>OY740717.1:107690863-113195138 GCA_963513945.1 Hydrotaea diabolus
TAAATATATATATATATATATATTATATATTATATATTATATATTATATATTATATATTATATATTATATATTATATATTATATATTATATATTATATATTATATATTATATATTATATATTATATATTATATATTATATATTATATATTATATATTATATTATTATTATATATTATATATATATATTATATATTATATATTATATATTATATATTATATATTATATATTATATATTATATATTATATATATTATATATTATTATATTATTATATATTATATATTATATATTATATATTATATATTATATATTATATATTATATATTATATATTATATATTATATATTATATATTATATATTATATATTATATATTATATATTATATATTATATATTATATATTATATATTATATATTATATATTATATATTATATATTATATATTATATATTATATATTATATATTATATATTATATATTATATATTATATATTATATATTATATATTATATATTATATATTATATATTATATATTATATATTATATATTATATATTATATATTATATATTATATATTATATATTATATATTATATATTATATATTATATATTATATATTATATATTATATATTATATATTATATATTATATATTATATATTATATATTATATATTATATATTATATATTATATATTATATATTATATATTATATATTATATATTATATATTATATATTATATATTATATATTATATATTATATATTATATATTATATATTATATATTATATATTATATATTATATATTATATATTATATATTATATATTATATATTATATATTATATATTATATATTATATATTATATATTATATATTATATATTATATATTATATATTATATATTTATATATTATATATTATATATTATATATTATATATTATATATTATATATTATATATTATATATTATATATTATATATTATATATTATATATTATATATTATATATTATATATTATATATTATATATTATATATTATATATTATATATTATATATTATATATTATATATTATATATTATATATTATATATTATATATTATATATTATATATTATATATTATATATTATATAATATATAATAATATATTAATATATAATATATATTATAATATATAATAATATATATTATAATATATATATATATATTATATATTATATATTATATATTATATATTATATATTATATATTATATATTATATATTATATATTATATATTATATATTATATATTATATATTATATATTATATATTATATATTATATATTATATATTATATATTATATATTATATATTATATATTATATATTATATATTATATATTATATATTATATATTTATATTATATATTATATATTATATATTATATATTATATATTATATATTATATATTATATATTATATATTATATATTATATATTATATATTATATATTATATATTATGTATTATATATTATATATTATATATTATATATTATATATTATATATTATTATTATATATTATATATTATATATTATATATTATATATTATATATTATATATTATATATTATATATTATATATTATATATTATATATTATATATTATATATTATTATTATATATTATATATTATATTTATATATTATATATTATATATTATATATTATATATTATATATTATATATTATATATATTATATATTATATATTATATATTATATATTATATATTATATATTATATATTATATATTATATATTATATATTATATATTATATATTATATATTATATATTATATTATATATTATATATTATATATTATATATTATATATTATATATTATATATATATATTATATATTATATATTATATATTATATATATATATTATATATTATATATTATATATTATATATTATATATTATATATTATATATTATATATTATATATTATATATTATATATTATATATTATATATATAATTATATATTATATATTATATATTATATATTATATATTATATATTATATATTATATATATTATATATTATATATTATATATTATATATTATATATTATATATTATATATTATATTATATATTATATATTATATATTATATATTATATATTATATATTATATATTATATATTATATATTATATATTATATATTATATATTATATATTATATATTATATATTATATATTATATATTATATATATATATTATATATTATATATTATATATTATATATTATATATTATATATTATATATTATATATTATATATTATATATTATATATTATATATTATATATTATATATTATATATTATATATTATATATTATATATATATTATATATTATATATTATATATTATATATTATATATTATATATTATATATAATATATTATATATTATATATTATATATTATATATTATATATTATATATTATATATTATATATTATATATTATATTATATATTATATATTATATATTTATATTATATTATATATATATTATATATTATATATTATATATTATATATTATATATTATATATTATATATTATATATTATATATTATATATTATATATTATATATTATATATTATCTATTATATATTATATATTATATATTATATATTATATATTATATATTATATATTATATATTATATATTATATATTATATATTATATATTATATATTATATATTATATATTATATATTATATATTATATATATATATTATATATTATATATTATATATTATATATTATATATATATATTATATATTATATATTATATATTATATATTATATATTATATATTATATATTATATATTATATATTATATTATATATTATATATTATATATTATATATTATATTTATATTATATATATATATTATATTATTATATATTATAGATTATATATTATATATTATATATTATATATTATATATTATATATTATATATTATATATTATAATTATATATTATATATTATATATTATATATTATATATTATAATATTATCATATTATATATTATATATTATATATTATATATTATATATTATATATTATATTATATATTATATATTATATATTATATATTATATTTATATATTATATATTATATATTATATATTATATATTATATATTATATATTATATATATTATATATTATATATTATATATTATATATTATATATTATATATTATATATTATATATATATATTATATATTATATTATATGTTATATATATATTATACTATATATCCTGTACCACGCTGAAACACAGGATATTGAATGTTAGATTCATGGCAAATGTTTGTTACTACTATAAATATTTGAGCTAGACCTACCTTTAAGTTATACCAATCGAATCAAAAGCTGATTCTATTTAACTATGTCTGTCTTTTCGTCTGTCCGTCCATCTAAAGATTGTAATTAAACTACAGGTCGGAATTGTTTTCCGATCTTCATGAAATTTTGCAAAAGTAAGTTTTTTGGACCAAGGAAGGACGCTTCTGTAATTGAATAAAATGGGTTCAGGTCTAGATATATCTACAACACTCATATGTTCATTCCGATTTTTTATGTTCTTAGCTGTAGAAGGCATCCAATCTTAATGAAATTTTGCGCAAGATAGCTTTTTGGACCAAGGTCGGACGCTACTGAAATTAAAGAAACCCGGTTCAGATTTTGATATATGTCCCACAGTTTAGGTTTTTAGGTCTAGAAGCGCCATCCAATCGTGATGCAATTTGGCGCATCACGTTTCCTTGTTCAAAGGACGGAAGTTGTTGAAATTTTTTAAAAATCGGTTCTGATATAGACATTGCTACCAACCGATTTTACCAGAAGCAATACAATTTCTCACAAATGATAATAGTGTTAAAATCTGGGTAAATTAAGAGCCTGTCCAATGGGGTCCAAACCCTTTTTCAGTTGGCTTTTCTAAACATCCAGAAGTGCATTGTATAATATACTTGGTCACACCCGACTTTTGCTCTTTTTACTAGTTCATAATTTGCAGCAGCTTTCAGCTCTACAGGTCTACGCGACAATTATTTCGTGTAAGAAAACAGCTGTTTCATTTTACAAAGGTCTAAATGGCAATATGTCGATGGCTTAATATAAGTACAGAAGTTGCGTTTCTTGATTTTTTTAAAGTCCTTTTTTGCATATTTCAATGGACCATTCATTATTACATCTTCCATACAAACTTCAAAGGCATGTGTTTAAAGTTAACGGAGTTATCAACCTTTGTAAAAGGGCCTAAGCCATAAGGCTTTTAAGTTGAGATTATTTTATTGTTTGTTGTTTGTTTAATTATGCAGAACTCTAAATCAAAAACGCGTGTAATTTTTGTTGTTGACCACATTGTCTAGCTTATAGACAAACCAGGAATTTGTCTAGAGCGCCAGATTCATTAGCAGGCGCGGAAGCAAAACAAAGCGAAATGGCCCATTTCAAGCAGGATATTGCACTAACACACATTTCCATACAATTGAAGGTGCAAATGATCGTCGGAGCTCCATGGTACATGCGAATATATAAATATTAAAACCGTCATAGAAGAAATCCGACATTATTCCCGAAGTTACGTTAACAAATTAAGTTCACATCCAAACGCACTCGCCAGAAGTCTACTTAATTTGAAGGACATGTACGCCTCAGAAGAAGAAACACCTTGGACCTGATATAGAAACTTGAGGACAACCACCATATTGCTTTTTATACTTTTTATGTAAATAAATTTATGACACCAATTCAAATACTGTCTTTTTTTAATCACATGTGCAAATCTAGCAGCACCCTTCAGAATAAACTAGGTTTAAGATTTGAATACTTATTGTTATTTCCGTTCCTTGAAAGATTCAATAAATCAATAAAATGTAAAAAAATTAAAGGTTATCCAGGTGAATAATCGTAATTATTAGGTGTTGAAACAAAAACAACATATTGGTTACAACTCCTTAATTTATATCGAGATAAACATTTGCACGGTTATATATGCCAACTGACTTTATTTTGAAGATTGTGGGTAATGTAACGGCTAGGCGGCTAAGTATTTTAAATAAATTAAAACTCGGGGGATTGACTTAAGAAGGACAAAGTTTGTCTTCATCCAGTAAGACTGCCCGGTTCGGGATTGTAACGCCCACTCCCAGACATAAAGTTGGAATCACAAAATGTCTTATACAAGTATTATTGGTAGTTTGAAAGGACATTTTATGGCATTTATTTTTTGAATATAATTTCCTTCAAATGTTGGCCGCAACTACGCCTCAGGGTTTCCATTCTGAGGGTCCAAATTTGGATGACACGTTCGAGCATTTCGACCGGTATGGCTTTAATGACGCGCGTAATGTTGGCTTCCAAAACCTGAATCGTAGCTGGTTTCGTCAGCATAGCCTTTGGACATTACGTTATCCCAAATGTCCAAGGGTGTGATATCACTCGATCTAGGCGGCCAACTCACCAAAACGTGAAATTAGCTGCTTTTCGAAATGACCTCTCAATAGATCCATTGTTTGAGCAGCTGTGTGGCAAGTGGCACCGTCCTGTTGGAACCAAGTGTCGTCAAGATTACGGGCTTCAATTTCATGTAGCATAAATACCGATATCATCGCGCGATAGCGAGCACCATTCATGATTACGTTGCGGCCATCATCATTTTTAAAAATATATGCACCGATGATTCCACCAGCTTAGAAACCGCACCAAACCGTGGTTTTCTTGTTGCTCTTCAGCCCAAATGCGGCAACTTTGTTTACTAACTTTGCCGTTGAGCCAGAAATGGGCCTCATCACTGAACAAAATTTTGGCCCGTTTCTCACCGAATGCTCATTTCCATAATACAGTTGAAAACATTTGAAGATATTTATTTTCAAAAAATAAATGCCATAAAACGTCCTTTCAAATTAACAATAAAGATTCTACTTATACACTTGAATTTTTATATTTTTTTTGTTCTGAAAAAATGGGCCTATCTTAGAAAGCTTTCTTAAAAACAGAAAAAAATCAAAAAAAAATTTCAGAATTTAATTTTTTTGCTCGTTATTGCGTTAATAATGAACTAAAAAAAAGTTTAAAGTATATGGATTTTTTGTTTTTTTTTACCGTCCTGTAAAGTACCGAAAAATCGCAAGCACAATTAGCTTAAGGTGTATCCTTAAACCAGTAATGTCGCTACGATTAATGAATTTTACACGTTACTCTGAATTTTTTTTAATGAGTAATTGGGAAATTGTTAGACGTCACATTGTATAGCAAACAAAGTTTTTTAAGTTCTGTGTTATATGGGCGGCGCTTCGACCCCTTGTACATTTTCAACCCAACATCGTCTAAAAAAATTTACTAGTCATTGATATCATTCTGTTAAAAATTGTTAATGATCTCTTCATTACTTTGGCCATAAAAGCAAATTTTAAGGGTCGTGGCACTACCTATTCATTTGTTTCATTGGCCATAAATACGATTTTTAATGGGGGCGTGGCCCCATAATCTTTTCCTCCAGGATGTGTTTCGATCTTTGCCAACATCATCGCGATATCTCTATTAGTTTATGAGACATTGTCTTTTTAAATTCAGGTCCGTGTGAGGGGAAAATTACCTCTTGGCCGAATGGGCCCATTTTCTATATCAACCGTTTCAGTCCATCAACACATATTTCTGCAAAATTTCAGCCACATAGCTTCAATTTTGCTTTTGCTTTTCACAGACAGACGGACATGGCTAGATCACCTTAGAATTTTACGACAGATCAAAATATATAGACTTTATAAGGTCTTCGAACAGTATTTCGGGGCGTTGCCAACGGAATGGCAATGAAAAATCATACAAGCCTTTGCTGAAATATTTTTAGATGACACATTTTTCACCTTGGCTGTTAGTCTGAAATAAATTGTTAAAACTACGAATCTTTTCATTAAAATCTCGGCGAGAGGTTATAGATCCAGGAGCCATGGGTTTACCAAAGGATGGCATTCTGTGAAAGTAAAAGCTGGAGATTAACCTTTTAAAGGAGAAATTGTCGGATGTGGGAAAGGAAAACGATGAATGGATAAACAAGAATTATGATGATACAGCGAAAATTCGGTTATCAGTGGTGAACTCCCAACTTTTTTAAGCTAAGAAAGGGGAGGATAGGGTATTGAAAAGGGGCATCGAGTTGTTTTTGACGAGTCTGGTATCTGTACTTATTTAATAAAAATATGGCGTATGCTGAAAGCAAAAATGGTTTATTCCGCTTATGTCAAGATGAAAGTCACCAAGATTTGCCAATTGCAGAATATTAGTCATTATTACCAAAAAAAAATTGGACACAAAAATATCGATGCAATTAACGAAATGCAGATCGGAACAACGGTGAGTAAAACATGCATTCAATGCAAAATGGTAAGCAGTCCGTTTGAGATTTCCAAATAGTTTAAACGAATTTTGTCCACTTGCCCCGCCAGGGTTGCCAACTAAGTTTTTTCTCCTTTAGATTTAGCTGTTTTTGATTTAGCTGTTTGGCAGAAAGATTTCGCATTTAGCTTTAAGCTTATTTTTCTAGATTTTTTTTTTTGGAAATAATTGATGTGAACATGTTGTTTTCTCCAGTCAAGAACAACTTAAAAAATTCCTGCCTTTTAAACAGCATCTATACTAAAACTAGCTCAGATTCGTTCTAGAACAAAACAAACCAATTTAAATTCGAGCCGATTTTCAGGAATTTATGCATGTATTTTCCTTGTTCATCTTCGAAAATATTTTTATTTCGTTGGACTTATAAGGATGACAGTCCAGCTAAGCCTATTTTTTCTTAAAAATTAAAAAGGGTTATGACATTTTTAAAACAAATTATTCTTACTTATTTATCGAAGGTATAAAATTCAAACTTTGTTTTCAAAAGTTTCTTTATAAGTTTTAATAAAATTATATACATAAATCATTTACTTGCCGGCTTTACCAAAAAAAATTCTTTTAACATACATCGACAAATTTTTTTAGTTCCCCGGAATAAATTAAATTTAATGGATTTAGAAAGGATTTGACTTATCTCTCTTGGCTTCCAATTAAAAATCCAACCCACAGCCCAAAAAGAATTATTAGATTCTGGAATGCCAGCAAATAGAACCCTTCACATTGTACGAATAGTGAATTTCTTAGACCAGAATGGCATTTTTTTGGTATAAGAAATTTAAGATAATAATTAAAAAAGTTCGAATGTGTACTTATAGTAAAGGCTTTAGTACTCTACTCGTAGTCTGTCTTGATTTATGAAAGATTAGACATAAATGAAGACAGACTAATTTCTTTCATGTAATTTAAAATGATTTTGCCTATAATTTAAACCACAATAAGTAATTTTAAGCTTTATTCTATTTTTTTTTTGAAAAAAATATCTTTGTTTCATCGCCACCCTAAAGAAATGGAAATGTTAAATAAAAATTCGGACAACACCATCCGTCCAATTCGTGGTTATTGCCTATTTCATGTATTGGTATAAAACGTTGTTTTTTCTAGCTTAAGTCTAATAAATATGTAACTGATTCTGCTTATTTTAGGCAATCGTTGCGTTTCATTTGGGATCTTGAAGCCTGAAAAAGGTTTCAAACCCTATAGAGCTATTACGCCTTCAGAATTGAGGACTGACTTAGACGAAATAATTTTTTTTGCCGTAATCGTAAATACATACATACCTGTGAACTATATTTGCAAGTAGATCGTTGTGTTTTAATTTATAGTCAATTGGTACTTTCTCATAGTTAACAGTCAAAGTGCCAGATTTTATACAGCGCTCATATTCTTCTGCTGGATGAGCTCGAAACTCGCGGGAAAACACATCCAAAATCTTTTCTCCGACCCAACGACCTTTTGTGAACGTTGTAAAGGTAAAATAGTATGGATAAACCTTTCGTAGACCTGAAAAAGACCAAAATTGTGCATATACTTGCATTAGGCGGCTTCCAAATGAGAATTTGCTAGGAGTGTTTAAACGGCCTAATCTTGTCTGTTCCCACGTGAAATTGCTGATACGATGTTTGCTGGATCAAAATTTTAAATGTTATTGAAAAAGTGAAAAACAATTTTCTTAGTTTTAGTGAAAAAAGTACTAACTATTTTTCTATTTTCCTAGCAAACAAAACCTCCAGTCTACTGCAGTCTACCCGTAACTATTTGCGGATTTACTACGCCCATTTTAGTAGAATAGAGTAAAATTATTAATAACTTTCGAAACTTGACCACCTTGATAAATAAATGGCTAGAAAAAGAATACAATTTATTTACAATTCCGATAGAGCTAATAAAAACTCAAACTTCAACTACTTAATAATAACTTAAATATGGAAACATAAACTAAGGATTTCGATCACAACGCGTTTGAAAATAATAATGACGATGCTAGAAAGGCTACAAATACAAGTACTAAAAACAAGTGCAAGTCTAAAAAGACTGCGACAGATCGGAAATATGATATAAAGTCCCTATTAAATTTGCTCTCGACGCGTACGCCAAAGCAATATTGTTCATCATCAGTTTTAATATGAAGTATACTTTGATGATGTTATATCTAAGCTTGCTGAATGAAAATATGTTATTAGTTCCAATCGCATATGGAACCATTGCACCGGCACTTCTTTTTCGAAGTTTTTTAAACAAAAAAATGTTCAACAATAAATTTATTATCGATCTTTGGGGAATGTAGTAATACCGATCTTTGCTTTTGTGACTAGAAATCCGGCCACAACTGTGGATTATGGTAACATTTGTATTTCTCTTACAATATCAAACAACAACAACAATCTTTTTTAAATATTTTTCAAAATCAATAAAAACTAAAAACAAATTTTTAAATTTATGTCCTGTTCCTGTCACGTCGCGAAAGTTACAAAAGTTTTTTTTAAAAACTAACAACAATTAAAGGGATATGTACACAATGAGTAAAAACAATTTAAAACGTCGGTCAGTTCATGCGCCCGTCCCCAATCTCGGCCAAAAAGTACTCTGTATTTAGTATTGGAGCAAAATTTACGTCCACAAAAAGTTATGTAGGGAGTTTAGTAGGGACATAAATACTGTTACACACGTTTTATGCTGTTAATAAAAAGTACTAAATGTTTTTGAACCAAATATTTTTTAATATATTTATTGGTGTATATTGTATCCAAAAAGAATCTACTTATTCGAAATGTCCGCCTTTTGCCTTTACAAACGCCTTAAGTCGCACTGGCCAATCGTCAATAGCTGCAAGAACGACTCCATTGGAAAATTGGCCACAGCTCGAACCAAAGCAGTCTTAAGAGATCCAATGTGGGGGTAACTTTTGTGACAAACCTTGTCCTCTAAAACCGTCCAAAATTTCTAATCCAATGGGTTCAAATCTGGACTGTCTGAGGGCCATTCTTCAGTGGAAATGAACGCTGGCAAATAGTTTCGAAGCCAGGCCTGGGACGTTTTAGCCTTATGGGCCGGCGCAGAATCCTGCTGGAAAGTCCATGGCTGGTTTTGGAACAGAAAATTGTTAAGAGGCTTCAAAACAGCTTCCAAAACGGTTTCTTGGTAAACTTTGGCCGATGTTTTGACTCCTTGTTCGCAGAAATGCAGGTCAGTGCCCCTAAGTAAGAGACACCCCACCAAACCATGACTGAAGCTGGATGATGACCCTTTTCCACCCTTGGGATCAGTTCAGATGCTTCCTTAGATGATCGCGCATACACTCTATCATTTTGCTTGTTAAATTATTCCTGAGCGCTAAAAATTTTTTCATCGGCGAACAAAATTTTTCTGTGCAAGTTACGAGTATCAGCGTGCTTCACCAAAAGACGTTTGCATTTTTCAATCCTATTTTTTTTAAAGCTGCAGTCAATAAATGCCCGGTGCGCCGTTTAAAAGCCCAAAGTCTTTTTTAATGATTCGACTCATGGACTTTTGCGTGATATTCATCTCACGGGCCATGATTTTCTGTTTTCGGAGGGGATTTTTGTGAATTCTTGATTTAACGGCTTAGATGATATGTAGTGTTCGAAAAGAGCGTGGGCTGCCCGACCGGTGGCGGTCTTTTACATGTCCAGTCTCCTCAAACAGTTTTATGCATCGGTAGACGAACATGTGGCTAATTAATCCCTAGTGGCCGGAGCGTTTTGAAAATATCGCTTTTTTTTCACACTTTCACACTTGAAGAGCGCTATTACAGCGATACGGTTCTCATTATCTGACCGCTCCATGATGAAAGTTGAAACAATTTTAAAATCCCGTTACAGACTAACGCTATAGAGGTTATCTTTCAAAACCCATATGACATCAACGGGGTATGTTTAGTTTACTATTGAAATGGATGTGTTCAATGTTGTAACAGTACTTATGTCCCTAAATACTTAAAAAAGTGTATTTTTTAAGTATCTATTATTCTTTAGTCGCTTCAAGGGAAACTTTTCCCCCTAGGCCGATTTCGACCATTTACAATGCCAAACAGCTTATGACCATAAGCCACCATCATGCAAAATTTCAGGATCCTAGATTGATTGGTGTGAGCGCTATCGTACTTTCAACAGACACACGGACATGGACGGATGGACATGGCTAGATCGTCTTAGAATTTACGACGATCAGTAAAATATGGAAGAAGGTAATGCACAAAACATCTGTAATTTCTTTGTGATAGTCGAGCACCGAATCACTATGAACGCTGAGGATGCATGGCTAGATGCCAAGCTAGTATACTACTACTTAAGTCCTTCAAATGTTTACATAAGGGACGGTTCAATGTCTCTGTATACCCATATGTCTGCGAAGGTTACGGTAAGGTTTTTGGGCCACAAGGTCCATAGACGCCGCCCATTAGTTCAATTCAGCCAAATTGTAAAATTTATGTCACATTCAAATTCGACAGAAGATTATACTGTTTTTGAGCACTCATACGTCTATGTTAGATAGGACAAGTTTTCAGCGCCCTAGGGACTGTATAAAGGTTATTTATCAAATTACATAGCAAAAATGAACGAAAATAAAAATTTTTATCAGGTCTTTTAAAGGCCCTTAAAGGGTAACTCTTTTCCATTTTACCGATTTGCTCCATTTTCAATTTCAACCGATGGCCGACTTTAAGCAATACAACTGACAAGTTTAAAGCCTCTAGCTCTTTTCGTTTGGACTGTATCGCGCCTTCGTCATGGCTAAATCGCCTAAGAATATACGAGTATATACATACTTCATATGGTCTGAAATAAATACTTCCATGTGTTACAAACGAAATGACAAACGTACATATACGCCCAACCTATGACGGAAAGTAGAAAAAAGTATTGCACTTTTCATAGAAAGCTATACGTCTTTTGTTTTTGTCACAACATTTGGTCCCATCTTTGCACTCAACGGTAAAATATTAAATAATTTAGTACAAAAGGCACAATAGCAGAATCAATTTATTAAATAAAAACAATATTAAACAAAACTTGATACTTCTATTTATTTCTTAAAAATAATGCTTTGGGATCCCAGATAAAGGTTCATATGGTATAAGCTCAAATTAAAGCAAAATTTCAACACGAATCCTAATATGAGTTTATTTTAAGATCCAACTGAATTTAGATCTGAGCCCCATGGAACGCAAGAGACCTTATGTGTCTTAATGCAAAGTCCAAATATAGGGTTATTTTTAAGAATTTTCTGAAATGGAGTTTAGGCCCACGGTTTATTGGGACCATAAATATGTTTTTTGCTTTTATACAAAAAACTGTTCAATTTAAGAGTTGGGAACACCGACTGACCGAAATGGGTCATGGCGATTAAAACATACCCATTAAATAGTGGGTCTCAAGTTCTGTCCCGAAATGCAAAGATTTTTACACAGGTGCTGGCAAAAACCAGGTACCTCGAGTTTGTTTTTTTTTACCAACGCCCCGCCCCTGCTGTCCATGCTTTTCGTTGCAATAAACTCCTGCTGGCATAAGCTACTTAAAAATCAGGCCATGCACCAAGCATGTAAGATTATATTTATTAAATCAAGTATTTAAAAGAATACCTACACCCATAGATAGTTTATTTAAAATCCTCTAAGTCTTAAAGCGGTGTTTTTAATTTTCTGTCGTTTATTTAAACCAGCATTAGTATTAACATCCATTGATTTTCACCTCCATTCCCTGAAAGCGTTCCGATTTTAATCAAATCTCGTAAAGGGCTGTTTCAGTTATTTCTTATGCGCTGCTAACAAAGATGAAATAAACATACGAGTATTGCAGAATAAAAATTCATACATTTTAGAAAAAATTATTTGGATTTAAATCAACGGTCGTATAAATTGTTTGGGAATTGTTTCGGCAACTAGTGTTTTTTAATATTATTTTCTTAATTACTAATTTGTAGCACCATCGCATGAGTAGTATTAAATATATTACGCAAATACCAAAAGTGGGCAGAATGGTGCATTTGCTTGGGAGGTACCCAAAATGAGCGTGTCAACCATTCTCTCCATTCGCGTGTGCAAAGCATTAATACAATAAATTTTATGCACCAGATAAGTTTTTTCGCCATGTGATCCCTTCCTCACTTTTGAGGCGGCCTGAGCGTCCATTAATCATGCTCCATTTACCTTCAACGTTCGTGTCAACTTCTTTCTTTTCTTTCTTTTACAGTGAAAAAAACAAAAGTAAGCAATTAAAAACATTCCTAGCGACTTTTGCAAAAACTGCTCACACACTAACACCAGTTTTATGTACAGACATACGTACCAGTATGTACAGGGTGGGCTAAATGTTACAATGGGGTTTTAGAATTTAATAACTTTTTCGTTTATATATTGTTTTTTCAGATTATATGAATAACGCTAGCAGAATAAATATTGGAGAGATTTACAACTGAACAAAGATCCACAATAATAGAATTGTATTATTTAAATCAGCAATCAATTATTTTACCGCAAAGAGCATATCGTCGTCATTTCAACGTCAGAATTTCGCCCTCTGAAGCAATGATTCGTTGCTTAGTTTATCGCCATCACCAACATCGCATCGTAAGAGATTTGCCTCGAACCGGTAGACCACGTTTAATTCGCACTGCGGAAAATATTGAACGAGTACAGCACAGTGTGAACGAAACACCAGAAACATCTGCCAGAAGGCGTTCTGCTCAGCTAGAAATGTCTCGTACGTCACTATTACCATATAAGGCGCAAGAATTAAAACCCGCAGATCATCGGTAATGTCTAAATTTTGCAGTTAAATATCAACAGTTGGCCAGTAATAATCAACTTTATTGAAAATTTAATTATGAGTTATGAAGCTCATTTTCATTTGAATGGCTTTGGTAATAAGCAGAACTGTGGGTTCTGAAAATCCAAAAGCCATTCATCAAGGCCAAATGCTCCCCCATTAGGTGTACAGTACGGTGGGGGATCACATCTGCAAATATCATTGGGCCTTACTTCTTCGAGAATGAAGATGGAACTGTTGTAACCGTAAATGGAGAGCGGTATCGGTTTATGATAAAACATTTTTTAAGTCCTGCTCTTAAAAACAGACCTGAGATGTGGTATCAGCAGGATGGAGCCACTGTTCACACTGCCCGAGACACAATGGCACTTTTAAGTCAAATTTTTGGAAAGCGAATAATTTCCACAAATTCGGTATTATTTGGTCAGCGCTATCGGCAGAGTTGTCAGCACTCGACTATTTTCTTTGGGGTTATTTGAACGAGCGAGTATATGTGAACAAGCCCGAGACAATCCTTTAACTCAAGCCAACATTGTTGCAGAAATTCGAACGCTTCAGCCACAAATTTTGAAAGATGTTATGGAAAATGCTCTAAAACGTGTCCATCATTGCGAAGATAAAAACATGGATAATTAAAATGAATTTTTTTCATTCTTTGTATAAAAAAATGTCCATATATTATATTATCTGCGAAAAAAATGAATAAACAAAAAAGATATTAATGTTTTTAACCCCATGGTAAATTTTGGAACACCCTGTACTTCAATAATCAAAATACCATTTTCTATATAATACGACGTTTCGTGATACCGCTCATCGGTAAATCCAGGTCTTTTCGCCTTTAAGGCTTTAGTTTCCAGTTTAGCCTGAAAGAAAAAACAACAAAAAGTAATATGGGCTGATTAGTCTTAGTTCAATAGCTGAAACAAAAATAATATCTTTTTTGATTTCATCGAGCTAGTTGGTCAAATTATGATGATGAGAATAAACAAATGTCTTAAATCTTTACTCAACGTTTCGTTGGCCTGTTTTCTTCAGCAGTGGTGTTTTTATATATTAACTGTTACTCACAAAATTCATCAGGAAAACGATAATATTTTTGGGACTGATATTAGTTTTCACTTACAATTATTTTCACAACCGTCTCATATTACTGAAGTTTCTCTGTTAAGAAACTGGACTAAATGGACATAAATGTTAGATAATAAAATAAATCATAATCACAAATTGCGGAAAACAGTCACAGAATAAATTAAAACTTAGATGACAGAACTTTACTTACAGAATAGCTATGGAGTACTGAAGTTTTGTGTTGTCGTTGCCTTTCTTTTTGTTTATGGACTTTCTTATTTTTCGTTGTATGCGTAAACTTTTGGGCGTATGACCGTCTTTATGCGAGGCGATTTTTGATTGCGACACGGACGACAAGAGGTTGCGAACTATTGTAATTATGACGGAAAAATGTAAAAGGTACTACTAAACTACTAACTTTTCCACCCACGTTGTCTCCAACCTCCATGGCTTTATCAATTCTATGCTTCGTCCTTTATAGGCTAAACTACTTATAATTGCCTTGTCACAGCACTGTAGCAAACGCAGAATAATAGAAATATCTTCCACATCATTAAAGTCGATGTTTTCAACGGCCACTTCTGTGATTTCTCCAGGTACTTCGTAAATAGGTACACACTACAGACTTTGACGATTGACTGACAAAGAAAAGGAAAGATATAACCTACTAGCTGCAATATGCAAATAGTCTGTAGTATGTATATTTTGCATCTCAGACGTTCAACGGCAATTTCATAAACTACGAAATTCATTTTTATATTTAACATGTCTTCAAATGTTAAAATTTTCGTTATTCATAATCGCTTGCTCAGTATAGGCTGACTTCCTAAACGCATGATGCTTTGTAGTAATACCTTGCAGGTGTGCGAAAAAGCAACCCTGGAAAGTTTGACAATGTATTTGGTTCTCTTTTGCAACACTGTTGTAGTTAATACGCAAGGAAAAGCAACAGAGGCATCTAAAAAAAATGCAAAGCGAATGCAACACATAACACAATGGCGACGCAGGAAGATATGTAAACATTTTTTCTTATTTTTTTAACGTTTATTTGATTCAATTTCGGATAACTTAAATTATAATAAACACTAATTAACAATATTAATTTACATACGAGTATATACAATGTCCCATATTCGGGCGCTCGAGTATTATTACGATAACATAAGTTTGGATTTACCAAAGATTATAAGCAATTTCCTTAAAAAGGAATATGTTTATAGATTATTGTAATGAAAATATTTGCAAAAACATTACTTCTTTATTAGTAGAAGTTAAAATAAAGGTCTAATAAATAAAAAAAAATCAGGTAGGGTAACTAAGATTTAGTTAAATAGCCACCAACATTTTTAGGTTTTTGCTTTTTTGAAAATATAGAAATCTTTATTAGCATCATATCTAAAACTATGACTTGTGGTTGAGTTGCAATTTACTGCTTTAATGTTGGCCCGTCTATAGTTATGATAAAAGACCGGAATCCCATTTTCATTTTGGATTATCTTCATTTTATCGAGGTATAGGAAGGCCTCAGGCGGTACCCCACCCTTTTCCAAAACTTCCGTAATGTATTTTTCATTTGTATAGTACGGCGCCAATATTAAATTGTTTTCTTAAAATGATGTGCACCTCAATATATTTTCTCTTATTATTGTGATTATAAAGTTATCTATTCTAATTACATTTGTAGCATTATACAATTTTTTATTGGATACATATTTTATATAGTTTCTTTGTGGGGATCTAAACAACGATGTACAAGCTCTAAGACATTTTCTTTCGAATTTGCGAATCTTTTCCATATAAGACAGTGAAACATTAAACCAAATCGGACATCCGTATGTAATAATTGGCCGAATTAGTGATTGATACATAATAATTTTCACTCTGGGTTTTATGAATTTTGAATAAAATAATGCTTTATACATAAAGAAAGCATTTCTTGCTTTTAAAAGAATTTCGTTAATTTGATTGTTAAAATATAAAAATTTATCTACGTAAATACCTAATTATTTAACGATTTGTTTATTTGGAATTTTTACATTACTTAGATTTGATTTAATTCCAAAAAGTTTTCAATTTTTCTTTATATTATTATTACATTTGTCTACTGGGGGTCTGAATAAAATAGTTTCACATTTTTGTGGATTTATTTTCATATTCCGATCAACAGTAAATTTTTCAATTCTATTATATGATTCTTGTAGATTGTTATTAATTTTTTCTATTGTATTATCTGCGTGGTATATAATAATATCGTCTGCAAAAAAAATTATATTTTCTGTTTTGTTAAGAATGTAGAGAATAAATAGATTAGAAGTATGGGGTGAATTGACCGGTCCTTGCTGTAATCCATTTACAATCTTAAAGCTCATTTTACTCTTCTGATTTTGATGAACAATCCTAAACGTTTTGTCGCTTATCATGTTGTAAATGAGTATAATCTGATGCAACGGGAATTGATATTGTATTAATTTAAATATTAGACCCGGAATCCAGACACTATCAAAGGCTTTTTCCATGTCGATTTAACAAGCTCCTGTACATAGTTTTTTATTCCAATTCCAGTTTATATTGGATGTAAGTAAGTGTATTGCGTTAGTAGTCGAATGTTTATATTTAAATCCAAATTGTTTGTCGCTAATTAAGTTTCTGTTATGACATATTTTGTGTATGTTCACGCAGAGAAAAGATATGGTTACACTATGATCACCGCAACAATAGTATGTTCTCTACAATAAAAGCATGTTCGTCGCAACCATAGTATTGTTTTATGAATTTCATTTAGACAACAGTATTATTGCGACAATATTACTATTGTTGAAATGTAACAATAGTATTATTGCCAAATTTAGAAATGAAAATATGGTTGTAGCAACCATATAACATGGTTGGTGCTACAAAAGTATTGTTGTTTAAAATTTACGGCAACAATCATACTAAAGTTGTGAAGATCATACTATGGTTGTATGAGAAACATACTATGGTTGTGAGGATCATAATATGGTTGTGAAGATAATAGTATGGTTCCGTGTGAATCATAATATTGTTGTGAGGATCATAGTATGTTTGTGGAGATCATAGTATGATTATGTGTGAATCATACTATTGTTGTGAGGGTCATAATATTGTATTTTGTATTGATTGAACATAACAAAACAGGTTTTATAGGTCATACATGTATGTGTGTGCGTATGTTTTTTTTCGGTATACCAAAAAAACACGTACACACAATACAGTGCATAGTTTTTGATCATTTTAAAAACCAACAACATCAGAAGGTAGTTCGAGGGTGTTTTATTGTGTTTTCTTTGTTTGGCGAAATAGTCTACGAATGGTGAAGTAGCATTCACCCCTGCTGGCAACTAAAAGTATTTTCGACTGCCGTTGGAATATATATTTTTGTTTCTTGGATGGAATGTTCAATAAAAACATGGCCTCAAATCTCGCTATGAACTAATTGTAATGCAATTTATAATAACTTGCTTGATAAAAATCTCTATTTTTGGATAATCCCTAATAAATAATAAATAATTTTGGGGATCTTAGTATGGTTGAATGAATCATACTATGGTTGCACGGATAATAGCATGGTTGCGTGTGAATCATACTATGTTTGTGAGGATTAAAATATGGTTGTGGCGATAATAGTATGGTTGAGTGTGAATCATATTATTGTTGTGAAGATCATGGTATGGTTAAGTGCCAATCATACTATTGTTGTGGAGATCATAGTATAGTAGTGTGAATCATACTAAGGTTGTGGGGATCATAGTATGGTTATGTGTGAATCGTACTATTGTTGAGGATTATACTATTGTTGTGCCACAACCATATACCCAACAATAGTATGATCCTCTTCGAATATTGTCACCCCAACCATAATTTTTTTCTGCGTGTATCATCTAAATTGTTAGATTTTATTTCTGAACTGAAATTTATTACTGTGTTTTCATTATGCTCAAAAATGGATTTTGTTTCTAAAAACCTATCTAAAGAATCATTGATTTGAACATGCAAGTTATTGTCGTTGTTAATTTGTTTATAACCATAAACAGACTCCAAATATGAACCTATTGTATCTAGCATAAGTACCTGATCTCGTATAATGAAGTTGTTTGTGCTATCTTTTTCTAAACTTTCTGTATTTATTCCTGCATTAATCAATAAATGTTCCGAATTCTCTGGAATTCTTATGTTGTCAAGATTTAATGGTTAAAATTTTCTAAAGTTCTTTTTAATTTCACTGAACATCTGTCTTGAATCTTTAGGGTCTATATTGGTCAATTTTTCTTGAATATGTTTGTTCAGCGCCACAATGATAATTTTTTTTTTTAATTAGTTTTAATTTAACTTTAAATAAATTGAGTTCAGAATCAGGAAGAGTGTGTTCTAACCCATTATGTCTTTTAATGATTGTCAGGATTTTACTTTTTTGAAAAAGCAGTTTCTTTATGACACTATTAGTTATTTTTCGAAATGAATCAACATTTTTGTATTTAGGTGATACTACCTCAATTGTTCCAGCGATTAAATTATCTAGTCTGTGTATATGGGAATCAATTTCTGTATTTGATAGGTTTCGATCACATGAAACTTGTATATCCTCATCAATTTTCTAAACTATCTTTTTCTTAATTTTTTTCCAATTTGTGAACTTATAGTTGTACTTAAGAAATTTGGTTTCTTCAAATAGAGTAAACTGTTCCTGTTCATTATTTAAAGATACGTACATTTGTATCGCGTTATGATCACTATCGTAATCCAGAGTTTTCAGGCAGTTTAGAGAATTGTTTTCTGTACGGATGTGCAGTCTACAATCTGCGATACAAATGTCTAAGTATGAACCTGATCTAGGATATGAGGGTAAGCAAGAGGCGTAAAATCTGCATCTAAACTGAATTTCATTCTGATATAACCATTCCTTAATTCTTATCCCCTTTGTATTAATGGAAGGATTACCCCAATCTGTGTGTCTACAGTTTAAGTCTCCCGCTAAGATGTAGTAATTTTTGTCATTTTGCAATTCTAAGGTTTGAAAAAGTTGGTTTATTTCTATTCTTATACAAGAATCATTATTTCCCGAAGGATAATATGCTGCAATAATATATATATATATATATATATATATATATATATATATATATATATATATATATATATATATATATAGTTTTATTTGCTGCCATTGGTATTTTTATGATGCATGTTTCTAGAAAGCTAAATGAATTTATTATGTTATTTGAATAGTTATGGTATTTTATATTGTTTTTAATTAAAATAGCTCTTCCTCCTCCTCGAATTGCTCCCTTCCTAATCATATTATAATAAATAAAATGAAGTCTATGTCTAAGGCTGAGTTTTGTTTCGTTTAAAAGAACGATGTCTGGATTATGTTTATTAAGAAATTGTTGAAGGTCGTACCTTCTACTTATGAGTATTAAAGAATTTACGTTGATATGTATTAAATTGAGATTTTTTGATATAGTGCTTACTAGATTGTTAGACATTATTATACCCCTACCATGGAAAAGATTGCATCTATTCGCGATGCTTGTAGCTGTAATTGTTATTGTAGGCTATCTATTTGAGATTCATCATCATGTTTTTTTAATTCTTGTAGGAAAGAATTATTACATATATATATTATTTGTATTATTATTGTGATTATTATTTATATTATTGTTTCCTCTTAAGACATTAGCAAAGCTTATTTCTGGATTTGTAAATGAATTTATATTATTTGTTCTAGTTTCGGCTAAAACATTTTTCTTATTTCTAAGTTTTTGTTGAAGAATTTTATATTTTTCACATCCTTTGTACGAGGCTGGATGCCCATATTTTTTGCACAAAACGCAGTACGGACATTTTCCCTTTTCATGCTCTTTGTCGCATTTCACGCATTTTGCTGGTAGAAAGCAATTAGATGCACTGTGGAAGAACCCTTGGCAGTTTCGGCATTGTGTTATTTCTGGACGTCTAACTTGTTCCCAATTGATGATAGGATAGAAAAGAGCTTTAATGTTTTTAAGTTTTTGTATGTTGCTATCCGGTGTTATTTGCACCAAAAAAAATGGCAAACTATATCCTTTCTCGGTGGAAGCTTTAGTTGTAAATTGACTTACTTTGATAAATTGTAAGTCATCACTTTGAAATTTGCATAATTCGTCAAGAATATCATTGATTTCGATGTTTGTGTCCAGGCCTTTTAGCAAATACGTTTTAGCTTTGATGCCTTTTGGAGTAAAAGTAAAAAATCATCCAAAGAGTTCATAAAAAATGATTTTTTATTTCTAAATTCTTTTATTTTCAAACCATTTTTTAAAAATTCTATTAAATGATTTGTTTCTATCTATTTCAACAATTTTTATAGGTGGAATCTTTTTATTCTTGTTTTTGTCATCATTAACCACTGTGTTGTTATTCACTTGAGGTGTTGAATTGTTCTTGCTTGTACTTGGAATTTCTTTTGTTGCTACACTTGCATTTTGTTTTTGATCTTTTGCTTTATTTTCGTTTACATGTTTTTCAAACTTCTTCAAAAGTTCTGGATCACATTGTGTGACATTGTCAGTGTCAAGAACTACATAATAGTTGTTTTTGCATAGCTTTGCCGTTGACAAATCCATGTTGTTATTGTTTTTTCTTCTTCTATTGTTTTCAGTATTAACATTTGTTGTTACATCGTAATTAGTTTTTGAGTTTTGAGCATTTACGCTCATCTCAGTAAGTATTTTATTTTTTGTTTGTAGTATTTTATTATTTTAAAGTTTAGAGATGAAACAACAAAAAGAGAATAATAATGTTTTAGAAGGCTAATTTTTGCGATCTTCCGTTGCATACGTGCGTACAGTAACACTGTCGAGAGAAGACTCCATTTTTTCTTTTTTGCTGATATGAATGATACAATGCATTATGCAACGCATTAAAAAAGTAAATATACAATGTATCAACTCTATTTTAATCAGGGTTGCAAACCGGTTCTGAACCGAACCGTTTCTGAACCGAACCACCGCGATTTTTCCGATTTTGAACCGAACCATGAACCGAACCGATTTTTTTTCATTTAGTTAGAACCGCACCGAAAACCGCAAAAAAAATGGTTCGGTTCGGTTCATTGTATAATAAAAATTCGCTATAAACCCTTTTGTGAAAAAAAATTATAGTTCATGTCAAAAATCAATAGTGTGAATCCATACACTGTTTTAGGACTGCACCTAAAAAGCAACATCTTGCCTTATTTTAAACTTTTTTACTTATTGTGAAAAAAAATACGACTGACGCCTGCGCTCTTATTTAGGTACTAAATTAAATTATGCCTTAAAAATAAAACCCTTATGGTTAAACTTTAATGACATTTCGGAGAAGTCATTTGTGTTTTTCTTTTTATCTTGGTGTCGTTCGCGAGTTTTGTTGACCAATTAATCATA
This sequence comes from Hydrotaea diabolus, assembly GCA_963513945.1. Classification (NCBI taxonomy): domain Eukaryota; kingdom Metazoa; phylum Arthropoda; class Insecta; order Diptera; family Muscidae; genus Hydrotaea; species Hydrotaea diabolus. The sequence continues at coordinate 107,713,625 of OY740717.1, forward strand.
AAACTAGTAAAATGAGTAAAAATCCAGTGCACAAGTGTTTCTCTTATGACCCGAAGACTAAAATAAGTGTCTGTAAACATTGCAAAAAAATGGCCGACCGCTCAGAATGTTAGAAGATAGCGGCTTTCGCAAAATTATTGATCCTCTGTGTAAAGCAGTGGGCATATCAATAAACCGGCAAAACATTAAGGAAGAAGTTGTTAACAGAGCAGCGACACTACGATCAGCTATGACGTCCACATAGGTAAACTTCAGTTTTCAATAAAGTGTACCCATTTTAATGTTTTTTTTCTAAATCGTAGCTTCTTTCCATTAAAGTCGATTGTGTTAGTAGGCTGGACAGATCTATAATTGGAATAAAAGCGCAGTACATTGATAATGGTCGCATCGTAATTAAAACTTTGGCCATGAAGGAAATATTCGTCATACGGCCTTAAACTTCTTATTTTTACAAACAAATTCTCTTATTCCCTTCATGCAGACACAGTAAGTAAAAAAAATGAACCACTTGAACCGAACCGAACCGGTGGTTCAGAGCTACCTATGAACCGGTTCTCGAACCGGTTCAAGTTTCATCCATGTGGTTCGAACCATTAAACCGAACCAACCCGTTTTTTGGAACGGTTTGCAACCCTGATTTTAATACTGTATTGATACGATGTAAATACACGTCTAGGAAGTCAGTCATACTTTTCGTTACTTAACAGTTTATTTCGTAAACAACGTTGTTCTGTTTGTGCTTGTCAACTTTTGTCATTTGTTTTGAGATCATTTTTCAAAGTGTTTCGGTTGATTTGTATGCTATCGACATGTTCTCTTCCCTAATTACACTCCTCAAAATATTATTGTCCACTAACTTATGTATCTATAAATGGCACACTGCAAAAATTAAAAAATATTCATTGAACAGTGATTAACCGGCTCTATGTTAATCACCTTGTTTTTCACAAAAATGACATTGATATTCGTGGTTGCACACTGCTTTTATCGCGAGTTCAGGTCCGTGACGACCATCATCAGATAGCTTCGCAGCAATTGTTGAAAGGAAGACTGAACTCGTTAAGACCAGGTGCTCACCAAATGTATGAGAATTACTGTTTTAAACTTTCTAAGCTTTCTGTAAACAATTGCCAACGAACGAGAGCCACCTAAGCACTTTCTTTTACAAAGTGTGTTGAGTTAAGTTGGCGTTTCCAACAGTTTGGCCGTGCATTAACATGTTTAGCTAGTTTGTTTATTTCGGTCTTTTGCCTTAACGCATTGAAAATAGTGCTACGTCTAAGGAAAGTTCAAGCGTCAATATCAAGAGCCTTATTGCCTCCTTACAAGACCGTCACCGTAATAACGAAGGTGTCCGGTCACAACGTCCAACAGTCATAACTCCTTACATTTATTTTTGTGTCCTTCATTATTATTGGTGCTTCTTGTAAACGGCTGACACAATATTTAACTACAAATACTAATGACTGAAGACACTCGACATCTAAATAATTACACATTGTTGCGACCAAAAAAAGAACAAAAAACGGTGGAGGATCATACAAATGGTTTAGATTCCACTACGAAAAGTAATGAAATTGCAATCATAAAATTTAAGCATAATATAATCAAATCAATTGAATTATGCCTTAATTCCATGAAGATCAATTGATGACTTTATTTTATAAAAACTGCTTTAAAAATTATCCAAAAAACTATAAATTTGTCCATGTTTTGAAAATTATCCAAAAAGTGCAAACACTGAACAAACCGACACATGTTTCCAAAACCAAACCCAAACCTGACATAAGATTGTTTAAGTCTTTATTGTCCACTCTGGTTCGATGCAAACAGGACAATATCAACAACGAAATCGTGCCCCAAAACGCAAGCATGATTTGAATTGCCGCGTTGAATTAGTGCGGTAAAGTTGATTACACTTCACTGCACTAATTTAACCGCCCACTTATTCAAACTAACCAAGTGGACAATTAAGTACTTATAATAGTCGATGCACATAAATGTTCATCCTAGTTAATACTTATGAAAATCGTCTGTCTATAAGGCTATGCATGACCCTTGACTGTCATAATAATGGTCTGATCAAGAATTGCATCTTAACACAATTTTTTAACGAGCGATCAACATCGCCCAGATCGCTAGTTATGCACGACATACCTTAATTATAAGACTCGCTTACCAGGTGCTCCATTCTAATGGAAAAGTTTTAACATGTGTTAAAGATTAATCAGTACACTAGGTTGATGTTTGAACTAGGGTTAGCCGTGTTTGAAAACCGGTAATATCTCATGAGATTTAGTCTTCCAAAGTCCATATGTGAATGAGCTATGTCACACATTTTTCGCCAATTTTAACTTAATAAGAAATGGCAATTTAAATCTTAAATCCATCTTAAACTAAATTAATTGGTATAAAAAGAACTGATTCTGTTTCACCCACTGCGCCGAAATTAGTACCGATTTGAGAGATTAAATATACACGTAGATATATGTGAAGCGCAAAATAAAGATTTAAATACGATTATATATATATATATATATATATATATATATATATATATATATATATATATATATATATATATATATATATATATATATATATATATATATATATATATATATATATAAAAAACTGATTACGATATGTTATAAAAATACCAATATATATATATATATATATATATATATATATATATATATATATATATATATATATATATATATATATATATATACACTCACAATATTATTACAGTAACGGACTGTAGTTTATTTAGGAAGTATTCCGTGCAGTTGTTTTTAACTTAAAATGCATTTAAAATTCTAAGAAAATTTATTTTTAACTGAATCTAACATTTATTCAAAAAACTAAGTGCACATTAATACGGATTTTCAGTTGCATTTGATATTGGCAGTTGTTTACGTTAAAGTATTTTGTATGTAAAATTAAATGAAACTGTAATTTAAAATGACTGAAAATTTACTTAGAAACCGATCTACTTATTTTTCATTTCATTTTAACAAAAAGTTCATATAATTTTAAATGTTAAAATAGCTGACTTAACTATCAAAAGAACAAGTCACGGATTCCGTGAAAATATAAGATTTTTCCTTTGTTTATGCTATTTTTACTATCAAAAATTCAACTGTGAATTCCGTAAAAACAAATGATTTTTAAGTTAATTTACATAATTCAACTACAAAAAAATTAACTACAAATTCCGTAAAAACAAAAGAATTTTCAGTTATTTTTTATAAATTAACTAACAAGAAATTAACAACGAATTCCGTAAAAACCAAAGAATTTTCAGTTATTTTATGTATTTTAACTATCAAAAAATTAACCACAAATTCCGTAAAAACAACAGAATTTTCAGTTATTTTATATATTTTAACTATCAAAAAACTAACCACAAATTCCGTATAAACAACAGAATTTTCAGTTATTTTATATATTTTAACAACCAAAGTAAGTATTAATAGTTACACACATACATACATATGTATGTATATAACCATGTGGTTACTTGAAACGCAAAAAGTTTTTTTAAAATTGACAACTTGTGTTTAGGTTTGTGAAGAACACTGTTTTACACCAACAAAATACAAATACACTCCAGTTCATTTAAATTAATTTTTTGATAGTTAAAATACATAAAATAACTGAAAATTCTGTCGTTTTTACGGAATTTGTGGTTAATTTTTTGATAGTTAAAAAACATAAAATAACTGAAAATTCTTTTGATTTTACGGAATTCGGGGTTGAATTTTTGACAGTATAAAAAGCAGAAGCAAATGAAAAATCTTTTATTTTTACGGAAGTTATGACTTGTTCTTTTGATAGTTAAAATAAATGAAATTATGGAATGTCAGTTATTTTTACGGATTAAAGTCAGTCAATATTTTAACATTTAAAATTAAATGAACTTTTCGTTAAAATTAAATGAATATTAAGTAGACCGGTTTTTAACTGAATATTCATTTATTTTATATTACAATTTCAGTTAATTTTACGTACAGAATTTTTTGAGTGTATATATATATATATATATATATATATATATATATATATATATATATATATATATATATATATATATATATATATATTTGGTATTTTTATAACATATCGTAATCAGTTTTATCTTCAAGTTGCTTCAGACACAATTTGATGCAGAAAATCGGTCCACTTGTGCGTTCACACAAACCTTATTAGATTCGAAATTAAAGCCCGTTTATTTATAAATAAAGATTTTTGCAAACGTGAATTATCTTCGAATTTAGTAAAAAGAAAAACTTAAAAATACCAGTAAAATACGAGTATTAATCTGTGGACAAGCTCACGCTACGCAAGCTGAATGAGTGAATGAGGACGCGGATTATGAGCGAATGCTAAGCCCGCTAGATATAACTATGACATCGCCTGGCCTGATCAACAACGAAACAAATTGCTAGGTCACTTAAAGTAATGCAACTTGAGCTCCGAAATTGGTAAATTGTGGACAACGTCCAAATCGCTATCTAACCCAAGAAGACAGAATGCTCGGACAGCCGTAACGTTTAGTGACAAAACAGTGACAGATCCAAGCCGTGCGCGAGTTATTTTAACCGTCTTTTTATTGATCACCCAGAAGACGATATCCGCGCTCTCCGAGTCAAAGAGGCACAACCACAATATATCGTAGGCGAAGTTGCCAATGTCTTTAACAGCGCAAAGTCATCGAAGGCTCTGGGTCCAGACGGAATCTGGATGCTGATGTTGAAGCACTTGGATACCCTGGGAGTAGAGTACATGACCAAAGTGCTCAAGCTATTGTTAGAATCATATCAAGTTCCCGATGCCGGGAAAATGGTCAGAAAGCTAAGAAGAATCGTACAGGCCAATCTCCTTACTTTCGGCAGTAGCAAAGCACTGCTCCTCCGCAGCTCATGATCATCAGCATGAGATCCGCAAGCAGCATAGCTTCATAACTGGTATAAACGCCATTAACACACGCATAAGTCGCGGCACTGGCCAGAACAAGCCCACCGACAGGTCGATTCTCGTGGCACTTGACCTTACAAAGGCCTTCGATACGGTCAAACATGCCACTCTGTTCGAGAACATCGCAGAAACGTTCCTTCTGCCTAGTTGGAAACATTGAGTCGTAATCTATATGTGTGGGCGCCAGACGTAAGTAGAATTTATAGATAGGAAGTTGAAGATCCGTAGCGGTCAACGGGGAGTTCTCCAGGATGAGGTGATATCTCCGGCACTATTTAGCCTCTACCTCTTTAGAGTTCCTGCACCATCAGACATCGTTGAAATGGTGTCGTACGCAGATAACCGAACAATTCTGGCGTCAGGACCTAAAGTGAATGACATAAGCGAGAAAATCAGGTGTTACCTCAACTTCTTTACTACGAGGAATATGAAAACTTCCGCCTCCTAATCATCAACCACACTGTTCACTGCATGGACCGCAGAGGTGCGGTTGTCACTTAATGTTAAAGTCGATGACGCAACATCCCGACTACCAACTACTCCAAAATCCTTGGGGGTCATATTAGGCAGACTATTTCAAGCCTCTCTGCTTGCTAAAGCTTAGGCTATAAGTCAAAAAGTGGGAACAGTGCAGTGGAAGACAGTTCAGAGCTGCCAGAATGCCGCTTAAATGCCGAAAACTTACAATAATAGATATATTGTTGTTACAACAACAACAACGACATAGCTCAGCTGGTATGCCGTCGCGTTAAAAGCAAGCCTTTATCAGGGCGGCTGCAAATTAAGCGTTTGATCGCCACGGAACTGTTTATCTCGAATCAGTAAGAAAAACATTGATTGCTATTCTTAAAATATTTGAAACATAAATTTGAAGCCAAGTGCTAACTAATTGGGGTTATTGTATCCGTTAATTTTTATTTCTAACAAGATAGTGACCCAAAGCACATGGCCCATGACACTAGGCGCACAATACTAAACATCTCCTAAAACATCACCTGATCTGAATTCTCTCGAAAAGACGTTAAATTAACTTAAAAATGGATCAGGATAAGTCGTTATATTCTTCAATAATCCAGAATTCGAATTAGTTGGGTGCTTAGTAACAGCATATATTTATATCGTTAATATTAGTTTCATCTATAACTTTTATATATACAAGGATTCTCTGTTGGGAAAAAAACAGGCTTCAACATACAACGTGAAATCCTTGGGTCCACCCTGGACGGCAATTACCGGGGGAAACCCCCGTTCAACCCTAAAATTTTACATTTAATGTAAGATGGTGCATTGCATTTATTAGAGCTGTTTGAGGTGACATTTATCCGCGGGCAAAAAATATGCGTTTGCAATTGAAACAAATAACACAAAGAATTGTTTATTAAATGGAACAAACCTTTTTAAGATCCTTTAACTGCTCCGTATCCTCGGATTTTCGTTTTTCTGGATTCTGAATTTTGTTCTTTTCCTTTTGCTGGTCTAGGTTTGTCAGTAGCTAGAAAAAGAAATATAAAAACATTAAAACGAACTATTAGTAAAATTACAAAAGTGTTTCTACTGCCAAATAATACATGGACTGTTAAAGACAATGATGGCTATAATCAGGAACGAGTCAGCAAAAAATGGACATTCTTTTCGGTATAAAGTCAATTCAGATCCTTTATAAAATTCAAACGTTTCTAAGTCCATGTTCGAAAGGAACAATTTTTTCGCACCCTTGAGTCCATAGACCCATGGGTCAAGGACATAAAATTAATATGGTATTTGGATCCATGGCGAAATTTTAACGTTTTTTAATACCTATATCACTATAGTTTAAGAAGGCCGATTGTTAGGCTCCTTTGTCCAATATGGTCCGAATACCAATTCAGATTTGTGAGAATATTTTACAGTTCCTGGATACCTACATGTCCCCCATTAGGGGACGGTTTTGGGCCAATGACCAAGTCCAAGGATTTTAGCCGACCACTTAAAAAAGGCTGCTTCACAAGTTTGTTAATCAAATTTTATAGCAAAAATGCCCAAAAATAAAATTTTGGTCTGAACCTTTTTCCCGTTGCTCCGATTTGGTCCATTTTCAATACCAACCCATAGCCGAATATAAAACATATATCTGGCAAGTTTGACGACTCCAGCTTTTCTCATTTGGACTCAATCGCGCATTCAACAGACGGACATCGTTAGATTATCTTAGAATTTTATGACGATCAATAATCTATATTTGTGACAGCGCATATAGAAAGGGACCTAAGGGTGAAAAAAAAATCAATTTTCATTTTTTTTTCTTTTTTTGATGTTTACAACATCTGATCATCGAAAGAGACCGATCCCATGACCCAAAAGTGTTCCCTCCCAGAGATATGCGCGTTTTATGAAAGTGAAGCCGACGATTCTAAGCGCAAATAGAAAGGGACCTAATCTTTAAAATGGCTCTCCTGAACACAACTTTTCATCAACTTTTCACTTTTTTTTGATGTGGACAACATCTGAGCATCGAATGAGACCGAACCCATGCCCCAAAAGTGTTCCCTCCCAGAGATATGCGCGTTTTATGAAAGTGAAGTCGACGCAAATAGAAAGGGACCTAATCTTTAAAATGGCTCTCCTGAACAAAACTGGTTTTTAGCCTTAGGTCCCTTTCTATTTTGCGCGTCACATATATAAGTATATGTGACAAACGGAATGACAAACGTATATTAGTATTAGTTTAGTTTAGGACGGCACTGCAATTTATTTTTTTTTAAGAAGAATTTAGAATCACTTCATATTGCATATTTCGTAGAAGAATAGCGCTACAAACAGCTCATATCTGCATAAATACAAAAATATTTTTTATAAACAGTGGAGTTCCGCTCTAACGATTATGCGATTAAATGATTTCGCAATTGAATTCATTTACGTTACGATGATTATTTACAATGCGATCACACACAAAAAAACAAGTAAAGAAAACAAAGTTCTTTGAAGACCATCGGAAGACTGTCCTGTAAGTCAAAATATTGTTTTGCCATCTGGACATCAAATTGCGAAAAATATAAAACCACTTACTTCGAATGCAAAAACAGAAGAAGTTGAAGGGTGAAACCAGGACTATTTCCATGCTCAGCGTAAGAGCGTAACATGACTGCTTCTGGGAGAAGAATTTCTAAGAAAAGAGGTAGTTTTTCCAATAGAGATTTTTTCACAGATTGCGCGTGAGTTGTGTTCAACTTAATTTTTGTTTTTTAGTATTGTTTGCCATTTCAACATGGAAAGACTTACACTGCAAGATCTTCTCCACATTGTGCAACTGTATTATGGAAATGAACGTTCAGTGAGAAACATTTTTCGTGCGCTTTGACCTTTTTATGGTCGACAAAATCGGCCTACCAGACGCACTATTCGGATAACCATCGCCAACATGAAACCCAATTTTCACTATTGGATAATACCGGACCTAATGAACCACATTTAGCACGAAGTATTGAAAACATAGCTACGGTAGCTGAGAGTGTACGTGATCCACCCAGGAATCGATTCGGCACCGAGCTCAACAACTTGGCTTAGGGAACCACTTGGACCATTTTACGGAAGGATCTTGCTTTAAAATACAGATCGTGCAGGAGTTGAAGCGTAACGATGTTCCTGCGCCTTGCTGTTTCAGTGTTTGGGCTCTTCAAAAACTCAATGAAGATTCACTGTTTTTGACCAATGTTATGTTCAGTGAAGAGGTCCACTTCTGGCTCAACGGCAACTTCAATAAAAAAAATTGCCGCACTTGGGCTGAAGAGCAACCAGAAGAGGTCCAAGACGTGCCATTATACACAGAGAAAACCACGGTTTTATGAAGTATTTGGGATGGTGGAATCAGCAGTCCATATTTTACCAAAAATGATGCTGGCTGGAACATAACCGCAAATGGTGCTCGCTATCGCGCCATGATATGGGATTTTTCTCTACCTAAAATTGAAGCCCGCAACGACATTTGGTTTCAAGGAGGGTGCCACGTGCTATACAGCTGCTCAAACAATGGATCTATTGAGAGGTCACTTCGAAGAACAGCTAATTTCACGTGTTGGACCAATGAGTGGCCGCCTAGGTCGTGTTATATCACACCTTATACTGCAGAACTGCAGACTTTTTTCTCTGGGACTACGTATAGTCCAAAGTCTATGCTGACAAACGACCTACGATTCAGGTTTTGCAAGCCAACATTACGCGTGCAGTCGTGATAAAGTTTTGTCAGTTGTCGTTTTCACTGAATTTATTTTGTCACATTCAGGAAATGGTTTTCAGATATGTTTATTCCACAGGCTAAGTTCTAAATTGAAAAAAAAAAACAATTTCCAAAAAAAAACATTACTGCTCTAAGATGCCCATGTTGGAAAGGACAAAATTTGTCAATATAGCGGGATAGCCACTTATCCTGAATTGTATGCCCCAATGTGTAATGCAAACGCCAAAGAGGTAGACAGTTCTACGAGGAAATAACAGTTGTTCAAGGCGATTCCAACTCCAAAGTTGGATCGAGTGAAGTTAGTGGTATTACCGGAAAATACGATCTGGGAGACCGGCTCATACAGATCATTACAGATTCAATTTACACCCTAGGCGATTATATTCCTGGAAATAGCCACAATATAACAGAGAGCACATCATTAGAAATCAAATTGACTATATACTAATTAGAAAACGCTTTAGAACATATGAAATTGTACTCCGCCGGGAAGGTATACTACTTTGTTCTGCCGCCATTTTGGTAAACATTAGTCTTGACTGTTCATATTTGGCAGTCGAGAAGTAGAGACGCTTAGCTCTCCGCGCGCGAAGAGAACGGTCGTTAAAAGAATTCTTCTCGGAAATTAATTCTAATAATTTAATGCAGACAGGCATGGATCGGTACATTACTATAAAGAGTAAATCCAGCCCTGCCAAAGGTAACACTAACAAAAAAAGTTGCAAAATTGTGAACGGTGAAGAACCAACAACGTCCGTCACGGGTAAGAACCGGTTTGCATTGCTGAGCAAAGAAGAACCTCAATCTTCTACCTCCGCAAATGCCGCAACTCCAAGGTCAAATGAGCTAGTAAATATCATTGTCCAACTTGTTGGTAGTGGTGGCTTTCACATAGTGCCAATAAAGAAAGGGAACATTAACGAGACAAAAATTCAGGCATACACCGAAAACGGCTTCGCTCTGTTTCTAGTTATTTTATCGATAGAAATAATTTTTTTTACGCGTATCGTCTAAAGAGTAGTAAGGGTATTGCGGTAATCTTAAAAGGCATTGAATAATTTGTAGGACCAGATGAGGTAAAACGAGCACTGGAAAAATAGAATTTTAACGTTCACTCCGTGGTAAACGTTCTTAACAATAAAAAGGTTCCCCAACCAATGTTCAAGATCGAACATCAACCTGACTCGCGAAAACTAAAGAAAAATGAAGTTCATCCTATATACAAACTTCAATGTTTGTTATATAGAAGAATTACGGTTGATGAACCCTACAAAAGGAATGGTCCCGTTCAATGCCAAAATTGTCAAGAGTATGGACACACAAAATCATACTGCACTTTGCCAACCGTTTGTGTTGTATGTGGTGATCTACACCAATCATCCGTCTGCAAAGTCAAATAGCAGGAACAGAAAAAGTGCAGCAATTGCGGGAAACAACATACCGCAAACTACAGAGGTGGTAGGGTTTACAAAGAACTTAAGCATAAACTAGAAGAGAAGCGTAAATTCATTTCTAACCGAAACGCGCCAAACCCTATAATCGACATCCAACAGACTGCAATTTACTCTAGCGACGGAAACGGTATTACAAACGGTATAACATACGCGAATGTTCTAAGGGCGCATACCTAGTAGGGACATAAATACTGTTACAACATTGAACACATCCATTTCAATAGTAGAACTGAACATACCCCGTTAATGTCATATGGGTTTTAAAAGCTAACCTCAATAGCGTTAGTCTGTAACGGGATTTTAAAATTGTTTCAACTTTCATCATGGAGTGGTCAGATAATGAGAACCGTATAGCTGTAATAGCGCTTTTCAAGTGTGAAATGAAAAAAGCGATATTTTCAAAACGCTCCGGCCACTAGGGATTAGCCGCATATTCGTCTACTGATGTATAAATCTGTTTAAGGAGACTGCAGATGTAAAAGACCGTCTCCGGTCTGGCCGCCCACGCTCTGTTCGAACACCGCATGTCATCAAAGCCGTTAAATCAAGAACTCACAGAAGTCCGCTCCGAAAACAGAAAATCATGGCCCGTGAGATGAATATCAAGCAAAAGTCCATGAGTCGAATCATTAAAAAAGACTTGGGACTTGGGATTTTCAAACGACGTGCCGGACATTTATTGACTGCAGATTTAAAACAAAAAAATAGGATTGAAAAATGCAAACGTCTTTAGGTGAAGCACGCTGATAACTTGCACAGAAAAAGTTTGTTCACCGATGAAAAAATTTTAAAATTCAGGAAAAATTTAACAAGCAAAATGATAGGGTATATGCGCGGTCATCTAAAGAAGCATCTGAACTGATCCCAAGGGTGGAAAAGGGTCATCACTCAGCTTCAGTCATAGTTTGGTGGGGTGTCTCTTACGATGGGGTCACTGACCTGCATTTCTGCGATCAAGGATTCAAAACATCGGCCAAAGTTTACCAGGAAACCGTTTTGGAAGCTGTTGTGAAGCCTTTTCACAATTTTCTGTTCCAAAACCAGCCATGGACTTTTCAGCAGGATTCTGCGTCGGCCCAAAAGGCTAAAACGTCCCAGGCCTGGCTTCGAAACTATTTGCCAGCGTTCATTTCCTCTGAAGAATGGCCCTCAGGCAGTCCAGATTTGAATCCATTGGATTACAAATTGTGGACGGTTTTAGAGGACAAGGTTTGTCACAGTAGATACCCCAACATTGAATCTCTTAAGACTTTGGTTCGAGCTGTGGCCAATTTTCGAATGAACGAGGTTCGTGCAGCTATTGAAGATTGGTCAGTTCGACTTAAGGCGTGTGTAAAGGCAAAAGGCGGGCATTTCGTATAAGTAGATTATTTTTGGATACAATATACATCAATAAATATATTAAAAAATATTTGGTCCAAAAACATTCAGTACTTTTTATTTTACAGCATTAAACGTATGTAACAGTATTTATGTCCCTACTTAGTACACCTATACCCCAGTGCAACAACTTGGTAACGCTGAATCAATGATTCAACAACTGGTACAGAGTATAAACCTGTTCATGTCAACTATGCAATCAATGATGCAAGAATTCATGCGTAACCAGAATCAGTTAATTCAAATTCTACTAAGCAAAAAATAGACCCTCTTACGATATGTACATGTAACGCAACCGGTATGAACCAACATAGACACGAAACGATAGAGTACCTAGATCGTCAGAATATTGATATAATGCTACTATCGGAAACGCATCTTACAGACACATACAATTTTCAGATACTTAATTTTAGATTTATGGTACTCACCACCCCGACGGAAAGGATTATGAGGATACCAGTGCATCCTAATACGAATGAAACACGAAGTCGCTGAAGGAGTCTCACAAAACTACCTTCAAGCGACAACCATTCGTATTCAAATTCAAGGTAGTTTTCAGCAATATATTTCCCCACGCGGTTCGCGATATCAGAAGATATACTTCTGAACTTTTTCAATGGTCTCGGACGCAACTTTATTGCTGCTGGTGACTACAATGCCAATCATACGCACTGGGGATCCCGTTTAGCAAACCCTAGGGGAAACCAGTTGTATAAATGTCTATAAATGTAGACGACCCTCGAAGGCTTACTTCATACACAACTAACTGGTTAAAATACAGGAAGTACATTAGCAGTCATTTAGATTCGAATCATCTAATTTCTAACGCGGAAGATTGATAACAACGTATCCAAATTGAACGTGATCCTGGACAGGCGGCCATTCACGCTACACGCAGACAAATAAACGCGACATATAGTTTAAATACTTACACTAACCGGGAAATAGAGAACCTTGACAAATCAATACCTTCCTCATACAGGCCGATCAGTTTGCTTCTCTGCTTATCCAAACTATTTGAAAATCTTATTTTATCGAAAATAAAACCGTTCGAACAGGGATTTAACCGGCTCAAGACCTCTTGCTTCTATATTTAAATAGAAGACAAGTTTTTAACAAAATGGCAAAGTGACATTGATTTTCGTGGCTGCACACTACTTTTATCATGATTTCGGGTCCGTGACAACCCTCTTCAGAAAGCCTTGCTGCAATTGTTGAAAGTAAAACCGAACTCTATAAGGCCAGGCTCTCCACAAACTAATGAGAACTACTGTTGTAAACCTTACTTTTCAAGTTTTCTTCACACAATTGCCCACGAAAATACGACTCACTCTTGCCAGCTCTAAAGAGACTCCACATCGAGAGCCATCAATAGAACCGTTCCTCAAAATAACATAATATCAGACCATCAGTTTGGATTCCGGGAAGGTCACAGCACCATCGAACATATAAACCGTCTGACCCAACCAATTGAATAATCATTTGAACGGCGAGAGTATTGCTGCGCCGTATTTCTGGATGATGCTCAAGCATTTGACAAAATCTGGCACTTTGGCTTGACCTACAAAGATTGCAAATACTTACCGACAAATACGCATACAAATCTTGAGTCTTACTTAGAAAACCGCAGATTCAGAGTCAAATGTGGGCAACACGTCACCGATGACCGCGAAATACTAACAGGTGTGCCCTAGGGAAGCGTCATGGGGCCTTTCCTTTACCTTCTGTTTACCGCAGATATCCGTACCAGCCCAAACGTGCTAACATCCCCTTTTACCGAAGATACCGATGTAATGGCCGCACATAAAAAGCAGGATATTGCATCTATGAATCTAGGTGTACATCTCACACGAGTAGAATCTTGGCTCTCTAACTGGAGAATAAAAGTCAATGAGGCTAAATGCACACAGGAAACTTTCACACTGAATTTTAGCACTTGTACGACATTGAAATTAAACAATATCCCTTTTTCTCAGTCTGATCATGTTACGTACCTGGATCGCCGACTCACGTGTAGAAGTCATATCGAAACCAAGAAAACCCAAAAGAAACTTAAGGTCCATCAACTTCACTGGCTCCTAAACGCGAACTCAAAACTAAGCCTTGAATATAAGGTCCTGCTATACAACAGTGCATTCAAACCTATCTAGATATACGGGGCCCAGCTTTGCAACATGCAAGCTCGAGCAATCTCGACAAAATCCAAAGAGTCCAGTTGAAGATATTGCGGCTCATTACCGGTGCCCCTTGGTGTATGAGAAATGAAAACATTCACCGAAACATAAAAATACCTCTCGTTAAAGAGGCAATTTAGAACATCAATATAAAGCACAAAGAGAAGCTCGAACGTCATGATAACATACTTGCTAGACAATTATTGTGCAATCGAAGCTCTTTAAGACTTCGGAGAAACGAACGCCGTGTTTTCTAATCTAATCGCGAACATACGCGCCCGAACGACTATGTAGAATTCTTTTTTCTACGTCACGTGGCTTAAATGCTCTTATACGTGATCTTAAAAACAGTCAATATCATTCGCGGGCGAACACTCAAAAAAGACTGTGTAGAACTCTTTATTCTACGCCACGTGGCTTAAATGCTCTCATACGTGATCCTTAAAACAGTCAACACGAAAAACCTACAAAACCTAAACTACGTCGACCACTCTGCTTTTCTAAAGTTATCCGTTATACATACATAACTAGAGTTTTTCACTCTACATAATATCGCGAACACTCTTTAAAAGACTGTAAGAGCCCTCTGGCCCTTTATCACGAGGTTTAAGCCAAATCAGATCCACATAATAAAAAATCCATACTAGGATTCCATATTGAATTATAGTTAAGATTCGTATACTTATTGTTAGGCTCCTTTGGAGCAGACTCAATAATTCAAATAAAGCATATATAAAAAAGTAGAGACGTTGCAGATAGATAAACCGTTAAAAACTTTATCAAAATCAATCATCAATCAATGAGAAAGTTACGTGAACTTTTTGGAAGAAACAACGTGCCAACAGAACGCATTATTTATCTTGTAGTGAATGATTTCGAAGAAAGAAGGCCTGTAGCTGATAGGCGATAGCGAACACCATGCAACTGCTTGACGACCTCATTCTCTAAAAAGTACGGCCCGATGAAGCCGCCAACCCATAAACCGCTACAGTCACCCTATCTGGATGCATCGGTTTTTCAACAATTACTCGTGGATTCTCATTTGCCCAAG
This sequence comes from Hydrotaea diabolus, assembly GCA_963513945.1. Lineage (NCBI taxonomy): Eukaryota > Metazoa > Arthropoda > Insecta > Diptera > Muscidae > Hydrotaea > Hydrotaea diabolus. The sequence continues at coordinate 107,728,886 of OY740717.1, forward strand.
TGTGGGAATATTATTTTTTTTATTGACCAACACTCATGGGATGTCCCCTATTATGCAATGCATTGCGTTGGTGTGAGGAAAGTAAGGGATTAGAGGGGGGAAGAGGGCGTAATGTTTATTGACATTTGTCTTGAATTTCGAGATGTCGTAATTGGTGGGTAATACATTTGCCAAAAGTCGCGTATTCCTGGCGAACATCCTAACGGCAGGAATAAGTCGACGGATGTCAACGGAGCACACATCATAAAAGTAGCGATAGAACAGCGACACACATCCCACATTCCTACGATGCTCAAGGGAAACAAAAGAGTTGGATACCCTACGGTTGCCTATCAGCACCATCGCTCTCCTTTGAACACGGTCAAGTAGCTCCAAGGATGATTTTGGAGCACCTGCCCATATATGAGAGTTGTATTCCATCTTAGGCCTGATATAGGTCGTATAGATGTTAAATCAGATGGAGTGAAATATTTCTTACGCCGCTTTAGAAAGCCTATACACTTGAGTGTATCTTTCGACACTTCGAACACAAGTCTCGCCCAACGAGCGTCACATTGTACATTATGTCCAGAACATAAAGAACACCTGATTTTTCAACATCCATACCATCGATAGATTATGACGACCCTGATGGGTCAGTGAATCTCTTGTGAGGCAACAAGCAGCACTGCGTCTTGCACGCATTAAAGTCCACTCTATTCATTCGACCCCAGTCGGCAATTTCCTGTAAGTCCCGGCCAAGTGTCTCATCCATAAAACGCCTTCTGTCTTCAATATCTTGAAGACTTGACCTATGGTTGATGAATAAGAATGACTGAGGTTGCTGTCATCCGCAAAGGACTAGATTGGATTCACGTTCTGACCCAACAGATCATCAATGAAAATAAGAAATAAAGAGGGAGAAAGGACAGAGCCTTGTGGTAACCTGAGGTAAGCCTATGTTGGTTGGATGAGAACCCATCTACAACAACTCTTATAGTGCGATCTATATAAAAGCTCTATATAAAACGAGCGAAGTATTACCGACACCAAATGCGATCAGTTTTGATAAGAGAGCACCGTGCCAGACTCTATCAAAGGCCTTGAAGATATCCAGAGCCAAAACTTTACTCTCACCAAACTGGTGGATAGACCGATTCCATCTTTCCGACAGGAAAGGCATCAGGTCTTCTGTAGAGCGATTTCCACGGATGCCATACTTTCGATCACTAAGCAGGTCGTTGGACTTTAGATACCTCACAAGATGGTGGTTAACCATGCTCTCCATTACCTTTGAGAGTGCAGAGCAAATCGCGATTGGCCGATAATTTGCAGGATTATTGGTTTCACCCTTTTTAGGGATTGGCTGGACGTTTGCAACCTTCCAACCCGCTGGGAAGACTCCCACACGATAAGCAAGGTTAAAAAGGTTGCGTAATGGACGGGCTAGCGACAAAGAGTACTTACATAGGATAATGCTGACCAAAAAAATCAAGAAGTACACGAAATGCATTATGATTTGAACGCCCACTTTCGTACCTATCCGTGGATGAATTAGTCAGACACTCAAACAAAGAAATGCCAAGTTTAGTTAGGCAAAAAACTTGATCTTAAGTTGTGACTCAAAATTAACATCGCGCCTTATGGTTGGACAACCCTTTATTATATACAACTTCGAAGGAAAGGCTACGAAATGCGTTAAATCGAAAGAGGAGCAATGGATGACCTAATTAATGAGAGAACTTCGACAGAGAGAAGAAAATTGAACAGCACCAACTACGGAAGGTGCTGCGAGGTAAATACAGATATTAGAGAAGCTATACGTGTCGCAAAGAATGTGTCATTTAATCTTAAATGCAAAGAAATTGAATTACTACAGAGCCTACCTGATGACTATAATCTTTATAAAAAAAACTATAGGGAATCTGCAGGAATATATCGGAGGACTCCACCAGTAATCTTATTTGATGACAAAAATAAAGCTGTTTTCGATTTAATCGGTAGAAAACAGATCTGAAAAAATTATATTAGCAATCTTTTTCGAGATGACCAAAGATCCAAACGGAACCTCAGTGCTCACAAGATATTTGTTCGCATCATACATATAAAAATATATGCTACCTGTAAAGTAGAAGCTATGGGTGGATCGCGAGACCCTACTAAGCGTCCAGGTATTAATACAAAATTGTCGTTCTGTACAGAAGGACATCTTCATATGTTTGGTAGACTATGAAAAAACATTCGAAACCATTTAACATTACAAGTTAGTGGAAATTCTAGATTCACTTGGAATAGAAGAGAAGGATTTATCGTGCAATTGGAACTAAGCAGCTCGTACTGTGGAATGGCCTGAAAATCAATACCAAGAAAAAAAAAAACAAAGTATGAACATGATCATCAGTAGATAAATACATTCGGTTCCACAACACTTAAAATAAGGAACAACGAAATTGAAAGGGCAACGAAGTGGAGTGGAGAAAACACATTTAAAATCAAGAAGTTTAAAGAATAATGAATACGGAACGACAACTGGTCAACACATTAAAAAAAAACCGTAAAACAACCTATTTGGGGCATATAATGCGAAACTGCAAATATAGGGTGATTCATCTAGAGGTATTTTTTAAAAACAAAAAAAAATATAAAAATTCAAATCAAGTGTGGAATCTTTATTGGTATTTTGAAAAGAATACAATTTCCTTCAAATGTTGGCCGCAACAACGCCTCAGGGTTTCCATTCTGAGGGTCCAATTTTGGATGACTCGTTCGAGCATTTCGACCGGTAATGTTGGCTTCCAAAACCTGAATCGTATCGGGTTTGTCAGCATTGACTTTGGATTTTACGTAACCCCAAAGAAAAATGTCTAAAGGTGTGATATCACTCGATCTAGGCGGCCAACTCACCTGTCCAAAACGTGAAGTTAGCTGCTTTTCGAAATGACCTCTCAATAGATCCATTGTTTTAGCAGCTGTATGGCAAGTTGCACCGTCCTGTTGAAACCAAGTGTCGTCAAGATTGCGGGCTTCAATTTCAGGTAGCATAAAGATCGATATCATGGCGCGATAGCGAGCACCATTCACGGTTACGTTCCGGCCATCATCATTTTTAAAAAAATATGCACCGATGATTCCACCTGCTTATAAACCGCACCAAACCGTGTCTTTCTCTAGGTACGAGTATTATGGCACCTCTTGAGCCTCTTCTTGTTGCTTTTCAGCCCAAATGCGGCAAATTTTGTTTATTGACTCTGCCGTTGAGCCAGAAATGGGCCTCATTACTGAACAAAATTTTGATCGAAAACAGCGGATCGTCTCGTTTCTCACCGAACGCTCATTTCTATAATACAGTTGCCAACATTTGAAGGAAATTATTTTCAAAAAATAAATGCCATAAAATGTCCTTTCAAATTACCAATAAATTTTCCACACTTGATTTGAATTGTTATATTTTTTTTGTTCTGAAAAAATACCTCTAGATGGATCACCCTATACAAAACATCCTCCGAGCATATATTGATGTAACAAAAACTAGAGGGAGAAAAGAACTTTCCTGGCTGAAAAATATCCATGGTTGTAAGGACTATAGTGACGAACGAAATATGATTAACGCTGCCAAATACAGAGAATTAACCGCTACAAATGGAATGCTAAATGTAATTTATAATAATTTTAACGATAAGATAAAAATGTAAAACTCCTACACGCACGTATATACTTATATTAAAGTATGTATGATCGCTTAACATCCGAATATCAGAAATGCAAATAATAGAAGAGAAGATATTACTTATATGTAGATAATGTGCCTCGTCTTCCTCCAACCAAAGAACTAATCAAAGAGACGAGCGATGAGAAAGTTTTAGTCCATTTAAAACGCGATTCGGTTGCTAAAACTGTTTTATTAAAACCGTTTGCTATGTAGACTTACAACAACACAAAAACATATTGTTTTGGCCTTATTACCAGAACTTGATTTATAAAAGGCATCGTAAATGATAACTTAGGCGCGAATCTTTATCTGGATCTTCACTTGCTGAAATAAGGTTTTCTTTGCAACACGAAGATTTTGAAGAAGAGGACGACGTTCCGTGATCAACCCTTTTGCTACTGGCGTTAGAAATGAAGCACATTTGCTTAACACAATCTTTTCACAAAATGAGCTTTGTTCTGATGATTTATACCAATGGGTTAAAGAAATTCTTGAGTTGGAAGAATAAATTGTGTAAGGCGAAGAAATTGAAATTTTGGAGGAGGAAGAACACAATGGTAAGCATTAGGAGGTAATAAAACACTTTGGAGTTTGGACCAAATGGGCCACTATCATACATATAAACGCAGTTCAACTCCGGGAAAGAACGTCTAAAAAAAATTTCAGCGGCGGAATTTCCAGCTCGTAAATGCCGGCGCCCTAATGAGTAAGAGATTTGTTTCTAAGCCATGTTAAAACTACTCTATAAAAATGCATTAGCCGTGTGGAGCCGGCGTAAACTCCGTTAGTGGGTAATAACTATGTTGTGCACAGCTAGAGGGCACCAAAAACCGGGGTTTTCAGAAAACCGATATTTCGGGCTTTTTTCAAAACCGTGTTCTGAATAAACTAACTGTAGAGTTTATTTTAATGTAAAAAAACAGCTATAAACGATATTCCGGTTTTAGTCTTCTGCTTAAGAATGGATTTTTTTTTGAATCTGAAGTAAAGTAATTGTACCCTTGAACAGGCTCTAAATTTACCTAGATTTTAAAAATAAGGTCGTAAATGGGTCAGATTTTTGACTAGGGCACGTCACCCAAATTTAGCTTAACTAAAAACAAAAATTTATTTTTTGCTCCGTGAGAAAGTTCTATAGTTATTTAAGGTCATATGTCCTTGTGCGTTTTTTTGGGCCACTACCAATTTGTCGGGGCTTATCCAAAACTGAGCGAATATAACTCAGATCGGTCCAAGATTGGTTGTTTGTCAATCGTAGTTTACCAAACCAAATTTGACTAATATCAGAATTAAAATGAATGTTTTTGAGCGGTTTTAAAAGTATGTTACATGGGGAGATATCTTTTTTCCAGGGCTTATCAAAACGTGAACCGATATGACCAATTTTTATCGGAACTGCTATTGCAATTGCAATTGCATCGGTATTGGATATAATATGTGACTTCTAGAACGGAAGACATCAAATCGGTTCTATATCTAAACTTTTACCGATTTTTATAAAAGTCAACAGCCTTTGTCCAAAAATCATACAAGTTTCATAATGAGCGGACAACAAGTGAGATCTGTTGTTGGAAAACAAGCTTTAGATAGACATCAGACAGAAGAAGGGACGAACAGACAGATATCGTTTAATCGAATTAACAGATGATTTTGAGTCAAGCGGCAAACTTAAATGTAGTTACTGGTTTTATACTTAAAAATTATGAATTTTCTTTGTTTTACATACAACAATCAAAAACCCGACAGCAAACTACCGGGTAAGCCGAAATGCCGGGATTTGGCTATTTTAGAGAAACCGACTGTCGGATTTCGATATAACCCGAAATGTCGGTTTTAGGTTTCGGTTTTGGACACTATATGCACAGCTCACTGGTTTGTGAGAAGTTCCCCTTGTTTCTTAATAGAATGTTGTGCAAGTTAAGTAAGTAAGAATGACAGAACAGACTAATCGTGATTCTTCGTAATTGATATTCTTAAGAAGAATCCATCGGAATAGGCTAATAGGGTGCCTACCAAGCAAACATCAATCAAAATTTAAATTGATTCCATTAACGTAATAGTTTGTCTTTTCTACTCCAAGCCTAATTGACATTGATAGAATATAGATTGTAATTTACTTTTATTTTTGTTTTTTGTTATGTTAATAATATCAAATATATTTATTCGAAATACGCAACCTACATTGTTCTGCAGTTTCAAATAAAGTATCAAAGAAAGCAGAAAAAAAAACTTGACATAACGATAGTTTGGATTTAGCGATGAGGTCTGAAAATATATAGATCGTTTTATCGGAACATATCTCACTGATATTCTATCTCTAATGATAATGAGCTTTTGCATCTTGGCATTGTCTAAGATACATTCAATAGTGTAAGATAGCTTATTAGAACGCTGTTATTATATCGCTGTTCTAAAGATGCAAATACATATTATACAAAAAAGTACTCCAAAAAAGGAGCATGGTTACTAGACCATTCGGATCTTCTGGCCCCTATGACGTTTACTGCTAATAAAATTTGAATCAATCATACAGCGATGATTTTATTGCTCTTGAAATAGGAAATCAATTACTGGAATTTAAGTTGACTAACTTCATTAACTACCGATTTCCTTTTTTCTATAAGAAGTAGCCGTTCGAAAATGTACAAAAGACTGCCTAAGGTACGGTCACATTGGGCAAATATTCGACGAAAATGTATTTCATCATATTTGCTCAAAATTCTGTCAAAATAACACAGGGTTGATTTTGTGTTCACACTACCGACAAATATTTAACAGTTTTTGTTTGTTTAAACAGATGTAAAGTAATGTCAAATTGAAGTTTTGGAAAATATGTTTGACGTGTGTTCACATTTGAATAAATATTTGACTAAAAAAAAAAATATTTGATCAAATTGTCAAAAAATACAAATTTATTTTCTGTCAACCTTATGAAAAAAAAATGCAGGAAGAAGAAAATTTACCGATTTTGTGCTGCGGACCAGCATCTTTGCTAGACTTGGAAGAGGAGGAAAAGGCAAAAAAGCGCAAAAAAGGCAATGGGTTCGGGATTGGATACGTAGTCGGAATAACGAAGAATGCGGCGCAAAGTTGTAAAAAGTACTGCGTACAGGAACACCAGGTCTTTATAAAAAAATTTTGCGCATGAACGCAGCAGAGTTTGACTATTTGGTAAGCACTAAAATGAGATGTAGCCCATTAAAATTTGTAATAAATAATTTTGTGAGGCTGAAATTAGTTGTCCCGCTAATTACAAAGAAGACGACACAACTTCGTGAGTCAATTTTAGCCTCCGAACGTTTAGCTGTTACACTGACATTATTAATTTTACTAGCGGCTATTTCTTAATGTTTGCTCTTACAAAAATTTTGTAAGATCAAATAGATATTTGCCGAAAATAGAGGAAAATGTTCTCGGATGGTCACACTGTGTTCACATTGTGCAATTTTTCGTATGTTGTTTCCCCAAAATCAGCTGTTTTGTTGTTTGCCAATTACAAATATTTTGTGGTCAGATTGTGGCAAAGAAATATTCGACGTTTTTCTTCAAATATTTTACTAAGTGAAGTCCTCCTTGCAATTTGCGCTGTTTGTCAGCCTAAATGCTGGGTCCAGACTCTCGGAGCCAAAAAAGGCCTGTACGTTTTGTATTATTTATTAATCCAAAGAATACATTTAGATTTTACATAAGAAATGCTTTCTTGTTTAAGTTTTATCACTAGGATATTTCAGGATTTGGAGATACTTGGTTATTTTTATTTGAAGAAATTAATTTCATTTCGATTGTTTAGAAGGTAATAAGGATTAGAATAACCTTATGATGTTTTTTCTACTTTAAGAGTCGAACAAAACTTTCACAAGAAAATAATATTTATTACAGCCTAAACTTTATAAATAGAGTCTTGGCAATAAGTGACGTAGAGTTTCACAACACGAACATAAAGAAAATTAACCAAATACTGCTCCAAAAAAGCTTCCATACAAAAACAATTAAAGACCTTTTTAAGGAAACAAAAAATACTAACAGTATGGAAAGAAGTCCAATCATGTACAAATCTTTCACGTATGTAAAACTATCTGAAAGATCCGGATGCATGGACAAAAATAACTACAAAATCGCACCAAAAACCAACAATACCCTACAACAACTATTCACAAACTTAAAATCTAAGATAAACAAGGACAAGTCAAAGTGATTGTCGGACGATGAAGACATTTGTTAGATTTTAGCAGTGATGCGTAGCAGGGAAGTCTGCAATTTTTTGGATTTTTATGAAGTTTTTGAGAAGTTCATAGCCGGTCTCTTCATGTAGGGCTGTTGTAGAATATCGCCAATATTTGTTGTCGATCATCTTTAAACATTTATTATGGATGACTTTCTGACGTTTGAGGGAGGTGTGAATTTGCGGCTTTATGCCAGATGGGAGAAGCGAATATGAATATTAGTAAATGTTTTGTGTAATGAGGATAGTCTACTTAATAGCGGCCAGAGTGCGCTAAAGGTCTTTATTGATTTCGCACATGTCTTGTCAATATGTTCGCGAAACGTTAACCTTTTGTCCAGAATAACACCGACATATTTGACTTCATTTTGAACGGGTATTTCAAAAATATTTGCCTGCATTGCATTCTCTTGGTGACTTATTCCTCGGAAAGATAATGCTTTCAGTTTTTTTGTTGATTAATTTGTATTTTCTATTTCCGAAAGTAGTTGTTGTTTTGGTGTTTGATGTTTTGAAGTCAGATGTGTAGACAACATTAAGAATCGGAGAAAGAATTGGACCTTGTGGTTGCCCGGCTGGTACGATTTTGAAAGAAGATGTATTGTTATCTACTGATACTGCAAATGTCCTGTCTTGCAGAAAAATGGCTTCAATTTTGCAGACATACGAGTACGTATTTCGGTGTATTTACAGGTAATACTTTTAGAGGAATCGAGTCTGCCAGACATGCCTTTTATATACGTTATGGTAATGGGTGATTAATCTAGAGGTATTTTTTCAATAGGGGTTTTTAAAGATTACGCAAGTTACGTCAGTTACTAAAAAAGACAACAATACAAACAAATAAAATAACAACAAAACCCCCACTTCAAATTAATTTCCAGGAGTAACCCTTATAATTGTGCAATGGAAATTATGCCGATCAAGAGAACGGCATAAGGGTCAATGCACTAAGTAAAGCAAAGTGTAATTTAATTGAATCAATACTTTAGTGGGACTCTTGACCAAGAATATTTCGAAATACAGCAAAAAGATACAAACCTGCTGAATCAACATGTTTGTAATATACAATATTTTTAAGTACTTCGACTCTGCCGCTGTGCTTGCATTTTCAAGGGCAGAAGCCAAGCAAAATCAGAAGATTGTAATCAGTCAAAAAATCGAGGTTCAGTGCCGCAGCACTATTTTCAATAAAATAATCAAGCCTAAGTTTGGTTAAATTATGTTTTTTATTCTCGTTTCGACCCAACGGCCTACGAAACTCGCGTGAGTTGTGTTAAACTTTATTTTTTTTTTAGAATTGTTAGCCATTTCATCATGGAAAGACCTAATGTTGTCCAGCGCGTCGCTGTTTCAGTGTTTGGGCTCTTTAAAAGCTCGAAGAAGATCCGATGTTCTCAAAAACCAAAATTGTGTTCACTGATGAGGCCCATTTCTGGCTTAACGGCAACTTCAATTAACGAAATTGCCGCATTTAGGCTGAAGAGCAACCAGAAGGGATTCAAGAAGTGTCATTATACCCAGTTCAAACCACAGTTTGGTGCAGTTAATGGGGTAGTGGAATATTTTTTTTTTCAAAAATGATGATGGCCGGATCGTATCTGTGAATGGTGCTCACTATAGCGCCTTGATATCGAAGTTTTTTCTACATGAAATTTAAGCCCGTAATCTTGACGACATTTGGTTTCAACAGGATGGTGCCACAAAGCTGCTTAAACATTGGATCTATTAGGAGATCATTTCCAAAAGCTGCTTATTTCAAGTTTTGGACCGGTGATTTGTCCGCCTAGATCGTGTGATATCACACCTTTAGACTTTTTACTTTGAGGCTACGTAAAGTCCAAAGTCTATGCTGACAAGCCAGCTACTACTCAGATTTTAAAGCCAGCATTACTGGTGTCATTTACGTCATACCGGTCGAAATGCTTAAACGAGTCATCCAAAATTGAACCCTCAGAATGGACACCCTGAGGTGTAGTTGCGGGCAACATTTGAAGGAAACTATATTCAAAAAATAAATGGCCTAAAATGTCCTATCGAATGAACAATAAAGATCCCACACCATTTTTCCGTTTTGAAAAAAATACCTAAAGATTGATCACTCGATATTAATCCAGTGGACTTTCTTCTACGCTTCAGCATTCATAAACGCTTTTGGGAAACGGTTCCAGAAATGTAATCAAATCCGGGAGCCTGGATAGTATGAGCCAGATTTCAGAAATAGTGATACGAATTTCACTGACTGTGTTTAAGGCAGTAGCAGTGAAGTTTATCATCTGTCTACTGAGTCAAGTAACTCTGCATTTTTATTAAATGCGATACAGCTTACTTATATTTGCATCTTAATGGTGGACATAGCTTCCAGAATATCTTGTGTCCCGGGCTCAAGCACTGCAGAAGGTTAATCCACTTCATGTTTCTATCCTCTTGAATCCTTCTGTCATTTGCATGACTTAGGAATTTAACGCATTGAATGTAAACGAGTTTTTGTGGTAAGCTGTTTGGTCTTTGTTCTTTTATTTTATAGTTTTTTCTTTGTCTAATATGAGAAACAATATGTTGAGAAAAATGACTATATTTTAGCAACGAAGTGAAAGATGTAGACAAAGTTTAAGCAGAAATAATAGACTGTTTGAAGAAGTACGCATCATTTGTCAGAAGTATCATTCGTTTGATATATAAATATCGATGCTACGCTCTATTACATTTTTATATGCTTGCCAATGAGTAGTTCTACACGAAATATAATTAGGCTTGTTTGTTTGGATGGCGGTACATCGTATTCAGAGGTTTTAGATTTAGAAAAATCATATTAACACAATATCCACAGTTGGCAGACAACTTGGTGGGGATACATTGTGTTGTTTGCGTGGTGATAAACGAAACAATTTAAGGAGTTGTTGAGGGCAATACTGGATGCATTCTTGCGTAAACAATTCCAGGAAATATGTTTCGCAATTAAATCACCAAGGATTATATATAAAATGCTTGTTACACCGTGTTAAGGTTATGATGTCATTGTAAAAGTGTCGACTATGTTTACTGACTATGGAAGTGTGCAGTAGTAACATTAATTCGGAGCTCAATTGATACTCATTTTAACGGAAAGTTTTTCGATGTGAGTAGTTTTAGTTATTGATTGCAGTTTATGGGTAAGTGGTTTGTGTATCCCAAGAGCCACCCCTCCGCCCCTTAGACTATCGTTGCGATTAATAAAATAGTTTTCAAAATAGGTTTTTTGATTCGGCCTCTAATAATTTTTGTATCTGCTTTTAATGAGAGTGAGTGGTAATACCATTGGCATTCCAGGGCATCAGGTTTAGTCGTTTTATACCACCGAGTGTCATGAGTGTGCTTTAATTGAATTTGTTGTATATTTGCTGTCCACCAGAAAACAGTTTGGGTGTCATATTCCACGCCTTTGAATACAATCACAAACAAATGCATTTTCATTTCAGTAAAACAACACATCATGCCATTCAGAAAAAGAATTATTCGATGCATTGCATATCTCCTGCTAATTATACCTAACACCGTCAAAGGCAGCGAATACATAATGATTGGTATGAATAATCGTAATTTTGTTTGAATTTTACCTATAGAAAAAGACATAATTTTTCTGTGAACAATTTTACTATAGTTTTGCTGTTTCATTTTCATATTTCATAATTCTATTAAAAGCAATTTTGATAGATTTGTGTTAGTATTTATTATTTGTTTTGTTTATTATTTATTGGCCTTAGATGAAAGAAGAAATACTTCTGAGAAGATCACTTACCTACAACATGTCAACGATTACTTAACGTGAAGGTGTTGTATTTTCAACTTTCCCAGCTCATTATATTGCTTGACATGTAAGGGCATTTAAAACAGGCGTGTGCAAAAGCCAAAATCAAAAACAATGAATGGTTGATAAGCAACAGCATATGTATATGGTGTTGTTGAACGAATGGCAAAGCAAAAGCGAATGTATTTAAACCGTTCTCTGTTGTACTCCTACCTAACTCATCAAGGGCAGAAGTGATGGGATTTTTATTCTGTGTGCTGCGAATCGGTGTAGCTGCTCTACGTAACATTGACGCACTTTTTCTTGTTTCTTGTTATTAAAGACGCGGTCACCTTTGCTCTAGCTTCAAACTAATGAGAGTGCGTTGGACCAAATATCGTCATGAGCTGAGTGATCGGTTCTCTCGTACCCAATTCCTCTACAATTGAAAAGCGCAAACATCGCTTGTTTTTAGTTGTTTCTTGTTGTCTTCCATGGCCTGAAGTTTTTGGTTTTTTTAAGTTTCTTTCCCCTTGTGGTGTGTACATATACTGTTTCTTGATACAACAAGAGGCAGAGACACTTGCTGATATGCCAGTTAAACAAAAAGTATGCACTGATTATTGAATTAACTTTAAGCGAAAATATTTGAGACGAAACGCAATGAAGATAAACGAAGAACTGACCGTCCGTAAGATTGAAACAAGCTACCACTAGTAATTACGGACACATGGTTATTCAAATTAAAGACAATTTTACTGCAAATTTAAATATCGATTTATTTTTATAAGATTTAAGTCGGACTCTTAGCTCGAATGGGCCAAAAACACAACGATTTTTTTTTATTTTTAGCGTAAATTTTATTTTTTACTGCTTATTTTTAAATCTTTTCATGCATATTTCATATTTTCGTTTTTAAAATGCATATTGAAGCACTTGTCAAGGATGGCACGGTCCAGAAGTATCCAATCAATGGAATAAATAAATAGACTAACAAAAATTATCTTTTAATAATAAAGCATAATTGTATTCTTTTATTTAATTAATGGCAAAAGGAAAAAATTATATTTTCAGTAAACGATTTCAAAACACTCTCTTTGTCGTCAAGCAGAGCTCAATAATAAAATAACCCACGCCCAAATCACCGGTTCATCAAATCTGACAGCACCAACAACGAGACAGTGTTGTATTTATTAAGTGATGTCAACTCTTTGTTTGACAGCTCGGCCTATCCTGATTCTGTCATCAGCTTAACCATCGGTCAGGAAATAAAATTCTAGGCTGTCTTGGCACCAACGTCTCATCTTCTCCGAACTATAGACGGAGCAAAATTTTCGTGAACGTACTTGCGTTCCAGGCACGTCTTCAACAAGGTATCGATCATTTCTAAGTACACGAGTTATCATATAGGGACCACGGTTTTTTGGTTCCAACTTTCGGGACTCACCCTTAGCTTGTGGTTCGTTCTCGAGTACAACAAAATCACCATCATTATATGTTTTTCATCAACCCGTTTCTTCCATTTTTCACGTTCCTTCTCTATTTTCAAAACCGGAAGTTCCCTTTTCGCATCCATCGGGATGTCATCAACGTTATCGCAATCGTCTTGGATAGCAGCGAGGATACAGTTCTGCGTTGTATCAATCGGCTTGTAATCAAAAATCAGTTCGCATTCTTTTGAGAGTTTACTGACAATTGTAAATTATGAAGGTACGTATCCCATTCCTTGGGATCAGCGGTGGTTGTACGAAGATATGATAATATAATTTGGTTGGCGCGCTCGACTTGGCCATTAGCCCTCGGCGTGCGTACGGATGTTTTCACATGTCGAATATTATTACGTTAACAATATTCTTCAAATATTTTCGAAGTGCACGCCGTTCCACGATCGGATATTAACATTCTTGGCAACCCAAAAAAACTCGACAACTCATTCAGTACATTCAGCACAGTCAATGATTTTGTGCTTCTAACAGCTTTCACAACAAGATACTTCATAAACGCATCCGAAATTGCTAATATATTTCCCTTTTTTACTTTTCACAAACGGCCCCAAATGGTCAATATGAATTTGCCGGAACGGAAGTGCCTCCAAATCACCATGATGGAGAGCTCCTTCGGGTTTACCACCTTTCGCCTTATTAAAACAGCAATCAGTACACGCTGCAATATATTCTTTGACGCATTTGCGCATTTGTTCAAACCAGAATGTTTTTCGGATTTTTTCCAATGTCTTCTCAATTCCGAAATGACCTACATCATCATGAAATTGTTTACAAATTCGCCAGCGGATAGCTTTTGGGACAACAAACTTAGGTCCGTCCCGAGTTTTTCGGTAAAGTCGTTGATTTGCATACAATAATCTGTTTTAATCTGCTTGTCTTGATTGGATTTCAACACTCACTTCAGTACATTTACGATCGGCCTAAGTTTTGAAGCTGCATGGTCAATAACCAGTTATCGCTGTTAATTAAGATTCATTACGAAACCAGCCGGATCGGGTTCTTTTGGCGGCTGATCGGGTGATCGGCTCAGGGCGTCTACGTGAGCCATTCGTGATCCTGCTCGATGAATGTATTCGCAGTCAAACTCTAGCAATTTCATAAACCAACGGGCTATTTTTGGGATTAACTCCTTATTAGGCTTTGTTTTCGTTATAGCAGCACAATCTGTAACTACACGAAAATGTTTTCCTTCTCAACCACACCACACGAAAATGTTTTCCCAACAAGTAAATACGAAAACGATCCAATGTCTCTACGACGGCCAATACTTCAAGTTCGTAGCTGTGGTATTTGCTTTCCTCTTCAGTGCAATGACTGCTGAAGTAAAACGTAGGATGCCATTTTCCATTCGCATAGACCTAAACTGTTTGCATCCGTATGAACCTCGTGCTCAGCTAACATATCGTACATGGCCAGAACTGGCTCATTGCAAAGTATGCGTATCAATTTATCAAACGATTCTTGTTGTAACTTACCCCATTCAAAGGATGATCCGTGTGCGTTCTTTATTAATTAGGTAAGTGGGCGTGGAATGGTGGAATAATTTTCTACGAATTTTCTGAAGAATCCGGTCAATCCTAGAAAACGGCGGACTTCCGTGATATAGGAAGGGATCTTAAAATATCTGATGGCACCCGTTTTGATATTACCAGGCACAATACCAAATTTGCTCACTTATGGCAAGAAAAACACACTTATCCAAACGTAAAGTAAGTCCACTATCTTCCAGAACGGTCAAAAATCGGTCTAGGCGAGAAATACCCTCGTCTATGGTTCTGTAAGGGATAATTAAGTCGTCGAAGTAAGCCAATACTTCACCTGTATTCATAAGCTCAATTATCCGATTCATTAACGAATGAAATACGGCCGGGGCATTAACAAGTCCGAACGGCATGCGATTAAATTCATAATGGCCGTCGCTGGTAACAAAAGCGGTATATTGTTTGGATTCCTCCTCAATTTCAATTTGATGGTAGCCCATACGTAAATCCAACGTAGTGAAATAACAATTTCCAGCCAACATTCATCACCTTCAATGACTGTTCGATTGCCTTCCCGACACAACAAGTCACGACAAATGAGTATATTCATAGGTATCAGGTTATCATCCACGACAAATAATTTAGCCGCATAATTCACTTCGTCTATCAAAAGATTGGCGTTTATCCTCTCAGTGCATTTCTACGAACCACCTGCAAAACCTTCAAAACCAAATCACATTTCACGTTTCCACCAAACTGCCTCGAAAATGATTTCCGAATAAAACTTTGATCGCTGCCAGAATCAATAAATGCATCGGAACTAATTTTGTTGAATTCAACTTTCTTACATAGCTTCTCCGATTTTCTGCCGTTGTCAACAATTTTGTTTACATTCGCTGTTTCGTCCGTGTTGTAAAGGGTGTTTTTTATTGGGGTATAGAACTTTAAGTTGGCATCACTTTTTTAACTGGCGGTCATTTTGTCAGCTGTCAAGTGATTAATATTTAGTTTGGTTTGCCATTTCATCATGAACAGGTTGACAAAAGAACAACGCTTGCAAAATGGGCCGAAAATGAGATTCATCTCGATGCTGATTTTCATCACAAAATTGTGTACAGTGATGAGGTTCATTTTTGGTTGAATGGCTACGTCAACAAGCAAAAATGCCGCATTTGGAGTGAAGAGAATCCACAGGAGACCCTTGAGACGCCATTACATCCACAAAAACTGACTGTTTGGTGTGCTCTATGGGCTGGTGGAGTCATTGGGCCATACTTCTTCCGAAATAATGCTGGAGAGTCAGTTACCGTTAATGGAGACCGGTATAGAGCCATGATAACCGACTATTTTGTTCCCGAATTGGATGGCATGAATGTGGATGAGTTGTGGTTCCAACAAGACGGCGCTACATGCCACACAGCGCACGCCACAATCGAATTATTGAAGGAAACATTCGATGAGCGCATAATTTCGAGGAATGGACCTGTCAATTGGCCACCAAGATCGTGTGATTTGACACCATTGGATTATTTTCTTTGGGGATATGTGAAGTCGCTCGTCTACGCCAACAAACCAGAAACGTTAGGGGACTTGGAAGCCAACATTTGTGGCGTTATTGCCAACATACGGCCCCATATGCTCGAAAAAGTGGTTGAAAATTGGACCTGTAGAATTGGCTTTATTCGAGGCAGCCGCGGCGGCCACATGCCCGAAATCATATTTAAACATTAATGGCATAAAATTATCCTTCCAATAAAGCCAAATTGATGGACATTAAAACGATTTTCTTGTGTTTTATTTCAATTCGAAGTTCTATACCTCAATAAAAAAAACACCCTTTATGTGCACTCAGCAGTTCTATGCGTGGCTCGGTTACATTTTGTGCAGCGTAATTTTTTCTGTGGTTCACTTGTTTGAATAATGACCAAACTTTGCACAATTGTAGCACTTAATTTTGTTCATCGTTGTCTCCTCATTCTTCTTCGTCGCTGCAATATTGGTTGTACTCTCATTTATGAATCGCTTTGTCTAATTTTGTCCAATCGGTGTTGATATTTTTACTTCGTTATAGTTGCAGTACACATTGTTGTCATGCAAAGCCGGTTGCATATCACATATTCATTTGATATCTTCCGTTTAAGGTCCAGGTCTTTGATTCCGTTTACAATGTGTCTTGCAATCGCTGATTCGTCAAGATTTCCCTTTTTTTCCAATTGCGAGCATTTTGAAATAATATTCCTGTGGTGTCTCTTGCGCACTCCGTATAGTATGCGACATCTTGATGTGTGTATCAGCCGTGTTCTCGATGTGAGGAAAATCTAAAAGGAATTCATTAGTAAACTGAGTCCAAGACAAAAACACTTCTTGCAATGCATCGACCCAATATTTTGCCAGGCCCTTCATTTTTTGTTGCACAGAAAATATTAATGACTTGTAGATGGTATCGGTCGGTGGGTGTTGTACATACGAGTGTCGGTGGAAGATTATGTTGAATGTAAGTGTGGCCGGTTGCAAAATGCGTCGTTGGAGGGTTACGGTGTACGTTGTAATGCGATGGAATATAATTCGATGGTAACGTTTAGCAAAACGTCCCAACAAACCAGTCCCTAAGCGTAATATAACTAAACTGGAGAATAAACTTACTACTAACAAATGTCTACAACTTTTCTTAAACATACATCATTTGAACCCATAGATTTCGTAACAAAGAAAAATAAACACAAAGTCGCTGCGACGTATATGATGTGCCGTTATTTGTACACGTGCATTTTGTTTTCTTTGTTAAAGTTCTCAGTTGTCTTGTTCATGTTGAATTGTAAAGTTGGAGTAACAAAAAAGTGAAAATTAAAGAGAAGTAAAAAAGTGAAGAAATTAAAGAGAAGTACAAAAGTGAAGAAATAAAGTTTGTAAAAGTAAAATAAAATATATAAAACTATAAAAAAATGCCTTACAAAATTAAACACAGTGTTCGTAAAGTTTATATTTCTAAGCTTGCTCAAAGCTTACATTTGTAAGCTTCTTTAAAGCTTACATTTCTAAGCTTATTGTATATTATAGACTAGCAAGCTTATAACAGGGTTCAATTTTGTTTATTATATAATTGTTATCAAGCGTATTACTATAGTTTTCACTAACGTTTTCTAAGCTTAAGGCTTATGATAGTAAGTTTGTTACAAGTTATTTCTGAAGGGTTTTGGTTTGTTGGGGTGCCAGTAGTATTATTTATGTACTCGTAACCATATGTGGGACGAGATGTACTTACAGTTGATACCCCTGCATATGGTTGTGGGTAGGTTGAAGTCGACGGAATTACGTTGATTTCTTGAAAAAGGCGTCTGCAGATCGTGCATCTGACTTTGATGTCGTTGGCAGATCGTATATCTGGTTTACAATTGCTGTCTCCGGCAGATCGTATATCTGGTTTGAAGTAGTTTTCGTTGTTGTCATTGGCCGTATGCCGCTGGTTGAATGTGGTGGTGACTCTTCAGGAGTCATAAGCATGTGGGAAGGGGACGATGCACAAGTCGGGTTGAAATCTGCTGACCTATATCATTGCGCCTCCGAGCGCATTGCTGCCACAAGTTCCTCTAATTGAACTAAGCGTTCAGCCGTGTCAACAGATTTCGTCGAGCCATTATGACATGTCTCCGTAAATCTGCCCCTCGAGTCTCTCGATCAATTGATGCTTATTACCGGAACAAGTAATACCAAATCTTCTGCGCTTCGCTTGCAGTTGTTTCACGGTTAACGTTCGTAGGTTTTCCATTGCGTCCAGGAGGATTCAGATCACACTTCTGAAAATTGTTAAGGATGGCACGGTCCAGAAGTATCCAATCAATGGAATAAAAAAATCGACTAACAACAATTATCTTTTAATAATAAAGCATGAATTGTATTCTTTTATTTAATTAATGGCAAAAGGAAAAAATTATATTTTCAATAAACGTTTTCAAAATACTCTCTTTGTCGCCAAGCAGAGCTCAATAATAAAATAATCCACGCCCAAATCAACGGTTCATCAAATCTGACAGCACCAACAACGAGACAGTATTGTATTTAATAAGTGATGGTAACTCTTTGTTTGACAC
This sequence comes from Hydrotaea diabolus, assembly GCA_963513945.1. NCBI lineage: Eukaryota > Metazoa > Arthropoda > Insecta > Diptera > Muscidae > Hydrotaea > Hydrotaea diabolus. The sequence continues at coordinate 107,747,636 of OY740717.1, forward strand.
ACTTAAACGCGTTTTTTAGAGCATATAATTCCGATCCCTTATTGTTGAAACCTACTTTCGTTTAGCTTCTAATGCAAACCAGCAGTTTATCTCGAAAATCGCAGTTTCTTTATAAACAAATTACGTTCAAAGCAAAACATTGTTGGTTTGTGTACTTTTTATTCGTCCAGGAAATGAAAAAGTCGCAAAGTAAAAACGCTAGTTAAGTGTAATGCTGAAGTTATTTTTGGTCACTTCGTGAAAATATCTTTTTGATTTTAGGTGAACATTCTCGCTTCAAGTGTGGAAATTCATTTCTTTAAGTATTGCAGTATTTTTTTTAACATAAAAAGTTATATTTTTTAAAAATGCATATTTAAAACAGCTCATGTATAGCGTCTATGTTACATGTTGCCTGTCTAAATTCTTTGTTCGGTTTAGCTTGTAGTTGCCTACTTTAAATAGGCCTAAATACGGTTTCAGATAAATTGTATGTGTTTATCAAATAAACGCACTTAAAACGTTTTGTGATGTAGAAAAATTAAGGTTTAAACTTAAGAAAATTAAAGGATCTTAAGTGATATGTTTTTATTTGAAATACTATCTCATTTTATTTATTAAAATTATAACATTAGCTGAGTCTATTGGCTGCATAAAGTTACAAAATTACTGTAGAAACTCGAATTGAAAAAGTGATTTAAGTTGACACGATTCATAGTTGCGAAACGGGTTACGACAGTGTTTTTACGTGTGCATCCATCAATCACGGGTCAAGTTAACACGAACTAAAGAGACGTATAAACAAGCTAAAGTATTCGTAGCGGGGATTGACATGGACACCATAAGCGTTGGTATACGAAACTAGGGCAAGCGCTTCGATTAGATTGTTTTTCTTTTTTTTGTCTTAATGGTGCGAAGTACGATATACGAGTATTATGAAACATACCATTCAAAGCAACCAGCTAAAACTCAGTGAGTACTACCCATTACCATTTGCCCTCTTATAACCATCTGCAATATTTTAATCGAAAAATGTAGAATGGACCAATTGTCCCGATCTACAAAATTCATAAATGTTTCGGCACTCTAAGTCATATAAAATTGCAAGTAAAACTCGAATCATATCCACCATAAAAAATAATATTTTTAAGTCTTAAATTGTTATCCAGCACCTATCGGAATGTTAACACTATGTGTATCGAATAAATCTATCGAGTAAATATCTAGAACATATTTATTTACCACAAAAGTTCGTTATTTATTTGATATACCGTCGAGTGGCAAAATAACTCCACGCTGATAACCACTGGCCCACGGTGCGCAGCTGGTTCAGTTGCTGTATGTCGAAATAAAATCTGCTGGAAATGTGTATGTACATGCATAGTTGAACTTACCTTAGCTAGTGAGATTGGGAGATTGTTGGATGCATTAAGATTGTTTACATGATGGCGCATTGCTACTACATCAACGTTCAAATTTATCGACGGCGGAATCGTTTGGCGCGGGGGAGCAGAAGATGCAGCGCATGCAATTGGAGAGGTCGAACAAGTGACACGACTGGGCTGTTGCTGTGATACTAATTGAGTGCAATCGGGCCGGTTTGGTCGGCGGCTAGATATGCCCACAATGGAATTGTTTATTGCGGCAGCAGTGGGCGAAGCTAAATACGTCGGCAATGTTAGAGGCGAAAAGAATGTAGATGGCAGTAGCATGTTATGGTGTTGTGAATGCCCATTTGGTAGCTGTGCGTTTGGAAGAATACCGCGTGCATGGCTATTAAGAAGCGTTGATGTCATCGGCGCCCTTGGACGTTGCCTCGGCGATGTCGACGCATTTCCATGCAAACTATCCACCGTATTGGCACACGTAAACTTTCCCACCGCCGTCGGATGAAAGGCTGTGTGTTGATAATTCGGCGTTCCCGTTGTGGCCTGCACTTGAATAGGGCAGCCCACAGTGGAATGGGCACTGCCTTGCTGCTGATTCGGCAATACGTGGCAAGTTAGGGACGTATTGTTGGCGGCCAAATAAGGGTCAATGGTTGAAGATCCCTCTTGTGAGTACGTCAGCGCAAGCATCTTCTGTATCGGCACACCCCATGGCAAATACCATGATCCCGCTTGAAAGTGCATATCGACCAAACTGTTCGATGTTATAGCCGTCAAATCAATATAATAACGTCTTTGTTGGCGGCGTTTACTAATATCGGCTGTTAGATACCAAATAGTTGTTTGAGTTAACCTCGAAATCATTATGTATTTTAACACAAAAATCGACACAGGTGGACGAATACAGTGAGCAGCTCTAGTTATTCAACATTATTAAAAAGCAATGTTTCATTTCTCACTATTTCTGTTCAATCGTTTTTCTTTTTTCAAAAAAATAATACCAGTAATATTATAAACCAGCCAACGAGTTTTAGGAAAATCGCAAAATCCTTTTTTCAAGTTTGCATGACAAATGTCATTGTATGTATGAAGCATGTCATCGTTTGTAGAAAGGTTTTTAAGTTTCTTCACAAAACATTTCATAACAAATGGTTCCACAAAAGCTATGATTATTTTTGAGAACAGGCTGAAAAATTGTCAATATAAAATACAAATCGTAGCGTAGTAATTATGATATATTTCTCAGCATATTGCAAAGTATTTACAAATTCTAATGCTATTAATTTCGATTCCGGTTAATCCGCGATACTCTACTAGCATACTCTAATATCGCTATAAGGCCGTTTGTGTGAATTAATTTTCATAATATGGAATTCTTCACCTGGAATATGAAATTTGGGGAAAAACTAATACTTTAGTATTAGTAGGTATTGAAAATTATTTCAGACAAACGGCCTTATACCGTTATTAGAGTATACTAGTAGCAATAATTGGACAGTAGTATTATTGACGAAAGTATTTTCAGTTGTCCTCCATGGACGCACTTAGATCCGCTCTAGAGCAATATCCCCCAAATTTCATATTCCAGGTGAAGAATTCCATATTCTGAAAATTATTTCAGACAAACGGCCTTATAGCGTTATTAGAGTATACAGGTACCAATAGTTTGGCAGTAGTCTGATTGAAGAATGTATTTCCAGTTGCCCTCTATGGATGCACTAAGATCCGCTATAGAGCAATTTCCCCAAAATTTCATATTCCATGTGAAGAATTCCATATTATGAAAATTATTCGAGACAAACGGCCTTATAGCGTTATTAGAGTATGCTAGTAGCAATAATTTGGCAGTAGTCTGATTGACGAAAGTATTTTAAGTTGTCCTCCATGTGCCCACTTAGATCCGCTATAGAGCAATTTCACCCAAATTTCATATTCCATGTGAAGAATTCCATATTATGAAAATTATTTCAGACAAACGGCCTTATAGCTTTATACGAGTATGCTAGTAGCAATAATTTGGCAGTAGTCTAATTGACGAAAGTATTTCCAGTTGCCCTCCATGGGCGCACTAAGATCCGCTCTAGAGCAATTTCCTCAAAATTCATACAGGTGAAGAATTCCATAATCTGAAAATTATTTCAGACAAACGGCCTTATAACCTTATACGAGTATGCTAGTAGCAATAATTTAGCAGTAGTCTGATTGACGAAAGTATTTCCAGTTGTCATCCATGGACGCACTTAGATCCGCTCTAAAGCAATTCTGTCATTCTATGTAAAGTTAAATTCTAATTTCACTTCACTATGCACACTCTGCTGTCTCGTCAAATAGTGAAGATAAATTCGAATTTAACTTTTTTAACCCACTGGGGGCCGCGGATTTTTTGCGTTTTTGAAAGTTAGATTCGAATTTATCTTCACTCACATATCATTTTTAGAGTATTGGGATTAATATCTCAGCAGGATTTCTATATTGGCAGTCCTCCATAACAGTATCCCATAGGTTCACACAGTTTAATAGTATGGCTTTGTATAACAGAATTTTGTTTTCCAAACTAAGTCAAGATTTGTACATTCGCCATGTTTCATAACTTAAATGTTCTCTTTTTTATCTTATGCGTTTTTTCGTCAATCGTAGGTCAAGATGCAATCCCATTTATTTTACACTTATTCGTTTTGGTATATCCGCTTCGTTTAAACGAAGTGTAGGGCAGTCTCCTCTTCTTGAGGTTAACGTGACATGTGCCGACTTTACTGTGTTAACCTTGATGTTTCATTTTTATAGCCATATGGCAATGAGTTCTTTTTGCACTAATTCTGAAGCGTTTTGCAGAGATTTAAAAGGTGCTAATACCCCGGTATCGTCTGCAACATTGACTTAAGTAGGATGTAAGTATTAAATAAAAAGGTGCGGGGATCAACTTTGTTAACTTAAAAAGCAGTCCTTCATGCCATGCTCTAACGAAGGCGTGCTGAACATCCAGGAATACAACTGAAAAATATTTTATTGCATTATAACGAATTCTTTATTACTTTTGTTATTCCGTGGTTGTGACGAAAGCCGAATTGGTGTTCAAGAATGATATCGCGTCGTTCCAAAATTGTAAAATTATTCGTTCAAAAACATTTGAAATCCTTGATAAGAGGCTGATGGGTCGGTAAGATTGAACCATGTTTTCAACCTTTTTTGGTTTAGATATTATTACTCATGTTATCCCAGCGTATTTCCATTGAATGGGAAAGCATTTATTTAATCGTAGCCAGGTAATTTTTTATAGCTTAATTCGAGGGTTTTTGAACTTCACGGGTAAGTCCATTAAAGAAGGGCACTCTACGAATTCATGTATCACGGTTCCTTCTGCAGAACTGTTAAAGGAAAATGGTTCAAAGACGTTATTTGCTTTTGATTTATCAGACCCACACCAAGAGTCGGTTTGGTTTTATAATTGGAACATCTCTCTTTGAAGGTTGCTTTAAGTTTTTCTGTGGCATTGCAAAGGCAGTGCGCATCATTGTTGGGTCTGGACGAATCGAAACTTTTAAGAAATTTGCCTATTTCGTTATTTTTGAAGTTTATCATTTTTTCTTTGTTAGCACGATTGAAATTATGTTTTTCAAAGGTGTATCTACTTATCATCCAGATTTTTCGCAGAACAGCTAATTCTTGCGAAAAAGCTGATGAATTTTAGCGGCGTGAGCTCTGTTACTTGGGTGATTTCTTGTCTTTTATCTTAAAATTAGTTTTGGTGGTAAAATGCCTTTCAGATATTAAGCAGATATCACGGTTGTTGTTGTACAGGAATATTTCAATTTCCTGAGTATGGTTAAAAGCTCATTGGCATTCCATATTGCAATCCTTAACTTTACTTGCATAGTTTTGATATTAGCATGGATATCCTTCATATAAGTGTGTTTGTTAGCTTTACGTGTTTATTGAGTGAGCATTTGTTTTAAGCATAATATTGTTGGCGTTTATTCGGTTATCATAAAGAACTTCTAAACTATTCTGAATTTGGAAAATTGTTGTGTTTGTGTGATAACTTATATAGTTTTTATTGGTATAATTAGCTGTTGGATGATCTTTAGAATTGGTGTCAGTGACTATTTGTAGCCTATTTTTGTTTTGCTGGGTTTGTATACGGCTTTTTATTAAATCCCTGATAGTTGGCAGGATGATTTGATAGACAGGAAAGGCAGCGCGGAGGAGCGTTTTCAAACTTTGTGCATTCAGCGGAAGCATGATCCATTTTACATTTTACACATCTATAAGGACTACTACAGTACAATTTGGTGTGCCCAAATATTAAACAACGATGACATTGTAGTTGATCGTCATTTTTCTTAATCGGGTCTATTTTGAAGACTGCATTACCTATCTATCTATCGAATACATATGGGCATTACCGCTGAAGGGTCAACCAGAACCGAAAAATGACAATAATCGTACATTATTCTGCATAATTAAAAAAATGTTAATTTTTATACGAGGGCGGTTCGGAAACTTCTTAGCCTAGCTCAAAAAGCGCGGTATAAACAGAAAAAGTGTTTTGGAAACTTCCATCTCTGCTATGAACACATGTTAAATTTTGTTTCGATCTGGCAACTCCTTCATATAGAAACAGGTGTTCACAAAAGACGCATTCGCGATTTTTTTACAATGGAAAAATTAGAAATGCGTGGTGTCATTAAATATTTACATAAAAAAAGTTAATCGGGACAAGAAATTCATAATGATATGGTGAATGTGTTAGGTGAAAGTGATCCTTCATATGCAACAGTAAAAAATTGGGTTGCTGAATATAAACGAGGTCGTACAAGCATTGAAGATGAACCACGTAGTGGACGTCCAAAAACAGCAACAACAGCAGAAATTGTAGCCAAAATGATCGACGAATAAAAGTGCGTGAAATAGCTAATATCATGGGCATCTCAAATGATCGAGTCCATTTAATTTTGCATGAAGAACTACAGATGAAAAAGCTTTCTGCAAGATGGGTGCCGCACTTGTTAACAGTCGACCAAAAACGCATATGAATGAACATTTCTCAAGCTTGTTTGGATCGTTTTCAGTGAAATAAAATGGATTTTAAGCGTCGTTTCATAACTGTTGATGAGACATGGATCCACAACTATACACCAGAGACAAAAGAATAATCCAAACAATGGACTGAAGCTGGAGGAAGTGCCCCAAAGAAGGCAAAAACAATTCAATCGGCTGGTAAGGTTATGGCAACGGTTTTTTGGGACTTCAAAGGTATTTTTTTGATTGACTATCTGCAAAAGGGTAAAACAATAAATTCAGAGTACTATTGCAACCTTTTAGATCAATTAAATGTACAAATTCGAGAAAAACGTCCTGGCTTACAACACAAAAAAAATAATTTTTCATCAAAACAACGCACCAGCACACAAGAGTGTTTTAACAATGGCTAAAATCAACGAATTAAAGTACAAGTTGCTTGACCACCCACCTAATTCTCCTGATTTAGCTCCCAGTGACTTTTTCCTGTTCCCAAATCTAAAAAAAATTCTTGCTGGCAAGCGTTTTACCTCAAATGAAGATGCAATTACAGTTGTAAACCACTATTTTGAAGACCTTGAGGAAAACTATTTTAATCAAGGGATAGAATTGCTAGATAAGCGTTGGTCTAAGTTTATTGAAGTTTCAGGAGATTATATTGAAAAATTAAAATATTTTTGAAAAACTAACTATTCTCTTTCATTGATAGGCTAAGAACTTTCCGAGCCGCCCTCGTAATACAGAAGTTTCATAGCATAGCTTGTTGTTTTCATGAACAAATTGGCATTGAAACAAAACAAAAATATTTTTCCACTTGAAGGTATTTTTAAAGACATTTTTAAATGTAATTATTTACATGCAAATCTATCTATTACAATCAATTACGAAGAGAAACATGAGAGAAGTCAAAAACAAAGTTCGATTAACGGTTAATTTTTATTTTGCTTCTAACCTATGTTGTAATCGTACATTCCTGACCGAAAATATAATTTCATTGTAATTGCTTTGCATTGATGGCGATCAGGTGCTAGAGAAAACGCATTTTAAATAAATTCAGTGTCGCTGATTTAAAAATAAAAAAAACTTTAGGATTACAATTAACCAAACTTGTTTTTAATTTTAAAGTTTCGTAAGTTCGCGACCGTAAGTATATTTTTTATCATATGCATTTATTTTTTAAAACGCAAATTTATTTTCGTAGATGGGTAAAACAAATAAAACGCGATCCCCAAAATTTAAAAGAACTACGTGAAAAAGCAGCTGGGAGAATGAGAAAACTCCGCTCAATATTATAAATATTCTTAATATATAATTTTTTAATATTAAATGAAATATTCTTTTCTTCTTATAAATTTTATTACACACTGTCGGTTTAATATTAAGGGTTTTGTTAACGAAATATGAAGATATTTATGTAAAATAAAAAATAAAAGTAAAAAAAAAACATATGGAAAAATCGTACGTTCGCGACCCGTACGTTCGCGACCAGTACTTAAGCTAATTAAAAAAAAACAATAGAGATATTTTATTGTGTAAATACTCGATAGTAAGCTGCATATATCCTCTTGTAAAATAAATAAATCGTTTAGCTCATTTGTTTTATTTCGGTCTCTTGCTTTTACACATTGAACATGAATTAACCGGCTCAAGACCTCTTGCATCTATATTCAAATAGAAGACAAGTTTTTGTCGTTCATTCGCGACCACATGTATATTGCTATCATTATGAAAACTAAAACTCGATGAAACCCATATTTTGCACAAAACATAGAGCTATTAGAATGCTACCGAATCACCAAAAAATGCGGGGAATATTTTTGTTCTCTATAGTTTTTGTACATCAAAATCGTACGTTCGCGACCCGCGGAAATGCCCATATTGTAAATGTCATTATTATTTGCATCTGGATAAAGGTCTACGAAAAACACTGACAAAGGCTCTTTTGTTGATCTGTTCTTCACATTCATCACATTTCTGACTCCGTGACCTAATGACATAAGCTCTGCCTTAATTTGTTATATGGGTGTAGCATAATAAATGCCATTAATCAACTCTATTCTATAAGCACGACATTGTTTTACCTGATATGTTTGGAATATTATTTTAGAGCTTTCGAGTTATTTAGCCATTTACCTTTATATTTCAATCGTACTTAACATGGGCTTATCCTGACTATTGCCCAACGTTTTATAATTAAATTCCTTTTAAGCTATGACTGTTGACAAATTCCACAATATCTTTTTAATGTCTTACATTCGGTATAAAAAATAAAGAAATCTTTGAGTTTGATGATTCGGGTTCTTCCTTAGATGTGTCTGCATCATTTGCCAAAAGAGCAAACAGGATTTCCTATTCTGAAGTATTGTTGTGTTGCAACAACAATATATTTATTTTGAAGTCTTGTTCGTCTATGGGGAATCTGCTTTGATATCCAGGTGGAGGAAACGCGCCATTTGAACTGGATGCCTCCACAGAGACCTGGGGTCAGCTGAGTGGGCTTGGCCGGACAATTGAAGAAGTGCAGCACATCATGTGGTCCCTGATGGCAGGCGGGACAGATGTCCGGAACGTTAGCATCAATTCGTGCCCAGTAAGAATTGAAGCGGCTGCACCATCCAGATCTCAGCTGCGCCAGAACCACGCTTGTCTGCCGAGGTTGTACCTTCTCATCGGATAAAATCTCCGGGGTATGCTCCTCTAGCGATACATTCACACGGTAGCTGGATACTGCTGCTGCGACTTTATCGGCGTTAATGTTGTTCAGACCTGCCTGATAGTTCCGATGATCTAAAGATTCTGTCTTATACCGCTGGACCTCTCTCTCTAGATCATAAAGATCGTACCTGATCTGCCTGGTCACAGGCATCCTGTTCAAGAGACTGCTGCAAAACCACCCTAGCAGGTACTGCTTAGACAGCAGGAAATTGTGTCTGCGCACGGTAAGGACCTTCGTGTCCTCATGTAGATGGTCCTCAGAAGACATGGCCAGTCCGAATTTTCTTCCACAGCGTCGTACTCACGTTCGCCGACCATACAGGTGTTGCGTAGTTTGCTACAGACCGACCTATCGCTTTGTAAGAGGTCAACAAGGTTTCTTTGTCGGCTCCCAAAGTACCTTGTTTCTACTTTTGAGTTTGTCGCAGATAGCTGTAGCATGTGCAGAGGATCGAAAAGGGCTGTCCAATGTGACCCCAAGGATTTTGGTAGTCGGGATGTTGACGACAACGACTTTCACATTGAGTGACAACCGCACCTCTGCGGACATGCAGTAAACAGTGTGGCTGATGACTTGGAGGCGGATATTTCCATATTCCTCGCAGTGAACAAAACGTGCTAAGTCAGTGAGGTAACAGTTGATTTTCTCGCATATGTCATACACTTTAGGTCCGGACGCCAGAATTGTGCAATCGTCAGCGTACGACACAATTTCAACGCTGTCTGGTGGTGCAGGAAGTTTAGAGAGGTAGAGGTTAAACAGAGCTGGGGATATAACTCCTTGTTTAACTCTACGGGGCTTCGACTTTCCGTCTCTAAATTCTATATTTGACTGGCGCCCACACATTAAGTTACGACCCAACGTTTCAAACTGGGCGGAAGGGACGTTTCTTCAATGTCCTCGAACAGAGTGGCATGATTGACCGTGTCGAAGGCTTTTGTTAGGTCAAGAGCCACGAGGACCGTCCTATCTTTAGGCTTGTTCTGGTTAAGGCCGCGACTTATACGTGTGGTGATGGCGTGTAAAGCAGTTGTTGTGCGGTGCTGCTTGCGAAAACCATGCTGATGATCAGCACTAGGAAAGTGTTCGATCAGGCTGGAGAGCAGCAGTGCTTCAAGCGTCTTTGCTACTGGAGAAAGCACAGAGATCGTCCTGTACGAAACTCCATTACTTGCGTCTTTGCCTGGCTTCACTATCGGAACCCTTCTGCCCATTTTCCAGGCATCGGGAACTACGTGAGTGGCTAGCGACAGATTGAGCACTTTGGTCATGTACTCTACTCCCGGGGTATCCAAGAGATTTAACATCAGCATTGAGATTCCGTCCGGACACAGCGCCTTTGATGACTTTGCGCTCCGGATGACATGGGCAACTTCGCCAACGGTAAATTGTGGTGGTGCCTCTTCGAGTCGGAGAGCGCGGATACGACGCAATACTCTCCTTTTTCCCTTTTCACTCTCTGGGTGCTCAATGAAAAGCCGGTTAAAATAACACGCGCACCGCTTCGGACCTGTCACTGTTCTATCACCGAACGTGACAGTTGTCCGATCATCCTTCCTTCCAGGGTTAGAGAGCGATTTGACCGTTGTCCACAACTTACCAATTCCGGAACTCAAGTTGCACTGCTTTTAGTGGTCTAGTCTATTGTTCCGCTTATATTCGTTGACCAACCTACTGATCTCAGAGTTGAGATCCCTAATTCTAGGTTCAGTAGGGTTGGAGCGACGAATGTCATCACGCTCGTCTGCGAGTTCCGCTGCCCCTGCTAGGAAGTTTGGTCGTACTTTGGGTATTCGACCAGCAGGGATATGGCGAGCGGCTGCTGCGTTGATGATGGCCCGGATTTTTTTCTCGGCTACCCGAACATCCGATGGAATAGCTAGATTATTAAAGCTGCGGTTGGTGGCTTCTCTGAAGGCCTCCCAATCAGCCTTTTTTTGATTGAGAAACTTACGGCCTTCAGAGGCTATGAAGTCGGATGGTCTATTTATGGAGAGAATTATGGGAAGGTGGTCCGACCCTAGAGAGATGACGGGTTGCCAGGTGACGTCGTTGATCAAGCCAGGCAATGCCGTAGTGATGTCTGGCGAGCAATGGCAATCGCCCATAATCCGCGTGGTGGCGTCCTCATTCACTGTGCAGAACGTAGCGCTATCAATTTGCTCTGCCAAAGCTATGCCCCTCTAGTCGTCGTCTAGGAGAGAATGCCACAGTTCGTGGTGAGTATTAAAGTCTCCTAGGACCAAGCGGTTATTGCCTTGTAGCAAATTGCTAATGTCAGGCAGATAACGCGGGGCACAGCTACCAACCGGCGGGATGTATACGTTATGCAGCTCTATTTCGGCAGTTCCAGACTTGACTGATACCCCCATACATTCCATGTATGGGTCTCTAGAGTCAAGCTCAGGCGAAATAGGTCTGTACTGCACAGAATGGTGTAACATGAAAGCAAGTCCCCCACCTCCACTTCTTGTGCGATCCTTACGTTGTATCTGTCACAACTGATGATAACACCAAATCCAGAGACCCACTGCTCACTTTCATAAAACGCGCATAAATCTGGGAAGGAACACTTTTACCCTTAGGTCCCTTTCTCTATGCGCTGTCACATATTGTTGAGGTGACGGCCCCTGGCCGAAGAGTGTTTGTTTCGGGTCAATCCGGTACATAGAACTGGCAGTCGCGGGATTGCTATTGCTGTTACTGTTGGTGTATGGTTGCTACACACAGAGAAAAAAAAATAGTTGGGAATCGGTTGGCACTGTAAAAAGTCCGTTCCAAAAGAAGCATTTTCGTTGTTAACACATAATGTTTATAGCCGTAATGGATATTCGTTTCGACATACCAAAAGATGATAAATATGATCAGCGAATTGTACACACAACTAATTCATCGGTCATATAAATGAAATGCACAAAAGTTATGTACTTATAGTGCCACAACTGGTGGTTGTGACAAACAATAGTTTTTGCAAATTTTCAGCGAATTGTACACACAACTAATTCATCGGTCATATAAATGAAATGCACAAAAGTTATGTACTTATAGTGCCACAACTGGTGGTTGTGACAAACAATAGTTTTGCAAAATTTTTGTTGTTGTAACCAATTATTAGTAATGATGTCGTAGCTAACCTGTCTAGGTAGTTTTCCTCCCAATAACCCAATTGGCCAACTCAATCGTATACGGCATGACTTTTGTGCTAAAACTTTAGCAAACAATATAACTGGTCTATCCAATAAGCAGCAATGCAAATATTACCTAGAATATTTACACCCTCGCCCAGCTAGGTAAAATGGAATAAATCATTTACCTAATACGTTTCATGACTTTTTAAGTCATTTGAGCCAAGTCCGTCTGCCCATCTGTGTGGCTGACACGATAAATCGCGAAAGGAACTAGCAACCGTTTTAAATTTCGCATAATTGTTTTAATACTATTTATACGATCCTTATGAAAATTAGTAATTGTGTGAAATTCTTCTGAAAATTAGTAATTATCTGAAATTCTAGGTGACAAAATTAAAAACAAAATCAGACCATTTTTATGCACGTTGGGACGATAATGGGTATATAACTTTACTTGTTCTACTTGCTATAGGTCCCAGTCAATGTGTTAAGGGAATTAATTGAGTAAGTGAATTTTCTCATTTTGGGGTAAGATACGCTGCCACAGCCAGGATTACCATACGCCCTCTTTTTGACTACTGTCCTCCTGTCGTACGTCCTTTTTCAAAACAGTGGAATTTGTCCTCCTTACTACCTCATACCCCTCCTACTTACTCGTATATTCCTTGTATTATAATTTATTTTAATACTTAAAAACTAATTGTTGATATTTTACATCATAAGTTCGGGATTTAAGTTGTTAACAATGTACAATGTTTTTCCCATTAATGGCAACAACATTGCAACAACAAGTCCATAAAAGCCCTAGAAACCAATGCAAAAATGTTTTCCAGTATTTAAATGTTCTAAAAAATTATGAGTTATATTATGTTAATGAATAATTTTTCTTAAGATTACTTCAATGAGTTTCCCACAGTTTGGGAGATAGGGGCCAAGAACGTTGAAAACAGATTGAAATAATTTAAATATTAGCAGTTTTGAATCATTAGATGCAGTTTTTCGGGTTAGTTTGTTAACAGCCGTTTTCTTCTCGTCTGTAGCTACAATTAGGCCGAAGACAGGAAACCAAAATTCCAATTGGATTATGCGGTTTTGAGGGTTAGCTACGCAGTCTACGCTTAAATCAAAACACCACTATTATTATTGTATCTTCTTTTACGTCTTTATTTCGCCCACCGCCACGGAAAATTTATTTTTTTTAAAAAGTCTAATTTTGTCTGTTTTCTTTTTATCCACATGCACTAAATGTGATAGCGCATAGAGAAAGGGACCTAAGTGTAAAAAAATCAATTTTCACTTTTTTTTATGTGGACAACATATCAGCATCGAATGAGACCGATCCCATGTCCCAAAAGTGTTCCCTCCCAGAGATATGCACGTTTTATGAAAGTGATGGTACACCAAAGATACACGTATTTAAATCTTTAAAATGGCTCTCCTGAACAAACCTGGTTTTTACCCTTAGGTCCCTTTCTATTTTGCGCGTCACTTATACACATGTTAATAGAACTTGAACTTTTTTATACAAAATTAAATTGATTTAGTGATCATAATAATTTTTTTCCAATTAACGCCATTTTTTATTATTTATTAAATTGTGTCCTCCGAAGGTTCTAAAGCCTCATTGCCAATGTCCCAATTGACCTAAGTTTTTGGCTCCATTTCGAAAAACTTGTATGGTAACTTGGGCCACAACCGAACATTTTTGACAACCTATAAATTGTAATGGCTTTAACGCCATGTATACCATCCGAATGTCAGTTCCTGCACTAAAAGTTTCAGTTCATGGAAACTTAGATATAAAGTAAATTATTTCTAACAAGCTTTGACTTCGCTTAAGCAAAGTGATTTAAATAACAAAGACTATTGTAGTCAAATCAGGATTAAACTAATTCTTAAATTTCAGATAGCTCCAGTGCTTTTCCGATATGATAAGAAAACCTTGAAGTTCCGCTCCTATTAAATTCGTATACACCTGGTGTTCATTTTAAAGTAAGCAATCCTAAGACTTTTAATGGAACGAAATTATTATCTACTATCTATAGGGTCGGCGATTTAACATTTTGAATTTGAATCGGCTGTAGAAAAAAGCACTAATAACTTTTTCAAATTTCTGTATTTATTGGAAAGGCTGACTTTTTCATTTAATAATGGAACACCATTCAATGCGTTTTCGCTTCGCCCCATGGGCTGAAGATAGTTTGGCAGGAGATGAAGAATTTTACCGAAAAATCGTGTTTTCATATAAAGCTCATTTTCATCTCTTTGGCTATGTCAATTAGCAAAATTGCTGCATAAAGGGTTCAGAGAACCCACACGTGACTAAGCCAAAAAATAGAACAAAACATCGACATGCAAGTCTAGAAACAAAAGTAAATGTTTTCGTACTGAAATAAAGTTAGTCGGTTCGTCTGTCAATGGTTCTTTGAAAGGAATTGTTTCAGTGAGTCGTATTTCCTCCCTCTTTGACTTACTGCTTCTCATAAGCAAAAGCAAAGATTAGTAAATGTGGGTATTGATGAACCGACGATAACACGTGCATTAACCTGACGGCATTGTGATCGCTTTATTTGACCGACTTCTTTTTCACTTTTTGCATTATGGACGCATTTGCAAACGACTTTTTCTCAAACCATGTAATTAGACAAAGTATTGTTGACTAAATTGGATTCACGTGGTCCGATCGACCGAACTTATGCCAAAGGGGAAAATTGTTTTCCAATGTACACAGAACACAGAAGGGTTGTAGGTTGGCAACAAAAACGAGTCTGCCGCCACCACCGATACTGTGAATTGCACAGACCATCAGCAAAAGTCTGAAATCACTCAGTGTGCTAGCAGCCTTCCCGTCAATGTTGTCTATAGTATCGTATCTACATACATCGTACATATGAACATATTTGTCTGGCTGGCTGACCGTCCGGTTGTATATCTGGTACACAAGCAAGTATTAGCGATACTAGTCTTATATTAAATGAAATAATATACATAAATGTTTTTAAAAATCATTGTCCATCTCTTGAATTTATTCGCAGATACTGCCCGTCCACCGGCCACGAGATAGTGACCTAAAATACACACTTCAATACATACATACATTAAACCAAAATTTCAGACAACAAACAAACAAAAAGAAACGAGCGGTAGTACGTCCGTATGTATTTATGTACAAACAGACAGACGGACAGACAGACATACCCGTACATCTACATATCGGTACGTAGTAAAAATAAGACAATTTAGACATTCAAATTTTAAAATTTCTCCGTATTTACAAAAATGGGTGATACTATAGCACGTCGTGGTCTGCATGTACTATATACATATATATGTTTTTATATACTATGTTTATCAACACATATACATATGTATGTACACAGTATATCCTATTTATTGGCTGTGCGTAAACTTTAATGTGTGACATTCAATATGCGGTAAGCATGAGACACTTTTTTAGTAAGAACCGCGCGGGATTTCGGTACCGCCGCATTTGAACAGTTTTACTAGGTGTACACACTGTACGACTTTTGAATATGTGCAAAGTGGGCCAGAGTGTTGAGCCAACCAAATAGTCAACCATTTGCCAATCGCCTGAATTAGGCGCGAAATTTATGTGTTTGTTTAATTCATTGCTGTAAATAGTTTGGAATATGTTGATAATGTTTCTATGCATGGAAAAGCAAGAGTTGATTAAAAATTTCAGCGGATGGATTTTCAGCCGATTCAAGAGGCATTGGCGGCTTATTTCTAGCATTGTGCGCTGACAGTTCAGTTTCGCGGCGGCGGATAATAAAATAAAGTTGTTGGCGGCGGTAGGTCGCGAAAACCCTGCATTGCGACATTGGGCAGTCCAAGTTACAAGCATTCCTTTCGAGAGAAAAGTTAAAATATCTGTTATGATTGACAGCGATGTAGACTCTGGTATCTAGTGATTGGTTAATCCTTTTTGATTTTTTTTTAGTCGACTTTGAACTTTTAAAATTGATTCTCTATGTAGTCGATTCATTTTCCAATGAATTCTTTGCAAGGATGCCGTAAATAAGTTTAACCAAAGATGATATACTGTAGAATATGGATGAAATGCTTCTTTGCAATATCGTAGAACAACATCACTCCAGTTACGCACAAATTCTTGGTTTGTTTATCCACTTTCGTTTGTGTACAGTTTGAATCAATAAAAACCAATTTTACACAACAAAAATGTGATCGTTTGAATAGGTAACACTTCAATTGCCTAACAACACGGACAAATACTTATACCAACTAGCATTTAAGACGCATAACACAGTTAACAATTTATTCAGCAATACTAAGTCCATTTTAAAAAACGAAGACAAATCTGACGTAGTATACGATACCAAATAAATTGCAATGGTGATAAGTCCGACATATGCCAAAAGGTATATGTTCGTATGCACTACACAAATGAAACTAAATACAAAAATCTCTGCTCATAAATCCGACAAAAAAACAGTAAATAGACCATTGGAGCAAAAAACTGCTCTTGCGGCCCACTGTACGTTGAATTACAGACGAAGATATACTCTTGAAATGTTAAACATAATTGACGTACCGAAAGAGAGTAGAATCAACAATAAGACGGACACAGATGGAATCGCACACATTTACAGAAATCTGGTGCATAAACATAAATGTAAGCTTAAGACAAAAATCAGTTGACCACAAGTAGTCAGGCGGACAAACGACAGTGTTTCATTGCGTTAAATGTAATTATATAAAAAACACAACAAGTTTTTTATTACATGACCTCAAGCCGAAAATTATAGCAAAGGTCAACTATCCACAATGAACAATAAATCTAATTTTTAGTGGCAGTAACTGCCATTTTAGTTGCAGGTTCTGCCAACTGACTCTAGCTTGTATTGGCATCTAAAATAGCAGTGACAGCGATACCATCACTGCATTTTGATGACATTGATATCACAACTGGCACAGCAGTGATCTTTAACATGTCAAATATTAGCGGATAATCTCAATCATGAATTTGTATGCCGAACATTTGTTTAGCAAAAAGCCCGCTGCAAGGGATGATTACCCTATGGAATTGCACACATATTAATTTATTTAGCAAAGGTTTTTTAATACTTTTTCTTTGCTTGTTAGAATTATAGCTAAAAGTACTAGAAATTACCAAAAATTATTTATGTAAACTAGAATTACTCATGATAAAAGGATAAGCCGTATTACTGAAGTGCAATATTAAACAAAACTATAATTTATCCAACTAGTTAAAAAAATTAACTTTTTCATTTAAAATTATAAATAATTATCAAGGTGACCGCCGTGATGTAATTGTTGGAGTGTGCGACTATCATATAAGTAAACCTTTGTTCAAATTCGGGTAAGAACATCTAATATTTTTCAGCGGCGGGATTTTAAACTACGTTAATGCTGGCGACTTTACGAGTAAGAGATTAATCTCCAAGCCTTGTGACATCTTCTCTATACAACGCATTAGCTGATCGGCCCGACATTTTACAATAGCTCAGTTGGTATAAGAAATAGATCGTGCAAGGCTTACAGATGCGAGAGAAGATTTCCCGTTTGTTAGGGAAAATTTAATAATAATCCGCGATCCCGCGAGAGTTTCCTTGAATATTTCTTTCATAAAAGACTGAATCCAGATCAAAATTTTCGGGTTAACGCATTGTTAGCGGCTAAATTTGTTTTTATGTTGCTTTGAAAACTTCTCGACACGCGTTCTTATTAGGCTGCGCCTTAAGAGTGATAAATCAAGGGTAACACAAGATTCCATTAAGACACTCAGAGGAAACTTAAATCAGCAAGCTGTGAACGATATAATATTTATACCCATTGACTTGGAACTGCTTCAAACGATGGTATCGGAAGGCTAATGCATTTTATAGTGGAGCGTTTACATGGAAATTAGATAAATTCCGCCGCCAAAATATTTTTAGATATACCAACCCGAATTTGAACCTGAGCTTACGTGTATGATAGTCGTGCACACTCACCATCACACCATGTGGTCCACTGTAATATACATAGACCTTGCAAAATGTAGAGCATTCGAGTAATATTCGGTTCAGGACATTTTTGATATAATGTGGAACCCTTAACGGATGTAGTGCTTATTTTGCAACTTTCTCTGTTTGTTTGTATACGCGACACATGAAAATACATCAACGGTAATAAAGAATTGAGATTAGAGGATGTACAACCATCCGTTCTGTTTTCGACTCTTGTTTTTCTGTTTGAAAATCATTTTTTTATTTTCAATATACGCAGATATACATTAGGGTGTCCCGTCAGTTAAAAAAAAGTCAAACGGCGCGTGATATATTGCTGATGATTATGGGTACATTTAAAATAATAAAAATAATAGCTCTGTTCCTGTACTAAATGAATGTTGGTGTGTAAATAGTTGATGTGACCCAAGGGTAATGCAATTTTATTTTAATCTATTTTTAATTTTAAATTTATTACTTCTGACGCTTATTTCTTTTGCCAATTTTACTAAAGTTCACTTCCCGTACTTTTTTGGCAAACTATTTTCAGCATTCACCACTTTTACTACAGTTCCGTTCCCCTAATTTTTTCTTCCAAAGTTTCTTCTCTGGAAGAACTTTTGCTAAATCTCACTTTAACTACATTTACTTTTGAAAAAGTACAGATACAGAGCAAATGTCTGTACCGTCGTGAGTTGTACTCGTAAGTAAGTAACTCCAATGTATTTTACACCAATAGGTTCTTAAATTGTAAAGGGTGTCCCAAGAAAAACGCAATTTTTAAATCTGGCAACATTCGAAGTGTCATTGTTTGACATTTGAACAATTGTTATTGTTTGTTAGTAGAAGGTACGAGGTTAGTAAAAATGGAGCGCTACACGAATGAACAACGCATTATCATTGTGAAATTGTTGTACCAAAATGCGGCTACAGTTCGCAAATTGCGATCAATTTGGGGTCACAATAATGCTCCAAAAGTGTCAACTGTAAAGAGATTAATGGATAAATTTGCCGAAACTGGGTCTGTTAGTGATGTAAAGACAACAACGCGCCATCGACCTAGTCGATCGACCGAAAATGTCGCAGCTGTACGTGATGATGTCGCTCAAACTCCATCCACCTCAATTCGACACCGAGCTCAGCAAATCGGTGTCTCCAAATCCACTTTGCAGCGAATTTTGACGAAAGATTTGCATCTTCATGCATACAAAATTCAATTGACTCAGAAACTGAAGCCAGCTGACCATGGACAGCGAAGGGAGTTCGTTAATTGGGTATTGGAGAGACAACATGAAAATGCTGATTTTGCCGATAAAATCATCTTCAGTGACGAGGCCCATTTTCATCTTGATGGCTTCGTCAATAGGCAGAATTGTCGCATTTGGGGTGCGGAAAATCCTCGAGTGATTCACGAGAAGCAAATGCATCCTCAACGTGTCACTGTGTGGTGTGGTTTTTGGGCTATAGAAATCATTGGACCTTTTTTTATGATAATGAGGCAGGTCAAGCGCAAACAGTCAATGGTGTTTGGTATAGTGAAATGATAACCAGTTTTTTCTTGCCTAGAATTGAAGAAATGAATGTGAAGGGCATGTGGTTCCAACAAGACGGCGCCACATGTCATACAGCCAGAGAAACAATTCAATTGCTGCATCAGTCATTTAAAAATTGCGCTCTTCTTGGGACACCCAAGAATATATTGCTTGTAGATCTGATGAGTAATTTTCGTTCACTACATACCGGCAGTGCATTTGTTACATATAATACATTCCTACAATACACTTAATTCCTATATGATCGTGTGAGACGGCTTTCCAAATTAAGAACTAGGTTATATCTAATGAAACTAGCAGGCCAAGATAACTGTCACGAGTTTCCCCTTAACAAGTTTCAATCCACCTTTAATCCAAGAACTTTAAAATTTATAAATTCTTAATAAATTCCCAAATAGAGCGGGTTATAGCCGCTTAAAGCGCAGTCACAGCGCATACATTTTAGCAGGCTTTATCACACTAGATGACATTTAACACAAAAAAATGGCAAAGTATACAAATTGTGGATCATTGTTATAAATTTGTTGTTAACCTATTTCTATCTAGAATAACTTAAAGTTCAAAAAGCAAACTGATAAACTACTCGTATTTACTCACAATAATACTCGTATGAAGGCGGATGAATTATTATTGGTAGTAGCTCAAACACCACAGCGATCTATAGGGTATTATCACTAAGTGCTGATGTTTTTAAAGCTGGTAAGAAAGTGCTTTAGACTCCATATTTATTACACCCAATCTATCTAATTCGATTGAGTAAAATCCGCCCTTCCATCTCTTGTAGCAACCAGAGTACAATTCGCAATAATCGATATTTTACTTATTGAGTAGATTTGGCCTAAGGACGAACCCCACTGATATTGATTCACATCGGTTCATGTTTTTAAATAATATAGAAATTCTACCCGATCTCAGACACAGCAACAGCTGGATCCCCGTATTAATACTACATTATTTAATCTTGCATCATACGAGCGACCAATAACCAACCCTAGTAAAATTGAAAATTTTGTAACAGTTTTTGAAACCTGAATATCTGCACAATTACTAATGTACAATACTCTTAAGTTAAAGTTAAAGAGAAATCTTAATTATCCAATTGATCATTCTAATCTTTAGCCAAAACGATTTTTTTAAAAGTAGTGTCGTGAACTAATAGGTAAGTAAAATCATATTCTGAACTCTATTAAATTAAAATTAACAAAAACTAGTACAAAAAACAAAAAAACTCGGCGTGGCCGGTGTTATACCCTGCACTTTAGAAAGTTCTGAGGAAGCAATCAAAAATAGGATAGCGAATGGTACCCATATGCCCATGTTTAAATGGGCCGAATGGCTTCGTAAAAACATTTTTTAGGTATTTGGTATCCAGAAAGCCGTTCTTTGGCTCCTAGTCTATTTGTTTGGCGACTTAATCAAAAAATCGGCTTAAACGGTTCATATTAGTATAGGATTGGTTGTTTGGTCATAGTCATACACTATACCAAATTTGATAGAAATCGAAAATGAATTGTGCCAAATTTAATTAATTTTTCATGTTTTATGTGGCTTCTAGAGCTAAAGACATAAAATCGTCTGAACAAATGTGTGAGAGCTATCTCCTAATATTAACTGATTTCTTTCAATTTCAACGCCCATCCTTTGTCAACAAAACTTGAATCTGCCAAATTTCATCAAGATTGGAAGTAGTATACGGCTTTTAGAGCTATAAAGCTATATGTTAATCAATTTGAATAGCGTACGTCCTTAGCGAAAAAAACTTTTCGGACGGACAAACGAACAATGTTAAATGGAATCAGCTGGCGATTATACGTCGATCGGTACACTTATAGGGGGGTAGCTCAAATATTTGTGGTAATATGTATACAATTTTATTTTAATAAATCTCTGGAATAGGTACTGTTTATACTATACTTCTCGAATTTGTAGATCTTTAGAAGGAACTAAGTGGTTTTAGTGTGGCTAATCGTATAAGACCTCAGAGTCAGTAGCTACAAAGCATTTAACTTACAAACTCCAAAACTTCCTTCTTGTAGTGCCCAAAGAATGTAAAATGAGAATACGAAGATGCAAGCAGTTATCGGGATTCACTTATAAAAATGGCTTATAACCCAGTTATCAGTTTTTCGATTCTATTCTGGCTCTGTATTTCGATTTTTTTTCGAATATTTTTTCGTAGTTTGTCAAAATCCTCAGACAGAGCTTTACATTTTTGTCTAAATCGCATGGTTTGCGATAAATATTTCTGCGTCCTTCCCTGATCTCTGCCAAAACTTCCAAATTACTCTTTATTTGGATTGGTAGCATAATTTGCTTTTAATTGATATCTCAGATGAATTGAAAGATCATGAATTGATGCTTTAATTGATAGATCAGATATCCATATTGAGTGTTAACCATTATAAACTTTGTACGTCCACAAAAAATTATGTTTGTTGAACAAATTCTTAAAAAAGGAAACTTTTTCGTCCATTTACAATCCCAAACAGCTTGTGACCATCAGCCATCATCATGCTACATTTTAGGAGCCGTGGATGATTCGTTTGACCGCTTTTTACACTCACGGAAGGACGGACGGACATGGCTAGAACGTCTTAAAATTTTACAACGATTAATATAATATATATTTTTTATAGGTTCTCTGATCAATCGAATTATGTAATCAAAAAAATAGACACAAACTTTTATGAAAATTGAAATGGTTACCTTTATTTTTGCTAACTGTCGCGCACATATTTTGACAACTTCTACATTTTTGAAACTCCGACTCCACAGCCACGCTTACTACTAAGTCGGAACTGATTCGATTATAACGTGAGCCAATGCGTTTTAATGCATTGCCTTCAACAAGTGTCACAGAAAATAAAACAACAAAGGACGCATGGGAGTTGTACCAATGACTAACTTTGTGTACCAAAGTACCAACAAACAAGTGTACCACAAATGGTACTAATAGTAATGGCTATGGGCCTAAAAGTAATGGCTTGCCGCGTACGGCAAAGACTGTAATTGCGTTCGCAGACCTTGCGATTGCTAGGATTACTGCTGTTGCGTAACTCTGACAATCAAAAATATTTCGTAATGCCGGCCTTTTTAGAGTAATTCCCTGTTTTAACGAAATCCTGTGCAGTACCTCCAGCCAGGGTATATTCGAAAACTCTAACGTCATAAGAGTCTAATCGCCCTATTAATGCAGCAGGCATTCAGAGCGACCTGGGCCCTTTTCAGCAAACCCCTTGCATTTGCAAATTTGCAGTAAATATTGCATGGAGAATAGATTTATCGGTTCACATACACTTTGCATTTTTGCAACTTTTCAAAATGCAACTCTTTTTAAATGTAAAACTTTTCGCAAATACTGCATAATTTTGCAAAGTAGAAAAAAAGAAGAAAAAACTGAAGTCATGGAAATACTTACACAGCGAAAACCACGGTTTGGTGCGATTTATGGGCTGGTGAAATCATCGGTCCATATTTTTTCAAATGGTGACGGCCGGAACCGTGAATAGTGCTTGCTAAGCTTACTATTTTCTACCTGAAATTGAAGCCCGTAATCTTACGACATTTGGTTTCAACAGGACGGGGCCAGCTGCTCAAACAATGGATCTATTGACAGGTCACTTTGAAGAGCAGCTAATTTCACGCTTAGTCCAATGAGTTGGCCGCCTAGATCGTGTGAAAGCACACCTTAAGAGTTTTTTCTTTGGGTCTACGTAAATTCCAAATGCTGACAAACCAGCTACAATTCAGGGTTGGAAGCCAACACTACGCGTGTCATTAACTCCATACCGGTCGAATTGCTCGAACGAGCCATTCAAAATCGGACCCTCAGAATGAACACCCTGAGGCGTAGTTGCGAAATTATATTCAAAAAATAAATGGCATTAAATGTCCTTTCGAATGAACATTAATGATTCCACACTTCATTTGAATTTTTGTATTTTTTTTATTTTGAAAAAATACCTCTAGATTGATCACCTGATATATTCGATATAGTTGTAAACTGATAATTTGAATCTTACTGAAGTAGTATTACTATCTGATTTGGAAGTTTTCCAACAGACGAAATGCAAAATTTGATTGTTTCTTTTTTCAAAGTATTAACTTATCAGTCCCTTTATATAAGTAGTTCAATGTTATTACGCTGTGACACAAATTCAGGTTACCAAAAGTTAGGACGATTCTGAGAGTGAGGGGTAAAAATATAGGCTAAATTGGAAGACCCGTATCGCGGCGTTTGTTTGTTTGTTCGATTTTTTTTTAAGCGACCTTCGAACTTTTTAATCATATGCCGATTTTCAGTATATTGTTTATATGTTTTTTTTTTGGATATAACTCGTCGACTAATTGATATTCTTTCAATCTGTAATTGACAAATTATTGCTAGAGATCTGTCCAACAATTAAAATTTTTTATTGGTTAATTGTATTAGAAAATTTTTGTGGTGCTTCTGAAGCAAAATGTTGGAAAAATTATTTTTTTTTTGAAAATATTTTCCACAAAACTAAGTCTTTTTTGCTTTCTGTTTGATCTATAATATGCTTCTCAGTTTCTTCAATAAATTTCATTTAAAAAGAAAACAATCATTATACAAGCCTTGCATTTTCCAGCTTAATATTAATTTACTTCTCATTTTTTATGTATCAATTTTGGTAAGTGTTAGTTTTGAAGAAACATTGAAAAAGAAAAAGAGGTGGAAGTAATTAAAAAGGGAAGTTCTAAGAATTAGGAATTAGTAAAACAACTTTTTTGTTTTCAACCACCGCACAGGTGGCAATTTTTTTTTTATTTCGTACAAGCGAACTAATTTCAAAAATAAAGATTCAGTAAAGACTCGAAACTCAGCCGAAGCTGATGTCGCGATCAAATACGTTATTATTTTTTTTGGAACTTATTTCATTTTGTGAATGATTTAAGTTAAGTTCATCGGTTTCATAAAAATAACATTTTTGCACTGTTTGTGGACGTTTCATAGCAAGCGATGAAAAATGTGGCAATGTGAGTGATTTTTTTTTTGGAAGCCTTTAAAAAATATTTCTCGCATGAGTTCATCACTGACGTTAACTATGCCCCTAAAAAAGTTTGCTTTAATTGCTATTCAACTCTTATGCAATGGAAAAGTGAAAAGAAGAAGGCTATGCCTTTTGGTATACCAATGATGTGGTGAGACAACAGCCAACATCAAGAATTTCTTCTCAGAATACGACCCTGGTAAAGGTACATCCTATGAAACATCAAAGGACCCATTTCACACAAAACAACTTGGATGGAATTGCTGCAAATTTGTGTTTGACTCAGAAAAAATCAGAACTACTGGCTTCATTTTTGAAAGGAAATAATTTGCAGGCGAAAGGTACCAAAGTAACAGCATATCGAAAACGCCAAATAGAGTTAGAAAAGTTCTTCAATGTGAATGATGCAAAAAATTTCGCTTATTGCAACGATATTGAAAAGTTAATGGAGACGATGGGGTTAACCTATAAAAAAGATGATTGGCGTTTATTCGTTGATAGTTCGCTAATCAGCTTAAAAGTTGTGTTTTTGCACAAGACAAATAGAATGCCTTCTGTTCCGATTGCACATAGCACTGACACAAGTGAAAATTTCGATAATTTGAAACACATTCTAGAAGTAGTCAAATATAACGAACACCAGTGGCGCATTTGCTGCGACCTCAAAATAGTTTCATTGATGACAGGCTTAACAACATCTGACCGTCGAAAGCATCCGTGTTTTTTGTGCGATTGGGATTCACGATACGGAGAAGGTATTAAAGGAAGAAACCAGTAGAAACAGCATAACTGGAATGGTCGCATGGCGTAAAGACAATAGGCTACACGAAAGTATTGTTCCTGAAAGGAAAATTTTGTTGCCGTTGCTCCACATTAAACTTGGCACTGCTAAAAATTTTTTTGAAATGTATCGCAAAAAGACCAGCAGTATTCAACATTTTCCCAAGACTAAGAAACGCCAAAATTCAGGAAGGGGTTGTTAATGGTCCCGACATACGGAAACTAATGAGTCGTCAAGATTTTGACCAAGTTCTGACAGACCGAGAATTAAATGCATGGCTCGCATTGAAAGCAGCCATTTAATGACTTTTGGGTAAAGAACGCAAAGACAACTACAGGCAATCTGTTGCAAACATGTTGGCAGCTTTCGATAAAATTGGGGTTAATATGTCGTAAAAATTCATCTCTTGCATAAGCATCTTGATCAACTCGCTCAACAGATGCCAACTGAATCTAATGAGCAAGGTGAACGTTATCACCAAACTTCGCTTCCATTTGAACTAAGGTAACAATAGAGTGTGCATATTTTGAATTCTTAGATTTTTCTAATATCTTTGTCAGAGTGAACAATTTAAACATATTAACGATTGAAAACTATTTTCGTCTCAGGTACAGAGGAAAGAAATCTCCAGATGCAATACTCGCTGAAATTTGTTGGTGGTATAAAAACACCTTTGAAGAAGAGGAAGACGAGGAAGAAGGGGAAGACAAAGATGAAATTCCAGAATATCTGTTGGGCGAAATTATCGAGCTTTCTGATGATGATGACGACGATGACCAAGATATTAGAGAGAGCAGTGATGTTGATCCACAGCCGGCTGCTAAACGGCAACTGGCCAAATCATTCATTTAATTTACTTAATTTTTAACTTAAAACTTTTCATTACTAACATTTTAAAATTATATTTTTTTACATATTTTTATAATTTCTTTTTCAATGTTTCTTCAAAACCAACACTGAACAAAATTGATACATAAAAAATGAGAAGTAAATTAATATTCAGCTGGAAAAAGCAAGTTTTGTATTACGATTGTTTTCTTTTCATAGATCAAACAGAAAGCAAAAAAGACTTAGTTTTGTGGAAAATATTTTCAAAAAAAAATAATTTTCCAACAGTTTGCTTCATAAGCACCACAAACATTTTCTAATACAATCAACCAATAAACAATTTTAATTGTTGGATAGGTCTCTAGCAATAATTTGGCTTTTACAGATTGAAAGAATATCAATTAGTCGACGAGTTATATCCAAAAAAAAACAAGTTCGAAGGTCGATTAAAAAAAAACTCGAATTAACATGAACAAACGCCGCGATACGGGTCTTCTAATTTAGCCTATATTTTCACCCCTCACTCTCAAAATCGACCTAACTTTTGCTATCCTGAATTTGTTCCATAGTGTTATCCGTGGTGTTGCGGCTTCTAAATATTTAATATTAAAAATCTCCATTAACTTCCCATTAAGATCTTCTAGATACTAACAGTTTTCCAAATGTACAATTATGCAAGTGGTGATCCATTTCGTAAAAGTGTGCTGACTTAAACTCGTTATATCATTAAATTGACTTCTTCTTAGGTTTTGATGTATTAAAATCTACAATAATTTTTTTATTGTCTTTATAACAATTTAAACTACACAAAGGTGGTGGTTTTTTTAAGTTTGTATTGCATACTTGTAGTCTTTCTCATTTTTTAATTGGTTCGTTATATTTTACTTAATAAAGGTGCCGTTTTTTATAAATTTGTGTATATATTTTAGTAATTAATATAATTTTTTTGTACCGATTGGCTGTTGATAAAAATCTGTAGCTAATTTACATATATGACGTTTCTTGTCATCTCCCCATTATAGATCGGACCATAACGTGTACGTTGTCCCTACATCATGGGTGTGAGAGGCGAAGGGAATGTTCATCCAAAAAAAAATCAAATATGCCTCGTCAGTAGGATCATATGGGTAAACAGAAACGGTGCAATCATCATTTAAATTCAAATATGTACCTATATTGAAGATTGTGTCAATTTTAAACTCGACCGGCCCATATTGTCTCTAGGGGCCAAAAATCGGTCACCTTGAACTGCTGACATAGGGATATTAAATAACATTAAAATATTGTCACAAAGCAAAATATCATATTATTTTACAATTCGAAAAAATGTAAGGTCATTAATATGTAAATAACATTAAAATTTTGTCATGAAGCAAAATATCACATTATTTAACAATTCGAAAAAAATGTTAGGTCCCTAGGGCGGCGAAAAACTAGTCCCATTGAAAATCAGTGTATGGGTACACAATAACAGTAGAATTTTATGTAAAATACGAATTGTATATTAGTTTTACGATTTGGTCGAATCGTAAGCCTTGACCTATGGACGTGGTTTATGTACCCTAAGGCCCAAAAGCCTTTCTGTAATAATTGTCGACATAGAAATAGTGAAATTTTCTCGCAAATCCAAATATGAACCTAGATTTAAGATTTAATTTAAGATTTGAGATCATTTGATAAGTCAAAAAACAACACGAATGCAAAAATAACATTAATTCTACAATTTGTATTAAGGTCTTGGCCCAGAGTTCCCCAGTGCACTATGGGTAAAAAGTATGATTTTATGGCATAAAGTAATTTTTTTTTGGTTTCATATTTTGAAATTTAACTGATTTCCTAAATGTAGATACCCATATTAGAAAAAAAACATTTAATATCAATGCGGGTGGCAACCCTTTTTTGCTGGCGAGCTTTTAAAGTCAGCTGTTTGAAAATCACTTTGTTTTGGTACAACTGGCGGTAAAGATCAGCTAAGTTCGAGTGCTTGTGATTTGACAAAATTGAAAAAAATTAAAATGTGTAATTATGGAAAACGTTAGTGCAGGTATGTAAAATTAAGACGAGAACAAGTTAAAGATTTTGTTAATTATATAAAAAAAAAAGCATTTGCCAAAGTGCAACCGTAAATTAGAGCGATTTAAAACTAAACATTCAAAATGGCTTAGCAAAAGTATAATTATAGTAATGGATGAGCAGTATGTTTCCCCAAACAAAATAGGTCGCCCAAAATTAAATTATGAAGATGCTGGACCTAGGCTAAAAAGGAAATTAGCCTCCGAAGTTGCTTCACAAAATAAATATGCAACGCCGTTGCTAGTTCATGCTGCTACGGTTTTAGCCAAAAAATCCCACGACAGAGACATGGCCTTTGTTTTGAATAAAGCAGGCAGTAATGGAAATATAGCCGAAGTAAGGAACAAACTTTTTGCTGTTAATCCAACACCTGTATCTGCGGATAACGCATTAGCATTTTTAATAGACAATAGATTAACAACACAACAGTACATAAACATGAAGCAACACACCAAGAAACAGTGATGTGATATTTATCCTCCTTATTCTGAAGTCGTTGAATCGAAATTAAAATGTAGACCTGTCGGAATCCTTTATTCTGAAACCAAGGTACAAATTACATTACAAAACTTATTACACCATACTACTCACCGAATTCTTACAATGCAAGACGAAGTTTTTGAACTACCGGGTTGCCCATATTCGACGGACCCATCTGGCAACGCCATAACTTTTGACAGAGATGTCAGATCGCTTAATGACATACCGCGTTTGAAGCGTCAGTCCAAGCAGATTTTTACCATGCAACAATACACGCCACGCGAGCGCTCTGAAATAGTTGAAATTTACATTCAACAGAACAAGTCAATTGTGAAAACTCAACGTGCTTTTAAAATATTAAAAAATGTGAGAAGTGCGCCTTCTAAGAACACCATTAAGCGTTTATACGAAAAATTTTCAAGAAGTGCCTCTTCATGACGAAAAAGTCACAGTTTGGTGCGGCGTTAGTGCGAAAACGGTCATTGGGCCGTTTTTCTTCCAAAATGAAAATGACCATGCTGTTACCATCAACCAGGAGCGTTATCGCGACATGATGACCAATTTTGTGATGCCAATTATTCGTCGAAAGCGTATGAGGCAGTTCTGGTTTCAACAAGACGGCGCTCCACCGCACACAAGCCGCATAACAATCGATTTTCTGGACATGGGTCCGTCGAATATGGGCAACCCTGTACTTTCAGATGCAACAAATTGTAAACTTATTTTTAGTTACGGATTTGATGGCTCCTCAGGCCACAGTTTATACAAACAGCGGTTTCAATCCAATCACAATTCTGGTCTTGATAATTCACTTTTCGTAACTACGGTTATCCCACTGAAAGTTATAGATGAACTTCATCGAGTTATTTGGCTGAATAAGACTCCACAGTCTGTTAGATTTTGTCGTCCTTTGAAAATCGAATTCGTTAAGGAAAGTACATCCCTCATATTAAACGAAAAAGATAATTTGGATAATCAAATATTACACCTACAAGATTATTTATATACGCACAAAACGAAAAAAATAATTGTGAAGTTTGAAGGATATATGACACTTATAGATGGCAAAGTACTGAATATTTTAACTGGAACAAACTCCTGCCAATGTTGTCCAATCTGTGGGGCAAAACCGACACAGTTACTAAAAACAAAGGACTTTAACTCGAAGATTTTCAGTATTAGAACAAGCAGTCTTCAATACGGAATAAGTCCTCTTCGTGCATGGATCCGCTTCTTCGAGTTTATATTAAGAGTCTCCTATAGGCTTGATTTCAAAAAGTGGCATGCTAAAGGTAATGATAAATGCCAAATGGCTTCACGTAAACAGCTTCTACAAGAAAAATTTTGGCAAGAAATGGGCCTTAATGTAGATAAACCTAATGCAAATGGCAGTGGCAATACTAATGATGGAAATACGGCCAGAAGAGCATTTTCGAATTCAATAGTACTATCATCTATATCAGGAATTGATTACGAAATAATTCGTCGTTTTCACATAATTTTAATTGCGATATCTTGCGAGTATGCCTTGAATTCAGACAAGTTTAAAGACTTTTGCGCTGACACATTCACAATGTACATGGAAAAATATTTCTGGTATCCAATGTCCCCTACTGTTTACAAGGTATTAGTACATGGATATTAAATAATGGATTGCTGCGTACTCCCAGTTGGTTGCCAAACAACTATCTTTAAAATATCGCCATATTGATCACGAAACTGCTTTTTGATCCACAATATATCATAATGTAGTTTCGCAAATGACAATTTGTCGTAGTTTTTGTAAATTTTTCAAAACTAGATCTTGCTAAAGCCACTTAGTAATGTAAAGTCAAACTTAACAGAAATTAAAATTTTGATAGTCAAATATACGCGTTTTTTATTCACTTTGCCGAGTATAATTATATATTAGAATGTAATTCTTTCGTTTGCATAAAAGCTGCTAAGTAAGGTCTAGTTAAATTGTACGTTAATATCGTCATGAAGTGCCACAGAAACCGCGGTAAATGGACTGCAAATTTAAATTATACAAGTAGGCCAAATGTTAAATATCCTCCACCGTTGGGCAAATGCTCAAAAACGTGTACTTTCCCAAAGTACATGTAGACTCTTCGATCAATATTTCGAGATGTTGCAAACGGAATGACAAATTAAGTATACGTTATTTCCTTAAATCTAAGGTATATGCAGATACGTATATATACGAGAAGAGCAATTTTATTCAACGTCGCTTTACAATATACACGAAGTTTCAAAGGAAATTACCATACTAGGCAGATATTTTGCACCAAAACCACTAATTATTGAAATTATATCAGACGAACTAAATAATTCAATGGATAAAGCTGAACAAACAAGACATGGAGCAAGGTGTTTTATATCTTTTTACTTAGTAGGGACATAAATACTGTAACAACATTGAACACACCCATTTCAATAGTAGAACTGAACATACCCCGTTAATGTCATATGGGGTTTGAAAGCTAACCTCAATAGCGTTAGTCTGTAACAGGATTTTAAAATTGTTTCAACTTTCATCATGGAATGGTCAGATAATGAGAACCGTATCGCTGTAATAGCGCTTTTCAAGTGTGAAATGAAAAAAGCGATATTTTAAAAACGCTCCGGCCACTAGGGATTACCCGCATGTTCGTCTACCGATGCATAAAACTGTTTGAGGAGACTGGAGATGTAAAAGACCGCCACCGGTCGGGCCGCCCACGATCTGTTCGAACACCGCATGTCATCAAAGCCGTTAAATCAAGAATTCACAGAAATGCGCTCTGAAAACAAAGTATCATGGCCCGTGAGATGAATACCAAGCAAAAGTCCATGAGTCGAATCATTAAAAAAGACTTGGGACTTGAGGCTTTCAAACGACGTACCGGACATTTATAGACTGCAGCTTTAAGAAAAATAGGATTGAAAAATGCAAACGTCTTTTGGTGAAGCACGCTGATAACTTGCATAGAAAAAATTTGTTCACCGATGAAAAAATTTTTATCTAAGGAAGCATCTGAACTGATCTCAAGGTGGAAAAGGGTCATCACCCAGCTTCAGTCATGGTTTGGTAGGGTGTCTCTTACTTAGGGGCACTGACCTGCATTTCTGCGCACAACGAGCCAAAACATCGGCCAAAGTTTACCAAGAAATCGTTTTGGAAGCTGTTGTGAAGCCTCTTTACAATTCTCTGTTCCAAAACCAGCCATGGACTTTCCAGCAGAATTCTGCGCCAGCCCATAAGGCTAAAACGTCCGAGGCCTGGCTTCGAAACAATTTGCCAGCGTTCATTTCCTCTGAAGAATATCCGTGCAGCTATTGACGATTGGCCAGTGAGATTTGAGGAAAGTGACAAAAGACGGACATTTCGAATAAGTAGATCCTTTTTGGATACAACATACATCAATAAATATATAAAAAAAATATTTGGTTAAAAACATTTAGTACTTTTTATTTTACAGCATAAAACGTGAGTAACAGCATTTATGCCCCTACCAAGTATTTGTGTTTGGTTTAAAAACACAAATAAGTATTAGCACAAGAAAGGCACCTTTGATTTGCATAGATATGGAAGAGCCTGCACTGGGCATCACAGAAATCGATTAAAATCTCTGTGATGTCCAAAAATTATTTCCCAAAAAATATTTTTTCCAACATCGTTGGTAGTGGACATGCTAGGTATTATTTCGGCCACCCAGTACTTATCTCTCGTACTTTGTCGTAGTTTGTTCTTAATATAAGTAGTTAAATGAAGGAAAAATGCTTACACGCAGAAAAAAAGTATGGTTGAGGTAACAATATTCGAAGAGCACCATACTATTGTTGGTTATATGGTTGTGGCACAACAATATTATGATCATCACAACAATAGTATGATTCACACACAACCATACTATGAACCCCATAACAATATTAAGGTCCTCACAACCATGTTATTATTCACATTCAACCATACTATGATCCCCACAACCATATTATGATCCTCATAACCATAGTATGTTTAACGTACAACCATAGTATGCTCCTCACAACCATAGTATGACTAACGCACAACCATACTATGATCCCCAAAATTGTTTGTAAAGACTAAAATACGTTGTTATTCAACAGTAAAGAATTTTATTAAGTAAGTTATGTAACAATAGGAGTGATTATTTAACAGTAAAAAAATCATTTATAGGTATTAAAAATATTTTACCTATACTAATCCGTAGTTTTTTTTTGAAAAAATTTAATTTTTATTACTATTATTGCGTAAGAATCGTAAAAATATCATTGTCATATTAAAAAAATAATGTTTTGACGGTATGATTGCCGTAATCGTGTTATTGTTAACATAAAACCCATGAAAACAATAGTTTTGTCCCACCAACCATATTTATATTGTTGCTACAACCATATTTTCATTTTTAAATTTGGCAACAATACTTTTGTTACATTTCAACAATATTAATATTGCCACAATCATACTATTGTCAGAATGAAATTCAAAAAACAATACTATGGTTGCGATGACCATACTTTTACTGCAGAGAACATACTATTGTTGCCGTGACCATATAGTAACCATCAGGTATGTGATGAAAATCGTTTTCGAATGAAAATCGATAAGAAAACGAATATAGGTGTGATGTAAATATCGTTTTCGATTTCTCTTCGTTTTTGAATAAAAACGAAATCGGTTTCATTTTCCATTCCGTTCTATTGAAATCATAACAAAAAAGAATGTGATACAAAACGGAATTTAGAAGAATTTACCGTTTTTAAAACGAGTAGTCTGATGCTCACGGTTTAAAACAAGATTGACGCTGTTTGATTTTTTTTTGCATTTCTTTGTAAAATGTAAGTATTTGTTCTAAAAAACAAGAACTACATAATACTTATAACGTTTTTATGCAGGGGGAAGCACATGAAAATCCAGCAAGAAGAAGAAATGGTCAATGATACTATAGAAGCCTTTTCTGTTGTAATACAAATGATCTTGAGATCCTGGCTTAACTAACGCAATGTGCGTTCCGTCTATACAACCAACCACACCTGGTATTTTATATTTTTCATAAAAATGTCTTTTTGATTTTAGCTGTTCTTGTGTGTCTGTTTGGATTCTAATCCATCGTTGGCACAATACCTCTTCTAAAACTGGCAACAAGCTGGTAAAAGACTTTGAAAAGCTAGTTCTATGCATTCCAACACCGGCGTCATTGGCAACTGAAGGTTGAAAGCTCCCCTCAGCAAAAAATCTTAGAGCGGCTGCCAATTGTATGGTCACAGGAATTGTTGCGGACTTTAGTCGGGGTCCAATTTCTTCTAATATAGAGCGGAAAATATCCTTATTTACCCTAAAATACTCTATAAAACTGAAAACAAAATCAGCAATTGACAGAAAACATGACATTTGTATTACCTTTTCTCTGGCAAAGCCAATGGATTTGATGAGTCCCGTACTATTTTTCTTGCTATATTTTCTGTCCTGACTGTTTCTCCATTTAAATAATAAGAAGCTGCTACTACAAATGCCATTTCCTGGAGGTTTTTAATAAAATAAATTTCTTGGCAACAAATATTTGTTCTCGTAGTTCTTCTTATTTTTTCTTTTTTACAAACCATACGTTGTTGATTCAACAAATAACAATTGGAATTGAAACACAAAATGAAAAATGAAATCGTTCAGTTTTCATCACAACTAAAAACATTTTTCCCGTTTTGGGTTTTCGATTTCATTCTAAAACGGAACGGTTTTCATCACATACCTGCATATCTTTTCTCTGCGTGTATGTTTTGGCATTTTTTTTAAAGTGAGTATTATTGCAATAAATTTAAAACAAAAACTGAGTTAGTTCGGTAAAGTCCGGATTATTCGAAAGAATCAAAAAATAGAAATAAAACACGTCCTTCACTCCAATATCGATGCAAAATGTCACTTAGATGCAACAAAAAACAAATAAATAAGTGAGCGGGATACAAGTTCTAATACTAAAGATTTTCCAACGTTTTCCTATCAATGAAAACATTTTGGCGGCTATTCGGTTTTAAATGTAATATGAATGGAAAATGTGTCTGACAATGTCCTAAAGACTCGAAAACGAAACATTAAATAAACAAACCTCCATAAATGTTTGTACGATGCTTTCCATAAATACTTACAAAAAAGACAACGAAAGACGCTAGAAACGTTTGCTTTAGCCGCTCAAAGCAGAAAGAGTCTTCATATTTTTGTGGACCAGTGCACAGCAACGATAAACATGTGGTGGTTACAGGAAAAATTCTAAGAGAGATTTGTTGCATACAGTACTTATTAATAATCATCCGAGAGATAATAAATCCAAAAATGTACACAAAATCCAACTTATATGATTCTATTGCCAACAAAAGACATTGTAATGTCACCTGGGATGCAGTGGTTAGTGTGCAAGAATCACACACGCCGAATCATGCACGTTTACCCATGACAGTCGCCGACATGTAATGTGTGGAGATCTGTTGTTACTTACACGCTTTTGGGATATTTTTGATCTATACAGGTTTGTTGGCGCGTTTTAATTGGAGTTCCACGGACTTACCGTTACCGTAACTAAACGTATCATATGATCTTTGTTACCAAGCTGACTCAAAATTATCGGCGTCGCGCTATAATTGGAGCTTTGAAACTCAGTGTCAAGCCAAGTACTAAATTCGTTCATCTAGCAAATAATAATAGTCCTCAAAATGATTATCAAAAGGTCGCTTTTATGGATTTTTTTCAGCAGGAACTGAAAAAAGTTTAAACAATTATTTGCTGCGATAAATATGCATTTACCTAAAATAAATTTGTAAAGTAATGAAAGTATGCCGAAAGATATTGCGATGGCAAATATGTTATTGGTACCTTTATGCAAACATAATAAGGTCTAACATGAAATTAACTGATAGTTAATCTTTATTCAGTACGTACTTCTTTTTGCTAGTATTGCCACTCTTAGATGGTCGATTTTTCAGCCCGCAGGGTAAGCGTCAAATTAAGCCAAATTAATATATACGAGTAAGTAGATATATTATTATCCTGGAAAATTTGCATGTATGTTGCCATCCACATTTCTATGATTGAAGGGACTGGATTTTGGGCTAAGAATAGGTGTAAGAATTTATGTTCAGGTGACCCATTATCATATGAGGAGGTTACAGATCGATCGTTAACAACATTTCCCAATTTCATTAAGATTGGTAGTAATTTGCGGCAAAAGAACTAAAATCTATTGATGTTGTTGTTGTTGTAGCGGCAACTGTGTGCCGGGGTGACAGCCCTTGGCCGAAGAATTGCTCCTCGGGTCAATCCGGTCAATAGAACCGGCTGTCGTGTGATTGAAAAAAAAAAATAATCTATTGATCATATGTTTAGGAGCTGTATCTGAAACGACTTTGATAAATTTCAAAAAGCGTCAGTCTAAAAAGTTTACTTCTGCCACATTTAATACAAGTCGGACGACAATTGCGACCTGTAGTTTGATTAGAATCTTTGTAAGGGCCGCAGACGGACGGACAGATAGACATCGTTAAATCAAATAAGCTGATGGTTCGGTGTCGATCGGTACACTCAAAGCTTTAATATTTTTGGTAGTTACAAACATTTGCCATGAAATTAGCTTATGATTGTCCTTTATACCCTGAATAGCAAATTGTTAAATGGCTTCACAATTTTTGGAAGGTTTTAGTTTAATTCTTGAAAAAAATTTGGTAGGAAAATAACTTTATCAGTGGCAACACTGATTGGTACTGTCATTTCGTGATTATAAATCACGAAATCGGATAAATTGGTCTGAGGGCAGGCAGCAAATGTAAAATGCAAGTGTTTATACACAACAACAAAATGTATGCAAAAAATACACTTTCAACTTGTGTGTTAGGCGTGGCCGACTATATTTTACTCTGCATAAGTTGTGAAAAGAACGAGCATCTACGGCTGCAATCATAGATATTTTTCAAGTTAATTATTAAAGTTATATAGTGGAAAAGCCCAAAAAAAATATCTTATAAATTTGTGAGAAAAGTTCATTGATTTGTGGTACCCATGTGTCCATGTTTAAATACTGTCTTCTTATTTCGTTTGATTTCTTTTGATGATTTTACAGTGCTGTTTAATTTTTCGACACAATAAACAAACAGATTTATCAATTAGTTGTGCATAAATGCGACGTAAATGTAACGATAAACGAATATAGACAGATTCCTACGTATGTTACGCTACATTTTGGGACGCATAATCGTTTCCATTGATTTACACAGAATATTAACGATCAGCTGACACGTTAAGTTACGGTTACGTTTTGATACTGGTGCGTAATTAGGCGTTTAGTCTGTGAATATCATACAGCTCACTATAAGTATAAAGTTGTCCATGCATTTTTAAAACCATCATTCTCTAATTACTGCAAGCACTGACTCCTGGTATCCCCAAGCAGCGCCCCTCCCTGTACCCTGTCGAGAAACTCCAAAAAGACCATAGAGCACCCATCACCATGTGAAAGTGGTACTCCGATTTTGGCATAAAAGTTTAACTGTAAACAACTACAAGGTGGCAAAAAATTAATCACCCGATCGGAAGATGTTATAAATTTTGCAAATATTGTCGGTCGTCAATTGTAAATTCAGCATTAAGTAAACAGCTACAAGGTGAGATAAAATTAATAACCCGATCGGAAGATGTTATACATTTTGGTAACATCGCCAGACGTCAATCATTTTGGACATTTGTGAACTATTCAGCTGCAGAATACAAACAGACAACCACGGAGCGCTTTACTAAGCTTCACATGGAACGATTGTGTCGAAGCGTTCCCTGCTAGAACGGATGGCATCCGTTCCACTTAACATGGAACATTTTAAGGTCCAAATTAAGATTTCCATCACTCAAACTCATTTTTTATTAATTAAAAAGGTAATTGAAAGACAAAATTGGATGATTAATTTTGCGCTACCTTGATTAAGTGCCATTAATCACAATTTGTTTTTCAAAGACAGATTAGGCATTTTTGCCCTATTTCCGAATAGCGACAAACCATTTAGTGTACATAAAACCGGATAGAACCTTTGTACTCGGGCTTGATCTACTGTGACCAACCGTTCTCTATTATAATCAACAGTACACTCTTTAAGCGTTTTGTGCACTATTTACTTTACTGTACAATATTTGTAAATTTTTTTTTACCAAATGTCGTATTTTTTACACTATTTTTTCTTTCATATGTTCTCTCAATCTCACTATTCATGGTCATTGCTAAATATGTGTAGCAACTATGGCGTTTTTTATTATGAAATTTAATCTGACGACTACGAAAAGCAGTCAAATCTTGCCACGACGTCGATTGTTCTAGTGATTTCTTCTTGATTCATAAGTTACTTTCACAGAGACAGCTCTCCCCCTCAAGATCATGATAAAAAGTCGGTATCATAATTCCACGAAGAGAAAAAAAATCGTTTAACGATTGAACAACTTTGGGGAATAATTCAATCTTAAAGTCAAAGTCAATGTTGGGTAGCGCACAGAGCGTTTTGTTGGAAAGAGTTTTCTGGCCAAAATAAAGCACACAGCGCAGCGCGTCTGCTGTACGCAAGTTTGTGCAAAATTTCTAGTGACTTGCGTGCAGTGACCGTAGCCGAGAGCTCGCGACTCAGTCCTGGTCCCTCAACACCTCAACATTTCACGCAGCAGTCTTTTGCTATCAGCCTTCTTTGCGATGCAAATTGGCCATCTAGGAGCTTTGTCTTGACACCGCATGGTGGCCCAGCATCAACTTCCATCGGCCAAAAGGGTATAACTTTTGATCTAGAAAAGATTTTTGACTTTTCTAAATGGGCGAGTATAGCCAAGGATTCAATGGTTACTATGTGCATTTGATAATTAAAAATGTTGATCTTTAAAAAAAAAATTTATGACCCTTTGTAGATATTTTTAAGAAAATAAAAAAATCACATACCAAACCAAAGTTAACGTTTTCTTATTTTAAAGTGTTTAAAAATATTGTGGAGAACGTTCCACACCGTTTAATTTATAACTTATAAAATCAAATCGTGGGTACGAGAACTTTTATTGTGTCATT
Source organism: Hydrotaea diabolus (assembly GCA_963513945.1). Classification (NCBI taxonomy): domain Eukaryota; kingdom Metazoa; phylum Arthropoda; class Insecta; order Diptera; family Muscidae; genus Hydrotaea; species Hydrotaea diabolus. Next base: position 107,786,656 of record OY740717.1, read on the forward strand.
ATCCAACATAAAACCATCTTTTTAAAATCGGGAAATTTTGTTTTTTAAAATGTAAAAGATTTGATAGAACTTTTTTTAAGTAATAGTCATTCCTTTTATACCGTTAGGACCAATGCAAACTTTACAACGTATCCCTTTATGGATGTGGCTTAGTCGGTTCACCTTACTACAACTTTTTCCTTCTTTTAATGCTTATTTATGGCTCGTTGTTGCTATTTTTAATTGAAATAAACAATTAACCATACATGTCAGAAGAAAATAATGTGAAGACCGACCGATCGAAAAATAGAAGCTTGGCCACCCAGAAATTTTTTGTGCCTTTAGCCAACATAACACAAATTACCAAAATTTATTTTAAAAAAATCAAAGGTACATTTTTTCCAATATCGCGAAAAAAATTCCAAAATATAAAAAAAAAATCTTAAAAATTTATTTTTATTATAATTTTTTTATAAACCTCAATTTTACCCTTACTCATGTTAGTTAAAAAATCTCAAATATCGTACCTATAACAAAAGTGATGAGTTTTTTAAAAAAAAAGTGTTGAAAATTTTGTCACTGCTGTAATTTTCAGAATTCTGATTTTTTTTAAAAAAAAAACCCCAACTGTTTTTTTTGAACTTCAAAGTGAACCAATGTACACAATTTCGTCAAAATCGAGGACCTACTTGCAAAAAGTGATCAGTTTCACAAGGAATTGGTGTATTTCCGGTTTTTAAAATTGAAGAGGTGTGATTACATTCTTCGAATTTGTGAAACAGCATTTCATAAACTTTTTAGCTGTATTTCGTACATTTTTGCAGTGTTTTTCTTTATTATATAGTGTGGTTCTTTTCTTTATACAGGCGTCCACAATTTGTTTGTACGAAATATATTTTGGGTGTAGTAACTATTTCTGAATTTCTATTGGTGTCTTTTAAATATCAGGTGAAATATTTAAAAGAAATTTTCTGAAATTCAAATGGAATATTCTGAATTTCAATGGGTGTCCTTTTTAATTTCAATTGGTGGACATTCCGAATATTAAATGGAATTTTCTAAATTGCAATGCATGTCTTTTGAATTGTAATTGAGTTTTCTGAATTTAAAATAGATCGAGGTATAATTGATATTTTTTGAATAACAAATGAAATCACAGCAGGCCAATTCTGAGTCGATCGGTCCAGCTAAAATATTTTTGGTACTTATAAATTTTGCCATGCAACACACTTATAAAAACCAGTTCCACCCAGTGGTGCTTGAACATAAAGTGTGAATTATTCAAGCACCGGTTTAAACAACCAATCGAAATTTCAGCGTGCGAAGAAGTAGAGTTGAGCCTAATAGTCTGCACGTGGGACCAAACGGATTGATGTTTGACAAACAAGAAATTGTACATTAAACTGCTCACGTGATAGCAATTTCCGGGAAGGCAAAGCTCTCAAGCACAAACAGTTGCATTACAATGAGTAACAGCGACCTTCATGTTGGTATGAATCGTTTACACCCTACAACAAGGATGTGTTTGCACAATCAAATTGGTGTATTTGAGGTAAGAACTAAAACCATGAACGCGTAGCAAAAGCCACCACTTCCAATATCATATTAAGAGAATTATTGGATTTTATTATGAAGTAAAGCATACATTAGAATATTAAATTAAGTTCTGCGGCGCAATACATATTATAAGTATATCGGTGACGACGGTGGCTAAGCCGACCAGAATTTTACTGGGAGACGCCATTTTAACACCTATAATGACAAGATTTCAACGTTTTCTTCTATAACATCAACTCTAACTCTTTTTTGAGAGATTTTAAAGCTAAAGTCCATATATGATGATGAGTAAGCTGGTGGGGCCGTTACAGCGCTGAGGTTTTCGATGAGCTATAGAGGACATTGTTTTTTAATTGTTATAACTTTGGACAGCGTTAAGATATTTTGACGAACAAATATGCGCTGGAACGGTGTTTGCAAAAGGATTGATAATATATATATTTTTAAAATACTTTTTTTGCGACAAAAATAATTAAAATATGTTTACGGGAGAGTTGGTTGCTGAATAATTTATTTAGAATGTATGTACTTATATAACTTTTGCTTCAATTCGAAATAAACCTACTGATCATTTTACCGTACTTTGTGATAATATGCCCTGTAAACAGAGCACAAAAAACCATACGATTTGAGTCGAAGAAATCCGCGGCGACATACCATTACGGCTAAGTATTGAATTATTTACAGATAGCGTTCGCTGAATCTAAGAACTTTGAAGACCAAACTTTATAAGATTAACTTTCCTATTTGCATAATAAAAACCTTATTCCCGTTCTCTAAAACTTGGAATGCCCCAACATATCTAAATATCAATTCATATTCCATCGAATGAAAACTACTCTAAGGCAAGCATAATAATGGCTAGTTTCCGCTACAAGCAAGGCTGAGATTAGATTAATGCAATGTAATTGGGATTATTTAAAATCGAATTAGTTGACAATCGGGATTAATTTGCTGATTTATACATTCGCAATATGACATTACTTTTTGCTGTACTTATTTAGTGATATATTTTCATACAATCTATTTGGGTTCGCAGGCCAGTATGTAATGGGCCCATAGTGTACTGCGGTTAAGAGATATACGGTTAGGAGGTATATTTTTTGTTACTTTTTTCTCTTAGGATATGTCCCTAATACATGATGTGCATTGAAAAGTATGAGGTTTGAAAGGGAAAAGAGGGAGTAGAGATTACTGGCACTTGCCATTACTGTCTGGATATAGTACCTAGATGGAAATATATTCGCCGGAAGTGGTTTCAACATACGGACTGAACGGTCGAAAAACGAATTTGATGTTTAGAATATAGTGATAGGCGGGTCAATCGATTACAAACGAGTGTGAGTTTCCGCAGGGTGATATATCCCTGCGAAACATCCTCACTTCAAGAATAATACGAAGGGTGTCTAATGAACACGCACCATTGAAGTAACGTTACGATAGAACAGCGACACACAACCCGCATTCCGACGATCCGCACCATCACTCTCCTTTAAGTAGCTCCAAGTATACTTATAATTTTGAAGCACCTGCCCATATATTTTCGGTCTGAAGAAGGTTGGATTGATATTGAAAGGATATTGAAAAGTGATGTTAATCTTGAAAATAGATGTGTATTTTAACGAGTATTCATTACTTTTTTTTTTCATTTGGATACCCATGCGTACAAGTGTACAACTTTCTTCAAAATTATGTAAAACTTTTATTAAGTTGATGTACATTGTTCTTAAGTTTTCTTCAAATTAATGTAAAGGGTCATCCATCTTGAGGTATTTTTTTCAATAGCCTTTTTTCACAGATTTCGCGTGAGTTGTGTTCAACTTTATTTTTTTTTTTTCAGTATTGTTTACCATTTCATCATGGAAAGACTTACACCGAAACAACGACTCAAAATTGTGCAACTGTATAATGGAAATGAGCGTTCGGTGAAAAACTGTCTTCGACCACGATTTTGTTCAGTGATGAGGCACATTTCTGGCTCAACGACAACGTCGATAAAGATAATTGCAGCATTTTGGCTGAAGAGCAACCATAAGAGGTTCAAGAGGCGCCATTATACTCAGAGAAAACCGCGTTCTGGTGCGGTTTATGGGATGGTGAAATAATCGGTCCATATTTTTTCAAAAATGATGATGGTCGTAACGTAACCGTCGCGCCTTAATATCGGACTTTTTGCTTCCTGAAAATGAAGCCCGTAATCTTGGCGACATTTGGATTTAACTAGTCGGCTCCACTTGCCATACAGCGGCTCAAGCAATGGATCTATTAAGAGGTCATTACGAAGAGCAGCCAATTTCACGCCTAGATCGTGTAATATCACAGCTATAGACTTTTTTCTTTGGGGTTACGGAATTATATGCTGACAAACCAGCTACGATTCAGGTTTTGGAAGCCAACATTACGGGTGTCATTAAAGCCATACCGGTCGAAATGCTCGAACAAGTCATCCAAAATTGATGAAAAGTTCTGCATCAATTTGAAGAATTGTGTTGAAGGTGGAAAAATGTTGTCCAAATTCATCAAATTAATGTACGAATTCATAAAATTAAAGAACATATCATAAAAATAAGCTGATTATCAACGTACAATCGGTACAAAAAAATTACTATAACCACTAGAACATATGTATGTGGGTAGTGGGACTAGTATATAGATGACATTAACCTGAACAACGCTACACTATTTCAGGCCACCAAAGCACTGTGGGCTTAGGTAGCCCGTAAAAGAATATTCGTATGGTGGAAAACACGTCTTAAACTTTATAGGAATACTTCGACAAAGGAAGTCTAGGAGAGTATTGTTGTCATAGAGCTCTCATGAGTCATGAAAACACGAAATCACCCACCAAATAGAAGGTACTTTCCAAGGAATTGCTTTTAATCATCTTCAAGGAATGCGATTAGATTTAGTTGCACCCTACAGCTTCGTTTTTGCTGGTGGCGTTTCGATGGGAACGTTTGCACTTTTAGTCCAGAAGTCTCGGGCTCGAGCCCAAATACGCACAAGAAAATAAGGTTCAATTAAAACATTCAAATATTCAAGCAAAAATTAATAAGGATTCCTGTGATAAAAAATTTCACATCTTGACTAAAACATTCGTACGATGTTTATCGAAAATATTTCCGATTTCAAGCGATTAACAAATTCAAATAATTAGAAAAAAATTGAACGAGTTACCGAAAAAATTCACAATTTTCGAAACAAAAAAGTTGTAAGCCGTTAATCGAAAATAATTTCGTAACTGGCGATGTAATACTTCTCATATGTAGAAAAAAGTTGTAAGCCGTTAATAAAAACCATTATCGATATGAGGCGATAAAAAATTCACATTTTTACAAAAAAAAAACTGTACATAAATATTTTTTCAGAGGTGTACGAGTATGCAGTTTCGGTGGAGCTACTTCACCATCATAAGACCCCAAGCAAAGAATGTGCTGTAACTATTTTAAGTGGCTACACACTTAAGATCAGATAGTTTCGCATTCAACGAGAACTGCCTGAAGTAAAATTTTTCACCGAACACAATAAAAATCCCTAGCACTGCAACGTACTGAAACACATTCACCAACACACACGATATACTGTATGCATTTTATGAATTTTGTTTTCGCTTTCATTCATTAAATATCATTGCAATCTCTAATTTATAGTTTAGCTTATTTACGAAATTTTTAATTGAGTAGTGATAAAATTCACATACGAATTTTTAAGTTAATATTAAAGATTAGTCTTTTTTCTGTGCGGGTATACTTATACAAATACATATTTTTTTAAATCAAAGTTGTCATTCCGTTTGCATGTCCGCCCGCCCATGACTAATAGCTCTAAACCGAGTTAACTTAAGATCCTGAAATTTTGCATGATGGCTTGTAGTCAACAATGTTTGGGATTGTAAATCGGCAAAATCGACCAGGTCGAAAAAGTATCCATTTTAGTGACTAACTGTAGCACGGAAAAAATAGTTTTTGTTTTTTGACGAACAATGGTTAAAATGGGTTAGTTGGGACGCACTTTACACATCAAAAAAGGGAATAGTAGATGGACAAATCATAAAATTTATAACGTAAATTTTAAATTTTTTACTATAAAAAATATCGTTTTTATTTGTTTTTACAATGGTGTGAAGTTATTGCATTATCCCAATGTATAAAGACTTTCCTTCATTAAGGTGAGAAATACAATGCTAAACATATCTTGTTGCAAATGTACAAAGTTAAAAAATAATTTCGAAGCCGTTCAAAACACTGTGACGGAATAAGGATAAGAAAGTGCCCAGCAAAAACAGACCATCCAAAAAACTTTTTAAAACACCTCTGTAAAAATATTATTTGACTGATATTATTTTATAACTACTTTTTTATTTAAATAATCAGCTAGATATGTTTTTCCATGTAAGATGGATTTTCTGCGAAACTGGATTAAAGTCTTTTAGGCGCGTCGTCAATAAAACTCACCTAAAGTCTTTCTTGAGATGCTGTGACAAAATGTTAAAAAAGGCACCTCCTTAGCAAGCCATTGTAAAATGCATTAGTTCCGATCCAATTTGGAAGAACTTTTAAATCACAACATTCAGATCTTTTGTACTTCTTTGGTCAAACACTGTTTTTACACAGTTGTTAAAAAATCGAAAATGACAGTCAATTAAAACGTTCCAAAAAAAAGTATACACAATTGGGTACCATTTTTGATAAATTTGATATTCAATGCTATTTTTTATTTTCAGCATTTTTTTTTATCTTTTAGAATAAGAATATTACCAGAACTTTATATTCCCTTCGCCGTCCCTACGCTATTAAAGAGCAGCAGAAAATATGGTCAGTTTTCTTCTGGCTTCTGACTACTTATGACCTTAAGCCATCATCACGCGCAATTTAAAAATGTACGGATTTGTTTGACCTCTGTCATGCTTTCAACAGACACACGGACGGAAATAGCTAGATCAGCTTAGAATTTTACGTCGATCAATAATATGTATACTTTATAGGGTTTTTGATTAATTTGTAGTGGAGTTGCAAATTGAATGGCAAAATAAGTATACAATCCAGCCTTCGGTAAGGGGTATAAAACGTATACCCACAAAGCATGTGCGAAGATATTTTTAATGTGTTGACTTTGTTCGATGGAAAACACTACTGACAGCAGTTCTCGTTTTTTAATAGTTATTGCCTGCTCTGAAGAGTATAGCCACCAATCATAGTCAAAACACAGAAAAGATTTACATACCGAACATCATTCGATAACGCGATTCGCCACAGACGTCTCAATACAATTTTTGTGTTTATTTTGCCGAACTGCCACTACTCTATTTTGCCAAAAAAAAAAAATTCCGCTGATTTTGAATTGAAATTTAATATGCGAACGAAACACATGGCAATATTTTTTAATTAAAAATACAATTTTTTAATTTATATATTCCTGTTGAACGCCCTATACAACTTCAAGTCAATACTACAATTTTTTGTTTATTGTAAGAATATTAAATAAACGATTTACGCTGATTTTATGAATTGCTTTCGTTTTCGAATAATTTCTCAATTGAATACCTTTTTTCTGTGTATATACTAAGTATAAATGCAGCATAGGGGGGTCTCTAATGGTTATGGCGAGCAGTTACAAACTTTGTGATACACTGAAAATACATACGCTCATTGCTGTCTTTGGTGGAGCAAAGACAAAGATTCCTTATAGAGCACGAACTAATCATTGCAGACATGTTTGAGAGATTTCCCGAGGATACCTTAGAAACATTTGAAGCTATTCACAAGTGCATGCTTACCGACCAACATGCGGCCAAACAGCATGTGTGTACATTATATGTATGAATATTTACGAAGATGCATGTGCATGCATGCATGTGTATGTAGTAAATGTATATAATAGGTACATGTATGTGAACGCTGTACATAAGTATGTACATACGTAGTGTATACAATGTAGACATTTTTTTGAACAATTTTTCATATACATTTTAATTTGCGTGGGGCAACAAGTGTAGTTAATGTTACCGCACATATTTTTGGTTTTCCAACACATGTCTATCTATACTTACATATGTACATACATATGTATATGAAGTAGAGAAGGGTATTTTTATGCGCATACGTACCTACACTAGAGGGCGAAAAATAGATTCACACCCCATGAAGAGAGTTTGGTATCAGGTTTCGGAAAAAATTAATTCTTGTCATTTCGGATTGAGGACCAAAGGACTAAGGCGTCCAATCTTTAAACGTTTATAACATAACGTTTACATAACGTTTATTATAACGTTTATAACGTTTACGATAATGAATTCTCCGAATTAAACCCTATAACTTGAGGAGTTCCTCAGGGAAGCTTTCTAGGACCGATGCTGAATCTTATATACTACACATACGATATGCCTCTTTAAGATAACTGCTCAACGGTACATTTGCTGATGGTACAGTCCTAATGTGCACTAGTCACAATACCACCGAATCTACTAACAATCTGCAAATTGCACAATTGGGGTCTAAAACTAAAGAGCAGCAAATCGGTACATGTTGCCGTGGCGAATACATATACATATGTAGCAACAACCTACACTCCTTTGTACATAAATAATATCCAAATTCCAATAGCAAGTGCAACTACATAAATACCTTGGAATAGTATTAAATTCGATACTAAACTGGAATGAACACATATGTAGATAGAAACCGCGAAGAACTAGACATCAAATACCGAAATTTAAATTGGCTAATTGGAAGAAACTCAGTACTATCTATAAGTAGATAATAAACTGATGATCTACAACCAAGTTCTGAAACCAGTATGGCTAAACGGCATTCTGCTATGAGCGTTTTCAAAACAAGGCATTTAGAAACATAGTAAATGCTCCTTGGTATATTAAAAATAATGATCTCCATCAAGACTTAAATTTAAGTACTATTAAGTAAGAACTATCAAGTAACGCGCAAAGATATCACCTACGACTTCAACAGCATATAAACATAGCCAAAAAACTATTTCGAACATCTGGTCTGACGAGAAGACTCAATCGATTTGAGCCACGAGACAGTTTAACACGCTTTATCTGATCTTAATCTGTATTCTTTCGAAGAAAGTAATTTTATCCATTTATTTGTTTTATGTTAACATTATTTTTCACTTTGCATTCTTTGCGAAGTAAGTCATTTGTATGGTAGGTACTTATAGGGAAGTGGATGGGTTTACAATTTTTTGTAATCGAGTTCATCCACCAATATTACGTATATCTAAGCACTATTTTGCACGTAAATTAACGGATGGATTTGCCAGAATATACCAGATTTTTTTTATATTTTAAGCCACATAAAGGAGTAGAAAAGTATTTTGGACTGCCTAGAAATGAAAAAGCTATGTCAGAAAAAAATGTTGGCTACTGCGGACTGTAATTGTCTGGATGTCTGGATTCTGGCTAACGTGAAAACTTTCAAAATATTAACTCTAATACATTAGCGTTAGCTCTTATTTGCGCTCAAGGTTGAAAATATAAGCTTTACTACAGAAAGCAGACGGTTAGCCAACACCTGGTATTATGTTTTTTTTTACCCAGTAGTTTTTTTTTTAAGAGTTTCAAAAATTTGTATTACCGTCAAATTCTTTCTTCCTACTAAATCATTTATCAGATCAAGGTCGGCTAGCTCCCCTTCGGTTCGTTAGAGAGACACGCGCAGAGAAGATATTCTATGTTGTCACTCCAAACTCACAGTTTCTGAAGTAGAAGGACTTGCAGTCAGACGGTATCCTGTGCAGGGTTGTGACGCAAAAAAGTTATGTTCAATAAAAAAAGCCAAACCCCCCTAGAAAACTAAAGTCAATTTAACTAGATAATCCCTTATTATGATAAAAATATGCATTTTTTTACCATGAATTGGCCAATCCGATACAATTTAACTTTTAAATAAAATTAAAAACCTAAACAGTTTTTATTATGGTTCGAGACCTTTGTTGTTTCTTTTCAGAATTAACGTAAAAATTGGTGAAATGTATTGGCTAGGTTGCTAGGCAGACTGTACAGCTTTTCAGGTCAGGTTTTTTCATTAGCATTCTTTGGCAACGATTACTTTAGCTACAAATCAAATTATCCGCACAACAAAAACAAGGATGGTTAGGATAACAATATTGGAAGAGCATCATACTTTTTTTTGGTTGCGGCACAACAATATTATGATCTCACAACAACAGTATGATTCACATAGTATTATTCACACAAAAAATGTATGATTTACACACAACTATACTTTAATCCCCACAACCATATTTTATCCTCACAACCATAGAATGTTTCACATACAACCATAGTATGGTTCTCACAACCATAGTACGATTCACACGCAACCACGTTATGATCCCTACAAACATAGTATTATCCCACTTAACCATACTATGATCCCCAAAATTATTTATTTATTAGATATTCTATGTTGTCACTCCAAACTCACAGTTTCTGAAGTAGTAGGACTTATTATGATCTCACAACAACAGTATGATTCACATATTATTATTCACATACAAAAAAGGTATGATTTACACACAACTATACTATAATCCCCACAACCATATTTTGATCGTCACAACCATAGAATGTTTCACACACACAACCATAGAATGGTTCTCACAACCATAGTACGATTCACACGCAACCACGTTATGATCCCTACAAACATAGTATTATCCCATTTAACCATACTATGATCCGCAAACTTATTTATTTATTAGAGATTAGATATCTATTTGTATTAAGTAAATTATTTTGAAATAGATTGAAGTTCAAACAATATTCAGTTAACCAAATCCAAATATTATTATTTTTTCCTTCCCCATACGACAAACAACAATAAACCTGATCTAATTAGCTTGTGGAGTAATTCACTCTTTCAAAAATAAAATCCAAACCAGTTTGTTTGAAAAATTTTAATTTACATATAGAAGTACTATTATTGCATAAGATTCGTAACAATAACATTGTTCTTAAAATCATATACAAAGTAAGCAAAATTACAATCGTACAGTATGATTGCCGTAATCATATTATGGTTAACGTAAAACCCAAAAACACCATATTTTCATGTTTAAATTGGACAATAAAACTACTGTTACATTTCAACAATATTAACACTGCCGCAAGCATACTAATGTCAAAATAAAATTCAAAAAACAATACTTTAGTTGCGACGAACATACTTTTATAGCAGAGAACATAGTATTCTTTCATAGTCCCATTTGAATTACTGAGAAATACCGTTTGCGTGTAGTCACGGAAAAAATAAAAAAAAATTAAAATATCATGTCTTTAGTATATTAACTGGAAATTTTAGTTAATGTAAGAAAACACCCCCCGGGGATCATACCTACTCACAGTATAAATATTTCATCATTTCTTCTCATCTTTAAAACAAGGCCTTTTTGGTAAACAGTGCGATAGGTATAGGCTAACCCATGCATGTCTAGTACAGGTTTAAAAATTAAAAGTACTTAAACCTCTAAAATCGCCTTGAAAATAATAGGGGAAATAAGTCTAACCGTTTTTAATAGTTCAGAAAACGTATCTAGTGCATGTTATAGGGTAGTGTTACCCGTAACATTCCAATTGTTAAATTGATTTGCGTAATTGCACTTAAACGACGCGTTCCATTTTTTCGTATCTTCATGTCAATGCACCCTCAAACATTTTTTATGTTCATTCAGTGTCAAAACGTTAGTTTAAGTCAACATTTTTATCATGGTAAAGTTCACTTACGAGCAACATTTGGAAATCATTACAAATGACTACCGAAATATTGAGTCGGTGGTCGCAACTTTAAGAGCGCTAAAGTTCAGAATTTCCTCGAAAAATTATCTTTAGCGATGAAGCTCATTTCTGGCTGAGTGGTTTTGTCAATAAACAAAATATGCGTTATTGGACAGCAACAAACCCACATGTGCTTCAAGAGACACAATTGCGTCCGCAAAAAATTAATGTGTGGTGCGGTTTTCAATCCGGAGGTGTGATTGGGCCGAATTTTTCGTCGATGAAAACAATCATGTTACCGCCAATGGAGAGCGCTGTCGTGTCATGTTAAAAAATTATTTTTGGCCAGAATTGGCGAGCTTGACATCGCCGATATGTGCTTTCAACAAGACGGTGCCACTAGCCACGTAGCACGCGTTACAACCGATTTACTGAAATGCAAATTAGGTGAACTTTTTATCTCGAGAAAAGGTCTGGTAAAACGGCCACCTCGTTCATGCGATTTAACGCCATTGGATTTCTTTTAATGGGGTCACATCAAGTCATTGGTCTATGCCAACAATCCAGCAACTTTAGACGGGCTCGTTCTGGTCAACTGAAATCGAATTTCAGTCTTAAAATGTAAAATTTGGAATAAATTTGAACTCTATATCTTAAATATTCTGTGTTTTATTAACATATAAAATTGTTATGTCCTTAATGGAAAATCCTGTAATAAACCTTCGAAAAATAATTAAGAAATGATGAATGTAACGAGGTGTGCCTCCCGTGTAGTCTTTTAAATTTTTGTTTGGTTGGAGGTCAAGTATTTAAACTCGATGTTATGTGTTTGGTTTACTTCTTATTTTTCCCCATATTTCGATTGACTTCGTCAATCATCTTCAGGGGTTGTCACTAATAGAATACTAAACATGAATACATTCAAGAAACAAAACATTAACAAAATATTTGGACAACAATTACATTAAGAAAACACTGTCGTCCGTCTGATTATCGCTGTGAACTGATTTTTGTTCCTAGCTTACTTCTGTGCTTCAGCACCACATTTCTGTAATTTATTCTGCTCTCATTGCTTACGTCAATAATGTTACGTATTTTGAGAGTTATAGTCTTCTATAAGTATAATGTCTCTCTTGCGCTACAATTTTTGAGTCAGTAAAGTCAGACTTAATTCAAGTCAATGTACAGTGGGCCGCAAGAGCGGTCCTATGTTCTATCGGTCTATTTACGGTTTTAAGGTCAGATTTGTGTGACGAGATTATTGTCTTAAGTTTAGTTTTAGTAGTGCCAACACATACCTTTCGGCATATGTCGGACTTGTCACCATTGCACTTTATTTCGTATACAACGTCTGATTTATCATCGTCCACAATTTGTAATCCAATGGGTTCAAATCTGGACTGCCTGACGGCCATTCTTCAGAGGAAATTAACGCTGGCAAATTGTTTCGAAGCCAGGCCTGGGACGTTTTAGCCTTATGGACCGGCGCAGAATCCTGCTGGAAAGTCCATGGCTGGTTTTGGAACAGGGAATTGTTAAGAGGCTTCACAACAGCTTCCAAAACGGTTTCTTGGTAAACTTTTGCCGATGTTTTGACTCCTTGTTCGCAGAAATGCAGGTCAGTGACCCCATCGTAAGAGACACCCCACCAAACCATGACTGCAGCTGGGTGATGACCCTTTTTCACCCTTGGGATTAGTTCAGATGCTTCCTCTATCATTTTGCTTGTTAAATTTTTCCTGAAACATTTTTTCATCGGTGAACAAAATTTTTCTGTGCAAGTTATCAGCGTGCTTCACCAAAAGACGCTTGCATTTTTCAATCCTATTTTTTTAAAGCTGCAGTCAATAAATGTCCGGTACGTCGTTTGAAAATCCCAATTCTTTTTTAATGATTCGACTAATGGACTTTTGCGTAATATTCATCTAACGGGCCATGATTTTCTGTTTTCGGAGCGGATTTCTGTGAGTTCTTGATTTAACGGCTCTGCTGACATGCGGTATTCGAACAGAGCGTGGGCGGTCCTACCGGTGGCGGTCTTTTACATCTCCAGTCTCCTTAAACAGTTTTATGCATCGGTAGACGAACATGCGGCTAATTCCTAGTGGCCGGAGCGTTTTGAATATATCGCTTTTTTCATTTCACACTTGAAAAGCGCTATTACAGCTATACGGTTCTCATTATCTGACCACTCCATGATGAAAGTTGAAACAATTTTAAAATCCCGTTACAGACTAACGAGGTAAGCTTTCAAAACCCATCTGACATTAACGGGGTATGTTCACTTCTACTATTGAAATGGGTGTGTTCAATGTTGTAACAGTATGTATATCCCTACTAAGTATGTTGTTGGTTTGTATATTTTTGTTTCAGGTACTGCGATGACAGCTTAGGAATTGGATTTAAATTTGCGTTTGTTTAGTACGTCTGTGTTGGCTTTGTGTGGAAAGTCATTTTGCCTTAAAATTGTTTTAAGTTTTACTAAATTATGTTTATTAAACTCTTTGTCGCTTATATCCAAAATTCTATGAAGTAAGTCGCTGTGCTAATAATCACTCGTCTAGGATGTTTTAAAATATAGTTAATAAGTCTATCTGAAGCTGTAGGTTTTTGGTACCAATCTAATTTTAGCAACTGGCCTTGTCGACAAACCATTGAATCTAAATATGGCAATTTTCCGTCCTGTTCCATCTCCATTGTAAACTGTATTTGTCTGTTGAATGAGTTAAGTACATCAAGAGTATTCTTAATTTTTTTTCTCAAAAATTCCATATTTCGTTAATAATTTTGGTTTGTACGTCATCTTGTCTAGTGAGGTGTCTCGGAGCTCTTCCATAACTATGTCGGCTGTTATTGAGGATACTGGAGATCCCATTGACAAATACATACTGTATTTCTGGCCTAATAATAAAAATTCGAATATTTATCATCAAAAATGGTTTTAATATTTTTCAATGTATTCTCCAGCATTATTTACTTATATACACTTTTGCATGCGCTCAAACTAATTGTCGAAGCACTTTCTCCACTCCAATTGAGACACCTCCAAAACAATGTTTTTGAACGCTTCAACAGCATCTTCTGGCGACGAAAATCGTTGACCACGCATTTCTTTCTTGATGTGCGGGAATAAAAAGAAGTCATTGGGTGCCAAGTCAGGGCTGTACGGCGGATGTAACATCAATTCGACGTTTTGGCCGGTCAAAAAGGCGCTAGTTTGTGCCGATGTTTGAGAGTTCGCATGGTGCACATCGATTCGTCTTCTCTTGTTCGTTTTTAAATTTCTCCGAAGACTTCAGGCAAACAAATTGTGGTGTACCACTCAAAATTTACGTTGCTCAAGCGGAACAGTCACCACATGACCAGTTTTGCCGAAGAAACAGGCGACCATTTGCTTCGAAGTGCTTCTTCCGCGAACAACTTTCGTTGGATTTGGCTCGTCTTCGAAGACCCACACGGTCGATTGCTGTTGTGTTTCGGGCTCATACGCATAGATCCATGATTCGTCACCTGTGACGATCTTATAAACGTCTTTTATAGCACCGCGATCGTATTTTTTCAAATTTCTTTGCACCAATCGACACGAACCTTTTTTTGAGCGATTGTCAAATTGTGCGGGATCCAACGAGAACAAACGTTTTTTGTGGCCAGGTGTTCATGTAATATCGATTGTATGCTGGTGGAAGAGGTGGATGCCTCTATCTCACGGTATGTCACATGACGATCTTGCGTTATCAGTTCACGCACAGCATCAATGTTCTCTGGCACAACTGCCGTTTTTGGATGACCTTCGTCTATGAGCGAGGCGTCGGCCACGATTGAATTCATTAATTCAGTTTTTAACAGTGCTATAGGATGGTGCTTCATCGCCATGCAAAGATTTAAGTCCATCGATGCGCTCTTGTCGTGATAATGCACGTCGAAAGTTGTGAAAAATGATCATACGAAAATGTTCACGAGTTAATTATATTTTTTTGCCAAATTAATTTTTTTAAGTCACTGTAAACAACACAAATGATGGTCGTACGTCAAAACGTTCTGAGTACGTTTATGCTAAAAAATGTCAAACTTTCCAATGAAAATGTCAGATGGCACCAGGCAACACTAAGGCCAGAAATATATGTAGCGTATACATCCAAAGGTGAGCACAGAAAATATTTACACAAAACAAGAAAATCGGTACGAATTTGATGTAGCTAGCGAATTAAATGCTGTATTCAAAGCTTCAACAGATTTCTTGAACTTCAAACTTACCTATTCTTCGCGTGATAAAATAAAATGTTCACATCTTGCATATTTTTTTTATTTTTTTACGGAATTCCATCCAAAATACGGGACTGTGAAATACAATTTTAGGGGAAAACGCTGAGCATCGGGCCTATATAAACGATTTGATATATTTTATGCACTTTCCACACCTGTTAACTCGGGTGAATTGAAAAATGTATTCATATTATTGGTACTGCATCCGCCTGCTTCGATATAATATAAAGGGACAGCACTTGTTACACTTATTCAACCTAATTTTAAAAGCATGGTGCTGTATGTCTCAGCTAATCTAAGAACATATTAAGACATTATATTATAGTCTTTAGTTTTCTGTCAAAATACGTAGATTTTATTCTAAAATAACATGATTCAAAAAAGGTTCTATAAATATAAACCTCAAGCTTTAAATTTGCTCTGCAGGGTCCTTAAGATATCAAGTCTAGCCATTATCTAGAATCTTATGGGGACTTCTGAAAACCTTCCATCAAATGATAACCCAGTTAGTTAGTTCGGTAGTATACAACCCGGCAACATTGTTCCATTGATTTCCTTTTGTCACACTCATTTAACTCTCGCCCCGTCTTTAATATAAATTTTGAATTAAGCGTATTGTTCGATCTTTTGCGGTATAAACAGCGTACGACTGCTATTTCCATTGTTCAATTTTCTATCAAAAAAAAATATGTATGCGGGATAAGACAGAGTTTAACAGGATTGCGGAAGTCGTAGACGTCCGATCACCAGCTTTGAAATTTAGTTATGAATATTATAATTTCACAACAAGATAGTGATTTAATTTTTGTCTACCACTGTGTGGTTGATATGAGCTTTTCGGTACACTTACGACGACAGTACAATGGACTGTTTGCATTCGCAATTAGCACACAATCACAGAACTTTCCCTCCCTCTCTCTACCTCACACGACACACACGCTTACCAATCTATCAACAAAAGGTCCCAGCAAACCAAACCTTCAGAATTCGGTCAGAATTCTGTACGACGATCGGCAAAATGTTCCGATTTCTTACCGAGTTCGTAACGAAAAACATATGAGAGGGTTGACAAAAATTCTGAACTACGAAAAAAACTCTAAAAAAAAATCCGAGACAAATCAAACAGAATTCGTAACGATTTCGGTAAGAATTCTCGATAGAGTTCAGACATTGTTCATAATTGTCTGATATCAGACATTGTCGGCAAATTTTGTTTCTGGGGTGTTCCATGCCATCATTGTCAGCGTGTTGAAAGACATTTTACTCGCATGTCGCACATGAATTTTGGTGAAAACATTTCAGAAAATAAATGTTGGTTTTTAAGATACACACGTATGTACACTGGCGGTCATTAGTAATTTTAAACTATTACGTAGATCTACTAATATGCGGACAATTGGATTAGATCACGTTTTTCGAATTTGCTATCTAAGCGTTGGGGTCCAGACAGAATTTCCCCGTCTGTTTCTTCAGGGCATTTTAAGAGGAACAACAAGTGTTTCAGTCACCAGTTCGAACGTGCTATTACGAGTACTGTACCCGTAACATTATAATATAATTTTTCTGGATGGATGTGAATGTTGATACTCGATCCCCGTCCCAATCGGAACCTCAAAGACCTATTCCACATACTGTATTAAAAAGGTGAATAATTCTGTTAAGTAAAATGTACTTACTGTGGCAATACTGAAGGACGCATATATAAACGGACAACACAATAGCACCACCCCTTATTTTATGTTTGAAATTTGTCTGCGATACTGCAAAATTGCATTACCAGTTCAAGGTACTCTCGACAAATGTGTGACAAGTTGAGAAAGACGTCGTTTCAATTTAATCCTGATGAAGTCTTTGTTGGGCATTGAAAACAAGCACTCGTCGAGTCAACTAAAATTTCAAAATGATCTTTGACTTAAGGACTGGCTTATAACGACAGTCAGCTGATCCGTAATTTCTGAGCTGATTTCATTATTTTTTGTGTATCTCTATTAACCAATACAAAAGAACTCCACGGGGTGCTTTAGTCAAGAACGCATCCGTTTACAGTTGCACGTTGGAGAAAGATTGACCGTTGAAGCGGGGTAATCCGACTTAAAAAAAATCGTTTATATAAGAAAGTAACAGGAATTCTGATCTCGACGAGTAAGTTTAGAAATGGAAGAAATGTGTACTCGTAGCAATTCTGTTTTTTAAATGAGTACTCATATGTCCATAATGACTATTTATCGCTTGTTTTGACAATGCGGTACGTTCTTTGGGCCACATAAGCGTGCACTTTTTGCCACCTTTTTTTAGTCCCTTAAAGGAAAAATTTTACCCCTGAGCAGATTTCGCTAACACGCAGAGAAACCATACTATATGGTCACGGTGACAATAATATGTTCTCTACAATAACAGCCTGTTCGTCGCAACCATTGTATTGTTTTCTTTACTATGGTTTTCTATTTTGAAAACAGAAATGTAACAAAACTATTATTGCTAAATTTAGAAATAAAAATATGGCTGTAGCAACCATATAAATATTGTTGGTGCGACAAAGGTATTGTTGTTAACGATTTACCTTAACAATAATATGATTACGGCAATCATACTGCATGGTGATTGCTGTGATATTAATATGGTTGAAATGTAACAATAGTATTATTGCCAAATTTAAAAATGAAAATATGGTTGTAGCAACAATATTAATATGGTTGGTTCGACAAAGGTATCGTTTTTTGGGTTTTATGTCAACAATAATATGATTACGGCAATCACACCGTATAATTGTATTTTTTCTTCATTTGAATAGGCTTTTTAGAAGAATGTTATTGTTACGGATCTAATGCAATAATAGTACTTTTATATGGAAATTAAAACTTTGTAAACAGCTTTGGCATTGTTTAACTGAAAAGTTTTTTAAACTTATTTTTCTTCTGTTAAATAAATTGCTCCTATTATTATGATTTAATGTATTTTTAAATAGTTTTCAAAATGCAACTCTGTTGTAGACAACTTCACACAATTCTAATTAATAATTTTGGGGATCACAGTTTAATTGTGTGTGATCATAATATGGTTGTAGGGATCATACCAGCGTGTAGCGTGTGAATCACACTATGGTAGTGTGTGAAACATACTATGGTTGTGAGGATCATAATTGTGTTGTGATCAGAGTATGGTTGAGTGTTAATTATATTATGGTTGTGTGGATCATAGTATGGTTATGTGTGAATCATACTATTGTTCTGAGTATCATACTATTGCTGTGAGGATCATAGTATGGTTGTGAGGATCATATTATCATAGATCATACTATGGTTGTACCACAACCAGCATTTAAATGAAACATAAAACTAAATTTGATCATGTGTAAGTAAAACTTAGATTTTAATTTGTAAAATCACTAGTTTGCCTACCAAAAATATATTATTTATAAATTAAAAAACAAACAAAAATGACTGTAATCTAAAAGGTTGTAACGTTACGTATTTAAGCATTTCGGAAACATAGAACTGTGGTTAAACGCCAAAAACCAGTGATTTTTAACTCTTTTTTTTAACAGCGTCCGCAATATCTTCAAACATGGAAAAAACAAGTCAATCAAACCAAGAAAAGCTTGATAAATAAACTCAAATCAGTTTTCTTGCTTTCTTTTGCCATCCAGAAACAGGCTATTAATTCAACATGCGAGTGCGAAAGTGGTCTGTTGTATAGGTATCTCGAATAGGAGTGTTAGGACTGTTCAAAAAAAAATTTATTTGATCATGCGTAGTTGCTTATTTTGTTTCTATTTTATAACTATTGCTTAGTGCAAAAAATCAAACTAATCGAAAAATATTTAGGGGTTGCTCAAAAGACTTCATTTAATTGAACTATAAGTAAGTTATATTGTAAGCAAATGGTAATGCACATCATTAAATAAAAACCACTATACGAGGATGACCGCAAAACTAACTGGCCTGGCACATTTTCTGTTTTACTAGCAACTTTTTTTTTTAAAGCAATCTTTTATAAGCCATCTGTCAAAATTTTCGAAATATTTAATGATTATTTTCTTTGTTACAGGTGATTGAAGTAAACAAGTTTTATAATTTTTGAAAAATGAAAAATAAAGAGTTTCGTGCGGCAATTAAACACTTGTATATGAAAGGTTATACGCCACAATGAATCAAAGATGAATTGGATTCTGTTCATGGTGATAATGCACCATCATACTCCACCGTGAAATCCTGGGTTCAACAATTTAAAATGGGTCGTTCAAGTACGGAAGATGAACAACGCTCTGGAAGACCGAAAACTGCTACTACTATTGAAAACATTAGAAAAGTATTTAATGAAGTGACTAAAGATAGACGAATAAAGCTCAGAGAACTTGCTGATATTGTTAAAATACACGAAAAACAAGTTTGGAGTATTTTACATGATGAACTCCACATGAAAAAGCTATCCGCGAAAAAGGTGCCGCGTTTGTTGACTTTGCCCCAAAAAATCGTCCGTTGGACCAATTCCGAGGAGCTTTTAGCGATTTATCAGCGTAATCCAATAGAGTTCTTGCGCCGATTCATAACTGTTGATGAAACATGGATCCATCACTACATCCCAGAATGCAAAGAACAGTCAAAATGCAACAATGGATAGAAGCTGGTAAAAGTGGTCCCAAGAAGGCGAAAACCGTTAAGTCAGCAGGAAAAGTAATGGCCACAGTATTTTGGGATGCAAGGGGTATAATATTTATTGATTATCTTGAGAAAGGAAAAACTATAAATAGTGAATATTTTTGTGCATTATTGGATCGGTTGAGTGAAGAAATCAAGATAAAACAACCGCATTTAGAAAAAAAAAGTTCTTTTTCATCAAGATAATGCTCCTTCACACGCTGCATTTTTAACTCAACAAAAACTGGCCGAATTACGATTTGAAATTGCTCCGCATGCACCATATAGTCTAGATTTAGCTCCTTCTGACTATTTCTTGTTTCCAAATTTAAAAAAAAAATTCTCGGTGGCAAAAAATGTTCGTCCAATAGCGAGGTTATTGCTGAAACTGAGGCATATTTTGAAGGTCTGGAAAAATCTTATTTTTCGGATGGAATTAAAAAACTTGAAAAGCATTTGATGAAGTGTATTGAGATGGAAGGAGATTATGTTGAAAAATAAATAATAATAATTCCAAAAAACGGTTCTTTTTATGTTAGGCCAGTTACTTTTGCGGTCGCCCTCGTACATACTTAATAATGTATTATAATCTTGTTATCGCGCCTGATACGCTTTTGGTGTAACTTTTCGAGCCTTGGAAACTTTATCTATTTGTGATCCTCAACCACCTAAATTAATTTCTGCATCAAATGATTTGATTTCATTTTTTCCGTTAGGGTCGAAACTGACGTGGTACCTATTACCAACCATTACCTTCTATTTCCAATTCACAAATCGACACCGGGTCAAAATAGAAAATTCTAAGGAAATATGAATAGAATATTCTATTACAAATCATTGGGATCATTAGGCCACCTCGATTGAATATCTTTTTTGCTATCCACGTGGCTCAAACTAAGCAACTATACTATAAGATCCGTCAAAAAAATTGTTTTCCCATTATGTCGTTAACAGCCCTAATGTATTTATGTCATATGCATTTGACGATATATCGTCGTTCACATGGTATTTTGATCCAAATGCCATTTGATTAACTACTGATAAATTTCACGAATTTATTGACGAATTCTTTTTTTTTTTTTTTTACAGATTTTAGTTAAATTGTACATGAAGATACTAAAGACGGGATTGGCTGTCTTAATTATAACCTGCACTATTGGATATGCAGAGAAGCCAACGAAATAAGGTTTCTAGGCCCTTGGGCTCAAGTGCAGGGCACTACATTTAGCCAGATTTTTAAAATATTATCACATTTGGATCTACGGAAAAATTAAATTTTTTCGGTAGCGGTATTTTAAGTACTAGGGTTTGGTCCGAAATCGGCCAATTTTAAAAATAATTTATAAAATGTTTATTTGATACCCATATGCCCATGTATGTTGTTTGGGACTGGTCAATCGTAACGAACTGTGGCAAATTTCATAAAAATTGGATGTAATATGTGGGTACTAGAGCTAACGAGATAAAATCGGTTGAACATAAATGTGTGGGGCTATATCTTAACCCGGTGTTTTTTAATTACAAACCCTATGAAATAACATCGATGTAGACAATACGAAAATTGTAAGTAATTTCTAGATTGTAGTTAATATTGTACAAAATTTTGTAGCGATTTCGATTTAATGTTCAAAGAAATATCTCGATACATTCATCGATTGGATAGGACGAGTAAAGCGTACATATAAGTACATGATTTGCATAATTGTCAAATGAAAAATTTTCGATTCGATATTTGCATTTCGATAATAGAAATACTTTAGACCCATTTGACACTAGATGTCGATGCAAATAGAGTTCAATCAATATCGATTAATTTCTTCGGGTCGATTTTGACTGTGGTCGATTTCGACTCATATTCATTCTGAGAATCAATGAAGAGGTTCTTCCAAAGTTCTACATCAAATTCAAAATGAAATGCATTCAAAATCAGACAGCAGTACGAGCGATTTCATTGTGTTAACTTCATTCTCATTCATACTTTACTACATTTATTTTTTTTAGAATAGTAGTATTTTAGATATACATTTTATGCCAAGTAAACAGTTTAATGACTGATCCGCACATTTTTTAATTTCAAACTATTTTGACCATTGAATCTTTTTATTATTGATCGTTGTGATCCAATAAAGCATGATGGCGTCACTCACGTAATCCGTAAGCTTGTAAGTGATCGTTAAGGTGATAACTTTATAATTTAAAACCTATTAATATAAAGAAATACTTTTATCGAACTCGCTACATTATTTATTGAATTAATTTGTATTTCAAAATTAAAAACGCTTTTTTGACAAAATTGTGCAAATATTGTCTAACCGGTCAGTAAAGCCATATTGTCTACCGGCATTCAATTCATAACAAAGTCTATGTTAGTACTCGCGCTCTTCTTCCCATAAGGCCAACTGTGAACAAAATGTATGAAAAAAAGTCGAAACATTTTTACAAAAGTATTGATTAAAGTGTTATTAGACTTCGTGCAAGGATTATTACGCTCTGTATTTCCATCATTTCTCCAGCACTATACAATCGTCCATCTCTTAATTAATGTTTTTTTTTTGACAATTTGGCCGAACTTAATTTTAAGAAACCATTTCCGTACATGGTGGCCAATCGCCATGTATTGTGCTGGAATATCGGGTCAAACGGTTATGAAGGATATAAAAAGGGGTGGTCGGCTAGTAAAACGGCTAATAGAACTACCAGTAGAACATTTTGAAGGAAATACAAAACATATTTGAAATAGGATCGAAAATATAAGTTAACTGTAACTGTACTAAAAATAACGTTTATTTTCATTAAATTTATGAAGGTCGTTCTTATACTTTTATCAAATACTTTGAATTATTCTACAATGTTATAAGCATAAGCCTTAAGTGAATATGACTTCATCTTTCACTATGTTCTGTTGTGGCATAAAAAAAAATTTCCATTTTTTTGTCCGCAAATAGTTTAAACTTTTTGAATTTATTTCACTAGTATTGAGCTGACTTCATGTTTCCACATTTGGAATAATTGATTTACTATTACATTGCTTTAAAATGACCTGACGGTTAATGTTTTTGATCGGCTGTTAAAAACGCGGCACCCATCTACCCAATAGCTTATTATACAGGGTGGACCAAAAGTTACCATGGGGTTAAAAACTTTAATAACTTTTTAATGGAAATTTTTTTATACTAAGTAGGAAAAAAATTGCACATTAATTATCCCTAATTTCAGCTTCGCAATGATGGGCTCCTTTTAGAACATTTTCCATAACATCTTTCAAAATTTGTGGCTGTAGCTTTCGAATTTCTGCAACAATGTTGGCCTTGAGTTGAAGGATTGTTTCGGGCTTGTTCGCATATACTCGCTCCTTCAAATAACCCCAAAGCAAATAGTCGGGTGCTGATAAATCTGGCGATAACGCTGGCCAAATAATTTCCGAATTTCTGAAAATAATTCGCTCTTCAAAAATTTGACTTAAAAGTGCCCTTGTGGGACAGTGGCTCCGACCTGCTGAAACCACATCTCAGGTCTGTTTTCAAGAGCAGGACGCAAAAAATGTTCTATCACAAACCGATACCGCTCTCCATTTACGATTACAGCACTTCCATCTTCATTCTCGAAGAAGTAAGGCCCAATGATATTTGCAGATGTGATCCCACACCATACTGTACACCGTACCAATAGAGTGCAATTGCAATTACAGTTCTGCTTATTAACAAAGCCATTCAAATGAAAATGTGCTTCATCACTCATAATCAAATTTTCAATAAAGTTGATTTCATTTCTGGCCAACTGTTGACATTTAACGGCAAAATTTAGACGTTTCCGATGACCAGAGGGTTTTAATTCTTGCGCCTAATATGGTAATAACAGTAAATCTTTTTTTAAAATGCTAGCTGAGCAGAACGCCTTCTGGCAGATGTTTCTGGTGTTTCGTTCACACTTTGCTGTACTCGTTCAATATTTTCCGCAGTGCAAATTAAACGAGTTCTACCGGATCAAGGCAAATCTCTTACGCTGCGATGTTGGTGATGACGATCAACCAAGCAACGAATCATTACTTTAAGGGGCGAAATTCTGACGTTGAAATGTCAACGATATGCTCTATGCGTTAAAATAATTGATCGCTGATTTAAATAATATAAATAAATTCTATTATTCTGGTTCCCTGTTCATTTCTAAATCTCTCCATTTTTTATTCTTCTAGTGTTATTTACTTATATATAATCTGAAAAAAAATTAAAAAAAAATACAAAAACGAAAAAGTTATTAAATTTTTAAACCCCATGGTAACATTTGGCCCACTCTGTATATGCAAACATCCATTGCATATATATTCAAAGTCTACGATGTCGGCTTTATCACGCATTGTCAGTTAAAAAGCGAGCTATGAAACGGTTACTGCAACATTTTTGTGCAAATAGGTACCAAAATTACAGGACAACAAAAAAAGCTCAGTTAAATATGCCAAAAAAAGGCACTGTCCTATGTAAGAAAAGCGCCAATAGCGAAGCTTTGAACAGCTAACACACAGTTTCTATAACTGCTGGTTAGTCGTAAAGCCGCCGGAATCGACGAGATGCAAAAAACCTTTGCAAAAGTAACCTGCAATACGAGTATAAAAAATACTGAGCATTGTAAAGATATTTGATGTGAGCCGGAGCTCACACTTGATCTCAATTTATCCAGATTGATTTTCTATATTTTTTCATGGTACTCTAAATTATCACCCACATAAAATTTAAAATATCGTTATAAAATGTTTACTGTTTTAGTATTTTACTATTATTCCTATTCAAAAAATCCATAGTCAACAACTTGATGACTATTAGCGGCAAAAATAACGACAAGTCAGAAATATTGCCAAGCCCACTCAGCTGACCCCCAGGTCTCAGTGGACGCATTCAGTTCAAATGGCGCGTTTCCTTCACCTGGATATCGAAGCAGATCCCCCATATACGAACAAGACTTCAAAATAAATATATTGTTGTTGTAACAACAACAACAAGTCAGAAATTGAATTTTAAGATATAATTCAGATCAAAAAAATCGATTTTGCTTGGAATATTTTAAACTAGTATATGATTACAAATACTTCGTTTACTTTTACTTAACACCTTAACTTATTGTCTGACTCTGAAGAATCGAATATATGCGTCCGCGTTTTTTCACATTATGATTCTGTTAATTGGTTTTTGCGAACAACAATACGAGTAAATGTGTAAATGTACAATGTTTTACGTGAAAGCTTTTACTTTCAGTCAATACAAATATAAGTAGAAAATATACATATGATTTCTTCCAACGTTGGGTGACTTGCGTTCCAGCTGGGTACGAGTCGGTCATGAATAAATAGGGTCATGAATCGCCTCGCTTCTATCTGGATACAAATTAGGTAAAACTCGTACAATTTCAAAAGATAAAGCCACAAACCGCCTCTTAGGTATTGGAAATTGGATTGACCGGTAACGCACCAGCGAAGCCAGTGGCGGCAGCCACATGAATGCAATCGTCCGACGGCGTTATAAAGTACC
This sequence comes from Hydrotaea diabolus, assembly GCA_963513945.1. Classification (NCBI taxonomy): domain Eukaryota; kingdom Metazoa; phylum Arthropoda; class Insecta; order Diptera; family Muscidae; genus Hydrotaea; species Hydrotaea diabolus. The sequence continues at coordinate 107,812,347 of OY740717.1, forward strand.
ATTAAGTCGGAAAACTTTCAAACTATTAAAGTCAATTTGTCAATATGGGTTAAGGTTGAAAAATTAATTAAAGTAAGTGATAAATTTTATCGTATGAGCTCATTTTTCTATTACAGGCCTACAACATTTTTTGATAAAACAAGTCCCACGAAAATCGGAATTGCTTCGCAGAAAAAAATATTGAATAATTCCATATTTTTATTTTAAAAGTTTAGAATTTTCTATTTTTTTTTGTAAAATGTCCACGGACAAATTTCCATTTTCATAATGGAGATTTTATTAACATTTGTCCAAATCACCCTTGACAAATGGACACAATACTTAATTGAACAAACATAATCTTCAGTATGGGGATTACGTCTGGAATAACGAATGTCGATTAAATTAAATTGGGATTAAGGCCTTATTTTATTCTAACCATTTTTTGAGGTTTGTTTAAATTTTCAGATTCCTCGTATGGATCGTAGAAGGGTGGTCGCATAAATGGTGCGGACTTGTCAAAAGCTGCCGGAAAAAACTAACTGAATGGTGTTGGAAAAGCACGCTTAAAGCGACCGAAATGTGGTTTTCCTATATTTTTTATCGATCTACCCTCCGTTTGCAACATCTGAAAATATTGATCTGAGACTCTTAGTATCTGAGACTCAGTATATGTGACGCGCAAAATAGAAAGGGACCTAAGGTTAAAAACCAGTTTTGTTCAGGAGAGCCATTTTAAAGATTTGGTCCCTTTCTATTTGCGCTTAGAATCGTCGACTTCACTTTCATAAAACGCGCATATCTCTGGGGGGGGAACACTTTTGGGCATGGGATCGGTCTCATTCGATGCTCAGATGTTGTCCACATCAAAAAAAAGAAATGAAAATTGTTTTTTTTACCCTTAGGTCCCTTTCTTTATGCGCAAACTAGAAAGGGACCTAAGGTTAAAAACCAGTTTTGTTCAGGAGAGCCATTTTAAAGATTAGGTCCCTTTCTATTTGCGCTTAGAATCGTCGATGCTCAGATGTTGTCCACATCAAAAAAAGAAAAAAAAGTGAAAATTGATTTTTTTTTTACCCTTAGGTCCCTTTCTCTATGCGCTGTCACATATATGTTTTTTTTATTCGTCGTAAAATTCTAAAACTAGATAGTTTTAGAATTTTACGACGAATAAAAAAAACATATATGTGGATCGTAAAAAATTGGCAAAATCGGCTCAGAGGGAAAATATTTCACTTTAGTGGATTGAAGATATCACTGAAAAAGTACATCTTTTGAGTTTTTTCCTAACACATAATTGTTTGTGGACAAACCATGGTTTATATTGGGACCCTTAGTAGAGACGCACGTTTGGTTCTTTTGGCACAAAAAGACACGTTTGGCAACAAATATGGGCATAGGTCGATTCAATATTTATCAAACTATAAAGCAATTCGATATATGCATGTACGTATTTAAAAAAATTACTGGAGCTTGTACTTATTGTGAAATCAAGCGACCAATGGTATATATGGGAATCAAATTAAAGGAAATTTCACTACGAATCCAAATATTTATTTGGTTACAAATCTATATATGTGACGCGCAAAATAGAAAGGGACCTAAGGGTAAAAGCCAGTTTTGTTCAGGAGAGCCATTTTAAAGATTTAAATACGTGTATCTTTGTTGTATCATCACTTTCATAAAACGCGCATATGTCTGGGAGGGGACACTTTTAGGGCATGGTCGGTCTCATTCAATGCTCAGATGTTGCCCACATCAAAAAAAAAGTGATAATTGATTTTTTTTACCCTTAGGTCCCTTTCTCTATGCGCTGTCACATATGGCTGTTTCTTTATGAATTGGCTAGGAGTGCGGCTCGAACACACGGAACTATGGGGTTCACAATTGACGTTTTTGGTCAAAAGCAGTGGTCAATAGTGAGACAAATTTTATAACATTGCGAATATGAATAAATTTGGCCATGAGGACTTCAATAATGAGAATTGTGTTTTCTCCGCAATTAATAGAGGATTCATTGTAAAGGGTATATAAAATTCAGTCAGGCCGAACTGTGCGAACTTTTTACTAACTTTTCTTTTTTTAATTTTAACAAAAACCAAAATGTTGTTGTCAAAATCAGGCGATTAATTTACTAAACAATCGGGTAACGGTGCAAAATAACGCGAAATACACGTAGATCACATTATCTTGGGCATTTGAGACATCCACTTAGCGAGTTTTGCGTAGTGACTTGGGGCAACATCTTATTGACACACGAGCTATTAAAGACGACAACAGACACCGCTGCGTGATTACAGGCTAAGTTTCGGTGCAGTTGAAATCAGGAGTCTGATTTGAAAAGGAAAAAAGTTGCACTATTAAAATCGGCTACTTTTCCCGTTTTTAAATAAACAGGTACTCTAGTTAGCAAAACTGGGGATTGGGGGCCAAACTATTTCACACGACGTCCATCGTTAACTAATAGCCTACCGACCAACGACAACCAGAATTCTGGACATCGTTGGAAGTACAGGGTTTTCCATTAAGGATATAAAAATTTTATATATTAATAAAACAGAATATTAAAGATAGAGTTTAAATTTATTCCATATGTAGTGCAAATTTTATATTTTATAAATGAAATTCTATTTCGGTCATATGACCACCACGCCCTTGTACAACAAACTATTAGCTGGACCCAATTTTATACCACTTTTGCACACATTTCGACCGGAACGTTGTCAATTTCGCGTAGCATGTTGTCTCTGAGCTCGTCTTAAGTTGTTGGCTTGTTAGCATAGACCAATGACTTGATGTGGCTCCATAAAAAGAAATCCAATGGCGTTAAATCGCATGAACGGGGTGGTCATTCGACCAAAACCTTTCTCGGTCGATTGTAACGCCGGCTGTGTGGCTAGTGGCAACGTCTTGTTTAATGATTTCTAAACGTTGCTCGTAAGTGAACATTACCATGATAAAAATGTTGACTTCGACTAACGTTTTGACACTGAAAGAACATTAAAAATGTTTGAGGGTGCATTGACGTAAAGATACGAAATTGTCATGTCCCTATTGGAAAAGCGTCCAATAGGGACAAAGAAAACCTAATATTTTTTTTAAACTAAACAAAAATAGTTTTCTATGAAAATAAAACACGCCTAATATTTGCTGTATAAGATAACACCACATGAATAGGTTAGCTAATTTCACCAATCGGTTGCCAAAAATTAGATTGTGTCAGAAATACTACCACAAAAACCATTTCAAAAACATGTCTGATGTATATTTGCTATTGGTTTTTGCATATGATTTCCTAAAAACTAAATGTTTTTGAGTTCTAAAAAACCAAAAGCAATTTTTGTAATTCAGTTGGCTTTAAAGAGTTCTATGGTCATTTATGCGCATTTATACGCATAGCAAATAAGATTGCCGTTTTGACTTTTTAATTGTTTTTTTATATAGCGATTGCAGATGATATTAAAAAATTCGAATATCAAAGTTATCTAAACATAGTGTTTCCTCAATATTTTGGCCCCAACGCATTATTTTTTGATTTATATCGTAGAGTGCCTTCCTCCAATGCCATCTACATGTTAAAGTAATTCGAAATGGATCCGAATAATAAGTAGTGAAAACTTTTGATTGGAACTTACTCGCAATGTTACTTGGTAATGCCAACTTTTGCTGCGTGGTTGTTGCTTTTCACAGTCTTCGAAACAATGATTTTTTTCTGTGTGGTCTGTGTGCGATTGTAAGTGACTGTAAAGATATAGCTGCGGCCACACATCGTACTGATATGTACTTATTTTTTGGAAGTAATGAAAAGGGTAATGAGAGGTTAAAGCAGGTGGTAATAAGAAGTACTTACTGAGGTTTTGCTAGGTTTATACACTTTATGTGCCTTACTCCATTTCTCAGTTCTTTCTATTTCGGTCGGCCGAGCGGTAGAAAATTAAGTTCAATGTAATAGCTTTGTTCTTTTAGCCGGGTGCTAAGTTCGTTCACGTGAAAAACATTATTGGACCACAAAAGTTATTTTGTGAAATAATGACATATACAATATTTCCCATGGAAATAAAAAAAAGTTTCTGCAATCGCGTGCAGAAATTTATTAAAAAACAATTTCCACTGCAATGTTACAGTTTTTTTTACATCGAATTTGATACATCAGGATTAATTTATGAAACGTTAATTATTTCACAGAAAATAATTGACATTCAAAGTAAAAAAAAGTTTATATTTCTATATTTACGGGACAAAAAGAAAGAAGCTAAAAATCAACATAATGGATTGCCATTAAAATCGACTTAGGATGTAAAAATGTGCTGGATTTACACGATATGCCTGAGTCTGCTTTGCACGAAAATTCATAATGCTTTCAAGTTACTTCAAAGCCGTTGGCAATAAAGATTGATGGCCTGTTTCTCAATGGCGAAAGAACGCATTCGTTAGCCTCGTGCACGAAAGAAATATGATTTTGGTTTCCCTCATCACATTCTATGCGAACGATGACTCGAAGGACAAGGCGAAAGAACACGTAACAATTTTCTCACAAAAAGCTGTTTCTCAAGTTGTCAACTCTGCGAAGCAAATGTCAAAATCGATCACTTGCTATTTTGCTTTCGCCTGACAAAAATATATAGGTAAATAAGGGAGAAAGCAAAACACGAAAAAATGGATACCAAAAATGGAAGCTTTGCTTAAAGGTGAACTCCCTAGGAGCTGCTACAAGTACACTGGCGGATATCACAGTATTTTTTGTTTTGCTGTGAAAAATTTGTTTGTTTTTTTTGTTTGGAATAATTTGTATGTTTTGTTTTGAAAAATTCGTTTGTTTTGTTCTTTTTTAAAGTATTTATTATCTATTTGCCTTTTTTATTTTGTTGTGTTCGTTGGCATGGTTGTATTTACGCCCATACAATTTAGTGTGATTTCTTAACGTAATAAATCTGAAAAATGTGGATTGGCAACTCAATTACGTAACATACAATAATTGACGCACGTCAAAGCAAACGAACGAAAGGTTTGTTGTTGAGAAACGCAAATTGAGAAGAATTCGAGTGACTGACGTTTGTTCACTCATGTTTTCGTTCGACGTAGAGAAACAGGGTTTTAAACAAAATTTTAAAACAAAACAACACACTTTAAAATTTTAACCTTGAAATTATTTGCTAGCATTAGTAGACAAAACTTGAATTTTGTGTGCTCGTTTACGCAACATAAAAATATTAGAGTTTGAAACTACATACAAATATCTCGGAGTTGTATTGGAAAGTGACCCAGAAAACTATTACTTTCCGCCCTCAGTAGCACATTTGACCTATTCATGCTTACAAAAACTAATAGCTTGGTCCGCTTGTTTTTCATACAAACTAGTCAAGGTAAGGCAAAATGGCAAATCTAAACGATTTCATAATTACAAAAAAAATAAATCTTCGTTAGTATTTACTAGCAGAGTTTGCATACGTCAGTCCAAAAAGGGAGGCATGATGCAAATCGGCCATAATATGGACCTCTAGTATTAATCGTACGATAGTCCTACAGTGGGTCATAGTGAGAAAGATCCATTTGTCAGCAAACAATTCCAGAGCAATTTTTAGAATGGATTCCACAAACTTGTTGGTATATTGCAGGCACATTTCACCTCACTCTACCATAAGGCTATTTTTAAATAATTTTTATTTAAAATTTTATGTTTTCGTTTTTAAATTTAATTTTCAGCCAGATATATATAATAATATTTTAGACTGATGATTGTGGGTGAGTTATAATAACTCAGGACAGTTATTCTTTTATAATCGCAGCCAGGTTAAATTTTGTCGTTTAGTCCGGACTCTCGGACTTGCGTTGTCTGTTGATTTTTTGTCGTGTCGCTTAGGTATAATTACTCGTACTTTCCTTAGGACGTTTGTAAATATTTTTTGACATTTAGTTGTGTGCGATGTGGTCGCACAAGTACAAATGACGCTGAACGTTCTGGACGGTCAATTAAGGTTAATTCACCCGAAAATGTCGAAAACTCCACGATATAGTGTTTGTCGATCGAAGAGTAAAAGTGCGTGATGCCATTCGCTTTTCTTATGACAGTGTGGTTTTGTTTTAACATGATCAGATAGGGTTTAAGATAGCTGTCTGCAAGATGTCAGCCAGGTTTCCTCTCAATTGACCATAAACGTAATCGTGCGACAACTTCAAAGAATTGCTTGGAGTTGTTGAACCGCAGTTCGAATGAGTTTTTGCGGCGTTTTGTAACACCGGGGACCAAGCGGCAGTCTAAACAATGGGTTTCTTCGGGTGAACCTGCTCCGAAGAAAGCCAATGTGACTTTGTCGGCCAATAAGGTGATGCGAACAGTTTTTTGGGATGCACGCGTGGTAATCCGCATCGATTACCTTCACACAATAAACGGCGAATATTATGCCAACTTATTGGAACGATTTAAAGAGGATTTAAAAAAACGGCCCATATGAAAAGGAAAAAGTTATTTTTCATCAAGACAATGCATAGGTTGACACGTGTGCAGTCTCAATGGCAAAATAACACGAATTGGGTTACGAATTGGTACCTCATCCGACATATTCTCCAGATTTAGCACCCAGTGACTTTATCATATTTCCAAACCTAGAGAAATGGCCCGATGGAAAGAGATTCTGCTCATACGATGACATTATTGATCAAACAAATTATGTACCTCGAACATCCTATTTTTTGGAAGGGATACAAAATTTGGAGAAACGTTGGACTAAGTGTATTGAGCTTAAAGGAGATTATGTTGAAAAATATTTTTTTTTTTGTAAAAATAAACTGTGTTTTATTCGAAAAGTCACGGAATTATTGAGTTGCCCTCGTAATACGTCCTTTATTTTTCAACCGGCTAATAATATTTTCGACTGCTGTGCAGGCTTTCTTTACAATTTGCGAGATTTCTATTTGACATTTTTCCTATCTTTATGTGTCCATCTTGAGTTTTAATAATAAAAAAACATTGTTAATCGATCTAAATCGTCTTTGTTTCAATGCATAATTCTGCTTAACGTTATTCTTTCAGCAAAATGTTATTGAATTTAAACCCTCTTTTTATTTAGTTAATATTTAAATACCATAATTTGAATTCTATTTTGAATGCTTAGGCTATTGACACTTATAAATGCTTTGTCACAAGTGGACCGTATTCACTGTGACCCACAGTAAATGGGCAGATCGACATTGCACACTTACACACACACACTTGCTAGTAAGCCGATATTTTACAAATTGGTAAATCGAGAAACTATGGTAATTAAGATATACATATACCGTGATTGCTGCGTATCCAAAGAAACATGATTTCTAATAATGTAATAAATATAATCTGAACAGCACTCAGATGTACTCGTTTGTACCTGCCACACTGTGTCGAGTTTGCGAAACAAAAAAATACATAAGATTTCAATCCATATTCAAACAATGCACTTTTACACCACACTCACGGTTCGTCAGTCGGTCGGTCGCTGCGCGTTGAATTGCACCGATGCGTCTCACAAGTTTAAACGATTTTAAAGACTTTGAAACCCTCGCGTATAATGACTTGCGAGGTACACTACGAGGGCCGACGGACGCAATTACCTGTGGATATGTATGTATGCGTGGATTTTAATTAACATTTGAAATACCACGTGCAACGAAGCGCAACAATTTCAAAACAATCCACCGTATGATCAAGCAAGCGAAAAGCTCAATTCAAGGCATTACAATTCTGCTGTTCTATTGTAATTTGTATTGTATTTTGCAATTGTTTATAATTTAAAAAGTAAAACTACTTGAGTAACGATTCTTAAATGAATAAAAGAACTTTCAATACAGTCGAAATAACGGAAAAACAATGTTGACGTTCACGCGAGTCACGGACGAATTAAACGAAGCAGAGGTCGGAAAAGCCCACACACATCAACCAACGAAACAAACTATTGTTGTCGACTAAACTTCAGAATTTCCGCCAAGAGCCGACAAACCACCGCACACCACACATTCTAGGTGACAACGAACAGCCCCCGAAGAATAGTTGTCGCAACACACACGTCCAGGGCTGCCAACCAACATCAATACAAAATCGACGATTCTAACAAGAAATCGTAATTTTTGAAGATATTAATCGTCGATAAATCGTCACTTTTTCCCATTAGAAGTTTGCTGAACTTACGACTAAGTGCTCTAGTAAGAACTAAACGATCAGAATCTTGTTGTGTTTTGTTTACACAACACCACTTGTGAGCCTATTTTGTGCTTAAAATGCCGACGTGTTCTACACACGCAAAAAAATGTATGGTTGAGATACCAATATTCGAAGAGCATCATTCTATTGTTGGGTGTATGGTTGTGGTACAACAATATTATGATCCTCACAACAATATTATGATTCAAATACAACAATAATATGATTCTTACAGCCATACTATGATTCACAGATAACCATACTAAGATCCCAACAACCATGGTATGATTCACACTCAACCATACTATGATCTCCACAACCATATTATGATCCTTACAATCATGGTATGACATACAACCATAGAAAGATCCTCACAACCATAGTATGATTCACACGTAACCATTTTATGAACCCTACAGCGATTGTATGATCATAGATTTGAATTATGAAAATTATTTAAAAATACATTTAAATCATAATAACAAGAGTGGATTATTTAACAGTAGAAAAAATCGGTTTAAAAATACGTAAACGTTTTTATTAAAGATATTTCACTTAAACAAAGCCAAAGCAGTTTTAGTGAAAAATTGTAATCTTCATATAAAAGTACTATTATTGCATAAGATTCGCAACAAAAACATTGTTCTTAAAAGCATATTTAAATGAAGAAAATATACAATCATATAGTAAGATTGCAGTAATCATATTAACATTAAACCCAAAAAACAATACTTTTGTCGCACCAACCATATTTATATTATTGCTACAACCATATTTTCATTTTTAAATTTGGCATTGTCGGCGTAAAAAAAAACCTGCCATATATTCTCTATGGTATTTGAACGTCTATATCAATGTTTTTAGATTGCAAGAAGTCGATACGCAAATACGCAGCGTAGAAAAACAAAATATTCACTGTGCCTGAAACTTTTAGTTTTTTGAATATGAGTAAAAGAAAAAATAACAAAATAACATCGTTTTGATGGAATAAGGAATAATAAAGCGTTGTGTTTATTTTTATATCTTAAAAGAAATCAAAATATAATTGTTCTATTTTTTGTTCTTGATCTGGCTGAAATGTCGATCTTTGCCTAAATGTTTATTTTAATGATCCTATGGTTTGTAAAAATCGTCCAAATAACAATGATAAATCAGAAACGTTGGCAGCCTTGGACACGTACTACATGCCTGTACACAACGTTGGAGGCACACATGTTCCGAGGTCGGCATCAAACCGATTTGAATGAGTTCGTAGTTCGAATGGTTCGCAGTTGCGCGGCCAGGGGACATACCCATGTGCGTGCCGCCGGTGACTCCATAACTTCTGATTTCCACAACAAAGACTCCGATTGTGTTTACTTTTGAAATGTTTGTTGTGCAACTGCACACACACGTACACAAACGTACATCGGCATTTGAAATGAACCGCAGTAGATGCGGTCACAACAGGGCTGGCTATCGGAATGTGTGGATGAGTGTGTGTTTGACATCCCTTCTATGTACTCAGCCACACTGTGCACAGTGGTTGGTTATGACGTTAGTTTGGAAAATACTTTTTAGTTCTACTGCACCAAGCTTAAGTACTACTCTTACTTCAAAAGCGTTCCCGTAGTCCGAAAGAGAGTAAAGTTGCAAACGAATTAGAGAAAGAAGAGAAAAATATGTCGTATTTTTTTACTACTTTTTGATAGATTTTACTCGAAGAATTTTGCTGTGTAAAAGTGGTAATTTGTAACTAACCGATGTCAGCAGTTTTAGTTCTTAAAAAATTGCCACGAGTAAAGTAATTACTTTTAATCTACTACGTTCCTGTACTATTTTGGACATTTTCTTCCTGAGAGCACTTTTGTTAAAAATCTCTTTTACTACTTTGCCTGCATCGAATTTTTTTTGTAGAATCGTACATATGTACAGGGTGGCCCAAATGAGACCTAGTGATGTTAAACACGTATAACTCTTGTAATAACGTTTTTTTTTTAAAGATTTCTTTTAATAATTTAAATACATTTTATGGAAATTTAACGAGACTATGTGTGAAATATGACATCAGACAAATGACCACCATTTTGCTCGACACAGACATTGGCTCTTTTAAGCGCATTTTGCATTACACGGCGTAAAGTTTCTGGTTGCAGGTGCTGTATTTCGTCTCGAATATTCTGCTTGAGCTGTCCAAGTGTCTGTGGTTTGTTAACATACACTTTGTCTTTTAAATATGCCCATAAAATAAAATCGGACGCAGTTAAATCTGGTGAACGAGGAGGCCAAGGGAAATCTGAATTTTTTTTAAATTATGCGTTCAGCAAAAATTTCACGCAGCATGTGCATAGTTTGCCTAGCAGTATGTGCAGTGGCTCCAACTTGTTGCAACCACAAATTAGGATGTTGCTCCACTATTGGCCGCAAAAAGTTGTCGTTCATTTTTCTGTAAGAAGCCCCGGAGACCGTTTCTGGCGTTTCATCCTCATTCTCAAAGAAATATGGGCCGATGACTTTTTGTGGCCATAACACCGCACCAAACAGTGCATCTGATTGGGTGTAACTAATGCAGATGTAGTGCCAACTGCAACTCAGTTCCTCAAAACGGCGAACTAAACTTGTAATCGTTGAAGATGTGGGCGCTGATCTTACGTTAAAAAAACGGCGATAATTTCGCTGCGTCAGAACAATTAATCGTTGAGAAGAATAATACAAATCGATAATTTTAATGCGTTGTTGTGTACTGTACGTATTCATTTTAAATTTCCAAGAGTTCAGTTATAATTTGCAAAAAGAAAAAATAAATTATGTTAAAAAATAAAAAAGTTATTTGTGTTTCACATCAGCTGGTCTTATTTGGGCCACCCTGTATTTAGAGAAATCCTTAGTTGATTTTAAAAACTATTCATACCAAGTAGTTTTATTCATTTTTGAGAGTGTGGGTTTTATATAGGGTGGGCTATTTTAAAATTTTAAGTTTGAATCGGCTGTAAAAAAAGTACCGAATTTTTTTTTTTAAATTTCCGGTTTTATTGGAAAGGTTGAACTTTGTCATTTAATAATGGAGCACCATCCGATGCGTTTTCGCTTCGCTCAATGGGCTGTAGATTGTTTGGCAGGAGATGACGAACTTTACCGAAAAATAGTGTTTTCAAATGAAGCTCATTTTTATATCGGTGACTTTGTCAATAAGACAAATTGCCGCATATGGGGTTCAGAGAACCCACACGTGACTACGACATTGAGAAGCCAACGCATCAACAACGAGTCACTGTTTGGTGTGGACTTTGGGCTGGCGGAATCATTGGGCCATTTTTCTTCGAAAATGAGCAAGGAGCCGCCGTTGCCATCAACGGCGAGCGTTAACGCGCCATGCTTAACGAGTTTTTGTTTCCAAAAATTCAAGAGACGGCGCCACATATCACACTGCCAACGCAACCATCGATATTTTACAAAATGTTTTTGAAAATAGAATAATCAGCCGAAATTGTAATGTCAATTGGCCGTCTAGAAGCAGTGATTTGAGCCCGTTGGATTATGGTCTGTGGAAAGCCATTAAGGATAAATGTTACGCATAGCATCCAGAGAAAATTGAAGCGTTGAAACATGAAATCGAAGTTTCCATTGAAGAGATTCAACTCGGAACAATCGAAAATGTACTGAATAATGGTTTGATCGGATGAGGTTCTGCCGATACCGTTGTGGCAGTCATATGAATTATATTGTGTTCCATTATTAAATGACAAAGTACAACCTTTCAAATAAAACCAGAAATTTAATTTAAAATGTTAAATCGCCCACCCTATATTTGTTTTGTAGGTTTTGTCGAGTACAACAAGAATCATTTGTAAACTTTTTCTAACACTCCTAAAATCTGAGAATCCGATTAAAAACCCTGTTTTGAGTACTTCTGCCCACTTATAAGCCTGTAAGTTAATTATCAACTGGTTTTTAGTTTCTCAATTGATTTAAAAATCAGTTACGATTCGAAAATAAGGGCCGAGTTTCTGAAATGATTTTAAAAACGTTAAGAAACTATGTGTTAGTTTCATGACAAATGTTTGTAATTACACAATCACCCGCTGTTTCCATTTAGCGAAATCTGTCTGTCCATCTAAAGCTGGCAATCAAACTACAGGTTGCAATTTTTCTCCGATTTTCATACAACTTGGCAGAGGTAAGTTTTTTGGACGCTATTGAAATTGAAGAAAATCGAATCCAATTTCCTCACAATCTTAAAGAAAATCGGTTCAGATTTAAATAAAGATATAGATTAAAAATAGCTTCCATATGTTCATCCTATTTAATGTTTTTAGCTCGAGAAGCCACAGTTTACAAATAATCTTGATAAAATGTGGCACAGGTTAGTTTTTCGGACGCTTTTGAAATTGAAGAAAATCGGTAAAGATTAAGAAGATATATGCCGCACACATATGTTCACCCGAATTATTGTTTTTAGATCTAGAAGCCACATATTACAATCAATCTTGACGAACATCCCGAAGTGCAGGGTATAATATAGTCGGCCACGCCTTAAGCTTTTTTTCTATTTTATCAATAATTTAATTTCAAGATGATAGGTTTATAAGAAATTACCATTTATTTTTAAACACATTCTGCATTTATTCTCTGTTTGGCAGAATAAACATTTATGCACATATTTGTAACAATTACATGGCGCTGCATCCTTCGAACTAACACAAATTAGCCATAAATTCAGCTAAAAAGGGAACAATCAGGTTGTTAAGAAAGGCTACTTTTTGTACTCTTCAGTTCTATTGCTAATGCTTTTTGTGAATTTTTTTAGCTAGTCAGCGGCTTTTTTTGTATCATATTTAAAAACAGCAGCTTTTTTAGCTAGTGCTTTAGAAATGTGTTTGATTATTTAGCTACACTTGCAGTTAGTTGGCTAATATTGTTTGGTGTTTTTTAGCTTAGGAAAGTTATCGAATTCCTAGCTTTATCAAACATTGCAGCAAAGTGTAGTAAAAGGCCACAGGAACAGACCTAATGTCTGGTAGGCACCGGGATTTTTTATACCGTTTACCACAGGATCGAGTGAATACATATATAATTTTGTTATACCGTTTGTAATATGTACTCATCTACGGTAGTATAAAGTATATCGACTGCTAAATATAGAATGGGTGTTAGTTGATTTATCGTTATATTAGAAATTTATAAATAGAAACTCACAAACACTGTAATGCCATTTTTATTAATATTATCAACAAATTCTGTTCTAAGGTACATTTTTATTGGTTTTACTTAAAATAAAATTTTAAAGTTCATTTCTGCAAACAATAATTTCTTTCAAAAGAATTAAGTTATGTCTAAGACATTCTAGTCATGTCCGCCTGTCCGGATTTTGAAGATACGATTTAGTCTAAGTTCTTCAATCTTACTTGTACAGGTAACAATCTTGAAGCGGTTGTTCCTCTGGGTTGCTATCTTTGCATAGGAATGCTCCCGCACGCAGAGAAAAAACATGGTTACTACATGGTCACGGCAATAAAAGTATGTTCTCCGCAATAAAAGTATGTTCGTCGCAACCAAAGCATTGTTAACTGAATTTAGTTCTGACAATAGTATAATTGCTGCAACATTAATGTTGTAGAAATGTAACAATAGTATTATTGCCAAAATTAAAAATGAAAATATGGTTATAGCAACAATAAAAATATGGTTGGTGCGACAAAAGTATTGTTTTGCGTTTTATGTTAACAATAATATGATTACGGCAATCATACTGTATGATTGTAATTTTTCTTCATTTAAATATGCTTTTAAGAACAAAATTTTATTGGTACGGATATAATGCAATAATATTACTTTTTTTTATCGAAATTAAATATTTTTTAACAAGCTGCTTTGGCTTTGTTTAACTGAAAATTTTTTAATAAAAACGCTTACGTTTATTTAAACTTATTTTTTCTACTGTGAATAAATCACTCCTATTGTTTTGAATTCAATGTTTTTTTTTTGAATAATTTTTATAATTCAAATCTATTTTCGACAACTTAAATAAATTCTAATAAATTATATTGGAGATCATAGTATAATTGTGTGTGATCATACTATGGTTGTAGGGATCACAACATGGTTGCGTGTGAATCATACTATGGTTGTGAGGATCATACTATGGTTGCATGTGAAACATACTATGGTTGTGAGGATCATACTATGTTGTGGAGATCATAGTATGGTTGAATGTGAGTCATACTATGGTTGTGGGGATCATAGTATGGTTATGTGTGAATCATACTATTGTTGTTAGGATCATAGTATGGTTGTATTTGAATCATACTATTGTTGTGAGGATCATGATATTGTTGTACTACAACCATATACCCAGCAATAGTATTATCCACTTCGAATATTGTCACCACAACCATACTTTTTTCTGCTTGCGCACTCCGCCTTTATATGAGAACATAGTGACTTCAGTAACATTGTATTTATTCGGAATGACTCTTTCTCTGATCGTCAGAGGCTCCGAAAAAATATGTAGCGTAAATTTACCGACACCATTTCGCTAACTCTAACCACAAACATGTGATTCAGAGATTTTACTTTCCCGATTACAAAAAAAAACATTACAGCATAACATCGACATTGTAGAATCTATTTATTTTAATTTTTTAGTCTGCTGATAAAAATGTTGCAGCTGCCTAAAGCGTAACCCATTCGAGCGTCCATGGGAAAAGGACTACTTAGTTAACGCTGTTTGATTACATGGATAACGGCAATGCCATGTTAAGGGAACTTTTTATGACATATTGTTACTGGCTAATATAACAGTGATTTAGGGTGGCTTCGAATTGGAACTGCAATAAACATTTTGACTTTTATCGTGGTCTGAGTTTCATTTCGTTTTCGTCATGTCCTTGGAGTTGACTCAAAAGTGACTGACGTGACAGAGTGCCGATGGTGCTCGTCGGAGCACATCATGGTTTTAAATGCAACAAGTTAAACGAAATAAAATTGTTTGGAGCCGGTTGGTGGCACCTGCGTAAAACAGGAGTCATTGATATTAAAAAGAGTTAGAGAAAGAGTCATATTCGTCAAGATACTCGTATTAGTCAAGATTTTATAAATTCATTATACTCGTATAAGTAAAAGATTTTGTATTTAATGTTAATGGAAACAATAAAATTGTACGACATTACAGCATTTGTTGATCTGTTTACGGTGTACTACGAGTAAAGGATTATATTATTGTCGTTTACGGGAAAAGTAAATTTCAGGATTTTTGTAAGGTGCTTCGCCTTATCTTATTTTTAGATCCGCCAATGACGGCCAGGCTAGTTTCTGATACCAATTTTAAAACTGGACATTTGCGTAACAATTGCTTAAATCTATTGTTGGCGAAGGAAGACAATACCTTCGCTTTCATGGTGACTCCAAATTTTTGTCGAATTGGATCCTCGTCGTCACCTATTAATTCAATTTGCTGTATAAGGACATACTTTAGGAACTTTAGAGAGGCAAAACCACAACTCGAGAGACCTCCGAGTGGGGCCATATGAAGACATGCACATGGGGCTATATCCGAAAACATGGGCCGAGATTACTTGCTTAGGCTGAATACACAAAATCTTGTTGCTCCCGACCAGCATAATAACTGCGTTATAGGCACTTTGTCTTTGGCGGGCTTCCTCCAGTTTCCAGTCCCAAGGATCCTCGTATCAACCTTCACTTGGTCCATAGGAGTCCCGGTCTTCTCTGTCTGCGGTTCGTCCGATGCATAATATGATGGGCAAAATCGGCTCAGGGGCTCAAACAATTATTAGCTTGTGGAGTAATTCCTCTTTCAAAAAATCATCACAACAAATCAAAAAAGCAAAGAATGTAACAAAAGGAAAGCCCGCCTTCATTGTAGTGACAACAATGACAAAATACTTTTGCAGTAGAAGAAAAAACGTCATGAATCTGTAATAACAAGGGCACAAAATCTTAATACATTCACGTTTTAAATAAAAAATAATGTGTAAATTAGAGTTATACATTTAAAAAAAAAATATTTATAGATTTTGTACGAGTTAGTGTTTTTTGTACAGACATTTCATGGACAAAAAATGAGTTGGGACCTTTTTATATTAAGGTAACGATATGTAGGTCGTTAAACGAGTAAAGGCCAGGTCACCACACATAATGGTATTTGCTTTTCTTCGCTGAATTACTTTTCCTTCCCACAATGACAAACAACAACAAACTTGATCTTATTAAATTATGGAGTAATTTCTCATTCAAAACTAATAACAAAAAATGATCACAACAAATCAAAAAGTCAAAAAATGTTTCCTCTTTTTCCATGGGGCCATTTCTTTACGTTTGGAAATAGTCATCAATTCGTAACCCAGTTCATGCATTATACATATGGGGTTGTTCTTTTAAATCCTCGTTAATCGACCCAATAAGGTGGCAATCGATGTGGATTATCCCGCGTGAATCCCCATAAACTGTTGCCATCACCTTATTTTATCCCTCCGCGCGCGAAGAGAATGGTCGAAAAAATAACTCCTCTCGGAAATTAATTCAAATAAAATAAGCAGGGAAAGTGCAAAAAGAAACTTAGTTGACGTGAAAATAATTATCTAAAATTGTTTGAATTCATTATAAGTATCAACTTGTAAGGAATTCAATCAGTTTTTGACAAAATAAAATTTTAATTTAATTAACAAAGCCAGTTGAAACAAAACAACCAAAAAAGGCACACACACAGCTAAACAAATTCACAACTCCATGAACCATCGGCTCACTCTAGAGTTAGAACAACGCAGTGTAAGTTAGCGGAATGCATACTTGACGATAAATGCAGATGTAAACAATGGAATGAGAGAGGTAACGTCACGAAGGCAACAAAACTCTCTTACCCGGCAGAGCAAGCAACAACATTAATAACAAAGAGACTGAGGCACAGCGAAAGCACACAGGAAAACAACGAACTGACACAAGACAAACCATTAAAGGCGGTATAGACAGGCATGGATCGCTGCATTACTATATAGCGTAAATCCAGCACTGTCAAAGGTAACACAAACAAAAAAAGTTGCAAAATTGTGAACAGTGAAGAACCACCAAAGTCCGTCACGTGTAACAACCGGTTTGCATCGCTGAGCAAAGAAGAAACACAAACTTCTACCTCGGCATATGCCGCAACTCAAAGGCCGCCCAAATATACCTACGTAAGAGTAGCTCAAATGAGCTAGTAAATGTCTTTGCCCAACTTGTTGTGGTGGCTATCACATAGTGCCAATAAAGAAAGGGAATATTAACAAGACAAAAATTCAGTCATACACCGAAAATGGCAATATATATCCCCCGCGGTTCGCAATATCAGAAGAGATACTTCTGAACTTTTTCAATGGTTTCGGACGCAACTTTTTTGTAGCAGGTGACTACAATGCCAAACATCGCACTGGGGATCCCGTTTAGCAAACCCTAGGGGAATCCAGCTGTATAAATGTCTAATGCGACGTCAAAATAAATTGGACTTTATATCGACTAGTCAACCTACATATTGGCCTTCTGATATTAACAAAAAGCTTGACGTGATAGACTTTGGTATAATAAGAGGAGTTAGTAAATTTTACTTATCTGTTAGTACTGGTCCTGACTTATCGTCAGACCACTCGCTAGTTATATTTCTTCATCGCGGGAAGACAGTATTTGTAGACGAGTCCCTAAGGCTTACTTCATCCACAACTAACTGGTTAAAATACAGGAAGTACTCATACATTAGCAGTCATTTAGATTCGAATCATCTAGTTTCTAACGCGGAAGAAATCGATAACAACGTATCCAATTTAAACGTGATCCTGGAACAGGCGGTCATTCACGCTACACACAGACAAAAGAACGACAAATAGTTTAAATACATACACTAACCGGGAAATAGAGCACCTTGTATGTGAAAAAAGGAGATTCCATCGCGAATGACAGCGAAACAGGTCGCCAGCGCACTGTGGGACCAAACCAGCTTGAGCGTCTCATAAATGGTTTTAAAAAATTTCGCAATTTGAAAAATCTAATGATTGGGTCTTAAACTAGGGAATGAGCTCTTTACAAAACAATATATTTTTTTTCATTAATTTTTCTTTTTGCTACTTAAATTGAAAATTAAACATTACACATTAATTTTTGTTTTTTCTATAATTTGATGAAGTAGGACTTTGAAATCAAATATTTCGTAAGTTTCTGAATATATTATATTAATGTTATACATTTTTGGAAAGGTTGTGTCCGCTTCTTTACAAAACGAATAAATTTTTTTAGATTCAATGCAACAATAAATTGGAAGAAAGAAAAGAGTAAGAGCCTTTCTTTTATGATTTACGCTGTTTTCAAGCAAAGTTTTCTCTGTTGGCTCCAGCTGCCTCCACTGAGTTATTAATTGTTTTTGATTCTCTTGTTACTGTAGATTAAGAATCAAAAATAAAAACTTGCGCATATTTGCGCCATTTCGTTTTAGAAGGAAAAATGTATAATAAGAGCGTATTTTTGTGTATGAAAATGAGAGAGCAAATAAATCATGCATGAGCAAGCAAAGTAAACAAAGCAATGCAAAATTGAATTGAATTGAAAACACCAAGCTCTAGTCTCTGTGGTAGCACAATAAACATTTTTGTTGTAGTTAAAAATAGCAATTCATAGGTAATTGCAAGGAGAACTGTTATTCTCATCGAAGCGCTTGAACCCAATGGTCGTGTTTCTTAAAGAGTTTAAAAAAATAGAAATGGAAGAATTCATTTGTTCTCGACGTGAAATATGCAAATTAATAAGAACCGGTAAAAATGTAAGTGAGCACTTGATGCAAAATTACAATTTAATAGAGTCAGATGTTATAGAAGTGGAAAAATGTATTGAAAAACAACTGATTTCCAAATGTAATCAGCGATGGGCTAAAGCCCAACGCAAAAATGATCGCTTTGAAAGGGAAAATTCGGCATGGCTAAATGCTGACTTCAAAGTTTCATTGCACTCCAACAGAACCGCGACATCTTTATCTATATCTGAAGAACGTGGAAGACCCTCAAAATCATATGAGAACAGTTCCGAAAAAACTAAAAAACGTAAAAACATGGAATTAATTCAAGAATATGGACTGGAACATGTATCCAGTTCTTATATACAAGGACTCCGTTCTATGGGTGAACATGATGAAGCCTCCATAATTTCTCTTCTAAGAAGTATGGGAAATGAAGAAAAGAAAAATATTCTGCAAAATATTTTGCAAAAGTTAGATCCTATATCATCTTGTACGAAAGAGGAGGCATTGAGCTTATACATTGAAACCGACCTTTCAAAAACCCAATACATTTATTTAAGGAGTTTTCTTGCAAATAAGAACTTGCGAGCTGTTTTGCCTTCGTACAAAACTTTAAGTACAGCAAAAAATGAGTGTTACCCGCCCCCATCGAGCATTACCGTTACAAATATCAGTGCTGAAGTGCATCTACAAGAACTTTTAGATCACACGGTTGCTCGGATATTAAAGGCAAGCTCAGTTTTGACGAATTCAAAACGTTTAAAACTTTATAGCAAATGGGGATGCGATGGGTCTTCAGGCCAAAGTGAGTATAAGCAAGTTTTGCTTGAAGAAAGTGCAGACATTTCTGATGCAAATTTGTTTATAGTTTCACTTGTACCGTTAAAGCTTGTCGATGAGGAAAATAATTCAGTTGTTTGGCAAAATCCGACTTGCTCCTCGGTCAGATATTGTAGGCCAATTTTAATAGAATTTGCCAAGGAAACAATTGAAAAAACAAATTCAGTTGTGAATCACATGAAAACGCAAATAAGCCAATTAATTCCAACTTCTTTGAAAGATAATGATGACTACGTACAGGTGAAACATAACTTGCTCTTAACTATGATCGATGGAAAAGTCGCTCAAGTACTTACTCAAACATCTTCTCCTGCTTGTTGCTCTGTTTGTGGTGCAACTCCAAAGCAGATGAATGATTTGACAAAAGTAAGGACAAGAGAATTGAATGAAGATTCTCTCCAATACGGTCTCTCTACCTTACATGCATGGATACGATTCATGGAAATGATACTTCACATTTCATATAATTTATCTTTCAAAAAGTGGGCCGCAACTTCGGACGAAAATAAAAAAATCAAGGCAGACAAAAAAAAGATGGTGCAAAGAAGATTTCGTGAAATCCTCGGGTTACATATAGATAAGCCTCGACAAGGTTCCGGAAACAGTAATGATGGAAATACAGCCAGGAGATTTTTCCAAAATTACGAATGTTCCGCTGAGATAACGGGTGTTGATGTGGAATTAATAAAAAAAAATTATATCATTTTACAAACAATGTCTTCAGGACTTTCCATCAATCCACACAAATTTGGTCAATACACCCTTGAAATTGCACAACTATACGTAAGCAAGTATAACTGGTATCACATGCCATCTTCTGTCCATAAAATATTAATACATGGTGGAATAATCATAGAACACTATGCAATATTGCCAATTGGCCAGCTTTCGGAAGATGCGCAGGAAGCACGAAACAAAGACTATAAAAAGTTTAGGTTGCATCATGCAAGAAAGTGTTCCAGGTCAGCTACGAACGAAGATGTTTTTCACACTTTATTATATACATCTGATCCTTACATATCTAGTTTAGGAAAAACAAGGACAGGCGAAATGAAAGAATTGTTTGATGAAGCTAAAGCGCTTTTAGAAAAGGACGATTAGATACTAGTACTAGTACTATGGCAACACTGCTATATCAACATTTTCTATTTCCAAATATTCATTGGATAAAAATATTAAATCAACTTTAAAAAATAAGGTAAAGGGTTTATATGGATTTTTTCTTAAGTCGATTTCTCCGACATTTTTTGTTCAAATGAAAAACGGCCAACAATATAGTGCTCAGATTTGTGTTCAATATCGCTGTGCGAAGTATTTCTTTTTGTTTTTTTTTCACCAAAATATCGAGAGAAAAAATTTTTTTTGCCAAATTTTTTTAATTTTTCAAAATTTATTAATAAAATGGTTTATTTAACAACGTATGACCATCTTTTAAAAAATAAAAAATATTAAAAAAAACAAAAAAATCCACATTATATGCTACATATAAAAAAAAATCAACTTTGACCTTGAATTCCTCAATAACTACTAAAGCTATTTTAATAAAATTGAAACTGGAGAAAAGCTTAAGGAGTTATCTGTCGACTAAAAAAAAAAATAATGAAATATCTCAATCGGTTAAAAAGTTACAGATTTTTGAGACGCTCAACCTTGTTTGATCCCATAGTGCAGCGGTCCGACTAAGACTGGCTGGCGCTACTAAAAGTTGCAAAGCCCACTTAGAAATGAAGACAGTAGACAGCATGCCAGTTTCATTGCAAGTTTAACTCCGACAGCTTCAACCAAATTCTCATTGAGGAAAACATTAAGAAATACTATTGTACCCACCGAAACGCAATTTCTAATACACGACGCAAATGGCGAGTGGGCAATATCAGAAGAGGAAAAAGCCAATGTTTTCGCAAACCATCTGTCCCAGGTATTTCGCCCAAATCCTGCAAGTAGCGACCTCCTTCCACCTGATGATAATAGGCTGCCGTAATTCCATTGTTTACTAACGCAAATGAAGTTCTGCATGTCATTAAGGAAACCATGAATCCAGGTAATGCACCTGGATATGATCTTATCACGCCTAAAATGATCTTGGAACTTCCCTATATTGCTGTGATGTTACTGGCAAAATTATTTAACTCAATTTTGAGAAATGGTTAGTTTCCTTTTTTTATATATGCTTTATTTGAATTATTAAAAATGCTCCAAAGGAGCCTAACAATTAGTATACGAATCTTAAGTATATTTCAATAATGAATCCTAGTATGGATTTTTTGTTATGTGAATCTCTGATTACTGACAGGAATTTGCATTAATTTGGTCAAAACAGTATATAACTGGTATGGATCACATGTCTGAGAATTTAAAGCCTGGTTTGGCTAAAACCTCGTGATAAAGGGTCAGAGGACCCTTACAGTCATTTACAGAGTGTTCGCTATATTATGTAGAGTGAAACACTCGAGTTATGTACTCGTAAGTATAACGGATAACTCTAGAATAGCAGAGTGGACGACATAATTTAGGTTTTGTAGGTTTTCGTGTTGACTGTTTTAAGGATCACGTATGCGAGCATTTAAGCCACGTGGCGTAGAATAAAGGATTCTACACAGTCTTTTTGGAGTGTTCGTTCGCGATTTGTATTGACTGTTTGAAGGATCACGTATAAGAGCATTTAAGCTAAGTGACAGTCTTTCGGGCGCGTGTGTTCGCGATACTGCTACGGCTGAAGCACAAGTGTAGATTACAAAACACGGCGTTCGTTTCTCCGAAGTCTTAAAGAGTTTGGACTGCACAATAATTGTCTAGCAAGTATTTTATCATGACGTTCGAGCTTCTCTTTGTGCTTCACATTGATGGTTTAAATTGTCTCCTTAACGAGAGGTATTTTTAAGTCTCGGTGGATGTTTTCGTTCTTCATATACCAAGGGGCACCGATATTCTGCCGAAATGTCTTCGATTGGACTCTTTGGATTTTGTCAAGATTGCTCGAGCTTGCTTTGCACCATAGCTGAGCACCGTACAACCAGATAGGTTTGATTGCACTGTTGGACCTTGAGTTTCAGTTGAGTCTTCGTGGTTTCGATATGACTTATCTAGGTGAGTCGGCGATCCGGGTAGATTCCAAGGTATGTAACATTATCAGATTGAGAAAAAGGGATATTGTTTAGTTTCAATGTCGCATACATTGTTTCAAATAATTTATCTCTGATCGGTGTGTCAAATAAACAGCCTTATAGTCGATCAAGAGGTGATATGCATCAATTTGATTATCGTGGATCTTTTGCAAGATATGCACGCAGAAATAAAGTATGGTTGGGGTGACAATATTCGAAGAGGATCATACTATTGTTGGGTTTAAGGTTGTGGTACAAAAATATTATGATCCGCACAACACTAGTATGACATACACACAACCATACTATGATCCCCACAACCATATTATGTGTCACACTCAACTTTACTACGATCCCCAAAACCACACACAGAGAACAGATTTGTTGCCACAACCGAATTTTTTGCCAACCGAATGTTGGTGGTTGCACGAACTATATATGTATTTCATCGTTACAACCGAATGTTGATTGGGTACTGACACTTTCGGTTGAAGAAAACATGTATCGGTTATCCTAACAGACTAAGATGATTACTGGAGCTGAATTTGTACATGTATTGGTTGTTGTTATAGATTGTTGGTTATAAGTAGATTTAAAAAAAAATAATATTTTATCGTCCTGCCTTGGGTCAACTGATCAGTAAAAAATACGTCTTTGGATACTCGTAAATGTTTTGATAAAGCATTGCAGTTAAGCCTCTTTTTATATTCTGAAAAATATATTTTTATTTTGATTTGTAGTTCTTTTTTTATATGGCAGTATCATTTGGAAGCGTTGACCGTCTAACCCAAGAAACTTAAACTGTCTGACCATATTTTTTGTTTTTATACATTTTGGGATTTCAAAATATGTTTTCGTCGTAAACTAAGTTTTTGTTGTGACTAAAGCCGATACAGCCAAACACCTCCAAAATCTTGAGTTACGGGTAAAAAACTGGTTTTTCGGATCTTACGCACTTATATGCCATAAGTGAGGATCTTGCGCAATTATATCCAATATGCTGATTTGGAAAGAAGAAAAAATCACACTGAAAAAAATCTGTGTATTTTTCCTGTAAACTCATTTTTTTAAATTTTTTTGTAATTTTTTTACCTTGGGATGCTTTTTTACACAGATTTTTTTTAAAGAAACCAACGAATAATAAAGAGAATACAATTCGATGTCATTTTTAAAAATCCGTTAGAAACTGATTGAGTTATTCAACTTTTATTAAAATAACATTTTTTGAAAAATACAATTAAGTATTGGCAATACTACTTAGAAATGTTTTTTTGACCGTCTTCCTTTTCATTAAACATCATCAGTATCCCTTTTAAGTGACCGGCAATATTCGGAAAAAAATTTTATTCTATCTTTTTCTTCAAAACGTTTTTCCATTGCTATTATTTCTTGATGAAAGTGTTCGCCTTGTTCATAACTGAACTGGCACAGGTTTCCTGGGAAGAAGTCTAGATGTGAATGGAGGAAATGAATTTAATTGACATGTTGCAGCCCATTTCACCATACGCACTCAAAAATTCATCAACAATCGCGACATAGTTGTGGCTTCTGTGATTACCAAGAAAGTTATCACATAGTGCAACAAAACTCTTCCATGCGTTTTTCAACGGAACTGAGCTTCTTGATAAAATTCTCATCTCTCATAACTTTAAGAATTTGAGGTCCAACCGATAAATGCGATAACAAATATTAGATCTGTGAAGATATTAATACCTTCTTTAATTTAGGCTTCGCTTAATTTTGGGAACACCTCTTTAAGATAGCAAAAAGCTTCACCGTTTACATCAAGTTTTTTTACAAATTGTTTCATGTATCCTAACTTTAGATGCAGTGGTGGCAGAACAACCTTATCAGCTGGGCTGGGGCGTTTAAAACGTTTTTCCTGCCTATTAGATATGTGTCACGAGATGTCATTCCTTGCGATCGTAGCGATTTGGTGCACGACTATCCCATTCACAAAGATAACATGGGTATTTTGTGTAACCACCTTGCATACCAAATAAAATTGTCAAAGCCTTTAAATCAGCGACGACTTTCTATTGATGCAAGTCAAAGTTGACGAATCGCAGTATTTGGTTCATAACTTCATACGTTTATTTTGTACTAGTCTAGTCGCATATGCGATTGGAACAGATGGTAACAGATTTTTGTTATGCAGTAAAACAGCTTTGAAGCCTAAAAATAGCATTATAAATCTATATATATAAAAGAAAGTGTCCGAAGCGATGTAATCCCATAACTCGAGATTGGCCAAACCGATTTTGATGATTTGAACTTTGTTGGAAAGGTATTTTCTCAGCACGGGTTTTAAAAAAAAATTAAAAAAAAAATAAAAAAAAAGAACTTCAAAATATCAAAATTTGAAAATGTCTGATTTTTACCACCCAGCGTGTTTCGACAGGTTTATTTTCGATTTTTTTCAATTTTCTTTTTTCATTAAGTATATAAAAATGAAATGTGCTTTGCTACACCGCACATGCAGCACTAAAGCTTCATATAAACCAGCACATCAGCGAAAATCCTGTTGGCAACTTTTTAAAGCAATCAGCCATTGCAAAAGGGTTGAAAAATTGTAAATTGATAATATGGGATGAGTGCACGACGGCGAACAAACGATCATTAGAAGCACTCGATCGAATATTGAAAGATTTGCGCAACAATAATAATCGCTTTGGTAGCGTGAGGATACTGTTGGCAAGCGACTTCCGACAAACACTTCCCGTGATTCCGAAATCAGATGAATTAAATGCATGCCTGAAGTCATCCTATTTGTGGCGATACGTGAAAACTATTCCATTGAGAACCGCAGAAGTTTTCTTAAAAGAACTGCTGAGAATCGTAAATGGAGAAATTCCAGTAAATACTTCCAGTGGTTTAATATCGATTGCACCTACCATTTGCCAATTTCTTTCAACCAAAGATGAACTCATCACTAATGTTTATCAGAACATCGTAACTACCATTGGTTGAGCGCACGCTTCATTTTATTAGCGAAAAATACTGATTTCAATGACTTAAATTGGACGATTTGAAATCAAATTCCGGGAGAATAGCTTTCATACAAATCGATCGATCACATTGAAAACGAAGACGATGTCGTCAAATATTCAGTGGAATTCGTAAACTCTTTAGATTTGCCTGGCGGCTTCATCATTTGTTTCTTAAAGTTGGATCTGTCATCATTATGCTACGAAATCTGCACCAAAACTGTGTAATGAAACTCGCCTGATTGTGATAAAGCTAATGAACAATGTGATAGTGAAAGGGCCGTTCAAAGGAGAAGAATGTCTAATTCCGCGAATTCCCTTGACTTCTACTGATTTGCCATTTCAGTTCAAACGAATTCAGTTCCCACTGAAACTTGCATTTGCGATGACCGTAACAAGTCATTTCAAGATTTATGCCGCTGGAAGTGTGCGGCATAAATCTGGAAATGTCATCGTGCAGCCTTAAATTGAATACATTTATTTTCCTATTCTTTTTTAGATTTCAATAAAATGATCAGAATACCTTATTCTATTATTTCGGCTCCACTAAAAGTTATTTGAATAAAAGTTGTATCCCGTGCAACTGTCATTTGCACGGTGCAACTGCATTTCTTCATCAAAATATGAATCCACCACGACTGTGCAACTGAACCAGACTTTCAGTGAAAATAAAATTTGAAGGCAAAACAACGTTGGCCGGGTCAGCTAGTTTAATATAATAAAATTAAAATCTATTAAAAATCAATATGTTTGTTAAATACGTACTTTTACATGAACCGTCAATAAAATGTTGACATTCGTCTGCCTTATAATTGTGACTTAATGCCGAAAAAAGTTTGTGTACATCAGCGCAATATATGAGATTACTGTCATTTTCACCAGTCTTAAAACTTTCTTTAAATAACAATGTCCGGTCACATCTTCTACAGAAAGTTACACGAAAATCTTCTTCCACCAAATCCCACTGCCTAAATCACGACTCAAGGATTTAAGCCTGTCGTTTTGACAAAATTAAATCGCGAACGAAATCGCAGAAATCTGCATTTGAAACAAAATGTCGCTCCGTTGTAGATTTGGATGAAAGCCACTCTTCTTCAACCAAATATTTTTCTGCTTCAAAACAACATATGCTCGTTATCGGAACTTTATCATTACCAGATATCGGTTTCGAACACTTACGACATTTGCGTACTTTCATTTTTGCACTTTTATTTTTTGTTCTAAAAATGTGCCCTGAAATATTTGTTTCACAAAAGTAGCAATCATCTGGTTTATGCCAGAGCTGATGATGCCAAGTCATAGGCGTACAAAAGGGCAAAGAAATTGAAGGTTGAACTTTGTATTTTTTTAACGTTGCACAGCGATTTTCACAAACAAATTCTGGCTCACACCAGCGACTTAATTTGTAAGAACGATTGAAGACATTGTTGTATAACTCCACCACGCAATATTTTTTGAAATTTCGCCTATGACGGATATCCGTAAATAGGCCACAAATGTAACAAAAGTTATTCCGTTTATCGCACATTTTTTTTGGTTAATTACACTCGATTATTATCAAATTGCTAACAAGAAGTGATAAATCAGACAAAACAAATAAACAAAAAATATGTTTACATGACAAACGGGACTCTCAGATATTCAATGAAAAAAAAAACGGTCAAACAGATATTTCTGAGTAGTTTGGCCAAAAATTTAATTTTTTCAAAATATTTTGTTTTAGTAAAAGTAGAATAGCTCAATTAGTTTCTAACGGGTTTTTAAAAATGACATCGAATTGTATTCTTAAGAACACTCTCTTTATTGTTCAGTTGGCTTCTTTTAAAAAATTCTGTGTAAAAATGCATCCCAAGCTAAAATATTACAAAAAAATTAAAAAAAAATGAGTTTCCAAATCAGCCGAAAAACTTAAAATCGGTTGATATTTAACCAAGTTACTGGCATATAAGTGCGTAAGATCCGAAAACCGGTTTTTTACCCGTAACTCCAGATTTTGGAGGTGTTTGGGAAATTTCAAAACCGGTTTCTTGTTGTACTCAGCAAGATCTACAAGAAAAATAATATCATTTCCCATGTATTTTTTCTCTGTCACACTGTGTTATTGTACCAAAGTAACATATGCATCACAGTGGGTTGTTTGTCATAAACGTCAGTTGTCGCACCAATAGTTAAACTGAATTCGGTTTGTATAACTGTGATATTGACTGTAAATACCGTGATATGGTTGTAGCAACCATCTTTTGAAATCTCGAACCATCTCGATAATATGGATTGTTGTTTATTGCAACAGAAACTCGGTTTATGCAGCCCATATTTGCATTTCTGAAATTGGCACTAACAGTATTGTTACATTTCAACAATATTAATAATGCCGCAATCATACTCTTGTCAAAATGGAATTTATAAAACAGTACTATGGTTGCGATGAACATGCTTTTATTGCAGAGAACATATTATTGTTGCCGTGATCGAATATTCACTTATACGGACTAAAAACACACTGATACGGTTGGATTAGATCAAAGAGTTTCGACTTTAATCTTTCACACAGTATAGTTGATAATATTTTACACGCGATGGATATGAGTCTTATACCGCTTAAGTTGGCGCATGTTGTGAATGGAGCATAGTAGTTGAGATTCCAGATAGTGCAAACTAAATGATACATGCACCCTTTCAGATATTCCGTCGGCTTCTACGGCTTCGTTGTTCTTGGGCCAAGTAATCGCTTTTTTTACTTTTCCTGGACCGGGGCTGGACATTCAACCCTATCATCTGTGTTTAATAGCGTGTTAATTTCATTGGCAAGGTCTTCAACCACTAATAATTTGGAAAAATGATCTTTGCAGAATGTCGACATCCTTGACGTATAAGTTACTATGCCAGAACTTAGTAGGGACATAAATACTGTTACAACATTGAACACACCCATTTCAATAGTAGAACTGAACATACCCCGTAGAACCGTATCGCTGTAATAGCGCTTTTCAAGTGTGAAATGAAAAAAACGATATTTTCTACCGATGCATTAAACTGTTTGAGGAGAATGAAGATGTAAAGACCGCCACGCTTTGTTCGAACACCGCATGCCATTAAAGCCGTTAAATCAAGAATTCACAGAAATCCGCTACGAAAACAGAAAATCATTGCCCGTGAGATGAATATCACGCAAAAGTCCACGAGTTGAATCATTAAAAAAGACTTGGGACTTTCAAACGACGTACCGGATATTTATTGACTGCAGCTTTAAACAACAAAATAGGATTTAATAATGCAAACGTCTTTTGGTGAAGCACGCAGATAACTTGCACAGACAAATTTTGTTCACCGATGAAAACATTTTTACCGTTCAGGAAAAATTTAACAAGCAAAATGATCGAGTGTATGCGCGGTCATCTAAGGAAGCATCTGAACTGATCCTAAGGGTGAAAAAGGGTCATCACACAGCTTCAGTCATGGTTTGGTGCGGCGTCTCTTACGATGGGATCAGTGACCTGCATTTCTGTGAACAAGGAGTCAAAACATCAGCCAAAGTTTACCAAGAAACCGCTTTGGAAGCTGTTGTGAAGCCTCTTAACAGTTCCCTGTTTCAAAACCAGCCATGGAAATTCCAGCAGGATTCTGCGCCGGCCAATAAGGCTAAACTTCCCAGGCCTGGCTTCGAAACAATTTGCCAGCTTTCATTTCCTCTGAAGAATGGCCCTCAGGCAGTTCAGATTTGAACCCATTGGATTACAAATTGTGGACGGTTTTAGAGGACAAGGTTTGTCACAAAAGATACCCCAACATTGGATCTCTTAAGACTGCTTTGGTTCGAGCTGTGTTCATTTTTCCAATGAACGAGGTTCGTGCAGCTCTTGACGATTGGCCTGTGCGACTTAATGCGTGTGTAAAGGCAAAAGGCGGACATTTCGAATAAGTAGATTCTTTTTGAATACAATATACATCAATAAATATATTAAAACATATTTGGTCCAAAAACGTTCAGTACTTTTTATTTTACAGCATAAAACGTGTGTAACAGTATTTATGTCCCTACTTAGTATATAACGAGTCTTTCGTCTGGTCTTTGACTCATTAATAACATTTTCCTGGCGTCGTTTCTTTTCTCGAACAATTCGATCTTTAGATTGTTTTCGTTTTTCTTCGCCCTTCTTAACTCTCAATAATGCTCCAACATCGTTTGCCTTGACCTCCTTAGACAAGATGACGTATTGGCCCAATTAAACTAGAGTTACTTACAGTTCGCGTACAATTCAAAATGCTAAATTTGAGAAGGGTTTCATTTCGGGAAATGCCATTGTATGGGAACTTCAAGAAAGTATGAGCTGGTATGGTCCAGTTTCACAAGAATTAAAACGATCGGATATAATTTGTGGCATTTGGAACAACAGGACGCAAATTGGAAGGGACCTTTGGGTGGGGGCTATTTTAAGATACAGTCTTAGAAGTGTGTACGCGAAGTATAATCAGACTCGGCTATATCATGTGATTTAAAATTTTAAAAAGCACGTATCGTTTGATATTGCAACTGACGTTTTCTCTTATTTAAGTATATAAACATTTGTTTGTCACAACTAACATTAGTAACATGTGCATTTTCTAAATATAATACCACAAAATGCATTAGAATGCATTCAAGTAGTAACAAAATTTTTATCGAAATTGTATAGTAAGACTTGGGATTAGATTTTAATAACTAAGATCATATTTTTTCTCCATTGTTCAAAAATATTTTAGCCATGTTCTCGTTACACTTACTTGCTTAAACATATTTTCGCTTAGTTTATAAGAGATCCTAGAGTTTTAAGGCGGTATTTAAAATTGTTTTGAGTACGATATCATGAATGGAAAAACTAATTTGGATACTTAATAAATGTTTTTCGACTTAAGATTTACGTTCTATAAAACATTCAATACATCGAATGCGTAGAAATTATTTAATTTTGTGTAGAGAACTAAGCAAGCACAACAAAATGGAGTGTATACTTAATTTGTCATTTCGTTTGCAACACCATGAAATTCTGTTCGTAGAACCACTAAGGTACACACAGAGAAAAAATCAGTTGGAGATCGGTCCGAACTACAAATTTTCGGTTGGAAAGTATGTTTGTTTCTGTTACATGGCTTGGCTTACCATAAAATAGTGGCTACAATAACATTACGATTCTTACAGCCAATACGTCGGTTATACCAACCGAATTTAGTAAAAGTATTCTTGCCACAACCAATAAATTATGAAGTACATGTTAACTTGGTGCCAATAATTGATAGTGACAACAAATAAATTCTGCGTAATAACCAAACCCCGTTTAGATCGTTGTTGCAACATATTACTCTTTCTCAGTGGGTGAATGATTTATTCCAAATGTAAAAGATAAAGGTGATTAAAGTAAATTCCCAAAAGGACGGCCCACGTAGGTCCGAGTTATTTTTTATGGGTTAAGAAAATTTTTATTTTGCAACGCTATACCATATAAAGTAAGTTAAAAAGTAGTAAATACTCGTATTCCTTCGTTTTACCGCATTGTCGTGATGAGAATCTTTCGTGAAATGGAATGGAGTTACAGAGAGGCAATTTCTCCAATTAAATTTTTTTTAACCGATTACAAAATATGACCGATATTAAAGTATTTATGTTTTATCACATGTATCCAAGACTTGAGGTATTCTGTGTCACATTAACCCTTAAGTAGCCGGAAATATTTAAGTTAAAATCATTTTTTGACACTCTAAAATAAAATTGATTTTTTTTGATCCACTTTACCAATTTGATGCATAAAATCGTTCCAAACTTATTAGATTCGAAAATAAAAACCTGGTTTTAAAGAAACCTGCTCATAATTCAAATTAAAATAAACATTTTCAAATCGTTAAATATACAAATTATATAAAAAACTTAATTGTATCGGTCAGACAACCGTATACATTAGTTGGTCCAGTAAACAAATGCTCGTGGTAATGACAACCGAATTCAAAGAATTCTTTTAGCCAATAATCTATAAGTATTGCAAAAAAACATTACATGTACAAATTCAATTCCAATAATCAGCCTAATTAGTTCGAGTAAATGATATTTTGTCTTCCAACCGGTACTGTCAGTTCCAACTACCGAAAATTGCCGTGTAACCAATCAAAATTCGGTTATAGCGATGGAATACGTGGATCGTACGTACAACCACCAGCAGTCGGTAGTGGCAACAAATCAGTTCACTGAGTGTGGGATTACATGCAATTCTGCAATTTGTGACTTAACCTCGAAAATTAAGCTAAGAGTTGAAATTGTTTTGCGCTCAACGGCAACAATTGTCTTGAAATTAGTGAAATACGTTCTAAATAACTATCCTGGATTCCTTTTAATATGCGCCATATACCGTCGATGTTGAACGTTCGTTCTCAGCAGACAGCATCTTTTCGAGACCAGATAGATTCAGGTGTTTTTTTTTATTAAAAAAAATCATTAGAAGTCAATTTTATTTACGTACACACAAAGAAAAATCCATTTGGAATTCGGTCCGACCTACAGAAATTCGGTTGGAAATACGCACTTTCTGTTGCAACCACAAACATTCCGTTGTGGGTGGTTACATTTTAAGAGCCGATACCATTTCTTTCCAGCATTCTGACGATTAATGATGTTGGAATGGTCAAGAGGCTTTAGTTCTTGAGTCAAGCGTGAGAGTTGCAGTTGTTGTGCACGACGACGAGCATGCACTGATGTTTTCATATTTCCTACAGACCCGATTTGCTCATATTTTTGCACGATTTTTCCGATTGTACGTTCATTTGGACGATTAAATTGACTGAAAGAATCACAAAGTGCACGATATGCATTTTGATTTGAACGCCCATTTTCATAATAAGCCTGAATAACTTCAGAAATATCAATGTTATGCAAAAAAAAAACTTGACGTTTAGGTGTGGTTCACATTCAACATCGGCCCTTAAAATTTAACCACCCTTTATTAAAAAGGTCTATTAAATAGAATGTAATATTTATGCACAGAAAATGGTAAATAAACGTTTTTTTTTTTATTTTGGTCAGATGATAAAGAAAACACCGAACTTAAATAGGATTTATAGCCAACAATCTTTAATAACAACCAAAACATGTACAAATGCAGTTGAAATAGTCATCATAATTTGTTAGGGTAACTGATGCATTGCCTTTTTAATCGATAGTGTCAGTTCCTACTACAAAAATTTGCCGTGTTCCTATTCAACATGGATAGTAAGTGCAACCACCAACATTCAGTTGGCAAAAAATTCGGTTGTGTCAACAAATCTTTTATCTGTAAGTATGTAAACCATCTTAAGTTGTTTCGATCAAATGAGTATCTTCATGGTATGGTCTTTGAAATACAACGGAATATTTTCAGTACTAACAAAGTATGTCTCTTAGACCAAAATTGAATTTTTTCGACCCGCATTACCAATTGACACATAAAATCATTCCAATTGTACATACAAACTTTATTAGATTCGAAAGTAAAAATCAAGTTTTAAAAAACCTTCTCATGATTTAAATAACAAAATAAATATTTTAAAATCGTTAAATACAAAAATTAAAAAAAAAAACTTTTTTATTTCGGCCATATAACCGAATACATACAAATTAACGATTAGTTGGTTCAGTTAACATATGCTCGTGGTAATGAAACCGAATTCAAATAGTTCGTATCAATCTTTAACAGCAACCAATACATGTACAAATTCATTACCAATAATCACCATAGTTAGTTAGTGTTAGCGATACTTATTCACTTCAACCAATATTATCAGATCCCACCACTGAAAATTGTCGTGTACC
Source organism: Hydrotaea diabolus (assembly GCA_963513945.1). NCBI lineage: Eukaryota > Metazoa > Arthropoda > Insecta > Diptera > Muscidae > Hydrotaea > Hydrotaea diabolus. Next base: position 107,845,990 of record OY740717.1, read on the forward strand.
CAATCAATATTCGGTTGCAGCGATGGAATACATGTATAGTACGTGCAACTACCAACGTTTGGTTGGCAAAAAGTTCGGTTGTGGTAACAAACCGAACAGTTGGCAATCGGTCCAAACTACAAATAATTGGTTGAGAAAACATACTTGCTGTTGCTGTTGTTACATGGCTCTGATAATAAAAATAGGGTTGCTACAATAGTATTACATAACTCACAGCCAAAAAATCAGTTATAGCAACCGAAGTCGGTTAAAGTTTTGGTTGCCGCAACTGGTGGTTATGGCAACCAAGAAATTCTAAAGTTCATGTTAGTTTGGGCCAATAATTGGTTGTGACAACAGATAAGTTTTTCATAGCAACTAAATAGTGTTTAGTTCATGTTAGTTGTTCGTTATCCCAACATCAGAATATAATCTCTATAATAAATGAATCTGTTTTAATTTCTATCAAATCTATATTTAAAACAAAAACACATTTAGGCCTCGGGCGCACTGAAGCTTTTTTTCTTACACTGCGTATTTTTCTATTTCCGGTAGTCTAAAAACCATTGAAACAAGCGCCAAAAACTTACAATCAACATACAGGGCTTTTCTACGCAGACACTGCAATAACATGAACTTTTTGTAAGTTTTTAAGATATATTTCAATTGTATTAAGAGAAACGGAAATTAAGAAAAACGCAATTTCAGCTCTACCGGACCATTTAAATTCGAAATTTACGTCTATTTACTACCGATTCGATTTTTTACCGAAGACCAGAAAAATTGGCAATAGCATATTATTATATAAATTTTATATTTACTATAATACATTTTTTACCGATAATTCTAAACACCAAATACTAATGGAATCAAAGAAAACTCGAGTTTAACAGTTTAACAAATTTGCATGAGGTTGAAATTAACTGCGTCGATTTGATGCATGATATCTAAGAAGGCGTTTGCCATATCGATTTATTAGTTGTATTAAAAATATTTGTAGAAAAAAAGAAAATCATTTTTTTATAGAAAGAAAATCATTTTTTATAGAGTTCCTAAAGAACGCATAGATACATTTTATCTCGGACCCAATACTGTTAAGCCTCCGCTATTCGATTTAGATTGTTCAAATAAAACAAAACTCAAATTATCTGCTTTTGAAATGTTTACACTAATACAGTATTAAACAATATGAATCGGAGATTAAATAATAGATTGTGTCGAGTGGAAATTGATATGAAATTATAAGCAATTTATAAGTATATAGGAAAATCATTTTGTCAAAATATCCAACTTACTTTGGTATTTTAATCCAATAATGAGCTTTTTTTTCTTCGGACACTGTAACACCGAAATTTCACTTTATGACCCACTTAACAAATTTGATGCAGAAAATCGGTCCACTTGTACATACATACAAACAAATTCAATTAGATTTATTATTTTGGTCATATGAACCAAATTTATATAATTTGACAATCAGTTGGTTCAGTTAAAAACCTTCGTGGTTATGACAACAGAATTCGCAGAGTACTTCTAATCAACCATTTGTAACAACAATCAGTACATGTAAAAATTCAGTTCCAATAATCAACTAACTGTTTAGGGTCTCCGATATTTTGCCACCTCAACCGATAGGGTCAGTTGCCTCTACTTAAATATGCCATGAACCCAATCAACATTCGGTTGCAGCAATGGAATACATGGATAGTACATGCAACCACCAACATTCGGTTGGCAAAAAATTCGGTTGTGGCAACAAATCTGTCCTCTGTGTGTAGTCATTACGATGGCCATGTACTAGGTTTGCATTATGAACATTAGTTTTCCATCTCTAGTACTGATTGTGCGAAATATAAGACGTGGAATCTTTAGAGCGCTGGATTTCAGAGATTTGAATAAGACAAATAATTGCGCTGGAATCGATTAGAGGAGTTAGTTAAGGTTTAACAATGTCGCCATCTATAGCCAATGTATACTCGATTGTTCGGATATAACAGTTGAGTAATATGAACGCTATAGTCACTTTCTTTTGTCTTTTGTTTCCGTTACATTAGTTTTGGTGTTGTTCATAGGGAATAAATACACACCCAAATATAATAGAGGTTCCTGTGTATATTAACTTCTTTTTTTTCTATTTTAACTTTCCACTTTGAGATTGCAGTGCAATTGGAATAGCCACTATAGTAGGTAAGCTTCGACTTTTTTAATATCAATTATTTATTTCTCAATGTCGAGTTTTCGTGCATTTGGTTACCATACTTAATTGGAAAATCCCCAAAAAATTAATTAAAAAAAAGGTCAGACTGTTTAAGTTTCTTGGGTTAGACGACGCATGCATCCAAACGATACTGCCACAGAAATACACGAACTATAAATAACAAAATATTTTCCAGAATATAGAAACAGGCTTAACTGTAATTAAGCCCCATTTCTCGGGCTTGTTCAGAAATTTCGCCATTGACAGACAACTACCAAGTTACGGCCACCCAAAGCTTGACAATAAATGTTATAATATACCTTAATTAATTATTTTCAGAATGGGGCTGCAAGAATATATTATTTTTTTTTAAAAAAATACTTAAAACCAACAATCTATAACAACAACCAAAAATGGTACAAATTCAGTTCCAATAATCATATTAGTCCGTTAGGATTACCAATACTTGTTTTCTTCAACCGAAAGTGTCAGTTCCCTCTACGGAAAATTGCTGTCTTCCCAAGCAACATTCGGTTGTAACGAAGGAATACAAGGATAGTACGTGCAACCACCATCTTTCGGTTGGCAAAAAATTCGGTTGTGGCAACAAACCTGTTCTCTGTGTGTGCAATGTTTTTCCACAGATGACTTTGTTGAGAAAGCAATTTAGCTCGAACTAACCCTAGAAGGTTCTGAAAAATTATAAATTATTATTATTGGGAATAATTTTTCTATATATCAACATACTGATTTTCGCACGATTTGGCAGCTATGTGCCAAAATTGGTGAAAAGTGAAGAAAACTTTTCGACATTTAGCCAATTTTAAGGCACACGTCCAGTTTTTCGGTTAGTTGGTTTTACACCTTTATGCCGAAGACAGGAAACAAAATTCCTATTTATTTCCGAGACATTATCTTGAGGAAATTTGCATGTTCTTCGGAAAAATCATGTTGTGTAAATTTGAACTGCAGCTAAACTAGCAAACCATAAATGTTTAAGTTATCGAGGCTTAACCTAAAGTTTACTTCAAGTTATTGATGCTTGTTTAAGTTATCGATGCTTCAACACAACTATTTTTATTATAGATTTAACATAGATTTTACTTATCATTTTGTTCAATTTTTTTGTAATAGGACTTAAGATTTTTTTTCCTACTGCTGTTACTTTTCATAAATGTGTGTCCTCTGTCCTACGGCGCTTTCTTAATATCCAAAATATACTCCTTTTGGAACACAAATGTCCCCCTTTCCGAAAAATAGTTACAGTAACCCAGACCCCGCAACACTCTGTGAAGTTTCAAGGCTTATGTTTGTACGATGTCTGTCCGTCCGTCTGCTAGCCATCTAAATCTTGTATTTTATTTGACGGACGGACGCTACTGAAATTATGCTTTTTTGTTTGTTTTATTTGGTATCAATACTACAGGGATTTTATATATATACAGAGTTTTGAGTTTTATCTTAAACATATTTTAACAAATGGTTACAATTATTTGATTAATTACTTACTTATTAAAAAAAACAGTTTATAGGGAAAAAGATAGTAAAAACCTACGCTTTATATCACAAAATAATAATAAGATGTAAAAGCAATAACTAGATTTGTCTATAATAAAACTTATAGAGTAAATAAGCTATTGTTAAATCAAACTTCTCAGATGGGCTTAGTTTGACCTTCTGCAGTTGTCATTAAATGTCAACGTCAAGTGGTCTATTATGTTATGGATCATTTTCTGTTTGGATAGTCTATGAAGTTCTGCAGTAGGAAATCTTGAAGGTAAATTGTAAATTATTTTAAGATTTTTGTTTTGGACAATTTGAAGTTTCTTTCTATGGGTTTTTGCACAATCTCTCCAGATCTGGCAGCCATATGTAAGGATTGGTTTAATGCATAAATTGTACAAAAGAAGTTTGTTTTTGGAATGTAATTTTGATTTCTTATTTAATAAAGAATATAATGCTCGCCAACATCTTGTAGCCTTTAGACACATCCTCTACATGGTCCTTAAAAGTTAATTTCTGGTCCAGAATGATTTCAAGGTATTTAATTGATATTGATAGGGGTATTTCTCTTACGGTACCATAAGTTTTTTGGAAGGAATTCTTTTGGGAGATTTATTGAAAGGGAATAAAATAGCTTGGGACGTTTCCTCGTTTATTTTTATTTTCCATCTGGAATAGTATTTGCCTGCGGAAACTAGAGCTTTTTGCATTTTCTTTACTATGGCATTTGCAACTTTTCCATGACATATGAATGCGTTGTCATCGGCAAATTTCCGACAGAAGGTTTAAAGTCCGAAATATAAAGCGAGTATAACAAAGGAGAAAGAGCAGATCCCTGAGGAACTCCAGCAGGAATACATTTTACCGCCGATTTCTCTCCATCTATCAGTAAAGAAATTTTTAATCAGCATAATTATATACATATGTCGGTCAGTTTATTTTGTAAAGTTTGTATACAAGTCCATCGTGCCAAATGGAATCAAAAGCCTTTTCAATATCTAAAAAGAGTACCCCGGTGGATAACCTCCTGTTTTTGCTTGATTTTATCATATTTACAACTCTTTTCACCTGATGAGTTGTCGAATGATGAGCTCTGAAACCATACTGACATCTGTAGATAAGATTATTTTCTTTGGCATATGTTTGAAGCCTATGGAATATTATTTTTCCAGGACTTTATCTAGGGTTGATAATAAGCTAATTGGGCGATATCTTGCAGGTGCTTTAGGATCTTTTCCATTTTTTAGAACAGGAATTACCTTAGCCAATTTGAAAACATTTGGGAAAAGTCCATTTTTTAAACTGAAATTAAACAGATTCACCAGATATTCATAAGCAGATTGAGGCAGTTGTTAAGCAAAATATTGCCTATCTGATCAATCCCTGGTGCTTTTGAATTCTTCAAATTTGTTATGAAGAAAAGAACTTCTTCATATGTGATAAGGGTATTTGGATCATTGTTAGGAGTATTATTCTCATTTATTAATGTTATAAAGCGGCTAAATTTTTCCTCTGCAGGGCTGTATGAGTTGTTAGTGGTCAAATGAGCGTTTGCAAATTTGTTTGCAATTATCTCTGCATTTTCTTTGCTACTGGATATTTCCTGGTTATTAAAAATCAATGATTTAATAGATTTATCTCCACCCGTAATCCGCTTTTTTATTTTCCAAAAGTTTTTGCCACCGACTGGTAGTTTGTTTAAAAATTAGAAGGTGATCCGAGTACAATGTATACGGATGCGTTTCAAGGTCTGTAAAAGGTAATGACGAATTGGTGAGCAGAAGATCAAATGTAGACGGCCGCCTAAAGGAAATATTCCGAGGAAGTCTAGACGGGCTGGGAGGGAAATATATACTTATATAATAATTAGAAGAATTCTGATGGTTATATAATATATTTCCTGCTGTATCGGAGTTTGCACAGTTCCAGTTGCTGGAACCCTCAAAAGATGTCAGTTATTCAAGATCACTAAGAAAATCTGGCGTATAACGAGGACAATAAGCCGATATGAATTTTACACGGGAGTTGTAGAATTCGACAGACAAACATTTGTTTTCGATAATTTTTGTGGGAAACGAGTTTTCAATATTGTGTTTGATTGCAGATCTTATAATTATAGCCACGCCCCCGCCATGAGATATTCGAACGTTTCTGTATACTTTGTAACCGGGGATAGAGAGTTTGTGAATTGGTTTTAAAAATGTTTCATTTAAAAGAATAACATCGATGGATTTATGCTTTATAAATCGTTGCAGTTCTACTGACTGAGCAGGAGTTGTAATTCCTTGGCACTTCCAATGCATTACTTGAAGGCAAGGTGTTGGATATCGCATATTTCAGCAATGTCATGGTGATATTAAGTTGTTCCTGAAATTATGTCCAACAGATTATATATTATAAGTTCTAGAAGTCACATATAACATCCAATCTCGCAAAAAAATTACACAGTTCAGAACGAACGACGAGTACCCAATGATAATGGGATATATAGTTCCACATAGTAATCTAAATAGAAAACTGTTTTGTATTTTATTTACTGCTGTATGCAAATGGAAAACAAAAAGAAACAAATACAGTGATAGAGAGAAAAAATCAAGATCCGATGTACTCCACTTTGCAACCACCGACAACAGTAAAACATTTTTCGACTTCGAACTCGATTTTTTATTAAGATGATACATAAAATCCCACAAAAAACATAAAATAGATTACCCAACCACTTAAAATTAAAACTTACAAATAAATTACAAATAGACGTCGAGGATATCATCATGTTTAATTGCATAGCAACTATCGTAAATATAAGAATTATATTTTTTGCAGAATTTAATAATTAATTAATAACACGCTGCTTCAGTCAAAAATAACTTCTGATGCGACATGGTTCAGGTTGTAGGTCTCATCGAGTACAAATGAAAAAATATTTTTTTATAATTTTTACACCCCCAAAATCTCAATTTACCGTTAAAAAACCGTTATTTTTGACTTTTTATACAAATCGGCTTACTAAAATGTTATTGTCAAACCGATTTTGGATTATGAGACAGCTTTCGAAAGAAGACAAATGGAGCTTTAAAAATATGTATATTTGATGGGGCTTTTAATAAGAACAAGCAGAGTTACAGGTGAGTAAACTTCAAATTTCCAAAAATTTTCTCAATTTTTCAACTTTGACAGTGATGCATTGCACTATTTTGTTCCCAATGAGGGTATTTAAAAGTATTATTCTGAAACTGTGTTTAGAATAATAATGTGTTTAGAAATATAAGCGTTATATCGTATGAATAGGATAAAAAGTGCAAGAGTTATAACGATTTTTCAAAATAAAGAAAAAATCGTTTTTGCTCTTATATGTGGTTATTACCCATATCACATTGAATTTTTGTAGTAAGACAACTAGTGGTTAAGTTTTCTTTAATAATTCTGTAGAAGTTTATTGTACATATGTATATGTATTCATATCATAAATATTTTATGTAAATATTCCATAAACAATATTTTTTTATTAATATTATTAAAAATGTTTGTTGTATCTGCGACGCTTATATGACGAATCATCAGTATTGCGTTTTAAAGGCCAACAGTAATCTGCTATCATTCTTATTTTACTTTTTCCTAAGAAGCGCTGTTCAATTGATGCCAATTCTTGATGAAATCTTTCACCTTGTTCGTCGCTAAATTTCCCGAGATTTTCTGGGAAGAAATCTAAATGTGAGTGCAAAAAGTGAATTTTAATGGACATTCTGCACCCCATTAGTTCGTAAGATTTTAAAAATTCCTTCACTTTTTCAATATAATCATGACTTTTCTTGTTACCTAAAAAATTTTTACATAAATCAATAAAGCTCAGCCACGCCCTTTTTTCGACTGGGTTCAGCTTCTGTGTAAATTTTTTGTCTCGCATAATTTTTCGAATTTGTGGACCTATGAATATTCCTGCAAAGAACAACATATGTAAAAAGTATTATGCAACGTAAACGCATGAGATACCTTCTTTGATTTTCGCCTCACTTAGTCTAGGAAATGTAGTTTGTAGATGCAAAAATGCTTCGCTGTCTCTATCCAGTCGTTTAACAAACTGCTTCATGTAGCCTAATTTAAGGTGTAATGGAGGGAGAATAATTTGGTCAGTTCGCACCAGAGGAACGTTAATAAGATTTTTTTTCCCTATTGTGATTTGGGCGCGGGATGGCCATTCCGTTTGCTGATAGTGGTTCTGTGCACGGCTATCCCATTCACAAAGGTAACAGGGGTGTTTTGTGTAACCTCCTTGCATTCCAAACAGTATTGTTAGCATTTTTAAATCTGACACTATTTGCCATTGATATTTGGCGTAATTAATAACCCTTAAAATGTTTGCTATAGTTTGGTAGGTCTCTCTCATGTCAGTAGCATACGCAAGAGGTACTGATGGCAATTGACTCCCATTGTGCAACAATACAGCTTTTAAACCTAAGAAAAACATATATTTACATAAGTACATTTTAAGTTGTACTTTTATATTGATAGTGTTTTTCCCTATATTCTAAATGCAACTAATTTGACACTTACTCTTGCATGATCCATCAATAAATAGTCTCCAGTCCTTTGGATTGTGCTCGTGCCCGAAACATATAAACAATTCCTGTACATCGGTGCAATACACAAGATTACTGTTGTTATCATCAATTTTAAATAGTTCTTCAAATGCACTTCGGTTCTTCTCCCTCGAAAATGTGATTTTAAAATCCTTTTCGACAAGGTTCCACTGCTTCAGTCGTGATCCTATAATCTCCGTTTGCCTCCATGACAGTCCCGTATCGCGAACTAGATCGTGGTAATCTGAATTAGATATGAAATGCCTTTCCGTCAATTGTGTCGGCACTGGAATGAACGGTGTATCGTTGTCATTACGGGATGAACTTATTTCGGGTATGCAATCATCTTCCCGATTTAAAATATCGAGTTCAGATTCTCCGTATGCTTTTGAAACTGGCTTAGAGGCGGATGGCACATCGGCATATAATATACGGTCGCGGTTTTTGTAGCTATATCCAGCTATATCAGTTTGGCAGAAGTAGCAATCATCCGACTTGTGTATTAATATGCAGTGCCAAATCACCGGGATTGAAAATGGCAAAGGATGTTTGTGACACTTTTCATGTTTCCACTTTTTAAGGGATCCAGAACATCTGGTACAAATAAACTCTGGCTCGTACCAACAACTGCCAACAAACTCGATGTTAAATGTCATTTTGAAAGCTTCAACCAACGCTTTATTTTTTTCTAAATTTAAACGATGTTTAACATCAACAAAAAGGCCGCAGAGATAACAAAAGTAGTTTCGTTTATCACACATTTTAAATCACCGACTTTTTTAAAATAAGAGTTTAATGATATGTAATGAATTTTTATAATTTTGTTGTTTCATTTATTTTTTTTCCTCATTCACTTACGCGATTTAATTTTTACTTCAATTTGTTTGGCGGAACTCACGATCAGGTTTGTGAAATCGTAGGAAATTTTGTTACAAATCATCTTTCGCCTGTCCCGCTTTAACACATATGTATGTATAACAGTAAATTAAGAACATCAAACCAATAAGAAGTTTATGATAAAATAAGCAAAGTAAAGCAAAAGCAGAGCTGCAATATCTTCGGACTGTTAAATTCAGAGCAGACGTCAACTGTCTCTCCTATATATATTTGGGTATTTTCAGAGCTGCATTTCATTTTGATAGTAACAACTATGAAATTAAAATAACAGTTCTTTGGGTTTTTTGAGTTGAAATGAAACCGGTTTTCGGTTAAACAAACGCTGACAAATATATCTGTCATGAGATAACGATAACTTAACCACTAGTTGTCTTACTACAAAAATTCAATGTGATATGGGTAATAACCACATATAAGAGCAAAAACGATTTTTTCTTTATTTTGAAAAATCGTTATAACTCTTGCACTTTTTATCCTATTCATACGATATAACGCTTATTATAATAGATAAACACAGTTTCAGAATAATACTTTTAAATACCCTCATTGGGAACAAAATAGTGCAATGCATCACTGTCAAAGTTGAAAAATTGAGAAAATTTTTGGAAATTTGAAGTTTACTCACCTGTAACTCTGCTTGTTCTTATTAAAAGCCCCATCAAATATACATATTTTTAAAGCTCCATTTGTCTTCTTTCGAAAGCCGTCTCATAATCCAAAATCGGTTTGACAATAACATTTTAGTAAGCCGATTTGTATAAAAAGTCAAAAATAACGGTTTTTTAACGGTAAATTGAGATTTTGGGGGTGTAAAAATTATAAAAAAATATTTTTTCATTTGTACTCGATGAGACCTACAACCTGAACCATGTCGCATCAGAAGTTCCAGAGATTTTTTTAATTTTGTAGCAGCGTGTAATAAGACTGTTGACGAAAAAACTATTAGATGTGCACCCACTTCGTGTAATGTTCAATATATTTGAGTTGCTTGAAATCAAGATTATTTTGGAAATTTGAATTTTAGCGAATATTAGATTTTACAAGGGAATACTGTGTATTTTCAGGGACAGAAAATAAACATCCATAAAAATATAAATTACATAAAAAATTATAATCTTTAATAGCAACAAAATTAATTGAATATTCCTTTTTTAATTTGGACTGGTTTTATTAAATAAATAATTAAAATATTTGTAAAAATTTGAGAAAATTTCAATTTTAAGTAGTGTTAGGGAAAACGAGGGTAATGATATTTAAACACTTTGGAAGGAAATTTTTTGAAGAACAAATACATTTTTTAAAAAACCATTCTAAAGACTTTTAAGGTCCTATAAAGATTTATTGTATAGGAAATAATAAAGTATAATACATTTTATTTTTCCCGCTTGAAACAACCAAGGACAGCAAAGTGCACGCAGAGAAAAGATATGGTTACTATATGGTCACCGCAACAATAATATGTTCTCTACAATAAAAGCATGTTCGTCCCAACCACAATTTGATTTTTGAATTTTGTTTTGACAACAGTATGATTGCGCCAATATTAATATTGTTGAGTTGTAACAATAGTATAATTGCCAAATTTAGAAATGAAAATATGGTTGTAGCAACCAAATAAACATGGTTGGTGCAACATAAGCAACATAAGTATTCTTGCTTAACATTTACATTAACAAAGATATGATTACGGCAAACATACAGTATGGTTACGAATATGAACATAACAAAACAGGTTTTATAGAGCATACATGGATGTGTGTGCGAATGTTTTTTTTTGATATACCAATAAAAACACATACACACGATACAGTGCATGTTTGTTGTCCATTATAAAAAACAACAACCGGAAGGTAGTTCGAGTGATTTTTATTGTGTTTACTTTGTTCGGTGAAATACTCTACTGCCGGATGATTCTCGTTTATTTTAAATCTGCCTGCACCTTAGTATATAGCCATTGATCATTGTTTTATCACATTCGTTACTTGGAGTCTACGGATGGTAAAGTAGCATTCACCCCTGCTGGCAACTAAAAGTATTTTCGACTGCCGTTGGAATATATATTTTTGTTTCTTAATGGAATTTTCAATAAAACATGAACGAATTGTAATGCAATTTAAAATAACTTGCTTGATAAAAACTTGTTTTTGAATAACAACATTACTCAATCCTAATAAATAATTTTGGGGATCATAGTATGGTTGACTGAATGATACTATGGTTGTAGAGATAATAGCATGGTTTCGTGTGAATCATACTATGGTTGTGAGGATCATACTATGGTTGTATGAGAAAAATAGTATTGTTGTGAGAATCATAGTATGGTTGTGGAGATCATAGTCTAGTTGTGTGTGAATCATACTATGGTTGTGGGAATCATAGTATGGTTGCGTGTAAATCACACTAAGGTTGTGAGGATCATACTATGATTGTTTGAGAAACATACTATGGTTGTGAGGATCATAATATTGTTATGGAGATAATAGTATGGTTGAGTGTGATTCATACTATTGTTGTGAGGATTATAGTATGGTTGTGGAGATCATAGTACGGTTGAGTGTGATTCATACTATGGTTGTGGGGTTCATAGTATGGTTATGTATGAAGCATACTATTGTTGTGAGGATCATAATATTGTTGTGCCACAACCATATACCCAACAATAGTATGATCCTCTTCGAATATTGTCACCCCAACCATACTTTTTTCTGCGTGTGGCCAATAATCTCAGATTCAACCTTTTTTTACATATTTATTACAATTATAACTATAAAAAACTTATTTTAAAGACGTTTCGTTCTTCAAGAAAAAAAAAAATTCATCCGTTTTTATAATTGCTAAATTTATTTTCCAATACTTCGATCAACGTCGTTGATCAGATCATCTTCAGGGAATCGTTTGAAATACGGGGATAACACTTACTATTAACAACAAAACGGTCACATATAAGTATAACAAAATTTGTGTTTACATTAAAATTTTTAATTGTGGGTTCCGTTTCATGTACAAGCGTTTGTCAACTAACATTTACTTTGTCGTCCGTTCCGTTTAATTGTCTGTGTCTGTTTTGTAATTTAGTCCTTTCTCTGGTGGAACATCATTGATACGAGTATGTAGCATTTCTTACGTACTCGTATATCTTCTCGCATAGTTTCTCTTCTCCGTTAAATACATTGCCGTCGTCGAAGTTTGGTTTATGTTCAGTCAATGTACAGTACAGTGAGCTGCTAGTGCCGTTTTTTGTTCGATGAGTTTGTTTAACGCTTTTAAGTCCGATTTGTGAGATGAAATTCTTGTTATTAATTTGTTTTTTGCAGTGCCACCTTATAACTTCTGGCGTATGTTGGACTTGGTACCATTGCACTTTATTTCGTAGGCGACGTTGTGTTTATCTCCTTTATCTATTTTAGATTTTGTTTTACTAAATAGTTTGTTTAATGTGGTTTCCAATTTGTATGCCAGCTTATATTTTCCCTGTCATAGATGTTTGAATGCGTAAGTCGTTCATGGTCTTATAAATCTTTGCAGTTTCTTCTCGTCTCTCAGTGACCCGTGGTTGGTTGAGTTTCTCATCAGTGTCGTTATTGTTTTGTCCGGGAATCCATTCAGGTTCACAATATGTCTTATTCTGCATTGGTTTGACACTTTGAGTTGTTTGACGCTTATTTGTAAGACCCTCCTTATAAAGTTCGTCGCAGTGTTTATTATTGTTTGTCTTGGTTGCTTGGAGTGGATATTGATTAAACTTCCAGAGGCAGTTGGTTTTCTCAGTCATTTGCTCTATTGTTACGTCAAGTAGTTCTTTCATAATAATGTCAGCTATTACTGGTGAAGCCGGTGATCCCATTGGTATTCCCTTGTTCTATCCGTAAAATATCTAGTCTTCTTGATATACATAATACAATTTTTTCGAAATTGCCTTGCAATAATACTTTACCTGTAAGGTGGTATGGTCTAATGTACATATTGGTTGCAAGAAGCAGCGAAATTTCGTCGGGAATCAAAACATATGTATCATTTCTAGACAGCGTTTTTTTATGCTAATTATGCTCATTAGCCCATTTTTCTTCGAAAACGAGCAAAAGCCGCCACCGTCGACGGGGAACGTTACCGCGCCATGATCAATGAATTTTTGTTTCCAAAAATTCAAGAGAATGACATGGACGACATTTGGTTTCAACAAGACGGGGCCACATGTCACACAACTAACGCAACCATCGAAATGGAAATCTAATAACACAGTGGAACATTTTTGGGGTTATTGTCTGGGGGGTGAGAAAGTCAGGGTGATGGTACTATGTCAGTATATTAAAACCCTCAAAGGACTTTGCGTTCGTATGTGCCAGTTTTTTTTTATGACCTTTTACATTTTTTCCTTATCGTGATGTTTTTTCGCTTAGTTGTAAAATGTTGGCAAAAACGTAGTTTGACATAACTCGAGAACGACTAGTTCGATTTTGCTGAAATAAATTGAGAAAAATTAATAATTACATTTTCTTTAATCCATTAATATACTGTTTCTATACCAAATCAACATTTTTGCAATTAGAAATAAATTTATGAAGAAAATTTTGCCAAAAAAATTTTTTTTTTTTTTAAAACATATAAATCCCAAACGGAAAAACGTGTAGAGTCTTATAACTTTCACGTAAAGTCACATAACCTATAAACAAAATGCGACATAGATCATAGAAATCGATTAACGCGTTCTGCTTTTATTCAAAAAGATATTCACTTAATTGTTGCTTTTATTCAAAATTAAGATATTCACTTAATTGTAAATAAAAGCAGAACGCGTTAATCGATTTCTATGATCTATGTCGCATTTTGTTTATAGGTTATGTGACTTTACGTGAAAGTTATAAGACTCTACACGTTTTTCCGTTAGGGATTTATATGTTTTAAAAAAAAAAAAATTTTTTGGCAAAATTTTTTTCATAAATTTATTTCTAATTGCAAAAATGTTGATTTGGTAGAGAAACAGTATATTAATGGATTAAAGAAAATGTAATTATTAATTTTTCTCAATTTATTTCAGCAAAATGGAACTAGTCGTTCTCGAGTTATGTCAAACTACGTTTTTGCCAACATTTTACAACTAAGCGAAAAAACATCAAGATAAGGAAAAAATGTAAAAGGTCATAAAAAAAACTGGCACATACGAACGCAAAACCCTTTGAGGGTTTTAATATACTGACCTAGTACCATCACCATCACATACCATCACATGACTTGGAATTTCTCACCCCCCAGATTGGCTGTTGTACTGTGTAATCAGCCAAAATTGTGATGTCAATAATTGACCGCCTTGGAGCTGTGACTTGAATCCTTTGGATTTTTTTGTGGACGCCATTAAGAATCAATGTTACCCAAAGCATCCAGAGACAATTGAAGCGTTGAAACAAGAAATCGAAGTTGCCAGTGAAGAGAAATTCGACCCGAAGCAATGGAAAATATACTGAGAATTGGGTTGATCGGATGGGGTACTGCCGAGCCAGTTGAGTCAGTCACATGAATGATATTGTGTGCTGTTATAAATTGACAAAGTTCAACCTTTCCAATAAAACCCTGTATATGCAATATATGACAGCGCATAGAGAAAGGGACCTAAGGGTAAAAAAAAATCAAATTTCATTTTTTGATGTGGACAACATCTGAGCATTGAATGAGACCGATCCCATGCCCCAAAAGTGTTCCCTCCCAGAGATATGCGCGTTTTATGAAAGTGAACTCGACGATTCTAAGCGCAAATAGAAAGGGACCTAATCTTTAAAATGGCTCTCCTGAACAAAATTTTTCATCAACTTTTCACTTTTTTTCTTTTTTGATGTGGACAACATCTGAGCATCGAATGAGACCGATCCCATGCCCCAGTGTTCCCTCCCAGAGATATGCGCGATTTGTGAAAGTGAAGTCGACGATTCTAAGCGCAAATAGAAAGGGACAATCTTTAAAATGTCTCTCCTGAACAAAACTGGTTTTTAACCTTTCTATTTTGCGCATCACATATTGATCATTTAAAATTTGTAAAAACAATCATTTCACTGTGGGTTTCAATCACAAATATTTTGAATATGTAAGATTTATGCAAATATGTATGTTGCATAAAATATGCGGCCAACATTTGAAGGAATTCGTTTGGGGAGAGCCTGGCCTTATAGAGTTCGGTTTTACTTTCAACAATTGCAGCAAGGCTTTCTGAAGAGCGTTGTCACGGACCCGAAATCATGATAAAAGTAGTGTGCGGCCACGAAACTCAATGTCACTTTGCCATTTTGTTAAAAACTTGTCTTCTATTTAAATATAGAAGCAAGAGGTCTTGAGCCGGTATAATCCCTGTTCAATGTGTAAAAGCAACAGACCGAAATAAAACAAACGAGCTAAACATACGTACATGCACGGCACGGCACACAAGTTGACATAGTCAACTAAATCGTTTTACAACACACACACGTTGTAAAAGAAATCTATTGATGGCTCTCGATGTGGAGTCTCTTTAGAGGTGGCAAGAGTGAGTTGTATTTTCGTGGGCAATTGTGTGAAGAAAACTTGAAAAGTAAGGTTTACAACAGAAGTTCTCATTCGTTTGGGGAGAGCCTGGCCTTATAGAGTTCGGTTTTACTTTCAACAATTGCAGCATGGCTTTCTGAAGAGGGTTGTCACTTACCCGAAATCATGATAAAAGTAGTGTGTAGCCACGAAAATCAATGTCACAAATCAATATAGAAGCAAGAGGTCTTGAGCCGGTTTAATCCCTGTTCAAATAAATGCCATAATATGCCCTTGAACAATAAAGGTTCGTTCCACGGTTTATTTATATACTTGAGCAGTTTGTTTATATACTTGAGCACTCTTAAACATGTCGATTTGTCGATGCAAGTGTATATAAGAAAATAAAAAAAGGTTTTATAAAGTATTTTAAAAATAGAATTTTTTGAGAATACAATTTTCAAAATTTTAGGTTAATACCATTTGTTAATCAAGTGCGTTATATTATTTGGTACTATTTGGTATACTTTATTATAGAGAATCATGAATTTCTTTTATTAATCATGGGTTTCTTTTAAGGTGCCGCTAGTTGCGGCACCTTAAATTTTTTGGCATTCCATTGGTATAACCGATCCATTGGTTATGTACACAATACTTTAATCGTATTCATCATCGAGTGGTATGTTGAACTAAATATTCGGTGATGGCAACAAATTCTTCCTTTGCAACGGAATTTTTGTAGTTCCAACCGATTTCCAATTGATTTTTTCTCTGTGTGTATTAAAAGGCCACAATGTAAAATTTGGCTTGTTCCAAACCCAATCGACTAGACAGACAGTTCGCCATTTCAGCTTCACTTGAGCGAAGTTCTTGTGGTCAATTAAATCGTTTCGAAAACTTTGTATTTTGCTGGTCTGGAAACGAAAACATTTTTATTGAAAAACACATGCTGTTAGCAATCTATGCTACTTTTCAATCTGGGCACAGCCGAATGTGTCCTTACAAAGGCTTGTCAATGGCTTATCGCGGACATTAAAATTGTAATTAACACAGCTCTTTGGATGGGTGCGTTTGAAAACGAGTGTAGTAACTAAACCTCCCTAATGTTATAACTGATATAAGTCGCAGATTCAGTCCTTCGGGGCTATTAGCCCTGCGCGTGTATGAATGTGGAAATGTACTGTGGTATATTTAAGGTATGGAACGCAAATAGTAGCAATAAAGATTAAAACTTGAAGTTAAGTAGCAACGGCAAGTTAACACGACATTTGTGTTTTTCTCACAGATTTCAAATCTGTTCATACCATTGGGAAATATTACGAGGGAACCATTTACAATGTGTCATGTATGTATGTCGTCCAGTAGCGACCGTACTTAGAACGTCAGTGCTTATTTGAGCTACAATAGTTTTAATAAACAAATGCAATCAAAATTGTAAACTTATATCTTGAGATTCAATAGCGCGTATGAAAAATGGTAAAAAAGCAATAAAGTCTTACGAGGCTTGCACTACAGGATTGCCGAGAAGCCAACTTAAAATAGGTTATAGGGTCCCTTGGACTCATGGCATAGGCTTTTAATTTGCCCAGATTTTGAAAAGACGTAATTATATTTGAAAGATAATTTAATTGTTTTTGGAGCTCATATGTACGCGTTTGTTTGGGCCGTATTTTCGGCCCAGAGGGCCCGTCACCGAGTTAAGGATCAACTGTGCGCATCACCAACCTCTTGGTAAGAGGTTGAGATCCATCTACAACCTCTCGTTAATCTTTGGGTAGCAGCACACGGTTAATGGCCAACTATACGACAGCATTCTTTTTACCTGCGGTTTAGATGCAGATGCAAGAACTACAACAATTCGGTTCCATAGTATTGATGGTAGTATGGTTCGATATATTGTATGACCATATCACGGTATTCACAGCCAATAAACAGTAATACCAACCGAATTCAGATTAACTATTGGTTGCGATAACTGGCGGTTATGCCAACTAACCAATTGTGATGTACATGTTACTTTGGTACCAACAATTGGTGGTGGCAACAGATTAGTTCTTTATAGTGACCAAACCATGTTTAGTTGGCTGTTGTCAACAACATAAAAGCCAAAATACAAGTTATTCCACCATCAACATAAAAATATTTTGTCGTTTCTAGTCACAACAAAATCTTTGTTTATCCCGAAAACTTATTTCAAAATCCCAAAATAAAATTATAAAGAAATGGTCTGACAGTTTAAGTTTCTTTGTTTAGACGGGTAATGCTCCTAAACTATAAAAAAAAAACTATAAATAAAAAATATTTTCCAGAATATAGAAACAGGCTTAACTGTAATTTAGCGACATTACGCAGACTTGATCAGAATTATCGCCATAAAAAAAACAAAAACCAATTGTTTTTTGGTGGCGATCTATTTTTCCGGAGACGTACAAGTACTTGTATTTATATTTCTGATCAGTTTACCATTGCAAAGCTGTCAAATATTACATTGTTTAAAAAAGTACTTATAACCAACAGTCTATAACAACAGTCAAAACATGTACTTGTATAAATTCAGTTCTAATAATCATCGTTATTAGTTAGGGTTACCGATACTTTGTCTCTTCAACCAATACTGTCAGCTTCCACTACTAAAAATTGCCTTGAAGCCAATAAACATTCGGTTGCTGCAATGGAAAAAAATCGGTTGTGGCAACAATTTTTTTCTATGTGTGTGGTAAACCATAGCCAGTGCGAAACTCCCCAATGGGCGTTCCCTAACAGGGACCTCCCGCTGCTACAGATTTGAGTCTCAGATCCCACCTATTAGCGCATGACTACTTCAGTTTAAGTCTAGCAAACCCTGACTGGTTGAAAAGCTACAGTCGCTAAAAATAATGCCCTAACGTAACGCCGAAGGATGTAGCATCAGGAGTTGCACCGAAGACACTCGTATATCAAACGATTAGAATAACGGACAAGTGCTTATTCCGACAAAAGAAACATGAAATAAAATTGCGTGAGTGCAAGGTAATTGGGATTTACAGGAGTGAAAAATATGCCCGAATATTACATGAAAAAGATTAACATCGGGTTAAATTATGGGAATGAACTTCTCCAGATATAATAATGAAAGTCCGGTGACGAATATAGCAAGCATACTAAGTACTCGTATGTGAGGGTATACTTTTTCTTTTCCCTAACTTTTTGGATTTCCAGTGATAGTGGAAATAATTTGTTAGTTCCGGACGAACCAAATATATATTAAACCAACGATCGTTGTGCTTTAAAAGTAGTTTCTTTTATATAACAAAACACTGAAAAAATGAAGAATTTAGTACGTTTAATAAAAATTGAAGTATCTAGACTTCGGTATAATTTTTTTATTTATAATTTATTATTATAGTTATAATTTAACTTATTTTTTTATATTATAAAGGGTATTTTCATTTTGATTTTAATTAAGACACTTGAAGCATCAAGGGTCTCTCTCTTAATTCCGTTTCCACTTTGAGAGAGAAAAGAATTTTCTAATCGATAGAAAATAAAGGGATTGGAACGTGGTATATACAAAGGAAATGAAAGATAAAGGACATTTATAAAACGTGCGAGGTTTGAAATGTGAAACATACAGTTTTTATAAGCCAAATCGTATTTAGATGTTCAGAATATAAACACAAATGTAGTGTTTTGCCAGCGGTCAAATTAAACTTTAATCCACATTTAGTAGGAACTACATACTCGTATATGTGTTTCACCGAAGGGTGGATGGTATATCAATCCATTGGTCGTCGCAAAATTCTTAGACGATCTAGCCATGTCCGTCCGTCCGGGATCTGTTGAATGCACGATAGCGGTCGAACGAATCAACCTAAGATCCTGAAAGTTTGCATGAAGATGGCCCAATGGGAAAACATATATAAGGGACCTAAGGAACGTGATTTAAAAGGGTACTGTTAGTTGTAACGCACTAAACACCTATGAAAGGGCATAGTTGCTGGACTTTTTTGCTCATGTGGCCAAAAAAAATGTCCGGCATGGTCAAAACTAGCGATTAATTGTCATTACGTACATATGGGAACTAAAACTAAAGTAATTTTTGCTAACAATGCAAATAAAGTATAAGGTAATTTTGAAGTTTTGGCTGTGGTTTGCGACGGGCGTTTGGGCATTATTAGCGTAGGGACGGCGTAGGGTATAATACGTTCAGCCTGGCCGAACTTACTACGTTTTTACTTGTTTCCTCGCAATTGATGAAAATGTTGCCATTTAGAAAAATAAAACTTGGCAAAGCGTTTCAATACATTTTTGTTACTTGTACCACCGGCACTACCAAGTGCTTGGAACCACAACACACAATATCCCACTGTTCTATATTCGCCGCTAAAAAGAAACAACACGTGCTTTGGTGTGATCGGTGCTTAAAACGATAAATGGTTCCACATATGCAAACTGTCATACTAGAGACATTCATACATCCGTAACATTACGATCAGCTATTTCAGATTTAAGCAACTTGCAGCAGCAAGTGTACAGAACCTAAAATTTAAACATCTGTTTAAAATATTTTGGAAATATAAAGTTCTATAGTTGTTTCACATAAAGTAAAGTAGATAGCCTTAAAAAATCCCGAAATTTCCGGAAGAAAAACTCCATTAGAGAGACACTTTTAGTCCCATAAAAGTCGAGATTTTGTTAGAGTCGGGCCGACTATGAGATAACCGACACCACTCCTTTATTCAGATTATTCTGAATCTGTGTGGAGTTTAAGCAAAGTCGGGCATAAAATGTGAGTTCTAGAACAGGAAGGATGTATTTCGTTGGTGCCATATAAAAACAGATATGGCACAATTAGCAAGGTTGTTAGTGATCGCACTAAACGCGCTATGCTTTAGTTGAGCTAAAACAAATTTAAACAAATTCTGTGTAGCATAAGGTCGGGAGGGATATTTTTTGATCGGAAGGTATATAAGTCGCTCAAAACGCACTAAATATGAGCACAATCAGATTTAATCTATGATCTCTAGAGCGGCTGAACCTCAACGGGAGGGACGTTTATGTTAGATCTATTCGCGAACAGAAACCGATTACTGCCAATTGGATATTAGTTGCGTTTAACACACAATACCAAATGTTGTCAGAATCGGATTTATATTGCGACTTTTAGAGCGACAGAACCTCGATCGGGAGCAACGCTTGAGGGGAGGATGTTCTGAAACGTGGGATGGTCGGGAGGATCCTCCGTGCGGTGGCTATCCAAAAACATGGACCGATGGGGTCCAGTTTCAACAGAGTTATTTATTGGTTGCTCATAAGGTACCATGCACAATTTGAGTGCGATCGAGTTTAATCTTTAAGTTTTAATTTGTGGTTTAAGGAGCTACAGAATCGCTAAAGTGAAGCGATCTTTGTGTGTGGGCTATTCCAAAACACGGACCGAAATGCTCCAATTTCACCCGTAATGGGCGGTGGTCTAAATCGGATGTAATGGTGTCTTCTTGAGCTTCAGGTTCTGAAATCGGAAAAAGACATTTTATCAAAACATGAACCGATATGGACCAATCTCAATACAGAAAAATGTACTTCGTCGAAATCGGTTCTTATTTGTGACTATTGCTTAGATTACAATAGATTTTCGGACAGACAGACGAACATCATTCAATGAAATCAGATAGAGGTTGTAATCGATCAGTATACTCAACATGGGGTCTATCTTCATTCCTTTAGAGTGTTGCAAACATCAGCACTAAGTCGTAATAACCTGTACTACAAAGTGGTGTCAGATATAATTGCTCATGAAGATGTTAGGATTATTCGAGAAAAAAGATTTTTCAATACGAGTAGTAACGAGATTTCAATTTAACGAGGTTAAAAAGAAAAATACAAATTATAGAGTTTTTTAATTTGTTTTATGCTTACAGCATGTTTTTTAATATTATTATATACGAGGGCTGCTATATATATTTCTGGCCAAAGAATGAAAACGCGAATATTTAACATCAAAAATGGTTTTATTGTTTTTCAAAGTTTTGGCCGGTCAAAATGGCGCTGGTTTGAGCCGATGTGTGAGAGTTCGCATTGTCATGGTGCACAATGACTAACTGCGTGAAGATGATTGCATAACAAATTCTCTCTTTTGTACAATTAAGGTATGCGTTGATGGCTGAAATCATGTTTTGTTTATGCAACAGTACGTACGCTTGTTTGCCATTTTCAAAAAAAAATCCATCACAAAAGTTAACACTAAATGCCGTAAATGGCCCATTATGACTATGATATCTTTATCGGACTTTTAATGCTGTTCATTTCGAATTATACAAGTTTATCAACAATAATATACAAACGAGTATAATAAAAAAAAATAATAATAAAAAAGTTGTACAGATTTTTCTGATAATTACATGAGAGAAGAAAAAACAAGAGATAATTCAAAAAATTACACTCTCAGTAGATGCAACAGTATATTTCTACAACAACAGCGAAACAAAAGTGAAAAAATGTTACGTACTGGCAGCTGATCGCTCACTATGATTGCATTTTGACGTATGGGATATGTAACGGTCGAATGATGGTTTTACCTTCTTCTACTGTGTTTATCATTTTTTATAGAAAATTGAATATCATCATTAACTAGTTCGCGCTGTAAAGTGCCAATAGATATAAAAAATATAATTTGTCAGTTTTTTAAGAAAAGAACAACTAATGCATGTTATTAAAAATGAGTGGCAATAAACTTCGGCAGGTATTACGAAAATGTTAGTTTTATCGATGAAATCTCGTTTAAATGCCGCCAAGATTATCATACCCGATATTAACTAGGTTCTGACATTGTAAAAGAACGTGCTTTCCAGAGCCGTGCGTACAATTTGTTAATGCTATTTTCGCAGTCTTCCTAGTTTTAAGATAATATTTTCAAAATGAATAATTTTTTTATTCCGTTCACCTTTTTTTGATACTTAAGTTTTCAAAAATTGTACGACTGCTGTCAGTATACACCCTATGTACTCGTATATTCTTTGGATCATATTTTCCACCACTCATGCACACATTTCGACCGGAACGTTGGCGATTTCGCGTTGGATGCTGTCTCGGAGCTTGTTGGCATAGACCAATGACTTGATGTGGTCCCTTGATCCATTAAAATAAATCCAATGGCGTTTAATCGCATGAACGAGGTGGCTATTCGGCCGGAACATTTCTCGAGATAACACGTTCTACTCAGCCAGAAATGAGCTTCATCGCTAAAGATGATTTTTCGATGAAATTTTGGATTTTCGTGAAACTTTGCCAGAGCCACCGACTCAAAATTTTGATAGTAATGCTTAAAGATTTCCAAACGTGAACTTTACCATGATAAAATTTTTACTTCGACTAACGTTTTGACACTGAAAGATTATTAAAAATGTTTGAGGGTGCGTTGACATAAAGATAAGAAATTGTTATGTCCCTATTAGAAAACCCGTTATATGTTGAGAAATGTATTGTAATATTATGTCAGAAAATATGCGTTTTACTTAT
Source organism: Hydrotaea diabolus (assembly GCA_963513945.1). NCBI lineage: Eukaryota > Metazoa > Arthropoda > Insecta > Diptera > Muscidae > Hydrotaea > Hydrotaea diabolus. Next base: position 107,869,126 of record OY740717.1, read on the forward strand.
TAACGTCGTTACGGATGCGGAGAGAAAGCCTTTAACTCGGGAGCAGATTTGCAATCGCCAACAATTCGACCATCCTGCACAGAATTCGCCTCGAACTCCCCATCATCAAAGCTTGTACACCATGGTTGCATATATTCGGCGCCTGTTGTCATGCATCTCAGGATGCAGGACCGAATTAGGTGCGTTTAAAAGCTTGAACCTTTGCGATCTGCTGCTCTTTTGCATTTTTTCTCATTACCATTCTAAGAATGTTGAGTTTATCACTTGCTGTACATTACCGACATGCTTGTGCAATTGGAAGGATCAGCTACACTCAACCTGGTCAAAACCGAAGCAATACTTGCATTCCACATCCCAACTTGTCCGTTGGCTCGTGGCAGACCAGTTGTGGTTAAAATATGCTTAATGTTCTCAAATTCGCAGAGATTTTTAAATTAATAATGTTGAACGCAGTTCCTCAATCTGAGATAATCTGAACTGGATTACCAAATATTATACACTGCGACTTAAGTTTCGTAAAATAATCATTGTAAACGGCCTTTTCTTGTGGAATATGTATAATAGCCATTGGTTTAAGGTGCTGTCTTCGTTTATCGCCATAATCGGGTATCTACTCAGAGAATCCATGTATCTCACCTCTTACCCTTGCAGGAGTAAGACCCACACTGGTACACAAATCTATCTTTTCTGCGTTGCAGTCGGAGATTATTTAAAATTAAGACAAATTAGGTTTACTCGAAATGTCTTCAATGATTCGATCTTCGTTAAGTCTCTTAAAGGGTTAGGTATCAATGAGATATGCCAAATAAATTTCGTAAAATAGCCACTTTGTATCTGCTTCACATTCATCGAAATTAGAAATTTCATGACGGCGTCGTTGTTGATGGAAAACATGCTGGTTTCTACTACACGTATATTTCCTAGAAGCTTTATTCTCTTCGTTAGGAACTTAGATGTTCCTACATTTAACAATGTTGGTTTTTTCAAGAGAGAGGCAGAAAATTGTGCGACACAAACAAAAATTTAAAGATTATTCGGCTGTGTTGTATCGAAGTTTTTGGTCTGCTTTATGTTATACGAAGTTCAACGGGCCATGATTTTCTGTTTTCGGAGCGGATTTCTGAGCGTGGGCGGCCAAACCGGAGACGGTCTTTTACATCTCCAGTCTCCTTAAACAGTTTTATGTACCGGTAGACGAACATGCGGCTAATCCCTAGTGGCCGGAGCGTTTTGAAAATATCGTTTTTTTTCATTTCACACTTGAAAAGCGCTAAAACAGCTATACGGTTCTCATTATCTGATCGCTCCATGATGAAAGTTGAAACAATTTTAAAATCCCGTTACAGACTAACGCTATTGAGGTTAGCTTTCAAAACCCATATGACATTAACGGGGTATGTTCAGTTCTACTATAAAAATAGGTGTGTTCAATGTTTTGACAGTATTTATGTCCCTACTAAGTAACGTAGACTCCAAATCATGTTTATTTATGGTTAAGTTAAACTTATATAAGGGTATTTTTCTTCTCAGTGGAGGTACACAATTGAGAAGCGTGTTAAGATTTACGAAAATGTGCGTTTAAATCAAAATGCATTTTGTGCACTTCGTGATTTTTTTTAGATCAACATAATTGACCAAATGTGTCGACAATAGGGGCAAAACGGGTCTGAAAGAAATGTGAAAACACCTGTGCTTTCTTGCCCAGTTCGTTCTGCGGAAAACATTGATGTTGTTAGCGATAGTGTGGCAGAAGATCCGTCAACCTTGACTCGTGAATAATGTTCGCTGTCGTGAGATGATACTCGTAACGGATAAGGACCTGTACGATATGTGGTTTCAACAGGATGGTGCCACACAGCCAGCGAAACAATGGCTCTTTTGCGCGAGAAATTCAATAGCCGTGTTATCTCACGTTGTGACGATGTTAATAAGCCGTCACGACCATGTGATTTGACACCTTTGGACTTCTTTATTTGGTGATATTTAAAAGAAAAAGTGTACGTCAATAAGCCAAGAACAATTCAAGAGCTTTAGGTTGAGATAATTCGATACACTAACGACTTTGACCCCAATTATGCCTCAGAGTCATTAAAAATATGGACCATCGGAGGTATGTCACCGAAGCCGTGGCGAGCATTTGGCCGATTTTTTTTTCACACATAATTGTCGTAGATAATTTTATCATAATAAAAACAATTAAGATAATTCTCTAAAACCTTTTTGTTTTATTTAAAATTAATATTAACTGAATCTCACTGTCGTAATCTTGGCTTGCAGGAAACGAGTGAGGTGACCTGATTTCCCTTAGGTGACTTTCCACAGTTACATAGAGCTCCCCTGCAAAATTAAAATACATCTCGAATAATCCAATTCATCCTTTATGTTTATGGGTGACATGGAGCTAATTATTTGTGAAGACATAGGTGCTACAAGTTAGAGTGTGCGGAGCTCCAACTAAAGTATTCATATGCTATGAGGTCGGACCATGGATTAATGTCTGATGCCGCGGGAGATCAGGAGACCCTAGAAGTGTTGCTCTACTCTGACCTGTTTGGAAACGGACCTTCGGGGAGTTTCGCGGGGTCAAATACCGCATAAATTATAATTATTCCGAATCGTTATAAAAATCGTATCCATGTTTGTCTGTCTGTCTGTAGAAAGCAAATTACAGGTCGCATTATTGAAGCTAGGTGGCTGAAAAAATATGTGTTGATTGACTGAAACGGTTGGTATTGAAACTCGGTCAAAAGGTAAACATTTTCCTCGTACAAGTTCTGAGACAAAAATGAGTGACACCGCCCATCAAACTTTGAAAGATCAAATCTTATGAACTATTGCCGGTATGGCGATAACAGTTGGTAAGTGTTATGATGTTTATATTAAAAGAGATACGTCCTGGTTGTAAAGTATGTGTCACGCCCAATTAAAAAAAAACATATTAAAATCGAAAGGGTAATTCCAATTTTTTTTTAACAACGGTAAAAATTGACCATTGCTAATTGATATGAATTTATGACATACATCGAAGAGGTCTGCAAAATGTTTCTGTCGTTCTACGTTTTTCGAAAATCGCTAAGGTTGAAGATTTGTAAGCTGCCAAAGTTACGTTTTGTTTAGTAATTCGTGTAAATAGATAGTATGTTTAGGAAGTCAAACCTTTTGAATGCCGTGACGTATCATAATAAAATTAATTTCATAAGAAGCGTTAAAATAAAATCAAATGGAAAATATATTAGTTTTCCTTTTCGCAAAAGGATAAGAACATAGAAAACGTCCTTTATATCCAGATATATCTCGAAAAATGGTATTTATAATATTGTGATTTCAAATCAGCTTAAGTATGAAAACTGGTTCTACATATATGAGTTGGGTAAATGTTCATACTAATTAACCCTAAAAATGGTTTTCAGTTTTTTTGACAATAGGATAATAAGTATTAAGTATGTTTTGATAACCGCGCAATTGCAACAAAAAGTAAAACAAATAAACTGAAAGAAAAAAATTAAAAAAATTCTTGTGTACAGGAAACTATTCTTAGATATTCCAGCATAGTCAACACGATATAAATCTTAACCAAAAAAATATAAAATTAAAGAACTTGTTTATGGTTGGTTAGTAATCTGATACAGAATATCATGCCAGTAAACCCAGGTTCAACTCCGGGTAAAAATTATATCGTACACAGCTCAGTAATTTGAGAGAAGTTTCTTTCCCCTTGTTTTTTAATAGGATGTTGTCGGAATTAAGTTAAAGATCAAAAGTAAACGTGTCAGCGTTTTCTCTGACAATAATATTTATTAGATACGTCTTTTAGAAACTGACCCCAGAGAGAGTCAGTTTCTAAAAGAACTTTTTTTTTGTTCGAAAATATTTGAAATTCACGTTTAAAAAGATGAAATGCTTTATACGAATATGGTCAAATTTATATATTTTAATGTTTTTTTGAAATTCATAATGGATGGAATATAAAATTCGAAAACAATTCGTATCCAGATTCAAGGTAGTTTTTTTTACTATTTCAGCAATATATTCCCCCCCCCCGCGGTTCGCGATATCAGAAGATATACTTTTAAACTTTTTCAATGGTCTCGGACGCAACTTTATTGCTGCTGGTGACTACAATGCCAAACATACGCACTGGAGATCCCGTTTAGCAAACCCTAGAGGAAACCAGCTGTATAAATGTCTAATGTGACGTCAAAATAATCTGCTAGTACCTGCCCTGAAATATTGTCAGACCACTCGTTAGTTATATTTCTTATTCACGAGAAGACAGTACTTGTAGACGAGCCCCTAAGGCTTACTTCATACACAACTAACTGGTTAAAATACAGGTAGTACATTAGCAGTCACTTAGATTCGAATCATCTAATTTCTAACGCGGAAGAGATCGATAACAACGTATCCAACTTGAATGTGATCTTGGAACAGGCGGCCATTCACGCTACACACAGACAAATAAACGCGACAAATAGTTTAAATACTTACACAAACCGGGAAATAGAGCACCTTGTAAGTGAAAAAAGGAGGTTCCGTCGCGAATGGCAGCAAAACAGGTCACCAGCGGCCCGACTCAGACTGACTGACGCCACTAAAAGGTTGCAAAGCGCACTTAGAAATGAAGACAGTAGACAGCAACCAAATTCTCATTATGGAAAACATTAAGAAATACTAGTATGCCCACCAAAACGCTATTTCCAATACGCGACGCAAATGGCGATTGGGCAATATCAGAAGAGGAAAAAGCCAATGTTTTTGCAAACCATCTGTCCCAGGTATTTCGCCCAAATCCTGCAAGTAGCGACCTCCTACCACCTGATGGTAAAATGTCTGGCGTAATTCCATTGTTTACTAACGCAAATAAAGCTCTGCAAGTCATTAAAGAAACCGTGAATCCAGGTAAGGCACCTTGATATGATCTTATCACGCCTAAAATGATCTTGGAACTTCCCTATATTCCTGTTAAGTTCCTGGCAAAATTATTTAACTCAATTTTGAGACATGGTTACTTTCTTAAAGTATGGAAAATTTCTCTGATTCAAATGATTTTCAGTTCGTTCGATCAGTTTGCTTCCCTGCTTATCCAAACTATTTGAAAAAGTTCTTTTATCGAAAATAAAACCGTTCCTCGTGTCAAATAACATAATACCAGACCATCAGTTTGGATTCCGGGAAGGTCACAGCACCATCGAACAAGTAAACCGTACGACCCAAGCAATTGAATAATCATTTGAACGGCGAGAATATTGCTGCGCAGTATTTCTGGATGTTGCTCAAGCATTTGACAAACTTTAGCTTGACCTACAAAATTTGCAAATACTTACCGGCAAATACGCATCGAATTCTTGAATCTTACTTAGAAAACCGCAGATTCAGAGTCAAATGTGGGCAACACATCACCGATGACCGCGAAATACTAGCAGATGTGCCCCAGGGAAGCGTCCTGGGTTATCCTTTACCTTCTGTTTACCGCAGATATCCCTACCAGCCCAACCGTGCTAACATCCACTTTTCCGACTATAAGCAGAGATCCACATAACTAAAAATCCATTCTAGGATTCATTACTGAAACATACTTAAGGTTCGTATACTTATTGTTAGGCTCCTTTGGAGCAGATGCAATAATTCAAATAAAGCATATATAAAAAAAATCGTCTCGAATACGTTTGGAGTGAGTTAAAAAAAAACAACACTGCCGTAGTGGCGAGGGGGTTTGAAAGCCCTGATGCACAGACTATTTTGCTGTTAATCAAATGCAAACAATTGGAATTAGATTTGGATTTGTAGGGGATTAATCCACGAGGCGATTCTTCTTGGCGCCAACATTGATTGGGCAGAAGTATTCGCAAAGCATTTGTGATTCGTCCCAGACTTGGTACCAACATCTCCGTTCGTCCCGGACGAACATTTTATTGTAATCGCGTGGGCAAAAGGACGAATATAACAATCAAAGAAAACAAAATTATTCGTTCTGAAACTTAATAGTTTTGTTGCAATAAGTAATTATTGTGATCGCATGGGCAGAAGAATGCGCGATGCATACGCGATTCATTTCGTCGATTATTCATAACGGGAATATTTTGAAGCAGAAAAAAACAAACGGAACAAAAAAGACCTCTGGATTTTTTTGAAGTGGCAAGTTAGTTTAGTTTATTTTATTGAGACTTTTTTCAAAAACAATGACAGACATATACTAGATCTATGAACAAGAAATTGCTTATGACTATTAATGTATTGTCTAAATTATCAATAACGTACAGCTAACGGCACCAAGCCTTTTCTGTGTATAGTAATATTTTTAGTTTTATGTAGATCTGATAAGTGTGTTCGCCCTTGCTCCCGAGGCTAAGGTGGTCTTACGAGTGAAATATCCTAATAATTAGCCTAAAAGTATACCTATTACAAAAAAGGAGAGGATAGGGAAAACAAAAAAAAATAAAAAAAATAAGTAGAAAAAATAAGAGATTTTAACAAATGCTGTTCAAGAGCCTTAAATCCTTGTAATAAATTTATTAATTACGTCACAAATATATAGACCAATAGGAGTGACATCAGACTCCTTATATATATACTTATTCGAATATCGCTTGGAGAACGACTCAAAATTTTTACCAATACAATATCTTAATATCTTTCTCTTAAATATCTCAAATTCCTTTATAACTGTCAGGGATACATTAAACCATATTGGGAACCCATATAAAATGACCGGGCGTATACTAGTCTTGTACAGTAATAGTTTCGTCTCTACCGGTAAACTTCTATTCTACAGAATTTAAAAAAAAAAATCCCAAAATCCTATAGACCTTCTGGAGAACAGACCTAGCATGTCTATTAAATTTCAAAAGTTTGTTGAAGTGAATGCCTAAATATTTCATGTCATTCCTGAAAGGGACTTCAGGAACCATTAATACCAATTCTCAACCGTTTACTCTCAGGAGCCACAAACCTTCTACACTTGCCTGAGGCGTTTCGAATACAAATAGCCTCGCTCTTGGACGCGTTGATCGTTATACCCCAAAAATTATAGAACTCCCTGACAGTGACAAGGTGATCCGCAACTTTCATCGTGCGCATATAAAAGACTGCATATAATAACCTAATCGAATCTGAACAAGTGTGTGGAAAATCGCTCATAAAAATATTGTATAAGTGCGGCGCTAATAATGATCCCTGTGGGACTCCACACCTTACCTCGCCAAACTCCGACATTCTATTATTTAATAGAACGCAAAACAATCTGTCCGAGAAATAACTTCGAAAAAATTTAATCACTCTGGGGTCAAAGCCTTTACGAATCATTTTAAACTAAATGCCATCGTGAAAAGTTCTATCGAAAGCTTTTTCCACATCCAGCGAAACCGCAACCGTACAATATTGCCTCCGTAAATTCGACACAACGTCGTCCTGAAATTTTAACAGGGCATCAGTGGTCGAATGCCCCTTCTTAAACCCAAATTGTAGGTCTGGTATGTAAGATTCTCTCATTCCATCATCCATCGTCAGCCGAATCACCCTCTCAAATAATTGGCCTAAGTTGGATAAGAGTGATATAGGTCTTAAGTCATTAATATCGTCAGACTCAGCTTTCTTTCTAATAGGCATAATCTTAGAAATCTTCCACGATTTCGGGAAATACGAATTACTGAGGCAGTTATTAAACAACATCGTCAGATATTCAAAAGCCTTCGTGGGAAGCCTCCTAACAATGAAATTTGAAATTCCGTCCAACCCCGAAGACTTCTTATTATTCAGGCATCTGGTAGACTCCACTAGCTGGTCCAAAGTAGTCAAACCGGATAAAGCACCTACATTCAGAGCCGAGCACTCTGGCGTGAAAACATAGCAACTCTCAGGAACCAGCGATAGCGTTGAATTCAACGTGTCGTCGATGTCTGAAATATCCCTGGCAGGAGCCGAACCTGAGTATATAACAGAAAAGTGATCCTTCAATTTCCCCAATTTTGTATTATCATCTTCTATAGGCACGCCATCCACCGTAAGAGTCCTAAAAGGCATTTTCCTTCTATAGCCTATTATCCCATACACATCCTTATGCGCCGTCGGACCTGGTCTAATCTTCCTCAGTTTCTCACCAAATATCCGGGATTGTTCAATCTCAACCTGCCTCTTGATCATTACATTAATAAGCTGTACCTGTTTCGAAAGTAGAGTATATGTCGGATCATTCCTGTTAAGAGGCCGATGAAAATTTATTTTCATTTCCTTTTGCCACCCGTGTTTTATTCGTATAACCGCTTTATTTCATCGGAAACAATAAATCCCTTTCTATGTACATCAACCGTCTCCGAGTGCTGACTAACCGCAGAATTCACCGTATCCGTAAAAGTTTCAATGCTCTGATCATTGGACAGATTCCGCGAAGAATCCGGAAAATGCCGTAAAAGATCAAGTACAATATCCTCTCGAACACAGTCCCAATCCGTATTCTTATATGAAGTGTAAGTCACATTAGGTCTTAATAGCATTTCAAAGTCAGGAAGACGTAATCGCATCTTGAGAGGGAAATGGTCCGAAAAAGAAGCCAGACCAGAAATCTGTATGTTCGTACTGTCCAAATCTACTAAATTCGGGCTAATAATAAAATGATCTAAATATGATAACCCATTCGGGTATGATGGAACCGAATCTGAAAAACGCCAATCCAAAATTGTACCACCATTGGAATTATTCATACCGTCTCCCCACCAGGTATGCTTTGCATTAAAATCGCCACCAATGATGGACCCATCGAAATCCCTAGAAACCTGAGCCACAAGAGAAAGACCGTCCCGAATCTGATAGGATTAAAACTACAGGGAATATAAATAGAACCCCATAAAATTCGTTTCTCAATACCATTAACGATAATTACGATGCTTATGAACGTACTCGGGAAGTTTACTCCAGGAATCCTAACTGTAGAGAAAGTGTAAGAGTCCTTTACAGCTATAGCGACACCCTGCGAACTACTATCCTTTATGACACTAAAGTGCTCAAGCCTAAATCTACGACGTTCCCCTAAATGAGTCTCCTGTATAAAGGCAACGTCTATACTGTGATCCTTCAAAGTCCTTAACAACTATATCCTACGACTGACTTCCACTAGCGATCTAACATAAAATGTCTGTATGCCTAAACATCTACGGGCCATATTGTTGCACAACCGGCTTAAAAGAGCGACATATTTCTCCTTGGCCTCTTTTTTCGAAAATTCCTTATAGTCTCTAACAAAGTTCTGAATTTTCATCTCTAAAGATATTTGCTGACTGACAAATCGTCTGGGCTATTCTCAAAAATTCCTGAATTAAAGGAGGTTTTTGACTAAAACTCGGAACTGGCGTTTTAATATTCTGGAACAAACTGGCAATTGTTCTATCCGGTGTCCTGTGATTAGAATTATCAACCACTCTTAAAACGTTTTCGGAAACTTGATTCCGTCTCTCCCTAGCCTGATCCTGCAATCTCTTCCGCATTCCAACATATTTTACATACGCTGGACAACCTCTGAAATTAGAAGAATGTCCCCTTTCCTTACAGTTTGTACAAAAGGGCAAATTATCTTTATCCGACACAAATGGAGCGTGATCGCCCTCACATTTCATACAAGCATAAAACATGTTAAATTTTTTGGATAAATGACCCCATTGTTGACATCTCCAACACTGTATTGTTTTCGTATTAGCCTTAGGTGATTCCCACGAAACTCTTTGCCCTAAAATGTAATTAAAGCCCCTGATCTCCTTAAGTGTTTTCCAGAAATTAGTGTCACTAGAAACAGTCCTGTGTCAAAGTTATTCTTTTTCGAAAACTCTGTGGATAATTTGGAAACGGTGTCCACAGTACCGGGAACAATTTGATCCAACTCACCCTTAATGGAATCCAAATCTGTCTTATAATGCAGTCCCCGCAAAACAATGCTGGTCCTCTTCAGCTCTTTAGGCGTATACGAATACCAAGGAACCAGTCTATCCATAAGAAGTTGCATCATCTCCGAATGAACCGATGCATCTTTCAAATACAACTGGCTATTGAATCTGTTTTTGTTGACAATATTGTATACTACATTCATTTGTTTTAGTTGTTGAACTAAACCTTTAATATTAACGTTATATAAGAAATAGGGGGGCAAAAAGATTTACCACCAAATATATTAGGGTTATTCTTTTCTTTGACTAAATTTCCTCTTCTTGGAACAGCTTTATCTGCATCAATATTCAAGCCATCCAACAACGCGAAACGATTCTCGCGGTTATTGACTATATTTTGAGTTTTTTGTTTTTTAATACTGGCCAAATCCACATCCACCATCTTTCGTAGTTTACTTTTGCTATTTACCAACTGAAAGTCTTCTTCATCCGTTGACTCCGGGATGTTTTCAAAATCCATTCCCACGGATCTTCCTGTTGATTCCGGAACAGTTTTCGATGACGTTGATTGCTTTTCCAAAGTGGCAAGTTATTTAATTAAAAATAAAAAATGTCCAATAAAACAATAAAAAATAAGTAGGAAAGATACTGCGTAATTAGACACTTCTTCGATCAATGGCGGTATTTACATAAAAATTCGTAACTGTTATATTACAATACTATTTCCATTCTTCCTTACAGGTATTTGCCACCAATTATTTTGTAGTACTGCTGACCTAAAAATTGACCGCATGCCACATCAACACATTGTCCAGTGTAGGCAAGCGATCAAAGTCTCGTTTATGCTTCTACGAATCGTGGATTCTTGCATTTACAAGAACACATTTCACGACTCCATTTTATGTTAACGGAATCGTGTTGGAGATTGCTTCAGCAATCCAGCGAATAAATCGCCAATTCCCATTAGTATGGGACTGTCCGGTAAAAGGGATTCGCATGAATGAATTGCCTGGTACTCCCCAAGCAATTCTGCGGCTAGTTCCCTCGCGATCAATGCACGGATACCCAATCGTGTATGGTTGTTTGGTGCAAAGCGAATCGCCTAAATAATTTGCACGTAATTCTACCGGGCGAATCGTCAGAGATTCGCATAGATGAATTATAGGCGATTCATTAGAAAGATTTGCATGCGATTTGTGTTAGCGATTCGCTTTGCACCGGCCATTTACACACGAATGGGTTAATCGCGTATTATTAGCCAATAATGATCGCCACGATTCAATTTATCGTCCAGATAAGTTGCCGATGATTCATCCGCGATCAAAAATGTTTGCAGGGAACACGCTAATTGCGTCACCTGTATGGATGTGAGGAGCTAATCAGGGTGTTGCCACAAATATACACACGTTTACATGCGTCCGTTTTATGTTATACTCGCGTAAAGTCGACATGCGAACTCCACTTAAGAAATTACGAAATGACCCTCAATAGGATTTCAGCCCTAAATGTTTCAGACTTATTCCAACTTTAAATACGGCCATACATTGCTAAATTTCGTGCATTCCCATTCATTCAAGTCGGCCTTTGGGTGTGTGGGTGTGCATGTGTGACTCACGTAAAGAACAGCACCCCCGCCGTTAAAGTGGACCTGAACTGTAAAAAGTCGATGTAATAGTTGTATGACTGGCTGGCTACCGCACACTGTGACACGCCAAATTTCATATAAAACATCGTTTGTCGTGGCAATATGAATGACTAGCGCACACCTCAAATATTGGAGTAGGCATACACACATACATGCTCCTACATACCTTACGAATAAGATGAACAGAAGGAAAAACAGGAATCACACACGTACACACCACCGTTCAAACTAATTATCGACCGACACAATCAACGCACACACACATAGTCCGACACATACACACCTACAAACGTAATACTAAAAAAACGAAAACCCCGCATCCATTAACCCAAACAAACATGCCAGATTATTCCAGTTTTACATCCTTCTAGTATTGTTTGATACACAATTTTACTGCTGACAATTTTAAAAAGTACCACAAAAAGGGTATTTCTTTAAACAAAAAAGTGGCAATTTTTTTTTGAAAAATGCATTTCGAGCAAGGTTGAAGTAATAGGAAATGCGTTACTTAGCATGAATTATCATTTTCTTCTGGTTTTTGTATCAATGTTGATCCCAAACTTAAGTTTGCAAATGGCAAAAACTTTTTTTAACTGTGCGAAAGGCGCTATTAGATGATAAATGCTTACACATTTTTATGACCATAAACCTGACAGATATAAATCGGAACGCATCAATTCCAGATTATCTTGACATTTAACGCGACTGTACGAAATTTGAGCAAGATCGGATTTAATATGTGGCTTTCTGGGTAACTCGGGATGAAATGCAATTAGGACATGTGTGTGCGAAATTAACAGCGCACCTTATAGCGATAATGAAACAACGGCGCAACTTCGCCTCTTTTAGTCTTCGGAAACAAACTTAGAATCTCGGCTATATCAAGGCATTTGACAACTTCCAATGGGGTTTGTATTTGGTCCAATAAAAAGCAATCACGATTGTTACAGCTGCCTTTGTCAAAATTCAACTAGTGTTCATTTGGTCGTAATTCAAAAATACTAACACTAGTCGAGAATGACATCTGTAAGAAGTGCGATTGTACGAAGTTTCGTCTACACCAATCGTTGACACATCGTTTAGAAATGTTGACAAAAAGGAATGTCTTTTTTAAAAGTGCCACCAGTGTTACCGTTTTGCCTCTAAAGTGCCAATTTTTCCACTTTTTCGGCCACGATACTTTAATGCCACTTTTTTATTGTGATACTTTTTTTTTTGCAAATTTTTATATTTTTGTGCCACTTTTTTAACCTTTTATACCACTTTTAGAGACATTCTTATAATCGTCATTTTGTCAAAATTTTCGTTTTGCCACCAAAAATGCATCATGGACTGCGATTATGTACGGGGTACTTTAAGCGATGTTTCAAAACGGTTGACATAGCTGTAATTTTTTTACAATATCTGAACAAAACTTTGTACCCTGTTAAAGTTGTCGTTTTCGATATACGGCTAGTCTATTTTTCTTTTTGTATTGCGGCGAAAATACCACTAGTAGAATTTCGACAGCTTCGGCAGTAATAATAGTGATTGTTTTGTATCGGGCCAAAGACAAATCACTTTGAAATTTGATAAATGCTTTGATATAGATAGCATCGAGTTTTTCCAAATTCTAATCTGTAACTCTAGAATGCACATATAAGTCCCCATATTCATCAAATTATAATCCGTCTTCATCAAATTATAGTCAAATTATTCCGTTACCAACCGTTCCATACTCCCCCAAATTTGTATCATTATCGCTTCAGTTTCAAATAGTTTATAGTTATAGCTCGCTTTTTGCCCTATTTGTGTTGGAACCCGAGTTATCCGATCTCCCAATATTGTACAGACAAGTAAAGTAAAAACTTTTTTATAAAAACAGTTGCTTATATGCAGCTCTTTGTATATTGAGATCAAAGTTCTGCGGGATAATCTGTGAACTGATGCATTCCTATTAAGGTTTATAAGTATAAACATGACATATTTATAAACATTATAATCTAATAAATTAAATAAAATAAATTTTCTCTTCCATTTGCAAACTCCGAATTAAAAACCTGAACAAGAAATTATCCTTTTTCTGATTTTTTTTTTAAAATTGTAAGCGGTTACACTGAGTGACACAATAGATAAAAAAAAACTAACCCAAAAGTACAAAAAGTTGCACAAATAGTACCACAATAAAAAATGGCTTATCATGGTAGAAAAATGTAGCAAAATTGCAGATATCAAGTGTTGCACTACGGCAACACTTGATATCTGCATTTTTAAACGTGACTGACTGCCACTCTGGAATCCACACATGTGACCAGATCTTCAACACATTTTATTATGAGGGACCAGTTGCCAACCGCATTGTTAAAGTCTACATAATAAAGTCTCTCCCGATTTGAAGCCTAGCATCTCCAGAAGCTAAATAAGGTGCGTTGTTATTAAAATCCCACGTAGGTGGAATTGGTGCATAAATTTGTATTGTATTCTGCCAAATCGATTTCAGTCCAAGTTCTCTGGCAGCCACTTGTTAAATCCGATCTTGAATAAATTTCGTACAAAAAAATCAAATTTAAATGTCTTTATAAAAAGAATTTTCTAAATGTAACCCTCTACATAACCATATAACCAAAAGTATTTTTTCTTTGACTCCATAATTTCCCATTTTTGCCTTTAAGGTTTATAGCCGGAATAAAGAATACTTGTATACATTTATCATCTAACACCGCGAATCGTACAGATAAAAACTCGCATTTGCAAACTTAAGATCAGGGAACCACTATGATTCAAACCCTGAAGAAATTGACAAATGTACGCCAAGAAATTAGCACTTACAATTTGTGTTGCTTACACCGTGCTCGGAATGCAAATTTTCTTGAAATAAAAACTAAAAAACATTAGCTCTTTTTTTCGAAAGTTTGTGTAATGGCTGGGGTGCAAAATAAATTATGTACTTATATATCTCAGTATTGAAACAAAACAACAAAAACCTGATCACGGAATCAGAATGAGCATATTTCAGTCATATAGAGAAAACCTATTCTGTGGTATCGATCTGTCATCTAATGCCTTTCTTGCCGAAAGGTTCCTAGGCAGCCATCTTGTAGCTTACAAATTGTACAGCTCATGCTTTTATATGAACAGGTCAATGCTTACATCAACGCATAATTGAATGCCTTAGTTTGAAAGTAAATACATTTTTTTTCAAAAATTGGTATTTGATATTTTGCTTTCTAAATGATTGTCGGTTAACCCGACTGTTTAATTTCATATCAGAAACAGGTAGTAAAATTGCTTTAAAACAGAACGAAAATCCGTATGATAGGTTTATTTTTTGCATGTATAGCATTTCTTTTATTGAAGCTTAAAGGGGGGAACAAATTTAAATAGTAGCCAGTTTTACGCCACTTTGCCATCCTTAGGTCGGATTCGCCTGAAATAAAAAAGCGCTGTGAAATTTCTAAACAACATCCTTGTAATGATCGAGCATCGGATAACGCAATGCAACACATAAAATGCAAACTCTTTCCATGTGCGGTTTGTAGAAGTACTTATCGTAACTAAGAAAACCCTGTTTGGGGTTTGTTAGTTTAGCTGCTGTTCGGATTATATGGCCTCGGAAACCAATTGGAATTTTTCTATCTTCGGCACAATTGTACCTATAGTCTTTAAGAAAAGAGGTAAAAACGTCATTAAGTTCGGCCAGGCCGAACCTTGTATACAGTCCGTACACTACTAAACAGCAAACAAAAATGGTCTGTTTTTGGGTCATTTCGGACCATGCGTCGGACCGTATCCAAAGCCAAAATGACACAATATTTGGATTCGTAGCAAAATTTGCTGTAATACCCTTATGTGACCCGCAAAATAGAAAGGGACCTAAGGGTACAAAACCAGTTTTGTTCAGGAGAGCCACTTTAAAAATTTAAATACGCGTATCTTTGGTGTACCATCATTCTGGGGGGAACACTTTTGGGGCATAGGATCGGTCTCAGTCGATGCTCAGATGTTGTCCACATCAAAAAAAGTGAAAATTGATTTTTTTTTACCCTTAGGTTCCTTTCTCTATGCACTGTCACATATGTCGATATTTTCTATTAATCGCCCGTTTTGACCATGCGAGACTCTTTTGGGTCACATAAGACAAAAAGTCTGGTAACTATGGCCTTTTTTGAAGTTTTTAGTGCATCCCAACTTTCAGTACCCTTATAACCATTGTCCGACAAAAAAATATGATTTATTAAGCAAATACTCAAAAAGGTGCATTTTTTTTATCAAGGTATTTTAAATCCCTTAAAGAGAAACATTTTCCCCCTCGGCCGATTACGCCAATTTATGAACATTATCTTTTATGTATTAATTACTGCAAAAATCGACTTTGTACAAAATAAATTAATTTCTTTTTGACTTCTTTAGTTTATTGCACCAAATTTTCTTTCGCGCAAACCTTGGCATACAATTGTGAACACTGCAAATGCAAGAAAGATCAATTCGATCGATTTTTTTGATTTGCGTTACTTTGTTTTGTCCTTAAGCCTGCATATGTCTTGACACAGATATTGACCTCAAAGTTCATAAAAACTAGTCTTCTTTTCTTCATTCCTTTTCAAATTAAAATCAAAACTTAAGCCCGAATATAAAAAACGCTTTTGTCGTATATAAGTACTTATATATTGTCGCCTGAAATGAAAAACGGAAAAATACACTTAATGTAACGTTTTTATAATACATTAGACTTCTACGAGCGAAAATACAGATTTTTTTTATTTATGATACATATTTATTTCAATTTTAAAATGTTATAATTGAAACTCGCACTATTTAAATCCCATTTTTATAGAAGGATCTATTCCGTGATATGTATAAATGTTCTTTTGGCTTGCCTGCTCGACTTTCAGCCACAAAAATATTTTTATAAAAACTTTGTACAATAAAAACTTTGTACGACTTTCAGCCACAAAAATATTTTATAAAAACTTTGTACAATTTTTAGTTTTGCTTCCTAAGCAAAAGTTCAAAAAATCAAAATCCTAATTTTCTGTTGATCTATTCCGTGATCAGTACTATATATAGAGCAAATTTTGTCTTTCTAGCTTAAAAGCCCACGTTAGAGACGCCTCTTTGGCCACGGTCAGAAAATCCGTTTAGCACATATTTTCTTACACATACTTCTACATCTCAGTCGGAAATTTTGGCGAGGCGCAAACAATAAGGAAATCAATATTATAGTTTTACTCGTACATTTTTATATATTAGATAGGGTCTCCGATCAAGATATCATGGTGTATTTTTCGTAACTAAATTTCATAGCTGTTATGGGATCATATATAAGTTTGTCATTCCGTTTGTAACACATCGAAATATGTATTTACGACCATATAAAGTATATATTTTATTGATCGTCATACAATTCTAAGACGAGCCCGGTTCAGTCTAAACGAAAACACCTAGAGTATTCAAACTTACCAAATATATAAGTATATGTCTTATAGTAGGCGTTGGGTTCCTTTGAGGGACTAAAAACAGTACGGATCAAATTTTTAATATTTTGATAATTTTGCTATGAAATTTGGTTAATTAACTTGCAAATTAACTTTTTTGGAAGTGGCAGGCATAGATTCTCTAGCCTTACAAAAATGGACGTGGTCATTAATGGTTTTGGACATTCAATTCTAAAATGTATCTACATTTAGGATTACACTACATTTAAGAATATACTTATAGAACTAAAAAGCGGCTTTCATTAACTATGGACATGTGGATATTAAAAAACAATACAATTTTGTCAGGAAGCACATTAACTTTACGATTAAAAGAAAATTTGAGGCCTTGACTCATTGGTGTCAGGCCCATATTGTCTTTATGTTAGATCCAGTAAATTTCTATTGATCTATTTAAGGACACAAATAATAAAACTAAATATTAAACAAAAGACTTATTTTTTTAATTTGTTATGCAAAGGAGAAATATTAGATTTCAATCATAAATAAATTGGAAATAAAATTTCCATATCCTTTTAAATTAAAAAACTAAAAAAAGCATCTGCGTTTTGGTTAATGAGGTTAACCTTCCCCACATTATTTAGTCGTGTTTATGAATTCATCTCAAACAAGATTCTGGCAACACTGTATTCTGCTTTTTTGCAATTAATAAGAATTTAATAGGGTAAACAGTACTAGGCAAGCCCAGTTCGAAGAATGGTTCGTGACAATTCTTAATAAGATGTAGGTCATTTTCTGATTTAATTAAACTATGGATGAGATCACATTTTTTTCT
The DNA here is from genome assembly GCA_963513945.1 of Hydrotaea diabolus. Classification (NCBI taxonomy): domain Eukaryota; kingdom Metazoa; phylum Arthropoda; class Insecta; order Diptera; family Muscidae; genus Hydrotaea; species Hydrotaea diabolus. The sequence continues at coordinate 107,886,889 of OY740717.1, forward strand.
AGGCATATATGTGCATGTGTGTCCTTTAGCACTGGTCTAACGTTCACATAGTAGTAATAGACAGCTTATTCAGATTTAAGTGCCAAGGTATTAATGTACGATTAATCTTAAGCCTTTCGGTAGGAATATTCAATTCACTAATGGAAAAGACGTACTATTTATTACTGAATTAATACTTACGACTTAGATGTGCCACTTTTTTGTCATTTAGTTCCATAGGAGTTAATCTGAAGAAGATTCTTGAGAACTCAGTGCAATAATTACTTTTGGCGATGGTAGTGAACCTACGCTAATTGTTTTCATACCCCTGAATATGCCGTTCAATGAACTTGCGAAATATTGGGCAAATAAATAAAAATTGAACATCCAAAACACTGACCTCGAGCTTGAAGAAGATAGGTAGGGCAAACAATGTAAGTATAGATGGAGTTTTAGAACTTTAGACGAAGTCGGTACAGGAGTTAAAAAAAATTACCCAACTCAAGTGCAACATGTAGACAACGATGAAAATTTAAAGGAGAATATATGTTTTAAATTTTTGTTAAAGAGTACATATTTGTTGTCCACTGATATAAGCGGACATGTAATCTTGAACTGATGAAACGTTAGCGCAGATGTCCGCTGGGGTTCGCTGTTATACGGATGGCTCGAACGTTTGGGGAAAGGACAGGACTAATGGGAAGGTTAAATAATCTATGCCTATCACTTCCAAAAAAAGCTGATTTAATAGTTAATTAATCCAATCCATTTTTCACTTTTGTCCGGATTGGTCCATTTTCAATAACGACGCAGAATATAAAACATGCATCTGGGTAGTTTAATGGCTCTTTTGGTTTGGACTGAATCGTGCTATCAACAGGCGGACATGGCTAGATCGTCTTAGAATTTGTTGATGATCAAGAACGCAATTTAGTATTTTTATGTGTTACAAATAGAATGACGAACTTATGTATAAGTATACTCCCCATGTTAGTTTTCACTAATATCGCGTCTCATATACACTCCCCGTATTTAAACGGAAGGGAAATCAAACAACCAAACATTTCGATGGTTTTGAAAGAAATATCTTTAATCACGCCGGGGTCGCCAAAATGTTAATCACGTTGGGGTCACCAAAGTGTTAATCGGGATTTACTTATATTTTTCAGTCGCCAAAATGTTAGTTCTTATTAACACCGGGTCTCCTATGCACAACACATATGGCAACAGAGCGGAGATCAAACAAACACTTCGATGGTTTTAAAAGAACTCGTTTTATTTACAAAAAAAACTATATCATTCAATACTTAAACTAAATATACATACTGAAGGAAAATGCATACATACAATAAATGCAAATGGTACATAAAACAAGAACATATCGCCGTAGTCCCCAGCATACCTGTACGCTTCCTAAAACAGAATAATTATGAAATTCAAAGAAAAGGTCAAATATTTCGTTTTACTGCATCTCGTTTTTGCGCACAGAAAACACTTATCTCTGTGTGTTCCTTTTGTTGGTCAACCTTTCCAAAAAACCATTCAGTGTATGACAAATACAACTGAGCTCCCTATATGAATTAAGAAAACGAAAATATTACATATGTAAACCCTTACTTATTTGTGCGTGGGCAAAAATATTATCCGATATTACAAAAAATTAGCGACAATAACGCCTCGTCGACTTAAAGTAGCTATTGATGCGTATGATAGACAGACCAAAAAGTTTATTTTTGATTTTTATGCAAAATTTTAAAGATTATATATGTTTTGTTGCTGTATAAAGACTTATTAACTATGATTTTTTTAAAGTTATTAAAATTATTGCTATTTGTTATTTAATAAATAAACTAATTAATAATTATAATTACCGCCTAAACTTCCTTCTACTTCAACTCTATAAAACTCCTTACTTATATGGTGTTTGCAAACTTAATGACGTATGTCTAGTATTTGCAGATCGTTTGGTATTGGAAAGGGACCAAATTGGGCTAAAGGCGAAAAAGTTCCCTTTTAAGAAAAAAAAGTTTTACACAAATTTTATTTCTGTGGACTTTTTTAACAAAAAACTTTAATTATTACGAACCGTAGTGCATGGGGGCAAATGGCTATTCGACATTGAGTTTTGTTTACAAATCTAAATATGTATCTAAAATTTTGGCCCACATGGGTCCAGAAAAAATCTAAATCTAAGTTCCTTTAAAATTTGATCTTTCCGAAAAATAAGTCCTTTCCAACATGGATATATGGGTACTCAGAAATTTTCCAAAATTCAGCAATGTACATAGGGGTGCTCCAAAACAATAAAATCAAAGAATCTAAATAGGACAACGGTTCATAGGGCTCCAAAATTTTAGTTCTTTCAAAAATTACTCATCACCAACAACCATACCCCCAAATACTCTCAATGTCATACTACAACGCGATTCATGGCCCGGCCTAACTTCGAATTGTCCACTTGTTTTTTTCTAAGTACGTTCCGCTTTCAGTACGTCTTATTACTTGAACAATAACTAGAGACCTATAAAAATGTTGTATGCACCCAACAATGATCAAATGTTGCTTGAATTTGCAGGTGCACCTCACCTCACAGATGGGCTTCACCCAACCAGGCGTGTCAGAGGCGACCTTTATGATCTACAGAGGGAGGTCCAGGGCTACACGCGCCTGGACGCATTCACTCTGACAGAATCGCAGGCACAGTAAGCAACTTCAGAGTTAATGACGTACTTGAAAATCATCCTCCAGGGGTAGCCTACGAGGACTGGGTCCAAATTGACGCCATTTTATCGAACACGTTTATCGCATGTCAGCAGGCACCAACCACACTACACATATTCAAATGACAAGCCAAGCCCACTTAGGAGCCTATCAACACACCCAGTCCAAGCCGGCAACAGCCAGCAGCTCACGACAGGACGGCCAGAACGGACAGACATAGCCGCATTATTTGAATGCCGCTACCGCAACAACCAATAGATTCGCGCAAGTTCAACTGAGTTTTAGACCTAAACATCGGTATCTGCTACAGGCTACCAAATGCCACGATGTCTTGGGTATATACAGATTGAAAGAGGTTTATCCTAAGCATGTTTCAAAAATGATCAAATTTTCTCTTTCCGTAAACGACAATAAAACGGCTGACCCCTTAGCATACCCCAAAAACATATGTATCTACAAGAGTTGTTTCATCGTACAACTTTTTTGTGTGGAAAATGCCAACAACTTTTGTAACTGATAAATAAATCAATTAATTGCTACACTTTTGTTTTTTTTTTTTGATAATATGTAAAATATCTTTAAACTCTTAGTTTAAGTTCATATATAGTTTCACATACCATCTCTAACGAATTTGACGATGAGACATTTTCTTATTTGATTATTTCTTTATACATAACAAAAACATAAAGAAGGGTGTGCCATGTTTGATTTGTTGTTGGTAACTCGTACTTGCATAATTAGCGAGTTAAGCCCTACTCGCTTCCTAACTGAGTAACTTCCATACAAATGCTAGTTTAGTAACCTGAAAAGAACACAGCTTATGTTTGAGTACAACTACAACAACTTGTAGCATGTTCCAAACAAACTGTTCCAAAAATAATGGTCTAATTAAGCTTTCTTGATAAAGTTATTGTTTTGAACACTTGTTTTGAACACTTGTGCGAACGGGATATAGATTCCAGAAAGATTTTTTAGTTTTTATTTTTTAATAATTGTCAGTTAAATGAATAGTCGAGGTCGGGAACCAACAACGAAGGGAATAAATTACAAAAGCGACACCAAAAATACTCATCATACTGCTACAGAACGCGGCTCACAAAAGATCACAAGGTGAGATATAAAAAAATACTAGTGCAATACAACCAACGGACGTTGGTAATCAACCTACGCTACTTCTTCCGTTAATGTTTGCTTGTACTCGATTTTTAATGTAAGCAATTGATTTATGTGATGTTAATTGTAAAGTGTTTTAGTTGCAATTTGTTTATTGTAGATTATTCCTGAGGAAACAAATAAGTAGAAATAATTTATTAAATGACAAATCCAAAGATGACAACACTCATTAAAGAGCAGGTATACATTTATTATTATTTTTTAAAAATATCGACAAAGAATTTTTTTTCAGCAACTTTAAGTTTTCTGGTGGATAGACCATATATAGGATGTTTCTCAAGCTGCCTTAGAACTATTGATAACTATTGTTTAACAGCTGATAATGTTAAACTGTGTCGACGCCAGAACAACGCTTTCAAATTGTCAAAATTTGCTTTGAAAAAAATAAATCTGATCGCTAAGTTCAAGATACTTGCGATACAGCACCCTTCAAAATCGATTTAATGCAAAATCAATTTGTGTACAACTTTGTTTCCAGTAGTGACCATATTCACTGGCCCGCACATTCCTGCGATTTACCGCCTCTGGACTACCTTTCATGGGGCTCATTGGTTTATGCCGACAAATCACATTGGCGCCATACGGTTAGACTCATTGGAAAAGTAGTCATAAAGTGAATGGACCATATAACTCGTAGCCGCGATGGAATTATGCCGAAATCACCAGACTGAAATGAAAAAAATGTGTTCAACAACATTTCTGTAAATCATTTTAAGTTCTCAAGCTGTTGTAGCAGTGTGCCAGGGTAACGGCCCATGGCGAAAGAACGACTGCCTTGGACTGTTTGTTATTCGGCTGAAGGAAATTATTTAAACTGAAGTTACCTTAGATTTTACCTACGTCAAAGAGAAGGGTCGAATATATTAAAGAATTTTCCCTTATCTCAATGTATTTAGAGCGCGATGGGCATTGAAAGTAAAATGTTTTGTGGTTATGACCGCAATTTGCTCATTTAATTTTATCAGAATTTTCCAGCACTTAAAATTTCAACACCGATTTTTGTAATATATAAAAACAAATCTAGAAATATTCTATGCTTCAAATTGAAATAATGTATGCTCATTCATTGTAAAGTACTTATAAATAGTTGTACAATTTATTTCTTGTGTATAATTCCAATAATCAAAAAACAATTGTGGAATAAACTATCAAAATCAACGAAAAAATATGCACAAAATACAGGAATCATCTTACAGGAGTCAAAGCTGGAGTTAAAAATATTCACGACTTCGACTAAAAGATAAAATTTCAGGAAATGAAGAAAATTTAATTTTGCGGAGCAGGTATTTTGTTATAATAATGTATAGTTACTAAAAATGTGTTAATAAATTTCCAGGAATTTAATGTACAATTTTTTCGATCATTTTTTTTTTCATCTTAAAAGTACCATGCTCTAGTTTTGCTACTGTTTAAAAAGTTTGTGGGCAATTTTTAAGTTGAAATAATAAGATTAATACTGCTACATAGTATAATGACCGTTGTGAACCAGTTCACATATTGGCTGTTCATAGTGCCAAATAACACAAAATCTTTACGCACACCAGATTCCCAATGGACGTATCACGATGGAATTGGACTGATTTATATTCCGGCATTTTGTCTAAAGTTTTCCAATCAGGGCGGATGTGTTAAGGTGTTTGATGGCGTTTTTCAAGTTGGTGTCAAGCTAGGATGAGGGTGTCCCACCGTATTTGCTAATTACTTGGAACTCATTTCTTAAAAACATTACCGGAGACTACAGCATTGTGAATTTCAAGTTGGGTAGACTTTTCTCCTGATCGCCAATTGAAATTACATGTATTCAGCCACGCTTCAGAAAATGCATACTGCGGTGCAGTATACATACAAAAAATACCTCGGCATATGAACTTTCTAACATCCTAGCTACCATGGTAGCCAAAACCATGGGAGCGACAATAAACCGAACAACAATCCCATAATTAGAAACATGTGAAGCCGTGCTTCTCGCAAATCTAATCAAAAATATATTAAAACCTTTTGACGGCCACAACGAACTCTTTTTGTGGGCCATCATCCATGGATGGCTAAAAAATTTCCTAAGACTTTAAAAACATTTTACAACATACTCGTAGTTAGTACAACTTTATGAAAACATCCAAGAACGAAGAATTTTGCCATCGATTTGCTGTCCCCCATAAGATTTAGTACATGAATTCCTCTGGTGGCAAGGGACTTAATGGTTTCCTTAATCTATTGAAACTTGGTCAGAACAAAGAACCTTTGATCACACTGCTTTGGAAACTAAACGGGTGTCAAGATTCTATTTACAAGTTAGAGAAGATTTAATCTCAAGAGTTTCATCATTTCATCGTGCACTTGGAACTATTTGCTACAGATTTCGATTCAAAAAACGTTCTCCTGAAAACATATGGTTGATTCTGAGATTATGGGCCACTTTGTTGTCCTTGGTTGTTTCAAGCGGGAAAAATAAAATATATTATACTTTATAATTTACTATACAATTAATATTTATAGGACTGTTCACTATACAGTCATATAAACACTCGTTTTTTGCATTGATGTCAACCTTGCATTAAAAATGTGACATCAATGTAATGATAAATGACATCAATGGTGTGAAAAGTTCCATCAATGCGATGGCAACTATCATCGACGGTTTTTGTCATAATATCCTTGTCATCATTGCAACGACTCTTGTAATATCAATGCGAAGAGTCCTAAAGAAGAACACTTTATCGAAATTCTGACGGCCGTTATGTTGCGCGACCGTCATTTAGGTCAGATTATGCAGAGAGCGTATTTTTCACTCCTTTCTGTAATATGGTTTTAGCTCAGTACCACCGAATGGAAAAAAATTGAGCATAGCTCCTAAACTCAAATTACAATATAAAAAAGTTAAGAGAATGTGGCTTTAAATCAATTGGAGCAGATAACTCTTTATCTGCATCAACCTAGCAGAGAACAAATAGATAGATATGCATACGTAGAAATCCTCAGAGAATATGTTGGTTTGATTTTTACCATAAATAGGGACAACCAATACTTCCCAGATATTACTTTAGAGTTGTTGGTGGTGTTTCTCGAAGGCAATCTTGCCGGCTTAACTTGGTGAACCCAACGCGATCCCTATTGACTACACCAAAAGTCATCTCACGCACCTCCGGTTGGTAACGCCAAAGGCTAACATGTAAGAGACTATCTGCTGTAAACTCTCTTTGTCGCTCAGTTCAGAAAACTCTATTACAAAGAAAATTAACATAAGTGATGAAAAACGCAAACGCACTTGAAACTCTAGTTCAAGCTCTTTTCCTGCTGCAAATCATAAGAATTTAAAGTGTTTAAAGCATGCTCTTCCCCGATCGCTGCGACAGGGAGTATATGCCACCGTAACTAGTTAAGTTTATGGGCTGTTCATTTTCCACTTTTATTATTTTCCGGCTATAACTAATTTCTATACAATATTTAAATACCTCTCACGTGACTTTCTGCATTCATTTCATTTATTGATATTCGATCCTTTAGGCCTTATATAGTTACAAAATTACTTCAGATTTGTTTAAAATATAAAAAAAAAACTTAAAGTAAGATTAACAATTCATTATAAATAAGTATTAAGTTAAGTATACATTTAAATAAAAAAAAAGATTTTTGATATCCCAAATTACGCAAAAAAGGTATTCATGAAAGACTACTAGATACGTTTCGTAGTGTAACAGCAGCATGAAAGTGAAACACACTAAGACTACTAGCCAATACTATGGTTTCAAATCAAAGACAAAGCAACACCCGTAGAAAACGCTTTTTTAATTATTTACAAATCATTATGTCTCACATGTTGAAATATTTTGTTCTTATAAGTATGGCATGAGTAATTAAATGATCTGAGCGAGGCAGGCAAACTATTAAAAATGCGAACAACTCTCACATGAAATGATCGACCTAAATCAGAATTCAATCGGGGAATTATAAGCTGTGGATTTCTTCTGGACCTTCCAAACTGAAAAAACTCAACTACGAAGATTGGTGTCTGAAGTTTATACAACTTATAGAAGTGAAGTAAACTCTTTATTTTTGTAAACTCCATAAAGCTACTCGTACAATGCAAAAACCTATCAATGTACTCCGAAACGTGCCGCCGAATATTAAGGTAATATAAATACCTCACCACACGATTGAATGCTAGACGAATCTTATCCATGACCTAAGCCACTGCTCCAGAGTAAACTTCAATACAATACAGAAATATTGGCATAACAATCGCATGAATTATTCTAATTTTAATGTGTAGTGGAAGAGACAATTCCAAGTTGTACAACTTTCGCCAAGTAAAGTTAACTCTGGAAACCATGGAAACAGCCAAATTAGATGTTACGAAATAATTATTACTCTGCAAAAGCAAAAGGAACACAGGAGCTGGTTTCAACACTTACAAAAATATCATTAATATACATTACAAACAAAAGCGGTCCAAGAACAGAACTCTGAGGAACTCCACTACTAACTGGAAGCAAATCTGAGGAACAATAAATGAAAATGAAATGAAAATGAAATGAAATAAGACTGCAATAGCCTACAAGCGGAACTTGAAAACCTATACGAGAAGTATAACTTCTCAATAAGTTGCGCATGGTCCAATCGGTCAAATGCCTTCTCAAGATCAAGCGATAGAAGAACACAGCAACTACGATCAACAGAGCTTTTCTTATATTGTCAGTCAGACCGATTAATGCGGAAGTTGTACTTCGATTATACCTAAAACCAGACTGACAATCATGGAGCATTAAAAAAGCATTGATCCTGGAGACCATTTGAACTTTGAGAATATGTTCCACTATCTTTGACAAAATTGGCATAATGGAAATCGGTCTATAATCTTCAGCATGTCGAGCATTTTTCTTGCGAATGGGAATAACTTTTCCAATTTTCCATAAGGCTGGGAATGAAGAAGTAGTGATAATTGTATTAATCAGGTGCAGCATATAATTATCAACGTACGGAAAAACAACATGTAAAAATTTGGGAGTGTAACCATCAAACCCAACAGCTTTTGACTTAATCTTACCAAAAACTTCAGCCATTTCACTAAAATTAATAGAATTAAAAGAAAATCCACCAAGATTATGACTCGGAAATATCGGATGGCTCCTATAGTTGTTCAACTGGTTAGAGGAAAAACAACAATTTAAATCAAAGACATCGACATTATGAACAACATTTTTACCTTTACCAATTCCGCTCATGTTCAAAATTGACCATATTTCCTTACTCGACTTGTTTAAGAATAGTTTGCTATGAGCGGAACGCTTAATTCTCCTAACAATACTTTTTATTTTATTACGACACCTACAATATATGCGCCAGTTATCAGCATTTCTGTTATGTAAATAAGCTTTGTAGGAAAGATCTCGTAAAGATAGATGATAACTTATTTCAGCACATTTGAACCAATCGTCACTTTTTGCGAATGTAAGGGGACGCCTTCTTACTGGAACAATAGAATGCAAAACGTCAAGACTTCTATTCAAAACAGCCGACTGCTCATCAACATTGGATGTCAAAAAAATGTCCTCGAGTCTGCAAGCAGCCAGCGTATCTAACAATGTGTTAAGATTAATAGCATCATAATCTACATACTCGTAAAATTGTTGAGACGAGGCGGCTAGCAAGCTAAAAGAAGCAAATATGAAAGAATGGTGTGATATACCTGCGCAATAAAATTGAGCAGACAATTTCACAAGCTCAGGCATCGACACCAAAAAATAATCCAGTAGGGAAGTGGTGTTATGGAAAACACCATTGTGCGTAGGCCTCGAATTATGAACAACAGAAAGATTCAAACTGGAACAATAACTACGAACAGATGCAGACTCCTGCAAATTAAATAAATTTTTGTTAGTCTCCCATTATGACAACGTTGGATTATCTAACAACTACATCTGAAATTTGCTCTACAAGGGCATCAAAATTCCATTGAGGAAGATATACAACCCCCAACTAAAACTTTCAGATTATTAACGATCATTTCAACAAATAGACATTCAGCGATCCCATAAGAATTACCAACAAAAACAATTTTATGCTTGAGAATTTTTCCAACATAAAGAGCTACTCCCCCGCCCCTCATGTCAGGACGATCATTTCGGTAAAAAGTGTACCCTGGAATGTCCAAAGCTGCATTAGAAATATGTGGTTTCAGCCATGTCTCGCTGACTCCAACAACGTTTAAATAACAGCCTTCTAAAATACTTCTAATTTCATTTATCTTTGAGGCGCTGCTATTTATTTTAAAGCTTTGGCAATTAAAATGTCCTACATTAACACAATCCTTTCAATTTCGTAATTGGGATGACAAAAAAAAATTATTACTAACAACATCATCATAGTTATTGCCGTTCATTATAACTGAACAAAAATAAATTAAATAACGCTTTACGCAAATTACCAGAAAAAAATTTTCTAATTAAAAATAAAAAAGGCTACTATCATGAACCAAGCTGATCTGCCCAATTCTTATAAATGCAGATTATGGGAACAACAATAAAAATACAATTAGTTCGAAACTATTGCTACTGGCATCGTATCAGAAATGCCGACAACAGCATCTAGCAGATCGACACACTGCGACACTATGTGCGTAATAAAAGCCTTCGGCCTATCCGCATTCTGCAACATAAATTTGTTTATCTTCTTCTCTTTCAATAACTTTCTACATGTGTATAATAGTTTTGAAGCCGCACGGCTCAGATGGTCGTTTAAATACACTCGGCTACGCACAGTTCCACCAATGACATCAGAGAGCAATAGAGGATCACTTTTGAGATTGTTCGCCATTAAGCAATCTCTTGCATTTATGGAATTAAATTTGACTAGCACCAATTTACCTTGAGAAAAGTAACAACAATGTTGTATGTCCTGCGAGCACAGATTAATGTTGCATAAAGACGCTATTTTAACAATAGGTTCTCGCAAAATTGCTTGCGACCTCTGCATGTGCACTTGTGAGATCCAAATTGTTATTCCTAGAACTTGCCACTTAATAGATCGATTTTTTCATAAGTTGCACTTTTACGAATATCATTGCTATATCATTTTAACAACTTTAGCACTTCATGCGATTCGTATCGTATTAAACTTCTTCACCATTTGCAATCACTGCTGTTCAGATTGCTTCAACCTAATTTATTAATTTTTTTATTACACATTGAACAGGGATTAACCGGCTCAAGGCCTCTTATATCTATATTTAAATAGAAGACAAGTTTTAAACAATGTTTGAAGAAAACTTGAATAGTGAGATTTACAAATGTGTTTCTCATTCTTTTATTTAGGGCCTGGTCTTAAAGAGTTCGTTTTTTTTCAACAATTGCTGCGAAGCTTTCTGAAGATGATCGTCACGGACCTGAAGTTGCGATAAAAGCAGTGGACAGCCACGAAAATCAATGTCACATTGCCATTTTGTTAAAAACTTGTCTTCTATTTAAATATAGATACAAGAGGTCTTGAGCCCGGTCAATGTGTAAAAACAAAAGACCGAGATAAAACAAACGAGCTAAACATTTTTTATTATAATTAATTTTCTGAATAGTTGAAAATATTTTTTTTCTTACTCTTTATTTTTGTTTTAAGCTTTTTTATTTTTGAAATTAAATTCAATTTCATTTTTGACAAATTCAAAACTGTGTCTTTTTATATATTATATGTATGAAGGTGTATTTATATTGTTAATGCATTTTATAATTTTTTTTAATTGGCCCAATGGACTTTGAATCATAAGTTCATAAAAATAAGTAGAAATTGAATATAATGTATAAACACTCCTGCGATCACCTGCCCCTACTAAACATGCAAATGTCATCCAAAAATACAAGGCTGTTTCTCAACACCACCACCCATGAAGATGGAAGGAATTTGACGTGAAGAAAATTGATAACTCCGATACATTTTACATTTGCAATTAAAATAAGCACAGATTTGTAAGTGCATTTGTTTAAAGCAAGTGAATAAGTCATCTTATCTCTGGTTTCGCCCCAGTAAAAGAACATGCTCATACGGAAGAGGAAGCAACTGAACATAAATTTTATGAGTATCTGAACAAACATTCGACCGCTGGTCTGGTCAGGACAATGGAATGAGGCTGATCAATTTCGTCGCTGCAAGAAATATGGTAAGAAGTAGCATCGCGAGATCCATAAGGCACATGATAGTAAGACAAGGAATCAAATCGGCCATATTGTAATCGACGATCGAAGTATAAACGTCCCGAACAGTGAACATCGTTTTGGATATCTACTTTGTATCAACAACCGTACGCACTAGGTTGCGATTATGGTTTATAAAATTATGCATTGGGTTGTGGCATCTGAATATTTGATATCATAAATCTCTATTACATCCCATTTAGATCTTCTAGATATTATCAGTTTTTACACTTGGATTTCCAAAGGTACAATTATGCATGTGGTGATCCATTTCATAGAATGTGTGCTGACTTTAAATAAATTGACTTCTACTTAGGTTTTGATGCATTAAAAACTGGAATTTTTTTTATCTAAAATCATTGTCTTCATAACAATTTAGACTACCTGCAAAGTACAAATTTACTAACTGTTTAGTTATAGTGTTTCTTATAATTTTTAATTATTTCTAATATTGTAAAAACCAAAGGTGGTAGTTATACTTTAAGTTTGTCTCGTATACTTATAGATTTTCTAATTTTTTGAATGGTTTTAGTTTCTTATATTTAACTAAGTAAAGTTGGTGGTTATATAAAAGTTTGTGTACATTTTCTAGTGATTATTATAATGTTTTGTACCGATTGGCTGTTGATAAATATCTGTAGCTAATTTACATATATGACGTTTCCTGTCCATTATGAATCGGTCCACAATGTGAACGTTGTCTCTACGCCATGGGCCCCCTCGGTCGGCAGGGGCGGGTGTGAGTGGCGTGGGAACGTTCGACAAAAAAAAGTTTTTAACAGTTTTTAAGTTTGTAACAGCTCCATGCAAAAACCGTTCTATTTGATGTTAGCAGAGTTTGTACAAGAGTGTAGGACACGGACAGAAGCAAAGATCATAGCTAACAGGGCAACAATTGCACATATACCAGCGCGAGCAGAGTTGAGAAGTGAGAAAAATTCCCTATTTCAAGGGGTAAAGTGTTTACAAATGGTAAGACGACAAAGTGAGGAGATAGCCTTTAACAGCACAGAAACGAAGCCAAAGAAATTGTCGACGGGTCATTTACCAGACGAAAGAATCAAATACCTACATACCTTCCTGCAGAGATGCAAATAAAAACTGGTCCACTGTGCTGATGAGCTAATGACAGATTTCACTTTTTTAGCGGCTTAAGTCCTTGCCGATGACAACCGCTGAGTAGGAAGAGGGCAATAACCCGGCTCAAAAACTATAACGCCACATGAGCTGTCGGAATGCCGACGTAGCTGCATAAGACCGGTGGAAATAAGTTGTTAGGTACATGTACAGCTAGTTCGCACTCTGTTAGACCGAACGAACGACTGACGATTGGAACCCCTGCGTACTATGTGTAATTTACAAAAAAGGACACAAGGCTGGTTGCGGCAACTACGGCGCAATAAATCTCCTATACATGTATAAAATACAATCGACTATACTGTGCGAAAGATTTAGGCTCATTTGCCCGAACTGATCCCACCGCATCAGGCAATCAAATTTTCGCACTGCGTTAAATTCCGGAGAGACCAGCGAGCAGCGTAAGAGAAAAATTATTTAAAACCATTTCCAGCAAGACTTAAACGACTTCGTAGAACAAAAAAAATCACCGCAACAAAAGGTCTCAGACAGAGTGGCAGGCTGTGGTGCAACTTCTTCAACATTTAGATGAAAAAACCTTGTAAATTAAATGTTAACGAACCGGTTTTTTTTTAAATTTACAGAGTATGTGTCTGAAGGTCCTCATTTACCTGCAGACTCAAACTGTGTCAATCAAAATAAATCTAGCAACAGCAAAAAAAAGTACCGCGTCAAGGCCGGCTTTCGAAACATCAAGTTATAAGAAGAATTTAAATGCCTCGTATTCTCCATAAACCAAAAAAAACACTGAAATAAAACGAAGGATCGTGTTAGCAAATAGGTAATATTTTGGACTCAGGGAAGGCCGGGACTCTAGCGCAGAGATCAAGTGGAAAAAGATGCGAAAATTCTTCATATTGGAAATGAAGGCAACGTTCAAGCCGGCGGTTCCGTCGACTATATACACAATACTCCATCCGGTCCTTACTTGATAATTTTTATCTTATTATCAGATTTGGGCACAACAATTTTGAATATTTATCAACATTTCCCGGAGATGTTTATGGTGTTTAATATTATAATCCTAGTTTATATTTTAAAATTGTGTGTGTTCAAGTGCTAAGTAACTCAAAGTCATGCAAATTTGCATTTATTTCTTCCATAAGCGGGGTCCCGCCACATTTGAATGTTTTCCCGCTTTCCTTGGAAATAAATGCCAGCGAAAAACTTTAGATATTGCCTTACTTTTAAACATATGCTCGACTCCATAATTATTCCCAACTTTTACTTACCTTTCTGTTTTGCGGCTCTAGATGCTCTTCGACATCATAAAACCATACGCATTGCTCATTTTTCGACACCTCGGCAGCACCATCAATAGAGTCCAGTTCAGGTTTAGACAAATTCAGAGCAACGTCTACTTCAGAAGCTTGAAATATACCCGATATGCACACAATTATATTCCCCTCCTCCACGGAGCTATCGCCGTGCTGTGTTTGGGCATGCCGCATTAAGTTAACGTCTGACATTTTGATACAAGTTAAAGTTTTTAACCAAAAAGATTGAGAATCACCAAATATTCCAATTCTTTTAGATTTATGTGTTGAATCACCGATAATACGATTACGAGGCAGGAATTTCGGTTTCAATAATTGTGCTTGCAAATTTATTAAGTTAGTATAGGTTTTTAATAAAGACACAACGCTGCAATTAACAAATTTAAATTTCATTGACGCCAACAAATTCATTTATAAGTATGTATAAGCGTAAACAAATTACAACTGAGCAGAAACAATACAATCAGCTGTTAGAAACGTGTACGTCGGTAGTCGAAATGCAAAAGTGGACAAGTAAATTAAAATATAGTCATGTTTTCCATTGCGTTGATGATTCTCCGCAAAAGGGCATGACTATACGTTGTGGCTTGGCATTTATTCGGAAGATATGTAATGTGATCATTTTATAAATACATTGAGTTCTTTTTTGGTCAGCAGATAGCATAATAAATGTTTGGCAAGTTTGCATTTTAGCCAATGCTGCATTTAATTGGAAAACAGTTCTAGGTTACCAAAATTGAAGTAGGACGTACGACATAGACCTCAACCTAGTCGAATGCGATGAAAGCATAACTAGTGTTCCACAATCGATGGTTGGCAGCACACACTACGACCACGCTTCGTCAGTTATTCCTCATTCGCATTTAGAGTAACTGCCGAATATAACAACATCTCTTACAAGAAAACTAAATATACCAGGTGCTATTGAACATTTTTTTATTGAAGCTAAGCTATTTTTATTTTGGAAAAAAGACCGTGTGTGGATTGACGGAGTGGTGACTTTCTTGTGCAAAATATTTGAATAAGAATATTCCTCTATATATCGACATCGGTGTTTCTTGTTATTGCAATTAAAGAATACATATGTGTTGGCAAGGATAATGCAAGAAAAAAATATGTCTTATGCCTCCTTGTTGTTGAATCCGTTTTTGTTCGCGGAACTTTCTACAAAATTTGGTAAAAATACAAAGAGAAGTCAAAGAAATGTGTTAAACCAAATAATTGAACTATTAAAGCTTGTCTTAACTATCTGCGTGAGCATATTTAAATATTCATTTAAACCGTAAGTATCTAATCATTCCCTCTCATTTATGTTTCATTTACTCCGAATATATCGAGCCATAAGCGCTAACCTATCGTAAGTGAAAAAATGCAAATTTTACAGGAGACTGTTTTTATTATTTATTTCAAACAACTTTATTAAAAATGCAAATGTTTTAATGCAAAAATTTAAGATTTCTACCTACTCATATAACTGTATCAAAAAACAAAAAAAAAAATCTGAACACATTTGCGATTGCTGCAGCAATTTGATGTGTGACTTACGATAAAATTGCTACACAATAAAATTTAAACAATCATTTACGATAAAATGCAAAAGCTTTTTTTTGATGTTTTACTAACAATTTTGTCATTTTAAAAATACAAAACGATGAGGCTTGTCCTAACGATTATTTTTCAGCAATAAAATTTTTTTTCCAAAAATTTGACTTACGATAGGTTAGCGCTTATGGCTCGATATATAACAGTAATTGATGGGTTTTTTTTATTGTTCCGTGCATTTTTTTGACAATGGCTGCTTAGAGAAAAGAAAAGGCTTTGGAAAAGAGAAATACTTATTATAATAAAACTTTGGAAAGACGGTGGCAAATATGATAAAGTGTTGAAAGGGCATGGTCGTCAGTTCAAACAGTAATACAAAGCTTTGAAACAAACAGGAATATTTACCCCAAGACTAGATCTGGCCGCCTAAATAATTTAACAGGAAGGGAGTCCCGAAGTGTTGTTTCCCTTTAAAAAAATCCAAAACAATAGCTATGCAAATACCGGCTGATGTCGAAATAAAGTGCAAAAACAACAATAAGTGTATGCACAGCCAGAATATTTTTGAGAAAAGCTGGTAACCATGGTCGTCTAGCCTACAAGAAGCCACTAATTTCATTGGACAACCAAAAAGATAGTATTTCATTCGCAGTTTTTTTTAGTGACGAAATATAATTTTGCATTTTGGGATCAAAGGAACACAAATTATGCGACAAAAGTCAGGAACCGCTCTTAGTAAAGAAAACTTGCTGCCCACTGTCAAGCTTGGTGGAGGAGGAGTGATGATGTGGGGATGTATGGCAGCTGGTGGAGTGGGCCATTTTGTATTTATTGGGTCAAGGGTGGACAAATTGGCTTATTTAGATATTCTCAAAAGAAATCTAAAACAGAATGCTGAAAATTGGGTTTGTCTAGTAAGTATTACTTCAAAGAGGGCAATGACCCAAACCACAATGCATAAGTTGTTAAGCTCTGGCTTCTTCATAATGTACCAAAAAAGCTGCGATCTCCACCCCAATCACCGGATATGAACTCTATAGAGCACCAATGGCCTTTTCTAGAAAAAAATACACCAACACAACATAACGAGTAAACCAATGCTGAAGCAAGTAATTCAGAATGAGTGGGAGAGGATTTCGGATACGGGGACTACAAACCTGGTTAATTCAATGCCAAATAGGCTGAGAGAGTTTCATAAATGGCGTGGATATCCAACGCGATACTGAGAACTTTTTTACCGTTTATTTATTTTAATTTAATAGTTATGAGCGCACTTTTGGTGCATACATTAAAATATGTACCATTTCTTTTCGTTTTTATAAAAAATGCATCTCTAATAACATTATAACTGAAGTTATATATTTTATATAATAAAAAAAAATTGGCCGTATTTTTTCGTCGATGAAAACAATCGTTATATTACCGTCAATGGAGAGCGCTATCGTGCCATGTTCGAAAATTATTTTTGGCCAGAATTGGATGAGCTCGACATCGCCGGTGCAACTAGCCACACAGCACGCGTTACAATCGATTTACTGAAAGGCAAATTCGGTGAACGTGCTATCTCGAAATATGATCCGGTCGAATAGCCACCTTGTTCATGCGATTTAACGCCATTGGATTTCTTTTTATGGGGCCACATGAAGTCATTGGTCTATGCCAACAAGTTTAGACGATCTCAGAAACTACATCCAACGTGAAATTGCCAACGTTCCGGTCGAAATGTGTGCAAGAGTGTAAAAAATTAGGTCCAAAGAATAGATGGCTGTACACGGGCTCGTGGTGGTCATGTGACCGAAATCGAATTTCTTTCTAAAAATGTAATAATTGCACTACACCTCGAATAAATTGAACTCTTTATCTAAAATATTATGTTTTATTAATATATAATATTAATACGTCCTTAATGAAAACCGTGTAAATGTTTTTAATAATACACAATGAGAGCGTAGACTTATAACACCTAGTGTATGTGTCTGTCTCCATATTTGAATATTTTTTGACATTAAGCTGAAGCAAAGAAAAATGCTGAGGCTTTCTATCTCCTGCTTGGACCTTTATTGCTTTGTCATTTGACTTTCTTTTTAACTGGCGCAATAGTGCTTTGAAAGGAAGAGTTTTTAGAATGTTATTAAAGCTTTTAAAGTCCATATATGTAGATTAATGTACAGATGTTTATAAATATTTATTTTAAATAACATGTAAAACTTTATGAAATGTACTTAAAAAGAACCAGGGCTACCGTTGAAAAATTTCAAAAAGTCGCACTAAAAAGGATTATTTTAAAAAAGGCACAAAAAGGTTATTTTTTAAAAAGAGGAGCAAACTATTCAAAGTTCATTTTATTAAAACAATACATTTAAATTTAATAAGAAAAGTAACAACACATTAAAAACTTAGTTCAATGACATGAGAGAAAAAATACACATTCAAACTAAAAACAATTCAATTTTCGATCCTCACGTACCCTCCACTATACGATAATAAAGAGCACTAATGTAGCAAAATTAGCTTTAATTGTGGTATCCATATTGACTATGTATCGCCCGTTTTCGACCATGCAGGTTGTTTTTTTTGGGCCACTTGAGCCTAACCTTTCAGAAGCTTTGCTCTTTTTTGAGGTATTTAGTGCTTCCCAACTAACTTTTCCCCCTTGGGCGATTTTATCCATTTACAATCCCAAACAGCTTGTGACTATAAGCCTGCATCATGCTAATTTCTGAATATTAGGTGGATCCGTTTGAACAAGATCGTACTTTCAACAGACACGCGGTCTGGCAGACATGGCTAGATCTTGTTTGAATTTTACAAAAATCAAGGTTATATATACTTTAAAGGGTCTCCGATCAATATTTCGTGGTGCTGATAACGGAATGACAAATTTAATTTTCTCCTTTGTAAAGGGTATATGAAATCCAAACATCTAAATTTGGGCTTGGCAGACTATATTATAACCTGCTCTACTGGATGTGCAGATGAGCAAACGAAAACTAGGCTTTTTGGCTCCTTGAAGTTATGAACCGGGTTTTAAATATACCCAGATTTTAAAAATAATTTCATTTGGATTCGTTGGGTTTGTGGTAAAATTTTATTTTTTTTGGTACCCATATGTCCTTGATTGGGCCGGGGTTGCTTACTTGATACATTTTACAAATGTTCCGATTTGTTGGTATTTTTTACCCGAAAGCACACTGTTGTGCAGGCTATTCTGAGCAAAATTTCCGCAAGATTGGATGTAATATGTTTGTTTCAGAGCTGTGTGTTAGGGACTGTTTGGAGGTTGCCTTCGCAGTCTGTGTGCAACGGTAACTGAACAGAACATAAACAAACATCATACAAACCAATTTTTTATTTGTATGCTTTCCACGATTGAGCGGGAGGTCATAAGAGTTTGTCATTCCGTTAGTCACTTTACTCGAAAGACTTATCTGCAACCCAAAATAGTGTACATTTATATACATATATGTTATATTCTAATTCGAAGACGATACTCGTATAGCCATGTCCCTCTATCTGTCGGTTTACTTCTACGATGGTGCTGTGCTGAGAAACGGTTTTATTTTTAAATGGAGCATTTTATAAAATTTTTTTGTGTTTTCCTTTATGAAAATTTGGATGAAGCTGGTGGAGTTATAATTTCAATGAAACTAGCATGATGTCTACTGTCTTCAAAAATATATGCGGTTGCAACTTTTTAGTAGTATCAGTCAGAGTTAGTCGGGCCGTTGGCGACCTATTTCACTGCCATTCGCGCCGTTGCTCTATTTTCCGACAAGTCTTCAAATTGAAAGGCCGCCTGTTTCAGGATCACGTTCAAGTTGAATAGGTGATTCTAATCTAAATGACTTCCAAAGCACTTTCTGTATTTTAACCAGTTAGTCTTGGAAGAAGCAATCATTAGGGGCTCGTTTACAAGTACTGTCTTTTCGTGAAGAAGAAATATAACAGGCGACAGGTCTAAAGATAAGCCGGGCAAGTACTAGCAAATTAATTAGATTATTTTACCGAATTCTATCAAGTAAGGCTTCTGTTAATATCAAAGGACCTGAATATTGGCTAACTGGGCGAAATAAAGTCCAATTTATTTTGCCGTCGCACTCGACATTATTACAGCTGGTATGCCATAGGGTTTGCTAAACGGATCCCAAGTGCGTATGTTTGGCATTATGGTCACCAGCAGCAATAACGTTGCGTCCGAGACCATTCAAAAAGCTTATAAGTTTATCTTTTAATATCGCGAACAGTAGAAAATTATACGGCCGAAATGGTAAGAAAACCAACTCAACTCTGGATAGGAATTTTTGACGACTGAAGGTAGTTTTGTGAGAACCCTCTTGCGACTTCATGTTTCATCCTTATTACCGTCGGAATAAGGTGCATGTCTGTAACACTTTTTCAATTCCTGCGATTTGACTTTGCAGGCAGGCAGACGATTCGTATAGGTCAAACGTTTGGCAAAGTGCAGTTTTTGTGTGTGTACGTACTCTTGACAATTTTGGCATTAGACGAAACCATTTCTTAGGGGAGTTCTTCAACCATACTTCTTCTATATAACAAATATTGAAGTTTTTGTATAGAATAAACATTATTTTTCTTTAGTTTTCGCAAGTCGGGTTGAAGTTCAACCTTGTGCACTGGGGAATCTTTTTATTATTAAGAACGTTTAGTACGGAATTAACGTTAAAATTCCCTTTTTCAAGTGCTCTTTTATCCTCGACTGATCATACAATTGATTCGATGCCTTTTATGATAACGGATACCCCCTTACTATTCTTTAGGCTATACATTTTTATTTCTATCGTTATAATATTTAGAAATAGCATGAAACCCGTTTTCGGTGAGTGCCTAAATTTTTGTCTACTTATGTATCCCTTCTTTATGGGCACTATGTGAAAGCCAGCATTACCAACAAGCTGGGCAATGTTGATATTTGCCAGCCTATTTGAGATACTCTAACGAAGTTATATTTGGGCCGTCTTGGAATTGCGACATTTGCCGAGATGGTAGGTTGAGTTTCTTCTTTGCTTAAAGTCACTGTTTGGTGTGCTCTACGGGCAGAGGGAATCATTGATCCATATTTCTTCAAAAATGAAGACGGCCATAATGTTATAGTCAATGAGGAACGCTACAGACACATGATTAATGACTTTTATGTGCGTGAATTGGAGGATGTTGATGTGGACGACCTTTGGTTCCAACAAGACGACCTACATGTCATACAGCCAACGAAGGAAGGAAACTTTTGGTGAGCGCATTATCTCGCGCCGGCTCCAAGATAGTGCGCTGGACTATTTTTTGTTAGGTTATGTGAAGTCACTTGTCTACGCAGATAAGCCAGACACGATTGACGCCTGGAAGAGAATATTCGGCGGGTTATTGTTGACATCGACTCCAAATGCTTCAAAAAGTGCTCGAAAAGTGGGCCTTCATGCTGGAATTTATTCAAGCCAGCCGCAGTGGCCATTTGCGCGAAATCATTTTTAAAACATAATGGCAATCAAGCTAAATTATAATTAAGCTAAATACTAAACACTAAACATACCATAACATTAAATCATATGCGTTTTATTTCTTCTTGAAAACCACTCGTCTCAAAAAAAAAACCTTTAGTACGCATCTGAAAATAAATGTGGTGGAACGTGAAGCTATTACAGCGATGATTATCACTAGCAGTGGTAAACACTGCGACTACTGGTTCTATGTACCGGATTGCCCGGAAACAAACACTATTCGGCATTTCCCGGAATGCCTGCTCCGAATACTACTGGTCCGAGCCGGGATTGAACAAAACCCCGGACCATGGATCTGCTCGGTTTGTCAGAACTGTAAACACTATCGTGCTACGTCTGTAAGGTGTAATCGTTGCATGGAGTGGGTGCACTTCAGGAACTGTTTTAGGTCTGAACCTCATCAGGGAGTATAACGAAGCGGACTTTGTTGTCTCGTGCTGTATCAATGAAGTAAGCACTGGGTCTCTGGATTTAGTGTCATCATCGCCGTCTACATCTTCGTCGTCAGCATCATCTAACTACGAGACTTCCCCGCAGTCGCCCTCGCAACTGCATCAACATACACAGCATCTTACACCACAGATTGATGTTGCCACTCCTGACAGTGCATCAATTTTGCAATTAAATTGCAATGGCCTACGCACCAAAATCCGTGTGGTAATAGAGTTTATGCGTCGGAGAAATATCATGGTCGCTGCGATCCAAGAAACTGAGCTAAATTCCACCTGCAGCCTGCACAGTTGTGACGGTTACAACTTGCTACGAATGGATCGCACCAGAAGTGGAGGTGAGGGACTTGATTTTCTGTTACACCATTCTGTGCAGTACAGACCTATTTCGCCTGAGATAGAGCTGTACAACATATACATCCCGCCGGAGGGTAGCTGTGTTCTGCGTTATTTGCCTGACATTAGCAATCTGATACAAGGCAATAACCGCTTGGTCCTAGGAGACTTTAATGCTCACCACGAACTGTGGCATTCTCTCCTAGACAACGACCAGAGGGCATAGGATGAGAATGAAGACGCCCCATGCGGATTATGGGCGATTGCCATAGCTCGCCAGACATTACTTGACATCGCCTGGCCAAATTAATGACGTCATCTGGCAACCCGTCATCTCACTAGGATCGGACCACCTTCCCATAATTTATGTTGCCTTCGTGGAGCAGTGCTTCAAGAGTCTTTGCTACTGGAGAAAGCAAGGAAATCGGCCTGTATGAATCACCTTTACTTGCGTCTTGCCTGGCTTCAGTTGCGGAACCGCTCTGCCCATTTTCCAGGCATTGGGAACTATGTGAGTGGCTAGCGACAGATTGAGCACTTTGGTCATGTACGAGTACTCTGCTCTCTAGGTATCCAAGTGTTTTAACATCAGCATTGAGATTCCGTCCGGACCCAGCGCCTTTGATGATTTTGCGCTGCGGATGACATGGGCAACTTCGCTAACGGTAAATTGTAGTGGTGCCTCTTCAACCTTATTCGCCTTATCAATCTCTGGGTGCTCAATAAAAAGGCGGTTAAAATAACACGCGCTCCGCTTCGAATCTATCACTGTTCTGTCGACGAATGTGATGGCTGTACTGTCATCCTTTATTCCAGGGTTAGAGAGCGATTTTACCGTTTTCCACAACTTACCAATTCCGGAACTAAAGTTGCACTGCTTCAAGTGGTCTAGCCATGTGTTCCTCTTATATTCGTTGACCAACCTACTGGTATCAGAGTTGAGATCCCTAATTCTAGGGTCAGTAGGGTTGGAGCGACGAATTTCATTACGCTCGTCTGCGAGTCTCGCTGCCTCTGCTGGGAAATTTGGTCGTTCTTTGGGTATTCGACCATCAGGGATATGGCGAGCGGCTGCGGCGTTGATAATGACCCGAAACTTTTTCTCGGCTACCCGAACATCCGACAGAATAGCTAGATTATTAAAGCTGTGGCTTCTCTGAAGGCCTCCCAATTAGCCTGCTTTGCTTGAGATACGTACGGCGTTCAGAGGTTATGAAGTCGGCTGGTCAATTTATGACGGTACTCGTGGCTCTTAACCTAACCAAAACCTTCGACACAGTCAATCATGCCACTCTGTTCGAGGACATTTAAGGACATACCTTCCGCCCAGTTTGAAACGTTGGGTCGTAAACTATATGTGTGGGCGCCAGTCATATGTAGAGTTTAGAGACAGGAAATCGAAGCCCCGTAGAGTTAACCAAAGAGTTCCCCAGCGTGAAGTAATATCCCCGGCTTGTTTAACCTCTACCTCTCTAAAATTCCTGCAACACCAAACGGCGTTTAAATTGTGTCATACGCTGATGATTGCATAATTCTGGCGCCAGGACCTAAAGTGGATGCCACATGCGAGAAAATAAACACTTACTCCACTGACTTAGCATGCTTTTTCACTGCAAGGAATATGAAAATATCCGCCCCAAATCATCAGCCACACTGTTAACTGCATGGACCGCAGAGATGCGGTTGTCACTCAATGTGAAAGTTGATGACGTGAACATCCCGACTACCAACTACCTCCAAATCCTTGGGATCACATTGGACAACCTTTTTCGATCCTCTGCACATGTTATAGTTATCTGCGATAAGCTCAAAAGTAAGAACAAGGTCCTCAAGTTACTTGCCGGCAGTACTTGGGGAGCCGACAAAGAAACCCTGTTGACCTCTTACAAAGCGATAGGTCGGTCTGTAGCAAACTGCGCAGCACCTGTATGGTCGGCGAACGTGAGTACGACACAGTGGAAGAAAATTCAGACTTCAGAAAATAAACAGGGTGTCTTTTGAGGACCATCTACTTGACGAGACGAAGGTCTTTACCGTGCGCAGGCATAATTTCCTGCTTCCTAGGCAATACCTGCTAGGGTGTTTTCGCAGCACTCATCCTAACCACCATCTCTTGGACCATCCATCTCCGCCCTGGCAGATCAGGTACGATCTTCATGATCTAGAGAGAGAGGTCCAGCGGTATAAGAGTGAACCTTTAGATTATCGAAACTATCAGTCAGGTCTGAACAACATTCGCAGTATCCAGCTACCGTGTGAATGTAGTGCTTGAAAGCATCCCCGGAGATTTCACCTGAGGCGATGGTACTACCTCGGCAGACGCGCGTGGTTCTGGCGCAGCTGAGATCCGCCTCAATTCTTACTGGGCACGAATTGACGCTTTCGTTTCGGACATCTGTCCCGCCTGCCATCAGGGACCACAGGACTTGCTCAATTGTCCGGCCAAGTCCACAGGTCTCTGTGGACGTATCCAGTTCAAATGGCGCGTTTCCTCCACCCGGATTGTTGTTACAACAACAACTAGCAGTGGTGGCCATCTGTAACGGAAATTAATATTTTGATAATTGTTTGGTCAAGGAATATTTAACGTTTGCAAAACAAAATGAATTTACGTGGTGAAGACATTTTCGAAGAATATTTAAATAAAATTGAAAATTACTTAAGTTAAGTTTGTTTATGTGTGAATTCATATTGTATTTAATGTTAAAACCTTATTTTTATACAGGGTGATTCATTCACGGCTGGACTAATTTCACCAGTGTATTCCTTAGCACAATTTATGAAAATATGTCCATCTACGATCATGCCCAAAAATGTAAGGGGCTGAAAAGGCAGCGGTTAGAAAATGTTCGGATTGGTGGTCGGAGGTACTTCTGTAATATTTTGAAATTTCTAAAAATTAATAGTTATAGTAATACATTTTTAATTTTTTATATAAGCTGCTGCTAGTTGCCATGTCATAGCTCCAGCAGTAAAATAACTTATTTTGTTAGTTGGCTCCGTACATGTGTGCCATATTCGGCCGGCCTTAATCTTACTGGATCAGTTCTGTTATTGTAAAGAGAATCTTCCCTTTCCAAGTTTTTGCGCCATTCTGCTTCCACGAAAGCACAATTTTCATCAATATGGTCTGCCAATTTTTTAGCACAATAACTATTTCTATTAAAAGTAAGTAGGAAATTGTGCAACAGACAGCACGCTATAATTTTTTTTGGGCACTATTCGGAGAACCAAACATTGTCCTCTTTAGGCATATCCACTTTCAGCAATGAATTTTAAAAGAATGTTCAACGTATCTTCTGGTTCGACTTAGTCGATAATTGAATATACTTTCTTCGTCCGATAGATTTTGTGTTTCTTCATTTGGTTTAATGATACGTGGAAATACGTTGCAAAGTGGAAACACGTCATCCATAAGAAAAACAAATTCCATTTTTTCTCCATTGATTGTGCTATCCAAAGAAAAGTCCAGTCTGTCATTTAGTACATTTTGCCGAAATTTGGATGAGGAATATATATTTGCGTCCCCTTTACTACCATATGCACTAATGTCAAGGTATGTATGTAAATTTGTAGTTCGCATCAGCAACTGACTCTAAAACTATTGAAAGATAGATCAACGAAAATATGAGTATATTTGCAAGAAGTAATAAAAAAACTTTAAGTCTAATGGCACTTACATCAAAATTATAAAATAGTTGGATATACTTTAAGAGTCACATGTTTCACATCAATAGCTCCAAAGCATTTGTTTTTCTTCATTGGACCACTCAATACAATAGTTTTGGTTAGTGTGAGGCACCGCATTTTTTAATTCATTTATGATGTCTTCACACACATCTTTTATTATTTTGCCGATCTACTGCTTGCTTATTCTATGAATTGATGCCGTATGTTGCTGAAGGGAACCCTAGGCAACATTTATACTTAAAACTAAAATAAGCAATGGAAAGGATTAAAGACCTGTTTCTCAATGTCGAAAGAACGCATTCGTTCATCTCGTAAACGAAAGAAATATGATTTGGGTTTCTCTCGTCACATTCTATGCAAACGATGCCTCGAACAACAACACGAAAGAACACGTAACCGTTTTCTCACAAAAAGCTGTTTCTCAAGCTCGAACGAGTTGTCAACTCTGCGGAGCAAATGCCACTTTTTTTTTGTTTTCGTTTAAAAAAATATATATATGCGCATAGAGAAAGGGACCGAAGGGTAAAAAAAATATATTTTCCCATTTTTTTTTTTGGTGTGGACAACATCTGAGCTTCGAATGAGACCGATCCCATGCCCCAAACTGGTTTTTACCCTTATGGTCTATTTTGCGCGTCACATTTAAGTACATATGTACATACAGTGACTCTCAGTGAAAATGGTCCACCCATGCTAAATTTGCTTTTTTGTCCAAATAAACTAAAAAGAATTTGAATGAAGTAAAAAAGTGGATTGAATCTTTTAGATTATTCATTTTATTGGAGAAAATAAAAATTAAATTGTATCATTTAATGGAAGATTCATATTTAATCTAGGATTAATAACAGAAACTCAAAATTCAATGTCGCACTGAAAATGACCCACTTAAATTAAACATTAACAAAAACTATTAAAATTAATTTTACTGATCGTCAGAACTTTGTTGGGAACCCTCGTTGTTTTATAACACATTTTAGTCTGCATAGATTCTACTATTTTTTTTTTGTATACGTGGGGCTAATTCTATCCCATTCCAGTTATAGGACCTGTTTTAGATCATTCTTATTCGAAATTTCGTGTTTTCTTATTTCGTTCTCCAGTTGTTGCCACAAATTTTCGATAATGTTCAAATCGGGAGACTGGGGAGGCGTTTTAATAACTCGGGGCAATTATAGAGCAGCCATTCCTTCACGATCAATGATGTGTACTTAGGGTCATTATCTTGGTAGAAGTGAAAAGTGAATGTTTAAATACTGATGTTTGCCCATAATGCCATCGATAATATGGAGTTTGCCGACACCAGCGGCTTAACAAACACCGCATACCATAACGTGGCCCCGCCGTGTTTAACCGTAGGACGTTAATGTTTGGGATCTAGTTCGGCGTTTGGTTTTCTCCACACATTTACTCTGCCATCTGAACCGAATATGTTAAATTTACTTTCGTCTGTAAATAAAACATGGTCCCAGAACGAAATTTCCTTCATTATATAGTTGTGGGCAAATTCCAAACGAACTTTTTTGTTTTTGGCAGAAATACAAGATTTTTTCTGGCTATCCGATCATTCAAACCGGCGTTGTGCAAAACTCTTCGAACCGTCTCAACACTACAGGTAATATTTAATTGTTTTTCAGTCATATCCATCAGTTTTGGAGCACTCAGACGAGGATTCTCGTGAGATTTTCGTACGATCCAACGCTCCTGGCGTTCGGTAAAATTGTTTTTGGACTTTTTCTGATTTTATTATTAATTCGTTGCTCAGTTTTGTATCTTTTATTGATGTGTTTTACTGTTTCCTGAGGCACTTGTACACTTCTTGAAATTTCTCTTTGACTTTGCCATTATTTGAGTGATTAATTATCGTTAGAAGTATGACGTCCCATCTCTCTAAACTTGACAAAATGAACCCGCCTTTCACAAACACGTTGTGGTAACGACTAAAGAGAATGCCAACAATGCTTTATCCGCAAACCTGCTTTACATGGTACCGTTATAAAATGTCATTTTTATGATGGGCCATTTTCAGTGTGACACGCAATTTTGACATTTATCCTTCATTCTACTTTCCTAGCATATTCTTATGCTCATTAATTGAAATATGTGAGATGTTTTAAGAGCAAAGTCCACAGTCTTTAAAAAAAAGTAGGGCATTGATCCAAAATGTTAGGGATTATTTTCTAAAATTACGCTTAAAACAAAATCGCTCTAGGTGGGCCATTTTCACTGGGAGTCACTGTATATACAACTGAAAAATCAAAAACCAAAATAAAAATGGATATCAAATGGTAAGTAAACAAAGAATTATATCGTTAACCTAACTATTAGATTCTATTGCAGTTTAAAGAATTATACCGTGCAACAACTCAAGGCGCTAGTAGATTTTATGGAAGAGAATCCACAGTTGGCAAGGTGAGCACTAGTTTTTGGGTGAAATAATATTTTCGTCTGAGGAAGAATGGACGAAGTTTTCATTAAAAGTAAACTCCATGTGACCTAATAACAGGGTTTTATTTACACTTTTTTAGAAAATTACTTTAGTTTAATTTACAAAATTTTGAATTTCAATAGACTTTTTTTCAGATTCAATAAAAATTTGAATTGAGTTTTTCTAATTTCAATTAAATTTTTAAAATTTCAATTAAAATTTTTAAAAATTTCAATTGAATTCTATTCAATTTTAAATAAAATTTAAAAATTTAATTGAAACTGAAAAAAAAATTAATTGAAATTAAAAAAACTCAATTGAAATTGAAAAGAGTTCAATTGAAATATTAAAAATTGAATTGAAATTAAAACACTTCGATTGAAATTGTAAAAATTCTAAAAAAAACTGAAAAAAAATTCAATTGAAATTTTAAAATTTAATTGAAATTGATACACTTTAATTGAAATTGATACACTTTATATGAAATTGAAAAAAAATTTCAATTGAAACTAAAAAATAGTTTATTGAAATTGTAATACTTCAATTGAAATAGTAAAAATTCAAATGAGATTTAAATTTTTGAGGCACTTTTCCCTCTACCATTGAGAAACCACAAAAACATAGTTTTTGAACGCTTCAAAAGCTGCTTCGGGCAACGAAAAACTTAGACCTTTCCCCTTTTTAATTTGGGAAGAAGTCACACATTATCTACTTTAAAAAAATCAAATAAAAAACGAAGCTTATGCAGTTAAACGTTATTCATACTACATATTTTATATTACTATTTATATTACTGAGTGCAATATTTCTTCTTACTGACGAAGCTAGCACTTCCCCAACTTCTTCTACGACATCGTCCTCTCCATCACCTCCAAAAGTTCTGGCTCAGGACATACTCGTAATATAAATATAAACACATGTTGTGAAGTGCACACATGCGTTTATTATTTGAGTCGCTTTTGCAGGATAATGCACCGAAATCTAATTTTTAGCACGAAACAACGTTAAACAACATTGCGTGCTTCTTATTATAACACCTTTCGGCAGTACCGGACGGCCTCCTGTACGGCGTAATTAGGAATGATTTAGTTTATAGTCCGCATCACCTAAATAAAAAATGAAAGATCTTATTAATTTCATTTTGTTTTACATGCATATGAATCTTTTCGGTTGTAGTACAGATGTTTAAGGCCGTCTCCAAGGGACTTTATTTGCATATGCGTTCCGCCAATGCAACCAACGATGCCAGAAAAACCCATGGAATCAAAGAATACCTGCTTTATAATATGTTCGTTCACTGGCCACAAATTGTATTCTCAAGGAAGTAGCTTCCCAGCTAGCATTTTCAATCGTGCACGATTCTTTCACGATCGGAGCCGACGATTAAAGTAATCGTGTGCGATGTCGTATTCCAATCGCGCACGTTCAGAGCAACTGAAGTAACTGTGTCAACACGGCGACACTTACTTTCCAATCGTCGACGATGAGCAAAATCCAATCGTCGACGATGAGCAAAATCCAATCGTTGACGATGAGCAAAATCCAATCGTCGACGATGAGCAAAATCCAATCGTCGACGATGAGCAAAATCCAATCGTCGACGATTGCCAAGACGATTGTAAATTTATACAAAAATGCTTATTATTATTTGTTTCTTTCATAGAACATGTTTTTTAATAAAAATTTAATTTGATAAATTAAAATATAGTATTACAAATTAAAATTTGATACTTATTTAATAGTTTTTGTTCGGTCTACTTTCCTAAGCCGGTCTGCAGCATGAACAAAGTGTTGCTGGATTGTTTTATTAATTGAAGACTCATCACATTTCGGGAACTTTACATGACACATATCTTTGAAAAGGAAAAAAAAATTAAAATGCTGTAAGAACACGTGATTAGAAATACTTACTGGTTATAATTTCCCTAATACAGAACTCTTGAATATTATATATTATTATATATTATATATTGTATTTATTTTAATTCACCACCTACAAAACCACTTTTTATTTTATTTCTTTACAAAATTTTATTTTCTTACAAAAAGTACTTGTGTTCACCTCTGACACTTGTTTTCTTGATAAATACTCAAATGAAAACAACCAAAAAATTGTTTACTTTTCTTTTTCTGCTGAGCAGATATTGGAAAACCCGTTAGAATTTCAGAGAGACATAGTTAAATTCTCTTTGCAAAACACGAGATCGGTGGTGTGTGCGGGAAGAAGTAAGACAACAATAACAAATCTACATGTACGACTGTGACACAAAGTAAACACAAAAACAAATCGTGAAAAGCAGAAAAAACAAAAGCAGAGAAAAATATAATTCTGTTCCGACAATCGTGGTGATGATTGGAAATCCGATCGCGAAACAATCGTGATCGTGAAACAAACGTTCAAATGCTAGCTGGGTTGGTATCTGCTGATATGTGTGGTATCTGCTGATATGTGTGTTGGTGGCTGCTTTTTTCCACAACGCTGTAGCTTGTACTTATATATATGTGACGCGCAAAATAGAAAGGGACCTAAGGGTAAAAACCAGTTTTGTTCAGTAGAGCCATTTTAAAGATTTAAATTCGTGTATCTTTGGTGTACCATCACTTTCATAAAACGCGCATATCTCTGGGAGGGAACACTTTTGGGGCATGGGATCGGTCTCATTCGATGCTCAAATGTTGTCCACATCAAAAAAAAGTGAAAATTGATTTTTTTTTACCCCTAGGTCCCTTTCGCTATGCGCTGTCACATATATAGTTTTTCCCAAACGTAAGAGAACAAGAACTATATTTTAGTTTCTTATTTCAAAATAAAAATGTTTTGGAATTAATTCGTATTATTTCTTCGATTAACATAAAGTTGTCTTCATTTAATTTTGTCTTCGTATGTTCAAAAAATACGAAGGGTTGAGGTATTGCAATAAAAAAAATGTTGACCAGGACTTTTTTCTAGAACCTCAAAGGGGAACTTTTTTCCACTTTCCCCGATTTGGTCCATTTTTAATACCAAGCGATCTGCAACCATTAGCCATATATCTGATATTTTAAATGCCTCTATCTTGTTTCGGGTCGACCTAATCGTGCTTTCAACAGACAGATGGGCATGGAAATATCGTCTAAGAATTATACGACGATCAAAAATACATATAAAGGGTGATCAATCTATAAGTATTTTTTATCAATAAAAGGTTTTTCACAGAATACGCGTGATTGTGTTTAACTTTATTTTTTTGTTTTGGTTTTTCATAGGATTTCCGAAATGGTTCGTTCAACTTTAATGCAAATAAAAGATTATTATTTCATTCTTTCAATCCGAAGTTTCGCTGGGATTTTTCCTTCTTCTTTAGGGATGAGAATTTTATTTAATCTGGCAACAAATAAGGAACAATATTTAGTAACATTGAAATAATTTACCATTATAGAAATAAATAGACTTACATACATATAATCTTTGGTCAAACTACATTTAATTTGTCCTTAATTTTAAATACAGTACTGAACAGCACTTCATAAAACACAAAATTATTTCCTTAATGTTAATTATTGAAGATGTGCCTTGTAACTAAACAAATGCAATGGTGTAGTTTGAATTAGTGTTTTCCTTGTCTTCTTTTCTATTTATTGCGTATTTTTGTTGTGTTCTTAGGCTCTCTAAGGTGTATCGTTTTATTTCTCTCTTCTCTTTATCTAGTGTTTTGACATCAACAAGATCAGCTGTGTGTGTGGCCGTTTTCATTGCAGTGTCGTGCCAAAGCTTTTGTGTGTTTTTTCTTTTTGATGTCTGTTTAATGTTCTGATATGGGTGTACCTAAGCTTCGTTTCGTTGTCCCTATACTCGTATAAGTAGACTTTAACACATATGTGACGCACCATATGGTTCGTCAGTTTTGCCAGTGCATTTGAGTTCGTTGTATACGTTTGTTGCTTCGTTCTGTTTTGGTTATTTTTCTTTTAGTAAAAAACGATGATATTGTTTGATTTGGTATATGCCAGATTGGTATGTATGAAAGGCTGATGAATTTGGTGTTGCCAGATGTGATGGTTTTGTTATTTTCTGTGATGAATGATTTGTTGCCTTGTGTGTAAGGTTTTGGCAACCATAGCCAAAACATTTCACCAATTCTTTAGTTGGTTCTGAAAAATAAAGTACAAAAGGTCTCGAACAGAATAAAAACTTTTTATGTTTTGTATAATTGTATGTGGGTATTTGTTTTAAGTTAGAATATTTTCTATTTTTGTAGTTTTTTTGTCCAAATTGTGTATTGCCTAGTGAGAGAACTTTGTTTATTAGGTTGTTTGCTGTGTTTAGTTTTTGTTTAAAAGGTTAAGTAGATTGGAAATTTGTTATAATTTTTTTTTTCATTTTTGTTTGCCATTTCATCATGGTAAAACTTACACCGCGAAAACCACGGTTATGGAGCATTTCGCCATACCGGTCGAAATGCTCGAACGAGTCATCCAAAATTAGACCCTGAGAATGGACACCCTGAGGCGTAGTTGCGGCCAACATTTGAAGAAAATTGTATTCAAAAAATAAATGGCATAAAATGTCCTTGCGAATGAACAATAAAGACTCCACACTGATTTATTTTTTTTTATTTTGAAAAAAATGCCTCTTGATTGATCATCCGATATATACTTTAAAGGGTCCCAGATAAGTATTTTCAAATGATACATACGGAATGACAAACTTATATATTCTCTTACCCTATGGAAATCTAAAAAATGAAAAATTGGGTTATCTGACATTTTGATAATGTTAAGAAATACATTTTTACATATTATTTAAAATAAATATTTATATTTTATAAACATGTGTATAATAATATTCCTCTTGTCGTCTATGAGAGAAGTACAAAAAGAGAAAATAATTTGACTTAAAACAACAACGTGTGTGTGTGTAAAAGCAACAGACCGAAATAAAACAAACGAGCTGAACATACGTACATGCACGGCACGGCACACAAGTTAACATAGTCAACTAAACTCTTTTTACAACACACACACACACACACACATACGTTGTTGTAAAATAAATCTATTGATGGCTCTCGATGTGGAGTCTCTCTAGAGGTGACAAGAGTGAGTTGTATTTTCGTGGCAATTGTGTGAAGAAAACTTGAAAAGTAAGGTTTACAACAGTAGTTCTCATTCGTTTGGGAAGAGCCTGGCCTTATAGAGTTCGGTTTTACTTTCAACAATTGCAGCAAGGCTTTCTGAAGAGCTCTGAAGGTTGTCACGGACCTGAAATCATGATAAAAGTAGTGTGCAGCCACGAAAATCAATGTTACTTTGCCATTTTGTTTAAAAACTTGTCTTCTATTTAAATATAGAAGCAAGAGGTCTTGAGCCGGTTTAATCCCTGTTCAATGTGTAAAAATGTGAAATTTAAGCTTGGCGAGTTTTTCTTTAATTTCAATACCTTGAAAATGTATTTGCAGATCAGTAAGCAATCGAATTCCTTTTGATGTCGCTGTAATGTAAAAAGAAATCTTTTAGTATTCTTAAAGCTAAATAAACCTCTTTATAAAAAGCTAACTTCGTCGATTTCTCGTTCAAGTTTTTCTTCCTACGAGTTGTCTAGTGTTTCTTGGGAAGCAATTAACATTTGGCTCTGCACTCGTTTAATAGTGTTGGAAAACTATGTAAGTACTGATAGTGGAGCACATCTTCTGTTGCCAAAAATTAGCTTTTCTGAAAAAATTGTTAATTGTCTGAGGATGCTCTTGCTCCCACGCTTATGTATGTAATAAAATACATCTAACAAATTAGGTGAATTTGATAACTCCAAAGCAGAATTTGCATCTTCCATCTGCATCGGATTATGTTTTAAAATTAACGATTTGTACAAAAAATTAAAGTTTTATATTCGCCAGTTGCAAAGACGCCTGATCAAACACCATCCTTGTGCTAATCATCAGCATTGGTTCCACAAGCAGCACAGCATGTCGCACTCACGTTCATAATGACACCCTGAGAACATCAATGGGGTGTCTCCTTATGTCTTCTGAGGACCATCTTCATGAGGTGACGAAGGTCCTTACTGTGCGCACACAATTTCTTATTATCTTGCTTGGGTGTATTCGCTGTAGTCATCCCAACCAAGAACTCATGGCAGATCAGGTACGATCTTCATGATTTATAAGTAGAGTGAAAGGGCTAGCGGTACAAAAGGGAGCCGTTTGATCATCGAAACTATCAGGCAGGTCTGAACGACATTAACGACAATAAAGTCGCAGCAATATTCAGTTATAGCGTAAATGCGATGGTAGCGGAAAATCTCTTAGGAGATTTTACCAGAGGCAATAAATTGTTTCAAAATACTAGGAGCTGCAAACTGCATTTTTTAACTCATGCATGGACGAATCATAATTTGCAATTTTTTTCCATTTAGTCTTGACGGTGGACGGTTGAGGGTAGGCAATCAGCTATTTCAGTTGGGGGTTGCCGGCGGTAGACTTCTGCAGGTTGCAGAATCAACTGTTCACCGCCAAGACTAATTGGGCCTTTAACGTTATCACAAAACGACATGACAATGTTCTAAAAAAGCACATTGATACAGGGATTTCCTCAACAGATTAAAGGAGAAAACAGGATACTGCATATAAAATATGTGATGCAAAAAAGGAAAGTGTTGAGGCACATACATGATCTTTCCTAAGATACACTAGCCACTGCTCTCATATGCAAAATCCAAATCCTAGGTACCTGCCACCAAAACTAAACATTACCAAGCTGTGATCCCACGACAGCCGGGAATTCTTCTGCCAAGGGCTGTCATCCCGGCAGTACATTCCGCTAGAACAACATTACCATACTAGTATATGAGTTGTATATTAAATTTTGCAATGAAAGGGGGTTGAACCAGATAAAAGTTGTTATTACCGTCAAATTGTTTAAACAATGTTTATTTAAAGTTTTATCAAACCACATACTGACACTTGCACCAAGTGTGATGTTTGCCAAACTAAAATAGACCATAGTTGTCCGGACAATGTGGGCAATGATAAAAAATGACTCAAGAATTGCATTTAAGAACTGCAAAAAAGCAATGCAATATAGAATGGAAGCAATAAAGCTAGCTTCAAAGACTGCTGTTAGAGAAATTTGTTTTGGTCTTAAAAAGGGCACCAACACCGTATCTTACTTGCAGTAGAGTATTTTACATGAGACAACTTTGGACCTTGCTTTTGGCCTGACTTTTATTTTTTTTTGTGGATACCAAGAAATTGGGCCATGTCCATTGAAATATGTGCAGCAACTTCCTTCACATTTTAAGCATCAGTCGCGCTCTGTGACAACTGTGGTGGTTAAGAAAATAACAAAACACAGTGAAATATTGATTATACGTAGATTGTAGACAAAACAGACATTGCAACTATTTTTCCGGCCACTCGTACGTGGAATTTAAAAAAGATTTCGGGGCAACTGAAAAATCTAAAAAAAACTTGAATTGGATTTTTTCCCAAATGTTGTTTCTAAAGCC
Organism: Hydrotaea diabolus; assembly: GCA_963513945.1. Classification (NCBI taxonomy): domain Eukaryota; kingdom Metazoa; phylum Arthropoda; class Insecta; order Diptera; family Muscidae; genus Hydrotaea; species Hydrotaea diabolus. The sequence goes on from OY740717.1 coordinate 107,922,791, forward strand.
AGTAAATAGTTTACTGTAAATCGAAAATGGTTTCTTTCCCATTAATAATGTTACATGGAGTCTGAGCTGTGGATCCGATTTAAAAAATGTACTTCTTTGTACTCGATAGCACCGAAAAAAAAAAACTTTTAATCGACATCATTAAATCGAAAATTAATGAAAAATATTAGAAATGCATAAAATGTGATAACAATCTTTTAAAAAAAACATGCTCGACACTTAAATATATCGAGCGTAAAAAAACTTTAACATTATTTTAATGCAAAGTCTACGTATTGGCACCGTTGGTAATTTATTAAACCTAAATTATAAAATCGAGAACGATATTGACGGAAAAACCATTTTTATACGTGATTAAAACTGTCTCAGTTCACGAATGCTGCCAGCTAGAACTAACATATAAGGGACTCACTCTACAACATATCAATCGGTATTTCTAGACGAGTTCATTTCCAAATTTTGTAAATGTACATATGTGACGCGCAAAATGGAAAGGGACCTAAGGTTAAAAACCAGCTTTGTTCAGGAGAACCGGTTATCTTTTTACATTACGCCCATTATATGTGCAACTATTTCTGAAAGAATCTTACGAAAAAGGTAAAATATGTTTTCGTTTACTGTCGTTTTCCCGTCATTTCATTTTCATAAGCGTAAAACCCTTAAAAAGTGACGATTGTCAATAAAGTTACACTATTTTAAACATTACTCCATTTACCTACGCCTCTGGCAAAGTAAATAAATACAAACAAATCTGTTTTTTTAGCGTTATGTTTTTGTTATGCTTTATGTAATTTTTTCAATTTTAATTGAAATAATTTTTAGTTGAGTGCAGATCATTCATTGTGTTTTGGCTTTGTGGATAGTAAAAATAGTAAATTAAAAAAGCTAAAATATTGAACAAACTAAAAAATGGAGTTTAATATTTTTTATATATAATGTCTTTTGTATTGAAAAAAGAATGTTATTTTTCAAATAAATTTTTATGCAGATTTTTTTTGCTATACTCGTATTCCTTTGTTTAAAAAATGTTATTGTAAAATGTCATTTGTACTGAAAAAACTAAGGACGACTTAATTATGTTTAAAAATGTTAGCTCGGTAAAAGCAACAGGCCTGATTTTCTATCGGTTGCGTAAATCAAGCGCTGTATTTTGTTTGTAGCAACATTTTAAGAAGTAAATAAGGGTGGCAAAATTTTAAGGGCAAATGCCATATCTTGCCACCATTGATGTTTATCAACGACGATCGTGAGAGGTGCAATTGTTGGGCACGACGACGAGTTGAGGTGGACGGCTCTTGCTTCAGACACACTATCGCGAACAGCAGCAATATTTTCTGCAGTACGCGCATGCACTGGAGTTTTCACATCTCCTACAGACCCGGTTTGCTTAAATTTGTGCACGATTTTTCCGATTGTACGCACAATTGGACGATTAAATAGAGCGAAAAAATCACAAAGTGCACGATATGAATTTTGATTTAAACGTCCAACTTCATAATAAGCCTGGATAACTTAACAAGCGAGATAAGTATCTTTCCATGGTTCAAATTGAATTAGTCTGAAATTGGGAAATATCAAATGAAATGCAGAAAAAAAACTTGACGTTTAGGTGTGGTTCATATTCAAAATCGGCCCTTAATATGTAACCACCCTTTAGTAAAGCCACCTCGTGTTCAAAGCAATTGGAATTAATGGTTTAAAATAATTAATAATAATTTTAAATGTTACTATATTGAAAAATAATTTCGTGTAGCATAATGTGGAAAACCTAATTTTCAATCCCTTGAAAATAATTGAACAGCTCCATAGGGTCCAACCATTCGTTCGTTTGTGGATAAATTTGCTGAATTTGGGATTGTCGGAAACTCAAGACGTACTGGCAAATCAGCCGAAAATATTGATGCTGTGAGACAAAGCGTCGCAGATAATCCGGAGACATCAACGAGAAGCAATCTGCCCGGTTGCAGCTTTCTAACCGGACTCTGGCGAATTTTGAAACGCGATTTGCACCTCTCCCCTTACAAAATCCAACTAGTCAAAAAGCTTAATCCTAGAGCAGTTTTAAATCTCGTTGATATAAATGAAAACATTTTGTCATATGTATTCAATAATGACCCGTCGGTGCATTATACTTATAACTTAAACGGTTTCGTAAACAAAACAACACATTTTGGGGATCACAAAATCCCAAACATATTTACACTCAATTCGTTTAACTTTATGGTGCGATATTACGCTGCATCCTATACTTTGCAAAAATTGCATACAGTTTTGCTTAGAGGAATTTTTCATTGCAGTTTGTTTTGTTCATTAGGAATGCATCAGTTTGCTTTTTGAAAAAATTGGTGGGGAAAATCATAATAACAACATTCTAGATAAAAATAACAGAAACATCTACATAATAATAGTTATTAGTTAGTCATAGGTTACGCCTCATATAAAACTAAATAGCACAACCGCAACGTCATTTTTTTAAAAAAAAAAGTGTCAATTCTGTTCGTGTCTAAAGGAATAGACCAGAAGTACAGATTCTTAACCTAATATAACCTCCACCGTAACTTCACTAAGATTTTTCCGATGTAAATTTAGTCTTTTAGTGGGAATCTTTTTTTCTCCTAGACCGATTTCAAATGAAAGTGTTTGGTAATATAGAGTCCTGTTCAATTAAAAAAAATTTAAATTTGCAGTATTTTTGCTTACACAGTAGAGTTAGGTCATTATGACACCGGTTAATACAAAGGTTCGTCTGTATCGAACACGTTTTAAGGTCCAACAGTACTGTTTATATGTATTTTCTATTAAAATATTACTCAATTTTTGTTCTTGTCTATTGTCGTTTATTGTTAAGCTTAAGGTCATTATAGCATAAAAACAAATGTTGATGTTTATAAAATTTATTAAACTTTAAATATCCCAATATTTTGAACTGAATTTGTCATTCATCATAACTAAATATGTCGACGGCATTTTTCTGAAGAAAAGTAAAATTGACAACACTCGTCAAATACTTACATAACTCCAATTCACAATGGGAACGTGACCAAACACTTCAAATTAAAAAATACATTGTCTGAACCTGACAGTAAATTCAGCACTACAAACCTATATACTCTTATAATTTGCGCTGAAATATAATCGAATTGCAAAATAATTGATAATTATCTTTCATATCAACGCTACATACTAACTTCAACTGTGAATCAGTACCATTCTAACAGAATTTTTTTTGTTAATACAATAAGTATACGAATCTTAAACTAAAATTCAGTAGAGAGTCCTGACATGGACTTCTATTCTTCTATTATTTTGTTCACAGTGGTATGTAAACTTTATTAGTTTGATATTTTTGATTGTGGAGTAAAGAACTCTAGTCGTGTAAATCGCTAAAAGCTCCTCGGAATTGGTCTAACGGACGATTTTTTGGGGGCAAAGTCAACAAACGCGGCACCCATCTTGCGGAAAGCTTTTTCATGTGAAGTTATCATGTAAAATACTATAAACTTGTTTTTCGTGTATTTTAACAATATCAGCAAGTTCTCTGAGCTTTATTCGTCTATCTTTAGTCACTTCATTAAATATTTTTCTAATGTTTTCAATAGCAGTAGCAGTTTTCGGTCTTCCAGAGCGTTGTTCATCTTCCGTACTTGAACGACCCATTTTAAATTGTTGAACCCAGGATTTCACGGTGGAGTATGATGGTGCATTATCACCATGAACAGAATCCAATTCATCTTTGATTAATTGTGGCGTATAACCTTTCATATAAAAGTGTTTATTAACCGCACGAAACTCTTTATTTTCCATTTTTCAAAAATTATTATTAAACTTGTTTACTTCAATCACCTGTAACAAAGAAAAAAATCATTAAATATTTCGGAAATTTTGACAGATGGCTTATAAAAGATTGTTTTTAAAAAACAAAAAAAAAGTTAATAGTAAAACAGAAAATGTGCCAGGCCAGTTAGTTTTGCGGTCGCCCTCGTTACTAAGAATTTGAAACCAGATTTGGTTAAAACCTTGTAAAATAGAGGTTGAGGCCTCTTGCCAGAAATTTCCGTTTTGTGTTTTGGCTGCAATAAGGATCACTTATGAGAGCATTTAAACCACATGTATTGACCAGCAGGCATAGATCAGAATACCTGGCGTTCATTTCTTCAAAGTCTTGACGTGCTTGGAGTACATAGGAACTGTCTAGCTAATATGTTGCCCAGTCGTTCGAGCTTTTGTTTTAAGATATCTTAAATTGCATCATTGACGATGGGTATTTTCAGATCTCGGTGGATTTTTTCATTCCCCATGTACCATGGGGCGCCTGTGATCACTCGCAATGTTTTCGATTTGACTCTGGATCTTGTCAAGGTTGCTTTAACTTGTTTTTCCCCATAGTTGTGATGGCTAGGTTTGATTACACTATTGTATAGCAAAACCTTGTATTCAAGGTTCAGTTTTGAGTTTGCGTTAAGGAGCCAGCGGAAGGTGTGTCAACTTGAGCTTCAGCGGAGTCTTCTTGGCTTCTATATGACTTTTCCATGTTATTCGTTGATCCCCAGGTATGTAACGTTATCGGATTGAGAAAAAGAAATATTGTTTAATTTCAATTTCGGACATGTGCTTAAGTTCAGTGTAAAAGTTACCTGTGTGTATTTCGTCTCGTTGACCGTTATTCTCCTGTCTGATAGCCATGATTCTACTTGTCTTAGATAAACACCTAGGATCGTAGATGCTATGTATAGTATCACCGGCAAATGTGGACGCCAGTACGTTTGGTCTTGTAGGTATATCAGCGGTAAACAGAAGAAAAAGGCTAGGCCACACTTCCCGTTGGTACTGCCTACATTCGACCCTGAATCTGCGGTTTTCTAAGTAAAACTTAAGGAGACGATGGGTATTCGCCGCTAATATGTTGCTGATCAAACCAAAGTGCCAGACTTTGTCAAATGCTTGAGCAACATCTAGAAACACGGCGCAGTATTCGCGCCGTTAAAAAGATGTTTCTAATGCTTGGGTCAGACAATTTACTTGTTCAATAGTACTGTGACCTTCCCGGCATCCAAACTGATGGTCTCGTAATATATTGTTTGACGTATGGATCGGTTTAATTTTTGATAGGAGAACTTTTTCCAATAGTTTGTACAAGCAGGGAAGAAAACTCTCCGGTCTATATGAGGAGGGGATTGATTTTTTCTTATCCAGGCGTTAATATCATTTGAACCACTGAAATTTTCCACGCTTTGGAAAAGAAGCTACGTCTTATAATTGAATCAGTTCTTTGGATAGGAACTTCACGGCAATAAAAGGAAGTTCCATGATCATTTTAGGCGTTACAAGATCATATCCGGGAATTTTTCATTGCAGTTTGTTTTGTTCATTAGGAATGCATCAGTTTGCTTTTTGAAAAAATTGGTGGGGAAAATCATAATAACAACATTCTAGATAAAAATAACAGAAACATCTACATAATAATAGTTATTAGTTAGTCATAGGTTACGCCTCATATAAAACTAAATAGCACAACCGCAACGTCATTTTTTTAAAAAAAAGTGTCAATTCTGTTCGTGTCTAAAGGAATAGACCAGAAGTACAGATTCTTAACCTAATATAACCTCCACCGTAACTTCACTAAGATTTTTCCGATGTAAATTTAGTCTTTTAGTGGGAATCTTTTTTTCTCCTAGACCGATTTCAAATGAAAGTGTTTGGTAATATAGAGTCCTGTTCAATTAAAAAAAATTTAAATTTGCAGTATTTTTGCTTACACAGTAGAGTTAGGTCATTATGACACCGGTTAATACAAAGGTTCGTCTGTATCGAACACGTTTTAAGGTCCAACAGTACTGTTTATATGTATTTTCTATTAAAATATTACTCAATTTTTGTTCTTGTCTATTGTCGTTTATTGTTAAGCTTAAGGTCATTATAGCATAAAAACAAATGTTGATGTTTATAAAATTTATTAAACTTTAAATATCCCAATATTTTGAACTGAATTTGTCATTCATCATAACTAAATATGTCGACGGCATTTTTCTGAAGAAAAGTAAAATTGACAACACTCGTCAAATACTTACATAACTCCAATTCACAATGGGAACGTGACCAAACACTTCAAATTAAAAAATACATTGTCTGAACCTGACAGTAAATTCAGCACTACAAACCTATATACTCTTATACTTTGCGCTGAAATATAATCGAATTGCAAAATAATTGATAATTATCTTTCATATCAACGCTACATACTAACTTCAACTGTGAATCAGTACCATTCTAACAGAATTTTTTTTGTTAATACAATAAGTATACGAATCTTAAACTAAAATTCAGTAGAGAGTCCTGACATGGACTTCTATTCTTCTATTATTTTGTTCACAGTGGTATGTAAACTTTATTAGTTTGATATTTTTGATTGTGGAGTAAAGAACTCTAGTCGTGTAAATCGCTAAAAGCTCCTCGGAATTGGTCTAACGGACGATTTTTTGGGGGCAAAGTCAACAAACGCGGCACCCATCTTGCGGAAAGCTTTTTCATGTGAAGTTATCATGTAAAATACTATAAACTTGTTTTTCGTGTATTTTAACAATATCAGCAAGTTCTCTGAGCTTTATTCGTCTATCTTTAGTCACTTCATTAAATATTTTTCTAATGTTTTCAATAGCAGTAGCAGTTTTCGGTCTTCCAGAGCGTTGTTCATCTTCCGTACTTGAACGACCCATTTTAAATTGTTGAACCCAGGATTTCACGGTGGAGTATGATGGTGCATTATCACCATGAACAGAATCCAATTCATCTTTGATTAATTGTGGCGTATAACCTTTCATATAAAAGTGTTTATTAACCGCACGAAACTCTTTATTTTCCATTTTTCAAAAATTATTATTAAACTTGTTTACTTCAATCACCTGTAACAAAGAAAAAAATCATTAAATATTTCGGAAATTTTGACAGATGGCTTATAAAAGATTGTTTTTAAAAAACAAAAAAAAAGTTAATAGTAAAACAGAAAATGTGCCAGGCCAGTTAGTTTTGCGGTCGCCCTCGTTACTAAGAATTTGAAACCAGATTTGGTTAAAACCTTGTAAAATAGAGGTTGAGACCTCTTGCCAGAAATTTCCGTTTTGTGTTTTGGCTGCAATAAGGATCACTTATGAGAGCATTTAAACCACATGTATTGACCAGCAGGCATAGATCAGAATACCTGGCGTTCATTTCTTCAAAGTCTTGACGTGCTTGGAGTACATAGGAACTGTCTAGCTAATATGTTGCCCAGTCGTTCGAGCTTTTGTTTTAATATATCTTAAATTGCATCATTGACGATGGGTATTTTCAGATCTCGGTGGATTTTTTCATTCCCCATGTACCATGGGGCGCCTGTGATCACTCGCAATGTTTTCGATTTGACTCTGGATCTTGTCAAGGTTGCTTTAACTTGTTTTTCCCCATAGTTGTGATGGCTAGGTTTGATTACACTATTGTATAGCAAAACCTTGTATTCAAGGTTCAGTTTTGAGTTTGCGTTAAGGAGCCAGCGGAAGGTGTGTCAACTTGAGCTTCAGCGGAGTCTTCTTGGCTTCTATATGACTTTTCCATGTTATTCGTTGATCCCCAGGTATGTAACGTTATCGGATTGAGAAAAAGAAATATTGTTTAATTTCAATTTCGGACATGTGCTTAAGTTCAGTGTAAAAGTTACCTGTGTGTATTTCGTCTCGTTGACCGTTATTCTCCTGTCTGATAGCCATGATTCTACTTGTCTTAGATAAACACCTAGGATCGTAGATGCTATGTATAGTATCACCGGCAAATGTGGACGCCAGTACGTTTGGTCTTGTAGGTATATCAGCGGTAAACAGAAGAAAAAGGCTAGGCCACACTTCCCGTTGGTACTGCCTACATTCGACCCTGAATCTGCGGTTTTCTAAGTAAAACTTAAGGAGACGATGGGTATTCGCCGCTAATATGTTGCTGATCAAACCAAAGTGCCAGACTTTGTCAAATGCTTGAGCAACATCTAGAAACACGGCGCAGTATTCGCGCCGTTAAAAAGATGTTTCTAATGCTTGGGTCAGACAATTTACTTGTTCAATAGTACTGTGACCTTCCCGGCATCCAAACTGATGGTCTCGTAATATATTGTTTGACGTATGGATCGGTTTAATTTTTGATAGGAGAACTTTTTCCAATAGTTTGTACAAGCAGGGAAGAAAACTCTCCGGTCTATATGAGGAGGGGATTGATTTTTTCTTATCCAGGCGTTAATATCATTTGAACCACTGAAATTTTCCACGCTTTGGAAAAGAAGCTACGTCTTATAATTGAATCAGTTCTTTGGATAGGAACTTCACGGCAATAAAAGGAAGTTCCATGATCATTTTAGGCGTTACAAGATCATATCCGGGTGCTTTACCCGGATTTACGGTTACCCTTATACGAGGGCAGATCAATAATTTCGTGACTTTTCGAATAAAACACAATTTTTTTTGAAAAAAAAAGTTTTCAACATAATCTTATTTAAGCTCAATACACGTAGTCCAACGTTTTTTCAATTTTTGTATTCCTTTCAAAAATAGGTTTTTTAATCAATAATTTCATCGTTATAGCTGAATCTCTTTCTACCGATACATTTCTTTAGGTTTGGAAATAGTCACTGGGGGGTTAAATCCGGAGAATATGGCGGATGAGGTACCAATTAGTAACCCAATTTATGCAATTTTGCCATTGATGAAATAGTAATCGCAGTCAGACAGTTTTCTTAAACCCACCTGATCATGTAAAATCGGAACCACACTGCCATATGAAATGCGCAGGGCATAAACAAACTCACACACTTTTACTCTTCGATTGGCCAACACCGTATCGCGTATTTTTGACATCTTCGGGTGTATTGACCTCAATTGGCCGTCCAGCGTCTTGTGCGACCACAACGGAAGTCAATAGACCAATTCCTTACCATTACAAATAGATGGTGCATATTTTTTTCAATTTTTTCCGCAAAAAATAATATTTAATGAACACTTGAAATTTACTTTTTTCCATTTTAAACAAAATTTACGGGGCTGTATGTTCACTGTTAAACACAAACTAAATGACGGAACTCTCTCATAATTTGACAGTAGTCTATTAACAGATGATACTTGATGGGAGCATTGTTGCGTTTAAGATAACTACGAGGGAAGTTGGAATTTTTGATCTGCTCTCGTAATATGCATAATTTTATTGGCAATTGTAAACAATGGAGTTTTGGCGGGATTGATTTTACCTAGAAGGAGGAGTCCCCCAGCAGTATTTGAGCGAAATACCTGGTTCAGATGGTTTGCGTAATTACTGGCTTTCTCCTTTTCTGATATAGCCCACTCGCTATTTGCGTCGTGCAATGGAAATTGAGTTTCCGTAGGCATACTTGTATTTCTTATAGTTTACTATAGTGAAAATTTGGTGGAAGCTGTAGAAGTAAGACTTGCGATATAATTTGGATGATGTCTACTGTCTTTGTTTTTAATAGCACTTTGCAACCTCTTTGTCGCCTCAGCCAGTCTAAGTCTCGCCTCGGGATTGATTTTATCTAGAGGGAGGAATCCACTAGCAGTATTTGGGCGAAATACCTGGTTCAGATGGTTTGCGTAATTACTGGCTTTCTCCTTTTCTCATATAGCCCACTCGATATTTGCGTTGCGTAATGGAAATTGAGTTTCCGTAGGCATACTTGTATTTCTTTTAGTTTACCATAATGAAAATTTGGTGGAAGCTGTAAGACTTGCGATATAGTTTGCATGATGTCTACTGTCTTTGTTTTTAATAGCACTTTGCAACCTCTTTGTCGCCTCAGCCAGTCTAAGTCTCGCCCCTGGCGATCTATTTCGCTGTCATTCGCGGCGAAACCTACGCTTCTCGTTAACAAGGAGCTTTGTTTCCCTGTTAGTGCAAGTATTCAAGTTTCTTGTCGCTTTTTTTGTTTCAGAGTGACATGGATGGCTGCCTGTTCTAAAGTGGAATTCAAATTTGAGACGCTATAGTCGATATTTATGGCATTAGAAATAAGTTTGTTAGATTCTATATGACTGCTAATGTACTTCCTGTATTTCAACCAGTTTGTGTTGAGGTGAATAGTCTGACGATAAGTTGGATCAAGTACAAGCAGACAAGTTAGATTTGTTAATTCCTCTTATTATACCAAACTCTATTAAGTTGGGTTTCTTATTAAACTCTGTAGGCCAGTATGTTGGTCGACCGGGTCTAAATAATTTTTCCGCCGCATAAGCACTGTTATAGATTTCTCAAAGGATTTGCTAGACGGGATCCCAGTGCGTATGTTTAGCGTTCTAGTCACCAGTAGCAATAAAGTTGTGTCCGAGGCCATTGTAAAAGTTCATGTGTAAATCTTTTGATATAGCGAACCGCGGGGGAATATATTGCCGAAATAGTTAGAGAACCACCTCGACTCTTGATAAGAATTGTTGTCGCTTGTAGGTAGTTTTGGGAGACTCCTTCTGCGACTTCATGTTTCATTCGTTTCTGTATAAGGATACCAGAGCCCCCACGTGCCTTGTAGTCAGGGTGATGTGTACCATAAAATCTAAAATTGGATATCTGAAAGTTGTATTCGTCTGTAAGATGCGTTTCCGATAAAAGCATCAGTTCATGTCTATGTTGGTCCACACCGTTTGCGTTACATGCGAATATCTAAAGGAGGCCTATCTTTTGCTATGTATAACTTAAATTAACTGATTTTGGTTTCGCATGAAGTTTAGCATCAATTATTACATAGTAGCCATAAACATGTTCACACTCTGTTCATGTTTATATACTCTCAATGTTGTGTCCATCGTCCAGTCCGCACGCGTTTTGTGTTGTCCGCGTTAAAGTTGTCTGTCGTCAGTCCTACAAAAACAAATAAACTTAAAATAAAAATAGATAAAAAAACAAAAACCAAGCCACAACACATAAACAAGCAACAACATAACAACAACAAACTAAATCCACTATACCAAAAATAGCAACAAACACAAAAAAATTGAAAATAAAAAACCATAAACAAAATTTTAACAAGAATATGTGACAATAATTCTCAACACAACAACAACAATAACAAAAAATAACACAGAAAAAACCAACGACTAAGAACTAAGAAAACACGTTTATCTCTCTCCGTGGTGCATTGTCCCCCTCCTTCTCATCATTCCTTACCTTTCCGATTTTGTGTAAGTGCAGTTGACTATTTTGCTTTGTTGTCGTTGTCCGTCCAGTGCTTAAGCATAACACTTAGCATTGGAGGGATCAGCAGCGGCAAAAGGAGAGATTGTTTACTGCACTTGCATACTGACATTTGTTTTTGTTTTCTGGTTGGCGTAATGGTGAAGATTTTTTTTTTTCATTTTGCCAACATACGTGACCAACGTGCGAATTTTTTCGCTGTGTTCTCCCAAATCAATTTCCATAGGCCTGATGATCTAGCTCTTTGCGAGGATTCTGATCCACAAGCTTTTACGTCCAAAAAGCCCAAACTCGGAAAGAGGGGCTTTCCTTAACGGCTTTGACGCACATTTCGATTCTATAACGAAAGTTTTGGAGAGTTATCCGGACAGTGAAATCGTCATGCAGGAGATTTCAATGTCCACAAATCCGCACCTTGAAAAGTACGAAGTTAAAATCCTTGCATCTTTTGGTAACTCTGATCGTTGCATTGTTTCAGCATCATTTTCGTATTCCGCTCTTCGTGTCGCTTCGATTCCAGCCCTAAAGCAGACAGTTTTTATCCACGAAAAGTTACGTTGGGCTGCGCTAAACCACTTTTTCCAGCATTTTAATTGGAAACTGTGGCAGAAATGATCCAAAATATAATCTTATTTGGAATGAAGACATTAATTCCCAATTAGGTTATGTCGGTAAAACCAGTCAGAAACAGTTTGTTTAACAGAGGATGCTGTCAGATCTAAAGAGTAGGCGTTCAGAACAAAAAAGCCGGATGGTATTTCGGAACTTGTCCTATGTAAGTGATCTTCGACGCTAGCCAGTCCCTTACGCAACCTTTTTAACCTGGCTTATCGTGCGGGAGTCTTCCCAGCGTGTTGGAAGATTGGGAACGCCTAGCCAGTCCCTAAAAAGGGTGAAGCCAACAATCCTGCTAATTACCGGCCAATCGCGATTTGCTCTGCGCTGTCCAAGGTAATGGAGATCATGGTTAACCACCATCTTGTGGGATATTTTGAGTCCAACGACCCTCTTAGTGATCGACAGTATGGATTGCGTAGAAATCGCTCTACGGGAGACCTGCTGACAGCTTTCCTGTCGGAAAGATGGAGTCGGTCTGCCTACCAGTTTGGTGAGAATAAGGTTGTGGCCCTGGATATCTCCAAGGCCTTTGATAAATTCCGGCACGATGCACTCTTATTAAAACTGATCGCATTTGGTGTCGGTCGGACGCTCGTTTTATATCGAGCTTTCTTAGTGATCGTACTATAACAGTTGTTGTTGAAGGCTTCTCATCCAACCAAATTAGGCTGACCACAGGTGTACCACAGGTCCTTTCATTTCTTTTTTTATTGACGAACTTTTAGGTCACACCGTGAATCCAATCTACTTATTAGCGGATGACAGCAACCTTTGTCATTCTTATCCATTCAACCATAGGCCAAGTGTTCAAAATATTTAAGACAGTAAGCTAAGTATGGATAAGGCACTTGGCCGGGATTTACTCGCCATTTCCGACTGTGGTCGAATGAATAGAGTGGATGTTAATTCGCGCAAGACGCCGTGCTGATTGATGTCTCACAAGCGATTCACTGACAAATCAGGGTAATCATTATCTATGGATGGTATGGATGTTGAACAATCAGATGCTCTTGATGTTCTGGGCAAGAAGATACAATGTAACGCTCGTTGGGCGAGACATATATACGAAGTGTCGAAAAAATCACTCAAGTGTATAGGCTTTCTAAAGCGGTGTAAGAAATAGTTTACTCCTTCTGATCTTTTTAACATATATACGACTTATATCAGGCTCGCTGTTCGCTGTTCTATCGTTACTTTCATAGTGTGTGTTCCGCTTACATCCGTCGACTTATACCTGACGTTACGATGTTCAGGAATACGCGACTTTCAGGAATTCACACCCTTTGTTATCGATTGGCCGGTTGAATGTACTATACACTACAGATCGAATTCGTTTTTTTGTCCGTACTGTCAGTATGTGGGATCGACTTCCGGCAAATGTATTTCAAGACAAATGTCAATAAGCATTACACCCTCTTTCCCCCTCTAATCGCTTACTTCCCACTCACCAACGCAATGTACTGCATAATAAGGGATGTCCCCTGAGTGTTGGTCAATAAAAAATAGCCTTTGAATCATTGATTCAGCGTTATTAAATCGGTGCATGGGGGTTTAGGTGTATGCGCCTTAAGACATTTGCGTATGTTACGCGGTTTGTTATACCGTTTCCGTTGTTAGAGTAAACTGGGGTCTATTAGACATTACAACATCCATAAATTCAAGACAAATGTCAATAAACATTACTCCCTCTTTCCCCCTTCTGATACCTTACTTACGGCGCGTTGTGGTTAGTTTGTGTTCTACTTCTCTTTTAGTTTCTGTTTGAGTTCTTTGTGAACCCTTCAACCTCTGTAGTTTACAGTATGCTGTTTTCCGCAGTTGCTTTTTTTCGCTCCTGCGATTTGACGTTACACACGGACGATTGGTGTAGATCAACGCAAACGGTTGGCAATGTACAATACGATTTTATGTGTCCAAACTCTTGACAATTTTTCAATTTTTATTTATTCAACACCAACACTCCTATATAACAAATACTTAAGTTTGTATGTTTGGTGAACTTAATTTTTCTTAAGTTTACGCGTATCGGGCATAAGTTCAACCTTATACATTGGTTGGGTAACTTATTGTTATTTAATACGCTGTCCAAGGATTGTACATTAAAATGTTCTTTTTTAGCGCTATTTTTACCGATGCAGATTCTACGTATGTTTTTTTTAACTACGTCAATACCTTTACTGCTCTTTAAGCGACATTACCTCTCTTATATCATTGCTTACGTCATTTCGCGAACCTTCACTGCATACAAAGTGTCTGCTTTGCTCTAGATCTTGGGTGAGGCGATGGCTCTTCAGGCTGTGTATTTACTCGTATTTAACTGCGTGTGTGTGCCTTTTATATTTTATTTGTTTTGCCTCAATGGTTTATTACACAAATTCTTTGATATTAAAATTATAATTTTCGTCTAAAATTGTTTTAACTCCTTACAAGTTGGTATTCATAACGACATTAAACAATCCTAGATAGATCTGTTGCCGATGTGTAAGCATCTTTTCGCACTCTGCCTGTTTATTTTACTTAATTTCGAAGAGTGGATTTTTTTCGCGAACATTCTCTTCGCGAATGCTTTGCCTTTGATAACAGAAATCTTAAAAATGAAAATTATAACGGGACTTTGATGCATTTTGCTATTATCTTTCATAATCAGTGCTAAATTTTTTGATTTGGCCTAACCTACAAGGCAATGGGATTGGTTTCAAAAAGTAAAATCTTCTGGATAGTTAATAATCGTTCACTCCAAACACAGCGACAAACTTTACCAACAGAGTTTTTAACATAAGTGACGAAAGATATCATATTGAGAATGAAATACGCATTAGCAACATGTTGAGAGAAAATAACTTTTTGATTAAAACTATAAACGCCCGAGCACACTGAAGCTTTTTTTTTAAAAAAAGCTTCCACTTCGAGGTGTGTAACACACTGTTTCTTATGAGACCCCGCACACCGACGCTTTTAAATGCCAACGCGTATTTAATTATGCAGCGTTTTAAATAAAAAAGCTGGGTGTAGTATTTTAGGTTTTTGTCTTCTGTGTATTTTATGTCTGACTGGTTGCTTTTCATTTTTAAGTTCGAAAAGTTGTGAAAATTGATTAATATCGATTTCTCGCATATGTATCCATATACGGTGGATAGATAGATTTTTTTTGTGCCAATATCGTTTGTTTTTAATGACTCAATGTATACTCGTTGAATGAATCTGAATGTCTCTGGTTAGGGTACTTGGATGATTTACAGGTATCACATCGATTCACATATTGCCTGACATCTAAAAATAAATCTGGCCAGTACTTGTACCTGCGAATTCTCTCCAAGGTCTTATTGATTCCTCCGTGCCCAGAAAGTGGACTATTATGGGCATTTTCCCAGACTTCAGGAATCATTGCTGTTGGAATCCATAGTTTTAATACCAGATCGTTATGAAGGCGATCCTCAGTAGCATGCTCGGTCCGTCTATTATCTTCAAGACTGGTAATTTGGTAATGTTTTGCTTAATTTTCTCGATAAATTGTTTTACTCGTCCGATTGAAAATGTGTGGAATGTCCACGAAGACCCCACTGTCATTAACGAAATCAGACAGACTATTTACATTCAAGTTCTATTCGGACAAGTCGTCAGTATTAGTCCTGGAAAGAGTATCCGCAACAACGTTCAAACTACCACGCATGTGTTTAATGCTAAAAGTGTAGGCCTTTATCTTTAAATCCCATCGAGCTAACCGCGTACTAAGATCTGTTTGGGACATGTGCTATTTTAGAGATGAATAGTCAGTTTTGAACGTGAATCCTGCCCCTCAACATATGTACTGAATTTGTTTATGCTTAACAAAGCTGCTAAGCACTCTTGTTCGGTATCTGAATAGTTACGTTTAGCTTCGTTCAGTTTCTTCGACATAAATGCGATTGGAACTTCATCACCCTCCGCATTCTTTTGTACCAATATACTTCCTATTCCAGTCTTACTAGCGTCGCAATGTATATAAAATGGTTACAAAAAAAACAGGGATATGTAAGACTAGCGCGGTACTCTGTTACGAACACCTTTGCGGAAATTGAACGATCGACAACGACTAGCTCAGCTTGTCCTCAGGATGGGTTTAACATATTCAAAACCTTTACTCTAACACCGCGATGGAATACACTCTTTATTGGATTCCTTCCTTGGTCACGAATTAGTTCCACTCATATTCCTAATTAGATCATGACCCCTTTGACCGTCACCGTTCTCCCACTTACCTCACCACTTCATATCCCCCAAGCACATAAAACTTAAACCATCATGATTCTATTCATGTTCACATAACAATCATTATTTTGGTATATTTACTGGACTATTAATAAAACGCTGATACAACATCGATTTCGAGACTAAAACTTATGCTATAAACAGTCTTCTAACGCTACTGAGAATTTCCTACCTAAAAGAGCTCTCTTAGTAAGGGTATCTACAAGCGAAATATGTCTGTCTTCCAGACGGTACTCTACTTTAGAGGTAACCTTGTAAATCCTGCACAATTTCTACTAACTTAACACTCTCAGCTAAAACGTTACTCTAAAATTTATAACAAAAATAAGGACTACATATAAACCTACAGATAATACATATAACTTATTTCTTAATTTTTCTCTTTTTCTTGTATTATTGTTTCGATATCATTCACTCTTTCCTCCTCTAGGTAACGTAGATATCACGGGATATGGAATTTACACGGACTAAAGTCTTGATCTCTTATAATTTTTCTTTAAATTACAACTTTTCTGTACTGATTTCTTTCCGTTCGGTGCGTAAAAGTAGTTTGAAAGTCGCTGTTTATCTTTTGCCCCGCGTTGATGACATCCATGTATCACTTGACGCCTCACTGGAACTCCTCTATCGACGTAACCACTGCTGGTGGAAAACCAAGCCGGCAGCTGGGTTCCTTTTTTGGTGGCGCTACTTAAAGGTAGAGGGAGTTGTCTTCGCACGTGAATTATTTTTTTCTTCAGATTCGGTCGGTTCACTAGCAAACTACGCAAATCGTTTTTGTCCTACCTTAGAAAGTGCTGATTTCCTTTTTCTTACAAGCACACGGAATCCTCAGTGCGTCTAGGGCCACTGAAATATGTTTGCACTTCCTTACTGTAGAGAAACACTCGTTATTTAATGATTACTCGCTCAAATTCGGCCGACTTACTTGTGGAATACAATTTAAAATTACGGGTTTACAGGACAGCAAGCAGAAGATTTAAATCCTGAATATTATCTCCTCCTCTTCACAAACTAAATCTCTAGAATGAGATAAACCCTTTGAAATTATTGCCTATTTTCATTGGCATTATTTTTTCTACACTTCTTACTTTTTTTTCACTAGTCACTCCATGAACCGCACCGCCGAAACTCTATTAAGCAACTGACCGCATCTGATTTTCTATCAACTTATTTAGTTGTTTTCCCTCCCAAAATGAGCATCGTCAGACATCTTTTTTCCCTGACAGACATCTTTCCTTTTGTTCTTGCTACGTGGTTTTTCCAGACTTTTCTTGTCTTTTTAATTTTAATATGAGTTTATATATTTTTCCTCTTTCTTCCAGGCTACGAGCTCGGTGTCTTCTTGTCTGCTGTGTATTTTATGTCTGACTGGATGTTTTTATTTTTAAGTTCGAAAAGTTGTGAAAATTGATTAATATCGATTTCTCGCATATGTATCCATATACGTTGGATAGATAGATTTTTTGTGTGCCAATATCGTTTGTTTTTAATGACTCAATGTATACTCGTTGAAAGAATCTGAATGTCTCTGGTTAGGGTACTTGGATGATTTAGAGGTTTCACATCGATTCACATATTGCCTGACATCTAAAAATAAATCTGGCCAGTACTTGTACCTGCGAATTCTCTCCAAGGTCTTATTGATTCCTCCGTGCCCAGAAAGTGGACTATCATGGGCATTTTCCCAGACTTCAGGAATCATTGCTGTTGGAATCCATAGTTTTAATACCAGATCGTTATGAAGGCGATCCTCAGTAGCATGCTCGGTCCGTCTATTATCTTCAAGACTGGTAATTTGGTAATGTTTTGCTTAATTTTCTCGATAAATTGTTTTACGCGTCCGATTGAAAATGTGTGGAATTCATGTCCACGAAGACCGCACTGTCATTAACGAAATCAGACAGACTATTTACATTCAAGTTCTATTCGGACAAGTCGTCAGTATTAGTCCTGGAAAGAGTATCCGCAACAACGTTCAAACTACCACGCATGTGTTTAATGCTAAAAGTGTAGGCCTTTATTTTTTAATCCCATCGAGCTAACCGCGTACTAAGATCTGTTTGGGACATGTGCCATTTTAGAGATGAATAGTCAGTTATGAACGTGAATCATGTTCCTCAACATATGCACTGAATTTGTTTATGCTTAACAAAGCTGCTAAGCACTATTGTTCGGTAACTGAATAGTTACGTTTAGCTTCGTTCAATTTCTTCGACATAAATGCGATTGGAACTTCATCACCCTCCGCATTCTTTTGTACCAATATACTTCCTATTCCAGTCTTACTAGCGTCGCAATGTATATAAAATGGTTACAAAAAAAACAGGGATATGTAAGACTGGCGCGGTACTCTGTTACGAACACATTTGCGGCAATTAAACGATCGACAACGACTAGCTAAGCTTGTCCTCAGGATGGGTTTCATCCCTCGTTCAGGCCCTGGGTATTGTGACAATAAATAACTTTAACATATTCAAAACCTTTACTCTAACACCGCGATGGAATACACTCTTGATTGGAAGGCAGATGGTCCCCTTCAGTCGCCCTTTCCTTTCTTGGTCACGAATTAGTTCCACTCATATTCCTAATTAGATCATGACCCCTTTGACCGTCACCGTTCTCCCACTTACCTCACCACTTCATATCCCCCAAGCACATAAAACTTAAACCATCATGATTCTATTCATGTTCACATAACAATCATTATTTTGGTTTATTTACTGGACTATTAATAAAACGCTAATACAACATCGATTTCGAGACTAAAACTTATGCATTAAAATGAACACAAAAACATTACAAGACTAAGGACTCACAAAGCTTTCCCCCAATGGCCTCTTTTCCGGCACAGTCTTCTAACGCTACTGAGAATTTCCTACCTTAGTAAGGGTATCAAGCGAAATATGTCTGTCTTCCAGACGGTACTCTACTTTAGAGGTAACCTTGTAAATCCTGCACAATTTCCACTAACTTAACACTCTCAGCTAAAACGTTACTCTAAAATTTATAACAAAAATAAGGACTACATATAAACCTACAGATAATACATATAACTTATTTCTAAATTTTTCTCTTTTTCTTGTATTATTGTTTCGATATCTTTCACTCTTTCCTCCTCTAGGTAACGTAGATATCACGGGATATGGAATTTACACGGACTAAAGTCTTGATCTCTTATAATTTTTCTTTAAATTACAACTTTTCTGTACTGATTTCTATCGTGCGGACTTGTGGGAATCCGATTATTACGATGCTATTTCCGTTCGGTGCGTAAAAATAGTTTGAAAGTCACCTTTTATCTTTTGCCCCGCGTTGATGACATACATGTGTCACTGGACGCCTCACTGGAACTCCTCTATCGACGTAACCACTGCTGGTGGAAAACCAAGCCGGTCGATGGGTTCCTTTTTTGGTGGCGCTACTCAAAGGTAGAGGGAGTTGAATTATTTTCTTTCTTCAGATTGGGTCGGTTCACTAGCAAACTACGCAAATCGTTTTTGTCCTACCTTAGAAAGTGCTGATTTCCTTTTTCTCACAAGCACACGGAATCCTCAGTGCGTCTAAGGCCACTGAAATATGTTTGCACTTCCTTACTGTAGAGAAACACTCGTTATTTAATGATTACTCGCTCAAATTCGGCCGACTTACTTGTGGAATACAATTTAAAATTACGGGTTTACAGGACAGCAAGCAGAAGATTTAAATCCTGAATATTATCTCCTCCTCTTCACAAACTAAATCACTAGAATGAGATAAATCCTTTGAAATTATTACCTATTTTCCTCGACATTATTTTTACAACACTTCTTACTTTATTATTTCACTAGCCACTCCATGAACCGCACCGCCGAAACTCTATTAAGCAACTGACCGCATCTGATTTTCTATCAACTTATTTAGTTGTTTTCCCTCCCAAAATGAGCATCGTCAGACATCTTTTTTCCCTGACAGACATCTTTCCTTATGTTCTTGCTACGTGGTTTTTCCAGACTTTTCTTGTCTTTTTAATTTTAATATGAGTTTATATATTTTTCCTCTTTCTTCCAGGCTCGCCGATTATGAATGAAATACGAGCTCGGTGTGTTGTTGTTGCAATGCCATCTGGCAACAACAAAGCAAAAATGAGCCTCGTTACTACCTTTCTGAATTAGGCCGCACTTACTACACATCTGATCCAACTGTCAGACAAGAAGTAAACACAGGAAAATAACCTCACATGCAGCAGTCTTCTGGTAAATATTTAATACTTTTCCTTCTTTTTTCTTTACAGCACGACACGCGAGGAAAGTTTGGCTAAATCATCCAACGTCTGTAGCGGTAAGAAAGCCTGCAAGTCAGCCAATAGACGACGCATAGTCGTTGGCACAAAAAGCATGAAGTCTCCTGTGTTGCCTACTGTGTATTAGACCGGCAGCCTGTCTGTGCACTATTCATGTTCACATAACAATCATTATTTTGGTTTATTTACTGGACTATTAATAAAACGCTAATACAACATCGATTTCGAGACTAAAACTTATGCATTAAAATGAACACAAAAACATTACAAGACTAAGGACTCACAAAGCTTTCCCCCAATGGCCTCTTTTCCGGCACAGTCTTCTAACGCTACTGAGAATTTCCTACCTTAGTAAGGGTATCAAGCGAAATATGTCTGTCTTCCAGACGGTACTCTACTTTAGAGGTAACCTTGTAAATCCTGCACAATTTCCACTAACTTAACACTCTCAGCTAAAACGTTACTCTAAAATTTATAACAAAAATAAGGACTACATATAAACCTACAGATAATACATATAACTTATTTCTAAATTTTTCTCTTTTTCTTGTATTATTGTTTCGATATCTTTCACTCTTTCCTCCTCTAGGTAACGTAGATATCACGGGATATGGAATTTACACGGACTAAAGTCTTGATCTCTTATAATTTTTCTTTAAATTACAACTTTTCTGTACTGATTTCTATCGTGCGGACTTGTGGGAATCCGATTATTACGATGCTATTTCCGTTCGGTGCGTAAAAATAGTTTGAAAGTCACCTTTTATCTTTTGCCCCGCGTTGATGACATACATGTGTCACTGGACGCCTCACTGGAACTCCTCTATCGACGTAACCACTGCTGGTGGAAAACCAAGCCGGTCGATGGGTTCCTTTTTTGGTGGCGCTACTCAAAGGTAGAGGGAGTTGAATTATTTTCTTTCTTCAGATTGGGTCGGTTCACTAGCAAACTACGCAAATCGTTTTTGTCCTACCTTAGAAAGTGCTGATTTCCTTTTTCTCACAAGCACACGGAATCCTCAGTGCGTCTAAGGCCACTGAAATATGTTTGCACTTCCTTACTGTAGAGAAACACTCGTTATTTAATGATTACTCGCTCAAATTCGGCCGACTTACTTGTGGAATACAATTTAAAATTACGGGTTTACAGGACAGCAAGCAGAAGATTTAAATCCTGAATATTATCTCCTCCTCTTCACAAACTAAATCACTAGAATGAGATAAATCCTTTGAAATTATTACCTATTTTCCTCGACATTATTTTTACAACACTTCTTACTTTATTATTTCACTAGCCACTCCATGAACCGCACCGCCGAAACTCTATTAAGCAACTGACCGCATCTGATTTTCTATCAACTTATTTAGTTGTTTTCCCTCCCAAAATGAGCATCGTCAGACATCTTTTTTCCCTGACAGACATCTTTCCTTATGTTCTTGCTACGTGGTTTTTCCAGACTTTTCTTGTCTTTTTAATTTTAATATGAGTTTATATATTTTTCCTCTTTCTTCCAGGCTCGACGATTATGAATGAAATACGAGCTCGGTGTGTTGTTGTTGCAATGCGATCTGGCAACAACAAAGCAAAAATGAGCCTCGTTACTACCTTTCTGAATTAGGCCGCACTTACTACACATCTGATCCAACTGTCAGACAAGAAGTAGACACAGGAAAATAACCTCACATGCAGCAGTCTTCTGGTAAATATTTATTAATATTTAATACTTTTCCTTCTTTTTTCTTTACAGCACGACACGCGAGGAAAGTTTGGCGAAATCATCCAACGTCTGTAGCGGTAAGAAAGCCTGCAAGTCAGCCAATAGACGACGCATAGTCGTTGGCACAAAAAGCATGAAGTCTCCTGTGTTGCCTACTGTGTATTAGACCGGCAGCCTGTCTGTGCACAGTTCACATTTCAGTCACCAGGTAAGATTATTCCAGCGGTAGGCGTAAACAACCGTACTTACACCGTTGTCTATTGCAGTTGCCCACCATAGCCGTTGCTGCTGTTTTTGGTGTTGTTCATGGCCTCGCTCGCTATTGGATTTTCATCCGCAATAAAACTCCGGGGCTGGCGAGTTTGCCGATGCCTGTCACGGTGTGCGGATTTCCACAGTTCAATTGTCACCTAGCTTATAACGTGGGGAACTCCCACACCCTTCATAGCCGGGCATTTGGCTTTATCTTGGTGTCTTATGGAGTGGTTAATTCAACACGGAAATTTGGACTAGCAATTCACGGTAAGTATAATTGACCTACAGTCGAATTTCCACCACTTGAATTTTTCGAGTATATGCAGAATTTGCAAAAAAATAAGTAGAAAGTAATGGGGAAATGTTTGCTTTGTAATTTGTTTTCTATTTTTTTTATATCTTTCATGTGATATATTCCTAAAGTCTTTCCCTAGAGTGACTCCAACTCATACACGTTGTTACCAACAGGCCTTACAATACGACATTTTAGGATTTTTTTTTTGCAAAATTTCGCGTTTCTATTTTCGCTAAATTTGCTAACAGTTTTTTCGTTTTTTTGTTATTTATTCGGTCTTTTATCATTATTATGACTTGAGCAGTTTTTTATTCTGGTTCGAGACCTTTATGTTGTTTCTTTTTCAGAATCAACTTAAAAAGAAGAAATTGGTGAAATGTATTTGCTACGGTTGCCAGGCAGACTGTACAGCTGTTTCTAAACCCGCCAAGGTTTAGAAACATATATCTTCTATATACTTCCTGTCCAGGTGAAAATCATACAACTCTGGCCCTTCTGTCATATCTAGAAGCACTTTTGTCATACGCATTATGCAAATTCTGTTTAATTTTCTGTCTTATTGATTCCAATTTGTCTTTTCTTTCCATAGATTTTACCTTATGATCGGACAGCGACATCTGTTTTCGGGCTAATTTGTAATCAGATCCCGCCGAAAACATGTGGTAGCCGAATAGGGCAAAAAATGGCGTTACCCCGGTGGCTGAGTGTACGGATGTGCGAATGGCGCATTCGATTTCGGAAAGATATAAGTCCCACTCACGATGGTCATTCTTTAAATATGAGCGTATTGCCGCCAGAACAGATTGGTTAAACCGCTCTGAGGCGTTTGATTGAGGTGAGTATACTGCTGTCTTTAAATGTTCGATTTTATATGATTTTAACATGTCCTGGAAGGCTTTTGCGACAAATTGCGCACCGTTATCGCTATGGATCACCTCTGGAACATCCAACTTATGAAAAATTTCCGTCACCAGAAATTTAATGACGTTTGTGGTAGTGGCGTCTTTCATAGCTTTCAAAAAGGTGAACTTGGAGAAGTGATCCACTACGATAAAGATGTAGCAATTTCCGCTTTTTGAACTTCCCCAAAAAATCTATGTATAATTTTTGGAAGGGTCATTCCGTTACCACTTCCTGACCAATAGACGGCATCAAATTGGAGTTAGCAGGTTTGCTCTCCTTACACGTTTGGCACCTGCTCGCGTAACTGCGCACTTGGCTACTCATTTTTAGCCAGTAAAAAAACGTTTCACACGTTCTAACGCCTCAGTGTGCTGATGTCAGTGCCGAATGAACCCTATTTATGATTTCCGTTGTAATGCTTCCTGGAACCCACAATTTTCATGGTACTTCCTCTACACTTCTATCAAATTCTACTTTTTTATAGATTAGACCATTTTCAACTTTGAGATTCGGTAGCTTGTCGGCATTTTCCTCAATGTTTTTAATTAAATCTAAGTATTCTTCGCTTTCAAACTCTGTAGTTTCAAAATCTATCAAATCTTTCTTAAATATTTCTTCTACTTCTATCGGAGCTCTCGACAACATGTCGGCTACAACATTTTCAGAACCTTTTCTATGCTCGATTTTAAAGTCATAAGCTTGGAGCTGTAGGTACCAACGCGCTAACCGACCACTTAGGTCTTTAAGTGTCATTAACCACTTTAAGCTTGCGTGATCAGTGATGACAGTGAACGGCATCATTTCCACGTATGCTCGAAACTTTTTCACAGCCCTCACTGCTGCCAAACACTCTTTCTCCGTCACACTGTAGTTCTTTTTAGCGGCATTCAATTTTTGCGAGTAATAAGCTATTGGATGTTCCTCGCCTTTATCATTCCATTGGTACATTACGGCACCAATGTCATAATCGGAAGCATCGCATTGAATAAAAAATCGCTTTGTGAAGTCAGCGTGACGAAGAACAGGTGCTGACGTCAACGACTTTTTAAGGGTATTAAACGATTGAATGGCTTCGGAGGTCATTTTAAACTGCTTAGCCTTTTTAAGGGTGTCGGTGAGAGGGGCGGAAATACCGGCGAAAGCTTTGATGAAACGCCGATGCCATCCGGCGGTACCTAAGAAACTTCGAACTTCTCGTATGTTTTTCGGAATCTTAATATTTTTGATGGCTTTGACTTTATCCGGGTCGGTTTTTAATACACCATCACCTATAATGAACCCTAAATAAAGTCAGATTAGCCTCCTTTAGACATTTGGCCACTTCCTTCAATAATCGCAAGTGCTCTAAGAAATCGCTCGATATTACTAGTAAATCATCCAAATATATAAAGACGTTGTCTTTGAGACTTTGGGGAATGGCTTTGTCCATCAATCTACAGAGACGCTGAGCCGCGTTGCATAGTCCAAACGGCATAACCCTAAACTGGTACAACGGTCGACCAGGTATAGTAAAAGCCGTGTATTTCTTGCTCTCTTCGTCTATCTCAATTTGCCAGAAGGCGTATTTTAAATCGACGCTACTTATAAAGTGGTTTTCATCGATTCTGCTCAATATGCCATCAATGTTTTGCAGTGGATAGGCGTCTTTAATAAGCTATTTAATTTGCGCGTGTCTAGGCAGAATAGATTCTTACCGGACTATTGACGTTCTATTACACCACGGGCTTTCACTTTCTTCGATAACTTTGAGTTTAATCATATTGTCTATTTCGGCATAAGTAATGGCTTGCACCGCTAGAGATATGGGATAAAATCGGTCCTTCACTGGTAAGGCTCCTTCCACAAGTTTAATCGTATGTTTCTCCAATTGCGTGTGACCAAGACCATTTTCTTCAAACGAGCTAAAATTTTGTATTACTGCGTCCAGTTCATTCTGCTGTTAGATCGTGCGGTCGCAAATTGGTATCTGCTTTCACACTGCTGCCAAATTCTTGTTGGATTTTTTCTATATCAATTTCGTTGGCTCTTACGATTTCCGGCGCCAAGTTAAATAGCCTCCAGAAGTCCATTCCCTAATATAATCTTTGTTGAAGTTCGGGACAAACATAAAAAATAATATCTTCTGTTTTTTCTTTATATTTTACAGGCAGTTTTACTCGTCCTAATACTCGATGTGCCTGGCCTCCTGCTGTTTGTACATTCGTGAACAATGTTTCAACATCTCTCTCGACTTCTTCTAGAAACTCTCGGCTGCCTTTTCCTAAAATGCTCACTGATGCTCCAGTATCGAGCAGACCTCTAATGAGATGCTCATCTATCTTCACATCAGCAAATACTTTTGGGTCGGAGTACAGAATCTACTACGCATTTCTTCATCTTCCTCCGAGCCGCGAATTTTTGGCGAACCTTCAATATTCTGTTGGAAGGTGAGATTCTTTTCGATAGAACACTGAATATACGTGACTTTATTTGCTCATATACTTCTTGTCTTTTCTTTAATGGTAAGTAATGGCGAAGTTCTGTGTTGTAATTAAAACTATTAATTTTCTTGATTAAGTCTCTGATATTTTTTTCAGTAGGCTTTTTGCATTGTTCTGAAATTTGTGCGGAAGCACAGATTTCGTTTACATGTCTATGTGGATGTTGGCTTGACTGGCCCATGCGCAGTTCCCATCTTGGAAAGTTTCTTTCGGCCTCGTTGCATTCGCCGTTGCACTTCCCTTTATGCTTTCTTTCACGTTTGACTTTAATATCTTTATCATATCAAATTCAGATATTGGCTGCAATAATCGCGTTCGCAGTCTGCTCATTACATGGAAAAATGTATCAACCGTCTCGCCCGGCCTCTGTTTCCGTTCAACCAGGTCTCGCATTATCTCAAAATTTGACCTGGTGGTCTGATATTGGTTTCGCATAGCATGTTCCAGTCCTGACCAACTTGAAACTCTATGAGTCTGCTCGTACCACCAATACCATTCCCTAGCCGGACCGGTGACTATCAAGTGGAAATCTCTTTTAATCTCATCCCATGGAATATGATACTGTTGCTGCAAATGATTTAGACGGAACAAAAAATCTTCAACAGACATATTTCTAGAGTTGCCGTCGAATATCAATCCCCATTTATCAATTCTGATTTTTAACGGTTATATGTGTTAGCCGGTACTAGAACTCTGAAGTTAGAGTAATTTCCAACCACCTGGCTGCTATGTGGAACCTGGACCTGTTCTGAAACTTGCCTTTGTCCACTTTCCCCGTGACTATCACTCAAACTAGCTGCAAGAGATGGCTGGCCATTTCTGTCACATCGACTTTGAACCGTTAACTGTGCCAACTGCCGAAATTCTGTCATTAGATCACTAATACTTTTTCTGACCGCTTTTAATTCATTATTTATAATCTATTTTACCATTATTTCTCCAACAGGTATTTCTCTGGCCCTTGGACTGGGATGTTGCTGTCCTGTGTTTATTGACGACGCATTGCCTACATTTTGCTGACTATTTATCGGACCCTGCCCTTCCGATCGATTCATTATGGTCTGGGCAATGTCAATGATTTGGTTCCCTTCCATTTCTGATTCCAGGTGAGTTTTTCTTAATTTGTTTGAAATCGTTTCAGTGGTGTTGATATCGAATGTTTCTGGTCTTCCTCTTTTTCTATTTGTAGATACTGATCGTGTGACTATACTCATCCCTTGAATCCGTCGCACTCCTAGAGGATCTCACAACAACAGACCTATGCGTTTTTACTACCTGATACCACACTATTTTACTTAATAGCTTAGTGCCTCATTATTTCTTATATTTTAACTTTTTTAAATATTTGTTAGTATTAAATCTAACCGTATATATATTAAGTATTTTTTGTTTATTTTTATTTCACACAAGTATTGGGGAATATTAATGGGAGTCATGGTTGGTGCGGTATTTAATAATTGACTCTTCCTTTATAGGAAGCAAACCATGAGTGTATCCATACAGAAATGATAATCAAAAAAACAAAACAAAAGACATCACCTAACGACCAAATACAAAACTTTGTCACGTATACAACACAACATGAATGGTTTCAAAAGCTTTCGATACGCAACATCTGCTACAGAAACTCAGACTGGCTATCAAATGTTTTTTGAACCAAGATTGTATTTTGTCTTCTATCGGAATCTAACATTTAGCAAAATTTAAAAAGACCTCATAAGTTATACATGCTAATATAAATCTATGATCAAATTTTATATGTCACTATATCCTAATAAGTTTTGATCTTTCTACCTCAGAATCTGGATTGAAATCAATTTCAAAATGCTCTTACATCAACTTCTGAACTGTTTCAGACTGGTTAAGAGGTATGATTTCTCTTTCCCACACTCTGCGCGATTAATATGGTTCTATTTAATCTAATGGGCTATTGCTCTGTGTTTCGGTCTACTACACAGCATTGATTTCTTACGACATCTGTGACATCGTATGCTTTCGATTGGGCGCCATACTGTTACGAACACCTTTGCGGCAATTGAACGATCGACAACGACTAGCCCAGCTTGTCCTCAGGATGGGTTTCATCCCTCGTTCAGGCCCTGGGTATTGTGACAATAAATAACTTTAACATATTCAAAACCTTTACTCTAACACTGCGATGGAATACACACTTGATTGGAAGGCAGATGGTCCCCTTCAGTCGCCCTTCCCTTCCTTGGTCACGAATTACTTCCACTCATATTCCTAATTAGATCATGACCCCTTTGACCGTCACCGTTCTCCCACTTACCTCACCACTTCATATCCCCCAAGCACATTATATTCATGTTCACATAACAATCATTATTTTAGTATATTTACTGGACTATTAAGAAAACGCTGATACAACATCGATTTCGAGACTAAAACTTATGCAATAAAATGAACACAAAAACATTACAAGACCAAGGACTCACAAAGCTTTCCCTCAATGGCCTCTTTTCCGGCACAGTCTTCTAACGCTACTGAGAATTTCCTACCTAAAAGAGCTCTCTTAGTAAAGGCATCTACAAGCGAAATATGTCTGTCTTCCAGACGGTACTCTACTAACCTTGTAAATCCTGCACAATTTCCACTAACTTAACACTCTCAGCTGAAACATTACTCTAAAATTTATAACAAAAATAAGGACTACATATAAACCTACAGATAATACATATAACTTATTTCTAAATTTATCTCTTTTTCTTGTTTTTTTGTGTAATTATTGTTTCGATATCTTTCACTCTTTCCTCCTCTAGGTAACGCAGATATCACGGGATATGGAATTTACACGGACTAAAGTCTTGATCTCTTATAATTTTTCTTTAAATTACAACTTTTCTGTACTGATTTCTATCGTGCGGACTTGTGGGAATCAGATTATTATGATACTATTTCCGTTCGGTGCGTAAAAATAGTTTGAAAGTTAGTGTTTATCGTTTGCCCCGCGTTGATGACATCAATGTGTCACTTGACGCCTCATTGGAACTCCTTTATCGACGTAACCACTGCTGGTGGAAAACCAAGCCGGTATCTGGGTTCCTTTTTTGGTGGCGCTACTCAAAGGTAGAGGGAGTTGTCTTCGCACATGAATTATTTTCTTTCTTCAGATTCAGTCGGCTCACTAACAAACTACGCAAATCGTTTTTATCCTACCTTAGAACGTGCTGATTTCCTTTTTCTCACAAGCACACGGAATCCTCAGTGCGTCTAAGGCCACTGAAATATGTTTGCACTTCCTTACTGTAGAGAAACACTCGTTATTTAATGATTACTTGTTTAAATTCGGCCGACTTACTTGTGGAATACAATTTAAAATTACGGGTTTACAGGACAGCAAGCAGAAGATTTAAATCCTGAATATTATCTCCTCCTCTTCACAAACTAAATCACTAGAATGAGATAAATCCTTTGAAATTATTGCCTATTTTCATTGGCATTATTTTTTCAACACTTCTTACTTTATTTTTTTCACTAGTCACTCCATGAACCGCACCGCCGAAACTCTATTAAGCAACTGACCGCATCTGATTTTCTATCAACTTATTTAGTTGTTTTCCCTCCCAAAATGAGCATCGTCAGACATCTTTTTTCCCTGACAGACATCTTTCCTTATGTTCTTGCTACGTGGTTTTTCCAGACTTTTCTTGTCTTTTTAATTTTAATATGAGTTTATATATTTTTCCTCTTTCTTCCAGGCTCGCCGATTATGAATGAAATACGAGCTCGGTGTGTTGTTGTTGCAATGCCATCTGGCAACAACAAAGCAAAAATGAGCCTCGTTACTACCTTTCTGAATTAGGCCGCACTTACTACACATCTGATCCAACTGTCAGACAAGAAGTAAACACAGGAAAATAACCTCACATGCAGCAGTCTTCTGGTAAATATTTAATACTTTTCCTTCTTTTTTCTTTACAGCACGACACGCGAGGAAAGTTTGGCGAAATCATCCAACGTCTGTAGCGGTAAGAAAGCCTGCAAGTCAGCCAATAGACGACGCATAGTCGTTGGCACAAATAGCATGAAGTCTCCTGTTGCCTACTGTGTATTAGACCGGTAGCCTGTCTGTGCACAGTTCACATTTCAGTCACCAGGTAAGATTATTCCAGCGGTAGGCGTAAACAACCGTACTTACACCATTGTCTGTTGCAGTTGCCCATCATAGCCGTTGCTGCTGTTTTTGGTGTTGTTCATGGCCTCGCTCGCTATTGGATTTTCATCCGCAACAACTCATATAGATCTTCAATGCCTCAAAAGCGTTTTGAGCTTGTTCTGTTCATACAAATACCTTGTAGCAAATCCGTCAAAGGCGTATTAACTGAAACATAATTCCGAATAAACTTCCGGTACCAGCCTGTCAGTCCCAGAAATCGTCTAAGTTGTTTTACAGATCGTGGAACTGGGAAGTCAGTAATGCAGTTGGTTATCCCGTTACCAACAACCGAATGTCCAAGGTTTTACTTCACGAAACTTTTTAATTATGAGATGCTCTCATCGGTTGTAATTTAACACCAAACGAGAGAATGATTGGTTGCTTTATATTCAGTTTTACAAATTCTTCAAGGATACGTTGGCGGAAGTATCCAAGATGGTATTGGAGTTGTTAATATTCAGAATAAATTTTCTGAATTATTTAAAACATATCCGGACTTGGATAAGTTTGTCGTATCACAGCCTACGACACCAAAACGAAAGAAATCGTCAAAGAAAAAATCTCCTAAGTCGACCAATCAGCGGTTCCTATAAATTGTTTTATTTACAGTGTCTTGAAAAATTCATCTCAGTCAAAAAATGAAATTATCCCGTAAACATTTCCGTGCGATGATTTTTTACGATTTTCTGCTCGATATCCCAGACAAGAGTGTTTAAATCAACTTGTTTCGACTTTTGGCGATGAAGCACCTTTAAAAACCACTGTTAATCGCTGGTACCAAGAGTACAGTCTCGGATGTCGTTCGCTCTAGGATGAATTTCTTGAAGGACGTCCAACTTCGGTCTCTTTGCCGGAAACCATCGATGCTGTGCGTAAACTGATTGAGCAAGACCGACATGTGACATACCGTGAGATTGAGGTATCCTTGGGCATTATTATGACAAGCATCAATAAGAAATTGCATGTTCATTTGGCCGTGAAAAAAAATTGTTTTCGTTGGATCCCACATAATTTGACGAATGCTCAAAAGAGACTCGTATGGATGGGTGCAAAGAGATGTTGAAAAAGTATAACTGCGGTGGGTCAAAGGCAGTGTATAACATTATTACTGGTGACGAATCATGGATCTAGGCATATGAATCCGAAACAAAACAGCAATCGACCGTATAGGTCTTTCAAGACGAGCCAAATCCAATAATATATGTTCGTGGAAGAAGTACATCGAAGCAAATTATTGGGTTTTTTCGGTATAACCGGCCATGTTACCACAGTGCCTTTAGTGGAACGTAGGCCTGTCAATTATGAGTAGTATACAACCTGTTTGACAACAGTGTTCGAAGAAATGAGGTCAGATACTATGAGAAGACGGATCATTTTGTATAATGACAATGCAAGCTTTAACACATCAACTGAAACGATGAGCTATTTGACCACTCAAGATGTCGAATTGATGGGCCATCCACCGTACAGCCTTAATTTAACACCCAATGACTTCTTCTTATTCCCTAGCATCAAGAAAAAAATGAGTGGTCAACGTTTTTCATCGCCCGAAGCAGCTGTTGAAGCGTTCAAAAATCATGTTATGGAGGTGTCTCAATCGGAGTGGAAAAAGTGCTTCAAAAATTGGTTTGTGCGCATGCAAAAGTAGGATAATATTTTGAAAAACAATAAAACCATTTCCAATAAAAAGCAACCCTCGTATTACTACTGAAATTAAAAAATTGTTGATACCGCTGATAATTAACCGGAAGGAACACCAAATTCAATTTCAGCATTAAATGTGAACCTTCACACATCGATTTCTAGTTGCCCTGCTAATGTCAGTGAGGTGTCTATTGACGTTCAGACCGGGGACAGACCGTTTATTCAAACGGTTGATGTGGCTGTTCGTCAAGTAAAGGTGGACCTAAGAAATTGACTGTCATTCCAGTAAAAATACTACGAAACAGCTTTATATTCCGCTAGTCAGGCCAATTTTAAAATATGGATCAGTGGTTTGGGATCCTCAATACGATTATTATGTGAACAAAATTGAATCCGTGTAGAAACAATTTTTACTGTTTTGCTTAAGGAGTCTACATTGAAATACGAGCTATGAACTCCTTTCTTACAACAGGTTAAATATTATTAATTGCCCTTATTGAAGAGTAGGAGAACTATGATGAATGCGATTATGGTGTGTAAGATTATGCATGAGGTTGTGGCATCTGAATATTTGATATCAAAAATCTCTATTAACGTCCAATTTAGACCTTCTAGGTACTATCAGTTTTTACACTTGGACTTCCAAAGCATGTGGTGCTCCATTTCGTAGAATGTGTGCTGTCTTTAACTCGTTATATCATTTAATTGACTTCTCACTAAGTTAAGATGCATTAAAAACTATATTTATTTTTTATTTAAACTAATTGTCTTCATAACAATTTAGACTACGAGTACTTGCAAAGTACAAATTTTCTAATTTTTTACTTAGTGTTTCTTATAATTTTTAATCGTTTCTAATATTGTCAAAGCAAATGTGGTGGTTATACTTTAAGTTTGTTTCGTATACTTGTAGTTCTTCTAATTGTTTAACAGGTTTTGGTTTCTTATATTTTACTAAGTTAAAGTTTGTGTACTTTTTGTAGTGATTATTATATTTTTTTGTACCGATTGACTGTTGATAAATATCTGTAGCTAATTTACATATATGACGTTTCTTGTCATCTCTCCATTATGGATCAGTCCATAATGTGTACGTTGTCCCTACGTCATGGGGACTTGGCCCCCTCGGTCGGCAGGGGAGGGATGAGCGGCGTGGGAACGTTCGTCCAACATTCACACTTCCGCTATTGTTATTGACTGCAATACCTAAAAGTTGGTGAAAAGTTTGATGATGACAAATGATATGGCAAAATCTTTAATGCCAATGCTGATTTTTTTAGTTTATTATTTAACCCTTCGATTAGTGAGTAGTTTGATATTCACGGTTATGTGACAAGGTCCACAGGGACCAATTTTTACTACTATGCTTTTTGTATGAAAAATTTCTTTTTTGTTTTTTTATTGTTTATAACTTATAAATACATACTAAAATTATTTTATTTCATTTTTTTCATATCAACACTTAATTTTAAAAATGCTTAAAAACTACTGTTGTTGAGCGTGCTCCGCGTCTGCCACACCCTGTGCGCAGGTTTAGCAGCGATGCAGGACTATGCTGTGTTCTCCACAAACTTCGTTGCAGCAGCTAGAGCAGTAGGCCCTCGTTTTCCGCTGCCGACCGTACTCAGACGGCAAAGGCTACATGACGGTCTATTCGTCCTAGACGCAAACGATGGTGCATCGGCTTCTACCGGTATTGATATGATCTGAAATGAACAAACAAACAAAAATAAATATATATTCTACTCTTGAATTTGAAAAAGTTCTTTCTTACCCTGACATCAAATGCTTCCACCGCATTCCGTATCCTTGGAAATGCGGTTATATGGCTATTGAAGGCACGTTCTTCTATATTTGGTATGGCCAATTGTTTCTTAGAAGTAACAGAAATGACCGCCGTCTGTCACTCCTTCTTGTCGGCTTCATTTCGTTATAAATTGTAAAAGCAACCAATGCAGTGACGTCCATTATAGAACATGGCCAGCACGTTCACTGCTTTATTTATTTTTCTCCACAAACTCCATTGCTGCAGCTATAGTAGTAGGAGCTCGTTTTCCGCTGCCGACCGTACTCAGAACAGCAAAGGCGACATGGCGGTCTATTCGTCCTAGACACAAACGACGGTGCATCGGCTAAACACAAATTCTACTCTTGAATTTGAAAGTGTTCTTTCTTACCCTGACATCAAATGCTTCCATCGCATTCCGTATCCTTGGAAATACGGTTATATGGCTATTGAAGGCACGTTCTTCTATATTTGGTATGGCCAATTGTTTCGTTAGAGGTAACAGAAATGACCGCCGTCTGTCACTCCTTCTTGTCGGCTTCATTTCGTTATAGATTGTAAAAGTAGACAATGCAGCGACGTCCACCATATTATAGAACATGACCAGTGGTCAGTGTTTCGTTGATCGCTTGTATGTGTACGTGCCAAGCATTTGGTCCATTGTATCAACGCCGGATTTGTTGGCGTTGTTGTCCAATATGGCGAACGATTTCCGCTTCTCACATTGCTCTCAACCATTCACCTTCACCAAGCCCAGACATAAATATTATTGAGCATGTTTGGAATAATTTGGATTATATGGCTATTGAAGGCACGTTCTTCTATATTTGGTATGGCCAATTGTTTCGTTAGAGGTAACAGAAATGACCGCCGTCTGTCACTCCTTCTTGTCGGCTTCATTTCGTTATAGATTGTAAAAGTAGACAATGCAGCGACGTCCACCATATTATAGAACATGACCAGTGGTCAGTGTTTCGTTGATCGCTTGTATGTGTACGTGCCAAGCATTTGGTCCATTGTATCAACGCCGGATTTGTTGGCGTTGTTGTCCAATATGGCGAACGATTTCCGCTTCTCACATTGCTCTCAACCATTCACCTTCACCAAGCCCAGACATAAATATTATTGAGCATGTTTGGAATACTTTGGATCGAAAGATTAGAAAGCACACTGTTAGTGGTGCTTCAATGGTAAAATAGAAGTTGCAGGAGGAGTGCCAACACATAACGGCGGAAGAGCTGCAAAATTTAGCAGCTTCAATGCCCAGACGTTTGCAGGCTGTCATCGATCATTGACAAAGTAATAAGTTTGTTTTTGTTATCAATTTCTTGAACTATTTGTTATTTTCTAAGTTCGTACGCACACTTTTGTCAATGCAATGTTTTAGTTTTTTGGAATAACTTTTTTATTTAATATGGAGGATACATATTTTTCTTTAACTTGCTATATAATTAGAATTAAAACAAAACTATCATTACTTTTCATATTTATGCTTTAGGTCGACCAAAATTCTAGAAAACGGGGTCGTACGGATATTTATGTCCGCCACTGAATGTATGTTCTAAATCACACTAATGCAGGAATACCAGAGCGACAAAAAACAACACTCCCAATTTACTTACAACAAATAGCCAAACAAAGAAAAAAAAAACAAAAGAATAAAATACAAAATTAAAAAGTTTAACCTCACTGGGTTTGGAAGCAGGATTCTCTGGCACGCAATCGATAACACATCCTTTGTGCCACGACGGACTACCATAGAAGTACACATACTAAACAATTTTTGAAACGTTCATAAAAATGCATGTCTCTACGGATACATTGAACAAAATGCATATGCACACGCAGGTGTTTTGTCTAAAGAGAAAAAAGAAAATAAAAATCTACATGTGCCACTACAGTCCCCATTTACACGAGGCAAATTTACTTGCCGCAACTCTCAGTTTTTTATAAGAGAGGGGTAAGGGGAATGTAAAGGGAAAAAACTTGCCCGTACTGTCAATTCCTTTTATGTTTTTCGTAGTGTGAAGTTGGCTGCAGATTAGTTTAGTATTTTTTCACACATAATTCAGAACGAACGAAAACAAAACATGTCTTAACCGAATTGCCTTGTATAAACACAAGAAACAAGTTCAGAAGGTAGTCGTAAAAATTGACGCGAGTAACGTTGCCTCGTGTAAATGGGGACTTTAGACGTAAAGTTTTTATTATGGTTCAAGACCCTTTATGTTTCTTTTTCAGATTAAACGTAAACATTGGTGAATTGTATTGACTAGGTTAGTTGGCAGACTTTACAGCTGTTTCTTAACCCGCCAAAGATTTTCTTCGGCAGTCGTTGGCTACGATTACTTTGGCTTTAAATCAAATGACTTATACTGGAGCCTCATCTGAATTACTGAGAATTACCCTTTGCGTATAATCTTTGAACAGTGCGTAGAGTAATCTTTCGTAGCACAATATCATTTCCACCAAGAGAGTATAAAGGTAAATATGTACACCTTTAAGATGCTATAAATTAAACACGTAGCTACATTTAAGAGAATGAACTTAAAACCTGACAAGGATAGATGTGCGCAAACATACAGTCATACAAGTTTCGACCGAAAGGGCATTAGAAGCACAACAGCATAATTATTACAAATTTTGTTATTCGTGATAGTAAATTGTGTATTATTGTAAGTATGTAAATTGTGTATTATTGTAAGTATGTTGTTTTTAAAACTAGCTAAATTTCAAAAACCAGACCGTCTGCTTTCTACTTATGATCTTAAGTCTAACAATAACGGAAAAATAATTATTTTAACTATGCCGGGAATATATCATTATTTCATGGAAGGAACGAAAAAAACTATTGTGAGAGACCAATGTTCTTAATGCCCATGATCATGGTTTTCGTTGTCGAAATACGGCTAGTGCAAATTTCGTCGAAGGATACCGTAGTCGTCTATCGACAACCGTGATCAGGATGAATGTCTTGTTATTTTTGTACATACTATGGTATCATATGTCAGTTTGTACACAGACTGTGAGTGAACAAATGTAAATGTAAAAAAAATAATTTACCTATTTTTCTTGTGGTGTAAATTGTTTTACCTCGGATATAACGAACTTGGCCTATAGCGAACTTATTTGTCCAGTCCCTGAGGTGTTATAACCGTACTCTACTGTAAATCACTATCAACTCTGATCGTAACGAAACTTTCACGTTGTTACGTTTGGCCAAATCACCGTATTCGATATTGTGCACATTTATGTTGTAATCGAAATGATTTGGATCACGGCACTCATAAATAAGTTGAAGTCGATAGCACCTTTGTGATCGAAACGCCAAACCAACCAACAGAGTAAAATGGAAGCAATCTTATAGGCTGTTTCCACTACGGTCGCGTCCACGTCCGCGTCCACGATTTATCGATAATTTTTAATGGTGTTTCCATTGTGTTTTTGCGTCCACGTTTGCGTTCAAAAAGCTGTTTGTGTTTATTTGTTTTTTTAGGGGTGCGAAAAATTTTAATATTTTTGAGTTGTGACATTATCATGGAGTTAAATGATATTATTTTGCTAACCGCAGTGGAAAATGAGGACCAAATGGTTTATTTTTCACTTCCGCGCCAGTCACTCCCAGCTTCTCCCCCATCTCTTTGTGTATGTGGGTGTTTTTGCGAGCACCCCTCAGGCCATCAATATTTTCCTCCCAGAGGTCCATCAGATATAGTGTTGATACTGCTGTCCATTCCGTCTTTTTGAAACCTAAAATAGTTGAAAAAATTAATATTATTTAAACAAAAGCAAAAATATTAACTTACCTCCTGTTTTTTGCATTTTGGATGTTTATATTTATAATGATTAACAGCTGTTTTCATAGGGATGTGCAATTTGCGATATTGCCATTGATAGGTATGGGTGAGTTTCGACTGCAAAAATAATCGTATTTATAGTAAACGCGACTTATCGATAAACGCGTCCAATATGAACGCGACTTTTTCCCATACCTAACTGCCTATGTTTTTTTGTATATGCTGTAACGCGCGTTCATTGATTTTTGGACGCGGACGTGGACGCGACCGTAGTGGAAACAGCCTATTAGTATATCTATATGGGCAAATCTACGGTATAGTACGATTCCATGTCACTCAGGCTTCTAACCACTTTAAGAGCAATATATAATATTTCTGAAAGTGTCATAATTTTCAAAACCACGAGTTTAACCTCGCCAACATCCTAAAGTTTTAAAATTATGCTGTTAATGTAGTCTACTGGGCTAAGGTCTACCCTAATTTACCCTAATTTTGCTTGTAACTTTCGAAAGTTGTTCAACTCTTTTGGCTATAACTTTTTCAGCATAAAAGAAAATCATTCTAATCTTTTTGTGGATGATAGTAATGATGTTGCAAAATCTTCTATATGTTGAAAAAAGCATGTGCCATCACTGAGGAATAAATGGTAGCTCTTCAAAATCTGTCACTCTGTTTTTGCATAAAACGAAAATTAATACAATTTTCTTTTTTGCGCTTTCAGCGTGAACGTAATTGCAAATTTTTTAATATTGGATTATAAACGACAAAGATACTAACAAAAGGCGACCAAACAATTTAGTGTGCCTTCAGCAACAAAGAAATTATGACAGTACAAACATCATCAGGTCGATGCGTGCAGATCATGAAATTTCATATTTTTTGAAGAGCACATCCGCAGTTTGAAAAATAACTAGTGGCAACCCTGTGTGATCGGTAAATATGAGTACTACTAATAATGTGTGTAAGTGCTAAATAGATCGAATTATTATTTTGGTACCGAGAGCCATTTTAGGTTAAATTTTGTTGATTTTCATAGGGTTTTCAAGCTTAACTTGCAATAGAACCAAAAGGGACAATCCGATCATTTTAGCACTTTCACAAAACAATAGTGCCTATAAACTCTATGATATAAGCCAAATTTCAACCTTTAATTCTTTAAACTATGGATGTGCCAATCAATTAAAAAAAATAATTTTTAGCGTCCTGTTAAGTAAAAAGTACCGTAAAGGTAAAAACGTCATCCGATCTATTTAGCACTTTCACATAATAATTGCATTGATCATACGGAGAATTTAAGATATATTGGATGCTATAATTCTCAAAACTGCGGGTGTGCCGCCTTCTATTTTGAATTTGGCTTTCAGCGAATTTTGGAGAAAAAACTGTTGTAGATAATTCAATGTTTTACCGATCCATTTTGCACTTTCACATAATAATTGTCATGTTAATATCTACCATTTAAAATATATTTGACCCAATAATTGTTTAAACCGCTGATGTGCCACTCAATTTTGTTCTGTATTTTTTGATAATTTATAGAACAAACTTTAACATTTTCTAATATTTATTTTCATCGCACATTCCTTAAGAAATCAGCTGCTGTCACTTTCCTTTAAAAGAAAATAAATGGCCTTTTGAGGACAAAAATGCAGTTACTTCTAAAAAAATAAAAATAAAACACTAAAAAATTAACATTATTATATTTAAAAATAACTATTTATTTTTAATTTTACAAAATTTTACATTCTAAAAATTATGGGATTTTTCGCATATAACTTCTTCAGCACTTGAAAAAAATGATGCACGCGAGCACATTATTTATATTTAATGTATTTTTAACAAGTTGACGCTAAAATAAAACGTGTGCCTCTAATTTGAAATTTTTAATTTTTCAAAATTGAAATCGGACTATTTTGTAGATTTTCCCATATATTTGTGAAATAAAAACATAAATAAAATTTATATATTTTTTCAGAGACAGAGCAAACAGTATTTATGAAAAAAAAACATTTTGAGACCACACTCTAACAAAGTAAATGGAAAACAAATACTAGCACAATTTATGATGGAACACCGCACCTATCCTAGCAAGACTGAAGTTTAAAAAATTGTGGAGGGAATTAACAACTAAACATAGTTCCAGGGTTCCTCCAATAAAATAAATATCAGCATGGAGAAAGCTATTTTAAGATATAATTTGGGTAATATATTAAAAATTTGCTTTTAGATGTATGCAGATCGAAAACACAACACAAGAAAAATTTTTCATACAGCAAAGAAATCTCGCGCTAGGCAGTACGATGAAATGATGAATATTATGCACGCCGACGGATGGCTGCGGATCGGATATTTCCGCAGTTGACAATTTTGGTAATATGTAAGCCGTCGGTAAGGGGTAAGGGCGCATTCAGAAAATGCGTATTATGTATACCGCAGTTGATTTACTTCTCATACAAATGGAAGCTAAAAGGTAAGATGAGAAACAAGTGGAAATAATTAAAATTTATTCCATTTGAATAAGAATTGATCATGCTACTCACATTACATCGGCTAATTTGAAAACAGTAACAGTCCTTTTTCAACCTCTTTTCGTGTACAACGCGATTTTCTTCTATAGAACTTTTTCCAACTTTTGTGCTAAATTGCTGTTTTTTATACATATAAATAAAATGTTATTGGTTTTGTTATTCCGCCTCCGAATATAACTCTAATTTGGTCTCTTGGGATTACGACATAGGATTGCTTTTATCCCGAATATTTCTCCTTATTAAAGTTACACTACTATCATTTTTCGACTCTGACGGTGATGAATACAAAAATAGCATGAGATCCATTTCTAGTTTACTAAACTCATTGTTTTGTTACCAATTTATTAGATTTTAAAATATTCACTGTCGGTTGTTTTGTTGTTTTTTTATGTTCATTGCCTCCATATGTTACGCTACGTTGTACTACAAACCCGTAGTATGAGATTACAAATAACGATCGAATGTCGTCATTCAAACTTTTAGTAGTATCGATATTATAGTTAGTAACATCACGATGTAATTGGACAAGGGGCGTGGCACCGCCCACACAACCCTAAAGTTAGTTCGATTTTATATCATGAACTTAAGTAAATGTCTATGATATTTGGAACATAATGGACCAATCCTTATAAATTTTAACAGAAAGAAATCAAGGACCAGCAAGTTATTATAGACTATTTACCCCAGAGATGGGTGTGGGTCGCTCGAAACGCTCCATGCAAACGTTGGTCAGAGTCAAATGTAATATTTGGCTTCGAAAGCTGCAGATTCTGAAATCGGGAAACAAGTTTGAATGGAGCGCTATACGAAAATATGGTACAGATTCACCAGAGTTGATAATATGCAGAACTCGGACGCGTGGAAGCGAAAACATGGAGTGATATGGTTAAGTTCACGAAAGACAGGTGTTGGGCGCTTTTAACACTCTGTTCGAAATTAATCAAATGTAATGCGTGGCTATGTAGGATTTCAAAACAACGGTATGAACCAATTTCATTCGTGCTGGGACGAAGCTTGAATGATGTGCTAAGTTTCGGTTTATAACTGCGATCTGGACTTTGATTATAGCGGTAGATGGACGGACATCAGCTCTTAGTCATAATAATCTGTCACAGTGTGGTGTCGGTTCTAAAAACTTAATTTATTTTTATATATATAATTAATACAAAAAGACATCGGGAAGCAAGAACAAGAAATTTTTAAATTAAAGACTGGCTAACATTTATCAAATCGGTTAACAACAGAATTTAAGTCCATTAACTTAAGTATGTGTGTAATGACATAATTCTTAATAAGTCCTAAGCCTAATGTTCTGCTGTGAGATTTGATAAATGTTTGTTAGTCTTTGCCTTAAATGCAAGAAGAAATTATGGAGAATGTTTTTTTTTATTTTTTAAGGGTCATCACATCTTTTTGTTGCTTGACATGTTGGGGCAGTATAAAAAACGAGTGTGAAAAAGCAAATTGGTTATGCATTCATCTTCGATCGACTATCGAAAAGTTCAGGCACACTTAATGAAATGCCCTTCACAAAATAATGAACTAGTCAGAACAGGGGCGGTCGAGCATTGTGCACCATGCTCTTCATCAGTAATACGTTTTGAACTACAAGATTGACACCATTTAGTATTATACTGACAAAGTAATATGTTAATGGAAAATTCATACGTGGATTTGTCATTTTAACAAAATTAAATACAGATCTAGAAAACTGTACAGAACTTGTTTTTATTAAAAAATATATATAATAAAAGGAATCTTACAAAAATGAAAATCCAAAAATTCAATAATGTTTCTTTTTAGAATTTTATATATAATTTTTCATAATAGCATATTATTTGCTAACATTTCCCTCTTCGATACAAGAGTTATTAAGATCATTATTACTAGATTCTCCGGAATTTAGGGCTACATTGGCCACGTACAAAGCAGGGTCAATTACTTTAGGGATCGGCTTGATTTCAGTTCCAAGCTCTTTTTCAATCCGGTGCAGGTCAAACCTATCCTCGTATGTTATTAAATTTATAGCAATACCTATGAATCGTAAAATGAATTCACAAACGCATTAAATTGTGGCGATTGTTTAAATAAATGATGGTTCTTACCTAAATGTCCAAATCGCCCAGAGCGACCAATTCGATGTAAATATGTTTCAGCCATTCGTGGAAAGTCGAAATTAATAACAACATTTACGGCCTGGACA
The DNA here is from genome assembly GCA_963513945.1 of Hydrotaea diabolus. NCBI lineage: Eukaryota > Metazoa > Arthropoda > Insecta > Diptera > Muscidae > Hydrotaea > Hydrotaea diabolus. Next base: position 107,964,933 of record OY740717.1, read on the forward strand.
TCTATACCACGTGTAAATAAGTCCGAACAGACGAGATTGCGACATAAACCTTGCCGGAAATCGTGAAAAACACGATTTCTGTGGGCCTGTGCCATTTTCGCGTGGATGTAATAACAGCAGTATCCGAGTTCAGTAATTTTTTTTGCTAACAGTTCCACGCGCTGGGTAGAGTTACAAAATATGATGGATTGGTTTATTTGAAGTTTGGAGAACAGGGTGTTTAAACAGTGTACTTTTTGGCGTTCTTGGACAAATGCGTAGTATTGGGTGACACCTTTCAGCGTTAATTCCTCCATTAAATTTATTTCATAAGGCTCACGCAAATGTTTCTCCATAAAGTTTTTAACAGTTAACGGAAAAGTTGCCGAGAAAAGAAGAATCTGAGGGTCCTTAGGCAACTTTAAAATAACATGATCCAGCATGCCTTGAAAGTCCAGCGATAATAGTTTATCGGCCTCATCTAACACAAGAATCTTGCATTGTGACATATCAGCTACTCTTTTATCCATTAAATCAAGAATACGTCCAGGCGTTGCAATAATTAGTTGAACTGAAAACAAGAAATTATCATTTAAGTTATTTTTGTAAAAATTCCTGCAAAGATTTCTAAAGCATATGGTAGCCGCACCAATGAAAACAAAAAATATTTTGTGATTTGTTTCACTATTTTAAAAACCGGCTTATCCAGACTAGTTCAAGGGCGCTAAACCCACCGATTGTACTGAACGCTTACACGATCCTTAGCCGATTTAAGTGATGGTATATGTGCTCGGCTATTACCCAAGGCGATATTATGAATAAGAGATAAATATCTAAGCCACGACTGTGAAGCAACCGATCAATAATGGGAATGCAACGAAAAAAAGCTTTGCGACGAACGTAATTTGCAATGTTTTCCGTTGCCGCCGCACAATTTTCGTAAACGTCGCTGACTTTTCAAGTAGAAATTATCTCTATGCCATTAAAAACATTCTCTTTAAAATGCATTAACCATTAGAAGTCGGTATTAATTATTGTGTACGATGGAAATTTAAAATGTTGTGGATATTTTTACCTTTTTGATATAAACGCAGTATATCATCTTTGAGAATTGTGCCGCCAGTAGTGACCATGACTCGAATATCTAGATGTTTGGCCAATTCAATACATATTTGTGATGTTTGCAATGCAAGTTCTCTAGTTGGGACCATTATTAAGGCCTGAATGTAATCCTTAGAAGGATCGATCTGCTCCAAAACTGGAATGCAGTATGCTCCAGTTTTTCCAGTACCATTTTTAGCCCTCGCTAAAATATCTTTTCCACTTAATGCTATTGGAATCGCAGCTTCCTGAATGGGTGAAGGCCGTTCCCATCCTTTCTCAAAAATTCCCATTAACAGTTTTCGCTTTAAGCAGAATTCTTCGAATTCGTTTCCACGCGTATCTGTAACATCCTGCAAAAAAAGTGATTAACAAAAAACAAACTTTAATTTATAAAACGAAGAATATATTCTAAATCACCCTATATGAAAAATATTCCCAAAAGTTTTGTCCCCTTTTCCCTTTGTTGTTACTGCAAAACTTTTTTCCCCAATCTGTCATGTTCAAGAGTTATAACCTTTAATTATGAAATTCATTTAAATGGGATTTTTGCTTTTAAATTTTGATGTGAGGAAAATGTTAGTATGTTTTAAAAATATATCTATATAAGCAATTATAACAGAAATTTTACAGTTGCCCAAAATATCCAAAAAAGAAAAAGCATTGTTTTGGAAGATGCATTTGCAGCGTTAAACTATGCGGGACCCTTCATATAAATTTTGAAAAAAATATACGTGTCTATTATGCACGTCGACGGATGGCTGCGAATGGGATTTTCCGCAGTTTACTATTTTGTTATTATGTAAGCTGTCGGTAAGGCCTCATTCAGAAAAGTATGTACTTATATACCGCAGGTGATTCACTTCTCATACAAATTGATCCGCTAAGTATCCGTCAAAAATTGTTGCGGATTAGCTGCGGATCAAGTAATTTGTTAAATTTGTTTGCTAAAAGGTAAGATGACAAACCAGTGGAAATAATTAAAATTTATTCCGTTTGAATAAAAATTAATATTCCTACTCACATTGTATCGTCTAATATGAAAAACACTGACAGCCCTCTTTCGAACCATTTTCGTGTACAACGATTTTCTTCCATATTAATTCATTAAGCGCTCTCAACTTTTGTTTTGCTAAATTACTGTCAAAATGGTTATTTGACCGGTTACTGCATGCACCGACTGTATGTCGATAATAGAATCATCCGACGGTTTACATAACACTATTTTCCTAAGGAAGTGATACAAATGCGGATAGAGTCTATGCGTTCCGCGGTAAATCCGTCGGCGTGCATAATAGATACGGTAATTTTTAATTTTTTTAAAAAAAGGTTTGGATATTTCTGCGTAGATGTACACGGAAAAGGTTCGACAGATCATCGTTATAGCGAGTTTCACCAAAAAAGCATCGACTTTCTTCGACTGAGAAAAAATATTCTGCTTTTGGAGATTTGCATGGAGAACACTGCAAGATATGTGGATAAGGAAAATTCGGAGCATTTGGAAGGGTAGGTTCCAACGCCCTCGCCGTTGACTTCTCCACTTGTGACGTCATCTCGAAAAATAGTTGCCTAAGAATGTAGGTTAACTGGTAACACAAATCGTAGGCTAACTGGTAATCTGGAAGTTTTAAAGAACTCAAGACATCGCGAAACATTTTCCAGACAAGGTTTTTGTGACCTTCCTTCGTAGCTGCATAACCATTTTGGAAATGGAAAAACAAGACGCCACTTATTTCAAAAATTGGTTCTTTTATTTTTGCAAGTAGTTCAACATTCGAAAACATAAGCTATTTTTTTCAAAAATAAGCTGATTTTAATTGTTCCCAAAATTTCATAATCGCAAATTATTCTTAATGAAAAGTCACATTTCCTTTGTGAATCGGAATTGCAATATTTTTATAACAGGGGTAAATGTTTAAATTGTTAACGATAAAAATAAATTCCCGTTGTCGTCGTTTTTGATACAACATCACCTTGTATCGTCGCCGACATCACATTAACTCCAATATGATCATACTTAAAATGACTGTTGTAATAAAACGATCAGAGCAGCCGCCGAAAAAAACCAACCTGCATGATATTCTGCAGCATGCATGTTGTAATTTAAACCTTAAAAGATTTAATAGTTAATTTCGACTTTGTAAACAGCCTCTACACAGCTGCCGTGTGAAGTTTGATCAACAATCTTTTCACTAAAATCAAATTGGCTGCTTCATTGTAGAGATCGTACCAGCTGAGTGTTGGACACGACTTTGGTACGATACAGGCAGTTGTATGTAAGTTGCTTTCGTAGACCTTTGATGCCGTTAAATGGACAATTTGCTCTAAGTGTACTTATATAAAATTACGGTGATACTTGCTTGTAATTCCACGGCACAAGGCATTTTAACAATTACAATCTATTCTGCTTTTAAATCTAAAGCACGATTTATCCATGGACCTCACATTAACTTCCTGACTTTTTCATTGAACTCCCTGAACGTTGCCCTTAAGGTTAAGATATTTCTAATACTAGCAGGCTTGTTACAGGTTCTTCCAGTTTGCTAAGTGGAAAATGATTTCATCTTCCGCACAAATGACTGCAATTATCTTTGTTGTCAAGTACTTTTAGCGATCATTAATGTACAGATGTAAATGTTATGTTTTTAAATGCAGTTTTAGCTCCACCAAACCGAAAGGATGACGACGGAGTCGTTCCAACTCAATGTCGACATAACATTTTCCCAGAGAATTACAAATATATTTCAATAGACGTCGTCTTGCGTCGACGACAACCAAGACTGCCAGTTCTAAACACTCTTCGGGCAGGGGCATTCACCTCAACATTATGTGTTGAGGTGACATCCCGACTTCCAACTACTCCAAAATACCTAGGGCCACATTGTACAGCCTTTTTCGCTCCTCGCGATAAGCTTTTAAGCATGAGCAAGGTAGTCAAGTCACTAGTCGGCAGTAATTGACGGACGTGCGTGGTTCTGCTTCAGCTGAGATCTGCTAACATTCTGAAAGTTTGTCCCGTCTGCCACCAGGGACCACATGACGTGATGCACCTCTTCAATTTTCCGGCCAAGGCCCCAGGTCTCTTTGGACGCATCCACTTCATATGGCGCGTTGCCTAAATCTAGATATCGAAGCAGATCCCCTGTAGACGAAGGGATTGTGTCTGCTTTAAATAACTGTGCGGCAGTACAAAAAAAATCGGTTTGTGAAGTTGTCTATACACCCTTAAATTTAAAAAAAACGGGTTTGAGTAAATTTATGATAACCGGATTTGAACAGATGAGACTTGGCCCTTTCAAACGATAAACACTTTAATAGATACAAATTGAGAATTCTTCATGTATTTTCGTGGAAATATTTTTGTTGTTAAATTTTGTCAACCGTTCGATTTTTCCTTTGCTTAATTGTCTAATGTTCTCTGTGAAGAAGTGAAAATACAAGAAGTTAGCAGTGGGTCTCTAGATTTAGTGTCATCATCGTCATCATCATCCAACTACGAGACTTCCCCATAGTCACCCTCGCAACAGCATCAACATATATATGCACATCATCTTACACCACAGATTGCTGTTGCCACCCTTGAAAGTACATAAATTTTGCAACTTAATTGCAATGCTCTACGCAACAAAATCAGTAAGGTAATAGAATTTATGACTCGGAGAAACATCATCACCTGCAGCCTGCACAGTTGAGACGGATACAACGTGCTACGTAAGGATCGCACCAGAAGTGGAGGTGAGGGACTTGCTTTCCTGTTACGCCATTCTGTGCAGTACAGACCTATTTCGCCTGAGCTTGACTCGTGAGACCCATACCTGGAATGATATGTCTGGAACTGCCGAGATAGAGCAGTACAACGTATATATCCCACCGGTTGGTAGCTGTGCCCCGCGTTATTTGCCTGACATTAGCAATCTGCTACAAGGCAATAGCCGCTTGTTCCTAAAAGACTTTAATGCACACCACGAACTGTAACACTGTCTCATAGACAACGACCAGAGGGGAATTAACTTTGACAGAGCAAATTTATAGCTCTACGTTCTGCACAGTGAATGAGGATGCCCCTACGCGGATTATGGGCGATTGCCATAGCTCGCCAGACATAACTATGGCATCTCCTGGCCTGATCAACGACGTCACCTGGCAACTCGTCATCTCACTAGGATCGGACCATCTTTCTATAATTCTCTCCATAAGTATACATTCCGACTTTATAACCTCTGAACGTCGAACGTATCTCAATCAAAAAAGGCTGATTTGGATGCCTTCAGAAAAGCCACCAACCGCAGATTTAATTATCTAGCCATTCTGTCGGATGTTCGGGTAGCCGAGCAAAAGTACCGAGCCATCATTAACGCTGGTCGAATACCAGACGTACGATCTTACTTCCCAGCGGGGGCAGCGGGACTCGCAGACGAGCGTGATGCCATTCGTCGATCTAACTCTTCTGACCCTAGAATTAGGGATCCTAACTCTGGTAATTGGTAATTTCTTGATAACGGTCAAATAGCTCTCTAACCCTGGAAGAAAGGATGATCGCACAGCCGTCACGTTCGGTGATAGAACAGTGACAGATCCATAGCGATGCGCGTGTTACTTTAACCAGCTTTGTATGAGCACCCAGAGAGTGATAAGGCGAAAATGAGATAATTGCGTCGTATCCGCGCTATCCGAGTCGAAGAGGCACCACAACAATTTACCGTTGGCGAAGTTGCCCATGTCATCCGCAGCACAAAGTCATCAAAGGCGCTGGGTCCGGACGGAATCGCAATGCTGCTGTTAAATCACTTGGATACCCTGGGAGTAGAGTACATGACCGAAGTGCTCAATCTGTCGCTAGCCACTCACTTAGTTTCCTATGCCTGGAAAATGGGCAGAGTGGTTCCTTGATTCGTACAGGCCGATCTCCTTGCTTATTCCAGTAGCAAAGACGCTTGAAGCACTGCTCCTCCCCAGCCTTATGGAACACTTTCCTTGTGCTGATCATCAGCATGGGTTCCGCAAGCAGCACAACAACTAACATCACCACACGTACGAATATAAGTCACAGCCTTAACCAGAACAAGGCCAACGACAGAACGGTCCTCGTGACCCTTGACCTAACAAAAGCCTTCGACACGGTCAATCATGCCACTCTGTTCGAGGACATTAAAGAAACGTGATATGTAAAAGCATCTTATATTTTCAAGCAAAAAAACAATTGCAACTGTTGTTAATTTGTCAAACATACGAGTATTTATATTTTGTTTTAATTTGATAATCGCGGTTTTTTAAACATTCAATATAAAGACCACTAGATAATGTCGATTAACTTTTACGCAGGCTAAGAGTGGTCAAATTAAATCATCTCTATACGGTATCAAGGGTATACATCATCTATCTCGCGGATTTTTCAGGCTTAAAGAAACTAAATCTGCGGAAATCTTATAAGGAAACTAAATACAGACATGTAAATAGGGAGAGATGTTAAAAGTTAGTTAGCACCAAAATTTGTAAATGAATTAAAATTACCAGTTTGCGCAAGGACCATTTCTCGACGGAAAATGGATGCTGGTTGTTCTTTAGCTTATCGCCCAATGAAACCCAATGGAAACGAGTTTAAGGAGTTTTCTGTTCGTTCAAACATGAAGCTGCGCATGTAGAAACCCATTCTTGATGCTGATGTTGCCACCTGGAGCTGCAAACGCCGATAGGATGACTTCAATAAGAAAGACACACCTCGAAGGTGGTAAAAAAGTTGTTTTGGGCAACCAAATTATTTTTAAATGAAATGACCATTTTAGTCACCGGATCTTAAGCGAACTTATAAAGGGCTTTCCATTAAGGTCATAGCAATTTTATACGAGGGTTGCTATATATATTTCTGGCCTAGGAAACACTAAGTGATGCCTGGCGCCATCTGACATTTCCATTGGAAAGTTTGACATTTTTTAGCATAAACGTACTCAGAACGTTTTGACGTACGACCATCATTTGTGTTGTTTACAGTGACTTGAGACTTTGCCAGAGCCCAATCGGAGAAGTATCGGAGTTTGAAATGGTAAAGTAGCATTAGTTCTTGAGTCAGTTTGATCTAATAAGGATAAAGACCAAGATCTTTTTGAAAAATTCGCCACAGTGTGGTTTGAGAGCTGCCTAATTCCTGAGAACGGAGTGGAATCGACTGATTTGGATCATTTTTAACGGATACACTTAAATGTGATTTTGTCCCGGGAATCAATGAAACAATAGTTTGCTGTGTGCTAGATATCGATCAGATACAATTTTCTTTGCAATTTCACAGATATTTGTTTAATATGGATTTTAACACATTTTTAAGTGAAATGTCGACTTAAGTACCAGGCTTAAGGAAACACAATAATATATTAAATATAATTTGTAGAAAATAAGTTCTAAGGTAACAATACACGTATGAATTTCAAAATCATTGTAATATTCAAAGTAGTTACGCTATATTTAAAAATAGAAGTTTCGCGTAAATAACGTAACCCCGAACTATGAACTAAAATATTTTTTTTTCCAAATATCTAAATTCCTTTTTGCAAATGTGCAATCTAATGCGAGTTTTTTATGTAAACAAAAACCCAATGTACATTTACATTTTTTTTTACCAAAATAACCAAAAAACAAGTTGGGACAATAGTGCTACATTTTGTACTACTCGAAATTAAATCAAATTTGTATGTTGTTTGCAAATGTATTGTTTAATACTTAACATGCAGTGCTATCAGAGATCTGCATGCGGTGACATTTTCCAGCTTTGCGATGAACACATAAAGTCCCAATCTAAGCGGTGGTTGCGCTCATCACACCGCCAATCGTGTACCACCGCTGCTCATTTTGATTTCGGCAATGCGGTGTTATATGCCTGCTGTCTTTCCTTCAAGAGACAGGCGGTAACTAAATTATTAAAGCATCAAAATCAACTACATACTTAGTAGGGACATAAATACTGTTACACACGTTTTATGCTGTAAAATAAAAAGTACTGAATGTTTTTGGACCAAATATTTTTTAATATATTTATTGACGTATATTGTATCCAAAAAGAATCTACTTATTCGAAATGAGCGCCTTTTGCCTTTACACGCGCCTTAAGTCGCACTGGTCAATAGCTGCACGAACCTCGTCCAATGGAAAATTGGCCACAGCTCGAACCAAAGCAGTTTTAAGAGCTCTAATTTTGGGGTATCTTTTGTGACAACCTTGTCCTATAAAACCGTCCACAATTTGTAATCCGATGGGTTCAAAACTGGACTGCCTGAGGGCCATTCTTCAGAGAAAATGAACGCTGGCAATTTGTTTCGAAGCCGGCGCAGAATCCTGCTGGAAAGTCCATGGCTGGTTTTGGAACAGAGAGGCTTCACAACAACTTCCAAAACGGTTTCTTGGGAAATTTTGTCCGATGTTCGCATAAATGCAGGTCAGTGACCCCATCGTAAGAGATGGGTGATGATGAAGCTGGGTGATGACCCTTTTCCACCCTTGGGATCAGTTGAGATGCTTCCTTAGATGACCGCGCATATACTCTATCATGTTGCTTGTTAAATTTTTCCAGAACGGTAAAAATTTTTTCATCGGTGAACAAAATTTTTCTGTGCAAGTTATCAGCGTGCTTCACCAAAAGACGTTTGCATTTTTGAATCCTATTTTTTTTAAAGCTGCAGTCAATAAATGTCCGGTACCTCGTTTGAAAGCCCCAAGCCATAATTTTCTGTTTTCGGAGCGGATATCTGTGAATTCTTGATTTAACGGCTTTGATGACATGCGGTGTTCGAACAGAGCGTGGGCAGCCCGACCGGTGGCGGTCTTTTACATCTCCAGTCTCCTCAAACAATTTTATGCATCGGTAGACGAATATGCGGCTAATCCCTAGTGGCCGGAGCGTTTTGAAAATATCGCCTTTTTCATTTCACAAAATTGAAACAATTTTAAAATCCCGTTACAGACTAAAGGCCCAATTAGTCTTGACGGTTGACGGTGGACGGTTGATTCTGCAACCTGCAGAAGTCTACCGTCGTCAACCGTTAAACTGTAGTTATCTCCCTCTAACACATGCAAAATGCAACCCCCAACTGAAATAGCTGATTGCTTACCGTCAACCGTCAAGACTAAATGGACCTTAACGCTATTGAGGTTAGCTTTCAAAACCCATATGACATTAACGGGGTATGTTCAGATCTTCTATTGAAATGAGTGTGTTCAATGTTGTAACAGTATTTATGCCCCCACAAAGTACATATGTACGGTGTATATGTAGTTGATTTCTATGCTTTAATAAAAAATTTACCTCTTGTCACTAGAAGTAAATACAACAGAAGTATTTATCTAATTTTGTAAAGGGGAATTACTTTTCACCCAGATCGTAAAACTAAACCCATAATTCTAACATTAAATATAAATATACAAAAATAAATTTCAAATTGCTCAAAGCGTAGAAGCAGTAACGCGTTTAAACCCAATAGCTGTGAAACTTACAGCACAAATTTGCAAATTGTAAATATTATAGTGTATAGTTACTTACGCTTGTCTTAAAGCGATTATCTTTTGGTGGTATTTTTAGCTTTGATTTCCAACCCATATCGTCTCCAATATTCGTAACCTTGTTTAGGCTGAAAATACAATAATTTATTAATACAATTAATAAAGATTGAACAATTTTATTATACACAATTACTATACTTTAGAATAATGTAGATTTTACACATATTTGCGCTGTCTTACAGTCAGACAGAGACCCGACTTATTTACGTTGTCAAAATGGCCCAAAACATAGAAGCAGCTCACTTTTAATAATTTCTTAAATAACACCGCTCATGCTGTTTTAATTTCTCAAGTCAAAAACTGCAAATTGACAATTAATAGTAGTATTAAATTGTTTGTTAATTGTTTCTTGAGATTTTATCATATTTATTTATTCAATTCATTTCCGTCATATAATGGGCGATTCAGTAGAGATTCAATAGCCTTTTTTGACAGATCACTTGTGAGTCGTGTCATGCTGTCATGTTATTTTTGTTTAGTATTGTTTAGCATTTCATCATGGAAAGACTTACGCCTGAACAACGTTTACAAATCGTTCAACTTTATTGTGTTTCGTGCACTTCGTTCAACTTATGGCCAACAAAATCGGCCTAAGCGTACTATTCGCAACACCATCGCCCATCTTGAAACCCAGCATTCATTATTGGATAATATTCGACCGAATAAACTACGCCCAGCACGCAGCGGCCGTAGCTGAGAGTGTACACCAAGAACGTGGAGCGTCAACTCGGAGCCGTTCGCAGCAACTCGGACTGACGTATGGAACGTCTTGGCGCATTTAACGTCGAGATCTTAATTTGAAAGCGTACAAAATACAGCCTGTGCAAGAACTGAAGCCGCCAGACGTTTCCAAGCGATATCGCTTCGCTCTATGGGCTCTTGAAAAGTTCCAAGAAGATCCGACGTTTTCGAGACATTGAAAATTGCCACACTTCATCAAAAAAAAAACAACAACGGTTTGGTGTGGTTTGTGGTCCGGTGGAATCATCGGTCCATATTTCTTCAAAAATGGTGTCGGTGAGAACGTAATCGTCAATGGCGACCGTTATCGTGCCATGATAACCGACTATTTGATTCCTGAAATTGAAGCTCGTGATCTCGGCGACATTGGTTTCAACAAGACGTTTTGGGCCGGTCGATTGGCCACCAAGATCGTGTGATATCACACCGTTACACTTTTTCCTGTGGGGATATGTAGAGTCAAATGTTTATGCGGACAAACCCGCTTCGATTCAGGCCTTGGAGAAAAACATCACGCGTGTCATTCGCCAGTTACCGATCGAAATGCTCGAACGAACCATCGAAAATTGGACACAACGGGCGGACCATCTGAGACGTAGCCGCGGACATAATCTTCAAAAAATAAATGCCAAAGAATGTTCTTTCAAATGACAATAAACATTCCCCATTCAATATGAATTTTCTGTTTTTTTCTTTAAAAAAGTAGGAAACCTCGAAATGGATCACGCGTTAGAATCCACTGAAGCCAAATACAATGTATTACACAGTAATAAATTCCTGAGTAGTTATCACAAACTTAGAATAAAAAACATATACATAACAAAAACGTACATCTCTTCGACTATTTGGTTATACAGTTCATGCATACGAGTATGAACTGTACTTATATAACATAAGTAGAGTTTTTCACAGGACTGACTGTGCCTATTTCTTTTCATCAACAAGCGTTACTTACTGTTAGAAATTTTATAGGATAAATTCATTTAATTCGCGAATTCCCATATTCGTGTTAACATGATTTTTTAATGTTTGTAAGAAAAATATGTGCATCTTCTGGCCGAACACCATCATCAACGGAGGTCTTGCCTAGAAATCCAACGTCGCAAGTGGACGTGTATTGGACATAACCTAAGAAAGTCCTATGATGATATCACGCACAAAGACGACAGAAACGTAGAAGAGGGAGAGTGCGGCAATAACTTCGAGATGTCTGGTGAGTGCAATGGCAATTATGGGATTATATATATTGCTGCTTTATATATTTCTGGCCTAATAATGAAAATGCGAATATTTATCATCAAAAATGGTTTTATTGTTTTTCAAAGTATTCTCCAGTATGATTTATACACTTTTGCATGCGCTCAAACCAATTGTCGAAGAACTTTTTCCACTCCGATTGAGACTTCTCCACAACATGTTTTTTTTAACGCTTCAACAGCATCTTTTGGCGATGAAAATCGTTGACCATGCAATTTTTTTCCTGATGTGCGGGAATTAAAAGAAGTTATTGGGTGCCAAGTCAGGGTTGTACGGCGGATGACCCATCAATTCGACGTTTTAGCTGGTCAAAAAGGCGATTGTTTGAACCGATGTGTGAGAGTTGCATTGTCATGGCGCACAATGATTCGTCTTCTCTTGTTCGTTTTTCGAATTTCTCCGAAGACTTCAGGCAAACAAATTGTGGTGTACCACTCAGAATTGAACGTCCTATGTTTCTCAATCGGAACAGTCGCCACATGACCAGTTTTGCCGAAGAAACAGGCGACCATTTGCTTCGAAGTGCTTTTTCCACGAACAATTTTCGTTGGATTTGGCTCGTCTTCGAAGACCCACACGGTCGTTTGCTGTTTAGCTTCGGGCTCATGCGAATAGATACAGTCGGCCAAGACTGAATTCATTAAACCAGTTTTTCACAATGCTATAAGATGGTGCTTCATCGCCATACAAAAATTTAAGTTCATCGATGCACTCTTGTCGTGATATCCACGTCAAAAGTTGTTAAAAACTATCGCACGTAAATGTTCACGAGTTAATTCCATTTTTTTTTGCCAAATTGATTTTTTCAAGTCAATGTAAACAACACAAATGATGGTCGTACATCAAAACGTTCTGAGTACGTTTATGCTAAAAAATGTCAAACTTTCCAATGGAAATGTCAGATGGCGGCAGGCAACACTTAGTGAAATATATACTTTTTGGATGTGTTATGAGGGTTTCTGCTAACGATTGCAATTTAATATATTCATCTTGGCCGATTTTACCCATTTTCATTCCCTTACGGTTTATGACCGTATTAAGCGAAGGTTCGTCCAAATTTCGTTTGACTGCTATTATGCCTTACATACGAACGCATCAACATGGTTTGATCTCGGTTATCGTTGTCGAAATAAGACTGTTAATTTCGCCGAAACTTAAAAAAATTCCTATTCCTAGTTCGACAACGACAACCGACCCTGACCCTGTTGTATAATTTCGAGGTGTTGTAACTGGTTGAAAAAATTAAACATTGAAAAACTAAAAAGTTAACCATAATATATGTAATTAGCAATCATTTTTGTTTAATTATAAATACATAGAATACTCGAATTTACAGAATTTAATGTTGTGAAAAGTCCGGTTTGCCACAGAATTGCTTGTGGATTTTCATTACTCCAAATGCGACAATTTTGCTTATTAACGTACGGAAATTTGGCTTCATCGCTGAACAAAATTTTCTTGTAAAAATCAGGATCGGTGGCCATTTCGTTTTGGGCTCATTCACCACGATATGCAAACGTTGTTCCGGATAAAGTCTATTCATTAAGAAATGGAACACCAAACTGAGCATAAATCAAGTGAAAGCTGTCAAAAAGACCAACTCCGAAAAAAGTATGGCCAATATAGCGGATTTCCATTTAAGCGGAGTAGTGTAGAAAAGTCGCTACTTATATTTATATTCAATTGAAAGGCGTGGGCTTATCCGGATTCGATTGTATATCTATGTATGTACTGCACCATCGATCTAGGTGAAGTCTAATGTGCCTAAAACCGTAATCGGAAAACGCGTGTTTTTGTTAACTTTCGGCTGTTTTATATGAAATTATCTTTTTCATTCATCCCAGAAATGATGGCAAGCCGTCACTACAGCTAAACACACAATTTCAATTTCTTATTTTTCCTATTTCTAAAGAGACCTGAAAGGGCATTCAAGTGCAGCATTCACGGAACTTCGTTGATGTAACAAATGTGTATAAATTCAGTAAATTGTGTAAATTAATTACCGACTTATATTGGTCAATTGTTTACAAATTAAATACTTTATTGCAACCTCTGTTATTAAATACACTTTCTTTACAATTAAGCACAACTATTTCATTGGTTAAGGCCACCGGAAGTTCAAAAATACGCAGCGTAGGAAAAAAAACGCCCAAGTCTTCCAATACCGTTCTTCATAAGAATGTTTGGCGGTTATAATGATCCCGAAGCAGCAGTTCTTTGGCCAAGGGCTGTCATATATAATATCATATTGTCGTTCAAGTTACAACCACCTTTGTTGGAACACAGCTGTTAAACCCTACACCACACTGTTACACGGGGCATTTAAACTTAGTGGTGATTGTTTGGAATAAATCTCTTACTCGTAAAAAAGACGGCATTTACACACTTCCGTTACACCACGGCGGACCACAATTCATTAGAATATCCAAATGATTGCATGCATTAAATAGGTTGGAGAACTATCGATATCGAAAACTATGGTTTGACAGTTGATAAAATCAAATTGTGTGGGCATTTCTGTTCAGTAAGATTTGCAAATCATTATGAATCGTTTAAAGCCAGAGTAGTGCTTACAAATTGTGAAAAAAAAGTTTTGCGAAGTTCATAGAGCTGGACAATTGTGTGTAGTGATGAAGCTCATTTCAGGTTTAATGGCAACGTCAAAAAAACAAAATTGCCGTATTTGGAGCGATATATAATATAGTAGGTCAATTTTAATGGTGATTCGTTAACTTCTTCAGGATTGTCTTCGCTCCAAATACGGCAATTTTGTTTTTTTGTATATATACAGTGGCGGACAAAAGTCTACGTACGACCCCCTTTTTTTAATTTTTACCCAACTTAAAACATTTAAAAGAAAAGTAATGATGCGGTTTTGTTTAGAATTTAATTATATTAGAAATAAAACAAAAATAGCGCATATTCAGCTTAAACTATAAAAGTTTTTAATAAAAAACATAAATAAGGCACTGACAAAAGTGTACGTACGAACTCAAAAATTAAAGAATATTCAAAGAATTTACTTATAAATAACAAAATTAATATTTAGTTGGGCCGCCGTTAGCATCGATGACTGCTTGCAGTCTTCTAGGCATTGAAGCAGCTAAATTTTCTAGCTCTTCCATCGAGATATTCTGCCACTCCTCCATCAGCTTCTCTTTGAGTAGTTCAGCACTAGTAATAGCGTGCTTTCGGATTTTTCGGTCCAAAATTTCCCAAACATGCTCAATAATATTTAAGTCCGGGCTTTGTGGGGGTGAATGCAGCTGTCGTGGGGCATAATACAGCAGCCAATCTTTAACCGTGTGCTTAGGATCATTGTCCTGTTGGAAGATCCAGCTCGCACCAAGGCTTAGTTTGTCCACGGATGGCTGCAGATTATGTTCCAATATGCGCTTGTATTGCAAGCGGTCCATATTACCTTCTACAAACACAAGGTTTCCTACTCCTGAGGCTGCAATCGCTCCCCAAACCATTACACTGCCACCACCGTGTTTTACCGTACTTACAATGTTCTTCGGTTGCAGGGCAGTATTTGGTTTTCTCCAAACTTTGGCTTTTCCATCATATCCAAAGACATTATACTTGGACTCATCTGTGAACAGAACCAATTTCCAGAATTCCAATCCCTTGTCCCGATGCTTGTTTGCAAACTCCAAGCGAAGCTTTCGGTTTTTCTCGCTTATAAGGGGTTTCTTGCGAGGAATTCGGCAACGGTATCCTTCATTATTAAGTGCCCTGGTTATTGTGCGTGGGTGGACAACAATTTGTGATCTTTCTGCCAGCTCCTGGGCCAAATTAGTGGCATGTATTTTGGGATTCTTCTCTACTTCATTGCGGATGAACGACACTTCCCTGCGATTTAATTTCTTAGGACGGCCACTGCGCGGTTTACTTTCAAAACAACTTGATTGTTTGAAATTATTAAATATGGTTTGCACCGTGGATTTGCTTAAATTTAATAATTTTGATATTTCGCCAAAAGATTTTTTATTATTCCTGTGCTCCACCACCAATTTTCGCAAATCTTTAGAAATTTCTGTGCGCGACGATCGGAATATTACTCAAGTGACACAATTCCATGAATTTAAAAGAGAATGCAAAGAATAAGCGCTAAAGTAAATAAACGGTACTTTACCGTTAACTTATAGCAAAACAATGAATCAACAAAAAGGAAAATAAAAAACGTACGTACACTTTTGTCAATGCCTTATTTATGTTTTTTATTAAAAACTTTTATAGTTTAAGCTGAATATGCGCTATTTTTGTTTTATTTCTAATATAATTAAATTCTAAACAAAACCGCATCATTACTTTTCTTTTAAATGTTTTAAGTTGGGTAAAAATTAAAAAAAGGGGGTCGTACGTAGACTTTTGTCCGCCACTGTATATATATATATATATATATATATATATATACTATTGAAATGGGTGTGTTTAATGTTGTAACAGTATTTATGTCCCTACTAAGTAATTATATATACTCTTTTTAATTTAAATTGTGTTTTTACCAGTACGTAGTTAAACCTTACCTCTTATTTATTATATCTGCAAGCGGAGAATTAATTTTTTCCGTCATCATTTTTATGACCTTAATATATTATGTTCGTCAGCTTTTTAAAACAAATTCATCAACAGATCAGCAAGGATAAACCGTAAATGTTCTGGAAATACATATAAATTAATTGTTAATGATAAGAATTCAAACTTACCGAAGTAGTTAAAAATTTAATATCGTAAACTACATATAACTAAACAAAAAGCTAATTTTAAATAAAATCTTAATCTCCAAATCCTAAAAATGTTGTCTATTTTCTTTTAAAAAATGCACATGATGACTGATTTAAGACTACGAATTATCTGTAAGAAACATTTCATCCTATGATACTTATGTTTAATCAGTTTGGGACTTTAAATGATCAAATCGACCCATAGATGTGAAATACAGAAAAAAGTTAAAAATCTTATAGACAGTCCCGTTGGATTCATTTGTGGTGTATGTAACGAGTCTTGCATTAAGAAAATAACAACTTTATTTAGTGTTAATAAAACACAGAATATTTAAAATATAGTTCATTCAAAATTCATTCCAGGTGCAGTGCAAATGTTTCATTTTAAGAAAGAAATTCGATTTCGGTCATATAACCACGGGCTATACGAGCCCGTGTACAGCGGAATCTTAGCAATGTCGCGTTTGATGTTGTCTCTGAGCTCATCTAAAGTTGTTGGCTTGTTGGCATAGACTAATGACTTAATGTGGCCCCTTAAAAAGGAATCCAATGGCATTAAATCGCACGCACGAGGTGGCCATTCGACCAGACCATTTCTCGAGATAACACGTTTAACGAATTTGCATTTTAGTAAATCGATTGTAACGCGTGCTGTATGGTTAGAGGCATAGTCTTGTTGTAACCACATATCGGTGATACCAAGCTCATACAATTCTGGCCAAAATAATTTTCTTACATGGAACGATAGCGTTCTCCATTGACGATAACATAACATTCGCTTTCATCGACGAAAAAATACGGCACAATAACACCTCCGGCATGAAAACAACACCACACAGTATTACGGATGGAATTGTGTCTCTTGAAGCACATGTGCGGTTTTTGCTGCACAATAACGCACATTTTGTTAATTGGGAAAACCACTCAGCCAGAAATGAGCTTCATCGCTGAAGATGATTGTTCGGCGAAATTCTAGATTTTCGTGAAACTTTGCCAGAGTCCTATCGGAAGTTTCGGTTTAAGAAATGTCCAATTTCTGAGAATTACGTGAAATTGACTTGTATGGCGAATTTTGAAAGGATACACTAACGCTGCGATGTTTTCGTCGCTTTGAGCGGTACGGCGTCTCTTTGGCGCAGGAACATCCAAAAGTAAAAAATTTGGATCCAAATTTATCCACTATAGCACGCACAGCCTGTTGGGTGTGACGATTATTACGACCGAAAATTGGAGTAAGCGCTCTCATAGTTGCGACCACCAATCGGAATTTCGGTAGAAATTTTTAATGACTTCAAACGTTGCTCGAAGTAAAATTTACCGTGATAAAACTGTTGACTTCGACTTACGTTTTGACACTAAAAGATCATTCAAAATGTTTGAGGGTTTGTTGACATAAAGGTATTGATTGCTTCACTACTTATATTACTGTCGAGTCTAAATCCAAGAAGTCTTATTATGGTTGATATATTTAGTTGTCGATGCATCCAGTTATAAATATAGTGGGAAAACACCCTTTTTACAATTTCTTGGAAACAGCGATATCTTGGCATAAGAAAAAATAAAACTATTTGATATATGCTGAAAATGATAAATATAAGCAAGTGCGTTGCGAATTTAAGGGGATTATTAAAGAAAAATTATGAAATTGAATGTAACTGGCAATATATTTCTTTGAAAGAAAACTATTTTCTTTCCAAAATTACTAGATCGCACCAACATCAAAGGTCGGGTTTATAGAAAGGTTTAATTTTACTTGTCAGCGTTGTCTACGAGTAAAGCTGGGCATTTGTATAACTATAAAGTGGATCTATATTTGTGTAATGGTATACATTACAGAAATATAGATCCACTTTATAGTTCCAATACCGACGACATTTTGGTTAAATGAATATTTTTCAATTAAATGAAATTCGTTTTAATTCGACAACAAAACCATTTAGGTAAAGATTGGATTTAATGTATATATGGTTTCTGGATAACTTGGGCTCAACTGGAAATAGGTCCATAGCTTTTCAATCTATAAAGATACACATTGCAAGGGAATTTGGTATGAAGGCAATACATATATCCCTTAAGCCATATATACATTATATGGCTTCTAGAGTGACAAGATTGATATTCGAAAAAAACTCTGAAGCAATATCAAGACATTTTCATAATTCGAATGCGGTTGGTCTTTGGTCCGATTTCGAGAACGAAAACCATAAATAGGGCGATCGTACGAAGATTCTTCTAGATGTTAAATACAAGTTATATACGCATACATAATAGCAGTACATGATAGCTTTGTTAAACATTTGAAAAATAATGAAAATAACGTCCTTTCAAATGTTGCACAAAAAGGTCAAAAAAGCGGCACTAATTTGATCAAAAAGTATCACAATAAAAAAGTGACAAAAAAGTATCAATAGGAAAAAAAGTGGCAAGATTGCCAATTTAGTGACACAGCGGTTACATTGGCCAAAATTCGTGCTTACTCTTCTTTATTTAATCTTCTTCCAATGTGGCCGGGCCTGAAGTCCTCGTCGGTGGTCTTCTACTATTGACAACTTGAAAAAAAACAAAAAGTCTTCAACAGAATCCTGTTTCTGTGTTTTGAATAAAGCTAATTCAAATGGCATATTAAAATCCAAAAATAGGCATTTGCGTTCGCTGTGATCAAAATAGAGAATATTATTTTGTTATCAAGACTTTTAACGAATGCAAGCATTTTTTTGAAGCAGCAGACTATAATTAGTTTTGACATAAATACTAATACACACGTTTTATGCTGTAAAATAAAAAGTATTGAATGTTTTTTGGACCAAAAATTTTTTAATATATTTATTAATGTATATTGTATCCAAAAATAATCTACTTATTCAAAAAGTCCGCGTTTTGCCTTTACACAAGCCTTAAGTCGCACAGGCCAAGGCCAATCGTCAATAGCTGCACGAACCTCGTCCATTGGAAAATTAGCCACAGCTCGAACCAAAGCAGTCTTAAGAGATCCAATGTAGGGGTATCTTTTGTGACAAACCTTGTCCTCTAAAACCGTCCACAATTTGTAATCCAATGGGTTCAAATCTGGACTGCCTGAAGGCCATTCTTCAGAGGAAATGAACGCTGGCAAATTTATTCGAAGCCAGGCCTGGGACGTTTTAGCCTTATGGGCCGGCGCAGAATCTTGCTGGAAAGTCCATGGCTGGTTTTGGGGAATTGTTAAGAGGCTTCACAAAAGCTTCCAAAGCGGTTTCGTGGTAAACTTTGGCCGATGTTTTGACTCCTTCCCGATCTTAAGAGACACCCCACTAAACCATGACTGAAGCTGGGTGATGACCCTTTTCCACCCTTGGGATCAGTTCAGACGCTTCCTTAGATGACCGCGCATACACTCATGTTGCTTGTTAAATTTTTCCAGAACGGTAAAAATTTTTTCATCGGTGAACAAAATTTTTCTGTGCAAGTTATCAGCGTGCTTCACTAAAAGACGTTTGCATTTTTCAATCCTATTTTTTTTAAAGCTGCAGTCAATAAATGTCCGGTACGTCGTTTGAAAGCCCTAAGTCTTTTTTAATGATTCGACTCATGGACTTTTGCGTGATATTCATCTCACGGGCCATGATTTTCTGTTTTCGGAGCGGATTTCTGTGAATTCTTGATTTAACGGCTTTGATGACATGCGGTGTTCGAACAGAGCGTGGGCGGCCCGACCGGTGGCGGTATTTTACATCTCCATTCTCCTCAAACAGTTCTATGCATCCGTAGACGAACATGCGGCTAATCGCTAGTGGCCGGAGCGTTTTGAAAATGTCGTTTTTTTCATTTCACACTGCAGTGCTATTACAGCGATACGGTTCTCATTATCTGACCACTCCATGATGAAAGTTGAAACAATTTTAAAATCCACTTACAGACTAACGCTATTGAGGTTAGCTTTCAAAACCCATATGACATTAACGGGGTATGTTCAGTTCTACTATTGAAATGGGTGTGTTCAATGTTGTAGCAGTATTTATGTCCCTACTAAGTAAGAGTTTAAATAATATTTTGCACATAAGATTATAAAAATACGCATTTTTCACTAAAATAAGCCTAGCGTGCCCCAAACATATCTTATCCGTTAAGTAAGCACATATTCTTCATTGTGAGGCTACTTTTCGTCTGAATCCCAAATTGTTGAGTGGGTGGGTGGGGAAGTTTCTTTCGCTGCCATGCCCCGATGCGCATCCGCACCACTATTCATGTTAATTTTCATGCTCCATTAAATGGCATGTTTTGTTTTCTCTATGGGTGCCTCATAAACAAAACTTCAGCCAACAATTTTGATTTCCGTGGGAAACAATATACCCGTCTAACGTTTCACAAAAATTATGTTTTTATGCCATAAATGTTTTTCACATGAACGAAATATTTCGTTCGACCATGGCACAATAATGCATGTAATATCGACAATCTGCTGATTTTATACTTCTTTCATTGTGTTTGTAAGCTAAGCTGTCAAGCTCCCTTTCACAAATTTTGAATGACATTTAAGTTTAAATTTTACCTAAACATTTTCACCAGCAACTTTGTCAACTTTTTTGAATACTACAAGCACAAATTGGGTGTTGTTCTTATATTGTTGTAAATGATGACATTTTCTGCATTGTTGTGACATGGTTTGAACAACATTTTCTTATTGAACCCGCCCTGACTTCATACATGCACATTTTCTGCAACGTTCCAGAGAGAAAAGGATGGGTCCAGCAAGGTCCCCATGTTGCCATCTTAGGATACTCGGAGGCATGCTTGCCGCATTATACCTTCATTTTAAATTAACACAGGGTTAGATTACAGAGCAAGGTCTTTCACGCTCCTTTCTATTAAAAAAGCCTTCAAAAGACCTCTGGAAAATGGTCTTTCAGAATTCATATAGAGAATATTAAAAAAAAATATTTGTGTGTCAACGTCAAACGGCTTATATATATTCTGCCTATCGCTGCGGCAAACACTTTCCGGAAGCCAGGAATGTGTATTGTATCTGTCTCATTGATGGTATGAAAGCCTTCTTGCAAGCACCATCAAATAATGCACCAGGGAATGAGTAGAGGATTTATTACAAGGCCTCCTAGCAGGCCTTCTTAGAGAAGCGAAATGAGAATGTTTTCATTTTGCATATGCAAAGAAGGCATTCTAAAATGTCATACTTTCGAAGGGATAAACGAATGTGTATTTGATCTAAAGAGATGCCTTCTAGAAGGCGTTCCTTTGAGGACATTAATAATTTTTCCGCTGTGGTCTTTTTTTTAGAAGCAAATGGTAAACTTCTCTCGATCAGTTAGCTGTGCACCATAAAAGTGTTATTTTCACTCATTGGACTGAGTTTGAGAGTTACTATTATCCTGGGATTTATGCGAATAAGCGGTAAACGTTTTAATTATTAGCGACATTGATCACACTACTAAGTGACCCAGGTGAAACATCTCACGGTTTTAAACGGATACCGGAGACTTTATAGATACCGAAGACTGCGAGTAAGAGATTAATTTCTTAGCCATGTTAACACTTCTCTGTAAAATGCTTTTGCCATCCGAAGCCGGCATGAAACTGTGGATCCCGGTCAGTAAGTATAAGGATAATTTCGTCCACAGCTTTCTGATATAAAGGAGTTTACCTTTAATGGGATGATAAGGGACTTAAGTAAGTTACACTGAGAAATCAATTCTCATGAAAACAGTTTACACGTGAAGCATAACTTTTCTAACTTATATTTAAAAATCCAACTAACTGAGGAGAATATATTTCCTATTCTTACTGGGCGGAGTTTACGAGGCGGACATTTTTGTGTTGTTCTCACCTGGATTGGAACCTGTGTTCAGAAGAGGCGAGAACTATTTGCTAAGTCACTTGAAGTACTCTGGCACAGAGAGAGGGAAGTCTTTTTGAAAAAAAATATACAACTAAAAACGATGGAAAATTTTTACAGTGGTTTGGATACTAATCTATAAATTTATTTTTAAGTGAAAAATTTGTTGAACAATTTTTAATACTGATTAAAGCAATGCTAAAAGTTAATCTAGCTTTACTAAGAGTTGTTGAACTGGTCTTCAAATAAACGAAGAAAAATTTTGCAAGCTAATTTTCAAACTTAAAGAAATGATTTTACATTAAAGACTTGGCACATGATCGAATAATTTTCTAGGTACCTAAAGGGTCAGTCTCATATTTAAAGTAAACAGGTTTTTGGCTTGAATGAGCCCAAGAACGGATTGTCTTTTATGTGGGAAACACTTTAAGGGAATGACACAAAAATTGCTTATAAATTCATTAAAGGGCCAAACATTGTTTTTCTTATAAAAAAAATTTCAATTCATGTGGATTTTACAAAACGAGGAATGTGAAAATCACGTTGCGCTAAAGCTACAGGTCCTGGGTATTCACTAAAGTAATAGCACTAAAAGAAAAGTAGTCGAAAACAATTGCAATTCAAATTAACCAATTTAGATGGTTTTTGGCTGTTACTGCTATACGACACCGAAAAAACAAGTACTATGTTTTGATTTGCATTCCGCCTACTAATCATCGAGGAATTGGTACTCAAAAAGCTGCCGGCATTAATATTGTGGCCCATTATTATTTCTAACCGGTACTTAGGAGGCAATGTTCTGCTCAATAACAGGCACATCGCGCGGACATCAATGAATGCAACATTTTATTTTTCTAAAAATCGTTCCTTGCAGCAATCATGCATGCATCATAGGATTCACAAAATCCGATGTCAGCAAAATTAGATTATTAAATTGCAATATTCTGCACACAAGCAAACAACTATAAATACTATTTATGCTGAGAATTGAGAAGTAGCAGCCTAAATACTGGTAATTAGATCACTGAAGCTAATGGTGTGCAAAAACAGAAATTTTTGGATTGTCCACTTTCACTGTGTATCACTGTGTGGTACTAATAAAGAAACGTAAACATTCGCCAATCGAAGATGATTTAGCACTAGGAACATTGGCAGACTCCACTGTTTATATTAATTCTCGCACATTATTTCACATTTAGAAGTTTAATATGTACATACCAACGACAGTATGACTGTTTACTATGGCGCTTTTTTACAAAAAAGGTAATTTTAAAACCACGGGTGTACTTAATAAATGACTTAAATTATACTCAGTAGTGCCAACAATGATATCTTTTGCATACAGCTTACAACCAGTGATGCCCACTGAATGACGGGCAAAGTGGTAAATGTATAACGCACATGGCAGATCTAAAAAACTCTAATAGTTTTACAATGTATTCAGGATTTGTTAGACCTTGAGTGTCAAATCCGATAGCATTTATTCCAACATAAGATGCGTCTGCACCAAAGCGTTATATTAGAAGGTGGTGCATCGTCGTACTGTCTCACAATTACTAATGTTACTTGTAACGTGCGCCTGGAGACGAACGACTGCCGCTCAGACTGAGATGTAACAACTTTTGCAGTGTGAGCAACTCTATAAACATGGCACAAATTCTGACAATTGTATAACCCTCCATCTAGGGTAACTATTTTTAAAATATTAAAAAACTTAACATCGGGCGCAGAAAAACATTAACAAAATTATAACATTATAAAACCCATTTTCACATAACTTATTGTTCAATAAATAATATTAAACAATATATCAAGCTAAAAAATAGCTAATATGATGTTACATTAAATACTAAGCGAAAAACTAAGCACTTATGAAACACTGTCCCACACTCTGTCCGAGAGTAAATGTTAAAAACTGAAATCGACTGAATTAAAACCTAAGTTTTTATTTTAACTTTCGTAGCCACTAAAAAGCACCAGAACGACAAGTTGAATGAAAGTGAGTGCAAAATTGGTATCACTAATTATATTCGTTCTCCCACAGTAAAAGATAAACGTCTTGATAAATTGAAACTTTTTGCTGTAAGCTAAGAAAAGTATAGCGCGAAAATAGGCAAATTTGAAATTAGTTCAAAATTTTAGTTCTGACAACAATTTCATTCACTCGCAACACGTGATTTGATACGAAAGTGAGTGGCTTTCGTTCGTCATCATGGCTAAGGCTGTAAATCTTGAATGGAATATTCTAGCGTGAATGTAACATAATTAACCTCTCGCTAATAAATGTAAAAAGGTCGAAAATATCTGATACCGATAGAATTTATGAAAGCAAATTAAAATGTCCTCTAAACAATGTAATTTAGTCAAGTTATTTTGACTGTGAGAGACGAAACGACTACCGCTCAGCCTGAGATGTAGCAACGTTCTAGAGTGTGAGCAACTGAATAAAAATGCCACAAAATCATACGATTTTAATACCCTCCATCCAGGGTTACCAATTTAGAAATCTGAAAAAAACTGAACATCGAGAGCCGAAAAACATTATAAAATAGAAGCCGAAAAAAACACATATTGGTCAACCTTGAGTTCATGACATCTGCAAGGAAATAAACTCTTACCTCACTGACTTAGCACGCTTTTTTACTGCGAGGAATATGAAAATATCCGCCTCCAAATCATCAGCCCTACTGTTTACTGCATGGACCGCAGAGGTGTGGTTGTCACTCAGTGTGAAAGTCGATGACGTCAACATCCCGAATACCAAGTACAACAAAATTTTGGGGTCACATTGGACCGCCTTTTTCGATCCACTGCACATACTTCAGCTATCTGAATAAGCTTGAATGTTGGTACAAGGTCCTAAAGTCGCTTGCCGGGAGTACTTGGGGAACCGACAAATAAACCTTGTTGACCTCGTACAGAGCGATAGGTCGTTCTGTGGCGGAACTAAGTACTCGTAGCTGTGTGTGTGGTCGGCGAACGTGAGTACGACGCTGTGGGCGATCCCACGACAGCCGGTTCTTCGGCCAAGGGCTGTCACCCCGGCACTATGTGCCGCTACAACAACAACAACGACGCAGTGGAAAAAATTCAGACTTGCCAGAATGCCGCCCTCAGAACATCAACAGGGTGTCTTCTTATGTCTAAACGAGGAGACGAAGTCCTTACCGTGAGCAGACACAATTTACTGCTGTATAAGTCCCGTGTTACACTAATGGCTTTTCCCCAGGATTTTTATTGAATTCTCTTTTGAAAGGCCTGCGTAAGCCATCATGCTATTACACTATGACTTTTTGCATGCATCAATAGTTGGGGTGTTTTGACGTTTAATCTCTCTTTCTTTACAAATTCGTAATAAGTAATTTTGTTACAAAAGATGGAGAACTAGTTGAAAGAAGAACTTATAGATGAAATCTTGGATTTAACCGAAGTTCTTTTTTTCATTCTTTATTTTACTTTTTTTACTTGTGTCTTGTTAACTTTTTTTCACTTGTGTGTCGCGCCAAGTGTTCCTTTTGAAAACAGAAACTATATGAATCAACATAGAGAAAATACGAATGACACGAAAGAGAAACGTCAAAAATATCCATAAAACTTCGTTTCGTGTCTATCGGTCTACCCTCGAGGGATGTACGAGAGCCAGGGGAAAAGTCATAGTCTAATAGGGCTCTAAGCAATACCCGCTAGGGTGTTTTCGCAGTAGTCATCCTAACCACCATCCCTTGAAAAGAATGCTTCCGGCCAGGCAGATCATTTATGATCTTTATGACCTAGAGAGAAAGGTCCAGCGGTACAAGAGAGAACCTTTAGATCATCGAAGCTATCAGGCAGGTCTGAACAACATTCACGCTTATGAAGTCGCAGCAGCAGTATCCAGCTACAGGGTGAATGTAGTGCTAGGGGAGCATCCCCCAGGGATTTCACATGAGGAGAAGGTACTATCCTGCAGACGCGCGTGTTTCTGGTTCAGCTGAGATCTTGATGGTGTAGCCGCGTCAATACTTATTGGATACTAATTGATGCTAACGTTTCAGACATCTGTCCCGCCTGCCTTTAGGGACCACATGACGTGCTGCACCTCTTCAATTGCCCGGTCAAGCCCACTCAGCCCCAAGTCAATGTGGACGCATCCAGTTCAAATGGCGCCGCTCCTCCAACTGGACATCGAATCAGACGAACAGGACAACATATTTTCACTTTCACAAAACGCATTGTTCAAAAAATAGGTCAACTTTTGTTATGATGTATTCGGTTCTTAAAAAAACTTTAAATCGCAGTAAAATCACTTGCGAGGATTGGGGTCTGAGGATAGTGAAGTACGAGCGTAGCGTTCACCGAAACTGCTGTCATCGCTGCTGGATCTAAAAGTCTTTTCGACTGTTTGATTTTGAATAACTATTTGATTTTCTTTGAACACAATGTTCATTAGAAACATGGTCTGAAATGTGACTATGAACTAAGCATAAAATTAATTTAATCTACGAAAAATTACATGGGATCTATGTCTGTAGAAGTACATTATATAATTAATGAATAAGCATTTTCTTTTTTTAAACATGCATATATGTTCAAACAAATACGTTACTATTGTTACGGTAGTTAAAGATTACTAAATATAGCTGATTTTATAAATGTTTAAAATCAACTAAGGAATTCTTTATCTAAGCCACCAGAAATTTTATCGGCAATTTAATTTGCCATTTGCGGTGGTCATTCGGACCGTTTTTAGATCCCATTCAAAGAATGTAGTAGTGGAGTTTGAGTACCTACATATAATCACATAGTGACCGTTTGAACATTTGCGACTCATTTTTGTTACCGATATCGTGCTTTTAACATACACACGAAGAGGCGGAAATTGCCGAATCTTCTAGCTTTACAACGATCAAAATACTAAGGTTTTAGGTTAAGCCTCGATAACTTAGACTGGATAGCAAAACCGCAATAGTTAAGTCATTTGTTAAAAAAAGTGTCACTTGGAGCATGTTAATAAAAAAGCACTGCTGTACTCGTTTGTAGAAAAACATTTTAAATATAATTCGTTTTTTCACCTCGTAATTGCTGGCGACTTTACGCGTAAGAGATTTATCTCTAAGCCATGTAAAAGTTTCCCTATAATACGCATTAGCCGTTCGGAGCCGGCGTTAAACAGTAGGTCCCGGTAGGTGAATATAACAATTAAATCGTGCACATCTCACTGATTTGATAGTGAGATGTTCCATAATGATATGTTGTGGGACTTAAGTAAATAATTTATGGAGGCCTTTTTAGTATTTAATAATTATATTCGATTTTGTATTCGATAATTATACAGGCTTATTACTAAAATGGCTGTAAAATTCGTTTTACTGTTTTTCTTATTTATTTTTTGAAGACTTTAGTACATCTGGGCTTATCCTTTAGACACACTTTTTGTTAGTAAGTGAACTAAAAATGAACTATTGCGGCTTTGCTATTCAGTCTTATTTATTGGGGCTTAGCTAAAAACACCACTTATATATGTATATAGGTTTCCGATCGATATCTCGGGGGTTGCAAATGAAATAAACAATAAGGTAAACACTCAATCCATCGGCGAATGGTATAATAAATTTACAATAGCTTGAATACGAACTAGCAAAATACTGTTTTATCAAGAAACGCCTTCATTGTAGTGCCAACAACATCGTTGTTCTATAAATAAAATTTTTAAAATCATCGACATACGTGTGTGTATGAACGAAAGTAGATGTTCTCGTACTGAAAAAATGTCAGTCGGCCAGTCTGTCAATATGGTAGGAATTATTTCATTGAGTTGCTTGTGCCCTCACTCTTCGACTTAATACTTTGCATATGCAAATTCAATCAATTGTTTGTATATATTGATAGTTAAATGAGTAGAGACCTTGTCGGCAGCACATATAATAAACCGATAAACCGTCCACCCAACGGCGAAACGTGAGTTTACCAGACAGTGATGTGTTTGCTTCAGAAAATACTTTTCCTTCCCCATACGACAAAGAACAAACTTAATTAGTTTGTGGATAAATAATAAAAACAAATGATCATAACAAAACAAAAACCCCTAAAGAAAAGATTTGTAAATCAGTCGAAATAGTATCCCTGTCTTTTAAAGTTAAAATTTACTGAAAATTTCAATAGTATAACTTTTGGATACCTAATGTCAAAAGCGCAATGCACTAGTTCGTTTGACAGCTAAATCTTTCTTAAGGTAATTAGAAATTATAATTCGAATAAGAAAATCGCTTTGTTGTGTGTTATTTGTGTTGTTATTGTTGCTCTGTGTGTACTTTATTGCTTTCACAACGCACAAGCAGGGACTTATGCTTTGAATCGTTTATTTACCATAAATTGAAAGTGTATTTTGCGGAACCACCGAACTATGCACTTGACAGCAAAAGAGAGGATTACTGTTATGGTGGCATGCAATATGACCGGATCGAACAAAATTAAATTGCTTATCATAGGAAAGGCCAAGAATCCGAGATGTTTTAAAGGAATCAAATCTCTAGATGTGGATTATGAATTTACTGATACGAAAGCATGGATGACAAGCAAGATTTTCATAAATTGGCTCTTGAAATTGGACCGAAAGTTTGCTTCTCAACAAAGAAATATTTTGTTTTTTATTGACAAGTGAGCTGCGCACCCTAGTGATGTAAAGGACTAATTGAAAAATATTGAAATTGCTTATTCCCACCAACATGACTTCGTTACTTCAGCCAATGGATCGGGGCATAATTTGTAACATTAAAACGCATTACAGAAAACGCATTTTGACAAACTTTTTGTTACAAAGGATTTTTAAAAGTTGGCAACACAACGAACAACAGTATGCCTTGGCACGAAGAAGACTATCTACCACTATCCCACTTCGCCTTTTTAGTCTTCATTTAAAACAGTTGCTTATATTAATGCAACATTTAAAGACAGTTGACTGTGATGTCATTACCACAGACAATCCTTCAGACGAAGATATCCTCGAAAGTGTTCAAGAAAGTTTTGGAGCACAAGATATCTCATCTCAAAATCCGTAGCAAATAATTTTCTGATGTACATTTCTCTTTCTCTTTTAACAGATTCAGATGCATACGAAGAAGAATCTGCCGATATTGCGAAACCGTTACACACATATGGACAACTTTCTTCATCAGTTGAAGGTTTCCGTACCCATTTGGAAATAAAAACCAACGTACTAAATACTGTGTTTACTTCTTTAATAGTATTAGAAAATTATATTGAAGAAGAAAAGTGGAAAAATGTAACCAAAATAACACTACTACAAATAAAAAATGTTAAAAGGAACAAAATTGTTTTTCTTTTCTATATAGCGAAGTAAATATCAAGTCCCTTGGAATGCGTCGTAGAGAGTTTCGACTGAATTATGTTTTATTTTTACAAGCTATAGATTTTTTTGTCATCTTTTGACGAATTTGCCGATGAACCTTTTTGATGTTCAATTTTTCTTTGGTGTAAACAAAGAGAAGCAATGTTGCTATACTACTCACAATTTTGTTCAATGTTGCCAGACTATTGTATTGCAAACTAACAAGGTAACTAAGCAAGTTATCTCAAAAGAACACGGCTATTATTTATAACCGATTATTTGTAATAGTCCAATTCGCGTCGGGTCTTTAAAGTAACAATTGTGTTGTTTCCCATATTTAAATTCTAAAGTTCAAGTTTATCTAATTTCAAAGTATTTATTTTAAAATAAAAATTAGAACACAAGTACAATACAGTACTTTTTGCGAACTTTAGGTTTCAGAATAAATTTACTTTGCCATTTCGTTTGAAGCACATCGGTATAGTCTTTCAAACTGTTGGTTTTGAAAATCGGTCAAGAGTTTAAAATTTCCCCTAACAAAGACTGAGCCAAACTCTAGAAAAATCATTATATATATCAGCACTATCAATTCCGATCGTTACTAAATGTTTACATTATGCTACGTTCAGCCATTTTATATTTGTAGGGTACCCTTTCTTTTGTATTTTTATTCAAGTCATTTTTTTATTTTAATCTATTTGTTTCGATATTAAAGGAAATCTTAACTTATAACAAATTACAAAATCACGTACATTACATTATTATTATTTCACTTAACAAATAGGAACATAAAAAACTTACAGGAATTAACAATAACCAAACATCTAATATTGCACTAACTCCAATTTCTCTGTTTGTTTATAATATGTCTAAAGCTGTGAGCAATGTTGTCTATGTCCGTTTTAAAATGCGTTCTATTCTCTTCTGGTGTATTTATGATGTGTAACATTTCTAATGTATATCGTTTGTTGTAGTGCTCTTCCATCTGTAGTATGCCAATGTGTTCGAAGTTTGGTGTGTGTCCGCTTTCTGCACGGTGGGCCGCAAGTGCTGTTTTTTGTGATGCCATTATATTTCTACATTTAATGTCTGATCTGTGGCCTGATATTCTGGTTTTTAGCATGTTTTTGGTCGTACCCTGAACTGCGAAAGACCACATATCATTAACTATTACAGATATGACGATAAATATGTGATATTGATATGGAACTACACCCTAGATGAAAAGAGCAACGGATTCTTTAAATGATTACATTATTGGCCAAACCAATGGGCCCTTCTTGACAAACTTTTGACGGTGTGAAAACAATGATTTGTTCGGAGGTGGAGTTAAACAGTAGGTCCCGGTAGGTAAGTATAACAATTAAATCGTGCAAATCTCACTGATTTGATAGTGAGATTTTCCATAATGATATGATATACAGGCTTATTACTAAAATGGCTGTAAAATTGGTTTTACTGTTTTTCTTATTTATTTTTTAAAATTTGGAATATATGATATTAATTGACCTTTAAAAGGTTGTATATTGACCAAACAACCGACCGATCGTTATTAAACAGAATGAAATCAATGAGTAGAAAATTATTATAGACTGAGTTGTTCTAAAATTGGACAAAAGGGTGTGGCACCACCCATTTAAGTCTAAACTTTAAAAGGCGATATCTAATGAACTTATAGCGACAAAAAAATTGTACACTTAAGTAAATCGAAAACTTTAGCGACTTGTTAATTTGGGATGGAGAGATCCAGATCCAGACGGAATGAAAATAATGATTTGTTCGGAGCCGGCGTTAAACCGTAGGTCCCGGTAGGTAAGTATATCAATTAAATTGTGCACATCTCTCTGATTTGATAGTAAGATTTTCCATAATGATATGATATACAGGCTTATTACTAAAATGTCTGTAAAATTCGTTTTACTGGTTTTCTTATTTATTTTTTAAAATTTGGAATATATTATATTAATTGACCTTTAAAAGGTTGTATATTGACCAAACAACCGACCGATCGTTATTAAACAGAATGAAATCAATGAGTATAAAACTATTATAGACTGAGTTGTTCTAAAATTGGACAAAAGGGCGTGGCACCACCCATTTAAGTCTAAACTTTAAAAGGCATTATCTCATAAACTTATAGTGACAAA
This sequence comes from Hydrotaea diabolus, assembly GCA_963513945.1. Lineage (NCBI taxonomy): Eukaryota > Metazoa > Arthropoda > Insecta > Diptera > Muscidae > Hydrotaea > Hydrotaea diabolus. The sequence continues at coordinate 107,996,586 of OY740717.1, forward strand.
AAAAATTGTACACTTAAGTAAATCGAAAACTTTAGTGACTTGTTAATTTGGGATGAAGGGATCCATATTTTTTGTCACTTTCACTGGTAATAGATTTCTAATTTTCTTTAGAGGTTTTTTGAGGGTTTATTAAATAAAAACAAATAAATTTAAATACAAGAAATGTTACTTAAAACATTTTTATTACAATAAAAATTTAGTTTTTTATACCGAACACTATTTGGAACATCTTTCAATTTATACAAATACATCCCTGGTCTGACAGACAATAGAAACATAAAAACAACAAAAAACATTTGATTCGCATATAAACCGAACACAACGTTGAGCGCTATATTTTCTAACGTCAAAGACCCAGTTGAAAACAACAACAAAACAACATATTCTACAAAATTGCATGTAATGGAAACGAGATCAAACCTGCGATTTACTCCAATTAGGAACAACATAGAGAAAACTGCAGACAAGAATAGGAGAACACAGAACAGACATTGAGAAAGAAACAACATATACTGAACAGCGGGCAGAGAGCAGACTTGGACAACGTATAGATATTAGACAAAGAGAAGAAAGAGAATAAAGATTCTTAACAGAAAGCTTACGTATACAAAAACAACGAATTTAAAAGAGGACACGAACAACATTAGCGTCAGTTACCGTGTTGCAATATAAGCGTCTGTGATATTTAATTTAAGTTGTAAGTATTTACGTTATGTGTCTGAAATTGTGTGTTTATGAAAAAGATTTATTGTAAAAAGAGTCCTATATTGTAAGTTTAACAATCTTTTCATATTGGAGTTAATAAGTAGCTTGTGATGTTTTTTTTAATGGACGTATCCCTGAAGAAGTCAACAAAACATTGAAGTAACGCCGGGAAGAATGGAATAAAAAGGAATTTTTATTTACAAATGTTAGGTCATATTGGCTTAAAAAACAAAAATAATATATTTCAATTTAGTTTTAAGATATTGCAGATGCAACCGAAATAAATCAAATATTGTTGTCTTTGTCTATTTTTTCCAGTTTTCGAGACCATTACAAAGTTTTTAACACAAAAAACTCTCAACATTAATATATTCAAAAGCTTTCAGTTTTTGCTTTTGTTTATATAATACATATTATACCGTTACTAATATATATTAAGATGTGTTTTTCATTTTTCTAGTCGCATGATGTTCAGATACGACCAAAATTTAGAGGGATTTTAAGCGTTCACTAACATTTGGATCAAATTGTAATGAAGCGCCTCGAAAAAAAATAAAATGATTTAGTTTGATATACATCTAAGATTTTCCATGGTAAAAACTCTGAGTTTTTAACATATTACTTAAGTTTCTTCAATTTTATGCCCCTAATCTGCGTTAAATCTAGTAAAGTGCTATCCCATAAGAATCAGGATCTAATAACTGTGAAATCACGGCAGCGGAAAAGTAGTACTTTAACGTGCCTCTAACCTTATTGCTATCTTGTGTATATGACACCGTAAACGAGAATCTTACTAGTCTCTATTTTGTTTATGGTCAGCAATGTTTTTTGCTGTCGCCGTCTACGCACAGGATCTAACGATTTTACTATTCCATAGTGTGGTGTGACATTCTTAGTTTTTTTTACATAGTTTCCGAGATCACTCGTTCCTGTGCCTATCCGAGATCACTCGCAAGTACTTCAAATTGTTGTTTAAAAAGTTTGTCTTTTCAAAAAAATGGGTCATCGTCATGTTTTCGCTTTCCCTGTAAACAGACATATTTCTGTTTTGCCCTGTTATACACTATTTCCAGATACTTCTCGGCCCCTTTACATAGCTGATTAACCCTTAGAAGTATTATAACGTCGTCTGCATAACAAACTGGTTTAGGTCCTTCCTCAGTTAGGAGACTGTGGACGGCAGTAAACCGTTGGAGTAGTGACAATATACTCCCTTGTGGTTTCCGATGCACCTCTGACTTTTTTTGCAAGTTGTGTGACTTACAATACTTATATATACACCTATTTCGTAGCACGCGGAATTTTCAGTCTTGCGGAGCCCGATCCTCTCTAAATTGGTTTATGAATGGGGTTACTGTATTGGTCCATAAATTTTTGAAAGCTTCTTCAAATTCAATGCAAACCACAAGCGTATTTATTTTTTTATTTTAACATTAAATCTTGTTAGCTAATATGCGTTCAATGGTTTTGAGAAAAAAGTCATAATGCTTTTAGTCTATAAGCATTTGTTGTCGCAAAACTTTCATTGAGGGCGTATGTATGAAAACCACTCCAGCCTTATGCTAGGATTATGTTAAATTTATGCTATATGAGTCGATATGCTTTAGATTTCATTATAGTTATAAATATAGGCGCAAAACATTCTCTTAACATTCTTTTGGAATGTTATGCTAAAAAGCGATATGCTAAAAAGTTGCAAATTTATTTTATGCATTGATATTCGAAATTATCTAAATATAAAATTGTAAGCAAGTGTGTTGCGAGTTTAAGGAGAGTATCAAAAAATATTTATTTAAGCAAACAACAATTTCCTTTCCATAGTTACTTATATCGCCTGAAGGCCGTGTTTATAGAAAGGAGTTATTTTTCTTAGTCGGTGTTGCCCACGAGCAAAGCGTTTGGGTGACTATAAGAGGCTGGGACAAATGGGCCGGTGCTACAAAAAGGTATCACAAAAGCGAGAGTGATTAGATTCATTCAAAACTGTACAACCCCACACTATTCCACTGAACCATTACGTAAAAGTTGGCGAAGACTAAGCTTTACGTCCACCTGATTTTGGATTCCATCACGAATTTCCACAAGTATTTGAGATTAATGACATGTGTTCCTTTGTGGAGACGAATCCAATAAATGAAATTTATTTTTTGTATATGGATATTAGTATTTTGTCTTTACACCACATAGTACTCGGCACGTTTCATGCATTTTTTGAAATCTCTTTGATAAACTGTCGTGTGTTACTTGCATTTTGTTTATTTGTGCCTATCTGCAACAGCTGATTTTACAATAATGCCAGGTTATACCTTGTTAATTCTTTTGTGGAATTTGCGTTTTTCCACAAGACTGGACAAATTCCATATCGAGTCTTAACAGAAAACACCACTATGGTTAACGCTATTGACCTTTTCCGTTTTCCTTTTCTTGTGAATTTGTTATATTCTCTTAGTCTTCTACGATAGTCGTTGCAGTATATTGCTGACTTTTACGGGGCGCTCTATTGTAAAGTCTGCGGACTTTTTTTTCCCAATATTGCGAATCTCCCCGGTCATTTAGGTATTTGCTGATTGCCTTTCTCGAAGTAGACAACTACTTTTGAATGACCTAACTGATATCTTCGTAATGTTATGGACATAAGTATCAATGTCCTCTATACTTGGTAAGGTTAAACTAGTAGCCGCCCAAGGCGTAGCTCACTTAGAAGTATCAGAGAAGATGTGCATTTTTCTCCTCCTCCTTTTCGGTGTTGGAACTGCCACAGAAGTCGTTGTATGGCAAACTCATTCTTCAAACGTGTACGTTGATGACCGCAAAGAGGTTTCTTAGATTGATCCTCATCTATACAAAGCCAGATCATCCTGGTAACTATGTAAGTTTTCCACCTATCTTTGGCAATGAGAAGCTGTTAAAGTGATAAAAGCTGCCTCGCAAGAGGAATGCCACTATCACCACTACACTAGTTTAAGTTCTGGGTTGCGCCAGCTGTACAGTTACCATCACGATACTTCCTGAATGGCCGCACCTACCAGGCAGACCAGAACAGCAGCTGAAGGGGCTCCTAACTACCCGTGTTACCAGACTTTAGTCTCCGGTCAGATCTCGTATCCGAGCTACTACTAGCTGGCGAACCATACAACCAGGGACTGAGTACCCAAAGTTAAAGGAATCGGTCGTGAGATAGTTTTTATGCAGAAACGAGTGCCTACATATAGAGGTTACGGTCCAAACCATGCTGTACATTAGGCATATAACTAATTTTTACGAAAAATTTGGCATACCACCACGTGGTGGCAAATATTGTACAAGTAATGAATATCACTTTTTTAGGTGATTTCGGTTCAAAAATGTTCCGCGCAAAAATGGATTTCTAAAAAAAGTCAGATTTTTTTTTTAATATTTTTTTAATATTTTTATTTTTAAATTTTTGTCAATTGTTATATGAAATAAGTTTTAAGTTTAAAGTATCTGATGATTTACACAATGGTAAAATGTCTTGCACAATTTTAATTGCACGCTCTGCGCAGATGTTACTTCGCTGAACTTCCTCAATAGCTGATGGTTTATTTACCCAATGTCTGAGAAAACATTCATTTGCTTTTGTGAAGCCGGCCAATGATATCTGTAGTGTGGCGAAATTATTTTTGTTGAAAGTATGATCGGAAAACCAGATTTCGCTCCAAGCACCGCACACAAACTTACAAATAGGATATAATTGCAAATTGCAACAATTTTTTTGGTTTTTTCAGCAGTTCTGATAAAAAAGTAATTTCGTTTTGCGCGGAAACTTTTTTGCAATTTCGTAAAAAAAAAAAATAATGGGGGTTCATACTTTTTTATGCTCTATTCGACTATGGTATGCCGTTTTTCGTATTTGCAAAAATTGTAAAAAGTTATATGCCTACTGTACATGCACATGCCTTCCTCCCCGCTCAGAGCAAGAACTTTCTCTACGTCTTTCGTTTGACGGTGTTTTTCGGCTAGGCTCGACCGACCCCCTAACAAGACCCCCTCAAGAGCCTACAATGACTGTGTAAAGTCTTGGGAAACCCCCATTTTTCCCAGTTACTTGTGCCGAATAAACTCCGGTGGGAGTAACTTTGGTTACGGAACCAGTTACTCGCAGTTTCAGTCTTACGTATCCAGGGGACTGGTAGCCCCCCGTAGCAGGTGTCGAAAGTCATAAGAGAACCAACGGCCGGTTACAGCGGACATGCTGTAAATGAAACGAAATCACGACGCCTAGAGAAGGCCTAACAAGCGAACCGACTAGCTTGACATGTGCTAGTGAAGATCACTTCACACGAAACAACGCCCATGGCGTCCAGGACGCACAAGACATACCGCCAGTCCTTGACTGGCGCCACACAACTGCATTCCTAACTATCGCACAGGGCCATCTTACGCAAAAATGGTCAGCAAGAAACCCTGAAAAGGTCGAAGCCAAAATCAGGATTACTCCCGACAAAATTAATATCACGGATAATCGTCGCCCGGCCAGTTTCTCTGGCATTCTATCTAGATGTGACTTACTTACGCAATAGCGCTTTGCGATCCAGATCGGCAATACTTTTAATCTTCTCTATCGCCCAATCGTTAGACAGCATTTCCAACCTTCTCTTGATCTTGAACCGCAATGTATTACCTCAAGGTCAAGAGAAGCTACACCTAATAACACCTGCAGAGACTCGGTAGAGACCGTGTGACACACTGTAGACACGCCAACAAGACAATCCTCTGACAATACAGCATTTTGTGAAACTCGACAGCCGACTTGATTGCACAGGCATTCAACCTAACAATTGCGCCATTCGACATTGCGCCATTCAGCAACATTGTCACAGACTTGTCCAAAACGCGACTGGGACTCAACAAGGATGTTCAGGTCATCAGCATAGGCACACACCTTGCACTCTTGACTGAGCTGTGGTTCTAAATAAATGGACCATATGAACAACTCCGGACAAGATTGATCTGAAGCACCCAATATACACTTCAGTCGGCTAAAAAATGACACCTCTGGAGTTCAATTTCCTGACAGCCTAACTCAGTCAAGCGAGCAAGCACACTGGTCTAGCTAAGATAATCAAAGGCACCTTAAAAATCCAAAAACACACCTAACGCATACTTTGATAACGATATCTTCTACACTTCGACCCCGCTAGAACCCATACCTCCATTCGAATTTAGTCTCATTTAACCTCTCCTGAAAACTGGTGACCATAATCCTCTGCTGCACTTTTCCTTGTGAGAATCAACTCCTTGTACTTTCGAAGACACTGCCGGTAGACAGGACTAACAGAACTAAATTGTCAGCTTCAGTATATCTCCCTCTCTGGAATAACTTCCGCAGACGTCTGACGGACCTTCGCTTGACACAATTAATGCAACGATCCAGGGATTCACCTTGAGGCTTTTCCCAAGAACGTCGTCGTTGACTCACAAAACAATGTCTGCGAAAAAAACACTGTCCGACAAACCTGAATATTTATTGAGTGAGACATTTAAAAAAGCGTTCCTGGTGCACTGACCATAAAATGGCCACAAGTACGCCATCTCTTAAAGTCTAAACTTGCGCCCTGAACCTGATCATCATTTACCACAAATTTTATCAAATTGTGATCACTTATGCCCCACTCATCCGTTACTTGCCACTCAAATCTAAACTGACGCAATGCCGCCATTCACATCGTCAACGATAATTGCAGAGTTTAGCCTAAGATCAGAAAATACCCGCATGTCTACAGGTGGGCGTATTAAAGATTGGCCCCACCTTACCGAACTTCATAATCCGCGCTATATGCGCGCGCTCAGCAGCCGATGGGGTACGACTAATCGCTCTACCACCCCGGAGCGCATTGACTTTGTGCACCATAACACCCAATGTGACCCAATCTTCAATCTTTTTTTACCACCTCTTTGGAAGCCACAGTCGTATCTTTGGCAGGCACACCAGCACCTGTCTAGCTACATCACCGTTCTAAATGAAAACGTCCACGAAGGCGCTCATTATCAACCACCAAATTACAAATCAGTTGCTCATAATCGGCAGCAACTGAGAGCATCTCCATCGGCACTGTGCCCGAGACCGAATTCTTCTTTAGTAAAACCCGAAGCAACTCGGATTTGCTGCCTTACTTCTTCTTCTTTCAGGCAGCAACCTTGTCTTCGTAACGGACTAAGTCAGATGAATAATGGCGCGGGTTAAGCAAATCGACACTGGAGATGCTGTCCCCACCCCTCCAACCGACAGCACCCCCCCCCCCCTGTTCTTTTCAACGTTCTTCAACAGAGTATGATTTTTTTGTACAATTAGAAAATTTTGCAATGTTATAACAGCTAAAAGTATATTGTCACCGTTTTTGTAATAAATTTCAAATGCCATTTCAATCCGAGATCGGGCTGCAAAAAGTTCATCGGTCAATTTTTCCCATGTCTTCTGACTAGTTATGGCCTGGTCGCATCAAATTTGGCTCCAAAGGAAAAGCATTATCTGCTACAAAAAAGTAGGAGAAACTCTCCTCCGTATTAGAAAGTATAGTAGTAAGTAAGTTCGTGCAAAAACACCACCATCACTTTGACTTAAAAATGCTCCAACATCGACAAAACTAAAGCAGCACATTGCATCACATGCAGCTATTATATTCTTATATAAAATATATGAATCCACTTCGATCGGACGATGTCAGACATATTATGTGAACATGCGTCGATCACTCCTACACAGTGAAGCATCCCAGTTTCTTCGAAAAATTTGCGAGAAATCAGCATTCAATCTAAAATGTTTGAAGGAGCAACAAACATACAGTGGATTTTATCCACTTATCCTTGTGAGAATCAACTCCTTGTACTTTCGAAGACACTGCCGGTAGACAGGACTAACAGAACTAAATTGTCAGCTTCAGTATATCTCCCTCTCTGGAATAACTTCCGCAGACGTCTAACGGACCTTCGCTTGACACAATTAATGCAACGATCCACCAACGCAAGCTCCAGGGATTCACCTTGAGGCTTCTCCCAAGAACGTCGTCGTTGACTCACAAAACAATGTCTGCGAAAAAAACACTGTCCGACAAACCTGCGAATTTATTGAGTGAGACATTTAAAAAAGCGTTCCTGGTGCACTGACCATAAAATGGCCACAAGTACGCCATCTCTTAAAGTCTAAACTTGCGCCCTGAACATGATCATCATTTACCACAAATTTTATCAAATTGTGATCACTTATACCCCACTCATCCGTTACTTGCCACTCAAATCTAAACTGACGCAATGCCGCCATTCACATCGTCAACGATAATTGCAGAGTTTAGCCTAAGATCAGAAAATACCCGCATGTATACAGGTGGGCTTATTAAAGATTGGCCCCACCTTACCGAACTTCATAATCCGCGCTATATTCGCGCGCTCAGCAGCCGATGGGGTACGACTAATCGCTCTACCACCCCGGAGCGCATTGACTTTGTGCACCATAACACCCAATGTGACCCAATCTTCAATCTTTTTTTTACCACCTCTTTGGAAGCCACAGTCGTATCTTTGGCAGGCACACCAGCACCTGTCTAGCTACATCACCGTTCTAGATGAAAACGTCCACGAAGGCGCTCATTATCAACCACCAAATTACAAATCAGTTGCTCATAATCGGCAGCAACTGAGAGCATCTCCATCGTGACTGTGCCCGAGACCGAATTCTTCTTTAGTAAAACCCGAAGCAACTCGGATTTGCTGCCTTACTTCTTCTTCTTTCAGGCAGCAACCTTGTCTTCGTAACGGACTAAGTCAGATGAATAATGGCGCGGGTTAAGCAAATCGACACTGGAGATGCTGTCCCCACCCCTCCAACCGACAGCACCCCCCCCCCCCCTGTTCTTTTCAACGCTCTTCAACAGAGTATGATTTTTTTGTACAATTAGAAAATTTTGCAATGTTATAACAGCTAAAAGTATATTGTCACCGTTTTTGTAATATATTTCAAATGCCATTTCAATCCGAGATCGGGCTGCAAAAAGTTCATCGGTCAATTTTTTTCCTGTCTTCTGACTAGTTATGGCCAGGTCGCATCAAATTTGGCTCCAAAGGAAAAGCATTATCTGCTACAAAAAAGTAGGAGAAACTCTCCTCCGTATTAGAAAGTATAGTAGTAAGTAAGTTCGTGCAAAAACACCACTATCACTTTGACTTAAAAATGCTCCAACATCGACAAAACTAAAGCAGCACATTGCATCACATGCAGCTATTATATTCTTATATAAAATATATGAATCCACTTCGATCGGACGATGTCAGACATATTATGTGAACATGCGTCGATCACTCCTACACAGTGAAGCATCCCAGTTTCTTCGAAAAATTTGCGAGAAATCAGCATTCAATCTAAAATGTTTGAAGGAGCAACAAACATGCAGTGGATTTTATCCACTTTTCCTTGTGAGAATCAACTCCTTGTACTTTCGAAGACACTGCCGGTAGACAGGAATAACAGAACTAAATTGTCAGCTTCAGTATATCTCCCTCTCTGGAATAACTTCCGCAGACGTCTGACGGACCTTCGCTTGACACAATTAATGCAACGATCCACCAACGCAAGCTCCAGGGATTCACCTTGAGGCTTCTCCCAAGAACGTCGTCCTTGACTCACAAAACAATGTCTGCGAAAAAAACACTGTCCGACAAACCTGCGAATTTATTGAGTGAGACATTTAAAAAAGCGTTCCTGGTGCACTGACCATAAAATGGCCACAAGTACGCCATCTCTTAAAGTCTAAACTTGCGCCCTGAACCTGATCATAATTTACCACAAATTTTATCAAATTGTGATCACTTATACCCCACTCATCCGTTACTTGCCACTCAAATCTAAACTGACGCAATGCCGCCATTCACATCGTCAACGATAATTGCAGATTTTAGCCTAAGATCAGAAAATACCCGCATGTCTACAGGTGGGCTTATTAAAGATTGGCCCCACCTTACCGAACTTCATAATCCGCGCTATATTCGCGAGCTCAGCAGCCGATGGGGTACGACTAATCGCTCTACCACCCCGGAGCGCATTGACTTTGTGCACCATAACACCCAATGTGACCCAATCTTCAATCTTTTTTTACCACCTCTTTGGAAGCCACAGTCGTATCTTTGGCAGGCACACCAGCCCCTGTCTAGCTACATCACCGTTCTAGATGAAAACGTCCACGAAGGCGCTCATTATCAACCACCAAATTACAAATCAGTTGCTCATAATCGGCAGCAACTGAGAGCATCTCCATCGTGACTGTGCCCGAGACCGTATTCTTCTTTAGTAAAACCCGAAGCAACTCGGATTTGCTGCCTTTCTTCTTCTTCTTTCAGGCAGCAACCTTGTCTTCGTAACGGACTAAGTCAGATGAATAATGGCGCGGGTTAAGCAAATCGACACTGGAGATGCTGTCCCCACCCCTCCAACCGACAGCACCCCCCCCCCCCCCCCCCCCTGTTCTTTTCAACGCTTTTCAACAGAGTATGATTTTTTTGTACAATTAGAAAATTTTGCAATGTTATAACAGCTAAAAGTATATTGTCACCGTTTTTGTAATATATTTCAAATGCCATTTCAATCCGAGATCGGGCTGCAAAAAGTTCATCGGTCAATTTTTTTCCTGTCTTCTGACTAGTTATGGCCAGGTCGCATCAAATTTGGCTCCAAAGGAAAAGCATTATCTGCTACAAAAAAGTAGGAGAAACTCTCCTCCGTATTAGAAAGTATAGTAGTAAGTAAGTTCGTGCAAAAACACCACCATCACTTTGACTTAAAAATGCTCCAACATCGACAAAACTAAAGCAGCACATTGCATCACATGCAGCTATTATATTCTTATATAAAATATATGAATCCACTTCGATCGGACGATGTCAGACATATTATGTGAACATGCGTCGATCACTCCTACACAGTGAAGCATCCCAGTTTCTTCGAAAAATTTGCGAGAAATCAGCATTCAATCTAAAATGTTTGAAGGAGCAACAAACATGCAGTGGATTTTATCCACTTTTCCTTGTGAGAATCAACTCCTTGTACTTTCGAAGACACTGCCGGTAGACAGGAATAACAGAACTAAATTGTCAGCTTCAGTATATCTCCCTCTCTGGAATAACTTCCGCAGACGTCTGACGGACCTTCGCTTGACACAATTAATGCAACGATCCACCAACGCAAGCTCCAGGGATTCACCTTGAGGCTTCTCCCAAGAACGTCGTCCTTGACTCACAAAACAATGTCTGCGAAAAAAACACTGTCCGACAAACCTGCGAATTTATTGAGTGAGACATTTAAAAAAGCGTTCCTGGTGCACTGACCATAAAATGGCCACAAGTACGCCATCTCTTAAAGTCTAAACTTGCGCCCTGAACCTGATCATAATTTACCACAAATTTTATCAAATTGTGATCACTTATACCCCACTCATCCGTTACTTGCCACTCAAATCTAAACTGACGCAATGCCGCCATTCACATCGTCAACGATAATTGCAGATTTTAGCCTAAGATCAGAAAATACCCGCATGTCTACAGGTGGGCTTATTAAAGATTGGCCCCACCTTACCGAACTTCATAATCCGCGCTATATTCGCGAGCTCAGCAGCCGATGGGGTACGACTAATCGCTCTACCACCCCGGAGCGCATTGACTTTGTGCACCATAACACCCAATGTGACCCAATCTTCAATCTTTTTTTACCACCTCTTTGGAAGCCACAGTCGTATCTTTGGCAGGCACACCAGCCCCTGTCTAGCTACATCACCGTTCTAGATGAAAACGTCCACGAAGGCGCTCATTATCAACCACCAAATTACAAATCAGTTGCTCATAATCGGCAGCAACTGAGAGCATCTCCATCGTGACTGTGCCCGAGACCGTATTCTTCTTTAGTAAAACCCGAAGCAACTCGGATTTGCTGCCTTTCTTCTTCTTCTTTCAGGCAGCAACCTTGTCTTCGTAACGGACTAAGTCAGATGAATAATGGCGCGGGTTAAGCAAATCGACACTGGAGATGCTGTCCCCACCCCTCCAACCGACAGCACCCCCCCCCCTGTTCTTTTCAACGCTTTTCAACAGAGTATGATTTTTTTGTACAATTAGAAAATTTTGCAATGTTATAACAGCTAAAAGTATATTGTCACCGTTTTTGTAATATATTTCAAATGCCATTTCAATCCGAGATCGGGCTGCAAAAAGTTCATCGGTCAATTTTTTTCCTGTCTTCTGACTAGTTATGGCCAGGTCGCATCAAATTTGGCTCCAAAGGAAAAGCATTATCTGCTACAAAAAAGTAGGAGAAACTCTCCTCCGTATTAGAAAGTATAGTAGTAAGTAAGTTCGTGCAAAAACACCACCATCACTTTGACTTAAAAATGCTCCAACATCGACAAAACTAAAGCAGCACATTGCATCACATGCAGCTATTATATTCTTATATAAAATATATGAATCCACTTCGATCGGACGATGTCAGACATATTATGTGAACATGCGTCGATCACTCCTACACAGTGAAGCATCCCAGTTTCTTCGAAAAATTTGCGAGAAATCAGCATTCAATCTAAAATGTTTGAAGGAGCAACGAACATGCAGTGGATTTTATCCCATATGTTTCATACACAATTATTCTTTAGGTAGAAAATCCCATTTTGTGACACGAAGCCAATAACTGAAAGCTGCTTCAATGCACTAAACAACTATATGTGACGCTCAAAATAGAAAGGGATCTAAGGGTAAAAACCAGTTTTGTTCAGGAGAGCTATTTTAAAGATTTAAATACGTGTATCTTTGGTGTATTATCACTTTCATAAAACGCGCATATCTCTGGGAGGGAACACTTTTGGGGCATGGGATCGGTCTCATTCAATGTTGCCCACATCAAAAAAAAAAGTGAAAATTGATTTTTTTACCCTTAGGTCCCTTTCTCTATGAGCTTTCACATATATGTTTTAAAAAATTTCATCATATTTAATACATTTAATCTGAAAATACTCCGATTTGTGTCAATGATAGCCGAGTATCTGGGGCAACTGGTTTTCTGTAAGAATACTTTTGCAATCTTTCTTGGAGAAGACTTAGTAAAAGATGGCAGTTGGGAATGCGCATCATTGCAGCTTTAAAGTAATGTTCTTAATCCCTCTCCCTTACCTGCTTTATGCAGGTAGTATGGAAACCAAGTTCATCGCGGCTGTGGTTGACAAGTCTCACACACCATCGTATATTGCTTTCTTTTATAAAATTGTATATTTAACAAGTACATATATGTATTACATTATATTTTCCAACTTTTTTGCAACATATGCTAACCTCAATGCCCTGCCGATGTTAAATAAACCGTCGTCAAATTTTGCCGAGACGTAGAGACTTAGGAAAACAATAAGTTTTCGAGATTAATTAACTGCACAGATAAACATAAACCTGATCTTATTAGCTTGTGGTGTAACTCTTCTTTCAAAAACAAAAATCGTTGAGTTTTCCTCATTTTCATACCCATGTTAAAAATAATTACTACTCGTAGCAGTGTTTGCGTTTGAGACCTTGAAATTTCATATTGCGTATTTTTTTTTGATTTTTTTTTTGTTTAGTTTATTTTTTGTTTCTTATGCAATTCTTTTAAACAGATGAAAATAATATTTAGCAAATCTTTGCTATTATTGGTAGCATTAAAACACATGTACCTTAAACTATACACTATTTTATATAGTATTTACTTGATTTACTGAAATAAAATGTGTCGGAATCAAAAGAACACACTCCCACCTTTAATTTTTTTACGACAGAACTCCGAAGTCAGCCAAGCTCACCTTTTTTAATCCAAGAAACACTGACTTTTTGAGTACCAATTAAGTTTTCAAAATTAACGTTGAAATACTATACGAGTTTATCAAATTGATATAACAAAAAAATTCTGTGTTCATTGTATTGAAATGCATAAATTTCTGTAGTTTTCTTTAGATGACTTTTGTTACAAAAAATATTTTAGAAAAAAAATTATGTTTCTATGTTGTCTACAAAACTACATCATTACATACATGATCAGTTTGTTATCATTCTGATTAGGAATTGGTGTTCTGAATCGGCTTCAACAGCTGATCAGGTTGCTGTATTTATCATTAACCTCTCTAGTGGTCATCGAGCTTTCCCAGATTGTTTGGTGTGCATTTGCATCGGCACAGTTTATTAAAGGGCTGTTTCTTTTGTTTGGACAGTATACAGCTTTATTGTGATTGGGCTTGGTGGCTCCTCGTCTTGGTCGTGTGCCATGTAGCAGCTTATAAACCATACTAATCGCCTTTTGTTTTCTATGGCAATAGTGCAAGTTTACCTCTAGCTAAAATTAGAGAGAATAAAAGAATAAGGTTGTGATTAGTCAAGATTCAGGCTCTGGTCCCACCTGATCCAGCTGCGTACAGAATACTGTAGCCGTCCATATTAAGTCCACAAATCGGGGTTTTATGTAACCAAGGTTCTTGGATGTAGATGAGATTCTCCGCTCCTGAGGCTTGGCGGAGAAGCAGGGCAGCTGATGCAGCTTTAGAGTGATTGCCATGTTTTATCGAAATCGATTCATTATTGTGAATTATTACAATGAAAGATGGTTAAACGAAAGGACTTCGCTAATTGAAATCAGATAGCAAATCTGAATCCATCACTTAACTTATCAAGGAGTATCTCCATTAATTGACTTTTACAAACATTAGCACCTAGTCATAATACCCAGTACCACATTGTGATGTAGGGTATAAAAAAGACAGATTAGAAAACATACAAAGAAAGTAAAATTGTAAAACAGAAGTAAAACTGTAAAACAAAAGACGAAATAAATTAAATTACTGGAGGCCTTCAGAAAAACCACCAACCTCAGCTTTAATAATCTAGCTATTCCGTCGGCTGTTCGGGTAGCCGAGAAAAGATTTCGGGCCATCATCAACGCAGCAGCCGCTCGACATATCCCTGCTGGTCAACTACCCGAAGTATGACTTAATTTCCCAGCAGAGGCAGCGGCACTCACAGATGAGCGTTATGACAAAATGGCTAGACCACTTAATGCAGTGCAATTTAAATTCCGGAATTAGTTAGTTGTGGATAACGGTCAAATCGCTCCCTAACCCTGGAAGGATGGATGATCGGACAGCTGTCACTTTTGGCGATAGAACAGTGACAGTTCCGAAGTGTTGTCGATTAGTCGAAAAGGAGAGTTTTGCGTCGTATCCGCGCTCTCCGTGTCGAGGCACCACCAAAATTTACCGTTGGCGAAGTTGCCCATGTCATTCGCAGCGCAAATGACTTTGGGCAACTTCGTCCGGACGGAATCTCAATGCTGATGTTAAAACACTTGGATACCCACCCCGGCAGTAGAATACATGTCCAAAGTGCTCAATCTCTCGCTAGCCACTCACTTAGTTCCCGATGCCTGGAAAATGAGCTGAGTGGTTCCGCTACTGAAGCCAGGCAAAGACGCTTTCTCCAGTGGCATAGACGCTTGAAGCACAGCTCCTCCCCAGCCTGATCGATCACTTTCCTTGTGCTGATCATAAGCATGGGTTTCGCAAGCAACACAGCACAACAACTGCGCGGCCTTAACCAGATCAAAAACGACAGGACGGTCCTCGTGGCTCTTCACTTAACATAAGCTCAATCATGCCACTCTGTTCGACGACATTGAAGGAACGTCCCTTCCGCCCAGTTCGAAACTTTGGGTCGTGAACTATATGTGTGAGCGCCAGTCATATGTAGAATTTAGGGACAGAAGTCGAAGCCCCGTGAAGTTAAACAAGGAGTTCCCCAGGGTGGAGACATATCCCCGGATGTTTAACCTCTACCTCTCTAAAATTCCTGCACCACCAGACGGCGTTGAAATTGTGTCGTACGCTGATGATTGCACAATTCTGGCGTCAGGACCTAAAGTGGATGACATGCGAGAAAATAAACTCTTACCTTACTGACCTAGCACGCGTTTTCACTGCGAGGAATATAAAAATATCCGCCTCCAAATCATCAGCCACACTGTTTATTGCATGAACCGCATGGGTGCGGTTCTCACTTAATGTGAAAGTCGATGACGTTATTATCCCGACCACCAACTACCCCAAAATCCTTGGGGTCACATTGGACAGCCTTTTTCGATCATCTGCACATGCAACAGCTATCTGCGATAAACTCAAAAGTAGGAACAAGGTCCTCAAGTCACTTGCCGGCAGTACTTGGGGAGCCGACAAAGAAACATGTCTGTAGAAAACTACGCAGCATCTGTGTGTTCGGCGAACGTGAGTACGACGCAGTGAAAGAAAATTCAGACTTGTCTTCTGATGACCATCTACATGAGGAGACGAAGGTCCACAATTTCCTGCTGTCTAAGCAATATCTGATAGGATGCCTCTGTCCAGCAGATCAGGTACGATCTTCATGATCAAGAAAGAGAGGTCCAGCGGAATATAAGAGAACCTTTAGATCATCGAAACTATCAGGCAGGTCTGAACAACATTCCTGCCGATGAAGTCGCAGCAGCAGTGTGAATGTAGTGCTAGGGGTGTGAATGTAGTGTTAGGAGAGCATCCCCCAAAGATTTCACCTGAGGAGAAGGTACTACCTCATGAGACTTGCGTGGTTCTGGCGCAGCTGAGATATTGATGGTGAAGCCGCCTTAATTCTTACTGGGCACGAATTGGTGCTAACATTCCGGACATCTGTCCCGCCTGCCATCAGGGACCACATGATGTGCTGCACCTTTTCAATTGTCTGGCCAAGCCCACTCAACTAACCCTATGTGGACGCATCCAGTTCAAATTGCGCGTTTCCTCCACCTGGATATCGAAGCAGATCCCCCATAGACGAACACGACTTCAAAACAAATATATCGTGGTTACAACAAAAACAACAACATGAACACAATACGCGCGGAAGTGGTGTTTTGTTGGACCACGAGTCGTGGATTTCCAACGACTGCAAGACAAAAACTTAAACGGGGGTAGGTGACATAAACTACATTGTCGATAAAGCGCAAGGCCATCCCAACATGGAAGAGAAGGCTGGGAAAAGGGTTCTATCTTCGCAAGAAATAGATGTGATCAAACCTGCGAAAATGTAAAAAATCTCCTCACTCGGCAGAGTTGTCGCAACACATTGTAGTTCAGATGAGGATAGTATAAGGGCCGTATCGGTATTCCAAAACTGGTACAAAATGAAGGCAAGAGGAAGTCACTTGCTAGTCATGTAGGCACGTCAAATAAATCTTTCACACTGACAACGAAAACTAATAAGTCATCCATGTCTTCGAAGAAGAGGATACTGGACAGAAAAGGATAATCTCCTACATCAGTGTTGCCAAAAATTAGGAAAAGTTTGTGCTTTGCTATATTTGACACCAACTGAACCTCTGGCAAAATTAAAGAAGACCAGCAGATAACTGTAGAGGACCAGCTCAATGGCAAGTTCGCGGAGTAGACTGTCATCCGCATACGGCGATAAAGCGATCGAAATCAACAGCTGCGGGGGTTCCCGGATTTTTTTTGACTAGCCTCAGATATCTGCGTTATTGCTATGAAGGACCTGGTGAAAAATCTTTCAAGTGCCTAGACTAACTTCTGAACGACCGACAAACTCCCTAGACGATCTGCTGGACGATAAATAATCTCCTTTGTTGAGAAAAACCTCCATCAGAGCAACAGAACAGATGGAGGTAATAATTACAAGTAAATTACACGTTACGACTGGTACTCTGCTGTGAGCAACCCCAAGAACCTGCATTAGTTGGCAACGTAATATATGTTATCTATTCTCTCCAGAGTTGTCAAACGAAAATTCAACGGTTCTGAGCCAAAGTTATACCCATGCACCAGACATCGATCTATATTCTATATGACGCTCTAACACTTCTACCCACATCTTAATAACAATGAATGGTCGAGAAGAAGGATAAACAAGCAAGGAATTTAAAAAAGACTGTGAAGTTTACTCTCACCATGCAACTGAGGGCAGCAGTAATTTCAACAAATGTGGGTAGGCCCTTCTTGAATTCCTGAATACTAACGATCGACTAACAATTCTGTTTCATTTGGTAACAGAATTCGTGGCCAGGGACATAACGACTTGTTCCGAAACAGTGGTATATGTTCGGAGATGTCAGGTTTCATACACGCATTGCTTCTGTATCCACCCTCCATAATGTTTGCCCTTTCGAGACTGTCTTCTAACCCAAAACAATTTAGGAACAAGGAAAAAATAACTGGATCAAGTTTCTAAGAAAACATACATAAGTCCAAACTGGAATGTTTGACATGGTCCTCAGAAGAAAGTTACCCAATACAGTACAGGACATCAGCCATGAACAACGTTGAATCACAAGACAGAAACGGAAATCTGTTCAGTGCGTAGACTTCTCAACAGAGCAACGGGTGAAATACACTGGAATGAATAACATAATAAACTTATGTATATACCAAAACCATAAAAACGAGGAACATAGCCCCTGAAGGTTATTTTGCGAACAGGTATACAGCATAACGAAGTACTGGCGCAGCTGGAATAGTGGTCGACGTAAATGAAACCAAGAAGTACACAATCTAACAAATGCGGAGACTTCTGATGGAAATCCACTACTGACTGGCGAATCGGAACCGACAACAGTTGAACAACAGTTACATTGGAAATCCCATCACGAAGATTTAATCACAAATGATATGGTTCTGAGTGTACACAAAACATCTGACAAATAGCGAAAGTTGTTTTCATATCCAGCAAGGCGAAGTAAGTTCTGCAAACACTTAAGCCTTCTGAGCATAAGCCTAACATTATTTCTGCTAACAATGAAACGTATAGTGAATGACATGGCAAACGCTCAAGGGAACACCAGTTGAGACTGCATTGCATTAGGTAGTATAACTAGTAGAAAATTCTTATGAAGATAAGACGTCTTAATCCAATCCTTAGACCAGTTTGGCGTAGCTCGGTTGCTAATAGACTGAATCAGTCATAAACAGATGGATTATAATCAGATATCCACATAGTGGCATTCTCTTAATACTTCTATGGGCCAAACCGTAAATAATCTACTACCTCGCTTCCAAGGAATATTATGGAATGACCACATAATTAAGAGAGCAGAAAGCGTTAATATTGCTGGCCAATGTACAGAAAATCAAACGCGTTGTGACAATCACAGCAAAGTAATGATTGTTGACGAATGGATCACGGGAGACCGGATATAGCGCCACCAAAACATCATGAAACATTGACAGGCCTCGCATTACTAGATCGAGATAAAGACTGAATTTTGAAAAGACCTTGCTTCCTACCCCATATATCCCAAACAGAGTCCTGGTCAGATGGCCGCTTATATTAAACAAACCGACTGTTTGCTCGCATAGAAAATCTCTGTATCGAAAAATAAAAATATGACGGCCATCACGGAAGTGTACGATGGCTGATGAACTTGCCAATAAAGGGTCAGATAGACAGGAGGTTGACTTTGACAATAACATTTGCTTTCAAGCTATAAGAGCTGAAATTAAAACGTGGGCTCTGGTCGCTCACAAAACGGTATGGAACGCACAAGTGGCGGCAAAATCACCAAACGGTTTGAAGAAAGTCTGATATAAAGAGAACAAAAGAGCTTTTTAGTCTTAGGAGTATAAGATTAAGTGGCCATCAAAATAATTGACGAATATCCAGCTTATACGAAATCAAGACCTGTGTGACAAACATAGAGCACATAAAGGGGATGTGTTTATGGAGGATCAAAAGTATCGTAGACTACACAGCACGTCTTAAATGATAGAACATTGACAAACCATCGAACAAGAGCGCACACCTGGTATGGTTCCTCCCTGTTAGATGCCATTATATTAAACCAGCCAACAAAACAAACCAAGCCTTACTATGCCTTATCAGTTTGAAGAATGCCGGACTTCATGCCATGCGAATATGACGACAAATTCTTTTTTATATCTGCCCCACATCAGCCAATGCCTATTTAATTGAGGCACGTTCTTCATTTCCTATGGCATAAAAGTATAAATTTTAACAGCTATAATTTCAGGATGCGGGATTTCTTTACAGTTCGAGAAAAAATAACACGGATTTAAAATCCTTCGCCTGAAGTAATGGGCGATCCAAGTAGAGATACTTTTTTCAATAGCCTTCTTTGACAGATCACGTGTGAGTCGTGTCATGCTGTCATGTTATTTTTGTTTAGTATTTTTTGGCATTTCTTCATGGAAAGACTTACGCCTGAACAACGTTTTGAAATTGTTCAAGTTTATTTCGAAAATTCACGTTTTGGGAGGAATGTGTTTAGTGCGTTTTCGAGCCAAATTTTGTTCAGTGATGAGGCCTATTTCTGGCTCAATGGGTATGTAAACAAGCAAAATTGCTGCATTTGGGACGAAGAGCAACCAGAAAATGTTAAAGCTGCTACTTCATCTAGAAAAAACAACGGTTTGGTGTGGTTTGTTGGCCGGTAGAATCATCGGTCCATATTTCTTCAA
Organism: Hydrotaea diabolus; assembly: GCA_963513945.1. Lineage (NCBI taxonomy): Eukaryota > Metazoa > Arthropoda > Insecta > Diptera > Muscidae > Hydrotaea > Hydrotaea diabolus. Next base: position 108,016,790 of record OY740717.1, read on the forward strand.
AAATGATGCCGTTAAGAAGGTAAATAATAATAATAATAAATAATGTTCTTCCAAATGATAATAAACATTCCCTATTCAACTTGAATCTTCTGTGTAATTTAAATGTATTAAGAAAGTAGGGAACCTCGAAATGGATCACGCTTTATTTCCTTTCAGAAATATCTTCGCAAGATGCATACAAGTGCAAACAGAACATCTTACACATAAACACGTGATTGGGTCTTGCAAATATTCGCTTGACAAATTCCATACTATTCAATTCATTTTATTTTCCTATAATATTAAAATTTTTACAATTTGGCTATAGGAGGTAAAGATTTTAGGAATTTGATTCCTTTTCTACTTTGTAATTTTAATTGAGGTTTATAATATCACATTTGCAGTACATTTGCATAGTATATACATGGAAGGAAAAAGTAAACAAAACCTATTTGAATCTTTTATGTTAAAAATGTCTAATTACTAAGTAAAATTAAGTTGATATAATATCATTAACATGTGTGTAAATGGACTGCTGACATCTAATTTTGAAGTATGAAGTAAGTTTGTGGATTTTGACATGTACAAGTTCAATTTCAGCAAGTGTGTGTAGACCTCTAGTGAAGTAGTGCCATGGTAGCCTTAGTATCAACTTTAAAATCTTATTCTGTGATATTTGACAATTTGCTGTCGATGACCATACATGACAATTTGCTGTCGATGACCATACAGGTGCACAGTAATAAATAATGGGAAGATTGCTTTAAAAATGAGCTTTTTATTATTCATGTTAAGATTAGATTTCCTATTTATTAGAGGGTACATAATTCTGGCCGCCTTGTTCATTTTATCCACAATATATAATATGTGGTCTTTCAAATTTAGCCTGCGATCTAATATGACGCCAAGGTATTTCACATTTATTTCCCAAGGAACTTCATGGTTTAAGAACCTAAGCGGCGATTGGGGAATAAAACAGGGGTTTCTTTTCCTTGTGAAGTAGATGGCCTGGGTTTTTTTCCGGATTAACTAGGATTTTCCATTTACTAAAAAAATTGTGTAGAAGCGTTAACGCAGACGTGAGGTTTTGCTGAATATCCAAGGCATTTATACATGAACTTAGTATTGATGTATCGTCTGCAAAGACACATGTGTTGCACTGAGATAGTTGTGGTATATCAGCTGTGATGATATTGTACAGTGTAGGAGAAAGACACGATCCTTGTGGACACCCTGCAGATAGATAAATCTCATTGGAAATCGAATGTCCAATGAAAACCTGGAAAATTCGGTCACTTAGGAAGCTCTGGACAATCTTTAAAAGCTCGATCGGGAAGTTTAATCTTTTTAATTTATATATCAATCCATTATGCCAAACTTAATCGAATGCTGACTTTATGTCAAGGAGTATCATTCCAGTAGATTTACCTTCTTTAAAATTTTTGTGCACCATATTTTTGATTTTAACTAGTGGCTGCGAAGTGTTATGTTCTCTTCTGAATCCAAATTGTTGAGTTGGTAGGATATCATTTTCATCAACAAATTGAGTGAGTTTTTCCTTTAGAACTTTTTCCAAAATCTTACTTTACGAGCTAATAAGACTGATTGGTCTGTAAGAACTTGAATATTCCGGGGGCTTTTTTGGCTTCAATATTCGGATGGTTTTTGCTTTCTGCCATACGAATGGGAAGTAGCACAGCATTTGACATGCATTAAGGATGTTGGTAAAATATATAATGCCTTTCCTTGGTAGCATTTTCAAACATTTGTTGTTAATACCGTCTAGACCGGGAGACTTCTTATTTTTCAGTTTCTTGATGAGTGTTGTGGTTTTATTTATATCGATGTAATAAGAATTTAGCTGATTTACTTCTAGGGACCTAACGGAGTTTGCAGCAATATCGACTTCAGAAACAGTAGACGGATCACTAAGATTATTTGAAATACAATGATTCAATTTGAAGTTTTGAATCAATTTGATTCAATTTGAAGTTTATCTTTTATAAAAGGAATAGCTTGGCACTTCTTCTTTAATACTTTCGATATTTTCTAAAAGGGGATGATGACTTATCTAGTTTAGATAACATGCTATTCCATGATGTATTTTTAAAGATTGTTATTTGTTTGGATATTTCGTTATTCAGGCTTGACATTTTTCGGTGGTCACTAATGTCTCTGTACCTCTTCCAGTTTTGTCTGTATATATTTCTGTGTTGGATGAGGACCTTTATGTAGTTTGGCAAAGGATTTTTTGATGGTTTTAGTCGACATTTTGGAACGCTTTCGCTTATAGCTGCATTTACGTATCGGTAAAAAAGGTTATCATGTTGTCGATTTGATTTGTATTTGTAGGTGTTTCTACTGTCGGGAGATTTCTCTTTATGCTCCTTTTGTACCGCTTCCAATAAGCTTTAATAAAATTGTAGTATAGATTATCACAAATTTCGTGCAAATTTAAGCTACTGCAAATCGGAAGGTAGTCCGAACCGAGATCATTTATGACTCTGGCTGTGGTTAAATGTTGGGGAATGCTTGTTAGAAAGAAATCTAAAGTGGAAGATTGCCTTCTCGGATCAGCCGGAACATAAGTGCTGTCAGAAGGAAACATTATTTGAGTTTCGTCTGCTCTCAACGTATGGTAGAGTATATTTCCCCAAGCGTTGCTCCTTTGGCAGCCCCAGTAACTATGTCTGCAGTTCCAATCACCGCCTAATATGTATTTTCCGCAACTGCTCAATTTTTTCAAATCAGTTGAGAAGGAGTGTTTTCGACCTGGATCTCTACCAGCGGCACCTCCAGGGAAATAACAGGAAAAAATATTATTTATATCATTGTTTACATATACTTTGATACCGACATTTTCTAATAATGTCGTATTCTGATGGGGAATCGGCTCATTTTTAATACCCTTTGTAGTTGCTGTCTCTGGTTATTTGGGATCTTACTCCAAACAAAAATTTATTTTGCCAGATTGTCGGCCTTTGCTGGTATGCTGGCGTTTAGCGCAGTTAAGGGCGTGGTTCTTGCCAGCAATCTGGACATGAAGACAGGTACAATAAACACATAATCATACCAGACTTGAATGGAAATAAAACACGCAGGGGACAACACGAAAGACACGGACCCGAAGCAAGACACAAAGGTAATAAAAATCAACACTGAAATATGCACTCACTACAACCATCACGAACACTCAACTTCTTGGCGGCTATTATGCCAAGGAAATTACCCTCCCTCTTGGAGTCGGAAACCAAACTCCACCGTGATACCTCCAATTATTTCTGAGGTATCCCATCTCCAATACCTCTACTTACCCCTTGCCTTCCCCTACTACCCCTTGCCTTTTATAAACTAGAAGCTCATATTAAATAGTTTTCTCATAATTTGGCTTTACAAAAGGATCCATTTATTATAAAATTTTCGTTAATAGCAAAAAAAAATAAACGTAAACTTATTAACGCATATTCGAACAATTGTTTGAACAATAATTTTAATCTTATTTCCCTAGGCTTGAGCTCAACCCTATCGGTACTTTTTTTTTTTTTTTTTTTTTTTTTACGAACTTTCCCATCGCCGCCACTCATACCCGCCCCTGCCGACCGAGGGGGCCACATCCCCATGACGTAGGGACATCGTACACATTATGAACCGATCCATAACGGAGAGATGGCAACAAATAACATCATTCGAAGATTAGCTACAGACACAAGTCAACAGCCAACCGGTAAAATACCACATAAATAAATCTATACTAATATAGAGAATTTAAATAGGCATAATGTACCCACCACCATAATCTTTAAATATCAATAATAATACCCAACACCAAGAAACAATAAGAATTAATACTTAAAGCTAGAATCTAGTATCTACTAATAATATTATACAGAATGTGAGTTTAAATGAAAAATAATAATAGATTTCAATGCATCGAAGCTTAAGGAAAAATCTATTAGTTGAAATAAGGAATTGAAGTCGGCACACATTCTACGAATTGGATCACCACATGCGTAATTGTATCGTTGAAAATCCAAGTGTAAAAACTGATAGTGTCTCGAAGGTCTTAACGGGACATTAGTATAAATTCTTGATATTAAAAAGTCCGACGGAACAGCCCCCGAATAATTTTATATATCATCATAGTATTCATCATTGTTCGCCTACTCTTCAATGTGGGCAACTTAATGAGATTTAACCTACTGGTATAGGATGGTAGTTCATAACCAGAAGACAAGTTAAGATTTCTTAAGCAGAAAAGTAGAAATTGCTTTTGCACAGATTCAATTTTGTTTACGTAAAAATCATATTGGGGATCCCATACCACCGAGCCGTATTCCAAAATTGGTCTCACAAGTGAGGTAAACAGCTGTTTCGTAGTATACGGGTCAGTAAACTCTTTTGCCCAACGTTTCATAAAGAAAAGAACGCCATATGCTTTATTTACCATTGTAATAATATGATTATTGAAATTTAACTTTCTGTCCATCATAAAACCAAGATCAATAAATGAATCGACAGATGCCAATTCAATGCCACATAAGTTATATTTTGAGGGCAACATTTTAGATCTGAAGAAACCCATGTGTTTGCATTTCTTTAAGTTGAGTTCCATGCATCTACCATGCAACTACTGAATCTGTCCAAGTCCTCTTGCAATTTGGTACAGTCAGCATTATTTGAATAAGATGAATAGATTTTTACATCATCAGCAAACATAAGAATGCTGGATTTGGTAATAGATTCCGGTAAGTCATTTATGAATAATAAAAATAGCACCGGACCAAGGTGGCTACCTTGTGGGACCTCAGAGGAAATATGAATTGTTCTAGAAATACAATTTTCAAATGATACCACTTGCTCCCTACCAACTAGATAGGAAGAAAGCCAATTTAAAAAATTATAATTGAATCCAATTCTATTTAACTTGTAAAGTAAGAGCCTATGATTTACTTTATCAAATGCCTTACTAAAATCAGTGTAGATAACGTCAGTTTGTTTACGAGAAACAAACCCATTTATAACTTCAGATGAAAACTGTAGCAGATTAGTTATAGTGGAATGGCCTCTACGAAATCCATGTTGACATGGATGTAAAATAGGGGTCACGCCATGTACAATGAAATTGGTAACAATTTTCTCAAAAAGTTTAGGAATTGCACTCAATTTAGCAATGCCTCTATAGTTCGAAACATTTAACAGACTTCCTGACTTATGGAGTGGTGTCAAATACGACTTTTTCCATATATCTGGGAAGTGCCCTAGTCTCAATGATGAATTAAATAATAAGGTCAACGGCAAAGCAAGAGATTCTGCGCAGCCTTTCAACAACAACAACAAGTGGGTTTTATACGTTGCATTTTTAAATGAATCAGCGAGTTATCTAAAATAGGAGGAACAACCTGATTAACTGCAGAAATAGAATATGGGTAAGAAATGTCAGCGTCAAACGAACGCGAAGAATAAACAGATTCAAAGAAATCAGCAAAGCAATTTGCAATAGACTGATCATCAGAGAATTCAACATCGTTACATCTAATCCTAGTTGGCTTAGATGATGTTCGACGTTTCAAATTAACGAAGTTGTAAAACAATTTAGGGTCAGTTTTAAAATTACCCCTAACCTTCAACAAGTAGGACCGATAGCACCGGCGAGACTCAATATTATATTTATGTCTAGCCACAGAATATTTGCCATAGTCAGTACGCCCAGTACGCTTAAATTTTTTAAAGAGCTTAGCTTTCATATTTTTTAATCTGCATAATTCCTTAGAAGACCAAGGAATAATTTTAGAAATAGTAACGGGTACCTTAGGCACCGTTCTAGATACAAATCCTTGTAAAATATTATAAAAATTTGTCAAGGCATGACTGAATTCCTCAATACTATCACATCTGCAAATTCCATTCCAGTCTACAGCTGACAATAGTGCATTGAGACATTCAAAATCACAGCGTTTGAAACAAAATCTAAAAGAATCTCTGGAAGTGAATGGTAAAGTTTTGAGAGGCATAGGAGTTGAAAAAGAAACACATAAAGTAGGATGGTGAGTATCCTCCGGAGTAGAAATAGGGTTAATTCTAGATGATTGAAACGAATGTGAATCGTTGGTTAAAATCAGGTCTAGAATCTTACCGTTTAAGTTTAGCGTATTATTAATCTGAAACAGGTTCATTTCTGCAAACAACCTAGCAACATCAGCTGTCCAATCACTGCTAGTGAGGGGAGTTAGTGCATCTGAGTCAGGTAACATATGCCACGAGACAGAAGATAAATTAAAATCACCTAAAATTAAAATTAAATCGGATTTGCCCATATTTAAAACAATTGATTCAATGGCAGATAAATGGTCCTTATAAACACCAAAATCCGAAGACGGGGGAATATATGAACAAGTAATGAAAAGTTTTACTGTTCCAAGATTAACGCAAACTGCAATAAATTCAATACCACTGAATTCATCAGCAAGAATACGTTCGGAAGATAAAGAAGAGGAAACTGCTTTTAAAACTCCACCCCCTATTCTCCCTATTCTATCATTTCTAAAAATCAAATAACTACTACACATTACCTCTGAGCTCAAAATATCACTTTTCAGCCATGTCTCTGTGAAAACAATGATATCGAACTCAAAGTCATAGCTATCCACAAACAATCGGCTTAATTTTGTATTCAAGCCTCTCACATTTTGGTAAGCTATAGTACAAATGTCAATTGGTTTTTTGATGCTGGCTTTGACTGATGTGGCAGTTTAGCCAAATTCGGTCTTCGCCTTCTATTTGTTCTTTGAACAAATTCTTTAATTAGCGCCCTGTCGGGCCAAAAATTTGGATCAACAATCCTCTGATAGATATCATCAGATACATTAATCCTAAATGACGATAGGTAACTAGATGATGACGACTTAAATTTGAATATATTTAAGTTGTGCTTACCAACTAGTTTTGACTTAATATACAACTCAATGTCCTCTGTCGTCGTATCTGGGGCAAAATGAGAAATAAAAATAGTTCTTCTAGCGGGAATGACTGTTAATTACCTAGGTCTAGAAGAACTAGAAGCAGATGAAGAGTCCACATCAACCGTTTGAATAATCGGTCCTTCTCTCATCTCAACGTCTATAAACACCTGGCTAGCGTTGGCTGTATTAACAGCAGCAGGTGTTTCAACATTGACGTTCAATGTTGAAATTGCCGTCGGTTGTTCTTTGGAATTTTCCACGCCGGGTCCCACAACGTTTGCAGGATTTGGTGCTTCAACAGTTCCGTCTAAACCAAATAAACCTCTGGAAGCCTGGCCGATAATGGACGGTACAACATTTCCCTGGTCGACCGCAAAAGCGGGTGTCACAGGTAATGTATTATCATTACCTATATCTGACCTTATTTCCAGTGTTTTCGGGGATTTTTTTTATTCGACTTCCTACGCTTTGGCGTCGGTGTCGTATTAGGAGGTATATAATTGTCCAATTCAGGATACGAGTTGAAGATATCCGAGAATTTAGAAAATTTTTCTTGGATATCCATCAATTATTTTCCCATTTTGGAAACTTTCGCTAGTGAATCCTTGAAGAATTTGTAAAATTGGACATCAATTCTTCTACACCGCGGGCAGCACCATCTGATGCCATTGTTTTGACCCAAGGCATCAGCAGCTCTCGCAGAAACATTGGCACATTTGGGATGTGAAAACTTACCACTTACCCAACAGCCAATCAACCTCTCAGTTGACGCAGTGGTGCATCCAATTATCAGACACTGCATTATTTCTAATTAATTTTAAATCAAATAAATTTAATTAAACAAAAATTTCTATAATTTTATGAAAATCCCTCAAGAAAAATATACAATAAATTACTAGGATTACACAATTAGTATTTTCACGGGGGAAAAAAAAGAAACACAATGGCAACGCTAAACACCAAAGAATGGTATAAAAGAAAATGTACAAAAAGCACAACAAATGTTACAAAGTCACTCTTTTGTTGTTGTAATACCACAATTACAAATCAACAATAAATAATTCTACACAGTAATAATATATCAAACAAACTTTGACAACACTATTAGCACGGTAAAACCACAGAACACTTTTCATTCGATTGATGTTATTTTCAATATAATTGGCAATTTAATTCCAATAAAATAAATTAAATAAAATTTTGGCACGAGCACTTATATTTTTTATAGTTTACACGACAGGGTTGCCAGACAATGACAGTGTAGTTTTAATAAAGTGAAATAATTTAACGTTAAATAAAAAGGAAAAAGTGTTTGGTGAAAAAAATGTGGTAAAATCATAGAAACGTGTTAAATTAAAGTGTAGTGAGATAAAAGAAAAATTATGAGAAAAAACTAGTGGCTGTTTAATAGAGTGGGCAAAACAATACATAAATTTGCAAACCCAGAAAGTTTCCCACATTAAATTAAAACAAACTGGGGAAATAATTAATGAAATAATGAAAAAAATAAGACTACAAAATAATGAATGCCTAATCGCGCGTAAAAAAAGTTAATGTTGAAAACGGTACTTTTCTGTTGTGTGTGTGAATGGGGGAAAAAATATGAAAGCCAGTATCATGAATGATACACTGTGGTGAAAAAGTATATGGCAAAAAAAATAAATTAATCATTGAAGTGATATGGTTTTTTCTTTATTTAATTTTAAAAGAAATCGAAGATTTCCAATATAAAATAAATAGAGAAAAAACATGGTATACTTCTATAATCAAACAAGAAAAAAATGGTTGTTTATTCAAAACTGTTAATCTGGAATTCTTGGAATTGTGTGTTTTGGTTTCATACTCGTATGTTTGAATGAAAAGCGTATTGACAGTGAAAAAAATTATGAATGTCGGTTAGACTATAGTGTTAGTGAAAATAATGTTACAGGTTGAAGAAAGAGAACCTACCAAAAACCAAAATACCAAAAATCCTCTGTTCAAAGAAAAGAAAAAAGAATTAAACAAGGCCATTGTGAATGACGATTTGGTTAATGCATTTACAAATCGAAACGCATTAATTACACAGTACAACAGCCAATCTGGGGGGTGAGAAATTCCAAGTCAGGGTGATGGTACTAGGTTAGTATATTAAAACCCTCAAAGTGTTTTGCGTTCGTATGTGCCAGTTTTTTTTTATGACCTTTTACATTTTTTCTTATCTTGATGTTTTTTCGCCTAGTTGTAAAATGTTGGCAAAAACGTAGTTTGACATAACTCGAGAACGACTAGTTCGATTTTGCTGAAATAAATTGAGAAAAAATAATAATTACATTTTCTTTAATCCATTAATATACTGTTTCTCTACCAGATCAACATTTTTGCAATTAGAAATAAATTTATGAAGAAAATTTTGCCAAATTTTTTTTTTTAAACATAAATCCCAAACGGAAAAACGTGTAGAGTCTTATAACTTTCACGTAAAGTCACATAACCTATAAACAAAATGCGACATAGATCATAGAAATCGATTAACGCGTTCTGCTTTTATTTACAATTAAGTGAGGTTACTTAGTACCATAGTACCACCTAGTACCATCACCCTGACTTGGAATTTCTCACACCCCAGACAATAACCCCAAAAATGTTCCACAGTGTTATCAATATTACTTTAAAAATCGAAATGGTACTTTTTGTAAAACCAAATAGAAAGAAAAATTGTTCAAAAAAAATTGTGAGTATCCTCCGGAGTAGAAATAGGGTTAATTCTAGATGATTGAAATGAATGTGAATCGTTGGTTAAAATCAGGTCTAGAATCTTAACGTTTAAGTTTAGCGTATTATTAATCTGAAACAGGTTCATTTCTGCAAACAACCTAGCAACATCAGCTGTCCAATCACTGCTAGTGAGGGGAGTTAGTGCATCTGAGTCAGGTAACATATGCCACGAGACAGAAGATAAATTAAAATCACCTAAAATTAAAATTAAATCGGATTTGCCCATATTTAAAACAATTGATTCAATGGCAGATAAATGGTCCTTATAAACACCAAAATCCGAAGACGGGGGAATATATGAACAAGTAATGAAAAGTTTTACTGTTCCAAGATTAACGCAAACTGCAATAAATTCAATACCACTGAATTCATCAGCAAGAATACGTTCGGAAGATAAAGAAGAGGAAACTGCTTTTAAAACTCCACCCCCTATTCTCCCTATTCTATCATTTCTAAAAATCAAATAACTACTACACATTACCTCTGAGCTCAAAATATCACTTTTCAGCCATGTCTCTGTGAAAACAATGATATCGAACTCAAAGTCATAGCTATCCACAAACAATCGGCTTAATTTTGTATTCAAGCCTCTCACATTTTGGTAAGCTATAGTACAAATGTCAATTGGTTTTTTGATGCTGGCTTTGACTGATGTGGCAGTTTAGCCAAATTCGGTCTTCGCCTTCTATTTGTTCTTTGAACAAATTCTTTAATTAGCGCCCTGTCGGGCCAAAAATTTGGATCAACAATCCTCTGATAGATATCATCAGATACATTAATCCTAAATGACGATAGGTAACTAGATGATGACGACTTAAATTTGAATATATTTAAGTTGTGCTTACCAAGTAGTTTTGACTTAATATACAACTCAATGTCCTCTGTCGTCGTATCTGGGGCAAAATGAGAAATAAAAATAGTTCTTCTAGCGGGAATGACTGTTAATTACCTAGGTCTAGAAGAACTAGAAGCAGATGAAGAGGCCACATCAACCGTTTGAATAATCGGTCCTTCTCTCATCTCAACGTCTATAAACACCTGGCTAGCGTTGGCTGTATTAACAGCAGCAGGTGTTTCAACATTGACGTTCAATGTTGAAATTGCCGTCGGTTGTTCTTTGGAATTTTCCACGCCGGGTCCCACAACGTTTGCAGGATTTGGTGCTTCAACAGTTCCGTCTAAACCAAATAAACCTCTGGAAGCCTGGCCGATAATGGACGGTACAACATTTCCCTGGTCGACCGCAAAAGCGGGTGTCACAGGTAATGTATTATCATTACCTATATCTGACCTTATTTCCAGTGTTTTCGGGGATTTTTTTTATTCGACTTCCTACGCTTTGCGTCGGTGTCGTATTAGGAGGTATATAATTGTCCAATTCAGGATACGAGTTGAAGATATCCGAGAATTTAGAAAATTTTTCTTGGATATCCATCAATTATTTTCCCATTTTGGAAACTTCCGCTAGTGAATCCTTGAAGAATTTGTAAAATTGGACATCAATTCTTCTACACCGCGGGCAGCACCATCTGATGCCATTGTTTTGACCCAAGGCATCAGCAGCTCTCGCAGAAACATTGGCACATTTGGGATGTGCAAACTTACCACATACCCAACAGCCAATCAACCTCTCAGTTGACGCAGTGGTGCATCCAATTATCAGACACTGCATTATTTCTAATTAATTTTAAATCAAATAAATTTAATTAAACAAAAATTTCTATAATTTTATGAAAATCCCTCAAGAAAAATATACAATAAATTACTAGGATTACACAATTAGTATTTTCACGGGGGAAAAAAAGAAACACAATGGCAACGCTAAACACCAAAGAATGGTATAAAAGATATGTACAAAAAGCACAACAAATGTTACAAAGTCACTCTTTTGTTGTTGTAATACCACAATTACAAATCAACAATTAATAATTCTACACAGTAATAATATATCAAACAAACTTTGACAACACTATTAGCACGGTAAAACCACAGAATTTTCAATATAATTGGCAATTTAATTCCAATAAAATAAATTAAATAAAATTTTGGCACGAGCACTTATATTTTTTATAGTTTACACGACAGGGTTGCCAGACAATGACAGTGTAGTTTTAATAAAGTGAAATAATTTAACGTTAAATAAAAAGGAAAAAGTGTTTGGTGAAAAAAATGTGGTAAAATCATAGAAACGTGTTAAATTAAAGTGTAGTGAGATAAAAGAAAAATTATGAAAAAAAACTAGTGGCTGTTTAATAGAGTGGGCAAAACAATACATAAATTTGCAAACCCAGAAAGTTTCCCACATTAAATTAAAACAAACTGGGGAAATAATTAATGAAATAATGAAAAAAATAAGACTACAAAATAATGAATGCCTAATCGCGCGTAAAAAAAGTTAATGTTGAAAACGGTACTTTTCTGTTGTGTGTGTGAATGGGGGAAAAAATATGAAAGCCAGTATCATGAATGATACACTGTGGTGAAAAAGTATATGGCAAAAAAAATAAATTAATCTTTGAAGTGATATGGTTTTTTCTTTATTTAATTTTAAAAGAAATCGAAGATTTCCAATATAAAATAAATAGAGAAAAAACATGGTATACTTCTATAATCAAACAAGAAAAAAATGGTTGTCTATTCAAAACTGTTAATCTGGAATTCTTGGAATTGTGTGTTTTGGTTTCATACTCATATGTTTGAATGAAAAGCGTATTGACAGTGAAAAAAATTATGAATGTCGGTTAGACTATAGTGTTAGTGAAAATAATGTTACTGGTTGAAGGAAGAGAACCTACCAAAAACCAAAATACCAAAAATCCTCTGTTCAAAGAAAAGAAAAAAGAATTAAACAAGGCCATTTGGTTAATGCATTTACAAATCGAAACGCATTAATTACACAGTACAACAGCCAATCTGGGGGGTGAGAAATTCCAAGTCAGGGTGATGGTACTAGGTTAGTATATTAAAACCCTCAAAGTGTTTTGCGTTCGTATGTGCCAGTTTTTTTTTATGACCTTTTACATTTTTTCTTATCTTGATGTTTTTTCGCCTAGTTGTAAAATGTTGGCAAAAACGTAGTTTGACATAACTCGAGAACGACTAGTTCGATTTTGCTGAAATAAATTGAGAAAAATTAATAATTACATTTTCTTTAATCCATTAATATACTGTTTCTCTACCAAATCAACATTTTTGCAATTAGAAATAAATTTATGAAGAAAATTTTGCCAATTTTTTTTTTTTAAAACATAAATCCCAAACGGAAAAACGTGTAGAGTCTTATAACTTTCACGTAAAGTCACATAACCTATAAACAAAATGCGACATAGATCATAGAAATCAATTAACGCGTTCTGCTTTTATATACAATTAAGTGAAGTTACTTAGTACCATAGTACCACCTAGTACCATCACCCTGACTTGGAATTTCTCACACCCCAGACAATTACCCCAAAAATGTTCCACAGTGTTATCAATATTACTTTAAAAATCGAAATGGTACTTTTTGTAAAACCAAATAGAAAGAAAAATTGTTCAAAAAAAAATAAATAAAAACAAAATGAATAAGCCTCTATAGACTAAAAAAATATATATTGTTTTTGTGTGCAATTGATCGGCGGATTTCGGTGACAAAGCAAACATTGCCAAAACGTAAAGTTTTAAACATTTTCGTTTGGAATATTGATTTTGGTGTATTTTAATTTGGAAGATTTATTCTAAAATCAAATTGTTTTTGGTTTAGTGATGAAATCAGAAAAAGATTATTAAAATTTAAAATTTCTGAATCTAAACTGACCAAAAAGAAACAAAATTTAACAACTTAATATGTTTAACTCTAGAAATCTAAAAATGAATTCAAAATTTTAATAAAATATAAAACTTTGCCAGTCTACTTAAACTTGTATTTTTTTTCCTTTTCAGATAATTGATGCGACGCATGGTTCTAAGGACCGGATTGAACTGAAGCGCAGTACTTTGGCCAACAACAACCCCCACGGCTACAAGGAAAATTACAACTATCTAAGGTATGAAGTAAAAATATTCCATATACTCCTAAAATGATTCCTTACTAAACAAATTTCTATTACAGGCTACCCTTGTTCCGTAAGAAGGAGGTAAGAATTCTTATTGGTATCGTAGTGCTACTTGATTTAAAAAACGGAAAATATTTTTTCCTAAAATATATTTTAAGTGATCTACGAAAGCTTGGTGGGTGAAAAATATAAAATCCATTGATTTTCTGCCCACTCAAAGCTAACTAACCTGAAATAAGCTAAAAAATTTTTAAAAAAAAAGGTACTTCAAACAAAATAAACTTTATACTAATAAACTAAAGCCATTTTTTGGTGGCTTGAAAAACTAAAATTAAACTACTTTTACCCTTATCTCTATGCTCCCAATCTTCTTATTTCAAGTATATTCATTTTTTGTTTTACCATTCCACAGGTTCTGATCTACGATCTCAACGCCAAAGGATTTTCGGGTAAGTAATAAAACTCTTACTTATATATATCCTTTTTTTGTAGATTTTAGTGTAGCGTAGGGATTTAAGTAGGAATTATATGCACAAAAGGTTCTAAGCGATATTATATATAAAAAAAGGTTAAAAATATGTACCACAATTTTAAAAATTACGCGATTAAAAGGAAATAAATGTAAAAAGAAACGCAAAAATGCATTCAAAATCACAATTTTGCATAAAAAGAAAACAAATTTCGTTTTGTTGTTGTTAAAATGCGTGAGCAATCAACAAAAAACACTTCAACATTGAATACAATTTTTTTTCCTTCAATTTCTAATGTTTTTAGGTTCAAAAGAAAAATAAAATTGTGCCCTTTGTGAACGAATGAACACACTGACGAAAGAATTAGGAGTCTTTTAGACAAAGCAAGCTAGTCTTAGGAAAATGCACCAAACTAATTTCAACAACATCGGCAATATGCAAAGTCTTCTGGAATCCAGTGCTGTTGGTTGCATTGTAGATTTTAAAATTATTTATTATTCTTATTTTTGCTGCCTCACTCTTATCCTTCAACTAACGAAAATTGAAATTGCTTCTTTACTTTATTAATTAATTACTTTTTGAACACATTGGTTTTAATGGGAAAAATTTGCCTCAAAAAAAATCAGTGCAAAGTTTGCAAAATTACTTTTATACTGACGACAACACATATGCATTGAATTCCTAAAATCAGACCATGGGCTACATTCTTCTCTCCCATTGACGATAAATTCCAGAGAAGCCAGGCTGGATACAGCTGTCAGGCCTTTATATATCAAATGTATTGGCCCACCTTAATCCTTCGACTTTTGACTAGTAATGCTGTAACCCAAATTACGACCCTGCCCTGGTGACTAACACTGCCCAGTTCTTAATGTCATAGTCACCCAGGACGCTACAAAGGCTGTGCACCAATGGGTAGTGTCGGTTCTAAATGGAACCACTTTGAAAACGCTGCAATTCTTACAAGTCAAACTCGGGGAACTCATTGTTGTACTCTAGCTTCGGCCTACTCTGGAAACCTCATCACTTGGGATGTGTAATAGCTTCCATCTGTTGATATATACATATATGATGTATAAACAAACAATACGAAATTCACCTAATTGCTTTAACAGGCTCTGCCGCTTGGAGCATTACCAATCTTAGCATTCGTTTAAGAAGTTCAAAAAAACTTCGATGAATAAATTAAGACAAAGTCAAATGATTAAATAAGCTTCACTTAAGGTTTCAAATCTTTTCCGTGGAAAACTCCTAATATTTTGCCCTGCAAATCTTCTACTTCGTAAATGCTATTTCCCACGGGTCGCCCTATACGGCATTTTAAAAATTTTCTGCGCAACTTTGCGTTGAAATTATTTTTGAAATCGCTCTGCTGGAAACTTCGGCGATAAACCTCTTGACCAGGAATGAACCATACTTTACGGCTACGCATGTTATAAGTTTTCTCATTTTTCACATGAGCATCATGCAGATTCTTTCTGATTTTGTCTCTTATAAGGTCTAGCTTCACTGACTTGGGCAGAATCGCGCTTTCTGCATCACTAAGCAACTGCAGTTGTTTGGCTAATTGATAAACGCTGCCATGGTTTACCATATTCATTCCGAAAAGAGCAAAGTATGGCGTGACCCCAATGGTGCTATGCTGGGATGACCTAAGAGAACACTCTATCTCAGACAGGTGTTTATCCCACTCACGTTGATCAGCACCAATATACCAACGTATGGCTGACAGTATAGATTGATTTACTCGTTCTGAGGCATTAGCCTGTGGTGAATGCATGGCTGTCCTCATATGGGAAATTCCAAAGTTTTTGATGACGTCGGCGAACTCTTTACTGGTAAATTGTTTTCCGTTGTCTGATACCAACGTCTCCGGGGCTCCAAACTTATGGAAAACTTCAGAAATTAAAAACTTTATTACATTTTTAGTGCTGGCTTTAGGCAGAGCCTTAAGAAGGACAAATTTTGTCAAGTGGTCTAGCACGATAAAAATATAGGCGTTGCCATTTTTCGAGCGCGGATACGGACCTAAAAAGTCAACATAGATTCGCTGAAATGGGCGCTCCACTTGGCTTTCATTTCCCATCGGTGGCCGTAGCTTTTGGTTTGCTGGTTTGGCTTCTTTGCAGGCGTGGAAGTTTTGAATAAAATCCCGAATCTGCGCATTCATATTCGGCCAATAAAAATATTCTTTTACTCGTTTCAAAGTTTTGTGGAACCCTCCATGAAAAACCAGGGGCGGACAATGAGCTTTTGTAGTAATATCGCTAGTAAGTGAAGATGGTACCCACAACTTCCAGGCGAAATCATTAAATACAATGCCATCATAATGTTGTGTTCTTTTGTACACAAAGCCATCAACTACTCTCAGGTCGGGTAAACGAGTAGAATTCTCTTCGATATTGGCAATTAAATCAATATATTCATCAGCTTTAAAAGCAACTGATCCTAAGTCCACAAAACTGTGTAGGTCGGTTACTACTTCTTCCATAGCTTACCGAGATAGGGTGTCGGGCACTATATTTTGGCTTCCTTGACGGTGCCCTATATCAAAGGCATAATACTGAAGATGCAAACTCCACCTTGCCAGCCTTCCGCTCAGATCTTTGTGTGGCATTAACCACTTAAGGTCGGTGATTACAGTGAATGCCATCAACACTATATATGGTCTAAACTTCTTAATGG
Source organism: Hydrotaea diabolus (assembly GCA_963513945.1). NCBI lineage: Eukaryota > Metazoa > Arthropoda > Insecta > Diptera > Muscidae > Hydrotaea > Hydrotaea diabolus. Next base: position 108,033,674 of record OY740717.1, read on the forward strand.
CCATTACTACCGCCAAGCACTCCCTCTCTGTCACTAAATAATTCCTCTGAAGTTAGCTTGTGTGAAAAGTATGCAATGGGATGCTCCCCTCGAGACTCATCCCTCTGAAATATAACTGCGCCTATCCCTATGTCAGAAGCATCACACAGGACATAAAAATGTTTCGTAAAGTTAGGATGCGAAAAGGCAGGACTGGTTATGAGTGCACGTTTCAACTTGTCAAATGCTACCTTGGCCTCCTCAGAAAAACAGAACTGTTTACCCTTTTTTAAGGTCTCGAATATTGGAGCAGCAATGGTGGCGTAGTCGGCTATGAACCGCCTATACCACCCTGTTGTAACCATAAAGCTCCTGCCTTGTTGTGGGGTTTTCGGGAATGAAAATTTAGAGATGGTCTCGATTTTAGCCGGATCAGGTTTCAGTTGTCCGCCACCAACAATATACCCCAAGTATTTCAACTCTGTAAAACAGAACTTGGATTTTGCGACATTGATTGTAAGTCCCGCTTCTGCCAGACAATCGGCAACTCGCTCAAGCAATCCCATGTGAGTGGCGAGACAATCAATAGGTCGCCTAGATAGACGAAGACTCTATCACGAAGTGCGGCCGGAATTACTTTATCCATTAACCGACATAACCTTTGGGCCGCATTACACAACCAAAAGGCCATGACCGTAAATTGATAAAGCGGTCTTCCTGGCACCGTAAAATCAGTCTTCTCTCTACTAGATTGATCTAGTGGAATCTGCGAGAATGCGTCCTTAAGATCGACACTGGAAATATAAAACGTGTCTCCTAACCGACTGAGCAGACCCTCAATATGCGGTAATGGATACGCATCCTTGACTGTAAGCGCGTTGAGTTTACGAGCGTCCAGGCACAACCGGTTTTTCTCGCCCTTTCGAACTAAAGTAACCGGGTGACTCCACGGACTCTCGCTTACTTCAATAACCCCTAGGTCAAGCATTCGGTCCAGCTCCGCATACATAAGCTTCTGCAAAAATTGTTTATTTCTAAACCCGCTTTCGCAAGAAAATCCATGCAATTCTTACCTAACCGTCGCGCCACTATCCAATAAACCCTCGATCTGTTGGCCGTTTATAGACAACTTGGTGTATAACCGCGTGTCGTCTCCCTCATACAATGCTGCTGAGGCTATTTCCTGCCTTAAACGTTTTCTCCTCTTATACAGAGAAGACGGCGGAACCGATTGCTAGGGACATAATACCTTTACATGTCCGAATAAAGGCGTACCAAGAAGCGAGGGAAAGAATTTTTGGACAGGTGTCGAATCGAGTGATGAAAGCGAGGAGATTTCGTGTTATTCGCCCCTCTATCGGTGGGACGCGTATTCACCATACTTTTGGACCGTACGAATGAAAAAACCCAAGTAAATCTAAGTATAAAAAACTCTAATCTAGTACACTAGGTGCTAAAATCACAAAGAAAAATAACAAATTCATTCGGCGGATTCGTAGCGATCCCTACATTGTAGACGGGCGTGTTATTCGCCCCTCTATCGGTGGAACGCGTATTCACCATACTTTTGGACCGTACGAATGAAAAAACCCAAGTAAATCTAAGTATAAAAAACTCTAATCTAGTACACTAGGTGCTAAAATCACAAAGAAAAATAACAAATGCTTTGAAATGCAGAAAAAAATTAAAAGGTATAAGACTAAAAATATCCAACTTCGAACCAATCGGAAATGGGTAAATTTGTCTACTGTGACCAAACGAATGATAAAAAAAAACGGCTGTGGGTAGATTTGCGGGAAAGCAAAGGTAGAACTAAGGATTAAAATTTGAGTGACTCGTGACGATTAATATATTTTTCTTGCAGGTTTCATGAGTACATACTTAAAGAAGAAAAGAACAAAGAACTGGAAAATGGGAGATAGTTTCGAACGGAGCCATAGAAGACAAACAAATATGCTACAAACACTGTCATGGGTCAGGTGCCCTAATCGCTGTGTGACAGCACAATGTTCCCCTATGTCCACAGTCTTCCTAACGAACCGAAACGATGGTAAGTCCGTCTCTCAATAATTCGTACAACTAAACTCTTGGGCTATTGCTTTGTTTTAAAAAAAGAAAAAAATAAGAAAAACTTACGTTGCTCTCCTGAACCCACCAAGTCCCAATCTTTCACAGAACTCTCAGCACCGCGTTTCCGAGTGAAAAACTCTGTTAAGCGTGACTGAGGAGCAATGAAAATGATTAAGGCTTGGCGATCCAGGGATGCAAACAATGATGAACACACTAATGGGCTCTTGTCCGAAATGATCAAAAACGAATTACAAAATCTTCACTTAAAAAGCAATTAACCACTATAAGTTGAGCGATTAAGTCTAGTTTTAACTCAAAACTAAATAATTTCCTTTCTTTTTTACGTAGGAAAAACTTCACCCCCTCTCTACGACGTCGCTACGCGTTAGGGACTCTTGAATTACCTAAACGGGACTACATTTTCGAAAGGACGCGAACACGAATTACCTACATGAAAAAGGATGGGCTATGGAACTAAATATGACTTGCTTCGGGCCCGACGTTCTGGGCGCCATTTTGTAGTTGCTGTCTCTGGTTATTTGGGATCTTACTCCAAACAAAAGATTTATTTTGCCAGATTGTCGGCCTTTGCTGGTATGCTGGCGTTTAGCGCGGCTAAGCTCGCCGGACTGGACATGAAGACAGGTACAATAAACACATAATCATACCAGACTTGAATGAAATAAAATACGTAGGGGACAACACGAAAGACAAGGACCCGAAGCAAGACACAAAGGTAATACAAATCAACACTGAAATATGTGGCAGGTTTTAAGAAGATGGCCGCCGGGATTTGAACTGGTGCTGGTGTGTTTATGGTTTGGTCGGTATCCACAGTACGCTGTATTGTTTCAAGTTAGTATTCTGATAACCTTGTCGTCCGTTTTGTCCGGTATTTTAATTAAAAATTTATGTTCTTTTTCAGATAAAAAAGGTTCCTTCTGTGGAAAAGAAATAGAGCTGGAATTTTGGGCAAAAACCCGGCCTTACGTGTGATTTCCCTAGGCTTGAGCTCAACCCTATCGGTACTAACGCGTACTTTCCTATTTTCAAAAGGTATGTTAACAACGTTTCCTACACCGATATTTCTTTTACTATTCTCCTATTTCTTTTATCAAAAAAAAAAACTAAATTATTTTGCTCACTTCGTTTTAGGTTTTATTGTCACGTATGGTTGTCGGCGGATACTACCTAGGTGGATTAGTCTCAGTTGGTGGCGGAAAATGGCGGAAGTATTGTTTAGCTTTTAGTATTTTAAGTTTTTTTTCTTGTAAACTTATTTAAAAATCAAAATGTCTTGTTTTAAAAAAATATATTTGTTTGTCGACAAGTGTTGTCGCTTTTTGCACTTTTGTTGTTTGTTTGTATTTTAGTTCACTGTCTTTTTTATTTGTTTCAAAGGCAATTCAACCCAACTTTACGCCTCTCCTCGCCAGACCAACCTTTCGTCTCAGGATTCAAAATCAAAGAGAGGGAATAAAGGAAGTTTCCATTTTTTCCTCAAAAACTTCTGGCCTTCCATTTTCCTAATTTTCATTTCTGTTTTCTTTTTCTTTATTATTTTGTCTACTCTACAGCTGTTCGAAGAGTGCTGCCAAGTTAAACACATTTTTAACGCTTTTTGTTATATTTGCGCAAACGCTTATAACCCTTTAAGGCGCACATGACACCTCCTTAACACAAATGGCAACACCTCCACCTCTTCCATTTTGACGATCACATCTGTAGCAATAATAATCCTTGGACTTAATCGTTACGTTGTTACTCAACCAAGTCTCGGTGTCAATTTCGTGTGTTTCTAAGAAATTAAATAGTTCGTCTTTTTTATTACGAAAGCCGCGGGCATTCCAACATATAATTTTGGTGGAGTTATTCATTTATATAAAAATTGGTCAGCACGCGTTTTACACTTGCTCAACCCCGTGATCAAATCGAATGTTAAAACTTTTATTTCTTCAAAAGAAAATAAATCAAGAAAATAAATAAATAAATTAGGGAAATGTACATCCATATTTTCGATATTATGATTTTGTTGTTGGCCGCGCCTTTGGATCTGTGATCTCTGGGCACGCTCACGTACTTGTAAGTAGTTAATTCTGGGCCCCGTTGCAGTTTGCACATTTTTCAATTGTAGCATTACAATCTGTAGATTTGTGATTTCCAGCGCAATATGCACAGAATGTCTTCACTTTACATCGGCTTGATCCATGGCCAAACATCTGACAGTTATGGTACTGTGTCAATTTCGTTTTGTTCGGCTTTGGGTACTCCCACCTGATCCTTATACGATTAAAAGACCAATAGTTCTGCCTTAATTCTTTAACGGTAATCGATTGCCTTTCGAAATAAACTACATAGATGACCTGCTCATTACTACCCTCTCTTGGGCATGTTACGATTTTGACATCCAAACATTTCAATCCCATTTCAGTTAGATGATGCATAACTACTTTTGGATCCATTTTGTCCAATCCTAAAAGCACAGCTTTATAGGGTTTATCTTTTTTAGATGAGTAAGTAAAAAATTGCTTACTATTTGCTCGCAGAGGTTATCGTAATCTTTCTGATTAACACAAAAAAGTTTTAATCCAATCGATATATTTCTTATTGAATATTCGGTAATCTTCAATAATCTACAGTGCACTTGTTCGGCCGTACACTTTAATATGGTAATCGGGGGTACTTGTACCTTAACATTTGTATCGATAACAGCATCAGCTGTTTGATTGTCATCTTCAATAGTTTGGAGAGGATAAAAATAGTTTTGGTTTACTACACTCGGAGTTGCTGGCATTTTTATCTTGCTTGCTCATTTTGTTAAGCCTACTAGAGGCAACAACATTTTCTACGTACGACCGTTTAATGTTGTTTGTTTGTATTTGTAAGTAAATTTGAAAAAAATAAGTAAGGTACAGTAAAATGCGCTTAATTGAACACCGTTTAATTGAAAACTCCGCTTAATTGAAAGAAAAAAATGTAATCCAATAATTCTGCGACTTTTTTACACGTTTACCTCTGTTTAATTGAAACTCCGCTTAATTGAAACATCGCTTAATTGAAATAGAAATTTTTCCCTAAAAATCACATTTGCTTGTTACCAACACCGCTTAATTGAAAAAATTCTTCGCTTTTTGGTAACGTTACGATTTTACGTAGTGAATAATTAATCATTAAAACATCCGAAATCAGACGCCGTTAAATGAAAATGTAATGTCGGCAACGTTCTCTGCATGTAAAGCAACAGCTGTTGTTTATTTACAAAACTATGCAAAGCTAAAACTGAAATTTTGAACGCACCACAAGAAGTCAAATTACATTTTATTTTGATATGTAATTCCGTTTACCCTGAAAAATGACGACGAATAAAGTGAGTATAAAAATTATTGAATTACTGCGATTTATTTGTACTGAAGGAAGTTTTTTGCAGGGATCTGCAAAAAAGTACGTTTGTCTTACTTTTCACAACAAACTGGAAATATTACAAAAATTGAAATCTGGGATGACCAAAAATTAAATTTATAATCAGTTTAACTGCAGTGCACCTACTCTTTCTCGAATTATTAAAGATAAGGATGAAATTACCAGGCTTGCGCAACAAAACAAAAATATTTCCAAGAAGCGACTGCGTAAGGGTTGCAACAAAGAAGTTGAAAATGCTCTTCTTATGTGGTTCAAAGAAATGCGAACAAAAGAAGCCAAATTGACTGTACCTTTATTACTAGAAAAAGCTAAATTTTTTGCTGATAAGCTCAATGTTGAATTTGTACCAAAAAGTGGGTGGCTGGAAAGATGGAAAAAAAGAGAAAACATTCACTTCAAAAATGTGCACGGCGAGAAGAGTTCTGCTGATACAGAGTCGGCAACTGATTGGTTGCGCAATATTTTACCCAGTTACCTTGAGGAATATCCTGAAGATGCAATATACAATGCCGATGAGTCTGCTTTATTTTGTAAAGCAGTACCATCTGGAACATTGGCCAATAAGTCGGAAAAAGTTTCTGGAAAAAAACTCCCCAAAGACCGAATAACACTTCTGTTTATTGCAAACTCCTCTGGTACGGACAAACAACTTTACTCTATTGGAAAATCCTCGCTGTTTCAAAAAAAATAACCCAATTCCTGTGAAATATATGGCTAACACAAAAGCATGGATGACTAGTTATATATGGACCAAGATAATGAATGAACTGGATACCAAGTTTAATGAAATTGAGAAAAAAGTGCTTCTTTTTGTAGACAATGCTGCCTGTCACAAAGTCGTTGGTACTATTTTGGAGAATATAAATATCGTATTTTTGCCACCCAATACGACATCATTAATTCAGCCATTAGACCAAGAAATTATACGATCTTTTAAATCCTATTACCGAAAGAGCATTGTGGCAAAACAACTTCTGCACTTAGAATGCGGATTTTCATTGAAAGAATTTGCAAAAAATATTGACTTGTTGGAGGCGTTGAAAATGGTGAAGATAGCATGGGGTAATGTGACTCCGGAAACTATTTGTAACTGCTTCCGAAAAGCTGGATTTATTCCTGGTGTTGGAATAGATACTACTGATGAGCGAGACGAACTTTCAGAAGCCTTAGGAGATGAAATTGACTATCTCCTTGATATTGATGAGAACATCGATTGCTTCGGAGAATTAACCGACGAAGATATCATTGAACAAATTAGCAGTCCCTTAAATGAAGAGGACAGCAATGATGATATTATAATTGAACGTTCCAAACCTACGACAAAAGAAGCTTTAGAATCAATTGGCATTTTAAACGATTACTTTGTTGGCAACTCTGATGCTATAAACAATCTACACGATCTCGAACAAATAATGTGCAAAGCACATTTGGACAATTTAAATCAAATGAAAATAAAAAACTATTTTAAATAATATACATTTACATAATGTATGTATTTAAACCATAATAACATATTAATTTTTGTAATGAATTGAATTCAAATCCCTTTATGTTTTTTTACGTTTAAGTTAATAAACTGAATTGAATTTTTAAATTAAAAAAATTGTTTGTTGTGTAATTTTTTAAATTTTAGATCGTTTAATTGAAACGGAATTCATTATCGGAAGTTCGGATAATTGGAAAAAAATTTCAATTATCCGAACTCCGTTTAATTGAAAAGGATTTCAATTATCCGAGGTTTTCAAACCTCGGATAATTGAAACATGCTCTGCATTTAACCGATTTCAATTAAGCGGATTCGACTGTAGCTGTAAATCGACAACCACAATGCACAAATCACTTGAGAAAAGAGAAAACAAAACACCACGTTTCACTGCAACTGATAGTACAAGACTGAAAATTCCATACTAATTTCACTGCACAACGGTTAACGCAAGCAGCAACTCACTTAATCAAAAAATGTAGAGGTTTTTAAGTGATAATACATTCCATTAAAAAGTATTTTTTCAACTTTAATTTATTCTTCAATTCGCGACTATGAATGACCACCCGACAAACGAACACTTCTGTCTAGGCTACTGATAAGATTATGGCTCCTCATCTTGATTTGGGTTTCCTTGCAAAAGCCCTATTTTTCAGGGAAAAAATCTGTATTTGCACTATCGTTCTTTGCAAGTGTATCGACTTTCCCACCATGTCATGAAGCATTCAGACTAGATCCTTCATTGTGCGGTTTTAATTTGCTTGAAAGTGGGGAAACCTTTATCTTTCTTGCCCGTTTAATAGTGTTCTGTTCTTTGAGAGATCTTAACCTCTTTCCAGCTTCAGCAAAAGTGGACGGATTTTCTGGATAGCTCCATCGCAGCATCTTTGGCTTTTTTGCTTTCTTAACTTTCGTCGTTGTGGCCCTGACAGCTTTTTCTATTTGGTAGTAGGCTTTGCAATACTGTCGTTGACCTCATCTACCATCTCGTTGACATCGTTAGAGCTAGTGAAAACTCCGAACTACTTTTGCCAGTGGTTGTTGCGTTAACTGCCTTTATCTTTCACTTGTCTCGTAAACGACAAAAAAAATCAGAAATTGTTTAGCTTCGTAAGTCGCAGAGTGTGTGCATCAGTTGTATGTGCAATTGATGCATATTCTGAGTAAAACAACAAAGCAGCAACAAAACAAAAACACAATTCACGATGACCGATAAGTTGAGCGAAGACAATAGCAATACGAACACAATAGCAATACATATACACTTTTTTTTACTAGTACACATACACATCTCTCATTGTTTTCGTCACTGTCTCTGATTTTTGATGACGTTTCCTAGAAATTTGTGAAAAAATAACAAAACAATCGCAAAAGACCGCAATAAAATTTTGAATTTATTTTTATTTGAGATTTTGGTAAATGTTATTTAAATATTGTTTGGTAGCTGAAATAATAATATTGATTATAATTATAGATTATAAACAGAAAAAACAGGAGGAAACGCTGAAAATAATTTCCCTATTCCGGGAGCGGAAGTTGCTGTGGAATACGAAGAAGATCGTTAAACAAATGCGCCTACAGGCCAACAAACACATTTACATCGTCTCTTTGGTTAACACCAGTGACTGTCAAGCAATTTGTGTCTTTCTTGATATTCCCCGTCTCCTCCAATCAAACCGTTTACATTGCAGAAGGTTATAGCAGTAATAAAAAAATGAAACGGCAAGCAATCGTCTGGATATGGCAAAGTAAATGCTAAAGTGGAAAAGTCTTTGCCGAAAAAGGGAATATATTTTCTCACTACCTTGTTCAATTCCGTAATAAGATTATAATGGACCTTAAGCCTAATAAGCCCGAAAAGTTACTTAGCTCGTATCGACCGATAAGTTTGCTGTCTTTGTTAACAATTGGACAGAAAAGTGAATCCTGAAAAATATACAAATGTTACTTATATGCTTAGATCCGAAGAGTGTCCATCGCTCACTTAAAATGGAGTTACAATTCCCAAATCAATCTGCGTTAAGTATCTTGGTCTTCGAATGGATCGCCGCCTAATATGGAAGAGCACATCAAATCAAAAAGGAAAGACGTCGATATCAAAACTAAAAAAATATATATTGGTTGATTGGTGCAAGGTCTCAAGTGAGTTTGGAAAACAAAGTCACACTTTATAAAACAGTTCTGAAGCCGATATGGATTTCTGGTATTGCATTATGGGGAACTGCAAGCAGTTCAGTTCAAAGAAATATTGCAAAGGTATACGTCTAAAACACTAAGGTTGTTATCAAATGCGCCCTGGTTTGTGAAAAAACCACTGTATTCAGAATGACCTCAACGTAGCAGTAGTAAAGGATGAAATAGCAAATGTACAGCGCCAACTACCTCAATAGAATAATATTTTCCCTTTTTGAAAAAGAATTGGGACACCAATATTTTATTATGTTAATTATGTAAATTTTATTTTTTGGTTGTTAAGATCAGTGGATTTTTACTACACTGTTACTACTTAATTTTATTATTACACTCGCCCATTATTTAGCATTTAAATAGATTGCAAATAAAGAATTTATAAAAAAAAGTAAATTAATTCTTATCTTAGCATAGTTGTTTATGTTGACACCCTTGTTGGATATTGGATGAACGCCTATTACACTGAAAAAATAATGTTTAAATTTCATTACGAGTAAATGCAACGGGGTGATTAGTGCGAAAGCGTAAACGCTCAATTGTTTATTCCGTATTGGGTTAATAGACAAGAATCATAATATTCATTACATAACAAGATATAGTTTGTTACAAAAAACCCCAGCTTAGAAAAATCCAAATTCCTTTTTTTTATTATAACAACACTATTCTTACATGCAGTGCATTGCGTTGGTGAGAAAAAGGTAAGGGGTCGGAAGGGGGAGTAGTGGTTATTGACACTAGCATTAACCTTTTTTGGTCAAACTAGTGGGAAATAAATTCGCGGTCGATTCGACAAACGAACTGAACTGGCGTAAAACGAATTCGATCAGTACTGTATAGTAATAGGAGGTCGGTAATAGATAACAAACAGGTGTGAGTTTCTGAATAGGTAAATATAACGACATGCGCATGAATTCCCGTAAGATGACGTAATTTTTTCCTTGAAAGGGCTTCCAACTCTATGTAAATCTACAACGAGTGAAAAGTTTTTTATTGTAAGACGGATTATGGCAACCCTGCAATTCAAACCACTTTGACAGAAGGAACTGGTTAGGCAAGAGGAACACATCGCGTGACGACATTATTCCGAAATAATTAGACGAGGGATGTCTGATGAATACACACACCATGGACGTAACGATAGAACCGCGACACGCAACTGACGTTACGACCATGTTTAAGCAAGACAATGTAAGTTTGCAGATCAGAAGAAAGGGAATAAATGCGAAAGATTCCGCGTATCATGGTATGAATAATAAACTTCCTCAGACCGAAAGTCATCAAAAAGAAAGAATCCCGAAGCACTGAGGAGCGAGTAACGCATTTTACGTGAAGGATCGCTAAACGCTGAAATAGGCATATTAAAAATGTGTGTACAGAATGAAAGAAGTGTTTATAGAATATATTAAACCAAAGTGAAAAATTTGTCGAATTTTAATTGTTAATTTTCCATTTTAAATTTCATTAGTCCGCTTGTCCAACTCATGTATATCGTATGGAAACGTACATTTTCTAGAGACTTTCCAAAGTTTTAACAATTTCCAAAACGGATTTGCTCAAATGAGAATTGATTTGAAACAGAAATCAAAATAGCACATAAATTTAATCTTTAACGAAAAATGCAAAGTATACGCACGTCTCCGTGAATACCATTAATGTTCTACACAAATTTGTAACTGACAATACTGGCAAACTAATAATGCAGCTATTTTTTTTCTTTTGGTTTTTATGTAAATGGTGGAGAACTACGTTTCTATGCCAGGTTGCATTAAGGTAGTTCAGTGAACTGTCGATTATAACTTTGGCGGAGAGTTTATCTCCATTATTCAGGGTATATCGAAGGCAAATCAAGCCGTAATCTTTCTTTCAAAATTACGAGATGATGTTAATACGAGTATGTTATAAGAGAGAATAATTTATCATTGGAAATGGTTTTGTAATTTTTCAAAATTTTCTCCTTTAAGATCAATACACTCTTGCATGCGCACAAACCAATTTTCGAAGAAACATGATTTTTAAACGCTTTAACAGCTGCTTCGGGCGATGAGAAATGTTGGCCACGCATTTTTTTCTTGATGCTAGGGAATAAGAAGCTCATCGTTTCAGCTGATGTGTGAGAGCTCGCATTGTCGTGATGCAAAATGATCCGTCTTCTATTTTCTCATTTCTTCGAACACAGTTGGCAAACAGATGGTTGCATACCACTCAGAATCGACCGTCCACTAAAGGTACTGTGGCAACATGGTCGGTTAGACCGAAAAAACGAAATCATTTGCTTCGATGTACTTCTTCCACGAACAACTTTTGTTGTATTTGGCTCGTCTTAAAAGACTCATATGGTCGATTGCTGTTTTGTTTCGGGTTCATATACATAGAGCCATGATTCGTCACCTGTGACAATATTATACACTGTCTTTGAGCTACCGCAGTTATAATTTTTCCACATCTCTATACGAGCCTTTTTTTGAGCATTCGTCAAATTAAGTGAGATCCAACGAGAACAAATTTTTTTCACGGCCAATGAACATGCAATTGATGCTTGTCTTACTAAGGCCCAATCTCACGGTATCTTACATGTCGGTCTTGCTTAATCAGTTCACGCACATCATCGGTGGTTTCTGGCAAAGTGACCGAAGTTGGACGTCCTTAACGATATTCATCCTGGAGCGAACGGTGTCCGAGACTGAATTCTTGGTACCAGCGATTAACAGTAGTTTCTGATGGTGCTTCATCGCCAAAAGTGGAAACAAGTTGATTTAAACACTCTTGTCTTGATAACACACTCCGAAAATCGTAAAAAAATCATCGCACGAAAATGTTTACGGGATAATTCCATTTTTGACTAAGATGAATTTTTCAACACACTGTAAACAATTCGCCCTCAAATGACAAAACGTTCTGAGTGATGTTACGCTAAAAAATGTCAAAGTTTCTAATGGAAGTTTCAGTTTGCATATGGGAACACTAGTATTGTCAGGACCAGAAATATAAATCGTAACCCGTATGTTGTAATACAGTTACGATAACTATAAGACAAAATGCGCCCGTCGCACGGTGGTCCCAAACACTAATCTAGTCCGAAAAAAGTATATTTTTCGACTTTGTTGGAATCAAAAATTTTGTTTGATAATAAGTGAGCAAGAGTCCACTGTGCATAATGGTATATTTGTTTTGCTTCAATTTGCGATTATAGCTTCGCTTTATTGTTTTAAAAACATGTGATTACGTTGGCGCTATAATATTGACACATACTCGTTTTCTAATTACACAATTGGAGCGATTGTAAAACAAATAAAAAAAGTTTTAATAATATTTTTTGTTGACAAAGTGAATTAAGGTGAAGGTATGAATAAATATTACTCGAAATTTATGTCCAATGTGGTATTTTGTTTAGATAAAAAATCATTATTGTACATAAGTGTCAAGTCCGTGAAAATTTCTTCAATGTCCAAGTTCCATGAAGGTTTTAAGTAGGACTTTACGCGACTTATGCTATAGTTTATGGCTTTTTGTAAAGTGTGTGATGTCTACGTGTCAATGTTTGCAAAATCAGCCGCCAGTTTATGCCTAAACGTTTTTTTTGTTTACAGTGAAAAATGTCGATTGCAAGGAGGGAACTGTACAATGTTTGGTACAAAGAGAAACAGCAAAATAAAAAAAGCTGTTTTAACTTACGTTTTCTCTAAGATTGGACTTGAAAGTGAAGGAGACGGCAGTTATTGTAAAGAAGTGCAACAATCGGTTCACATATTTATATGTATTCTGAAAAAAGTGGATACAGGCCAATCGAACAAAGCTCGTGTTTGAGGCTTCTAATTAAAGTTGGTTAGACGGAATATTTGTTATTCCTGCTGAACCTTCATCAACAGATCTTGAAGAAGGAACATTAGAGGGACCGTCAACATCTAAGCATGGAAGACCTTTGAAGGAATTTTCAGATCAAGGAGAGAGGGCAAAAAGAATGAAAGTAGCGCATTTATTGGAGAGTTGGTCGCCGGAAGCATTAACCTTTGCTGCTGGAACAAGCCTTTATAAATCTGGAAAGAGACATGCTGCGAGCATTGTCAATTGCGTAGGTTCTTCTCCGTCGAAAGCGTCAGCAACGAAAAAAAAATTGAATTTTTCTTGTAAAGGACCGATACTTTTCACGAACGAAGAGGCTTTAGTGTTGTATATCGATGGTGATTTCACGAAAAATACTTATACCCTAATGCGTTCAGGTGCAAAAAATCATAATGCCGACATCTACCCATCATACCACAAGCTTTTGGCTGCCAAAATGGAGTGCTATCCAAAAGATGGTATTAAAATTTCCGATATATCGGCAGAAGTGACTTTGCAAAATTTGGTAGATCACACTACAAACAGGCTTTTTAAACAGCAGAAAGAAATTTTAAAACAACACAAATGCGGTAAACTTATTTTGTCCTATAAGTGGGGATGTGATGGCAGCAGTGGGCATTCGCGATATAAGCAGGCGTTCGGGGACAGTCACGAAGATAAAACAGATGAATATTTGTTTGCAATTTGTTTGGTTCCTCTGCAGCTCAAAGACGATAATAAACTTATTTGGCACAATCCACGCCCATCTTCTGTAAGATTTTGTAGGCCAATCAAACTTATTTTTGAAAAAGAGACTAAGTCGCTAGCTGAAAAAGAAATAGCTGCGATAAAAGCTCAAATAGCTGCAATAGTTCCAACACAAATCTGTGAAGATGGCGAAGTAATTAATGTCACCCATAAATTTTATTTGACGATGATTGATGGGAAAATATTCTCAACAATAGCAAATTCTTCTTCCCAACGTTGTGGAATTTGTGGAGCTTCACCAAAGATAATGAATGACTTGAGTGCACTTGAAAAATTACAGCCAAAAGAAAACCTTTATGAGTATGGCATGTCAACATTGCACGCTTGGATAAGGTGTTTTGAATGTGTCCTTCATATTGCCTATAAACTAAATGTTCAAAAATGGCAAACCAGAGGAGATTCCGATAAGGCCGTGAAAGAGGCAACAAAGAAAACAATTATTGACCGTTTGAGAAAAGAGATGGATTTGCTGGTAGATATTCCTAAGCCGGGATGTGGAACAACGAATGACGGCAACACGGCTAGAAGATTTTTCCAACAACAAACTCTAGCCTCAGAAATAACTTGTATCGATGAAGATTTGATAAAGAGGTTTGCAGTGATTTTAACCACTATGTCCTGCGGCTTTGCTGTTAATGTGGAAGCATTTCGAATGTATGCGATGGACACAGCAAAGCTATACATACAATTGTATTCGTGGTATTACATGCCATCGAGTGTTCACAAAATTCTATTGCATGGTGCAGATATTATTCAATATGCCGCACTACCTATTGGAATGTTGTCCGAAGAAGCTTTGGAATCCCGAAATAAGGATTTCAGGAATATACGAGAGAATCACACACGAAAAATGTCTCGAGAAAAAACAATGTATGATCTATTTCACTATCTACTTTTGTCGTCGGATCCTCTTATATCATCTTTATCAACAAAGACATCTCTTCATTATCGGAGTGCAGAACCTTTATCTGTAGAAGTACTAGCATTGCTTTCGGATGCGCCTGACGCATTAATGTCCGAGCCGCAAGTCGATTCAGAAAGTGAAGCAGATTCTGAATAAAATATTCAAACCTATTATTGTTCATATTTTTATTATGCTCGTTTGTGCTTCTAAATAAAAGATAATGTTATATAAAATCGAATGATTATTGTTTCTAGCTAGAACTATCCCACGCCCATTTGATGGATTCCGCCCATTTCTGGTGCGAACCTCTATTTTAATAAAAACATTAGGTATGCAAAGTTTCACCTCGATAAGTCTTCTCAAAAGCAATTTATGACTTTTTTCCCCGCTAAATTGATGGTTTGGACCACTGTGCGTCGCCAGAAACCACAATAGCGCGAGCGACCACACACCACGATATTCAGAAGCAAAGTGGATAATGAAGCTATGTCAAATTCATATCAATGGCAGCTGTTTTTATTGTTTACAATCTACCACAAGCATTTGCGTCAAAGTGGTAATCAAATGGGTATAGAACGGAAAATAGCCCAACGAAGCATTCGGCGGATATTCCAATATGAGCTCAAGGGACAGCCTTTCAAGCTCCAAAAGGCGCATGAGCATACACCAAAGCAAACAAAAGTAAGACTTAATGAGCGAAGGAGCTGTTACGCTTGCACGGACGTCAACCATTGTGTTCTCTGATGAAACATTTTTTCCTTTAAAGCAGTTTTTAAACTCTCAATACGACCGTGTTTACCTAATTGAACGCGCTGTCGAAAATGTAAGCCTCCAAACGGCCATCCAAGGTTATTGTGACTACCGATCGAAGCTGACCAGTCGTTCTCATCGAGCCTGTTAAAGCCAATACGATTATTATTATCGGGAAAATGGTTTGGAGCCGAGCTTAAAAGCCGTAAGAAAGCAAACATTTTGGTTGTAAACCAAAAAACCATGACCCACAATTTGTTTTGTCCACACAATGGTTTTTGAATTCGTCAGATGCAACTCCGATGGACAATACCATCTTGGCCATTTTGGAGAGCAAGGTGAGCATTAAGAAATATGTAGTAATGGACCAAAATACCACTAGATCATATTCGTGCAGCATGAAAACTATTTTCGACCCGTTTGAACTATTTTTGACCCGCCATAAATTTCGATTATTTCCAGACAATTTGTTAATTGAATCAATAAAAAGTAGTTTCACACAGCAACAAAAAATATGGTCGTTTGAATAGGTAAAACTTCAACCGCCTAACCCTGTGGTAATCATATAAGATTATTGGTTTTATCATCGTAAAACTAAGCAGTACCTATGTGTCCCATGTAGATCACACTGCGATTTTAGATATTTTTTTGTATTTTTCTGTATAGTAGGCAGAAACTGATTTGTTTTTTCTCAGCATTTAAATCGTTTTTTTTATAAAGTAAGTCTTCCTGACATTGGGAGTATACTTGCGTTGAATATAACATTTTCAATGTTTTGAGGTCATAGTCTGTGTCTTGTTTCTGTCAGGCAAGTGTGTTTATCTTGATAAAGCTATCATCACGGACATTTTTATCTAGACTACTGCAAAACTTTTGAAGTTTTGCATCGTAAAGGCGAGGTGTGTTGGAAAGTATAGGGGTATTTGTTAAGAGCTTGAGAACTCTTACATAAGATGACATATATATTGTTTGAATGATTTTTTTAGTACAATTTGGTTCATTAATCCGTTGCATTTATTTTTAAATATGATTTCGGGTATATGTCTACCCAAATTTTGACTACTTTTTCAATAAAACTGGGCGTATGGCGTCAATTGTGGCATTGAGTAATGGTTCAAATGCTTCATGAGTTGAACTGTAAGGAATTTGTCCAACTAAAAAGTTCGCCCATTATTGCGTTGATATACTAACACATTTTCACGATAAACTGTATTTTTTGGAGGCCCCTTTTATGGCACTCCTGGCCAAACTTAATTGAGCAATATTTATATACAATATATATTCTTGACCGATTTTATATCGGAGATATATAGGGCATTCACTAAATGTCAGCTCCTTATGTAGAATGCCAGTATTGGGACCCTTTTGGGCACTTCCGGTCGAACATAATTGACCATTACGACCTAATTTACGATATATCATAGACCGATTTCAGATCGGATATATATGACAACACAGCCCAATAAAAAGTAATCCAGAGGCGTTAAATCGCATAAACGAGGGGCCAGAGACCAAGTTTTCTTCTATAAAGTTATCAAATTCATTGTGCAATAAATCAATTGTTCAGCGCGAGTTACATATAGCGGGATTTTCAATAGGAACATAAAAATTTCGTATCTTTATGTCAACGCACCCTCAAGCATTTTAAATGATCTTTAAGTGCCATAACGTTTGTCGCAACTACGTATAAGCAACGTTTTGAAATGATTTAAAATAACTACCGAAATTTTAAGTCGGTGGTCGCAACTTGAAGAGTGCTTACTCCAATTTTCGGCAGTAATATTCGTCCCATCCGGCAGCCTGTGCGTGCTATTGTGGATAAATATGGATCCAAATTTTCACTTTTGGATTTTCCGGCGCCAAAGAGAAGCCGAACCGATCGAAGCGACAAAAATATCGCAGCCATATGTGTATCCGTTCAAAATGAGCCAAATCAGTCGATTCCACGTCGTTCCCAGGAATTGGGCATCTCTAAAACCACACTGAAGTATTTTGCGAAAAGATCTTGGCCTTCATTCTTATAAGATCAAACTGACTCAAGAACTAAAGCCACTTGATAATTTGAAATGCCGAACTTCTCCGATTGTGTTGTTTCACGAAAATCCAGAATTTCATCAAAAAATAATTTTTAGCGATGAAGCTCTTTTCATGCTGAGTGGTTTTGTCAATAAACAAAATATGCGTTATTGGACAGCAACAAATCCACATGTGCTTCAAGAGACACAATTTCATCCGCAAAAAATTACTGTGTGGTGTGGTTTTCATGCCGGAGGTGTGATTGGCCCAATTTTTCGTCGATAAAAATAATCGTCATGTTGCCGTCAATGAAGAGCGCTATAGTGCCATGTTAGAAAATTATTTTTGACCAGAATTGGATGAGCTTCACATCGCCGATATGTGGGTTCAACAAGACGGTTCCACTAGCCACACTGCTCGCGTTGCAATCGATTTATTAAAAGGCAAATTCGGTAAACGTGTTATCTCAAGAAATATTCCGGTCGAATGGCCACCTCGTTCATGCAATTCAACGCCATTGAATTTCTTTTTATGGGGCCACATCAAGTCATTGGTCTATGCCAACAGGCCAACAACTTTATACGAGCTCAGAGACAACGTTCAACGCGAAATTGCCAACGTTCCGGTCGAAATGTGTGCAAGAGAGGTTGAAAATTGGGTCCAATGATTAGATCGCTGTACCCCGTGTACAGCATGTGATAGTCATATGACCTGAATCGATTTTCATTCTTAAAATATAACATTTGCACTACACCTGAAATCAATTTGAACTCTATATCTTAAATATTCTGTGTTTTATTAATAATTTAAATTGTTATGTCCTTAATGGAAAACCCTTTATTAATGTTGACGAAACTCTTGACAAATACAATGAATTCTTTTAGACCTAAAAAGTAGTAAAGTAAGTCAGAATTATGACCTTTGTTAAATATGTATTGCAATATCAGTTCTACTTATAGACATATATGACAGCGCATAGAGAAAGGGACCTAAAGGTACACAAAAATCAATTTTCACTTTTTTTTTTGATGTGGACAACATCTGAGCTTCGAATGAGACCGATCCCACGCCCCAAAAGTGTTCCCTCCCAGAGATATGCGCGTTTTATGAAAGTGATGGTACACCAAAGATACATGTATTTAAATCTTTGAAATGGCTCTCCTGAACAAAACTGGTTTTTACCCTTAGGTCCCTTTCTATTTTGCGCGTCACATATTGCAAAATATTGAACAGCATAAATTGTACATAACAGCATAATAGTACTTTATGTTACAGAAAAAAATTAAATTCAGTTTGTAAGTCATCACCTTTAACTTTTTTTAAAAACAAACTTTTTTAAATTTAATGTTTTCAATTGTAGATATGTAAGTAATGAATATTGAATGAATATAAATAATGAACTTCATCTCCAACCATTGGACAGCATAGTTAAGCGGAATAGTTAGTTTTTGTTTTTATATGTTAAAAATTTAATTCCTGAAGATGTCTCTCAGAGACGAAATATTGAGTAATAAAGAATATAATTACAAAAGCACGACCTCGAGCTTGAATATTTAATAAGCTCATCTTAAATGTTTTCATGAAAATTAGTAAGTTTTTCGGACCAAACTCTCACACATATGTTCGTCCGATTTTATGTTTTCAGCTCTAGAAGCCATTCACCCTACAAAATATACAAAGATCTAAAAAAAATTAAACTACAACACGCTGTTGTACATGGTATTACGACTTAGTGTTTTTACCTAGTTGATGGCGGCATCCATTCGCCATGTTGCAGTGTCGTTTCCGGGCTCATGTACTTTTTTGTAGTACGCCCTCGGACACTGCCGCTCTTGGTCGGGGACTGCTTATTAAACGAAACTGGCCTATATATCTGCTGGCCATTCGACTATCCGCTACCTTCCTGAGCTAATCCCTATGTAGATTCGGATTATAACCTAGTTGCTACAAAGGTAAGCACCATATTAAGTGAAGCGAAAACCGTACACTACAGTGCCCAGCGAGAGAGAGAGCAAGGCGAATCAAAGCTGCGTATACAACAGAGAGCAAATGAGTTCTGCACCTACATATCTATCCCAAATGCTTTGAAAAAGCACCAAATAATAAAACTGAGCAGTGGAAACATACGAGTATATTGTACTCATTGTCGGCAGCATACAATGAATCCAAAAAATTAGGGCAGCGAACACTGTATCCATGGAACCCATTGTAAGGCGACGAGCGTGAAAAACCTGCAAACGCAGAGAATGCTGTTCATAACGAAAATCAGGGTGTAGCAACGAGAGCTGCATTGGAGAGATATCGGAAAAGCGCCTATTCTGACAAAAGAAACGAGAAATGGATTTACGGAGTAGAAATGATGCCTGTGGACCAATTACTGATATAAACTCTTGTAGATATCGAAAAAATTACCATATGTGAGTGAGTGCCATACAAGTAATAAGACTGCAGGTACCGATGGTTTGCCAGCTGGGCTGTTTAAGTCTGAAGGGCACGATTTCGTTAAGAGCAGCCTATTCACTAAATTGTGCAACTTAAAGAAAGTGTGTCCCGTTGGCCAGCATCAGTGTAGCTTTAGGCCTGGTTAGTCTATAACTGACCAAATCCGGAAAAAGTCTCAAGAAAAGCTAATCGGCATATTCCTCCTCTTTGCCGATCATATGTAGATCAGTATTTTAAATCGAAGCTGTTTGAAACCATGTCTGAACTACTAAGTCTATGCAAAATGTTGTTGACTGACCCTCTTCCAACCGTTCAATACTAAGAGCTGCCACAGGCAAGATGATAAGTAGAATGTTCTTTTTTTCCTTTTTTCTTATGGTTGACATCCAAACCTTATTTTTACACAATAAGAGCCAATTGGTTTTTTTTCCACATTAATTTATTTAAAACAAATTCAATTGCTACTAAAAAATTTAAGAAGTCACGCACGCTATTATGTAAATAATCGTAGTGCAACTGCTTACGACTTTAAGGGGTATAAGCATTTTCCCTAGGGAAAAAGTCATCGAGAACTGTACCATCAGTGACCCTTTACTAATACTTAGAACGACTAGGCAAAAATGCGTTTGGTATATCGTAAGCGTAGGTATTGGGCGTATTGGAACATTCGTTCTAGAGTTTCCAGAGGAGGTGTGACAATAGCTGTGTTCTTTTCAGGTAACTACACTCGCATGTGCATGGATGTTACTCAATTATCAAGCGAGTTGGCTTCAACTCAATAAAGAAACGATTAAGAGTTACCAAACTTATTTTTCAGACAAAAAATCAAACATTACATACCCTGCTATATAAAGACATGTTTTTGTGATGTGAACTAAAAAATAATCGAACGAGAAGAGGTCCTATATGATTTATTATATAGGGTGATCAATCTAGAGGCATTTTTCAATACGGAGTTCTTTACAGATTACGCGTGAGTTGTGATAAACTTTATTTTTTTTAGACTTACACCGCGAAAAACACGTGGCGTAGTTGCGGCCAACATTTGAAGGAATTTGTAATGACTTGACCAGTTTTTATTCTGGTTCGAGACCTTTATGTTGTTTCTTTTTCAGAATATATATTGGCTACGGTTGCCAGGAAGACTGTACAGCTGTTTCTAAACACGCCTAGGTTTTTTGTATTCAAAAAATAAATGGCTTATAATGTCCTTTCGAATGAACAATAAAGATCCCACACTTGATTTGTTTTTTTTTGTATTTTGAAAAAAAATACCTCTAGCTTGATCACGATATATTTCATTGAACACTTCTTTAAAATTTATAGTTTTTTTATTGTTTGCGTTTGACGAATTCGCCGATGAACCCTCATGTTTATAATCAAATTCTCTAAGGTGTACACAAAGAAACAAAATGTTGTCATATTACATTCAATTGTGTTCAATGGTGCCAGATAAACATATTGCAAACTAACTAGGTAATTAAGCTAGCTAGCTAATTAAAAAACTATTTTTACTCCTTTCGATAGTTATCGCGAAAAATAGAACATTTTATGAATTTAGAAGTCATAAAACGGATTTGGTCAACATATATGAAAGGTATAAAATGTTTTTTTTCGATGCGTCACACTTTTTGTCCGTATCAAATATTAGCCGTGTTATTTTCAGGTTACTAAATAAGCATTTGTATGGAAGTTACTAGTTAACAAGCTGCTACTCTGTAACGAAACGAGTTAAAGTTACCTGTCTTATTTTTTTTAACAAAAAAAATATTATGACACACCCTTCTTGAATAACAAAATCAAAAACATATGTTTTTTGCTATTGATACAGAAAGAAAATGAAAAGAATGAAAAAAGAAGAAAATAGAAAAAGCGCCATAAAACTAATTCCATAAATTGTATTAAGTCTTGCGAATGATCTGAAGATGATGAGCTGGGAGAGAATATAATGTCTTACAGAAGGTCACAGTCATTGTTGTAGCACATTTGTATAAATAACTCCAGAATCTGTATCAAATATTCAGTGTTAAAACAATTTATACTTTCAGCCCGCTACTAAGTTCGCCTTTTCATGTGTAGAAGTCTCAAACTTTAACAATAAAATTCTGTAAAATTGCGGTGAAAATTGAACAAAAACCTTGACAAACCCTAATACACTCCTAATTGATATACATATCACGATCTTAGTACCAGGATTTACATATAAAATAATTACGGTTCTTACTTGTCCTTGTCTGGAGTTCATGTTTAATGCAGTACTGAACGAAATTAAATTTGCCAATAAAATGTTTACAAAACAAGAAACTATACGAAGTAACAAAATTGTTTTTTTTTCACAATTTGCTTTGCCTTTTTTGTTTGTAAACAAACTTTTTTAGGCTTATGCTGCCTTCTGATTCAAAATGTTGTTGAATGTTGCCAGAATATCATATTGCTAACTAACTAGGTAACTTAGCTAGTTACCTGAAAATGACACGGCTTTTATATTCCATCTTATCAAGTAGGGTGAGAGTACAATGTTAATGACATCCCCATCAGCATTCAGAAATGAAATGTCGGTTTTAAGTTAACAGAACTACACAGTATAGCCTTAAATTGTATTAATTATACAACAATAAAAGATAAAATTGGTTGCCTAGTCACTCCGTCTTCTGACACCTTCACACGCCTCCTGGCACCTCCAGATACAGATAAGAACCGACATGACTTGTCCCCTTATGCATAAAATTAGCTTAAATTTTGAACACCGTTATATTTGTATATCCCATTCAAACGCACCATTTTGCCAACTTTTAGTATTCGTACAAAATCTTCAACACTTTACATATGTATATGGGATTATGCTGAAAGTAAGTACTTTGAAGAATGATTATAGGAAACTATCTGACAAAAATTGGAACCTTAACTTCACCAATTCTTGTATCTTCCACACAAATGACTCAATCCGAGCACAGATTGAAACGCACAAAGCCAGGCTTTTAAAGCAGGTGTCGCCCAACCTTTGGCTTTCTTAAGCTTTGCCAATATTTTCAACCTTTATCGCAAATGAATACTAACGCTACTGTTTAGCTTTTGTCTTCAACAAATTAGCTCAGCTAAATTTTCAATATTTTTATTAGCTTACGTTCGTAACATGCAGCCAACCACAGTCGACAGCAGCCCTAAAACTTTTTTTAGCGCTTCTTTTAGCTAACATGACCTGACGATGAATGGGCAGTCGAAAAATGTGCTTAATGTTCGGTGCTGACAGCGCAGAAGAGAGAAGGATAAAATTAACTGAAAATTATGTGACAAAAACTGCTAAAAAATTAACGAGAAGCCTTTACTATCGATATTAATATCTCAATTATGACTCTTATTGTTTTGTCGAACTTTTAACTTGGTCTCCTTTAATATGTTTAAGTCGAAAGCAGTCAAAACCATTGTATCATATGCATTCAGTGGTCGACATTCGTTTGAGCGCTCCTTAAACATTTTTGAACACTGTTTATTTTTTGCTGTGACTATTTTTTGCGACATTCGCTTGAACGCATCAGCAAAAAAGATATTATCAGCTGAAAAATTGCAAGTGAACATATTTTTCAAAAAAAAATACTAATTAATTAAAACAAAATATTAAAAATTTAAAAAAATTGTGTTGATTGTAAATTTTTGCAGGAATGGGATCGGGTAAGCGTTTAAACGACTATGAACAGAATTTCATCGATTCCCTTAAAAAAGATGGATAGTCCAATAGAAAAATTACGAAATTATTACACCGTTCCGAATGTGTAATAAGAAATTACTTTCGAAATGGCAAAATGTATGATATTAAAACTCCAAACAAAGAAAATTCAAACTAATATTCAAGGATGAAGGATGAATTCATAAGGAAGCTACGAAAATTCGGCTAACAGTAAAATAATGATAAACTGGACTTATCTGTTACCTCAAGAACAATTACATGGTTTTTAAAGTCTACACCATGTATGTATTAGGTGGACAAAATTACAATGAAAACCCAGCTTATCAAATACCCATAAAATAAAACGGCTAGAGCTTGCCAAAATGCATGAGGCGAACCATTGAGTGGAAACATGTCATCTTTTTCGACGAGAAAAAGTTCAATTTAGATGGCTGCTACTGGCACGATTTAAGTAAAAACAATGTACTTAGATCCAAGCGTAATTTTGGTGGCGGAAGCCTTATGGTGTGGGGTGCATTTTTCTATGAAAATAAACCGATTTGTTTCATGTCAACAAAAATGAATTCGGAAAATTATATTGAATTGTTAGAGGACGTGTTGATAACACATCTTGGACAAAAAAGTAATTTTCCAGCAAGATAATGCCTCCAAGCAAACAAAAGCGTGGTTTTTGGACAAAACCATCAATGTATTACCATGGCCGGCTTTCCGTCCTGATTGAAATCCAATAGAAAACCTATGGGCATTCTCGCAGCTACGGTTTACGAGGGCGGAACACAGATTTTAACAATCAACGATTTAAAATATACGATTAAGGAGTGTTGGTCCGACATTAGCTTCACAACAATTCAAAATTTAATAGAATCGATGCCAAATCGAATTTTTTCAAACGTACAGAATAATGGAGGACATACTAAATATAAATTAAATAAAAAAGTTGGCTTGAATTTTGTATTAACTTCCTATTTTGACATTAAAGTAGAGTGCGCGCAAACGAATTTCTCGCCTTTTTAGCTTTTAAATTATTTTTCCACAGTGTAATGAAATATTTGTTCGTTTTTTACTTACTTTTTTCTTAAATATTAAATAAACTAACTGTTTCCTTAAAAAAAACATATTTAAAAATATTTTATATCACCAAATTAGACGAAAATTCGTTTGCGCTCAAACGATTGTCTACCAAGGTATAAATTCTATTTATGCACATATTTGTGACATAATATGGCGATTAAGTATAGGAATATATCTTGCTAAATCTTCAACTGCGGTAAGATACATTGAACTCAATAAGAAATATTATTTTGGTGGCGCACAATCGCTGCATTCTTCAGACATAAACAAATCAGCCATCAACTTTAGCTAAAACTGCAGCAATCAGGTTGCTTAAAAAGGCTGCTTTTTGTTTTCTTCAGTCTATCGTTTTTTGTGTAATTTTTTAGCTAGTCAAGTTTAAAAGCAGCTGCTTTTTTTAGATAGTGCTTTTGAAAGGTGTTGGATTTTTTACCTACACTTGCTGTTGGTTAATAATAACATTGCGTTAGCCTTTGAAACCCTGCACACAACTTTCTACTTAATGCACGAATTTCGCATACGTTTTGTAAACTGCCATACGTTTACTCTCTCTTTGTATACGATTAAGACAGAAGTGGTTGCCACGCTCCTATCTAGTACTTCCCTCACAATCGATTGACGTATGCTAGTGACATTTTGGAGTACACATAGAACACATTTAGAATGATTTTTAATATATTTTAAGAAAATAATATGGATGTAACATTTTCTGAAAATTGAGCGCAAAATAAAAAAATGTTAGAAAACGAGAATACAATTGTTCGGAAATTCTTTCCTGCATTAAATAACTCTTTAAAACGAGGTATAGAACTTTCAAATCAATTAAGCCGATTTCGGGATATTAGAATATGCCTGTTAACCGGATTTGCAAACAATTTTAAGGAAGATATCTCTGTAGAAAAATTGTTAAGATATTTTTCCAACGGCACGTATAGTCTTTTTAAAGATGAATATATCCCGCAATTTCAATTGCAGTCGTGCACTTGTTTTTGTCCGGTTTGACATGGAAAGGCTCATATATCTTTACAAAGTAGCAATTATTATCACCAAATATAAAAAATGTCTTCTACCTTCCATTTAAATTTCTGTCAATTTATAACTAGCCCTGGTAAATATGACCTCTTAATAAGTATCAATTGTAGTCAGTTTTCGATCGTTTAAGGAATTATGGTTTATATTATACGCAATATATGCATGCATACCGTTACTTGGGACCCCAAATGAATAACGACTATGGACTAGTTGCTTAATTTGCCAGTTTACGAGTACTGTCAACCGTTTTGTACTGTGTACGGGTCCGTGCTAGCTCCTCATTAGAAAAATGGTTTGGCAACAGTTAAATTTCTTCGCACCTTTTGTGGTAAAACTATAATTTCTTATATGCTATGGAGGGTTGTTTCGTCGTTACATATGTGTATGCAATGCGCATTGCGCGTAGTCCGCTACAATTTACAATATCTAACCTTAATACACTAAATCTTAAAATGGAAAATATTGACAAAATAAAATAAAAAAAAATTAAACATATTAGCTTAACTGCAATGGAAAACTAACCTAACAGTTACAAACGTAAAGTGTTTAAAACCGCATTCAATACAATTCAAGTTTACATTCCCTGAATACTGGTTACTTAAATCTCTGAAATATTCCTAAGAAATGTTTATATAAAAAGCTCAAAAAGATATGTTTGTTTAAAAAGCAATATGCAAAAAGGTGTATAAAGTGGCACCGGATATATATTGAACTATATCATATAATATCGAATGGGAAAAAATAGCTGGAATTTCGGATTGTAAAACGTAAGTACTCGTAAATGTGCATTCAAATACTCGTATACATATGTACGAGTACATATATATGTAGATGCTGCTTCGACATATAATGTATGTACATACATGTGTATGTAAATACTCGGAGAGAACATCAAGCACGAAGGCGAACGGCCGACCGACTTTTCAAAACTAAACTTTAAATCGCGCGAGTTTAAATAAATCGGTAGTATAATTTTGATGAACTTTGGTAGAATCAGTTGCATTCCCTAGCCAATCTGTAGATGCTTTGCATCATTTGTTGTTTCATCATTGTTCTTCAAAATTCGCTTGCATGTGTAAGAACTATGAACTTCCGGTGAATGTGAACACAGACCCAAAAAGTGTCGGATCATAATACGAGTCATTAATTTTGATTTCATACAAGCCTTTTGGCCGATTGTACTTTCCAGCGTGAACTAAAGACAACATTGCACTCGACAACATTGTTGAACATTTCCGAATATTTCATACCACAACTCTACTTAAAGAACATATCAGACGGTTAATCACAATTAGTTTTTTTGTAAAACGATGGTGTTATTCGCTGTTACCGATCGACTTTTAGGTATTTAAAATCAACAAATATTAAATTTTAGAACTGATTTCGTTTCGTTGTCCTCGTTGTGTTTCATTAATGTCCTCATGAATTAAAGTTAAAATACTGAATGAGGTGTTATGATATCTTCCACCCCTAGCTGTGATTATTGTGATTAAATTACTTTGAGGCGTGCTATTCAATAAGTTTGACTAGCATACTCGACTGTTGAAACTACGTGAATCTGCTCGCACAGATTAACAACATTAATTTAAACATTATTTTAAAAGATTATTTACTCCACAGGCTAATAAGATCAGGTTTGTTGTTGTTTGTCATAAAGGGAGGAAAATGTAAGTCAGCGAAGTTAAAGCAAACACGTATATAAAAAGTATGGTTGTGGTGACAATATTCGAAAGGATCGTACTATTGTTGGGTATGTGGTTGTGGCACAATAATATTATGATCCTCACAACAATAGTATGATTCACACACAACCATACTATGATCCCCACAACCCTGTTATAAGTCAAACTCAACAATACTATTATCCCCAAAACCATATTATACTCCTCACAACCATATTACCATTTACATACAACCATAGTATGATCCTCACAACCATACTATGATTCACACGAAACCATATTATTATTCCTACAACTATAATATGATTCCATTCAACCATACTATGGTCCCCAAATTTATTTTTTAGTATTGGGTTATGTTATTATTCAATATTAGGGATTCTTATTGAGCATTTTTTAAAATTAGTACATAGCCAGATTTGAGAATATGTTTATTTTTTAGTATTGGGTTATGTTATTATTCAATATTAGGGATTCTTATTGGGCATTTTTTTAAAATTAGTTCATAGCCAGATTTGAGAATATGTTTCTATTGAACATTTTATTAAAGAAACAATCTTAAATACCAATCTATCTATAGTTAAAGAAAGACGATATTTGGGCCCCGAGGGACCGTCCGAGTGGCGAATTGCCACAAATTTTATATAATGTACAAACTTGGATTTGTTCGAATATTTTACTGTTTCTGCATATTTATATGCCCCCGATCAGCTTTTAGACCCATAGACCACACTCATAGGTCTAGGTCCTTAATTTAGCCGAACGTAAAATTAATGTCATGTTCACATACATCATAAGTCCATTGTTTCTGTGTGTCAATATGGCCATTTTTCCATGGGTCAAGGCCTAACATTTTTTTCGAATCGTAAAATAATGTGGTATTCTGATTCGTGGCATCATAGTTTAAGGAGGCCGATTTTTGAACCCTAGAAACCTTACCCCTATGAGTCAAGCCAACATATTTCTAGCTAAGTGATTCTTGATTTAATACCCAAATGTATATAGTCCAAGAAAGCCGATTTTTAGGCCCCTAGGGCCTATATGGTGCGAGTCCCAAATTGCTCCAAATCTTGAATATACATAGTATAATTTGGATTTGAGAAAAGATGTCATCGTTTCTTTTTGTGTCCCAGTTCCTAAAGGATCTATGCATACCATATCAAAAAAAAAATTAAATTATTCAAACTTTATAGAAAATATGTCAAAAAATTAAAATTTGATAGATTTTTTTTTATAATTTCGATGTGTTGCAAACGGAATGACAAACTGATATACATATACTCCCATCCTATGGTGGAGAGTATCATAAATGAATAGACGTGCGTTTTTACATACATACATGATTTTTCTGTTATTTATTATGTTGCGTTTTGAGAAACAAAAAATCAATCGACCGCTTTATTTGCGTTTACAATTTAAATCCACACTTTCAGTATTTAGACTTAATTACAATTTGTCAGTACGGAAGATAGCAACAACCGAACTGTATGAGTAGTTGTAAATTACTAATTTTATTAGAGAATATTTTACTTAAGTCTAGCTGAACATTTTCACTTAATCTACATTAAAAAGAGACATATACAAGACATAATTTAAACCAAACATTAGGCAACCAATCAGAGAGTGGCACGTCTCGACGAACACATGCAGTCCTAAATCCACAACTAATAAATATGTGCCCTTATCGCATTGTCGGAACGAGATCAAGCATGAGACACTCGAAGCGTCACACAAGCGCATCATGAAAAAATATAATCACTAGCATTTCTCGTCCACTACCCATAAATAGGTTTTTATTGGCCTTACAAAAATCTCTATGTATACATTTGAGATTTCCTTATGATTATCTTACCCCATGTGAATATCACTCCCAAGAGCGCCAAAGACGCCTGAATGCCAACTATACTTTTCTATAGATGTTCACATTCTAAAAAAATACATGTTCCATGAAGATTTTCCCCGGGCATAATAGCAAAACATTACATAATCTCTGGTGGTTGATGAGGTGTAAGATCTATCTTAACAACAGTTTTCTTACTTTGACGTCTGCATCTAATATATACATAGGTCATAAATCCGACTGCAATTAATATAATTACTAGGCTCAGTGACCGCTTACGTGATGGAAATTTAGTGCCTTTAAGTGAACGCCGCTTTTCTGGAGTAAGCGCAGTTCTTCGCGCAGTTTCTCAATTTCTTAGGCATGATCAATTTGGTCATTGAGAGACTGCATAAGACTGATGTTTTCTATTTCCTTGTAGAGATATAGTCTAATGTCAATACCCCTTGAGCTGGAAGTTTATAAATTACTTGTGCTTTTGATGAGCATAATACGTGTGTTGTAGCGTGATCGTAGGTTCTAAATATCCAGCTCCCCTTGGTGTGTAATTTGACCCATATATGCTTTGAACTCACAGGCACAAACGAACAGTCATACTGATTGCTCGGCTTCAGATACGCTAGCTCACAGGAATTATCATTCGCGTCCTCCCACGCTCAATTGCCCTTGCACAGGTACTCGTCCTTGCCATTCTCTTGACATTGATTCAGCAATGGTTGGGTAATGAGATGATATGAATCTATCTGGTAATTGTACACTAGCAACTGCTGCCTTAACACCGCCACCATCTTTTACCCCTTTTCAACGATGGGTAAGGGAATAACGTTTAAAATCTCCGACGACTAACTAGCACTAACTTCGCGTTCACGAAGATTTCTCGAGCGACCATTAGTCGGTATATAGATTGCAAGACTGCTTCCTTTGACTTCCCTGGCAACCGCAAC
Organism: Hydrotaea diabolus; assembly: GCA_963513945.1. Taxonomy (NCBI): domain Eukaryota; kingdom Metazoa; phylum Arthropoda; class Insecta; order Diptera; family Muscidae; genus Hydrotaea; species Hydrotaea diabolus. The sequence goes on from OY740717.1 coordinate 108,063,769, forward strand.
TGGCTAGGCACCAGGTCTCTAATCTTTATGATTCCTGCTGCAGTCTACTCGCACGGATAAAATTAGGATTTATCTTTCCGTGATTAATGTCCATCATCAACCCGATAACCTGTGCTTTCACGTTCTCCGATTCGCCAATTAGATTTTCCAGCTGCCTCGTCATCATGAAGAAATTAATGGATTCCTTGTACACAAAATAGTCTGTGTTCAAAAGGTCACTCATGTTGTTGACCTTTTCATGAATATCGCGAAATTGAGTGTTGACTTCATCCGTCGTCTTCTTCAGGATGTTTAGCGTGGATTCAACAGCCGACGTCTGTTTTTCTGTCAAGTATTTGAGGTTATGCTGATCCTCCAACAGGTTCTTCATGTTATTTTCTATATTAGCTCTGTCATCTGTATCCATTACGCCAAACAAAATATGATAGAACGAACAGACAAACTCAAAAGAGGCTCGTTGTTTCGCCTTCGGTCATGTTGCGTAAACAACTTATCATTCTCGTAGACATCGTCAAGCAGGCCGCTCATGCCGTTGAGCACTGAATCGCACTGTTTCTCGAACTGATTCAATTTCGCATAGAGATGTTGACATTTTTGCAATGTATCGTCCAAGTGCTCGATTGTTTTGAAGTAAGGCTCCATGTTTTCTCCAGTTTTCACTCAGACGTAACACAGTTCATAGTACCAACTTTGTCCATATACATAAAAGTTCGATTCCCCAACTCCCTAACCGTTGCTCCATGCTTCTGCGTAGACAGAGTTCGAACAGCATTGGTCGTCATGAGTAGTAAAAACAGAATTACCATTGCAATGCTCGATTTTGACACCACACTTTTTGTAGGTATTCTGGTCATGTAGGATTTTGTGTTAACCGTGTTTGGATTCTCATCACTCTCTTAAACCGTGGCTTGTACTAACGGACATAGTTTTTTTACTGGACGTTTCAATATCCCACTCTGCAGCTTCAGGATCACTACCCGAACCTTCCCATCTTTACCAGGATGTGTTTCAATATCCCTTTCAAGTGGCTTTTTTGCTGGATGAGTCAACTCTTTTTTAATCACTACATCACCTACACACACATTCGCCTCTGATTCTACTTGTTCGGCGTTCCAACGACTTCATCTACATGTTCCGGCATATCAATAAGCCGCCTTCCTAATAGGAAATGACCCGAAGATAAAACCGGGGGGATAAAATGCCACTCCACTCGTTCTTCAGCCAGGATATTATTTTTAGCACACACAAAGTTGGTTCCACTATCGCTATATATTCGCGCACTCTTCCCTCTTCTTATAAACAACCTTTTCAAAGCAGCCAAAAAAGCCGGCGTTGATAATTCGTTTACGATGAACCGCTTTCGTTGACAAAAACAGAAATACGGCTATGTATCCTTTAAAACACTTTTGGCCTCTGTTCCTAGAACACTTCATCATCATAGGTCAAGCGTAGTCAACACTCGTGTAAAGAAATGGTTGCATCGCTGTCACCCTTGCTTCAGGTAAATTACCCATAATCTGTTTCGCCGCCTCTTGTTTATATCTGATTCATTGGGTACATGATCGTATGCACTTTTTTAAAGAACCTGTTACGCCCAATATGCAATACTTCCGTCTTGTTGAAACTTCTGTCAGTCTGTTTCCTCCATGCAGGGTTGCCAAGTAAAATGATCGCACAATTATTGATGCCAAGAGTGATTTGTCCAGTATTATCGGATGTTTTTGACTTAAGGACATATTTGAATTTTGCAGACGTCCTCCAACTCTCATAATTCCCCTTGGGTCTAGAAATGGATATAATCCAACTATTTTGCTATTTTGCTCAATTAACGATCCCTTTTTCAAACTACAGACTTCTGTTAACTGATCGAAACTAACTTTGAACCTAAATTCGTCGATGCTCGGATCCCATTCCACTCCCTACGTCTTCACTGACTCGTCATCTTTAATGAATATGACTTCATTAATGCCACGATTTTCCATAACTTCCGTAATTGCTGGCTCATTTGAAAGCCATTTTCTCAAATGGAAGTTGCATTTTTGTAGTTGCTTCGCCACTGCTCGCAGAATGAATTGACTTTCTTCTAGTCGTAAGCGCCTGACATGAGGTCGTCCATCTTGCCTTATTATGTCCGCCAACTTAGGATCTTCGCACTTATCAGCAATTAAGTATTGAGATCTTACTGCCAAGAATGGAGCCACTGATGTGCCATATGTAACCGTTGTTAAGCGATACTGTTTTGTGGGCTCCACTTTGTTTTCTCTCCAAAGGATGCATTGGTAATCTTGGTCTTCCGTCCTCATTCTAATTTGCCGATACATTTTTTCTACGTCTGCTGTCAGAACATACCTCCACAAACGCAATTTAAGCATTATATCAAATAAATCACGCTGCAGTTTAGGACCGGTGTACATGATGCCATTAAGACTTCTAACATTTGAAGTCTTCGCCGATGCATCGAAAACTACTCTGACTTTTGTATTCAAACTCTCTTCCCTCAACACTGCCTGATGTGGTAAGTAGTACCTTCCTTTCATTTCAGTTGGCACCTGAACCATATTCCGATTTTAGTGCCTTATTTCTTTCTAATTTTTTCTCACCAGCTAACAATCTGGCTACCGCTTGCGCCTTCGATTATTGTCAGCCATTAGTGGCAACTGCACCGTAGTTCTGCCGTCATCATGAATCATCGTAGTCTGCTCGAAGTTCTGCATGCACCACTGGCCGTCATTTGTAGATTGGTGTTCTGAATGCACCTCCTTTATCTCCCAAAAGCTCTCAAGATTGGTGGCGGCAACCTGCACCTTTCTTTGGTTTCTGTTCACCGTAAATTTGCCAGATACCATCCACCCAAGTTTCGTCTGTTGTGCGAATGGTCCGCTCGTTTTCCGCTGTCTCTTTTCCATTATATCTGCATAAATATCTCCACCAATGATCAAGTCAATGCGATCTGATTTGTTAAAAAGCGGGTCTACTAGGATGTAGTTCTGTCATTTTTCCATATCCACATCGAAGGATTCACTTGGCTGAGGGCTCATTATCATTGGAAACACCATCGCTTCCGAGGTAAATACATGGTTGCTCAGAAATCTCGGCTTCATTTCCAAGTTCACCTTGTATTTCGAAACAGCTACCAGCGTGCCACCTAAGCCGTGTATCTCCGTCTTCTCTTTAACTCTTGGCTATCCCAAAATCTGAAAAGCTTCTTCAGAAATTGACGTTATTTGGGATCCTTGGTCTATCATCGCACGAGCAGTATATATTCACCTGTAGCCGCTCGCACTTTTTCCTGTGCCGTAGCCAACAACACTTTTGGTTGCTTCTCGTCAATAACCATAGATGTTGAGGGCTTTTGTTCTTTCGCTGGTCTTTGATTCTTGCTACCTTGTTGATATTCAATGTGCAGCAATTGGTGATGGTTTCCTCCGCATTTCTTTCACCGCGTTGGGCTAGTACATTTTCTGTGTTTTGTGGAGTAGGCATACAAAACAAATTCTTTTCGATGTTATAATTTGTCTTCTCTCTGCCGCTGTCATTGCCATCATCTTTCTGCATTCCATTATTCCGAGCCCGCTTTTCTCACAGAAGTAGCACGATTCTGTTGTTGTTGCACTATGAAATTTGGTGCCATATCTCTTATTGCTCTTACTTCTTGCTCTCCAGCCGCTTCTAAAGCAAGGTATTGCTGTTGCAGAAATTCCAACACGTCATTTAACGTCTGAATTTCTCTTGGCTTTTTCACTTGCTGCTCATACAGCCGTAAACCATTTTTATCAAATTTTCTCACAATTACTCTCGCACTAAATGGTTCAGCATCCGTCGTAGACATGTTCATGCCTCTTAGCGCCATAATGCTGTTCTTTGTAGTGTCCAGCATCTGTCTTATGTTTGTCGACGAATCACTGTTCAGCGTAGGCTGGTCCAAAATTTTGTCACACAAATTTGTGAAAACCAATCTTCGATTTTCATATCTTTTCTTTAACAAATCAAACGCTGCCTCATAGTTAGTATCTGTAATCTTCAGATGTTGTAGCAGTTGCGCCGCCTCTCGTTTCACGGCTGCCTTTAATCTGTACATTTTCTCTACGTCCGAGAAATAGTGCGCATCATGTACCAGATTTTTAAATAAACCATGGAATGATTCCCAGTCTTCGATGTTTCCGCTGAACTCCGGGATCTTCAGCTCGCCTAACTTGATGTTGCTGCGGAATTCAGCTCCCTTTTCTCTTTCAACCTTCTCAGCTTCAATATTTTTCCTTCGGAAATTTAATCTTTCCGTTACTCCCTCATATTGGTTGAAGACTTCCTCATCGATTTCGTCCGTTGCCAGCAATTCCTCGTAAAAGCTGTTTAATTGATGCAACAATTATTGTTCATCTCTCTCGTCGACATCGCCACACTCCAGTTTTTCCTCTAATTTTTTAACTTTCCCAAAAAATAGGGATTTAATCGTTGAAGCTGACCTTTTCTCTGGAGTCTTCTGTGCGCCTCCGCTCGCTACCACTTCAACAAACGAAGACGATCCCAGGTCCAATCAACCTGCGCCACCGCCATTACCGCTTTGCTTTAGAGACTTCTGTGCGTCTCCACTGGTTGTCTCTTCAATTGACGAGGACGATCCCAGAACCAATCCATATGCGCCATCGCCCTTGCCGATTTGGTATTCACTAGTCGTTAACGAAGTAGTCATCACTCTTCGTCTTCTATTTTCAAGAATCTCATGATTTCTCCTGAACTTCGTCACGGTGTCATAAAAAAGGTTTTCCCTCTGCTCAAAGATTGACCTCGTCATTCGCTCCGCCAGCAGCCTGCTTGTAATTTTTACCAAATTCTCAGCCTATTCTTCTGGGCTTCGATAAATTTTTGGTAGTTGGCCATGATTTTTTCTTCTTTCTTTCACGAAAAATGCGCACAAAAACAATTAAATTTTTTATAACCGAATTTAAATGATCTGTATTGTCAGGATTCAGTTTAATTTTTCGAATTCTCCTGTTATCCGTAGCACTGTTTTAATTTTCGAAGGACCAATCAGTACGGAAGATAGGAACAACCGAACTGTATGAGTAGTTGTAAATTACTAATTTTATTAAAGAATATTTTACTTAAGTCTAGCTGAACATTTTCACTTAATCTACATTAAAAAGAGACATATACAAGAGATAATTTAAACCATACATTAGGCAACCAATCAGAGAGTGGCACGTCTTGACGAACACATGCAGTCCTAAATCCACAACTCATAAATATGTGCCCTTATCGCATTGTCGGAACGAGAGCAGGCATGAGATACCAGACGAAGCGTCACACAAGCGCATCATGGAAAAATTTAATCACTAGCATTTCTCGTCTACAAAAATGTCTATGTAAACATTTGAGATTTCCTTATGATTATCTTACCCCATGTGAATATCACTCTCATGAGCGCCAAAGACGCATGACTGCCACTATACTTTTCTATTGATGTTCACATTCTAAAAAATACATATTTCATGAACAATTTGTGTGGAAATTTACAACCGAAATCCCATCAATGTAAATTTCAGGGGATTTCGATCATACGTATGTAACGTATGTTTCCACCCTCAAACATTTATGATAATCTTTCAGTGTCAAAACGTTATTCGAAGTCAAGATTTTCATCAAGGTAAAGTTAATTTACGAGCAACGTTTGGAAATCACTCAAAATTGCTACCGAAATTCTGAGTCGGTGGTCGCAACTTTAACATCGCTTACTCCAATTTTACTCCAACCGTCTAACCCGACAGGCCGTGCGTGCCTGTCGGATCAGAATTGGATCAGCTGGATAAGCAGCACGCATTACAATAGATTTTCTGAAAGGCAAATTCGGAGAAAGTTTTATCTCGAAAAATGGTCCGGTCGAATGGCCACCTCGTTCATGCGATATTACGCCATTGGATTTCTTTGTATGGGCCACATAAGACGAGCTCAGAGACAATATTCAACGAGAAATATCCAACGTTTCGGTCGAATTGTGTGCAAGAGTATTGGAAAATTGGGTCCAAAGAATAGATCGCTGTACACAGGCTACTGGTGGTCATATGACTGAAATCGAATTTCATTCTTAAAATATAACATTTGCACTATTCCTGGAATTTGAACTCTATATCTTAAATATGCTGTTTTATTTGTATATAAAATTGTTATGTCCTGAATGGAAAACCCGTTATGTGTATGAAAATAGGATTTATAAGCGTTAAGTGACGTAAAACTTAAATTAATAATACTTATATCTAAAAACACAAAAAAGAACCCTACATAAACAAACAAAAAAATGACTTATTCCTTAATATTGGGCCAATATTCTTTATAAACATAACATACAAGCCATTCTAAATATCACACCGATGTCTTAATGAATTGGAGAACAAATTTTAAACAACCATTCACAAATGTAAATGTCGTATCACTCATACCACAATACAAAATTACTTGGTTGGGGCATAAATGCTGTTACACACGTTTTATGCTGTAAAATAAAAAGTACTGAATGTTTTTGGAATGCTTTGATGACATGCGGTGTTCGAACAGAGCGTGGGCGGCCCGACCGGTGGCGGTCTTCTACATCTCCTGTCTCCTCAAACAGTTTTATGCGGTTAGCGAACATGCGGCTAATCCCTAGTGGCCGGAGCGTTTTGAAAATATCGCTATTCATTTCACACTTGAAAAGCGCTATTACAGCGATACGGTTCTAATTATCTGACCACTCCATGATGGAAGTTGAAACAATTTTAAAATCCCGTTACAGACTAACGCTATTGAGGTTAGCTTTCAAAACCCATATGACATTAACGGTTTTACTATTGAAATGGGTGTGTTCAATGTTGTAACAGTGTTTATAACCCTACTAGGTATAATCCCTGTCTATTAGTAAAACAGTTCTAAGTTACTATTGACTTTGTCTAATGCTCTATGCTGCTTGGTATTGAGAATCCAGTAGTACCCTTGGAACTATTGATTAGATGGTTCCTATGAAACCACTGGAATACATTGGAAATAGTGAGTCAATGCAACAGCTTAGTAATTGCTGTCAACACTTTCCTCCCAACATTTGGAAATTTTACAACAACAATTTACATTACAGTCGTCGTTACATCATCCGGAAGACAATCCCCGAAAATCACATGCGCCGTTATGGATATATTAAACAACATTAAACACTTCTGCCAAAAGTAGCAGTGACCGCGAATTAATATAAGAATCCTAAGTTATATCCAAGAAGGCACTTGAAGTGACACTTTGTAGTTACGCAGATGTGACTTCTGGAAGTTAACTCCGGGGGTACAACTTCTCTATGCGATGAGAAAATGGTATCGCAGACGATGAGTTTTAACTTCCTAGCGTCACTTCTGCCATAGAAAATGTTGGCAGGGTTTATAATTTGTATAAGATTTCCACACTATTCCACAGGGTATACTATCCTTATACTATCATATGGACCCATTGGACCAGATATTAAGAAATATTTTTTAATAATTGAACAGGGATGTACCGGCTCAAGACCTCATGAACCTGGTCTTAAAGAGTTCAGTTTTTCTTTCAGCAATTGCTGCAAAGCTTTCTGAGGAGGGTTGCCAAGGACCTAAAATCGCGATAATCGCGTGTGCAGCCACAAAAATCAATGTCACTTTGCCATTTTGCTAAAAACTTGTCTTCTATTTTAATACATATAATGTGTGAAAACAACAGACCGAAATAAAAGAAACGAGCTAAACATATTTTAATATATGTAATCAACAGTTGTGGATTGCAGTATTTATCGCTTATAGGCACATTGAAATGTGCACGAATTTTAGTGCATTTAAGCGGGAAATGTATTTACAAACACTCAGTCCTTATAAAACCAAATTTAAATTCTTCAAGTTAGGCTACATATAAGCAATAAATGCTAATAACCGACGAGAATATAAGCGGTAAATATTGTACTAGATTTTCAAACTTCCAATATAATTATGTTTTATTAAGGCAAACATATAAAAATAAACTTGTGTACCTTTACCAAAGAAAATTGAAATATAAACATCAAGAAAAACACATCTAAGTATCTGTCATACATCTCTTTACGCATTAAAGGCGAAGTAAAAAGTGTAGACGCTTCGTTGGCCATGTCAACAAAAGGACGCCTAAAATAGTAGACAAAAGTGTTGACATGGAAACACTTGTCGTAAGGTTTCCTTCAGCGATGTTATTCCCGCAAAATATAATCGAAAACCATGAAAGAAACAAAAAAATATTCTGTATTTGCTTAATTTCCTTCAAAACTATTGTATTTAAAGAAAAATACATACCGATTGACATACACATTAAACCGCCTCACTCCAAAACTAAATGGTAGCTTCTGTGATATCATAATCATGTTACAAAAAAACAAGGTATAGTCACTACCACAACAATACATTAATAAATACAATCTTGTTGCTGTTCACTGTCAATGTTGCTTAAAGGAAAATGCAAAAAATGAATATCTGTGCATGTTAGAGCCCGAACACAACCATGTCGCTTGCGAACGACGAATAAAATATACTTGTTGAACAAACACATTTGCCTATCGTCTAAACCTTACATTTTATACGTTTGTGAAAAAATAATTGTCCAAATAATTGTCTTGTTTTCATACACGCAGAAAGATATGGTCTCGGCGGCGTTACGAACTAAGTCCCCAATGAACTAACTCCCCAAATCCGAAATGAACTAAGTCCCCAAAATTATATACAGAGAAAAACAACAACGACTTTTGGGGACTTATTTCATTTTTTGGGGATTTAATTCATATTTAAAATTGGGGATTTAGTTCATAATGAAACAACTCCCCAATTCATAGAAATGAACAAACCCCCTAAAATTATTTTTGGGGGGTTAGTTCATTATTTTGGGGGATTAGTTCATTTTCTTTAAAATTAAATAATTTGTAAAAATACCAATGTAAAAACCGTTATAATGAATGAAACAATGTTTTCTTTCGATTCATGGTCCATTCTTTAGCGACAGTAATTAGTTTGAAATAAAACGTGAAAGTGGAAAGTAGTAAAAAAATGAATTTTGAAATAATTCCTGGCAAAAGGAGAAACAGTGAGTTATTGTACGTGATCGAGCAAAAAATGATATATATGAGAAAATCGGTTTATAAAGGTGTATCGAAATACGAGTGCAGACAACAAAATTGCAAAGCTCGTGTAAACTTGCTGTCTGATGGAAAATGTGTTGTTCCAAAAAAATATGTTGAACACGATCATGATAGCGAGGAGGAAGCCTACAAAGAGTTGAAGGCTTTAAATGCAATAAAGCGAGATTGTGAAGATGCGGCGGGAGCTCTTGGTGGTACTAAGACTAATCTTAGTACTATAAGAAGCGCTTTTAGAAAGACTTGTGAAAGGTAAGTACATGTTTGGAAATCATTTTTATAATTTATATTTTAAGCAACGATTTTTATATAGCAAGCAAGACGACACAAAAAATTTAAGTTTTTCAAAAATTCAAAGGGGATTGCAAAAAATAGTTAGCCGAAACTTGGTAACGTCTCCCAAGACTGCTCTTCAAACAGTTGAAGCTTTCAATCTGGAACACGTGTGGAATGATTTTGGTTTGTCGAAAGACAATTTGAAACCGAGGCATTTCTTCACGGCGGCAATAGAGGAAGACAATTATTCCTTCTGCTTGTTTTCTTCATTGAAAACAATTGATTTGATTAGAGAAAATATTCCAGCTTCTAAAAGGACGTATTTAATGGATGGGACCTTTAAAATAGTGCCGCATGGCTGCTTTCAGCAGTTACTTGTAATTTACATAGAATATTTTGAAGAGGTAAGTTTTGGTTAATGTTTATATGCATGATAATAAAATTGTTTTCTTAGATTTTTCCAGTATTTTTTGTTTTGATGAGCAAAAAAACAAATGAAATATACAAAAACCTCCTTCAATATATTAAGGAAAATATATTTGATTTGGACCCATCAATATTCATAACCGACTACGAACAGGGATTGAGAAGTGCTGTGCATTTTGTTTACCCTCGGGCAAAACTAGTGGGATGCTGGTAAGTATATAGTATAAAAAAAACATTTCTCATATATTTAAACATTATCGGTTATAGTGTTCTGAAATTTGTTTCTGAGTGTAATTGTGTTAAAAATAAAAAATTCGCGCGAATTTTTTATTTTTAACACAATTACACTCAGAAACAAATTTCAGAACACTACAACCGAAGAGATTTGATATATTGCTCATATACATATCTAAAATAGATTTTTAACATACTTACAACAATGTCATATAGTTAAGTACTTAAGGGTTTCAGTTTGAGATTACACTCACAAAATGTTTCCTTTCTTGTCGTTCAGGTTTCATTTTTGCCAGGCTGTAAGGCGAAATATGGCAAAACAAAAATCCTTATTGGAATACATTAGGTCTTCCAAAAGTGCATCATTGCTTTACCACAAAATCTTAGCACTTCTTTTATTGCCGCCGAAATTAATAAAAAGTTCTTTTACTGACCTAAAATCCAAAATTTTTTTGATGGATAGCAACTTTTTATTTTTACCATTTTTGAAATATTTTGAAAACCAGTGGATTAATAAGGTAATAATAAAAATTCATCACATAATTTTTCCATAAAATAATATTGTTTATTCTTTTCTATGTACATATGTAATGTTTCAGGTTGGATGTGAACACTTCACAATACATAACCAGGATACCCGGACAACATCTGCCGTTGAGGCTTACAACGGAATTCTTGGACGCTCTGCAGAAAGAAATGGTCATTTTTTAAATTCGTACGAATAATTCGAGATGAAGAGTTTTTTAAAAGTCGACATTTCGAAATGCTGTGCGAAAGTGGCGGATCGCTTGCGAAAAAGAGAAGAAGGTAGAAAAAAGTGTAGAAAAAAGTGAAAAAATAAAGGAAGCATCTCTTTTATTGCAACAGGGAAAAATAACAGTGGCTTCATTTCTGTCCCGAATGGTGTACGAGAAGAATGGCATATGTGTAAATATGGTAGAAGAGGAAAATATTTTTAAAGAAGAATCTTCGGACGAAGATTTGTTTGAAGATATTAGTGAACCACCATCATACAACGTAGAAAATGTCTGTGTTGTCTGTCAGGACAAAAGCCCAAATATAGTTTTTATACCGTGTAAGCATTTAAAAATTTGCGACGAATGTAACCTAAAACTACAGGCTGATGCTATTTCAAAGGGCATGCCAAATTACAATTGCCCGTATTGCCGAAAAGTCGTAGAAGACTCGATGTATGTCTAGACCTTATTTTTTATATTATATTTGAATGAATTTAGTTTTTTTTTTGTTATTGCCTGAAAATATGTATTATTATATATGTATGTAAATATTTTTTTTTTTTTTGAATAAAGAACCAAAGACGAAAAATGGGGAGTTATTTCATTTTTGAATTGGGGGTTTTGTCGTTAAGGGAAAAAACCTCAACATTGGGGACATAGTTCATTTTTGTATTGGGGGTTTAATTCACTTTGTTAGGGACTTATTTCATTTTCTACTTTGGGGATTTATTTCATTATGAATTAAGTCCCCAAATTTGGGGACTAAGTTCATTTCGGATTTGGGGAGTTAGTTCATTGGGGACTTAGTTCGTACCGCCGGTCTCGGCAACAACAATATGTTCTCTGCAAAAAAGTATGTTCGTCTCAACCATGGTATTGTTTTTTTAAATTTAATTTTGACAATAGTATGATTGCGTTAATATTAATTTTGTTGATATGTAGCAATAGTATTATGAGTAGCTCAAAATCGTATTTAAAGTTTTGCACCAATATAAATATGGTTGGTGCTACAAAAGTATTGATTTTGGGGTTTAATGTTAATAATAATAATATGATTACGGCAATCATATCGTATGATCGTTGTTTTTATTAAGTTGAAATTGGTTTTTAAAAAATTTTTATTGTTACGAATCCCTCGCAATAATAGTTCTTTAAATTAAAACTTTTTAAATGAACTGCTTGGGAATAAATTTACGTTTTTTAAGCAGATTTCTTCTATTATTGATTTGTTGTTGTTAATTTGACCTTTTTTGTAAATGATGATGAAATGCTGAACTCAATCGAAGTCAGTATTTTTTGTATGTTTATTTATTTTTTTATTTTCGATATTTCGATCTTCGTTGAAGATCATCTTCATGAATCCTAAATAGACATTGGTAAAACAATAACTATAACAACATTACTTAATTTGTTCACATTAAAACATATGAGCCAACAAAAATCTAACACACACTTTACTCCGAAATGATGTCTTCTTCGTCTGACAATGAACTGTTGTTTGCTCATCTTCTGTTTTCTAACAAGAATCTGTAGATCTGTCCACAATTCTCGGTGTCTGTCTTGTATAATTGTTGTGGTTGTCCTCACATTGCAGTACACACACATTTTCTAAATCTGGACTGTGGTTTTCTACCGCACATTGTGTCGTCAGGGCAGTTTTGTGAACACTTTTTCCAAGTCTTAAACGATTTTTCAATTTATTTTTGGTAGTTTCAACATAAACTTTGTCACAGGTTGAAGATCCATTCCCGTTGCAATGTATCTCATAGATTAAATTATACTTGTCCATTTTGTTTATCATAGGTTTTAAGTTTGTGAATAGTTTTTGTAGGGTATTGTTGGTTTTTGGTGCTATTTTGTAGTTATGTTTGTCCATGCATGCGGATCTTTCGAATCTTTCAGACAGTTTTGGTACATACGTGACAGATTTGTACTTGGTTGGACTTATTTCTGTACTGCTATTTTCTGTTTTGTTTTTAAACAGGTCTTCAATTGTTTTAGTAGGGAAGCTCTTTTTAAGCAGTATTTGTCTAATTTTCTTTGTTCTTGTTGTGAAACTCTACGTCACTTATTGCTAAGACTCTATTTATGAAGTTTGAGGATGTATTATATATTATTTTCTTAGGATGTTTTGAGTAGAAACTCAGAAGTTTTCCAGATGCCGTGGGTTTTTAAAACCAATCTGCAACCCAACCAATGGCAATTTCTTTCCTTATAACTAATGTATCCAGATCCTCCATCGATTTCTTTTTCTATTGTAAATTTAATGTTAGAGTTAAACTATTGAAGTTCGTCAAGATTTGATTTATGCACTTGTTTTCAGTACTCCAAATAGATCGTCAACATATTTGGTAAGAATCATAGGTCAAATATCACAGTATTCCAAACATCTATCCAATAGTTCTTCTGTAACTATATCGGCTACTATTGGAGATGCCGACGATCCCATTGGAAGTCCCTTTTTTTGCTGGTAGAATGTTTTTTTATATTGAAAATATCGGTTGTCCTGAATACAGATTTTTATTATCTTCATGAACAAGTCCTTTGTCATAAGTGTAAAAACTTTGATTTTAATACACTTTTCTTCAATAATTTTTAAAGCTTAATCTACAGGGATACTTGGAAAAAGTGAAACCACATCAAATGAAACCATTATTTCGTCATTTTCTATTACAGTATTTTTGATATTATCTTAAATTATACAGAGTTCTTGATATTGTTCTTGGAATCTTCAGTGACTTTCAGTATAGCAGCAACGTCATAGAAACTGCAAACATAGTTGGCTTGATGGTGCATTAATTGAGGAGCAAATGGGCTTCAGTGGGCAATTTTCTTTGTGTATTTTTGGGAGACCATATATTCTTGGAGATATTGCTGTCTTCGTCTTCATTTTTCTTTTTTTCATCTCGTTTATTACATTATTTGTAAATAGTTCGTTTACAAGTTCGTTATTCCTCCTTTGTAGTACTGTTGTCGGATCTTTGTTTAGCTTTCTGTATGTCATAATGTCGTTAACAATTCTACTCATTTTCTCTACGTAGTCGAGTACAATAGTATGATCCTACATTTTTTCATCGTGCACTTCATAAATTGGTTTTTGTCTATGACTGGTTTAATATTTGTTTTCCTTTAAATGTAATCAAAAATGGATTGAAACTTAACTTTTATACGAAAAAAGAGATTACGACACTTAATGTTTCGAAAATTCAAGATAAAACCAAACCATGTATACTCATATATATATTCGTCAACACATATGGTATAGAAATTTTGTATTAGGGCAAGTACTAAGTTCCTTCACTCGAAAAACATTGTTCGTCCAGCGGGAGATTCGATCGACGGGAAGATTTCCATTTTCATGTCGAGGAAATTGAATAATAAAAATCTAGAGCTTTCTTATTAGCACAACCTATGGCCTTTATACCCTTTTGCCATCTGGCTTCTTTATACTCGCGGTACTGTCTTAGAGGGCTTTAAGTACAGATTAATGTATTTTTTCTTCGACTAGCATTCAAGGCTCATCTAACATACATCCTTCTGTATAAATCTGGGCGGAATTTTTTGGTCCCAGGTACCTGCGTGTCACTAGATCGTTACCATTTCACGCTGGCTTCGGTCTTTGTCAATATGCGATTATCCCTTTCCATGGGGACTAAGATAACATCTTGACCTGTTAAAGCACATAAAGCATTAAGGAATGACGTTTAAGCATTGGCAGAGCTTGGTCGCGTGTTCAGCCTAGCCTACTTTAGTTTGGAGGCTGTTCCGTCGGAGATGTAATGTGTATCAGAGCATGGCTGCGGACTGAATTTCGTACAAAGTGTTGTTGAGCGTTCAGTGTGTGACTCATACTTCCATATTCATCCTGATAACCCATTCATCAGTATTTTCAGGAAAAGTACTTATGTCGGATAGACCGTCGTTGGTGTCCTTGCTCAGGGACATGCTGCCCTGGCGTCGGTTTCTCATTTAATGAGAATCTGCTGCTCCCCAGGGTATAGCCGATTATCGTGGTTAAATCACATTCGTTGCTTGGGGTCTGAAGATGGCGGAGCAGCGTTCACCGAAACTGCAGTCACCTCTACTTGAAACTTAAAGTCTTTTCGACTGTCTATTAATTAACTTTTTTTTTGTTTTTTTAATACTATTCCTAATAACGTAATAACTTTAATTATTGCTTTTTTCAGCATGTAAACTTAAAACGGAAGTCAATGGCGGTAAACGTTACGATATTTTATTGAAGACAACTGTCAATTAAATGATGTATTCGATTTTACAACGACTGCGAATATTTCGAGGGCTTCTACTTATTATTCCTTTTGTGTGTATTGGAGCATATTCCGGTAAGTGTAAATAATAAATGTAGCATTTTTAGTGATGTTGTTCCAAAAGTCCACACAAATTAGATTTACACGTAATTGGCACAAACACAGGTGGTCCAAATTCAAGTTTCTTTTTAAAAATTATTCTTTTCGCATATTCTTAGTTTATTCGAATACAAACACTCGTTCAATAATATTCATGTATTCATCCAACAATGATCAGATATTACTTGATTGAACTGGAGAAAAAAAAACCGACACAAGTTACTGCAAATTCTACTTATACTCGTACATATCGCACATAATAGCATTAACTCAAAATTTACAAAAGTTCAGAAAAGGCAAGCTATGTAAGCTATTCTTAAACATGGTTATTGTTAAAGTCCTTTTTATAGCGCGTGGATAGCGCGGGTCAGTTTCAGTTTCTTGTAAAAAATGGTAGTTTTGATTTAACACACTTGTTAAACTTATTGGTCTAATCGTTATAGAATGTATACTCGTAAAGTAATTAAAACAGGGTAGGAATATCGGAATATTGCTTTAGGGGACAACCCGTTTTAAACACATCTTGTATTATAGGGGCGGAAAAACGCTACATCATGTGTGAGAAATTTTTTTAAGTCAGTTACTTTTATAACTATAAACCGATTTTAACGATTTATTTATTATAGTAATCCCATGGTTAACACAAATAGAAAATACGATTAAGTGCTTCCCATATCTTAGGGTTACAAAGATATGTTAACTGAAACGTAAAAAAATTAATTTTTGCTCGTGAGATTTTTTGTTTTTAGAAAATAGCGGCTCTGTCAGTTTATTTTTTTGATATTAAGAAATAAGTTGTAAGCCACTCATTTTTTTCTTTTTTAACATCATAGATAAAAATGCTAGCAAAATATTTCCTGGTCCTGTCATAATGGAAGCAGGAGAGCAAATTTCGAGAAAAAGTCAAATCCTCATAAGAATTTTTTCAGTTTGTCTAAAGTCCCTAATAGACTTCCGCGATGTTATACGCTTAAATTGATTTTTGTTAATATTAAAAATGTTTAAAAATCTGAACTGCTAATTCCAAAATAAAGATTTGGGAATAATATACATATATTTATGTTTTTTTTTTTAGTTTCAGTAAGGTTTCTGAACAAAATGGAGAACTTTAACTAATGATACATATATTTTGTTGGTTTGATGTGATCATTTGTTGTAATTATTTTTGAGTTACTTCACAAGATAATAACATCAGGTTTGTTGTTGCTATAGGAGGAAGAAAAAGTAAGTCAGCGAAGTTAAAGCAAACACATCAACGTCTGGTCAGGTGGACGGTTCTTCAGCACCATTATGTTTGCTGTCGACTAGGGGTCTACTCATTTAACTATCTTTATATGTGACAGCGCATAGAGAAAGGGAATTATAATTATTATTTTAAAAAGGAGTAAATTTTCATAAAGAGATTCTATTCCTCTATTTCTGAAGTTAATGTGCACTAGATGAGAATATGCCAATGTTAAAATCAATTGTAAAAGATAGTTCAAAAACATTTTTCAATTTTTTTCAATGCAGCGATGTACTGATTTAACATGTTTCGTTTATTGTTTTATTCCCATTCAATTGGCGAAAACCCATCTCATGCACACGAACTTGAATTCGCCGCTGTTTTTATGTATTATGATTGTGATTTTTAAAAAAAAAAAAACAATATATTTATTTACCAATTAAACACATATTATTTTGAAATGTTCAAACAAATTGTATTAATTTTACTATAATTTTTCGTTTAGGTCTATTGTTCTCTAAATTTAGCTTTCCCGCAAATACTTTAAAATTTGTGATTTCTTCTTCTTACTGAAAATATGCACAAAAACTATTAGCCCATACGTTTTTTGTATACAATAAACATGAAAATATGGGAACACAAAGAGAGAGGCAGTAGCTCAGGTTTTGCTACTGCCTCTCAAGCACAAGAAAATCCACAGAGAAAATAGAAATAGATTTAATTAAGTTAATTGACACTCAATTATCCATATATATTTGACAACCGCATCAGCAATGTTGTGATTCTACTCTAATTTGGGTATTATTAGCAGATCTCGGATTTTATCATATACTTTCTGATCATCCGATTGGAACAAAAAATTTAATTAAGTGGTTTTATAGTTTAATAATTACAATTTTGAGTACATATCCGAAATATGTAAGAAAACATATACAAAATGTCGTTAAGTTGGACCAGGCCAAACCCTTATACTCTCTACCGTCCCAACGCCATAATCTCAGCATAGACTTCCATACCCAATATTGGGATTGGTAGCAAAATTTTCTTCTTTTGGACCATTGTCCGTCCACAAAAAATTATTATATGATAGCAAATACTCAAAGAAGTAGACTTTACCTTAACGGTAAAGTCATAAGCCCAGCTTATGACCATAAGCCATCAGCATGAAGAATTTCGGGATCTTAGGTTTATTCATTTGACCGCTATCGTGTTTTCAACAGATACACCTACGGGCTTGGCTAGACCGTCTTAGAATTTTCTTTGTCAAAGCTAAATCGTCTTAGAATTTTCTTTGTCAAATTTAGTATAGTGCATTATGGGGGAACAACTATCAATACTTGTTATAATGGAAAATATCAGCCCACGTTTTTGTATTGTTTCCATACTCGTATAAGGTTCCATACCTATTTGAGGCACTGCCGGTTTATAAGTTTAATATTAAATCCGATCTTGTTCAAATTTAGCGTAGGACATTATAAAGGACAAGAACCGACCCTATCGAAGCTCAACCACATTGGTCCATTTTTCGATATAGCCCTGCCGCTCTACTGAACTCATTTTAAGTTTAATTAAACAAACCATTGTGCGTTTTGTGCGACCTATAACTTATTCTGGTAACAATATTTTATTCCTGAGCACGTTTTCATATAGCCTCCCACGAAACATGTTTTCATATAGCCTCCATGCAAAGGTTCTTTCCGATTTGAGGCCTCGCCGTTCTAGAAGACAAACGCGCGGAGTTGGTAGAGGCATGCTTAAATTCTAAAATAGTGTTTTTTTGTAGTTTTTTGGTTTGTTGTGATGTTATTGTTATTATTTTTGAAAGAGTAAGGTTTGTTGTTGTTTGTCATAGAGCGAAGGAGAAGTAAGTCAGCAAACACATCACCGTCTGGCAAACGCACGTTTCGCCGTTGGTGTGGGCAGCTTCCCAATACCATTAGGTGTGTTGCCGACATGGGGTTTACTCGTTAATTGATCTATATATGTGACGCGCAAAATAGAAAAGGACCTAAGGCTAAAAACCAGTTTTGTTCAGGAGAGCCATTTTAAAGAGTAGGTCCCTTTCTATTTGCGCTTAGAATCGTCGATTCCACTTTCATAAAAAGCAGGAGGGAACACTTTTGGGGCATGGGATCGGTGTCATTCGATGCTTAGATATTGTCCACATCAAAAAAAAGTGAAAAGTTGATGAATAGTTTTGTTCAGGAGAGCCATTTTAAAGATTAGGTCCCTTTCTATTTGCTCTTAGAATCGTCGACTTCACTTTCATAAAACGCGCATATCTCTGGGAGGGAACACTTTTGGGGCATGGGATCGGTCTCATTCGATGCTCAGATGTTGTTCACATCAAAAAAAGAAAAATTGATTTTTTTACCCTTTCTCTATGCGCGGTCACATATACGAAGTATTGCTTGATTTTTTGCATATTGGAAGTATTATTGTCGAAGAGTGAGGACACAAGGGACTCAATCAAACAATACCATGTTGTTTAGCAGTTTTGGTAACTAATACTGATAGCAAGTGTGCAATAGATGAATTAATTTTAACAAAAAGTTTATTTTTTTAAACTTTATATTTGTTGTCGTTGTTTCCCTTTCGACTATAAAGTTGTCTCTAACTAGCCCATACTGAAACAGCTACGATACATTTTTGTAAACATTTTTGTAGACTTCATTGTTAACAACGGACTATTCCATTTCGAGCAAGTTATCGAGGTTTTCTAAAACACTTCTTATGTTTACCAAAGCCGATAAACTGTATAAGATGGACGATGTGTTTCACTAGAATGCTAGAAAGTCAAAATTGAAACACAAAAAAAAATTAAATTCACACACTTTAATCACACAAAAAACACACTTTAATCACACAAAAAATGATTTTTACTCATGTTTTTTGTTTCTCGATATAGCTCAAATCGCCCATCTTATACAATTTATTCTCTTTGATGTTTACGTACTTACTTAATTCCCTCAATATCCAATTAGTGGCTTTATAATTCGGATAATCACTGACTGAAAAACTGTCTGCGCCGAATGGCTAATGACTTTTACAGAGAAGCTTCTACACGGCTTAGAGACAAATCTCTTACTCTTAAAGCCGCCGCCATTTCCGTACTTCCTAAATAATTATATTCAAAGGATTAGCTGCTGGTTTAAGCATTTATTCAAGCAGTAAATAAATATCTATACAAAAAAGGAACTTTTTCCGAAAACTAAGAAAGTTTTTAAATGGATTGCCAAAGTATCAACTTGATCATCCCTGACTTCTCATATGCAAAATCAAAGAGATGATTAGAATAAATAGATGATTCAATGAGTAGATGCTGGTCGGCAGTACATATAAATGGTACTCATAGTTCGTCTTTCACCAACAACTTTTTTTCGCTCTATCTTCGATGACTTATGTACTTTTTCTTCCCTATACGACAAACAACACCAAACCTGATATATAGTTACAACAAAAAAATCACTTAAAACTAGAATGGGAGAACACAAAGCCGATATCGAAAAAGGAAAAGAGAGAACAGCTTTAACACAACATACGAGTATACTTAACATGGGGCATACAGCTGACTTTGAAAATGACAAAATAATTGATAAAGAAAGAAAGGAGAAGAAGCGTTATATCATAGAAAGCTTGAAAATCCAACAGAAAATAACACATACATTGAATTTGAAAGAAGACACTGACAACATAAGCGTCTGTTACAGAGTAGCAATAAAACAGCTGTAATATTAAGATTAAGTTGTCTGTTTAAATGTGTGTTGATAATATTAATTGTGTGTTTGTAAAGTTATTCGTGATGTGATTAAACAAATTCAATGTTTCTGTAAGTTTATAATTTTGTACGTGTAAAACGTCGGGAAGAAGAAAATAAAAAGGAATTTTTATTAACAACATTTTTGGTCCAAATAGCTTAAAAACTCAACAAAACATAACAAGACTTGACCAAGAAAACAATATAATTAAAAAAGATCTAATTAGTTTGTGGATTAATTCACTCTTTCATAATAAAAAAAAGCACCTGAGCATAAAAACGAAACCCATAAAATAGATTTATTTAGTCCTGACTGAGATTTTGTCCGGACGCAAGGGCCAAGCTTGAGCAGCGTAGTGATGCTGAAGAGTACAAAATCATCGGCATGGCCCATCTTATCAACGTTATTACTTGTTTAATTTGAGGGTATTCGTCAAAAACTAATATCGGAACGTTATATTAAAACTTATATTTTCAAATTTATATCAAGTTACAAACATGCACAGAATATATTGCACCTTAAAGAAGACTATAAAGCCTAGTACTAAGTTCTTCAAGTGAAAAACATTAATCGACCTTTAGTATTACTCTTAACAGTGGATTTCTTGACGATTTTTTCATAGACATGTATGATATTTCGATCGAATGCAATTTTACATTTTTTTTTTGAGTGTGGCACATTGTGGGTGACCCTGATATGATGGAAGCTTGCAGGACTCTCAGTAAACCCAGGTACAATATCTAACATTTTTAAAGCGCCGGGTTTCCTCTCAATTGACCTTAAATGTAATCGTGTGACAACTTCAAAGGATTGTTTGGAGTTGTTGAACCACAATTCGAATGAGTTTTTGCGGCCTTTTGTAACTGTGGATGAAACATGGATTCATTACAACACAACGGAGACCATGCAGCAGTCTAAACAATGGGTTTCTCCGGATAAACCGACTCCAAAGAAGACCAAGGTGACTTTGTCGGCCAATACTCGTAAGGTGATGGCAACAGTTATTTTTTTGGAATTCGCGCGGGATAATTCCATCGATTATCTTCAAAAGGGAAAAAACAATAAACGGCGAATATTATGCCAACTTATTGTACCGATTCAAAGAGGATTTAAAAGGATACAATGCACGTGTAAATAGCAGAATTGCATAAAATGGGTTACGAATTGGTACCTCATGTGTCATATTCTCTGGATTTGGCCCTTAGTGACTATTTCCAAACGTTAAGAAATGGCTCGGCGGAAAAAGATTCAGCTCCAACGATGAATTTATTGATCAAACAAATGCCTATTTTATGGAACTTAAGCAATCCTATTTTTCGGAAGGGATACAAAAATTGGAGAAACGTTGGACTAAGTGTATTGAGTTAAAAGGAGACTACGTTGAAAAATAGTTTTTTTTGCAAAAATAAACTGTTTTAATCGAGAAGTCACGGAATTTTTGATATACCCTCGTTGTTTGTTTTGTATTTTATTTGATGTTGCCTACTTTAAGGAGTATAGAACGGTAATTCGTCCGACGCGATTGGTCATTTCTGCGCCATTTCTTGATATCGAAGGAGTATTGAACATTTTTAAAACCAACGCAGAACGGGTTGACTGTTATGTAATTGCATAATCAACTCATCCATTGTTGAGAGTAGAATTAGAATGAGAGTTACTAGACTCTCACGACTCAAGGCGGTTTTCTATCCCTACTTACTTGGCTCCTGGTAATAACACCTCAAATTCAAATCGCTTAAGTCGTACTGCGGCAAGGCTGTAGCGTATGCAAACAATGTATGTAGTTCTGCTGGTGCAAGGAAAGTTTCTTACCACCAAGCAATGGAATCGGGCAAATAGCTCTGAACATGGGAGTCAATCCCTGGCAGACCGAACTAATTTTGTTCACACGCTGATAGACACAATTTCACTATGTGGTTCTGGTTCCCACCGACCAAAAATTCAGTTAGGAAGAGTCGCAGTCATTTAATGGACACTCTCGGTTACTGAGAGCGATAGGTATTTCTTGCAGTGCGATCTCTTTGTCGGAATAGAGAGTACAGCTACCAAGCTGGTAAAGGGCTTTTAGGGCTTCATATGAAAATCTTGTAGGTTCATATTTGGATTTGTGAAAACATTTCTCTGTTTCTGGATACTCTTATGTCCCAGACCATTAAGAGACGTTTTTATGTCGCCAAAGACCAAGTACCACTTCCATTAATGGGACGTTTAGCAAAGCATTATTTTAAAGTCCCAAAGGACATAAGGATATCAACTCGCCCTCCTTGAACATGAACATACGAGTATGGCACTTAAAATCAATTCAATTCAAGAATCTAAAAAATTATGATGGAGATTTATTTCACAGGCCTTATGGCCAGCAAAACATGTTCTTTTCAAACATTGTCACATGGCACCCAACATGAATATGCTGGCAATGAATGACTTATCTGATCGTCACCAATAACAATCATATCCCCATAAATTGCTATGACATTTTCGAAAACGGGTCCGTCTGTTCGATTGGCCGACAAAAACAGATTTCTTTATTAAAGGGTTAACTTTGAAACCATTATTACTAGCTGTCCTAATGTTAGCAGTACGGGCACAGTAAGGAGATTGAAATGTTTTATGCTTGCAAACGAAAGGTATTGTGTGATCTCGTTGAAAATAGGACTTGGGTTTACTTGAATACACACGCATTACCCGGAATATCAACAGCGTACAAATCTATATAAAGATTGTTTTGAGAACTTAATAACACAAGACAAAAATATTAAATACAATCTGGTAGATAATTTCATGACATTTATTTTTTAATATGATTTCCGGTGTATGTCCGGTGGTTTGAATATTAGCTTCCAATTGTTCAAGAGTTGCGGGTTTGTCGGCAAACGGACTTCTGGAAATGAAGTTGTCATTTTGCAATATCGGTTGTTATGCGCGCAGTATGTGTAAGTTGCACCAAAGACGATAGTTGTTCAGATGGCCGATGTGCTTCTTATTTGCAATAATGTAGAAAAATGGCACATCAGTAACGCACAAATTCGCGGTTTTTTCGTTTCGTTTGCAAACAATCACAAAAAGTCACTTGAAATACAAAAACCACTCAATATGCACACTTCAAACACAAACAAAACAGCATTCTCAAAATGATATTTACTCATCTATGTTTTTGATTCCTCTATAAAGCTCATGTCACCCATCTTTTACAATATATCGTTCTTGAGTAGAACTAACCAAATGTCGTTGATGTTTAGCTGAACAATTTTTAGAAACAAAAATTCAGTCAGCATGGCTTGACAGCGCCATTTATAGCAACGGCAGCTCCTTCCACAGCGTGTAAACTATACCAACGAATGCATTTTAATGGATGTAATGGTGATTCGAAAAATCTATTCTATTTGACAAATAAAAAGAAGGGCATGCAAAACTATGTTGACAAAATCATAGCGTAAAACTACATAGTTTTTTCGTATTTTTGTTATTTATTCGGTCTTTTATCATTATTATGACTTGAGCAGTTTTTTATTCTGGTTCGAGACCTCTATGTTGTTTCTTTTCAGAATCAACTTAAAAAGAAGAAATTGGTGAAATGTATTTGCTACGGTTGCCAGGCAGACTGTACAGCTGTTTCTAAACCCGCCAAGGTTTTTTTTCAGCAGTCTTTGGCAACGATTACTTCGGCCACAAATCAAATGACTTATACGGGAGACTCATTTTTATTAATGAGAATTACCCTTTGTGTATAGTCTTCGAACTGTGCGCAGAGCAATCTTCAACGCGCAATATCGTTTCCACAAATTCTGTTTCGCATGGGACTTTGTTGCGAAACAGAGTTGGTGGAAATGATATTGCGCGTTGAAGATTGCTCTGCGCACAGTTCGAAGACTATACACAAAGGGTAATTCTCATTAATAAAAATGAGTCTCCCGTATAAGTCATTTGATTTGTGGCCGAAGTAATCGTTGCCAAAGACTGCTGAAGAAAAACCTTGGCGGGTTTAGAAACAGCTGTACAGTCTGCCTGGCAACCGTAGCAAATACATTTCACCAATTTCTTCTTTTTAAGTTGATTCTGAAAAGAAACAACATAGAGGTCTCGAACCAGAATAAAAAACTGCTCAAGTCATAGTAAAACTACATATGTATGTATATTAAATTAACAGAATCATCATAAGTAGTAATAAAAGGTCTAAGGGGGCGAAATATAAAGAGTGAGAAAAGCAATACTTACTTAAGAGGATGATAATGCACATAGACATGTGGTTTAAAAACGGTCCTAATGTGGCAATAAGAGTAAGGAATCCAATATATAGTCAACCCAAAAAATATATAGAGGATAAAAAAGATCCAAATATTAAAACGAGAAATAAACACCATTAAATATAGGGGGAATAAAAAGGGGCCAAATATCAAAACGGGATAGAACAATATTAATTTAACAGAATTGTGTAGAAAATAGAAATTTGGACAAAAAGGGTGAAATATTAGAGTGAGTGAGAACATAATCAAAAAACCTGGGTAGCATAGAACATTAAAATTTGGATACAAAACAGAAATGGGTAAAAAGAGGACCAAAGGGAACGCAATATCCAAAGTGAGAAAAACAACATTAATTCAATAGGACTACAAAAAAATGGGTATAAAAAGGTGCACAAGAACCCGGAGATCAAAAAGTGAGAAAACAATATTAAACGAAGAATATGACATAAAAAATTAAAATGGAGATAGAAAATTTTAAAAAATAGACGAAACTTCAAGAAGAAAAAAAAATTAATATCAAACAGCTTTCAAACTAGAAATGGGGCCAAAAAGAGACAACAAATTTTAAAAGAGGGCGAAATGAAAGAAGTTCAGTTCCAAATCAACCGTGTGTTAAAAATTGAAATAGGGATAAATTATGGACAAAAACGGTCGACATATGAAAATGCGTAGCATAGGAAATCGGAATGGGCACAGAAAAAGTGTCAAAACGGCCAAGATAGAAAACAGCGAAAAAAAACATTATTACATCATCTTGATTAATATAAATGGGTGTAACTTGGCCATAATCGGGACTTTTAGGAAAATGATATAATGTTCTATGCTTTCATAGTTGACAATGATGTACAAAACACTTATCAGGAGGCAGTTTCATGTGGTCATAGCGTGAAGTGGAAGCAGGCAATGGATGAGGAGTTAAATTCGCTACTAAAAAATGGAGCATGGGATTTGGTGGAGTTACCTAAGGAAAATAATTTAATTTCAAATAAGTGGGTTTAGGAAATCATGAAGAATAAAGACGATACAGTTGAACGTTTCAAAGCTGGCGTAGTAGTTCGTGGATTTACCCAACAATTTGGAAGCGACTACGAGGAAAAAATTTACTTCCGGTTGCAAAATGTACTGCAATTCGTATGATTTTGGCTTTGAGTAGTACGAGGGTTGCTTTATATATTTCTGGCCTAGGCAACACTAAGTGTTAATGAAATTAACTCGTGAACATTTTGGTGCGATCATTTTTCACAACTTTCGACGCGGATTACCACGACAAGAGTGCATCGATGAATTTAAATCTTTGTTTGGCGATGAAGCACCATCTTATAGCACTGTGAAAAACTGGTTTAATGAAATTAATCATGGCCGACGCTCGCTCAATGACGAAGGTCGTCCAAAAACGGCCGTTGTGCCAGAGAACGTTGATGCCGTACGTGAACTGATAATGCAAGATCGTCATGTGACGTACCGTGAGATAGAGGCATCCTTGGGCATTTCTTCCACTAGCATACATTCGATATTGCATGAACACCTGGCCGTGAAAAAGGTTTGTTCTCTTTGGATCCCGTATAATTTGACAATCGTTCAAAAAAATGCTCGTGTCGTTTGGTGCAAAGAAACTTTGGAAAAATACGATCGCGGTGCTTCAAAAGACGTTTATAAGATCTCACAGGTTACGAATCATGGATTTATGCATATGAGACCGAAACAAAACAGCAATTGACCGTGTGGGTCTTCGAAGACGAGCCAAATCCATCAAAAGTTGTTTGTGGAAGAAGCAATTCGAAGCAAATGGTCGCCTGTTTCTTCGGTAAAACTGGTCATGTGGCGACTGTTTCGCTTGAGCAACGTAGGAGGTCAATTCTGATTGGTACATCACAATTTGTATGCCTGAAGTCTTCGGAGAAATTCGAAAAACGAACAAGAAAAGACGAAACATTGTGTACCATGGCAATGCGAGCTCTCATACATTGGCTCAAACCAGCGCCTTTTTGACCGGCTAAAACGTTGAATTGATGGGTCATCCGCCGCACAGCCCTGACTTGGCACACAATGACTTCATTTTATTTCCGCACATCAAGAAAAAAATGCGTGGTCAACGATTTTCGTCGCCAGAAGATGCTGTTGTAGCGTTCAAAAACCATGTTTTAGAGGTGTCTTAATCGGAGTGGAAAAAGTTCTTCGACAATTGGTTTGAGCGCATGCAAAAGTGTACAAATCATGCTGGAGAATACTTTGGAAAAAAAACAATAAAACCATTTTTGATGATAAATATTCGCTTTTTCATCATTAGGCCAGAAATATATAAGCAGCCTTCGTACGTATAATTTCCTCTTACTCAATTTGATATCAAGACTGCATTTCTGTATGGCAATCTTGATAAAGAGATATATACGCAAAAACCCATTGGATACAACGACGGATCCAGTAAAGTATGCAAATTACGAAAAAGTTTGTATGGACTAAAACAGGCCTCGAGATGTTGGAATAGATATTTTTCAGAAATTTTACTGAAATTCGAATTCAGGATTAGTTTAGCTGATAGCTGTTGTTTTGTTGTAGAAATCAATAACAGAAGAATAATTTTGGTCATTTATGTTGACGATGGGATAATTGCGGCCGAAAGTACAGAAATTGCGGAACTGTTCATTAACCATTTAAAAGGTGAGTTCGACGTGAAAATAATTAAATCCTTATACTACCTGGGTACTGAGATAACACAAGAAAGATGTAAGATCCGTGTTTGCCAAATTGCATATTTGAAGAAATTATTGGAAAAATTTAATATGAAACTTAACCAGTCGATGAGAACATAGCTGCAACAGGACATTCAGTGCAACCTAAATTTCCGTTTGAAAAAGCAGTGGGCTTATTCATGTATTTAGCCGTAGCCCCAAGGCCCGACATTGCCTACGCCGTTTCGTACTTAAGTCGGTTCTTGGATTCTTTTGGATACGATCATATCACAGCAGTTGAACGAATATTCAAATATTTGTGTGGAACTGTGAAATATGGAGTTACTTTTGAAAAAACAGATACACGTTTTTTAAAATGTTTTACCGACTCTGATTTTGCCGGAGATGTAGAAAAGAGACACCCAACTACTAGATATGTTGTAACGTTATCAATTTCATGGATTTCTCGAAAACAGCAGACATTGGCTCTCTCAACTACCGAAGCCGAATATGCTGCTGTTTGTGAAGTAGTGCCATCAAGCTAGTGAAGAACCCTCAATTCCACAAGCGAACAAAACATATCGAGGTGAAATATCATTATATTCGCGAAGTATATGTAACCAAATTTTTTGAATTACTATATGTGCCGACAAATGACCAATTGGCTGACCTCTTAACAAAACCTTTGAAAAAGCACCGATTCAACGATAAAAGGCGATAAGTATGAAGAATCTTTTTATGGGCGAAGGTGGAAGTGTTGGAGAAAATTATTTATATTGTTCGTTCGTACTTTACTGTTTTGTACTTTGTTAAAGAAAAGAAAAACTAATCACATGTTCGTTGAAAAATATTTTGTATCCGTATATGAAATTCAATAAAATATTTTTCAGTCTTCGAGAATTGTTCCCAACGAAACAGCAACCGGGTTTTTTCTTAACAAAGGCAACAAATTCGGTTAAAAAGGGTGATAAAAGGAAGCTAAGAGAACACAATATTCAATCAACAAGATTACATTGAAAATAGGAACGCAATATAAACAGTATCAAATTAACAGAATGACAAAAAAAAAAATAAAAACGGGATGAAAGGGACAAACTAAATCAATGTTCTGATTAATCGCAGAAAAATAACACTTGTAGCGCGAACGATGGCATTATTGAACATTTTCAATAATAAAATTAGGTAATAAAATACAAAATTAATTTTTTTTACAAAAAAAATAAATTTTAGAGATGTTGTTGGAAACACGGACGCTTGGAAGCAGGTGAGGAAATGGGGTAATTTGATAAATAGAGCCAAAGGGGGAAATTTAAAAAAGTGTGAAAAATGTATTCTAAACTAAAACTGAATGAAAATTCGCCAAAGGTAGATCAAAAACGAAATAAACCAGAGATGTTGAAAAATAGAAGAAGTATATGGGACAAAAACCTTAAACGAACTAAACCTTGACACAAATAAAAATAATATTAGACAAAGTAAAAAAAATTGAATAGCCATCTTAAATAAAGTTGAACAATAAAGCGTTTAAAAGGAAAACGGGTCGACGCAACGACTGTCAAAATCACCGACAAGTATAATCGGTGTTCCATAGCAGTTTTTCTTTAAATATTGTTTATACGTTTTTACACCAAATGAAGATTTTATTACCAGGCTAAAGAGAATAAAATGCTTAAAATCAAATAAATACTATACTATATTAATGTTTTGAAATATCCGTAGCCAGTTCGAAAATTAACAAAACTTGAAAGAAAAATAATAGTAGTGAAAGCAAAATAATAGTCAATCAATAAACTGTAATGTATTCACGATTAGAATAAATAATCACTAAATAGAATAATATTAATCTAGTAAGTAATATAAGGGATATATTTTATTATAGTGAGTTTTGAACTTATATAACAGTTTTCCGCTTACGAAGTATCGGGTATTTGCTTGTGAATAAATATATTTCTAACATACATATTTTCTTTTCCAGATATGGGAAAAAATTCGTCGCCCCAAAATCTTTTTACAAATGGCAGATCACAATTCATAACAAAAAATAACTCTCGAGTTGTTGTCCAGAAAGGAGGTTTAGCAATTTTACCCTGTGTTGTTAAATTGAATTCACCAGCCACTGTAAGTATACAAATCGAAATTTCCACCAAAGTCCTTACCAGACCAAAAAAATGTATGTTCTAGAAAAAAATTTTTGGTTGTCGTATTTTCATGGGAAAACAATCAAATTTTACTAATGTAAACAAATTTAACATTTATTTATAAACCATATTCGGATGCAAAGTCGCGCAAACAAAACTTTTCTTATTTGGATGTTTCAATTGCACATTAGGCTTTGATAACACTTCTTAAAGAGCGATATTATGCATTGACTTTTTTTTCTCTAAAATCGTTCTAAGAACCAAAAAGAAATGAATAAGAAACTATTCGACTGCCAGAACCTGGAAGTTTTTGCTTTGCATTATCGAATATTTGAAGAACCCGTGCTGTTGTAAATATTGTTTTCTAGTTAACATTACTCTACATATTAGATCGTATATTATCAAGTTATGTTTGAAATTAACTTAAATATGTACATGGAAGTTTATGTAAGTTCAACAAAATTACTGAATTTCAATAGGTTATGGGCCTCACCAAAACTGAAAAATATTTCATAAAATAAAATAAAAAGAATTCAAACATCAAGAATTTCAATTGGAATTCAAGATTCTAGATCGAACCTTCAAGAGAATAGCAAGGAATCATCAAGACAACAATTATGGAGTATTGCAAGAACATTAAACCTTTGTCTGGTGAGTTTGAATGACCAATCTGGAAAAGAAAAATCCGAGACATTTTTGATTTTTATGAGGGACCTCTAGATGTAATTGATTTAAAGATTACAAAGCCGGAAAATCTGCCAGAAGGTGCTCAGGGGCGTAGCCAGAAATTTTTTTAGGTCTTTTTTCGAGGACAATTTCTCAATAATCAATGATAAAACGAGGACATTTTTTTTAAAAAAAAGTAGGACATATTTATTGACTAGAATATTGAGAGATACTTTAAAAGTATCATTTTTGGTTTCTCAAAATAAATTTGTATTCACACTTCCACTTTTATTACCACTTGTGTATTAAATAAAACTCTAATAAAACACTTTGTTTAATTACTTCGTGGTAGAAGTATGTATGAATGAATGAGTTTATTATCAAATTTACATCGCTTTATGTGTGTTTGTCTGCACCTGTTGATCGTCTAATGCAGTGCTAGTCAACCACTTTACCCGGGGAACGAACATCTTCGGCTTTTTCACACGTATTAACACGAGTGCCAGCAAAAAATGTAAATAAACGCTTGTGAGAGCAGTCATTTCAAATCAGTTGCTCTAAAGCATTCAATGAAAGCACATCTTTTTGACTAGCACTGGTCTAATGATTGACATATTCTTCGACGTTGAATTTGTTTTGGGTGTTGAAGGAGTTGAAGATTGCGTCGACCTTGGTTGTTGTTGTTAGGGTAGATATCAGTGATGTGTGGTGTAACGGCTTTTCTTGATCTGCTTTGGCTGCTGCTGTTGCTATGGGTGATGTGGGTGACGTATCTTGTGTGTTGTAGCTGTGTAACGTCTTTTCTTGTTCTGCTTTGGTTGCTGCTGTTGCTATGGGTGATGTGGGTGTCATTGTCTGTTGTTGTTGTTGACAAAGATGAATTTTTTCTTAAAAAACGCAGATTTTTTCGAGGACATTTGGCTTAGGTTGGGGCATTTGCCCCTACCTGCCCCTACCTGGCTACGCCCTTGAAGGTGCTACAGATTCAGAGATACAGATACAGAGCCATAGAGCACAGAAAACACGCAGAATTCTACAGAAAGGCAAATGCGTATGTTAAGACAGTCATAACGAGTTGCATATCGGATGCGGTGTACCAAAAAGTGATGGATAAGATGAAGACGTCTCGACACATATCGTCAAACTTAAAGTTCTTTGAGAAGAATTGAACAACGGCATAAGAGCAAAGGGTGCCAGATATGCTATTTATATGCAAGGTTTTGCATATATTGTCAAAAAGTTACGAGAAGTTCAGGCTGATATCAGGTGAAAAAGACAAAACCGTGGATGAACTTACTATCTAACTATGCATGTTCGAGAGGTACTTCAATAAAAATAACAGCACAAGTAACATTTAAAGTTAAGAGGCACTCAAGATTACAATAAGCAAAGGTCCAATGGATAAGTACCATAAAAAAGCGAAGAAGGACGATGTATGTAACTATTGCAGGAAGAAAGGACATTGGTTAAAGGAGTATAGAAGGCGGTTAGCTGTTGGTGGACCTACAAAGAATACATTTTCAACAGCTGTTAATGTACAAAAACCATCAGTTGCACTTATTATACTATTTGTAATGAGATTAATCAGGTAAATACAAGCACGGATTGGTGGAACTGCTTTAAACTTTTTACGCAATTTAAATTTTTTGATCAAGCACATTTAATTTAAGCTGCTGGAAAAGACACACTGAAAGCAATCGGAATGTGCGTTGATCCAATTATTTCAATAGTGGACGGTCAAAGTTTAGAAATGATTTTAGAAGACGTTTGGTACGTTCCTAAAATTCAAAAACATTTATTTTCTGTTTTGGCTTCTCAAGATCAAAATTAAAATAGTGAATTTTAGTCAACGGCAACAAAGTGCTGGCTGACGGTGCATGATCAAATTGTTCTACGTGGTCATAGGTCATTTAACGGATCATTATACAAAACAGATTTTTTTTCCAGTAATTAAAACCCAGGATGTAAATTGATCAGTAACTAGTAGTTCGACGTTGCAACTATTTCATGAAAGATTGGGTCATAAAGGTAAACATCATGTCAAGAATAAGTTGCTAAAAGAATTCAATATATGTACATGTGAAATACGATATCAATATCTGTGAACCATGTATTTACGGAAAAAGTACTCGACTATCTTTTGGAAGACGTAAACGTTCAACAGTTTCTGGTGAATTAATATCGTGCGACGTTTGTGGTTCTTTCCCCTCCTCGTATCAAGGTTTTAATTAGTTTATTGTATTTAAGGATGACTATACAAAGTACAGGTATGGTTATATTGTTAGAAATAAATAGGCACATGCCAGACAACAAGGACATAGAGACACAACTTTGATGAGTGATAACGGCGGAGAGTTTGATAATGCAGAGGAAAAAGAAATTCGTAAACATGATGGAATTAATCATAAGTTTACGGTCCTCAACAAAATGGTGGTGCGGAAAGAGAGAACAGGACTATAGTAGAGATGGCGAGGACATTTAATTTTTCCAACCCTGAGAACTTTAAAAAGCGCGATCTATTAAGAAAATCAAGAAGAATTTTCTCACGAGGACGCAGAAGGAATATTAAAAGAAGAAAGTGGTAAATGTCCCAGAGAAGATTCCGAACAAGATGAACCCATTTCTTAACGTCTCAGAGATCGAACAATAACGCATAATCTGAGAGAAAGATTTCTTAATGATGTACCAAGAAGTTTTTACACAAATACAAACGCCTTCTACATACATAGAAGCTATTCAAAGTAATCAGACAAGCTATGCAATCTGAAATCAATTCGTTAAAGGAGAATAATACATAGATTCTGAAAAGCTTGCCAAAGGATCAAAGGATCTTCCTGAAAGATCTGTGTACCGAGTTAAGCCGAATTCTGATGGAAGTATTGAGAGGTATAAAACTCGGCCTGTTATTAAATGCTTTAAATAGAGGAAAGGCATTGACTACGATCAGAACGTCAGTTCAGTTGCAAAGATGACAACGAAACATGCGCTCTTAGGTATTGCTGCAAGCGAAGAGCTGCACTTAGCACAGTTTGATTTATCAACAGCTTTTCTTTATGGCGAATTGGAAGAAATCATTTATATGAAACAGCCTGAGGAGTCTACTTAAAAGAAGTTTGTATGGATTAAAGCATGCTCCTAGGTGCTGGAACAAGAGAATAGGAAAATTTTTTGTTAATAAAATTGGTCTAAAACAAAAAAAATGGTCTGCTGACCCTTGTCTTTATATAAGGGGAAGAAAAGGGAAGAAGTTACTATTGACACTTTACGTAGATGACGGATTAGTTGCTGCCTCTGATTATGAAGAACTGAATTCATTTTTAAATGAATAAAAATCTGAATTTAAAATCGTAGTGAAAGATGCGAATTGTTTCCTCGGCTTTGAAATTGAAAAGAAGGAAGACGGTATCAAAATTAGCCAAAGAGTGTATGCCTGGAAGATACTTCAAAGATTTAATTTCTCGGAATATAAATCGATGGATAAAGTATGTAAAAATATTAATTCAGGGAAAGAAAAAACCGAATTTCCGCGTAGACAAGCAGTTGGTGCATTGATTTATTTAATGCTGTTTCAGTTCGGGTCTTGTGAAGATCTTTGGAAAATCCTGCTTCAGAAAATGTACAAAGAGTAAATCGAGATATATTGCGGGAACTTTAGATATTGATATAGAATATGCTAAAAATGGCCCAAAGTATTTAGAATGCTTCAGTGATGCTGATTTTGGAGGATGTTTAAAGGCGGGAAGATCTACATCTGGAGTTGTTGTGACATATGCTGGAGGAGCTATATCCTGGTAAAGTATTAGACAACAAATGGTTACAACATCTTCGAGTGAGGCAGAAATTGTAGCAGCTAATGAAACATCCAAAGATATATATGGCTTACAAAGCTTTATAACGAAGTTATTAATCTAAATAAGATACCGGTCATACAAATCGACAACACTGCTGCTATACGTCCAGCTCAAAACCCGGAATTACATAGACGTTCTAAACACATATCAATTAAACATTTTTTTATCATAAAGAAAGTCGACGAGGGTAAATTGCAAGTTTCTGAAGTATCCACTGAAGAGCAAGGTGCAGACATGATGAAAAAACCTCTAGAAAAAATTCGGTTAAAATATTCATGTAGTCGTTAAAATCTTTGTTAAATTTCCAACAAGGGAAAGTGTTGTAAATATTGTTTTCTTGTTAACATTACTCTACATATTAGATCGTATATAATCATGTTACGTTTGAAATTAACTTAAATATGTACATTGAAGTTTATGTTAGTTCAACAAAATTAATGATTTCAATACGTGCGACATTGAAAAACTACATCGTCGAAAAACTACAGCGTCGAAATTACATGCGGAAAGATCATCAAAAATCTAGTATTAAACAAAAATTTATCGTACAGCTGTTTTATTTTAATTTAAACTTATTTAATGTTAAACTTTGTTCAAAAATAAGAAGATTTGTAATTTTGCCACTTATATTTTATTATTTTTTATATGTATTTTTTTACGTAAATAATTATTTATTGCATCAAAAAAAAATATTTTAAACCATACTATGTAAGAGTGGTATTGTTTTTTGAACTTCATTTTAACAATAGTATGATTGCCGCAATTATAATATTATGTAAATATAACAATAGTATTATTGCCAATCTTAGAAATGAAAATAGTGTTGCTGCAACAATATAAATATGGTTCGTGTGACAGGTAACAGCAAAAGCTAGAACCCACCTTTAGTTCAGGATATCAAATAGTTGCAACACTATGAAGAAATCCACCCGGAACAACAAATGGAAATTTGCAAAAAAGTTCACCACAAAAACGAAATCGGAGCTTTAAAAAATTAATAGGTAACTGCACACTCACCCTGAAAAGCAAACTCTTAGGTGGAAGGAACTTTTCGAGAGCATATTCAATATCGACATCGAAATTCTCATCGAACTGCGAGGAATATGAAAATATCCGCCTCCAAATTAGCAGCCACACTGTTAACTGCATGGACCGCAGAGGTGCGTTTGTCACTCACTGTGAAAGTCGATGACGTCAATATCCCGACTGCCAACTACCCCAAAATCCTTGGGGTCACATTGGACAGCCTTTTGCACATGCTACAGCTATCTGCACATGCTACAGCTATCTGCGATAAGCTCAAAAGTAGGAACAAGGTCCTCAATTCATTTGTCGACAGTACTTGGTGAGCCGACAAAGAAACTTTGTTGACCTCTTACAAAGCGATAGGTCGGTCTGTAGCAAACTACGAAGCACCTGTATGGTCGGCGAACATGATTGCGACGCAGTGGAAGAAAATTCAGACTGACCAGAATTCTGCCCTCAGAACATAAACAGGGTGTCTTCTTATGTGTTCTGAGGACCATCTACATGAGGACACGAGGGTCCTTACCGTGCGCAGACACAATTTCCTGCTGTCTAAACGATACCAGCTAGAGTGTTTTCGCAGCAGTCATCCTTGGACAGTATGCCTTCGCCCAGTCAGATCAGTTACTTTCTTCATGATCTAGAGATAGAGGTCCAGCCCTTTAGATCATCGATACAATCAGGCTGGTCTGAACAACATTCATGCCGAGAAGTCGCAGCAGCAGTATCCAGTTACCGTGTGAATGTAGTGCTAGCATCCCCCAAAAATTTCACCTAAGGAGAAAGTACTGCATCGGCAGACGCGGGTGGTTCCGGCGCAGCAGAGATCTGGATTTCGCATCCGCCTCAATTCATACTGGGCATGAATTGATGCTAACGTTCCGGACATCTGCCCCGCCTGCCATCTGGGACCACGAGACGTGCTGCACCTCTTCATTTGTTCGGCCAAGCCGACTCAGCTGACGCCAGGTCTCTGTGGACGCATCCAGTTCAAATGCCGCGTTTCCTCCACCTAGATATCTCCCATCTTGGAAAAAGGCACAGATGGTGGTTCACCATGCACTCCCTTACCTTGGAGAGCGCAGAGCAAATCGCAATTGGCCGATAATTCGCAGGATTATTGGCTTCACCCTTCAACACGCTGGGAAAACTCCCGCACGGTAAACCAGGTTGAAAAGGTTGCGTAATGGACGGACTAGCGTCGAAGAGTACTTATATAGGACAAGTGCCGAAATACCATCCGGGCCCGGGGATTTATTCACACCGAGTTTCGCAAGAATCCTTTTAACTCCACATGTTCGAAAAAATATCTGAGGTATGGAACTTGATTTTCGATCACGGGGAGTGGTTGATTGCTTTCCGGCAAGGAAGAATTTTCTGCAAATATTTCAGCCAAAAGGTTAGTAGTTAAGTAATGGTCAATAATGTTATGTTGGTGCCCTGCTACACACGGAATATGTGTCGGTTCATTCACTAGTTGCGTCAAGTAATTTTGCGCAGCGATGAGCTCGGTGCATTGGCCCTCCGGAGTTGTACGACTCGAATGTGAAAGCCAGGCGGAATTATGGACATTGAAATCTCCAGCAACGACAATTTTACTGTCTGGATAACTCTCCAAAACGTTCGATATTGAATTGTGAATTCAAGTGTTTCTGGCTCTGAAACACTATGTCATTACGTACATATACCACAAGACCTCTGTGGGTAATAAAACAGAGATAGGGTGTGGTACCCAGGAACGTGAAAATCCTGTGGATCAGAATTCTCACGGACCTGGGTCTCACTTAGAGCTAGAACATCAGGACTATGAAAATGAATATGAGAATACACAGCGAAAAAATTCGAATGCAACCCTCGTATGTTGGCGAAATGGATTTTAAATTTCTTCACCATTACGCCAACCAGAACTTAACACGAGCGTGGCGGTAAAACAAGGATACCCTCTGTCCCCACTACTCTTTGCCGTTGTTTTGGACGTCGTTGCGTCAAAAATTTTAACTCAAATCATCAAACAGTCAAAGAAAAGGCATTGTCTGGGATCTTCACAACAACCTTAAAGATTTC
Source organism: Hydrotaea diabolus (assembly GCA_963513945.1). Taxonomy (NCBI): domain Eukaryota; kingdom Metazoa; phylum Arthropoda; class Insecta; order Diptera; family Muscidae; genus Hydrotaea; species Hydrotaea diabolus. Next base: position 108,100,589 of record OY740717.1, read on the forward strand.
GGCTGTGCAGACGATATTTGCATCGTGTCACATACGTTCCGCGATATGCAGTCGAAGGTTAATGATCTGGTTGCACTGGTCAGCACTGTAGGACTTGAAGTTCACATTGAGAAGATACATGCTATGAGCATAAATCACGGTATCGACAACGACATCCTGGTACAAAAACAGCGAATTGCATATATTAACTCCTTTTGCTACGTAGGAAGCATGACAATGGTTGATGGAGTTGTGGAGGATGACGTAACAAATAGGCTAAAAACTGCTAGATTGGCTTTCGACCGGCATGGCGATCTCCACAAATACCGAAGTTAATAACGAAGGTAATAGACCTTGTTAGAAGTCGTAGTCATTAATGCATTTTACGTCCGCTAAATGGGCGTGCGATTAGGCACAGGACAAATGACATTTTCTAATGGATATCCTTATGTAAATGCATATTTTAAAGTTGGTCTCGGACCAGTCATATGGGCCCTAGGGTTATATGACACGTTTTAACCATGGACACTTTGGTATACAAAATTCATAAAATTGGTCATGAATCCGAATATTACATTAACTTTACGACTGTATTTTAGGCCTTAACCAATGGGGCAATGGATTCATGGACAAAATAGGTTCTTTCGAACATTACTATTAATATTTGTCTAAATTTTGGGTCCGACTAAAGGCTCCAAAAATTGGCCCTCTTCAACAATAAACACGTGTGTTCTCAAAAGTAATGACATTTCCACACAAATCTTAATATGACATTAATCTTTCGATTTGGCTGTATTGGAGGCCCAGGCACATGGGCCAAGGGTCAAAAATTAGTTTCTGTCAAACATGGACCCACCACCAACAACCATATCCCCCAATACTTACAATACCATACTGGAAGGTAATCCATGGTGGAGAGTATGTATAAAAGTTTCTGCACCGCTGAAATTACCAATTGTTTATTTTTATGCAATCTAAACTCAGATAAAAAAATATTTTATATCAAATTGCTGCAGTTTACTTTATGAACACTTAAAACTAAACATCAAACACATTCCGTCCTAATCTCTGCCTGGAATACCGTATTGTGGTCCTCCAGTCAGAGATAGTTTTCGATACAAAGGTTCTCTACTTTATATAAAATCCAGCTGCTGTACAATTTTGAGTCATCGATGTTACAGTGGATGCTCGTTCTTTTTATATATGGGACCCAATTGACCTCTCTCTTCTAGAAAACCAGCCCTTTCTGGAATTTGGCCTGTAACTCGATCTAGTAGTGCGAGGCCCGAAAATGTTTCAAGGATACTTTGGTGGAGGGATTTTTTGATGTCCGCTAGGTGTCTGATGTAGGTATAAATCGGACTTTTGTTTAGTATTACCTCCATTGGTGTAGTAGAAGTGTTGAAGATTCCAGACTGTAGCTTTGCTTAATCCATTTTATTTATGTTGCACCTCTAAGCCATGGTCCACCAGTCTAGTGCCGTGTATGCAACAATTGGCCTTTCTGCGCTTGTATGGAGACAGTGTGCCTCATTTAGATCGAATTGTTCTCCTGTTATTTCCATAATATCTGTGAACCATGTATTTACGGAAAAAGTATTCGACTATCTTTTGGAAGACGTGAACGTTCAACAGTTTCTGGTGAATTAATATCGTGCGACGTATGTGGTCCTTTCCCCCCCTCGTATCAAGGTTTTAATTAGCTTATTGTATTTAAGGATGACTATACAAAGTACAGATATAGTCATATTGTTAGAAATAAATAGGTACATGCCAGACAACAAGGACATAGAGACAAAATTTTGATGAGTGATAACGGCGGAGAGTATGATAATGCAGAGGTAAAAGAAATTCGTAAACATGATGGAATTAATCATAAGTTTACGGTCCTCAACAAAATGGAGGTGCGGAAGGAGAGAACAGGACTATAGTAGAGATGGCGAGGACATTTAATTTTTCCAACCCTGAGAACTTTCAATATTTTGAACAAGACAGCGCGATCTATTAGGAAATCTAGAAGAATTGTCTCACGAAGAAGATTTTGAAGAATTCGATGAAGAATATGAGGACGCAGAAGGAATATTTAAAGAAGAAAGTCGTAAACGTCCCAGAGAAGATTCCGAACACGATGAACTCATTTCTTAACGTCTTAGAGATCGAACAATAACGCATAATCTGAGGTATAAAGATTTCTTAATGATGTCCCAAGAAGTTTTTACACAAAAACGCCCTCTACATACATAAAAGCTATTTAAAGTACTCAGGCAATCTATGCAATCTGAAATCAATTCAATAAAGGAGAATAATACATGGATTCGGAAAAGTTTGCCAAAAGGATCAAAGGATCTTCCTGGAAGATCTGTGTCCCGAGTTAAGACGAATCCTGATGGAAGTACTGAGACGTATAAAACTCGGTCTGTTATTAAAGGCTTTAAATAGAGGAAAGGCATTGACTACGATCAGAACGTTAGTTCAGTTGCAAAGATGACAACGAAACATGCGCTCTTAGGTATTGCTGCAAGCGAAGAGCTGCACTTAGCACAGTTTGATGTATCAACAGCTTTTCTTTATGGCGAATTGGAAGAAATCATTTATATGAAACAGCCTGAGGAGTCTACTTAAAAGAAGTTTGTATGGATTAAATCATGCTCCTAGGTGCTGGAACAAGAGAATAGGAAAATTTTTTGTTAATAAAATTGGTCTAAAAGCAAAAAAATGGTCTGCTGACCCTTGTCTTTATATAAGGGAAAGAAAAGGAAAGAAGTTACTATTGACACTTTACGTAGATGACGGATTAGTTGCTGCCACTGATTATGAAGAACTGAATTCATTTTTAAATGAATAAAAATCTGAATTTAAAATCGTAGTGAAAGATGCGAATTGTTTTCTTCGGCTTTGAAATTGAAAAGAAGGAAGACGGTATCAAAATTAGCCAAAGAGTGTATGCCTGGAAGATACTTCAAAGATTTAATTTCTCGGAATATAAATCGATGGATAAAGTATGTAAAAATATTAATTCAGGGAAAGAAAAACCGGAATTTCCGCGTAGACAAGCAGTTGGTGCATTGATTTATTTAATGCTTTTTCAGTTCGGGTCTTGTGAAGATCTTTGGAAAATCCTGCTTCAAAAGATGTACAAAGAGTAAATCGAGTTCTAAGATATATTGCGGGAACTTTAGATATTGATAAAGAATATGCTAAAAATGGTCCAAAGTATTTAGAATGGTTCAGTGGTGCTGATTTTGGAGGATGTTTAAAGACGGGAAGATCTACATCTGGAGTTGTTGTGACATATGCTGGAGGACATATGCTTGAGTCATCGATGTTACAGTGGATGCTCGTTCTTTTTATATATGGGACCCAATTGACCTCTCTCTTCTAGAAAACCAGCCCTTTCTGGAATTTGGCCTGTAACTCGATCTAGTAGTGCGAGGCCCGAAAATGTTTCAAGGATACTTTGGTGGAGGGATTTTTTGATGTCCGCTAGGTGTCTGATGTAGGTATAAATCGGACTTTTGTTTAGTATTACCTCCATTGGTGTAGTAGAAGTGTTGAAGATTCCAGACTGTAGCTTTGCTTAATCCATTTTATTTATGTTGCACCTCTAAGCCATGGTCCACCAGTCTAGTGCCGTGTATGCAACAATTGGCCTTTCTGCGCTTGTATGGAGACAGTGTGCCTCATTTAGATCGAATTGATCTCCTGTTATTTCCATAATATCTGTGAACCATGTATTTACGGAAAAAGTATTCGACTATCTTTTGAAAGACGTGAACGTTCAACAGTTTCTGGTGAATTAATATCGTGCGACGTATGTGGTCCTTTCCCCCCCTCGTATAAAGGTTTTAATTAGCTTATTGTATTTAAGGATGACTATACAAAGTACAGATATAGTCATATTGTTAGAAATAAATAGGCACATGCCAGACAACAAGGACATAGAGACAAAATTTTGATGAGTGATAACGGCGGAGAGTATGATAATGCAGAGGTAAAAGAAATTCGTAAACATGATGGAATTAATCATAAGTTTACGGTCCTCAACAAAATGGAGGTGCGGAAGGAGAGAACAGGACTATAGTAGAGATGGCGAGGACATTTAATTTTTCCAACCCTGAGAACTTTCAATATTTTGAACAAGACAGCGCGATCTATTAGGAAATCTAGATGAATTGTCTCACGAAGAAGATTTTGAAGAATTCGATGAAGAATATGAGGACGCAGAAGGAATATTTAAAGAAGAAAGTCGTAAACGTCCCAGAGAAGATTCCGAACACGATGAACTCATTTCTTAACGTCTTAGAGATCGAACAATAACGCATAATCTGAGGTATAAGGATTTCTTAATGATGTCCCAAGAAGTTTTTACACAAAAACGCCCTCTACATACATAAAAGCTATTTAAAGTAAACAGGCAAGCTATGCAATCTGAAATCAATTCAATAAAGGAGAATAATACATGGATTCGGAAAAGTTTGCCAAAAGGATCAAAGGATCTTCCTGGAAGATCTGTGTCCCGAGTTAAGACGAATCCTGATGGAAGTACTGAGACGTATAAAACTCGGCCTGTTATTAAAGGCTTTAAATAGAGGAAAGGCATTGACTACGATCAGAACGTTAGTTCAGTTGCAAAGATGACAACGAAACATGCGCTCTTAGGTATTGCTGCAAGCGAAGAGCTGCACTTAGCACAGTTTGATGTATCAACAGCTTTTCTTTATGGCGAATTGGAAGAAATCATTTATATGAAACAGCCTGAGGAGTCTACTTAAAAGAAGTTTGTATGGATTAAATCATGCTCCTAGGTGCTGGAACAAGAGAATAGGAAAATTTTTTGTTAATAAAATTGGTCTAAAAGCAAAAAAATGGTCTGCTGACCCTTGTCTTTATATAAGGGAAAGAAAAGGAAAGAAGTTACTATTGACACTTTACGTAGATGACGGATTAGTTGCTGCCACTGATTATGAAGAACTGAATTCATTTTTAAATGAATAAAAATCTGAATTTAAAATCGTAGTGAAAGATGCGAATTGTTTTCTTCGGCTTTGAAATTGAAAAGAAGGAAGACGGTATCAAAATTAGCCAAAGAGTGTATGCCTGGAAGATACTTCAAAGATTTAATTTCTCGGAATATAAATCGATGGATAAAGTATGTAAAAATATTAATTCAGGGAAAGAAAAACCGGAATTTCCGCGTAGACAAGCAGTTGGTGCATTGATTTATTTAATGCTTTTTCAGTTCGGGTCTTGTGAAGATCTTTGGAAAATCCTGCTTCAAAAAATGTACAAAGAGTAAATCGAGTTCTAAGATATATTGCGGGAACTTTAGATATTGATAAAGAATATGCTAAAAATGGTCCAAAGTATTTAGAATGGTTCAGTGGTGCTGATTTTGGAGGATGTTTAAAGACGGGAAGATCTACATCTGGAGTTGTTGTGACATATGCTGGAGGAGCTATATCCTGGTAAAGTATTAGACAACAAATGGTTACAACATCTTCGAGTGAGGCAGAAATTGTAGCTGCTAATGAAACATCCAAAGATGATATATGGCTTATAAAGCTTTATAACGAAGTTATTAATCTAAATAAGATACCGGTCATACAAATCGACAACACTGCTGCTATACGTCCAGCTCAAAACCCGGAATTACATAGACGTTCTAAACACAAGCATGACAATGGTTGATGGAGTTGTGGAGGATGACGTAACAAATAGGCTGAAAACTGCTAGATCGGCTTTCGACCGGCATGGCGAACTCCACAAATACCGAAGTTAATAACGAAGGCGAGGACATTTAATTTTTTCTTGTTAGAAGTTGTAGTCATTAATGCATTTTACGTCCCCTAAATGGGCGTGCGATTAGGCACAGGACAAATGAAATTTTCTCATGGATATCCTTATGTAAATGCATATTTTAAAGTTGGTCTCGGACCAGTCATATGGGCCCTAGGGTTATATGACACGTTTTAACCATGGACACTTTGGTATACAAAATTCATAAAATTGGTCATGAATCCGAATATTACATTAACTTTACGATTCGACTATATTTTATGCCTTAACCAATGGGGCAATGGATTCCTGGACAAAATAGGTTCTTTCGAACATTACTATTAATATTTGTCTAAATTTTGGGTCCGACTAAAGGCTCCAAAAATTGGCCCTCTTCAACAATAAACACGTGTGTTCTCAAAAGTAATGACATTTCCACACAAATCTTAATATGACATTAATCTTTCGATTTGGCTGTATTGGAGGCCCAGGCACATGGGCCAAGGGTCTGTTGGGCACCAAAAATTAGTTTCTGTCAAACATGGACCCACCACCAACAACCATATCCCCCAATACTTACAATACCATACTGGAAGGTAATCCATGGTGGAGGGTATGTATAAAAGTTTCTGCACCGCTGAAATTACCAATTGTTTATTTTTATGCAATCTAAACTCAGATAAAAAAAAATATTTTATATCAAATTGCTGCAGTTTACTTTATGAACACTCAAAACTAAACATCAAACACATCCCGTCCTAATCTCTGCCTGGAATACCGTATTGTGGTCCTACAGTCAGAAATAGTTTTCGATACAAAGGTTCTCTACTTTATATAAAATCCAGCTGGTGTACAATTTTGAGTCATCGATGTTACAGTGGATGCTCGTTCTTTTTATACATGGGACCCAATTGACCTCTCTCTTCTAGAAAACCAGCCCTTTCTGGAATTTGGCCTGTAACTCGATCTAGTGGTGCGAGGCCCGAAAATGTTTCAAGGATACTTTGGTGGAGGGATTTTGATGGCCGCTAGGTGTCTGATGTAGGTATAAATCGGACTTTTGTTTAGTATTACCTCCATTGGCCTAGTAGAAGTGTTGAAGATTCCAGACACCCAGACTGTAGCTTCGCTTAATCCATTTTATTTATGTTGCATCTCTGAGCCATTGAAGTCCACCAGTCTAGTGTCGTGTATGCAACAAATTGCCTTTCTGCGCTTGTATGGATACAGTGTGCCTCATTTAGATCGAATTGATCTCCTGTTATTTCCATAATAGTGTCTGATCAAGAATTTATTAGCCAGCTAGTTGACTCTCCCTTAGAAGCGAGGTTCTTCAAACGTTGGAGTCTTCGCCTTCCTAAAGAAAAGTGTCGAAGAGACAAATTTTGCTGTTTTTAAAGTCCCGTTTCTGGTACTACCCATCATATCTCAGTGTTTATAGCTATTATTATCTAGCATGCGCGAAAAAACTGGATATTCCGCGAAATAACGACCCAAAACATAGCTGTAGACGTTAAATTGTGGCTATAATATAACACAAAAAATTTGCCAACTCCGCAACAAACTCATAACATGAATCCGATAAAAAGTTTGTGGTCATTCTAGGAGGAAACAATATTTCGTCGAAAGGGTTTTGCAAGAAGAATGGTTCAAAATAACGGTTATTATCTGCTAGCATCAAGATAAAACGAAATTTCCTTCTTTTAGCGCAGAATCACACGTCGGCTATCCGCTGAACTCATGTTCAAAGAAAATTAATAAGAAACTCAGCATACTCATTTAAAGAATATAAAACATATTCAAATCTAGTTCTAATTGCTCAAATTGACCATTTTTTATTCCTTTGAGTTAAAATTTACTTGAATTGGGTAAATTTAGTGATCTCAGATTTAGTGTTTAGAAGTCAAATCTAGTATTAAATATTTTTTGTGTGAGGTTTGACACCTAAGACCGAGGCCACGCAATGAGCGGCAAAGCGGTGAGCGGCTGAGTGGTAAATTTGAGCGGCACGTGGCTTATTACTGAGCGTCATTTCTAAGCAGTTAGAAGTTAAAATGTCATTGTCATGTGAGGTTTGTTTTATGTTATTACGCGAAAATCGTATTCTTACTTATTAGAAGTTAATGCGTTTAAGAAAAAGAAGATTTGGTGTTCTTCAATAAATCTAGCAAGGCTACATTATGGGGAATTTAACCATTTATATAGAAATCTACTCAAATATCCAGACTAATTTTGGCAATACTGCCGAACGACTGTGGAATCCCTTGATACACTGTTGAAAAATGTTAAATCCAGATTGTCTAAAAATAGCGGACGACTTTGCACAAAGGAAGGTAAAATCTCCGCATTCACTTTTGGCATGTTTTTTCCTTGCCGCTCAGAAACCAACTGACAATTAGAGCAAGTTCTATTTCTGAGCGGCGCCGCCTACCCGCTCAGTGCGTGGCTAATTCAATACTATTTCATATGTTTTAATTTTTTGCCGCTTATCGCTCATTGCGTGGCCTCGGCCTAACAAACCTTATTTTAATTCCGATCTTGATCAGTTTAGGCGATAGTACATGTCATCAGAAGTCCTTTCCGATTTGAGGTCTGCCTCCCTAAAAGACATACATTAAGTCCAGTGTCGCCTAAATTTGTTATAATGCATTGTACAATATCAATAACTTACTAATTTCCCTCCTCATTTTATTAGGGAACTTTTCTCAAATCAGTGACATGTGCTCAACATATTTATAAAAATAAGAATGCACTTTTTCATTTTAAAATAAAAACACGTATTTTTTGAGGTAGTTGTGTTTTTTTTATTGAATTGCAATAAAGACATGTTCCGATTACGTACATGTAAAAAAAATATCCGCCAAATGGCCCCCACGGCTCTGATGGTAACCCGTACTCTATCCATAACTTTTTCACAGAGATGTGGCTGTATCTTACCGATGCTGCGTTGTCAATGGCATCTTATTTCAAAATGATTGTATCACAATGAAACGAGTATTGACTCTAAGTTACTCTTAGACTGACGACAACAAATATGCATTTGCAATGCAAATGCATATTTGCAAATTTTGCATAGAATTACGATCCCTACTTTTTCGATATGATTATGATAGTAACATGTGAAACAAATCAAATAATGATTTAAATGGTATAGTACAATAGATAAAGGATATAAGAAAGTCATGAAATGCCTCAAGTTTTTCTTTCTTATATGTGTGTTTTTCTTAAAAGCAATAACATGTAACAAGACCCTGAAAACGTACATGCTGTATGGCATTCGCAACGGGTGAAATCGGTTAAGATAAAATACTGATTTTCTGATATCGACCTTTTTAAAAAAGGCTATTCTCGTTAAAAATATTCCCAAAGACTAGAGAAGAAAGTACAAGAATAATATCTTACTCATGTAAAAATGTTTTGTAAAATATATAAGCCTTTCGAAGTCATTATATATCTGTAGGTCCGGGTCAACAGTGAGTATAGGAATTTGTTTGTTAATGGAAAGTTGAGGGGATAAATGAAACTGAATTTTATTTTTTGCACTTTATAAAAAATTTTTCTTGTTCTATGTTTGTGCGGATGTTTCTTATGTACATCACAAGTAGTGAAGTTATGCTCTCAATTAAAATCTAATTTCACTACTATTTTCTCAATTAAATTAAAAAGAAAATACTTATACCTTTAGAACGATGTATATTTATTTTTTGCACTTTTTTTCGACGAACGCTCGTTTTTTTAATTTTCGTCATATTTCAACATAAATTTTTTAATGAGGGAACTGTACAACATGTGATTTTATTTAAAAAACAACACGTTTACTATGGAGTTTAGCATATTACAACTTATCTACTTACTTAAGTCCCACAACATCCCATTTACTAACAAGGGGAAACTTCTCTTAAATCAGGTAGCTAATTCTTAGATCACTGACCGGGAAGTACGTGTTAACGCCGGTTCCAAGCGGCTAATGCATCAGTAGGAGAAGTTTTTACAGAAGTTTATTGTTTTACTCGTAAATTCGCCCGCTTGGACGAGGTTAAAACTTACTTGTATGATACTAGTGCACACTAATTATCAAACCGGGCCGGCCCGCAGTATTAAACGAGTTTTATACGTTTTTATTTAAATGAAATTTTTGTACTACAGGGTGTCCGTCGGGAAGGTATACTAGTTTGTTTATAATTTTTGATTAAATGAAAGAGAATTGAAATTATATTGATAAATATTCTATTTAATGTTGGCAATTATGTCTGGAATACAATATCAAATAAATGTCAGCCTCTGTTAGCCTCACAAATGCAAATTCTTCATTACATTCACACACATTCCACGCGGTGATAATTTAATCACGAATATTTTGCTTGAGTTGTTCAAGCGTTTTGGTTTGTTAGCATTAGCCTTGATTTTCAGATATCCCCACAAAAAGAAGTACGGAACAGTCAAATCAGGCGACCGTGGAGGTCAATCAACATCACCATTTCTTGAAATAACCTGTTGTGGAAAGAGGTATCGCAGAAATTCCATTGTAATCCTGGCTGTATGCGATGTGGCACCGTCTCGTTGATACCACATGTTAATCAAGCCCAAAGCATGCAGTTCTAGCGTTAAAAAGGTTTCAATCATATCACGATATCGCTCCCCATTGACATTTACCGTTATGCCGTTTTCATTTTCAAAGAAGTATGGTCCAATGATTCCTCTTGAGCAAATTGCACACCAGACTACCATTTTTAATGGATGCAAAGGTGACTGATGAATAATTTGAGGGTTTTCCATTGCCCAGAACCGACTATTCTGTTTATTCAAATATCCATTCAAATGAAAATGTGCATCCTCACGCATTATGGTTTTTTGATGAAAATCGGGGTTGTCATGAGCGAGCTGTAACATCCTATTGGCATGTGTACGGCGGCGTAAATGGTGTTGTGGAAGAAGCTCTTTTGTCAACTGAATCTTAAATCCCTATGCAAAATTGTGGCCAAAGTTGTTCTCTGAAGACCAAGCTCATGAGCAAGGCGTCAAATTGACATTGATGGATTGTTTTCACGTAACTTTCTCATCGTCACAGTAATCGATGATTGAATTTGATAAAATGTTTTAACGATTAAAACACGTTGGTTTATGAAATATTTTTCTATAATAAATTTGCCACGTCTCTACTTCACGACTGCCAAATATGAACTAACAAGACTAATGTTTACCAAAATGGCGCCAAAACAATGTAGTAGTACACCTTCCCGGCGCACACCCTGTACATGTGACCAGAAATATTCCAAAGTAACTTTTTTTTTAATCGCTTTCTATTACACCCATTTCTTCGCTTAATTGTCCCAGGGTAAATGTCAATAGATTCTGAAGAGATGGTTCTTACGACTTTTCAACTGTTATGGAAAAAATGTTGTTCAGATTTGTATTGTTGATGAAAATGGAAATGCATATACATCAAATCATTTCGGGTTTTTTAGGTATCTAAAATTTTTTTCTAAACTATGTTCAAATGGAACGAAATTTCTTCACAAACCAGAATAAGCATTTACGGTTAAAACAGATCTAAATATTATGTTATGATTCGGCTGAAGTTATTACTGTACTAAACATGATCCTATACTGTATGAAGCGTAAATCAAGTGTTGTGTTGAGATCAGGAAATAGGAAAGTTTCTGGAAAGTTTTTTTTGTGTATTTTTGTTGAACTTTTATTTGAAATTCAAGAATATTTTTTTCATAAGTTCCATAACTGTTGCATAAGTAACAGCAATTAGAGTATGAGTAACCATGTTGTGATGGTTAGCGTGTCCAACTATCAGACAAGTTAACCCATGTTCAACTCCGGGTTATAACACCCAACTATTTTCAAGGGCTCTATTAAATGTATTAGCCGTTCGGAGCCGGCGTTAAACATTAGGCACCGGTGAGTGAGTATACGAATTATATATAACGTACACAGTTCTGATTTGAGAGAAGTTTTCCCTTATTTTTTAATGGAATATTAAGGCACTTTAGTAAGTAATGAATAGTGTAAATACTACCAATCATGTATATCACATATCAAATGTTTTTTGTAAATATATACCTATTTGAACTTGTGCATTTAATAATAAATACTAAATTGTTCTTTTTATAGGTATCATGGATAAGAAGAAAGGATTTTCAGTTATTAACTGTTGGTTTATCGACCCATAGCAGCGACAAACGTTTTCTGGTAGAACACACACGCCACATGGGTCATTGGTCTCTCCGAATAAAATCTGTGCGAGAAGAAGATCGTGGACTGTATGAATGTCAGTTATCGGTGTATCCCACACAATCGATTTTCATTGAATTAAAGGTTGTGGGTGAGTATGACAATAATATAATGACAAATCTAGTAGTTGTTGTAACAACAATATATTTTGTTTTGCGAGTCCTATTCGTCTATAGGGGATCAGCTTCGATATCCAGTTAAAGGAAACGCACCATTTGAACTGGATGCGTCCGAAGAGACCTTGGAGTTAGCTGAGTGGGCTAAGCCGAGCATTTAAAGAGATACAGCAAATGATGTGGTCCCTGATGGCAAGCGTTGCCATCAATTCGCGCCCAATGTGAATTGAGGCAGCTGCACCATCCAGATCACAGCTGAGTTAGAGCCACGCGCGTCTGCGAGGTAGCGTCTTCTCCTCTGAGAAAATCTCCGCCGGGGGATACTGCTGATGTTACTGCATCAACGTGAATGTCGTTCAGACCTTCCTGTTAGTTTCGATGATCTTTATCTCTAGATCATAAATATTGTACCTGATCTATCTGGGCCTCCGCCCATGAAATGGTGGTTGGGATGACTATTGCGAAGACACACTTGCAGGTACCTCTTAAACAACAAGAAATTGTGTCTGCGCACTGTGAGGACCTTCGTCTCCTCATGTAGATGGTGCTCAGAAGACATAATGAGACTACCTGTTGATGTTCATAGGGTGGCATTTTGTCAAGACTAAATTTTCTTCCACAGCTTCGTACTGCCCAAATTCTGTCGGTTAATGACTTAAGGAATTTAAACAGTGCAGGCAATATCACCCGTCATGGGAAACTTTCCGTTTAACTTTACGGGGCTTCGACTTTCTGCCTTTAAATTCTACATGTAACTGGCGCCGGCACATTTATGACCCAATGTTTGAAACTAGGCGGATGGAACGTTTTTGTGATGTTCTCGAACAGGGTAGCATGATTGACCGAGTCGAAGTCCTTGGTAAGGCCAAGATTTAATAGGACCGTCCTGTTGTTAGGCTTGTTCTGGTTAAGTCCGCGACTTATACGTTTGGTGATGGCGTGTATAGCTATTGGTGCGCTGTGCTGGTAGCGGAACCAATGTAGATGATCAGCACATGGAGATGTTTGATCAGGCTGTGAAGGAGCAGTGCTTTAAACGTGTTTGCTACTGGAGAAAACAATAAGACCGTCATGAACTAAGTGAGTGGCTAACGAGAGATTGAGCATTTTGGTCATGTACTCTATCCCCGGGGAATCCAAGGGTTTTTTTCCGGTCCCAGGGCCTTAGATGACTTTGCGCTTGGCAACTTCGCCAATGGTAAATTATGGTGGGCCCCTTTGAATCGGAGAGCGCGGATATGACGCAATACTTTCCATTTCGCCTTATCGTCCTCTGGGTGCTTAATAAAAAGTCGGTTTAAGTAACTCGCGCACCGCTTCGAATCACCGAACTTGGCGGCAGTCCGATCATCCTTTCTTCCGAAGTAAGAGATCCAGGTAAGTGATCTAGCCATTTGTTCCGCTTATATTCATTGACAAGTGATCTACTGATCCCAGAGGTAAGATCACTAATTTCAGGGTCAGAAGGGTTGGGGTGACAAATGTCATTACGCTCATTTGCGAATCCGTTTCCCTCTGCTGGGTAATTTGGTCGTATCTCTGGTATTAGACCAGCAAGAATATGGCGAGCGGCTGTTGCGTTAATGATGGCCCGGAACGTCTTCTAGGCAACCCGAACAGCTGCTACTAAAGCTGCTGTTGGTAGCTTCTTTGAAGCATTCCAATCAGCTAAATCTATTATTGGTTTTGGTACTCGTTTATTACAAGTATTTTAAAAAACAGGGATTAATCGGCTCAAGACCTCTTGTCTCTATATTTAAATAGAAGACAAGGTTTTTAACAAAATGGCAAAGTCACATTAAAAAAACGTTTACAATTGGAATATTCGTAAAAACATAAGAGCTAAAATAAATCGCTAAGCGATGACTTTGAAAGCAATTCGATGAACAGGCTACGTACTCTGGCAAATCAACATGAATTACATTTATTTTTTTTTTGATTAAAATTGTATTTCATTTTAAAATTAAGGAAAATGTGTTCTCAAAAGAAATACAATATTCTATATAGTCGGCCGCTCCCGATTTTATTATTGAATTGTTTTACATACTTTAAGTATTTTACTAACACAATCATATATTATGGAACTGAAATATTCATCACCATCTATCCTTTACAGAAGCTGAAGCGGAAATCACGGGAGCTCCAGACATTCACATTGATGAAGGTTCAACATTAAGACTCGAATGTAAATTAAAAAAGGCCACTGAAATACCGGAATTTGTATTTTGGTACGTATTTAATGGAGATCGATGGCAGTTTGAAAACAATGCACTAATTTCAACTTATTTCCTAATTAATATCTATGTCGTCAATAATTATAATTTATTTATTAATACCAATTTCATTTCAATATTCATCATAATTTACCTGTTTCGTGGCCAAAAAACATGCGAAGCTGCTAATATACGTACATACACACTAGATCGGCTTTTGACTCCACAATATAATCGGAGTATTTCTTTTTTATTTTATTTTTTCTAATTTGTAAGAAATGTAGTGTTAAATGAGCTACGAATGCTCCAATAAAAGATTTCGTTTTAAAATGTTAGATTAGAAACAGAACACTGCGGCTGCGGCGACGGAAACCGGTGCGGCAAGAAAATGAAAATTAAATGACGACGGGTGCGGCGACGGTTTTTCTTGTCATTTCACAGCTGTTTTTATTTAATATTTGGCCTTGAGTGATTTTGAAAAAAATACAATAAATTTATTTGCAAACTAAACAAGAATTATTTTGAAATTTTCAATTGTAAATTGCATGAACAATCATATTGTTTAACTTTTATTATAATTTTCTTATTTTGGTCCATTGTTTATTAATTTTGCTTTCCTGCAAATACTTTTAAAATTTATGATTTCTTCTTCTTACTGCAAATATGCACAAACACTATTAGCCCATACGTGTTTTGTTTACAAAAAACATGAAAATATGGCAACATGAAGAGAGAGAGGCAGGAGCAAAAATTGAGAGCGCAAGAAAATCCGCAGAGAAAATAGAAATAGATTTTATTCAGTGCGGTTTTGCTTCTCAATTTTCAATATATATTTGACAGCCACTACCGCAGCCGCAATGTTGTGTTTCTACTATTATTCAGCCCGATTCTGAATGACTATTCCCTGGGAATTTTTCGCTGTTCCCCTATTCTAAATAGAATCTCCTCGGAGTTTTTTTCCCCTCATTCTAAACGAACTTCGAAAAAGGGAAAAAACTCCTGGGGAAAAAGTAGGTATTTGGAATATTAAAAAAAGGAACATTGCGATAGAAATTTTGGGAAAAATTCCGCCAAAAAGTTGCAAGGGAGTTTTGCCAAAATATGTAAGTATTTAATATTTTTCGTTCACCATCTAGAACGCACGATGTAATTTGCAAATAAAACAAAAAGTTTTCAGAGAATTTTCTTAATATTTTTTATTATAATAGAAGGATATGTGACAATTATGTGTGAAACAAAATATCGGCCAAATCGCCACAGCTTCGGTGGCATACCTCTATCCGGCGGTCTACATTCATCTCGCGATAGCGAACACCATTCACGGTAAATACTTGGCCGGCCCAATGACTCCGCCAATCCATAAACCGCACCAAACATTCACTCTTTGTGAATGCATCGGCTTATCAACCAATCACTGTTCGATTCTCATTTGCCCAAATGCGGCATTCTGCTTATTGCTTGTTAACAAATCCACTGTGGACACATTTGGTTAATTATGCTGCCCAAAAAATTACGAAGTGCATTTCAATTTGGACGCCCATTTTCGTAAAAGGCTTTAACAATCGTAAGGCGCTGTTCAATTGTGTACCTTTTCATGGTTGATTTGTCAAATTCAACAAAGAAATGTTAAATTAAGTTGGGCAAAAACTTGTCGTTAAGTGTGACTCTCAATTAACATCATACATTATGGTTGGACCAACCTTTACAATGCACAAATGGCGAAAATGAGAAACCTTTTTCAGGTATGAGCCGATAAAAAGAAATACTCGTATATACGACGGCACAAAACCTCAAATTTTCCAGAGGTACAGTTGACGCCCCATTAGGAGTAAAAATTATCTGCTATTACAAACGCAACACTGATCATTTTTAAATGACTTTTTATGTTAAAGTGAATTATTCACTTTTTACTTTTGCAACTTCATACAAATAATTTGTAAATTGATAGCAAAACAAAACAGCTGACTTCGAAAAACAGAAATACTCCCCATTTTTATTCCCGTGGAAGTATTTAAAATCGTGCTGATTACCTTTCCAATAAGCAAAAATCCAAATCGTATGCCTGGGATTAGGTTTGCATAAAGGGCACTAAGTTTTGGTTATGTGGCTTATTTTGGCATAATCCAATCTTGATTCACCTCGCCACTTCCCAGAACAACTTTTTCTGGGACCTGTTCTTTCAACAACCCGAAATTTTGGGATTAATCTTGTAAGTGGGGATTAGGCTCAAATTCCAGTTCTGGCCTTCCAAATAAAAAGGACATGCAACAGCCTCTTAATAATCGTTACAAAACTTCTTTATTTAACCACATAAAAAACAGAGAAGCCGCTGAATGACTCAAAGAAATACCATCACAACCGACACAATAGCAGTATCCAGCAACAAGTGGCTAGTGGTTTGAATGTAAGTAAAAAATTGAGAAACCGACCAGCGGAGTCTATCAAGCTACTCTAAACCTTACAGCAACCAATCAGCTCACCAACTGAACTTGCATCCAACGAACGAACTTTTATATGCACATAAGAACTTAACGAGTGAGGCTTGATCTCACCACCAGTGTTGCCGTTTTGGTCGGTTTCGATCAAATGTGGTCGGAAAAAATTAAAAATATGTAGTTTGGCCGTATCTTGGTTGGAATTTGGCCATTTTTGCAGTTTATTATTATATAAGTACGTTAATCCTCTATAAACAAGACTAAATATATTACAATAAAGTCATTTAACAAAAAATATTTGATAGGCACTGATAGAGGCCTTTATTAAGGTTAAGTACTAAAATGGCTACTAAAAATTAATTTTATTACTTTTTTAACACTAATATATCTGGGCTATTTCTTTAGATACGAGCAGCATTGACTGCTTATTAAATGACTTAACTATTGCGTTTTTGTAATCAAGTCTTACTTGTCGAGGCTTTGCCTTAAACAGCACTACTACCAGTATATCAATGACTTTTTAACAAGTTGGTCGAAAACTGTCGATTTCGGGGCGTTTTGGTCGGTTTTTGGTAATATTTTATAATAATAATAATTTATCGGAAATTAAATTGTCCAGCTGCAACACTGCTAACCACCGTATGCATACACACCACACACTTAAATAACATAAATGCTAATACATACTACCAAACAAGAGAGAAAGAGAATAGTGCAAATAAATGCGTGGATTGTGCCCTCCCAACATTTGGAAGTTTCTTTCATCGTCCATCGTCAAATGCGTTTCGCTTAAGTCACTTCCAGGCGGTAATTGGTAGATAGTAATAAGAATCAAAAGTAACTTCCAAGAAGGCACTAAGTAGTGACTCTTTGTAGTAACGCAGAAGTGACTTTTGGAAGTTACGCAGAAGTGACTTTTGGAAGTTAACTCCGGGGGTACAACTTCTCTATACGGAAGACACTTCTGCGATGAGAAAATGGTATCGCAGACGATGAGTTTTAACTTCCTAGCGTCACTTTTTAGTCACTTCCGCGATAGAAAATGTTGGCAGGGTGGTTGCTTTGGGTGTACGTTGTTGAGTGTCTGCTTGAACAACAGGTTCTCGTTGAGATAAATACGCGAAGAGATCATTCATTTATCGTAATCCATTACCCTATTATCTTTTCTGTAATACAAAAGTCTTACTAAACATATCGAACAAGAATGTTCATTGTATTAGGGTGTATCGACTGTCAAACATGCAAAGTAAATGTAAAGTTGAAAGGGCAATAATAACAAAAGTATGTATGGTTAAGTAAAATAGTAAAAATATACGTCTGCTACAATATACAATTTTTATCTGTCTGGTCCAAAAGTTGTTCAACCTTAAAGCAATTTGGAAAGCAACTTCATAATGAATTTTGCAATATGTTAACCTTTTGTTATATAGAATATTTGTTCATTAACAAAAAGTGTAACCTCCCAAATCGCGGTTGAATGGTTTGCCCACGATTTAGAGCGAGCTTCATTCGAAGGTCATGAGTATACATTGTGATACACTTTAAAGATAAATTGGAAGGAGGAAGAACTGTATTTATAAAAGAAAAGAAATAGATGCGAAGAGATACATGCATTTTTTTTAATTTAAGTTATTCTTAGGCTTGTTGGTGTTTTTATAAACTATTTAATTTTAAATAATAATAAAAAAGAAATTTTAAACCTCACTGACGCTGACTTCAACAGCCAAATCTGGCTTGAAATATAAATCGAACGGTAAAATATCTTCTAAAGATCATATTTAAAAGTATTGTCACTTTTAATTAAGATCGATTGCACCGTGTAATGTTTGTTGGTAATCGGGCTGTGTTGGGTGTAAAAGGTTTAATAGTTATACTAGTCACTTATTTAGAAATCGAAACAACAACAGTAAAAGTCAACAGGCCTTAAAAACCTTATGTACTCGTATCTTTTAATTCCAGGGGAATTCCATTTTGTAATTTGAAAATGTTGTAATTTTTGGGGAAAACCAAAAATTAAAGATACCTTTTGCCCGGATAAACGAAGATACTTTGCAGTTAAAACCTTATTCAACCACAAAGACATGTCTATTTGATTGACTATGGGAAAAAGCTGGTCGTGCAAGTTTCAAAATGGTATACATAAACTCCATTGTAAAATGCCATATAATACCAAATTAAACGAGTTACAAACCACATAATTCTGGTGCTGTAAATTTCGAACTGAAAAGTATAAAAAGGGTCAAAATTGTATGCAAATCGAAAGGGTCGGGTTGGAATAGAACGATTTTTGTGAAATTACCCATGTGCCTATACAACCAGCCATCCAGTCAAACGCTAAGTTTGCTTGGTAAAAGCCAGTTGTGATTTAGATCTCTATCTCTGGGGACTAGGGTTCATAACTGGGGATCGTTAGTGAAGTTTCTCTTAATTCTTCAAAAAAGGCGTGGTTATTGGACCAATAGCCTATCGTGTCAAAAAATGGCCCACGTGAATTGTAGCAATCATGGGAATGTTGACATTTTAAGCAAATGTTACTACTAATTCAAATATGAAGTTATTTGAAGATTCAACTAATATTTTGGTTTATACCACTAAACCCTCAAAAATTGCTTTCAATATGATAAATGGTATTTTTTTCTTATTTAATTCCAAGATGGAGTGCTTAAATCATTCGACCCGTCGTTAATAACGCCGTTATTTCTTGATTATTTTCTAATATCCCTTATTTTTAATAGAGGGAAGAAGATGGTCCATCCCTAATCTTATCTAAAACTTTAAAATTACTCTATTTGTATTGGTAGCAAATTTGCTTTAATTTGAGAACCAATATGTCCATATTGACTATTAGGGTCTAGTTTTGACATTGTGTGACGTTTTTGGTAGAATAACAGTATCTCCGAAAAATTAAACTTGTTTATGTAATTGTTTGCGGTCGGACTTAGTGAAGGGTATTAAGGTTCGGCCTACCCGGCGAACAATTGGTTAAATGGCGACTGGTAGTTAAAATACGCTTTATACCACAATAAAGGGCCACGTTGTCGAACACCATTTTTGAGACTATCTACCAAACACAATTGATAACGAAATACTTAATTCGTGCTTCATCTTCATTACTAGTTCCTACCGATGGTGCATTCCCTAAGACTTCTCATCCTATGATGATGCATAGAATTGAATAAACAAATAATAACGACGATTAGTTCGGCTTAGCACACACTCCACCGTAATAAGAAGTGGTCCGTTTTTTGTGCCCATGAGTCCATATTTCGATTCGTAGTAAAACTTGGTCCAATTTGCAGAAGGTACCTTCTTTTAAACGTAAGAGACAGCAAAACATCAAAATAAATTTGTAGCAAAATTTGCTATAAGTAACCATTTGTCCATATTGACTGCTAATTACCCGTTTTTGCCTTAAGGGTCATATTGACTGCTGCATCGTAACGTCCAGCTACTATGCCTTTTTTGGTAGGTATTGTTTCCCAACTATCTGAAGCATTATTCGTTTTTTCATTTGACAAGCTAAAAAATCCGTTACTTTTTGTATGATTTCCGCATTTTCCGCATTTGTTGCTGCTTAGAGCCGATCGTAGATGGGAATTGTAACCAAATGGTCAAAGATGGGAACAAGCATCTATTCTTTGCGTTGTTTAGAGAAAGTGGAACAGTTGATTGTTTTCAGGAAATAAAACTTAGTGATATGGATAAATGATGGTCACCATCAGTGTCTATTTTGGTTTGCAATCTGAACATAACTCAATTATGGCATTTACTAACTAAAACATGTGAAAACGTCGTTAAGTTCGGCCTCGCCGATCCTAATTTACCTATGGTACTTAAGCGCAAAAATGGTTCGTTTTTGGGCCCTTCTGTCCATCCCTAATCTCACCCATCTCACCTTTTTCACCACTCGGCACTGGCCACATGAGCCAAAAAGTCTAGAAACTATGCCCTTTTAAAGCTATTCAGCGCAGACAATCTAACATATCATTGTTTTTCCAACCGTTTGCAACACTACGACATATTAATCGGAAACCCTATAAAGTATCTATCTAGCCATGTCTAGAGATGGGAAAAGGGTAAATACCCAATTGGTAAATACACGGTAAAATGGGTAAAAATGGGTAAATACCCAGGTACATATTTACCTAAAAGGTGGGTATAAACTATTTTAGAAAATTTGGCGAACAAACACATTGTGCAACAAAATTTAGTACCTTTTATAAATAAAAATGCTTACAGAGCAGTAGAAAAAAAACAACTTTTGCAGAGATTCCAATTATGTGATATAAAACGTTGAAGATTGCTCTACGCACATTTTGAAGACTATACGCAAAGGGTTATTCTCATTAATAGAAATGAGTCTCCCGTATAAGTCATTTGATTTGTTGCCGAAGTAATCGTTGCCAAAGACTGCTGAAGGAAAACCTTGGCGGGTTGGAAAAGAGCGATTTTTGCGAAATTACAACCAGCAATCCAGTTAAACGCTAAGTTTGCTTGGTAAAAGCCAGTTGTGATTTAGATCTCTATCTCTGGGGACAAGGGGTTCATAACTGGGGATCGTTAGTGAAGTTTCTCTTAATTCTTCAAAAAGGCGTGGTTATTGGACCAATAGCCTATCGTGTCAAAAAAATGGCCCACGTGAATTGTAGCAATCATGGGAATGTTGACATTTTAAGTAAATGTTACTACTTCAAATATGAAGTTATTTGAAGATTCAACTAAGATTTTGGTTTAGACCACTAAACCCTCAAAAATTGCTTTCATTATGATAACTGGTATTTTTCTTATTTAATTCCAAGATGGAGTGCTTAAATCATTCGACCCGTCGTTAATAACGCCGTTATTTCTTGATTATTTTCTAATATCCCCTATTTTCAACAGAGGGAAGAAGATGGTCCATTCCTAATCTTATCTAAAACTTTAAAATTACTCTATTTGTATTGGTAGCAAATTTGCTTTAATTTGAGAACCCATATGTCCATATTGACTATTAGTCTCTAGTTTAGACCTTGTTGACGTTTTTGGTAGACTAACAGTATCTCCGAAAAAGTACACTTGTTTAAGTAATTGTTTGCTTTCGAACTTAGTGAAGGGTATTAAGGTTCGGCCTACCCGGCGAACAAATGGTTAAATGGCGACTGGTAGTTAAAATACGCTTTTTACCACGCTTTATACCACAACCATTTTTGAGACTATCTACCAAACACAATTGATGAGATTGTGAGGAGTACACCCACTGCTCTCCAATGAAATACTCAATTCGTGCTTCATCTTCATTACTAGTTCCTACCGATAGAGCATTCCCTAAGACTTCTCATCCTATGATGATGCATAGAATTGAATAAACAAATAATAACGACGATTAGTCCGGCTTAGAACACAATTTGCAGAAGGTACCTTCTTTTAAACGTAAGAGACAGCAAAACATCAAAATAAATTTGTAGCAAAATTTGCTTTAAGTAACCATTTGTCCATATTGACTGCTAATTACCCGTTTTTGCCTTAAGGGCCATATTGACTGCTGCATCGTAACGTCCAGCTACTATTGTTTAGGTAGGTATTGTTTCCCAACTATCTGAAGCATTTATCGTTTTTTAATAGACAAGCTAATAAATCCATTACTTTTTTTGTATGACTTCCGCATTGTCCATTTTCCGCATTTGTTGCTGCTTAGAGCCGATCGTAGTTGTAAATTGTAACCAAATAGTCAAAATATAATGCTACTATCTGAAACGCATCTTACAGAAAAATACAATTTTCAGATACCTAATTTTAGATTTTATGGTACTCACCACCCCGACGGTAAGGCTCATGGGGGCACTGGTATCCTAATACGAAAACGAATGAAACATCAAGTCGCTGAAGGAGTCTCACAAAACTACCTTCAAGCGACAACAATTCGTATCCAGATTCAAGGTAGTTTTCATACCATTTCAGCAATATATTTCCCCCGCGGTTCGCGATATCAGAAGATATACTTCTGAACTTTTTCAATGGTCTCGGACGCAACTTTATTGCTGCTGGTGACTACAATGCCAAACATACGCACTGGCGATCCCGTTTAGCAAACCCTAGGGGAAACCAGCTGTATAAATGTCTAATACGACGTCAAAATAAATTGGACTTTATATCTCCCAATCAACCTACATATTGGCCTTCTGATATTAACAAAAAGCCTGACTTGATAGACTTCGGTATAATAAGAGGAGTGAGTAAATCTAACTTATCTGCTAGTACATGCCCTGACTTATCGTCAGACCACTCGCCAGTTATATTTTTTCTTCACGAGAAGACAGTACTTGTAGACGACCCACTAAAGCTTACTTCATACACAACCAACTGGTTAAAATACAGGAAGTACATTAGTAGTCACTTAGATTCGAATCATCTAATTTCTAACGCGGGAGAGATCGATAACAACGTATCCAACTTGAACGTGATCCTGGAACAGGCGGCCATTCACGCTACACACAGACAAATAAAAGCGACAAATAGTTTAAATACTTACACTAACCGGGAAATAGAGCACTTTGTAAGTGAAAAAAGGAGGTTCCGTCGCGAATGGCAGCGAAATAGGTCACCAGCGGCCCGACTAAGACTGACTGAAGCTACTAAAAGGTTGCAAAGCGCACTTAGAAATGAAGACAGTAGACAACATGCTAGTTTCATTGCAAGTTTAACTCCGACAGCTTCAACCAAATTCTCATTATGGAAACATTAAAAATACTAGTATGCCCACCGAAACGAGATTTCCAATACGCGACGCAAATGGCAAGTGGGCAATATCAGAAGAGGAAAAAGCCAATGTTTTTGCAAACCATCTGTCCCAGATATTTCGCCCAAATCCTGCAAGTAGCGACCTCCTTCCACCTGATGATAAAATGTCTGCAATGGAATGTTTACTAACGCAAATGAAGTTCTGAATATCATTAAAGAAACCGTGAATCCAGGTAAAGCACCTGGATATGATCTTATCACGCCTAAAACGATCTTGGAACTTCCCTATATTGCTGTGAAGTTCCTAGCAAAATTATTTAACTCTATTTTGAGATATGGTTACTTTCCTAAAGTGTGGAAAATTTCTCTGCTTCCCTGCTTATCCAAACTATTTGAAAAAGTTCTTTTATCGAAAATAAAACCTTTCCTCGTGTCAAATAACATAATACCAGACCATCAGTTTTGATTCCGGGAAGGTCACAGCACCATCGAACAAGTAAACCGTCTGACCCAAGCAACTGAAAAATCATTTGAACGGCGAGAATATCGCTGCGCCGTATTTCTGGATGTTACTCAAGCATTTGACAAAGTCTGGCACTTTGGTTTGACCTACAAAATTTGCAAATACTTACCGGCAAATACGCATCGAATTCTTGAGTCTTACTTAGAAAACCGCAGATTCAGAGTCAAATGAGGACAACACGTCACCGATGACCGCGAAATACTAGCAGGTGTGTCCCAAGGAAGCGTCCTGGGGCCTATCCTTTACCTTCGGTTTACCGCAGATATCCCTACCAGCCCAAACGTGATAACATCCACTTTTGCCGACGATACCGCTATAATGACCGCAAATAAAAGCAGGATATTGCATCTATGAATCTAGGTGTACAACTCAGACGAGTAGAATCTTGGCTCTCTGACTGGAGAATAAAAGTCAATGAGGCTAAATGCACACAGGTAACTTTCACACTGAATATTAGCACTTGTCCGACACTGAAACTAAACATTAACCCTTTTTCTCAATCTGATCATGTTACATACCTTGGAATCCACCGACTCACCTGGAGAAGTCATATCGAAACCAAGAAAACTTAGCTGAACTTAAGGTCCATCAACTTCACTGGCTCCTAAACGCGAACTCAAAACTAAGCCTTGAATATAAGGTCCTGCTATACAACAGTACAATCAAACCTATCTGGTTATACGGTGCCCAGCTATGGGGCAAAGCAAGCTCGAGCAATCTCGACAAAATCCAAAGAGTCCAATCGAAGACATTGCGGCTCATTACCGGTGCCCCTTTGGTATATGAGGAATGAAAACATCCACCGAGACTTAAAAATATCTCTCGTTAAAGAGGCAATTCAAAAAATCAATATAAAGCACAAAGAGAAGCTCGAATGTCATGATAACATACTTGCTAGACAATTATTGTGCAGTCCAAGCTCTTTAAGACTTCGGAGAAACGAACGCCATGTTTTGACTGTGTAGAATTCTTTTTTCTACGTCACGTGACTTAAATGCTCTCATACGTGATCCTTAAAACAGTCAGCACGAAAAACCTACAAAACCTAAATTATGTCGTCCACTCTGCTATTCTAGAGTTATTCGTTATACATACATAACTAGAGTTCTTCACTCTACATAATATCGAAAATACTCTGTAAATGACTGTAAGGGTCCTCTGGCCTTTTATCGCCAGGTTAAAGCCAAATCAGGTTTAAAATTCTCAGACATGTGATCCATACCAGTTATATACTATTTTGACCAAATTAATTTAAATTCCTGCCAATCAGCAGAGATCCACATAACAAGAAATCTACACTAGGATTCATTGTTGAATTATACTAAAGATTCGTATACTTATTGTTAGGCTCCTTTGGAGCAGATTCAATAATTCAAATAAAGCATATAAAAAAATAGTCAAACTAACTCAATTATGGCATCGTTTTTGGGCCCATCCGTCCATCCCTAATCTCACCCAAAACTCCAAAATTATTCTTTATTTGGATTTGTAGAAAAATTTGCTTTAGTCAAACCATATGTCCCTCTTGACTACAAATCGCCCGCTTTGCCCTTTTAAAGTTATTCAGCGCAGACAATATAACAGATCATTGTTTTTCCATCCGTTTGCAACATTACGACATATTAATCGGAAACCCTATAAAGTATCTATCTAGAGATGGGAAAAGGGTAAATACCCAACTGCTAAATACACGGTAAATTGGGTAAAAATGGGTAAATACCTTGGTTCATATTTACCTAAAAGGTGGGTATAAACTATTTTAGAAAACACATTGTGCAACAAAATTAAGTACCATTTATAAATAAAAATGCTTACAGAGCAGAAGAAAAAAAAACAACTTAAGATATAGACATATTTATTTTTGCATTATTATATTAAATTAATAAAAATCACTGTCATTGTAAGTTTCACTCCGAAAATAATTAAAAGAAGAGTGAGGTGTAGAATGTGAGATACCAGTTGATGTGGTAGGTGTTTCTTCAAATGAATAAGCATCAATGATGATTTCAGTCTCAGCCGGTAAAATTGTTTGGGAAGTATACATTGGCTGTATGTCTTTGTTGCAGAGATTCCAATTATGTAATATAAAACATACTTTACCGGCGTTATCTGCAGTAAATCTGTTTCGTTTTTTTGATTGGATGAACTGTGAGTGCTGAATGAGCGTTCAGTGGCTACTGAAGTGCATGGAGCAGTCAATATACGAACCGCTATCCTGCTCAATTCTGTGGACACGCAAATATTTTTCCACCATGTAGAAGGAGATATTTCTTGAATGCAGCTCCACACACAATTTTTAGACCACAAATCCTCTCTATCTTTATAGTTTGCTAGGTCCACCATTACATTTATATTGAATTTGGTACCCATGTCATTTATATATAGTATTTTCTTTTTGTTTTTATTTCTTCGGTCTTTTATCATTATTATGACTTGAACAGTTTTTATTCTGGTTCGAGACCTTTTTGTTGTTTCTTTTTCAGAATCAATGTAAAAAGAAGAAATTGGTGAAATGTATTTGATATGGTTGCCAGGCAAACTGTACAGCTGTTTCTAAACCCGCCAAGGTTTTTCTTCAGCAAACGGAAAATGGTAGAAATGATGTTGCTCGTTGAAGATTGCTCTACGCACATTTTGAAGACTATACGCAAAGGGTTATTCTCATTAATAAAAATGAGTCTCCCATATAAGTCATTTGATTTGTTGCCGAAGTATTCGTTGCCAAAGACTGCTGAAGAAAAACCTTGGCGGGTTTGAATAGAGCGATTTTTGTGAAATTACCCATGTGCCTATACAACCAGCAATCCAGTTAAACGCTAAGTTTGCTTGGTAAAAGCCAGTTGTGATTTAGACCTCTATCTCTGGGGACTAGGGTTCATAACTGGGGATCGTTAGTGAAGTTTCTCTTAATTCTTCAAAAAAGGCGTGGTTATTGGACCAATAGCCTATCGTGTCAAAAAATGGCCCACGTGAATTGTAGCAATCATGGGAATGTCAAATTCAAATATGATGTTATTTGAAGATTCAACTAAGATTTTCAAAATTCAAAAATTGCTTTCAATATGATAACTGGTATTTTTTCTTATTTAATTCCAAGATGGAGTGCTTAAATCATTCGACCCGTCGCTAATAACGCCGTTATTTCTTGATTATTTTCTAATATCCCCTATTTTCAATAGAGGGAAGAAGATGGTCCATCCCTAATCATCTAAAACATTAAAATTACTCTATTTGTATTGCAAATTTGCTTTAATTTGAGGACCCATATTTCCATATTGACTATTAGTCTCTAGTTTTGACCTTGTGTGACGTTTTTGGTAGACTAACAGTATCTCCGAAAAAGTAGTGCTTCATCTTCATTACTAGTTTCTACCGATAGTGCTCTAAGACTTATCATTCTATGATGATGCATAGAATTGAATAAACAAATAATAACGACGATTAGTTCGGCTTAGCACACACTCCACCGTAATAAGAAGTGGTCCGTTTTTTGTGTCCTTGAGTCCATATTTCGATTCGTAGTAAAACTTGGTTCAATTTGCAGAAGGTACCTTCTTTTAAACGTAAGAGACAGCAAAACATCAAAATAAGTTTGTAGCAAAATTTGCTTTAAGTAACCATTTGTCCATATTGACTGCTAATGACCCGTATTTGTCCTAAGGGCCCTACGGGCCATATTGACTGCTGCATCGTAACGTTCAGCAACTATGCCATTTTTGGTAGGTATTGTTTCCCAACTATCTGAAGCATTATTCGTTTTTTTTATTTGACAAGCTAAAAAATCCGTTACTTTTTGTATGATTTCCGCATTGTCCATTTTCCGCATTTGTTGCTGCTTAGAGCCGATCGTAGATGTAAATTGTAACCAAATAGTCAATGATGGGAACGAGCATCTATTCTTTGCGTTGTTTAGAGAAAGTGGAACAGTTGATTGTTTTCAGGAAATAAAACTTAGTGATATGGATAAATGATGGTCACCATCAGTGTCTATTTTGGTTTGCAATCTGAACATAACTCAATTATGGCATTTACTAACTAAAACAAGTGAAAACGTCGTTAAGTTCGGCCTCGCCGAACCTAATTTACCTATGCTACTTAAGCGCAAAAACGGGTTTGGGCCCTTCTGTCCATCCCTAATCTCACCCATCTAACCTTTTTCACCACTCGGCACTGGCCACATGAGCCAAAAAGTCTAGAAACTATGCCCTTTTAAAGCTATTCAGCGCAGACAATCTAACATATCATTGTTTTTCCAACCGTTTGCAACACTACGACATATTAATCGGAAACCCTATAAAGTATCTATCTAGCCATGTCTAGAGATGGGGAAAAGGTAAATACCCAATTGGTAAATACACGGTAAAATGGGTAAATTGGGTAAAAATGGGTAAATACCCAGGTACATATTTACCTAAAAGGTGGGTATAACTATTTTAGAAAATTTTGCGAACAAACTCATTGTGCAACAAAATTTAGTACCTTTTATAAATAAAAATGCTTACAGAGCAGTAGAAAAAAAAAACAACTTAAGATAATAGCTACTTATATTATATAGACATATTTATTTTCGCAATATTATATTAAATTAATCGAAATCACTGTCATTGTAAGTTTCACTCCGAAACTAATTAAAAGAAGAGTGAGGTGTAGAATGTGAGATACCAGTTGATGTGGTAGGTGTTTCGGTAAAATTGTTTGGGAAGTATACATTGGCTGTATGTCTTTGTTGCAGAGATTTTAATTATGTGATATAAAACATACTTTACCGGCGTTATCTGCAGTAAATTTGTTTCGTTTTTTTGAGTGGATGAAACTGTAAGTGCTGAATGAGCGTTCAGTGGCTACTGAAGTGCATGGATCAGTCAATATACGAAACCGCTATCATGCTCAATTCTGTGGACACGCAAATATTTTTCCACCATGTAGAAGGAGATATTTCTTGAATGCAGCTACACACAATTTTTAGACCACAAATCCTCTCTATCTTTATAGTTTGCTAGGTCCACCATTACATTTATATTGAATTTGGTACCCATGTCATTTATATATAGTTTTTTCTTTTTGTTTATATTTATTCGGTCTTTTATCATTATTATGACTTGAACTGTTTTTATTCTGGTTCGAGACCTTTTTGTTGTTTCTTTTTCAGAATCAACGTAAAAAGAAGAAATTGGTGAAATGTATTTGCTACGGTTGCCAGGCAGACTGTACAGCGGTTTCTAAACCCGCCAAGGTTTTTCTTCAGCAAACGGAAAATGGTGGAAATGATCTTGCTCATTGAAGATTGCTCTACGCACAGGGTTATTCTCATTACTAAAAATGAGTCTCCCGTATAAATCATTTGATTTGTTGCCGAAGTAATCGTTGCCAAAGACTGCTGAAGAAAAACCTTGGCGGGTTTAGAAACAGCTGTACAGTCTGCCTGGCAACCGTAGCAAATACATTTCACCAATTCACTTATTACGGTGGAGTGTGTGCTAAGCCGAACTAATCGTCGTTATTATTTGTTTATTCAATTCTATGCATCATCATAGGATGAGAAGTCGTAGGGAATGGTGCATTCCCTCGGTAGGAACTAGTAATGAAGATGAAGCACGAATTAAGTATTTCGCTGGAGAGCAGTGGGTGTACTCCTCACAATCTCATATATATATATATATATATATATATATATATATATATATATATATATATATATATATATATATGTATATATATATATATATATATATGAGATTGTGAGGAGTACACCCACTGCTCTCCAGCGAAATACTTAATTCGTGCTTCATCTTCATTACTAGTTCCTACCGAGGGAATGCACCATTCCCTACGACTTCTCATCCTATGATGATGCATAGAATTGAATAAACAAATAATAACGACGATTAGTTCGGCTTAGCACACACTCCACCGTAATAAGTGAATTGGTGAAATGTATTTGCTACGGTTGCCAGGCAGACTGTACAGCTGTTTCTAAACCCGCCAAGGTTTTTCTTCAGCAGTCTTTGGCAACGATTACTTCGGCAACAAATCAAATGATTTATACGGGAGACTCATTTTTAGTAATGAGAATAACCCTGTGCGTAGAGCAATCTTCAATGAGCAAGATCATTTCCACCATTTTCCGTTTGCTGAAGAAAAACCTTGGCGGGTTTAGAAACCGCTGTACAGTCTGCCTGGCAACCGTAGCAAATACATTTCACCAATTTCTTCTTTTTACATTGATTCTGAAAAAGAAACAACAAAAAGGTCTCGAACCAGAATAAAAACAGTTCAAGTCATAATAATGATAAAAGACCGAATAAATATAAACAAAAAGAAAAAACTATATATAAATGACATGGGTACCAAATTCAATATAAATGTAATGGTGGACCTAGCAAACTATAAAGATAGAGAGGATTTGTGGTCTAAAAATTGTGTGTAGCTGCATTCAAGAAATATCTCCTTCTACATGGTGGAAAAATATTTGCGTGTCCACAGAATTGAGCATGATAGCGGTTTCGTATATTGACTGATCCATGCACTTCAGTAGCCACTGAACGCTCATTCAGCACTTACAGTTTCATCCACTCAAAAAAACGAAACAAATTTACTGCAGATGACGCCGGTAAAGTATGTTTTATATCACATAATTAAAATCTCTGCAACAAAGACATACAGCCAATGTATACTTCCCAAACAATTTTACCGAAACACCTACCACATCAACTGGTATCTCACATTCTACACCTCACTCTTCTTTTAATTAGTTTCGGAGTGAAACTTACAATGACAGTGATTTCGATTAATTTAATATAATATTGCGAAAATAAATATGTCTATATAATATAAGTAGCTATTATCTTAAGTTGTTTTTTTTTTCTACTGCTCTGTAAGCATTTTTATTTATAAAAGGTACTAAATTTTGTTGCACAATGAGTTTGTTCGCAAAATTTTCTAAAATAGTTATACCCACCTTTTAGGTAAATATGTACCTGGGTATTTACCCATTTTTACCCAATTTACCCATTTTACCGTGTATTTACCAATTGGGTATTTACCTTTTCCCCATCTCTAGACATGGCTAGATAGATACTTTATAGGGTTTCCGATTAATATGTCGTAGTGTTGCAAACGGTTGGAAAAACAATGATATGTTAGATTGTCTGCGCTGAATAGCTTTAAAAGGGCATAGTTTCTAGACTTTTTGGCTCATGTGGCCAGTGGTGAAAAAGGTTAGATGGGTGAGATTAGGGATGGACAGAAGGGCCCAAAAACGAACCATTTTTGCGCTTAAGTAGCATAGGTAAATTAGGTTCGGCGAGGCCGAACTTAACGACGTTTTCACTTGTTTTAGTTAGTAAATGCCATAATTGAGTTATGTTCAGATTGCAAACCAAAATAGACACTGATGGTGACCATCATTTATCCATATCACTAAGTTTTATTTCCTGAAAACAATCAACTGTTCCACTTTCTCTAAACAACGCAAAGAATAGATGCTCGTTCCCATCATTGACTATTTGGTTACAATTTACATCTACGATCGGCTCTAAGCAGCAACAAATGCGGAAAATGGACAATGCGGAAATCATACAAAAAGTAACGGATTTTTTAGCTTGTCAAATAAAAAAAACGAATAATGCTTCAGATAGTTGGGAAACAATACCTACCAAAAATGGCATAGTTGCTGAACGTTACGATGCAGCAGTCAATATGGCCCGTAGGGCCCTTAGGACAAATACGGGTCATTAGCAGTCAATATGGACAAATGGTTACTTAAAGCAAATTTTGCTACAAACTTATTTTGATGTTTTGCTGTCTCTTACGTTTAAAAGAAGGTACCTTCTGCAAATTGAACCAAGTTTTACTACGAATCGAAATATGGACTCAAGGACACAAAAAACGGACCACTTCTTATTACGGTGGAGTGTGTGCTAAGCCGAACTAATCGTCGTTATTATTTGTTTATTCAATTCTATGCATCATCATAGAATGATAAGTCTTAGAGCACTATCGGTAGAAACTAGTAATGAAGATGAAGCACTACTTTTTCGGAGATACTGTTAGTCTACCAAAAACGTCACACAAGGTCAAAACTAGAGACTAATAGTCAATATGGAAATATGGGTCCTCAAATTAAAGCAAATTTGCAATACAAATAGAGTAATTTTAATGTTTTAGATGATTAGGGATGGACCATCTTCTTCCCTCTATTGAAAATAGGGGAGATTAGAAAATAATCAAGAAATAACGGCGTTATTAGCGACGGGTCGAATGATTTAAGCACTCCATCTTGGAATTAAATAAGAAAAAATACCAGTTATCATATTGAAAGCAATTTTTGAATTTTGAAAATCTTAGTTGAATCTTCAAATAACTTCATATTTGAATTTGAAGTAGTAACATTTGCTTAAAATGTCAACATTCCCATGATTGCTACAATTCACGTGGGCCATTTTTTTGACACGATAGGCTATTGGTCCAATAACCACGCCTTTTTTGAAGAATTAAGAGAAACTTCACTAACGATCCCCAGTTATGAACCCTAGTCCCCAGAGATAGAGATCTAAATCACAACTGGCTTTTACCAAGCAAACTTAGCGTTTAACTGGATTGCTGGTTGTATAGGCACATGGGTAATTTCACAAAAATCGCTCTATTCAAACCCGCCAATTAAAGAATAATAGATGGGTGAGATTAGGGATGGACAGAAGGGCCCAAAAACGAACCATTTTTGCGCTTAAGTAGCATAGGTAAATTAGGTTCGGCGAGGCCGAACTTAACGACGTTTTCACTTGTTTTAGTTAGTAAATGCCATAATTGAGTTATGTTCAGATTGCAAACCAAAATAGACACTGATGGTGACCATCATTTATCCATATCACTAAGTTTTATTTCCTGAAAACAATCAACTGTTCCACTTTCTCTAAACAACGCAAAGAATAGATGCTCGTTCCCATCATTGACTATTTGGTTACAATTTACATCTACGATCGGCTCTAAGCAGCAACAAATGCGGAAAATGGACAATGCGGAAATCATACAAAAAGTAACGGATTTTTTAGCTTGTCAAATAAAAAAAACGAATAATGCTTCAGATAGTTGGGAAACAATACCTACCAAAAATGGCATAGTTGCTGAACGTTACGATGCAGCAGTCAATATGGCCCGTAGGGCCCTTAGGACAAATACGGGTCATTAGCAGTCAATATGGACAAATGGTTACTTAAAGCAAATTTTGCTACAAACTTATTTTGATGTTTTGCTGTCTCTTACGTTTAAAAGAAGGTACCTTCTGCAAATTGAACCAAGTTTTACTACGAATCGAAATATGGACTCAAGGACACAAAAAACGGACCACTTCTTATTACGGTGGAGTGTGTGCTAAGCCGAACTAATCGTCGTTATTATTTGTTTATTCAATTCTATGCATCATCATAGAATGATAAGTCTTAGAGCACTATCGGTAGAAACTAGTAATGAAGATGAAGCACTACTTTTTCGGAGATACTGTTAGTCTACCAAAAACGTCACACAAGGTCAAAACTAGAGACTAATAGTCAATATGGAAATATGGGTCCTCAAATTAAAGCAAATTTGCAATACAAATAGAGTAATTTTAATGTTTTAGATGATTAGGGATGGACCATCTTCTTCCCTCTATTGAAAATAGGGGAGATTAGAAAATAATCAAGAAATAACGGCGTTATTAGCGACGGGTCGAATGATTTAAGCACTCCATCTTGGAATTAAATAAGAAAAAATACCAGTTATCATATTGAAAGCAATTTTTGAATTTTGAAAATCTTAGTTGAATCTTCAAATAACTTCATATTTGAATTTGAAGTAGTAACATTTGCTTAAAATGTCAACATTCCCATGATTGCTACAATTCACGTGGGCCATTTTTTTGACACGATAGGCTATTGGTCCAATAACCACGCCTTTTTTGAAGAATTAAGAGAAACTTCACTAACGATCCCCAGTTATGAACCCTAGTCCCCAGAGATAGAGATCTAAATCACAACTGGCTTTTACCAAGCAAACTTAGCGTTTAACTGGATTGCTGGTTGTATAGGCACATGGGTAATTTCACAAAAATCGCTCTATTCAAACCCGCCAAGGTTTTTCTTCAGCAGTCTTTGGCAACGATTACTTCGGCAACAAATCAAATGACTTATACGGGAGACTCATTTTTATTAATGAGAATAACCCTTTGCGTATAGTCTTCAAAATGTGCGTAGAGCAATCTTCAACGAGCAACATCATTTCTACCATTTTCCGTTTGCTGAAGAAAAACCTTGGCGGGTTTAGAAACAGCTGTACAGTTTGCCTGGCAACCATATCAAATACATTTCACCAATTTCTTCTTTTACGTTGATTCTGAAAAAGAAACAACAAAAAGGTCTCGAACCAGAATAAAAACTGTTCAACTAAAAAGATAGAGAGGATTTGTGGTCTAAAAATTGTGTGTGGAGCTGCATTCAAGAAATATCTCCTTCTACATGGTGGAAAAATATTTGCGTGTCCACAGAATTGAGCAGGATAGCGGTTCGTATATTGACTGCTCCATGCACTTCAGTAGCCACTGAACGCTCATTCAGCACTCACAGTTCATCCAATCAAAAAAACGAAACAGATTTACTGCAGATAACGCCGGTAAAGTATGTTTTATATTACATAATTGGAATCTCTGCAACAAAGACATACAGCCAATGTATACTTCCCAAACAATTTTACCGGCTGAGACTGAAATCATCATTGATGCTTATTCATTTGAAGAAACACCTACCACATCAACTGGTATCTCACATTCTACACCTCACTCTTCTTTTAATTATTTTCGGAGTGAAACTTACAATGACAGTGATTTTTATTAATTTAATATAATAATGCAAAAATAAATATGTCTATATCTTAAGTTGTTTTTTTTTCTTCTGCTCTGTAAGCATTTTTATTTATAAATGGTACTTAATTTTGTTGCACAATGTGTTTTCTAAAATAGTTTATACCCACCTTTTAGGTAAATATGAACCAAGGTATTTACCCATTTTTACCCAATTTACCGTGTATTTAGCAGTTGGGTATTTACCCTTTTCCCATCTCTAGATAGATACTTTATAGGGTTTCCGATTAATATGTCGTAATGTTGCAAACGGATGGAAAAACAATGATCTGTTATATTGTCTGCGCTGAATAACTTTAAAAGGGCAAAGCGGGCGATTTGTAGTCAAGAGGGACATATGGTTTGACTAAAGCAAATTTTTCTACAAATCCAAATAAAGAATAATTTTGGAGTTTTGGGTGAGATTAGGGATGGACGGATGGGCCCAAAAACGATGCCATAATTGAGTTAGTTTGACTATTTTTTTATATGCTTTATTTGAATTATTGAATCTGCTCCAAAGGAGCCTAACAATAAGTATACGAATCTTTAGTATAATTCAACAATGAATCCTAGTGTAGATTTCTTGTTATGTGGATCTCTGCTGATTGGCAGGAATTTAAATTAATTTGGTCAAAATAGTATATAACTGGTATGGATCACATGTCTGAGAATTTTAAACCTGATTTGGCTTTAACCTGGCGATAAAAGGCCAGAGGACCCTTACAGTCATTTACAGAGTATTTTCGATATTATGTAGAGTGAAGAACTCTAGTTATGTATGTATAACGAATAACTCTAGAATAGCAGAGTGGACGACATAATTTAGGTTTTGTAGGTTTTTCGTGCTGACTGTTTTAAGGATCACGTATGAGAGCATTTAAGTCACGTGACGTAGAAAAAAGAATTCTACACAGTCAAAACATGGCGTTCGTTTCTCCGAAGTCTTAAAGAGCTTGGACTGCACAATAATTGTCTAGCAAGTATGTTATCATGACATTCGAGCTTCTCTTTGTGCTTTATATTGATTTTTTGAATTGCCTCTTTAACGAGAGATATTTTTAAGTCTCGGTGGATGTTTTCATTCCTCATATACCAAAGGGGCACCGGTAATGAGCCGCAATGTCTTCGATTGGACTCTTTGGATTTTGTCGAGATTGCTCGAGCTTGCTTTGCCCCATAGCTGGGCACCGTATAACCAGATAGGTTTGATTGTACTGTTGTATAGCAGGACCTTATATTCAAGGCTTAGTTTTGAGTTCGCGTTTAGGAGCCAGTGAAGTTGATGGACCTTAAGTTCAGCTGAGTTTTCTTGGTTTCGATATGACTTCTCCAGGTGAGTCGGCGATCCAGGTGGATTCCAAGTTATGTAACATGATCAGATTGAGAAAAGGGGATATTGTTTAGTTTCAGTGTCGGACAAGTGCTAAAATTCAGTGTGAAAGTTACCTGTGTGCATTTAGCCTCATTGACTTTTATTCTCCAGTCAGAGAGCCAAGATTCTACTCGTCGGAGTTGTACACCTAGATTCATAGATGCAATATCCTGCTTTTTATTTGCGGTCATTATAGCGGTATCGTCGGCAAAAGTGGATGTTAGCACGTTTGGGCTGGTAGGGATATCTGCGGTAAACAGAAGGTAAAGGATAGGCCCCAGGACGCTTCCTTGGGGCACACCTGCTAGTATTTCGCGGTCATCGGTGACGTGTTGTCCTCATTTGACTCTGAATCTGCGGTTTTCTAAGTAAGACTCAAGAATTCGATGCGTATTTGCCGGTAAGTAATTGCAAATTTTGTAGGTCAAACCAAAGTGCCAGACTTTGTCAAATGCTTGAGTAACATCCAGAAATACGGCGCAGCGATATTCTCGCCGTTCAAATGATTTTTCAGTTGCTTGGGTCAGATGGTTTACTTGTTCGATGGTGCTGTGACCTTCCCGGAATCAAAACTGATGGTCTGGTATTATGTTATTTGACACGAGGAACGGTTTTATTTTCGATAAAAGAACTTTTTCAAATAGTTTGGATAATCAGGGAAGCAAACTGATCGGCCTGCATGAGGAAGGTATTGATTTGTCCTTTCCTGGCTTTAAAATCATTTGTATCAGAGAAATTTCCCACACTTTAGGAAAGTAACCATATCTCAAAATAGAGTCAAATAATTTTGCTAGGAACTTCACAGCAATATAGGGAAGTTCCAAGATCGTTTTAGGCGTGATAAGATCATATCCAGGTGCTTTACCTGGATTCACGGTTTCTTTAATGATATTCAGAACTTCATTTGCGTTAGTAAACATTCCATTGCAGACATTTTATCATCAGGTGGAAGGAGGTCGCTACTTGCAGGATTTGGGCGAAATACCTGGGACAGATGGTTTGCAAGAACATTGGCTTTTCCTCTTCTGATATTGCTCACTTGCCATTTGCGTCGCGTATTGGAAATTGCGTTTCGGTGGGCATACTAGTATTTTTTAATGTTTCCATAATGAGAATTTGGTTGAAGCTGTCGGAGTTAAACTTGCAATGAAACTAGCATGCTGTCTACTGTCTTCATTTCTAAGTGCGCTTTGCAGCCTTTTAGTAGCTTCAGTCAGTCTTAGTCGGGCCGTTGGTTGTTGTTGTTACAACAATATATTTATTTTGAAGTCTTGTTCGTCTATGGGGGATCTGCTTCGATATCCAGGTGAAGGAAACGCGCCATTTGAACTGGATGCGTCCACAGAGACCTGGGGGTCAGCTGAGTGGGCTTGGCCGGACAATTGAAGAGGTGCAGTACATCATGTGGTCCCTGATGGCAGGCGGGACAGATGTCCGGAACGTTAGCATCAATTCGTGCGCAGTAAGAATTGAGGCGGCTGCACCATCCAGATCTCAGCTGCACCAGAACGACGCGCGTCTGCCGAGGTAGTACCTTCTCCTCAGGTGAAATCGCCGGGGGATGTTCCCCTAGCACTGCATTCACATGGTAGCTGGATACTGCTATTCGGCGTGAATGTTGTTCAAACCTGCCTGATAGTTTCAATGATCTAAAGGTTCTCTCTTATACCGTTGGACCTCTCTCTCTAGATCATGAAGATCGTACCTGATCTGCCTGGGTGGAGGCATCCTGTTCAAGAGATGGTGGTTAGGATGACTGCTGCGGAAACACCCTAGCAGGTATTGCTTAGACAACAGGAAATTGTGTCTGCGCACGGTAAGGACCTTCGTCTCCTCATGTAGATGGTCCTCAGAGGACATAAGAAGACACCCTGTTGATGTTCTAAGGCCGGCATTATGGCGAGTTTGAATTTTCTTCCACTGCGTCGTACTCACGTTCGCCGACCATACAGGTGCTGCGTAGTTTGCTACAGACCGACCTATCGCTTTGTAAGAGGTCAACAAGGTTTCTTTGTCGGCTCCCCAAGTACTGCCGGCAAGTGACTTGAGGACCTTGTTCCTACTTTTGAGTTTATCGCAGATAGCTGTAGCATGTGCAGAGGATCTAAAAAGGCTGTCCAATGTGAACCTAAGGATTTTGGGGTAGTTGGTGGTCGGGATGTTGACGTCATCGACTTTCACATTCGCCCTTATTCTATTTGGCGTAGTCAACAGAAGAGGACGTCGTTTTTTGTATTTTGTTTCAATTTCGTATTCCCGTTGGCAATATTGCTGTATTTCGATGACTGTTAAATTAAGTTTGGTATTCTGTAAGAAAAATTGGCGACGCCGTTGTTTTCAATTGGCTTTGATTTTGGCGTCGGCCATTTTAGTGTTGTCTTCAATGCATTGTTTACGTTAATTTTGATTTCATTAGAAAATTAAATGGAAAAAATTAAAATAACAAATAAGCGCCAGTTCGAGAAGCTAGTGGAAGAGCTTGAAAAGAATCCATCACTAGCCACAGGATTTCACAAGGGCACTGTTCCTAATAATTTTAATGAACAGTGGGAGAGTATTGCCACTGTGGTAAATTCTCATGGACCCCCAATTAGATCTGGTGCATTTTTATTTAAACTTTTTTTTACAAACAAACTTTTCCCACGAAAATAGCACATAACTTACATATATTTCATCAAAACCAAGAAATAAAATGAATCAGCTGACTCTAACATTAGATATGTGTGCTGTATGTTATTGACATTTTCGATAAACAGGCAACGGCGTCGTAATACTCTTACAGAATACCAAATTAGCATAGAATTGATGTTGTCTTCGATTTGAGTGTGGTTGCCTTGAAATTGCCGTTGATATTGCCGACGCCAAATAGAATAAGGATGATTGAGTGACAACCGCACCTCTGCGGTCCAAGCAGTAAACAGTGTGGCTGATGATTTGGAGGCGGATATTTTCATATTCCTCGCAGTGAAGAAACGTGCTAAGTCAGTGAGCTATTAGTTGATTTTCTCGCAAATGTCATCCACTTTAGGCCCTGGCGCCAGAATTGTGCAATCGTCAGCGTACGACACAATTTCAACGCCGTCTGGTGGTGCAGGAATTTTAGAGTGGTAGAGGTTAAACAGAGCCGGGGATAAAACTCCACCCTGGGGAACTCCATGTTTAACTCTAAGGGGATTCGACTTTCTGTCTCTAAATTCTACATATGACTGGCGCCCACACATATACAGCCTTATTACGGTTGTCGAAGACGTAGTCGAATGTCGATTTTTTTGGAAAACGGTACTACGGTTGTCGAAAATGCACAATCTGTTACAATTTTCGTAACACGGAAGACGAAAACGACTGTCAAAGTTGGCTAAAACAGTCGATCAATTTTTTCCATACGACTAGAGACGTCGCCGCATTCAATTGACAACAATTGTTAGCCGTTGGTTTTATCCGCTAACACGCCGTTAACTAATTTGAAATTTAACACATTTTTTTGACATTTTATATTCGACAATAAATAAATATAACAAAATTGTATAAAATAAATTATTTATCTATTTTCAACATTGGGTAAATTTGCGGTATTTTACCAAAAAACTTTTATCTGATGTCGACCGCTGATATAAAGTTTATGTCGCCGTCACTTGTTTTGTGTCAGTTGTCGCCGTAAAAATGAACAAGCAGGCGTCGTTTTCTGAATATATTCACATTTGTTTACAAAGATGGGCATTGCAAATATGTCCGAATTCTGTCTTATTTCCTTACGCAAGGCACTCATATCACATTCTGTGTATGCCTCGTCGTCTTCATCCGAAGAAAAAAATGTCCCAAACTTAACATATTTTTTTTTATTATATTTATTTTATTTTATCTTGAGAAAATTTCAATGTTGCCTTTGGCGGACAATTATGTAAAAAGTAAACATTGTTTTGACAGTATAGCACATCTTTTACTTTTCAATCTATTACAAAATCACAAGAGTCGAAAAAGTTACGTAATACCAAAAATAATCGAAATCGACAACGACTTCGACTGCTCTCGATTTTCGTCTTCGACAACCGTAATAAGGCTGATAGTTTACGACCCAACGTT
Organism: Hydrotaea diabolus; assembly: GCA_963513945.1. Lineage (NCBI taxonomy): Eukaryota > Metazoa > Arthropoda > Insecta > Diptera > Muscidae > Hydrotaea > Hydrotaea diabolus. The sequence continues at coordinate 108,140,915 of OY740717.1, forward strand.
TCAAACTGAGCGGAAGGGACGTTTCTTCAATGTCCTCGAACAGAGTGGCATGATTGACCGTGTCGAAGGCTTTTGTAAGGTCAAGAGCCACGAGGGCCGTCCTGTCGTTAGGCTTGTTCTGGTTAAGGCCGCGACTTATACGTGTGGTGATGGTGTGTAAAGCAGTTGTTGTGCTGTGCTGCTTGCGGAATCCATGCTGATGATCAGCACTAGGAAAGTGTTCGATCAGGCTGGGGAGGAGCAGTGCTTCAAGCGTCTTTGCTACTGGAGAAAGCAACGAGATCGGCCTGTACGAATCTCCTTTACTTGCTTCTTTGCCTGGCTTCAGTAGCGGAACCACTCTGCCCATTTTCCAGGCATCGGGAACAAAGTGAGTGGCTCGCGACAGATTGAGCAATTTGATATGTACTCTACTCCCGGGGTATCCAAGTGCTTTAACATCAGCATTGAGATTCCGTCCGGACCCAGCGCCTTTGATGACTTTGCGCTGCGGATGACATGGGCAACTTCGCCAACGGTAAATTGTGGTGGTGCCTCTTCGACTCGGAGAACGCGGATACGACGCAATACTCTCCTTTTCGCCTTATCACTCTCTGGGTGCTCAACAAAAAGCCGGTTAAAATAACACGCGCGCCGCTTCGGATCTGTCACTGTTCTATCACCGAACGTGACAGCTGTCCGATCATCCTTCCTTACAGGGCTAGAGAGTGATTTGACCGTTGTCCACAACTTACCAATTCCGGAACTCAAGTTGCACTGCTTTAAGTGGTCTAGCCATTTGTTCCGCTTATATTCGTTGACCAACCTACTGATCTCGGAGTTGAGATCCCTAACTCTAGGGTCAGTAGGGTTGGAGCGACGAATGTCATCACGCTCGTCTGCGAGTCCCGCTGCCTCTGCTGGGAAGTTTGGTCGTACTTCGGGTATTGGACCAGCAGGGATATGGCGAGCGGCTGCTGCGTTAATGATGGCCCGGAACTTTTTCTCGGCTACCCGAACGTCCGACGGATTAGCTAGATTATTAAAGCTGCGGTTGGTGGCTTCTCTGAAGGCCTCACAAGAAGCCTTTTTTTCATTGAGAAACGTACGGCGTTCAGAGGTTATGAAATCGGGTGGTCTATTTATGGGCCGCTGGTGACCTATTTCGCTGCCATTCGCGACGGAACCTCCTTTTTTCACTTTCCCGGTTAGTGTAAGTATTTAAACTATTTGTCGCTTTTATTTGTCTGTGTGTAGCGTGAATGGCCACCTGTTCCAGGATCACGTTCAAGTTGGATACGTTGTTATCGATCTCTTCCGCGTTAGAAATTAGATGATTCGAATTTAAGAGACTACTAATGTAATTCCGGTATTTTAACCAGTTAGTTGTGTAGGAAGTAAGCCTTAGTGGGTCGTCTACAAGTACGGTCTTCTCGTAAAGAAAAAATATAACTGCCGAGTGATCTGACGATAAGTCAAGGCATGTACTAGCAGATAAGTTAGATTTACTAACTCCTCTTATTATACCAAAGTCTATCAAGGCAGGCTTTTTGTTAATATCAGAAGGCCAATATGTAGGTTGAACGGGAGATATAAAGTCCAATTTATTTTGACGTCGCATTAGACATTTATACAGCTGGTTTCCCTTAGGGTTTGCTAAACGGCGTTGTAGTCACCAGCAGCAATAAAGTTGCGTCCGAGACCATTGAAAAAGTTCAGAAGTATATCTTCTGATATCGCGAACCGCGGGGGAAAATATATTGCTGAAATGGTAAGAAAACTACCTTGAATCTGGATACGAATTGCTGTCGCTTGAAGGTAGTTTTGTGAGACTCCTTCAGCGACTTGATGTTTCATTCGTTTTCGTATTAGGATACCAGTGCCCCCATGAGCCTTACCGTCGGGGTGGTGAGTACCATAAAATCTAAAATTAGGTATCTGAAAATTGTATTTGTCTGTAAGGTGCGTTCCCGATAGTAGCATTATATCAATATTCTGCCGATCTAGGTACTCTGTCAGTTCGTGTCTATGTTGGCTCACACCGTTTTCGTTTCATGTACATATCTTAAGAGGGCCTATTTTTTGGTAAGTAGAATTTGAATTAACTGATTCTGGTTACTCATGAATTCTTGCATCATTGATTGCATAGTTGACATGAACATGTTTATACTCTGTACCAGTTGTTGAATCATTGATTTAGAGTTACCAAGTTGTTGCACTGGGGCATTAGGTGTATGCGCCCTTAGAACATTCGCGTATGTTATACCGTTTGTAATACCGTTTCCGTCGCAAGAGTAAACTGGAGTATGTTGGAAGTAGATTATAGAGTTCGGCGCCTTTCGGTTAGAAATGAGTTTACGCTTCTCTTCTAGTTTATGCTTAAGTTCTTTGTAAACCCTAAAACCTCTATAGTTTGCGGTATGTTGTTCCGCGCAATTACTGCACTTTTTCTGTTCCTGCGATTTTACTTTGCAGACGGATGATTGGTGTAGATCACCACATACAACACAAACGGTTGGCAAAGTGCAGTATGATTTTGTGTGTCCATACTCTTGACAATTTTGGCATTGAACGGGACCATTTCTTCTGTGGGGTTCTTCGACCGTAATTCTTCTATATAACAAATATTGAAGTTTGTATATAGGATGAACTTCATTTTTCTTTAGTTTCCGCGAGTCAGGTCGAAGTTCGACCTTGAACATTAGATGGGGAACCCTTTTATTGTTAAAAACGTTTACCATGGAGTGGACGCTAAAATTCTCTTTTTCCAGTGCTCGTTTTACTTCATCTGGTCCAACAAATGATTCAATGCCTTTTAATATTACCGCGATACCCTTACTACTCTTTAGACGATACGTGTAAAAATTTTTATTTCTATCGTTAAAATAACTAGAAATAGCGCGAAAGCAGTTTTCGGTGTATGCCTGAATTTTTGTCTCGTTAATGTTCCGTTTCTTTATTGGCACTATGTGAAAGCCACCACTACCAACAAGTTGGGCAATTATATTTACTAGCTCATTTGAGCTACTCTCACGTCAGGTATATTGGGGGCGGCCTTGGAGTTGCGGCATTTGCCGAGGAAGAAGATTGAGGTTATTCTTCGATCAGCAATGCAAACTGGTTCTTACCCGTGACGGACGTTGGTGGTTCTTCACCGTTCACAATTTTGCATTTTTTAGAGTTACCTTTGGCAGGGCTGGATTTACGCTTTATAGTAATGTAGCGATCCATGCCTGTCTGTACCGCCTTTAATGGTTTGTCGTTGTTTTCTTGTGTTCTTTCTATGTTTACTGTGCTTCCACCTTCTATGTTATTATTGTTGTTGCTAGAACTGCCTGTTGAGAGAGTTTGTCTTAGTGGCGCTATCTCTCTCATTCCATTGTTTACATCTGCATTTATCGCGAAGTATGCATTCCGCGAACTTACACTGCAGAAAGAGTGTCTGCGTTGTTCTAACTCTTGAGTGAGACGATGGCTCATCAAGCTGTGAGTTTGTTTAGCTGTGTGTGTGTGCCTTTTTTATTTTGGTTGTTTTGTTACACAACTGGATTTGTTGTTCAACTTAAAATTTTATTTTGTTAAAAAAAACTGCTTGAATTCCTTACAAGTTAATACTTATAATGAATTCAAACAATTTAGATAATTATTTTCCCGGCAATTAAGTTTATTTTTACACTTTCCCTGCTTATTTTATTAGAATTAATTTCCGAGAGGAGTTCTTTTAACGACCGTTCTCTTCGCGCGCGGAGAGTAAAAAAAGTGTATGTATTTAATTTTTGTTTCTTTAGAATTTTTGATTAAAACAATTTTTATTTAACGCCTTGTTCGCATATACAAAGAACCCCCTGCATTTATTTGGTATGGCTATTTTGTTAAAATCCCAACCGAAATCGGTTTCAAGTGGATTTTCTTTGTATGTGCGAAAAAGGGGTAAGACATCACATATGTAAGTAATTCTCAATTAAATTTTACTCAAACTTGCTTTTATTTCGTTTTAGGTATCACGATGATAAAATGGTAAATTATGACACACAAAATGGGTTTTTTGTAAAATCTAATTTGCACAAAGATCCGGCAATTTTGGACGCGCACTTAGTAAAAGCCGAAGACTCCGCTATTTTGAAATCAAATAATAAAACCGGACATTTATTCAAATTCGGCCAATCAGTTGGTTTTACTCTGCCAGCATCTATAAGTATACTAACTATCTTAAAGGTGCGTTTCCATCATGCGGGAAATTACACTTGCGCTCCTTCAAATGCAAGATCCGCGAGCACATCCGTTCATGTGCTGCAAGGTAAGCTTTGTAATTTTGTTGAATGTTCTTTTTAAAAAAGGAACTAGGTTCTTGTATAGTGCCACAAAAAGCACAAGTGTCTATTTATTTTACTGTTTTGGGAGTTTACCTCACGTCCATACTAAAATGAAACAATTTCTATGCCGTTTAAAACATATTAATCTGCGATGTGTAAACTATGTATAAGTAAAGAGTGCCTGAATTAGAGTACACTTGTTCATTAAAAAAACACATATTTTTCAGATATCTCCCCAAGGTAAATATGTCCCAAATATTATCCTTTAAAGACTGTATTTTCAAATCCATTACACGGATTGTGACTTTAAAATATACTGAAGGAGGTTCTATATATAATTTACAAAATCTTCTAATCTCGTAATCGTTGTAGTAATGGCAGGCTTTTTTCATTGTATCTTTCTTCTCTTGATCTTTTGATACACAACCTATTTTCTGGTTTCTCACTTTGCACTGACTGCTCGTCGTTTTGCTGTGATCTTTATCATACTCCACGAGCACTTTTATCAGTACGCCCCCCTTTTTATATGTAGGACGTTGATAACTTTTGAATTTTTGGCAGACCATATCTCTATTGATGAATTCATTTCTCTTATAAATTTCTATTCAGCAGGATCCAATTTTGTCCATAAATTTTACGTCACAAGGCAGTCTTATATTCTGTGTTTCCCTTTTTTGAGTCAACACGATGACGCTCTTCCCTGTTATACGAGTATCCAATGAGATATCCATTGGTAGCATTTATTTTCTTTTTATTGACTAGGGATGTGCACAAAACATAAGCTTGCTATTATCCGAAGATGAAAAATGCTGGATTTCTTTCCTAAAATAAAGTTTGAAGGAAGATTTGCATAAATACTCGATTTATAGTTTTTTTAAGTGTTTATAGCTTTCTTCACCAACTCAAATAGCATCAGAAAACTGTATACTTTCATTGGAGTACCAAAAATATCTCGCATCTCGACGATTGAGAAGCGTATGGTGCTGTCAATCTCTGATTAATACCAAAATATTTGAGAATTTTCTTGACTTCGTTATTACTGAATTCACCATCGTTATCACTTATAAATCCCTGTTTTAAATGCCCTTTGAGTTTTGCCCATGTATAACATTCCCTTTTTTTAATAACCAAAAAAAATATTTTTTCTAAAAGAGGCATACAATTTTTAGAAACAAAAACGAACCTCAACCAAAAATAAAAACAATACGATGAATGAATTCAGCAAAATTAGATTGCGCTCGAACTATGACACACTTTTAAAATAATGTTTATTAATAACTTAACATATTTTGATGTCAATTCGGATTACAAAATACCATCAATTTGTATATATAGGATATAGGGAACAGCCATACATAATGAACTATAAATATTCCAATAATTAGGACCTTTGCTTTTATGAGGTTAATTTGGTGAAGAGTGTACAAGTTCCCTTAAAAGAACCTCTAGATCAGCGTTGTCCTGAAAGTCGCAGTATTTATAAGTCGAAGCTTGCAGATCTTAAGGACTTTATGCCTCTTTTACCACCTATTCGCCACCAAATTTTATACCAAAATGTCATCGGGCTGTGTTCAGGATTAGGACTTTTTGGAGACCTTGATGAGAATTATTTTTGAGTTTTATGTTATGTTGGCTTTAATTTCAGTTTTAAATTAATCTTTTTTCTTTGAACTTTTATTTTTTTTTCTGTATTCTTTTCTAAAATTGTGTTTTTTTAATGATAAAAGTAAAATTTAAAAATGTAGTACAGGGTGTCCGTCGGGAAGGTATACTACTTTGTTTGTTCATATTTTTTGATTAAATGAAAGAGAATGGATCTTATATTGATAAATGTTTTATTTAATGTCGGCAATAGTGTATGGAACACTTATACAATGTCAGAAATAGGTCCGCCTCTGTCTCTCATTTCACGCGGTATTTCATCACGAATATTTTGTTTGAGTTGCTCAAGCGTTTCTGGTTTGTTTGCATAAACCTTGCTATTCAGATATCCCCAGAAAAAGAAGTCCGGAGCAGTCAATATCACGATATCGCTCCCTATTGACAGTTATCGTTACGCCGTGTCCATTTTTATAGAAGGAAGGTCCAATGATTCCTCCTGACCAAATTGCACACCAGACTGTCACTTTTAATGTATGCAAAGGTGACTGATAACTAAATTGAGGGTCTTCTATTGCCCAGAAACGACTATTCAGTTTATTCACATATCCATTAAGATGAAAATGTGCCTCGTCACTTATTATGATTTTTTCATGAAAACCGGGGTTGTCATGGGCGAGCTGTTACATCCTATAGGCATATGTATGGCAGTGTAAATGGTCTTGTGGAAGAAGCTCTCGTGTCAACTGAATCTTAAATGGAAACAAATTCAAATCCTTGTGCGAAATTGTGGCCACAGTTGTTCTTTGAAGCCCAAGCTCCTGAACACGGCGTCGAATTGAGTGATGGATTATTTCTTGCAGTACGTTGTGGTCCATGCTTGGGCCTATCAGCTACAGACAGTCTTTCTTCGAAAACATTCACTACACGATAAATAGTGCGTTTTGTTAGCACGTTGTATCTCCCAAACATTTTACGTAACTTTCTCAACATCGCAGTAATCGATGATTGATTTTGATAAAATGTTTACCGCTTTATCGAATATTTTTCCATAATAAATATGCCACGTCTCTACTTCACGACTGCCAAATATAAAGTGTCAAGACTAATGCTTACCAAACGCCGGTAAAACAAGGTAGTATACCTTCCCGGCGGACACCCTGTACTTGGTCTATTCCACATTCTAATGTGAAAACACTCCAAGACGACAAAAAAAAGTGTTCTAGCCACATTTTTTAAATAACGGTCGGAATTTAATCTTTTAGTATCACTGGAAGGAAAAACAGCCCTATTTTACATAACTTATCAAAATTTGTCTACTCTATCTCAAAAAAATTTAATCGTTGTCTTGCTTCAATTTTTTTTTTTAAAATCAGAAAAAGCCTTAAACTGTCAAAAGTGCTCAGTTTAGCACTTAAGGGGTAAAGTATGACCTGTTATGAATAAATTGAGGCATTTCCTAAGAAAATCGATGAATAACTTTTGATTTTATTCACAATTAGGTAGGTATCCAATTACGTCAAGAGTTTCGAAATTTTGTTTGAGTTACGTTATAATCAGTAAATATTGTTTTAATTTTTATTTTAAATTAATCTTTTTTCTTTGAACATTTATTTTTTTTTCTGTATTCTTTTCTAAAATTGTGTTTTTTTAATGATAAAAGTAAAATTTAAAAATGTAGTACAGGGTGTCCGTCGGGAAGGTATACTACTTTGTTTGTTCATATTTTTTGATTAAATGAAAGAGAATGGATCTTATATTGATAAATGTTTTATTTAATGTCGGCAATAGTGTATGGAACACTTATACAATGTCAGATATAGGTCCGCCTCTGTCTCACATTTCACGCGGTATTTCATCACGAATATTTTGTTTGAGTTGCTCAAGCGTTTCTGGTTTGTTTGCATAAACCTTGCTATTCAGATATCCCCAGAAAAAGAAGTCCGGAGCAGTCAATATCACGATATCGCTCCCTATTGACAGTTATCGTTACGCCGTGTCCATTTTTATAGAAGGAAGGTCCAATGATTCCTCCTGACCAAATTGCACACCAGACTGTCACTTTTAATGTATGCAAAGGTGACTGATAACTAAATTGAGGCTCTTCTATTGCCCAGAAACGACTATTCAGTTTATTCACATATCCATTAAGATGAAAATGTGCCTCGTCACTTATTATGATTTTTTCATGAAAACCGGGGTTGTCATGGGCGAGCTGTTACATCCTATAGGCATATGTATGGCAGTGTAAATGGTCTTGTGGAAGAAGCTCTCGTGTCAACTGAATCTTAAATGGAAACAAATTCAAATCCTTGTGCGAAATTGTGGCCACAGTTGTTCTTTGAAGCCCAAGCTCCTGAACACGGCGTCGAATTGAGTGATGGATTATTTCTTGCAGTACGTTGTGGTCCATGCTTGGGCCTATCAGCTACAGACAGTCTTTCTTCGAAAACATTCACTACACGATAAATAGTGCGTTTTGTTAGCACGTTGTATCTCCCAAACATTTTACGTAACTTTCTCAACATCGCAGTAATCGATGATTGATTTTGATAAAATGTTTACCGATTTATCGAATATTTTTCCATAATAAATATGCCACGTCTCTACTTCACGACTGCCAAATATAAAGTGTCAAGACTAATGCTTACCAAACGCCGGTAAAACAAGGTAGTATACCTTCCTGGCGGACACCCTGTACTTGGTCTATTCCACATTCTAATGTGAAAACACTCCAAGACGACAAAAAAAAGTGTTCTAGCCACATTTTTTAAATAACGGTCGCAATTTAATCTTTTAGTATCACTGGAAGGAAAAACAGCCCTATTTTACATAACTTATCAAAATTTGTCTACTCTATCTCAAAAAAATTTAATCGTTGTCTTGCTTCAATTTTTTTTTAAAATCAGAAAAAGCCTTAAACTGTCAAAAGTGCTCAGTTTAGCACTTAAGGGGTAAAGTATGACCTGTTATGAATAAATTGAGGCATTTCCTAAGAAAATCGATGAATAACTTTTGATTTTATTCACAATTAGGTAGGTATCCAATTACGTCAAGAGTTTCGAAATTTTGTTTGAGTTACATTATAATCAGTAAATATTGTTTTAATTTTTATTAAATAAGTTTTACAAAGTCAAATAAATAATTATTAATTAATATTATAGTCTAGAAATGATTTCGGCTTCTTTTTTGCCTGCTGTGATTTTCAAGGTTTACGACTAACGATTATCACCCATCATATTCTCGTTCCACAATCCCTGATACCGTTGCTCCATGGACCTCACCAAGGTTTGGCGGGAAAATTTCCAAATGCGAATGAAGGAAATATATTTTTAGAGACATATTAACGCCTGAAAATACAATAATTACATTGAACAAAACTACGTTAAAAAAATTGTAATTAAATTTGTACTTACCGATTATTGAATAGTTACAAAGTAAATCACGAATGATTTCTTTATAGTTTGGACTTCGTTTGTTTCTTAGAAAATCCGAAACAATTAATCGGAACGAACTTCACGCAGCTTTCTCATCTGATGGTAATGTCTCAAATTGAGTGTTGCCGAGTAGTTTTCGGATCTGTGGACCATCAAGAGTGTGCAACCACCTTGCAGACCTGACAATATGGCAACAACCTTAAAGCCGCAACACACCTTCCAATCGTGCTTTTCGTAGTTTATATTTTTGAACATTCTGGTCATTGTTTCATAAGTTTCCTTTATATGCACGCCAGGTATAAATGGTCTATGATTGTCATTGTGTAGTAACACGGCTATAAGGCTTTCTTTGCTGCTGTCGACAAATATCCTCCAATCAAGTGCATCGTATGTTTGGCCAAGCTTTTCGAAAAGTCCATGAATGTCGGAACAAAAGCACATATTGTCTTTAGCTTTAAAAAAAAATAGGAGTGCGGCTTATGCCGGGTACGGTAAACAGTTGTATTGACATTCCTTTCTAAGTAATTCTGATCTCTTAAACGAGACGCAAGAAGCTCTGATTGTTTCGTAAGTTCGAGGTCCCTTACCAGATCATGTAGTTGGGCTTGAGTCATAAGCTTTGGAGCCCAAACTATCTGATTTGAAACTCATAGTGATAAATCCACTTGATTACAAGTTGCATACGTATTTGCGAATATTGACTTCCATCGGAGTACAGAACTGGAAGCGTATACCCATCACCTGATCTCGTGGGGTAACACCACCGCATATATTTACCGAACACGCTTTTTGTACTTAAACCAAAATAACATCGAATTCGTGGCTCGTTGTTTCTTTTCTCTCCATTGCATAGGGTTTGAAATTTCCAAGTGCGTCTGTAAAATGTAAAAAGTTTGAAAAAAGGAATATGAAGAATTCAAAATATAATTATGAAATACTTATCTAAGGGTTGAAGAGCATAACACTTAACATTGGTGGACACGAATGGCAAATCGAACTCGGTGTCCAATATTTGTTAATACTTTCCGGATATGTATTACAGCAATCTTTATATTGTTTTTGTAATACATCTGAGAATTTTTTTTTCTCGATGGTATATTTTCCTTACACGTAACAAAATAAATTCGGATCGTTTCTGCACGTAAAGTTTCTGCATTTCCTGATCATTTTTAGTTGAATTGGAAAAAAAAACATATATAATAATATATATGTGGATATAATTAGACTCTTCACTTTCGAATACACTTGTTGAATGACATTGAAACGATACTTAAACTGTTATTTGTACTGTGTGCTGGTCTGATTGTCATGTGTGTTTTATCTTCGTGTTGCACTTTACAGGTAGAACTGGGTTTTTATAACACCCTTTTTAAAAACTTCATATGGGCGCTATTTCGAAATGAGTGTGGTTGTCATGTGTGTGTTTTATCTTCATGTTGCGCTTTACAGGTAGAACTGGGTTTTTACAACATGTCATCTTCCTAAAAATGATGACACGTGTGTTTTATTTACGTGTTACAGTATACAGGTAAAACTGGGTTTTTACAACGGCTTTCTTGTGCGGGGTTTTCACAAGAGCACAAGCATTAAATACAAATATGTTACTGCGCAATATAGCTATTTACAATCGTCCCTTTTTTTCTTTATATTCTTATAATTATGAAAAATGTTCTTCATTTATTGTTTAAATTTGGTTAACTTGTAAAATTTCGAAATTATTGACGTAATGGGATACCTTCACCTAATTGTGAATAAATACAAAAAATATCCATCGATTTTCTTAGGAAATGCCTTATTTTATTCATAACAGGTCAGACTTTACCCCTAAAGTGGTAAACTGAGCAATTAAGTTTTTTTTTCTGATTTTTTAAAAAAAAATCCATACATTTTGGCTGAAAAACAAATTTTTCACAACTTTTTAGATAACTCCGAAACCCTTATGCAGGCTAACAAATTATGTTAACAAAACTTGCAGGTATTTAAATATGTATTCTTGAAGGTATTGGTATATCCACTAACAAAGTGGGATTAATCGTTCTTGAATTATGCCAATATCCGTGGAACAAGCTTTTCAACAATGGACAATTTTACTTTAAAAAAACTTATCCTTAGAATTGAAAATTTCGACCATTTTTGTAATAGGGTGACCAAAGTACATCAAAAAAATAGTGCTTTTATTTGTGCAAAGAATTTTTTGCATTTTGTTGCATAGTGTTATCTATACTATATGTTTGCATGTAGTTGTAGTAGCATGAACTAAAATATTTTTCTCGATATGTTTGAAAGAGACCATACATATGTTAAACTCAGAACCTTAGTTTCGATAAAACATCTCGGTGATCTTTCTTTCCAGCAGCTTTTAAGAAATTAGGATTGTGAACTCTTTTAAAAAGCCAATATTGGACACGTTATGATAAATTTAAAGCTTACAGAAAACTGTAAACATGCCCTTAACAACTAAATGCACCATAAACCGTTTGAAAAGAAAGCTTGGAGTTTATAGAAAAAATTAGTTATTTAAGAAATGCTACACCCATTTGTTAGTTATAACCGAGATCGCTAAAGGTTATTCTTGAATAAAGTTTTTTCTAAAGACTAAAGTTTCAAAACAAACTGTTTATGATGCGAATTATAAATAGTTTTCTGTAAACAAAACCATTTTTCTAGTTTTGTCTAATTGTGTAAAGTTATCAAACAAAAACCCCACAAACGTCTTTGTTGTCATGTTGGGTTAGTTGTATTTGGCGTAGATTTTGTTGTCTGCTTTCGTGTAGAAATTGTGAATCTTGTAAGTCCGTATATCTTCCATTTTTAGCAGTCCATCCATGCTCAGTGTTTGTATGTTAACACCGCTTAAGTTTTGAATCAGTGAGTTTCGGAGATTGTTGTCGATATTAGGACATTGAAATGTTATATTATTAATGGACTGTATTGCTCCGCAGTCGCATAGGGCGGGGTCGATAATGTTGACTCTGGAGAGATGTTGCCTGGTTTGGATGTGTCCAAATCTTAGTCTGCAGACCATTGTTGTGATTCGGCAAAGGCCTTCTGATTTCGGTAGGTGTTAGAGAGTAAAGATGTCGGCCATATTCGCTTTCGCCCCATTTAAATTGCCAAGACGATACTGCGCGCATCCTATATAGCCGGGTAGTTTCGATCGTCGATATGGTCTGTTGCAATTAAATCTACATACTCGCTCCCTTCGATACTGGAATGACTGGGGACCCATAGGAGATGTATGATATAACCTATTTGTTTCAGCTCGTATATCTGGTTCCTTATCCGTAGAATGTATGGGTGTGTCCTGTTGTTATTAAAAGATCGAAGAGCCTGAAAAACAGATCTGCTGTTCGAGATGATCAAGCATTTACTAGTCTCGTAAACTTTTATAAAGAGTATTGCTTCTAATATGGCAAATGCCTCCGCGACATGGCTCACATTACACTTGTAACAAAAAAAAATGAAGTTAAAATGAATGGGAAGTGGTATTATTTTTCTTGTTGATCTTGCTGAGTACAACAAGATACCGGTTTTGAAACACCTCCAAAATCTGGAGTTATTGTTAAAAAATGGGGGTTTGGATCTTACGCACTTATATGCCAGTAACTTGGTTAAATTTCAACCGATTTTAAGTTGTTGCCATTCGAATGGCGTATACACTTTTAAAATTACACTGAAAAAAATCTGTGTAAACTTATTTTTATTTTTTTTGTAATTTTTTAACGTTGGATGCGTTTTTACACAGAATTTTTAAAAAGGAACCGAACAATTTTTAAACTGAATAATAAAATAAATTCTAAAGAATACAATTCGGTGTCATTTTTAAAAATCCGTTAGAAACCGAGTTATTCAACTTTTATTAAAACAACATTTTTTGAAAAAATACAATTAGGCCCAATACTACTTAGAAATGTTTGTTTGACCGTTTTCTTTTTAATTGAACATCGTCAGTATCCCGTTTAAGTGACCAGAAATATTCGGAAATCATTTTTATTTTATCCTTTGCTTCAAAACGTTTTTCCATTATAATTATTTCTTGATAAAAGTGTTCGCCTTGTTCATCACTGAACTGGTCCAGGTTTTCTGGGAAGAAGTCTAGATGTGAATGGAGGAAATGAATTTTAATTGACATGTTGCAGCCCATTTCACCATACGCACTCAAAAATTCATCAACAATTGCGAGTTATCACATAGTGCAACAAAACTCTTCCATGCGCGTTTTCCAAGAGATTACTGTCATTTTCACCAGTCTTAAAACTTTTTCAAATAACAATGTCCGGTCACTTCTTCTACAGAAAGCTACACGATAATCTTCTTCCACCAAATTCCACTGCCTTAATCGCGACCCAATGATTTCAGCCTGTCGTTTTGACAAACTTAAATCGTGAACGAGATTGCAGAAATCTGTATTTGAAACAAAATGTCGCTCCGTTGTATAAGTAGATTGGGATGGAAGGTACTCTTCTTCCACCAAATATTTTTCAGCCTCAAAACCACATATGCTCGTTGTCGGAACTTTATCATTACCAGATATCGGTTTTGTAACACTTACAAAATTTGCGTACTTTAATTTTTTGCGGGTTTTAAAAGTGTGCCCTAAAATATTTGTTTCACAAAAGTAATAATCATCTGGTTTATGCCAGAGCTGATGATGCCAAGTCATAGGCGTACAAAAGGGCAAAGAAATTGAAGGTGAACTTTGTATTTTTTTAATGTTGCACAGCAATTTTCACAAACAAATTCTGGCTAATACCAGCGACTAAAATTGTAAGAACGATTGAAGACTTTGTTGTATAATTCCACCACAGCAATATTTTTTTTTAAATCACGCCTATGACGGATATCCGTAAATAGGCCACAAATGTAACAAAATTATTTCCGTTTATCACACATTTTTTTATTAATTACACTTGATTATTTTCAAATTGCTAACTTTTTTTATTAATACGGTTTCAAAGCGAACAAGAAGTAATAAATCAAACAAAAGAAATGAACAAAAACTAAAACATTATGTTTACATGACAAACGGGATACTAAGATATACAATAAAAAAACGGGCAAACAAATATTTCTGAGTAGTTTGGCCAAAAATTTATTTTTTCAAAAAATTTTGTTTTGAATAACTCAATCAGTTTCTAACGGATTTTCAAAAATTGAATTCGTAAGAACACTCTCTTTATTATTCAGTTCAAAAATTGTTCGGTTCCTTTTAAAAAATTCTGTGTAAAAACGCATGCAAAGTTAAAAAATTACAAAAAAATTTAAAAAATATGAGATTACAGGAAAAATACACAGATTTTTTTCAGTGTGATTTTAAAAGTGTATACACCATTCGAAATCGGTTGATATTCAATCAAGTTACTGGCATATAAGTGCGTAAGATCCGAAAACCGGGTTTTTACCCGTAACTGCAGATTTTGGAGGTGGTTAGGAAATTTCAAAACCGGTTTCTTGTTGCTCAGCAAGATCAACATGAAAAATAATGTCATTTCCCAGGTATTTTTTCTGTGTCACACTGTGTTATGTATTGAAAATGATGCCTCTATATCCATGTGCGGGAGTCAAAATGCGCAACTGGTCTTATCTGGTAGTTTGGAGCCGTCGGTAAAGAAACGGGTGTATCCGTTCCATTTATTGGCTATCAAATATCTCATTTTTTCACGTTCATTTAGTTAACATTTGGAATGAAGTTGTTCGACTTAAACGAAACCTGTTGCTCTAGCCGCTTCCCGAATCTATCTATTTTGTAGTTTGCCATTTTATCCTTATACTTCTGGCATAGTTTTAAGTCAGCTTTGAATTTTGCGTTATGTTGCTGTATATATTTATTGGCTGAGTGGTTTATGTTGACTATTAATTTGTTGACAATATTTTCGGTCACCATAGAAAACCTATCTGGAATTGGCATTATATCGGCTTCTTGTTCCAACGCTAGCGTGTAGGTTGATATCATAACTCCTAAAGATATTCGAATAGCCTTTAATTGAATTATCTGCAGTACCAGTGATTCGCTGTCTTTGCATTCCAGAAGAAGTGGTGCCATATATTCCAACTTAGGTCGTATCAATCCAAGGTAAAGCAAGAGAAGGCATTGCGGATACGAACCCCATATACCACTCCCTATGTGGCACGTATGACATGCAGGTATTGAAAACAGCTTCGATTACATGTTCTTCTGTTCTCAGGTTGGGTTCAAATGTGAATCCAAGATAATTAAATTTGTTAACGTACTTAATTTTTCTATTCTGGATATGGATGTCCGGGTAATCCCCAGCTTACCCGGACATTCATTTTTCCTTCTAGTAAATGTAAAAATCATTGCCTTTGATTTTCCTGGAGACAAAAAGCAGCACTATGGAGAAGCTACGAGGCAGCGAAATTTCAACGTAGGGACTCTGGGAATCTGTGCAAGGAACCGAAACACAGGAGGAAAACAATGTGAAGGCCAAGGCGGAGCTTATACTGTTAATGTAGAAATATTTGTATTCTTATATTCGAGAGAGCAAGAGTGCCAAGAAAATATGATATACTTTGGAAGAAATATTTGCAGATTCCGGTTTGGTAAGAAGGGTTGGTTTAATACAGAAGTTTTGTTCAGCCAAGTTGATCGCATTTCCTTCTGTCGACGCCTATGTAATTGACATATTGACTAGTCAATTCCACGACAGCCGGTTCTGTGGACGGGATTGACCCGAAGAACAATCCTTCGGCCAAGGGCTGTCACCCCGGCACACAGTTGCCGTTTCAACAGCAACAACAACATATTGACTAGTCTGGATCTTGGTGAAGAACGGATTAGTTCAATGATGCTGACAGGTCTGTCAGGTGGATACAATCCAAAGATCATGGGAATTCAAAGCCAGAGGGATGAAAACCAGTGGAGGTTCTACCAATTTAAAGCGAACACTTAGCGTTTTCTACTCAACCCTAACGGAAGCCCAAAAGTCCGAAATGTTTCAATTGCAAGTTTGGACACATCCAGCAGTGCTATGATAAAATACCAGCAGTGCTATGATTGACACTTCTTCGGTAAGCAGTTTGTATAAGCAGAATTGGTATTTTGATTCAGGAGCTTCGGCTCACATGTGTTCGGTCGTATCATATTTTATTTTCATTGGTCAAATGGAACCAAAAAATGCTGATGTGACAATTGCTAACAACTCCAAAATGCAATACCAAGGAATGGGAAATGTGGATTTATCTACGAAAGTATTCTCGAAGTCTGAAGATATTACACATCATGGTGTGTTTTTTGTATTTAGGTATTACTTTTTAAAAATAGTGCAAAAAGGACATTTAGTCAGATTTAGTAACAATGCAAAGAGTTCAATGAAGATAACCAAGTCATTGCAATTGTTTTCCAGTTCGAATGTTTCAATTGAACATCTCAAATGAAGTAACGTACATATCCTTATCAGCGAATTCTGAGTATCAAAGATGACATAAGCGTGTTGGTCGTGTTAATAATGCAATGCAAGAGAAATGGCGAAAGGCGCTGTCGATAGCCTTAAGTGTGATTTGGATTGCGTAACGTGTTTCAAAGGCAAGTTTTCGATATTTCCATTCAACGTCTCAACTACTCGATCAAATGAAATTTTGCAACTTGTGCATAGCGACGTGTTTGGCCCAACGTAATCATTGTCTGTCGCAGGCCCCAAGTTAGTGCTAACATTTAAGGACGGGTTTTCATGAACACTTTTCGTGTATTTCATCAATAAAAAGAGCGATGTTTCGGAAAAGTTTCTTTAATCAAAGAACCAAGTTGGAAATGGAAGTCTCAAGCGAATAAACCCCTTTAGAAGCGACAATAGTTCGGAATTCTGCAATTCTCAGATGCAGAATATTTTTACAAAAAGCGGAATTCAGCATCAGACGATAGTTCCATATAGCCCAAAGAAAAATGGTAATTCAGAATGGATTAATCGTACAATTAACGAAAAGGCAAAATGTCTGCTATAAGAATTTGGACTTTCAAAAATGTTTTGGTCTGAAGCAGTGATTACCGCTTTTTATTTAATTAATCGCACTCCGTGTAAAAGTCAAAGTTTCAAAACTCCTGAGGAAATATGGTGTGGTTTAAAACAGACCTTGCTGAATTTTAGGATTTTTGGGCGTAAGGCGTAAAATTTGAACCAAAAGACAGAGATGTGTTTTTTATTGGGTACTCACTGAATCCACAATCGGTTTTATGTTCCAATGTCAACATGCGGAAACGTAAACTATTTATTGTTGAGAATGGTAACGTTTGCGATTTCGTTCTCGTTTTCGAGTTCTGAAATTTCTATGCAAGATAGTGCTGTTTTATCACCGAAATAAACTTTCGATAAACTCATTTTGTGCAAAGAAAACTAAAATTCTTTTTCCAATGGACGGAAATATGGCTGGCGAATACAATATGAGTCGTTTAAAGTAGAAGTGCTCCAACCCACAAAATTGTGATTTCGAGATTATTGGCTTAGAGCATTCTCCTTTCGATGATTTTTTTTAAAAAAAATTCTTCACAGCACTATTTACAGTTATTGGCGACGTTTTTATGAATACAGTAAGAGCTCGTTAATTCGATAATTGGTTGCAGACCAAAATTCGGATTGTTGGATACTTTCGTCTTCACATGTTTTCAGAAGAGTTCAATGTTTAAATAGTATAAATTATATATTGGAGTACCAAAAATATCTCGCATCTCGACGATTGTATGACTGACTATTTCGCTAACACCAGATTGTTGAGAAGCGTATGGTGCTGTCAATCTCTGATTAATACCAAAATATTTGAGAATTTTCTTGACTTCGTTATTACTGAATTCACCATCGTTATCACTTATAAATCCCTTTTTTAAATGCCCTTTGAGTTTTGCCCATGTATAACATTCCCTTTTTTTAATAACCAAAAAAAATATTTTTTCTAAAAGAGGCATAAAATTTTTAGAAACAAAAACGAACCTCAACAAAAAATAAAAACAATACGATGAATGAATTCAGCAAAATTAGATTGCGCTCGAACTATGACACACTTTTAAAATAATGTTTATTAATAACTTAACATATTTTGATGTCAATTCGGATTACAAAATACCATCAATTTGTATTCCAAAGTATGTAGTACAGGGAAAACGTAGTTCGGATTACTGGATAATTCGGATTAGCGAAGTTGGGACTACCGAGGCCTTACTGTATTTACATTTTATAAATTTAGAAATGGCCCAAGCCTCAACTGACAGATGGGTTGTAACGTTATTGTTTTCATATCGAAAGAAACTTGCACAACAAAAAAAGCGAGGGCTGCGAGAAATGAAATGAACCTTAATGCAAAAAAGGCCGTAAGCGTAATTGCTTTTGACCTCATGAAAACGCTTCCCACGCCAGTAGACACAACCGGAATCTGTTATTACAAGTGTCAATTGTGAACTTATTGTATTGGCATCCACAACCTTCCGACCAAGCCTTCATATATCTTCATATTTCGAAAGGCTCACAGAAAATCGCATTCTGCCTTATGCAGTACATTATAATGTGAAGTAATCAGTGCCGTTGATTTCGCCCTGATTGAAAATTTCACGCCAACATTTTAACGCCTGAGGACAGGCTACCGGTTATTAAAGGAGCACGGAAGAAAACCCCATTAATTGCAGTGGACATTAAAACTGAAAACTTTTTTTCTCGGACCAACTCAAAACTAGGATAACAAACAGGAAATTAAACTCCGAAAAGGCCAAAGTTGAATGCCTGAAAATTTAGTGGATTCAGATATAGGGAACAGCCATACATAATGAACTATAAATATTCCAATAATTAGGACCTTTGCTTTTATGAGGTTAATTTGGTGAAGAGTGTACAAGTTCCCTTAAGTCGCAGTATTTATAAGTCGAAGCTTGCAGATCTTAAGGACTTTACCACCTATTCACCACCAAATTTTATACCAAAATGTCATCGGGCTGTGTTCAGGATTAGGACTTTTTGGAGACCTTGATGAGAATTATTTTTGAGTTTTATGTTATGTTGGCTTTAATTTCATTTTTAAATTAATCTTTTTTCTTTGAACTTTTATTTTTCTTTCTTTTCTTTTCTAAAATTGTGTTTTTTTAATGATAAAAGTAAAATTTAAAAATGTAGTACAGGGTGTCCGTCGGGAAGGTATACTACTTTGTTTGTTCATATTTTTTGATTAAATGAAAGAGAATGGATCTTATATTGATAAATGTTTTATTTAATGTCGGCAATAGTGTATGGAACACTTATACAATGTCAGATATAGGTCCGCCTCTGTCTCACATTTCACGCGGTATTTCATCACGAATATTTTGTTTGAGTTGCTCAAGCGTTTCTGGTTTGTTTGCATAAACCTTGCTATTCAGATATCCCCAGAAAAAGAAGTCCGGAGCAGTCAATATCACGATATCGCTCCCTATTGACAGTTACGCCGTGTCCATTTTTATAGAAGGAAGGTCCAATGATTCCTCCTGACCAAATTGCACACCAGACTGTCACTTTTAATGTATGCAGAGGTGACTGATAACTAAATTGAGGGTCTTCTATTGCCCAGAAACGACTATTCAGTTTATTCACATATCCATTAAGATGAAAATGTGCCTCGTCACTTATTATGATTTTTTCATGAAAACCGGGGTTGTCATGGGCGAGCTGTTACATCCTATAGGCATATGTATGGCAGTGTAAATGGTCTTGTGGAAGAAGCTCTCGTGTCAACTGAATCTTAAATGGAAACAAATTCAAATCCTTGTGCGAAATTGTGGCCACAGTTGTTCTTTGAAGCCCAAGCTCCTGAACACGGCGTCGAATTGAGTGATGGATTATTTCTTGCAGTACGTTGTGGTCCATGCCTGGGCCTATCAGCTACAGACAGTCTTTCTTCGAAAACATTCACTATACGATAAATAGTGCGTTTTGTTAGCACGTTGTATCTCCCAAACATTTTACGTAACTTTCTCAACATCACAGTAATCGATGATTGATTTTGATAAAATGTTTACCGATTTATCGAATATTTTTCCATAATAAATATGCCACGTCTCTACTTCACGACTGCCAAATATAAAGTGTCAAGACTAATGCTTACCAAACGCCGGTAAAACAAGGTAGTATACCTTCCCGGCGGACACCCTGTACTTGGTCTATTCCACATTCTAATGTGAAAACACTCCAAGACGACAAAAAAAGTGTTCTAGCCACATTTTTTAAATAACGGTCGGAATTTAATCTTTTAGTATCACTGGAAGGAAAAACAGCCCTATTTTACATAACTTATCAAAATTTGTCTACTCTATCTCAAAAAAAATTAATCGTTGTCTTGCTTACATTTTTTTTTAAAATCAGAAAAAGCCTTAAACTGTCAAAAGTGCTCAGTTTAGCACTTAAGGGGTAAAGTATGACCTGTTATGAATAAATTGAGGCATTTCCTAAGAAAATCGATGAATAGCTTTTGATTTTATTCACAATTAGGTAGGTATCCAATTACGTCAAGAGTTTCGAAATTTTGTTTGAGTTACATTATAATCAGTAAATATTGTTTTAATTTTTATTAAATAAGTTTTACAAAGTCAAATAAATAATTATTAATTAATATTATAGTCTAGAAATGATTTCGGCTTCTTTTTTGCCTGCTGTGATTTTCAAGGTTTACGACTAACGATTATCACCCATCATATTCTCGTTCCACAATCCCTGATACCGTTGCTCCATGGACCTCACCAAGGTTTGGCGGGAAAATTTCCAAATGCGAATGAAGGAAATATATTTTTAGAGACATATTAACGCCTGAAAATACAATAATTACATTGAACAAAACTACGTTAAAAAATTGTAATTAAATTTGTACTTACCGATTATTGAATAGTTACAAAGTAAATCACGAATGATTTCTTTATAGTTTGGACTTCGTTTGTTTCTTAGAAAATCCGAAACAATTAATCGGAACGAACTTCACGCAGCTTTCTCATCTGATGGTAATGTCTCAAATTGAGTGTTGCCGAGTAGTTTTCGGATCGGTGGACCATCAAGAGTGTGCAACCACCTTGCAGACCTGACAATATGGCAAAAACCTTAAAGCCGCAACACACCTTCCAATCGTGCTTTTCGTAGTTTATATTTTTGAACATTCTGGTCATTGTTTCATAAGTTTCCTTCATATGCACGCCAGGTATAAATGGTCTATGATTGTCATTGTGTAGTAACACGGCTTTAAGGCTTTCTTTGCTGCTGTCGACAAATATCCTCCAATCAAGTGCATCGTATGTTTGGCCAAGCTTTTCGAAAAGTCCATGAATGTCGGAACAAAAGCAAATATTGTCTTTAGCTTTAAAAAAAAATAGGAGTGCGGCTTATGCCGGGTACGGTAAACAGTTGTATTGACATTCCTTTCTAAGTAATTCTGATCTTTTAAACGAGACGCAAGAAGCTCTGATTGTTTCGTAAGTTCGAGGTCCCTTACCAGATCATGTAGTTGGGCTTGAGTCATAAGCTTTGGAGCCAAACTATCTGATTTGAAACTCATAGTGATAAATCCACTTGATTACACGTTGCATACGTATTTGCGAATATTGACTTCCATCGGAGTACAGAACTGGAAGCGTATACCCATCACCTGATCTCGTGGGGTAACACCACCGCATATATTTACCGAACACGCTTTTTGTACTTAAACCAAAATAACATCGAATTCGTGGCTCGTTGTTTCTTTTCTCTCCATTGCATAGGGTTTGAAATTTCCAAGTGCGTCTGTAAAATGTAAAAAGTTTGAAAAAAGGAATATGAAGAATTCAAAATATAATTATGAAATACTTATCTAAGGGTTGAAGAGCATAACACTTAACATTGGTGGACACGAATGGCAAATCGAACTCGGTGTCCAATATATGTTAATACTTTCCGGATATATATTACAGCAATCTTTATACAGATATATATTACAGCAATCTTTTTGTAATACATCTGAGATTTTTTTTTCTCGATGGTATATTTTCCGTACACGTAACAAAATAAATTCGGATCGTTTCTGAACGTAAAGTTTCTGCATTTCCTGCTCATTTTTAGTTGAATTGGAAAAAAACATATATATAATATATATGTGGATATAATTAGACTCTTCACTTTCGAATACACTTGTTGAATGACAATGAAACGATACTTAAACTGTTATTTGTACTGTGTGCTGGTCTGATTGTCATGTGTGTTTTATCTTCGTGTTGCACTTTACAGGTAGAACTGGGTTTTTATAACACCCTTTTTAAAAACTTCATACGGGCGCTATTTCGAAATGGGTGTGGTTGTCATGTGTGTTTTATCTTCATGTTGCGCTTTACAGGTAGAACTGGGTTTTTACAACATGTCATCTTCCTAAAAATGATGACACGTGTGTTTTATTTACGTGTTACAGTTTACAGGTAAAACTGGGTTTTTACAACGGCTTTCTTGTGCGGGGTTTTCACAAGAGCACAAGCATTAAATACAAATATGTTACTGCGCAATATAGCTATTTACAATCGTCCCTTTTTTCTTTATATTCTTATAATTATGAAAAATGTTCTTCATTTATTGTTTAAATTTGGTTAACTTGTAAAATTTCGAAATTATTGACGTAATGGGATCCCTTCACCTAATTGTGAATAAATACAAAAAATATCCATCGATTTTCTTAGGAAATGCCTTATTTTATTCATAACAGGTCAGACTTAACCCCTAAAGTGGTAAACGGAGCAATTAAGTTTTTTTCTGATTTTTTTAAAACAAAAAAATCCATACATTTTGGCTGAAAAACAAATTTTTCACGACAACTTTTTAGATAACTCCGAAACCCTTATGCAGATTAACAAATTATGTTAACAAAACTTGCAGGTATTTAAATATGTATTCTTGAAGGTATTGGTATATCCACTAACAAAGTGGGATTAATCGTTCTTGAATTATGTCAATATCCGTGGAACAAACTTTTTAACAATGGACAATTTTACTTTAAAAAAACTTATCCTTAGAATTGGAAATTTCGACCATTTTTGTAATAGGGGGACCAAAGTACATCAAAAAAATAGTGGTTTTATTTGTGCAAAGAATTTTTTGCATTTTGTTGCATAGTGTTATCTATACTATATGAGGGGGTTAATGCCAAAGTGGGCCATCCCACATTTTTGAAAAAAACGGGTTAACACGTGTTTTGGAAACACTGTGACCAACTTTTCAATCCCATATTAGTCTTGGATTAGTTTATACAACTTCTAAGAGATGGCAGCACAAAGCAATTTTGGGCCAGAGGATTTCAGATGTGAAGTGGTGTTGCCAGAGTGGGCCATGTGTCATAGACCACTTTGGCAACCATAATAACCTGTAACATCACTTTGATTTCTGCAGCTGTGTGTGATAGTTGTTTAAAATTGTTGCAAAAGTACATATTTCCAAAAAGTGTAATCCATCTAATTAATTCAAAGTGTGTATAATTACATTGATGTTTATTAAAAAGACATTATATGGATAATAATATGGCTGGTGATGAGAAAATGTTATGGAATGGTAAGTAAACAAAGTTTGTTAATTTAGTTCCATATTTTATTTTGAATATTCGACCTTTAAGGTTTAAGTTCATTGATTCGGTTTGGTTGCAGGCATACTGGACTAGTGTCTCAAGGCCACGAAACGGAATCAATATTTTTAAATTTAAGTTGTATTCCTTGTCTTATAAATCGTTGATTCCAGCAAAGGCCAATGACCTTGACCAATGACTTTCACCAATGACCTTGAATCTGAATAATACAAATTCTTGATATTTATGACTCCATTATTTAATAGACTTGAGTGAGTCTGACTTTTCTGCATCATTTTTGGGATGAGTCCAAGGCGTCTAGAGGTCCCGAAGAAATAGGATCCTGTCTTTTGCATTATTTCAAAAAATATGTTGCCACCAAAAATGTTATAATGTACTCTGACGCATGTGGCGGACAGAATAGGAATATTAAAATGGCACTGTTTTGTCAATACGTGGTCCAATCAGAACACTTCGACATAACTAGAATCAGACATAATTTCTTGGTTAGCGGACATTCGTTCCTTCCTTGCGATTCTGATTTTGGGGTTATTGAGAAAAACAAACTGTGTAACCCCAATATTTTTGTCCCTAGTGATTGGATAGGTGTCATAAAAACGGCAAAAAAAAAAAAAGAAAACCTTTTGTTGTAGAGGATGTGGCATCAGAAGATTTGTTTTCTATCAAAGATTTTATGAAAGAATATGTGACGAATAGAAAAGTGAACACATCGAACAACAAAGTTCAATGGCTTAAAATACTTTGCTTAAACCATGATATAAATCAGCCGTTTGTTCTTCAGTACTCATATGGTTATAACGACGATGTTGACACTTTTGAGTCGGTGGATTTCGGAAAAAGAAATAAAACCTCATCCATTCCTGACAAGCTACCGATTCTATATAAACATGGCCACGAAATAAGTATGGAAAAGAAAAAAGATTTAATAACATTGAAGGAGTTTATCCCTCCAATTTTTCATAATTTTTATACTTCACTAAAGTGTTCTTTGAGAGGAAGTAATACTGTTTATATCGCCGAAGACGATCAGGAGGGCACAGATTAAGCTACATTTTCTTATTTGTACTTTAGTTTTATTTGTAATAAAAAATTAAAAAATAAACTTTTTTTTTAAAAAAAAATATAGTTCCAATCTGGGCCATTAACATTTTACAGCATTTTTATTAAAAACCAAAATGGGCCAGGCCACAAAAAAAAACAATCACACGAAGTACAGCAAAAAAAAATTGTTTGTTTTAAACTAAAGAGGTTATGTAAATCTGTGATGCAAAAAAAAGTTAAATTATTCAAACACTTTGTGAATTACAAACTACTATTGGTGTTGTTTAAACTAAAAACCACATTATCTCAATTCAATCGCAATGTGGGATGGCCCACTTTGGCATTAACCCCCTCATATGTTTGCATGTAGTTGTAGTAGCATGAACTAAAATATTTTTCTAGATATGTTTGAAAGAGACCATACATATGTTAAACTCAGAACCTGAGTTTCGATAAAACATCTCGGTGATCTTTCTTTCCAGCAGCTTTTAAGAAATTAGGATTGTGAACTCTTTTAAAAAACCAATATTGGACACGTTATGATAAATTTAAAGCTTACAGAAAACTGTAAACATGTCCTTAACAACTAAATGCACCATAAACCGTTTGATAAGAAAGCTTGGAGTTTATAGAAAAAATTAGTTATTTAAGAAATGCTACACCCATTTGTTAGTTATAACCGAGATCGCTAAAGGTTATTCTTGAATAAAGTTTTTTCTAAAGACTAAAGTTTCAAAACAAACTGTTTATGATGCGAATTATAAATAGTTTTCTGTAAACAAAACCATTTTTCTAGTTTTGTCTAATTGTGTAAAGTTATCAAACAAAAACCCCACAAACGTCTTTGTTGTCATGTTGGGTTAGTTGTATTTGGCGTAGATTTTGTTGTCTGCTTTCGTGTAGAAATTGTGAATCTTGTAAGTCCGTATATCTTCCATTTTTAGCAGTCCATCCATGCTCAGTGTTTGTATGTTAACACCGCTTAAGTTTTGAATCAGTGAGTTTCGGAGATTGTTGTCGATATTAGGACATTGAAATGTTATATTATTAATGGACTGTATTGCTCCGCAGTCGCATAGGGCGGGGTCGATAATGTTGACTTTGGAGAGATGTTGCCTGGTTTGAATGTGTCCAAATCTTAGTCTGCAGACCATTGTTGTGATTCGGCCAAGGCCTTCTGATTTCGGTAGGTGTTAGAGAGTAAAGATGTCGGCCATATTCGCTTTCACCCCATTTAGATTGCTAAGACGATACTGCGCGCGTCCTATAACAGAATTTCATGTCAGAGTATGGTATAGCCGGGTAGTTTCGATCGTCGATATGGCCTGTTGCAATTAAATCTACATACTCGCTCCCTTCGATACTGGAATGACTGGGGACCCATAGGAGATGTATGATATAACCTATTTGTTTCAGCTCGTATATCTGGTTCCTTATATGGGTGTGTCCTGTTGTTATTAAAAGATCGAAGAGCCTGAAAAACAGATCTGCTGTTCGAGATGATCAAGCATTTACTAGTCTCGTAAACTTTTATAAAGAGTATTGCTTCTAATATGGCAAATGCCTCCGCGACATGGCTCACATTACACAGTGTAATAAAAAAGAATGAAGTCAAAATGCCTGGGAAGTGATATTATTTTTCTTGTAGATCTTGCTGAGTACAACAAGATACCGGTTTTGAAACACCTCCAAAATCTGGAGTTATTGTTAAAAAATGGGGGTTTGGATCTTACGCACTTATATGCCAGTAACTTGGTTAAATATCAACCGATTTTAAGTTGTTGCCATTCGAATGGCGTATACACTTTTAAAATTACACTGAAAAAAATCTTTGTATTTTTCCTGTAAACTCATTTTTTAATTTTTTTTTTGTAATTTTTTAACTTTGGATGCGTTTTTACACAGAATTTTTAAAAAGGAACCGAACAATTTTTAAACTGTATAATAAAATAAATTCTAAAGAAAACAATTCGGTGTCATTTTTAAAAATCCGTTAGAAACCGAGTTATTCAACTTTTATTAAAACAACATTTTTTGAAAAAATACAATTAGGCCCAATACTACTTAGAAATGTTTGTTTGACCGTTTTCTTTTTAATTGAACATCGTCAGTATCCCATTTAAGTGACCAGAAATATTCGGAAATCATTTTTATTTTATCCTTTGCTTCAAAACGTTTTTCCATTATAATTATTTCTTGATAAAAGTGTTCGCCTTGTTCATCACTGAACTGGTCCAGGTTTTCTGGGAAGAGGTCTAGATGTGAATGGAGGAAATGAATTTTAATTGACATGTTGCAGCCCATTTCACCATACACACTCAAAAATTCATCAACAATTGCGAGTTATCACATAGTGCAACAAAACTCTTCCATGCGCGTTTTCCAACGGAACTGAGCTTGTTGATTAAATTCGCATCTCTCATAACTTTACGAAATTGAGGTCCAATGAATATACTTGCAATTCATCAGAACTGATAAATGCGATAACAAATATTAGATCTGTGAAGAGAATAGCAGTATTTGGTTCATACTCGTAACTTCATACGTTTATTTTATGTTTGTTGAATACGTACTTTGACATGAACCGTCAATGAAAATTCGCCTGCTTTATAATTATGACTTAATGCCGAAAAAAGTTTGGGTACATCAGCGCAATATATGAGATTACTGTCATTTTCACCAGTCTTAAAACTTTCTCAAATAACAATGTCCGGTCACTTCTTCTACAGAAAGCTACACGATAATCTTCTTCCACCAAATTCCACTGCCTTAATCGCGACCCAATGATTTCAGCCTGTCGTTTTGACAAACTTAAATCGTGAACGAGATTGCAGAAATCTGTATTTGAAACAAAATGTCGCTCCGTTGTATAAGTAGATTGGGATGGAAGGTACTCTTCTTCCACCAAATATTTTTCAGCCTCAAAACCACATATGCTCGTTGTCGGAACTTTATCATTACCAGATATCGGTTTTGTAACACTTACAAAATTTGCGTACTTTAATTTTTTGCGGGTTTTAAAAGTGTGCCCTAAAATATTTGTTTCACAAAAGTAATAATCATCTGGTTTATGCCAGAGCTGATGATGCCAAGTCATAGGCGTACAAAAGGGCAAAGAAATTGAAGGTGAACTTTGTATTTTTTTAATGTTGCACAGCAATTTTCACAAACAAATTCTGGCTAATACCAGCGACTAAAATTGTAAGAACGATTGAAGACTTTGTTGTATAATTCCACCACAGCAATATTTTTTTTTAAATCACGCCTATGACGGATATCCGTAAATAGGCCACAAATGTAACAAAATTATTTCCGTTTATCACACATTTTTTTAATAATTACACTTGATTATTTTCAAATTGCTAACTTTTTTTTATTAATACGGTTTCAAAGCGAACAAGAAGTAATAAATCAAACAAAACAAATGAACAAAAACTAAAACATTATGTTTACATGACAAACGGGATACTAAGATATTCAATAAAAAAAACGGGCAAACAAATATTTCTGAGTAGTTTGGCCAAAAATTGTATTTTTTCAAAAAATTTTGTTTTGAATAACTCAATCAGTTTCTAACGGATTTTCAAAAATGAATTGAATTCGTTCAAAAATTGTTCGGTTCCTTTTAAAAAATTCTGTGTAAAAACGCATGCAAAGTTAAAAAATTACAAAAAAATTTAAAAATATGAGATTACAGGAAAAATACACAGATTTTTTTCAGTGTGAGTTTAAAAGTGTATACACCATTCGAAATCGGTTGATATTCAATCAAGTTACTGGCATATAAGTGCTTAAGATCCGAAAAACCGGGTTTTTACCCGTAACTGCAGATTTTGGAGGTGGTTAGGAAATTTCAAAACCGGTTTCTTGTTGCTCAGCAAGATCAACATGAAAAATAATGTCATTTCCCTGGTATTTTTTCTGTGTCACACTGTGTTATGTATTGAAAATGATGCCACTATATCCATGTGCGGGAGCCAAAATGCGCAACTGGTCTTATCTGGTAGTTTGGAGCCGTCGGTAAAGAAACGGGTGTATCCGTTCCATTTATTGGCTATCAAATATCTCATTTTTTCACGTTCATTTAGTTAACATTTGGAATGATGTTGTTCGACTTAAACGAAACCTGTTGCTCTAGCCGCTTCCCGAATCTATCTATTTTGTAGTTTGCCATTTTATCCTTATACTTCTGGCATAGTTTTAAGTCAGCTTTGAATTTTGCGTTATGTTGCTGTATATATTTATTGGCTAAGTGGTTTATGTTGACTATTAATTTGTTGACAATATTTTCGGTCACCATAGAAAACCTATCTGGAATTGGCATTATATCGGCTTCTTGTTCCAACGCTAGCGTGTAGGTTGATATCATAACTCCTCAAGATATTCGAATAGCCTTTAATTGAATTATCTGCAGTACCAGTGATTCGCTGTCTTTGCATTCCAGAAGAAGTGGTGCCATATATTCCAACTTAGGTCGTATCAATCCGAGGTAAAGCAAGAGAAGGCATTGCGGATACGAACCCCATATACCACTCCCTATGTGGCACGTATGACATGCAGGTATTGAAAACAGCTTCTTTTACATGTTCTTCTGTTCTCAGGTTGGGTTCAAATGTGAATCCAAGATAATTAAATTTGTTAACGTACTTAATTTTTCTATTCTGGATATGGATGTCCGGGTAATCCCCAGCTTACCCGGACATCCATTTTTCCTTCTAGTAAATGTAAAAATCATTGCCTTTGATTTTCCTGGAGACATAAAGCAGCACTATGGAGAAGATACGAGGCAGCGAAATTTCAACGTAGGGACTCTGGGAATCTGTGCAAGGAACCGAAACACAGGAGGAAAACAATGTGAAGGCCAAGGCGGAGCTTATACTGTTAATGTAGAAATATTTGTATCCTTATATTCGAGAGAGCAAGAGTGCCAAGAAAATATGATATACTTTGGAAGAAATATTTGCAGATTCCGGTTTGGTAAGAAGGGTTGGTTTAATACAGAAGTTTTGTTCAGCCAAGTTGATCGCATTTCCTTCTGTCGACGCCTATGTAATTGACATATTGACTAGTCAATTCCACGACAGCCGGTTCTGTGGACGGGATTGACCCGAAGAACAAACCTTCGGCCAAGGGCTGTCACCCCGGCACACAGTTGCCGTTTCAACAGCAACAACAACATATTGACTAGTCTGGATTTCGGTGAAGAACGGATTAGTTCAATGATGCTGACAGGTCTGTCAGGTGGATACAATCCAAAGATCATGGGAATTCAAAGCCAGAGGGATGAAAATCAGTGGAGGTTCTACCAATTTAAAGCGAACACTTAGCGTTTTCTACTCAACCGTAACGGAAGCCCAAAAGTCCGAAATGTTTCAATTGCAAGTTTGGACACATCCAGCAGTGCTATGATAAAATACCAGCAGTGCTATGATTGACACTTCTTCGGTAAGCAGTTTGTATAAGCAGAATTGGTATTTTGATTCAGGAGCTTCGGCTCACATGTGTTCGGTCGTATCATATTTTATTTTCATTGGTCAAATGGAACCAAAAAATGCTGATGTGACAATTGCTAACAACTCCAAAATGCAATACCAAGGAATGGGAAATGTGGATTTATCTACGAAAGTATTCTCGAAGTCTGAAGATATTACACATCATGGTGTGTTTTTTGTATTTAGGTATTACTTTTTAAAAATAGTGCAAAAAGGACATTTAGTCAGATTTAGTAACAATGCAAAGAGTTCAATGAAGATAACCAAGTCATTGCAATTGTTTTCCAGTTCGAATGTTTCAATTGAACATCTCAAATGAAGTAACGTACATATCCTTATCAGCGAATTCTGAGTATCAAAGATGGCATAAGCGTGTTGGTCGTGTTAATAATGCAATGCAAGAGAAATGGCGAAAGGCGCTGTCGATAGCCTTAAGTGTGATTTGGATTGCGTAACGTGTTTCAAAGGCAAGTTTTCGATATTTCCATTCAACGTCTCAACTAATCGATCAAATGAAATTTTGCAACTTGTGCATAGCGACGTGTTTGGCCCAACGTAATCATTGTCTGTCGCAGGCCCCAAGTTAGTGCTAACATTTAAGGACGGGTTTTCATGAACACTTTTCGTGTATTTCATCAATAAAAAGAGCGATGTTTCGGAAAAGTTTCTTTAATCAAAGAACCAAGTTGGAAATGGAAGTCTCAAGCGAATAAACCCCTTTAGAAGCGACAATAGTTCGGAATTCAGCAATTCTCAGATGCAGAATATTTTTACAAAAAGCGGAATTCAGCATCAGACGACAGTTCCATATAGCCCAAAGCAAAATAGTAATTCAGAATGGATTAATCGTACAATTAACGAAAAGGCAAAATGTCTGCTATAAGAATTTGGACTTTCAAAAATGTTTTGGTCTGAAGCAGTGATTACCGCTTTTTATTTAATTAATCGCACTCCGTGTAAAAGTCAAAGTTTCAAAACTCCTGAGGAAATATGGTGTGGTTTTAAACCACCTTGCTGAATTTTAGGATTTTTGGGCGTAAGGCGTAAAATTTGACCCAAAAGACAGAGATGTGTTTTTTATTGGGTACTCACTGAATCCACAATCGGTTTTATGTTCCAATGTCAAATAATGTGTTCTTAAGTAGGGATGAAAAATTTTTGGACGACAATTTCATTGGTGATTTTACTGGCAAAAAGGATAATGATGTGAGCTTTTACAAAATAGACCTATGGTGTGATTCAGTGAGGGATGTTAGCCTTATGATCCAGAATGTATGTGTTAAAAAACCAACTAAGGACGCAGGTCTAACAACATCTCAAGAGGCATCCGACGATGAGTATAAGGAATGCGTCGACTCAACAGATCATACTGAAGAAAGAATCACATCCCTTGATCTAAGAGGGTCATCAAGAACCGTAAAGCCTAACCCGAGGTACGCTAATGTAAGTCATTTGAAAAATGAACCCAAGACTGTAAAGCAAGCACTTGATTACGCTTCCAGTGAACAATGGTGTATTGCTATGCAAGAAGAGAACAATACATTAGCAGAAAATGACACCTGGGATATCGTTGATTTACCAACAGGAAAGAAACCAATTGACAGCAAGTGGGCATTCTCTTTGTGATCGTTAAAGCGAGCGGACGTGCTTTTGAATTCTAGCGGAAAAATTAATATTTAAAGTTGCGAAGAACCATTTTCGGTTGCTTTGTTTACAAGCGAGCTCAAGGTCGCAATTGGGGACACCGTTTGGGGAATCCAATTGAGACACCAGCAAAGTGTGGCTAGGGCGGATCTCCGGCCATAAGTGTGGTTAGGTAGAATAAGTTTTGTGCTTCGAGCGTGTTTCCATATCTAAGTGTTGAGTGTTGACGGACTTTTGCGATTATCTGGTTATTAGTTTTGCTTCTTGAATTGGATTTGGCTGCTACGACATCCGTCTTTGGATAGGTGAGTTTATTGTTTTGTGTTTTTATTGATGACACCGCCATCTGTGAAAGCGGAAGGGGCGTGCTAGGGGGTTGCCGTGACGTCAGACGGTATCAGCGCGGTGGTCCCGTGGAAAAAGGTGGTTAAAGAACGTGTTGTCAAGAAGCCGAAGACTGGTTCGCCGAAGGCGAAGAGGACTGCTGTTGCTGCCGCTACCGTGTCGGAGATAGATGACGATGTGGTACAGATAGTCGAGGGTGTGTCGCGAGCTGTACGGGAGATTGCTGCGGCTCCAACGCCCAACGACTGCTGCTGGTAGCTCGACACGTATGTCCAAATAAAGGCGCGGAGGCGGGAGCAGCGGTGTTGGCGTGGAGGCCTTGAAGGATATCACTGATAGTTTGATGGCGCTGGTCTTAACGGACGGTGTAGCGCCGGCGGTTGCACTTAAAGTGCTACAGCACTCCTTGTGGTACGAGGTGCTGATCATGGGGCTGATCGCCGAGAATGAGCGCCTAAAGGGGAGGTTGGGGCGGCCGGGCCTGGACGTGCCGCGCCGAGCTCATTTGTTGTGCCGAAGGCCCCTGCCCCTCTTGCGGTTCCTGTTGCCGCTGTGCCCCCACCGGTGATTGCTAAGCCGGTGGAGACGTGGTCGGTGATAGTGAAGGGCAGGGGTCTCCAAATCGGAGGAGGAAGCCCATAAGGTCCTAAAGGAGGTGGGGCCAACAATAGGCGTACGCGTGCATAGCGTGAGGCCCACTCGGGATGGTGAGGCAATCATCCGCACACCCTCGGTAGCGGAGCGGCAGAAGGTGCTGGCGAACCCTAAGTTCACAGAGGTAGAAATGGAGGTCTCGGTGAGTGACAAACTGAGTCCCAGGGTGGTGGTGCAGCGGGTGGAAGCGGTGATATCTCCGGAGGAGATATCACCGCTGGAGCTGTACGAGAATAACATCAAGAAGCTTATGACTGTGGAATCGTATAAGAAGAGCGTTCGCCTTGTGAGCAGTCCGTGGAAGACCGGCAATGGCCAGGTTAACGTGATCCTGGAGTGCATTCTTAGGATCATGGAGCACTTGGTAGGAACCGGAGCCTATATTAAGTGGTTCCGGTTCATAGTCCAGGCTCAGGACTCAGTCCCGAGCTCTTTCAGATGCCTGGGATTTGACCACCGAGTGCGAGAGTGCCGAATGAATGAGGATATCTGCCGTAGGATATCCGTAGTTGGGGAATGCCTGACCATTGGGCATCTGGGCCCCAACGGGGTGAGATACAGGAACTGCGAGTTCCGGGGTCTTAAATCGGACCACATGATGATTTCGGCGATTTGTCCGATATATTCAATGATGGCCGCGCGTGCGAACGAGAGACATTAATGAAGCTCCTTGTGCTCCAGCTGAACTGCCAGACGCCGTACGTGGCAGTGTGTGAGGTGGATCAGGCGATCTGAGCATTCCTGGCAGGAGCAGAACTACATACGAGGAGTAATGCTTAGTGAATGGCTGATCGCAAAGTGCGTCATGGTGCTGAATGAGCCAAGCCACTTGTACACTTTTGACGGACCAAGGGGAACAAGTGACATTGACATCACTGTTGGAAATGGTACGGTAAAATGCCAGGAATGCTCAGAACTACATACGAGGAGTAATGCTTAGTGAATGGCTGATCGCAAAGTGCGTCATGGTGCTAAATGAGCCAAGCCACTTGTACACTTTTGACGGACCAAGGGGAACAAGTGACATTGACAACACTGTTGGAAATGGTACGGCGGTACGGCCTTTGGCTACAGCCGAAGGGTGCGTGATGACTGGGCGTCAGTGATCACAATATTAATGAGATTGTTATCTCTCGCCCTGCTCAGCCTACGGCGGAGTTACTGCCGTGGAGATGGAGGCTCCATGGCGCGAACTGGGACCTCTTGCCGATCAAATGAGGGACTGCGGCGACCGTGGCCGAATTTGGAGCGATGTCGCTGGATAACCAGTTGGCAGAATTGATCAGTGGATGTGCCTTGGTCGCAGTCGTAAGACGCGACCTAGAGGGTCAGGTGTTGGTCTAGAGAGCTAGATCTGAAGCGAAGGAATGTCCGACCCCTCCGGAAGCAATTCCAGAGGACCAGGCGGACCAACACTAAGGATCTGGATGAGCGTAAGGCTACCTATTTGACCGATCTGAGGGCATATAAGGACCTGATTCTAAGTGTGAAGGCACGCAATAGGAACGAAACCTGGGGTGCGGTTTAAGGCATCTGTAGGGGTCGAGACAGGGCGTCTGACATCGCTTCCTTCCAAGTTGGCAATACTTCATTGTCATTGTGGAGAGAATGTGTTGACCTGTTGCTAGAAGTGTTCTTTCCGAGAGCGGATCCGGAAGGGCTCTCTCCTCCACGTGAGGAGTTGTCCGACCCTCTGGCCTTAGAAAGAACGGAGATCGAAGAAGGCGTGTGTCAGGTCAGATGTAGAAAGTCGCCGGGTATCGATGGTATGACCGAAGAGATGTGTAAAAGCATCTGAAAGGAAATACCTGAGTACCTAGGGGTAATATTTAGAAAGTGCTTTACAGAGGGTTGTTTTCCTGAGGTTTTAAAGCGTACTCGCATTGTTGTTCTGCTGAAGTCTCCCGATAGAGTAAGGAGTAATCCTCCCTCCTATCGGGACATCAGTCTCCTACCAGCATTTGCATATGTGCTGGATGGTGAACCGTCTTCAGTAGAACTGCGATGCAGCGCTTTCTGGCTTTCAGTTTGGCTTTACGGAGGGTAGAAGCACTGTGGATGCTTGGCTTCATGTCCGCCGAAGCGTTGCGGAGTCATACCCTAAGTCTATTTCTTGCTTGCGCAACATATGGCGCGCCTGTATGGTACGAGACGGTTATGTCTGTTGCTGGCAGAAACAAGGTATTGTCGTGTCAGCAAGTAGCCATGCTAGCTTGCATGTCAGTGTTTCGACGGACGCGTTGCAGGCATTGCTGGGTGTATTGTCTCTTGACCTTGAAGTAATTCGCCGAGCGATTGCTTTCAAGGTCAAGAAGGAGCTACCACTTCTGGAAGAAGATTTGATTTCGGCGCCTGTGCATGTTGTGCATGATCTGTAGGTGAAGGCAGTGGTTGACGAAAAGTGAGAAGGGCCGGGTGACGAATGAATTCATACGGGACGCGGACTTTGTTAAGGGACGCCCTGACTTCGGATTCGGCCTAAGTCTTGGGTTCTTACTGACTGGCCATGGCTCTCTCAATGAGTTCCTTTATCGGAGGGGTCTCTTCGAGACTCCCGACTGTCGATGTGGGGGTGGTCCTGAAGACTGGAAGCACGCCCTGTTGGTATGTCCGTTATACTGCGACATGGGGGGTGATCGTGTATTTAGGAGGTTGGAGGAGTTTGCTCGTGTAGCCTTGAATAGGAGAAGACTCGTAGGAGCCTAACGGGGGTTTTCTTGTGCGACCATTTGCATATAAGGCGTGCCGTTGCCGTTGTCGCACACAATCGTCGTTGGATCGCTGTCGTCGTTGTTGTTCCTCTGCCGTTGTTCTGCTGTTGTTCCTTGTCTCCCGTGAGTGAGTCAAAGTCGTTTGCTGTTGTTCCGGTCAAACCTTGTAACCAAAAGGCTGGTTACAAGGTGTGACCGGAGATTTAAATCTGGTACTATGGGTAGTCACGTTCGGTGTGGAGTTGCATTGGGACGGGGTGCTGTGACCCATAGAATAGCAGAGGCTTATATAGTCCTCGAACCCTAACCAAGAGGGAAGTTATGACCAATAACTGTCATGCTTCAAATTGGTACCGAAGGAATCAATCCAATGGGGCGTTGGCCGTCGCATTGTTATGGTCCCAGTGTGATGGCATACCGTGACGATAATCACGTAATATTCGGCGACTCTGACAGCAATTGGACATTCATGTTAAAAATGGATTCAGAAGGTAATATCGAACGATACAAAGCAAGATAAGAGAAGGGATCGACAATAGTGAGACATTTTCACCTGTAGTAAGATATTCTTCAATCGGTTTACTATAGAGTTTGGCAGTACGTTATGATCTGGACATTGATCAGATGGATGTTGTAACTGCCTTTTTGCAAAGCGAGCTCGAAGAGGAAATATATATGAAAATGCCGCAAGGATACAATGGGGCCAAAAATAAAGTTTGTCGTTTAAAGAAATCAATATACGGGCTTAAACAGGCTAGTAGGGTATGGAATCGGAAATTGGATGAAACATTGAAGGCGATCGGTCTCGCGCAGTCCAAAACAGAACCTTGCATTTACCATAAACTACACAGCGGAGAGAAGACGAATGTTGTCATTTTAATATTCTCGAACAGTCAAAAAAGTTAACGAAGCATAATAGAAAACCTGTTGAGAAAATTCAAAATAAAACGGACTTAACAGCTTTTTATATATTGGGAATGAGGGTGAGTCAAAATCGCAAAGAAGCAAGTTGTGGCTGGATCAAGAATTGTTCATAAATAAATGTTTAAAGAAGTTTAACATGGAGGAAAAATTTCAAATTTCTGAAACGCAACTAAGTCTTTTGTCCGTTTGATATCAACCCGAAATTATCTAAAGATATGTGTCCTGTTGATGAGGACTGATGAAAAGAAGAATATCCGATATCAAGAGGCAATCGGAAGCATCATGTACGCAGCGCAAGTTACAAGACCTGACATATCATATGCAGTAGGGGTGCTTTCAATATTTAAAAACCATCCTGGTAAGGTACACTGGCAGGCGATAAAGAGAATAGTTCGTTATCTTAAGGGTACAAGCCATTATAAATTATAATTCAGTAAGGATGACATAAATCTGATCCATGGTTTTTCTGACGTTGACTGGGCTAGCGACGTGGATGACATAAGGTCCACTATGGGATATGCTTTCGAATTTCGGAACGGGCTAATATCGTGGAATTTAAGGAAACAACAACATACAGCGCTTTCCACAACTGAAGCTGAATATATGGCATTATCCTCTACAGCACAAGAAGAATTATGGTTAAAGTCGTTCTTTTTGGAGCTAAATGATCACTACCCTGTAGACACCAAGTGTGATATAAGAATATCACGCGCGCTCTAAACACATTGATTTCCTAAGCAAAATAGTTGAAGAAGATAGAATTAAAATTTCCTACATCAAATCTAGTGAAATGGAAGCGGACATATGACCCAAGGAGTGACTGCTTCAAAGCATATTCACTGCTGGCAAATACATGGACTCAAAGAGCAATCTAGTGGGGAAGTTGAAAATGAAGATTTAACTTTGTCCAAATAAACTTGTTCATAGATTAATAATTTATACCGAAGAATGCTTTTGTGTATTAGTCTGATACTGAATAAAATTGTTTCACTTTTTGCTTGTTTTTTAAACAAACGGTTAACGATGTTTGCAGCAAGTTGCATTTTTCAGCCGCCTATGAAGAGCCCAAAAGGAAGAGATGTGTTTTTTATTGGGTACTCACTGAATCCACAATCGGTTTTATGTTCCAAAGTCAAATAATATGTTCTTAAGTAGGGATGCGAAATTTTTGGACGACAATTTCATTGGTGATTTTACTGGCAAAAAGGATAATGATGTGAGCTTTTACAAAATAGACCTATGGTGTGATTCAGTGAGGGAAGTTAGTCCTATGATCCAGAATGTAGTTGTTATAAAACCAACTAAGGACGCAGGTCTAACAACGCCTCAAGAGGCATCCGAAGATGAGTATAAGGAATGCGGCGACTTAACAGATCATACTGAAGAAAGAATCACATCCCTTGATCTAAGAGGGTCATCAATAACCGTAAAGCCTAACTCAAGGTACGCTAATGTAAGTCATTTGAAAAATGAACCCAAGACTGTAAAGCAAGCACAAGATTACGCTTCCAGTGAACAATGGTGTATTTCTATGCAAGAAGAGATCAATGCATTAGCAGAAAATGACACCTGTGATATCGTCGATTTACCAGCAGGAAAGAAACCAATTAACAGCAAGTGCACATTCTCTTTGTGATCGTTAAAGCGAGCGGACGTGCTTTTGAATTCTAGCGGAAAAATTAATATTTAAAGTTGCGAAGAAGCATTTTCGGTTGCTTTGTTTACAAGCGAGCTCAAGGTCGCAATTGGGGACACCGTTTGGGGAATCCAATTGAGACCAGCAAAGTGTGGCTAGGGCGGATCTCCGGCCATAAGTGTGTTTAGGTTGAATAAGATTTGTGGTTCGCGCGTGTTGCCATATCTAAGTGTTGAGTGTTGACGGACTTTTGCGATTATCTGGTTATTAGTTTTGCTTCTTGGATTGGATATGGCTGCTACGACATCTGTCTTTGGATAGGTGAGTTTATTGTTTTGTGTTTTTATTGATGACACCGCCATCTGGAAAGCGGAAGGGGCGTGCAAGTGGGTTGCCGTGACGTCAGATGGTGTCAGCTTGGTGGTCCCGGCGGTGCTGCTAGGGTGCGGCACACCGAGTCAGAGTCCTTGAGTAGTGAGATGGAAGAACGTGTTGTTAAGAAGCCGAAGACTGGTTCGCCGAAGGCGAAGAGGACTCTTGTTGCTGCCGCGTCGGAGATAGATGACGATGTAGTACAGATAGTCGAGGGTGTGTCGCGAGCTGTACGGGAGATTGCTGCGGCTCCAACGCCCAACGCTGTTGACTACTGCTGGTAGCTCGACACGTATGTCCAAATAATGACGCGGAGGCGGGAGCAGCGGTGTTGGCGTGGAGGCCTTGAAGGCTATCACTGATAGTTTGATGGCGCTGTGCGAAGGTGTAGCGCCGTCGGTTGCGCTTAAAGTGCTACAGCACTCCTTGTGGTACGAGGTGCTGATCATGGGGCTGATCGCCGAGAATGAACGCCTAAAGGGGAGGTTGGGGCGGCTGGGCCTGGACGTGCCGCGCTGATCTCTTTTGTTGTGCCGAAGGCCCCTGCGCGGCCCCTCTTGCGGTTCCTGTTGCCGCCGTGCCCCCACCGGTGATTGCTAAGCCGGTGGAGACGTGGTCGGTGATATTGAAGGGCAGGGGGTCTCCAAATCGAAGGAGGAAGGTCCTGAAGGAGGTGGGGCCAACGGGCGATCATCCGCACTGGTGGGGCGATCATCCGCACACCCTCGGTAGCGGAGCGGCAGAAGGTGCTGACGAACCCTAAGTTCACAGAGGTAGGAATGGAGTTCTCGGTGAGGGACAAACTGAGTCCCAGGGTGGTGGTGCAGCGGGTGGAAGCGGTAATATCTCCGGAGGAGTTCATGCTGGAGCTGTACGAGATTAACATCAAGGAGCTTATGACTGTGGGATCGTAAAAGAAGAGCGTTCGCCTTGTGAGCAGTCCGTGGAAGAACGACAATGGCCAGGTTAACGTGATCCTGGAGTGCACTCTTAGGATCATGGAGCACTTCGTAGGAACCGGAGCCTATATTAAGTGGTTTCGGTTCATATTCCAGGCTCAGGACTCTGTCCCGAGCTCTTTCAGATGCCTGGGATTTGACCACCGAGTGCGAGAGTGCCGAATGAATGAGGATATCTGCGTAGGATATCCGTAGTTGGGGAATGCCTGACCATTGGGCATCTGGGCCCCAACGGGGTGAGATCAGGAACTGCGAGTTCCGGGGTCTTAAATCGGACCACATGATGATGTCTGCGGTTTGTCCGATATATTCAATGATGGCCGCGCGTGCGAACAAGAGACATTAATAAAGCTCCTTGTGCTCCAGCTGAATTGCCAGACGCCGTACGTGGCAGTGTGTGAGGTGGATCAGGCGATACGTCGTCTGGGGGCTCATTTTGCTCTTTTGCAAGACCCCTATTTCGCGAATTGTCGTGTTAGGGGATTGCCGGGGGTATGCGGGTATTCTCTGATTTGGGGGGTAACTCAGCTGTAGTCGTAGACAGTGATGTCATTGACTTGTCTGCGTATTCGTTCAGGGTACATTTGGCCGAATCCTGTTGGGAAGTATTTACTGTCGGCTCAGTGAGCCTCTTGAGCCGTACTTACGGTACATGGATACGGTTTTATTCCATGCGAATAACATTCCGCTTATCCTCGGCTTAGATGCAAATGCATGCTCTCGTATGTGGTTCAGTAAAATGCCAGGAATGCTCCTGGCAGGAATGCGAGGAATGCTCAGAACTACATACGAGGAGTAATGCTTAGTGAATGGCTGATCGCAAAGTGCGTCATGGTGCTGAATGAGCCAAGCGATTTGGATACTTTTGACGGACCAAGGGGAACAAGTGACATTGACAACACTGTTGTAAATGGTGCGGCGGCGGCGGCCTTTGGCTACAGCCGGAGGGTGCGTGATGACTGGGCGTCAGTGATTACAATATTATTGAGATTGTTATCTCTCGCCCTGCTCAGCCTAGAGCGGAGTTACTACCGTGGAGATGGAGGCTCCATGACGCGAACTAAGACCTCTTTGCCGATCAAATGAGGGACTGCGGCGACCGTGTCCTTGGGCAAATTTGGAGCGATGTCGCTGGATAACCAGTTGGCAGAATTGATCAGTGGATGTGCACTGTCAGTGATGCTCTCCTTGGTCGCAGTCGTAAGACACGACCTAGAGGGTCAGGTGTTGGACTAGGGAGCTAGATCTGAAGCGAAGGAATGTCCGACCCCTCCGGAAGCAATTCCAGAGGGCCAGACGGACCAACACTGAGGATCTGGAAGAGCGTAAGGCTACATATTTGACCGTTCTGAGGGCATATAAGGACCTGATTCTAAGTGTGAAGGCACGCAATAGGGACGAAACCTGGGGTGCGGTTTAAGGCATCTGTAGGGGTCGAGACAGGGCGTCTGACATCGCTTCCTTCCAAGTTGGCAATACTTCATTGTCATTGTGGAGAGAATGTGTTGACCTGTTGCTAGAAGTGTTCTTTCCGAGAGCGGATCCGGAAGGACTCTCTCCTCCACGTGAGGAGTTGTCCGACCCTCTGGCCTTAGAAAGAACGGAGATCGAAGAAGGCGTGTGTCAGGTCAGATGTAGAAAGTCGCCGGGTATCGATGGTATGACCGAAGAGATGTGTAAAAGCATCTGAAAGGAAATACCTGAGTACCTAGGGGTAATATTTAGAAAGTGCTTTACAGAGGGTTGTTTTCCTGAGGTTTTGAAGCGTACTCGCATTGTTGTTCTGCTGAAGTCTCCCGATAGAGTAAGGAGTAATCCTCCCTCTTATCGGGACATCAGTCTCCTACCAGCATTTGCATATGTGCTGGATGGTGAACCGTCTTCAGTAGAACTGCGATGCAGCGCTTTCTGGCTTTCAGTTTGGCTTTACGGAGGGTAGAAGCACTGTGGATGCTTGGCTTCATGTCCGCCGAAGCGTTGCGGAGTCATCCCCTAAGTCTATTTCTTGCTTGCGCAACATATGGCGCGCCTGTATGGTACGAGACGGTTATGTCTGTTGCTGGCAGAAACAAGGTATTGTCGTGTCAGCAAGTAGCCATGCTAGCTTGCATGTCAGTGTTTCGACGGACGCGTTGCAGGCATTGCTGGGTGTATTGTCTCTTGACCTTGAAGTAATTCGCCGAGCGATTGCTTTCAAGGTCAAGAAGGAGCTACCACTTCTGGAAGAAGATTTGATTTCGGCGCCTGTGCATGTTGTGCATGATCTGTAGGTGGAGGCAGTGGTTGACGAAAAGTGAGAAGGGCCGGGTGACGAATGAATTCATACGGGACGCGGACTTTGTTAAGGGACGCCCTGACTTCGGATTCGGCCTAAGTCTTGGGTTCTTACTGACTGGCCATGGCTCTCTCAATGAGTTCCTTTATCGGAGGGGTCTCTTCGAGACTCCCGACTGTCGATGTGGGGGTGGTCCTGAAGACTGGAAGCACGCCCTGTTGGTATGTCCGTTATACTGCGACATGGGGGGTGATCGTGTATTTAGGAGGTTGGAGGAGTTTGCTCGTGTAGCCTTGAATAGGAGAAGACTCGTAGGAGCCTAACGGGGGTTTTCTTGTGCGACCATTTGCAGATAAGGCGTGCCGTTGTCGCACACAATCGTCGTTGGATCGCTGTCGTCGTTGTTGTTCCTCTGCCGTTGTTCTGCTGTTGTTCCTTGTCTCCCGTGAGTGAGTCAAAGTCGTTTGCTGTTGTTCCGGTCAAACCTTGTAACCAAAAGGCTGGTTACAAGGTGTGACCGGAGACTTAAATCTGGTACTACGGGTAGTCACGTTCGGTGTGGAGTTGCATTGGGACGGGGTGCTGTGACCCATAGAACAGCAGAGGCTTATATAGTCCTCGAACCCTAACCAAGAGGGAAGTTATAACTGTCATGCTTCAAATTGGTACCGAAGGAATCAATCCAATGGGGCGTTGGCCGTCGCATTGTTATGGTCCCAGTGTGATGGCATACCGTGACGATAATCACGTAATATTCGGCGACTCTGACAGCAATTGGACATTCATGTTAAAAATGGATTCAGAAGGTAATATCGAACGATACAAAGCAAGATAAGAGAAGGGATCGACAATAGTGAGACATTTTCACCTGTAGTAAGATATTCTTCAATCGGTTTACTATAGAGTTTGGCAGTACGTTATGATCTGGACATTGATCAGATGGATGTTGTAACTGCCTTTTTGCAAAGCGAGCTCGAAGAGGAAATATATATGAAAATGCCGCAAGGATACAATGGGGCCAAAAATAAAGTTTGTCGTTTAAAGAAATCAATATACGGGCTTAAACAGGCTAGTAGGGTATGGAATCGGAAATTGGATGAAACATTGAAGGCGATCGGTCTCGCGCAGTCCAAAACAGAACCTTGCATTTACCATAAACTACACAGCGGAGAGAAGACGAATGTTGTCATTTTAATATTCTCGAACAGTCAAAAAAGTTAACGAAACATAATAGAAAACCTGTTGAGAAAATTCAAAATAAAACGGACTTAACAGCTTTTTATATATTGGGAATGAGGGTGAGTCAAAATCGCAAAGAAGCAAGTTGTGGCTGGATCAAGAATTGTTCATAAATAAATGTTTAAAGAAGTTTAACATGGAGGAAAAATTTCAAATTTCTGAAACGCAACTAAGTCTTTTGTCCGTTTGATATCAACCCGAAATTATCTAAAGATATGTGTCCTGTTGATGAGGACTGATGAAAAGAAGATTATCCGATATCAAGAGGCAATCGGAAGCATCATGTACGCAGCGCAAGTTACAAGACCTGACATATCATATGCAGTAGGGGTGCTTTCAATATTTAAAAACCATCCTGGTAAGGTACACTGGCAGGCGATAAAGAGA
Organism: Hydrotaea diabolus; assembly: GCA_963513945.1. Lineage (NCBI taxonomy): Eukaryota > Metazoa > Arthropoda > Insecta > Diptera > Muscidae > Hydrotaea > Hydrotaea diabolus. Next base: position 108,184,469 of record OY740717.1, read on the forward strand.
ATAGTTCGTTATCTTAAGGGTACAAGCCATTATAAATTATAATTCAGTAAGGATGACATAAATCTGATCCATGGTTTTTCTGACGTTGACTGGGCTAGCGACGTGGATGACATAAGGTCCACTATGGGATATGCTTTCGAATTTCGGAACGAGCTAATATCGTGGAATTTAAGGAAACAACAACATACAGCGCTTTCCACAACTGAAGCTGAATATATGGCATTATCCTCTACAGCACAAGAAGAATTATGGTTAAAGTCGTTCTTTTTGGAGCTAAATGATCACTACCCTGTAGACACCAAGTGTGATATAAGAATATCACGCGCGCTCTAAACACATTGATTTCCTAAGCAAAATAGTTGAAGAAGATAGAATTAAAATTTCCTACATCAAATCTAGTGAAATGGAAGCGGACATATGACCCAAGGAGTGACTGCTTCAAAGCATATTCACTGCTGGCAAATACATGGACTCAAAGAGCAATCTAGTGGGGAAGTTGAAAATGAAGATTTAACTTTGTCCAAATAAACTTGTTCATAGATTAATAATTTATACCGAAGAATGCTTTTGTGTATTAGTCTGATACTGAATAAAATTGTTTCACTTTTTGCTTGTTTTTCAAACAAACGGTTAACGATGTTTGCAGCAAGTTGCATTTTTCAGCCGCCTATGAAGAGCCCAAAAGGAAGAGATGTGTTTTTTATTGGGTACTCACTGAATCCACAATCGGTTTTATGTTCCAAAGTCAAATAATATGTTCTTAAGTAGGGATGCGAAATTTTTGGACGACAATTTCATTGGTGATTTTACTGGCAAAAAGGATAATGATGTGAGCTTTTACAAAATAGACCTATGGTGTGATTCAGTGAGGGAAGTTAGTCCTATGATCCAGAATGTAGTTGTTATAAAACCAACTAAGGACGCAGGTCTAACAACGCCTCAAGAGGCATCCGAAGATGAGTATAAGGAATGCGGCGACTTAACAGATCATACTGAAGAAAGAATCACATCCCTTGATCTAAGAGGGTCATCAATAACCGTAAAGCCTAACTCAAGGTACGCTAATGTAAGTCATTTGAAAAATGAACCCAAGACTGTAAAGCAAGCACATGATTACGCTTCCAGTGAACAATGGTGTATTTCTATGCAAGAAGAGATCAATGCATTAGCAGAAAATGACACCTGTGATATCGTCGATTTACCAGCAGGAAAGAAACCAATTAACAGCAAGTGCACATTCTCTTTGTGATCGTTAAAGCGAGCGGACGTGCTTTTGAATTCTAGCGGAAAAATTAATATTTAAAGTTGCGAAGAAGCATTTTCGGTTGCTTTGTTTACAAGCGAGCTCAAGGTCGCAATTGGGGACACCGTTTGGGGAATCCAATTGAGACACCAGCAAAGTGTGGCTAGGGCGGATCTCCGGCCATAAGTGTGGTTAGGTTGAATAAGATTTGTGGTTCGCGCGTGTTGCCATATCTAAGTGTTGAGTGTTGACGGACTTTTGCGATTATCTGGTTATTAGTTTTGCTTCTTGGATTGGATATGGCTGCTACGACATCTGTCTTTGGATAGGTGAGTTTATTGTTTTGTGTTTTTATTGATGACACCGCCATCTGGAAAGCGGAAGGGGCGTGCAAGTGGGTTGCCGTGACGTCAGATGGTGTCAGCTTGGTGGTCCCGGCGGTGCTGCTAGGGTGCGGCACACCGAGTCAGAGTCCTTGAGTAGTGAGATGGAAGAACGTGTTGTTAAGAAGCCGAAGACTGGTTCGCCGAAGGCGAAGAGGACTCTTGTTGCTGCCGCGTCGGAGATAGATGACGATGTGGTACAGATAGTCGAGGGTGTGTCGCGAGCTGTACGGGAGATTGCTGCGGCTCCAACGCCCAACGCTGTTGACTACTGCTGGTAGCTCGACACGTATGTCCAAATAATGACGCGGAGGCGGGAGCAGCGGTGTTGGCGTGGAGGCCTTGAAGGCTATCACTGATAGTTTGATGGCGCTGGTCTTAACGGACGGTGTAGCGCCGGCGGTTGCACTTAAAGTGCTACAGCACTCCTTGTGGTACGAGGTGCTGATCATGGGGCTGATCGCCGAGAATGAACGCCTAAAGGGGAGGTTGGGGCGGCTGGGCCTGGACGTGCCGCGCCGATCTCATTTGTTGTGCCGAAGGCCCCTGCGCGGCCCCTCTTGCGGTTCCTGTTGCCGCCGTGCCCCACCGGTGATTGCTAAGCCGGTGGAGACGTGGTCGGTGATATTGAAGGGCAGGGGGTCTCCAAATCGGAGGAGGAAGGTCCTGAAGGAGGTGGGGCCAACGGGCGATCATCCGCACTGGTGGGGCGATCATCCGCACACCCTCGGTAGCGGAGCGGCAGAAGGTGCTGACGAACCCTAAGTTCACAGAGGTAGGAATGGAGTTCTCGGTGAGGGACAAACTGAGTCCCAGGGTGGTGGTGCAGCGGGTGGAAGCGGTAATATCTCCGGAGGAGTTCATGCTGGAGCTGTACGAGATTAACATCAAGGAGCTTATGACTGTGGAATCGTAAAAGAAGAGCGTTCGCCTTGTGAGCAGTCCGTGGAAGACCAACAATGGCCAGGTTAACGTGATCCTGGAGTGCACTCTTAGGATCATGGAGCACTTCGTAGGAACCGGAGCCTATATTAAGTGGTTTCGGTTCATATTCCAGGCTCAGGACTCTGTCCCGAGCTCTTTCAGATGCCTGGGATTTGACCACCGAGTGCGAGAGTGCCGAATGAATGAGGATATCTGCGTAGGATATCCGTAGTTGGGGAATGCCTGACCATTGGGCATCTGGGCCCCAACGGGGTGAGATCAGGAACTGCGAGTTCCGGGGTCTTAAATCGGACCACATGATGATGTCTGCGGTTTGTCCGATATATTCAATGATGGCCGCGCGTGCGAACAAGAGACATTAATAAAGCTCCTTGTGCTCCAGCTGAATTGCCAGACGCCGTACGTGGCAGTGTGTGAGGTGGATCAGGCGATACGTCGTCTGGGGGCTCATTTTGCTCTTTTGCAAGACCCCTATTTCGCGAATTGTCGTGTTAGGGGATTGCCGGGGGTATGCGGGTATTCTCTGATTTGGGGGGTAACTCAGCTGTAGTCGTAGACAGTGATGTCATTGACTTGTCTGCGTATTCGTTCAGGGTACATTTGGCCGAATCCTGTTGGGAAGTATTTACTGTCGGCTCAGTGAGCCTCTTGAGCCGTACTTACGGTACATGGATACGGTTTTATTCCATGCGAATAACATTCCGCTTATCCTCGGCTTAGATGCAAATGCATGCTCTCGTATGTGGTTCAGTAAAATGCCAGGAATGCGAGGAATGCTCAGAACTACATACGAGGAGTAATGCTTAGTGAATGGCTGATCGCAAAGTGCGTCATGGTGCTGAATGAGCCAAGCGATTTGGACACTTTTGACGGACCAAGGGGAACAAGTGACATTGACATCACTGTTGTAAATGGTGCGGCGGCGGCGGCCTTTGGCTACAGCCGGAGGGTGCGTGATGACTGGGCGTCAGTGATTACAATATTATTGAGATTGTTATCTCTCGCCCTGCTCAGCCTGGAGCGGAGTTACTACCGTGGAGATGGAGGCTCCATGACGCGAACTAAGACCTCTTTGCCGATCAAATGAGGGACTGCGGCGACCGTGTCCTTGGGCAAATTTGGAGCGATGTCGCTGGATAACCAGTTGGCAGAATTGATCAGTGGATGTGCACTGTCAGTGATCCTCTCCTTGGTCGCAGTCGTAAGACACGACCTAGAGGGTCAGGTGTTGGACTAGGGAGCTAGATCTGAAGCGAAGGAATGTCCGACCCCTCCGGAAGCAATTCCAGAGGGCCAGACGGACCAACACTGAGGATCTGGAAGAGCGTAAGGCTACCTATTTGACCGTTCTGAGGGCATATAAGGACCTGATTCTAAGTGTGAAGGCACGCAATAGGGACGAAACCTGGGGTGCGGTTTAAGGCATCTGTAGGGGTCGAGACAGGGCGTCTGACATCGCTTCCTTCCAAGTTGGCAATACTTCATTGTCATTGTGGAGAGAATGTGTTGACCTGTTGCTAGAAGTGTTCTTTCCGAGAGCGGATCCGGAAGGACTCTCTCCTCCACGTGAGGAGTTGTCCGACCCTCTGGCCTTAGAAAGAACGGAGATCGAAGAAGGCGTGTGTCAGGTCAGATGTAGAAAGTCGCCGGGTATCGATGGTATGACCGAAGAGATGTGTAAAAGCATCTGAAAGGAAATACCTGAGTACCTAGGGGTAATATTTAGAAAGTGCTTTACAGAGGGTTGTTTTCCTGAGGTTTTGAAGCGTACTCGCATTGTTGTTCTGCTGAAGTCTCCCGATAGAGTAAGGAGTAATCCTCCCTCTTATCGGGACATCAGTCTCCTACCAGCATTTGCAAATGTGCTGGATGGTGAACCGTCTTCAGTAGAACTGCGATGCAGCGCTTTCTGGCTTTCAGTTTGGCTTTACGGAGGGTAGAAGCACTGTGGATGCTTGGCTGCATGTCCGCCGAAGCGTTGCGGAGTCATCCCCTAAGTATAACCTGGGCATTTTCGTTGACTTTAAGGGTGCGTTTAACCCCCTCTTCTGGGGTAGCATGATGCGGAGATTTAGGGCAGTTGGCTGCCGTGAGATTAAACTTTGGGAGAGCTATTTCAGTGGCAGAAATGTTTGTGTGGAGGGAGCCAATGACACAGTATGGAAGACCGCTGATCGTGGTTGTCCGCAAGGATCCATCTGTGGTCCATTTATTTGGAACGTAATGATGGATCCCTTGTTGAGGCAGCTTGGTAGGTCGTACAAGGTGTGCGCATATGCGGATGACTTGCTCATCCTGATATAAGGACAGTCTCGTACTGTTCTGGAGACTCAGGGTGAGGGGGCCATAAGTGTTTTGTCTGAATAGGTTGCGAGTGTCGGAATCGCTGGTGCGATGGACTAGACTATGATGATGCTGCTGAAAGGTAGGTTGTCACGGGCTCGCCCGCCTCTTATAAGCATTGGAGACGTTAGTCTTAGGTATGCGACTGAGGGGCGAAAGTTTGGCGCATTCTTAGGAGTGACTAGGGCGTGCCACTCGTACAATATATGCTGGTCTATTTCTTGCTTGCGCAACATATGGCGCGCCTGTATGGTACGAGACGGTTATATCTGTTGCTGGCAGAAACAAGGTCTTGTCATGTCAGCGAGTAGCCATGCTAGCTTACATGCCAGTGTTTCAACGGACGCGTTGCAGGCATTGTTGGGTGTATTGTCTCTTGACCTTGAAGTAATTCGCCGAGCGATTGCTTTCAAGGTCAAGAAGGAGCTACCACTTCTGGAAGAAGATTTGATTTCGGCGCCTGTGCCTGTTATACGGGAGGTGAAGGCACGCTTAGAGGAGTGCATGATCTGTAGGTGGAGGCAGTGGTGGACGAAAAGTGAGAAGAGCCGAGTGACGAATGAATTCATACGGGACGCGGACTTTGTTAAGGGTCGCCCTGACTTCGGATTCGGCCTAAGTCTTGGGTTCTTACTGACTGGCCATGGCCCTCCCAATGAGTTCCTTCATCGGAGGGGTCTCATTGAGACTCCCGACTGTCGATGTGGGGGTGGTCCTGAAGACTGGAAGCACGCGCTGTTGGTATGTCCGTTATACTGCGACATGGGGGGTGATCGTGTATTTAGGAGGTTGGAGGAGTTTGCTCGTGTAGCCTTCAATAGGAGAGACTCGTAGGAGCCTAACGGGGGTTTTCTTGTGCGACCATTCGCAGATAAGGCGTGGCATTGCCGTTGCCTCACACAATCGTCGTTGGATCGCTGTCGTCGTTGTTGTTCCTCTGCCGTCTTGTCTCCCGTGAGTGAGTCAAAGTCTTTTGCTGTTGTTGCGGTCACACCTTGTAACCAAAAGGCTGGTTACCAGGTGTGACCGGAGACTTAAATCTGGTACTACGGGTAGTCAGGAGCCCCCAGAACTTGTTATGGCCTGACAATTTGGTGCGGCCCTTCGGGGAATATCGTGGTGGCTGTGGTTTGACCCAAATCACGGGGAGAACTTCGGTTCGGTGTGGAGTTGCATTGGGGCGGGGTGCTGTGACCCATAGAACAGCAGAGGCTTATATAGTCCTCGAACCCTAACCAAGAGGGAAGTTATGACCAATAACTGTCATGCTTCGAATTGGTACCGGCGGAATCAATCCAATGGGGCGTTGGCCGTCGCATTGTTATGGCCCCAGTGTGATGGCATACCGTGGTTCAGGCTATCGTGGCGATAATCACGTAAAACTCGGCGACTCTGACAGCAATTAGACATTCATGTTAAAAATGGATTCAGAAGGTAATATCGAACGATACAAAGCAAGATAAGAGAAGGGATCGACAATAGTGAGACATTTTCACCTGTAGTAAGATATTCTTCAATCGGTTTACTATAGAGTTTGGCAGTACGTTATGATCTGGACGTTGATCAGATGGATGTTGTAACTGCCTTTTTGCAAAGCGAGCTCGAAGAGGAAATATATATGAAAATGCCGCAAGGATACAATGGGGCCAAAAATAAAGTTTGTCGTTTAAAGAAATCAATATACGGGCTTAAACAGGCTAGTAGGGTATGGAATCGGAAATTGGATGAAACATTGAAGGCGATCGGTCTCGCGCAGTCCAAAACAGAACCTTGCATTTACCATAAACTACACAGCGGAGAGAAGACGAATGTTGTCATTTTAATATTCTCGAACAGTCAAAAAAGTTAACGAAGCATAATAGAAAACCTGTTGAGAAAATTCAAAATAAAACGGACTTAACAGCTTTTTATATATTGGTAATGAGGGTGATCGAAATCGCAAAGAAGCAAGTTGTGGCTGGATCAAGAATTGTACATAAATACATTTTTAAAGAAGTTTAACATGGAGGAACAATTTCAAATTTCAGGACGGCAACTCAGTCTCTTGTCCGTTTGATATCAACCAGAAATTATCTAAAGATATGTTTCCTGTAATGAGGACTGATGAAAAGTAGAATATCCGATATCAAGAGGCAATCGAAAGCATCATGAATGCAGCGCAAGTTACAAGACCTGACATAGCATATGCAGTAGGGGTGCTTTCAATATTTAAAAACCGTCCTGGTAAGGCACGCTGGCAGGCGGTAAAGAGAATATTTTGCTATCTTAAGGGTACAAGCCATTATTAATTATAATTCAGTAAGGATGACATAAATCTGATCCATGGTTTTTCTGACGCTGCTGGGCTAGCGACGTGGATGACAGAAGGTCCACTATGGGATATGCTTTCAAATTTCAGAACGGGCAAATATCGTGGAAATCTAGGAAACAACAAACTACAGCGCTTTCCACAACAGAAGCAGAATATATGGCATTTGGAGTTAGATCTATTCGAGTCAGGGTAATCAGGTGGCTTACTATTATATTCAACGGCTTAAACCTATATGAGGTCAATGTTTTGGGGACTATGCCACTTGAAAAGACGAAATTGTACAATTCAAGTAGAGTCTTTCTTATTCTGGTGTCAAAGATCCTTATGTGACCGTGTCTAATTCCATCAATACGCGGAGATGTGTCCTTTGATAAATGTATAGCTAATTTAATTTCATTCATTGTGAAGACATACGATAGGACTTGTTGGTCCCGAAAGTGTATCGAAAAATACTTCTATGCTTGAGGTCGGCATTCCTGGTGGCTTAGGAACATTGATACGCCTAAATTTCCTAACGGTCTTCCAAAGTTCTGCAGGAGTTATATCGGAATCAATACTTTCACACATTGACCTCCAACAAGTATTTTCGTTTGCTCACAATAAATTAATCTTCTCGCGATGGTTTTCTCCTAAACCGAGACAAGTTTTTTGTCTGTTCTGTTTTCACCTTGTTGCTATTGGAGGTTCACCAAGCGTTGTCGGGGAATTGCTTCCTATGTACCTTCTTCTTGAACATAGGTCCGAGAAACGTCAAACTTATCTTCGTCTCTGCATTTAGTAAATCTATTGCCTGTATGTCGTACACTTTTTCATTAGGGATATTCAGTGACTACTGACTAAGGATGCTGTATATTAGTTGTCTTCTTTGTAAGATAGCGACTTCACCCCCTTGCGTGGGCCTATCTTTCCGTATGATATTGTAATTTGATATCTTGTATTTGTCGTCAGACCGCAAATTTGTCTCCGACAAACAATTTCGTCAATGCTCTCATCCTTCAGAAATTTGGACAGTTGCGGTTGTTTATTTTTTAAACTAGTTAAATTTATCTGGATTATCCTCATTATATTCAATATTTCCATTTAGACCGTTACCAGTTATTTTTTGTCGACTTGATTATTAATAGATTGTTGGAATGTCTCAAATGGGTCTTGAGTTATTTGTGTTGATGAATAACTGGTTATATATGTCAGATTCTTTAGAATATGGTTGTGTAAATCCGGATGATTTGGGACTTGACTTCACAAGACCCTCCATTTTGAAGATAAGGTGCGCCAGGTTCCGGTTGTCAATCTATGATTCTTAATTGCTTCTTATGCCGAGGTAAAAATCAATAATCTGTTTTTGGAAATCGTCTTACCACATTTTGGCAATTCTGACTGTGGCACAGCATCAGTTAATTTGGTGCTTTTAAGCTCTACACTCTCAGCATAAACAATGTTAGTATTCTTTCCAGAAGGTACATTTTTGCCTTTGCGCTTTGTGTGAATCTCAGATCTCTAGGCTAATTTAGAAATCGCTTGTTAGAAATCGCTGGAAAATCGTTCTCAGTAAGCATGAAAATATTCCTCATAGTCGATTCTTCATTCTTATCACCCTTTTTGGCAGCTTTTTCCATTGCCTTTTGCGAAAATCAGTCTTTGTTTCGAAATAGTTAAATCTGGCGTTGTGGTCTTTGCGCAGTTTACACATAGCGAGATGTTAAGACATAGACCCGTGTGCAACGATCCCCCTCGGAAACTTACTGTTGGGTTCGACGGCATATTTTCTGAGAGTGTCCGAATATCCAGCATTTCCGGCATTGTATGATCGACTCAATGTATGGCTTGACGGGGTAGATCAACCTATCAAAAACAACATGAGAGGGCAATACGTCACCTGCAAACTATAGCATTACCATGTCAATTTCCTTTCTTTGCCCTTTCTTTCTTTCATTGGGCCTCGTAAAACGATTGATTTCCGTCACTATTATATTCGGTTTTATTGGGTGATAGTCAGCCTGGTGTCATTTTGGATAATTGCTTCATATCTGAACCTATATTAATAGTACCGCCTAATCCTGGGTATGGGGATCTTCTGATCACCACTCAAGTCGAAGTACTCGATCTTTGGTCAAAACATGATCAATGCTCGTAGGCTATACCTCGAAATTTACTTATTCTATAACTATTCCCTCGAGAAAAGAAGTCTGAGATATTTATCCATTTAGCCATTGTCCGTCCACAATTTTTTTTTTTAAATTTTTGAGAAAAAATCATTCACTAATGTAAAACTTATAAAAGAATTAATTCACCAGAGCGAGTCGCGACTCTTAATCGTTATAGATAGGATTATGGGTGAATTTTAAAGATAAATCGAAAATATAAATTATCGTTTAACGAACCTAACAGATCGCGTAGAAAATATTGAAACTGTTGCGGACTTAATTAAATTCATGAAAAGTGACATAGACCTAATGAAAATGAAATTGGAATATTAAAGTTAAAACAACAAAAACAGGATAACATACAAGTTGCCGGTGACCTCAGAGTAAACGGAATGCCATATGAGGATGAAGAAAACTTACTTCAGCTCTTTGACAACTTGTGCGTCTATAAAATCTATTTACCGCGTTAATAATATATGAAAGAAAAAACCACCAAAGACTGTAATTGTGATGAACATGATTTCACAATTGAGAAAAACATTATCCTAAAAAATATTTCAATGCTCAGAAAGTCGAACAAGTCTGTGATTATCCGTTCTAAGCTTACGAAAATCTTACATCTTACCACCTATTTTGATCGCATCTATCGCCCAGCTTAGACACTTTTTTTTGGAATAATTCTGAACATCTCCCGTGCAGTCACATCACGGATAATTTTACAAACACACAATATTTTTTAACAACACACTTAAACATACAACTTAATCTTAATATCACAGCTATTTTATTGCAACTCTGTATCAGACACTTAATGTGTCTGCTTTTAAATTCATTGTGTTTGTTATTTTCTGCTGGATTCTTAAGCTCTCTATGATGTATCGCTTTCTCTCAGTGCTTCCTTTGTCAATTATTTTGACATTTTCGAAGTCAGCTGTGTGCCCCATGTTAAGTATATGTTGTGTTAAAGCTATTTTCTCTTTTCCTTTTTTAATATCGGCTTGTGTGTTCTCCGATTCTAGTTTTAAGCGATCTCTTTGTTGTCCCTATATATCATAAATCGCAGTTTTGTTCGTTATTCCCCTTGTATCCTATTTCGTAAACAATATTGTTTTGTTGTTGCTTGTCTATTAGAGGTTTTTTATTGGAAAATATTGCACTTAGTGTTAAACCAGGGATGTATTTTAAGCTGTAATACTGTTTGTCTGTGTTTTCTACTTTTTCATTATTGTTGGGGTTGCCATTTCTTTTTTTTTGTCTTTTCAATAAGTTGATTTATTAATTTTGTGGGAAATCTCCTTTTTTTAGTATTTTGGTTATTGTAATTTTGGTATTGTGTTTTATATTGACGATCCTGTGGCCCAGTTCGTTAATAGCTTTGTCAAGTAAGTCGTCTAGTACTATATCCGCTATAGTAGGAGAGAGTAAATTTGTCTACACATCTTTTCCGTATAAACGTAATAATTATTTTCAACAAGGCAGAACAGCTTTAAAACAGCATATACTTAACATCGGGCACACAGCTGACTTCGAAAATGTCAAAATAATTGACAACGAAAGCAAGGAGAGAAAGCGATACTTTATAGAGAGCTTGAGAATCCTGCAGAAAACAACAGAAAATCTGTTTAAATGTGTGTTGTTAATATTAATTGTGTGTTTGTAAAATTATTCGTGATGTGATTAAACAAATTCAATGTTTGTTTAGGTTATAATTTTGTATAAGTGAAAAAATTAAAAATGTAACTGAAGTTTTTATATAAATAGACGAATCCCTTGAAGAGACAACAAATATTGACGAAACGTCGGGAAGAAGAAAATAAAAAGAAAATTTTTATTCACAACATGTAGGTCCAATTTTTTTTTTGGACATGGCAAAATAAAATAAATAAAAACAACTATAGTTTTAAAAACAACCTAATATGTATGATGAAAGTTCTAACGCATAACAATACAGGATTACGTATAGCGCACCTAAATGCCCAAAGCCTGAAAAACAAAACGGATGAATTTCACTTTACCCTTATTAATTCCAACGTTAATGTTATTTGTGTCTCGGAAATAAGGTTTTAACCTGCTATTAATGACAGTATACAACGTGTAAGGTTACAAAATCTTTCTAGCTGATAGATACTTATACACTAATGGTGGTGATGTCACAATGTATGCTAAGACTGACATAAACTGCCTAATTAATCTAAACTTACCCAAAACTTAGACTTGGAATATATTTTCATGGAACTTACATCATTTGGACAATAAGTTGTTTGTTGGTCTACAGACCGAACTGCAATACTGATTTTAACTCATTAATTTCCACCATCGAAAGTCTGTCGTTTGATGTTAATGATATCATTATTGCTAGCGACTTTAACAGTAACTTATTGGTAGAAAGCCATCTAGAAAGTGCCATGCAAATTCTCGGATTACTATCAATGAATACCTCTGCCCCGACTCACTTTACCAGAACTTTGTCTACTATATTGGACGTCTTCTTCGTTAGTGATACGTCAAAAATACTGCTTTCTGATCAGCCACCAGATTCTGGATTTTTAAAACATGATCCAATTTTTCTAAAGAACAATTTAAATCTTACAATACAAAATGAATCAATTACTTATTGTAACTTAAAAAAATTAATTGAATCATGCCAGCCCAACTAGTTGACGAAATGCCTTAGAATGTAATATATACACTTGAATCAGCAGACGATCAGCTCAACTTTCTGCATAAGAAAAAAACAGCCGTCCTGCTTGAATTTAAAAATTAAAAGCGATTTAAGACACCACCGCTTCACGACAAGTTCAAAACAGCAAGAAGGGTCGACGTCAGACAAACCAACACTGGAAAGTACTCGTACATTAAACAAAAATTTTGTTCCGCTCTTGACGGCAAATTAAAATGGAAGGAAATTCGGAACATTGGATTTTGCGAAAATCAGAGTGACACAGTATAATAATCCAATATCAACCTACTTGGTAAACATTAGTCTCGACGGTTCATATTTGGCAGTCGTGATAACCAACGTGTTTTAATCGTTAAAACATTTTAACAAAATCAATCATTGATTACTGTTACGATGAGAAAGTTACGTGAAATGTTTGGGAGATACAACGTGCCAAAAAAACACATTATTTATCGTGTAGTGAATTATTTTGAAGAAAGAGGGTCTGTAGCTGATAGGCCCAAACATGGACCGTAACGTACTGCAAGAAACAATCCATCATCTTCAATTCGACGCCGTGCTCAGGAACTTGGTCTTTAGCAAAAATTCGGTGTGCAATTCGGAGGAGGAATCATTGGATCTTACTTCTATGAAAATGAAAACGGCGTATCGGTAACTGTCAATGGGGAGCGATATCGTGATATGATTGAAAACTTTTTAACGCCAAAACTGCATGCTTTGGGCTTGATTAACATGTGGCATCAACAAGACGGTGCCACATCGCATATAGCCAGGATTACAATGGAACTACTACGAGACCTCTTTTCACAACAATTTTTTTAAGAAATGGTGATGTTGATTGGCCTCCACGGTCGCCTGATTTGACTGCTTTTGTCGACTTCCTTTTGTGGGGATATCTAGCTAGGTTTATGCTAGGTTTATGCAAACAAACCAGAAACGCTTGAACAACTCGAACAAATTATTTGTGATGAAATTAATGAAATACCACGTGAAATGTGTAAGAATGTAATTAAAAATGTGTCCAAAAGGGCTCGCATTTTGGAGGCTAACACAGGCGGACATTTATCTGATATTGTATTCCAGACATAATTGCCGACATTAAATAAAATATTTATTAATATAAGTTCAATTCTCCTTCATTTAATCAAAAATTATAAGCAAACAAAGTAGTATACCTCCCGACGGACACTCTGTATAACTATATGAACACATAAGTACCGTACCAATTGAAAATTGCTTTTATTTTCGCTCCGCAGACAAAGTTGAAGTCCTTCAAGCATTATTAGAATAAAACCAAATGCAACAGGCACGAATGGACTCAAAAAAATACGTTCTTTCTGTATATTAAAAATGTTAAATACAATCGACTTTTAATGATTTTATTCAACTTTTTCTCAGTAAATAAAACAGTATAATGGTTTTGGATAACTACTTGCTATCTTCGGCTTATCGGCGTTTTAGCGGATTTTCGAATTTAACAACACTTCTACTATTAACAAAAATTCTCATTTTAAAACATATAAGTTGGCAAACCTTAGGAGAATCCAAATTTTTATGAATTTGTTTTCTTGCATACGTTATGTATACCGAAATAAATTACATATTACTAGCACTGTTTGTAAATTTGCCTTATTATTTTTCTCCGTGCATTTTCAGATGAAAAACCTGCTGCCATGCAACATTACAACCGCACTGTTTGGGATGGTGAAATAAACAACAACAGCATGAGTACAACTGGAACTACAACATCAAATAACTCATCTAATGTTATACTAAGTATATTTTACCTCAAAATAATTTTATTTTGTACACACGCTATACACATGGGTAATGTGATTTTCAACATACCAACAGCCATAACTCTATACACGATAAATAGATGAAGTTTAATTATATTAAGTTTAATAACAATTGTACATTTATAAGGTTAAATAAAATAATGTTCAAATATCATGCATGAAATTTGAGCACTGTTTATGATATTTGAAACATACCAGATTCAAAATATTCTTTGAGTTTTGGGGATTCTTCATATTAGACTTATTTTATAAGCTAGCAAGATTATTACTGACTAACATGACACGTAACTTCACCTAGCTGAAATTAACCACCACACTATTAAGGATAGATTTTACTGTGAAAAATAGCAATAATAGCCGAGTTTTAAATTATTCGACTGATAAAAATCCTGTGTTTGATTTGTTAAAAACATATTGGAAAATACTTAAATTTAAAGAAAAATAAGGAAGGCTAAAATTTGGTTCACATTAATTTTAAATTTTTAAAAAATTTGATGATGGTTTATAGCGATGTTAAATTATTGGGTAAACGGTAAAACCCCATCAATATATTATTCAATAAAAAAAGTTTACAGTCGGACTAGGACGAATATTTAATACCTTACACCATACTGGCATGGCTCAGCTTGGACATAGGCTTTATAATGTCACTTCTTGAGCCACACCGCCTTAAATCGAGAGGTCTTTATTAATCGGGGCTAAATAAACATGATCAATAATTTCGCTCCAATACACGCCCTACATAATTTTAACTTTTGTCACCAATATACAGACGTCTTCCTCATACTACAAAATTGCTTATAACCACGTTAACTGCGGTGATTAATACGTCTAGCATCATTCTATTATCGAAACGCTTATTATCAGGGCAGATAATAACCAGCAGAAGCTTTTAAAGATAGAACAATATGGGCGAAATACATATCTCGATCTAAAAAAAAAGAATCCCTTTTGATTTTAAGTCACGAACGAAATGACATTTAGTATCTACGTGTTTTGTTCTTCTGCAAAATTTTTCGTTTTCGGCTAGTTTTATACAACTTTAATTGTCTTCAAATATAACTGTCGGTTCTTCAATGTTAATTTCAAAATCACTTAAGAGTTGTATCAACCACATCAATAATATCAGATATGTATTTACTTTGTTGTACCCGGAAATACCCATCATCTTCTGATGATGACGTCTCCTAAATTGGTTTGTTCGAAATTGCATTTGAGTATTTCCTCAATTTTCTTAAAATTGTCATCATCTTTCGCAGTAATAAGTATAAGTATATCATCCACATACACAAGCATGTAGAAAAGTCCGTTTCGCCCTTCTTTCTTCAGTAAACATGGATCAGCCCTTCCCTTAACAAATCCCGTTTTTTTAAGAATTTCGAACAGTTTTGAGTTCCAACATCTTGCCGCTTGCTTTAACCCATATTTACTTTTTCTTAGTTTGCAAACAAGAATTTCATCACAACATCATATCCAGGTTGTTGCCTCATGTATATATCTTCCTTAGGTCTGCGTTTAGAAAAGCAATTTTTATATCATAATGAAGAACTCTTAAATTGTTTGATTCAGCTATTGTTGAAAACGTGTGCATTGTCGAACGCCTTACAACAGGAGCCAGAACCCCATCATAGTCTACCCCGAATTTTTGGTAAAACCCTTAAACCACCAACCTAGCTCTGTACTTCAAAATTACACCGTTTGCACGGTGTGTGATCATGTAAATCCATTTGCATCTAATTGGATTTCTGCCTTCTGGAACGAGACGATTTCCCAAGTATTGTAGCTTATTAAGGACTTTATTTCCTCATCCATAGCCTCCACTTTGTATTCCACTTGGTTTGTATAACGTTTTGGAATAAAGGCCTTAGTGTTTTGTGTTGATCTTTTCAATACTTCCTCCTGCCTTGTATGATCCTGAATAGCTTCATCTGCTGAATAGTATTGGTCTTCATCTGATGCTGACTTATATAAAATGTTTCTTTTTAACGAGACCTCAACGATCTCCTCCATTTTACCATCCTGGTTAATCATTCTGGGGCACGCCTTTAAGATCTTATAATCACGACTGATAGATATTGACATCTTTGTCTGGTTTAAAACCCGTAACGGCATCGATTCTTCTAAGTAACCCACGAACTTTAAAATCTCGGTTTTACTGTCTAACTTCTTATGACAATGGTTGGGTACGAGTACTAATACATGCACTTATGATCCAAACACGTGAAAGTTATTGATGTCCACATTCTTCCCTTCCTACACTTCGGAGGAAATTAATTTTTTTGATCTTGTGAGAAGCCCAGTTTTTAAGTAATTCGCAGTTAAAATGGCTTTCCCCAAAATTTGTTTGACAAATTTCGTCTCTCAGAGGCCCCGTTTTGCTGTGAAGTGTATGGTGCTGTTAGTTGATGCTTTGTACTATTTTGAGAAAGGAACGTTTTCTTCTTCATTAATTAAGATTAATTTCATTTTAATCTTCTAAATTGAATAACTGGATCCATTTAGCTTGCACACTTCTGACTTTATCTCCTCTCGTAAAAACATTTTTTTAAGAAAAAAAAAACAATATTGTTTGCATATTACTTAAAAAGGGCCCATATCCTGTAAAACGATCAAATGTTTCAAACGAGATATTTATTAAGAATGGAAACATTCAATTTATACATTTCCCTGTATAATACGAGTACTAATTTCCAATGAAAATGATTTGGTAAACATAAACGATTTAAAGTGTTTTTTAAAAAAACCTAGAGCAATTTATTTTTCCCAAGAATAAAATTATCCTATTCTAAACAAATAGGTTTATGTCATAAGGCAAAGTTCCTGTCTGGTACAACTTGGTGGACCCAGTAATGAGCCTTATTGACTGCATCCCAAGTCGGCTCACGGACCTCCCTGCGGTCACACCTGGGAAACGGCGTCTTTGACACCCGTCAAAGCGCAAAGCTAGCGAATGAGGGGCTAAACCTTCCTCAGGATAAAGAATTTAGCGGTGTAGTAGTATATCACTCCGTAAAAAAACAAACACTATGAAAGTTAAAATAAATGATGAAAAACGGATGCCCCTAAATGTTGACAACCACCGCAAACGTTTAAAGGACCATGATTTGAGGACATGCACCAGGAATGTACGAACACTCCTAAAGCCAGGTGCCTCTATCCAACTAGCGGATGTCCTTGATGGACACAATGCTGACATCGCCGCTATCCAGCAGATTCGGCATAAATAAAGTAAAAAACTGCGACATTTACTACATCTGCCATGAAAATAAGCATGCATGTGGATTTTTTGTAAACAAGCGAATACGCCACATAGTCTCCGGTTTTACCCCAATAGAGGAACGGCTGGCCACAATCCGCATGAAGGCTAAATTTTTCTATAATACGACCGCTGCTCAGGCCAAGTTGGTATGGAAGGTATCTTTTGTCCGACCGTTGGAAAATTAAGTTTCCATAACGACACCTCTGATAATGGAATAAGCCTGAAAGATTTCGCCGCCTCAAGAAACATGTTTATAAGCAGCACTAGATTTAAACACCGCAATATCCATAAGGCTACATGGCTGTCACCGGATGGAAAGATAAAAATCAGATCGACCCTGTTGTGATCGACAGTCGGCATGCATCTAGCGTGTTGGACGTACGAACTTTCCGAACAGCTAACATTGTTTCGGACCTCTACCTTGTAGCAGCAAAGGTACTTGGGTAAGGTAGTACGTAGCAACAACAAGAAAAAGCTAGACATCGAAAAGCTGCATTCACAACAGACAGCACTAGCCTGCTCCACGAAGCTTTCAGAGTTGCTCCTCGATGAAATCCCCCACCTGATGATATATGGCAGCACATACTAGACTCAATGGCAGCACATACTAGACTCCTTGACAAAAGCCGCCGATAAAGAAATTGGTTACCGCAAGCGCCAAGAAAGGAACCAATGGTACGACGGGGATTGGAAAGCGCCACAGAAATTAAGGACGTGGCATACAAGTCAACACTTGCGCCTATGGCGACGCGTGCAGTGTTGGATCGATATCGGACGCTAAGGAGGGAAGAGCACCGTATATTCCGTGGGAGAAAGCGGGACTTGGAAAGGCGAGAATGTAAGGAGATAGAGCTTTATGGTAGCCGAAATGATGTCAGAGAGTTCAACCAACGCGTCACCAGACAAAAGACGGGTCCACTGGCATAGCTTCGTGTCGAGATACAAATAGGAATCTGGTGGCAGATACGCAGACTGTGCTTAGGATTTGGAAATAACACTTTTCAATTTGGCGGTTGCAGACAGCAACCAATCATAGAAGATGGTGTTAAATGTACACCCCCTACTTAGCAAGAGGTTCAAACATCAATATCCTGGCTCAAGAATAACAAAGTGGCAGGGGCCGATGAAATAACGGCAGAGTTGTATTAAACCGAAAGAGACGAGCTGATAAGGTGCATGCATCAGCTAATCTGTAC
Organism: Hydrotaea diabolus; assembly: GCA_963513945.1. NCBI lineage: Eukaryota > Metazoa > Arthropoda > Insecta > Diptera > Muscidae > Hydrotaea > Hydrotaea diabolus. The sequence goes on from OY740717.1 coordinate 108,202,772, forward strand.
AATCTGGAAGGATGAACGCATGCCCGGTGATTGGAACCTCAGTGTGCTATGTCCAGTCCACAAAAATGGAGACAAGATGGTTTGCGCCACCTACCGTGAAATAAGGCTCCTGCACATCGTATACAAAGTACTATCAAGTATACTGTGTAAAAGATTGAATGCCAAACTCACCGATCTAATTCAACCCTATCAGTGTGGCTTCAGGCCAGATAAGTCAATAAGCGACCAAGCAGATCGATTCATACCGCCTTTTCATCGATTATAAGGCTGCATTTGACACTCCGATAAAGAAAAACTATTTAAAACCATGTATGCGTATGGTATACCAGCAAAACTTGTAGAATGACATTGAGTGACACGAAATCCTCAGTACAAATATAAAGTAATCTCTACGAAAATTTTGGAAAACGCAAAAGTGAATAAAACAGGCAACACCAAGGGTCATTTTCTCCTCGCATATGCGGTCGGCATTGATATGGTCGGAAGGACTAAAAGAGATCTAGTGCGTTTTCTAAAAGTGAGATAGAGTCGTCAAAAATGGGTCTGGTTGTTAATGAGGACAAGACAAATGTGATGCTGGCAACTGCTAGAGTAGCGCCGCGGCGAAAGAAAAGCGAGATAGTTCATGCCGGCAGTTGCAGCGTAGGGGTAGTAGATGACTTCGTGTACCTCGGATCCGCTATAAACCAAAAGAACGATGTCAGCACTGAGATAAAAATAAGGATCGTATAATAATAATGGCTAATAAATGTTATTTTGGGCTCGGTAAGCAGCTTAAGAACAAAGATCTCTCCCGGAAAAAGAAAATTACGTTGAACACGCTGATACCACCTGCGCTTCTATATGGCGCCGAAACGTGGGTACTTGCGAACGCGGATGAAGCAGTGTTGGGTGTATTTGAGTGAAAGATCATTCGTAAAATGTATAGGCCCACCTACGTGAATCCCGACATGAATGTAGTTAAGCGCATCAAAATGCAGTGACTGCGCTGGCATGTCGGTCGAATGGAAACGAACTCTCAAGCCAGAAAGGTGATGGATGACAACTACCACGGAAAACGCAGACCGGGAAGACCGACACTCCGGTGAAAGGACCAAGTTGAACAAGATGTGGGAATCCTTGGTTTTACAAAATTAAGACAGCACGCACAAGACCGAAGTGTTTGGAGGTCATTTATACAACAGGCTAAGGCCAACAACGGGTTGTAGAGCCAACTTAAGTAAGTATTTTAAACAAACGGGGAGAATAGTAATAAGGTCGAGAGAATTTTGATTATTCGTTTGTTTAATAATTTGCATTTATACATATTTATAAAATTTAAACGTACAAAGTAAATATAAACAAAAAACTATGCAAAGCTATTTAAAAATGGCCATTGCAGATTTTGTAATGATAACAGAAAACTTCTGCTACCAGTTCCTCTGGAGAATTTGAGACTTTGTGCCGTGCAAACATACTTCTTTTGATCAGCATATACCTGAAAAAGGTTTCACATGATGTTAATTGTGAGTCACACCTTAACAAGGCACATAATTGAGCAGCGCGATGAGATTGTAAAAGCCTTTTACGAAAATGGGCGTTGAAATTAAAATGCATTTCGTTATTTCTTTAGTCCACATACAAGTAATAGACCAAATGGGTTCACAGTGGATTCGTTAACAAACGGAATTGCCGCATTTGGGCAAATGAGAAGCTAACAATAAATGCTGAAAAGCCGACAATATGCATTTTCAACAGGATGGGTGCCATTTGCCTCATGACCGTTGGACTTCTTGCTTTGGGGAATATTTAAAAACAAAAGTGTGCGTCATTTAGCCAAGAAAAAACAAAAGCAAAAGGATGAGATATGGGATGTCTTAGAGATTGAAAATATGAACTATCGGATAGTGGTATGCCACCGAAGCTGTGGCAAGCATTTGACCAATATTGTGTTTCACACATAATTTTTGTTGTTGTAACAACAATATATTTATTTTGGAGTCTTGTTCGTCTACGGGGTATCTGCTTCGATATCCAGGTGGAGGAAACACGCCATTTGAACTGGATGCGTCCTCAGAGACCTGGGGGTCAGCTGATTGGGCTTGGCCGGACAATTGAAGAGGTGCAGCACATCATGTGGTCCTTGATGGCAGGCGGGACAGATGTCCGGAACGTTAGCATCAATTCGTGCACAGTAAGAATTGAGGCGGCTGCGCCATCTAGATCTCAGCTGCGCCAGAACCACGCGCGTCTACCGAGGTAGTACCTTCTCTGCAGGTGAAATCTCCGAGGATGCTCCCCTAGCACTACATTCACACGGTAGCTGGATACTGCTGCTGCGACTTCATCGGCGTGAATGTTGTTCAGACCTACCTGATAGTTTCGATGATCTAAAGGTTATCTCTTATACCTCTGGACCTACTCTCTAGATCATGAAGATCGTACCTGATCTGCCTGGGCGGAGGTATTCTGTCCAAGAGATGTAAATTAGGATTAATGCTGCGAAAACATCCTAGCAGGTAATGCTTAGACAGCAGGAAATTGTGTCTGCGCACGGTAAGGACCTTCGTCTCCTCATGCAGATGGTCTTCCGAAGACATAAGAAGACACCCAGTTGATGTTCTGAGGGCGGCATTCTGGCAAGTCTGATTTTTTTCCACTGCGTCGTACTCACATTCGCCGAACATACAGGTGCTGCGTAGTTTGCTACAGACCGGCCTATCGCTTTGTAAGAGGTCAACAAGGTTTCTTTGTTGGCTCCCCAAGTACCATCGCAAGTGACTTGAGGACAGTGCAGAGGAAAAAGGCTGTCCAAAGTGACCCCAAGGATTTTGGGGTAGTTGGTAGTCGGGATGTTGACGTCATCGACTTTCACATTGAATGACAACCGCACCTCTGTGGATGATTTAGAGGCGGATATTTTAATATTCCTCGTCAGTGAGGTAAGAGTTTATTTTCTCTCATGTGTCATCCACTTTAGGTCCTGACGCCAGAATTAGGAAAACATCAGCGTACGACACAATTTCAACGCCGTCAGGAGGTGCAGGAATTTTAAAGGTAGAGGTTAAACAGAGCCGGGGAAATCACTCCATCCTGGGGAACTCCTTGTTTAACTCTACGAGGCTTCGACTTACTGTCTCTTAATTCTGCATATGACTGGCGCCTAAACATATAGTTTACGTTTCAACGTTTCAAACTGGGCGGAAGATACGTTTCTTCAATGTCCTCGAAGAGAGTGGCATGATTGACCGTGTCTAAGGCTTGTGTTAGGTCAAGAGCCACGAGGACCGTCCAGTTGTTTGGCTTGTTTTGGTTAAGGCCGCGACTTATACGTGTGGTGATGGCGTGTAAAACAGTTGTCGTGCTGTGCTGCTTGCGGAACCTATTCTGATGATCAGCACAAGGAAAGTGTTCGATCAGGCTAGGGAGGAGCAGTGTTTCAAGGGTCTTTGCTACTGGAGAAAGCAACGAGATCGGCCTGTACGAATCTCCTTTACTTGCGTCTTTGTCTGGCTTCAGTAGCGGAACCACTCTGCCCATTTTCCAGGCATCGGGAACAAAGTGAGTGGCTCGCGACAGATTGAGCAATTTGATATGTACTCTACTTCCGGGGTATCCAAGTTCTTTAACATCAGCATTTAGATTCCGTCCGGACCCAGCTCCTTTGATGACTTTACGCTGCGGATGACATGGGCAACTTTGCCAACGGTATATTGTGATGGTGCCTCTTCGACTCGGAGAGCGCAGATTCGACGCAATCCTCTCCATTTCGCCCTATCACTCTCTGGGTGCTCAATGAAAAGCCGGTTAAAATAACAAGCGCACTCTGAGAATTAGGGATCTCAGAGTTGGGATCCCTAATTCTAGGCTTAGTAGGGTTGGAGCGAGGAATATCATCACTCTCGTCAGAGAGTCCCGCTGCCTCTGCTGGGAGGCTTGGCCGTACTTCGGGTATTCGACCAGCAGGGATATGGCGAGCGACTGCTGCGTTGATGATGCCCCGGAACTTTTTGTCGGCTTCCCGAACATCCTACGGAATAGCTAGATTATTAAAGCTGCGGCTGGTGGCTTCTCTAAAAGCCTCCCAATCAACCTTTTTCGATTGAGAAAGTACGGCGTTCAGAGGTTATGAAGTCGGATGGTCTATTTATGGAGAGAATTACGGGAAGGTGGTCCGATCCTAGTGAGATGACGGGTTGCCAGGTGACGTCGTTGATCATGTCAGGCGATACCATAGTAATGGCAATCGCCCATAATCCGCGGGGGGCGTCCGTAGAACGTAGATCTATCAATTTGCTCTGCCAAAGCTATGCCCCTCTGGTCGTTGTCTAAGAGAGAACGCCACAGTTCGTGGTGATCATTAAAGTCTCCTAGGGCCAAGCGGTAATTGCCTTGTAGCAGATTGCTAATGGCAGGCAAATAACGCGGGGCACAGCTACCAACCGGCGGGATGTATACGTTGTACAGCTCTTTCTCGGCAGTTCCAGACTTGACTGCCCCATACATTCCATGTATGGGTCTCCAGAGTCAAGCTTAGGCGAAATAGGTCAGTACTTCACAGAATGGTATAACAGGAAAGCAAGTCCCCCCACCTCCACTGCTGGTGAGATCCTTACGTAGCACGTTGTATCCGTCACAACTGCAGCAGGCATTTAGCTATGTTTCTTGGATCGCATTGACCATGATGTTTCTTCAACTTATAAATTCTATTATCTCACTGATTTTGTTGCGTATGCCATTGCAATTAAATTGCAAAATTGATGTATTGTCAGGAGTGGCAACAGCAATCTGTGGTGTAAGATGCTGTATATGTTGATGCTGTTGCGATGGCGACTGCGGGGAGTCTCGTAGTTGGATGATGATGACGACGACGAAAATGTAGACGGCGATGATGACACCAAATCCAGAGACCCACAGCATGAGGCAACAAAGTCCGCTTCGCTATACTCCCTGATGTGGTTTAGAACTGAACAGCTCCTGAAGTGTACCCACAACTTACAGACGTAGCACGATGGTGTATACGGTTCTGACAAACCGAGCAGATCTAAGGTTTTTTTTCGATCCTGGCTCGGACCAGGCATTCCGGGAATTGCTGCTCCCACGACGAAAAAATAGACGAAGAAAAACATATGTGACAGCACATAGAGACAGCGCATAGAGAGGGACCTAAGGGTAAAAAAATCCATTTTCACTTTTTTTTTATGTGGACAACATCTGAGCATCGAATGGGCCGATCCCATGCCCCAAAAGTGTTCCCCCAGAGATATGCGCGTTTTATGAGAGTGATGGTACACCAAAGATACACGTATTTAAATCTTTAAAATGGCTCTCCTGAACAAAACTGGTTTTTACCCTTAGGTCCCTTTCTATTTTGCGCGTCACATATATTGTTGACTGCTCCTGGCCGAAGAGTGTTGGTTTCGGGTCAATCCGGTACATGGAACCGGCAGTCGCGGAATAGAGACATAATTGTCAATGATCCTTCTTTCATAACACAGTACAACAGCCAATCTGGGGGGTGAGAAATTCCAAGTCAGGGTGATGGTACTAGGTCAGTATATTAAAACCCTCAAAGGGTTTTGCGTTCGTATGTGCCAGTGAAGTTACTTAATTGTAAATAAAAGCAGAACGCGTAAATCGATTTCTATGATCTATGTCGCATTTTGTTTATAGGTTATGTGACTTTACGTGAAAGTTATGACTCTACACGTTTTTTCCATTTGGGATTTATATGTTAAAAAAAAAAAATTTTTTTTTGTTGGCAAAATTTTCTTCATAAATTTATTTCTAATTGCAAAAATGTTGATTTGGTAGAGAAACAGTATATTAATGGATTAAAGAAAATGTAATTATTAATTTTTCTCAATTTATTTCAGCAAAATCGAACTAGTCGTTCTCGAGTTATGTCAAACTACGTTTATGCCAACATTTTACAACTAAGCGAAAAACATCAAGATAAGGAAAAAATGTAAAAGGTCATAAAAAAATCTGGCACATACGAGCGCAAAACCCTTTGAGGGTTTTAATATACTGACCTAGTACCATCACCCTGACTTGGAATTTCTCACCCCCCAGACAGTAACCCCAAAAATGTTCCACAGTGTAATATTAAGATTATTCTCTGAAAACGTATTGTTTTATTTACGATTTTTTTGGTTTTAGTTGGTCGACTCTTTACAAATCAAATTTTGTTGTACATATCTTTTTCCACTTGGCAACATTTTATGATGGTGGCCCGCCTTCATTCAATTCCGTATCCAAATTTCGACATACCCGGTTCAGCTTCTTTTTTCTCCACTTAACCAACCTCGCGCAAGTTAAGCAGAACGTCTAACTGCTTCTTGTTTGTTGCGTTTGGCCTGCAAGTAAAAAATGGCACTTTTTCCATTTTTCATGAATGATATTAAATATATATTTTGGCACAACTCCCAACTACTTTTTTGGCGGAATTATTCCCAAAATTCTCCCCTTTTTGATATTCATAATACTTACTTTTTCCCGGGGATTTTTTTCACATTTTCAAAGGTCGTTTAAAATAAGGGGAAAGAGAAAAAGTCCCTTTCGTTATTTTAATTAGAATAGGGGAAAAATACCGGGGAAATGGCCATTCAGATGTAGGCTGTATGTGTTTTTTGTTCGTCGTGGGAGCAGAACCTCCCGGAATGCCCATCCGAATATTACAGGTCCGAGCCGGGATCAAACAAATCCCCGGAACCTGAATCTGCTCGGTTTTTCAGAACTGCATACACCATCGAGCTACGTCTGTTTGATGTAATCCTTGCATGGAGTGGGTGCACTTCAGGAGCTGTTCAGGTCTGAACCACATAAGGGAATATAGCGAAACACACTTCGTTGCATTGTGCTGTATCAACGTAGTTCTTAGTCGGTCTCTGGATTTGGTGCCATCATCGTCGTCTTCACTTTCGTTGTCGTCATTATCATCCAACTATGAGACTCCCCCGTAGTCTCCCTTGCAACAGCTTCAACATATACAGCACCTAACACCGCAGGTTGCTGATGCCACCCCTGACAATGCATCAATTTTGCAATTTAATTGCAATGGCCAGTGAGATAAAAGAATTTATGAGTCAGAGAAACATCATGGTCGCTGCGATCCGAGAAAGAAAGCAGAATGTTGCCTGCAGATCGCACCAGAAGTGGAGGACTTGCTTTCCTGTTACATCATTCTGTGCAGTACAAACCTACCTGAGCTTGAATCTAGAGACCCATACATAGAATGGAACATAGAAGTCTGGAACTGCCGAGATAGAGTTGTACAACGTATACATCCTGACATTAGCAACCTACTACAAGGCCTTGGTCCTAGGAGACTAATGCTCACCACCAACTATGACATTCTCTTTAACGTAAAGACAACGTACAGAGGGGCATAGCTTTGGAAGCGAAAAGTGATAGCTCAACGTTCTGCACGGCAAAAAAGGACGCTCGCCAGACATAACTGTGACATCGCCTGGCCTGATCAACGACCTCAAAAAGCAACCCGCCATCTCATTAGGTTTGGACCACCTTTCCATAATTCTCTCCATAAACAGACCTCGGAACGCCGCACGTATCCCAAATAAAAAAAAACTCATTGGGATGCCTTCAGAGAAGGCACCAAACGCAGCTTTAATAAGCCACCAAACGCAACTTTAATAAACCACCAAACGCAGCTTTAAGGATGATCCGACATTCCGTCGAGGGTTGGGTAGCCGAGAAAAAGTTCCGGGCCATCATCTACGCAGAAGCCATATATTCCTGCTGGTCGAATACCCGAAGTACGACCAAATTTCCCAGCGGAGGCACCGGGACTCGCAGACGAGCGTTATGACATTCGTCGCTCCAACCCTACTGATTCTAGAATTGGGGAGCTCAACTCTGGGATCCGTAGGTTGGTCGACGAATATAAGCGGAACAAATGGCTAGATAACTTAAAGCAGAGCAACATAAGTTCCGAAATTGGATAATTGTGGACAACGGTCAAATTGCTCGCTAACCCTGGAAGAAAGGATGATCCGACAGCTGTCGCGTTCGGTGACAGGGCAGTGACGTCTTTTTAGCGAGCACCCAGAAAGCGAAAAGGAGTGTATTGCGCCGTAGTGGCATCACCACAATTTATCGTCGAAGTTGTCCTTGTCATCCACAGCGTTATTTCATTAAAGGCTGGGTCCGCACGGAATCTCACTGAGAATCACGCTGATGTTGAAACACTTGGATAACCCGGGAGAAGAGTACGTTACGCGAGAAGAGTACATTCAATCTGTCGCTAATCACTCAATTAATGCCAATGCCTAGAAAATAAGTGGTACCGCTACTAAAGCCAGGCGAAGGCACAAGCAAAGAAGAATCGTACAGGCCGATCCCCTTGCTTAGCACATGAAGCACTGCTTCTCCAAAGTCTGATGCAACACTCTCCATGTGCTAATCGGCATGTGTTCCGCAAGCAGCACAGCACACCAACAGCTTTACAAGACTTCGCCATACATATAAGTCGCGGCCTTAACCAGAACAAGCCAAATCGCAGGGCGGTCCTCGTGGCTCTTGACCTTACAAATGCCCTCGACACGGTCAATCATGCCATTCTGTGCGAGGACACTACAGACAGACGGTCAAGAGGTGCCATTAAACACAGTGAAAACCAGTTTGGTGCGGTTAATGGGCTGGTGGAACCATATTTTTTCAAAAATGATTTGCTGCCTGAAATTAAACCCCGTAATCCTGACGACATTTAGTTCCAACAAGATGGCGCTACATGCCATACAGCCAACTAAAAATCAATTTATTGAAGGAAACTTTTGGTAAGCGCATTATCTCGCATCGTGGGCATGTGGCGAGGCCCTCAATATCGTGCAATTTAACACCGCTGGACTACTTTTTCTGAAGTCGCTTGTATAGCAGATAAACCCAACACGATTGACGCTTTGAAAAAGAAAATTCGGCGCGTTATTGGTGACATACGACAACAAATGCTGTAGAAAGTGATCTTAAATTAGGCATTTCGGCAGGAATTTATTCGAGCCAGCCGCGGCGGCCACATGCCCCAAATCATTTTTTAAACATAGTGACACGCCCTTATCTTTAAAATAAAGCTAAATTCTTGGCCATAACTAAAATTCTATGTGTTTTATTTCTTCTTGAAAACCACACGACTAAAAAACACCCTTATGTCCGCGTCATATGTAGAATTTAGTGAAAGGAAATCGAAGCCCCCCGTAGAGTTAAACAAGGAGTTCCCCACGGTGGAGTGATATCTCCTGCACTGTTTAACCTCAACCTCTTAAATTCTTGCACCACCAAACAGCGGTGCAATAGTGTCGTACAATTCCGGCATCAGCGCCTGAAGTGGATGACGTACATATAATAGAAAATGAACTGTTATCTTACTAACTTAGCACGCTTTTTCACTGCGAGGAATATGAAGATTAGGGTTTAGTGTTGTATGGAGATTCTAAGTAGTAAGATTTTGGTATGGCACACCCCTTTATTTCGTGGGGTTTGGAAAAAAATGCTTGGGCCAAAAAAATGGGGGAGGTGGAATCGGGGCAAGTGACAGCTCATCGAGGTCAAATGTCGTGGGATGGTCGAAATTGTTCACATAAAGCCCCGCAAATACCTAGAGGGGTAAAATGTATGACCGACCCCCATTAATTTTGACCCTCCCAATATTTTTTCCAAACATAACTTCCCCCTATCTTCACCCCCACAGGGAGCTCCCATACAAAAAATTATTTTTTTTTTAAATTTTGCACCCACCGCTTTAACTACCTTAAAAGTGCCCCTAGAGGAGTTAAAGGTAGACCAACTCCCAATATTTCTGCCATTCCAACAGTTTCTCAGAACAAATCCACACTCTATCTTCAACCGTTAAGGGAGTCCCCATACAAATTTTTGTCATGAATACCCTCTATCGCTAACCCATAAGAAAAGTCCAATGCAAAATGCAGTTAAAAGGACCAAACAAAACAAAATTCCCCACCAAATAATATTTTCGTTTAAATTTTTTGTTATTATTGAAGATAAATTATTTTCGTTTTTATTAAAAGCACATGTATTTAAAATTCGAAACTTTTTATAGTTCGAAAATGTTAGTCAAATTATTTTAATTTTTTCATGTGATGGATATTTTCCGACTTTGGGCGACGACCTCAAGTAACAATATTTTTCATCATCGTAAGGACAAATTTATATTCACCCCTATCACGTAGGATTTGTGAACCGTTTTCCGCTTGAGAATTGTGAATTCCCTTCCCAATTTTGTGTAATCACGCAGATTTTGGGAATTCCTTTTTTTCGAACAATCAGCTGTTCACATTCGACATTACATCTGATCCTTTTTTACATATAATGCAAAAATAAAATCAAATATGTTCAGAATTGGTGCGGTTTTTTATTTTCAAAATGAGAAAAATAAAAAGAATTCGAAACAGAAGATTGCAAGGCGAAGCCTTCGGGATTTCTCATACCCACTGGAGCTGCCAAACAATGAGTAAGTTGAAATAAAGGCAACTATTTCCAATTTGAAAATATGTATATTTTTCAGGTTTGGCAAGTATTATAGATTAAATAAAACTGCATTTATATATCTCCTTGAGATGCTCACCAACGCATTACCAAAAACGGAAAACAGTGCTATTCGCCCTTATTCTATTTGGCGTAGTCAACAGAAGACGACGTCGTTTTTGTATTTTGTTTCAATTTCGTATTCCCGTTGGCAATATTGCCGTATTTCGATGACTGTTAAATTAAGTTTGGTATTCTATAAGAAAAATTGGCGACGCCGTTGTTTTCAATTGGCTTTGATTTTGGCGTCGGCCATTTTAGTGTTGCCTTCAATGTATTGTTTACGTTAATTTTGATTTCATTAGAAAATTAAATGGAAAAAATTAAAATAACAAATAAGCGCCAGTTCGAGAAGCTAGTGGAAGAGCTTGAAAAGAATCCATCACTAGCCAGAGGATTTCACAAGGGCACTGTTCCTAATAATTTTAATGAACAGTGGGAGAGTATTGCCACTGTGGTAAATTCACATGGACCCCCAATTAGATCTTGTGCTGGATGGCAAAAGGTAAGGTAAATAGTTTGGTTAAAAACTATGCTGTTTGATGGAATTCTTTCTACAGATTTGGAGGGACCGAAAATTCTTCGTCACTCGATGAGTCCGAATCGGATAGAAAAAACATTTTTATTTAAACTTTTTTTTTACAAACTTTTTCCCACGGAAATAGCACATAACTTACATATATTTCATCAAAAACAAGAAATAAAATGAATCAGCTGACTCTAACATTAGATATCTGTGCTGTATGTTATTGACATTTTCGATAAACAGGCAACGGCGTCGTAATACTCTTACAGAATACCAAATTAGCATAGGATTGATGTTGTCTTCGATTTGAGTTGCTGTTGCCTTGAAATTGCCGTTGATATTGCCGACGCCAAATAGAATAAGGATGATTATTCCACAAATAATAAAGTTAGCTACATGTTTCCGTTTTTTTGCTGAAGGTGCTTACCAAAAGGGTATTGCCAGGGATTATCAAGTGGCGATGGCGCAATCCACATTCAGCGAAGGAGCGAGTTCCTTAATTTGCTGGAAGTCGCATTTTTACGTCAATGTATTACATATCCCACAGAAGAAGAAAATGCAATTTGTGCCCAATCCTTTTACAGAAAGTTTGGGTTTCCTGGAGTGATAGGTTGTATTAATGGCACCCATGTCATTATTATAGCTCCCAAAGATTCAAAACATTTGTACTGCAACAGAAAAGGAAAATTCAGTGGCCCTTCTAATACCTTAAATTAATTAAATTTGTATACAGGTAACCCTCTAGAACCGTGGCTTATGACCCCATTCAGAAAAGCGCAACCAGGTTCCGCGGAAACCAACTTTAATGAAAAACATTCCATATGGTAGAATATTATAGAAAGGACAAACGGAGTGTTGAAGAATCGCTGGCGATGCATTTTGGGAGCAAGAGAATTATACTACAGTCCAAAAAAGTTATACAAATAATTAACGTATGTGCAGCTCTACACAACGTATGGATTTTTTATAAATGCACTCCAATGCCCTTTCTGCTTCCTGATTATGACACTGAGTTTGGTGACTACAACTTCTCAGATGAAAGTGCATATTTGTCTGTTGTAAACAGTACTAGAAATCGAATAGCAAACTCTATATAACATTTGTACATATTATTTTTATTTCACTTTTAGTTAATTTTTTTTTAATTCACAAATTTTTTCTAATGACCTTGCAACTCTTTTTACTGTAGATCTAGTCTTCTTATTGTCCTCTTTCATAACATCCACTGTTTCAGAAATTTTTTGGTACATTTGCTCTCGGTTTTTCACCTCAGTCTCAATTAGTTCATTTGTCGATTTTTCTCTTTTAGAGATTTTTTTGAAGATTTTCGAGTCGACGACGGTGCCGAAGTTGGTGTGGGGTCAAATATAATGACATTATCAGTACAATTTGGATCCATGTTTTCCTCTGTACTTGACAAATCTGCATAAACGGTTAATGGTTCACCGATAAGATTTGATCCACCAACGCCCTTCACGGAGACCTTCATGCTTACCAGATCAAAGATAGTCTGATCAGTGGACGACAATCGGGTTCGTTTTGGAGGACCACCACCTGTACCATTGTTGTGACGGTACTCCTCTAAAGCTTCTTTTCGCACGTACCGTTTTTGGTCTACCCAGACCTAGATGTGGAAAACAAAATTATTAAAATTTATATAGACAGTATGGACATAAAATCCTTTCCTTTTTCCATTTTACAGTTGTTTTAATTGGCGGACCAGCGCTATTTAACTGCTCAACTATTTCAGACCAAAAACAGACCACAACCTCTTTGGAGTGCTTAGTTTACCCGCCGTCAATTCCGGGGGTTTCTTTCATATTTTCCACCAAAACAGACAATTGTTTTTTATTTACGGTATCACTCCTGAAATTCCTTAAATAATAACTGAATTACATTTATAACAAATAATTATACTTACATTTTAATTCGTTCCCTTCTGCATCGTCTGGGTAGAAAACGGTTTAATTTAGTAAAAAAAAAATCCCAAAAACGGTACACTCGATTAGGGAATTTATTTTTCGAAGATGCCACATTTTGCGAAAAATGTGCATGATCGCAATTTTGGGGAAGGGCATTTTTTATGATAGGGGGGATTACTTGAGGTCGTCGCCGAAACTCTAAAAAAAATAATTTTTTGTAGGGAAGCGCCCTTATGTGTTAGTTATCAGGTATGTGATGAAAACCGTTCCGTTTTAGAATGAAATCGAAAACCCAAAACGGGAAAAATGTTTTTAGTTGTGATGAAAACTGAACGATTTCATTTTGTGTTTCAATTCCAATTGTTTTTTGTTGAATCAACAACGTATGGTTTGTAAAAAAGAAAAAATAAGAAGAACTACGAGAACAAATATTTGTTGCCAAGAAATTTATTTTATTAAAAACCTCCAGGAAATGGCATTTGTAGTAGCAGCTTCTTATTATTTAATTGGAGAAACAGTCAGGACAGAAAATATAGCAAGAAAAATAGTACGGGACTCATCAAATCCATTGGCTTTGCCAGAGAAAAGGTAATACAAATGTCATGTTTTCTGTCAATTGCTGATTTTGTTTTCAGTTTTATAGAGTATTTTAGGGTAAATAAGGATATTTTCCGCTCTATATTAGAAGAAATTGGACCCCGACTAAAGTCCGTAACAATTCCTGTGACCATACAATTGGCAGCCGCTCTAAGATTTTTTGCTGAGGGGAGCTTTCAACATTCAGTTGCCAATGACGCCGGTGTTGGAATGCATAGAACTAGCTTTTCAAAGTCTTTTACCATCTTGTTGCCAGTTTTAGAAGAGGTATTGTGCCAACGATGGATTAGAATCCAAACAGACACACAAGAACAGCTAAAATCAAAAAGACATTTTTATGAAAAATATAAAATACCAGGTGTGGTTGGTTGTATAGACGGAACGCACATTGCGTTAGTTAAGCCAGGATCTCAATATCATTTGTATTACAACAGAAAAGGCTTCTATAGTATCATTGACCATTTCTTCTTCTTGCTGGATATTCATGTGCTTCCCCCTGCATAAAAACGTTATAAGTATTATGTAGTTCTTGTTTTTTAGAACAAATACTTACATTTTACAAAGAAATGCAAAAAAAATCAAACAGCGTCAATCTTGTTTTAAACCGTGAGCATCAGACTACTCGTTTTAAAAACGGTAAATTCTTCTAAATTCCGTTTTGTATCACATTCTTTTTTGTTATGATTTCAATAGAACGGAATGGAAAATGAAACCGATTTCGTTTTTATTCAAAAACGAAGAGAAATCGAAAACGATATTTACATCACACCTATATTCGTTTTCTTATCGATTTTCATTCGAAAAAGATTTTCATCACATACCTGTATGTTTGGAAAAAATATTGGGAGGGAAAAATTTATTGGGGTCGGTTATACATTTTACCCCTCTAGGTGCGACTCCCAGGTAGTTGCGGGGATTTTTGTGAGTATTTTCCCACGACCTTTGACCTCGATGAGCTGTCACTTACCCCAATCCCACCTCCCCCATTCTTTTTCCAAACCCCACAAAATAAGGGTGAGCCGTATCAAAATCGAAAACTCCTGCAGTATCCCAACCCTAAAGAACATATCCGCCTCTCTAAGTACATCATGTCACACTGTTTTTGTTTTGCATAAACCGCAGAGTGCGAGAGATCTTCATTATCCGTCCCTCTATTGCCCGGTGCAAAAGAGGGCCTTTAGATCATCGAAACTATCAGGCAGGTCTAAACGACGTTTACGCTGAATGTCTATGGCGTGAATGTAGTGCTAGGCGAACATCCCCGGTGATTTTACCAGAGGAGAAGACGCTGCTTTAGCTGTGATCAGGATGGTGCAGCCACCTCAATTCGTTGATGCTAACGTCCTGCATGCTGTCAGGACTACATGACGTGCTTTACCTTAATTGTCCGGCCAAGCCCACTCTCTTTGGACGCATCCGGTTTAAATGGCGCGTTACCTTCACCTGGATGTCTAAGCAAATGTCCTAAAGACGAACGGACCTAAAAAAAATATATTGTTGTTACAACAACAACCAAATATCGTTGAACCCTCTGCAATAAAACTCTCTTTACCAATCACTCTATATTTCTCATGAGCACACGTTGATTAAAAAACGACATCATTAACCACTCTCACGCACCCACATCTTTGTCTTTTTCTAATCCACAGGAAAACATAAAAGGTACCACCACTGAAAAGTTGTTTTTTGTAATATAGTGTAATAAGATTAAGCTGATATTGTGCACAAAATTAAATAAAAATTTGATTCAGCTATATATGATTAAGTATGTGTACGAACATTATTCGTCAAATTAATAGGATTTACATTTGAGACTAAAATAGCAAACTGTTTTAGAAATTCGTATTTTCGAAACACTCTCGTGTTTGTACACAACAAAGTTAAATGCAAATGAATTTGTGCCTTCAGAAATACCAATACGACATCTATTGGCTATGTTCATTTTTTTCTACCTTCTCTCTCCTTTGCTCTCACAGGGCGCCATTAGCTATCACACCTTGCTTTTGGTCGTCAGTTTTTGGGCTTTTGCCACGGAGAACTACTCTACAAAAGTTCCAAAGAAAACAAGCTTTATTGAACTTCTCTCTATATTTAATTTCTCTGCTTTTCGTTCGTGGGTTAGGCAGATACTTTTATTATTTTCACTGCCACTGTACGCATTCTTTATATATTTCTGTCATCGCCTTCTAATGACAATCTTATCTTTATTTTAAATTGTAACAGTTTAAATACTCTAAATTTTATGATTAACATATGTTTGTTCACTGACCATTTATTAGTTTTGTGTCAAAACCGTCAAAGTATGAATGCTCCAATATATCCTTTGCTGATATGCGATGAACTGGATCGTAGATTAGCATTTTTTGAATTAAGTCAAGGCCATCGCTATTTAGATTCTTCAATTGATTGGGCAATTGGTTTGTTGACCAGCAGGGAAACGTATTTTTGTAGTCAGGAAGTGACGTCACTCCTGGCCAAATTTCTTCCGTAGGGGTTTTAAGAATTCTACAGAAAAGAATGTAAAAAGATTCGAGTTATATATATTTATATGTAAGTATATATATATATATATATATATATATATATATATATATATATATATATATATATATATATATATATATATATATATATATATATATATATATATATATATATATATATATATATATATATATATATATATATATATATATATATATATATATATATATATATATATATATATATATATATATATATATATATATATATATATATATATATATATATATATATATATATATATATATATATATATATATATATATATATATATATATATATATATATATATATATATATATATATATATATATATATATATATATATATATATATATATATATAAGAAGTGGATAATGTCATAGTGGCCTATTCTTATGATATTTACACTTTATATAAGAAATTACCTAAACATTCTGAATAACTGATCAATTTCGGAATCTCCTTGGAATAATGGCTTTCGGGTAGCCATTTCCGCAAATATACAACCAATGGACCAGATATCTACAGGACACGAATATCGTGGCGATCCCAGTAAGACCTCCGGTGCTCTATACCAAAGTGTAACAATTTCATGGGTATAAATACGAACAGGAATTCCAAAAGATCGTCCGAGTCCAAAATCAGCAACTTTAATAATTCCGTTTTTATCAATTAACAAATTTTGGGGCTTCAAATCCCGATGCAATACTCTTCTTCGATGACAGAAAAGAATTGCATTTGTTATTTGGTAAAGATAACTTCTAACAAGCTCAGAATCCAAAGGCTTTTCTGGAGGCAATGAGTCCATATATTTTTTAAGGTCCATCGACAAAAATTCAAATATTAGATACAACCGATTTTCTTCCATAAGGACATCCTCCAGACAAACAATATTAGGATGTTTCAGTTCTTTTAATAACGAAATTTCTCTGCAAAACAGAAGGAAAAACATGTAAGGTATAAATTTAAAAAAAAATCATTGAGAATTAGTAACAGTAGCGCTTATATTTTAAATATGTAATTTATATTCCAACATTAGGCAATTGAAATTATTATTAATTATTACGGCTTCTCTTGTTCGTTTTTCGAATTTCTCTGAAGACTTCAGGCAAACAAATTGTGGTGTACCACTCAGAATTGGCCTCCTATGATGCCCAAGCGGAACAGTCGCCACATGTCCAGTTTTGCCGAAGAAACAGGCGACCATTTGCTTCGAAGTGCTTCTTCCACGAACAACTTTCGTTGGATTTGGCTCGTCTTCGAAGACCCACACGGTCGATTGATGTTTTGTTTAAGGCTCACTCGCATAGATCCATGATTCGTCACCTGTGGCGATCTTATAAACGTCAACTGAAGCACCGCGATCGTATTTTTTCAAAATTTCTTTGCACCAATCGACACGAGCCTTTTTTGACGATTGTCGAATTGTGCGGGATCCAACGAGAACAAACCTTTTTTACGGCCAGGTGTTCATGCAATATCGAATGTATGCTGGTGGAAGAAATGCCCAAGGATGCCTCTATCATTATCAGTTCACGCACGACATCAATTTTCTCTGGCACAACGGCCGTTTTGGACGACGTTTACGACCTTCGTCCTTGAGCGAGCGTCGGCCACAATTGAATTCATGAAACCAGTTTTTCACAGTGCTATAGGATGGTGCTTCATCGCCATACAAAGATTTAAGTTCATCGATGCACTCTTGTCGTGATAAACCACGTCGAAAGTTGTGAAAAATTATCGCACGAAAATATTCACGAGTTAATTCCATGTGTTTGCCAAAATGATTTTTTCAAGTCACTGTAAACAACACAAATGGTGGTCGTACGTCAAAACGTTCTGAGTACGTTTTTGCTAAAAAAAAAATATCAAACTTTCCAATGAAAATGTCAGATGGCGCCAGGCAACACTAAGAAAGCCAGAAATATATATGTGACGCGCAAAATAGAAAGGGACCTAAGGGTAAAAACCAGTTTTGTTCAGGAGAGCCATTTTAAAGATTTAAATACGTGTATCTTTGGTGTACCATCACTTTTATAAAACGCGCATATCTATGGGAGGGAACACTTTTGGGGAATGGGATCGGTCTCATTCGATGCTCAGATTTTGTCCACATCAAAACAAAGTGAAAATTGATTTTTTTACCCTTAGGTGCCTTTGTATATGCGCTGTCACATATAGCAAACCTCGTATCTCCACAACATCCCAATACGGAACAAGGGAAAACTTCTATCTAATTCGTAAGCTTTGCGCGATATAGTTCTTATACTCATTGAACGGGACCTACTATTAAACGGCTAATGCAGTCACCGCATTTAAAAATTGTTAGATATTCTTACTTGCGGTTGCACCTGGGTTTAATATATGTGACGCGCAAAATAGAAAGGGACCTAAGGGTAAAAACCAGTTTTGTTCAGGAAAGCCATTTTAAAGATTTAAATACGTGTATCTTTGGTGTACCATCACTTTCATAAAACGCGCATATCTCTGGGAGGGAACACTTTTGGGGCATGGGATCGGTCTCATTTGATGCTCAGATGTTGTCCACATCAAAAAAATTGATTTTTTTTACCCTTAGGTCCCTTTCTCTATGCGCTGTCACATATATAGAAATACATATGTACATAAAGATTTTAACAAAGAAATGTCGCTAAAGTTTGATTACAACGCTCAGTGTGCTCCCTTTCCTTACTAGCATTGGACAAAAATAGGAGTTTGTAACATTATTTCTAAATGGATTATTACAGCAACTATGCCTGAATTAACACGATTAAAATATTAAATTGGTCTAACTACCAACACTACTACAAATCCATCAACCCAAACAAAATCCCGCGAAGCTCCTTCAAGACAACAACTACATAACCGGCACCTCTTTAATCGCTTAGCTGCAGCAAAATGCCCACTGTTCAATGCAAATATCATAAATATACAACATATTATCTTCGACTGCAGATCGGTGATAGATGCCAATTTACTCTTTTTGGTAAACGATGTCTACCAGAACTGCTACGCAACATTAACATTGAAAACATAAGTGTTGTACAAAATATTTTTAAAGATTGTAATATATACTCTACCATCTAATATAAACATAATATTTATTTAAAATAGTTTAGGTCGAAAACCTTAGTTGTTAGTACCTCAAAAACTATATTTATAAATCTTGCAAATAAATAAATATATAAAAAATCGAGGCAGATTTCGCTTTTTTCCAATAGACGAAAGTCTAAACTAATTTAGTGTGCACAAAAATTTTTACTGAATGTTTTGATTTTTTTTGCTTTTGGAAATCAAAAAATAATAATTTTTCGAATAAAAATTTCATCATAGACACTTTTTAAAAATGAAAGTCACAAAAGAATCGGACAAAAATCGGCGAGGATTTCGTTTTTTCTAATAGACGAAAGTCCTAACTAATTTATTGTGAATTGAACAAAATTGGCGAAGATTTCGTTTTTTCTTAATAAACAAAAGTCCAAACTAATTTATTGTGCACAAAAAATTTCACTGAATTCTTTGATGTTTTTTGCTTTTGTGAATCAAAAATTGAGTATTTTTCGAATAAAAATTTCATCATAGTCACATTTTAAAAAATGCAAGTCACAAAAGAATCGGCGAAGATTTCGTTTTTTCTAATAGACGAAAGTCCAAACTAATTTATTGTGAATTGAACAAAATCGGCGAAGATTTCGCTTTTTTCTAATAGACGAAAGTCCAAACTAACTTATTGTGCACAAAAAATTTCACCGAATTTTTTGATGTTTTTGCTTTATGATATCAAAACTGAGAATTTTTCGAATACAAATTTTATCATAGACACATCTTAAAAAATGAAAGTCACAAAGAATCGGACACAAATCGGCGAAGATTTCGGAATTCAAATTTAGAATTTTCAAATGAAAAATTACAATGTATCAACAAAATCGGCTAAGATTTTGTTTTATCTTATGGACAAAAGTCCTAACTAATTAATTGTGCACAAAACTTTCACGGAATTTAATGTTTTTTTTTATTTTACAATTAAAAATTAAAAATTTTTCACATATTCATCAAAAAAATTAATTAAAAATAAATTTATAAGATTAAAAAAGCTAAATTTGTGTCATTTCTTACCTATTCAAAAATGATAAGCCAATGCGATTCCGTCTAAAAATGCATCTTTAACAAATATTTTCGTTTAACTACTCAGAAACAAAACTACAATATTAATTAATTCTAGATGCGAACAGCTCCCTTTTAATGGCCCTGGAGCCCAAAAAACTATTTATATAAAAAAATATTTGCGGATTTTTTAGTTGGGCTATTACCTTTAAAATGATACCAACAAATTTAAATTCGAAGCAGGTCAGTTTTCTGATTTTTGTTAATGAAACGGAGCACAGTGCACCGCGGCGAATTGACGATCAAAAGATTAAATATTCTCAAAAATGAAATAGTATAAAAAAGTCAGTGATAGATCATAAACATTAAAGCCATATAAAACTGTCGAAGCTGTGGAAGCCGTCATTAATGATAACGTCAGATGCTGTTTTTAACACTGTGCCAAAAATGTCTTCTATTAACTCTTTGTTGACGAGATATTATTAAATCCATTGATGATTAGGTAACAATCGTTTATAATAGTTACTTAGTTAATGTATACCGTGGGCCGCCATTATGTGATGGTAGTGTGCACCACTATCATGCCAGTAAAACCGGGCCTTCAAACCGGGCCTTACAAATACCGCCGACTTTAAGAGTAAAATATTTATCTCTTAGCCGGCTTAAAAAGGTGAATTCCTGTCAGTTAGTATAAGAAGTATCTAGCGCACAAATGTTTGATATTATTGTAAGCATTGAAACACATGCACCTCAAACTATGCACCATTTTATATTAAATTTCTTTAAACTTCTAAAGTGAAATTTCCCCGACTTTTCTTTTATAAAATCAAAAGAATACACTCCCTCCTTTAATTTTTTTACAGAACACCGAGGTCGACCGAGCTCACATTTTTGTTATTATGTTTAAATACTAAAAGGGCATATCAAAAATGTCTTTTTTTTAATTCTCGTTTATTGTTTTTCCCTTTTAAAGGAAATCGATGTGAATTATCCCGCGTGCATCCCAAAAAACTGTTGCCATCTCCTTATTGGCCTACATAGTCACCTTGGCCATCTTCTGAGCCGGTTCACCCGGAAAACCCATTGTTCAGACAATTGGGTTGGTGTTGTAACGGATCCATGTTTCATCAACTACAATTCAAATTGCGGTTAAACACTCCAAACAATCATTTGAAGTTGTCACACGATTTCGTTTATGGTCAATTGAGAGCAGGCGCGGCTTACATCTTGCAGACAGGTTTCTACAACTGATCATGTAAAATCGAAACCACACTGTCATATGAAATGCGTTGGCATCAACAATCTCACGCACTTTTACTCTTCGATCAGCCAGCACCATATCGTGGATTTCTTCGACATTTTCGGTTGTACTTATAATAACCTCATTTGGCCATCCAGAACGTCATTTAAACTTGTGCGGCCACAACGAAAGTCAGTGAACCACTTTTTTACCATTGAAATAGATGGTGCAGAGTTCCCATAGTATTTGTCAAGCTTTTCCTTGGTTTGATTGACAGTTTTTTCCGCAAAAATAATGTTTAATGAGCACTCGAAATTCATTCTTTTCCATTTTTAACAAAATCCACGAGGTTGTATGTTTTGAAAAGCCGTTGAACACAAACTAAATTACGGAACCCTCTCAAAATTTAACAGTAGTCTATTAACAGTTGGCACTTGATGGAAGCAGTGTTGAATTTCATATAATTACGAAGGAAGTTAAAAAATAACGGTATTATGGATATGCCCTCTTATATCTTTAAATATACTAAAATCAAATAAATACGAAAAAGAAATGTTTTGCCGCGTTATTTTGTACCAAAAAAATATTTTAGAAAAAAAATAATGATGTAATACTCTTATTTAAACAATTTTCAATAAACGGTATTTTTTGCGGGTAAAATCTCATTTTGGGCCGTGCTACAGTTAGTATATATATAAAAATAAGTTGATTTGAGTGTAATTGATGTTCTCCGTAATGCGTTCAAAAGTTTAAACCTGTACATTCAATGAAAGATATGGTCAATATCAAGGTTTTTATGTACTACGATTTTTGATACGCCACGCCTAAACATTAAAAACCGAAATTGACCATACCTTATAACTAGACAGCGTTTGCATATTTTTACTGGATGGTTGAAAATAGCTTCTAACGATGCACAAATTTGTTTCGAAATACATAAACTCTTTTTTTATATTGTATGGAAAATACATATTTGCATCTGCATATTGCAAGTAATGGGTGATCCAAGTAGTGATACTTTTTTCAATAGCCTTTTTTTGACATATCACTTGTGAGTCGTGTCTTGCTGTCATGTTATTTTTGTTTAGTATTGTTTGACATTTCATCATCTTACGCCTGAACAACGTTTACAAATCGTTCAGCTTTATTACGAAAATTTACTTTCTGTGAGGAATGTGTTTCGTGCACTTCGTTCAACTTATGGTCAACATAATCGGCCTACTGAGCGTACTAATCGCAACACCATCACCCACCTTGAGACCCAGCATTCATTATTGGATAATATTCGACCGAATAGACTACGTCCAGCTCGCAGTGAAGAAAATGTAGCGGCCGTAGCTGAGAGTCTACACCAAGACCGAGGAGTCAACTCGGCGCCGTTCGCAGCAACTCGGACTGACGTATGGAACGACTTGGCGCATTTTACGTCGAGATCTTAAATTGAATGCGTACAAAATACAGCTTGTGCAAGAACTGAAGCCGCCCAACGTTCCCAAGCAACATCGCTTCGCTCTATGGGCTCTTGAAAAGTTGCAAGATCGGACGTTTTCAAGCCAAATTTTGTTCAGCGATGAGGCCTATTTCTGGCGTAATGGGTATGTAAACAAGCAAAATTGCCGCATTTGGGACGAAGAGCAACCCGAAGAGGTTCACTTTATCCAGAAAAAAACGGTTTGGTGTGGTTTATGGGCCGGTGGAATCATCGGTCCATATTTCTTAAAAATGATGCCGCTGAGAACGTTACCGTCAATGGCGACCGTTATCGTGCCATGATAACCGATTATTTGACGTCTGAAATTGAAGCTCGTTATCTCGGCGACATTTTGGTTTCAACAAGACGAAGCCACTTCCCACACATGGCATCAATCAATGGATTTATTGAGAGAACACTTCGGTGAGCAGATAATTCCACGTTTTGGGCCGGTCGATTGGCCACCAAGATCGTGTGATATCACGCCGTTAGACTTTTTCCTGTGGGGATATGTAAAGTCTAAAGTTTATGCGGACAAACCCGCATCTATTCAGGCCTTGGAGCAAAACATCACGCGTGTCATTCGCCAGTTACCAGTCGAAATGCTCGAACGAGTCATTGAAAATTGGACTCAACGGATGGACCATCTGAGACGTTGCCGCGACCAACATTTGAAAGACATAATCTTCAAAAAATAAATGCCAAAGAATGTTCTTTCAAATGATAATAAACATTCCCCATTCAATTTGAAGTTTCTGTGTTTTTGCTTTAAAAAAGTAGGGAACCTTGAAATGGATCACGCCTTACATGAAACATTTTTATGCTTGAAACCAATAGTAAAATAATTGTTTTTACAAATTTTAAAGATAAATATGCAACTTTAACTTGATTCGATGTAGAAAAAATGTTTTATGCATCTAAAATTGTTTTTATTTTTTGTAACAGCGATTTTAATATATTGTAGAGAAAATTACATACAAGATTCCACGACAGCCAATTCTATGCACCGGGGATCGACCCGAAGGAGGAGTTCTTCGGCCAAGGGCTGTCACCCCGTTCTATGTGTCGCTACAATAACAACAGACAAGAATTTGTGTTACCAACATCAAATTTAACTAAAACGAATAAAAATAGACAAATAATTTTTAATTCTTTTGCAATTGCATATTTTTTAAATTTGTTAATTTTTTTTAATGAAATTCGTTATTTTCATAAAAACTGCATATGGGTATTTCCACAGAAAGGTCAACCGGAGCCGAAAATTAAAATGTTAATAAACACATGATTTTTTTTAATATTATTATAAAAAAATGTGTAAATTTTTATAATATAATGTATTTGCAGCTTATCTCTGTTGTTATTTAAGAAAATTGGACTGGGAACTGAAATTATATTTTTCTTGCTCTTAAATCTCTTTTAAGAACATTTTCTCTTAAGTGTTTATTGGTTACATATACTTATATGTGACGCGCAAAATAGAAAGCGACCTAAGGGTAAAAACCGGTTTTGTTCAGGAGAGCCATTTTAAAGATTTAAATACGTGTACTTTGGTGTACCATCACTTTCATAAAACGCGCATATATCTTATTCGATGCTCAGATGTTGTCTACATCAAAAAAAATGAAAATTGATTTTTTTACCCTTGGGTCCCTTTCTCTATGCGCTGTCACATACATGTTCTGATTGAACACAGCTTGTGAAATCTCACCATCAACAACGTACGAATAAAAAAAAAGTAAAAGAGTCCAAACAAAGCTCTATTACCGGTACATTTTTGCATTTTATTGTCTGCATTTTCTAATGTCGCGTTCAGGTATCTAAAACATCGTTTGTTATCAGTTCTCCGCGATCCTTCTTCTTAATTCGTTGAAAATTTAAATCCAAACTAAAATTCAGTGCCTTTAACAAAAGAAGTTAAAGCATATTACAATCACAATAAACATATTATTTCGATTAACAAAGTGTGTCGCGTTCGGCATCGTAAGTGTTGCTTTACTTTTCTAACAAATGTTCTTATTATTTTAACATGCATATATACACGGTGGCCCAAATAAGACCAGCTGATGTGAAACACAAATAACTTTTTTATTTTTTAACATAATTTATTTTTTCTTTTTTCAGATTATAACTGAACTCTTGAAAATTTGAAATGAATACGTATAGTCCACAACAACTCATTAAAATTATCGATTTTTATTATTCTTCTCAACGATCAATTGTTCTGACGCAGCGAAATTATCGCTGTTTTTTTAACGTAAGATCAGCGCCCACATCTTCCATGATTACAAGTTTAGTTCGCCGATTTGAGGAACAACTGGGTTCAGTTGCCGACCGTCCAGGAAGAGGTGCTCATCGAAATATTCGTACTGAAGAGAACGTGAAAGCTGTGCAGCAGAGTGTTGCAAATGATCCATCTGTCTCAACTCGTCGCCGTTCCGCCCAATTGAGTATATCCAGAACATTACAGAGAATCTTAAAGATGGATCCTAAGATGTATCCATACAAAGTTCAAATTGTGCAACAAGATGGAGCCAATGCACATGCTGCGTGAAATTTTTGGTGAATGCATAATTTCAAAAAATTCAGATTTCCCTTGGCCTCCTCGTTCACCAGATTTATCTGCGCCCGATTATTTTTATGGGGATATTTTAAAGACAAATTGTATGTTAACAAACCACAGACACTTGGACAGCTCAAGCAGAATATTCGAGACGAAATACGGCGCCTGCAACCAGAAACATTACGCCGTGCAATGCAAAATGCGCTAAAAACAGCCAATGCCTGTATCGAGCAAAATGGTGGTCATTTATTTGTCTGATGTCATATTTCACACATAGTCTCGTTAAATTTCCATAAAATGTATTTAACATATAAAAATAAATCATTTCAAAAAACCCGTTATTACAAGAGTTAAACGTGTTTAACATCACTAGGTCTCATTAAGGCCACCCGTTATTAGAGCGCCCATGAAATACATAGAAAAATGGAAAAGTGTTATTCATTCCATCAAAAATAATATACGTCCATCAGTCTGATGGAAACCGTCCAGTCCGTCACGACTTTTAGCCCTAAAAATGGAGTAAAACTAGTTGCAAGCTTTGATGAGCTATAACTCGTTAGCCAGACGACTTTTCGGAAAATACACCTTAGGCATTTGTGTTGCAATTATACAGGCAAACATTTTTCTCTTAAACAATTTTTGACCTAACTATGATCCTTCATGGGTTTAGAGGTCAAATAAATTTGAGTCAAAATTTTTTCAAACGTTCGTAAATAAAATTACTAATTTACGCTTGAAAAAAATGTTGACTCAAATTTGAGGTTGGACCTCTGAAAACACCATGAAGGGTCATAGCTAGGTCAACAACTGTGTAAGAGAAAAATGTTTGCCTGTATATTTGCAACACAAATGCTCAAGATGTATTTTCCGAAAGTCGTCTGGCTTAAGAGTAATACCTCATCAAAGCTTGCAACTAGTTTTACTCAATTTTTAGGGCTAAAAGTCGTGACGGGACTGGCCGGATTCCATCAGACTGAAAATTTTTTTGCACGTATATTATTTTTGATGCCCAATATACTAGAAAATAAGCGGGAGCGGAAAGATTATCACTTTTCCATTTTTCATGGGCGCTCTAATATATATGCATGTTAAAATAATTAGAACTTTTGTTAGAAAAGTAAAGCAACACTTACGATGCCGAACGCGACACACTTTGTTAATCGAAATAATATGTTTATTGTGATTGTAAGATGCAATAACTTTTTTGTTTTATGGGCGCTCTCATATATATCTATGTAGATGGGTAAAACGTGTGCAGAAAGCAAAAAGGCGATTCTTGGGAAAAATCAAAAGAGATACACCGAAGTACAAAGCATATTGTGATAAAGCTGCAGAAAGAACGAGAAGACGCCGTGAAGTGCTATCGAAATTGACAAAAACAAATAGCAGGTTGCTTAGCGAAAAAAGGGAAAATTATCGCATAAGGCAGAAGATGTTGCGTGATAGAAAAAGAAATGATGCTAAAGAAAAAATACTTATATTGAGCCTTACACCTACAAGCAAACATTGGGGAAAGCAGTAAAGGAGGCAGAAAGTGGAGTGCCGGTGGATTTAGCGAAAAAAGTTATTTGGAGTTTAACCGATTTCTTGGTGCAATTCGGTTGCAAAACAATTGAATGGAACTATTTCGCAACTTCACATGGAAAAGGTGCAGTCTATTAAGTTGGAGCGGTTATTAAAAGAAAACTCTGGGGAATAAACAAAACAAAAAATATTATTTTAACTGATGGATTTTCTTTAGTAATTGCGCGCGAGAGCACATAACTAAAATGCACATAATATATATATTGGTAGTGACACAATTAAAGACATGTCTCCAACACTAACAGAAAAATGGAAGGATATACCATATATTCATTATTTTTCCTGTGACAAACATTGGAAAATAAAATCAGCTCAAACGGCGTATTCATTTAAAAATAATATCTGATAAATTGACCAAAAAATATGTATAGTCTAAAATATATGTACGAGTATTAAATAAATTAAATATTTAATACCAAAAAATATGTATAGTCCAAAATATATGTACGAGTATTAAATAAATTAATAAAAAATACGAAGTTTTTGGTTATTAATACAATTATGAGTTGAATTTTTTTACACTAAGGGCTGTAAAAAAATCCAATATATTTTAACATGACAACCACTAATTAAAAACTACATTAGTCTATTTTAGTTAAAAAAAATGGCATTAAAAATTCAGTTTTAATTCGCAGATTTTTGAATATTTCTAGATGCAGTCGAAAACGAGTTCTATTTTTTGTGGCGTTCTGGATCCCATGTTTTTGTCAATACATCGGAAGCAACAAATCGACCAAACCTACCTTTTACACTAAATATAGTGCTACTAAAGTGCTGTCGAAAAATGTATACAACAAAAAAAACAATAGCTCGCCAGACATCACTTTGGCATCGCCTGGCCTGATCAACGACGTCACCTGGCAACCCGTCATCTCACTAGGATCGGACCATCTTCCCATAATTCTCCCCATAAATAGACCACCCGATTTCATAACCTCTGAACGCCGTACGTTTCTCAATCAAAAAAAGGCTGATTGGGAGGCCTTCAGAGAAGCTACCAACCGCAGCTTTAATAATCTAGCTATTCCGTCGGACGTTCGGGTAGCCGAGAAAAACCCGAAGTACGACCAAACTTCCCAGCAGAGGCAGCGGGACTCGCAGACGAGCGTGATGACATTCGTCGCTCCAACCCTACTGACCCTAGAATTAGGGATCTCAACTCCAAGATCAGTAGGTTGGTCAACGAATATAAGCGGAACAAATGGCTAGACCACTTAAAGCAGTGCAACTTGAGTTCCGGAATTGGTAAGTTGTGGACAACGGTCAAATCACTCTCTAACCCTGTAAGGAAGGATGATCGGACAGCTGTCACGTTCGGTGATAGAACAGTGACAGATCCGAAGCGGTGCGTGTGTTATTTTAACCGGCTTTTAATTGAGCACCCAGAGAGTGATAAGGCGAAAAGGAGAGTATTGCGTCGTATCCGCGCTCTCCGTCGTATCCGCGCTCTCCCGATGCCTAAAAAATGGGCAGAGTGGTCCCGCTACTGAAGCCAGGCAAGGACGCAAGTAAAGGAGATTCGTACAGGCCGATCTCCTTGCTTTCTCCAGTAGCAAAGACGCTTGAAGCACTGCTCCTCCCCAGCCTGATCGAACACTTTCCTAGTGCTGATCATCAGCATGGATTCCGCAAGCAGCACAGCACAACAACTGCTTTACACGCCATCACCACACGTATAAGTCGCGGCCTTAACCAGAACAAGCCTAACGACAGGACGGTCCTCGTGGCTCTTGACCTTACAAAAGTCTTCGACACGGTCAATCATGTCACTGTTCGAGGACATTGAAGAAACTTCCCTTCCGCCCAGTTTGAAACGTTGGGTTGTAAACTATATGTGTGGGCGCCAGTCATATTTAGAGACAAAAAGTCGAATCCCCGCAGAGTTAAACAAGGAGTTCCCCAGGGTGGAGTTTTATCCCCGGCTCTGTTTGACCTCTACCTCTCTAAACTCCCTGCACCACCAGACGGCGTTGAAATTGTGTCTTACGCTGACGATTGCACAATTCTGGCGTCAGGACCTAAAGTGGATAACATTTGCGAGAAAATCAACTGTTACCTCACTGACTTAGCACGTTTTTTCACTGCGAGGAATATGAAAATATCCGCCTTCAAATCATCAGCCACACTGTTTACTGCATGGACCGCAGAGGTGCGGTTGTCACTCAATGTGAAAGTCGATGACGTCAACATCCCGACCACCAACTACCTTGGGGCCACATTGGACAGCCTTTTTAGATCCTCTGCACATGCTACAGCTATCTGCGATAAACTTAAAAGTAGGAACAAGGTCCTCAAATCACTTGCCGGCAGTACTTGGGGAGCCGACAAAGAAACCTTGTTGACCTCTTACAAAACGATAGGTCGGTCTGTAGCAAACTACGCAGCACCTGTATGGCCGACGAACGTGAGTACGACGCAGTGGAAGAAAATTCAGACTTGCCAGAATGCCGCCCTTAGAACATCAACAGGGTGTCTTCTTATGTCCTCTGAGGACCATCTACATGAGGAGACGAAGGTCCTTACCGTGCGCAGACACAATTTCCTGTTGCCTAAGCAATACCTGCTAGGGTGTTTTCGCAGCAGTCATCCTAACCACCATCTCTTGAACAAGATGCATCCACCCAGTCAGATCAGGTACGATCTTCATGATCTAGAGAGAAAGGTCCAGCGGTATAAGAGAGAACCTTTAGATCATCGAAACTATCAGGCAG
Organism: Hydrotaea diabolus; assembly: GCA_963513945.1. Lineage (NCBI taxonomy): Eukaryota > Metazoa > Arthropoda > Insecta > Diptera > Muscidae > Hydrotaea > Hydrotaea diabolus. The sequence continues at coordinate 108,232,552 of OY740717.1, forward strand.
GTCTGAACAACATTCACGCCGATGATGTCGCAGCAGCAGTATCCAGCTACCGTGTGAATGTAGTGCTAGGGGAACATCCCCCGGAGATTTCACCTGAGGAGAAGGTACTACCTCGGCAGACGCGCGTGGTTCTGGCGCAGCTGAGATCTGGATGGTGCAGCCGCCTCAATTCTTACCGGGCTCGAATTGATGCTAACGTACATCTGGACATCTGTCCCGCCTGCCATCAGGGACCACATGATGTACTGCACCTCTTCAATTGTCCAGCCAAGCCCATTCAGCTGACCCCCAGGTCTCTGTGGACGCATCCAGCTCAAATGGCGCGTTTCCTCCACATGGATATCGAAGCAGATCCCCCATAGACGAACAAGACTTCAAAATAAATATATTGTTGTTACAACAACAACAATTACAACATCAGAGGAAACCTGGAGTAGGTTAGTAATATTTTATATAGTTATAGTTATTGTTTGGGATGCATTTGTGTCTCTTGAAGCACATGTGGTTTGTTGCTATCCAATAACGCATATTTTGTTTATTGACAAAACAACTCAGCCAGAAATGATCTTCATCGCTCATCCTGTCGGGCGGGAAGACTATTAAGTCCGAAAATTGGAGTAAGCGCTCTTAAAGTTGCGAACACCGACTTAGAATTTCGGTAGTAATTTTAAATGATTTCCAAACGATGCTCGTAAGAGAACTTCACCATAATTAAAATGTGGACTTCGACTAACTTTTTGATACTGAAAGATCATTAAAAATGGTTGAAAATGGTTATGTCTCTATTAGAAAACCCGTTTGTAGAATGCCCCTTGCGAAATCCGTGTTGGCATGGATGGAGTATAGGTGCCACATTATGTGAAACAAAATTTGTTCCAAATTTTTCAAATAAAAATTTCAATGATGAATTAAATAATAAGGATAACGGTAAGACAAGGGATTCAGAGCAGCCTTTCAATAATATATTCGGAATACCATCAGGTCCAGAAGAACTAGAGTACTAGTTCCTGTTAGACCTGAATCTTTTAAATGATTTACTCTTCATGTTTTAATCAACATAACTCCACAGAAATCCAAGGCAGTTTTTTCTACAACAATGGGTTCCATAGGCACTGCTTTAGTTACAAATTCATTTAATGTCATAAAATTTCTTAACAGCAAAATCAAATTCTGCAATGGTACTACAACTGCAAATTGCCTTCCAATCGACAGACAATAAAAGAGAATTAAGTCTACGAAAGTCACAATGTTGAAACAAATTCTAAAAGGAGATGGGTGAGGTAATGTACTGAAAATGAAACACATAAAGTAGGATGGATGGTGGTTGTTCTCCGGAGTAGTATATTATGCATTCTCATAACTTAAAATGAACGTTGTTCAAAATCAAATCAGGAATCCTTCCATATAGGTTGAGAATAGTATTAATCTGAGACAATTTAATTTTTGCCAATAGTCTAGAAAACTTCAGTGGACCAATCCTGTTAGTTCGAGGAGTAAGTGTTCCACAATCAGGCAACATGAGCCATGAAACAGAATATAAGTTAAAGTCGTCTAATGTTAAGATAATATCAGGCTTATTCATGCTTTGAATTATCTATTTAACGGCAGTCAAATGATCATCATAAACATTAAAATCGGCCAAAGGAGGAATGTAAGAACAGGTAATAAACGATTCTCTCAATTCTTTCTATTTAGATTTTTTCCTTACAAATGTATACCGCAATATTTAATCAGTTGCACCTATAAATGACTTATGTTCCGACCACCTACTATTCAGTGCGAACTTAGTACCAACTGTGAATACGTAAACCATCAAAGATATATCTACTGTATAAATATAAATATATAAATAAATAAATATATAAACCGAAATCTTCCTATAAATACAGATGACAATATAGTAACTGATATGAATCTGGTCGACAGCATGATAAATACCCTTACAAAAACTATACAAACAGCTATTTTTTTAAATAACCGACACTCAGGGGACGCCCCATATACATGCGGTAAAGGATCGGAGGGGGGAAAGAGGGAGTAATGTTTATTGACACTTGCCTTGAACTTCTGGATGTCGTAATTAGTGGGAAATACATTCGCCGGAAGTCGATTCCACATACGGACTGTACGAGCGAAAAACGAATTTGAAAAAACGAATTTCAATTGGCCAATCGATAACAAACGGGTGTGAATTCCTAGAAAGTCGCGTATCCCTGCCGAACATCCTTACGTCAAGATTAAGGCGACGAATATCCGATGAACACACACCATGAAAGTAACGATAGAACGGCGTCACGCAACCCACATTCCGACGATGCTCAAGGGAAACAATAGAGTTGGATACCCTACTGTCACCAATCAGCACCATCGCTCTCCTTTGAACACGATCAAGTAGCTCCAAGGATGATTTTGGAGCACCTGTCCATATATGGGAGTTGTATTCCATTTTCGGCCTGATGAAAGTTGTATAGATATTGAAAAGATCAGTAGGTGTGAAATATTTCTTGCACCGCTTTAAAAAGCCTATGCACTTAAGTGCTTCTTTCGACACTTCGAATACATGTATCGCCCAACGAGCGTCACATTGTATTTTCATGCCCAGAACATCAAGAGCTTCTGATTGTTCAATATCTGTACCATCAATAGAAATTGACGATATTGTTGGGTCAGCGAATCGCTTGTGAGACAACTAGCAGCACTGTGTCTTACGCGCATTAAAATCTACTCTATTCACTCGACCCCATTCGAAAATGGCCAGTAGGTCCCGGCCAAGTGTCTCATCCATAATTCGCCTTTTGTCTTCAATATCTTGAAGACTCGGCCTAAGGTCGAATGAATATGAATGACAGAGGTTATTGTCATCCGCAAAGGAGTATATTGGATTCACGGTCTGACCCAACAGATCATCAATGAAAATTAGAAATAAGGGGGAGAAAGGACAAAGCCCTGTGGAACACCTGCAGTAAGCCTATGTTTGTTGGAAGAGAACCCATCTACAACAACTCTTATAGTGCGATCTCTAAGAAAGCTCGATATAGAACGAGCGAAAGTATCACCGACACCAAAAGCCATCAGCTTTGATAAGAGTACACCGTGCCTGACTCTATCAAAGGCCTTGGAGATATCCAGAGCCACAACCTTACTCTCACCAAACTTGTGGATAGACCGACTCCAGCGCTCCGACAAGAAAGCCACCAGGTCTCCCGTAGAGCGATTTCTACGGAAGCCATACTGCCGATCACTAAGCAGGTCGTTGGACTCTAAATACCTCACAAGATAGTGGTTAACCATGCTCTCCATTACCCTAGAGAGCGCAGAGCAAATCGCGATTGGGCGATAATTTGCAGGATTATTAGCTTCACCCTTTTTAGGGATTGGCTGGACGTTCGCAACCTTCCAACGCGCTAGGAAGACTCCCGCACGATAAGCAAGGTCGAGGAGCACTTACATAGGACAAGTGCCGAAATACCATCCGGGCCCGGGGACTTATTTACGTCGAGCTTCGCAAGATACCCTTTTAACCCCACGTGTTCGAAAAAATGTCTAAGGCATGGAACTAGATACGTTTTCGATCACGGGGAGTGGTTGATATCTTTACGGCAAGGAAGAATTTGCTGCAAACTTTTCAGCCAAGAGGTTAGCTTTATCAACCGGGTCAGTGAAGGCCTGATCGTCTTTAACAAGAGTTGGGATAGATGATGAACTATCCTTTACTCTTCTTACAAACGACCAAAAGCTCTTACTTCCCCTGGGGGAAGCAAGAACCTTTGTACGAAGACGTTGTTCGTGTAGAAATTTTCCATGCCTAAGCACTCTGGCACAGGAAGTTCTTGCCCGTTTACGCAGCAGTTTAGTATTGGCGTTTTTGTTCAAGCGCCAATTTCTGAACGCCTCCTCTTTAGATCTGACTGCATCCCTGCATGCCTGGTTAAACCAACTGTTTTTGGCTGGTTTAGCGGACATAACTTTATTTGGAATGAATGTCTTCATTCCATATAAAATTATATTTTGGATCATTTTAGCCGCAGCATTAACGTCGTTGTCAAGAAAACAAAGTTTCCAATTAAAATGCTGAAAAAAGTGGTTGAGCTCAGACCAACGTGCCTTTTCGTAGAAAAATACTGTCCGCTTTGGGGCTGGTATCGAAGCGACACGAAGTGCGGAATACGAAAAGGATTCTGAAATAATGCAGTGATCAGAGCTACCAAGAGGTGCAAGGACATTAACTTCGTACTTTTCGTTGGTGCCCTTCTACGTCAAATTGAAAACGGCGAAATTGAAAACGTTTCTGGAATAGAGGTGACCATCAACAAATGACGAAACTTAACAAAACTATAAAAAAAAGAAATACAAGATTATAAGAATAAATCATGGAATAATATGCTATCTACATTAGATAAATCATCTTCTCCCTTTTTGAATATCTCAAAATATTAAAGAAAACAACTACAAATATTCCCACCTCATTTCAAAACAATTCAGTATATTTTACACAACAAAAAAATAGCGAAGTCTTGCTTGGCTCACCATTTTCAGGCAAACTACGAAATTTCTTCCAATCTTAGAAGCAAATAAATTCACTATTGCTGACAATGTGGCAAACCTTGTCTGGACATCTACATTTTATTCGATAAGCAACCACCTGGTTACCTCGGACATGACAGCGAAACAGATAAAACAATTAAAAAATAAAAAAAAATCTCCTGGACTGGACAAGATAAACAACATTTACTTGCCGAGAAGGGGAATAACATATCTAACCTGCAGTTTAAATTCCTGCCAGAAGTTATGTTATTTTCACAACATCTGGAAATCTGCAAAAACAGTTGCAATACTTAAACCATATAGACCACCAGATACTCCAAATTCGTACAGACCAATTAGTATCCTTTTATTTCCAAGCAAAGATTTACACATGTGACATACCAACAATTTCTGGATGCATTACATCTATTTTTGCGGATAATACATCAGTCCTGGGTTCTGATGAATTACCGACTCGAAATCTACAGCCAGGCCTAACAGAGATAAATAATTACTTCATTAAATGGAAAATATAAGTAAATCCAGACAAAACTAACGCCATCTACTTTACGAGAAAACGAAAACAGTGTTACACGCCTCAAGCCCCGTTAACCTTTATGAAACATAACATCGTATGGAGTCGCAATACCAAGTACTTAGGTGTTATCCTCGACGAAAGAATAAACTTTAAACTTCATATTTCCTACATAGTGGACAAAATGAATAAGGTCACTCGAATAATGTACGCCTTGATAAACAGAAAGTCAAAGCTGAAAATAAGAAACTTATTATAAAAGCTGTGTTCCTACCAATAATGTTCCATTGCGAACCAGAATGGTCCTTATCTGCCAAATACCACAAAAGCTTCAAATATCTCAGAACAAACTGCTCGAAATGATCTACACGCTTCCATCGCACTATTCTACCCAAAGACTGCACAATCTTTCAGGATTCGAACTTGTTCAAGCATCCAGCCAGCCAGTAGTCACGATATTAATGAGTTAACAATAACAAGCATATTTTTACTTTGAACCTAGAATTAATTTAAAATTAATATAAGTACATACCGACGCCCTAGTCCAATTCTTAGACCACTAAAAGAATGGATCAGTCATACGATAAGGAACAGGTGGATATAATGCGGGTTGGACGGTATAAATATTACAGACAAAATTACTCGGGAAACTCCACAGGGTGGCATTCTCTCACCATTTCTATGGGTCATCACTAAAAACAGTCAACTTAGGGTTTTGACCGATAAAGGATTCAAACCTATCTGCTATGCAGATGACGTTCAAAATTTATGAGCGGCAGACGCCCAAACACACTATGCAGAATGGGCTCTGATGCGTTAGACCAGTTGCTTAACTAGGCTAAACCTAAGGGCTTAAACGTAAACACAGAGAAAAACGAGGAATACGACGATTTCAATGTTTGAAGAAACTCGCTTCCAAGAAAGAATCATAAGGCAGACTGAGAAATTTTAAAGCCTTGGTGAAATTCTTGATCAGAAACTATTATGGAGAGTCAACATAGATAACAAGCTTAGATGCTGGTCAATGTGTACAAAATCAATCAGATCTAAATGTGGTCTTAGGCCTTATATGACACACTGGCTCTATACAAGCGTAGTAGGGAGAATTATTACATAAAACACAAGCTTGATTGATATTTACTGCCAAAGACATACTGGAAACATAAACAGGACTTGCACTACTAGAGCGAGTTACAGACCGAATTCCCGGTCTAATTTCCTACCTTAAATAGAAACATATTTCCGACTACCGCTTTTGAAGTGTAAAGCAGAAAGAGACAATTTAGAACGAAGTGCCACCCTAGAAATTAATGGGCCCTTGACATTCTAACATTGACGGCTACACAAGCAGCTAGACAAGCAGTTGTTATAGACAACGTCACTTTCCAAGCATTAAAAGCTGAAAATTAATCTTTGGACATGGTCGCTCACAAAACGTTTACTCAAAACGAACGGGAAAACAAAAATCACCAAAACGCTTTGGGAAAATCATGATGAAGGATGAACAAAAAACCTTTTGTCTTAAGAAAACTAAATTAAGCGAGATATTAAACGTGCTAACCGGCCACTCACCACTCAAGCCAAATCTCCTTCGAATGAAAGAGTGGGATCAAACATGTACAAGGCATCCATAATGGAGATGACAAGAAACGTCATCCATGTAAATTAGCTACAGATATTTATCAACAGCCAATCGGTACAAAAAAAAATATTAATAATAATCACTAGAAAATATAAACACCAAATTAATACTTTATAATATAACCACCACCTTAATTTAATACAATAATACAATCCAATCAAAGTATGAGAAGGACTTGAAGCATGCAATACAAAATCAAAATATAACCACCACCTTTCTTTATTACAATATTAAAATCTAATAAAAATAATATAAAGCATAATATACATAAGTATTTACGAATAATTACAATTATTAAATTTGTTTATAGCAGTCTAAATTGTTATGAAGACAATGAGCCTTGGTGTAATGAGTTTAAATAAAAAATTATTCAAGTTTTTAATGAATCAAAACCTAAGGAGAAATCAATTAATATAACGAATTAAAATCAGCACACATTCTACGAAATGGGTCACCACATGCATAATTGTGCCTTTGAAAATCCAAGTGTAAGAACTGATAGTATCTAGTAGGTCTAAATGGGACGTTAATAGAAATTTTTGATATTAAGTATTCAGAAGCCACAACCCCACATATAATTTTATATGCCATCATCGTTTTCATCATAGTTCGCCTACTCTTCAATGAGGGCAATTTAATAAGATTTAACCTGCCATTATAAGAAGGAAGTTCAAAAGACACCATACGCTTTATTTACCATAGTAATGATATGGTTATTAAAATTCAACTTTCTATCCATCAGAAAACCGAGATCAATAAATGAATCAACCGATGCCAATTCAGAGCCACATAAATTTAATTTAGTAGCCAACAAACTACGTCTAGAAAAGCACATATGCTTACACTTTTTAAGGTTTAATTCCATGAAATTAAATTCACACCAAGTACCAAATCTGTCCAAATCACCCTGCAGTATGTGACTGTCCGCAAAGCTAGCATAAGAGGAAAATAATTTAACGTCGTCTGCAAACATTAGTAAATTAGAGTTGATAATAGAGTCGGGCAAGTCGTTAATGAATTGTAAAAAGAGAATAGGTCCAAGGTGGCTGCCCTGTGGGACACCAGAGGAAATACGAATTGATCTGGAAAGACTTTTTTCAAATAAAACTACTTGTTCCCTCCCAATTAGGTAGGAGGAAAGCCAATTTATGAAATTATTACTAAACCCAACTTTGTTTAACTTGAATAGTATCTAATAGTCTGTGATTAACTTTATCAAATGCTTTACTAAAAGCAGTATATATAACGTCAGTTTGCTTGCGACGAATAAATGCATCTATAACTTCAGAGGAAAACTGAAGTTGATTTGTAATAGTAGAGTGACCCTTACGAAATCCATGTTGGCATGGATGGAGTATGGGCGCCACATTATGTGAAACAAAATTTGTAACAATTTTTTCAAATAACTTAGGAATTGCGCTTAATTTAGCAATCCCTCTATAGTTCGATACATCCAACAGACTACCAGATTTGTGAAGTGGAAACAAGTAAGACCGTTTCCATAAATCGGGAAAGTACCCCAATTGTAATGATGAATTAAATAATAAGGATAAGGGTAAGACCAGGGATTCCGAGCAGCCTTTCAATAAAACATTCGGAATACCATCGGGTCCAGAAGTACTAGTGGGTTTAAGACGATGCAAGTTTAATTCAATAAGTGAAAAATCTAAAAAAGGAGGAACTATTTGACCTACTGATACAATTTTGTAAGGGTACGAAATTGCTGGATTAAACGAACGTAGTGAATATGTATTTTCGAAAAAGTCAGCAAAACAGTTTGCAATAGACTGATCGCTTGAGAACTCAACACCATTAAATCTTATTCTCGATGGTTTAGAAGATGTTCGACGTTTTAAATTAACAAATCGATAAAATGATTTAGGGTCTTTTTTAAAATTGTCCCTAACTCTTGTCAAGTACGACCTATAGCATCGACGAGCCTCGATATTGTACCGTTGTCTCGCTATGGAATATCTACCATAATCAGCTGTTAGTCCTGTTCTTTTGAATCTTTTAAATGATTTACTCTTTGTTTTTTAATCTACATAACTCCATAGAAGACCAAGGCATAGTTTTTTCTACAACAATAGGTTCCATAGGCACTGTTTTAGATACAAATTCATGTAGTATGTCATAAAATTTCTTAACAGCAAATCAAATTCCGCAATAGTATTACAACAGCAGATAGCATTCCAATCAACAAATAATAAAAGGGAATTAAGTCTATGAAAATCACAACGTTTGAAGCAAAATCTAGAAAAATCACCAGCAGGACTAGAAGGTGATTGGTAAGGTAATGTAATTGAAAATGAAATACCTATAGTCGGGTGGTGGTTGTCCTCCGGAGTGGAAATTGGATGCATTCTAATAACTTGAAATGAACGTATTTCATTGGTCAAAATCAAATCAAGAATCCTTCCATTCTGGTTAAGAATAATATTAATCTGAGACAAATTTATTTTCTAATATTAAAATCTAATCAAAATAATATAAAGCATAATATACATAAGTATTTACGAATAATTACAATTATTAAATTTGTTTATAGCAGCCTAAATTGTTATGAAGACAATGAGCCTTGGTGTAATGAGTTTAAATAAAAAATTATTCAAGTTTTTAATGAATCAAAACCTAAGGAGAAATCAATTAAATGATATAACGAATTAAAATCAGCACACATTCTACGAAATGGGTCACCACATGCATAATTGTGCCTTTGAAAATCCAAGTGTAAGAACTGATAGTATCTAGTAGGTCTAAATGGGACGTTAATAGAAATTTTTGATATTAAGTATTCAGAAGCCACAACCCCACATATAATTTTATATGCCATCATCGTTTTCATCATAGTTCGCCTACTCTTCAATGAGGGCAATTTAATAAGATTTAACCTGCCATAAGAAGGAAGTTCAAAAGACACCATACGCTTTATTTACCATAGTAATGATATGGTTATTAAAATTCAACTTTCTATCCATCAGAAAACCGAGATCAATAAATGAATCAACCGATGCCAATTCAGAGCCACATAAATTTAGTTTAGTAGCCAACAAACTACGTCTAGAAAAGCACATATGCTTACACTTTTTAAGGTTTAATTCCATGAAATTAAATTCACACCAAGTACCAAATCTGTCCAAATCACCCTGCAGTATGTGACTGTCCGCAAAGCTAGCATAAGAGGAAAATAATTTAACGTCGTCTGCAAACATTAGTAAATTAGAGTTGAAAATAGAGTCGGGCAAGTCGTTAATGAATTGTAAAAAGAGAATAGGTCCAAGGTGGCTGCCCTGTGGGACACCAGAGGAAATACGAATTGATCTGGAAAGACTTTTTTCAAATAAAACTACTTGTTCCCTCCCAATTAGGTAGGAGGAAAGCCAATTTATGAAATTATTACTAAACCCAATTTTGTTTAACTTGAATAGTATCTAATAGTCTGTGATTAACTTTATCAAATGCTTTACTAAAAGCAGTATATATAACGTCAGTTTGCTTGCGACGAATAAATGCATCTATAACTTCAGAGGAATACTGAAGTTGATTTGTAATAGTAGAGTGACCCTTACGAAATCCATGTTGGCATGGATGGAGTATGGGCGCCACATTATGTGAAACAAAATTTGTAACAATTTTTTCAAATAACTTAGGAATTGCGCTTAATTTAGCAATCCCTCTATAGTTCGATACATCCAACAGACTACCAGATTTGTGAAGTGGAAACAAGTAAGACCGTTTCCATAAATCGGGAAAGTATCCCAATTGTAATGATGAATTAAATAATAAGGATAAGGGTAAGACCAGGGATTCCGAGCAGCCTTTCAATAAAACATTCGGAATACCATCGGGTCCAGAAGTACTAGTGGGTTTAAGACGATGCAAGTTTAATTCAATAAGTGAAAAATCTAAAAAAGGAGGAACTATTTGACCTACTGATGAAATTTTGTAAGGGTACAAAATTGCTGGATTAAACGAACGTAGTGAATATGTATTTTCGAAAAAGTCAGCAAAACAGTTTGCAATAGACTGATCGCTTGAGAACTCAACACCATTAAATCTTATTCTCGATGGTTTAGAAGATGTTCGACGTTTTAAATTAACAAATCGATAAAATGATTTAGGGTCTTTTTTAAAATTGTCCCTAACTCTTGTCAAGTACGACCTATAGCATCGACGAGCCTCGATATTGTACCGTTATCTCGCTATGGAATATCTACCATAATCAGCTGTTAGTCCTGTTCTTTTGAATCTTTTAAATGATTTACTCTTTGTTTTTTAATCTACATAACTCCATAGAAGACCAAGGCATAGTTTTTTCTACAACAATATGTTCCATAGGCACTGTTTTAGATACAAATTCATGTAGTATGTCATAAAATTTCTTAACAGCAAAATCAAATTCCGCAATAGTATTACAACAGCAGATAGCATTCCAATCAACAGATAATAAAAGGGAATTAAGTCTATGAAAATCACAACGTTTGAAGCAAAATCTAGAAAAATCACCAGCAGGACTAGAAGGTGATTGGTAAGGTAATGTAATTGAAAATGAAATACCTATAGTCGGGTGGTGGTTGTCCTCCGGAGTGGAAATTGGATGCATTCTCATAACTTGAAATGAACGTATTTCATTGGTCAAAATCAAATCAAGAATCCTTCCATTCTGGTTAAGAATAATATTAATCTGAGACAAATTCATTTTTGCCAATAGCCCAGCAACATCAGTGGTCCAATCACTGTTAGTAAGAGGAGTAAGTGCTACTGAATCAGGCAACATATGCCATGATACAGAAGATAAGTTGAAGTCTCCTAATGTTAGGATAATATCAGACTCATTCATACTTGTAAGGGATATCAAAACGATTAATTTCAATGCCATGTTTTTACGAGATCAATACTTTATCTTTCGGGCAGTGTCTCAAACCTAAAACACATATGTAAATCAGGCCACAGACATCAAACATGCATGTGTGATCTGCTTGAGTTTGAAGATATTTTTCTCGTGTGTGGCATTGTTGGCAAGCAAATCGTAGGTTTTTCAAAAATTTCAAATTTTGCCAATTAGTTTGCAAGCAAGTTGCTTGTGTGTAGCTCTGCTTGAAAACAATCGCCTTTGCATTCAAGCAAGTTGCTCGTGTGTGGCTTTGATTGTAAACATTACTTCATTCGGTGTGAATTTTCGCGGTGTGAAAATCGACGGAAGAAAATGGCTGTATTACTATCAGCGCAATTGCGTCGTTGGCGTCACACATGTTTACCACGTAAGAAAAACAATGAAAATTAAGTTTTTCCAATCGGTTTATCGTGTGTGCCAACATCATCAAGCAGATCGTTCATGCATGTTTGCCGTCTGTGGCCAGCTTAAAGGGGGTGTGTTAGAAGAGGATTGAAAGTTCGTAAATAAAACTGTTCGTCACTAACCTGGTGTTTACACGAGAGAGTTTTGCAAAGACAATCCCGCGACTGCCGGTTCTATGTACCGGATTGACCCGAAACTCTTCGGCCAGGGGCAGTCACCTCAACAATATATGTTTTTTGTTCGTGCTACGTCTGTAAGGTGTAATCGTTGCATGGAGTGGGTGCACTTCAGGAGCTGTTCAGGTCTGAACCACATCAGGGAGTATAGCAAAGCAGACTTTGTTGCCTCATGTTGTATCAACGAAGTTAGCAGTGGGTCTCTGGATTTGGTGTTATCATCGTCGTCTACATTTTCGTCGTCGTCGTCATCATCATCCAACTACGAGACTCCCCCGCAGTCGCCCTCGCAACAGCATTAACATATACAGCATCTTACTCCACAGATTGCTGTTGCCACTCCTGACAGTGCATCAATTTTGCAATTTAATTGTAATGGCCTACGCAACAAAATCAGTGAGGTCATAGAATTTATGAATCGGAGAAACATCATGGTCGCCGCGATCCAGAAACTAAGCTGAATGCCACCTGCAGCCTGCACAGTTGTGACGGATACAACGTGCTACGTAAGATCGCACCAGAAGTGGAGGTGGGGGGGCTTGCTTTCCTGTTACACCATTCTGTGCAGTATAGACATATTTCGCCTGAGCTTGACTCTAGAGACCCATACATGGAATGTATGGGGGTAGCAGTCAAGTCTGGAACTGCCGAAATAGAGCTGTACAACGTATACATCCCGCCGGTTGGTAGCTGTGCCCCGCGTTATCCGCCAGACATTAGCAATTTGCTACAAGGCAATAACCGCTTGGTCCTAGGAGACTTTAATGCTCACCACGAACTGTGGCATTCTCTCCTAGACAACGACCAGAGGGGCATAGCTTTGGCAGAGCAAATTGATAGCTCTACGTTCTGCACAGTGAATGAGGACGCCCCCACGCGGATTATGGGCGATTGCCAGACATCACTATGGCATCGCCTGTCCTGATCAACGACGTCACCTGGCAACCCGTCATCTCACTAGGATCGGACCATCTTCCCATAATTCTCCCCATAAATAGACCACCCGATTTCATAACCTCTGAACTCCGTACGTTTCTCAATCAAAAAAAGGCTGATTGGGAGGCCTTCAGAGAAGCCACCAACCGCAGCTTTAATAATCTAGCTATTCCGTCGGACGTTCGGGTAGCCGAGAAAAAGTTCCGGGCCATCATTAACGCAGCAGCCGCTCGCCATATCCCTGCTGGTCGAATACCCGAAGTACGACCAAACTTCCCAGCAGAGGCAGCGGGACTCCCAGACGAGCGTGATGACATTCGTTGCTCCAACCCTACTGACCCTAGAATTAGGGATCTCAACCCAGAGATCAGTAGGTTGGTCAACGAATATAAGCGGAACAAATGGCTAGACCACTTAAAGCAGTGTAACTTCAGTTTCGGAATTGGTAAGTTGCGGACAACGGTCAAATCCCACTCTAACCCTGTAAGGAAGGATGGTCGGACAGCTGTCACGTTCGGTCATAGAACAGTGACAGATCCGAAGCGGTGCGCGTGTTATTTTAACCGGTTTTTTATTGAGCACCCAGAGAGTGATAAGGCGAAAAGGAGAGTATTGCGTCGTATCCGCGCTCTCCGAGTCGAAGAGGCACCACCACAATTTACCGTTGGCGAAGTTGCCCATGTCATCCGCAGCGCAAAGTCATCAAAGGCGCTAGGTCCGGATGGAATCTCGATGCTGATGTTAAAGCACTTGGATGCCCCGGGAGTAGAGTACATGACCAAAGTGCTCAATCTGTCGCTAGCCACTCACGAAGTTCCCGATGCCTGGAAAATGGGCAGAGTGGTCCCGCTACTGAAGCCAGACAAAGACGCAAGTAAAGGAGATTCGTACAGGCTGATCTCCTTGCTTTCTCCAGTAGCAAAGTCCCTTGAAGCACTGATCCTCCCTAACCTGATCGAACACTTTCCTAGTGCTGATCAGCATGGATTCCGCAAGCAGCACAGCACAACAACTGCTTTACACGCCATCACCGCACGTATAAGTCGCGGCCTTAACCAGAACAAGCCTAACGACAGGACGGTCCTCGTGGCTCTTGACCTTACAAAAGCCTTCGACACGGTCAATCATGCCCTTCCCTTCCACCCAGTTTGAAACGTTGGGTCGTAAACTATATGTGTGGGCGCCAGTCATATGTAGAATTTAGAGACAAAAAGTCGAATCCCCGCAGAGTTAAACAAGGAGTTCCCCAGGGTGGAGTACGTTTTTTCACTGCGAGGAATATGAAAATATCCGCCTCCAAATCATCAGCCACACTGTTTACTGCATGGACCGCAGAGGTGCGGTTGTCACTCAATGTGAAAGTCGATGACGTCAACATCCCGACCACCAACTACCCCAAAATCCTTCGGGTCACATTGGACAGCCTTTTTGGATAATCTGCACAAGCTACAGCTATCTGCGATAAACTCAAAAGTAGGAACAAGGTCCTCAAGTCACTTGCCGGCAGTACTTGGGGACCAGACAAAGAAACCTTGTTGACCTCTTACAAAGCGATAGGTCGGTCTGTAGCAAACTAGGCAGCACCTGTATGGTCGGCGAACGTGAGTACGACGCAGTGGAAGAAAATTCAGACTTGCCAGAATGCCGCCCTTAGAACATCAACGGGGTGTCTTCTTATGTCTTCTGAGGACCTTCTACATGAGGAGACGAAGGTCCTTACCGTGCGCAGACACAGTTTCCTGTTGTCTAAGCAATACCTGCTAGGGCAGCAGTCATCCTAACCACCATCTCTTGAACAGGATGCCTCCACCCAGGCAGATCAGGTACGATCTTCATGATCTAGAGAGAGAGGTCCAGCGGTATAAGAGAGAACCTTTAGATCATCGAAACTATCCGACAGGTCTGAACAACATTCACGCCGATGATGTCGCAGCAGCAGTATCCAGCTATCGTGTGAATGTAGTGCTAGGGGAACATCCCGCGGAGATTTCACCTGAGGAGAAGGTACTACCTCGGCAGACGCGCGTTGTTCTGGCGCAGCTGAGATCTGGATGGTGCTGCCGCCTCAATTCTTACCGGGCACGAATTGATGCAAACGTTCCGGACATCTGCCCCGCCTGCCATCAGGGACCACATGATGTACTGCACCTCTTCAATTGTCCGGCCAAGCCAACTCAGTTGACCCCCAGGTCTCTGTGGACGCATCAAGTTCAAATGGCGCGTCTCCTCCACCTGGATATCGAAGCAGATCCCCCATAGACGAACAAGACTTCAAAATAAATATATTGTTGTTACAACACCAGCAACAACAACAACACCACCACCACCACCACCACCACCACCACCACCACCAACAACAACAACAACAACAACAACAAAGACAATAGCACCTTTTCACTAGTACTTTGCCTTCGTCACTGCCTTTGATATTTTTTAAGACAGTACATTCGGCCAGTGATTTGACATAAGCGGCCAACTCGATGACGTTTCGTTGAAATGTGTAAGAAGAAATAAACAAAATTATCGCAAAAGTTGGAAAATTATTTTTATTTCTGATTATGATAAATATTATTGAAACATTGTAAAAATGTAAACAAAAGCGGTGTGCAAAACGACGGATGGTAAAAAATGTATTGCCTTCATAATTGTCTGGACGCCACCGTGACACGAAATTTTGTTTCCATTTTTTGACAACCAATACATATCTTAAATTGTCTTTGCAATTGTCCCGTTGAAAAAGAGCGCACAAGAAGCCGGAAGCCGTGGTGTATACACTGAGTATGTGTTCTTCCTGCTGGACCCTTCTCTTTCAACCTAGCGCTGGGAATAAAATATTTTATTTCAGCGCCTTCAGCATAATTTAAATCTACGTGATAAAAAAAGATCCTACTATAACCTTTACAAAAATAGTGTTTCGAATAGGGATGCTGTTCTAGAGTTAAAAGAACTTTTCAATATTTATTGGTCCGCCTACTCAAGAGGCGTGACCGACCAAATATTTAAATAAATATGCACTTACGGTGCGTTCAGATCCAAAGATGGCCTTGAACCAAGCATACTACCACATAATATTGGTTACCCAGTTGACAAGGATCTACCGTATATAACTGAGTCTCAAGACAGTCCAAAGGCTAGTTATTGACTTTAGAGTTGGACCATTATGTATCTATTTCCTAAGTCTTAGGCCCCATTGTCACATTCGATTCCTAGGGTGTTTTTTAGATCTATAGGACATCAAATTTAAAAAAAAAAATATTTTGCCCATAATTTCTGGACTGTAAATTTCCAAAAGTTAAATTGTACGACGGTCGTTTGGATCTTAAAAGCTCGTTAACGAAGACCTTTTCGTAAAATCAACATAAGCTGATGGACACACCCCCATTTGTCAATGTTTTCTTTATAGCGGCTATTATTATATTGACAAAACATTTTAACAATTTGCAAGCACTGCTCCCATGTAAGTGAAATGGTAAGTAAACCAAACTAATGAAAAAGCGACTATCGACAGGTTAATCGTTTGCCAAATTAAGCAGTTTGAAACTCAATGTTCTGAGCCTGTAGGATGATCTCGGACTTTTGTGTACCAAAATTATTGAAATTCCGCATGGTTTCTTGGATATTCCCAATATAGAGAACAGGACTCATAAAAGCTTCGTTATTACTCGTATACAAATGTTAAACTTTGAATAAACGGACTATGGAATTTGCAATCCATTACTTCTACTACGGACTATATGGTGTACTTAATACTAGCATAAGCTATGCTGCTTCCAATGTTATTCGGCTTAGCAAAAATACTAACTATTGACACAAATATTTTGGTGACCCAGCCTAAATTAGGCCTTCATATTCAATATTATTGGGCAATTCTGCACAGATGGCAAATTGCCGTTTCCGCCCTAGAGCGAGGGGAAAAACAGGTCATCGTTCAAAATGTTTGAACGTTTAAAATGTAAACATTACGAACTTTCACTTCAGATCACATTTTCAATGTTATATCTGTTCTCAGATTAAATAAGTACATTAAGTATAAAATACCTTATAGCTGTAGAGGGAATGCCTTCGTCGTCAGACTCCAATCGTATTTTTTTCATAGCCACAATTTGACCTGTAAGTCGATTGCGACCCTTGTAGACAACGCCATAGGTGCCTTCACCAATTTTTTCAATCTTCTGGAAATCTTCCATTTGGTAAATAATTTCTTTTAAAACGCCCCGTACCGCCAAATAACTATTAGATGCCAAATTAAGAACGAAGTCGACTGACAAGTTGAATTAAACGCCGCCACTGTAATTGAAACGGCGCCACGAATCTAGTCAACCACTGCTGGCATTTCTTAATTTCTAAACTGTACAGCAATGATCAAAAATTGTACCATTTTTGTACAAAGTATTTAATTAGCATTGAAACCACTCATATCGAAAGCGAAAATTGAAATGTATTTTTTGCGAAAGCAAATATTTAAATATATATTTTTGCAGAAGTAAATGTAAAAGCGACAACTAATATTTTGCATTTTATACCCTCACCACAGTGTGGTATTGGGATATGCAGCTGATGTTTTCAAACCCAGAAAAAAGAGCGATAGTCCCATTTAAAATTGACCCAGAAATTGCATAATCTTCTGCATTTCGTCCCATCCGCACGCGTTTTAATTTTGTCCACGAAATACACAATAAACATAGCAGTCGTCGTCAGCTAAACGAAAATATATACACTCACGCTCATTTAATTTTATCAATCATTCAAATAAAAAGAATAAACCCACATAAAAAACAAACATATAATAAAACATAATACACAAAAATTCTTTTTGGTGGTGCATTCTTTTTTCTTTCCGTCCTCCACTTTCAGATCAATTTCATGTAGTGCATTGAACTCTCTTTTTTGTTGTCTGTCAAACGTTTAAGACAACACTTTACATCTGAATAAATGCATTCGTATCGCATTTAACACTTTACATCTGAATGAATGCATTCGTATCACTATTGACTCTTGTTACCCATTGTGCAAACTGTCCAGCGAATAATTATGAATGAACGGCCACCGAAGTTGTGCTGTACGTTGTTGTTGTAACAGCAATATATTTTATTTTGAAGTCCTGTTCGTCCATGGGGGATCTACTTCGATATCCAGGTGGAGGAAACGCGCCATTTGAATTGGATGCGTGCACAGATACCTCGAGATCAGCTGGACATATATCCGGAACGTAAGCATCAACTCGTTCCCAATAAGAATTGAGGTGGCTGCACCATCCAGATATCAGTTGAGCCAGAACCACACGCGTCTGCCGAGGTGGTACCTTCTCCTCAGGTTAAATCTCCGGGAGATGCTCCCCTAGCACTATATTCACACTGTGGCTAGATACTGCTGCGGCGACTTCATCAGCGTGAATGTTGTTCAGACCTATCTGATAGTTTCGATTATCTAAAGGTTCTCTCTTGTACAGCTGGACCTATCTCTCTTGATCATAAAGATCGTACCTGATCTGCCTGGGCATAGGCATCCTGTCTAAGATATGGTGGTTAGGATGACTACTGCGAAAACACCCTAGCAGGTATTGCTTAGACAACAGGAAATTGTGTCTGCGCACGGTAAGGACCTCCCTGTCCTCATGTAGATGGTACTCGAAGACATAAGAAGACACCCTGTTGATGTTCAGAGGGCGACATACTGGCAAGTCTAAATTTTCTTCCACTGCGTCGTACTCACGTTCGCCGACCACACCGGTGTAGCGTAGTTCGTTACTGACCAACCTATCGCTTTGTAAGAGGTCAACAAGGTTTAAGTGACTTGAGGACCTTGTTCCTACTTTTGAGCTTATCGCAGAGAGCTGTAGAATGTGCAGAGGATCGAAAAAGGCTGAACAATGTGACCCAAATGATTTTTGGGTAGTTGTGACAACCGAAACTCTGCGGTCCATGCAGTAAACAGTGCGGCTGATGATTTGGATATATTAATATTCCCTGCAGTCAAAAAACGTGCTAAGTCGTAAGGTAATACATAGTTTATTTTTTTCGCAGATGTCATCCACTTGAGGTCCTGAGACCAGGGGGGTTACTATGTAACTCGATTCGAAAGTTAAATATTACGAAAACGGATTTTTCCTACCAACTAACTCGAATTCGCAAATACATTTGCTACTTTCGAGTTGCCACATCCGATTATCGGATACTCATACTCTACTTTCGTATGTGCATCACTATGTACTTCGAATTTAGATGTCAAAGTCGTTCGAAAGTAAACATTTGTACTCGTTTGATATTATGTTAACGGAAAAAATTAAAATATTAAATTATTGACACCAAACGCATACAAATGTAAGTATTTGTTAAATTTATATATATATATCAGTAGATTAATATTTATAAAAATGTTTTTTAATAGGGAAAATCCAACAAAAAATGTAAACACCAAACAAAGACAGTTTGAGATCATGCTAAATTTTATGAAGGAGCATCCGCAGTTGGCTAAGGGTTACATCAAAGCTCCGGAAGCCAAACAAGCCACCAATAATTTATGGTCTCGATTGACAGAAGAGCTAAATGCAGCCGGTCCACCAATGCGGGAAGTGGTCGGTTGGAAAAAGGTATGCAATTGATAGTTTGCCCATAAATGGAAATTAATTATTTCTTTTTAGGTTTGGGCAGATCACAAGACCCATCTTAAGGCCAAACTGCGAAAGAATCGAAATAATTTTTCGGGCACAGGCGGAGGACCAGCAAAATTATGTTCGTTCACGGCGCTAGAAGAAGGTGTCATAGAGTTGCTGGATATGCATAAGGCGGTGGACGGTATGAGTGGAGTCCGAAAATTTGGGATTAATAATAGTACCCCCCCAACCAGCGACGACACTAGTACGGCCACAAGCAGTAAGGACACCGAGGAAGTCGTCGCAAATGTGCTCAACTCCATCATAAATAATCCGAGTGAGACGGATGCTTTAGTGTCTGCACCGCCGTCCCCACCGCGTTGTTCATCATCTCGTACAGCCACCACACCACAATTTTCTTTGAATCGTGCTCCTCCAAAAAAACAGGCATTGCTAGAAAAGCAGGTGAATGGACAAATGGACTACCACAAGCGCTCCATATTACTTCTAGAAGAAGTAAATAGTAATTTAAAGTCTTTAGTTAAATACAAAAAAAGACAAGTGGACGTAGAAGAAAAAAATTATTATCTTAAAAAAAGAAAATTCGAGCACGAAATGAAATTGAGTGTGGAAAACCAAAAACTAAAACGAGGATCCATGGCTCTAATGGGTATCCAGAGTCTCCTAGAATAAAATGCATCTTAAATAAATGATAAATAACATTAAAATAATCAAATTACCTATTATCCACGACGATTTGTCTCCATTAATAAATGCATCCTTCAAAAACTGACGTTCGTCCGACAGGCTCCAAACGTGAGAGTCGTGCGATGCTCCTCCATAACATCCATTCACTGATCTTATGCGCATAGTATGATCGCATATCTTAAATAGCGAAGAACATGGTAGTAAAAGGTGGGATGATTGAAACATCTCCTCCGCTAAATATAACAATTTATATTGGAACATACTTACCACCATTGCATTTATGCTGTGCTTAAGTTTCCGGTTGAAAAACAAGTGCTCGTTTTTAGATGGTCTGACCATTTGGATGTGAGTACCGTCAACAGCTCCTATAATCCCATGGCATGGCATAAAACGACATGGCATAAAACGAATTTTTAGCTGCTCGTTTTTCATCATCGTTCATAAGGAAAATTATATGTTTGCGACACAATACATTCTCTATAGCATTACACACTTCTTTGATGCAGTTTGACACAGTTTGTTGTGCCAAGCCAGCAAAACGGTCTTGACCGAAGTGTAACACCTAATTTAATTTCTGGTGTTACACCAGTCGATCTCTGTGTTGTTGGCAGATGTGATCTAATGCTCTCCAACACATAGTTAAAAGCTTTCTTGTTAAGCCGGAAATTTCGCACAAACCTATAAATATAAGTATAAACTCACGAACAACATGCATAACACGTTGGTACTTACATTGCATCCGTTAAGTGCATAAAATCTACACCATCGCGTAAGATTCTGAGTTCCATTCGCTCATCTTCATTTTCCATCCAAAGGGCAACCGAATCCATTTTTGTAACGCACAAATATTATTTACTTTTTATTTTTGTTGTTTTGACATTTCATGTAATAGATGTTGCCAACTCTGAATAAAACATTCGAAAGTACTGCCAAAAATGTTAAGAAATAGTGACAGCACTTTTCACTCGATTCAAAACTCTTACATGGTAAGACTATAAATTCGGATCGAATACAACTTTCGAGCTGTTCAAACTTTCGAATCGAGTTACATAGTAACCCCCCAGAATTGTGTGGCATGAGCGTAATCATCAGCGTACGACACAATTTCAACACCGTATGGTGGTGCAGTAATTTTAGGGAGGTAGAGGTTAAGAAGAGCCGAGGATATCACAGCGCCCTGGGGAACTTTTAACTGTACGGGCTTCGACTTCTTGTCTCTAAATTCTACATATGGCTGGCGCCCACATCGAAGTGCTTTAACATAAGCATTGAGATTCCGTCGGGCCCAGCGCCTTTGATGACTGCCAACGGTAAATTGTGGTGGTGCCTCTTCGACTCGAAGAGCGCCGATACGACGCAATACTCTCCTTTTCGCTTTATCACAATTCAATAAACAGCCGCTTAAAATAACACGCACACCGCTTCGGAATATGTCGAGCGGCTGCTGCGTTAATGATGGCCTGCTTCTCTAAATGCACCCCAATCAGCTTTGTTTAATTGAGATACGTACGGCATTAAGAGATTATGAAGTCGGATGGTCTGTTGGTGGAGAGGATTATGGGAAGGATTATTACAATGTTGATCAAGCCAGGCGATGACATAGTTATGTCCAGCGAGCTATGGCAATCGCCCATAATCCACGTGGGAGCGTCCTCATTCACAGTGCTGAACGTAGATCTATTAATTTGATCTGCCAAAGCTTTGTATGTCCCTCTGGTCGTTGTCTAGGAGAGAATGCCACAGAACGTGGTGACTAAGCGGTTATTGCCTTGTAGCAGATTGCTAATGTCAGACCAATATAGCGGGGCATAGCTACCAGCCGGCGGAATGAATACTTCATACAGCTCTATCTCGGCAGTCCCAGGTTTGACTGCTACCACCATACATTTTATGTATGGGTCTCTAGAGTCAAGCTCATGCGAAATAGGTACATATGTACTGCACAGAATGGTGTAACAAGAAAGCAAGTGCCCCTCCTCCACTCCTGGTGTGCGTTGTTGTGCTTCGTTTTGGCGATGATTGTATTTATTGGTCTCATAATACGTTGAAACTCGAACTCACAACATTTACTGACAGAGAATGTTGTGCAATAAGTTGTTATGCATTCACTCTATCGGTGTAAATTATTTAAAGAACTTAAGTTAATCAACAAAATTCGAGTTATTCGAGTTAAATGTCATGAAGGAAAAACAATATTTTTACCTTTTCTACCCGACACCATTCTGTGGAGCAGGGTATAAACCATGAAATTAACAAATAACACCCAAAAGCAAGTCCCCCACCTTCACTCCTGGTGTGCGTTGTTGTGCTTCGTTTTGGCGTTGATTGTATTTATTGGTCTCATAATACGATGAAACTCGAACTCAAAACATTAACTGACAGAGAATGTTGTGCAATGAGTTGTGATGCATTCACTCTATCGGTGTAAAACATTTAAATAACTCAAGTTAATCAATATAATTCGAGTTATTCGAGTTAAATGTCATGAAGAAAAACATTATTTTTATCTTTTCTACCCTACACCACTCTGTGGAGCAGGGTATAAACCATGAAATTAACATATAACAACCGGTTCCACAGAGTAGTGCAGGGTAAAAAAGGAAAAAGTTACTCGAATACTATTATATAATTCGACAACCCAAGAAAAAAAGTGGCAGCACTGGAGCTATTCACACGTATTGTTTTTAAAGCGCTGGTTCTTTAAAGATGCCTGGTTCTGCATCGCCCGAAGTCGTCGAAGTGGAGACGGCAACTTCTCAACACCACAAAAACCGGCAAAACCAACAACAAATGAACGCGAAAGGCTGAGAATGGAAAGTGCATTATCCCCAATTAATGAAGACATTTCTGATTTATCCGAAAAATTATCTAATCATAATCCTAGTGATCAGAACAAGTATAGAGTACTAGGAGTCCTGGCAGACATCGAGTCAACACCCCAAATAAACCAATCACAAGCCCCGCTTACCAAGGGAAATGGAGAGTCATCTAAACTTTAAACAAAATGGTGCCCGCCTATTTTTGTATATAACGAACATAAAAACGTTGGACGACACATTAAAAGTCACGATCCCTGAATTTTCATTCAGTGTAAACAACATTAATAAAAACAAGAGTATACTCTATTTTGAATATCCCAACGTTCACACATCGATGATGGCTATACTGAGTGCAAAACCATTTCATTTTTATTACTTTACGCCAAATCATGCCGCAAGCAAATTTCAACGTATTCGCACGAATGACACAGATCCGTTCTGCATTAATTGCGAAGAGTTGGGACATACTGCTAATTAGAGGGGCTGCCACTCGTAAAAAATATGTCGCTGTTCGGCATAAGAAAATTACAAAAGCCCACGAGGAGAAGGCTATTGCCAATAACAATATGCAAGAGCTGTTGCTACGTCAATGGCGTCTTTGGGGCAAACATTTACAAGTTTATTTAAGCCACAATCTGTCCATCAGAGCTCTCGCCAACAAAAACTTTGTGTTGTCGATGAGTTTTTGAAACTAGCTGATTATTTTTTAGAGGCTAAGGAATTAACCCTGGAGCGATAAATTAACGCATTTCTTTCAAATTACACAAAAATGCCAAGAAGTGAGGCCAAAACTGAATTTTTGCGTCTTCTTAATAAAGTAAAATCTAATTATGGGCCATAGGTTCATAAATTTCTTATTTTTTAATGTGAGATCGATACAAGCCGTCAAGTCGATCTAAAAAATACGCTGTATCACAACAATATTGACGTTGGTTTCATCCAGGAGTGTCACCTGCGAAAAACAAAAAAGTTAAAATTGATGGCCTACATTTTAATAATATGAAACATCAATTCGTTATAGGTAATTTAGACTGGGTTTGAGGCGAAAATTAATAACATTTTCATTGAAGTACTCAGCATGTCAAGAACTTCTCGAGGAAGTTGCAACCGTTTTCACTTTCCGGACATGTCCAAAGCTCTGTTTAAAAGATCCGAAAAATTATTTCTGCGGCTATTTTTGCGTGCGTGATGCAGTCTATCGGACTTATATAACTTGTTGCGCGACTCAGCCGCGTCTTCACCAAAACAGCCTATAGGAAGTATTGCATTTTCAAGCCAAGGATATTTTAATAAAATTTGTTTGGCAGAATTATGACAAAAGGTTTAAAATTTTTCAATATTTAGCGGGAATTGGCAGTATATGGAAATTAGGAAGACTTTTAAGCTGTATATCAACTCTATGTCGATACCAGTTATTTCTGCGAAGGTGGCATGGTCTGAAAATGCCCGACGAGCAGTATTACAATCATTGGTTCTGCCAAAACCGCCCGTTTTTGGCTTATCAATTTGGGTCTTCAAATCTTTTCCCAAAATAATTTTTGAATCTGCTTTTTTCGTTCGTTCATGTACTTGCGATCCTCTTCTTTTCGAATTTGACATTTTTTAATATTGTATTTATAGCCTGCATGCAAAATGAACTCAAAGAATCGTACCCAACAATGTAGGGGCCTTAAGCCATACTTAAGGTTACCATCCTTGGATTGAATATTAACACTCTCAATGTCTGTAATGCTTGTGAAATCCTTTGGAGTTGCTTTACAGATTGGGCACGCTTGACTGGAAATCGTAGTAGAGTAAACGTTCAAAACTTTACCATCAATTACAGTAAGATGTAATTTGAACTCAATTCCAATAAATTTTCCCACACCAATTTCTATTGTTACATTATGTAAATTACCGATCTGTTGTTTTAATTCCATGTCTTCTTGTAAATTTTTTTCTTTTGTTTCTTTTGTAAATTTCAGTTTTATGAGACGACAAAATCTGACTGATTGAGGTGTACGGTTATTTTACAAAATTGGCCTCATCGTGGTTGCAAATAAAGAATTGTCGGACTCTTTAGATAGTGATTGATTTTGGAATTTCTATTTATAACAAGAATGACCGGAGCTTACATAGCTATTAATCAGATTGGCCTCTAATACTTATAAATATTTAGTTTCGATCATTACTAAAGCAATAACATCCTTTTGCATCGTAAAGATTCTGCTTGCAGTATGCATCAACAGCATGTCTATCACTTATTTTACACCTTCTGGTCTGCATTTTCCTTAAGAAGCCGCGACTTCTTTATATAGTGGATAAATGACGCAGTTTTTAATTTTATTTTCACTCTTATATTTATATATTGTTCTTTTGTAAAACTGTTCTCTAACAAAAAAGCCTAGTGATTCGTCTGCACATACGCCTTCCATAAGCGACCTATTAGTGCTGTAGTAGCAGCTGTATTTATTTTCGAAACGAATTCAGTGTTTAGGCGGAGTTTGTTTTATTTCTTCCTATGAGATTTTTTCCACCTTAATGTCAGATTTTTCGGACTCTTTCTTTCAATGAAACGAGAAATTTGTAAACAGTCATGTTTTTATTCACATTAATTTTATCATCAAACGAAATTTTCACAATCTTTTATATCACAACACGGTTTTCGCAACCTGAAATTTTGAAATTACACTAAGAACCCTTTGCATAATATGTTCCTGGTTCTTCGAAGTGACTTTTGTAAAAAAAACTAGGTTATGTCAGAATTATTTGTTTTTCTTCTCACTACACATTTTTTTTTACAAAAATTGTATCTTAAAATATAAAGCAATAACAATCACTTCTCTTTTCCATATTTTATTTGTTTTTTGTTTAAACTTAAACAACTGCGTTGCAATCCTTCTTTTTCACAATGTTTTATATTTGCTTCTTTAAATTTTGACTTTGACTGCGGTATAAACAACGGTCATTCGATTTTCATAAAAAAAATTGCACTCTCACATACTCTTTTTAAAAATCCAACTCGAAAAATTGTATTATTACAAGTGCAAAAAAGGAATTGCAATGGCAGAAGAAATTGAAAAACATTCTATCGTACCGGCAACAGACTGAGCTGTGAGTATACAACTCTCTCAAAACAACAGCTCCTGAAAATAATCATTAAAGAGCTCAGAACAGGCTAAAATGATAGGCTTTTTAATGATAGATTAAGAAATAAAAACCATGTCCGTCCGTTTTCAAGAAAATCATTGAAATAACTGGGAAGAAACAATCTGCCTTCTGCCAAAAGATCATTCAATTGCCGAACATTTTCAAACATATTATTCTTCAATTTTATATCGCACAACTCCTGACCAACCTGTTGATAACTTAGAATCGAGGGTTTCATCCTGCGTCAATCTAATTCCATGCCGCATTTACCCTATTGATGCCGACTTCAATGCAATCGGAAATCCAGACACTTTTCATTTTAACGATCCTACAATGTTGATCAAGCCAGGCGATGACATAGTTATGTCCAGCGAGCTATGGCAATCGCCCATAATCCACGTGGGAGCGTCCTCATTCACAGTGCTGAACGTAGAACTATCAATTTGATCTGCCAAAGCTTTGTATGTCCCTCTGGTCGTTGTCTAGGAGAGAATGCCACAGAACGTGGTGACTAAGCGGTTATTGCCTTGTAGCAGATTGCTAATGTCAGACCAATATAGCGGGGCATAGCTACCAGCCGGCGGAATGAATACTTCATACAGCTCTATCTCGGCAGTCCCAGGTTTGACTGCTACCAACATACATACATACAATACATACATTGTTGTGCTTCGTTTTGGCGATGATTGTATTTATTGGTCTCATAATACGTTGAAACTCGAACTCACAACATTTACTGACAGAGAATGTTGTGCAATAAGTTGTTATGCATTCACTGTATCGGTGTAAATTATTTAAAGAACTTAAGTTAATCAATAAAATTCGAGTTATTCGAGTTAAATGTCATGAAGGAAAAACAATATTTTTACCTTTTCTACCCGACACCATTCTGTGGAGCAGGGTATAAACCATGAAATTAACAAATAACACCCAAAAGTAAGTCCCCCACCTTCACTCCTGGTGTGCGTTGTTGTGCTTCGTTTTGGCGTTGATTGTATTTATTGGTCTCATAATACGATGAAACTCGAACTCAAAACATTAACTGACAGAGAATGTTGTGCAATGAGTTGTGATGCATTCACTATATCGGTGTAAAACATTTAAATAACTCAAGTTAATCAATATAATTCGAGTTAAATGTCATGAAGGAAAAACATTATTTTTATCTTTTCTACCCTACACCACTCTGTGGAGCAGGGTATAAACCATGAAATTAACATATAACAACCGGTTCCACAGAGTAGTGTAGGGTAAAAAAGGAAAAAGTTACTCGAATACTATTATATAATTCGACAACCCAAGAAAAAAAAGTGGCAGCACTGGAGCTATTCACACGTATTGTTTTTAAAGCGCTGGTTCTTTAAAGATGCCTGGTTCTGCATCGCCCGAAGTCGTCGAAGTGGAGACGGCAACTTCTCAACACCACAAAAACCGGCAAAACCAACAACAAATGAACGCGAAAGGCTGAGAATGGAAAGTGCATTATCCCCAATTAATGAAGACATTTCTGATTTATCCGAAAAATTATCTAATCATAATCCTAGTGATCAGAACAAGTATAGAGTACTAGGAGTCCTGGCAGACATCGAGTCAACACCCCAAATAAACCAATCACAAGCCCCGCTTACCAAGGGAAATGGAGAGTCATCTAAACTTTAAACAAAATGGTGCCCGCCTATTTTTGTATATAACGAACATAAAAACGTTGGACGACACATTAAAAGTCACGATCCCTGAATTTTCATTCAGTGTAAACAACATTAATACAAACAAGAGTATACTCTATTTTGAATATCCCAACGTTCACACATCGATGATGGCTATACTGAGTGCAAAACCATTTCATTTTTATTACTTTACGCCAAATCATGCCGCAAGCAAATTTCAACGTATTCGCACGAATGACACAGATCCGTTCTGCATTAAATGCGAAGAGTTGGGACATCCAGCTAATTAGAGTGGCTGCAACTCGTAAAAAATATGTCGCTGTTCGGCATAAGAAAATTACAAAAGCCCACGAGGAGAAGGCTATTGCCAATAACAATATGCAAGAGCTGTTGGTACGTCAATGGCGTCTTTGGGGCAAACATTTACAAGTTTATTTAAGCCACAATCTGTCCATCAGAGCTCTCGCCAACAAAAACTTTGTGTTGTCGATGAGTTTTTGAAACTAGCTGATTATTTTTAGAGGCTAAGGAATTAACCCTGGAGCAATAAATTAACGCATTTCTTTCAAATTACACAAAAATGCCAAGAAGTGAGGCCAAAACTGAATTTTTGCGTCTTCTTAATAAAGTAAAATCTAATTATGGGCCATAGGTTCATAAATTTCTTATTTTTTAATGTGAGATCGATACAAGCCGTCAAGTCGATCTAAAAAATACGCTGTATCACAACAATATTGACGTTGGTTTCATCCAGGAGTGTCACCTGCGAAAAACAAAAAAGTTAAAATTGATGGCTACATTTTAATAATATGAAACATCAATTCGTTATAGGTAATTTAGACTGGTTTTGAGGCGAAAATTAATAACGTCCAAGTTAAAAGCTTTTTTTTTATTATTTTTAAATGATTTATATGTAAAAGTGAGCTGTTAGAAAGAATACTAAGATTTTTTTTTAATATGTTTTCTATATGTGACGCGCAAAATAGAAAGGGACCTAAGGTTAAAAAGGTTCATAAATTTCTTATTTTTTAATGTGAGATCGATACAAGCCGTCAAGTCGATCTAAAAAATACGCTGTATCACAACAATATTGACGTTGGTTTCATCCAGGAGTGTCACCTGCGAAAAACAAAAAAGTTAAAATTGATGGCTACATTTTAATAATATGAAACATCAATTCGTTATAGGTAATTTAGACTGGTTTTGAGGCGAAAATTAATAACGTCCAAGTTAAAAGCTTTTTTTTTTATTTTTTTTAAATGATTTATATGTAAAAGTGAGCTGTTAGAAAGAATACTAAGAATTTTTTTTAATATGTTTTCTATATGTGACGCGCAAAATAGAAAGGGACCTAAGGTTAAAAACCAATTTTGTTCAGGAAAGCCATTTTAAAGATTAGGTCCCTTTCTATTTGCGCTTAGAATCGTCGACTTCACTTTCATAAAACGCGCATATCTCTGGGAGGGAACACTTTTGGGGCATGGGATAGGTCTCATTCGATGCTCAGATGTTGTCCACATCAAAAAAAAAGAAAAAAAAATTAAAATTGATTTTTTTACCCTTAGGTCCCTTTCTCTATGCGCTGTCACATATATTATTATACAGCTAACTAAATTTATGTCGTTTTTTACATTTTCGTTTGTTTTAGTGAAAAGTATGTTATAATAAGTTTCGAATTCGTCGGGATTTTCATTGAAATACTCAGCATGTCAAGAACTTCTCGAGGAAGTTGCAACCGTTTTTACTTTCCGATTCGTGTTTTCAAACAAATTGATGAAATTAAATGATCGGACATGTCCAAAGCTCTGTTTAAAAGATCCGAAAAATTATTTCTGCGGCTATTTTTGCGTGCGTGATGCAGTCTATCGGACTTATATAACTTGTTGCGCGACTCAGCCGCGTCTTCACCAAAACAGCCTATAGGA
This sequence comes from Hydrotaea diabolus, assembly GCA_963513945.1. Taxonomy (NCBI): domain Eukaryota; kingdom Metazoa; phylum Arthropoda; class Insecta; order Diptera; family Muscidae; genus Hydrotaea; species Hydrotaea diabolus. The sequence continues at coordinate 108,262,504 of OY740717.1, forward strand.
AGTATTGCATTTTCAAGCCAAGGATATTTTAATAAAATTTGTTTGGCAGTATTATGACAAAAGGTTTAAAATTTTTCAATATTTAGCGGGAATTGGCAGTATATGGAAATTAGGAAGACTTTTAAGCTGTATATCAACTCTATGTCGATACCAGTTATTTCTGCGAAGGTGGCATGGTCTGAAAATGCCCGACGCGCAGTATTACAATCATTGGTTCTGCCAAAACCGCCCGTTTTTGGCTTATCAATTTGGGTCTTCAAATCTTTTCCCAAAATAATTTTTGAATCTGCTTTTTTCGTTCGTTCATGTACTTGCGATCCTCTTCTTTTCGAATTTGACATTTTTTAATATTGCACTTATAGCCTGCATGCAAAATGAACTCAAAGAATCGTACCCAACAATGTAGGGGCCTTAAGCCATACTTAAGGTTACCATCCTTGGATTGAATATTAACACTCTCAATGTCTGTAATGCTTGTGAAATCCTTTGGAGTTGCTTTACAGATTGGGCACGCTTGACTGGAAATCGTAGTAGAGTAAACGTTCAAAACTTTACCATCAATTACAGTAAGATGTAATTTGAACTCAATTCCAATAAATTTTCCCACACCAATTTCTATTGTTACATTATGTAAATTACCGATCTGTTGTTTTAATTCCATGTCTTCTTGTAAATTTTTTTCTTTTGTTTCTTTTGTAAATTTCAGTTTTATGAGACGACAAAATCTGACTGATTGAGGTGTACGGTTATTTTACAAAATTGGCCTCATCGTGGTTGCAAATAAAGAATTGTCGGACTCTTTAGATAGTGATTGATCTTGGAATTTCTATTTATAACAAGAATGACCGGAGCTTACATAGCTATTAATCAGATTGGCCTCTAATACTTATAAATATTTAGTTTCGATCATTACTAAAGCAATAACATCCTTTTGCATCGTAAAGATTCTGCTTGCAGTATGCATCAACAGCATGTCTATCACTTATTTTACACCTTCTGGTCTGCATTTTCCTTAAGAAGCCGCGACTTCTTTATATAGTGGATAAATGACGCAGTTTTTAATTTTATTTTCACGTCTTATATTTATGTATATATTGTTCTTTTGTAAAACTGTTCTCTAACAAAAAAGCCTAGTGATTCGTCTGCACTGAAGCGTTTTATGGTGTTTTCTCTAAAATGTGCAACTTTTCTTTTTTTAGATGGCCTTGTCGGATTAGCACGTACTTCTTTTAGTATCGATGCCATATTAGTTTTTTTCTGTATTCGGGACGCTGTTGTAGCTGCATGTACTAGCAAATCTGTATCATGACAAAAAAATTGAGAATTTAAGCATCTTTCCTCCTTCCGCTTTCAGATTTTTGCACATACGCCTTCCATAAGCGACCTATTAGTGCTGTAGTAGCAGCTGTATTTATTTTCGAAACGAATTCAGTGTTTAGGCGGAGTTTGTTTTATTTCTGAAAAACGTCTATCTTCCTATGAGATTTTTTCCACCAAAATGTCAGATTTTTCGGACTCTTTCTTTCAATGAAACGAGAAATTTGTAAACAGTCATGTTTTTATTCACTTTAATTTTATCATCAAACGAAATTTTCACAATCTTTTATATCACAACACGGTTTTCGCAACCTGAAATTTTGAAATTACACTAAGAACCCTTTGCATAATATGTTCCTGGTTCTTCGAAGTGACTTTTGTAAAAAAAAATAGGTTATGTCAGAATTATTTGTTTTTCTTCTCACTACACATTTTTTTTTACAAAAATTGTATCTTAAAATATAAAGCAATAACAATCACTTCTCTTTTCCATATTTTATTTATTTATTGTTTTTTGTTTAAACTTAAACAACTGCGTTGCAATCCTTCTTTTTCACAATGTTTTATATTTGCTTCTTTAAATTTTGACTTTGACTGCGGTATAAACAACGGTCATTCGATTTTCATAAAAAAAAATGCACTCTCACATACTCTTTTTAAAAATCCAACTCGAAAAATTATATTATTACAAGTGCAAAAAAGGAATTGCAATGGCAGAAGAAATTGAAAAACATTCTATCGTACCGGCAACAGACTGAGCTGTGAGTATACAACTCTCTCAAAACAACAGCTCCTGAAAATAATCATTAAAGAGCTCAGAACAGGCTAAAATGATAGGCTTTTTAATGATAGATTAAGAAATAAAAACCATGTCCGTCCGTTTTCAAGAAAATCATTGAAATAACTGGGAAGAAACAATTTGCCTTCTGCCAAAAGATCATTCAATTGCCGAACATTTTCAAACATATTATTCTTCAATTTTATATCGCACAACTCCTGACCAACCTGTTGATAACTTAGAATCGAGGGTTTCATCCTGCGTCAATCTAATTCCATGCCGCATTTACCCTATTGATGCCGACTTCAATGCAATCGGAAATCTAGACACTTTTCATTTTAACGATCCTACAATGTTGATCAAGCCAGGCGATGACATAGTTATGTCCAGCGAGCTATGGCAATCGCCCATAATCGACGTGGGAGCGTCCTCATTCACAGTGCTGAACGTAGAACTATCAATTTGATCTGCCAAAGCTTTGTATGTCCCTCTGGTCGTTGTCTAGGAGAGAATGCCACAGAACGTGGTGACTAAGCGGTTATTGCCTTGTAGCAGATTGCTAATGTCAGACCAATATAGCGGGGCATAGCTACCAGCCGGCGGAATGAATACTTCATACAGGTCTATCTCGGCAGTCCCAGGTTTGACTGCTACCACCATACATTTTATGTATGGGTCTCTAGAGTCAAGCTCATGCGAAATAGGTACATATGTACTACACAGAATGGTGTAACAAGAAAGCAAGTCCCCCACCTCCACTCCTGGTGTGCGTTGTTGTGCTTCGTTTTGGCGATGATTGTATTTATTGGTCTCATAATACGTTGAAACTCGAACTCACAACATTTACTGACAGAGAATGTTGTGCAATAAGTTGTTATGCATTCACTGTATCGGTGTAAATTATTTAAAGAACTTAAGTTAATCAATAAAATTCGAGTTATTCGAGTTAAATGTCATGAAGGAAAAACAATATTTTTACCTTTTCTACCCGACACCATTCTGTGGAGCAGGGTATAAACCATGAAATTAACAAATAACACCCAAAAGTAAGTCCCCCACCTTCACTCCTGGTGTGCGTTGTTGTGCTTCGTTTTGGCGTTGATTGTATTTATTGGTCTCATAATACGATGAAACTCGAACTCAAAACATTAACTGACAGAGAATGTTGTGCAATGAGTTGTGATGCATTCACTATATCGGTGTAAAACATTTAAATAACTCAAGTTAATCAATATAATTCGAGTTAAATGTCATGAAGGAAAAACATTATTTTTATCTTTTCTACCCTACACCACTCTGTGGAGCAGGGTATAAACCATGAAATTAACATATAACAACCGGTTCCACAGAGTAGTGTAGGGTAAAAAAGGAAAAAGTTACTCGAATACTATTATACAATTCGACAACCCAAGAAAAAAAAGTGGCAGCACTGGAGCTATTCACACGTATTGTTTTTAAAGCGCTGGTTCTTTAAAGATGCCTGGTTCTGCATCGCCCGAAGTCGTCGAAGTGGAGACGGCAACTTCTCAACACCACAAAAACCGGCAAAACCAACAACAAATGAACGCGAAAGGCTGAGAATGGAAAGTGCATTATCCCCAATTAATGAAGACATTTCTGATTTATCCGAAAAATTATCTAATTATAATCCTAGTGATCAGAACAAGTATAGAGTACTAGGAGTCCTGGCAGACATCGAGTCAACACCCCAAATAAACCAATCACAAGCCCCGCTTACCAAGGGAAATGGAGAGTCATCTAAACTTTAAACAAAATGGTGCCCGCCTATTTTTGTATATAACGAACATAAAAACGTTGGACGACACATTAAAAGTCACGATCCCTGAATTTTCATTCAGTGTAAACAACATTAATACAAACAAGAGTATACTCTATTTTGAATATCCCAACGTTCACACATCGATGATGGCTATACTGAGTGCAAAACCATTTCATTTTTATTACTTTACGCCAAATCATGCCGCAAGCAAATTTCAACGTATTCGCACGAATGACACAGATCCGTTCTGCATTAATTGCGAAGAGTTGGGACATCCAGCTAATTAGAGTGGCTGCAACTCGTAAAAAATATGTCGCTGTTCGGCATAAGAAAATTACAAAAGCCCACGAGGAGAAGGCTATTGCCAATAACAATATGCAAGAGCTGTTGGTACGTCAATGGCGTCTTTGGGGCAAACATTTACAAGTTTATTTAAGCCACAATCTGTCCATCAGAGCTCTCGCCAACAAAAACTTTGTGTTGTCGATGAGTTTTTGAAACTAGCTGATTATTTTTTAGAGGCTAAGGAATTAACCCTGGAGCAATAAATTAACGCATTTCTTTCAAATTACACAAAAATGTCAAGAAGTGAGGCCAAAACTGAATTTTTGCGTCTTCTTAATAAAGTAAAATCTAATTATGGGCCATAGGTTCATAAATTTCTTATTTTTTAATGTGAGATCGATACAAGCCGTCAAGTCGATCTAAAAAATACGCTGTATCACAACAATATTGACGTTGGTTTCATCCAGGAGTGTCACCTGCGAAAAACAAAAAAGTTAAAATTGATGGCTACATTTTAATAATATAAAACATCAATTCGTTATAGGTAATTTAGACTGGTTTTGAGGCGAAAATTAATAACGTCCAAGTTAAAAGCTTTTTTTTAAATGATTTATATGTAAAAGTGAGCTGTTAGAAAGAATACTAAGAATTTTTTTTAATATGTTTTCTATATGTGACGCACAAAATAGAAAGGGACCTAAGGTTAAAAAGGTTCATAAATTTCTTATTTTTTAATGTGAGATCGATACAAGCCGTCAAGTCGATCTAAAAAATACGCTGTATCACAACAATATTGACGTTGGTTTCATCCAGGAGTGTCACCTGCGAAAAACAAAAAAGTTAAAATTGATGGCCTACATTTTAATAATATGAAACATCAATTCGTTATAGGTAATTTAGACTGGGTTTGAGGCGAAAATTAATAACGTCCAAGTTAAAAGCTTTTTTTTATTTTTTTAAATGATTTATATGTAAAAGTGAGCTGTTAGAAAGAATACTAAGAATTTTTTTTAATATGTTTTCTATATGTGACGCGCAAAATAGAAAGGGACCTAAGGTTAAAAACCAATTTTGTTCAGGAAAGCCATTTTAAAGATTAGGTCCCTTTTTATTTGCGCTTAGAATCGTCGACTTCACTTTCATAAAACGCGCATATCTCTGGGAGGGAACACTTTTGGGGCATGGGATAGGTCTCATTCGATGCTCAGATGTTGTCCACATCAAAAAAAAGAAAAAAAAATAAACTTGATTTTTTTTTACCCTTAGGTCCCTTTCTCTATGCGCTGTCACATATATTATTATACAGCTAACTAAATTTATGTCGTTTTTTACATTTTCGTTTGTTTTAGTGAAAAGTATGTTATAATAAGTTTCGAATTCGTCGGCATTTTCATTGAAGTACTCAGCATGTCAAGAACTTCTCGAGGAAGTTGCAACCGTTTTCACTTTCCGGACATGTCCAAAGCTCTGTTTAAAAGATCCGAAAAATTATTTCTGCGGCTATTTTTGCGTGCGTGATGCAGTCTATCGGACTTATATAACTTGTTGCGCGACTCAGCCGCGTCTTCACCAAAACAGCCTATAGGAAGTATTGCATTTTCAAGCCAAGGATATTTTAATAAAATTTGTTTGGCAGTATTATGACAAAAGGTTTAAAATTTTTCAATATTTAGCGGGAATTGGCAGTATATGGAAATTAGGAAGACTTTTAAGCTGTATATCAACTCTATGTCGATACCAGTTATTTCTGCGAAGGTGGCATGGTCTGAAAATGCCCGACGCGCAGTATTACAATCATTGGTTCTGCCAAAACCGCCCGTTTTTGGCTTATCAATTTGGGTCTTCAAATCTTTTCCCAAAATAATTTTTGAATCTGCTTTTTTCGTTCGTTCATGTACTTGCGATCCTCTTCTTTTCGAATTTGACATTTTTTAATATTGCACTTATAGCCTGCATGCAAAATGAACTCAAAGAATCGTACCCAACAATGTAGGGGCCTTAAGCCATACTTAAGGTTACCATCCTTGGATTGAATACTAACACTCTCAATGTCTGTAATGCTTGTGAAATCCTTTGGAGTTGCTTTACAGATTGGGCACGCTTGACTGGAAATCGTAGTAGTAAACGTTCAAAACTTTACCATCAATTACAGTAAGATGTAATTTGAACTCAATTCCAATAAATTTTCCCACACCAATTTCTATTGTTACATTATGTAAATTACCGATCTGTTGTTTTAATTCCATGTCTTCTTGTAAATTTTTTTCTTTTGTTTCTTTTGTAAATTTCAGTTTTATGAGACGACAAAATCTGACTGATTGAGGTGTACGGTTATTTTACAAAATTGGCCTCATCGTGGTTGCAAATAAAGAATTGTCGGACTCTTTAGATAGTGATTGATTTTGGAATTTCTATTTATAACAAGAATGACCGGAGCTTACATAGCTATTAATCAGATTGGCCTCTAATACTTATAAATATTTAGTTTCGATCATTACTAAAGCAATAACATCCTTTTGCATCGTAAAGATTCTGCTTGCAGTATGCATCAACAGCATGTCTATCACTTATTTTACACCTTCTGGTCTGCATTTTCCTTAAGAAGCCGCGACTTCTTTATATAGTGGATAAATGACGCAGTTTTTAATTTTATTTTCACGTCTTATATTTATATATTGTTCTTTTGTAAAACTGTTCTCTAACAAAAAAGCCTAGTGATTCGTCTGCACTGAAGCGTTTTATGGTGTTTTCGCTAAAATGTGCAACTTTTCTTTTTTTAGATGGCCTTGTCGGATTAGCACGTACTTCTTTTAGTATCGATGCCATATTAGTTTTTTTCTGTATTCGGGACGCTGTTGTAGCTGCATGTACTAGCAAATCTGTATCATGACAAAAAAATTGAGAATTTAAGCATCTTTCCTCCTTCCGCTTTCAGATTTTTGCACATACGCCTTCCATAAGCGACCTATTAGTGCTGTAGTAGCAGCTGTATTTATTTTCGAAACGAATTCAGTGTTTAGGCGGAGTTTGTTTTATTTCTGAAAAACGTCTATCTTCCTATGAGATTTTTTCCACCTTAATGTCAGATTTTTCGGAATCTTTCTTTCAATGAAACGAGAAATTTGTAAACAGTCATGTTGTTATTCACTTTAATTTTATCATCAAACGAAATTTTCACAATCTTTTATATCACAACACGGTTTTCGCAACCTGAAATTTTGAAATTACACTAAGAACACTTTGCATAATATGTTCCTGGTTCTTCGAAGTGACTTTTGTAAAAAAAACTAGGTTATGTCAGAATTATTTGTGTTTCTTCTCACTACACATTTTTTTTTACAAAAATTGTATCTTAAAATATAAAGCAATAACAATCACTTCTCTTTTCCATATTTTATTTATTTATTGTTTTTTGTTTATACTTAAACAACTGCGTTGCAATCCTTCTTTTTCACAATGTTTTATATTTCCTTCTTTAAATTTTGACTTTGACTGCGGTATAAACAACGGTCATTCGATTTTCATAAAAAAAATTGCACTCTCACATACTCATTTTAAAAATCCAACTCGAAAAATTATATTATTACAAGTGCAAAAAAGGAATTGCAATGGCAGAAGAAATTGAAAAACATTCTATCGTACCGGCAACAGACTGAGCTGTGAGTATACAACTCTCTCAAAACAACAGCTCCTGAAAATAATCATTAACAAGCTCAGAACAGGCTAAAATGATAGGCTTTTTAATGATAGATTAAGAAATAAAAACCATGTCCGTCCGTTTTCAAGAAAATCATTGAAATAACTGGGAAGAAACAATCTGCCTTCTGCCAAAAGATCATTCAATTGCCGAACATTTTTAAACATATTATTCTTCAATTTTATATCGCACAACTCCTGACCAACCTGTTGATAACTTAGAATCGAGGGTTTCATCCTGCGTCAATCTAATTCCATGCCGCATTTACCCTATTGATGGCGACTTCAATGCAATCGGAAATCCAGACACTTTTCATTTTAACGATCCTAATAAAGGTAAAAAATTATTCAACCAATAAATAATAAAATTGGATTCAAGCAAGCCCACTATTCAAACATGCTCTACTGAAGTTCCAGAGCGACATTACTACAAATTTAAGAAATCAAATGTGTACAGTAGCAATATCCCTAGACATAGAAAAAGCTTTTGACTTTGTCTTCCAGAGTGCGATACTTTTCTGGTGAAAATGTTATTCAGCTTTTTCGAAGACCGATCTTTTTCAGCACATATCCGAGAGGCATCTTCTTCATTTGGAAGGGTGCACTGTGGTGTCCCACAATAGTGGGACAGATTCACATCTAGTGAACATCAATAAAAATCAGGAAAATGTCCAAAAATGGTGGTCCCACAAAGTGAAGCTCTACGACTCTGAATTGACGAAATTGACATCCCCTTCAAAACAAATATAAAATATGTGGGTGTCACATTTGATAAATAAATGAAATTTAATTTATACGCGTGCTTCGTACTCCAAAAGGCAAACACAATATCCCGGATGTTTTCATATGTCCTTAAGAGTAAATATCTGCCGCAGAACACAAAGCTGCTTCTATACATGATTACAGTATGACCAATATTGTGGTGCGGGTTTTCAGTCTGGTTGACTATGTCCCCTATAGTAGCCAAAGATTTAGAAATCCTCGAACGGTAATTTTTGTGAAAGTGCATAAATAAACATTATGCAACCCGCACAAAAAAAAATTCCAATTCCTACGTATATAACGCATCAGGAGTTTTGCCGCTTTGCACTTATGCATTTCATCTCCAGACGATATTTATTGAAAGGCTCACCAACCATAAAAAACATTCTTCTATAAGAGATATACGAATTAGTAAAAAAAAATGGTCCGCCTCAACTTACCTTTCTCCAGTTGGTATACTTAATGAGAATCATGACACCGACCTAGTCCGCAACATTTTGCTACAATTTTACATAAAAACAGTACCTGGAATACATAGAGGTATAATATTTACAATTTTACTCATAATTATACTTATACGCTACAAGAATATTAATTCAAACATAATCTAATTTTGAGCTATGTTATTTTATTGTTCAAGTCTTCTTTTTTCTGTGTAGTTGTGTAAGCTGTTATGCCCTAAATTATTGTAAATAAAAATTCGTTTTTTCATTATTTTTTCCGCTGTTTTGTCCATTTTTGTTGACTTTTTCAAGGGATTCGTCTATTTAAAATAAAAACATTTATTAAATTATTATATTTCAGTTACATTATTGACCATTTTAGAAACACACAATTAACTGTGACAACACTCATTTTTAAACAGACAATTTAATTTAAATAGCAAAGCTGTTTGATTGCAACTCCGTAGCAGAAGCTTATGTTGTCCGTGTCTTCTTTGAAATTAATCGTATTTCCATTTTTCTGTTGAATTCTCAAGCTTTCTATAATGTATCTCTTTCTCTCCTTGCTTTCATTGTCAATTATTCTGACATTTTAAAGTCAGCTATATGCCCCATGTTTAGTAAGTGTTGTTTTAAAGCTGTTCTTTTTTTCTTTTCTATATATGCCGTGTGTTCTCCCATTCTAGTTTCAAGTGATCTCTTTGTTGTTCCTATATACTTAATCGCAGCTTTGTTCGTCATTTCCCTACATCCTATTTCGTAAACTATGTTGTTTTGCCGTTTTTTGTCTATTGGTGTTTAAACATTAGAAAATATTGCACTGAGTGTCGCGTGAGCTTTATAAGCAAAACATATGGTAATGTTTGTTGATACTCGCATTATGGTGTTCATGTTCTTTTGTCTGCCAGCTTTCCATTTTTTCGATGTTATTAGGGTTACAATTCCATTTTTTCATTTTTGTCTTTTCAATTAAATTGTGTTATTTATTTCGGGGAAACTGTTGTTTTTTAAAATATTTGTAACTTCTTTGGTGTTCTTTGTTTGAAATTCATTGTTACTTAGATCAGGACTCATAAAATAAAACGTTTTGCTGTAACTGATTGTGTTTTTGAATGATAATTCTACCTGTTATTTTATGTTGATGTTTTTGTGATTTAGTTATTAAATTGCTTCGTCAAGTAAATCATCTAATACAATATCCGCTATGGTGGGAGAGAAAGGGTTGACCATTAGCATGCCGTAAATTTGGCTGTATAAATATTTTCTCCATAAATAAAATAATTATTCTCAAATAGGCAGGCAGAAGTTAAGAATTTTTAGAAATTTTGTCTTTATATTTTCTTTTGTTGTTGAACTTTGGTTCATTTTTTCATAATTATTCTTGTGGCAGTGTTAACCGGGATATTAGTAAATAAGGAAATGACGTCAAATGAAACAATAGTTTCGTTGTCATCTATTTTTAAGTCTGTTTTCTATATATTTGGAATGTTGATAGCATGGTACATTGGCGATACTATTGGTCTTAGGGGTGTATCAGGTTTGTGTATTTTAGGCCGTCCTTACATCCGTGGTGCAGTTTCTGCCGAACAATGTAGTTGTTTCTTTCCCCATGCGTCTATGATATTGTTTATTTTTAGTTCGGATATAAATTTGTTATTATTTGTTTGTAGATAATGTGTTGGATCTGTTCTTAATCATTTGTATGTACTTTTGTTTTCAAGTAATTCTTTTATTTTCCTAATAATCTATTATTACTTACTATAAGTTAGAGTTCATTATACGTATTATTTTAATATTAGTATTTACACATTACTCACTGTGATATAATTTTACAACCGAATCATTCATTATGTTTTGTTTCGTTTTTCATATCAATGGCCTCTGTTATCGCTGTTAATTAACAGTTTTGTTATTTAGTTTTAATGTTATGTAGTTTATTTGGATTATTTATTCACATTTTGACAGACTCTCACTGTCCGCAACAGTAAAGGCCGCGAGCAAGCCTTATTCTCTGTCAATTTATTTTATATATATTCTCATTCATATACCTATCACATCTGCAAGCATTCGCAAGCACCCTTCACCCACCGTACATTAGAACAAGACAAACATAGTTCTAAGTTTAAAATGTTAACCATTTGCTATGTACATTGGTTAGTCCCCTTTTCCACAGGCAAATTGTTATTTGGCAAATTTTTTGTTTTCTCTTTTGAAATTTTCGCTTGCTTTTCCACTAGCAAATTTTTCTTTGCCAAATTTGCGAATCAAAATACAAAAGAAAGAAAGAAACGTCAAAAGTGTTTACATTTTAAAGAATTTTTCGAAGAAGTGTATACATAATTTAAAATCGGTGCAATAATGGACAAGGAGTGTAAACATAATTTAATAAAAGAGATTTTGGATTGTACAAAATCCGCGTTTGATATGGAGTCAGACGATAGTGATAAAGACGAATTCATAAATGGTTTGTTACACTAAACTAAAAAAATTGATTGTGAATTAATATAAATTTCATATTGTAGGATCAATCAATTTGTGCGACAAGGCGTCAACATTGCCAGTTGCACGACGTAAAGGACAATGGGTGAAACCATGGAGGAGGAATAAGATTGAACGCGGCTCGTTTGCTTTTCTGATGAAGGAGTTGGAAACAAATGATGTTTCCTCGTTCTGCAATTTCTTGCGTATGGACAAAAGTCATTTTGATTACCTGTTGTCTTTGGTAAAAACAGATATTGAGCTCTGCGATACGCAAATGCGAGATGCCATTCCACCAGCAGAACAACTAGCAGTTACTCTTCGATTCCTTGCCACAGGTAAGTTACTTTAAGTGGTTTAACAAAATGAAGAAAGCACCCAAATAAATATGTATTATCTTATTGTATTATCATAGGAGAAAGTTACCAGAGCTTAAACTATCAGAGCCGACTGTCCACGACCAGTATTTCTCGAGCTGTGCCACGAGTTTGTGGGAGTATTTGGCGCAGACTTAAAAATGATTACGTGAAGGTATGTATAAATGCAAATATTTGTAAACATATATTAAATTATAAAATGTATATTACTTTTAGTTTCCAAGCAGTTCATCAGAGTGGGAGGGTGTGGCAAAGGAATTCGGGACAAAATGGCAATTTCCTAATTGTCTCGGCGCATTGGATGGGAAACACATTAACTTTCGATCACCCCGAAAAGACGGTGCGTATTATCATAACTACAAGGGCACGAATAGCATCATATTAATGGCCCTTGTTGATGCCAACTGCAACTTCATTTTTGTTGACGTCGGTTGTAATGGCCGCTCTAATGATGCGGGGGTGTTCCTGCAAAGCCAGCTGAGTAAGATTGTGGAGGAAAGCAAAGGACTGCCCCAAGACAGCATTGTGGGAAAAGGAAGAAAATTGCCTTTTGTTGTGGTCGCAGATGACGCTTTTCCGCTGCAAAAACATGTATTAAAACCATACCCGTTCCATACAAACTTTGAAGCAAAAAAAGTGTTTAACGCAAGGATTTCCCGTGCAAGACATGTTGTAGAGCATGCATTCGGTATCCTTTCCAACAGGTTTCGAGTGTTTTTGACGACAATGCAATTAAAAGTCGATAATGTTGAACTGGTGACACTTGCTTGTTGTGCCTTACACAACTATTTGTTGGAAGTAGATACGAAGTACGTGGGAAGCACGCAAAGTCAAGCATGCGATACTGACTGTTCTTCTCCAAGCAGTACATACAATCCACGAAAGGGTCAAGCAGAACAAATTCGACAAGATTTCTTGAACTATTTTAATGAAGAAGGAAAGCTGGATTGAATGTGAAAATATTTTAAATAAAAACAAACTATCTAATTATCTTAATTTAAAACTTGTTTTTTAATCACATTTGCAAAGGCGGTGTTAAACCGTAGATACAAAATAAAGTTCTACGGTGTTAGTGTAGGTACATAGTCATCAAGAGATCAAGTTACAATTCAGTTTCAAACTTTAAAACAAAGTAAACAAATGCCCTTAGTTCTGCACTAAATATGTAAGTACTAAGTAACAAAAAAAATAACATGTTTAGCTCCACGCTCTTAAATAATAAAACTAATTAAGGTAGTTATTGAAATCATCCTCATCTAACAGATATTCAGTTGAAATCTCGCACGTTTCCCCAACAAGGTCATCTGCAAAATCTTCTGATACTTTAGCAGCAGCAGCTTGGTCAGTTTGTGGCAAAGGTAATGAACCTGAGATGATAACGCCCTTTTTTTGCTGCGCTTTTTGTACGTATTTCATCATTACTCTCTGCACTTCCAAACTCGCTGCTACTCGATCTTCAATATCGACATCCTCCATTTGGTTTGTGACCATTGTACCCAGCCAGGCGTACGTTTTGCCATTATTTGAACGCTTTCCTGCTAACTGCTTTAGCACAGCTAGGTCTTTGGCGAATGGATGAGATGTTTTTGATTTCTTCTTCCTAGGAGCTCCCTCAAAACTTTTGTCGTTAGAAGACTGAGAAAAGTCCTCTAAATCAATGGAGCTCGGCTGATCGGTCGAATCATCCAGGAAGCTTTCGCTGAGTGAATTGTCCTGGAAGCAAAATAAAACAAACACTAACATGTTTGTGCTTCATTAATTAAAGAAAACTATAGTTACCTCTATATTGCTACGACTTTCCTTCAGTTGAGTGTGGCTGTTCAAAAATGTTAGCTGGTCAAAGCACCAAAGCTTAGGTTTAACAACATCGCGCGCCCCGGCTCCACTTTTTTTGGAATTGGCCATTTACCTTTTTTCCGCCATATACTGTATCCTTAGGGTGCTCCATTTCTTTTTAATTTCTGGAACGGTGAATGCCTGGTTTAACAATTGCATTTCAATGCAAATTGCATTAAATGCTTCGGCTTTCTTTGTCCGGTCCAGATATTGTTTAGACCGAACATTATAAATGCAGGCATGTTGCTGCACCAAAAGAATCACTTTTTCTACCTCCTCATGGGTCCACTTGAAAGACATTTTATTTTATTATATAAATTGCAAAAATTAAAAATTAAATTTCACTTGCACAAATTAAAGCAACAGGTTTGTAAACAAAAGCCGGCTGTGTGTCAGTAAAACGAATAGGTTAAAAAGGAAATGTCAACAAAATTGTTTGCGTGTACCGCAAATTCTGAGCAGGCAAAGTTTTGTTTCTCTTCCTCGCACCCCTCTCGCCTACAAATAAAAATTTGCCTGTGGAAAAGGGGACTTATGTTACTGGAAAAGTCTCAAAACACTTTCTTACTTACTTACAACACAACTTCGCACTTGTACTTGTCTCGTTCATACCGAACACATCACATTTAATGAATACGGAGTTTTTCCGAGTGTGAATCGAGGTTTGTGTAAATGCTATGCGTTCAACGCATTCATACTCTATTCAATATAAGTACATGTCTCTCTAGCACTCACTCATTGCCAGACATTGATGAATGCGGCGATGGATTTTTGTGAGTGTTTCATGGGTGGTTTTTTCTGCATTCATGCAGGTGCATACATAACACTAAGCATTGAAGGGAAACATTAATTTCCTGATATTCCCATAAATGCAGCAGCTGAAATGTTTGAAAATATAATTTTACTTGGAATGAAGACATTTATTCCAAATAAAGTTATGTCGGTTTCTGTCAGATCTAAAAAGGAGGAGTTCAGAAATTGGCGTTTGAGCAAGTAAGAACTTTGGTCGTTTGTAAGAAGAATAATGTATAGTTCATCATCTATCGTAACTATACCTATGCAATGAATTTCTTAAATGGCATATGCTTCACAGTAAATGCTTCAAATAATACATTCTTTACCAATAAATCAAACTAGTAATTTTGAGAGCATTAAACAAAATATCAAGCCATTCAAAACATTTTTAAGCAAAAAAAGTACTTTTTTCAGAGTACTCATTACCATTTCAAATCAAAAAAAACTTTGCTTTTAATCTCATAAGAAAAAAATACTTCCATCTTTCTACAGAGTGTGATTCTCTTTTACACTCTCACACTCTGTAAATAATTCTAACATTCTTCGTGTTTTGTATGACGTAATGCAGATCGTGATCGGCACATGGTATTGATTTGAATACTTGTGCATTTCACATCTTTTAAAAAAAGAATTGTATTTTTGTACATCAACACATTTTCATAATCAAACAGAATTCA
Organism: Hydrotaea diabolus; assembly: GCA_963513945.1. Classification (NCBI taxonomy): domain Eukaryota; kingdom Metazoa; phylum Arthropoda; class Insecta; order Diptera; family Muscidae; genus Hydrotaea; species Hydrotaea diabolus. Next base: position 108,277,728 of record OY740717.1, read on the forward strand.
TAATATGGCGTTTACACTACATTCATTATTCGTAATTCGCGCTCTCTTTCGTAATTCAACCCCCAATTACAATGCAAATTACGCAATTCACCATACAAAATCGAAAGCGAATTACGTTGTTTGTTGGTTATTCATCTTCAACTACCTTCTGAATAACGAAGAAATCACTGCCTTTTTTACTTCTTATTTGAAAATATCGAAGCTGCTATCAAAATAAATATGTAAAAATACTGCTCTGCTCTCATTTACTCGCTCTTTTTCTATTCACCTTATTGCAAAACACCAAAAGCAATGTATATATTGATAAATTTTGTACTTATCTTTAGAGCCCATAGCCAAATTAATTAAAAGAGGATTCAGTTCTATAGATCGAATATAAAAGAAGAATTGTAATGTAAACAAACACATTTTTTTTCTTTGGAATACCGAAGCAAAAGCAACTGTCAAATCGAATTAAATAAGCGTAGTGTAAAGAAGGTAATTTGCGTAAGTAATTCAGAGAGCGAATTAGGCAATTCGATATGTAGTGTGGGCATGGCATAACTTATTGCGATATAGCAAGTGGAATATTGTGCTTGGTTTTCTTATTAGAATACTCATTTTTTATCAGTCATTGCTAAAGGTACTACTTTATACAGTGCAACTAAATTAAACAAATACGGAGACACATAAATGAATGTCTTGCTGCAGACCTTAATCCTAACATTGTTAAGGACGACGAGATATTCAATGACCCGTTTAATAACCTAACCTATTGGCTGAAATGGTCGCAAGAATTGTTTCCTTGCCGGAAAGCATTCAACCACTTCCCGTTATCAAAAACGTATCTAGTTTCATGTCACAGATATTTTTTTCAAACTGGCGGAGTTAGAATGGTTCAGGTGAATCTCCATGTAAATAAGTCCCCGGATGGTATTTCGGCAATTGTCCTATGTAAGTGCTCCTCGAAGCTAGCCCGCCCATTACACAATATTTTAACCTTGCTTACCGTGCGGCGGTCTTTAAAGCGCGTTGAAAGGTTGCAAACATCCTGCCGCTCCCTTAAAAGGGTGAAACCAATAATTCTGCGAATTATCGGCCAATTGCAACCGGTAAGGTAATAGAGACCAACTATTTCCATTCTTGATTTATATCGAGCTTCCTATACGAGTTGCTGTAGATGTTCTCATCCAGCGAACATGACTGTCGGTGTATTCAGAGTTCTGTTCTTTCTTCTACTTATCTTTTTCTTTCATTCATTAACGATCTTTTGGGCCAGAGCGTGAACCCAATCTACTCATTCTCGGATGACAACAACCTCTGTCATTCATTTTCATTCGGCCGTAGGCCTAGCCTTCAATATATTGAATACAAAAGGCGAATTATAGTTGAGACACTTGGCCGAGATCTACTGACCATTTCCGAGTTGGGTTGAATTAAAAGCAAAGATTCCAATGATGTCCTTCATTTCTATCAATGGTATGGATATTGAACAATCAGATGCTTTAGATGTTCTGGACATGAAAATACAATGTGCCGCTTGTTGGGCAAGTTTCGAAAGAAGCAATCATTCTGGTCTTTTTAATATCTATACAATTTACATCAGGCCGAAGATGGAATACAACTCCCATATCCTTGGAGCTACTTGACCGTGCTGTTAGGCGACAGCAGGGTCCCCAACTTTATTGTTTCCCTTAAGCATCGTTGGAATTTGGGTTGCTTGAAGCTGTTGCTTTCATGGTGTGTACTTTAGATATATCCGTAGTTTTATTCGCGACGTGAGGAAGTTCGGCAAGGAAACGCGACTGTCTAGGAATTTACACCCGTTTGTTATCGATTGGCCATTTGACCCCACTATACACTACACATCAAATTCGTTTTTCGCTCGTATATTCCGTATATGGAATCTACTTCGGACAAATGTAGTTCCTATTAATCCAGAAGAAGAAGCCAAGTGTCAATTGACAACGCAATGCACTGCATGTATATGGAGCATCTCCTGAGTGTTCGTTATTAAAAAAACTAAAAAAATTACCAGGAAAATCAAAAATATTTGTACAATGGAGTACATGGAGTTGGATCTTTTTCATATGAAAAGGCGATTTTACTACTAGCTTTAAAGAACAACAAAAATTTTCAATAGATAATTCACCAAAATTTAGTTTTAAAGTTTATATCTCTAAATATCTAAGCCAGGTTCTACTTAACAAAAAGGAACTACGCCGCTTTATCACTTTTCAATTCCGTAACGTAAGCATTCATGTTTTTCAATGTACTTATAGAAACCGAATACTTTAATATCTTTTGGGAATGCGAATATACCAAAATTAGTTTTGTCGAATGCGAAAGCTAATATTCAGCAATTGCTTTTCAGAATGCGAATGTTCAATATGATGTTCGTTACAACCCCAATATAAATCGTTTTGTATTCGTTGCTTTTGTGAGTGTTAAGGCTGGTACCAAGCTCGTTTACGAGAAAATTTCAGTAAGAATGATTTTTTCTTGCTATAATTGACATTACCAGTTTAGTACTGTCGACTATATGACATTTTTTGAAGCCAATTTACATGAAAATAAGATACTGTTGGCATAATTGAAAACAAATTCATAATCATATTTTTTACAGTCTTTAGGGGTCTTTTAGGTGCGAGATCTGGATTTTTTGTGTAAGGTTCGACACATTTTCGCAGGAAACATCAAACTTAGTACCAGCCTTTAGGTAAGATAAACTGAAGACATGTGTCGTTTTTGTGATATAATTATTTTGATTCATAAAAATCTTGTATTATTTTTTACTTTAATTCATACGCCTTTATTCCTAAAAACTTACAATAAGCTTAAAGGTCATTTTTTTATAAAGAAACCTACTTGTCATTTGCTTATTTATAACTTGGTAAAGTTATAATATTAATGGTGTTGATTTCTAATATTTGGTTATATTTATGTCTTAATATATTTTCTAGTGATATTTTATATTTGTTGTATTGATTCTCCGTGGATAATTAACCGAATTTGATTCACCCATTAGCATTAGGTGTGGTGCTAATGGGTGATCAATCTAGAGGTATTTTTCCATAGGTTTTTTTCACAGATTACGCGTGAGTTGTATTTAACTTTTTTTTTTCTTTTCAGTATTGTTTGACTTTTCATCATGGAAAGACTTACTTACACCTTACACTGGTAAAATCATCGGTCCGTTTTTTTTTGAAAAATGATGATGGCCGAAACGTAACCGTGAATGGTGCTTGATATCGCGCCATGATATTGGACTTTTTGTTACCTCAAATTGAAGCCCGTAATCTTGACGGCATTTCGTTTTAACCTGAAGGTGCCACTTGCCATTCAGCTGCTCAAACAATGGGTCTATTGAGAGGTAATCTCGAACGTCGAAGTGCAGCTAGTTTCACTTTTTGGACCGGTGAGTTGGCAGCCTAGGTCGTGTGATATCACACTTTTTGGACTTTTTTGTTTGGGGGTACGTCTAAAGTCTATGCTGACAAACAAGATACGATTCAGATTAGCGAGTCATCCAAAATTAGCTCGCAGAATGAACACCCTGAGGCGTAGTTGCGGCCAACATTTGTAGTAAATTATGTTCAGAAAATAAATGGCACAAAATGTCCTTTCGAATGAACAATAAAGATCATACACTTGATTTAAACTTTTGTATTTTTTTTATTTTGAAAAAAATAACACTAGATCACCCGATAGGTTGTCAAATAAACAAGAAGTTAAATACTTATACAGCGCTGCTGAATAAGAACGTAGTCAATACTGAATCGGAAGTTGCGTCCGACGTCCGACTCGAAGTACTACCGCTTGCAGATGTAACTCCTAGGCAGAAATTTATCGCCAAGATTCCCGAAGATGCTGCTTCTCTATCTCACTGGAGTTGTGGGTTCCTTCTTTGTAAAGATGGAAGTAGCGGATGATGAGGACGACCTACTGGAATCCGACGACGGAGTCAACGTTACAGTCGTCCACAGAAAAGACCTATAGTAAAGGTTAGCCAAATCGACGTTCACCACTCTAAAGGACCATCAGTTGCCATTCATCCAAGAGTTGTGGATGCATAAGAACCTAGGGCGGCCTTACATGAACATTTACAGTACTGTAAGCAACTAGGCCAGGTAGGAGAAGAACTTGTAGCTTTGCTAAGAACAGACTTAAAGCTTTTATTTAATTTGATTTTCGAGATAAGGATACATTAAGGCGGGTCGCAAAAAAATTGTATGAGTCACCCCCTAGATTTGAAGTCCATAGAGAGAGTATTTCAGAGATGGGAAAAAATTTCCGCGAAAGTTAAATACCTCCAAAATGTATTTTATTGTACAGTTCCTTCTTCGTTGATTTGTGTCTCCAACAGCTATATTTTCTTCACTAGTTATTTTTGACACCGAGTTCAATTTTGGCTAGGTACCTCGGGTACCTGATTTCTAACTATCATATTTGAAACATGTTATGTCAAAAACTTAAAGATATTAAAATTCCTATAAACTTGTGCTTTGAAAGTATTCATTTATATTTACAAACAAAAAAGTTACATGAGAATATTTTTATCACTTTTATCAAATTGTATTAAAATTCCATGAGCACACTGTTCTTTCGTTTTAAGCCGGATCGGAATGTTTTTTATATTCGTGTTCAATTTCGAGTAGTTACCTCGGGTAGCCAATTTTCAACTATCTAAAAAAATTGTTCAAGTCATAACACATGAGTTCGGACTTAATTCTGATAATTGTGTGTGAAAGTAGCTTCAAAAAGAAGAACTTCTGCATCATTCGTGTAGTCAAGGTACGTACAAATAATAATTTAATAATTAATTTGAAGTTAGTATCTTCTAGGGGAGTTTGTCACGTTTTAGGCTCTTTTGTTTGTCATAACTCGAGAACCACTAGTCCGAATATGCTGAAACAAATTTAAAAAATAAATATTACAATTCCTTTAATCTGTTCATACAACGTTTCGCTACATAGATCATGAAAATCGATTTACGCGTTTCGCTTTTATGCACAATTAAGTGAAGGTATGAATTTCAAAAATTTGCTCGAGATATGTACAAAATTCTTTGGAAAAACGTTGATGACTTTTTTATGATTCTCAGAATTTAAAAAAAAAGTCATAAACAATAGGTTATTTGATTTTTATGATTTCTCATAAACTTCTGCTTCCTTTGTAATTGGGAGACACGATACACAGGTAATCAATTTCAATGTAAAGATTGGAAAGCAAGAGCTCCCGAGCTCGAGAAACCATATAAAATAAAATTACGGAATAAACCTTTAATAAAGGATCTAGATGATATTTCCCATCGCTCCACATGAAATTAGAAATTGCTGGGAAATTCGTCGAAGTGGTAGTCAAAGATATTGATGACGCCTATGACTGTTTGAAATCCATCTTTCCAAAACTCAGTGAAGCTAAAATAAGAACAGGTAAATTTGTTCACTTCGATATATTCGCATTACCAATATTTTTTTCGTAAATGTTACGTAAAACGTTATAACCACCTATGTGCATTGGACGCATTGAAACAAGTCATCGAAGGCGTTTTAGGAAAGAACCGTATACGGCGAGATGACATACAGACACGAGTGGACAACTTGCTGTATTATTTTGAAAAAATCAATGCATCCACCTTGATACCTTTTGGGCACAATTACCTCAGGAATCGGACGAACAAGGAGAGAGGTTCCACCAGGTGACCATGCCAATGGAAAAGGAATTCAAAGGCAAAAAATTGGATGCATTGCTTGCGGAGGTTTGTTGGTGGAGTTCTAAAATTATGCAGTTTGAAGATATATGCAAGTGTTTTATAAACTCGATGTAATATGAATCGGAATGTTTATTTTCATGCTAAATAAAGAATCAATAAAAAAGTCATCAATGTTTTTTTCCAAAAAATTGTATGCATATCTCGAGCAAATTTTTGAAATTAATACCTTAACTTAATTGTGCACAAAAGCACAACGCGTAAATCGATTTTCATGATCTATATCTCATTTTGTTCATAGGTTATGTGACTTTACGTAAAAGTAATAGGAATTGACACTTTTTACCGTTTTGTATTTTTTATGAATTAAAAAAATTTCATTTTTATTTTTATAATTTTATAACTGCGAAACTGTTGCTTATGTAGCGAAAAGTTGTATGAATAGACTTCACATTAATTAATAAATTATTATTGGATGTACATTGACCAAACGAATGATGGAGAAGTTCTTCTTTTTTGGGTTACTTTCACACACAATTATCAGAATTGAGTCCCGAATCAATCACCTGAAAAATGTTGTACTGCGTAATAATATTAAAAATACATTTATATTCACAAACAGAAAAGTTACATGACGATATTTTTTCAACTGCAGGTACCCATGTACTATGGGCCCAATTACGGATTTCGGAGGCAAAAACTCACAGGAAGCAGCTAGAGCTTTGTAATTTTGTATATAAAATTTCAAGGGGTTTGTTCATTGCCACGCCGACTTCAACTGCCACTGATAGGGCAATAGTGCTTATGTGGAAAAAACTCCTAAGAAGCAGCTCTAGGTTGGTTATTTTGTAACAGAGATATTCTGTTATGATCATTTTAGATCTGAGTAAAAATTTCAAGCCGATCCGCCTACTGTCACGACTATTTTCAAAGCGCTTAAGTGGCAAAAACTCAAAGGAAGCAGTTAGAGCGTTAATGTTCTTTTTATTTATCACTACGATGATCATTAACGAGCTCAATAAAAGGTACAAGTTGTTCGGCTCACTGCCACACCTACTTTCGACGGTGGGCGTATCATTATCAACAAATGGGTTTTAAATATAATGAGAGCATTTTGAAAGAGATAAGATTCATTCATTTATTTTTTTTCTAATAGTTAACAAATATAATGTTTATCTAAAATTAAATTCAATAAAATTCAATAAAAATTAAATAGCTAAAATAATATTCTTCTTTTGCTAATGTTTATTCGCTGACTACACCATAAAGATTTAATACAACTAAAAAAATTGATTAAATTATATATGTAAAACTTAGCGTTTCGTAAGAAAATCTTACTTCAAAATCATCCAATATGTCATCAACTTCTAATTCTAAGTCAAAATGATTTAGAGTTTCTGTGTCCTCTTCACAATTAGAAACTTGACGTAGTTGGTAATTGATATTCTGGAATCTTTAAAACAGCAATAACTTCTTTTGGCAGCTGCAACCTTTTCTTTGCCGAATTTCGGTTCTTCAAATAAATACTAGATAATAACGGATCAGAAGAACCCATTGCTCTGTTAAAAAACATCCGTTAAATTTTGTTCTCTAGAATCCTTTCGAGCATGCTCAATGCGGTCCGTTTTATAGAATTTGTTTCTCGCCTCAGAGGCGGCTTCTCCAGCACATCCGAGAGGAACACTTGATGTTTATAGTATTTGTGAAGAATGCGCTAAAATTGTATGCAAGGTCGCTGACAAAGGATACCATTCGTAATTTTTAAAATATATTTCGGCAGTTGCACGCAAAAATAAATGTGCAAAAGAACACTTTTCTTATTTTAATTTCAGTGATTAACATATATATTAAATAAAATAATATTCCAATTTTTACTTACCTATTCTGTTGTAAATTTATTATTACTTTTATTTGTTTACATAAAACAGCTAATTTCAAACACTGTTCTATCTTGCACATTTTGGTTGGCTAAAATTTCTCCATCCAAAATTTGCAGTCTCTAACATCGAACTGTCAAAATTTTCTCTCTTTCTGCTCTCATTTACTGGACTTTTTGTGTAAACGAACACGATCCAGTTAAAATGTGACCAGAGTTGCAAGTAAACGAACTCACTTAATGTAATCGGGCACGCCAAATTTACATACCGAAAAAAGTTCTTAGTTAGTTACAACTAAAATTTCGACAATCTCATAAGCTTTAGTTCATTACTATAGTTGATGCAAACAACAAACGCCATTGTCAAATTTCAAAATTGACAATTTAAATTACTACGAGAAAAAATTCAAATCAGCTGTTAATGTAATAAAATGTTATTTCTTATGTCACTTTTTTGTTTGTGAACATAAATTACTGAGTATTCTTTCTTTGTGCTTTAAAACAAGGGGGCATCTCTTTATTAAAATTTGAAAAAGAAGTAAACGAACAGCATCCAGTACAAATTTGCAATGAAACAGCTGATTTTGTTTACTGTTTGCATTACATTTCATTTTATTTTTAAAGTGTTAAGATTTGTAATAAAAAAATGTGCAAAAGAACACTTTTCTTATTTTAATTTCAGTGATTAACATATATATTAAATAAAATAATATTCCAATTTTTACATACCTATTCTGTTGTAAATTTATTATTACTTTTATTTGTTTACATAAAACAGCTAATTTCAAACATCTGTTTTATCTTGCACATTTTGGTTGGCTAAAATTTCTCCATCCAAAATTTGCAGTCTCTAACATCGAACTGTCAAAATTTTCTCTCTCTCTGCTCGCATTTACTAGACTTATTGTGTAAACGAACACGATCCAGTTAAAACGTGCACAGATTTGTACAGATTTGCAAGTAAACGAACACACTTAATGTAATCGGGCACGCCAAATTTACATACCGAAAAAAGTTCTTAGTTAGTTACAACTAAAATTTCAACAATCTCATAAGCTTTAGTGCATTACTATAGTTGATGCAAAATTTAGAGTCTTTAAAAAAACACTCAAATTAACTATGTCCATAGTAACAACGTTCACGTATTCGAATTGGAAATAAAATCTAATGATGCACCACTATGCCCAGAATTTAAAAGATTCAATAATTTGATCTATTGAAAGGATTGAATCTATTTAAAATAAGGTACTCGCACATTTCACGACTAAAACTTTATACAAATAAATATTCAACAAATGCTACATTTCCAGCATTCAGTATTCTCATATATCCTATGTATTCGGGAGTTTCTCTACTTGCGGGTCTCTACCGATAAATCGAATTGAACTAAACATGCCACCAAGAGCTGCATAATGTTTCACTAAGCTTGCAACATTCCCTGCTCTGATCTTTTAAAAAAAACTTATAATTTTGAATATTTTATTTTGTAAACAAACACGTTGCCACCGAAACGGCAGCTGAATATAATTTACGCTGGTTGATTCGATATATCTTTAAAATCAACTAAGGAATTCTTTTATTTTTTTGTTTGGGAAATTAAAATAAAACAAGTACAAACGTTGTTAATTTCGTCAAGGACGAACCATATGTACCCTCTGCTAGGGTTATATATGGTGATCCATCTAGAGGTATTTTTTCAATAAGTATTTTCACAGATTACGCGTGAGTTGTATAAAACTTTATTTTTTATTTGTTTTCAGTACTGTTTGACACTTCATCATGAACAGACTTACACCGCAACAACGTCTTCTAACAACTGTATAATGGAAATGAGCGATCGGTAAGAAACTGGCTTCGGCCAAAATTTTGTCAGTGATGAGGCCCATTTCTGGCTCAACAGCAACGTCAATAAACAAAATTGACACATTTTGGCTGAAGAGCAACCAGAAGAGGTCCAAGAGGTGTCATTATACACAGAGAAAACCACGGTTTGGTGCAGTTTATGGCCTAGTAGAATCATCGGTCCATATTTTTTCAAAAAGATGATGGCTGTAACGTTACCGTGAGTGTTGCCCGCTCTGGCGCCATGATATCGGACTTTTTGCTACCTCAAATTGAAGCCCGTCTACCTCAAATTGAAGCCCGTAATCTTGACGAAATTTGATTTCAACATGACAGTGCCACTTGCCATACAGCTGCTCAAACCATGTATCTATTGAGAGGTAAAATTTCGAAGACTAGTTAATTTCTTGTTTTGGACCGGTGAGTTGGCCGGCTAGATCATGTGATTTCCAGCCTTCAAATTTTGTTCTTTGGGGCTATGTTAACTCCAAAGTCTATGCTGACAAACCAGCTACGATTCAGGTTTTGGAAGACAACATTACGCGCGTCATTAAGGCCATACCGGTCGAAATGCTCGAATGATTCATTAAAAATTACTTTGAAGGAAAATATATTCAAAAAATAAATTGCATAAAATGTCCTTTCAAATTACCAATAAATATTTCACGCTTGATTAGAATTTTTATATTTTTTTTTTGTTCTGAAAAATACCTCTAGATGGATCACCTGATCTGAGACTACAATTCAACTTTTAGACTTTTTAGTATAACAAAGTCGATTAAGGTCGACTTTTCGAATTGTTTTGTTTAGGAAAATGAAAATGCAATATGTTGGAATAAAAGTTTTCTTTCTATAAAAAACATTTATTTAAAATATAAGAGTGATCAAAAAACTAATAAACATTAGGTAATTTAAGTAGTTTGTGCATTATTGATTATCAAGTTTAAAAACAATGTTCATTTGTGAATCAGTCGAATAAAAAACATGGAACCACATGTCCTCATCAATTGATTTAAAATAGATATCATATTTAAGTTTCTAAAGAATTTTGGTTTAAATTTGAGTAAGTACTGCATGCGAAAATAATCTATCTATTGGAGAAGTGGCAATGATTGACAAATTTTTGTTCACTACTTTTGCAATAAATGGTTATTCGGTTTCCATTGTTCTCCATATGTGACGCGCAAAATAGAAAGGGACCTAAGGACTGGTTTTTAGTTTTGTTCAGGAGAACCATTCTAAAGATTTAAATACGTGTATCTTTGGTGTACTATCACTTTCATAAAACGCGCATATCTCTGGGAGGGAACACTTTTGGGGCATGGGATCGGTCTCATTCGATGCTCAGATGTTGTCCACATCAAAAAAAAAGTGAAAATTGATTTTTTACCCTTAGGTCCCTTTCTCTATGCGCTGTCGCATATAAGTTTTGGATAAGGGTTTGTTTTAAGACAAACAGGCGGTGTCTTTGAATAGTGCTTCAATTGGGAACACTAATGCCATCATTGTGGCCTTTTTCGAGGCTAGTACTTATACCGTTTTCAAGGAACCCCAATATGCAATCCTTTTCCTTTGCCTTGGAACCCACAATTTCTTTGGCCACATCAACATTGTGTATATGGGTATCAATAACATTTAAGAATTTCTGATTTCGGCGTTTATCAGTTCGCATTAAAAAATAATAAAAATTTACTTGTTGACTGAATATAATTTCAGTGTTTGTATACTGACCGAAATGTTAAAATGATCTGGATGAATTTAGATCATTTTTGAAGGCATACGGTGCTATTAACGCGTGATCCATTTCGAGGTTCACTACTTTTTTAAAGAAAAAAAAACACAGAAAATTCAAATTGAATGGGGAATGTTTATTATCATTTGAAAAAACATTCTTTGGCATTTATTTTTTGAAGATTATGTCTATCAAATGTTGGCCGCGGCTACGTCTTAGATGGTCCATCCGTTGAGTCCAATTTTCGATGACTCGTATGAGCATTTCGACTGGTAACTGGCGAATGACACGCGTGATGTTTTGCTCCAAGGCCTGAATCGAAGCGGGAAAAGTCTAACAGCGTGATATCACACGATCTTGGTGGCCAATCGACCGACTCAATAAATTTATTTATTGATGTGTGGGAAGTGGCGCCGTCTTGTTGAAACCAAATGACGCCGAGATCACGAGCTTCAATCAGGCATCATATAGTCGGTTATCATGGCACTATAACGGTCGCCATTGACGGTTACGTTCTCAACGTCATCATTTTTGAAGAAATATGGACCGATAAATCCACCGGTCCACAAACCACACCAAACCGTTGTTTTTTCTGGATGAAGTGGCAGCACTTGAACCTCTTCTGGTTGCTCTTCGTCCCAAATGCGGCAATTTTGCTTGTTAACATACCCATTGAGCCAGAAATGGTCCTAATCGCTGAACAAAATTTGGCTCGAAAACGCACGAAACACATTGCTCACAGAACGTTAATTTTCGTACTAAAGTTGAACGATTTGTAAACGCTGTTTAGGCGTAGGTCTATCCATTATAAAATGCCAAACAATACTAAACAAAAATAACATGACAGCATGACACGACTCACACGTTTTTTTTATATAAGCTTTATTTGAATTATTGAATCTGCTCCAAAGGAGCCTAACAATAGGTATACGAATCTTAAGTATAATTCAATAATGAATCCTAGTATGGATTTCTTGTAATGTGGGTCTCTGCTAGTTGGCAGGAATTTTAATTAATTTGGTCAAAATAGTATATAACTGGTATGGATCACACGTGAGGATTTTAAACCTGGTTTGGCTTAAACCTCGTGATAAAGGTCCAGAGGACCCTTACAGTCATTTACAGAGTGTTCGCGATATTATGTAGAGTGAAGAACTCTAGTTATGTATGTATAACGGATAACTCTAGAATAGCAGAGTGGACGACATAATTTGGGTTTTGTAGGTTTTTCGCGTTGACTGTTTTAAGGATCACGTATGAGAGCATTTAAGCCACGTGACGTAGAATGAAGGATTTTACACAGTCTTTTTTGAGTGTTCGTCCGCGATTGATATTGACTGTTTTAAAGATCACGTATAAGAGCGTTTAAGCCACGTGACGTAGAAAAGGATTCTACACAGTCTTTCGGGCGCGTGTGTTCGCGATTACTGTTACGGATGAAGATTAGAAAACACGGCGTTCGTTTCTCCGAAGTCTTAAAGATCTGGGACTGCACAATAATTGTCTAGCAAGTATGTTATCATGACGTTCGAGCTTCTCTTTGTGCTTTATATTGATTTTTTGAATTGCCTCTTTAACGAGAGGTATTTTCAAGTCTCGGTGGATATTTTCATTCCTCATATACCAAGGGGCACCGGTAATAAGCCGCAATGTCTTCGATTGGACTCTTTGGATTTTGTCGAGATTGCTCGAGCTTGCTTTGCCCCATAGCTGGGCACCGTATAACCACTGTTGTATAGCAGGACCTTATATTCAAGGCTTAGTTTTGAGTTCGCGTTTAGGAGCCAGTGAAGTTGATGGACCTTAAGTTTCAGTTGAGTTTTCTTGGCTTCGATATGACTTCTCCAGGTGAGTCGGCGATCCAGGTGGATTCCAAGGTATGAAACATGATCAGATTGAGAAAAAGGGATATTGTTTAATTTCAATGTCGGACAAGTGCTAAAATTCAGTGTGAAAGTTACCTGTGTGATCTGTCAAAAAAGGCTATTGAAAAAAGTATCTCTACTTGGATCACATATTACAATAAAATAAAACTTATACTCGTATCTGCTTCTAAATCGGAGAAAATAAATGATAGCACATAATAAATTTAAACAATACGCATTGCTTAGGTGGCAGTTAAAAATATTTACAGCTAACGTAAATGGGGGAAAATGCACCTTTTAGAATCTTTTAAAATCAGAAAGTCTACTTGCCTTTTATACCCAAAAGTCGTTGAGTCGAAAATCGACTTATAGAAACCTATCCTGTGGCGTTATTTAGCCACTATGCTTCAACTATGCCTTTCATTAAGTGCGTCTCAACTAACAGTACCCCATATTAACTACGGTTGATTCACAAAAATTATGTTTTGTTGAGCAAATACTGAAAAAGTGTACTTTTTGCCAACGTCCATTAAGGAGAAATATTTTTCCTTCTGAGGTGAATTTAGCCACTTGCAATCCCAAAAAGGCTTATAACAATAAGCATTCATGCAAAATGTCAGAGTCCTGGTTTATTTCCTTTGACCGCTATCATGATTTCAACAGACACACGGACGGACAGGGCTAAATCGTTTTAGAATTTTACGAAGATTAGTAATATACTTTATAGGTTCTCCAGTCTATACTTCGTGGTTCAAACGCAATGACCATTCACCCTTAGGTGGAGCGTTTAAAAATGTCATGGCATAATTTAAAAAAAAATGTCATTTAAAGTAACTGCTAAAGAAAAACCCGAAAAAAAATAGTCTATAAATCAAAATTTTTCACCAAAACGTAGACTTATTGGAAGTCGGTTTTAAAAATATTTTCTATAAAGTCGAAAACTCGGTCAGCAATTAATCTGCTAAGAATCCATCTATGAAATCTTATTGTGGTCCTCACTGGCCTTTGGGCGTTCAGCGACTTCTGAGAAAGTTGCACTCGATCCCACGACAGCCGGTTCTACGCACCGGATGGACCCGAAGCAGCAATTTTTCGGCCAAGGGCTGTCACCCCGGCACGGTTTGCCGCTACAACAACAACAAAGTTGCACTAATGAAGAGGAGGAAGAGACAACTGAACGTCTGTCCGGCATCTGTAGAGTTAAGGCGTAAACTGTTTGGTCTACAAATATTTTGGTATAATAATACAAAACCTGTCTCTCCGATGGTGATTTGCGCAGGATCTACCCTTTGTCATGGGAGCAATCTGGCTTAAGAATAAAAGAGACCTGCTAGCTTAGACCTCGGATTTTTGCATATTTTTATTGGAGTTGGATAGAAAAATTCCTACAAAATTCGTTTCATTGGAAAAAGAATTCGATCCTGATTTTTTTTAACTATGACTTTAATTATCGTTTTATTACAATTAAAATTATAATAAAAACTAATTAAAAAAACAATAGCAAAACAATCGCCCTATTTATGATCTACATAAAGATTTAGGATATAGTAAATATAAGTAGTATATATATTAATGGTTTTTAAGAAATTTTTCATAATTTTAATGTTACCGGCGAATGTATGTTTTAAAAGCACAAGCGGGTGTATTGAAACAATTGTTGCGAATGTGTTGTAGAAATATGCCGTTTGAAAGCAGGTGGGGTATTTGGAGTTGTATTCTTGTATTAATGGTTGTATGATCTTCATTCGTTGTTGTTGTAGCGAAACATAGTGCCGGGGTGACAGCCCTTGTCCGAAAAATTCCTCCTTTGGGACGATTCGGTGCATATAACCTGCTGTCGAGGGAACGATCTCCATTCGTTGTCTGCTTTGGCGTTCGCGTAGCTCAATGCTAATTTAGTGGTGTATTTTTTGGAACAAGGTACTATAAATGTGAATGTAGGGATATGAAGTGATACACTTTTGGCTAGAATATGGGCGTACCCATTGCCAGGAGTTCCTACATGACTAGGAATCCACATGATTTTTATTTTAATTTTTAGGCCTAGCAGCAATTGTTGTATTGTATTTTATCCAACCATTTGCGCATGCTTCAAAAACTGAACGGCTGTTAGAGCAAATGAGGGTTTTTACCCTTAGTTTTTTTTCAGATTTCCAAAGATTTGAAGACAACTAAGGCTTCAGCTTCAAATATGGATGAACCTTCTGGCAAAAGACCTGTAACTTGAATATTGTCGTTTTCAGTAACGACGGCAAATAATTTGTTGGTATCCGTTTTAAAACCATCGGTGAAGAGAATATCCCAGCCGTTGTCTTTATGCTCAATAAAAATATGTGACAGCGCATAGAGAAAGGGACCTAAGGGTAAAAAAATCAATTTTAATTTTTTTCTTTTTTTGATGTGGACAATATCTGAGCATCGAATGAGACCGATCCCATGCCCCAAAAGTGTTCCCTCCCAGAGATATGCGCGTTTTATGAAAGTGAAGTCGACGATTCTAAGCGCAAATAGAAAGGGACCTAATCTTTACAATGGCTCTCCTGAACAAAACTGGTTTTTAACCTTAGGTCCCTTTCTATTTTGCGCGTCACATATGCTCAAAAGAGTCTGATATAAAATCGGATGTGTTGTTTTTGCTTAAAGTGTGTCAGCAAAAAGGTTTGAGCTCAAAGACCAGGGAGGGTGCGTTTGGTTTTTTATTGTGGTATACTCAATTTGTTGGCAATTTTGTAGATGCTGCATAACGTTGATGGATATTTCAGTTTAGTCCTTCGCTTTTGTAGCAAATATAGTTCAAATATAGTGTGCGATTGATTTAACCCTTATCGGTCCCCTGTATGCGTACGCATACAATTTTGATCTTTTACCTTTAATAAAATAAAAACGGTTCAGCGGAATGACCTTGTATTTTGCAAAGTAGAATTATTTTGCCTGAACAACCAAAAAAAACCCCGTTTTTGAATTTGTACCTTTACTGTATTTGCCTGTGCAGTTATAGTTACGCGCATGTGCGCGCATACACATAATGTAATTGCCGCTTATTTTTGTGTGTGGATTTATAGCACGCACTTATTTTTTCGTTTTATCAATTTCAGTTTGTTCTGGAACACACATAAGTGAAGTTTGTTTGCGCATTTATTTCAATTTTGGTCGTGTTTCGAAGTATTTGATAAAAAAAAATGGATAGAGTTTAACGTGAAAGAAGGCAGCGAGATGCACTAAAAATGGATTTTGTGACGATGATTTTGCATTATCAGACGAGGAGAATGATGAAAGTGAAGTTAGCGTGCATTCGGATAAAGACGAAATTGAGCCACTTGAGCAAAATTTAGCAGAAGAAAATGCAGCAAATCCTGAAAATATATATTGTGAGTTGTATTTTCGTGGGCAGTTGTGTGAAGAAAACTTGAAAAGTAAGGTTTACAACAGTAGTTCTCATTCGTTTGGGGAGAGCCTGGCCTTATAGAGTTCGGTTTTACTTTCAACAATTGCAGCAAGGCTTTCTGAAGAGGGTTGTCACGGACCCGAAATCATGATAAAAGTAGTGTGCAGCCACGAAAATCAATGTCACTTTGCCATTTTTGTTATAAACTTGTATATTTAAATATAGAAGCTAGAGGCATTGAGTCGGTTTAATCCCTGTTCAATGTGTAAAAGCAACAGACCGAAATAAAACAAACGAGCTAAACATAAATATTTTTCAAAAAATAAGAAAATTGAATATTCATCGCAACCATTTTAAATAAATCGAAGAAATTCATTTCGACGTTCAGAAAATTTCACTTTAGGTAAAAACCTACCCTATTTGTTATGGGTTCATGATCATTTTATGTTTCATTTTTGTTATAATTCAGGTCCAAAAGCATTAGCAGCTGCTAATATAGTTGATGTTTCGTCTGCATTTCACATGTTCCTTGGACCGGTTGAGAATATTATTTTGAACACGACGAATTTATAAGGTGTGCGAAAGTACAAAGACGAATGGGAAAACATTAATTGGACACTCTGTACGCATACCTTGGATAGTTGCTGCTTTCTGGTGTGTATCGGTCATACGGTCACTTAACTGTGGAATGTAAAAACTGGTCAGCCAATATTTAGAGCAACAATGTCTTTGAAAATGTTCAAGCGTATCCATGGTTGCATTCGATTTGATGTCCGCGAACAACGTATGGACAACACTGCATCTACAAGTACTCCTGTTCGTGACAAATTGGCACCGATTAATATTAATACGATTAATGGAATCATAATTTGAAAGCTGTATACACACCAGGAAAAAACATTACTGTAGATTAACAGTTAGTTCCGTATCGTGGGCGATGTCCGTTTCATCAGTATATTCCATCCAAGCTGGCGAAATATGGCATCGAAATTTGGGTGCTATGCGACTCAAAAAGCTGGTATGCATACAACACACAAATTTATATTGGTCGGAATCGTAATGGACCTCGTGAACGCAATTTGGAACAGCGTGTTGTTTTGGATTTGGTGGAAGGACTTTCTGACAGAAATGTAACGTGTGAAAACTTTTTCACTTCGTATGAATTGACAGAAGATTTGCATAAGAATCGCATGACATGGGAACAATAAGGAAAAATAAGACTGACATTCCTTCAGTTCTACTCGACATGCTTGATGTTAGTGCGTTGAATGCATTTGTGACGTTCATTGAATTGATCCCGAATTGGAAAAATTCTAAAACGAACCATAATATTCGTCGTCGCCTTATTATCGAGGAGCTTGAATTGAATCTCGTTGAAAAACAGGTAACTTAACGTAACAAACAACCTAAAAATAATGATGCTTCCAGTGTTGTTCAAAGAATGCGGGAGATTCGCCATTTACCAAGTACATCAAAACGAGGCCGATGCTACATCTGCACATATAAAAAAACAAAAATCTTTTTGCTACACGCTGTGAAAAGTGTAGAAATTTCATTTTCAATTCATGCAAAAAACTTATGCAAAAAATGTACAAATAATTGACAAAAGTTAAAAATTCATTTTTTTTCTAATATATGTAATATTCAAATTTTAATTTCATTCTAAATGTACCTTTATGAAGTTCAAATGTATTAATATCATAGTCTGCAAAAACTCTTAGACTTGGCAAATGGACCAAAGGTCTTTAATTATAGTAAATCTTTTCTTACAAACAGAAAATTTACAACCAAGGTGAATAAAAATTTTTCCGAAAACGTTCCATTGCATAACGGGATCTCTCAGGGTTCTACGTTGTCAGTAACCTTATTCATTATAGCATTTTACGACGTTAGTCGAATATTATTACAAAATAAGAAAATTTACCATTGTATGTACGCCGATGACGTATGGAATGGTGTATACTATAATTAAAGACCTTTGGTCCATATGCCAAGTCTAAGAGTTTTTGAAGAACGTCATGGCTTCCAAGTTTGGCGAATGCTTTAATAAAATCAATTGACAAGAGGGAAGTGTGATATTTGATGGAACGATTTTTACAGATTATATAATCAATAAATAAGAGAGCATCTGACGTGCTTAAACCAGATTGGAAAACAAATATGTTAGGGGACAAGAGTTTGTGTTTCTTTAAATGACACATAAGACGTTTGGATATCATTTTTTCTAAAACTTTCTTAGTTTCTTGTATGCATACTACAGGGTGCGGCTAAAGTTACTATATGATGTAAAACAATTGTAACTTCTTTGCTTGCGAGTATTTAACTTTTTCTTTTTTCCTATTTCAGAAATTAAACTTGGGAGAATATTTAACAATGGAACGCTATACAATTGCGCAAAGAACTAAGATTGTTTTTCTATTCATTGAAAATCATCGTTCGATAATTAATACTCAACGTGCATACAGAAGATTTTATGGTGTAAGAACTGCTCCAACGGGTCCAACCATTCGTTCGTTGGTGAATAATTTTGCTGAATATGGGACTGTCGGAGATTCAAGACGTATGGGCAGACCTCGATCTGGCAGATCGGCCGAAAATAATGATGCTGTGCGACAGAGCGTCGAAGAAAATCCGGAGACATCAACGAGAAGACGATCTTCCCAGTTGCAGCTTTCTGACCGCACTCTTTGGCGAATTTTAAAACACGATTTGCACCTCTTCCCTTACAAAATCCAACTAGTCCAAAAACTAAATCAACAAGATGGTGTCGAAGAGTGCGGATATAAGCAACTCACTGACGCAATTCCTACCATACCCTGCCGGCAACTCAACTAACTTTTAATGCATTTTATGCTGGCTATTTCGCAACTAGTTGTGGTTGATGCTTGGATTACTTTTAATGAAGCCAACTGACTTTTTTAACATTGCGATGTCCTAGGCAGTAGTCAATTGTCCGACACTACATTACTTTTCAACTAACTTAAAGTTAATTGCTTTAATTAATTAAAAGTTATCTAACTTACAGCTAGTTAAAAGCTGAATACGTTTTAGTTGAATTTAAGTTGACGTTATTTAAGTCAATTATTAGTCAATTAGCATATGGTATGCTTTAAGTTGACGTTATTTAAGTCAATTATTAGTCAATTAGCTCATGGAATGTTTTTTAAAATGCGCTGCAAATTCATTACCCGTTTTATTATCCTGTTATTTGCATAATTTACCAAAAATATCCTATTTTTGTTAAAACCTTTGCTCACAAAATTATTTGTAAATAACTTTGATATCATGTTACAAGTAAAAACACAAACAGAAATTTAGTGAAAGTACAAAATACGTATATTAAATATTTTTTAAGAATTATATAAAAAACAAAATTAAATCTTCTCAATCTTTTCAAAAAAAAACCAAATTAAATCTTTTTAAATTATAAAATGAACTAGAAAAGGATCAAAATATTTAGATTTGTTGTTTCTTTTTAATGCATTCTGCATGGATGTGTCGTTTTTTTATAATTTTAAGGGCAGTTCTTATGTCTTTTTCCACTTCATTAGATCCAAGGGACCGACAGGCATCTGTTAAAAAACGATTGTGGTATGTTTTAGGAAATATATATGTAAGTTTTCAAAATATGAGTTACCTGTTAAAGCTTGGAAGAATGCTTTGAAGTCTTTTAGTCTCTTCTTGCCATGGACTCCATCCATATTTATCTCCATACATAGACTCATTGAAATAACTTCAGTTAATGTTTTTGGCAGCCGTCCTTTTAATAATGACTTCATCATATTAATCTATAGAAATCGTTTTAATCAATAGAACAAAATATTAATATACTAATGCATATTAGCGAGGTATTTAATTGGTGAAATACGATTTTGAAAACTTACGTAAAGTTCACGATTGTCTTCTGTAATCATGTTGTTGAGCTCATCTAATTCACCAATATTTTGTATGGGGAAAACAGTGCGGACATTGTTGTTGGAGACTTCTTGGTGAAGAACCCTTTCTGATAAGACTTTCTGCTCTGCCAAAGCCTTCATTATGGTATCATTTTGTTTGACAATAACTTCTGCAATTGTTAATGCATAAGAACAGAAAATTGTAAGGTGAAATTATTGGCTATTTCATGTGGATGGAAAATTAAAAAATTAGTTACCTTGTAGCTTTTGTATAGTATCTGAAAATGAAATCCATATTAATTATTTTAAGCTTTGGTAATTTGTGTACAATTTGAGTTTCTTACTGTTCCAACAAATGAGTTTGCACTTAAAGGCACATCTAAATTTTCCTCAACTAAAATAAGCAATAACTCTTCGAAACACTGTCGAGATGGCCTATTTTTAAAGTACCAATCACCGATTTTTTCTTTTAATGACTTTTTTATTTCACATTGATCTTCGAGAGGGTTGCTAATACTAATTTCCTCAATATTACATTTATTAGAACACTGTGCATCAACAGGGGAACAGGTGACTTCTGATTCAGCTAAATTATTTGTAATAAGTCTATTTGAATACACTTCTTTTTCCTTTTTAATAAGCCTTCTTAAATGTCTTTTGCTTACACTTGCCATTGGATCAAATAATTTTAATTTTAATGTACTCACAATATTTAAGGGTAACTTTTACTTTGTTGTAATGTTCTTTTATTTTAATTAAATAGCACACTTTTAATACACTTAACTGCACGCACGAGATTAACACAACTCTTCACTGTACACTCCACACAAAAATGACAAATATGTATGTAAAATAGATTTTTCAAATAGCAAAAAAAGGAACAAACAAATATCTACAGTTACCAGAACTGAAAAAAAAATTATTCCAAAAAAACAAATTCAAACTATTTTCTGCATTACATTGTAGTCATAAAAAAGTGAGTGAGTGAGCAAAAAGCAAAACAAAAGAAACAACAGAACTGAAAAACAAAAAAAATATTCAAAAAAACAAAACAGTTTGTTTTTGGTCATTTCTGCATTACATTGTAGTTAGCTTATAGTTAGGTCATAAAAGTTAACTAAAAGTGAGTTATTTTCGTAGTCGACTACCGAATTGCCAGCAGGGTATTGACAGAATGACGTTTAGATCAGGTTTGTTAATATTAGTCATAGAGGGAAGGAATTCTTGCAAGTTCTTAACCTTTATTTTTAATTGTCCATCCACATGGTAAACATTTTCGTTTATGCATTGTACGTGATCGTGTGTATAATTGTCACTATATTAATGAACCCTGTCTTTAGAATTTTAAGTGTGACAATTTGTTGCAACGTTTTGATTTTCAAGTAGGGATGTACTTAGTTTGAATGTATGTGAAAAGTGTGCTTGTGACCTTGTTAAACTTTTGAAAGGTGCAGTGCGTTTGTGTTGTATTCTGGTATTGGACAATTTTTTTGGAATTTTGCGCTAACCCGATGATTGTTTCGATTTTTTCTAGACGCAGATGAAGATATCTTGCTCTAGTTTTCATGTGGTAAAGGAAAATAATAATTATTTTTTATTTTTGATATAGGAAATCCAATGGAGAAAGTCTAAATTAATTAATTTGTATTGGCTTTGTTAAAGGAGGTGATGAAATACCTTACCGTAATCGGTGGCTAGGGACTGCTCCCACTCGGGTAGCGTGGGCACTCTCCCACTTTTTAATGTAAAGGTTTTGTTGCTTGAAAACAAGTGTCTCTATTTCTTATACCGTGAGAGAGTAATGCCTGTACACAGAGTGTGCCTTAAAAAGGTCGTTACTATTTACATCATCCATTTCATAAGACTTGATTAAATTTCTAGAGTACCATGGCCGAGAGGACGTGGTGAGGGCCTTAACCCACTTGTTTTAATAATGGGGTCTTGTTAATGTTTTGCGGTTTGGAGGCATTTGTCTCTATTTTTGACTTTCGGTGCCCGATTTTCGGGGAGTAAACTGCTGTGTGAAAGTTTATTCTTTTATATAAGTACTTAAAAGAAAATTCTATGCAGTTTGCAGCTCAGTTGAATTGTTAAGAATTTTACTTTTCGTTTATTTAATGTTATCTTCTACTCTTTTCCATGAAAGTCTGATCGCATTTATCTATACATTTGTCATGTTTTCTCAGTGTTGGTTTAAAATTCAAACAATACTTATTTCAATTATTGTAGTTCCAGCTCTTCATGTAACTGGATGTTTTGGGGGATTTTGGAAGAAGTCGTAAGTGAAGTCTTAAGCTGTTATTCCTAAAACTGTATTATATACACACTTTTCCAGAAGACATCCACAGGAAAGCTTTATTTCCAAATTTATTTAATATGATTTATTCACGCATAACATGTTACAGAAAAGTACATGACACAAACAACAAAAAGAAAAACACCGATTTTTTCTTCAATTAAAACCAAATTTAAATAATTTAAACTTAAGTGGAATAAAATTCTAAAAAATTTACAGAAAAACTATTTTTATAATGTAGCTAAAAAATATATGTATTATGTTAAAAATCTTATTCGATTCTTCTTTGAATATTTCTGTATAGTTTTGTCTCCACCTTTCAACTCTAAACTAAATCCATTTTTATGCCGTTTTAAGAGTGGTATGAAAACCACAAAATTACAAATTTTCTCAATTTTAGGTTATGTTCACTACTGCTTACATTTTCGTTTTTAGTCAACCAATTCTTGACATTCTCCTCAATTTAAAATACTAGTCGAAAAGAATATCTAATAATATTGTAAGACCATGGATTGTAATATTTATCTTCGTGTTTTTAAAACTTACTCGGGAGTAGTATTCCGGATTTGAACTAATGTGGAATTTTAAGTAGAAATCAGATGTGATACTCATATTCGTTTTAATTTATTTAGTATCTTTGTTGGTTGTATGTCAGGTTTAATTCCAATATATTTTACTGCGTATTATTTAGCAATTTGACTTCCATTTGATACTTTTAAGAAAGATGTTGCTTCTTTTGATAAAAACGTTATTTGTCTTTACTCCCTAGAGAAATTTAGATTTTATACATCAAAAATCGCTTAATAAGCACAGTTCCATATTACCCAATATCATAAGAGTTCTCAGTGTGGACCCTTATTCTTATTGTGGAAATACAAATGTTATGCTTAGTCTAAGTGAAAGTCCGAACTGATTGAAATTTAAAAATATTTATCTGTAGCCAAAGTCGTTACATCAACCGAAATATGAGTATCAGAAACAGATTGTTCACCTATAAAAGGGATGGGATATTACACATTTATAAATGGAGAAGATTTTATTGAACCTGAATATGCCAACTCTGATTCAATATTTATATTCAAATTAGAAGAACTAAAGTAAAATAATACTGGTTGTTATGTCCATTCAAAGGGCGGCCAAAAGACCCAAATTGTTTAGTTTTATATTTGGGAGGTTGCATGGACATAACGCCCAAAAATAATTTCTGTGATATGAAAGAAAAAAAATACTTTTGTAAAGGTCGACATCGCCATATAGATTCATTCTTATTATATCAAGCATATACCCATATTCCAAAACATTTAATTAGCGATTACGCTTATATTTAGCCGTGAGCGTTGGTGAAATAAACATGGATTAATTTATAAATAAAGAAGACGAAATTCGCTGTGGACGTTATAGAAAATGTTTCTATAAGTTCATTCATATATTGTAAAAAATCAGCCTCTGATTCCAACAGACGTTAAAAAGTTAAACATTCTAGTTTATATATAAAGCCTACCAGTTGAAATAAACAACTCCACCAGTTGAAATTAACAGCCTACCAGTTGAAATAAACAGCCCACCAGTTAAAGTAAGCCACCTACCAGTTGTAATAATCAGCCTACCAGTTGAAATTAACAGCCTTCCAGTTGAAATAAACAGCCCACCAGCTAAAATCAACAGCCCACCAGTTCAAACTAACAGCCTACCAGTTGAAACTAACAGCCTACCAGTTGAAACAAATAGCCTACTAGTTGAAATCAAAAGCCTACCTGTTGAATAAACTTTCCACCAGTTGAACAAATTAACCTATAAGCTATAAACACGTCATAGAGGAAACACTTCTAAAAAAAATTAATAGTCTAGAAAATCTTAAAACAGATGTATAATAGCATTAAATTAGGGGACGCGGAAAAAAGTCTTTAAAATGCTGCAGTCACACCAGTACCATTTTTTGATTTAGTTGCTTCAATCCGACTAAATTTCCTTACCTCTATTTAGTGTTTAAAAATTTGGACTTTCTTTCAATTTTTATGCTATTATAAATTAAATAAATTTATTATCGTTGGATGTATATCGTTATAATATCATTAAGATTCTGTTTTACAGCCGAATGTCGATAACGTTCGAATGCATTCCAAGCGACAAACAGCTGATATCGTAACCACTAACAAGCATCAGAACGACAAGTCGAAAGAAAGTTAGTGCGTAAGAAACGACGTAATCATTTCAATACAAAATTGGTGGTCACTAATTATTTTCGTTCGCTTGTGTTTTGTCTTTCATTTGATAACCGAAACACATAAAATCACATATAAAAGCCGAAATTTAACGAAGGAAATGCAATAGAAATGTTGTTTTTTTAATTTTATGCATTCCGTTTCTGCACATTTTTCATTTTTAAATTATTTTTATTAAAAAAAAAATCATCCCCAAAATATTGTTTGTTAAACATTTATTTCTTTTTTCAGTAGCTTCAGTCAATACATTTGAGTTTCAAGACATTTCATTGCCTCTTTTGTTTCAAGTTCATATACACACAAGATGACGGTTTCATCAAAATTACGTTTAAACACCCTGACTTATAATTAAATAATCAATTAAATGTTTTGCATCATATATTCGTAATTTTTTTGCATTAACAAATATGTAAAATAGTCTTACAACTATCTTTTTATTTATTCATTTTTCCCATATGAACCCAAATAAAAGAATAGATTATCACTGTCCGGATAACTCTCCAAAACTTTCGTTATTGAATCAGAAAGGGCATCAAAGCCGTTGAGGGAAGCCTCCCTTTCTGAATTTGGGCATCTATAAATAAACCCAAAATGAAGTACGTGTGTTCCAATCCTGAACTTAACCCAAAGGGTGTTAAATTCTGGATCTTGTGAGTTCAAGTGTTGCTGGCTCTGAAGCACTATGTCATTACGTACATATACCGCAAGACCTCTGTGAGAAATAAAAAGGGATAGGGTGTGATACCCAGGAACGTGAAAATCCTGTGGATCAGAATCTTCGCGCACCTGGGGCTCACATAGAGCTAAGACATCAGGCCTATGGAAATGAAAGTGGGAAAACACTGCGGAAAAATTCGCACGCAGCCCACGTATGTTGGCGTAATGAATTTTAAATCTCTTCACCAATTCAAGTGCACTACACGAAAGGGATAAGGAAAGGTTGGAGGGGGGTGGGAGCAATGCACCACAAAGAGAGTATTGTGTGTTTATTTTGTTGTTTATTTCATGTTTATTTTGTTGATGTTGTTGATTTTTGGTTTTTGTGTTATGGTTTTGTTATTATTCGTAGTTTTTTTATGGTTTGAAATTTTGTTATTGATTTCATGTATTTTATTCGGTTAAGTTATTTTGAGTTTGGAATTTATGTTGTATTTTATTTTAGAGTTGTGCTATGGTTTTTGTTGATTCTTATTTTTTTATTTTATGTTCTTTGTTGCATTTGGATGGTATTTCTAGAAGAAGAAGATTTTTTTAAGATTTGCGTATGAAACTTTGCAACATTTAAATTTAACTGCAAGCTTTAAGCTGGGAACGTAGAAGTTGATTAACACGTACTATATTACCTAATTCCCTACTCATATCTCAAAATCTATAAAAATATAATAGAATAGATGTTTGAAAGCAGCTGTTTTTTGTAAAAAAAAAGGAAAAATAAATTTATAACAGAATAGGTAAGTAAAATTGAAATATTATTTTATTTAATATATATGTTAATCACTGAAATTAGAATGAAAAAAAGTATTCTTTTATTAATTTTTTTATTACAAATCTCAACACTTTAAAATTCAAAATAAAATGAAATGTAATGCAAGCAATAAACCAAATCAGTTGTTTCATTGCAAATTTGTACTGGAAGCTGTTCTGTACTTTTCTTGCAAATTTTAATAAAGAGAGAGTAAAATTGGATTTACGCTCTCAAAAGTAGAAACTTGCAATTTTTACTGGGAAAGTAAACGAACACACTTAATAACTCGATGGTATATTTTTTATTATTTGTTTATTTACTGCAACTAGTAAACAATTCAAACTAACAAGCAATTTCTTTCAATTCAAGTAAGTAGTACTAATCGGATAATTAAACTAATAAATGGACATGTATACCGACATTAATATATATTAGTATATAATTATAAGTTTATGTATATATTATCGGCAAATTATATTGACGAATTACGACAGTATGAAGTCAGGCGGTTTTAATATTCTTTGTAAGCCTGTTATTTTATTTTACAGCTTCCGGCTTCACGTGGACCCTTAGCCTTTCAAGAAGTTGTATGGCAACGGTTTTTATTTCCTCTTCGACCGTTTTTATACCCAGATCTCTATGAATGTCTTTGTTTCTGATATACCATGCCGCGTTGACTATACTACTAAGGACTTTGTTCTGGAAAGTTTGGATAGGTTTTAGGTTTTTCTTGTAGGTAAATCCTCAAAACTGTATTCCATATAACCAGATCAGCTTTAGCTGTTGGTTGTATATTAGAATTTTGTTGTCGATTGATAGAACAGATATTCTACCAAAAACATCTAACAAAACAAAAGAAATTTTAGTTTAGCCCACTTAAAGTTGAGTTCTTCTCATTTTTTCTTTACATGCTCCATCGCAATTCTGCATTCAAGCTCATTCCGAGATTTCCATTGTTTGAAAAAGGTATTTGAACTTATTGGAGTATTTTGTAAACATTTATTTGTAAAGGTTATATGGACGGATTTTGTGTTATTTAGTTTTATCCGCCCATCTTTAGTCCATCGAGAAATAAGGTTGACGCGTATTGAAGATGGTTGTTAGCCTGTATCTCTGTGTCTGCAACTGTAATAATTACTGTATCATCCGCAAAGGCGGCGGATGATGAATTTGTGGTTTGAGGTATATCATGTGTGTATAAGAGATATAATAATGGACCCTGGTTTCCCTGGCTTTCGAATTATAAAAACTTCAGCTGTTTTCCAAAGGTAAGGTATATATTTCATTTTAAAGCAGACAATTAATTACTGCGTTATCCTATCAATGCAATTTGGAGTTAACTGTTTAAGTACTTCTTTCGTTATGAGATTAAAACCGGAGCACTTTTTCAACTTCATTTGGTATTAATTTCATTCTGAACTTCATCTGTAGTAACCTGCGGTATACTTTCTTCTGTATTAATTATTGTGACATCGATATCCGTATTTTTTATATAATTTCATCGTCAGAGAAAACGTTTCGAAGATGATTCGAGAATAGTTCTACATTTTGTTCGTTGGTTTAAGGTCCAAGTTGAATCAGTGTTTCTGACTGGAGGACTTCGTGTAATCGGACGTTTTATATTTTTTGTTATTTTCCACAAAAAGTAATCGGTTGCTTTATCATTGGACAGTTTCTTTATTTTTAATTGAGAACAGAATTCTTGTATTGTTCAGTTTGTGTGCTAAGTTGGTTACTTATATTATTAAGGTGAGTTTTGTCTGCTAGATGCCTCGTGTGTTGCCACATCTTGTCTACGTTTTAATACAATTTGTTTCGAATATCAGAAGGATATATGGTGACCTCAGTAAATGATGAAGGATTGAGAATACTTTGCCAGGCTGCTGATTGGATCATTCTTGTAAGAGTGTGATTCATACATCAATATCTTATGAATCTAGTGGTTCTGTACTATCTATAGTGGAATTGCAGAGAATTGATTTAAAGTTTTGACAGTTTGTGAATTTATTAGTAATATATGGAGGCGTATCTTTGAGTGGAAGGAATATTGTCGAACAGTGTTAGAAAAATAGGAGAATGATCTGAATTCTTATCATAGCCATCTTCCACTGTAATTTGGGATGTTGATATTTGTTTGACAAGAAAAAAATCAATTAGGTCAGACTGTTTACTAATATCAGTTTGCAAATAGGTATGAAAACAAAGACATTAACCTTGCCTCGAATTTCGTTAGGGTTAGAGAAGAAGATCAAGCCAAACGTTGGAATAAAGCAAAGGCAAGCTTCATACTCATCAAAAGGATTGAAGTTGTTCGCATGTATAACGAAAGCATGGGTGGAGTGGACTTGTGAGAAAATATGTAGCTCCTAAGTTTTGTGGACATGGCTCTTACAGCAGCTTAGATGGAATACCGTGGAGATTGTATCGCAAAAATATTCCGAAAAAGGACATAATGGATTCAACGACTTTTCGAATCAATGTTGCTCGCACTCGTCTTACAGCCCAAAACGATGAACCTCTAAGACGTAAACGTGGAAGACCGAAAAAACACAGACTACAAGTGATGCTAGTTGAAGTGATTCTGGCGATACTACTGTGCCCACGTTACACTGCCCTAGGAAAAAAGTTTACCAAAAATAACCGGCAAATGAGGTGCGTCTAGACCAAAGAATGCATTTCAAAGCCGGTCACTGTAAATATAAGGAATGTAAAAAAAATACTTACTAATTTGTACCTACCAAATGCAAGGGATCCTCTGCGTAAAGCGTGAAAATAACTGTTTTGAGCAATATCATACTGATAACACAGAACAACAGCCAATCTAGGGGTTAGAAATTCCAAGTCAGGGTGATGGTACTAGGTTAGTATATTAAAACCCTCAAAGGGCTTTGCGTTCATATGTGCCAGTTTTTTTTATGACCTTTTACATTTTTTCTTATCTTGATGTTTTTTCGCTTAGTTGTAAAATGTTGGCAAAAACGTAGTTTGACATAACTCGAGAACGACTAGTTCGATTTTGCTGAAATAAATTGAGAAAAATTAATAATTACATTTTCTTTAATCCATTAATATACTGTTTCTCTACCAAATCAACATTTTTGCAATTAGAAATAAATTTATGAAGAAAATTTTGCCAAAACAATTTTTTTTTTTTAAACATAAATCCCAAACGGAAAAACGTGTAGAGTCTTATAACTTTCACGTAAAGTCACATAACCTATAAACAAAATGCGACATAGATCATAGAAATCGATTAACGCGTTCTGCTTTTATTTACAATTAAGTGAAGTTACTTATATTAATATTTAAATATTTTACCCATCTTCAGAGGGCCGATAAACAACGCCTGACGTAGATCAACTATATTTAGTGCATATTATTAAGAGTTTTTCACTTTTTTTTTAAATAATTTGCTGGGATGGACGACTTTTTGCTTTGCATATAAGAGTTGCTAGAGAAAGTGATTTTTGGTAATTTTATTTCAGAAATCCATGGTGCCGATCTTAGGAGACAGTTTGTACATTTTGTTGTCGATGTCACCCCATTTTGTATTTTTGAGCATCGATATAACAAAATGAAGGAAGATCACACGTTGCATTTTCTCAACACCCATAAGAAAGCTGTAGGGATATTGCGGGTAAGTTTACGCAATAGCTATGAGGGATAAAATGACCCCTACCAGAAATAAAATATAATTTTGTACATATGTATGTCTTTACCTAAAAATAATATCCCAGCAAACATTTGGAGTCCGATATGAGTCCGATTGGACTCATAACTCGGAGTGTGAGCGCTCATTATGAGTTCTTTTAGGAGTCCAATTTGAGTGTGTTTCCATTCTTGCGATGGTCGTCATATATGAGTCCGAATTCATATACCATATGAGCCTCTTTTAGGAGTCATATATGACTCATATTTTAGAGAAAATAAGAGCTCCTATAATATATCTGTTTCTTTTATAGTAAAACAACACAAAATAATAGCAAGAACATAAATTATTTTTAATACTAAACAAAGAAAGTAAAATTCAGTTTTTATTCAATTTTTGGTAAAAAAAAAAACAAAAATTTAAAAATTATATAAAAATATTCCTTTTTTTAAAAAATACTTAAAAAACTAATTAGATTCCTTGTTTTGAGTTTTCTTATTTCTATATTTAACTCGGTCTCGCGCTGTTTGAAACCACTTTATTGTTATTTTCTTAAAATCCACCTCATTGCCAAATTTCCAAATTTCCGTCATATTTAATACTTATTTTGGACTCATAATTCTGAGCCTCATATTTCCTACATTGTTTCCACTCATTTCGGACTCATTTCGGACTCATAACTCTGAGCCTCAAATTTCCGTCATATTTAATACTCATTTTGGACTCATAATTCTGAGCCTCATATTTCCTACATTGTTTCCACTCATTTCGGACTCATAACTCTGAGCCTCAAATTTCCGTCATATTTTATACTCATTTCGGACTCATAATTCTGAGCCTCATATTTCCTACATTCTTTACACACATTTCGGACTCATAACTCTGAGCCTCATATTCCCGCCATAATTTATACTCATTTCGGACTCATAATTCTGAGCCGTCCGAAAATGTTTACTGGGATGCTTGTGCATAGAAGGCATACATAGACGATCTTGTTGAGACGATCAATGCTAAAAAAGGGAGACTTGTTCCCGCCTTCCATGTGATACTAACATTTTTTCTGCTACTTACAATGACAACATTCACAGCATGAACATTCAGAAAATGTAATGCAAAGCACGAGCTATGGCATGATGGCTTCGCAATGGCTTGGCAGAATTTTGTTGACAAATATGAAAATAAGGGAATTCAAGTAAATGCTTTCTAAAATAACATAAAATATTTGTTTTCACCAGCACATTACGCCCACAATTACAAATATTTTGATCTAATTTTTTGGCTGACTAAGTTTTACTATGTTTGCTATTGACTGGCATGAACTTTTTTTGAAATAGGTGATGACAAAAAATTACTTTTGACCAGTAAAATCAAATTCTAAACCACTATGCGTTGTGGAGGTCAGGCCTTCCCATTTTTTCCGCCGTTGACCTAAGAACAGATACGAACTGCACCGAAACAAGACAGTCTACGACAACTACAAATCAGAGCACACAGAGTACCCATGCAAATGTCGGCTCTCAAGCATGATCTGGTATACGAATGACCTCGAGAGCAACAGCCTCCAAACAAAGGAAAGCTGGACCGAGCCGAGAACTAAGGCGAATGAAACGGCACAAAGCTCTTCCAGGGCCAAGTATGTAGCTCCTAAGTTTTGTGCAAAGCGTGCTGTTGCTACAGGTCAGGTTAAAGGACAAGGTGGGGATATCCTATTCCCCTCTAGACAGGATAATCGCATCTCGACAAGGACCAATGCCTGTGTTAAGCGGCAATGCTTCAGTGACACGCAGGCGCCTGATGGCAAACGGGCGAAGAAATCCACCAGTTTGGCATCAGCACCTGAGGAGCTACAAGTCGCAATTCTGAACAAGAAGGACGTACATATGTCAGATAGGCACTAGATGTTGGTCGATGAAAGAATACTTCTACCAATACTCGAAGCCCTTGAACACAGTGAAGATGACTCATTCGGTGTGAAGATCATTGGCTGCGGTAGTTAGATTAGAGATCGGTCCTGTCTGTCGAATCTATTGCTGAACGACTGTGAGGGTACGGGTTCCACTGGATGATAAATCCATTCTTACTCTAATCAAACGGCAAAACAAGGGCTTCACTGAAGATTTGAAGGTCGTACGGAGCCATGTGAAGAACAGGGATGTAAGCAAAGATTTTTGAATCTGATTGGGACTTCTTCTCTGTCTCACGCAAGGAATAGTCAAGAACAGGATAAACCATCATATAATGGCCGTGCCGGAGGAGACTACAACTTATGCAGATTACTCTGAGGAAGCATAGGAGAAGTTGCTGCGTTTTATGAAGAAGGAGTGCATCGACGTAGCCCTAGTGCAGAATCCATGGATCCTCGATAATAAGGTATGTTGATTGAGATCACGCAATCTTACTCTCATATCCTCAAACGCGGAAGGTAGAACTCGTTGTTGTACAGAAGCCAGAAGAGACTTGAATCTTATGCCGATCTTTCGTTACAGCAATGAAGACTTATTGGTGGTAGACTTGGAGTGTCTGAAAAGCAACCCTGGTAATTGGCTCCATATACCTGGCATATGACACGGATGACCCCCTTAAACACAGCCAGAAGCCTTTTAGACTGGTGTAAAAACAAAGGGCATGACATGGTCCTAGAAGGAGATACCAACGTTCTATGGACGAGCAACATGCTAAGGGGCAGAATCATAATCTCATATCATATCACCATTACTGAGGAATCAACGGAGAATGCACTTAACAGACAGCACTTGCAAATTTCTGCCAACAATTAGTGAGATTATGGAACGGTCACTGGGGAAACTCTTACGGTAGGCAAATGGTGTCAATCTAAGTAAGACAGAGCTAGTTGTGATCACAAGGAGATACAAGATCGTGAACTTTGAAATCTCTATACAAAACGGGAAAACGCTGCAACTACAGAAAGAAACAAAATAGTTGAGCGTAACCCTAGACTTCAAACTATTCTGGAAGAATATGAATGAAGGCTCTTTGTGCCTTTGATACTTGCAGAAGGACGTTCGGCAGAAAATTAGCTATTCTACAAAGGATAGTACAATTGATGTTCACTGCAATCATTAATCCAAGTCCAGCATATGCAGCACTAGTATGTTGGACCTCATTTAAAGGAAGTAAGACCTCAATAACCTTATCAAGATTTAAAGACTGGCAAGAGTAGGCATTACTGGGGCATTGAGATCCACGCCACAGGCGAGGCTGAAAGCCATTCTAGGCATTCAACCCATAGTCATTTTCTTAAAGAAATGTGCAGCAAGGTTGCCATACGTTTGAGGGAAACTGTTGAAACACAGCATGCACGGGCGTGGTGCGATACTGAAATTGGCAGGAATGATGAACAAGCTTGATGTTGAGTCAGACTATCTGACACCAAGTCGATACAGAGAAAACTGGATATAGGTCGCAGTATTATTAGGATATGATTTATCAATCTTCATGGATGGTTCGAAAATGAAAACAGGTACTGGATCAGGGATTTACTCGGAATCCCTCAACCTTAACGTATCTTGATGACTACTCCACAATATGCAATTAATATAGCCCCAGACAAGATTTCTGTAGCTCATACAAAAACAGAGATTCGTTCAATAATACCCAGAAATTTTTATTGGCCACAGCGATATACCAGGCCTTGAGGTAGCAGACGAATGTGCCAGAATGAGCTCTGGAGGTAAGGGCGATCCAACAACCGCATACATACTCATCCCGCTCACATTCACAACTGCAGAATAACTCGTTCTCTTTGGCCGACAATAGCACTAGTCTCCAAGAAGTTGACTTACCTACTAAGAAATTAGATACATTGATGACCTGCAGAAATAGCGTATGTACCTGTGAAATCAATGTTATAATTTGTTGAAAAGTCCCAACTACACGAACCAGTTGATACACCATAACGGATAGCAAAATAAAATTAAATAACTGCCACAAATCGCTCTTATTCATACACCCTCTCTCCTTACTACAACTATTCACGCTCACCGCATCTCTCATTGCCTACCCTTTATCAGGGTTCTTCCTGGCTATCTACCTTTTCAACCTAACCTAGCCCAGGTTTTTAAAAAGCCAGATGTATGTCGATGATGTCTTGGTTGGACTCACAGCTTTAGAAAAGCGATCCAGGGTCGCACAAAACTAATAACGAACAGATGCTAGTATCGCCAAAACTTTGGGTTTACGTTGGAACGCTGGAAGTGATTGCTTCTTTTTTAAACTTGCTTCCACCCCGCATCTGTTGTCACGAAAAGAGCGATCTTATCTGAAATTATTCGATCCATTAGGTGGGGCTGCTCCCTAAAGTTATCAAAGCGAAAATACATATGCAGCAACTCTGGAAGGATAAGATTGGTTGGGACGACTGCTTGAAATCCCAGACTCTAAGCAGGTGGCTTGCATTCTTGGCTGGGTTTTCCGAGATCGAAAGAATTGAAATCCCCTGAAGGCTCGACCTCGATAGAGACATCTCTTGTATCTTGTAACTCTAATTTTTTCCGAGGATCTCTTTCTTGCCCCATTTTGGTGTTCTTAATGAGATCAATGGGTCAAGGAACTCAGTGTCGCTCAACTCTAAATTGCTTACGGGTCCACAGCAATACAAGCCATTTCCAGCAGTATTGTAAATTTTCGTGCTGTTGCTGCGTGCGGTGACAAAAGATATGTTTAGATGTTTTAATTGTGGCTCCAGAAGACAGATGATGCCAGAGGTTGCTGTAGCGCAAATATGATAATACCAGATGATTATGCAATGATTGCCATGATATTTGAAGCACCCTGTTCGCCGTGCATTGCTTAATATGTCAAAGAGACGAATGTGTTGGAGTATCTAAATATTTTCCCAGGAGCAGTAGCCGATAAAACGCCAACAAAAGTCATAGAGGTTGCCACTCAAGTTCGAGAACCAGTCAAGATTTCTGACAAAATGTGAGTTATTGACCTTCGTAATGACAGTTTTTAGCCCACTTGGCTTTTTGTGCAACATTATGATCTCGGCTAAACTGTTATTGCTTGAAGCATAGAGACATGGCGATAGTTGTGATGAAACTCTGCCCGTTTCTTCTCATGAAATAATTTGGGTCAGCAGCTTCAAAATGTGGTCTAGGTACTTGTGCCACGATGTTATTTTCAAATCGATTTGACATTTTTGGCTAAAACTAAATATATTCGTCGATGCAACTGATGGCGATCGATTATATCTGATGAAGAAACTGGAGTCGCCTTTATTGCCGACAAAACATAAAAATCCCCAGGCTTGAACTAATTATAAGGAGCTGTAATGGGAACTCGATTGGTTCGTGGGTCCTGATTTCCTTAGCAGTATTAAGAATGATAGGCCCGAAAATATTTCTGCTCAATATGATGGCTCCTCAGGTGAAGAACACCGTCATAAATTTGTCCTGTTAGTTAGCACAAATATTTTAATTGATTTTAGACGTATTTCTTCATTTCTATGTCGCCCAATCATCATTTAGCGAAACTCATCGTTACCAATCAATGTCCGAGTTAACTTTGAAGCTACCATAGGGGAAATCAAAAAACAATTTTGGATTCCACGACTTTGGAAAGTATTCAATAAACGCTTTTCTAATTGCAACGTATGCTAAATTCTTCGTGCCTCTCCAGTTCATCCGTTTATGGGTTCTCTACCATGTTATAGATTAACTCCATATATACGACCATTTTCCTACACAGGTTTAAGGAAGCGGCGTGTTGTCATTTGTGGTTGTCCATAAACGTTTGAAATATGTGCTAAAAACTTACAAAAAGTTCATGTTACTGCAGTGTCGGCGTAGAAAAGCCCACTAATAAATTAATTGTTAGTTTAAAACACTTATTTAAATGGTTTTAAGACTACCGGAAGTTAAAAAATACGCAGCGTAAAAAAATCCTTCAGTGTGCCCGAGCCTTTATACTACTTTGGTCCCATACACATTAAAAACGATAGACGACGTCATGCAAATGCCACCTGAAAAAACCACAAATGTACTGATAAATTTGATTGATCGCATAAGGTACTGCCGAGTCAGTTGTGATAGTCATATGAATAAAATTGTGTTTCATTATTGAACGACAAAGCTGGAAAGGTCCAATAAACCCAGAAATTTGAACAAATTATTAGTACTTTTTAACAGTCGATTCAAATTTAAAATTTTGAATGGCCCACCCTAACAAACCAAACAGCAGGATTCTCTTTTCCAAAATCGTGAAATTCGTAAAGTAATTTTTACAGCTGACATAGCATTTCCCGGTGTACCTACTGTTGAATAAGCTTGTCCTTTTGGCATTTAATTGTTCACTTTAAAAGTCCCGAAATTCTAACCAAATACGATTTGAAAACGCTTGTGAAAGTCGATGGCCACTAAATTATTTAAAAAAATTAAATTTGAAAGGTAATACTTAAAAACATAAAATCAGTCAATTTTTTATGGCCTACTAAATACTCTTAAAAATAAAAGTTGAGAAAAAGTCAAAAAATTAAACGTGGGCGCCTCGAAAACAATTTTTTTGATATGTGGTGGTTGAACTTGTTTTTCCTCATGCAAAAGATTTCGAAAAATCGATGGCACAATATCGATTGACCCACCCTACTCCATACACTTTATATAGTCGCAGATACATATGTAAGTATTTCGATATCCTACAAACGGAATGATGGGATGCGGATGAGGGTTTTTGGTTAGATTACAAATTTCAAAACCATGCGAATTTAGCAAGAATTTTTGCATAAAACTTTTTTAGTTGAATTTAAAGGAATATAAATTTATTCTTCAACTTATAAAATCATCGACTTTTACATTTGGAGGCGGCTATTTTTATATTCCTTGCAGAGAAAAAACGTGCTAAGTCAGTGATGTTAGAGTTTATTTTCTCACATATGTCATCCATTTTAAGTCCAGAAACCAGAATTGTGAAATCATCAGCGTACGACACAATTTCAACGCCGTCTGGTGTTGCAAAATTTTTATCGAAGTCGGGGTTATATAGAGCATTTCCCGGTGTTCCTACTGTTAAATAAGCTTCATTCTCTTTGTGAACGTTGGAGCGAACAGACGTGTTTTAGAATACCAGTGTAAAAAAAGTTTAATTTTTCGGTTGTGAGAAACATTGAGTTTGCTTACAGTGCGTTTTGTTTACAATTGTTTTCAAGGCCATCAGTTGAGACTCCGCTTGCGGGGAATCCTCTGATATTGAGACAGTTGAAGTTTGAGGTTAGGTTGGTGACGGTCGGAAATTGTAAATTCAGTGCAAGTGAAGTGTTATTTTATAACAAGCGTAAGTCGGTTGACTTTGTTTACTTGTAAACAAGTTGACCTTGGTCTTCTATAGACTGGTAAAGTAGAGGCTGTGTAGTTGGTACTACATAGTGTGGTTGTTTTTGGTCTTCAACATTGGAATTTCGGTTCCGTTATTTGTTGAAACCAAACAGTTGTTTTCGGCTATTTTGTCTTTTTAAGACATTTGGCCTTGGTCTTTTGCGGACTGGTTAAGTTGTGGCTGTGTGGTTATTCACTGCACAATATGGTTGTTTTTGTGTTTTCAACATTGGAATTTCAGTTCCGTTACTTGTTGAAAACAAAATTTGCTTTCGTCTTATTTTTAAGACATTCTTTTTCTGGTCTGTGTAGTTTTGTTGCTACACAGATTGTTATTCTTGTTTGCCCTTGAACATAGGAATTTCAGTTCCGTTGACTGTCAGGGTCATTGATATAGTAGAGTAGGCTTAATGCCGCTTAAGGCAAAGGGCAGTACGGCGAAGAGTTGCGGAGAGATGTCCGCCGGCTCGTCTGTTGATGGTGATAGTGAGGCTGCTTCAGCCAAGAAGATGTGTAGTCCGGGGAGAAAGGGGGGTGCTGTCGGTTTGAAGAGTGGTGGCAGCGCCGCTAGCGTAGACATGTTGGTGAGGGAGGAAGAGGAGGCTGCAGTGTTTGCTAAACCTGCACCAGTTGTTAGTCTGTCCGATTTCCTGAGTAGTGACGACGAACCGTTGTTGTTGTCGTCCAAGAAGAGCGCGAATGTATTGAGTAGTGTGCGCTATGATAGTGTTGTTGGGGCTTCATCTGCTCTTAAGAGCATGAAGCGGTCGAAATCCGAATTGCTTCGTGTTCTCTTTGAGAAGAATTCGGTCTCGAGCACAGTCGCGAGACCCAATAGGACTTTTTCCGAATACTTCGGAAAGTATACAGGGATTGTATATGAGAGCCAAAAATCAACTCCATACATCTTCGCATACTTTGTATAAAGAAACGCCATGAAGTAACGAAAGTGAGAAAATTTCATTCGTGGGTGATGCATCATCAAACATCTTCGCATACTTTGTATAGACACGAAAATGGAACACGATGTGGTCTCCATACACTTCCCTATACTTTGTATGCGATTGTGT
Organism: Hydrotaea diabolus; assembly: GCA_963513945.1. Classification (NCBI taxonomy): domain Eukaryota; kingdom Metazoa; phylum Arthropoda; class Insecta; order Diptera; family Muscidae; genus Hydrotaea; species Hydrotaea diabolus. Next base: position 108,316,049 of record OY740717.1, read on the forward strand.
TTGTATATACTGAAGCGGCCATTCCTTAATAAATGTATATTGGAAAGGTATACTGACGGGCACAGTATCCCTATATCGTTTGTATACTATACGAATGCGTCTACGTATAGTATACTGGTCCTATTGGGGAGAGGTGCTCTGAGTTGCGTCGGATTACGAGCAACTGATTTGTAATTTGGTGGGAGAGAACGAGCGCCTTCGTGGACGCTTAGATGTTCTCACCCATAACAGGGGCGTAGCTAGCCAGGTTGTCGGTGTGCCTGCGGGCCCTGCCACGATGCCGGCCCCTATGGTCAGTGCGTCGATGGTCGGCCCTCTTGTAAAGCCAGTTGAGACGTGGGCTGCGCTTGTCAAGCCCAAAGACAAGAATGTGGCTTCCAAAGAAGTGGTGAAGAAGGTAGTGACCGAGGTAGGGCCCACTTTGGGTGTTAGGGTGCACGAGGTCAAGGCGCTCCGGGGTGGTAGTGCGATTATTCGTACCCCAACTGTTGCAGAGCGCGCTAAGATAGCGGGGAACAAGAAGTTCGGTGAGGTAGGTCTCGATGTATCGGTCAACGACAAACTGGGGCCTAGAGTAGTTGTTCAGAGGGTCGACTCAGTCATCACCCCGGACGAGTTCGTGAGCGAACTATTCGCTCTGAACTTTAAGGGTTCGATGAGTGAGGATGCCTTCAAGAAGGGTTTACGTTTGGTAGGTGGCCCATGGAAGGCTGAGGAGAACAAGACCACTAATGTGGTGTTGGAGGGAAGCAGTCGGATCACTGATTCACTGCTCGTGAATGGCCGGTGCTACATCAAGTGGTTCTCCTTCCAGGTGCAACCATTTGACGTAGTCGCGAGTTGCTACCGGTGTTTGAGCTTCGACCATAGGGTGAAGGACTGCTGTGTCAACGGTTTTGTCTGCCGCCGTTGTGGTCAGGTGGGCCATTGCACCAGGCAATGCAGCAATGCATGCAATTGTGCATTCCGGGGAAAGCCATCCGGACATCTTATGATGTCAGAGGCTTGTCCAGTGAATCAGGTTGAGGGCGCAAATGTAGACGTTAGGAGATGGCGTACCTGTGGGGTGAACTGGGCATTTTATGGCCAGTGCATCAGGGAGGCATTTTTAAATGTTCCCCTTGATGAGTTTGTTGGGTTGACGGTCGACGAGCAAGTGGCGTTTTCGCAGATATCGTTTCACGAGTCAACGACGACATCCTTGGGAGGAGTCGCAAGGTGAATCCCAGGAGGTTGCGTTGGTGGAACGCTGCATTGACGGTCAAGCGGAGGTCTGTCAGACGTCTCCGGAAGCTATTCCAGAGAGGGAGACGGACTGAAGCTGCTCAGTGCTGCCTATCGGCATTGTCTTCGAGAGTACAAGGAGTTGATTCTCAAGACAAAGGATGATCATTGGCATCAGTTTGTGGAGCAGAATCGCGATGACCCCTGGGGTCATCTTTACCGAATCTGCAGATCAAATGGTAGGTCGGTAGATGTTTCGGGAATTAGGGTCGGTGATACCGTCCTTACTTCCTGGAAAGATTGTGTTGCTGCTCTCATGAGGGAATTCTTTCCAAGGACGGAGTCTCAAACTCCACCTCCACAGGATGTTGTGGTTGGGACGCCTGAATTAGAAAGATGGGAGGTCAGCCAGAGCATGGCTTCAGTTCGATCTCGCAGGTCCCCTGGTATGGACGGTTTGACTGGAGAGATGTGTAAAAACATCTGGAAGGTCATTCCTGACTACTTGGATGCCTTGATTGGGAAATGCGTACAGGAGGGTACGTTTCCAAGCGATTGGAAGACTGCCAGGGTCGTAGTCCTCCTGAAGTCGCCCGATAGAGTGCGGAGCAATCCTCGCTCCTATCGGGGGATCAGTCTCCTCCCGGTGCTTGGCAAAGTGAGGAGAGGATTATGGTCACCAGACTTCGGGAGAGGTTGAATGAGACTGAATGCGATTCAAGCGAGGTCGGAGTGTAGAGGATGCCTGGTTGCATGTTAAGGATAGCGTTAGGGCGTCGTCAGCAAAATATGTTCTGGGAGTGTTTGTGGATTTCAAAGGTGCCTTTGATTATCTGAGCTGGACCAGTGTCCTTGCTCGGCTGAGGGAGGTAGGCTGCCAGGAAATTGAACTCTGGAAGAGTTACTTTTCTGGCAGAAGGGCGTGTGCGGTTGGTGCTTCCGATCATGTTTGGATCGATGTTGTCCGGGGTTGTCCGCAGGGTTCCATCTGTGGTCCATTTATTTGGAACCTCATGATGGACCGGTTGTTGCGGCAACTCAGTCTGGAGTGTAAGGTCTGTGCCTATGCCGATGACTTACTCATCCTGGTTGAATCTCAGTCTCGTTCCGCGATGGAACAGCTGGGCTCCAGGATGATGGACATAGTAAGTGCTTGGGGTTCGCGAGTTGGTGTCGAGGTGGCAAGGGACAAGTCTGTGACAATGTTGCTGAAAGGCGCAATGTCGCAGAACCGGCATCCCATTGTTAGGTTAGATGGAGTGGGCCTTTCGTACAAGACGCAAGTCAAGTACTTGGGCATAACGATGGGAGAAAGGATGAGTTTTTTCTACCTCATCTTGTCTGCTTGCGGGAGAAGTTGACCAGCGTGGTAGGACAGGTACGCAGGATTCTAAGGACAGATTGGGGTCTTAGTAGACGTGCAGTACGCGTTATGTACGGTGGTCTGTTTGTTGCCTGTGCGACATATGGATCACCGGTCTGGTATGAGACAGCCAGGTCGGCTGTCGGGTTGCGGAAGACACTCTCTTGTCAGAGAGTTGTCTTGCTTGCGTGTCTACCAGTGTGTCGCACGGTCTCTACTGAGGCCCTGCAGGTGCTGTTAGGGGTAGCTCCGCTTGACCTTGAGGTAATATGTTGCGGTATTACCTTCAAGATCAAGAAAGGATTAGCAATGCTGCCTAATGATTGGGTGATTGAGGGAGTGGAGAGTATCGCCGAGCGGGATCGCAAAGCGCTTCTGCGTGAGTGTGTAAATCTAGATGGCAGTCTAGATGGGATGCCAGCGAGACCGGTCGGGTGAGGTATAGGTTTATACGGGATGTTGGATTTGTCGCGAGTAACCCGGATTTTGGTTTCGGCCTTTATCTGGGTTTCTTGTTGACCGGGCATTGCTCTCTTAATGCTTTCTTGCATAAGAGAGCCTTGAGCGATAGTCAGGCATGCAGTTGCGGGGCGCCAGTCGAGAACTGGCTGCATGTTCTGTGCGAATGCCCTCTCTATGAGGACATACGTGACCTGGACGCCATGGGCGTTGTTTTCTCTGACGGTCAGTGGGACGTTAGTGGGGTGCTCTCCACTAGCGTATGTCAAGCTAGGATTAGTCAGTTCGCCTGTCAGGCATTCTCTAGGCGCCGTGATGTTGTTGTTGTGTAATCTCGTGTCCACTGTAACCGGCGGTCGTTCCTTTGACCAGACGCTTGCTGCTACGGGGGGCTACCAGTCCCCTGGTTACATGGGACTGAAACTGGGAGTAATTTGGTTACGGAACCTGGCCGGAGGTAAACCGGTACCACGGTGTCTGGGGCCTATGGGGTTTTCTCAAGACTCCACCCAGTCATTATAGGCCTTCGGGCCTTGTTGGGGGTACGTTCGGGCCTAGCCTTAAAATCTGGGTGCCGTTCACTGTCGTCGAGCGGAAGAGGTAGAGATAGACCTCGCTCTGAGCGGTGAGGAAAACATGTCCATGTACAGCATGGTTTTAGACCGTAACACCTATATGTGGACACTTGTGTCTGCATATATGCTATCTCATGATCGTGGCTTTAATGATGGGTGACCAGTTCCGCGATGTATGGCTCGCAAACTGGTAGTAGCTCGGCTACGAGGTCTGACCGGAGACTTTAATCTGGTACCACGGGTAGTCAGGAACCCCCAGAACTGTTGTTCTGGCCTGACTAGTTGGTGCGGCCCTTCGGGGAGTAACGTGGTGGCTGTGGTTTACACCCAAATCGCGGGGAGAGCTTCGGCTCGGTGTGGAGTTCCATTGCAACCGGGTGCTGTGACCCATAGAACAGCAGAGGTTATAGATAGACCTCGGCCCCTAACCAAGGGGGAAGTTGTGTCCATATAACACGCTTCGAATTGGTACCGGCGGGATTGGCCTTAAGGGGCGCTGGCCGTCGCTTGGTAATGGCTCCAGTGCGTCGGCGCACCATGGTTGAAGCTATCACAGCGAGAATCATGTAAAACACTCGGACGCTGTTGAATAAGCTTTTGCTTTTGGCATTTAATTGTTCCCTTTAAAAGTCGCGAAATTCTAACTAAATACGATTTGAAAACGCTTGTGAAAGTCTATGGCCACCAAATTGTTTAAAAAAATTAAATTTGAAAGGTAATACTTAAAAAACATTAAATCGGCCGATTTTTTATGGCCTACTAAATACTCTTAAAAATAAAAGTTGAGAAAAAGTCAAAAAAAATTAAACGTGGGCGCCTCGAAAACAATTTTTTTGATATGTGGTGGTTGAACTTGTTTTTCCTCATGCAAAAGCTATCGAAAAATCGATGGCACAATATCGATTGCTAAATCGACCCACCCTACTCCATACACTTTATATAGTCGCAGATACATAAGTATTTCGATGTGCTACAAACGGAATGGTGGGATGCGTATGAGGGTTTTTCGTTAGAATACAAATTTCAAAACCATGCTAATTTAGCAAGACTTTTTGCATACAACTTTTTTAGTTGAATTTAAAGGAATATAAATTTATTCTTCAACTTATAAAATCATCGACTTTGACATTTGGAGCGACCACCAGAATTGTGAAATCATCAGCGTACGACACAATTTCAAGGCCGTCTGGTGTTGCAAAATTTTTATCGAAGTCGGGGTTATATAGAGCAGGATATATCACTCCACCCTGGGAACACCTTGTTTAACTCTACGAGGCCCACACATATAGTCTACGACCCCACGTTTCAAACAAGGCGAAGGGAAGATTATACATTGTCCTCGAACAAAGTGGCATGATTGACCGTGTTGAAGGCTTCTGTAAGGTCAAGAGCCACGAGGACCGTCCTGTCATATGGTGAAGGCGTGTAAAGCAGTTGTCCTGTGCTGCTTGCGGGACCCATGCTGATGATCAGTACAAGGAGGGTGTTCGATCAGGCTGTGGAGGAGCAGTGCCTCAAGCTTCTTTGCTACTGGGGAAAGCAAGGAGATCGGCCCGATTTTCCTTTGCTGGCATCGGGAACTAAGTGAGTGGCTTGCAATGGCCACTGATCTGTGGTGTAAGATGCTGTATATGTTGATGAAAATGTAGACGGTGATTATGACACCAAATCCAGAGACCCACTGCTCACTTCGGTGATACAGCACGAGGCAACAAAGTCCGCTTCGCTATATTCGCTGATGTGGTTCAGAGATGAACTGCTCCTGAAGTGCACCCACTCAATGCAACGATTACACCTTACAGACGTAGCTGATGGTGTATACGGCTTTGACAAATTGAGCAGATACAAGGTCCGGGGTTTTGTTCGATCCCGGCTCGGACCAGTAATATTCGGAACAGGGACTCCGGGAAGGGCTGTTCCCACGACGGAAAAATGCAAGAATAAAAACCACATATTGTTAAGGTGACTGCCCCTGGCAGTAGTGTTTACTTCAGGTCAATCCAGTACATAGAATAGGTAGTCGCGGGGTTGACAACGGAATGTTGGCTTCACAGCCGTATTGATCATCATTTAACGTTTTTACCTTATACACGCGGTGGGCGTTAAAATCCAAGCTTGGTACAGTGTGGTTCTTCGATACCAGGTACCTCTTAAGCTCTTAATGTGTATATAAAATATAATCAGACTTTGTCTACCACTGAACCAACTTCCTGCGTGTCGAAAATCATGCAAGAGAATCAAATGAAGAATGATTCGGTACTCCTCAAAGCATCTCACTCAGCCTCCACGGCTCCCACATCAGAACCCAAAATGCACAAAAAATGTTCCGAAAGACCTTTGTCACCAGACAGAGTGGTACCGCTACTGAAGCCAAGGCAAAGACTCAAGCAAAGGAGAATCGTGCAGGCCGATCTCCTTGCTTTATCCAGTAGCTCCTCCCCAGCCTCATCGAACACTTTTCTTGTGCTGATCATCAGGATGGGTTCCGCAAGCAGCACAACAACTGCTTTACCTGCTATCACCACACGTATAAGTCGCGGCCTTAAACAGAACAAGCCCAACGCCAGGACGGTCCTCGTGGCTCTTGACCTTACAAAAGTCTTCGACACATTCAACCATGCCACTCTGTTCGAGGACAGTTCAAACCGGTGGGTCGTAAAGTATATGTGTGGGCGCCAGTTATGTTAAACAAGGAGTTCCCCAGGGTGAAGTGATATCCCCGACTCTGTTTAATCTCTACCTCTCTAAAATTCCTGCACCCCCAGACGGCATTGAAATTGTGTCGTAAGCTGATGATTGCACAATTCTGGCGTCAGGACCTAAGTGGATGACATCTGTTAGATAATAAACTATGTATTACTAACTGACTTAGAACGCTTTTTCTCCGCAAAGAATTAGAAAATATCCGCCTCCAAATCATCAGCCTCACTGTTTACTGCATGGACCGCAGAGCTGGGTAACATTGGACAGCCCTTTTCGATCCTCTGCACATGCTACAGCTATCTGCAATAAACACAAAAGTAGGAACAAGGTCTTCAAGTCACTTCCCGGCAATACTTGGGGAGCCGACAAAGAACCTTGTTGGCCTCTTACAAAGCGATATGTCGGTCTGTACCGAACTCCGCAGCATCGGTGTAGTCAGCGAAAGTGATTACGACGCAGTAGAAGAAAATTCAGACTTGCCAGAATGCCGTCTTCTTATGTCTTCTGAGGAACATCTACATAAGGAGACGAAGGTCCTTACCGTTCGAAGACACAATTTCCTGCTGTCTAAGCAATACCTGCTAGGGTAGTCATCCTAACCACCACCTTTGGGCAGGATGCCTCCACCCAGGCAGATCAGGTACGATCTTCATGATCTAGAGAGGTCCAGCGGTATAAGAGAGAACCTTTAGATCATCGAAACTATCAGGCAGGTTTGAACAACATTCACGCCGATGATGTCGCAGCAGCAGTATCCAGCTACCGTGTAAATGTAGTGCTAGGGGAACATCCCCCGGAGATTTCACCTGAGGAGAAGGTACTACCTCGGACGCGCGTGGTTCTGGCTCAGCTGAGATCTGGATGATCTCAATTCTTATTGGGCACCAATTGATGCTAACGATCCGGACATCTGTCCCTATCAGGGACCACATGACGTGCTGCACCTCTTCAATTGTCCGGCCAAGCCCATTCAGCTGACCCCCCCCCCTAGGTACTGTTGGCATATCTGTAGATATCGTTTCTTGTGCTCCTTTCTTTCAGCACCGATGAGCCTTCTTCGATCACATCCTGAGCCCCTCGGAGAAATCGTAAAGATTTGTAACCGTTTGTTTCCATTGTTCTGAACTCAATTTTTTCCGCTGACTTCCTTAATGACTTAAATTTTCGACGCCTGTTTCGAAGTTATCTTGTCTTGAAAACTTTTTTATACCTGAAGTTAGGGTTTTATCCCCACGTTAAGATGAATGGTCTTTATAATGTCATGTATTTATAGAATGTGTCATTTATTTTTATAATAAAAATATTTCCTTATTTGGGAAAACCTTCGAATTAGAGCATATTAGAAGAGCTGAGAAATTTTCAGTACTATTGGGTATCCTAATGGCGTTTCTCAATATGGAAAGAAAGCATTCGTTCGCCTTGCACACAAAAGAAATATGATTTGGGGTTTCCCACAAAAAGCTGTTTCTCTAGCTTGAACGGGTTGTCACCTCTGCGAAACAAATGTCAAAATCAGTCACTAACAACAGTAGTCTAAACCAGGTGTTTGGTGAGGACCTGGTCTTAAAAAGTCTAGTTTTCCTGTCAATAATTGCAGCTTGTTTCTAACCTGAAATCACAGTTGCCAGCCGCTACCTGTATTCTATTAAAATGTAGATGCAAGACGTATTTTCAATTTTGAGTATGTTCAACAAAAACTGTGTTAAAAACAAATTTAGCATTCAGTACCGGTAACAGTTAAGTACGAATAACGGTTTTAATATTTAAAATAGAAAACGGTATTTAAAATCCTTTTTAGCGATGACGGAAACGATATTTAATTTGAAAGGGGTTTAAAATAGAAAACGGCAGCCAACCACGGTTCAAGCTGTGACCACGTCCATGTTGAATGCGCGCAAAGCATTGAGGCAAGAACTGATGATAAATAAAAGTATGATAATGAACTCACTACGAATAAGGACCACCATTTTTGGTCTTTAGGGTACCCAAAGGGACTCATCTCGATTTTGTTGGATATTGCCGGGGATCAATTTTGAGGCCCTCAACTCATTTTTTCATTTTAAACTCGTCTCTCTATGGAAGCTCGAAATTTGTTTTACCTCAAACTGAAGTGCATGCAGTTTTTCGGAATTTTTTGAAAATTTTAATTTTTTTATTGATAATGCACTTCACTTTATTTTAAATGTGTGGTTGGAGAAAAACAACTAATCGACGTGACATCGGATGAAGTTTTGTTATTGGGGGAATTACAAACCGAGATTTCTCTTTAAACTATAAAAATCTTGCTTGCAGTCGCCGCATTTAAAAAGGTGGAGTAAGGTGTTACTTGTGTGAAAGTCGTGCACACTTTACATCACAATACGGCATCCCATAAACATAGTTTTTTGTTGAAGTATCTTTGATCTATCCGAAGAGTAATAATAACGCTTCTGATTATAAGATTGATAGATAGTTTATACCAAAATTTTCTTAATTTTATTTTGTTTAAATAAGAAAACCAGTAAAGGATTTAAGCTTCCTCCTTGACAACGGTGGTCTTCTCGGAAACGTATAAGCCATCCAAGAATTTACGAATATCTTTATTTTTGACTGTGGTAGATTGCTGAATGAGAGCGGCAGATCCAGAAACAGCTTCGATGTCATTACCCTCTACAATAAGTTCATCTTTTTGTGCTGTTGAATTCACTACTGTTACACCAGGAGCCATTTGAACACGACGAATGTATTTCTCTCCCAAGAAGTTACGGATTTCAATGACTGTATTACTTTCAGATGTTACACAGTTGATGGGGAAATGAGCGTACACAGCACGCATTTTATATTGGAAACCAACAGTGACTCCTAAAAACGTAAACAAAACCAAATTATAATAATAAAATTTCGTTTTTCAGTGCACAGTAAAACATACCTTTAATCATGTTTTCAATATGACTGCAAACGGTGCGAACGGCAGCCAGTTCCTTTTTCGCTCCAAACCATTTTTCGACTTTGAGTGTACGTTTGTTTACCATGTACATGTCCAGTGCCAAATGTTTGAAACTGCGCTTCAGAATGCCCCTGGGACCAGTAATAGTTACAACTCTTGCCCGCACTGAAGCTTTGATATCCTTTGGGATTTTCACACACTGATTTGAGTTGATAGTCCTCATGTTTAACACTAAAAGTTAAAAAATAACCAATTACTCACGGCATGGGCAACAACATAATTAAAATTCCACATTTGAATGTATGAGGTCTGAGTATCAAAAGTGCATATTCCAAGTTGAAAAAACTACTTTTTGGGGTAAGCGACGAATTGATTGGTTGTACATAACACCAAATAAATGCCTTTGAATGGAGATTATCAATCACATTTAGTATTACATTGTTGAAAATACACCATACATTATATTATCTGTAGAGTTTCTTACAAAGTTATCACATATTTGCTTAATTTAGGTGCCTCTTATTTACGATTAATAACAATGAATTCCCTACACTCAAAAATCACAAACTTACGGGTTTAGGACCGACCGGAAAAAGGCGGACAGAAAAAAGGTATTTTTTGACGTTTGTTCGGGTGGTGTTGCCATCCCTTATAAAATCACAGTTACCACATCGTCTGAATAGCAGCATATAAATACGAAACTATGAAATTGTATAAACAATGCATCATTTATAGGCACCGTTCACATTACACAATCTGTTATCATGTACGCTCTCGTCAATTTGATAAAAACACAGACTTAAAGCGATGTTTACACTAGACCATATTGAGACAATTGTCTAAACATCTTCGAAAATATTTTTCACTGCTTATAAATTGTTAGTTTATACGGAATAAAATTTTGCTGGAACAATGTTATAAAACAGACAATAAGTATTAAACAAGCTTTACAGTTTATTAATCAATTGGCTTTTTTCAACGAATATTAGGGGAGTTTCATTTGGCAAGATAAGTATTTCGCTAGTTTAGCGACATAAAACGCATTTGCCTCTAAGTCATAAAGGAGTATTTTTACTTGGCAATACTTAAGCATATCGGACAAATTTCTAATTGCAAACAAGACAAAGGAGAAATCAAAAGTTGTTCACCGATTTCAATGAAATAAAGCTCATTTGATTCAAAGTATTTTAAACTAAATGCTTTTTGACCAACACTGTGCTTTTTGTCCCATTATTCAACGGTATATCTGAAACTGCTGGGCCAAATTAAAAGCAATGTAGGAACGGATTAAAGATTTTGTTGACGTTTGTACGTAGTTTTTTTTTATCAGTATTAAGTGTTAGTAGATCGATAGCATTCAAGATCTCTGGAAGGTCCTGCCCTCGTTTGTTGCAACTATGCCAGCCTAAGCTGCCTGGTGAGAGTCAGCATCACAAACTATTATTAACTCCTTACCTGTTTGTCGTCCATCCCAGTCGTTGTTGTGGAAGTGTCGGGGCATCATATGGTAAATATACCAAAGACAGGTACATGGGTCCATCACCGTGCCACAGGACCGTTGCATCTGCGTTTGAAAACTCTGGGAAGGAGAGATAACATAAATTACGTCGGCAAAGAATGCAGGTTCTTGGGCGAGAGCCTGAGTTTGTGTAGAAAAGTTGGCAGTTGGAGTTGCTCAAACACGAGACCTTGTATTTTATGGCCCAGGGTTCGTAAATGCGAACAACGTGTAGTTTACCTATATTATTAAACTCCATCAGTGCTTATGTTGTTCTGCTCCGATGAAGATTGATTTGAGCGACGAAGATTTTTTGACGTTCAGTAAACGGTCTTCTTGGGAGTTTGTCAGTTCTGACACTCGGACTTCTTGTATTCCATCTTACCAACGTTTTGGTAAGGGATGGAATGTCTTCTTTCTTCACTAGGCCTAGCTTAACAAGGATTCGCAAGACTCTCCAACAGGTCCTTCAGGGCACTTGTAGACTAGTTGTAGCATCAGATAATCGCCGGAAAAGCAGCAGCTGCTGATTTCGATCTTCAGATGGTATTATGTATTCCGCGATCTTATTGCTGACCAGGTCCTCTACAATCTTATTCATTTCATTTATTGATATTCAAAAAGTAACCGAGCCTTTAGGCCTTATTTAGCTTCAAAATTACTTCAGATTTGTTTAAAATATACAAAAAAAATCTGAAAGTAAGATTAACAATTTAATATAAATAAGTATTAAGTTAAGTATACATTTAAATAAAAAAAAGATTTTTGATATCCCAAATTACGTAAAAAAAGGTATTCATGAAAGACTACTAGATAAGTTTCGTAGTGTAACAGCAGCATGAAAGTGAAACACACTAAGACTACTAGCCAATACTATGTTCGAATCGAAGACAAAGCAATACCCGTAGAAAACGCATTTTTATATAATTATTTACAAATCATTATGTCTCACATGTTGAAATATTTTGTTCTTATAAGTATGGCAGGAGTAATTAAATGATCTGAGCGAGACAGGCAAACTATTAAAAATGCGAGCAACTCTCACGTGATATGATCGACCTTAATCAGAATTCCATCGGGGAATTATAAGCTGTGGATTTCTTCTGGACCTTCCAAACTGAAAAAACTCAACTACGAAGATTAGTGTCTGAATTTTATACAACTTATAGAAGTGAAGTAAACTCTTTATTTTTGTAAACTCCATAAAGCTACAATGCAAAAACCTATCAATGTACTCCGAAACGTGCCGCCGAATATTAAGGGAATATAAATACTTCACCACACGATTGAATGATCGACGAATCTTATCCATGACCTGAGCCACTGCTCCAGAGTAAACTTCAATACAATACAGAAATATTGGCATAACAATCGCATGAATTATTCTAATTTTAATGTGTAGTGGAAGAGACAATTCCAAGTTGTACAACTTTTGCAAAGTAAAGTTAACTCTGGAAACAGCATGGGCCTCAAACTTTGACTTATTATCAAAAATAATACCAAGACATTGACAACCAAACAGCCAAATTAGATGTTACGAAATTAATATTACTCTGCAACACGTCTAAGAAGTCCGAATTTCCCTTAAACAACAATTGAACATCATCAGCAAAAGCAAAAGGAACACAGGAGCTGGTTTCAACACTAACAAACATATCATTAATATACATTACAAACAAAAGCGGTCCAAGAGAAGAACCCTGAGGAACTCCACTACTAACTGGATGCAAATCTGAGGATCAACCATTTAAACATACATATTTTATTCTATTAAACAAATAAGACTGCAATAGCCTATACGCGGAACTTGAGAACCCATACGAAAAGTATAACTTCTCAATAAGCTGAGCATAGCCCAATCGGTCAAATGCCTTCCCAAGATCAAGCGATAGAAGAACACAGCAACCACGATCAACAGTAACTTTTCTTATATTGTCAGTCAGACCGATTAATGCGGAAGTTGTACTTCGAGTATACCTGAAACCAGACTGACAATCATGGAGCATTGAAAAAGCATTGATCCTGGAGACCATTTGAACTTTGAGAATAGGTTCCACTATTTTTGACAAAATTGACATAATGGAAATCGGTCTATAATCTTCAGCATGTCGAGCATTTCTCTTGCGAATGGGAATAACTTTTCCAATTTTCCATAAGGCTGGAAATGAAGAAGTAGTGATAATTGTATTAATCAGGTGCAGCATATAATTACCAACGTACGGAAAAACAATATGTAAAAATTTGAGAGTGTAACCATCAAACCCAACAGCTTTTGACTTAATCTTACCAAAAGCTTCAGCCATTTCACTAATATTAATAGAATTAAAAGAAAATCCACCAAGATTATTACTCGGAAATATCGGATGACTCCTATAGTTGTTCGACTGGTTAGAGGAAAAACAACAATTTAAATCAAAGACATCGGCATTATGAACAACATTTTTACCTTTACCAATTCCGCTCATGTTCAAAATTTACCATATTTCCTTACTTGACTTGTTTAAGAATAGTTTGCTATGTGCGGAACGATTAATTCTCCTATCAATACTTTTTATTTTATTACGACACCTACAATATATGCGGCAGTTATCAGCATTTCTGTTATGTAAATAAGCTTTGTAGGAAAAATCTCGTAAAGATAGATGATACCTTATTTCAGCACATTTGAACCAATCGTCACTTTTTGCGAATGTAAGGGGACGCCTTCTTACTGGAACATTAGAATGCAAAACATCAAGACTGCTATTCAAAACAGCCAACTGCTCATCAACATTGGATGTCAAACAAGCAGCCAGCGTATCTAACAATGTGTTAAGATTAATAGCATCATAATCTACATACTCGTAAAATTGCTGAGACGAGGCGGCTTGCAAGCTAAAAGAAGCAAATATGAAAGAATGGTGTGATATACCTGCGCAATAAAATTGAGCAGACAATTTCACAAGCTCAGGCGTCGACCCCAAAAAATAATCCAGTAGGGACGTGGTGTTATGAAAAACATCATTGTGCGTAGGCCTCGAATTATGAACAACAGAAAGATTCAAACTGGCACAATAACTGCGAACAGATGCAGACTTCTGCAAATTAAATAAATTTTTGTTAAAGTCTCCCATTATGAACGTTGGAGTATCTAACAACTGCATCTGAAATTTGCTCTACAAGGGCATCAAAATTTTCATGAGGAAGATATACAACCCCAACTAAAACTTTCAGATTATTAACGATCATTTCAACAAATAGACATTCAGCGATCCCATAAGAATTACCAACAAAAATAATTTTATGCTTGAGATTTTTTCCAACATAAATAGCTACTCCCCCGCCCCTCATGTCAGGACGATCATTTCGGTAAAAAGTGTACCCTGGAATGTCCAAAGCTGCATTAGAAATATGTGGTTTCAGCCATGTCTCACTTGCTTCAAATACTTCTAATTTTATTTATCTTTGAAGCGCTGCTATTTATTTTAAAGCTTTGACAATTAAAATGTCCTACATTAACACAATCCTTTAAATTTCGTAATTGGGATGACAAAAAAGAATTATTACTAACAACATCATCATAGTTATTGCCGTTCAATATTACCGAACAAAAATAAATTAAATAACGCTTTACGCAAATTACCAGAAAAAAAATTTCTAATTAAAAATATAAAATAAAAAAGGCTACTAGCATGAACGAAGCTGATCTGCCCAATTCTTAAAAATGCAGCTTATGGGAACAACAATAAAAATACAATTAGTTCGAAACTATTGCTACTGGCATCGTATCAGAACTGCCGACAACAGCATCTAGCATATCGACGCACTGATTGATGTCAAGTAATTTGTTAGAGCCATCTATGTGCGTAATAAAAGCCTTCGGCCTATCCGCATTCTGCAACTTAAATTTGTTTATCTTCTTCTCCTTCAATAACTTTCTACATATGTATAAGAGTTTTAAAGCGGCACGGTTCAGATGGTCGTTTAAATACACAGTTCCACCAATGACATCAGAGAGCAATAGAGGATCACTTTTGCGAGAGTTCGCCATTATGCAATCTCTGGCATATATGGAATTGAATTTGACTAGTACCGATTTACCTTGAGAAAAGTATCAACAATGTTGTATGTCCTGCGGGCACAGATCAATGTTGCTTAAAAACACTATTTTAACAATAGGTTCTCGCAAATGCTTAATACCATCAGGCCGCCTTCGCAAGACATCGTTTTGAAGATCTAAGTCCTGAATAGTGCTACTATAAGTTTTTTTAAATTGATTAGAGACAGCGAAACATTTGCGGACTTCCTCCTCCAACTTTTTGGTTTTTTGGTTAAACTCATCACGTATAGACAGTATGACTTCGTCCATATTTTCCGTGATGGCCGGCAAGTGTTTTTTCATCTCCTGCTTATACGTCTCATGCTGTTTTTCCATTAAAGTCTTAAACTCCCAAAAACCACCAAGGCCGCCACTAGAATTTAAACTATCATCGCCTTGATTTGGTCTTCCACCTGAATCTTGTTTCTTGGTAAAACACTGTGGGCATTTGAATTGAAACAATTTATTTTTGTATAAAAATGAATGCTGCTCCTTGGTTACTTTTATGCAGGCAATGTGAAAAAATTCGTCACATACAAAGCAACCAATACTGTTTTGATTATTGGTAACATTGCTCAGGCATTTTGGACATTTGTAGATGCGCTTATTGGTGGACATAGTTAAAAGTGTGTCACAATATATTTACAGCTCAGGTTAATCAAATGTCGTAAACGTAGTACCAAGAAGATCACCAGAACAAACAAGCTGGAACAATATGTCGCGTTTGTTTTTGTTGTTTCCTTTGTTGACACACAAAAATGCGGTTATGATACACACGTACAACGAATATCAGCACAGCCAAAGTTCACAGCATAACTTCAAATCAAAGCCAGTACCAGTAAATCACAGATCACTTTGAAAACTTCCGAAGACAAAACAGCAACAGCAGGTCTGACCCAGGCAATCCGTATACGATGAAACTCCAAACAAACAAAACACAAAGGCGTCAAAAAAATAGTTTCTGCTTCTTCTTTGCTTTTTTTAGCACAGAAACCTTGTTTTGTGATATATATAATTTTAATTCAATGTTTTTTTAACTGGATTTATCAAGCAGACTTTAGCAAAACGTACAAATGTTATTAAGTGCATAAATAACTTCTACAATGATTTTTTATTAATATTTTTAATAATTTTTCCGGTAACACACAAATTTCTCAACTATTCATAGCAGAGTTGCCAAGGTTTTTTTTGGTGGAGGAGCAGTTTGTGTAAATGCAAATCACAACTCGTCCCACATATTTTTCTTGGCAACATTAGCGTAAGAGGTAAACCCATTTTCTTTTTTCACGTCCAGCTTCCTCTTTATCGAAGACATGGATGACTATCTTTAGGCCTAGTATGTGACTTCCCCTTGCATACAATTGTGAGCGGAGTTAAGATATCGATTCCACAATACGAGCCACAATTGTAGGACAATTTTATACCTTATTCGCAGGTTGGTCGCGTCAATTTCATCCGGAGGTAGCACCGTCTTCCCAGCCTATGTAGAAGTTGGTGGGGTTTGCTCTTCCTTATTGGTGGGTTAACCTTGCTGATAGGTCTTCGACGTGGTTTCTTACGGCTCCCCGTCGCTACGACCAGGACCTTCATCTGACCTACTCCGTCGGGTATTAGTTGATTGCTAAAAAAAATATGTTGTCAATTCCCTTCAGTTTTATTAATTTTTTTGGTACTCTCATTAAATTCGGAACGCACTTACTCACTATTCAAGATCTTGATCACTTCGTTTGTCAACTCATAAACTATATTTACAACTTTTCAGCCTTTTTTAAATAGTTTTATTTTTCTTCTTATGCATAGATGACGCTATCCACAACAGAATGCAAAATATGGAGGTTTTCCCTTCATACTTATAGCTCGGTTCATTAACAACACCACAAAGACAAATTAAGTATCAAATTGGTCTCATCGGATTTTAAAAAATGAAGTATGGTAATACCTCGGATTAAGCCTTGATAATAAGAGTTGGTGATTATCCAGTGTAAAATTAAGCTACCAATGCTTATGTTACGGTCACGCTAGGCAAATATTTAAAGGAAATCATCAAAAATTTATTTCACTCAATCTGGATACAAAATATTTTTTAAGGGCAAGCAGCCGATCTCGAGGGAACAAAAATATTAGACAACCAACACAAAATTTTCAAGTTTTGGAGACAAATAGTTTTGTAAAATATATACGTGCTGATTGTATGCTATATATCCTAGTGTTGATCTATTGCTTAGAGATATACAAGACAGCGTAAACAAAAGCAAACATAACCTAGTTATTGGAAGACTGTCTATATAGCGAGATTGAAACAAATATGTATGTATCTTTAAAACAGATTACAAAGCTAACAATCCCACGACAGGCGTTTATATGCACCGGATTGACCGAAGCAGTAAATCTTCGGCCATGTGCTGTCACCTCGCACTATATGTTCCGCTACAGCAACAACAACCAAGCTCAGAAAAGTTTGACTTTAGTCAAGCATTTGTGGAGATAACAAATAAATTATGTGAATATACCTACGACTTAAAATTGCGGACCAGTTATATCTATCGTCTGGAATAGAAACAAATTTTATAAGGAAAAACTTGAAATAAAATGATAACGTTTAACACAATGCTAGAATTACTCGTTCTTAAACATTTCAAACTTAAACTTTAAAGAATAATAATATACTCGTACAAGTATCGGCAAAAACAAAAAAATAGAACTGAAGACCACGAGACGATCGTTATTTATTACAATTGTAATTTAGAAAAACCAACAGAAGAATATAATCACAACCAGGAGGTATAAAAAGACATTAATAAGGAAATACAAGTTTTTGATGTATGTCTGCATAATACAATAAAGAAATTTACTTGTAAGAAAATGAAAAAAAAATAACGGTAATAAATGATTCACAAACGACCTGAAGTTATGAAAGAGATAGATACATATTATAAATACCAAGCAGCAACGATATTAAATACATCTAAAGCATAAAGCAATAATAACACTAGCAGAAATATATACAAGACGAAAATAGAAAATAAGAAAAACATCTATATAAAAAAGAAAATTAGTAATACAAAAAACCAGAAATCAATGCGGAGGAAAATTATATACCTTGTATTAAAAAAATCTCAAAATTTACGTATGAAGACAATAAGTGTGTTTGTTTACTTTCCCAGTAAAAATTTGAAAAGTAAACGAACAGCTTCCAGTAAAAATTTGCAATGAGACAGCTGATTTTGTTTACTGTTTGAATTACATTTCCTTCTATTTTGAATTTTAAAGTGTTAAGATTTGTAATAAAAAATGAGCAAAAGAAAACTTTTTTTCTTTCTAATTTCAGTGATTAACATAATATGTAAACAAATAAAATTAAAAATAAATTACAACAGAATAGGTAAGTAAATATTGAAATATTATTTTATTTAATATATATTATATATTAAATAAAACAATATTCCAATTTTTACTTACCTATTCTGTTGTAATTTATTTTAGCTTTTATTTGTTTACACAAAACAGCTGATTTCAAACATCTGTTCTATCTTGAAAATTTTGGTTGGTTAAAATTTCTCCAACCAAAATTTGCAAACTTTCTAACATCAAACTGTCAAAATTTTCTCTCTCTGGCTTCCATTTACTGGACTTTTCGTGTAAAAGGACACGATCCAGTAAAAATTCGTTTACTTACAAATTTGCAAGTAAACGAACACACTTAATTATAAAATCGCGTCAAAATTTTATAATTTTTTCGTAGATATTAAGTGTGTTCGTTTACTTTCCTAGTAAAAATTAGCAAGCTTCTTCTTTTGAGAGTGTAAGGCTAATTTAATTCTCGTTATTAAAGTTTGCAAGAAAAGTAAACAAACAGCTTCCAGTAAAAATTTGCAATGAAACAGTGATTTTGCTTACTCTTTTGCATTAAATTTCATTTCATAAAAAAATGAGCAAAAGAAAACTTTTTTTCTTTCTAATTTCAGTGATTAACATATATATTAAATAAAATAAAATTAAAAAATATTCCAATTTTTACTTACCTATTCTGTTGTAAATTTATTTTTACTTTTATTTGTTTACATAAAACAGCTGATTTCAAACATCTGTCCTATCTTTCAAATTTTGGTTGGCTAAAATTTCTGCAACCAAAATTTGCAAACTCTCTAACATCGAACTGTCAAAAATTTCTCTCTCTGGCTCTCATTTACGAGACATTTTGTGTAAACGAACACGAAAAAGTACAATACATAAGCAAGGTAACAATGATAACAAAACAATATTTGTAAAAACATCAAAAATAAACCTGACTTTGACAAAGTACCAGTTAAAATAATTGTAGTTACATGGAATACTGCAGGTAACGAAGAACTTAAAATAACTAAAAAATCAATGGTAAATAGGGGTTTAACTGAAAATTGGAAGAACTCAGTTATAGTATAGAAAAGCTAGAGTAAACTAAAATATGCGAAGAGTGTCGACCAATCGGAAAGTAATAAAAAAATAATTGGAGAATAACATAGATAATAATAAATAAACTACCGTCAAAATATAGATCAGGATATAGAAAAGGATATTCAATTGAGACAATAAATAGTTAGAATTATGACACTTATTCTTGATTTATAAAAACGTTCCAATTAACAGATGGAGACTTGTTAAAAAAAACAATACAAATATAGTATACAGGGTAACGAATTAAAATTGTTTAAATCTTGCTTAACAAATTGCTAAAAAAAAAACGGTAAAAATCCACAAATATGATTTCTCAATCAAAAAAAGGCTGATTGGGAGGCAGTGCAACTTGAGTTTGGTAAGTTGTGGACAACGGTCAAATCGCTCTCTAACCCTGTAAGGAAGGATGATCGGACAGCTGTCACGTTCGGTGATAGAACAGTGACAGACCCGAAGCGGTGCGCGTGTTATTTTAACCGGCTTTTAATTGAGCACCCAGAGAGTGATAAGGCGAAAAGGAGAGTATTGCATCGTATCCGCGCTCTCCGAGTCGAAGAGGCACCACCTCAATTTACCGTTGGCGAAGTTGCCCATGTCATCCGCAGCGCAAAGTCATCAAAGGCGCTGGGTCCGGACGGAATCTCAATGCTGATATTAAAGCACTTGGATACCCCGGGAGTGGAGTACATGACCAAAGTGCTTAATCTGTCGCTAGCCACTCACGTAGTTCCCGATGGCTGGAAAATGGACAGAGTGGTTCCGCTACTGAAGCCAGGCAAAGACTTTCTTCAGTAGCAAAGACGCTTGAAGCACTGCTCCTCCCCAGCCTGATCGAACACTTTCCTGGTGCTGCTCATCTGTATGGATTCAGCAAGCAGCACAGCACAACAACTGCTTAACACGCCATCACCGCACGTATAAGTCGCGGCCTTTACCAGAAAAAGCCTAACGACAGGTCGGTCCTCGTGGCTCTTGACCTTACAAAAGCCTTCGACACGGTCAATCATGCCACTCTGTTCGAGGACATTGAAGAAACGTCCCTTCCGTCCAGTTTGAAACGTTGGGTCGTAAACTATATGTGTGGGCGCTAGTCATATGTAGATTTTAGAGACAGAAACTCGAAGCCCCGTAGAGTTAAACAAGGAGTTCCCCATGGTGGAGTTATATCCCCGGCTCTGTTTAAGCTCTTTAAACTTCCACCAGACGGCGTGGAATTTGTGTCGTACGCTGACGATTGCACAATTCTGGCGTCAAGACCTAAAGTGGATGACATTTGCCAGAAAATCAACTGTTACCTCGCTGACTTAGCACTTTTTTTCACTTCGAGGAATACGAAAATATCCGCCTCCAAATCATCAGCCATACTGTTTACTGCATGGACCGCAGAGGGGCGGTTGTCACTCAATGTGAAAGTTGATGACGTCAACATTCCGACTACCAACTATCCCAAAATCCTTGGGGTCACAATGGGCAGCAATTCCTGTCCGGCCAAGCCTACAAAAACAAAATTAATGGAAAAAAATGTAAACAATAATAAAACATTCAAGATAAGTAACACAATAATAGAGGAAGTGTTTACCATTAAGTACTTGGAATTTCTTATAGATAAGGATTTAAAAATAAATTAAAGAACACATCGAATACATTTGTAAGATTTTCAAAAGAATTAGAAACAAAGTATCAACAATATCTGCATTTAACATATGTAGTACGTTGATTAAACCACATTTTAAATATGGTTCCACAATTATTAAGAGTGTAAAAATTCTTAAATTGAAGGACTTCGTAAATTACAAAACAAACTAAAGGCCCGAGCACACTGAAGCTTTTTTTCTTTACGCTGCATTTTTCTTCATATCCGGCTGTCAAAAAACATTAAAATATATGTACTTTAAAAAATTACCAAAGTTCATGTTATTGTCGTCGTAGAAAATCCCTTTCAAATCGATTGTAAGTTTTTGACACTTATTTTAATGGTTTTTGGACAAACGGAAGTTGTAAAATACGCAGCGCAGAAAAAAAGCTTGAGTGTGCCCGATCCTTAATGTGGTCAATACTTCAATTATATACTTTCCCTAACGGAGAGCGGTCCAGAATACCTTACTCCAACAATTTGTCTATGTAAGGGATCGTCAATAGCACAACAGAAATTTCTATTTTACAAAGGTCCACAATTATACCTATACAACACCCGACCCCAAACACCCCAAAAACAGTAAGATACCTGTTGCGTGGTCCCACTGCTGAAATAGAAAAAAACCAAATATAAATAAAGCAACAATTGTACACATATACACACACAAACTTAGTCTTTTATTATTCTGTTTTGTTTCAACTCCCAGCAAATTTTCATGCTGGGAATGAAACACGAAACCCAATACTTACCTCCTTGTTTCCTGTTATGTCTGGTGTTTTGTTTTATATGTATAAATTAGCCGCATATATTTCATTTGTCGGCTAATTTATGTTTGTTTACAATTAATGCGGACGGACGGACGGAAATAGAGTGCCTTTGACACATTGGTCGTTCATACGGTTCGCACCATGTAGTGGGAATATGATTGAGCCGTGTTCAATATGCACTAGACCGAATAACGCGATGTGGCCAGACTGACAAACATACGAATACCGAGATAAGCAGAAAACTGTCAAACTTTGTTTTTGGTGTACAAAAAGAAAAATGCCCGAAAACAAATAGTTGGAGGGAAAATTGAAAATCGTGGGAAAAACAGAGTATAAAAGACGGACATGTCGGAAAAGCGGTCATTATAAAGTGAAGTGCCGCAGTAATAAAATAGTGCCTACATTTTTTTTAATAAAATAAAAAAATAACTTAAAACTTAGAAAATTTAAACGTTAAATGTTTTTAATATATTTGTGCGTAAAAACTAAGTGAGTAATTACAAATGTTGTGTATATGTCTAAAGATAGAAATAATGTGTATGTTGTGTTGTTTGTATTTTTCTTATTTTTTGTCGTGTTAAGGCCCATTTAGTCTCGACGGTTGACGGTAGATTCTGCAACCTGCAGAAGTCTGCCGTCGTCAACCGTCAAACTGTAGTTATCTCCCTCTAACACATGCAAAATGCAACCCTCAACTGAAATAGCTGATTGCCTGCCGTCAACCGTCGAGACTAAATGGGCCTTTAAGAAAAACGCAAAGCCTACAAAAGTCTGCAGAAATACCTGGCCTCCACGAAATCTTCAACACTACGGAGGCCAGCATAAGTTTACTGTGGCAAATCATTCCACTTTCCGGATTATCCAATTGACATCAACAACCATCCAATAAGAAGGTAGCAACAAAGAAGCGGCACATGAAATAAAAAGAAAAAATTCAGATAAGCCAAGGAATATCAAGGTAATAGATATTATTAAAAAGTACTTGCCTTGCTGAGAGAGAAGTCCTACGTTGTGATATATTCGTCTACCGAACGAAAAAAAAAGGACATACTGTTCCAACGCCAGGTGGCATCAATTTGGTCCTGAAAAAAAAATATCGTGAAAATTTTATAAATATATGTTTGTGACGTTTTGTGCTGTTTAAGTGTTAAGTTTTAAGTGTAGTTTTGTTTGTGAAAGTCTTTAACGCCAGGTAGTTTCAGTGAGTGTAGGATTTACTGAGGAAGTGAGCGTTTAGGCGATAAATTTTGAATTGTTGTATACATAGGGATCTGTAAAGATTTGGATCCTTAAATCCAGCTAAGAGAGCTCCTTTAGTTAGGATAGTGTAAGTTTTTTGCGGGCCATAAAAGGGCCAATTATATTTCTCGTCTAGGCGTTTCTAAAAAAAAAGGTAAATCTGAGCTAATGGCTCACATATAAGTGTTTTCTGGTGTTAGTGATTTGTAGAGTTCATATTTTTGTTATTTAAATTAAGTGTAAAAAAGACGTTAGTTTTGTTAGTCGTTAAATTCAATTTTTTAGTTTCCTTTTGTAAATATGTGTAATCTTTTTGTAAACGTCGTAAAGAAATCATGATGTGTTAGTGTTTTTGTTCAGAGGGGGCAAGCTGAATGTGAGGGTTTTGTAAGGTGAGTGTGTGTGGGACTTGGGGTCCTTTAGAAAATATCGATGTGGAGATCAAGGACCATGGTTGGGCGGGCGAAGTGTGGGAGCAAAGATCAAGCTCCCTTGTCAAAAGGTGTATCTGTGTGTGATCGTTTTTTTTTTGTGAAATAGTTTTTTTTGTTGAATATTGTTTTTTGTTCGTCCCTCTGGGCTAAGGTTGGAAGGGTTGGAACCTTCTGAGATGCCAAGAGCTAGCTGAAGCCGCCTTAGTGCCATTGTGAGGGCACGCAACATACCACAACTTTTCAGGATAATAAAAAATAAGCAAATTTCAATGATCTTATCCAAACAGCGTTCCAAAATCACCAACTTCAAATGCGTGTAAAAAAAATCTAGCACTGAACTATAAAAGCCCTTGACAGTTTTGTTATGGATAATGTCAACTTTCATTTTAACTTGGTGTCATCCCATTCGCATTTTGGTTGTTGGACTGTGTAATAGGTGAAGATGATTAAGATTAACAATTTATATTTTATCTTCGCATCTACCGCTCATGGTAGACTGAACCCTTTGAACACGGCTTTGGTACAAAGCTAAAATTACGTTTTTGGTCGAAAATGTTTGCCATTTACAAGGAGCCTGCTGGCATGGCCTGCTTTAACCTCATTCCTCTGAACCATACTAACGGTCGTTTTCATTTTATAATAAAGCGATTGATGGACTACTGCTGAATTGATTGCAAATTTCACATCTGAGAATCCCAGTTTAATTTTCTGTAAAACGCCAATTTTGTTCAGATTCAAAAATTATGAAATATTTAATTGAATTTAAATAAAATTTACCTTCATATGATTTCTTAAAAATTAATTTCATAGCCTGGCAGGCAATTTAATTTTGAAGTTAGGGTTTTTAACACATTAAAATGTGTTTCACATAAACAAGGTTTTCAACAAAGCTTTATTTTTAATTAGGCTATTAAAAGGCGTGCACTTAATCAAATTCGACTGTACCCAATTATAAAAGGTGAAGTCATTTGCACAAAAACAAATGTATCACACAACTCTGTATAATATTTCCTTTTTGATTGTCAAAAAGAAAACACGGTTCACGGCACAAAAATAAATCAAACAATAAAAAGCAATATTGAACAATTCTGATCTATGTATATAACATTTACTTATGTTGTTTGCCTTAATAACTCCGTTAAGATGGACAGCGAGTCTTTGAACTAATTAGGGATAATAATATTTTCGTGCATAAACTCAATAAAGCGGCAGTGCGATACTGGTTATATGTGACAAAAACCGTGACACAGGATCAATATCTCCAGCATCCCGAGCTACTATTTAATTCCATTTGTTATTTGTAAAAACTTCAATCAGACTGTAGAAGAAGATTATGGCCATCAACAATGAGTGACAGTCAAAATATTGTCAACAACCCAAATGAAAAAATTGTAATCAGCTGTTCGCTTGTTTTTATCTTCTATAAGTGTACCATGGTAATGGACCTTTTCCGATTACGTAAGCATTTAAACAATTGTCAAATCATACGAAAAGTTTGACCAAGTGCTTTAAAACATGCTGCTCGTTAACGTAGGATAAATGTGACGAAAGTGAAGCACTGCTCCTCCCCAGCCTGATCGAACAAATTTCATGTGTTGATCATCGGCATGGCTTCCGCAAGCAGCACAACATCTGCTTTACACGCCATCACTATTACATACCCATAGTCTTCTTGCTGCTCGTGTAATTTTTCCTCCCCTTCTCCCAGCAAAAAATTAAAACATTTTCTACTTCCTGCATTACTGCTTGCAATAGCATTTGAGCAAATTAATATTTTTATTTTTGCAGTTAGATCAAATAATTTTTTAGTCAAACATTCTTTCAAATTCAAACACACGGCAAACATGTTTTCCCAAACCTTAATTAGACACTTTGCTGGATCTGTTTGACCAAACAAAAGCTGTCTAATATTTGTCCGTAGTGTGAACACAAAATCAACCCTCTATCATGTTGCCTCAATTTGAGTAATTATGCATAGTCATATATATATGCGTCAAATAAGTGCTCAAGTTCTATACAGATTCTTATAGAATGTTTACCTAAACTAAACATTTCAAGATGACTTCGCCGACTGCCTGCGGCGTCGCCGGATTGGTTATTGGCATGCTCTAAACTCTGCGAAGCACATGTTCAAATGTAAACATAGTTTAGTACTGCAGTGTCTTAGAGTAAAAGAATGATGGAGCAATCGGATTATTTTTCTGAATATGAAAATCTTGAGGTTAATCATCATGTAAAATACCACTTGCAATATTGTTTACTTTCCATCGCTTCAGGTACATGAAATTATGCTCCGCGATCGGCCTCGACAGGAAGCATATAAAAATGCTATAATTTCAAATTCGGCCGTCTTTAAGGATAAAATCGTTATGGATGTTGGATGTGGAACTGGTATATTGTCCGCGTTCTGCGCAAAGGCAGGTGCAAAATTGGTTTATGCTGTGGAGGCGTCAAATTTAGCAAAGATCGCTCTACAAATTATGGATGAGAATGACTTAACTTCGGTTGTGAAGGTATGTAGCAAGGAGAGTGTAAGACAAAAGAGCAGTATATGGGGCCCTACACGATAAAAACACATTTCTAATTGAAACATTTTCTTGCGACGCTTTAAAAATTTCGGTTCTGGACAGACGTAATCAAGGGACTAATAATTTTAAAGCCGCCTGCTTTTGATCCATGTCACCAAAGTTTAAGCTCTACGCAATTAACAGTGCAATTGATCCACATTCTTTTTGTATGCGTAGTAAGGATTTTGAGCGAAACCTATGACAACGCCAATTCGTTTTGAATTTTAAGTTTTCTTAAGCTATTTCTTTTCGATTGTGTACGTACAATGATATATAAGTGTTTTCTAGCCCCTGAGGGGCCCCTGACGATAACATTTAAATTTCCGTCACACCTATTATACTGAACTATTAGCCCAAGTTATTCCGGTCCGAATAAGTGTTTTATATTAAGATACAAAAAATCTAAAATCAAGGCTAAACTGCAGTTTGCCGACACCTCACTATTACAACAACAGCAAACATATTTTTGACGGTGACCAATATTTTCCAAGCTATGGTGGCACAATTGCGAGGCGGTAGAAAAAAAAAATGTTGTCATAAATATATCTGAAGTCGAAGCTTGAACCTTTCATGAGTTGTGTTGCATTAACTTTTTAGGGGGCGGAGATATTGAGCACATAAGCCTGGGCATACTAAAGCTTATTTTCCGCTGCATTTTTTTAACTTCCGGTAGTTTAAAATCCACTGACGTATATTTTGAAAATATACGAAACGTTAATTATGTTGTAAAACTGCTGCATTTTTAAATAATTTTTCGTTCTGTTTAAAATAAAGCAAGTAGTAATTAGCTCTATCGGCCTTACGGCTTCTTAATTACAGAAAATGTAAATAAATAAATTGAAAAATTATTAACATAAAAAATTCGCTCGTCGGTTTCTTTTTCCAAAAGAAATACCTAAGCCAGTGCTCATTTCTAGCTTTAATAGAAACATAAGGGTAACAAAACTTTAATGTGAACAAAATGTGTTTCTCAAATACTTTTACTCCTAATCAGACGGACACAAGCCGCATTCTATTAATAGCGAATTATTGCTATTGTTCATCTTTCTCTTTTTCATTATTCAAAAGACAAGGTGAAGGCAACATTTTTAAACTGTCGCACTAGTGGAATGTAACATTATTTCTGAGAAACGAAATCACCATGAGTTTCAACTTTTATTATCTCCGGCTTATAGATGGTTGCTGTGAAGACCTCGAATGAAACTTGAAGGATTGGCATGGTGTGTTCTTACGGTGAAAATTTTGTTTTTTTTTAATGGATCGGTAAAACTAATACGTCGTTGGATAGGTGTTCCAATAAGCTTTTTACTGACACCCTATTCATATTCGACAAGAACTAAGAAAGATAACCCGAAACTTATTGCCAAGTTTCGGGTTATCTTTCTAAAAAATTTAAAGCTCTAAAACTTACACCTTCGCTTATTTTGAAGAATTATACGAGGTTGCCAATGGTTGCAATAAAGATAATAGCTGAATAGTAAATAAAAAAATGACCCACCCTATGGCCATTTAAAAATTTAAATCGGCTGTAAAAAATAGTACTTATTATTTTTTTAAATTTCTGATTTTATTGGAAAGGTGTAACTATGCCATTAAATAATGGAACGAACCACACGTGACTATTGAGAACCCAATGCATCCACAACGAGTCACTATTTGTTGTGGATTTCGGGCTGGCGAAAGAAAATGAGCAAGGAACAAGACGGCTGTCGTCCACATTTTTTTTCTACAAGAGGATGTGTGACTCATGTCGCACAGCCAACGCAACCATCACTATTTTATTCACTGATCGAATAATCAACCGAAATTGTGATGCCAATTGGCCGCCTCGGACTTTTTATTTCATTTTTCATTTATTGATATTAAAATAGTAACCGAGCCTTTAGGCCTTATATAGTTACAAAATTTCTTCAGATTTGTTTAAAATATACAAAAAACTTAAAGTAAGATTAAACAATTTAATATAAATAAGTATTATGTTAAGTATACGTTTAAATAAAAAAAAGAGTTTTTGATATCCCAAATTAAGCAAAAAAGGTATTCATGAAAGACTACTAGATAGATGTAACAGCAGCATGATAGTGAAACACACTAAGACTTGGCTAGTAGTACTATTGTTTCAAATCAAAGACAAAGCAATACCCGTAGAAAACGCTTTTTTAATTATTTACAAATCATTATGTTTCACATGTTGAAATATTTTTTCTTATAAGTATAGCAGGAGTAATTAAATGATCTGAGCAAACTATTAAAAATGCGAGCATCTCTCACGTGAAATGATCGACCTAAATCAGAATTCAATCGGGGAATTATAAGCTGTGGATTTCTTCTGGACCTTCCAAACTGAATAAACTCAACTACAAAGATTGGTGTCTGAAGTTTATACAACTTATAGAAGTGAAGTAAACTCCTTATATTTGTAAACTCCATAAAGCTACAATGCAAAAACCTATCAATGTATTCCGAAACGTGCCGCCGAATATTAAGGGAATATATCTTACGAATCTTATCCATGACCTGAGCCACTGCTCCAAAGTAAACTTCAATACAATACAGAAATATTGACATAACAATCGCATGTATTATTCTAATTTTAATGTGTAGTGGAAGAGACAATTCCAAGTTGTACAACTTTCGCAAAGTAAAGTTAACTCTGGAAACAGCATGGGCCTTAAACTTTAACTTATTATCAAGAGTAATACCAAGACATTGAATATTTTCAACGAATTCGATTACACTATTTGCCAAAGAACATTGCTTACGTTTTATTCACATTGACTGCAAGTCCATTACTGGACAACCAAACAGCCAAATTAGATGTTACAAAATTAATATTACTCTGCAACACGTCTAAGAAGTCCGAGTTTCCCTTAATCAACAATTGAACATCATCAGCAAAAGAAACGCAGGAGCTTGTTTCAACACTAACAAAAATATCATTAATATACATTACAAACAAAAGCTGTCCAAGAGAAGAACCCTGAGGAACTCCACTACTAACTGTAAGCAAATCTGAGGAACAACATTTAAACATACATACTGTCTTCTATCAAACAAAAAAGACTGCAATAGCCTACTCGCGGAACTTGAGAACCCATACGAAAAGTATAACTTCTCAATAAGCTGCTCATGATCCAATCGGTCAAATGCCTTCTTTAGATCAAGCGATAGAAGAACGCAGCAACCACGATCAACAGTAACTTTTCTTATATTGTCAGTCAGACCGATTAATGCGGAAGTTGTACTTCGATTATACCTGAAACCAGACTGACAATCTTGGAGCATTGAAAAAGCATTGATCCTGGAGACCATTTGAACTTTGAGAATATATTCCACTATCTTTGACAAAATTGGCATAATGGAAATCGGTCTATAATCTTCAGCATGTCGAGCATTTTTCTTGCGAATGGGAATAACTTTTCCAATTTTCCATAAGGCTCGGAATGAGGAAGTAGTGATAATTGTATTAATCAGGTGCAGCATATAATTACCAACGTACGGAAACACAATATGTAAAAATTTGAGAGTGTAACCATCAAACCTAACAGTATTTGACTTAATCTTACCAAAAGCTTCATCCATTTCACTAATATTAATAGAATTAAAAGAAAATCCACCAAGATTATTACTCGGAAATATCGGGTGACTCCTATGGTTGTTCGACTGGTTAGAGGAAAAACAACAATTTAAATCAAAGACATCGACATTATGAACAACATTTTTACCTTTACCAATTCCGCTCTTGTTCAAAATTGACCATATTTCCTTAGTCGACTTGTTTATGAATAGTTTGCTATGAGCGGAACGCTTAATTCTCCTAACAATACTTTTTATTTTATTACGACACCTACAATATATGCGGCAGTTATCAGCATTTCTGTTATGTAAATAAGCTTTGTAGGAAAGATCTCGTAAAGATAGATGATACCTTACTTCAGCACATTTGAACCAAACGTCACTTTTTGCGAATGTAAGGGGACGCCTTCTTACTGGAACAATAGAATGCAAAACATCACAACTGCTATTTAAAACAGCCAACTGCTCATCAACATTGGATGTCAAAAAAATGTCCTCGAGGCTGCAAGCAGCCATCGTATCTAACAATGTGTTAAGATTAATAGCATCATAATCTACATACTCGTAAAATTGCTGAGACGAGGCGGCTTGCAAGCTAAAAGAAGCAAATATGAAAGAATGGTATGATATACCTGCGCAATAAAATTGAGCAGACAATTTCACAAGCTCAGGCAACGACACCAAAAAATAATCCAATATTGACGTGGTGTTATGAAAAACATCATTGTGCGTAGGCCTCGAATTATGAACAACAGAAAGATTCAAACTGGCACAATAACTACGAACAGATGCAGACTCCTGCAAATTAAATAAATTTTTGTTAAAGTCTCCCATTATGACAACGTTGGAGTATCTAACAACTACATCTGAAATTTGCTCTACAAGGGCATCAAAATTGCCATGAGGAAGATATACAACCCCAACTAAAACTTTCAGATTATTAACGAACATTTCAACAATTAGACATTCAGCGATCCCATAAGAATTACCAACAAAAACAATTTTATGCTTGAGATTTTTTCCAACATAACTAGCTACTCCCCCGCCCCTCATGTCAGGACGATCATTTCGGTAAAAAGTGTACCCTGGAATGTCCAAAGCTGCATTAGAAATATGTGGTTTCAGCCATGTCTCACTGACTCCAACAACGTTTAAATAACAGCCTTCTAAAATACTTCTAATTTCATTTATCTTTGAAGCGCTGCTATTTATTTTAAAGCTTTGACAATTAAAATGTCCTACATTAACACAATCCTTTAAATTTCGTAATTGGGATGACAAAAAAGAATTATTACTAACAACATCATCATAGTTATTGCCGTTCATTATTACCGAACAAAAATAAATTAACGCTTTACGCAAATTACCAGAAAAAGAAATTCTAATTAAAAATAAAAAATAAAAAAGGCTACTAGCATGAACCAAGCTGATCTGCCCAATTCTTATAAATGCAGCTTATGGGAACAACAATAAAAGTACAATCAGTTCGAAACTATTGCTACTGGCATCGTATCAGAACTGCCGACAACAGCATCTAGCATATCGACACACTGATTGATGTCAAGTAATTTGTTAGAGCCATCTATGTGCGTAATAAAAGCCTTCGGCCTATCCGCATTCTGCAACTTAAATTTGTTTATCTTCGTCTCCTTCAATAACTTTCTACATATGCATAAGAGTTTTGAAGCGGCACGGTCCAGATGGTCGTTTAAATACACTCGCCTACGCACAGTTCCACCAATGACATCAGAGAGCAATAGAGGATCACTTTTGTGATAGTTCGCCATTATGCAATCTCTGGCATATATGGAATTGAATTTGACTAGTACCGATTTACCATGAGAAAAGTATCAACAATGTTGTATGTCCTGCGGGCACAGATCAATGTTGCATAAAGACGCTATTTTAACAATAGGTTCTCTCAAATGCTTAATTACATCAGGCAATCCATTAACAATTATATCAGCGCGGTTCAGCCGCCTTCGCAAGACATCGTTTTGAAGATCTAAGTCCTGAATAGTGCTACTTTAAGTTTTTTCAAATTGATTAGAGACAGCGAAGCAATTGCGGACTTCCTCCTCCAACTTTTTGGTTAAACTCATCACGTATAGACAGTATGACTTCGTCCATTTTTTCCGTGATGGCCTGCAAGTGTTTTTTCATCTCCTGCTTATACGTCTCATGCTGTTTTTCCATTAAAGTCTTAAACTCCCAAAAACCACAAGGCCGCCATTAGAATTTAAACTATCTTCGCCTTGATTTGGTCTTCCACCTGAATCTTGTTTCTTGGTAAAACACTGAGGGCATTTGAATTGAAACAATTTATTTTTGTATAAAAATGAATGCTGCTCCTTGGTAACTTTTATGCAGGCAATGTGAAAAAATTCGTCACATACACAGAAACCTATACTGTTTTGATTATTGGTAACATTGCTCAGGCATTTTGGACATTTGTAGATGCGCTTATTGGTGGACATAGTTAAAAGTGTGTCATAATATATTTACATCTCAGGTTAATCAAATGTCCAAAGGAAATCACTTTGGAAACTTCCAAAGACAAAAAAGCAACAGCAGGTCTGACACAGTCAATCCGTATACGATGAAACTCCAAACAAACAAAACGCAAAGGCGCCAAAAAATAGTTTCTGCTTCTTCTTTGCTTTTTTTAGCACAGAAACCTTGTTTTGTGATATATATAATTAAAATTCAATGTTTTTTAACTGGATTAATCAACAGACTTTAGCAAAACGTACAAATGCTATTAAGTGCATAAATAACTTCTACAATGATTTTTTTATTAATATTTTTAATAATTTTTCCGGTAACACAAATTTCTCAACTATCCATAGCAGAGTTGCCAACGTTTTTTTTAAGTCCTTTGGATTATTTTCTGTGTGGTATCATTAAGGATAAATGTTACGCAAAGCATCCAGAGACAATTGAGGCGATGAAACATGAAATCGAAGTTGCCATTAAAGTGGTTCGACCTGAAACAATCAAAAAAACACTGAAAAATTAGATTAAACGGACGAAGTACTGCCGAGCCGGTTGTAGTCATATGAATTATATTGTGTTCCATTATTAAATGAGAAAGTTCAACCTTTCCAATAAAACCAGAAGTTTGAAAAAATGATCAGTATTTGTTTACAGCCGATTCAAATTTAAAATGTTGAATCGCCTACCCTCTGTATAATATAAGAGACTTATATGTATAATATAAGAGACAATACAAATTAAAATAGATTTCTCCTTTAGGCCGTCCTGTTTGAACACACGGTTGGTAAAGATTTTTCCCTTCTTATTTTCATGTGGAATCCGTTTAATACAAACATTCGTAATAATAAATTATAGGTGCGAACTTACCATAAATTATATAGTACAAACACATTTGCTCGTACAATATTTAAAACAGGTTTCCAATTTTGTTTTTTTTTACCTAGGCAAGATTAGGAAAGCGTCCGTAAGTGTGGCTGTGTAATCATTAACGCGATGCCTGATATTTCTGGTACTGTTGACCGTACACTAACCGGACAGGGACGCATGGTAATGTCAAACTCCTGGCACTAGGACGTATGTTGATTCAGCACTGAAGGTTCAAAATATAATATATGTACGAGGGTGATTCGGAAACTTCTTAGCCTAGCACAAAAAGCGAGGTATAAACAGAAAAAAGTTAAGTGTTTTGGAAACTTCCATCTCTGCTATGAACACATGTTAAACTTGTTTCGATCTGGCAACTCCTTCATATAGAAACAGGTGTTCACAAAAGACGCATCCGCGATCTTTTACAATGGAAAAATTAGAAATACGTGGTGTCATTAAATATTTACATAAAAAAGGTTTATCGGGACAAGAATGGTGAATGATATGGTGAATGTGTTAGGTGAAAGTGCTTCTTCATATGCAACAGTACAAAATTGGGTTGCTGAATTTAAACGTGGTCGTACAAGCATTGAAGATGAACCACGTAGTGGACGTCCAAAAACAGCAACAACAACAGAAATTGTAGCCAAAGTACATGATATGGTATTAAATGATCGACGAATAAAAGTGCGTGAAATAGCTAATATCATGGGCATCTCAAATGATCGAGTCCATTTAATTTTGCATGAAGAACTACAGATGAAAAAGCTTTCTGCAAGATGGGTGCCGGACTTGTTAACAGTCGACCAAAAACGCATAAGAATGAACATTTCTCAAGCTTGTTTGGATCGTTTTCAGCGAAATAAAATGGATTTTAAGCGTCGTTTCATAACTGTTGATGAGACATGGATCCACCACTATACTCCAGAGACAAAAGAACAATCCAAACAATGGACTGAAGCTGGAGGAAGTGCCCCAAAGAAGGCAAAAACAATTCAATCGGCTGGTAAGGTTATTATTTATTTTATTGATTGACTATCTGCAAAAGGGTAAAACAATAAATTCAGAGTACTATTGCAACCTTTTAGATCAATTAAATGTACAAATTCGAGAAAAACGTCCTGGCTTACAACATAAAAAAATAATTTTTCATCAAGACAACGCACCAGCGCACAAGAGTGTTTTAACAATGGCTAAAATCAACGAATTAAAGTACGAGTTGCTTGACCACCCACCTTATTCTCCTGATTTAGCTCCCAGTGACTTTTACCTGTTCCCAAATCTAAAATATTCCTTGCTGGCAAGCGTTTTACCTCAAATGAAGATGCAACTACAGTTGTAAACCACTATTTTGAAGACCTTGAGGAAAACTATTTTAATCAAGGGATAGAATTGCTAGATAAGCGTTGGACTAAGTGTATTGAAGTTTCAGGAGATTATATTGAAAACTAAAAATATTTTTGAAAAACGAACTATTCTCTTTCATTGATAGGCTAAGAACTTTCCGAACCGCCCTCGTATATAGCAAAATGACTGTGCTTAACAATAGGAAATAAAATTAACCTCTGAACGGCCAACTGGCAACATATATTTGTGTTTTGTCCTAACACAATGGTTTCACTCACCAGCTGACGAAAGAACTTTGTTAGAATAAAAAGGGCATAAAATATATTCTTTTTACGACCTAGCAGATATTGGTATTGACCAACTTAGGATATATAAACGGAAGGGAATGAATGCTTTTTCAGGCTTTCCTTTTTTATTGAATGCGTTGTAACTGCGCTCTACGAGTTGAAGGCACCACCACAATTTACCGTCGACGAAGTTGCCAATGTCATCCACAGCGCAGTCATCAACGGCGCTGGGTCTAGACGGTTCCTCATTTCTAATGTTGAAGCACTTGGATTCTAATGTTAAAGTACTTCAATCTGTCGATAGCCACTCACTTAGTTCCCGATGCCTGGAAATGGGCAGAGTGGTACCGCTACTAAAATCAGGCATAGACGCAAACAAAGGAGAATTATGCAGGCTGATCTCGTTGCTTTTGCCAGCAGCAAAGACGCTTGAGGCACTGCTCCTCCCCAGCCTGATCGAACACCTTCCTTGCGCTGATCATCAGCATAGGTTCCGCAAGCTGCACAGCACAACTGCTTAACACGCC
Organism: Hydrotaea diabolus; assembly: GCA_963513945.1. NCBI lineage: Eukaryota > Metazoa > Arthropoda > Insecta > Diptera > Muscidae > Hydrotaea > Hydrotaea diabolus. Next base: position 108,351,052 of record OY740717.1, read on the forward strand.
ATCATCACACGTAGAAGTCGCGGCCTAAACCAGAACAAGCCCAACAACAGGACGAACCTCTTGGCTCTTGACCTTACACTGTCAATCATGCCACTCTGTTCGAGGAATTTGCAGCAACGTCCTTCCGCCCATTTTAAAACGTTAGGTCGTAAACAATATGTTGACTGGCGCCCATCTGAAGAATTTAGAGACAGGAAGTCGAAGCCCCGTAGAGTTAAACAAGGAGTTTTCCAGGGTGGGGTAATACCTCTCTAAAGTTCCTGCACCACCAGACGGTGTTAAAATTGTGTCGTACGCTGATGATTGCACAATTCTGGCGTCAGGACCTAAAGTGGACGCTTTTTCGCTGTGAGGAATAATATAATATCCGCCTCAAAATATTTAGCCACAATGTTTGCTGCATGGACTGCAGAGGTGCGGTTGTCGTTAAATGTTAATCACACATGGAAAGCCTTTTTCGATCCTCTGCACATGCTACTGCGATAAGCTTAAAAGTAGGAACAAGGTACACACGTAACTAGCCGGCAGTACTTGGGGAGCCGGCACAGAAACCTTGTTGACCTCTTACAAAGCGATTGGTCAGTCTGTAGCGAACTACGCAGCGCCGGTGTGGTCTGCGTACGTGAGTATAACGCAGTGAAAGAAAATTCTGACTTGCCAGAATGCCGCCCTCAGAACATCAACATGAAGAGACGAAAGTCCTTGCCTTGCACAGACACAATTTCTTGTTGTCTAAGCAATATATGAGTGCCTTCGCAGGTGTCATCCTAACCACCATCTCATGGAAAGAATGCCTCCGCCCAGACAGATCAGGTACGATCTTAATGATCTAGAAAGAGAGGTCCAGCGGTACAAGTGAAAGCTTTTAGAACATCGAAGTTATCAGGCAGGTCTGAACAATATTTACGCTGATGAAGACGCAGTCCAGCTATAGTGTGAATATAGTGCTAAGGGAACATCCCCCGGAGATTTCACCTGTGGAGTAGATGCTACCTCGTCATAAGCGCGTGGTTCTGGCTCAGCTAAGATCTTGATGGTGCATCCGCCTCAGTTCGTATTGGGCGCGAATTGATGCCAAAGTCCCGGACGTTTGTCCCGACAGCCTTTAGAGACCACATGACGTGCTGCGCCTCTTCAATTGTACGGCCACGCCCACTCAGCTGACCCCCAGGTCTCTGCGGATACATTCAGTTCAAATCGCGCGTGTCCTCCACCTGGATATCGAAGCCGATCACCTATGGACGAACAGGACTTCAACACACGATATATTTTGTTACAACAACAACAGATACAACCAACATCATCGCCTAAATTTAGGAACAACTGCCCATTGTGCCTAAAATACAAGAAATTAACAGTTGAATGTCATCAGCACGCTGTACACACGTTCGTATGTCGTTTATATGTATGTACTTATATATAACATTACAAAAATTGGACTTTGTATAGAGCCCTATGGTGCACCTGCAAAAAATATTGTTTGTGTGAAAACTACTATGATTAGAAAGCGACTAGATAAAAATAAAGACACAAGATTGGTGGCAGCAATAATTGGGTGTTTAGTTTGTGACGTAGAATGTATGTAAATATGCTCAACACAATCGAATGAATTACTGAAATCGAGGACCCCAAGAATATCTGGGTTTCTTCTATAAATCGAGCATCTGTCAGTCAGTAAGTTTTATCATCAATGAAGTTGTGCTGAGGTGTTTTCTGAAAACTGATTGACACGGATCTACGAGAGATAAATGATTTTTATGTGCACACAGTTGATCTTTAATCAGCTTCTCAAATGCTATTTACAGAGCAGACAAAACAGAGATAGTCCAATAATATCAAAAGTTTAGCCCAGTGGTACCTTTCTTCCGCAAACGAGTCACCATCGCTTTTAAGGACGAAGGAAATCAGTTAGTCATTAAAGTGGTTTTCAAAGTGCGAAACGAATCGGAATTCCATCAACTCATACTGCAATGGACTTTATTCATTATATTACACTGAGAGTTCCACTAGATGAATGATTCTTTAACTGACAGTTCCATCACGTGTATCGAAATAGTTAAATGATTTCCACTATTGTGGAAAGAGGTCTAGCAGTAATACCATTGTAATCCTGGCTGTATGCGATGTAGTACCGTCTTGTTGATACCACATGTTAATCAAGGCCAAAGCATGCAGTTCTGGCGTTAAAAAGTTTTCAAGCATATCTCGATATCGTCCCTAATTTCTAATGATTCCTTCGGACCAAATTGCACACCAAACTGTCACTTTTAATGGATGCAAAAGTTGCCCAGAACCGACTATTCTGTTTATTCACATATCCATTCAAATGAAAATGTGCCTCGTCACTCATTATGATTTTTTCATGAAAATCGTGGTTGTCATGGGCGAGCTGTAACATCCTATTTGCATATGAGCAGCAGTAATGTGTTAAGCCGATCTTGCAATACGTTGTGGTATGCTTGGGCAATCAGCTACAGACCCTCTTTCTCCGAAATTATTCACTACACGATAAATAGTGCGTATTGTTGGTACGTTGTTTCTTCCAAAAATTTCACGTAACTTTCTCATCGTCACAGTCATCGATGATTGATTTCGATAAAATGTTTTAACGAATTAAACACGTTGGTTTATCGAATATTTTCCGTAATAAATTAGCCACGTCTCTTCTTCACGACTGCCGAATATGAACTGTCAAGACTAATGTTTACCAAAATGGCGGCAGAACAAAGTAGTATACCTTCCCGGCGGACACCCTGTATATCGCAGTAACTATTAGTATTACATTCCATTGCACCAGTCGATCGAGTTCGCAAGTCTGTGGCACGATTCAAAATGCGAGAAGAAGCATTGTGTACGTGGGACGTATTACAGATGGAAGGTGTATATTATGTGAATAATATAAAGCTATCGAGGGATTCTTTTGGGATTATGAGAAGGAGTCTGTCTGCTTATTTTTAGAACAAGATTTTATATATTACTTTCATGTTTCTGGAGTGATTAGAATAATTTTATCCTCGTATAGGAGGACGAGGATATGTTTCTGGATGGAAACATATCCTCCTGGCTGCAGCGTATTATAAATAAGTGGTTGATAATTGTTTTTCGATACTATTGTGGTGTGGTCCGTATTCAATTGGTACTCAGTGGTGGTTTCCACGTTGAGCGAGAGTTTTGGTTCCGTTTTGGTTGCCCACGTTGAGCGGATTTGTGGTTGCTTATGTTGAGTGAGATTGATTATGTTCCTTGATGGTTGCCCATTGTGAGCGAGATGTGACCCGTGATGGTTGTTTTTTTGAATGTTGTAGGATGACTGTTGTAGAAATGAGGTGACCTCAGAATGTATGTGTAAACTGAGAAGATTGTTGGTATATGTTTCGTCGACTGTTCAACAAATAACTGATAACAGGCTTAACGGCAAGTTATGTTTTACATATTGTCACCTGATATCTAAAATGACTAAAAATCAAAAATTCCAAAATCGTGTTTTTGATTAGTTATTAGTCTAAAATACATGAATTTGCAAAATTGTACCGTTCAATTCAAATTATCAATTTTAAAGACGAACATCACAATTGCTCCAACAAAACAACATCGTTAGCAACAGCGCAAGTGAATTAAAAATCTGGGTTCAAAAATCTGCTCCCTTTCACCATAAACATGTACTTATTTACTTTATATCCACAACATCCCATTAGGGACCAAGGGAAAACTCTCAAAATTGGTGAGCTGTGCACGATATAATTCTTAAACTTACTGACCGAGCTTTACTGTTTGACGTCGGCTCCAAAAGTCTAGTAAATATTATGGAGATGTTTTTACATGACAAAAGATTATTTCCTTACGCGTAAAATCGCCAGCATTACGAGGTGAAACCAACTGCTAAAAAATTGTTAGATGTACTTACCCAGGGTTTTGATTCATTAAAAACTGTAATAATTTTTTATTTAAACTCACTACACCAAGGCTCATTGTCTTCATTACAATTTAAGCTGCTATAAACTAATTTAGCAATTGTTATTATTTGTAAATACTTATGTATATTATGCTTTATATTATTTTTATTAGATTTTAATATTGTAATAAAGAAAGGTGGTGGTTATATTTTGATTTTGTATTGCGTGCTTCTAGTCCTTCTCATACTTTGATTGTATTGTATTATTGTATTAAATTAAGGTGGTGGTTATATTATAAAGTATTAAATTTGGTGTTTATATTTCCTAGTGATTATTATTAAAATTTTTTTGTACCGATTGACTGTTGATAAATCTGTAGCTAATTTACATGGATGACGTTTCTTGTCATCTCCATTATGGATCGGTCCATAATGTGTACGTTGTCATGCCCTACGTCATGGGGACGTGGCCTCCTCGGTCGGCAGGGGCGGGTGTGAGTGGCGTGGGAACGTTCGTCAAAAAAAACCTAGTTTTACTGGCATGATATTCGTGCACACTTTCATCATACCACGGTGGCCCACACTCAGATCAGCTAGAAGCCCAAATTTCGGCCCTCACAACATGGATATATGAATACTTGTCACGAATATTTATATTCAGTTATAAGTAAGTTTCAACAATATTAACCGTCTGCCCAAATAGGTCCTAAATTTTTTTGCTTTTCTTATTATTAGGTTTTTACCCATGGATCCTAGGGGGTCCCCCAGAATGGACTAAAGGCTACGAAGAAACAATAAAACTTGTTAACGAATCCAATAATGTACTCACCTATTGTTAGGATTTGAGTAAAATTCAATATCTGGAAAACTGAGATAACAAGTAGATATCAAAGTGTCAAAAAACACTAAAACGAGATAAAAATCAATCACAATTTTCAATAGTTTCTCCCTTTGTTTTTATTACTCATTGCACCATCCCGCTAAACTAATTCTTTAATTTGTCCTTTTTTGGTGCGTTTCTGTCCCCTTATATATTCGCATCGATTACGTTTGTTGAGCTGTTCGAAAATTAATTAATAAGTGAGATTTACCAAATGACTTTTATATAGAGACTTAAACAATAAAAGTCACTGAATGATTTTTATTTAGGACTTTTATTGATGACTTTTGTAAATAAAAGTCACTAAATTAGTTTTATTTAAGTCTTTTATTAATGACTTTTAAAACCAGAAGTCACTGACTGAATTTTATTTAAGACTTTTATAAATAAAAATCACTGTTGATACTTTGATTTTGTATAAGTATACTTTGATTTTTATAATGTTGTCGAAATAAGTAGGCTTTAGATTTTTAGTTTTTATTATACTCGTAGTCAAACATGTCCATTTCATTGTTACATTGATCGTGTTCTATTGGCAACTCACTTAGGAGGTCGCTAACGCAATAGCTTCACACCATCGTACAAGAACAGAGAATGTTTTTGTTTACAGAAAATTATTAACAATTTGCGTTTAACCAGTATTATTCTTGAATAACTTTTTTTCTACAAATTACAAGTTTTGCAATCAAGCGGTTTATAATGCATCAGCCAATCAGATCTTGTATTCGAAGAAATTTTAAAAATGTCTCGTAAAGTTTTAAAGTAATAGCCTTAGCGACCACTCACTCGTTTAATAAGTGATTAACGCCTATTGTTATTTGGGTTAGACTTGTAAGGTTTTTTTAGTTTACATATAAGTACACTGAATTTATTTAAAAACTGAAATTGGTGTTTTATGGACGTAAGCCCCCTTGTGCAAATAACATCCACTGAATAACTTATATAAATACTCGTAAAAGTCATCAATAACTGTTATTGTAGGAAAAATAAAAAATAATTGTTATTTGTGGAGTAATTAAAAAAACTGATTTTTAATTGTTTTTCAAAAATGAACTTATTTTTTAAATTTTTATGGACATCACAGCAAAAAAGTTTTTTGTCAAGTTTTATTTTTTTTTGGTATACTTTATTGTGCTGTGTCACATTTCAAAAAAGAATTATCACACATAAAAGAGACAAAGAATAAAAATATTAATATGTATTTTCTTTCAGAAATAAATGTGCCGTAGTAGGTTAAGTATATTAGATTTTATAGCGATATATTGTTTTGTTTCCCAGTTAACTGAATATAGTAATCACTCTGGAAAATTAGCTCTGCTTCTTTTTGTCTGATAAATTGTAAGCTTAACATTGTTTTCATATATTCTGACTTATTTTAATTATATAGTTGTGTTTAACATTTTTTTTTTAAATACAATATATTTAATCTCCAACGAAAAATTTCAAGAGAACATAGAACACACATCTAGAATGATTTCAAATGTATTTGAGATGAAAAAATTTTAAATTAAAAATTTTTTAATTTTCAAAAAAAAAAATTTTTTGTCTATCATATAAGTATACACTTGTTACACGGGTATTGACGGCTTTGAATGAATTCAAAGGCCCATTTCTCTGTAAATAAGATTTTATGTAGAATCTTTTTTAAAGAAATTTTTAGACACACTGGAGCAATGTAAAATGCTCGGCTTGGCATGGCATGACTTAATTTTCTTAAATTGAGATCCAATGGTGTTCAAAACAGAGTGTCGTATATTAATTTGAAGCGTAAAACAAAATTTAAATCCTCCTCTTATCATCTAAGTTATCTTTCTTTTGTGCATTATATAGTTTTTTTACCTAAAGCATTCTATATAAACGGCAAAAAAATTTTAATGGTGATAAAAGTAATCAAAAAGCTAACTATATTTTGTTCGATGTCTCATAAGGACCAATTTATCAAACGCTGTCAGCGACGGGTCAAATTAACGATGCTTTAACCCTTATATCGCTTTGCTTACTAATCAGGTATCTTCCATGGATATGATATATTTTGGTCGGCAATTTTTAATATTAGTGTGATTATTTTAAAGAGCTCATGCAAACCTGTGACAGTGATATTTAAGAATTGCGGGAAATTTGGGTTTTTTTCATGCTAGAGGGGAATGACTTGTAAATGTGAATTCCCCGATTTTAACAAATTATGTTTATGTAGTCTAAGGGTATATTAAAATATTTATGTTATGGTGATTTTTAAAAAATAAGTACAAACGAATTTTATTGAAATAATTTTCTTTTTTAGATCGTTCACTCCAAAGTGGAAGACTTCGTTTTACCTCAATCTGCCGAAAAGGTCGACATTATAATATCAGAGTGGATGGGCTTCTATCTGCTTCATGAGGGTATGTTGGATTCGGTTATCTTTGCCCGAGATAATTTTTTGAAGCCGAATGGTCTTATGTTTCCTAGCGAAGCAACAATATATGTAGCCCCATGTGCAGTTCCGCCTCGTTTTGATGACTGGAATAATGTAGATGGTGTTCACCTTACTGCTTTTGCCAATATGTTAAGACAACAAAAATCCGGAAAACCTGAAATTATTTCTTTATCACCAAATGATTTACTACACAGTGGAGTTGCTATGTTCTGGATGAATTTAAACGAAATCAGATATGAAGAACTTGATAATATAGTTTTTCAGGAAGTAGTTCCCGTAGAGTCTTCAGGAAAACATCAAGGATTTTGCATATGGTTTGACTGTAGGTTTCCTGGAGAATCCTACCAAAGTGCAGTTACCTTATCTACTGGACCTAATGCGTCGCCAACTCATTGGAAACAATGTGTGGTGGTTTTGCCTAGCACAGCGTGTGAAGAATTGGAGCAAAATTCTCCAGTTGCGTTTAAAATATCTTTGCTTCGTTGCAGCGATAATAAACGCAAATATAATTTAGAGGTAGAATTACTTGACCCAAATGTAGCAGAGCACTCAATTCCTTGTGAATGTCATTTAACAAAATGTATTTTAATAAAAGCACACTTGCAAAATATGGATGTTTCGTAGAAAATTCCTTAAAGAGTATTTTCTTGTAATTTTTATACCTTTGATCATTTATTTTGCCTATAAAAGTATAATTTATAATATTTCCTTCCATATAAGTATAATTAATATTTGTCATAATTTCCTTATAACTTTGAAAATCTGCCGAGAAACTTGCGCCAAAGCAGTGAGCTGTTCAAGAGAATTTACACTTTATAATCGGGAAACTACAGTTTCAATGGCTAATTTTAGAATAGTTTTCCCATTATTCCTTAGTGGAATGTTAAGGGAAGTAAGTTTAGGTCAAGATGAAATTGAATTCAAAATACGTATGTTTGTGTGGGCGTTACAATCGTGATGCGGTAATTGTACACAACTATTAAAGTAAACGCGGGTTCAAATCAGGGTTTCCCCATTGTTAACGCCGTCGACTTACGAGGGCCTAATCACCGCATTCGATTTCGTGCACATTTATGTTGAAGTCGAAATGGTATTGATCAGGGCGCTAGTTATCAAGTTTGCGAGTTGCATTCAATAATAAAGGGTTTTCCAATAGGGACATAACAATTTAGTATCTTACCCTCAAACTTTTTTAATAATCTTTCAGTGTCAAAACGTTAGTCAAAGTCAACATTTTCATCATGGTAAAGTTGACTTACGAGACGCGAAATTACCAACGTTCCGGTCAAAATGTGTGTAAGAGTGGTGGAGAATTGGAATAGATCGCTGTACACGGGCTCGTGGTGGTCTTATGACCGATATAACATTTGCACTACACCTGGAATAAATTTGAACTCTCTAAACATTCTGTGTTTTATTAATATATAAAATTGCTATGTCCTTAATGGAAAACCCTGTGAGTATTTTCCTCACTGCAGCTTTGGCCACATCAGCAACGTACAGTGGTAGTGAAATTTAAAATTCAATTGTTTGGCTTGTATATGGATCCAGGTGCTTGAATATCTCCCACCCAAAAGTCCCTATCAAGTTTAGGTAAATGTTTTAAAGATATTTATAGACATATTTGTTTACCTTATTTTAGGGATATTTGTTACATTTTTTTTATAGTCTAATGACTGAATTATTAGGCGTTTAGGGAGCTGGTTAAATAGATCGGTCGTGATTTTGATTTTTGTAGTCTCTACAACTCTGACCTTACTTTGTAAAGATTAAGCAAGGCCAAGATTTTTGAAATTGCGGTTCAATGTGGAATTTTCCTTAAATAGTCGGCTTGGAAAAGTCTTTGCAAACCCGTAATATTTTTTCTATAAATTCGTACCTTGATATTTTTCTATAAAAGTATATTTTATATTTGCCAACGTGCGACACCCCATCGTGCAGTAGCTGATCATCTGGTTCAAAGATTTAAGCTGATTCCATAATGGTTTTACGATTTAATCTAAGCAAATGAATACTCCGCTGCTGAGTGCTACTTATACACTGCACCACTCTGTGGATTGGGTATTATAAGTTAGATTCATGGCAAATTTTGGTAACTTCAAAAATATTTGTGTGGGACCCACCATTAATCCATGTCTACATGTCCTTCCAATCCATTTAGCAATGTCTGCATGTACTTCCAATTAAAGATAGTAATCCAACTACAGGTAGCAGTTGTCCGATCTTTATGAAGTATGGCAGAAGAAGGCTTTTTGGGCCAAGGACGGGCGATATTGAAATTAAAATCGGTCCAGATTTGGATATATAGCTCCCACACATACGTTCTACCAATATAATGTTTTTACCTCTAGAATTCATACATTAATCCAATCTTGATGAAATAAAGTACAAGTACGAAGGACCGAAACTACTAAATTGAAGAAAATCGGTTCAGATTTTGGTTTATATCCCACACACATAACCGTTTCTGAAAAATGTACATTTTGGGTTTTTGTAGAACAACCGATTTCTTTAATTCTCTCTTAAAGCATTACACTCTGTAGTTCGAACAAGACATAAAAATATTTTTCTAATTAGCAGCTTACTTACGGCTCCGAACGGCTAATACATTTTGAAGAGAGTTTTAACATAGCTTGGAGATAAACCTCACCCGTAAAGTGTCCGGCATTTACGAGGTCTGGTGTTATTGAGAGTGTTGTTAATCCTGCTGTTACAAAACCGGAAGGGCCACCGAATTCAATTTCAGCATTGAATGTGAACCTGTACTGCTAATATCAGTGAGGTATTTATTGACGTTGAGGCTTAAGACAAATCTTTTATTTAAACGAAGCAAAAAGTACTGTTTTTATTTCTCGGTTTGCCCTGACACCACAGTTGACTAAATTGAATATTACAGTTAGTCGAAATTGCAAGGTGACTTGACTTAAATATTTATAAATTTAAATAATCTTCCAATTATTTGTTTTCATGAAATACATACTCGTACTATATGTATGCAATTTTCGGTTACATTGTCTTACCATCTCCACGTCCTTCTGGTGATTCTTTTTAATTTTGCTTCAAACTTTGTGATTTTCGTAGACTTAATTCCCTTTTATTATTTATCGATTTGAAGGCTATTTGTATATTATTACGTAATATGAGTTTGCTGTTTAGAAATTGTATGACATATTAAACGAATTTGTGTATAAAACAGAGCCTATGTAACCCTTTGTTTTAGAAAAAACAATGCCTTGGACTTCTATGGAGTTATGTAGATTAAAAAAAACATAAAGAGTAAATCATTTAAAAGATTCAAAAGGATTCATCGTATTAAACCTACATATATTATTGAAAGGCTGCTCTGAATCCCTTGGGTTACCCTTATCCTTATTATTTAATTCATCATTGAAAATGGAGTACTTTCCATATTAATGGAAAAGATATTACTTCTATAATCTGGTAGTCTGTTAGATGTATCGAACTGTAGAGGGATTGCTAAATTAAGTGCTTTATTTGAATAGATTGTAACAAATTTTGTTTCACATAATGTGAAATAAATTTTGTTACAATGCCAACACGGATATCGTAAGGGCCATTCTGCTATTACTAATATACACCAGTTTTCCCCTGAAGTTATAAATACATTTGTTTTTCGCAAGAAAACAAAGTTATATATACTGATTTTAGTAATGCATTTGATAAAGTAAATCACATACTATTCAAGTGATTTAATAATTTCATAAACTGACTTTCCTCCTATCTTACTGGGAGGGAACAAGTAGTTTTATTAGAGAAATGTCTCTCTGGATCATTCGTACATCCTCTGGTGTCCAACAGGACAGCCACCTTGGACCTATTCTATTTTCACTATTCAGTAAGAACTTGCCTTATTCTATTATCAACTCTAATTTACTAATGTTTTAAGACGACGAGAAATTATTTTCTTCTAATGCTAGCTTTGCGCACTGTCACATGTTAACTTTATGGAATTAAACATAAACGTGTAATCTCATGTGCTTCTCTAAAAGTAGATTGTTGGCTACTAAATTTAAATTATGTGGCTCTGAATATGAAGGCAATAAACAACCGACAGTGAATATTTTAACATATAATTAATTGTTAACAATAAGTTTAGCAAACTAAAAATGGATCCCATGTTTTAGTTGTTGTTGCTGTTGTAACAACAATATATTTATTTTGAAGTCTTGTTCGTCTATGAGGGATCTGCTTCGATATCCAGGTGAAGGAAACGCGCCATTTGAACTGGATGCGTCCAAAGAGACCTGGGGGTCAGCTGAGTGGGCTTGGCCGGACAATTGAAGAGGTGCAGTACATCATGTGGTCCCTGATGGCAGGCGGGACAGATGTCCGGAACGTTAGCATCAATTCGTGCCCAGTAAGAATTGAGGCGGCTGCACCATCCGGATCTCAGCTGCGCCAGAACCACGCGCGTCTGCCGAGGTAGTACCTTCTCCTCAGGTGAAATCTCCGGGGGATGTTCCCCTAGCACTGCATTCAGACGGTAGCTGGATACTGCTGCTGCGACATCATCGGCGTGAATGTTGTTCAAACCTGCCTGATAGTTTCGATGATCTAAAGGTTCTCTCTTATACCGCTGGACCTCTCTGTCTAGATCATGAAGATCGTACCTGATCTGCCTGGGTGGAGGCATCCTGTTCAAGAGATGGTGGTTAGGATGACTGCTGCGAAAACACCCTAGCAGGTATTGCTTAGACAACAGGAAATTGTGTCTGCGCACGGTAAGGACCTTCGTCTCCTCATGTAGATGGTCCTCAGAGGACATAAGAAGACACCCTGTTGATGTTCTAAGGGCGGCATTCTGGCATGTCTGAATTTTCTTCCACTGCGTCGTACTCACGTTCGCCGACCATACAGGTGCTGCGTAGTTTGCTACAGACCGACCTATCGCTTTGTAAGAGGTCAACAAGGTTTCTTTGTCGGCTCCCCAAGTACTGCCGGCAAGTGACTTGAGGACCTTGTTCCTACTTTTGAGTTTATCGCAGATAGCTGTAGCATGTGCAGAGGATCTAAAAAGCCTGTCCAATCTGACCCCAAGGATTTTGGGGTAGTTGGTGGTCGGGATGTTGACGTCATCGACTTTCACATTGAGTGACAACCGCACCTCTGCGGTCCAAGCAGTAAACAGTGTGGCTGATGATTTGGAGGCGGATATTCATATTCCTCGCAGTGAAGAAACGTGCTAAGTCAGTGAGGTAATAGTTGATTTTCTCGCATATGTCATCCATTTTAGGTCCTGACGCCAGAATTGTGCAATCGTCAGCGTACGACACAATTTCAACGCCGTCTGGTGGTGCAGGAATTTTAGAGAGGTAGAGGTTAAACAGAGCCGGGGATAAAACTCCACCCTGTGGAACTCCTTGTTAAACTCTACGGAGCTTCGACTTTCTGTCTCTAAATTCTACATATGACTGGCGCCCACACATATAGTTTACGACCCAACGTTTCAAAATGTCCTCGAACAAAGTGGCATGATTGACCGTGTCGAAGGCTTTTGTGAGGTCAAGATCCACGAGGACCGTCCTGTCGTTAGGCTTGTTCTGGTTAAGGCCGCGACTTATACGTGTGGTGATGGCGTGTAAAGCAGTTGTTGTGCTGTGCTGCTTGCGGAATCCATGCTGATGATCAGCACTAGGAAAGTGTTCGATCAGGCTGGGAAGGAGCAGTGCTTCAAGCGTCTTTGCTACTGGAGAAAGCAAGGAGATCGGCCTGTACGAATCTCCTTTACTTGCGTCTTTGCCTGGCTTCAGTAGCGGGACCACTCTGCCCATTTTCCAGGCATCGGGAACTTCGTGAGTGGCTAGCGACAGATTGAGCACTTTGGTCATGTACTCTACTCCCGGGGTATCCAAGTGATTTAAAATCAGCATTGAGATTCCGTCCGGACCCATCGCCTTTGATGACTTTGCGCTGCAGATGACATGGGCAACTTCGCCAACGGTAAATTGCGGTGTTGTCTCTTCGACTCGGATAGCGCGGATACGACGCAATACTCTCCTTTTCGCCTTATCACTCTCTGGGTGCTCAATAAAAAGCCGGTTAAAATAACACGCGCACCGCTCCGGATCTGTCACTGTTCTATGACCGAACGTGACAGCTGTCCGACCATCCTTCCTTACAGGGTTAGAGAGTGATTTGACCGTTGTCCACAACTTACCAATTCCGGAACTCAAGTTGCACTGCTTTAAGTGGTCTAGCCATTTGTTCCGCTTATATTCGTTGACCAACCTACTGATCTCGGAGTTGAGATCCCTAATTCTAGGGTCAGTAGGGTTGGAGCGACGAATGTCATCACGCTCGTCTGCGAGTCCCGCTGCCTCTGCTGGGAAGTTTGGTCGTACTTCGGGTATTCGACCAGCAGGGATATGGCGAGCGGCTGCTGCGTTAATGATGGCCCGGAACGTTTTCTCGGCTACCCGAACGTCCGACGGAATAGCTAGATTATTAAAGCTGCGGTTGGTGGCTTCTCTGAAAGCCTCCCAATCAGCCTTTTTTGATTGAGAAACGTACGGCGTTCAGAGGTTATGAAATCGGGTGGTCTATTTATGGAGAGAATTATGGGAAGGTGGTCCGATCCTAGTGAGATGACGGGTTGCCAGGTGACGTCGTTGATCAGGCCAGGCGATGCCAAAGTGATGTCTGGCGAGCTATGGCAATCGCCCATAATCCGCGTGGGGCGTCCTCATTCACTGTGCAGAACGTAGAGCTATCAATTTGCTCTGCCAAAGCTATGCCCCTCTGGTCGTTGTCTGGGAGAGAATGCCACAGTTCGTGGTGAGCATTAAAGTCTCCTAGGACCAAGCGGTTATTGCCTTGTAGCAAATTGCTAATGTCTGGCAGATAACGCGGGGCACAGCTACCAACCGGCGGGATGTATACGTTGTACAGCTCTATTTCGGCAGTTCCAGACTTGACTGCTACCCCCATACATTCCATGTATGGGTCTCTAGAGTCAAGCTCAGGCGAAATAGGTCTGTACTGCACAGAATGGTGTAACAGGAAAGCAAGTCCCCCACCTCCACTTCTGGTGCGATCTAACGTAGCACGTTGTATCCGTCACAACTGTGCAGGCTGCAGGTGGCATTCAGCTTAGTTTCTGGATCGCGGCGACCATGATGTTTCTCCGATTCATAAATTCTATGACCTCACTGATTTTGTTGCGTAGGCCATTACAATTAAATTGCAAGATTGATGCACTGTCAGGAGTGGCAACAGAAATCTGTGGTGTAAGATGCTGTATGTGTTGATGCTGTTGCGAGGGCGACTGCGGGGGAGTCTCGTAGTTAGATGATGATGACGACGACGACGAAAATGCAGACGACGATGATAACACCAAATCCAGAGACCCACTGCTAACTTCGTTGATACAGCATGAGGCAACAAAGTCTGCTTCGCTATACTCCCTGATGTGGTTCAGACCTGAACAGCTCCTGAAGTGCACCCACTCCATGCAACGATTACACCTTACAGACGCAGCACGATGGTGTATTCGGTTCTAACTTCGTTGATACAGCATGAGGCAACAAAGTCTGCTTCGCTATATTCCCTGATGTGGTTCAGACCTGAACAGCTCCTGAAGTGCACCCACTCCATGCAACGATTACACCTTACAGACGCAGCACGATGGTGTATTCGGTTCTGACAAACCGAGCAGATCCAAGGTCAGGGGTTTTGTTCGATCCCGGCTCGGACCAGTAGTATTCGGAGCAGGCATTCCGGGAAGTGCTGCTCCCACGACGAAAAAAATGGACGAACAAAAAACATATATTGTTGAGGTGACTGCCCCTGGCCGAAGAGTTTCGGGTCAGTCCGGTAAATAGAACCGGCAGTCGCGGGATTGATGTTGAAATACTCGGATACGCTGACGACCTTGCCATATTCTGCTCAGACGCATTCGTTCTTAAGGCAGCTGAAAAAAATCAACGTGCTGTAAACATCGTTAACCATAGGCTAAAAGACCTCGAACTGTCGTTATCTCCAGAAAAATCAAAGGCAATGATTTTCACATATACAAGAAGGAAGAAACCCCCTGCTTACCCGGACATCCATATCCAGAATAGGAAAATCGAGTACGTTGACAAATTTAATTATCTCGGGTTCACATTTGAACCCAACTTGAGAACAGAAGACCATGTACAAATTGCGAAAAAAAATCTGTTATCAATATCTGAATATCCTACGGGCCCTATGTGGTGTTCATGGGGTTCAGAAACGCAGTCTTCTCCTGCTCTACCTTGGATTAATACGTCCTAAATTAGAATATATATGGAATGCAGACAATGAATCACTGGTACTACAGAGAATTCTATTTAAGACCATTCGAATATTTTTAGGAGCCATGATATCAACACACACACTAGCGTTGGAACAAGAATCCCAGATATGCTTTCTATGATGACTAAAAATGTTATCAACAAAGTAATAGCCAACATAAACCACCCGGCAGATTTAAAACTATTCAAGAAGTATAAAGATAAAATGCCAAACTACAAAATAGATACATTCGGGAAAAGACTAGAGCACCAGCTTTCGTTTAAGACAAACATCTTCATTCCAAATGTTTGCTACATGAACGTTAAAAAGATGAAACACAACCACCAGAAATAAGAAGGGAATTTGACAGTCTAATAGCCAGTTAATGGAACGGATACATCCGTATCTTTACCGATGTTTCCAAACTACCAGATAAAACCAGCTGCGCATTTTGGGTCCCGCACATGGATATAGAAACATCATTTTCAATACCCAATGTGTGCCATATATATTCGGCGGAAGCAATTGCCATACTGGAAGCAATACTCTTTATAAAAGCTAATGACACTGGTACAGCAGATCTGTTCTTCTGGCTTGTTGCGTGGTCGCCTGAATACTACTGCTGAAAATAGAAAAGATATACATAAATGAATTGTACACATACTCGTATACACACAAACATACCTTTCAGTAATTCCTCTGTTGTTTCAATTCATAGCAAATCATGACGCTGGGAATAAAACGCAACATGACACCCAATACTTCCCTCCGACCTTTGTATTTCCAGGGATTTTTTATTTTGTAAAATTTGCCTCAAAAATTTTATTTCTTGACATTTTTGTGTAGATGAACTGAAATAAAATGTGCCTTTAACACATCAGCTGGTCATACTGTTGCCACCTGAAAATGATTATAAAACTTTGTTCAATATGCGTATGGCCAGACTGACAAGACGTACAAATACCGGGATAGGCTGAAAACTGTCAAACTTTGTTTTTGGTGCACGAAAATAAAAAAAGCCTGAAAACAACTAGATGGAGGTAAAATTGAAAATCGTGGGAAAATAGGGTATAAATGACAGACATTTCGGAAAAGCAGTCATTAAAAATATTTGTAATCAAACTTTAATGGAAATAAAGTGAAGTGCCGTAATGATAAAATAGTGCCTACCTTTTTTAAAAAATATAAAAAAAAAGTTTAAACTTAAAATTTAAACGTTAAATGTCTTTGCTATATTTGTGCGTAAAATCAAAGTGAGTAATTACAAGTGTTGTGTAGATGTCTAAACATAGAAATAGTTTGTATGTTGTGTTGTGTGTATTTTCCAAGCCTCCTAAAGTCTGCAGAAATACCTGACCTCCGCGGAATCTTCAATACTACGGATGCCACGATACATTTTCTTTGGCACAAGAATCGCAACTTTAACATTGCGGCTGCGTATGAAATAAGAAAAAACTCAAATAAGTAAAGAAAAATCAAGTTAATAAATATAATTAAAAAGTACTTGCCTTGTTATAAATATCCGTCTGCTTAACAAAAAGGGAAATACTGTTGGCGGCATAAATAATTCTGGTCCTGAAAGAAAATATCGTAAAATTTTATGTATATATATGTATATATATGTATAAAATTTTATGTATACATATGTGTTTGTGATGTTTTGTGCTGTTTATGCGTTAATTTTAAGGGTAGTTTTGTTTGTAAAGATCTTTAATGCCAGTTTAATTTCAGTGTGAGATCTGTGCAGATTTGGATCCTTTAATCCAACTAAGTGAGCTCTTTTAGTTAGGATTGTAATAGATTTTTGCGGGCAATAAAAGGGCCAATTATATTTTTCGTCTAGGCGTTTATAGAAAAGGTAAATTTGAGCTAATGGCTCACAATTAAGTGTTTATCTGGTGTTACTGATTTATAGTGTTCAGATTTTTGTTATTTAGGTTAAGTGTCATCAAGACGTTTGTAATTTGTTCGTCACTAAGTTCAGTTTATTTTTTTTTTGGTCAATAAATGTAATCCTTTTGTAAACTTCTTGTGAAAGAAATCATGATGTGTTAGTGTTTTACTTTAGAGAAGGGAAACTGAATGTGAGGGTTTTGTAAGGTGTGTGTAGGACTTGGGGTCCTTTAAGAAATATGTATGAGGAAATCAAGGACCATGGTTGGGCGGGCAAAGTGTGCGAGTAAAGATGAAGCTCCCTTGTCAAAAGGTGTATCTGTGTGTCATCGTTTTTTTGTGAAATGTTTTTTTTAATGGTTATGTATTTTTGTTCGTCCCTCTGGTCTAAGGACCTTCTGAGATACCGAGAGCTAGCGGAAGTCGCCTTAGTGCCGTGTGATGAAAAGAAACACAAATTAGAAAGAAACGGTAGAAATTAAAACAGATGACAAGCAGCTTTTTATTTCCATTTGTTTTTATGTACAAATATTTTGTATTAAACACTGCTATTTTAATAAAACTTATATATTTAAACAACATAACAATTACTTATCTTCTCACTTATTTTGTTAAAAATATGCAAACAAATAAAAATGTACATTGCTAGTACACAAATATTAGCACTCGGTTATTTTGCATTGCCATACCAATTTCGTTGAAACCGGTTCATAAATTGTCTTTTGTCATTGTTTATTTTTTTGCTGCCTACTTTCAAACACAATTAAACCGCGGTTAAACAATTAAAACATATTTTTTAATAAAATATTTATTTGTCTAAAATAAAATCAATTAAATTGTATTTGGTGTAAATAGTTATATTTGGTTACTTGCACTCTCATAATTGCAACAACACTATAGCAATCGGCAGAGTTCTCACTTGGCTTAAAGTTAATGAGAAAGTTGCCGATTTCAAGTTGTCACTTTTCTTACAGAAACACTTTTAAGCGTGAAGTAGAATCGGAACAAATGACATATGTGACGCGCAAAATAGAAAGGGACCTAAGGTTAAAAACCAGTTTTGTTCAGGAGAGCCATTTTAAAGATTAGGTCCCTTTCTATTTCCGCTTAGAATCGTCGTATTCACTTTCATAAAACGCGCATATCTCTGGGAGGGAACACTTTTGGGGCATGGGATCGGTCTCATTCGATGCTCAGATGTTGTCCACATCAAAAAAAGAAAAAAAAATGAAAATTGATTTTTTTACCCTTAGGTCCCTTTCTCTATGCGCTGTCACATATACCAATTTAGTACGAGTGAATGGAATAGGAATTTTTTTTACAGAAATAGTGAAGGTGATAATTATGTCACAGTGACGTCAAATCGGTAATTTCAGTCTTTAACTGCGATCGGTACGAGTTACTGAAACGAGCTACTGGTTTCGTTATCAGAAGCTTCGGCGACGAATCATTATATGGTCTGCAGACTAAGATTTGGACACATTCAAACAAGACAACATCTCTCCAGAGTCAACATTATCGTCTCCGCCCAGTGCGACTGTAGTGCAATACAGTCCATTAATCACATCACATTCCAATGTCCTAATATCGACAACAAACTCCGGAACTCGCTGATTTAAAACTTACGCAGTGTTAACATACAAACACTGAGCATGGACGGACTACTAAAATTTTAAGATATACGGATTTACAAGATGCTTCACAACTTTTATGCAAAAGCAGACATCAAAATCTAAGCCAAATACAACTAACCCAGCATGACAACAAAAACCCTATAAAGACGTCGTTAGATCTGGTATCTTTGACGTCTTTTTATTCATCCACCATCTTGTGGATTTGACACAACACTGTATGCGTCAACATAGAACAAGAAGACGATTTTTATGTTTGTAGCTCTAAATTTTAGACAAGGCGGAACTGTAATTTTTTATAAAATAATTATCCGCTCAGATGTTGTTAGTTTGCTTGTTCGCGCCTTTTAAAAATCAATTCTAACTGCAACAAAATCCCCTATTCCAAATTAGAAATAACAATCGTCATTCGTAAAATAAAATCCCCGCAATTGGGAATTAATCCGCAAAAGTGGCAGCAATGTTCACTTTTTTAATGAAGTGAAGGGTCCCATGCTTTTTTATTTACGCTTCTTTAGGGTAGTGGGTAGTGTTATGCTTAAGTACCCCCGGGAATGAATTAAAAACTAGTCCCTGTGTTATAACTCAGCAAATATGCTTAAGTTATTCCTTAAACCGCCTAAGAATATCTACTTGCAGAATAATTTTTATTTGCGACCACTGCGAGTATGTTCTTTTGTAGTGTTATTATGTAAACTTTACTGAATAGTGTATTTGCAGAATTTTGCGTCCGGAGTGGGTAAATTAAAAAACAATGTCAGCAATGAGTGCAGTAATATGTCCCACGTGGGTAGTAAGGACGACGGAAAAGGAAATAAAGACCTACTAGATGTGGTCCAAGCGCCCAGCAACCAATTCAAAGCAACAAAGCATGCGTGGAAACCTAGTCCACGTCTGGAGAAGGGTCAGCTTCTTGATCAGTATAAAAAACTTTCGAAATTCAGACTAACAAGTATGTATGTAAAATGTTTAAAAAATAATGAATATTTATTCTTTTTTCATTAATTAGCGCTTGTTGTCATTACAACTATGGCGGGATATGCAGTGGCACCCGCCCCATTTGATCCAGCATCTTTTTTGATGTGCTCACTAGGCACAGGCCTAGTGTCTGCTGCCGCAAATTCTGTTAATCAATTTCACGAAGTGCCGTTTGATTCCCAAATGTCAAGAACTAAAAGTCGGGTTATTGTTACGGGAAAGGTGACACCTTTACACGCAGTTGGGTTTGCCGCATTCTCTAGCATTGCCGGTTTAAGTCTACTCTTTTACGGCGTAAATGGCTTGACCGCAGCTTTAGGGCTTGGCAATCTGATACTATACACATCAATTTACACACCAATGAAGAGGATGTCAATTTTAAATACTTGGGTTGGATCGGCGGTTGGGGCCATACCTCCTCTTATTGGATGGGCAGGTTGCTGTGGAAGTCTTGATGCCGGTGCGTGGATACTGGCGGGATTGTTGTACGCATGGCAATTTCCACACTTTAACGCATTATCATGGAATCTAAGACCTGACTATTCTCGAGCAGGATACCAAATGATGGCCGTTACAAACCCGGGCTTATGTAGGCGCACAGCATTAAGGTATACATTTGTAATTATGCTGCTGTCGGGCTTAGCGCCTGTAATGGATGTTACAAATTATTGGTTTGCATTAGAAACTTTACCTCTTAATGGATACTTTTCCTACTTAGGTAAGTGCTAATGATATGTATTCTTGAAAAATTTGTGCATTAGAAGAAAAGGATGTTAACGCGATACGACCGAGTAGTACAATTTGTATAGTGTAAAGAATTCTTCATCGAAAAGTACAAATTTAAATATTCGGGGGCGTGATAAATTTTAAAATTAAGTCGATATTTCGTAAGTTCGTCCAAATCCTTAAAATAAGTGAATTGTTTCTTTGTAATAGAATTTCGTTGTTTTTGAGAGAAAAACGAAATTATACTCACTGACTGGGACCAACTGTTTAACGCCAAATGTATTTATAGAAAAGTTTTTACATGGCATTGAGATAAATCTCATACTCGTAAAGTCGAGAGTATTTACGATGTTTAGATGTTCTTGAACTTGGGCTAACAGGCTATCATAGTCATGCACACTTAAATCATACCACATATTTTTTTGTTAAATTTATTTTTTTCTGAGTACTTCTACCCATATCTATCTCTTGGCCATGTCTTATATGTTATGTATTTATTAATTTCTTTCCTTATAAGCACACATCTGCCCTCAGCTAAAGGATGCCAAATCTACAATGTTGGTATATTTTAGTAGGGAAATTTACAATTTCTGAATACCTATGTCACCGAGCATTAGGGGACGTTCTTGGGCCACACAGCCCAATCACATAACAAAAAATAATAATAGCAACCGATCCCACGACAGCCGGTTGTATGCACTGGATCGACCGGTTTTATGCACCGGATAGAGGAATTCATCGGCCAAGGGCTGTCACCCCGGCGCTATATGCCGCTACAACAACAACCAAACACTTAAATGAAACGTTAATGCATCTATCCACGCACATTAGCTGTGTAATTATTTGAGTTATAAAGTGGAAATGTAATCACAAAGTTTTGACTATGCGCCTATTTATTCTCTCAAAGGTTAACATTTCCCCTTGCCGACAATAACAAATTTAATATACCATTTACCTTTCGATGGAAGGTATAATAAACAAAATTTTTGGTTATACCTTCCACCAAAGAGTGGATGGTATACTATTTTTTTTTTTTTTTATATGCTTTATTTGAATTATTGAATCTGCTCCATAGAGCCTTACAATAAGTATACGAATCTTAAGTATAATTCAATAATGAATCCTAGTATCGATTTCTTGTTATGTGGATCTCTGCTACTTGGCAGGAATTAAAATTAATTTGGTCAAAATAGTATATAACTGGTATGAATCACGTGTCTGAGAATTTTAAACCTGGTTTGGCTTAAACCTCGTGATAAAGGGCCAGAGGACCCTTACAGTCATTTACAGAGTGTTCGCGATATTATGTAGAGTGAAGAACTCTAGTTATGTATGTATAACGGATAACTCTAGAATAGCAGAGTGGACGATATAACTTAGGTTTTGTAGGTTTTTCGTGTTGACTGTTTTAAGAATCACGTATGAGAGCATTTAAGTCACGTGACGTATAATAATGCATTCTACGAGTACACAGTCTTTTTTGAGTGTTCGTCCGCGATTGATATTGACTGTTTTAAAGATCACGTATAGGAGCATTTAAGCCACGTGACGTAGAAAAAAGAATTCTACACAGTTTTTGGGGCGCGTGTGTTCGCGATTACTGTTACGGATGAAGCACATGTGTAGTTTAGAAAACACGGCGTTCGTTTCTTCGAAGGTTTAAAGAGCTTGGACTGCACAATTATTGTCTAGCAAGTATGTTACCATGACGTTCGAGCTTCTCTTTGTGCTTTATATCGATTTTTTGAATTGCCTCTTTATCGAGATGTATGTCTCGGTGGATGTTTTCATTCCCCATATACCAAGGGGCACCGGTAATGAGCCGCAATGTCTTCGATTGGACTCTTTGGATTTTGTCGAGATTGCTAGAGCTTGCTTTGTCCCATAGCTGGGCACCGTATAACCAGATAGGTTTGATTGCACTGTTGTATATCAGGACCTAGGAGCCAGTGAAGTTGATGGACCTTAAGTTTCAGTTGATTTTTCTTGGTTTCGATATGACTTCTCCAGGTGAGTCGGCGATCCAGGTGGATTCCAAGGTATTTAACATGATCAGATTGAGAAAAAGGGATATTGTTTAGTTTTAATGTCGGACAAGTGTTAAAATTCAGTGTGAAAGTTACCTGTGTGCATTTAACCTCATTGACTTTTATTTTCCAGTCAGAGAGCCAAGATTCTACTCGCCTGAGATGTACACCTAGATTCATAGATGCAATAGCCTGCTTTTTATGTGCGGCCATTATAGCGGTATCGTCGGCAAAAGTTGATGTTAGCACGTTTGGGCTGGTAGAGATAACTGCGATAAACAGAAGGTAATGGATAGTCCCCATGAAGCTTCCCTGGGGCACACCTGCTAGTATTTCGCGGTCATCGGTGACGTGTTGCCCACGTTTGACTCTACATCTGCGGTTTTCTAAGTTAGACTCAAGAATTCGATGCGTATTTGCCGGTAAGTATTTGCAAATTTTGTAGGTCAAGCCAAAGTACCAGACTATGTCAAATGCTTGAGCAACATCCAGAAATACGGCGCAGCAATATTCTCGCCGTTCAAATGATTTTTCAATTACTTGGGTCAGACGGTTTACTTGTTCGATGGTGCTGTGACCTTCCCGGAATCCAAACTGATGGTCTGGTATTATGTTATTTGACACGAGGAACGGTTTTATTTTCGATAAAAAGAACTTTTTCAAATAGTTTGGATAAGCAGGGAAGCAAACTGATCGGCCTGTATGAGGAAGGTATTGATTTGTCGTTTCCTGGCTTTAAAATCATTGGAATCAGAGAAATTTTCCACACTTTAGGAAAGTAACCATGTCTCAAAATAGAGTTAAATAATTTTGCCAGGAACTTCACAGCAATATAGGGAAGTTATCAGATCATTTTAGGCGTGATAAGATCATTTCCAGGTGCTTTACCTGAATTCACGGTTTCTTTATTGACATTCAGAACTTCATTTGCGTTAGTAAACAATGGAATTACGGCAGACATTTTATCATCAGGTGGAAGGAGGTCGCTACTTGCAGGATTTGGGCGAAATACCTGGGACAGATGGTTTGCAAAAACATTGGCTTTTTCCTCTTCTGATATTGCCCACTCGCCTTTTTCGTCGCGTATTGGAAATTGCGTTTCGGTGGGCATACTAGTATTTCTTAATGTTTTCCATAATGAGAATTTGGTTGAAGCTGTCGGAGTTAAACTTGCAATGAAACTAGCATGCTGTCTACTGTCTTCATTTCTAAGTGCGCTTTGCAACCTTTTAGTAGCTTCAGTCAGTCTTAGTCGGGCCGCCGGTGACCTATTTCGCTGCCATTCGCGACGGAACCTCATTTTTTCACTTACTAAATTTGTCATTTCGTTTGTTACACCACCAAATATTGGACATACACCATATAAAGAATATTTATTATTAATCGTCGTAAAATTCCAAGACGATCTTCCCATGTGCTTCCGTCCTTTCGTCCGTGTGTCTGTTGAAGACCGCTATCGTGTCACACGATATATAGAAAATGAAAATGGTCGAAATCAGCCCAGGATGAAAAAAATTATCTTCAAATGTACACTTTTAAGAGTATTTGCTAAACAAATCCTATTTTTTGTGGACGGATAATGGTTTAATTGGATACTGTTATACGCGACGCGCTAAAGATCTAAATAAGTGCATAGCTGCTGAACGTTTTGGCTCATATGGACTAAAGAACGTCCCACATGGTCCAAACGGGACCATGTTAGTGGAAATGATATTGAGCTATAAAGATTGCTCTGGCACAGTTCGAAGACTATACACAAAGGGTATTTTTCATTAATCATAGTGAGACTCCTGTATAAGTCATTTGATTTGTAGCGGAAGTAATCGTTGCCAAAATCTGCTGAAGAAAAACCTTAGCGGGTTTAGAAACAGCTGTACAGTCTGCCTGGCAACCGTATCCAATGCATTTTACCAATTGTTTAGTTGATTCTGAAAAAGAAGAGGTCTCGAAAATTAAGAACATTTTCCCCAAAATTGATAAACAATATTAATATGACTTTTTTAATTGATTTACTAAGTCAATAGTAACTTTTTTATTCCGGAGAAAAGCCTTAAAATCCCCACACTGTTTTATATATACAGACTTACGAGAAATAATAAAAATTGAACCAAATATTTCGTTCTTAGATGCGTTTAAATTAAATATATTAATGTTTAACGAACAAAAGCTGCAAATAAGATACTAATTAAGAATGAAAGAATTCAGTTTGTGCATTTTGTACATTTTCCGGAATAACACTTAATTCCAATGAAAAGTGACTTGATACATAAATGATTCAAACTGTTTTCAGAACAGTTAAACACACAATTTCAACAAATTTCTAAATTTAGATAGTTTAACCTAATTTAGAGCTTTAGTTAATAAAACAGTTTGCATTTCCTCCGACGGACAGTAAGATACTTCAAGAATCCCTTTTGCATTTCAGTCACTAACGAAATGACATTTACTCGTGGTATGGGGCCTATCCTTTACCTTTTGTTTACCGCAGACATCCCTACCAGCCCAAACGTGCTAACATCCACTTTTGCCGACGATACCGCTATAATGGCCGCACATAAAAAGCAGGATATTGCATCTATGAATTTAGGTGTACATCTCAGACTAGTATAATCTTGCCTCTCTGACTGGAGAATAAAAGTCAATGACGCTAAATGCACACAGGTAACTTTCACACTGAATTATAGCACTAGTCCGTCATTGAAACTAAACAATATCCCTTTTCTCAATCTGATCATGTTACATACCTTGGAATCAACCTGGATCGCCGACTCACCTGGAGAAGTCATATCGAAACCAAGAAAACTCAACTGAAACTTAAGGTCCATCAACTTCACTGGCTCCTAGGTCCTGCTATACAACAGTGCAATAAAACCTATCTGGTTATACGGTGCCCAGCTATGGGGCAAAGCAAGCTCGAGCAATCTCGACAAAATCCGAAGAGTCCAATCGAAGACATTGCGGCTCATTACCGGTGCCCCTCGGTACATGAGGAATGAAAACATCTACCGAGACTTAAAAATACCTCTCGTTAAAGAGGCAATTCAAAAAATCAATATAAAGCACAAAGAGAAGCTCAAACGTCATGATAACATACTTGCTAGACAATTATTGTGCAGTCCAAGCTCTTTAAGATTTCGGAGAAACGAACGCCGTGTTTTCTAAACTACACTTGTGCTTCATCCGTAACAGTAATCGCGAACACACGCGACCGAAAGACTGTGTAGAATTCTTTTTTCTACGTCACCTGGCTTAAATGCTCTTATACGTGATCTTTAAAACAGTCAATATCAATCGCGGACGAACACTCAAAAGAGACTGTGTAGAATCCTTTATTATACGTCACGTGGCTTAAATGCTCTCATACGAGATCCTTAAAACAGTCAACCCGAAAAACCTACAAAACCTAAATTATCCGTTATACATACATAACTAAGAGTTCTTCACTCTACATAATATCGCGAACACTCTGTAAATGACTGTAAGGGTCCTCTGGCCCTTTATCACGAGGTTTAAGCCAAACCAGGTTTAAAATTCTCAGACATGTGATCCATACCAGTTATATACTATTTTGACTAAATTAATTTAAATTCTTGCCAATATGAAGAGATCCATCCACATTACAAGAAATCCATACTAGAATTCATTATTGAATTATATTAAGATTCGTATACTTATTGTTAGGCTCCTTTGGAGCAGATTCAATAATTCAAATAAAGCATATATAAAAATAAAAAAAAACTCGTGATATGTGTTTTGTTCTTCTAAAAGATTTTTCGGCTAGTTATATACAACTTTGATTGTCTTTAAATATAACTCGTTTTTTGAGTGTTAATTCCAATAACGCTTAAGACTTGTCTCAGCCAATTCGCTTCTTGAGCTGCATCTGCTAATGTAATATAATAGACCGTCGATGAAATTGGAACACATTGTTGTTTGTGGCTTGACCATCTTACGTATCCACCATTGTATTTGAAAACATATCCGCTGTTTGATTTCCTATCCGATCGATTTTGCCAATCCGCATATAAGTCATTCCATGTTAGACCGAACATCTTTTTTAAAATTAATATAAGAATGGGTTAACACACGACGTAGCTTGTCTCGTTAGCTTCTGAATGGTTTCCAGAGATGTTCTGTCAACGTTCATCCATTGCTTATATGATATCTGTTAACTTTCACACCGCGTACTGAATTATTTTTTGGTAAACTAGTGTCATTTAAATTTAAACAAACCTATAAAAACCTAATAAATAATCTAAAAACTGTTAAAAAATAATCTCCTGTTTGCTTTAAAATTATTTTATTTCATTACTTAAAAAAATAAAATCGAAAATGTACTTTTTCGTGGTACTACAGTGGAAAAAATCGGAAAAAATAGAATCCATTCGACTTCCATTCTGAAATTTACAGGGAATATTAAGGTTATATGGAGCATTAAGAAAATATTTTTTTCAGATTTTTCGACTTGTTCGAAGATGATGGAAATAGAAATTAAATTAAATTTTAAAAATAACAAAAAAAAAATATTTTTAAAAATAAGTTTCAAATACCTTTATAATAAGGTATTAAGCTTTAAAACCCATTGGCCAATTTTTAGAAAATCATCAGTTTAAGGGTTGTCATGTCAGATGACTTTTCAAGATTTTGACGATTTTCAAATGCCCATAACCTTTTCCAAAAAAAAATATTTTTTTTCTGAAAACACGTGTATAATATTTTTTAATGAAGAATACTTATTAAAATTTTGAAAGAAATCGGATACATCAAAGTCAATTTTTAGCAAAAATCGTACGGTTTGATATGGAATGACTCATATGTATATGGGTATTTCCACAGAAAGGTCAACCGGAGCCGAAAATTAAAATGTTAATTAACACATGATTTTTTTATTTATATTAAAAAATTGTGCAAATTTTTATAATATAATGAATTTGCAGCTTATCTCTGTAGTTATTATGAGGAAATTGGACTAGGAACTGAAAATATATTTATCTTGCTCTTAAATCTTTTTCAATAACATTTTCTCTTAAGTATTTATTGTTTACATATGCGTATATGTTCTGATTGAACACAGCTTATGAAATCTCACCATCAACAACGCACAGTGGCTGAAATTTTGATTTCGTTGGCCAAAAGTGTATTTTTTTTTTTGTTTTTTAAAACTTTTACGCCTTTTTTAATTTATTTATTTATTTTTATTTTGTTTAACCACGCACTACAGGATGTAACATCCTATATATTCCAGTGCGGGCTTAGTGGATTGTAAGATTAACATTTTGGGAAATTTTAACAATATTACAATCAAATTACAATTACATAGTTTAAATTAGGTTGTACTTAAACTAATTTGTAATTTGTATATGTAAATTATTTATAGAAATTAAGTAGCTCCTTTTTAAAAGTTGTTACATTGCTTATGACTTGAAGGCTTGACGGGAGATTGTTCCAGAGACGTGTACTATACACAAAGAATTGTCGTTCAGATGTTAGACTCTTAATTCTCGGATATAAAAGTTTCATTCCCCGATTGGATCGAGCGAATTTTAAGCGGTTAAAAAGATACTCAGGCTCTTTGTTATTAATGATTTTATGGAGTAGTAAAAGACATTTGCCTTTTAGTAAATTCTCAAAACATATGTTAAATATTTGATATGAAACTCAGAAATTCGGTCGTATTGCTTTCTGTTAAAAATATATCTTGCAATATCATTGTAAGCCACATTTAGTTTCCGACTGTCTTCTGAGTCGCAATTGGCGAATATTTCTGACCCATAGAGAAGTGTTGGGATTAGATATGATTTTGCTAACAACATTCTAATTTGAAACGGAGTAGAAGTTCGAACTGCCCATAAATTTCTCAGCATTCCTCGCACCTTACCGACAGTTCCATTAATGTGATTTGTCCATGTAAGTTTTGAGTTAAAGGTTATTCCCAGATTTGATGATGTCTGAATACAATCTATCATAGTATTGTCAAGCATAACATTGTAATGTATAGGAACAGCTCTTCTGCTTATAGCAATTAATTTTGTTTTGGAGGGATTGAGGCGCAATCCGTTATTATTAGCCCATTTATAAATTAAATCTAAATCTTTGTTTATGAGCGAAATGCGTGAATGAACATCTGTTGATTTAGCGCAAGTGTAGAGCTGCACATCGTCGCATACATTTGCATATTACATGTTTCCGGGACACCAGGGAGGTCGTTTATGTAGATAGAAAAGAAAAGTGGGCCGAGAATGGATCCTTGGGGGACGCCCCGAGAGACACTTAGAGCATTCGAGCGTAGATTACCAACAATAACAGTTTGTGATCGATAAGATAAGTACGAGGACACAAGATTGCAAGCAGTGTTGGAAAAAAAGAAAAGATTTTTCAGTTTGGAGATAAGTATGTTGTGGTCCACAGTGTCGAAGGCTTTGCTGTGATCTAACAGGACCAGAAGAGAAACCATTTTATCATCTAGATTAAGCCTTAAATCGTCAACTACTTCGATTAGAGCAGTAATGCAGCTTCTTTTCTTCCTGAAACCAGATTGTTTCTCAGACAGTAATTTGTGTTGATCCAGGAAAGTACTTATTTGTTCAGTTATGATGTGTTCCAGGGCCTTGGAAAGCGAAGATAGTATAGCAATAGGACGATATTCATTGTTTTGTTTCGGAAGAGGAATTATTTTAGCCATTTTCCATGCGTGGGGAAAATAGACTTAGTGAGGACAGTATTAAACAAAAAAGTGATGTAGGGAAGCAACTTAGGAAGAATAATTTTTAGAAATTTTGGATTGAGACCATCCGTGCCTACTGCATTTGATTTTATTCTAATGCTCTGAAGGACTTTTTTAGCTTATATATCCAGATTAAGGTAGCCAAAAAATTAGGTTAAACTATTGCTAATTGTGGGCGTGGCATGCTGCCAAACTCAACTGTTTTTTTAATTTCAGAAAAGGGAGTTTTAGTTGTTTTTTTTATCAAAAATAAATGGTTACTACTCGCAAGCTATCGTCGATAATGGCATGCGGTCTTTTTTTATAATGTTGGTAGGATTATAGTCTTTAGTTGTTGTAAGTGGTCACAGCTCTAGCGTTTAATATTAGGGGCGTTATGAAATATTTATGAAACTACTATATTTTTCTCAAATTTAAACTTTAGTGGAATAGAACTTCTAGGGAACAAGAAACGTGTACAACCCGGAGAAAGGTGAAAGTGTCTTCTTCAACCCTATATGTACTTTTGTACCCGCCACGACCCGCCGGTAGAACACTTTTTTCATTTTGATGGAATTACTCTAAGGTAAGGTATTTTATAGCTTATAATGAAATAATTAAATATAATACCTGCGAAAGGGTTTTATGGCTATGTTTTGATCAGCAAAAAATAAGTCATAAAATTATCACAATAGGTTCTACAGTAGACATATGATCTCTTTCTATATTTACCTGTTATCAAATTTTAGTGTCAACCAAATTCATATACAATTTTATAAGTGTGTCAATAATCGTAACATTTAACTACTAAAGATAAAAAAAACACCCCTTATTGGCGAGATACTAATTAGTTTTACCTGATATTAAGTTTTTTTTAAATTTAAGTACTATGAAATTAAAGATCAATGTGTGAATATCATGTATCAAAAAATCTATACAATTACGGATTCGATAAGTGTTTACTCAGTAATAAGTTAATCCTTTAAGTGTACGGGCGTATATTTGCAAGTGATAAAACATAACAGACGCAAATAAAAATATTCAGAAAAATGTGGAGAGCTTCAGTTATAAAGAACTGGTCGAAGAGTATTTTAGAAACAAAAACCAGGAAAATGTTCTTAGTTACGTTAAAATAAAAATAAACTTCAATTTGTGTAGCACCGAAATACAAGAACAAATATCTAATTTCGTCAAAGCACTAAAAACGTTACAAAGAAGTTAGCTACAGTAAACAAAAGCTTTTTATAAAAAGTGCAAACTGGTTAGAAGGCCAACTTACTGTCGCTGCAGAAACAGCAAAGCAAGATAAGGCTGGAAGACCACGCAAATCATTGGACAACTGCAGCGATAGATCTAAGAGGCGAAAACGATGTTAACGATGAAATTGGTTGTGCAAATATAAAAGAATCTTTCCTACATCAATTACGATCACAGAACCAATTTACAAATGTGTATATCATTAAAAAAGTTGTTAAAGCTATTCCAGTGGGAACAAAACGGATTCATAAAAGTATACCAACTCCGAGCGATGCAAAACAGTTCACAAATGAGAAGGCATTAGCATTATTTCTGGATTTGAAATTAACAAAACAGCAATATATTCAGCTCAGATTGCGTGCGATTGAAAATGGCTCAAATTTGTATCCAGCATATCATCACACAACCGCTGCTAAAATGGACTGTTTGCCATCAAAGGACACTATTACAATCACACCAATTTCGGCAAAGGTACAACTACAATCTCTACCTGATCACACAGCCAAACGCTTGCTACAATCAATAACAGGAAATGAGTTAAAGAAATATGGAAACATAAAGTTAATTCTTTTTTTTGTAAATGGGGATGTGATGGTTCTTCGGGACAAAAACAATACAAACAAGTTGCATCTGGAAATATTTCGGACTCAGATATGTTCACGGTATCATTTGTAACATTGCGATTGAAAAAGATTTTGGAAGATTCAGAGCCTTCGACTAGTAGAACGCAAACAACGGATATTTGGAAAAAGTAAGCTACCAATTAGTGCTGACAATGATAGATGGAAAAGTAGGTCAGGCTTTCACTAACACGAAGGCTGCATCCAGCTGCATTATATGCCAAGCAACATCAACCCAATTAAATCAAGTCCCGATAAAATCATTGGATAATACCGATGCATATGAATTTGGATTATCACCACTACATGCAAGAATACGACTTATGGAACACATACTAAAAATCAGTTATGATTTGGATTTCGGGTCTTCAGGATCAATGATGGCAATACCGCAAGAAGATTCTTTTCAGATCCAGAAACAGCATCTAACATAATAGGGGTGTACTTAAGCCTTATTTTCAGATTCAAAATAATCCTAGAAGTACTTGCGAGCAATGACGAAATTGACTCTAGAAAATTTGGAGATTATGCAAAGGAAACTGCAAAAATATATATGTAAGTATACAATCAACTACCCATGGAGAAATATGTCTGCAACAGTTCACAAAATCCTTTACCATGAGGAAGATGCCATTAAATATCATTTGGTGCCACTTGGAGAACTATCGGAGGAGGCTCAGGAAAAAAGGAACAAGGATTACAGATTTTATAGAGAGCACAATACTAGAAAAATTTGACGAAATTCCACAAATAAAGATCTATTTAATATATTATTCGCAACGTCAGATCCGTTCATCTCCAGTATTCGCAATCAATGGAAAGTGGAACTTCGGGATTTAGACGAAGAAGCCAAAAAACTACTAAAGAACAGAAATAGCACAGAACAAAATATGGAATATTTCCAATCAATATTTGAGTCAAATGAATAATAATTATAATTGTCTTTCATTGTTATTTAAGTACGAAAACATAGTAATAGTAAAAAATAATAATACAAATGGTATTAAAATGTATTTCAGTTTTTATTTTAAAAATGTTTTTTAAAATTATCAATTTTGACAGCAAAAAATAATAAATTTTTCTGTAGAAATAGCAAGATTTTTAGATAATATTATTAAAGTTTTTTTTAAGTGTAAATATTCTTTGAGTGTAAACAAATTTGCAAATTTGACAGCAAAATTTTTTTAATTTTTCTGTAATAGCAAAATCTCCAGTTGATTTTACTATTTTTTTTTGAGTCTAAAAATTTTTTTAGTGTAACATTAAAAAATTCTATTTTTACAAAAAATATTTATAATTATTATTAAAATCCAAATATTAAATTTTTTAATAAATAAAAAATAATAAACACATATTTCACTCTAAAAGTTAAAAAAATCAAAGTTTAACTTTGACCTAGAATTCCTTAAAAAGTCCTCAATCAATTTTAATGTAATTAAAACTGAGTCAAGCTGAACTAAATATCTATCCATTAAAAAAAATAACTTAAATATTTTGATCGGTTCAAAAGTTACAGAATTTTGGCCAACGAAAAACGATTTTCAGCCACTGCGTAACGTACGAATAAAAAAGGTAAAAGAGTCCAAACAAAGCTCGATTAACGGTACATTTTTGCATTTTATTGGCTGCATGTTCTCATCGTTTGTTATCAGTACTCCGCGATCTTTCTTCTTAATTGGTTAAAAATTTAAATCCAAACTAAAATTCAGTGCCCTTTAATAAAAAAAAGTTATTGCATATTTCAATCACAAGAAACATATTATTTCGATTAACAAAGTGTGTCGCGTTCGGCATCGTAAGTGTTGCTTTACTTTTCTAACAAAAGTTCTAATTATTTTAACAAGCATATATATCTATGTAGATGGTTAAAACGTGTGCAGAAATCGAAAAAAGCAAAAAGGCGATTATTGGGAAAAATCAAAAGAGATTGTGATAAAGCTGCAGAAAGGATGAGAAGACGCCCTAAAGTGCTATCGAAATTGACAAAAACAAATAGCGAATCTTACCGTACAATGTAGCTTCACTATCAGACATAATTCATGAATTACAAATGTAGCTACCTCTTTTCAAAAGACATTTCTGAATAAAGCGGGCCATGCCTGTTTTTTGCTCTCCGCGCTCGAAGAGAACGGTCGTTAAAAGAACTCCTCTCGGAAATTAATTCTAATAAAATAAAATAAGCAGGGAAAGTGCAAAAATAAACTCAATTGTCAGGAAAATAATTATCTAAAATTATTTGAATTCATTATAAGTATTAACTTGTAAGGAATTCAAACTGTTTTTGGACAAAATAAAATTTTAAGTTGAACAACAAATCCAGTTGTGTAAGAATCAGTGTAATAAAACAACCAAAACAAAAAAGGCACACACACAGCTAAACAAACTCACAACTTGATGAGCCATCGTCTCACTCAAGAGTTAGAACAACGCAGACACTCTTTCTGCAGTGTAAGTTCGCGGAATGCATACTTCGCGATAAATACAGATGTAAACAATGGAATGAGAGAGGTAGCGCTACTAAGACAAACTCTATTACCAGGCAGTGCTAGCAACAACAATAATAACAAAAAAGGTGGAAGCACATCGAACATAGAAATAACACAGGAAATCAACGACAAACCATTAAAGGCAATATCGACAGGCATGGATCGCTACATTACTATAAAGCGTAAATCCAGCCCTGCCAAAGGTAACTCTAACAAAAAAAGTTGCAAAACTGTGAACGGTGAAGAACCACCAACGTCCGTCACGGGTAAGAACCGGTTTGCATTGCTGAGCGAAGAAGAACCTCAATCTTCTTCTTCGGCAAATGCCGCAACTCCAAGGCCACCCCCGATATACCTACGTGAGAGTAGCTCAAATGAGCTAGTCAATATCATTGCCCAACTTGTTGGTAGTGGTGGCTTTCACATAGTGCCCATAAAGAAAGGGAACATTAACGAGCCAAAAATTCAGGCATACACCGAAAACGGATTTCGCGCTATTTCTAGTTATTTTAACGATAGAAATAAATTTTTTTACACGTATCGTCTAAAGAGTAGTAAGGGTATCGCGGTAATCTTAAAAGGCATTGAATCATTTTTAGGACCAGATGAAGTAAAACGAGCACTGGAAAAAGAGAATTTTAACGTTCACTCCGTGGTAAACGTTCTTAACAATAAAAAGGTTCCCCAACCAATGTTCAAGGTCGAACTTCAACCTGACTCGCGGAAACTAAAGAAAAATGAAGTTCATCCTATATACAAACTTCAATATTTGTTATATAGAAGAATTACGGTCGAAGAACCCCACAAAAGAAATGGTCCCGTTCAATGCCAAAATTGTCAAGAGTATGGACACACAAAATCATACTGCACTTTGCCAACCGTTTCTGTTGTATGTGGTGACCAATCATCCGTCTGCAAAGTAAAATCGCAGGAACAGAAAAAGTGCAGTAATTGCGGGGAACAACATACCGCAAACTACAGAGGTTGTAGGGTTTACAAAGAACTTAAGCATAAACTAGAAGAGAAGCGTAAACTCATTTCTAACCGAAACGCGCCGAACCCTATAATCGACATCCAACAGACTCCAGTTTACTCTAGCGACGGAAACGATATTACTAACGGTATAACATACGCGAATGTTCTAAGGGCGCATACACCTAATGCCTTAGTGCAACAAAATGGTAACTCTGAATTAATGATTCAACAACTGTTTCAGAGTATAAACATGTTCATTAGGGTTATAATTTTTTTACATTTTTGCAAATATCAGTTCTCCCAAGGTAAAATCGTGTAGGGCATGGGAAAATATTAAGAACTGCATTTTCAGTTTTTCGCTATCGTTAAAAAAGGTCCCGCGCCTAACGCCATGAAGTTTTCAATGAAAATATTTTTTTTTATTCAAATTATATAGTATTTATGTGAAAATACTTTGCTTTTCATGTCATTTGTGCAATCTTTCATACTTTGCTTTTCATGTCATTTGTTCATGTCATGTGTTCCGTTTGTTCTATTAGTATTTATCAAGCGTCGACTCTACATATCGTGTTTTTGAAAAATATTTTTGCCACTGGTATATTCAAAATGAACCATAAGATGTGCAAAATAAGTGTTACAAGAAATGCGAAAATTTGAGGAAGAAACTTCAATAAATGTAAGGAGATTGTAAAAAACAGCAGATATATACCTGATGTTGATACACCATTGCATGACTTAAGCAGAATACCAACAGAAGGAGCTATAATAGGAAGATTTAATGCGTTAGCCATGGTTGCAAGGTACAGAAAGAAAAGGTATATAATTATAGCAGCGGAGCTTTTAAATTTATGGCAGAAGCTTAAACTGGAAGCAATTCGTGTTGATCACGTGAAAGAAAAAATAGATGGTTTAATTCAATATTATAAGAAAGTACTAAAACGTGCAAAACAAATTACCTTTAAAGAACAATTTGATATTACCACTAAAGCAGTGGATTCAAAATTTACATCGGATGCTATTGAAGATATATCCTTTGATTCAGATTCTTCATCAATGATTTATAGTGATCAAGATACTGGCAATGAAACTGACGATGATAGTTACACACCAAGAGGAAGACATAGAATAACGAAAACGTCCCTAAAACCAGTTGTAGACTTAATTAATAATGTAAAAATTAGTTCAAACAAAGCAGCAAAAATTTGTCAAAGTTTGGCTAAGTGTGGAATAGAGATTCCTACGCCATCACAACCTGGAATTTATAAAGCTGTTATAAAATCTTGTGAACAAAAAGAACTGTTTTATATACAAACATTAAGAGATCAAGAATGGTGCTTACATTTTGATGGGAAAAAATGGCAAAGAAAGAAATTCAAGTAGTGCTAATTAAAATTGAGAGCACCGAGATAAAGTTAGCAGTTCTAGTGCTGACTAATGGGAAATCGCTCACGATATTCAACGGCATCAATGACACCTTAAATAAATTTAATTTATGGACGTCTATTAAAATGATAATTTGTGACACTACAAGTGTGAATACTGGCGTAAAAAATGGTGTTGTGGCTTTGCTCCAAAATTATTTCATATATATGGGATTGCCCCCACCACAATATATTGGCTGCCAGCATCATGTTCTCGATTTGATATTAAGGCATGTAATGGATGAGTCTTTGGGTGGAAAAACGTCATCTCCGAACATTTCATACCCGTTTATTTCAAATCTTTTAAATGATTACGACAGTTTAAAAGCATCTTATAAACAAAGTGAAGTGGTGCTGAAATTGGCTAAAATTAAGTGGAGAGATGACATGCAGTTTTTATACGAATTTTGCCATGCATATAAATATTTCAAAATCAACGGAATGTTCCCATTTATACGTTTTAAAGCATTACCACCAGTTAGCAATGCCAGGTGGAATTCAAGAGCAATTTTTGGTATTTTGTCCTTTATCCTTCTTCCAAATTACCAAAAAGTTTTAGAGCCAATATGTGATTTTATTTGTGGCGCATGGTTTGAAATTTGGTTTTCAGACCACTGTTTCCAAGAAACTAATTTTGAAGGCTTAAATGAGGCATTAATAAAATTTACGAAAGCCCACGAGTGTTTCATCAGACATTGGGTACCAACACCATCTGCAATTGCAAATCAACAGCGCAGCAATATATGCGCAGAACGTGGAATTAAATTAGTCCAAGACATATATCCACTTTGTAAAACATCGCGTACACTGAATTTGAAGTTTTTGTCTTTTAATACCTAGTCATAACCATATAATGTTATAATTTTTGTATAGAGTATTTAAAAAAAAAATTAAAAAACAAATAAATGCATTTTAGAAATCGCTTTAGGCGCGGGACGTTTTTTCACCAAATTGAAGTAAAAAAATGTGTTTTATTATCAAAACATAATTGGCCGTAAGATAGACCCTTGGAGAATGACGTCCAAAAAAGTTATAACCCTAATGTTCATGTCAACTATGCAATCAATGATGCAAGAATTCATGCGAAACCAGAATCAGTTAATTCAAATTCTACTTACCAAAAAATAGGCCCTCTTAAGATATGTACATGGAACGCAAACGGTGTGAACCAACATAGACTCGAGCTGACCGAGTACCTAGATCGGCAGAATATTGATATAATGCTACTATCAGAAACGCATCTTACAGAAAAATACAATTTTCAGATACCTAATTTTAGATTTTATGGTACTCACCACCCCGACGGTAAGGCTCATGGGGGCACTGGTATCCTAATATGAAAACGTATGAAACATGAAGTCGCTGAAGGAGTGTCACAAAGCTACCTTCAAGCGAAGAAGATATACTTCTGAACTTTTTCAATGGTCTCGGACGCAACTTTATTGCTGCTGGTGACTACAATGCCAAACATACGCACTGGGGATCCCGTTTAGCAAACCCTAGGGGAAACCAGCTGTATAAATGTTTAATGCGACGTCAAAATAAATTGGACTTTATATCTCCCAGTCAACCTACATATTGGCCTTCTGATATTAACAAAAAGCCTGACTTGATAGACTTCGGTATAATAAGAGGAGTTAGTAAATCTAACTTATCTGCTAGTACCTGCACTGACTTATCGTCAGACCACTCGCCAGTTATATTTCTTCTTCACGAGAAGACAGTACTTGTAGACGACCCACTAAGGCTTACTTCATACACAACTAACTGGTTAAAATACAGGAAGTACATTAGTAGTCATTTAGATCCGAATCATCTAATTTCTAACGCGGAAGAGATCGATAACAACGTATCCAACTTGAACGTGATCCTGGAATAGGCGGCTATTCGCGCTACACACAGACAAATAAAAGCGACAAATAGTTTAAATACTTACACTAACCGGGAAATAGAGCACCTTGTAAGTGAAAAAAGGAGGTTCCGTCGCGAATGGCAGCGAAATAGGTCACCAGCAGCCCGACTAAGACTAACTGTAGCTACTAAAAGGTTGCAAAGCGCACTTAGAAATGAAGACAGTAGACAGCATGCTAGTTTCATTGCAAGTTTAACTCCGACTGCTTCAACCAAATTCTCATTATGGAAAACATTAAGAAATACTAGTATGCCCACCGAAACGCAATTTCCAATACGCGACGCAAATGGCAAGTGGGCAATATCAGAAGAGGAAAAAAACAATGTTTTTGCAAACCATCTGTCCCAGGTATTTCGCCCAAATCCTGCAAGTAGCGACCTCCTTCCACCTGATGATAAAATGTCTGCCGTAATTCCATTGTTTACTAACGCAAATGAAGTTCTGAATGTCATTAAAGAAACCGTGAATCCAGGTAAAGCACCTGGATATGACCTTATCACGCCCAAAATGATCTTGGAACTTCCCTATATTTCTGTGAAGTTCCTGGTAAAATTATTTAACTCTATTTAGAGACATGGTTACTTTCCTAAGGTGTGGAAAATTTCTCTGATTCAGATGATTTTAAAGCCAGGAAAGGACAAATCAATACCTTCTTCATACAGGCCGATCAGTTTGCTTCCCTGCTTATCCAAACTATTTGAAAAAGTTCTTTTATCGAAAATAAAACCGTTCCTCGTGTCAAATAACATAATACCAGACCATCACTTTGGATTCCGCGAAGGTCACAGCACTATCGAACAAGTAAACCGTCTGACCCAAGCAATTGAAAAATCATTTGAACGGCCAGAATATTGCTGCGCCGTATTCCTGGATGTTGCTCAAGCATTTGACAAAGTCTGGCACTTTGGCTTGACCTACAAAATTTGCAAATACTTACCGGCAAATACGCATCGAATTCTTGAGTCTTACTTAGAAATTTTAATGTGACGCCGTGCTTTTGCACAAGGATTTGCATCCGTTTCCATTTAAGACTCAGTTGTTCAAAGACAATTTTGCACAAGGATTTGCATTCGTTTCCATTTAAGATTCAGTTGTCACAAGAGCTTCCACAGGAACATTTACGCCGCCGTACATATGCCAATAGGATGTTACAGCTCGCCAATGATAACCCGAATTTTCATGAAAAGATAATATTGAGTGACGAGGCACATTTTCATTTGAATGGATATGTGAATAAAGAGAATAGTCGGTTCTGGGCAATGGAAAACCCTCAAACTATTCATCCGTCACTTTTTTTTTAAGTGGCAGACTGGTGTGCAATTTGGTCAGGAGGAATCATTGAATCTTACTTCTATAAAAATGAGAACGGTATCGTGATATTATTGAAAACTTGTTAACGCCAGAACTGCATGCTTTGGGCTTGATTAACATGTGGTATCAACAAGACGGTGCCACATCGCATACAGCCAGGATTACAATGGAAAAATGAAAACGGTATCGTGATATGATTGGCAACTTTTTAAAGCCAGAACTGCACGCTTTGGGCTTGATTAACACGTGGTATCAACAAGAAGGCGCTTAAGCAACTCAAACAAAATATTCGTGTTGAAAATAATAAAATACCGCGTAAAATGTATGGGTCTGTAATGAAAAATGTGCTCAAAAGGGCTCGCATTTCACAGTACAACACATGATTTCGGGACTCAATTCTAATAATTGTTTCGATGACCACTAGTCCGAATAAGCTGAAATAAATTTAAGAATTTTGTACATATCTCGAGCAAATTTTTGGAATTTCTACCTTCACTTGTTGTGCATAAAAGCGAAACGCGTAAATCGATTTTCATGATCTATGTCTCATTTTGTTCATAGGTTATGTGACTGACTTTAAGTGAAAGTAATAGGACTTGACACTTCTTATAAATATTTTTTTTCTTCATACATTTATTTATAACTGCGACACTGTTGCTTACGTAGCGAAACGTTGTATGAATAGATTAAAGGCATTGTATTTTTTATTTTTTTTTAATTTGTTTCAGCTTATTCGGAATAGTGGTTCCGAGTTATGACAAACAAAAGAGCCTAAAACGTGACAAATTCCCCTATACGATACTTACTTATACTAACTTCAAATTAATTATTAAATTATTATTTGATGTACCTTGACCAAATAAATGATGCAGAAGTTCGTCTCTTTGGGGCTACTTTCACAAACAATTATCAGAATTGAGTCCCGAATCAATCACCTGAAAAATTTGGAACGGTGTTTGTGTGGCTAACAGAGGCGGGCATTTATCTGGCATAGTATTCCATACATAATTACCGACATTAAATAAAACATTTATTAATATAAGGTCCATTTTTTTCAGTTAATCAAAAATTATAAACAAACAATTTTGTTTATATTCCTGTATATTCCTTCATGTGTATCATACACTACACCTGACCTTGACAACATTATCCGGTAGATTCCTCTGAACTCTGCTTCATTGATCAGTGGTGACTTTAACACCCACGGATCAGCATGGGGCGGACATAGCACGAACCCAAAGGCTATTTTTATTATTTATTTTGCAAAGAGCAATAATCTTGTTAGATCAAACCCTCTTCTTTAGATGCGTAAACCATCAGAAATAGATTTGGCAACTCGTAGCCCATCCCTCTCGCTTGTTTCTACCTTGTTAACACGAAACAAATGCCTAGGAAGCGGATACTGTGTTTTCAATATAAAAGTGCTACTAAGGCCAATCTTACATAGGAATTTAGCTTTCATCTTGTAAGATCCTGAATGACAAAAAAGAGACGAAACCTATGGTGGAACAATGGATGCAACAAAGAGAAGGCTCTCAGATAAAATCAATGGCGAAATTTTAAAGCATTGAGAGAGAACATCATAATACACTAGAGCTTTTCAATGCTGGTACTGACTTACCAAGTCAAACGAAGAAGACAAAGAGAATAAAACAGAAAAAGCGTTTATCAGAGAATTCGTCAAAAGCAGACATTAACAAACTATTAACTGCAATAAAATAACCAATGAAATACAATAAATCAATTAATTGCTATGCGTAAAATTTCTGGCTTAAATCTTGTTTCGTAACAACTCTCGGACGGACACTTAATTTGTACCATCGATAGTACTTTTGACTCTAAACAGAAAATAAAAATTAAAAAATCAGCGTTCGCACATAGTTTCCGAGATACGGGCCTCGAAGGTTTAGACATATTATTCAGCCATATCTGTGAAACATTTCCTTACTTATAAAGCAACATGGGTATCGTTAGAAAGCTTATTGCAACACCATTCCAGTAATACATAAATATTCGATCTGTTATAATTAAGATGCCTTATAACTGGAAAAATGCCTCAAATAAAAAATCGCGTTATTTTCTTTAAATAATTTTTGACTGCGATGCTCCTTTCGATATCACAATCCATTTTCTTCAGAAATTAATAATTTTTAACCCCTTTATTTAAAAAAATCAAAAATTATTTGAAAAAAAAATCGTGCGGAAAAAGATTTATGATCAGTGTTGTCAATAGTAAAAAATGCGTACGTTTAAATCGGCCATTTTTCGAGTTTTGTCCTATTTTTCACAAAAACTAGGGTAAAAAATATATATAAAGTATTTTTCATTGTTTTGAATAGTGTTTTATATTAGAGCTCTAAAAATTTTAAAATAATATACGAGTAAATAAAATTTGTCTTAAAAATAGATAGGACTATTAAAATTCAAATATCTTAAAATTTTTGGTGTAAAAATAGACAGGACTATTAGAAAACTTAAAAAACTCATGCTAACGCCAAATAGAAATGACATGATTATAAACAAGAATTTGGAACATCACTAAAACAAAATGAATACCAAATAAAACAATAATTTGGGACCATAGAATTTATCTCGTACATAAAACTTATCGATCGGTCGAAGAAACAAAACAATTATTTGGACACAAAAATGAATTTGACAGCAAAAACAAAGTAAATCACTTGAATAAAAAAAGCTGACGACAAGAGAAGAGACCGCATAAAGTCATGATGATTTTTGCCTGCCATTTTACACAGCGTTGTAGTCCCGACTTCCCTTATCCGATCCTACAGCAGACGATTATAGCTGTTGATGAGTGGTGCCAAGAGAACAATATCTGGCCGTGCTAACTTACATAGAACATATAAATAAATCTATTTGAAATAGTTATTTGTGGACAACCCGTAACAATATTCGTATGGCTATTTTATTTGACTTATCTTTCACAATAATAAAAAACGGTGTACAATCATATGCTGACGTTTTATTTAAATAATATTAATACTTATAACCATGAAAAATATTTAAAGACAAGTGCCACAAAAAAACAAAAAGATTGCACAGCAACAGGCACATATACATTAGGGCGTACCACCTTACAGGTAAAAAAAAATTCGCCGTACTCCTTCGAATATAAAGTATTATTGCAAGGTAGTCCCAAATTTTGTTTTTTGTTTTTTTTTTTGCTGAACGTAGGTGCCGCGCTATTACTTT
Source organism: Hydrotaea diabolus (assembly GCA_963513945.1). Taxonomy (NCBI): domain Eukaryota; kingdom Metazoa; phylum Arthropoda; class Insecta; order Diptera; family Muscidae; genus Hydrotaea; species Hydrotaea diabolus. The sequence goes on from OY740717.1 coordinate 108,393,667, forward strand.
TTTCATTACATCTTTACAGCCGGATCTTAAAGTGTGATACATTTGTGTTTTTGTCTCTGTTTTTGAAGTCACTGACCTCAAGTACTCCCTTCTGGTACTTACCCATTATATCTCAGGTGCTACTACCCTAATGTACCACCATAATATCAGAAAATTAAAGATCGCAAAAAATCATTAAATTCTTGCTAAGGAAGTATGTCGATAATCCCAGCAGAAATTTTTTTAAAAATGTTTTTGCCTATTTTGCCGAAAGTAGGGGTTGTCTATTTAAGTTATTTGTATTTTCGTGGTTTATAGTCGGATGCTAAATTGTGTGACATTGATGTCTTGTCTTGAAGAGACAAATTTTTTTGTTTTTAAAGTCATTGACCTTAAGAACCCTCTACTTATACTTACCCTTCATATCTCAACTTATACAACAATATTAAACAAAATTAAGGTAAACTGAAATACGAGTAATGGAAATTTTACCCCATTTCTGCCTAATGCCATATTTCGATGTGATTCAAGTTAGCTGCACTTTTGGCGTATCCAGATTAGGAAAAATGTGGTCCATGACTTAAATTCATATACAAATTGAACAAAACTACTTTGTTACATTTTAGGGTGGTACATTAGGGTGGAACTGAGATATGATGGGTGAGAACAAGAAAGGGGTACTTGAAGTCAGTGACTTCAAAACAGAAAAATTGGCCTTCGAGACAAAAACATCGGTGTTTCACACTTTAAGATTTTGCTTTAAATGAAGAAGATAGAAAGAAATATGTAAAAGCACGAACCCCACCTTCGGCAAAAAAAAAAGAAATCGAAACTACCTTCCAATACTAGTTTATATTGGAAGGTATACGGCGAACTTTTTTTTTGAGGTACGGCCTAATGTACATACATCAATTGTTATGTTCGTACATACGCTACACAAGTTCACACAATTTTCGTTGCTCTCTTCCTATCTCATTTTTATATACGTATAACCACGTCATTATTCTCTTCGCTCTGAGAGTGCTCCCACACCAGATAACTATTCGGTGCCGCTTCATCAGTTCCCAATAAGCACATCGGATCCGAATCTGATCCGAATCGGATCCGACTTCTCTGATTTGGTTTCGAGAACGGGTCCGATTTCGGTCCGAGGTCGGACACGAGAACGGGAGCAATTCCCTCTTCGATATCGGACCGAGAATTGAGTCCGATTTCGAAATGATATCGGACCCGAACTCAAAACGATGTCGGATCCAACATCGAAGTGAGTTCGGATCCGATTTAGATATGAGTTCGGACCCGAACTCAAACCGATGTCGGATCCGAAAACGAAATGAATTCTGATCCGTTGCCGAAACGATTTTTGATCCTGCATAATTTAGCATATAATAATAAGGCGGAACAAATTCAATTTTTACGCATTTATTTATAGCATAGGTAAGTATAAACGATTACTTTACGATAATATTACTTTACGATAATATTTTTTCATTGTTATATTTTGTTTTTTTTTTTTCGTAAATCTGTCCATTGCATATTGGAAGTATTTTTTGCTCCGCTGGTCCATTACTTCCAAGGGCTCGTGAGGATTTTATTGAGTTTGAAGATTTGCCCAATGAGCACAACATATTACATATAAAAAAGGTTTTCAAAATTAAATTGACAAACGAATTGTATTTTGTACCACTTATACACTAATATGATGTCTGTTACATATGAGTCATATACTTATTAATATATTAAATTTTAATGTCATATTACTTTTCATCTAATTGTTGCTTATTTCACCACATATATACCAAGTAATAAATTCAAAATAATAAATAAATTCATTAATAAATATAAAAATAAAACTCCAAATTTTTACTGCAAACCTGAATCGAAAGCGGAGTCCGACATCTCGGACTCAAATCGGATCCGAATCGGAACAGAGAAAGCGGAGTCTGTCATATCGGACTCAAATCGGATCCGAATCGGAACAGAGAAAGCGGAGTCCGACATCTCGGACTCAAATCGGATCCGAATCGGAACAGAGAAAGCGGAGTCTGTCATATCGGACTCAAATCGGATCCGAATCGGAACAGAGAAATCGGAGTCCGACATCTCGGACTCAAATCGGATCCGAATCGGAACAGAGAAAGCAGAGTCCGTCATATCGGACTCAAATCGGATCCGAATCGGAACAGAGAAAGCGGAGTCCGTCATATCGGACTCAAATCGGATCCGAATCGGATCCGAGTCCGACTTTGTGCTTATTGGGTTTGTGTTTTTTTCACAGTGACAATATGTGCCTGTAAGAGTAGAAACACAACATTGCGGCTGCGGTAGTCAAATATATATGAAAAATTTAGAGGCAAAACCGCACTAAAAAACCGCACTGAATTAAATCTATTTCCATTTTACTCTGCGGTTTTTCTTGCGCTCTCAATTTTTGCTTCTGCCTCCCTCTATGTGTTGCAATATTTTCATGTTTTTTGTAAACAAAAACCGTATGGGAAGAAGAAATCATAAATTTTAAAAGTTAATAAAATGGACCAAAATAAGAAAATTATAATAAAATAAAAATTATTTTGATTGTTCATGAAATTTACAATTGAAAATTTCAAAATAATACTTGTTTAGTTTGCATATAAGTTTATTGTATTTTTTTCAAAATCACTCAAGGCTAAATAATAAATAAAAACAGCTGAAAAATGACAACAAAAACCGTCGCCGCAGCCGTCGTCATTTAATTTACTTTTTCTTGTCGCACCGGTTTCCGTCGCCGCAGCCTGTGTTCTGTTTCTACTCTAAGTCGGACAAATCTGTGTTCTATATAGGGGTGGGTCACCCTTATCATTTATTATTTAGGGGTATGATTGTGAGACCTACCCGATGTGCACACAAATTTTCATACAAATCGGTCCAGCCGTTTCAGAGGAGTTTAACGCCAAACAATCTGTGTGATCGCTAAAAACGAACAAGAAAGTTAAAAAATCAAAAACACAATTGAAAATTCACTAAACGATGGATATGAAATAAAGGTGTCCAGTCCAATTGAAATGAGAATTAAACTAACTGATATTTCTTATGACTATAAAAACAATAGAACAAACTTTAACGCAAAAATAACTGTCAATAATGAGTCGTACCCAAAAAAAAAATGCAAACTCAAAGAGTGTTGTTGAATGGAAGCGATGCAGACAGAAGTGATGCAGTGTCAAAAATGTAAAGGATATAACCACAAAGTAATGGACTGTAGAATTGATGAAGTATGCTTAAAATGCCATGGTAACCATAAAACAAAGGAATGTAACGAGGGACAAGAAATAAAATGCATTAACTGCATTAACGGATCAATAAAAACAAAATATGAGATTAGATGAAAATCACTAAACAATTAACAGAGAATGTGAGGTTTACCGAAATAAATTAAAATTTAAAAATCGAAGAATCGTCTCAACCTTTTAACAATCAAAGACGAAACAATCAAAGATCGAGTTATACCGATCGATACCCTAACCTAAGGAAAATTTTATAGAAAATACATATATATATTTATTTGGACAATGTTTAAAATCAGTGTAATAGAACTGGAAACAGCTTTTAAAGAAACTGTCCCACAAAACAAAATAAATAGATGGTTCAATGGTGAGCTACGTATATTTAAGAGGGAGAAAGTAATGAAATGCCAAAAAGCTTAGATTTGAAATACAGGCGAATCGTGGACAAATTACAAACTGATAAAAAACGTTTACAACTTAATGTTGAATAAAATTATGAATAGAGTTTATCTCAATGATCATTATTCTCCTGCTGCTGGTCACCTCAATGCTGTTTGTAGAGAGCTACGTAACAAAAAGATCGTGACTAAGTTTAAGATTTTAAATGGTGACAAGCTTAGAGCTAAACTGATGCTACCTGATGGCAAGGAAGTTTTACGAGATATCAACCAATGTGTGCAGCTCCTTCATTGCTCAGATTGAATATTTAATTGTAACCTCGTCTATAGATAGTTTCTAATCTTGATTTAATAAGTTATTAATTGGATATTTGTCACATTTTAGTGGCACTGTTTGTTAAATCTTGATTGAAGCTGCCTTTCTATTGATTAGCTTTTTTTTACTTTTCAAAATTTAGTTTTTTTTATTTGAATTTTCAAATTGTTTGGCAAAGCATTTAATACTATGATCTCTTCCCGCTGAAATGATCAGCTGTGTTATTAAAAATAATGAAATTATATTATAATATTAATTGTTTGAATAAGAGTTTTGTATCACTTTTATTTTATGTTTGGTTCCCCTCAATAATTGCATTTTTTGACATTGATGTCTTCTAATTTATGTATTGGTCCGGTGATTAGTGACAATATTTTCCTTAACTCATCTCTACGTACTTGTAACGGTAAATTAAACGTTGCTCATTTAAATTGTCGGAGCATTAGACCTTCTACAGGTTTTACGAAATTTGATGAGTTAAAATCAATATTGAGCTTTTCGCATCTAGATGTTATAGGCATTTCCGAGACATGGTTGAAATCTGATGTCTCTAGTCGTGCAGTTAACATTCCAGAGTATAGCATTCTACGGAATGACCGGCGCAACTCGAGAGGAGGTGGAGTTGGGATTTATGTTGCAAGTAAACTTAAGCATAAAGTAGTTTTTAAAACATCTATTTTGGGGAAGTGCGAATCTCTGTTTATTGAGTTATATTCTGGTAGAGCGAGTGTTTTGTTTGGCGTAGTTTATTTACCTCCCCCTGCTGACATTGCTACCTTTGAAGAACTCCATTATGAGTTATTTTTAAATTATTTGAATGTTATAGTTGTGGGAGATTTCAACTGTAATATGTTTAACTTATCCTCATCGGCACTGCTTCGTTCGTTGTCTCTTCGATTAGATTTATCTATTTTACATAATTCTAGGCCTACTCACTATGATGTTGCGCATGGAACATCTTCATTAATTGATTTTATGTTGGTTAGTGATATCTCTATTGTTCAAATGTCCAACCAAGCACAATGCCCATCGATTTCCGATCATGCACTCATTTTTGCTTCTTTTGACATTAATATTAACCATTTTGATAAATTTCTTGAGTTCTATGATTATAGGAACATCGACTGGAATGGTTTGATGCTTTGTTTGTCTTTGTTTGATTCTTCTTTTTTGTTTACAGCTGCCGATGTTAATGTTAAATATTGTCTTATTTCTTCGCTTATTGCTGAACTATTTTCGTTTGTACCTATTGTTAGAAGAAGAATCCGTTCATGTAATGATGACTGGATGAACTCTATTGACATACGGTTTGCTAAATCTCTAAGAGATTTGTCATACTGTGCCTATCAGCAGAATAGAACCATTGAGAACTGGAGACTTTATTGCAAATACCGTAATAGAGCCAAATCAGTTATTCGACGGGAAAAGAGGAGATTTTGTTCTAAACAGTTTAGCAATTTGGATTCTGATGGATTATGGCGTGTTCTCAGAGGATCAGGTTGTTTAGCAAATGACGATTTATGTTATGATTGTAATGTTGAGGATCTCAACAACTTTTTTGCAGGTGGTATATCATCTAATACACACGTTGACAACGTCAATTTAAATTTTTTTCCTGATGCTGACAATGATTTCTCTTTTTATTGTGTTTCTTATGAGGATGTGGCTGTTGCTTTAAATAAAGTGAAGTCTAAGTCTGTTGGTGTGGATGGAATTTCTGTTGAGTTTTTGAAAATCATATTTCCTCACATTTCTGATTTAATAATTCATTTAATTAACTCGATACTTACATGTTCTGTATTTCCATCGGCTTGGAAAACTGCTAGGGTTGTGCCGATTCCTAAAAGTAAAGTGGTTAACACCCAAGATGACTTAAGGCCAATATCAATACTTCCTGTTCTGTCTAAAGTATGTGAGCATATTTTGAAAGACCAGATTTTGCTACATACTAAATCAAAAATCTTTAAGGGGCAGTACGCATTTCAGAAAGGCCATAGTACTACTTCTCTACTTTTGCATCTTACTGATACTATTAGACAAGACTTAAATCGAAATAAGCTTAGTGTTTTAGTTTCTCTAGATTTGTCCAAAGCCTTTAACTCAATCTGTTATAACTCTATGATTATAAAGCTAAGGGATGAGTTTAGTTTTTCTCGATCAGCTTGTAAATTGATTATGTCTTACTTATCTGATAGATTTCAGTATGTTAATTTCAACGGAAGAACTTCTCGTATTATTCCTTTAACTTCTGGTGTTCCGCAAGGATCGGTGCTGGGACCTCTACTTTTTATATTATATGTCAATAGCCTTTCTGAGTGTCTGCGTGAGGAAATGTGTTCATTGTATCTATTTGCTGATGATGTTTTTGTTCTTTTTGGAGCTGACCGTGTTTTTTCAGATTTTTTAGAAAGCAACATTAATTTTTGCCTTAGCCGTATACTAGAATGGACGTCTCAAAATTCATTGGCTATAAACCCTGTTAAGACAAAAGCTGTTATGTTTGGTGGCAATGCACCTGAGTTGAGCATCTTTTTGGGACAGTCTAGAGTGGATTTTGTTGATCAGCATCGCTGTCTGGGTGTTATCATTGATGGAAAGTTAAATTTTGATTCGCATATTAACTCTATTCATAGCAGAATGTATAGCATATTACGTAGATTATACTCAACGAATATTTATTTACCGGCTTGGGTGAAGTATAGATTGGGATATGCTCTTCTAATGCCACTGTTTAATTATGGGCTTGAGGTGATTACTGGTACAACTGAGTACAACATATTGAAATTAAAACGGGCCATTAACATCGTGGTACGATTTGTATATAATGTTCGTAGGCGTGAGCATATTTCTCAATACGTAGAACGTTTTTTGGGGACCTCGTTTAGCAATTTTGTTAATTATAGAAACATGTTTCTGTTTTTTAAAGTGGTAAAGTCTGGTGTACCTGCTTTGTTATGTCGTATGTTTAGCTTCTCTCTCTCTAGTAGAAATATTCAAATTATTATACCTAGAATTTTTAATGCAACATTTGAAAGATCTTTTCTAGTTCGAGTTGCCCGAATCTGGAATTATCTGCCCCTAGAACTGCGTGTTTTCTCCCATTCAAATAACTCTTTTCGTTTGAAGATAATGAACCATTTTTGTCATCACTGACATATGTATGTGCTTTTTTCTTACTGCTAAATATCAATATAATGTGTAAATGTTTAATGGTTACATTTTGTCACGAATTACTAATTAGGACTAATATTCATTTCCTTTTTTGTTTGTTTTAATGTAATTATGGCTGGGGAGCCAAATATGTAAAATAAATAGTGCTATTGGTTATGTTTTAGCTTAAGATTCTATTTAGGAGTATATTACCATGTGATACAAATTTTGGCCTTGAAGGCTTTAGTATTATTATATGAAATAAATAAATAAATAAATAAATAAATAAATAAATAAATAAATAAAAATCAAAAAAATAAATACATAAACAATAAGATTCATGTCGTAACCAATCAAAAACAAATGTGGAGAGACATAAAAAACTTAGTACTTCAAAAAAAACCCTGTGATATTTAACTAAGTAGAAATTAAGGATAATAAACAAATAGCTAGTCATTTTATTAATTATTTCGTAGGTGGTAATAATACAATACGTGAATCGATTGAAGACGAGCTTTATAAATTTTTTTTTACCAAAGATAACTATTAATTAATTAACATTCCCATTAATTAACATTCCTTGCAATAACTTTTACAAAACTTTAAAGTTAGTAAAAGATCCAAAAAATAAACCTGACCATAAAAAGATATAAATCTCAAAAATTCTCGATACCTAGAAAACAAAGACGAAATAATTTAAAATATAATTGTTACATGGGTCAAGACGGGAGTTTTTCCCGAAAATAGGAAAGAATCCATGGTTACGCTAATAGCCAGGTGGCAAAAGCAATTAAAGTGAAGAATTTCGACCCATTAATATGTTAAAAAAAATCGTTTACTAAAAAACTTTTGAAAAAATATATATTAAAAACATTTGAATAAATATATGTTAAAAACAATTGAAAAAATATTGGAACAGGTTTTCAAAGAACAGTTAGAAAAGTTTATTGAAAATAGTTCGATCTTCAAAATACCAGTCAGGATTTCGCAAGAAATACTCGTGTGAAACTGCAGTAAACATTGTCATAAATCTGTGGAGAAAAAAGACAAAAACAATAAATTGATGCAATTTTCTTGGATATTGAGAGGGAATTTGAAACATTTAGACCTTGAAATAATGTTAGAAAAAGTAGAACATATAAATAACCTCGGACAAATAACTAATATTTAAAACCACTGACTTTTCCAACTTACCACATAATTATATGAAATGCAACACTGCCCCCATCAAGTACCATCTGTTAATAGACTACTGTCAAATTTTGAGAGAGTTCCGTCATTTATTTTGTGTTTAACAGCTGTTCAAAGCATACAACCTCGTGGATTTTGTTAAAAATAGTAAAGAATGAATTTCGAGTGTTCATTAAACAGTACTTTTTGCGGAAAAAACTGTCAATAAGGGACTCTGCATCATCAATTTCAATGGTAAAAAAGTGGTTTACTGACTTTCGTTGTGGTCGCACAAGTTCGAATGACGCTGAACGTTCTGGGTGGCCCATTGAGGTCAATACACCAGAAAATGTCGAAAAAATCCACGATATGGTGTTGGCCGATCGAAGAGTGAAAGTGCTTCAGATTGTTGATGCCATACGCATTTCATATGGTAGTGTGGTTTCGCTTTTACATGATCAGTTGGGTTTAAGAAAGCTGTCTGTCGCGTTTACTTTCAATTAACCATAAACGTAATTGTGTGACAACTTCAAATGATTGTTCGGAGTTGTTTAACGGCAATTTGAATGAGTTTTTGCGGCCTTTTGTAACTGTGGATGAAACATGGATCCATTACAACACTACAGGAGACCAAGCAGCTGTCTAAACAATGGGTTTCTCCGGGTAAACCGGCTCCAAAGAATGCCAAGGTGACTGTCAGCCAATAAGGTGATGGCAACAGTTTTTTGGGACGCATGCGGAATAATCCACATCGGTTACCTATAACAAACGGCGAATATAATGCCAACTTAGTGGACCGATTTACCGAGGATCTAAAAAACTACCCCATATTGCCAAGAAAAAAGTTATTTTTCATCAGGATAATGTACGTGTGCACACGTGTGCCGTCTCAATGGTAAAATTGCATAAATTGGGTTACAAATTGGTACCTCATATTCTCCGGATTTAACCCCGAGTGACTACTTCCTATTTCCAAACCTAAAGAAATGGCTCGGTGGAAAGAGATTCAGCTTCACCGATGAAGTTATTGATCAAACAAATGCCTATTTTATGGACCTCGAAAAATCCTATTTTTTGGAAGAGATAAAAAATTAGAGAAACGTTGGACAAAGTGTGTTGAGCTTAAAGGAGATTTTGTAGAAAAATAATTTTTTTTTGCAAAAAAAAAACAGTTTTATTCGAAAAGTCACGGAATTATTGATATGCCCTTGTATCTGTAAAAAATTAGATTTTTTGAAAGAATAAGAAATTAAATATCAGAACTTACAGCAATACGTACAGGGTGTCCGCCGGCAAGGTATACTTCTTTGTTTTGCCGCAATTTTGGCAAACATTAGTCTTGACAGTTCATATTTGGCAGTCGTGAAGTAGAGGCGTGCAAATTTATTATGGAAAAGTATTCGATAAACCAACTTGTTTTAATCGTTGTTGTTGTTGTAGCGGCACATAGTACCGGGTTGACAGCCCTTGGCCGAAGAATTGCTCCTTCGGGTCGATCCGGTGCTTAGAACCGGCTGTTTTGGGATCGGTTTTAATCGTTAAAACATTTATCGAAATCAATCATCGATTACTGTAACGAAGAGAAAATTACGTAAAATTTTTGGTAGAAACAACGTCCAACAAACTATTGTGAAGTAGTAGATTTCAAAGAAAGAGGGTCTGTAGCTAATAGGCTGTTTAGAGTTAAGCTCATTTGGTTAGAGTAAATCTCCAACCTGGTAGTGCGAACCCCCCTGGCCGTAAGTACAACACTTTCGTTGTACTTACTTTCGTTTACTTTCCCCTCGAAAAACTGCAACCAACTTCAGATTGTTTAGACGTGTTTTTTTTTGAGCGCAAAAAATATTAAAATAATTTTGCTTTTTTTTATTAAAATTGATTAATTACGGGCACTGTGTTTACAACAGTGGTGCCTGGGTATCATACTGGATGTTTCCCACCCCTAATATGGAGTGTGGTGATGTGGATGTGCAACAACCTGTTTTCAGCGAACAGACAACTTCCAAAAACAACAACAAACACTTGGAGTCTGATGCCGCCATTGGAAATTTAAGTAAAAAGATGAGACACGACGATTCATCTGAAAGCCTTGATGTTACCTCTCTGAACGAGAATGACCAAAACCGCTTCTTCATCCTGGGGGACCTGGAATTTCAAAACATTTTTAATGTTAACAATGTTACTAGCAGAAGCAATCGAAGCAACAACAAACCTGTCACCAATTCCGGTCATATTTCTGCGTCCAGGAAAAAGTTTTGTCCGCCAATTTTTCTGTATGACCAAAACATTAAGGAACTTGTCAGCCAACTTCAGACGAAGTCACCAAAAATTACATTTAAAATTACGAATGTAAACAGACGCAAAAGTAAATTGTACTTTACAGACGCCGCAGTACACACGGAGATGATGGCACTCCTGAGGGAAAAAGGAGTGAATTCCTACTCGTTCACGCCAAAAGAACTAAAACAAGTTTCTTTGATTCTTCGAGGTTTAGACTTCCGAACAACTGCTGAAGAAGTAAAAATACAACTTGACAATGACCTTCCTGGAGTGGTAAATAAAGTGACAAAATTTACCACATCTCATTAAATTAAAAATGATTTTGATACCGGGCTTTTTTTGGTAACCCTGCACGCGGGAAAGACTAAATCTGACATTAATCATCAGAGGCACTTGCTGAGTCAAACCATTTCATGGGAAAGCCCTAAAAGGAAAGAAAAGGAAATTCAATGTCGCCGATGCCAACTTTGGGGTCATATTGCAAAAAACTGCAACGCAGCATTTAAATGTGTTAAATGCGATAAACAACACGAGCCTGGAAACTGCCTGAGGAATTCCCAAGACGGCACTAAACCCAGCTGCGTAAATTGTGGTGAAACTGGCCACCCTGCAAGTTGGAGAGGATGTCCTGCTTACATTAAGTATGTAGAAAGGAAAATAGAGAGGCTGAAGAAAGCTCGCGATGAAAAGGAAATTGCTGCCACGAATGTCAGAAAAATTATACCATCATACATCACCCCCGATAAGTCATTTGCCAATTGCTTCCAACGCCCTACTATTACTCAACCAAAGTCCATTATTGAGGAATTCCTTAAGCTTGCTTCGTACTTCCTGGAGCCTGAGGAATTAACGTTAGAACAAGAAATTGAAAAATTTCTTAACGAGTTCCATAAAGTGTCAAAGTCAGATGCAAAAACAGAATTTTTGCGTCTCTTTAATAAAGTCAAAAATGTTCCATAATTTAATTAGAATTATGACGTATAAGGTGCGATCACTGGTAGACAAAAGTCGCCAAATTGACCTCCTAAATACTATTTACCACAACAAAATTGACATATGCTTCGTCCAGGAGTGTCATCTGAATCCATACAAACGCATTTCCTTCCGTGGCTACAACTTCCTACGGGACAGTTCCTCCGTCGGCGTTGCCATCGTAATAAAAAATAATATTTCCTATAAAATTGTAAACATTCCTGATATCCGTTTTCATACAAAATTTATTCAAATTGAAGTTAACAACAATACCTCTTCGAGAAAATTTTTAATTGGATCTGTTTATATTCAAACAAATTTCCCTCGAGACGATCTTTCTAACGGATTAAACAAAATACAGGAAATAGCTAGTAATTTTGACGGTCTCATTCTTGGTGGCGACTTAAACGCCAAAAATCCTTGTTGGGGCGATCAAGTCGAAAATTTAAATGGCAAAACATTATGCAGTTGGCTCCTAGATCACAGCATGGACATTACGAGATTATGTGACAGTACCCCCTCTTACCCCAATGGCTCTTCCTTTCTGGACCACTTCCTGATTAGCAACCAACTCATCAACAGAGATAATCCAAACTACCACGTTATGAGTCTGCCATCATTCTCGGACCACTTTCCTCTGAAATTGGATTTGAAAATTTTAGATTTAGAATTTGTTCTAAGAAGTCCCAAATTTTTCACTTCTTACAAAAATTCCAACTGGCATCAATTTAGATACGATATGGAAATGGCAGCATCAAGTTTAATGCCTCTTGAAAATTTAAATCTGCAAGAAAATGAGATTGATGCCCTTATCAGTGATTTCTCATCATCTTTTAATTCAATTGCTCTCAGCCATTCAGAAAGAATTGAAATAAAAAACAATAGATTTCCACTGTCAGATAAGACAAAAATGTTTTTTCGTATTAAATACCGATGGCAAAAAGATCTAAAGAAAATCTATCACCGTACTGGCAACAGAACAAGTCCAGAATATAACATCCTCTCTAAGCAAATACACCTTTTAAAATCATCCTCAAGGACCTGGTAAATATGGAGCAAGCCAGTAGTTTCAATAAAAGAATCCAAAAAATAAAGCCAGGGCCCACCGCGTTCAAAGAGATGTACAATGTTCTGGGCAAAAAGAAATCACAATTCTGTCAACAAATACTCGTCGATAATACGGTAGTTACCAGCGACTCTGAAAAATGCGAAGTTTTTTGTAATTATTATTCCTCTGTTTATACCGAAAACTTACCTGAATGTCCTGTGGATGATCTTGATAACCGTGTTACCGCATGTCTTGCAAGCGTACCCCATCATATTTACACATTCGACGATTCCTTGAATTCCATTCAAAATGATGACAACTATCACTTCACAGATGTGCTGGAAATCAGAGAAATCATAAGTTCAATTAACAATAAAAAATCTAGCGGCATTGACAACATATCAAACTTTTTGATAAAGAAGCTACCTGACTCTACCCTGAAAATCCTAGCCATTATCTTCAATAACTGCTTGAACAACGGATACTTTCCATCAGCTTGGAAAACTGCAAAAATTATTCCTATTAAAAAAAAGAATAACAGCAACAACATTGAAGACTTTCGTCCAATATCCCTTTTGTCCAATCTGGGAAAATTTTTTGAGCACATTTTGAAAAGGAAGCTAGAAAATGAATTCCTGATACATCCCCTCTCCCCTTTTCAATTTGGCTTCAGACCAGCTCACTCTACACAGCACGCCTTACTAAAGTTCCACAACGACGTCATTAACAACTTGAGAGAAAAAACATCTACTGTTGCAGTCTCGTTAGACATCGAGAAGGCATTTGACTCTGCATGTCATAAGGGCATTGTGTACAAACTTGTAGATCTAGGCGTAGATCCATTTTTGATAAAAATATTTTCGAACTATTTCCTGGACCGCAAATTCTGCGTTGAAATCAATGGCTCTGTATCTGACCTCGGCAGCGTTAATAGTGGTGTCCCGCAAGGCAGCGTGCTTGCACCTCTACTATTTAATTTATTCCTTTTTGATTTCCCTCATGTGTCGGAATCTTCAAACGCCATCCTATATGCCGATGACTGCATAATTTACGCGCATGATGTATTCCCGAACCGTGCATTAAATAAAGCATCATCACATCTACACATAATTAACAACTACTACAAAAAATGGGGCATAAAAATAAATGCAGAAAAGTCTGAAGCAATTTGTATTAGAAATGCTTCTGGCAAATGTCACAGAGACGTAGTACCACAAAGTAAAAACCTGCAACTTTCGCTTTGTGGCGCTGAAATACCATTTAAGACTTCCCTGAAATACCTTGGCGTAAATTTCAACAAAATGCTAAAATTTAACAGCCATGGAAGAAAAATGTTGCTAAAATCACAGGTATGTTCTCCAGTCTGCTCAACAGTAGATTTTTACCTGAAAAGACCAAACTGCTGATATATAAAGTGGCAATCAGACCGGCACTGTTATATGCCTTCCCGATCTGGTTTACCATCTCACCTACTGTTGCCTCTGAACTGGAAATCGTAGAAAGAAACGTAATCCGAAAATGCATAGGTAAAAATTTTGAAAACAGAACAAAACGTTTCTCAAATACCTACCTCTATAAAAAATCTGCTATAATACCCCTTTGTAAATATGCACTATTTCTCCAAAAGCGGTTCGTCGATTATTTGGCTGTGCATGAAAATTCCTTAATGTCTGACATCTACGAATCTGAAAAAAACAACATTTGGATTAATTCTACCTTCTTATCACCAATCGGAATTCTAAACGAAACTTTGGATACTAACCTTTCTTCCTATACCACACCAGCTTTCTTCGATAAAACTTCACCAGGCTCCCATAGGGGCTAGATTCCATCTGTGATATTTACAATTTAGTCTATAAGTTTTTAGCATACTTTAATTAAATTTAAGATAATCACACTTACCCTACTCAGTTTATAGACTGACAAACCCAGCTGTTTTCAGCCTGTTTTGTCAGCCTTCAAACTGTGTGCAACGAAACAAAAATTGCTTTATTAATTTGTATACTATACATCCTCACTCAGAGGAATCTATTTACATTTATTTCTACAATAGATGTTTTCACTTCACTCACATATACTTTAAGTATGTTTATATGTTTATATGTATATATGTACATTTCGTGTCTTAAGTCACAACATGCCCTTTGTTGTTAATTGCATGTTCTCTTTGTTCATATGTTCTAAACATATCTGGTTCAGTAGTTTTTAAGTGTTTTTGTTGTTTTTTTAGTTTTAATTATTCTCAGACATCGTTCTGTCCGTCAAAGAAAATGCGAGCAAGCATTGTATTTATTAACTGTCAAAAATTAGTGTATTCTACACCATTCCTCTTTACCAAATTTTCGTACGTAACATATACACACTCAGCGTATATTAGAGCAAGACAAATATAGTTCTAAGAGAAATAGGTTGTCATATGGTTATTGTAAAAACCTGTCAGTTGTCTGAAAAAGTCTCAAATAAAAAAAAATACAAATAAAATACAAATTACTTTCCCCTCTTTCGTTTGGCGCTTTGATGGCGCGTACGAAAGAGCTTGGGTTAAATTCTTATTTGAAAGTCAAAGCCGCCGGTTCGCCTACAAACTCTCGTGTCCGTCCAAGTAATAAATAAAACGTTTAACAAAATAATACAGTGAACTTTTGAACAGTGAACTAAAATACATACGTACACATATATATATATATACACATATGGTCAAAATAATAAGTACATGAATTTTTGTATATGGTATGGATAATTTTAAAAAGCGCGTTTACTGTATGCCAAAAAATAGTTCATATTTTATTTTTATAACTTATGTTAAACTAAAAGACAAATATTTATAACCTAATAGCATAAAGGAATTCGTTAATGCAATCAAATGGAAAAAATGGGTCGAAAATGAGTGGACAAAAAAATAAGTACATTCTGTAAATCATGAAATTAAAAGGTTTAATTCGAATTTTATTGAATTCTATTTGTTTTTAATTTTAATATCCAGTGTATCCTCCTTTGTGTTGAACAAGTTTTTGCATTCTTCGTGGCATACTGCTAACAAGTTTACGACAGGTTTCTATTGGGATTTCATACCACGTTTTCTGCACAAAATCCCAAAGTTGATCTTTATTTTGAAAATTCTGTTTACCTATTCGCTGTTTTAGCTCTCCCCAAAGGTTTTCAATCGGATAAAGATCCGGTGATTGACTAGGCCAGTCAAGAAGGGTTATATTATTAGCGAGGAACCAATCTTTGACAAAACGTGACGTGTGTTTCGGGTCATTGTCCTGCTGAAAAACCCATCTAAGAGGTATGCTTTCTTCAGCATAGGGCACCATTATATTTTCCAATATGTTTTTATAACCGAATCGGTTCATAGTATCGGTAATACGGTAAATTGGACCTACACCATACCAGGAAAAGCAGCCCCAAACCATTATGTTTCCGCCACCGTGCTTGACTGTCTTTTTTGTGAAACGGACATGAAATTCCTTTCCCTGAGGGCGAAGTACATTACGCCCGTTATCATTTCCGAATAAATTTATTTTGGTTTCGTCGCTCCACAATATATTACGCCATTTCTTTTCACCTACTGGCCCCGACCAACTTAAATATTT
This sequence comes from Hydrotaea diabolus, assembly GCA_963513945.1. Lineage (NCBI taxonomy): Eukaryota > Metazoa > Arthropoda > Insecta > Diptera > Muscidae > Hydrotaea > Hydrotaea diabolus. The sequence goes on from OY740717.1 coordinate 108,409,839, forward strand.
TCTTCCGAAGGACAACCTCGTCTTCACATTTTTGTTTCGAAGCAGGGGAATTTTTCTGCCTATTCGGCCTGGTAATTTGGCATCTTCTAGTCTGCGCCGAACAGTTCTAGCGGACACCACATTGCCTATATCGGCTGAAATTACTCTGGAAGATTTGAAAGGGTCCCTTTTGGCTAGAGTGACAATGTGATTATCTGTTGTTGTCGCTGTCTTTTTTGGTCTTCCGCTAGTTTCAGTATTTTTTTCTGGTTTTAATGCATTTTGAACAAAAAACAGCGATCTACCCAGAGATTTGGCGATTGCTCGAAGACTTTTCCCCTCGCTTTTTAACGTTGAGACCAGTCGTCTTTCTTCTGGCGTACAATGCTTTTTTCTGCCCATCTATTAAGAAATTGTATTTAACTTTTATTTAATTTGATTGCTTTAGGCCATAAAGTAACAAACCTTCTCTAAAATGTATTCACTTTAAAAAAATATATTTAAAAAAACACGATGTACTTATTTTTTTGACCAACCAATTAGAGCACTTCTGCACTAAATATACATAGAAACAACAAATAACGGGATTTTCGAGTCTCTGCTTTTTGCATCTTTGTTTTGATCATATAAACTTCAAATAATGTCAAAGTTGCCATATCACATCTAAAAGAAAATAAAGCAAAACAGCCGCGGAAAATATGAACAGGCATGTACTTATTATTTTGGCCATGTGTGTATATATATATATATATATATATATATATATATATATATATATATATATATATATATATATATATATATATATATATATATATATATATATATATATATATATATATATATATATATATATATATATATATATATATATATATATATATATATATATATATATATATATATATATATATATATATATATATATATATATATATATATATACGGTGACAATCATTGTTACATATATTACTAAAACTTCAAACGAACATTTTAAACACAAAATTAGAAATAACACATAACTACATATGTACAAAACCCAACAAACAATTTGAACTAAAAACTACATTTACATATTTAAGAAATAAAAAGTGAATTTTAAAATTAACAAAATATTAGGTTGCCTTTATTTTTAAAAGGCAAAAACCCCCTCAATAAACATTTGGTCCAATTCGAACCGAATAGTGTGTTTTTTAAATCTTTAAAAACAAGGTTTTTGAAAGTTTGTGCAGTGAAAGTGGCAAAAAGGCTGGCAAAAAATTATTGAAAAGTGAGTGTAACTCAAAGCTACTAAGCGAAAAAATTTAATTGAAGAAAAAAAAGCCATTGCACAAAAAACCACCCCTAATAAAAAAAAAAAAAAACAAAAAAACAAAATCGCCAAAATTAGTTGCAAAAAAAGAACAAATTTAAATACAAAAAATGTTTTCTCCTCAAAATTCTAAGTGCAAAAAGAAGCAACAAAAAAAGTCTTAAAACGGACAATTTTGACAAAAGTGCAACACATAGATCCCGCTGTAAACAGCATACTCGACATCAGTAGCAGCGGCCATCTGCAAAGCAAGAAAACAACAACACCAAACCCAAGCAAGTACATACGGACCCAAGCTGTAAGTACACACACACATACATATATATTCACAACAAACCGAACCAACAAATAAAGGGTGCCGCTGAGACGGTTAAACACAGCCGCCGCGAACGTTGGTGCTGCTCACTCATTTTTTTGCGTCGGACCCTGTGACTTTGCTTGCTTGGTTTTATGTACTATAAAATATAGGGGTGTCGATACGAGTTCTCGAGTAGGGGTGTCCTATCAAGAACCAGACGGGGTAATTTTTTAACGGAAATCTGAGGGAATTATATACGGACTCAAAAAATTACGTGCGTTATATTTTTGGACGAAAAAATCAGCAGGGTTGCCACCTGAAGAGAAAAAAAATTCCACAAATTTTCTCGGGGAAGTTTCCTATTTGTGGATTTTCTGAATCATTTCGCCCTTCTGATTATACAATGCTTGGAATTCGTCAGAAATACCCAACAAGCGACTGGCATTGAAGTCTCTCCCGTCTGTGTCCCCAATTTTTGAAAAATTTTGGATTTTCTCGTAGACCCTAGACTTGGGGATTTTCCGGATCTTGATTGTGGCTGCTATTATTCAACATTTTCTATTGATTTGACCCTCGCTCTTTCTCTGTCACCAAAATAATCCATTGTTAATAAAATCTGCTACAATTTGCTTCTGCATTTTCTGAGATTTTCTGTAAAAATCTATTTAAACGAAATTTTCTATTGAAACACAAATATAGTCAGGAAAAAGTTTAATACAATGGAGATTCTCAGGAAAAAAATCGTTAACGCCACAAATGATCTGGTCGACTTTGAAGGCGTTTATTCAGCTGAAAGCAGCGAGGAAAACGTTCATTCGTTAGAGGTTTTGAGGGTCGAATTATCTTCCATGTGGGACCAAGTCAAACGAGCCTATGTTGACCTACGCGATGCTACTCCAAGCACAGGCGAGACCCCAGTGGATGAAAACAAACTTAGAGTTCGATACAAAGAAACGATGGAAGCCTATAAACGGTGTCTCAGCTCAATTAATGGAGAAATTTTGGCGATCAATACTCGGACAGAGGAGGAAAAATGTCAGTTGGAAGCAGTCAAACGATTAAAGGCGGAAGAGGAGCGCCCTTCAATATCTAGATTGCCTCCCTGCGATACCAACACATTTCATGGGAGCTACAGTGAATGGCCAACATTTCGAGACCTTTTTTCCGCGCTTTATATAAAGAATTCGAGACTTAGCAAAGTTGAGAAATTATTCCATCTGACACAGAAGACAGCTGGTAAAGCTCGTGAAGTTATTCGGCACGTACCTCTGACCCACGACGGGTTCGACATTGCATGGGAGAACTTAGTGGAAAGGTACGAAAACAAAAGGATGCAAGTAAATGGACAGCTTAAAATTTTGTTCAGCCTCCCCAAGCTTTCTGCAGATGTAAGTCAGTCACTTCAGAAGCTTCAACGTACCATCAATAGCAGTATTTATACCTTGAATTCTCTAGATATTAAGACTGAGGGTTGGGATCCAATTTTAGTATACATTGGCTCAACTAAACTGCCTAGGCATTTTTTGGAGGAATTCGAAAATTCTCTAGCTGACTGTTCCGCACTTCCAACCTGGGCTGAATTTGACCGCTTTCTTACGCAGAAGTTCAAGACCCTTGAATCGGTTGGTAACATCAAATCAGCGAAAAATACTCAGAACAAATCTGATAATAGAATGGATAAACATGTGAAATCTTTTCAAACCAATATTGCCAAGGACACGGGATCGAAATCAAAAAAAAGATTTTCACATGTTCCCAATTCTAAACCCAAACTAAGCTGCCGACCCTGCCAAGCGAACCACTACTTAAACAATTGCCAGCAATTTTTAGAAAAAGTCGTCAACGATGGAATACATTTTGTGAAATCAAGTCACTTGTGTTATAACTGTCTTTCTGCTGATCATGGTGTCAAAGACTATAAAAGTCGATTTAGCTGTAGAGAATGTAACCAAAAGCATCATACTGCTTTACATAAGGGCAATCAGACCCACTCTACTAATTCGAACCTAACGAGAGAAATCACAGAACCTGCTTCCAGTGCCACAGTTCTTACATCATTAATACAGTCCACTTCTAGTCTAGAACCCCCTTGTTTTACAACTTTGACCCTTCAGCAAAACAATGTGCCTCATTTGGAAAAGGCCAACCTAGAAACCTTGTTATTTACGGCTATCGTTCAAATCAAGTCACGCGGACAACGATACGATGCCAGAGCGATTATTGACCAAGGCTCTCAGTCAACTTTCATATCTGAGAAACTCAAAAATCGGCTTAAGCTTTCGACGAAGCGAAATCTAGTTCATGTCACCGGCCTAAGCCAAGCCGTGTCAGAAACTTCAACGAAAGCTTGTCTCTTCAACCTATGTTCACGCGTGGACCCTAGCTTTGAATTGGATGTGTGGGCACCAGTATTAAAAACCCTACCATCCAATTTACCACCAAGGACATTGGAAAATAGCTGAAAGATGCTGCGGATTTAGAACTAGCAGATCCAAGATTCTACGCGAGTAGGCCCATAGATCTACTGATTGATCTAGACATATGACCCCTCATTTACAAAATAGGTGCTCCTATGAAGTCAGTTGGATCCCTCTTAGCCCAGAATACGGTATTTGGTTGGATTGTCGGCGGACCCATATCCCAGGACCATCCGAATGCCAGCAGGATCTCACTTTGCAACACTGTCTCAATAGAAAAAGTCCTAACACGTTTTTGGGAGGTGGAGGAGACCCCAAAAAAGATTTTAAGGTCAGAAGAGGACACCTACTGTGAAGAAAACTTCGGAGCCACCACACGGCGGAATGATTCTGGAAGGTGTATTCTGACCCTACCGTTCAAACTTTGCGAGGAATTAGGATACTCCTTAAGCATTGCCATGGCTCAGTTTCATCGAATGGAACGTAAATTGTCTAAAACTCCGGAAGTTAAGGAGCAATGTGATAAAGTGATACTGGAATACCTTGAGTTGGGGCATATGAAGAAAATATCTCCAATGGATATAGAAAAGGCCCCACATTATTACCTGCCTCATCATGCAGTAATAAAGCCTGACAGGGTCACGACAAAACTTAGAGTCGTTTTTAATGCGTCAAGCCCCTCGTCGAACAAAAAGAGTCTTAACGATATTCTACATCCAGGGCCCATACTACAACAGGACCTTGTCTTACAAGTTTTGAAATGGAGATTTTTCAAATATGTTTTTAACGCGGACGTCACAAAAATGTACCGCCAGATCCTAGTTGATCCAACTCAGACCCGGTATCAAAGGATTCTGTTTGGAAAATCCTTACAAGATCCAGTTGAAGACTACGAGCTGTTAACAGTCACCTACGGAGTTAACTGCGCCATTCTTGGCCATTCGGACCCTGCTTCAGCTAGCGGAGGATGTTAAAAACAAATATCCCTTAGCTTCTGACATTATTCAGCAGAATTTATACGTCGATGATGTGCTCGCTGGTGCTCATACCATGGAAGAATCAGTAACTCGCAAAAAACAACTCATTTTAGCTTTAGAATCCGCCGGATTTGAACTAATGAAATGGTTCAATGATTCTCGACTTATTGAAGATCTACCAGAAAATTGTCGCTTGCCTGTCAACTGGCTTGATCTATCTGAAGACTCATCCACAAAAACACTGGGAATCAGGTGGAACATTTCGTCGGACTCATTCACCTTTAAATCTCTTACAATCGAAGAAAAAGTTTCCTTCACAAAAAGAGAATTTCTTTCCATAATAGCAAAGTTTTTCGACCCCTGTTGGTTGTCACCTGCCATTATCATTGCCAAACTCGTCATGCAGCAGGTCTGGTTAGACAAAACTGACTGGGATGACACCTTGAAGCCAATAACTATTATGAATTGGAAAACTTTTGTCCATAATTGTCCCGCAATTGATTCAGTTTCTGTACCAAGATGGATAAATTTTACTCCCTACAGTAAAGTAGAAGTACACGGTTTCTGCGACGCCTCAGAAAGTGCATACGCTGCCGCGCTCTATATCCGTGTGGAACATCCGGATAATATGGTAGACGTTTCTCTATTAGCAGCCAAAACGCGTGTCGCCCCAATCAAAAAGCTATCTTGCCAAGACTAGAATTGTGTGGAGCTGTTCTATTATCTGAGTTAGCAGTTGCAGTGTTGCCCAATCTGCAAATATCCAACTTCAAGACCCAATACTGGACAGACTCAACGATCGTTTTGGCTTGGCTTAGAAAACCGCCTTGTTCTTGGAATACATTCGTCGGAAACAGAGTATCTGATATTCTGGAAAATGTTGACAACGAAAAATGGCGCCATATAGACTCCGAAAGCAACCCAGCAGATTGCTAGATTGCTAGCCGAGGTTGTTCCGCCGATGAGCTCAAATCTCATAATTTGTGGTGGCATGGGCCCCACTGGTTGACTCTACCGCAAAATCGATGGCCAATTTAGGAGATTTCAGAAAACACCACATTAGAGTCGAAACCTATCAAGGTTTTCACGACCACAACCTTTGAAGACCCTCTAGTTAGGTTTTCGTCTTAACCCCATGCCTATCGAGTCCTAGCCTATGTGTTCCGATGGTGGAGGCAGAGAGGAAGAAATCGAGAGGCACCAATTGAAATGCCGGTAGCTCTGACTGCTGATGAAATTCAGTTTGTCAAAACAAGACTCATTGTTCTTACCCAAAAACATTATTTCGCCCAAGAATATAATTGTCTAAAGAAAAAAGAAAGAATTTCTGCTAAGAGCAGTCTCCTAACCCTCAATCCATTTTTAGTCCCCCATGGAATAATTAGGTCCAATGGGCGTCTCACTCAATCGATGGCCCTGACATATGGTGAACGACATCCAATCCTCTTGCCATATGACTCCAGGCTGTCTGTACTTTTGGTCGAGTTTGCGAACAGAGTTTTGGATATTCAGACTAAAGGTTCTAGTGAAAAAGGTAATCCACAACTGTCGAACATGCATCCTGTTCAAACAGCACACGCACAGCCAAATCATGTCTGCCCCCCGAGCGAACAATGTTATCGAGATCCTTTAACAACACAGGCGTCGACTTTGCAGGGCCCTTTGGTATAAAAAGCTACACTGGCAGGGCATGTCGAGTTACAAAGGGTTATGTCTGCATTTTTGTCTGCTTTGCCACAAAAGCAGTCCACCTGGAGGCCACCAGCGACCTGTCGACTCAATCCTTCCTGGCTGCCTTCTCTCGTTTCATCGGAAGACGAGGCTGCCCATCACGAATTTACTCTGACAATGGAACCAATTTTGTAGGCGCAGCTGAGCTTATCAAATTTGACAGACTTAACTTCATGAGACAATTGCAGGTGGCCGCAATACACCATAACTCTTATCGGAACTTAGATTGGAAGTTCATCCCCCCTGGCGCCCCTCATATGGGTGGACTGTGGGAGGCAGGTGTCAAATCCTACAAGACCCATCTTCGAAAGTTCATACCTCAAATGAACTTTACTTATGAAGAATTCTCTACCATCCTGGCCCGTATAGAAGCATGTTTAAACTCTAGACCGCTCAGCCCAGCTAGCGATGACCCCAATGATTTAAACCCTTTAACCCCAGGACATTTCCTTGTCGGTACACCACTGCTATCACCTGCTGAACCCGATATTAGTACAGAAAATCTGACCCTTGCAAATAGGTGGAGAAAACTAAAAATAATATACCACAGTTTTTGTAGACGATGGAAGTCGGAATACCTCACTGAACTCCATCGTCGATACAAGAGGAAGTATCAGAACGAAAACATTCAAGTTAACGATCTTGTCGTCGTCAAAGAAGATATAACTTCACCTAACTCTTGGAAAATGGGTCGTGTCATTAAAACATTCCCCGGACCGGACAGAAACCCTCGTGTCGTAGAACTCCGGACTCCTAACGGCTCGATTACACGCCCTATCACTAAACTAGTAAAGCTATTTTCGGACTGACTAGGCCGACCCACATCGAATACTACTAATCCATCATTACATCTTCATCTTCTTACAGCAATGTCAGCCAACAGACGTCAGGATAGCCGGCCGGAGTGGTGGCAAGATTCCTGCACACTTTGCAAGCGGGACCATGCTCTACGTCATTGTGACCGTTTTCGTGGTGCTACCACTCGCCGACGCTTCGAGATCGTGGAACAAGGCCATTATTGCCGAAATTGTTTGGCTCGCAGTCACCTGGCTCCCAACTGCAAGACTAAGCGTGGGTGTCTTAATTGTCATCGCCACCACCATACCCTTCTGCACGACGCACCACAAAATGACGAGCCTCTCGACCGCGCCCGGTCTCCTGTTCCTCATCGGCGGCCCTCTGTTGTTAAAGTACCAGAAAGTCAGCATAGGACCCCAGCTAACAAGCCGACAGACCCCAGCTGACAACACACCAGTAAGCCAGCGACGGGCCCAAGCAAAAAAGATGTCAGACTTCACGCTCAAGGCCCCAGCAGTGTTCGTGCCGACAGCGGTACTACGGCTGATAGATGATTATCCCGAATCGTTCCATTCGGCACGGGTTTTGCTTAACCCTTCACTGACATGCTCCCGAATTGCCGCATCACTAGTCAGGGATCTGAAGCTGTCACATTCAACGCTCAATGGGATACAGTCGGTGCTAGTGAAGTTTGTGTCCCGCCATGGACGCCAAAAGAAGACGTTCGCCGTTCAGGCGGAGGTCACTAAGGACCTGCCGCGGAAGCCCTACAACAACCCCATTCACGAGGACCCAACAACCGTTTTCCCGTGGGACACAATTGCAGATGCAATAATGCGATTCAGATCGAGCTGGGGTCTGAATTCTACAACCAAATTCGATGGGATGGCATTGTCCTCACAGATGTTGGCCAAGTCCAGGGCATGAAGACAGCGCTGTGATATGTCTTTTCCGGCCAAGTATCAAAATAGACTCCTACACTGAGTCACGGAGGGCCGGGATGTTTAGAGTTAAGCTCATTTGGTTAGAGTTAATCTCCAACCTGGTAGTGCGAACCCCCCCTTGGCCGTAAGTACAACACTTTCGTTGTACTTACTTTCGTTTACTTTCCCCTCTTTCGTTTGGCGCTTTGATGGCGCGTACGAAAGAGCTTGGGTTAAGTTCTTATTTGAAAGTCAAAGCCGTCGGTTCGCCTACCAACTCTCGTGTCCGTCCAAGTAATAAATAAAACGTTTAACAAAATAATAAGTGAACTTTTTAACAGTGAACTAAAATACATACGTACATATATATATATATATATATATATATATATATATATATATATATATATATATATATATATATATATATATATATATATATATATATATATATATATATATATATATATATATATATATATATATATATATATATATATATATATATATATATATATATATATATATATATATATATACAGTGGTTCACAGCTTATTTCAACCAGCATCTGGTCTGAAGTTTAAATTAGTGTAGCTTCTGAACGAAACAACATATCAATAAAATTTAAATTCAGTTTCTTTAGATTAACTCTTAAAATTAAAAAATTAAATTTATTCAGTTCAAAGTACATGTTCTTTAGATCTTATATCCTAAAAACTAAAAATAGTGGTACAAAAAAAGGTCACAGCTTATTTCAACCAGCTAAACAAATCACATTTATCCGTTAAAAAAATCACATTTTTTTTAAATAGTAAAATATTTTGTAGACGTTAATACTTAGTGTATCCTCCTTTTTGATCGATAACCGCTCTCAGTCTGTTTGGCACGGATTTGACTAGCTTTCGAGTTGTTTGGGGTGTGATTTTAGCCCATTCCTCCTTTAAAGCATTTTTGAGGTCATTTTTGTTCGAAATCTGGTGTTTACGAACGTTTTGATCTAAAATCGCCCATAAATTTTCAATCACATTGAGATCCGGTGATTGTGCCGGTGGTGTCATTAAGTGAGGGCAATTCCAAATGAGCCATGATTGAACAATACCCGACTTATGTTTTGGGTCGTTGTCTTGATAGAACCGAAAATCCCGCCGTATTCCGAGCTTCTCAGCACTTTGCAGTAAATTACTCTTCAGTAAGTTCAGGTAGATATTTTTATCCATTGTAGTCTCTATAAATTCCAAATTTCCCACATCATTGGCTGACATACAGGCCCAAACCATGACACTTCCACCGCCATGTTTGACTGTCGGTATTAAATTCTGGTTCTGCAGCTCGGTATTTGGCTTACGCCAGACATACGACTGCCCGTCGGAGCCAAAAATATTGAATTTGGACTCATCGGCGAATATGACACTGTCCCAGAAGCTTTGGTCTTTGTTAATATGCTCCTTCGCAAATATAAGTCGGTTTTTTTGGTTTTTCGTATTAAGTTTTTCGTATTAATGAAGGGTTTCTTGCGTGCTACTCTACCATTAAAATCATGGTTGCGAAGAACTCGGCGGATGGTTTCTGCACTACAAGACTTACCCAATTCTTTTTTGACTTCAATGGTCAGTTTAGGTGCTGAAAGCTTTGGGTTTTCTCTTATTTTTCTAATAATAAAGCGCTCGTCCGTTGAATTAAATATTTTATTAGGGGCTTTTCTGCCTTTATTTTCGCGTACAAAACGTGATATTATGCTCTGTACCGTAGAGTCACTCAAACCGACCATTTCTGCTATATTCCGCCGCGAATAATTATTTTTGAAATGGCTAAGGACCAACTCTCGCTGCTCGATTGTTGTACGTCGACCCATTGTCACAAATATCACTAATGATCTGGTTGAATGATGAAATCACACTAAAATGTGCTCTAAATGATTGAGAGTACATTGCCGACAATGAATAGACTTGAAAAAAGTACCGCTATTCGAACGGTAGTTTCACAAAAACAAAATTAACTTCGCTGGTTGAAATAAGCTGTGAGGTAAATTTATGTGACGTGATTGCTTTACCATACTTCAGAGTACAGGGAAAAATAATTTTGAACTTTTTTCTTTTACACATTATGTTAGGACTGTTCTATCAAAAATTCGGCATTTAAATTTTATAGATTTTTTATTTAGTTTAGAAGATATAATTTATATAGAAGAAAAAAGTTCAAAATTATTTTTCCCTGTACTCTGAGTATGGTAAAGCAATCACGTCACATAAATTTACCTCACAGCTTATTTCAACCAGCGAAGTTAATTTTGTTTTTGTGAAACTACCGTTCGAATAGCGGTACTTTTTTCAAGTCTATTCATTGTCGGCAATGTACTCTCAATCATTTAGAGCACATTTTAGTGTGATTTCATCATTCAACCAGATCATTAGTGATATTTGTGACAATGGGTCGACGTACAACAATCGAGCAGCGAGAGTTGGTCCTTAGCCATTTCAAAAATAATTATTCGCGGCGGAATATAGCAGAAATGGTCGGTTTGAGTGACTCTACGGTACAGAGCATAATATCACGTTTTGTACGCGAAAATAAAGGCAGAAAAGCCCCTAATAAAATATTTAATTCAACGGACGAGCGCTTTATTATTAGAAAAATAAGAGAAAACCCAAAGCTTTCAGCACCTAAACTGACCATTGAAGTCAAAAAAGAATTGGGTAAGTCTTGTAGTGCAGAAACCATCCGCCGAGTTCTTCGCAACCATGATTTTAATGGTAGAGTAGCACGCAAGAAACCCTTCATTAATACGAAAAACCAAAAAAACCGACTTATATTTGCGAAGGAGCATATTAACAAAGACCAAAGCTTCTGGGACAGTGTCATATTCGCCGATGAGTCCAAATTCAATATTTTTGGCTCCGACGGGCAGTCGTATGTCTGGCGTAAGCCAAATACCGAGCTGCAGAACCAGAATTTAATACCGACAGTCAAACATGGCGGTGGAAGTGTCATGGTTTGGGCCTGTATGTCAGCCAATGGTGTGGGAAATTTGGAATTTATAGAGACTACAATGGATAAAAATATCTACCTGAACTTACTGAAGAGTAATTTACTGCAAAGTGCTGAGAAGCTCGGAATACGGCGGGATTTTCGGTTCTATCAAGACAACGACCCAAAACATAAGTCGGGTATTGTTCAATCATGGCTCATTTGGAATTGCCCTCACTTAATGACACCACCGGCACAATCACCGGATCTCAATGTGATTGAAAATTTATGGGCGATTTTAGATCAAAACGTTCGTAAACACCAGATTTCGAACAAAAATGACCTCAAAAATGCTTTAAAGGAGGAATGGGCTAAAATCACACCCCAAACAACTCGAAAGCTAGTCAAATCCGTGCCAAACAGACTGAGAGCGGTTATCGATCAAAAAGGAGGATACACTAAGTATTAACGTCTACAAAATATTTTACTATTTAAAAAAAATGTGATTTTTTTAACGGATAAATGTGATTTGTTTAGCTGGTTGAAATAAGCTGTGACCTTTTTTTGTACCACTATTTTTAGTTTTTAGGATATAAGATCTAAAGAACATGTACTTTGAACTGAATAAATTTAATTTTTTAATTTTAAGAGTTAATCTAAAGAAACTGCATTTAAATTTTATTGATATGTTGTTTCGTTCAGAAGCTACACTAATTTAAACTTCAGACCAGATGCTGGTTGAAATAAGCTGTGAACCACTGTATATATATATATATATATATATATATATATATATATATATATATATATATATATATATATATATATATATATATATATATATATATATATATATATATATATATATATATATATATATATATATATATATATATATATATATATATATATATATATATATATATATATACATATATATATATATATATATATATATATATATACATATATATATATATATATATATATATATATATATATATATATATATATATATATACATATATATATATATATATATATATATATATATATATATATATATATATATATATATATATATATATATATATATATATATATATATATATATATATATATATATATATATATATATATATATATATATACATACATATATATATATATATATATATATATATATATATATATATATATATATATATATATATATATATATATATATATATATATATATATATATATATATATATATATATATATATGTATATATATATATATATATATATATATATATATGTATATATATATATATATATATATATGTATATATATATATATATATATATATATATATATATATATATATATATGTATATATATATATATATATATGTATATATATATATATATATATATATATATATATATATATATATATATATATATGTACGTATGTATTTTAGTTCACTGTTAAAAAGTTCACTTATTATTTTGTTAAACGTTTTATTTATTACTTGGACGGACACGAGAGTTGGTAGGCGAACCGACGGCTTTGGCTTTCAAATAAGAACTTAACCCAAGCTCTTTCGTACGCGCCATCAAAGCGCCAAACGAAAGAGGGGAAAGTAAACGAAAGTAAGTACAACGAAAGTGTTGTACTTACGGCCAAGGGGGGGTTCGCACTACCAGGTTGGAGATTAACTCTAACCAAATGAGCTTAACTCTAAACATCCCGGCCCTCCGTGACTCAGTGTAGGAGTCTATTTTGATACTTGGCCGGAAAAGACATATCACAGCGCTGTCTTCATGCCCTGGACTTGGCCAACATCTGTGAGGACAATGCCATCCCATCGAATTTGGTTGTAGAATTCAGACCCCAGCTCGATCTGAATCGCATTATTGCATCTGCAATTGTGTCCCACGGGAAAACGGTTGTTGGGTCCTCGTGAATGGGGTTGTTGTAGGGCTTCCGCGGCAGGTCCTTAGTGACCTCCGCCTGAACGGCGAACGTCTTCTTTTGGCGTCCATGGCGGGACACAAACTTCACTAGCACCGACTGTATCCCATTGAGCGTTGAATGTGACAGCTTCAGATCCCTGACTAGTGATGCGGCAATTCGGGAGCATGTCAGTGAAGGGTTAAGCAAAACCCGTGCCGAATGGAACGATTCGGGATAATCATCTATCAGCCGTAGTACCGCTGTCGGCACGAACACTGCTGGGGCCTTGAGCGTGAAGTCTGACATCTTTTTTGCTTGGGCCCGTCGCTGGCTTACTGGTGTGTTGTCAGCTGGGGTCTGTCGGCTTGTTAGCTGGGGTCCTAAACAAAATTAACTTCGCTGGTTGAAATAAGCTGTGAGGTAAATTTATGTGACGTGATTGCTTTACCATACTCAGAGTACAGGGAAAAATAATTTTGAACTTTTTTCTTTTACACATTATGTTAGGACTGTTCTATCAAAAATTCGGCATTTAAATTTTATAGATTTTTTATTTAGTTTAGAAGATATAATTTATATATATATATATATATATATATATATATATATATATACGGTGACAATCATTGCTACATATATTAAACTTCAAACGAACATTTTAAACACAAAATTAGAAATAACACATAACTACATATCGCTCATTTACTTGAATAGTGGCATAACTCAAAAAATGAGTTAATTACACAGAATTGTACTTAATATCATGCTTCACACTGTGTAGAAATTTCATATCGATATGTTGAAAACTCTATGCGTGAGAAGAGTATATGCCGTTATTTCGTTTTAGTTATACCAATTTTTTTTAACCGAAAGACTGACACATCTTAGTTGTGTCGCAGTCGTTAAAGTTTTAACATCGTGTGTCTTGCCCAAAGAGTGGCATAGTTTGTGTTGTGTCGTTCTATGTGAAAAGGTAAGAATATTTTTATTGCATATTAGTTGCATGTACACTGCATTATTTCGCGTTCTGACTGTGTTTTTGAAAAATAAATGTTTATGTTGCTTAATTCAAATTCGAAGTAGAGCAAAATGTGACGTTCTTGCTGAAAAATATATTTTTGTTAGCTGAAGTATTTCTTCTTATGCCTTTATTTTTAATAAAAGACGAACTAATAAAAATTGATGTATTTGCATTAAAAGGTAATGTGTCATTATTATTGATAACTTTGGCGATAATATCCGTAAATGGTTTTGAATAAGTCAAAATAGGACGGTATTGTTCATATTTTTGTTTATACATTTAGAAATATTATGATACATTCAGGGTAGTAGGGCCATCTAGGAGTAAAATATTTTTCTTGAACTTGGAAAAAATCATTCGAAAAAGTCAGCATAAAGAAGTATGCGTTAAAAAAGGATATTCACAGCCACTCTAATTCAATTTTACATTCATATACCCTTATGCACGTCCACAACACTAAATCTTAATATTTTGTAGGTTGTTTTAAAATGGAGGACTGTAACCCTACTAATTCCCCATCAAAGTCAACATCATCCAGTTCATCATCATTTTGCCTAAGGGCGATATCTCTGCATTTTACTACAAATCCAAATTGAATGTTTTTAACTTCACTATATGTATATGACATAAAAACGAATAAATGCCAATGTTTTGTTTGGGACGAAGCCAATGGTCACCGTGGAGTTAATGAGTTGGGAACGTGCGTACTCCAATATATTAAAAAAATTTCGAGCACAGGTGAGGCTGATCTAATATTTTATTCGGATAATTGTGCCGGTCAGCAAAAAAATAAATTCATGGTTGCCATGTACTTGTACGCTATTTGGGTATAAAATCTATCACACACAAGTATCTCATCAAAGGTCATACACAAAACGAAGGTGATTCAGCACATTCTTTAATCGAGAGGGAAACAAAAAGAATGCTTAAAAGTGGTCCTATTTATACTACTGAATCATTTGTGTCAATAATTTGATCAGCGAAGAAAACAAAGGAACCATTTATTGTTACGGAGCTTTGTTTTGAGGATTTTCTTGACTTAAAAGCACTGGCAAATGACATCGGCCCGTTAAATATGGCAGAGCTGAAATTGTCCCAGGTAAAAATACTTAAAGTTCAACGTAAGTCACCAAATTCGGTTTTCTATAAAACAACATATTCTGAGGAGCAATTCCAGGAGGTAACCTTTATTAAAAAGAAGAAGCAACCAACAGAAATTACTTTAAAACAAGCCTTTTTTACCAAACCAGGTATACCACAAAAGAAAAAGGATAAATGACTTAATAAAAAAAATCTGAACCCACGTTTTTACAAACATTTTTATGATAATTTGTAAAAGGATTTGAATTTAAAATACGTTTACCGAATATGCATTTTTTAATTTAAAAACCATTTATGTATTTAAAATACTATTTTCCTATGAATTAAACTTAAAGTACAATAAACTGCGATAGTACACTTAGTTCCTTTACATTGATGCGTTGAAATTGGGCTTATGATATTTATGATTTCAATTAAAAAGAATAAAAATAATATTTGTTAAAAGAAATTACTATTTTTTTTATCATCAATAACGACACATTTCAAAATAAGACACTGGTATGACAATACTTTATCAACAATAACGTCATATTTCAAAGTAGAGATAGATTTGGCCAAGGAAACCATAGTAAATGAGATTTTAGTTAATGGGAGTATAATGAAATAGTAAATATATTAAATAACTGACTATATAAGTTCGATATTATCATACTTTTCCTTTTTTTCGAAACGTACGAGTCAATTGAAAACTTTAAATGCGTTTTCTGCAAAATCGATTTTTTTGGATTATGACGTTGTTCAAGTAAATGAGCGATATGTACAAAACCCAATAAACAATTTGAACTTAAAACTACATTTACATATTTAAGAAAAAAAAAAGTGAATTTTACAATTAACAAAAAATTAGGTTGCCTTTATTTTTAAAAGGCAAAAACCCCCTCAATAAACAAGGCCCAAGTATCGATACTGCAGGATCGACTGAAATCATTACTGCTGCTCAAGAAAGTGTTCAGAACAGTCCAACAACCTCAATTTGACGCCGCGTTCAGGAGCTTGGTGTTCAAAGAACCACTTTGGGAACAATTTTGCACAAGGATTTGCATTTGTTTCCATTCAAAAGCTTCTTGCACATGACCGTTTACGCCGCCGTACATATGACAATAGGATGTAACAGCTCGCCACTGAAAATCCCGATTTTCATGAAAAAATCAAATTGAGTACCGAGGCACATTTTAATTTGAATGAATATGTGGCGGAGTGGTTTGGATTACTGCAATGATCTGGCAACTCTATAACCGATCACGCTTTTGACATTCGCATTAGCATCGTGACATCGCATTTATATATGTATATTTATTATATATTTTGTTTTAAGTTAAGTTTTATATTAAATTGGAATTAAATAAATAATTCATTTAATTACCAAAGTTGTGACCCCGCACGAGCAACATGAATACTGGCGAGAACAAGGATATTAAAGAAGATGGAAATTTTGCCTCAGCAGCTGGAACCTCTGCCTAAATTGCTGCAAACTGCTTTGCGCGTCTACAAATGCCCCCATTCGACGAGACAAATGTCGAAAATTGGTTTTATTTCACAAGACGATAGAAAATTTGACACCGTGCGCTCTGAGTTGCCACAATTGCGCATAACAGAATTTCGTCCAATTCTCGATAATGTTCCAGCTGATAAGTACAATTACTTGAAGGCACAGTTGATCAAATTAATGGGAGCATCACAACAAAAACGTCTACGTCAGCTGGTACACGAGCATATTCCATAAACTCTACCACAAAATGAATATCAGACAACGCACCAGAACTGGTCGGACCATGAAATGCCCTTTCAGATTTAGGGAATAAGCTTGACCCTTCTGGGGGGCCACTGTGGCGGAGAGTGTTGGGTTACTGGAATGATCTGGCAACTCTATAACCGAGCACGCTTTTGACATTAGCATTGTGACATTTTTCTCAATTAAATTTTGTTTTAAGTTAAGTTTTATATTAAATTGGACTTAAAAAAATAAATAATTTAATTACCACACATAATTGTCATAATAAAAAATATCATAATAAAAAATATTAAAATAATTCTTTTTGTTTTATTTTCAATTAACATCGTGCTTTTTAGTTGGACCACCCTTTAAAATAGTACAATAATTAAAAGTGTTATAAATATATACTAATAAATATATCAAAAATAGATATCCCCCACCGTCTCTACGCTACTAAAGCGCAAACTTCACGACTACTTTGCAATTTGGCCAGGAGGAATCATTGGACCTTACTTCTATGAAAATGAAAATGGCGTAACTGTAACTGTCAATGGGGAGCGATATCGAGATATGATTGAAAACTTTTTAACGCCAGAACTGCATGCTTTGGGTTTGATTACCAAGTGGTATCAACAAGACGGTGCCACATCGCATGCAGCCAGGATTACAATGGAATTACTGCGAGAACTCTTTCCGCAACAAGTTGTTTCAAGAAATGGTGATGTTGATTGGCCTCCACAGTCGCCTGATTTGACTGCTCCGGACTTCTTTTTGTGGCGATATCTGAAAAGCAAGGTTTATGCAAACAAACAAGAAAAGTTTGAGCAACTCTAACAAAATATTCGTTGAAATTAATGAAATACCGCGTGAAATGTATAAAAATGTAATGAAAAATGTGCTCAAAGGGCTCGCTATTGCGAGGCTAACAGAGGCGGACATTTATCTGATATTGTATTCCATACATAATTGCCAACATTAAATAAAAAAATATCAATATTAGATCCATTCTCTTTTATTTAATCAAAAATTATAAACAAACAAAGTATACCTTTTATACGGACACCCTGTAGTACAACAGGGTTCTACGCTTGAGTTGATGCTGATAGAGCGCAAAATAGGGTTTATTTTTAAGTTCAGTGGTTCGCCGTTATCTTGGTGTATATCAAAAACAGTTTTCCCAGAAACAGAGACTAATTGTACTTGGAAATAGGGCATTTTCCTCACATTACGAGCGTCAATGAAGAAACCACCAAAAATAAGGACATATGGGTCCTCAAACCCAAAAATACGGGCCTTTTAGTTTAAACAAACGTCTATCGGGACTATAATACGATAGTTGTTATTTCTGTTTTTTAATAGCAAATCAATAGTGAAGGATTTTCGACTCGGACGAACTTAACGCCATTTTAGTTCGACATAAAACTGAAGCAAAGTAAAATTTAAAATCAGCTTGGTCCTAAAACGTTTTTCGTCAAGGCATTATAAGTAATATGTTAAAACGCGTTTTTAAGAACGTAAATATCGTTGCTCTTTTACTTCAGTTTAACAATTACACAAATAGTACAGAAATAAATCAAATTATATATAATCTATTATTTGCCTGTTTTAAATTTTTAAACGGCTAACTAAATCGCTAACCACATGTTTTTTTCTTTTTATTTCAGCTTATAAATTTTATAAAGATTCTAACAGTGGAAGTTCGCGTAAACTTTTCCGGTTTTCTCTGCTGCATCTTCCTATTTTAATGCTTTTGTTTTTAATAAATAAAAAACAATGGTTCTATACTAAGAATACGGATAACTCAATAACGAATGTTTATACAGAGAAAAATGTTGGAGGTGTCCTGCAAGCCAATCTGCCTAATAGCTTTTAAACCGTTTCACCAATGGAAGAACCGCCCAAATCGTTGTAAATAATAAAATATTTATATGGCAATTTTAAATTATTCTACAAACTAGTATTACACACATATATGTTTGTAAAATGTTGTTTATTTAAAATTTTAAAAAAAAATATTTAATAAACGAGTTTAGAACAAGCCAAAATTGGATATTCCACACTTTTAACGGGGTATAGCTTACCGCATGGTACAATAAACATGGTTCAGTCAGGAGCCATGCAACAAATAAATAGATACAATAAAGGAACAATCACTCGACAGCCGGTTCTGTGTTCCGGATTGACCTGACGCAGTAGCCATAAAAATGGAGTAAAACTAGTTGCAAGCTTTGATGAGCTATAACTCGCCGGACGACTTTTGTAAATACACCTTAAGCATTTGTGTTGCAAATATACAGGCAAACATTTTTCTCTCTCACAATTTTTGACCTAGCTATGACTCTTCATGGTGTTTTCAGAGGTCAAACTTTAAATTTGAATCAACATTTTTTTCAAACATAAATTAGTAATTTTATTTATAAACGTTTGATAGAAATTTTGGCTTAAATTTAAAGTTTGACCTCTGAAAACACAATGAAGGGTCATTGCTGGGTCAAAAATTGTGTAAGAGAAAAATGTTTGCCTGTATAATTGCAACACAAATGCTTAAGGTGTATTTTCCGAAAGTCGTCTGGCTTAGATTTAAACGACTACATAAATATTTTAAACAATTTTTTGCTAGAGGTTTTGTCATCATGTCTGCAACTTCCTCTTCAGTGGATACTTGAGAAACTTGCAATTGATCCTCGTTGACTTTCTCTATGATAACATATTTAATTGCTACACGTTTAGTACGTCTATGTAACTCCGGGTTTTGAGCTAGACGTATATCAGCAGTGTTGTTGATTTGTATGACCGGTATCTTATTTAGAATAATAACTTCGTTATAAAGCCTTGTAAGCCATACAACTTCTTTGGATGCTTTATTAGCTGCTACAATTTCTGACTCAGTCGTAGATGTTGCAACCATTTGCTGTCTAATACTTAACCAGCATATAGCTTCTTCAGATGTAGATCTTCCCGTCTTTAAACATCCTCCAAAATCAGCTTCACTAAATTATTCTAAATACTAAGGACCATTTTTTTAGCATATTCTATACCAATATCTAAAGTTCCCGTAATGTATCTTAAAACTAGCTTTACTCTTTGTACACCTTCTTAAGCAGGATTTTCTAAAGATCTTGACAAGACCCCAACTGAAAAAGCCAAATCTGGTCTGCTTCCAAGCATTAAATAAATCAATGCTCCAACTGCTTGTCTATGTGGAAATTCGATTTTTTCTTTCCGTGATTTAATATTTTTACATACTTTATCCATCGGTGTTGCAACAGATTTACATTCGAAGAAATTATTTCTTTGAAGTATCTTCCAGGCACACGCTCTTTGGCTAATCTTGATACCGTCTTCCTTTTCAATTTCAAAGCCGAGGAAATAATTTGCATCTTTACTACGATTTTAAATTCAGATTTTAATTCATTTAAAAATGAATTCAATTCTTCATAATCAGTGGCAGAAACTAATCCGTCATCTACGTAAAGTGTCAATAGTAACTTCTTTCCTTTTCTTTCCCTTATATAAAGACAAGGGTCAGCAGCACTTGCTTTTAGACTAATTTTATTAACAAAAAATTTTCCTATTCTCATGTTCAAGCACCTGGGAGCTTGCTTCAATCCCTGCAAACTTCTTTCAAGTATACAAACTCTTCCAGGTCATCGTGAAATCCTTCAGGCTGTTTCATATAAATGAGTTCTTCCAATTCGCAGTAAAGAAAAGCTGTTGATACAGCTTAAGAGCGCACGTATCGTTGACATTCATCTTTGAAACTGGACTCAAGTTCTGCTCGTTTTCAATGCATTTCCTGTGGTTAAAGCCTTTAATAACAAGTCTAGCTTTATATAGGGTGATCCATCTAGAGGTATTTTTTCAGAACAAAAAAATATAAAAATTCAAATCATGTGTGGAATCATTATTGGTATTTTGAAAGGACATTTTATGGCATTTATTTTTTGAAAGTAATTACCTTTAAGTGTTGGCAACTGTATTATAGAAAAAAACAGCTTATCTGACTTTTTGGACAGGTGAGTTGGCCGCCTAGATCGAGTGACCTTTAGACATTTTTCTTTGGAGTACGTAAAGCCCATAGTTTATGCTGACAAACCAGCTACGATTTAGGTTTTGGAAGCCAACATTACGCCTTTCATTTAAGCCATACCGGTCGAAATGCTCGAACGAGTCATCCAAAATTGGACCCCCAGAATTGAAATCCGGAGGCGTAGTTGCGGCCGACATTTGAAGAAAATTATATTCAAAAAATAAATGCCATAAAATAATCTTTTAAATAAGCAATAAAGATTCCACACTTGATTTGAATTTTTTTTGTTGTGAACAAATACCTGTAGATGGATCACCCAATACTTCTCAATACTTCCATCAGAAATAGTCTTAACTCGATACACCCATCATCCAGGAAGAGCCTTTGCTCCTTTTGGTAAACTTTTCAGACTCCATGTATTATTCTCCTATAATGAATTGATTTTAGATTGCATAGCTTGTTTCCATTATTTTGCCTGATTACTTTGAATAGCTTCTGTGTATATAGAAGGCGTTTGCGTAAAAACTTCTATGGACATCATTAATAAATCCCTAAACCTCGCATTATGCATTAATGTTAGATCGCTGAGACGTTTAGAAATGGGTTCATCTTGTTCAGAATCTTCTCTGGGACGTTTACCACTTCTTCTTCTAATATTCGTTCTGGGTCTTCATATTCCTCATCGAGTCCTTCAAAGTCTTCTTCGTGGAATTCTTCTTGATTTTCTTAATAGATCGCGCTGTCTTGTTCAAAATATTGTGCCTATTTATTTCTAACAATATAACCATACCTGTACTTTGAATAAGTATTGTCATCCTTAAATACAATAAGGTATTTAAAACCTTGATACGAGGAGGGGAAGGGACCACATACACATACGACGTTCACGTCTTCCAAAAGATAGTCGAGTACTTTTTCCGTAAATACATGGATCACAGATCCATCGTATTTCACATGTACATTGAATTATTTTAGCAACTTCTTCTTGACATGATGTTTATCTTTATGACCCCATCTTTCATGAAATAGTTGCAACGTCGAACTACTGGTTACGAATCAATTTACATCCTGGGTTTTAATTACTGGAAAAAATCTGTCTTGTATAATGATCCGTTAAATGACCTGTGACCACTTAGTACAATTTGATCATCCACCGTCAGCCAGCATTCGTCGACTCAAATTCACTATTTTTATTTCGATCTTGAGCAGCCAAAACAGAAAATAAATATCTTTGAATTTCAGAAACGTACAAAACGTCTTCTAAATCATTTCTAAATTTTGACCGTCTACTGTTGAAATAATTGGAATAACTCCCATTCCGAATGCTTTCAGTGTTTCCTTTAATTAAATGAACATGATCAAAGTATTTAAACTGTGTAAAAAGTTTAAAGCAGTTAGTGACGTGTCTAGTTGCACCATTGATTTTTACACAATTACCACCAATCCGTGTTTGTATTTACCTGATTAATCTCATTACAAATAGCATGAAGTGCAACTGATGTTTTTTGCACATTACCAGCTGTTGAAAATGTATACTATTAGCCAACCACCTTATGTAATCCTTTAACCAATGCCCTTTCTACCTGCAATTGTTACATCGTCCTTCTTCGCTGTTATGGTACTTATCCTTTGGACCTTTGTTTATGGTAATCTTGAGTGCCGCTCGATGTTGAAAGTTACTTGTGCTGTTATTTTTATTGCTGTTCCTCTCGAACATACAAAGTTGAATATTAAGTTCATCCACGGTTTTGACTTTTTCACCTGATATCATCATCCAATTTGACCTGAACATCTCGTTACTTTTCGGCAAGATATGCAAAACATTCCATACAAAGAGCATATCTGGTAAGTTTTTCTCACCCTTTGCTCTTATGCCGTTGTTCAATTTATCCCAAAGAACTTTAAGTTTGGCTATATGTGTCAAGACGTCTTCTTCCATTCAAACGAAAATAAATCTGTACATACTTTGAAGAGTTTGCCTTTCTCTGTTGCTTCATACATATTCTTTAGCGCTTCCCATATTTCGAACGTATTTTCCTTATCCGTCACTTTTCGGTACACCGAATCCGATATGCAACTCGTTATGACTGTCTTTGCATAAGCATTTGCATTCCTTTATAATTCTGCGCGTTTTTTGCCTTGTGCATCTGTAGCACCTTCTGGCAGATTTTCCGGCATTGTAATCCTTAAATCAATTACATCCAGAGCTCCCTCATAAAAATCCAAAATGTCTTGGATTTTTCTTTTCCAGATTGGCCATTCCGACTTACCTGACAAAGGTTTAATGTTCTTCCAAAACTCCATATTTTTTGTCTTGATGACTACTTGCAATTCTCTTGAAGGATCAATCTAGAATCTTGAATTCCAATTGAAAATTCTTGATGTTTGAATTCTTTTTTTTATTTTATAAAATATTTTTCAGCTTTGGTGAGGTCCATTGAATTCAGTAATTTTATTGAACTGACATAAACTTCCATGTACATATAAAAGTTAATTTCAAACGTAACTTGGTCATATACGATCTAATATGTAGAGTAATGGTTACTAGAAAACAATATTTACAACATGGATTTGGTATCATCGTCGCCTTCTACACCTTCTTCGCCGTCTCCATCATTTTCCAACTATGATACCACCAAAACAAAAAAATCCCACGACAGCCTTTTTTGGTGTTTTTTTTAATTGACCAGCACTCAGGGGTTTTCCCTATACATGCAATGTGTGGAAAGTAAGGGAGTACAGGTGGGAAAGAGGGAGTAATGTTTATTGACACTTGCCTTGAACTTCTGAATGTCGCAATTAGTGGAAAATACATTTGCCGGAAGTCGTTTCCACATACAGACTGTACGAGCGAAAAGGGAATTTGATCCGTGTATAGTGCGGTCAACTGGCCAATCAACAACAAACGGGTGTGAGTTCCTAAATAGTCGCGTATTCCTACCGAACATCCTCACGTCATGAATGTGGCGACGGATGTCTGATGAACACACACCATGAAAGTAACGATAGAAAAGCGTCACGCAAGCCATATTCCGATGCTCCGATGCTCAAGGGAAACAATAGAGTTGGATACCCTACTGTCACTTATCAGCACCATAGCTCTCTTTTGAACACGGTCAAGTAGCTCCAAGGATGATTTCGGCGCACCTGCCCATATATGGGAGTTGTATTCCATCTTCGGCCTGATGTAAGTTGTATAGATATTGAAAAGATCAGGAGTAAAATATTTCCCTGCCAAGTGTCTAATCCAAAATTCGCCTTTTGTCCTCAATATCTTGAGGACTCGGCCTATTCCGCGAAAGAGTAGATTACATACCTGGTCTGACCCAAAATATTGTCAATGAAAATAAGAAATTTCAGAAAAGACAGAGCCCTGTGGTACAGCCTATGCGTGTTGGATGAGAACCCATCTACAACAACTCTAATAGTGCGATCTCTAAGAAAGCTGGATATTAGTGCACCGTGCCAGACTCTATCATAGGCCTTGGAGATGTTCAGAACCATGACCTTACTCTCACCAAACTGTTGGAGAGACCGACTCCAACTGTCGATCAGTTAGCAGTTCGTTGGTCTCTAACTACCTCACAAGATGATGGTTCACCATGCTCTCAATTACCTTGAAGAGCACGGAGCAAATCGCAATTGGCCAATAATTCGCAGGGTTTTTGGCTTCACCCTTTTTATCGGCTGGATGTTCGCAACCTTCCAACACGCTAAGCAAGTTTGAAAAGGTTGCGTAATGGACGGGCTAGCGTCGAAGAGAACTTACATAGGACAAGTGCCGAGATACCATCATTGCCCGGGGACATACTAACATCAAGATTCGCAAGGACCAATGGGAAAGCCGGGAAGAATTATGGTCATTATTATGGTGTGGTACCCCGTTACGTAAAAATCCTGTGGATCAGAATACTCACGTACACATAGAGCTAAAACATGCGGCGTATGGAAATGAATGTGGGAGAACACTGCAAAAAATTCTCACGCAGCCCACGTATGTTGGCGAAATGAATCTTAAATCTCCTAACCATTACGCTAACAAGAAAACAAAAATAAATATCAGTGTTCAAGTAAAGCAGGAGCGAATTGACTTGAATCAGAAATTCCCTGGCCACAGTTGCCGCTTCAACAACAATACAGCACCATAAGCCTGAGATTGCTGTTGCTACTCCTAAAAGTGCAACAATTTAGCATTTTTTTGCAACAAAATTTATGAGTCAATGCTGAATGCCACCTGTCTGCATAGCTATGATAGATACAACTTCCTACGTAAGAAGCGCACGGGAAGTGTACGGGAAGCCAACATTACGCCTTTCATTTAAGTCATACCGGTCGAAATGCTCGAACGAGTCATCCAAAATTGGACCCCCAGAATGGAAATCCGGAGGCGTAGTTGCGGCCGACATTTGAAGAAAATTATATTCAAAAAATAAATGCCATAAAATAATCTTTTAAATAAGCAATAAAGATTCCACGCTTGATTTGAATTTTTTTGTTGTGAACAAATACCTGTAGATGGATCACCCAATACTTCTCAATACATCCATCAGAATTAGTCTTAACTCGATACACCCATCATCCAGGAAGAGCCTTTGCTCCTTTTGGTAAACTTTTCAGACTCCATGTATTATTCTCCTATAATGAATTGATTTCAGATTGCATAGCTTGTTTCCATTATTTTGCCTGATTACTTTGAATAGCTTCTGTGTATATAGAAGGCGTTTGCGTAAAAACTTCTATGGACATCATTAATAAATCCCTAAACCTCGCATTATGCATTAATGTTAGATCGCTGAGACGTTTAGAAATGGGTTCATCTTGTTCAGAATCTTCTCTGGGACGTTTACCACTTCTTCTTCTAATATTCCTTCTGGGTCTCCATATTCCTTATCGAGTCCTTCAAAGTCTTCTTCGTGGAATTCTTCTTGATTTTCTTAATAGATCGCGCTGTCTTGTTCAAAATATTGTGCCTATTTATTTCTAACAATATAACCATACCTGTACTTTGAATAAGTATTGTCATCCTTAAATACAATAAGGTATTTAAAACCTTGATACGAGGAGGGGAAGGGACATACGACGTTCACGTCTTCCAAAAGATAGTCGAGTACTTTTTCCGTAAATACATGGATCACAGATCCATCGTATTTCACATGTACATTGAATTATTTTAGCAACTTCTTCTTGACATGATGTTTATCTTTATGACCCCATCTTTCATGAAATAGTTGCAACGTCGAACTACTGGTTACGAATCAATTTACATCCTGGGTTTTAATTACTGGAAAAAATCTGTCTTGTATAATGATCCGTTAAATGACCTGTGACCACTTAGTACAATTTGATCATCCACCGTCAGCCAGCATTCGTCGACTCAAATTCACTATTTTTATTTCGATCTTGAGCAGCCAAAACGGAAAATAAATATCTTTGAATTTCAGGAACGTACAAAACGTCTTCTAAATCATTTCTAAATTTTGACCGTCTACTGTTGAAATAATTGGAATAACTCCCATTCCGAATGCTTTCAGTGTTTCCTTTAATTAAATGAACATGATCAAAGTATTTAAATTGTGTAAAAAGTTTAAAGCAGTTAGTGACGTGTCTAGTTGCACCATTGATTTTTACACAATTACCACCAATCCGTGTTTGTATTTACCTGATTAATCTCATTACAAATAGCATGAAGTGCAACTGATGGTTTTTGCACATTACCAGCTGTTGAAAATGTATACTATTAGCCAACCACCTTATGTAATCCTTTAACCAATGCCCTTTCTACCTGCAATTGTTACATCGTCCTTCTTCGCTGTTATGGTACTTATCCTTTGGACCTTTGTTTATGGTAATCTTGAGTGCCGCTCGATGTTGAAAGTTACTTGTGCTGTTATTTTTATTGCTGTTCCTCTCGAACATGCATAGTTGAATATTAAGTTCATCCACGGTTTTGACTTTTTCACCTGATATCATCATCCAATTTGACCTGAACATCTCGTTACTTTTCGGCAAGATATGCAAAACATTCCATACAAAGAGCATATCTGGTAAGTTTTTCTCACCCTTTGCTCTTATGCCGTTATTCAATTTATCCCAAAGAACTTTAAGTTTGGCTATATGTGTCGAGACGTTCTTCCATTCAAACGAAAATAAATCTGTACATACTTTGAAGAGTTTGCCTTTCTCTGTTGCTTCATACATATTCTTTAGCGCTTCCCATATTTCGAACGTATTTTCCTTATCCGTCACTTTTCGGTACACCGAATCCGATATGCAACTCGTTATGACTGTCTTTGCATACGCATTTGCATTCCTTTATAATTCTGCGCGTTTTTTGCCTTGTGCATCTGTAGCACCTTCTGGCAGATTTTCCGGCATTGTAATCCTTAAATCAATTACATCCAGAGCTCCCTCATAAAAATCCAAAATGTCTTGGATTTTTCTTTTCCAGATTGGCCATTCCGACTTACCTGACAAAGGTTTAATGTTCTTCCAAAACTCCATATTTTTTGTCTTGATGACTACTTGCAATTCTCTTGAAGGATCAATCTAGAATCTTGAATTCCAATTAAAAATTCTTGATGTTTGAATTCTTTTTTTTTATTTTATAAAATATTTTTCAGTTTTGGTGAGGTCCATTGAATTCAGTAATTTTATTGAACTGACATAAACTTCCATGTACATATAAAAGTTAATTTCAAACGTAACTTGGTCATACACGATCTAATATGTAGAGTAATGGTTACTAGAAAACAATATTTACAACATGGATTTGGTATCATCGTCGCCTTCTACACCTTCTTCGCCGTCTCCATCATTTTCCAACTATGATAACACCAAAACAAAAAAATCCCACGACAGCCTTTTTTGGTGTTTTTTTTAATTGACCAGCACTCAGGGGTTTTCCCTATACATGCAATGTGTGGAAAGTAAGGGAGTACAGGTGGGAAAGAGGGAGTAATGTTTATTGACACTTGCCTTGAACTTCTGAATGTCGCAATTAGTGGAAAATACATTTGCCGGAAGTCGATTCCACATACAGACTGTACGAGCGAAAAGGGAATTTGATCCGTGTATAGTGCGGTCAACTGGCCAATCAACAACAAACGGGTGTGAATTCCTAAATAGTCGCGTATTCCTACCGAACATCCTCACGTCATGAATGTGGCGACGGATGTCTGATGAACACACACCATGAAAGTAACGATAGAAAAGCGTCACGCAAGCCATATTCCGATGCTCAAGGGAAACAATAGAGTTGGATACCCTACTGTCACTTATCAGCACCATAGCTCTCTTTTGAACATGGTCAAGTAGCTCCAAGGATGATTTCGGCGCACCTGCCCATATATGGGAGTTGTATTCCATCTTCGGCCTGATGTAAGTTGTATAGATATTGAAAAGATCAGGAGGAGTAAAATATTTCCCTGCCAAGTGTCTAATCCAAAATTCGCCTTTTGTCCTCAATATCTTGAGGACTCGGCCTATTCCGCGAAAGAGTAGATTACATACCTGGTCTGACCCAAAATATTGTCAATGAAAATAAGAAATTTCAGAAAAGACAGAGCCCTGTGGTACAGCCTATGCGTGTTGGATGAGAACCCATCTACAACAACTCTAATAGTGCGATCTCTAAGAAAGCTGGATATTAGTGCACCGTGCCAGACTCTATCATAGGCCTTGGAGATGTTCAGAACCATGACCTTACTCTCACCAAACTGTTGGAGAGACCGACTCCAACTGTCGATCAGTTAGCAGTTCGTTGGTCTCTAACTACCTCACAAGATGATGGTTCACCATGCTCTCAATTACCTTGAAGAGCACGGAGCAAATCGCAATTGGCCAATAATTCGCAGGGTTTTTGGCTTCACCCTTTTTATCGGCTGGATGTTCGCAACCTTCCAACACGCTAAGCAAGTTTGAAAAGGTTGCGTAATGGACGGGCTAGCGTCGAAGAGAACTTACATAGGACAAGTGCCGAGATACCATCATTGCCCGGGGACATACTAACATCAAGATTCGCAAGGACCAATGGGAAAGCCGGGAAGAATTATGGTCATTATTATGGTGTGGTACCCCGTTACGTAAAAATCCTGTGGATCAGAATACTCACGTACACATAGAGCTAAAACATGCGGCGTATGGAAATGAATGTGGGAGAACACTGCAAAAAATTCTCACGCAGCCCACGTATGTTGGCGAAATGAATCTTAAATCTCCTAACCATTACGCTAACAAGAAAACAAAAATAAATATCAGTGTTCAAGTAAAGCAGGAGCGAATTGACTTGAATCAGAAATTCCCTGGCCACAGTTGCCGCTTCAACAACAATACAGCACCATAAGCCTGAGATTGCTGTTGCTACTCCTAAAAGTGCAACAATTTAGCATTTTTTTGCAACAAAATTTATGAGTCAATGCTGAATGCCACCTGTCTGCATAGCTATGATAGATACAACTTCCTACGTAAGAAGCGCACGGGAAGTGTACGGGAAGCCAACATTACGCCTTTCATTTAAGTCATACCGGTCGAAATGCTCGAACGAGTCATCCAAAATTGGACCCCCAGAATGGAAATCCGGAGGCGTAGTTGCGGCCGACATTTGAAGAAAATTATATTCAAAAAATAAATGCCATAAAATAATCTTTTAAATAAGCAATAAAGATTCCACGCTTGATTTGAATTTTTTTGTTGTGAACAAATACCTGTAGATGGATCACCCAATACTTCTCAATACATCCATCAGAATTAGTCTTAACTTGATACACCCATCATCCAGGAAGAGCCTTTGCTCCTTTTGGTAAACTTTTCAGACTCCATGTATTATTCTCCTATAATGAATTGATTTCAGATTGCATAGCTTGTTTCCATTATTTTGCCTGATTACTTTGAATAGCTTCTGTGTATATAGAAGGCGTTTGCGTAAAAACTTCTATGGACATCATTAATAAATCCCTAAACCTCGCATTATGCATTAATGTTAGATCGCTGAGACGTTTAGAAATGGGTTCATCTTGTTCAGAATCTTCTCTGGGACGTTTACCACTTCTTCTTCTAATATTCCTTCTGGGTCTCCATATTCCTTATCGAGTCCTTCAAAGTCTTCTTCGTGGAATTCTTCTTGATTTTCTTAATAGATCGCGCTGTCTTGTTCAAAATATTGTGCCTATTTATTTCTAACAATATAACCATACCTGTACTTTGAATAAGTATTGTCATCCTTAAATACAATAAGGTATTTAAAACCTTGATACGAGGAGGGGAAGGGACATACGACGTTCACGTCTTCCAAAAGATAGTCGAGTACTTTTTCCGTAAATACATGGATCACAGATCCATCGTATTTCACATGTACATTGAATTATTTTAGCAACTTCTTCTTGACATGATGTTTATCTTTATGACCCCATCTTTCATGAAATAGTTGCAACGTCGAACTACTGGTTACGAATCAATTTACATCCTGGGTTTTAATTACTGGAAAAAATCTGTCTTGTATAATGATCCGTTAAATGACCTGTGACCACTTAGTACAATTTGATCATCCACCGTCAGCCAGCATTCGTCGACTCAAATTCACTATTTTTATTTCGATCTTGAGCAGCCAAAACAGAAAATAAATATCTTTGAATTTCAGGAACGTACAAAACGTCTTCTAAATCATTTCTAAATTTTGACCGTCTACTGTTGAAATAATTGGAATAACTCCCATTCCGAATGCTTTCAGTGTTTCCTTTAATTAAATGAACATGATCAAAGTATTTAAATTGTGTAAAAAGTTTAAAGCAGTTAGTGACGTGTCTAGTTGCACCATTGATTTTTACACAATTACCACCAATCCGTGTTTGTATTTACCTGATTAATCTCATTACAAATAGCATGAAGTGCAACTGATGGTTTTTGCACATTACCAGCTGTTGAAAATGTATACTATTAGCCAACCACCTTATGTAATCCTTTAACCAATGCCCTTTCTACCTGCAATTGTTACATCGTCCTTCTTCGCTGTTATGGTACTTATCCTTTGGACCTTTGTTTATGGTAATCTTGAGTGCCGCTCGATGTTGAAAGTTACTTGTTCCTCTCGAACATACATAGTTGAATATTAAGTTCATCCACGGTTTTGACTTTTTCATCTGATATCATCATCCAATTTGACCTCAACATCTCGTTACTTTTCGGCAAGATATGCAAAACATTCCATACAAAGAGCATATCTGGTAAGTTTTTCTCACCCTTTGCTCTTATGCCGTTGTTCAATTTATCCCAAAGAACTTTAAGTTTGGCTATATGTGTCAAGACGTCTTCTTCCATTCAAACGAAAATAAATCTGTACATACTTTGAAGAGTTTGCCTTTCTCTGTTGCTTCATACATATTCTTTAGCGCTTCCCATATTTCGAACGTATTTTCCTTATCCGTCACTTTTCGGTACACCGAATCCGATATGCAACTCGTTATGACTGTCTTTGCATAAGCATTTGCATTCCTTTATAATTCTGCGCGTTTTTTGCCTTGTGCATCTGTAGCACCTTCTGGCAGATTTTCCGGCATTGTAATCCTTAAATCAATTACATCCAGAGCTCCCTCATAAAAATCCAAAATGTCTTGGATTTTTCTTTTCCAGATTGGCCATTCCGACTTACCTGACAAAGGTTTAATGTTCTTCCAAAACTCCATATTTTTTGTCTTGATGACTACTTGCAATTCTCTTGAAGGATCAATCTAGAATCTTGAATTCCAATCGAAAATTCTTGATGTTTGAATTCTTTTTTTTATTTTATAAAATATTTTTCAGCTTTGGTGAGGTCCATTGAATTCAGTAATTTTATTGAACTGACATAAACTTCCATGTACATATAAAAGTTAATTTCAAACGTAACTTGGTCATATACGATCTAATATGTAGAGTAATGGTTACTAGAAAACAATATTTACAACATGGATTTGGTATCATCGTCGCCTTCTACACCTTCTTCGCCGTCTCCATCATTTTCCAACTATGATACCACCAAAACAAAAAAAATCCCACGACAGCCTTTTTTGGTGTTTTTTTTAATTGACCAGCACTCAGGGGTTTTCCCTATACATGCAATGTGTGGAAAGTAAGGGAGTACAGGTGGGAAAGAGGGAGTAATGTTTATTGACACTTGCCTTGAACTTCTGAATGTCGCAATTAGTGGAAAATACATTTGCCGGAAGTCGATTCCACATACAGACTGTACGAGCGAAAAGGGAATTTGATCCGTGTATAGTGCGGTCAACTGGCCAATCAACAACAAACGGGTGTGAATTCCTAAATAGTCGCGTATTCCTACCGAACATCCTCACGTCATGAATGTGGCGACGGATGTCTGATGAACACACACCATGAAAGTAACGATAGAAAAGCGTCACGCAAGCCATATTCCGATGCTCCGATGCTCAAGGGAAACAATAGAGTTGGATACCCTACTGTCACTTATCAGCACCATAGCTCTCTTTTGAACACGGTCAAGTAGCTCCAAGGATGATTTCGGCGCACCTGCCCATATATGGGAGTTGTATTCCATCTTCGGCCTGATGTAAGTTGTATAGATATTGAAAAGATCAGGAGGAGTAAAATATTTCCCTGCCAAGTGTCTAATCCAAAATTCGCCTTTTGTCCTCAATATCTTGAGGACTCGGCCTATTCCGCGAAAGAGTAGATTACATACCTGGTCTGACCCAAAATATTGTCAATGAAAATAAGAAATTTCAGAAAAGACAGAGCCCTGTGGTACAGCCTATGCGTGTTGGATGAGAACCCATCTACAACAACTCTAATAGTGCGATCTCTAAGAAAGCTGGATATTAGTGCACCGTGCCAGACTCTATCATAGGCCTTGGAGTTGTTCAGAACCATGACCTTACTCTCACCAAACTGTTGGAGAGACCGACTCCAACTGTCGATCAGTTAGCAGTTCGTTGGTCTCTAACTACCTCACAAGATGATGGTTCACCATGCTCTCAATTACCTTGAAGAGCACGGAGCAAATCGCAATTGGCCAATAATTCGCAGGGTTTTTGGCTTCACCCTTTTTATCGGCTGGATGTTCGCAACCTTCCAACACGCTAAGCAAGTTTGAAAAGGTTGCGTAATGGACGGGCTAGCGTCGAAGAGAACTTACATAGGACAAGTGCCGAGATACCATCTTTGCCCGGGGACATACTAACATCAAGATTCGCAAGGACCAATGGGAAAGCCGGGAAGAATTATGGTCATTATTATGGTGTGGTACCCCGTTACGTAAAAATCCTGTGGATCAGAATACTCACGTACACATAGAGCTAAAACATGCGGCGTATGGAAATGAATGTGGGAGAACACTGCAAAAAATTCTCACGCAGCCCACGTATGTTGGCGAAATGAATCTTAAATCTCCTAACCATTACGCAAACAAGAAAACAAAAATAAATATCAGTGTTCAAGTAAAGCAGGAGCGAATTGACTTGAATCAGAAATTCCCTGGCCACAGTTGCCGCTTCAACAACAATACAGCACCATAAGCCTGAGATTGCTGTTGCTACTCCTAAAAGTGCAACAATTTAGCATTTTTTTGCAACAAAATTAATGAGTCAATGCTGAATGCCACCTGTCTGCATAGCTATGATAGATACAACTTCCTACGTAAGAAGCGCACGGGAAGTGTACGGGAAGCCAACATTACGCCTTTCATTTAAGCCATACCGGTCGAAATGCTCGAACGAGTCATCCAAAATTGGACCCCCAGAATGGAAATCCGGAGGCGTAGTTGCGGCCGACATTTGAAGAAAATTATATTCAAAAAATAAATGCCATAAAATAATCTTTTAAATAAGCAATAAAGATTCCACGCTTGATTTGAATTTTTTTGTTGTGAACAAATACCTGTAGATGGATCACCCAATACTTCTCAATACTTCCATCAGAATTAGTCTTAACTCGATACACCCATCATCCAGGAAGAGCCTTTGCTCCTTTTGGTAAACTTTTCAGACTCCATGTATTATTCTCCTATAATGAATTGATTTCAGATTGCATAGCTTGTTTCCATTATTTTGCCTGATTACTTTGAATAGCTTCTGTGTATATAGAAGGCGTTTGCGTAAAAACTTCTATGGACATCATTAATAAATCCCTAAACCTCGCATTATGCATTAATGTTAGATCGCTGAGACGTTTAGAAATGGGTTCATCTTGTTCAGAATCTTCTCTGGGACGTTTACCACTTCTTCTTCTAATATTCCTTCTGTGTCTTCATATTCCTCATCGAGTCCTTCAAAGTCTTCTTCGTGGAATTCTTCTTGATTTTCTTAATAGATCGCGCTGTCGTGTTCAAAATATTGTGCCTATTTATTTCTAACAATATAACCATACCTGTACTTTGAATAAGTATTGTCATCCTTAAATACAATAAGGTATTTAAAACCTTGATACGAGGAGGGGAAGGGATCACATACACATACGACGTTCACGTCTTCCAAAAGATAGTCGAGTACTTTTTCCGTAAATACATGGATCACAGATCCATCGTATTTCACATGTACATTGAATTATTTTAGCAACTTCTTCTTGACATGATGTTAATCTTTATGACCCCATCTTTCATGAAATAGTTGCAACGTCGAACTACTGGTTACGAATCAATTTACATCCTGGGTTTTAATTACTGGAAAAAATCTGTCTTGTATAATGATCCGTTAAATGACCTGTGACCACTTAGTACAATTTGATCATCCACCGTCAGCCAGCATTCGTCGACTCAAATTCACTATTTTTATTTCGATCTTGAGCAGCCAAAACAGAAAATAAATATCTTTGAATTTCAGAAACGTACAAAACGTCTTCTAAATCATTTCTAAATTTTGACCGTCTACTGTTGAAATAATTGGAATAACTCCCATTCCGAATGCTTTCAGTGTTTCCTTTAATTAAATGAACATGATCAAAGTATTTAAATTGTGTAAAAAGTTTAAAGCAGTTAGTGACGTGTCTAGTTGCACCATTGATTTTTACACAATTACCACCAATCCGTGTTTGTATTTACCTGATTAATCTCATTACAAATAGCATGAAGTGCAACTGATGTTTTTTGCACATTACCAGCTGTTGAAAATGTATACTATTAGCCAACCACCTTATGTAATCCTTTAACCAATGCCCTTTCTACCTGCAATTGTTACATCGTCCTTCTTCGCTGTTATGGTACTTATCCTTTGGACCTTTGTTTATGGTAATCTTGAGTGCCGCTCGATGTTGAAAGTTACTTGTGCTGTTATTTTTATTGCTGTTCCTCTCGAACATGCATAGTTGAATATTAAGTTCATCCACGGTTTTGACTTTTTCACCTGATATCATCATCCAATTTGACCTGAACATCTCGTTACTTTTCGGCAAGATATGCAAAACATTCCATACAAAGAGCATATCTGGTAAGTTTTTCTCACCCTTTGCTCTTATGCCGTTATTCAATTTATCCCAAAGAACTTTAAGTTTGGCTATATGTGTCGAGACGTTCTTCCATTCAAACGAAAATAAATCTGTACATACTTTGAAGAGTTTGCCTTTCTCTGTTGCTTCATACATATTCTTTAGCGCTTCCCATATTTCGAACGTATTTTCCTTATCCGTCACTTTTCGGTACACCGAATCCGATATGCAACTCGTTATGACTGTCTTTGCATACGCATTTGCATTCCTTTATAATTCTGCGCGTTTTTTGCCTTGTGCATCTGTAGCACCTTCTGGCAGATTTTCCGGCATTGTAATCCTTAAATCAATTACATCCAGAGCTCCCTCATAAAAATCCAAAATGTCTTGGATTTTTCTTTTCCAGATTGGCCATTCCGACTTACCTGACAAAGGTTTAATGTTCTTCCAAAACTCCATATTTTTTGTCTTGATGACTACTTGCAATTCTCTTGAAGGATCAATCTAGAATCTTGAATTCCAATTAAAAATTCTTGATGTTTGAATTCTTTTTTTTTATTTTATAAAATATTTTTCAGTTTTGGTGAGGTCCATTGAATTCAGTAATTTTATTGAACTGACATAAACTTCCATGTACATATAAAAGTTAATTTCAAACGTAACTTGGTCATACACGATCTAATATGTAGAGTAATGGTTACTAGAAAACAATATTTACAACATGGATTTGGTATCATCGTCGCCTTCTACACCTTCTTCGCCGTCTCCATCATTTTCCAACTATGATAACACCAAAACAAAAAAATCCCACGACAGCCTTTTTTGGTGTTTTTTTTAATTGACCAGCACTCAGGGGTTTTCCCTATACATGCAATGTGTGGAAAGTAAGGGAGTACAGGTGGGAAAGAGGGAGTAATGTTTATTGACACTTGCCTTGAACTTCTGAATGTCGCAATTAGTGGAAAATACATTTGCCGGAAGTCGATTCCACATACAGACTGTACGAGCGAAAAGGGAATTTGATCCGTGTATAGTGCGGTCAACTGGCCAATCAACAACAAACGGGTGTGAATTCCTAAATAGTCGCGTATTCCTACCGAACATCCTCACGTCATGAATGTGGCGACGGATGTCTGATGAACACACACCATGAAAGTAACGATAGAAAAGCGTCACGCAAGCCATATTCCGATGCTCCGATGCTCAAGGGAAACAATAGAGTTGGATACCCTACTGTCACTTATCAGCACCATAGCTCTCTTTTGAACACGGTCAAGTAGCTCCAAGGATGATTTCGGCGCACCTGCCCATATATGGGAGTTGTATTCCATCTTCGGCCTGATGTAAGTTGTATAGATATTGAAAAGATCAGGAGGAGTAAAATATTTCCCTGCCAAGTGTCTAATCCAAAATTCGCCTTTTGTCCTCAATATCTTGAGGACTCGGCCTATTCCGCGAAAGAGTAGATTACATACCTGGTCTGACCCAAAATATTGTCAATGAAAATAAGAAATTTCAGAAAAGACAGAGCTCTGTGGTACAGCCTATGCGTGTTGGATGAGAACCCATCTACAACCACTCTAATAGTGCGATCTCTAAGAAAGCTGGATATTAGTGCACCGTGCCAGACTCTATCATAGGCCTTGGAGATATTCAGAACCATGACCTTACTCTCACCAAACTGTTGGAGAGACCGACTCCAACTGTCGATCAGTTAGCAGTTCGTTGGTCTCTAACTACCTCACAAGATGATGGTTCACCATGCTCTCAATTACCTTGAAGAGCACGGAGCAAATCGCAATTGGCCAATAATTCGCAGGGTTTTTGGCTTCACCCTTTTTATCGGCTGGATGTTCGCAACCTTCCAACACGCTAAGCAAGTTTGAAAAGGTTGCGTAATGGACGGGCTAGCGTCGAAGAGAACTTACATAGGACAAGTGCCGAGATACCATCTTTGCCCGGGGACATACTAACATCAAGATTCGCAAGGACCAATGGGAAAGCCGGGAAGAATTATGGTCATTATTATGGTGTGGTACCCCGGAACGTAAAAATCCTGTGGATCAGAATACTCACGTACACATGGAGCTAAAACATGCGGCGTATGGAAATGAATGTGGGAGAACACTGCAAAAAATTCTCACGCAGCCCACTTATGTTGGCGAAATGAATCTTAAATCTCCTAACCATTACGCTAACAAGAAAACAAAAATAAATATCAGTGTTCAAGTAAAGCAGGAGCGAATTGACTTGAATCAGAAATTCCCTGGCCACAGTTGCCGCTTCAACAACAATACAGCACCATAAGCCTGAGATTGCTGTTGCTACTCCTAAAAGTGCAACAATTTAGCATTTTTTTGCAACAAAATTTATGAGTCAATGCTGAATGCCACCTGTCTGCATAGCTATGATAGATACAACTTCCTACGTAAGAAGCGCACGGGAAGTGTAGGTGGAGGACTTGCTCTACTGTTACACCATTCTATGTTGTACTGACCTATTTCGCCTGAGCTTGACTCTAGAAACCTATACATTGAATGTATGGGGGTAGCCGTCAAGTCTGGAACTGCCGAGATTGAGCTATAAAACATATATATGCCGCCGGTTGTTAGCTGTGTCCGACATTGTTTGCCTGACATTAGCAATCTGCTACAAGGCAATAACTGCTTGGTCCTGAGACTTTAATGCCCTGCACGCACTGTATCATTCTCTCCTAGACAGCAACCAGAGAGGCATAGCTTTGGCAAAGTAAATTGATAGCTCTACGTTCTGCACAGTGAATGAGGGCGCCCCAAGCCGATTATCGGCGATTGTCATAGATCGTCAGACATATCGCCTAGCCTAATCAAAGAGGACACCTGGCTACCCGCCATATTGTTAGGATCGGACCACCTTCTCTCCATTAACAGACCATCTGACTTCAGTATCTCTGGACGCAGTACGTATCTCAATCAAATAAAGATGATTGGGATGTCTTCAGAGAAGCCACCAATCGCAGTTTTAGAAATCTACCCTTTCCTTCGGATGTTCGGGTAGCCGAGAATAACTTCCGGGTAACCATCAGCGCAGCAGTCACTCCTGCTGGTCGAATACCCGAGTTACGATCATATTTCCCAGAAAAGGGACCCGCAGTTGAACATGATGACATTCGTCGCTCCAACTCAGCTGACCCTAAAATTCGGGATATCAACAACTGAGATCAGTAGGTTGGTCAACGAATATAAGAACAAATGGCTTAATCACTTAAAGCAGTAAAACTTAAGATCCTGAATTGGCAAGTATTGCATAACGTCAAATCGCTCTCTAAGCTTGATAGGAAGGATCATACAGCTATCTGTTATAATTTGAAAAGGTAGGAATAAGTTCCTCATGTCACTCGCCGACAGTACATGTGGATCTGACAAATAAACCTCGGTGACTTCTTGCAAAGCTATACGTTCGTCTGTAGAGAACTACGCAGCCCCGGTGTGGTCGGAGAACGTGGTTATGACGCAGTGAAAGAAAATTAACACCTGCAAGAATGCAGTTCTAGGAACATCAACAGGGTGTCTCCTTATGTCTTCTGAGGACCATCCACACGATGAGACAAAACTCCTTTCCGCGCAGCCACAATTTCTTGTTGTCCAAGGAATATCTGCTTAGGTGTTTTCGCAGTAGTCATCCCAACCACCATCTCATGGACTCCTCCGAGCAGGCAGGTCAGGTATGCCATTCATTATCAAAAGAGAGAGGTCCAGCTATACAAGAGAGAACCCTGAGATCATCGAAACTAGCAGGCAGGTCTGAAGGACACGCTTATAAAGTCGCAGCGGCAGTGTCCAGCTATAGCGTGATTTAGGTATACATCCCCTGGTATTAACTTAAGAAGAAGACGCCAACTCGGCAGACGCGTATGGTTCTGGCTCAGCTGAAATCTATATGTTGCACTCTCCTCACAGTTGCCACTGCAAAAATACACAGCTTAATGGCAATCGCATTTCGTAAGAAATTGTAAAGACGTTTGTATCACATTTTTCTAATACAATGTGTTAATTTTTACGCATCAGTGTAGATCTGAGCTGAAAGAAGTTTAGAGACAATATTTTATCATTAAGTTGACGTTTTACCTTTGTTCACCGAATAAATGTTCGAATGTTACCGAGGATTCGATAAAATTGTTGACGATTTTAATACCGTTGGTGTAGTTAATATGCTCCCTACTTTTTCTTAAAGCAAGAGACAAATTTTGTCTCTTAAATTTAAATTAAAAGAGAAAAATTACTTTTATTGCATTGTGGTTCCTTGGATGCCTTAAATCATTTGAGATGTCTTATTGCATTAATGTCGAATACAATAAATGTGCGAATTTAACTATTTTATGTACTTATTGTAGAAGCTATGTAAATACGTTGACTGTTCAAAGTATTCAGTAATGTTTTGGAAAGCAAGTAAAGTGTAGAAAAAAAAAAACGCTGTCAAACCGAACGAGACAAATTCAGTGAAGTTATTTAAAGGCCCGCAACTTTGAACTCCGAAAAATGGAGTTTGGTCAAATAAAATCATTGTTCAGTATTGGGGAGAAGCAGGCTCAGCGTCATAATTGTCGATATAGATAAAGCTGTTATCGGATTAAAAAAATTTACAGAACTACCCAGTGCAATTTTCGTTTTCCTTCATTTGATTTCTCAGAACGACCGGCGATTTTCTTTGTGTCACTTATACCATCCCAGCTTGTCGCATATTGAACATGTGGATTTCCTTTTCTTCAAGAGGACCATAAAAAATTTTTGGTTGGCGTCCACCTGTTTCTAACAAAATTTGTCGATTCTTCCCATTTGCAGCGGCATTGTCCCACAAATTTGGTTGGACACTACCTAAAAGTTAAATATTGTTTACGTTAGAAAGGACAGTGTATACCTTTTTGCTCAGTATTGGACTTTACGTTAAACATCTATTTACGCAGTTGCTACATACAAGAACTCCCGCTACTGATAAGTCATCCAGCCGCAATGCGGGGCTTAAGTGTGACCATAAGGACTACGCTGACGATAGAAGATTGTATTTCTATCAGAAGGGTGACTCATGCCAGATGGATCTAAGCACGAACGAAGAACTTCCTACATCCGTCAATTAGCATCCGTTGCTCTTGGATGGAACGTCTAATTGACACCAAATTATACTCTTTTTACAAACGAGGCAGAGAATAAATCCATTGGCTTTTGGGGCCATGTCCGTCCTTGGGAGCCGTCGGTTCGCCACGAATCCAGTAGCGACTGGCCCTTTAGTGAGTGGCTGTTGGTCTGTGTCTGACTCCTGACCGGCAGTTAGACTTCTGATAATTTTAGATGAAGGCATAAAATCTAATCTAAAACTCGTTCGAAATCATGCTCTGAAGGGCTGCATATTCGGAGACCAAACTACTGCAGCATCAGCTTCACGTTGCAGTAAGTTATCTGCCGTTGACGTCCCGTTTAGTGAAGTTTAAGCGCCAAGCTTTGCTAGTCGGCTTGCTACTGTTGCAATATCAATCAACTTCAACAAAGCAGATATCAACCTCAAAGTGCAATGATAGCCGAATGCAAATCGTTGGATTGTCAACACTATTGGCATAAGATATTTGGACATAGGAAAATCGATGCTATTCAGGAAATAGAAAAGAGAGAACTTGTAAGTGATCTAAAAGTTTATGACTGTGCATTCGAAGAGTTTGGGATATATGCGCTCCATATAAATATCGAAAGCCCCGTTTAGCAAACAAACGGCAACATCAAACAGGCGATTGCTAGATCTGGTTCACATTGATGTTTGCGTACCTATGCAAACTTTATCGGCGATGGTTATAGTCGATTTATTGTTTTCTACCTAATCGGAAATACGACGTTTGAAAAGATTAAGTGTTTCCTGGAATTGGTTAACAACAAATTTTCAAGATATCCATTAGTCTTAAGGTCGGACAACGATGGAGTTAGCATAAGTAACAACGTCAGGAAATAGAAAAGAGAGAACTGGTAAGTGATCTAAAAGTTTATGACTGTGCATTCGAAGAGTTTGGGATATATGCGCTCCATATAAATATCGAAAGCCCCGTTTAGCAAACAAACGGCAACATCAAACAGGCGATTGCTAGATCTGGTTCACATTGATGTTTGCGGACCTATGCAAACTTTATCGGCGATGGTTATAGTCGATTTATTGTTTTCTACCTAATCGGAAATACGACGTTTGAAAAGATTAAGTGTTTCCTGGAATTGGTTAACAACAAATTTTCAAGATATCCATTAGTCTTAAGGTCGGACAACGATGGAGTTAGCATAAGTAACAACGTCAGGAGCTATTTACCTATAGAATCTAAAGGTTTTCAATGCCAGTATACCGCAGCAAAACGAAGTCGGTGAAAGAAAAAACAGGTCAATGCACACTGGGCCAGATTTCAAATTGTGCGGCATAAATTCGCACAATGACACTATAAAACTGTAACTTGACATATCAGATAGTCCCTAAATGTGTGACAAATAGCCCAAAATTTAGACCGATCTGATGACGCATAGCCCTTCCGCCCATATAAAGTTAAGGGGTTAAGTGCGAATAAATAGTAATTCAACTAACTTTTTTTAGACCAAACCATTATGTTTATGGTATCATATTTATTTATGTATATGGGTTTATAATTAATAAAAGGTTATAAAGAACAATTATTTAAAAAAAAAATTG
Organism: Hydrotaea diabolus; assembly: GCA_963513945.1. Lineage (NCBI taxonomy): Eukaryota > Metazoa > Arthropoda > Insecta > Diptera > Muscidae > Hydrotaea > Hydrotaea diabolus. The sequence goes on from OY740717.1 coordinate 108,452,167, forward strand.
GTGATATTGGCTGATATATAGGAACCGCTTTTTTGACGTTGAATCCGATTTCTCAAAAACTGCTCGTACGATTTCCTGCAAATTGGCAAGAGGTATTGTTTATTAGTTCAGATGTGACGTGGGATTTAACTCAACTAAAAATATAGTCAATGTATGGATATTCACCTTTGGAATTTCCAAATATCTTCCTCTTCTTCTGCATCTAATTCAAAATAATATGTAATTTCAGTTTCTGAATCAGAGTCAGTGTCACTGTCATCGATTGTGGAATTAATGTTATAGAGATTATCGAAGATTGGTCTTTTCAGGAGGGAAATGACGTCTGCGGGCAATGGTTTCGATTTTTTTTTGAGCTGCTCTTTTATTTAATACTATACTCGATATAAGAGGATCCGAGGAATCAATTGCTCTCTGAAACACGTCTGTCATATTGTTCACTCTACTGTTTTGTCTAGCATGCGACCGCCTGTCGCTTTTATAATATTTGTTGCGTGCTTCTGAAGCGTTTTCACCAAGAAAGCCTAATGGTAATAGAGATGATTCTATTATTTGGTAACCGTGTATCAGAACTTTGTGTACAGTTGCCGACATCGGATACCATGGGTACTTAGACATATACAATGAGATAGTTTTCTGGCAATATTCCTGGAACTTATGGGGATTGATTTGTAGTTCGCATGATGTTGCAATTAAGATCGTGTGAAAACATGTCAGTACTTCTAAGTCGAGCTCTAAAATTTCCGCAAATAATTTTACATAGGCAAATGCTCTCCTCGCAGTGTTTCCATCGTTGTTATTTCCGTTACCATTTTGTTTTGGCTTATCAACATGTAAACCCATTTCCTTCCACAGCCTTTATTGGATTTTTTTCTTTCTATCCATAATTAAAATTTTTTCTTCTGAATTTCTTATTTGCCATTTTCTCAAAACTATTCTATACGAGATTTTTAGCACGAATTCAAAGAAGCGTATCCACGCATGGAGCGGGCTTATGCCGTATTGCAAGCTTCCAGGTTTTGGTTCGAATTTCGGATAGCAAATATTATCACTTTCCATGAACATTTTCGGGCTGGCCCCACATATTGGACACAATTGAGCAGATTTTGTGCCGGTCAAAATATTTAAAACTTTCCCATCTATTAATGTCATATGAAGATCATAAGTTACAGTGATTTTTCTCTCAGTCAATAAAGTGCATACGTAGGGCTCCAGCTTTTGTATTTGGTTGTCCAGATCTTTTTTTTCTTTAAGAATATGTTCCTTTGTTTCTTTCACAAACTCTAATTTAAGCGGCCTACAAAATCGTACTGACTGTGGAGTTTGATTAAGCCATAAAACCGTTTCAAAATCACCTACTAGTTTTAGTGGTATTACGGTAGTTGCAAATAAGGGCTGATCAAATGATTGTGGGTCGTTCACACTAAATTTCTGTTTGTATGTACTTTGACCAGTAGATCCGTCGAATCCATAACTTGCGATTAGTTTCACATTTGTAATTTTTGGGAACTGCTTGAATATTTCTTCCTGAAAAAGGATAATGCGACAAACTGTATGATCCAACAAGTCCTTAAGAGGGACTTGCGCTACGGTTTCTGTAACAGTAATTCCCTGTGGTCTACAGTTAGATTTTGCTTCCCTCACTTTGTTGTAACTTGGATATTGACTTTTGTTTAACTCCCGAATGTTGTTGTATTGCTGTTTTGTGAACGAGTTTTCAAGCAAAAACGCTACAGCCTCATTTGGAGTTAGATGCAACGGTTCAGAACCCGTCCGAGTTTTTTTTAAATTCGGTTCCTTTAATGTTAGAAAAGTATTTCTTAACATTAGGTTCGTAGCTGTCTCATTACATTTTTTCGCAGAAAATTGCTGCAGCGTGCACAAGAAGTGAAGCATTGTGGCCTTGGTCGTCTGCCAAAGCAGAGGCTAATTTCCTCTTAGTCGGGTTCCTGCATGGGTGTATCCTACTCGAGGACGCCCTACTCGATTCATAGACGACGTAGTATTCAATGTCAAAATCATGTTTGACGATAGCCACTTTGAATGCTTGGCCTTGAACGTTCTTAAATTTCGGCTGCATTTCGGCAAGTTTTTTTTAATAAACAGATCAAAGCTTTTTACGTTTTTTCTTAATATCCTGTTTAATTTCAGGGCTTAAGCTATTTGCATTTAGCTGCTCGAATATCCACCTCGAAATTTCAGACGCTTCCCTATTGTTGTCTATCCAAACATTCAACAGCGTTGCATGACAAAATGCAAACGTATCTGGAAGTGGACAAAGACGAAGAGAATGCGAGCAAAACCGCAAATGAAATTAAAAACATATTTTTATACGCACTTTGGGCTTTAATTTTACATAATTACATTTTGGCACAATTTGGCAGAAGGTTAGTTCTACATTCACAGAACACGGGCACGGGGTTGGTTATCTTCTATTTTAGGACATAACAAAACAATACACATTTGACTCGACAAATAAAAACACTTTTTTTAATTTACATACTCTACATACCTTGATCATTATTTTCCATTCTTAAGAATTAGTTTTAAATCAAACGTAAAAAATTTTCACAGCCACAAATTCAACAAAAAGTTTTGCCTCTTTTATGCCAAAGCAACAGCTGATAAAACATATGACTTTAAGACAACGCCAATGTTTCAGGGTTGCCATAACATCAAAATTTTTGATGATTTCCTAACATCCCAAGTGTATTCTTAAAAAAAAAAATATTTAAGTGGAGTTTTGTCTCCACAAAAATTTTGAATTTATGCCGCATAATTTGAAATCTGGCCCAGTGTGCAATGGTTAAATGGCCAGATGTTTTTGATGGGGCAAAGTTACCCAATATTATTTAAGGGGGGTCTATTGTCACATCAAATTACTTACAAAATCGTTTAAATTCAAGAGCTACCAGTACCATTCAATTTGAATTGTGGGAGGGTAGACAACCTTATATCGGACACTTAAAGGTTTTTGGCACAAAGGCTCATGTTCTCATTCCAAAAGAAAATCAAAGAAAAATGGATAAATAGGCAGAAATTTTAACGTTTGTTGGCTATGACGAACATTCACGGAGACTAAAAGGATAATTATTAGTAGAGACGTTAAATTTATTCAAAGTCCAGATCCAAATGAAGATTTAATTGAAACAAAAACATACAACGTGGCACTAAAATCAAAAAAACGAGAAAAATGGATTAACTCTTTGAACGAGGAATTTACAGCTTTAAAGAAATCCGGTACACGGGAACTGGTAATACGGGAACACGGGAACATAGTAAGTTGCAAGTGGACTTATAAAATAAAGCGAGATGCCGAAGGAAAAGCTCAAAGGTTTAAATCACATTTAGTGGTAAGGCAAGTAACTCTCCGTGCTTTGCTGTCTGTTGCTGGCATAAAAAAGTTGCCCGTCGACCACTTTTATGTAAAATCTGCTTTTTTAAATAGAGAGCTCAGAGAAGTCATATAAAACAAGCTGCAAATGTTTGGAACAATACTTTGGTTGAGGTTCTACGTTACGGTGGTTTCAAACAATCGTCGTTCTTATATACGTTGACGATATTTTAGTAGCCAGCGAAAAAGAATCCAAAATCAAATCAGTGGAAATTTTGTTGAAAAGAAATTTTGATATCACTACTCCGTCCTATGGAAATGAATGTGGGAGAACACTGCAAAATTCTCACGCAGCCCACGTATGTTGGCGAAATGAATTTTAAATCTCTTAACCATTACGCCAACAAGAAAACAAAAACAAATATCAGTGTTCAAGTAAAGCAGGAGCGAATTGACTTGAAGCAGCAATTCTTTGGCCACAGTTCAACAACAATACAGCACCATAAGCCTGAGATTGCTGTCGCTACTCCTAAAAGTGCATCAATTTAGCATTTTTTTGCAACAAAATTTATGAGTCAATGCTGAATGCCACCTGTCTGCATAGCTATGATAGATACAACTTCCTACGTTAGAAGCGCTCGGGAAGTGTAGGTGGAGGACTTGCTCTACTGTTACACCATTCTATGTTGTACTGACCTATTTCGCCTGAGCTTGACTCTAGAGACCTATACATTGAATGTATGGGGGTAGCCGTCAAGTCTGGAACTGCCGAGATTGAGCTATAAAACATATATATGCCGCCGGTTGTTAGCTGTGTCCGACATTGTTTGCCTGACATTAGCAATCTGCTACAAGGCAATAACTGCTTGGTCCTGAGACTTTAATGCCCTGCACGCACTGTGTCATTCTCTCCTAGACAGCAACCAGAGAGGCATTGCTTTGGCAAAGTAAATTGATAGCTCTACGTTCTGCACAGTGAATGAGGGCGCCCCAAGCCGATTATCGGCGATTGTCATAGATCGTCAGACATATCGCCTAGCCTAATCAAAGAGGACACCTGGCTACCCGCCATATTGTTAGGATCGGACCACCTTCTCTCCATTAACAGACCATCTGACTTCAGTATCTCTGGACGCAGTACGTATCTCAATCAAATAAAGATGATTGGGATGTCTTCAGAGAAGCCACCAACTGCAGTTTTAGAAATCTACCCTTTCCTTCGGATGTTCGGGTAGCCGAGAATAACTTCCGGGTAACCATCAGCGCAGCAGTCACTCCTGCTGGTCGAATACCCGAGTTACGATCATATTTCCCAGAAAAGGGACCCGCAGTTGAACATGATGACATTCGTCGCTCCAACTCAGCTGACCCTAAAATTCGGGATATCAACAACTGAGATCAGTAGGTTGGTCAACGAATATAAGAACAAATGGCTAGATCACTTAAAGCACTAAAACTTAGGATCCTGAATTGGCAAGTATTGCATAACGTTAAATCGCTCTCTAAGCTTGATAGGAAGGATCATACAGCTATCTGTTATAATTTGAAAAGGTAGGAATAAGTTCCTCATGTCACTCGCCGACAGTACATGTGGATCTGACAAATAAACCTCGGTGACTTCTTGCAAAGCTATACGTTCGTCTGTAGAGAACTACGCAGCCCCGGTGTGGTCGGAGAACGTGGTTATGACGCAGTGAAAGAAAATTAACACCTGCAAGAATGCAGTTCTAGGAACATCAACAGGGTGTCTCCTTATGTCTTCTGAGGACCATCCACACGATGAGACAAAACTCCTTTCCGCGCAGCCACAATTTCTTGTTGTCCAAGGAATACCTGCTTAGGTATGTTCGCAGTAGTCATCCCAATCGCCATCTCATGGACTCCTCCGCCCAGGCAGATCAGGTATGACATTCATGATCAAAAGAGAGAGGTCCAGCGATACAGAGAGAACCCAGAGATCATCGAAACTATCAGGCAGGTCTGAAGGACACGTTGATAAAGTCGCAGCGGCAGTGTCCAGCTATAGCGTGATTTAGGTATACATCCCCTGGCTATTAACTTAAGAAGAAGACGCCAACTCGGCAGACGCGTATGGTTCAGGCTCAGCTGAAATCTATATGGTGCACTCTCCTCACAGTTGCCACTGCAAAAATACACAGTAAGGTGATCATTACATTCAAATACAAGAAAAATTGCAGTTAATAAATGGCTGTTAATTTCCACCGACGTGTCTTTTGTGATTGTTTGATTTATGTTACTTTTATGGAATTTAAACAAACGAAGCAACGTCAACATTTGACAATTTTAAGCCAGTCGTATCACCTTTTTCCAATACAATATGTTAATTTTTACGTATCAGTCTAGATCTGAGCTGAAAGAAGTTTAGAGACAATATTTTATCATTAAGTTGACGTTTTACCTTTGTTTACCGAATAAATGTTCGAATGTTACCGAGGATTCGATGAAATTGTTGACGATTTTAATACCTACACCAAGTTAATATGCTCGCTACTTTTTTTTAAAGCAAGACACAATTTTTTTCTCTTAAACTCAAATTAAAAGAGAAAAATTACTTTTATTGCATTGTGGTTCCTTGGAAGCTTAAAATCATTTGAGATGTCTTATTGCATTAATGTCGAATACAATAAATGTGCGAATTTAACTGTTTTATGTACTTATTGTAGAAGCTATGTAAATATGTTGGCTGTTCAAAGAAGTATTCAGTAACGTTTTGGAAAGCAAGTAAAGTGTAGAAATAAAACGCTGTCAAACCGAACGAGACAAATTCAGTGAAGTTATTTAAAGGCCCGCAACCTTGGACTCCGAAAAATGGAGTTTGGTCAAGTAAAATCATTGTTCAGTATTGGGGAGAAGCAGGCTCAGCGTCATAATTGTCGATATAGATAAAGCTGTTATCGAATTAAAAAATTTTACAGAACTCCCCAGTGCAATTTTCGTTTTCCTTCATTGGAATTCTCAGAACGACCGGCGATTTTCTTTGTTTCACTTATACCATCCCAGCTTATTGCAACTGAACATGTGGATTTTCTTTTCTTCAAGAGGACCAGAAAAAATTTTTGGTTGACGTCCACTTGTTTCTAAAAAAATTTGTCGATTCTTCCCAATTTGCAGCGGCATTGCCCCACTAATTTGGTGGACACTACCTAAAAGTTAAATATTGTTTAAGTTAGAAAGGACAGTGTATACCTTTTTGCTCAGTATTGTACTTTACGTTAAACATCGATTTACGCAGCTGCTACATACAAGAACTCCCGCTACTGATAAGTTATCCAGCCACGATGCGGGGCTTAAGTGTGACCACAAGGACTCCGCTGACGATGAAGATTGTATTTCTATCAGAAGGGTGACTCATGCCAGATGGATCTAAGCACGAACGAAGAACTTCCTACATCCGTCAATTAGCATCTGTTGCTCTAGGATGGAGCGTCTAATTGACACCAAATTATATTCTTTTTACAAACGAGGCAGAGAATAAGTCCATTTCTTTTGGGGCCATGTCCGTCCTTGGGGCCGTCGGTTCGCCACGAATCCAGCAGCGACTGGCCCTTTAGTGAGTGGCTGTTGGTCCGTGTCTGTCTCCTGACCGGCAGTTAGACTTCTGATAATTTTAGATGAAGGCATAAAATCTAATCTAAAACTCGTTCGAAATCATGCTCTGAAGGGCTGCATATTCGGAGACGAAACTACTGCAGCATCAGCTTCACGTTGCAGTAAGTTATCTGCCATTGACGTCCCTTTTAGTGAAGAAAAGAAATTTTGATATCAACAACATCGGTAAAGTAAACCACTACTTGGGGAGATTGCACAATTCTGGCGTCAGGACCTGAAGTAGATGGTAAATGCTAGAAAACGAATTTTTACCTTACTGACTTAGCACGCTCTTTCACTGCGAGGAATATGAAAATATCCGCCTTCAAATCATCAGCCACACTGTTTACTGCATGGACCGCAGAGGTGCGGTTGTCTTTCAATGTGAAAGTCGATGACATCAACATCCCGACTACCAACTACCCCAAATCCTTGGGGTCACATTTGGCAGTCTTTTTCGATCCTCTGCAAATGCTACAGCTATCTGCGATAAGCTCAAAACTAGGAACAAGGTCCTCAAGTCACTTGCCCTCAGAACATCAACAGAGTGTCTTCTTATGTCTTCTGACCATCTACATAAGGAGACGAAGCTCCTTTCCGTGCGCAGACACAATTTCCCGCTGTCTAAGCAATACCTGTTAGGACGTTTTCGCAGCAGTCATCCTAAGCACAATCTCTTAAACAGGATGCCTCCGCCCAGGCATATCAGGTACGATCTTCATAATCTAGAGAGAGAGGTCCAGCGGTATAAGAGAAAACCTTTACATCATAGAAACTACAGGTCTGAACAACATTCACTCCAATAAAATTGCAGCAGCAGTATCCAGCTACCGTGTGAATGTAGTGCTAGGGGATCATTCCCCGGAGATTTCACCTGAGGAGAAGGAACTACCTCGGCAGACGAGCGTGGTTCTGGCGCAGCTGATATCTGGATGGTGCAGCCGCCTCAATTCTTACTGGGCATAAAATGATGCTACTTGGGGTTAGAGATATTTCAAATATCAGGATTCCTTATCAAAGTTTTGCATTCTTCGGATGACTTACATCAAAAATCTCCGTTAGGAATTGAGTTTAGAGAATGAGAAGCCATCTAAACATTTAATGGACCAGGGCTATAGCAAACCAGAATTTCAACAGTAACTAGACCATACGAAGTATCAACGATTAATTAGATCTCTCTTATACCTGAGCGTAAATTCATGGCCAGATATTGCAGTGAGCGTGTCGATTCTCGCCAGGAATGTTAGTAATCCGACGCAAGAAGATCTGTAATATTTGCAGGGTACAGACAATTATTATCTTCGTCTAAGAAAATTCAACGATACGCATTATGTACTGTATGGTTATGCTGTCGCACATTGGGCTGTAGATAGGCTAGATAGAAAATCGAATTCGGGTTATATTTCCAGATAAATTGGACGTGTAGGAAACAAACTTGTGTTTCGCTAACGTCAACCGAGGCTGAATTTGTCGCACTATTCGAAGCTTTCAAAGAAGACATTTGGTTGCGAAATTTTTTGGAGGATATGCTTATAGAACAAAACACGCCAATTGTCATCTAAGAGGACAATCAAATTTGTCTGCGGATTATAAAAAAAAGAAAGGCTGAGCAACAGAACTAAACATCGATACTAAAATGCATTTTGTTAAGGATCATATAGAGAACAATCACATAATGTGCGTTTATTGTCATAATGAGATGACGGTAGCAGACACAGCCGTTACACGCAACTAATTTTGAACAATTTCGATCATCTATTGGCATTAAGAATAATGAAGGAAGGACGTTCAATTTCAACTTTGTTCAAAACTACTGTATAAGAATTCGTTTATTAAAACATAGTATGTATAGATTTTATTTGGTTGTTTAATCAATATCAAAATAATTTTTTTATTCCGTAATATAATTTCGTAAATTGAACTCGTGTGTTTTTTTGTTCTTAAGAAATAGATTTCCACGCATAGAATCCTGCTACAGCTGCTAGTGTGCTACGAACCAAATCGAGCTTGGTTCAGTGTGGTTCTTTGAGATCAGGTACCTCTTTTTTTGATGAACTTTCCTTTCACCACTCATACCCGCACCTGCCAACAGAGGGGACCACGCCTCCATGATGTAGGGACAACGTACACATTATGGTACGTTGGTTCTAGATGTTACACTTGTTAATGATAAATATAGTAACCTGATCAGCAATCGGGAGGTGACATGAGACTGTTCCTTCTCCGATCACATGTGTATTAACTTCAATTCTTTCTTTGAAGCGGATTAAGAACACCAATTTCTAAACGAAATGATGAAGTATTGGATAACATATAAACATGAAATATAGGCGCCCCTAATATCTTGTTGTTGGTAGTACAGGAAACACCTCAAGGAGGTGTACTCTCCCCGCTGTTGAATCTTAACTTCGACACAATGCCTTAAGCCACTGATGAGACGTGCTACAAGAAAATTGCACACGCGGATGATGTGGCGGCGGCAGCCGTGGGCAAGGAACCAAATATGCTTTCGGAGTCTGTTCGAAAGTTATTAAGAAAATGCTGTCGGAGTCGTAGGCTGGGTGTAAATCTAGCAAAACCGAACTTTCGTTACTCAAAAGTGCTACATTTATTTGACTGGTGCTGCATAGAAAACTAAACTGGAACCAAGAAAACCTCCTGGAACCTCAATTTGAGGTCCACTTATGATGAAATGTTCTTCAAACATTATAGCAAAGCAAGTGACTGGAACTATAGATGTGCGACTAGGCGCGACGGGGGCATGGAAGTAAAAGGACTATGAGCACATTATTGCGTATAGTCATGGGGCGGATGGCTCTGGATGTGATAGCGAGACATTCGTGTAGTCACAGCAACAACTGACACACTTGCGACGGCTAGCGCAATGAGAACTCAATTGAGTGTACGAGGGTGGATATTTATATTTCGGGTCCTGACAATACTAGTGTTTCCAGATGCATACTGGAACTTTCATTAGAAACTTTTAACATTTTTTAGCATTCACTCAGAACGTTTTGTCAGATGAGGGCGAATTTTTTGCTTACAGTGTGTTGAAAAATTCATCTCAATCAAATAATGGAATTATGCCGTAAACATTTTCGTGCGATGATTTTTTACGATTTTCTGCGTGGGTTATCGAGACAAGAGTGTTTAAATCAACTTGTTTCGACTTTTGCCAATGAAGCACCATCAAAAACCACTGTTAATCGCTGGTACCAAGAGTTCAGTCTCGGACGCCGTTCGCACCAGGGTGAATTTCGTGAAGGACGTCCAACTTCTGTCACTTTGCCAGAAACCATCGATGCTGCGCGTGAACTGATTAAGCAAGACCGACATATGACATACCGTGAGATTGAGGCATCCTTGTGCATTATTACGACAAGCATCAATAAGATATTGCATGTTCATTTGGCCGTGAAAACAATTTGTTCTCGTTGGATCCCATCGATCCCAATGTGACGAATGCTCAAAAAAAAGGCTCGTATGGATTGGTGCAAAGAGATGTTGAAAAAGTATAACTGCGGTAGCTTAAAGGCAGTGAATAACATTGTCAAAGGTGACGAATCAAGGATCTATATATATGAACCCGAAACAAAACAGCAATCGACAGTATTGTTCTTTCAAGACGAGGCAACGACTTCTTCTTATTCCCTAGCATCAAGAAAAAAATGCGTGGTCAACGTTTTTCATCGCCCGAAGCAGCTGTTGAAGCGTTAAAAAATCATGTTTTGGGGGTGTCTCAATTGGTGGAGTGGAAAAAGTGCTTCGAAAATTGGGTTGTGCGCATGCAAAAATGTGTTGATCTCAAAGAAGAATATTTTGAAAAACAATAAAACCATTGGTGATATTGATAACAACTTTTATCACGAAAATCGTTTCTCATTGCTTATAGGTAGGAAAAGAAACCCACGTGCGTAGAGACCAGAAAGATTTGGTCTTGTATGAATGAGAAGCGAACGCGGATCGTGATAAATCTGACAAGAAACCATCAAAGAAAAATCATTGCGGCCACTTTCGTGCAGTTTCAAGTATCAAGAGAAGAAGATAACTGAATATCTTCTTTGCCACTTCCTGGCATTGCGGATAACAGACAAAACATGTCTTTTCGCTGGTGAGTTGGGCATGATTCACAACTTCACGATTACGACAGGCTGTCTCAAGGATAACATATGCTGTGGCCAGGTAGCATAGGACAAATAACACTTTATCCAAGGGATGTTTACAATATTTTCAGGTGTTTTTTGGTGACCTAATCCCCAAAAAAATACTTTAAATTTTTTTTTCCAAAACATTTTCTTTTTAAATTGCAATTTTCGTCGGATGAATCTTTATTGACTATAACTTTGGAACGAGCAGTCTTCTTCAAAAAGGGACATAACTTACACATTTTCTTTGAATATACACTTATATCTTTATTAGGATGCTAGCTATTGTTAAGTTAGGGCCCGTTGTGATAACGATTACTTGTCGCGAATAACACTAGACAAAAAAATTGATGTCTTGTCTTTTTTTGCAACTGGATTTCACAAGGCACAAAAAAATAACTTTTTAGTTTCCAGACAAAAATGTTGTTGCCTAGTGTTATTCGCGACGGGCTATTCCTGTTCAATGTACAAATGTAAAATATTATAATAATAATAAAACAAAAGTGTGTTGCAGCTAATATTCGCTTTGTCGCCGATGAAGACATGATAGCGCTGTAGTACGTTCATATTAACTATGTGAATCGGCTGGACCGGACGGCATCCCCATAGCATCATAACAGGAGTCTTTGGAAGTCTGTCTACCATAACTTATGTATATGTATCGAAGGCATGGAGAGAGGTCAAAGTGGTATTTATCCACAAAGCTGAAAAAATCATACATAACACGACGAAGGATTACACGCCAATTAATCTACAACGTTTCTGCCGAAACCCTGGAAAGGCTCTTGGAGCTTCAAGTTAGAAAACTTTTAATACCCAACAACTTTAATGGGGCACAGCACGCCTATCTTAAAGGCACGAAGTGATAAGCTTCGTAGAAGACGATGAGGTGATGCTGGTTCGAGTCAAATCCTGCAAACGATTAGTGGCATTATCGAACGGTCATTGAGAAAGCTGTCGTGGTGGACGTATGATAACGGACTAGGCGTCAATCCAAGTAAAAATAAACTTGTTCTGTTCAGAAGAAAATATAAGATCCTGAACTTTGAAATCCCAATACTAGATGGGAGATCGCTGCGTCTATCTTAAGAAGCAAAATACCTGGGTGTAATCCTCGACTCCAAACTTTTCTGCAACCAAAATGTTGAGGAACGAGGAAAGAAGGCAATTTGTACTTTGTATACTTGAAGAAAAATGTTTAGCAGAAAATGGGAAATTTAACCAAGGACGATAAACTGGTTGTTTATTGCAATCATTACAACAATTTTCACATATCGAGCACCGGTAGGGTGGACTGCAGACAAAAAAAGACAAACCTCATTAGCCCCACCGAGATCAACAGACTGATCCATACCATAGGCAGGGCTGCATGCTATACTAAACATTCAACTCATGGACATTTACCTCAAGAGATGTGAGGGAAACTGACATGTTCAAACACAGCAGCAGGGAGGATGGACAGGTCAAATGAAGAGTCAGACAATGTGACACCGAGGTTGATCCAACAGAAACTCTTCAGGAAGGAATTTCCAACTCGAGAAGACTTTTCATCAGATGCTGAAATACCAGAAGATTAAAACTCGATATTCACTGATGGTTTAAAAATGGAGTCAGGTACGGAATCAGGAATTTTCCAAGAGTCCCTCAACCTTAAAGACGGATACGGGACTAATGCACTTTCTTTCTGGCAAAGATTATGGAACTAAGCATACCTCTGTCAAATGTCCGAATGTATGTGGACAGCATGGCAGCCATAAAGGAAGTGAACTGTATGACAGTGAAATCGAAATGTGTGAAGAGATGCATTGAATCACTAATACGAGTCCAATGACAAAATACCAAGTATCTTAGGTCACAGCGATATACTTATCATCGATATAGCAGACGAATATGCCAGAATGGTCTGAGAATATAAGGTGTGGGCGATACGACAACCCCAGAAATACATATCACTTTCATAGAACTGATCAATGTAATCGGTAAAGTGGCTGTCTTGGGAACAAGTTCGAGGTGAAATTTAATTCACAACTGCATAGTGTTCCCGTCTCTCTGGCGGGCAATAGACCGAAAAAGGACAATGGAACTGTTAACTTTTGGTCGAGCTGGTTCCAAAATGCTTGAACCAGCTGCAAGATATAACGAATAACAAATTGGATAGCTACCTACAAATACCTTCTTTTCTTTATTGTGTAGTACATGTTTTTAAGAATTAATAAATAACATTTTACTTTTAAGGCTGATACTAAGATCGATGTTTTCTGCGAAAATCTGTTAAAGTCCATATAAAAATAAATTATGTGAACTCGCTGCTGAAAAGCTGTGGAGATTGGAGAACTGAGGCCCGTGTAGGCATTGAATCTTGAAGTCAGTGGTGCCATTAGGTTAATAAATTTTGGTTAGGTAAATAAAATGTTGTCTATTTGCTGTGCGGATTCAATCGTGACGCCAGTTTTTATTTTATGCTGATCAGTGGCCGAAATTTTTTCTTTTTGAAATCGGCAACAGTAAATATTGTGCAATACATGCGTGTATCTGTGTAGGACTTTTTGTTCATATTATTACATATTTTTTTTGAAATATGATTAAAAACAGCTGAGTTTAAAACATCATTCTGCCATTCTATTCATCCGATGTATGCAAAGTTCTAGAATGTGCTAATAATTCATTAAAGTGTTCAAGTGTCAATTCTTTTCAGTAAACTATTAATAATAGTTTAAAAATATTTAAAAGAGCTTAAGATAATCTAATGATTTCTCAAAACAGTAAAAACGTAAAACGGTAACAAATATACCTATATATGGGTGATTCTGAGATTATTGGCCAATTTCGACATCATTTTTGGCATTCGATTTTTTTTGCAGAATTTAATACTTAATTCAGGTAGATGTCTTAGTTTAAAGAATGACTAGTCATTTTTGAAAGGTACACATTTAATTTTTAACGGAATCATGCAACAATTTAAAAAAACTGGGGAATGACTCATTTAAGTGTGAACGTTCGTAACAAGTGATAAACACAACTTAATTTTAAAAAGACTGTTTACGAAAAAACTGTTAGATGTGCACCCACTTCATGTAATGTTCAATCATATTTGAGTTGATTGAAATCAAGATTTGTTTGGAAATTTGAATCTTAGCGAATATTAAATTTTACAGGGGAATACTGTGTATTTTTAGGGACAGAAAATAAACACCCATAAAAATATAAATTGAATAAAAAATTATAATCATTAATAGCAACAAAATTAATTGAATATTATTTTTTATTATGGACTGGATTTATTAAATAAATAATTAATATTTTTGTAAAAAATTGAGAAAATTTCAATTGAAAGTATAGTTAGGGACAACCAAGGTAATGATATTTGAACACTTTGGTAGGAAACATTTTGAAGAACAAATAATTTTTTTTAAAAACAATTTTAAAGACTTTACAGGCCATAAAAACATTCATTGTATAGTAGATAATAAATAAAAAATATTATTAATTTTCCCGCTTAAAGCAACCAAGGACAGCAAAGAGGCCCATAATCTCAGAATCAACCTACACAACTTTACTTAAAACATGTTGTTTTTAAAAGAGTGAATTACTCCACAGGGTAATTAGATCAGGTTTGTTGTTGTTTTACATATGACGAAGGAAAAATAAGTCAGCGAAGTTAAAGCAAGCCCATCACCGTCTGGTAGACGCACGTCCGCCCTTGGTGTGGGACAACACATCAGTGTCATATGTGAGTGCAGCAGACAAGGTCTCATATCATTTAACGATCTATATGTACGAAACATTGCTAGATTTTGCATTGCCGAAGTTTCAAGTCAAAGATTGAAGACACAGTCGACTCACTGAATTAATTCCAACCATATTGACAGTCTGTCCGTCTGACTTTTTTTCAGTACGATAAATTCACTTATGTTAATACACATACGATGATGCCGATGATTTGAAAGTTTCTATTTGTAGAACTAAAATGTTGTTGACAGGGAAGGAAAAGTAATAAGCAAACCACGTTTCGCCGTAAGTGTGTGACGGCTCATCGGTACCATATATGAGTGCTGCCGACAAGTCCGCCAGTCATTAACCGATCTATATTATTAGCTTTTTTCGATTTCTTCCGTAGCGATTTTTTTGTTTTTTCAAATTTTTTGCATTTCATCCGTAGAAATTTTTACTTCCGAACAGTTAGCGATACTGGGTATGCTAATAGGCATTCCCTTATCACCAACTATTGCAGATACAGCATCACGACGTAGATATGCTAAATTATACAATGAAACAAGATTTTTGTGGATTAAGAACTGAATGTTGTTTTTAAGGTTATTTGGGACAGCTTAGTTCATACTCAAATTTGCGACCATGTTTCTTTTGAATATATTTTTCAAAGAGAAACCAAAAAGTAACATTGTTTTAAAGTATGCCGAGTAGTTTTAGAGATATCGTTGAATTTTTGATAAAAAAAAACACACAAATGTTAGAAAAAAAATTGTTGTTCTTTAAAAATGCATAAAAAAATAAATAAAAATGCGTCAAAAATCACAGTTTTGGTTCACAAGCATTTAGTTCAATATATGTGACCCGGCCTATGAAAAGGTGGCTTATGACTCAAAAAAAAAAATTCCACTTTTTTTTTGGTTTCGATAGTTTCTGAGACGCTCTTTCACGTGGTGAAAACTAGAAAGCACCTATTCACAAACGACATTGCTTTTAAATATGAGCACTCACACGATTTTTTTTCGATCAGAAACTAGTTTGTGCTTTGCATTGAAAAAACATCGCTCATTGTATACACACACGAACTAATCTTATTTATGCTCTTTTGCCTTTTTTGGTTGCCTTTTGGACATGACTGTTCATAATGCAAAAGAAAAACTACTAAGAAACTGAAGAAATGCATTGTTTATCTTTAACAGTTGTTTCTCGCAATTTTTTTATGAGTAATAAGTCACATATTTCGAATGAAATGAGCTTTAATTCATTAATATTGGTGCACAACTTTTAATTTTGTTAACAATTATCTGAGAAAACTGAATTGATAAAAATCACAATTTCCACACAAAATTAAACTTTTTTAATATGTGTTTTGCTGCAATGTATAAATACAACTTAAAAATGTAGCTGATGTAGAAAACGGAGATGAGATTTTAAATCAGCAACATTAAATTAGTACAAAAATTGCTTTAATGTTAAAGTAACACACCAAAAAATCAATGTTGCTCCTTTGTGTTATCTTTTCACACAACCCAAAAGCATGAAAAAACCGTAACGTAAGTGAGTTTCATCGCTGAACAAAATTTTCTTGTAAAAATCAGGATCGCATTCTGGGCGCATTCACCACGAAAAATGTGTGGCCAGATTGAAAACAACACTTAAAAACATCCTTTATTTGTAAACAAAGTTCAAACCTAAACAACTGCGTATCGTTTTTGCTCTTATTTTGAATGTATGCGTTTAAATAGGTTTGTGTATATTGAAAATACAACAGTGTAGGCGACAGCCGTTTGATGGTGCAATATTTTACACCGTAGACAAGAGTGAGTAAAGAAAACGAGACAGTTTCGGACGCATTGCATGCAACGCTTCGAAACACAAAAACAAACTATAAGTATGTTCGTAGAATTGCATTTTTTTTAACAAACGAGCATAAAAACACCATTAATTATTGCGTTATTTAGTCTTTGCGATCGAGGCTTAGGGCAAATACGGAGTTCTTTGGTAACTTTTCATTTCAAATGAAACATTTTCAAAAACATGGACCGATACGGACTAACTTTAATATTCGTCCTTGAAATAATTCTAATTGCGTCCTGAACTTTGATTACAACAATAGATGGACCGACAGACGGACATCGCCCAAACTAAAATTTTTGAAAGTGCTACAGCAGACAATTCGATCTTCCCTTATAAGGGACTCTGCTCACTAATGGGTTAATCTATTGATCGCCCTTTCTGATCAAGCGGACCATTTTTTGGGCCACTTGAGCCAAAATGTCCAGCAACTATGCCCTTTCTCGAGGTATCAAGTGTTTCCTAACTAACTGTACTTTAATTTTCTCTGAGGTTACTTTTATTCTCAGGAAACCACCCCCCCCCCCCTATTGTCGAATTCGCCCACTTTCAATCCCAAACAGCTTATGACTATAAGCTAACGTTATGCAAAATTTTAGCATAATAGGTTAACTCGATTGCTGCTGTCGTTCTTTTAACAGACACACGAACGGACGGGCACACATTGCTAGATCGTGTTAGAATTTCACGACAATCAATTATAAAAAAAATTTACTTTTCAATCCCGCGACTGTCGGTTCTATGTACCGGATTGACCCAAAACAAACACTCATCGGCCAGGGGCCGATATGTGTTTTTTGTTCGTCCATTTTTTCGTCGTGGGAGCAGCACTTCCCGGAATGCCTGCTCCGAATACTACTGGTCCGAGCCGAGCTGCTCGGTTTGTCAGAACCCTATACACCATCGTGCTACGTCTGTAAGGTGTAATCGTTGCATGGAATGGGTGCACTTCAGGAGCTGTTCAGGTATGAACCATATCAGTAAGTATAGCGATGCGGACTTTGTTGTCTCATGCTGTATAAACAAAGTCAGCAGTAGGTCTCAGGATTTGGTGTTATCATCGCCGTCTACATTTTCGTCATCGTCATCAACTACGAGACTCCCCGCAGTCGCCCTCGCAACTGCATCTTACACCACAGATTTCTGTTGCCCCTCCTAACAGTGCATCAATTTTGCAATTTAATTGCAATGGTCTACGCAACAAAATCAGTGAGGTAATATAATTTATGAGTCGGAGAAACTTCATGGTCGCTGCCATCCAAGAAACAAAGCTGAATGCCACCTGCAGTAAGGATCGCGCCAGAAGTGGAGGTGGGGGACTTCCTTACCTGTTACACCATTCTGTGCAGTACAGACCTATTTCGCCCGAGCTTGACTCTAGAGACATGGAATATATGAGGTGGCATTCATGTCTGGAACTGCCGAGATAGAGCAGTACAACGTATACATCCCGCATCAAAGGCGCTGGGTCCGGACGAAATCTCAATGCTGATGATAAGGCACTTGGATACCCCGGGAGTAGAGTACATGACCAAAGTGCTCAATATGTCGCTAGCCACTCACGTAGTTCCCGATGCCTGGAAAATGGGCAGAGTGGTTCCGCTACTGAAGCCAGGCAAAGACGCAAGAAAAGTAGATTCGTACAGGCCGATCTCCTTGCTTTCTCCAGTAGCAAAAACGTGTGAAGCACTGCTCCTCCCCAGCCTGATCGAACACTTTCTTGTGCTGATCATCAGCATAGATTCCGCAAGCAGCACAGCACAAAAACTGCTTTACAAGCCTGAACCAGAACAAGCCTAACGATAGGACGGTCCTCGTGGCTCTTGATCTAACAAAAGCCTTCGACACGGTCAACCATGCCACTTTGTTTTAGGACATTGAAGAAACGTCCCTTCCGCCCAGTTTGAAACGATGGGTCATAAACTATATGTGTGGGCGCATATAAAGAATTAAGAAACAGAAAGTCGAAGCCCCGTAGAGTTAAACAAGGAGTTCCTCAGGGTGGAGTGATATCTCGGGCTCTGTTTAACCTCTACCACTCTAAAATTCCTGCACCACCAGACGGCGCTGAAATTGTGTCGTACGCTGACGATTGCACAATTCTGGTGTCAGGACCTAAAGTGGATGACATATGCGAGAAAATAAACTCTTACCTCACTGACAGCACGCTTTTTCACGGCGAGGAGTTGATAATAACCGCCTTAAAATTATCAGCCACACTGTTTACTGCATGGACCGCAGAGGTGCGGTTGTCACTCAGTTTGAAAGTCGATGACGTCAACATCCCGACTACCAACTACCCCAAAATCCTTGGGGTCACATTGGACAGCCTTTTTCGATCCTCTGCTCATGCTACAGCTATCTGCGATAAACTCAAAAGTAGGAACAAGGTCCTCAAGTCACTTGCCGGCAGTACTTGTGGAGCCGACAAAGAAACCTTGTTGACCTCCTACAAAGCGATAGGTCGGTCTGTAGCAAACTACGCAGCACCTGCATGGTCGGCGAACGTGAGTACGACGCAGTGGAAGAAAATTCAGAATTGACAGAATGCCGCCGTCAGAACATCAACAGGGTGTCTTTTTATGTCTTCTGAGGACCATCTACATGAGGAAACGAATGTCCTTACTGTGCGCAGACACAATTTCCCGCTGTCTAAGCTATACATGCTAGGGTGTTTTCGCAGCAGTCATCCTAACCACCATTGCTTGGCAGGATGCCCCCGCCCAGGTAGATCAGGTACGATCTTCATGATCTAGAGAGGGAGGTACAGCGGTATAAGAGAGAACATTTAGATCATCGAAACTATCAGGTCTGAACAACATTCACACCGATGAAGTCGCAGCAACAGTATCCAGCTACCATGTGAATGTAGTGCTGGAGAAGGTACTGCCTGAGCGCAGCTTAGATCTGGATGGTGCAGCCGCCTCAATTCTTACTGGGCACGAATTGATGCTAACGTTCCGGACATCTGTCCCGCCTCCGGTCAGGGACCACATGATGTGCTGCACCTCTTCAATTGTCCGGCCAAGCGCACTCAGCTGACCCCCAGGTCTCTGTGAACGCATCTAGTTCAAATGGCGCGTTTCCTCCACCTGTGTCGAAACAGATCCCCCATAGACGAACAAGACTTCAAAATATATTGTTGTTATAACAACAACAATAATACTTTATCAATTAATATTCAATATTTCCTTGGTGGTGCAAAAGGAATGACAAATTAAGTTTACGGCCCAGCCTTCGGTTGGGGGTGTAAAAATTTGAAATTATATGTATGTCAATATGTTTTTTTAATAATGTCAACAGTATCTTGCTCTCATGTAAATTGGCGTCAAAAGAAAAGCAAAACAAGTGAAAAAAATAAGTTCGGCGGTGCCGAAGCTTATATGGTGGATAAAGGATTTATTTAGTCTGCTCTGTTTATCAGAACCGGGTACAGGATCGTGCAACGTCTGTGAGGTGTAATCGCTACATGGAGTGGGTGCATTACGGGAGCAGTTCAGGTGAGAACCACATCATAAATTATAGCGACGCGGTCTTTCTTGCCTCTGTATTAACGAAGGACGCAGTGGATTTGGTGTCATCGTAGCGTCTACACTTTCGTCTACATCATCCAACTTTGAGACCCCCGCCCTCCCTGGCAGCAGCAACATAAAAAGCATTAGCTGATCGGTGCCGGCGTTAAACAGTTGGTCCTAGTCAGTGAGTATAATATAATTGCATCGTGCACAGCTCACTGATTTGAGAGAATTTCCCCCTTGTTTTTAATGGAATGTTGTAGGACTTAAGTAAGTACTATGCAGTATCTGCTTGTGTGTCTTCGCAGATCAGGTATGACCCTAATGATCTAGAGAGAGATCCAGCTTAATTTTAAACTATATACAGCGCAAATCCTTCGATGGCGCTAGGTCCAGACTGAATCTCTATGCTGATGTTGAAGAACTTATATAACCCCTGCCGTTAGCCACTTTTCTGATTGCCGATGCCTGGAAGGGCAGAGCTTTGTCTAGCTTTAACGGTACTAAAAAGAGACACAGACGAAAAGGCAAATCATACAGGCGGATCTCATTGCTTTAGCCAGTAGCAATGACGCTTGAATCACTACTCATCCCCAGCCTGATCAAACACCTTTCATGTGCTGATCATAGGCATGGGTTCCACAGCACAACAACTGCTTTACACACTGATCAGTGTTCTCGCACGCTTCCTCACTGCGAGGAGTTTAAAAATATCCGCATCTAAATCTCCCGAACCACAGAAGTGGGGTTGTCACTCAATGTTAAGGTCGATGATGTCAACATACCGACTACTAACTACTCCAAAATCTAAGGGGATCTCACATTGAGTATGACGCAGTGGAAGAAAATTTATAATGGGTTTTCCATTAAAGACATAACAATTTTGAATAATAATAAAACGCCGAATATTTAAGACGTAGAATTCAAATTTATTTCAGGTGTAGTGCAAATGTTACATTTTGAGACTGAAATTCGATTTCGGTCATATGACCACCACGAGCCCATGTACAGCGATCTATTCTTTGGACCCAAATTTCTACCACTCTAGCACACATTTTGCTGTCTAACAACGCATATTTTGTTTATTGACAAAACCACTCAGGCAGAAAAGAGCTTCATCGCTGAAGATAATTTTTTGATGAAATTCTGGATTTTCGTGAATCTTTGCCAGAGCCACTGAAACAAAATTTCAGTAGTAATTTTTAATTATTTCCAAACGTTGCTCGTTAGTAAACTTTACCATGATGAAAATGATGACTTCAACTAACGTGATACTGAAAGATCATTACAAATGTTTGAGGGTGCGTTGACATAAAAATACAAAATTGTTATGTCACTATTGGAAAACACGTTACTTGACAGGATGCCGCCCTTAAAACATTAACAAGGTGTCCACTTATGTCAACAGAGGACCATCTACATGAGGAGACGAAGTACCTTACCGTTCGCAGAGTCCAGATATAGCGTGAATGTAGTCCTAGGAAACATCTCCGTAAGATTCCGCGAGAGGAAAAGGCGCGACCTCGGCAGACGAGCGCGGTTCTGAGATCTGAATCAATTCCCTCCTCAATTCGTATCCAGTTCAAATGGCGTGTTTTCTTTGCCTGGAGATGTCGAAGTAGATACTTTATAGACGAACAGGACTTACAATAATATGTATGTATATTGTTGTTATAACAACAACAAAAACAGTTTAGTCCAAAATATTTATCTGGAAAATATTGTCTGCTAACATTTTTCCCTTGATCGAAGAAAGTGCTGACTTTAAGTTAGGCTCAGACCAAGTTTTTCGGACAATGTCGCTGCAAAATGAGAATAAATCGACAAATTGCTTAGAAATATGTGAAGAAAAACCTAATACTTTATTGTAATCTTGAACAAAGGTTATTGTGGATGGTAAAGGTAAGGCAAGAAATTTACACCAGCATAAAAAGACGGATACTGTTGTAAGCAATCCAAAAAAGGAACACGAAATTTGCACTAAAGCGTCCCTTCAAACTATTTTATTATATAACAGTTACATAGCTATAACTTCTCGATAATTTTCCGTGACCAAACCACATACTCTCGAGCCAAATGCTGCCAGCCTTTGAGCGAATCCACTAAATCCTTCTACTAGACGTTGATGTGCTTGCTTTAACTTCGCTGACTTACTTTTCCTACCTCATATAAGACAAACCTAATCTAGTTACAGTTGCCACCTTTGTCCTATTTGAAGTAGGAAACTGAGTCCTTATGTTATCCAACACGTAACTGAATCCTGATGAACTGATGTCACTTATTTACAAAAATTACACGAAAGTACCGCCAAATACGGGCAACGAATTAATCGCATCCGAAAATGTTTTTAGGTGTCATTTCAAATACCGATCGGATACAACTTTCGATTTATTTTAACTTCGAATCGAGTTCAATGTCCTCGAAGAATATAAGGCTGACATCAACACCATTAAAGAAGTTAAATAGATAGAACAAGGTGTATTCAAAATAAATAATTGTGACATATGTATATACTTTATTATAGTTGCCATTACAATAAGCACGTCGTGGGTGTGGTTTCGTGGTGAACAAGAGGCTAGATGTCGTAGCCATGATCTCCAAATTCACCCTGGTAGATGAATAGCTGTCCAAAATCCGCATCAATTCAAAATATTTTTAAATCAGCATAATATGTGCACACTTTCCGGCGAAAGAAAAGGGCAATATAGTATGCTCCCAGAGTATTAGATGTTAAAGCGGTATCAGGTGCCAACATAGGCCGTGTTCTGCTGGCAACTCGCTAAGGAGGTCGCTAAAGCCAGACATATACTTGTGGTTTGTTGCATCATCATTTCTCCATCACATCGAATTTATCATAAAGTGTGTGACGTTACGAAGTAAGCATCGGCGTCGATGCGTATGAACTCACATCGATCACTTTATATAGAGCTTCCCATCCCTTTTACTTTTTAGTCCTATCATTACACTTTCTTCTAAACACTCCCTACTCGCCATTTGTTCTGTTAAATTCAAGGGTTGAAGAGCAACTGAAATGACGAAATGTCAAAAAGACTACCCCACACTCTTGTGATTTCGCTGCAATAAATCACAAGTATTGACCCTAGAATTAGGGATCTCAACTCCGAGATCAGTAGGTTGGTCAACGAATATAAGCGGAACAAATGGCTAGACCACTTAAAGCAGTGCAACTTGAGTGCCGGAATTGGTAAGCTGTGGACAGCGATCAAATCACTCTCTAACCCTGTAAGGAAGGATGATCGGACAGCTGTCACGTTCGGTGATAGAATAGTGACAGATCCGAAGCGGTGCGCGTGTTATTTTTACCGCCTTTTTATTGAGCACCCAGAGAGTGATAAGGAGAAAAGGAGAGTATTGCGTCGTATCCGCGCTCTCCGAGTCGAAGAGGCACCACCACAATTTACCGTTGGCGAAGTTGCCCATGTCATCCGCAGCGCAAAGTCATCAAAGGCGCTGGGTCCGGACGGAATCTCAATGCTGATGTTAAAGCACTTGGATACCCCGGGAGTAGAGTACATGACCAAAGTGCTCAATCTGTCGCTAGCCACTCACGAAGTTCCCGATGCCTGGAAAATGGGCAGAGTGGTCCCGCTACTGAAGCCAGGCAAAGACGCAATTAAAGAAGATTCATACAGGCCGATCTCCTTGCTTTCTCCAGTATCAAAGACGCTTGAAGCACTGCTCCTCCCCAGCCTGATCGAACACTTTCCTAGTGCTGATCATCAGCATGGATTCCGCAAGCAGCACAGCACAACTGCTTTACACGCCATCACCACACGTATTAGTCGCGGCCTTAACCCGAACAAGCCTAACGACAGGACGGTCCTCGTGGCTCTTGACTTTACAAAACCCTTCGACACGGTCAATCATGCCACTCTGTTCAAGGACATTGAAGAAACGTCCCTTCCGCCCAGTTTGAAACGTTGGGTCGTAAACTATATGTGTGGGCGCCAGTCATATGTAGAATTTAGAGACAGAAAGTCGAAGTCGAACAAGGAGTTCCCCAGGGTGGAGTTTTATCCCCGGCTCTGTTTAACCTCTACCTCTCTAAAATTCCTGCATCACCAGACGGCGTTGAAATTGTGTCGTACGCTGACGATTGCACAGTTCTGGCGTCAGGACCTAAAGTGGATGACATTTGCGAGAAAATCAACTGTTAACTCACTGACTTAGCACGTTTCTTCACTGCGAGGAATATGAAAATATCCGCCTCCAAATCATCAGCCACACTGTTTACTGCTTGGACCGCAGAGGTGCGGTTGTCACTCAATGTGAGAGTCGGTGACGTCAACATCCCGACCGCCAACTACCCCAAAATCCTTGGGGTCACATTGGACAGCCTTTTTCGATCATCTGCACATGCTTCAGCTATCTGCGATAAACTCAAAAGTAGGAACAAGGTCCTCAAGTCACTTGCCGGCAGTACTTGGGGAGCCGACAAAGAAACCTTGTTGACCTCTTACAAAGCGATAGGTCGGTCTGTAGCAAACTACGCATCACCTGTATGATCGGCGAACGTGAGTACGACGCAGTGGAAGAAAATCCAGAATTGCCAGAATGCCGCCCTTAGAACATCAACAGGGTGTCTTCTTATATCTTCTGAGGACCATCTACATGAGGAGACGAAAGTCTAAGCAGTACCTGCTAGGGTGCTAGGGTGTTTCGCAGCAGTCATCCTAACCACCATCTCTTGAACAGGATGCCTCCACCCAGGCAGATCAGGTACGATCTTCATGATCTAGAGAGAGAGGTCCAGCGGTATAAGAGAGAACTTTTAGATCGTCGAAACTATCAGGCAGGTTTGAAAAAAATTCACGCCGATGATGTCCAGCTACCGTGTGAATGTAGTGCTAGGGGAACATCCCCCGGAGATTTCACCAGAGGAGAAGGTACTACCTCGGCAGACGCGCGTGTTTCTGGCGCAGCTGAGATCTATATGGTGCAGCCGCCTCAATTCTTACTTGGCACGAATTGATGCTAACGTTCCGGACATCTGTCCCGCCTGCTATCAGGGACCACATGATGTACTGCAATTGTCCGGCCAAGCCCACTCAGCTGACCCCCAGGTCTATGTGGACGCATCCAGTTCAAATGGCGCGTTTCCTTCACCTGGATATCGAAGCAGATCCCCCATAGACGAACAAGACTTCAAAATAAATATATTGTTGTTACAACAACAAGTAATTGAAAATTTTCAAAGATTTGTGATTTGCTGTGTTACAGCCCCATACACATGCGAAATGACCAGAGATCACACGAACAAATCACAAGTGTATGGCTAGCTTAACGCTACAAGAATATAAAAATTAAACAAAAAATCGTTCTTCAATACTTTGAGCAACACTAACTGTATATTAATGTAGCCAACGGTTTAAAAATTTAAGCTCAAGATTAAGGTGTGTTTATCTTTACGTAATTGGTGAAAATTAAAAAACCGAAAACTTTACTTAAAAATTATTTTTGGCGTTGCATCTCTCGAAACGAACACTGCCAATAAAGAAAAGACTGAGTGCGGATACTCAGTTCATTTTAAGAGGATGAAGCGCGTTTAAATGTTGTGGCAACGGGTGATTAAGTTAATGAATTTTACAAGTTAAGAGTGAAAAAATATAGACCTTTTCGGAAATACAGCAATGTTTAATTGGTGTTTTTTGCTTCATTTACGAACACGATGGAATTGCAATTGGAAGATATGTACGCGGCGCAGCATATGCAGCGCTGTACTGCATTTTCGAACAGGCCCATGTTCAAGAAAAAACAACACATGCTGGATGAATAAATGATTGTCAACGGAAGATGGTCTATAGAGACATAAACCTGTTTTTGGACGAACGTTCCCAACGCCGCTCATACCCGCCCATGCCCACCGAGGGGCCACGTCCCCATGACGTAAGGACAACGTAAACATTATGGACCAATCCATAATGTAGAGATGACAAAAACGTCATATACGTAAATAAGCTACAGATATTTATCAACAGCCATCGGTACAAAAAAATTATAATAATCACTAGAAAATATACACAAACTTAATTATAACCTCCACCTTTACTTGGCAAATATTAGAAATCAAAACCAAGTAAAAATTAAGAAAAACCATAAGTATACTCGTACAACACAAATATAATACATTAAATATAACCACCACCTTTGCTTATTACAATATTATAAGTATAAACCAACACCAATTTAAAAAATAAGAAAAACTATAAGTATACCATTTGGAAACTAGTACATTGGAAACAGTTTGAATTGTTATGAAGTCAATGAATTTAATAATATTTTGTTAACATATGTAGTAATCATATTGAGAATCCCAAACCATTGATCCATATTCCAGACTAGAGAAATATAAAACAGTTTCGCAGTATAGGATCAGTAGACTCTTTTGCCCAGCGTTACATAAAAAAAAAAACACCATACACTTTATTTTCCATAGTACGTAATGATATGGTTATTAAAATTTAACTTTCTGTCCATCATAATACCAGGATCAATAAATCAATCAACCGATGTCAATTCAGTGCCACATAATTTAAATTTAGTAGCCAACAATCTACTTCTAGAGAAGCACATATGCTTACACTTTTTTATGTTCAATTGCATAAAATTAAATTCACACCAGGAACTAAATCTGTCCAAATCATCCTGCAGAATGTGACAGTCCACAAAGCTGCATAGGAAGAAAATAATTTCACGTCGTCTGCAAACATTAGAGTTGATAATAGAATGGGGCAAGTCGTTAATGCATAGTTAAAATAGAATGGGTCCAAGGTGGCTACCCTGTGGGACACCAGAGGTTATACGAATTGATCTAGGTAGACTTTTCTCAAATAAAACTACTTGTTTCCTCCTAATTAGATAAGAGGAAAGCCAGTTTATGAAATTATTGTTAAATCCAATTTTATTTAACTCGAATAGTTAGAGTCTGTGATTTACTTTATCAAATGCCTTACTAAAATCAGTATATATTACGTCTGTTTGTTTGCGCACACACAAAAGCATTTATAACTTCAGAGGAAAACTGGAGTAGATTAGTGTTCCTTTCAGGTTACTTAACTAGCATTTTTATGGAAGATAAGCAGCATGCAAGTTTGACCGAAGTAGCTAAAGAAACAAGTTAGAGTTACCGCACTTATTATTTTTTACAAAAAACCAAACATGACCTGCTTAAAGAACAGGGTTTTTGTTATGTATAGTCAATAATAAGCAAACAAGAGGAGCTGTCATCGTCGATTTCGTATTTTGTTCTTCTGCAAGAGATGGGATAAGTGAAACTGTAAATCATCTCAAACCGATAGTTCAAAAACATTTGTGTTTTACGGCAATTAGTCAGGTTGTGGAGAGTTCGTTTGTAGGTGTTAGTGAAGGGACATACTTTTGTAGGGAAGTCATTTTGGCCTTGGAAGTAGGATCATTGTGTGTGTTAAAGCGATAACTCGACTACAATTTTGTGGAAAAAGCCACAAAACACACATACGCCACAAACACAAAACATAAGTGACAGCCATTTTTGTCATTTCAATCCAAAGGTCAAACTATAAGAACGTTAGTCGCTGAAGGCGAATTGAAGTTATTTGGAGTAATTCTCCATGAATATTTTACCATTTTCCTTAAATTCTTTATTTGGCATGATGTAAGTTTCTATTCAGTTTTCTTTAAAGGGTTTTAGGGGTTTTTGTTTCTTTTAAAGTTTTGTATTTAACTTAAACAGTAAGATCGTCAATCAAGGCAAGAGTCCAGTTTTTTCTTTGAGTGCTTAGGCTGATTTTCGTTTGTCATGCAAATAAAAAAAAAGAATTCTAGCTCTAGGGTCCCTTAGCCAGCGCGTATTCAGCCATTTGCGCCCGGACTATGGTCATTTGCTGAAGGGAACTCGCAGTACTATTCTTGTACCCAAAAGTGAATGTAAGATCAGTGCCAATATCTCCGCGAAGAGTAAAGAGTGTTGTTTTTCTTTCGAAAAAGAAACAGTTCCCGTCGGTGTTTTCATTGTGAAAACTAAAAATCCCGTCGGCATTTGATCTGTGAAGCCTATATAATTTTTTACTTTGATCGTTAAAAGAAAAAAACCATATAAAGTCTGAAAAAAATCTAGAAATTGATTTATTAACTGTTTTTGCTAGTTCTTCTAACTAAGTTCTTTGTCATTAATATTTAGATCGGAAATGATAATTTAAGAGTGCGTTTTTTTCTCTCTGATCCTTCTAAAAAAGGAAAGAAAAGACTTTATTTAATTTAATTTTTTTTGTTCGGGAATGTTTGTTTTTTAAATACTTTTAAAAAATACTTTTAAAAAATTAAGTGAAAAAAAATTCCATGCAGAATAGTTTGATAATAATAAGGTTGATCACTGAGCGCAGAGATCCAGCGGTAAAAATACCAATTACCTAATCGCTGATGTAATCAATACATAGTTGTCGTCCGTGATGATACTGCCGCGTATACTCCTACTTAAATTTTACATAGTTATATAAGTAAGTGTCATAGGCCACTTAATCGGTGCGCTCTCGCTTACACAATAATCGACGATGCAAGTAAGAACCATTTCAACTGCATTTACGTTATAAGCGGAGCTCTAAGTATGATCTACTTTTTAATACGTTAATACTCGTAAATGCTAGCAAATTTGAAGGTAATGCACGTTGATTACAGTCCGATTTGCACCTGTAAGGCAAAGTTAAGACGTCGCACCACTCATCCCACTGGCTTTGTAATCGAAAGTCTAATGCATGTTTGTTTCTAAACTAAATTTTATTGTATTATATACAAAAATCATTTAGCCGCTTAACATATCTGGAAGAAAAACTTTTTATATTTATTTTTTTAATAAAATAAATCTTAAAACAATAAATTTTCACTTAATCACTTTTTAACTTGACAAACTTTTGTTCTAGCGATCAAGATTAAACTAACATAAAAGTGATACACACATATTTCTTGTTTTTTTTTCATCAATACCACCATAACGGATTTTTTTAATTTCAGTGCATTAAAAAAAAACAACAAACCCTTTACACAAGTGTATGAACACCACACATACTATCTCTCCGCTTACATTGTAATCGGTGTAATAATATGTGGAGTACATTTATTCGATTACGCACATATGTACTACATTTTCAGTACCTAAATCGCTCGTTTACAAAATTGTACTGACGTCATGTTGGTACTTCGTTTCAATTACCGACTGGTAGCTATTTCAGAAGCTAGGAAATTTGGGCAAGTAACAAGTAATATCATACAACTCAAAAATTTTATTTTTTTGTTAAAAAACGTTTTTATTCTCTAAAGAATCATATAACAAAATTATCTTCCTACATATTTTCTTTCTTTTTTTATGTGTTGATGCGAACCGATGATTTTCTTTAAGACATCCTAGTCCTATATCAATATAAAGACTGTAAAGGAGTATCTTAAGCATTTCCATCTCCGGTCATTTTGATTGTAATTTCTAATCTATTTCATTAGTTATATTTCTCTCCTTGTTTAAATAACTTAAGTTAATTTTTTGTCATTATAATGCTTACATTTTTTTTCTAATTTGAAATCTAACTCAATGAGTTTATATACTTATATTACCTGATTCTATGCAGAAAGTAAATAATGCTGAAGTATATTTAAACCAACTTCGTTCAAATGTTTTTAGTTGAAATTTGTATATTTTAAATAAACTCAAAATTAATTCTAAGTAAACCTCAAATGTTTGATTCCAATCCAATAAGTGCTCGCTAGCCTATATATGGGATCATAAAGTAAATGCTATATCATAGGATTTGGATGCTGCAACAGATATATGATCGGCTTGGGTGGGCAATACTGCTGGTACTTTAACACCACAGGTACAGCTTGAGACTCATTCCGGCATAGACCGATTTTTTTCCGTTTTGTTCCTTCTTCGATTTTCATCTTTTTTAATTGTATAGCACGCGAATTCAGAGTGTAGTGTCGAATAAGGCAGCATAAGCATGATAACCCTGCCGTCCGACGAGCGTGCTGTTGTTGCTAGCCTTAACATCTTTGAAATATTTTGACCCTTGCACACTACAGTTTTTCAATGTTGTCAGATTACCTCAATGCAAACTAACTAGGTTAATAAGCTAGTTACCCAAAAAGAACAAGGTTATTAATGCTGTGCTAAAAAATGCTGATGTCAAACCAAAGGAATGTAATGTAAAGCTCGAATGTGAAATATGTATCCGCAGTAAGAATTTACGTATGCCATATTTTGCCAAGTGTATTGATTAGTTCAGCAGATATTGCGAAACTTACCTACTGAGAAATAAGAGCTACTTCCACTTCTGGTTCAGAAAACCCAACTGAAAATAGGCTTTTGGAACCCCTTAGAAGGGCACTTAGAAATATGTCATTGTTTTTGGTAAAATTAGTGGATTATATTTGTGGGAGTTATTATGTAATCTGAACAGTATCTATAATCCTAACAGCGTCCTTGGCAAAGAAAACGTACTTATTAATATCCTTCTCTCATAACTCCTCGCATGATCCCATTTTTCCAAAGCGGAATAGAGGAGCCTTAAATAGTGAGTGGCCGGTAAGAATGTCCATTGTCTTGCTTAATTCAGTTTTCTTAAGAATAAATAAATATTTGGTTTTACTAGGGATCCGTAGCAGTTAGTGCTTGGAAAAGAAAGGAGTTCGTGTCAACTGTCTGTCAAGCTGACACTTTCTTTGCAAGTTTTTCAGCTACTTTGTTGCTGACAATGAGTGATGAGTCTTATAAACAAAAGAATCACATGTTTAAATTTCGCTAAAAATGTAACAACTAACGCTGATAGGTAAAGGAAGATAACACGAATCGCAAATATTTATAGTTTCTTTTACGAAAATCTTGTTTTTGTGTCAAAAGAAATTTAATTTGTTCTCTTTATTTATGATCGCCCGTGAATAAATTGTACTGGCTTAACATTTGAATTTATTTCGGAATATAGAAATGAATAATCGTCAATTTATTTGTAGGATAATAAAAATGTATAATAATACACGCGAGGTAATAACCATGCATTCGGGTGGTTGGCCACGGAATACGTCGAGAGAATAATTTGTGGTATATTCAAAAAAATATATATTTTATTTAAGTGACCAGTTCGAAGACGAGTAACCGGAACACACCGCAAACAAACGCTCCAAAAAGATTTTGCAGAATTCTCTTTTCTACGTCACAAGGTTAAAACAAAACGGAGTTTAAATACTTTAACAAGTGATCCTTATGGCAGTCAAAACAAAAAACACACAATTCGGAAATGTCTGGCTATAGAAGTCACCACCTCTATTTCGCCAGGTTAAAACCAAATCTGGCTTAAAATTCGCAATTATGTGCACACGTAAACGCCTACTAATAGTACGTACATTATCGCCCCTACGAATAAAATCGAATCTACCAAACTAGAGTTATCTATTATACAAAACTAGAGTTATCCACTCTATAAACCAAGAGTTTTTCAATCTACAAACAAAAATATCGCGAACAAGTCGTAAAAACGTCTGTGAAGGTTTAGCTAAATTGGGCTTAAAATTCTTAAAAGTGTGATCTAATGCAGATAACATACCACGTTGAATAAATTTATGCAATCCTGTCAAAAAGACGCAGAGAACTGCATAACTTAGAAATCCATGCCAGTATTCACTATTGAATTATACATACTTTAAAATTCTTAAACTTTTTGCTAGCCTTCGACGGAGCCGACCCAATAATATTAAACTAAGCAATATAAAAAAGTACAAGTATGCAAAATAAAAAGTTTTTATTTTTATTATTATTTTCTTTATTTGCAATCTATTAACAAGAGAAATAAAAAGTAAATGTAATAATGTTCTTAAAACCAACAGGTCAGTTAAGTTCTGCTGATGTAAGTTTCACTTTATATTCTCATTTCTCACAAAACAAGGAGCTTTGATTCATAATCTTAAAGTTTTGTTTTGGTATCGTTGTAAATTTCAATATTTGAGTTACTCGCAGTTCCCCACAATGCCATATGTCCACACAGGTTTTAAAACTGTTTTGTAAAGAATTATTTTAAGGGAAGGATCTTAGTAAGCAGTACATTCTTCTATCAATTCGCAAAACAAGGTATTTTACGCTTTCAGCAGACGGAATTGTAGTTCCGTTTAATGTCAAGTTGGACAGTTTTCTTTCCTTAAAGTATACGTTACATGATCAGATTAATCAGGATAAACCTTGATTTTCCATTTAAATTGCCATTGTACAGATTTAAAAGCTTCTGCAGAGGTTTTATGTGTTGCCATTACTGCTGTGTCATCCGCATAAGTTGCAACTGTTAAATCATTATTATCTGGCATATCCGACGTAAACAAGGTGTACAAAATAGGACCCAATACACTCCTGGTTTAAATGATCCTTTTTCCGAATCGGCATCGTACATGTTGACTTAAAAGCTTCTTTTAGACAATAGACTAATTGGTCTATGAGCTTATATTACTCTCGGGCTTGTTCGGTCTAAGCAACATTGTAATTTTTGCATATTTCCATTGGGATGGAAAATGAGATAGCCTTATGATTGACATAGACAAGACATTTAGAAAAATTATCCCTTCTTTGGTAAGGATTTAATAATTTTTGAGGTAATATTATCGTATCCTGGAGACTTCTTGTTAATTATAGTTATTTATAGGCTTTACTTTCAATTTCTCAAAGAGTAAAATGTTCGGTTGGTCTTTACATTTGGCATGTAAAGTTGAGCTGCAGAAATCAAAAGGTGAGAAAGTTTCTTCTAAATAAGATTTAAAAGCATCGGCCTTTCTTTTGTCGGATCGACATCTAACATCATTAAAATCTCTTATTGGAACATTTCTCCTTATAGGCCGCTTTAGATATTTTGTCGCTCTCCATAGACTATGATCGTTGGTATTTGTAGGGCTTAGACCGATGAGAAAATTCCCTACTGATTCGTTTTTGAGTGACTTTTTTATTAATGCTTTATTTGGTATTATTTGATCTGTTCCATAGGAGCCTAACAAAAAGTATACGAATCTTAACTAAAAATTCAATAGAGAATCCTGACATGTAATTCAGTGTTATGCGGTTCTCTGCGTATTTTTGGCAGGATTTGCATTATATGTTCAGAGTGGTATGTAAAGAACTCGATGCTTGTAGAGCGGAGAGTTTTGTAAAACTCTTTATAGTAGAGTCAATTTTATTCTTATGTGCGATATTATACGTACTACTGTAGGCCTTTAAGTGTTCACATATGTAACTGAGAATTTGAAACCAAATTTGGTTTAAACCTTGTGAAATAGAGGTTGAGGCCTCTATAGCCAGACATTTCTGTTTTGTGTTTTGACTGCAATAAGGATCACTCGTGAAGTAGAACTGAGGATTCTACACAGTATTTCGAAACGAGAAACTCGCAGGTATAGATCAGAATACCTGGCGTTCATTGGTTGCAACTGTATAGCTTATATGTTGCCGTGTCTTTCGAGCTTCTGTTTATGCATATATCTTGAATTGCATTTTTGACGAGAGGTATTTTAAGATCTCGGTGCATGTTTTCATTCCTCATGTACTAAGGGGCAACGGTGATCAACTGCAATGTTTTCGATTGGACTCTCTGGATCTTGTCAAGATAGCTTGAACTTGCTTTTCCTCATAGCTGGGCACCGTATAGCCAGACGGGCTTGATTACACTGTTGGATAGCAAAACCTTGTATTCAAGATTCAGTTTTGAGTTTGCGTTGAGAAGCCAATGGAGTTGGCACACCTTGAGCTTCAGCTGAGACTTCTTGGCTTCTAAATGACTTCTCCATATTAGTCGTCGAGCCAGGTGGATCCCCAGGTATGTACCGTTATCGGATTAAAAAAAAAGGATATTGTTTAATTTCAATGTCAGACATGTGCTTATGTTACCTGTGTGTATTTAGTCTCGTTGACCTTTATTCTCCAGTCAGATAGCCATGATTCTACGTCTTAGATAAACACCTTGAATCGTAGATGCAGTATTATGTGCAAAAGTGGACGTAAGTACGTTTGGGCTTGTAGGTATATCAGCGGTAAACAGAAGATAAAGGGAAGGCCACAGGACACTACTCAGTGGGACACCAGCTAGTATTTCGCGATCGTCGGTAATGTATTGCCCACATTTGACTCTGAATTTGCGGTTTTCTAAGTAAGACTTAATGAGACGATGCGTATTTGCCGGTAAATATTTACAAATTTTGCTGGTCAAACCATGCACGGTTGAAATTAGTTTTATCAAGAGGAAACCTTGTTCTTTGCCAGCCTTTTTGGAGTCGTCGTTTTACAACAATAAGTTTTTTTTTTATTTCAGTGCTGCCATATACACTTGATGCATTGCTAATCTCTTAGTTTGGCGTGGATTTTATCGGTGCTTCTTGGACTATACTTTTAAAAATTTTAACAGCACAATCTACCTCAGCACCATCTTTGATTGATGTATTTAAATTGAGATGTGTTTCAATACAATACTTAAACGTCCCTATATCAGTTTATATGAAAATTTTTATGAGTATGACGTAGCGCTCTGTAGTTAACTTATAAAGGGGTATGGTCAGAACTCAGATCTTAAGAATCCAAAAGGTCTGGGATTTTATTGGGATCACTAGGCCAACAGGTAGGCCTTCCGGTTGACAATGTTTTAAAGTGATTTTTAACAACACACTTGTATAAGTATAATTCGCTGCCTTTAGTGTTTATTATTCGCGATCCCCACCAGGGGTGTTTAGCGTTAAAATTGCCGCCAGTGATGAACTTGTTGCCAAGCTTACTAAAAAAAACTTCGAAACTGTCGCATTTAACACTTAATCTTAGTGGGAAATACAGGGTTCAGAAATTTTCATTAATGTGCGCTCATTTAGCTTCATTTATGAGTTTGGTCGCGAACGTGTGCGTTTCAATTTTTTCATAATGTTCTTCTTCGCGAGTAAGAGCGTAAAAAATATTTCTTTTCACTCTCTTTCACGTGTGCGATGGTTGAAATTTTTTTGTTGCTCATCCTTCGCGTGTGTGCGTGAATCCAATTTTGTTTTGTTCATATATGAACGGTAGCAAAAGAAAGAGCGCTCCTAAATGAGCGCTCGCACATTTCTGACAAGTTGAAATTTTTTCTTTTACAGAAATTCCACAAAACAATTTATTATTTAAAGAAACAACAACAAAAATTAAATATGTTCATAACATTTTATTTGCAGTAAATTAATTCAGTAAAAGTAATTCATTTAAAAAAGTAAAGTATGTAATTCATTTAAAAAAGTAAAAAAAATGCATTTATTAAAATTTTTAAAAAATTAAATAATTAAATTCATTTAAAAAAAATTTTATATTATTGTTGACTACATTGACTTACATATTATTTATATATGTATATAAACTATTCTTGTTCTTCAACATATAGATTTAAGAAATCTAGCAATTCAAAATTTAATTTTGTAATAAGAAGGTTCGATAAAGACTTTTTGAAATGAACGATGAACAACTAAAAAAAATATCAACCTGTCAGAAATGTGCGAGCGCTCATTTAGGAGCGCTCTTTCTTTTGCTACCGTTCATATATGAACAAAACAAAATTGGATTCACGCACACACGCGAAGGATGAGCAACAAAAAAATTTCAACCATCGCACACGTGAAAGAGAGTGAAAAGAAATATTTTTTACGCTCTTACTCGCAAAGAAGAACATTATGAAAAAATTGAAACGCACACGTTCGCGGACGAGAGCGCGAGCGAGTGAATGATTCTGAACCCTGGGGAAATATACTGCATATATGTTTACTATACTGTTGTCACACTACATATTTATTCTAGTAGCTTGTAGATAATTTTCTTGTACTCGTATGTACTTTTCTGTTGGTTCGAATGTTGTCTTTTAAACTGTTTTTTTATTACAACTGCTGCTCCTCCGTGCGCTTCGTCTTCAGGATTATTCGCTGTTGTTATATTAAAACCTTTTATCCTAACAAATGATTTGCTTGAAAGATGAGTTTCTGATACAAGTACTATGTCTATGTGACTTCAATTTCGACGAACGCATTTTCGTAGGACCTCATTTTGAAAATGTACTTATAGTGATTATTTTGAATAGGATCCAAATCAACAAAAAACATTGGAAGAGGTGTCTTTGTTTTGTGACTTACGTACAACGTTTATAACTCTTCACAGTTTTGACCTTAAGTCAGAAGAGCTGCTTTGATATCTGATATTGACGTTAAATTGGTGAAGACCCTTTATTGCTCCTCTGAATGCCCTTTTCTGCTTGACGTGATAGGTGTTGAAGTTTTTCTTAACATAGTTCAAATGATTTATACTAACCTTTTAGATACGATTCTATTTTGTTTACAACAAACCTAACTTCACTGTTCCTAAGACAAATATAAATAAAATCACTGCTTGGTATAATCTTAATTATATTTTTAACCATTTTTGTGATATCATTAACATCTGTGATAAATGTTGGAGGAGGTTTGGGAATCGCATCGGAAATATTTGGGCTAACATTATCAGTATCCTCATTAGCGGCTAAGCTCGAAAACGACTAGATGTAGATGAAGACGTATCATTGCTATGATGTGCTCGCTTGTTGTTAAATAAGTTTGGTGACCTTGTATGTTTTCTTTTTGTTGGTACCTGCTGCAGGTTGTCGTCACTTTCGTCACTCAGATTCATGCTTACAGTATTAGAATCATTTATAATTGTTGCTTGTTTTTTCTCTTCTTTTTTTGTTATGCACCTAATGTGTGAGCACTTGCTGCATGTACTTTGTTGTGGTTTTATGAGTGCACTTATCCGTTTATAACTCTTCTCTGTGACGATGGTCAAATTTGTTTAAAATTATTCTTGTAAGAGTTTACAGAAAGATTTTTAGTTTGATGCGCAAACAAAGACTGAAATAAAAACTAAGATATCTTTCCTAACATTGATTTCTTGTAAAATTATTATCAGAGATTCGCTTTTTACCTGGTCAAAACTAAAGCAAACATTGATTTTTAAAAAAAAAATATTTGAGATTCTAAAGAACGTCAAAAATTAATGTTGAGAAGTTTTTATTGAAATAAGCGAAGATTTTTATTTTGAGCTATTAAAATGACAAATGATACGACAAACTATATAGGACTATGTGAAGAGATTACTAGATAAAAGCATTTCATAAACAAATCATTGATTCTGGCAATTATAAGACTGATTTGTGCAACTAATTTAATAGTTGCTGTTCATTCCGGAGAAATGCCTCAGAAAACCTCACACCGTTCTACTTATAAATATAAAGCTATACGATAAATAAAAAAACCCCTACTGCAACTTTAACTGAGTTGGTCAGCACAAGTATAGCACGTAGACGGACTGCAGAGGCAGGTTGTCATGCACGAAATACGCAGAAATATCCATTTATTGAGAAAAAGACTTTGTTAGGTTCGTTCTTAGATGCACCTTAGTTAAACATATTAAAGGCTCTTACTGTACAATAAGAAGGCTTTAAAATTCGAGACTCGAAACTCTTTGTTGCAAACGTACCATGAAACATGGAGGAATCTCAATAATATTATAGCACTATTTTTCTCATGCTAGAGTTGGACCAATTTATGAACAAAATGAAATAATAGATCGATTTGTGTACCATACTCGTATTGTATAAGAGGTGGCAATGCTTCATTTTGCCAAAGAAAATGCTTCACTTGATTGGATTTTCCAACATGGTTGGAATAGATTTTCAAACATGACAAAGATGTATCAAAATATATTACAAAATAATAACGTAATTCAACGTAAGCTTTTCCAGCTTTTTAGTTTGATGACACATTAAAAAAACTTTAATGGAGCCATTCAATAATTAATAAATAAAGCATAAATAAAAATAAAATTATGTCAAAAATATTGGCTAGGACGTCAACTCTTCGTCGTTAGAAATGTTCTCTTTAGAATTTAATAAGAAAATGGATATTGAATGTCAGCTAAAGAAACGCATTAAAAAAGGCTGTCATATTCTGAACTCATAACGTGCAAGAACACTACAGTCGTAAATAAAAATAAATTGCTTTAACTTTGACCACCTAAAAATCTAGACAAATTATTTTGTATAAAAACAAATATTTTTTAAAACTTGTTACAATAGTAAAGTTGTAGGTTAGACAGGTTCAATGAACATTTTCTTAAGGTAATTTGAATTTTACCCCTTCCCCTAAATTTTATTAAAATGGTCTTAGATTTTTTTTACTCGTATAAAAATAAATAAAATACAAAAATGGAATCTAAAAAACTTTCGTAAAACTTTAATTTTAGCTTGTCCTTTCATCCGTCTTTAAAAGAAATTCAGTAAATTGAGAAATTGGTGACAATGGTAGTTTTTGTGTTACAACGTACTACTAGAGTATTACTATAATCATTTTTGTATATCTTCAAACAAGCAGAGTATCGTTATAAAAAATAAATCATGTTTGTCCTTTTTCAAAGTTGTTTACAAATTTTGTATAAAATTTGATTTTTCTATGATGACAAGTTTATTGTTTGCAGTACAGTAAGTTGTTATTGCCAAATGGACATAGATAATGGCGAGCATCTATCATTTAACGTGGCTTAGAGAAAGACACAATTTAGAGCTAGGATGTTTAAAAATTCTACTGAAACAATCATCACGAATATTTTATAAAATAAAGAAATATGTTATAACTTATGTAATATGTTATTGCATTAAAAAATGAAAACATTCTCGGCCTACAAAAAGGCACTGAGACCTACCAGGACCCTTTCCTTTCGGGTATTGAATACACTTACCTTAGTCGCTCTTTGCCCAAAGAAGTCGTCCATCCCTTAAAAGAGTGTTGTATAGTGCTATCAGAGGTAGAAAAATGACATTTGGTTCATTTATTTTCGAAATAGGACTTGGGGAAAGTAATGCGGTCTAGCGTC
Source organism: Hydrotaea diabolus (assembly GCA_963513945.1). Lineage (NCBI taxonomy): Eukaryota > Metazoa > Arthropoda > Insecta > Diptera > Muscidae > Hydrotaea > Hydrotaea diabolus. The sequence goes on from OY740717.1 coordinate 108,491,239, forward strand.
AATAAAAATGGACCGATCGTCTGTTGGCAAACGTTATAATTTATATATCTTCCTACCAGAAGGTTAAACTAGAAATATTCTGTTCTATTCCAATTCAACAGAATTACAGTAAAATTCAAATTAAAGAATACAAAGTTTATACAAAATATGTTTATTTTGTTTGTTTCTCTAGGAGCATGTTTCTAGGCAGTGAAGCGCACGGGTGGACATCAATTTTTTTTATAAAAAAATTAAACCCAAAATAGAATATAATTAGTTTTCAATTCTGTACTATTTTTTGCTTGTCCTGAATGTTACAAGATATGTACGATAATTAACTTCCTTATAAGTATGGTTATTGTTTTGCGTAGTACTACTGTTTAATTGGGAGTTATATCTAATTCTGAACAAATATTCTTCAATTTAACCAACTTCCGTCATTTAAATAGCATCTATCCTTGGTTCAAAAAAAATATTTCAGCCATCTCCACCAATCGCATCAAAATCGTATCACAATTGCAAACTGAAGTTGATTACAAGCCTAACACTCGTACCAGCTGAGTGTTGGGCATGACTTTAACTTGGGGGTCGACACCGTCAGTCGTTTGAAATAAACTTTCTAAGACCCGCGTTGCCTTAAAAGGACCAATTGTCTTGTGTGGATACGGTATTAAATGAACGCTCAAATAAAGCTGTATTACATCCCTTAAAACTGTTTGTCTGGTCTTTTAGCTCAGATTTCATTTTTGGCAGAGTATAAGTACAATATTTCTTCAGTTTCGAAGGAGTACAGCTTTCTTTCCGCAAAGAACAACTTACGGGCATTGGATGTTGCTTTCGGATGTACCTTTAGACAATTCCTGACCAATTGACAACTAATTTTTCGACATTTCAACAATGTCAAACAATTTTGCTTTTTATCCACAGCATGTCCCATCACTAGGACCTGACATTAATTGCCCTGACTACCTTGACGGTCGCAATAGGGTTAACAAGTTTTTAAAACTAGCAGAATTGCCACAGCTTGCTTCAGCGGGATGAGTAAGTTGTAGTTAGTAGAGAATGTTATATCAGAACACCCAGGTTTTCTGACAATTGGCAACCTATAAAAATCCGGAAAATAGCAGTTGCTTATACTATTATTGTCAGAAATTCGAAGACTTCACTAGAAGGTTCCTGATCAAAAAAAAATTCGAAATGTTATCGGATCCGAAATATATCTTATTGTTTAATAATTTAACCTGGTCCAAAACCAATCCCAAAGAAGCCATAGAAAAGTCGTCGGAATGTAAAGAACTTGAAACCTGATCGATAACCACTCTTAAAACACAATGCAGATTGTCATAAATCGATTAGGGGTGCACCGTTGATATACTAAAGCAAAGTCATCTCATTAAGCTCTAACTTTCCGTTGCTCTTTCACCTTCAACCCCCACCTAGAAGTGTACCCTATATACTTTTCACTAAGACAAAAGTAACTTGTTCAGATTATAATTCATTGCTCCTTAATATATGATCCAATTTTATTTTTGGCGGCGACTTGAATGCGAAACATGCATGGTGGCGTTCCAGAAGCACAAACCCAAAAGCGAAGGAACTTAACAAATGTATTTTCAAAAAAAAAACTATAAAACTATTTCCACGGACACACTTTCATATTGGACAAGCGACACAGTTTCAGTGGCATTTCTAACCATTTGTTGGATATAAAAGAACGTGATGGTTTAAGCTCAGATGGTAATCCAATTATTCGTAGCTACAGCAAATCGTTGAAAATAAATCAATATAATACTTATAATAAGCAATTTTCACCGCAAACTGATGTTTCTTCTCATCAATATTGGATTGAGAAAAGTGTAGTTTTAAATATATCTATTAAAACGTGACCTAATCTCATGCATGAGGCAGCACTATCAACAGATCACAATCAACAGAACGAAGAAAACTGAGAAGATTAAAGTATACATACCGGAAATTCCTGAGACGAAAACAATTATAATCAAGCCTGTAAACTATTAAAAACGAGGTTAGCTGAAAACAGGGAAGTGGGAAAGTTTTTAAGCAGCCTAAACACAACACAGAATACAATCTATACAAAGTACCTAAAAAGACCAGTAGAAGAAAAGTTCTAAATCAAAGGCCGAGCACACTGAAGCTTTTTTTAAAAACGCTTCTGCTTCGAAAAATGATACACACTGTTTCTAATGAGACCCCGCACACAAACGCTTTTATATGCCAACGTGTATTTAGTTGTGCAGCGTTTTTAATAGAATAGCTGCATGCAGCATTTTAGTTTTCTTTTCAGCTACAAATTTTGGTTTTGACTGATTTTTTTCTTTTTTACTAGAACAATTTTGCTAGAATATGTAAATATTGATACAATTCTTTTGGAATTTGTGTGAACTGTTAAAAATCAGTCTTTACTGTAGAATTTACAATACTAAATGTAGAACAATTCATTGAAAAAGGCATACAATTCTTTTATTTATCACAAAATAATTATAGATTAAAAAAAAAAAAATGATACGATTTCGTATGAAATTGTACTGCAGTTGCATGAACCTGGAAAGTAAAAAATATGAACTATGTGGCAGTATTGAAATAAACCCCCTATCTCTGCCGCAAACGGGATTTTACAAACATGTGGCCCAGAATACGGATCACAGGAAGAAAATGAGCAATCAATTGTCAATATGAACATTATAGTACTCAAAGTAAAGTAAAATGTACTCGTATTACGTATACAAATACTCGTATGTATACTTATATATTTTTAAGATTGGGTCGGACTCGTGGACAGAAGGGGCCAAAAATGGTCCACTTCTATAGCGAATTAACGTTAAAAGTTACATAAAATTCTGTCTGCAAACCACATAATATTGATCGGAGACCCTATAAAGCATAAAAACCGTCCACAATTTGTAATCCAATGGGCTCAAATCAGGACTGCTTGAGGGCCATTCTTCAGTAGAAATGAACGCTGGCAAATTGTTTCGAAGCCAGGTCTGGGACGTTTTAGCCTTATGGGCCGGCCCGGAATCCTGCTGGAAAGTCCATGGCTGGTTTTGGAACAGGGAATTGTTAAGAGGCTTCACAACAGCTTCCAAAACGGTTTCTTGGTAAATTTTGGCCGATGTTTTGACTCCTTGTTCGCAGAAATGCAGGTCAGTGACCCCATCGTAAGAGACACCCCACCAAACCATGACTGAAGCTGGGTGATGACCCTTTTCCACCCTTGGGATCAGTTCAGATGCTTCCTTAGATGAACGCGCATACACTCTATCATTTTGCTTGTTAAATTTTTCCTGAACGGTACAAATTTTTCATCGGTGAACAAAATTTTTCTGTGCGAGTTATCAGCGTGTTTCACTAAAAGACGTTTGCATTTTTCAATCCTATTTTTTTAAAGCTGCAGTCAATAAATGCCCGGTACGTCATTTGAAAGCCCCAAGTATTTTTTAATGATTCGACTCATGGACTTTTGCGTGATATTCGGAGCGGATTGCTGTGAATTCTTGATTTAACGGCTTTGATGACATTGGTGTTCGAACAGAGCGTGGGCGGCCCGACTGATGGCGGTCTTTCACATCACCAGTCTCCTCAAACAGTTTTATGCATCGGTAGACGAACATGCGGCTAATCCCTAGTGGCCGGAGGGTTTTGAAAATATAGTTTTTTTATTTCACACTTGAAAAGCGCTACTACAGCGATACGGTTCTCATTATCTGACCACTCCATGATGAAAGTTGAAACAATTTTAAAATCCCGTTACAGACAAACGCTATTGAGGTTAGCCTTCAAAACCCATATGACATTAACGGGGTATGTTCAGTTCTACTATTGAAATGGGTGTGTTCAATGTTGTAACAGTATTTATGTCCCTACTAAGTATATATTATAATTCGTCGTAATATTCTTACTGTGGTTTATTGTCATTTGCCTTTAAGAGACTAAAAGTACTACGAAAAAAATTCACTTTTTTGAATAATTGCTTTATATATCATTCTTTTTTTAAACGGACAATGGTTTAAATGGGTACTGTTAGTAGGGACGCACTGAATACCATAAAAATGAGCATAGTTGCTGTTTGTGGCCCAAAACATGTGTGAAGGTAGACAAGTTCGATAGTAGTGCAACGCATTCAGTATTTTAGAAACCTGCTGCCTGTAGCTATATTTTTAAAACTAATTTCATATTCATACAAATTTATTGTTCTAGGTGAACATTTAAAAAAGGGAAAATTCTAAGGGTGCATATGCCAGAGCTTTACTCTAAAAACCTATTCATGGAATGTATGGAGGTAGCAGTCAAGCCTGGAACTGCCGAGATAGACCTGTTGGTAGCTGTGCCCCGCGTTATTTGCCAAACATTAACAATCTGCTTCAAGACAATAAAAGCTTGGTCCTAGGAGACTTTAATACCCACCACGAACTAAGGCAATCTCTCTTAGACAACGACCAGAGGGGCATAGCTTTGACAGAGCAAACTGATATCTCTACATTCTGCACAGTGAATGAGGACACCCCTACGCGGAAAATAAGAGATTGCCATAGCTCGCCAGACACCTGGCAACCCGTCATCTTATTAGGATCGGTCCACCTTCCCATAATTCTCTCTGAACCTCTGAACGGCTTACGTATCTCAATAAAAAAAGGCTGATTGGGATGCCTGCAAAGTCATGTTTTTTGTTTTTGTTGTTAGCTTTTATTAGGAAAAAGTAAGCTCTAAAGTCAGTTGTTGTTAACAAGTGAATTCAGGTTTCAAAGAGAAGCGTATGTTTCTGTGACTTTGGTTTATGATTAAAGAGGCTACGGTGATTTTGCTGTCATAATTTTTTTTTATTGTAATTAAGCTCTTTTTAAGGAAATGTATTATATATTTAATTTAATATTTCCATCGTAAGTACTAAAAAAAAAAAATTTATGAGAAGTTCAGAAAGTGCAAAAATAAGATATTTCCTAGCACAAAAAAACGGTATAAACCGGAAAAAGTTAAGTATTTTGGAAACTTCCATCTCTGCTATGAGCACATGTTAAAGTTTGTTTCGATCTGGCAACTCCTTCAAATAGAAACAGGTGTTCATAAAAGACGCATCCGCGATTTTTTTACAATGGAAAAATTAGAAATGCGTGGTGTCATTAAATATTTACATAAAAAAGCTTTATCGGGACAAGAAATTCATAATGATATGGTGAATGTGTTAGGTAAAAGTGCTCCTTCATATGCAACAGTAAAAAATAGGGTTGCTGAATTTAAACGTGGTCGTACAAGCATTGAAGTTGAACCACGTAGTGGACGTCCAAAAACAGCAACAACAACAGAAATTGTTGCCAAAATGATCGACGAATAAACGTGCGTGAAATAGCTAATATCATGGGCATCTCAAATGATCGAGTTCATTTAATTTTGCATGAAGAACTACAGATAAAAACGCTTTCTGCAAGATGGGTGCCGCACTTGTTAACAGTCGACCAAAAACACATAAGAATGAACATTTCTCAAGCTTGTTTGGATCGTTTTCAGCGAAATAAAATGGATTTTAAGCGTCGTTTCATAACTGTTGATGAGACATGGATCCACCACTATACTCCAGAGACTAAAGAACAATCCAAACAATGGACTGAAGCTGGAGGAAGTGCCCCAAAGAAGGCAAAAACAATTCAATCGGCTGGTAAGGTTATGGCAACGGGTTTTTGGGACTTCAAAGGTATTTTATTGATTGACTATCTGCAAAAGGGTAAAACAATAAATTCAGAGTACTATTGCAACCTTTTAGATCAATTAAATGTACAAATTCGAGAAAAACGTCCTGGCTTACAACACAAAAAAATAATTTTTCATCAAGACAACGCACCAGCGCAGAAGAGTGTTTTAACAATGGCTAAAATCAACGAATTAAAGTACGAGTTACTTGACCACCCACCTTATTCTCCTGATTTAGCTCCCAGTGAATTTTACCTGTTCCCAAATCTAAAAAAATTCCTTGCTGGCAAGCGTTTTACCTCAAATGAAGGTGCAATTACAGTTGTAAACCACTATTTTGAAGACCTTGAGGAAAACTATTTTAATCAAGGGATAGAATTGCTAGATAAGCGTTGGACTAAGTGTATTGAAGTTTCAGGAGATTATATTGAAAAATAAAAATATTTTTGAAAAACTAACTATTCTCTTTCACTGATAGGCTAAGAACTTTCCGAACCGCCCTCGTAATGGTTAGATATGGTCTACAACATATACCAGAAGACGTGAAAAAAATCTTAAGGCAAATGTAAATATTATTTGTTTTAAGCTAGCCGAAAAATGGACAAAAAGTAGAAGACATTGTGGCCGTTTTTTAAGATCAAATTAAGTTTGGCTTGATGAACCGTATGTATTGCCTGAAAGTGTACAACTGAGAAGTTCTGAAAAAGCTAGAAGAAAACCGAAAAAATTTAATGACTGGTGAAAAAACGAAAGATACAATGGCAAATAAATTTCTCCCATATTAGAGCAGATCGCCTCAAATATCTTAACTACTGTTTTCCTTGTAGTAGAGAATCCTACCAACCAATTGTTGGAAAACGCAGTTGTGTAATAAAATCCCATATTTAAGTGAAACCGCACGCAGAGAAAAGATATGGTTACACTATGGTCACTGCAACAAACATGTTCGTCGCAACCATAGTATTGTTTTTTGAATTTCATTTTGACAATAGTATGATTGCGACAATATTGCTATTGTTGAAATGTAACAATAGTATTATTGCCATATTTAGAAATGAAAATATGGTTGTAGCAACCATATAAACATGGTTGGTGCAACAACAGTATTGTTGTTTAAAATATACGTTAACGATAATTTAATTACGGCAATCATAAAGTATGGTTGCGACTATGAACATAACAAAACAGGTTTTATAGAGCATACATGTATGTGTGTGCGTATGTTTTTTTGATATACAAAAAAAACATACACACGATGCAGTGAATGGTTGTTGTCCATTAAAAAAACAATACCAATCGGAAGGTAGTTCGAGGGATTTTTATTGTATTTACATTGTTCGGTGAAATACTCTAAAATCGACTGGTTCTCGTTTATTTAAAATCTGCCTGCACTTAAGTATATCGCCTTCGATCGTGGGGTTTAATCACATTCTTTACTTGGTGTCTACGGATGGTGAAGTAGCATTCATCCCTGCTGGCAACTAAAAGTATTTTTGACCGTTGAAATATATATTTTTGTTTCTTGAATGAAATGTTTAATAAAAACCTTGCCTCAAATCTGGCTATGAACTAATAGTAATGCAATTTAAAATAACAAACTTAATAAAAATCTCTATTATTGAATAACAACAAAAACCAATCCTAATAAATAAGTTTGGGGATAATAGTATGGTTGAGTGTGAATCATTCTATGGTTGTGGGGATCATAGTATGGTTGCGTGTGAATCATACTATGGTTGTGAGGATCATACTATGGTTGTATGGGAAACATACTATTGTTGTGAGGACCATAGTATGGTTGTGGAGATCATAGTATGGTTGAGTGTGAATCATACTATGTTTGTGGGGATCATAGTATGGTTATGTGTGAATCATACTATTGTTGTGAGGATCATAATTTTGTTGTGTCACAACCATATACCCAACAATAGTATGATCCTCTTCGAATATTGTCACCCCAACCATACTTTTTTTCTGCGTGCGTAAGGCTATTGGGAGTCGTTCTTCCGAAGAAATTGCTTCTCGGAAAAAAGTGTCAGATTTTTTAATGTCGTCGTTTATATGATTCAATATTTCGTCATAGCATTCATCAGGCATCCTTAATTATAGGTAAACCCTCTTTTTATCCGTTCGGAGTTCCCTCATTAGAGAATGAAATTCTCCGTATCTCAGACGATCTTCGTTAATAGGATACTGGGTTCATCCTCCCAGTGTTTCTATAAATTGAAGACACAAGAATTTTAGAACAATGTTCAATTTTATTTAGTAACAAGAAATACATAACGTGTTGGTCATACACAGTTTTAAATTTAATTTGTGTTCTTTGTATATGATATTTTTTACACACAAACATTTGCTTTTAAACTTATCGAGCGACCGAATTGTAATGAAATTCAATTAATTTTGAAAATTAATATGCCTTTTTAATTATTTAACGTTTCTTTGAACCATAGTGGCAGAATTCATATTTTTTATTAATCACAGTAGCTCCCAATATTAATGGGTCTATAAGCTAAAATCTCAGATTGTCAGGAGTGATTTTCTTTTATGTGTACATACTTGTATATTTTGAGTTTAACTTTCTTTTAAATTTTCTTATGTACCACTATACCCAACGTTTGAATTTCGTTAGTTTAAGGTGCTCTGATGAGGCTCAGATGAAATTAGTTATTAATTTCATCTGAGCCCATTTCCCCCCATTTATGTGGGGAAGGGTCCAAACAGATGTTTAACGACCAATTCGTTCTGTGTATTGCTGCTAGCACTTTATCGCCGTGTTGCTGCTAGCACTTTATCGCCGATTTTAAATTCAATATTCTCTCTGCGTTTTTTCTGTCTTGTACTTTTTCAACCGACTCGTTTGCATTATTCAATACGTCTGCCATTTTTAATAAATAAGGAGTAATTTGCGGTATGAAGTTTTCGGATAAAATGACCGCCTTAAGGTCAAGATGTGCTTCAAGTGGACTCCTTAATTCTCGTCCAAATGTTAAGTATGCCGCAGAATATCCCGTGCTTTCGCACTTTGACGTGTTCGTCACAAATCGTATCATCGATAGTTTTGAATCCCATGCCGTATGATCAATACCAATACTAATGGCTTATTGAGTTTTGAGATCGCTGGATTGGCTTCAGGGTGATACACTGGCGTAAATGTTTGATTTACGAGGGCGGTTCGGAAACTTCTTAGCCTAGCACAAAAAGCGCGGTATAAACAGAAAAAAGTTAAGTGTTTTGGAAACTTCCATCTCTGCTATGAACACATGTTAAATTTTGTTTCGATCTGGCAACTCCTTCATACAGAAACAAGTGTTCACAAAAGACGCATCCGCGATTTTTTTACAATGGAAAAATTAGAAATGCGTGGTGTCATTAAATATTTACATAAAAAAGGTTTATCGGGACAAGAAATTCATAATGATATGGTGAATGTGTTAGGTGAAAGTGCTCCTTCATATGCAACAGTAAAAAATTGGGTTGCTGAATTTAAACGTGGTCGTACAAGCATTGAAGATGAACCACGTAATGGACGTCCAAAAGCAGCAACAACAACATAAATTGTAGCCAAAGTGCATGATATGGTATTAAATGATCAACGAATGAAAGTGCGTGAAATAGCTAATATCATGGGCATCTCAAATGATCGAGTTCATTTAATTTTGCATGAAGAACTACAGATGAAAAAGCTTTCTGCAAGATGGGTGCCGGACTTGTTAACAGTCGACAAAAAACGCATAAGAATGAACATTTCTCAAGCTTGTTTGGATCGTTTTCAGCGAAATAAAATGGATTTTAAGCGTCGTTTCATAACTTTTGATGAGACATGGATCCACCACTATACTCCAGAGACAAAAGAACAATGCAAACAATGGACTGAAGCTGGAGGAAGTGCCCCAAAGAAGGCAAAAACAATTCAATCGGCTGGTAAGGTTATGGCAACGTTTTTTTGGGACTTCAAAGGTATTTTATTGATTGACTATCTGCAAAAGGGTAAAACAATAAATTCAGAGTACTATTGCAACCTTTTAGATCAATTAAATGTACAAATTCGAGAAAAACGTCCTGGCTTACAACACAAAAAAATAATTTTTATCAAGACAACGCACCAGCGCACAAGAGTGTTTTAACAATGGCTAAAATCAACGAATTAAAGTACGAGTTGCTTGACCACCCACCTTATTCTCCCGATTTAGCTCCCAGTGACTTTTACCTGTTCCCAAATCTAAAAAAATTCCTTGCTGGCAAGCGTTTTACCTCAAATGAAGATGCAATTACGGTTGTAAACCACTATTTTGAAGACCTTAAGGAAAACTTTTTTAAGCAAGGGATAGAATTGCTAGATAAGCGTTGGTCTAAGTGTATTGAAGTTTCAGGAGATTATATTGAACAATAAGAATATTTTTGAAAAACTAACTATTCTCTTTCATTGATAGGCTAAGAACTTTCCGAACCGCCCTCGTATCTTCAGGCAATATGTCAGTTTTTGCATAAATGCTGATATGAACTGAGGACCATTATCAGTATGGATTCGTCGCGGCACTCCGTATCGTAAAACAATTTCATATCGAATGATTTTTAAGCAATACTCAGCAGTTGCCTCTTATAAGGGATTAGTTCAACCTACCGGCTACAAAGATCTTCTACTACAAGAGTCTACTGATTGCCTTTATTTGTTCGTGAAAGCGGGCCAACGAGATATATTTCAATAACTTCAAATCGTTGTCTACTTGCTACTGTTTGTTGTAGCCCAGCTTGCTTCAAATTTGTTGGTTTATAATGTTGACATTCTACACAGGCTTTAGCATATCTGGTGATTTCCGCTCGCATTCCTGACCAATAATAATTGTATTGTTCTGTCTATATCATAGACAAATTTAGGAACTACTAATTGGCCTTCTTCGGAATCCTGATCAGAACAATATCTATATAATACACCGTGTACCATTATAAAACCTCGGTTGGTATACCGTCGAACGTTGTCGTCTTCAGCTTCAAACGAATCCACTATATTCCTTATATCGTCGTCTTCTAATTGGGCTTTTCTAAATTCGGCAGCGCCTTTGGAAGGAAAATCGATTGAAATTGAAAAACATTCACATCTGACATCCGAGTGCGTTGCGATTGAGCAAGGAGTGCGTGATAAAGTTTCAGCTACAACGTTTGGCTTACTCGGTGTATATCCAAATGTTGTATTAAATGGTTGTATTGAAGAGCCCATCTAGCTGAACGTCTGGTTGGTGATTTCAAAGAGAAAAGCCATTTTAAGGGTTGATGGTCAGTAAGTACGGATATATCAGAGCCCTCGATGTATCTACGAAACTTTTTAACGGCCCCAACTACCGCCGACGCTTCTGTCTGTCGTAGAATAATTTCTTTCTGCAGGAAGTAGTAGTCGGCTTGCATATTTTATTGGAGGCTCATTTTCTTTCTCCCCCGCAGTAGAACTGCTCCGAGCGCATAATCGCTAGCGTCAGTCTTTAAATAAAATGGCTTGTTTTCATCGATTTGTTGCATAATCGCTAGTGATGTTAACAAACATTGTAGTTTATTGAAAGAGTTGTCTTGTTCTTGTGGCCAGACGAACTTTGCGCATTTCTTCATTAATCGAGACAATGGTTTAGAAATTTCTGCAAAATTAGGTTTAAACGCCTGTACCAGGAACATGTTTGAAGAAATGATATAACTTGTTTTACATTTTTTGGATGAGGTCTGTGCAAAATTGCACTGGTTTCAATCCCTCTACCGTCAAAATGTGTCCCAGGTATTTAACCTCTGATCAACAGAAATGGCATTTATCTCTGTTAAGTTGAAGCTTAAACAGTTTTAATTTCTCAGTCACTTTAATTAAGTCTTTCAAATGTTCATCAAAGTCTTTTGAACATATAATAATGTCATAGAGATATGCAAGTATCGTTATTTGTGGAATACTATTTCTTAACTTATCGATTAACCTTTGAAATGTTGCCGGAGCATTTTTGAGGCCAAACGGCATTCGATTAAATATATATAGGCCGAAAGGTGTTGTAAATGCAGTTTCAATTTTGTCTTTATCGGACATTTTAATCTGCCAGTATCCTGGCTTTAAGTCTATAGTTGACATAGCTTTCGAGTTGAGTAGCTTTCGCAGCGTGCAGTAAATCATCCATGCGTGGTAAAGGATACTTATCAGTTATCGTGATGGCATTAAGTTTCCTGTAATCTACGCAGACACGAATGCCTCCATTTTTCTTCGGAATAAGGACAATTGGAAAAGTCCATGGTAATTCTCCCTCTTTAATAATTTGTTTTTTCAGCATTTTATCTATTTCTACCTTAAGTTTTTCTTTCATTGCGGGAGATAACCGGTACGGGGGACAAGATATCGGAGCATGGTTGCCCGTATTTATGAAATGTTCGACATGCGGAACTGTCTCTATTTTTTCCTCAAATATTTATTTTACATTCATGAACAGCGTTTTTAGTGCTTCCCTTTCGGAATTGTTTAAGTTTATTCCTTCTTCGTCTCTAAGACTAAAATCAAAAGAATTCAATTGTATATAATCTGCATCATTACTTCTTCTTCGTTTCATAGGTGGAAATAAATTGGTGTAGACAGCCGGTATGTAATTTGTACGAACAGAATCTTCGAATATTTTCATGATTCCGCCAGGTGAATAATCAAACGATTTATTGCGTAGTTGGGATTTCAGACTGCTCGATTCATATTGGATCTTTAAGCTGTTATCTTCGAACCAAGAAAGATATTCGTTTACAGCATCGTGTTCTTTGATATTAGCTTGTGTTAAACGTATCGAGCGAGTTACTTGGGCCATTTTGAATGTGAAATATTTTTCCGGTTCATCCATGAAATACCATAATCTTTCCGCTAAGTCTAAGACAATGTTAGCTTGCTCCAAAAAGTCAATTCCGATTAGGGTTTGGTTTCCTTTACCTTTAGGTTAACATATTAAACGAATCTTTTTAAATCGCTTTCCGATTATAATGCTCTAACCTCTACGGTCTGCTTCAATCTTCTTGTAGCACGTATCGATTGTGTGGTTCTTTTTTCTACACTAAAACAGGAATGACATAAGTTTGTTTCTGTACCAACATTAAATGAAATCTTAGTGGGTAACAAAACCAGGATTAACAGAATTAATAGAAATAAAAAGACAAGTGAAAAGAAATTAAACCCAAGATCGTTGTTGTAAAAGTGAAACAGAAAGTAAAAGCATGTACAAAGAAATAGATGAGTACAATTGGAGTGAAATACTTGAGTAACAAAATACAGTATTGGCGAACTATGTGAGTACAGCTAATTAAGTAACAAATAATGATCTTAACAATATAAATATACGATGTTAATGTAAGCAAATATGGGTTACAAGATCTTGTAAAAGTATTTCTTGTTACAAGTATTGTCCTTAATATTAAGCTTAAATAAACCAAAAAATCACTAAATCTGAGTACCCGGCACGACAATGTGGTGTAGGGTATAAAACATTTGTGGTGTAGGGTATCGGAACATTTGCAAAAACTTAAAAAACCCATTTGAGCAGCGTTGTATCACGGTACTTTTGATATCGAAAATTTATCAAAAAAATACACTTGTATTAACTTTCGCATCCAAGTTTTTGACATTAGCCACGGAAATGACAAACAAATTTTGTTGTAAAAATTTAAACAATTCGGAATTCAAGAAGCTTATGCCAGATATCAGATGTTTTTGATATTAGTTTGGGTGCAGAAAATAGAAATACTAAGACAAGTTTGCTTTCCTCAAAAACTCACTTAAATTAGGGTAAAATTAAAAAAAAAACTATCGTATTTTTTAACGTTATTTTTTTGATCACGTATTTGATCATCAGTTAATGAGACTGAAATAATCTATATTTAATAGTTTTTATTTCCAACAAAATAATATTTCGATTTTAAAGCGAACATTTAAGCGCTTACTTACCGATCCATATTCCTTTTCCTCTGGTCTCTTTTTAGAAGAAGAATATGGTAGTTCACATACTGCTATAATATTCTCACACTCACTAACAACAAATAAATCATCTGAACGATTTTACTCAAAAGATTACTCGGATTAAATATTTTTGAAGACCATATTAAAAGAATCAAACATTTGGATATCCAGTTTTCCACAAAACTAAGTATGTGCCTATAATTTATATTTGGTACTTTGATCGTCATATATGGGCCCTAGGGACCCCAAAAAAACGCTTCTTTGACTATGGACATATAAATCTCCATGATAACACCTTTGCTAATGGAATGAAACTGATAGATTTCGCCGCCGCATGAAACATGGTTATAAGCAGCACCAGATTTAAACATGGCTACCACCGGATGGAAAGACGAGGAATCCAACGTGATTCGGACCACTACCTTGAAGCAGAAAAGGTACGCTACAACGAAGATATTACAGTCACTCCTCGCAAAACAAATATGTATATACAAATGAGAACCTGGTAACAGATACGCCGAGTGTACTGAGGATTTGGAAAGAAGCCTCCAACCAATCATAGAAGTTGGTGTTAAATGTAATATCCCAAATCAAGAACAACAAAGCCGCAGGGGCCGACGAAATGCCGGCAGAGTTGTATAAGACCGAGGGAGACGAGCTGATGCGTCATCTCATCTGTACAATCTGAAAGGATGAACGCATGCCCGATTATTGGAACCTCAGCGTACTATGCCTAGTTCACAAGAAAGGAGACAAGACTGTTTGCGCCAACTACCAAGTATACTGTATGATAGATTAAAGCCCAAACTCGCCGATCTGACAACAATCGAACAAATCTTCACCCTGCGACAAATCCTAACAAAGACCCACGAGAAGCCGATCGATACATATCACCTTTACATCGATTATAAGGCTTCATTTGACCGAGAAGATAAAAACTATTTTAAACTATGTCTGTGTATGCTATACCATCAAAATTTTGTAGAATACCACTGAGTGACATGAAATCCTCAGTAAAAATTGAAAGTGACCTCTCCGAATGGAGAAAATTTTGGAAAACGTAAAAGTTAACAAAACAGGCACAATCAACACCAAAGGGCACTTTCTCCTCGCGTATACGGTAACATTGCCATCATCGGAAGGGCTGATAGAGATGTTACTAGTGCTTTTTCAAAAACTTAGATAAAGTCTTCAAAAATAGATCTGCTAGTTAATAAGGACAATACGAAGATGATGCAGGCAACTGCTTAAGAGGTGCCGCGGCGAACGAAAGGCGAGATAGTTCCGGTCGGCAGTTGAAACGTTGAGGTAGAAGATTAGTTCGTATACCTCGGATCCACATTAAACCACAAGAATGATGTCAGCACTGAGATAAAAAGAAGGATCGTGCTGGCTAATAGATGTTATTTTGGGCTCGGTAAGCAACATTTTCTCGAGAGACAAAAATTACGTTGTACAACACGCTGATACTATATCTGCTTCTATATGGCGCCGAAACATGGGCACTTTCGAAAGCTGATGAAGCGGTGTTGGGTGTATTTGTGAGCTAGACCCTTCGTTAAATTTATGGTCCTTTCTGTAGATAAGCGCATCAAAATATAGCGACTGCGCTGGCTTGGACATGTCGGTCAAATGATAACGAATGCTCCAGCCAGAAAGGCGTTGGATGACAACTACCACGGAAAGCGCATACAGGGAAGACTGAGACTCCGGTGGAAGGACCAAGTTGAAGAAGATGTGAGTATCCTTACAAACTTGTGCAAACAACCCAAGTGCTTGGAGGTCATTTATGCATCAGGCTAAGACCAACAACGGGTTGTAGAGCCAACTTAAGTAAGTAAGTAAGTAATTGTTAAATTAAAATTATATTTTTTAATTTTATAATAAAGGGTGGTTCAAGTTACCGATGTTAATTGTAAATAAAACAAAAAGTTTTCGGAGAATTATAATAATTTTCAATGACTGTGACATAATGGAGGCTCAATGTCATTTATGTGCCGAATTATCTCATCCATTAAGCTCTTGAATTGTTCCTGGCTTATAGACGAACACTTTTTCTTTTAAATATACCCAAAGAAAGAAGTCCCATGGTGTCAAATCTCATGATCGTAGTGGCCAATTAACATCGCCATGACGTGAAATATCAGGGCCATTGAATTTCTAGCGCAAAAGAAGCATTTTTCCTGTTGGAACCGCATATCGTCCAATATCCTCAATTTCGGGACACCAGAAGCCCGTCATCATCTGGCGATAGTGAACACCATTCACGGTAATTGTTTGGCCGACCTCATTTTCGAAAAGCACGGCCTGATGACGTCTCCAGCCCATAAACCGCACCAAACATTCACTCTTTGTGTATGCATCGGCTTTTCAAGGATCGCTCTTGGATTATCATTTGCCCAAATGCGGCAATTCTGCTTGTTAAAGAATACACTGTGGATACATTTGGTATATTATGCTGAGCAATGAAGTAACAAAGTGCTCGAAATGTACTTTGATTTGATGCTTATTTTTGTTTGAATGCCCAATTTTAATGCACTGCACTGCTTAACAAAGTACCTCTTAATAAATGAATTTGTCAAACATTGAAACAAAAAATGTCAAACTAAGTTGGCCAAAAAACTTGACGTTAAGGTGTGACTAACAATTGCCATCGTGCATTATGGTTGAACCCTTTATATCTACATTTAATTTAAGTTTAAATAACACAAGGGAACAAAACGGAACTTTTTGTATGTTGTTTGGAATTCTATAGCAATATTTCACTAATTTGAGGTCGCTGATTTCAAATCTAATCTTCATTTTTCTCCATCAGCTCGAATTTTTAAGTTACAGGTACTAATCGTATTTTCGATTTTTTTCCAAAAATTTTAAGTTAAAAAATCATAAATTTTCTTTTCATAAGCCGATTTTTAACTATGTGTTTTTTAAAGATATAGTTGTTACCTTTGAAAAAAAAATTTTAATATCAGCAAAAAATGACTGTGTAATGGCTGTTTTAATAAAAAAACAACAAAAATTACACATTTGAATTTTCTTCACGCTCACAGTTGATCGGTTGGGAGCAAATTGTGATTTTTATTAGCTTTATTGAATATCATATTAAAGAAGCTTTCTAAAACATGTATGTATGTACATAAAAAAATAAAAATTTTGTATTTTTAAAAATCATGAAAAAAATGCAAATGGAAAAAAGGGTCGAAACCTATTACTTTCACGTGCAGTTACAAAGCCTATTAACAAAATGAAACATAGATCTTGTGTATCGATGTGCGCGTTTCGCTTTAATTCACAATTAAGTAAAGGTATGAATTTCAATAATTTGTTTAAGATATGTACAAAATTCTTTGGAAAAAATGTTGATGAGATTTACAAACTAATAAATGGTCATAAAAGTGCGTGCACGCGGAATTGCTCTTATTGTTCTTTTATGATAGATACTCCGTTCACAGTCAATTAAAGGAAAATAAGGGAAGGGCACTTTTTTATTGATGTGTGTTTTTCTGTTGGCTACATGTAACGGATGAGTTTTTTACAGAGATTCCACGCACATTTATGAGTGGTCATTATATGGCAAGGTCTGAAAAATTTGAAACATATACGCATTGTAAACAAACTAATAAATGATGCGAAATGAACGCACATAAATTAAAATTTCTGAACCCTGGTATCAGGAAGCTAAAACAGGTATGTATATAGCCACCCTTAACAGATGCGTCCACTTATAACTCCTGCCTGTAAATTTTTGAAAAATATGTAGTATAAGTATATAAAGGCGTTCCTGGTTTAGAAACAGCGATGGGATTAGAGAGGTATGATCCAAATGAATGGCGACTATTTATAGATTCTTCTAAACGCAGCCTAAACTGTGTACTTCTGCATAACGGTAATAAATTGGGTTCATTGAAATATCAGGGCCATTGAATTTCTAGCGCAAAAGAAGCATTTTTCCTGTTGGAACCGCATATCGTCCAATATCCTCAATTTCGGGACACCAGAAGCCCGTCATCATCTGGCGATAGTGAACACCATTCACGGTAATTGTTTGGCCGACCTCATTTTCGAAAAGCACGGCCTGATGACGTCTCCAGCCCATAAACCGCACCAAACATTCACTCTTTGTGTATGCATCGGCTTTTCAAGGATCGCTCTTGGATTATCATTTGCCCAAATGCGGCAATTCTGCTTGTTAAAGAATACACTGTGGATACATTTGGTATATTATGCTGAGCAATGAAGTAACAAAGTGCTCGAAATGTACTTTGATTTGATGCTTATTTTTGTTTGAATGCCCAATTTTAATGCACTGCACTGCTTAACAAAGTACCTCTTAATAAATGAATTTGTCAAACATTGAAACAAAAAATGTCAAACTAAGTTGGCCAAAAAACTTGACGTTAAGGTGTGACTAACAATTGCCATCGTGCATTATGGTTGAACCCTTTATATCTACATTTAATTTAAGTTTAAATAACACAAGGGAACAAAACGGAACTTTTTGTATGTTGTTTGGAATTCTATAGCAATATTTCACTAATTTGAGGTCGCTGATTTCAAATCTAATCTTCATTTTTCTCCATCAGCTCGAATTTTTAAGTTACAGGTACTAATCGTATTTTCGATTTTTTTCCAAAAATTTTAAGTTAAAAAATCATAAATTTTCTTTTCATAAGCCGATTTTTAACTATGTGTTTTTTAAAGATATAGTTGTTACCTTTGAAAAAAAATTTTAATATCAGCAAAAAATGACTGTGTAATGGCTGTTTTAATAAAAAAACAACAAAAATTACACATTTGAATTTTCTTCACGCTCACAGTTGATCGGTTGGGAGCAAATTGTGATTTTTATTAGCTTTATTGAATATCATATTAAAGAAGCTTTCTAAAACATGTATGTATGTACATAAAAAAATAAAAATTTTGTATTTTTAAAAATCATGAAAAAAATGCAAATGGAAAAAAGGGTCGAAACCTATTACTTTCACGTGCAGTTACAAAGCCTATTAACAAAATGAAACATAGATCTTGTGTATCGATGTGCGCGTTTCGCTTTAATTCACAATTAAGTAAAGGTATGAATTTCAATAATTTGTTTAAGATATGTACAAAATTCTTTGGAAAAAATGTTGATGAGATTTACAAACTAATAAATGGTCATAAAAGTGCGTGCACGCGGAATTGCTCTTATTGTTCTTTTATGATAGATACTCCGTTCACAGTCAATTAAAGGAAAATAAGGGAAGGGCACTTTTTTATTGATGTGTGTTTTTCTGTTGGCTACATGTAACGGATGAGTTTTTTACAGAGATTCCACGCACATTTATGAGTGGTCATTATATGGCAAGGTCTGAAAAATTTGAAACATATACGCATTGTAAACAAACTAATAAATGATGCGAAATGAACGCACATAAATTAAAATTTCTGAACCCTGGTATCAGGAAGCTAAAACAGGTATGTATATAGCCACCCTTAACAGATGCGTCCACTTATAACTCCTGCCTGTAAATTTTTGAAAAATATGTAGTATAAGTATATAAAGGCGTTCCTGGTTTAGAAACAGCGATGGGATTAGAGAGGTATGATCCAAATGAATGGCGACTATTTATAGATTCTTCTAAACGCAGCCTAAACTGTGTACTTCTGCATAACGGTAATAAATTGGGTTCATTGCCGATTGCACATTCAACTAACGCTGAGGAAGAATATTATAGATAAAATTAAGTACAACGAACACCGGTGCTAATGTGTGTGGATCTGAAAATGGTCAATATTCTTCTAGGCCGAGAAGGAGATCAGAGCATGATCTCAACACTGGAGTAAAAAAGACTGGCCTTCGAATGAACCACTTGTGCCTAGAAATCGCATAATACAGCCACCTCTCCATATCAAGCTAGGGCTTATAGAACAAGTTGTCAAAGCCTCAAAAAGGACGGTGATTGTTTTAGATATATCAGTAGAAAGCTCCAAAATTTGAGTTGTGAGAAACTGAAAGCATGCATTTTTGATGGCCCTCAAATCAAAAGGTCAATCAAGGATGTAAATCAAACTTCAGTCCCATGACAGACATTGAAAGAAATGCTTGGAATGAATTTGTTTGGATAGAAAAAAATTTTCTGGGAAACAAAAAGGATGAGAACTACTCGGACCACGTGGGTAGCATGTTGTCACATTTCGAAATGCTTGGTTGTAATATAAGCAGCAAGGTACACTATCTACCTTGTCATTTAGAATGTTTCCCCGAATGTCTTGGAGACTTCAGTGAAGAACAAGGTGCACGTTTTTATCAAGATATTCGTACTATGAAGGAGCGGTTCCATGGTCACTGGGATGCCCATATGATGGCGGACTGTTGCTGGAGCATTATAAATCAACAATCTAAAGATAAATTTTTCGATGAGTTGTAACTAATTTATAATATTTTTGTATTAAAATTCGTATTAATCTTTAAAATTGTTGTTTTTTTTTATTAATAAATTAAAAAGTATAGCTGACAGCAAATATTACTTACATATGTAATATCTGAAAACATAACCTAAAAACAATACCTTTAATACACTTGTTAAATAAATATAAGTAGAACAGCAGCGGGCACAAACACACGTTCATAAATGCTATTTCTGTATGGAAATCGCGATTTTTGTCAATTTAGTTTTCTTAGTAAATTGTTGACAAAATCAAACCGATTTCAATGAAATAAAGCTCATTTGATTCAGAATATATTAAACTAAATGCGTTTAGACCAACAGTAATGTTCAGTCTGTCGTCCAGTCCGTACGCGTTTTCTATGTCTTTCGCGTTAAATGTTGTCCGTGTTACAGTTCTCTCGTCCGTCTCTAAAACAAAAAAGAGAGTGTTCTTAAGACCACACAAATGAAGTATTACTTCTTTAGCTCACATAATATACTCACATTTAAAATTTAAATTCCCTTTATGCTTACCTTTAGTTCCCCCCGCCCCCCTACCATGCAAAAACTGCGCGACACAAAAGCAATAACGATAAAACTAATCGTTATCATACATTTAGTTGTTTCTCTCCTCCACGCACCCCCCTAATGTAATGAATAAATATACATACATACTCACATTTAATTCGTACAATGTTACGCGCTCCCGACAACACTATGCATGCACATTTCTCATACGTAATCTATTCTCTCACTCTTCGCTCTTTGAATTTTGTTATGCCAGCATAATTGACATCATCCTTCTCTCATTCTTCGCTCTTTGAATTTTTCGACGTCATCGTGACGATTTTGGTTGACGTCGTCATGACACATTCACCAGTTTGCTACCTAGTCAAATTTTGTACAGCGTCCGTATAGAAGTTATACTTCAAAAATAAACAAACAGAATAAACACAAACCCGCAAAAAAAAAACAACAAATACAATATCACATAAGCCAAATACAACAACAATAACTGCAAATAACAGAAAAAATAACGAAAACACATAAAATCAACAACAACAGAAACAGACAATTTCTCAACAAACATACAACAAATATTACATATATTAATGTTCATTAATCGTCGTGCATTCCTTTACCTTCTCCCCCGCCCTTTTCCCTTCAATTTCGTGTAGTGCAGTTGGCTCTCTTTTTTCTTTGTCGCTGTCCGTCTAATGCTTAAGGCATAACACTAAGCATTGGATGGGATCAACAGCGGCAAAGGGGTATGATCAACAACTGCACTTATTTTTGTTCTCTTATTGGCGTAATGGTGAAGAAATTTAAAATCCATTTTTCCAACATACGAGGGTTCGTGCGAATTTTTTCGCTGTGTTTTCTCATATTCATAGGCCTGATGTTCTAGCCCTAAGTGAGACTCAGATCCGCGAGGATTCTGTTCCACAGGATTTTCACGTTCCTGGGTACCACATCCTATCTCTTTTTATTTCCCACAGAGGTCTTGTGGTATATGTACGTAATGACATAGTGTTTCAGAGCCAGACACACTTGAACTCACAAGATCCAGAATTTAACTCCCTTTTGGGTTAAGTTCAGGATTGGAACACACGTACTTCATTTTGGGTTTATTTTTAGAAGTCCAAACTCGGAAAGGGATGCTTCCCTTAACGCCTTTGACGCCCTTTCCGATTTAATATCGAAAGTTTTGGGGAGTTATCCAGACGGTGAAATTGTCGTTGTTGGAGATTTTAATGTCCATAATTCCGCCTGGCTTTCACATTAGAGCCATAAAACTCCGGAAGCCAATACGCCGAGCTCTTCGCCGCGCAAAATGACTTGACGCAACTAGTGAATGAACCGACACATACTTCGTGTGTAGAAGGGCACCAACATAGCATTCTTGACCTTTACTTAACTTCGCACCATGAAAAGTACGAAGTTAGTTTTTTTTCTACGAAAAGGCACGTTGGGATGAGCTTAACCACTTTTTCCAGCATTTCAATTGGAAACTTTGCTTTCATGATAATGACGTAAATGCTGCGGCTGAAATGATCCAAAATATAATTTTATCTGGAATAAAGACTTTTGTTCCAAATAAAATTATGTCGGCTAAACCATCCAAAAATACTTGGTTTAACCAGGCATGCAAGGATGCTGCCAGATCAAAGGAGGAAGCGTTCAGAAATTGGCGTTTGAACAAAAACTCCATTACTGAACTGCTGCGAAAACAGGCAAGAGCTTCGTGTGCTAGAGTGCTTAGGCGTCAAAAATTTCTGCACGAACAACGTCTACATACAAAGGTTTTTACTTCTCCCAAGGGAAGTAAGAGCTTTTGGTCGTTTGTAAGAAGAGTAAAGGATAGTTCTTCATCTATCCCAACTCTTGTTAAAGACGACCAGGCATTCACTGACCCGGTTAATAAAGCTAACCTTTTTGCTGAAATATTTGCAGGAAATTCTTCCTTGCCGGAAAGCAATTAACCACTCCCCGTGATCGAAAACGTATCCGCGTGGAGTTAAAAGGGTTCTTGCAAACCTCCAATAATCCTGCGAATCCTGCGGCCAATTGCGATTTGCTCTGCGCTTTCAAGGTAATGGAGAGCATGGTAAACCACCATCTTGTGAGGTATTTAGAGAGCAACGACCTGCTAAGGCAATGACCTGCGATAGTATGGCTTCCGTAGAAATCGCTCTACCGGAGACCTGTTGGCGTTGGAGTCGGTCTATCCACCAGTTTGGTGAGAGTAAGGTCGTGGCTCTAGATATCTCCAAGGCCTTTAATAGAGTCTGACACGGTGTACTCATATCAAAGCTGATGTCGGTAATACGTTTGCTCGATTTATATTGAGCTTTCTTAGAGATCGCACTATTAGAGTTGTTGTAGATGGGTTCTCATCTAACACACATAGGCTGACCGCAGGTGTACCACAGGGCTTTCTCCCTCTTAATTTTTTATTTCATTGACGATCTTTTGGGTCAGACCGTGAATCCAATCTATTCTTTCGCAGATAATAGTAACCTCTGTCATTCATATTCATTCGACCGTAGGCAGAGTCTTCAAGGCTTTTTAAAGCGGTGCAAGAAATATTTCACTCCTTCTGATCTTTTCAATATATTTACAACTTACATCAGGCTTTAGACGGAATATATGTGCAGGTGCTCCAAAATCATCCTTGGAGCTACTTGACCGTGTTCAAAGGAGAGCGATGGTGCTGATAGGTGCCAGTAGGGTATTCAACTCTATTGTTTCACTTGAGCAGCGTCGGAATGTGGGTTGCGTGACGCAGTTCTATCGTTACTTTCATGGTGTGTGTTCATCAGACATCCGTCGCCTTATTCCTGACGTGAGGATGTTCGGCAGGGATACGCGATTTTCTAGGAATTCACACCCTTTTGTTATCTACAGATCAAATTCGTTTTTCGCTCGTACGAGTACAGTTCGTATGTGGAATCGACTTCCGGCAAATGTATTTCCCACTAATTGCGACATCCAGATGTTCAAGGCAAGCGTCAAGAATCATTACTCCATCTTTCCTCCTCCGATCCTTTACTTTCCATTCGCCAACGCAATGCACCGGATGTATAGGAGGCATCCCCTGAGTGTTGGTTATTTAAAAAAAATCAAACTTCAGTAGTCAAACTTTGGTAGTTCCATGACAGATATTGAAAGAAATGCTTGGAATGAATTTGTTTGGATGGGTATGGGAAAACATAGTGCCAAATAAGAGAAGCCATTAGTTCTCGGAGCTTAAACTTCATAAATACATCATTGATTATGTATGTGAAAAATTTACCACTGGGAAATGACTCGAGGCTAAGCATTAAACACCACTACTTTTAGTGGTGTTGGGCATGTTGTTAACAAAAAGTGCCATTCTGTTCGTTTTCTAAAGAATAGAACAGAAGTTCTAGTCTTTAAGTAGAAAAATTATTTTTTTGTAGTCTAAATGATTAATTTTATTATTAATTTTATGTACTTGTACTTTTTGGTTAGTTAGTTTTTTATTAGTATTCTTAATGTATTTTGCATATTTCAAAGTTTAATAGATTGTTTGGTGGTTTTTGATTAAATTTATACAATTTCTCTTAAATATATTCATATCTGTTTCATTTTTAATTTCATTTGGGAGGTTGTTGTCACTCTCTGGATGTATTGTTGCTTTTCCAACATATCTAATTTTCAAACATAAGTTTTCTTGTGTTTTTCCTTGTTTCTTGTCAGCCTTTATTTCACATTTATCGATTTTAAAGCATATAGCATCACTTGCATGGGCGTATACCTGTTGCAGTATAAAACTCTCCTCATGGCTTTATTCTGTTATGTTTGCATCTTTGCTAATTGTGTCATTACTTCAGGAGATGCTTTGTGTTATAACGCGTGATACATTTCGAGGTTCCCTACTTTTTTAAAAAAAAACACAGAAAATTCAAATTTAATGGGAAATGTTTATTATGATTTAAAAGAACATTCTTTGGCATTTATTTTTTGAAGATTATGTCTATCATGTTTGCCGCGGCTACGTTTCAGATAGTCCATCCGTTGAGTCCAATTTTCAATGACTCGTTCGAGCATTTCGACTGGTAACTGGCGAATGACACGCGTGATGATTTGCTCCAAGGCCTGAATCGAAGCGGGTTTGTCCGCACAAACTTTAGACTTTACATATCCCTCCAGGAAAAAGTCTAACGGTGTGATATCACACGATCTTGGTGGCCAATCGACCGGCCCAAAACGTGAAATTATCTGCTCACCACACGGTTGTGGTGACAATATTCGAAGAGGATAATACTCTTGTTGGGTATATGGTTGTGGTACAACAATATTATGATCCTCACAACAATAGTATGATTCAAATACAATCATACTAGATCCTCACAACCATAGTAAGATTCACACTCAACCATACTATAATCTCCACAACCATAGTATGCTCCTCACAACCATAGTATGTTTCACATACAACCATAGTATGATCCTCACAGCTATAGTATGATTCACACGCAACCATGTTATGATCCCTACAACCATAGTATGATCACACACAATTATACTATGATGCACGATATAATTTATTAGAATTAGTTTAAGTTGTTGTCAATAGATTTTATGCACAATATTATTTATTAGAATTGGTTTAAGTTGTCAACAATAGATTTGAATTATGAAAATTATTCAAAAATACATTAAATTCAAAAAAATAGGAGTGATTTATTTCACAGTAGAAAAAGAAAGTTTAAATAAACGTAAGCGTTTTTGTTAAAAATATTTCGGTTAAACAAAGCCAAAACAGCTTGTTTAAAAAATTTTAATTTCGATAAAAAAGTACTATTATTGCATTAGATCCGTACCAATAACATTTTTTCTAAAAAGCATATTTAAATGAAGAAAAATTACAATCATACAGTAATCATATCATTGTTAACATAAAACGCAAAACACAATACTTTTGTCGCACTAACCATACTTATATTGTTGCATAACCATATTTTCATTTTTAAATTTGCCAATAATACTATTGTTACATTTTAACAATATTAATATTGCAGCAATAATACTATTGTCAAAACTAAATTCAGTAAACAATGCTATGGTTCAGACGAACATACTTTTATAGCGGAGAACATATTATTATTTCCGTGACCATGTAGTAACCATGTTTTTTCTCTGCGTGCGTAGTGTTCTCTCAATAAATCCATTGATTGATGCGATGTGTGTGAAGTGGCGCCGTCTTGTTGAAACTAAATGTCGCCGAGATCACGAGCCTCAACTTAAGGTCAACCTAATCGGCCTACTGAGCGTACTATTCGCAATTTTTGAAGCCTGAAATTGAAGCTCGTGATCTCGGCGACATTTGGTTTCAACAAGACCGCCGTCGCACACACATCGCATCAATCAATGGATTTATTGAGAGGACATTACGGTGAGCAGATAATTTCACGTTTTGGGCCGGTCGATTGGCCACCAAGATCGTGTGATATCACACCGTTAGACTTTTTCCTGGGGGGATATGTAAAGTCTAAGTTTGTGCGGACAAACCCGCTTCAATTCAGGCCTTGGAGCAAAACATAACGCGTACCATTCGCCAGTTACCAGTCCAAATGCTCGAACGAGTCATCGAAAATTGGACTCAACGGATGGACTATCTGAAACGTAGCCGCGGCCAACATTTGATAGACATAATCTTCAAAAAATAAATGCCAAAGAATGTTCTTTTAAATCATAATAAACATTTCCCATTCAATTTGAATTTTCTGTTATTTTTTTCTTTAAAAAAGTAGGGAACCTCGAAATGGATCACGCGTTATAACTCAAAGCTTTTCCTGCTGTAATGACACACAATTAGCGAGGATGCAAACATAACAGAATAAAGCCATGAGTAGAGTTTTATACTGCAACAGGTATACGCCCATGCAAGTGATGCTATATGCTTTAAAATCGATAAATGTGAAATAAAGGCTGACAAGAAACAAGAAAAAAAACAAGAAAACTTATGTATGAAAATTAGATATGTTGGAAAGGCAACAATACATCCAGAGAGTGACAACTTCATCTATGCAGCGATTTCTGTTTTACAACAACCTCACAAATGAAATTAAAAATGAAGCAAATATGAATGTATGTAAGAGAAATTGTATAAATTTAATCAAAAACACCAAACAAGCTATTAAACTTTGAAATATGGAATATGCAAAATACCTTAAGAATACTAATAAAACACTAACTAACCAAAAAGTACAAGTACTAAAAATTAATAATAAAATTAATCATTTAAACTACAAAAAAATAATTTTTCTACTTATCAATTTTTATTAAAGACTAGGACTTCTGTTCTATTCCTTTGAAAACGAACAGAATTGGCACTTTTTGTTAACAACATGCCCAACACCACTAAAAGTAGTGGTGTTTAATGTTAAGCCTCGAGTCATTTCCCAGTGCACGCAGAGAAAAGATATGGTTACTACATGGTCACGGCAACATTAATATGTTCTCTACAATAAAAGCATGTTCGTCGCAACCATAGTATTGTTTTTTGAGTTTCATTTTGACAACCGTATGATTACGGCAATATTAATATTGTTGAAATGTAACAATAGTATTATTGCCAAATTTAGAAATGAAAATGTGGTTGTAGCAACCATATAAACATGGTTGATTCAACAAAAGTATTGTTGTTTAAAATTTAAATTTAAACAATAACATGATTACGGCAATCATACAGAATGTTTGCGACTATGAACAAAACAAAACAGGTTTTATAGAGCATACAAGTATGTGTGTGCGTATGATTTTTTTTGATATACCAAAAAAAACATACACACGTTACAGTGCATGGTTGTTCTCCATTATAAAAAACAACAACAATTGAAAGGTAATTCGAGGGATTTTTATTGTGTTTACTTTGTTCGATGAAATACTCGACTACCCACTGGTTCTCGTTTATTTAAAATCTGCCTGCTCTTAAGTATATAGCTATTGATCGAGGTTTAATCCCATTCGTTACTTGGTGTCTACGGATGGTGAAGTAGCATTCACCCCTGTTGGCAGCTAAAAGTATTTTGTTTTTTAATAAAAAAAAATGGCTTTTAATATGGCTATGAACTAATTGTAATGCAATTAAAAATAACTTGCTTGATAAAAATCTCTATTTTTGAATAACAACACCCAATCCTAATAAATAATTTTGGGGATCATAGCATTGTTGCAAGTGAATCATCATACTATGATTCACTATGGTTGTGGAGATAATAGTATGGTTGAGTGTGAATCATACTATTGTTGTGAAGATCATAATATTGTTGTGCCATAACCATATACCCAATAATAGTATGATCCTCTTCGAATATTGTCACCCCAACCATACTTTTTTTCTGCGTGTGGTAAATTTTTCACATACATAATCAATGATGTATTTAAAAAGTTTAAGCTTCGAGAACTAATGACTTCTCTTATTTGGCACTATGTTTTCCCATACCCATAGACTACCGGATGTTGAAAAATACGCTACGTAAGAAAAAAAGCTTAAGTGTGCCAGAGCCGTAATATGGAAAATTTTGATTTCAATTATGCCAACAGTATCATAGTTTTATATTAATTGTCGTCTGAAAATACAAAAACGACTCTAATCTGGTAAAGGCTGTTTTTTAGACGTGTGGTTTTCAATCTGTCCACACTTTTTTTGAGCTTAGTTTGGTTTGGCATTTTATAATGAATAGACTTACTTCGGAACGTTTGCAAATCGTGGTGAACGAGCCCAAAACGAGATGTCCGTCCACCGATCCTGATATTTACAAGAAAATTTAGTTCAGCGATGAAGCTCACTAATAACCAAAATTGGCGCATTTGGAGTACTGGAAATCCACAAGACATTGTGTAGACGCCTTTACATCTTCAAAAAGTCACTGTTTGTTGTGCTCTATGGGCAAAGGGAATTATTGGTGTATATTTTTTTAAAAATGAAGCCGGCCATAATTTTACAGTCAATGGGTACGTTATAGAATCATGATCAATGACTTTTCCTGCCTTTGGAGGATGTTGATGTGGACGACATGTGGTTCCAATAAGACGACACTACATGCAGTACAGCCAACGAAACAATCAAAAAGTAGTCGAAAATCGGGTCTCTCGCCTGGAAGTTAATCGAGCCAGCCGCGGCCATGACAACAATCAAATAGTAGCTTCTATCCAGGCTAAGTAGATACTTAAATGTCTAAAACAAATTATTTTTTCATTGCATTATAATTAATTTACTTTCAATGCGATAACCCAGCTTTAATGCGATATATGGTTACAAATTTCCAATAATTAGAATCTTTCTGATAATATGCACTATCTACTGATAACATAAGGGAACAAGGTATATGTTGTTTTTAAGGAAATTTTGAACGCTGAATCCAAATATGCACTTGGTTTTTTTCAGCTCGACTTTTCGTGATACTCGTGTACCGTTATGTCTAAAATTGAGGCAATTCCACTACAACTATTTGAATAACTTGAAAACGGTCCACCATATTCATTACTTGCCTACATTGTTTTTAATTTGGCTTAGTAGTTTCAGATATATCGTTGAAGTTTTAAAAAAACAACAATTTTATAAAGCAAAATTTGTTCGTTAAAAATTCATAAAAAAAATAATGCGACAAAAATCTAAGTGTTGGTCTAAAAGCATTTAGTTTAATATATTTTGAATCAAATGAGCTTAATTTCATTGAAATAAATTGTTCACGCGTAAGTCTTTCCACTCTATGTAACTATTTTGTTTATGAATAAAAATGAGTATTTTAAAGGCAAAAGTTTAATCGTTTTTAAAGCCTTTACTAACGTTTCAAGGTAATTCCCCATCAGGGGGGTAGAAAACGAGACGGCACGAGAGGTCACTAATCGTATTTAGCCCTTGCAAAAACTTGAACAATGGTATGTACTCGTATGTCGTTATGATCGGACTTCAAATGACAACGCAGGATAAAGAAAAACTAAAAGGGCGATATGTAGGGTGCACAGAAAAAACATAATTTTGTGTTCCCAAAATCGTCTCTAGATAATCTCTAAATCTATGTGGTGACGTGTAACTTTTTTTTCGACCCACGCTAGTGACCAGTACACCCAAAACAATAAAAGACTGTAAAATATCGGGTCATGTAAATGAAGTCGACAAAATATCGGCCATGAGATTATAAATATAGAAACTGAGATCGATGAGGTTGGGCGTGAAATAAGTCAACATTAATTAGTGCAATATTTTAGATATAAAAAATCCACATTCAGTAGGGAACTGTGCAATTGGAAGACACTGAACGAATGTAGCATAAATCAAAGTGCAACAAATATTTACTCAAGTTTTACACAAAGTGTAAGTTATCTTACAACTAGTAAAGAAATAAAGGAATTTAACAAAGAAATCATTCGGTTTAACATATGTGACGCGCAAAATAGAAAGGGACCTTAGGGTAAAAACCAGTTTTGTTCAGGAGAACCATTTTAAAGATTTAAATACGTGTATCTTTGGTGTTACATCACTTTCATAAAACGCGCATATCTCTGGGAGGGAACACTTTTGGGGCATGGGATCGGTCTCATTCGATGCTCAGATGTTGTCCACATAAAAAAAAGTGAAAAATGATTTTTTTTACCGTTAGGTCCCTTTCTCTATGCGCTGTCACATATAGTTAAAGAATATGAAAAATCTAAAGAAAAAAACAACTACATTAACAAGCTTAATTTACAGCATAAAGAGAACATAATCCTAACAACACACTGAACACATTTGGAAAATGTTAAAGATCAGTTGGAAAAATTTATTGAAATTACAATATATTATCACAATATATATGCACTGATTTTGATATCTATATTTGTTCTCTTTATGCTGTAAATTAAGCTTGTTAATGTAGTTGTTTTTTAGATTTTTCATATTCTTTAACTATATGTTACACCGAATGTTTTCTTTGTTAAATTCCTTTGTTTTTTTACTAGTTGTAAGATTCCTTACACTTTGTGTTAAACTTGAGTAAATATTTGTTGCACTTTGATTTATGCTACATTCGTTCAGTGTCTTCCAATTGCACAGTTCCCTACTGAATGTGGATTTTTTATATCTAAAATATTGCACTAATTAATGTTGACTTATTTCACGCCCAACCTCATCGATCTCAGTTTCTATATTTATAATCTCATGGCCGATATTTTGTCGACTTCATTTACATGACCCGATATTTTACAGTCTTTTATTGTTTTGGGTGTACTGGTCACTAGTGTGGGTCGAAAAAAAAAGTTACACGTCACCACATAGATTTAGAGATTATCTAGAGACGATTTTGGGAACACAAAATTATGTTTTTTCTGTGCATCCTACATATCGCCCTTTTAGTTTTTCTTTATCCTGCGTTGTCATTTGAAGTCCGATCATAACGACATACGAGTACATACCATTGTTCAAGTTTTTGCAAGGGCTAAATACGATTAGTGACCTCTCGTGCCGTCTCGTTTTCTACCCCCCTGATGGGGAATTACCTTGAAACGTTAGTAAAGGCTTTAAAAACGATTAAACTTTTGCCTTTAAAATACTCATTTTTATTCAAAAACAAAATAGTTACATAGAGTTCAACATTTTAAAATATACATTAAGGTCAAATTCGACTTGTTTTTTTGACGTCTTTTTTTGTCTCACTCTCACCCACATACGAGAAAACAAAAACACATCCAGAAACGCACACAAAAATACTTATATTATTATAACGAGTGATCCATTTCGGCGTTCCCTACTTTTTTAAAGAAAAAACACAGAAAATTCAAATTGAATGGGGAGTGTTTATGTATTATCATTTGAAAGAACATTCTTTGGCATTTATTTTTTGAAGATCATGGTCCATCCGTTGAGTTCAAATTTCGATGATTTCGATTAGAGCATTTCGACTAGTAACTGGTGAATGACACGTGTGATGTTTTGCTTGAAGGCCTGAATCGAAGCGGGTTTGTCCGCATAAACTTTAGACTTTACATATCCCCACAGGAAAAAGTCTAACGGTGTGATATCACACGATCTTGGTGGCCAATCGACCGGCCCAAAACGTGAAATGATTGAAACCATTGATTGATGCGATGTGTAGGAAGCGGCGCCGTCTTGTTGAAACCAAATGTCGCCGAGATAACGAGCTTCAATTTCAGGCATCAAATAGTCGGTTATCATGGCACGATAACGGTAGCCATTGCCGGTTACTTTCTCACCGGCATCATTTTTGAAGAATATGGACCGATGATTCCACCGGCCCACAAACCACACCAAACCGTTGTTTGGTGTGGTTGAACCTCTTCTGGTTGCTCTTCGCCCCAAATGCGGCAATTTTTCTTGATTACATACCCATTGACCCATTTGTGGTCCTCATCGCTGAACAAAATTTGGCTCGAAAGCGTCGGATCTTCTTGGAACTTTTCAACAGCCCGTAGAGCGAACCGATGTCGCTTGGAAACGTCGGGCGGCTTCAGTTCTTGCACAAGCTGTATTTTGTACGCTTTCAATTTAAGATCTCGACGTAAAATGGGCCAAGTCGTACGTCAGTGCAAGATGCTGCGAATGGCGCCGAATCGACTCTCCACGGCCTTGGTGTACACTCTCAGCAACGGCCGCTACATTTTTTTCACTGCGTGCTGGACGTGGTCCATTCGGTCGAATATTATCCAATAATGAATGTATTGAATTTATATGGCAACCCTTTATTGAATTTATATGGCAACCCTTTTTACAACATGTATGATGTTCCTTGCTTCTTATGTATTTTATGTTTTGCATTCTTTTTAGTATTTCTATTGAACTCATACTGTGAACTACTACGCATATTTACTTTTGTTTTCTATTAAATAAAGACATAAATTACAACGATTTAAATAATTCATCAGAATGCTGGGTCTCAAGGTGGGTGATGGTGTTGCGATTAGTACGCTCAGTAGGCCGATTATGTTGACCATAAGTTGAACGAAGTGCACGAAACACATTCCTCACAGAACGTAAATTTTCGTAATAAACCTGAACGATTTGTAAACGTTGTTCAGGCGTAAGATGATGAAATGCCAAACAATACTAAACAGAAATAACATGACAGCATGACACGACTCACACTTGATCTGTCAAAAAAAGGCTATTGAAAAAAGTATCTCTACTTGGATCACCCATTACTTACCAAAATAGTACTTTGCCACTGCTTCCTTATTATTTATTCGATCTTAAGCTGGCCATAGACGAACGATTTATTGGTGTGATTTGCAAATTTATTGCTGCGATTTATTGCATATCGTTTCTCCACACACGCTCGAACAAATCATAATTCGGCCGACGTTGATGAGTAAACATATGCTACGAAGCGGATGACGCGCTCGCATGTTCATTTTGTGTTTGAACACCGAAGCATTTCTGTCAACCTCTTTCCATTTTGTTACGAGTTTTTCCCATGATTATTGTTTTTCTAATTTGTCTTTAAATTTTTCACTATTTGTTTGCCAAATGGCATTTTCATTTTTTAACACATCAAAAAATTCTATCATAAAGTCTTTGCTTGCCATTTTATGTGTGCACTACACGACCTTTCGTTACAATGGTTGAAGTGCAACTGAAATGGCTTAAAATTTGCGTAGTAGCCCACACACGTATGATTTGTTTGCCAACAAATTGCAAGTTTTTGAAAATTTTCAAAAACATGCAATTTGTTCGCAAACTACCCCACAGACGTAAAAAAGAGACCACAAACCCAACAAATTGCTCGAATTTATCGTTCGTCTATGGCCAGCTTTAACGAATTATATGTCGTTGATCATTAATTTACAAGGGCTATACTTCTTGCATACTAGTGACTTCAGTTACCCGATTTTTTTTGTAGTTTTTCCACTATTGGAATGCTAGAATTTCCTACAATTCACATATAACATTCATTACAACTTCTATGTAAGACGATAAAACTACATTCATTTAGGACAATTTTTCTTAAAATAAAGAAAATATTGAACCACATTGAGTTTTGTAGGTAATTTTGTTCTGTCTATTTCACACGCCTTGAATCATTTTTTACCGATTACGAATTGAACTAGAAACTTTTTTAAAATAATTGTTTTTGTTTATAAAAGTTCACTACGCTTTTAATATTATTCTTTATTTTATTTGAAAAACTTTTCTATACTTGCAGTACAATTTCGATGCGTGTGAATGAAGTAAACTTCACAATCCAATTAATTGTATATTAGAGTATAAGCCAAAAAAAAAACCTTAAAACTAAAGAGAAGAAAATGCAAGTTTAAGCGATGTGTGAGCGTTAAATTCATAGATCCCCGTGGATAATTTGTTATAAAGAGAGATGCAAAACTGTATTACAGCTATATTACATCAATTATTGTTGGTGCATTAACTACGATCTCCCAAAATTAAGAGTCTCGAGAACAATAGCACTCTTAACATACATATCTACTTCATAATACTTCAAATGCTACGTTTCAAGTTTTGCTTATACTGCTTAATTTAATATTTGTTAATCCTTTATAATTTATTTGCCTTTTCATATGCCTTTACTTGTATTGCAAAATATGTACCACTTACGGGAGTAGAAAATCGGGTAACTGAAGTTACTAGTAAAAATTTAGCTCGAAATTCAAACTGAAGTTTGGAGGAAGTATAGCCCTGATACGTAAAGATCGAATTATAACTAAGGAAGCAGAGGCAAAAATACTTTTTGGTCAAATGTAGGATGCATGGGTAAACAATGTGATTTTATTTAACCTTAAAAAGCTACAAAATTAGGTGGTGCATCCCGCAAATTTTATTTCTTCATACTGGGCCGCACCGCCCTAGTGGGTGTGCGTTCATGGTAGTGTTTTTTTCGTGTATGAGGGTAAGAGTGAGACAGAAAACGACATCAAAGGCAACTAGTTGAATTTTGCCTTAGTGTATATTTTAAAATGTTGAACCCTATGTAAATTTTTTGTTTATGAATAAAAACAACCACTTCAAAGTCAAAAGTTTAATCATTTTTACTAACGCTTCATAAAAGGGCGGTGGGGGTAAATAGCGAGATAACAGAGGATACCAATCGAATTTATCCTCAGAGTCAAAAATGATCTATGAACAAATGACTCAATTGTTGCGATGTTGCTATTCACTCTTATTTATCGAGGCTTAAGCTAAAACGCCACGATTCTTAATATTGACATATCCCCATCTAGTGCACATTATGCCTATGACAATTCGCCGATTCTTTTGGGCCGAATGATTGCTATTATTTTCAACACAATTGTGCACGAGTATGTATATGGGGGTAACTGTCAAACAATGTGTTGCCAACATTAAAGATGGTAAATCGTCGTTGAATTTCGACGTTACCTCCACGCACGTACAATTTGTTTAAGGTCTTTCGTATTTCATTCGGAACGAGATAAATATAAAGTTTATTGAACATATATTACTGCAAAAATATGTTTGCTGTGTGCAGAAAAAAGTAACAGAATATTTGATGTTTTTCCAGATGAAATGTGTTGCATGAAAAACCTGCGTGTAAGGATATTATTATTGAAATACTAAATATGTATGTATGTACATATATGCATTAAAAAGTGTATATCTACAGAATATTGCAGGTGGTGTGGGAAAAATAAAAAAGATGTTAACAGCAACGAGAGACGTCCTAGACGAAGTGTGGTGAAAAAAGCAGCAGCAGTGTTCTCGTTAATTCTGCAATCGCCGTTAAAAGTTCTGTGTGGAAAACTATTCAGCTTAACAATTTAAATACAGAACAACATGTATGTATGAACAATTCGACCAATTTTAGTTTGCTCTAAGGAGTTTTTGGAAAAACTGTCAGCAATTAAAGCGAATGTATGTATATACTAAGGAGGGTAGGGAACACGTTCTTTGGCCTTTTTTTGTTAATTTTTACTGTAGTTTTGTCCTCATATATACATATACATACAAATTATTGAACATTTGCCGTGGTTTCGAAATATGAAATAACTACCTCTTGTGACAATTTTTTTAGTTTCTTCGATTCGTGTGTTTGGGTAAATTTTTTTATCACTGCAACAAATTCTCATTGGATAAGAATAGAAATTTCTTA
The DNA here is from genome assembly GCA_963513945.1 of Hydrotaea diabolus. Lineage (NCBI taxonomy): Eukaryota > Metazoa > Arthropoda > Insecta > Diptera > Muscidae > Hydrotaea > Hydrotaea diabolus. Next base: position 108,526,866 of record OY740717.1, read on the forward strand.
ATTATGCACAAAGCATAACGCACTGTTAGGCTGATATCATAAATTAACTTTTACACTTACCAAATGAAATCTAGATTTCTCTCAAAGCATCAAACTCACCACAGTGTAATAAATGTTGCAATATTAATTCAGTAGTCGTAGTCCTTAACAAGGATAATACGAGTATATATGTAGGTTACACAGTGACAGTAAAATTTCGCATTTTTCGAATTTATTTGTAAACCTAGTTCCATTATTTTTTTCAATATATGTGTTCATGTGAGTTGTGATTCACTATTTCATTGAAATATATCTAAATAATAAGTGAATGGTTTTGAAACCGGCATTGAAAATGAAAACAATGAAAATAAAGTATGGCTATGTTTGCATTAAAAATTTAAATCGCCAATATTGTCAGTATGACAGATTCCATGTAGGTATGTACATATACTATTTTTATGATTATTTCATTCAACTTTATGATTGAATCCGTTGGGCCATGTTTACATCAACTATTATAGTCCACATTATCGATGTCTGATTCAAAGATGCAAGTGTATTTCTGATAATTCAATCACAATTCCATAATAATCAGGATTCATTTTCTAACGTTGGCCTGATGACATATTTGTCAAATTACAGTCAAAACCTCATATATCGACGAAATGTATAGTCGACTGTAGGCTATGTGAAACGATAGTCTAGTAGCCAATGTTGATTACACAAGGGAACAAGGAATTTGTTGATAAAGACCTGAATGGTGTTTAAGGTTAATTGCAACGCTGAATCCAAATTTGCACTAGTTTTTTTTCTACCAGGTCGAGCAAAGCCGTGAGCAAACATCATTACAAATGGCCCCCACCAAAGTGTCTCGGCATTACACTTTATACTGAAGTTTCATTAAAATTTAAATCACTTTTCCTTGGAATAGTCCATATTTGGGTGACTGTTACATTTCCCTAGCGTTTGCTGAATAGCTTTTTTTGTGCTGACTTTCGGTGTATTTATATCTTGATCTTATTTTTAAACCGGAAAATAGTATTAATGATATTAATAATAGTAATTAAAAAGTTTTTTCATGTTGATTTTTAAATACTATACGCTTTCTGATCAAGCCTCTATTTTAAATTTCATATTAAATTCTTAGACTTTTAACACTTATAAATGATATGCCAAACGATCGCCTTTTAACTGTGACCCACTGTATGTATATTAGAGTCAAAAGTTGAAAATGTACCCCTCTAGGAATAATGACTGATATGTGTTGGAGCAATTCCCAAAATATAAATCGTCTTCAATTCCTGCAACCCACATAGAAAGCTTTCTTCAAGCACGCGAACATCAGTTTGTATCAAGAAATTGAATATACTGTTTCCCTTTATCATAAAAAAATTTGGAAGTTGGACAACTTTTGGTCTCTCATTATTTGTCTCCATTTACACTACGAGTAGGCAATTTTACTTGCACCAATTTTTATGATTCCCTTTGAACATTTTGTTTTCATTATTGCCTTTTCTGATAATCAGTGATTTATTCGTTGTGCGAAAAAATACATGGGAGAAAAGAATTTTATTTGAATAATTATAATTTATAAGTATTATAAAAGTTACAAAAACAAAATGCCAAAATAATCTTCAGCCATTGTCAGTACGAGTATGTTTTTCCCTTCCCGTTCCCCTTAATTCTCTCCTACAAATTGAGAGTCGCTGCTAATAAAGTTGCCTAGTGTGAATGGGGGCTTTCTTTACGGCAAAGCAAATCACTCATGTGTACGGCAATCCCGCGACAGCCGGCTCTTTGGACCGGATTGACCCGAAGAGCAATTCTTCGGTTAAGGGCTGTCACACCGGCACTCAGTTGCCGCTACAACAACAACAACTCATGTGTGTGCTGACAGCCGGTTCTTTGCACCGGATTGACCCGAAGCAGAAATCTTCGGCCAAGGGCTGACACCTAGGCGCTACGTGTGCCGCCACAACAACAACACAACTCATGTGTGTTCAAAACATATGCGAAAAAATCAACTGTTACTAGAATATGCAAATATCCGCCTATAAATCATCGGCCACTGTAAATTAATGTAAAAGTCGATGACGTCAACACTCCGACTACCAACTACCCCAAAATCCTTGGGGTTACATTGGAAAGGCTTTTCGACACTTTGCACATGCTACGGCTACCTGCGATAGGTCGGTTTGTAGGAAATAACGCAGCTCCAGTGTGTTCGCCGAACGTGATCGACGCAGTGGAAGAAACTTCGAAACAACAACAGGGTATTTCCTAATGTCTTCTGATGACCATTTACATGAGGAGACGAAGGTCCTTACCATGCGCAGACACAATTTCTTGTTGCCTAAGCTGTACTTGCTAGTGTTTTCGCAGTAGTCATCCCAGCCACCATCTCATGGACAGGATGCCTTCGCTCAGGCAGATCATGTAGGATTTTCATGATATAGAAAGAGAGAGAGAAATCCTGCGGTACAATAGAAAGCTTTTAATTCATAAAAACTATTATTCATGTCTGAACCACATTCACGCTGCTAAAGTCACAGCAACAGTATCCAGCTATAGCATGAATTATTGCTAGGGGAACATCCCCGGAAATTCACCAGAGAAGAAGACGCTATTTCGACAGACGCGCGTGGTTCTGGCTCGGCTGAGATCTGGATGGTGCAGCTATAATTGTGGATTGTTATAACTCTTGTGTGTGTGTTTTCATATCAATATATTTTATTATATTATTTTTTGACACACGCTTAAAGCAAAGAAAAATGCTGAGGCTTTCTATCTGCTTCGGCCTTTAGGGCCTCATAAAATTTTACGTTCTTTAAACCTTATATAGCTTTTTATTTTCAAACTATTTTCATTATAGCTAAATATATAAAACACAAAAACGTTTCTATTGTTGTCCGCTATAGACTTTTAAACCATCAAACCGATGTTGCTAATCTGGTTTCGCTAGAAGGACAATAATGCAAAGAATGTTTTACGCCATTAAAACAGCGCATTAGGCAAATTTAGTCCTTACACTTTCAAACTTTAAATTTTCAAAAGTCAACAAAATTATAAATAAACAAATTCTAACTGTAGCATCGTCTGCAATTTTATCAACGATGGTGGGTGTACAGCGCACATTCAGCTCTTAATTTTTTTTTTGGTGAACACAACATAACACAATATCACCATCTTTGAAAATTTCGCCTCAGAATGGACGGAGCTCTATTAATTCTTGTTGATAATTTTCGGGGAACTTGGTCAGTAATTCCGAGATCAACGCCTGCCGATAAACTACATGCATGTGCATGTAGATGAAAAGCTTCGATCCAACTTAACGTGAAATAACTTTCCTGCCAAACGCAGTCGTCTATTTACAATGTTGTTCCGAAAGAAATTCATAATGCCAGCAATTTAAAAAAAATCATGATAAGAGAATCGGTTGACACAGTTATAGATAAGGAACAAGCGGTCAACTATCAAATAGTTTCTTAACTCTTTGGAAACATCTGCAGGGCCATCACACATCTTAATATTAAAAGTTGGTCCATCGTTAAGGCTCATTCGTAACATATATCCACCGAATTTTACGAATGAGCGCGCCGGACATCCTCTAGGTTTAAAATAGTTTTTCCGAAACTATTTCTGTGACTTATTACAATATAAGGAAAGAAGGTCTTGTACCAGTCTTAATGTAAATATGGACAGTTTAACAAACAAATGTATTAAATTTGTGCACTATGATTTATGATTTGTTTTGAAAAATTTAAATTAAAAAGCAAAAAATATCAAACAAAATCATGCCAACAATTTTTTTGTATAATAATTTTAACAACATACTTACTTTGCCTCCAGTTGCTTCTAGAAGTTTTTTGGAGTTTTTTAAAATTCAATTCTTGTCACATACATATTTGTGATGGGTTTGTTTTAAGCTGCATAAGAACTATCGATATCGATAACTATGGCTTTAAAGCAGATAATGTCAAACTGTGGTGTCCCACAGGGTAGCCACCTTGGACCCATTCTCTTTTTACTATTCATTAACGACTTTCCCCATTCAATTATCAACTTTAATTTACTTATGTTTGCAGACGACGTGAAATTATTTTCTTCTTATGGTAGCCTTGTTTCTTATATTTTACTAAGTAAAGGTGGTGGTTATATTAAAGTTTGTGTACATTTTCTAGTGATTATTATAATTTGTTCGTACCGATTGGCTGTTGATAAATACTCGTATCTGTAGCTAATTTACATATATGTGACGCGCAAAATAGAAAGGGACCTAAGGGTAAAAACCAGTTTTGTTCAGGAGAGCCATTTTAAAGTTTAAATACGTGTATCTTTGGTGTACCATCACTTTCATAAAACGCGCATATCTCTGGGAGGGAACACTTTTGGGGCGTGGGATAGGTCTCATTCGATGCTCAGATGTTGTCGACATCAAAAAAAATGTGAAAATTGATTTATTTTTACCCTTAGTTCCCTTTATCTATGCGCTGTCACATATGACGTTTCTTGTCATCTCTCCATTATGGATCGGTCCATAATGTGTACGTTGTCCATACGTCATGGGGACGTGGACCCCTCGTTCGGCAGGGGCATGTGAGTAGCGAGGGAGCGTCCAAGTTTTTTGGATTTTTTTTAAAATTAAATTTTTGTCACATACATACTCTATGTGATGGGTTTGTTTTAAGCTGCATAAGAACTATCGATATCGATAACTATGGCTTAAAAGCAGATATTGTCAAACTGTGTTGACATTTCTGTTAAGTAAGGTTTGTCAAGTCATCATAAATCGCTAGAATAAAAATATACCTATTAACGAATCCACTCATGGCCAGGGCTACGAGTTAAAAGACTATGTATATGTTTCCAAAATTAGCTAAGCTTCATCGAAAGCTTAACTTGCCACAAACCAAAGCATTGGAAACCAATAATCAAATATCCAATATTTCTCTAATATTCTGTCTTGTATAAGCGTTTTAAGTTATCAAGTTCTTAAAAAACCACGAAAAGTTTTTTTGATGGTGTAATATCTTTTATAAAATGTCTTTTTTCCAATTTTAAATTAGTTAATCTTTTTATTATTGAAATTAATTGTCCAATTTGTAACAGAACATTTTTTTTGGAATCTTAAAGTCCTCTGTTTCCGTTTCTATTGCATCATTAAGGAACAAGGTGGAACTGTTCTCTAACCAGTGAGCGAGAGCTACAGTTTAACGCCGACTCCGACAGCTAATGCATTTTATAGTGAATTTTTTACACGACTTAGAAATATATTTTTTACTCGTAAAGTCGACGACATTTACGAGTTGAAAACCCGCCGTTAAAAAAATGTTAGATATTCTTACTCAACTTGTGCACACTTCCTTCACACCACGGTGGCCCACAATAATACTATAGATCTGTTTTCTTAGCATTTTTAACAAACGAAAACCATTTCATATAACTTGATTTGTTTGAAATAATTTTTTACATATTACGTTAACACACTCGAATGCATCAACCAAACCAACTACAGAGTCTGTGGACGGAGTTTTCGAACTATGGCAAAAGGGCCTAACTTAAATCAGAAAAAACTTTAAAGAACGAACCCAAATATAAATAAACTAAACATTTGCTTCGAAATGTCTAATCCGAAGGAATTCCAAAAAAGTTGAATGTCAATACATGTTTTTTAATATTTAATATTTATAATAAATAAATATATATTTATTTTAAGTCAAGCAAAGAAAAGTGATAAGGCGTTCTAGCTGTTTGAGCCTTATCTTGTTTGAGCTGGAATTATTTCTTTGTGTTTGTTTCATGTTTGATTACGCAAAAAGCAAACGTGTGGTTTTCAAGGCAAGAATTTAGCTTATGTTTAGCTCGTTTGCTTTATTTCGGTCTTTCGTTTTTACACATTGAACAGGGATTAACCGGCTCAAGACCTCTTGTATCAATATTTACATAGAAGAAAAGTTTTTAACAAAATGGCAAAGTAAAATTAAATTTCGTGGCTGCGCATTGCTTTTATCGCGATTTCAGGTCCGTGACAACCCTCTTTAGAAAGCTTCGCAGCAATTGTTGAGAAACCGAACTCTTTAAGACCAGGCTCTCCCAAACGGATAAGAACTACTGTTGTAAATCTTACTTTTCAAGATTTCTTCACACAACTGCCTACGAAAATACAACTCACTCTGACCACGTTCGGACAAGTGGCCGCCGGGGCTGGTTCGAATAAATTCCAGCCGAGAGGCCTAAATTTCGACGACTTTTTGCAGCATTTGGAGCCGTATGTAAGCAATAACGTGCCGAATATTTTCTTCAAATGCGTTAATCATGTCGGGCTTATCTGCGTAGACAAGCGACTTTACATAACCCCACAAAAAATAGTCAAGCGATGTTAAATCGCACGATCTTGGAAGCCACGCCACAGGCCCATGACGCTCACCAAAAGATTACTTAATTAAATTGATTGTTTCGTTGGCTGCATGACAAGTAGCGCCGTCTTGTTGGAACCACAGGTCGCCCACATCGACATCCTCCAATTCAGGTACGAAAAGTACATTAAATATGGCTCTATAGCACTCCCCATTAACTGTAACATTATGGCCGGCTTAATTGTTGAAGAAATATATACCAATGATTCCCTTTGTCCATAGAGCAAACCAAACAATGGCTTGTTAATTTACATTACTCCAAATGCGACAATTTGGTTATTAAGGTACCCATTCAAAAAAAAGTTTTCTTGTAAAAACCAGGATCAGCGGCCATCTCGTTTTGGGCCCCATTTACCATGATTTGCAAAAGTTGTTTCGGAGTAAAAACTGAGCATAAATCAAGTGACAGCTGTCAAAAAGACAAACTCCGAAAAAGTGCGACCAGAAAAACCACACGTCTAACAAAACCACCCTTTAAATCAACAATGAATTTGCTATTGAAATGGGAATAATATCAATTATCATATTTATGGCCCCTATTTATGGCACAATAACGACATATATTAGGGTTTGTAGTGAAATTTGCTTTAGTTTTAGTCGAATTCTCCGACTCGGAGCACCAACCTTTGCCAGGTAATGTTCTGACTGACACGACAAAACGCTGTCGTGCCCCCACGCGATCTGTGATATTTTGTTTCACAATTAATAAAAAAAAATAAGTAATTTGAAAATATTTTTTATGGACAAAAATAAACTAAATATGCAATGTCCTTCAGACCGACGCAGGGGAGCACGAAAATGAACATGAACTGAAAAAAATCAACGAAACATCGACCCCGTTCACTAAACTTTACAGTAAAAATCAAGTTTTTTTTTGGAAAACCGCACAGCGTTTGTAGGTTGTTTGTTGTGTGTTACCCTTTTAAATGTGTTATGTGCGTCATCACATTGCAAATAATTAAGAAATGTTGAACAAATATTCACAGAAACTTCTTCCCCTCTGGACCGATTATAGAAATAAAAAACGAATTCGTCTAAAACATACCAAAATCTAATTCGACCGATGATCCGACCATATTTTAAAATTAAAAATCCACCTGACCAAATTTGTTCGGAAAAGACGAAAACGGCAACGCTAAATATGTTGACAAAATATACCTTTTTTTGACAAATCTAAAAATGACCTCAACGTGCCAGTAAGTTTAATCCAATTTGGCACAATAATGCTTTAGATCCAATGTAACAATGGGTGTGTTCTATTACTCGTAGCACACGCTTACGAGAAAGTTTTTGAAATTTCTTTGTGTACAAGAACTAACCGGCTTTATGCATCATAAGCCGTTTGATTTGAAAAGTTTTAATTTTAGAAAAAAAAAGTTTTTCAAGAAATAGTAAAAGCGAGTATTAGCCGATCTCGCATAAACTCGCTAAAGGCTATTCTTAAATAACTTTCTTTCCAAAAATATCCCGCAGCACCGATAATTGCAGACATCATAATGGAAGAATTATAGGACGCATCAATTAAGAGAATGACAGTAAGACGCAGACTATTGACCAAATACGTAGACGATTTATTTGCAATTGTAAAGAAAACTGAAGTGGAGTATGCTCTCAAAGTGAAAAGGACAACAAATTACCACACTTAGACGCGATAGTTCATCGACAAAGAAATGTTCTGAAATTCGACTAGTATCAAAAAAACACAGCATCAGAAAGACTAATCAACTTTTATTCCAAACATCCGCGACGAATTAAAATATACACGGCTACAAACTTCATCGATCGAGTTTTTAAAATCAACGACACACTGTTTCACAATGCAAATGAACGGAAGATACGGAACATCCAGAGAAAGAATGACTTTCCCAATAAAACAATTGACGAACTAATCAGACAAGTAAAATGCAAACCACTTCAGGACATCATAGATAAGACTTTGAAGACAACAAATCTAGCACATATGTGCCAGGTTTTTCTGAGGGATTCAACCAATCCGATTTATATGACAAAGAAAAGTATAAATTATCATTAAAGACCAGCAATACACTGTACGAATTTTATGGCAAGACCAATTCGAAAATAGAAAAAGGGGACAAATCCAACGTAGTTTATAGAATAAAATGTAAAACTACAAAGACAAAATTAAAGACAAGACTGTCTGCACATAAGTCGGACCAAAAAGCGCTTGACAAGCTTTAGAACAAAAAACTGCTTTAGCGGCCCACTGTACACTGACAGGGCATAAGCCAAACTTTAACGACGTATACATATTGACAAAGGAGAATAATTATCGAAGAAGATACACACTGGAGCACACATTTACAGAAATATCGTTTCTAAACATGCACATAAAAATTAGATTTCAGTCGCAAATAGTTGTTGTTGTAGCTGCACTAGTGCCTGGGTGACAGCCCTTGGCCCAAGAGTTCCTCCTTCGGGTCGATCCGGTGCATAGAACCGGCTGTCAAGCGTGCCGGTTTCCTTTATGTTAGTTAAATGTTATAATTGTTAAAAACTTTTGTGTATATTTGTGTTTTAATATTTGAAGAATGTTGCTGGGACTGCAACATTTATTGGGGATAAATATGATTATTGAAGTTTCGTATTTGCTGAGGATCCCTGTCCCATATGTACTAAAGTCAACTGTAGAGAAGTGTAACTTTAAGTACATACAAACATATTTGGGTGCAAATAAGCCTCTCACATTAAGCAATATTGCAAACAAAATTGTTATACGCGATATAACAATTCTGTAAGAAACTGAGAAAATGCAAATTTGAATTATAAGGGAAATTCAAATTTGCACTTATGGTTATAAGGGAAACGCACTTTGTCTTTCTTATTTTAATGCAATATCTTACATAGTTTATTGGATTGGAGAATTTGAATGTCGACCGTATTATCCGTGGTGATGATGATGAAACCTGGTGAATGCTGCTAAGAATGAAACAGAAGACAAGTCCCTGCATAGTTCAAGATAAATAGCTTTCGTGCAAAAGCATACAAACAGACAGACATATCCTTTGTTGTAGCCTGTCCCAAAGCGGGGGCCTTTATATGAAAAGGACCCGCAAAATATATACCTGTAATTGTAAAAGATAGCGTGATCATTTGCGAAATTGTAGATTTCATTTGTAGATAACACACGTTTTACAGCCTCAGATGCACACTACTGATGGCTGATCTCAACCTGCATACATAGTATTTATTTCTGATAGATATCAGCATTAGTTTGTGTTCCGCGTGCATCGATAGGTTGTGCGTAAATGAGATTAATTATTCGCAGTACTTCGATTTGACTGGAAGAATGATGGGATGGCGTTCATTGTAAGAGAGATCAGCGTAGGTAAGTCGTCCGTTGGCTCGGATAATATTATTGCCATCCAGAAAGGGATTAAGTGAAAATGTGAGCTTTTTCTGCTTACAGTTTTAGAAAAGTTCAAAGGTGCATACTCTCTGTAATAGTGTCTCTGCTGTGCTAGAATTATAAACGATTCTTAGCATGAAGGAATTCAGAGTGAGTTACTAACTGTGAGGTAAAGTTGACGGATTTTATTGAAACTCGAGAGTAGTATCGGAAAACATTTGCAATCACTCGAATGTCCGGATTCTCTTTGAAAGTACAAAACACTTCGATTTCTTTACAAGTACAAAACACTTCGATTTCCGGGGGATTCTCGGGTATATGTAAAGACTTTGGCCATTCATCGGGGTGTTGATGCAGCCATGTCGGTCCGTGCCACCAGAGATTGCTATTGCTGAGATCCTGGGCACTAGAACCGCGAGATCCAAGGTCCGCAGGGTTTTCAGTGGAACGTATATGTCGCCAGGCACAATTTCCATTATACGGATGATTTCCTCTGTCCTGTTTGCAACAAATGTTTTTCAAGTGCATGGAGGTTTTTGTAGCCAACCAAGAACAATGGAGGAATCGTACCATAAATACAATTCATAACTATAAATTGGTAAGTGATAAAGGACATGTCCTATCAGCTTTGAGTGGAGAACAGCGCCGCACAGTTCGAGACGAGAAAGACTAAGTGGATTGAATGGTTCCAATTTGCCTTTAGAAAATAGAAGATGCGAACTTTCTGTAAAGTTGAATAATTCACGCACTCATCCCATTGGGTGCCTTGCCTATATGATAATGGGAGATAACCATCCCGCTGGGTCGAACAACTTTGAAATTGTGGATAGATTTTGCCGCTTTGTGACAATATCAGAGGTGTGAATCGTGGCAACTGTATACGAAAAACGGTCTGACAATCCGTTTCATTGTATTCCAAGAGTTTTAGTTGTGCTAGTCTCTTGAAATTTTAAGAAATCGGAGTCGAGGATATTTTCTGGAGAGACAGATGACGAGACTTCGGTCGAGTTTGAAGTGATTTTCCTCAAGAAAAACCCTGCTGATTTGAGAAGTGTGATCAGTTGCGTCAGAGATGTCATTGCTGTTTCTGGATCGTGACTGTCTGATAATATGTCATCAACATACGTTTATCTTTGAAGAAATTGTGAGGCTTGTGGGAATTGTTCCTCATAATCACGAGCTAAATAGATAAGAGTACGTATTGCCAGATAAGTATGCATAATCTTTAACGGGGCTTGTTGGCGTTGGGCGGAAAACAATACATTGAAAGGGCACTTTGTCTTTGTGAACTCGTATTTGGCGATACATTTTCTCAATATCACCACTGAATACGTATGGTATAAGCGCCAATTCAAAATGAGATTGGTAATATTAGCTTGTAAAGTGAGAACCCTTAATTTTGTTGTGGTGCTCTCCAGTTAAACGTGTTTTTTTTTTCGAACGTTCCCATCGCCGCCACTCATACCCGCCCCTGTCGACCGAGGGGGCCACATCCCCATGACGTAGGGACATCGTACACATTATGAACCGATCCATAACGGAGAGATGGCAAAAAATTAATTGCAGATAAAACGTGTTGTATGTGTCTCGTCTTGAGATTTCTTGGGAATTCGTTGGATCCATGCGGTCAAGAGCAATATACTCATTTAAGACATTATGGTAAGTTTCTGCCATTTCTGGTTTGCTTTTGGGAGATTGTTCCATTCGTAAGTATTGTATTAGCGCTGAAGTTCTGGAAGGGCTCAAGGGCATCTCCTTTGGAAAACCTGCCTTGAAAGGCGTAGCGCCCCTTTGAGTCACGCACTGTAGCTTAGAGAAGAAAGATTCACAATACTCATCGTATTTGACATGGGACGTCTGCTTGGAACCTCTTCTTGTTCCCAAAATGTTTTTAGCTGTTGAGCAATTACATCAGCTATCAGTGTTTTCGATTGAAAAAGATAATGTGGTCTGAATAGCGACGGGTCCGCTAATGATCCAGCCAAAAATGGTAGCTTGGGCAACGAGGGACTGGCAAACCTTTTAAACACCATCTAACAACAGGTTGGGAATATCGTTGCTACCAATAGGAAGATCCACATGACCAGGGGAAAAAAGGTGGAATCAGATAGATGAAGGCCTTTTACGTCTTCTAAATTAAAATTTAAGGCTAATACGCAAAAATTAGGTAGCAGACGTGTTATTTTGGGAGCTTGAATAGGTATGAACTTATCGAGGCGTTCTGAAATTTGTATTTAGTATTTAAGTTTCAAATATAATATTTGTTACACTTTTTTTATTAATGCTTTATTTGGTATTATTGGATCTGTTCCGGAGAAGCCTAACAATAAGTATTCGAATCTTAAAGTAAAATTCAAAAGAGAATCCTGACATGGATTTCTGTGTTATGCGGTGCTCTGCGTCTTTTTGGCAGGATTTGCATTAATTTGTTCAGAGTGGTATGTCAACTGTATTAGTTTGACATTTTTGATTTTAGAGTAAAGAACTCTAGGCTTGTAGAGAGGAGAAATCTTGTTTTATAAAACTCTTGATTTGTAGTCGATTTTATTCTTATGCGCGGTATTGTACGTACTACTGTAGGCCACATAACTGAGAATTTACGCTTTGTGTTATGACTGCAGAGCATTTAAACCTCGTTTGGTTTAAATCTCGTGAAGTGGAAATGAGGATTATACACAGTCATTTGCGCGCGCGTGTGTTCGCGATAAGCTGAGAGACTCGCAGGTACAGATCCGAATACCAGGCGTTCATTTCTCCAAAATCTTGACGTGCTTGGAGTATATAGTAACTGTCTAGCTAATATGTTGCCGCATCGTTCGAGCTTTTGTTTGTGCAACATCTTAATATGTTAACTTGCATCTTTGACGAGTGGTATTATTAGATCTCGGTGGATGTTTTCAATCCTCATGTACCAAGAGGCACCAGTGATCAGCCGCAGTAATTTCGATTGCACTCGCTGAATCTTGTCAAGGTTGCTTGAACTTGCTTTTCCCATAGCTGGGCACCGTATAGCCAGAAAGGTTTAATTACACTATTGTATAGCAAAATCTTGTATTCAAGACTCAGTTTTGAGTTTACGCTGAGGAGCCAATGGAGTTGACACACCTTGAGCTTTAGCTGAGTCTTTTTGGCTTCTATTTGACTTCTCCATGTTAGTCGTCGATCCAGGGTACCGTTATAGGATGGATAAAAAGGGATATTGTTTAATTTCAATGTCGGACATGTGCTTAAGTTCAGTGTAAAAGTTACCTGTGTGTATTTTGTCTCGTTGGCCTTTATCTTCCAGTCAGATAGCCATGATTGTACTAGATTCGTGGATGTTATATCGGTGTGAGCTCATTATAGCAGTATCATCGGCAGAAGTGGACTTAAGTACGTTTGGACTTGTAGGTATATCTGCGGTAAAGCGAAAACTACCCTGTGGGACACCAGCTAGTATTTCGCGATCGTCGATGGTGTGTTGCCCACATTTGACTCTGAATCTGCGGTTTTCTAAGTAAGACTTAAGGAGACGATGAGTATTCGCCGGTAAATGTTTACAAATTTTGCTGATCAAACCAAAGGGCCAGACTTTGTCTAATGCCTGAGCAACACGGCGCAGCATTTGAGCTAGAAACACGGCGCAGCAATATTCGCGACGTTCAAACGATTTTTCTATTGCTTGAGTCAGACGTTTACTTGTTCAATGGTAATGAGACCTTGCCGGAATCCAAACTGATGGTCTGGTATTATATTGTTTGTCATGAGGAACGTTTTAAATTTTTTTTAAGGTGAACTTTTTCAAAAAGTTTGGTTAAACAGGGAAGTAAGCTGATCGGTCTATATGAGGAAAGGATTGATTTGAACTTTCCTGGCTTTAAGATCATTTGAATCAAAAAATTGTTTACGCCTTGGGAAAGAAGCTATGTATTAAGATTGAATTAAATACTTCGAACAGGAACTTCACGGCAATAACAGGAAGTTCTATGATCATTTTAGGCGTTACAAGATTGTATCCACATGCCTTACCCTAATTTACGGTTTTCTTTATAATATTCATGACTTTATTAGCAGTTGTAAACAATGGAATTTCGGCGGGTTTGATTTCATCTGGAGGAAGGAGTCTACTACTTGCAGGATTTGGGCGAAAAACCAGGTCCAGATGGTTTGAGTAAATACTAGTTTTCTTCTCTTCTTTCCTTTACACAGGAAATTGCGTATCCGTACTTGTATTTCTTAGAGTTTTCCATAATGAGTATTTGGTTGAAGATGTAGAAGTAAGACTTGCGATATACTTTGCATGCTGTCTACTGTCTTCGTTTTTTAAAGCACTTTGCAACCTCTTAGTCGCGTCCGCCAGTTGAAGTCTCGCCCCTGGCGATCTATTTTTCTGCCATTCGCGGCGATTTGCTAATTCCTCTAAATTTACCAAAAATCTATTAAGTCCGGTTTCTTGTTAAGGTCTTTAGGCCAGTATGTTGGTCGACTGAGCGATATAAAGTCTAATTCATTTTTTCGCCGCATTATGCACTTGTACAGCTGGTTTTTAGGCGGGATCCCCAGTGTGTATGTTTGGCGTTGTAGTCACCAGCAAGAAAGTTGCGCCCGAGGCCATTGAAAAAGTTCATAAATATATCTTCTGATATCGCGAACCGCGGGGGGAAATATATTGCCGAAATAGTTAGAGAACCACCTCAACTCTGGATACGAATTGTTGTCGCTTGTAGGTAGTTTTATGAGACCCCTTCTGCGACTTCATGTTTTATTCGTTTCCGCATAAGGATACCAGTTCCACCATTCGCCTTACCGTCAGGGCAAGGGTTAGTGTGTACCATATAATCTAAATTTAGTTATCTGGAAGTTGTATTTGTCTGTAAGATGCGTTTCCGATAATAGCATTACATCAATATTTTGACGATCTAGGTAATCTGTCAGTTCGTGTCTATGTTGGTTCACACCGTTTGCAATCCATGAGCATATCTTAAGGGGGCCTATTTTTTGCTAAGTAAAACTTAAACTTAAAACTTAAAGTATTGCATCATTGATTGCATAGTAGACATGAACATGTTCATACTCTGTACACGCTGTTGAATCATTGATTCAGCGCTATAAAATTGTTACACAGGGGCATTAGGTGTATGCGCCCTTAGAACATTCGCGTATGTTATACCGTTTGTTGTACCGTTTTCGTTATTAGAGTAAACTGGGGTTTGTGGGATGTCTATTATAGGGTTCGGCGCGTTGCGGTTAGAAATGAATTTACGCTTTCTTTGTCAACCCTACACCTCTGTAGTTTACACACGGAAGATTGATGTAGATCACCAGATACAACGCAAACGGTTGGCAATGTATAAGTACAAAACGATTTTGTGTGTCCGAACTCTTGACAATTTTGGCATTGAACGGGGCCATTTCTTTTATGCGAATCTTCAACACTAATTCTCCTATACAACAAATACTAAAGTTTGTATATTGGTTAAACTTATTTTTCTTAAGTTTACGAGTATCGGGTTCGAGTTTAACCTTATCATTGGTTGGGGGAACATTTTTGTTATTTAATACATTGACCACGGATTGTACATTAAAATTTTCTTTTTCTAGCGCTCTTTTTACCGATTCAGATCCTACGGAGTATTCGATTCCTTTTATAATAATATAAAAGGTATAGAATAAGCGTTAGGTGTAAAAGTTTTTTTCTATCGTTAAAGTATGCTAAAATAGCGGATAATTCCTTTTCGGTGTATGCCTGAATTTTGGTTTCATGTATGTTGCCTTTCTTTAGGGGCACAATGTGAAAATCGCCGCTACCAACTAGTTGGGCAATACTAATTACCAGTTCGTTAGTGCTACTTTCCTGAAGTTGTATGGGAGGCGGCCTTGCATTTGTAGCAGTTGCTGATGCTGGAAGGAAGAGGCTCTTCATCGTTGAGTAATGCAAACCGGGTATTACTTGTACTTGCTTTTTCACTATTCGCGGTATTCCACCTTTTTTTGATTGTGTTGGCTTTCGCGAGGCTGGATTTACGCTTTATTGTAATGTAGCCGCCTTAACTTGATTGTCTTGTGTCAGTTCGTTGTTTTGATGTATGTTCTCTGTGTTTACACTTTCTTTGTTATTGATGTTGTTAGCACTGCCGGGTGAGAGAGTTGTTTGTCTTTGTAGCCAAGGTTTATGTATAGAAGGTTACGCCATCCCAGCCCCCTTCCCTTTTCTGTTTTTGACGTTTGTCACCAATGACGTCACGCAAACTTTGTTCCTATTGGCTAAAAATTTCGAGCTAACAGCTGATAATATTTGTGTATTCATAACAGTGGGACAATTGACTATTTTTGCCATCAATTTATTTATTAGCGAAAAACGAACAATTTTTTGTATATTAAGTTAAAGTTTTATTTAATTTTCTTTTTTTGGTATAAATATTTTTGGTAATGTCGGCATTTAATATTCTTAACCTAAAGTACATTCTGCACCGGAAAAACATTCTTTTTACATTTTCTTCAAGTTCAACACCTTCAGCTTCTTCTATGTGTTTTTTTTAAATATTGATTCGTTAGCCACAATGTTTTTTAACTAAAGGCCCATTTAGTCTCGACGGTTGACGGTAGGCAATCAGCTATTTCAGTTGAGGGTTGCATTTTGCATGTGTTAGAGGGAGATAACTACAGTTTGACGGTTGACGACGGTAGACTTCTGCAGGTTGCAGAATCTACCGTCAACCGTCGAGACTAAATGGGCCTTAAATGTTTCTAATCAAACAATAAAAATGTTACTTATACACATACTCACATATTTTTTACTGTTGGTTTTCATACATTTGCCCACTGCACACTTAATGTTTACGTTTCGATTTGTTGTTTTATTTCTTCACAAATCTGACAAAGTGATTTCAGCTGTAGGGTTGCCAACTCACTGCAATATGTACATTTTTCACATGAAATCTTAGCTTTGTTAACTAAAAGTAGGCAGACATAGAGCTGGCAACCCACTTCTTTTTGATGTTTGTCACCAACTACGTCACCTAGCGGCAATTTTTGCTGATGGCGTAACCTTGTATTTATAAACCTTGTTTGTAGCGTTACCTTTCTCACTCCATTGCTTACGTCTGCATTTATAGCGAAGTATGTATTTCGCGAACTTACACTGCAGAAAGAGTGTCTGCGTTGCTCTAGCTCTTCTGTGAGTCGATGGCTCATCAAGCTGTGTTTTTGTTTAACTGTGTGCGTGTGTGTGCTTTTATATTTTGGATGCCTTGTCTCAATAGTTTGTTACACAATTTCTTGTGTCTAAAATTGTTTAAATCCCTTACAAGTTGGTACTTATAACAACTTCAAACAATCCTAGATAGGACTATAGATCTGTTGCCGATTTTTAAGCGTCATTTCGTACTTTCCTTCTTTATTTTAAATTATTTTTATTAATTTCGAAGAGTGGATTTTTGCGACCGTTCTCTTTGCGAATGAGTTTGAAATTCAAATTCGTTACACTTCAATATCTTTTAAATATTTTCCGATAAACTGTATATAAATACGAAACTCTGTAAATCTGGGACCTCTCTAGACCTGGCCCTAAGTAACTGGTGCCCGTTGTCTGGTAAATACGCCGCTGTTTCAACAGATACGTATTATTTCAGATACACGAACTACTTAGTAGGGACATAAATACTCTTACACACGTTTTATGCTGTAAAATAAAAAATACTGAATGTTTTTGGACCAAATATTTTTAATATATTTATTGATGTACATTTTATCCAAAAAAATCTACCTTTTTGAAATGTCCGCCTTTTGCCTTTACACACGCCTTAAGTCGCACTGGCCAATCGTCAATAGCTGCACGAACCTCGACCATTGGAAAATTGGCCACAGCTTGAACCAAAGAGATCCAATGTTGGGGGATCTTTTGTGACAAACCGTCCACAATTTGTAGTCCAATGGGTTCAAATCTGGACTGCCTGAGGGCAATTCTTCAGAGGAAATGAACGCTGGCAAATTGTTTCGAAGCCAAGCCTGGGACGTTTTAGCCTTATGGGCCGGCGTAGAATGCTGCTGGAAAGTCTATGGCTGGTTTTGGATCTGGGAATTGTTAAGAGGCTTCACAACAGCTACAAAAACGGTTTCTTGGTAAACTTTGGCCGATGTTTTGACTCCTTGTTCGCAGTAATGCAGGTCAGTGACCCCATCGTAAGAGACTCCCCACCAAACCATGACTAAAGCTAGGTGATGACCCTTTTCCACCCTTGGGATCAGTTCAGATGCATCCTTAGATGACCGCGCATACACTCCATCATTTTGCTTGTTAAATTTGTATTGAACGGTAACAATTTTTTCATCGGTGAACAAAATTTTTCTGTGCAAGTTATCAGCGTGCTTCACCAAAAGACGTTTGCATTTTCAATACTATTTTTTTAAAGCTGCAGTCAATAAATGTCCGATACGTCGTTTGAAAGCCCCAAGTCCCAAGTCTTTTTAATGATTCGACTCATGGACTTTTGCGTGATATTCATCTCACGGGCCATGATTTTCTGTTTTCGGAGCGGATTTTTGTGAATTCTTGATTTAACGGCTTTGATAACATGCGGTGTTCGAACAGAGCGTGGGCGGCCCGACCGGTGGCGGTCTTTTACACCTCCAGTCTCCTAAATCAGTTTTATGCATCGGTAGACGAACATGCGGCTTATCCCTAGTGGCCGCAGCGTGTTGAAAATATCGCTTTTTTCATTTCAAACTTGAAAAGCGCTATTACAGCGATACGGTTCTCATTATCTGACCACTCCATGATGAAAGTTAAAGCAATTTTAAAATCCCGTTACGCTATTGAGGTTAGCTTTCAAAACCCATATGACATTAACGGGGTATGTTCAGTTCTACTATTTAAATGGGTGTGTTCAATGTTGTAACAGTATTTATGTCCCTACTAAGTAGATACGTGCACTTTTTGCTCTATTCATATTTATTTATTTATTTTGTTTAATCACGCACTACAGGATGAAACATCTTATATATTCTAGTGCGGGCTTAGTGGATTGTAAGATTAACATTTTGGGAATTTTAATAATATTACAATCAAATTACAATTACATAGTTTGAATTAGGTTGTACTAAAACTAATAATATACAAATTTACTATTTATAGAAATTAAGTAGCTCCTTTTTAAAAGTTGTTACATTGCTTGACGGGAGATTGTTCCAGAGACGTGTACTATACACAAAGAATTGTCGTTCAGATGTTAGACTCTTAATTCTCGGATAGAAAAGTTTCATTCCCCGATTGGATCGAGCGAATTTTAAGCGGTTAAAAAGATACTCAGGCTCTTTGTTATTTATGATTTTATGGAGTAGTAAAAGACATTTGACTTTGAGTAAATTCTCAAAACATATGTTAAATATTTGATATGAAAACTCAGAAATTCGGTCGTATCGCTTTCTGTTAAAAATATATCTTGCAATATCATTGTAAGCCACATTTAGTTTCCGACTGTCTTCTGAGTCGCAATTGGCGAATATTTCTGACCCATAGAGAAGTGTTGGGATTAGATATGATTTTGCTAACAACATTCTAATTTGAAACGGAGTAGAAGTTCGAACTGCCCATAAATATCTCAGCATACCTTGCACCTTACCGACAGTTCCATTAATGTGATTTGTCCATGTATATTTTGAGTTAAAGGTTATTCCCAGGTTATTGTCAAGCATAACGTTGTAATGTATAGGAACAGCTCTTCTGCTTATAGCAATTAATTTTGTTTTGGAGGGATTGAGGCGCAATCCGTTATTATTAGCCCATTTATAAATTAAATCTAAATCTTTGTTATGAGTGAAATGCGTGAATGAACATCTGTTGATTTAGCGCAAGTGTAGAGCTGCACATCGTCG
Source organism: Hydrotaea diabolus (assembly GCA_963513945.1). Taxonomy (NCBI): domain Eukaryota; kingdom Metazoa; phylum Arthropoda; class Insecta; order Diptera; family Muscidae; genus Hydrotaea; species Hydrotaea diabolus. The sequence continues at coordinate 108,546,480 of OY740717.1, forward strand.
GCATACATTTGCATGTTACATGTTTCCGGGACATCAGGGAGGTCGTTTATGTAGATAGAAAAGAGAAGTGGGCCGAGAATGGATCCTTGGGGGACGCCCCGAGAGACACTTAGAGCATTCGAGCGTAGATTACCAACAATAACAGTTTGTGATCGATAAGATAAGTACGAGGACAAAAGATTGCAAGCAGTGTTGGAAAAAAAGAAAAGATTTTTTAGTTTGGAGATAAGTATGTTGTGGTCCACAGTGTCGAAGGCTTTGCTGTGATCTAACAGGACCAGAAGAGAAACCATTTTATCATCTAGATTAAGCCGTAAATCTTCAACTACTTCGATTAGAGCAGTAATGCAGCTGTTTTTCTTCCTGAAACCAGGTTGTTTCTCAGACAGTAACTTGTGTTGATCCAGGAAAGTACTAATTTGTTCAATGATGATGTGTTCCAGGGCCTTGGAAAGCGAAGATAGTATAGCATTAGGACGATATTCATTGTTTTGTTTCGGAAGAGGAATTATTTTAGCCATTTTCCATGCGTTGGGGAAAATAGACTTAGTGAGGACAGTATTAAACAAAAAAGTGATGTAGGGCAGCAACGTAGGTAGAATATTTTTAGAAATTTTGGATTGAGACCATCCGTGCCTACTGCATTTGATTTTATTCTAATAATGCTCTGAAGGACTTCAGCATCATCAACACAGCGAAAATAAAAGGAATTTTCAATTGGTACAGTGCTTATGTTTTCATATATATTATCAGTAGATTGAGCTATATTTACGTGTACAAAGTTTTCGTTAAGTTCATTGACGTTGATGCTGGATTGATGCAGAGAATCAACAGCGGATCGAATTTTTTGTTTAAAGTACGAGTACTTTGCAGTGTTGGTATGTTGGACAACAGCCCTTCTAGCTGTTTTGAACTTATCGTGGAGCGCGGGTGTCTTCAATCGCTTCCAACGGTTATCAACTAACCGTTTAATTTCTAAATTAAACCAGTGCGGCTGTTTGTCTGTTATGGCTTTTGTTTTTTTCAGGTACACAGTTATCATATATTGTACTAATATTATTTAGAAGAAAGTTGAGCTGATCGTCTGCTGATTCAAGTGTATATATTGCATTCCATGGTATTTCGTCAACTAGTTGGGCTAGCAAGATCCAATTAGTGTTTTTTAAGTCACGATAAGTTATCGATTCATTTTGTGAAGTAAGATTAAAATCGTAGCTTAGAAAGATTAGATCATGCTTTGAAAATCCAGGAGCTGATAGCTGATCAGAAAGCAGTATTTTTGACGTATCGCTAACGAAGAAGACGTCCAATAGAGTGGAAGAAGATCTGGTAAAGTGAGTCGGAGCAGAGGTATTGGTTGGTATTAAGCCGTGAATTTGCAGCGCACTTCTCAAATTGCTTTCTACCAATAAGTTACTGTTAAAGTCGCCAGCAATGATAATATCATTAAAGTCAAACGACAGACTTTCGATGGTGGAAATTAATGAGTTAAATTCGGTATTGCAGTTCGGTCTGTAGACACAGCCAATTAATAACTTATTGTTTCCAAATGATGTAAGTTCCATGAAAATATATTCCAAGTCACAGTTTTGGGTGGATTTAGTTTTAGTTAAGCAGTTAATGTTAGATTTAACATACATTGCGACGCCACCACCATTTGTATATCTATCAGTACGAAAAATTTTGTAGCCTAACATGTTGTAAATACTATCATTAATAGCAGGTTGAAACCATGTTTGCGAGACACAAATAACATCTACGTTGGAGTTAAAGAAGGTAAAGCGAAATTCATCCATTTTGTTGTTCAGGCTTTGGGCATTTAAGTGAGCTATACGTATTGTTGTTCGTTAAAACTTTTATCATACATTTTAAGTTATCTCTACCTCATATTGTCGAATGTAAGAGGAAGAAAAAAAGAAAAGTTTCTGAGTAGGTAAGAAATTACACTCTTAGTATCATAACAGAAAGTTCAAATATTGTAATACGTCTAATTCTGTTAACTCTATTTCAATCCGCACTATTCTATTGCACTTTATGGTGTGTTGTTGTTGTAGCGGTAACTGTGTGTCGGTGTGACAGCCCTTGGCCGAAGAATTGCTCGTCGTCGGGTCAATCCGATCAATAGAAACGGCTGTACTGGTGTGTCCAATTGCTTACCACAGTTTCTATATAAAAAATTAAGTTAATGCAATTTACTATGCAACCCGTAGCGCCTGATGTTATGTTTGGCGGGATTTTGATGACGTATATGTGACGCGCAAAATAGAAAGGGACCTAAGGGTAAAAACCAGTTTTGTTCAGGAGGACCATTTTAAAGATTTAAATACGTGTAGATTTGGTGTACCATCACTTTCATAAAACGCGCAAAACTCTGGGAGGGAACACTTTTGGGGCATGGGATCAGTCTCATTCGATGCTCAGATGTTGTCCACACCAAAAGTGAAAATTGATTTTTTTACCCTTATGTGCCTTTCTCTATGCACTGTCACATATACTCACGAATGTTACTACCTTAACCAAGAATATTAAGGAGTACATTTTTCTGATATTCTAGAGTAATAAAGACATTTAAAATGTATGCAATAAAGGGCGTAGGATTCTGTAACGCCTTTCAGGATCAATGAAGGTTCGAAGGATCATAGGTCACTGGTTCATATCCGGCTCGAAGGACCATGAACCATGCTGGGGCTGCAACATTTATTGGGGATAAATATGATTATTGAGGTTTCGTATTTGCTGAGGATCCCTGACCCATATGTACTTAAGTCAACTTTAGAGAAGTGTAACTTTGAGTACATACAAACATATTTGGGTGCAAATAAGCCCCTGTTTGCAATATTGCAAACAGAATTGTTATACGCGATATAACAATTCTGTAACTGAGAAAAATGCAAATTTGAATTATAAGGGAATTTAATTTAGAAATCACACAGTGTGATCATTTTTGCCTACTGACATTTTTATGGTTGAACAACAATAATTTTGTAAGTTATGACAATATCATTAGTCGTGCTAGTTTTTTTTAGTAACTTTAAGTTTTCTTTTTAAGTGAATTTTTTTAGCTTGTCCAATAAAACTGTACTATTGTACACAGTGTTTTTCTATGAAAGAATTTCGAGGCTTCGAAACCGAATGCAAATGTTAATCGTATGTATACGTATGTATAAATGTAAATTGAACTGATGTAGCAGTAAGAGAATTAAGCTCAACTAGTACTTCAATGTAAATTTTTGGTTTATTGATATCGTTACAAATATTCTTCTAATTGTTTCTTATTTTAATATATTTTAGCTAATTATTTGAAAGTATTTTCTACTGACTGTTTTAATGAGTCTGAAGTCGGACGATCATTATTTTGCAGTATAATCAGCAATCAAATTCATCACGAAGCCCAAAAGATTGTCACAGCAATAATATGTGGTATGACACAAACTATGGCCATCAGAGAGACAGCAATGCCGGTCTGCATCCATATTTTGAAGATAACACCTACGTGATGCCGATGACTACCTCAACAACAACTTCGACGTCATTATATAAAAATCACACAAGTCTGCACGACAGTATGGGTACACTTTCAAATACAATTAACTTGCCATACAACAAATACTACAGCAATGACATAGCACGCAGCCGTTCGAGCAGTAGAGCCACAGATTATGGGGATTCAAATGTCTACTATGATCAGTATGTTATGGAACCGCGTCCGCACACTGCAATGCAAATGCAATCAACATCTAGCTATGGTGACTTTGGCTTCAGCGACAGCAATAAAATCCCGACATATAGTGATACAATATCAAATGCAACAACATTAGCATATGAGCAAAAGTTGCAAGACTTACAGAAACGTCGACAATCGATTATTCTTGCAATGACAACGGCATCAGTTATTGCTAGTGGGGAGACACGTATACCACAGCATCTCTTGAAAAAGTCAACGCCATCGACTAAATCTTCTGCAACAGCAACGCTAACGACCGGATCAGACTATATGCCTACCACTAAAAATACAAATTCTTTTGATGTTTCATCATATGTGTACACCAACAGCGGCTATAGTATTAACAGCAACGCGGATGGAAACAATGATGCAATATCACGTTCCTATACAGCAGCAAAGACAAACAACACAGACGTTTTAGCTTCTGTAACAATGGCTGCCCCCACCACTCTCTTATTATCATCATCTTCGCCGATTGTGTCATCTGACAATATAAAATATATTAGCAACATATCGAGCACAGGGACATCAACATTGGCTGCAACTGCTTCAAGCTATGGAAAGTTACCAAAAAAGTTGCCTACCACCCCTCAAACAACAAGTAGGGCCAAGAGTAAACAATTGCCTCAGTCGCCTACAACACAACCATCATCAGCAGTGGGACTAACATCGATGTCTCAACACATATTAGATACAAGAAAAGACTTATTGTTGTCCACTGGTTCAACTACGCCAAAATCAACATCATATTTATCATTTAATCAGGGTGATGTGTCATCGCCATCATTTTTTAACACCATCTCCTCATCAAACCAAACAGCGCTATCAAGTAATAATGTTTCAGTCGATAATTTTGAAAGTAATAGCAAGCGCCTTGTGTTTAACACCAATTATAGGGGACATTACGATAATAACTTTAATCAAAATAACAATTTATATGACGATGATATAGGCAGCTATTATGACAAGTTCACAGAAGAACTGCGACCAAAATATGACAGTGGAGAAGATGGATTGGTCGATGATTATTCAGAGGATACAACATTTATGTCTACTGCGCCGTCCGTGTATCATTTTCGTGAAGATAGGTCAGGAAGTATCGGAACAGCACAATTTGCACCTGAAAATTCCTCACTGCAAGAAATATCATACCCATATGATTCGCCAAATATGACATGTTTGCCATTGATATCAAATTCATCCGTTAGCACAATATCCGCCATGGGGTTAGCATCACGAAATAATTACAACGCCATTGTAATCACAGCTTCACCAATAGAACTAGAATCTAAATTAACTGTAACCACACCGACGTCGGAACCAACGTTGACTGCATCCTCCACAATATCTAGTTCGAACTATAAAGATTCCATCGGCTTGACATACACAAGTAGTAGCATCGGCAGCGATTCCATTGAACTGTTACATTCCGTTCCTATGTCATATTATAACGTAGATCATGTAGATAATTCTACTTTACCATTATCAAATATTATGCCAACAATTACATCGACTTCAGTAACGGCACCAAAAGACATACAAGATGCAAAAACTTCACCGTTTACACACTTTGATGATGACAAAACGTATGCCATTAGACGTAGTAGTTTTAAACTCACACAAATCCATAGCCCTAGCGGTAGTAATTGTGAACTCGCCTCATCAACATGTTCGTCCTCAACAATTGTTAGCCTTACAACAGTAACTGTATCGTCACCATTGAAATACACTACGTTGCCATCATCAGCATATCTTAGTTCCACAACTACAAATGCTTCGGATGCTGAAGATGTACATTGGGAAACTCCTTCATATTTAAAATTATACAATGATAACTTAGACGATTACTCCCTGAATTTAACCAAGAGTTATTCTTCAACACCATCTGCAGTCACCACTACCATTGGTTCGTCTATGTCGTCATACATGGACTCTCCATTAACATTGACATATTCATTGCCGAAAAGCTCGATATCTTTAACAAAAACCAGTGACAGTGAAGAAATCTCATTTTCTTTGCCTACCACAAATGATTTGTTCATGACGCCCGACAAGCCGACCAAATTTGATTCTGCGAACGACGATCCAACACATTCCCCCACATCATTATTCTCGACAATTGTTTCCAAAACAAAAACCCTAACCTCATCCGATAGCCCAACTAAGCCAACAATAGCAACATCCCCAGCTTTATCATTAGATTTAACAGTCGAACAATCAAAAGAATTGCCAGCGTACATAACCGATTTCCTTTTCACGTCGGCATTAAGTGATACCAATGATTATTTCAATACATATAAAATAACAGATACCGACTCATTGACAGGCCTGGATTATAATACGGTTGAGAAAAATACGCCCATGAAAAATGAGGAAACAAGCGGATATTACGATAAGTATAGCTTTGAGCTTAACAACTTGGTTAATTCCGAAGATGCAGTGTCAACTGCGGCGGTATCTGAATTGCCAACAATTAGCAGTGACGTTTTGTCAGGATCTGGTTTACAGAACGCAGACACAAAACAAGCAACAACAGGATCATGTTTTGGGGATACAAAAACTACATCGCCTGCAGCATCGTCATCTATACAAGACTCTTTGGAACCAGTTTTACCGAAGGTTGACTTTGATGATAGCTTTTACAGCAGCTTTAATGTCGATCTCAGTTCACTGATTTCAGACAGTTCGAATATTGCTACAACTACAACTGGGAGCACAACAAAAGAAGCTACAACATTTACCACCGGCTATGATTCACAGGCCGTTCACACAACGTTTTCATATCCAGTTTCTCCCACAACCTCTATAAATGCTGATGATGGCAAAAAGTCTTTATATAGTATGAGCTCAATAGGCAGCAATGACTCTGTCATCAGTGGTTATTACAAACCACTGACGGCTAACTCCGTGACTCCTAATGCACCTGCAGCGTCTGCTGTTAGTAAAGCTTCAAGCGTGCTAGGTGGTCTCTCTCAGAGCTTGAAGGGTGGACTTGATGGCGTTTTAGATAGTGGCAACGACTCGCAACAATCTACGTTTTCTAAAAAAGGCTTTGGCTTTGGTTTGGCTTCCAAGCTAGTGCCAAATGTGGGTAGTCTAATAGCAGCTGCAACAAAATCAACTTCTGCACCCGCTACAACGTCTACACAAACCTCTAGTATCAATACCGTAACATCATCAATGACTATTTCGAATGACGAATCGCTCAAAGCAACACAAAGCGAGGACTATGTAACCACTTCGGCATTTTTCTCGGAGCCTAAAGATAACTACTCATCAAATGAAATGACGACTACAACTTGTAATGAGGAAATATATAACAATAATGTTACCAACGGCTTCATAATTAATAATAATTACAATGACGATAGTAGTGCGTTTAACGTTTCGAGCTCAACAATAAATACAAACTTAGAACGCGACATCGATGCGGATGGTGGTGGAATAAATTATACAAATCAACAGCCAGTATTTTGTAATGTTACAAACAGTTACGACTATGAGCAGGGCGACGTGGGCCTGCGTTCTTTAAAAATATCGGATGCTGCTGACACTACATACAATGAGTTTTTTACTCTTGGCGAAAGTAATCGTTACGATGATTACGACTACAACGAATATGATTACGTGACGGCTCCAGAAAACGTAGTACATGAAGCAAAATTCGTGACAACACCTAAAACGGACAGAGAATCTGTTTCTAACACGACTGTATCAAGTGCTAAAAGTGCATCAAATTCGCTGTTACCCTCATTAACCAATATGACTTCACAAGTATCGAAACCAGCTGCAACAAGTACGACGTCTAAATCAGGAGGCGGCGGAATGTTTGGATCATTTTTTGGCAAGGCAGCAGTGGCTATGCAGACTGCCACACAAGTTCTTAATCAGGGGGCCACCATTGCAAGCACAAAGGTACAGAAAAACTTGCAGTCCAGTACGCCATCACTGGACCTCTGCAGTGTAGTATCCGATAGTAAAGACACTTCCCAAAACTTAAAGCTACAGCAAAATCCGACATATTCATCTTCTACAACAACATACTCATCTTCTACAACTTCTGCTGGAAATGAAAATAGCTATGCAATGGGAATGACAACACATCACGAATCCGTTGCGATGTCACAGCAACCTAGGAATAGTGTGGATCACGACGAGATTCACTATACAAACGGTAATCAGAACCAACAACCATTTAATCAGCAAGTTAAACTATTGCCGACTGTGCCAACAGCTGGATCCACTGGCAAAAAACTGCCCATCATCAATGGTAAATCGGCAATTTTAATCAAACAACCCGCAGAGATTTACGATGATAACGAAGACGTTATCCCCAGCAAGTCTCTCCAGTTAAAGCGGACACCGAGTTACGACATCGATAATGGACAGGATGATTACTATATGGATGTCCAGCGTACTGCACAATCGTCGACAATACCTATGTCTACAAATGCTTATTTTGAACATGCGAATGGCGGTTATGATTACCAAGATGAATATTTTGAGGCAGATGATGAATATAAATGTATGGAAAAAGATTTACAAAATCAAGAACAAGAATTCCTTAAGAGCTCTCAGTCGAGTAAGAGGGCCTCCTTGCAGTATGTGGCGGAGGAAAGTGATTATCATCCAACACTTTCACATGAAAATACCGAAGAGTATGCTGACGATCTATGCCCTAGTGATGGCAGTGGTAACTACATTGATGAAAGCTCTAGCGGTAGTGCTAAAAGTACCACCAACAACCAGCACACTCAACAGTCCGTAAAGGCGACCACAGCAAACAATTCACTGTCAGACGAAATGGAAGTTAATTGTCCTCCAATATCGACAACAGCTAATCAAGCATATGCGCATCAGCACATGAAGAAGCAAGATAGTATTATACTGGAGGAAGACGAGGAAGATGACATCTCTTCAATTGGTTTGCACGATACCGAGGATTCGCCTTCAAAATCACTAAGTCGTAAATCCAGCAATGCAATTATAGACGACGATGAGTTTAATGACATGCAAATGGTAAAGAAGAGCCAGGGCAAGAAAAAGTTGACGCGTGGCGAAACAGAAGAAGTAGTTGGCGGACATATGCAAATTGCAAAGCGGAAACCAGAAATAACAGCTATTAAACGGTGGCACTGGGCATATAATAAGATAATAATGCAGCTTAATAACGGTGGTGGTTCTGGCTCCGTGGGAATACGAGTGAACGGCCATCCTGGAGACAACCCGTTCTATAGTAACATTGACAGTATGCCAGATATTAGACCACGCCGAAAATCCATACCCCTAGTTTCCGAAATCACCATGGCGGCCATAAAACGTAATGCCGGGCTTACATCCGCCGTGCCAAGAGCTACATTGAACGACGAAGAATTAAAAATGCATGTATACAAGAAAGCTTTGCAAGCTTTAATTTATCCAATATCGTCAACTACACCGCATAACTTTGTCCTTTGGACGGCAACATCTCCTACCTACTGCTACGAATGTGAGGGTCTACTGTGGGGTATTGCCCGCCAAGGTGTTCGATGCACCGAGTGCGGTGTCAAGTGTCATGAAAAATGCAAAGATCTTCTTAATGCTGATTGTTTGCAAAGAGCCGCCGAAAAAAGCTCCAAGCATGGAGCAGAAGATAAAGCACACTCCATAATAACTGCCATGAAGGAACGTATGAAGCAACGAGAAGAAGAAAAGCCCGACATATTTGAACTGATACGAGCTGTTTTTAATATAGAAGAAAAGAGCCACACAGGTCATATGAAATCAATGAAACAAAGCGTCTTAGACGGTACCAGTAAATGGTCTGCTAAAATTGCTATTACAGTGATATGTGCTCAAGGCTTAATAGCGAAGGATAAAAGCGGTACCAGCGATCCATATGTGACGGTGCAGGTCAGTAAAGTAAAAAAGCGTACTCGGACCATGCCACAAGAATTAAATCCAGTATGGAATGAAAAATTCCATTTTGAGTGTCACAATTCATCTGATCGTATAAAGGTTCGTGTGTGGGATGAAGACAATGATCTAAAATCAAAACTAAGACAAAAACTTACACGTGAATCTGATGATTTTCTGGGTCAAACAATTATTGAAGTACGTACCCTGTCAGGTGAAATGGATGTGTGGTATAATTTGGAAAAACGTACTGACAAATCCGCAGTTTCCGGAGCTATTCGTCTGCACATATCAGTTGAAATTAAGGGCGAAGAAAAAGTAGCGCCATATCATGTCCAATACACATGCTTACATGAGAATCTTTTTCATTACCTGTGCGAAGAAAATAGTGGGATGGTCAAGTTGCCACAACAGAAAGGTGACGATGCTTGGAAGTTATATTTTGATGAAATACCAGAAGAAATTGTGGACGAATTTGCTATGCGATACGGTATAGAAAACATTTATCAAGCTATGACTCACTTTCATTGCCTGTCAGCTAAATATCTATGTCCCGGGGTGCCAGCAGTTATGAGTACGCTTCTAGCCAATATTAATGCGTATTATGCCCATACCACAGCTTCTTCGGCGGTATCTGCTAGTGACCGTTTTGCTGCAAGTAATTTCGGAAAAGAAAAGTTTGTCAAGCTACTCGATCAATTGCACAATTCATTGCGTATTGATTTGTCCATGTATCGCAATAATTTTCCTGCATCAAGTCAGGAGAAACTCATGGATTTAAAGTCAACAGTCGACTTATTGACCAGCATTACATTCTTTCGTATGAAAGTCCAAGAGCTTTCCAGTCCTCCACGAGCTAGTACAGTCGTTAAAGATTGCGTTAAAGCTTGTCTTAGATCCACTTACCAATTTCTTTTCGAAAACTGCTACGAACTTTATAACAGGGAATTTCAGGTGGATCCAAACGAGGCCAAGCGCGAATCTGACGACCACGGACCAAAGTTGGATAGTGTAGATTTCTGGCACAAATTAATAGCACTGATAGTCTCAGTGATCGATGAAGACAAAAACAGCTACGGTGCTGTTCTCAATCAATTTCCGCAGGAGCTAAATATCGGACAGTTATCTGCGGCTACGATGTGGGGCTTGTTTGCTGTTGATATGAAGTATGCATTGGAGGAACATGAACAGCATCGATTATGCAAATCGTCCTCCTACATGAACTTACATTTTCGCGTTAAATGGTTGTACAGCAACTATGTGAAAGAGGTGCCGCCGCATAAAGGCGCAGTTCCAGAATATCCTGCCTGGTTCGAACCCTTCGTTATGCAATGGCTCAATGAAAATGATGATGTATCCTTGGAATATCTTCACGGTGCTTTTAATCGTGACAAGAAGGACGGGTTTCAAAGAAGTAGTGAACATTCTCTTTTTTCAAATTCGGTAGTCGACGTATTCACGCAACTAACACAATGTTTCGATGTTGTTAGCAAGCTCGAGTGTCCTGATCCTGAAATATGGAAACGTTACATGAGACGCTTTGCTAAAACTATCGTGAAGGTGTTAATTTCATATGCTGATATTGTTAAAAAAGAATTCCCAGAACACACAAAGGACGAACGTATTGCGTGTATATTAATGAACAATATTCAACAACTGCGAGTCCAATTGGAGAAGATGTTCGAATCAATGGGTGGCGACAAACTTGAGGAGGATGCAGCTAATATTCTTAAGGAGTTGCAGCAAAATCTAAACTCTGCTCTTGATGATTTGGCATCTCAATTTGCCGTTAGCCTTGAACCTCGCATTACACAGTCTGTACGGGAATTAGGCGATTTATTACTCGCTGTTAAGGGCAATTCCGGTGGCGGAGATAAAGTTGTTAATAGTAACGTGGTTGCTGTAGAGGCAGATGAAGTTTTACGACCACTCATGGATCTATTAGACGGTTCCTTAACTCTTTACGCACAGTCCTGTGAAAAGACAGTGTTGAAGCGTCTCCTCAAAGAACTGTGGAAAATCGTTATGCGTACGTTGGAGAAAACTATTGTTTTGCCGCCAATGACTGACAAAACGATGATGTTCAAGCATTTAACTGATAATGCTAAAAACCTTGCATCAAATGCAAAAATTGAAGACATGGGACGCCTATTTAAGTCGCATATGGCTGGCAAACAAGATGTGAAAAGTGCTTTGAGTGGCGTCATGGATATTTCGAAAGAAGTTGAAAAAAATTTGTCGCCCAAACAATGTGCAGTTCTCGACGTGGCCTTAGATACAATTAAACAGTACTTCCACGCTGGCGGAAACGGGTTAAAGAAAACTTTTCTGGAAAAATCGGCGGAATTACAAAGTTTGCGTTACGCTTTAAGTCTCTACACACAAATGACGGATACTTTAATAAAAACGTTTATCTCATGCCAAGTTCTAGAAATTGATCCAGATATGCAAGAAGAAAGTGTTGGTGAAATATCCGTACAAATTGATCTGTATTCTCATCCAGGGACCGGGGAATTTAAAGTGAATGTTAAAGTTGTGGCTGCTAATGATCTTAAATGGCAGATACCATCGGGAATGTTTCGGCCTTTTGTTGAAATAAACTTAATTGGTCCAAATTTACAGGATAAGAAGCGCAAGTTTGCAACTAAATCAAAGTCGAATAATTGGTCGCCGAAATACAACGAATCATTTAATTTTACTATTGGTACCGAGGAACAACTAGATTTTTTCGAATTACACATTTGTGTCAAAGACTACTGCTTTGCACGGGATGATCGCTTAGTGGGTGTGGCAGTTATTCCGCTTAAAGATATACTAGAGAAAGGTTCAGTTGCCTGTTGGTTGCCACTACAAAGACGAATTCACATGGATGAAACTGGTTGGACCATTCTACGCATACTTTCTCAACGCAATAACGATGAAGTCGCCAAAGAGTTTGTAAAACTTAAATCTGAAATCCGGCAGGAGCCAACAGCAGGCACTTAAATATAATACAATGCAAAATTATATTTCAAAATATAAGCAAACATACGGGAAATATCATTTAACCTACCACTTATATTTGTTAATTGTAAGAAAATAATTTAAAACTTTGAAATTCAACAAACATTCACTTTAATTGATATTGTTTAAGCTCACATAATAGTACATTCCATCAAATTAATTCATTGTACATAATAAGGAATTAAAGATCTTATTTATTTAATGTAACTTATAAGAGTTTGTCGTATTCATAGTTAAAAATAAAATCACAGTTTTCATTATTTAATTAGAGTTTTTGTTTTCAACAAAGGCAATAAATATAATGTACGAACTCTACCTTATAGCGTACACCTGGACCAATCCGTATGTGGACTTTTATATGTGGGAAGTCCATTTACACTTCGCAACACGCCATTTTAGCTTTAGGCAGTCGGTTTTTATTCAAAAAAAAAACACGAAAAATATCCTTGCCTCATTTTTATTGTATCACTAGATTTACATTCTTTCGTACATGTTTTGAACAATCATCCGAATAATCTTGGAACTAATGGCGAATTCATTCTGATTAGATTGGCGGGTTTTATATATAAGTATGTATCAATGAACATGAAACAAAAAAAAAGTGTAGATATTATTTAGACGTAACTACCAACTTAAATCTAAACTCCACTGCATGCGAGCATCCAACAGTCCCTGCCTGTCACTTATATTCCATATTATGTCAGATGTGGCATTATAACTTCTTGGATAACACGTCTGTTTGTGTGCCATGTAAGGTGATGAACAAATGGCTTTACAACAACAATTAATTTGCCGTGATCCGCTAGAACTTTCAGGCCAATAGCATCCGAGGTGTAAATTTTTCGTTTATTAAATGGCACGACGTCCAGAGAGTCATTGTAGTATCCAAAGTGGCTAAAGAAAACATTTATACGCAAAATGTATTAGCGTTAATTCAAAAATAAAAGGGTCAAACCTCGACTGCCATGGCGTAATAACACCGTCGTTTGGCCCTCCAATCATAACTAGTTTCTCTAGTCGGGTTAACGCATTTTTAAAAACTGTGGAATTGATCGATATAATTTCATTATTTATATATGGCAAAAATGCACTGAACTTTAAATATAATTTTTGCTTGTGAGGATCGTTCCAATAGTTTCCAACGGATGTGTGTTGGCCAACAGAAGAATAAAACAATTCGTATGCTGTTTTGGCTGCCAAGTCGGGAAATATTAAATGCAGAAAACTAGCTAAAATGTAAACAAAAACATAAGGAACAATAGCGTACGACTGACAACATAGCTTGATACTTTACTTCCATACTGACCAGCTTGGGGCGATGACAGTGATATAAATACCTTCACATTGTGCTTGTTCATTGATTGTATAGCAGCCCTTGCCAACAAACCGCCTTGAGAGTACCCTGAAGAGCGAAGAATACAAATTATTTTCCCGTTTGTATGCTTATTTTATTCTAATATGTTACCCAAAACTATTATTCCTTCAGAATGTTGTTTGCCAACAACATCCAAATAATCTCGAATTTCCGCAACCTGCTTCCATGCATTCTCTAAGCTATTCCAATTGCTAAATAGGTCGCAATTATATACCTTTGTACCAGGATGTTGCTGCAAAGAGCACACGAAGATTTGTAAAAAAAACATTTTCAAAAACATTCAAAAGAGACAATATTTTAATACGTGTACTTGTTACATATATAGTGTGATCCATCTAGAGATATTTTTTCAGAACAAACAAAAAATATAAAAATTCAAATCAAATGTGGAATGGTAATTTGAAAGGACATTTTATGGCATTTATTTTTTGAATATAATCTCCTTCAAATGTTGGCCGGATGACTCGTTCGAGAACTTCGACCGGTACGCGTTATGTTGGCTTACAAAACCAGAATCGTAGCTGGTTTGTCAGGACTTTACGTAACCCCAAAAAAATGTCTAACTCACCTGTCCAAAACGTGAAATTAGCTGCTTTTCGAAATGACCCATCAAAAGATCCATTGTTTGAGCAGCTCTATGTCAAGTGGCACCGTCTTGTTAAAACCAAGTGTCGTCAAGTTTACGGGCTTCAATTTCAGGTAGCATAAATATCGATATCATGGCGCGATAGCGATTACAATTCACGGTTACGTTCCGGCCATCATAATTTTTGAAAAAAATATGCACCGAAGATTCCACCAGCTTACAAACCGCACGAAACCGTGGTTTTCTCTGGGAATAATGGCACCTCTTGAACCTCTTCTTGTTGCTCTTCAGCCCAAATGCGGCAATTTTGTTTATTGACTTTGCCGTTGAGCCAGAAATAGGCCTCATCACTAAACAAAATTTTGGTCGAAAACAGCGGATCTTCCCGTTTCTCACCGAACGCTCATTTCCATAATACAGTTGCCAACATTTGATAGTAATTATTTTCCTAAAATAAATGCCATAAAATGTCCTTTCAAATTACCAATAAAGATTCCACACTTGATTTGAATTTTTAAATATTTTTATTGTTCTGAAAAAATACCTCTAGATGGATACCCCTATATATTTAAATACTCGTATACCTCTTTTTTTACACAAGTTTGAGTGTTTTTGCATATTGGAAATTGTACTTTCTGTTTAAATTTTCGAATTATAAATTTAGAACACTACAACATACATCATTAAATCAATATAATAAAAACAAATTACTTCAATTACAAATGCGGTTAACCACTTAATAACAAGTACTGCCTTTAGAAAACTTCAGATTTGACTTTGAATTTGAAATTCAGTCAGATTTTCCAATGGTAAGATTATTGAGAAATACATACAGTTTAGTTCTACGGGAATTTTCCCTCAAATCAATGATCTGTGCACGACTTTAGTTATTCTTATTAACAATGTCAGTATTCCTGCACGGGCCCGATTACTTTAAGCTGGCTTGGAACGACTAATGATTCTTTGGTGTTAATATTTTTATCATTAATAAACGATTGGTCTTCTCTTATTCATTAACTAAAATATTTACGTATGCGTGTGATGATCCAATATGCGTTGACGTGAAACGCAGTTTTTTAACGAACGGATACCTGAACGAGGCTCATCCCCTTAGCGTAGCGACCACGTTTACACCATGCACCGATCCTGAGTGTTGAATCACAAGCACATAAACTTTGAATTTAATGTAATGGAGTACAGGGCACTTTAACTGTGTATTCAGATACGTTTGTGGTAAAACAAATGATATTATGTACTACGGTAATTCTTTATTTTTCTTGGTTATTTATACAAATTAATAATTACGTAAATTAATAAATTTACACTGGACTGCCTATAATGCAGTTTTAACTTCAGTCAACAACGCATGCAATTTGACACCTTGTTGGGGCTGTTGACTTGCATACAAAAATACAAAACAAAATGAAATTACGCACCAAGCATTTTATGTTTATGGATTACTTCATGTACTTAACTGCAGTCAATATCCATTTAGTAGTGAAAACATTTCTTTATTTATGTTATTGTCCTGCAGACATAACTAAAATGGGGGAGTTTTCATTCCCCTAACCTCTCTCTTCTAGTTGGGAAATTGGGACGTTATAAGACGTGGTTTTTATTTTTTCAAATTATGATAAAACAAAACTAGGGTTGGATGAAATCTGTACGATTTTGAGATTTAAAAACTAGTAATTAAGAAAAATGTCTATTGGATTAAAACTTTCTTGTTCCACAAAATCCGTTTTATCAAAACAATTCCAGTACGAATATTTTACGTATGCGGCTTAAATTGGTTTATGCGGCTTGGTTTATTCTTCACATTGGACTTTTCAATTTGCAAATCAAAAATTATTCTAAGCCTTTTCTATATTGCCCATATAATTGACAGAACTGACTGACCTAAAAGCAGGAGTGACCTATGTATGAAGGCTGCATAAAATCATGGACCGATATGGTCTTAATTTTTTTTTTAGACGAACGTTCCCACGCCATTCACACCCGCCCCTGCCGACAGAGGAGGCCACGTCCCCATGACGTAGGGACGACGTACACATTATGGACCGATCCATAATGGAGATGACAAGAAACGTCATCCATGTAAATTAGCTACAGATATTTATCAACAGCCAATCGGTACAAAAAAAAATATTAATAATAATCACTAGAAAATATAAACACCAAATTAATACCACCACCTTAATTTAATACAATAATACAATCCAATCAAAGTATGAGAAGGACTAGAAGCATGCAATACAAAATCAAAATATAACCTCCACCTTTCTTTATTACAATATTAAAATCTAATAAAAATAATATAAAGCATAATATACATAAGTATTTACGAATAATAACAATTACTAAATTTGTTTATAGCAGCCTAAATTGTTATGAAGACAATGAGTCTTGGTGTAATGAGTTTAAATAAAAAATTATTACAGTTTTTAATGAATCAAAACCTAAGGAGAAATCAATTAAATGATATAACGAATTAAAATCAGCACACATTCTACGAAATGGGTCACCACATGTAAAATTGTGCCTTTGATAATCCAAGTGTAAGAACTGATAGTATCTAGTAGGTCTAATGGGACGCTAATAGAAATTTGTGATATTAAGTATTCAGAAGCCACAACCCCACATATAATTTTATATGCCATCATCGTATTCATCATAGTTCGCCTACTCTTCAATGAGGGCAATTTAATAAGATTTAACCTGTCATTATAAGAAGGAAGTTCATAACCAGTATTCCAGTGGAGACCCCTTAAGCAGAATATTAAAAATTTTTTATGCACGGACTCAATTTTGTTAGCATAGTAATCATATTGGGGATCCCAAACCACTGATCCATATTCTAAAATTGGCCTAACTAGGGAAATATAAAGCTGTTTCGTAGTATATGGATCAGTAAACTCTTTTGCGTTTCACAAAATAAGACACCATACGCTTTATTTACCATAGTAATGATATGGTTATTAAAATTCAACTTTCTATCCATCATAAAACCGAGATCAATAAATGAATCAACCGATGCCAATTCAGAGCCACATAAATTAAATTTAGTAGCCAACAAACTACGTCTAGAAAAGCACATATGCTTACACATTTTAAGGTTTATTTCCATAAAATTAAATTCACACCAAGTACTAAATCTGTCCAAATCACCCTGCAGTATGTGACTGTCCGCAAAGCTAGCATAAGAGGAAAATAATTTAACGTCGTCTGCAAACATTAGTAAGTTAGAGTTGATAATAGAGGCGGGCAAGTCGTTAATGAATAGTAAAAAGAGAATAGGTCCAAGGAGGCTGCCCTGTGGGTCACCAGAGGAAATTCGAATTGATCTGGAAAGACTTTTTTCAAATAAAACTACTTGTTCCCTCCCAATTAGATACGAGGAAAGCCAATTTATGAAATTATTATTAAACCCAATTTTGTTTGACTTGAATAGTAATAGTCTGTGATTTACTTTATCAAATGCCTTACTAAAATCAGTATATATAACGTCAGTTTGCTTGCGACGAATAAATGCATCTATAACTTCAGAGGAAAACTGAAGTAGATTTGTAATAGTAGAGTGACCCTTACGAAATCCATGTTGGCATGTATGGAGTATGGGCGCCACATTATGTGAAACAAAATTTGTTACAATTTTTTCAAATAACTTAGGAATTGCGCTTAATTTAGCAATCCCTCTATAGTTCGATACATCCAACAGACTACCAGATTTGTGAAGTGGAAACAAGTAAGACCGTTTCCATAAATCAGGAAAGTACCCCAATTGTAATGATGAATTAAATAATAAGGATAAGGGTAAGACCATGGATTCCGAGCAGCCTTTCAATAAAACATTCGGAATGCCATCGGGTCCAGAAGTACTAGTGGGTTTAAGACGATGCAAGTTTAATTCGATAAGTGAAAAATCTAAAAAAGGAGGAACTATTTGACCTACTGATGAAATTTTGTAAGGGTACGGAATTGCAGGATTAAACGAACGTAGTGAATATGTATTTTCGAAAAAGTCAGCAAAACAGTTTGCAATAGACTGATCGCTTGAGAACTCAACACCATTAAATCTTATTCTCGATGGCTTAGAAGATGTTCGACGTTTTAAATTAACAAATCGATAAAATGGTACGACAAACTTATCCAAATCCGGATATTTATCAAACATTTCAGAGAATTTAGAAAATTTCTCCTGAATGCTTAATAACTCCAATCCCATCTTGGATACTTCCGCAAATGTATCCTTAAAGAATTTATAAAACTGTATATCAATTCTTCTACACCGCGGGCAACACCATCTGATGCCATTATTTTGACCTATGGCAGAAACGCCGGCACATGACCAAACATACCATATACCCAGCAACCAATCATTCTCTCGTTGGATGTTAAATTGCAACCTATGAGAGTGCAAGTCATGTTCTTTTTTTTTATTAAATTATAAAATAACAAACAAACAAAAAATATATATTGTATGTATATAGTGATTAAAATTGGATTTGTGAACTACACAAAAAGGGAAAAACAAAAAGAAAACAGTGGCAACACTCCACAACTCAAGAAACACAAAACGGATATTAAAGACAAAGCAAAATGCACAAAATAAGCTACCAACAATTGCAGCTTAAATTATCACAATGTTGTTGTAAAAATAAAACAGCACTCAACAAGAATAAAAAGCACAAATAGTATGATATTTGATAAAACACTGGACAGCACTTATCACCAAACTAAGTAAAAAACACTTCTAGTGATTATTATTAATTTGAACACGGATAAATAATACTTTAACTTTTTTAAATTAATTATTTAAAATTTAGTAGCGCGGAGCACTGAAAAATTGCAAGTAACACGACAGGGTTGCCAAAAGAGTTTTTTTTATAAACCGTTAATTTCAATGCCATGATACTAATTCGTGTCAAATTCGAGATCAGACCATAAATGCAGTTAATGCGCCGGTAAGTATCTCGGGAAGCTACTTTGTATTTATATTTTACCGATTTGGCCCATATTCAATCCTAAATAGGCCTTGTCCAAAAGACAGCTTCATACATAGTTTCAGCAGCCTAGGTCAAACCTAAAACCCGACTTTTATACAAATTATCCCCAAAAAGCGTGATTTTTACAGATGTTGTTCGAGTCCTTGCATATAAACCCTTTTTCCTATGGATTTGGTCCATTACACCGTTCAACACGCTTTTGCACACATGAAGAAGACCTATATATTCGGAATCTACGTCGAAAAATAAACTACCCGTGTGTCCCAGTTTTTCTAGATCAATTCGTATTTTCGCGAAAAATGTGAATATATATTTGGTTAAAAACCACTTATATAGACATATTTTGTATTAACATACAAGTCCATATCCATAAATTTTTTGCAAATATAACGAATTGATGCAGAAAAAGTGGGATACACGTGTATTTTATTTTTTCCTCCTCTTTCAGAATATACTAATTTTTTTCATGTGTGCAACCAAAAGCTTAAATTTGTCATACAGTGTTATAGATCCCAAACAACTTGCAGCAAAAATACCTTTCTCTGCAAAGTTCGGACTTTCTACGTTGATTATTTTGACTGCTATCATGTTTTCAACAGATACACTGCCGGACGGACGGTCGGACATAGCTAAAGCGTCTAGATCAAAAACATTATACTTTAAATGGTATCAGATCAATATTTTGAGGTGTACCAAACGAAATGCCAAATTTGTTATACCCCCACATCCTATGGTGGAGGATATAAACAGGCCTACGTGAAAAATTATCTTTTTTATATTTTAACAGAAAGGCGTTACTAAAAGGGCCTATGTGAAATTTTTGTATATATGGTTGTGTCACACAAAATCGCGCCTTAAACTTTAAACTTACTAAACTTTAGTAAAACGCGGCAAGTCTATATACAAATCGACTGAAATTACTATTTTTTGGATATTCCGCGAAATGAATAAATGCAACAGTTTTTTGGCTCTCCTTAACAATTATCGGAAAAACACATAGGCCTTCTGTTGGGAACACCGACGATATGTGGTTTACTTTAAATTGAAATCCATTACGATTAAGGAACTACGACAAAAGTACTCCGCAATAAATTACCTAAATGTCCAATGAGAATATCAAAAGCCTATGCAGTCCAAACACACACAATGCCAAATGTTTGGACCAGGTTCTAGCAGATGCAGACTTAATACTTTTTGCGCAAATTGTGCCGGGAATCACTTTACGGCAGAGAGTAAGGAAAACGTCGGAAAATCCGCTAATTGCAACAGCGCTCATAAATCTATGTCTACGGATTGTCGCAGCAGAAAAACTTATATGGAAATAAGAAAACGTGCTCAGACAAAAAAATATGTCCGTCAGGAAGCAAACAACGATCAGTTGCCAAACTGCAATCAGAACTTTTCAAAACCTTTAAATCAAGAAGATATGCCCCAAACTAATTCATGGTCAGACAGATTCAGTAGAAAATTGGGTTTGAAACCAATCCATATGGTGATGGAGAAAAAGACGTAATTGGAAATGTTCTTGATTAAAAACGAGAAGCAGAAAGTACACAAAGAGTTAAACGTCTCTTGAAAGCCTTTGAGGAACTTGGTGTGAATATGTCATTAAAAATTCATTTTCTCCATTACCATATGGATTGATTTGAAAACAAGGTACAGAGGGAAAAACTAGATTCTATGTTAGGTTGTTGTTGTTGTAACAATAATATATTATATTTGAAGTCGTTCGTCTGGGGGATCTGCTTCTCTTGTACCGCTGGACCTCTCTCTCTCTCTCTAGATCATGAAGATCGTACCTGATCTGCCTGGGCGGAGGCATCCTGTCTAAGTGATGGTGGTTAGGATGACTGCTGCGAAAACACCCTAGCAGATATTGCTTAGACAGCAGGAAATAGTGTCTGCGCACGGTAAGGACCTTCGTCTCCTCATGTAGATGGTACTCAGAAGACATAAGACACCCTGTTGATGTCCCAAGGGCGGCATTCTGTCAAGTCTGAATATTCTTTCATTGCGTCGTACTCACGTTTGCCGACTATACAGGTGCTGCGTAGTTTGCTACAGACCGACAAGGTCAACAAGGTTTCTTTGTCGGCTCCCCAAGTACTGCCGGCAAGTGACTTGAGGACCTTGTTGCTACTTTTGGAAGTCTGGAAGTTGAAATTAATTATGAGAACTTAAACTTTTACTTAGTGGGATTATACAGATCGTCGCATAGACAATATTCACCGGAGGAGTATTTTCTAAATTTTTTCGGATCAGAAATGGAAAATGTTATTGAAAACCAGCATTTTTTAATAATGGGAAATTTCAACATTGATTGGTTTGGAGGTAGCACACATAGAAAGAGACTTGAGGAAATAATAAGTGATTGTTATTTTAAGCAAGTTGTAGTGGAACCGACAAGAATTTCGAGTACAACATCATCACTAATTGATTATGCCTTGACAAATATAGAGAATATTTCTGTTAAAACTAATGCCAAATTGAAAATAAGTGATCATGAGACATTGCAGATTAGTATACAACTAAGAAAAAAAGTTTATTTTGCAAAAACGAAGAAAATGCTAATTCTACGATTCAATAACGCTGTCTGGCGAAAGAAACTACTTCAGAGCAACATCAATAATGTATCAGCAAGTACTCCGGTTAACGATTTTACGAACCTGCTAGTTAATGAATTTAATTGTATCATAAATTCCATGATAGTATACAAAAATATTAAAATTGATTATTCAAATCCTTGGTACAACAATGAATTGCGACAATTGAAACGGAAGAAAGTTTACTGGCATAATATGGCTGTCTGGTTCAATAATGATTATTATTGGACAAATTATAGAGTCTGGAGAAATCAATACAGAAAACAATTAAACGTTCAGAAAAGTAATTACGTCAATAGAAAGATCAATGAATGCCATAATCAAAAGGACATGTGGAAAACTTTAAAAAAACTAGTAATGAAAAAAGAGGATGTACAAGTTCGGGAAATAAAATATAACGGGAAAGCAATACACAAAAATGTGGAAATAGCTGAGACATTACATTTGTTTTTTATAAATAGTGTAAAAGAAATTTCTAATAGTATCACTCATATACAATATGAAAATATTATAAGCGTTGACCCGGAAATAAAATTTAGTTTTGAATTATTGAGTGTGGCAGAATTAAAAAGTACTATGAAATCGATGAACAATAAGAAGGATCAAAATAAGCTTTCAGCTAGAATGCTTTTAGACAATTTTGATATATTGGAAATGCATCTACAACGTGTAATTAATGAATCACTGCTAAAAGGCATTTTTCCGGACTGTTTAAAAGAATCGTGCGTCGTTCCAGTAACAAAAGTACAAAACACAAAGAATCCTAGTGAAATAAGACCAATCAATTTGCTATCAACAATGAACAAATTAATAGAAAAAGTAGTGTATAATCAATTAAATAAATATTTTGAAAACAATAAGTTACTATACAAAACGCAGTCTGGTTTCAGAAAAAAATCATAACTGTGAATCCCTATTAAATCTTGTTGTGTCGCAGTGGAAAATGAATATCGAGCAAAAGAAAGTAATAGTAGCTGTTTTCTTAGATTTAAAAAGAGCATTCGAAGTAATTAACAGAGACATTCTACTTGAAAAACTAAAAAAATATGGAATAGAAGGAGTTGAATTAAATTGGTTTAAAAGCTATTTAAGAAACAGATCACAAAGAACTAAATGTGGAAATTGTACATCAAGTAAAAAATTCATCACTGCAGGAGTTCCCCAAGGAGCAGTATTAGGAACTCTGCTTTTTCTTATATATATAAACGACATGGGAAAAATTTTAAATAAAGCTAAAGTTTGTATGTTCGCGGATGACACTCTTTTATACATTGTTGGTGAAAATCCGGATGAATGCGTGCGTAACCTTAATGAAGAATTACAAAATTTCGAGAAGTATTTACAAATGAACAAAATTAAACTTAACACCAGTAAAACTAAATCAATGATATTAAATGGCAGTATATGAAAATATTTCAATTGAAGGAGTGGAAATAGAAAGAGTTACCCAAATAAAGTATTTGGGAGTAATAATAGACAATAAACTGAAATTCGAGGAACACTTTAATGACGTGTGCAAAAAAATGTCAAAAAAAAGTATCATTTTTACAAAGAATTCGTCACAAAATATCAAAAATCACAGCTATAAATATCTTCAACACGACCATAAAACCCCATTTTGAATATTGTTCAACAATATTGTTTCTGGGAACTGCACAAATGAAAGCAAGACTTCAAAAATTGCAAAACAAAGGCATGCGATGTATCTTAAGATGTCACAGACTGACGCATATAAGCGAGATGTTGAGAAATCTGCAGTGGTTATCTATAAATCAACGACTAATAATGAACGCCCTTATATTCATATACAAAATTAGAAATGGATTATTGCCTAGCTATATGCAGGATTTTCTAGTATATGTAGCAGATACACAACCCTATAATTTAAGAAATGCTACTGATTTTAGATTAACATTTGCTTCAACCAACTTTGGTCAAAATTTACTGTTTTACAATGGTCTTAAAATTTTTAATGAAATACTTGTAGAATTGAAAAGTGAGAGTAATTTATTTGTATTCAAACGGAAAATTGTTTTATATGTTAAGCAAAATTTTTAATGTGAAATTCAATTATTACTTTGTTCACTAATGTTACAAAATTGTAAAAAATAGCACTATTGCTAAATAAATCAAATCAATCAAAAATCAAAAAAAAAAAAAGTTTTGAGCTTATTGCAGATAGCTGTAGTGACCCCAAGGATTTTGGAGTAGTTGGTAGTCGGGACGCTGACGTCATCGACTTTCACATTGAGTGACAACCGCACCTCTGTGGTCCATGCAGTAAACAGTATGGCTGATGATTTGGAGGCGGATATTTTCATATTCCTCACAGTGAAAAAGTGTGCTAAGTCAGTGCGGTAGGTAAAAGTTTATTTCTCGTATATGTCATCCACTTTAGGTCCTGACGCCCGAATTGTGCAATCATCAGCGTACGACACAATTTTAACGCCGCCTGATGGAGCAGGAATTTTAGAGAGGTAGAGGTTAAACATAACCGGGGATATCCCTCCACCCTGGCGAACTCCTTGTTTAACTCTACGGGGCTTCGACTTCCTGTCTCTAAATTCTACATATGACTGGCACACATACATATAGTTTACGACCCAACTCCCGATAACCAGCATCATAAATTTGACGTGTGACGTTAGGAAATTAAGATGTTTAGCTCGTTTGTTTTATTTTGGTCTGTTTCTTTTACAAGAAAAGAAATCTATTGATGGATCTTGATGTAGAGTCTCTTTAGAGGTGGCAAGAGTGAGATGTATTTTCGTGGGCAATTAATTTTATAAAGCATATTTGAGACGATACGAACAGTTTTTTTTAAAAATAAATATTGTAATTCCTTAGGCGGAAATAGACACTGAAAATAATAGAGATAATATTGTTGGTCTGTTTAACGAGATAATACAAGCTACAATCAACAAGATTGTCAAAACAAAAATGCTCGTCTAAAACAAAACCAATTCTTACTCCCACCAGCAAACATCAACGAGCTTATTAAATTTTGAAATATTCACAAACGAAACTGGTAACCACATAGAGAAATCGATGATAAAATACAAATAAATGTCCTCAATAAATCTATTACAAATAACTAGAATAATACGTTTTAAAAGCTTGACAGGTCGTCGCCTTTATTTCGGAAAATATCTATAATCCTTAAAAAACAATCGAAAGCTATCCCCACACTTAAACACAACAATGAAACATACTATACATAACAGGAAAAATTTGAAATTCTTGCAGAGAATTTCGCTGCAAACCATGCAATTTCCTTATATCTGAAAGCTCTCTTAAAGACCTTTTCAACAAACAAAAAATCCGACCACTGGTTCAGAACTTGGAATTTTACAATAGCACCCTCCGACCACCAATCCAAAAATTTTCAAACCGCTGCCATTTCGCACCTTGCATTTTCAGGCATGGTCGTTGATGCACATGTTTTCATAAAATGAGCCAAGGAATACGCTGGTGAAATGTGTCCAGTCGTGAATGAATCACCCTGTATAACAACGGTAATACATTAAGCTACAAGTCAAATAAAATTTTGTTATTATTATTTTTAATTGTATAAAGGGGGCAGCACTCTAAACATCTCGAGCAAAAATCTTAAATTTCAAAATATTTTAATGTAGAATCGACATACTCGTACTTAATTAATAACCAAAACTATGAAATCGAGAATGTTATTGAAGGGAAATTCCATTATTAATGATGTTTTGAAACTGGTCCAGCTTACGTATGCTGAAAGCTTGAGCTAGAGAAATCTACAGATTGCTTTCATGTGGAGTCTTTGTAAAGGAGTACATTCTGTTTTTTCATGGGCAATTGTTTGAAGAAATCTTAAAAAGTGAGAACCAAAATATTTTGGGATTTCCTTTAAAACGTAGCCATCTTAATTTCTGGGGGGACAGGGGTACATTTGCGTATTTGCATATCGGGTCCACACAATATAGCCACTTAATGTCCATAGTCTCTATATTAATAAATGTATAAGCCTATTGAGCCTAATTTTTTAAACATTATCAGATTTACCAAATCTGTAAACAAGAAATTACTAAGGACTATAATGTATAAGTATTATCCAAATAAAAAATAATGAACTAAAAACGGCACCGTGCCTTTTGTATGTAAATGAATAGTGAATAATAAGTTAATCTAATATAAGAATTAACGCAATATGATTATGGGTCTTTTTCGAACTGCAAAGTGTAATGCTTTTGGGGAAATAAAAGCAGCCGGTTATTTATTTATATTTTTATTTATCTAGTATCTAACAAAGTAAATTTGCAAAAATACTTAAAAATTTTCTAGAGGCGCTCGGTAACAAGGACCATATGCGCCCGCCGCTGATTAAGAAAGTTAAGTGATTTGAAAAATTAATTATCGGTTAAATTGAAAAATTGATTCAGTATTGTGGATATGCATAGCAATGTTGATGCCACAGTTTATAAAAACAGTTTGATGGATTAATTCGCTGGATGATTGTACGTGCTGCGTGACATTGATACCGGCTTTTATCATGTTAGCAATATCAGCTTTCGCGTACACATAATCTTTGTTGTGATGGTAAGTTTTATAGCCTGGGAGGTGAAGAAGGTGAAGATTATGATTAATAACATGCGTCTCTTGTAGAGCTTTAAGAGCTGGCTTATATTTGGTTACTATTGTTTCTAAAGCATACTTGTTGCTGAAGAAACCCTGAATATTGTAAGATGTTTAAATTGGAGTTCATTTATAAATATGTGTATTAAGGAGAGGAGTCTTGTGTTGGCTTTGGCAGGGTTTTTCTAAAAGTGTTTGGTGTTATGAGTACATTCAAATCCGGAAATTTGTTGTACATTCTGCTACATGGTGGTATTTCACTGTTGGCGTTGTTGCTGGTACTTCGTGTTGCTTCTAGTAATTCAGCTTCAAGATTCGTATTTTCTGTTTCAATATTGTTGTCGGCTAATGTTTGTAAGTTTGCTGGTAAATTAAGTGTTGATGATGTTTCATTGTTATTGGTAGATAGTACGGATGTTAGGATTTCATTATCGAAATCCATATTTCTGTATCACTACAGTTATCTATTGCAGGAGTTCTGGATAATAAATTATCGATGTCATGTGGAGTTGAACGGTGTGAGTTGTTAGCATTAGAATGTGTTTGTTTTATAACGGTTGGTTTGTGTGAAAAGGATCCCAGCTAGCATTTGGAAGATCATTTTTTGAAAAATCTCCTTGCTGAGTCTTCTTCGAGAACTTTTGGTGATCAAAATCTGATTAATCACCTACATGATCAAAAAAGGACTCGATAGTGATTCGCGCTAATGGGCAAAAAGAGTTCGATTTAAATTATAACAACAAATTGTATAGTAATCGCAAATTAATCTTCCAGACGTTTTAAATTTGACTATTATTTCCGTTATTTATTAACATATTTTGCTCATCTGGAAGATTGAAAAATGCTTAATCAAAAACAGAATATGCAGGTGTTTGAAAAGTGATTGTGTATTTTATGATCATATTTTTCTCATATATGTTTAAAGTACAAATTATTACTCGTAATTGTAATAATTTTTTTTTGTATACTTTATGTTTTTTTATAAAATGTATTCTTAAAATTGGATCTAACTATTTTTAACGAAATGAACTATTTTTAACAAAAACAA
Organism: Hydrotaea diabolus; assembly: GCA_963513945.1. Lineage (NCBI taxonomy): Eukaryota > Metazoa > Arthropoda > Insecta > Diptera > Muscidae > Hydrotaea > Hydrotaea diabolus. The sequence goes on from OY740717.1 coordinate 108,574,325, forward strand.
ATTATTTTCTTTTAAATAAATATTTTCTTTCAAATAAACAATTATTTTCTTTTCAATAAACTCAGATAGCCGTCTGAAAAATACTCGATTTAACACCCCTGTTCCGTAATCCGATTCAGAGTGAAATCCGAATCCAAGTAAAATTAAACGGTCCAGTACTCATCTTCACAAGAACTTTTGTGATATATTTTCATTTGCAAATATGCTTTATTCGCAGAACTACAAAAGCAAGTGAAGATATCACACAAAAGTTTTTGTGAAGATGAGCAACTGTTTAATTTTACTCGGATTTCACTCTAAATCGGATTGCGGAACAGGGGGTAAATACGTTTAGAAATACGACTGATAAATGACTCAAGTTAGATAAAGACTCCCAAATGACGCAAAAAAGACTCCCAAATGATTAGAAATATGGGTGATTAATGACGATACAATGACTGATAAATTACTCACAAAAGACTCGTAAGTGAGTCTTTTGTGAGTGTGACAAAGAGTCACAAATGAAGTCAAATGAGACTAACAAATGATCAAAAACCGTTTCTAAAAAGATTTTAAAACTACTCGGAAAGGGGTCGAAAATGACTAAACTAATATAGAAAATGACTCATATATGATTTATTAAGAAGAGTCGCGGGGCAGGCACACTTTTCTCCCGACAAAAGTATCTTTAATGTCGCAGAAGTATATTTAACGCAGAAGAGTCGAAAAAGACTCGAATTTGATTAAAAAAATTCAAAAAATGCTAGCTGGCATGATATGTGTGTAGGGGTTTTACGGAGAGAGTTGTTGCTGGGTTTGTGAGGGTGATTTGTATTTGTGGTAATTGGATGTGTAGTTTTTGAATTTTTAGTATGTGGTGTGGCTGAGGTTTCTGCTCTCGTCAGAGAGTTTTCTGGTGGAGGTTTGCTACTAACGGCAGTAGCGGAGTTTGTAGTTGTCAATTTATCTGTATTGTTTTTTTGTGTTTGGTCGCCTGTTACTTTATTTATCTCTTTTTCTTTGTTTGCAAGTTTGTTAATGTTTGTAGAGATGACCTGTGCGTATGTTGATTTGTTGGCTTTTTGAGATGGTGAGAGAATTGTGTAACCAGTCGGATTTTCAGAAAAAATGCGCCATGCTTCACGTTTATTCGACCCAAAAAAAGCATGCTTATTCGAAAAATGGAAATTATTAACAAACCGACGGTTTTTTCTAACATAAGAAATCGAACCGCCGGTTTTTTAAAACCTAACTAATTACCCTTCTTGATCTTATGCGAAGTATCACAATAAAGTATCATAATTATGAACAACAATATATTACTTACTTACTTTTCACAACATTTTAAGGAACAGGGGGAAACTTCCTTAAATCAGTTAGCTTTATAATTCTTATACTCACTAACCAGTAATATCGTATGTTTAGGGAAATCTAAATTGTGACTAAATTTTCATTAAGAGGTTATATGCGCTTTATTTCTAGGGTTAAAAGGCTCCAGATGGGATTGATGAATTATTTAAGACTTAAACAACTTCATAGTTTTTATATTATAATTCCGCGTGTTTTGACAAATTTTGGTACTAAGCCCACCTCGTGTACATGAACCCCGAATGAACTTGTTACAGAATGAAATCCATGAAACCTCTTTATGGAAATTGGCACCTTTTGTGCTAGACTATATGGCATGCGTAAAAATAATGTTCTAACACAGCGGACACACGTGCATTTTTTTCTAATAGAAATTTAAACTTCGAAATTCGACAAAGACAGTTCTTTAAGTTTGTAAAGCTTAATTTCACAATAATCATCAAACTTTCACACAAATTTATTTTTTGCATTTTCCTCTAAGTAACATTGACAGCACAGTGACTTTACCTTGTTTATCGTATAGGGTGGTTAAATTTTAATGGCCGATGCCATTTCCTGCCACCATTCTGACCATTGTGACGTTTGGAATGGTCAAGAGGCTTTACTTCTTGAGTCAATTGCACCTTGTAAGCGTGTAAATGCAAGTCTTTATGCATAGTGTTCATCAACGACGAGCGTGAGAGGTGCAATTGTTGGGCACGACGACGAGTTGAGGTGGACGGCTCTTCAGCCACAGTATTCGGAACAGCAGCAATATTTTCTGCAGGACGTGCTGTACGAGCATGCACTAGTGTTTTCACATCTCCTACAGAACCGGTTTGCTCAAATTTTTGCACGATTCTTCCGATTGTACGCACATTTGGACGATTAAATAGACCGAAAAAATCATGAAGTGCACGATATGCATTTTCATAATAAGCCCGAATAACTTAAAAGCGTTGCTCGCTTGTGTATCTTTCCATGGTTCAAATTGAGTTAGTCTGAAATTGAGAAATATTAAATGAAATGCAAAAAAAAACTTGACGTTTAGGTGTGGTTCACATTCAACATCGACCCTTAAAATGTTACCACCCTTTACAATGGTGTGACCGTAAAAGTTGCGTGAGTCTGATTTTCGACTAATTTTCCGAAGACAATACGTATAGTCCACTTGCATGCGATTACTTGCACGTGTGGCCGCTGTGCAATTGATATAAAAATTTAAACGTCATAGGGTTTATTATTCTTTGATCACAATTTTTCTGGAGCAGACGAGAATCTTTACGATAGGTTCGCCAATCCTGCAGGTCGGGCATTCGGATAGTACTCGTATGTACATACAGAAAGGATGTATACTTATATACAGAAAGAAAGTCTACAAAATTGCACCTGGCTAGATAATTATGTACATAAAAATGCTTGCTGTTGAATATGGTAATAAGATCTACAGATCTGTTTTGCAAAAAATATCTGCAGAGGTGTTCGTCGTAGTTTTGTATATTTGTTGACTGTTTTCTGGACAACATCCGAGCGATTCCAGGGATCAAAGTGAGCGTATTTCATGATATGGCTTATTACAAGCGGGAAAGAGTGCAGTTTGGATATAAGAGGGAGATGTCAGTATTGTCAATACCAGTGAAAGGTGGTATCCACAACATTTATGCGTTGACATGCACTGGTTGAAATAAGACGTAGTAAAACAATTATTTACGCTTGGTCTGTAGACCTGATGCTTATGTCATAGTGGATATGACAGCAGCAGGTTCAGCTGAGAAAACGTTAATTATGTCTGGCAAGCGGCATCCACTAATAGTTTCAACGAGGAACGTGATATATGTTTTACGGCGGAATAAGAGGTGGATCGTCAAGATCGTCTGTGAGTTGTAAGATGAAATCATACCAACCAAGAGAGTCTTCTAATCGTGTGGAGCTGTGACGGTCTGTTATAAAAGCAAAGGTTGTCATCCACTAATTGTTCATTTTATGGTCGTGGGAGTAGCACTTCCCGGAATGCATGCTCCGAATATTACTGGTCTGAACCAGGATCGAACAAGACCCGGATCTGGGGTCTGCTCGGTTAGTCAGAACCGTATATTCCATCGTGCTACGTCTGTATGGTGTAATCGATGCAATGCGAGAGCGCACTTCAGGAACTGTTCAGGTCTGAACCACATGAAGGAGTAAAGCGAAACGGATGTTGTTGCCCCGTGCTGTACCAACTCAGTTCGCAGTGGGTGGTGCCATCATCGCCGTCTACACTTTCGCCGTCGTCGTCATCATCATCCAACTATGAGACTCCCCCGCAGTCTCCCTCGCAACAGCATCAACATATGTGACGCGCAAAATAGAAAGGGACCTAAGGGTAAAAACCAGAATCTAACACCCCAGATTGATGTTGCCACCCCCGAAAGTGCATCAATTTCGCAAGTTAATTGCAATGGCCTTCCCAAAGAAATCAGTCGGAGAAACATCATGGTCGGTGCGATCCAGGAAACAGCTGAATGCCACTTGCAGCCTGCACAGTTGTGACGGATACATGCTAATAAAGAATCGCACGAGCATTGAAGGGGGAACTGCATCCTGTTACACCATTCTGTACACTACAGACTTTTATCGCCCGAGCTCGACTCTAGAGACCCATACATGGAATATATGCGGGTAGCAGTCAAGTCTGGGACTGAGATAGAGCTGTATAACGTATTCATTCCGTCGGTTGGTAGCTGTTCCCCGCGTTATTTGCCTGACATTAGAAATCTGCTACGAGGCAATAACCGCTTGGACCTAGAAGACTTTAATGTCCACCGCGAACATTCTCTCCTAGAAAACGACCAGAGGTGCACAGCTTTGGCGTTCTGCACATTGAATTAGGACGCCCTCACATGAGTTATGGAAGATTGCCATAGTTGGCAGAAATTTCTATGGCATCGACTGGCCTGATCAACAACATCACCTGGCAACCTGTCATCTCGTTAGGATCAGACCACCTTCCCATAATTCTCTCCATCAACAGACAATCCGACTTCATTTTCTCTGAACGCCGTACGTATCTCATAGGGGGTTTTACTAAGTGTTGACTATTAGACTTTTCGACTATTACAAAAAGTCGACTTCTCTGAAAAATATATGTGTTTTGTATAAACAACATTTATATAAACAAAATAAGAGTGACAAAAAATCTAATAAGCACCAGGTTATTCAATTAGTTAGTAAATTGTTCAAATTTTTAAAAACTTTAAAAACAAAGTTTTTTTTTTTTAAAATAAATACAACAAAACTACTTCATTAGGATGAAAATTATGGTAAACTCTGTAGAACCCAAGCTATACTTTTTACAAGGAAGATAAAGTCACTACAATTGGATAGAAACGAAAAATATTTGGGAATTATTATTGATAAACATTGAATTTCTGCGATCATATACCCCACATTGTAAATATAAGTAAAATCAATAGAACTATTAGGATACTGTACCCTTTGATAAACAGAAGATCTAGTTTAAACATCGAAAACAACAAAATATTGATCAAAGCAATTTTCCATCCCATTATGTTTTATGGTGCTCCGGTATGATCATCATCATCTAACTGTTATACGCAAAAACTACAAGTTGCCCAAAATAAACTGCTGGAGTAGATATTCGATTTACCGCGGCATTTTTCCACAAATTCGAATACATGCATTGACAACAAATTTTAACAGGAGATGTGAATCCCCACGTTTTAGCCATATCAATGAATTGATCTCATCGTAATTTTACCCTTTCCTTAACATAGTTTTATTTTTGTTCAAATAAGGTTTTTGTACATTTTTCCTTTCCATTGTAAATTATGCTATAAGTATATGCATATGTAAATATAGAGAAATCGAAATTCTTGTTAATAAGAAAAGAAATGTAAATTTCTAAACTCCTTGCCTTAGAATAACAAATGTACAACAAGAAAAAAAAATGGTTTTTTTTTAAATATGAAGTTCTTAAAAACTTTTAAAAGAAGGTTTTTTAAAGCAGTCGATTTATATAAAGTACATGGAACCACATGTCCGCATCAATTGATATTAAAAAATATTATCAATTCAATGTTCCAATCACTTAATAAAATGCAATAGTGACACATTTTGTATGATACGTTATAAGTGACCAATAATTAACTCTGGTAAAACTGGACCTTATCGATCTACATTTTCATACATCCCCCACATAAAACATAAAGGTCCTTCCCGATTTGAAGAACTATTGATATAGAAGTCACATGTTATATTAGATATTACTAAAGTTTTGAATGGTGTGTTGTACGAGACCTATATATAGGTAAAGTTGGACTATGTCCGTCCAAGTTTTCGAATTGCACCACAGAAATGTCTCTCCCGCTTTAAGAAGTTATTACTAGTAGAATTTAAAAAGTTGTTAATACTGCTGCTAATAAACCAGAAGGGCCACCGAATTCAATTTCAGCATTGAATGTGAACCATTACAAACCGGTTTCAAGTTGTCCTGCTAATGTCAGTGAGGTGTTTATTGACGTTCAAACCGAAGAGAGATCGTTTATTTAAACGGTTGATTTAGCCTGCTCGTTAAGTAATAGTAGACCGAGGAAATTGGCTGTCATTCTAGTAAGAAAGACGGCCAGACACCACAACTGACGAAATTAAACATTATAGTTATACTTATAGTCGAAGTTTTTTTTTGACGAACGTTTTCACGTCACTCACATCCGCCCCTGCCGACCGAGGGGCCACGTCCGACCCATAATGGAGAGATGACAAGAAACGCCATACGAGTATATGTAAATTAGCTACAGATATTTACCAACAGCCAATCGGTAAAAAAATTATAATAATCACTAGAAATGTACACAAACTTTATAAAACCACTACCTAAAATATAAGAAATCAAAACCAGTTAAAAAATTAGAAAAACATTAAGTATACGAAACAGACTTATAGTATATTAGAAACAATTAAAAAATTTTTAGATACACTAAAAGTAAACAATTAGGAAATTTGTACTTTGCAAGTAGTCTAAATTATTATGAAGACAATGAGTTTAAATAAAAAATAATTATAGTTTTTAATGCACCAAAACCTAAGAAGTCAATTCAATGATATAACGAGTTAAAGTCAGCACACATTCTACGAAATGGATCACTACATGCATAATTGTACCTTTGGAAATCCAAGTGTGAAAACTGATAGTATCTAGAAGGTCTAAATGGAACGTTAATAGAGATTTTTGTTATCAAATATTCAGATGCCACAACCCCACGCATAATTTTATACACCATAATCACATTCATATAGTTCGCTTACTCTTCAATGAGGGCAATTTAATAAGATTTAACCTGCTATTGTAAGAAGGGAGTTCATAGCCCGTATTCCAATGTAGACTTCTGAAGCAAAAGAGTAAAAATTGTTTCTGCACGGATTCAATTTTGTTCACATAATTATCGTATTGTGGATCCCAAACCTCTGATCCATATTCTCAATTTGGCCTGACTAGAGAAATATAAAGCAGTTTCGTAGTATATGGTACTGATCCATATACTACTCTTTTGCCCAGCGTTTCATAAAATAAGACACCATACGCTTTATTTACCATAGATATGATATGGTTATAAACAATTTAACTTTCTGTCCATCATAAAACCAAGATCAATAAATGAATCAACCGATGTCAATTCAGAGCCATATGATAATTTAAATTTAGTAGTCAACTTCTAGGGAAGCACATATGCTTACACTTTTTTATGTTCAATTCCATAAAATTTAATTCACACCAGGAACTAAATCCGTCTAAATCATCCTGCAGTATGTGACAGTCTGCAATGCTATCATAAGAACAAAATAATTTCAAGTCGTCTGCAGACATTAGTAAATTAGAGTTGATAATAGAATGGGGCAAGTCGTTAATGAATAGTAAAAATAGAATGGGTCCAAGGTGGCTGCCCTGTCGATCATCAGAGGATACACGAATTGATCTGAAGACTTTTTTTAAATAAAAATAATTCTTTCCTTCCAATGAGATAAGAGGAAAGCCAGTTAATGAAAATGTTATTAAATCCAATGATGTTTAACTTGAATAGTAAGAGTCTGTGATTTACTTTATCAAACGCCTTGCTAAAAAATCAGTATATATTACGTCTGTTTGCTTGCGACACACAAAAGCAATTATAACTTCAGAAGAAAACTGCGTAGATTAGTAATAGTAGAAACGAAATTCTTGTTGACATAGATAGGGGCCGCATTATGTGAAACAAAGTTTGTTACAAATTGTTCAAATAACTTAGGAATGGCGCTTACAACAGCAACCCCTCTGAAGTTCGATACATCCAACAGACTACCAGATTTATGAAGTGGAAACAAGTAAGACCTTTTCCATAAATCAGGAAAGTACCCCAATTTCAATGATCAATTAAATAATAAGGATAAGGGTAAAACAAGGGATTCATAGCAGCCTTTAATAATATATTCGGAATGCCATTGGGTCCAGAAGTACTAATGGGTTTAAGACGATGCAAATTTAATTCAATAAGTGAAAAACTTAAAATAGAAGGAACTATCTGTCCTACGCGTGTGGTCTGTCCTGCGGTTTCCTGTTGTGTACCTTCTGAGCGTATTTTTCTGATGAATTTAATAATTTGGAATTTATTACAGTTCGTGTTGTATTGTATTCTTGATTTGATTTTGACCAATGAAACACGTTCATTTCAAGTTATGAGAATGCATTTCTACTCCAGAGGACAACTACCATCCTACTATATGTGACGCGCAAAATAGAAAGGAATCTAAGGGTAAAACCCAGTTTTGTTCAGGAGAGCCATTTTAAAGATTTAAATACGTGTATCTTTGGTGTACCATCACTTTCATAAAACGCGCATATCTCTGGGAGGGAACACTTTTGGGGCATGTGATCGGTCTCATTCGATGCTCAGATGTTGTCCACTTAAAAAAAAAGTGAAAATTGATTTTTTTTTACCCTTAGGTCCCTTTCTCAATGAGCTGTCACATATGTATTTCATTTTCAGTAACATTAACTCACAAATCTCCATTTCCACGTAAAGTGTAAATAATTTAAAACAATTAAAATAACAGTTAGGGACATTTTTAAAAAGGATCCGAACTCATTTTACAGATTTGTTAATTCTAAGCCATCGAGAGTTGTTGTTGTAACAACAATATATTTATTTTGAAGTCTTGTTCGTCTATGGGGGATCTGCTTCGATATCCAGGTGGAAGAAACGCGCCATTTGAACTGGATGCGTCCGCAGAGACCTGGGGGTCAGCTAAGTGGGTTTAGCCGGACAATTAAGAGGTGCAGCACGTTATGTGGTCCCTGATGGCAGGTGGTCAGATGTCCGGAACGTGAATGTTGTTGCAGACCTGTCTGATAGTTTCGATGATCTAAAGGTTCTCTCTTAAAACGCTGGACCTCTCTTTCTAGATCATGAAGATCGCACGTGATCTGCCTGGGCGGAGGCATCCTGCCTGTCCAAGAGATGGTGGTTAGGATGACTGCTGCGAAAATACCCTAGCAGGTATTGCTTAGGCAGCAGGAAATTGTGTCTGCGCACGGTAAGGACCTTCGTCTCCTTATGTAGATGGTCCTCAGAAGCCATAAGAAGATACCCTGTTCTTTTTTGTCAAGTCTGAATTTTCTTCCACTGCGTCGTACTCACGTTCGCCGACCATAGGTGCTGCGTAGTTTGCTACAGACCAACCTATCGCTTTGTAAGAGGTCAACAAGTTTCTCTGTCGGCTCCCCAAGTACTGCCGGCAAGTGACTTGAGGACCTTGTTCCTACTTTTGAGCTTATCGCAGATAGCTGTAGCATGTGCAGAGAATCGAAAAAAGCTGTCCAATGTGACCCCAAGGATTTTGGGGTAGTTGGTAGTCGAGATGTTGACGTCATCGACTATCACATTGAGTGACAACCGCACCTCTGCGGTCCATGCAGTAAACAGTGTGGCTGATGATTTGGAGGCGGATATTTTCATATTCCTCGCAGTGAAAAAGCGTGCTAGGTCAGTATGGTAACAGTTGATTTTCTCGCATATGTCATCAACTTTAGGTCCTGACGCCAGAATTGTGCAATCGTCAGCGTACGACACAATTTCAACGCCGTCTGATGGTGCAGCAATTTTGGAGAGGTAGAGGTTAAACAGACCCGGGGATATCACTCCACCTGTTCCTATGACTGGCGCCCACACATATAGTTAACGGCCCAACGTGTTAAACTTGGCGGAAGGGACATTTCTTCAATGTCCTCGAACAGAGTGGCATGATTGACCTGTCGAAGTCTTTTGTTAGGTCAAGAGCCACGAGGACCGTCCTATCGTTTGGCCTTTTCTGGTTTAGGCCGCGACTTATACGTGTGGTGATGTCGTGTAAAGCAGTTATTGTGCTGTGCTGTTGCGGAACACATGCTGATGATCAGCACAAGGAAAGTGTTCGATCAGGCTAAGGGAGGAACAGTGCTCCAAGCGTCTTTGCTACTGGAGAAAGCAAGGAGATCGGTCTGTCCGAATCTCCTTTACTTGCGCCTTTGCCTGGCTTCAGAAGCGGTACCACTCTGCCCATTTTCTAGGCATAGGGAACTAAGTGAGGGTCTAGCGCCAGACTCTGCTCTCGGGGTATCCAAGTGCTTTAACATCAGAATTGAGATTCCGTCCGAACCCAGCGCCTTTGATGACTTTGCGCTGCGGATGATATGGGCAACTTCGCCAACGGTAAATTTTGGTGGTGCCTCTTCGACTAGGAGAGCGCGGATACGACGCAATACTCTCCTTTTCGCCTTATCACTCTCTGGGTGCTCCTCAATAAAAAGCCGTTTAAAATAACACGCGCACCGCGTCACTGTTCACTGTTATATCACCGAACATGACGGCTGACCGATCAGCTTTCCTTCAGGGTTAGAGAGCGATTTGACCGTTGCCCACAACTTACCAATTCCGGAACTTAAGTTGCACTGCTTCAAGTGGTCTAGCCATTTGTTCCGCTTATATTCGTTGACCAAGTAGGGTTGGAGCGACGAATGTCATCACGCTCGTCGGCGAGCTCCGCTGCCTCTGCTGGGAAATTTGGTCGTACTTCGGGTATTCGACCAGCAGGGATATGGCGAGCGGCTGCTGCGTTGATGATGGCCCGGAATATTTTCTCGGCTACCCGAACATCCGACGGATTAGCTAGATTTTTAAAGCTGCAGTTGGTGACTTCTCTGAAGGCCTTTTTTGATTGAGATACGGACGGCGTTCAGAGGTTATGAAGCCGGAGCCATCGAGAGTAAGATTTAATGGTGATGAGTTCCCAGGCTATCAGTCAATTGTTGACGAAAATATATATTCTTTACTTTTAGAATTCCTTCAGTAATTTAGAATTTCTTCAGTAATTCAGATAGTTTCTCCTATTTTATATTTATCACTTATTGAATTAAATTTGCATCGTCCTAAGCCCACTAGTTCTTCTGGACCCGATGGTATTCTGAATATATTATTGAAAGGCTGCTATGAATCCCTTGTCTTACCCTCATCCTTATTATTTAATTTATCATTGCAATTAAGGTAATTTCCTAATTTATGAAAATGTCGTACTTATTTCCACTTCATAAATGTGGTAGTCTGTTGGACTACCAGGTTTAATAGGATTGCTAAATTAAGCGCGATTTCTTAGTTATTTGAAAAAATTGTAACTAATTTTGTTTTACATAATGTGGACCCTGTACAGCATCAATGTCAACGAGGATTTCGTAAGGGTTATTCTACTATTACCAATATACAACAGGTTTCCTCTGATGTTGAAAATGCTTTTGTTTGCTGCAAGCAAATAGACGTTATATACTGATTTTAGTAAGGCGTTTGATAAAGTAAATCACAGACTTTTACTATTCAAGTTAAACATAATTGGATGCAATAATAATTTCATTAACTGGCTTTCCTCTTATCTAATTTGGAGGAAACAAGTAGTTTTATTTGAGAAAAATCTCTCTAAATCAATTCGTACATCCTCTGGTGCCCCATAGGTTCGCCAACTTGACCTCATTCTATTTTTACCATACATTCTATTATCAACTCTTATTTACTAATGTTTGCAGACGGCGCACAGTAGCGCCCGTAGAGCAAACGAGGTTGCAAAAATCAAAATTTTCATGAGCGCCGACGAAGTTTTGAATAAACCCATGTTATAGGAAACTTTTCAACGATTTCAAATCTGCCACTCTTAATAATATCACATTTTTAGTTTAGAAGATATAGCCGTTCAAAGTTGACCGACTTTCGGTTTTCAAAAAAACACACAATTTTTAGTGAATTTGTTGCGATTTCAGGTGTAATATCACGAAAAATAGGTAACGAATCGCCTTATTTTTTGTTTGTATTGATTGATGTATTTATTAAATGTATAATGATAAAAAAAATTAACTGTTTGCTTTGTGTTTCTCCTGGTAAATCACTATTTAAAAACTATCCGTTTTTTCACTATTTTTCAACTTTGACGGAAAATAAAAAAAATCTATATTTTTCTATATTTGCCATATTTGCAAAACCTGTTCATTGATTATTTCTTTACATAATTCAAAAATTTTAGCTGCCCGTACGTGCCCGTTTGGCTTCTAGAGGTAAAGAAGGTTAAAAAGACGTGGTTGCAGAAATTGTATGGCGTCCATCCCTTATATGTTTTGACTGACAGTAGTTTGATCTAATAGTTTGAAAAAACTACTCATTGAAATTAGCAGGTACGTACCTCACTTAAACTAGAGATTTTTTGAAAATGATGAGGCAGTAACTAGAATCGCTGGAATTGACAATCAAATCGTGAAAAGATTGGGAACGATCTTAGATGTTTTAAACTGCAAAGATAATGTCAATTCTACAAAATATGGAGAATATGCGTCGAAAACTGCATCTCTTGTAGCAGAAATGTATCCACAGAAGAAGTTGATCCCGACCGTCCATAAAATATTGGCGCATGGCAAAGATATAATTGAGTACCAGTCTTTGCCAATTGGAGAGCTTTCTGAAGAAGCACAGGAGTCTCTTAACAAATTTTATAAAAAATATAGATTGCAGAACACATTCAAAGCATCAAGGGTAAGGCAAAATGAGGACCTCTTCAACATGTTGGCAGCATCTTCCGATCCACTTATTTCTTCCCTGCGGCATGTGAAGTCAAGAGTAGATTTAGAAAATAATTATAGTTTAGAAATGGTTAGTCTTTTAGATATACCTTCTCTTACGAACTGTGATGAATATTTTACAGAAAATTGAAAAAATAAATTAAAAAAAAAATATTTTTTTTTAATTTGTTGGGTAATAATTTAAAACATTTTTTTTTTATATAAGCTTTATTTGAATTATTGAATCTGCTCCAATGGAGCCTAACAATAAGTATACGAATCTTAAGTATAATTCAATAATGAATCCTAGTATGGATTTCTTGTAATGTGGATCTCTGCTAATTGGCAGGAATTTTAATTAATTTGGTCAAAATAGTATATAACTGGTATGGATCACATGTCTGAGAATTTCAAACCTGGTTTGGCTTAAACCTCGTGATAAAGGTCCAGAGGACCCTTACAGTCATTTACAAAGTGTTCGCGATGTTATGTAGAGTGAAGAACTCTAGTTATGTAAGTATAACGGATAACTCTAGAATAGCAGAGTGGACGACGTAATTTGGGTTTTGTAGGTTTTTCGCGTTGACTGTTTTAAGGATCACGTATGAGAGCATCTAAGCCACGTGACGTAGAATAAAGAATTCTACACAGTCTTTTTTGAGTGTTCGTCCGCGATTGATATTGACTGTTTTAAAGATCACTTATAAGAGCGTTTAAGCCACGTGACGTAGAAAAGGATTCTACACAGTCTTTCGGGCGCGTGTGTTCGCGATTACTGTTACGGATGAAGATTAGAAAACACGGCGTTCGTTTCTCCGAAGTCTTAAAGAGCTGGGACTGCACAATAATTGTCTAGCAAGTATGTTATCATGACGTTCGAGCTTCTCTTTGTGCTTTATATTGATTTTTTGAATTGCCTCTTTAACGAGAGGTATTTTCAAGTCTCGGTGGATATTTTCATTCCTCATATACCAAGGGGCACCGGTAATAAGCCGCAATGTCTTCGATTGGACTCTTTGGATTTTGTCGAGATTGCTCGAGCTTGCTTTGCCTCATAGCTGGGCACCGTATAACCAGATAGGTTTGATTGCACTGTTGTATAGCAGGACCTTATATTCAAGGCTTAGTTTTGAGTTCGCGTTTAGGAGCCAGTGAAGTTGATGGACCTTAAGTTTCAGTTGAGTTTTCTTGGCTTCGATATGACTTCTCCAGGTGAGTCGGCGATCCAGGTGGATTCCAAGGTATGAAACATGATCAGATTGAGAAAAAGGGATATTGTTTAATTTCAATGTCGGACAAGTGCTAAAATTCAGTGTGAAAGTTACCTGTGTGCATTTATCCTCATTGACTTTTATTCTCCAGTCAGAGAGCCAAGATTCTACTCGTCTGAGATGTACACCTAGATTCATAGATGCAATAACCTGCTTTTTATGTGTGGCCATTATAGCGGTATCATCGGCAAAAGTGGATGTTAGCACGTTTGGGCTGGTAGGAATATCTGCGGTAAACAGAATGTAAAGGATAGGCCCCATGACGCTTCCCTGGGGAACACCTGCTAGTATTTCGCGGTCATCGGTGACGTGTTGTCCACATTTGACTCTGAATCTGCGGTTTTCTAAGTAAGACTCAAGAATTCGATGCGTATTTGCCGGTAAGTATTTGCAAATTTTGTAGGTCAAGCCAAAGTGCCAGACTTTGTCAAATGCTTGAGCAACATCCAGGAATGCTGCGCAGCAATATTCTCGCCGTTCAAATGATTTTTCAATTGCCTGGGTCAGACGGTTTACTTGTTCGATAGTGCTGTGACCTTCGCGAAAACCAAACTGATGGTCTGGTATTATGTTATTTGACACGAGAAACGGTTTTATTTTCGATAAAAGAACTTTTTCAAATAGTTTGGATAAGCAGGGAAGCAAACTGATCGGCCTGTACGAGGAAGGTATTGATTTGTCCTTTCCTGGCTTTAAAATCATTTGAATCAGAGAAATTTTCCACACTTTAGGAAAGTAACCATGTCTCAAAATAGAGTTAAATAATTTTGCCAGGAACTTCACAGCAATATAGGGAAGTTCCAAGATCATTTTAGGCGTGATAAGATCATAATTTAAAACATAAAACCCTAAAGAAAAAAATAAAAACAATCTAAAAATTTAAAAATAATTTTTTTTAGTTACCATAAAATTGATTTTTCTACTAATTTTAACTTTGATAACCCATAATTAGGCCCCTACAGAGCGTAGCACCCTTTCCAAACGCTCATTTCATAGGCTGAACAGTTATCTATCATATGCTGTTTAAACTGTTCAATTATCTTATTCGGTTCAAAAGATATGATTTTTGCAACGAAAAAACTCAAATGGCGCCACCGTGCGGCGTGAAATATACTGCAGGATGACTTGGACAGATTTAGTACCTGGTGTAAATTTAATTTAATGGAATTGAACATATGAACGTCCCATTTAGACTATCAGTTTTTCATCTTGGATTTCCTAAGGCATAATTGTGCCTTTGGAAATCCAAATGAGGTGATTTATTACGTAGATTTTAACTCGTTATATCATTAAATTGACTTATCCTTAGATTTTGATGCATTAAAAACTATAATTATTTTTTATTTAAACTGATTTGTTTACTTATAGTGTTTCGTATAATTTTATTGGTCTCTAATATTTTTATAATTACTAATAAAGGTGGCGGTTATAATTAAGCTTGTGTATATTTTCTAGTGATTATTATAATTTTTGTACCGATTAGCTGTTGATAACTATCTGTAGCTAATTTACATTAAGACGTTGTGCCTACGTCATGGGAACGTGATCCCCTAGGTCGGCAGGGTAGGGTGTGAGAGACATTGGGAACGTTCGCAAAAAATGGATCCTTTCTCTCTAGAAGTAGCATGATCAATTTAATCGTGTTTAATTTCGCGTGGTAAATTATGAATGACAAATTTTTAACTCTGGTGAAATTTCATTATATCAGCCTATGTTTTCCAATTTTTGTATATACTCCCATCCAAGCTTAGGTTCAACAGCTCCAGAAGTTAAAAATTACATCCGATTGTGCTCTAATTTATCATAGTGTCTTATATTTTCATTTCTACTGAAGCTCGGCAATATGGGTCAGGCTATTGATATAGCCGCCAGGCATATCATTTTAAATTCGTTCTAGCTAAAATGAAGCATTGCGCGTAAAGCGTGGCCAATAACTTTCTCTGGCGAAGTTATGCCATCTACTCTACTTTAAATATAGTCTTAACGAAATATGTCCATCCCGCTCTAGAAGTCACATATTATGTCCGACCATGCTCAAACACTAACAGAGGCGGTAAATATCTGAATAACTGAGTGGTGTAGTGTATCTCCTAATCGGCCCGACCGACATTAACATGCAGTATATGTAGAGAAATTAGTCATCGTGGTCCAATTACGTTCTGGTTGTACACATCGTCAGTTGGTTTTTGTTGTTGTAACAACAATATATTTTTTTAAATTCCGGTTCTTCTATAGGGAATCTTCGTCGATATCCAGGTGAAGGAAACGCACCATTTGAACTGGATGCGTCCAACGAGACCTGGGGGTCAGCTAAAAGGGCTTCGCCGGACAATTTAAGAGGTGCAGCGCGCCATGTGGCCCCTGATAGCAGAAGGGACAAACGTCCGCAATGTAGCCATCAATTTGAGTCCAATACGAATTGAGGCGGTTGCTGCTGCACCGTTATCAGCGTGTATGTCGTTCAGATCTAACTGATGGTTTCGATGATCTAAAGGCCCGGTCTTGTATAGCTCGACCTCTCTCTCTAGATCTCTCTAGATCAGTTCTGCCTGGGCAGAGTCATCCTGTCCATGAGACGGTTTGTTGGTATGACTACTGCGAACACAGATACTGCTTAGACAACAAGAACTTGTGTCTGCGCACGGGAGAAACCTTTGTCGCCTTATGTTGATGGTCCTCAGAAGACATAAGGAGTAACCTTGTTGATGTTCTGAGTGCTAAGACATTTAACGAAATGTATAGACGGTTCATTTTGCATCGTAAAAGACAGAAATGGAAAATACACTTTGTGCTCAGTTAACTATGGAATACGAAACCGACACCAAATTGACATACTAAGATAATACATAGACATAACAACGTACTTAAGATAGACTGGCATTAAAAGCAACCAGCATCAGGTCTATTAATAAACTTTTTATCTAAACATCCAAGACGATTACAAATCAACACGACCACTAACGTCAGAAATCGAGTACTAAACATCAGCGACAAACAATATCACACCTTACAACCAATCCCGCGACTGCCGGTTCTATGTACCGGATTGACCCGACACAAACTCTTCGGCCAGGGACAGTCACCTCAACAATATGTGTTTTTTGTTCGTCCATTTTTTTTGTCGTGGGAGCAGCACTTCCCGGAATGCCTGCTCCGAATACTACTGGTCCGAGCCGGATCGAACAAAACCCCGGACCTTGGATCTGCTCGGTTTAACCGAACCGTACACACCATCGTGCTACGCCTGTAAGGTGTAATCGTTGCATAGAGTGGGTGCACTTCAGGAGCTGTTCAGGTCTGAACCACATCAGGGAATATAGCGAAGCCGACTTTGTTGCCTCATGCTGTATCAACGAAGTTAGCAGTGGGTCTCTGGATTTGGTGTATTCGTCGTCGTCATCATCATCCAACTACGAGACTGCCCCACAGTCGCCCTCGCAACAGCATCAACATATACAGCATCTTACACCACAGATTGCTGTTGCCACTCCTGACAGGGCATTAATTTAATTTAATTGCAATGGCCTACGCAACAAAATCAGTGAGGTAATAAAATTTATGAGTCGAAGAAACATTATGGTCGCTGCGATAAAAGAAACAAAGCTGAACCTGCAGCTTGCACAGTTGTGACGTATACAACGTGCTACGTAAGGATCGCACCAGAAGTGGAGGTGGGAGACTTGCTTTTCTGTTACACCATTCTGTGCAGTACAGACTTTTCGCCCGAGCTTGACTCTAGTGACCCACACATGGAATGTATGGGGGTAGCAGTCAAGCCTGGAACTGCCGAAATAGAGCTGTACAACGCGTTATCTGCCTGACATTAGCAATCTGCTACAAGGCAATAACCGCTTGGTCCTAGGAGTCTTTAATGCTCACCACGAACTGTGGCATTCTTTCCTAGACAACGACCAGAGGGGCATAGCTTTGGCAGAGGAAATTGATAGCTCTACGTTTCTCAATCAAAAAAGGCTGATTGGGAGTCCTTTAGAGAAGCCACCAACCGCAGCTTTAATAATCTAGCTATTCCGTCGGATGTTCGCGTAGCCGAGAAAAAGTTCCGGGCCATCATCAACGCAGCAGCCGCTCGCCATATCCCTGCTGGTCGAATACCCGAAGTACGACCAAATTTCCCAGCAGAGGCAGCGGGACTCGCAGACGAGCGGGATGACATTCGTAGCTCCAACCCTAGAATTAGGAATCTCAACTCTGAGATCAGTAGGTTGGTCAACGAATATAAGCGGGACAAATGGCTAGACCAATTAAAGCAGTGCAACTTAAGTTCCGGAATTGGTAAGTTGTGCACAACGGTCAAATCGCTCTCTAACCCTGGAAGGAAGGATGTCACGTTCGGCGATAGAACAGTGACAGATCCAAAGCGTTGCGCGTGGTATTTTAACCGGCATTTCATTGAGTACCCAGAGAGTGATAAGGCAAAAACGAGAGTATTGCGTCGTATCCGCGCTCTCCGAGCCGATGAAGCACCACCATAACTTACCGTTGGCGAAGTTGCCCGGACGGAATCTCAATGCTGATGTTAAAGCACTTGGATACCCCGAGAGAAGAGTCTGAGCAAAGTGCACAATCTGTCGCTAGCCACTCACTTAGTTCCCTATGCCTGGAAAATAGGCCGAGTGGTAGCGCTTCTGAAGCCAGGCAAAGACGCAAGTAAAGGAGATTCGTACAGACCGATATCCTTGCTTTCTCCAGTAGCAAAGACACTTGAAGCACTGCTCCTCCCCAGCCTGATCGAACACTTTCCTTGTGCTGATCATCAGCATGGATTCCGCAAGCAGCACAGCACAAAAAATGCTTTACACACCATCACCACACGTATAAGTCGCGGCCTTAACCAGAACAAGCCTAACGACAGGACGGTCCTCGCTTCTTTTGACCTTCGACACGGTCAATCATGCCACTCTGATCAAGGACATTGAAGAAACGTCTCTTCCCCCCACGTTGGGTCGTAAACTATATGTGTGGGGGCCAGTCACAGCTAGAATTTATTGACAGAAAGTCCAGTAGCTGTAGAGCCCTGTAGAGTTAAACAAGGAGTTCCCCAGGGTGGAGTTATATCCCCGGCACTGTTTAACCTCCACCTCTCTAAGCTTCCTGCACCACCAGACGGCGTTGAAATTGTGTCGTACTCTGACGATTGCACAATTCTGGCGTCAGGACCTAAAGTGGATGACATATGGGAGAAAATAAACTCTTACCTCACTGACATAGCACACTGCGAGGAATATGAAAATATCCGCCTCCAAATCATTAGCCACACTGTTTACTGCATGGACCGCAGAGGTGCGGTTGTCACTCAATGTGAAAGTCGATGATGTCAACATACCGACGATACCCCAAACTCCTTGGGGTCACATTGGACAGCCTTTTTCTATCCTCTGCACATGCTACAGCTATCTGCGATAAACTCAAAAGTAGGAACAAGGTCCACAAGTCTCTTGTCGGCAGTACTTGGGGAACCGACAAAGAAACCTTGTTGACCTCTTGCAAAGCGATAGGTCGGTCTGTAGCAAACTACGCAGCACCTGTATGGTCGGCGAACGTGAGTACGACGCAGTGGAAGAAAATTCAGACTTGCCAGAATGCCGCCCTCAGAGCATCAACGGGATTTCTTCTTATGTCTTCTGAGGACCATCCACATGAGGATACGAAGGTGCTTACAGTGCGCAGACACAATTTCCTGCTGTCTAAGCAATACCTGCTAGGGTGTTTTCGCAGCAGTCATCCTAACACCATCTCTTGAACAGAATACCTCCGCCCAGGCAGATCAGGTACGATCTTCATGATCTAGAGAGAGAGGTCCAGCGGTATAAGAGAGAACCTTTAGATCATCGAATCTATCAGGCAGGTCAGAACAACATTCACGCCGATGAAGTAGTAGCTGCAGTATCCAGCTACCGTGTGAATGTAGTGCTAGGGGAGCATCCCCCGGCAGACGCGCGTGGTTCTGGCGCACGAATTGATGCTAACGTTCCGGACAATTGTCCCGCCTGCCATCCGGGACCACATGATGTGCTGCACCTCTTCAATTGTCCGGCCAAGCCTACTCAGCTGACCCCCAGGTCTCAGTGGACGCATCCAGTTCAAATGGCGCTTTCCTCCTCCTGGATATCGAGGCAGATCCCCCATATACAACAGGACTTCAAAACAACTGCCGAACTAATCAAATATGTAGAAGGAAGGTCTTTGTCGAGCTTTCGCTGCGTCTACATCGTTTGCTGTGTGCTACGGTTGTTTTTTTGTTGCGTGCTATCGATAAACCCTACATACTTGTTGTATTTCCTCTCTTTTGCGAAATTATTTTCATTTCTGTTTTCGGATACAAAAGTCTTTAATAAACGGTTCGGTTATTGTGAAAATTAACATGAGTGGGCCATCTGCCCAGAACCATAATCGCTACTGGGAGCTTGGCTCACCAGGGCGTAAAAAGACTAGAAAAAGAATAAGAGCTGAGGAGTTCATTCAGCTGACAGACGATACTACTGTTGACGACGAGCAACTACCTCGCTTTTTAGTCGCTACTACCATACCTCCAAAAGATGCTTCAAAGCACATACCACTTGCTCAGCACAATGTTTTTCAGGTTGGAAGAGGAACCGTCCACATTTCTCCTGATTACTTGGACATTACTGCAATGAAAAGCGGAGACTTACTAATAAAAGTCGCTGACAAAAAAACCGCAAACAAATTTCTCCGAGCTACATACATTGACTGCATTCTAGTAAATATAACCCTACATCAAGCTCTCAATTCTTCGCAGGGCAAAGTTTTTTGTGATCGAATTATTGATTTACCAGAGGAGGAAATTATCAAATGGACTAAACATGTTATTGGTGTGCGAAAGATAACTAAAAAGGAAGGAGACAAAATTGTACCTACAGGTACTGCCATTTTAACATTTGACCTCGTCAAATGCCCCAAAAAGACTAAAATTGCCTGGCAGAAAGTAACCGTAAAAAACTACATTCCAAACCCTATGAGGTGTGTAAAATGCCAGAAATTGGGCCACACAAAAAACAGATGTCATGGGATTGAAAAGTGCAAGGAATGTGCAAACCCGCCACCACATCATCTATGTTCACGAAAATACTGCATTAACTGCGAAATTGATTCCCATACCTCTTATGACTCAGAATGTCCATCATTTTGGTACAAGTACAATTCTGTCAACTACTTTAGAAGAAAGAACAGATGCACAAATAGAGAGGCCTGGCAAATATTCAACGACAATCCTACATTGAACACACTTACACCAGAATCAAAGAAAGAAAAGAAAATCACATATGCTCAAGCCACTCTATCAAACACAAACATTAATGGCGATAGTTCCATAAAAAATAAAACAACAGAAAATCACAAAAATCAAGCAAAGAAAAACAAAATTGACGACGACACCAACAACAACAAAACATCATATGCAGATTCAACGGTTCTTTCCAATGTAAGCCGGTCTGTGTCAACAAATTCTTCTCTTGAAACGCAAATATTCACTCCTGGAAAATCATTAAACCCATCTCTCAATGAAGAACCAACTACAAAAAAGAAATTAATAACTTCAAAAACTTAACATAATAATGTTAACATAATAATGCTACAAAAAACTCATATCATTGATAGAAATCTTCACTTACTCCATCTCCCTGGCTTTAAAATTTACCACCATAATAAAAATTACTCTTACGCCAAATCCTGTATAGCGATATTAATAAAAAATGGAATAAACGTAATTGATCATTCGACCTCATCAGGTACCCTTCTTCATCAAACAGTAACAATTAAATGTTCTACAAGAATTTGTATTACGAATATCTATAAAGAATGCGAGGTAACACTTACCGAAAACATGGTCAATGATATTAATATTCCCTTACATGCAACGCAAATACTTGTAGGCGACCTGAATTCACAAATTACTCTTTGGGGTTTAGAACTCCGGAGTACTTGTGGCGCTATTTGGGAAAACTTTGCAAACTACAAAAATTTAGTAGTGCTCAATGACTCTGCTAAATACTAGACCGGCCGGTACTGATGTAGCTCAACTTTTATCGTGGACTTGCTTACCACTTCCAGAAACCAGTGACCATTTCCCCATTATTATAACAAATAATGCTCAGTCAACAGAAAGACGATTTTTATCTCGTTTTAAAGAGAAATATGCAGACTGACCGCTTTTTGTAAAAAAAAGTAAAGGATTCAGAGAGAAGCAGCACAAATAAAACGCATACTAAGAAAATCGGCTAACGAGAGCATTCCGGCAACCCGCAAACCTAAAAATAAGTGCACCCCTATTGTTAGCTTAATTTACTCGAAGCGAAAGGCTTGGAGTACTTTTAAGAGACAGCGAACTGCATTTCTTACAGAAGAGCTTGCGCTATTCTGAAAAGGGAATGTATTGCAGCCAAGAGGTTCACTTGGGAACGATTTTTAAACTCCCTTAATATCCACAATATCAATGAAGTCTGGACTGGAGTTCATCATATAAACCAGATTGATTATACATATCTTGATAACTTAGTTTAAGATAATATAATTTAATATTAATTTTGCCAAATTTTGCTACGGCGGGCGCATATGGTCTTTGTAACCCCGCGCCTCTGAAAATATGTATTTTATAAATTTATTTGTAAAATATATCTAAATAAATAAATACTAAATGTAGAAGGAAGACAGCCAGTAAATAACAAGGAGCAGGGACAGGTGGCTTACAAATCAACAACCTACATATGTTCCTGGATTCTCTGAAAGAATTTGTAACTCCGACGTTTACAATAAAGATAAGTTTCAATTTGCTTTAAAAAACACAATAAATAATTTTTGAGCAGGACAAACTCGAAGATCAAAAAGGAAGACAAATCTAACATTGTATACAAGATAAAATGTAACGGTGACCAGTCCATGAAGCAACCTCAATTTTGTACTGAAGTGCTTACATTTTCTTTCGATTCGATTTTTGTTTGCTTTTTTCGTTATGTTGCCAATTACTGAGTCGAAAATAAAATTTCTGACGCATAAAAGGCGTGCGAGCATTAACGTTCGTCATCGTGGCCCAGGCAGTATGTTATTTAAAGCAAACCATTTTTATGCACTTAGAACCAGGAAAATTGAAATTTGTTTGATGCTAAAAAACTTTTTGTTAGCAAAAATGAAGAATACTAATCATTTAGAAGGTAAATACTGCGTTCAGCATCATAAAAAACCTGAAAATTTTCGGCACTGAAAAGTTTAACGTTAAGACTTAAAAATTAAATATAAATAATTTTTAATGTATCCAGCCTATATTGTACATACGTGAGCGACTAAAGATCGATTCAATGTAAACCTGTAGATTTCAAAAAGTAAATAGTTTTCTTTAAATCTTTAAACAAAATATATCGCAAAAATTTCATTTGTTTCTTCAGTTTGAGATATACTAAATTTAGAAGTGCCTGTACCAATTTTGGCTACTTTAAATGTCAATAGCACCATGCAATTAAACATTTCTGTTAGTGCATCCATTTAAGGGACTAATGCATACATATCGAGCCATAAGCGCTAACCTATCGTAAGTGAAAAAATGCAAATTTTACAGGAGACGGTTTTTATTATTTATTTCAAACAACTTTATTAAAAATGCAAATGTTTTAATGCAAAAATTTAAGATTTCTACCTACTCATATAACTGTATCAAAAAACAAAAAAAAAATCTGAACACATTTGCGATTGCTGCAGCAATTTGATGTGTGACTTACGATAAAATTGCTACACAATAAAATTTAAACAATCATTTACGATAAAATGCAAAAGCTTTTTTTTTGATGTTTTACTAACAATTTTGTCATTTTAAAAATACAAAACGATGAGGCTTGTCCTAACGATTATTTTTCAGCAATAAAATTTTTTTTCCAAAAATTTGACTTACGATAGGTTAGCGCTTATGGCTCGATATGTATGTATAATTATTTCTTCAAACAATAA
This sequence comes from Hydrotaea diabolus, assembly GCA_963513945.1. Lineage (NCBI taxonomy): Eukaryota > Metazoa > Arthropoda > Insecta > Diptera > Muscidae > Hydrotaea > Hydrotaea diabolus. The sequence continues at coordinate 108,597,995 of OY740717.1, forward strand.
TTTCTTCTTCGGACTAAAACTTTTCCTATTAACACGAAAAAATTGGTGTAATTTACACTAAGAACATTTACATTTTCAACAAAATAATTTGTTTTTATTTCCAGAAATCAATAAATCAACCAGTTACAATAACTATCTAGCATTAGCCCCTTTCTAGGCTAAGTACTAAAACGGCTACAAATTAGTTTTCTTATATAGCTAAATAGCTTCGCTACTTGTATTTCTAGCCAGAGCGAAAGTTTTACGTACATACCAGGCTATAAATGTAAAACGAACAGCCGAATTCTAAATGACCATTTCCCGGGATTTTTTTTCCTATTCCCCTATTCTAAATAGAATCCCCCAGGAGTTTTTTTTTACTTTTCCCTCATTCTAAACGAACTACGAAAAAGGGGGAAAATTCCCCAGGAAAAAAGTAGGAATTCTGAAAATCAAAAAAGGGAGAATTCGACACAAATTTAGGGGAAAATTCATATTAATATTTTTTATTATGAAAGAAGGATCTGTGACAATTATGTGTGAAACGAAATATCGGCCAAATCGCCACAGCTTCGGTGGCATAAGTATAACCGATGGTCGATATTTTCAATGACTCTGAGACATCCTTAAGCTCTTGAATAAATTTTGGCGTCAATAACTCACTTTTTCTTTTAAGTATTTGCAAAGAAAGAAGTCCAACGGTGTCAAATCACATGATCCTGGATGAAAATTAATATCGCCACTGTTTTGTTGGCTGTGTGGCACCATCCTGTTGGAACCACATATCGTCCAGGCCCATATCCTAATTTTCTGGCCACAAGAAATCCGTTATCATCTCACGATAGCGAACACCATTCACAGTAACTGCTTAGCCATCCCAATGACTCCGCCAGCCCATAAACCGCACCAAACAGTCACTCTTTGTGGATGCATCGGCTTATCAACAATTACTGTTAGATATTCATTTGCCCAAATGCGGCAAATCTGCCTGTTAACAAATTCACTGTGGACACATTTGGTCGAACATGCCGACCAAAAAACAACGAAGTGCATTTTGATTTGAACGCTTATTTCCGTAAAAGGCTTTAACAATCTTAGCCTGCTGCTCAATTGAGTACCTACTCATGGTCGAATTTGACAAAGGCTTAAACAAAGAAATGTTAAATTAAGTTGGCCAAAAAACTTGACGTTACATGTGACTCAACTTTACAATGCACAAATGACGAAAATGCGAACACTCTTTCAGGTATAGGCGATGAAGAAGTATGTACGGCGGAGGCATACAACCTCAAATTCACCAGAGAATCTGGTAGAGGCCCCAATACGAATCAGCTTTCTAAATCGCAAACGAAACACAACATTTTTATACGGTTATTTGACATTTTTTTTAATTCACTTTATTCATTTTGTAAATTGTTAGCAAAACAAAACAGCTGACGCGAAACTGCTGATTTTAATTTTTTTCTGCCTATTACTCTTCTCCCGTTTGTCTAGAATAGGAGGATTTTATTCCCGGGAATAATCTCCCGTGGAGTATTTAGAATTGGGCTTGAAAATTAAGAGAAAATTTCGTTTGATGTGAATAATAGGCTATATAAATAGTACGTCAATATTGATCATTGCTCTCGAACTTTTGGTGATGAATGTATGAATTGCTAAGAACTACCGGCATTCACGCCGTCACTATTTTCCGGTTTTTCCAAGTTCCAATAATGTGAACTTTTACGTGAAAAGTTCTTTGTTTTAAAGATATTAACAAGAGGAATTTCATGAATTTGATACATTGCTTTTAGTACAAAAATGCCATGTCTTTGCCCTTAATATGAATGGTACTCTTACCAACACTACAAACATGAAATCGTTCTGAGTAAGTGTGTAAACTTTTGTCCCTCACTGGGCTTTGGTGGACATGCACATGTAATTTTGTTATACTCTTACTGATTCAATAAATCGTTGCAACGATGCCATAGATTCCGATCCGGACAAAATTCCATGAAGTAAAACGACGGGTTTATATGCTGCAACTCGCGTGAGTAACAAAATGGTTAAACACAAGTTCAAACTCCATCTTATCGCCGTCATTCCGCGTTGAAAAATAAAACAGAAAACAACGCGAACCAGCTGATTTGATATTTGCTCGATTTAGCGTCGGAGCTGCCAGATCCAAAAAACGGCAAATGTTTTATGGCGTTTACACTACAGTCATTTTTCCTAATTCGCGCTCTCATTCGTAATTCAAACCCCAATGACATTCCGAATTACGTAAATCACCATACAAAATTCTGAGAGCGAATTACGTTGTTTGATTGTAATTCATTTTGAATTACCTTCTGAATTACGAAGAAATCACAGCCTTTTTACCTTATTGCCAAAAGCAATGCATATATTTATTGTATATAAGTAATGATAATTTTTGGTACTTACTTTTAGAGGTCATAGCCAAATTAAAAAGAGATGAATTCAGTTCTATAGATTAAATTAAATAAACGAATAGTTATGCAAGCAAACACATTTTTTTCTTTGGAATGCCGAAGCAGAACCATCTATCAAATCGAAATAAATACGTGCAAACAGGGTAATTCGCGTAAGTAGTTCAGGGAAAGAATTAAGTTATTCGCGATATAATGTGGATTAGCCAAAATCGTAATTAAGATGGCTGCATTTTCTATCGCAAATGTTAGAGACCAATAGTGCTGCCAGGCCAAATTTAAGAAAAATTGTCAAATTTGGAAACAAAAACAAAAATTAACAAAATCACTTTTTTAAGTATTAGGGCTGGTACTTAGGTCGTTCACGAGAATTTTTAGAAGTCCTTTGCAGAAAGTGAACCATTGCCAGTAGCCCGTTTCTGTAAATAAATCGGTAAGTTACCGATTTATGTGATGTCACACCGACTAGATTGCAAGTTACCGATTTCGTGTTAACTGCTGTTTCTGTACGTTGAAATCGGTAAAAAAAATCGAACTGTGATGGAAAAAACACAAATTTAAAAGATACAGTAAGAATTGAAACAGATAACAAGCAGCTATTTACTTTCATTTGTTTTCATGTACAAATATTTTGTATTAAAACACTATTTTCATATAACTTACTAGTATATATTTAAACGACATAACTATAACTTACATTCTCACTTATTTTGTTAAATATGCAAACAAATAAAAAACAGAGGAATTAAATAAGCTGACAGTTGGTGATGCACGTTGCAAGTAAACAATCATTTTCACTCGGTTATTTTGCATTACCATACCGATTTCGTTGAAACCGGTTCATAAATTGTCTTAAATTTCAACACACTGCCTTCTTAAATGTTTGTTTTGCTACCTATTTTCAAACACCATTGAAACGCGGTAACACATTTAAAAGATATTTTTTTAATAAAATATTTATTTGTATAACATAAAATCAATAAAATTGTATTTGGTTCAAAAAGTTATATATGATTACTTGCTTCCTCAAAATTGCAACATAATTGCCACCTAAAATAAATTTCGCTTAGAAGTTGTGCATTTATCTCTACAAGGAAAAGAAGTGTGTATGAAGCAGCTGTTATTTATTTTCAAATAAGTTATTTTTTTATATTCATTTAAATGCCCTCAAAAATTAATTCACAACATTTGCTATTTTTTTTTTGCAAATGTCAAAAATTCCTTTACCAAACAATTATAAGAACCTAAATTATAAACATACCCAACATTTTCGTTTCAGCTAAATACCACCAAACGAAAAAAACTAAACGGAATTTACCAATGGTAAATTTCGTTTGCGCTTTTACATGTATTTTTTTGCTTAAATCTAGTTTAGTAACAACTCCCGCACGAACACCAAGTTTGCACCATCGATAGAACTTTTGATTCTAAGGAGAAAATATGAAAAAATAAAATCGGCGGTCTCCCACAGTTTCCGAGATATGGCCCTTGAAAGTTCAGACGTATAATTCAGATATTAAGCCATATCTGTGAAACTTTTTCTTTTTTATTATGCAATATGGGAATCGTTGGAAAGTTAAATTCAAGTGATACATATATATATTCTGTCTATTAACCCATTAAGAAGCGGTAGCAACATTTTTATTTTTCACGACCTTCTACTAAAAATGGCTCATAACTGGAAAAATACTTATTTTTAAGTATGTATTTATCGATCTAGTTTAATAGCCAACATATTAACCATTGACGTTAACCTTTGACGTTTTAACCCTTCTATAACAGGAGATAAAGCTCTTTATTAAAAAAAATGAAAAATTATTTGATCTATGTATTTTGAGCAAAAACTGAAACTAAAACGCCAATATCTCTGGCATTTAAATTCCAAATCAAAGTGCCCAATAAAAGCTTAAAGTGTTGGCAACTAGCTAGTAGGAAGAAATAATTACATTTAAATAGGCATTTTTTTTGTTAAACTTATTCGTTTTTAATGCCATACAGGGAAATATTTTTTTTTGAGAATTGTTACTAAACTAGATTTGTTCCATTTTTTTAGAAGCGTTTCGTTTTAGGTTAATAAACTTTTGTTATTTTTTACAATTGCGATTTCTATCGGGCTTAAAACAAACTTTACATTTGTATGGGGTTGCTTGTCTGTTGTAATCAGAGACGATAAATTGTTCAAGATGCGCATTATGCTTCTTCTTTGCAATATCCTAGAAAAAAACAATACGGAATAACGCAAACATTATTGATTTATTTACATTTTACCCTAGTACCCGACCACCAATCCGAAAATTTTCAAACAGCTGCAATTTCGCCCCTTGCATTTTCAGACATGGTCGTAGATGGACATATTTTCATGAAATGAGCCAAGGAATACGCTGGTGACTTTTTTAAAGTCGTAAATGAATCACCCTGTAAAATAAATAACATTCTTCTATTTTGGGGGTATTTTCAAGTTTTTGGCTTCATCTCGCTATAAATTTGACGGTGTGTTTTCAAACAATTGATACAACAATCTTAGACAATAACCGAAAATCAGTAAAACAAGAACCAGAGCTACGTAAAAAGTATCGTCAATGCCATTAAGCCCAAGACGACTCCATAACTGAAGACGATAGCATACGCGTTTATATGATATACAGTCCGAACTATACGAACAAATCACGAACAATTTTAATATACCTTATGTCTGCGACTTTACAAGCACGAGATAAAGCTTTTTGTCATGCTTCACTATCGAATAGATTAACCTCTAGAAACAGCATTAAACTGTAAGCCCCGGTCATACGGTAAAAATTGTCCTAATCTGACTATTCATGATTAGTATGTTGGGAAATTAGGTTTTAAGCTTTGAATGGCTGGTCTTGAAAAAAGGCCATCGATCAAAGGCGTACATTTTCCCACACACAAGACTGATCAACTGAAGACGAAAACACTATTTTTGTATGACTTTTTTTTAGAATTTCTTCTTAGCCCTCTAATACCCAAATCTATAAAACGAATCAAAATGGGGCCGTTTAATTTTTTCTAGGATAATTATGATTCAATAAGATCAAAAAAGTTATTTTCAATCCATTATCTCGCATTGTTTAGCCGTCAGACGAGAAAAGGTAAATAGAGCCTTGAGGCACTGTCGGGTCTTTCGATACAAATATGTGGTTTATAAAAGTATAAAATAAAATTTAAAAGTTGAACTCATTAATTGGTTTTTATTGAAAAATTGTACAATAAAGTAGGAAAATTGAATTATTTTTTGTGGATATCTGAGTTTCCGGATTGGATCTTGTAAATGGAGATAGCAAGCGAACGTTTTTGTTGTCTTTCCACAATACATTGCTGATGTCAACGCCATAGGCAGTGCCCACAAATTCTGTTGAAAACCCCCTTGGCGAGGCCTTCATTGCAACATCTGATGGGAGTTTGCAATTCGGAACGCGATTCACCCGCACCGTACCCAAACTGTATATACCCCTGGCTCGCAAATAAACCATTAAAGGAATCGTCGTATAAAAGTTGTCAAAGTATATTATATGGTGCATACAATTTTAAGCAGTTTGTGTCAGCCGAACAACAACATTTGCAGGATTTCCTGATAATAAAGTGTTATCCCCTGCACCGTTATATACTTAAAGCGGTAATCGTAGCCGAAGGAATCACATAAATCTAATAATTTGATCCCCCATTTGTGTGGTTCATTTGGCATGTATTGGTGAGGATGGTGTCTCATTTTTTGTGCTGCACATTTGCTTTTCAAATTTGGATAGCGGTAAATTGATATGTTCATTTGAATTCCGATATAATAAGAAAGATCATCAACTTCTATTTTAAATTTGAGTAGATAGTTTCCCTAAGTGCTGCACGAGTGGCTTATTCAGCAATCGTGTGCATTATATCTTTTGTGAAGATATAACAGAATATTTATATTGGTGTTTGGAGCTCCATTATTTCAGCTGGCAACGATGTGTCTCCACGAGAAGCTACTTCGTTTACACGGAGTTGCTTTGACGCCATGTTATTTTGGAGAAATATTTTGCATCTATCGATATAGATTCCACGTCTGCAAATCAAAATATTATATTTTCTATAAAGAAACCAAAAGGGGTTTTCTTATCATCGCCAATAAAACCACCAGCAGAAGGCAATAGTATTAATTAACGGCAATGGGGATCTAGATCTTTTCGACTGCAAAGTTGATATATGGCCTGATTGATTTCAACCAGCGCTGATTCTACGGTTGGGTCTGCTATTAGCATAGTCTCCTCAATATTTTCAACAAGTGGCCTTATTGTATTTTGTACCGACGAAGTGAATGGCGAGTCTAACAAACTAATTTCGTCTTCAGGACTAATTTCATCCGGCATGAAAACGGTATCACACAGCTCTTCATCGCTTCTAGATCCCTCATCGTCATCACTCCGGATTGATTCAAACAATTCCAGTATTTGTTCATCACTCAAATCGGATTATTTGAAGCCTTCTTGCAAACTTTTTGTCATTTCTCATATGAGAGTGGTCAGATAAACATTAAATATACATAGCAACATAAAAGCAAGTGATAAGAAAACACGACAAATTTACACTGGAAGTACCAACAGTGCCCTGAGGCATTACGTATTAGGTAATAGAAAAACAGTATACCTTTACAATAAAAAAATATTTGACCTGTCTTAATAGCTGTAAATCGGCTTTATTTGAACTTAAAGATTTTATTTCACGATCACTTATTTTTTATGTTCACTTTTTGATATCACCCACGAAATGTTACAACAGAAGCAAATCGAACAGCCGCAGAATAATAAAACGCATCAAATGGACTTTTAGTCAAAAAAAATTTTACCGTTAGAGTAAACTCGCTTTGAGTGATAAGTGCCTTGAGGCACTTTTGGGTATTAGAGGGTTAAATATCCTCACAATCAACTTTGCCATTAAATTTGGACATTATGTTAAGTTCTGCCTGCAAGTTTTTTTACAGTATACATTTGAGCATGAGTGGACAAGAGAACGTGCCACCGCTCATACAACTGTGAACTTACAAACCAATATCTCATGTACTATTGAGGCCCGGGAACACTGAAGCTCTCTCTTATACTGCGTTTTTCTTTATTTCCGGCGGACAGAAAATCATTGAAATATATGCATGTTGATAATGAAAATAAATTACTTACATATATTGCAGCTTCCGATTTCAAAAGCCCTGTCATACAGCTCGTTGGTTTAATTTCGGTCTTTTGCTTTTACACATTGAACAGGGATTAACCGGCTCAACACCTCTTGTATCTATATTTAAATAGAAGACTTGTTTTTAACAAAATTACATTGATTTTTGTGGCTGCACACTGCTTTCACATTCACTTTTTTTTTACAAAAAAACACACACTTGCAAGTCGACTGGCAAGGAAAGTATGTTGCCAGAGATATTTTGTAACTTGCTGCAAGTAAGACGTCAAAAATGAAAGAGGGGTTACCGGTTACTTCTTTTTCAATTCATTTGTTGAATCATGTTATTGATTTTTTTTAATTTTTTGGTGCTTTTATTATATAAAACAAAGATTTTTACTGTATACTCTTTTTACAACACACATGTTGTAAAAGAAATCTATTGATAGGTCTCGATGTGGAGTCTCTTTAGAGGTGGCAAGAGTGAGTTGTATTTTCGTGGGCAATTGTGTGAAGAAAAGTAAGGTTTACAACAGTAGTTCTCGTTCGTTTGGGGAGAGCCTGGCCTTATAGAGTTCGGTTTTACTTTCAACAATTGCAAAAAAGCTGAAGAGGGTTGTCACGGACCCGAAATCATGATAAAAGCAGTGTGCAGCCACGAAAATCAATGTCACTTTGCCATTTTGTTAAAAACTTGTCTTCTATTTAAATATAGAAGCAAGAGGTCTTGAGCCGGATAATCCCTGATCAATGTGTAAAAGCAACAGACCGAAATAAAACGAGGTAAACATACGATTTTTTATAATAATTACACTTAAATAAAATGAAAGAATTCTTCAACGGAATTGTTATGAATTAGAATTATTTTATAAGTATTTGCAAAAAAAAAATCTATTAACCCCAATGGGTTTCCTTCAGATAAATATTTTTTTTTAAATTTGGCAATAATGTATTGCTCTCGGTTGACTTTGACAAACACGATTTTTTTATTTCAAATGAATTCGGATTTTTGATACGTTTGTGGACAGACCAAGTACGCAGAAATTTTAGCGATTTAAAAAAAGATTTTTGCAGTTTAGAATTTATGAAGTTTGGTTTGACCTGAGTCAAATACTCTGAATGAGATACCCATTGCCTGTTATTAGAAAATATATTCATTATAAAGGGTGGTTAAATTTTAAGAACCGATGTTGATTTTAAATAAAATACAAATTATTTAAGAAATTATTGTCATTTCTTTTTATTATGATAATATTGGTATGGTTCAATTATGTATGTAACAAAATATCGTCCAAATGGCCGCCGCGACCTCGACGGCACACCTCCATCCGATAACTCCGAGGCATAATTGTGGTTTTATGCCGTTAAAGTACCGAATTATCTCATCCTTAAGCTCTTGAATTGTTGCTGGCTTATCGACGTACACATTTTCTTTCAAATAACCCCAAAGAAAGAAGTCCAACGGTGTCAAATCTCATGATCTTTGCGGCCAATTAACATCGCCAAGACATGAGAAAACACGGCCATTGCGCAAAAGAGACAATGTTTCGTTAGCCGTGTGGCAAGTGGCATCGTCCTGTAGAAACCCCATATCATCCAGATCCATATCCTCCAATTCGGGCCATAAAAAGTTCGTTATCTCACGATAGCGAACACCATTCTGCCTGACCCGCCTCATTTTGGAAAAAAATACGGCCCGATGTTGCCGCCAGCCCATAAACCCCACCACACAGTCATTTTTTGTGGGTTCATTGTTTTTTCGACAAGCACTTGACACTTGTCAAAAGCGGCAATTTTGCTTATTCTTATCACTGAATATGATTTTCTTCGAAAATTCATCATTCACTGTTGCCTAACTTTAACGCGTTGCTCGCTTGTGTTTCGTTCCATGGTTCAAATTGAGTTACTCTGAAATTGAGAAATATCATATGAAATGCGGTAAAAAACTTGACGTTTAGGTTCGGTTCACATTCAACATCGGCTCTAAAAATTTAACCGGCCTTTAAAAGAGATTACGAAGCTATTATACAGCAACACCAAAGGGGTAAACCGCTCCCGGTAATAACGATTGCGAAGGAGCTGCGTGTAGCTTTCGGAAATATTGTAACATACTTGATAACAATGCGATAGAAGATTATTTATAATGACCGAAACACCATTAATTGCTTAATAGCCTATCGCCAGCGGCAGATGAGATATATTGGATTCATTCCTTTTTAAGGGACAAATATATGGCTGTTGCTGAGATCCCGTCCGAGCCAGCCTTTACAGAGAAATACATTCATATATGAGAACATCACCATAAAACATAAAGCAGAATGCAGGACTATCAGCGGCGACATTTCCATCACAGAAATTTAAAGTTAGTTTAACCAAGACGAACGTGTTTATATTGACATGATCACCTTTGCCATCACACGTATGTATAGACAAAGTTATTTTTCCGATCAAATCTTTCATCAAAAGTATAATACAGTGCAAGAAATGCTGGAGATTCGGGCACTCTTCTGTGGTATGCAGCCGTCCCGAAAAATATGCCCTCGCTGTAGATCTGCTCATGAAGGTGTGTGCGAGTTAATACCCAAATGTATCAACTGCGGAAAATCCCATCCCGGAAAATGCGAGAATTAGAACGATTTGCGCCCGAAGGCCAGGAGCGATGGAAGAAAAAGATTCCAAAATATCAACTAAAGGTACTAAATATATCTACGATAAACATCTTTTCTTTTGTTAAGGAAACTAGCCCGAAAAAGGGATAACTTCAAAAAGAGGACCCACATAAACCAACAACACGACAACCTACACTACCAGGATGAGTCTCTGGCACAGAACCTAATTACCGAGACAGAGGTCTACCTATAAAAAAACCGAATACATTTACAGCTGATGCTCAGCACTTGAAAAAACAACCTGAATTGACAAACATCCCTGAGAGACTTCACTAACTGAAGAATACGATGAAGACTCCCTACACATTATTGACGGCATATCCAGTTCCCAGATGGGACAGACCCTGAATCATTCCAATAACAATGATATCACTCATAATACATCCTTGAATCGATTTGAGACTTTTGAAAAGAGTATGCAAGAAAGTGTATGATCGCAATGAAGATATTGCAGATCAACCTAAGAAGCAATAAAAACAAAAAACCACAGCGCAATTCTCGACGACTCGGATGTTGATATTGCATGTTTATTACAATATTAAACGCAAGGAAAGGAACAGACGAGGTGGCGGAGTAGCCATTCTATTCAGGAAATCAATTATATTTGACACACTTAGCATTAACTCAGTAAACCGGTGCATTGATATACAACATATATACCGCCAACCGCAACATTCAACCAATCTGATCTAGAATTTATTAGATTTAAACTTCGAACCAGCGCATTTTATGTTGGGATTTAAACTCTCATCACCATCTATGGACAGTAACAGGACCGAGCATAAGGTGAAAACATAATCAGCTTCATCGAAGACAACAATCTATTTCTTTTCAACGACGGTTCCAAGACATACTATGGTTGTGTCAATCCTTCCCCCATAGACCTTTCAATATGTTGACCTTCACTGACAGTGGTTCTGACTTGGTAGCGACTATTGCGCGATAATCAAGGAGTTTAGACAGAGAGCTTTATGCCAAGAGTTAAGGTGTGGAATTTCCAAAAATATACAGAGCGGACAGTTTTTTTTCTACGAAAAGGTACGTTGGGATGAGCTCAACCACTTTTTCCAGCATTTCAATTGGAAACTTTGCTTTCTTGATTCAGCTGCGGCTGAAATGATCCAAAATATAATTTTATTTGGAATAAAGACTTTTGTTCCAAAAAAAATTATGTCGGCTAAACCAGCCAAAAACAGTTGGTTTAACCAGGCATGCAGGGATGCTGTCAGAACAAAGGAGGAAGCGTTCAAAAATTGGCGTTTGAACAAAAACTACTGAACTGCTGCGAAAACAGGCAAGAGCTTCGTGTGCTAGAGTGCTTAGGCGTGAAAAATTTCTGCACGAACAACGTCTACGTACAAAGGTTCTTACTTCTCCCAGGGGAAGTAAGAGCTTTTGGTCGTTTGTAAGAAGAGTAAAGGATAGTTCTTCATCTATCCCAACTCTTGTTAAAGACGACCAGGTATTCACTGACCCGGTTTGCAGGAAATTCTTCCTTGCCGGAAAGCAATCAACCACTCCCCGCGATCGAAAACGTATTAAGTTCCATGCCTTAGATATATTTTCGAACGCGTGGAGTTAAAAGGGTTCTTGCGAACCTCGATGTAAATAAATCCCCGGCCTCGGATGGTATTTCGGCACTTGTTCTATGTAAGTGCTCGTTGACGCTAGCCCGTCCATTACGCAACCTTTTCAACCTTGCTTACCGTGCGGGAGTTTTCCCAGCGTGTTGGAAGATTGCGGTCGTCCAGCCGATCCCTAAAAAGGGTGAGGCCAATAATCCTGCGAATTATCGGCCAATTGCGATTTGCTCTGTGCTCTCCAAGGTAATGGAGAGCATGGTATACCACCATCTTATGAGGTATTTAGAGAGCAACGACCTGCTAAGTGATCGACAGTATGGCTTCCGTAGAAATCGCTCTACCGGAAGACCTGTTGGCGTTCTTGTCGGAGCGTTGGAGTCGGTCTATCCACCAGTTTGGTGAAAGTAAGGTCGTGACTCTAGATATCTCCAAGGCCTTTGATAGAGTCTGGCACGGTGCACTCATATCAAAGCTGATCGCTTTTGGTGTCGGTAATACGTTTGCTCGATTTATATCGAGCTTTCTTAGAGATCGCACTTTTAGAGTTGTTGTAGATGGGTTCTCATCCAACACACATAGGCTGACCGCAGGTGTGCCACAGGGCTCTGTACTTTCTCCCTCTTTATTTTTTATTTTCATTGACGATCTTTTGGGTCAGACCGTGAATCCAATCTACTCTTTCGCAGATGATAGTAACCTCTGTCATTCATATTCATTCGACCGTAGGCCGAGCCTTCAAGATATTGAAGACAAAAGGCGAATTGTGGATTAGACACTTGGCCGGGATCTACTGGCCATTTCCGAATGGGGTCGAGTGAAAAGAGTAGATTTTAATGCACGTAAGACACAGTGCTGCTTGTTGTCTCACAAGCGATTCGCTGACCCAACAATATCGTCAATTTCTATCAATGGTACGGATATTGAACAATCAGAAGCTCTTGATGTTCTGGGAATGAAAATACAATGTGACGCTCGTTGGGCGAGACATGTATTCGAAGTGTCGAAAGAAGCACTCAAGTGCACAGGTTTCTTAAAGCGGTTCAAGTAATATTTCACTCCTTCTGATCTTTCAATATCTATACAACTTATATCAGGCCAAAGATGGAATACAACTCCCATATATGGGCAGGTGCTCCAAAATCATCCTTGGAGCTACTTGACCGTGTTCAAAGGAGAGCGATGGTGCTGATAGGTGACAGTAGGGTATCCAACTCTATTGTTTCCCTTGAGCATCGTCGGAATGTGGGTTGAGTGACGCAACCCATGGTGTGTGTTCATCAGACATTCGTCACCTTATTCCTAGCGTGAGGATGTTCGGCAGGGATACCCGACTTTCTAGGAATTCACACCCGTTTGTTATCGATTGGCCAGTTGACCGCACTATACACTACTAATTCGTTTTTCGCTCGTACAGTCCGTATGTGGAATCGACTTCCGGCAAATGTATAAATGTATTTCCCACTGATTGCGACATCCAGAAGTTCAAGGCAAGCGTCAATAATCATTACTCCCTCTTTCCCCCTTCCGATCCTTTACTTTCCACTCGCCAACGCAATGCACCGCATGTACAGGGGGCATCCCCTGAGTGTTGGTTATTTAAAAAAAAACAACAACAACAACAAGATTAAGTGACGAGGGTATTCTGGAAATACTTAATGAGGATCCGCTCACCGATTGTGCAAACAATGAGAAATTCGAGCTTTTCTCGAAACTTTTTTTTAATAAATTCAAAATGAAAACATACCCGATAATACATAGTGAAACACCAGATGCAAGAAAAAGGCTTGATTGCAATTTAAAAATCACCACCCAGGGCTAATCTTCAACGATTTATTGCAGGCTCTGATGGAATTTGGCAGGAAATTCAACTCTTAACCAGCGGGGAGACTCCCACATCATGGATGGAGTACAGCACGAAACGCATTCATAAAAGGAGAAAGCCGCCTTTCTCCGCAGAATAGACCACCAGCTAGAATTCTATGGTAGACTTAATGAGGCACAATACGGATAGGCAGATCTACGTGTGGTCGACGGCCCAACTGGCATGGCGTTTGAACAAAAACCCCATTCATAAACTGCGGCGGAAACCGGCAAGAATTCGTGTGCTAGAGTGCTTAGGTGTTAAAAATTTCTGCATGAACAACATCTACGTACAAAGGTTCTTGCTTTCCCCATGGGAAGTTAGAGCTTTTGGTCGATTTTAAGAAGAGTAAAGAGTAAGAAGAGTAAAGAGTAAGTTCATCATCACTGACCCGGTTGATAAAGCTAACCTATTGGCTGAAATGTTTACAGGTAATTCTTCCATGCCGGAAAGCAATCAACCACTTCCCGTGATCGAAAACGTATCTAATTCCATGCCTCAGATTTTTTTCGAACACGTGGTGTTAAAAGGGTTCTTGCAAATATCGACGTAAATAAATCCCGGCCCGGGATGGTATTTCAGCACTTGTCCTTTGCAAGTGCTCTTTGACACTAGCCCGTTCATTACGTAACCTCTTCAAACTTGCTTATCGTGCGGGAGTCTACCCAGCGTGTTGAAAGGTTGCGAACGTCCAGCCAATCCCCAAAAAGAGTGCAGCATCGGTCTATCCACCAGCTTGGGGAGAGTAAGGATCTGGCTCTGGATATCTCCAAGGCCTTTGATAGGGGTTGGCACGTGTTGCAGTCGCAGAGCTGTAAACCACACAGCGGCTCTCCACTCCCCTAAACCCCAACAAAAAAATTGCGTGGAGCTCCGCAGACCTAGTGGCATTTTTCAGTCGTGGAGGCCACTAAACCACTTGGAAAAAAATATTGCAATCGGTGGAGAGAGGGGCAGTAAATGTAATGGAGGGATCTACTACTTCCTCACCAAGTCCCATTCGTAGTATTTTATTCCCGCATTGCGATGCCCAATAAAATCAAATGGTGACATCGATGGCAGAGTACCGATTCTTTGCGGCCGAGCCATACCGCTAATACTACGGACTCGTTAGGTTATAGCACCGACACGACTGGGATTCGCCAATTCCAAGCGTTTTAGAAGTCGTCAGTATGTTTCTTAAAATAATTAAAAAACATGTCTCACGTTTGCAGGAATGCCATGGCCATTCGAAGAACTCCAGAACTTACCGATTTTTATCCCATCGGTAAGCAGTTGGTGTCTCAAATATCTACCGGTTGGGGATAAATACATTTTTATTGAGGGAAAAAGACAGAAAGTTTTGTTTTATTACTTATTAGTAAAGTTATTAAAAAGAGATAAAGGGATAGAATTAATAGAACCAATACTAATAAAAGTTGGAAAAATATTTGGAAAAATTGCTGAGTTGGAAGTTTATATCGCCAAGCCATGTCAAGGCGGTCAAACCAACGGCCATTGTTGAATCTGATGCCATACTGAACGCATCGTGACACATAGAGTGCATACATTTAAAAATAGTAAATGTTCATAGTTTAAAGTAAAGCTGGATAGGATCAGTCCGTATTAAAATTGTGATACAAATATAAAAAAATCTGTATTAAAATTGTGATACAAATAAAAAAAGCTAAAGATGTATGTAGAAGTGTCTGAAAATAAATTATACAATTAAAACAAAAGGCTAATAATTTAAACAGGTTAACCTGGGAACATAAAATTTCGGGGATTGCTCTATGAGAAGACATTATAGAGCGTCTGTGCAAATATAAACGAGCTTTCAAAACGATTCCTAAATAAAAATTATACAAGGATACCAGCAGCGAAATAAGACACAAGGGTGAACAAGCCAGGTAACCTCAATTTTTTTTTAATTGTTCCCGGATAGTATTCAATTCGTCTGAAGTCCGACGAAGAAAATCTGCTGTGTAAAGGAAGCGGCAACAAAAAAAAGTTACCAACTCCGTCTCATGCCCGACCAAGGAACTTCTTTAACAGCAGAAAAGAAATTTTAGGCTATGAAATTTAGATTTCAAACTGAAGAAGAATGTGGGAGTTTAGTAACAATTAGAAATCTATAGGAGAAGAAAAATTGTGTGAAAAGCAAAGAATACAACAAAATATAAACCATAGTATAGGTTAAGAAAAAGTATCTACATATTAGTGTTTACAAAAAAATATAGGAATTTAAAATTGTTTAATTAGTTTTGTATAAGGTCTGTGTATTTTCAGTGTTAAGTTGTAAAGAAAAAGGAAAATCACCGCGAAATATCGCAGCCTAAATCCAAAAAAAAAAGAAAAAATTAAAAGTTGTAGTCATTCTCCATTCCCTATAAGGCCCAACAGATAGAAACCTTTAATTTGGGGAAAAGTCTCGAATAGAAAAAAACGACTTTAGGGAGCTCCTTCAGGCCAGGAAGTCAAATCGAGAAACATTTATAGGCAATGAGAATAAGACAAAACGACATAAACTAAAAATCGTAAATGGGTAGCGACGCTAAGCGACGCATGAGAACGCATTCGGCGGTAAGCATGTTTAACGAGTAAGTGCCGTATCGGTTACAAATTGGTTTTGAGGTGATTTTTCTGTTTTTTTTAGAGTAATCAAAATATGTTGTATTATTGGATAGGAAAAAATTATATATAATTAAGTCTTTGTGTTAAGTATTTGTTTTTAGCGTTATAATCCTTATGTTTTGTAGTTTTTTTTATCATCAGTGTTTGGATTCAAAACAGTACGGTCAAACGAATTCTGTTGATACAGGGATTGAATTTGAAGATTAATTCAAGTTTGACGTTTATTGTTTTCATTATACACCATGTTTTCTTTTATACTGAAGGAAATACAAAAATTCTTAAGAAAATATCTTGTAGGCATAGGTAACGTTTCAATTAATAAAAATAATGTTTTGATCTGAATTAGAGAAAAAAAGATGAGCGGCTATTTT
The DNA here is from genome assembly GCA_963513945.1 of Hydrotaea diabolus. Lineage (NCBI taxonomy): Eukaryota > Metazoa > Arthropoda > Insecta > Diptera > Muscidae > Hydrotaea > Hydrotaea diabolus. The sequence goes on from OY740717.1 coordinate 108,614,660, forward strand.
TTTTTAGAAATGGGGAGGTGAAGTGAACGAGGGTAAGTGGAAGGTGTGAGCTGGAATAAGGGGTCATGAAAATTGGTAAGGGGTTAAATGTGACCTTCGTTGGAAGGGGCGGTTGGAGGCAACATCTTCCTCCCTATCTGGATGTGTTTTGGCTTGTAAGTAATTTGATTTCTTTAATTTAGATTTTTTTGATTGTGACAGTCGTTTAGCCTAGACGACGGGAGGAACACACACCTGCGAGAGGCCCTTCGGAGCTAGCTGGCCTAGACTCCTCTAGTGCTCTTACGGCACGTGACAATATGGCGCCCAAAGGAAAACTAAAAAAAAACGTTTTCTGATCAATTTATTAGAACACATTCACCGACATATTTATAATCGCCTCAGCATAATCTTAGGGGTTGTTGTATGAATCATTCCTGCGATGAGTCCCAAATAGTCAGGAACAAAACGATGATTCAAGGTGGCAAGTCACAACAGAGTTGTTAGTAACTGACGTCTTATTAGTATAAACTGTTCAACAACCAGATTTTTTTTATAAGTAATGTAGTTTCAGCTGGATGTACAGGTAGTGGAGCAGTTGCAGATCACCATGATAACCGCTCAAAACGAGAGTTTAGAGGTCCGGGGTTTCAAGAACATAAAGCCAACTGGCCTTTGGGATTGGGTTCTTTTTAGAATACACGAACCAAAGCACTATCGTACTGTGAAGTATATTTCATTTTTGTCGTAATTTTGATTGAAAACACATCTTCAGATTGTTTGCCATAATCATAAACAAGTTGGATGTTTGATGATACCGCACATGTCACCCTAGACAGTAACCACCCCGCAAGTATTAGAAACCAATTGTAAAACAAATGATTTAAGAAACGAATTTTTTTTATTTACCAAGAAAAAAGGTGATATATAATTCAGAATAGTCTTATCCAGAGTCAGGAAAGAATATAGAACATAGGTCAAAGGCCAAAAACAGGAAACGCCAGAGACAACCAGAATTTGATTTAAACGAGTCAACTCAACATTCTGAGCAAAAACAGAAAATTTTATAAAAGGAGACCTAAGATGGCACAGTCCAATCCAAAGGAGTGCCAATTCCTCGAATGTTCTGGAACCATTAATTCCGGTAATCATGGTCCAAGAAATCCTGTCAATCAACATTTGAATAGCGCTTTTCAAGCAATATCGATTAATAACAGTGGTGTGAAGGAGAACATGCATCCTGAGGTTAGAGACCTTGTAGTGGGAGAAGAACTGGACCTCAGAAGATAATGTTAGAAAAATGGTCCAAGAGGAAATGATAGAGGTCAAAAAGTCTACAGGAGATTTAGCAATGACAGCTAAAGAACTTACTATGGCCAATAATGAAAATACCGCTAGTGGAAACTCTTCAAGCGATCAAATTAATGATAATTATAATATAATAAAGGTAATAAAAGAGTAGTTCGTAATGTGCTCCCCGTTCAACCGGACCATTCAATTCCTCGTAACGTCCAACGAACCTATGCAAAAAGAGTCAGGAAGCACTACCATATCTAATAATGAACAAATTCGGATCAGAATTGATTATTTAGGTTTGGTATTTAATGGTAATACCTCTCAAATGAGCGTCGAAGATTTTTTGCAAGCTTTGTATGCGTTCCCTTGGTCAGAAGTGCTCCGAGACTTCTATCTTTTAGTTTCCGGAACGGCTTACGAATGATTCTGGCTCTATAATAAGAAGCATACGTTCTCGGATTGGCCTAGCCTTCGTCACGCGTTATATAGCCAGTATCTGACAGTCCGCTCCAATTTTGAACTAATGCGGGAACTGTCCGATAGAAAACAACAAAGCCATGAATCATCGGACACTTACTTTCACATAATGTGCCAACTCCGCTCTAGGCTGATGTAGCCTATATCGGAATATGACATAATTAAAATTATAATAAGTAAGTAAGTGCTATAGTCGGGCGTGGCCGACTCTATGATACCCGCACCACTATAAATGTGATTAAGTCTCCTGTTAATCGTGCTTTCGATTAACACGTCGCTATTTCTATCTGTATCTATCACGCAAGCACAAAGCCTTTATACCCCATACCACTATGTGGTGAGGGTATAACAATTATAGTTGGTCCACATTTTCATACCTTGTTTTCAGACCCTGTGCCCTCCCACGGACGAGATAAATCATTTGGCTTGACATATTTAAAGTCCTGAGGCAATTCCCTGTCATTTGAGGGGTCACACTAAAATCCGGGTAAACCGAAACTTTTGGACCCTCCTAATGGACCCTGGGGCCCAAACAGGTCGAATTTTTTTCTGTATTTAAAATTGTAAGATAATTTCCTTTCATTTAAGGGGTCACACTTATATTTAAAATCATGGGTCCATTTTTTGGGTTCTGAAGGCCCCGTAGGTCCGAGAGGCGGGTCCAACTATTTTTTTTACATTTTGTGGTTGACCAATACACGCGACATCAACTGGATTTGGACCAAATCCGGGAGTTCCTTTGTATGGGGGGTCTATCAAAAAGTGCTCCGATTTGGACCAAATTCAATAGCGTCCGTCCTTGTATATATTACCACATGCCAAGTTTCATCAAGATCGGTGCATAAATGCGACCTGTACTTTGATTACAAGAATAGATGGACATCTTTACATCCAGCCAGCCAGCCAGCCGCCCAGCCAGCCAGACAGACATGGCTAGATCGACTCAAAATGTAATTCTGAGCAACTTTCTCTCTGGTCCCGGTATTCTAACTCGATTCCTTCGATGTGTTACAAACGCAAGCACTAAGCCATTATACCCCATACCACTATGTGGTGCGGGTATAAAAAGGAACGTGAAGGAGAGCTTGGGAAGGATTGTGTATCCGATGATGGTGTCTTCCGTAGAGCAACTTCTCATAGAATACAACGAGGCCGAAAGAAACTTCCTGGGAAGAAGTATTCCACATTGAGGTATATGTTGATGATGATATTGTCATTGATGACGATTATTCGCAACGTCCGAAATCGGCGATATCCTGTTGGAATTGTCTGTTGCCAGGCCACATTTTCAAGGAATGTCCGTCTCCAAGGAGATCCTTGTTTGTTATAAATGTGGTAAAGCAAATGTTACGTCCGTCAGAGAACCCTGCAACAGTCGAAAATGAGAAAACTTCAAAAAGAAAATGATCCGGGAATAATACATTATTTACCAATTGAGAAGAGGATGGATACTTACATAAAAACTTAAGCTCGAATTTTTAACAGCGATCTATTTAAGGCCAATTTCACGGCGAATACAGAAAGATCGCCAAAAGTTCGCAGAACGGCACGAATAAAGCGATTCGTGGTATCATCGGTGCACAGGACATGTGATATTCATGGGGATTCGAGAGTATTTACCGATGTGGAAATAAATAATATTAAAGTAAGGGGTTTAGTAGACTCCAAGGCATCAGTCAGTATACTGGGTAAAGGATGTAGGGAATTTATCCAAGAAATTGGCCTCAGTATTCACCAATATGAAAACTGCCAGTGGTCAACAACATCGAATACTAGGCAAAGTAAATGTATCCATAAAGTACAAAGAACAAGAACACCATATGATCTTGTATCTTTGCCCCGATTTGGAAAAAGTTTAATACTTGGGGATAGATTTTTGGAGAAAATTTGAAATAGCCCTTGAAGTCGTTGGAGTGGACGATTTGGATAAGATAAAATATGAATTTATAGAAGATAATAATTTGTTAAAAATTAAACCACATGTACTAACGGTACAACAACAGATGCTTTTATCCCTTTTCATATGATGAAAAGGTATTAAGATGCACGTCACTTGAGACACATTCAATCAAGTTAGTAGAAAATGCTGTTTCAGTAAAAGATCGGTATTATCTGATTTCTCCAGCTGTTTAGGAGATTGTTTACAAAGACATCGACACAATGCTCGTACTGGGAGTTGTAGAGGAGAGTGAAAGCCCGTGGAGTCACCGGACCACCGTAGTCAGAAAACCAGAAAAGAATCGGTTCTGCCTAGACGCCAGGAAATTAAATAATTTAACCATTAAACCCGCGTATCCTCTTCAAAATATAGACGGCATTTTGAGCCGGATAGCTGAAACTCATTTTTTCAGTAGTGTGGATCTAAAATACGCCTTCTGGCAAATCCCACTTGATGAGGAGAGCAAACCATACACAGCCTTTACTTTTTTTTTCGAACGTTCCCGCTTCACTTACACCCGCCCCTGCCGACCGAGAGGCCACGTCCCCATGACGTAGGGACAACGTACAAATTATGGACCGATCCATAATGGAGATGACAAGAAACGTCATCCATGTAAATTAGCTACAGATATTTTTCAACAGCCAACCGGTATATAAAAATATTTATAATAATCACTAGAAAATATAAACACCAAATTTATTACTTTTTAATATAACCACCACCTTAATTTAATACAATAATCAATCCAATCAAAGTATGAGAAGGACTAGAAGCATGCAATACAAAATCAAAATATAACCACCACCTTTCTTTATTACAATATTATAATCTAATAAAAATAATATAAAGCATAATATACATAAGTATTTACAAATAATAACAATTACTAAATTTGTTTATAGCAGCCTAAATTGTTATGAAGACAATGAGCCTTGGTGTAATGAGTTTAAATAAAAAATTATTACAGTTTTTAATGAATCAAAACCTAAGGAGAAATCAATTAAATGATATAACAAATTAAAATCAACACACATTCTACGAAATGGGTCACCACATGCATAATTGTGCCTTTGAAAATCCAAGTGTAAGAACTGATAGTATCTAGTAGGTCTACATGGGACGCTAATAGAAATTTGTGATATTAAGTATTCAGAAGCCACAACCCCACATATAATTTTATATACCATCATCGTATTCATCACAGTTCGCCTACTCTTCAATGAGGGCAACTTAATAAGATTTAACCTGCCATTATAAGAAGGAAGTTCATAACCAGTATCCGAGTGAAGACCTCTTAAGCAGAATATTAAATTTTTTTTCTGCACGGATTCAATTTTGTTAACATAGTAATCATATTGGGGATCCCAAACCACTGATCCATATTATAGTATATGGATCAGTAAACTCTTTTGCCCAGCGTTTTACAAAATAAAAGACACCATACGCTTTATTTACCATAGTAATGATATGGTTATTAATGTTCAACTTTCTATCCATCATAAAACCGAGACCAATAAATGAATCAACCGATACCAATTCAGAGCCACATAAATTAAATTTAGTAGCCAACAAACTACGTCTAGAAAAGCACATATGCTTACACTTTTTAAGGTTTAATTCCATAAAATTAAATTCACACCAAGTACTAAATCTGTCCAAATCACCCTGCAGTATGTGACTGTCCGCAAAGCTAGCATAAGAGGAAAATAATTTAACGTCGTCTGCAAACATTAGTAAATTAGAGTTGATAATAGTGTCGGGCAAGTCGTTAATGAATAGTAAAAAGAGAATAGGTCCAAGGTGGCTGCCCTGCGGGACACCCGAGGAAATCGAATTGATCTGGAAAGACTTTTTTCAAATAAAACTACTTGTTCCCTCCCAATTAGGTAGGAGGAAAGCTAATTTATGAAATTAATATTAAACCCAATTTTGTTTAACTTGAATAGTAATAGACTGTGATTGACTTTATCATATGCCTTACTAAAATCAATATATATATAACGTCAGTTTGCTTGCGACGAATAAATGCATCTATAACTTCAGAGGAAAACTGAAGTAGATTTGTAATAGTAGAGTGACCCTTACGAAATCCATGTTGGCATGGATGGAGTATGGGCGCCACATTATGTCAAACAAAATTTGTTACAATTTTTTTTAATCTATTGCAAAACAGTTTGCAATAGATTAATCGCTTGTGAACTCAACACCATTAAATCTTATTCTCGATGGCTTAGAAGATGTTCGACGTTTTAAATTAACAAATCGATAAAATGATTTAGGGTCTTTTTTAAAATTGTCCCTAACTCTTGTCAAGTACGACCTATAGCACCGACGAGCCTCGATATTGTACCGTTGTCTCGCTATGGAATATCTACCATAATCAGCAGTTAGTCCTGTTCTGTTGAATCTTTTAAATGATTTACTCTTTATGTTTTTTAATCTACATAACTCCGTAGAACTCCAAGGCATAGCTTTTTCTACAGCAATGGGTTCAATAGGCACTGTTTTAGATACAAATTCATTTAGTATGTCATAAAATTTCTTAACAGCAAAATCAAATTCCGCAATAGTACTGCAACAGCAGATAGCATTCCAATCAACAGATAATAAAAGGGAATTAAGTCTATGAAAATCACAACGTTTGAAGCAAAATCTAGAAAAATCACCAGCAGGACTAGGAGATGGTGATTGGTAAGGTAATGTAACTGAAAATGAAATACCTATAGTCGGGTGGTGGTTGTCCTCCGGAGTAGCAATTGGATGCATTCTCGTAACTTGAAATGAACGTATTTCATTGGTCAAAATCAAAAATCCTTCCATTCTGGTTAAGAATATTATTAATCTGAGACTAATTCATTTTTGCCAATAGGTCAGCAATATCAGTGGTCCAATCGCTGTTAGTAAGAGAAATAAGTGCTTCTGAATCAGGCAACATATGCCATGATACAGAAGATAAGTTTAAGTCTCCCAATGTTAGGATAATATCAGACTCATTCATACTTGTAATTATTTTTCCAACGGCAGTCAAATGTTCATTATAAACATTAAAATCTGTCGAAGGAGGTAATAAAAAGTTTTTTAGATCCCAATGCAACACAAACTGCAATAAATTCCAAATTGTTAAATTCATCAGAAAAAATACGCTCAGAAGGTAGACAGCAGGAAACCGCAATTAAGACACCACCACCGATTTTCTCTCTTCTATCTTTTCTATAAATTGTATAATTATTACACAGAACCTCCGAGTTCAAAATATCAGTTTTTATATTGTTAAATTATATTGTTAAAAAACAACAATATCAAAATCAAAATTATAGCTATCAACAAATAAGCGACTTAATTTAGTTTTTAAACCTCTTACATTTTGGTAAGCTATAGTGTAAACCTTATCTAGTTTTTTGAAGAGTGTGTAGACTTAGCTGGCAATTTCGCTAAACTAGATCTCCCTCCTCTACTACTTCTTTGAACAAACTCCTTGACAAGCGCCCTGTCCGGCCAAATTTTAGGGTTAACAATCTTATCGAAGATATCTTCTGACACATTTATCTTGAATGAGGATAAATGATTAGAAGATGAGTTAAATTTAAAAATATTCAAATCAGTCACCTTCCAACTTCGACTTCATATAAATACTAATGTCATCAATTTCGGTGTCAGGGGCAAACCGAGAAATAAAGACAGTCCTTCTCTCTAACATGACTGTCAATTTTCTAGGTCTGCTATTACTTGACGAACAGGCCAAATCAACCGTTTGAATAAACGGCCTCTTTCCGGTCTCAACGTCAATGAACACCTCACTGACAGTAGTAGGACATTTTAAAACCGGTATGTGCAGGTTCACACTCAAAGCTGAAATTGAGTTCGGTGTCCGTTCTGGTTTTTTAACAGCAGTATCCACAAGTCCAACTGCACAAGCAATCTCTTCTCCGCCAGAAGACGGCCCCACATCCATCGGTATATCGTTAACCTGCTCCGTTACAGGTACCGCGGATGTTCTTTCCGTCAGCTTAGGAGAATTTTTCCTCGACGATTTCTTTCGTTTTGGTGTCGGTGTCGTCGTCTGTGGTACGACAAACTTATCCAAGTCCGGATATATATCAAACATTTCAGAGAATTTAGAAAATTTCTCCTGAATGCTTAATAACTCCAATCCCATCTTGGATACTTCCGCAAGTGTATCCTTGAAGAATTTATAAAACTGTATATCAATTCTTCTACACCGCGGGCAACACCATCTGATGCCATTATTTTGACCTATGGCATCATTCATTTGGTATGACCAAACATACCACATACCCAGCAACCAATCATTCCCTCGTTGGATGTTAAATTGCAACCTATGAGAGTGCAAGTCATGTTCTTTTTCTTATTAAATTATAAAATAACAAACAAACAAAAATATATATGTAAATAGTGATTAAAATTGGATTTGTGAACTACACGAAAAGGGAAAAACAAAAAGAAAACAGTGACAACACTCTAAAACTCAAGAAACACAAAACGAATATTGAAGATAAAGCAAAATGCACAAAATAAGCAATTAACAATTGCAGCTTAAATTATCACAATGTTGTTGTTGTACCAGTTCAGAGTCATGCCTTTTGGGCTATGTAATGCTGCTGCTTTATATACTTAGACGATTTACTTGTTAATTCAGGCAAGTTCGAAGAACATGTGTATTTGCTAAAACAAGTTGCTGAGTGCTTAAAGAAGGAAAACCTTACAATAGGCAGAAAAATCTCAATTTTGCTTTATTGGCGGAGGGACTGAAAACAGATCCGGAAAAGGTCCAAGCTATCAAAAATATAAAAATTCCTAAGAGTGCACGAGAAATGAGAAGTTTTTAATGGACTGCCGGTTGGTACAGGCGATTTATCAAGAATTTCGCCTCAATATCTGCACCGCTTACGGATACGTTAAAAAAGTAAAAAAAAAACATTGTAATAACCCCCAAAGCCGCTGAATCCTCGAAAAAATTAAAATAGCATTGACAACCACACCCGTTTTACGGCACGCCGACTTTTCTAAAATATTTTATATACAATGCGATGCGTCGGATTATGGGATAGGAGCAGTCCTCTATCAACTTAATGACAATAAGGAGCAACACCCAATCGCATTTTGTTCGCAAAAATTAAATTCTTGTCAAAAAATTACACCGTGACGGAAAAAGAATGTTTGGCAGCAGTGATAGCCATACAAAAATTTCAACCATACTTCGAGCAAGATGGGCTCTTCAATTACAAGCTTTTGGTTTTGAAATAGAACACCGAAAGGGAACCGGAAATATAGTGGACGATATCTTGAAAGCATACCTCAAGTGCGAGTAGAAGAGATTTGCAAAGAAGATCTACTGGATTTCGAAACGAGCGAGTTTAACAGTGATAAATACTTAGATCTAATTAAAAATATTCAGGAATATTCGGAAAGATCGCCCGATCTAAAAGTTGTTTATGGAATAGTGTTTAAAAAAACATTATATGATCGGGAGGTAGAAGACATTATCTGGAAATTGTGGATACCCGCCAATCTCACTAACCAAATTATCGAAAAAGCACATGCAACGAAGACATCAGATCATTGAGGTATTGCAAAAACGTTAAATAGGGTAAAAAGGTTCTTCTATTGACCCAGAATGTCATGCCAGGTTAGGGAATTTATAAAGTTGTGCCAAGCATGCAAAGAATATAAACCTGCGAACCAAAACTTAATGCCTTGCATTGTACAGGAGGTCGTAACTGACCGGCCTTTCCAAAAACTTTACACAAACTGTTACGTCTTTATCGTGGTGGACCATTTCACAAAATTTACCTTTTTAAAGGATTTGAAAGAGGCCACGACCAATAATGTAGTTCAATTTCTAGTTAATGAAATATTCCATAAATTTGGAGTACCCGAGGTGATCCATAGTGATAACGAAGCGCAATTCACAGCTTTGGGTTTCCAGAAAATGATTGAGGCTTACAAAATTCAAACCATAATGACTGTAGTTTACTCGGAGAGAGTAAATCAGTCGGTGTTAGCAGCGATTAGAGCATATCTCGACAACGACCATCGTGATTGGGACCTGTACCTATCTGAAATCGAAAGCGCTTTAAGGACCTCTGTAAACTCTGCTACTGGTATAACACCCTTCTTTGCGTTATTCGGATTTCACATGTTTTCTAGTGGTCAAGACTACAAATTGGCTAGAAAACTGTTGCCTTTGTCTGATCATGAGCTAAGTAGATTAGATCGTAATGAGAAACTTGATCTAATACGCGAAAAAATCTAGAAAATATGCACAACGCATACAACAAAAGCGCAGAAAGATACAACCAAAATTACAACCATAATTGGATAGGAAAAAATATACATAATTAAGTCTTTGTGGCAAGTATTTGTATTTAGCGTTATAACTCTTATGTTTTGTAGTTTTTTTTTATCATCAGTGTTTGATTCTAAAACAGTACGGTCAAACGAATTCTGTTGGTACATGGATTGAATTTAAAGATTAAATTAAGTTTGACGTTTATTCTTTTTATTATACACCATGTTTTTTATACTGAAGGGAATATAATAATTCTTAAGGAAATATTATCTTGTAGGCATATATTATCTTTTATCTTTTTTATACTGAAGGGAATATAATAATTCTTAAGGAAATATTATCTTGTAGGCAGAGACTACGTTACAATTAAAAAAAATAATGTTTTGATATGATTTAGAGGAAAAAAGATGAGCGGCTAAAGTTTTTTAGAAATGGGGTGGTGAAGTGAAAGAGGGTAAGTGGAAGGTGTGAGCTGGTATAAGGGGTTATGAAAATTTCTAAGGGATTAATTGTGACCACATACGAACTGTCCGTATGTGGTATCAACTTCCGGCAAATGTATTTCCGACCAATTACGACATCTAGAAATTCAAGACAAATGTAATAACATTACTCACTCTGTCCCCCCTCAGATCCCATACTTTCCACCCACCAACACAATGCACAGCATAATAAGGGACATCCCCTGATTGGTAAAGGAATGCCTTCGAGAATGTAAATATCGAGATATTAATTGAGAAATATAGGGTGATCCATCTAGAGGTATTTTTTAAGAACAAAAAAAATTCAAATTCAAACCAAGTGTGGAACCTTTATTGGTAATTTGAAAGGACATTTTATGGCATTTATTTTTTGAATATTATTTCCTTCAAATGTTGGCCGCAACTACCCCTCAGGGTTTCCATTCCGAGGTGTGATCATATCATATTTAAAAAAATATGCACCGATAATTCCACCAGCTTATAAACAGCAAATGAAAGTTGACATTATCCACAACAAAACCTTTAAGGGTTTTCTTATTTATTATTATTTTCCTGGAAAGTTGTGGTATCTTACTATTTTTGGGATCGAGGAATACATTTTTGATATTTGTTTTTACCTAAACTCACGCTTGATGGCGCTGACAAATGAGTCCACCAGAATTTAAGCTTTATCGCTGTCGACTATAATTTTCCCACTACCATTGGTCAATGCTAAGATGTTATTCTTTGCTTTGCCGCTAAGGCTTCTGTTAATTCTCCAAAATAATTTGTCACCTGGTTTTAAGTTCAACAGTAGACCGGACCATTCTTCGTTGCGCTTTATATTTATTTCTTGTAGCGAGCCCTTATACATTTAATAATGTCCTCAGGATAATTTACCGTTCAATTAACTTTTGGAGTTGTTGCATCTCGAGCCGCTTTGATTAACTCGATAATGTCCTCAACTTCTCTATTTACTGATTCATTGTTACTATAGAAATCATTTCGAAACTCAGCCCGATTGTCCATGAAGCTTTTATATAACGTCTAGTCAGTAAGTATATAATTAAAAACAGCTCAAATCCATTACTTTCGTCGAAGAATGTTAGATGGAAATGTGTATGTCGACTCAATCGCGGTTAATCACAATGACAGAGGTGGATACTCACATGGACTTGGAGCAGATTGACAGAAAATCAGCAGTGGGATCTTGTCAGCAGAAATGGAATATCAGTACGGGAGACGACTACACTTCTTTACCTCGACGGTCAACAAAGGGCCATGGTTTAAGAACCAAAACATCTCGCGCAATGTTATAACTATGACATGCCGATTGAGATTTAGCCATACCCGGATGAAACACAATCGCATAGACAGAAGATACAGATGTTGAACATACGCCATCCAAGCATTGACATAATGCTGAAGACAGACGACATCGAAATATTTATCTTGCATTAAAAGTTCTATAAAGATGCAGAAATTCTAGTTTAACATCTTCTGACATACTATTGGCATGATCAGAAGAATATTGGGAGTTGGTCTAACATTAAACTACTACTATGGGCACTTTTGAGGCAGTTAAAGCGGTGGGTGCAAAATTTAAAAAAAAAAAAAGTAGTGGAGCCCCCGTAGGGGGTGGTCGGTCATACATTTTACCCTTTTAGGGGCGACTCCTAGGCAGTTGCGGGGCTTTTTGTGAATTTTTTGGCTCATGTATTTTTTTTGCAAACCCCACAAAATTAGGGGGTAACTAATACCCAAATCTGACTACTAAGAATCCCCATACAACACTATCCCACCCCTAGTGTCTCATGCCACTTTTAATATTCACAACACAAAGTGTGGAATAATGACATATTATTAATAAAGTAGTAGTACGAGTAGTTTTATTCCAAATGAACTTGCACTTGTACGTGTGGCCCACAGGTTTACATAGCCAAGGCAAAAAGCCGTCTCTCGACTTTTTGAAAAAAAATACTTTTTTTAGACTTTTCCTTCGTGATATCTTAGTAACTTTACACAAAATTTGTAAACCATCCAGCGATGGGTGAATAGTATACTCAAGTTGTCATTCCGTTTGTAACACCACGAAATATTGACTAGATACTGTATAAAATATTTTAGTACGTTATTGATCGTCGTAAGTTGAAAGCAAGAAAGCGGTCGAAGGAATTAATCAAATACCCTAAAAAGTTGCATTATAGCGGCTAAACGTCATAAGCGGTTTGTGATTGTGAATAGGCAAAATCGGCCAAGAGGTACACATTAAAATTTTTTTGTGGACGGGCAATAGTTAAAATAGGGTCTGTTAATACATCAAAAAGGGCTCGACTTTTCGATTCTTGTGACCCAAAAATAATTGAATACGCATATGTATGTCAGTAGTTAATACGGGCATACATATGTGTATTTAATTCAAAGCAAATATTGCTACCAAAACAAATATTTTTTTTATTTTGAAGTTTCGACTGAGATTAGGCTCGGACGTATGGACCGAATGGGTCCAAAAACGGAAATTGTTAGTTCGGAATAGTTTGTGAATAGATCTTTCATATTGAACACGAATGGCTCGATCTAGAAGGATGTGTCGATTCCTACGTTATTGAGCGCATGTAAGCACTAGCTGATAAACCAGTTGAGGGTTGATCAATCAGTTGCTGGACTAGCGATGTAACCAGCACCCATTTGTTGTTGTAGCGATCTCGCAATAATTTCCATGCAACGTTGTAATTTTCTGCTGTGGCTGAGAGGTGACTCATGAGTTTTTCAGCTTCACCTGCGACATTGGCCTACCACATTTTTGTACCATGGGAATTCGCTGGTTGTTCACTAACTGTGGGAAAAGATCAAAAAATGTGATTTTGGGCAGTGACATAACATTGGTTTGCTCAAATTCTAACCTTTGGCCTGCAACAGACGATTCGTAGTTTTACAATTTTCTACGACCTTTCTCTCCAGAGAGGTATATGAGTCCATGTCATATCCTTCTTGCTGTGGATCGCAACTGTTTTCCCACATGGAGAAATGTAGAAACTGTGGGAACAAATCCAGGAATTGTTCCCATAGTTTCTCCTTTAGTTTCATGTTTGATGCTGTGGGATCCGTGGCAAGTACTCGCATAAGAGATGCTATCATTACATGTTGTCTTCTAATCGCCGAGTTTGTTGCCGCTGCACTGGAAGGTAGTGGCGTACTGTTGGCGACCTATTAAATTTTTTCACCGTTGGTTTTTCGACCTCCTGGTGTTGCTTGCATCATCGATGACTCAAGTATATTTCTGTACTTTTCTGTGACTGCCAATATTTTGTCGTAATAGTTGCTGGTGAAATATTCGTGGTCTAATGCCGTCTCCTTAAGACAGCGTATTTTGTTGTCGGTTATTTCAAATTCAGACCAAGCCACATTCAGCCTTCTAATACGTTCTTTGTAGTAGTCAACAGTATTTCTGTAGCCGGAATTCTTTTTAAAATTCCTGATTATTGACTCTATGGCCTTCCCTGTTTGACGCTGGCATTGGGCCAATACGTTCATACTTGAACCTTCTTCTGCCATATCGGATGATTAATGTATAAACTAATGTCCTGCTGTTTGTGAGTTTTTTTCTACTATGAGGACTAGGAGATTGATGTCCTGTTGGTTGCGAGTTTTTCCTACTCGGAGGACTAGGAGACTGACGTCCTGTTGGATGGTTTGATTTTGCTAATACGAAGCAAAATTTTAATGTAATCCTGTTCGTAAGTTGCAGGATTTAAAGTACTGTGTTGCGTGTTCATTTCTACTAAAGAATTTCGTTGAGTTCTATACCACTGATGGGGGGAAACTCAAATTCAACTTGTGGTTTTATAGGGTCACCAAATTTTTATTGCAAGACTATTTTGTCTTCCAATAAATTTGTGTTTGGGTTTATCTTTGGCAGTATCACCAAGATAAAGATTATTTTACTTAAGAACTTGAACTTGGTTCGACTGATTATCGAAATAAGTTGACACAATGATGGTTTGTTAATTTCTCTGATTTTTTATTGACAAGTTCATTCTTAAATACTAAATTATTGCTAAATTGCATTTTTGGCTCCTTTTTTATTTTGAAATGGTCTATTCTCACTGTATAAAATTGAAACATTGCATATTATATTTGGGTTATAAAGCTTGTGTGGTAAGAAGTGCATTTTGATTTGTTTTATGAACTCAGCATTATATGCATGAAGATTGAATCGATTTAAACATACAAAAGAATGTGAATGTATAAACATAAGAAAGTGAATGTATGAACATGCACTTTAGTGGCGAAGTAACGGCTGGTGTATGTAAGGTTCTGTCATTGCTGAACTTAACGACGTTTTTGCTTTTCTTGTTTTAATTTCCCAAAATATATAAATATATGTATACATCATATATATAAAGGGTAATCCATCTAGAGGTATTTTTTCAGAACAAAAAAATTCAAATTCAAACCATGTGTGGAATCTTAATTGGTAATTTGAAAGGACATTTGATGGAATTTATTTTTTTAATATAATTTCCTTCAAATGTTGGCCGCAACTACGCCTCAGAGAGACCATTGTGAGGGCCCGATTTTGGATGACACGTTTGAGCATGACGACCGGTATGGCGTCAATGACACGCGTAAGGTTGGCTTTCAAAACATGAAACGCAGCTAGTATGTCAGCATAGACTTTGAACTTTACGTCGCCCTGAATAAAGAAGTCTAAAGATGCGAGCTAGGCGGCCAACTCACCGTTCCAAAACGTGAAACCAGCTGTATGGCAAATGGCACCTTCCTGTTGAAACCAAATGTCAAGATTACGGGCTTTAATTTCAGTTCGCATGTAGCCCAATATCATGGCGCGATAGCCTTTAAGAAAATATGTACCGATGATTCCACCAGCCCATAAACCGCACCAAACTGTGGTTATCGCGGTAAAAGTCTTTTCATGATGAAATAGCAAACAATACTAAAACGATGTAAAAACTGTTTTTAAATCTTCCAATTTACAAACTAACTTACAAAGGAATTGATTTTTGGAAGTTAACATTGGAAAACCCCAGCTTATTTATTATTTGGATACGATACGTCGTCATAAAAATTCTTAAGGAGAGTGTAATCACCAAACTCGTTTGTCGTTAAAATTAACTTATTTAACAAATAATTATTTTTTTACCAAATTTAAATTTTATGACTGAAATTCAAATTTTACATACATTTTTATTACACACTTTCATTTTCCCACGAGCGACACTCCATGACCGTAGCCTAGTAGTTAGAACAACCGCTTCAAAGTTGAAAGGCTGTAAGTTTTTAAATGCTTTGAGAGCAATTGGTATGTAATCCTTACTAAAACATTCCAAAAAAATATATTTTTTTTTAATTATAAACGAATTAACGTAATGAAAGCTGCTAATGTATATGAAAAAAATTGTTTTTATAAAAAAAATGCTGTTTAATTCGACAAAACGCAAAAAATCATTTTTTTCTTTGTACACTTTAAATTTTACATTCATAAACTTTTGGCATTTTGGAGGCAAGTGGCGACATAATAATTCCGTTGATATGAATATAGTTTTCGAATATAAACAATTTATGTATTTTTGATAGGAAAATATGTTTCAGTTTTACTTTGAAAAATAAAAATTGGGAAACCGTTTAAAGAATATATAAACAACTATTCAGTGCAGGCGATGAAATGTTCTACAAAAATGTTGGCCATTAAATTTTTTTTGAAGTGTATTTAAATTTTAAGGGCCAGTGTTGAATGTGAACCGCACCTAAACGTCAAGTTTTTTTCTGCATGTCATTTGATATTTCTCAATTTCAGACTAACTCATTTTGAACCATGGAAAGATACACAAGCGAGCAAGGCGTTAAAGTTATTCAGGCTTATTATGAAAATGCATATCGTGCACTTCGCATGATAATGTTTGTCATTGACGAACATTATGCATAAAGACTTGCATTTACACGCTTACAAGGTCAAAATGGTCAGAATGGTGGCTTGAAATGGCAACAGTGGATGATCAATTTTCGAAGAAAATCATCTTCAGCGCTGAGGCACATTTGAGGCCGGTCAGACACGATATGTGGTTTCTACAAGACGTTTCCTCTTTCAACACAGCTAACTCACGTCGTGGCGATGTTAATTGGCCGCCAAGATCATGTGATTTGATACCGTTGGACTTCTTTATTTGAAAGAAAAGGTATATGTCGAAAGAAAAGGTATAGGTCGATAAGCCAGTAACAATTCAAGAGCTAAAAAATTAGATAATTCGGCACATTAACGACATAGAACCTCAATTGTGCCTCAGCGTCATCGAAAATTTAGACCATCGTATGGAGGTGTGCCGCCGAGGTCGCGGCGGTCATTTGGCCACTATTTTGTTCCCTACATAATTTAATCATACCCAATATTATCATAATAAAAAGAAATGACAATAATTTTCTAAATAATTTGTGTTTTATTAAAAATCAACATGGACCCCTAAAATTTAACCATCTTTTATAATTATTGTTATGAATGTTGTAAACCTAAACCTTTTTATCTCTGCTCGATCCCTCGAGAAATACATCTAATCGGTCCCATTGTATGCGCGCGCATACACATATATTTTTAATTGTAAAAAAGCTAAAAAAAATTAACAACCATTTATGTTTTGTGATTTTTTATGTATATTATGTATATTATTGTTTACTATCATTTTAATAAATTTGAACATCATAAAGGTACATTTAAAATGAAATTAAAATTAGAATATTACATATATTAGAAAAAAATTGAATTTTTAACTTTTGTCAATTATTTGTGCATTTTTCGCATAAATTGAAATTATGTTCAGCACAAATTAAATTTCTAAACTCTTCACAGCGTGTAGCAAAAAGATTTTTGTTTTTTTACAGTTGCAGATGTAGCATCGCCCTCGTTTTGATGTACTTGGTAAATGGCGAATCTCCCGAATTTTTTGAATACCACTGGAATCATCATTACTTTGATGTTGTTTTTTACGTTAAGCGATCCGTTTTTCAACGAGATTCAATCCAAGCTCCTCGATAAAAAGACGACGACGAATAGTATGGTTCGTTTTAGAGTTTTTCCAATTCGGGAACAATGCAATAAACGTCACGAATGCATTCGACGTACTA
This sequence comes from Hydrotaea diabolus, assembly GCA_963513945.1. NCBI lineage: Eukaryota > Metazoa > Arthropoda > Insecta > Diptera > Muscidae > Hydrotaea > Hydrotaea diabolus. Next base: position 108,632,262 of record OY740717.1, read on the forward strand.
ACATCAATCATGTTACAAAATACTGCCTTTGGCAGCCGATTGCATGTGTACGTAGCCACCATTTGATGCAAAGTATCAACTCCACTCTTGGTTTTGTTGTAGTCTTCAATGATGATAGGTTTCTTCTTTTCACTATTCTCATTTATGCTGACATTGTGGTATGTACTGAGCAATGTCACAAATCGGTACCGGCGAGGAACATATGACAACATAACTGCTTGCAATTTATGTTCATATACAACTTGTGTATGATAAATTGGCTTTTGACGCATGTCGAGTAGAACTGAAGGAATTTCAGTCCTATTTTTCCTTATTGTTCCCAAAATAGTCATGCGATTCTTATGTAAATCTTCTGCTAATTCATACGAAGTGAAAAAGTTGTCACACGTTACATTTCTGTCAGAAAGTCCTTCCACCAAATCCAAAACAACACGCTGTCCGAGATTGCGTTCACGAGTGCCATTACGATTCCGACCGACATAAATTTGTGTGTTGTATGCATACCAGGTTTTTGAGTCGCACATCACCCAAATTTTCATGCCATATTTCGCCGGCTTGGATGGAATATACTGACGAAACGGACATCGCCCACGATACGGAACTAACTGTTCATCTACGGTAATGTTTCCTGGTGTGTATAAAGCTTTCAAATTATGATTCCATTTATCGTATACATTTGGAATCGGCACCAATTTGTCACGAACAGAAGTACTTGTAGATGCAGTGTTGGCCATACGTTGTTCGCGGTCATCAAATCGAATGCAACCATGGATACGCTTGAACATTTTCAAAGACAGTGTTGCTCTAAATATTGGCCGACCAGTTTCTTCATTCCACAGTTTAGTGACACATTCACCGTATGACCGATAAACTCCAGAAAGCAGCAACAATCCAAAGTATGTGTGCAAAGTGTCCAAATCAATGTTTTCATATTTGTCATTGTACTTTCGCACACCATATAAATTCGTCATGTTCAAAATAATATTCTCAACCGATCCAAGGGACATCTGAAATGCAGACGAAACATCAACTATATTAGCAGCTGCTAATGCTTTTGGGCCTGAATTATAACAAAAATGAAACATATAATGAACATGAACCCATAACAAAGAGGGTACGTTTTTACCAGAAGTGAAATTTTCTGCATGTCGAAATGAATTTCTTCGATTTATTTCAAATGGATGCGACGAATATTCAATTTTCTTATGCAATATTTATTTTCAGTATTTCCAAATCAAAATCAAATTTTAGTTCATCTAGCTGCCTTCTTTAACGTAAAACTCTAACCATTTTTTATCAAATACTTCGAAACACAGCCAAAATTCAAATAAATGCGCAAACAAACTTCACGTATGTGTGTTCCAGAACAATCTGAATTTCATAAAACGAAAAAATATAAGCGTGCTATAAATCCACACACACCTGCTTATGTATATGCGCGCACATACGCAGGGACCGATTAACTATAACTGCACAGGCAAATACCGTTTGTGCTATAATTCTAACGCAATAAAAAACCAAACAAAGAAGTAGCAGACAGGCATGGATTGCAATTTAAGTCCGACCAAAGGTAACAAATCTAAACTCAGTAAGCAAAGTAAATGCCCTGTCAGGTATTCGTTTTCTTTATTAGGTGAGCACAATCATTCACAGGACTCTGATAATGTAAATACTCCCAAGATGAAACCTCCTTCAATATACGTTAACGCTGTTCTTGCGCACTGGTGAACAGCATCGTCCCATTAGTTGGCGATAAAAACGTCCATATTATCCTCATTAGAAGAGGTGACATTGACGACACAAAAATGCAATTGTACGCAAATAAAATTTACCGAGCAGCGGCATGTCATGTTATCGAAACAAAAAAAAACAAAAAAATTTTACACGTATCTATCAATATTTCAAATATCAAGGGCATAGAATCCGATGTAGATGAAGAGAGCGCTTGAAAGGAAGGATTAAAGTTAGATCACCTGTAAATATCCATACTAGAGAAAAAGCACACAAGCTCATTTACGAGTATGATCGCTTGCAAGCTTAAAAAAATTAAGGTCATCCAATGAATAAGTACAAATTAAAACTATGGGTGCATAAGGGTATTTCAGTTGAGGAACAACATAAACGTAAAAGCCCGTTCACTGCCAGAATTGTCAGGAGTATGCCCATACAAAAACATATTGTATCTTGCCAACAGTTTGTGTTGCATGTGGTAGTCAGCATTACTTACACAGTACAACTCATGATTTCGGGACTCAATTTTGATAATTGTTTTTGAAAGGAGCCCCAAAAAGAAGAACTTCTGCATCATTCGTTTGGTCAAGGTACATCAAATAATAATTTAATAATTTATTTAAAGTTAGTAAGTATCGTATAGGGGAATTTGTCACGTTTTATGCTCTTTTGTTTGTCATAACTCAAGAACCACTAGTCCGAATAAGCTGAAACACATTTAAAAAATTAATTACAATTCCTTTAATCTGTTTATACAACGTTTCGCTACATAAGCAACATAAGCAAAAAAATAAATTTATGAAGAAAAAAAATATATTTTGCCTAAAAAGTTAAAGTTTTTTTAATTCATAAAAAATACGAAACGGTAAAAAGTGTCAAGTCTTATTACTTCCACGTAAAGTCACATAACCTATGAACAAAATGAAATCGATTTAAGCGTTTCGCTTTTATGCACAATTAAGTGAAGGTATGAGTTTCAAAAATTTGCTCGAGATATGTACAAAATTCTATGGAAAAAACGTTGATGACTTTTTTATGATTCTCAGAATTTAAAAAAAAAGGATTAAACAAAATGTTATTTGATTTTAATGATTGCTCTTAAATGTGCGTGACGCTGAATTGATACCTAATCCGTTCGCAGTCAATTAATGGGGAAAAAGGAAAGTGCACATAATTATGTCTGTTTTTCCGTTGGCTACCTGCATGATTTTTTTACAGTAATTCGACTTTGATAAAGGATCTATATGATATTTTGTTGCCATCGCTCCACATTTAATTAGGAATAGCTGGGAAATTCATCGAAGTGGTAGTCAAAGATATTGATGACGCATATGACTGTTTGAAATCTATCTTTCCAATACTCAGTAAAGATAAAATTAGAAAAGGTACGTATCGTTGCAGTATTTTAATATTGTCATATATAAATTTGTTCACTTCGATATATTCGCATTACCAATAATTTTTTCGTAAATGTTTTTTTTTTTATATTTCAAATAGGTATTCTCAGTGGACCGGATATACGAAAAATAATGAAAAACGAATCTTTCACAAATATGCTTTTGAACCATTATAACCACCTATGTACATGGGACGCATTGAAACAAGTCATCGACGGCGTGTTAGGAAAGAACCTTGTTCAGGGAGATGACATACAGACACGAGCAGACAACTTGCTGTATTATTTTTAAAAAAAATCAATGCATCCATGACGTTATAATTACATTTCCACCTTGATACCTTTTTGGCACAATTACCTAAGGAATCGGACGAACAAGAAGAGAGGTTCCACCAGTTGACCATGCCAATGAAAAGATTCAAAAGCAAAAAATTGGATGCATTGCTTGCGGAGGTTTGTTGGTGTAGTTCTAAAATTACGCAGTTTGAAGTTGAAAGCACCGAAGATGAAGATGACACTGAAATTTGTGGACACACTGAACAAAACATGCCCTTGAATATTATGTCTATATAGGATGATGATGTAGACTTAGAACATGAATATGAACAACCTACGAAGAAAATAAGGTCATCAGAACCACAAGCGTCAACTTCAACGAGGATGAATAGTGGCAATAATGTTCTAAATTTTGTTTCCATGCATAGTTAACATATAAAAACAAATCACATATTTTCTCCGTAATAATAGCTGTAATATGAAATTCATACCTTCACTTAATTGTGCATAAAAGCGAAACGCGTAAATCTATTTTCATGATCTATGTTTTATTTTGTTCATAGGTTATGTGACTTTACGTGAAAGTAATAGGACTTGACACTTTTTAGCGTTTTGTACTTTATATGAATTAAAAAAAAACTAATTTTTTAGACAAATATATTTTTTTTTCTTCATACATTTATTTAAAACTGCGAAACTGTTGCTTATGTAGCGAAACGTTGTATGAAAAGATTAAAGGAATTGTATTGAATTATTTTTTTTAATTTTTAATTTTTTTAAATTTGTTACAGCTTATTCGGACTAGTGGTTCCGGAGTTATGACAAACAAAAGAGCTTAAAACGTGACAATTTCTCCTATACGATACTTACTAACTTCAAATTAATTATTATTTGATGCACCTTAACCAAACGAATGATGCATAAGTTCTTCTTTTTGGGGCAACTTTCACAAACAATTATCAGAATGGAGTACCGAATCAATCACCTGAAAAATGTTGTCTAAGTACTGTGTCAAAAGAACAAAACGAAGTGTAATTGTGGTGAAAACCACTACACTAATGGGTTGTGGACGATGGTCCAACAGCTTACATGAAGTATTAAAATGTTGACGTCGACAATGCAGTCAGTGCTACAGGAGTTCTTGCATAACCAACCCCAATTAGTACCGCCATTTTTTTTTAGCAAGAAATGAACTGTCCCCAGAAGATATGCGCTTGGAACGCGAACGGTGTTAACCAGCACTGGCTAGAAATATCGTACTTTCTATGCGACGAAAACATTGATAAATTGCTGTTCTCTAAAACACATTTGACAAACATGTACAACTTCTCAATGCACCAATAACCCCGATGGAAAGGCACACGGTGACACTGGTATACTAGTACGGAGGCATATTAAACATGTTATTCAAGAGCCTTTCTCACATAACTATCTTCAAGCGACGGTGACTGTTGTACTTATATACTCTCCGCTTTGAAAACAGATAATTTTCTTTGGATCTGTAATACTCTCGGACGTAACTTCATTGGTGCTGGAAATTATATCGCGAAAAGTACACATTGGGACCCAAGTCTTATCAATCCTAGGGGAAGACAGCTTTACAATTTTCTCATTTGTAGGCAAAATAAATTGGATTTCAGGGGATTACATAAGTCTAACATTTTTAGTAAAAGTCTGTCTTGGGTTGTCATCGGACAATTCTCCTGTTCATATCCCATTAAACACACCTGCATTCATTAACTTCGAAAAGAGACTCACGCCTCCTAACATCAACAGGCTTAAGTATAGAAAGTATTTAAACAGCCATATAAATCCCCATCTTCTGCGGTCAACGCTATCAACAAAGGCAGATATTGATGATAGCCTTTCCAAATTTAACTTTTTTTAGAACAGTTTGTTTTCCACGCTTCCGTTTTTAACAAAGGCGATAACCCATACAGCCAGTTAACGAAAGAGACGACTAAGACGCGAATGGCAGACAAGGCGGTCTCTAGATACGAAACTAAGAATTACTGTTGCGTTCAATAAATTAAACAAACATCGAATTGATCGGAGAACAAAAATCGTTCACATACAAAATATATAAAAAGTCTCGCTACAATTAACACCTCAAATTGTTCAATGTTGAAAGCCATTAGGAATACTAGTTCACCGCTAAAAGTTAACTTTCCACTGCGGAGTCACAAAGGCGAATGGGTTATGGCCTTGTCTTTATCATCTGATAAAGACTAGGCCATAACCTGAACATGTAAGTGTACGCCGAACATTTGAGTTTATCGGATATTTCCTTAAGCTAAGGAAAATGTCCCCGATTGAAATGATATCAAACCAGGAAAAGACAAGTCACTCCCTTGCCCTTATATACCAATAAGCCTTCTTCCTTCTTTGTCAAAACTATTTGAAAAGTTTTTTCTCGTTAAACTCTAGCTTATGCTAACTTATGGTTTGAAATATTATTTCAAACCATAAGTTTGGATTTTGCTAGTACACTGCACAGTGGAAGGGAACAATCCAACTGTTTTACTAATGCAATACAGACAGCACTAATTCACAAGGAATACTGCTGTGCAGTTTTTGTACCCAGGCATTTGACAAAAGTTGGCAGGACAATTTACTTTATAAAATGAGAAGATATTTGCGTTTTGTAAAATCGCGTCGAAAACCCTTTTTAACGACCACTTAAAGCATATATAATCTTGGTTAGAAAATTTGGGTATACAGGTTAATAAAACAAAAACAAGCATGTTACTTTCACACGTAACTCAGATTAAATAACGACGTAATACCAGAAGAATGCCGAAGTCTTACCTGGCAGAGACATATTAAGGCAAAAAAATACAGAAATAAATAAAAAAAAAAAACACTTCAGCTCCACTGGTTATTCAACAAGCCTTTCAAATTAAAACTTGAATACAATGTTATGATTTACAAGGCAGTGTCATATGGAACACAGAAATATATAACTCATTCAAAGAATGCAATCAAAACTTCTAAGACAAAGCACTGGAGCACCATGGTACTCGTATGTGAAAAACGATAATATACTTATTAGGGTGGAGTGAAAATGGCAAAAAAAATTTTTTTAAATCTCCTGCATTGCCAATCGATGACCCTATAAAAAAGCTTAATTCATGCAAAATATCAAAGCCTTACGACTTTATCTTCAGGTGGCGCATCGAGAAATTTTTTTCTAAAAAACTAATATTTTTACTTATACGCTTACCCTCATAAAATAGTTATCCTTACATACTTTGCCTCTAGATATACTGTTTTTAACTTCGTCTAAGTGTTATCTCGTACACAAATAAAGTATTTTCTTATAAAACTGTAATACATATTTAGTTTTGGAATAGTAGAATAGCACTTTGCACCGCAATACAGCATTACACGCGTTTTTTATGTATATATTTTGTAATAAATATGTTGGTGTTACTTAAAAACTATCAATAAACTAGATGTAGATTCTACATCACCCATAGCAACAGTAACGGCTAAAGCAGAACAAAATGAAATAACGTTTCATTTGCAACCCCTAATTTACTACATCCAGATCACCCACAACAGCACATGAAAATACGTCTCATCTACAACCAAACAAGAGGCACACTAGAACAGAAGAAGATGTCGATCATTTGTGTATAAATCAGCGGTGCCCACAAAGAGAAATTCATTTACGTTCTGCAGCATTAATTGTAAATGCTGCTTTACATGACTTAAATTTTATCAGTACTGAGGACTCAGTGAAAGTAATAGTCAGAAGCAAAATACGCAGAGAACGGCAGAAGGTTCGTACAGAATTGCAATCTATAAAAGAACATGAACCTTTAACGGCTATTTATTTTGATGGTCGTAAGGACAAACTTTGACTATAACTAAGGCTGATAATATATCCCAAAGGAAGATTAGAGTTGAAGAACATATCTCAATCATATCAGAACCCAATTCTGAATACATCGGTCATCTTTCTATTGGTTCGGGTAAAGCGGCTGATATTGAGAAAAGTATTTTCGAGTTTCTTGAAAATAAATATGACTTTCATTTTTCTTTGGCGGCAATTGGATGCGATGGTACTGCAGTTAATACTGGTCGGAAAAATGGAGTCATTGTTTTATTAGAAAAACTTCTGAAGCGCCCTTTGCAATGGTTTGTGTGCTTGTTGCATGCAAATGAATTACCACTTCGCCATTTGTTCTCCAGTATCGCCGGTACTACTACAGGCCCCAATACTTTTTCCGGCTTGTTAGGAAAACAGCTTGATAATTGTGTTGACTTCAAAATAGAAGCATTCGAACCCATCTCCACCGAATTGCCGGATTTGAATATTGATTTGTTGAGCACCGACCAAATATACCTTTATCAGATGTGTTCTGCTATTTCTTCTGGTACAGTTCCACCAAACTTAGCTTACAGAGACCCAGGAAAACTAGCACATTTTCGATGGTTAACTTGCGCTAACAGAATTCTTCGGTTGTATATTGGTACAGCCAAACCGACTAACAATTTGAAAGAACTAGCCACTTTTATCATGAAAGTTTACGCACCAAACTGGTTTGATATCAAGTCAAAATCCTCATGTAAGTTTGGTCCGATTCACATCTTTAATATGGTCAAAAGATGCTCGTATTTGCGAGATGACTTAAAAAGTATTGTCTTAAATACTATTCAAAGAAATGCTTTCTTCATACACCCAGAAAATCTATTGCTGGCTATGTTGCAAGATGATGTTCAGCATGTACGAGAGCTGGCTCTTCGGAGAGTTTTAAAGGCAAGAACAGAGTCCAAAGGCAAGGAAGTACGTGAATTCCCATTGCCAGAACTTAAAACAGATGCGACAAATTATTATGATTTGATAGAATGGTCGAAAGAGAAGATAATAGAACCTCCTGTAACAATGAAATACAGCGACTCGGAAATTACTTCAAAAATTGCATCTGGAGGTAAATGGTTGGATATTGAAAAGTACCCTTGCCACACTCAAGCTGTCGAAAGGTGTGTCAAACTTGTAACTGAGGCTTCGGCATCTGTTTGTGGGCCCGTTGCTAGAGACGATTTCATTCGTACTAGAATAAAATCCATGCAAGAAATACCTGTTTTTGACACCAAATCTCAGTATTTCCGTCAAAAATAAGACACTCGGACTTCTTATACTGAACATTAAACTTTTATTTTTATGGTAATTTCATATAATAATTCATTGGACTTGTAGTTTTATGTATAAATTCAGTAAAATATACGATTATAATGTCAAAAAAAAATGTTTATTTGTAAGTCTATTTTTTTCTTATTTATCAACCTTCATACCTAATGCGCCACCTCAAGATATTGAGTTAGGAAGCTGTAATTTTGCATGCACATTTCCATTACTATGGATCAATGTTTGAGAAGGCAGGAAACTTAAAATTAAAAAAAAAATTTTCACTCCACCCTAATACTTATATATCAGGACTTATAAAAATACCAAAAGTCAAAGGTGAAATTCAAAAACTCAAACAAACCAACGTCAAAAACTTAAACGCCAAATTAATGTTCTAGCTTAAAATATAATAAACACAGACAACACGATACATATAGCTACAAATGAGCAGTAAAAAATTTAGTTTTTTTAGACAAGTTTGCCCTTTCTTCTTCCTGCGCAATAGTCGTACATTGTTTTAAGCAGTTATGCCTATCCTGCTATGCAGTTTGAGAGGTATTGCGTAGGGTCCCCTAGGCTCACAACGAATCAATAGCTTAAACAACCTACACCGCATTCATTAAAAAATAATAAGGCGAACACAATTATACAGCGTATAAGCGCTCATGCTGATCAATAAACAGTGAGCAGCAAGTCATGGTACCCCAGTCAAAATAAAAAATCCATGAATTTCTGAAAAAGTACATAACAATAAATATGAAATTTATTTTTATTTTGTGTATTTACTTTTATACTTAATAAAATCATAGAATATTTCACTTGTTTAACTCAATTAAATATTTAAAAAAAAATAATTTTTACGACAAAAAACTGTTGGTAACCCTATAGTTTTTTCATATATGACTTTTAAAAAAAATGTCGAGAAAAGTGATATCAATAGAAGAGAGAAAGATAATAATTAATTGCCACGAAAATGGTAAATCTTATTTCGAAATTGCGAAAATTATAAATAGGAGTAAATCAACTGTGCAAAAAGTTATAAATCGGTTCAAAACAGAAAATATGATTGAAAATAAACAGGGCGTCCACCAAAGCTTAATAATAGGGAAGAGCGAAAAATTGAAGCCATTATAAAAAAATCCATTCACAAGTGCACCAAAAATAGCTACAGAGTTAAAGGAATCATTTGGGAAAGATGTTTCTGCAGACACGGTACATAGGTGCATTAAATGGGCCGGGTACTGAGCGCAAGAAGACTCACATTAGCGAAACAAACAAAGAAAAGCGTGTGGAGTTCGCAACAGAATACAAAAACAAAACAAATGAGTTCTGGGAAAAAGTTATTTTATCGGACGAATCAAATCGGATCGGACGGACGCGTATTGGTTTGGCGGAAAAGTGCGAAGAGCTAAATCCAAAGAATACTAGAAAAAGGGTTAAGCATGGAGACAGTGGAGTAATGGTATGGGGGTACATGTCAGCAGCCGGTGTTGGGAATTTGGTGTTCATTGAGGAGACGATGAACAAAACAGTAAACATGAACATTCTGAAAGATAACCTAAACCAAAGTGCCGAAAAACTGAATATTCGGGATGGTTACTACTTCCAACAAGACAATGATCCCAAGCACACCGCTGCCGATGTTAAGATGTGGATCACATACAATACCCCACATATGCTAAAAAACACCTCCTCAAAGTCCGGATTTGAACACCATTGAGCACTTGTGGGATCATTTAGAGAAACGCATCAGAAATCATATAATTTCTAATAAAGCTCCGCCAAAAGAAATAATTTTGTCTGAATGGGCTCCCAAGAATCGATTAAATAACTATTAAAGCATTTAAAGAAAAGGTTAAAAAATAATATTATTTTATATCAGTCATTTGTTTTTGTTTTCCATTCCAATTGAATTAATTTACATAAGTCTTCTTCATCATTGCGTTATTCACAAGAGTGGTAGAATAGTGGTTTTGCAACTAGGCGTGTCAAAAACACCACAAAGACGAAGTAAAAATCAATAAATAAAATAAATAAAATAAAGTTTGGGTGATTTTTTTATTTGGAGCTCGGTAACTCTTTTTAGATTTGACCTTGTTAAAAAGACCGATTAATTATTAAGTGGTTAGTTATGCCGTCAAAACTTTTATTTTAATACAAATTCGTATCAAGTGTTAACAAAAAACACAAATATTATATTCATAATGGCAAATAAATATTTGTTCTAATCTAAGTCAGTTTTCAGTTTTGTATCTAGTGTGACAAAACATATGTGGGCAGCAATAATACGAATTACATCGTGCACAGTTTACTGATTAGAGAAATTCCCCGTTTAATTCACAATTTTGTACATATGTGTGTATGTACTAGTGCCACGACTTGTTTGGAGCAAAAAAAATACTTTCAAACTAGAAATAATGATTGATATGTTCTAGATCGATTCCCAGTGTTTCGGCTCTAGCTGACTGCATACTTGGACTTCACTATTTTCAAAACACCTCTGTAAATGGAGCATTCCTCTGTACTCTACTATACTTGCATATGTGTTTTGTATATTAATTTCCAAACTATATATTGTGTTGTTCTATTTACAAACTATCCATTTTAGTAACAAATTTGATACATATGTGTGTTCACCGATATCTTTGAGCTTTTGCTCAACAGCTACGCCAAATCTGCTTACTTACTTTCTATATCAGAGATATACTTATAGAATCCACTTTCGCCTAGTACGCAGATTTACAGTTCCAAATAGAATTGTTAATGTATTCCAGGATTGGTAGGAGTTTGTAAATAGACTGTACCTGAAAAAAATTAAATAGATTCCTTTAAAAATGCTACTGCCAAAATTCGAATGCTAAAAGTGAATTTTATTACAAACAAGAAAATATTGTTTATTTATTTCTTTATTATATAATTATTATTTTACACAACATTAATACGTGGATCATTAACCTTAATTAAAACCGAATACGTTTTATATCCTCCATGCGAAAATCAGACCTTTAAAAATAATTTTCGCTTTAAAAATATGAAATCAAATATGCAATGATTGAATATTACCTTAACGTAAGTATAGTCCTAACCTCGTTTTGTGAAATACGCCACGATGTCAAATCAGAACTGTTTTCAGGATTCCAATACTCGTTGAGCTCAGATACCTTTTCCAAATTTAATATTGTAGCCATTTGTGTTAATCGAGTCATTTTGTCACGAACCGACCACGACGTTGCACTAGCAAGATATGCTCCCAATGCACGCACTTCCTGATCCAGAACCAAGCCACCCAACTAAAAGATAGAACCATAATTAAATTAAATGTGTTTAATAATAAGAAAATACACTCTTTAGACCACGGCCATTTTACGTAGCATTTACAAAGATAGCAATTATTGAAGGTATACAAGCAGGTGTTAAAAGTGTAACGTTTTGAAGGAGTCGCCTCAAAGTATATTAGAACTGCATCTCGTAATTTTTTAGGTCCTTGGAATAATGTCCGCCTGTCTGACATGTTCGCATAATAATTTTTAAAATGAGCTAACAACACTATAATCCAAATTATCAAAGTCAGAATCCAATGGCCTTACCGATTTTCTAGATTAGCTCTTTAAAAAAAAGTTTACAATATGAAAAATGTTAGTTTTTATGATAACCAGACGAAACTTGAACTGGACCAATGACAAACATGAAAAATACGACTAATAGGCTATGAGATATGGCCCTTTTAAATGTTAGCCAGTGTGGGAGTGCCACGCCCACTCAATATATGTAAAATTTAAAAACTCTATTTTCACCGCCGACACCTTAGCTAAATTCTGTGAACATTAAAAAAGGTCCAGCCGGTTTTGAATCTGTACTGTACATTGGTATTTTCCCGGGAATTTCTGTTTTTTACAATTCCGATTTCCCGGAATCCTGGAAAATTTATAACACCTACAAAGTCGATTTGATTCTAAAATGTATAGTCGACGAACATAAAATTAAGTGAATTATATATTAGATATAGTAACTTGCTGGATTCAGAGTTTAATTGGTTAATAATAAACAATATTTGGCCTTTTAAGGAAAGTACAAAAAGTTTTTTTGTTTTGTGGAAATGGAAGAAACATTTTTCAATAATATGTTTTCATAGAAGAGAGCACTAATGGAGAAGTTAAAAATGATTCTATTCTTAATTTAGACGGTTGTAATCCATATTTTAGGTCCTTATTTATCCTACATCCATCCATACAATTAAAAGTGGTGCATTAAGTTCAACTTCGATAGCAAAACCGGAAAATTTAAGTCATTTGTTAACAAAAAGTGTCAGTTTTGTTTGTGTCTAAAGGAAATGTCCAGATGTATTCATTAACATTTGTCCAGATGTACAGCATTAAAAAAACCTTAAGAGAAGTGATTACAAGTAACCGTTTTAATACTTTTTTTTTTGGACGAGCGTTCCCACGCCACTCACACCTGCCCCTGCCGACCAAGGAGGCCACGTCCCCATGACGTAGGGACAACGTACACATTATGGACCGATCCATAATGGAGATGACAAGAAGCGTCATCCATGTAAATTAGCAACAGATATTTATCAACAGCCAATCGGTACAAAAAAAAATATTAATAATAATCACTAGAAAATATAAACACCAAATTTAATACTTTATAATATAACCACCACCTTAATTTAATACAATAATATAATCCAATCAAAGTATGAGAAGGACTAGAAGCGTGCAATACAAAATCAAAATATAACCACCACCATTCTTTATTACAATATTAAAATCTAATAAAAATAATATAAAGCATAATATACATAAGTATCTACGAATAATAACAATTACTAAATTTGTTTATAGCAGCCTAAATTGTTATGAAGACAATGAGCCTTGGTGTAATGATTTTAAATAAAAAATTATTAGTTTTTAATGAATCAAAACATAAGGAGAAATCAATTAAATTATATAACGAATTAAAATCAGCACACATTGTACGAAATGGGTCACCACATGCATAATTGTGCCTTTGAAAATCCAAGTGTAAGAACTGATATTATCTACTAGGTCTAAATGGGACGTTAATAGAAATTTTTGATATTAAGTATTCAGAAGCCACAACCCCACATATAATTGTATATACCATCATCGTATTCAACATAGTTCGCCTACTCTTCAATGGGGGCAATTTAATAAGATTTAACCTGCCATTATAAGAAGGAAGTTCATAACCAGTATTCCAGTGAAGACCTCTTAAGCAGAATATTAAAAATTGTTTCTGCACTGACTCAATTTTGTTAGCATAGTAATCATATTGGGGATCCCAAACCACTGATCCATATTCTAAAATTGGCCTAACTAGGGAAATATAAAGCTGTTTCGTAGCATATGGATCAGTAAACTCTTTTGCCCAGCGTTTCACAAAATAAGACACCATACGCTTTATTTACCATAGTAATGATATGGTTATTAAAATTCAACTTTCTATCCATCATAAAACCGAGATCAATAAATGAATCAACCGATGCCAAGTCAGAGCCACATAAATTAAATTTAGTAGCCAACAAACTACGTCTAGAAAAGCACATATGCTTACACTTTTTAAGGTTTAATTCCATACGATTAAATTCACACCAAGTACTAAATCTGTCCAAATCACCCTGCAGTATGTGACTGTCCGCAAAGCTAGCATAAGAGGAAAATAATTTAACGTCGTCTGCAAACATTAGTAAATTAGAGTTGATAATAGTGTCGGGCAAGTCGTTAATGAATAGTAAAAAGAGAATAGGTCCAAGGTGGCTGCCCTGCGGAACACCAGAGGAAATATAAATTGATCGGGAAAGACTTTTTTCAAATAAAACTACTTGTTCCCTCCCAATTAGGTAGGTGGAAAGCCAATTTATGAAATTAATATTAAACCCAATTTTGCTTAACTTGAATAGTAATAGTCTGTGATTTACTTTATCAAATGTCTTACTAAAATCAGTATATATAACGTCAGTTTGCTTGAGTCGAATAAATGCATCTATAACTTCAGAGGAAAACTGAAGTAGATTTGTAATAGTAGAGTGACCCTTACGAAATCCATGTTGGCATGGATGGAGTATGGGCGCCACATTATGTGAAACAAAATTTGTTACAATTTTATCAAATAACTTAGGAATTGCGCTTAATTTAGCAATCCCTCTATAGTTCGATACATCCAACAGACTACCAGATTTGTGAAGTGGAAACAAGTAAGGCCGTTTCCTTAAATCAGGAAAGTACCCCAATTGAAATGATGAATTAAATAATATGGATAAGGGTAACACCAGGGATTCATAGCAGCCTTTCAATAAAAAATTTGGAATGCCATCGGGGGGTCCAGAAGTACTAGTGTGTTTAAGACGATGCAAGTTTAATTCAATAAGTGAAAAATCTAGAAAAGGAGGAACTATTTGACCTACTGATGAAATTTTTTAAGGGTACGGAATTGCAGGATTAAACGAACGTAGTGAATATGTATTTTCAAAAAAGTCAGCAAAACAGTTTGCAATAGACTGATCGCTTGAGAACTCAACACCATTAAATCTTATTCTCGATGGCTTAGAAGATGTTCGACGTTTTAAATTAACAAATCGATAAAAATGATTTAGGGTCTTTTTTAAAATTGACCCTGACTCTTGTCAAGTATGACCTATAGCATCGACGAGCCTCAATATTGTACCGTTGACTCGCTATGGAATATCTACCATAATCAGCAGTTAGTCTTGTTCTTTTGAATCTTTTAAATGATTTACTCTTTATGTTTTTTAATCTACATAACTCCATAGAAGTCCAAGGCATAGTTTTTTCTACAGCAATGGGTTCCATAGGCACTGTTTTAGATACAAATTCATTTAGTATGTCATAAAATTTCTTAACAGCAAAATCAAATTCCGCAATAGTACTAAAACAGCAGACAGCATTCCAATCAACAGATAATAAAAGGGAATTAAGTCTATGAAAATCACAACGTTTGAAGCAAAATCTAGAAAAATCACCAGCAGGACTAGGAGATGGTGATTGGTAAGGTAATGTAACTGAAAATGAAATACCTATAGTCGGGTGGTGGTTGTCCTCCGGAGTAGCAATTGGATGCATTCTCATAACTTGAAATGAACGTATTTCATTGGTCAAAATCAAATCAAAAATCCTTCCATTCTGGTTAAGAATATTATTAATCTGAGACTAATTCATTTTTGCCAATAGGTCAGCAACATCAGTGGTCCAATCGCTGTTAGTAAGAGAAATAAGTGCTTCTGAATCAGGCAACATATGCCATGATACAGAAGATAAGTTTAAGTCTCCCAATGTTAGGATAATATCAGACTCATTCATACTTGTAATTATTTTTCCAACGGCAGTCAAATGTTCATTATAAACATTAAAATCGTTCGAAGGAGGAATGTAGGAACAGGTAATAAAAAGTTTTTTTGATTCCAAATTGTTAAATTCATCAGAAAAAATACGCTCAGAAGGTAGACAGCAGGAAACCGCAATTAAGACACCACCACCGATTTTCTCTGTTCTATCTTTTCTATAAATTGTATAATTATTACACAGACCCTCCAAATTCAAAATATCAGTTTTTAACCATGTCTCAGAAAAAACAACAATATCAAAATCAAAATTATAGCTATCAACAAATAGGCGACTTAATTTAGTTCTTAAACCTCTTACGTTTTGGTAAGCTATAGTGTATACCTTATCTAGTTTTTTGAAGAGTGTGTAGACTTAGCTGGCAATTTCGCTAAACTAGATCTCCCTCCTCTACTACTTCTTTGAACAAACTCCTTGACAAGCGCCCTGTCCGGCCAAATTTTAGGGTCAACAATCTTATCGAAGATATCTTCTAACACATTTATATTGAATGAGGATAAATGATTAGAAGATGAGTTTAATTTAAAAATATTCAAATCAAAGTCACCTTCCAACTTCGACTTCATATAAAAACTAATGTCATCAATTTCGGTGTCAGGGGCAAACCGAGAAATAAAGACAGTCCTTCTCTCTGGAATGACTGTCAATTTTCTAGGTCTGCTATTACTTGACGAACAGGCCAAATCAACCGTTTGAATAAACGGCCTCTCTCCGGCCTCAACGTCAATGAACACCTCACTAACTGTAGTAGGACATTTTAAAACCGGTGTCTGCAGGTTCACACTCAAAGCTGAAATTGAGTTCGGTGTCCCTTCCGGTTTTTTAACAGCAGTATCCACAAGTCCAACTGCACAAGCAATTTCTTCTCCGCCAGAAGACGGTCCCACATCCATCGGCATATCGTTAACCTGTTCCGTTACAGGACCGCGGATGTACTTTCCGTCAGCTTGGGAGAATTTTTCCTCGACGATTTCTTTTGTTTTGGTGTCGGTGTCGTCGTCTGTGGGACGACAAACTTATCCAAGTCCGGATATATATCAAACATTTCAGAGAATTTGGAAAATTTCTACTGAATGCTTAATAACTCCAATCCCATCTTGGATACTTCCGCAAGTGTATCCTTGAAGAATTTATAAAACTGCATATCAATTCTTTTACACCACGGGCAACACCATCTGATGCCATTATTTTGACCTATGGCATCAGCGGCACGAGCAGAAACGCCGGCACATTTGGTATGACCAAACATACCACATACCCAGCAACCAATCATTCTCTCGTTGGATGTTAAATTGCAACCTATGATCTTTTTTTTTATTAAACTATAAAATAACAAACAAAAAAAAATATACATATATGTATATAGTGATCAAAATTGGATTTGTGAACTACATAAAAAGGGAAAAACCAAAAGAAAACAGTGGCAACACTCTAAAACTCAAGAAACACAAAACGAATATTAAAGATAAAGCAAAATGCACAAAATAAGCTACTAACAATTGCAGCTTAAATTATCACAATGTTGTTGTTGTGAAAATAAAACAGCACTCAATCAAAAATAAAAAGCAGAAATATTATGATATTTGATAAAACACAGGACAGCACTATATCATCAAACTAAGTAAAAATACTTCTAGTGATTATTATTAATTTGAACACGTATAAATAATACTTTAACTTTTTAAATTAATTATTTAAAATTTAGTTGCGCGGACAGGGTTGCCAAAGGAAAAATAGGCTGGGTAAATACCAAGAATTAGCATCTATCCAGGCTAAGTACTCAAACAGCAACAACAAATTATTTTTCTAAAGTTGTTTCCTTAAAATGAAATACAGATGAATTTTTTTTATGTTCATGATTTTTTGTTAACAAATAACTTATTTAACTATTGCGGTTTAGCTATATATACAGTCTTAGTAACCGAGACATAACCTAAAACCCATAGTGAGATTTGAGTACATGTTTTTATTGAAGATTTATTCAAAAGAAACTAAAAGAGGTTCTTTGCGGATTGTTCGAAAATGGACTCAGGTTTTACTCGGAACCCCTCAAACTAAAACTATCTCAAAATCGGTAAAAACAATCCCAGTCCCGAAAATTCCTGCCTATTAAAACAATTTAAAATTTTGAATTCAGTATGAGCATTTATATATTGATCTGAAAGTTTATTCAGTATTTTAAAGAAACAGTACAGTTAAGGAAAATTCTCGTGCATTTTGTTAAAGATTTACTGTTCTTTTTTTCACTTCCATCAAAATATTTGGACTACTGTCGTATCATTGCATTTCTCGCCTTCAGATGTTACAATTTTACTAAAACTTCAAAAAAGTTAGTTACAGAGTTTAAAGTAGCATGTTAAAAGATTGTTTTGTCATAAGCTATCGTATGTTGATGACATTTAACTTAGCAATACAATTTTGTTTCTCTTCTCTCTTCAATTCGATTCCCATGGCATTATAAGTTGTCTTACTCAGAGGAGTTGAAAGTAAGGACATTATTTTGCAAAGGGTGGCTACAGTTGCGTCAGTAGTAAGCAAATTTTTATTTAGCTGAAAAAAAGATTCAAAAACCATTCTTTATGGAGTCTTATCAAGTCTTCCGTTGTTTTCAATCCATTATTTTGACTCGTTGCTTTCTATTCTTGAGAATGTTGTTGAATTATTATTTTTATAACATCTCTCTCACATTTTGGTATATGAAAACCGCTAAGAGATATAAATTTCCTAATAAAATGGCTCCCATTGTTTCAAAAAATCACACTTAATTCATCATTTTTGAACGTATATTTGTCCAATGTTGTTTGTATATATTTTTCTGGCTTTCTGAGGACTTCATTGTCTTGTTTATTTCAGACTGTTGAATGAATTGCTTTCAAATGTCGTATTGGGCGGCTTGTGATTCTTCGTTTGCAAAATATAAATTTAACGCAAATATTGCAGACAGCTGTATCAGGGCCATCTTTTTTATAAGTTCTTATAAACGAACTTTCCAACTAGGAAGATAATTTATTGATGTTTAAAATCAGACAAGACAGTAAAAAACTCGATCATCGACGCTATACTTCTTGGAGGATTCCAAAAAAGCTAAATATAAGCAGTTTGCAACACAGAAAACATATTTATCCCATACTCCCGCAAAGCTTTCCGGGTATTCCCGAGAAAATGATCGGGATTGGAAGGAATACTCGGGACGGGATTTCCCGAAGAAACTCTTCACTCGTTCTCTCTCTTTCAGCAGTGTTCCACAATGGGCCTTAAAGTCCTCCGAGTGAACTCAAGCAACTGTTCAAACTTAACCTATGTAAAAACGGTTTAAAAGCAGTCGAAAGGCTTTGCAAGCAAGGATCGGTGAACGCTACTTCACCATCGTCAGACCCCAAACAACAAAGGTGCTATTACCATGATCAGTCGCTATACACTGAAGAGCATACAGCTGCGCACTTAACAGCTCGAACAAAGCCTCCTCGCAAAGTGGTTAAAAGCTAAAATCTGTAATTTTCTTTTTTATCGACCGATTGAATCGAAACTTGGAGTACATCGAAAGAGTATATTCTAGCTGTGTGCAAAAAATTATGTTTTTTTTTATTTTTACATCCAAATAATGTTTCATTTATTTTTTACAAAAATAAAAATGAAATGCCGGAAATTTAAACGAAACTGATAAAAAAAACTTGCTAATATTAAAATTAAAAATATTTATTTGTATAATATTTTTTTATTTCAAAATTTTATAATTCATTGACAACCTTTTGCAAATATGCCGAATTTTCTAAAAGCATTAAGGCAACATCATCTAGTGTTTTCCCCCATTTACTGTGTAAAACTAAATCAGTATGGGTTTTAATAACCACATTTTCAATATTGAATATTCTGTTAATAGTGAGATCTAAAAGCTCCTGAAGTGACGTTATTTTTGCACTAAAGTTAGTTATTTTAATTGCATAAAGGGATAAGTAACATTTTTTTAGCTTCCAATTTTTTGTTTGTAAGTTGGAAATATAAAACAACCTTTGTTTGTTAAATATTCTCAATAACATATATGTGACGCGCAAAATAGAAAGGGACCTAAGGTTAAAAACCAGTTTTGTTTAGGAGAGCCATTTTAAATATTAGATTCCTTTCTATTTGCGCTTAGAATCGTCGACTTCACTTTCATAAAACGCGCATATCTCTGGGAGGGAACACTTTTGGGGCATGGGATCGGTCTCATTCGATGCTCAGATGTTGTCCACATCGAAAAAAAGTGAAAAGTTGATGAAAAGTTTTGTTCAGGAGAGCCATTTTAAAGATTAGGTCCCTTTCTATTTGCGATTAGAATCGTCGACTTCACTTTCATAAAACGCGCATATCTCTGGGAGGGAACACTTTTGGGGCATGGGATCGGTCTCATTCGATGCTCAGATGTTGTCGACATCAAAAAAAGAAAAAAAAATGAAAATTGATTTTTTTACCCTTAGTTCCTATGCGCTGTCACATATTGTATACTAAGTGTATTGAAAATCCATTTCAATACACTTAGTAGGGACATCAATAATGTTACAACATTGAACACACCCATTTTAATAGTAGAACTAAACATACCCCGTTAATGTCATATGGGTTTTGAAAGCTAACCTCAATAGCGTTAGTCTGTAACGGGATTTTAAAATTGTTTCAACTTTCATCATGGACAATGAGAACCGTATCGCTGTAATAGCGCTTTTCAAGTGTGAAATGAAAAAAAACGATATTTTCAAAACGCTCCGGCCACTAGGGAATAGCCGCATGTTCGTCTACCAATGCATAAAACGTTTTGAGGAGACTGGAGATGTAAAAGACCGCCAACGGTCGGGCCACCCACGCTCTGTTCGAACACCTCATGTCATCAAAGCCGTTAAATCAAGAATTCACCGAAATCCGCTCCGAAAACAGAAAATCATGGCCCGTGAGATGAATATCACGCAAAAGTCCATGAGTCGAATCATTAAAAAAGACTTGGGACCTGGGGCTTTCAAACGACGTACCGGACATTTATTGACTGCAGATTGAAAAAAATAGGATTGAAAAATGCAAACGTCTTTTGGTGAAGCACGCTGATAACTTGCACAGAAAAATTATGTCACCGATGAAAAAATTTTTACCGTTCAGGAAAAATTTAACAAGCAAAATGATAGAGTGTATGCGCGGTCATCTAAGAAGCATCTGAACTGATCCCAAGGGTGGAAAATAGTCATCACCCAGCTTCAGTCATGGTTTAGTGGGGTGTCTCTTACGATGTGGTCACTGACCTGCATTTCTGCGAACAAGGAGTCAAAACATCGGCCAAAATTTACCAAGAAACCGTTTTGGAAGCTGTTGTGAAGCCTCTTAACAATTCCCTGTTCCAAAACCAAAACATGGACTTTCCAGCAGGATTCTGCGTTGGCCCATAAGGCTAAAACGTCCCAAGCCTGGCTTTGAAACAATTTGGCAGCGTTCATTTCCTCTGAAGAATGGCCCTCAGGAAGTCCAGATTTTAACCCATTGGATTACACATTGTGGTGACAAGGTTTGACACAAAAGATAAGTGATCAAGACCTGTTTCTTTGATCAAAGCCGTGTTTTTCTTTTTCCTCGTCAGATTTGATGCTTCTTCGGACAATGAAGATGGTCGCTTTCTTTTAACTGAAGACGAAGAAGATGCCAGAAAATCTGAAATTTCTACGCAAAATTCCTTATTCATCCAATCCTCACATCTTTTTAGGAAATATGCTTTATTTCGTTTGCAATTAGTTCATCATCTGTTGAAAAGCGGTCCCAGCACTTTGTTTACTTGATTCATTAAATGATTAACTGACTTCTGGCACATATTAAAGTTATTCTCTATATAAATTCTTATTGCAGAAACCAACGATAAAAAAATACCAAAAATCCAAACGTGAAAATTTGAAGATTCCAACTGTGATTCTAGCATAAGTTAACTCTGTGATATTTAATTTTTAAGTTTAATTATTTTTGCAATGTTTTTAACTATTTTGTGTTCTATGTGGTACTGTCCGACTGTCGTTCACCATAAAACTTTATCAAAATGCAAATGGAACAGATAAAAGATTAAATATTCAATAAATTTCATCCCTGAAGATGCTGGAAAAATCCCAGCGAATCGTCGAATGCGAATAATGAAATAAAACATCTTTTATTTATTTGCATCATTTATGACCTTATAAGCCCGAGTAGGATATAAACT
The DNA here is from genome assembly GCA_963513945.1 of Hydrotaea diabolus. Lineage (NCBI taxonomy): Eukaryota > Metazoa > Arthropoda > Insecta > Diptera > Muscidae > Hydrotaea > Hydrotaea diabolus. The sequence goes on from OY740717.1 coordinate 108,654,389, forward strand.
GAAAAAAATAATAGTCGTTGGCCTAAGAAAAAAAATATTTAATATTCTATAATCTAATCTTAATTTTATTTATGTGTTAAACGAAAGAAGAAAATGTGTGTATGTCATAACGAGCCAAAATAACGAGTTCTTGAATTAATGCGGTTCGGGACATTTAAATAAAAAACTAAAATTGAAAAGTTAATAAGTTTTAGCATTGGCATTAAAATTATGCCATGTCATTTATCATCATTATACGGATCGAGGAATCCGTGTGACAAGTAAGTTTTTTTTATATCTAAAGGTATTTAATCTATAGGTATTTTTCAAAATAAAAAAATTCAAAAAATCAAATAAAATTGGAATATTTGTGGTTCGAAAGGCCATTTTATGCCATTTATTTTTTGAATATAATTTCTTTCAAATGTTGGCCGCAACTACGCCTCCGGGTTTCCATTCTGAGGGTCTAATATTGGATGACTCGTTCGAGAATTTCGACCGGTATGGCTTTAATGACACGCGTAATGTTGGCTTCTAAAACCTGAATCGTAGCTGGTTTGTCAGCATATACTTTGGAATTTACGAAACCCCAAAGAAAAATGTCTAAAGGTGTGATATCACTCGATCTAGGCGGCGAACTCACCTGTCCAAAACGTGAAATTAGCTGCTTTAGAAATGACCTATCAGTAGATCCATTGTTTGAGCAGCTGTATTGCAAGTAATCTTGACAACACCTGTTGAAACCAATCTTGACGACACCTGTTGAAACCAAGTGTCATCAAGATTACGGGCATAAATTTCAGTTATGCTACCTGAAATTTATGCCCGTAATCGATATCATGGCGCAATAGCGAGCACCATTCACGGTTACGTTCCGACCATCATCATTTTTAAAAAATATGCACCGATGATTCCAGCATATAAACCGCACCAAACCGTGGTTTTCTCTGGCTATAATGGCACCTCTTGAACCTCTTATGGTTGCTCTTCAGCCAAAATGGGCAATTATGTTTATAGACGTTGTCGTTAAGCCAGAAATGTGCCTCATCACTGAACAAAAATGGAAAAAGTCTGGAAATGCCAAGAGCAAGTGATTGCTTCCGAGCAGAGTGTTTCGGAGATAGCAGTACTGCTGCTCTAACTCTCGACATTTTGGTGTGTTGTAATCCTTCTCTCAGGTCTCCTTCGTACACATGACACATTCCCTGCTGTTCTTAATGAAGTAACAATTGATTGCCGTACAGAAACACGTCCGCGTAGGAGAACACCGAATCGTAAACTAAAAGCACGCTGCACTGCAATGATCGAGTGCGCAGTTGAAAAATACGCTTCAACACAAAATGACCTCTCCTCACGTGTCCAATGCATAATGGCAACTGAAAGGCAAACGAATGCAAATCTCACGTCAGCCACTATAAGCCACGAACACTCTCCACTCTTCAACAGTGCCGCCACAGCCTGCATTGCAAAAAAGCAAATTACCGCGCTCCACCCTGTACTTATATTTAAGTTCTATGTGTATAAGTAAGTTTCTTCCTTTAAGTCAAAATTTGTTAAATTTTACTTTGGTACTCGTATATACTTTCATGAAGATTTGAATACACTCGCTTTGATTCCGTTTATATGAATTTTTACTTTTGAAATAAATCAAATATAATTTTCGCTTAAAACCCTAAACTTTCCTGTTTGATTGCAACCCTTTAGACACCTGGTGAGGAGAAATGTGGGATCTCGAAAATTTATCTTTTCTGGATTTATCGTTGTTGTTTCGTGGTCAGGTTAGGTGGACACATAAACACCTTCTGTGTCATCACCAATCCTTAATAATAGAATTCTGGTGCAGTCTTTCTGTTTTTCTTCCAGTATTCTTCTTCTACCATTTCAAGTACGCAAAACCATATTGAAGCAATGATTACGATAGCATTTGAGTTTGAAGTTTTTGAATTTTATTAATTAAATTAGCGATCAATTATTTTAACGTAAAGTTATGAGCGATGAAGCTCATTTTCATTTGAATGGCTTTGTTAATAAGCAGTACTGTAGGTTCTGGGGTTGTGAAAATCCAAGAGCCATTCATAAAAGCCAATTGCACCCCATTAGGTGTACGGTATGGTGTGGGATCACATCTGCAAATATCATTGGGTCTTACTTCTTCGAGAATGAAGATGGAAGTGCTGTAAACGTAAATGGAGAGCGGTATCGGTTTATGATATAACATTTTTAACGACCTGCTCTTGAAAACAGACCTGAGATGTGGTTTCAGCAGAACGGAGCCACTGCCCACACTGCCCGAGACACAATGGCACATTTAAGTCACATTTTGGAGAGCGAATAACTATCCAGAAATGCGGAAATTATATGGAATTTTCTATGCGGTTATTTGACTATTTTCTTTGGGGTTATTTGAAGGAGCGAGTATATGTGAACAAGCCCGAGACACCCCTTCAACTCAAGGCCAACATTGTTGCAGAAATTTGAACGCTACAGCCACAAATTTTGAAAGATGTTATGGAAAATGCTCTTAAACGAGCACAGCATTGCGAAGCTGAAAACGGGGGTCATTCAAGTGACATTATTTTTCAAACTTTGTATAAAAAATTTCCATTTTGTATATTATATAATCTGAGAAAAAAATAATAAACGAAAAAGTTATTAAATTTTTAACCCCATGGTAACTTTTGGCCATCCCTGTATAAGATAACATAATTTACATTGTGTGGCTCCTTATAAATTCAACACTTTTTTTATAACCATTTTAATTTTTAATTTTTGTTTTCTTTTATTTCTTCTGTCTTTATTTATCTGTTGCTTTCCGATGATTGGTAGATTTTGCTATTGATAAAAACTTACATGTTTCCAATGGCAACCATTAATAAGAGTACGATATTCCCCATTTGTTTTATAGTCGCATCGTTAACTTTTTCATGTGCTCTGCGCACTTTCAGGAATTTAGACTTTCGATAATTATGCTACATCTAACGGTTGTCTGAGGAATGTTAAAACTGTTTACTCTGAAACTGTATTTGGAAAATAGATGACACGGTTCAGTCATTTATCCGTTACAGTTAATCGTTTTCTATCATTTCCATTTCCGCTTACTAGTCCATCATTTTCACTCATCCACTTATATTTGATTAAGGATTGTGTTTTACTAATTAGTCTGTATTTTGGATTAATTGGAATCAAGCAGGGATATATAGTAGACCGTCTCGAAAAAAAAGTGCACCGTACACCAGCGAATATAAAGTATTGTTCCAAGGACATTTCAAAAAAATATTTTTTTTTGACCGAACGTAGGGGTCGCCTTTTTAGTTTTTTCGTTATATGTTCGGTATTTACAGTCCGATCTTAAAGTTTGATATAGCGAATTTTTTTGTCTCGAGGAGGCCAATATTTTTGCTCTGAGGTCCATTGACCTCAAGTGTACCGTTCTGGTAGTTACCCCCCAAATCTCATTTCCTACCACCCTAATGTGGCACCCTAATGTTAGAAATTTAATAGCTCGCAAAAAATCATAAAACTTTTGCTAAGAAAGTATTTCGATAATTACAGCACAACTATTAAAAAAAATGATTTTATAAATTTAATGTTGCAGAACGTAGGGGTCACCTTCAGATGATAGATATAATTCCGTTATTTCTCTCTCTCTCTCTCTCTCTCTCTCTCTCTCTCTCTCTCTCTCTCTCTCTCTCTCTTACTTTATTTTGACAATGATATTCGGTTTACCAGTGAAATAACTATTGCGTCTATACTTTTTTAAAATAATTAATTGTGTTTTGTTTATCTTTATATATATAATTCTACTGTACGTGCCGCCCACTGGAATGTGAGGTTGGGTGCACAGGTACTTTTTGGGAAAACCCAATAAAAAGACGGCTATTATGAAGATTGGAAAACAGGTAAAACCCTTTAATTTGCCTTCATCATCAAAATAAAGTAAGAGAGAGAGAGAGAGAGAGAGAGAGAGAGAAATAACGGAATTATATCTATCATCTGAAGGTGACCCCTACGTTCTGCAACATTAAATTTATAAAATCATTTTTTTTAATAGTTGTGCTGTAATTATCGAAATACTTTCTTAGCAAAAGTTTTATGATTTTTTGCGAGCTATAAATTTCTAACATTAGGGTGCCACATTAGGGTGGTAGGAAATGAGATTTGGGGGGTAACTACCAGAACGGTACACTTGAGGTCAATGGACCTCAGAGCAAAAATATTGGCCTCCCCGAGACAAAAAAATTCGCTATATCAAACTTTAAGATCGGACTGTAAATACCGAAGATATAACGAAAAAAACTAAAAAGGCGACCCCTACGTTCGGTCAAAAAAAAATATTTTTTTGAAATGTCCTTGGAACAATACTTTATATTCGCTGGTGTACGGTGCACTTTTTTTTTGTCCATGTAAGGTGATACGGTCTAATGTATAGTTAACTAATTGTAATAGGTATTTTTTTTCTTGTGTTTAAATATGTCTCAACTTTATTATATACATAAAAAACAATGGCTATTTGTTTCAATTTGTCATTCATGAATTTTAAACCCGCTCAAAATTTGATAGATGCAGAAGATTTCTAGCAGTTTATGTGTTTCTCTTCACTTAACAAAGAGATTTTTTCGGTTAAATTTGGTATATTACGTATACGCACCATACCATATCAAAATTGTTGGTTGTTCGAACATTTGAACGATAACACACATACAACAAATGGCATCGCATTGCTACACACATATCATCATCATTTCTTCCGCCGAAAACAACTCCGCTGATCCAACTGGAGTTGCTGCTGTAGACTTGAATCAAAATGACTCAATGAGATATTTTATAACGTCAGCGATATCCGGACAACAGACACAATTGTTTGCCAACTTAAGCAATCAAATTGCTGCGATGGTAGAAAAATCGGTTAAAGTCAGCTTAGCTAGATTAAACATAGAAGCATCAAACTCGATCAATCAAATAAACACCAATCACCGAACTTCTCAAATGCAATCCTTTTCTGATGTGGAGCAGCAAACTTTTCACCAACTTTTAGGAATCACACCCAATAACAATACCGGAAGTGTGAATGTTCAGAGGCATTCAGATACATTTGCGGCTACTTTCGGATTAAACGATTCCACGTCAGGATCTTCCCCTTTGCCCGATTTGAGTGTCCGTCCTGATAAGGTTTTGCAAATTATAGCCAAGTGGAAGATGAACTTCACTGGTGCTCCTAATAGCTTAACCGTGGAAAAGTTCATTTACCGAATTGAAGCGTTAACCAATCAAACATTGCAAGAGCACTTTGCCCTGCTTCGCCACAATGCTGGTTCTTTGTTTGAAGGAAAAACTGCTAATTGGTTTTGGCGTTATCACAAGTCTGTCACAAATATCTCGTGGCCGCATATGTGCCAAGCATTAAGACAGCAGTACAAGGACTCTCTCACCGACGTTGATTATAGAGATATGATAAGACAGGGAAACAAGAGGATTAATGAAAGCTTTGATAGCTTTTACGAAGCTATTGTGGATCTCACGAATGTATTAGATGAGCCATTGTCTGACATTACCTTGGTAGAGATATTGCGTAGGAATCTCTTTCCCGAGATACAACACGAAATTCTCAGTATGCAGATCGTTTCTGAATAACAACTTCGTGATACGTGCCGACGTAGAGAGTTATTTTTGAAGATGTTTGTAGGAAACATGGATTTAGTTCTTTCAAACATGGATCTGTTGTAAAAAAGATTTCTGAAATAGATCAGGAATGTGATGGGGACCTTGTTGTTGAGTCTGAGGATAGCGTCGGTATTGATGAGATAGCTTTGGTTTGTTGGAATTGTCGTAAAGTTGACATCGATATTACGATTGTTTGGCTGACAGAACGGTATTTTTTTTTTGGTTGTGGGCTACCAAATATTCACAAGCCTAATTGAGAAAACTGTTAAAAAAAATGGTCGCATGGGTACACACAAGGGTGCATTCAGAAATCCGAGGAACAACAGAACGACGCTGGATCCCGAAGCTAAAGCGCAAGCTTTTCTAGTTCTATCCGAAACACTACAAAATTACACGGAAATGACACAAACAAAGAACAAGAAGAAAAACAAGAAATTCCTCACTCGAGTAATATTCATTAAGCTACGGTCATATTTGGCAAATATTTGACGAAAATGTATTTCATCATATTTGCTCAAAATTCTGTCAAGATAACACAGGTTTTAATAGTTTGTCCAAACATGTGTTAAGTAATGTAAAAAAGAAGTTTGGGAAAACATGTTTGACGTGTGTTCACATTTGAATAAATATTTGAATAAAAAAATATTTGATCAAACTGTCAAAAAATATAAATTTATTTTCTGTCAACCTTTTGAAACCAACAATGCAGGAATAAGAAAATTTACTGATTTTGTGCTGTCGAGCAGCATCTTTGATAATCTTGGAAGAGGAGGATATGACAATAAAGCGCAATAAATGCAATGGGTTAGGGAGTGGGTACGTAGTTGGAATAACAAAGGATGCTGCGCAAAGTTGTTTAAAGAACTGCGTTGTTAAAAGAACCAGCTCTCTATAAGTATAAAAACTTTTTGCGTGTAAACGCAGCAGAGTTTGACTATTTGGTGAGCACTTAAATGAGATGTAGACCATTAAAATTTTTAATAAATATTTTTGTGTAGTTGAAATTAGTTGCCCCGCTAATTACAAAAAAGACGACACAACTTCGGGAGTCAATTTCAGCCTCCGAACGATTAGCTGTTACACTGAATTCAGATTTTAACAGCTGCAATTTCTTAATGTTTGCTCTTAAATAAATTTTATAAGATCAAATAGATATTTGAGAGGAAAATATTTGTTGTCGGTGGTCACACAGTGTTCACATTGGGCAATTTTTTGTTTTCTGGCAAATATTTTTGGTTTCTGTTTTGTTGTTTGCCACTCAGAAATATTTTGTGGTCGGATTGTTTTCCCAATGTGAACGTACCTTTATTATTTTAAACCACTTCATGTTCGAATGCAGCAATATTATAAAGCCAGAGCCGTATATTTGATTCTTCGTCTAATCCTACCCGGTCTTTTGTGAGGATGCGTGCATTTTGGCAAAAAGTTAGGGGTTTTAGAAGGAAATTCATCTGCTCAGTTTTGAACAAACCTGATGGTGTAAGACCTTATGTTGAGGTAGGCTGGCTTCCTTAAGGTATATTTACAATGTAGCAATACAGTATTAAAACAGAGTTACAGAGATACATGGTATAGTTACTCTTTTAATACGTTGAATAATGATACTGTGCAACACAGAGCTCGTTTAGAAACATTTTTATGCATTGTATCTTACTTATGCTTCCTCCGTCGCCGTTGTGTTATGTGTTGCATTCGCTTTGCTCCTACTTTTATTTGAATGTCTTTGTTGATTTTCCTTGCGTATTAACTACAACAGTGTTGCAGAAGGGAATACAATATATTGTCACAACTTTCAGGGTTGCATTTACGCGTTTTGAAGTTTAGACGTTATTCTCTTTAGCAAAACGTTATTGGGTCTTTTGTATACTGCAGCATCACTCAGCTGCATTGGTGGTAAAGTAGCCGAGGACTTTCCTTATGCCGATGGGAATACGGTTTTTCGAGACGTACATTACATTTAAGAATATCGAAAAGGTCATTACTATTTTTATAGTCCCTAGACTACAAAAAGATTTGTTTTCAGTTATAGATTTTTGGGAGCATTCTGAGTTACTTTTTGAGTTGGGAGGATTGGGTTCTGTTAGTACTCTGGGTTTTTATTCTATGATAGATGAGGTATCAGACCAAATGGAGTTAACCATATGCGACAGCGATTAGATTAGACAATTAGCACCTTTCCATCTTTTGCGAAGGAGGGTCTAGGAAAAACGTCTGTCTGAGCCATGTCATCGAAGTTGGCAACGCAAAACCTATACAACAGCGTCATTTTCCGGTATCCCCTGCGGTAAAAAAAGCTAAAATACGCTGAATAGGATCCTCAGTAGACTGCCGAAGGCAGAAGTTTTATCGGTTTTGGCAGAAAAGATGCTTTTTGGCAGATTTCTCTAGATAACAAATCCAAGGATATGACGGCATTTACTGTACACGGAAGGTCTTTATATCATTACAATGTGATGCCTCCCAAACCATGACCCGTTGGGGGCATTAACCTTGTCCCGGTTGAGGGCGTTTACACCGCCAGCCTAAGATCAGAAGTTTTTGTGTATCTAGATGATCTGCTAATTATTTTGGAATCGTTCGAAAGGCATCTTGAGGTTTTACGGACAATTTCTCAACAACCAGGCGATGCAGGGTTGACGATCAGCGTTGAAGAGAGTAAGTTTTGTGTCCATGAAGTACAATTTGGACATTTGGTTGGTAACGGCGTTATTCGCACAGACCCGGTATAACTGTCCGCCATAACCGACTGCCCAGTTCCGCAATCTGTAAAACCACTTAGACGTTTTCTGGGAATGAGAGGATGGTACCAATAGTTTATTCGGATTTACGCTTCAGTGACTATGCCTTTGACAGATTTGTTACAAGGTAAACGAAAATTTGTATGGGCACAACAAGCTCGAAACGCTTTTGAGACATGGAAGTACGCGGTTAGCTCGATGGGATTTAAAGCTGCAGGCCCACAGATTTAGCACTTGAACGTGGTTCCGGATACGCTATCCAGAACTAATACTGACGACAAATTGACATTAGATGTTATTATATTACTGACAGAGGGGTCTTTGCGGATTTGACTTCCACACATTTTCAATCGGACGAGTACAAACAACTTATCGACAAAATTTAGGAAAACATTACCAGATTTCCCGTCTTGAACATATTGGACGGATACTTATATTTCGGACAATAAGTTCCACTGTACAGCAATGTATATGCGGTGTGAACCACATAAACACTGCTGTACATGCGCCACAAGCTAATGCGTCTGAACGAGTTCCCAGATCGGTGTTGTGCGCAATAAAGTCATATGTGGACCCGAACCAAAAGAACTGGGACTCATTCCTCAGCAGTATAGACTGCGCTTTGAGATCTGATGTTCATTCTTCGATCAGGACTTCGCCTTATTACTTATACATAACTTTTGGTCAGCATATGATAACAAACGGATCGATATACGCCTTACTGAGAAATTCAGAGATGCTGGAAGACCGATCAGTACAGTTTGATAGGGATTATTCTAGGCAGGTAATAGGTAGGAGGGCGGTTGATGTGAAACGCAAACAATTCAAAAAAAATGAAAGAACTTACAATCTGAGATCCAGAGTTTTCATATAATGTTGGTCAAGAGATTTTCAGGCTGAACTTCAGGCTGAACAGGTGGCATCAGTTTTCTGGTCTTTGCAATCCCCGAAATCCGATCTTTTCAAGGGATATTTGTAGTGGCACTTGTAGATTTTTTCCCACCTACGTGTACATATGCATTTTGTTTAAAGTATCCGTCGGTACATTCATGTTTAAGAACGTTTCAAAGTCAGTTTAGTACGTGTACTTGTATGGTAGTCTGTCGTGGAACCAAGGATGTGTTTCCGAACTGGAGAAAACAGGTTCGAAGCCCAGTGATTTTAACCTTTTTTAATTTTTACGCTTTTGTTTGTCTGTATTCTATGTTTGCCTATTTGTTGAAAATAAATTGGGAGAGTTGTTTCATTGGCGCTTCGCTATGGTTATATTAGTGTGGTTAAGAACATACACACGTGCGTTACAAGGAGACATATTGGCTTTGGAATGGATTGAGCCTTCGCGCTTTAGTTAATAGAAGTTTTCGGAAATACCATTGGTTTTATAAGGGGTTTGATCAGTAGCCATTTTACATTGTGCAACAAGTTTCCTTAACGAGGTGTCATGCAGTGCTGTATTTTAAAGCCAAAAGGCCATTTTTTTTACAATTGAACATTTTCATTATTTTTCGAGTTGAGGTAAGCAACAATTCGTGTTTTTTCTCAACATCGCTTTCTGTTTTAAGTCCCTGATTTTTTATGAAAACGACAAGAAAATACAAACACAAAAAAAGTTTGTGTTGGCGTCTTGTTAATTGTCGTAGTACTAATCCAATAATTACTTGAAATAGAGAAAAATATATGTCTGAGAATTATCGTGTGTGTGAATTTCTCTTTGTATACAAACTCATTTCTGAGTCCACATCCTTAATAGACTTTTTTTCGAAAACTCTATGGCAAGGGGTTAGAGGTCAGGTGTCTGTTCCGTTTATTTTCGATCATGCGTTGCGATACGTTTCGCTCTTCCTAGTTCCGAATATAGATGAACAAATTATTTTATATGGAGCATAGGGTTATTCTAAACATTATGTTATCTTATACAGGGTTTTCCATTAAGGACACAACAATTTTATATATTAATAAAACACAGAATATTTATGATATGGAGTTCAAATTTATTCCCGGTGTAGTTAAAAATGTTAAATTTTAAGAATGAAATTTGATTTCGGTCATATGACCACCACGAGTCCACTCTTGCACACATTTTGACCGAAACGTTGGCAAATTCGCGTTGGATGTTGTCTCTGAGCTCGTCTAAAGTTGTAAGCTTATTGGCATAGCCCAATAACATGATGTTGCTCCATAAAAATAAATCCAACGGCGGACCATTTTTCGAGATAACACGTTCACCAATTTGCCATTCAGTAAATTGATTTTAAAGCGTGCTGTGTGGCTAGTGGCGCCGTCTTTTTGAAACCACATATCGGCGATGTCACGCTCATCCAGTTATGGCCAAAATTAATTTTCTAACATGGCACGATAGCGCTCTCCACTGACGGTAACATGATGATTGTTTTCATTGACGAAAAAATACGGCCCAATCAATACGGAAATACGGAATTGTGTCTCTTGAAGCATATGTGGGTTTGTTGCTGCTAATAACGCATATTTTGTTTTTTTTTTGACAAAACCACTCAGCCAGAACTTCATCGCCAAAGATGATTTTTTGATGAAATTCTGGATTTTTGTGAAGAGCCACCGACTCAGAACTTTACAATGATGAAAGTGTTGACTTCGACTAACGTTTTGACACTGAAAGATCATTAAAAATGTTTGAGGGTGCGTTGATGTAAAGATACTAAATTGTTATGTGCCTATTGGAATACCCGTTATTAATGAATTCGACTTCTACATTTTTATTCAAACGATTGTTAATAGTAAATTAGAAGTTTTTAAATCTTTATTTTTAATTTTGCTCGATATTGTTCCAGTTGATAGATTAAGTCCTAAATATGAACGACCCATGGATGGGCCGTACTGAAGTTTATAATGCTAGGTCTCTTAAAGGCTTCACTTGTAATGCATTTATAAGTGATCCTACTGAGGATAATCGCCGAACCTCTCGTCGTCACAGAAAGTAGTTGAAGCTGCACATTTAGAAGATAGTACTAACCAGAAATGTTTGATAATGAAGGGAGTAGTAAAGCATTGCGGAATTTAAGAAATTCTGGGTGTTTGGAAAGGAATGAAATTAATCTCTCAAATATCAGCCCTAATGACATGATTATGTCGTTTATTTTAAATGATAACGTTTGCCCTTCAGATACATTTTATTGTTCTCGTTTAAATGTTTAGATGCAGACACATCGTTTTTCGCTTTTAAGTAGTAGAGTAGTTTCAAATTCAGTAGATCCCGGTGGGTTTCCTATGCAGTTTGTTAAAACTATTTCCCCTTATGTATTGAAGCAACTCCTCCTGCATTACCACATTTCTCGGTGAAAATTTTTGTCCGATAAGCATTTTTCCATGTCTATCCAAGACTGGTGAACATATATTAAAAATTCAAATACTTGAACAAATATCACAAAGTTATCAGATCCAGGATTTCCAAATAACTGATAGTGTTCGATTAAATGTAAATAGTAATGCTAGGTACACACGATGCAACCGTCGAGAGCAATGTGTTACAGCAAATTTTTTTGTTAGCATAACACGTGACAACTGATACACGCGAATCAACGTTTGCTACAACATGGCATTATGATTGCATTTTAGTTTCACTGGACTTAACAAGGTATTTGATCGTTGGAATCAATTTTTTTGATTGTAAATTTTAAGCACTTTATCTGATTTTCTCCTATGACATTTTGATTTACGAATTGATTTACTCCTATCTTTGTTAGTGTATGTACCATAGACTCGAGATATTGTTCTGTGTCATCTGGTGTTCCCCAAGGCTCTGTTATTGGGCCATTTTTAGTTTCTTGTACTAAGATGATTCTGTTGATTCATAACGTGTATAAGTAAAGGCGGTGAAACCATTCGTTTTTAAAGACGATATCCACCTTTAATTTAATTTCATCCGAGATCTCCTAAGCGTGAATTTTAACATTGATAATCACATACGTTGGAATTTGAATAATGACCTTTTGATCAATGGTAATAAAAAACACTTTTCGGCCAGGGGCAGTCACCTCAACAATATGTGTTTTTTGTTTGTCCATTCTTTTGCCGTGGGAGCAGCACTTCCCGAAATGCCTGCTCCGAATACTACTGGTCCGAGGCGGGATCGAACAAAACCCCGGATCTTGGATCTGCTCGGTTTGTCAGAACCGTATACACACACCATTGTGCTACGACTGTAAGGCGTAATCGTTGCATGGAGTGTGTGCACTTCAGGAGCTGTTCAGGTCTGAACCACATCAGGGAGTATAGCGAAGCGGACTTTGCTGCCTCAGCCGTGGGTCTCTGGATTTGGTGTCATCATCGCCGTCCACATTTTCGTCGTCATCATCATCCAACTACTACTTATAGACTCCCCCGCAGTCGCCATCGCAACAGCATCAACATATACTTATACAGCATCTAGCACCACAGATTGCTGTTGCCACTCCTGACAGTGCATCAATTTTGCAATTTAATTGCAATGGCCTACGCAACAAAATCAGCGAGGTAATAGAATTTATGAGTCGGAGAAACATCATGTTCGCTGCGATCCAAGAAACGAAGCTGAATGCCACCAGCAGCTTTTACAGTTGTGACGGATACAACGTGCTACGTAAGGATCGCTCCAGAAGTGGAGGTGGGGGACATTCTGTGCAGTACAGACCTATTTCGCCTGAGCTTGACTCTAGAGAACCATACATGGAATGTATGGGGAGACCCATACATGGAATGTATGCTGTACAATGTATAAGTATACATCCCGCCGGTTCGTAGCTGTGCCCCGCGCTATTTGTCTGACATTAGCAATCTGCTACAAGGCAATAACCGCTTGGTCCTAGGAGACTTTAATGCTCACCACGAACTGTGGCATTCTCTCCTAGACAACGACCAGAGGGACATAGCTTAGGCAGAGCAAGTTGATAGCTCTACGTTCCGCACAGTAAATGAGGACAGCCCCACGCGGATTATTGGCGATTGCCATAACTCGCCAGACATTACTATGGCATCGCCTGGCTGAGTGGGCACCCGGTCGCAATGCAACTCCACATCGAACCGAGTAGATGCAAGGTCCGTGGTTATGTTCGATACCGGTGGGCACCGGACCAGTAATATTCGGAGCAGGTATTTCCGGAAGTGCTGCTTCACGTCGAAAAAGTGGACAAACAAAAACAAATATACATGTCGATTATGCACGCCGACGGATTTGCTTCGGATCGGATTGACTCGAACCGCACTCGACTCACTTTGTTAGGAAAATGGTATTAGGTAATCCGTCGGATGACTACATTACCAACATGAAGCCGATGTTACATTACAGCTGCGAAATTGACATTTATAAACAAATAAAAAACAAAAGTAATAAAGAAAGTGCGCTGAAATTGTCATAAATTTTAAAAGAAATAAAATATATACAATTATAAAAATTTGCAATGAATTCGTCAATTGGATTTTTTATAAATTGTGAAGAAAAAAGTGGCAATAGAAGACAGGTACGGAACAGGGCCGTAAGTGTTTTTAAGCTAGCTGATGTAATGTGGCGATTGCTGATGTTATGGGCGATTGCCATAACTCGCCAGACATTACTATGGCATCGCCTGGCCTGATCAACGACGTCGCCGGACAACCCGTCATCTCAGTAGGATCGGACCACCATAATTCTCTCCATAAATGGACCATCCGACTTCATAACCTATGAAGGCCGTACGTATCTCAATCAATAAAGGCCAATTGGGACGCCTTCAGAGAAGTCACCAACCGCAGCTTTAATAATCTAGCTATTCCGTCGGATGTTCGGGTAACCGCTCGCCATATCCCTACTTGGATACCACGGGAGTACAGTACATGTCTAAAGTGCTAATCTGTAGCTAGCCACTCACTTAGTTCCCGATGCCAGGAAAATGGGCAGAGTGGTTCCGCTACTGAAGCCAGACAAAGACGCAAGTAAAGGAGATTTGTTCAGGCCGTTCTCCTTGCTTTCTCCAGGCAAAGACGCTTGAAGCACTCCCCCTCCCCAGCCTGATCGAACACTTTCCTTGTGCTGACCATCAGCATGGGTTCCGCAAGCAGCACAGCACAACGGTCCTCGTGGCTCTTGACCTAACAAAATCCTTCAACACTGTCAATTATGCCACTCTATTTGAGGACATTGAAGAAACGTCCCTTCCGCCCAATTTGAAACGTTGGGTCGTAAACTATATGTGTGAGCGCCAGACATATGTAGAATTTAGAGACAGAAAGTCGAGGCCCCGTAGAGTTAAACAAGGATTTCCCAAGGGTGGAGTGATATCCCCGGCTCTGTTTAACCTTTACCTCTCTAAACTTCATGTACCACCAGACGGCGTTGAAATTGTGTGGTACGCTGATAATTGCACAATTCTGGCGTCAGGACCTAAAGTGGATGACATATGCGGGAAAATAAACACTTACCTCACTGACTTAGCACGCTTTTTCACTGCGAGGAATATGAAAATATCCGCCTCTAAATTATCAGCCACACTGTTTACTGCATTGACCGCAAAGGTGCGGTTGTCACTCAATGTGAAAGTCGATGACGTCAACATCCCGACTACCAACTACCCCAAAATCCTTGGGGTCACATTGAACAGCCTTTTTCGATCCTCTGCACATGCTACAGCTATCTGCGATAAGCTCAAAAATAGGAACAAGGTCCTCAAGTCACTTGCCGGCAGTACTTGAGGAGCCGACAAAGAAACTTTGTTGACCTCTTACAAAGCGATAGGTCGGTCTGTAGCATAATATGCAGCACCTGCATGGTCGGCGAACGTGAGTACGACGCAGTGGAAGAAATTTCAGACTTACCAGAATGCCGCCCTAAGAACAGTTCTTAGGACCATCTACATGAGGAGAGGAAGGTCCTTACCGTGCGCTGACACAGTTTCCTGCTGTCTAAGCAATTCCTGCTAGGGTGTTTTCACAGCAGTCATCCTAACCACCGTCTCTTGGACTGGATGCCTCCGACCAGGCAGATCAGGTACGATCTTCATGATCTAGAGAGAGAGAGGTCCAACGGTATGAGAGAACCTTTAGATCATCGAAACTATCAGGCAGGCTGAACAACATTCACGTCGATGAAGTCGCAGCAGCAGTATCCAGCTACCGGAGATTTGACCTGAGGAGAAGGTACTACCTCGGCGGACGCAGCTGAGATCTGGATGCTGCAGCCGCCTCAATTCTTACTGGGCACGAATTGATGCTAACGTTCCGGACATCTGTCCCGCCTGCCATCAGGGACCACATGATATGTTGCACCTCTTCAATTGTCCGGCCAAGCCCACTCAGCTGGCCCCCTGGTCTGTGTGGACGCATCCAGTTTAAATGGCGCGTTCCCTCCACCTGGATATCGAAGCAGATACCACATGGACGAACAAGACGTTAAAATAAATATATTGTTGTTACAACCACATGTACGGGAATAACCCGAAGCAGAAATCTTCGGTCAAGGGCTTTTACCCTAGCACTACATGTGGCCCTACAGAACGATAGTGTGTATACGGTTCCAACAGAGTCACCGAGTTTTACGTGATTATCGCCCCGACAGCCTGAACCACGGTGTGCCATCACACTGGGGCCATATCTTCCCATAACTTCCCTTTTGGTTAGGGGTCGGGGACTATCTAAGCCTTTACTGTTCTATGGGTCACAGCACCCGGTCGCAATGCAACTCCACATCGAACCGAGTAGTTGCAAGGTCCGTGGTTATGTTCGATACCGGTGGGTACCGGACCAGTAATATTCGGAGCAGGTATTTCCGGAAGTGCTGCTTCACGTCGAAAAAATGGACAAACAAAAACAAATATAGTTTAGGTGATTTCCCTTGGCAGAAAAGTGTTTGTTTCGGGTCAATCTGGTACATTGTATCGCCTGAGAGTTCATTAATTTTGCAATGACCTACGTAACAAATCCAGCGATGTAATAGAAATTATGACTAAGAGAAACATCATGTCCGCTACGACCCAGAAAACTAAGCTGAATGCCACTTGATACCATTCTGTGCAGTACAGACCTAGTACATATGTCGCCTGTGCTTGACTCTTGAGACGCATACATGGAATGTATGGGGAAAACATTCAAGTCTAGGACTGCTGAGTTAGAGCTGTATAACGTATACATCCCGCCGGTTTGTAGCTTCGACCCGCGGTATTTGCCTGGCATTAGCAATCTGTTACAAGGCAATAACCGCTTGGACTTTAGTGTCTACCAGGGACTGTGGCATTCTCTCATAGACAACGACCAGAGGGGAATAGCTTTGGTAGAGCAAATTGATAGCTCTTTGTTTATTTATTGACATTTGTTTTTATGTACAAATATTTTGTATGAAAGCACTGCTTTTTTAATATAACTTAATATATTTAAACAACGTAACTATTACGTACCTTCTCACTCATTTTGTTAAAAATAATCAAACAAATAAAAAACGAGCAATTATATAAGCTGACAGTTGGTGATGTGCATTGCAAGTAAAAAAACATTTGCACTCGGTTATTTTGCATTACCATACCGTACCATACCATATTTCGTTGAAACTGGTTCATAAATTGTCGTAAATTTCAACACACTGGCTTCTTAAATGATTATGTTTTGCTACCAATTTTCAAACACAATTTAACCGCGGTTACACAATTCAAACATATTTTTCTAATAAAATATTTATTTGTATAAAATAACCTTAATAAAATTGTATTTGGTTCAAAAAGTTATATATGATTACTTGCTTCCTCATAATTGCAACAACACTATAGAAATCGGCAGAGTTCTCACTTGGCTTAAAGTCAGAGAGAAAGTTACCGATTTCAAGTTGAGTCACTTTTCTTAATAAAACACTTTTTAAGCGATTCCTATTGGAGTATAATCGGAACAAATGTCTTATTACCGACTTGGAACGAATGAATGGAATATGGAAAGAGTGATGGTAAAAATGACGCCAGAGTGACGTAATTATCGGTAATCGGTAATTTTAGTCGGTAACTGCGATCAGTACGAGTTATAGAAACAACCTACTGATCACCGATGTCACCTCGCAACCCGTTAGGATCGGACCACCTGCCCATAATCCTCTCCATCAACAGACCATATGACTTCATAATATCAGTAAGCTGTACGTATCCCAATCAAAAAAAGTCTGTTTGGGATGCCTTCAGAGAAGCTACCAACTGCAACTTTAGTAATCTATCCATACACTTGGATGTTCGGGTAGCCCAAAAGAAGTTCCCTGCAATTATTAACATAGAAGCCGCTAACCGTATTCCAGCTGGTCGAATACCCGATATACGACCAAATTTCCCAGCAGAGGTAGAGGGACTCGTAGATGAGCGTGATGACATTCGTTGCTCCAACCCTGCTGACCCTAGAATTCGGGATCTGAACTCTGAGATCAGTCGGTTGGTCATCGAATACAAGCGGAACAAATGGCTAGATCACATAAAGCAGTACAACTAAAGTACCGGAATTAGTTAATTGTTAATAACGGTCATTAACCCTTGTTGAAGTTGCCTTACGGACCCATCGCCTGTGAAGTACACAGTCAATAAAGACGCTGGGTCCGGACAGACTTTCAATGTTGATGATAAAACACTTGGATACCCCGGGAGTAGAGTATATGACGAAAGTGCTCAATCTGTCGTTAGCAACTCACTTAGATCATTATGCCTGGAAATTAAGCAGAGTGGTAACGCTACGGAAGCCAGACAAAGACGCAAGCAAAGAAGAATTGAACAGGCCGATCTCTTTCGGCGTTAACAATGACGTTTGAAGCACTGTTTCTCCTGATCGAACTCCTTCCATGCACAGCACAACAACTGCTATACAATCCATTACCATACCAATAAGTCGCGGTCTTAACCTGAACAAGCCCAACGACAGGGTGGGGCGATATCTACGACACTGTTTAACCACTACCTCTCTAAAATTCCTGCACCACCAGACGGCGTTGAAAGTGTGTCGTACGCTGATGATTGCACAATTCTAACGTCAGAACGAAAAGTCGATGACAAATGTGAGAAAATCAACTGTCTCCTCACTGACTTACCACACAACTTTACGGCGAGAAATAGGAAAATATCCGCCTCCATACATTAGCCACACTGTTACATGGACCGCAATGGTGCGATTGTTACTTAATGTGTAAAAGTCGAATACGTCAACATCCCAACTACCAACTTCCCCAGACGCGCGTGTTTCTGGCTCAGATGAGATCTGGATGGCGCAGCCGCCTCAATTCGTATTGGGCGCTAATTGATGCTAACGTTCCCGACGTTTATCCGCATGCCATCAGGGACCACATGACGTGCTGTACTTCTTCAATCGTACGGCCAAGCCCAATCAAATGGCGGAACAGGACTTACAAAATATATTGTTGTAACAACAGCAACCACGCTACCTCTTACATCTTTGCAAACATAATACCGGGCAAATATAATAAGGTCCACGGGTGACTTACGGGTCCAGATAAAATTAAAAAAATAGTTTTTTGCCTATTTATGAAATCAACTTACTAGCAAACTAAGATAGTAAGCCCAAACGAAGGCTATTTGCGAGTTTTTGATCAATACGTGGTTTTTGAACTTAAAAATAGAGTATCTATAACGTATTTGCTATAAAATAAATAAATACATACTCGGTTGAAAACACATTTCTTGATTGCCCTTTCCAGCCGTACTGTTAGTTCTGATGCAACGATGCTAATCAAAGCATCGTAGTTACGTGGCGTCAAGAATTGTTTAAATGTATTATGTAACCCATCAATCTGGACAATTAGAAACTGCACAAAAGTCTCCCCTGCTTCGTACGCAGCCAGTTCTTCCTAAACAACAAAAATTGCTTATTGTTATACACAATTTTGGGCATTTGCATGTATGTTTACTTACCTCTGTTAGTTGATGTTTATAATTTAGATACTGATCAACCCAGGGATGAAGTCTTGGGTTAATTGCACTCGATCGCAACTGTTGCATGCCGAAGTCAACACATGCTTTTAATGTGTCGCGCACTGATTTCAACTCTGCAAGACAACTTTCAAGTAATTGTTTTTCTCCCGTTGTCATGGAAGAATATGTCCCCGATATTTCCTGTTCCATTGTTCTCCAAAGAGTATCAATGTACTCCGTCGATACATCGGCGTTATTAAGATAAACCAAAAAGTTTATACGAGCCTTTTCACTATCACTCGAATGCAATTTTCCCTGTTGCAATGTGTTTTGTAAAGCATTATATGCCTGTGCCAAATCAATATACCCAGAAGGATAGCCCAACTGTAGATGCGATCTCAAAGCGTTGACAAAATCATTGTCAAGGCATGCTGCTGCGTTATTGATAACCGCGCAGGTGCCATTGACAGACATGCTTGTAAGGGATCGGCGTATTGATTTTCGTAGAATAAAAAATACATCATCCACCATTGAAGAACATAACTGGCCATTTTCGTGGGTATCAAGACCAATGGCTTTAATGACACTCTCCTCCATAAAGTATCTGTACAAATAGAAAAAGAATCAATAATTAACTGACGTGAAGTTATATTTGCAAGAAACACGTAAAAAAATTAGACACAATTTTCAAACGTTTTTTTCTATTCAGTAAAAAATACTCGTAGTAAAGAAAAAAATAGCAATCGACTCTAGATTTACAAAATTGTACAACTCTGCGAGACATTTTGTATTCCTTTTAGTACGATTTAAAGGAATATAAGTTTATTCTCCAAGTTAACAAATTTAAAAACGTTTTGTTTTTTATAAGCGTGTCTGGGAGACGTTACTTAAATTTGTTATTAACAAATTATGTAACTCAAATACAACATAAATTTAAGCTATTATATTGATACGAGTGCTTACACAGGGTGATTTATTCACGACTGGCTCATTTTATGAAAATATGTCCACCTTCGACCATGCCCGAAAATGCAAGGGGGAGAAATGGCAGTGGTTTGGATAGGTGGTCGGTGGGTACTAGGTTAAAATTGCTATGTTCTGAACCAGTGGACGGTTTTTTTTCTAGCCCTACCTCTTACCTTTCCAAAATTACGTAAACGAAGCCCAGAGGTCCACCGTTCCAAAGTTATGACTATTTTACTATCCTACCAATTCAGAACTTACAATTTCATACGCAAAACCTGTGTATCGAAAAATATTTTCGACTACGGACCACAATACGGAATTGCAAGCAGAGATTAAAGCCGTCACGGAATGTTTACGATGGCTCAACTTAAATAACAACCGCTTCTGGGGTGCAAAAAAGAACTAGCCCATTAAGAACGAAGTCGCACCATTGAAATCATTTTGGTTCCTAGACATTTTAACAAAGCCGTCGAAAAAGCTGATGAACAAGGCAAGGAAATTGTCAGCTAGATAGACAGTTGTCATTCTCTTTGGGCCCTGGTCGCTGACAAAATGCTATGGAACAAAAGCGGCAAAATCACCAACACGCTTCGGAGAGACCCCGATGATAGAAGAAGAAAAAGTGGTAAGTTGTAAGCAGTATATATTAAACGGGACAATAGGAGTTCCATTGAACTATTTCCTTCCGTCTGTCCATCTATCGTTGTAACAAAGTACAAGTTACAATTAATAACCGATTTCGATGAAATTTGGTACATTCTTCAAGTATGGGCCAAGGTCGTTAACTATTGAAATTAATCTATACATGGTTTTGTTTCCTGATTTCAGAACCTTTAGCTCTAAAAGCGACATATTACGTCCGATTCCGACCAAATTTCGAAGCATGTCAAAACAAACAAAGGTCCTTTTGACAGAGAAGCGGAATCTTCTGATCAACAGAATGGTGTATGGTATCCCATAGTTGGCCCCGCCCGACTTGTTTTTGCTGTCGTTCGATGATTTCATCTACATTAACCATAATTGAATGTCGTTATATAATTAAATTTTATTTCATTCCAGGTCTTCATCGCCATTGCCACTTCGTAATCCAGTCGTGGGCGTGCCTGGATTCCACGCAATCACTGTCCGTGGGTCACTACCAATTCCACTTACGTCTTAAAATGTCTGTTCTCAATGGAGCTTAATTTGTGGCTGCACATAGGTTAATATTGGCAACATGTTTGGCCAAAAGATTTTTAACACACTCGCAGTGTGTTTATATCGCGGATAGAATTCCATCGCACCCATGCAATAGGGTTGATCTGACACTTGAGTTGAAAATGTTTTTTTTTTGTTTTTCTAGGCATGTGGGGACGCTTTCCCCTGTGGATTAAGAAGATCAAAGGATCGCTGGGCACATTTGAAGCGGTTTGCTATATCCGAACTTGATCCTCCCTGTTCTCGATATTGCTGCCGAGGTAGCAGAAGTTGTCAACGTGTTCGAGCACGGCACCACTTAACTGCAGAGTTTGCAATTGAACACTTGCCTTTAAA
This sequence comes from Hydrotaea diabolus, assembly GCA_963513945.1. Classification (NCBI taxonomy): domain Eukaryota; kingdom Metazoa; phylum Arthropoda; class Insecta; order Diptera; family Muscidae; genus Hydrotaea; species Hydrotaea diabolus. The sequence continues at coordinate 108,676,131 of OY740717.1, forward strand.
AATTTTAATTGTTAGGAGAATATGCTCTGGGCCGATATCTCGTCATCGTTACGAAGAAAACCCCTGAACTCTTAAATTAAAATATTTTTTAATGTCGCTCTTAAATGATACAGTAAAAAATGATTGGTTAACTTTTCATTTTTGTGTTGCGGTGGACTTTTGCCTGGAAATTCCCATATATCGTAATAACTATGAATCGAAATTCTATGCAAATGCATTGACAGCGCATTGAGAAAGGGACCTAAGGGTAAAAAAATCAATTTTCATTTTTTTTCTTTTTTTGATGTGGACAACATCTGAGCATCGAATGAGACCGACCCCATGCCCCAAAAGTTTCCCCCCCAGAGATATGCGCGTTTTATGAAAGTGAAGTCGACGATTGTAAGCGCAAATAGAAAGGGCCCTAATCTTTAAAATGGCTCTCCTGAACATAACTTTTCATCAACTTTTCACTTTTTTTGATATGGACAACATCTGAGCATCGAATGAGACCGATCCCATGCCCCAAAAGTGTTCCCTCCCAGAGATATGCGCGTTTTATGAAAGTGAAATCGACGATTCTAAGCGCAAATAGAAAGGGACCTAATCTTTAAAATGGCTCTCCTGAACAAAACTGGTTTTTAACTTTAGGTCCCTTTCTATTTTGCGCGTCACATATGGACATTTCCATGGTGTCGCAAGGGACAGTCGTACGCACTTAAAGTCAAAAAAATCCTAATAAAACGGATTTATGTTTTGTTAACGGTCTTAACGTATTACTTTTAGTAATCTTTTCAAGTGGTGCTAAGGTTGATTATGGGTAATTTTTCATTTTCAAAATAATTGCAAAAAACAACGGGTGTCGCACGGGACAAAAAACGGAAGTGGTTTTCGAAGCCAACAACATAAACGTCGAATTCAGCGAATCCTGAGGGAATATTTTAAAGAGTTTAATTTGTTTCTTTGTACTCTTAGAAGTATTTAAGAGATCAAAAGTCAATGCTTAATGTCCCTGTTAAAGAACTTTTATCAAAACATGCAATAGATATATCCCATTGAGAAAAATTGTGCTAGCGCAACTTTGCGTTGGAAAAATGGCAATGAATATTTGTGACAGCGCATAGAGAAAGGGACCTAAGGGTAAAAAAATCAATTCTTTGATGTGGACAACATCAGAGCATCGAATGAGACCGATCCCATGCCCCAAAAGTCTTCCCTCCCAGAGATATGCGCGTTTTATTAAAGTGATTTCCGATGGAAATGCCCATATTTGTTGTCGTTAGTCTTAAAATAATTTCAACTGAATATATACGCGAATCAACGATTTTGCAATAAAATGCAAATGATTTGTTAGTGCATACATATTTTGGTAAAAAAAACAAGGTTTGAATGCATATTTTGCTTAAAATACATTTTCAATTCATTTAAGGGTCAGAATATTAAAAAATTTCTCACCATAATGCAGCAACATAGTCACTTAGTAACAACGCTGTAACCTTCAAAACATCGGCATACGGGTGCGTATGAACAAAACAATATGTTCTTTTACTGAAATAAAGTATGATTGTAACAAATATTCGCATGTGCGAGTGCGAATTATTCGCATCATATTTAACATTCGCTTAGGCATTCGCAAAAATAATTTTGAAGTATTCGCTTTCGCATCCACTAAAACCTATTCTGGAATATTCGCAAAAAATATCTCAGTTTCAGTTATATAGTTACCTCAGAACAAAGTTTTTAAGAATTAATTTTCAAAAATGGTTGTGTTTCATTAAACCTTGCGCTCAATCAGCTTTCATATGAAAATGTATCACAGCAAACAATTGTATTTTTTTTAATTTCCCTGCAAAATTATGTTAAATTCTATTGTTTCACATAAAATAATCTTCAAAATCAAAATACAATTATTAGCTTTTGCATTCGCAAAAATCAAGTTTGGAATATTTGTTTTTGCATTCCCTCGCAAAAGTTTATATTTCAATTTTCGTTTAACCCACTTTTGATACACCCTAGACTGGAATTGTTTAAGTGAGTCGTCTTGTCTCCAATTTCGGCTTACTACTTCTTATACGCAAACTTCAAACAATGATTAGGAGGAGTCGAATCAAGGAATTTCTACGCGCCGCCAGGCGTTTAGGTAATTTCCCCAGATCAAGGTAATAATTACCCCATATACCTAAGAAAACATACCTTAAGATCATTTATCTAACCTACCAAACTAAACTCCTTTTTATGATTTTCTTTTCAGTTTTGTTGGTGTGAATACGAGGATTCTTTAGTGAAACACCCTCTTTTATCACAAATTATTATTCTGATTCTAAGCCAGGTATTGCTCTATTTATTACGTATAATACAAATTAATATCAGTTGGTACTCTGTGTCTACTTGCCCATTGCTTTTTCAGTCGTTGACACTTGACTCTGGCACTCCTTAGACTTACGTGAACATATATCAGAAATGTGACTTGTACATTTTCCAGATAGGGGCCAAACCCTTAATATGGACTAAGTAGACTTGATTAAATCGAACATACTTTGTAACTACTTTCGAAAATGGTTGCATTTGGGAGGATATTGCGAAGGACAATGGTTTTGTTATTCTTAATAAGGATTCTCTTACCTTGCTCAATACCCGCCATACACTTACTTTAGTGAATGTATTTATATAAGCTGTCCGGATTTCGGTCCTGGTTTAGCCTGGAAATTATAATTTGCCGGCTCCTAGGAGAAAATGTATTTTCGCATTTTTTATGACAGGTCCAACTGGCCTCTCTACCAGTCGAAGATGATCCAGTTTAATAAAGTATTTTGCGAAAGAGTCTATACCTATTGTCGCAGCAAAAAGACGAAGATCACACCATTTTGGTTTAACAGTGACATTGCTAGACATAGACAGAAGACTATTTAAAGCGATCCCACGACTGTCGGTTCTATGTTCCGAATAGGCCCGAAACAAACACCCTTCATCCAGGGGCAGTCACCCCAACAATAATTGTTTTTTGTTTGTCCATTTTTTTGCCGTGGGAGCTGCACTTCCCGGAATGCCTGCTCCGAATATTACAGATCCGAGCCGGGATCAAACAAAACACTACCTTGGATGTGCTCGGTTTGTCAGAGCTGTAAACATAATCGGGCTACGTCTGTAATCATCATCAATGAAATTTGGCAACCCTGTCGAGATACTTGCATAATTTGAGTGCTCCACGACATTAAATTTTTAATATTTAATTTTAAATTTCTACAATATTTTAGCCGTGTATAATTTTGATAATTATCACTAGAAGTGTTTGTTACATAGTTTAGTAATAAAGTGCTATCAAGTGACTTAACAAATATCATAATATTTGTGCTTTTTATTGTTGAATCTGTTTTATCATCCTTATTTGTGATGTGGATATTAGAGTGTTGCCCCTGTTTTGGTTTTTCCCCTAATATAATTGAACTGATGCCTTTGGCCAGAAGAATGGCATCAGATGGTGTTACCCGCGGTGTTCAAGAAATGATATTCAGTTTTAGAAATTCTTCAAGGATACATAGGCGGAAGTATCCAAGATGCGTTTTTAGTTGTTAAATATTTAAAATAAATTTTCTAATTTAATACATATCCTGACTTGGATAAGTTTGCCGTATCACAGACGACGACACCGAGACGAAAACGAAAGAAATCGTTGAAGAAAAAGACATCATCCTGCATGACTTTATCTGTGGTTCCTAAAATGGAACAGGTAAATGTTTTACCGATGGATGTAGGACCGTCTTCTGGTGGAGAAGAAATTATTTCTAGTGGAATTGAAGAAGTTGTTGATAACGCTGTTAACATACCAGAAGGGCAACCGAATTCAATTTCAGAATTAATTGTGAAGCTTCACACTCCGGTTTCTAGTTGTCCTGCTTATGTCAGTGAGGTGTTTATTGACGTTCAGACGGAAGACAGACCGTTTGTTTAAACTGTTCATTTGGCCTGTTCGTCAAGTAATAGTAGACCGAGAAAAAATTGACTTCATTTCAACAAGAAAGACGGTCTTTATTTTTCGGTTTGCGCCAGACACCACAACTGACAAATTTGAATATTACTTAGTAGGGCCATAAATACTGTTAGACACGTTTTATGCTGTAAAATAAAAAGTACTGAATGTTTTTGGACCAAATATTGTTTAATATATTCATTGATGTATATTATATCCAAAAAGAATCTACTATTCGAAATGTCCGCATTTTGCCTTTACACACGCCTTAAGTCGCACTGGCCAATCGTCAATAGCTGCACGAACCTCGTCCATTGGAAAATTGGCCACAGCTCGAACCAAAGCAGTCTAAAGAGATCCAATGTTGGAGTATCTTTTGTGACAAACCTTGTCGCCTAAAACGTCCACAATTTGCAATCCAATGGATTCAAATCTGGACTGCCTGAGGGTCATTCTTCAGAGGAAATGAACGCTGGCAAATTGTTTCGAAGCCAGGCCAGGGACGTTTTAGCCTGATGGGACGGCGCAGAATCCTGCTGGAAAGTCCATGGCTGGTTTTGGAACAGGGAATTGTTAAGAGACTTCACAACAGCTTCCAAAACGGTTTCTTCGTAAACTTTGGCCGATGTTTTGACTCCTTGTTCGCAGAAATGCAGGACCCCATCGTAAGAGACACCCCACCAAACCATGAATGAAGCTGGATGATGACCCTTTTCCACCCTTGGGATCAGTTCAGATGCTTCCTTAGATGACCGCGCGTACACTCTATCGTTTTGCTTGTTAAATTTTTCCTGAACGGTAAAAATTTTTTCATCGGTCAACAAAATTTTTCTGTGCAAGTTATCAGCGTGCTTCACCAAAAGACGTTTGCATTTTTTATCCTATTTTTTTTAAAGCTGCAGTCAATAAATGTCCGGTACGTCGTTTGAAAGCCCCAAGTCTTTTTTAATGATTTGACTCATGGACTTTGCGTGATATTCATCTCACGGGCCTTGATTTTCTGTTTTCGGAGCGGATTTCTGTGAATTCTTAATTTAACGGCTTTGATGACATGCGGTGTTCGAATAGAGCGTGGGCGGCCCTATCGGTGGCGGTCATTTACATCTCGTCTCCTCACACAGTTTTATGCATCGATAGACGAACTTGCGGCTAATCCCTAGTGGCCGGAGAGTTTTGAAAATATCGCTTCTTTTCATTTCACACTTGAAAAGCACTATTACAGCGATACGGTTTTCATTATCTGACCGCTCCATGATGAAAGATGAAAAAATTTTAAAATCCCGTTACAGACTAACGCTATTGAGGCTAGCTTTCAAACCCCATATGACATTAACGGGGTATGTTCAGTTCTACTATTGAAATGGGTGTGTTCAATGTTGTAACAGTATTTATGTCTCTACTAAGTATATAAAGTCGAAGTTGAATTATCTTCTTATCATTTATCTTCATTTAAGATAAATGTGTCAGAAGATATTTTCTCTTAGGCTGTTGATCCTGATTTTTGGAAAGGGTACTAGTCGAGGAGTTTGTGCAGAGAAATAACAGAATTCGTATTTCCTCTGGTGTACCGCAGAGCAGCCACCTTGGACCTATTCTCTTTTTACTATTCATTAACGACTTGCCCGACTCTATTATTAACTCTAATTTACTAATGTTAGCAGACAACGTTAAACTATTTTTCTCTTATGCTAGCTTTGCGGGCGGTCACATACTGCAGGGTGATTTGGACAGATTTAGTACTTGGTGTGAATTTAATTTTATGGAATTAAACCTTAAAAAGTGTAAGCATATGTGCATTTCTAGACGTAGTTTGTTGGCTACTAAATTTAATTTATGTGGCTCTGAATTGGCATCGGTTGATTCATTTATTGATCTCGGTTTTATGATGGATAGAAAGTTGAATTTTAATAACCATATCATTACGATAGTAAATAACGCGTATGATGTCTTTTATTTTGTGAAACGCTGGGCAAAAGAGTTTACTGATCCATATACTACGAAACAGCTTTATATTTCCCTAGTTAGGCCGAGTATTATGTTAACAAAATTGAGTCCGCGTAGAAACAATTTTTAATATTCTGCTTAAGAGGAATACTGGATATGAACTTCCTTCTTATAATGGCAGGTTAAATCTTATTAAATTGCCCTCATTGAAGAGTAGGCGAACTATGATGAATACGATGATGGTATATAAAATTATATGTGGGGTTGTGGCTTCTAAATACTTAATGTCAAAAATTTCTATTAACGTCCCATTTAGACCTACTAGATACTATCAGTTCTTACACTTGGATTTTCAAAGGCACAATTTTACATGTGGTGACCCATTTCGTAGAATGTGTGCTGATTTTAATTCGTTATATCATTTAATTGATTTCTCCTTAGGTTTTGATTCATTAAAAACTGTAATAATTTTTTATTTAAACTCATCACACCAAGGTGGCGTGGGAACGTTCGTCAAAAAAAAGAGAAAAAAATTAAATTCAGTCAAATTGCCAGCTAAGTCTCAAAACTCTTCAAAAAACTAGAAAAGCTATACACTATAGCTTATCAAAACGTAAGATTTAAAAAACTAATTTAAGTCGCTTATTAGTTGATAGATATGACTTTGATTTTGTTGTTTTTCTGAGATATGGTTAAAAAATGATATTTTGAACTCTTAGGTTTTGTGTATAATTACATGATTTATAGGAAAGATAGAATTGAGAGAATCGGTAGTGGTTTTTATTATCTGTTCTTACATTCTCCTTCGGCCGATTTAAATGTTTATAATGAACATAGAACTGTCTTTAAAAAGATAACTCTAAGCATAAATGCGTCGGACATTATCTTAACATTGGGCGACTTAAACTAATTTTATGTCATGGCACATGTGGCCTGATTCTGAAGCACTTAGTCCTCTAACAGCGGTTGGACCACTGATGTTGCTAGACTATTGGCAAAAATTAATTTGTGTCAGATTTATAATATTCTCAACCTGAATGGAAGGATTCTTGATTTGACCAATGAAACACGTTCATTTCAAGTTATGAGAATGCATTTCTACTCCGGAGGACAACCACAATCCTACTTTTCATTTTCAGTATCATTACCTCACAAATCTCTATTTCCACGTCCTTCTGGTGACTCATTTAGATTTTGCTTTAAACGTTGTGACTTTCGTATACTTACCTCTCTTTTATTATCTGTCGATTGGAAGGCTATCTGTAGTTGTTGTTGTTGTAACAACAATATATTTATTTGGAAGTCTTGTTCGTCTATGGGGGATCTGCTTCAATATCCAGGTGGAAGAAACGCGCCATTTGAACTGGATGCGTCCACAGAGACCTGGGGTTGAGTGGGCTTGGCCGGACAATTGAAGAGGTGCAGTACACCATGTGGTCCCTGATGGCAGGCGGGACAGATGTCCGGAACGTTAGCATCAATTCGTGCCCAGTAAGAATTGAGGCGGCTGCACCATCCAGATCTGAGCTGCGCCAGAACCACGCGCGTCTCCTCAGGTGAAATCTCCGGGGGATGTTCCCCTAGCACTACATTCACACGGTAGCTGGATACTGCTGCTGCGACATCATCGGCGTGAATGTTGTTCAAACCTGCCTGATAGTTTCGATGATCTAAAGGTTCTCTCTTATACCGCTGGACCTCTCTCTCTAGATCATGAAGATCGTACCTGGGTGGAGGCATCCTGTTCAAGAGATGGTGGTTTGGATGACTGCTGCGAAAACACCCTAGCAGGTATTGCTTAGACAACAGGAATTTGTGTCTGCGCACGGTAAGGACCTTCGTCTCCTCATGTAGATGGTCCTCAGAAGACACCCTGTTGATGTTCTAAGGGCGGCATTCTGGCAAGTCTGAATTTTCTTCCACTGCGTCGTACTCACGTTCGCCGACCATACAGGTGCTGCGTAGTTTGCTATAGACCGACCTATGGCTTTGTAAGCGGTCAACAAGGTTTCTTTGTCGGCTCCTCAAGTACTGCCGGCAAGTGACTTGAGGACCTTGTTCCTACTTTTGAGTTTATCGCAGATAGCTGTAGCATGTGCAGAGGATCGAAAAAGGCTGTCCAATGTGACTCCAAGGATTTTGGGGTATTTGGTGGTCGGGATGTTGACGTCATCGACTTTCACATTGAGTGACAACCGCGCCTCTGCGGTCCATGCAGTAAACAGTGTGGCTGATGATGTGGAGGCGGATATTTTCATACTCCTCGCAGTGAAGAAACGTGCTAAGTCAGTGAGGTAACAGTTGATTTTCTCGCAAATGTCATCCACTTTAGGTCCTGACGCCAGAATTGTGCAATCGTCAGCGTACGACACAATTTCAACGTCGTCTGGCGGTGCAGGAAGTTTAGAGAGGTAGAGGTTAAACAGAGCCGGGGATAAAACTCCACCCTGGCGAACTCCTTGTTTAACTCTACGGGGCTTCGACTTTTTGTCTCTAAATTCTACATATGACTGCCCACACATATAGTTTACGACCCAGCGTTTCAAATTGGGCGAAAGGGACGTTTCTTCAATGTCCTCGAACAGAGTGGCATGATTGAATGTGTCGAAGGCTTTTGTAAGGTCAAGAGCCACGAGGACCGTCCTGTCGTTAGGCTTGTTCAGGTTAAGGCCGCGACTTATACGTATGGTGATGGCGTGTAAAGCAGTTGTTGTGCTGTGCTGCTTGCGGAATCCATGCTGATGATCAGCACTAGGAAAGTGTTCGATCAGGCTGGGGAGGAGCAGTGCTTCAAGCGTCTTTGCTACTGGAGAAAGCAAGGAGATCGGCCTGTACGAATCTCCTTTACTTGCGTCTTTGCCTGGCTTCAGTAGCGGGACCACTCTGCCCATTTTCCAGGCATTGGGAACTTCGTGAGTGGCTAGCGACAGATTGAGCACTTTGGTCATGTACATCAGCATCGAGATTCCGTCCGGACCCAGCGCCTTTGATGACTTTGCGCTACTGATGACATAGGCAACTTCGCCAACGGTAAATTGTGGTGGAGCCTCTTCGACTCGGAGAGCGCGGATACGACGCAATACTCTCCTTTTCGCCTTATCACTCTCTGGGTGCTCAATAAAAAGCCTGTTAAAATGACAAGCGCACCGCTTCGGATCTGTCACTGTTCTATTACCGAACGTGACAGCTGTCCGATCATCCTTCCTTACAGGGTTACTGATCTCGGAGTTGAAATCCCTAATTCTAGGGTCAGTAGGGTTGGAGCGACGAATGTCATTACGCTCGTCTGCGAGTCCCACTGCCTCTGCTGGGAAGTTTGGTCGTACTTCGGGTACTCGACCAGCAGGGATATGGCGAGCGGCTGCTGCGTTAATGATGGCCCGGAACTTTTTCTCTGCTACCCGAACGTCCGACGGAATAGCTAGATTATTAAAGCTGCGGTTGGTGGCTTCTCTGAAGGCCTTCCAATCAGCCATTTTTTGATTGAGAAACGTACGGTGTTCAGAGGTTATGAAATCAGGTGGTCTGTTTATGGACAGAATTATGGGAAGGTGGTCCGATCCTAGTAGGATGACGGGTTGCCAGGTGACGTCGTTGATCAGGCCAGGCGATGCCAAAGTGATGTCTGGCGAGCTATGGCAATCACCCATAATCCGCGTGGGGGCGTCCTCATTCACTGTGCAGAACGTAGAGCTATCAATTTGCTCTGCCCCTCTGGTCGTTGTCTAGGAGAGAATGCCACAAGCGGTTATTGCCTTGTAGCAAATTGCTAATGTCTGGCAATATATCTGCAGTTGTAGTTAGGACTGCGACATCGACATCGATGTTTTACAAACATCGATGTTTTCTAAAAACATCGATTACTTCTAACATCGATGTTTAACTGACATCGATGTATTGTATCGTTGTTTGCATATTTGAAAAGTCATGTGTCTAGACTTCATGAAAACCCATGGAGGCATGGCAACATGCATATGTTCCTAAAAACTCAGCGTTGATGAAGACGGCTATAAAATATTTACCAATTACGGCCACTTCTGTCCCCTTTGAGAGAGTGTTCTCGGCTGTTGAAAATATTGCTTTAAGCAGAAGAAGCTCTATCTCAGGAGAGAAGCTCCAAAAAATTTTATTTTGGCAAACCGTCATCTCAAAGTTTTGAAACCTTGAACAATAATCTTTTATTTAATTTTGTTTTAGCAATATAAGTACATAAATAAAATAACTCTAGTATTAATCAAGTTTTATATTTTTTCACCTTTATATCATAGAATAGGATAACTTATTTGTTGATAACATCAACAAAAACCAACAACCGTTAAAAGATGTTTTTGAAAAACAAACTTCAAAAAATTTTTTTAACAGTATAATTAAAATAACTCCTGTATTAATAATTTTTTGTAGAATATCAGCAAAAACAAAATTTCCGTAAAAACATCGATGTTTTCGAAATTTTGTTTTAAAAACATGAAAAGTACATCATGTAAAAGATCCAAAAGAACAGGTCTAACTGCTGATTAAGCTCGATTTTCCTTGACGAGACAACGGTACAATATCGAGTCTCTTCGACAGATTTGTTAATTTAAAACGTCGAACATTATTTAAGCCATCGATATTTAGATTTAATGGTGTTGAGTTCTCAAGCGATCAGTCAATTGCAAATTGTTTTTCTGACTTTTCGAAAATACATATTCTTTACTTTCGTTAAGCCCTGCAATTTCTTCTGTATATCAGAGTCTCTCTCCTCTGATCCATCCAGAGGAATTTTTTAATAGGGTATTTTTCACAGATTACGCGTGAGTTGTGTAGCAGTATCGTTGTAATTGCTATAAACCCTTGCTATATCGGTAGTCCTGATCGTGCATGCCTGTATCCATTTGCCAATATTGTACATATATGTTGAATCCATGTAAATAACTATTGTATATTATCTTTTACGTCTTTATTATATCTAGTTGTCTCCTTCATGTAAATATATTTCACTCTTTAATATTTCACTATGTGTGTTACTTATATTGTTATCCTTATCTAACGTACAAATGACGTTGTTCTCTAGATATAAGTGATGCGAAATAAAGAGTTTCAGTTTGAAAGCTAACATTAACGAAGCAAGACGTGTTTTATTGCAGCGGACAAACTTGCTATAAACATCAGAAGTGGCATAACCCTTAATAGTAATGAGTGAAAACTAAAAAGGATTGCTAAAAGTGACCGTATTTTTTTTCTCCACTTTATAAAAGAAAAACAAAACACTGTTTCGAGAAGAAATAGAAACAAAAGAACTTCATAATTACTAACATTTTGCAAAAACGAAGTTTTATTGAATTAAAAAGATTAGTGTGTGAAGAAAAATGGAAGAAACCGTTGGTTCAAATGAGTATACGGCGACGCAGCTGCGCTGTTGGCTGCAGCATCTCGGTTTACCAACCGCCGGTTCAATTTCGACACTTGTGCTACGGCTGAATGCAGTTCCAACTGATGAGAGAGGAGAGTGTCCAGTTGCCAGCAGCATTGTAATGTCCGATGAGGGCAACACAAACATTGATGATTTACTTGGATTTGAAGCCGTTAATGAAGAAGAGCAGCAAAAGGTTGACAACAAAACAAACGAAAGCAGAATTACACAAATGAGTGACAAAATTACAAATGAAAGTGAAACTGTTAAAATGATCGATGAAGAAAAAAAAGAAAGACAAAAGAGTGGAAACGATTGATGGTGTTGTAAAGATGATCGAAGAACAAAAGGAAGAATTTAAATCTAAATCAAGTGCTGAGGAAGAAAATGAAATAGACAATGAAAGTTATGAACTAAATTATAGTGGTGATGTGAGAATGATTGCAGACAATAAATTACAAAAGATTGTGGACGATATGAGCAAATGTTCGGTTGTAGAAAAGGAAGAAGAAAAAAGTAAATCAGCAAAGAAAATGGTTGACAAAGGGATAGAGAAAAATGAACGAGAACACGAGCTGATGAGAAAAGAGATTGACATGTTAAAAAGAGAAAAGCAACTTCTACGAAGAGAAAACGAACTCTATAAAATGAAAATTGATTTTGCGGAAAAGATAGAGATGGAAAAGAGAGTGGTGGGCAACGAGAATGTAAACAACAACAGAGTGACAACAACAAATACATCGTTGGCTTTTGTTAAAGAGTTGCTGCCCGAATATGATGGAACGAGTTGTCCCAACATTTTTATTGCACAAATGAAAAACATATCCACTATTTACGCTATGGACGAAGGAACTTTAAAGGCTTTGTTTATGGCGAAAGTTAAAGGAAAAGTGCAAGTTTGGCTGCATTCCAAATCTAATTACGTTTATGAAGATTTTAACAATTTGTTTCGAGAAATGGCCGATATGTTTGGAAGCAAAGAGAATAGACTGAGTATACGTCGGAAGTTTGAGTCAAGAAAATGGCAGATGGAAGAGGAATTTATAGATTATTTCAATGAAAAGGTTGCCTTGTCAAGCAATTTGAATGTCGATGAACAAGAATTGATCGATTATATCGTCGAAGGGATTCCTGATGAGAACCTGAGAATGCATGCGAATCTACAGTGCTACAGAAATAGGGCGCAGCTTTTGGCTGCATTTTCTAAGATTCAGCTGAAGAAGCCAGTTGCTGAAAAAAGGAACGAACAACGAGAATCAAAGCCTAGATGTTACAACTGCAACAGCTTGGGACACTTTGCAAACGTTTGTCAAAAGCCTAAGAGAGAATTTGGATCCTGTTATGCTTGTGGAAGATTGGGTCACTTGGCAGCCGCATGCCCCGAACGGAAAGATGGTCAAAAGGTGACTATTAATATATTTGTAAGATATTTTAAATTTAGTATAAATCGTAATTTTGAAAATTGTTTTGATATAGAATGCTTAATGGATACGGGAAGCACCGCCAGCTTCATCAGAAAATCGGCAATTTCAGGAAGAATTAATGCAAATGAGATTTTTGAGGATAATACTTTATTTTATGGAATTAATATGACTAAATTGAATACTTTTGGAAAGTTTAAGTTTTTTGTTTTACACAATAAAGAAAATATTGAATTGGATGTTATTGTTGTAAGTGACGAATCAATGGGATATGATTGTATATTAGGTAGAGATTTTTTGCGAAAAGCTGGGTTAGCGTTGATTTCAAACGATGTGACAAATGTAACAGAATCTAATAGAAATGATATCTTTGAGGATGATTTCGAGAATATGATAATGTCGATTGATTACGACGATGATAGCAGTAATCGGTTGACAATAGGTGATAATATAAGTTATGGGCAGATAAAGAGGTTGGAGAACATGTTTGCTGATTGTTATCTGAGTCCGCAACGACCGAGTGAACCTTTGGTACGAAGTGAGATTAAACTAAATGTGGATAACCCAAAACCGTTTTCCTGTACCCCACGTAGATTGTCGTATGACGAGAAACGACGGTTGCAACTGATTTTGGATGACTTTTTGGAGAAAGGATATATAAGGACCAGCGAATCGGAATTCGTATCTCCTATAGTGCTGGTAAAGAAAAAGACGGGCGACCTTCGCATGTGTGTGGACTATCGTACGCTAAATAAAATGACTTCCAAGGACAGCTATCCAATTCCCCTAATAGACGACTTGTTGGACAGATTAAGCGGAAAACAGTATTTTACCAAATTGGATTTGAAAAATGGATTTTATCATGTTTTTGTTGAAAAGGATTCTGTGCAGTATACGTCCTTTATTACCCCTTTAGGGCAATTTGAGTTTTTGAGGATGCCGTTTGGTCTCAGGAACGCTCCATCGGTGTTTCAGAGGTTTGTAAATAAAATTTTCGCGGATATGGTCAGAGAAGGGAAGTTAATAGTTTATTTAGATGATATCATGATAGCGACTCGGGATGTCAACGAACATTTTGAAATTTTGATGGAGGTATTTCGTCGTTTGGTGCAGAATAAGTTGGAACTGAGGTTAGATAAATGTGAGTTTTTGATGACTGATGTAAAATATTTAGGTTATAGGATTAGTGGAGAGGGAATTAGGGCGGACGATGACGGTATTAGCGCTATAAAAAATTTCCCTATACCAACTAATGTACATTCAGTACAAAGTTTTTTGGGGCTTTGTTCTTATTTCAGGAGGTTTGTTAAAGACTATTCTTCTTTGGCCAAACCACTGACGGATTTGACTCATAAGGACAGAAAATTTGTTTTCGGACAACGAGAACTAGAAACTTTTGAGCTGCTTAAGGAAAAGCTGACGAAGTCACCAGTTTTGAGTCTTTATGATCCTAGGAATGAGACAGAACTGCACTGTGATGCGAGTTCAATAGGTTTCGGAGCTGTGCTACTGCAGAAAAAAGACGGCAAGATGCATCCTTTGTTTTACTTTTCGAAGAGAACGACTGAGTCGGAGGCCAAGTTTCATAGCTTTGAATTAGAGACCCTGGCTATAATCTATGCGTTAAGACGTTTTCGCATTTATGTACATGGGATGAAATTCAAAATTGTCACAGACTGCAATTCTTTAACGATGACGCTGAATAAGAAAGAACTGAATCCGCGGATCGCCAGATGGGCACTCGAGTTACAGGACTATGATTATGTTTTAGAGCATAGGGCAGGGTCCCGCATGCAACATGTTGATGCACTTAGCAGGTGCTCATCTGTGATGGTTATTGAAAGCAACACATTTGAGGAAAATTTGGTTATATGTCAGAATAGAGACGATAAGTTGAAAGCGCTTAAAGACACTCTTCAAAATAAGGAGCACAAAATGTACGAAATGAGAAACGGTGTTGTCTACAAAAAATCGAATAAAGACAATAATTTGTTATTTTGTGTGCCACAGGAAATGGAACAACATGTGCTTTATAAGTACCATGATGAGATGGGGCACATTGGTATAGATAAGATGACGGAACTCATATCACGGAGTTATTGGTTTCCACAAATTAGAAAAAAGGCAAATGAACATGTGCAAAATTGTTTGAAGTGCATTGCTTATTCTTCAAAACATGGCAAAGAAGAGGGTTTCTTGAACAGTATACCAAAAACTACTACTCCATTCGACGTGATACACATAGATCACTATGGGCCGATTGATCATGGCAGAGTGCTGAAGCACATACTGGTCATTGTTGATGCGAGTACTAAATTTGTCAGACTATATCCGGCTAAAACCACTAAGTCTAAGGAAGTGATACGAGATTTAAGGGACTATTTCAGGGCATATAGTAAACCTAGGTATATTATAAGCGATAGGGGAACAGCTTTCACGTCTGCCGAATTCCGAGAATTTTTAGAAAATCAGGGAGTTGGACATATAAAAATCGCGACGGGTTCCCCACAGGCTAACGGTCAAGTGGAAAGAATTAACAGAAGTATTGGTCCCATGTTGGCAAAGTTGGTATGTCCTGCAGAAAAAATATATTGGGATTCGGTACTGGATAGAGTAGAATACGCGTTGAACAAACACCGAGCATAGAACGATCGGAGAACACCCAAGTGTTATGCTGTTCGGAGTTGATCAACGTGGAATTGTGGAGGATATGTTGAAAGACTGCCTCAAAGATAATGTGCAACCTGAAGTTCGTGTTGAACTTGGACAGATTCGACAGCAGGCAGCGAATAGACAAAGAAAATTGCAAGATTATAACAAAGAATATGTTGACAGGCATAGAAAACCAGCAACGAAATATTCTGATGGAGATTACGTAATGATTAAGAATTTCGATTCGCACGGCGGGGTCTCTCGAAAACTTGTTCCAAAATTTAAAGGTCCATACAAGGTATCCAAGATTTTAAGAAACGATAGATATTTGTTAGAGGATGTCGACGGGTTTCAACAGTCCCGCAGCCCTTATAAAGGAGTTTGGGCTGCCGGTAACATTCGTCCATGGTTCAATGGTCGTTCGGAATCAGGTGTAAGCTAGAGTCAGGGGATCTAGAAATTCAGGATGGCCGAGTTGTAGCAGTATCGTTGTAATTGCTATAAACCCTTGCTATATCGGTAGTCCTGATCGTGCATGCCTGTATCCATTTGCCAATATTGTACATATATGTTGAATCCATGTAAATAACTATTGTATATTATCTTTTACGTCTTTATTATATCTAGTTGTCTCCTTCATGTAAATATGTTTCACTCTTTAATATTTCACTATGTGTGTTACTTATATTGTTATCCTTATCTAACGTACAAATGACGTTGTTCTCTAGATATAAGTGATGCGAAATAAAGAGTTTCAGTTTGAAAGCTAACATTAACGAAGCAAGACGTGTTTTATTGCAGCGGACAAACTTGCTATAGTTGTATTAAACTTTATTTTTTATTTGTTTTCAGTACTGTTTGACATTTCATCATAGAAAGACTTACACCGCAACAACGTCTCCTAATTGTGCTACTGTATAATGGAAATAAGCGATCGGTAAGAAACTGGCTTTGGCCAAAATTTTGTTCAGTGATGAGGCCCATTTCTGGCTCAGAATTTGATGCATTAACAACTATATTAATTTTTTATTTAAACTCCTTGTTTTTATAACAATTTAAACTACTTGCAAAGTACAAATTGCCTAATTGTTTACTTATAGTGTTTCTTATAATATTTATTGGTCTCTAATATTGTAAAAAGCGATTATAATTTAAGTATGAATTGTATACTTGTAGTTTTTCTCATTTTTTAACTGGTTTTGGTTTCTAATATTTTACTGAGTACTATGCCCCGCAGATGCCGAGAAGTCATTAAGGCGAATAGATCTACCACTAAGTATAAGCAATTAAGTTGAATTAAAAAAAATCATGCTTATATACCCAGGTTCAACTTCAAGTAAAAACATCTTGTTCAGTTGCATTTATCATCCGCTGAATGGTTCTTTGGAAATGGTCGACCAACTAAAATAACACACAGAGATAATTGTTTTCTGTGCGTTTTCCTTAAACGAGATGCGCTAATAATGAATCTATTTATAACGTATTCTCTGTATTTCAAAATTATTAGCCTGTGTGTGGGTGCACGCAGTTATGCTGGGGACTACTGTGATAACGCGTAGAATACTTAAGATTTTTCGTGCATTAGAAGTATGTACTTGCCTTAGGTACCATTTGCATTTATTGTATGTATGCATTTTCCGTCAGTATGAGCATTTAGTTTAAGTAGAGTAAGATAATTTGTAGTAAATAATATGAGTTCGTTCAAAACCATTGAAGTGTTTAGTTGTTTGATCTCCGATCCGTTTTCATATGTGGAGTTCATATGAAACGCGGTGTTAGTAAATACTAACACATCTAACAATTCTTCAGCGGCAGGTTGCCACATCGTAAAAGCCGTCTGCTTTACGAATAAGAGATTTATTTCTACGCCGTGAAAAAACTTCTCTATGAATGAATTACTTTAGCCTTTAAGAGTCGGGCAGTAGGTCCGGTCAGGGAGTATATTTATATCGTGCACAACTCACTAATTTTGAAATTGATTATAAAATCGGAAGTTTTGGATATTGAAGTGTACAATTTTGCAGAGATATGTAATTTAATCTATTTCCCCACAATCAATCGAAAACACGATTTTAGGTGTTTTGATGTTTGGTCTTTTTGGATTTAGATGATAATTTCCTTCATTGTGTCGCAGTGCTAACGCAGTATAAACGAAATTACAAAGACAAAATACATATGATGGAGGGCATAATCAGTATATCCTCTGGCATTCTAAGTTTGGACATTCTCTCGCAGAGTTATAGACTTTTCAGACTGGCAAAAATGGTACAACATTTTGTGCACATTTTCTAAAAAAAATATTGCTTACCAATTCTCCTTTTTGTATAGGAAAACGTCGAAAAAATAAACAGTTCTCTTCAGTCTGAATAGTCCATAGAATTGCTATTCAAAAGTGTTTTATAAATGAAACTAACATACACTCATCCCTCTAGTTAGAAATTACATTACTTGATATTTGCAACTATCCCAAAATTATTTTCCATTATATTACTTGATATATATTTCTATGAACCCATATAACCATATTATGTTGGGACCTTAATATCTTAAACAAATATTTCTATGAACTATCGAACGCGGTAAATGCTTAGTCAAAATTAATTTTGTGATTGCTGCAAATATGAAGAAATGTAATTTATAACTTAAACTCCTTTGAATATGGTTACGAATTTTATATATACCTTTCGAATAAGAGATAAGTTCCCAATAGTTCTTGTATCTGCCGACTTAGGTCGGATTGCTTCAATACCATATTTAAGTTGTCAAGTTTATCATTCAGAATCGTTTTGTCTTCTGTACTTGCTTCAATATCAATCTGCAAAAATGTAAATTTTTTGTAGTATAATTGATATATATATATATATATATATATATATATATATATATATATATATATATATATATATATATATATATATATATATATATATATATATATATATATATATATATATATATATATTTATATTTATATATATAAACTTAGATATTAATCCCAAACCTACCGTGATACGTCTTTTCATAAACCGAAAGTACAGCTCAACTCTGGAATGCATGACTGTTATTTCTACAATTGTTACGTCGATATCTTTAGGATTTAATTTGTCAATCGATCCACCCGAATGTATACGGTAATGTCCTAGCACAGTCGTGCCAGAAGTCCCTGTGTTGGAGCTACGCACGCACGCATCGTTAACTTGTTGTTTTCTCAAATCGATTTTGCGATATTGGTTAAAGGCATTTATCATTTTTTTAACATCTGCATCGCATTGGCTTTGTAAAGTTATCAGCATTTCAAGTAAGTAACCAGATCCATAGTATGCTTCTACTATAGGTTGGTTAACTTCTACGACACGGGCGAAATTCTCTAGAACAGATGTCATTGCATCAGCGTAAGCTAAAGGAACCCGCTTCTCTGTCTTTGCGTTATCCATTGTATTTCGAAGTTCTTTTAGATTTTTTGCCGCTAATTTGGTACATATGTACTTTGAGAACTTCGCAATACCTTCTTGATGGTGACCTAACAATGGAAAAATCTTAAAAAATCTTTCCACAGAGGCCAAATCATCCTTCTTCACAGCCTCATCAAACCGTCGGACAATTACTTCACGCATTTCTTTTGCTGCAGCTTCTAACGTACGTACGGATTCACAGACAGAACTTTCAGATCCTTGAACATCATCGGCCGTACGTTTTAAGAGCTGTAAATCCATAGCTAAAAACCGACTAATGTGTGCCGCAGCCACTTCATAGTCTTCTTCGACTATTGCCGCTGTTACGCCCTGACCACACAACTGCAAATCAATCAAATCATGTACCCGTTGTTGGCTTTCCGAGACACGACTTCGAGCTAAATCCAGCCGCCTTACCTTGGCGCTGACTGATTCAGCAGGAAGCGCTGTATGAACAATTTGGCCATCTAGCTTCTTGGTATCCTTACCAACGATGATCATCTTACCAAGAGCTCTTGTTATCCCTCTCATTTTGGATTCAATTTTACATTGCTTACCAAGAAGTCCTTCCAATTCACGATTGATTTGTTCCTGTTTAAAATATCAACAAAATATGAACATATCAACACGAAAACAAAACACTAACAGTCAGTAATACTAACCTCATTGGCCTTGAGTTTACTTAAAGCGATGTCAACGTGTTCACTACAGTTCAAGTCAATATCTTTCATTATTGCCAACAAATCCATTTTAGATTTCAGTAATTAGTTAGTTTAAGAAAACCTAAAGCATCAACAAACACCGTCGTGTCAAACAGCTGATGATAATCAAATACATATATGTATCCCTTCAAAGACGAGAGCAGAGTTTGAAGTCGATGGAAAATTGTCGGCGGCATCTTGAATTCTTCATAACTTTGGGTAACAGGCAAGGGCTTGAACATCGGCTTTTTGTTTGTTCAATCCACAATAGGCAGTTTTCATAATTGCAAGCATTCAACTTAAAGCAATCAGGGATATCGTAGAAACAATGTCGGTTTTGCTAATTGTCGTTTTTGCAAACAAATGGTTTCATTTGGTGTCATGAAACCAAGTTGGCTTTGTCCATTTCGAATGTAAATAAAACCAATGTTCGAATCAGCTGTTGCTGATAAAACCGATAACATTGGTTTTCATGACACCAAAGCATTTTTTTCTTATCGTTTTCAAAACCAATAGTGACAACATTGGTTTCTATGGCAGCCCTGAATACCTTTTTTCTGATGTAACTACCGAATTATGCCAGTCTTGAGCCCGATAATCCCTGTTCAAAGACGAGCTAAATATATGTACATACATGCGCGGCACAACAGTTGGCATATCCAACAAAACACGGCACGGAACAACAGTTGGCATAGCCAACAAAACAGTTTTCACAATACACACACGTTGTAAAAGAAATCTATTGATGGCTCTCTATGTGGAGTCTCTGTAGAGGTGGTGATAGTGAATTGTATTTTCTTCGGCAATTGTGTGAAGAAAATTTGAAAAGTGAGTTTTAGTGAATTCCCATTCGTTTGGTGGGAGCTTGGTCTTAAAAAGTTCGGTTTTACTTTCAACAATTGCTGCAAAGCTTTCTGATGGTCGTCACGGACCTGAAATCGCGACAAAAGCGGTGTGTAGCCACGAAAACCAATGTAACTTTGCCATTTTGAAAAAAACTTGTATTCTACTTAAATATATGTATGTAAATACAAGAGGTCTTGAGCCGGTTTATCCCAAAACAAATATTTAAATTCACTACGGGATGAGATATTTAACAATTTTTTAAACACAATTACTATTTTAGCAACAGCTTAGCCGATATTAATGGATTTTTTTCGCCGCGGGAGGCGTCAAATTACTACGCCGATCAAAGTCGAACTGGTTAGAGAGTTTGGAGCCGATACTGAATTATCGGCAGCGGCGGAGCCAAGATTTTTTTACAAAGCCTGAATTCACCCTTAACAAAATATTTGCTCCTTTTGAAATACATGCAGCAAGCAAACGAAATTTAGCAATTTTCGCGTGGTGGTACTCAGCTGAAACGAAAATGTGGCGGAATTTTAAACTGCTACAGGGATATTTTCACTAGCATTGTAGATTTTTTCGCCATCTGCAACGAAAATTAAAGTTCTGACAACTGTTTGGTAAAGAATTTTTTGACATTTAGAATAAATAACAAAAGAAATTTTAGAGGGCTTTTTAATGAATATGATTAAAATAATTCATTTAAAAATGTATAACAGTTGTTTCTTTCTACACTACTCTACATGGAAATTTTTCCGTGTCGATATAAATGATAAAATCAAAAATTCCGGTAGAGATAAATACTAGTCTTAAATTTGGTCACCTGGCGGAGGCTTAAACGACTCATTCTTTTTCCAATTCAAAAAACATAGTTTTCATAATCTTGAGTAAATATATAAGCCTAGTATTCTCCTCAAACGAAATTTTCGCTTAGAATTTGTTATTTTTGCAAAACGTAAAAGTTCCAACTTCAATTCCCCGAAGGACTCCCCAACGTTTTTAAAAAAATGATTTTTTCAAAACATTTATTATATTAATTGCAAAAAAACTAAGTAATTGGTTGGGGATGTTTAATATGAAAAAAATACAATTTTACACGAAGGGACATCCAAGGTTGGAATTCAATATTAAGAGAAGACATTTAGAACATGCCATATATCTCTGATCTGAAATCAGTCTTGGATATATGTTAAGTTATATCGTCATCTACTCCCTCAGACTTATCTATAAGCAGAGACATCTCGATGGTCGATTAAGTTTGACAGGAAGATTCTTCCTGTCAAACTTAATGTGGCCAACAAAAAATGACATATTATCGAGAAAATGTGTTAGTATACAATCAACGCAAAATGTTTTTTCTTATGTGTTGTTTTATTTAATATATTATTACTATTTATATATAAATCTGTATATTTTTATTATATGGTTTAACCGAAAAATAGTTTTGTATCGAGGCCTAACCAAAAACACCACTAATATTTGATTTTTTCGTTCAAATCAAGAATGTTTTTTAGAAAATGATTGATGGTCCAATCAATCATTTCTCGGTTATACGAACTTCTTTTCCATTTGGATTTAGATATTTCATTACAACGACAAAAATACTAATTTTGCAATGGAATTTTTATATGCAGAACTGGGAAAGCAAATAATTTTTATGTGAATCATTTTTGACATATACTTTTTACAGTAAACGAATTTAAAATCGCATTTCTCGTGATGTAATGAAAACTTTTTTTATTTAACTATCACAGAATCGACCACCTGAATACAGTTTCTTACAGCTACTGATTATAAAATTGGCTTCGCCGACGCTAGTTAATTAATATCGGCTCCATTGTTTGAAGGGCATCCACATACATTCCACATTGCTTAGCCAAATAACAGCTGACAAAAACGCGCGCAGTAGAGTTTTAACAAATTTTTCTAGATTTACATATGTGCAAATATTAAACTATTTGGGATTTGTAAAATTGGTTTCCTATATCTATCGCCAAAGCTGACTGAATAAAAAAAGAAATGAGTGCACAACTTGAATTACTGGATCTAGCGGGTAACATGCTAGAAAAGTATGATTCCAGCGATATGTCTGCTCCCGGTCTGCTGGAGGTAACATTTTGAATCTCATTATGCTTTACATGTATTAACTTAAATATGTTTGAAGATGACCGGCATAAATCAGCATGTTATGGCAACTGCAAGTGGCCTCAATGACCACGACTACCAAACGCTTTCAAATCTATCCATGGGCCACAAACAATTGAATCAGTTGCAAACTATTAATAAAATTCCAATACCGCCAGAAATTCTGGAACATTTTAAACGTAAGTAAAGTAATTGTTAAAAAGTACGGTGAATGTAAATTGTACTATGTATATCGTTTCAGACATTAAATGCCACTGCATGATGGGCTTGTTTCCAGAAATCGGTCGAGCATGGTTAACTATTGACTCGGAAATATACGTAAGTGAACAGCCACTTTAATTGGACGGTGTATGAGTCAAATTTTTTTTGTTTAGATTTGGACATACGAGCAAACACGCGATGTAGCATACTATGATGGACTGAGTCACTTAATTGTAAGTGTGGGTCTGGTGAAGCCGAAGTCAGGTGTTTTTATTAACGACGTGAAATATCTGTTAATTCTAACGACACCAATCGAAATAATTGTATTAGGTAATTTTCCACACTAATATCTAGTTTACTTTCAGAAAATGTCAAATGGTTACAGTGAGAAACGTATTTGGAAACGTGATATTTTTAGTTTTTAAAAAAAGACAGCATTGTTAAGGACACTAAAATTTAAATTTAGAATATCGACATAGAAAAAAGCACTGGGAATGCACAATATGTAAAATCTTGTGAATACACAAAATATTAGTACTTGCATTGCGCTTGGGTCTGCCTCGTGGCTTAATAATAATTTTTTAATTGATACTTTTTCCTGTGACCTGCCTTCGGGGTAATGTCGGAACTTAAAATCCAACAGCTATTGATCACATAGACCATTCTTAAGCTGGTCAAAACATACAAATTCAAATTGAGCGTTATGTCCGATTATATATATATATATATATTTATATATATATATATATATATATATATATATATATATATATATATATATATATATATATATATATATATATATATATATATATATATATATATATATATATATATATATATATATATATATATATATATATATATTAAGAAAATTACCATTTGGTATTAAAGTTCGCAATTGACAAATATTTTTCAAATGTTTCACTTTTGGACTTACCAAGAACCACAAAAATGTTTACAGACTAATAGGGATAAATTTTAACCCACAAATATGATTCATCTCTAAAAAATTTCCTATTTTTCGTTTCCATCGTCATTGGCTATTTTATACGTACTTACTCGTTTTAGCTCCAAATTTGTCTGTAATGATAAAAATGTTGTCAAAATCTCTTCGCACGCATCATTTGTCGAAACGGAAATACTTGTCAAATTCCACATAGGAAATTCATCACTTTTTTCCCTTTAAGTTTAATTTTGTATTTTTTTTTTGGTATTTTAATCTTCATCGAAGATCATCTTTAGGAATCCTAAAAAGACATTGGAGAGACAATAACTACAACAACATAAGTTAATTTGTTCGCATTAAAACTTACGAGCTAACAATAAATATGACACACACTTTACTGCTGAACTGATGTGTTCTTCGTCTGACAAAACTGTTGTCTTGCTCATCATCTGTTTTCTAACAAGAATCTGTAGCTCTGTCCACAATTGTCGGTGTCTGTCTTGCAGTTCATTCGTTTATTCGTGTTTGTTTTTAATATGTGTAACATTTCGAGCGTTAGTCATTTGTTGTAGTTGTCCTCACATTGCAGTACACACACATTCTCTAAATCTGGACTGTAGTTTTATACCGCACAGTGTGTCGTCAGGGCTGTTTTGTGGATACTTGTTCCATGTCTTACTTAAACATCGGGCTTGTGACCGGCTAAGTGAGTATTTAATTTATTTAGGCCAGTTCCAACATAGTCTATCACAGGTTGTGGATCCATTTTCGTTGCATTGTATTTCATAGATTAAATTAGATTTGTACATTTTGTTTATCTTAGATTTGAAGTTTTTAAATAGTTTTTGTATGGTATTGTTGGTTTTTGGTGCTATTTTGTAGTTATTTTTGTCCATGCATCCGAATCTTTCAGATAATTTTGGTTCATACGTGACAGATTTGAACGTGGTTGGACTTCTTTCCATACGTACTGCTATTTTCTGTTTTCATTTTAAAAAGGACTAATTGTTTTTGTAGTGGAACTATTTTGAAGCAGTATTTGTCTAATTTTCTTTATGTTCTTGTTGTGAAACTATTCGTCACTTAAAGCTTAGACTCTATGAAGTTTGAGTCTGTATTAAATACTATTTTCTTAGGATGTTTTGAGTGAAAAATCAGAAGACTTCCAGATGCTGTGGGGTTTTGAACCCAATCTGTAACAATGCTATTTTCTTTCCTTATAACTGAAGTATCCAGGTACGGGAGTCTGCCATAAAATTCTTTTTCTACGGTAAATTAAAACTTTTGAAGTTCGTGCAAATTTGATTTATTGCACTTGTTTTCATTATTCCAAAAAGGCCGTCAACATATTTGGTAAGGATCTTAGGTCTTATATCACAGCCATTCAAACATCTATCCAATAGTTCAATAATTATATCGGCTACCATTCATTGGAAGTTGTTGTTGTAACAACAATATATTTATTTTGAAGTATTGTTCGTCTATGGGGGATCTGCTATATGGGGGTCAGCTAAGTGGACTTGGCCGGACAATTGAAGAGGTGCGGCACATCATGTGGTCCGTTATGGCAGGCGGAACAGATGTCAGGAACGTTAGCATCAATTCGTGGCCAGTAAGAATTGAGGCGGCTGCACCATCCAGATCTCAGCTGCGCCAGAACCACGCGCGTCCGCCGAGGTAGTACCTTCTCAGGTGAAATCTCCGGGCGATGCTCCCCTAGCACTACATTAACACGATAGCTGGATACTGCTGCTGCGACTTCATAGACGTGAATGTTGTTCAGACCTGCCTGAAAGTTTCGATGATCTAAAGGTTCTCTCATACCGTTGGGCCTCTCTCTCTAGATCATGAAGATCGTACCTGATCTGCCTGGCCGGAGGCATCCTGTCCAAGAGTCGGTGGTTAGGATGACTGCTGTGAAAACACCCTAGCAGGTATTGCTTAGACAACAGGAAACTGTGTCAGCGCACGGTTAGGACCTTCGTCTCCTCATGTAGATGGTCCTCAGAAGACATAAGAAGACATCCTGTTGATGTTCTTAGGGCGGCATTCTGGCAAGTCTGAATTTTCTTCCACTGCGTCGTACTCACGTTCGCCGACCATGAAGGTGCTGCATTGTTTGCTACAGAGTTTCTTTGTCGGCTCCCCAAGTACTGCCGGCAGGCAAGTGACTTGAGGACCTTGTTCCTACTTTTAAGTTTATCGCATATATGTAGCTGTAGCATGTGCAGAGGATCGAAAAAGGCTGTCCAATGTGACCCTAGGGATGTTGGGGTCGTTGGTAGTCGGAACGTTGATGTCATCGACTTTCACATTGAGTCATCGACTGCACCTCTGCGGTCAATGCAGTAAACAGGGTGGCTTATGATTTGGAGGCAGATATTTTCATATGCCTTGCAGTGAAAAAGCGTGCAATCGTCAGCGTACGACACGATTTCAACATCGTCTGGTGGTGCAGGAATTTTAGAGAGGTAGGGGTTAAACGGAGTCGGGGATATAACTCCACCCTGGGGAACTCCTTGTTGAAATCTACGGGGCTTCGACTTCCTGTTCCTATGTTCCTATGACTGGCGCCCATACATATAGTTTACGACCCAACGTTTCATACTGGGCGGAAGGGACGTTTCTTCAATGTCCTCGACCGAGTGGCATGATTGACCGTGTCGAAGGCTTTTGTTAGGTCAAGAGCCACGAGGACCGTCCTGTCGTTAGGCTTGTTCTGGTTAAGCCCGCGACTTATACGTGTGGTGATGGCGTGTAAAGCAGTTGTTGTGCTATGCTGCTTGCGGAATCCATGCTGATGATCAGCACTAGGAAAGTGTTCGATCAGGCTGGGGAGGAGCAGTGCTTCAAGCGTCTTTGCTACTGGAGAAAGCAAGGAGATCGGCCTGTACGAATCTCCTTTACTTGCGTCTTTGCCTGGCTTCAGTAGCGGGACCACTCTGCCCATTTTCCAGGCATCGGGAACTTCGTGAGTGGCTAGCGACAGATTGAACACTTTGGTCATGTACTCTACTCCCGGGGTATTCAAGTGCTTTAACATCAGCATTGAGATTCCGTCCGGACCCAGTGCCTTTGATGACTTTGCGCTGCGGATGACATGGGTAACTTCGCCAACGGTAAATTGTGGTGGTGCCTCTTCGACTCGGAGAGCGCGGACACGACGCAATACTCCTTTTCGCCTTATCACTCTCTGGGTGCTTAATAAAAAGCCGTTTAAAATAACACGCGCACCGCTTCGGATCTGTCACTGTTCTATCACCGAACGTGACAGCTGTCCGATCATCCTTCCTTACAGGGTTAGAGAGTGATTTGACCGTTGTCCACAACTTACCAATTCCGGAACTCAAGTTGCACTGCTTTAAGTGGTCTAGCCATTTGTTCCGCTTATATTTGTTGACCAACCTACTGATCTCGGAGTTGAGATCCCTAATTCTAGGGTCAGTAGGGTTGGAGCGACGAATGTCATCACGCTCGTCTGCGAGTCCCGCTGCCTCTGCTGGGAAGTTTGGTCGTACTTCGGGTATTCGACCAGCAGGGATATGGCGAGCGGCTGCTACGTTAATGATGGCCTCGGCTACCCAAACGTCCGACGGAATAGCTGGGGCCTCCCAATCAGCCTTTTTTTGATTGAGAAACGTACGGCGTTCAGAGGTTTTGAAATCGGGTGGTCTATTTATGGAGAGAATTATGGGAAGGTGGTCCGATCCTAGTGAGATGACGGGTTGCCAGGTGACGTCGTTGATCAGGCCAGGCGATACCAAAGTGATGTCTGGCGAGCTATGGCAATCGCCCATAATCCGCGTGGGGCCGTCCTCATTCACTGTGCAGAACGTAGAGCTATCAATTTGCTCTGCCAAAGCTATGCCCCTCTGGTCGTTGTCTAGGAGAGAATGCCACAGTTCGTGGTGAGCATTAAAGTCTCCTAGGACCAAGCGGTTATTGCCTTGTAGCAAATTGCTTATGTCTGGCAGATAAGGCGGGGCACAGCTACCAACCGGCGGGAGACGGCAGTTCCAGACTTGACTGCCGAAACCATACATTCCATATATGGGTCTTTAGAGTCAAGCTCCGGCGAAATAGGTCTGTACTGCACAGAATGGTGTAACAGGAAAGCAAGTCCCCCACCTCCACTTCTGGTGCGATCCTTACGTAGCACGTTGTATCCGTCACAACTGTGCAGGCTGCAGGTGGCATTCAGCTTAGTTTCTTGGATCGCGGCGACCATGATGTTTCCCTGATTCATAAATTCTATGACCTCGCTGATTTTGTTGCGTAGGCCATTACAATTAAATTGCAAAATTGATGCACTGTCAGGAGTGGCAACAGCAATCTGTGGTGTAAGATGCTGTATATGTTGATGCTGTTGCGAGGGCGACTGCGGGGGAGTCTCGTAGTTGGATGATGATGACGATGACGAAAATGCATACGACGATGATAACACCAAATCCAAAGACCCACTGCTAACTTCGTTGATACAGCATGAGGCAACAAAGTCTGCTTCGCTATACTCCCTGATGTGGTTCAGACCTGAACAGCTCCTGAAGTGCACCCACTCCATGCAACGATTACACCTTACAGACGTATCACGATGGTGTATTTGGTTCTGACAAACCGAGCAGATCCAAGGTCCGGGGTTTTGTTCGATCCCGGCTCGGACCAGTAGTATTCGGAGCAGGCTTTCCGGGAAGTGCTGCTCCCACGACGAAAAAATGGATGAACAAAAAACATATATTGCTGAGGTGACTGCCCCTGGCCGAAGAGTATCGGCTCAATCCGGTACATAGAACCGGCAGTCGCGGTCCGTCTTCACCTTCGTCGTCATTAGTACTACCATCCAACTATGAAACCCCCCGCAATATCCCTCGCAACAGCATCAACATGCACATCACCTTACACCACAGATTGCTGTTGCCACTTCTTACATTGCATCAATTTTGCCATTTAATTGCAATGGCCTTCGCAACAAAATCAGCGTGGTAATTGAATTTATGTCGCACTGATCCAGGAGACTAAACAGAACGTCACCTGCAATAAGCATAGTTCAGACGGATACCACGTGCTACGTAATGATCGCACAAGAGGAGGGGGAGGTTGCTTTCCTGTTACACCATTCCCTGCAGTACAGACCTATCTCATCTGAGCGTTAGTCTAAAGACCCATACTTAGGACTATGCCTTGCGTTATTTACCTGACATTTCCAATCTGCTACAAGGCAATAACTGTTTGGTCCTAGAATACTTGCAAAACCACCACGAACTGAGTCAATCATCCAGGACGTCACTAGGCAACCAGTCATCTTACCTTCCCATAATTTCCTCCATCAACAGACCATCCGACTTCATAATATCTGAACTCCGTACTTATCTTAAACAAATGATGGATGCCTTCGGGGAATAGGTAGTGGCCGCTTGCCATTATCCTTCTATTTGGGCGAGATACGTAGAAAATTTTCTAGCAGAGGCGTGATGACATTCGTCGGTCCAACCCAACTGACCCCAGAATAAGGGATCTCAACTCTGAGATCAGTTAGTGCAACTTGAATTCCAGAATTGATAAATTGTGGAATCGCTCTCTAACCCTAAGAGAAAGGATTATTGGACAGCCGTCAGTGTTCAGCCTCCAGCCGTTCAGTGACAGATCAACCGACTTCTTTGTGTGCACCCAGATAGCGATAAGGCGAAAACAAGAGTATTGCGTCGTATCCGCGCTTTCCGAATCGAAGAGGCACCACCAAAATCTACCGTTGGCGCAGTTGCCAATGTCATCCACAGCGCAAAGTCATCGAAGGCGCTGTGTCCAGAAGTAATCTCAATGCTGAGTTTGAAGTACTTTGTACCTCGGGAGTAGAGTACATGACCAAAGTGCTCAAACAGGGAGTTCCGCAGGGTGGGGTGATATTTCCGACAGTGAGGACCATCTACATCTGGAGACGAAGGTACTTACCGTGCGCAGACACAATTTCTTTTTGTCTAAACGGTAACTGCTTGGACGTCTTTGCAGTAGTCATCGCTACCACCATCTCATGGACAGGATGCTTCCGCTCAGGCAGACCAGGTGCGATCTTCATGATCTAGAGAGGTCCAGCGGTACAAAAGAGCCGTTAGATCTACGAAGCCATCAGGCTAGTCTGAACGACATTCAAGCTGATAAAGTCACAGCTGCAGTACCCAGCTATAGCGTGAAAGTAGTGCTAGGGGAACATCGCCCGGAGATTTTACCAGAGGAGAAAGTCATAGTTCATCTTGTTTGGCCGTTGACGTGCTTTTAATAGCAAACGGAGACCCTACAGAGTATGTATGTATGTATGTATGTATGTTTAAGTATATATATTATTGATGTTGTCTATATCTAGCCATGACTGTCCATCTGCCTGTTGAAAGCACAACGAAAAGAGCTAGTCTTGACAGATATAAGGGTGTATATCACAAGGTATAGAAAATGGGCGAAATCAGTCCTGACCAAATTTTTTGTACTAACATTTTAAATAAAGGGTGGTTAAATTTTAAGGGCCGATGTTAAATGTGAACCACACCTAAACGTCAAGTTTTTTTTTCTGCATTTCATTTGATATTTCTCAATTTCAGACTAACTCAATTTGAACCATGAAAAGATACACAAGCGAGCATCGCGTTAAAGTTATTCAGGCTTATTATGAAAATGAAAATCATCTTCAGTGATGAGACACATTTTCACCTCAGTGGATTCGGCAATAAGCAGAATTGCCGCATTTGGGCGAATGATAATCTAAGAGTGATTTCTAAAAAACAATGTATCCACAAAGAGTGACCGTTTGGAGGGGTATATGGCTGGCGGCATCACCGGGCCGTATTTTTTCCCAAAATAAGGCCGGTCAGTCAGTTACTGTGAATGGTGTTCGCTATCGTAACTTTTTATGAGGAAGATATGGATGTGGACGATATGTGGTATCAAAAGGACGGTGGCACTTGCCACACAGCTAACGAAACAATGACTCTTTTGCGCGACAAACTAACATCGGTCCTTAAAATTTAACCACTCTTTACATAACATAAATAATTTACTTTAACATGAGCTCTCATTAAAAGTCGTATCCATAAACTCAGTAAACATCCCAAAACAGGTATCTTAATGTTCTGCGACATTTGGGTACCAACGAACAGTTTTTTTCACAGATCCAAATACATACCTTGCACTATACTTAGACATATGTATGGGTATTATTAAAAAACAACACATAGGTCAAAGGATGCACTAACGACAAAACAAAAAACAATGACATTTCCTCACGAGTCTGAATATGACATTTCCAGTGTTGGATTGAAAACTTGCATAAAAGGTCGCTAATGCGATAACTTCACATCATTGTAAAAAAAGAAATGATTTTATTGACAGAAATTTATTGATAAATTGCGGTCTATAGAGTTTGTGTTGAATATTTAAAGCTCCTAAAAAATTATTTAAGAATAACCTTTTTCAATAACAGTTTCAATATTATTACGAAATCAAAAAATTACCACACTATAATGAATGTACATTGGACATAGTACTTTAAAAGCTTCTCGTATGTTGGTCGAGGAGTTATAAAACTAATGGCAAAAATTATACCGAAAAGTGTCTGATTTTTTTTATATGCATTATTTATTAAGAAGCAACACAAAAACCCTTGAAAGCCAAAAACAGCGTATTGTCGGTAAAAATCTAAATGAGAAAACATTTAAATTCCTAAATGTTTCTTTAAAAAATAAACCTTAAATTGAGTATAAAAAGATGGCAAAAGGTTCTAAGTCGTAAATATTTAAGAAAGTTATATAAACTACTACTGGCGACAAAGAACACTTTTAACGATTTTTAGTGAACTCGGTGATTATAACTTGCTTATTAAATTTCTTGAATAACTTTTTTTCTACATACATATTTAAAATCAAACTTTGTATGATTAGTTTCTCCCCGGTTCTTTTGTATATAACGGGAAAATTTTAAAATTTCCCGGTATCCCGGCCGGGAAAATAAAATTTACATTTTCTTGTTTTTAAAATATGAACACGTATTAGTGTTCAGCAGCTTTTCAAAACTAATTATTTGTTCATTAGCCCAAATTAAGCGAGAAAAGAACGATTAAGAATGTAAATCTGAAGATTCAAAAAGTAAATATTTTTTTTTTAATATAGCAAAAATAGTCACGCTTCTTTAGTATGGAAAAATACGAAATTTTGACGAAGCTTGCATAAGAAAATGTACAAAATACGGTGGAAAGGCGACACCATAAATGTGCATTAAAAATCCACTAACGCAAATTAAAATTTTATGGTGACAGATTATAGTATCTGCATTTAGTGAACAGCTGTTTGAGTGTAAACAACTGTTTGTCAACTATTTTTTTGCCATTACCTTCGATAAAATGGATAAAAGAAATAACGATTAGCAGCTATGCTGTTGGCAAAAAACAACTATTTATTTGAAAGAAATCTAAAATTATTTTTGCTGAAATTGGCCCACAATGTAAAAAATTGTAAATGCACTACCAACCAGGAATGATAAAATTGATACTTTGGTACTTTTTGACTTGGAAAAGTGCCGTGGTACCCCCGCAACTCATTTAATACCTTTTTAAGTACCCCGAAAAAAATTAATTTTGCGCAATTGAATATTTATTTTTCAGGTCTAAGTATTTCTTATCGCTTGAATAAATGCTTACACCGCAAAAAAAATCTTTGAATAGAATTGAAATGAAAGCTCGTAAATAAAAGGCGGCAGGGCTATTTCAAAAGATGGACCAATATGGTCGAGCTTCGGTCAGTTTGGTTTTAGTCGCTCATAACGCCCCATTCTAAATTTGAGTGAGATCGGATATTATAAGTATATACGAATTGAAAACCAGGCCTCGGCATTTACCTATATGGGAACTACATGAAAATCTGAACCGATATTTTCCAAGATGGTTGTCACGGACCCGAAATCATGATAAAAGCAGTGTGCAGCCACGAAAATCAATGCCACTTTGCCATTTTGTTAAAAACTTGTCTTTTATTTAAATATAGAAGCAAGAGGTCTTGAGCCGGTTAATCCCTGTTCAATGTGTAAAAGCAACAGACCGAAATAAAACAAACAAGCTAAATATTACAAAGATTGATAATAGATCTTCCATGGAATGATATCAGGACCTCAACTCTGGAGACCTTCGCATGGGTGCATGGTCCATTGGGCGATATGGTCCAACGATAGTTTTACCGCCAGGAGACGAATCAGTAGGAACCTTTGTGCAGGGCTATTCCAAAATATGGACTATTAGTGACGCGTCACGTTCTGTACAAAATTTGGTCAAAGTTGACGAGTAATATGTGACTTTTCCAGCTGCGGATTATAAGCTGAAACCAGAAAGTCCTTAGTTTTGCCCCAATTTAAACCAATTTAAATAGTGTTCGCTCAACGGAATTAGATAGTGGTTCTGAATCGATTCAGGTCTATCTCCTTGTATTTTGGGTTTACAATCAGCAGTATACCATAATACCCTACCACCGAGTGGTGCAGGGTATACAAATTTTGTACCTTTTCGGCTTTAAAAGTACTTTTTTTAAATCATTTTTTGTACCAATTTGCCAACCACAATTATCATCCCTGCTACCAATTATAAACGACTTAACAGCTGATTTAATTACAGCTGTGTTCATTTTTGATATATTTTGACACTGTTGCCAGACTGAAAACGCAGTCTGGCACAAAATCAAACTGCAGTAAATGCAGTTTGATTTTGTGCATTTACGACAGCGTTAATGCAGTTTGGGAGAAGATAATGCACAAGTTAATTTGCATTAAGTCTGTTAATACACACTAACTATGTCTTATGTCTACGCTATAAAGCATTTTAGTTTTTTTTTTTTAAATATCAACAGCACCCAGTTAACAATTTTTTTGTATATTAGTACTATAAATAAACAAAAAGATGAAATATGTTAGAACTACTTAGTAGGGACACAAATACTGTTACGACATTGAACACACCCATTGCAATAGTAGAACTGAACTTACCCGGTTAATGTCATATGGGGTTTGAAAGCTAACCTCAATAGCGTTAGTCTGTAACGGGACTTTAAAATTGTTTCAACTTTCATCATGAAGTGGTCAGATAATGAGAACCGAATCGCTGTAATAGCGCTTTTCAAGTGTGAAATGAAAAAAGCGATATTTTCAAAACGCTCCGGCCACTAGGGATTAGCCGCACGTTCGTCTACCGATGCATAAAACTGTTTGAGCAGGCTGGAGATGTAAAAGACCGCCACCGGTCGGGCCGCCCACGCTCTGTTCGAACACCGCCTGTCATCAAAGCCGTTAAATCAAGAATTCACAGAAATCCGCTCCGAAAACAAAAAATCATCGCCCGTGAGATGAATTTCACGCAAAAGTCCATGAGTCGAATCATTAAAAAAGACTTGGGGCTTTCAAACGACGTACTGGACATTTATTGAATGCAGCTTTAAAAAAAATAGGATTGAAAAATGAAAACGTCTTTTAGTGAAGCACGCTGATAACTTGCACAGAAAAGTTTTGTTCACCGATGAAAAAATTTTTACCGTTCAGGAAAAATTTAACAAGCAAAATGTTAGTGTATGCGCGGTCATCTAAGGAAGCATCTGAACTGATCCCAAGGGTGGAAAAGGGTCATCACGCAGCTTAAACGTCCCAGGCCTGACTTCGAAACAATTTTCCAGCGTTCATTTCCTCTGAAGAATGGCCCTCAAGCAGTCCAGTCCATTTGAACATATTGGATTAAAAATTGTGGACGATTTTAGAGGACAAGGTTTGTCACAAAAGATACCCCAACATTGGACCTCTTGGGACTTCTTTGGTTCGAGCTGTGGCCAATTTTCCAATGTACGAGGTTCGTGCAGCTATTGGCGATTGGCCAGTGCGACTTAAGGAGTGTGTAATGGCAAAAGGCGGACATTTCGAATAAGTAAGTGTTTGGTCCAAAAACATTCAGTACTTTCTAATTTACAGCATAAAACGTGTGTAACAGTATTTATGTCCCTCCTAAGTATATAATGCCCTTCGACGGGAACGCAACAATATTGAATATACGCAGTATTTATCTACTACGACATTTTATAAGTTGTATCTTTAGTATTTTAACATTATTTCAACACTTTTTATTATTATTCTCTATTTTATAATGAAAAATTGTAAAAAAAAAAAACATTATTGAAGTAGCCCCCAGTTAACAAACATTTCTGCTAAATTGCAAGGCTATTGAAAAAAGTATGCGAAGTAGATACTTTTTTCAATAGCCTTTTTTTGACAGACCACGTGTGAGTCGTGTCATGCTGTCATGTTATTTTTGTTTAGTATTGTTTGGCGTTTCATCATGGAGACTTGCGTTTACAATCGTTCAACATTATTACGAAAATTCACGTTCTGTAAGGAATGTGTTTCGTGCACTTCGTTCAACTTATGGTCAACATAATCGGCCTACTGAGAGTACTATTCGCAACACCATCACCCATCTTGAGACCCAGCATTCATTATTGGATAATATTCGACCGAATAGACCACGTCCAGCACGCATTAATGAAAATCTAGCGGCCGTAACTGAGAGTGTACACCAAGACCGGGGAGAGTCGATTCGGCGCCGTTCGCAGCAACTCGGACTGACGTATGAACCGACTTGGCGCATTTTAAGTCGAGATCTTAAATTGAAAGCGTACAAAATACAGCTTGTGCAAGAACTGAAGCCGACCGACGTTCCCAAGCGACATCGCTTCGCTCTATGTGCTCTTGAAAATTTCCAAGAAGATCCGCCGTTTTCGAGCCAAATTTTGTTCAACGATGAGGCCATTTCTGGCTCAAAGGGTATGTAAACAAGCAAAATTGCCGCATTTGGGACGAAGAGCAGCCAGAAAAAACAACGGTTTGGTGTGGTTTGTGGGCCGGTGGAATCATCGGTCCATATTTCTTCAAAAATGATGCCGGTGAGAACGTAACCGTCAATGATGACCGTTATCGTGCCATGATAGCCGACTATTTGATGCCTGAAATTGAAGCTCGTGATCCCAGCGACATTTGGTTTCAACAAGACGGCGCCACTTCCCACACATCGCATCAATCAATGGATTTATTGAGAGAACACTTCGGTGAGCAGATAATTTCACGTTTTGGGCCGGTTGATTGGCCACCAAGATCGTGTGATATCACACCATTAGACTTTTTCCTGTGGGGATATGTAAAGTCTAAAGTTTATGCGGACAAATCCGCTTCGTGTCATTCGCCTGTTACCAATTGAAATGCTCGAACGAGTCATCGAAAATTGGACTCAACGGATGGACCATCTGAGACGTAGCCGCGGCCAACATTTACCTTCAAAAAATAAATGCCAAAGAATGTTCTTTCAAATGATAATAAACATTCCCCATTCAATTTGAATTTTCTGTGTTTTTTCTTTAAAAAAGTAGGAAACCTCGAAATGGATCACGCGTTATATTTATTTATTTTTTAATTCAATTTTATTTCTTGTAATATTACAATGTTTACATTTGACTTAAGAATTAAAAAGTGTTTAGGAATTGTATTCCTTTTCTACGAAATCTATTGTGTGTATATTTAATTAAGTTCCATTGCCGCCTTTCATTTCAATTCTATTCAAAGAATACGTATCTTGTACTCAACTTACCCACATGGGACGCCTTCTCTTAAATGTATAACGCAATATCTCATGAACTATTTGAGATATTTGGAACATACGATATTAGCATGGATCGAAATAAATCCGTAAGGAAAGTGGATCACGCCCTCCTTTAAAAATCACATAAATGACTAAACTAATGCACCGATCGTTTTAAAATTTTAACGGGTTAAAACCAATGACTACGCTTTTATTAAAGACAATGTTATGGTAAAGTAGTGGATAATGGAGCGTAAAACCGCACTCCTACTCCAAACCTAAAAAGACAATATCTCATGGACTTATAGAGATATGAAGGAGATATTTAGAACATATGATGTTGGCACAGATCGAAACACATCCTGGAAGAAAAGTGGGCGCCGCCACTCCCGATCGTTATAAAATTTTAACAAAATGAAATCAAAGAAGGACAAGGAAGACAAAGGGACACGACACCCACACAACCCGGATCTAAAAAAGACTATATCGCATACTCGAATGAGATTTGACGATAATATTTGGAACGTACGATATTGGCGTGAACGAAAGATATTCAGGAAAAAAGCGGTGCCATCCTCTTTACAAAAAATTGCATTTATACCTAAAGTAATGGAATGATCGTTATACATTGTAACAGAAGGAAATCAAATATTAGCATTTTAATAAAGATTATATTGTGTTAAAATTAGTCAAAAGGGCGTGGCCCGCCCATACAACTATTTTTGACAGACAATATCTCGTGAACTAATAATGTTATGACGATTAATGGAAATAAACACATCCTGATAGAAGAGACCAGTGCCACGCTCCCTTGACAAAATGTTCATATTGGACCGTAATCCATGGAGGGTATATGTGACGCGCAAAATATAAAGGGACCTAAGTTAAAAACCAGTTTTGTTCAGGAGAGCCATTTTAAAGATTTAAATTCGTGTATCTTTGGTGTACCATCACTTTCATAAAACGCGCATATCTCTGGGAGGGCTCACTTTTGGGACATGGGATCGGTCTCATTCGATGCTCAGATGTTGTCCACATGAAAAAAAGTGAAAACTGATTTTTTTTTACCCTTAGGTCCCTTTCTCTATGCGCTGTCACATATAAGCTTTGGCATGGACGAACATAATTTGTCCACTAGTTAACTTTGATTATTGCTTCTGTTTGTCCGCGATGTTTAATTTTTATACTCTGCACCATTCAGTTGAACACGGTTTAAGTATGTTTAATGGCTAATGTTTGTAAATACCAAAATATTTGAGCTAGACCCACTTTAAGTGTACCGATCAACTCAGAATCACAAGCCTGTCTGTACGACAACCTACAAAGGATTAATTGTTAAAGTAAGTTTTTTGGACCAAGGGCGGACGTAATTGAAATTGAAGAAAATCGGTTCAGATTGAAATATTGCTGGGCTCTAGAAGCCACATCCTACATCGGATCGTGATGAAATTATGCAGAATTAAGTTTGTAGACAAAGTATGGACGTTGTTAAAATTAAAGAAAATCGGTTCGGATTAAGATATAGCATATGAATTAAACCCGATTTTAATGCTTTTGTACTAAAGGGTGTTTTTCAGACGTTTGGAAATAAAACGCATATAATTTAATGCTATGGCCAAGAATTTGGCTTTAATTAAAAGACATGGGTTTGCCATTATGATTTAAAAATGATTTCGGGCAAGTGGCCGCCGCGGCTTGCTCGAATAAATACCAGCCGAAAGGCCCAATTTTCGACCACTTTTTGCAGCATTTGGGGCCGTATATCAGCAATAGCGTGCCATATATTCTCTTCCAAGGCGTCAATCACAAAAATAGTCCAGCGGTGGTTAAAGCGCACGATCTTTAAGGCCACAGGCCCACGACGCGAGATCATGCGCTCACTAAAAGTTTCCTTTAAAAAATTGATTGTTTCGTTGGCTGTATGGCATGTAGCGCCGTTGGAACCAAATCTCTTCCACATTAACATCCTCCAATTCAGGCACGAAAAAGTCATTAATCAGAGCTCCATAGAAATTCCCATTGCCTGTAACATTATGGCCGGCTTCATTTTTGAAGAAATATGAACCAATGATTTTCTCTGCCCAAAGATCGCCCCAAACAGTGACTTTTTTAAGATGTAACGGCGTCTCAACAATAAGGTACCCATTCAACCAAAAGTGAGCTTCATCGCTGAATAAATTTTTCTTGTTAAGTTTATGATCGGCGGCCATCTCCCATTCACCACGATTTGCAAACGTTGTTCCGGAGTAAGTCTATTCATTTTGACATGGCAAACCAAACTGATCAAGTGACAGCTGTCACTTGATCCGAAAAAAGTGTAACCATATTGAATAGCAAACGTCTAAACAAAAACATCCTTAAGAAGCCACATAATGCATTCAATTCAGATGAAATTTGGCAATTTTACCCCTTGGGGGAAAACCTTTTCCTTTCAACAATCGCCTCCAAAGACCTTCGCGATATAAGCTATGGTCAGCCACGATAATAAAATGCCACATTGTCATTTCGTAAAAGAATTGCATTCTATGAAAATATAAATGCAAGAGGTATTAAGTCGTTAAATATTATTTAGTATTGGAATAAACTGTGTATGTTGTTTAGGTAATTCTGCGGGTGATCCATTTAGAGGTATTTTTTCAGAACAAAAAATATAAAAAATTAAATCAAGTGTAGAATCTTTATTGGTAATTTGAAAAGGACATTTTATAACATTTATTTTTTGAAAATAATTACCTTTAATTTTTATATATTTTTTTGTTCTGAAAAAATACCTCTAGATGGATCATCCTATACTAACATGTACCATGCCTCCTCTATTAAATCTGTTTCTTCCTTTAATAATATTTAAACACACATACGCTGTGATTTATCGTGTTCGTCTGAGAAGAATGGAAAATAAAATTAATATACAGGGTGTCCGCCGGGAAGGTATACTACTTTGTTTTGCCGCCATTTTGGTAAACATTAGTCTTAACAGTTCATATTTGGCATTCGTTAAGTAGAGACGTGGCAAATTTATTATGAAAAAATATTCGATAAATCGTTAAATATTTTATCTAAATCAATAATCGATTACTGTGACGATAATAAAGTTACGTGATATTTTTGGGAGAAACAACAATCCACCAACCTTAATTCGACGCCGTGCTCAGGAGCATGGTCTTCAAAGAACAACTTTGGCAATTTTGCACAAGGATTTGCATTTGTTTCCATTGAAGATTCAGATGACGCAAGAGCTTCTTCCACAAGACCATTTACGCCGCCTTACATATGCCAATTGGATGTTGCAGCTGGCCCATGACAACCCCGATTTTCAAGAAAAAAATCACGAGTGGCGAGGCACATTTTCATTTGAATATGTGAATAAACAGAATTGTCGGTTCTGGGCAATAGGTCAATTAAATGTGACAGTTTGTTGTGTAATTTGGTCAGGAGGAATCATTGGACCTTACTTCTATGAAAATGAAAACGGCGCACAGTGGCTGAAAATCGTTTTTCGTTGATCAAAATTCTGTAACTTTTGAACCGATCAAAATATTTAAGTTATTTTTTTTAATGGATAGATATTTAGTTCAGCTTGACTCAGTTTTGATTACATTAAAATTTATTGAGGTCTTTTTAAGGAATTCTAGGTCAAAGTTAAACTGTTGATTTTTTTAACTTTTAGAGTGAAATATGGGTTTATTATTTTTTTTATTTATCAAAAAATTTAATATTTGGATTTTAATAATAATTATAAATATTTTTGTAATAATGGAGTTTTTTTTATGTTAAACTCGAAAAATTTGTTAGACTCAGAAAAAATAGTTAAATCAACTGGAGACTGCTATTACAGTAAAATTAAAAAAAAAATTCTGTCAAATTTCCAAATTTGTTTACACTCAAAGAATATTTACACTTAAAAAAACGTTAATAATATTATCTAAAAATCTTGCTATTACTACAGAAAAATTTATTATTTTTTGCTGTCAAATTTGATAATTTTAAAAAACATTTTTAAAATAAAAACTGCAATAAATTTGAACAGCATTTGTTACAATGGTAGGTTCTGTTTATTATTATTTTTTACTAACACTATGTTTTTCGTACTTATTATTCATTTGACTCAAATATTGATTGCAAATATTCCATATTTTGTTCTGTGCTATTTCTGTTCTTTAGTAGTTTTTTGGCTTCTTCATCTAAATTCCAATGTTCCACTTTCCATTGATTGCGAATACTGGAGATGAACGGATCTGACGTTGCGAATAATATATTAAATAGATCTTCATTTGTGGAATTTCGTGATATTGTTCTAGTATTGTGCTCTCTATAAAATCTGTAATCCTTGTTCCTTTTTTCCTGAGCCTCCTCCGATAGTTCTCCAAGTGGCACCAAATGATATTTAATGGCATCTTCCTCATGGTAAAGGATTTTGTGAACTGTTGCAGACATATTTCTCCATAGGTAGTTGGTTTTATATATTTTTGCAGTTTCCTTTGCATAATCTCCAAATTTTCTAGGGTCCATTTCGTCATTGCACGCAAGTACTTCTAGGATTATTTTAATCTGAAAATAAGTCTTAAGTCTACTCCTGTTATTTCAGATGATGTTTCTGGATCTGAAAAAATCTTCTTGCGGTATTGCCTGACCCTTGTTTTGGCTGATCTATAATCAATCCAAATTTCCGATATTCATCTTGAACATGTCTTTTTTTAACTTCTTAAATCTTTGTTGGTTTCGTTGTTTCTTATTGATCCTGAAGACCCGAAATCTAAATCATAACTGAATAAAAATAATTTCTAGAATGTGTTCTATAAGTCATATTCTTGCATGTAGTGGTGATAGTCCAAATTCATATGCATCGGTGTTATCTATGGTTTTGTCGGGACTTGATTTAATTGGGTTGATGTTGCTTGGCATATAATGCAGCTGGATGCAGCCTTCGTGTTAGTCAAAGCCTGACCTACTTTTCCATCTATCATTGTCAGCACTAAATGGTAGCTTACTTCAATTTGCTTCCCATCTAACTGCAATTGTAATGGTTGTAGTGTTGCAATTTGGGCCTTGATATCACAAACTTCTTTCCAAATGTCATCATGAGTTTCTTTTTTGAATTCAAATTTGATTGGCCTGCAGTATTTCGTAGAAGATAATGCCTCATTTTTCCAAATATCCATTGTTTGCGTTCTACTAGTCGAAGGCTCTGAATCTTCCAAAATCTTTTTCAATCGCAATGGTACAAATGATACCATGAACACATCTGAGTCCAAAATATTTCCACATACAACTTGTTTGTATTGTTTTTGTCCCGAAGAACCATCACATCCCCATTTACAAAAAAAAATTAACTTTGTGTTTCAATATTTCTTTAATTCATTTCCTGTTATTGATTGTAGCAGGCGTTCGGCTGTGTGATGAAGTAGAGATTGTAGTTGTACCTTTGCCGAAGTTGGTGTGATTGTAATAGTGTCCTTTGATGGCAAACAGTCCATTTTAGCAGCGGTTGTGTGATGATAAGCTGGATACAAATTTGAGCCATTTTCAATCGCACGCAATCTGAGCTGAATAAATTGCTGTTTTGTTAATTTCAAATCCAGAAATAATGCCAATGCCTCCTCATTTGTGAACTGTTTTGCATCGCTCGGAGTTGGTATACTTTTAAGAATCCGTTTTATTTTCACAGGACTAGCTTTAACAACTTTTTCAATGATATCCACTTTTGTAAATTGGTTCTGTGGTCGTAATTGATGTAGAAAAGATTCTTTAATATTTGTACAACCAATTTCATCGTTAACATATTTAAGTTTCCGCCTCTTAGATCTTTCGCTGCAGTTCTCAAATGATTTGCGTGGTCTTCCAGCCTTATCTTGCTTTGCTGTTTCTGCAGCGACAGTAAGTTCTTCTTACCAGTTTGCACTTTTTATATAAAACTTTTGTTTACTGTAGCTAAGTTCTTTGTAGCGTGACTGCTTTGACGAAATTAGATATTTATTCTTGTATTTCGGTGCTACACGAATTTAAGTTTAACTTTATTTTAACGTAACTAAGAACATCTTCCTGGTTTTTGTTTCTAAAATACTCCTCTTCGACCAGTTCTTTATAACTGAAGCTCTCAATACTTGTCTGAATATTTTTATTTGCGTCTGTAATGTTTTATCACTAGCGAATATACGTCCGTACACTTAAAGGATTAACTCATTACTGAGTAAACACTTATCGAATCCGTAATTGTATAGATTTTTAGATACATGATACTCACACATTTATCTATAATTTCATAGCAGGTAATACTTAAATTGAACAAAACTGCACTTGTTACCAAGACCTTAATATCAGGTAAAACTAATTAGTATCTTGCCAATATGGGGTTGCTTTTTATCTTGAGTGGTTTAATGTTGCGATTATTGGCACACTTATTAAATTGTTTATGAATTTGGTTGACCCTAAAATTTGTTGACACGTAAATTTAGAAAGAGATCATATGTCTACTGTAGAACCTATTGTGATAATTTTACGACTTAGCCATAAAACCCTTTCGCAGGTATTATATTTAATTATTTCATTATAAGATATAACATACCTAAGGCGTATATTTAATACACCATTGCACACGAGTACTTATAGGGCTCTTTAAATTATCGCAATTTGATTTTTTTAAAAGTAATTTCATTAAAATGAAATAAGTGTTTTACCCGCGGGTCGTAGCGGGTATATATAGGGTTAAAGAACACTTTCACCTTTCTCCGGGTGGTACACGTTTCTTGTTTCCTTTTGTTCCCTAGAAGTTCTGTTCCACTAAAGTTAAAATTTGAGAAATATATAGTAGTTTCATAAATATTTCATAACGCCCCTAATATTAAACGGCAGAGCTGTGACCACGTACAACAATTAAAGACTTTAATCCTACCAACATTATAAAAAAGACAGCAAGCCATTATCGATGTAGTAGTAACCATTTATATTTGATACAAAAAAACACCTTTTTCTGAAATTAAAAAACAGTTGAGTTTAACAGCATGCCACGCCCACAACTAGCAATAGTTTAACCTAATTTTTTGGCTACCTTATTCTGGATGTATAAGCTACAAAAAGGCGGAAAAATTTTAAAAATCGGTGACAAAAAAATTACACTTTTGGCCAACGAAATCAAAATTTCAGCCACAGTGCGGCGTGACGGTAACTGTCAATGGGAAGCGATATCGTGATATGATTGAAAACTTTTTAACGACAGAACTGCATGCTTTGGGCTTGATTAACATGTGGTATCAACAAGGCGGTGCCGCATCGCATACAGCCAGGATTGCAATGGAATTACTGCGAGACCTCTTTCCACGACAAGTTATTTCAAGAAATGGTGATGTTGATGACCTCCACGGTCGCCTGATTTGACTGCTCCGGACTTCTTTTGTGGGGATATCTGAATAGCAAGGTTTATGCAAACAAACCAGAAATGCTTGAGCAACTCAAACAAAATATTCGTGATGAAATTAATGAAATACCGCGTGAAATGTGTGCGAATGTAAAAATGTTCTCAAAAGGGCTCGCATTTTTTAGGCTAACAGAGGCAGACATTTATCTGATATTGTATCCCATACATAATTGCCGACATTCAATAAAACATTTATCAATATAAGATACATTCTCTTTCATTTAACCTTCCAGACGGACACCCTGTATTTGATATATAATACATGTTTTGTATATATATGATATAAAAAAAATTTAAAAAAAAAATACCTGGACTATGCCATAACATTGGAAAACCAAACTACACTGACTTCCTTTTCTTATGTAACAACTTAGTTAAAAAACTATTGCAAGTTCTGCA
This sequence comes from Hydrotaea diabolus, assembly GCA_963513945.1. Taxonomy (NCBI): domain Eukaryota; kingdom Metazoa; phylum Arthropoda; class Insecta; order Diptera; family Muscidae; genus Hydrotaea; species Hydrotaea diabolus. Next base: position 108,720,224 of record OY740717.1, read on the forward strand.
CACTTTTCCACGTACCCATTCTACATTTTTAATAAGGTCTACTCCAAAATACTTTAAATACAATTGTTTCATATTCTCATATTTTGACACCAAATTTTTTGTCTGTTATATTTTCTACAAACATACGAGTAGCAGTAATATTTCAAAATATGCAATTCTTCATTGTGTAGTTTGTCCATTTCTTGTGATTATCAGATCGATTTCGCCTATGGACAATCTTCAGTCGTTGTTTTTTTACTAAATTGTTTGGTTCGTTGTTGTCATTATATATAGATTGATATTTAGATAGAGTTGTGGTACCAGGTAGTCAGATTGTCCTTTTTTCGGGTGTGTAAAAATCTGTTATTGTGCGCTTGTGTGTCTTTATGGTCTTGTTTTGAATTTGTGCTTCACTGCGTTTTATAGCCGTTGTAAAAATTCTTTAGGGGTTCAAATAGTATGTCGGAAGCAGTGTTTACCTGTTCTGTTCATTTATTATCCTTCAGTCAAATGTATATGGTTTTTTTTTGTATATTTCTATGTTCTCCAATTTTAATCACTATATTCATATATATTTTTTTGTTTGTTATTTTATAATTTAATAAAAAAGAACATGACTTGCACTCTCATAGGTTGCAATTTAACATCCAACGAGAGAATGATTGGTTGCTGGGATAGATAGAAAAGAGAAAATCGGTGGTGGTGTCTTAATTGCGGTTTCCTGCTGTCTACCTTCTGAGCGTATTTTTTCTGATGAATTTAACAATTTGGAGTTTATTGCAGTTTGTGTTGCATTTGGATCTAAAAACTTTTTATTACCTGTTCCTACATTCCCCTTCGACCGATTTTAATGTTTATAATGAACATCTGACTTGCCGTTGGAAAAATAATTACAAGTATGAATGAGTCTGATATTATCCTAACATTGGGAGACTTCAACTTATCTTCTGTATCATGGCATATGTTGCCTGATTCAGAAGCACTTACTCCTCTAACTGACAGCGATTGGACCACTGATGTTGCTGGCCTATTGGCAAAAATGAATTTGTCTCAGATTAATAATATTCTTAACCAGAATTGAAGGATTCTTGATTTGATTTTGACCAATGAAATACGTTTATTTCAAGTTATGAGAATGCATCCAATTTCTACTCCGGAGGACAACCACGACCCGACTATAGATATTTCATTTTCAGTTACATTACCTTACCAATCACCATCTCCTAGTCCTGCTGGTGATTTTTCTAGATTTTGCTTCAAACGTTGTGATTTTCATAGACTTAATTCCCTTTTATTATCTGTTGATTGGAATGCTATCTGCTGTTGTAGTAATATTGCGGAATTTGATTTTGCTGTTAAGAAATTTTATGACATACTAAATGAATTTGTATCTAAAACAGTGCCTATGGAACCCATTGCTGTAGAAAAAACTATGCCTTGGACTTCTATGAAGTTATGTAGATTAAAAAACATAAAGAGTAAATCATTTAAAAGATTCAAAAGAACAGAACTAACTGCTGATTATGGTAGATATTCCATAGCGAGACAACGGTACAATATCGAGGCTCGACGATGATATAGGTCGTACTTGACAAGAGTTAGGGACAATTTTAAAAAAGACCCTAAATCATTTTATCGATTTGTTAATTTAAAACGTCGAACATCTTCTAAGCCATCGAGAATAAGATTTAATGGTGTTGAGTTCTCAAGCGATTAGTCTATTGCAAACTGTTTTGCTGACTTTTTCGAAAATACATATTCACTACGTTCGTTTAATCCTGCAATTCCGTACCCTTACAAAATTTCATCAATTAGTTAAATAGTTCCTCCTTTTTTAGATTTTTCACTTATTGAATTAAACTTGCATCGTCTTAAACCCACTAGTACTTCTGGACCCGATGGCATTCCGAATGATTTATTGAAAGGCTGCTCTGAATCCCTGGTGTTACCCTTATCCTTAATATTTAATTCATCATTACAATTGGATTTCGTAAGGGTCACTCTACTATTACAAATCTACTTCAGTTTTCCTCTGAAGTTATAGATGCATTTATTCGTCGCAATCAAACTGACGTTATATATACTGATTTTAATAAGACATTTAATAAAGTAAATCACAGACTATTACTATTCAAGTTAAACAAAATTGGGTTAAATATTAATTTCATAAATTGGCTTTCCTCCTACCTAATTTGGAGGAACAAGTAGTTTTATTTGAAAAAATCTTTCCAGATCAATTCGTATTTCCTCTGGTGTCCCGCAGGGCAGCCACCTTGGACCTATTCTCTTTTTACTATTCATTAACGACTTGCCCGACTCTATTATCAACTCTAATTTACTAATGTTTGCAGACGACGTTAAATTATTTTCCTCTTATGCTAGCTTTGCGGACAGTCACATACTGCAGGGTGATTTGGACAGATTTAGTACTTGGTGTGAATTTAATTTTATGGAATTAAACCTTAAAAAGTGTAAGCATATGTGCTTTTCTAGACGTAGTTTGTTGGCTACTAAATTTAATTTATGTGGCTCTGAATTGGCATCGGTTGATTCATTTATTGATCTCGGTTTTATGATGGATAGAAAGTTGAATTTTAATAACCATATCATTACTATGGTAAATAAAGCGTATGGTGTCTTTTATTTTGTGAAACACTGGGCAAAAACAACTTTATATTTCCCTAGTTAGGCCAATTTTAGAATATGGATCAGTGGTTTGGGATCCCCAATATGATTACTATGTTAATAAAATTGAGTCCGCGCAGAAACAATTTTTAACATTCTGCTTAAGAGGTCTTCACTGGAATACTGGTTATGAACTTCCTTCTTATAATGGCAGGTTAAATCTTATTAATTTGCCCTCATTGAAGAGTAGGCGAACTATGATGAATACTATGATGGTATATAAAATTATATGTGGTGTTGTGGCTTCTGAATACTTAATATCAAAAATTTCTATTAACGTCCCAGTTCGTACATTTGGATTTTCAAAGACACAATTATGCATGTGGTGACCCATTTCGTAGAATGTGTGGTGATTTTAATTCGTTATATCATTTAATTGATTTCTCCTTAGGTTTTGATTCATTCAAAACTGTAATATTTTTTATTTAAACTCATTACACCAAGGCTCATGGTCTTCATAACAATTAAGGCTGCCATAAACAAATTTAGTAATTGTTATTATTCGTAAATACTTATGTGTATTATGCTTTATATTATTTTTATTAGATTTTAATATTGTAATAAAGAAAGGTGGTGGTTATATTTTGATTTTTTATTGCATGCTTCTAGTCCTTCTCATACTTTGATTGGATTGTATTATTGTATTAAATTAAGGTGGTGGTTATATTATAATGTATTAAATTTAGTGTTAATATTTTCTAGTGATTATTATTAATATTTTTTTGTACCGATTGGCTGTTGATAAATATCTGTAGCTAATTTACATGGATGACGTTTCTTGTCATCTCCATTATGGATCGGTCCATAATGTGTACGTTGTCCCTACGTCATGGGGACGTGGCCTCCTCGGTCGGCAGGGGCGGGTGTGAGTGGCGTGGGAACGTTCGTTTGAAGAAAAAAAAAATACGTTTTTTTTGGGCGAACGTTCCCACGCCACTCACACCAGCCCCTGCCGACCCAGACCACGTCCCTATGACGTAGGGACAACGTACACATTATGGACCGATACATAGTGAAGAGATGACAAGAAATGTCATATATGTAAATTAGCTACAGATATTTAACAACACCCAATCGGTACAAAAAATTATAATCACTAGAAAATGTACACAAGCTTAAATATAACCGCCACCTTTACTTAGTAAAATATAAAAAACCAAACCAGTTAAAAAAATTAGAAAAACTATAAGTATGCGAGATTAACTTAAAGTATAACCACCACCTCTGCTTTTTACAATATTAGGAATAATTATAAATTACAAGAAACACTATAAGTAAACAAGTAGAAAATTTGTACATTGCAAGTAGTCTAAATTCTTCTGAAGACAATGAGTTTAAAAAAAAGAATTATAGTTTTTAATACATTAAAACCTAAAGAGAAGTCAATTAAATATTATTATGAGTCAAATTCAGCACACTTTCTACGAAATAGATCACCACATGCATAATTGTACCTTTGGAAAGCCAAGTGTAAAAACTGATAGTATTTAGAAGGTCTAAATGGAACGTTAATAGATTTTTGATATAAAATATTCAGATGCCACACGCATAATTTTATACACCTTAATCACATTCATCATAGTTCGCCTACTCTTCAATGAGGGCAATTTAATAAGATTTAACCTGTTGTTGCAAGAAGGCCCGTTTTCCAATGTAGACCTCTTAAGAAAAACAGTAAAAATTGTTTCGTTATTTTTCTTCTATTTCTTTGCCATCACTTGATGCATTTTCAATATAAACCAAATACAAAAATATTTTTTTCAAAAAAAATATTTCGGCGTGGGTAAAGAGATCCAATGTTGGGGTATCTTTTGTGACAAACCTCTCAAACCTTCCACAATTTGTAATCGAATGGGTTCAAATCTGGACTGCCTGAGTGCCATTCTTCAGAGGAAATGAACGTTGGCAAATTGTTTCGAAGCCAGGCCTGGGACGTTTTAGCCTTATGGGCCAGCGCAGAATCCTGCTGGAAAGTCCGTGGCTCGTTTTGGAACAGGGAAACGTTAAGAGGCTTCACAACAGCTTCCAAAACGGTTTCTTGGTAAACTTAGGCCGATGTTTTGACTTCTTTATCGCAGAAATGCAGGTCAGTGACCTCATCGTAAGAGACACCTCACCAAACCATGACTGAAGCTGGGTGATGACCCTTTCCCACCCTTGGGATCAATTCAGATGCTTCCTTAGAAGACCGCGCATACACTCTATCATTTTGCTTGTTAAATTTTTTTCTGAACGGTAAAAATTTTTTCATCGGTGAACAAAATTTTTCTGTGCAAGTTATCAGCGTGCTTCACCAAAAGACGTTTGCATTTTTCAATCCTATTTTGTTTAAGCTGCAGTCAATAAATGTCCGGAATGTCGTTTGAAAGCCCCAAGTCCCGAGTCTTTTTTAATGATTGGACTTTTGCGTGATATTCATCTCACGGACCAGGATTTTCTGTTTTCGAAGCGGATTTCTGTAAATTCTTGATTTAAAGGCTTTGATGACGTGGGCGGCCCGACCGGTGGCGGTCTTTTACATCTCCAGTCTCCTCAAACAGTTTTATGCATCGGTAGACGAACATGCGGCTAATCCTTAGTGGCCGGAGCGTTTTGAAAATATCGCTTTTTTCATTTCACACTTGAAGAGCGTTATTACAGCGATACGGTTCTCATTATCTGACCACTCCATGATGAAAGTTGAAACAATTTTAAAATCCCGTTACAAACTAACGCTATTGAGGTTAGCTTTCAAAACCCATATGACATTAACGGGGTATGTTCAGTTCTACTATTGGAATGGGTGTGTTCAATGTCGTAACAGTATTCATGTCCCTACTAAGTATATAAGGTCTGTTTGCTTTCGACAAACAAAAGCATTTGTAACTTCAGAGGAAAAGTGGACTAGACTAGTAATAGTAGAATGACCCTTAAGAAATCCATGTTGGCATGGATGGAGTATGGGGTCCACATTATGTGAAACAAAATTCGTTACAGTCCTTTCAAATAACTTAGGAATTGCGCCTAATTTAGCAATCCCTCAATAGTTCGATACATCCAACAGGCTACCAGATTTATGAAGTGGATACAAGTAACACTTCTTCCATAAATCTGGAAAGTACCCCAATTTCAATGATGAATTAAATAATAAGGACAAGGGTAAGACAAGGAATTTAGAGCAGCCTTTTTATATTATATTCGGAATACCATCGGGCACAGAAGTACTAGTTGGTTTAAGACGATGCAAATTTAATTTAATAAGTGAAAAATCTAAAATAGGAGGAACTATGTGATTTACTAAAGAATTGCAATGTTAAAGGAACGTAAAGAATATGTGTTTCCGAAAAAATTAGAAAAACAATTTGCAATTGACTGATCGCTTGAGAACTCAGCACCATTAGATCTTATTCTTTATGGCTTCAGAGATGTCCGACGTTTTAAATTAACAAAATTGTAAAATGATTTAGGGTCCTTTTAAAAATTGTTCCTTACTTTTGACAAGTACTACCTACAGCATCGACGAGTCTCGATATTGTACCGTTGTCTCGCCAAGGAATATCTACCATAATCAGCAGTTAGACCTGTTCTTTTCAATGGGCACTGTTTTAAATACAAATTCATTTAATGTCATAAAGTTTCTTAACATCAAAATCAAATTCGGCAACACGAGAGTTGCAATTTATATTTCGGGTCCTGACAATACTAGTGTTCCCAGATGCAAACTTGAACTTCCATTGGAAACTTTGAGTTTTTTTGAATAACTTCTCTCAAAACGTTATGTCATTTGAGGGCGAATTGTTTTGTTTACAGTGTGTTGAAAAATTCATCTGTCAAAAAATTGAATTATCCCGTGAACATTTTCTTGCGATGATTTTTTACGATTTTCGGCGTGGGTTGTCGAGACAAGAATGTTTAAATCATTTTTTTAGACTTTTGGCAATGAAGCACCATCAAAAACCACTGTTAATCGCTGGTACCAAAAGTTCAGTCTCGGACGCCGTTCGCTCCAGGATGAATTTCGTGAAGGATACTGTACGTGAACTGATAAAGCAAGACCGACATGTGATTAGTATGGCAAGCATCAATAAGATATTGCATGTTCATTTGGCAATGAAAAAAATTTGTTCTCGTTGGATCCCACATAATTCGACGAATGCTCAAAAAAGGCTCGTATGGATTGGTGCAGAGATGTTGAAAAAGTATAACTGCGTTAGTTCAAAGGCAGTGTATAACATTGTCACAGGTGACGAATCATGGATCTATGAATATGAACCCGAAACAAAACCGCAATCGACCGTATGGATCGTTCAAGGCGAGCTAAATCCAACAAAAGTTGTTCGTGGAAGATGCACATCGAAGCAAATGATTGCGTTTTTTCGGTATAATCGACAATGTTGCCACAGTGCCTTTAGTAGAACGTAGGAGGTCAATTCTGAGTGGTATACAACCATCGGTTTGCCAACAGTGTTCGAATGAGGAATGATAATAAGAGAAGACGGGTCGTTTTGCATCAAGACAATGCGAGCTCTCACACATCAGCTGAAACAATGAGCTGATTTGGCACCCAATGACTTCTTATTCCTAAGCATCAAGAAAAAAAATGCGTGGTCAACGTTTTTTATCGCCCGAAGCAGCTGGTTAAGCGTTAAAAAATCATGTTTTGGAGGAGTCTCAAGCGGAGTGGAAAAAGTGCTTCGAAAATTGGGTTGTGCTCATGCAAAAGTGTATTGATCTTAAAGGACAATATTTTGAAAAACAATAAAAAAAACATTTCCAATGATAAATTATTGTATTTTTATTGCCGGAGCGGTCAGAATGACTTCCAATCGACAGATAATAAAAGAGAATTAAGTCTACAAAAATCACAACGTTTGAAGCAAAATCTAAAAGAATCACCAGAAGGACGTGGACATGGAGATTGGTGAGGCAATGTTACTGAAAATAAAATACATATAGTAGGATGTTGGTGTCCTCCGGAGTAGAAAGAGGATGCATTCTTATAATTTAAAATAAGCGTGTTTCATTGGTCAAAATCAAATCAAGAATCCTTCCAACATCAGTTAGTTAGAGGAGTTAGTGCTTCAGAATCGGCAATATGTGCCATGATACTGAAGATAACTTAAAGTCGCAAAATGTTAAAATAATATCAGACTCATTTTTGTTATGGATGATGTCAACTTTGATTTGCAATTGGCCTCATCCCATTCGCATTTGGAAAGTTCGATTTTGTATAACTGTGTAATCGCTGTTTAATTTGGAAAATCATAAAACCGAATATACAAACTACGTAAATGTTTAAGTGAAACGAAAACAAACCTCCGGTTGCTTCCGCAACTAGAACATCACGATGGGAAGTAGCTCTTCCTAATGCAGCTGGTGCTGGCGGGCGTTGTTGTGGATTTGATGTTGGCTGTGGTGCATTCATTATTGGACCAGGGCGCTGGCCCAAAGCCGTTCGCGCAGATGTTGGCGCACTACAAGTACCTGCAACCTGCAAAAAAAATAACAAATTAACTAAAAGATTTTTTTATGCAGTAAGAAGTAAAAAAAATACAAAGTTAACGAAAGCCCCTCGCGAACTTCCTCACGGTTCTTTGACATTTTTGAAATACAACTTTTATAATACTACTTCTCATATGCCAAATCAAAACAATACTTAGTATATAAGTATATACGAGATAGATCGTTTAAAAAGAAGTGGCTTATCAGCAAAACACACAAATTACCACACACACCCTATTTAATTAGATTGTGGATTGTTTGTTTCAAAAATCTAAAAAAGTAATTAGGTTCGGTTAGATGGTGTTTGTGCCATGCCAAAACGACAATATCCGACTAAAGTGTGGAGTGCAAAATACTGAGGCTGGCCGGAAAACAGGACGAAGCCACAAATACATGCAAATGGAAAAAGTGGCATCGTTTGCTTGTAACGATTTTGACAGAGAATTTAAATCAGTTTGTGTCTGATAGCGTTGAATTTTTCCAACTACAATTTCCTATAGGTTTTTTATGGGCTTTGGATCGGGTGATTGAGCATGCCACTTTAAACTATAACTATTTTTGGATAGGGAAGAGTTGGTTCCCTCAACAGAGTCCCAAACCTCGGTGTTTTTCTGCATCACAAGCTAAACTGAAAAAATGTATAAAAGGGGGTTAAGGTATTGAGACAGAGAAGCCAACAATTTGTTCTCCGATAGAGCGGTGTGGGAATCACACCAAAACATCTCAGGTTACACCAATGGATATATATATATATATATATATATATACATATATATATATATATATATACATATATATATATATATATATATATATATATATATATATATATATATATATATATATATATATATATATATATATATATATATATATACATACATATAACTATAACTATTTTTGGATAGGGAAGAGTTGGTTCCCTCAACAGAGTCCCAAACCTCGGTGTTTTTCTGCATCACAAGCTAAACTGAAAAAGAACAACTGAGACAATGTATAAGAGGGGGTTAAGGTATTGAGACAGAGAAGCCAACAATTTGTTCTCCGATAGAGCGGTGTGGGAATCACACCAAAACATCTCAGGTTACACCAATGGATCAATGATGGAAGTAATGACAGGAGCTGATTTTATATATAAACCTGCGAATAATATTCTTATAGATATAGCCGTGTTCTTTTGCGGTGTCTTAGTTACTTACTGTGTTTCTCTTTCTATACAATAGGGTTCATCGGCGAATTATGCATAAAAATGATTTAAAATATGCAGTAAATATAGAAAATGTACGCACAAAATCGAAAAGTATGCGCCCAAAATAGAGAAATGAGTACAAGGTGGGCAATATAAAATTTTAAAGTTGAATCGGTTGTAAAAAAGGACCGATAATTTTTTTTTAAAAGGAAAATGAGGCTCAACTTTGTCATTTAATAATGGAACACCATCCGGTGCGTTTTCGCTTTGCCCAATGGGCTGAAGATTATTTGGCAGGAGATGAAGAATTCTAAAAATTATGTTTTCAGATGAAGCTCATTTTCATCTCGATGGCTATGTCAATAAGCAAAATTGCCGCATATGGGGCTCAGAGAACCCACACGTGACTATTGAGAAGCCAAAGCATTCACAACGAGTCACTGTTATGTGTGGAAATGAGCAAGGAGCCGCCATTACCGTCAACGGTGAGCGTTACTGCGCCATGCTAAACTAATTTTTGTTTCCTAAAATTCTAGAGAATGACATGAACGACATTTGGTTTCAACAAGACAGGGCCACATGTCACAAAGCCAACGCAACCATCGATATTTTACGAACTGTATTTGAAAATCGATTAATCAGCCGAAATTTTAATATAAATTGGGTCGGAGCTGTGATTTGAGCCCTTTGAATTATTTTCTGTGGGGAACCAGCCAAGGTTAAATGTTACGCAAAGCATCCAGAGACAATTAAAGTGTTCAAACATAAATTAGATGATGTGAATAGATTCGACCCATAATCGAAAATGTACTGAAAAATTAGGTTGATGGGATAAGGTACTGCCGAGCCAGTTGGGGTAGTCACTTGAATGATATTGTGTTCCATTATTAAATGACAAAGTTTAACCTTTATAATAAAACCAGAATATTGGAAAAGTTATTAGTATTTTTTTTTTTGTTACAGCCGATTCAAAATTAAAATGTTAAACCGCCGCATACCATGTTTATTAATCGCCCTTTTTAAAAATGCTTTAAATTTTTTGGGTCACATAAGCCATAAAGTCCAGCATCTCAACTATGCCGTTTTTGAGGTATTTAGTGTGGCCCAAGAAACAGTTACCATTTAAACCATTGTCCATTAACAAAAAAATATATAATTTGCTATTATATACCTTTTTTCCCTGGGCGAATTTTGCCCATTTAAAATCCCAAACAGCTTATAGCCACCATCATGCAAAATTTCCACGGACACGGGCGGCTAGATCGACTGTATTAGAATTTTACGAGGATCAAGAATATAAGACTATATACCAAATAGGGTCCCAGTTCATTATTACGTTGTGTTGCAAACGGCATGACAAATTAATATAGCATCCACCCTTCAGTGGAGGAGTGTTACCTGAAAATTGAAAGCAGATCGAGCAACTACAAGGAATATCGCCTAACAAAATTTGGTAAAAACATGCAACATTGTTTTTTAAAATGTTTCTACTCATATATTACGTAAGCCGATGTGGAGTGATGTTAAATGTGCACGACTATCGTACATGTAGTAACCCGCGTTCATCTCCGCGTAAAAACATCCAATTTTTTAGCGGCGGTTTTCCCCAGTAAGTGAGGACGACTTAGAGAGTAAGAGGTTTAACTCGGGGCCGGCGTTAAACAGTAGGTCTCGGTCTGGTACAGGTTTGAAAGAAGTTTCCCTTGTTTCTTCGTGCGATGTTGTAGGAATTAAAAGTTGTCCTATATTACGATATAAATTAGATCACTGTACGAGGGAATATCAGTAATTCCGCGACTTTTCGAACTTCTCTCGTAGTTTTATGAAATGCAGCACTGCTCCCATTAAGTACCATCTGTTAAAATACTGTCAAATTTTCAAAATGGAAAAAAGTGAATTTCGATTGAGCCTGATCAGTTTGGTTTAAGAAAGCTGTCTGCAAGATGTCTGTCGCGTTCGTCTCAACTGACCATAAACGTAATCGTGTGACAACCGCAGTTTGAATGAGTTTTTGCGGCGTTTTGTAACTGTGAGTGAAACATGCATCCATTACAACCAGTGTTGTCGCTGGAAAATTTTTTTCCGACCAAAATTTTACCAAAAACGGCCCGAAAACGAATGTTTCCAACCAAATCGTTAAAAAATCATTATTATATTGAAAATAGTGGCGTTTTAGGTTCAGCCTCGACAAATAAGACTGCACGCAGAGAAAAAATATGGTAACTATTAAAATATGACCATCATGGCAACAATAATATGTTCTCTGCAATAAAGTAATGTCCGTCGCAACCATAGTATTATAATTGAGTTTCATTTTGACAATAGTATGATTGCGGCAATATTAATATTGTTAAAATGTAACAATAGTATTATTGCCAATATTAAAAATGAAAATATAGCTGTAGCAACAACATAAATGTGTATTGTGCGACAAACGTATTGTTTTTAGAGTTTTATGTTGACAATAATATGATTACGGCAATCATACCGTATGGTTGCAATTTTCATAAATTTGAATAGAACGAATAAGAACGTTGTCATTGTTAAGAATCCTACGTAATAGTAGTACTTTTTATCTATAAATTTAAATCTCTCAAAACAAACTGTGTTGGATTTTTATAACTGATATATTTTTTATTGTTTTGAGTATTTTTAAATAATTTACTAAAATAATCTATATTGTTAAAAAATAACATAACCTAATCCTAATTAATAATTTTGGGGATCATAGTATGGTTGAGTGGTATCATAACATGGGGGTAACTACTAAAAATGTACTACTAAAAAGGCGTCAACAAATTGTTTTTTAAAATGCTGATAATAGGCACTTTTTGTTAACACATGACAACTGTTGCAGTGACTATTTCCTATTTCCAAACCTAAAGAAATTGATCGGTGAAAAGAGATTCAGCTCCAACGATGAAATTATTGATTAAACAAATGCCTCTTTAATGTACCTCGAAAATCCCATTTTTTGGTAGGGATACACAAATTGGAAAAATGTTTGACTTAGTGCTAAAGGAAATTATGTTGAAAAATATTTTTTTTTTGCAAAAAAAAAACTGATTTATTCGAAAGTCCCACACTATTGATATACCCTCGTATGTATGTATATTTTAATATTTTTACGTTTAGCTCGATTGTTTTATTTCGGCCTTTTGCTTTAACACAGAAAGGAAATATATTTAGTATTTTCTGGTGGGTAGCTTATTTTTGTTTTTTAGTGTAAATGTATTCTTAATTGGTCGTAAGCCTTTAAACTACCGGTGGATCAATACGATATAGAGGTATTTCTTGAAAATAAAAATAAATACCAAAATTCAAATCGTTTTTTTCATTTTCTTTATTATTCATTCAAAGGACATTTTATGTCATTTATTTTTTTGAATATAATTCCCTTTAAATGTTGGCAACTGTATTATGGAAATGAGCGTTCAGTGAGAAACTGGAAGATCTGCTGTTTTTAAACAAAACTCTGTTCAGTGATGAGGCCATTTCTGAAGCAACGGCAACGTTGCAACCATGAAACCCATAATCTTGACGACATTGGTTCCAAGAAGACGGTGCTTCTTGTCACACAGCCAACGAAACAATCAATTTCTCGAAGGAAAATTTTGGTAAGCTCAATTTTTTTGTAGTGGGTGGCGTGGCCTCCAAGATCGTGCGATATAACACTGCAGGACTATTTGTTGTGGCGTTATGTGAAGTCGCTTGTCTACGCAGATAAGACCGATACGATTGACGCCTTGGAAGAGAATATTCGGCGCGTTATTTCTTGGCCTCTCGGCTGAAATTTTTTCGAGCGAGCAGTGGCCGCCACTTGCCCGAAATCTTTTTAAAACATAATGGCAAACCCTTATCTTTATAAATAAGCTAAATTCTTGGCCATAGCATTACATGCGTTTTATATCTTCTTGAAAATCACACGTCTAAAAAACACCCTTTACAAGCACAGTTCAAATAAACTAAAATGAGAGGCATACATACGACGCAACGTTTGAAGACTTTTTTATATCCTCAAAAACTCTTAGACATAAAATAAGGTAAATTTCATAAGTTATTATAACTTTCTGGAGTTAGAGTTTGATTAGCCAACAATTAACAATTTTCGGTGTTTTAAGGATGGATACGAAAAGGTTTTATTAATTTGTGGAAATAGAAAAAAATTAAAAACGTGTTTTCATAGATGTGAAATCTTATGAAGAAGATGGAAATGAATCTGTTCATACAGTAAGTCAATTTATGTCCATATTTCAAAAGTAAGTTATCAAAATATATCTTAGGATGCTATACCAAATAAATTTAATAGTGGCGCAATAATAATGTCATTTGTTAACAAAAAGAGTTACATTTATTTGTGTCTTGGTGAACTTGACATTTCAAAAAATATTTAGAAAAGTGATAAGAAACCGTTTAACTACTTAGTTTGGATAACTCTCCAAAATTAGCTTCTTTGTTCTGATTATCTAAGTACTAAAAAGGCTACAACAAATATTTTTTCTAAAGTTTTTTTAAGAATCGAATACAGGCGGGCTTTTATACGGACATGATGATCAAATTCTATACTACATTCTGTAGCTATACTTATGAGCATTTTACGAGAACTGATAGTATTCTACCGAACAAGCTCAACACAACATAAATACCTTAAGGCAGATCTCTTTTGGTAGCTCTTTTAAAAAGTTTTGTATCTTTTTCGAAATCTTTTAGTCTTTGTGTTTGTTTAAACCAGGCGGAGTATTTTTAGAATAAATATCATGCTCTTAAACCTAATTATGAAATCTAATTGAATATAGACGGAATAGTTTCCTAAAAAATTATTACATATCTTTAAATGGATAGAATTAGCAGAAATGTTTGTTTTCAAAATGCTGTAGATATTTAAAGTTTTTGCAGAAGAGAAAATGCGTACTGGCAAAACAGTTTTTACTTTGAATTTTCATAAATATATGTACAGTGCAACTTTGATAGTCCGAACATGCGCCAATCCGGTCACTCTTCTAATTTTCGGACAATTTAATACTATTACCTCTACAATCCGGACAAATTTTTTTTACGCTCTCATGTTTTGTTATTCGCACTATGATTCACCCTTTGTAATTTCTATCGCCTATGTTCTGACAATCATGCGGTTGTCAAGTCGTATGCGATATGAAAAACGCCAATTTGATCTCGCCCTGGTCTACAGTTCAAACGTTTTCACAATTTTTCGAAGTTGTTCCCAAAAGAGATAGCATAAGTTTCATATGTGAAAATATGTGTTCTTTTTAAAATAAATACAAAGAATGCGGAAAACAAAAATATTAAATAAAAAATAAATAAAATTTTGTCTTTCTTCCTCCATTATGTCTAAAATGTCTCTATTATAATTATTTGGTTGAGGTGAATGAATAGAAGCATCATCAGAGGCTTGAATAATAGACGGCGAAGGACCTGCTTCCTCTAGGTAGTTCGTGACAACAGGATTAAGATATTCATCTAAAAACGTTGAAGAATTAGCATCTCCTCCCTCTTGGTTTGTTGTCTCAGTAGATATACTGTTTCTTTTTTTTTCGAAATTTTCCAAAATACAGCGTGTATCCCCTCGACAGGATGAAAAATATTGCGAATGGTGAATATTTGTTGTTGGTAACTAAATCCGTCCGTTTTTTAAAGAAACGCTTATTTTCAGCTAGTCTTGTTTTTATACTCCTCCTTTTCTTAGTTAAATGTTAAACGAACATACCTTTTTCCATTAAGCAACATCCCTATTAGGCGGCCCAGAGGCTTTAAGCTGAACTACCAACTCTTTCCATGACTCCTATTGCTTTATTTTGTCCCCTTTTAAAAATCTACAAAGATTTTGGACTGATCGGTAGTTTTTAAGGTACCCTAGATTTTACACATATACATTAGTGATCAGTATATTAATTTTTAATGTAATACTTACATTTTTTCCGGCAAATTATTAAAACATTTCCATAAAGGATTTTGTTGACGTTTGTGATTTGATGGCAAATTGTTTGTTTGTATTAGAGATTAAGACGTTATAGACTTTTTTAAATTAATTCGTTTCAATACAGTAACTCGGTACTCCTAAGTGTTTTCCTTGCTTTCAATTTCATTTGAACCACTGTTTAAGTAAGATTCGTTACAATGTACATTTTATCTTTTGCCTTCATAACTTTAAACAGCAACCAAAAAAATATTCAACAATTATTATTTTCATACAAAAAAAATTATTTAAAAAGCAATTCCCTTATAAAGGGTGGTTAAATTTTAAGGGCCGATGTTGAATGTGAACCACCAGTTCTTTGAACGTCCAGTTTTTTCTGCATTTCATTTGATATTTCTCAATTGCAGACTAACCATGGAAAGCTACACATGCGAGCAACGCGTTAAAGTTATTCAGGCTTATTATGAAAATAAAAATCAATTTTCGAAGAAAAACATCTTTAGTGATGAGGCAAATTTTCACCTCAGTGGATTCGTCAATTAGCAGAATTGCCGCATTTGAGCGAATGATAATCCAAGAGTGATTGTCGAAAAAACAATACACACACAAAGAGTGACTGTTTGGTGCCGTTTATGGACTGGCGGCATCATCGGGCCGTATTTTTTCCAAAATGAGGCCGGTCAGGCAGTTACTGTAAATGGTGTTCGCTATCGTGAGATAATAACGAACATTTTATGGCCTGAATTGGAATATATGGATGTGTGGTTTCAACAGGACGGTGCCACTTGCCACACAGCTAACGAATCAATGGCTCTTTTGCCCGACAAATCAACATCAGTCCTTAAAATCTGGCCACCCTTTAATAGTACTTAACATTCAGTAGCACCACATTCGAACTAAAGGCCCAATTAGTCTTGACGGTTGACGGTGGACGGTAGGCAATCAGCTATTTCAGTAAGGGGTTGAATTTTGCGTGTGTTAGAGGGAGATAACTACAGTTTGACGGTTGACGACGGTAGACTTCTGCAGGTTGCAGAATCAACCGTCAACCGTCAAGACTAATTGGGCCTTTAAGCAGATCAGCAGTAACGAATTGAAAAAGAAGTTGAACTATTGCACAAAATAGGGTATGAAAACATTAATCATTTTTTTATTGTCCATTAACAAAAATTGTTTAAAAAAAATCGAATTTTTCTGTGAAAATAAAGAGAAACCCTATTAAACTTTATAAGTACATTTTTTTGGTCCTTAAAAAGAAGTTGTAAGCTTAAAATGTGCATTCACTACAAGTTCACCACGATGCATGCTTGCGAATGGCGATCGCAAACATTGTGCGATTGTGGTTTGTATGGCACCGGTTTTGTGATTTTACTTCACAATCGCAAATCTCACAAACAATGCGATTGTCAGAAAAAGGGCGAATAATTCAGTTTCGGTACTTTCCCTCATAAGCGAGAATGTCTAATTTCGTACCTTGCATGCGTTGTTATTCGCACTTTGATTCACATTTTGCACTGCCATTAATTCATTTTCGATTCTTTCCCTCGTAAGCGCAAACATAAAACACTTACTTTAAAGCAAAAGTGTGATATTTTACAGTCTTGATGAGGGAAAAACTATTAGACAGGTTGCCGAAAAATCCAATGTGGCCTAATCAACGATTTGCGACATTAAAAAAATAAGGAGAAGATAAAACAATTTGTTTCGATGCACACGGTAACATTCGAGCCAATATACTTAAATGTATTAAACCATTTTCAAAAAAAAACTTTCTTTAAGGAAATGGTAGAGTTATGGAAAAAGTAGAAAATCCAAAGGTAGAGATAGCTCTTTAAAAATGTGCTTTGCAATAAAGAAGCAAACATATCCCGATTTTATCAGAAATTTTAAATGCTAAGGCCAATTTCTTTTACGTAACGATGACGGAGAAGGAAGGCTGCAGGAACACATAAACTGTCTATTTTGGTTATTGGCAAATCTGCTAATCCAAGAGCCTCTAAAGGTTGTAAGATGCCAGTTGCATCTAAGAAAGGATGAATGTCAACGTCACTTTTCTTCGACTGGTTCAAAAACCATTTTATTCCAGAAGTAAAAGGGTATCTAACACAGGTTAACAGACAACTGAAAGCATTATTAATATTAGACAATGCTACTTCACATCCAAAAGCGGATGAAATAAATTTAGACCCAAATTTCAGTTATTTTTTAGCACCAAATTGACGGCAATCTTACAGCTTATGCATGAAAATGTAATCCAAAATGTAAAGGTTGCATACGGAAAGCAATTACTGCACCATGTTTTATCAGAAAATGATGATGGCGTCGACGTGGTTCAAGTTATAAAAATGTTAAACCTTAAAAATGCTGTTTGCTTCTTGCATGTCAAAGCATAAGTAAAAAAGAATGAAACAGTCAGAAAAGCTGGTGTGCATTGTGGCCAAGACCTGCATCGTGCTGTGATAAATATATGATACCATTTCAGGTTTGCGCCATGAACTGCAATCTGATAGCATGTCTGCTGATATAAAACCCATCCAAAATATGAATGGATCTATGAATTTCCGTAATGCCATCACTAAACAAGATATCAATGGTGGGCAACTAGTGCAAATGAATGTTCATTGGATTTTTCAGATGAAGAAAAAATACAACACGCAATCGTCAGTTCTGCTTACAGACTCCAAAAACGACTTTGTAGTAATGGATGTAAAAACAAAGATGCAATGAAATTATTTGCAGTTTGCATTCAGTAAGCTGAGGAGAATTGGATATGCAAGATATTCTCTTGTTGAAGAAGCTAGAAGAACGAGCCAAAAATAACCATCTCAACAAAGTTAGTCAGCAAAAAATAAATATATATATATATATATATATATATATATATATATATATATATATATATATATATATATATATATATATATATATATATATATATATATATATATATATATATATATATATATATATATATATATATATATATATATATATATATATATATATATATATATATATATATATATATATATATATATATATATATATATATATATATATATATATATATATATATATATATATATATATATATATATAAATATATATACATATATATATTTAATGGACTAATAAAAATGAAATTCTGTGCCATTAAGATTAAGGGAGAGGGGTTTTTGCTCTGCGCCTCTCTGGAATTTTCCCGATGCACTTCTTATACATATAGCTTTCGATTTCGAGGCATTAATCAACCACCCCATTTATTGTTAAGTTACTGATGACATAAAGCTCGTAAGGGAAATTCGTCGTGAGATTAGATCATGCAGTCGTCTGCAAATAAAATAGCTTGCGATCCACCCTCAAAATGCGGAAAGCAACATGTCGAAAAGGAGGGGAGTCAGAAGACTGCTTGTGGGACACCTCATTCCACTTTCCAAATTCTGTCAACATGATGTTTATCTCAGTACAGAACATCCGGTTGGCAATGTAGCTGGTAAACATGCCATCCAAAAAGAGACCAACCCCTAAGTTGACGAGCTTGTAAGGAATACCCTTATGACAGGCAAATGGTGGCAAATGTTTTTTGTATACCTAATGATATAGTATCCGTAGATTTGGTTTCTCTCAAATTTCTTACTAAATCTTTTTGAAATTTTAACAGTGCATGCAGCATAAGTGAAAGAAATAGTCAGAAAACTGGTGGAACTGTCTTAATTCGAATTTATATGGCAATAATACCGGACGAATTACAAATTCATTATCAAGTTTTCTCTTTAGGATTTGTTCAAAAATCATCCCTAAGTTCGATGAAATAGGCCTGAAGTCTTCAAAATTTTAAGTATTCGTTTTCTTCTTAATTGGTAGGATTTTCGCTGATTTCCATGCAGCCGGGAAGTAACAACTATTAAGGCAATTGTTAAATAATGGATCCAACGGCTATAGAGAATTGCAGAGATTCTTGATTTAAAAGATGGATATTTTATCAATGCCGCTTAATTTTTTATTGTTGGAGTAGTTTACAATTTCCTTAACTATATAAATGGTTGTGAAAAGGTAGTCTTCCTCGTTAAGGAGTTAAAAACATCGTCAGGATAGGTGAGGTATACGAGGGCACGCGAATGCTGAGGTCTACAACTGGATTCTGAAGTAGCTTCTCACAATGTATGGAGCAATAGTAATGCTATATTCTGCGGGCATACGACCAAAAGTGGCTACATCAAAATCTCTTGATTTTAGTTTGTGGTTTTATAAGATGAATAAAACGAGGACTCTTTATGACGAATTTAAATTAATCCATTCGTAGCTTTAATTTTAAGGGAAGTGGTCCGAAAATGCCTGCAGGCTACGGATTTTGTTACTTTTTCTAAAAAAAAATGAGGTTTTTAAAATGAGTCGCTGGTGGCCTGCCTTCATGTATACAATCAAAAATTTATACTATCTCTCGTCTGCACTACCGATGGTATGTCCCTGTAGCCCAAAATGTGAATGTAAAAGCAAAACTGCAAATTATGTGAGACCAGTTGGGCTGTAGAGTGGTTATATTTATACCCACTAACAGCACAGACACTATGCTACTTCTGTTATATAGTATAACACCTTCATAAATACATCGATGATTATTTAGGCTTCGCGCTTTATTTAGTGTTATATTTTGTAAGGTCAGTGGCAAGTCGACATACGTCCTTGTGTCAGGATGTCAACAATACCAGAAATATGCGGTATCGTGTTACGATTTACACTGTCACTCTTTTGGACAATTATGGACGCTTTCCTAGTCGTTCTTGAGTGCTGCAACAGCCTGCATTCTTATATTCAAGACGACACATGGAATGCCGCGGTCTATTCTTTGGAACTTACCCAGTATCATACATTATGTGGCCTTCAGAAATTCTTTCGCAGAATGATACCCTAATTTAGCATTATCGGCCCCACTACAACAGTTTAATACCTGTGAACATTGTTCCATTGTTTCCCTTTTGTCAGACCAATTAACGGACCAGGCACACTGAACGATTTTTCTCACTGTTTAAGCTTCTACGGCAGAAGGGTCATACAATCGCGTTTTTCATTCTATAATTTCCGTTAAAACAAATAAATATATTTTTTTTCGGAGTCATAGGCCATAGTCGCTCCAAAACCCAGTCGTTCGAATTTACCCTGCTTAATGGGAAACTTTCCTCTCTCTGGGCCGATTTCGACCAATTCAAATTCCGATCAGCTTATGACTATAAGCTATCATCATGCAAATTTGAGGATCAAAGGTTAATTCATTCATGGACTTGATAGGGTCTTCGAAATTGTCGGTGAAGATTGTAGATCGGAACTAAAAGAAGCGATCACTTAAAGGAACTATAATGCCCAACTCTAACCTTCAATTGGTAATCTCTGGGAAACACAAATAAATAGAAACAGTAAGTTTTTTTCAGAACGCGAGTTTTTGTATTAAAAACGTGCATAGAAGTGATCAATTATATTGTTTTTCTGATTTATTGGAAAATCCCGCCATTTACAGTAAACTCGCTTTATTAAACCTACTATTGTAGATTTACTTTAACCTTTTCTTAATTTTAATTAAAGGGGATATTTTTACTGAACTTTTGCGTATCCAGTTTAATCCTCATCGTGTACGTTTGAAAATGTATACCTCGTGATCATAACTTTAATGGGGTTTCATATGAAAAATGTAAAATAAACCTCGGGAATAAGTCATTGTGTAGGAGGTTGACCTGGTAGTTATTGGAACTATTATCGCTTGTATATTGAGAAACGCTTAGAAGTTTACAGTTTCGGTCACTTACCGTTTGTTGCGGACGTCTACCTCGTGCACCTACTCCTCCACCTTGGGTTTGACCGGTATTCCATTTTCCGCGTGAGCGTCCAGCACTTCCCGAAGGCTTATCCATTGCTTTAAAAGTGAACAAAAATGCAATTATCGCATGATCATTGATCAAAAATCAGAACACAGGCAATGTTAATGCTGTATCCAGCATGTATCAAATTACCGTTAACCGTCTTTGATGAAACACTCGCTGTAACTAACCAAATAAATTCAATGAATGAGGCGATCTGCTACATGCAATCTATTTGAAACTGACGCTGTTTTTAGGGTTGCCTGAACACACAAAAATATCTAGGCATGGTTGCCATGAACTTTAATCGAAAATGGCAAAATGCGTATTTTGGGGATTTGAAATGGCGGTAGTAATAACACAACAAATGGGTAAAAATGTTGAAACCTTATGCTTTAAACACATAGACGACAGCAAGCAGCACGACGACTGACTTCAAATGTCGTTGGCGACATTTGTCGTTGTGCTGCCACCTTTTAAAATATTTTGAGAACGGCAGCAGCTTTTTTTTTTAAGTTTTTGTAGTCTGGGTGGCCCAAATCATAAAGATGTGTGCGGCTGCGTACTTCTTCAATAAGTTTTTCATCGACGGCGTCCATATTTCTTATCT
Source organism: Hydrotaea diabolus (assembly GCA_963513945.1). Taxonomy (NCBI): domain Eukaryota; kingdom Metazoa; phylum Arthropoda; class Insecta; order Diptera; family Muscidae; genus Hydrotaea; species Hydrotaea diabolus. The sequence continues at coordinate 108,741,952 of OY740717.1, forward strand.
AAAATACATTAATACACATAAATAAAACAAATTAAACAAATATAATCAAAAACTTACCAAATTCAGCAAATGACAACCAACACAATAAAAAAATTTTAGTATGCACAGCTGTTTATTGGAGCAATGTATTTTTCAGTGATGCCAATATGACGTTTATGAGGCACACAAACAAACGATTTATGTTCTACATAATAATTTATTGTAATCGTGTGCACCCTTCATAGGAAATAGACCGTACATCAGATTGACAGTTTCGTTGCAAAATACATAGTCTGGTTTTACACGGACAAATATATAACACGGAGAAATATTTAAAAGGCGAAGCCATATTTTGGCATACCCCCGGACGAAGACCGGCTTCACAAGAAATCTTTATATAGCGAAATTATATTTTAGCATACCAAGAAGATATATAAAAACACCTTGACACCTTGAACATTTAATAAATCCCAAAATGTTTGACGCAAATTTTCAGTTTTTAGTTAAACGCCTTTAATCTCTAAATTATTACAACTACTTTAGTGCATTACCAACACTGTATCTGATATTGTCGCCTTTCAAAATAGAAATTAGTTTATATTGGCGACAACAGCAACGGCTGCTGTGCCGTCGTGCTGCTGTGACGCCGTCAAAGTAATCATTTTCATATAAACGTGTGTTTTAATTTTGACAGGTTGTCGCTCGCTGCTTGCTGTCGTCTATGTGTTTAATGCATTAATCGAACAATGTTATTATTTTCGACACATGAATAGCAACAAGTCGTTTGCAAACAATGCTGTCAACTCCCGTAAACTGTCAACTTTTATAAAAAATGTCTATAATAATCGCCATTTTAAAAATTTAAAATCGCCGTAAAAATGTTGCCAAAATTTAATAAGTAAGATTGTTGAATACTAGAAAGGGTATGTACACTTGAGATGTGCGCGGATTGAACTCTTCTGAACAGTGGTAACATTTGATCAATATGCCTATTATTGTAACGTAAATTATTATTGTAGCGTGAATTACAACTTAATGAGATGAAATATAGATATATACATATGTTGATCAGTGTTCTAAATTGTTATTGTAGAATTTATAAAAGACCGGAGACCATCATCGTTTAAAGCATTTGTGCTAGGGACTTTTACATTTATAGCCAAGCATTTACCTCAAACGAAATGTTCGCTCCCATAAGAAATACATGTGGCAAAGCTGAGTAAGGTAATTAGAGCCAATAAGTAAGCCGGACACCATCATCGTTTGTCGTTTAAAGCTTCATTGGTGGTACTCAGCTGAAACGAAAAGGTGGCGGCATTTGCAACTGTTACAAAGATCTTTATCACTAGATAGTGTAGACTTTTTTTTCGCCATTTGAACGATTATTTTTGTTCTAATAATTGTTTGGTAAATGAATTTTGACATTTGAAAAAAGGGTATTCAAATGAATGTGAATAAAATTATAAATTTAAAAATTAATAATAGCTGTTTCTCTTAACACTGGTCTACACTGCAATTTTAGGTGTAGAGGTAAATGTAAAAGTCCTAAATCTATAAACGAAAAATAAGCCGTTTAGAAAGCAAAACCAGTGTAAACAGAAACAGCTGTGTTTCATTATCAAATAATTTTTAATAATAGTTGTTTATGTTTTTAATTTATTTATTTTTAAATATTCCAATATTTTGAAGTGGCTTCGTCGTTCATCATCAGGGGTAATCACTATAACAAAGCCGGTAACATAAAATTACAATAATACACAATTTACTATAACGAATAACAAAAATTGTAATAATTACATTTAAATAATTGTTAGCTACTGTCCTGTTGTACTTTTAATATTCGACTAATGTTTGTCTTTTCGTCGGTACTATTTGTGCCAGATTTAAAGTTCATTCTCTTATATGTAGGAACGTCGTTGGTGTAAAGCATCTCCAAGTTGTATCTTCTCTTATAATTTCTCTCCTGTGCTAACGTATTGATAAACGTATTTGTACGTCTACGTACAAATACGTTAAAGTTTGGCTTATGTCCAGTCGTAGTACAGTGGTTCGTAAGTCAGTTTTTTGTTCGATTGATCTGTCAACAGCTTTTTGGTTAGATTTGTTAGAAGAAAGTCTTGTCTTTTGTTTTGTCCCATTAGTGCCAACATATACGTTTTGGCATTAGGTGGACGCAGTGTTGCCACTGACAAAATTATTTTCCTACCAATTTTTTTCAAGAATCCTACCATATTAAATTTAAACCTACCAAAAATACTAAAGTAATTTTATAAATTAAACAGGGTTTAATGGAAAATTATAAGCTACTTTTATGATAAATGTTTGTAACTACGAAAAATTTTAGAGCTTTGAATATATCGATCGACACCAAATGATCAGCTGATTTGATTAAACGATGTGTATCAGTCCGTCCGTCTGCGGCTCTTTTTAAGATTCTAATCAAACTTCAGGTCGCAATTGTTGTCCGATTATAGTGAATATGACAGAAGTGATAGAAGAAATTTAGCAAAATCGGTTTAAATATAGTTCCCAAACATATGTTCAATGTATTTAAGTTCTAGGGCACTTCCCAGATATATGGAAAAAGTCGTATTTGACACCACTCCATAAGTCAGGAAGTCTGTTAAATGTTTCGAACTATAGAGGCATTGCTAAATTGAGTGCAATTCCTAAACTTTTTGAGAAAATTGTTACCAATTTCATTGTACATGGCGTGACCCCTATTTACATCCATGTCAACATGGATTTCGTAGAGGCCATTCCACTATAACTAATCTGCTACAGTTTTCATCTGAAGTTATAAATGGGTTTGTTTCTCGTAAACAAACTGACGTTATCTACACTGAAGGCTTATCCATTGCTTTAAAAGTGAACAAAAATGCAATTATCGCATGATCATTGATCAAAAATCAGAACACAGGCAATGTTAATGCTGTATCCAGCATGTATCAAATTACCGTTAACCGTCTTTGATGAAACACTCGCTGTAACTAACCAAATAAATTCAATGAATGAGGCGATCTGCTACATGCAATCTATTTGAAACTGACGCTGTTTTTAGGGTTGCCTGAACACACAAAAATATCTAGGCATGGTTGCCATGAACTTTAATCGAAAATGGCAAAATGCGTATTTTGGGGATTTGAAATGGCGGTAGTAATAACACAACAAATGGGTAAAAATGTTGAAACCTTATGCTTTAAACACATAGACGACAGCAAGCAGCACGACGACTGACTTCAAATGTCGTTGGCGACATTTGTCGTTGTGCTGCCACCTTTTAAAATATTTTGAGAACGGCAGCAGCTTTTTTTTTTAAGTTTTTGTAGTCTGGGTGGCCCAAATCATAAAGATGTGTGCGGCTGCGTACTTCTTCAATAAGTTTTTCATCGACGGCGTCCATATTTCTTATCTAAAATACATTAATACACATAAATAAAACAAATTAAACAAATATAATCAAAAACTTACCAAATTCAGCAAATGACAACCAACACAATAAAAAAATTTTAGTATGCACAGCTGTTTATTGGAGCAATGTATTTTTCAGTGATGCCAATATGACGTTTATGAGGCACACAAACAAACGATTTATGTTCTACATAATAATTTATTGTAATCGTGTGCACCCTTCATAGGAAATAGACCGTACATCAGATTGACAGTTTCGTTGCAAAATACATAGTCTGGTTTTACACGGACAAATATATAACACGGAGAAATATTTAAAAGGCGAAGCCATATTTTGGCATACCCCCGGACGAAGACCGGCTTCACAAGAAATCTTTATATAGCGAAATTATATTTTAGCATACCAAGAAGATATATAAAAACACCTTGACACCTTGAACATTTAATAAATCCCAAAATGTTTGACGCAAATTTTCAGTTTTTAGTTAAACGCCTTTAATCTCTAAATTATTACAACTACTTTAGTGCATTACCAACACTGTATCTGATATTGTCGCCTTTCAAAATAGAAATTAGTTTATATTGGCGACAACAGCAACGGCTGCTGTGCCGTCGTGCTGCTGTGACGCCGTCAAAGTAATCATTTTCATATAAACGTGTGTTTTAATTTTGACAGGTTGTCGCTCGCTGCTTGCTGTCGTCTATGTGTTTAATGCATTAATCGAACAATGTTATTATTTTCGACACATGAATAGCAACAAGTCGTTTGCAAACAATGCTGTCAACTCCCGTAAACTGTCAACTTTTATAAAAAATGTCTATAATAATCGCCATTTTAAAAATTTAAAATCGCCGTAAAAATGTTGCCAAAATTTAATAAGTAAGATTGTTGAATACTAGAAAGGGTATGTACACTTGAGATGTGCGCGGATTGAACTCTTCTGAACAGTGGTAACATTTGATCAATATGCCTATTATTGTAACGTAAATTATTATTGTAGCGTGAATTACAACTTAATGAGATGAAATATAGATATATACATATGTTGATCAGTGTTCTAAATTGTTATTGTAGAATTTATAAAAGACCGGAGACCATCATCGTTTAAAGCATTTGTGCTAGGGACTTTTACATTTATAGCCAAGCATTTACCTCAAACGAAATGTTCGCTCCCATAAGAAATACATGTGGCAAAGCTGAGTAAGGTAATTAGAGCCAATAAGTAAGCCGGACACCATCATCGTTTGTCGTTTAAAGCTTCATTGGTGGTACTCAGCTGAAACGAAAAGGTGGCGGCATTTGCAACTGTTACAAAGATCTTTATCACTAGATAGTGTAGACTTTTTTTTCGCCATTTGAACGATTATTTTTGTTCTAATAATTGTTTGGTAAATGAATTTTGACATTTGAAAAAAGGGTATTCAAATGAATGTGAATAAAATTATAAATTTAAAAATTAATAATAGCTGTTTCTCTTAACACTGGTCTACACTGCAATTTTAGGTGTAGAGGTAAATGTAAAAGTCCTAAATCTATAAACGAAAAATAAGCCGTTTAGAAAGCAAAACCAGTGTAAACAGAAACAGCTGTGTTTCATTATCAAATAATTTTTAATAATAGTTGTTTATGTTTTTAATTTATTTATTTTTAAATATTCCAATATTTTGAAGTGGCTTCGTCGTTCATCATCAGGGGTAATCACTATAACAAAGCCGGTAACATAAAATTACAATAATACACAATTTACTATAACGAATAACAAAAATTGTAATAATTACATTTAAATAATTGTTAGCTACTGTCCTGTTGTACTTTTAATATTCGACTAATGTTTGTCTTTTCGTCGGTACTATTTGTGCCAGATTTAAAGTTCATTCTCTTATATGTAGGAACGTCGTTGGTGTAAAGCATCTCCAAGTTGTATCTTCTCTTATAATTTCTCTCCTGTGCTAACGTATTGATAAACGTATTTGTACGTCTACGTACAAATACGTTAAAGTTTGGCTTATGTCCAGTCGTAGTACAGTGGTTCGTAAGTCAGTTTTTTGTTCGATTGATCTGTCAACAGCTTTTTGGTTAGATTTGTTAGAAGAAAGTCTTGTCTTTTGTTTTGTCCCATTAGTGCCAACATATACGTTTTGGCATTAGGTGGACGCAGTGTTGCCACTGACAAAATTATTTTCCTACCAATTTTTTTCAAGAATCCTACCATATTAAATTTAAACCTACCAAAAATACTAAAGTAATTTTATAAATTAAACAGGGTTTAATGGAAAATTATAAGCTACTTTTATGATAAATGTTTGTAACTACGAAAAATTTTAGAGCTTTGAATATATCGATCGACACCAAATGATCAGCTGATTTGATTAAACGATGTGTATCAGTCCGTCCGTCTGCGGCTCTTTTTAAGATTCTAATCAAACTTCAGGTCGCAATTGTTGTCCGATTATAGTGAATATGACAGAAGTGATAGAAGAAATTTAGCAAAATCGGTTTAAATATAGTTCCCAAACATATGTTCAATGTATTTAAGTTCTAGGGCACTTCCCAGATATATGGAAAAAGTCGTATTTGACACCACTCCATAAGTCAGGAAGTCTGTTAAATGTTTCGAACTATAGAGGCATTGCTAAATTGAGTGCAATTCCTAACTTTTTGAGAAAATTGTTACCAATTTCATTGTACATGGCGTGACCCCTATTTACATCCATGTCAACATGGATTTCGTAGAGGCCATTCCACTATAACTAATCTGCTACAGTTTTCATCTGAAGTTATAAATGGGTTTGTTTCTCGTAAACAAACTGACGTTATCTACACTGAAGGCTTATCCATTGCTTTAAAAGTGAACAAAAATGCAATTTATCGCATGATCATTGATCAAAAATCAGAACACAGGCAATGTTAATGCTGTATCCAGCATGTATCAAATTACCGTTAACCGTCTTTGATGAAACACTCGCTGTAACTAACCAAATAAATTCAATGAATGAGGCGATCTGCTACATGCAATCTATTTGAAACTGACGCTGTTTTTAGGGTTGCCTGAACACACAAAAATATCTAGGCATGGTTGCCATGAACTTTAATCGAAAATGGCAAAATGCGTATTTTGGGGATTTGAAATGGCGGTAGTAATAACACAACAAATGGGTAAAAATGTTGAAACCTTATGCTTTAAACACATAGACGACAGCAAGCAGCACGACGACTGACTTCAAATGTCGTTGGCGACATTTGTCGTTGTGCTGCCACCTTTTAAAATATTTTGAGAACGGCAGCAGCTTTTTTTTTTAAGTTTTTGTAGTCTGGGTGGCCCAAATCATAAAGATGTGTGCGGCTGCGTACTTCTTCAATAAGTTTTTCATCGACGGCGTCCATATTTCTTATCTAAAATACATTAATACACATAAATAAAACAAATTAAACAAATATAATCAAAAACTTACCAAATTCAGCAAATGACAACCAACACAATAAAAAAATTTTAGTATGCACAGCTGTTTATTGGAGCAATGTATTTTTCAGTGATGCCAATATGACGTTTATGAGGCACACAAACAAACGATTTATGTTCTACATAATAATTTATTGTAATCGTGTGCACCCTTCATAGGAAATAGACCGTACATCAGATTGACAGTTTCGTTGCAAAATACATAGTCTGGTTTTACACGGACAAATATATAACACGGAGAAATATTTAAAAGGCGAAGCCATATTTTGGCATACCCCCGGACGAAGACCGGCTTCACAAGAAATCTTTATATAGCGAAATTATATTTTAGCATACCAAGAAGATATATAAAAACACCTTGACACCTTGAACATTTAATAAATCCCAAAATGTTTGACGCAAATTTTCAGTTTTTAGTTAAACGCCTTTAATCTCTAAATTATTACAACTACTTTAGTGCATTACCAACACTGTATCTGATATTGTCGCCTTTCAAAATAGAAATTAGTTTATATTGGCGACAACAGCAACGGCTGCTGTGCCGTCGTGCTGCTGTGACGCCGTCAAAGTAATCATTTTCATATAAACGTGTGTTTTAATTTTGACAGGTTGTCGCTCGCTGCTTGCTGTCGTCTATGTGTTTAATGCATTAATCGAACAATGTTATTATTTTCGACACATGAATAGCAACAAGTCGTTTGCAAACAATGCTGTCAACTCCCGTAAACTGTCAACTTTTATAAAAAATGTCTATAATAATCGCCATTTTAAAAATTTAAAATCGCCGTAAAAATGTTGCCAAAATTTAATAAGTAAGATTGTTGAATACTAGAAAGGGTATGTACACTTGAGATGTGCGCGGATTGAACTCTTCTGAACAGTGGTAACATTTGATCAATATGCCTATTATTGTAACGTAAATTATTATTGTAGCGTGAATTACAACTTAATGAGATGAAATATAGATATATACATATGTTGATCAGTGTTCTAAATTGTTATTGTAGAATTTATAAAAGACCGGAGACCATCATCGTTTAAAGCATTTGTGCTAGGGACTTTTACATTTATAGCCAAGCATTTACCTCAAACGAAATGTTCGCTCCCATAAGAAATACATGTGGCAAAGCTGAGTAAGGTAATTAGAGCCAATAAGTAAGCCGGACACCATCATCGTTTGTCGTTTAAAGCTTCATTGGTGGTACTCAGCTGAAACGAAAAGGTGGCGGCATTTGCAACTGTTACAAAGATCTTTATCACTAGATAGTGTAGACTTTTTTTTCGCCATTTGAACGATTATTTTTGTTCTAATAATTGTTTGGTAAATGAATTTTGACATTTGAAAAAAGGGTATTCAAATGAATGTGAATAAAATTATAAATTTAAAAATTAATAATAGCTGTTTCTCTTAACACTGGTCTACACTGCAATTTTAGGTGTAGAGGTAAATGTAAAAGTCCTAAATCTATAAACGAAAAATAAGCCGTTTAGAAAGCAAAACCAGTGTAAACAGAAACAGCTGTGTTTCATTATCAAATAATTTTTAATAATAGTTGTTTATGTTTTTAATTTATTTATTTTTAAATATTCCAATATTTTGAAGTGGCTTCGTCGTTCATCATCAGGGGTAATCACTATAACAAAGCCGGTAACATAAAATTACAATAATACACAATTTACTATAACGAATAACAAAAATTGTAATAATTACATTTAAATAATTGTTAGCTACTGTCCTGTTGTACTTTTAATATTCGACTAATGTTTGTCTTTTCGTCGGTACTATTTGTGCCAGATTTAAAGTTCATTCTCTTATATGTAGGAACGTCGTTGGTGTAAAGCATCTCCAAGTTGTATCTTCTCTTATAATTTCTCTCCTGTGCTAACGTATTGATAAACGTATTTGTACGTCTACGTACAAATACGTTAAAGTTTGGCTTATGTCCAGTCGTAGTACAGTGGTTCGTAAGTCAGTTTTTTGTTCGATTGATCTGTCAACAGCTTTTTGGTTAGATTTGTTAGAAGAAAGTCTTGTCTTTTGTTTTGTCCCATTAGTGCCATCATATACGTTTAGGCATTAGGTGGACGCAGTGTTGCCACTGACAAAATTATTTTCCTACCAATTTTTTTCAAGAATCCTACCATATTAAATTTAAACCTACCAAAAATACTAAAGTAATTTTATAAATTAAACAGGGTTTAATGGAAAATTATAAGCTACTTTTATGATAAATGTTTGTAACTACGAAAAATTTTAGAGCTTTGAATATATCGATCGACACCAAATGATCAGCTGATTTGATTAAACGATGTGTATCAGTCCGTCCGTCTGCGGCTCTTTTTAAGATTCTAATCAAACTTCAGGTCGCAATTGTTGTCCGATTATAGTGAATATGACAGAAGTGATAGAAGAAATTTAGCAAAATCGGTTTAAATATAGTTCCCAAACATATGTTCAATGTATTTAAGTTCTAGGGCACTTCCCAGATATATGGAAAAAGTCGTATTTGACACCACTCCATAAGTCAGGAAGTCTGTTAAATGTTTCGAACTATAGAGGCATTGCTAAATTGAGTGCAATTCCTAAACTTTTTGAGAAAATTGTTACCAATTTCATTGTACATGGCGTGACCCCTATTTACATCCATGTCAACATGGATTTCGTAGAGGCCATTCCACTATAACTAATCTGCTACAGTTTTCATCTGAAGTTATAAATGGGTTTGTTTCTCGTAAACAAACTGACGTTATCTACACTGAAGGCTTATCCATTGCTTTAAAAGTGAACAAAAATGCAATTATCGCATGATCATTGATCAAAAATCAGAACACAGGCAATGTTAATGCTGTATCCAGCATGTATCAAATTACCGTTAACCGTCTTTGATGAAACACTCGCTGTAACTAACCAAATAAATTCAATGAATGAGGCGATCTGCTACATGCAATCTATTTGAAACTGACGCTGTTTTTAGGGTTGCCTGAACACACAAAAATATCTAGGCATGGTTGCCATGAACTTTAATCGAAAATGGCAAAATGCGTATTTTGGGGATTTGAAATGGCGGTAGTAATAACACAACAAATGGGTAAAAATGTTGAAACCTTATGCTTTAAACACATAGACGACAGCAAGCAGCACGACGACTGACTTCAAATGTCGTTGGCGACATTTGTCGTTGTGCTGCCACCTTTTAAAATATTTTGAGAACGGCAGCAGCTTTTTTTTTTAAGTTTTTGTAGTCTGGGTGGCCCAAATCATAAAGATGTGTGCGGCTGCGTACTTCTTCAATAAGTTTTTCATCGACGGCGTCCATATTTCTTATCTAAAATACATTAATACACATAAATAAAACAAATTAAACAAATATAATCAAAAACTTACCAAATTCAGCAAATGACAACCAACACAATAAAAAAATTTTAGTATGCACAGCTGTTTATTGGAGCAATGTATTTTTCAGTGATGCCAATATGACGTTTATGAGGCACACAAACAAACGATTTATGTTCTACATAATAATTTATTGTAATCGTGTGCACCCTTCATAGGAAATAGACCGTACATCAGATTGACAGTTTCGTTGCAAAATACATAGTCTGGTTTTACACGGACAAATATATAACACGGAGAAATATTTAAAAGGCGAAGCCATATTTTGGCATACCCCCGGACGAAGACCGGCTTCACAAGAAATCTTTATATAGCGAAATTATATTTTAGCATACCAAAAAGATATATAAAAACACCTTGACACCTTGAACATTTAATAAATCCCAAAATGTTTGACGCAAATTTTCAGTTTTTAGTTAAACGCCTTTAATCTCTAAATTATTACAACTACTTTAGTGCATTACCAACACTGTATCTGATATTGTCGCCTTTCAAAATAGAAATTAGTTTATATTGGCGACAACAGCAACGGCTGCTGTGCCGTCGTGCTGCTGTGACGCCGTCAAAGTAATCATTTTCATATAAACGTGTGTTTTAATTTTGACAGGTTGTCGCTCGCTGCTTGCTGTCGTCTATGTGTTTAATGCATTAATCGAACAATGTTATTATTTTCGACACATGAATAGCAACAAGTCGTTTGCAAACAATGCTGTCAACTCCCGTAAACTGTCAACTTTTATAAAAAATGTCTATAATAATCGCCATTTTAAAAATTTAAAATCGCCGTAAAAATGTTGCCAAAATTTAATAAGTAAGATTGTTGAATACTAGAAAGGGTATGTACACTTGAGATGTGCGCGGATTGAACTCTTCTGAACAGTGGTAACATTTGATCAATATGCCTATTATTGTAACGTAAATTATTATTGTAGCGTGAATTACAACTTAATGAGATGAAATATAGATATATACATATGTTGATCAGTGTTCTAAATTGTTATTGTAGAATTTATAAAAGACCGGAGACCATCATCGTTTAAAGCATTTGTGCTAGGGACTTTTACATTTATAGCCAAGCATTTACCTCAAACGAAATGTTCGCTCCCATAAGAAATACATGTGGCAAAGCTGAGTAAGGTAATTAGAGCCAATAAGTAAGCCGGACACCATCATCGTTTGTCGTTTAAAGCTTCATTGGTGGTACTCAGCTGAAACGAAAAGGTGGCGGCATTTGCAACTGTTACAAAGATCTTTATCACTAGATAGTGTAGACTTTTTTTTCGCCATTTGAACGATTATTTTTGTTCTAATAATTGTTTGGTAAATGAATTTTGACATTTGAAAAAAGGGTATTCAAATGAATGTGAATAAAATTATAAATTTAAAAATTAATAATAGCTGTTTCTCTTAACACTGGTCTACACTGCAATTTTAGGTGTAGAGGTAAATGTAAAAGTCCTAAATCTATAAACGAAAAATAAGCCGTTTAGAAAGCAAAACCAGTGTAAACAGAAACAGCTGTGTTTCATTATCAAATAATTTTTAATAATAGTTGTTTATGTTTTTAATTTATTTATTTTTAAATATTCCAATATTTTGAAGTGGCTTCGTCGTTCATCATCAGGGGTAATCACTATAACAAAGCCGGTAACATAAAATTACAATAATACACAATTTACTATAACGAATAACAAAAATTGTAATAATTACATTTAAATAATTGTTAGCTACTGTCCTGTTGTACTTTTAATATTCGACTAATGTTTGTCTTTTCGTCGGTACTATTTGTGCCAGATTTAAAGTTCATTCTCTTATATGTAGGAACGTCGTTGGTGTAAAGCATCTCCAAGTTGTATCTTCTCTTATAATTTCTCTCCTGTGCTAACGTATTGATAAACGTATTTGTACGTCTACGTACAAATACGTTAAAGTTTGGCTTATGTCCAGTCGTAGTACAGTGGTTCGTAAGTCAGTTTTTTGTTCGATTGATCTGTCAACAGCTTTTTGGTTAGATTTGTTAGAAGAAAGTCTTGTCTTTTGTTTTGTCCCATTAGTGCCAACATATACGTTTTGGCATTAGGTGGACGCAGTGTTGCCACTGACAAAATTATTTTCCTACCAATTTTTTTCAAGAATCCTACCATATTAAATTTAAACCTACCAAAAATACTAAAGTAATTTTATAAATTAAACAGGGTTTAATGGAAAATTATAAGCTACTTTTATGATAAATGTTTGTAACTACGAAAAATTTTAGAGCTTTGAATATATCGATCGACACCAAATGATCAGCTGATTTGATTAAACGATGTGTATCAGTCCGTCCGTCTGCGGCTCTTTTTAAGATTCTAATCAAACTTCAGGTCGCAATTGTTGTCCGATTATAGTGAATATGACAGAAGTGATAGAAGAAATTTAGCAAAATCGGTTTAAATATAGTTCCCAAACATATGTTCAATGTATTTAAGTTCTAGGGCACTTCCCAGATATATGGAAAAAGTCGTATTTGACACCACTCCATAAGTCAGGAAGTCTGTTAAATGTTTCGAACTATAGAGGCATTGCTAAATTGAGTGCAATTCCTAAACTTTTTGAGAAAATTGTTACCAATTTCATTGTACATGGCGTGACCCCTATTTACATCCATGTCAACATGGATTTCGTAGAGGCCATTCCACTATAACTAATCTGCTACAGTTTTCATCTGAAGTTATAAATGGGTTTGTTTCTCGTAAACAAACTGACGTTATCTACACTGATTTTAGTAAGGCATTTGATAAAGTAAATCATAGGCTCTTACTTTACAAGTTAAATAGAATTGGATTCAATTATAGTTTTTTAAATTGGCTATCTTCCTATCTAGTTGGTAGGGAGCAAGTGGTATCATTTGAAAATTGTATTTCTAGAACAATTCATATTTCCTCTGGTGTCCCACAAGGTAGCCACCTTGGTCCGGTGCTATTTTTATTATTCATAAATGACTTACCGGAATCTATTACCAAATCCAGCATTCTTATGTTTGCTGATGATGTAAAAATCTATTCATCTTATTCAAATAATGCTGACTCTACCAAATTGCAAGATGACTTGGACAGATTCAGTAGATGGTGTGATATGAATTGCATGGAACTCAACTTAAAGAAATGCAAACACATGGATTTCTTCAGATCTAAAATGTTGCCCTCAAAATATAACTTATGTGGCATTGAATTGGCATCTGTCGATTCATTTATTGATCTTGGTTTTATGATGAACAGAAAGTTAAATTTCAATAATCATATTATTACAATGGTAAATAAAGCATATGGCGTTCTTTTCTTTATGAAACGTTGGGCAAAAGAGTTTACTGACCCGTATACTACGAAACAGCTGTTTACCTCACTTGTGAGACCAATTTTGGAATACGGCTCGGTGGTATGGGATCCCCAATATGATTTTTACGTAAACAAAATTGAATCTGTGCAAAAGCAATTTCTACTTTTCTGCTTAAGGAATCTTAACTGGTCTTCTGGTTATGAACTACCATCCTATACCAGTAGGTTAAATCTCATTAAATTGCCCACATTAAAGAGTAGGCGAACAATGATGAATACTATGATGATATATAAAATTATTTGGGGGACTGTTCCGTCGGACTTTTTAATATCAAGTATTTATATTAATGTCCCGTTAAGACCTTTGAGACACTATCAGTTTTTACACTTGGATTTTCAACACAAATTACATCCGATACATGCAAATACATGCAAAATTTTCAAGAAAAAAAATATTAATATTATTTGAACTTATTTGATGCTTACCCTGGGGGCTGAGAAATCGGCCATCTATAAAGTGGCAATACTAGCAAAAAGTAGTAAGTACGGGATCGGTTTATTATCAGTTTTTGTTATGTTAGCTCTTATTACTCTTGCATAAAGGTACATGCAATAAAAGTATGTTCGTCGCAACCTTAGTATTGTTTTTTTTAATTTTATTTTGGCAATAGTATGATTGCGAAAATATTAATATTTTTGAAATGTAACAATAGTACTCGTATTATTACTAAATTTAAAAATAAAGTTATGGTTAAATCAACTGTATAAATATGGTTGATGCGACAAGCGTATTGTTATTTTGGTTTTATGTTAACGATAATATTATTGCGGCAATCGTACCGTATGATTTATTTTCTTTATAGATTTGAATATGTTTGTTATTGTTAGCAATCTTACGTACATTATTATTGGATTTGTAAAATTGAATAATTGTTAATAAATGAAACACTTACGTTCTTCTAAAAGGAAATTTTCTATTGCTCAATGAATACCTTCTATTATCTTCCATATTATTATTAAATACTTTACTTAATAAAATTCTATTGTTGAATAACAACATAACCCAATCTTAACAAGTAATATTGGGGATCATAGTATGGTTGCAGGTGAATCATACTATGGTTGTGGGAATCATAATGTAGTTATGGGAATCATATAATGGTTGAGTGTGAATCATAATAATGTTATGGGGATCATAGAATGGTAGTGTGTGAATCATACTATTGTTGTGTGGATCATTTATGGACTTGTGTTAATCATACTATTGTTGTGCCACAACCATATACCCAACAACACTATGATGATGCTCTTCAAATATTATGACCGGAACTATACTTATTTTTTTTGTGTACTAAAAACATATTTGGCATCCCATTTAATCTCGGCATGCGCCCATTGCCTTACAAATTTAGTTTATGTAAATGCATAGAATAATAATAATTTTTTCTTCATTGTTCACCCTAAATTTGTCTTACTAAATAAATCGTTAATTGTTCTAAAAGTTCGGGGAGCTAATACAAATTTTTCTTTATTATAAACGTCTGATTTGTTGAACCTCTCGGAGAAGCCTGGTATGCACGTCATCGCTTTTTTCCCTAACTGGTTTCTTGCTTTTTATTTTAGTCTGTATAATTAAGTCCTTTATACTTTTAATAGGAAGTCTTATTCTCTTAATATGTTCATAATGCGTTCTTCTTTGTCACTATGTAAACTTTCGTCACTTATGTTGAAAACTCTGTTGATAAACTTTGTCGCTGTTTTAATTATAATTCGTCGGGGGTGTTTGGAGTGAAAATTTATTAGACTTTCAAAAGATGTTGGTTTTTGTTACCAATCCAATTATAACAAATTGCCTTGTCGGTGAACTATAGAGTCGAAGTAAGGAAGTTTTTGTTCACATTTTTCCTCCATTGTGAATTGTATATATTTATCTGTTGAATGAACTAAATATTTCAAGCGTGTTGTCAATTTCACTTTTCTTTAAAAACACAAAAAGGGTTATATATATATATATATATATATATATATATATATATATATATATATATATATATATATATATATATATATATATATATATATATATATATATATATATATATATATATATATATATATATATATATATATATATATATATATATATATACCACTGTACTTTGACTGGACACAAGCCAAACTTTAACAACGTAAAATTTTAGCACAAGAGAGGAATTACATCAACGACGTTCCTACATCTAAGAGAGTGAATTTAAAAACTGACACGGATAGATGTGCACATACATGCAGACATATTTCTAATAAGTACCGACGGAAAGACATATATTAGTTGAATATTAGAAGTATAAGAGGACAGAAGTAAAACAATTATTTAAATGTAATTATTAACAAAAATTCTGTTATTCGTTATAGTAAATTGTACATTATTGTAATTTTATGTTCTCCGTTTAGTAATAGTGATTACCCCTGATGTTGAACGACGAAGTCAGTTCGAAATATTGGGATATTTAAAAATAAATAAATTAAAAACATCAACATCTGTTTTTTGCTCATGAATTCATGCCTAACAATAGCTGAAAAGTAAAAAAAAGTTAAGTTAAAAAAATTGCGTTATTAACATCACTGCAAAGTTCCTTTTTCCGCTAACTTTTTCCAAAACAGAAAACATTTTATTAAATACACCTAATCCTGTTTTTGCACGGTACATGTGTTCCAGAAAATATCGTGTAAATAAAGACACTACTTAATGGAAAAATGTTAGATTGGTTTAGCAACCCAAGAAAGCCTACGAAAATTAATACATAATTCAGTAAAATAAACATAAATTTTATTCTTCAGTATACCATGCCCATTTTATTTCACATATTATATAAAGGAACTAATTTTATATAAAGGAACTTAAAAAATAAAATCATTTTAAAGTTTTTAAGCAATAAAAATCCAATTTAAAAACAAAAAAATCTCCTATGCAAGGAACATAAAAAGTTGTATAGAAATATAAACAATGGTATAAGGGTAAATTCTATTCGGTATTAGTTTCTGAATGTAAGCGCATTCTTTTCTGCTGCGTTGGAGCAATATCTGTTTCGTCAGTAGAATTGTTCAGTTCTACGTCCACATCGTCAACTGCGTTCAATGCCAGTTCCTTGTGGAAACAGTGGCAAAACTTCATTATTAACTGGCAATGCTGAAGAGAGAAAAAACTATGCATATGTAGATAAAATCACAGTTAAATTCAAAATAGATTTTATTTCCGTCTAAAAAAACGTGTAAAAACAGGATAAGTGTTTTCTTGCTATTTAGAAAAACGTGTAAAAGCAGGATAAGTTTATTTCTGTCGACCGTGTTATTTCAAAATTGTGTAAAAAAAGACCGTGTAAAAACAGGATTAGGTGTATGTATACTCTTTTTGGTTAGTTTCGTTTGTTTTCGTTGTACCTAAAATGCTGTTTCTCATTTATGGTACGAACCCATGAATGAATAAGAACTTTTATTATTTCTTGCTTTATTTATTTCTTGCTTCATGGTACGAACTAGAGGTCTGCACAATTCCATTTGTATTTGCAGTGTACACATGTACCGACGAAGCATAAACACTTACTCGAAGTGACGAAAAAAAAGATGTTCACATTTGTAGGAACAACAAAATCTTCGAATAACTACTAGTTGTTACTCGGCTATGGTCTCTGCCAGCGAATACATGTTCCTCTTTCTCTTTTATTCGAACATACCGACAGCGATCTTGTCGAGTACGTCGCGACAGCGAAAGTGATTGCGGTACTCTATGTACAACGTTCAGTATGTATGTATAACAAATAGAAGGAACAGTTGTCTATGATTTCTTATCGCCTTTCAGTGTCTAATGAAAATGAATACTCTTGAAGTAATTAATTTTCAAATATAATTAATTTTTTGTAAAATACTGAAGTTTTCTTTGAAGTTATGTAATTAATTATTTTTAAAAAAATTTTGTTTTAATGCTTTTGGTGGAATAATTGACTGATTTTAAATATACGTATGTACATATATATTTCAATTTTAAGTTTTTACTTTTTTTTTGTTACCTAAAAGGCTCAACCTCTGTGTATATTTACTTGATTTACTTAACATCATAAAAAAATGATATCTAAGCATAACCATAATATAAATATAATATAAAAATTATATCTAAGTACAACCGTAAAATAGACGAACATTGGTACTGAAGTTTATAACTCTGATCAAACGAATAATTTGGTTTTGTTTAATATAAAAACATAAGTTAAAAAAACTTTATTGTTTTATTTTTAAAGGTCACGACATTACTCTTATATTGCCATACAGCAAAATAGGTGGTATTATATTTTATTTAAATTCAAAATAAAGTTTAGTTGCACAACAGTCAACGTGTCAATGTTACCTACTGTATATCGCCACTAAAACAACAAATGTTTGAAATAACTGAAAATCCATGCACAAAATACCAGTTAAATTTTAATTCGAATGTCAAATCCGTCATCAACGAATTGTTAATACTCGAGGTACCACGTGAAGTGAACATCATATTCACAGTACTTTTTCTGTGTTGTTCTCATTTGTATATTTGCTTTTTATATGCTTTTTTCGGAACACATTGTGCTGCGGCTACATACTCTTCTGTATTTGATATACAACCGTTCTCTTCACTTCATTGCTTGCGCTCTGAGAGAGCGAGTATGTACTTACTCGTTTCGAATTAGAACTTCATATGTGCAGCGAAAAGTTATTCGTTGCAGACCTCTAGTACGAACCTACACCGAAAAAAAGACCGTGTAAAAACAGGATTAGGTGTATGTATACTCTTTTTGGTTAGTTTCGTTTGTTTTCGTTGTACCTAAAATGCTGTTTCTCATATATGGTACGAACCCATGAATGAATAAGAACTTTTATTATTTCTTGCTTTATTTATTTCTTGCTTCATGGTACGAACCTACACCGAAAAAAATTCTTATTTAATTGCAACTATAATTAAAATGATCTCATATGTATTTCACATACTACTACTTACTAAGCTGTAGTTAATTTGTTTAGTTGACGCTAAGTATTTCATTAATAAAATTACAAATTAACGTTAGTAGCACACCGATTATATAGTTCATGAATACTACTCGGATAGACAACTTTTAGGAAGAATCAATTTTTCCTTTGCTGAAACTGACATTGCTGTCGACTCTTTTTTTGTTTTCGCGTGTTTCGACGACAGTTTACAAGAAAGTATGAAACGGTTGCCATCATTGAGAACAACTTCGTATTTTATTTCTTTGTTTTTCTTATTTTGTTTATTGTTGTAGTTTGCATTTTGTGTTTGAAAATTATTTTATTATATTTATTTGTGAAATGTTTGTTTGGGTGACAAAGTAAAGGCAGGGCTCTGGGGGCCTCATTCGGGGTTCTGATTTTACATGCCACAATGATGGTTCGCACACTTTTAAAAGAAATGTTCTGGATGATGACGGGTCAGTTCTTGGCCTTACTCTGTCGAACACTTTATGAAGGTTGATTGGAAGATTCTTCTCAGTCTATCTCGAAGCCATCATTTTCTTATTGAAGTTAAAATTTCGACGAAAACGATAAGTTAATGTAGTTTTGTTGCCAAGAATAAATTGATGGAGGCGTTAGGAAAGTCTGTGCTGGAGCCCGACAGAAAGGTCCAGAAAGCTGCATTTAAGAAATGTAACTAATATCCAACCATTGAGAATATCGAAGCTGCAAGTGAGGCGATAGAGTCCTGGAAGCTTGCGGTTGCTAAAGCTATGAAGGATAGATATGCGCAGAAACTACTATTTTTTAAATAAAGGGTCAGGCACAAGGGAGGCGTGGTCCTTTTTTAATAATGTAATGGGCAGGAGCAAGAAAAGAAGTAGGAATCCATGGAATCCTGATAACAATGCTGATTACTTGCAACACATTAAGGATCAAGGCCCTCAAAGCGTTTTTGTACTTGAAAGTGTTATGAGCTGTGAAAAGTTTAATGGTTTCTCTTATGAAGAGCTCGAAGGAGTACTAAAGAACAGGGGAAAAATCATCAGCTGGTGGATGTGATGGCATCATCTATTATATGATAAAAGCTCTGAATGTCCTTCATAATAGATATTTGCTTACAGCTCTAAATGATGCCTTTATTGACAATAATATATGTGACAGCTGGAGCCTAATAAAGATTGCCCCAATTCCGAACATGAACAGAGACCTGGCGGATTTTAAAAACTTCATGCCAATTTCACTAATTTCGGTTTTACTTAAGACCATTAACCTCATAGGAAAGAAACATATCTCAGAGTATTTTGAGTTGCACGACATCATTCCTAAAAGGTCGTACGCTTACAGGAGTAATAAATGAACATACAAATGTGTTAATGATGTCCTTCGCCGGGTAGCGTGTCTTAAGAAAAAGGGATACAAGATAAAGATCATGGTCATTGATATATCCAATACCTATAAATGTGTTCGTATCAAGAAACTTACTGAAATTCTGATGAACCTTGTGCTCAGTGACTATTACTGTGCCTGGACTGTGCTGGAGCCCGACAGAAAGGTCCAGAAAGCTGCATTTAAGAAATGTAACTAATATCCAACCATTGAGAATATCGAAGCTGCAAGTGAGGCGATAGAGTCCTGGAAGCTTGCGGTTGCTAAAGCTATGAAGGATAGATATGCGCAGAAACTACTATTTTTTAAATAAAGGGTCAGGCACAAGGGAGGCGTGGTCCTTTTTTAATAATGTAATGGGCAGGAGCAAGAAAAGAAGTAGGAATCCATGGAATCCTGATAACAATGCTGATTACTTGCAACACATTAAGGATCAAGGCCCTCAAAGCGTTTTTGTACTTGAAAGTGTTATGAGCTGTGAAAAGTTTAATGGTTTCTCTTATGAAGAGCTCGAAGGAGTACTAAAGAACAGGGGAAAAATCATCAGCTGGTGGATGTGATGGCATCATCTATTATATGATAAAAGCTCTGAATGTCCTTCATAATAGATATTTGCTTACAGCTCTAAATGATGCCTTTATTGACAATAATATATGTGACAGCTGGAGCCTAATAAAGATTGCCCCAATTCCGAACATGAACAGAGACCTGGCGGATTTTAAAAACTTCATGCCAATTTCACTAATTTCGGTTTTACTTAAGACCATTAACCTCATAGGAAAGAAACATATCTCAGAGTATTTTGAGTTGCACGACATCATTCCTAAAAGGTCGTACGCTTACAGGAGTAATAAATGAACATACAAATGTGTTAATGATGTCCTTCGCCGGGTAGCGTGTCTTAAGAAAAAGGGATACAAGATAAAGATCATGGTCATTGATATATCCAATACCTATAAATGTGTTCGTATCAAGAAACTTACTGAAATTCTGATGAACCTTGTGCTCAGTGACTATTACTGTGCCTGGACTCAAAATTTTTTGTCTAAGAGGGTTCTTTAGCTTGGGCAGGACACCATTGTTGTTTACGAGGGCCTTCCACAAGGGAGCTGTCTCTCACCAGTACTTTTCAATGTGTACACCAAAGATTTACACTCCATTGAAGATGGGAACACCATTGTGCTTCAGTATGCCGATGATTCCTTGATCATGTCTTTTGACAAAGACTGCTGTGGCAAGACGCAATCTTAAGAGTAAAAAGTAAAACAGGTACGGAACTCAATCTGTCCTTTAACCCTGCGAAGACCCAGGTGATGTATCTGGCAAAAGGAAGCAAGAAAAGTCAATATTGCAGTCAATGGAGTTGATGTCCCTCAGTGTAAGACCCTTAAATATCTGGGCAGAACAATTACTGCTTCACTATCAGTAAAAGATCGCTGTACAAGAATTATAGCAGAGACTAAAAGCCGTGCCAATGCATTTAAGTTTTTGACCTCCATAAAGGATGGTTTATCACCAAGAGTGGCGATTAGCCGTTATAAAAGCCTTATCAGACATATGCTCGAATATGCAAGGACCACCACAGTCCATGCTCCTGAAAGTGTCAATAAGAAGATTACTACATTTCAAAATATTACCTCCCGCAGGTGTCTTGGAGACAGCCCTTCCACACCGGTTCATGTAATGTATGCCCTGGCGGGGGAGTTGCCTCCTGTAGAGAGAGGTGTACTTCTAACTGCAAAACAACTAATCAAGCTCAAATCAAACAACAACAAGATATACAGTATTGTATCTGAAATTCCCTGCGTAAAATCCAGTTATAGCCTAGTATACCACAGATTTGCCAACATCTTTGATAACATCTGCACAAATTTCGAGTATGAAAATTGTATAAACCTTACTATCCGTATGAACCTTGTATCTGGAACTAAGAAAAAAATGTCAAGTGAGTGCATCAATGTGATATACGAAAGGAAATAGCGGAATACAAATCTAATAAATTCACTGTTTTTGCCACAGACGCTTGAGTAAACTCGACTGTCACCGGCTGCGGAGTGTATAACGCCTCATTTAACCATTGTTTCTACTTTATGTTTGATCACAAGACCTCCAGCCTACAGGGAGAATTGTGGGCGCTACGTACGTCGCTGGATATTGCAATAGAAGATGGATATAGGAGCCTGAATGCATGCCAAGAACACTTTCAATTACGTTGTTGTAGATTTTTACAATTCCTTGAAACCCTGGCCCACTGAGAAATGTCATGTGATTTGGCTACCTAGTCACAGAGGCATTCAGATTAATGAGATTGCCGATGAAATTACCAGAAATGCCACTGTAGTTGGCGCCAACCTCAACGTAAAGTTTACCCCAGCTGAAGGACTCAGGTGCATTAATAATGGAATTTTCAAAACATATCCAAAGACAAAGGGAGACTTTTTTCTAGAACTGTCCCGATAGTCGCCCTCAAACGTTGCCAATTCTGTACTCGTACATACATATAGGAAATCCCTAATAGTACTCAGCAGAAAAATATATTTTTTTGTTGCAGTTAACTATACTGAAAAATTTATTTTTGCGGAATTTCTAAAAATATTGGAACACATTGACATTTGTAAACTGAATAGAATATCAACAATGTTGAGTAAGAGATTCTCTTTCGGTTGGGCGGACCTAAAAATTTAAAAATAGCTTTACTTTATAAGTATTGCTTTGCCATTGGTAAGGTACATAGAAATCTGTGTCTGTTGCTTATTTAAAGTGAGTTTTTTACAAAACCCATTTTTTTCAAAATGTACTTTACATATATATACGAACTCGTTAAAATCAAGAGTTACCGATAGTCAAGATTAATGGTCTATAGTTCCTTTTAACCCACAGACCATTTATTAAAAAGGTAAACATGACTTTTAATAGTGAATACTTTAAAAAAAACACAATCTTTTAAAAAATAGTTGATGCAAAAATCTATAAATGTTGTGTTTTTCTGCCTAATAGGCTAATTTACTAATATGCTTTAGAAGCAACATATAGTTTTTTAATGTATCATTCCAAAGGCAGAGCAGTACTTTTAAAAGTTCTAAAAATTGTTGTCAGTTTGGAACTCTTATTTATGCCACTATCCTTAATGCCTATCAAGGCTAAGTACCAAAACGGGTACAACACATTATTTTTACAAAATGTTCTTAGAGTCAAGTGCTGTTGGACTATTCCTTTGTATATCGACTAAATTGATGCTTTTTATAAGTAAATGACTTACTCATTGTGTATTTGCTTTCGGTCTTGAATCTCAAGGTATCTCTTAAAATATATTGTTTAATTTTTATTGAGAAACAGAAGCATATCAACATTTTTGGATTTCAAGCAAGTTCTTCCGTCAGAAATCATAGAGCTAACTTTTCTGAACTTTCTTTCAGATTCCGTCGAAGTTGCTGGAATGCATAAATATCTTGTGGCGCAGGTTTTTAGTGTTGTCATCTCGTCGGCATGATTTGCAGAACCGGCAACTTAACTTTAAATTTACCTATGTTGAAATAAGAATTGGACAATAACTTTTATTTAGTGTTCTTTATATTTTCCTTGCCAAAATTCGCAGTTAAAATTCTGTTTATGATAAAGGAGTGCTAACTAGTGCTAATTTTGGTAGAAAAAGTCCGTTCAATTTTTTATACTTTTGTTATTGGACAAAACAATATAAAGTTAAATATTCAGTATTTCCTTAATAAAATATGTACTAATTAGTAACATGTATTTTAAAATTAATAACTACAAAAAAAGACGTATGGTTCGGACAGCCCGAATTTTATCAACCTTCCTCCATTGAAATGGGAAAATAAAGTCACATAACCTATGAACAAAATGAGACATAGATCATGAAAATCGATTAACGCGTTTCGCTTATATGCACAATTAAGTGAAGGTATGAATTTCAAAAATTTGCTCGAGACATGTATGCACAAAAATCTTTAGAAAAAAACATTGATGACTTTTTTATTGATTCTTTATTTTGCATGAAAATAAACATTCCGATTCATATTACAGCTATCCTTACACAAAAAATATGAGATTTGTACTTATATATGTAACAAAATTTAGAACATTTTCAATTATTGTCACTGTCCATCCTCGTTGAAGTTGACGCTTGTGGTTCCGATGACCTTATTTTCTTCGTAGGTTGGTCATATTCATGTTCTGAGTCTGCATCATCATCCGAGATAGACATAATATTCAAGGGAATGTTTTGTTCAGTGTGTCCACATATTTCAGTGTCATCTTCATTTTCTGTGCTTTCATCTTCAAACTGCATAATTTTAGAACTCCACCAACAAACCTACGCAAGCAATGCATCCAATTTTTTGCCTTTGAATCGCTTTTCATTGGCATGGTCACCTGGTAGAACCTCTCTCCTTGTTCGTCCGATTCCTGAGGTTATTGTGGAAATGCATGAAATGTAATTTTAACGTCATGGATGCATTGATTTTTTCAAAATAACAGCAAGTTGTCCACTCGTGTCTGTATGTCTTCTCGCTGTACACGGTTTTTTCCTAAATCGCCTTCGATGCCTTGTTTCAATGCGTCCCATATACATAGGTAGTTATATTGGTGCGAAAGCATATTTGTGAAAGATTCACTTTTCAATAATTTTCTTATATCCGGTCCATTGAGAATACCTGTTTGAAATATAAAAAAAAAACATATACGAACAAATTATTGGTAATGCGAATATATCGAAGTGAACAAATTTAGATATGACAATATTAAAATACTGACAACGATACGCACCTTTTCTAATTTTAGCTTCACTGAGTTTTGGAATGATGGATTTCAAACAGTCATAGGCGTCATCAATATCTTTGACTATCACTTCGGTGAATTTCCCAGCTATTCCTAATTTCATATGGAGCGATGGCAACAAAATATCATCTAGATCCTTTATCAAAGGTTTATTCCGTAATTTTAATTGTTTCTCGAGCTCGGGAGTTCTTGCTTTCCAATCTTTACATTGATATTGATTTCCTGTGTATCGTGAATCCCAATTACAAAGGATGCAGAAGTATTTTGGAAAACCGACCTTTAATACAGTGCCTTGTATTATGTTGACAACCTTTAGATCACAACAAATCGTCCATTTGTCTACATTGGAGTTGATTTTCTCCAAAATTTCGCCCAATGTTTCATACGCTTCCTTCATAGTTGTGCTGAATCCCAATGGAATGGACGGTTTTTTGTTCGTTTTGTGCAATAGCACAGCCTTTTTCACTAAACCTGGGATATCATGGGAGTAGGTGAACGTATTTGCTTCGTCAACGGAAAAAAATTTTTGAATGATGTTGCGTTGACATTTTGCTGTTTTAGTTTTCTGCTTTTCAATAATGATGTCAACATTTCTGAGTATTGTTGTGATAGTCCCATCTTAGCCACAATGTAATCCATTTTGATTTGTGTTAGCGGTTGTGGTCCATTATTTTCAATATATTTCTATTTTCAAAAAAAAAACTTTAAAAAAAAGTTTTGAGGCAATATTAATATTGTTGAAATTTAACAATAGTATTATTGCCAATATTAAAAATTTGGCTGTAGCAACAATATAAATGTGTTTTGTGCGACACACGTATTGTTTTTGGAATTTTATGTTGACAGTAATTTGATTACGGCAATCATACCGTATGATTGTAATTTTCATTAACTTGAATAGAACGAATAAGAACGTTGTTATTGTTACGAATCCTACGCAATAGTAGTACTTTTCATCTATAAATTTTAATTTCTCAAAACAAACTGTGTTGGATTTTTATAACTGATATATTTTTTATTGTTTTGAGTATTTTTAAATAATTTACTAAAATAATCTATATTGTTAAAAAATAACATAACCTAATCCTAATTAATAATTTTGGGGATCATAGTATGGTTGAGTGGTATCATAACATGGGGGTAACTACTAAAAATGTACTACTAAAAAGGCGTCAACAAATTGTTTTTTAAAATGCTGATAATAGGCACTTTTTGTTAACACATGACAACTGTTGCAGTGACTATTTCCTATTTCCAAACCTAAAGAAATTGATCGGTGAAAAGAGATTCAGCTCCAACGATGAAATTATTGATTAAACAAATGCCTCTTTAATGTACCTCGAAAATCCCATTTTTTGGTAGGGATACACAAATTGGAAAAATGTTTGACTTAGTGCTAAAGGAAATTATGTTGAAAAATATTTTTTTTTTGCAAAAAAAAAACTGATTTATTCGAAAGTCCCACACTATTGATATACCCTCGTATGTATGTATATTTTAATATTTTTACGTTTAGCTCGATTGTTTTATTTCGGCCTTTTGCTTTAACACAGAAAGGAAATATATTTAGTATTTTCTGGTGGGTAGCTTATTTTTGTTTTTTAGTGTAAATGTATTCTTAATTGGTCGTAAGCCTTTAAACTACCGGTGGATCAATACGATATAGAGGTATTTCTTGAAAATAAAAATAAATACCAAAATTCAAATCGTTTTTTTCATTTTCTTTATTATTCATTCAAAGGACATTTTATGTCATTTATTTTTTTGAATATAATTCCCTTTAAATGTTGGCAACTGTATTATGGAAATGAGCGTTCAGTGAGAAACTGGAAGATCTGCTGTTTTTGAACAAGACTCTGTTCAGTGATGAGGCCATTTCTGAAGCAACGGCAACGTTGCAACCATGAAACCCATAATCTTGACGACATTGGTTCCAAGAAGACGGTGCTTCTTGTCACACAGCCAACGAAACAATCAATTTCTCGAAGGAAAATTTTGGTAAGCTCAATTTTTTTTTGTAGTGGGTGGCGTGGCCTCCAAGATCGTGCGATATAACACTGCAGGACTATTTGTTGTGGCGTTATGTGAAGTCGCTTGTCTACGCAGATAAGACCGATACGATTGACGCCTTGGAAGAGAATATTCGGCGCGTTATAGCTTGGCCTCTCGGCTGAAATTTTTTCGAGCGATTAGTGGTAAGGTAAATTTCATACATGTACTTATAACTTTCTGGAGTCAGAGTTTGATTAGCCAACAATTAACAATTTTCGGTGTTTTAAGGATAGATACGAAAAGGTTTTATTAATTTGTGGAAATAGAAAAACAATTAAAACATAGATGTGAAAACTTATGAAGAGGTTGGAAATGAATCTATTCGTACAGTAAGTCAATTTATGTCCATATTTCAAAAGTTAGTTATCAAAATATATCTTAGGATGCGATACAAAATAAATTTAATAGTGGCGCAATAATAAAGTCATTTGTTAACAAAAAGAGTCACATTTATTTGTGTCTAGGTGAATTCGACATTTAAAAAAGATTTAGAAAAGTGATAAGAAACCGTTTAACTACTTAGTTTGGATAACTCTCCAAAATTAGCTTCTTTGTTCTGATTATCTAAGAACTAAAAAGGCTACAACAAATATTGTTTCCAAAGTTTTTTTAAGAATCGAATACAGGCGGGCTTTTATACGGACATGATGATCAAATTCTATACTACAGTCTGTAGCTATACTTATGAGCATTTTACGAGAACTGATAGTATTCTACCGAACAAGCTCAACACAACATAAATACCTTAAGGCAGATCTCTTTTGGTAGCTCTTTTAAAAAGTTTTCATTTCATTTTTTCATTTATTGATATTTGTTTCTTTTTCAAAATATTTTAGTCTTTGTGTTTGTTTAAAACTTAAAAGTCCCACCAGGCGGAGTTTTTTTTAGAATAAATATCATGATCTCACCCTTTGTAATGTCAATCGCCTATGTTCTGACAATCATGCGGTTGCCAAGTCGCATGCGATATGCAAAACACCAATTTGATCTCGCCCTGGTCTACAGTTCAAACGTATTCACCATTTTTCGAAGCTGTTCCGAAAAGAGATAGCATAAGTTTCATATGTCAAAATATGTGTTCTCTTTAAAATAAATACAAAGAACGTAGAAAACCAAAATATTAAAAAAAATAAATAAAATTTTGTCTTTCTTCCTCCATTATGTCTAAAATGTCTCTATTATAATTATTTGGTTGAGGTGAATGAATAGAAGCATCATCAGAGGCTTGCATAATAGACGGCGAAGGACCTGCTTCCTCTAGGTAGTTCGTGACAACAGGATTAAGATATTCATCTAAAAACGTTGAAGAATTAGCATCTCCTCCCTCTTGGTTTGTTGTCTCAGTGTCACTGTTTCTTTTTTTTTCGAAATTTTCCCAAAGACAGCGTTTTGTAACCCCTCGACAGGATGAAAATATTGCAAATGGTGAATATATTTCCATTGGTGACACGTAGTGTTGTTGGTAACTAAATCCGTCCGTTTTTTTAAAGAAACGCTTATTTTCAGCTAGTCTTGTTTTTATACTCCTTCTCCAATTGCACCAGGTCTGAAAAAATCATAATTACCCAGCAAACCAAACCTTCAGAATTCGGTCAGAATTCTGTACGACAATCGGCAAAATGTTCCGATTTCGGATCAGAATTCTTACCGAGTTCTTAACGAAAAACATATGAGAGGGTTGACATGAATTCTGAACTACTTCTCTGGGGGAATTCTGATGTTTTTGTCGACATTTCGAACCGATTTCTGAACTGTAGTCTTGGGAAATTCGAAAGGAAATTTAGGTTTGTCGCATCGAATTCTGAACGACTTCGGTCAGAATTCTGGCATTAAGTCTTATTAAATTCTGATGTTTTTACCGACATTACGAACCGAATTCTGAACGAATTCTGAGCTTATGTCATTGTAAATTCTGAATGTAAACAATCAAGAAGAAGAAAATATTTTTGTTCTACAAAAAAAAGTTGTAAAACATTTTCAAAAAGCGTTCGGAATGACTTTTAGTTACAAGCAGGGGTGTCTGCAGTTTCGCAAGCAATAATTGAGCTGTAACTTTGTTTAGTGGCTATACACTTAAGGGCAACCAGTTTTGCATTTAACGATAACTGCCGGCAGTAGAGTTTTCCTCCGAACACAATAAAAATCTAAGCTAATCAAACATTCAGAATTTTAATTTGAAATATAAAAATACCTCAGACAAACAGTTAAGAATTCGTTCAGAATTAGTTCGGACGTGTCTGAACACAAAACAACAACTGTAAAATATGAAGCAAATAACAAAAATTTTAAATGAGTAGACTACCTCAGATAAATAGGTCAGAATTCGTGTCGAGTTCGATAAGAGAAGTCTGAACAAAAAATTAATTAAAATCCCACAGACAAGTCTAATAGAATTCGGGCGGAATTTGTTCAGATATTTCTTAACATAATAAATAAAAAATCCTCAGACTTTGGCAACCCTGTCGTGTTACTTGCAATTTTTCAGTGCTCCGCGCTACTAAATTTTAAATAATTAATTTAAAATGTTAAAGTGTTCAAATTAATAATAATCACTACAAGTGTTTTTTAACTTAGTTTGGTGATATAGTGCTGTCCAGTGTTTTATCAAATATCATAATATTTGTGCTTTTTATTTTGATTAAGTGCTGTTTTATTTTTACAACAACAACATTGTGATAATTTAAGCTGCAATTGTTAGTACCTTATTTTGTGCATTTTGCTTTATCTTTAATATTCGTTTTGTGTGTCTTGAGTTTTAGAGTGTTGCCAATGTTTTCTTTTTCCCTTTTTGTGTAGTCCACAAATCCAATTTTAATCACTATATACATATATTTTATTTGTTTGTTATTTTATAATTTAATAAAAAAAGAACATGACTTGCACTCTATAGGTTGCAATTTAACATCCAACGAGGGAGTGATGGTTGCTGGGTATGTGGTATGTTTGGTCATACCAAATGACTGATGCCATAGGTCAAAATAATGGCATCAGATGGTGTTGCCCGCGGTGTAGAAGAATTGATATACAGTTTTATAAATTCTTCAAGGATACACTTGCGGAAGTATCCAAGATGGGATTGGAGTTATTAAGCATTCAGGAGAAATTTTCGAAATTCTCTGAAATGTTTGATATATATCCGGACTTGGATAAGTTTGTCGTACCACAGACGACGACACCAAAACGGAAAAATTTTCCAAGCTGACGGAAAGAACATCCGCGGTACCTGTAACGGAACAGGTTAACGTTATGGATGGATGTGGGGCCGTCTTCTGGCGGAGAAGAAATTGCTTGTGCAGTTGGACTTGTGGATACTGCTGTTAAAAACCGGAAGGGACACCGAACTCAATTTCAGCTTTGAGTGTGAACCTGCAGACACCGGTTTTAAAATGTCCTACTACTGTCAGTGAGGTGTTCATTGACGTTGAGGCCGGAGAGAGGCCGTTTATTCAAACGGTTGATTTGGCCTGTTCGTCAAGTAATAGCAGACCTAGAAAATTGGCAGTCATTCCAGTGAGAAGGACTGGCTTTATTTCTCGGTTTGCCCCTGACACCGAAATAGATGACATTAGATATTATATGAAGTCGAAGTTGGAAGGTGACTTTGATTTGAATATTTTTAAATTTAACTCATCTTCTAATCATTTATCCTCATTCAAGATAAATGTGTCTGAAGATATCTTCGATAAGATTGTTGACCCTAAATTTTGGCCGGACAGGGCGCTTGTCAAGGAGTTTGTTCAAAGAAGTAGTAGAGGAGGGAGATCTAGTTTAGCGAAATTGCCAGCTAAATCTACAAACTCTTCAAAAAACTAGATAAGGTATACACTATAGCTTACCAAAGGTTTAAAAACTAAATTAAGTCGCTTATTTGTTGATAGCTATAACTTTGATTTTGATATTGTTGTTTTTTCTGAGACATGGTTAAAAACTGATATTTTAAACTCTGAGGTTCTGTGTAATAATTATACAATTTATAGAAAAGACAACAGAGAAAATCGGTGGTGGTGTCTTAATTGCGGTTTCCTGCAGTCTACCTTCTGAGCGTATTTTTTCTGATGAATTTAACAATTTGGAATTTATTGCAGTTTGTGTTGCATTGGGATCTAAAAAACTTTTTTTTACCTGTTCCTACATTCCTCCTTCGACCGATTTTGATGTTTATATTGAACATTTGACTGCCGTTGGAAAAATAATTACAAGTATGAATGAGTCTGATATTATCCTAACATTGGGAGACTTCAACTTATCTTCTGTATCATGGCATATGTTGCCTGATTAAGAAGCACTTACTCCTCTTACTAACAGCGATTGGACCACTGATGTTGCTGGCCTATTGGCAAAAATGAATTTGTCTCAGATTAATAGTATTCTTAACCAGAATGGAAGGATTCTTGATTTGATTTTGACCAATGAAATACGTTCATTTCAAGTTATGAGAATGCATCCAATTTCTACTCCGGAGGACAACCACCACCCGACTATAGGTATTTCATTTTCGGTTACATTACCTTACCAATCACCATCCTGCTGGTGATTTTTCTAGATTTTGCTTCAAACGTGATTTTCATAGACTTAATTCCCTTTTATTATCTGTTGATTGGAATGCTATCTGCTGTTGTAGTACTATTGCGGAATTTGATTTTGCTGTTAAGAAATTTTATGACATACTAAATGAATTTGTATCTAAAACAGTGCCTATGGAACACATTGTCGTAGAAAAAACTATGCCTTGGACTTCTATGGAGTTATGTAGATTAAAAAACATAAAGAGTAAATCATTTAAAAGATTCAAAAGAACAGGACTAACTGCTGATTATGGTAGATATTCCATAGCGAGACAACGGTACAATATCGAGGCTCGTCGATGCTATTGGTCATACTTGACAAGAGTCAGGGTCAATTTTAAAAAAGACCCTAAATCATTTTATCGATTTGTTAATATAAAACGTCGAACATCTTCTAAGCCATCGAGAATAAAATTTAATGGTGTTGAGTTCTCAAGTGATCAGTCTATTACAAACTATTTCGCTGACTTTTTCGAAAATACATATTCACTAAGTTCGTTTAATCCTGCAATTCCGTACCCTTACAAAAGTTCATCAGTAGGTCAAATAGTGCCTCCTTTTTTAGATTTTTCACTTATTGAATGAACTTGCATCGTCTTAAACCCACTAGTACTTCTGGACCCGATGGCATTCCGAATGTTTTATTGAAAGACTGCTCTGAATCCCTGGTCTTACCCTTATCCATATTATTTAATTCATCATTTCAATTGGGGTACTTTCCTGATTTATGGAAATGATCTTAATTGTTTCCACTTCACAAATCTGGTAGTCTGTTGGCTGTATCGAACTGTAGAGGGATTGCTAAATTAAGCGCAATTCCTAAGTTATTTGAAAAAATTATAACAACTTTTATTTCACATAATGTGGCGCCCATACTCCATCCATGCCAACATGGATTTCGTAAGGGTCACTCTACTATTACAAATCTACTTCAGTTTTCCTCTGAAGTTATAGATGCATTTATTCGACTCAAGCAAACTGACGTTATATATACTGATTTTAGTAAGACATTTGATAAAGTAAATCACAGACTATTACTATTCAAGTTAAGCAAAATTGGGTTTAATATTAATTTCATAAATTGGCTTTCCACCTACCTAATTGGGAGGGAACAA
The DNA here is from genome assembly GCA_963513945.1 of Hydrotaea diabolus. Lineage (NCBI taxonomy): Eukaryota > Metazoa > Arthropoda > Insecta > Diptera > Muscidae > Hydrotaea > Hydrotaea diabolus. The sequence goes on from OY740717.1 coordinate 108,774,424, forward strand.
GTAGTTTTATTTGAAAAAGTCTTTCCAGATCAATTCGTATTTCCTCTGGTGTCCCGCAGGGCAGCCACCTTGTACCTATTCTGTTTTTACTATTCATTAACGACTTGCCTGACTATTATAAACTCTAATTTACTAATGTTTGCAGACGACGTTAAATTATTTTCCTCTTATGCTAGCTTTGCGGACAGTCACATACTGCAGGGTTATTTGGACAGATTTAGTACTTGGTGTGAATTTAATTTTATGGAATTAAACCTTAAAAAGTGTAAGCATATGTGCTTTTCTAGACGTAGTTTGTTGGCTACTAAATTTAATTTATGTGGCTCTGAATTGGCATCGGTTGATTCATTTATTGATCTCGGTTTTATGATGGATAGAAAGTTGAATTTTAATAACCATATCATTACTATAGTAAATAAAGCGTATGGTGTCTTTTATTTTGTGAAACGCTGGGCAAAAGAGTTTACTGATCCATATACTACGAAACAGCTTTATATTTCCCCAGTTAGGCCAATTTTAGAATATGGATCAGTGGTTTGGGATCCCCAATATGATTACTATGTTAACAGAATTGACTTCCTTCTTATAATGGCAGGTTAAATCTAATTAAATTGCCCTCATTGAAGGGTAGGCGAACTATGATGAATACGATGATGGTATATAAAATTATATATGGGGTTGTGGCTTCTGAATAGTTAACATCAAAAATTTCTATTAACGTCCCATTTAGACCTACTAGATACTATCAGTTCTTACACTTGGAATTTCAAAGGCACAATTATGCATGTGGTGACCCATTTCGTAGAATGTGTGCTGATTTTAATTCGTTATATCATTTAAATGATATCTCCTTGGGCTTTGATTGATTAAAAACTGTAATAATTTTTATTTAAACTCATTACACCACGGCTCATTGTCTTCATAACAATTTAGGCTGCTATAAACAAATTTAGTAATTGTTATTATTCGTCAATACTTATGTATATTATGCTTTATATAATTTTATTAGATTTTAATATTGTAATAAAGAAAGGTGGTGGTTGATTCTGCATTGAATGCTTCTAGTTCTTCTCATACTTTGATTGGATTGTATTAAATTAAGGTGGTGGTTATATTATAAAGTATTAAATTTTGTGTTTATATTTTCTAGTGATTATTATTAATATTTTTTTTTTTGTACCGATTGGCTGTTGATAAATATCTGTAGCTATTTTACATGGATGACGTTTCTTGTCATCTTCATTATGGATCGGTCCATAAGGTGTACGTTGTCCCTACGTCATGGGGACGTGGCCTCCTCGGTCGGCAGGAGCAGGTGTGAGTGGCGTGGGATCGTTCGTCCAAAAAAAAAAATCGAACAGAATTCTCGATAGAGTTCAGAATTGTCTGATATCAGACATTGTCGGCTAATTTGGTTTACTGGGTAAGAACTTATTTTCTTAGTTAAATGTTAAACGAACATACCTTTTTCCATGAAGCAACAACCTATTAGGTGGTCCAGAGGCTTTAAGCTGAACTGCCAACTCTTTCCATGACTCCTATTGCTTTATTTTGTCCCCTTTTAAAAATTTACAAAGATTTTGGACTGATCGGTAGTTTTTAAGGTACCCTAGATTTTACACATATACATTAGTGATCAGTATATTAATTTTTAATGTAATACTTACATTTTTTCCGGCAAATTATTAAAACATTTCCATAAAGGATTTTGTTGACGTTTGTGATTTGATGGCAAATTGTTTGTTTGTATTAGAGATTAAGACGTTATAGACTTTTTTGAATTAATTCGTTTCAATACAGTTACTCGGTACTCTTAAGTGTTTTCCTTGCTTTCAATTTCATTTGAACCACTGTTTAAGTAAGATTCGTTACAATGTACATTTTATCTTTTGCCTTCATAACTTTAAACAGCAACCAAAAAAAATATTCAACAATTATTTTCATACAAAAAAAATATTTAAAAAACAATTCCCTTATAAAGGGTGGTTAAATTTTAAGGGCCGATGTTGAATGTGAACCACACATTAACGTCGTTTTTTTCTACATTTCATTTGATATTTCTCAATTGCAGACTAACCATGGAAAGCTACACATGCGAGCAACGCCTTAAAGCTATTCAGGCTTATTATGAAAATAAAAATCAATTTTCGAAGAAAAACATCTTAAGTGATGAGGCAAATTTTCACCTCAGTGGATTCGTCAATTAGCAGAATTGCCACCCTTTAAGAAGCACCACATTCGAACTTAAGCAGATCAGCAGTAACGAATTGAAAAAGAAGAAGAACTATTACACAAAATAGAGTATTAACATTAATCATTTTTTGTAGTCTTTTAACAAAAATTTTTAAAGAAAATCGAAATTTTCTGTGAAAATAAAGAGAAACCCTATTAAAATGTATACGTACATTTTTTGGTCCTTAAAATGAAGTTGTAAGCTTAAAATGTGCGTTCACTACAAGTTCACCACGATGTATGCTTGCGAATGGCGATCGCAAAATATTGTGCGATTGTGGTTTGTATGGCACCGGTTTTGTGACTTCACAATCGCAAATGTCTCATACAATGCGATTGTCAGAACATGGGGAATAATTCAGTTTCGGTACTTTCCCTCATAAGCGAGAATGTCTAATTTCGTACCTCGCAAAGCAAAAGTGTGATATTTTACAGTCTTGATGAGGGAAAAACTATTAGACAGGTTGCCGAAAAATCCAATGTTGCCTAATCAACGATTTGCGACATTAAAAAAATAAGGAGAAGATAAAACAATTTGTTTCGATGCACACGGTAACATTCGAGCCAATATACTTAAATGTATTAAACCATTTTCAAAAAAAAAAACTTTCTTTAAGGAAATAGTAGAGTTATGGAAAAAGCAGAAAATCCAAAGGTAGAGATAATTCGATTCGATTATTTTAAAAATGTTGACCTGTTATAGTCAGGACACCTCGATAATCCGACCGAGCCTAAAACTATATGTGTCCGGATTTCGAAATTGCACTGTATTTGAAAGTCTTTTTGTTGTCTTACGCTAATATTTTTCTTAGTCATTTTCTTAATGTTTCTTTCGAAAAATTTTCTAGCATTTCGCAATCACTGGGAAGATAGTAAACCAGGTAGTAAAAGCGTATGTAAGTATGGGCCTGCACATCAAAAGGCCCAGCTGTTGAGCAATCTTGAAAAATGCTTTCTTTTTTCTTGGCCTTAGAAAGATGAGCTCTGCCATAATAAGTAAACTTCATCATATTGTCAAAAAAAACTCTCAGGTATTTAATGGACGAATAAAAATGAAATTCTGTGCCATTAAGAGTAAGGGAGAGGTTTTTGCTCTGCGCCTCTCTGGAATTTTCCCGATGCACTTCTTATACATATAGCTTTCGATTTCGAGACATTAATCAACCACCCCATTTATTGTAAAGTTACTGATGACATTAAGGTGAACGGAAGAGATGTTTAAAGCTTGTAAGGGAAATTCTTCGTGAGATTAGATCATGCAATCGTCTGCAAATAAAATAGCTTGCGATCCACCCTCAAAATGCGGAAAGCAACAGGTCGAAAAGGAGGGGAGTCAGAAGACTGCTTGTGGGACACCACATTCCACTTTCCAAATTCTGTCAACATGCTGTTTATCTCAATACAGAACCTCCGGTTGGCAATGTAGCTGGTAAACATGCCATCCAAAAAGAGATCAACCCCTAAGTTGACGAGCTTGTAAGGAATACCCTTATGGCAGGCAAATGGTGGCAAATGCTTTTTGTATACCTAATGATATAGTAACCGTAGATTTGGTTTCTCTCAAATTTCTTACGAAATCTTTTTGAAATTTCAAAAGTGCATGCAGCAAAAGTGAAAGAAATATTCAGAAAACTGGTGGAACTGTCTTAATTCGAATTTATATGGCAATAATACCGGACGAGTTACAAATTCATTATCAAGTTTTCTCTTTAGGATTTGTTCAAAAATCATCCCTAAGTTCGATGAAATAGGCCTGAAGTCTTCAAAATTGTAACTATTCGTTTTCTTCTTAATTGGTAGGATTTTCGCTGATTTCCATGCAGCCGGGAAGTAACAACTATTTAGGCAATTGTTAATTAATGGATCCAACGGCTATAGAGAATTGCAGAAAGATTCTTGATTAAAAAGATGGATATTTTATCAATGCCGCTTAATTTTTTATTGTTGGAGTAGTTTACAATTTCCTTAACTATATAAATGGTTGTGAAAAGGTAGTCTTCCTCGTTAAGGAGTTAAAAACATCGTCAGGATAGGTGAGGTATACGAGGGCACGCGAATGCTGAGGTCTTCAACTGGATTCTGAAGTAGCTACTCACAATGTATGGAGCAATAGTAATGCTATCTTCTGCGGGCATACGACCAAAAGTGGCTACATCCAAATCTCTTGATTTTAGTTTGGTGGTTTTATAAGATGAATAAAACGAGGACTTTTTATGACGAATTTAAATTAATCCATTCGCAGCTCTAATATTCAAGGGAAGTGGTCCGAAAATGCCTGCAGGCTACGGATTTTGTTACTTTTTATAAAAAAATGAGGGTTTTTAAAATGAGTCGCTGGTGGCCTGCCTTCATGTATACAATCAAAAATTTATACTATCTCTCCTCTGCACTACCGACGGCATGTCCATGTAGCCCGAAATGTGAATGTAAAAGCAAAACTGCAAATTATTTGAGACCAGTTGGGCTGTAGAGAGGTTATATTTATATCCACTAAAAGCACAGACATTATGCTACTTCTCTGTTATATATAAGTAGCATTGTCTAATATTAATAATGCTTTTAGTGGTCTGTTAACCTGTGTTAGATACCCTTTTACTTCTGGAATAATATGGTTTTTGAACCAGTCGAAGAAAAGTGACGTTGACATTCATCCTTTCTTAGATACAGCTGGCATCTTACAACCTTTAGAGGCTCTTGGATTAGCAGATTTGCCAATAACCAAAATAGACAGTTAATGTGTTCATGCAGCATTTGAACATGCTATGAACAAGACACGGTCTTTGGATTTTTTTCCTGAGTTTTCTTTTGCATGCACCCATGTGTTACCAGGCAACACTCCAGAAAGCAGCATATTCGTCTGCATTGTAAACTTGGTCTTCAGTCAAATCCATCTCAGCAGCAATGTTTTAAAGGCTACGGCGCTTTCATCGCTGGAAACTTTTTCACCACAAATTATTAGATACGAATACCATGCCATAACTAAAAATGTATCTAACCGACCTAAGTTTGCTAAAAAATCGTCCTTCCCCGTCATCTTTACGTAAAAGAAATTGGCCTTAGCATTTAAAATTTCTGATAAAATCGGGATATGTTTGCTTCTTTATTGCAAAGCACATTTTTAAAGAGCTATCTCTACCTTTGGATTTTCTGCTTTTTCCATAACTCTACCATTTCCTTAAAGAAAGTTTTTTTTTGAAAATGGTTTAATACATTTAAGTATATTGGCTCGAATGTTACCGTGTGCATCGAAACAAATTGTTTTATCTTCTCCTTATTTTTTTAATGTCGCAAATCGTTGATTAGGCAACATTGGATTTTCGGCAACCTGTCTAATAGTTTTTCCCTCATCAAGACTGTAAAATATCACACTTTTGCTTTAAAGTAAGTGTTTTATGTTTGCGCTTACGAGGGAAAGAATCGAAAATGAATTAATGGCAGTGCAAAATGTGAATCAAAGTGCGAATAACAACGCATGCAAGGTACGAAATTAGACATTCTCGCTTATGAGGGAAAGTACCGAAACTGAATTATTCGCCCTTTTTCTGACAATCGCATTGTTTGTGAGATTTGCGATTGTGAAGTAAAATCACAAAACCGGTGCCATACAAACCACAATCGCACAATGTTTGCGATCGCCATTCGCAAGCATACATCGTTGGTGAACTTGTAGTGAATGCACATTTTAAGCTTACAACTTCTTTTTAAGGACCAAAAAAATGTACTTATAAAGTTTAATAGGGTTTCTCTTTATTTTCACAGAAAAATTCGATTTTTTTTAAACAATTTTTGTTAATGGACAATAAAAAAATGATTAATGTTTTCATACCCTATTTTGTGCAATAGTTCAACTTCTTTTTCAATTCGTTACTGCTGATCTGCTTAAAGGCCCATTTAGTCTCGACGGTTGACGGTTGACGGTAGATTCTGCAACCTGCAGAAGTCTACCGTCGTCAACCGTCAAACTGTAGTTATCTCCCTCTAACACATGCAAAATGCAACCATCAACTGAAATAGCTGATTGCCTACCGTCAACCGTCAACCGTCGAGACTAAATGGGCCTTAAAGGCCCAATTAGTCTTGACGGTTGACGGTTGATTCTGCAACCTGCAGAAGTCTACCGTCGTCAACCGTCAAACTGTAGTTATCTCCCTCTAACACACGCAAAATTCAACCCCTTACTGAAATAGCTGATTGCCTACCGTCCACCGTCAACCGTCAAGACTAATTGGGCCTTTAGTTCGAATGTGGTGCTACTGAATGTTAAGTACTATTAAAGGGTGGCCAGATTTTAAGGACTGATGTTGATTTGTCGGGCAAAAGAGCCATTGATTCGTTAGCTGTGTGGCAAGTGGCACCGTCCTGTTGAAACCACACATCCATATATTCCAATTCAGGCCATAAAATGTTCGTTATTATCTCACGATAGCGAACACCATTTACAGTAACTGCCTGACCGGCCTCATTTTGGAAAAAATACGGCCCGATGATGCCGCCAGTCCATAAACGGCACCAAACAGTCACTCTTTGTGTGTGTATTGTTTTTTCGACAATCACTCTTGGATTATCATTCGCTCAAATGCGGCAATTCTGCTAATTGACGAATCCACTGAGGTGAAAATTTGCCTCATCACTAAAGATGTTTTTCTTCGAAAATTGATTTTTATTTTCATAATAAGCCTGAATAACTTTAACGCGTTGCTCGCATGTGTAGCTTTCCATGGTTAGTCTGCAATTGAGAAATATCAAATGAAATGCAGAAAAAACTGGACGTTCAAAGAACTGGTGGTTCACATTCAACATCGGCCCTTAAAATTTAACCACCCTTTATAAGGGAATTGCTTTTTAAATAATTTTTTTTGTATGAAAATAATAATTGTTGAATATTTTTTTGGTTGCTGTTTAAAGTTATGAAGGCAAAAGATAAAATGTACATTGTAACGAATCTTACTTAAACAGTGGTTCAAATGAAATTGAAAGCAAGGAAAACACTTAGGAGTACCGAGTTACTGTATTGAAACGAATTAATTTAAAAAAGTCTATAACGTCTTAATCTCTAATACAAACAAACAATTTGCCATCAAATCACAAACGTCAACAAAATCCTTTATGGAAATGTTTTAATAATTTGCCGGAAAAAATGTAAGTATTACATTAAAAATTAATATACTGATCACTAATGTATATGTGTAAAATCTAGGGTACCTTAAAAACTACCGATCAGTCCAAAATCTTTGTAGATTTTTAAAAGGGGACAAAATAAAGCAATAGGAGTCATGGAAAGAGTTGGCAGTTCAGCTTAAAGCCTCTGGGCCGCCTAATAGGGATGTTGCTTAATGGAAAAAGGTATGTTCGTTTAACATTTAACTAAGAAAAGGAGGAGTATAAAAACAAGACTAGCTGAAAATAAGCGTTTCTTTAAAAAACGGACGGATTTAGTTACCAACAACACTACTTGTCACCAATGGAGGAGAAAATATTCACCATTCGCAATATTTTTCATCCTGTCGAGGGGATACACGCTGTATTTTGGAAAATTTCGAAAAAAAAGAAACAGTATATCTACTGAGACAACAAACCAAGAGGGAGGAGATGCTAATTCTTCAACGTTTTTAGATGAATATCTTAATCCTGTTGTCACAAACTACCTAGAGGAAGCAGGTCCTTCGCCGTCTATTATTCAAGCCTCCGATGATGCTTCTATTCATTCACCTCAACCAAATAATTATAATAGAGACATTTTAGGCATAATGGAGGAAGAAAGACAAAAATGTTATTTATTTTTTATTTAATATTTTGGTTTTCCACATTCTTTGTATTTATTTTAAAGAGAACACATATTTTGACATATGAAACTTATGCTATCTCTTTTCGGAACAACTTCGAAAAATGGTGAATACGTTTGAACTGTAGACCAGGGCGAGATCAAATTGGTGTTTTGCATATCGCATGCGACTTGGCAACCGCATGATTGTCAGAACATAGGCGATTGACATTACAAAGGGTGAATCATAGTGCGAATAACAACACATGAGAGCGTAAAAAAATTTGTCCGGATTGTAGAGGTAAAAGTATTAAATTGTCCGAAATGTAGAAGCGTGAACGGATTAGCGCATGTTCGGACTATCAAAGTTGCACTGTACATATATTTATGAAAAATCAAAACAGTTTTTTTGCCAGTACGCATTTTCTCTTCTGCAAAAACTTTAAATATCTACAGCATTTTGAAAACAAACATTTCTGCTAATTCTATCCATTTAAAGATATGTAATAATTTTTTAGGAACCTATTCCGTCTATATTCAATTAGATCTTATAATTAGGTTTAAGATCATGATATTTATTCTAAAAAAAACTCCGCCTGGTGGGACTTTTAAGTTTTAAACAAACACAAAGACTAAAATATTTTGAAAAAGAAACAAATATCAATAAATGAAAAAATGAAATGAAAACTTTTTAAAAGAGCTACCAAAAGAGATCTGCCTTAAGGTATTTATGTTGTGTTGAGCTTGTTCGGTAGAATACTATCAGTTCTCGTAAAATGCTCATAAGTATAGCTACAGACTGTAGTATAGAATTTGATCATCATGTCCGTATAAAAGCCCGCCTGTATTCGATTCTTAAAAAAACTTTGGAAACAATATTTGTTGTAGCCTTTTTAGTTCTTAGATAATCAGAACAAAGAAGCTAATTTTGGAGAGTTATCCAAACTAAGTAGTTAAACGGTTTCTTATCACTTTTCTAAATCTTTTTTAAATGTCGAATTCACCTAGACACAAATAAATGTGACTCTTTTTGTTAACAAATGACTTTATTATTGCGCCACTATTAAATTTATTTTGTATCGCATCCTAAGATATATTTTGATAACTAACTTTTGAAATATGGACATAAATTGACTTACTGTACGAATAGATTCATTTCCAACCTCTTCATAAGTTTTCACATCTATGTTTTAATTGTTTTTCTATTTCCACAAATTAATAAAACCTTTTCGTATCTATCCTTAAAACACCGAAAATTGTTAATTGTTGGCTAATCAAACTCTGACTCCAGAAAGTTATAAGTACATGTATGAAATTTACCTTACCACTAATCGCTCGAAAAAATTTCAGCCGAGAGGCCAAGCTATAACGCGCCGAATATTCTCTTCCAAGGCGTCAATCGTAGCGGACTTATCTGCGTAGACAAGCGACTTCACATAACGCCACAACAAATAGTCCTGCGGTGTTAAATCGCACGATCTTGGAGGCCACGCCACAGGCCCACTACAAAAAATAATGCGCTTACCAAAATGTTCCTTCGATAAATTGATTGTTTCGTTGGCTTTGTGACAAGTAGCGCCGTCTTCTTGGAATCAAGTGTCGTCAAGATTAATTTCAGGTAGCATAAAGTCCGATATCAAGGCGCGACAGCGAGCACCATTCACGGTAAGGTTCCGGCCATCATCATTTTTGAAGGAATGTGCACCAGACCGTTGTTTTCTCTAGGTAAAACGGCACCTGTTGAACCTCCTATGGTTGCTCTTTAGCCCAAATGCGGCATTTTTGGTTATTTGGTTTATTGACGTTGCCGTTGCTTCAGAAATGGCCTCATCACTGAACAGAGTCTTGTTCAAAAACAGCGGATCTTCAGTTTCTCACCGTCTCTCATTTCCATAATACAGTTGCCAACATTTAAAGGGAATTATATTAAAAAAAAATGACATAAAATGTCCTTTGAATGAATAATAAAGAAAATGTAAATAAACTTGATTTGAATTTATGAATTTATTTTTATTTTGAAAAAATACCTCTATATCGTATTGATCCACCGATAGTTTAAAGGCTTACGACCAATTAAGAATACATTTACACTAAAAAACAAAAAAAGCTACCCACCAGAAACTACTAAATATATTTCGTTTCTGTGTTAAAGCAAAAGGCCGAAATAAAACAATCAAGCTAAACATATAAATAAAAATATTAAAATATACATACATACGAGGGTATATCAATAGTGTGAGACTTTCAAATAAATCAAAGTTTTTTTTTGCAAAAAAAAATATTTTTCAACATAATACTTAGTCAGTCTTATCCCCAAAATTATTAATTAGGATTAGGTTATGTTATTTTTTAACAATATAGATTATTTTAGTAAATTATTTAAAAATACTCAAAACAATAAAAAATATATCAGTTATAAAAATCCAACACAGTTTGTTTTGAGAAATTAAAATTTATAGATGAAAAGTACTACTATTGCGTAGGATTCGTAACAATAGCAACGTTCATATTCGTTCTATTCAAATTTATGAAAATTACAATCATACGGTATGATTGCCGTAATCAAATTACTGTCAACATAAAATTCCAAAAACAATACGTGTGTCGCACAAAACACATTTATATTGTTGCTACAACCAAATTTTCATTTTTAATATTGGCAATAATACTATTGTTACATTTCAACAATATTAATATTGCCTCAATCATACTATTGTCAAAATGAAACCACAGTTAAAGTATAATTGTTTGTGAAAGTAGCCCCAAAAAGAAGAACTTCTGCATCATTCGTTTGGTCAAGGTACATCAAATAAAAATTTAATAATTAATTTGAAGTTAGTAAGTATCGTTTAGGGGAGTTTGTCACGTTTTAGGCTCTTTTGTTTGTCATAAATCGAGAACCACTAGTCCGAATAAGCTGAATCAAATTTAAAAAAAAATTACAATTCTGAATCTGTTCACACAATGTTTCGCTACATAAGCAACAGTTTCGCAGTTATAAATAAATGTATGAAGAAAAAAAATTTTTTGCCTACGGTTTTTTTTTTAAAGTTTTTTTTTGAAAATAGAAATATATTGAAAATAATGGACCACAACCGCTAACACAAATCAAAATGGATTACATTGTGGCTAAGATGGGACTATCACAACAATACTCAGAAATGTTGACATCATTATTGAAAAGCAGAAAACTAAAACAGCAAAATGTCAACGCAACATTATTCAGAAATTTTTTTCCGTTGACGAAACAAATACGTTCACCTACTCCCATGATATCCCAGGTTTAGTGAAAAAGGCTGCGCTATAGCACAAAACGAACAAAAAACCGCCCATTCCATTGGGACTCAGCACAACTATGAGGGAAGCGTATGAAACATGAAACAATTTTTGAGAAAATCAACTCCAATGTACATAAATGGACGATTTGTTGTGATCTAAAGGTTGTCAACATAATACATGGCATTGTATTAAAGGGCGGTTTTCCAAAATACTTCTGCATTCTTTGTAATTGGGATTCCCAATACACAGGAAATCAATATCAATGTAAAGATTGGAAAGCAAGATCTCCCGAGCTCGAGAAACAATTAAAATTACGGAATAAACCTTTGATAAAGGATCTAGATGATACTATGGCAACATTCGCTCCATATGAAATTAGTAAAAGCTGGGAAATTCATCGAAGTGATAGTCAAAGATATTGATGACGCCTATGACTGTTTGAAATCCATCATTCCAAAACTCAGTGAAGCTAACATTAGAAAAGGTGCGTAACGTTGTCAGTATTTTAATATTGTCATATCTAAATTTGTTCACTTCGATATATTCGCATTACCAATAATTTTTTCGTAAATGGGCCGGATATAAGAAAATTAATGAAAAGCGAATCTTTCACAAATATGCTTTCGAACCAATATAACTACCTATGTACATGGGACGCATTGAAACAAGTATTCGAAGGCGTTTTACCGTGTACAGCGAGATGACATACAGACACGAGTGGACAACTTGCTGTATTATTTTGAAAAAATCAATGCATCCATGACGTTAAAATTACATTTCATGCATTTCCACCTTGATACCTTTTTGGCACAATTACCTCAGGAATTGGACGAACGAGGAGATGGAACCTCCAGGTGACCATGCCAATGGAAAAGCGATTCAAAGCAAAAATTGGATGCATTGCTTGCGGAGGTTTGATGGTGGAGTTCTAAAATTATGCAGTTTGAAGATGAAAGCACAGAAAATGAAGATGACACTGAAATATGTGGACACACTGAACAAAACATTCCCTTGAATATTATGTCTATCTCGGATGATGATGCAGACTCAGAACATGAATATGACCAACCTACGAAGAAAAAAAGGTCATCGGAACCACAAGCGTCAACTTCAACGAGGATGGACAGTGACAATAATTGAAAATGTTTTAAATTTTGTTTCCATGCATAGATAACATATATAAGTACAAAACTCATATTTTCTGTGTAAGAATAGCTGTAATATGAATCGGAATGTTTATTTTCATGCAAAATAAAGAATCAATAAAAAAGTCATCAATGTTTTTTTTCAAAGATTTTTGTGCATACATATCTCGAGCAAATTTTTAAAATTCATACCTTCACTTAATTGTGCATATGTCTCATTTTGTTCATAGGTTATGTGACTTTACGTGAAAGTAGTAGGACTTGACACTTTTAACCGTTTTGTATTTTTTATAAATTGAAAAAAAAAATAATTTTTAAGGCAAAAAATATTTTTTTCTTTATACATTTATTTATAACTGCGAAACTGTTTCTTATGTAGCGAAACGTTGTATGAACAGATTATAGGAATTGTAATTTTTAATTTTTTTTGTTTCAGCTTATTCGGACTAGTGGTTTCGAGTTATGACAAACAAAAGATCCTAAAACGTAAAAAATTCCCCTATGCGATACTTACTAACTTCAAATTAATTATTAAATTATTATTTGATGTACCTTGACCAAACGAATGATGCAGAAGTTCTTCTTTTTGGGGCTACTTTCACAAACAATTATCAGAATTGAGTCCCGAATCAATCACCTGAAAAATGTTGTACCTAATTATGGTATAGTGCAGATGTTTTCAAACCCAAAATACAAGGAGTTAGACCCGAATCGATTCAGAACCCCTATCTGTAGCTCGCTTCTGTAACTCGTTCTGATCGGAGTTACCGACTGAAATTACCGATTTGACGTCACTCTGACGTCATTCTCACCTTTTCTGTTTCTGTAAAAAAATTGCCGATTTCTAATTCATTCACTCGGTAATATGACATTGTTCCGATTCTACTCGAATAGGAAGCGCTTAAAAAAGTGTTTCTGTAAGAAAAGTGAATCAACTTGAAATCGGTATCTTTCACACTTACTTAAGCCAAGTGAAACTGTGCCGATTGCTAAAGTGTTGTTGCAATTATGAGAAAGCAAGTAACCAAATATAACTTTCTACACCAAATAAAATTTTATTGCTTTTAATTTAGGCAAATAGGTATTTTATTAAAAAAATGTTATAATTGTGTTACCGCGGTTTAATTGTGTTTGAAAATAGGCAGCAAAATATAAACATTGAAGATGGCAGTGTATTGAAATTTACGACAATTTATGAGCCGGTTTCAACGACCAACTGCCAGCTTATTTAATTCCTCGTTTCTTATTTGTTGGCATATTTTTTTTAACAAAATGAGTGCGAAGTTAAGTAATAGTTATGTCCTTTAAATTAATAAGTTATATTAAAATAGCAGTGTTTTAATACAAAAAATATTTGAGCATGAAGATAAATGCAAATAAATAGCTGCTTGTCATCTGTTTCAATTCTTACCGTTTCTTTCCGATTTGTGTTTCTTTCCATCACAGATGGAATTTCTACCGATTTCAACGTACAGAAACAGCAGTTATTACGAAATCGGTAGCTTTCAATCTATTCGGTGTGACGTCACATAAATCGGTAACTTACCGATTTATTTACTTAGTATTGACATAATCACTGTTAAAACATTGAACACACCCATTTCAATAGTAGATCTGAACATACCCCGTTAATGTCATACGGGTTTTGAAAGCTAACCTCAATAGCGTTAGTCTGTAACGGGATTTTAAAATTGTTTCAACTTTCATCATGGAGTGGTCAGATAATGAGAACCGTATCGCTGTAATAGCGCTTTTCAAGTGTAAAATGAAAAAAGCGATATTCTCAAAACCCTCCGGCCACTAGGGATTAGCCGCATGTTCGTCTACCGATGCATAAAACTGTTTGAGGAGACTGGAGATGTAAAAGACCGCCACCGGTCGGGCGCTCTGTTCGAACACCGCATGTCATCAAAGCCGTTAAATCAAGAATTCACAGAAATCCGCTCCGAAAACAGAAAATCATGGCCCGTGAGATGCATATCACGCAAAAGTCCATGAGTCGAATCATTAAAAAAGACTTGGGGCTTTCAAACGATTTACCGGACATTTATTGACAGCAACTTAAAAAAAAACATGAAAAATGCGAACGGCTAATAACTTGCACAGAAAAATTTTGTTCGCCGATGAAAAAATTTTACCGTTCAGGAAAAATTTTACAAGCAAAATGATAGAGTGTATGCGCGGTCATCTAAGGAAGCATCTGAACTGATCCCAAGGGTGGAAAAGAGTCATCATCCAGCTTCAGTCATGGTTTGGTGGGATGTCTCTTACGATGGGGTCACTGACCTGCATTTCTGCGAACAAGGAGTAAAAACATCTGCCAAAGTTTACCAAGAAACCGTTTTAAAAGCTGTTGTGAAGCCTCTGAACAATTTCATGTTCCAAAACCAGCCATTGACTCTCCAGCAGGATTGTGCCGGCCCATAAGACTAAAACGTCCCAGGCCTGGCTTCGAAAAAATTGCCATCGTTCATTTCCTCTGGAGAATGGCCCTCAGTCAGTCCAGATTATAACCCATTGGATTACAAATTGTGGACGGTTTTAGAGGACAAGGTTTGTCACAAAAGATATCCCAACATTGGATCTCTTAAGACTGCTTTGGTTCGCGCTGTGGCCATTTTTCCAATGGACGAGGTTCGTGCAGCTATTGACGATTGGCCAGTGCGACTTAAATCGCGTGTAAAGCCAAAAGGCGGACATTTCGAATAAGTAGATTCGTTTGGATACAATATACATCAATAAATATATTAAAAAATATTTGGTCCAAAAACATTCAGTACTTTTTATTTTACAGCATAAAACTTGTGTAACAGTATTTATGTCCCTACTAAGTACAGAAACGAGCTACTGATTCCATTGCGCGAACCCTATTTAAATTGCTCAATGTAGGGCTTTCTGGTTTCAGCTCAAAATCCGCAGCTGGAAATCCACATATTACATCCAACTCTGATCAAATTTTGCACAGAACGTGACGAGTCACTAACAGTCCATGTTTTGGGATAGCCCTGCACAAAGTTTCTTACAGGTTTGTGTCCTGTCGGTAAAACTATTGCATGGCACGTTGGACCATATCGCCCAATGTACCATGCACCCTTGGAAAGGTCTCTCCAAATTTAAGGTCCTGCCATTTTCAATTATCAATCTTTGTAATATTGGAAAATATCGGTCCACGTTTTCATGTAGCCCCTATATGTAGATAAAGGCCGAGGCCCGGTCTACATTTCCTATATAATATCCGATCTCACTTAAATTTAGAATAGGGCGTTATGAGCATATTGTTTCATCTTTTGAAATAGCCCTGCCTCCTTTAATTTACGAGCTTTCATTTCCATTATATTCAAAGAATTTTTGTTGATCTAAGCATTTATTCAAGAAATAATAAATACGTAGTACGTAAAAAATTAATATTGAATTGCGCAAAAAATAGTTGACAAACAGTTGTTTACACTGAAACAGCTGTTTGCTAAATGCAGACACTGCCGTATGTCACCTTAACATTTTAACTTGCATTAGTGGATTTTTAATGTACATTAACGCTGTCATCTTAAATACACAGCTAATATTTCTAAAATAACACTCATCACGATTTCCTTAGAGCTGAAATACAACCATATTGGACAATCGTCTGGCGTCCAAAGCTGTCAGTTTTTTACGTTTGTGAAAAAATAATTCTACACAATTTCTTGTTTTTGGACTTCGTCAATAAGTTTTTTTCGATATTTGTTTTCTATTAAATTTTACCATTAAAGGATTAAGAATTATTTCTTCAACGATATATGCTAGAAATTATTAATTAGATGCGAAACAATGGTTTAAAACACTTAATGTTTGGAAGATTCTAGTGCATCACTTTTCAACACTAACCTATTTAAGAAATCGATAAACAATAATTGAAAAACTACAAGGAACTAGCGATCACGTTTGACAGTTTTGCTCAAATTTTTAATTTTCTTCAGTCAATCGGTATATTTGAAGCGTGAATATGGACGCCGAGAACGATTTTGAAGTCCTGAGTCGCGAATTTTTCTAAAATAGTCACATGTAAATATTGTTTTTTGAAGGAAACCCTTTGCTTTGCCCATTCGGTTCCATTTTTAAGTTTTTTTTTCCAAACCACCAACGATTGATAACACAGTACAACAGCCAATCTGGGGGGTGAGAAATTCCAAGTCAGGGTGATGGTTCTAGGTCAGTATATTAAAACCCTCAAAGGGTTTTGCGTTCGTATGTTCGTTTTTTATGACCTTTTACATTTTTTCCTTCTCTTGATGTTTTTTCGCTTAGTTGTAAAATGTTGGCAAAAACGTAGTTTGACATAACTCGAGAACGACTAGTTCGATTTTTCTGAAATAAATTGAGAAAAATTAATAATTACATTTTCTTTAATCCATTAATATACTGTTTCTCTACCAAATCAACATTTTTGCAATTAGAAATAAATTTATGAAGAAAATTTTGCAAAAAAAATTTTTTTTTTTTTAAAACATATAAACCCCAAACGGAAAAACGTGTAGAGTCTTATAACTTTCACGTAAAGTCACATAACCTATAAACAAAATGCGACATAGATCATAGAAATCGATTAACGCGTTCTGCTTTTATATACAATTAAGTGAAGGTATCCCATTTTGACAAGAATATTGATATATGTTTTTATTCAAAAATGTGTCATTTATCGCCTTTTTTTTTATAAATTTTCCCCAATAACTCCAGACTTCTGGCCATAAAAAATAATAAAAATAAAAAAAAAAAAATTTTTTGGGCAAAATTTTCTTCATAAATTTATTTCTATTTGCAAAAATGTTGATTTGGTAGAGAAACAGTATATTAATGGATTAATGAAAATGCATTAATTTTTCTCAATTTATTTCAGCAAAATCGAACTAGTCGTTCTCGAGTTATGTCAAACTACGTTTTTGCCAACATTTTACAACTAAGCGAAAAAACATCAAGATAAGGAAAAAATGTAAAAGGTCATAATGACCTAGTACCATCACCCTGACTTGGAATTTCTCACCTCCCAGACAATAACCCCAAAAATGTTTCACAGTGTAATTACACCCAAATTCTTAATGGTAATCAAATTTCACAGCTTGACTGGCGGTTTGAGCTTCAAACATGAGTGATAATGCGACAGCTGCGAACAATCCCTTAAAACTGATAAATTTTCGACTGTCCAACATGATCTTTTGTGTGTACCGCAGCAGTATATCGCCGGCTTATATTTCCGGTCATCAGAATAAGTAAAGCAATTAATTATGCTGGCCGGGATGTTATATATAACGTTAATAATATTTCGTTAAAACAAACAATGGCAGCCTCCTTCAGACCAAACTTAAATTCGTACAACATTGGAAACTAAAACTATGAATATTTCTGTATAAGTATATGCGACAGCACATAGAGAAAGGAACCTAAGGGTAAAAAAATCAATTTTCATTTTTTTTTCTTTTTTTGATGTGGACAACATCTGAGCAACTTCAAATCTCATTACACACTTACGTTCAGTACACGATATATAAATCAAAACGAAGACTTCTGGGACAAACCTTCAAATTACAAACATGGCACTGGCAGGATCTACATCAAATATTTTTAGAAATAAGGGGAAGCCAAATTTGTCAACGCCAGAAGAATTGCTGAGATGTGCTGTACGGATTTACAACCTTTCAATATATTTGAGAGACTGGGGTTTCGAAAGTATATATCGCAACTTAAACCTGTGCCAGAAGTCGCACAGTAGCTGCAACTGCGTTGCAAGATGTGTACCAAGTCTATATGAAAATAGTCAAAGAGAAACTGTTAAGTGCACCTGAAAATATTTCTTTCCTTCTCGACTTATGGACTGACAATTATAAACACATTTCGTACATTAACATAAAAGTGCATTATTACTTAAAGTTTACTATGATTTTTGTATCTATAAAAACGGAGTATTTTGCGCATCCCCACACAGGGTTTCGTATAGCTGATACAATCGCATCCACGATAAAAGAATTTAACCTAGAAGAACGGAGAATTCATGCGATCGTGACGTTGGAAGCAATATAATTTCAGGTGCGAAGTTGGCACACATTGTGAGCCAACAAGTATATGGCACATGCGTTACACCGGTTTTTAGTTAATGATGACTGAATAATCCAAATTTCATATAAATAAAAGATGTTGTGAAAAAAATAAAAAAAAAAACGTTTTTAGAATGTTATCATACACAGCAAAGAATATGGCTATTAGACAAAAGGCATACCATCAAGAAAAAGTCATTAATATCCTAACAGAAATATCTGACAATATGGAGTGTCTAGATCTGGAAGAATAATATGGTACATATTTACCAGACAATACTGATTCAAGATTGGTAAATGCCTTGGAACAAAAACAACCAACATCGTTAAAAAATTCAAACGACACACACTGGAATACTCTACTTGCAATGTTTCGAAGCTTTTCAAAAAATTTTGAGACAGTTAATTAACATCGCTTTAATTCATTCCGAAAGACAAGCTTATTTTTCCAAGAAATGTAAAAACAAATAATGAATTCACAGCATTTTTAACAATATTTGAAAAAGCCACTATTTACTTACAAGGCCCTAACTACCCAACAATTAGCAGCATAATTTTCTTTTATGAAAATATAATTAAAGAGATATTAACGAACGAGCAGGTGGTGGAATTTGGCTTTTCGATTGCGATCGATTGCCGCAATCAACTTGAAAAAGCGATTTAAAATTAGAAAAAATCATTAATTGCTGCACTTATGGATCCATGTCAACGGAACTGGCCACTATTGCAGAAATAGTTGCGAAAAATTCCTGAATATAATCACATGGACTTAAATGAAGAATTGGATGACGAATACATATACTGAAGAAAGCGGCATTTCGAATAAGGAACTTATTTATGAAGAATTAATTAAACTTTCAAATATTTCACAGCACAAACGAATGGTCAGTGACGAAACAGTAGAGCCTGAGCCTACAACAAAGAAACTAGTAATTTAAAACACACACACACATGATGCGCTAGTTTTTTTTGATGCTTATCTAAATATCTTCCTTTTATAGAATCTATCTGCGACTCGGAAGCCAATGCTGGAATTTATGGCATCAAGTGGCTCTCAAGTAGGTGATGGTGACTTCCGTAAAGAGATCCAATCATATTTCAATGCTCCTCACGGAGATACCGAATGTTTGGATTGGTGGCGTCAAAAAGAACAGGTGATTTTAATGAAATGAGAAATTTTCATGCCAACACCTGCGGTTATATTTTTAGATTTTCCTAAGAGTGTCTATACTAGCTGAATTTTGTTTCGGTATTCCTGCAACTTCAGCTTCGTCTTGAAGCTTTCTCTGTCGCAGGTACGTGCATTCCAGCGAATAGAAGTAGACTGAACCCATGTACGGTCAAAAGGCGGCTGTTTATATAGTATATATACCAGTACCTAGTCGGTCAAAACAATTGTTTTGACCAAATATGTTTCATTACATTTTAAGTCATTTGAGCCCGTCTATCTCGCGAAAGGTACTTGCAATCGTTCTTAAATACATATGATTCAGCTGAAAGACTAGTGACAAAAATTGCTTCTACTTGTAGGCGAATAAGAAAATTGTGGATGCCATTATGGCACATTCCACTCAATAAAATTGATAAAAATAGCTACTCTGTAGGCATTGGATACGGAAACAAGGACAATTTAAGTTCCACATATGGGTGAGGGTAAATATAAATCGGATCAATAGTATGGGGAATTTTTACTTGTTTTATCTTTGCATAAATGTATGTATTTTCAAATGTACCAATGATGTAAAATGTACAATGACACCAAAAAAAAATTCGAAGTTTTGTTGGTATTTTGTATTTTCTTTGTTGTAAAGTAGAAAAAAGGACTGAAAATTACATCACTCTGATTTTAAATTAATGTAGGGCATACCTAATTACCACCGCTGCACCAATTGTAAAGCAGATGCGTGCCCACCAAATTTAGGTGGAGACACGTTGCCAACGAACTGGATTTAGCCGGTTTTCGTATTTAGCTTAAAAGCTCGGCCATACAGAAGCTTTTTTTCTTATACTGCTGTTTTCTTAACTTCCGCTGGTCAAAAAACACTGAAATATTTGTTGGCAGTTTATAAAAAGTTAACGATATTGCATTTTAGGCATAGAAATGCCTTTCCAATTATTTTTTTGCTGGTTTTGATATTTATTTCAATGGTTTTTAGACTGATGGAAGTCGGAAGTCAGTGTGCCTTTTTTCTAACATTTTTAAGATATTATCTTGTTTTTTTTTTTCAAAAAACAGTATGAATAAAGTTAATTATTATTGGAAAATTTAAAATTCTTGGTTTTAAAAAAAAAGGACGCGTCGCTTAAGTGTCGAAAAGGTGTCAAATTTATTCGCCATCTGCAACGAAATTTAATTTCTGATAATGAATGGTTTGGTCAAGTAGATTCTGACATAAGCAAAAAAAAATTCTGATGTTATTTTCGAGGGTATTCAATGAATATAATTCATTTTATACCCTCATTAATACCCTTCACACTGAAGCTTTTTTCTTTATGCTGCGTTTTTCTTAATTTCCGGCCGTCTGAAAACCACTGATACATATGTTGAAAATTTACAAAAGTAAATGATGTCATTGTCGGCATATAAAATACCTGCAATACATTTGTTGTGGGGTTTGGACGTTTATTTCAAGACAACTGGAAGTTGAAAAGTAGCGTAGCGTAAGAAAAAAAGACAATATGAAATGTCAGTACCCCTCTATGATCCAGTTAAGGGTTCGAAGTATTCTATCGAATATCGAATCTTACTCCATTTACGGTGCCGATTCAACGTAAAATCCATACCTATTTTAAGTACTTTTTTAAGTCCGACTGTCCATTTTCCAAGTATGCTGTGAAATATATATATGGGTGCTAAACTAAGTTTAATGAACGACCCCACTATATCGAAAATAACCATAACGACGAAAGAATGTTATCATTGGGTATCTCTTCATTACATGCAAGGATCCGTTGCATTGACACATTACATACAAATCAAATAAAAAACAATGGAATGCCATAGCAAAGAGAACAACGAAGAGATTTTTAAACGAAGATCCTGAAATAATAATCAATGGATAGTCTGACGTCAATTATTACTTTAACAAGAATTCTAAAATATATTTTTAATTTTTGTATATGTGACAGCGCATAGAAAAAGGGACCTAAGGGTAAAAAAATCAATTTTCAGTTTTTTTTTGATGTGGACAACATCTGAGCATCGAATGAGACCGATCCCATGCCCCAAAAGTGTTCCCTCCCAGAGATATGCGCGTTTTATGAAAGTGATGGTACATTAAAGATACACGTATTTAAATCTTTAAAATGACTTTCCTGAACAAAACTGGTTTTTACCCTTAGGTCCCTTTCTATTTTGCGCGTCACATATATCTTCAGTACCTATATTTATGAAATATTTATCTGATAAATTGTCTTTGTAGCTTTATAAAACTTTATTACTTTCCTTATTTATTGATAAATGGTAATAGTTCACTAAATTAAAAATAAAGTTTTCCATCTTCATTAGTGTACATACATACTTATATATATATATATATATATATATATATATATATATATATATATATATATATATATATATATATATATATATATATATATATATATATATATATATATATATATATATATATATATATATATATATATATATATATATATATATATATATATATATATATATATATGTATACAACAAGTACATAAAATGTTAATAAATAAGACTTCGACATGCACGATTTTGCCCTCTTTTGTGGATGGTTGGACTTATCAGGAAAACCACTCACACCAAATTTTAAATCCCTGGGTGGTTTGGGGAGAAATTATGTTTTGTTGACGTTGAATTTCGCACACTATGCTACGTGGTGCAGGATTGGACAAGCAGTTTTGGTGTTGTTCTGGTGCTGAGACTCTACACGCCTGACGCGAAAGGAAATGCTCATGTGTTAACGTATCTCTTGATGACAGTGTTACGTATACGCATGGGAGTTTTTGGTCTGGTCTTTTTTAAGAATCTGGTTCTGGATCGACATGTGAAAAATTTAGAGTCCAGACATTGTAAGATAAACAACTTAATGAAGCTTAATTGTTCTAGAAATAAGGGCCCCCATTTAGACACAGCCGTAGATGTATGCAGATCATTGGCTATTGGTACCTTGCCCCATGGTATCACTGTATATGGATGGACGTCAAAGAGGAACGTATCTAGGCTTTATATTGCTATCAACAACTGTGTTAGGTCTGCTAAAGTCTTCTTTGGTCTACGTCTATTGACTTCGTAGGGGTCGAAGGGTTATTCAAGACTTTCGTCTAGCTTTTGGAGAAATTATCCATAGATTAAACCTCTAAATCAATCACCATGGCCTCTGTGGATTTGCATACAAACTTTTGGATTAGATCAGGCTACCGTATTAGGACTCCTGTCACGTCCATGGAGCATATTTTGCAGCTTTTTTATGAATTCGGTTTTTCAATGCCGGAAAGACCAGTAGCCCCGTGTCGTGAAGATAACACAAATTCGACCAGTTATCATCACTGATGATTTCTTTGATGGAATAAATACTCCCTTTTCAGTTGTCGAGCAAGAAACTGAAACAGAACATGATACAATGTTATTTGAGACCTTTGGATTATTTTCTGTGGGGAGGATAAATGTTACGCAAAGCATCAAGAGACAATTGAAGCGTTGAAACATGAAACCAAAGTTGCCATTGAAGAAATTCTACCCGCAAAATCGAAAATGTACTGAATAATTGGGTTGATCGGATGAGGTACTGCAGAGTCATTTGTGGTTGGTAGTCATATAAATGATAGAGTGTTCCATTATTAAATGACAATGTTCAACCTTTGCAATAAACCCAGAAATTTGAAAAAAAAATTACTTTATTCACTTTAATTTTACAGCTGATTAAAATTATAAATGGCCCACCATGTATATTATCATTGTTGCATAGATCGCCAAATCTTATATGTATAGGCAAACGCGGCTTTAGCCTTCTGAATTAAATGAGGCATATCAGCGCTCGCGCTTCCGTCTGCTGTAGTTTATCTGCCTGGTAAGGTGAAATCTGTGACTTGATCGATGTTTTGGCCATAAATCTATACATAGCAATTGGTTTTAACGGCATTAAACCCAAGGTCACATTTACTCGCTATTGAATCGATGTCGTTTATTTTGAATATCAGATTGACGTCTAGATATGAAAACAACGTCGTCAGCGTATACGAATGTCATACTTTCAGTCAATGACAAAAAGGACAGGGCCAATAATAATAATTTTATATTAGTTTTGTTAGAGCTAATATGAAACTGTAAAAGATTTTTTTTAAATATCCTACCAAAAATAAGGTGATTTCTAATACTCGTAAGGACATATCAAATTCGTATCTTTATGTCAACGCACCATTAAACATTTTTAATGATCTTTCAGTGTCAAAACGTTAGTTGAAGTCAACATTTTCATCATGATGCGAGCAACGTTTTTTGCGAGCAACGTTTGGAAATCATTCAGCCAATCAAGTCAGTGGTCGCAACTTTAAGAGCGCTTACTCCAATTTTCATCATCTTCAACGATGAAGCTCATTTCCGCTGAATGGTTTTGTCAATAAACAAAATATGCGTTATTGGACAGCAACAAACCCACATGTGCTTCAAGAGACACAATTGCATCCGCAAAAAATTACTGTGTGGTGTGGTTTTCATGCCGAAGGTGTGATTAAGCCGTATTTTTTCGTCGATGAAAACAATCGTCATGTAAGAAAATTATTTTTGTCTAAAATTGGACGAGCTTGTCATCGCCGATATGTGATTTCATCAAAACGGTGTCACTAGCCACACAGTACACGTTACAATCGACAACCAAAAATAGCCAAAACAGAACAAATTAACGTTGTATACGAAATCAAATGCATTGGCAAAAACTGACGAACCGTAAAGTCTATATAGGGACGACGAAAGCTTAATTTACGGTGACATTGGGAAAATATTTGACGAAAATATATTTCATCATATTTGCTTAAAATTCTGTCAAAATAACACAGGGTTGATTTTGTGTTCACACTACCGACAAATTTTTGACAGTTTTTATTTGTTCAAACAGATATCAAGTAATGTCAAAAAAAAGTTTGGGAAAACATGTTTGACGTGTGTTCACATTTGAATAAATATTTGACTAAAAAAATATTTGATCAAACTGTCAAAAAATAGAAATTCATTTACTGTCAACCTTTTGAAACAAATAATGCAGGAAGAAAAAAAAATTCTGATTTTGTGCTGTGGAGCAGAATCTTTGATAGTCTTGGAAGAGGAGGATATGGCAAAAAAAGGCTATAGGTTCGGGAGTGGTTACGTAGTCGGAATAACGAAGGATGCTGTGCAAAGTTGTTAAAAGAACTGCGTACAGGAAACCCGCTCTCTATAAAAACTTTTGACGCATGAACGCAGCAGAGTTTGACTATTTGGTAAGCACTAAAATGAGATGTAGACCATTAAAATTTGTATAAATATTTTTTGTGTATCTTAAATTAGTTGCCCCGCTAATTTCAAAGAAGACGACAAACCTTCGTGATTCAATTTCAGCCTCCGAACGTTTAGCTGTTACACTGAAATCACTGATTTTACGAACTGTTATTTCCTAATGTTTGCTCTTACATAGATTTTGTAAGATCAAATAGATATTTGGCGAAAATAGAGGAAAGTATTTGCTCTCGGTTGGTCACACTGTGTTTGTTCACATTGCGCAATTTTTTGTTTGCTGGCGAATATTTTTGTTTCACCGAAATCAGCTGTTTTGTTGTTTGCCACTCAGAAATATTTTGTGGTTAGATTGTGACAAAGAAATATTCGACGTTTTTCTTCAAATATTTGCCCAGTGTGACCGTACCTTTAGGCACACGCGTATTAGAATATGAAACAGACATCAAAAAGAAAAAATACAAAACAGCTTAAGCACAACACTGCAATATAGAAAAGTTATATAGGGTGATCCATCTAGAGGTATTTTTTCAGAACAAAAAAAGTATACAAATTGAAATCAAGTGTGGAATCTTTATTGGTAATTTGAAAGAAAATTTTATGGCATTTATTTTTTGAATATAATTTCCTTCAAATGTTGGACGCAACTACGCCTCAGGGTTTCCATTAGAGAGTCCAATTTTGGATGACTCGTTCGAGCATTTCGACCGGTATGATTTTAATGACACGCGTAATGTTGGCTTCCAAAACCTAAAATCGTAGCTGGTTTGCCAGCATAGACTTAGGACTGTACGTAACGCCAAAGAAAAATGTCTAAAGGTGTGATATCACTCGATCTGGGCGGCCATCTCACCTGTCCAAAACGTGAAATTAGCTGCTTTTCGAATTGACCTCTCAATAGATCCATTGTTTGAGCAGCTGTATGGCAAGTTGCACCGCCCTGTTGAAACCAAGTGTCATCAAGATTACGGGCTTCAATTTCAGTTAGATCGATATCATGGCGCGAAATCGAGCACCATTCCGTTCCGGCCATCATAATTTTTGAAAAATACGCACCGATGAGTCCACCAGCTTATAAACCGCACCAAACCGTAGTTTTCTGGGTATAATGGCACCTCTTGAACAACTTCTTGTTGCTCTTCAGCAAAAACGCGGCAATTTTGTTAATGACTTTGCCGTTGAGCCAGAAATGGGCCTCATCACTGGACAAAATTTTGGTCGAAAACATCGGATCTTCCCGTTTCTTACCGAACTCTCATTTCCATAATACAGTTGCAACATTTGAAGGTAATTATTTTCAAAAACAAATGCCATAAAATGTTTTTTCAAATTACTAATAAAGATTCCACACTTGATTTGAAATTTTATATATTTTTTGTTCTGAAAAATACCTCTAGATGGATCACCCTATATAAGAGTATAATGTTGTTTAATATATCCATAACGGCACATGTAACTTTCGACAAACAATCTTCCAATTGCCGTCTGGATGATGTAAGTATGACTGTAATGTAAATTGTTCTTGTAAAATTCATACTAACTTCGAATTATCGTCTGGAAATGCCTAAAGCGTAACGCATTTGAAGTTGGACGATGAAAAAAACTTCCATGTGTTGGATCGGAAGGTACATCTGCAATAATTAACATTAGAGAAATAATTAATGTTATATTTTAAGAGTCGTAATTTAATTAATTTGTGGTTAATGTAGTGCTGTTCAGTACTGTATTAAAAATCAAAGGCAAATTAAATGTAGAATGACGGATGTTTATACGAGTATGTATGTTTTTGTATTTCTATAATGTTAAATTATTTCAATGTTACTAAATGTTTTTCCTAATTTGTATATGTGGTAGCCAGATTTAAAAAAATTCTCACCTCTGACGAATTTGGAAAAATTCCAACGAAGTGTCGGATTGAAAGAATGAAATAATAATCTTTTATTTGCATTGAAGATGAACGTGACCTTGACTGCCCATTTAGGAAATCCTAAGAAAAACCAAAAAGGTCAATAAATTCAGTCTTCTGTCAAATAGTCATAACTTTGGAACTGTAGAACTTCTGGGCTTCGTGTAGGTAATTTTAGAAATGTAAGAGGTAGGACTATCTTTAAAGAAAAAATCCGACCACTGGTGAAATTTGTCCAGTTGTGAATGAATCACCCTCTATAAAAATATTATGTCCTTAATGGAAAACCCGTTATAATACTTAAAGAGGGGGTCGGACTATGTATAAGTATAACAGTGAGTGTTTTATCATTCATAATTAAAAAGATAAAGGTCAAACTCAACTTTAACTTAATAAAACAAATGTCAACTCGGATCCCATTTAAGTTAGCACTAAGCAAGGAGTTAAAATTTCTACTATAACTGTAAGACACCGATGAGTGAAAAACATTAATTTGGAAGATCATACCCAAAAGTCCAGTAGTTGAAAAACGCAACACTCATATAAAAACTGGAAACGTCCCACATAGAAAAAAATGCAAGACATACAAATCTCAAATAAATAAAGATGAATCTAAATTAAATGAAATGTCTAATTTTATAAAAACGTGGGTTCGAAGGCCTAAAAACAAATAACTATTTACCCATATAATGGATTAAGGAAAACATGGAATAAAATCTATACTATCATATCCTTACCGAAGTTATGCTGCCCTATTTAGAAAGGATAATGCCCTTAGAATAAATATTTCAAAAGAACAACGACGCAAACACACTTCTGGACTAAAAGATGTGTTTCAGGATAACAACATACATGTAATACCATGTCCTGCAGAATTTCCCTTTCTAATTCCTAAATAGTATTTTCAGAAAATAGTCAAGAAAGTAACTGGACCAATTGAATCAAGGCTAAATGCCGAATAATAAGAGATACATTCAATACAGCGTGCGTATATTTTTTTTACTTTTCTCAGTTAACTACTTCTAGCTTTTGTTTTATATAAAATAAACAATAAAATTAAATGTTAAAAACTCAGATTTTTTCGTTTTTTCTAAATATCTTCAAGTGACCATTTATTTTGGCCGTAATTGGAAGATTTACGCGTAGTTGGTTCCATAGCATTGTACGATGAGGGTTGTTATCAATTGCCCCAATTTTTCCTTTTTTCGAAAGAACGTTCCCAATTACTTTTACACCCGCTCCGAACAAGTGGTAACGTCCCCATGACGTAGGGACAACGTCATCACAAGAAACATCATATATGTAATCGGTAAAAAAAAATATAATAATTACTAGGCCCTCAGAACATCAACAGGGAGTCTTCTTATGTCTTCTAAGGACCATCTACATGAGGAGACGAAGGTCCGTTACCGTGCGCAGACACAATTTCCTGCTGTCTAAGTAATACCTGCCAGGGTGTTTTCGCAGCAGTCATCCTAAACACTACCTATTGGACAGGATGCCTCCGCCCAGGCAGATCAGGTGCGATCTTCATGATCTAGAGAGAGAGAGGTCCAGCGGTATAAGACAGAACCTTTAGATCATCGAAACTATCAGGCAGGTCTGAACAACATTCACGCCGATGAAGTCGCAGCAGTATCCAGCTACAGTGTGAATGTAGTGCTAGGGGAGCATCCCCCGGAGATTTTACCTGAGGGGAAGGTACTACCTCGGCAGACGCGCGTGGTTCTGGCGCAGCTGAGATCTGGATGGTGCAGCCGCGTCAATTCTTACTGGGCACGAATTAACGCTAACGTATCGGACATCTGTCCCGCCTGCCATCAGGGACCACATGATGTACTGCACCCCTTCAATTGTCCGGCCAAGTCCACTGACCCCCAGGTTTCTGTGGACGCATCCAGTTCAAATGGCGCGTTTCCTCCACCTACTTATAAATATCGAAGCAGATCCTCCATAGAATAGCAAGACTTCAAAATAAATATGTATATTGTTGTTACAACAGCATAATAATTACTAGAAAATATAGACAAACTTAAATATAACCGCCACCTTTGTCGAGTAAAATATTACAATTTAAAAGTTTTATAATGCATCAAAACCTAAGGAGAAGTCAATTAACTGATTTAACGAGTTAAAATCAGCACACATTCTACGAAATGAATCACCATATGTGACAGCGCATAGAGAAAGGGACCTAAGGGTAAAAAAAATCAATTTTCACTTTTTTTTTGATGTGGTACACTAAAGATACACATATTTAAATCTTTAAAATGGCTCTCCTGAACAAAACTGGTTTTTACCCTTAGGTCCCTTTCTATTTTGCGCGTCACATATGTGACACATTAGAATTCAGTTGCCCCAATCAGTATTTCATCAATGGCACAGAGGAAAATGGGGATAGGACACATCCTTGCCTCATGCCAGACTTTACAGATATAGGAGGAGATAGCTTGTTTCCATGTTTTCCGCTGCATTCTTAGTTGACTGTAATTAAAATTTTATCTCATAGGTGCAATACCCATAAATTGGACATTGGTTGATTTAATTAGTTGGCGCCTTGTATATACGACCATGTGCAGTGTTCCGAGAGTTTTTCAATCCCAATTTTTTAAGTACACAATTTTTCAAAAATGGTGTGCTTTATTTTGAGGGAAACTACTTATTAAAACTCAGGAGAGAAAAACAGTGTTAAGTATTAGTCGAACTATTTTCAATAAATAACAACAAAAAACATATGTTTCACGCCACACAAATTTATTAATTTGGTTTAAAAAAATTAGTAAAAAATGCCTGCAGGTTTATTAATAGCTGTTATGGCTTTCCTAAGACGTCTCATGAGTCTGGAACGTGTTAAAAGGGGTCGTCTAAGGCATGCATCGAATCCAACGGATATGCCGAACTGTTCGTGAGTACTTTTCATCGCACACAAAACTTCTTTTAAGCACTCTTGGGGGTGGAATGCGGTCATCAAAATTAAATTTTTTTAAAAATATTATAAAAATTATAAAAAATGGCATCTTTTAACTTTTCGTCGGCATTACCAAACACAGCAGAGAAACGATGATAAAAAACATTTTTTTTAATTTAAATTATTTTATTTAATTAATTAAACGCTCGTGTGAACAATGTTTTTCCAAATGTAAATCAACAACATATTAAATTTTGACTATGTGTCATTTTTTAATGTGTTTAAGCTTATAAAATTGGTAAACTTCCATTTCTAATACGATCCCCAAGGGTACATAAGGTCGAATTGAATACCCAATGGCGCACACCAAAAATGGGAAAATGATTCACATTCGAGTTAAGTCGAAATGCAGCACATGGGCGATTGTTTATGAAAAATATAGTTAAGAAGATCGTTTTTCCAAAATTTTATATTTGTATTTCTCATAAATCCATAAGAAAACTACCTTACACAATCAACCAAAAGAATTTTTTCTATAACACATACATTGCAAATTTTTTCTTCAACTCTCCTTAATTATTACGCGTTGATGAAGTGCAATTACGCCAACAACTTGCAAAATTAAAATTTTAGGGAAAACAATACCAAATGATGTGATTAATTGCCCCCTGGATCCTGATTTGGAATTTAACCCACCGAAAACATTTATCGAATTCTGGATTGCTGCCGAGAAGAAATAAGAATTTTCAGTCCTCCCCTCCAAGAAAAATAAACGTAACGCATTTTGCGGAGCGAAAACGAACTGCATACGGACCGCCATATCACTAACACTTGCATAGTTTTTCATATAAAAATACGACGAAATTAATTCTGCGTAAAACTCTTCGTAAACGTGCCGTTTTTTACGGTACGAAATGGAAGTGATTTTGCGTAATGGAAACGAACGTATTTAAACCAAAAAGTACCTAAAACAATCCGTTTACGTGCCGTTTTTGCGATACGAAAACGAACTGTTTTTTCTTAATGGTAACGGCATTAACTGTTTTTTCTTAAGGCCCATTTAGTCTCGACGGTTGACGGTAGACAATCAGCTATTTCAGTTGGGGGTTGCATTTTGCATGTGTTAGAGGGAGATAACTACAGTTTGACGGTTGACGACGGTAGACTTCTGCAGGTTGCAGAATCTACCGTCAACCGTCGAGACTAAATGGGCCTTTATTCGGGCAGCCATGTTGACAGAACACTTTAATTGTTTTAGTTGATGTTTGAAGTGTGATGATCTGATTGTTGTTAAACAAAATCAGCTTTTGTAAGTGTTAATATAATAGGTATTTATAAAACGTTTGTAGTATATTTATATCTACATATCTATATTTTGTAATAGCCAATAATTCATAATCATTTACAATATATGCAACATTAATTCTTCAGTATAAAAATGCTTATAATATTTCGATAGAGAAAGAAATTCAGTACGGAAACAGAACGTTTTGCAGATACAAAAACGTACCGCTTCAGTGTTACGTAAACGCAACACTCTGGTATTACGAAAACGGACCGCTTTAGTGTTCCGTAAAAGTACTACTTTAGCTTAGCCTTGGCGTATTACCAATACATTCAAACTACTACTTTTTTTTTTTTCTAATTCTCTTATTCCGGAATTAACGTTTACGGTGCATTTACGTATCGCAAAATCGGTTCGTTTTCGTAGTCTTGTATGAAAAAATGACTTCGCCAACGTTTCGTTTTCGTGCCGGTTTTCTTAGAGGGTCACTTCTAAATAGTTCCCTACAAATTGTACGAGGTACATTTTTTGCATTATGTTTTAAGAAAACGAAATTTTCTATTATCATATGAATTACATGAAGCAAGGCAATCGAAATTTCCGTTTTGGAAATTAAGTTTAGGCTGTATCAAAGACTGAAGACTTTTACTCGCCATATGCAACGAAATTTATTGTCCTGATTATTATTGTCTGGGGTTTTTAGTAGCAACTGCTTAAGTCGTCGGGAAAGCCAAAATTCATGGTTATCGATATATTTGGGGCAGTTGAACACATTTTGTTAATTTTTTTAATAGTCATGTAAGTATGATTTTGAAAACCATACGAGTATATCTGATTTTTGAATTTTTTAAATAAAATGCTAAAGATATTTAAAAAAAAAACGTAAGTTTTTGTGTGTAAAAAGTGTGATCAAAATAAAAGCGTATCTATACATAAGCCATTATTTGTGAAAAAAATGTCATTGAGAACACACTTGACGACTTATATATGTTGTTTTTACTTGCAAAAAAATCCTCAAATATTTAAGGTTTTACCGATAGCTTTCAATCAAGATATAAAGCATACTGTGTGATTTTATTATCGAGGGTATGAAATTTTAGTTAGACTAGTTTCTAGTTTCTCAGTATAAGATTTATTTTTTTAGGTTTAAGAAACACTTACACAAAAATAGGAAAAAAATCAAAATAGTGCATACGCTAAAAATTGCAACAAAAAAAACGTTGTTTTGAGTTACAAAATATTTTTTTATAGATATAAAGGTCTCATTCCACTAAGAGGCCATAAAGTAAGGTTATATAAGTATATTTAATACTAAAATTCCACTTTTAGACTTTTCGAGAATTACAAAAAAATCAAAAGTCGACTTTAAAGTATAAAAAAGTCGACTTTTTTCTTTACAAAAATGAAAATGCAATATTTCGGAATAAAAAACAAGTTTTCTTTGTATAAAAAATGTTTATTTTCGAAAGTACGAAAAATAAACATCGAAAGTACGAGTAATTAAAAACTATTAAACATCAGGAATTTCAAGTAGTTTGTTCATAAGTATTATTCAAGTTTAAATAATTTTAAAAACAAAGTTTATTTTTTGTAGCAGTCAATTTATATACATGGA
Organism: Hydrotaea diabolus; assembly: GCA_963513945.1. Classification (NCBI taxonomy): domain Eukaryota; kingdom Metazoa; phylum Arthropoda; class Insecta; order Diptera; family Muscidae; genus Hydrotaea; species Hydrotaea diabolus. The sequence goes on from OY740717.1 coordinate 108,807,095, forward strand.
ACCACATGTCCGCATCAATTGATCTCAAAAATATAATCATATTTAAATTGGAGAAATTTGGCTTCTAATTTGTGTAGCAGTAAGAACTGCATGCGAAAATAATCTCTACGAGGGACAGAAGTGGCAACAATTGACAAATGTTTTTTTTCGCTATTTCGCTGCAATAAGTGGGAACTCGCTTTCCATTGTTCTCCATTTAAGCACTGGATTATTTTATTTTACGACAAACAGGTGGTGCCTTCAGATAGCCCTTTAATTGTGTTAGGACCTTATGGCCTAGTGCTTACACTTTTGTCAATTTATTATTCTCTTCGTTGACCTTGAAACCCACAATCTCTTCGGCCAACATCGGATAAGTGGGTATCAATAGATATTCGAGAATTTCTGATTTCGGAGTTTACCTGTTACCAAATTTAAGCATTACGCATTGTTTTGTTGACAATTACAAATATTTGAAGTGAAAATTAAAAAGTCGACTTGCCGAGTTTGACTTTTGAAAGTCGAAAATCGACTTATATAACCTTATGCGATCCTAGAAGCCACATCTATGATCCGATCTAGATGAAATTAAGCATACTTTTCTTCTCAGATAAGATTCATACCCAGGTTCTTTCGATGGAACTAAAGTTACTATTAATAAGGGAGGTGTACGGTATCGTATGGCGGCCTAGTCCGACTAACATTTGTTATTTGTGTTTTTTATTGATTTATAAAAGTATAAAGTACGAGATTAAAACAAAATAAACATAAAATAAATCAGATTTTAAAAAAGAAGTGATATTCTAATTTTTGGCAACATCTTCGTTATCTATACTTATATAATGTGTTATGTGCTTTCTGGGAAATCTTGAGGTTTTTATAAAAATCATGGGTGATCAATCTAGAGGTAATTTTTCCAAAATACAATAAAATTCAAAAATTCTTTAGATTTTTCACTTATTGATTTAAACTTGCACAAGTACTTCTGGGTCCGATGGCACTCCGAATGTATTATTAAAAGGCTGCTCTGAATCCCTGGTCTTACCCTTATCCTTATTATTTAATTCATCATTACAATTGGGGTACTTTCCTGATTTATGGAAACGGTCTTACTTGTTTCCACTTCACAAATCTGGTAGTCTGTTGGATGTATCGAACTATAGAGGGATTGCTAAATTAAGCGCAATTTCTAAGTTATTTGAAAAAATTGTAACAAATTTTTTGTTAAACAAAATTGGGTTTACTATTTATTTCATAAATTGGCTTTCCTCCTACCCAATTGGGAGGGAACAAGTAGTTTTATTTGAAAAAAAGTCTTGCCAGATCGATTCGTATCTCCTCCGGTGTCCCACAGGGCAGCCACCTTGGACCTATTCTCTTTTTACTATTCATTAACGACTTGCCCGACTCTATTATCAACTCTAATTTACTAATGTTTGCAGACGACGCTAAATTATTTTCTTCTTATGCTAGCTTTACGGACAGTCACATACTGCAGGATGATTTGGACAGATTTAGTACTTGGTGTGAATTTAATTTTATGGAATTAAACCTTATAAAGTGTAAGCATATGTGCTTTTCTGGGCGTAGTTTGTTGGCTACTTAATTTAATTTATGTGGCTCTGAATTGGCATCGGTTGATTCATTTATTGATCTCGGTTTTATGATGGATAGAAAGTTGAATTTTAATAACCATATCATTACTATGGTAAATAAATCGTATGGTGTCTTTTATTTTGTGAAACGCTGTGCAAAAGAGTTTACTGAGCCATAAACTACGAAACAGTTCCCTAGTTAGGCCAATTTTAGAATATGGATCAGTGGTTTGGGTCCCCAATATGATTACTATGTTAACAAAATTGAGTCCGTGCAGAAACAATTTTTAATATTCTGCTTAAGAGGTCTTCACTGGAATACTGGTTATGAACTTCCTTCTTATAATGGCAGGTTAAATCTTATTAAATTGCCCTCATTGAAGAGTAGGCGAACTATGATGAATACGATCATGGTATATAAAATTATATGTGGGATTGTGGCTTCTGAATACTTAATATTTTTTAACGTCCCATTTAGACCTACTAGATACTATCAGTTCTTACAATTGGACTTTCAATGGCACAATTATGCATTTGGTGACCCATTTCGTAGAATGTGTGCTGATTTTAATTCGTTATATCATTACATTGATTTCTCCTTAGGTTTTGATTTATTAAAAACTGTAATAACTTTTTATATAAACTCACAACACCAAGGCTCATTGTCTTCATAACAATTTAAGCTGCTATAAACAAATTTTAGTAATTGTTATCATTCGTAAATACTTATGTATATTATGCTTTATATTATTTTTATTAGATTTTAATATTGTAATAAAGAAAGGTGGTGGTTATATTTTGATTTTGTATTGCATGCTTCTAGTCCTTCTCATACTTTGATTGGATTGTATTATTGTATTTAATTAAGGTGGTGGTTATATTATAAAATATTAAATTTGGTGTTTATATTTTCTAGTGATTATTATTAATATTTTTTGTACCGATTGGCTGTTGATAAATATCTGTAGCTAATTTACATGGATGACGTTTCTTGTCATCTCCATTATAGATCGGTCCATAATGTATACGTTGTCCCTACGTCATGGGGACGTGGTCTCCTCGGTCGGCAGGGGCGGGTGAGAGTGGCGTGGGAACGTTCGTCAAAAAAAATATATAATTTCCTTCAAATGAACGCCTTAGGGTCCAATTTTGGATTACTCGTTCGAGCATTTTGACCTGTATGGCGTTAATGGCACACCGTGGTTTTCGCGGTGTAAGTCTTTACGTGATAAAATGGCAAACAATACTGAAAAAAAATAATGTTAAACACAACTCACGCGTATTCTGTTGAAAAAATACCCCTTTATTTATCACGCAATATTATAAAACTAATTAAAATGTGCTGTGTTCACCTTTCTATTCTATTGCTTATATTTTTTCGCCGCTGTTCGCTTTGGCCTTAATAGAAAACAAAATTTAACAGTAAACTCCGTACTGGCCTTTACCAAAACAGAACTGGTGACTTAACTATTTCGCATGGTACAATAAACGAGGGATAGTCCCAGCCAAACAACAAATAAACAGTTCGCTTAACTGTCCAAGTCATTAAAAGGAAAATGCCAAAAATAAATTTTTGTGAATGCTTGACGATTATTGCGAATGTTTCATACCGAAATTAAGCCTTACAAACTTCAAGATTTGCCTTTGTCAAATTTCAAATTTGACAGTTTAAACTTCTACGAGAAAAAATGCAAATATGCTGATGGAATAATGCTCTTTTTTCACTAAGCACTTTTGATGTGGTTTAAAAAAGTTCAACAAGTCAAAATGAGACGTTTTTCCATACAAATTCAAGTGATGAAAACGTCTCACTTTGACTTGTTTTTGTACGAAAGAGGAACAAAAACGTTTCGCACAGGTAATGCCACCTTAAATAAAGTGTGTCATCTCCAAAATAATCGTTTTTTGTCATCTCAAGGCAGACATTTTTAATCAATCGTCAAACATATTTGGTGAAATAGATATTTTATGAAGTAAAACTATAAATAAGCGTGCTAAAAGAAAAAAAAACTTAATTTAATTTAATTTATCCAATTGTTTAAGAAAAATATGTATTTCAGTATTTTAAGTCACCACGTTGTTCTTTGTTTGTAAACAATAATGAACTTTCAAACGAAAACCAATACAAGAATGAAAACGACCACAAATTGTGTGAAAATTGGTTGAGACGTTTTGAAAAGGTTCGAGCGAAAGCGAGAATAAATGGCATAATGAAAATGCAGTATAACTCTACCTTTTTTATTGTTTCATACTATTCGTTTTCGTTGAACAGTCTAAGTTATTGAGGCTTAACGTAAAACTAATAGCGGCTTTATAAATCCGACAGCAGCCGTTTAAATCGGCGGCGACTAACATAAAAATAACAATACAGCATCGACGTTTGTGCCGATTCAGCTTCATACTTTGCCTTACATATGTTTTCATTTTTTGTTTTGTGTTTATTGGGTTACAGCAGAACTGTTTCAGAAATTAAATTTTGTAACAAAACTTAAGTTTGACGCCAGAAATGATACACGACATAATTTTATCATGCCTCAACATTCAGAGCGATCAACTTCCAATTGAAGAATTTTTGGTAGGAGTTGTGATTTTTTTATTTCATTGAAAATAATTCAATTTTCGATTCTTTTGCCGCAGGCAGAGGCGGTCTGTAAATATTTCCATCCGTGCGAGAGGAATGTTTTAGAAGATATTGTTAAAATCATTAACTTACTTCGTGATGTTGCAAAGTTTTCACAAATCTACAGTACAAACAGGAGTACGACATTGAATACAAGTGTTTTTGATACTGGCGGTGAGTAAGCTGGATTTAAAAAGGGAAATGGCGACTAAGGACTAGTACATTCGGGATTTCCCATGTAAGTCTTAGGAAGAAAAAGTGTCACCACTAGATAATCTAAAATGGTGGCAGGCATTCGGATAGGGGTGTCGAAAATTTCATAACCTTCTAACGTTATTTTGTTTCGGATGTGCCAAGATGTTCACAAAAACATGAGTTAGTAAAAGGGCTTGGGTCCATGGACTCTAGGAAACAAACACCTGTTCCGGCGATCAAGCTATAAAAATTTGTTCCTGGTGAGCCGGACTTGTTTTATTCCCCTCCTAATATAATATGGGATGGTGCTATATTTGTCATTTCGTTTTTAACACAAATGATATTTCAGATTAACGGTGTATATATTAGGCGTATTCTATTGGTACTCGCTTATTTTTTTTTATTATAATTATTTAAAACTAAATAGGTTATAACGCAAATTGTCTTTAATTTTCTTTAAACAAAATTATTTTTTATTCGTTTACAATGGTGTAAAGTTATCGCGTTAGCAACCTCCTAAGGAAGTTGCCAACAGATTGCGGACATTGTTAATGGGTGTAAAGTTCCATCACACAAGTAAACTCAGGTTAAAGTTCGTGTAAGAACTTCTAACATTCTTCAGCGGATTTTCACATCGTAAACTCCGGCGGCTTAACGGGTAAGAGAAGTATCTTTAAGGCAGAAACAAAATAATACAATACATTAGCCGTTCTAACGGATCGTCCCAGTAAGTACACATAAGAGTTACATCGTTTACCAAATTGGGCTCTGCTTTTCATCTGTAACAATTGAGCCCAAATATACTGTACTATCCTGGATTACATTTTCTTAAAGGAGTTTTTACGTTATTGATCGTGCCTTATTTATGCTCATTAGTTTGTTTGGAGGATATTTCAGTCCAATTAGGGAAATGTATATATGTTTATAGTCATAAACAGGTTTGTCTATTTGCCTGCGCTTTAAATCTTCCTGAATACATGGTGCTATATTCATTCGGCTAGGTCTTGTGACTAAAACATAAGTGATTTTTCAGCGGTGAGTTTTAATGTCGTAATATTCTACCATGTACCAGCTTATTAAAAATCCATAAGCCGTTGAAGCTGGCAATAAACATTAGGTATCGGTCAGTGATTTTAGAATTCGGCTAGGTCTTGTGACTAAAACATAAGTGATTTTTCAGCGGTGAGTTTTAATGTCGTAATATTCTACCATGTACCAGCTTATTAAAAATCCATAAGCCGTTGAAGCTGGCAATAAACATTAGGTATCGGTCATTGATTTTAGAATTGTGCACAGATTTGTTCACTGCGACGTTTAAGAAACGAGGTACCCGATTAACTATGTAGCATTAGTGTGTGATTGAGATTAACTGACACGTTACTTCTGTACGCAGCTTGTCGACACATTGCTCGTTGATTCTTGTATCTGCTGATGTTAGGAACTCCATTTTCTAAATCACAAATAAAGTGGTAGGTTTGTGCCAGAATGTGCCAAAATTCAAAATTAACGGGTGATTTTGTTGCGTTTTTTGCAAATATAAAAGCGCTAAATGGCTTAAAGCCTAGTGTTCACTTCAGACGAAATTTTCGTTTAGGAGTTTTACATTTATCTTTACATTTAAAAATTATAGTGTTGAGCTGTGTAGAAAGAAACGGCCGTTATTTTTTTTCAAATAAACTAATTTATTCATACTCATTTGAATACCCTCAAAAATGACATTAGTTATGCTTTTTTTCAAATGTCAAAAATTCCTCACCAAACAATTATCAGGCCATTAATTTTCGTTGCAGGTGACCTGTAAAAATTAAAAAATACTACACCTATTGTTTCAATCAATAAAACAAAACTTGTGAAAACTTGTTCAAAATTGGGTCTTACTTCAAAAAAAAAACTACTTTTCAGAAATATTTAAAAAAGGACATTTCTAAAAATCGCAAAATATAAAACTCGTGCTATGATTGATCCGTGAAAATTTTAAAAAAATTATAACTTAAAGGAGTTTTTTCTAAAAAAAAAAAAACTATTAGAATCTTATGCACAACAATAAAATATTAGAAACTCCATTATACCCATGCATTCATATGACACTGAAACAAGGGTACTCACGCACGCTAATCAAGCAATTTAGGGAGTTTTCAAAAGGAAGGTTCCTTATAAATATGTAGGTAGACGAATAAATAGTGAGCTGAATCTTGGTATAACCCACTGTGAGTCACTCGCCCAAGATCAAAGCGCTTGGAACTCAAGCCAGATCGTGGCTTAAAACCTTTCAAAGTAGAGAAAAGCTGTTTATGATTGGCTTTAATAAGCCGATCGATGGAAAAAAAGTATTTTTTTAACTTGTTTTTACTCTTCACCATAGGATAGAGGGTGTTTATATAAGTATAAGTCTGTTATTCCGTTAGTAACATATCGAAATACTTATCTACACACTTATCACGTTTGTATGTATATTTTCGATCGCTAAAATTCAAAGACGATTTAGCCATGTCCTTTTATCCGTTTTTTAGTTCAAAGAAAAGTGTGAGGGGTTTCTAACTTATCTGTTTTGTTACTCATAGTGGCGAACGGTCAGTATTAAAAAATACCAAAATAGGCAAAGTTCCCTTTTAAGGGACTATAAAAACCCAGGACCTAATTGTTTTGGACATTTGAATATAAACTTTTGTCTACGATTCGACAAAATTTATGGCGTAAACCCACAGGTCTAAGGTACCTATGGGTATACGCCAAAAACCCATAACCCCAACGTCGAAAAATACCGCGTTTTAAACAATGACTTATAGAATTACATCACTAAACTAAATCCCAATGAGCTTTTTAGTTTTGCCAAATATTGGGTCCGGATGTTCGTGCTCTAGGGACCCAAAACAAGGACAATGAGGTAATGCCAAATATGGACCCATCACCAACAACCATATTCTCCAATACTGTCAATGTCATAATGGAACACAAACCATTGTGGAATGTTTAAATGTTTTGGCCCACTTGTTTTTTAATAACAATATTTCAAATATCGTAAAATAAGTAAGAATTGTACAAAAAAGTACATACGCGATTTAAAGTTATCGCCATCGCAGTGCTCTAAGCAATTTTTGTTAAACGAAACACGAATAATATTACCAAATTTAGGCATAAAGAACCCCACTATCATCCCGTCAAAATGTTATTATTTTTTTATACTAAAGCTGCTTTCCTTTCGTCTCGTATATACGTATATATACAAATTCTTAACGATAATATTACATGTTTGTCGTAAAAGCTAACTTATACTGGGTGGTCCGAATAATACTGAAGGGTTCACTAAAAACGTTAAGAAGAACTTCCATTGTGACCCTTTCTGTATGCGCAGTGGATCCATCCTGCTGAAACCATATGTTATTCTCAACTTGAGGATGCAAAACATTTTGAATCATAGTCCAATACAGAGCCCCGTTAATAGTACTTGTCTACCTTTCTCATTTAAAAAATATATGGACCAATAACTTAATCAACAATAACACTACACACACAGTACGTCTGGAGGGGTGTAGACTAAGTTCCTAAGTTGTTGTTGTAACTACAATATATTTTGTTTTGAAGTCCTGTTTGTCTATAGGGGATCTGCTTCAATATCCAGATGAAGGAAACGCGCTATTTGAACTGGGTGCGTCTATAGACACCTGGGGATAAGCTGAGTGGGCTTGGCCGGACATTTGAAGATGTTCAGCACGTCATGTGGTCCCTGATGGCAGGCGGGACAGTTGTCCGGAACGTTAGCTTGAATTCGTGCCCAATAAGAATAGAGGCGGATGAACCATCCAGATCTCAGCTGAGCCAGAAATACGTGCGTCTGCCATGGTAGCGTCTTCTCTTTTCTGCGACTTTATCAGCGTGTATGTCATTCAGACCTGCCTGAACCTATATCTCTAGATCATGAAGATCGTACCTGAAGTGCCTGGGCGGAGGCATCCTGTCCATGAGATGGTGGTTAGGATGACTACTGTGAACACATCCCAGCGATATTGCTTAGACAACAAGAAAATGTGTCTGAGCACGGTAAAGACCTTCGTCTCCTTATGTAGATGGTTCTTCGATGACATAAGGAGACACCCTGTTAATGTTCTGAGGGCGAAATTCTGGCAAGTCTGAATTGTCTTCCACTGAGTGGTACTCGCGTTCTGCGTAGTTCGGTACAGACCGACCTATCGCTTTTTAAGAGGTCAACAAGGTTTCTTTGTCGGCTCCTCAAGTACTGCCGGCAAGTGACTTGAGGGCCTTGTTCCTAATTTTGAGCTTATCGCAGCTGAGCTGCCGGCAAGAGACTTGAGGACCTTGTTCCTAATTTCGAGCTTATCGCAGATAGCTGTAGCATGTGCAGAGGATCGAAAAGGACTGTCCAATGTGACCCCGAGGATTTCGGAGTAGTAGGTGGTCGGGATCATCGACTTTCACATTGAATGACAACCGCACCTCTGCGGTCCATGCAGAAAACAGTGTGGCGGATGATTTGGAGGCGGATATTTTCATATTCCTCGCAGTGAAAGAGCGTGCCAATTCAGTGAGGTAGCAGTTGATTTTCTACCATATGCCATCCACTTCAGGTCCTGACGCCAGAATTGTGCAATCATCAGCATACGACACAATTTCACCGCCGTCTGGTGTAGGTATTTTAGAGAGGTAGAGGTTAATTAGAGCCGGGGATATCACTCCTCCCTGGGGAACTTCTTGTTTAACTCTACGGGGCTTGGACTTCCTGCCTCTCAATTCCACATATGACTGGCGCTCACACATATAAGACCGAACGTTTCAAACTGGGCGGAAGGGATGTCCTTAAAAAGAGTGGCATGATTGACCTTGTCGAACGCTTTTATAAGGTCAAGAGCCACTAGGACCGTGCTGTCGTTGGGCCAGTTCTGGTTAAGGCCGCGACTTATATGAGCGGTGAATCAGTTTTTGTGCTGTGCTGTATGCCGAACCCATTTTAATGATCAGCACAAGGAAGGTGTTCGATCAGGCTAGAGCGGAGCAGTGCCTCAAGCGTCTTTGCTTCTGGCGAAAGAAAGGAGATCGGCCTGTATGATTGGCTATGTTTGTGTCTTTGCCTGGCTTCAGTAGCGGTACCACTCTGCCGATTTCCACTCTCTTCAACTTCAGCATTGAGATTCCGTCCGGATCCGCACCTTTGATGACTTTGCGCTGCGGATGACATGGTCAACTTCACCAACGGTAATCATGTTGTTACTGGGTGCTGTGCTGACATCAAAATGACGATGACAATTTCGTTGAGTTGAGATAATAGACTTGCCAGAAGGGGCTATATATGAAGGCTACATATGATGGCCTTCATATATGTATCTCGATAAAAAAAACTTCATAGCTTGCAGAAGAAAGAAAGTGAAAAAACTATAAACAAAAACAAAACAAAAAAGTTTAAATATTGTTGTTTTGTATCGCATGCTTCTTTGGCCAATGAAAACTGTTATGCTTAGTTCATAGTCAGATTTGAGACCATGTTTCTTTTAAACATTTTGTTCAAAGAGAAACTAAAAGGTTATTCAAAGGGCAATCGAAAAGACTTAGTTGCATGCAGGGGTGACTGCAGTTTCGGTGAACGTTACTTCACCATCCTCATACCCCAAAACAATAAATGTGTTTTTTATAATGATAAAAAACTATACACTTAAGTGCAGGTAGATCTCAATTCAATGTGAAACTGTTGGCAGTAGAGTATTCCTCCAAACAAAGTAAACACAATAAAAATCTCTTCACTGCATTTTGATTCGCGTATGTTTGCATCGCTAGCTAAATGCTGTTGTTATTATTTGTATACCCTGTACCATTCTGTGGAACAGAGTTAGCTTTTCTGAAATTCATGAGTGCAAGGTATAATATAGTCGGACAACAACCAATCACTGTATCGCGTGTGGATTTATGTTTTTTGTCATGTAGCGATAGTCTGTGAAAACTGTTTTAGTTTTATTTTTAATTTATTCAGCCTAATTTGTTTAAACATTATTAGATATTTACTAAACCTATAACCTAGAAATTACTAAGGACTATAATGCCTTATCCAAATAAAAAAAAAAACGAGATAAAAACGGCACCGTGCCTCTTGTATCGGGTGATCTATATAGAGGTATTTTTTATGTGAATATGTGAAGTCGCTTGTACGCAGATAAGTCCGAAACGATTGACGCTTTGGAACAGAATATTCGGCGCGTTACTGCTGACATACAGCCCCAAATGCTGCAAAAAGTGGTCAAAAATGTAGCCTCTCGGCTGGAATATATTCGAGCCAGCGGTAGCGGGCACTTGCCCGAAATCATTTTTAAAACAAATGTCAAACCCTTATCTTTGCAATAAAGCTAAATTCTTGGCCTTAACATTAAGTTATATGCGTTTTATTCATCTTGAAACCCACAAGACAAAAAACACTTTTTGTAAATGAACAGTGAATGATAAGTTAATCGTAAATAGGTTGATCCATCTAGAGGTATTTTTTCAGAACAAAAAAAATATAAAAATTCAAATCAAGTGTGGAATCTTTATTGGTAATTTGAAAGAACATTTTATGGCATTTATTTTTTGAATGTTGGCCGCAACTACGCCTCAGAGTTTCCATTCTGAGGGTCCAAATTTGGATGACTCGTTCGAGCATTTCGAGCGAAAAGATCCCATTGGCATGCCTATTTAATTTTAAAAATTTGTTGAAGTGAATGCCCAAATACTTAATGTCATCCAGGTGCCACAAATCGTCGGTCTTTTTTAAGAAGCGTTTCGAATACAAATATCCTCGCTCTTATATCTGTATAAGTATACCCCAATTATTATAAAACCACTCTACGGCAAGCAGGTGACAAGCTACTTTCCTTAAAGGAATGTTCGTAAGAATATAAGAGACTGTCATCCGCATATAATAATCCAATTAAATTTGAGTCATAGTGAGGAAAATCGCTCATAAAAATATTGTATAAAGGGTAGTAAAGACCACTGTGGAACTCCACACCTGACATCCCCAAAATTAGAAACTTTACCGTTAAAAAGCTAACAAAAAACTCTATCAGTCAAATAACTTCGAATTATTTTTATCACCCATGGATCAATGTCGATCCAAATCATTTTGAAAAGAATTCCATCATGAAAGGCTTTATCAAAAGCTTTTGCAACATGCAGAGAAACTGCAACTTATCAATTCTGTTTACGCAAATTACAAACAACATGCATAATACTTAAAAGCTTTCGTAGGGAGTCTTTTGAAAACGAAATTTAAAATTTTGTCCAACCCTAAGCATTTGCAACATTCCAAAAGTTTCTCCAAAGTGATATGTGCAGATGAAGCATCCGGGCCAATACCAGGGCTCTCGATAGTAAAGGGAAAAGTATGTCCGGGAACATCGGAGAACGTCCTGTACAACGCGTTTTCAACGTATGAAATATCCCTGTCCGGATTAGAATATCAGAAAAATTATCCTTAAATTTATTTAATTTAAGATCATCATCTTCTGTAACTTCTCCACTCACAGTAAGTTAGCTAAGCTCCATAAAAACACAAAAACCTGTGACTGTTCCATCTCTAACTGTCTTCTAATGATTATGCTAATTAACTATACCTGCTTTGATAGTAGCGCATAAGTTGAATCATTTCTGTTAATAGATCGATAAAAAAAATCTTTATTTCCTTCTGCCAACTGTGTTTAATCCTGTATAATTTTTTTATTCTATTAGATATAATAAACCCCCTAATATGTAACTGGTTTTCCAATGGGCACAAACAAATTTCGTATCTTTATGTCAACGCACCATTAAACATTTTTAATGATCTTTCAGTGTCAAAACGTTAGTTGAAGTCAACATTTTCATCATGATAAAGTTCACTTGCGAGCAAAGTTTGGAAATCATTCAGTCAATCAAGTCAGTGGTCGCAACTTTAAGAGCGCTTACTCTAATTTGCATCATCTTTAACGATGAAGCTCATTTCGGGCTGAGTGGTTTTGTCAATAAACAAAATATGCGTTATTGGGCAGCAACAAACCCACATGTGCTACAAGAGACACAATTGCATCCGCAATTGTGTGATTGGGCCGTATTTTCCGTCGATGAAAACAATCGTCATGTTAGAAAATTATTTTTGTCTAGAATTAAATACGCTTGACATCACCGATATGTGGTTTGAACAAGGCGGTGTTACTAGCACATAGCACGCGTTACTGACAGGCAAATTCGGTGATCATGTTATCTCGAGATAACACGTTTACGATCTGGCAACTCGGCATGTACAGCTGAACTTAAAATCGCTCCGCCGAAAAATACGGAAAATAAATAATAAAAATTTAAATCAAGTGTAGCAACGGTTTTGTTTGTCAATACTAAGTAACAGCAAAGTGTAATTTAATGTTGCAACATTTTATTTATTTATTTATTTACATTTTCCGTAATTAAGAAGCCTTTCGGCCGATAAAGCTAATTACAGTAAACTACAGCTTAGATAGAATTAATCTATAGAAACATTTTAAAGTATTAAAAAAATTCAAGTTTAACAAAAATTCAAGTTTAACAGTTACTCAATAATAGTAGTAAAAAAAATATATATGTATATAGAATACTCATAAATAAGAATTAAAAAATGTTGTACATTTATGCAAATTCAAGACATGATAATCAAAAACTAAAGTAAATGTTCCCAATTTAAAGAAAACAGGAAACAGGAACAGAAATGTTGGCACCCTTACTGGGAAAAAAATTCACAAAGACCATAATCAGAGCATTTTAAAAACTATTAAAAAGAAGACAATAAGAGTTGTATAAGTAATATATGCTACTACAAAGATTCAAAGTGCCTAAGAAGCTTTTTGCGAAATGTTGAATCGGACATATTAAACATTTTTAGATAATCAGGTAGCTTGTTAAACACTCGAGCAACTCTGACTTGAAAAGATTTTCCTAACAAGCAGTCAACTCTAGGAATAATTAATTGATTACTACGTGTGGAACGCGTGAATGTGAACGACTGAACCAGGAACTGTGGGCATTGGTTTCTGTAGACCTTGTAAAACTGCAAAAGACATCGTATGTCAACAAGTTGATCAAATGAACAACCTAAAAATTGTTTTACAAACGATTGAATATGCGAAAAACGACTCACATTTTGCCGAAGAACAGTTGGTGTAATTCATAAGTCTCATTGCAAATAATATCAAAGCGAAGAGGCGTCTTTTAGCCATACGTACATACACGTACAATTGTAATCGTCTGTTTATTGATCTCTGCAATGGCTCCAAGTGTTCGAGTTTGTATATGTCCAAGCTGCAAAAAGAATGTACCTTAATCCATATTTAGTATGTGTTGCAGCGGTTGCAATAAATATTTTGAACCGAAGTGTGCCGACATTCCTGAAGCAGAACTTCAGTTCAACAAGTTGATATATTGTCAAAGTTGTAGCGATCCTTGCATTAACAAAAGCAACCTAAAAGAAGGCTTTTAAGCTTTAAAGAGACAGCTGAAAGAGAAACAACAACAACTAATGGCTGATATCAGTGTTTCCATTAAGAATCAGGTACGAGAACAACACAAGGAGCTTGATGTTCGAAATGGTCTTCCGCATGGTATTCAAGACATCAGAGAGCCTATAAAGAAATCAGTAGCCTGTGTAAAGTGCAGTTGAATTCTTTGGATATACAACACAGCTGCTATTTCGGTGGAAAATCTGTCCTTGTGAAGCTTAATTCTGTGTATAAAAGAGATAGAATTATGGCTTACTACCACAGGAATGACCCTCTACTTCTGAGTGATGTTATTTAGGGTGAAGTTCGCTCTAGGATATACCTTAATGATCACCTGACATCAGATGCTGCAAGAATAACTTATGTGTGTCAAAAATTGCGTGATCGAAAACATATTCTTAAATACACTTATTAATTACAACATTCCTAAGGTAAAAATTGTGTTTAGAGATGGTAACGATAAAGTGTTAACCTCTCAGGAATGTGAGGTTATGTTAAGTATTACTAATCCATCTGCAGGACACTTATAATTGCTGCACCAAATCTGATCTCATTTTGTGATTTGCTTATAAGAATCAAAAGTTCCTTACCTAATTAAGTAATTATCGATTAGTATATTACTTCAATGCTATATTTCAGGGTTAGTGTGTATTAAAGTCTAAACTTTTTTTTTATTATTTACTTTTTTGTTCTTCGTCTGCATTTAATGTCAAGTCCCGAATTTAATTTTAATACATTATTTATGTCTATACATAACGTTGGAAGCATTATAGGTGATCATTGGTAACTTGATTCCCAATTAAGTTCCCATAATAATATTAACTTTGCTCATTTAAACTGACAGAGCTTTAACGTTACTCCAGGTTCTTCTAAACTTTCCGAAATAAGAAAAGTAATGGAAGGCAGCTTACTAGATCTTGTAGGTGTTAGCGAAACCTGGTTGAAGCCTACGATATCATCCGGAAGCTGTAGTATTGCCGATTTCTCTTGTTGTAGGGTCGACCGCCCCAATCACAAGGGTGGCGGAGTAGCCCTATATACTTATATACCTAAAATGTTAAAATATAAAGTGTTCAATAGGGGTACACATTTTGGAGTGGTGGAATGTCTGTTTGTTGAGATGGAGGCGTGGGGAGAGAAACTGCTTGTTGAAACCGTATATCTTCCTCATGGAAATATTAATTATTTTGAGAATGCTGTTGGTGATTTATTTTCTTTAATTGTCGTATTTCTTTAATTTCTTTAATTTGTCGTGCTCTAATATTGTTAGAGATGTTTGTGGAAGGTTCATCAAAATTTTTCCAATATCTACAACACCACAGATGTTAATTTGCAATTGGAAGAAATCATGTCAGGGTTGGCTTCTGTTCATTATATTTTCCCTTTAAGGAGGAAAAGGTTGAATTACAGGAGTGATGAATGGTTTTCTTCTCCACAGATAGTGTATCACTGCTCCATAGGGGATCTGGCCTATAAAGCATTTTTGAAAGTGGAGGTGATGAAAATTGGAAATTCTTTTGTATAGCTAGATATAACAATAGATAAGCAATAGTTTATGAAACCGTCTTCGAAATAATGGATTGTTAAGAGTTGTTTCATCACCAGAGATGGCCAACGTAGACGTAGAGGAATTAAACACAATATTTATAATAATCAACTGAATAGTTCGACGGATAGTAGTTTTATTAACCAAATTATTGGGGATAATGGGTTTTCTTTTTATAACGTATCCTCTAATGACTTGATACAGGCTTTTGTGTCAGTCAAGCCTAACGCCTCTGGTTGTGATGAGATATCTCTTAAATTTCTTAACGCAGTATTTCCGTTTATATCAAATCACCTTCTTTATCAAGTTAACACTATACAAGTAATTATGATCTCTTGCTTTTCTAACGATTGGAAAGTAGCCAAAGTGACACCAATTCAAAAGAAGTTAAGCTTGAATACTCCTGATAACTTAGACTTATTTCTTTGCTTCCTATCCTGTCAAAAGTTGTGGAAAACATTCTTAAGCGGCAGTTGTTAGACCATATTGGGGGTAAATCGCTGCAAAATAATTGTGAGTGTGGTTTCCGGAACGACAGGAGTACCTCCGCTCTATTAACTGTCCTTACTGACTTAATAAGGAGGAATACTCATGATCAAAAAATGTGTATGGTTTTGTCTTTGGATTTAGAAAAAGCCTTCGATTATGGAATTTTTATAAACAAATTGCATAAAGATTATGGACTTGGGAAAAGTGCCTGTAGTTTAATGCTATCTTATTTATGTGGTAGTAAGCAGTTCGTTTCAATGGAGTCTCATCGTCTGTTTTGTCTGTTAGTAGTGGGGTCCCTCAGGGATTAGTTCTTTATCCAATTTTGTTTGCGTTGTTTATTAATGATCTTTTCAAAAGTCTAGGCGATTGGTGTACACCATACTCTTTTGCTGATGATGTTCAGCTTTTATTTTGCGGAGAGATCCAGTATTTGGATGTTTTACAAGCCAAAACTAATTATGTTTTAAAATTATTGAGCGTATAGATGTCCTCCAACAAGCTTAGTATTAATCCTTCTAAAACAAAGGCAAAACTGTTTTCATCATCATCTACTATCAACCTAGAATTCGTTCAGAGTGTTACGTTTTTGGGAATAGTGCTAGATAACAAATGTTGCTTTGAGCAGCATATTCGCAGTATTGCTTCACGTATTAGCTTCGCACTTCGTCAACTACTTATACAACACCATTTTAGTTCTTTTTCTCTTTTATTAGGAAAACTTACGATTATTTTAATCTATACTGTTTTATTTTATACTGAATTTTTTTCTAGCAGTTTATGATGTTCTATTTAACATTTTGATGCATATTGTGATTTAGCTTTTATAGGCCCCCAATGGACTTCGAATTACATGTCAATAAAGAAATGAAATGGTCCGATCAAATGACCACCTCGTTCATGGCATTTAACACCATTGGATTTCTTTTTATGGGGCCACATCAAGTCATTGGTTTATGCCAACAAGCCAACAACTTAAGATGAGCTCAAAGACAACATCCAACGCAAAATTTCCAACGTTCCGGTCGAAATGGGCTCGTGGTGTCATATGACCGAAATTGAATTTCATTCTTAAAATGCAGCATTGCCACTACTCCTGTAGCACGTTTCTGTAACTCGCAGTTACCGACTGAAATTAGCGATTTGACGTCACTCTGACGTCATTCTCACCTTCACTGTTTCTGTAAACAAAATGCCGATTCTTATTCCATTCACTCGTTTCAAATCGGTAATATGACATTGTTCCGATTCTACTTCAATAGGAATCGCTCAAAAAAGTGTTTCTGTAAGAAAATCGACTTAACTTGAAATTGGTAACTTTTTCACTGACTATAAGCCAAGTGAAAACTCTGCCGATTGCTATAGTGTTGTTGCAATTATGAGAAAGCAGGTAACCAAATATAACTTTCTACACCAAATACAATTTGAAATTGATGTTATTTTAGACAAACAGATATTTTATTAAAAAAATATGGTTTGTGTTTGAAAATAGACAGCAAAATATAAACATTTAAGATGGCAGTGTGTTGAAATTTGCTACAATTTATGAATCGGTTTCAACGAAATCGGCATGATAATGCAAAATAACCGAGTGCAAATGTTTCCTTACCTGCAATGTATAAGTACTTATACATCACCAACTGCCAGCTTATTTCATTCCTCGTTTTTTATTTGTTTGCATATTTTTAACGAAATAAGTGAGAAGGTAAGTGCAAATAGTTATGTCGTTTAAATATATAAGTTTTATTAAAATATCCGTGTTTTAATACAAAAATTTTGTACATGAAAACAAATGCATATAAAAAGCTGCTTGTCATCTGTTTCAATTCCTACCGTTTCTTTCCGATATGTGCTACTTTCCATCACAGATCAAATTTTTACCGATTTCAACGTACAGAAACAGCAGTTATCACGAAATCGGTAACTTTCAATCTAGTCGGTGTGACGTCACATAAATCGGTAACGTACCGATTCATTTACAGAAACGAGCTCCTGGAATAAATTTGAACTATATATCTTAAATATTATGTGTTTTATTAATATATAAAATTGTTATGTCCTTAGTGGAAAACCCTGTACACCAATCATTTTAGTGTGCCGACTTTCCATACAACTTATCGAATGTACTGATCAATCTCAATATTTGATTAATTCATCGAGGAATCAGGAAAATGACACAAAATATCATGAACAACATCGCTTTGAAACAATCCCAATACGTATTCTTATATGAACTGTAAGTCGCAATGCTTCTAAATCTGAGGCATCATTCGTAATCGAAGAGGGAAAAGATCTGAAAATAAAGGCAAACTAGAAATTGTTATACTTAAACAATTCAAGTCCATCAAATTCGGACTAATAATAAAGTTGTCCAGAATTGAGCCACAACTAAAAGGCCATCACGAATTTGACTTGGATTAGAATTACAGGGAATATAAATAGAACCGATATAATTCGATTTCCGATACTGTCTATAATAATCTCAATACTAATAAAAGAATTTGAAAAACTTACTCCAGGCACTCTAACTATAGCAAAAGAATCTATAACAGCTATCGCAACTGCCAGTGAACTACTATTCTTCACAATATTGTAGCTTTCGATCCCCATCCTGCGGCCACTCCCCAAATGTGTCTCTTGAAAAAAGGCAACGTCGTTACTGTGATCCCTTAAAATTTAAAAATATCTATCTGATTGGCTCCATGAGCGAGCTAACTTTATATGTCATTACATTCAGTAATCTACGTACCATACTGCTGCATTACCTGTTCCAAAAGAGCGAAAATGTCTTGTAATCTCTAACAAAATTTTGAATTCTCATCTCTAAGCAATTTTCTAAGGCTGAAAATTTTTGTTTTGCTATATTTAAAAACGCCTGAATCAATGGAGGTTTAGATCTAATTCTGGTTCGTTGATTTATTATTGTGGAAAAGGCTGGAAAATGTTCTCTCTAAAGTTCTAATATGAGGGTTATCAACAATTCTTACACTGTTTTCAGAAGCCTGTTATCTTCTCTCCATTACCTGATCCCCGATCCTTGCAAAATACCTCAACCGACACAAATTGACAGCCTCCAGGAGAACGACCTCTATCACACTTTATACAAGCATAAGACATGATGAAATTTCGCGATAAATGTTTCGAATTAGCCTTAGGTGACTCTCACGTAACTCTTTGTCCTATAATATATCTAAAACTCATAATCTCCTTAGGTGTCTTTCCAGATAAAAGTGTTGCTAAAAACAGTCCCGTATCAATGTTTTTCCTTTTCGAAAATTCCGTGGCGAATTTTGAAACTGATTCAATCGTACTTGGGACAGGTTCATCCAGCGCATTTTTATGTCCCCTAATTCTTGTCTATAATGCAGCCCCCGAAGGACAACGCTAGTTTTTTTTAACTCCTTAGGCGTGTATGAATACGAAGGAACCTCTCGTTCCCTTAGAAGTTGCATCATGAACGAACAGACGCATCCTTCAAATATAACTTGCTCTTTTTGACAATCTTGTATACTACATTCATTTTCTTTAATTGCGCGACTAATCAACTAATGTTGACATTATAAAGAGTGGTTAAATTTTAAGGGCCGATGTTGAACGTGACCCACCTTAAAGTCAAGTTTTTTTCTGCATTTCGTTTGATATTTCTCAATTTCAGATTAACTCAATTTCAACCATGGAAAGATACACAAGCGAGCAACGCGTTAAATTTATTCAGGCTTGGATGATCAATTTTCGAAGAAAATCATCTTCAGTGATGAGGCACATTTTCACCTCAGTGGATGAACGCTACTTTACCAACCTCAGACCCTAAGCGACGAAAGTGTTTTTACAATAGCTGTGAAACGAATAAACGTAGAATCCTGCATTTTTGCATGAGGATTATGGTCTTAAGCTGGCATTATATATAGGCTAAATTAGCTCAGTGGGAAAAAGTTTTCTATTAAGGTACACTTTTTTGAGTATTTTCCTTACAAATCATACATTTTGTGGAAGAAAAATGTTTAAATTGGGCACTGTCAGTTGGGACGTACTCAATACCTCAAAAGGGCATATTTGCTGGACGCTTTGACTTATGTGTCCCAAAAAACGGCCCGCATGCCTAAATGGCAGATCAATAGTCAATAAGAGCATATAAGTATTAAAATTAAAGCAAACTTCGCTTCGAACCCACATACAGGTTAATTTTGAAGTTCTGGCTGAGATTTGGGTCGTACGCATGGGCATTTTTGTATGGCTTTAGTAGGGGTACGGTGGAGAATACATAAAGTCAGCCAGACCGAACTTTACGTATTCCTTACTTGCTGGTTGCTAATATACTCGTATTCCCACTTGCATGGCGATTAATTTGGGAATTCTTTATTGTGTGACGACAAATGTTGAAAAAAAATTCAGACAACCATAATTACTTATACATAGGTACATACAAGGTAACATGCATTACAAAAAACTTTTTTTTACAGAGCCCCTTCAAAATGGTCTCTATCTTAAGGCTTTTGCAAATGGAATATCTAATGTACTCGATGGCTATTTGAGCGACGTAACAGAGATGGAACTTAAATATCTGCTACATCCACACCAGTCTTTGATGTTCGTGTATCAAAAAATACAAGAGTATGAGCCCCTCGCACTGCACTTAGCTACATTGATCCGGGGAGTTTGTACTCAAAGGCTTCATGGATGCGCCATTATTCAATACTTACAACAAAACTCTCTCCATGGTGACGCTCGTGCCATTAAAGCCGTTAAAATGTAAGTTAATTCACAATATAATCAAGTAAAATACTCTATTATAACAAATTATATTTCCCGATTATTTAGAAAACGTTTACAAAAAATAAATATTAAGTCAATAACTACTAATATTTTAAATAATTTGGGGCATTTAACGACATTTGCCGAGATAGAACATTGGGGTTCTCCTTCGCTCAGCAATGCAAACTGGTTGTTACCCGTAGCGGACTTTTATGGTTCTTCACCGTTCACAACTTTGCAACCTTTTTTGTTGGTCTTACCTAATATAATTTATTAATTTAATTTATTAATTTATATTTTTCTGTCCTAAGCTTATATAGGGTGATCCATCTAGAGGTATTTTTTTCAAAATAAAATACTAAAATTCAAATCAAGTGTGGAATCGTTTTTATTCATTCGAAGGAAATTTTATGCCATTTATATTTTGAATATAATTTCCTTCAAACGTTGGCCGCAACTTCGCCTCAGGGTGTCCATTCTAAGGGTGCAATTTTGGATGACTCATGCGAGCATTTCGACCGGTATGGCGTGAAGCGTGACGCGTAATGTTGGCTTCCAGACCTGAATCATAGCTGGTCAGCATACACTTTAGACTTTCCGTAGCTCCAAGGAAAAAAGTCTAAAGGTGTGATATCAGACGATCTAGGCGGCCAATTCACCTGTCCAAAATGTGAAATAAGCTGCTCTTCGATCCATTGTTTGACCAGCTGCATGGCAAGTGGCAACGTCCTGTCGGAACAAAATGTCGTCAAGAATACAGGCTTTAATTTCAGGTAGTTAAAAGTCCGATATGAGAGAGCAATAGCGAGCACCACTGTGTTTCGACCATCATCATTTTTGAAAAAATATGGACCGATAATTCCACCAGCCCATAAACTGCACCAAACCGTGGTTTTCTCTGGATATAATGGCACCTCTTGAACCTCTTCTGGTTCCTCTTCAGCCCAAATGCGGTAATTTTGTTTATTGACGTTGTCGTTGCGCCAGAAATGGCCTCATCACTGAACACAATTTTAATCGAAGACAGCGGATCTTCTTGTTTTTTGCCGAACGCTCATTTCCATATTAAAGTTGCCAACTTTTGAAGGAAATTATATTCAAAAAATAAATGGCATAAAATGTCCTTTCGTATGAACAATAAAAAATCCACACTTAATTTGAATTTTATTATTTTTTTATTTTGAAAAAAATACCTCTAGGGTGATCACCCTATATAAAACAGCTGATTTAAAACAGCTATTCAAACTTATACATTTTTCGTCACTAGGATCTATTACTTTTTTGACAAAACTTGTAGTGGTATCTATTTAAATTTTTTAGGAGGTGTCGACTTAAAGTTTATCTTTTGTCCTCAAGCTGTGGTCTTTGCCTATGAGATCGTAATGATTTTGTGTTCGTTTTTCATAAGTAAGATATCCAAGGTAAGGTATCTTATAATGTTTTTTCTTTCTGCCGTGAATTTTATTTTACTGTGGTAGGAGTTTAGAAGTTTTAAAATACGAGGGCATATCAATAATTCTGTGACTTTAAAAAAAAAACCGGCCAACATAATCTCCTTTTAGCTCCTTTTGTATCCCTTCCAAAAAATAGGATTTTTCGAGGTCCATAATTTGTTTGATCAATAATGGGGTAGTTTTCTTTAAATCCTCGATAAATCGGTCCAATAAGTTGACATAACATTCGCCGTTTATTGTTTTTTCCTTATAAACGTAATCGATGTGGATTATGCCGCGTGCATTCCAAAAAACTGTTCCCATCACCTTATTGGCCGACCAAGTTACCTTGGCCTTCTTCGGAGCCGGTTCAGCCGGATGAACCCATTGTTTAGACTGCTCCTTGGTCTCCGGAGTGTTGTAATGGATCCATGTTTCACTCACAATTACAAAACGCCGTAAAAACTTATTCGAATTGCGGTAAAACATCTTCAAACAATCGTTTGAAGCTGGCACACGATTACGTTTATGGTCAATTGGTCAACGCGGAATACATTTTGCAGACAGCTTTCTTAAACCCAACTGATCATGTAAAATCGAAACCACACTGCCATATGAAATGCGTATGGCATCAACAATTTCGCGCACTTTTTCTATTTTGGCCGTCCACAAGTTCAGCGTCATTTGTAATTGTGCGACTACAACAAAGTTAGTAACCACTTTTTACCATTGAAATCGATGGTGCAGAGCCCAAGCTTTTCCTTGGTTTGATTGACGGTTTTTTTCTGCAAAAAATAATGTTTAACGAGCACTCGAATTTTACTTTTTCCCATTTTAAAATAAATCCACGAGGTTGTATGTTTTGAACAGCTATTAAACTCAAAGTAAATAACGGAACTATCTCAAAATTTGATATCAGTCTATTAACAGATGGTACTTGATGGGTGTTACATTTCATATAACTACGAGGGAAGTTGGAAAAATCACGGAATTATTGATATGCCCTCGTAGTTTCTTCATCTTTCTTGTTTATAATTGCTAGTATATCGTCAATCGGGTTACGCAGTGCTGTAAACCTACTGTGAGTTTTCATGATTAAGGCCGTTTAAATCTCTAGAAATAAATGCAAATTTTAACATATGTAAGTGATATTCATGGAAACGTGTATGTTTTCTTTAAAGGTTTAAATTTACAAAACGTCAAATATTTTTCTTAAATTCGAAATTTCCTAAACTGACACAACGCCAACTCGTGCATGTTGAAGTTCGAAAAATGCAATACATTCACACTTTTGACACGTCCAGGTCGACTGGCAAAGATATTTGATGCCAGTGATATTTTTTCACTTGCTGCAAGTAAGACGTCAAAGATGGGAAAATGGTTGCCGTATGCGACTTTTCTATTCATACGCTGGATCTATTATTTGGTAATTTTGATTTTTAAAGTTAATAGTTGTTGCCATGAAGATTACGGGCTTTAATTTCAGGTAGCAAAAATCCGATAACATGGCGCGATAGCGAGAACCATTCACGGTTACGTTCAGGCCATCGTCATTTTGAATATGGCCCGATGATTCCACCAGCTCATAAACCGCACCAAACCGTGGTTTTCTCTGTTTATACTGGCACCCCTCGAACCTCTTCTGGTTGCTCTTTAGCCCAAGTGCGGCAATTTTGTTTATTGATGTTGCTGTTGAGCCGGAAATGGGCTTCAACACTGAACAAATTTTTTGTCAAAAACATCGGATCTTCTTGTTGCGTTGAAGTCTTTCTATGATGAAACAAAAATTGGGTTAAACAAAACTCACGCATAATCTGTGAAAAAAACCACATTGAAAAAATACCTCCAGATTGATCACTCGTTACGAATACATATATCAATTCTATAGACTATAGATTAAGCTATGTGAATTGTTCCAATGGCGGTAAAGTATCAATCAAGTTTAGCTGAATAGAAAAAAAGAAACAAAAATATATGCTTAAATGTTGCTAAATGTATAGTGGGGTGTCTATAACTGTTTTGCAAAGCATAACCCAATATTCTATTTTCAGTTTTAATTTCAATAAGTAGTTTTAATTTCAATAATGTCTTCTCCAAGTCTGTCTTCGGTCCAAATTTCGTTAGATTGTGTGTTTTTTATGAGCTTGAGAACTTAAAATGAAAATGCATGACAGAAATATGATTGGAATGCAAGTTTTTTATAACTATCTAGTAGATCCAATCCAATTTTTGACTACTTCCAATAAAACTGACCATATGGCGTCAATGGTGGCTTGAATATGACTTCCAGTACTATAAGAATTGCCGGTTTGTCGGCACAACATCCCGTTAAGGAACAAGGAATTAAGAAACACGATATAATTCTTTTACGCATTGACCTTTAATGATGGCTCCGAACGGCTATTGCATTTTATAGAGATGTTTTTAAATGGTTAGAGATAAATCTCTTACTCGCAAAGTCGCTGGCATTTATGAGGTGGAAACCCGCATCTAAAAAGGTGTTAGATGTTCTTACCCGGAGTTGAACCTGGGTATTCTAGCGTGATAGCCCATATTGTCATAACATAGCCCCTTAAAAAGTAATACAGAGGCGTGGTGGACAGAATCACATTTGAAAATAAAGTCACCAAATTGGTTTTGCAATAAATCGACTACATATTGATAGAGTTACAAATATTGAATTCAGTTGCCTTAATCTAAACTTCAAAATAAATTGAAACCCTAACGTTAATTCCTCTAAAAAGACCCAAACGAAAAGTGGCAGATACATTGCTGTTAAAGATTGTCAATGACTTCTAGGCATTGAGTAACGTAAATTAAAATTAAAGACTGAATATACTTTAAAATGAAGACGGAAAAAATTTAAAAAACTACAATCCGAACAATTATTGTTCCAACGAGGAGAAATGTTGCAATAATTTTTAAAGTTGCGAAGAGTGACTGAAAATATTTTTGAAGAAGGAGGAAGATTATTCCATTATAAAATTTGAACAGTACGAGGGTTGCTATTTATATTTCGGGTCTGGCAATAAAACACAATAATTTATCATTGGGAATGGTTTTATTGTTTTTCAAAATATTCTCTTTTAAGATCAATACACTTTTGCATGCACAATCCAATTATCGAAGCACTTTTTCTCCTGAACGCTTCAACAGCTGCTTCGGGCGATGAAAAACGTTGACCACGCAGTTTTTTCTTGATTCTAGGGAATAAGAAGAATCCATTGGGTGCCAAATCAGGGCTGTACGGTGGATGGTCCATCAATTCGACATCTTGAGTGGTCAAATAGCTCATCTTTCCAGCTGATGTTTGAGAGCTCGCGTTGCCGTGATGCAAAATGATCCGTTTTCTCTTATTATCTTTCCTCATTTCTTCGAACACTGCTACTTTCAAGTAAAGGCATTGTGGAAACATGGCCAGTTACACCGAGAAAAAAACGCAATCATTTACTTCGATGTACTTCTTCCACTAACAACTTTTGTTGGATTTAGCTCGTCTTGAAAGACCTATACGGTCGATTGCTGTTTTGTTTCGGGTTCATATGCATAGATCCATTATTCGTCATATGTGACAATGTTATACACTGCCTTTGAGCTACCGCAGTTATACTTTTTCAACATCTCTTTGCACCAATCCATACGAGCCTTTTTTTTTTTGAAAATTCGTCAAATTATGTGGGATCCAACGAGAACAAATTTTTTTCACCGCCAAATGAACATGCTTATTGTTGCTTGTTATACTTATACCCAAGGATGCCTCAATCATCGATGGTTTCTGGCAAGGTGACCGAAGTTGGACGTCCTTCAAGAAATTCATCCTGGAGCGAACGGCACCAAAAGTCGAAAAAGTTGATTTAAACACTCTTGTCTCGACAACCCACGCCGAAAATCGTAAAATAATCATCGCACGAAAATGTTCACGGGATTATTCCATTTTTTGACTGTGATGAATTTTTCAACATACTGTAAACAAAGCAATTCGCCCTCAAATGACAAAACGTTCTGAGTGATATTATGCTTAAAAATGTCAAAGTTTCCAATGGAAGTTCCAGTTTGTATCTGGGAACACTAGTATTGTCAGGACCCGAAATATAAATAGCAACCCTCGTATAAGATCGCTCAAAAATCGTTCTATTAAAATGTTCTGTACGAAAGTTGTTATAGAGTTAAATAGGTTTTTTCAAATTTTATAATTTTAAAAAAGAAGCAAAGGGTGGTCCTACTTTAATGCACGACCAATGATAATCAGTTTGCCCAACTTAATTCGAAATTTCTTTGCTTAAAACAAAGACAAATTCAACCGTGGGGAGGTACATAATTGAGCAGCGCGTTAAATTGTTGAAGCCTTTTACGAAAATGGGCGTTCAAATCAGATGACACTTGTCACACAGCCCGTGGAACAATGGCTATATTAGGCGAGAAATTCAATGGCCGTGTTATCCCTCGTCGGGCGATGGTAATTGGACGCCACTATAATTTAATTTGTCACCGTTGGAATTCTTTCTTTGGGGATATTTGAAAGAAAACGTGTACACCAAAAGGCCAAGAACAATTCAATAGCTAAAGGAAGAGATAACTCATTTTCATTGAAAATATGGACCATCGGATAGAGGTATGTCAACGAAGTCGTGGAAATCATTTAGCTGATAATTGTAATAGATCCTTCTATCATAATAAAAAATAATTAGATAAATCTCTAAAAACTTTTTGCTTTATTTGCACCTCACTATGGCTAACTTAAGGGTAGAATCGATCGTAAAGCCAACACATGAAATTGAAGGTGAAGATGTAATAACAGCGTTTTGTGCGCTTATATTATGTTCAGCAGCTGGATCACGTCCATATTGGGAAATAATAAATTTGTCTTGTCGACATTAATTCGAATATTATTATAAAAAGCCCAGTAACAAATACGGCCAATATCGCGATCAATATCCCTAAAGCAATTTTCCACAGCTCGCGGACGACTGAATATACTTATACATATTGCATCAGTAAGTGCTCTTTTGTAATATTACGAAAGCTTGGAGTATTTGCACGTACTTCAAATGCATTGGTTTTATCACTATGAGTAACTAAGTTAAAAGTTGTAGAAGTAAACAAATTGTTAAGATTATTTATGTCTCTATCACAATTATAGCTAGCACAGTCTATTATACCGGCTCTTTCAAGGCAAGACCATAACATGTGTGTTCTATGTGCACCACTGAACAACCGGGTCACGATATTGCTTAATTTGCGGTTCACTAGCTGTCAGAAATCTATACTGTAAGAAAACAAGAATTGCGTACCAAAGCATAATCTACTAAGGAGTTTAATATGCGATGTAAATCAAAATGTGTTGGTGTGTGTAAGGATTCACATATCCCAGGAATATAAATTTTGAAAGGACTGTCGTTCTTTAAACGGTCGAAATGTACAGAGCAACACTACCAATATCAGCACGATAATTACGATAGACGTAAAAGCCTGGAGTACACACTGCTTTATTTGTTATATAAGTTTTAATTAAACCTAGTCTCAGTCACACCAACTATTCTAAGCGAAATGCTGCTAAAAACATTTTTAACTTCATAAAATTTATTAGAATTGTAATTTGGTTCAAAGATTGAGCTTTAAAAATATCCAATGTTTAGATTCTCGTTTTTTGAATAAAATCTTTTTATAAAAGAGTCTTCACTCACAATCTCATTAATGCTTCTATCTAAAATCATTATGACAGTTTAAGGAAATGTTCATTAGGGATAAATACGAACATATGTACATATAAAAATATCGATATAATTAATTTACAATCGCGTATAATAATAAAAACTTGGTGCAAAAAACATAGGTAAGCAAACAGTATTCTTCTGGTAAATACCGAGCCATTTTGATTCAGTAAACTAACCCACCCATGTAGGCTTATTAGCGGGATTCGACCTGTTACTTAGAAAACGTCGACGTCCACGTTGTCTTCTGATAAATTCCACATTGTGAGAAAACGTCCATACAAGTTATCCCAGAGACATATACTGATTTGACCATTGTTCATGGGACGCTCCCCACAGAATTGCACAGAATAATGCGGAAAACTTTAATTTCCCCATTTTTAGAGCAGATATGTTTAATTTTAGCAGCTGCAGGTGACAAACTGTCATTTAAGTACAGTATCAAACTCAATATCGATGTGAACAACTTTTCATTGATTATATCGTCTCTTTTGAGAGCAGAGTTTAATTGGCAACGTTTTCTTTGATTTACCCAACCAAACACAAAAACTTATGTCGTCTCTACATAACACCACATCAAGCGCCAGTAGGATTATCAGTGTCTTCCCACATTCTCACAATGTCGTAAGTGTTCCGTCTGAAGGATGAGCAAAAACTATGCGATGCGAATACCAAAGAAAAAAGTTGTTATTCACAATCCAGACGTAATTAGGTCAATCTCGTATGTGGTAATATTTGATTATTTTCGGATTAGTTGAATATTAGAAGTACAACAGGACAGAAGTAAAACAATTATTTAAATTGATTACCCCTGATGATGAACGACGAAGTCAGTTTAAAATATTGGTTTATTTAAAATTAAATTAATTTTAAAAACACCAACATCTGTTTTTTGCTTATGACCTCAAGCCTAACAATAACTGAAAAATAAACAACGAAAGGTCAACTATACAAATACAAAAAAGTTATTTTCCGTAACTTTGTTTAGTTTTAACAATTATAAAAAGAATTAAAAACATAGAAATGTAGCCACTTCGCTTCTGAATATCGTGGTGTGAGGTCGCACGACCTGCTGCGGTTTCTGGGGACGGAGTCATATCGTTTTACTTATATCTACAGTTATCGTAACTGTTTTTACATTAAAATCACCACGTGATTGAGAAGAATACGGCTTGGTTAGCCATCGATTTATCACCCTGACATATGAGACAAAAATTTCACAGTTATTTTAAATTAAAAACCAAAAAAAATGTAGCCAGCGATATAAATAACTAAAGCACCGTATTTTATTGCGAGCCTCAATATATAAAGGATATACTTATATCCGTGCAGATTTGACCGATTTTCCATATTAAAAAAACATATTTAAGCAATTTGGTCCGATTTCAGGTGCAATGTTACCAAAACTAGGTAACGAAATGTCTTTTTTCTATTGATTGATGTGTTTATTAAATGTACAGTAGTAAAAATGTAATGTTTGCTTTGTGTTTCTCCAGGTAAAGTAATAATTGAAAACCAACCATTCTTCACTCTTTCCACTCCACTTTAGCTTCCACAGGTAAGAAAGGTTTCCAAAAATTGTATGGCGGGCATCCTTTTCATTTTTTAGACATGTGTCCGTGGAAACCCATTGCTACGTTATTGTTTTTTTGAGGCATATTATTTATATTTTTCATTTTGTAATGTTTAGACTGACAATTAGTTTGATCTTGAAAATTGAATTTTAACTCGATTGTTTACCTGTGAGCCTCTACCAAAGTCTGCTCATACTATTCTGTTACAAACACAGGATGTACAAAAAACAACTCATTGAAATTAGCAGGTACCGACGTACAAGTAGACAAGCATGTATTTGTCAACGTTTGGGGTACTTGGTGTCAATACAGTTCCGAAATAGTTTGCAATTTTTTTTTTACATTTTATTTATTTATTGAAATGATAATAACAATAAGTATTCTAATCTTAAACCTAGTCTATTCTAAACACCCTTTAGGGTGTTACCAGTGTCAACAACCCTGCTAGATTTGCACATGTGATTTTAAGAAAAAGTCAGTATTCAAATTGTTGTCATAAAGATATTTACATTAAAAGTATAATAAGCAAAATATTGTATTTGAAATTATAAATATTATAGTTGGCGGTGATTGTCCTCAACTTTCTATATCAGGTCCAAGGTGTTTCTTCTTCTGAGGCGTACATGTCCTTTAAAATAAAGTAGACCTCTGGCGAGTGCGTTTAGATTGGAACTTAGTTTGTTTACATAACTTCGGGAATAATCTCGAATTTCTTCTGTGACGGTTTTAATATTTAGGTCCTTATGAATATTCGCATTCCTTATGTGCCATGGAGCTCCGGCGATCATTCGCAGGATACCGGATTGTCTTCTCTGTAGCTTATTGATATTGGTCGTGCATGCTGCCCCCCTGAGTTGGATTCCGTATGTCCAAATTGGTTTAATAATCGCTTTATATAATAGAACTTTATATTCTAGTTGTAGAGTTGACCTAGGACCCATTAGCCATTGTAGCTGGTTGGTTTCAGCTTTATTTGAGATACCAAAATATTTTATATGCTTTGACCAGGTTAGACGACGATCTAAGTGCATTCCTAAATACTTTACCTTATCCTTTTGGGGCACAATAGAATTGCAAATGTTTTATAGGAGGACACGGCTCCTTTCTGAGGGTGAAGTGAGGTGCGTGCACTTATTTGCGTTTACTACTATTCTCCATTTTTGCAACCATTTCCCAAGTTCTCGGATGTGCATTTGTAGTTGGTTGGTTGCAGCTGTAGGGTCCTGGTGGATACTGGCAAAAGCTGTATCATCGACAAAAGTGGACATATGTGTTGAAGAGGGAGTGGGCATATCAGCCGTAAATATAATGTATAGAATAGGCCCTAATATGCTTCCTTGGGGGACACCAGCAGTAATTTTTTGAAATTAGAAAATGCACCTTTTGATTTTACTTTGAACGATCGATTTGATAAACAGCTCGCGAACAGTTTATGAGTATTGACTGGTAACAATCTACATATTTTGAACAATAGTCCATCGTGACATTCTTTGTCAAAGGCTTGGGAAATATCTATTGTTCTCGTAGACTGAACTTATCAAAGTTATTACACGATGGACTTGTTCTATTGTGCTATGGTTCTCCCGAAATCCGAA
Source organism: Hydrotaea diabolus (assembly GCA_963513945.1). Classification (NCBI taxonomy): domain Eukaryota; kingdom Metazoa; phylum Arthropoda; class Insecta; order Diptera; family Muscidae; genus Hydrotaea; species Hydrotaea diabolus. Next base: position 108,838,066 of record OY740717.1, read on the forward strand.
CTGGTGGTCGCACGCAGAAAAAAAGTATGGTTGGGGTGCCAATATTCGAAGAGGATCATACTATTGTTGGGTATATGGTTGTTGCACAACTATATTATGATCCTCACAACAATAGTTTGATTCACACATAACCATACTATAATACCCACAACCATAGTATGATTCACACTCAACCATACTATGTTCTCCACAACCATACTATGATCCTCACAACAATAGTATGATTCACACTCAACCATACTATTATCTCCACAACCATATTATGATCCTCACAACCATAGTATGTTTTTCATACAACCATAGTATGATCCTCACAACCATAGTATGATTCACACGCAACCATACTATGATCCCCACAACCATAATATTTCACACTCAACCATACTATGATCCCCAAAATTATTAGGATTGGGTAATGTTGTTATTCAAAAATACAGATTTTTTATCAAGTAAGCTGTTTTAAATTGCATTACTATTAGCCAGATTTGAGGCCATGTTTTTATTGAACATTATATTTAAAAACACAAAAATATATATTCCAACGGCAGTCGAAAATACTTTTAGTTGCCAGCAGGGGTGAATGCTACTTCACCATCCGTAGACCCCAAGTAACGAATGTGATTAAACCATGATCAATGGCTAAATACTTAAGTGCATGCGGAGTTTTTGAATAAACGAGAACCAATCGGTATTAGGATATTTCACCGAACAAAGTAAACACATTAAAACCCCTCGAACTACCTTCCGAATGTTGTTTTTTTATAATGGACAACAACCAAGCACTGTATCGTGTGTTTGTTTTTTAATATATCAAAAAAACATACGCATACACATACATATATGCTCTATAAACCCTGTTTTGTTATGTTCATAGTCGTAACCATACGGTATGATTGCCATAATCATATTATTGTTAACGTATATTTTAAACAACAATACTCTTGTTGCACCAACCATGTTTATATGGTTGCGACAACTATATTTTTATTTCTAAATTTGGCAATAATACTATTGTCGCAATCATACAGTTGTCAAAATGAAATTCAAAAAACAATACTATGGTTACGACGATCATGTTTTTATTGTAGAGAATATACTATTGTTGCGGTGACCATATAGTAACCATATCTTTTCTCTGCGTGCAGTGATTACGCAATTTGTCGAAATGTAAGGATTTATTTTTTTCAGAAAACTCGTCAAACATTTTTGAAATAATTGATAACAAGCTTATCTGTCGATTCGAATTGATTTGAGTTGGGTCTTTGCCAGGCTGTGGAATCATAATTATTACAGATTGCTTCCATAATTGAGAGAAATAACCGATGCTGCGTTGTAGATAGTTTGCAAATGAGTTTATTTTCTCTTTGATAGATCTATTCATCTAGATCTCTGTTTTGTAGACCTGGAGGTGAATCATAACCTCGCGGTCTTTGCATGTATTTGTGGCTCTCCAAAGATTACTTAGTAGGGACATAAATACTGTTACAACATTGAACACACCCATTTTAATAGTAGAACTGAACATACCCCGTTAATGTCATATGGGTTTTAAAAGCTAACCTCAATAGCAGTAGTCTGTAACGGGATTTTAAAATTGTTTCAACTTTCACCATAGAGTGGTCAGATAATGAGAACCGTATCGCTGTAATAGCGCTTTTCAAGTGTGAAATGAAAAAAACGATATTTTCAAAATGCTCCGGCCACTAGGGATTAGCCGCATGTTCGTCTACCGATGCATAAAACTGTTCGAGGAGACTGGAGATGTAAAAGACCGCCATCGGTCGGTCGGGCCGTCCACGCTCTGTTTGAGCACCGCATGTCATCAAATCCGTTAAATCAGGAATTCACAGAAATCCGCTCCGAAAACAGAAAATCATGGTCCGTGAGATGAATATCACGCAAAAGTCCATGAGTCGAATCATTAAAAAAGACGTGCCGGACATTTATTGAATGCAGCTTTAAAAAGAAATAGAATTGAAAAATGCAAACGTCTTTTGGTGAAGCACGATGATAACTTTTTTTTTGTTCACCGATGAAAATTTTTTTACCGTTCAGGAAAAATTTAACAAGCAAAAAGAAAGAGTGTATGCGCGTTTATCTAAGGAAGCATCTGAACTGATTCCAAGGGTGGAAAAGGGTCATCATCCAGCTTCAGTAATGGTTTGGTGGGGTGTCTTTTACGATGGGGTCACTGACCTACATTTCTGCGAACAAGGAGTCAAAACATCTGACAAAGTTTACCAAGAAACCGTTTTGGAAGCTGTTGGGAAGCCTCTTAACAATTCCCTGTTCCAAAACCAGCCATGGACTTTTCAGCAGGATTCTGCGCCGGCCCATAAGGCTAAATCGTCCCAGGCATGACTTCGAAACATTTTGCCAGCGTTCATTTCCTTTGAAGAATGGCCCTCAAGCAGTCCAGATTTGAACCCATTGGATTACAAATTGTGAACGGTTTTTGAGGACAAGGTTTGTCACAAAAGATACCCCAACATTGGATCTTTTAAGACTGATTTGGTTCGAGCTGTGGCCAATTTTCCAATGGACGAGGTTCGTGCAGCTATTGACGCCTGGCCAGTGCGACTTAAGGCGTGTGTAAAGGCAAAAGGCGGACATTCCGAATAAGTAGATTCTTTTTGGATACAATATACATCAATAAATATATTAAAAAATATTTGGTCCAGAAACATTCAGTACTTTTTATTTTACAGCATAAAACGTGTGTAACAGTATTTATGTCCCTATCAAGTATAATCTGTTCTTAACTATTTCTGTCAATTTCTAAGTCTTCTCCTAAGAGCTGGGGAGCGGCATTGTTGCCAAACTCTTCTCTTATAAGTACGTTAATGTTTTGTAGCTGTATTAGGGTGGTCCATTTAAAATTTTTAATTTGAATTGGAAAGGTTGAACTATGGAAAGGTTGAACTATGGAAAGGTTGAACTTGAAATCGAAGTTGCCATTAAAGAGTTCTGACCCGAAACAATCGAAAATGTACTGAAAAATTGGATTGATCGGATGAGGTACTGCCGAGCCAGTTGTGGTAGTCATATAAATGATTTTGTGTTCCATTATTAAATGACAAGTTCAACCTATCCAATAAAACCAGAAATTTAAAAAAAAATAAAAAGTACTTTTTTACAGCCGATTCAAATTAAAAGTTTTAAATTGCCGCAACCACTATAAGATTTGTGTCTTCGAAAGGGGGCTTTTGTAGAAGCAGCTGTTATTGCGTTGTTTAGTACATCAGTAAAAAGGGTTAAGGCTGACTCTAGTCTTCTGCCGCTCTTAAATTTCCCCAGACAATGTATTTCTTATACTTCACCCAGTTTGTGCGCTTATTAGAAAAAGTTAAATGCTCATTCACTTGTCTAATGTCAAGCAAGGTGAGAATTGTTAGAAAGTGGTCTGGTAAAAGATCTTATAATAGGCATACAGAAATGTTTTGGCACTTTATATTTTTGACTATGGATAAGTCAAATAAATTGGGGGTTTTAAGTCTAAAAGCCAGTAAGTCGGTTGTCCGCTAGAAACAGCGTCTAGTTTACATATATATGACGTAATGGCATTAAGTAGTTGTCTAACTCTTGGTGTAGTAAGGCGCAATTCCCATAACGTGTGTAATCGCCAGCGGCAACAAATTTCGAAAACTATATATCGGTGGGCAATAGATTGACAATATAACAGTATTGATGGCAGTGATATTACTTGATGTCGCTTGTATATGGGTCGTCTATATTCGAGCAGTAGACATTGTTTAATAGTGTTTCTTATAATGATTGCTGTGCCAGCACAGGCCGAGCCGCTGGGATGTTTTGTGTCATAGGTAGAGTAGCCATTAATTCTAAAGCAATTTCTTATTGTAAAATGTCTCTCAAAGACTAGAAGTATATCGATTTATTGATTTTGAAGAAAAACTTGCACTCCGTGAGTATTTTTAATAACCAATTACACAGTGCAACAACCAAAATGCGAATGGGATGAAACCAATTGCAAATGAAAGTTGTCATTATCAATAACAAAACCTTCAAGGTTTTTTTTAGTTCAGTGCGAGATTTTTTTACACACATTTGAAGATGGTGATTTTGGAACGCTGTCTAACAAGAAAAGATCATTGAAATTTTGATAAAAAAAAAATAATGCTTATTTATTTTTATTATTTTTGGGGTCGTGGAATTCATTTTTTGATATTTATTTTTACTTAAAACTCACGCAAAAATTGTGTTTTTTTTTTGAAAAAATTATTTATTTTATTACAAAAACAACTTTTTTATTTAAAAGTATTATACCTTATTTGGATCCGCTAAATTGACAATCACTGACAATTTGCATGTTTGAAGTAGCAAAAGCTCTAGAAGTAGTAGGCTGTGGACCTCTGTATGTTTGTGGTTCTTGCTCTTCGTCAGTATCCTCTTTTTCATATTCTCATATTTTGGCACCGATTTTTTTTTTAATTTTTCCACAAACATAGCAATAATATTTCAAATGCTGCAATCATTCATTCATTGTGTAGTTTGTCCATTTCTTGCGATTATCAGATCGATTTCGGCTATGGACCGTCTTCATAGATTATCAAGTATTACAAGTATAATTGTGGTGGTTCTTTTTTCAAGTAAAAATCTCTTTTTGTGAGCTTGTGTGTCTTTATGGCCTTGTTTTGAATTTGTACTTCACTGAGTTTTATAGCCTTGCTGTCTTGTTTTTTTGTAAAGGGTGTCCCAAGAAGAACGCAATTTTTAAATCTGGCAACATTCGAAGTGTCATTTTTTGACATTTGAACAATTGTTATTGTTTGTTAGTAGAAGGTACGAGGTTAGTAAAAATGGAGCGCTACACGAAAGGGAGTTCGTTAATTGGGTATTGGAAAGACAACATGAAAATGCTGATTTTGCCGATAAAATCATCTTCAGTGACGAGGCCCATTTTCATCTTGATGGCTTCGTCAATAGGCAGAATTGTCGCATTTGGGGTGCGGAAAATCCTCGAGTGATTCACGAGAAGCAAATGCATCCTCAACGTGTCACTGTGTGGTGTGGTTTTTGGGCTGGAGAAATCATTGGACCTTTTTTTTTATGAAAATGAGGCAGGTCAAGCGCAAACAGTCAATGGTGTTTGGTATCGTGAAATGATAACCAGTTGTTTCTTGCCTAGAATTGAAGAAATGAATGTGGAGGGCATGTGGTTCCAACAAGACGGCGCCACATGTCATACAGCCAGAGAAACAATTCAATTGCTGCATCAGTCATTTCCCGGTCGTGTTATTTCGCGTTTTGGAGATCAGAATTGGCCGTCTAGATCGTGCGATTTAACACCATTAGATTTTTTTCTTTGGGGTTTTTTGAAGTCGATGGTTTACGCGAATAAGCCGACGACGACTCAAGCCTTTAAAGACGAAATTGGACGCTGCATTAATGAAATACCGCAGCATTCATGCAAAGCGGTCATTGAAAATTTCATTAAAAGATCGCGTGCATGCCAGCAAAGCCGCGGCGGCCATCTGCACGATATATTGTTCCATACATAACCTCATTCTGTCTACTTTACGATATAATAAAGTTTCACGATTTTTTCTTAAATATCTGTGTTTTATTTAAAATTTAAAAATTGCGCTCTTCTTAGGACACCCTTTAGAAATTCTTTAAGGGTTCAAATATTATGTATGAAGTGTTTACCTGTTCATATATTATCCTACCGTCGATTGTGTTTTGTTTGTACAGGAAGGAGCGCGGTAATTTGCTTATTTGGGAATGAAATAAAAAAATTATGAACGTTAGAAAAATTATTTTATATTTTAATTATACTGAACAGTAAGGGAATTTTTAAATTACATGGTTTTAAATAGGTATCTGGAAAATGTCGACCTCCGCTATCCACACACTGCTGCATACGTTTTCTGAAGTTGTTATGAACTCTAACAAGCATGTCGACTGGTATTCTGCCAATTTCAGCCTCAATATTTTTAATAAGGTCTTCCAAGGTGTTTGGACGGTTGATATACACCTTCGACTTCAGGTAACCCCAAAGGAAAAAAATCGCATGGGGCTAAGTTTGGTGAGCGTGCCGGCCAGTTCACAAAACCCCTCAAAGAGATAAGCCGTCCAGGAAACATTTGCCCCAAAGAATTCATGGTAACCATCGCGGTGTGTGCAGTGGCACCATTCTGTTGGGACCATGTATCCTTTAATTGCATTGCCTCAAGAGCCGGCTTAAAAAAAACTGTATCATAGCCAAGTACCGTTCGGAATTACGCCAAGACGATTATCCTGGAAAAAGTAGGGGCCAATGATGCCTACTCGTGATATGGCGCAGCACACAGTGACGCGAATGAAGTTACCCAATTGATTGCCGTCCAGAAACGAAAAGCACGCTGCACTGCAATGATCTAGTGCGCATTTGAAAAATACACTTTAACACAAATTGACCTCTCCTCACGTGTCCAATGCATGATGGCAACTGAAAGGCAGGGAAATACAAATCTCACGTCAGCCACTATAAGCCACGAACACTCTCCACTCTATTCGAGCAACAGTGCCGCCACAGCCTGCAGTGCAAAATAGTCAATTTCCGCGCTTCATCCTGTCTATTTACATGTACTCTAATACGTTTAACTGCCTTCCTTTGTGTTGTATAAGTATATGGAGTAATTACTCCAATACACCGTTTTTTTCTATGAAAATCAACAAGAAATATGACATTTGTATGACATCAAGCGTGAGTTTTAGGTAAAAAAAAATATCAAAAATGAATTCCTCGACCTTAAAAACAGTAAGATACCAAACTTTCCAGGATAATAAAAAAACAATATTTTATTAAATTTTCAATGATCTTTTCTTGTAGACAGCGTTCCAAAATCACCAACTTCAAATGCGTGTAAAAAAAAATCTCGCACTGAACTAAAAAAAACCTTGAAGGTTTTGCTATGGATAATGTCAACTTTCATTTGCAATTGGTCTCATCCCATTCGCATTCGGAAGGTCGATTTTGTATCACTGTGTTATCAAGTAGCATATTTTTGGTTTAAAAGAATTTGCATAACTTTGGTTTCTCATCATTTACTGCACCATGCTTTCGTCATAAAGGAACGTAGACGTTTGAATTAATTTTCTATGCCCGGAATTAATGGGTCTTATGGGATACAAGCTTGACTAACTTCTCTAAAGCAAGGAGGGCCACGTTGGATAAATTGAGACATGCTGAATGCTGATACGAGTATTGTGAATAGGCTGCCAATCTTGGTGTTTTGTTGGAAGTTTTCATATGGGTATATACACGACAGCCTCTATAGGGCTTTTTTAGAACTTCACATGCTTTAAAGAAATATTGGTATATATAGGGTGATCCATCTAGAGGTATTTTTTCAGAACAAAAAAAATATTAAAATTCAAATCAAGTGTGGAATCTTTATTGGTAATTTGAAAGAACATTTTATGGCATTTATTTTTTGAATATAATTTCCTTCAAATGTTGGCGGCAACTATGTCTCAGGGTTTCTATTCTGAGGGTCCAATTTTAGATGACTCGTTCGAGCATTTTGACCGGTATGGCTTTAATGACACGCGTAATGTTGGCTTCCAAAGCCTGAATCGTAGCTGGTTTGTCAGCATGACTTTGGACATTACGTAACCGCAAAGAAAAATGTCTAAAGTTGTGATATCACTCGATCTAGGTGGCCAACTCACCTGTCCAAAACGTGAATTAAGCTGCTTCCGAAATGACCTCTCAGTAGATTTATTGTTTGAGCAGCTAGATGGCGCTGTATGACAAGTGGCATCGTCCTGTTAAAACCAAGTGTCGTCAAGATTACGGGCTTCAATTTCAGGTAGCATAAAGGTCGATATCATGGTGACGTTCCGGCCATCATCATTTTTGAATAAATATACACCGATGATTCCACCAGCTTATAAACCGCACCAAACCGTGGTTTTCTGTGGGTATAATGACACCTCTTGTTGCTGCTCTTCAGCCCAAATGCGGCAATTTTGTTTATTGACTTTGCCGTTGAGCAGCATGAAATGGGCCTCATAAAAATATGCACCGATGATTCCACCAGCTTATATGCCGCACCGTGGTTTTCTCTGGGTAAAATAGCACCTCTTCAACCTCTTCTTGCTGCTTCTTAGCCCAAATACGGCAATTTTGTTTATTGACTTTGCCGTTGAGCCAGAAATGGGCCTCATCACTGAACAATATATTGGTCGAAAACAGCGGATCTTCCCGTTTCTCACCGAACGCTCATTTCCATAATACATTTGCCAACAATTGAAGGTAATTATTTTCAAAAAATAAATGCCATAAAATGTCCTTTCATATTACCAATAAAGATTCCACACTTGATTTGAATTTTTATATTTTTTTTTTGTTCTGAATAAATACCTCTAGATCATCAATTTTCTTTTATGAGTAATGTTTGATGAGTAAAGTATTGCAGGACATTCCCTACAGACATGATGCGAACTAGAACAAAAAAGGATATTAAGGCTGTGTATGAAATGGAAACTGTAGAACAACATTTTAAAGTTTAAAAATAAAAAGTTGTGAGTGGTGAATACATTTGTTTTTGGTTGACTGTTTGATGAGGGATCAAAAAATATTAACAAATACAAATACTGAAATTGTTTTGTTGGTGTTTTTAATAATAAATATGATTTCATTTGTCATTATTTGATGTAGCTGTCACATATGTATAAAGTTTCCATTTGACACACAGCCTAACCCTAAAATGGTACATGCTGGGTTAAGGCAAAAAACAATTTACTCAGACAATTGTTGTCAGTGTTGCCAACAACAGATGAATAAAAAGAAACCGATCCCACGACAGCCTGTTCTACGCACCGGATCGACCCGAAGCACCAATTCTTTGGCCAAGGGCTGTCACCCCAGTACGGTTTGCCGCTCCAACAACAACAACAACAGATGAATAAAACAAAGGCCAGATTAAAAAGAGAAAACTATATTATGAGGTAAAAGACTGGAAAAATGGCTGAAGATTATTTCATAAGTTTTCCATTTTAATACAAAAACAAGTAAAAACGTCGTAAAGTTCTGTCAGGCCGAAACTAAAGCGCAAAAAAGTTCCGTTTTTGGGGCCCTTCCGGCCCTCGCGTCTGTCCCTAATCTTAACAAATACCTCAAAATTACTCTATACTCGTAGCAAAAATACATATGTTCATAGTGGCTATTGATCGCCCATTTTGACCATGCGGTAAGTTTTTTGACCTCATGTGCCAAAAGTCTAGCAATTCTGCCATTTTTGGAAGTATTTAGTGAGTCGCGACGCCATGCACTCTTCGGTGGAGGGTATTATGATAATATCATGTCTTCATTCTTGTGGATATCTTACACTTTGGTCATTCTTCTTTCATTTTTCAATTCTGGTCATTAATCTAAGTATAGCAAGTAAGTATGGTCGTTAATCTTAATATTGACCATATCACTGTAGTACATACGTACTTTCTAAACATTATATCAACGAACGGTGAACATCTCGTAAATCAGTTAGCTGGATACGGAATAATTCTTATAGTCCTGTGCCAGTTAATCTCAAAAAATGCACATATTTATTACACAAAGTTCGGGTTCAAGTTATAAGTTTCAAGAAATCGAAAAAGCTTATTTTAATTCAAAAAACGTAAATCCAAATTTGTCCCAGCTCAGTAATTTCAGTAGACAATGCATTGTAATAAGAGGAATGCCAGTTTTTAAACGTTTTATTTGATTTCCTTTTAAGAATATGGTGTGAAAATTTTAAATGAATCGGATCAATCGTGTCTCACACATGACTCAGTGCTATTTTAAACTTAATACCGTTTTCTAACCACTCACTTTTTAGAAGTCTATCGACCCTTTCGAAATTTTGACCACTATGTAATGATGTAACGCTTGTGGTGATATACTTAAGATTAAAAGTCGACTTTTAGACTTTTTTCTTTAGTAGGTCGATTAGTTTGACCGCTATTGTGCTTTCAACAGACACATGGACGGGCATGGCTAGATCGTCTTAGAACGACGATCAATAATATACTATATATATTTTTTATAGGGTCGCAGACCAATATTTCAAGTCGTTTTAAACGGAATGACAAATTTAGTATACCATTCACTTTTCGGTGGAGGGTATACAAATTTATATTTGGAAATTGAAAGTGAATAAATGACATGAAATTAATTTAAGAAATCATCAGTTTGATGAAGCTTTTTCTATCAGAGTTTACTATGAAATACCTCACTGTTTGAAGCCTTCTCGTTGCGTGTATCTACTTCATTTCAGAATACAGACTGCAGTTAATGTGATCTTTCTAAAGCAGCTAACGCATTGGATTTTATACGCAAAACTTTTAGATTCATACGGTGAATTTTTCATTCAGTGTTCCGAGAGCAATTGTAACAGCACCCTGGAAAGTGAAAAGGGCACTACTACTGGCAGTGGACGATGTACGGTAACATCAAATTCAGTATGTACAATTGTTATATTTTACTATAGCCTTATACTCATTATTCTGTTCTTGATCTAGGAAGCAGCAAGTAACTATGCGGATATTTGGCGATATGAAGTCTGTTATGAACTTTTGCCAGGATATTTATCATTTCTCTGGGCTGAGAAGGTCCTTTTTATCGGACAAACAGTTCTAATTTTTAAGGTGGACACCGATAAGCTGAAGAAAAAATTCCATGTTTGGAATAAAGCAGAAAACGATTATCTTGATCACGAGCATTCGTTCTGGAATGAGAAGGAGCATATGTATTTTGCCAAAATTCAAGCTTTACAGCACGACGATGACTTGATTGTATCACATTATGAAAGTGTTATAGACGAGATCAAGTGTTACGTTACAACTCGTTTATCGGAGATAGCAGTTAATCAAGCCGACTTGGTCAAGCAGTTAAAGTAAGTATATATATATATATATATATATATATATATATATATATATATATATATATATATGTCGTTTAAAGAGTGTAATAAATCAAGGTAAGGAAATAATATATTTCGATAAAAAAGTTTCGCTATCGAAATTTGTATGCAACAAATATAAGAAGTGGATCTTAGGTCATTAAAAGTTGGCACCAAACATTATATTGACTAAATTCAGAAAAAATGTGAATTTCATTAAAATCGGTGGTACTCGCCGCTCCACTGTGGTTGGAAAACAAATTAGTTTTGAAAATAAGTTTTTACAGGCATTATAAGTTTTTACACATCCACCGTTGCTAAATTAGCAACCGTGCGACGCGACAGCTATTGTGCTTATCCATTGCTGTGTGAAATTCTTGAAATACAAGTATGAAAATATATTTATAAGACTAACGTTATTAAAGAGCACTTGCTGTAAAGGCTATCAGCTCTTGGCTTAATTATATATAAGTATATACATATAATATAAAATGGTCTTAGGCTTAGACGTGATTTTTTGAATACATGCATGGTATCAATACTGATAGTAGATAGGTGTTCAAGGACGTCTTTTGCAGTTTTGATTCAAAATATTTGTTTTTCTAAGGGGTTCAAGCTGATGACAGTTATCCAGGATATGATTGAGGTTCAGTGTGTTTCAGCCGTTATTTAGGAACGACGCATATTTTGTTTTTTTTCGTAGTATGTTGGGTAAGTCTTGAGTTATTTGCAGAGGATTGATGGTTTTGTAATGATCATTAGTGTGCAGTTTCATGTGAAGATTTTCTTTTATGCGGTTTAATATAAATCGTTTTATGTCGATTTCTTCTAAGGTAGATGTGGTGACTAACTAAGCGGTAGCTGTTGTTGTTGTAACAACAATATATTTATTTTGAAGTCTTGTTCGTCTATGGAGGATCTGCTTCGTCCACAGAGACCTGGGGGTCAGCTGAGTGGGCTTGGCCGGACAATTGAAGAGGTGCAGTACATCATGTGGTCCCTGATGGCAGACGGGACAGATGTCCGGAACGTTAGCATCAATTCGTGCCCAGTAAGAATTGAGGCGGCTGCACCATCCAGATCTCAGCTGCGCCAGAACCACGCGCGTCTGCCGAGGTAGTATCTTCTCCTCAGGTGAAATCTCCGGGGGATGTTCCCCTAGCACTACATTCACACGGTAGCTGGATACTGCTGCTGCGACATCATCGGCGTGAATGTTGTTCAAACCTGCCTGATAGTTTCGATGATCTAAAGGTTCTCTCTTATACCGCTGGACCTCTCTCTAGATCATAAAGATCGTACCTGATCTGCCTGTGTGGAGGCATCCTGTTCAAGAGATGGTGGTTAGGATGACTACTGCGAAAACACCCTAGCAGGTATTGCTTAGACGACAGGAAATTGTGTCTGTGCACGGTAAGGACCTTCGTCTCCTCATGTAGATGGTCCTCAGAAGACATAAGAAGACACCCTGTTGATGTTCTAAGGGCGGCATTCTGGCAAGTCTGAATTTTCTTCCACTGCGTCGTACTCACGTTCGCCGACCATACAGGTGCTGCGTAGTTTGATACAGACCGACCTATCGCTTTGTAAGAGGTCAACAAGGTTTCTTTGTCGGCTCCCCAAGTACTGCCGGCAAGTGACTTGAGGACCTTGTTCCTACTTTTGAGTTTATCGCAGATAGCTGTAGCATGTGCAGAGGATCTAAAAAGGCTGTCCAATGTGACCCCAAGGATTTTGGGGTAGTTGGTGGTCGGGATGTTGACGTCATCGACTTTCACATTGAGTGACAACCGCACCTCTGCGGTCCATGCAGTAAACAGTGTGGCTGATGATTTGAAGGCGGATATTTTCATATTCCTCGCAGTGAAGAAACGTGCTAAGTCAGTGAGGTAACAGTTGATTTTCTCGCAAATGTCATCCACTTTAGGCCCTGACGCCAGAATTGTGCAATCGTCAGCGTACGACACAATTTCAACGCCGTCCGGTGGTGCAGGAAGTTTAGAGAGGTAGAGGTTAAACAGAGCCGGGTATAAAACTCCACCCTGAGGAACTCCTTGTTTTACTCTACGGGGCTTCGACTTTCTGTCTCAAAATTCTACATATGACTGGCGCCCACACATATAGTTTACGACCCAACGTTTCAAACTGGGCGGAAGGGACGTTTCTTCAATGTCCTCGAACAGAGTGGCATGATTGACCGTGTCGAAGGCTTTTGTAAGGTCAAGAGCCACGAAGACCGCCCTGTCGTAAGGCTTGTTCTGGTTAAGGCCGCGACTTATACGTGTGGTGATGGCGTGAAAAGCAGTTGTTGTGCTGTGCTGTTTGCGGAATCCATGCTGATGATCAGCACTAGGAAAGTGTTCGATCAGCCTGGGGAGGAGCAGTGCTTCAAGCGTCTTTGCTACTGGAGAAAGCAAGGAGGTCGGCCTGTACGAATCTCCTTTACTTGCGTCTTTGCCTGGCTTCAGTAGCGGGACCACTCTGCCCATTTTCCAGGCATCGGGAACTTCGTGAGTAGCTAGCGACAGATTGAGTACTTTGGTCATGTACTCTACTCCCGGGGTATCCAAGTGCTTTTACATCAGCATTGAGATTCCGTCCGGACCCAGCGCCTTTGATGACTTTGCGCTGTGGATGACATGGGCAACTTCGCCAACGGTAAATTGTGGTGGTGCCTCTTCGACTCGGAGAGCGCGGATACGACGCAATACTCTCCTTTTCGCCTTATCACTCTCTGGTTGCTCAATAAAAAGCCGGTTAAAATAACACGCGCACCGCTTCGGATCTGTCACTGTTCTATCACCGAACGTGACAGCTGTCCGATCATCCTTCCTTACAGGGTAAGAGAGTGATTTGACCGTTGTCCACAACTTACCAATTCCGGAACTCAAGTTGCTCAAGTTCCATTGCTCAAGTTTGCTTTAAGTGGTATAGCCATTTGTTCCGCTTATATTCGTTGACCAACCTACTGATCTCGGAGTTGAGATCCCCAATTCTAGGGTCAGTAGGGTTGGAGCGACGAACGCTCATCTGCGAGTCCCGCTGCCTCAGCTGGGAAGTTTGGTCGTACTTCGGGTATTCGACCAGCAGGGATATGGCGAGCGGCTGCTGCGTTAATGATGGCCCGGAACTTTTTCTCGGCTACCCGAACGACCGACGGAATAGCTAGATTATTAAAGCTACGATTGGTGGCTTCTCTGAAGGCCTCCCAATCAGCCTTTTTTTGATTGAGAAACGTACGGCGTTCAGAGGTTATGAAATCGGGTGGTCTATTTATGGAGAGAATTATGGGAAGGTGGTCCGATCCTAGTGAGATGACGGGTTGCCAGGTGACGTCGTTGATCAGGCCAGGCAATACCAAAGTGATGCCTGGCGAGCTATGGCAATCGCCCATAATCCGCGTGGGCCGTCCTCATTCACTGTGCAGAACGTAGAGCTATCAATTTGCTCTGCCAAAGCTATTCCCCTCTGGTCGTTGTCTAGGAGAGAAAGCCACAGTTCGTGGTGAGCATTAAAGTCTTCTAGGGCCAAGCGGTTATTGCCTTGTAGCAAAATGCTAATGTCTGGCAGATAACGAGGGGCACAACTACCAACCGGCGGGATGTATACGTCTTACAATTCTATTTAGGCAGTTCCAGACTTGACTGCTACCCCCATACATTCCATGCTCAGGCGAAATAGGTCTGTACTGCACAGAAAGGTGTAACAGGAAAGTAAGCCCCCCACCTCCACATCTGGTGCGATCCTTACGTAGCACGTTGTATCCGTCACAACTGTGCAGGCTGCAGGTGGCATTCAGCTTAGTTTCTTGGATCGCGGCGACCATGATGTTTCTCCGATTCATAAATTCTATGACCTCACAGACTTTGTTGCGTATGTCATTACAATTAAATTGCAAAATTGATGCACTGTCAGGAGAGGCAACATCAATCTGTGGTGTAAGATGCTGTATATGTTGATGCTGTTGCGAGGGCGACTGCGGGGGAGTCTCGTAGTTGGATGATGATGACGACGACGACGATAATGCAGACGACGATGATAACACCAAATCCAGAGACCCACTGCTAACTTCGTTGATACAGCATGAAGCAACAAAGTCTGTTTCGCTATACTCCCTGATGTGGTTCAGACTTAAACAGCTCCTGAAGTGCACCCACTCCATGCAACGATTACACCTTACAGACGTAGCACGATGGTGTATTCGGTTCTGACAAACCGAGCAGATCCAAGGTCTGGGGTTTTTTTCGATCCCGGCTTGGACCAGTAGTATTCGGAGCAGGCATTCCGGGAAGTGCTGCTCCCACGACGAAAAAATGGACGAACAAAAAACATATATTGTTGAGGTGACTGCCCCTGGCCGAAGAGTTTCGGGTCAATCCGGTACATAGAACCGGCAGTCGCGGGATAAGCGGTAACGTAAAATTTTGCCGCCATATCAGCTATGCCGTTTCCATTGATACCAACATGAACCATGTATTCGAAATTTGTGTTTATTACCGCGTTATTTGTGTTTAAGAGCATTTCTTATTTGGTGTATGGCGTTCCACTTGTGTGAAAAAAGTTTATTTATAGTTTTAAGCACCGAAAGGCAATCAGTTTGTAGGATAGCCCAAATGAGCAGTCATGTAGGGAACCAAGAGAAACGTGTTTTCTAGATTCATCAACTACGGCCAAACCTGGAGTCTATGACTGATTTTTGACAAATGGGTATACAAGAATGACCAACCATTATTTTAGATAATGCTGAGTTGTTCAGCTATAAGATATATACCTATACACTTTTTAAGCTTCAGTTATGACAAATCAGTCTTGGATTTACTGCGATTGCTGAAAGACGTGTTTGACGCAAAACTATACGAGTACAAGTTCTTTTTTAAAGTTTCAAAAAAAACATCTAAAATGTGTGACAAAGTCCTATACGGATTAGTGGTTCGTACACAAACAACAACAAAAAGTAAGTACTCAAGTAAGTACCCATGTGACGTTATGAATTTGAGCGAAGAAAGTGCTGAAGATGAAAACAACTGGCAGCAGGTACCTGCAAAAAGAAAGTACATAGAATGGCCAACCAAATTGGAACAAAAACGTCCACATCACGAGAATGATCCATCATCATCGAATTGGTTTCCAAGTCTAGCAACAAAGAATGGCGAATAACCAAGCAAAGGAAATAATACAACTGAAGTCGCAATTCCAAAGCCGCCACCAATATTCATCCCAAATGTGGAAGATATCAATAAAATGGTTACAAGTTTATGTAAGATTGTGCTTATAAATGTTTAAGAAATAGTGAAGTTAGGTTAGTTATAAACAATATAGAATCTTATCGAAAAGTTGTTAATCACTTAGATACTATTTAGAAAAACTACCATACCTATTAACACAAACAGGAAAGAGCATTTAGGGCTGTTATTAAAAAGATTTATTCTTCAACGCCAATATCCGATATTAAGACATCGCTATTGAGTAAAGGTTATCAGGTTAGAAGTGTGCAAAATATCATAAGTCGTTAGACGTCATTGTTTAATATAGATGCCAGCAATTCGGACACACAATAACGGATTGTAGAAGGTCATTTTAGTGTGTAAAATGCGATTTAGGACATCCAACAACGAAGTGTATTAAAGCTCGTTAAGTTCCTCCTTAGTGTGCTCATTGTTTGGGCACTCATACGGCTAGTTATCGGGGATGTTCAGTGTATCAAAACATAATTAATCGGAAAACTAGACAGGTGTATACTACAAATAATCCACAACACATCTTTTAATATGCCCTAATATTGGGCAGTCTATGACATTTAATTCAACTGAAAGTTACTTATTGCAGAAAATAGAAGTTTAGAAGAATGATGTCTAAACAAATTGATGTGACAAATACCTAACTAAACATGATGTCAATGTTGATGTGCAGTGTATCGATACGCGGTGTATTTAGGTGATTTAGCATCGATTTACGTGGTATATTTGCCACCGAGATTTATTGTTAAATGTGAGAAATTCGAAGCAGCAGGTACCAGCAAAAAGACTCTAACTCTTAAAACCCCTGGTGGTGTTTAAGGATTTGTGAATTCGAAGAATCCGAATAATATAAGTGTGTTGTGAGAAACCACGTTTAAACATTATAGGTATTAACCGGAGAGCCAACGTACTGGCCAAGTGATCCCTCGAGAATTCCAGACCTCTTGGATTTTGTAGTGTACTATGGTATTCCCGATTCAAACTTACACATTTTATCATGTAATGATTTGAGTTCTGACCATAGTCCCATATTAATTAACTATAGGACGACTCCAACAAGCGCTTACAAAATTTAAACCTTTTTCAAATAAAACTAATATTGAAGCTTTCAAATCATAGATCGTTACCAATATAAATAAACATATATAAAAAGACGCTAATGAACTAGATGAGGCGGTTGACACTTTTTCAACTCTGATGCAAATAGCGACAATAAGATATACGCCACAAGAGGAGACAATCTTCTCTAATGTATATATCAGTGCAGAAATCAAAACTTGTTAAACGAAAACGACATATCCGTAAAGTTTGGCAAATGACAAGCAAGGTTGCCAAACCATAAAACCAATTTCAACCGAGCTGCGAGCTATCTCAAAATGCGACTCAAGGCAATAAACAATGATTCAGTTGCGAACTATCTAAGTCGTCTTACTCCAGAAGGTACAGAGGAAGATAGTTTATGGAGAGCGACAAAATATCAGAAGCGCACACAAAAAAGAAATGTGCCCATAAATGGTGATTGGTGTCGATCCGAAACGAGAAAAGACTTTTTGGAAGAAACTATGTCAAATGTACAGGCCATGTCAAATGTACCGGCCATGTCAAATGTGCAGGCCAATTGATTTGATTTTGACAAATGAAACACGTTCATTTCAAGTTATGAGAATGCATCCTATTTCTACTCCAGTGTACAACCACCATCCTACTATATTTATTTCATTTTCAGTAACATTACCTCACCAATATCCATCTTCACGTCCTTCTAGTTAATTCTTTTAGATTTTGCTTCAAACGTTGTGACTTTTGTAGACTTAATTCTATTTTATTATCTGTCGATTGGAAGGATATCTGCATTTGTAATACTATTGCCGAATTTAATTTTGCTGTTAAGAAATTTTATGACATATTAAATGAATTTGAATCTAAAACAGTGCCCATGGAACCCATTGTTGTAGAAAAAACTATGCCTTGTACATCCATCGATCGAGTCTTGTCGATCCTATAAGGCGTACTTGTAAAAAGTTATGGACAATTTTAAAAAGGACCCTAAATCATTTTACAGTTTTATTCATTTTAAACGTCGAACATCTTCAAAGCCGTCTAGAATACGATTTAATGATGTTGAGTTCTCAAGCGATCAGTCAATTGCAAATTGTTTTGCTGACTATTTCAAAAATAAATATTCTTTACGTTCGTTTAACCCTGCAACTCCGTACCCTTACTGAATTTCTTCAGTAAATCAGATAGTTCCTCCTATTTTAGATTTTTCACTGATTGAATTAAATTTGCATCGTCTGAAACCCACTAGTACCCGATGGTATTCCGAATATATTATTGAAAGGCTGCTCTAAATCCCTTGTCTTACCCTTATCCTTATTATTAAATTCATCATTGAAATTGGGGTACTTGTCTGATTTATGGAAAAGGTCTTACTTGTTTCCACTTCATAAATCTGGTAGCCTGTTGGATGTATCGAACTATAGCAATTAGGCGCAATTCCTATGTTATTTGAAAGGATTGTAACAAATTTTGTTTCACATAATGTGGCCCCTATACTAAATTCACGCCAACACGGATTTCGTAAGGGTCATTTTACTATTTCTAATCTACTCAGTTTTCTTATGAAGTTATAAATGCTTTTGCGTGTCGCAAGCAAACAGACGTAATATACAATGATTTTAGTAAGGCATTTGATAAAGTAAATCGCAGACTCTTACTATTCAAGATAACCATAATTGGATTTAATAATAATTTAATAAACTTGCTTTTCTCTTATCTCATTGGAAGGAAACAAGTAGTTTTAATTAAGAAAAGTCTCTTCTGGCCAGTTCGTATAACCTCTGGAGTCCAACAGCGAACCAACCTTGGACCTATTCTATTTTTACTATTCATTAACGAATTGCCCCATTCTATTATTAACTCTAACTTACTAATGTTTGCAGACGACGTGAACTTATTTTCTTCTTATGCAAGCTTTGCAAACTGTCACGTGCTGCAGTATTACTTGGACAGATTTAGTACAGGGTGTCCGCTGGGAAGGTATACTATTTTGTTTTTCTGCCATTTTGGTAAACATTAGTCTTTGGCAGTCGTGAAGTAGAGACGTGCCAAATTTATTATGGAAAAATATTCGTAAAAACGTTAAACATTTTATCAAAATCAATCATCAATTAATGTGACGTTACATTTTTGGGAGAAACAACGTGCCAACAAAACGCACTATTTATCGTGTAGTGAATGATTTCGAAGAAAGAGGGTCTGTAGCTGATAGGTCCAAGCATGTACCACTACGTACTGCATGATCGGCTGAAAACATCACTGTTTGCTCAATAAAGTGTTTAAAACAGTCCATCAACCTCGTGCTGAATGTTATGAAAAATGTGCTCAAAAGGGCTCGCATTTGTGAGGCTAACAGAGGCGGACATTTATCTGATATTGTATTCCATACATAATTGCCGACATTATATAAAACATTTATCAATATAAGATCCATTCCCTTTCATTTAATCAACAATTATAAACAAAGTTGTAACAACAATGTATTTTATTTTGAAGTCTTTTTCGTCTATTCGGGATCTGCTTTGATATCCATGTGGAGGAAACGCGCCATTTGAACTGGGTGCGTCCACAGAGACCTGGGGGTCCGCTGAATGGGCTTGGCCGGACAATTAAAGAGGTACAGTACATCATGTGGTCCCTGATGGCAGGCGGGACAGATGTCCGGAACGTTAGCATCAATTCGTGACCAGTAAGAATTGAGGCGGCAGCACCATCCTGATCTCGGCTGCGCCAGAACCACGCGCTTATGCCGAGGTAGTACCTTCTCCTCAAGGGGAAATCTCCGGGGGATGTTCCCCTAGCACTACATTCACACGGTAGCTGGATACTGCTGCTGCGACATCATCGGCGTGAATGTTGTTCAGACCTGCCTGATAGTTTCGATGATCTAAAGGTTCTCTCTTGTACCGCTGAACCTCTCTGCTGCAAAAACACCCTAACAGGTATTGTTAGACAGCTGGAAATTGTGTCTGCGCACGGTAAGGACCTTCGTCTCCTCATGTAGATGGTCCTCAGAAGACATAAAAAGACACCCTGTGTTCTGAGGGCGGCCAGAATGCCGCCCTTAGAACACGGTGCTGCGTAGTAGTTCGCTACATACCGACCTACAGCTTTGTAAGAGGTCAACAAGGTTTCTTTGTCGGCTCCCCAAGTTCTGCCTACAAGTGACTTGAGGACCTTGTTCTTACTTCTGAGCTTATCGCAGGTAGCTGTAGCATGTGAAGAGGATCGACAAAGGCTGTTTAATGCGAAATTTTGGGGTAGTTGGTAGTCGGAATGTTGACGTCATCGACCATCCTTTATAACCTCTGAACGACGTATGTATCTCAATCAAAAAAGGATGATTGGGAGGCCTTCAGAGAAGCCCCCAACCGCAGCTTTAATAATCTAGCTATTCCGTCGGATGTTCGGGTAGCCGAGAAAAGGTTACGTGCCATTATCAACGCAGCAGCCGGTCGTCATATCCCTGCTGGTCGAATACCCGAAGTACGACCAAATTTCCCAGCAGAGGCAGTGGGACTCGCAGACGAGCGTGATGACATTCGTCGCTCCAACCCTACCGACCTTAGAATTAGGGATCTCAACTCTGAAATCTGTAGGTTGGTCAACGAATATAAGCTTTAAGTTACGGAACTGGTAAGTTTTGGACAAATGTCAAATTGGTCTGTAATCATGGAAGAAAGGATGATCGGACAGCCGTCACGTTTGGTGATAGAACAGTGACAGATCCGTTGGCGAAGTTGCTCATGTCATCCGCTGTGCAAAGTCATCAAAGGCGCTTGGTCCGAACAGAATCACCGGGTGTAGAGTGTACATGACCAATCTGTCGCTAGCCACTCACTTAGGTCCCGATGCCTGGAAAATGGGCATAGTAGTTCCGCTACTAAAGCCAGGCAAAGATGCATGTAAAGGAGATTCGTACAGGCCGATCTCCTTGCTTTCTCCAGTAGCAAAAACGCTTGAAGCGCTGTTCCTCCCCAGCCTGATCGAACACTTTCCATGTGCTGATCATCAGCATGGGTTCCGCAAGCAGCACAGCACAACAACTGTTTTACACGCCATCACCACACGTATAAGTCGCGGCCTTTACTAGAACAAACAAAGTAGTATACCTTCCCGACGGACACCCTGTAGTATACCTTCCCGGCGGACACCCTGTATATGTTGTGAATTTATTTTTATGGAATTGAACATAAAAAAGTGTAAGCATATGCGTTTCTCTAGAAGTAGAATGTTGGATTCTAAATTTAATTTATGTGGCTCTGTACTGATTTCGGTTGATTCATTTATTGATCTTGGTTTTATTATGGACAGAAAGTTAAATTGTTGTAAGTGAATAGTTGACCTTTGGTGTTATTAGCTTAATAAAATTATTTTTCGACTTGATGTCATTTATTTAAACTCTATTTTCTGTGTTTGGTTTAATTTTTATTTTTCCCAAAAAATAATTTTTCAACACACCGTAAACAAATCAATTCGGCCTCAAATAGCAACCCTCGTATTAAGGGAAAGTTAAATTTTAATAACCATATCATTACTATGGTAAATAAAGCGTATGGTGTCATTTATTTTTTGAAGCGCTGGGCAAATGAGTTTACTGATCCATATACTACGAAACAGCTTTATATTTTAGGCCAATTTTAGAATATGAATCAGTGGTTTGGGATCCCCAATATGATAATTATGTTAACAAAATTGAGTCGGTGCAAATACAGTTTTTACTATTTTGCTTATGAAATCTATGTTGGAATAACGGGTATGAACTCCCTTTTTACAACAGCAGGTTGCATCTTATTAAATTGCCCTCATTGGGGAGTAGGCGAACTATGATGAATACGATGATGGTTTATAAAATTTTTCGTTTAATAACAAAAATCTCTATTAACGTGCCATTTAGACCTTCTTGACACTATCTGTTCTTATATTTGGATCTCCAAAGGTACAATTATGCATGTGGTGATCCATTTCGTAGAATGTGTGCTGATTTTAACTCGCTATTATTTAATTGACTTCTCCTTAGACTTTGATGCATTTAAAACTACATTTATTTTTTATTTAAATTCTTTGTCTTCATAACAACTCAAACTACTTGCAATGTACTAGATTCCAAATTGTATATTTATAGTTTTTCTTGTTTTTAAATTGGTGTTGGTTTATAATATTGTAATAAGAGAAGGTGGTGTTTATATTTAACGTTTGTATTGGATATTGATGGTTCTTCTCAATTTTTCATTGGTTTTGGTTTCATATATTTACTTAGTAAAGGTGGTGGTTATAATTATGTTTGTGTATATTTTTGTATTTGTATTGTTGACCTTTTGTTGTTTTTTTTTTAGTTATTGTTAGGCTTGAGGTCATAAGCAAAAAACAGATGTTGGTGTTTTTATAATTTATTTAATTTTAAACAACCCAATATTTCGAACTGACTTCGTCGTTCATCTTCAGGGGTAATCACTACAACAAACCCGAGAACATAAAACTACAACAATACACAATTTTCTATTACGAATAACAGAATTTTTGTTAATATTTACATTTAAATAATTGTTTTACTTCTGTCCTCTTGTACTTCTAATATTCAACTAATGTATGTCTTTCCGTCGGTACTTATTAGAAATATGTCTGTATGTACGTGCACATCTATCCGTGTCAGTTTTAAAATTCATTCTCTCCGTGTCAGTTTTAAAATTCATTCTCTTAGATGTAGGAACGTCGTTGATGTGAAGCATCTCCAAAGTGTATCTTCTCTTATACGAGTAATTCCTCTCTTGTGCTAAAATTTCTACGTCGTTAAACTTTGGCTTGTGTCCAGTCTAAGTACAGTGGTTCGCAAGGGCCGTCTTCTGCTCGATTGGTCTATCAACAGCTTTTTGGTCAGATTTGTGAGAAGAAAGTCTAGTCTTTAGTTTTGTCCCAGTAGTGCCAACATATACCTTTTGGCATACGTTGGACTTGTCACCATCACATTTAATCTTATAAACTAAATTGGACTTTTCTTAACTGTCCACCTTCGATTTTGTCTTACTAAATAATTCGTTAACTGTCCTAAACGTTCGGGGCGCTAATAAAAAATTGTCTTTATTATAAACGTCCGGTTTGTTGGAACCTTTCGGAGAAACCAGGTATGTACGTCATTGCTTTATAAGTTATTGCTCTTTTTCCTTAACTGTTTGGTCACAATTGGTTTTCGTCCGTCTAATTAAGTCCTCTATGAATTTTATTGGAAAGCCATTTTTCCTTAATACGATCTTAATGCGTCTTTCATTGTCACTATGGAAACTTTCGTCACTTATGTTGAAAACTGTTAACAAAGTTTGTCGCTGTATTAATTATAATTCGCCGGGGATGTTTGGAGTGAAAGTTTATTAATCGTCCGGAAGATGTTGGTTTTTGATACCAATCCCAATTTTAACAAATTGCCTTGTCGGTAAATTATAGAGTCAAGATAAGGAAGTTTTTGGTCACATTCCTTCTCCATTGTGAATTGTATTTGTCTATTGAATGAATTAAGTATTTGAAGAGTGTTGTCAATTTTACTTTTCTTTGAAATCAGAAAAAGGTCGTCAACATATTTAGTCATAAATCTGGGCTTTGTTGTCATTCTTTGTATTGAAACGTTCAGTAACTCTTCCATGACAATGTCGGCTGTTGATAAGACCAATCGAGCCTTATCAACAGCCGAGATAGACCAGCTGTTGATAGACCAATCGAGCAGAAGACGTCCCTTGCGAACCACTGTACTTTGACTGGGCACTAGCCAATTTTTAACGACGTAGAAATTTTAGCACAAGAGAGGAATTATAAGAGAAAATATACTTTGGAGATGCTTTACATCAACGACGTTCCTACATCTAAGAGATTGAATTTTAAAACTGACACAATATGTCATACAGACATATTGCTAATTAGTACCGACGGAAAGACATACATAGTACAATAGGACAGAAGTAAAACAATTATTTAAATGTAATTACTTATATTAACAAAAATTCTGTTATTCGTGATAGAAAATTGTGTATTGTTGTAATTTTATGTTCTCGGTTTTGTTTTAGTGATTACCCCTGATGATGAACGACGAAGTCAGTTCGAAATATTGGGTTATTTAAAATTAAATAAATTATAAAAATACCAACATCTGTTTTTTGCTTTTGACCTCAAGCCTAACAATAACTGTTTATGAATATTTTCTAGTGATTGTTATAATTTTTTGTACCGATTCGCTGCTGATAAATACTCGTTTCTGTAGCTAATTTGCATATATGACGTTTCATGTCATCTCTCCATTATGGATCGGTCCATAATGTGTACGTTGTCCCTACGTCATGGGGACGTGGCCCCCTTGGTCGACAGGGGCGAGTGTGAGAGGCGATGGGACCGTTCTTCCAAAAAAAGGTTTTCTATTGAGAATTTTGGGTATCATTCTTGCTTTTATTTAATAATTTCTGTCGTAAAAAGACCGAAGACCAGCTTATGCTAAGATGTTGTGAATGCTGTTGTTCGATCGGCTTGATTATCTTTTGTGTGGATTGGCAGCTGTTGCAGTATTGAATAAGTCCGTAGTCAATTTGGCTCAATATGAGCGTTTTTGTATGACAAAATATGTGTACGTACAGAGCTTTTGGTTGCCAGATGTTTTATTATGTTCACACGAGCTGTCAACGCGGTTCTAATTGTAAGCAATGGCTGTTCCAATTGTTCCTGTTTGAAAATATAACACCCAAGATGCCATTAGTGGCGCGTTTATTCAGTCAAGCGGGAGCATCTGTTAAAGGCAAGGCGTGAAGATTAAGCCTAATAGTCGGTATTACTTATATACATTCATATACAGTGATGGCATAGACATTATTTTACTCTTACTACGGGGAACTGTAGATTTTGCCAATCTAATTTCTTCTAGTCCTCAAACTTTTCGAAATATTTACAGCCTAAACTACAAGTATTATCTATCAGAACGGCCTAACTTAATTAAACGAGCAAAACATGTACGGTGCGCCGTCAAACTAGAATAATGTTCATTTTGATGAAGACTCATAGCCTTTCTACAATCTCGAATTGGCGAAATCGCACAAGCACTGGAACTGTTCTCTTATATTGCTCTCGATCAGTTGAAAAAAATTGAGATATTCCAATTTCTTTTGTGGTAAGAAATTTGATTGTTTGAATACCGGAATATGCGCAGTATTAAGAAATCGTGTGTTTTTGAGCCCAAGATACCAAAAACAATTAATTTTAAAACGGAGAACGTACGAGTTGTCATATTTTCGAAGCAAATAGTAAACAATATGGATCTAAGACCCATTAAGATGTAACAAGGTAATATCTCGATTTTTTTTTATTGTTTTAAGACTAACAACTTTTGGACATTCAGACGCGTGTTTTTAAGAAGCGCGTTTTATGTCACACATGTCCGTAGATCTATAACATACATTATTTTTCAGATTGTTAAAGGACTTTTTTCTACTCGGAAGAGGCGAATTATTTCTGGAATATATACGTCACATTTATGTGATCAACAAGGAAGCGGATAATGAAAACAAGATGAGGGACTTCGTGAAGGCCTTCGAGGTAAAATTCATTCAAAAACCTCATGTTTTATATTTTAATTGTGATTATATTTTAGTCAGCAGCCCATAGTGTGGGCATTTCGGAGGAATTGGAACAGTTTTCCGTTTATATGCCTAAAGTTTATGTGGACTCCGATGATTCGCTTGAGTTCGGTTACCTACAACTAATCCAACTCCAATATAAAATAAACTGGCCCTTGCATCTGCTTTTTTCTCCAAAGGTTCTGGAACGATACAACATTCTATTTCGCTTCTTAATTTTGATCAAGAAAATGCAATATGACCTGCACATGACATGGAGCAAGTCATCCAGAAAGTCCAAATTAAGGTCCGACCAGAAGGTGAAAGTAATGCATCTACGTAACGAACTAATGTTTTTTATCGATAACCTTCAATACTACATACAAGTCGATGTGCTCGACAGTAAGTATATTTTTTGTTAACATTGTTGTTTAGCATAATTAAAATACAGATTCTATTCATCAAAGGCCAATTCAGTATTCTCTTAAATACAGTCCTAAATGAAGCTGATTTTGAGCAAATTCAGAGAGCCCATAGTGTGTTTCAAGCCAATATATTATCATTGTGCTTTATCCAGTCAGATGTAAGCATATCAGATGTGTTGGTCAAATATATATCGATGCAAACTTTAAGTGATTGGTAAATTGATTTTTTGTTTGTTTTAAAAACAAGTTTAAGCAATCGATAAAAAAACGGTTGCTGAACAGCCAGTCAATATGTTTAAATGGATCTCTGTGTTGTATTCTCTATGGATAAGTCACATACTTAAGAAGTACTTCCTCGACTGCCAATCGCTGGAAAATATTTATTTGTCTCGATAAAATATATTTGTCCTAACTCGAAACATATTGCTTTCTTACCTCTACAAATTGTAATCCCTTAGGATGATGCAAGTAGAACTAGTATGTTGCAATCTTCCACTCTGCAATCTAACAATCCGGTTCATATGATAATCAACGAGGTATTTCACATCTGTAATGATTTTTGCAATCTGGTTGATGGTAACAAATGCGATGATGCTGTGGATCACAGTACGGATCTATTGAGCGAAAGGTAGGTGTTTCGGTGATCCTATGGTCTCGATGTTTATTTCTAATCTTACTGTTTATTTGGAAAGGTTTGGCAGTTTAGTTCAGCAGCTGATTAATCTCTTGGTTGGACTAAAGACTGCTCCCAGCACGGCACCGCTTTCTCAACTCGTGCTACGTTTGGATTACAATCACTGGTTTAGCAGCAAGAAGTTTGATAAAGCATGCCACTCATAAGTTATTTTTCCCAATATTTATTATAAATTGCAACATCCATTATTTGTTAAAAAACAATAAATAACAAACGTTTTTACTATTTATAAAAAAGTCAATTACAAATTTTTGTTTAACCCTTCGTCAGGCACATATTTTGAGCCCTTAGTTCTGGCACATGGTGTCTGGCCAGACCCCTATACATTTACATGCATTTGTATGGAAATAAGGGCTGTTTGCCGTTAAATTTTTTACTAAGATAGGAAAATATTTGTTATATTTTGTGTTTCTATTTCTTTTTACTATGTTATTAGCTCCCTGAGGAAGAAAAAATAGACCTGAAAAAATCTTTGGAATGAAAAGGGCAACAATTTTTTTGTTCTATATATATTTCTCTTTATTATGGGTAAAGTAATAAATATTTATGACAAAATAGAAAATTATTACGAAGAATACATTGAATTTTTTATTCAGAATTTTGCGGAAGGCAACAAAAACATAAATAATCTACTTTTGAATGTTGCTGACAAACAGGATTGTTGCATTTGCATCAAAAAAAGCGTGTCTTACGGCGTATTTTGTCACCTTGCTGCAGGCAAATTCTGCAATCTTTTTTGGCAGCTAATGCGTCTGGACCACTGCGTGAAGCCACATAAAGGTTTGCTATATTGAGAGGTATCCCAAAGTACGCTTCAAATGCTATACGAGTTGTTGGTTGAGCCACAATGTGCGGATTATTGGTGCGATTTTCAACGTTGGCCAGTACCAATTGATTTGCAAGTTTATATAAATATATGCGTCTTTTTTCGTTTCTTGCATTTTCATCATTTAACTTACATGTATTGTAACTTGCCAATGCCATCACATCAATCATGTTGCAGAAAAACCCGTATGTCCAGCGTCTGGTTGACCGTTCTGTTGTGTAATGAGTTAGCATTTGATCCATCGTATCGACTCCGGCTTTAGTTGAATTGTAGAATAAAATTGCTTCCGGTTTCATGGCTACGCCTTCAACATATTTCGTGTAATGCACGGTTGAAATTAAATTGACTGCCTTATTTTTTTTTGGGCACGTAGCTGCAAAGTGCAACAAGATTTTCATGAAAACCAAACACACTTGAAAGAATTGGTCGTCTGGTGCTCTTCATAACTCCCTTAGGAAGACATCTTTTGTTTGCTCGAATGGTGCCAACAAATGCCAGTCCCATAGCAGCCAGTCGTTTAGCGCCGTTCAATGAGGTGAAAAAATTATCAGAAATAATTGTTCTGCCGCTGTTTGCGTAACGATTTGCCAAATACATTAGAACGTTTTCAACTTGATTTATCTCCCGATTGTCTCCTTCCTTTCCAGTGTATAGTTTTCCTTTCAATGAAAATTTAGTCTTAGCATCGCATGCCCACCAAACTTTGATCCCATACCTTGCAGGTTTTGATGGGATATATCGGGTGAACTTTGTGCGCCCACGATACGGAAACAACTGCTCATCGATGGTGATATTTTCATAAGGTTCATAATAATTTTGCAGATTTTCATTGAGAAAATTCCAAAGGTCCCGGATAGGAGCTGCTTTATCTGTTTGCTGTCGGAATGCCCGCGTACGACTATTATCGAAACGAATATATTTGGACAGAGTAATGAATCGTTTGTGCGACATAGCCGCACGGAATATGGGCAGCGAATCAGAACGCCACAATATACTGGAGTCTTGCATATTATTATGGCTGAGACCAGAAGCCAACAAAATCCCAATGAATGCATCTAGCTCAGAGCTTGTCAAATCAATCCATTTTCTTTGGGTAGACTCTGGATGTTCTTCATTCCATTTTGTAATTGATTCTCGCCCATGCCGATTTGTTTCACTAATGATGACAAACGTAATATTGGTTGAGAAAAATAGCTGGAATACCTCAACTGGATTGGTGAGCCTTGTTTTTGTTCCAGATTGAAAACGCATGATATTATGCTGGCGCAAACGAGATGCAGGGGGTTCAGTTTCGTTCCATTTAGTACCGTCTTTACCATAAAAACAGCCTGAGTCGACTTCATTTGCTGCTTCAGCATCATTTCCACTTTCTTCTTCTTCATCTACGTCTTCATCACTATCATAAAGTTCGTTAGGTTCAATTTCCAAATCATTTTCTATGTCTGATGCACATAATCAGCAGTGTCGTCACCATCGTTTTCAAAAACATCATAATTTTCATCAGCTTCTACCTGACTTTGAAAATCACGCACTAATGCCTCTGACAATTGGGGTTGCAAATTCGCGCTACGCAAGCGTGTATTATACATAAATTCCAGTTCATCAGCCATAATATACTAACAACGCAACAAATCTACCTGCGTACAATTATTCACAAGTTCAAAATTACCTCACAAAAACTAGATTACTTCTTCACTGTTCAACGTTCAATGAATAACTAACTCACAAACAAAAGCAGAAGAAAGAAAGAAGCATAAAAGAATAAAGTAAATACAAATTTCCAACTCGTGCCATGTGCTTTGCCTATGCGTTCATACAAAATGCATAGGGGTCTGGCCAGACACCATGTACCAAAAGTAAGGTGAAGATTTTTTATTTGGCTTTTTGTCCTGTTCCAAGGACTTCTTTTCAATTATTAATTTATACATCGAAAGCCAACAATATTTTGGGAGATTACCTGAAATTACAGCCATGTACCTAAAATAGAAGTATGCTAAATTGAAGCATGAAAATGAAATATGTCTGGTCAGAACCATGTGCCAGTTCGAGGGTTAAGAGCTTAACATTTATTTTAATCTTGCGAATGCCCGGCGTGTGATACTACGCTAATAAGGAATTTTTTTGGAGATTTATCAACTTTTGTTCCAGATACAAAATTTTCTAAGTTAGAACTAGCAACACTTAGCGATTGCCCTGGAGCCTTGTTGCTGGTTATGACGAAAGCTAGACGTTCAGAAACTGTAAGCGCTTAATATCGAAGGGTGAATTGGTGGATGATGATGGCCACCATTAAACTCAGCTATAGTATTTTAACAGATAGTTTACACTATTTCGGTGGATATAAGATGCGAATGAGCATCAACGGTGCACCAACATTTAAAGTTAAACTGTGTGTTGGCATTTTAGATTTCAGGTTCCAAAAAGTTAATCGCTCGTTCCTCATCAGTACTTGCGCAATATATTCATTTATGATTTTTGAAAATATATGCAGTATCGGGAAAAGGTTTCTGAGCACTATTTTAAATATGTAACTGGTTAGTCATCATAGGGACATTCTGGCGATAGACATTCATATCGCTATCAAAGGGGTCACCACTGCCAGATGGATCTAAGCACAAACCAGTGCTGTTGATAGCATCTCTCTTCCTCGGCCATCACATCAGAACCCCAAAGGCAAAAAATCCTTCCAAAAGGGCCTTCGTAACAACACGTTTCGCCTATATCATAAGACGGCTTTGTAACATATATCGAGCATCCCCTTCTTCAGAGGCTGGCAAGCCTAAGCGGTCGCCATCCCATGCAGCGCCTAAACGGCAACAGTCAGAGGAGGTACTCATCCAGCGACAAAACGGCCCAAGATAACCAGGATGTTGGCTGGTTCCAAGGCCACTTTAAATTAATTCATGTACGGATGTGCGTTCAGCACTGCTGTACTATAACGCTGTTAAGTATCTCGGGGAGATTTGGTCCGTTGTGAGACTCGAAGCGATACCTCTCAATGATTCACTACTCGAAGCGAAACCTCTCGCTGATTCACTACAAATGCCGAGAACTATGGCCAAGATGTCCGCCACACCATCCGATCCAAAGGTGATCTTAGAAATCGTGCAGATCAGTAATCCACAGCTACCCATACAGGACTGGAAAGTAGTCAGGATCACTGACGTAGACAGTTTTAGGATGGTCACAGTGGTTCTTAACTGTGACTCCTTGTCCCCACTTCGGGGGACGCAAGGAGAAGCCTTTAACTTCGGATGCTGATGACCGCATCAGCGGCAACGACGATGGAGCTGCTTCTCTATCTGTCAACAAGGATTCCCAATCGGTCACTAGATTTGTGGGTACCTTCTTTGATAAGATGGAGGTAGTAGAGGATGAGTAGATGATTCATTCACGACTGGACAAATTTTACCAGCGTATTCCTTGGCTCATTTCATGAAAATATGTCCATCTACGACCATGCCCGAAAATGCAAGGGGGCGCAATAGCAGCGGTTTGAAAATGCCTTTTCGCCCCTTGCATTTTCCGGCATGGCCGTAGATGAACATATTTTTTTTTGAAATTAGCCAAGAAATGCGCTGGTGAAATTTGTCCAGCTGTGAATGGATCACCCTGTATACAGAAACCTGATCAGCAATTGGAATGCGCCAAAAGACTGTTCCTTCTCTGATCGCATGCATACCGATTTCATGTTCACATCTGGACGAGCTTTATAAGAGATAAGTTCACTATCCGACTACTGGTTCAAAACACATCAATTTTACCCTAGTACCCTCCGACCACCAATCCGAAAATTTTTAAACCGCTGCCATTTCGCCAGACCCCATTGAAGTCAGACCCAAGCTGCCAATGTCTCATAATGTATCGGTATCCCAACTCCGATGATCAGTTTGCTTCCCTGCCTATCCATACTATTTGAAAATTTTCTTTTATCGAAAATAAAACCGTTCCTCGTGTCAAATAACATAATACCTGACCATCAGTTTGGATTCCGGGAGGGTCACAGCACCATCGAACAAGTAAACCGTCTGACCCAAGCAATTGAAAAATCATTTGAACGGCGAGAATATTGCTGCGCCGTATTTCTGGATGTTGCTCAAGCATTTAACAAAGTCTGGCACTTTGGCTTGACCTACAAAATTTGAAAATACTTCCGGCAAATACGCATCGAATTCTTGAGTCTTACTTAGAAAACCGCAGATTCAGAGTCAAGTGTGGGCAGCACGTCACCGATATACAAATACTAGCAGGTGTGCCCCAGGGAAGCGCCATGGGGCCTATCCTTAACCTTCTGTTTACCGCAGATATCCCTACCAGCCCAAACGTGCTGACATCCACTTTTGCCGACGATACCGCTATAATGGCCGCACATAAAAGCAGATTATTTGTATCTATGATTCTAGGTGTACATCTCAGACGAGTAGAATCTTGGCTCTCTGATTGGAGAATAAAAGTCAATGAGGCTAAATGCACACAGGTAACTTTCACACTGAATTTTAGCACTTGTCCGACATTGAAACTAAACAATATCCCTTTTTCTCAATCTGATCATATTACATACCTTGGAAACCACCTGGATCGCCGACTCACCTGGAGAAGCCATATCAAAACCAAGAAAACTCAACTGAAACTTAAGTCCATCAACTTCACTGGTTCCTAAACGCGAACTCAAAACTAAGCCTTGAATATAAGGTCCTGCTATACAACAGTGCAATCAAACCTATCTGGTTATACGGTGCCCAGCTATGGGACAAAGCAAGCTCGAGCAATCTCGACAAAATCCAAAGAGTCCAATCGAAGACATTGCGGCTCATTATCATTGGTATATGAGAAATGAAAACATCCACCGAGACTTAAAAATACCACTTGTTAAAGAGGCAATTCAAAAAATCAATATAAAGCACTAAGAGAAGCTCGAACGTCATGATAACATACTTGTGCAGTATAAGCTCTTTACGACTTCGGAGAAGCGAACGCCGTGTTTTCTAATCTACACTTGTCCTTCATCCATAACAGTAATCGCGAACACACGCGCCCGAAAGACTATAGAATTCTTTTTTCTACGTCACGTGGCTTAAATGCTCTTATTCGTGATCTTTAAAACGTCAATATCAATCGCGGACGAACACTCAAAAAAGACTGTGTAGAATCCTTAATTCTACGTCACGTGGCTTAAGTGCTCTCATACGTGATCCTTAAAACAGTCAACCCGAAAAACCTACAAAACCTAAATTACGTCGTCCACTCTGCTATTCTAGAGTTATCCGTTATACATACATAACTAGAGTTGTTCACTCTACATAATATAGCGAACACTCTGTAAATGACTGTAAGGGTCCTCTGGCCCTTTATCACGAGGTTTAAGCCAAACCAGGTTTAAAATTCTCAGACATGTGATCCATACCAGTTATATACTATTTTGACCAAATTAATTAAAATTCCTGCCAATTAGCAGAGATCCACATTACAAGAAATCCATACTAGGATTCATTATTGAATTATACTTAAGATTCGTATACTTATTGTTAGGCTTTGGAGCAGATTCAATAATTCAAATAAAGCATATACGAGTATATAAAAAAAAACTCCGATGACAAATGAAGGCAATTAAAAGTCACACGATTCCACAAAAACAAAGACGCCTAATGAGTCATCGATGTTTTCGAGGAAGATGTGCTGCTGGAAGCCAATTTTGCTAAGAAAAAAATGAGGAGCGATTTCTCTGGAATATTGATAGAAGAGCAGGAGCAGACTGTAGAGGACCTGGTCAACAACAAGATCGCGGAATACATAATCCCGGGGTAATCTGAGGCTATAACTTCGTAGGGACCTGGTGGGAAATCTTCCGTCGTTCTTTATAAAGGTTTGGGCAGCTCAAACACGACGTAGTATGTGCGTAGTCCAGTCTTCAGTCTTTACCATCTAAAGCCACAATGATCTGTAAGGGAAGAACGGAGAAGGAATTATCAATTGGTCGTGATGCTTATTCTCGCCATGTAGCTTTGTGATGCAGTAATTGCAAGAAACTAAGGTAGGGTCTTTAGGGCTGAATGCTAACGATATACTAACACTTAATACGGAATCTCTGACATGGTCTTTTCAGAATACATAGTTTCCCAATCCGGAACATGAAATCAGCCAACGAAAAACAATGGATGACAGGGCAAATACGAAATGGGGCGAATTGGGGCCAAGATGGAAACAAACAAACAGATGCTAAGACTTTTGATGGAAACCCACTTCCCGACTGGCTACTCGGAACCAACAACGGTAAAGGAAACGGTAACAGTCACCTGGGACATATAAGGTGATCCATCTAGATGTATTTTTTCAGAACAAAAAAATATAAAAATTCAATTCAAGTGTGGGATCTTTATTGGTAATTTGAAAAGACATTTTATGGCATTTTTTTGAATATAATTTCCTTCAAATGTTGGCCGCAAGTATGCCTCAGGGTTTCCATTCAATTAAGCATAGACTTTGGACTTTACGTAAACCCAAAGAAAAATGTCTAAAGGTGTGATATCACCCGATCTAGACGGCCAACCCACCTGTCCAAAACGTGAAATAAGCAGCTTTTAGAAATGGCCTCTTAATAGATCCATTGTTTAAGCAGCTGTATGGCAAGAGACACCGTCCTGTTAAAACCAAGTGTCGTCGAGATTACGAGGTTCAATTTCAGGTAGCAAAAAGTCCGATAACATGGCGCGATAGCGAGCACCATTCACGGTTACGTGCCGGCCTTCATCATTTTTGAAAAATATGGACTGATGATTTAACCAGCCTATAAATCGCTCCAATCCGTGTTTTTTCTGGGTATAATGGCACCTCTTGAACCTCTTCTTGTTGCTCTTTAGCCCAAATGCGGCAATTTTGTTTGTTGACTTCGCCGTTGAGCCAGAAATGTGCCACGTCACTGAACAAAATTTTGGTCGAAAACAGCGGATCTTCCCGTTTCCACCGAACGCTCATTTCCATAATACAGTTGCCAACATTTGAAGGTAATTATTATCAAAAAATAAATGCCATAAAATGTCATTTCAAATTACCAATAAAGATTCCACATTTGATCTGAATTTTTATATTTTTTTGTTCTGAAAAAATACCTCTAGATGGACCACCCTATATTATCACGAAGTCTTAATCACATATAAAATAATCCTAAGAACATTACAAAGCTTCTCACCGTTTAAGGCATCAGATGGAATTAACCAGCCCTTCTGATAATAAACCATCTTGCCAAAATTATCATACCATGCCTTATCTGTGATCATATCACCGATGAGCTGGCAAAGAGCGACAGTGGTCTTTATACCGAAACCAGGCGAGTTATGCAAACGCTAAAGCATATCTACCAATAAGCCAAACGTCATTTCTACTAAAACCCATAGAACGTACAGTGAATAACATGGAAAAACCCCAATTACTAGACAACGTCAAGCGCAGGTCAGTTGAGACTGGCTACATTTATAGACATAGTCAGTATTTTGAATAATGTACATGCCGACGTCGTAATCCAATGCTTAGATCAGTTTGGTATAGATCGGGTGCTTTAATACTGGATTAGCCATATGATACGAAGCAGGTGGATATCATCCGGATGTAACGGTATAAATACGAGTATTACAGACAAAGATTCTCGGGGAACGCCACATGGTGGCAATCTTTCACCTCTCGTTTGGGTCACCACTATAAACAGGCTTCTCTAGGGCAGACATTAGATCAGTCGTTGAACTGGGCTAAATCTATGGACATAACCGTAAACTAAGAGAACACCTAGAAATGCCTCTTCCATAATCATGCATCTAATGGTACATCACAACAAATTCCCATCAGTTAGTATTTGCCTACTCATGAAGACGAAGATTCCAACGTTCGAAGAACCTCGATATCAGCGGAGCAGTCTGTACAACTTCTACTAGGGCAATGGAAGTAACAAGATTGATATTTATATCAGACATGTAGTGGCCATCACAGAAAAAAATGGCAGGAACCGAATTAATCACGGGAGACCGGACATCCCGCCGCCAAAACATCCTGGAAACATTAGCGACCTCGCAACACCAAACCAAATAAACATTACACCCAATCCCGCGACTGCCGGTCCTATGTACCGGATTGACCCAAAACTCTTCGGCCAGGGGCAGTCACCTCAACAATATATGTTTTTTGTTCGTCCATTTTTTCGTCGTGGGAGCAGCACTTCCCGAGCCGGGATCGAACGAAACCCCGGACCTTGGATCTGCTCGGTTTGTCAGAACCGTATATACCATCGTGCTACGTGCTACGGTGTAATCGTTGCATGGATTTGGTGCACTTCAGGAGCTGTTCAGGTCTGAACCACATCAGGGAGTATAGCGAAGCAGACTGTTGCCTCATGCTGTATCAACGCAGTTAGCAGCAGGTCTCTGGATTTGGTGTTATCATCGCCGTCTACATTTTCGTCGTCGTCGTCGTCATCATCATCCAACTACGAGACTACCCCGCAGTCGCCCTCGCAACAGCATCAACATATACATCCTACACCACAGATTGCTGTTGCTACTCCTGACAGTGCATCAATTTTGCAATTTGATTGCAATGGTCTACGCAACAAAATCAGTGAGGTAATAGAATTTATGAGTCGGAGAAACATTATGGTCGCTACGATCCAAGAAACAAAGCTGAATGCAGCCTGCACAGTTGTGACGGATACAACGTGCTAGACAACGACCAGAGGGGCATATCTTTGGCATAGCAAACTGATAGCTCTACGTTCTGCACAGTGAATGAGGACGCCCCCACGCGGATTATGGGCGATTGCCATAGCTCGCCAGACATCACTATGGCATCGCCTGGCCTGATCAACGATGTCACCTTGGCAACCCGTCATCTCGCTAGGATCGGACCACCTTCCTATAATTCTCTTCATAAATAGACCACCCGATTTCAAAACCCCTGAACGCCGTACGCTTCTCAATCAAAAAAAGGCTGATTGGGAGGCCTTCAGAGAAGCCACCAACCGCAGCTTTAATAATCTGGCTATTCCGTCGGATGTTCGGGTAGCCGAGAAAAAGTTCCTGGCCATCATTAACGCAGCAGCCGCTCGCCATATCCCTGCTGGTCTAATACCCGAAGTACGACCAAACTTCCCAGCAGAGGCAGCGGGACTCGCAGATGAGCGTGATTACATTCGTCGCTCCGACCCTACTGACCCTAGAATTAGGGATCTCAACTCCGAGATCAGTAGGTTGGTCAACGAATATAAGCGGAACAAATGGCTAGACCACTTAAAGCAAACTTGAGCAATGGAACTTGAGCAACTTGAGTTCCGGAATTGGTAAGTTGTGGACAACGGTCAAATCACTCTTACCCTGTAAGGAAGAATGATCGGACAGCTGTCACTTTCGGTGATAGAACAGTGACAGATCTGAAGCGGTACGCGTGTTATTTTAACTGCTTTTTATTGAGCACCCAGAGAGTAATAAGGCGAAAAGGAGAGTATTGAGTCGTATCCGCGCCTTAACCAGAACAAGCCTAACGACAGGACGGTCCTCGTGGCTCTTGACCTTACAAAAGCATTCGAAACGGTCAATCATGCCACTCTGTTCGAGGACATTGAAGAAACGTCCCTTCCGCCCAGTTTGATAAGTTGGGTCGTAAACTATATGTGTGGGCGCCAGTCATATGTAGAATTTAGAGACAGAAAGTTGAAGCCCCGTAGAGTTAAACAAGGAGTTCCCCAGGGTGGAGTTATATCCCCGGCTCTGTTTAACCTCTACCTCTCTAAACTTCTTGCACCACCAGACGGCGTTGAAATTGTGTCGTACGCTGACGATTGCACAATTCTGGCGTCAGGACCTAAAGTGGATGACATTTGGAAAATCAACCGTTACCTCTCTGACTTAGCACGTTTTTTCACTGCGAGGAACATGAAAATATACGCCTCCAAATCATCAGCCACACTGTTTACTGCATGGACCGCAGAGGTGCGGTTGTCACTCAATGTGAAAGTCGATGACGTCAACATCCCGACTACCAACTACCCCAAAATCCGTGGGGTCACATTGGACAGCCTTTTTAGATCCTTTGCACATGCTATTTGCGATTAACTCAAAAGTAGGAACAAGGTCCTCAAGTCACTTGCCGGCAGTACTTGGGGAGCCGACCAAGAAACCTTGTTGACCTCTTACAAAGCGATAAGTCGGTCTGTAGCAAACTACGCGGCCCCTTTATGGTCGGCGAACGTGAGTACGACGCTGTGGAAGAAAATTTAGAATTGCCAGAATGCCGCCCTCAGAACATCAACAGGGTGTCTTCTGAGGACCATCTACATGAGGAGACGAAGGTCCTTACCATGCGCAGACACAATTTCCTGTTGTCTAAGCAATACCTGCTAGGGTGTTTTC
The DNA here is from genome assembly GCA_963513945.1 of Hydrotaea diabolus. Lineage (NCBI taxonomy): Eukaryota > Metazoa > Arthropoda > Insecta > Diptera > Muscidae > Hydrotaea > Hydrotaea diabolus. The sequence goes on from OY740717.1 coordinate 108,876,169, forward strand.
GCAGCAGTCCTAACCACCATCTCTTGAACAGGATGCCTCCGTCCAGGCAGATCAGGTACGATCTTTATGATCTAGAGAGAGGTCCAGCGGTATAAGAGAGAACCTTTAGATCATCGAAACTATCAGGCAGGTCTGAACAACATTCACGCCGATGATGTCGCTGCAGCAGTATCCAGCTACCGTGTGAATGTTGTGCTAGGGGAACATCCCCCGGAGATTTCATCTGACGAACAAATAAATATATTGTTGTTACAACAACAACAACATCACACCAAATTCCCATCAGTAAGTATTTGCCTCCTCATGAAGACGAAGATTCCAACGTTCGAAGAACCTCGCTTTCAGCGGAGCAATCTCTACAACATCTATTAGGGCAATGAATGGACGATTGATATTTATATCAGATATGTGGTGGTCATCACAGCAAAACGATAGATGGCAGGAAACGAATGAATCAAGGGAGACCGGACATCCCGCCGCCGAAACATCCTGTAAACCAAACCGAGCTTTTGACCGAATTCCAGTAAGAACTTGTTTCCTACCCCTAACAGAGAGTCGTGGTCGGATGTACCCCTTGTATAAAATTAACCAGTCATCTTTATTATTCTGACGGCTCTAAATTGGACACCAAAACTGGAGATATTTATATAAAAACCCTCTGCATCGAAAGTATTCCAAGCATAACAATAAGAGCTGAAATCAAAGCATATGCCCTGGTTGCTCAAAAAACGCTATAGAACGTCACAGCGGGCGGCAAAATCGACAAAACACATTGGGGACACTTTGCTGAAAGAAGATCAAGAAAGCTATTAAGTCTAAAGATAACAGAATTAAGCAAAATGATAGGCGTTCCTACCGGGCACTCACCACTTAAGGCAATGGGGATGTCTTGGTAAAGGATCAAAAGTTTCGTAGTGTGACAAACCTAGAGCACATTATGGGGATGTGTTGGCGAAGGATCAAAAGTTCCGTAGTGCGACAAACCTAGAGCACATAATTAGGATGTGTTGGCGGGACCAACCAACCAATCACAACGGGACCTACTCATTGGCCTAATCTATGCTGCGTGCGGCTGCCAATTTTACCTAAGCAAGAAACTCAATTTCCATTTGTTGATGTACAATGTTCTTTAAATTTATGTACATTTTCAACAGATTGTTGTAAATTTGTCAGCAAAATTATGTAAAAACTTTCATTAAGTTGATGTACAATTGATGTAGGGAATTGAAGAAGCATTGATGAAAAGTTTTACATTAAATTGAAAAAAGTGTTGTAGGTTGGAAGCCAAAAATCGTCACATTTATGTACGAATTCGCGGAATTGAAAAGCCCTTTTCTCCAAATAACTGTAATTGTAAAATAAAGAAATGTATTCATATGAATTTATGCCAATAACACTGTGGAACATTTTTGGGGTTATTGTCTGGCGGGTGAGAAATTCCAAGTCAGGGTGATGGTACTAGGTCAGTATATTAAAACCCTCAAAGGGTTTTGCGTTCGTATGTGCCAGTTTTTTTTAAGTATCTTCACTTAATTGTAAATAAAAGCAGAACGCGTTAATCGATTTCTATGATCTATGTCGCATTTTGTTTATAGGTTATGTGACTTTACGTAAAAGTTATAAGACTCTACACGTTTTTCCGTTCGGAATTTATATGTTTTAAAAAGAAAAAAAATTTTTTTTGGCAAAATTTTCTTCATAAATTTATTTCTAATTGCAAAAATGTTGATTTGGTAGAGAAACAGTATATTAATGGATTAAAGAAAATGTAATTATTAATTTTTCTCAATTTATTTCAGCAAAATCGAACTAGTCGTTCTCGAGTTATGTCAAACTACGTTTTTGCCAACATTTTACAACTAAGCGAAAAAACATCAAGATAAGGAAAAAATGTAAAAGGTCATAAAAAAAACTGGCACATACGAACGCAAAAGCCTTTAAGGGTTTTAATATACTGACCTAGTACCATCACCCTGACTTGGAATTTCTCACCCCCCAGATTGGCTGTTGTACTGTGTAATTTCTCATTATGTACATATTGATTTTGATGATACTCGATGTTGTACATGTAAAAATAGACTAAACAAACAAAGCTTTACGGTTAACTCTTTTTCAAATATTTACTCAGTAACTCTCGCCAGCTGTTATCGTATTCGGTCCGAATTCTATTCGACTTTTTTGAGAAAACGAATTCTGAAGAAATTCTAAGCTACGTGGCTGATAGACATTTTTTATTATAAATGTAGAAAGAGCGGGTTGACATATTTTCGGTAAAGTTTGTAAAGTAAAAGCGAAAAGGAAAAAGACCTTATAATCATTAATTTGTTATTAATATTTCATAATTTCTCTACATTCCGGCTTGTGATGAAAATCGATCAATGTCGTTCTGACTCGATTTGCGATTTTAAACGAACTTTTGAATACTGCGGTAAAAACTTACCATGTAGAAAGAAACAGCCGTTATTCATTTTTAGATTAATTATTTTTTTATATTAATTTGAATACATTCGAAAATGACTTCACAACATCTGCTATATTTTTTTATAAATGTCAAATATTCCTTCACCAAAATTTTAATTTTTATTTCAAGCCTTAGCATAACACGTCAATTACACTATGAAATTTTAGTAACGAAATCGATCAGACTTTGGATCCGAATTCGGATGTATTTTGCTTCAAACAACTACCCTAAAGTCCAGGGTAGCCGAGTGACGTCATGACACTTCAGTAAAATGTTATGGGCTTCACTTAAGTGTTCGTCTTCGTACTCATTTCACTGCACTCACTACCAGTAGAGCTGCAAAACTATCAAGTTGTTTCATCAGATATTTTCTATCGATACAATAGAGTCTTTTTCAGTTTTTAATTTAATATTTAATGTACGAAAAAAATTAAACAAATATTACTAAAACTTAAATTAAAAACGAGTAAAAACGTCGTTAAATTCGGCCAGGACAAATAACCTCCGCCGTGGATTCGTTATTCAAATATCAATATTCTGGATGACCCTTATTTTTTGAACCCTAGCATCCATGATTACGGACCACACTTTTTAAAAGTTCTAATAATAATTCAATTCCGTATATGAATTTGTCGTGAAATTTTCTTGAGTACCGCATTTAGAATTGGTCGCAACAGACACAAAGGCGGACGGCCATGGCTAAATCGTAGATTGTCCTGTATACTTTGCAGTTTCTTCGATCCATTTTTCGAGGTGATGAGTTTATTTAATTGTGGTTATTAATTTTTGTTGTTTAATGTTACTCCGGTTGAAGAAATATCCGGAGAATTATTGGGACCATCCAAATATCGTAAGCGCCATCGCCAGGGCTGCCGACCAAAAACCACAGAGAAATTGTTTAAAAACGAAATCGTCAAAAACTTCATATTAAAGATATAAATCATCGTAAAATCGTCACAGAAAGGGATATTTTTTTCGTTACAAATGTAGTTAACAATATCAATTTAATGGGATTAAAACAAACTTACAAACACAATCACGATTCTAGTTATTTCCAACGTAAATAGAGTGCTAGCTTGCTAATCCAAATTAATGATTGTATACCGTGATTCGGATTACCGAAATATTCAGATCAATACAAAGGCTGTTATTATGCGTAATTTTTCACACAGTTAAAATTTTAAAATTTCAAAACAAATTTTATTTCAATAAAAAAGGAAAAATATATACATACACCTTCAAAATAATTATTTTTTTTAAAAACTTGTAATGTATGTTTGCTGTTGATTCAATGCACATGCTTCTAAAGTTTTATTTCCCAATTCTTTGAGCATTAATATGTAATCTGTTTTTATGCCTCGTTCCTTTGCCCAATCTGTAGAAATATTTAAAGCCTGTACATCTTCACCTTTTAAACGCGTTTAGCCATAGCAGGCTCTGCCTCTATGTTTTCCATATCTGATTCTGAACTGCTGAGAGAATTTCATCGTCAGATATTTGCACGTCATTAATGCGAAGAAACAAGTGATTTTTGTGCGCAATTCTTCAACTTCTTCACAACAATCCGCAGAGTCATTCTTAGGAGGTACTTGTTGAAATAATGATAAATGTGATGTTGTCCATCTCTGAGAATGAATATGTTTCCAACAGCACTTTATAGTAGAATTGGGCACCCTGTCTCAGACCGTTTAAGCAATTTACAAGCGTGCTTCAAACTAATTTGTTTCAGAAATATGTCTGAGTTGTTTGTTTCAGAACTTACCAATTCACACAAGAGGTCTTTTTGTAATTTAGTTTTGTCAGTCAAGTCATAGAACAAACATTAAGGAAGTCGGTACATATGTATAGGGTGCCGCAAAACTACCGTTGTGGTTTGAATGTTAAATAACTTTTTAAATTTATTTTTATTTTAGTATTTTGTGAAACATACTTGGGGAATTTGAAATGGAACACCACACAACAAACAACGATCAGCATTGTTGAATTTTATTTTAAAAATCAAGTCAATTGTTTTGACGCAGCGTGCTTATCGTCGCCTTTTTAATGTGCATACTGGTCCTTCAGAACCAACAATAAACCGCTTGGTTGAAAATTTTCGACAACATGGTACAGTAAGACACCTTCCATTTACCGGAAGACCACGTACGGTCCACACGGACAAAAATATCCAAAGTGTTGTGGATAGTGTCTAGGACAGTTCAGAAACATCAACAAGAAGACGTTTGGCACTACTGGGGCTATCGCGGAAAGAGCACGAATGTGCGTAGCCGAAAATGACCACCACTTGCGGGATATAATTTTTCATACTTAAGCCAAAAATATTTCCCATTAATATACAATGTGTAGAAAAAATAATAAAATAAATGAATAAATTATTAGCCAATAAATAAAAAAGTTATTAAACATTCAAACCAAAACGGTAGTTTTGCGCCACCCTGTACATACTTGTGCTTATGATGTCCCATTAGTTGCAAAATTTCATTCGCGATTTTGTCAGAAAAAAAAATTGCGTGCAAAAAAACAGCAATATAAAGAAAAAAAATCGGTTTATCGAGCAACAATTAATGCATACTATAGAGTATGCAAAGCTTAATATAGGGTGATCCATCTAGAGGTATTTTTTCAGAACAAAAAAATATATTAATTCAAATCAAGTGTGGAATCTTTATTGGTAATTTGAAAGGGAATTTTTGGCATTTATTTTTTGAATATAATTTCCTTCATATGTTGGCCGCATCTACGCCTCAGGGTTTCCATTCTGGGGGTCCAATTTTGGATGACTCGCTCGAGCATTTCGACCGGTATGGCTTTAATGACACGCGTGATGTTGGCTTCCAAAACCTGAATCTTAGCTGGTTTCTCAGCATAGACTTTGGACTTTACGTAACCCCAAAGAAAAATGTCCAAAGGTGTGATATCACTCGATCTAGGCGGCTAATTCACCTGTCCAAAACGTGAAATTAGCTGCTTTTCGAAATGACCTCTCAATAGATACTTTTTTTGAGCAGCTGTATGGCAAGTGGCATCGTCCTGTTGAAACCAAGTGTCGTCAAGTTTACGGGCTTCAATTTCAGGTAGCATAAAGATCGCTATTATGGCGCGATAGTGAGCACCATTCACGGTTACGTTCTGGCTATCATCATTTTTGAAAAAATATGGACCGATGATTCCACCAGCTTATAAACCGCATCAATCCGTGGTTTTATCTGGGTATAATGGCACCTCTTCTTGTTACTCTTCAGCCCAAATGCGGCAATTTGGTTTATTGAAAATTTTGGTCGAAAACAGCGGATCTTCCCGTTTCTCACCGACCGCTCATTTCCATAATACAGTTGCCAACATTTGAAGGTAATTATTTTCAAAAAATAAATGCCATGAAATGTCCTTTCAAATTCCACACATGATTTGAATTTTTATATTTTTTTTTGTTCTGAAAAAATACCTCTAGATGGATCACCCATTATATTCAGTTCGATTATATTATATTCAAAAGTTAGGTCGATTCTGAGAGTGAGGGATGAAATTATAGGCTAAATTAGAAGACCCGTATCGCGGCGTTTGTTTATGTTAGTTCGAATTTTTTTTAATCGAACTTTGCAGTGAAATGCCGATTTTCAGCATATTATTTATATGGGTTTGTGGCTATAACTCGTCGACCAATTGATATTTTTTCAATCTGTAAAAGCCAAATTATTGCTAGAGACCTGTCCAACAATTGAAATTTTTTAAAAAATTTATTTAGAAAATTTTTGTGGTGCTTCTGAAGCAAAATGTTGGAGAAATTATTTTTTTTCATGCTTTTTGAATATATTTTCCACAAAACTAAGTCTTTTTTGCTTTCTGTTTGATCTACAATATGCTTTCTTCAATAAATTTCATTTGAGAAGAAAACAATCATAATACAAAAATTGCGTTTTCCAGCTTAATATTAATTTACTTCCTATTTTTTATGTATCAATTTTGTTGTGTTGGTTTTGAAGAAACACTGAAAAAGAAAAAGAGGTAGAAGTAATTAAAAAGGGAAGTTCCAAGAATTAGTAAAACAACTTTTTTGTTTTCAACCACCGCACAGGTAGCGATTTTTTTTTATTTCGTACAAGTCAACTAATTTCAAAAATAAAGATTCAGTTAAGACTCGAAACTCAGCCGAAGCTGATGTCTTTTAATTTTCGCTCGGTCGTGATAAAATACGCTTTTATTTTTTTGGAACTTATTTCATTTTGTGAGTGATTTAAGTTAAGTACATCGGTTTCATAAAAATAACAACAACAAAAACATTGTATAATAATAATATATATTGTATTAAAAATGTCGGAACCAAAATGTAAAATGGACCATTTTTGCAATGTTTTTGGACGTTTCATAGCAAGCGATGAAAAATGTGGCAATGCGAGTGATTTTTTTTGGAAGCCTATAAACAATATTTCTTGCATGAGCTCATCACTTAAAACTAAACTATGGCCCTAAAAAAGTTAGCTTTAATTGCTATTCAACTCTTAATGGAAAAGTAAAAAGAAGAAGGCTATGCCTTTTGCATGCATTACTTCTCAGAATACGAACCTGGTGAAGGTACATCCTATGAAACATCAAAGGACCCAATCCTAGTCACACAAAACAATTGGGTGGAATTGTTGCAAATTTTGTGTTTGACTCAAAAAAAATCATAACTACTGGCTTCATTTTTGAAAGGAAATAATTTGCTGGCGAAAGCTACCAAAGTAACAGCATATCGAAAACGTCAAAAAGAGTAGAAAAGTTCTTCAATGTGAATGATGCAAAAAAAAATTCGCTTATTGTAACGATATTGAAAAGTTAATGAAGACGATAGGGTTAACCTATAAATAAGAAGATTGGCGTTTTTTCATCGATAGTGCACTAATCAGCTTAAAAATTGTGCTTTTGCAGAAGACAAATAGAATGCCTTCTGCTCCGATTGCATATAGCACTGACACTAGTGAAAATTTCGATAATTTGAAACACATTCTGGAAGTAGTCAAATATAACGAACACCAGTGGTGCATTTGCTGCGACCTCAAAACAGTTTCATTGATTACAGGCTTAACAGCATCTGGCCGTCCAAAATATCCGTGTTTTTTGTGCGATTGGGATTCACGATTAAAGGAAGAAACCAGTACAAACAGCATAACTGGAATAGTCGCATTGGACGGAAATGGTCTAAAGACAATAGGTTACACAAAAGTCTTGTTACTGAAATGAAAATTATGTTGCCGTTGCTCTACATTAAACTTGGCATTGGTAAAATTTGAAATGTATCGCAAAAAGACCAGCAGTATTTATCCGCTTAAAATACATTTTCCCAAGACTAAGTAACGCCAAAATTCAGGAAGGGGTTGTTAATGGTCCCGACATACGGAAACTAGTCGTCAAGATTTTGATCAAGTACTGACAGACCGAGAATTAAATGCATGGCTCGCATTGAAAGCAGTCATTAATGGACTTTTGGGTAAATAACGCAAAGACAACTACAGGCAATCTGTTGCAAACATGTTGGCAGCTTTCGATGAAATTGGGGTTAATATGTCGTACAAAATTCATCTCTTGCATCAGCATGTTGATCAACTCGCTCAAGAGTTCCCAACTGAATCTGATGAGCAAGGCGAACGTTATCACCAAACTGCGCTTCCATTTGAAATAAGGTAACTATAGAGTGTGTATATTTTGAATTCCTAGATTTTTCTAATATCTTTGTCAGAGTAAACAACTTAAACATGTTAACGATTGAAAACTATTTTCGTTTCAGGTGCAGAGGTAAGAAATCCCCAGATGCGATACTCGCTGAAATTTGTTGGTGGTATAAAAACACCATTGAAGAAGAGGAAGACGAGGAAGAAGGGGAAGACAAAGATAAAATTCCAGAATATCTGTTGGAGGAAATAATCGACCTTTCTGATGACGATGGCCAAGATATTAGAGAGAGCAGTGATGTTGATCCACAGCCGCCTGTAAAACGGTAACTGGCCAAATCATTAATTTAATTTATTTAATTTTTTTTCTTAAAACTTTTCATAACTAAAACCAACAGTGAACAAAATTAATACAAAAAAAATGAGAAGTAAATTAATATTAAGCTGGAAAACGCAAGTTTTGTATTATGATTGTTTTCTTTTTAAATGAAATTTATTGAAGAGACTGAGAAGCATATTATAGACCAAACAGAAAGCAAATAGGACTTAGTTTTGTAGAAAATATTTTCAAAAGCATGAAAAAAATAACTTTTCCAACATTTTGCTTCATAGGCACCACATTTTTTTAAAAAAAAAAAATAATAATTGGACAGGTCTCTAGCAATAGTTTATCTTTTACAGATTGAAAAATATCAATTAGTCGACGAGTTATAGCCAAAAAACCATATAAATAATATGAAAATCGGCATATGACTGTAAAGTTCGAAGGTCGATTAAAAAAAATTCGAACAAACATAAACAAACGCCGCGATACGGGTCTTCTAATTTAGCCTATATTTTCACCCCTCACTCTCGGAATGGGGTATCTGCCTTGAAGTCTAGGTGAAGAAAATGCGCCAATTCAGCTGAGTCATGTTGTCCCTGATGGCAAGCGGGACAAACTGGTGAAATAGCATTACATTCACGCTAAAGCTGGATACTGTCGCATCATTAGCTTGAATATCGTCCAGACCTACCTGTTAGTTTCAAAGATCTAAGGGCTATCTCTTGTATCGCTGGACCTCTCTCGCTAGATCTATTATCTATGGCGGTGGGGAAGCATGTATCGAAGATAACCAGAAGGTGCTGCTTAGACAACAAAAAATAGTGTTCGCACGGAAAGTACCTTCGTCACCTCATGTGGACGGTCATCAGAAGTCACGAGAAGACAGTCTGTTAACTCAAGGAACTTACTTACGTTCGCCGACCACACCGGCGCTGCGTAGTTCGCTACAGAACGAACTATAGCTTTGTAAGAGGTCAACATGGTTTCTTTGTCTGCTCTCCAAGTGCTGCCGGCGAATAACTTAAGGACCGTGTTCCTACTTTTCAAATAATATCAGATAGCTGAGCATGTCACTTACCATTAAGTGACAACCGCACATCTGCGGTCCATACAGTGAGTAGTGTAGCTGATGATTTCATATTTTCATGTTCCTCGTACAGTAGCGCACATTGTTCGTGCAATGCTTTTACGTATAACACTCGTTTTTCTCGGTCGTCTGCTAAGCAATAAAAATAAATGATTTCGCACCATTTGTGTTTATTTTTCAAATTTAAATCAGTCGTTTTATAAAAAATTCGTTTATTGTTCAAAACCAAAGCGACAATTGGTAAATCTCTTAAATAATTTATAACAGTTGATTTTTATATAACAATAGGTACATTATTCTCTGTCTTATATGTGAATGTAGAATTATTTAAATTTTCAAATACTACTAAAATTATAAATCAAAATAACAGACGGATAATTGTCGATAAAGGTATTTACACATATTTCTGTGATCTATATACGATTTTAACAAACGACAGTCTCAGCGTCTTCCGCACATTTATACCTGAAAATAAACCAAGCATATCGAAGTTAACACTGGAGCCTAACAAAGACAGGTTCATACTTTTTGATAATAAAAATAACATATACAAAAATTAGCATTGAAGGCTCGGATCTATTTAAGATTGGAAACCGGCCTAAGTGTTCGTGCATGCAAAAAACAGGATATGGTTACAATATGATCACTGCAACATTTGTACGTTTTCTTCAATAAAAATATTGTTGTCGCAGATAAAGCACTTTTATTTATAAGTATGTTCCAGTTTAACAATAGTATGATTTCGCCAATATAAAAGTTGCTGACATAAAAAGATAGTAGCTGGAACAATAAATATATGGTTGGCACGACATAGTATAGTTTATTAAGTTTTATGTTAACAATAATATGACTACGGCAATCATGCAGTATGGTTGCCATTTTTACCAATTTAGAATATGGTTGATAAAACAATGTTATTGATGCGTATCTTACTGCTACGACACAAGTATTATAATTGTAAAACCCAACCAACGATACATAAAATACACTCGGCAATAGGGTTTTTTTCAACTTTAACGTTACCCATGAAATTTTCAGCAGGATCCCAGGAAATTTTAGAAAACTTACACATTTATATTGGATATTGTATCTTGCTGGAATCAAACTTTAATTGACCAACAATCCGGCGTTTTAAGGTTAAATACGAAAACATTTTATTGATTTGTGGAAGTGGAAAAAATTATTTTGAGTATTACTTCTTTATAGGTGAGAAAACTTATGACGGAGTTGAAAATGAATCTACAGTGACTCCCAGTGAAAATGGCCCATCCATGTAAAATTTGGATTATTTATCGAACACACTGAAAATTATGAATAAAGAAAAAGAAACGGACTTCATCTTTTAGATCATACATTTTATTAGAGAAAAAATGTCAGACTTAAAATGACCCACTTAAATTGTGCCTTAACAATAGGTTTTATAATTTTTTGTTTAGTCGTCAATACTTTGTTGGGAACCATCGGGAAACCTATTTTAGGTAATTTTTATTCGAAATTTCATGTTTCATGCTCCACTTGTTGCCACCAATTTTCTATAATGTTCAAATGTGGATACTGTGGAGGTATTTTTATAACTCGGGGAAACTATAGAGCTATTGGTGGAAGTGTAAAGTCTCCAGCATTCCCAATTTTTTAGCACTTTGTTTTAGATTTTCTTAAAGGATGTTTAAATGCTGATGTTTATCCATATACTATTCGATAAAAAAGCGTTTGCCGACTCCAGGTGCTGAACAAGTTTTCTCTAAACATTTACTGAACCGAATATGTTAAATTTACTTTAATCTGTAAATAAAACATGGTTCCAAAACGAAATACCCATCATTATATAGTTGTGGACAAACTCCAAGCAAACTTCTTTATATTTGACAGAAATAAAATATTTGTTCCGGCGTTAGGCAAAACTCTTTGAACCGCATCAGCACTACACTTAATGTTTAAATGTTTTTCATTCACTCAGTCAAAGATTCTGATGTGATTTTCGCACGATCCAACATTTTTTTTTCGCATTTTTGATTTTATTATTAATTTTCTTCTCCGTTATTTATCTTTAATGTTGTTTTTCACTGTTCCCCGAGGCACTAGTACAATTCGTGATATTTCTCTAATAAGTGTGATTTTTTATTAATTTTCGAATGTCGTTGGAAGTATGACGTCCCATCTTTTTTGACTTGGCAAAGTGAACCCGTCTTTCACAAACGCTGTGTGGTAGTGGCTAAGGAGTTCGCCGACAATCAAAACTAAGCTTTATTCGCCAATCTGCTTTACTGGATAGCGTTATTTAACGCAATCTTTATTTTAGCCCATTTTCAGTGTGACATGCAATTTTGACATTTATTCTTCATTCTACTTCCCTGCTATATTTTTATGCTTAATTTTTGAAATGTGGGGTATTTTAAGAGCAAACATAACTGTGTTTGTCATAATTAGGGCTAGGTTAGAAATATTAGGAACTTTTCTAAAATTACGCTCAAAAACAAAAACTAACGACAGTGGGTCATTTTGACTGGTGACTACCAGTCTAAACGTGTGTTTTGACTCTCAGTTTATGTCCGTAATTACCGCACGTATTTTACAAAATAATAATAAAAAATTTATTCACATTCACACTACACATATTCACAGGACAATTTGATTCTGTAATAACATGTCTACACTACATCGCGAATTACCTAATTCGCTCTTTGAATTACTTACGCGAATTAACCTCTACACGTACTTTATTCGATTTTACAGTTGCTTTTGCTTCGGTATTCCAAAGAAAAATATTCTGTTTTACTAAATAATTATTATATCGAGCTCGAGGCCAAGGTTATTATTTTTTGTTATATTTTTCTCTTTATTCGATATTTCGTTCCTCTTTGAAGAACATCATCAGGAATCTACAAGATATTTCATTGGAAATACAAAAACAAATGAACATGTAAATTACGTAAAAACAAAAAACATTTGTTCCCACACTTACAACTAAATTAAACAAAATAACTCCGTAGCGAGTACCTCAGTTTCTTGTTGTTAAGAAATGTACTGACCGTCGTTGCTTTGTTGCACTTTTTTGTTCTTTCTTTATTTGTTTTTCTTATAAGGCTCCTATAACTTTGAGCAGAATTATCAACGTCAGTTTTAAAATTCATTCTCTGCTCATTTGGAGCATTTCGAGTGTTAATCGTTTGTTGTAGTTGCTTTCACATTGTAACACACTCACTCTCTTAAGCTCTGGTTGGTGTTTTTCGCTTGCACAGTGGGCCATAAGTGCTGTTTTTGGTGTCATCATATTATTATTTTTTAATTTTATGTCGGATTTGTGTCCTGACAGTCTGTTTTTGGTGGTACCTATGTAGTTATTTACATTAAAAATCCTATTTTTTTTATTAATTCTATAGAATTAAACTCCTCTTTTTTTAAGTTTGGCTATGAGCTATAAAATTTTGGTTTTTTGCAATAAAGTGAATCAAAAAGCAAGTAAATGGCAGCAGAGCAGTATGCTTCGATATTTTCCGATAAAAATTAAAGAAGGCAACGATTTCTTTGTAATTCAAAAATTAACTACCATCAATCAACGTAATTCGCTCTCAAAATTTCGTACGGTGAACTAGTACGTAACTCGGGTTGAATTACGAAAAATGACTAGTGTAAACGCCATATAAACAACCAATTTATAATAGGCACACAAGTATGGTACGAAGAAGCCGACTATCACTTACAACGAAATGCGTCTTCCAAGTGATGTTGTGCATATGCCAAATCTTCGCTGACGTAAATAGTTAAGAGACCAGCTGTGCTTTATGGATTCCAACAATGGATTTAGAAGCCTAATTCTCCAAAACATGTTCAATATTCACTGTCGAGGCGTTAGCTATACTTGAGGCCTTACTTAGTGCTTGTTAAAACATGTAATCTCGGAAAATAGTTGGTCATTACTGATAGCAAATCTGTTCTACATGCTATTGAATCAAGATGCGGCAATTACATTCAACCCTACATTCTTAGGATAAAGAATGAGGTGTATGAACTGACCGAAGCAGGCTATTGGATACCCGGTCACTCAGGTATAGATGGAAATGTGTATGTCGACTCAGTCGCGGTTAATCACACTGACAGGTGGATACCCCCCTGCATATCACATGGACTTGAAGCAGATTGACAGAAAATCAGCAGTGGACTTTTGGCAGCAGAAATGGGATACTAGAATATACGGGGGACGACATTACTCCTTTACCCCGAGGGTCATGGTTTAAGAAATAAGACATCCCCGTAATGTTATAACTACGACATGCCGTCTAAGATTTGGCCATAACCCAATGAGACATCATCTACACATAATCAACATAACCAGTTGTCATCTTTGTGACTTTAGGGTGATCCAGACTATGGACTACGTCACATTTTCCACGAATCGCATAGACATGGACATTCGATATTCCTTTATTCAGAAAATAAACATGTTAAATATACGCCGTCCCAGCATTGACATACTGCTGAAGACAGGCAACATCGGAATATTTATCATTAAAAGATCTACAGAGATGCAGAAATTCTAGTTTAAGATCATCTGATATGCCATTGGCATGATCAGAAGACACTATTTATAGAGAAGCGATGTAAATAAGACAACAGAGTTTCCCCGCTTCAATACTATATTTCCCTTGAATTCAATCCGATGAAAGTGGCAACATAGATCATGTGCAACATAGACCACTTTTAATTTCAACCACACTAAGGGTGTTATAATTACATATTATTAATATGTCAGATGAAGTAGTAGTCATTCGCTCTCAGAAATTTGTTTGGTGAATTACGTAATTCGTAATGCAATTGGGTGTTGAATTACGAAAGGGTGCGCGAATTAAAAATACGAATCTTGATAGCAAATTGTACGAGTAATTTAAATAAAACCACATCTATAACATCGGCTGATTCATTATTCATTACACCTGATAAAAGTGGTGAAGACGTTAAGCCGACAACGGTGAACAAAAGATGCTATTTCACTCTTTTTGCTTAGATACATACTTTTACCTGGGACTGACATCTGCAGTCGTTTGCAAGGCACTTTCTGCGACCTTCGATGCCGTTAAAAGGACGTGGCTACAACTTAAAACGAAAGCTGATGAAATTAATGGCAACGGCAAAATACACCTTAAAACAATATTTTTTTGTGTTTAAGCTCGCATATCTTTTTTTTCCTAAAGTAAAACTTTTCTTCTTGTTTGAAGGAGTAGAGCTCACTTTCCGCAAAGAAAAACTTACGGGCGTTGGAACTGTGGCCTTTGAACTTGAACTGGCAGATTCGCTACACCTTGCTCGACCTGGTTGAGAGGAAATTGATTTCATCTTCAGTGTTAAACTTTATTTTTTTCCTTTCAGTATTGTTTCCCATTTTATAATAGAAAGACTAAGACCGCAACAACGTCTCCAAATTGTGCAACTGAATTATGGAAATGAGAAACGAGAAGATTCGCTGTTTTCGAACAACGGTTTATTCAGTGATGAGGCCCCTTTCGGGCTCAACGGAAAGGTCAATAAATAAAATATCCGCGTTTGGGCTGAAGAGCAACCAGAAGAGGTTCAAAGCTGTCATTATATGCAGAGAAAACCATGGTTTGGTGCAGTTAATGGGCTCATCGGTTCATAGTTTTTCAAAAATGATGATGGCCGGAAAGTAACCGTGAATGGTGCTCGCTCTCGCGCCATGATATCGGACTTTTTTCTACCTAAATTGAAGCCCGTAATCTTGATGGTATTTGGTTTCGACAGAACGGTGCCACTTGCCATACAGCTGCTCAAACAATGGATTTATTGAAAGGTCATTTCAAAGTGCAGCTAATTTTACGTATTTGACCGGTGAGTTGGCAGCCTAGACCGTGTGATATCACGAGTTTAGACTTTTTTCTTTGGGGCCACGTAAAGTCCAAAGTCTACGCCATACCGGTCGAAATGCTCGAACGAGTCATGCAAAATTGGACCTTCCGAATGGGCACGCTGAGACTTAGTCGCGGTTAACATTTGAAGGAAATTATATTTAAAAAATAAATGGCATAAAATGTCCTTTCGAATGAACAGCATAGATTCCTCACTTGATTTGAATTTTTGTTTCTTTTTTTGTTTTGAATAAATACCTCTAGACTGATCACCCGATATAAAGGATTTTTCGCATTAGTGACCCTTGTCCGTGTGTTCCGGTTCCAGTTTAGTTTACTATCCAACACCAGTCTAAGATATAAGCACTATAGGATAACAAAAGTGTAACCTAATCAATGCACAGTGGTCTTACTTAAATGGAGACAGCAGCCAAAAATACTTCCAGCTCTGGATTCCAGCTAGGTCTCTGGATTTGGTGTTATCATCGCCGTCTACATTTTCGTCGTCGTCATCATCATCCAACTGCGAGACTTCCCCGCAGTTGCCCTCGCAACAACATCAACATATACAGCATCTTACACCACAGATTGCTGTTGCCACTCTTGACAGTGCATCAATTTTGCAATTTAATTTCAATGGCCTACGAAACAAAATCAGTTAGGTAATAGAATTTATGAGTCGGAGAAACATTATGGTCGCTGCGATCCAAGAAACAAAGCTGAATGCCACCTGCAGCATGCACTGTTGTGACGACTACGTAAGAATCGCACCAGAAGTGTATGTGGGGGACTTGCTTTCCTGTTACACCATTCTGTGCAGTACAGACTTATTTCGCCTGAGCTTGACTCTAGAGACCCATACATGGAATGTATGGGGGTAGCAGTCAAGCCTGGAACTGCCGAAATAGAGTTGTACAACGTATACATCCCGCCGGTTGGTAGCTGTGCCCCGCGTTATCTGCCTGACATTAGCAATTTGATACAAGGCAATAACCGCTTGGTCCTAGGAGACTTTAATGCTCACCATGAACTGTGGCATTCTTGATAGCTCTACGTTCTGCACAATGAATGAGGATGCCCCCACGCGGATTATGGGCGATTGCCATAGCTCGCCAGACATCACTATGGCATCGCCTGGCCTGATCAACGACGTCACCTTGGCAACCCGTCATCTCGCTAGGATCGGATCACCTTCCCATAATTCTCTTCATAAATAGACCACCCGATTTCATAACCTCTGAACGCCGTACGTTTCTCAATCAAAAAAGGCTGATTGGGAGGCCTTCAGAGAAGCCACCAACCGCAGCTTTAATAATCTGGCTATTCCGTCGGATGTTCGGGTAGCCGAGAAAAAGTTCCGGGCCATCATTAACGCAGCAGCCGCTCGCCATATCCCTGCTGGTCGAATACCCGAAGTACGACCAAACTTGCCAGCAGAGGCAGCGCAGACGAGCGTGATGACATTCGTCGCTTCAACCCTACTGACCCTAGAATTAGGGATCTCAACTCAGAGATCAGTAGGTTGGTCAACGAATATAAGCGGAACAAATGGCTAGACCACTTAAAGCAAACTTGAGCAATGGAACTTGAGCAACTTGAGTTCCGGAATTGGTAAGTTGTGGACAACGGTCAAATCACTCTTACCCTGTAAGGAAGGATGATAGGACAGCTGTCACTTTCGGTGATAGAACAGTGACAGATCTAAAGCGGTACGCGTGTTATTTTAACTGCTTTTTATTGAGCACCCAGAGAGTAATAAGGCGAAAAGGAGAGTATTGAGTCGTATCCGCGCCTTAACCAGAACAAGCCTAACGACAGGACGGTCCTCGTGGCTCTTGACCTTACAAAAGCATTCGACACGGTCAATCATGCCACTCTGTTCGAGGACATTGAAGAAACGTCCCTTCCGCCCAGTTTGAAAAGTTGGGCCGTAAACTATATGTGTGGGCGCCAGTCATATGTAGAGTTTAGAGACAGAAAGTTGAAGCCCCGTAGAGTTAAACAAGGAGTTCCCCAGGGTGGAGTTATATCTCCGGCTTTTTTCACTGCAAATATCCGCCTCCAAATCATCAGCCACGCTGTTTACGTCAACATCCTGAATACCAACTACCCCAAAATCCTTGGGGTTACATTGGACAGCCTTTATAGATCCTCTGCACATGCTATCTGCGATAAACTCAAAAGTAGGACAAGGTCCTCAAGTCACTTGCCGGCAGTACTTGGCGAGCCGACAAAGAAACCTTGTTGACCTCTTACAAAGCGATAGGTCGGTCTGTAGCAAACTACGCAGCACCTGTATGGTCGGCGAACGTGAGTACGACGCTGTGGAAGAAAATTTAGAATTGCCAGAATGCCGCCCTCAGAACATCAACAGGGTGTCTTATGTCTTCTGACATAATTTCCTGTTGTCTAAGCAATACCTGCTAGGGTGTTTTCGCAGCAGTCATCTTAACCAACATCTCTTGAACAGGATGCCTCCGCCCAGGCAGAATTTGGATGATCTACTACCTCCAGACTCGGGTTTGTCTACAATTAATCCCATTTTCAATCGAAATTGTGATTGAATATGTTTTTTCTTCTCTGGCATTTAGCCTTTCTTTCCGAAGTCCTAATTTGCCACACTTTCAGTTCAAGCCTTTAGATACATGAAGAAAAAAATTCAAAAAATCGAATATATGCGTGTAGAGGTGATAATCAAAATTCATAGTGACGAGGTTGAACCTCTTTTTCCACACATTTTTCAATATTATTCATTTCTGAGGGCTTCGCGCTACATATGTAACAATTAGTATCTAATGTTTGGGTTAAGGCATTACATACTTTACCATTGTAAGTTGCAAACTATGTACAATTTGTTTTGTTTTGTGAGCTGTCTTGAAGTCAGTGGGTATTAACCTGTCAATTTTGTTTTTGATGTACATCTCTTCATCTAGAGACAGTTGAGTCGACTCTTTTTCAAATTGAACGGTCGAGGATTTTTCCAAATTACATTAGTACTCTGTGACTTAAATGGCTTTGTTAAAAGTTGCAAGGGCACATATGAAGTGACAAATAAGTTATTCTCTTCCAAATTATTATCATCAACTTTCTGTTTGCACTCACTGTGTCCCGAACTGCCATCAAAACCCCATCTTCCTATAAGGATAAGACCGTACACTGCTTTATCCAAAACTTCATTCGCTCTGTAGTTCTAAAATTCGCGCGGCGGTATGGTCCAATAAACATTGCAGCTCAACTTCAGCATGATGATCGGTAATAGTTATATTGCTGAATATAATCTTGATACTTTGACTGATGTTTAAAAACTAAAACTTTATTTGAAGTTAAAATAAGTGGGCAAAAAAAACTAAAAATAGTACTTGAAAAACATTCATTGTATACAAAGAACACAAAAAGTTAAGAACATTCAAATTGTCCAGATTTTCAATATTCATTTGACCTTTATTTTCAATATTCATTTTGATTTATTACAATACAGAATTGATCTAAATTGTTTTTTATATTTTTAAGTTGCACTTAACTTCTAACCAGTAACACTTCAAACAACAAACGTCTTAGTTGCATGTTCTCTCTTTTCAAGCTATTCTTAAATGTGACGTTGAGAGTAAAACAAAAACAATCGTTATGAAAAGCTTATTGTTACAACAGATAGTAAAAATTAGTACAGATTTGTACTAATTTTTGAACTTTAATTTTTTATTTTTGGAGTATTACCAGATACGTTTCAGGTGGGTTTACACACAGTGGCCGATACCATTTTAGTAGTAACATTTGCGCCGACTTCAGTGCTTCCGAGAGCACTTTTGGATCCTTGCCCATGCCTGTCACCACCACATAAACCGCGTATGCAATTGCCTTGCAGCACGTCTTCTCCATGGTGTTGAGCAGAGTATTAAGTACACCTCCTTGTGGTGTTCCCCGTAATTGAAAATCAAATTGAAAATATTAGAGACAACAAAAGTAGACTCAATGCCCCTATAATTCAGGTGTTTTCCAACGAAAGACCGATTCCGATCTGATCCCGAATTGAGCGGCAGGACCGCTCTAAAACCACATTGAGTGGTACGGGCCGCCGTGGTGTGATGGGAGTGTGTAAAGTCAGGTTCGTAAGAACACCTAACAATTCTTTAACTGCGAATTTCCACCTCGTAGATGTCGGTGACATTACGAGTAAGAGATTTATCTCTTAGCTATGTAAAAACTTCTTTATGAGTATAAAATGCATAAGCCGTTTGGAGCCAGCGTTGGTAGGTCTGGTCAGTGAGTATAAGAATTGAATTGTGCACAGCTCAACGAACTGCAGGAAGTTCCCCTATTTCTTTAATAGGATGTTGTGGGTCTTATGTATAAGTAGAAACAATGGTCGTTGCGATCTAGGAGACTAAGCTGAATGTCGCATGCACACTTATGATGAATACAACGTAATGATCGCACGATCATTCTCGTCTCGAGCGTAATTTTCAATGGTCTAACTGAGAAGAGTTTCCTGCTATCATGAACGTGGTAGCCGCTCGCCATATTTCTGCTGGTCGAATACCCGAGTTACGACCAAATTTGTAAGCAGAGCCAGCAGGACTTTCAGATATGCATGATGTCATTCGTCGCTTCAGAACTACTGACCAACGACTTTAGCCCAAATATGGCTTAATCGCTTGAAGCAGCGCAACTTGAGAGGAAGAAGCAGTGCGCAAGTTTTTTTAACCGGCTGTTTGTTGATCACCTTGAGTGCGATAAGGCAAAGAGTGCGTCATATACGCGCTCTCCGAGTCGAAGAAGCACGACCACAATTTACCGTTCTCGTAGTTGTCAATGTCATTCAATCATCTAGGGCACTAGGCTTAGACGCAATTTGTCGTTAGCCTTAAGATCCCGATGCCTGGAAAATGTCCAGATTGGTTCTGCTACTGAAGCCAGGAAAAGGTGAAATTACAGGCCGATTTCCTTGCTTTCGGCAGTAGCAATGACACTTAAAGCACTGCGCATCCCCTGCCTGGGTCCGCAAGAAGCCCAGTAGTTCAAATGGCGCATTTTATTCACCTGGATGTCGAAGCCGATCCTTGATAAAAGAACAGGACTTATATTGTTACAACAACAAACTTGGTTGCTCATTGTGTACCATGCAGAATTTTACCGAGATCTCGTGAGAGAACCGAGCCAACCCACAATAGTTGGCGGAAGCGTCGCGATATATATTTGATCGGCGGCCGTTGATTTGTGCAGTCTCTTAATATGTGGCTTCTAGAGCAACGGGACTTCAAATCAGGATAAGCCTTTGTGTGGGGCATATTCGAAAGGAAGCTCCGATATGGTCTAGTTTCACCTGAGATAAATATTGGTCGCTTTGCATAATTTGAGCACGCTTATTTTGTGGTTTTTAGAGCTGCACGCTTTTAATTTCAATGTAATAGTTGACTTTCGCCGCTATTGGTTCTGAAATCGAGAAGGTCCTTTGTATCGGATCTTAATATTGATGGCTTCTAGAGCCGCAGAACCTCAAATCGGGTGGAAACTGTAAAGATCATATTAAAAACATCAAATTTCATATTTTACCAATTCATCGGAAAGAAAATTTAATAGTTCGTTCAAAGCTTGTGAATAATTTCAAGTAGCCTACAGATATATATGTTTTTACACAATAGCTTGTAAATGGCCTTGACTTCAAAAATCTGGAAAATCTATCCTATTCAAATAATTTGTCACCTAATGCATAGAATTAGTTTTAATTGGGAACTTCATAATATTTGGGTAATATTTTAGTGCCGCGGGAGTATTAATTTTCGTCATGCTCTCGTTTACTGATATCGAAATAGTCTCGTTTCATGTGATTTTCGATGAAATTTGTCCGTAACGAAATTGCAACAATAATTCCGCGTTCTGCATGAGTAAATAAATAACTATAACCAAAGCATGGGTAAACATGGATTTCGTTTGTCCCAATTATTTAGGTTGAGACAATGTTTACAAAAAGCGGGGCCAAATATGTGTAACTTCGTTTTCTTTCTGGGTCGCACTTAAACCATTTCGATTGTTGGCAGAAAAAGTGAGAAAAGAATTAACCGTTAGATTAATGGCAAATTTTCGGAACTATGTTTAATATCGCTTAATTGTTATGTATACTAGGTAGGTTTCGTTTAAAACAAAAAAAGTTTAATTTTATTTTAAAAAAAATTTCACTTGTTTTAAGAAAGATTTCACATTTAATTCGACGAAGGTTTCTTTTTTGGTTAATTTGCATACCTCTTCGATGTTATTTATAATGTTTGATATTTGATTTCCGCATTCCTCCATTGATGTTGTGTTCTCGATATGTGCTACTCGAAACTTCTGCGTGTGAGACTTCCACTTACTAATGGGGGATGGCGACGTCAGAGCCAAACTGGTGGGCCGATTAATCTTCATAAACGCTCGAGTCCTGTATTTTAGTAGCTGTATTAGTATAAGGCAATAGAAGAGTAGTAACGAGTAGGGATGGGGATAGAAGGATGTCAAGAAGGTTCAAGTGGAACACAAATGATAAATAATGTAAACGAATATTAATTTAAAGAAATCCAATTCTAACAATTTGTATGAATTAAAAAACAACAATTTATCAACTATATAAATAAATATTCGATGCAACTAAAAACTAGTGGTAAAGTTCGACATGATTATACAGTACACTACGTGACCTTGTTTCCAAATATTCGGCAGATTGGAATTGTTTGGATTTTTAGCTGTTAAACTAAGGTCGCAGAAGAGAATAACATGAAAGAAAAATATTTTTAACTTATTTTTATTTATATAATTGTTTAGCATATTTATTTAATATAAAAGAAAACCCGAATCATAATTTATTTGAACGATTTGTCGCATCGGATTCTATGACTGTCAGGTTGGCGACACGCTTTTACAGTGTTTGATCTTCCGAGTTCTTTTGTAAGGCACAATGATATGAGGAATCATACTATGCAGTTGGAAAACACTTAAAAGAATACTTAAAATATAGGATTTTCTTTCGATAGAAATACATACATATATTTTAGGAAAAACAGAGGCGTGTATGGTCAAGTGGTTAAGTTTGAAAAAAGACAAACACATTTTTATTGTACTTTATCTATAATAGATTACGAACAAATTTGCTGTAGGAATTATGAGCCACGGCAGACCGGTCAGTTTCAAACTCATTTTTAAGTGATTAGGGAGTACTTTTTTAATATCTACGCCGTCAATTTGGGGGTCGCGCATTTACACAACAGACACTGTCTTGAATAGCTCATCCTCACAAAAGTTTTCCGTCAGAACTCATACGAGATCCCAAATTTTACTATTACTACTATCCAAATGAAATTTGGTTCTATTCCTGATGTTATTAGGTTTCTATGACTGTAGAATGTAGCAATACTTAAAGACAGCAAATGTGAAGTATTGCCAACAATAAGGTTACACACTCTACAGTTCTGTTATGTAATTTTCAGCTTTATAGGGTCAAATAAATTTTCGGCCAAAAAAATCCGATTTGTTAGGACTTCAGTTTATACAGAAAACCCTATACGAACGAATCAAACCAACAATTTAATATCATTAGAGGTAACCCAACAGAAAGCCATGGATCTTCAAACGTAATTGCTACAGAACTGGCCTACCTACTGAAGGCACAAGGCACAAGAATATTGCACCAAGTTCCAGCACATAAAAACCAGCTTTGATGGAATCTCTAGCACGTTCTATGACGGATTTTGTCTGTACGTGCTACGTACACGTTTTGAAGAAAGAACCCCATTCCTTTGAATATCATGACAAAGTTGCCTTGCAGGATAGAAAAATGTCGAATTGCAAGAGAGAAATAGAAAAATCGTGCTGCCCAAGAATCCAGCATAAATGTTTTTAAAAGACACCATCGAAAAACAAGCTATTTGAAAAGGTGGAGACACAACTTTCTCAGCGCTACAAGTGTCTACTAATGACTAAATTGGAAGGCGAAAAATTCTCCGGCAGGGTCAACTTACAGTGTGAACTTCTAAAAGTAAGTAATATGCAAGTTGGCCAATTTAAGTGTCTGATTTACACCTTAGGTCTAAAATTCAGCAAAGTGGCTTTGCGGAGAAATTTATTACGCCAAGTTATGCCATTTCTGGATAACGAATGTTTCAAATGCCAACAGTTGAGCACAATGGCAGTATTCTCAGCACATCGTGCAGAATTCCATAAGTTGCTTATAAAGGGTCATCCATCTAGAGGTACTTATATTTTTAGAACAAAAAAAATATTAAAATTTAAATCAAGTGTGGAATCTTTATTGGTAATTTGAAAGGACATTTTTGTTTGAAAATAATTACCTTCAAGTTTTGGCAACTGTATTATGGAAATGAGCGTTCGGTGAGAAACAGGAAGATCCGCTGATTTCGACAAAAAGTTTGTTCAGTGATGAGGCCCATTTCTGGCTCAACGGCAAATTCAATAAACAAAATTGCCGCATTTGGGCTGAAGAGCAACAAGAAGAGGTTCAAGAGGTGCCATTGTACCCAGAGAAAACCACGGTTTGGTGCGGTTTATAAGCTGGGGGAATCATCGGGGCATATTTTTTCAAAAATGATGATGGCCAGAACGTAACCGTGAATGGTGCTCGCTATCGCGCCATGATATTGATTTTTATGCTACCTAAATTGAAGCCCGTAATCTTGACGACACTTGGTTTCATCAGGACGGTGCCACTTGTCATACAGCTGCTCAAAAAAAGTATCTATTGAGAGGTCATTTCGAAAAGCAGCTAATTTCACGTTTTGGACAGGTGAATTAGCCGCCTAGATCGAGTGATATCACACCTTTGGACATTTTTCTTTGGGGTTACGTAAAGTCCAAAGTCTATGCTGAGAAACCAGCTAAGATTCAGGTTTTGGAAGCCAACATCACGCGTGTCATTAAAGCCATACCGGTCGAAATGCTCGAGCGAGTCATCCAAAATTGGACCCCCAGAATGGAAACCCTGAGGCGTAGTTGCGGCCAACATATGAAGGAAATTATATTCAAAAAATAAATGCCAAAAATTCCCTTTCAAATTACCAATAAAGATTCCACACTTGATTTGAATTAATATATTTTTTTGTTCTGAAAAAATACCTCTAGATGGATACCCTATATAAGATATTGTTTATCAACGGTAAACCAGTGAGGCTACAGATCGACACCGCCACTGATACATATATCAATAGTATCACATCCTACATGGACATCCATCGGTAAGCCGATAATCAATCGAATCGGCAATAGCGCAACAGACGTAAACACCTAAAACATCATTATTCTTGGCAAATTTGAGTTCAATGTTGACTCTGTAGTGCTACATCACGGATATTGATCTACTGAATAGAATGGACTTTGACTGGAACGAAAGTTTTCATCTTGATAAATTCATTTCGACTCATAAAAACAAAATTTAACCAGTGATTTGAAAACAGCAACTTAGGATATACCAAAACCACTGTCAACATAAAACTACTTCCAGGCTCCAAAGAAATTTCCATCGCCAAACGACATGTTCCTTACGCCGTTAGCACAGACATTGAAACGGAATTAGGCGGACTTAAGAACGCAGGTATAATAACACCGGTAATTTGTTCAAAATACGCAGCACCTATCGTTAAAATGGTCAGGTCGAGAAATGGGAAAACTACAATTTGTGCAGACTACTCCACTTGTCTAAACAATTCAATAAAACCAAATCAATACCCTCAGCCCACTCCTGAAAAGATCCTTGAAGATTGTCACAATTGCACAATTTTCAGTCATTTGGATTTTTCGGACGCATACCAACAATTGGAAGTGGGCGACGAGAGCAAAGACTAATATACCATTACGCCGGATATAAAATCAGTACATGGTGCTTTCCAACACATAATGGACCAGTTATACGCTGGTATCGAGGTTCAAGAGCGTACATTTGAAAAAATCAGAAGGGAAGGGGGCGGCATCAAGCACACTTATACATTTTTAGAAGTCTACCGTTTCACACCAAACCTAAACTCACCGATTAGACTCCGCCGACAGAATTATACTAAGGTCGGAAAATGGGAACCATCTTTGGTCTTATCCCGAAACCTCAAACTATAAGCAAAACAACATATTCTCAAAAGGAGAATCAATATAATCGGAAAAATGGTAAAAGAAAGAGAAGTTTCAGTCATAGAGAGTTGGTATACCCGAAAACTTCAAAACCAACAAAAGTTACTGAGTACCAAGCACAATTATTAAAACGGTCGGTAACATCATCTTGACATAATGATTGAAACATCCATGTGAGAGCTTACACGGAACAACTACGATCAGAATACACACTGAGGTCATCAAGAAGTTTTAGAACAATCAGCGAAACTTCCACTGGAGACTCTACCGGAAAAATTTTAGATTTCACTTTCGTCATCGAACAACGAATTCCCAACACCTCCAACTTTACCTCATAGTACTCCACAACGGGATTGTGTCACGAAGACAACCTTGAAAGGTCTTCACAGATGACTTAATCAGGGAGATGTTAGGGGTAACCTGCCATCAAATACAATCTGGCATCGCCGTGACATCAGCAGTTACCTGTTGCGCACTTTTTTTCTTCTGAATAAATATAGAATCTTATAATTTTTTACTTTAACCAAACCGTATTTTAGAAAAACATCAAAGCACAACAATTATTACTTTATGTTGAGAGTGTATCCTCCGATATCCAAACAAATTAGATAAGTTTTTGACGTATGGGGGAACTACTTTATTTGCGTCAGCGAAGATTTGGCATATGCACAACATCACTTGGAAGACGCATTTCGTTCTTAGTGTTTCGTTCGTCGGCTTCTTCGAACCATATTTGTGTGCCTATTTTAAGCATTATACGTTTATATGGCGTTAACACTAGTCATTTTTCGTAGTTCGCGCTCTCATTCGTAATTCAAGCCCCAATTAAATTGCGAATTACGTAATTCACCATACGAAATTCTGAGAGCATTTATTTTTAACTTCTTAACTATGAATGTTCAAAGTTAAAAATATTTTATATTGTGTGTTGGGTAATGTTGTATTCTTAAGTGCAGCCCATACAATGGTTAACTGCATACTTTAGATACTATTTGTACGCTCGCACATGGTCATGCGTTTCCACATGGTGATAAGAGCAACCCGCACACACAGGAAATGTAACACTATTTGTGTATTTAGGATTGTGTACGGTTGTTTAAGGTCAACGGAGAATCCCTCGATTTGTAATCACCAGGAGACCCATAGTTCTAGACTATTTTTAAGATGTTCAATTTTCAATGTACATACAATTATTTCAAACAAAAGTTAGTATCTTACAAATGCTCAAACGTGAATGACGTGTGTTTTACTCAATGAACAAATCGTTGCCTTCTCTAATTTTTATCGTAAAATATTGAAGCTGCTGTCAAAATAAAAATGTAAACGTATGTCATACTAAAAAATAAGTTCCAATTAAATAATTACACTTTGAACAGGGATTAACCGGCTAAAGACCTCTTGCATCTATATTCAAATAGAAGACAAGTTTTTAACAAAATGGCAAAGTGACATTAATTTTCGTGGCTGCACACTGCTTTTATCATGATTTCGGGTCCGTGACAACCCTCTTCAGAAAGCTTTGCTGTAATTGTTGAAAGTAAAACCGAACTCTATAAGGCCAGGCTCTCCCCAAACAAATAAGAACTACTGTTGTAAACCATACTTTTCAAGTTTTCTTCACACAATTGCCCACGAAAATACAATCATAATTAAGACAATAAAAAATAATAATAAAAGTTGTCTTCTTCTATAGATTAAAAAAAGAGGAATTGTAATGTAAATAAACACATTTTTTTTTGGAATACCGAAGCAAAAGCAGCTGTCAAATTGAAGTCTGTAGTAAACAGTGCAATTCGCGTAAGTAATTCAAAGACCGAATTAGGTAATTCGCAATGTAGTTTGGACATGTTATTACACACTTATAGAATAGTCAATTCTAAACGATAGTGCCGTTAAAAGTCACCGATAATTATCGATTACTAACAAAATGACAGTGTTGTATGTATTTGCAAATTATTTATAAGAAGAAAAGATGCATCCAAGAGTGAATGTTTGGTTGGCCGTACATCTTCAAAAATGAGGTCGGGCAAGCAGTTACCGTAAATGGTGTCGCTATCGCGAGATGGTAACGGACTTCTTGTGTCCAGAAATTGAGGATATATACCTTCACGATATGTGGCTCCAACCGGATGGTGCGTGAGAAATACAAGAGCCGTGTTATCTCACGTCTCGACAAGGTTAATTTGCCGCCACGATCATGTGATTTTACACCGTTGGACTTCTTTCTTTGGGAATATTTTTAGGAAAATAAGCCAGTAACAATTCAAGAGCTAAATGATGAGCTATTTCCGCACATTAACAACATTGAAGCTCCATTAAGTCTCTGAGTCATTGAAAATATGGACCATCGGATAGAGCTATGTCACCGAAGTCCTGGCAAGGATTTTGGGCGATATTTTGTTTCAAAAGTTATTATTTATTATTATTGCCTTCTATCATATTAACAAATATTAAGATATTTTTTATTTATTGCTTTATTTACAATTAACATTGTGCGTTCTATTATGGGATTTGTTTGATAGTTTAACCAGTGTTGTCGCTGATGAAGTTATGGTCCTACCAAATTAATTTTAATTACAATTAAATTAATACAATTTGCTATGCAGAATGTAACGGAAATTTATAGCCTAGTCTCATGGCAAATGTTTGTAACTATCAAAAATATTAGAGCTTTGAATGTACCGATCGACACCGTGTCATCAGCTGCTTTGATTTAACGATGTCTATCAGTCAGTCCGTCTGCGGCCCTTTTAACGATTTTAATCAACTACATGTCGCAATTGTCGTCCGACATGTATGTATTAAATATCGCAGAAGCTTATTTTTGGACAGACTTTTGAAATTTATCAAAGTCGGTTCAGATAATGATCCCAAACAGAGGATCAATCGATTTAAGATCTTTTACTCTAGAAACCACAATTTACATCTAATCTTAATGAAATTGGAAAATGTTGTTAACGATCAACCAGTAACCGCCTCAGATGATAATGGGTCATATCGGTTGACTGCTATAGAACACCTAAACATAAATTCTTAATTCGTTTAAATTTGGTATAGTAAATAAGGAAGCAGCTAAAACCCAAAATCCAGTCCCTTCGAACATGGAAATATGGAAAAATTTTAAAGAATAAAAAAATAATTATATTCATTTGGCTTAATTTGCCGCTTACCCTGTGGGCTGAAAAAGCGGACATCTAAAAAGTGGCAATACTAGCAAAAAGTAGTTCGTACGGAATACGGACTAATTACACAGTGGGACAAATGATGACTTTTTGAAAAATGCAAGAACACCATAGTATAGGTTCGAGTCTACTACCAAAGGGTACTTACTATATCCGTATACTTAGTTTTTCTAGATTGGTGACCAATTTTGTTTTATGGGCCTCAAAAGTTTTAAAAGTCAGTGGGCCCCTCGAAGAAAGGTGTCATCAGTTTTTGCCCAACAGCTAACACATACTTCGTGATAGCGCTAAACTATGATAAACAATATAAATAATTTTTGTTTTGTTTGTGGTACTTTAACGTCAAAGAGAAAAAGACGTACAGTGAATGCCATTAATATACGGGTTTTCGTTGATTTTTTTTGTAAGTCAAAATTTCCCATTAAAATTATAAAAAATCTAACTTTATTTTTGGTAATGTAATATATATATATATATATATATATATATATATATATATATATATATATATATATATATATATATATATATATATATATATATATATATATATATATATATATATATATATATATATATATATATATATATATATATATATATATATATATATATATATATATATATATATATATATATATATATATATATATATATATATATATATATATATATATATATATATATATATATATATATATATATATATATATATATATATATATATATATATATATATATATATATATATATATATATATATATATATATATATATATTTAGAGATCAAAATTAAATTATATCACATTCATTGCTATTAATGAAAATTCAAAGAAAAAACACATAAATAAAAACTATAATAATTCATCTGCCATTATTATTCGGTTTTTAAGTTATAACATAGATTACTATTAAAAAAAGTTCATAAAAATTAAAATCTTGCAGGATAGCCCTTATTTTTAATCATCTCAGAAAGGCGATTTGGCATATTCTTTATTTATGCATTTTTGTAAATATTCAACTCCGATTTTACTCCATTCTTCATGAAGCCTATTTTTAAGTTCACTTTTCGAAGAAACTGGCTTCTCACGAACACGCCGATCCAAATGATCCCACAGAAATTCAATCGGATTCATGTCGGGTGATTGTGATGGCGTATTTATGACTTTTGGGCAATTGTATAGTAACCATTCACGGACCACGTGGGCTTTATGCTTAGGATTATTGTCTTGGTATAACTTAAATGTAGATGAAATAGCCATTTTTTCAGCAGATTGCTTCAAATTTTGTTTTAAAATTGTTAAATAAGATTCATTGTTCATTATACCATCGATAAAAACCAGGTTTCACACACCTTTTGCCGATATGCATCCCCACACCATGACACTTCCACCTCCGTGCCGTTCTGTTGGAGTGATATTTTTCCCTTTCAGCTCCTCATTCGGCTTACGCCAAACCATTGTCTTGACATCAATTCAAAATATGTTGAATTTGCTTTCATCAAGGAAAATTACACCATCCCACCAAGTTACATCATTCTGAATATGTTCCTTCGCAAAATTGAGGCGATTTGTTCTATTGACCAAATTCACAAAGGGTTTTTTTCGAGCCACTCCACCGTTGTACCCTTCTCTTTTTATTATGCGGCGTACAGTTGACTCAGAAATTGACTTTCCTAATTCCGTTTAAACTTCGGTCACAATTTTAGGAGCACTAAGCCGCGGATTCACCTTTATTTTCCTCACAATATTGCGTTGTTCCATCTCGGTTAGTTTTTTGGGCCGGCCAGTTTGTTTCTTAAACTCAATTCTCCCCTCATTTTTGTATCTTCTGACGATATCACCAATAGAATTAAGCTTTATATTTACCATTTCAGCAAATTTCTTTACACTTTTTCAATTTTTGTAATGCAAAATTACCAATTTTCTGAATTCTAGCGAAGTATGTATTTTTTCCTTTACGGCCCATTGTAGTTTATTTAAGACAAAAAATAAAAAAAAGAATGCTGTTTATTCACGTGATTTGCTTTCTTTGTGTTTTGTTTAAGTGTGATTCCCCACTTTCCAAAGAAAAAATGTAGCATTGAAGATTTACAGCGTTGTATTTTAGAGGTAGGGGAAAAACCGAATATTAATGGCGCACAAATATTTTGCTATTTTCCGATTTGGCTGAATTTAACATATTAAAGTAAATATTACAAAATATAGTATGAGTTAATTTTTACCTCTGAATATGTATATTTCACAACATAAAAGAAAAAATTAGATTTTTTAAAATCTTAAATGAAATTTCAACTTACAAAAAAATTCAACAAAAAATCGAATATTAATGGCATTCACTGTAGTTTTAATAAACAATTTAAGAATGTTTACATCAAATGTTACAAAATCAATTTAATTGGACGTACAAAATTTGCACCCAATTCAGTATGCATAACATGCTACAATGACCTTCTCGACTGGCAAAATAGAAATCGATCATTTCTCCGTTTGGACGCCCCTATAATTTGGACAAATCCGGATAGAAAACATAATTCTGAAAATTGTTACGCATGTAAAAATACAGTTCAAGGGATGAATTGGAAAAACAAAAACTTTTAAATACCAGTCCGTTTCAACTGACTATGATCCGTGACAATCATGTGGCCTAATCGTTATCACAAAAGAGCGTCATGATTTCATTATTTCCAAAGCAGAGTTTAAAAGCTGTGCTTTTACATAAAACAAACACGAAACCATGTGTTCCAATAGCTTGTTCAACCGATACAAAAGAAAATTACGAAAAAATGGAGCATATTCTGAATCTTATATGAGGCGTATTTGCTTCGATCTGAAAGTAGTGGCAATGCTATGCCGACTTCAGGGTGGTTACACAAAATATGTGTGCTTTCTATGCAATTGGAATTCCCGATATAAAGGTACAAAACTATGAGCAATCCGTACAAATTATGTTGACTGCATTGGAAAAAATTGGTGTGCATATGTCTTTAAAAATTCATTACTTGCACCATCATTTAAAATATTTTAGCAACCAACTTTCAACGGAATCGGATGAACAAGGTGAACGGTTCCATCAAACAGCATTGCCATTTGAGTTAAGGTAATAATAACTCTTTATAAATATATATGTTATACAATTTTTTTTTAACAATTTTTGTCTTCAGGTATTGAGGCAATTTTTAGTAGCATACTGGTATTTATGAGTTGTTTAAGTTGTTTAGCTTTACCGGGGCTACTTTTATGGAACATTGTTAGTAAAAAGTTCGGGCACTTTCAAAGTTATACTGACAAAAGTGAATTTTTTTTAAAAAGTCCAGTAATAAATTACTTTTTTGGCATAAAGTGTTTACAACATTTGTGCACAGAGTTACCAGCTACAGTATTGCCGAACATAGTTTAGCGCTATCTCGAAGTATGTCTTACCTTTGAGGCCCATAAAAAAATGGTCACCAATCTAGCTAAACCAAGTATAGGGAAATTGTACCCTTTGGTATTAAAATCGAACCTATATGTGACGGGCAAAATAGAAAGGGACCTAAGGGTAAAAACCAGTTTTGTTCAGGAGAGCCATTTTAAAGATTTAAATACGTGTATCTTTGGTGTACCATTACTTTCATAAAACGCGCATATCTCTGGGAGGGAACACTTTTGGGTCATGGAATCGGTCTCATTGGAGGCTCAGATGTTGTCCACATCAAAAAAAAAATTGATTTTTTTACCCTTAGGTCCCTTTCTCTATGCGCTGTCACATATAAGTACTGTGGTGTTCTTCCATTTGTTTACTGTTCCACTGTGTTATAATTAAGCCATTTTTATGTCTGCATAAAGGTACCAATAAAATATTTGCCATTACAATAATTCTCGGCATACTTTCATTACTTTACAAATTGAATTTATGTAAATACATATTTATCCAAACCTATCAAAATACGGCTTAGACTACCATCCTACTAAATAAAAAACCTACCAAATTTGGTAGGAAAAGCTCAAAACGGCAAAACTGGGTTTAACTCAAATGCGACAAAGTGAAGATATTCACAGCCATCAAGGCATTGTCCTCAAGTCAAGTCACAAACGTTCCTGGAGAAAGAAGAAATAGCCAATTTAGACCGAAGTGGCACCCTAGAAATCATATGCACGCAGAAAAAAAGTATGGTTGGGGTCACAATATTCAAAGAGGATCATACTATTGTTGGGTATATGGTTGTGGCACAACAATATTATGATCATCACAACAATAGTATGGTTCACAGACAACCATACTATGGTCCTCACAAAAATATTATGGTCCTCACAACAATAGAAGTATTCACACACAACCATACTATGGTCCCCACAACCATATTATTATTCACACTCAACCATACTATGATTCCCACAACCATATTATGATTTTCATAATTATAGTATGTTTAACATAAATCTATAGTATAATCCTCACAACCATATTATGACTCACACACAACCATACTATGATCCCTAAAATTCTTCGTAAGGATTGGGTTAAGTTACTAGTCAACAATTTTTGAGTAAATTATGTAGAAATACTTAACAGTAGCAAAAATTTACTTATTAAAAATATATCAGTTATACTAATCCAAAGGAGTTTGTTTTGAAATAATTTAATTTACATATAAAAGTACTTTTATTGCGTAAGATTCGTAACAATAACATTGTCAAAAAAAAATATGCTGGTATAATTGCTGTAATCATACTATTGTTAACATAAAACCTAAAAAACAATACCTTTGTCGCACCAACCATATTTTCATTTTTAAATTTGGCAACAATACTATTGTTACATTTCAACAATATTAGTATTGCCGCAATCATACAATTGTAAAATAAAATTCAAAAAACAATACTATGGTTGCGACGACCATACTTTTATTGCAGAGAACATACTATTGTCGCCGTGACCATATAGTAACCATATATTTTCTGCGTGTGGGTTCCTGGACATTTTAACATTGACGGCAACGAAAAAGCGGACAAATAGTCGGACTAGCAAGAAAATGGTCAGTGGACGGCAAAACACCAAAAAAAATTTGGGGGACCCTGATAAAAGAAGAACTAAAAAGTTATGAAGTCATTAAAAGACTTAACAAAGCAAAATTATGGGCGATCTTGACACAACTAGCATTGAAGAAGCTTTTGTTATAATTAAAAGGTCAAATAATTAATTGTTTAAGGGTAGGTGGGCATGTGAAAATTATAAGTATAGACATGCAACCTAAAATTTGTTATAGGTGCCCTGTTCAAGTCGCCTTTGTTTTTTATAACTTTGAATTAATATAATTGTGAATCAATCATTTTGCAATAAAATGTCGTGATTTGCAGCTGCTCTTGTTTTCTGATGGTTTCGATTCAAATCGCACAATTGCCGAAAAAAGACCACAAAACAATTGGGTCTTCGTTTAAAATCGAAATTTTTGAGACAAAATAAATTACAGCTTACTTTTAGAAATTTAAATTTTTCTAATTAACATTTTTTCGTTCACGAATTTGACTATCACTTCATCAACGAGCCCACATTTAACAGTACGTGTTATTTAAATTACACTTTACCTTTACGTTGAGCATTGAGTTTTTCGTTGACACAAAAAAAAATTACCATATTTTATGCTTAGTCCATAGTCAGGCGTGAGACCATGTTT
This sequence comes from Hydrotaea diabolus, assembly GCA_963513945.1. NCBI lineage: Eukaryota > Metazoa > Arthropoda > Insecta > Diptera > Muscidae > Hydrotaea > Hydrotaea diabolus. The sequence goes on from OY740717.1 coordinate 108,910,481, forward strand.
CTTTTGAACGTTTTGTTTAAAAAGAAACCAAAAAGTTATTCAAAAGGCAGTCGAAAAGCCTTTTAGTCGCAAGCAGGTGACTGAAATTTCGGTGAACGATACTTCACGATACTCAGACCCCAAGCAACGATTGTGTTTTTCTTTTGTATTTGAAAAATTCAATAAATGTGATGTTTAATTCGGAAAAGGCGAAAATTCTGTAAAAATATATTTCAGATATTTGCAGTATGTTAATGGAAGGTATATGGTAGGTGTACGCAAACGAAATTTATAACTATAATCGCTTTCATTAATAAACCATATTTATTTAGACATATACCTCATTTTTTTTAGACATATGTACCATGGAAGGAATTTACAAAAGAATAAATTGTACCAAAATGATCACATAATTGTACCAAAACTTACGTGATTGTTCCAAAATTAGTATTTCGCTTGGTAGACTAAGTACGTCTAAAATGTAACTACAATATAAAACACAAGGGACCGATATTCATTGCATATTGTTTCTCACTTTGACCCAGAAAGTATACATTGTGTTGTAATGTTAAGCTGGGGACAGACCACTTGAATCTGGACACATCATTTAAATTTAATCTGTTAAAAGAACTACAAGTACTATTAGAAACCCTGACCTCAGGTGGCTTCTAAATCTGGAAGACTCAGTACCAACATCTGGTCATACTTCATTGTAACCTGGTACATATTTAATATAATTAGCACTATCAGAACACTAACGTGGAACACTTAAGATAACAACTTAAATCCTTGAATCGATCTGTTTTTGAGAAATTTTGAGCTGCTACTTCAATTTGGGCAGCCGATAACTGTGATTTTGCTAATCTGATAAACCACTGGTGAAACTTCATAGACAGAGTTTATAATTTCTACGGCTAAATCATGAATTATAAATAGGTAGATTGAATCCTGCCGGAACGTTTCAGCCCTGTCAGAAATACATGGACCGTAGAGTTCAATATAATTGAGTTAATATAATTGTGAATCAATCATTTTGCAATAAAATGTCAGGATTTGCAGCTGCTCTTGTTTTCTGATGGTTTCGATTCAAATCGCACAATTGCCGAAAAAGACCAAAAATACAATTTGGTCTTTGTTTAAAATCGAAAATTTTTGAGGAAACCGGAACAGGCCTGTATTATAGCATGTGTGTATGTACAAATCGCCAACAAATCTTTTTTCTTTTATTTCTCGTTACTCAAATCGATTGATAGAACAGTCAGTTCGTCAGATTTACATAAACCTAGTATTGCCGACGGAACTAAATCAAAGACAAAATCTATTCGACGAAAATATAAATAAGAAAAATCAAGAGAACCAAGTCCATTTGGAAAGGGCAGTAAATCAATTAGAAGCAGCAATATCAACAAAATTCTTTTTTGTCCAAAAAATTCAACAACAGAAGCATCCGATTAATCAGCAGCAACCTACTTAACAACATTCATCTGAGATATTAAGGGACTAAAATTGATTTTTTACGCCTAAGGATGTTCTTATTTCCACAAAATCCTAATAATGGGATTTTTGGAACAGGGGAAACTTCTTTCATATCTTACTGATATGACCGGGACCTACTATTTAAGGCCGCATACGAACGGCTATTTAATTTTATAAAGTAATTCTTACGTGGCATAAAGATAAACCTCTTACTCGTCAAGTCATTTACAAAGTGAAAACCCCGCCACTTAAACATGTTCTTACTGAAATGATAGTCGTGTTTACTACGTCCACATCACGCCGTCCAAAAGATGTAATCGAACAATTTCGTCACCTAAAACTCTTAGATGGCAATATTTAATGAAATTTATTCCTTCTGTCGAATTTTCCATCAGTTTTTGCAACCAAAATAACCGCCTAAAGTAAGCCAAAACTGAGTACCTGTACTGAAATTTTTTTTGGTGATGCCGGATACACCTAAGGAAACCTAGACCACAACCACGAAAAACTGATACACTACATCCTACACACTACATTTGTACTTGTTGCCATCTTGTAAAGGTATAGAACTCAATCGAAATATTTAGTGTATTCGAAAGGACAAAATTTGATCTAGGTCGGACATACGGCTTTGATGAAACAAAGCCAGGAATATATTTCCCAGGCAATGTGGAAGTTAATTCAAACTCTACTTACCAAAAAATAGGCCCTCTTAAGATATGTACATGGAACGCAAACGGTGTGAACCAACATAGACACGAACTGACCGAGTACCTAGATCGGCAGAATATTGATATAATGCTACTATCAGAAACTCATCTCACAGACAAATACAATTTTCAGATACCTAATTTTAGATTTTATGGTACTCACCACCCCGACGGTAAGGCTCATGGGGGCACTGGTATCCTAATACGTAAACGAATGAAACATAAAGTCGCTGAAGGAGTCTCACAAAACTACCTTCAAGCGACAACAATTCGTATCCAGATTGAAGGTAGTTTTCTTACCATTTCAGCAATATATTTCCCCCCGCGTTTCGCGATATCAGAAGATATAGTTCTGAACTTCTTCAATGGTCTCGGACACAACTTTATTGCTGCTGGTGACTACAATGCCAAACATACGCACTGGGGATCCCGTTTAGCAAATCCTAGGGGAAACCAGCTGTATAAATGTCTAATGCGACGTCAAAATAAATTGGACTTTATATCTCCTAGTCAACCTACATATTGGCCTTCTGATATTAACAAAAAGCCTGACTTGATAGACTTCGGTATAATAAGAGGAGTTAGTAAATCTAACTTATCTGCTAGTACCTGTACTGACTTATCGTCAGATCACTCGCCAGTTATATTTCTTCTTCACGGGAAGACAGTACTTGTAGATGACCCACTAAGGCTTACTTCATACACAACTAACTGGTTAAAATACAGGAAGTACATTAGTAGTCATTTAGATTCGAATCATCTAATTTCTAACGCGGATGAGATCGATAACAACGTATCCAACTTGAACGTAATCCTGGAACAGGCGGCCATTCACGCTACACACAGACAAATAAAAGCGACAAATAGTTTGAATACTTACACTAACCGGGAAATAGAGCACCTTGTAAGTGAAAAAAGGAGGTTCCGTCGCGAATGGCAGCGAAATAGGTCACCAGCGGCACGACTAAGACTGACTGAAGCTACTAAAAGGTTGCAAAGCGCACTTAGAAAAGAAGACAGTAGACAGCAGGCTAGTTTCATTGCAAGTTTAACTCCGACTGCTTCAACCAAATTCTCATTATGGAAAACATTAAGAAATACTAGTATGCCCACCGAAACGCAATTTCCAATACGCGACGCAAATGGCAAGTGGGCAATATCAGAAGAGGAAAAGGCCAATGTTTTTGCAAACCATCTGTCACAGGTATTTCGCCCAAATCCTGCAAGTAGCGACATCCTTCCACCTGTTGATAAAATGTCTGCCGTAATTCCATTGTTTACTAACGCGAATGAAGTTCTGAATGTCATTAAAGAAACCGTGAATCCAGGTAAAGCACCTGGATATGATCTTATCACGCCTAAAATGATCTCGGAACTTCCCTATATTGCTGTGAAGTTCCTGGCAAAATTATTTAACTCTATTTTGAGACATGGTTACTTTCCTAAAGTGTGGAAAATTTCTCTGATTCAAATGATTTTAAAGCCAGGAAAGGAGAAATCAATACCTTCCTCGTACAGGCCGATCAGTTTGCTTCCCTGCTTATCCAAACTATTTGAAAAAGTTCTTTTATGGAAAATAATACCAGACCATCAGTTTGGTTTTCGCGAAGGTCACAGCACTATCGAACAAGTAAACCGTCTGACCCAAGCAATTGAAAAATCATTTGAACGGCGAGAATATTGCTGCGCAGTATTCCTGGATGTTGCTCAAGCATTTGACAAAGTCTGGCACTTTGGCTTGACCTACCAAATTTGCAAATACTTACCGGCAAATACGCATCGAATTCCTGAGTCTTACTTAGAAAAACGCAGATTCAGAGTCAAATGTGGACAACACGTCACCGATGACCGCGAAATACTAGCAGGTGTTCCCCAGGGAAGCGTCATGGGGCCTATCCTTTACATTCTGTTTACCGCAGATATTCGTACCAGCCCAAACGTGCTAACATCCACTTTTACCGATGATACCGCTATAATGGCCACACATAAAAAGCAGGATATTGCATCTATGAATCTAGGTGTACATCTCAGACGAGTAGAATCTTGGCTCTCTGACTGGAGAATAAAAGTCAATGAGGCTAAATGCACACAGGTAACTTTCACACTGAATTTTAGCACTTGTCCGACATTGAAATTAAACAATACCCCTTTTTCTCAATCTGATCATGTTTCATACCTTGGAATCCACCTGGATCGCCGACTCACCTGGAGAAGTCATATCGAAGCCAAGAAAACTCAACTGAAACTTAAGGTCCATCAACTTCACTGGCTCCTAAACGCGAACTCAAAACTAAGCCTTGAATATAAGGTCCTGCTATACAACAGTGCAATCAAACCTATCTGGTTATATGGTGCCCAGCTATGGGGCAAAGCAAGCTCGAGCAATCTCGACAAAATCCAAAAGAGTCCAATCGAAGACATTGCGGCTTATTACCGGTGCCCCTTGGTATATGAGGAATGAAAATATCCACCGAGACTTGAAAATACCTCTCGTTAAAGAGGCAATTCAAAAAATCAATATAAAGCACAAAGAGAAGCTCGAACGTCATGATAACATACTTGCTAGACAATTATTTTGCAGTCCCAGCTCTTTAAGACTTCGGAGAAACGAACGCCGTGTTTTCTAATCTTCTTCCGTAACAGTAATCGCGAACACACGCGCCCGAAAGACTGTGTAGAATCCTTCGTCACGTGGCTTAAACGCTCTTATACGTGATCTTTAAAACAGTCAATATCAATCGCGGACGAACACTCAAAAAAGACTGTGTAGAATCCTTTTTCTACGTCACGTGGCTTAGATGCTCTCATACGTGATCCTTAAAACAGTCAACGCGAAAAACCTACAAAACCCAAATTACGTCGTCCACTCTGCTATTCTAGAGTTATCCGTTATACTTACATAACTAGAGTTCTTCACTCTACATAATATCGCGAACACTTTGTAAATGACTGTAAGGGTCCCCTGGACCTTTATCACGAGGTTTAAGCCAAACCAGGTTTAAAATTCTCAGACATGTGATCCATACCAGTTATATACTATTTTGACCAAATTAATTAAAATTCCTGCCAATTAGCAGAGATCCACATTACAAGAAATCCATACTAGGATTCATTATTGAATTATACTTAAGATTCGTATACTTATTGTTAGGCTCCATTGGAGCAGATTCAATAATTCAAATAAAGCTTACATAAAAAAAATGTGGAAAAAGATATAGTCCACACAATGCTTAGTATGATCGATGCACCTACTATTAGAGCTTATCTGAAATAAGATGAGTCACTGAATGCCATTATCACCAAATATTTAAAACTAGATTACTACAAGCCAAAGGACTTATGACTGTAGACACAAAAAGCAGAGAACTTATAATGGTAGTCACAATGGATATAACATACATTCAAAAAATTTAACAATAACAATAATAGACCTAACAACAATAGTTATAAAGATAACGAAAATTATACTGTTCAAATTTAGTTCGACTACAGTAACAATAATATAGTTTAAGTAACGTTAACAATCGAAATAACAAAAATAAAATGTATACTACAGATAGTTGTAATACAAAAAATAGGAAAACATTAGTACTAGCATTATATAACCTAATACTCCTATTTTAATCGAACAATATCCAAATACTCGTAAATGCTAAAGTTATTGTGTTATTATCGAACATTCAACGGCATTAACGAAAAAAAAATTGGTTGCAACACAATTTCCGAAAGAACTCTTCTATACCGGTACCATACAATGAAAAATAGTTAACCTCAATATTTTTAATTTCTCTGCTAAAATAAGCCAAAACAGGCTGGAACTTCTGGAAGTCATTATAATTAACATTGATAAAGTTATCGATATGTGCGCACTTACTCGTACTCGTATATACCCTCCCAACATTTGGAAGTTTCTTTCATCGTCCATCATCAAATGCGTTACGCTTTAGTCACTTCCAGACGATAAATGGAAGATAGTTTGAATTTTACAAGAACAATTTACATTACTTTAAATCATCAAGACGGCAATTGGAAGATTGTTTGTTGTTTACAACACCAGCCGAAAATCACATGTGCCGTAATGGATATATTAAACAACATTATACTTACACTTCTGCCAAAGTCGCAGTGACCGCGAAATAAAATTATAATCAAAAGTATCTTCCAAGATGGCACTAAGAAGTGACTCTTTGCAGTGACGCAGAAGTGACTTCTGGGGGCTGATGCTGAGAGTCGATAGCGAAATAATTGCGTATCGCAATTAATTCCGATCGTTCGCAATTTTCTAATTCTGTCAGTCGACACGTAACGAATCGTTTTGTGTTTTAGTGTTGTAATGTGGAAGCAAAAAAAACTTTAACCAACACTGTAAAAAAGCGTAAATAAAAACCATATGTTTCGTGAAAGTTACAAAGAATAATTACACAAAATTTTTAAAAGCAAATAAAATTTGAAATTTATAGACATAAATAATGGATTCGATTTTATTTTGTTTTTCATCTTCTTCGGATGAAGATGAAGAGTGTAGTTTAACGAATATAAGAAAACAAATCCGTATGAAAAGTGATCCCTTAACATTGGCAGACTCAGAGTATGTTACAAAATTATGTCTTGATGAAATGTTTAATTATTTTTCTTTTATAGATTTGTAAAGCGTTTCAGATTGTCAAAAGAAGCCTTCAGATATGTTCTAGAAGAAATAAAATTCAACGGATCCATTTCAACAAGTATACCACCAAAAATACAACTGGCAGCAGCTTTGTCTCTTCTGGCATCTGGGAGCTTCCAACACAATGTTGGAAATGATTTTATTATTGGTGTAAGTCAAAGTGCAATAAGTAGAATACTACAAAAATTTATTGTGGAAGTAGAGACAAAGTTGTGTTCGAAATTTATTAAATTTTGTCCTGAAGAAAGTGACGGCTGCTGAGAATATTTTTTGAGAAAATACAAGATTCCGGGAGGTTTGTTAGCAATAAACACACCAAAAATTAGAAAGTTTTTCATAATTACTTTATTTAGTAATTGGCTGTATTGATGGAACGCATATTGGATTGCAGAAACCAAAAGAAAGGGAGAAAATGTTTTTTAACAGGAAAACGTTTCATAGTCTTAATTCAATGGTTGTAAGTATGAGTTAAATACAAAGTGTGAACTTTTATTAAATATATTTTAATTTAGATATGTGACCATCAATATAGGATTTTGGCCATTAATTCAAAAAATGGTGGTGCCGCCCATGATTCATTCGTATGGAAAAAATCGAACGAAAGAGCACTTCTCGCTGAAAATTATGGCAGAAATTTAAAAAATGGATGGCTACTAGGTAATGCTTAAAATTATATTTAGTGTTTATAACTTTAACAATTGTATAAACGCTTTAATTTATTTCGTAGGTGATTCAGGTTATCCTCTGGAACCGTGGTTGCTAACTCCATACAGAAATCCTCAAGAAGGTTCAATGGAATCTCATTTTAATGATATTCATTCGCAAGCCCGATGTGTAGTGGAAAGAACGATTGGAATAATGAAAGCACGTTGGAAAATTCTCCGCCATGATAAATTGAGTAGATATTTTCCTGAAAAAATAGCAAGCTTTACCAATGTTTGTGCCGCTTTACATAATATATGTTTTCACTTCAAGGTAAAAAATTATGAAAACACTCAAACGCCAGTGGAAGTGAATATATCGGAAATAGACAATAGCAGTGACGCTAATATTACCAACATAGGGAAGAAAATTAGAGACAACATCAAAATATCGTTGTGTAAGAGTTAAAGAAATGCGTAGTATTTCATTTATTTAAAAACAATTCAATTCAATTTATATAAAAAAAATAAATAAAATAAAAATAATTCATTTACTTACAAACTTATTCTACGTGTATTAAAAATAAATTCAATTTAAGAGTTCATACTCTTTTTTTTATTAATAATTCGATTTGCTTTATTTGCATATTAATGTCGAACTCTTTCTCCTTCATTCCCAAAGACTTTTTTTTATTTCTATAAGGATGTCCATTTTTTGAAGCATTTGTGAGTGATACTCTTCATTAGACTCCATGTTTTTCTTTATTAAACTAGTTTTGCTTTTCTTTGGCTTAACTTGTTTCACAAATGACTTAGACTTTTTGTTGACTGTTTGGTCTTCATCAACATCAGAACCTAAAAGACAAGCCAAATCTTCTTCCAACGTTCTTTCCTTGAATGAAGTTGCATCAACTTTTTGTCCATAACCTCTTACTCCCTTCAAGCCATCAACTTCATCTTCAATTCCTGCAGTCCATAACTGCTTACTCCCTTCAAGCCATCAACTTCATCTTCAATTCCTGCAGCTTCCAAAATCAACTCGTCTGTTTGACTTAAATGTTTCTCCTCGCATGGACCGCCACCAGTTTTCAGTCTTGACAATTTATTGAAGGTTAACTTCTTCTTCACTCTTTGTTTTTGGTCAGCATAAACCTTCACAGAAACAATTAAATGTTAGTTCATGAACAAAATATTTTTAATGTTACACATACTTTACGCCATGCTTTGGAGTCCTTAGTTGGCGGCCCAGAAGCATTCAGTTTTGTTGTAAGTTTTTCCCACAATCTATTGACAGTCGCTCTTCCTTGAGCGCTACAAGTAATAACCCCTTTCGCTAGCTCAGAATGCTGACATAAACTCTCCCAAAATCTGCTTCTGCGTAAAGTTTATTTTAGTTAAATTCGACCTAAAATAAACACATAAATTATTTAAGAAGCTTACAAAAAATTTTACTTACATTTTCTATTTTCTGTCTGCGATAGTGGTGACAATATATTTTGTGGGAAACCCCTTTTTATGTGTATTTTTTTTGGCGCCAAATTTTTTGCGATAACTCATATGCTATTGTGCAAAATAGCGAATGCTTGCGTGTGACAGCTTTAGCGTTATCGGCTCATAGCATACGAAATTCCGATACACTTTAAGCGATATCGTCTGACAGAATACCAAAAGTACGAAATTCCGATCATACGACTACTATTCCGAACTCTATCGACTCTCAGAATCAGCCCCCTGGAAGTTAACTCCGGGGGGTAGAACTTCTCTATACGGAAGACATTTCAGCGATGAGAAAATGGTATCGCAGACGATGAGTTTTAACTTCCTAGCTTCACTTCATAGTCACTTCCGCGATAGAAAATGGTGGCAGGGTAGAATAGAAAATGTGTGCATTTGCAAATATATAAGTAAGACAACGTAGGGTAGTAATATGCTACAAAGCCATGCTGGCGATCCGGGCATTGAAACTCTAAATAATACGATTACAGACAAAAGATGAAAGAACATTTAATACAGAAGATAAGCTATCTATAGCTACTCAGACGAATAGAGCAGTAATGTTTTATACCAATAGTTATCACAGTTTAATAAAATACGACAAAAGAATCCTGGTCGTTTTTGATTCCTGGTTTCCCGGGAAAATCATTATTTTCTATTCCCACAGTCATACCCAATCATAACCAAGTGGAAATAGATAGTGTAAAAGATAAAAAACTGTATTACGTTAAAAAAATGTTATAAAAAAACTGTTATTGATTAAGAACAACTTGATCTTTGGATTGAAGATAATGTATACACACTAGCAGATTTATGGAATATGTAAATACCAATTAAATTAGCTTTGGAAGCGCTTTACCGAAGAAATATGGGGGGAAAATGAGCTTTTAAGAAGATACAAGCGACTTCAAACTTTACTAAAGTATCTTAAAGAACCAACAATATTTAATCACAATAATGACATTTTATTTCAAAACGCGTTAAAACAAAATGTGCTGGCGTACACTGAAAAAATTTGCTCTCGGATTTATAACGAGGCTGCGGTGTCGACGAAGGGGCGTGATTGGATCATAATTCTATTATTGGTCTTACTAAAGATAGATAATTTGATGATATTTTAAGTGGTGCCATATCAAACGCAAATCAAAATGTTCCACAGATTAAAAAAGCGATTACCTAATAACTTAATAAAAAAGTATTTTAAGATTTATGAGGCATGTGAAAAACCAAAGGAAAACGTGGCCAAATTATTTAATGCTCTTCTGACAATAAGGTCAACATTCGTGAAAAGCGAAATAATATTTTCAACAACTGGGCAGTTTGTAAATAATATAAGAAACAGACTATCTGATGATTGCATTAGTGATTTTTTTTTTAAAAAACATACTATTTTCAAAAAGAAATTTCAGAAATTTTAATAAGCAATTTAAATTCTTATTATTTACTTTGTACTGTAGTTGATCCCAAGTATTGTAAAGTAAAATAAATAAATACATATTGCGAAATAAACATGGTATGTTTTATTTTTGAGTTATATGGAAATTCTCGAGAATATCGGGAAATGTAAGAATTATTCCTGGTTTTGCGGCAAATGAAAAATTTCCGGTAAAACAGAAACTGTAATTGTGGCCTATTCTTATACCGTTATTCCTAAGAAAAATATTTTCAATTTTATTTTGCTATTGACTGTGTATCAACGTTTTATACCATCTACAAAAAAATAAATCTTTAACTCATGTAATTAATTAAAACATAACAAGAAGAACGCGAAATATAGTGAGAAATATAAAACAAACAAAAATTAGATAATTTTACCCAAAATTATAAGTAAAATTTTTAAACTAGGAATTAAGGAGCTTTTTTGACTTTTTCATTCATATGAGCCGCCAATTGATGTATACTTTATTACTCGCATATGCATGTAGTTGATTATTCGATAATGAATTCTAGTAATCCAAAACATTGATAAAAATATACAATTCCAGAGAATTCCTAGATTAATATCTATACATAGTAATCCAATAAGTTACATCGCATCTTTAATATTATATAAAGCGTCAAAGGCAACGTCGACGTCTGAAATAGTCTTCTATTTCTCTCACAACCCTCTAATGCATAGAAAAGATTTGTTGAATTAAAATTACTTTTTTAACTAAAATTGAGCCATAAAACACGAATCCACAAAAAAAAATTTCAAGAATGGTCGTGTCCTTTTAACCCCGAAAATTTTTACCCCGTCTCTGGGCAGCACCATGCAGAAAGCTTCAAAAAAATTCTATAAATTTATTATAATTAAAAAAGGTGTTATATTTAATTTTATTTATTCAGAAAAGGTAAGAAAATCAAACAATTTTAACAAAGAATTTAATATGAAGTAATATTTATACAGATATATCATGAAGAACTGGTTTTTATAAAGTATGCATTTTTCACAATAAACGTACTTGAGTCTCAGATTTGCAGGGCTTGTTGCGACAATGCCATTTCTTACTTTTGTCCTGAAATGATGGCCAGTGGTGACGAACATCATATCTAACAATAGATGGTGGCAGGTACAACATCTTAGAACTCTGTGGTTTACATCTTAGAACTCTGTGGTGTTTCTGCAGAGGCTTGGGCATTATTAGATGGTCGGCCAACCTTATTTTTTCTCACATCAGCAAAAACTTTCTGCTACTACTTCTTCACGGAACTTTGGCAATTCGATTTGGTGATGTTTTTAGCCAAAAAAAAACGTAAGAATTTACCATTGCCAATTCAAGTATATGGTGAACCTAAAGACAGGTTCATCCGAATTTTGTACTATTTTATACTATTACGGAACTGTCAAATATTACCTTTGAAGTGACCTGAGGACTGTTCTGGTTCTTCCTGGAAATCTTCAACTGATGGCAGTGGTGCTATTTTCCGGGAACGACTGGTAAATGGAGTACTAATTTCTACTGCGACATAATTTTGCTTACCCGCAGCAGCTTCGGAAGTAGTCGTCCCAACGGTACAAGAATTTACAGCTTCAGATCTGTTTTGAATTTGCGTTGGAGGAGGAGCAGATTTGGCGAAAGAAAGCTCAAGGTCTGACACACTTATGTTACACGGTACTACTTCTTGAGGAAAAAAGTCACTTTCGTTTGGATCTGCATATTCAAAATCACCGACGTTGTCATCACTATCAAAGTCATCGCATCCTACTTCTTCGTCGCTATCTTTGCAGAAGTCCATAAAACCATGAAACTCGTTGTCTGACATCTTTGATAAGTCATACTTGCGTTTACGGTCCCGACGCGACATTGTTCTACTATATAACATTTACATCAGTTCAATAATTCAATTTAAAAAAACTGTAATTTTTTTGAACGCACTGCATGGGACCGCCTACAGACGGTTGGGGAGTCAATCTTCAGTCAGTAGGCATTGTAAACACAAAAATGCATTGTCAAACACTTTATTTCACTTCAAAACACTTTAAACTAATTACCAAAAAATTCCCAATCAAATATTTCAATTAATCACTGTTTGAATAAATTCACAAAATCACCTTCACAGAAAAATATTTTTTTCCCTTTTTCCTGCTCGTTCGTCACAAAACTGAAAAAATTTGAAATTAAACGGAATGAAATGTAGATTTGATGTACGATATTTACAAAAATGATATAGATAGGCTACTAGATCATATTTTTTTAAATCAAACAAATATTTTTTATTTGAATATGTTGGGCTTTTCAGCGTTCAGGCGTGTCTCTACGAAGTTTGTTGTGAAATATAAAGAAATGAACAGATGCATAAGAATTGTCATTACTACATTTCTGTCCAATTTCAAAGGCTCTTCCGTTTATATTTATTCTTATGAATAATAGATCGTTGAAATATTATGTAGTTATGCACATATGCTAAATTATACAATTAGACGGAGCGGGTTTCATAAATATATGTATTTTGAAATTCACATAATTTCGCCACATCGCACATAAATAGGTCCCAAGCACCACATTTTTGGCCAAAACTAAAAACTTTGTTCTATTTTTTTGCAATAATGAAACACTTTAAAAAGTCTAAAAACACATTTAATTTTATAAACGCGAAATAACCGATTGTCGGCGAGCGATTAGTTATTTTATAACAGTTGGAAACAAAAACACGTGCGGTAAACCTTTCAACATTTGCTAGCAATAGTTTTCAAATAAAAAAGATTACATACAAATTCGATATGAATCTTAAAGATAATGGTAAAAATTTGAAATATTGATAGTGAAACATTTGATAAAAAATATACATATTAATGTAAAACAAAAAATGTAAAATATATTTAACCATATCAGTAAAAACCAAAATTACCCTGAAGTGTTATGCTACATGTTACATTTTACCCCTTTTAAGTAAACATTTTTTCGGGCAGTCCTGCTTCAGTAATTGTGATCATTAAATAAGGGAAAACAAAAGAAAAATGTTAATGAAATACGTATTTTTTAGTTTAGATTGGTAGAAAGGTTCAAGAAATCAATGTGATTTGGCTTCAATGTGAAATAGTTTTTTAAAACAGCGAAACATCTCATAACTAAAATGAAGAACAGTATTTCTCATTGTATGTATGCACCTGTAAGATAAAAACTGAAATACAATTTTTTTTAAATATCGTTTCCACATCCTTTCATTAAAATTCGCAATTTTTTAAAGCAAAGACTCTTTTTTAAAGCAAAGACTCTCGTAGCAAAGCTTATTACATAACAGAATAAATACCAGAGTTTTTAATGCTATGGTTGTATAACTTTTTTAGTATTACATTAATATATATTTTTAAATGAAACTGCAAATCAACTATTTTGAGGTTATGTAAACATCTTTTTCTTTTAATTTAAAACTATTGCTAGAAAGTATTAAAAAGATTACCGCATGTGTTTATTAATCCAACTGTACTAAAATATTCAAAATATTTCGAGTGGCTGACTAACGGTTATTTCGTGTTTACAGAAACAAATTGCCTTTTGCGATATTTGAAAGTCTTTACATTTATATTGCAACAACAAATTTATAAATAAAAGTTTTATGTTTTAGTTAAAAAAATGTCGGGCTTCGGATCTATGCACATCGTAAGCAGCATTACACAAAAAAAAAACAGATTCGTTGTCGCAAACAATTTTTTGCCAACCAAGTGATTGAGGTGCGCTTTAATAATTCTATCAGTACAACCGAAAGTTAGTTCACGCTCGGGAATTATCAGTACATATAACGTCAGTTATAAAATAAATTCTCTTAAAGAACGGAAAGTCATATATATAATTAATAATTTAAAAGTCAAATCAAGAGAGAATAAAATTGTCCAATTACTGCACACACGGAGAAGGATATTAAAATTACCTATCCAACGACGGCTTTTCTTTCCGTTCACATAACTGCTACACGCAGAAAAAAATTATGGTTGTGGTGACAATATTCGAAGAGGATCATACTATTGTTGGGTATATGGTTGTTGCACAACAATATTATGATCCTCACAACAATAGTATGATTCACACATAACCATACTATAATCCCCACAACCATAGTATGATTCACACTCATCCATACTATGATCTCCACAACCATACTATGGTGGGGATCATATGATTCACATATGATCCCCAAAATTATTAGGATTGGGTAATGTTGTTATTCAAAAATACAGATTTTTATCAAGTACGAGGGCGGTTCGGAAACTTCTTACCCTAGCACAAAAAGCGCGGTATAAACAGAAAAAAGTTAAGTGTTTTGGAAACTCTCCATCTCTGCTATGAACACATGTTAAATTTTGTTTCGATCTGTCAACTCCTTCATATAGAAACAGGTTTTTTACAATGGAAAAATTAGAAATGCGTGGTGTCATTAAATATTTACATAAAAAAGGTTTATCGGGACAAGAAATTCATAATGATATGGTGAATGTGTTAGGTGAAAGTGCTCCTTCATATGCAACAGTAAAAAAAATGGGTTGCTGAATTTAAACGTGGTCGTACAAGCATTGAAGATGAACCACGTAGTGGACGTTCAAAAACAGCAACAAAAACAGAAATTGTAGCCAAAGTGCATGATATGGTATTAAATGATCGACGAATAAAAGTGCGTGAAATAGCTAATATCATGGGCATCTCAAATGATCGAGTCCATTTAATTTTGCATGAAGAACTACATATGAAAAAGCTTTCTGCAAGATGGGTGCCGGACTTGTTAACAGTCGACCAAAAACGCATAAGAATGAACATTTCTCAAGCTTGTTTGGATCGTTTTCAGCGAAATAAAATGGATTTTAAGCGTCGTTTCATAGCTGTTGATGAGACATGGATCCACCACTATACTCCAGAGACAAAAGAACAATCCAAACAATGGACTGAAACTGGAGGAAGTGCTCCAAAGAAGGCAAAAACAATTCAATCGGCTGGTAAGGTTATGGCAATGGTTTTTTTTTGACTTCAAAGGTATTTTATTGATTGACTATCTGCAAAATGGTAAAACAAATAATTCAGAGTACTATTGCAACCTTTTAGACTTTTACCTGTTCCCAAATCTAAAAAAATCCTTGCTGGCAAGCGTTTTACCTCAAATGAAGATGCAATTACAGTTGTAAACCACTATTTTGAAGACCTTGAGGAAAACTATTTTAATCAAGGGATAGAATTGCTACATAAGCGTTGGACTAAATGTATTGAAGTTTCAGGAGATTATATTGAAAAATAAAATTATTTTTTAAAAACTAACTATTCTCTTTTATTGATAGGCTAAGAACTTTCCGAACCGCCCTCGTAAGCTGTTTTTAATTGCATTACTATTAGTCCATAGCCAGATTTGAGGCCATGTTTTTATTGAACATTTCATTCAAAAACACGAAAATATATATTCCAACGGCAGTCGAAAATACTTTTAGTTGCCAGCAGAGGTGAATGCTACTTCACCATCCGTAGACCCCAAGTAACGAATGTGATTAAACCATGATCAATGGCTAAATACTTAAGTGCAGGCAGATTTTAAATAAAAGAGCATCAAACGGCATTAGAGTATTTCACCGAACAAAGTGAACACATTAAAAACCCCTCGAACTACCTTCCGAATGTTGTTTTTTATAATGGACAACAACCAAGCACTGTATCGTGTGTGTGTTTTTTAATATATCAAAAAAACATACGCATACACATACATATATGCTCTATAAACCCTGTTTTGTTATGTTCATAGTCGTAACCATACGGTATGATTGCCATAATCTTATTATTGTTAACGTAAATTTTAAACAACAATACTTTTGTTGCACCAACCATGTTTATATGGTTGCGACAACCATATTTTTATTTCTAAATTTGGCAATAATACTATTGTTACATTTCAACAATAGTAATATTGTCGCAATCATACTGTTGTCAAAATGAAATTCAAAAAACAATACTATGGTTACGACGAACATGCTTTTATTGTAGGAACATACTATTGTTGCGGTGACCATATACGAGTAGTAACCATATCTTTTCTCTGCGTGTAGTAAGCCATTAGGAAAGGATAACTTGAAAGATCCGTCACATTATTTTTTTTCTGCTGTCGGGGCTAACATTGCTAAGATGTACCAAAAAACACTTCGATTTTTTTTGTTTTTAAAATGCTACAAGTTGTTGTCACTAGTAATTGTTTTGACAACAGATTCATTTCATTAGCATAGTCGAATTGTTGCGATCTGCACCATACTATTATCATAGCTATCATTTTATAGGATATCAAACAGCATTTTTTCAAGATTATTAACATTGAGTGACTGCATTTAAAAATACTTCATTTTTAACGGAATATTCGTGGTTCGGCCCGATTTCTTCTAACCGACTTGTTCTCTGTGTGCAGTTAATATTGACTGAATATAGAGCGATACAATACGCGAAACCTCTTAAATTGAATTTGCGTCATATGCGGCTCCGACATCGAGACGGGTTTCTGCGTGTACCGATATGAGGGTGAAAAGGAATGTGACGTTCAAATGAATGATCGTACGATCCGCTTATCTAGAGTTTTTGATGATCAAAAATTGGTAGGCGAAAATGTGTGTATTTTAAAAAACATTTAAAAAATAGTCCATCTCACGTAGTGATAGCTAAATTTAAACATGCAAACTCTACACAGAAATTATGAAATGAAACCAAAACTTACTTTTTATACAAATTACCGCAAGGGCTTTACTTCATACGAAAAACTTTGGTAGCTACTTCTGTGCCTCGTCTGTAAGTGTGTATGTTATGTTCTAACCTTGGAACCAAAGCAACAGTATTCCTAAAAAATCAACAAGCGGTTTATTCGTGTATTTCGTAATACACATACTTTCATTTTATCGCCTGGAATATTTCTTTTCGCTACCAAAATATAGTATCAACGCAAATGGCGAAAATTTTCAAAAGTTGCAATGAGATTACTCGTAGGATGAGGCATATAAAACTCGGTAAGATCGTGTTCGCGACAGAGGTGCTAATTTAACAACTTAAAGTAAGAAATTGAGATGTGTAGAAAATATTTTAAAGAATAATTTTTATCTTCAAAACAAAATTATAACATATCGCCGTACTCATTGGTATGTATCACAGGAGCTACCCTCAATATCACTAAGTGGCCGAGGGACAGCCCTTAATTACACTACTCAACAAAATGAAAAAAATTTCATGTACTCCGGATGCGATAATTTTTTCTGTGTAGATAACCTTGACATGAGCTCGAAAAACGCAATAAAAATTTTTTTTTCGTTTGGTTTTTGTTTTATTTTTTTTTTTAAATTTTAAAAATTTTTTTTTGGTTAATTTGTTTCGTCCGGCATAACTCGGGAACCACTAGCCCGATTTAATTGAATTAAATTTTAAAAAATTTAAAATTACAATTCCCTTAATCTGTTCATATATTGTTTTCCTATACAAGCAACAGTTTCCAAGTTAAAAATGAATATATAAAGGAAAAAACTTATTTTTTGCCTAAAGATTTAAATTTTTTTTTTTTAAAAAATCCATAAAAAATCCAAAATGAAAAAAATGTCAAATCTTATTACTTTTACGTATAGTCACATAACCTATGAGCAAAATGAGACAAAGATCATGAAAATCGATGCACGCGTTTCGCTTTTATTCGCAATTGAGTAAAGGTATGAATTTCAAAAATTTGCTCGACATATGCACAACTTTGTCTATGGTGAGGTTTTTTCTTTTTTATTACAAAAAAAATTAAAATTTGTTGGGTGACAAAAATATATGACTTTAAACCTTTACTCAATTGCGAATAAAAGCGAAACGCGTGCATCGATTTTCATGATCTTTGTCTCATTTTGCTCATAGGTTATGTGACTTTACGTAAAAGTAATAAGATTTGACATTTTTTTTCATTCTGGATTTTTTATGGATTTTTTAAAAAAAAAATTTTAAATCTTTAGGCAAAAAATAAGTTTTTTCCTTTATATATTCATTTTTAAATTAAGGGAATTGTAATTTTTTTAAAATTTAATTCAATTAAATCGGGCTAGTGGTTCCCGAGTTATGCCGGACGAAACAAATTAACCAAAAAAAAATTTTTAAAATTTAAAAAAAAAAAATAAAACAAAAACCAAACGAAAAAAAAAATTTTTATTGCGTTTTTCGAACTCATGTCAAGGTTATCTACACAGAAAAAATTATCGCATCCCGAGTACATTTTGACTGTTGACTAGTGTTATTGTCAGAAATAGAGAACAATGTGATAAGATTTACAAAGAAGTATACGAGAGTGGATCAATAATTACTCGTAACCGAGTCCTCATAGACAGCATCTAATTTTGTTTTGTTTTCATCCAAAAATAAAGTGCCCTTTTT
This sequence comes from Hydrotaea diabolus, assembly GCA_963513945.1. Taxonomy (NCBI): domain Eukaryota; kingdom Metazoa; phylum Arthropoda; class Insecta; order Diptera; family Muscidae; genus Hydrotaea; species Hydrotaea diabolus. The sequence goes on from OY740717.1 coordinate 108,929,274, forward strand.
CATTTTTTCGAGAAATACGTCTGATTCAACTGGATGCCAAAAAAAAAACTTACCAATGAATCGGTCTGAAAAAATAATCAGAATATTTGGTTTAGAGTACTGAAATTACGTTTGGTTAATATTGCACATTAGTTTGTGTAAATTTATTGCAAAATCAATCTTAAGTACCTATATTAGATAAAACGATGTAATTTATTTTTAGGAGCTTGCGCCTGATAACGACAAGTTGAGTACATTTTTTAATCCCAAATCACAAAAACATCATTATATTTATATACCAACTCGCGAGGAAATCTTCTTTCATATCAGTACCGCATATTTTTGTCCGGCATTACCTCCTATAACACTGAATCTGAAAATGAGTTTTCGCTCTAACATGGCTTTCATTTTTGCAAAATGCCCCATGAAACTCAAAATCTCACAAAACGGCTTCGCTTTGACACGGTACAGTACTGAATTCGATAAAACCAAAAATGTTGAACAACAGCCATCGACTTAGTTTGATTTTATACAAATGTTTGCGTTTTTTTTTCTTTAAATAGATCTTCAATTTGATGTAACGGGGTTTTTTACACCCTCAAACACCGTAACGCTCGAAGCGACGAAAATATCGCAGCAGTAAGTGTATCCATCCGTTCAAAATGAGCCGAATCAGTCGAATCCACGTTGTTCTCAGGAATTGGGCATCTCTCAAACCACGAAAAGACCTTTGCCTTCATTCTTGTTAGATCAAACTAACTCATAAACTACAGACACTTGATCATTTAAACGCCAAAACTTCTCCGATTGGGCCCTGACAAAGTTTCACGAAAATACAGAATTTCATCGAAAAATAATCTTCTGCGATTAAGCTCACTTCTGGCTGAATGATTTTGTCAATAAACCAAATATTCGTTAATAGGCAGCAACTAACCCACATGTGCTTTAAAGATAAAATTGCGTCCGCAAAAAACTACTGTGTGGTGTGTTTTTTATGCCGGAGGTGTGATTGGGTCGTATTTTTCGACGATGAAAACAATCGTCATGTTTCCGTCAGTGGAGAGAGCTATCGTGCCATGTTAGAAAATTGTTTTTGGCCAGAATTGGACGTGCTTGACAACGCCGATAAGTGGTTTCAACACTTGCCACACAGCTCGCGTTACAATCAATTTACAGAAAGACAAATTCGGTGAACGTGGTATCTCGAGAAATAGTCCGGTCGAATGGCCACCTAGTTCATGCGATTTAACGCCGTTAGATTTATTTTTATGGTGTTAGTCATTTTCTATGCCAACAAGCCAACAACTTTAGATGAGCTCAGAGACAACATTCAAGGCGAATGGTGGAATATTGGGTCCAAAGAATAAATCGCTGTAGTTCTCGGGCTCGTGGTGTTCATGTGACCGAAATCGAATTTCATTCTTAAAATGTAACATTTGCACTACACCTGCAATAAATTTGAGCACTATATCTTAAATAGTGTTGTATTAATATATAAAATTGTGATGTCCTTAATGGAAAACCCTTTACATACGTATTTTAATTTAAAGTTGACGTGACTAATATGCAATTTGATACGAAACTATAGCTATGTTTGTTTGCGATTATTAAAGTAGCACCTATATGGAAGTTACTCGGTTAGCAAGTGAATTGGCTTAAATTCGCTAAAGAAACGAGTAAGAGTTACCAGGCCTCATTTTTTAAAAAGCAACATTGCACACCATGCTTTTTGTTATGAATACTAAAAAAATAAAGCAACAAGTGGTCTCATCGGCGAATATGTATACTAAAAAATAAAGCAAGAAGTGGTCTCATCGGCGAATTTGTGATCATGTGCACGAGATGGCATTAATACATTTACGCATTTTTACAATGCAAAAGTGTAAAAATTAATTATTTTTATTGTGTATTTTATTTATTATCTGCTTTCGGTGGATTCGCCGATAAATTCTCTTGGACGTACATCGTTGAACGATGTCAATAGTATTTTGGCAATATTTTTCAGTCGGCAGTTCGCAGCAAATGTTTTCGATATGTAGTTTGAAAGTTGTTCGTTCGAAAAGGCGAACGCAGAACTAGGCTTAGTTCTCGAATTTATTAAATATTTTTGTGGGGTACAACATTATTTCATGCAGCACGGTTTTAATAAGAATGTTTCAACCGTGTTATGGAGGGAAAAGTGTATTATACAATTTTAAGCAGGAATTTGGCAGAGTTCTGAGAAATGACATGGGACATTGTGCCAAATTTAAATTTATTTACCATTAAAACAATTTTAACAGGCCTCAACGCTAATGTCGAACCACATTATTATCCACTTCCGGAGGATATTTTCATTCATCTTGATAATAAAAAAAATTCATTCGATTGCATTTAAATGACGCATACATCATCAAGGGCACCATTTGATGAACTTTTGCAGTCAGATAAAAATTGGTTTTGGTCATCATAGTGTGAAATTTTGTTTTTGAAATTCAAGAACATCTTATCATCGGAATTACACATAGCGCTCTATAATCCTATGTTACCTAGTGTTAGCAGATGCATAAATCCAGGAACTATGTGCTATATGAGTCACGTCATGCCATAAGGAAGAGAACTACCGGTGACACATGCTTCTCGTTCACTAATACCCGCATACAGACATTACTCGTATTGTCAAATATACTCGTAGAAGGTAGCGCTATCACTAGTCTTTGCAGTCACAAAATTTCACAGAATGTTCTACGGAAGATAATTTCTGCTTCGCACCGATCACACCCCTTTGTTGGCGATTTTCGGTAGGAAAAAAGGAATTCCAGTACATTCAGCGAGCAGACTGAAAAGATGGACACTCACGATGATGATCTACCTGATGAAATTCTTCCTAGAATATTACTGGCTAATGCAGATTATTAAAACAGTTTTAAATGATAGCATCAACTCACCCACAGTTACACATAATATGGTTCAATCCTTCTTTAAAGGATAGTACATTAATTGCAAACAACATATTATCGACTACCAAAGCCAATGGTCTAGATGTCAGATGAATGCAAAACAACCAGTGATATCAAATTTGCATTCTTCGCTAAATGCTTCAATACCTGTGCAGAGGATACATATTGACATAGCCGGACCAGTTAGATCGCACTACAATTTGATAATAGTGGGCTCTTATTCTAAATGACCGGAAGCATATCAATGTAGCAACATTACCAATAAAAAGATTATCGACATTTTGGTAACAGATTTGGGTTCTAATATCTGATAATAGGACACAGTTCACCAGTGCAGAATTTACAACATTTTGAGAGCAACATGGTACGAGTATTCAGCATATTCGAACAGCAAAGCAACGGTCAAGTCGTAATTCCATTGTTTACTAACGCAAATGAAGTTCTGAATGTCATTAAAGAAACCGTGAATCCAGGTAAAGCACCTGGATATGATCTTATCACGCCTAAAATGATCTTGGAACTTCCCTATATTGCTGTGAAGTTCCTGGCAAAATTATTTAACTCTATTTTGAGACATGGTTAATTTCCTAAAGTGTGGAAAATTTCTCTGATTCAAATGATTTTAAAGCCAGGAAAGGACAAATCAATACCTTCCTCGTACAGGCCGATCAGTTTGCTTCCCTGCTTATCCAAACTATTTGAAAAAGTTCTTTTATCGAAAATAAAACCGTTTCTCGTGTCAAATAACATAATACCAGACCATCAGTTTGGTTTTCGCGAAGGTCACAGCACTATCGAACATACGCATCGAATTCTTGAGTCTTACTTAGAAAACCGCAGATTCAGAGTCAAATGTGGACAACACGTCACCGATGACCGCGAAATACTAGCAGGTGTGCCCCAGGGAAGCGTCATGGGGCCTATCCTTTACATTCTGTTTACCGCAGATATTCCTACCAGCCCAAACGTGCTAACATCCACTATTGCCGATGATACCGCTATAATGGCCACACATAAAAAGTAGGATATTGCATCTATGAATCTAGGTGTACATCTCAGACGAGTAGAATCTTGGCTCTCTGACTGGAGAATAAAAGTCAATGAGGCTAAATGCACACAGGTAACTTTCACACTGAATTTTAGCACTTGTCCGACATTGAAACTAAACAATATCCTTTTTTCTCAATCTGATCATGTTACATACCTTGGAATCCACCTGGATCGCCGACTCACCTGGAGAAGTCATATCGAAGCCAAGAAAACTCAACTGAAACTTAAGGTCCATCAACTTCACTGGCTCCTAAACGCGAACTCAAAACTAAGCCTTGAATATAAGGTCCTGCTATACAACAGTGCAATCAAACCTATCTGGTTATACGGTGCCAGGGCAAAGCAAGCTCGAGCAATCTCGACAAAATCCAAAGAGTCCAATCGAAGACATTGCGGCTTATTACCGGTGCCCCTTGGTATATGAGGAATGAAAATATCCACCGAGACTTGAAAATACCTCTTGTTAAAGAGGCAATTCAAAAAATCAATATAAAGCACAAAGAGAAGCTCGAACGTCATGATAACATACTTGCTAGACAATTATTGTGCAGTCCCAGCTCTTTAAGACTTCGGAGAAACGAACGCCGTGTTTTCTAATCTTCATCCGTAACAGTAATCGCGAACACATACGCTCGAAAGACTGTGTAGAATCCTTCGTCTCGTGGCTTAAACGCTCTTATACGTGATCTTTAAAACAGTCAATATCAATCGCGGACGAACACTCAAAAAAGACTGTGTAGAATCCTTTATTCTACGTCACGTGGCTTAGATGCTCTCATACGTGATCCTTAAAACAGTCAACCCGAAAAACCTACAAAACCTAAATTACGTCGTCCACTCTGCTATTCTAGAGTTATCCGTTATACATACATAACTAGAGTTCTTCACTCTACATAATATCGCGAACACTCTGTAAATGACTGTAGGGGTCCTCTGGCCCTTTATCACGAGGTTTAAGCCAAACCAGGTTTAAAATTCTCAGACATGTGATCCATACCAGTTATATACTATTTTGACCAAATTAATTAAAATTCCTGCCAATTAGCAGAGATCCACATTACAAGAAATCCATACTAGGATTCATTATTGAATTATACTTAAGATTCGTATACTTATTGTTAGGCTCCTTTGGAGCAGATTCAATAATTCAAATAAAGCTTATATAAAAAAAAAAGTCGAGCGTTATGTGGATATAATAAAGACAGCAAAAACAGTTCAAAAACCACAATCTTCAAGAAGTTCTACTTCCAAAATTTAAACTGCATGTAGGGAAACCCCCAGATGACCTATTTATTGAAAGAAAATCATGAATAGAAATAGAATTTTTAAGACCACAGAAACCACAATCTCTCCAGAAACCATCTACCAAAATGGAATATCAGTTCAACAGAAAACGCGGTACAAAGCTTCGTGCATTCTTCCTCGACCGAAATGTCTTCGTGAAAATCTATAAAAATAATAAGATGTCATTGCAACATGGTGCCATCTAGGAAAGGGTTGGCAAAGTTGGTACAACGTTAAAATGTTCGTTGGTTCTAGATCCAAATTAATCAAATCACACGTCAATCAATCAATAGTTCGTAATAAAGAAGAGAATGATCTCGTATGTGTATTTTGATTTACAACCACTGTTAAGTCAACAACTGAATCACGATTATCTGAACAACTCAGATGTGTCACAGCAGGACGATTCTCTACCAGACGATTTAATCAGTTCACAACATGAAAATAGCCCTAAGCAGATCACTCAACACAAGTACATCCACGCATACGGAAAGATTTTTTAAGCCTCCAACATAGATCCAGGACTATGTTGATCATTAACAAAGATGGGTGTTGCAGTATCGAGTGCAACTTGAAGAATAAGCTAAGCAACTCTGTCAGCGGCGTTGCAGAAAATGACATTTATTTTGCATCAGCTAAGTAGACACGTTTTCTTATTATTATGTTAATAATGTATTTCTTTCAATCGCATTTTCTTAATAACTCATATTAGTATAATATATAAGTTATATTTAAACAGTTCTAGTTCAAGACCTTTGTTGTTTCTTGCCATGTGAATAGAACAAAAAAAACTATTTAGTAAGGATAAATGTGAAGAAAAAATACATATATACGGGTGGATCAACAGTTGCCATGGGGTTTAAAAATGTAATAACTTTTTCCTTTATATTTTTTTCCGATTATGTAAATAACACTTGAAGGAAAAAAAATGAGAGATTCACAACTGAACAAATAACCAGAATAGTAGATCTTATTATTTAAATCAGTGATCAAATATTTTAACGCAAAGTGATGAATGGTGAAACTCATTTTTATTTGAATGGCTTTGTTTGTAAGCAGAACTGCAGGTTCTGAAAATCCAAGAGCCATTCATCAACGCCAATTGCACCCCATAAGGTGTACAGTATGGTGTGAGATCACATCTGCAAATATCATTGGGCCTTACTTTTTCGAGAATGAAGATGGAAGTGCTGTAACCGTAAATGGAGAACGGTATCTGTTTATGATAGAACATTTTTTACGTCCTGCTCTTGAAAACAGACCTGAGATGTTGTTTAAGCAGGACGGAGCCACTGCCTACACTGCCCGAGATACAATCGCACTGTTAAGTCAAATGTTTGCAGAGCGAATAATTTTCAAAAATTCGAAAATTATTTGACCAGCGCGATTGTCAGCACCCAACAATTCACCCAACCCTCAACTCAAGGCCAACATTGTTGCAGAAATTCGAACACTACAGCCACAAATTTTGAAAGATGATATGGAAAATGCTCTAAAACGAGCCCATAATTGCGAAGCTAAAAACGGGGATCATTTAAGTAACATTATTTTTCATACTTCGTGTAAAAAAAATTCCATTTTGTATATTCTAAAATCTGAGAAAAAGAATAAAAAAACATTAATAAACGAAAAAGTTATTAAAGACTTTAACCCCATGGTAACTATTGGCCCACCCTGTACATAGGTTTTTTAGAATCCAGAGCATATTGCACCCCGCGATCGCCAGATTTGTCAGCAACCAACAATTTTCTTTAGGGTTATTTGAAAGAGCGAGTGTATGTGAACATGCCTGAGACAATTCTTCAACTCAAGACCAACATTGTGCAGAAATTCGAACACTACAGCCACAAGTTTTGAAAGATGATTTTAGAGCATATATACAAAGATGATTTTAGAGCATACAGCTCAGCTGTTCCGCGGCAATTGGTAATAAAATTTAAAGTGGAAGTACGTTTTATAGAAACAATAGTAAAAATAAATGATCATGTTGAGTGTGGCTTTATTTTCATAGTCTGACGAAGATGAGGCATATGCTAAGGAGGAGTTGATAGCTTTTCGACGACAATTACGGCAGCAATCAAACATATTCTCGTTACCAAATCTAAAGTAAGAACTTTGATTTTGTCTAATTCGAATAGACTTGTACGTTATTTTAGAATTAATGAAGAAGCGTTCAAATACATTGTGCATAAATGCAGTCCACACTTGGATATACCGAGGAGAAGTACTAGTGTGCCAAATATATTGAAGCTGGGAGCGACCATGAGAATTCTTGCTGAGGGTAGCTACCAAAAGGGAGCAGACAACGACTTCAATATAAATCTGTCTCAATCATCCATGAACAAGGTTTTCAACGAATGCATAAACGTGATGTATAATGAGCATTGTTGCAGGTGGATTTCATTTGTGATGGATGGAAATGAGAAGGATGAAATAAAAGAATATTTTTATAGAAAAAATGTGTTCCCAGGGGTAATAGGGTGTATTGACGGAACTCATGTAAACATGTTAGCACCGAAAATTGAGGAAAGGTTCAATTATTACAATAGAAAGGGATTCTATAGCCTAAATACGACTGTGGAAAGTTTAAGATAACGTAAAATAAGAAAAATATATTTACAAAGTTTTGCAGGTTTGCGATCATAAACTCAGAATACGTTATATAACCCTGGATCATCTCACGACTCACTGATTTGGAATGCTAGCGATTTGAAGCAGTTATTGAAGGATTCATAAGACCGTGGGGAACGAAATACGTGGTTGTTAGGTACATCAATTGGCAAAATACTTTAAACGCATTACATTACACCCCGGAATTGGCAGGGAAAATAACAGCTGTTTGTGCGGCTTTACACAATATATGCATTCACTATAAAATTGATTTTCCAGTCGATAACTTGGAAACTGATTTTATGAAAACCCCTATTAATGACTTCAATGAAAATTCAACAGCTTCAAATATAAGACAAAACATCATGGAATCGATTATCAACTAAGCTATTTGATTTTTTTTTGTCAGTTTCATAAATAAAGAAAAAAAATAGAAAAGAAAAATATAAAAAATAAGGCAGCGTTGTTTTATAGTCCACTTTTCAGCTCTTCCAACTCAAGTTTTCTTCTTTTTATGTCAATTACGTCCAGTCTCATTTTTACTAAAGTCTGCCGATGCTCTTCTTATCTCTTCAACTCGCCCTTACACAATCTTAATTGTTCCTCCTTCAGTTGGTATGTCTTTCGACTATAAAGAGACCTAAGGGTAAAAAAAAATCAATTTTCATTTTTTTTTCTTTTTTTGATGTGGACAACAAGCCGGTGGCTCGGCTTTCTGTTTTGTTGTGTATCATTTTTTTCTTTAACTTTAACTTGTAGTCGGTCCAAACTTTCATCCAACCTTCGCCATTACGTAGAGGAGGCCCTAGTTTATTTAGAGCTTCGCTAATTTTGTGCCATTCTTCTTTAATATTTATTATTTTCAAACCCTTATTAAACCCTCTGGCCAAATGTGGATTTTTTTCCATAAATTCCACCAGCTTTTCAAATTGCTTTGGAGTCTTGATTTTTATTCTAATATTTGAAAAAAGTAGTTATGAAATGATTTTTAAGGAATGTTTTAACACTTACAACTTGCCTGAACTCACTATATTTAGTTTATTCTTTTTTTCTAACTTTGTCGTGACCAAAAATTATAACGTCAGTTTTCGCACTATATTACAGTCGAATTTGCCTTACGCGATACCGAATGTTGTAATAGATTAGACAAACGCCTAATTTACGACTCGACTACGCCAATCGCTATACCATTTTGTAAAAACGCCTAATTTACCACTCGACTACGCCAACCGTAATCAGGCTGAATACTCGTATGTATATCCGATTCTGACGAAATTTTGCGAATTTGGACCATATCGGTTTAAAGCTATCCCGGTCACGCTCACATTTTTCATGTCACGCTATGAGCTAGCAGTAAAAAAAAACTGGTGAAACTGGATATAGGTCCAATCTTCGTATATTCCCTATTCAAAGGTCCTTCCCGATCTCAGAACCTATGGCTCTAAAAGCCACATGTAACTTACGTTTCCGACCAGCGTAATCATCCCCCATCTCGGTTGAAATTGGGCCATATCGGTTCATGTTTTAAAAGCTCCTACAGCTCTAGAAACCACAAATTGTACCCGGTTTAGCTCAATTTCCATGGTATGTTACGAGCAACTTATGTTGTTGTTGTAACAACAATATATTTATTTTGAAGTCTTGTTCGTCTATGAGGGATCTGCTTCGATATCCAGGTGAAGGAAACGCGCCATTTGAACTGGATGCGTCCACAGAGACCTGGGGGTCAGCTGAATGGGCTTGGCCGGACAATTGAAGAGGTGCAGTACATCATGTGGTCCCTGATGGAAGGCGGGACAGATGTCCGGAACGTTAGCATCAATTCGTGCCCAGTAAGAATTGAGGCGGCTGCACCATCCGGATCTCAGCTGCGCCGGAACCACGCGCGTCTGCCGAGGTAGTACCTTCTCCTCTGGTGAAATCTCCGGGGGATGTTCCCCTAGCACTGCATTCACACGGTAGCTGGATACTGCTGCTGCGACATCATCGGCGTGAATGTTGTTCAAACCTGCCTGATAGTTTCGATGATCTAAAGGTTCTCTCTTATACCGCTGGACCTCTCTCTCTAGATCATGAAGATCGTACCTGATCTGCCTGGGTGGAGGCATCCTGTTCAAGAGATGGTGGTTAGGATGACTGCTGCGAAAACACCCTAGCAGGTATTGCTTAGACAACAGGAAATTGTGTCTGCGCACGGTAAGGACCTTCGTCTCCTCATGTAGATGGTCCTCAGAGGACATAAGAAGACACCCTGTTGATGTTCTAAGGGCGGCATTCTGGCATGTCTGAATTTTCTTCCACTGCGTCGTACTCACGTTCGCCGACCATACAGGTGCTGCGTAGTTTGCTACAGACCGACCTATCGCTTTGTAAGAGGTCAACAAGGTTTCTTTGTCGGCTCCCCAAGTACTGCCGGCAAGTGACTTGAGGACCTTGTTCCTACTTTTGAGTTTATCGCAGATAGCTGTAGCATGTGCAGAGGATCTAAAAAGGCTGTCCAATGTGACCCCAAGGATTTTGGGGTAGTTGGTGGTCGGGATGTTGACGTCATCGACATTCACATTGAGTGACAACCGCACCTCTGCGGTCCAAGCAGTAAACAGTGTGGCTGATGATTTGGAGGCGGATATTTTCATATTCCTCGCAGTGAAGAAACGTGCTAAGTCAGTGAGGTAATAGTTGATTTTCTCGCAAATGTCATCCACTTTAGGTCCTGACGCCAGAATTGTGCAATCGTCAGCGTACGACACAATTTCAACGCCGTCTGGTGGTGCAGGAATTTTAGAGAGGTAGAGGTTAAACAGAGCCGGGGATAAAACTCCACCCTGGGGAACTCCTTGTTTAACTCTACGGGGCTTCGACTTTCTGTCTCTAAATTCTACATATGACTGGCGCGCACACATATAGTTTACGACCCAACGTTTCAAACTGGGCGGAAGGGACGTTTCTTCAATGTCCTCGAACAGAGTGGCATGATTGACCGTGTCGAAGGCTTTTGTGAGGTCAAGAGCCACGAGGACCGTCCTGTCGTTAGGCTTGTTCTGGTTAAGGCCGCGACTTATACGTGTGGTGATGGCGTGTAAAGCAGTTGTTGTGCTGTGCTGCTTGCGGAATCCATGCTGATGATCAGCACTAGGAAAGTGTTCGATCAGGCTGGGGAGGAGCAGTGCTTCAATCGTCTTTGCTACTGGAGAAAGCAAGGAGATCGGCCTGTACGAATCTCCTTTACTTGCGTCTTTGCCTGGCTTCAGTAGCGGGACCACTCTGCCCATTTTCCAGGCATCGGGAACTTCGTGAGTGGCTAGCGACAGATTGAGCACTTTGGTCATGTACTCTACTCCCGGAGTATCCAAGTGCTTTAACATCAGCATTGAGATTCCGTCCGGACCCAGCGCCTTTGATGACTTTGCGCTGCGGATGACATGGGCAACTTCGCCAACGGTAAATTGTGGTGGTGCCTCTTCGACTCGGAGAGCGCGGATACGACGCAATACTCTCCTTTTCGCCTTATCACTCTCTGGGTGCTCAATAAAAAACCGGTTAAAATAACACGCGCACCGCTTCGGATCTGTCACTGTTCTATCACCGAACGTGATAGCTGTCCGATCATCCTTCCTTACAGGGTTAGAGAGTGATTTGACCGTTGTCCACAACTTACCAATTCCGGAACTCAAGTTGCACTGCTTTAAGTGGTCTAGCCATTTGTTCCGCTTATATTCGTTGACCAACCTACTGATCTCGGAGTTGAGATCCCTAATTCTAGGGTCAGTAGGGTTGGAGCGACGAATGTCATCACGCTCGTCTGCGAGTCCCGCTGCCTCTGCTGGGAAGTTTGGTCGTACTTCGGGTATTCGACCAGCAGGGATATGGCGAGCGGTTGCTGCGTTAATGATGGCCCGGAACTTTTTCTCGGCTACCCGAACGTCCGACGGAATAGCTAGATTATTAAAGCTGCGGATGGTGGCTTCTCTGAAGGCCTCCCAATCAGCCTTTTTTTGATTGAGAAACGTACGGCGTTCAGAGGTTATGAAATCGGGTGGTCTATTTATGGAGAGAATTATGGGAAGGTGGTCCGATCCTAGTGAGATGACGGGTTGCCAGGTGACGTCGTTGATCAGGCCAGGCGATGCCAAAGTGATGTCTGGCGAGCTATGGCAATCGCCCATAATCCGCGTGGGGGCGTCCTCATTCACTGTGCAGAACGTAGAGCTATCAATTTGCTCTGCCCCCCTGGTCGTTGTCTAGGAGAGAATGCCACAGTTCGTGGTGAGCATTAAAGTCTCCTAGGACCAAGCGGTTATTGCCTTGTAGCAAATTGCTAATGTCTGGCAGATAACGCGGGGCACAGCTACCAACCGGCGGGATGTATACGTTGTACAGCTCTATTTCGGCAGTTCCAGACTTGACTGCTACCCCCATACATTCCATGTATGGGTCTCTAGAGTCAAGCTCAGGCGAAATAGGTCTGTACTGCACAGAATGGTGTAACAGGAAAGCAAGTCCCCCACCTCCACTTCTGGTGCGATCCTTACGTAGCACGTTGTATCCGTCACAACTGTACAGGCTGCAGGTGGCATTCAGCTTAGTTTCTTGGATCGCGGCGACCATGATGTTTCTCCGATTCATAAATTCTATGACCTCACTGATTTTGTTGCGTAGGCCATTACAATTAAATTGCAAGATTGATGCACTGTCAGGAGTGGCAACAGCAATCTGTGGTGTAAGATGCTGTATGTGTTGATGCTGTTGCGAGGGCGACTGCGGGGGAGTCTCGTAGTTAGATGATGATGACGACGACGACGAAAATGCAGACGACGATGATAACACCAAATCCAGAGACCCACTGCTAACTTCGTTGATACAGCATGAGGCAACAAAGTCTGCTTCGCTATACTCCCTGATGTGGTTCAGACCTGAACAGCTCCTGAAGTGCACCCACTCCATGCAACGATTACACCTTACAGACGTAGCACGATGGTGTATTCGGTTCTGACAAACCGAGCAGATCCAAGGTCCGGGGTTTTGTTCGATCCCGGCTCGGACCAGTAGTATTCGGAGCAGGCATTCTGGGAAGTGCTGCTCCCACGACGAAAAAATGGACGAACAAAAAACAAATATTGTTGAGGTGACTGCCCCTGGCCGAAGAGTTTCGGGTCAATCCGGTACATAGAACCGGCAGTCGCGGGATTGACGAGCAACTTATAATTAACTCTGCTGAAAGTGGACCATATAGGTCCATATTTTCATAAAGCTCCCTACAAATATATTTCTGATTTCAGAACCTGCAGGTTTAAAAGCCATATTACATCCTATTTCAAATCACGAGCGGCCAACACCCATCTCTGATGAAATTGGACCATATCGGTCTATAGTTTTGAAAAGCCCCATACAATGGTTGTTGTTGTTGTAACAGCAACTGTGTGCCGGGGTGACAGCCCTTGGCCGAAGAATTGTTCTTCGGGTCAATCCGGTCCACAGAACCGGCTGTATTGGGATTGCCCATACAATGGTATAAGGTCCTGCCGCTCTAAAGGAAACATTCCAACCAATCTGAATCTCCAAGCAGAGATCTTGTGAACAGCAGTGGAGAGGGTATCTCTTTATCGGCCACGCCAGACTTTAGCCATTTTTACTTGATTTTTTTTTACATTGAGATGGTTTATCAATTCATGCATTTCTTTATTCCTAAAAATTACAAACAAATTGGAGTAGCGATTTTTATAAGCCAGTAGATGCGGTTTGGCCTTCAAAATAGAGACCTCGTATTTTGAATTTGTAGGTATGTACTTCCATGGTAGATGTCTGAAGATCAGCATGTTCTGTTTATCTGTTGGTTAGTGGACAGGTTATCCAACGCAGTAGACTACCACCAATCTTTTTTGGCCAATGCCAGAACCCAACCTTGCCAGAACCCAACCTGGGGTTTTTGAAATTCGTTTGTAGTTCTTATTTTCTTACAGTCATTGTATAAAAAATGATCGAATGAGGCATTGCTACAAATGGTGACTAGAATGATATGTGTAAAATTACATTTAGAGGGTCCCCGGTTTCTTATTACAGAAATTTGCCTTTCTACAATAAAAAATGTAAATGTTTGTTTTTAACTAAAAGAACCTAAAATTCTCAAAAATAAGAAGAGAAATCATCTTATTATTTGTAATAATATTTCTTAACTAAAAATAAACGTTAGCAACGACTTTTGTTTGAAACTTTATTTTTAGTACAATTAAAAAATGTTTTCTCGTTTTTTATTAACCTCAGTATCTGGCCCGACGTTACATGGCATGACGTTTCTTAAAGTTCCCTTGGCTAGTTTAAGATAAAATTGTTATTAGAAATTATTCAGCTCAAATACAACATAAATTTAGGCCGAGGAATAACACTATTGGCATTTGTCCATTTTTTATATCATTGATCGGCTTATCCTGATGCAGAACCAACAGCTCGAATAGTCGCATATTACATCTGATTTCGACGAACTTTCGCATAGAGCGTCACGAGCACCCAACACCCACTTGTAGCGAAACTCGACCATATCGGTTCATGATTACGAATAGCTCCCACACAAAGGTACCTCCCGATTTTGAAGTCCTGCAGCCTAGATGTGACAACGTAAATCCGATCATGTAAAATTGCGCACGGAATTTTATAAGCGACCAATTATTATTTTTTGTGAAACTGGACCATATATGTGCGTATTTCCGTATAACTCCCATATTTCCCGGATTTCTGTGCCTAAAGCTCTTAAAGCAATCCCTTCCGATTTGGCGTCTTGCAGCTCTAAAAGCAACAATTTAAGTCCGAGCACGCTCTAATTTTCCATGATACGTTATGAGCGACTAGTTACCAAGTGTAGTAAAAACTGGCCATATAAGTTTATATTTTCGTATAGCCCCCATGAACAGGTCATTCCCGATTTCAGAACTTACAGCTCTAAAAGCCACAAATTACATCGGATTCCGACCACATGCAGCGGTACGAGCGACCAGAACCCATCTCTGAAAAAAATTGGACTAAACGGTCCATGAGGTAGAATATTCGCCAAATCAAAGATCTTTCCGGCACAGAATCTTATGAACGACGAGAGGTGTAGGGTATTCCATAGTCGGACGCGCCCGACTTTATTTTTTTATGTGTTTTGCCTTTCATTTGATGATTACATCATTATTGAATGCAATTTTAAAACAAACCAAATTCAATGACGTTACACACTTTGGAATCTCAATTTAAATTAAATTTAGTAATCAATGGTTTATTTTTATTAGTTTACGAGTACTCTATTAACCTTTGTTTAAATCCAAATTTCACTTCATTTGCGTAGGAATTATGACAATAAATGTTTATGTCGCGACGTTACGTTAAAATGTCCCAAGAGGCAAATCAAAATTTTACAGTTAACTGATTTATTAGCTCATTTGCATTTATTAATTAATAATTTTTTTTTAACAGAAGTGTTTCTTTAAAAGTTTAATCGAACAATTACTCTGAAAATTGTAAAGAGAAATGGCTTTTTAAAATAAACAACTCTGACCAAAATGTGAACCTGAAATTTATGACCCGATATCTCGGCATCGTGACTAAGCAAGGCACTGAATTTCATAATTTAAATTTAGTTTATTTTTCGTTTATAATACAATTAAAAAACTTTTCCCTGAAAAATTCCATACATATTATTTATCGTCGTAAAATTCAATCAGTTCACACGTCCGAGTGCACGATAGCGGCGAAACGAATTACCCTACGAAATTTTGCATGATGATCGTTTATGGTCATAAACTGTTTAGGATTGTAAATCGGCGAAGTCAGCCCAGGGGGAAAAGTATCCCTTTAAGGGACTAAAGGTACCCTGGAAAAAACTACCCTTTTTAGTATTTGCTTTTTAAATACCTCAAAAAAGTGCATAGCTAACCAAAAAATCACTTGCTATCGTAAATTTACTAAAAACCGATGTCCGGAGAATCTTATTCCCTACAAAAAGGCTAATGCTAAATTCCGATATGAATCAAAGAAGGCAAAAATAGAGAGTTTTACAAATTACACCAAAACTTTTACCGAAGACTCGCTTCTCTCGCGTATCTGGGATAAAATCAACAGACAAAAACTCTACGCATGTCTTCAACGTAATTCAAACCAACAACGGCTAAGCGATGGGCCGACGACTCGGCATACAACAACTTTCCATCCGAATTCTATATAGCCAAAAACCTAATACATACTAAATTCAATAACAGATCCACTAACAAGCAAGCCAAGACGATTGAGTCTATCCTATTAATGCCCGAACTATTGCTGGCCTTAAACAAGATAAGGGGCAACACTCCTGGCCAGGACCGAATATCATATAATATGATTAAGGAATTATCTCATAAAAGCTCAAAAAAATTGCTCAATTTAACAATATGGAAATCTCCAATAGTCGTTGCAATACCAAAACCTAACAAAGACAAAACTGAGTTCTCTGGATACAGACAAATTTCCTTATTACCATACCTTTCCAAATTACTAGAACGCATAATTTCTAACCGTTTAGCAAGGTTTCTCAACGTTCGCAAACTCATCACTATAAATCAAGTAGCATTTAAATCCTCCCGAGGATGTACAGACGTACATTGATTACAATGTTACGAAGGCACTTTCATCCAAAAAACCATTCATCCATTCTAGCAATTGACTTTGAAAAGCCTTTTGATCGAATCGTCATGCATATCATTCTTAACGCATTGAAGTTGTGAGGTGTTCGCCTCAAAATTCTAAATTTCATAAAATCATTTTTGGTTAACGGCATTCCACAAGGTTCACCATTGTCGGTAATACTGTTTCAAATAGCCTTCATTGAAATCAGTACAGTAATCAATAAGCATAAAAAATTAGACCACTGTCGCTGTGCTGATGAGTTATACGTATTGAGCATTCAAAAAGACTACAGTAAAACCAACAATCTTTTCATAAATGCTTCAAAAATATATAATTACTCGTAAATGGGGAAAAACATCGGGAGCCATAATTTCGTTAAATAAGTCATCCGTGCTTTACACTTGCCGGAAACACAATTGCAAACCTGACGAATTGACAGTAAATTATACTCGTATTATACTTTTCTAGGGAACAAAATTTAAGATCCTGCACGCGAGAAAAAACATGGTTACTACATGGTCACAGCAATAATAATATGTTCTCCGCAATGAAAGTATGTTCGTCGCAACAATAGCATTGTTAACTGAATTTAGTTTTGACAATAGTATAATTGCTGTAATATTAATATTGTTGAAATGAAACAATTTTATTATTGCCAAATTTAAAAATGAATATATGGTTATAGCAACAATATAAATATGGTTGGTGCGACAAAAGTATTGTGTTTTGCGTTTTATGTTAACAATGGTATGATATGATATGATATGATACGGCAATCCTACTGTATGATCGTAATTTTTCTTCATTTAAATATGCTTTTTAGAACAAATGTTATTTGTACGGATTTAATGCAATAATAGTACTTTTTATCGGAATTAAATTTTTTTAAACAAGCTGCTTTGGCTTTGTTTAACTGAAATATTTTTACGTTATTTAAACTTATTTTTTCTACTTTGAAACAAATCACTCCTATTATTTTGAATTTTATGTATTTTTGAATAATTTTCATAATTCAAATCTATTGTTGACAAATTAAACCAATTCTAATAAATAATATTGGGGATCAAATCTATTGTCGACAACTTAAACAAATTCTAATAAATCATATTGGGGATCGTAGTATAATTGTGTGTGATGATACTATGGTTGTAGAGATCATAACATGGTTGCGTGTGAATCATACTATGGCTGTAAGGATCATACTATGGATGTATGTGAAACATACTATGGTTGTGAGGATCATACTATGGTTGTGGAGATTATAGTATGGTTGAGTGTGAATAATACTATGGTTGTGGGCATCATAGTATGGTTATGTGTGAATCATACTATTGTTGTGAGGATCATAGTATGGTTGTATTTGAATCAGACTATTGTTGTGAGGATCAGAATATTGTTCTACCACAACCATATATCCAACAATAGTATTATCCTCTTCGAATATTGCCACCACAACCATACATTTTTTCCGCGTGTGGGTATAATTTTTGAAAATTAATATCGCTGGAGGAGCACATTTTAAAGTTGAAAAAAGATCTCACAAACAGAGTAAACTTAATAAAATATCTATCTGGCAGGTAATTTATTCACATCAACGCTTTAATATACCTAGTCAAAACGCTAGTACTCAGCAAAGTAGACTACGGCTTATTTTTATATGGGAACAGTCCTATATCAACGCTGAAATACACTAAACCCGTTAACCATGGCAGCATAAGATCCAGCATCTGTGCCTACCGCACAACACCAACTACAATTTTATATATAGAATCTGGATTGCCCTCCTTAGAGGAAAGATTTACTGCCGCAAAAAAAGTAGATTGCTACCCAAAGTTTTGTCCTTCAACTCGTCCATCATAGGTGACGACGTGTCTATGGTAACCTCAGCTAAAAGGATACCAAAATACCTTCAATTATTTATAAATGTGTGCATAATAATTTAATAAACTTCAGAGGAAAATTTACAAAATATAATGCTACCTGGCCCCACTGGATGTATACAGATCATTGCTGTAATACTTCACTCTCTGCATTTGTAAAAAAGGACCCCGAATGAACTATATAAGCAACATTTTCACGACCTAGTGTCTAAATATTCGGATTGGCAAATTTTGTTTACAGACGCATCAAAAAATGGCGATAACATAGGATATTTTGTTGTTAATAACACTGGCAAAGCAATTCAAATAAAAATTTTAGACGATCTCGAATCGATTTTTACTGCCGATGCTGCTGACATTATAGAAGTAATCGATTTTGCTATACAGTCAAAGAAAAAAAATTATTTTCTCAGACAGCTTATCAGTGGAAAAAGCTGCCACAAATATATCCAAAGCAACCTGGACACCATAAGTGTAAAATGAAACTTTTTTGGATTCCCGGAAATGTCGGAATTGTAGGGAACGTTAATGCTGATTCAGTCGCGAAATATGCTGCTCAGCTCTTGTAATTACAGACTCCATAATTGAAAAAGAAGATCTTAAGAGAAAATTAGTAGCAGAACTACGCAAAGAATCTTTTATCAATCGTGAACATTTTCAACACTACCACTATTCACATATAAACCGAAACAATCCAGAACCCCACTACCCTACCAGCATAGAAAAAAAGAAAATCCGATTTTTTCTCGTCTTCGTATGGGTCAAAAAATCGGCACCCATCAGCACCATTTAAACAAAACTCTCGATAACAAATTGTCCAAGGTGCGGCAGTTTAATCTCGGTTTAATACAACACAAAAAACTGGCCACATGATCAAAACGGGCGGTCAATTTGGGTACTCCTACTTTTTAAAAAAGGACGGAAGGACTATTTTTAAATATCCTAACATTATTTTAGGCGACTTATATAAAATTATAATTGTAGCACTTTAGAGAAACATTCCAGCAAAAAAAAAACATTTTCCCACATCCAATTTCTTTAACAAAAGAACCAAAAACGACACCCTAATTTTGGAAATATTATAATGTTCTACAAAAATAATCGCCACACGATTTTGCTTCAGACATCTCATCACGAAAATAAAATCAAGAACTATGTAATTATTTTAAACTTCTTACATACGGTATTGCATTGCAAAACAAAAACTTCCTCGGATCGTACAAGGACTCTATTTTTTGTAAATTTTTTATACTTAATTAAGTCGTTGTTGCATTTCACAGTATATTTAAAAGGGAAATATAAATTTTCTTAGGTTAATTTTTACTTATTTTTGAGAATATTTATTTTGAGTGGAATAAATATGTGTATTTGCGGACCGCTGTTACAATTTGTGTGGAAGTTATTAGCCCAAATCCGATCAAAATAAAATCCGCTAAATTTCGTTCGTATATGCGAATGCTGTATAACAGAGGATGAAAAGGTTATTGTGGAGAACCAATTATGCAAATCTGCATAAAATTGGATTTGGAATCATTAAGTTCTGTATGTATTTTTTCTAATAAAGATTAAAATAAAATTGTATTGTCTAAAATAAAAGCACTCATCGCATTAATCGGGCGCATCCATTATCGGTTAACAAAAATTTGGCTTAATTTTTTCAATGACGCCGTAAAACACAAAAATTTAAAATGTTATCGAAGAATAAAATTGGGGTTTTCGGGGTTCCTGCAGTTTCTGGCAAATAAACGGTAATAAATGTTACACATTAAAATTAATAGTAATTTGTTTTTCTATTGGCCTTGCTAATTCGAATAACTTGAACACGTCCCTTTCTTTAAATTGTTTCCTTAATTCTATAATATTTTTGTAGTAGATTCAGTTCCTGTTTAAGATCAGAACACATACATTTCACACTTTGCACTGATGAATTGAATTTGTTGTGACGCTTGACGGTTTGTAGAAATTATGATTTTAATATCCATCTGAGAAATTGTGCCCAAAAATCCTGCAAATGTATTAGGTATACAATATTATATTTTTATTCGTTTTAAATCGGGGAAAATGGTGTGGTTAGAAACTTTTTGGAAGGGGAAGGGAACCAATAACGTGAACATTTGAATGTGTAGGTAGGTGGGTGGTGTCTGTTTTACGTTAAATAAATTTACAAAATTGTTTTTAACTGCATACATAATAATAATAGGCTGGTTTGATTGGAAAACATTCACTTCGATAACATTGGCGTAGCTGCCAATCGAGAGATTTCCAATAAATCTTAAAGTTTATATTTTTGTATTTAAGTACAACATAATTTGATGTAACATATCGAACATGGTTAACAAACGGGGATTAACTCAAAATTTTCAATTTTTTTTATGGTGAGCAAATGACAAACTCTGGCCATCTCTAGCCATTGCAAAAACCACCAACGTTGTTTGCGTTTTCTTTCGTAAAAAAACATGCTTCAGAGTACTTTAAGTGTATAAGCAAAAAGTTTTTTTTTTGCATATAAACCAACAATTGTCTAAAAGTCGGCCCCACGTCAAATCCTAAACATGGCGCACGAGATGAAAATCGATATATACCGTATTTTTATCGATTACACTGGTCAACACAAAATTTGCTGCAGAAGGTTTGATAGGCGACATTTGTAAATTGATTTTCAAAAACTTGAGCGCGGTGTTCAAATGAGAAATGGACATTTTCAACAATATGCAGCGCTTTTTTCGGATAAGAATTATTGAAAATATAGGCAAAAAGCTACAGAAATTTCGAACTACATTATAAAAAAATTACTTTGAGTTGCCTTTGAGTTTTATACGCTATATATAGCGTAAAATCCGCGTCCAACAAGCTATAAAACTCTAAAATTAGATTAAAGTTGACTTAGTTATATAAGATTTAGTCAAAAATTGGAACAACTAATGTGAATATCTCCGAAACTAGGCAGTATATGGCAAATTAAAGGCCAGATTCGTGAACAGCAGCCCCAAAAAACTGAAGTTGACTATCAAATCTTCTGCTGCATATTTTTTTTCTTCTTTTATTCAAATTTTCTTAATGCGTCTTTCGAGTGACAACTACAGGCATGGAAATAAATAAACGGTACAGTTGTTTTAAGGATTTTATTTTCTAAAACTTAATATTTAATCTCATAGTACATATTTATTTTTTAAAATAAGTACTTACGTAAAAATGAAAAGGACAGTTTTGAACTTTCTTAAATTTATTTATTCCTTGGTTTTGCTTTTCATTTTATTATTACGTATTTAGCTTTATTATTTTTCTTTCTTAATTAAGAATAAGTATTTAGTTCTAAGCTCAAATGAGATATACGTACATACTCTCATGTATACTTAGTAGGGACATAAATACTGTTACACACGTTTTATGATGTAAAATAAAAAGTACTGAATGTTTTTGGACCAAACATTTTTTAATATATTTATTGATGTATATTGTATCCAAAAGAAGTCGCACTGGCCAATCGTCAATAGCTGCACGAACCTCGTCCATTGGAAAATTGGCCACAGCTCGAACCAAAGCAGTCTTTAGTGATCCAATGTTGGGGTATCTTTCGTGTCAAACCTTGTCCTCTAAAACCGTCCACAATTTGTAATCCAATGGGTTCAAATCTGGACTGCCTGAGGCCATTCTTTAAAGGAAATGAACGCTGGCAAATTGTTTCGAAGTCAGACCTGGGACGTTTTAGCATTATGGGCCGGCGCAGAATCCTGCTGGAAAGTCCATGACTGGTTTTGGAACAGGGAATTGTTAAGAGGCTTCACAACAGCTTCCAAAACGGTTTCTTGGTAAACTTTGACCGATTTGACTCCTTGTTTGCAGAAATGCAGGTTAGTGACCCCATCGTAAGAGACACCCCACCAAACCATGACTGAAGCTGGGTGAGGACCCTTTTCCTCCCTTGGGATCAGTTCGGATGCTTCCTTAGATGACCGCGCATACACTCTATTATTTTGCTTGTTAAATTTTTCCTGAACGGTAATTTTTTTTCATCGGTGAACAAAATTTTTCTGTGCAAGTTATCAGCGTGCTTCACCAAATAAATGTCCGGTACGTCGTTTAAAAGCCCTAAGTCCCAAGTCTTTTTTAATGATTCGACTCATGAAATTTTGCGTGATATTGATCTCACGGGCCATGATTTTCTGTTTTCGGAGCGGATTTCTGTAAATTCTTGATTTAACGGCTTTGATGACCGGTGGCGGTCTTTTACATCTCCAGTCTCCTCAAACAGTTTTATGCGTCGGTAGACGAACATGCGGCTAATCCCTAGAGGCCGGAGTGTTTTAAAAATATCGCTTTATTTCATTTCACACTTGAAAAGCGCTATTACAGCGATACGGTTTTCATTATGTGATGGAGGTGATGAAAGTTGAAACAATTTTAAAATCCCTTTACAGACTAACGCTATTGAGGTTAGCTTTCAAAACCCATATGACATTAACGAGGTTTGTTCAGTTCTACTATTAAAATGGGTGTGTTCAATGTTGTAACAGTATTTATGTCCTTACTAAGTATTTTCTGTAACAATACGTAGCTTTAATTTAAAAATCACATGATTTATAAAAAGGCTCAATAAAAATAAACCTTAAAGAAACAATAATATTTTTTTAATTTAATAATGTGTTTGACCTCCAGTATTTTTAATAACTTCATTAATGAGAACAGGATTTGAATTTATTAATTTTTGAAATTCATTTTGGTCACCTCTTTGTTAAAGGCATCTTTCAGTGCTTTTAAGGAGTTAAAATTGCGACAATATTTATTAGCTTGATTCGGAAGAATTGCTTAAGCGTCTTCCACAGGTTTTAAGTCAAAACTTAGTGGTGGCCAATCTACAACTACATAGTATGTATCTTCAAATAAACTCGTTTTTCTTGTCGCCGTGTACATGGGTGCATTATCTTGTTGATATACCAAATAAAT
Source organism: Hydrotaea diabolus (assembly GCA_963513945.1). Lineage (NCBI taxonomy): Eukaryota > Metazoa > Arthropoda > Insecta > Diptera > Muscidae > Hydrotaea > Hydrotaea diabolus. Next base: position 108,952,594 of record OY740717.1, read on the forward strand.
TCCATATTTTGTTTCAGCAGTCTATTAAAACGTTTTCTAATTATTCCATATGTGTTATAAAGCAAATCTGAGTACGTTCTATACACAAAAATGCAACCTCCTTCATGAGTGACCCACCTATGGAATTTGATGTATTGACACTCAGCACGTCAATTGTCTTGCAACCCATCAGGGCCGTCCAGGTTAACTATTCATCGTCACAAAAAAATAAAAAATAACAGTTTTCGGCAAATCCTAATCTGGCTTTTTGTGACTTACTATAAGGTTAGGTTTTGGATTCCTTTTCTGTTCTTTTAACATTTAAATCTTTATTTCAAATTTGATTGACTCGCCTTACAGCTGGTGCTTTTTTACTGCAAGGCGTTTTATGGACCTTTTAGATCGTTCCGATACAATTGTTCGTCTGCCAGATCTCTTGATGGATCCATACAATTTTGGATAGGCTAGATAATTCAAAGTTGTTTTTGACCTTTTAACTCTAAGTGTAATTATCCTTATTTAAAGTCCATACTCCCAAAGGTATTCATTTTTTCAAGGTCTTCATGTTATAATTGAGTATTTTTATATAAGGGTAATTCTGAGATTATGGGCCAATTTCGACATCTTTTTTGGCATTCGATTTTTTTGCAGAATTAAATATTTTATTCAGGTAGATATCTTAGTTTTAAGAATTACTAGTCATTTCTAAAATGTACACATCAAAATTTTAATTTTAAACAGAATCATGCAATAATTTAAAAATAAAAAAAAAAACAATTTAAAAAAACCGGGGAATGACAAGCTTAAGTGTGACCGTTCGTAACGAGTGACAAAACACGACTTACTTAATTTTAATAAGACAGTTGACGAAAAACTATTAAATGTGCACCCACTTCATGTTATGTTCAATCATATTTGAGTAGCTTGAAATCAAGATTGGTTTTGGAAATTTGAATGTTAGCGAATATTAAATTTTACAGGGGAATACTGTATATTTTCAGGGACAGAAAATAAACTTCCGTAAAAATATAAATTGAATAAAAAATTAAAATCATCAATAGCAACAAAATTAATAAAATATTATTTTTTACTATGGACTGGTTTTATTAAATAAATAATTAATATTTTTGTAAAAAATTGAGAAAATTTCAATTGAAAGTAGTGTTAGGGACAACCAGGGTAATGATATTCAAACACTTTGGTAGGAAATTTTTTGAAGAACAAATAAATTTTTTAAAAAACAATTTTAAAGACTTTAAATTTCCTATACAATAGTATAGTAAATAATAAAGTATACTATATTTTATTTTTCCCGCTTGAAACAACCAAGGACAGCAAAGTGGCCCATAATCTCAGAATCAATCAACCGTAAACGATTTTATTTACTGCAAAATACATGTGTATTTAAATAAATTTAATATGTAATATACTAACCATCAAATATTTTTTCAGAATACATATTAAACCATTCAAACTCTCTGTTTAATTTTTTTAATTTTAAGTTTTATCTTTGTACCATGTGAAAAGAGCGATACGACAAATGTCAACTAAAAGTAACTGTAATCTTAACCCTTTCCGTGGCTTTGTCAGACATATTTGACAATTCATATGGCTGCTACATAAAGGCAACTGACTAAAGGTTCTTTTATATTTTTCGATTTTGTTTATTCTATTCTCTTTGCAATGCGCTCTATTTAGAAAAATTCATAAAATTTGTTGGAAAAAAGCTAGTTGTTACAAATTTTTTCTTGTTTTTTTTTTTGTTGCGGCTATCCCATACCAAAAAAAAAATCATAGGTTTAGGACTCGAAATATATTTATTTAAAAACAAAAATTACTTTTAAAAATATTGTGAGTATTTATACCTGTTTTAACATATCCTATGTGACACCATATACATACATACGTATGTTGTGATTCCAATTACTTACGTTTGGTAGCATATTTGTTTTTGTCCAATATGTTTTACAAAGACCCGCAGTGGTAGTAAAAAATTGTGTTTACATTTCAGCTTTTGGTGGCAAAGGTTTAAAAGCATGCCGAGTTCTAATGCTTTAACAGAGGATGAAATCATACAATTTTTGGAAGAGCATTCCGATATTGATGACGATGAAGTTGACGAGTTCGAAATTGCATATGATATGCCAACGGTTCGATATACTGATGCAAATCTAAGAGAGTATAAGGATCAATCAATTGAAAATGTTGAGGATTCTGATTACTTCGAATTACCAATTACGGAGTGTGACAGAAAAAAAATACCTGGTAAATGATATTATTTTTCTTGTAGATCTTGCTGAGTACGACAAGAACCCGGTTTTGAAATTTCCCAAACACCTCCGAAATCTGGAGTTACGGGTAAAAAACTGGTTGGATCTTACGCATTTATATGTCAGTAACTTGGTTGAATATCAACTGATTTCAAGTTTTTCGGCTGATTTGGAAAGAAGGAACTGCGGCCTTTTGAATGGTGTATACACAATATGTGTATTTTTCCTGTAAACTCTTTTTTTATTTATTTTTTTTTTTTGTAATTTTTAGATGCGTGTTTTTAGACGGATGGAATTTGGTGTCCGATAGAAACTGATTGAGTTATTCAACTTTTATTAAAACAAATTTTTTTTGAAAAAATACAATTTTTTACCAAATTTCTCATAAATATTTGTTTAATCGTTGTTTTATTGAATATCTCAGTATCCCGTTCGTCATGTAAACATATTGTTATAGTTTTTGTTTATTTGTTTTGTTTGATTTATCACTTCAATCGTTCTTTCAAATTTAGTCGCTGGTATGAGCCAGAATTTGTTTGTGAAAATTGCTGTGCAACATTAAAAAAATACAAAGTTCAACCTTTAATTTTTTTACCCTTTTGTACGCATATGGCATCATCAGCTCTGGCATAAACCAGATAATTGCTACTTTTGTAAAACAAATATTTCAGGGCACACTTTTAAAACCCGCAAAATGTAAAGTACGCATATGTTACAAAACCGATATCTGGTAATGATAAAGTTCGAACAACGAGCATATGTGGCTTTGAAGCTGAAAAATATTTGGTGGAAGAAGAGTTCCTTCCATCCAAATCTACAACGGAGCGACATTTTGTTTCAAATGCAGATTTCTGCGATCTCGTTCGCGATTTAAGTTTCTCAAAACGACAGGCTGAAATCCTTGGGTCGCGATTAAGGCAGTGGAATTAGGTGGAAGAAGATTGTAACTTTCTGTAGAAGAAGAGACCAGACATTGTTATTTGAAGAAAGTTTTAGGACATTTAGTCACAATTATAAGGCAGACGAATGGCGACTTTTCATTGACGGTTCATGTTAAACTACGTATTCAACAAACATATTGATTTTTAATAGATTTTAATCTTTTTATATAATATTTGTAATGCTATTTCTAGGCTTGAAAGCTGTTTTACTGCATAACAAAAATCTGTTACCATCTGTTCCAATCGCATATGCGACTAGTACAAAAGAAACGTATGAAGTTATAACCCAAATTCTGCGATTCGTCAACTATGCATAAAGCATAAAGGGAAAGTCGTCGCTGATTTAAAGGTTTTGACAATTTAATTGGGTATGGAAGGTGGTTACACAAAATATCCATGTTATCTTTGTGAATGGGATAGTCGTGCACATATCTAATAGGCAGGAAAAACGGTTTAAACGCCCCATTAGTTAATTAGCTGATTATGTTGTTCTGCCACCACTGCATCTAAAGTTAGGATACATGAAACAACTTGTATAAAAACTTGATGTAAACGGTGAAGCTTTTTGCTATCTTAGAACGGTGTTCCCAAAATTAAGCGAAGCCAAAATTAAAGACGGTATTAATTTCTTCACAGATCTAATATTTGTTATCGCATTTATCAGTTTTGATAAATTTCAGGTCTATTCATTGGACTTCAAATTCGTAAAGTTATGAGAAATGAGAAAACCTATCGTTTACCAAGGCTCCACTACTTCCATCAGTGAGAACTGGGTAAAATCATACGGGTTCGGCGCAGCGGTTGTACTCCACCTAACTCAGCGCATACCTGAAAGTGGTAATTATTTCCCGTCATATTAATTGTTTGAAGTGTTAAATCAGACAAAAATATGTACCGCTGTAACTATAAGAATACAAACCTCATTTGTCAGATTAGAAAGAAAGAAAAAAATGAAAGCTTAGGCAGGGGCTCATCGGCCAATTGTATCAGTAGTGATGGGAGTGTTACAATAACCAGATGGTATGATAACAATGTCATTAACCTTGCCTCGAATTTCGTTGGATTGCCAACCGTTGGGATAAAGCAAAGGCAAGCTTCATAACCATCAAAAGGCCTGAATTTATTTGCATGTATAACTAATTATGGGTGGAGTGGAGTTGTTAGACCAAATAATACAGTACTATGGACATTGCGCGTCATCATACATTTTGTGGACTTGGCTCTTACAGCAGTTTGGATGGAATACCGTAGAGATTGTATCGCTAAAAATATTCCGAAAAAGGACATAATGGATTCAATGACTTTTCGAATCAATGTTGCTTGCACTCTGCTTACTGCCCAAAACGATGTACCTCTAAGACGTAAACGTGGAAGACCGAAAAAACACAGACTATAAGTGATGCTAGTGGAAGTGATTCTGACGATACTACAGATGACTGTGGACCCACTTTACACTGCCCCAGGAAAAAAGTTTACCCAAAATCACCAGCAGATGAGGTGCGTCTGGCCCAAAGAATGCACTTACCAAGTTTTGTTAATTCTACAAACGCCGGTCGCTGTTAATATATATAAGGGATGTAAACATTTTTGTTTTTAATTTGTACCAAATGCAAGGTCTACCTCTACGTAAAGCGTGAAAATTAATGTTTTGAGCAAAATCGTACTAATAGTTAAAAATGGAATCAAATTCTATTTTGTTATTTTTTTCACTGAAATCATATGGAAATAAACCTGAATTTAATTTAGTAGTTTTTATTTCTTTGCTTGCGATTATAAAAGTTTTTGAAACCTTTGAGGGGATTTGTCAAATATATTTGACAATCTATATCTTCGGAATGCCGAAATTTATATAAAAAATATTTTTCCCATCTTCAAAGGGCCGATATTACCTTATGTACAAATTTTCTGATGTTTTGCTTACCATACAATTTAATTGGCACGGAAAGGGTTAAAAAGACCTATGATGGAAAACTTGTGATTTGATATACATTGATCCGGGAATGAATCCTTATTTTTGGGATATTGATTGGCATTAAAGTACTCTACCATATAATTATTTCCATGCCGTATTTGGCAAAAATAAGAAGACACTCTCCCAGCTGGCAAATATTGGACGGCGCAAAAATTCAGGTAATTCCGGCATGGCCGGAAAGATAGAGGAAGAAATAACTGCCGTTTTTCAGAATCGGGCCTTCCACCTCGGTTTAGTAAAAAAGGCAAATTAGGCTGGCAAGTTGCTGCTTTCAGCTAAACCAATATTCCTAGAACAGACCGATGTTCCGACGACGGAAAATATCGCTATACTACAGGCCTTTACAGAGTGTGTGTGCTTATAAGTTAGATGTGCTTGTTCAGAAAAACAATTGTCCAACAGTCAGCTAACTGTGTGAGCTAAATAATAATGAGCTGAATACCATATGTCCGCCATTCTTCAGAGGAAATGAACGCTGGCAAATTGCTTCGAAGCCAGGCCTGGGACGTTTGAGCATTATGGGCCGGCGCAGAATCCTGCTGGAAGGTCCATGGCTGGTTTTGGAACAGGGAATTGTTAAGAGGCTTCACAACAGCTTCCAAAACGGTTTCTTGGTAAACTTTGGCCGATGTTTTGACTCCTTGTTCGCAGAAATGCAGGTCAGTGACCCCATCGTAAGAGACACCCCACCAAACCATGGGATGACCCTTTTCAACCCTTGGGATCAGTTCAGATGCTTCCTTAGATGACCACGCATACACTCTATTGTTTTGCTTGTTAACTTTTTCCTGAACGGTAAAAAATTTTTCATCGGTGAACAAAATTTTTCTGTGCAAGTTACACTGTGGAACATTTTTGGGGTTATTGTCTGTGGGGTGAGAAATTCCAAGTCAGGGTGATGGTACTAGGTCAGTAAGTAACTTCACTTAATTGTAAATAAAAGCAGAACGCGTTAATCGATTTCTATGATCTATGTCGCATTTTGTTTATAGGTTATGTGACTTAACGTGAAAGTTATAAGACTCTACACGTTTTTCCGTTTGGGATTTATATGTTTAAAAAAAAAAAAAATTTTTTTTGGCAAAATTTTCTTCATAAATTTATTTCTAATTGCAAAAATGTTGATTTGGTAGAGAAACAGTATATTAATGGATTAAAGAAAATGTAATTATTAATTTTTCTCAATTCATTTCAGCAAAATCGAACTAGTCGTTCTCGAGTTATGTCAAACTACGTTTTTGCCAACATTTTACAACTAAGCGAAAAAACATCAAGATAAGGAAAAAATGTAAAGGGTCATAAAAACTGGCACATACGAACGCAAAACCCTTTGAGGGTTTTAATATACTGACCTAGTACCATCACCCTGACTTGGAATTTCTCACCCCCCAGATTGGCTGTTGTACTGTGTTATCAGCGTGCTTCACCAAAAGACGTTTGCATTTTTCAATCCTATTTTTTTAAGCTGCAGTCAATAAATGTTCGGTACGTCGTTTTAAAGTCCCAAGTCTTTTTTAATGATTCGAATCATGGACTTTTGCGTGATATTCATCTCACGGGCCATGATTTTCTGTTTTCGGAGCGGATTTCTGTGAATTCTTGATTTAACGACTTGACCTGACCACTCCATGATGAAAGTTGAAGCAATTTTAAAATCCCGTTACGGACTAACGCAACTGAGGTTAGCTTTCAGAACCCATATGACATTAACGGGGTATGTTCAGTTCTACTATTGAAATGGGTGTGTTCAATGTTGTAACAGTATTTATGTCCCTACTAAGTATATAATCGAAAAAGTTATTAAATTGTTAAACCCCGTGGTAACTTGTGGCCCACCCTGTATATGCCAGGGTTAAGATAACATATAAGCTTTCCTATTTCGAATTTGAAGGGCGACAAAAAACATCAATTGCAAAAAAATTGATAAATCGTCTACGCAAGAAGACGCAAAGATGTCCAGAATGAGTTAACATCTGCCAAGTCTATAACTTTTAATCTAAATAACATTTTGAGTAAAAAGGGCGATTGTAGCCAAGGACTTAAGGATTATTTTGACATTTAAAATAGGCTATACTTTAGAAATTAGCCCAAAATTCACTATTTTTCTTATTTTGTTTTAAAGAAAATGTTTTTTTTTCTTTAATTAAAAATTAAATCTGCCTCATACATTTTAAGAGCTTTTGCACTCAAAATTTTTCTGTTATAAAGCCAAAAATACTTTACCTGTAACTAACTACATACATACTTATATATAAAGAAATATAGATTTTGCAAAAATGTGACTTTGGACCAACATAACTTTTTTCGTTTAAAGGACGCAGCACAAAAGGGAATGGGTTTCCCATTTTTGCGGGGTAACTTTTACCCGCCCGAAATTGTCCCCATAAATTTAGGTGCATTTAGTGCAAAAAGTAAAGTTTTTAGTTCTTAAACGCGCGTATCATATAAAAGCTAGAGCAAATTTTCTTTCTCCTTTTCTAATTTCCATCCCAATCGAAGTTCATTTGTTGTAGCCAATAATAAAATCAATATATTTTTTCCAAGAGATCTTCGTCAAAATGTACTCTTGTACCGGGTTTCCCTTATCTTTATTAAAAACGTGAAAAATATTATTACTTAGCTGTTTTTAAGTTTTGTGGTTCGTTTGTAATTATTAATGCAGATTTATTATTCCTTCATTTAGTTTCCTCCGACGTTTCGTTGTCCTTTTTGCAAACTTCCTCAAAGATATTTTTATAGAAAAACTTAAAAATTATCAAAAAGAAACATTTATATAAATATACTTATATAATTTTTTACATGGTATTTAAAAATTTAACACTTACGTACGTTACCTTCAACAAATAACAGAAATAATATTAAATTTAAAAAACCCACACACAAAACACTGTCATTATCTAGGCTTTACATTTTTCGTGATCATAATTATCGATATCGCAGAATTTGACAACGTTTAACCGGTGACGCAATCCTAATTGATTTTTTTAATCAAGATTGTGTTTGTGTCGGTGTTTGGCCTACCATTCGTTAATTAACTTCGATAGCATCTAACTAACCAAAAACATTTGTTTAGCAAATAGCAAAACAATCAGAGATTGTTGAAAATATTGCTTTCATATTTTTGACCATTTTTGGAGTATTTGGAAAATGAGGCTTAAAATTCGAGCTTAAATATCTATGCAGAAAAGAATTTAATTTTTAGTCTGCCTTTTCTACTAAAATTAATATCATCCAACATTTGCATGTTTACAATATCATGCTAAATAAAAGATCTGTTGTAAAATGGTAAAAACTATTTTAATGTCTTGTATGAACATATTCAATTGTATATAATAAAAGTTTGATTTCGTCGAAGTCAGATATATGGTTATCAGCCTAGAGGATTTTTTTCACAGAATACGCGTGAGTTGTGTTTAACTTTATTTCTTTTTCTTTTCAGTAATGTTTGCCATTTCATCATGGAAATACTTACACCGCGAAAACCAAGGTTTAGTGCGGATTTATTCAAATTTGTATCGGGTGATCAATCTAAAGGTATTTTTGAGTAAAACTTTATTTGTTTTCAATAATGTTTGCCATTTCATTATTTTACTTTATTTCATTTTTGAGCATTTCGCCATTTTGGAAGAAATGCTCGTACAAGCCATCCAAAATTTGACCCTCAGAATGGATACCCCCGAGGCGTAGTTGCGGCCAAATTTTGAAGGAAATTTTATTAAAAAAATATGTGACATAAAATGTTGGCAATACAGATTCCACACTTGATCTGATTTTTTTTCGTATTTTTTTTTAAATAACCCTAGATTGATCACCCTAAACGATTGTGGTTTCCTCTTGAGCGAGGAATTACTCACATATTTTTTGTACTTCTTATCTTTCATAAGTTCATTTTGGTTTTGCATTTTGGTCAACTTCTCGATCTTTTAAGTATTTTAAAGTGTTTAAAAAAGGTATAAGTGTGTATGTTGGAACAAATAATAATTTCGGCTTTGTTTGTGGTACCTCTGAATAAATAAAGGGTGGTCCAACCATAGTGCATGATTGTTCATACATTTACAATGTAAAAGCATTTGAAGGCTTAGATTTTGTATCTCTTATCAACAACAACAAAAATCGACAATTCAGAATACGGACGAAAGATAAGTGGAAAAAACGTATGACTTGAAAATATATTTAAGAAGCGTCTTAAATCAGCTAAAGGCAAAGAACGTAATAAATCAGAAAAACTTAAACCAAGTTAAGGAAGACCACATCCACTATTAAATTGAATCAGTATCAGTACTGAATAATAAGTTAGTTAGTCTTATGGTTTGAAAATACCATTTTTGCGTTTTCAATGACAAAAATCTCACATATAGATTTAATACTGGTTTTTTGGACATGCATATTTAATAAAATCATAAAAAAAATCATTTAATACTAGATTGTAATACATTAAAATTCTAAATAAATACACTATACATTTGTATTGGAATACGTAGTTATTCTAAATTTTAATCACTTAATCAAACCCTCATTACCGAAGAACGTAAGTATACAGCAGTTGCGGCCACACTTCGACTTAGTTTATCACGTCGATTTTATTAGAAATCGGTACATTCTTGCTTGCTCTATACACTGTGTTACAGTTTCTCGCTATTTGTAGCTTTCCTCCTAACAAAAAAATATCAAAGCTTGCTGTAAATTAGACAGACAGAGAGCTTGAGTACACTAAAATAACAAAAACGTTTTAATTTTAGAGCAAGAACTGAAAAATACACTCACTTGAAAAAGCAAACAGATGGCTATTTTGAGTCACATGTCAAAAATTCCTGTTTAAAACTCCTGTTTAGGGTAATGCGATTTTACTACCTGGTTATGCAAATGGTAGTGAGTCGTGCTTTCCAAGTTTTTGTTATCGGAAAACATGTAAGTTTCATAATGTATATAGATGAGCAAGTCCAATTGGTCGGTAAACCGATGTAATACCAGTACTAGATATTTTTCTTACTATCTAAAAATAACCTATGTTCTCGGCATGAAGTTTGTTTATAGAAAAAAAAATAATTAGCGTTTTTGATTTGAACCCCATGGGTAAACGCACTGGAAGGTGTTCCCAGCTACGCTTACGGATGTAATATTGAGGTTAAATGGTTGCAAGGTTCAATATTTGGCTTCTAATACGAATAGCCTTGAACCTACAAAACCATAACACGCATAAAATCGATTAATATGAATCACTACTTGACGATTCATATGACTCAGACCTGGTTGACTATATGAATATCAGCAATATCAAATTTTATACGGGGATTTTAAAGCGTCATAAGGCAATTATGACGGACAAAAACTAAAGTCCTTCCAACGTAGAACTTTACGCGGACTGCCCCTGGGACAATACGATTAAAAGGACCTTAAAAATATACCTGTACTTCTATGGTAAGTTATACGTCATGGTACATACAGGGTAAGGAAAGAAAGGACTACTTTTAATATATATGTATATATATATATATATATATATATATATATATATATATATATATATATATATATATATATATATATATATATATATATATATATATATATATATATATATATATATATATATATATATATATATATAAAGAGTATATACGATATGCAACTTATGACAGTCCGGACACGCAAGTATGCAAAAGTAACATATCTTGACAAAGAATATTCATATACAATTGCATAAACCCCCTATTTCTATCCTTGTTCTAAGATTTGCTACAAACAAAATGGCATCCTAAAGCATTTGCATGAACTTTTAAAATTGTATCGTTTTTTACTGACTTTTTGTAACATTTGTTTAGTTAACCAGCAATCCAGCTAATTGTGGACCGATCACAATGTGGCTAAAGTATATTTGTAATAAAAGTATGCCTGAATCTCAACTACAGATAACTATTCAAAATGCATTTTAAACAAACTAAAGATAACATTTGTTATTCGATAAAACGAACTATTCGAATATTGACTTCTGTATAAAATATAGTAGTTAAGTATATAGGTATGGGATACGAGTTTGTATAATTCTCAAATTCTTAGTTAGAAGGCAGCAAATAATATCCCACTGTCGGGTAATATATAAGTACACTCGCGAGGAGTTCCTACATAAATGCTTTGTATATATTTTAAGCAAAAGATATATAATTTAACTACATCCTTTATAGAACAACAAATAGATTTAGAAAATATAATCACGATTCTGTCAAACTAGTTTTACATTGTTACTTGTACATATTACATAATTCCAAAATAATAGGCAGGGTGCTTAAGTGGCCCCAGCGTTGTTTCGACAATTCTGCTGCCTTTTTTACATACAAAGTCTAGTTGGAAAAATGTAACTTACGAGAGTATAAGGCACGACAGCGCCAATATAAAGACACAATTGCACGCCAACATCCCTCAAAATTTTATAGGTATTTATAAGAACAATTTAACACATGTACGAGTAGGTTTGGGGGTAGGGGTAACAGTATGTAAAATATTGAAGTTTAGTAATGATTAATGGTGAATTGTAATTGTGTACCCCGACATTGAGGTGTGGTGTGATGAGTATAAGAAAATGAACAGCAAAAAAGACTAAACATTTGCTTACATTTCAAAAGTATTTACCTTTTTGGTGGGTATCTGCGGCACTTGGAGGTGGTATCGCTCTTTACAGTACTGACGCAACAGAGTTATTCCCTCGCTACGGTTGTGGCCATACCGTGTCTCCCAAGCATCCAAGAGGCGATTGTAGTATCGCGGAGTTTCGGTGTACTTTAAATATTTGTGCGTTTCGGCAGTTGGAAAAATGCGTTCTAGAGGTGAACTACGTGCTAATTCGTCCTCGGCAATTATTAGGCATCGCACGTCGTCCGGAGTCAAATGATCTAATATTTCTCCAATGTACTTGAATATATAACAAAAAATATGTGGTTATGATAAGATTAAATTGAAATTGAGAGTAATGACAAAATTGGTATATTAACGCCACTAAGCTTCTAGTGTAGGGTAGATAGAAATGATATTCTATTTAAATTTAATTCCGAACTGCAATGGGATTGGAAATTGATTTCAAATCACCATATTGTTTGAAAACGCGAATCACTATGGCAATAAATAAAAATCCTTCAGATGGCGGATTTTCTCACGAATAATTGTGAAACGTTTCACATCAAAATATCTTGAAAATGTTTTAGGGAAGACACATCGAATAAAGTCCTTGGTACGTTTAGGCTTTTCAAATCCCTTATTCTCAACTATTTAAAAAGAAACCGTGGTTTTGGAACAAAACCGCGAATAGACGTGTTTTTATAGAGATAATTCTTGAGATTACGAGAGTAGAAGTGATTTTATTCTGTTGAAACATACCTCATGTCGATCTTCCATTGGTTTACGCGTAAACGTACTATGCTTGATTTTCTCAGAACGCGACAAGTAATTGATATACATGCGTTTGTCATAGCAAATTGGACCAGGTGGTAAGGACATTTCCGTCGCAATTTCCTTTTGCCTCTCAACTGTAATTTTCGGAGGTATCTAAAGGAAAAATGTTAAAAAAAGTATGTAGCGATTCTTCTTTGAAAAAAGCGTTTAAATGGAATAGTGTTTACATTATAAAGCGCAGTGTTAAGTACACTTTGCACCAGTGGTGCCTTGACGTGTGCGTCCAACGGCAATTCAGAATGCAGCGATGGGGATATGTTAACTTCCAATAACCACGGCACCAAATCAGCATCAAGAAGAACATCGAAACCAAACAATTCAAAGCAGCTGTACTTGGACTCGACGTTAGTTCTAATCATGTTATTAATTGAATTTTCGCCAGCTAAAATTGTCCGCAGAACTAGACTTCTTAGCGCTTCCCATAAAAGTTCAGTACGAACACCACGATTTGCTAAATAATTCCATAACGATTTAATGGTCCATTTATGACCGTGGCAGGCATTGACATCTTCATTTTTTGAATAGTTTGAGGAAAATTTATTGATGCTATAGTTTGTTAAATGCATACAGCGGTCATTCAAAGTATCCGATTTATCGCTATACTTGACTATAAAAAATATATTAACCAGAAAAAAGAAAGAGAATAAAATATAATTAAAAATAATGGCAGCTTTTCGTGAATAAACCGGATTAGAAAAGACGGCAAACACACATTAAAATCACGATAATAATACTCTTATGGCGGAAAATGTAACATCAGATCAACGAAAGATTTGCTAATTACGTACGAGTATAACCAAAAAATCTATCTCGATAAAACTAACAAACTTTTTGAAAAATCAGAAACTCAAGTCGCCAACGAGCATGCAATCGGAGTAAACAATAACTGAGGTATTTTAAGACAAATCAGTTTTTTATCGACGAAATAAGATCATTACAAAGAAATGAGTAAGCAGGAATTGAAAACGATTGAACGAACTAGCTTAATAAAACCTTCTCTTTCAAAACCATATATCTGTTGTATCTTAATATTATAAAGCTTTCATACCACTGTGGACTCGAAGACAACGAACTGTATAGAAAGGGTAAGATCATTAAGCTCATAAACGGAAGAACTGGATAAAACTTTGATTTTGTTAAAGCGAAATGTGGGTCAAATTTATCGACATGGGTCCCATGAACGACTCAATATCTGCGCTTAAGATAAATTACACAATATTCAAAATTATCCGTAAAGCTCTGAGTATCCAGATGACGCACAATTATTTACCCTTTCGGAGGATATTAAAAAATTTGCTAATGGCGTCAATTGTCAATTGACAGAAATGTCGCAATGTCACTTTGCCATTTTGTTAAAAACTTGTTTTCTATTTAAATATAGAAGCAAGAGGTCTTGTTCCGGTTAATCCCTGTTCAATGTGAGAAATGCAAATAGTTATGGAAAATTAGTGCCAAAAATAAAAATAGGCGATTGATTTTGCGCTACTGTGTGTAACCAGTCAGATTCCTGTCGTAATTGTTTGCCGCTGTATATAGAAATTATCACTCGCTTCTTCAGTTCTAATTGAAATGTATAAATGTGTATAAAAGACCCTCCTTCCGCTTCCGTCAAATTTCTTTCCGAGTAACGCACTTACCTGATGCAAATCGAGCCAATCCATTATGATACATATAAACTCGTAGTGGATTCATTGAAGTTACTAAGACGTACAAGCGCAGATCAAATTTGCTTCCATTTATTAGCAGAGGTCGTTCAATGTACTTTTGAACAATGAGTGATTTTCGTTTAGGTATTTGTGCCCATCTATCGACAACTCTTATGCCAGAACCTCGAGCACTTGCTGGTGGTTTTATAATCCATTTTACGTTTCTCTGAGAATACTTAGGCCAGCTTCTACGTAATTGTTTCAAATCATTTGGTATGATATATGTTCTGCAAGAAAGTAAACGGTAAACACACATTTTTAATTATTATTTCTATGCATAACGTAATAAAATAATGCCAATAAATTCATGACGACTCTATCGCTAATCAAGAAAGTTTCCTTTAAAAAACTGCGTGCTGCTAATTAGAAAATTTGCAATGTATTTTATGGACTAACGCTTCAACAAAAATGGAATGGATAGTTCACCACAAATATATTTTTTTTTGGTTTTTCACCGAGACTGGTGTCGTCCTCGAGGTCTGTTAAGTCACAGGGGCCAAAAATATAATAATTGCCAATATTGACATTTCAATAGCGAATCCATGATATATATCATTTTAGTTTATTTTAGGTCTCATAGTCGACCGGGAAATTGTCAAATGTTTACTATGTGTGAGGAAGTAAGTGGATTTTTTCCAATAACAAATTAAGTGATCAAGCAAAGAACCATATAAAGTGGCATGAAATGCGAGATCAATGGTGCAATGTTGGTCTAGATAAAACGTTGTTAGAAAATACTATAAATAACAAGGAAAAGGACCGAAAAATCGCAACATACCAAAGTACAACATTAAAGAAAACAAATCAAAAGGGCAATATTTTCATTTTATGACTGAAAACGACGAGGTTAAACTCGTCGTTTTGAAAATTATGACACTTTCAGAAATATTATACATATATTGCTCTTAAAGTGGTTAGAAGCCTGAGTGACATGGAATCGTACTATACCGTAGAATTGCCCATATATACATATATATATATATATATATATATATATATATATATATATATATATATATATATATATATATATATATATATATATATATATATATATATATATATATATATATATATATATATATATATATATATATATATATATATATATATATATATATATATATATATATATATATATATATATATATATATATATATATATATATATATATAATATTTTCATTTTATGACTGAAAACGACGAGGTTAAACTCGTCGTTTTGAAAATTATGACACTTTCAGAAATATTATACATATATTGCTCTTAAAGTGGTTAGAAGCCTGAGTGACATGGAATCGTACTATACCGTAGATTTGCCCATATATACATATATATATATATATATATATATATATATATATATATATATATATATATATATATATATATATATATATATATATATATATATATATATATATATATATATATATATATATATATATATATATATATATATATATATATATATATATATATATATATATATATATATATATATATATATATATATATATATATATATATTATTGTATTTCATTGTATTTCGTTTATAAATACAAGATATATAAAACATTTCTTAAAATGTTTAACCACTTTCGTTTAAAATATGTACTAAAATGCAAATTTAAACGAAAATAAGATTTACGTTTTTCAAATGTTCTCATAAGAGATAAAGCTACTTACTTAGGCATAAATCCAAATTCCTTTTTACCATGCTTAGCCATTTGCTTTACCAAATTTTTCCAACAGGAATCTTTGCGTCCGATCTTAAATGAACCGGGTAAGTGATTAATCTTCTGATATGGTCGTACAGTTTTAAAACAGGGTGACTTCATATGCTTCCCCCAAACACCCATCCAGTCATTTGTTTCTGTGTAAATACATAAAATGAAAAAAAATCATCAATAAGTCGATACGCGATGGAATCAAAAACCAACTTACTTTTAAGTAAACGCATTCCACTATTAGCTAAAATCGTACGTACTACTCTCGGCATCACGCTAGTCACTCGCCACTTAAGAATACGATACAAATCGGCAGGAACATCTGGGCCCTTTTTTGCATTCGACGAAAATGCTAAATACGGTGGTACATTGGGAAATAAACTTGGCACTAGCAGAGCTTCGGGATTACTTAAACTATCCATAGAATTAAGGGAAGGCATTTCGGATTCAGTGGCAGATACAGCATCAAAAGAATGCGTTAGTCTGTAAGCATGAGATCGGTAACATTCTTCAGAATCCGAAGAGATATCAGAGCCGCCACATTCATCCAAATCCGACGCTTAAATACAAAAAACAGAAATGATTAACACTAGCGAATATCAATAGAAGGCAACACTGTTAAAGTCACTTTAAGGAGGCGTACAAATATCAATAATAGTTAAAAAGGCATATATGTGTAAACCTTCAGCAACTATGAAGAACCTTCAGAGTAGAAAAATATGTTCCTACCGATCAACAATCTTACGATGGTTTTGACCCAGTATAAGCTAAAAACTTAATGTTGCCATTCAAATTAAAACGTTAACTTCTGAAGCACAACAAAAAATCCATAAATATTGAAAATGTACATCTCTTTTGTAGGAAGTTATTGCTTTAGTTATAAACCACATTTTACCTCAAGATAGTAACATTAAAAAAGGATATAGCCCGAAAAGAATCAAATGATTCCGCATGTTATAAAATTATGATACCATTGTTAATTACAGCGCTGTTGTCATTGCTTAAAAAAAGTAGTGTTTATTATTAAACATAACAAAATCTATTTATGGTTGTCAATGTCGTACACAAAATGACTTCTTCCCAGCCTACTACAATTTTTTATTCAATTCAGTTCCCCATAACCGAGCTATTTTAAAAAGAGCTCAGCTTGTTGTTTTTATTGTAACAACAATAAATTTTGTTTTAAATCCCTGTAGGGGATCTGCTTTGATATACAGGTGGAGAAAATGCGCCATTTGAACTGGATGCGTCCACAGAGGTCAGCTGAGTGGTCTCGGCCGGGCAATTGAAGAGGTGCAGCACGTCATGTGGTCCCTGATGGCAGGCGGGACAAACGTCTGGAACGTTAACATCAATTCGTGCCCAATAAGAATTGAGGCGCGTCTGTCGAGGTAGCGCCTTCTCCTCTAATGAATCCCCGGGGGATGTTGTCCTAGCTGGATACTGGTGCTGTGACTTCATTAGCGTAGATGTCGGTCAGGGTTATAGTTTAGTTGATCTAAAGGCTCTCTCTAGTACCGCTGGACCTCTCTCTCTCTCTCTAGATCATGAGGATTGTACCCGGTCTGCCTGGTTGAAAGCATCCCGTCCATTAGATGGTGGTTGGGATGACTACTACGAAGACATCTAAGCAGGTACTGCTTAAACAAGAAATTGTGTCTGCTCACGGTAAGGCGTTCTGGCAAGTCCGAATTTTCTCTTACTGCGTTGTACTCGCAACAGACCGACAAGGTTTCTTTGTCGGCGCCCCAAGTACTGCCATCTTTTAATTTAACGATTTTGTCCTACCTTTAAGTGTATCGCAGATAGCTTTGATATGTGCAGAGGATCGAAAAATGCTGCCTAAGATTTTAAGTTAGTTAGTAGTCGACTTTCACATGATGATGGCTGATAATTTGGAGGCGGATATTTTAAAACTCCTCGCAGTGAAGAAACGTGCTTTGCCAGCGAGGTAACAGTTGATTTTCTCGTGCTTTGTCAGCGAGGTAACAGTTGATTTTCTCGCAAATGTCATCCACTTTTTGTCCTGACGATAGAATTGTGCATTCGTCAGCGTACGACACAATTTTAAAGCCGTCTGATGGTGCAGGAATTTTAGGGAGGAAGAGGTTAAACAGTGCTAAAAATATCACACTACCCTCGGAAACTCCCAGTTTAACTCTACGGGGCTTCGACTCCCAGTCTCTGAATTCTACACATGACTGGCGCCCACACTTATAGTTTACAACCCAACGTTTCAAAGTAGACGAAAGGGACGTTTCTGCGATGTCCTCGCACAGAGTGGCTAAATTGACCGTATCAAAGGTCTTGCTAAGTTCGAGAGCCACAAGGACTGTCCTGTCGTTAAGTTGTTTTGGTTAAGGCCGCGACTTATACGTGTGGTAATGACGTATATAACAGTTATTGTGCTGTGCTGCTTGCGAAACCATGCTGATGATCAAAACATGGAAGGAGTTCGATCAGGCAGGGAAGAAGTTGTGCTTCTAGCGTCTTTTATACTGGCGAAAGCCTGAAGATCGGCCTGTGTACGATTCTCTTCTGCTTGCGTCTTTTCCTGGTTTTAGTAGCGGTACCCCTTTGTCCATTTTCCAGGCATCAGGAACTAAGTGGCTAACGACGGATTGAACATGTACTCTACTCTCGGGGTATCCAAGTGCTTCAACATCGGCATTGAGATTCCTCCGTCCGGACCCAGCCCTTTGATGGCATTGCGTTGTGGATGGCATGGGCAACTTCGCCAACGGAGACTCCGAGAGCGCGGAGCTCTCCTTTTCGCCTAATCGCCCTCTGGATGCTCAAAAAATAGTCGGTTAAAATAACTCGTGCAACGCTTTGGATCTGTCACCGAACGTGACGGCTATCCGATCATACTTCCTTCCAGGGTTAGAGAGCGATTTGGCGGTTGTACACAATTAACGATTTCGGAACCTAAATTGCACTGCTTTAAGTGATCTAGCAATTTGTTGTCCAACCTACTAATCTCAGTGTTAAGATCCCTTAATCTAGTGTCAGTAGGGCTAGAGCGACGAATGTCACGCACATCTGCGAGTCCCGCTGCCTCTGCGAGCGGGGATGCCAAAGTTATATCTGGCGAGCTATGACAATCACCCATAATCCGCGTGGGTGCGCCCTCATTTACTGTGCAGAACGTAAAGCTATCAATTTGCTTTGCCAAAGCTATTCCCCTCAAGTCGTTATCTAGAAGAAAATGCCACAGTTAATTGTAGGCATTAAAGTCTCCTAGCACCTTGTAACAGATTGCTAATGTCAGGCAAATAACGCGGGTCACAGCTACCAACCGTTATACAATTATTGCACGGCAGTTCCAGACGTGACTGTTACCCCCATACATTACATGTATGGGTCTCTAGAGTCAAGCTAAGGCAATTTAGATCTGCACTGCACAGAATATGTAACAGAAAAGCAAGTCCTCCACCTGCACTTTTCGTGCGATCCTTACGTAGCCCGTTGTCGAAGGGCACCATCGCAATTTTCTTGACCTCTACTTAACTTCACACCCTGAAAAGTACGAAGTTAATGTCCTTGCGCCTCTTGGTAATTCTGATCACTGCATTGTTTCAGCGTATTCCGCTCTTCGTGTCGCTTCGATACCAGCCTCAAAGCGGACAGTTTTTATCTACGAAAAGGCAACCAGCATTTCAGCATTTTAATTGGAAACTGTGCTTTCTCGACAACGACGTAAATGCTGCTGCTGAAATGATCCGAAATATAAGTTTATTTGGAATGAAGACATTTATTCCAAATAAAGTTATGTCGGCTAAACCAGCCAAGAACGGTTGGCTTAACCAGGCATGCAGGTATGCTAAGATCTTAAGAGGAGGCGTTCGGAAATTGGCGCCTGAACAAAAACGCCAATACTGAACAGCTGCGGAAACAGGCAAGAACTTCGTGTGCCAGAGTGCTTAGGCGTGAAAAATTTCTACACGAACAACGGTACACACAAAGGTTCTTGCTTCCCCCAGGGGAAGTAAGAGCTTTTAGTCATTTGTAAGAAGAGTAAAGGATAGTTTATCATCTATCCCAACTCTTTCTAAAGACGATCAGGCATTCACTGACCCGGTTGATAACGCTAACCTATTGGCTAAAATGTTCGCAGAAAATTCTTCCTTGCCGGAAAGCAATTAACCACTCCCCGTGATCGAAAACGTAAATAGTTCCATGCCTTAGATATTTTTTCGAACACGTGAGGTTAAAAGGGTTCTTGCGAATCTCGACGTAAATAAGTCCCCGTGCCCGGATGGTATTTCGGCACTTGTCCTGTGGAAGTGCTACTCGACGCTAGCCCGTCCATTACGCAACCTCTTCAACCTTGCTTATCGTGCGGGAGTCTTCCCAGCGTGTTGGAAGGTTGCGAACGTCCAACCAATCCTTAAAAAGGGTGAAGCCAATAATCCTGCAAATTATCGGTCAATCGCGATTTGCTCTGCGCTTTCTAAGGTAATGGAGAGCATGGTTAACCACTATCTTGTGAGGTATCTAGAGTCCAACCGCCTGTTTAGTTATCGACAGTATGGCTTCCGTAGAAATCGCTCTACAGGAGACCTTTTGGCTTTCTTGTCGGAGCGCTGGAGTCGGTCTATCCACCAGTTTGGTGAGAGTAAGGTTGTGGCTCTGGACATCTCCAAGGCCTTTGATAGATTCTGGCACGGTGCACTCTTATCAAAGCTTTTGGCTTTTGGTGTCGGTGATACTTTCGCTCCTTTTATATCAAGCTTTCTTAGAGATCGCACTATAAGAGTTGTTGTAGATGGATTCTCATCCAACAAACATAGGCTTACTGCAGGAGTATCACAGGGCTCCGTCCTTCTGTTGGGTCAGACCGTGAATCCAATCTACTTCTTTGCGGATGACAGTTACCTCTGTCATTCATATTCATTCGACAGGCCGAGTCTTCAAGATATTGAAGACAAAAGGCGAATTATGGATGAGACACTTGGCCGGGATCTACTGGCCATTTCCGAATGGGGTCGAGTGAATAGAGTAGATTTTAATGCGCGTAAGACACAGTGCTGCTTGTTGTTTCACAGGCGATTCGCTGACCCAACAATATCGTTAATTTCTATTGATGGTACGGTTATTGAACAATCAGTAGCTCTTGATGTTCTGGGCATGAAAATACAATGTGACGTATTCACACCCGTTTGTTATCGATTGGCTAGTTGACCGCACTATACACAGATCAAACTCGTTTTTCGCTCGTACAGTCCGTATGTGGAATCGACTTCCGGCAAATGTATTTCCCCCTAATTGCGACATCCAGAAGTTCAAGACAAGTGTCAATAAACATTTCACCCTCTTTCCCCCCTCCGATCCTTTACTTTCCACTCGCCAACACAATGCATCGCATCTATAGGGGGCATCCCCTGAGTGTTGGTTATTTAAAAAAATATATAATTGGCAGTAATTGGTATAATTGGCAGTATTGTAAAGGTCCAAGAAAGAATTTCAAAATTGGACGATTTATTTTGCGCCAACTTGCATATAAATGTTTCTTCTGTTAAACAACGAACAAACTATAGAATTTATAAGTAAAGGATGCATTTGTTTTGACTGCTCACGACTTAAACAAATTTAAAAGAACGAAGTTAATAGTTCAAAAAAATAACAATCATTGTATAGAAAGCAACTTGAATTTGATGTTTCTAATTGGAAAGTACAGCGGAAGCCCGGAGTGCTAGCGGAACTCCACAAATTCCAGATCTAAATTCTATTGAACATCTCTGGCTTTTAATGAAAATAAGAATAAAGGACTTCTACATTTCTAATAAAAAAAGAGCATTTTTAATTCAATACCAGAAGATGTGACGAAAAATCTGTTTCACTCGATGCCGAATAGATTAATAGCAGTGAGAAATGGCAAATGTAACAATCAAAATACTAAAAAGCCCAATTTTCGATTTATTTGAATAACTCAAAGATTTTTAAAGAGTTCAAGTATTTTTTTAGTGCAATTTACATTGTTTTGTTATATTTTTCTTGAATTATAAACAATAAAACCATGATTTTTATAAAAAAATTATAATATAAATCTTAAGCTTTAATTTGACACAAAGTAAATGCAAAAATTGATTGAAGAACATTATTGTTGTTGGTAAAAATTTGGTTTTCTATGGTCTAAATTAAACTTCAATGTGTTTTTACTTCAGCCGTATATATTTTTTAGGCATCTGCAACTTTCTGGAAATGAAATATAATGGTATATTAGGGTTTTACGTTAATGTTAAATTAGCTTGCCTTTTTGCACATTTTCTTTTAATTAACCGAAAGTTATATTTGTCGACAAAAGCGAACAAAAATAATGACTTACGAACTATCGCCAATAAGGCAAATTAACGATCTAAATCAAACAAATTCTTTATCATAAAAAAAATTAAAAAAAATAGTACCAAAGCATCAGTAAATAGAGAAGTTGAAAAAATATCGAGTTTATCTTAGCGATTCGAGATGCATCAACTTCGAAAGTCATTAGAACGGAAAATTAAAGTTTACCTGAGGAAAGTATTAAATGTATAAGGGCTCGCAGATCATTAAAAAGAAAAATCACAAGAGCAAATAGTGTTTCGAAAGCAGACCATTACCAACAATGCACAAAATTATTGACTCAAATAATTACAAGGAAGGTAAATATTAAGCGCAACGAAGAATGGTGCGGGGTCTGCTGTTAAACTTAAAACCAGATGACCAATCATTCTGGAGAATCAGCAGAAGCCTTCGCGGCAAAGAACAACATCTCGGCTCTAACCAATGATAGTGGCAAAACAATAGTCGACAACGATAATTCTCAGCTTCTGGCGGATTTATGTATCTGTGCAAATAACCTCACTGCCGGTTACAAGCACTCGATTGATCGAAAGGTTAACTCAATGGTAAATCCCTTTGTAAATGGGTCTGTTTACACTGACGATGTTATTCCTATTCAGAAATAACAAATTATTAATAAAGAAACTCCCTGCAAAGGCTCAGCGTTTATTGGTTATTATTCTTACCTGAATTACTTTCCGAAGAACTTCAAAACAGGAAAAGTAATTGCAATAAATAAACCTTAATGCGAACCCAATAGCTACAGGCCAATCAGTCTTCTCAGTAACATATCAAAATTGTATGAGAAACTTATTTATTCTAGGATTTATGATAATGCCGAAGAAAATTCATTAATATCTGAGAAGCAATTCTGATTCAGGACAGGGCATAGCTCAGTACACAAAATCCACAGAATAAAAAAAATAATTCTAAAAAATAAACAGACTCCCCACAGGTCTTGTATTATTAGACATAGAAAAGCGTTCGACACGATCTGGCATAACGGTTTAATATACAAACGTATTCAGTGGAATATACCAAAATATCTCTGCAAGATTATTTTTGAATTCCTCGATGACAGATCATTTGTTTCAGTTAAATACTTATTCATCACCAAAAACTCTCATAGCGGACCTGCCGCAAGGATCAGTTCTCTCCCCTCTACTTTACTCCATCTTTACATCAGATTTCTTTTTATCTTTTTACTCGTATATGGAAACAGCCTACTATGCCGATAACATAGCACTGATAACGTTCAGCAAGTTGACGACAGCTCTACTTTAAAAAAGGGAAAAGGGACTTCTAGTGTGCAGTAAATACTTTTCTAAATGAAAAACAAATCCTGGCAAAACTCAGGCGATTATTTAATCGCTCACTTGTATTCGGAAATGGTCAAATTGATATACAAGAAAGTGTAAAATACTTGGGAGTTACGCTTGATAATAAACTTAACTTTGGAAAGCATATAGACGAGGTCTGCAAGTAATCATTAATTTAAAAAAAAACTCATATACAAAAGTATTATAAGGCCAACCCTTACATATGCTTGCCCTATGTGGCACAATGATGCACGTACTCATTTAAAGCTTCGAGTTATTCACAATAAATGCTTAAAAATTATAAATAACAAACGCTGGAGGTACCCCACATCACTGCTTCACAGTGAAAAAATGATCGATCAAAAACACGAAATGAATTCAAAATATTTTAACAAAATAGAAAATTTCGCTTATAAATTGAAAAGGTTCTGCTAAGAATACACATAATTATATCCATATAAAACTAAGAAATCATTAAACCGAAAAATGTATGTCTACAACTGACTATTGTTTTAATAATCTCGATATATGCATATATATTTTCTAACAATAGTTGATATTCAAATAAAGGATTTTTTTTATTTTTTTCCTTTAAAAAACATATATTAAGAATGATGTAAAATATGTCAATACCTTTTGATACAAAATTTTAGTTGTTGTAATATCCGTATTGACAATATCTCATTAAGTAAGTGTAAATATGTTTTTTTATTACTATTCTTTATTCCTTTGCAATCTATCGTGAGATAATAAGCAAATTATGTATAAAAATGCAGGTAAATAAGTAAATACACAAAATAAAAGAGAATTTTTGAAACTGAACTGAAGTCCGTGTTTTTTGCAGTGGGTATGTCTGATTCTATTTTTTACTGATAGCTCTAATATAGGCTCTAATCGCGATAATTGTCATATTATTGAATCTAAAAATTACACTGAACATCTAATCGGCATGTGGTCAAGATCAGTCAAGTGCTCTGCGAAGCCCACGTCTCATGTTCCCAGGTAACTAACGAAAAAGCATTGTACCGGCTACAACACCCAAAACCAATCTCTACTGATTGCACCAATACCAGTAAAGATCATTTTTTGTTGGTCCCCTTCTATTAAATCAAAATAACAATCCATAGCTTTAAATGCAACCTACTGCAAACTATTCGAAAAAATGCATGCCCCCAGTGTTTGTAACCGAGTACGTCAATTGCGTTTATACAATTATAACTTTTACCCTCGGTTTTAAAAACACGAACATCTCATACGTTTCTTTCAAACAACAAACGAAAATTCATTATCGGCGATTAGGGTTTTTGTAACTTTTACACATTGAACAGGGATTAAACCGGCTCAAGACCTCTTGCTTCTATATTAACACGTTGTTGTAAAAGAAATCTATTGATGGCTCTCGATGTGGAGTCTCTTTAGAGCTGGCAAGAGTGAGTTGTATTTTCGTGGGCAATTGTGTGAAGAAAACTTGAAAAGTAAGGTTTACAACAGTAGTTCTCATTCGTTTGTGGAGAGCCTGGCCTTATAGAGTTCGGTTTTACTTTCAACAATTGCAGCAAGGCTTTCTGAAGAGGGTTGTCACGGACCCGAAATCATGATAAAAGTAGTGTGCAGCCACGAAAATCAATGTCACTTTGCCATTTTGTTAAAAACTTGTCTTCTATTTTAATATAGAAGCAAGAGGTCTTGAGCCGGTTTAATCCCTGTTCAATGTGTAAAAGCAACAGACCGAAATAAAACAAACGAGCTAAACATACCGACATGCACGGCACGGCACACAAGTTGACATAGTCAACTAAACTCTTTTTACAACACACACGTTGTTTGTTGTAAAAGAAATCTATTGATGGCTCTCGATGTGGAGTCTCTTTAGAGCTGGCAAGAGTGAGTTGTATTTTCGTGGGCAATTGTGTGAAGAAAACTTGAAAAGTAAGGTTTACAACAGTAGTTCTCATTCGTTTGTGGAGAGTCTGGCCTTATAGAGTTCGGTTTTACTTTCAACAATTGCAGCAAGGCTTTCTGAAGAGGGTTGTCACGGACCCGAAATCATGATAAAAGTAGTGTGCAGCCACGAAAATCAATGTCACTTTGCCATTTTGTTAAAACTTGTCTTCTATTTTAATATAGAAGCAAGAGGTCTTGAGCCGGTTTAATCCCTGTTCAATGTGTAAAAGCAACAGACCGAAATAAAACAAACGAGCTAAACATACCGACATGCACGGCACGGCACACAAGTTGACATAGTCAACTAAACTCTTTTTACAACACACACACACGTTGTTGTAAAAGAAATCTATTGATGGCTCTCGATGTGGAGTCTCTTTAGAGCTGGCAAGAGTGAGTTGTATTTTCGTGGGCAATTGTGTGAAGAAAACTTGAAAAGTAAGGTTTACAGCAGTAGTTCTCATTCGTTTGTGGAGAGCCTGGCCTTATAGAGTTAGGTTTTACTTTCAACAATTGCAGCAAGGCTTTCTGAAGAGGGTTGTCACGGACCCGAAATCATGATAAAAGTAGTGTGCAGCCACGAAAATCAATGTCACTTTGCCATTTTGTTAAAAACTTGTCTTCTATTTTAATATAGAAGCAAGAGGTCTTGAGCCGGTTTAATCCCTGTTCAATGTTTTTGTAACTTTCAAAATTAAAAAATTGTGTAAGGTAATTTTAAATGTGTTCACGAACGAAACACAAATTATTTTCCTTTTGTCTAAAAACAGGCTGTACATCTTGGGGAAAAAATTAATCACAGACCTTTTTTAAAAGAAAAATTAGCCTTACATAATTTCTTTTTTTAATTTTGAACCATTAATGTTTTCCGACCTGTGTCAGTCCCGCTGATAAGACCTTTAGGCAGGAGAAATAGTTTTGTTTTTTGTTTTTAGCCAAATTGGATAATGAAGAATGTGGAAATTTTGTATTCACCTACACGTTTAGTTGTTTATCTTGTTCTGCTCCAGAGCCGTCATTTGAAACTTCATATATTTTTTTTAGTTTTTTTTTTAAATACGAGTAACCAACACCAATACATGCGGTACATTGCGTTGGCGATTGGAATGTAAAGGATCGGAGGGGGGAAAGAGGGAGTAATGTTTATTGTCACTTGCCTTGAACCTCTGAATGTCGCAATTAGTGGAAAATACATTTGCCGGAAGTCGATTCCACATACGGACTGTACGAGCGAAAAACGAATTTGATCTGTGTATAGTGCGGTAAACTAGCCAATCGATAACAATGCCGAACATCCTCAAGTCAGTAATATGGCGACGGATGTCTGATGAAGACACACCATAAAAGTAACGATAGACCAGCGTCACGCAACCCACATTCCAAAGATGATCAAGGGAAACAATAGAGTTGGATACCCTACAGTCCATCCTTTGAACACGGTCAAGTAGCTCCAAGGATGATTTTGGAGCACCTGTCCATATATGTGAGTTGTATTCCACCTTCGGCCTGATGTAAGTTGTATAGATATTGAAAAAATCAGAAGGAGTGAAATATTTCTTGCACCACTTTTAAAGCCTATGCACTTGAGTGCTCCTTTCGACACTTCAAATACATGTTTTGCCCAACGAGCGTCACATTGTTTTTTCATGCCCAGAACATCAAGAGATTCTGATTGTTCAATATCCTATTGATAGAAATTGACGACATTGTCGGCTCTGCGAATCGCTTGTGGGGCAACAAGCAGCACTCTGTCTTACGCGCATTAAAATCTACTCTATTTACTCGATCCCATTCGGAAATGGCCAGTAAATTCCGGCCAAGTGTTTCATCCATAATTCGACTTTTGTCTTCAATATCTTAAAGACTCGGCCTACGGTCGAATGGATATGAATGACAGGGGTTGCTGTCATTCGCGAAAGAGTAGATAAGATTCACGGTCTGACCCAAAAGATCGTCAATGAAAGAAAATAGGAAATGAAGAGGGAGAAAGGACAGAGCCCTGTGGTACACCTGCGGTCAGCCTATGCGTGTTGGATGAGAATCCATCTGCAACAACTCTAATAGTGTGATTTCTAATAAAGCTTGATAAACGTATTACCGATACCAAAAACCATCAGCTTTGATATGAATGCACCGTGCCAAACTCTAGCAAAGGCCTTGGAGATATCCAGAGCCACGACCTTACTCTCACCAAACAGGTCCGACTCCAACGCTCCGACAAGAACACCATAAGGGTCCGGTAGAGCGATTTCTACGGAAGCCATACTGTCGATAACTAAACAGGCGGTTGGACTCTAGATACCTCACAAGATGGTGGTTCACCATGCTCTCCATTACCTTGAAGAGTGCAGAGAAAATCGCAATTGGTCGATAATGCGCAGGATTTTTGGCTTCACCCTTTTTAGGGATCGGCTGGACGTTCGTAACATTCTAACACGCTGGGAAGAGTCCCGCATGGAAAGCAAGGTTGAAAATGTTGCGCAATGGGCGGGCTAGCGTCGAAGAGCACTTACATAGGACAGGTGCCGAAATACCATCCGGATTTGGGGATTTATTTACACTGAGGTTTGTAAGAACCGTTTTTAATCCACGTGTTCGAAAAAAAATCTGAGGCATGAAACTTGATACGTTTTCGATCGCTGGGAGTGGTTGATTGCTTTCCGGCAAGGAAGAATTTCCTGCAAAAATTTCAGCCTGCTTTATTAACCGGGTCAGTGAATGCCTGGTCGTCTTTAACAAAATTTGGAATAGAAGAAGAACTATCCTTTACTCTTCTTACAAACTTCCCCTGGGAAAAGTAAAAACCTTTGTACGTAGACGTTGTTCGTGCAGAAATTGTTCACACCTAATCATTCTAGCACACGAAATTCTTGTCCGTTTAGTAATGGAGTTTTTGTTTAAATGCCAATTTCTGAACGCATCCTCCTTAGATCGGACAGCATCCCTGCATGCCTGGTTAAACCAACTGCTTTTAGCTGGTATAGCCGACATAACTTTACTTAGAACAAAAGTTTTTATTCCAAATAAAATTATATTTTGGATCATTTCAGTCGCAGCATTTACGTCGTTATCAAGAAAACAAAGTTTTTAATTGAAATGCTGGAATAAGTGGTTGAGCTCATCCCAACGTGCCGTTTCGTAGAAAAAACTGTCCGCTTTGGGGCTGGTATCGAAGCGACACGAAGGGCGGAATACGGAAAGGATGCTGAAACAATGCAGTGATCGGAGTTACCAAGAGGTGCAAGAACCTTAACTTCGTACTTTTCATGGTGCGAAGTTAAGTAAAGGTCAAGAATGTTATGTTGGTGCCTTTCGGCACACGGAGTATGTGTCGGTTCATTCACTAGTTGTGTCAAGTCATTTTGCGTGGCGAAAAGCTCGGCGTATTGGCCCATCGGAGTTGTAAGGCTCGAATGCTAAAGCCAGTCGGAATTATGGACATTGAAATCTCCAGCAACGACAATTTCACTGTCTGGATAACCCTCCAAAACGTTCGATATTGATTCGGAAAGGACGTCAAAGCCGTTAAGGGAAGCCTCCCTTTCCGAGTTTGGACATTTTACAAAACAAAAAAAACAAAAAAAACAAAAACAAAAAAAAAACAGAAAATGTAGTATGTGTGTTCCAATCCTGAACTGATGGCTCTGAAACACTGTGTCATTACGTACATATAACACAAGACCTCTGTATATTGTGATTGTTGTATAGCGGCACACCGTAACGGAGTGACATCCTTTGACCGAACGATCCGGTGCATAGAAACGGCTGTCGTGGGATCGTGGATTGTTGGTTTACGCGCTGTGGTTTAGTTGTTTTTGTTTCGCGGTTTTGTGTTTTTTCTGTTCGTTTGGTATATGCGGGTGTAAATTCTTATTTTTTTTGTTTTTCTTTTTTTTTTTGAACGCGGAAAACATAAAAAATCGAGTGCGGACTGAACGACAGACTGAACATTACTGCATGTCTAATATGTATTTTGTGTCTTTTTAAAACAAATAGCAAGAAGGGTTCATACCATGATTCAAGTCGTATTCACTATCGCTTTCTTCGGAAGAAAAATTGTTGTTTTCAAATAAATTGTTATTGTCGTTGACTCCGTTCACATATTTGTTTGATGTCGTCGATTTTAAAGTCCGTGACCGGTTGTCTATGCATTTTTGGGGACTGTTTTCCACTTGAGATTCGCCTTGCGATTTTGTTCTTGATCGTTGCGTACGCTTATGTGATAATAAATGAGACACGCGTGGACTTTGGCTGTTGTAAATTAAAACACGACGACTTTTAGCTGGAGGCGAAGGCTTTTTAAGTGATCCTGGAAAAAACAACAAAGATCGTTTTAAAATATTGACTCCAACGCTTTACTTGTTTATATAAAAAGTATATCGAATTATGTATCTTATATCTATTGGACTTATGAAACTACACATTATTACAAAGGATAAAAAAATCTATTTTCTTAAAAAACTTTGATTTGGCAAATTGTTTTTTTTTTGTTTTTCATTACTTAAAATAAAAAATTAAATATTTTTAAATTATACTCGAAGATTTTTTTTGGTGTTATTTATTACAACAACAAGAAGCGTGTAAAAGGTATATTATCAAAGATGCATAAGTTTGCATAATCTGCCTACAAAATGATGTACTGGTTTTAGTACCGATACAAATTTCTCAATTTTTGCGTCAAATCATGAGTAGAGGGTTGTTCGTATCATTTATTAAAATCCTAAGCAAACTGCAGTCAGTTGGCAGCCCTCGTTATACTTACATTGTTTTAGTGTTCCGCGTATTAATTTTTAATTCAAAAAGTTATACAATATTTTAACCGTGTTAAATTTGATAATAATCTCTAAAAGTGTTTGTTAGATAGTTTAGTGACTTAGTGCTAGTGCTATCTACTTGTAGAAGCTTAATAAATATCTAAAATTTGTGCATTTTATTGATGAATTTGTGATACGTTTTTTAACAACAACAACGTCTCTGCACATTTAAGCTTCAATTGTTGGTAGCTTGTTTAAGTGCATTTTGTTTTATCATCCTCATTTGTTTTGTGGATGTTAGAGTGTTGCCACTGTTTTGGTTTTTCCTCGTCTTCTAAAATAATTTTGTAAACTCTTACAAATTACATATTTTTTCTTATTATTAATAAAATCTTTTACATATAACCTTTTAATTGAGTTGCTCTCTCATCTGTTGTAATTTAGCATCAAACGTGGGAATGATTGGTTACTGGGTTTGCGGTGTTTGGTCATGCCAAATGTGCCGGCGTTTCCGCTTGTGCCGCTGATGCCTTAGGCCAGAATAATGGCATCAGATGGTGTTGCCCGGGTTACAAATTCTTCAAGTATACAATGGCGAAAGTATCCAAGATGGGATTGGAGTTGTAAAATATTCAGAATAAAATTTCTAAATTTTCTGAATTATTTAATACATATCCGGAATTGGATAAGTTTGTCGTACCACAGACTACGACACCGACACCAAAAAAAAAGAAATCGTCAAAGAAAAATTCTCCCAAGTCGACGGAAAAGACAACTTCTGGTAGGACTTTATCTGCGGTTCCTATAATTGAACAAGAAAATGTTTTGCCTATGGATGTAGGAGAAGAATTTATTACTAGTGAAATTAAAAAAGTTGTCGATACCACTGCTAATAAACCGGAAGGACCATCGAATTAAATTTCAGCATTGAATGTGAACCTTCACTCACCGGTTTCTAGTTGTCCTGCTACTGTCAGTGAGGTGTTTATTGGCGTTCAGGCCGGAGACAGACCGTTTATTCAAACAGTTGATGTGGCCTGTTCGTCAAGTAAAGGTGGACCTAGGAAATTGGCTGTCCATTCAGCAAGAAAGACAGTCTTTATTTCTCGGTTTGCCCCAGACACCACAACTGATGAAATTGAATATTATATAAAGTCGACTTGCACAAACTAGTCAAGGAGTTTGACCAAATAAATAGCAGAAGAGGAAGATCAAACAAAGTCAAATTGCAGGCAAAGTCTTAAAACTCTTCAAAAAAAAAAAAATAGAAATGATTTATAGTATAGCGCTAAGTCAGCTAAGTCTCAAAACTAAATACTAAATTGTTGATAGCAATGCCATTGATATTGTGGTTTTTTCTGAGACATGGCCATAAAGTGATATTTTGAACTCTGAGGTTCTGTGTAATAATTGTATGATTTATATTCAAGATAGAATTGAGAAAATCGGTGGTGGTGGTGTTAGTTGTGGTTTCCTGGTGTCTAGCTTCTGAGCGTATTTTTTCCGATGAATTTAATAATTTGGAATTTACTTCAGACTGTGTTGTATTGGAACTAAAAAACTTTTTATTACCTGTTTGATTGCCGCAAAAGAGATAATTCTAAGCATGAATGAGTCTGATATTATTTTAACATTGGGCGACATTAACTTATCTTCTGGATCATGGCACATGTTACCGGATTCTGAAGCACATACTCCTCTAACTGACAGCGATTGGTCCCCTGATGTTGCTAAACTATTGGCAAAAATGAATTTGTTTCAAATTAATAATATTCTCAACCTGAAGGGAGGATTCTTGATTTGATTTTGACCAATGAAACACGTACATTTCAAGTTATGAGAATGCATCTTATTTCTGCTCCGGTGGGCAACCACCATCCTACTATATGTATTTAATTTTCAGTAGCATTGCATCACCAATCTCCATCTCCACGTCCTTTTAGTGATTCTTTTAGATTTTGCTTCAAACGTTGTGACTTTCATTGACTTAATTCTCTTTTATTATCTGTCGATTGGAAGGCTATCTGCAGTTGTAGTTTGCCGAATTTGATTTTGCTGCTAAGAAATTGTATGACATATTAAATGAATTTTTATCTAAAATATGCCTTGGACATCTATGGAGCTATGTAGATTAAGAAACATGAAGAGTAAATCATTTAAAAGATTCAAAAGAACAGGTCTAACTGCTGATTATGGTAAATATTCCTCGACAAGACAACGGTACAATATCGAGCCTCGTCGATTCTATAGGTCGTACTTGTCAAAAGGACCCTAAATCATTTTATAGTTTTGTTAATTTAAAACGTCGAACATCTTTAAAGACATCAAGAATAAGATCTAAGCGATCAGTCAATTGCAAATTGTTTTGTTTATTTTTTCGAATATACGAGGGCGACCGCAAAACTAACTGGCCTGGCACATTTTCTGTTTTACAAGCAACTTTTTTTTTTGTTTTTTAAAAGCAATCTTTTATAAGCCATTTGTCAAAATTTCCGAAATATTTAATGATTATTTTCTTTGTTACAGGTGATTAAAGTAAACAAGTTTTATAATTTTTGAAAAATGGAAAATAAACTTTTATATGAAAGGTTATACGCCACAACTAATCAAAGATGAAATGGACTCTGTTCACGGTGATAATGCACCATCATACTCCACCGTGAAATCCTGGGTTCAACAATTTAAATTGGGTCGTTCAAGTACGGAAGATGAACAACGCTCTGGAAGACCGAAAACTGCTACTACTATTGAAAACATTAGAAAAATATTTAATGAAGTGACTTAAGATAGACGAATAAAG
Source organism: Hydrotaea diabolus (assembly GCA_963513945.1). NCBI lineage: Eukaryota > Metazoa > Arthropoda > Insecta > Diptera > Muscidae > Hydrotaea > Hydrotaea diabolus. The sequence goes on from OY740717.1 coordinate 108,985,773, forward strand.
CTCAGCGAACTTGCTGATATTGTTAAAATACACGAAAAACAAGTTTTAGTATTTTACATGATGAACTCCACATGAAAAAGCTATCCGCAAGTTGACTTTGCCCCAAAAAATCGGCCGTTGGACCAATTCCGAGTTGCTTTTAGCGATTTATCAGCGTAATCCAATAGAGTTCTTGCGCCGATTCATAACTGTTGATAAAACATGGATCCATCACTACATCCCAGAATGCAAAGAACAGTCAAAACAATGGATAGAAGCTGGTAAAAGTGGTCCCAAAAAGGCGAAAACTGTTAAGTCAGCAGGAAAAGTAATGGCCACAGTATTTTGGGATGCAAGGGGTATACTATTTATTGATTATCTTAAGAAAGGAAAAACTATAAATAGTGAATATTATTGTGCATTATTGAATCGGTTGAGTGAAGAAATATAGATAAAACGACCGCATTTAGAAAAAAAAGTTCTTTATCATCAAGATAATGCTCCTTCACACACTGCATTTTTAACTCAACAAAAACTGGCCGAATTACGATTTGAAATTGCTCCGCATCCACCATATAGTCCAGATTTAGCTCCTTCTGATTATTTCTTGTTTCCAAATTTAAAAAAAAAATTTCGGTGGGAAAAAATGTTCGTCCAATAGCGAGGTTATTGCTGAAACTGAGGCATATTTTGAAGGTCTTGAAAATCTTATTTTTCGGATGGAATTAAAAAACTTGAAAAACGTTTGATGAAGTGTATTGAGTTGGAAAATAAATAATAATAATTCCAAAAAAAATGGTTCTTTTTATGTTAGGCCAGTTACTTTTGCGGTCGCCCTCGTACATATTTTAACGTTCATTTAACCCTACAATTCCGTACCCTTACAGAATTTATTCAGTAAATCAGATAGTTCCTCCTATTTAGATTTTTCACTTATTAAATTAAATTTTCATCGCCCTAAACCAACTAGTACTTCTGGACCCGATGGTATTCCGAATATATTATTATCTTGGATGGGCGAGAAAAAAACAAATGTTTCAGAATGGCCAGCCCGATGTTAAACCCATAGAAAATCTGTGGGGTATTATAAAAAGGATTGTAGCAGCAAGGAGGAATGGAATATAATAACTCCTGACCAATGCTTAGCTCTAGTTAAAACAATGCCAAACAGATGTGCCGAAATAATTCATCAAAAGAGGTACAAAATGGGTACACAATTTTCTATGTTCATTATATTTAAAAATTTGTTTGTCTAATGACTTATTTATATGTCCACACAAAATACGATTCGAATTTGAAAAAGTGGATAAAATTAAAAAAAATATCCAGAAATATTTTTTATTTTTGTATTAAATTTACTTAAAAAGTATTTGTTTAAGTAAATAAATGGTAATTTTGGCTCACTTTAGAAAAAATATATAGTTTTTCCTTTGTAACGGGTGGCCCAAATAAGACCAGCTGATGTGAAACACAAATAACTTTTTTTATTTTTTAACATAATTTATTTTTTCTTTTTGCAGATTATAACTGAACTCTTGGAAATTTAAAATGAATACGTACAGTCCACAACAACGCATTAAAATTATCGATTTTTATTATTCTTCTCAACGATCAATTGTTCTGACTCAGCGAAATTATCGCCGTTTTTTTAACGTAAGATCAGCGCCCACATCTTCAATGATTACAAGTTTAGTTCGCCGTTTTGAGGAACTGGGTTCCGACCGTCCAGGAAGAGGCGCTCATCGAAATATTCGTACTGAAGAGAACGTGGAAGCTGTGCAGCAGCTTGGCGCTAAATAGAGTCAATGCCTGTATCGAGCAAAATGGTGGTCATTTGTCTGATGTCATATTTCACACATAGCCACGTTAAATTTCCATAAAATGTATTTAACATATAAAAATAAATCATTTAAAAAAAACCGTTATTACAAGAGTTATACGTGTTTAACATCACTAGGTCTCACTTGGGGCCACCCGTTATTACATCAAATAGTTCAAGTGACTTAATTAATTGTGTGTCCACAAGTGTATGTACTGATTTTAGTAAGGTGTTTGATAAAGTAAATCGCAGACTCTTAATATTCAAGTTAAACATAATTGGATTTATAAACAATTTCATAAACTCTTATCTCATTGGAAGGGAACAAGTAGTTTTATTTGATAAAAGTCTCTCCAGATCAATTTGTGTATCCTCTGGTGTCCCACAGGGTAGCCACCTTGGACACATTTTATTTTTACTATTCATTAACGACTTGCCCCATTTTACTATCAACTCTAATTTAAAGGGTGGTTAAATTTTAAGGGCGGGTGTTGAATGTGAACCACACCTAAACGTCAAGTTTTGTTCTGCATTTTATTTGATATTTCTCAATTTCAGACTAACTCAATTTGAACAATGGAAAGATACACAAGCGAGCAACGCGTTAAAGTTATTCAGGCTTGGATGATCAATTTTCGAAGAAAATCATCTTCAGTGGTGAGGCACATTTTCATCTCAGTGGATTCGTCAACAAGCAGAATTGCCGCATTTGGGCTAATGATAATCCAAGAGTGCTTGTCGAAAAAACAATGCACCCACAAAGAGTGACTGTTTGGTGCGGTTTAGCGGCATCATCGGGTCGTATTTTTTCAAAAATGAGGACGGTCAGGCATGAGATGATAATGAACTTGTTATGGCCCGAATTGGAAGATATAGATGTGGTCGATGTGTGGTTTCAACAGGACGGTGCCACACAGCTAACTAAACAATGACTCTTTTGTCTCACGTCGTGGCGATGTTTATTGACCGCCAAGATTATGTGATTTGACACCGTTGGACTTTTTTCTTTGGGGTTATTTGAAAGAAAAGGTGTACGTCGATAAGCCAGCAACAATTCAAGAGCTAAAGGATGAGATAATTCGGCACATTAAAGGCTTAGAACCTCAATTATGATGACGCTGCAATCGAAAATTTGGACCATCAGATGGAGGTGTGCCGCCGAGGTCGCGTCGGCCATTTGGCCGATATTTTGTTCCGTACATAATTGAACCATACTAATATTATCATAATAAAAATAAATGACAATAATTTCCTAAATAATTTGTGTTTTATTCAAAATCAACATCTTCACTAAAATTTAACCACCCATATGAAATTATTTTCTTCTTATGATAGCCTTGCGGACTGTCACATACTGCAGGATGATTTGGACAGATTTTGTTCCTGGTGTGAATTTAATTTTATGGAATTGAACATATAAAAGTGTAATTGAACATAAAAAGGTGTAAGTATATGTGCTCTGAATTGACATCGGTTGATTCATTAATTGATCTTGGTTTTATGATGGACAGAGAGTTACATTTTAATAACCATATAACTATGGTAAATAAAGCGTATATAGTCTTTTATTTTATGAAACGCTGGGCAAAAGAGTGTACTGAGCCATATACTGCGAAACAGCTTTATATTTCTCTAGTCAGGCCAATATTAGAATATGGATCAGTGGTTTGGGATCCCCAATACGATTACTATGTCTACATTGAAATACGGGCTTGAACTCCCTTCTTACAACAGCAGCTTAAATCTTATTTAATTGCCCTTATTGAAGAGTAGGCGAACTATGATGAATGCGATTATGGTGTATACAATTATGTGTGGGGTTGTGGAATCTGAATATTTGACATTAAAAATCTCTATTAACGTCTATTTCTATTTAGACCTTCTTGACTCTATCAGTTTGTTTTTACACTTGGATTTCCAAAGGTACAATTATCTTCTTCTTCTCTTTAGGTTTTGATGCCTTAAAAACTATAATTATTTTTTATTTAAACTCATTGTCTTTGTTATGACATTGTTATGACAATTTAAACTACTTGCAAAGTACAAACTTGGAACTTTGGTCCAAATTAAATCGAATGTTGAAGACAGATCTAGGAGTGACTGTTTCCGACCAGACTGTTCGCATAAACATCAAAAGGAAAGGGTATTATAGGAGAGTTTCGAGAAAAAAAAACAAAATATTCACGTAAATCATTTTTCATTCTAAAAAAGGGTAATATTCATGAATGAAAATTTATAGATTTTAGCGGCGATGTTAGGGCCAATGTTTGGCGATAAATGTCAACTCTAGAGAGAAACATGGAGGTGGAGTCAGTTATGGCCTAGGGATGTATGACTGTAAATGCGGTTGACAAACTAAGATTTATCGACAGCTTTATGGAATATATACAAATAACGACAGCTACCTCACTAACTTTAGAATTTTGGATCTTGAAGGAAATTCTATATTTCTTCTTCAAATGTTGTAAAAGAAAGGCTGATGTACGAGTATAATGAAAGGCAAAAACTATAACATCCCCTGACCTATTGAGTATTTATGGGACATTTTGAAAAGTTTGAAAAATGACGAAAAACATCAATTCCAGCTCTGACGGAAGCGTTAATGGGGGAGTGGATCAGTATTACACCTGATATAACAGAAACGTTGGCTTTATCCATGTTATCTCGACTGTCTGCTGTAATAAAAGCTAATGACCGCCACACAAGATACTATTTAAGTTTTTTTTGGTGTTATTTCTTAGAACCATATGTATGTTAACTTATGTAAATTTACAAAAAACCAAAAACTGAAATATTTTAAGTCTTTTTATGACTATCCATAAAGTTATAATATTGATTAATTAATTTTTTTTAATTAAACTCCACACATAATAAAGAATCCAATTGAAATTACTCATATTAATATTTAAGTTTAAACACTGAAATATACCAGGTGTGTGTAGATTTTTGTAAGACTGTGCTTATCATGCAAAGTACATGAGTACGATATTAAAATCGACAAGATTGACAAAATATCACATGAAGAATGAAACTTGAAAAGAAAAAAAAATAATTAAGGATAGAAACTGATGCTCACCGATTGAAATTTTAGTTGGTACAAGTCTTTTAGGGTACCACACAACTTTAACATCACATTACATTTTTGCATATTCGGATATTCGCTTAGGTTCACGATTTATAGGCTGGCAAACTCGTTGTTTTGTTTTTTTAATTGTTTAAGAGGATGGTATGTTAAGTGTGGCTTTTACATTAAACGCCTTAACGTATACTTAAAAATAATTATATTAGAAAAAACGCGTGTTTTTTTTGGTAAAAGCATAAAAAACTAGGTTCTATATTAGGTATAATTCATACCTACCAACCTTAAAATAGTTCTCTAATTTTCTATTTTTTCAATTGAGCATAATTTTGTGTTATGTACAAATATATCTTTTACATCTTTTTTTCTTCCAGTTTATTTTTTTTAATATGTGTTGCAAGTGCGCGGTTGTCGAAAAATTTTATATACATACATATATAGGGTGTTTTTTATTGGGGTATAGAACTTTAAGTTGGCATCACTTTTTTAACTGGCGGCCATTTTGTCAGCTGTCAAGTGATTAATATTTAGTTTGGTTTGCCATTTTATCATGAACAGGTTGACAAAAGAACAACGCTTGCAAATCGTGCAAATTTATTTCGAAAGTAATGGTTCAGTTCGCGAAGTTCACCGCAAGCTCCGTCCATTTTATGGTCGACATAATCGTCCATCAGAGCAATTAATTCGGTTAACCATGGATCGGTTAACATGGACCATTGGATTATTTTCTTTGGGGATATGTGAAGTCGCTCGTCTACGCCATCAAACCAGAAACACGTTAGGGGACTTGGAAGCCAACATTCGTGGCGTTATTGCCAACATACGGCCCCATATGCTCGAAAAAGTGGTTGAAAATTGGACCTGTAGAATTGGCTTTATTCGAGCCAGCCGCGGCGGCCACATGCCCGAAATCATATTTAAACATTAATGGCATAAAATTATCCTTCCAATAAAGCCAAATTGATGGACATTAAAACGATTTTCTTGTGTTTTATTTCAATTCGAAGTTCTATACCTCAATAAAAAACACCCTTTACAAGGTGGTGCAAAATGAATCACTCTATCGGAAGATGATATAATTGCTGCAAATGGCGTTGTACGTTAATTATAATTGACATGTGTGTCCTAGATAGCTACAGAATACTTACAGACAATGACTGGCCAGTCGCGTGTAAATTCTAGTCAAGCCATTCTCAAACTTAACAACGAAGTGACACTGAAAATCCGCGTGTGATACACTAAAAAGCGGTAACATCCTCTCAAAGCCACAGTGCGACAGAATTGCATTACATCAGCAATTCTGTCACTGTTACTGGTGAAAGCTTCAATGCCTTGATATACGATTTCTTACTGCGGCAATTGGACAGCTCCAACTACAATGGATATTGTGAAGGAAGCATTTGATGGTAGTGAAGTCTCCCGGTTTGGCAATTTGCCTTGGCCAGCATCCTATTTAACCATATTCTATCTTTGGGATAGTTAAAATCATGGGGTTTTGCCAACAAGCCATCCTTAAGGAAAGGGGAATATTCGACGGAAATGCGAACAGTTATTGCCGGAAATTTTACAGAAAGTCGTTGAAAATGGGTCAAATGGGCACAAATGTGTATGAACACTAGGGATGGGATAGTGCACGAGTTTTCGATTTTGATACGGCTCACCTCCTTATTTTGTGGGGTTTGGAAACAAAATGCATGGGCCAAAAAATGGGGGAGGTGGGATGGGGCAATTGACAACTCATCGAGGTCAAAGGTCGTTGGAAGGGGGAAAATATTCACAAAAAGCTCCGCAACTGCCTAAGAGTCGTCCTACAGGGGTAAAATGTATGACCGACCATTAATTTTTCCCTCCCAATATTTTTTCCAAACATAACTACCCCCTATCGAATATTCACCACCTAAGGGGGCTCCCAAACAAATAAAATTATTTTTTTTAAATTTTGCTCCCACAGCTTTAACTACCCCAAAAGTGCACCTGGAGGAGTTTAATGTAAGACCAACTCCCAATATTTCTGCAATTCCAACAGTTCAGAACAAATCCACCCTCTATCTTCCACCGTTAAGGAAGTCGCCATACAAATTATTGTCATGAATACCCTCTATCGCTAATCTGGAGAACATTTTCCAGGTTGGTTAGAATGAAACGTATCTTATATTGAAACCATGGAGAACACATTATAAGACGTAAATATGTGTAAAGTCGACAACATATTTAAGTTTTAAAAAGTATTCCCCTTACCTTTGGTAAGATATAAGCGAGCCCATTTGTGGTCAAAATATTAAAGAAATCAAACTACCACTCTTCGAGGCATCGAGGCATCGACGTATCGACGTTTTTTTAATTTTGTTAACCTCTTAGAAAAACGACACCTAATAAATTTTCAAATTTTTTTGCAAGTAGAAGTGTAAACGTTTCAAAATCGTTAAAAAAATGTCATCATCTTATAAGTAAGTATACATCATCCTTTTAAACAAATTAATGAAAAACGCAACTTTGATACAAACCTAAGCGAATTTCGAAAAACATAGCACGGCACCAAAATTGGGCGGATCTATTAAATTTATATGCAAAATATCATAACAATTTGCGGAGGTCAATGTTCGGGGATTGTTCGAAAACATTTGAAAAACATATAAAACAACATTTCAAGTTTAAAAATCATCATATTCAGTGTTCAAAATTTATCGGAAGAACAATGACAGACTTAAAATTAATTCCTCCAATTTATAAAGTTTTTTAAATTACTGACCCAAAAAATTCTCGGCAATAATGAAAACAATTTTTAATACATATAACATTATTTGTTTTTTTGTGGGCCTTCAGTGGGCCGCGGTGGGATGGAAGTGTGCAACACCGGGTAAGAACATCTAACACATTTTCAGCGGCGGGTTTTCTCCTTGCATATTCCGGCGACTTGATAAGTAAAAGATTTGTCTGTAAGCCATGTATGTATTGCTCCTTAAAATGCATAAGTCTTTTGGAGCCGGCATTAAACAGTAGGTCCCAGTTAGTCAATAAAAGAATTAAATCGTGAACAGCTCACTGATTTGAGAGAAGTTCGCCCTTGCTCTTTAATAGGATGTTATGAGACTTATATGTGTGATAAAATTAAAGTTCCAACTAATTACACTGTGGAACATTTTTGGGGTTATTGTCTGGGGGGTGAGAAATTCCAAGTCAGGGTGATGGTACTAGGTCAGTATATTAAAACCCTCAAAGGGTTTTGCGTTCGTATGTGCCAGTTTTTATGACCCTTTACATTTTTTCCTTATCTTGATGTTTTTTCGCTTAGTTGTAAAATGTTGGCAAAAACGTAGTTTGACATAACTCGAGAACGACTAGTTCGATTTTGCTGAAATAAATTGAGAAAAATTAATAATTACATTTTCTTTAATCCATTAATATACTGTTTCTCTACCAAATCAACATTTTTGCAATTAGAAATAAATTTATGAAGAAAATTTTGCCAAAAAAAATTTTTTTTTTTTTAAAAACATATAAATCCCAAACGGAAAAACGTGTAGTCTTATAACTTTCACGTAAAGTCACATAACCTATAAACAAAATGCGACATAGATCATAGAAATCGATTAACGCGTTCTGCTTTTATTTACAATTAAGTGAAGTTACTTAATTTTGAAAAATTAATATACTGACCTAGTACCATCACCCTGACTTGGAATTTCTCACCCCCCAGATTGGCTGTTGTACTGTGTTATCGATGCGGTTTAGGGCTGTCTTTAGATTAAAAAATTAATCCAGATTATTTTTCAATTGTGATTGAATTGATTTCAAAAACACACTATTAGAAAGCTGACAGCAATAATCGGGTTTATACTTATAATATATAACGTTACATAGTTTTAATTCAAGTTGTAGCTTTACCTGCACATTTCTCTGGCGACACCGGCAACTGAATAGAACGTCTTCCATTTTCGTCCTCCTTGCTTGGCTTATGCTGTCTGTTGGATGGTTCATGATTGTTGTTACACGCATTATTTCTTCCATATGTGTCTTGCGCATCATTATGCAGTTGGATGTTTATTCTTCTACCATTTGCATTGTTCGCATGCAACTGACTATTGCATTTTACATCGTCATAATACTTGGATGTTTTGTACTCATGCATATCTTTTGGTGTAGCATCTACATAATCAGAGGCACCGTCAGTGGCAGTGGTATTAACGGAATCGTAATGCCAATTAGCGTTGCCATAAGATGATTCCTTATTGTTATTGGCAGCCTTTTCTTTCAGAACATGATTTTCATATGGAGATGCTGTATCTGCATGGGCATCGTAGTTGCTTTGTTCTGACAGCAAGCCATATTTGTCAAGCACTAGAACATCACTCGGTTGTAAATTCTTTTTCGAAGAAGGCATGTTACGCGTCGATGTTAAGTTTCTACGCCTCGATGATTTTTTGGGATTATTTGGAATCCGATCGTAAAAGTAAGAGTAATATTGTTGATAATGGCCTTCACTCAGACTGTCGCAATAATCAACGTCGAAGCTGTAATATAAAAAGTATATGAGAATCTATTCCGTATGTGTATGGAAATGAGGGAAAAACTTGTCAAACGCACTCAAGATAATTTTTACCCAAAAAAATCCGCCAAAAACACTGCAAGACTGAAATCTTCAAATTATTAACAAAAACCCTAAACGTTGTTTTATTTAGTTCAAATATTAATGATTAAGCGGACGTAATCGGAAAAAAGCGGGTTAAGCGAATCAATTTAGCGTTTTTGTGGAAAAATTGTTTTCCTATAAATTTAAAACATTTTAGGAACGGTTTTTATTCATATATGGACAGTTCAGCCTTACGACCATTACGATAGTGTGATTGAATTGAAAAAACTCTTTTATAAGTTGTTATTTGCATGCTTAAATATGAATTTCTAAATATCTTTCCAATAGCTCCACATTATTTTAAAAATTACATTCGAATACTATCGTATTTCTTTTACATTTCATATTTTTCGTACTCTTTTCTCTGCATAGAGGGAGCATTTACAGGGTGGGCCAAGAGTTACCATAGGGTTTAAAAATGTAATAATTTTTTCGTTTATATATTTTTTTTATTTTGTTTTTCAGATTATACAAATAACACATGGAGAATAAATAATGGTGAGATTCAAAGTGATGAGTGATGAAAAAAGTTAATAAACGAAAAACATACCCCATGGTATGTTGTTGTAACTCTGAAGTTTTGATATTTTTGCAATGGCTTGACATATTGTTAAATAAAGTGGTATTTGCATTAGTCATAATAATCGTAGTGCGTATTAATTAAACGGTAAAATGTACTGCTAGAAATACTTATCAAAAACGATTATTACTATTCCACTCTAATAGGTTATGAAAACATTTGATTAGAATTCGATTAAATTATTATTTGATTTAAAATAAGAAGCTTTAAAAGGGAAAACTTACTCGGAAGTGCAAACTAATGTTGGTTATTCATCGATGATGGTAGGCAATGCTATTAAGTTTACTTTACAACCTGAAATTCGCGAAAGGCCACTTGTAAAGCCGAAAAATTAGTACGTCGGGCACTAAGATACTCAAAACTTAAGACCTGCTGCGAAAGTGTCCGTAGACGAATACGAGAACACAATTTAAATGTTCGGGGTCCACGAAAAGCTTCCTTATTAGTAAAAACTAATGTGGAAAATAATTGAAACTTGCTAGAGCATCTAAATATACCTATACAGAAATGGAGAGAGATTGTTGCTAATATTCCAAACGGTCACCAAACACTGCTTACGACCCAAAATATACAAAAAAAACCATTACCCTTCAAGGTTCTAGAATCATGGTTTGTGCAAGTTTTTCATCCTACGAAATTGGACTCACTTACTGAATAATAGATGACCATGGATCGGTAAATTTTTGCTAAAATACTGCAGGAAGTGATGCTTCTATACACCAGTGGTGAAATTCCACAGATTAGGGTATTCTAGCCGGCCAACGTACCAAAAAAGAGTGGTTTCAGTCGAACAGTAAAATGCAATGCACAGGCTTATTGTCAACCAACTGAAAATGTCCATCTTTAGGAGGCAGGTTGGAAATAATTTTCTGCTGAAAGGTGCCAAGGGCTGTTGGACTCAGTGTATCGGCGCTGTACAGCGTTTGTAACAAATAAGGACATGCAATTAGTACTTGTAAGAGGAAAATATATCAATTATTTTTGTTTGTTTTTATAGAGTAAAGTAATTGGCTCTACTATTATTCTGACCCGTCATTTCTAAGACTTTTTAGTATTTGAATGTTCAGTTTACTTTATAAATATATTACAACAAAGTATAACATGTCAAAAAAATAAAATAATGTATTTAATAGCAATAGAACTACTTTTGTTCAAATTTTGCACTACTATTATTTTGACCACAGCTGTACATCAGTTATTGAACATAACCCATTTTCGCTTCAATTTCACAAACTCAATTTAAAGAAGTTTGGCAAACTTTTACACGAAACTAGGCTCAATAAAAAAACTCGTTTGAGTACATTTGACATGGTTTTCCTATACAATACATAATTAATCCTATAAACAGAATTGGGAATAAAAAATATAATAATAATAAAACAAACAAGTTCATATTTTTAATTAATACTTATACATATTCTTTGATTAAAAATCTGTCTTCCATATAAATAATAAACAAATGTATGTTTTATTACTACTTGGACCGAAACGATTGGGCTCTTTTTTGCACATGTTTGTTGTATTGGGAAAATTTACAAAAAAAAATCGATAAATCAACAAATTAAAAAAATAGTTTTGAAAGAATTTTCTATATTGTTGTTTTTAGAAAGAAAATTTAACATAGTGGAATGCTATTGTACATTTCTCTTCCCTTGAACCAGAATCTCAATCCACAAAGATTCCTTGATTTATGCTATTTCATTTATGGAAATTTCAGCGGTGAATCGCCTGATGGACGATTTAAAGAAAAACAGGAACAAAACGAAATTGTAATCGAGAAGCTTTGAATCAATCAGTTTTAATCAGCAGCGCATTGTCGTCACATTGATAAAGGCGGCAAACAGCTCAATCAGCGCTTAACTGACATTTCATATGAGTTTTAATGCGAATATTTTGTTTTGTATTTTTCGAATCTTAAGTGTATTTTTGTTGGTACATAAATTTTTAAAACTGATGGTTAGTGTCGGCTGAAAGTTACGCATACATCGAGGTATTTATTACAATATTATTAGTAAGACAAATATTATGTAACCAGAAATTTCAGATTTTGTAGAGATATGTTACCCTTTAACTTTAAAAATCTATCCATAAAATATTGGTCGTTATACAGGGTGAACCAAAAGTAACAAAGGGGTTTAAAAATGTAATAACTTTTTCGTTTATATATTTTTTTTTTTTCAGATTATATAAATAACACTTGGAGAATAAATAATAGAGAGATTCACAAACGAACAAAAAACCAGTACAATAGAATTTTTATTTGAATCAGCGTTCAATTGTTTTAACCCTCATTTTCAAACTGAAATTACTCCTTGATGGTCCATGGGAAGTATATCCGACCTATTCCAAGGACACTTTATCTAGAATCGTTTTAAAAAATGTCAAAGCGATCCGACCAATAGTTTAGTTTCTATTGAGATTTAAATGTGTTTAGTACGGGAACGTGTGAAAAGGTCCGCTAGGACCTTGTACTGAAATTTCAATAAATCGTTAATAAATGCACTATCTATCTTTTGGCTTGTTTTATTGTTTGAACACATCACAAACGTGTTCCTTGAATTTTAGTTACTTTTTGGATTATTTTATTGTGCCTTTCCTTGAAACATAATAAACTTTCCGTCCCTTTTTGAATTTTTGTTACCGTCCCTTTTGAGTTTTAAATTTACCCATACTTTTTACGCATACTCTTACCTACTCTTACTCTACAATAGACGCAGATGTACAAGCTAGAAGCCAGGTAGACGTAGAAAATGGTATAAAAGCGGCTGTAGTTTCGTAAACCAAATCAGTGAAAGTTGAGACAGTGAACATCGAGTGCGAAATTTTATTTTGAATTTTATAAAGAGAAATAAACGTACAATACAATGGCAGAGGAAAATTTACACATTGCTGAAATTGTAGTACGTCGTAGTACACGCTACCAGCAAATGAGTGAGGATGACTGAGTGAGTGCGGAGATGAGTGATGACGATGAAGGTGCTATTCCTGCATTTGGTCTTGAAGGTGCGGATGATGACAATTTCATATAGCAAGCAAATTTTCATGTTGATTCGGATGCGGAAACTGAACCACATAATATGTGGTTCAGTTTCTATATTATAGACATCAATGAAGATATGAGTGATAACGGCGATGATGAAGAGGAAGAAACTGATGCTCGGCAAACAAGTGACAATTACTTTATTTCCAAAGATGACACCAAATGGACTAAAAATGTACCACCGACTTCCCGTACTCGTGCTCATAACGTGGTCGACTACACAAGGAGGAGTCCGGGACCAATAGGAACCACATATGATCCCTTTAACGTGTGAACCCTGCATGGAATTTGGCAAATCCAACTAACACAAAGGAATGGAAACCATTCACTTTGAAAGAGTTCGATGCTTCTTTGGCTATTATTTTGTATGCTGGACTCACTAAATCGAATAGTGAACCTCTTGAAGAGTTATGGGGCCCAACGCGATTTCCAATATATTAGATCGCATGAAGTGCATAAAACAATGCCTTAGATTCGACAATGGTAATACGCGACAGCAGCGCGAACAGCAAACTGCGGCTATTGATGATATTTGGAAAATGATGCAGTCGAACTTGGCAGCAGCTTACACTCCGCATGATGCAGTGACCGCTGATGAGCAGTTATTCCCATACAGAGGCCGCACCCGCTTCACACAATACATTCCATCAAAGCCTGCCTAGTACGGTATAAAGATATGGTGGTTGTGCGACTTAAAATCATTTTATCCTGTCAAAGGAATGGTTTACTCTGGGAAATTGCCTGACCAGGCACGAGAGGTGAATCAAGGTCAGAATGTTGTACTTCAACTTTCGGAGAGATATTTGAGTACAGGCCGCACAATTTATGCCGACAATTTTTTCACAACTGTGGATTTGGTGCGTACTTTGATCAGGAAGAAAACCGTGCGCTCGAATAAGACATGTGTGCCTCGGGAATTCCAAAAAACAAAGCGGTAATTTTGCTGTCGACACAACATTATACTTGCGGTGTGGACATGCAAACTGAAAAGAAGAAGCCGTATGCTATTTTGGATTACAACGCCAACAAATCGGGAGTTGATACAATGGACCAGATGCTTGGCACATATACATGCAAATCAAAACAAAAAAAAATGTAAAAAAATGCGTTTTCATATAAAATTCCATAGAAATAGGTCCCTGTGGACCTGGTACTTCGTATAAGGGCAACGGATGACTCAACCGTCGGAGGGTTACGCGAACGCATGAGTGATGAGGCTCATTTTCATTTAAATGGCTTTGTTAATAAGCAGAACTGTAACTGTGGTTCTGGGGTTCTTAAAATCCAAGAGCCAATCATCAACGCCAATTGCACCCTATAAGGTGTACATTATGAATTGGGATCGCATCTGCAAATATCATTGAACATTTGCTTACCATGGGTTTTATAAGAGGTTTGATCAGTAGCCATTTTTCATTGTGCAACAAGTTTCCTTAACGAGGTGTTTTTTTTAAGTGATCATTTTCATTTGTTTTCCAAGTTAAGGTAAGCAACAAGTCTTGATTTTTCTCAACATTGTTTTTTGTATTAAGTCCTTGATTTTTTTAATAGGTGCCTTGGGATAAAGGAAATAAATATAATGTTGCTGAACCTGTGAACTCCACAGAATAAGCCAACTCAGGTGTTAATGTATTTCGGCTCTGAGTACTGTGCTTTTGTTGCCTAATGTGAGTTGTTTTGTGTTGATTTCTTTTTTGTTACAAAATCATTTCGTTCCTTTGCATCTCTTGTTCAGAGACTTTGAAATTAGATTTGAGGGTCCACATACGTATGTATGTACAACACATTCGCTTTTTGCATAAGATAATATTCCGCCCGAGAGTAGAAAAAATTTGGAGATATCTCTTTTTGTTGCTGTTAGTAGCAAGTGGTAAGTTTGGCCAAAGACGACTCTCTTATCTATGTATTAACGGTACCCCGTCTTATTTAGCTTTAAAACCCAGTACCTCCACATACTGGTATTCAGCCATTGAAGAGGCCTATTCTTACACGTACACGGCCGCTTTTCTAGTCTACTTGTGGCTCAGTCAATAATCTTTCGCTGTGATCAACGCTCCGCATTGGAGTTAAAAATATAGTGTTTTCCGCCGGTGCAAACAAAGAAAAAAAACCGAAAAGAAGTTCTTGTGAAGTTGGGCAAAACCTGCTAATTTTATAAAAATTGTTGCGAAAAAAAACGCGGAAATTGTGTAAAAAATAGTCATTGCCTAAAAAAAATTATTTAATATTAATTATAAATTTCTCTAAATCTATCATGTCTCATGTGTCTGTGTGATTATTGTAATCGAAATAATGAATCATTAGATTAATACAGTTCGGGACATTTAAATATAAAATTAACAAGAAAGAAAAATGTGCAAAAGTTACATCATTGGCATGTAAAGTATGCCATATCAATCATTATCATTTCGGGGTGATTATTGCTATTCTCCTCCCCCCTTCGTCATTCACCTTTACTTGAAAGGCCTTTCATCGAGGGATCCGTATGACAAGTAAGTTTTTTATTTTCTTTTATTCTTTATAAGTTTTTTTTTGAGTAAACAAAGTTCATGGAGAAACCCTTTCTCTCCGCGCATGTTTTTTTTAGCAATTTGCATGTATACGTGTCTATGCATTCACATTGTTCGATTGTAGAATCGGGGTTTTAATGTCTTAAACATTATATTCCAAAAATAACAATGTGAAACAAGTTCTTACATGATCAATAAAATAGAGCACATGTAAAACATACCGCTATGTTACTTAACATTGGACTGTAATAAAACGTCATAGTTTGAAAATCACTACTGTAATCCCTATTTGAAGTACGAGTATCTAATTGATCATGATGTGACTTTGTTTCTCCGGAATTCTTGTTAAAGTTTTAAAAAGACCTATCCATGATTCGGTTCTTGTTTGATTTATAATTGTGCGATATAAGAAAAATTTAGAAATCATACAAAAGAAATAAAAAAAATTTAAATGCTCCGAACTGTGTAAAATTATACCTATGTTCTTTGAAGCATTTGAATAACAAACATAAAAGCCCACAAAAAGTTATTTCCTATTCCGTTTATAAGTTTTTTTTTTATTTTGTATTTTGATTTTAGTCATATTAGTGAATTTGCCTTCTCCTTATAATCAATATTTTGTTTCTTTGATTTAAGTAATTATATTTAATTTTTTTTTTGTTTTACATCTTTTTGCTTTATGACAGTTAACCATTATCTTGAGTTCAATGTGTGAGTTACTTCATTCAAATCAAATTTTGTTAAACTTTAGTTCAATTTATTTTCATGAATATTTAAATATACTCGGTTTAATCCCGATTAAATGAATTTTAACTTTATAAATAGATCAAATATGATTTTGGGTTAAAACCCTGAACTTTCCTGTTTGATTCCAACCCTTTAGACATCTGGTGAGGAGAAATGTGGGATCTCGAAAATATACCTTTCTTCTGGATTTATCGTAGTTGTTTCGTGATCAGGTTGGGTGGGCAAATTAGCATGACACATCAACACCTCCTGTGTTATCACCAATCCTTAATAATAGAATCCTGGTGTAGTCCTTTCTATTTGTCTCCTGTTCCTTCTTCTACCATTTCAAGCACGCAAAACTAAATTGCAGTAGTGTCTACGTTAGCATTTGAGCTTGAACCCCCCATCCGACGAGCAATAAGGCCGGAGACCATGCGTGCTTAACTCATGAAGTGCTAACCAAACCTTTGACGTGTTCTTTTGATCCTTGTATGCTACAGACTTCGTGTTTTTGCCCAATTCTACGACTATTTCCTCCATGTTTTTGAAGAAGTCCCTAACTAGATCTTACGAACCGCTTGTAAAGACGACATATGTTTTGATAAACGTATCAAGTTTAGGTTAAATAACTGTGCGCAGTTGTCACAATTTACGTCCCAAGCGAAGTGAGTCGTCGTTCCATGTGCACTTGAAACAGTGGAGTGGGGGAAATGATGTCGGTGAAGACAAATATTAAAACAAAGACACAAACCAACCGTAACATGACGCTGTTATCGAGCTAACAGACGTATACAGTGCAATTTACAGCAATTTGTGTATATAATCGCGATTTTTAATATATCGGACAATAAGTAAAGCAAAAAATAAAGCAATTGTAAACTTATTCGAGTTTTATCATATTCCCAAAAAGTTTAGACAACCTTCTTTGTTGGTTATAGAATTTGTAGTTCTCCGAGAGAATTTCAACCGTAATTGCTTAGTGGGAAAGTATGGGTACTCTGTACTGTAACAACAAACAATTGTAAACTTGAATAAGCTTACAATTGTTTTATGTTTTGTTATATTTCTTGGCCGGTCTATGAGAAATCGCCATTATATATACAAATTATCGTTGTAAAGTCTTTTTATACGTCTGTTAGCCCAACAGACTAACAGCGTCATATCAAGAGGATGGTGGATGGAAGCGTCTCTGCGAGTTAAATTTCAAAATTTATCTGCACGGACATCAGGACATTTCCTTTCCTCTGCTGTAAACTACTTTCGTGTATGAATGTCTTCACCAATAATAAATAAATAACTAAGAAGTACAACTAAATTAATTGTGTTGTATTTTTTGTATACAATATTGGGAATAAATTCTTAACCATAAAGAAAAAATAGTTGGAAATAAATTGAAAACAAAAAGTTGAAAATACATTTAAGTTTTAGACTAATTACTCTGACAAACTGCAAAATTCCAGTGGTGGTTGTAGCTGTGGATCCTCTATAAACCGATCACCAGTTGTTTGATAATTGTTATTTGGGCTATTGCAATGATGCTGTTGAACACTTATTGGTGGCAAAGTACTCTTGCTAGATATGTGTAGACTGACATGTTTGTCCGAACGGACATTATAATAGCGAAGTTGGTGATGATCGTGGTAATGCTGTGGCTGTTGATGGTATTGCATATGTTGCTCATTGTGATGGTGATGAAGAAGCTCGTGGCCTTTTTTGTAGGCCGATAGAAGAGAGTTTGGCAGCAGGTCAAATTCACTGTCTGTATCCTTATAGTTGTCACGATAACTTCTGCATCTAGACTTTAGGGCTTCGTGCGTACTATTAAATGTTGAAGAAAACGACTGGGCCTTTAATATTTCGACTTCGCTAATACAATATTCATATCCATCATCGTTACAGCGATTGACAATACCCGTATTATAGTTTGAAGACATGATTTTTTTATTATGTTGATTTAAGCTGTATCATTTAAAGGGCGTAGTAATTCCCCCTAGAGAACAGAACGAAACATAAATTCATTCGAAATGATATTCAATTTACAAGAAATAAATTTGTTTCAATTTACAAGAAATAAATTTGTTGTCGTTGGTTTAATATAACCCCAAATGGTATTTTAGTACGATACCACGTGGAGTTACATATATGGAGAGCCATTTTAAAGATTAGGTCCCTTTCTATTTGCGCTTAGAATCGTCGACTTCACATTCATAAAACGCGCATATCTCTGGGAGGGAACACTTTTGGGTCATGGGATCGGTCTCATTCGATGCCCTTAGTCCAATTGGGAAAGGCACTAAGAACGTCTTACCAGCTGAACGAGCCACTTTATTTCACTGAGAAGTTCTGCAATCTAGAAAAAAAGACTACTATTATTTTAAAACAGGTACGAAAAACGTTCTGCACTGCGTTTGTGAGCTGCGAAACGCACTAACAAGGAAGGCGGAATCCCGCGACTGCCGGTTCTATGTACCGGATTGACCCGAAACTCTTCGGCCAGGGGCAGTCACCTCAACAATATATGTTTTTTGTTCGTCAATTTTTTCGTCGTGGGAGCAGCACTTCCCGGAATGCCTGCTCCGAATAATACTGGTCCGAGCCGGGATCCAGAAAACCTCGGACCTTGGATTTGCTCTCTTTGTTAGAACCGTATACACCATCGTGATACTTCTATAAGGTGCAATCGTTGCATGAAGTGGGTGCTCTTTAGGAGATGTTCAGGTCTGAACCACATAAGGGAGTATAGCGAAGCAGACTTTGTTGCCTCATG
Organism: Hydrotaea diabolus; assembly: GCA_963513945.1. Lineage (NCBI taxonomy): Eukaryota > Metazoa > Arthropoda > Insecta > Diptera > Muscidae > Hydrotaea > Hydrotaea diabolus. Next base: position 109,004,906 of record OY740717.1, read on the forward strand.
CTGTATGAACGAAGTTAGCAGTAGGTCTCTGGATTTGGTGTTATCATCGCCGTCTACATTTTCGTCGTCGTCATCATCATCCAACTACGAGACTCCCCCGCAGTCGCCCTCGCAACATCATCAACATATACAGCATCTTACACCACAGATTGCTGTTGACACTCCCGACAGTGCATCAATTTTGCAATTTATTGGCAGTGGCCTACGCAACAAAATCAGTGAGGTAATAGAATTTATGAGTCGGAGAAACATCATGGTCGCTGCGATCCAAGAAACAAAGCTGAATACCACCTGCAGCTTGCACAGAAGACCGACCGAATAGACCATCCGACTTCATAACCCTTGAACGCCGTACGTCCCTCCATCAAAAAAAGGCTGATTGGGAGACCTTCAGAGAAGCCACCAACCGCAGCTTTTATAATCTAGCTATTCCGTCGGATGTTCGGGTAGCCGAGAAAAAGTTCCGGGACAGCTGTCACGTTCTGTGATAGAACAGTGACAGGCTTTTCATTGAGCAACCAGAGAGTGATAAGGCGAAAAGGAGAGTATTGGGTCGTATCCGCGCTCTCAGAGTCGCAGAGGAACCACCACAATTTACCATTGGCGAATTTGCCCATGTCATCCGCAGCGCAAATTCATCAAAGGTGCTGGGTCCGGACCGAATCTTAATGCTTATGTTAAAGCACTTGGATACCCCGGAAGTAGTGTACATGACCAAAGTGCTCAATCTGTCGCTTAGTTCCTGATGCCTAGAAAATGGCATAGAAAGGCAAAGAGGCAAGTAAAGGAGATTCGTACAGGCCGATCTCCTTGCTTTCTCCAGTAGTAAAGACGCATGAAGCATTTCTCCTCAGCCCGATCAAACACTTTCCTTGTGCTGATCATCCACATGGGTTCCGCAAGCAGCACAGCACAACAACTGCTTTACACGCCATCACCACACGTATAAGTCGCGGCCTTAACTAGAACAAGCCAAACGACAGGACGGTCCTCGTGGCTCTTGACCTAACAAAAGCCTTCGACACGGTCAATCCTGCCACTCTGTTCGAGGACATTGAAGAAACGTCCCTTCCGCACAGTTTGAAACGTTGGGTCGTAAACTATATGTGTGGGCGCCCCGCAGAGTTAAACAAGGAGTTCCCCAGGATGGAGTGATTTCCCCGGCTCAGTTTAACCTGCACCTCCAGACGGCGTTGAAATTGTGTCGTACGCTGATGATTGTACAATTCTGGCCTATAGTGGATGGCATATGCGAGAAAATAAACTCTTCCTCACTGACTAAGCACGCTTTATCACTGCGAGGAATATGAAAATATCCGCCTCCAAATCATCAGCCACACTGTTTACAGCATGGACCGCAGAGGTGCGGTTGTCACTCAATGTGAAAGTCGATGTCGTCAACATCCCGACTACAAACTACTCCAAAATCCTTCGGGTCACAATGGACAGTCTTTTTCGATCCTCTGCACATGCTACATGAATCTGCAATAAGCTCAAAATTAGGAACAAGGTCCTCAAGTCACTTGCCGACAGTACTTGAGGAGCCGACAATGAAACCTTGTTGACCTCTTTCAAAGCGATAGGTCGGTCTGTAGCGATCTACGCAGCAGTCCCGCCTGCCATCAGGGACCACATGATGTGCTGCACTTCTTCAATTGTCCGGCCAAGCCCACTCAGCTGACCCCCAGGTCTCTGTGGACGCATCCAGTTCAAATGGCGCGTTTCCTCCACCTGGATATCGAAGCAGATCCCCCATAGACGAACAAGACTTCAAAATAAATATATTGTGTTTTAAATCAACAACAACAACGATGGTCTGCTTGCCCAGCTGCCTCTGCTAAGAAATTTGGTCTACTTCGGGTATTCGACCAGCAGGGATATGACGAGCGGTTGCTGAGTTAATGATGGCACGCCTGCCATCAGGGACCACATGATGTACTGCACCTCTTCAATTGTCCGGCCAAGCCCACTCAGCTGACTTCCAGGTCTCTGTGGACGCATCCAGTTCAAATGGCGCGTTTCCTCCACCTGGATATCGAAGCAGACCCCCCCATAGACGAAGAAGACTTCAAATAAAATATTTTGTTGTTACAACAACAACAAGGAAGGCGGATAATATAACAATTTTGTTATATCTTTTTAACTGTGCTTTACTTTTGAAAGATCTAAATCCTTTTGAAAAAGAATTCCAATTTATTTTAATTTTACAATTTAAGTACCGTGAGGTACAGCGTTACCGTTGGGCCACCTAAGTGGCACTTTTGCCACTTTTTTCTGTCGGGATACTTCTGTGCCACTTTTTTTGTAATACTTTTTGTGCTACTTTTCTTTATAGATTTGTGCCACTTTTTGAAAAATTACCTATTTCATATTATTTTGCCAGCGCTGACGTCATATACCAAAAAAGTACAAAAGTGCGCCATGTGCTGCGATAGTCCATTTTTATTATTATTTTCGCCGGTGGCGCCTCTGGTATGATAGGAAGGAAAAACGGTGTCTTCTTTTATAAAAGGAAAATACACCACTATTTTTCCATTGTGTGTTTGTTATTTATTACACTTAGTTAATAGTTCATCTTTAAAATGCATAACTCATGAAGTGGAACAATTACTAAGAAACACTTCAAAAGCGTAGAAAGACAATCTGATTGCAAGCGCCTGCAGAATATTTTTGACGTGCCTAAGGGGCACCTGATGGTTGTCCTTCGAATCTGTGTCAAATCGCTACTGGAGCAATTGAAAAATAAATAATATTCAGCAATGATTGTCAGTTATAAATTAAATTTATTTAAAATGTTAAGTTTATGTCCTTCAATAAACCAAAGGATTTTTTTTTTGAAAAAGATTATGTAACGCTTACAAATCTGTCAGCGATGATACAATGGCTATTAAAAGAAATATCTTAAAATGTTATCATACTCTACTTTATAGAATTAATATAAATGATAAAAAAAAACTAAATAATTTAAGGTTCTTAGACCCTTTTAATATCAAATCTAATGAAGATATTAATTATGCAGATATAGTGACTCAGTTTAGTTATATAATAAGCAAACCGTACATATATGTCTGCTACGTAACCTCACAGAAGTGCTAAAACAAGTATACCAACAGGTTAAAAGTTGCAATGCTCACAGCTCTCAATTTAATTGACGCGGAACTGGAAGAGTGGATTCCATATGCAGATCTCATTTAAAAGATAATTGTTATTTTCGATACCTTTTTTGTTATCTCTTGAAATAATAACTTAAAACACGTGCCTCTTTTCAAATCAAATTGTGCCCTCTTTTTTGAATAAATGCCATTTTTAGGATACTTTTTGAAAGTTGTCAACGGCAACACTGGCGAGGTTTAGTTTAAAAAATTAGTAAAATACTAGAAAGGTAACACTTAGCTATTCCTAACGTAGCATTTACGAGGGCGACCGCAAAACTAACTGGCCTGGCACAGCTTTTATAAGCCATCTGTCAAAATTTCCGAAATATTTAATGATTATTTTCTTTGTTACAGGTGATTGAAGTAAACAAGTTTTATAATTTTTGAAAAATGGAAAATAAAGAGTTTCGTGCGGTAATTAAACACTTTTATATGAAAGGTTATACGCCACAATTAATGAAAGATGAATTGGATTCTGTTCATGGTGATAATGCACCATCATACTCCACCGTGAAATCCTGGGTTCAAAAATTTAAAATGGGTCGTTCAAGTACGGAAGATGAACAAAGCTCTGGAAGACCGAAAACTGCTACTACTATTGAAAACATTAGAAAAATATTTAATGAAGTGACTAAAGGTAGACGAATAAAGCTCAGAGAACTTGCTGATATTGTTAAAATACACGAAAAACAAGTTTGGAGTATTTTACATGATGAACTCCATATGAAAAAGCTATCCGCAAGTTGACTTTGCCCCATGATGGTTTATTAAAATACTTGTGATTCAGATTGCGAATGCTGGAAAAGAGAACAACGGGAACAAAGTTTCCTTTAAAGGCTGGTACTTAGTTCGTACATTTAAAAACATTAATCGTTTTTTTTGACTCATGAATTTAGATTTGTCAAGGTTTTTTTGTGACAAATAAAAAACATGCATCACATGCATGTCACGGCATTTTTAACAGAATTATTTTATATGGAGTTTGACAAATAAAAATGCAATCTTAGGAAAACGTCTCGCTGAAAAAATTTACACATTCTGAGTATTTGTTAGTGGAAGATCGCTTGACACCACAGAGCAATGAAGCCACCAACCTCAGCTTTAATAATCTAGCCATTCCGTCGGATGTTCGGGTAGCCGAAAAAAAGTTCCGTGCCATCATTAACTCAGCAACCGCTCGTCATATCCCTGCTGGTCGAATACCCGAAGAAATTTCCTAGCAGAGGCAGCTGGACAAGCAGACCATCGTTGTTGTTGTTGATTTAAAACACAATATATTTATTTTGAAGTCTTGTTCGTCTATGGGGGATCTGCTTCGATATCCAGGTGGAGGAAACGCGCCATTTGAACTGGATGCGTCCACAGAGACCTGGGGGTCAGCTGAGTGGGCTTGGCCGGACAATTGAAGAAGTGCAGCACATCATGTGGTCCCTGATAACAGGCGGGACTGCTGCGTAGATCGCTACAGCCCGACCTATCGCTTTGAAAGAGGTCAACAAGGTTTCTTTGTCGGCTCCTCAAGTACTGTCGGCAAGTGACTTGAGGACCTTGTTCCTAATTTTGAGCTTATTGCAGATTCCTGTAGCATGTGCAGAGGATCGAAAAAGACTGTCCATTGTGACCCGAAGGATTTTGGAGTAGTTTGTTTGTAGTCGGGATGTTGACGACATCGACTTTCACATTGAGTGACAACCGCACCTCTGAGGTCCATGCTGTAAACAGTGTGGCTGATGATTTGGAGGCGGATATTTTCATATTCCTCGCAGTGATAAAGCGTGCTTCGTCAGTGAGGAAGAGTTTATTTTCTCGCATATGCCATCCACTATAGGCCAGAATTGTACAATCATCAGCGTACGACACAATTTCAACGCCGTCTGGAGGTGCAGGTTAAACTGAGCCGGGGAAATCACTCCATCCTGGGGAACTCCTTGTTTAACTCTGCGGGGCGCCCACACATATAGTTTACGACCCAACGTTTCAAACTGTGCGGAAGGGACGTTTCTTCAATGTCCTCGAACAGAGTGGCAGGATTGACCGTGTCGAAGGCTTTTGTTAGGTCAAGAGCCACGAGGACCGTCCTGTCGTTTGGCTTGTTCTAGTTAAGGCCGCGACTTATACGTGTGGTGATGGCGTGTAAAGCAGTTGTTGTGCTGTGCTGCTTGCGGAACCCATGTGGATGATCAGCACAAGGAAAGTGTTTGATCGGGCTGAGGAGAAATGCTTCAAGCGTCTTTACTACTGGAGAAAGCAAGGAGATCGGCCTGTACGAATCTCCTTTACTTGCCTCTTTGCCTTTCTATGCCATTTTCTAGGCATCAGGAACTAAGCGACAGATTGAGCACTTTGGTCATGTACACTACTTCAGGGGTATCCAAGTGCTTTAACATAAGCATTAAGATTCGGTCCGGACCCAGCACCTTTGATGAATTTGCGCTGCGGATGACATGGGCAAATTTGCCAACGGTAAATTGTGGTGGTTCCTCTTCGACTCGGAGAGCGCGGATACGACCCAATACTCTCCTTTTCGCCTTATCACTCTCTGGTTGCTCAATGAAAAGCCTGTCACTGTTCTATCACAGAACGTGACAGCTGTCCCGGAACTTTTTCTCGGCTACCCGAACATCCGACGGAATAGCTAGATTATAAAAGCTGCGGTTGGTGGCTTCTCTGAAGGTCTCCCAGTCAGCCTTTTTTTGATGGAGGAACGTACGGCGTTCAGGGGTTATGAAGTCGGATGGTCTATTCGGTCGGTCTACTGTGCAAGCTGCAGGTGGTATTCAGCTTTGTTTCTTGGATCGCAGCGACCATGGTGTTTCTCCGACTCATAAATTCTATTACCTCACTGATTTTGTTGCGTAGGCCACTGCCAATAAATTGCAAAATTGATGCACTGTCGGGAGTGTCAACAGCAATCTGTGGTGTAAGATGCTGTATATGTTGATGATGTTGCGAGGGCGACTGCGGGGGAGTCTCGTAGTTGGATGATGATGACGACGACGAAAATGTAGACGGCGATGATAACACCAAATCCAGAGACCTACTGCTAACTTCGTTCATACAGCATGAGGCAACAAAGTCTGCTTCGCTATACTCCCTTATGTGGTTCAGACCTGAACATCTCCTAAAGAGCACCCACTTCATGCAACGATTGCACCTTACAGAAGTATCACGATGGTGTATACGGTTCTAACAAACCGAGCAAATCCAAGGTCCGAGGTTTTCTGGATCCCGGCTCGGACCAGTATTATTCGGAGCAGGCATTCCGGGAAGTGCTGCTCCCACTAGTGGATGTCATATGCGAGAAAATAAACTATTACCTCACTGACTTAGCACGCTTTTTCACTGCGAGGAATATGAAAATATCCGCCTTCAAATCATCAGCCACGCTGCTTACTTCATGGACCGCAGAGGTGCGGTTGTCATTCAATGTGAAAGTCGACATCCCGACTACCAACTACTCCAAAATCCATCGGGTCACATTGGACAGTCTTTTTCGATCCTCTGCACACGCTACAGCTGTCCGCAATAAGCTCAAAATTAGGAACAAGGTCCTCAAGTCACTTGCCGGCAGTACTTGAGGAGCCGACAAAGAAACCTTGTTGACCTCTTAAAAAGCGATAGGTCGGTCTGTAGCGAACTACGCAGCACCTGTATGGTCGGAGAACGTGAGTACGACGCAGTGGAAGAAAAATTCAGACTTGCCAGAATGCCGCCCTCAGAACATCAACAGGGTGTCTTCTGAGGACCATCTACATCCGAAGACGAAGGTCCTTACCGTGCGCAGACAAAACTCCCTATTGTCTAAGCAATACCTGCTAGAGTGTTTTCGCAATAGTCATCCTAACCACCATCTCATGGACAGGATGCCTCCGCCCAAGCAGAACAGGTACGATATTCATGATCTAGAGAGAGAGGTCCAGCGGAATAAAAGAGAGCCTTTAGATGATCGAAAGTATCAGGCAGGTCTAACAGCATTCACGATGACGAAGTGGCCAGCTACAGTGTGAATGAGGTGCTAGAAGAACATCCCCCGGAGTTTTCACCTGAGTAGAAGGTACTACCTCAGCAGATGCGTGAGGTTTTGGCTCCGCTGAGATGTGGATGGTGCAGCCGCCTCAATTCTTATTGGGCACGAATTAATGCTAACATTCCGCCTACCATCAGGGACCACATCATTTTTAAAAAATAATGGCAAACCCTTACCTTTATAATAAAGCTAAATTCTTGGCCATAAAATTAAATTATATGCGTCTTATTTCTTCTTGAAAATCACACGTCTAAAAACACACCCTTCATTAAGGTACTCGTCTGTAAAATTTTAAGACCATCTAGCAATGTTAATTCATTAGAGTGTTTGTTAAAAGCAGAAAGCGTCAAAACAAAAAAGGTTAGGTAGGACTCTAAAATTGTCCACGATGATGGCTTATACTCATAAACTGTTAAGGATTGTACTCACTTTAAGGGAGTATTCGTTTAACATATCTCTCTTATTTGTGGACGATCAATGGACTAACTTTAGACCTTAAGTTGCAACGTATTTAACAAATTTAAAAAGGGAGTTTTTGGAAAACGGGAACGATGGTTCTAGAAATGACCCATATGACATGGACATAAAGTTTCGTTATTATTCGAATAAGACATTATCTCATGAGCTGCTTAGAAACGGCAGTCTCATTAATATATAATAGTGACTATAGTGACTATAGTCTATAGTGATAATAGTGACTGCTTGGTTTGGTTCTTGGCACGGACCAGTATTATTCGGAGCAGGCATTCCGGGAAGTGCTGCTCCCACTACAAAAAAATGGACGAACAAAAAACACATATTGTTGAGGGGACTGCCCTTGGCCGAAAAGTGTTTGTTTCGGGTCAATCCGGTACATAGAACCGGCAGTGGCGGTATTGAGCAGACGATCGCGATGACATTCGTCGCTTCAACACTACTGACCCTTTGACTAAAGTGACTCTTTTCTAATAAAATGACGAAGGAGACACGGTCATCTTACATAGAGCGATCATTTACTAACCGATGCGACTTCCATAAAGGTTCGTAGCATTATTATAGATTGCATAACAAGACCGGTACTGATATGGAAAAGATTCGTTCACTTACAACACAGTTTAATTTTTTTTTGTTATTAATTAGCATCAAATATTGGATAAGCCAAATAAGACTCACTCCATGGTAGATAGTTCATACGATTCCGTCATACGCCTTCATGTTTTTAAACTCAGCGGATACACCACGTTCGGGGAAATAATGGTAACCAAATCTTTCGTGTTCCTTCAGCAACGGAATGTGAATAATTTGTCATTGGTACTTTAATAAGAAGTGCTCCTCTGAGATAATTAGCTGGTATCACTCGCTTGTATAGAAGTTCTCATTCATTTGATCGAACAACTGATCGCATGATTGATGCTTTACAGCGACTATGTCCGCATGTGGACTTCCTAACGAGATGTTTTTTGTCACGGGCGATACAAAGAGACGCAAACGGAACGTGCGTAAACATTTTTCCACTTTCTTTCTCTTCCTAACCAATCTTCCCGTAACCAATGCGATGCGCTGCATATACAAACATACATACATAAAGCGGCATTCCTAGAGTCTATTAAAAAGTAGACATTTAATACAAGTTCTAAAATGGACGGAATCGAAGTCGTCGTCAGGAATTAGTGTCTAGAATCAGACTCCGAAATCAAAGCATAATCCTCCGATTTTTGCAAAACTTCACAGCCCTTTCCTTAATTATGTTTGCTCTCTTTGTCGACGTGGTGCGATGGATAGTGCTCACGAATAATATACAAATAGTAAGATCCACTTTAAAATCGGTATGATAGTCGCTCATACTACCTAGCCCGTATCACATTGGCATGTAAACATTATAAACAAACTTTGGATGTTCCATTCTCCGCTCCATTTTCTGATGGTAAAGAAATGCGCCTTAAACTAGAGAAGCACTTGAACGATTGACACCAAACTTGGACAATCATGTCAGCATTATCTGCTAAAAGCTTTCATTTAACTTTGCCGCGATGGAACTTTTAGGACCAGCCACGCATTTATTAAATATTGGGCGGAATACTATATATAAACATCCATACAGCTGCATAAGTTTTGTAAACATATGTACATATGCATGTACATGCTTGCATGCATGTACTTACTTTATATACGTTCCAATTCAAATTGAGACAAACGCTTCGTCGGCTGTATCCTGTTCCACATTCACTGACCTGCCGACACAATTGGAATTTCGTCTAAATCAGAGGTAGCAGGAAAAAACGAAATACATAACTTAAAATTGTATTTTATTTTCACTTTTCACACACACAATTTGTATACATACACAAACACAAGGTCCTGCTACATACGAAGTCCTTTTAATCAACTACCAAATTCCACTTCTATCACGATTTTTCGTATTTTAGGTTAAGTGATTGAATTATCGTTATAGAATTTACGTATATATTAATATAAATCGATTTTATATAAATCGATTTTCACCAAAATAAATTCTTTCTTTTTGTACGCCCAGTGCTGCCAGACATAATTTGAAAAACATCGTCAAATTGAATAATAAAAATCGTCAGAACCATCAAAAGTTTAAAGATATGTCATGCAATGAAAGTTAAAAAAACAATTTTTAAGACTTTAATTATAAGGACAAGAGGAAAAAGAGCGGTTTGTGGGGCGTGGCGTCAATAATTGTTATCGGGTCCAGGGGGCCTCAAAAGTGATCGCGGCCACTTCAATATACGTGTGGGTACATAAACGAAAAAAAAACTGTTTAAGAATGGCATTCAAAAATAACGGCGCTTTTCTAGGGAGACCTCTAATCTCAATGAAGTGTGATTTTATGGCGTTACAAGTAGTTGTAACCACTCTTCAAAATACTTAAACTAATGATAAATGCTTAAGAATTCGAAATATGAGTGAGAGCCAAAAGTGGGCGTTAAGTATGAAAAACAAGTTTGGTTAAATAAAAGATGTGGTCGTTGGCGTCAATCAGGTATTACCGCGTTGAGGTGATAGGCTAAATTCTGATCACCATTCGTTTTTCGAGAGGTCTTTTCTGTTTTCGAATTATGAAGGATTATAGAAAATTGCCGTAGTCAACAATTTTTCCCAAAAATCGTAAGATTTTTTAGAAAAAAATGTTATACTATAAGTCTAGGACCACGCACATTTTGTTTGCATATTTGGGGGTCCATGAACATTTTCCTTTCGTTTGCATACTAAACATCTGCATTCGCACAAAAAATACCCACCGCACTCATGAATGATTTTTGTTACTCATTTGCAAAGAGCCCATTAAAGAAATATAAATAAATGAAGCCACTGAAGTTGTGTTGTGTGTTGTTGCACTTCGTTTTGCCAAGATGCTATTCATTCGTTCCATAAAACTATCGAACTCGAAGTGCCTGGTGGGTGGCTTTTTCTGCATTCGTACAGATGTTTATAGAGTACCCACAATTATATAACTGGACGTGATCATTTTCGAGCTCCCTTATTAATTGTTTCCTGTATGTATACTTGACACACTCAGCAGACGATGGCATATTTTTTTATTTTCGTCACGCCCCATAACCTGCACTTCAGCTAGACAATCATCCTTTTTTCCTTGCTGAAACTTTAATTATCAGATTGCTGTTGTCGAATACATTTTTTGTTTTATTTGGGGTTTTTTCGCCAAATTACATGAAAGAAAAATAATGTCGGCATTATTGACACCAACCAACATAACAATATTTTTTTATTGTTAGTAGATATTATTTAAATTTTTAAAACTATTTTAAAACAAAATTTTAAAAATTGTTGTTTTTGTTGTATATAATTAGTAACTGTCATTTGTTAACAAATAGTTCTAATTTTGATCATGTCTAAAATGTCTGGAAAAGGTCATTCTGTACACCGTTCTTAAAGAAAAGTATTAGAATTTTTTTTTTGTATTTTTAACAGTTTATTGTAGCCGGTTCAGTTGTTAGCATAAATAGAAGCTTATACCTTATAGTTATCCAGGCTGAGTACAAAAACGGTTACAAAAAAGTACTTTTCTGACCGTTCTATAGAAATGATCAAACTGTCACTTTGTTGACAAATAAATCAAAGCGCACGAACTACTTGTTTTTGTATTCGTTTTAAGTTGAAACAATTTCTATTACATATGTATGTTGTCCTTCCTGACATTATTTTCAAGGCATAATATACTTGATTTCTTGAATAATTTTAGGTTTCAAGGGAAATCATAAAGTCGTCAAAGTGAAAGCGGATTGGAACAAAAATCATCAATCGTCATGATGGTTAATTCTCCTAAAAAATTGTCAAAATGAAGAAAAATAGTCACATCTGGCACATCTGTACGCCAGCTGACAAGAAAGAATCAATTTTAATAAAGAGCTTCCACGGGTTCATTCTGTAACAAGTTCATTTGCGGTTTATGCGCACGAGATAGGGTTATCACCAAAATAGGTAAACAAAAAACACTAAATTGTAGTATGATGATGGCCAATGAAATGTGTTGCAGCAAATATTTACTACATTTATGCATTTTAAAAATAAATGTCGTAAACCATTCCGATTAAGTCTGCGATGCCAACTTGGTGGTTTTAATCTACTAGGCATGACCACAACTTGAACTTTTTGCTAACAAATGGCTTAACTATTGCGATTTTGCTATCCAGTCTTAATTATCAAGGCTACACCCAAAATTAATTAAAACTATACTAAAACTCTAATTAAAACTATACTAATATTTTGATTTGTTGTGTATCCAATTTTATGTCATTTTTTCTTCAAGTTCTGCAACGGGTTTTTGTACATTTTATTCGAGGTGACAATTCGACACCAAAAATTAATTATATTTTTGTTACTGGTTGTGAACAGTTTCTTTTTTCGGTTGAAAAAGCAATGAGCCGATGTTCAGCCGCCCAAGTTTATAAAGAAATCAATCCGCCACCGTCGATTATTTCCTGTCGACTTCAAACTCTGGTCGTCTGTCAGAGTTTGGAGAGACGCTTTTATGCTTCTCTCCATTTTGCCGCCGCAAAATTAACCCTAGAACAGTAACCTTTTTTTACACTTTTGAACCTAGTATTCACTTAAAACGAAATTCTCGCTTAGGAGTTTTCCATTTATCTCTACACGGAAGAATTGTAGTGTAGAGCAGTGTAGAGGAAGCAGTCGTCATTCTTTTTCAAAAAAATGATTTAATCATATTCATTTAAATATCGCCAAAAGGACTTCACAACAGTTGTTAATATATTTTTTTGTAAATTTCAAAAATTCCTTGACCAAACAGATGGTGAAAAAAGTCTACACTGCTCTTATCCCTGTAACAGTTGCAAATTTCACCAGCTTTTCGTTTCAGCTGAGTACCTACAAGCGTGAATACTAGGCTTTAAGACTTAACATCGCCTGTGAGGCTACTTTTACAAAATAATTTTTAAAATATTTTTGCATTTTAAAAAAGACTTATCTTAAAAAAATACAACTATCTAATAAAAAAATTAGAGCGAATAAATTTAATTTTTTAAATAAATACTTGATAAAAAATTGTACATTAAAAAATATTACATTATAAATATCGTTTAAATAAAGTGGCCTCACAGGCCGGGTTTAGTGTTCTAGGATTTAATGAGTCAAGTCGGTGTCAAGCAGCCGCCGTTAATGTCCTCTAAGTCGTCGCTAAAAATTAGTGTGTAATATTGAATATTTCGCCCTTGTGCTAAATTTGTACACTTGATACTGACAAAATTCAGTAGTTATATTGGCAAAAGCATTGCTATAACAAGAATGATAACGTCCGACAAATTTTACATTTATTGCTAAAGATTATGAAAACTGTGTTTTTAGGTTAAAAACAATCAGCTGATGCTTTAGCCGCAGCCAGGCGCTCAAGTTTGTAAAAAATCAAGCCGGAACTGAAAAAAGTATAAACAATAATTTGCTGCGCCTCAGGTAAAACTAAAAAAAACAATATTTATTTGTTAACATACTAGTTTAACAAATTTTTCCATCACATGGAAATACGATTACTGCACTAGGCTTAATACTTAATTATTAATCATGAAATCATTGAAGCATTATTGCTGCCATTATAGATTATTAAATACGGCTGCGAATAGATTAATTTATGGGCAGGACAGATTTGTATGGGAACTATATCGAAAAATGGACATATGTGGTCCAAATTGGTAAAAGGTTGCTTTCTCTGTACGTCTTTGTTTTGTTTGATAAATTGGCAGATTTGAATTTAACGGCAGCCAAGAGAGACCAAAGTAAGAATTTTTATATAACATTGAATTCTGTTTGTATTTTTAATAACAAACATGTTTACAGTTTATTCAAGTAGCATACTTCGCAACTAACTTCAATAAGTTCCGCACAAAACTTTATGCATTGATTGCGTGTGACAAAAAAGAACTTTTGTTGTCATCCATGGACGAAATTATAAACAAGTAAAACAAGAGGCCATACGCAGTAGAGCTGTATACTCAGTTTTTCGTTTCGTGATCTTGTCTCCATTTTATAGGACATTTAATTTTCAAAGGTTATACAACCTTGAACAATTTTTTTTCGTATTTTGCAAGTCCCACAACGGCGTATAAGTGTTGTAAAAATTTAATAAAAAAATGTTTGTAATTTTCCATCTTGGTTATCGTTGCACTGTACGATTTATTCCAAGGCATAAATAAACCTCAGATAATACACAACCACAATTAAAATTACTCCTTTTAATGAAATAATGAACAAAAATAATAATTGCAAGTAATACTCGTATCTTAAACAATTGCACAAAATTGTGTATACATAGGAATTAAAAAAACTAAGTACGCTGTTTTACTTCCTGTGTTTGCTCAGGCGTGACATTCGAGGGCATATTAATAATTTCGTTTTTTTACAAAAAAAAAAAAAAAATCTACATAATCTCTTTTAGCTCAATAAACGTAATCTAACGTTTCTCCAATTTTTGTATCCTCTCCACAAAATACTATTTTTCGAGGTCCATAAAATAGTTATTTGTTTGATCAATAATTTCATCGTAGGAATGAATTTTGCCATTGAGACTACACTCGTGTGCATCCGTGCATTATCTTGATGAAAAATAACTTTTTTCTTGGCCATATCCTCGTTAAATCGGTCCAATAATTTGACGTAATATTCGCCGTTTGTTGTTTTCCTTTTGGAAGGCAATTAATGTGGATTATTCCGCGTACATCCCAAACCGTTGCTATCACCTTTTTGGCCGGCAAAGTCACCTTGGCCTTCTACGAAGCCGGTTCACCCGGATAAACTTATTGGTTACACTGTCTCCGAAGTGTTGTAATGTATCCATGTTTCATCAAAAGTTACAAAACGATGCAAAAACTCATTCGAATGCGGTTAAAGAACTCCAAACAATCCCTTGAAGTTGTCACACGATTAAGAAAAAACGTGCCAAGCATCTTGCAGACAGCTTTCCTAAACCTAACTGATCATGTAAAATCGAAACCACACTGCCATATGAAATGCATATGGCGTAAACAATCTCACGCACTTTTACTCTTCGATCGGCCAACACCATATCGTGGATTTTTTCGACATTTGCGGGTGTATTGATCGCCTAGAACTTTGACCGCCATTTGTTCTTGTGCGACCACAACTAAAGTCAGAAAACCATTGAAATCGATGATGCAGAGTCCCCATAGTATTTTTCAAGCTTTTCCTTGATTTGATTGGCGCATTTTTTCCATAAAATTTTTCAACAAAGTCCACGAGGCTGTATATTTTGAACAGCTGTTAAACACAAATTAAATGACGGAACTCTCTAAAAATATGACATTACCCTAATAACAGGTGGTACTTGATGGGAGCGGTGAAACGGCAGGACCTCTGGGCTTCATTTAAGAAGCAATTTTACCCTAGTATTCTCCGACCACCCATTCATTTTCAAACCGCTGCTATTTCGCCAAATATAAATTGTTCAAGTTTATAAAAGGTGGCTCAACTTAAACGCACGGTGTTAGTTGTAAATAAATCAAAAAGTTTTCAAAAAAATATCTTAATTTTTAAATTATGATAAAAGGATCTATGACGATTATGTGTGAAACAAAATGTCGGCCAAATGCTCGCGACGGCATCTTTGGCCACAAGATGTCCGTTATCTTCACGCGATAACAAACACTATTCACGGCAAGTGCTTGGCTGACTTGTTTTTCGAACAAGTACGGCCCGATGACGTCGCCAGCCCATAAACCGACCAATCACTTTAGGATTCTCGCTTGCTCATATGTGGAATTTCTACTTGTTAACTAATCCACTGAAATGCAAGTGTGCCTCGTCGCTGAAGATGATTTTCTTTTTACATTTTTATAAGTATTTAAATGCGAAATACATTTTTATAAGTATTTAAATGCCTATTTTCGTAAAAGGCTTTTAAAATCTTAACGCAGTGCTTAGTTGTGTACCTCTCCGTGGTTGAATTTGTCAAACACTAAAACAAAGAAATTTCAAATTAAGTTGGCCAAAAAACTTGATGTTAAGGTTTGGCTCACAGTGAAAAAAACTACTGTGATCGTTTCGGGTTACTAAGCTAGCATTTCTCGGTTAGCATCAGTGCTGCCATTTTGATAGGTTTCGAGCAAATGTTGTCGGAATAAATTAAAAAATTGTAGTTTGGTCGGATTTTTGCCGCTTATATGTTTAACCTCGTTAAGCAAAACTTAATGTTACAATGAAGTCAATTAACAAAAAAATAAGTTAACAAGTAGTAAAACCACAAAAGTTAAGTCATTTGTTAACAAAAAGTTCCTACTTTTAGCACGTCTCGATTCTGGAAAGAGCATGTTAGAAAAATATTTTGCTGGCGCCTTTTTACTAGTTGGCATTGATAGAGGCCTATGCTTGATAGTTATCCAGTTTTAGTACTAACATTGCTACAAAAAATTAATATTACTTTTTTTTAAGAGACTAATATTCTGAACTGTTCCTTTAAGACTCTGACACTTTTTTGTTATTAAATGTCCTAACTATTTTGATTTTGTAATCCAGTATTATTTGTCGAGGCTTAACTTGAAACAGCACTAATAATATAAATATATCAATAACTTTTCGGGCCGTTTATGTCGGTTTTTGGTAATATTTTGGTCAGAAATTGTCCTGCGGCAACACTGGTTAGCTGGCGAGTTGGCCCCAAGTCGCTAAAGAAACTATGAAGTTTTACCACCCTGCTATACAAAAACATATGTTTTTATGTTATGTATCATAAGAAATAATAAAACAAGGAGAGGTCTTATGGGCATATTTGTAATAGGTTGATCTGCTTTGGGATAAGTGAAACTAAAAATCAATTTAAACTTGTAGTTCGAAAACATTTTACATATATTTACAAAGCAAAGCTGTATAAATTAATTGATTCATTATATTTTATTGATTATTTTATTGTTTTTTAACGAACTCGCAGATGAACCCTCTTGTTGTTCAATGCTCTTTGGTGTATACAAAGATAAACAATCTTGACTATTAATCTTAATTTTGTTCTACGTTTCCATAAAAAAAAATGAAAAAACCCTAAAAATTTCGTAAACCGTTTAATACGAAAGCTTGGAGTTGACAGATTGTTGATAAATTATAATAGAAATACCGAAAGCGAGTAATAACCGAGGCCGCTAGAGGTCATTCTTGAGTAACTTTTTTCCTAAAAACTTAAAATTGTCAAAACCAGCTGTTTATGACGCAAATTGTAAATAATTTTCTGTAAACAAATCCATTGTACAAAAATGGTAAACCGAGCAACAAAAGAACCCGCCTATAGTAAATTTGTGTCGGATCATTGACTTGTTGTTGACGGGCAGAATTGAATATATCCGATCTCGTCTATTGAAACTTCAATTCTAAAATAATGATTAATTTCACCCA
Source organism: Hydrotaea diabolus (assembly GCA_963513945.1). Classification (NCBI taxonomy): domain Eukaryota; kingdom Metazoa; phylum Arthropoda; class Insecta; order Diptera; family Muscidae; genus Hydrotaea; species Hydrotaea diabolus. Next base: position 109,021,961 of record OY740717.1, read on the forward strand.
AATTCTTGTTTTCAAAATAAGTGGAAAATAAATGTTTAATGTATTTCATTGGTCCATTAAAGTACATAAATGCCAGTAGAACACAGTACAGTACATGATTTCGTTACTCAATTCTGATAATTGATTGTGAAAGAAAGTAGCCCCAAAAAGAAGAGCTGCTGCATGATTCGTTTGGTCAAGGTATATCAAATAATAATTTAATAATTAATATAAAGTTAGTAAGTATCGTCGAATTTGTCACGTTTTAGGCTCTTTTGTTTGTCATAACTCGAGAACCACTAGAAATAATAAAAACAACTATCAGAAGGCAACCAATCTCTCTTTTCTTCAAAAGTTCATGACTTATCACAGAAATGTGGCTGTTATTAGTAGGGACATAAATACTGTCACACCCGTGTTATGCTGTAAAATAAAAAGTACTGAATATTTTTCACAAGGTCCTGCTACATACGAAGTCCTTTTAATCAACTACCAAATTCCACTTCTATCACGATTTTTCGTATTTTAGGTTAAGTGATTGAATTATCGTTATAGAATTTACGTATATATTAATATAAATCGATTTTATATAAATCGATTTTCACCAAAATAAATTCTTTCTTTTTGTACGCCCAGTGCTGCCAGACATAATTTGAAAAACATCGTCAAATTGAATAATAAAAATCGTCAGAACCATCAAAAGTTTAAAGATATGTCATGCAATGAAAGTTAAAAAAACAATTTTTAAGACTTTAATTATAAGGACAAGAGGAAAAAGAGCGGTTTGTGGGGCGTGGCGTCAATAATTGTTATCGGGTCCAGGGGGCCTCAAAAGTGATCGCGGCCACTTCAATATACGTGTGGGTACATAAACGAAAAAAAACTGTTTAAGAATGGCATTCAAAAATAACGGCGCTTTTCTAGGGAGACCTCTAATCTCAATGAAGTGTGATTTTATGGCGTTACAAGTAGTTGTAACCACTCTTCAAAATACTTAAACTAATGATAAATGCTTAAGAATTCGAAATATGAGTGAGAGCCAAAAGTGGGCGTTAAGTATGAAAAACAAGTTTGGTTAAATAAAAGATGTGGTCGTTGGCGTCAATCAGGTATTACCGCGTTGAGGTGATAGGCTAAATTCTGATCACCATTCGTTTTTCGAGAGGTCTTTTCTGTTTTCGAATTATGAAGGATTATAGAAAATTGCCGTAGTCAACAATTTTTCCCAAAAATCGTAAGATTTTTTAGAAAAAAATGTTATACTATAAGTCTAGGACCACGCACATTTTGTTTGCATATTTGGGGGTCCATGAACATTTTCCTTTCGTTTGCATACTAAACATCTGCATTCGCACAAAAAATACCCACCGCACTCATGAATGATTTTTGTTACTCATTTGCAAAGAGCCCATTAAAGAAATATAAATAAATGAAGCCACTGAAGTTGTGTTGTGTGTTGTTGCACTTCGTTTTGCCAAGATGCTATTCATTCGTTCCATAAAACTATCGAACTCGAAGTGCCTGGTGGGTGGCTTTTTCTGCATTCGTACAGATGTTTATAGAGTACCCACAATTATATAACTGGACGTGATCATTTTCGAGCTCCCTTATTAATTGTTTCCTGTATGTATACTTGACACACTCAGCAGACGATGGCATATTTTTTTATTTTCGTCACGCCCCATAACCTGCACTTCAGCTAGACAATCATCCTTTTTTCCTTGCTGAAACTTTAATTATCAGATTGCTGTTGTCGAATACATTTTTTGTTTTATTTGGGGTTTTTTCGCCAAATTACATGAAAGAAAAATAATGTCGGCATTATTGACACCAACCAACATAACAATATTTTTTTATTGTTAGTAGATATTATTTAAATTTTTAAAACTATTTTAAAACAAAATTTTAAAAATTGTTGTTTTTGTTGTATATAATTAGTAACTGTCATTTGTTAACAAATAGTTCTAATTTTGATCATGTCTAAAATGTCTGGAAAAGGTCATTCTGTACACCGTTCTTAAAGAAAAGTATTAGAATTTTTTTTTTTGTATTTTTAACAGTTTATTGTAGCCGGTTCAGTTGTTAGCATAAATAGAAGCTTATACCTTATAGTTATCCAGGCTGAGTACAAAAACGGTTACAAAAAAGTACTTTTCTGACCGTTCTATAGAAATGATCAAACTGTCACTTTGTTGACAAATAAATCAAAGCGCACGAACTACTTGTTTTTGTATTCGTTTTAAGTTGAAACAATTTCTATTACATATGTATGTTGTCCTTCCTGACATTATTTTCAAGGCATAATATACTTGATTTCTTGAATAATTTTAGGTTTCAAGGGAAATCATAAAGTCGTCAAAGTGAAAGCGGATTGGAACAAAAATCATCAATCGTCATGATGGTTAATTCTCCTAAAAAATTGTCAAAATGAAGAAAAATAGTCACATCTGGCACATCTGTACGCCAGCTGACAAGAAAGAATCAATTTTAATAAAGAGCTTCCACGGGTTCATTCTGTAACAAGTTCATTTGCGGTTTATGCGCACGAGATAGGGTTATCACCAAAATAGGTAAACAAAAAACACTAAATTGTAGTATGATGATGGCCAATGAAATGTGTTGCAGCAAATATTTACTACATTTATGCATTTTAAAAATAAATGTCGTAAACCATTCCGATTAAGTCTGCGATGCCAACTTGGTGGTTTTAATCTACTAGGCATGACCACAACTTGAACTTTTTGCTAACAAATGGCTTAACTATTGCGATTTTGCTATCCAGTCTTAATTATCAAGGCTACACCCAAAATTAATTATTGTCAAAATGAAATTAAACATTGTCAAAATGAAGAAAAATAGTCACATCTGGCACATCTGTACGCCAGCTGACAAGAAAGAATCAATTTTAATAAAGAGCTTCCACGGGTTCATTCTGTAACAAGTTCATTTGCGGTTTATGCGCACGAGATAGGGTTATCACCAAAATAGGTAAACAAAAAACACTAAATTGTAGTATGATGATGGCCAATGAAATGTGTTGCAGCAAATATTTACTACATTTATGCATTTTAAAAATAAATGTCGTAAACCATTCCGATTAAGTCTGCGATGCCAACTTGGTGGTTTTAATCTACTAGGCATGACCACAACTTGAACTTTTTGCTAACAAATGGCTTAACTATTGCGATTTTGCTATCCAGTCTTAATTATCAAGGCTACACCCAAAATTAATTAAAACTATACTAAAACTCTAATTAAAACTATACTAATATTTTGATTTGTTGTGTATCCAATTTTATGTCATTTTTTCTTCAAGTTCTGCAACGGGTTTTTGTACATTTTATTCGAGGTGACAATTCGACACCAAAAATTAATTATATTTTTGTTACTGGTTGTGAACAGTTTCTTTTTTCGGTTGAAAAAGCAATGAGCCGATGTTCAGCCGCCCAAGTTTATAAAGAAATCAATCCGCCACCGTCGATTATTTCCTGTCGACTTCAAACTCTGGTCGTCTGTCAGAGTTTGGAGAGACGCTTTTATGCTTCTCTCCATTTTGCCGCCGCAAAATTAACCCTAGAACAGTAACCTTTTTTTACACTTTTGAACCTAGTATTCACTTAAAACGAAATTCTCGCTTAGGAGTTTTCCATTTATCTCTACACGGAAGAATTGTAGTGTAGAGCAGTGTAGAGGAAGCAGTCGTCATTCTTTTTCAAAAAAATGATTTAATCATATTCATTTAAATATCGCCAAAAGGACTTCACAACAGTTGTTAATATATTTTTTTGTAAATTTCAAAAATTCCTTGACCAAACAGATGGTGAAAAAAGTCTACACTGCTCTTATCCCTGTAACAGTTGCAAATTTCACCAGCTTTTCGTTTCAGCTGAGTACCTACAAGCGTGAATACTAGGCTTTAAGACTTAACATCGCCTGTGAGGCTACTTTTACAAAATAATTTTTAAAATATTTTTGCATTTTAAAAAAGACTTATCTTAAAAAAATACAACTATCTAATAAAAAAATTAGAGCGAATAAATTTAATTTTTTAAATAAATACTTGATAAAAAATTGTACATTAAAAAATATTACATTATAAATATCGTTTAAATAAAGTGGCCTCACAGGCCGGGTTTAGTGTTCTAGGATTTAATGAGTCAAGTCGGTGTCAAGCAGCCGCCGTTAATGTCCTCTAAGTCGTCGCTAAAAATTAGTGTGTAATATTGAATATTTCGCCCTTGTGCTAAATTTGTACACTTGATACTGACAAAATTCAGTAGTTATATTGGCAAAAGCATTGCTATAACAAGAATGATAACGTCCGACAAATTTTACATTTATTGCTAAAGATTATGAAAACTGTGTTTTTAGGTTAAAAACAATCAGCTGATGCTTTAGCCGCAGCCAGGCGCTCAAGTTTGTAAAAAATCAAGCCGGAACTGAAAAAAGTTTAAACAATAATTTGCTGCGCCTCAGGTAAAACTAAAAAAAACAATATTTATTTGTTAACATACTAGTTTAACAAATTTTTCCATCACATGGAAATACGATTACTGCACTAGGCTTAATACTTAATTATTAATCATGAAATCATTGAAGCATTATTGCTGCCATTATAGATTATTAAATACGGCTGCGAATAGATTAATTTATGGGCAGGACAGATTTGTATGGGAACTATATCGAAAAATGGACATATGTGGTCCAAATTGGTAAAAGGTTGCTTTCTCTGTACGTCTTTGTTTTGTTTGATAAATTGGCAGATTTGAATTTAACGGCAGCCAAGAGAGACCAAAGTAAGAATTTTTATATAACATTGAATTCTGTTTGTATTTTTAATAACAAACATGTTTACAGTTTATTCAAGTAGCATACTTCGCAACTAACTTCAATAAGTTCCGCACAAAACTTTATGCATTGATTGCGTGTGACAAAAAAGAACTTTTGTTGTCATCCATGGACGAAATTATAAACAAGTAAAACAAGAGGCCATACGCAGTAGAGCTGTATACTCAGTTTTTCGTTTCGTGATCTTGTCTCCATTTTATAGGACATTTAATTTTCAAAGGTTATACAACCTTGAACAATTTTTTTTCGTATTTTGCAAGTCCCACAACGGCGTATAAGTGTTGTAAAAATTTAATAAAAAAATGTTTGTAATTTTCCATCTTGGTTATCGTTGCACTGTACGATTTATTCCAAGGCATAAATAAACCTCAGATAATACACAACCACAATTAAAATTACTCCTTTTAATGAAATAATGAACAAAAATAATAATTGCAAGTAATACTCGTATCTTAAACAATTGCACAAAATTGTGTATACATAGGAATTAAAAAAACTAAGTACGCTGTTTTACTTCCTGTGTTTGCTCAGGCGTGACATTCGAGGGCATATTAATAATTTCGTTTTTTTACAAAAAAAAAAAAAAAATCTACATAATCTCTTTTAGCTCAATAAACGTAATCTAACGTTTCTCCAATTTTTGTATCCTCTCCACAAAATACTATTTTTCGAGGTCCATAAAATAGTTATTTGTTTGATCAATAATTTCATCGTAGGAATGAATTTTGCCATTGAGACTACACTCGTGTGCATCCGTGCATTATCTTGATGAAAAATAACTTTTTTCTTGGCCATATCCTCGTTAAATCGGTCCAATAATTTGACGTAATATTCGCCGTTTGTTGTTTTCCTTTTGGAAGGCAATTAATGTGGATTATTCCGCGTACATCCCAAACCGTTGCTATCACCTTTTTGGCCGGCAAAGTCACCTTGGCCTTCTACGAAGCCGGTTCACCCGGATAAACTTATTGGTTACACTGTCTCCGAAGTGTTGTAATGTATCCATGTTTCATCAAAAGTTACAAAACGATGCAAAAACTCATTCGAATGCGGTTAAAGAACTCCAAACAATCCCTTGAAGTTGTCACACGATTAAGAAAAAACGTGCCAAGCATCTTGCAGACAGCTTTCCTAAACCTAACTGATCATGTAAAATCGAAACCACACTGCCATATGAAATGCATATGGCGTAAACAATCTCACGCACTTTTACTCTTCGATCGGCCAACACCATATCGTGGATTTTTTCGACATTTGCGGGTGTATTGATCGCCTAGAACTTTGACCGCCATTTGTTCTTGTGCGACCACAACTAAAGTCAGAAAACCATTGAAATCGATGATGCAGAGTCCCCATAGTATTTTTCAAGCTTTTCCTTGATTTGATTGGCGCATTTTTTCCATAAAATTTTTCAACAAAGTCCACGAGGCTGTATATTTTGAACAGCTGTTAAACACAAATTAAATGACGGAACTCTCTAAAAATATGACATTACCCTAATAACAGGTGGTACTTGATGGGAGCGGTGAAACGGCAGGACCTCTGGGCTTCATTTAAGAAGCAATTTTACCCTAGTATTCTCCGACCACCCATTCATTTTCAAACCGCTGCTATTTCGCCAAATATAAATTGTTCAAGTTTATAAAAGGTGGCTCAACTTAAACGCACGGTGTTAGTTGTAAATAAATCAAAAAGTTTTCAAAAAAATATCTTAATTTTTAAATTATGATAAAAGGATCTATGACGATTATGTGTGAAACAAAATGTCGGCCAAATGCTCGCGACGGCATCTTTGGCCACAAGATGTCCGTTATCTTCACGCGATAACAAACACTATTCACGGCAAGTGCTTGGCTGACTTGTTTTTCGAACAAGTACGGCCCGATGACGTCGCCAGCCCATAAACCGACCAATCACTTTAGGATTCTCGCTTGCTCATATGTGGAATTTCTACTTGTTAACTAATCCACTGAAATGCAAGTGTGCCTCGTCGCTGAAGATGATTTTCTTTTTACATTTTTATAAGTATTTAAATGCGAAATACATTTTTATAAGTATTTAAATGCCTATTTTCGTAAAAGGCTTTTTAAATCTTAACGCAGTGCTTAGTTGTGTACCTCTCCGTGGTTGAATTTGTCAAACACTAAAACAAAGAAATTTCAAATTAAGTTGGCCAAAAAACTTGATGTTAAGGTTTGGCTCACAGTGAAAAAAACTACTGTGATCGTTTCGGGTTACTAAGCTAGCATTTCTCGGTTAGCATCAGTGCTGCCATTTTGATAGGTTTCGAGCAAATGTTGTCGGAATAAATTAAAAAATTGTAGTTTGGTCGGATTTTTGCCGCTTATATGTTTAACCTCGTTAAGCAAAACTTAATGTTACAATGAAGTCAATTAACAAAAAAATAAGTTAACAAGTAGTAAAACCACAAAAGTTAAGTCATTTGTTAACAAAAAGTTCCTACTTTTAGCACGTCTCGATTCTGGAAAGAGCATGTTAGAAAAATATTTTGCTGGCGCCTTTTTACTAGTTGGCATTGATAGAGGCATATGCTTGATAGTTATCCAGTTTTAGTACTAACATTGCTACAAAAAATTAATATTACTTTTTTTTAAGAGACTAATATTCTGAACTGTTCCTTTAAGACTCTGACACTTTTTTGTTATTAAATGTCCTAACTATTGTGATTTTGTAATCCAGTATTATTTGTCGAGGCTTAACTTGAAACAGCACTAATAATATAAATATATCAATAACTTTTCGGGCCGTTTATGTCGGTTTTTGGTAATATTTTGGTCAGAAATTGTCCTGCGGCAACACTGGTTAGCTGGCGAGTTGGCCCCAAGTCGCTAAAGAAACTATGAAGTTTTACCACCCTGCTATACAAAAACATATGTTTTTATGTTATGTATCATAAGAAATAATAAAACAAGGAGAGGTCTTATGGGCATATTTGTAATAGGTTGATCTGCTTTGGGATAAGTGAAACTAAATCAATTTAAACTTGTAGTTCGAAAACATTTTACATATATTTACAAAGCAAAGCTGTATAAATTAATTGATTCATTATATTTTATTGATTATTTTATTGTTTTTTAACGAACTCGCAGATGAACCCTCTTGTTGTTCAATGCTCTTTGGTGTATACAAAGATAAACAATCTTGACTATTAATCTTAATTTTGTTCTACGTTTCCATAAAAAAAAATGAAAAAACCCTAAAAATTTCGTAAACCGTTTAATACGAAAGCTTGGAGTTGACAGATTGTTGATAAATTATAATAGAAATACCGAAAGCGAGTAATAACCGAGGCCGCTAGAGGTCATTCTTGAGTAACTTTTTTCCTAAAAACTTAAAATTGTCAAAACCAGCTGTTTATGACGCAAATTGTAAATAATTTTCTGTAAACAAATCCATTGTACAAAAATGGTAAACCGAGCAACAAAAGAACCCGCCTATAGTAAATTTGTGTCGGATCATTGACTTGTTGTTGACGGGCAGAATTGAATATATCCGATCTCGTCTATTGAAACTTCAATTCTAAAATAATGATTAATTTCACCCAAATTCTTGTTTTCAAAATAAGTGGAAAATAAATGTTTAATGTATTTCATTGGTCCATTAAAGTACATAAATGCCAGTAGAACACAGTACAGTACATGATTTCGTTACTCAATTCTGATAATTGATTGTGAAAGAAAGTAGCCCCAAAAAGAAGAGCTGCTGCATGATTCGTTTGGTCAAGGTATATCAAATAATAATTTAATAATTAATATAAAGTTAGTAAGTATCGTCGAATTTGTCACGTTTTAGGCTCTTTTGTTTGTCATAACTCGAGAACCACTAGAAATAATAAAAACAACTATCAGAAGGCAACCAATCTCTCTTTTCTTCAAAAGTTCATGACTTATCACAGAAATGTGGCTGTTATTAGTAGGGACATAAATACTGTCACACCCGTGTTATGCTGTAAAATAAAAAGTACTGAATATTTTTCAATATATTTATTGATGTATATTGTATACAAAAAGAATCTAATTATTCGAAATGCCCGCCTTTTTCCTTTACACACGCCTTAAGTCGCACTGGCTAATCGTCAATAGCTGTACGGTCCTCGTCCATTGGAAAATTAGCCAATAATTTTAAAATCCCGTTACAGACTAACGCTACTGAGGATAGCTTTCAAAACCCATATGACATTAACGGGGTATGTTCAGTTCTACTATTGAAATGGGTGTGTTCAATGTTGTAACAGTATTTATGTCCCTACTAAGTCTAACACCGATAACGCGGCTAGTTGATTTAGTGATAGCTTTCTGAGTTGACAAGGATTTTGTTTGGGAAAAGAAGGTAAACAAAATTTCAGTTTTCGTGATTCGATTAAAGTTATTATGCTCTTCTTTCATTTAACCTGATATAGTGCTGTTGTTGTTATGTGTATGTATGTATACAATGAACAGCAGATCCAAACCAAAAATACTGTATGTGACAGCGCATACAGAAAGGGACCTAAGGGTAAAAAAATCAATTTTCACTTTTTTTGATGTGGACAACATCTGAGCATCGAGTGAGACCGATTCCATGCCCCAAAAGTGTTCCCTCCCAGAGATATGCGCGTTTAATGAATGTGATGGTACACCAAAGATACACGTATTTAAATCTTTAAAATGGCTCTCCTGGACAAAACTAGTTTTTACCCTTAGGTCCCTTTTCTATTTTGCGCTTCACATATATGTGCATTGCTATTTGTGTGGACTCCTACCTATTCGTTTATTCTGAAACAACTAGGGATGTCAGTTCATAATTTAATGACATACCAAAATTATATTTGTAATAATTGTAAACCCACCCACAGAAAAGACATATGTACATACATACATAATGTATAGAATATATTGTATGTATTGTGATTTTAATCCTGAAAAAACAATGTAGATGTTTATAAATGCAATCAACAAAGGAAACTTCTTCATCTGCCAGTACAGTTGGTTTAAATGAAAAATGTATAATTCTTCTCTTGTTGAATTTATTGGCCTTATAGCTGCTTTCAATATAATACTGCTTAATATAAAAAAATAATAACATTAGCTTAATGCGGTACATTCCATATAATATCCTGCACCGCTTTGGGTATGAAGACAATGTGAGTGGTAAAAGGTAAGTTATCAGATAAAGCCAATTTAAATCGAATTAAATTAAAATACATACGTATTAAATTAAAATACATACGTATTTTAAACTTCATTTAAATATATGGGCACTTCCACCGGAAGGTCAAGCGCGACGAAAAACTCAAATGCGCCCAAAAATTTAGTTTACGATATTTTTTAAAAACTACTGTTGTTTAAAGCTTTTACATTAAATGTTAATAACATCATTTGTGGATTACATTATTTATCAGTGAGACTCGCAAGCTAAACGACCAGAAGAATTTGTTGTTGGCATTAATTATTTAATTAATATAGGCTGACGCTGGTGCTAGAATGAAGGTGATATTAAAAAAGAATATGGCACAACAAGTAAACATATAAAGTAGAACCGCTCCGACTCAGGTTTTGGAAGCCAACAATACGCGTGTCATTAAAGCCATACTGGTCGAAATGCCCGAACGAGTCATCGAAAATTGGACCCTCAGAATGGAAACCCTGAGGCGTAGTTGCGACCAACATTTGAAGGTAATTATTCTTAGGGTTGTCAATTATTTATTTAAGACGGTTGTCACAGACCCGAAATCATGATAAAAGCAGTGTGCAGATACGAAAATCAATGTCACTTTGCCATTTTGTTAAAAACTTGTCTTCTATTTAAATATATGTAGATGCAAGAGGTCTTGTGCCGGTTAATCCCTGTTCAATGTGCAATTATTTCCAAAAAATAAATTCCATAAAATTCGTTTCAAATTACCAATAAAGATTGCATACTGATATTTTATAATCTGTGAGTCACTGTCGATTTTTTTACCATCCATTCGATCCATTCGAATATGCTAACGAAGTTTCGCTTTTCGTTAATTCGTTCAGAAGTCTATTACCATTTGTAGGAAAATTGACATAGGAAAAAATTAAAATTGTGTTCTAGTGCGTAGGGCATACGAGTATTTAGACGAGCCTACTATCGTCTACAAATAATGGTAAATAATACTTAAAAATTTATTTTTTTTAAAAGGTACTTTTTGTTTCTTAATGTGAAACTTTTTTCCCTCCTCGGTTTACGATAAGTGTACTTTCAATGAGTACATTCTAGATCGTTTAGACATTTTCGACGTCAATAATTCAAGGTGGCGCAAAAGTAATGTCGAATTTTTCCCCCTTTTCTTAAATGAAAAACAGAACTCCAGAAAGGTTTATTTGAAGATGTACTCATGTATTACATTAATTTGAAAAAATTATATAGGCCGAATGAGCACCACTTAATATATGAATATGTTTCCATGAAAGAGACAACTTTTAATGAAGTTATAAATAAACCTATTCTTGACGTAAATTAGCGTTGTCAATTTAAATCTCAGACCACCCTAAGTATTCCGAAATATATTTAAGGACACGAAACTAAATAAAAGTAATACACTGGCACACAAGTTTCATTGTGCCGGAACTTCTATACATTTACTAAAAATATTTAATAAACATTTTATAAAATTAAGTGATTTCTTGATTAACCGAAGTTAATAAATGTCCATTAATAATATAAACATACACTCAGCAACAAAGTATTAATATGTTGGGATTAAATCAAATAAACTTTATTAAGATCGAATCTGTTTTCCACCACATGCCAACATATTTCTCAACATATTTTGAAGTATTTACGTTTGATATATTATGTTCTCATATACATACTATAATGGGATCGAATTGAAAATAGCCCGAATATAAAAGATGCAACACGAACAAAATCTCTGTTTTTATATCAAAAATTTTATTTGGAATGAACATATATTTATAGTAATGAAAAATATTCATATTTATATTAAACACATTTTTCAAATTATATTACGTCAAAATATTAAAATAGTAAAGTTCAATGTGTTAGCGTACAGAAACGTACGCAGAATAGGGTTCATCGAAAAAAATATTCATATATTTTCAATCTATTTACAAGAAAACATTGAGCAAATCTAATAATTATTATAATAAATAACAGAAGATTCAAGCTCCAATAAACTTAACAAAAATATATACTTTTTTTAATTTTATTTTATATTTTAAATATTAGAGAATAATACTTACTAATAGTTCTATATGAAAGGGAGATCTAATATGTGGTGCATTCTTACCTTGTTACTATCATCTAATATAAGTAAACTAATAGCGAAAACATTAGGGTACAAACTTAATCTGTTTAGATAATTTACACTTAAGCACTTTACTTCATCTTTTTTTATAGGGACATCAAAATAGGTGGGAATAATGTTGTTGTTAACCTAACAAGGAGCTTTGAGATGAGTCTAAGGGTTTTAGATTGAAATCTCTGTAATATTTCACTGTTTGAATTGCTGCCTGTCCCATATAGTTGGATCCCAGAGGTCCACACTGGCTTTAGAACGGTTTTGTAAAGGATAACCTTCTGCAAACTAAGTTGTGATGTTAGTCTTAGAAGCCAGTACATTTTCTTTGTTTCCAAATTTAAATGTTGTCTTTTTAACTGAATATGCTTTTTTTAATTTCGTCTTCTATCAAAATGAAGACCTAGATATTTCACACTGGCAGCTGAAGGAATTGTTGTCCCTTTTAATTTCGGCGAGGGGCACTCTTCTCTTCGCAGAGTAAAAGTAACATGCTTTGATTTTTCAGCGCTTACTTAAATATTCCACTTGTTGAGCCACATTTCAGTTTCATCTAATTGTTTTTGAATAATATTTGGGGCATTATAGTGACAATCACTGGTGGGTAATATGGCCGTATCGTCTGCGTACGTAGCAATTGTAACGTTGTCAGTAAGATAAATATCGTGTACAACATTGGGCCTAAAATACTTCCTTGTGGGATTCCAGCATTTATAGCACCAGTTATTGATTTGTCGCTGTAAAAGTTGATATAAAAACTACTTCCGGTTAATTATAATTTTATGAAAAGGTAAAATTGCGTAGACAGCATACGTTTTAATTTAAATAATAAGCCCTCATGCCCGACTCTATCAAATGCTTGTTTTACGTCAAGAAATACTGATGAAGAGTATCGTTTGTTTTGCAAACTATCCCGAATTGTTTGTGCAACCCTGTGACATTGCTCTGGTGTACCATGCATTTAACAGAAAACATTTAACATAATTATATTGCTCTGTTATCCTGTTTCTGCTAAATTGCACAAAATGGTTAATGTTTCAGGGACTATTTTCTTATTCAAAATTCGTCGAAATTTTGTAGTGGCGCTTGGAGATACTTTCTGTTGTAACTCGCTCCGTTGTTCGTTTGTATGTTTATATTTATGTACGAAACGTTGTTTCAGTTCCTTTATTTCTTAACTGAGGGACTTAAGCTTAGTTAAGAACCATTGCATAATTTCGGGCTCCAAACTAAATCCGAGATTTGGTCTTAACTGGTAGCCCAGAGGTCCGAGGTTCAACTCCTACACCAGGCCTATACGATTTTTTTTCTTATTTTTTCTCTCTTTATGTCTTTTTCTTATCGAAGAGGTGAATATTTGTGTAGTTGTTGTGTTGCATAGGTGGTACGTTAAACTTGGATAAGTGGAACGCAGTTAAGTGGAATAACTCCATAAGTGAAACATTTTTTCTGGTCCCACCCCCTGGGATACAAAAAAACTCTTTAAGTGGAATAGAAAACCCACATAAATGGATCGTTTTTTTTCTAAATTTTTCTAAATGGAATTCCGCTGTTTTTTTACCTTTGCAAGTGGAACAATTTTGTTAATTTCACTCAAAAATGAAAAACATTAACCTCTGTAAGTGAAATTCTTGACTTTTTTACCTCTGTAAGTGGAACTTTTTTGTTTTGTTTTTACTTTTGCTCTACTCGAAACTAAAAATCAAAACAAGGTTTTTGTTACGGAAAGTCTGCTAATGTATCAAATACAAAAAAATACAAACTCAAAAAAAATCGTTAAACTACCGTTAGCTTTTTTGTTTTCGTAAACACGGTGGCTCGAGTTTTCAGTTCAATTATACGTAAATTTTAAATATGCATGTTTGTCGTTCAATTTATATGAATTTTTCATGGCATTTCTATTTAATTTGTTCCATTTCAACATGATTTTTTTATAAATAAAGTTTCTGTTTTGTTTTTATAGAACACTTTCCGTTTAAATTACTTATTTTTTCCAAAAAATTAGAAAAGTTAAAACCCATTTAAGTGGAACGTTAAGAATAAAACCTCTATAAGTGGAAACTACAATAAATGGAACACCCTTATAAATGGATCGAAAAGTTCGGTCCCTTGAAGATTCCACTTATCCAGGTTTGACTGTAGTTGCATATGGCGGTTGCGTGCAATTTTTGTAGGAAGTGTTGGTGTATCTCAGCAGAAGACATATTTGCCTGGAAGCATGAATGTGTATTTGGCACTAGTCTAGCAAAACGGTATAAATTTCGGAATTAACCGAGGTTTGAAAAGGGGTAAGAGGGAAGCCATTTTTGCACTTCTGTTCCAGCATTATCTCTGGGCACACGTATCTTATTATATCTTCTATTTTGCTGATAAACCTCTAAAGGTTATAATTTTTTTGTGAGGCTCTGTCAAGTTCCTGTAAGTACTTATGAACATTGCTTTTAATTTCTATGCCTTCCTTCGTCCTGAATTTTCTGAGTTCTTGTGTTCTCAAGCTAATTTTATTTGCTGAGATAACATAAGAATACAAAATTCATGTGGACGGAAGTCATAAGGTGTGCAAGATTTATTGGGTATTTCAGTTTATTTCCCTTGCAGTGCTGGTTTATTTTTTCTGTGTGCCTCCTGTGATCTTCTTCCGAAAGTTTATTCGAAGAGTAGATATTCACTGAGCTGGAGCAGTGCAATTGGAGGCATTCATTCTCTCTAAGGTTGGTGCCAATGCAAAAAGGTAATAGAATGCGTTAAATTCTCTTTTATTTGTCCAAGTTAACGGTCCACCTGCTTTTTTCTCAGCTTTGGCACCAAGTGTTCCCGATCATTTGTCCCCGTTTCCTCACCTCTATAACCTACGAGCTAGTATACTGCTAAAAGAAGATAATAATAATCTGTCTGCCAGCAGTCTGATTTTAGCTCGGGTTTAAAGTGTACGGGAAGAAAGAGTAAAAAGTGGTGATTGTCTGGAAGTGATTCTGTTTTTTTTATTTTTTGCTATTTCTGTAAGAAGTCCAAAGGTCTCTTACACTAATTTTTTTGTACATTAAAAACATCATTTGCCTCATAAAACTTATGCCAAGTCGTAAAGTATAATACGATACATAGTGCTCGGAAATCTGATCTTTAAAGTAATAAGAGAACCATTGGTATTGGGATTGTTTTAAATTTGTAATTTTTTTAAATTCTTTTTGTGTTGTTAATTCAGAGTGAAACCCACGAAAATCGTGTTAGTTTCTGCCAACGTCAACGTTCCCTAAAAAAAACGTTCGTGACATCGGGTCATTCTAACAAAATTCAAAAATTATAAGAAAAAAAAACAGAAACAAATATTAACAAGTGTTGAGTTATTAATGTTTTGTGTGCAGTGTCGAGCATCAGGGCAAAAGTAATAACGTTGGTTGTTTGGGATAACCTTTATTTAATATTTATCATCTTTCCGGATTATCTGCGTGGATGGCCTTTTATTGTGGGATCCTAAGTCATGTAAGTGCATCAACATTTTAACTATTGTTTTTTTAACATTGGTGGAGACGTTTCTACTTTAAGAATAACTAGATCAGTCATTGTCTCTTGGAGTACACTTGTCCCTGAAACCCCAAATGTGATTGGTTCTCGTGGAATTCGTAATTTTTCTGGACTAAATTAGTCACAGGAATGACGGGTTCCGGGAGGGGGATCAGAAATACCTGATTTTTGAGTGAACGTGTGTTACGATCTGTCTCGAATGATTAACTTCTTGTAAACATCAGTGAGCCAGACCTATATTCATTTTAATAAAAGACTGATACAAACTGCAATTTTTTTATATACTTAGTGGAAAATCGTACCGCATTCACTCACAAATCATTTGTTTATTTTTGCCACATAACTTGATAAAACATAAGAATAAGAGGGCATTGATCTTACATTATTACGAATACTAATATGATTAAATCCAATTAAATATTTTCTTCACGTTGGTTTCACTTGAGATTTTTTTCTTTATAAATGATTAAATGTTATATACTATATTTTTTTACTTTAAAAAAATTAAATTTTTTTCTAATTCTTTTCCATAAAATTTATTTAATTATTACATTCTTATATTTACGAGTATATCATGGTTTGGTCTAAATGAAATGAGTAGATTTTAAATGATAATTTTCTGAACAAAGCCTAATCTACGTGAATTAATTCATGTGTCTAAATATAGTGTTAGCTATTGCTGAAATGAACTAAACATCTTGTATGTTTGATTTCTTGTAACCGGAAGTAGTTAGGGAAACGTTAAGTGGGTCTACCAACAGAATCTTTATTGGTCTATGAGCAGACAGGATGGGCTGGCTAAGTTTGTGCGTTACACCTTGCACAACAACAATTCTTTTTTTTGCGGATTTGCATTTCAATCTTTCCTATTTCTATTTTCTCCTCGAAGTACGCTAATATACATAAATTAAAATTTTAACTGTAGCAGCATCAAAAGGTGGGATCCTACCCCACCGACGAGCAATAAGGCCGGACAATCTGCGTGCTTCCGCTGTCCTTTCCATCCCTCATGACTGATTCCATGATTTAAATAGGAATTTGATTTCTTGAAAGAAATCTTTCGTTACATGCTACAACTTTTTATAGTCCCAAAGAGGGGAAACGTCAAACTGCATAAAAATTTACATAGTTTATAAGCGTCAATATTCTGCGATGTATTTGGTTTTTAAAATTAAAAAAAAAAACGATTTTCTTATTTCTTAACCCTTTATTGCCCAAGACAGCTTATCATTTAAAAGTCGGTTAATTCCTGTTCAATGTGTAAAAGCAAAAGACCGAAATAAAACAAACGTGATAAACAGTTTTTTTATTGCTATGGGTTGCATGATCCGTTAGAGAATTTAGTTTTTTATCTGAAAGTTTGTTTTATGTTCATCCTTCGCCTACGGACTGTCTATACTGAAGCAAGGGCATATTTTAACTGAGCTGACAGAATACAATATTGGAATTCACAATCTCAATAATAAAAGGAACACAATTGATCTGCTCGATTCACTCTAACAAATACTGGGCAACATACTTCACTTTTCTCTCCTTACTGATCTCGGTCATGATCCCAGATGTAGACTTACTACCATGAAAGCTCGATGCTAAGTAAATTGCATTTTTATCCATCTATTTGTAGTAACTAATACCAGTGGTTGATACTCAAAGTCCCAATCACCTCATTTCATTTTATCGTAAGGTTTCAGATTTTGAGGCGTTCATTTTTTGTTCGAATAGTGTCACAAGCTAAAATTCTTTCAGGTTACAAATTTTGAAAAGTTGTATAGAAGTGAAGTTATAAAATAAACCATATTGTTCTTGCCCCATTCATAAAACTACCCTTTCACCAAATCAAAATCCGTCAAACTTATCTTTTAGAACGTCTTTGTTAAGGATTTAATAGGATAGTATGTATTGTTTTATTTTGTTTCTATCCTTCAACACTCATAAACAGATTTTTTTATTTATTAACATATTTATTACATTTAAAATAATAAAATAATAAACTAATGTAAAGGGCAAGAGCATCGAAGACTATCGGCCGAACTTATCAACAGAAAGATGTCTTAGTACTATTGCAAACTTCTTGATATTTTTGGTTCAATCCATTTTTAAGTGGTCTAATTTCATCCATTCTCTTTTTCCTATTTTAATTCAATGTTGGATAAAAAAATTCTCGGGGAAAAAATCTATGGTAAAAAAATAAACACAAATAGCAAAATAGGTTTTATAAGGGAACTTTAGCAACCCAAAAACGTGAAAGGCACACTTTTTAATTTTATATAATCATTTTGACTTCTCTTTTTACTGGTCATTAACGACTTGCCCGACTCTATTATCAACTCTAATTTACTAATGTTTGCAGACGACGTTAAATTATTTTCTTCTTATGCTAGCTTTGCGGAGAGGCACATACTGCAGGGTGATTTGGACAGATTTAGTACTTGGTGTGAATTTAATTTTATGGAATTAAACCTTAAAAAGTATAAGCATATGTGCTTTTCTAGACGTAGTTTGTTGGCTACTTAATTTAATTGGCATCGGTTGATTCATTTATTGATCTCGGTTTTATGATGGATAGAAAGTTGAATTTTAATAACCATATCATTACTATGCAAAATAAAGCGTATGGTGTCTTTTATTTTGTAAAACGCTGGGCAAAAGAGTTTTGCTGATCCATATACTACGAAACAGCTTTATATTTCTCTATAAAATTATATTTGGGTTGTGGCTTCTGAATACTTAATATCAATAATTTCTATTAACGTCCCATTTAGACCTACTAGATACTATCAGTTCTTACATTTGATCTGTAGTGTATAGTGCGGTCAACTGGCCAATCGATAACAAACGGGTGTGAATTCCTAGAAAGTCGCGTATCCCTGCCGAACATCCTTACGTCAGGAATAAGGCGACGGATATCTGATGAACACACACCATGAAAGTAATGATAGAACAGCGTCACGCAACCCACATTCCGACGATGCTCAAGGGAAACAATAGAGTTGGATACCCTACTGTCACCAATCAGCACCATCGCTCTCCTTTGAACACGGTCAAGTAGCTCCAAGGATGATTTTGGAGCACCTGCCCATTTATGGGAATTGTATTCCATCTTCGGCCTGATGAAAGATGTATAGATATTAAAAAGATCAATAGGAGTGAAGTATTTCTTGCACCGCTTTAAAAAGCCTATGCACTTAACTGCTTCTTTCGACACTTCGAATACATGTCTCGCCCAACGAGCGTCACATTGTATTTTCATGTCCAGAACATCAAGAGCTTCTGATTGTTCAATATTTATACCATCAATAGAAATTGGCGATATTGTTGGGTCAGCGAATCGCTTGTGAGACAACAAGCAGCACTGTGTCTTACGCGCATTAAAATCTACTCTATTCACTCGACCCCATTCGGAAATGGCCTGTAGATCCCGGCCAAGTGTCTCATCCATAATTCGCCTTTTGTCATCAATATCTTGAAGACTCGGCCTACGGTTGAATGAATATAAATGACAGAGGTTACTGTCATCCGCAAAGGAGTATATTGGATTCACGGTCTGACCCAACAGATCATCAATGAAAATAGAAATAAAGAGGGAGAAAGGACAGAGCCCTGTGGTACTCCTGCAGTAAGCCTATGTTTGATGGAAGAGAACCCATCTACAACAACGCTTATAGTGCGATCTCTAAGAAAGCTCGATATAAAACGAGCGAAAGTATCACCGCCACCAAAAGCCATCAGCTTTGATAAGAGTGAACCGTGCCAGACTCTATCAAAGGCCTTGGAGATATCCAGAGCCACAACCTTACTCTCACCAAACTGGTGGATAGACCGACTCCAACGCTCCGACAAGAAAGCCACCAGGTCTCCCGTAGAGCGATTTCTACCGAAGCCATACTGTCGATCACTAAGCAGGTCGTTGGACTCTAGATACCTCACAAGATGGTGGTTAACCATGCTCTCCATTACTTTAGAGAGTGCAGAACAAATCGCGATTTGCCGATAATTTGCAGGATTATTGGCTTCACCCTTTTTAGGGATTGGCTGGATGTTCGCAACCTTCCAACACGCTGGGAAGACTCCCGCACGATAAGCAAGGTTGAAAAGGTTGCGTAATGGACAGGCTAGCGTCGAGGAGCACTAACATAGGACAAGTGTCGAAATACCATCCGGGCCCGGGGACTTATTTACGTCGAGTTTCGCAAGAACCCGTTTAACCCCACGCGTTCAAAAAAATATCTGAGGTATGGAACTAGATACGTTTTCGATCACGGGGAGTGGTTGACTGCTTTCCGGCAAGGAAGAATTTCCTGCGAACATTTCAGCCAAGAGGTTAGCTTTATCAACCGGGTCAGTGAATGTCTGATGTCTTTAACAAGAGTTGGGATAGATGATGAACTATCCTTTACTCTTCTTACAAACGACCAAAAGCTCTTACTTCCCCTGGGGGAAGCAAGAACCTTTGTACGTAGACGTTGTTCGTGTAGAAATTTTTCACGCCTAAGCACTCTGACACACGAAGTTCTTGCCTGTTAACGCAGCAGTTCAGTATTGGCGTTTTTGTTCAGGCGCCAAAATCTGAACGCATCCCCTTTAGATCTGACAGCATCCCTGCATGCCTGGTTAAACCAACTGTTTTTGGCTGGTTTAGCCGACATAACTTTATTTGGAATAAATGTCTTCATTCCATATAAAATTATATTTTGGATCATTTCAGCCGCAGCATTTACATCGTTGTCAAAAAACAAAGTTTCCAATTAAAATGCTGGAAAAAGTGGTTGAGCTCAGCCCAGCGTGCCTTTCCGTAGAAAAAAAACTGTCCGCTTTGGGGCTGGTATCGAAGCGACACGAAGAGCGGAATACGAAAAGGATGCTGAAATAATGCAGTGATCAGAGTTGCCAAGAGGTGCAAGGACATTAACTTCGTACTTTTCAGAGTGCGAAGTTAAGTAAAGGTCAAGAATGTTATGTTAGTGCCCTTCTACACACGGAATATGTGTCGGTTCATTCACTAGTTGCGTCAAGTCATTTTGTGCTGCGAAGAGCTCGGCGTATTGGCCCTCCGTAGTTGTATGGCTCGAATGTGAAAGCCAGGCGGAATTATGGACATTGAAGTCTCCAGCAACGACAATTTCACTGTCCGGATACTTCTCCAAAACGATATTGATTCGGAAAAGGCGTCAAAGCCGTTAAGGGAAGCCTCCCTTTCCGAGTTTGGACTTCTATAAATAAACCCTAAATGTAGTACGTGTGTTCCAATCTTGAACTAAACCCAAAGGGAGTGAAATTCTGGATCTTGTGAGCATTAGTGTTGCTGGCTCTGAAACACTATGTCATTACGTACATAAACCACGAGACCTCTGTGGGAAATAAAAAGAGATAGGGTGTGGTACCAAGGAACGTGAAAATCCTGTGGATCAGAATCCTCACGGACCTGAGTCTCACTTAGAGCTAGAACATCAGGCCTATGAAAGTGAATATGAGAAATCACAGCGAAAAAATTCGCACGCAGACCACGTATGTTGGCGAAATGAATGTTAAATTTCTTCACCATTACGCCAACCAGAAAACAAAAACAGATGTCAGTACCGCAATAGCTCTTTTGTCGCCTACGTCAGCATCAGAAGGCATTGATACCTCTAAAAAGGCATTTATACCCCAAAAGGAATGAAATGAAATAAAAACAGAATAGGTTCCGCAGAAAACTTGGTGTTACGAAATAATCATATTATTCCGTATGCCTGTATAGAAAAAACATGTTTGCAGAAATATGGTCACTGTTTGGAAACTGGTAACTGTATGATATTTTCAATAGTCCTAATGGGCCCACAGACTATTTTTTTTATTCAAAATTTTTTGAAATTTCGTAAGTCTCTGAGGCAAAAAACCACTTACTGGATGAAAATGTACGCAGTTTAAAAAAGTAGCTAGTTTTGCGATTTTGTTTCAAAGTTAAATAACGATTTTCTTATTGAAATCAACAAGTTTACTTATAATGCCAGAATTGCTCTTTCGTCGCAATGGAATAGAAACCTCTAAAAGTGTGTTCAACCGATTTTATGTTCTTATCTTTAGAAGCCACACATTGCTTCAAATCTTGATGAAACTTGACGCAAGAACATTTTTTGGACCATGGATGGACTTTATCGAAAATCGGTTCAGATTTATATAAAGCTTCCACCAAAAAGTTATAAATTTAGAGCCTGCCTAAGGGGGTTCAATTGGTTATTCTGAACATCCAGAAGGGCAGGGTATAATGTACTCGGCAAAGTCCGGCTTTAGCTTTAATTACTGGTTTTAGCTGAAACCATAATTTTCGTCCATTATGATACCACAAAAATGTTCTTAGCCGTTAAATTATAATGGTACGATGCTTTCTAGAGCGGCAAGACCTACAATCGGGTGCGCCTTCAATAGCATCCATCATTGATCCAAAAGAAGTCCTTTTGATTCAATAAGGTCGGTCTCTAGTGTTATGACAAACTTATTTTTTTATAATTGTGTTTTTCACTCACAATAGGGATTGTATTGCTTATGTACGATGGTTATGGTTTATGAGAAAGTTGCCATGTAATCAATACATATGTAGTTTACCTTGCCTACATACAGTATGTGTTGCATGAGGTGATCAACATCACTCATCAAATTAAGTTCAAAAGAACGCAAAGAAGTGTAGTACCTCCCTCCAAGAAAAATAAACGTAACGCATTTTGCGGAGCGAAAACGAACTGCATACGGACCGCCATATCACTAACACTTGCATAGTTTTTCATATAAAAATACGACGAAATTAATTCTGCGTAAAATTCTTCGTAAACGTGCCGTTTTTTACGGTACGAAATGGAAGTGATTTTGCGTAATGGAAACGAACGTATTTAAACCAAAAAGTACCTAAAACAATCCGTTTACGTGCCGTTTTTGCGATACGAAAACGAACTGTTTTTTCTTAATGGTAACGGCATTAACTGTTTTTTCTTATTCGGGCAGCCATGTTGACAGAACACTTTAATTGTTTTAGTTGATGTTTGAAGTGTGATGATCTGATTGTTGTTAAACAAAATCAGCTTTTGTAAGTGTTAATATAATAGGTATTTATAAAACGTTTGTAGTATATTTATATCTACATATCTATATTTTGTAATAGCCAAAGAATTCATAATCATTCACAATATATGCAACATTAATTCTTCAGTATAAAAAAGCTTATATTATTTCGATAGAGAAAGAAATTCAGTACGGAAACAGAACGTTTTGATGATACAAAAACGTACCGCTTCAGTGTTACGTAAACGCAACACTCTGGTATTACGAAAACGGACCGCTTTAGTGTTACGTAAAAGTACTACTTTAGCTTAGCCTTGGAGTACTACCAATACATTCAAACTACTACTTTTTATTTTCTAATTCTCTTATTCCGAAATTAACGTTTACAGTGCATTTACGTATCGCAAAATCGGTTCGTTTTCGTAGTCTTGTATGAAAAAATGACTTCGCCAACGTTTCGTTTTCGTGCCGGTTTTCTTAGAGGGCTGTGGTGAAAACCACACCGCGTATTATAGGGGCTGCGAAGTGTAAACGTAAGTTGGGCGACAAAATAAAATGGATGCCCGAGCAGAATGTTGTTACAAATGTCGTAGGAGTACATCTAGAGACAGAAGCGTCTCAAATAGTTACGGGTATTTCTTACGCTGTTGTTTAGAGAGCAAATATGCAAGCAGGGCCAGAACACGGTACGAATGGATTGGAAACGATGATCCAGCAGCATTCACAAAGTATTCAAATGCTTGTGTTGACAATGTTGCAGGAATTCATGCGTTACCAAACCCAATAAGTACAACATGCATTTCTTCATTACTTGTTGCATGAAGAAATGAACTTGGGACGCGAACAGTGTTAACCAGCGCTGACAAGAAATATCTAGCCAAAGACATACATGCATACATATGCCACAAAAACATTGATGTAATGCTGAAACACATTTAACAAATAGGTACAACTTCTCAATACTTAATTGTACCTGTTATGGTACTTACCCTATTGGAAAGGCACACGGGGGCACTGTTATACAGGTATGGAAGCATATTAAACATGTAATCCATGAACATTTCTTACTTTATAATCTTCATGCGACTTCTATACGAATTCATATTAATATAAGTAATAGTAAGTCTTTAGCGTACTCTTTTAGGTTCTTTAATACTCTGGAACATAACTTCATTTCTGTCGGAGATTATAACACAAAACATACACATGGTGGATCACGTCTAATGAATCCTAGGAGCTGGCAGCTTTCCAAATTCCAATTTGGATTCTGCATCCCTCGGCCAGCCAACGTACTGGCCTACAGACAGGAACAAACTAAGGCTGACCTGACTGCGGTCAATAAATGAAAAGCATTTATCACAATATCTTTATTTACTTTTTATTTATATACACATTCACATTGTTTGAGAGTTTATTCTAGATATAACAACAAATGAGATCTTTATTTAGATATGAAGTTTTAAATAGAAGTTGATAATTTGCAAGGGAAACACTTGTTTTGATATGTTTAAAGATTTCAAATATTGGTAGAAAAGCACTTACATATGTATAGAAAAAGTTTACAAGAACGTATGCAAGTTTATGCATGTGGTTTTCAATTTGGCGAATTTTTGGTTAATAATATTATAATGATAATTCTCTACAAGTCCTTATCATAGGGTAAGAGTTAATATTGCGTGTTAATATTGAAAAAGTTTTGGCTAAGTTTTTCCATGAATTCATGGATTCTTTCCTATCCACTTCTGATATGAAGAAGATCCGTAGGATATCTCAAACGCAGGTTGCTGATTATTTTAAGACAATTATTTTGAATAATTTGCAATTTTTTAATATGCGTTTTGGCAGCTTCATACCGTATAGGATATGCAAAAGTTAGCGAAGGTCTAAAAACAGATCTACAAATTAGATTTATGTTTTTAAGGTTGAGAGAGGATCGGTAGTTTATTAATGGCCAAAGAACTTTTAAGACTCTAGTGCACTTCTTTGCAGATTCATCAATGTGTTTACTGAAGTTTAGTTTTTATCCATTAGCACGCCCAGGTGTTTAACACCATTGAGAACAGTTATATTATCGGTTCCAAATTTAAAATTCCGATTTGGGAGACTTATTATATGGGAAAACGATAGCTTGCATCTTGGAGGGGTTGATTTTTACTTTCCCATTCTGGATATATTTATTTCAACTTGCAAGTCCTTTTTCAATTTTCTTAAGTAGAGCTGAGGTTAATTTACCAGAGGTGATTAGAGCCGTATCATCGGCATAATATGCGGTTCGAACGTATGGTGGTGGGGAGAATTCAGACGTGTACAGAGAGTACAGTAGTGGCGAAATCACTGATCCTTGGGATAAGCCGGCAGTTAGTGTTTTTGATGATGAAAGAACCCTCACGCAGAAAAACGTATGCTTGGGGTGACAATATTCGAAGCGGATCATACTATTGTTGGGTATATGGTTGTGAGACAACAATACTATGATCCTCACAACAATAGTATGATTCACACATAACCATACTATGATCCCCACAACCCTAGTATGATTCACACTCAAACATTCTATGATCTCCACAACCATACTTTGATCCTCACAACAATAGTATGATTCACACTCAACCATACTATTATCTTCACAACCATATTATGATGCTAACAACCATAGTATGTTTCTCATACAACCATATTATGATCCTTACAACTGTAGTATGATTCACACGCAACCATACTATGATCCACACATCCATAGTATGATTCACACTCAACCATAATATTATCTTCAGAACCATATTATGATCCTTACAACCATAGTATGTTTCTCATACAACCATAGTATGATCCTCAAAACCATATGGTTCACACGCAACCATACTATGATCCCCACAACCATAGTATGATTCACACTGAACCATACTATGATCCACAAAATTATTCATTAGGATTTGGTAGCGTTGTTATTCAAAAATAGATTTTTATCAAGCAAGTTATGTTAAATTGCGTTACAATAAGTTAGTAGCCAGAATAAAGGCCATGTTTTTTTTTATTGAACATTTCAATCAAGAAATAAAAATTTATATTCCAACGGCAGTCGAAAATGCTTTTTGTTGTCAGCAGGGGTAAATGCTACTATACCATCCGTAAGGAATGTGATTAAACCACGATCAATGGCTATATAAATATACTTAAGTGCAGGCAGATTTTAAATAAACGAGAACCAGTCGGTATTAGAGTACTTCACCGAACAAAGTAAGAACAAAAAAAATACCTCGAACTACCTTTCGATTGTTGTGTTTTTTTTAATGAACAACAAGCATTCACTGTATCGTGTGTATGTGTTTTTTTTTTGTATATCAAAAAAACATACGCAGACACATACATGTATGCTCTATAAAACCTGTTTTGTTATGTTCATAGTCGCAACCATACTGTATGATTGCCGTAATTAAATTATTGTTAACGTAAATTTTAAACAACAATACTTTTGTTACACTAGCCATGTTTATATGGCTGCTACAACCATATTTTCATTTCTAAATTTGGCAATAATACTATTGTTACATTTCACCAATAGAAATATTGTCGCAATCATACTATTGTCAAAATGAAATACAAAAAAAAAAACAATACTATGGTTGCGACGAACATGCTTTTATTGTAGAGAACATATTATTGTTGCGGTGACCATGGTGTAACCATATCTTTTCTCCGCGTGCTGTTTGTTAACCTCTTGGATGCTGCTGTGGTGTTTATAAACGTACTAAAAAATAAAATTAAAACTGAAAAGTCATCGGAATACCAACTAATAACATCAAAGATGTGGCTGGAACTCCCATATAAGTATTGCAGTTAGGTAATTGGCTACACTCTTCAATCAAATATTCCCTAAAATATAGAATATGTCCCTGATAAAAATGTTTTTAAAGCCAGGAACAGGCAAGTCACTCCCTTTATCTCATAGACCAATTAGCCGTGTTCCTTCTATATCCAATTTATTCCAAAGGTTTTTCTCATAAAATTCAAGCTAACACAGCACAAGGACACAGCACAGTGAAACAGTCCAACCGCTTAACTAATGCAAAACGAACCGCATTTAGTTTCCGCAAATACTGCTGTGCATTTGAAAAAGTTTGGCATGCCGCTTTACTTTATAAAATCAGAAGACTCATTGTCTTTTCGAGTCGCTTATAAAAAATCACTGTTTCAGAGTAAAATGCGGCGACTATTGCACAGAAGATCGCATAATATTAGCAGGGGTTCCCCATGGTACCGTTATAGGCCTCATTCTTTATTATATTAACGTCTGATATTTCAGTAGTACTTCCACTTTTGCTGATGATACTACAATTCTGAGCACCCACAAAATTCAAGAAATCTTGTCGAAAGCCTTTTTAAACCACTTAAAGCATATTGAATCATAGTTAGCAAATTGGAGGTTTTCACGCGTAACTTTAATATACGCCCTTCAACTTGATTAAATAACGTCGCAATACCAAAATTTAACGAAGTCACTTACCTTGGAATCCTTATTTGACGATAACATATTGAGGCTACGAAAACACAAATGAAGGTAAAACTATTTCAGCTCCACTAGTTTATCAACAAGCATTCCAAATTAAAACTAGAATGCGAGTATAAAATGTTTTTTTTGTTTTATTTGTCTTTTTAGACAAGTTTGACTCATGCTCTGCCGCTATGGAAGCAATTTGTTCAGCTGATTCTCTACTGCCCTTACTTCTAAAAGGCACTTCGCAAAGTCCCCTTGGCCCACTTTCCGTAGTGCCATTTTAATCGTGGTACTGCATAGGGTCCTCTTGGCCCATATATGTTAAGCAGTTAGTTTAATCCGAAGAGCCTTTTAAAGGCTACTGTCCACAGTGCCATGGTCATTAAACCGCAGTGCCATTTTAATTGTGGTATCGCGTATGGTCCTCTTGGCCCACTTAAGGAGTTAGTGCCTTCCCTTTTGGAAGGTCTTAAAAAGTAATGCCCATCTGCTATGCAGTGTGGGAGTTATTTCGTAGGGTCCCCCTTCGTCCACAACGAGTAGTCAATAGCTAAAACAACCTGCAGTTTAAATATTAATATATTAGCGATCATGCGGATCCACCAAGCTTGTATCGGCAGACAAGCTTGGTGTGGTTTTCAAGAAGAAGAATACACTTATAAATTAATTAGTTTTGGCCAAGTATTTAGCTTTATTATATAAGTAAAGATAAGGGTTTGCTATTATGTTTTAAAAATGACAAGTGGCCGTCGCAGCTGGCTCGTATAAATTCCATGCCCAATGTTCGACCACTTTTTGCAGCACTTGGGCCGTGTGTCAGTAATAACGCGCCGGATATTCTCTTTATTCTATTCGCGTCAATCGTGTCGTGCTCAACTGCGTAGACAAGTGCATCACATTATCCAACGAAAAAAATCCAGCGGTGGAGGACACACCACAGGCTTATGACGCGAGATAATGCGCCCACCAACATTTTCCTTTAATAAATTGCTTGTTTCGTTGGCTGTATGGCATGTAGCGCTGTCTTGTCCTCCAATTCAGGCACGAAAATAATTACCATTTGAAGGTAATTATTTTCAAAAAATAAATGCCATAAAATGTCCTTTCAAATTACCAATAAAGATTCGACACTTGATTTGAACTTTTATATTTTTTTTGTTCTGAAAAAATACCTCTATATAGATCACCCAATATAAAGCATTTATAAAATGAATCGCAATGGTGTTCAGTTTGAAAAGGTTTTGAAATAGACAATAGTATTTTAGCGGTAAAGGTTGTTGTAACAACATTTTTTTTGTTTTGTAAGTCCTGTTCATCTGCTTCGATACCCAGGTTAAGGAACTGAGTGTGCGTGGCCGGACAATTCAAGAGTTGCCGCACGTCATGTGACGTCAACCTTGGTTTCTAATATTGTTTCCTTCTGAAGGAATTCTTGGCAAAGACACAATATTCATAATTGAACACAGCGTAATTATGGGTTCTCTAAAACTTGTTCGCTTTTTCTACATATATAAACCGACATTTGTTCCTTTCCCACCGTAATTCAATATCAAGTATCGAAGATGTTGACACCATGTTGATAGATTTTAAAAGAGTGATGTTTAGTGAGCCGACGATGCAACCCTCGTTTACATATTAGATATCTTGTTAGACGAAGGAATTACTACCAGAGATTGTGGAAAAGATACAGGTGATACAGGTGCTGATTTTACGAAATGACAAGTTTAAATCTTGGAATAAATATGGGAACTGAAAATGTAGAAATACATCTTGGAATGGAATGTTACATACTCGTTTTACCACTAATGATGAAAAATTTGAGATATTGGCCCAGAATTTTGCTGCAAACCATTCCATTACACAAATGTATGGTGATCCTTCTACTATAGCCGAAGTAAAAAATTGCCTTGATACATTTCGGTCTGTTATAATAAATCCTCTAGAGAACTTCGGCATCAACACTTCGAAAATATCTGACATAAAGTCTTTGAAAAACAAGAAAGCACCAGGTATAGATGGGATCAATAATAGATGCCCCAAAGCTTTTAACGATATTTGTGAATTCTTGCTTATGTTAGGAGGTTCATAGAATTCTCCCGCGAGAAACTGCGTGTTACACCTATAAGAAAACCGAATAAACCACTAAACTCTCCCAGTTCCTACAGAGCAGTGAGTCCCTTTTTCTCGATAAGCAATTTTCACAAAAATTATTAAGGGAAAAATAACAGGATTTGCAGATGCAAATGATATACTTCCCCCGGAACAGTTAAAGTTTCGTAGGGAACACAAGGCAATTCATTTTTGCTGATGACACCGCTGTATTAACTTTTTAGCTACAGACGTCGTCAGAAAACTTGAAACAGCAATATCGGTATTACTAACTAATTTTCAGAAGTGGAAGATTATGATAAACGGACAGAAATGTCGGACAATTTACTTTAAAAGAAAACGAACAAATTTGGTCTTTTCAGGGTTTAGTACTAACCTATTTAATCTGGCAAATTCAAATAATAAGGCTGCATCTGGCTCTATTTGTGTCTTTAACATATTTAAAGGGTAAAAAAGGCAAATGTCATCAGCAAACATGAACAGTTGCCCCACCAAATCTAGATTCCTCAAGTCATTTAAATATAAAGAAAATAACAGGGGACCAAGCCTACTCCCTTGTGACACACCATATTCAGCCGGAAAATAACTATTAAATAATAGCAATGCATAATCCCTCACCCCATAGTACCCCAATTTCTGCAACATTATCTTGTGAACAACTAGATCAAAAGCTATTGTGAAATCAAAAAATAATCCTGTAACGCCACTAAATCCTTCATCAAGAATTTTACTCATACATTGAACTACATTCAACACAGCATCCTCAGTGCCACATCCTTTCCTAAAGCCAAATTGAAAATCATAAAACAACATATTTTCTTTAAAATAGCATAGCAGATTATCAAATAGAACTATCTCAAAAATCTTATCGATAGAAGAGAGTATCGGTACTATTCTGTGTATTTTGAGCTGGTCAGGATAATCTGAAGAATTTATTACTTTATTAAAAATTACTACTAAACTTGGCGCAATCACATCAATGCATTCTCTAACAAACTTAGCAGAAATATTGTCACTCCCAGCACTTTGATTCGTCTTTAAACTAACAATAGTATACTCAATTTCCTGCAACCCAATGTCATAAATGTTAAAGCGATTTCGCGCATTGAAGAAATAAAATACCTTCTAAATTCGTCTGCCTTCTGCTGATCGCAATTTACTAGCTCACCCTGAGAATCTACAAGTCTAACAACATTAGACCTCTTCCTATCAAGCGTTACTATACTATTGATATACTATTGATAAACTGCCAAGATATTTTCGGATCATTTCCAATCTTAAGCAAACTATTAGCGTAGTAATTATTCCTACAATATTTGACTGACAATTGTATAACGTTATCCTTTTTAAACTATCCTCAACCGTCGTTCTATTTCTGACCTTTCTTCGCCTTCTTTTCAGTAGTTTTTCCTTAATTAAAATAAGCTCTGGTGGATCCTTCAATCAGCTCTGTCTACGAAGCTTCATTGTGGGCTTTTTCTGCAACCTGTCACTTGCGGAAATTGCAGGTTGCACAAAACAGGCTGCTTAAACTGATATTTAACCCTCAATTTTTCTATACGACGAAACGTCTTCATTATAACGTGGTTATAGAACTTGAACGAGTAATAGATAAGATGAAAGATTAACACAAAATTTAAACTCGAAATGTTCCAACTCTATATATGTGACGCGCAAAATAGAAAGGGACCTAAAGGTAAAAACCAGTTTTGTTCAGGAGAGCCATTTTAAAGATTTAAATACGTGTTTTGGTGTACCATCACTTTCATAAAACGCGGGAGGGAACACTTTTGGGGCATGGGATCGGTCTCATTCGATGCTCAGATGTTGTCCACGTCAAAAAATAAAAAGTGAAAATTGATTTTTTACCCTTAGGTCCATTTCTCTATGCGCTGTCACATATAGGTTTTTGTAAATGTTTTCCTTCCACTATATATACATTACACATTGTATATAAATGTCTTGCTGTCAAATAATTAAGTTTATCATATAGAGGAAGAAGATATTATCCCAAAACAAAGCTAATTGAAAATACTATCGAATTTTAATATTAAATGAAATAAAAAGTTATTGGTCCTCAAGATTACAATAACATTGCATCTGTCAATCAAGTATTGGGCTGCTGTGCTTATAAATACTGTTGTTAGGTTATCTTAGCGATCGGATATTAATGGGCTGTGTATAGACATTTGCTGAATATTTTTTAGAACAAATTTCGACGGAATACGACACCAAGGGGTCGACTACAACCGACAACTTTGTTTTTAAATAAAAAATCAATTTAATGCCTAAATACTTTTGTTTCAATTTAGTATGTTTTCGTTTGTTGTTCGGAGGGGATGCTTTCATTGCGTCCGTCTACCTAATTAATGGAATAATACTACTACCTAGACCATCGTGTGTGCTAGCAAAGAACCTTGATCGGAACACTTGGCAGGGGACGAAAAAGAAATTCGGGTAAAATGGAGATGTGATCTCCGATTTCTATGAAGTTTTTGTACGAAAATTTGGCAATATAGTGATGTAATTATTGTTTTTGTTTTTTTAATTTTAATGTTGACAGTGCACAGAGCTAAAAGCTTTTAGTATACAATTATAAATAAATGTGAAAGAGAAACTACGAATAATTTGTTTACAAACAATTCCTCAAACAAAAAGAGCGAGAGTAAAACGAAAATCATTAAAAGATAGTGAGCAGTGGTGTGCTTGTGAGAAAGAGACATGTCTAAGAAATGCTGTGTTCGTTCGTTGGGCGACAGTGCTCTGGGAGAATTGGCAAATCTGCTGGTATCGACGCTGGGGTATGCTAAATATGGCCCTGATGTCGACATCGACATTAACATTGTCATGGTGGAGATAAACGAGTATCTGGAGATGGCCGGGGCCACATCGAATATTTATCAAGACTTGTTGCGGGTTATACTTAGTTCCGACTATTTGGATGCGAATATGCGGTTTACATGTTTGCAAATGTTATTGAATTGCGGAGTTTCGTTTCTAGTGACCGAGGTCTTCCCTTTTTCGTACTATGAAAAAATCCTGCAAGTCATAGCTGCACAGGGCACGGGCCTGCGAGTACTTAATTTAAAAGGTGTTTGGGTGAAAGAGGAGCACATGTTTTATATGTTTGAAATTATTAAAAAGTGTCAGTATTTGACCAAACTATATGTGCCATATATTGCAAACGATGACTTGTTGGAGGCAATTTCTAAGCACTGCCAACATCTGCAAGTACTGGATATATCGGGCGAAACGGATATTACCGAAATAGGCATCGAATGTTTAAGCAAAGGTGTTTGTTCCGAACGCTTGACCATCATCGACGTGGGAATGATGGGCGAAGAGAACATTTGTTATTCGGATATTGCTCTGATACTGGAGAAATGCCCGAACGTGGAGACCCTTTCAACATACTCGTTCGTTGGCCCGGCACTGAAATTTGTGCATGACAATATCGATACAAACTTCAAATGCAAACTGAAGTACCTTCATGACACATCGACGGATAAAGATACCCTAAGTGTGGTAGTTAAAACATGCCCACATTTACAATCACTGTATTTGGATACACCCAAGGTCGGCTGCTTAAATACTCTATCAAATACATCTTTACGAAAATTTAAAATCTACAAGTTCTCTTCTGCGGAATTATTAAGTCTATTAAAACAGTCGGGACAACATTTGGATCACCTAACAATGATCAAGGGGAACGGCGATATTGAATTGAGTACATTGGCCCTGTCGTGCCCGGGCCTTATTGATCTAGACTGCTATATGATGGACGGTTTAACGTATTCAGACACTAATCATTGCCGCTTTAACCGCCTTGAAGGACTGGAAATGTTAAGCAGTCCCATCTCAAAAACCGCCCTTAAGTCACTTCTTTGCAATACGACGCAGCTAAGGCGACTTGCTGTTGACAGTATATCGTTCAACGATGATGACATTGTCAGGTAAACAAACTTACATACAAATTTTTCTTCAATTCAGCTAGTTTAAAAACCCCAATATTTGACAGCATTTTTATTCAGCACGACTTTAATGCGCTGGAGGATGTTTGGTTTACGTTAGCGCCAAATTTAACGGTTGAATCAATTAAGGTAAATTTACCCGCTAGAGTAAAAGAAGCTCCATTTTAAATCGTGTCATGTCCTGGGTTTTTTTTTATATCGCCAGAAACTAATGAAAATGTTGACTAATCATGGTGTAAACTGTAAAAACTACGGACAGTTACCTTTATAATTATTCGTAGTGTTTTGCCTCGCGAGTGTTTTGCCCATAACTTCAGCAATTATGCCGTGCCCAAATATCTAATTACTGTTTTGGATTTGTTAGACTTAGGGGTAAACTTGGTAAAGATTTAAAAATTATCGACTGGTTCGGTTTAACTGTTCAAAAATCATAAGAACAAAAATAACTTGATATAATCTATTTTTATTATTTATAATGTATTTATTAAGAAAACAAATCACATACATGCGTATTCATGCAAATATCTTTCGATGCATCGTTTTGGTTTTTGTGATCCAAAACATATTTTTTTCTCTGAGTAAAAATAAAGCCCCTGCAAGGCCAAAGCTTTAAAATATTTATTTTTAAGCAGCGCTTCAAAGATTAATAAAATCAGATGTATTTAGAAGGCTGCTACTTAAACGTTGATGGAGTCAGTGAGACATGACTGAAACCATATATGTATTTCTAATGCATTTTTGAACATTCAAGGGTACACACTACCAAAATGATTGTCCTTACTGAGGGCCGGGGAAGTAGCTTTTTATGTTGGATAAAGTCTCAAGCAAAAAATTGTTTTTGTTGCTAACTCTTATGGGATCGCTGAATGTCTATTCTTTGAAATGATCGTTAATCATCTGAACGTTTTGGTTGGATTTGTCTATCTTCTCCAAGGCAATTTTGATGCTCTTGTAGAGCAAATATCTGAGGTAGTTTTTAGATATTCTAATGGGAGATTTATTGGATTTGCAGGACTATGCATTTGTTCGTGGTTATTGTGCCTTTTTAAACCTTTCTATTGTCCAGAATTCTAGGCCCACGCACATTGACGTTTTTCATAACACCACGTTCCTACTGGATTATTTTTTGGTGTCGATGCCTGAACTTGCAAAATTGTCTGATCAATTTCATTGCTCTATTTTCTTCTCTTAGCTTGCAAGCCGCCTTGTCTCATCAGTTTTACACGTATGTAGATTACGATGCTATCAATCTTAACACATTGTTAGATACGTTAGCTGCTTGCAGCCTCAAGGACATCTTTTTGACTTTCAAAGTTGATGCCAGTTGGCTTTTTTGAATAGCAGTCTTGAAGTTGTTCATTCTTTTGTTTAAGTTAGAAGGCGTCCCCTTACATTCGCATAAAGTGACGATTGGTTAAAATGTGCTGAAATAAGGTATCAGCTAACATTACGAGATCTTTCCTATTTAGCGTTCCTTTCATAAACAAGTCGATCAATTATCAGCAATGATCAATTTTGAAAAAGAGCGGAATTAGTAAAGGTAAAATTCATAATCTTGATGTCATTGATTTAAAATTTTGTTTTGCCTCAAGCCAGTCCAACAACCATAGGAGTCACCCGATAGTTCCGAGTGATTATGTTATTGGATTTTCTTTCCATGCTATTAACTTTAGTAAAAAGGCTGAAGCTTTTAGAAAGATTAAGTCAAACGCCGTTTGGTTTTCATGGTTACACTCTAAATTTTTTACATGTTGTTTTCGTTGCTAATTATATGCTGCATCTGATTATTACAATTATCGCTACTTCTGCATTCCCAGAATTGTGGAAAAGTTATTCCCATTCGCAAAAAAAGCTCGACATGCTAATGGATACATGCCGCTTTCAATTATACCCATTTTGGAACACATTGGTGGAACATATTTTCGATGTTCAAATCTTCTGCACTCTGACTGATTTTTTACAATTTTGTAACATTAGTGAACAAAGTAATAATTGAATTTCACATTAAAAATTTTGCTTAACATATAAAACAATTTTCCGTTTGAATACAAATAAATTACTCTCACTTTTCAATTCTACAGGTAATTCATTAAAAATTTTAAAACCATTATAAAACAGTAAATTTTGACCAAAGTTGGTTGAAGCAAATGTTAGTCTAAAATCAGTAGCATTTTTTAATTATAGGGTTGTGTATCTGCTACATAAACTAGAAAATCCCGCATATAGCTAGGCAATAATCCATTTCTAATTTTGTATATGAATATAAGGGCGTTCATTATTAGTCGCTGATTTATAGATAACCACTGCATATTTCTCAACATCTCGCTTATATGCGTCAGTCTGTGACATCTTAAGATACATCGCATGCCTTTGTTTTGCAATTTTTGAAGTATTGCTTTCATTTGTGCAGTTCCTAGAAACAATATTGTAGAACAATATTCAAAATGTGGTTTTATGGTCGTGTTGAAGATTTTTATAGCTGTAATTTTTGATATTTTGTGACGAATTCTTTGTAAACATGATACTTTTTTTGATATTTTTTTGCACACGTAATTAAAGTGTTCCTCGAATTTCAGTTTATTGTCTATTATTATTCCCAAATACTTTATTTGAGTAACTCTTTCTATTTCCACTCCTTCAATGAAATATTTTCATTTGTACTGTCATTTATTATCATTGATTTTGTTTTACTGGTGTTGAGTTTAATTTTGTTCATTTGTAAATACTTCTCGACATTTTTTAATTCTTCATTTAGGTTACGCACGCATTCTTCCGGATTTTCACCAACAATGTATAAAAGCGTGTCATACGCGAACGTACAAACTTCAGCTTTTTTCCATGTAGTTTATATACATAAGCAAAAGCAGAGTTCCTAATACTGCTCCTTGGGGAACTCCTGCAGTGATGAATTTTTTACTTGATGTACAATTTCCACATTTAGTTCTTTGTGATCTGTTACTTAAATAGCTTTTAAATCAATTTAATTCAACTCCTATGCCATATTTTTTTAGTTTTTCAAGTAGAATGTCTCTGTTAATTACTTCGAATGCTCTTTTTAAATCTATGAAAACAGCTACTATTACTTTCTTTTGCTCGATATTCATTTTCTTTCCACTGCGACACAACAAGATTAAATAGGGATTCACAGTTATGATTTTTTCTGAAACCAGACTGCGTTTTGTATAGTAAGTTATTGTTTTCAAAATATTTATTTAATTGATTATACACTACCTTGTCTATTAATTTGCTCATTGTTGATAGCATATTGATTGGTCTTATTTCACTAGGATTCTTTGTGTTTTGTACTTTTTTTACTGGAACGACGCACGATTCTTTTAAACAGTCCGGAAAAATGCCTTTTAGCAGTGATTCATTAATTACACGTTGTAGATGCATTCCCAATATATCAAAATTCTAACTGAAAGCTTATTTTGATCCTTCTTATTGTTCATCGATTTCATAGTACTCTTTAATTCTGCCACACTCAATAATTCAAAACTAAATTTTATTTCCGGGTCCACGCTTATAATATTTTCATATTGTATATGAGTGATACTATTAGAAATTTCTTTTACACTATTTATGAAAAACGAATTTAATGTCTCAGCGATTTCCACCTCTTTGTGTATCGCGCTCCCGTTATATTCAATTTCCCGATCTTGTACATCCTCTTTTTTCATTACTAGTTTTTTTTTAAAGTTTTCCACATGTCCTTTTGATTATGGCATTTATTGATCTTTCTATTGACGTAATTACTTTTCTGAGCGTTCAATTGTTTTCTGTATTGATTTCTCCAGACTCTATAATTTGTCCAATAATAATCATTATTGAACCAGACAGCCATATTATGCCAGTAAACGTTCTTCAATTGCGACAATTGTTTCAATTGTCGCAATTCATTGTTGTACCAAGGATTTGAATAATCCATTTTAATATTTTTGTATACTATCATGGAATTTATAATACAGTTAAATTCATTAACTAACAGGTTCGTAAAATCGTTAACCGGAGTACTTGCTGATACATTATTGATGTTGCTCTGAAGTAGTTTGTTTCGCCAGACAGCGATATTTAATCGTAGAATTTGCATTTTCTTCGTTTTTGCATAATTAACTTTTTTTCTTAGTGGTATACTGACCTGCAATGTCTCATGATCACTTATTTTCAATTCGGCATTAGTTTTAACAGAAATATTGTCTATATTTGTCACGGCATAATCAATTAGTGGTGATGTGGTACTCGAAATTCTTGTAGATTCCACTACAACTTGCTTAAAATAACAATCACTTATTATTTCCTCAAGTCTCTTTCTATGTGTGCTACCTCCAAACCAATCAATGTTGAAATCTCCCATTATTAAACAATGCTGGTTTTCAATAACACTTTCCATTTCTGCTTCGAAAAAATTTAGAAAATACTCCTCTGGTGAATATTGTCTATGCGGCGATCTGTAAATCCCACTAAGTAAAAGTTTAAGTTCTCATAATTAATTTCAACTTCCAGCCACCATATTCTCTTTATTCTATTGATTTTGAAATATAATTTTTAATTTTCCATTTCTCATGTATATAAAAGCAAACTCCTCCTGTGTGTCTAGATGTACTGTCGCAACGTATTACAATAAAGTTCTTAAGCTGGATTTTATTGTTATTAGTTTCATCAGTTAAGTGTGTTTCCGATAGTTATATGAAGTCTAAGTTTTCTTCGGTAGACAAAACTTCCAACTCATTGAAGTTCGGGCATAAACCGCCAATGTTTAGACATAAGCCCGCGATAAACTTTGGTTGCTAGTATGCCACTCTTTCTGTCTCCTGCTTGTTCTTCCTTATTAAAATTGGACAATCAACACTTCTGCAATCATGATTGGTGTTAATATCAGTCAATCTCAATCTTTCCTTGGCTTTTACACAATTAATACACTTGCTATCATTTTTGCCATCTCTATAACTGTGTCCTAGTTCACTACATTTAGCACAGACTTGATCATTCTTGCAATATTTTGAGGTATGATTAAACCCCAACACTTAAAACATCTTAAAACGGTACAACTTTCATACACCGCACACCTGTCCCATTCAATATTGACTTTCTTTTTTCCTATTACACTGTATGACAAATTTAAGCTTTTGGTTGCACACATGAAAAAAATTAGTATATTCTGAAAGAGGAGGAAAAAATAAAATACACGTGTATCCCACTTTTTCTGCATCAATTCGTATATTTTGCAAAAAATTTATGGATATGGACTTGTATGTTAATACAAAATATGTCTATTTAAGTGGTTTTTAACCAAATATATATTCACATTTTTCGCGAAAATACGAATTGATCTAGAAAAACTGGGACACACGGGTAGTTTATTTTTCGATGTAGATTCCGAATATATAGGTCTTCTTCATGTGTGCAAAAGCGTGTTGAACGGTGTTATTTGAGTAAATCCGTTTCTATTATTGCATTATATATTTTACGTTTTTTGTATGATCTGTACACTTTAACACATTCTAAATGACAACATTCAATGTCACTCTGTTTTTTAATAGCCCGAATAATTCTGTTTTTATCCAATTCTTCACTCATTCCTGTTAT
Organism: Hydrotaea diabolus; assembly: GCA_963513945.1. Classification (NCBI taxonomy): domain Eukaryota; kingdom Metazoa; phylum Arthropoda; class Insecta; order Diptera; family Muscidae; genus Hydrotaea; species Hydrotaea diabolus. Next base: position 109,060,788 of record OY740717.1, read on the forward strand.
CAGAATTTTCGGATTTCTCATCTTGGGAGCTTGCACCTCGTATCCATCACCCATCTTTTCTTTAATTTCTTCAGTCAAAGTATTTCGGTCGATCTCATTCTCACAGCTGATAGCCACTACTCCATCGTTTCTCTTTGTTATTCTCTTTACTGGCATATTTAAATCTGACGGTTTGATTTTCTCTCTCATTTCTCTTTCAGTCATATTACTATTTTGTTTGCTTTTTGTTTTTAGAATAACTGAAACGCTATTCGCCGATTTAAGTTTGCTTGCATATGTTTCTTTGCCCGTTTCTTTTCTTCTTTCTTTTCTTCTTATTTCGTTGACAATCTCAGTTGTAGCTATTAAATAGCTTTTCCAATTTTATTGGTATTTTTTCTTTGTGTAAATTCAATTTTTATAGATTCAAAAATTTGACAGTTTGACAGCGAATCAAGCAAAGTTATGATTTCGTAAGGATTCTCAAGTTCCGAGTGGTGTCTATTGCAGCCATATTTGTTTGATAGAAGACAGTGTGTATGTTTAGATGGTTGTTCTTCAGATTTGCTTCTAGTTAGTAGTGGAGTTCGTCAGGGTTCTGTTCTTGGACCGCATTTGCTTGAAATGTACATACATATATTAATGATATGTTTGTTAGTGTTGAAACTAGCTAGTGTTTTCCATTTGCTCTTGATGATAATGTTCAATTGTTGTTTTAGGGAAATATAAACTTAGACGTTTTGCAGAGTAATATTAATTTGGTTGGTAACATCTAATTTAGCTGTTAGGTTGTCAGTAACTGACTTACAGTCAATGTGAATAAAACGAAAGCAATGTTCTGTACTAAATAGCAGTGGCTCAGGTCATGGATAAGCTAAGATGGTTTTTTATATTCCATTAATATTCGCAGCACGTTTTGGAATATATTGACAGGTTGCATTGCATTGCAGCTTTATGGAGTTTTCAAAAGTAAGGAGTTTACTTCACTTCTATAAGTTGTACAGGGTGGGAATGAAATAAAAAATTATGAATCTTTTTGAATGAAAATATAAAATAATTTAATTATATTGAACAGTAAGGGAATTTTTAAATTACATTGTTTTAACTAGTGTATCTGGCAAATGTCGACCTTCGCTATCTACACACTGCTGCATACGTTTTCTGAAGTTTTCATGAACTCTAACAAGCATGTCGACTAGTATTCTGCCAATTTCAGCCTTAATATTGTTAATTAGGTCTTTGAAGGTGTTGGGATGGTTGATATGCACCTTCTACTTCAGGTAACCCCAAAGGAAAAACCGCATGAGGCTAAGTCTGGTGAGCGTGCCGGCCAGTTCACATCACCCCTCCAAGAGATAAGTCATCCAGGAAACATTTGCCTCAAACAATTCATGGCAAGCCTCGCTGTATGTGCAGTGCACCATCCTGTTGAAAACATGTATCCTCTAATTGCATTGCCTCAAGATCCGACTGAAAAAATCCTGTATTATGATCAAGTACCGTTCAGAGTTCACAGTTACGGCAAGACGGTTATCCTGGAAAAATTAAGGGCCAATGATGTATACTCGTGATATGGCGCACCACACAGTGACGCGGTCCGAATGCAGAGGTCTTTGGTGAAGTTTTCTGGGGTTTGTTTCACTCCAGTACCGCATATATTGTTTGTTTACACACCCACTGGGAGAACAGCGAATCGTAAACGAAAAGCGCGCTGCACTGCATGAAGTTTTCTGGGGTTTGTTTCACTCCAGTACCGCATATATTGTTTGTTTACACACCCACTGGGAGAACAGCGAATCGTAAACGAAAAGCGCGCTGCACTGCATTTTTCGAGTGTGCATTTGAAAAATTCGTTTCAACACAAAATGACAACCCCTCATGTGTCCAATGCATAAGGCAGACGGATACAAATCTCCCATCAGCCACAATAAGCCACGCACACTCTGCACTCTCTTCGACCAACAATGCCGTCACAGCCTGCAGTGCAAATAAGCAAATTTTCGCGCTCCACCCTGTATGAACCAGTCAGTCTCACTCAGATCATTTAATTACTACTGCCATACATTTTGAACATGTGCAACATAATGATTTGTGAATAAAAAAATGTTTTCTACGGATATTGCTTTTATTTACTAATTGGCTAGTAGTCTAACTAAGTGTGTTTCGTTTCACTTTTGATGTTACACAACGCAAAATGTATCTATTTGTCATTCCTTAATGCCTTTTTCGCCTAATTTGGGATATTTTAATGTAAGTTTTAGATAATATTTATTTTTATAAAATTGTTTAATCTTACTCTTAGTTTTTCATATATCTTGAATTTGTATATCTTGAATAAGCCTAAAGTAATTTTGTAACTGTATAAGGCCCAAAGGCTCAGTTACTTTTTGAATATAAATAAATGAAATGAAAATCGACCCAGAGCGGAAAAAATCTTTTGAAGAAACTAAAGGTACATGACACTTTTCTTTAATAATTATATTACTCGTATTTTTAACAGTATCATAAAACAAATTAATAATGATGGCTCCCTTCTAAAATTATTACGAGAATATAAATAAGACCCTGTACAATGGGGTATTGAACAGACAGCATGTTTTCAGAACACCCTAGAACACGATTTTATGTCCTCTGTGTTTCAAATCACATGCTACAGGGTGACGCAAAACTGCCGTTGTGTTTTGAATGTTTAAGGCCATTGTGTCCCTTGCAGTGTGGGCTGTGGGTGGCTCCATCTTGTTGGAACCACAACTGGGATGATTCTCTACAGCTGGCCTCAAAAAATTTTTCAAACTGTTCAAGTCATAATTGTTCAGCATCGTTCGATATTCAGTACCATTAACCGTCACTGAGGCGCAATGTGCATTTTCAAAGAAATATGGACCAATGATCCTTTCAGACGATACGCCGCACCACACAGTACACTTAAGTAGGTGTAATGGTTGCTGATGAACTGTTCTTGGATTCTCCGTAGCCCATATCCTGCAATTTTGTTTGTCTACGAAACCATTCAATTGGAAATGGGCTTCATCGCTCATTATCAAATTGTAAATGAAATCGGGATTTTCTTCTGCTCGGAATGATATGGCATAATCAAGCCGTTGTGTAGTGTTCCATTTAAAATTCCCCAAGTTTTCTTCGCAAAATTCTGAAATAAAAATGTAAATATAAATAAATTTAAAAAGTTATTAAACATTCATAACACAACGGTAGTTTTGCGCCACCCTTTACATCCAATCTGGGTGAAATATGCCACAGTTCATAACGATCGATTAGTTACCAGCTCGTATAGAATGCAGTCAACGATCTCATAAAGCCCTTGTACAAGAACCCTCCCGATGTCCAAACAAGCAACCAACCAATTGTGGACTATATAAAGTAGGCCCATTTTTTTAATATAGCCCCCCATACAATCGGTTTGGAGCTCAAAAACATGGGCATATGGGCCAAAAATAGAACAAAATATGCCTACAATTTTGCCAAGTTTGGGTGACGGATCCTAGGCCCTATCGGCCCGGCCCGTTGAATCATGGACATATTTGCGCCAAAAAATACTGGCATTTTGATGGATTGATTTGTTAGTGCATATTTTACCGAAAATGCATATTTTGGTAAAACAAAATCATGGTTTCCGTTTATTTTGATAAAAGAAAGGTTTTAACTGCATATTTAAAATACTTAAAATGTCGTCTTATATGCGAATAGTTGGAAAATGTCAACAAAATCGGTTGAAATCATATCGCACTTGTCCAACAAAAAATGCTTTTTTTGAAGATCTTGTATGCGTATCATAATCTTAATTATTTAATCTCATACACGCAGAAAAAGGTATGGTTACTGTATGGTCACCGCAACAATAATATGTTCTCTACAATAAAAGCATTGTCGCCGCAACCATAGTAATGTTTTCTGAATTTTATTTTGACAACAGTATGATTGCGGCAATAATAATATTGTTGTAATGCAACAATACTATTTTTGATATATTTAGAAATGAAAATATGTTTGTAGCAACCATGTAAATATTGTTGGTGCGACAAAAGTATTATTGTTAAAGATTTATGTTAACAATAATATGATTACGACAATCATACTGTATGGTTGAGACTATGAACAAAGCATAACAGGTTTTAAAGACTATGTGTGTATGTTTTTTTTCGCCACGAGATGCAGTGTATGCTTGTTGTCCATTATAAAAAACAACAACAATCGGAAGGTAGTTCGGGGGACTTTTATTGTGTTTACTTTTCTTCGGTGAAATACTCTACTACCGACTGGTCAATCCCACGACAGCCGGTTCTATGGACCGGATTGACCCGAAGAGCAATTCTTCGGCCAAGGGTTGTCACCCTGGCACACAGTTGCCGCTGCAACAACAACAACTACCGACTAGTTCTCGTTTATTTAAAATCTGCCTGCACTTAAGTATTTAGCCATTGATCATGGTTTAATTACATTCGTTACTTGGTGAAGTAGCATTCACCCCTGCTGGCAACGGGAAGTATTTCGACGTTGCCGTTTGAATATATTTTTGTTTCTTGAATGAAATGTTCAATAAAAACGGTCTCAAATGTGGCTATGAACTTATTGTAATGCAATTTAAAATAACTAAGTTGATAAAAACCTCTATTTTTGAATAAGAACATTAACCAATCTTAATAAATAATTTTGGGGATCATAGTATGGTTGAGTGTGAATCAAACTATGGCTGTGAGGATCATCTATGGTTGTATGAGAAACATACTATGGTAGTGAGGATCATAATATGGCTGTGGAGATGATAGTGTGGTTGAGTGTGAACCATACTGTTGTTGTGAGGATCATAGTATGGTTGAGTGTGAATCATACTATGGTTGTGAGGATCATAGTATGATTATATGTGAATCATACTATTGTTGTGAGGATCATAATATTGTTTTGCCATAACCATTTACCCAACAATAGTATGATCCTCTTCGAATGTTGTCACCCAACCATACTTTTTTTCTGCGTGTACTAGTAATTATTTAGGAGATGCTATTTTGTACCACTAGAAATTTTAGAAAATAAACTAAAAACCAGTCGACTATTCGTAAGTTCGGCCGGGCCGAAGTTTTCAAACTCTCCACTACTTATTGTGTTGTACTCGTTGACAGGAACGTTTGACAAAACTACATTTATGTGGCCCTATGAACCATTGTCCTTTTCAGATTTATGAAATTTTCTTTTTATTTTGGAGAACCCGTATGTCTAATGCTGAAGTGGACCGAAAGGGACATGGGATCCCGCAGGTAAGAGCCATAAATTAAGATAAATCTTGAAAGTTTATAGATATAGATATTGATTGGTAAGGGAATTCCACTGTTTCTGAGTTACAAAATGTTATCTTCTTTTCGTGACGAAACGTTTTGTTGTTTCTTTATACCCATATGTCCATACTTGAAGGAGGCCGATTTTTGGGCACCTATGGGCGCAAGTGCAAAATTCGTAAACAAATGTTACGGTTTCTGGATACCCATATTCCCCCAAACATTACAGGACGGTTTTGTTCCCCAGGGTCCATAGACTACGCCCATTGGTCAACGCCTTCAATTCAGCGAAATCGTAAAATTAATGTCATATTCACATTTTTTTCACAAGGCAGTATCTCATAAAAAAGTTCACCGTGCACCATCGAATATAAAGTATTATGCAAGGTTGCAATTAGAGGAAAAACATCAATCTTAAAGTGTGATACATCGATGTTTGATTCAAGTTGGCTGCATTGTTGACGGTTCTCAAGTTTAGCAAGAATGTGGTCCATGCGTTGCTCATCGGTGACCGCCATGGCAGATTAATGTACAACATGAACAAAACTACTCTATAATATTGTTTTTCTATTGCTATTGAGAAGTTAGCCAGCGTGAAGCCCGGTGATATTAACACAGCGCATTGGCTAACAACAGCCTCTCAATTCCTCCGCTATTATGTGACGTATACGCAACCCTCGATGATATTGAGAAAACTTTCTCAGTTCGTTGTGAATGCCATTGCCCTAGTATTGTTTCGTGCGAGAAGACAACCACTGGTAATTCACGGAAGCCGGAATGTTGTCCTCTATATATGTATGTGGGATTAGTCAGTTGCCGATAGAGGTTCAAGAGGTCATCCGTCCGTTCATCGAAAATAACGGGTATTTTTTCCTCCCAAAGAATGTTTTGATAGCGATGATAACAACCAAGATAAACTAGGGCGTTCAGATGGATATGATAAGATTTTATCAGCCCACAATGGATCATCAGGATGCACTCGACAAGAGTTCGGTCCTGAAGTTCCTAATTCTATCAATTTTGATAATGACTCATACTTTAAAAATTTAATTGACTGAGCCGCAATGCTTGCAGCTTTATTCGCAAGAGCAGCTGGAAGCATTTCAATGTTCAGAAGAAATTATCGAAATGTTTTCTTTGCTAAAATTAATTATTATCACAGCTTATCCATGCCATTCTCAATACACCGAGCTTTTGTTCGTGTTGTATAAGTACATAAATCTGCCATCGCGGTCACCGATAAGCAACGCATGAACCACATGTTCTCAAACTTGAGAGCCGGCAAAAATACAGCCAACTTGAATTACGTCGAAATATTATGCATCTTCATTTTACCCTAATTTTGAGTTGAGATATGATGGGTAAGTATAAAAAGGGGTTCTTGAGGTCAATGACTTTGAAAACAGAATTTTGTTTTTTTCAAGACAAAAACATCGATGTGTCACACTTTACCATGTGAGCCCTACACTCGGCAAAATAGACAAAACCATTTTTAAAAATTGTTCTTCTGGGGATATCGACATACTTCCTGAGCAAGAGTTTAATGATTTTGTGCGAGCTTTAATTTTCTGATATTAGGGTGGTACATTACAGAAATGGTCTCTTCGGGACAAAAACATCGATGTATCAAACTTTAAGATCCGGCTGTTAATGCAGAAATATAACGTAAAAGCGCGACCCCTACGTTCGGCAAAGTTTCGAAAAATTTCACTGGTTCTGGATGCCCACAAATGCATTAGGGGAAATATATATAAAGTAGAAGAGCCCTAAACAAATTTTTGCTCAGGACTTTTTTAAGTACCTCAAAGCGAAACATTTCCCCCCTTTCGTCCGATTTGGTCCATTTTCAATACCAACGGCTCTGCCACCATAAGACGTGTATCTGGTAATATATAAGACTCAAGTTCTAAAAATTTTTTGCCGATACCTCAACTCTATAATCAAAAAAAAAGCACGACAGCTTTTACATTTAAGAGCACCTCAAAAACTTAGCGAACAGTTTTTGGTCTCTACTGAATGTTTGGAGTTAAAATCGTTCTATTGAACATATGTGCAAAAATTTAGCTAAAAGATCTTAAAATAAGAGAAATAAGTTTTAAAAACATTTCAGGATTCCTTGTTCTATGCGGCGATTACTGTCGTCTATGATGAACGTTCGTTCTCAATCGATTTCGTTGAGACCAATTAGATTAGGGTTAAGTTTAAGTGTTAAAAACAATTTTCAAACGTATTTATTTACGCAGGTAAAACATCTTAAGTGTTTCTGATCAAATGAGAACCTTTATGTTGTGTTTTTTCGTTATTCGAATAACCGAAAACCCTATGCTTAGTTTATGTTATTAAAAAACATATACAAAAAATATATTTTTTTCAATGCGATTATTTTGTTTTCATATTTATTTGTATACCCTGAAACGGGGTATTATAAGCTAAAAGTTATAAATGTCTGTAACTACAAACAAATTTAAGCTACCCCACCTTTAAGTATACCGATCAGTGTTGCCAGAACTTGGAGTTGAAAACCAGCTAAATTTTTCTAAAAAAAGGGTAGAAAACAGCTAAAAAAACGACAAAAAAATAAAAAGCAATTTACTTATTTCGATTTAAATTTAAAGCAAAATCGTTTTCTTTGGCCATGTTTGAACAATAAATTTTACGATAAGACATCTTAACTAACTATTTAATTTAAAATAAAATTGAAAGTCTCTGTCGTAGCATGTGGTCCGATAATGCTGAAGTAGCGTTCACCGAAGCGGGCCGCGTGGTGTGATTATGTCAGTAAACCGAGGTTCAACCCTGGCCGTTTCTACTAACTTTAAAAGTTTTCTATCATTGGGATGAAAGTATCTTCTATAAAAAAACAGAGGCTATGAATTTAAGTGGAGTACTCGTACTACTATTGTCCGTTTTAACCTTTACTACACATTTGAAATTTGTATGTTAATATCTTTTTGGCGAACAGTATTTAAATGTAAAAAGTACCTTAAGTTTATTATACCAGAAAAATACCTTTCTGGTCTAAGAAGCCTTTTACTTTTTGTGCAATTTAAAGCGAGCTTTTTATAATCCTTGTTCACATTCCACAATATAATAAATCTTTTTGAATGGGAAGGATTCTTAATCGGGAGACAAGGATATAAACCAAGCCGTTTTAAAAACATTTAAACGCGTATAATTTAGAGAAATTAAAGAAACAATGTTGTTGTAAATCGTGTTTAGTAAACTATTGTCGTAACTTTTAAAGGCATTATTTGAAATAAAAATAATCCTTAAAACTACAATAGGAAAATTTTGCAAAAAATCTACGTTTTTTTCCAATGACAAAAATGTATTCAGCATTTAATTTCGTTGAAACTTATAAAGAAAACTTTTGTTAACAAATTTTCAAATGTAATCCTCCGATAATTTTTTTTGGAATAAGTTGTTTAAAAAATGTGTGTTATATATGTATATGGGTCATTTCAAGTCAAGTAACCCAACTTTTGGAATCGGTGTCTTCCTATCGGGATGAAACTTGCACCAAGGTTAGACCACTTGGATAGTAATTTAGACACAAACTTTGAACGAGATCCGTCAATGATTCTCTGAGTTGGATGGGGTCGAATTTGGACATTTTGGTGTTGTTTGGGCCATTTTGCTTAAATGAAAGCTTAGGTCGTTTCCTTTAAGAGCTTTATGATCTGTGACCTTTTAATCTATCAAAAAAATGTTTTGCAACTCAAAACAACGTTTCTGTGTATATGAAAATGTCCAATACTTAAACCCTTCATCATATACGAGTACCATAAATTAAATTAAAAAATAGATATGTACTCGTATAAATGGATCTCATGTGATTAAGATTAAATTTGATTAAACTATTTATTAATATTAATTATTTATTAATTTAATTATTACTACAGATAAATAAAAAAATATATTTTCTATAATTCTCTTTAAAACAGTGTTTTTATCCCTGAGGTAGACATACTGTGCATATTTTATTATCGAGGGTATGAAATTTTAGTTAGATATTTTACATACCGTTAGAAAGGCTAACTTGTCTAGTTTCTCAGTATAAGATTAATTTTTAAGATTTAAAAAGCACCTACACAATACGCTAAAAACTGCAAGAAACGTTGTTTTGAGTTACAAAACATTTTTTTTTGATAGATAAAAAGGTCGCATCCCACTTAGAGACCATAAAGTAGGGTTATATATTTAAGACTAAAAGTCGACTTAAAGACTTTTCGACTATTACAAAAAATCGAAAGTCGTCTTTTAGACTTTTTAGTATAAAAAATTCATTTAAAGTCGACTTTTTTTTAGTAAATGAAAATGCAATATATTGGAATTAAAAAAAGGGTTTCTTAGTATAAAAAACTTGTATTTAAGAAAGTAAGAGTGATTACAAAATAATAAACATCAGGAATTTCAAGTAGTTTTTACATTAGTAATATCCTAGTGTTAAAAACTTAAAACAAAATTGATTTTATAAAGCTGTCGATTAATATACATAGAACCATATCCGCATGTCCGCATCAATTGAACTCAAAAAGATGATCATATTATATTCTATTTTGGAAAAATACGGTTCCGAATTAGGGAAGCAATAAGAACTACATGCAAAAATAATCTCTCACGCGGAACAGAAGACATTTTTTTTTGCTATTTTCGCAAAAAATGTTCTCCATAATATAAGTAGTATTGGATTTTTTTGTTTTACGACAGAGCCTTCAGATAGTCCTTCAATTGCGCCTAGTGCTTACACTCTTGTCAAGGAAACTCCCATTTGTTATCCTCTTCGTTGGCCTTGGAACTCTCAATCTCTTCGGCCACATAAACATCGGGTAAATGTGTATCAATAGGTATTAGAGAATTTCTTATTTCGATGTTTATCAGTTCGCCTTAAAAATATTAAAAATAAACTTGTTGTATTGCTGAATATAATTTCAGTGTTAGTATACTTACCGTCTTGATTTATTACTCTGGATGAATCTGGAACTTTTTTGTATATCCCAATCGGCGAAAAAAAATTAAAGCGCATAATAAATTCATTTTAATACGCATTGTTTCGATGATAATTACAAATATTTGGAGTAAAATAAAACAGTCGAAAAAGTCGACTTTTTTAAAAACCAATAGTCGACTTGCCGACTTTAGACAAATTTAACTTTTTTTTACTTTTTCTCAACTTTTTAAGGTTTTTTAGTGGGTAAAAAAAAATTTTTTAATATTACCTTTTTCTTTGTGCACATTAGAAAAGAAATACGACTGATTCGATTCTCTCTATCGTATTTCTATTCTCACGCCCTCATATGTTATTTTGTTTTGTATGTCACCTTGGAAAGGTAATATTTGTTTATAACCTACTAAAAAACACTTAAAAATAAAAGTTTTGAAAAAATGAGTTCTTTTAATATGTCGTAGTGGAACTTTTATCGTGCCAATATCTATCGAAAAATCGATGGCACAATATCGATTGCTATATCGACCTAACCTAATATACATATTTTCTTTTTATATATCATTATAATTACAGTATGTTAATCTGGCAATACCAAGTCATACTTTACGTTATCTTTTAAAATAAGCAGAGATCATAAGAAATAAATTCTCTTAGTTACCATTTATATTGCAACAAGGAATATACGAGTTTTAATAATTCGCCTAGTTTGATTGCGTTCTGATAAAATATTAATATTTCTAAAGCTTAGCAAAGAAAATATTTGCAAAAATTTATGAAAATTTTTACGAATTTGAATTAGTTTGTTTTGCCTTAAACGAATTAGAAACATTTTTAGTACAGATGCTGTGTTTGATGCAGGGATTCCTAGAGTTGCAACCTTGTCTGCTCTTGGCTGTAGAAAATTACATGTTCACATCCTTTTGATATTACCAATTAGGATTGTGATAATAATTTCCCTTAATTTAAAATACAGGACTGTAAATATAATTTTTGAGGTGTAAGGCTGAACGCCAGCCCAATATACATGATTTAAAATATAAGATGCACGTTTGTTATCTAATATCGGTGAATTATAAAAAAAATATATGGGCAAATCTACGGTATAGTACGATTCCATGTCACTCAGGCTTCTAACCACTTTAAGAGCAATATATAATATTTCTGCAAGTGTCATAATTTTCAAAACGACGAGTTTAACCTCGCCAACATCCTAAAGTTTTAAAATTATGCTGTTAATGTAGTCTACTGAGCTAAGGTCTACCCTAATTTACCCTAATTTTGCTTGTAACTTTCGAAAGTTGTTCAACTCTTTTGGCTATAACTTTTTCAGCATAAAAGAAAATCATTCTAATTTTTTTGTGGATGATAGTAATGATGTTGCAAAATCTTCTATATGTTGAAAAAAGCATGTGCCATCACTGAGGAATAAATGGTAGCTCTTCAAAATCTGTCACTCTGTTTTTGCATAAAACGAAAATTAATACAATTTTCTTTTTTGCGCTTTCAGCGTGAACGTAATTGCAAATTTTTTAATATTGGATTATAAACGACAAAGATACTAACAAAAGGCGACCAAACAATTTAGTGTGCCTTCAGCAACAAAGAAATTATGACAGTACAAACATCATCAGGTCGATGCGTGCAGATCATGAAATTTCATATTTTTTGAAGAGCACATCCGCAGTTTGAAAAATAACTAGTGGCAACCCTGTGTGATCGGTAAATATGAGTACTACTAATAATGTGTGTAAGTGCTAAATAGATCGAATTATTATTTTGGTACCGAGAGCCATTTTAGGTTAAATTTTGTTGATTTTCATAGGGTTTTCAAGCTTAACTTGCAATAGAACCAAAAGGGACAATCCGATCATTTTAGCACTTTCACAAAACAATAGTGCCTATAAACTCTATGATATAAGCCAAATTTCAACCTTTAATTCTTTAAACTATGGATGTGCCAATCAATTAAAAAAATAATTTTTAGCGTCCTGTTGAGTAAAAAGTACCGTAAAGGTAAAAACATCATCCGATCTATTTAGCACTTTCACATAATAATTGCATTGATCATACGGAGAATTTAAGATATATTGGATGCTATAATTCTCAAAACTGCGGGTGTGCCTTCCATTTTGAATTTGCCTTTCAGCGAATTTTGGAGAAAAACTGTTGTAGATAATTCAATGTTTTACCGATCCATTTTGCACTTTCACATAATAATTGTCATGTTAATATCTACCATTTAAAATATATTTGACCCAATAATTGTTTAAACCGCTGATGTGCCACTCAATTTTGTTCTGTATTTTTTGGTAATTTATAGAACAAACTTTAACATTTTCTAATATTTATTTTCATCGTACATTCCTTAAGAAATCAGCTGCTGTCACTTTCCTTTAAAAGAAAATAAATGGTCTTTTGAGGACAAAAGTGCTGTTACTTCTAAAAAAATAAAAATAAAACACTAAAAAATTAACATTATTATATTTAAAAATAACTATTTATTTTTAATTTTACAAAATTTTACATTCTAAAAATTATAGGATTTTTCGCTTATAACTTCTTCAGCACTTGAAAAAAATGATGCACGCGAGCACATTATTTATATTTAATGTATTTTTAACAAGTTGACGCTAAAATAAAACGTGTGCCTCTAATTTTTAATTTTTCAAAATTGAAATCGGACTATTTTGTAGATTTTCCCATATATTATTTTTTGATAAACAAAAAGCCAACAAAGCTAAATAATGTCCAAAAAAAGATAGAAAAAAGCTTAAAGCGAAATCCTCCCGGAAAACTCGAAAACCTACTAAATCTAGCGGAAAAGCTAAATAGGCAACTGTAACAGCTGATTCCGCTTAACGATGACTGTCCGTCTTCCGACCATCTCAAGCTTGTAATCAAACTACAGGTCGCGATTGTTAACTGTTCTGTAACCGTATAATTAATGCAGCGATAAACTTTATCAACAGAGTTTTTAACATAAGTGACAAAAGTTTCCATAGCGACAATAAAACTCGCATTAAGAACGTATTAAGGAAAATGACTTTCCAATTAAAACTATAAAGGACTTAGGCCGAGGCCATGCAATGAGCGGCAAAGCGGTGAGCGGCAAAAAATTAAAACATATGAAATAGTATTGAATTGGCCTCGCGCTGAGCGGCATGTGAGCGGCATATCTGAACGGCTAGGCGGCGCCGCTCAGAAATAGAACTTGCTCTAATTTTCAGTTGGTTTCTGAGCGGCAAGGAAAAAACATGTCAAAAGTAATGCAAAGATTTTAATTTTCGCTATTATGGCAAGACAGATTAACAAATTATAAAAATAAAAATATAAAGGACAAATTATGGAAGAGAGCACCAATGAACATTGATGCAGAATTTCTTAAATTGGAAATACTTAAAAAGGAGGTGCTGCAGTTTTTCAAAATTTATGGAAAAGTTTGATAGTTTGGAAAATTAGAAATTCGAGGAGAAATACAAATATTAATTTTACAAAAAATTGACAAATAAAACAAATAAAAAAAACTACCTCAAACTTAAAACAAGCCTTTGCTCTGCAGAAATTGCTTTTCTTTGTTTTGTCAATCTGGGTTTAACTTTTTTCAACAGTGTATCAAAGGATTCCACAGACATACGGCAGTATTGTCAAATTCTGTAGGTTTTGATATAAATGGTTAAATTCGCCATAATGTAGCCTTGCTCGATTTATTGAATGAACACCAAATTTTTTTCTCAAACGCATTAACCTCTTATAAGTAAGAATACGATTTTCGCGTAATAACCTCACTTGACAATGGCATTTTAATACCTAACCGCTTAGAAATGACGCTCAGTAATAAGCCACGTGTTGCTCAAATTTGCCACTCAGCCTCTCACCGCTCGCCGCTTTGCCGCTCATTGCGTGGCTTCGGCCTTAGACGGACGAAAATCAAGCGAAGCAAAACAGCTAGGGAAAAAAGATAAATGACTTAAAAAGCAATGCGTAAATACCAGGTTACTTCTAAAGGTTCAACAAATCGGACGTTTATAAAAAAGACAAATTTGTATTAGCGCCCGGAATTTCAGGACAGTTAACGAATTATTTAGTAAGACAAAATCGAGGGTGTACAATGAAGAAAAGTCCAATTTAGTTTATAAGATTAAAAGTGAAGGCCAAAAGTCCTACGTATGCCAAAAGGTTGGCACTACTGGGACAAATCTAAAGACTAGACTTTCTGTTGACAGACCAATCGAGCAGAAGACTGCCCATTAGCAAAACTTTAACGACGTGCAAATTTGAGCACAGAAGAGAAATTATAAGAGAAGATACACTTTGGAGATGCTTTACATCAACGAGAGTGAACTTTAAAACTGGCACGGATAGATGAGCGCTAGGGGTGCGATAGTGCACGAGTTTTCGATTTTGATACGGCTCACCCCCTTATTTTGTGGGGTTTGGAAAAAAAAAACATGGGCCAAAAAATGGGGGAGGTGGGATGGGGGCAAGTGATAGCTCATCGAGGTCAAAGGTTGTTGTAAGGGGGAAAATATTCACAAAACCCCCCGCAACTGCCTAAGAGCCACCCCTAGAGGGGTAAAATGTATGACCGACCCATAACTACCCAGTATCTTCACCCCCTAAGGGGTTACCCTACAAAAAAATTAAAATTTTAAAATTTTGCTCCCACCTTTTTAACTACCCCAAAAGTGCCCCTAGAGGAATTAAATGTAAGACCAACTCCCAATATTTCAGCAACTCCAACAGTTTCTTAGAACAAATCCACCCTCTATCTTCAAACTTTAAGGGAGTCGCCATACAAATTTTTGTCATGAATACCCTCTATCGCTAACCCATAAGAAGAGTCCAATGCAAAATGCACTTAAAACGACCAAACAAATCAAAAATCACCACAAAATAATATTTTAGTTTAAATTTTCTGTTATTATTGAAGATAATTTATATTCATTTTTATTTAATGTAAAAATACATGTTTTTGTAATTCGAAATTTTTTATGGTTCGGAAATTTTAGTCAAATTAATTTAATTTTCATGTGATGGATATTTCTTCCGATTTTCGTCGACGACCTCAAGTGACAATACTTATATTTTTCCATCATCTTAGGGCAATTTTATATTACTTGAGGTCGCCGCCGAAAATCGGAAGAAATGGGTTAGCGATAGAGGGTATTCATGTCAAAAAATTGTATGGGGAGTTCCTTAACGATTGAAGACAGAGGGTGGATTTGTTCTAAGAAACAGTTGGAATTGCAGAAATTTTGGGAGTTGGTCTTACATTTAACTCCTCTAGGGGCACTTTTGGGGTAGTGAAAGCAGTGGGAGCAAAATCAAAAAAAAAATTGTAGGGAGCCCCCTTAGGGGATGAAGATAGGAAAAAATATTGGGAGGGAAAAATTAATGGGGATCGGTGATACATTTTACCCCTCTAGGTGCGACTCCTAGGTAGTTGCGGGGCTTTTTGTGGACATTTTCTCCCATCCCACGACCTTTGACCTCGATGAGCTGTCACTTGCCCCCATCCCACCTCCCTCATTTTTGGCTAATGCATTTTTATTCCAAACCCCACAAAATAAGGGGGTGGTTCATACCCAAATCTTACTACTTAGAATCTCCATACAACACTATCCCACCCCTAATGCAGGGAATTTCTTACATTGGGAATATATAGTACTTATATATTTCCTTATCTGCAGAACATGGATTATGTTCTTTCTGTGTGTGACGATTGGTCACTTTTGGTTGAATGGGTACGTTAATAACCGAAACTGTCGCATTTGGAGTAAGGAAATTCCACCAGCCTCAAAAAGTCACTGTTTGGTGTGCTCTATGGGCAGAGGAATTCATTGGTCCATATTGCTTTAAAAATGAATTAATTTTAATTAATGACTTTCCTGCCTGAATTAGAGGATTTCGATGTGGACGATCTTTGGTTCCAACAAGACGCTGCATGCCTTACAGCCAACAAAACAATCAATTTACTGAAGGAATCTTTCGGGGAGCGCATTATCTCGCGACGTGGGCCTGTAGCGTGACCTCCACGATCGTGCGATTTAACACTGCTGGGCTTATGGGTGATGTGAAATCGCTTGTCTACGCAGATAAGCCCAATACGATTGATGTCTTGAAAGAGAATATTCGGCGTGTTTTTTCTGACATACGTCCCCAAACCTCTCGAATGGAATTTATTCGAACCAGCAGCGGCGTCCACTTGCCCGAAATTATTTTTAAAACATAATAAAATAATAAAGTCCATGAGTCGAATCATTAAAAAAGACTTGGGACTTTCAAACGATGTACCAGACATTTATTGACTGCAGCTTTAAAAAAAAATAGTATTGAGAAATGCAAGCGTCTTTTGGTGAAACACGCTTATAACACAGTACAACAGCCAATCTGGGGGTGAGAAATTCCAAGTCAGGGTGATGGTACTAGGTCAGTATATTAAAACCCTCAAAGGGTTTTGCGTTCGTATGTGCCAGTCGTTCTCGAGTTATGTCAAACTACGTTTTTGCCAACATTTTACAACTAAGCGAAAAAACATCAAGATAAGGAAAAAATGTAAAAGGTCATAAAAAAACTGGCACATACGAATGCAAAACCCTTTTAGGGTTTTAATATACTGACCTAGTACCATCACCCTGACTTGGAATTTCTCACCCCCCAGATTGGCTGTTGTACTGTGTTATAAGCGTGTTTCACCAAAAGACGCTTGCATTTCTCAATACTATTTTTTTTAAAGCTGCAGTCAATAAATGTCTGGTACATCGTTTGAAAGTCCCAAGTATTTTTTAATGATTCGACTCATGGACTTTTGCGTGATATTCATCTCACGGGCCATGATTTTCTGTTTTCGGAGCGGATTTCTGTGAATTCTTGATTTAACGGCTTTGATGACATGCGGTGTTCGAACAGTGGCGGTCTTTTACATCTCCAGTCTCCTCAAACAGTTTTATGCATCGGTAGACGAACATGCGGACTTTCACTGGCCGGAGCTTTTTGAAAATATCTCTTTTTTCATTTCACACTTGAAAAGCGCTATTACAGCGATACGGGTCTCATTATCTGAGTACTCCATGATGAAAGTTGAAACAATTTTAAAATCCTGTTACAGACTTACTCTATTAAGGTTAGCTTTCAAAACCCATATCACATTAACGGGGTATGTTCAGTTCTACTATTGAAATGGATGTGTTCAATGTTGTAACAGTATTTATGTCCCTACTAAGTATATACGAGTATAAAAATGAAATTGGTTTGTTACACCGCTTAAAACTTGAAACGACTGAGGCAAACTGGATAATTGCTAAGGTTAAAGGCCCATTTAGTCTCGACGGTTGACGGTGGACGGTTGACGGTAGACAATCAGCTATTTCAGTTGGGGGTTGCATTTTGCATGTGTTAGAGGGAGATAACTACAGTTTGACGGTTGACGACGGTAGACTTCTGCAGGTTGCAGAATCTACCGTCAACCGTCGAGACTAAATGGGCCTTTAGGAAAAAAGAAAGTTTGGACTGTGGGCGGAGGATGCGAGACAAAACTGTTTTTTTGAGCTAGAAGGCTGACAATTGGTACAACATTTTAGGGTACGTTGGGGATGGTCTGTATGTAGATGGTTTATGTGTAGTTTTCATGAAATCAACCCAGTGGGCGTGGTACCTCCCATACAAATCACAAATTAAAAATTCATTATTTCTGCCCCTGTTAACGGTATTTGAACAATAATTAATATGTCGGTTCAGTGCACCTGTCATTCTTCTTCGAAATATCAATCCACCACGACTTTGCAACGGAATCATACATTCAATAAAAATAAAATTGAAGGCAACGAAACGTACGCTGGGTCAGCTAATTTGATGTAAAAAAATTAATAAAAAATATTCAACGGAAACTGACTATTTTTCAATAAAACAGAATATGTGACGTGCAAAATCGAAAGGGACCTAAGGGTAAAAACCAGTTTTGTTCAGGAGAGCCATTTTAAGGATTTAAATACGTGTATCTTTGGTGTACCATCACTTTCATAAAACGCGCATATCTCTGGGAGAGAACACTTTTGGGTCTCATTCGTTGCTCAGATGTTGTCCACATCAAAAAAAAAGTGAAAATTGATTTTTTACCCTTAGGTCCCTTTTCTATGCGCTGTCACATATATTATTTAATATACACGCAGAAAAAAAGTATGGTTGGGGTGACAATATTCGAAGAGGATCACACTATTGTTGGGTATATGGTTGTTGCACAACAATATTATGATCCTCACAACAATAGTATGATTCACACATAACCATACTATGATCCCCACAACCATACTATGATTAACACTCAACCATGCTATGATCTCCACAATCATACTATGATCATCACAACAATAGTATGATTCACACTCAACCATACTATTATCCTCACAACCATAGTATGTTTCTCATACAACCATAGTATGATCTTGGCAACCATAGAAGATGAACACGCAACCATGCTATTATCCCTACAACCATAGTATGATTCACTCAACCATACTATGATCGCCAAAACTATTTATTAGGATTGGGTAATGTTGTTAAAATAGAGATTTTTATCAAGCAAGTTATATTAAATTGCATTAATTTAATAGCCAGAATTGAGGCCATGTTTTTCTTAAACATTTCATTCAAGAAACAAAAATATATATTCCAACGGCAGCCGAAAATACGTTTAGTTCCCAGCAGGGGTGAATGCTACTTCACCATCCGTAGACCCCAAGAAACGAATGTGATTAAAATATCAATGGCTATATACTTAAGTGAAGGCAGATTTTTAATAAACAACAACCACACGCAAATAAAAGATATGGTTACTACATGGTCACGACAACACTTATATGTTCTCTACAATAAAAACATGTTCGTCGCAACCATAGAATTGTTTTTTGAATTTCATTTTGACAACAGTATGATTGCGGCATCTATTTTGCAATTTAATTGTAATGGCCTACGCAACAAAATCAGTGAGGTCATAGAATTTATGAATCGGAGAAACATCATGGTCGCCGCGATCCAAGAAACTAAGCTGAATGCCACCTGCAGCCTGCACAGTTGTGACGGATACAACATGCTACGTAACGATCGCACCAGAAGTGGAGGTGGGGGACTTGCTTTCCTGTTACACCATTCTGTGCAGTACAGACCTATTTCGCCTGAGCTTGACTCTTGAGACCCATACATGGAATGTATGGGGGTAGCAGTCAAGTCTGGAACTGCCGAAATAGAGCTTTACAACGTATACATCCCGCCGGTTGGTAGCTGTGCCCCTCGTTATCTGCCAGACATTAGCAATTTGCTACAAGGCAATAACCGCTTGGTCCTAGGAAACTTTAATGCTCACCACGAACTGTGGCATTCTCTCCTAGACAACGACCAGAGGGGCATAGCTTTGGCAGAGCAAATTGATAGCTCTACGTTCTGCACAGTGAATGAGGACGCCCCCACGCGGATTATGGGCGATTGTCATAGCTCGCCAGACATCACTTTGGCATCGCCTGGCCTGATCAACGACGTCACCTGGCAACCCGTCATCTCACTAGGATCGGACCACCTTCCCATAATTTTCTCCATAAATAGACCAACCGATTTCATAACCTCTGAACGCCGTACGTTTCTCAATCAAAAAAAGGCTGATTTGGAGGCCTTCAGAGAAGCCACCAACCGCAGCTTTAATAATCTAGCTATTCCGTCGGACGCTCGGGTAGCCGAGAAAAAGTTCCGGGCCATCATTAACGCAGCAGCCGCTCGCCATATCCCTGCTGGTCGAATACCCGAAGTACGACCAAACTTCCCAGCAGAGGCAGCGGGACTCGCAGACGAGCGTGATGACATTCGTCGCTCCAACCCTACTGACCCTAGAATTAGGGATCTCAACTCCGAGATCAGTAGGTTGGTCAACGAATATAAGCGGAACAAATGGCTAGACCACTTAAAGCAGAGCAACTTGAGTTCCGGAATTGGTAAGTTGTGGACAACGGTCAAATCACTCTCTAACCCTGTAAGGAAGGATGATCGGACAGCTGTCACGTTCGGTGATAGAACAGTGACAGATCCGAAGCGGTGCGCGTGTTATTTTAACCGGCTTCTTATTGAGCACCCAGAGAGTGATAAGGCGACAAGGAGAGTTTTGCGTCGTATCCGCGCTCTCCGAGTCGAAGAGGCACCACCACAATTTACCGTTGGCGAAGTTGCCCATGTCATCCGCAGCGCAAAGTCATCAAAGGCGCTGGGTCCGGACGGAATCTCAATGCTGATGTTAAAGCACTTGGATACTCCGGGAGTAGAGTACATGACCAAAGTACTCAATCTGTCGCTAGCCACTCACGAAGTTTCCGATGCCTGGAAAATGGGCAGAGTGGTCCCGCTACTGAAGCCAGGCAAAGACGCAAGTAAAGGAGATTCGTACAGGCCGATCTCCTTGCTTTCTCCAGTAGCAAAGACGCTTGAAGCACTGCTCCTCCCCAGCCTGATCGAACACTTTCTTGGTGCTGATCATCAGCATGGATTCCGCAAGCAGCACAGCACAACAACTGCTTTACACGCCATCACCACACGTATAAGTCGCGGCGTTAACCAGAACAAGCCTAACGACAGGACGGTCCTCGTGGCTCTTGACCTCACAAAAGCCTTCGACACGGTCAATCATGCCACTCTGTTCGAGGACATTGAAGAAACGTCCCTTCCGCCCCGTTTGAAACGTTGGGTCGTAAACTATATGTGTGGGCGCCAGTCATATGTAGAATTTAGAGACAGAAAGTCGAAGCCCCGTAGAGTTAAACAAGGAGTTCCCCAGGGTGGAGTTTTATCCCCGGCTCTGTTTAACCTCTACCTCTCTAAAATTCCTGCACCACCAGACGGCGTTGAAATTGTGTCGTACGCTGACGATTGCACAATTCTGGCGTCAGGACCTAAAGTGGATGACATTTGCGAGAAAATCAACTATTACCTCACTGACTTAGCACGTTTCTTCACTGCGAGGAATATGAAAATATCCGCCTCCAAATCATCAGCCACACTGTTTACTGCTTGGACCGCAGAGGTGCGGTTGTCACTCAATGTGAAAGTCGATGACGTCAACATCCCGACCACCAACTACCCCAAAATCCTTGGGGTCACATTGGACAGCCTTTTTAGATCCTCTGCACATGCTACAGCTATCTGCGATAAACTCAAAAGTAGGAACAAGGTCCTCAAGTCACTTGCCGGCAGTACTTGGGGAGCCGACAAAGAAACCTTGTTGACCTCTTACAAAGCGATAGGTCGGTCTGTAGCAAACTACGCAGCACCTGTATGGTCGGCGAACGTGAGTACGACGCAGTGGAAGAAAATTCAGACTTGCCAGAATGCCGCCCTTAGAACATCAACAGGGTGTCTTCTTATGTCCTCTGAGGACCACCTACATGAGGAGACGAAGGTCCTTACCGTGCGCAGACACAATTTCCTGTTGTCTAAGCAATACCTGCTAGGGTGTTTTCGCAGCAGTCATCCTAACCACCATCTCTTGAACAGGATGCCTCCACCCAGGCAGAACAGGTACGATCTTCATGATCTAGAGAGAGAGAGGTCCAGCGGTATAAGAGAGAACCTTTAGATCATCGAAACTATCAGGCAGGTTTGAACAACATTCACGCCGATGATGTCGCAGCAGCAGTAACCAGCTACCGTGTGAATGTAGTGCTAGGGGAACATCGCCCGGAGATTTCACCTGAGGAGAAGGTACTACCTCGGCAGACACGCGTGGTTCTGGCGCAGCTGAGATCTGGATGGTGCAGCCGCCTCAATTCTTACTGGACACGAATTGATGCTAACGTTCCGGACATCTGTCCCGCCTGCCATCAGGGACCACATGATGTACTGCACCTCTTCAATTGTGCGGCCAAGCCCACTCAGCTGACCCCCAGGTCTCTGTGGACGCATCCAGTTCAAATGGCGCGTTTCCTTCACCTGGATATCGAAGCAGATCCCCCATAGACGAACAAGACTTCAAAATAAATATATTGTTGTTACAACAACAACAACAAATTTTAACATTTTACAAAAAAAGATATGATTGGTACTGGTATGAACAAAAATAATTGATCAATGGTGTGTTGTTAGATCCGTAGTGCGAGTCAGTGATACAGGTACAGTTTAAGCGGGAAGCAAATGATAACAAAATCTTCCTCGTCGGCTTCGCAGTACTCGCAGCCACTGTCACTGTACTCGCACCAATATGGCAAATCCATAAGTTTTCTGGTTGTGGGTATTTGAGGTGCAAAGATGTGATTTTTCGCCTACTATCCATACGTCAATTACGAAGAATTTGGAATCAATACACAGATGCTGGCCGGATAAATAGTGAGGGTGGTGTTGATCAAAAGGTTTTCCTTTGGCCACTAGAATACTTCACAAGGTGTTTTAATTATCACAAGTATTTTTAGAGTATTTTCCGTTTTTTACTTTAATTTACACCGTATCAACTTTCTATATAAGTGTTTCCACTCGCACGTGTTAAAAAATCTTCTGCCCAATTTGAAAAGAAACTTCTTTTCATCTCGGTCAGAATTCTTCTCCGCTGTACCGTTTTCTGTGCTTGAGCAATATTACCTTCAAAACTAGTTTGTCACACACAAAAAAAATATATGACGAAGAATTTCCAATCAAAATGAGACGCCAATAACTCTGAATAGTGGAACCTCTTGTAATAACAAACTCAGCTGAGCCGAACTCGCAATGACAGATAATTCAGCAAACCATATCACAACAATCTAAATATGACATTAATATATATTTAGATAAGATAAAATTAAGAGTTAAAAGATAAAAAAATCTACGTAGATAGAGTATTTATATGAGGGAACTGAGAGTAAGTACCTTTTTCGAAAAAACTGTTAGTTATATAATTATTTTTATCTTTTACAAAGGGTATATTGTATAGAGGTGCAAAGATGTGATTTTTCGCCTACTATCCATACGTCAATTACGAAGAATTTGGAATCAATACACAGATGCTGGCCGGATAAATAGTGAGGGTGGTGTTGATCAAAAGGTTTTCCTTTGGCCACTAGAATACTTCACAAGGTGTTTTAATTATCACAAGTATTTTTAGAGTATTTTCCGTTTTTTACTTTAATTTACACCGTATCAACTTTCTATATAAGTGTTTCCACTCGCACGTGTTAAAAAATCTTCTGCCCAATTTGAAAAGAAACTTCTTTTCATCTCGGTCAGAATTCTTCTCCGCTGTACCGTTTTCTGTGCTTGAGCAATATTACCTTCAAAACTAGTTTGTCACACACAAAAAAAATATATGACGAAGAATTTCCAATCAAAATGAGACGCCAATAACTCTGAATAGTGGAACCTCTTGTAATAACAAACTCAGCTGAGCCGAACTCGCAATGACAGATAATTCAGCAAACCATATCACAACAATCTAAATATGACATTAATATATATTTAGATAAGATAAAATTAAGAGTTAAAAGATAAAAAAATCTACGTAGATAGAGTATTTATATGAGGGAACTGAGAGTAAGTACCTTTTTCGAAAAAACTGTTAGTTATATAATTATTTTTATCTTTTACAAAGGGTATATTGTATAGTGTGAGTGAAGGCGCCTAGTAGAAAAATGGTATGGTATATTACATATATATTAATTTCAGCAGTTTGTTCTGAGAAATCTGCAGACGTTTAATATGACAATCAGAAGCATCATACCAGACAGGAGTCCCGTAGTTTAATAAAGAATCAAAAATAAGTTTAAATATTAATAATTTGTTATCTATGGAAAGCTCTGATTTTTTATTTATAAACGGATATAGAATCCTGGTTGTCATATTCAGTTTATGTATCGTGTACGAGTATGACACATGTTCATTTGTTATTAAGTTAATTTTTGCTATTGCGGTTTTGTAACCCAGTCTTATTTGTCGAGGCTTAACCTAAAACACTAACATTTATTCGGTTTTTGGTAATATTTTGGTCGGAAAAATAATTGTCCAGTGGCAGCAATGTTATCTGGACACATTGAAAGAATTATTTTTTTCCAAATTAAAACAATTATTTTTTTCCTATGACATCTCACGTGTAAAGAATAATTGCTTCTTCCAGAGACGTGTTCTACACACAAAAAATTGTCGTTCTGGTGTTAGACTCTTAATTTTCGGATTGATAAGTTTCATTCCCCAATTGGACCGAGCGAATTTTAGGCGGTTAAAAATATTCTTAGGCTCTTTGCTGTGAGTGATTATCAAAACATATGTTAAATATTTGATAAGAAAACTCAGAAATTCGGTCGTATCGCTTTCTGTTAAAAATATATCTTGCAATGTCATTGTAAGCCACATTAAGTTTCCGACTGTCATCTGAGTCGCAATTGGCGAACATTTCGGATCCATAAAGAAATGTTGGGATTAGATATGATTTTGCTAACAGCATTATAATGTGAAACGGAGTAGAAGTTCGAACAGCCCATAAATTACTCAGCATTCCTCGTACCATACCGACAGTTCCATTAACGTGATTTGTCCATGTAAGTTTTGAGTTAAAGGTTATTCCCATATTTGACGATGTCTGAACACTGTCTATCATAGTATTGTCAAGCATAACGTTGTAATGTTTATAGTAATTAACTTTGTTTTAGATGGAAACAGATTGTTTGTCAGAGAGTAATTTGTGTTGATCCAGGAACGTACTAATTTGTTCTGTTATGTGTTCCAGAGCATTGGAAAGCGAAGATAATTGCTTTGGAAGATGAATGATTTTAGCCATTTTTCACGCGTAAAGGAAAATAGACTTAGTGAGAACAGTTTTGAACATAAAAGTGATGTAGGGTAGCAACTTAGGAAGAATAATTTTTAGAAATATCCGTGCCTACTGCAGTTGATTTTATTCTAATAATGCTCTGAAGGACTTCAGCATCGTTTAAGCAGCGGAAATTAAAGCAATTTTCAATTGGCACGGAACGTATGTATATTTTCGTATATATTATCAGTAGGTTGAGCTACGTTTACGTATACAAAGCTTTCATTTAATTCATTGACGTTGATACTGGATTGTTGTAGTGTATCACATCGGTTTTTGCAAATTCCAGTGTTTCGAATTTCCTTCCATTTTGATTGCTGTTAACAGCGGATCGAATGTTTTGTTTAAAGTGCGTTGTCATGTCTGCCAACGGCCCTTCTACCTGTTTTGAACTTATCGTGGAGCGCTGGTGTCTTAAATTGCTACCAACTTTTATAAGCAAAATTTCGTTCATCAATTAACCGGTTAATTTCTACATTAAGCCAGGACGTTTGTTTGTTTCTTATGGCTTTTGTTTTTTTCAGGTAGACAGTCATCATATATTGCATCGTCTGCTGTTTCAAGTGTACATATTGCATTCCATGGCATTTCGTCAACTTGTGGGGATAGCAAAATTCAATTAATGTTATTTTTTGAAACGACGATATGTAGTCGATTCATTTTGTGGTGTAAGATTGAAATCGTAGTTTAGAAAAATTAGATCATGTTTTGAAAATCCAGGAGCTGATAGCTGATCAGAGAGCAGTATTTTTGACGTATCACTAACGAAGAAGACTCCAATTGAGTAGAAGAGGTTCTGGTAAAGTGAGTCGGATCAGAGGTATTAATTGGTAGTAAGCTGAGAATTTGCATTTCACTTCTCAAATTGCTTTCTACTAATAAGTTACTGTTAAAGTCGCCAGCAATAATGACATCATTAAAGTCAAACGAGACTAATGATGTTAGTTCCATGAAAATATATTCCAAGTCATAGATTTGGGTTGATTTAGATTTAGTTGATCAGTTTATGCCAGATTTACAAACACATTGCAACACCCCCCCCCCCCCCCCTGTGTATCTATCACCTCGAATGATGTTGTAGCCTAACACGTTGTAAATACTATCATTAATAGCAGGTTGAAATTATGTTTCCGAGACACAAATAACATCAACGTTGGAATTAATGAAGGTAAAGCGAAATGCATCCATTTTGTTGTTATGGCTTTGGGCATTTAAGTGCACTATACGCAGTCCTGTATTGGTATTCGTTAAAAGATGACATTCGGTACAAGGACGAAGCTGTGGAAATTGGAGGAAATTAGATTAAATTAGTTTAGATATATGTTCAACCGATTCTACCAAAAACAATGAAATTTTCTCACAGATTCAAATATTCAAATTGTAGTCGGATTTTTTTTAAACCACCGAGCTATTTTTATTAACAGATACATCTTTTTATGTGAAACAAACAAATCTGGTGAAAGTAGAGATCCTCTACAAAGAAAGGGAATTAATAAATCTATTTTCCGGTACTTATGTTATTTCTTAGAAATGCGGGGTTATTATGTTATTTCCTTAAACCCCGCGTTATTTCATAGAAATGTGGAGTTTTTTCTGGCAGACGTTTGATTGGTGTATATCTTATTTATTATTTTTTGCCCATGTTCTCCATTCCGATTTGGTTATTCAATTCGACCACATATTTTGTTGGCTTAAGGAGAAATGTTCTAACTTTGTAATGTTATTTGTTTTATACATTTATTGTAGTCATACCATTATAAAGCAAGATAAAGCAATTCATGGAAATTGCGAAACATTTAAATGGAATAAAAAAAATTGAAATAATAATATAATAAATTTAAATTGAACATCAAAAACGCTGATCTCGAGCTTGAAAAAGAGTCGTTCAAAACACAACGTAAAATTGATTTTTAAAAACATTATCAAACAAGCTTTTTAATTATAAGAATAAAAATTGAATTATATTAGTTAACGTTTCTCTACTGTGCTTGCTAATGGCGACGTAAGTTTTTTATTTTAAAAGTGTCAAACTTCAAAAAAAAATTAATTTTGTTAAATTGCTGAGGATTTTGTTTTGTCTATACCTGACAAACGACAAAAATGTTTTCACTTTCGGCGAAATAATGATCATGTTTCTTATTTTATATTAAAACCTTTTTAAGTCATTTTGAGGACGATTAATATAGGGTTTTCCATATGGGACAAACCCAACAACAAACCCACATGAGCTTCAAGAGACACACTTGCATCCGCAAAAAAATACTGTGTGGTGTGGTTTTCATGCGATTGAGGTGTAATTGGCCCGTATTTTTGTCGTCGATAAAAACAATCCTCATTTTACCGTCAATGGAGAGCGCTATCGTGCCATGTTAGAAGATTATTTTTGACCAGAATTGGATGAGCTTGACATCGAAAATGGGCCGGTCGAATGGGCACCTCGTTCATGCTATTTACCGCCATTGGTTTTTTTTAATGGAGCCACATCAAGTCATTGGTCTGTGGCAACAAGCCAACAGAGGTTACATCCAACACGAAATTGTCAACGTTTCGGTCGAAATGTGTGGTGGAAAATTGGGCTCGTGGTGGATGTAACATTTGCAATACAACTGTCATAAATGTGAGCTCTATATCATTAATATTCTGTGTTTTATTAATATATCAAATTGTTATATCCTTAACGGAAACCCCTGTGTTATCGCATGAACTAACTAAATATTTACTAAGTCTCTTAACATCCCATTAAGGAACAAGGAAAACTTCTCTCAAATCAATTAGCTGTGCACGATATAATTCTTGGACTAATTTACCGGGACCTATTGTTTCAAGTGAATGTAAATATTATAGAGAAGTTTTTACGTGGCTTGTAAACAAATCTCTTACTCGTCAAGTCGCCGGCATTTACGTTCTGGAAACCCGCCGCTGAAAACTGTTAGATGTTCTTACCCGGGTTTACATGCATGGTAGTCATGCACACTAACGCTCTAGAAAGATATATTGCATTTTCAAAATGTCACGTTTTGATATGTGTGGTTTCTCTCGGTATGCAAAAACGGTAATTTAAAAAAAATAATGTGCCAGTCCAATAATGCAATTAAATATTTTTCAAATATGTTCGTCCATCTTCTTAATGTATTCGCTCGGCACAGTTAAGACCTGCCTAATTCACAATAATCTTATTAAGCCCGACTTGTTCTTTGAGCATTTTTAGTATTTATGTTTTGGTCATTTCATGTATACAAACTAATTTGCTTGGTAATTTGCGGATAAAATTGTCGAATTTAATTCAAATAAAGGATTTTTCGAAATTCCTAACATGCACGACTTTAAATGATTTAATGAATTGTTTGTATTTCAGAGTGTAACGTAACATTATTCTTTTATTTAAAAGGTTTTGATGGAGGTGTGTCCAGAATTGCAATCAGTTGGGCAATTAAGCGGCTGGTCTTTATCCCCTGATGATTTGGCTCTTCTTCGAGGTCTTTTAAAAAGCGGAAATTCAAGCCTTGTACTTACACCAAACGGATTTTTCCCCTAATATTTGTTTGTATAATTGTTTCATAATCTATGTCTGTAAATTTTATATGATATATGTATACGATATTCGGAGATGAATGTAAATATACCCATAATTTCCGGACTACAGTTGGCGATTTATCCATTCACCCGGGACGCAAAGTAATCTAATGAGTCAGATCCAATTGTGCAGTGTAAATTCATCTTAAGTTGTGATTATAATAAATATTATTAATTTATATTTATCAGTTGGACTAAGCCGGAATATATACATAAGATAAATTAAATATATTTTACGTTATTTAAATATGTAGCTGTCTCTTTTCATTGAAAATAATTGAATAATGGTGATTCCTAATCCTTTTTACATTTAATTTAATTTGCGTTCTTGTCTATCACAATTTATAAGAAAATATAACTGAAAATGATTTGGATATATTCGATATGCTTTAAAATATGTCTAGTAACAAAAAAAAGCAAATGGACAGATTAAGTTCGGCCGGGCCGAAGCTTACGTACCATCCATCATAAAGATACAGAGAAAGCGCTCGATCGATTTTATATCCTTCTCGCATGCTTTGTACAAGTGTGATCCCACTCTTCCATGGCCGTGCTCATTTCAGTCCATCTAAGTCTTAATAGCTTTTTTGTTTTTTTTTATCTGTGTCTCCCCAAAGCATAATGGAGTTTTTACCACCCACTGTGTCGTTTCATAGCGTTCTGCAACCAGGGCCCAAGATTTAATTTCGGCTCATATTGCTTGAAAAAGAATGGCGTTGTCCATGTCAACTGCCTGTTTAGCTGACCCTTTTTTTGCTAGTTCGTCAGCTTTTTTGTTGCTGTCACTTCATTCTAAATGAGCTATTGCTTCTTTACACTCCAGATGCGTTTGTGACTGACTGTCGTTCTCTATACAGAATTAAGCTCCAGTTTTCTTCTCCCATTTTGAATTGTCGGCTAACAGTGGATGCCAGGTTTGTTTTATGCTTATATTAAAGCCCATATTCCCAGGAATTTCTGCTTGGGATTTCTGTTTGGAGTAGGAAGCTAGCTCATTTCCGAATTCGGTCTGTAAATCGCTGTAGTGCGAGGCCCGGTTAGGTTTCCATAATGTTTTGGTGGCTGGATATCCGGTCTCCCTTGATTCATTCGTCTGATGCCATCAATATGTTTGCAGTGATGGCTGCCGCGTGTCTGAAATAGTTATCAATTGGCCAAATGCTTAACATTACTTCCGTTGTCCTAATAGAAGTTGTGCAGATTGCTCTGCTGATTCCCAGACATCAGGTTTGCCTCACTTTTTTATGTTGCAATTCTTAGCCGTTTAAGTCCACTAGGCATGCATACAGCTAGTGTGTCACCTTAGGACGTAGGCCCCATTAAAATCCGATTGAATCAATTATAAGTAGATTCAAATGCCCTGTTACGAGTATCTATGTTTTTTCATTTAGTTTTTGATCAAGAACTACCCCAAGGTATTTAACTTTATCAGTATCGTCTCCCTCGTGAAGAGGCATGTCTAAGTTTTCTCAGGGTTTACGTTGAAGCCCATTGGATTATTCCAATCGAGCGACGATTCTAATGCGTTAGAGGTCATTTTGCAAAGGGTGTTTGGATGTCTGCCCCTCATAAGTATTGCAACGTCGTCTGCACAGCAGGCGGGTTTGAATACTTCTTGGGTAAAAACCTTTTGTAGACCGTTTTTGGTAATGCCTAGGGTTCGGAATTATATGCGTTAAAAAATCCTTTTATTAGCGCTAAAATATACACTATGATGAAGTAAACGAAACATATATGCGCAGAAAATCCAAAAATAGGCACTCAAATTAAATGTTCTCACAAAAAACTGTTTTTTTAGACTAATTAATAATTAAAAACACAACGTTGAAGTATTCAATTACAAGAACCACAAAATACAGTTTTTTTGTTTCATTGGTCATTGATTAATTGGAATAAAACGTTTTATTTTATAATGTAAGAAAAGGACATATTTTGGTGATCTCACATTTCTCCTCACCAGGTGTCTAAAGAGTTGTAATCAAAACAGGAAAGTTTAGGGTTTCAAGCGTAAATCATATTCGATTTATTTATAAAGTAAAAATTCATTCAAAAGAAATTACAGCGAGTGCACTCAAATCTTCATGATAATAAATTAAAGTAAACAATAAAAATTTTTGACTTAAATGGATAACTCACACATAGAACTAAACCGGTTCATGCAAGCTTTCATAAGGCCAAAGGAAATAATAAAAAATTAAAATGTAATTACATACTTAAATCAAACACAAAATATTTCTTTTTAGAAAACGTAAGTAAACGAAATGAAAAATATATTTTCGTGTGCACATATGTCAGTGTCATTCACAGTCAAAGAACGAACAATAAACAATAATTTGTTATACAAAACAATAAATAATATAAATATTTTTTTTATAATTTTCAAAACTGAACAGGGATTAACCGGCTTAAGACCTCTTGTATCTATATTTAAATAGAAGATAAGTTTTTAACAAAATGGCACAGTGGCATTTTTTCAAACGAGAACCGAAAATATTTTAGTGGACAACTCTTTTCTAAGCAGGTAACAAGAATACTAGAGAGACAAACCTGATGCCATATCATGATCAATTAAATATTCCGAATAGTGATTCTCAAATTATGACGTTTTGTTACAGTCCAATGTTAACTGACATTGGGATCTGTTCTCCAGGGTGGCGCAAAACTACCGTTATAGTTTGAATGCTTACTAGCTTTTTAAATTTATTTATATTTTTTATTTTTTATTTCAGAATTTTGTGAAGAAAACTTGGGGAATTTGAAATTGAACAATACACAACGGCTTGATTATGCCATATTATTCCGACCGAAAGCAGAAGAAAATCCCGATTTCCTTAACAATTTGATAATGAGCGATGAAGCCCATTTCCAATTGAATGGTTTCGTAAACAAACAAAATTGCAGGTTATGGGCTACGGAGAATCCAAGAACAGTTTATCAGCAACAATTACACCCACTCAAGTGTACTGTTTGGTGCGGTGTATCGCCTGAAAGGATCATTGGTCCATATTTTATTGAAAACACAAATGGCGGCTCAGTTACCGGTCATTTTTTGAGGCCAGCTGGAGAAAACCATCCACAGTTGTGGTTCCAACAAGATGGAGCCACAGCCCACACTGCAAGGGACACAATGGCCTTAATCATTCAAACCACAAAGGAAGTTTTGCGCCACCTTGTACGTGTGCTCTCTTTAATTTATCATGAAAGAACATGTTTACGAGTAACACTGTTATTTCGGTACATAATATTTTAGACATAAAACCCAGAACAATGCACAATGTGCTACATACAAACTTGTGCATGCAAATTTCTAAATCATGCACAGAGAGAAGAAAATTGTCTCTCCATAAACTTAGTTTACTCAGCAAGAAATGATAAAGAATAAAAGAAAATAAAAACAACTTAGTTTCATTGTGTAGGCGAATGAGAATATCAACGACCAACCCCAAAATGATGAGGTATGATATGGCACATTTTTAGTGACAATGCTGAAACTTATCTACTTTTTAATTTCGTGTTCAAATGTCCCGAACCATATTATATTAATCCAATAATTCGTTTTTAGACGATACTATATACACAACACATTTTCGCTTTTTAGTTTAAAACGATTAGATTTATAATAGATTTAAGGAACTTCATACTTAATATTAAATAACTTTTTTCTAGCTAATGACTATTTTTTCATTCAAGGTTTTCACGTTTGTTTTGTTTTTGTTTTCATTGATTACTATCTTTCTCCCCAATTTACAGCATTTTTTGAGGTCAAGCCATTAAAAAAATAACTCCGTTTTTCCTTACTCTAAGGACATTCTTTGGCACCGACGGAAAACACTTTTTACTTTAAACTTCAATGCGGAGCGATGATCACGGAGACAGATTACTGATTCAACCACGAGTAAATCAGAAAATTAGCTGTGTAGTAACAAAGGTTTGTTTAACGCTTGAATGCCAGTGTGTTGAGGTACTGTGAATGGGGGGGGGGGGGGGCGTTAGTATATAGTATATCTTTGGCCAAACTTACCACTTGCTACTAACAGCACTAGAAGGAGACAATTTCAAATTGTTTTTACTCTCAGTCGTAATATTATTTTATGCAAAAGTCGAAGGCGTTGTACAGAGTGGGCCATTTAAAATTTTAAATTTGATTTTGGAAAGGTTGAACATACATAAATCTTTATGTGTGTGGATCCCCAAATCTAAGTTCAAAGTCTCTGCATAAAAATGAGATATAAAAAAAACACAGTACTCAGAGTCGAAATTAATGGACATCTGAGCTGGCTTATTCTGTGGAGTTCCCAGGTGCAATACGATTCCCCTTACCTCTTTGTCTTAGGACACATATTAAATAAAATCAGGGACTAAATACAGAAAGCGATGTTAAAAAAATACGCCTTCTTGCTTACCTTAACTTGAAAAACTTAAAATGTTCAATTCAAAAAAACTGGACTTATGGCTTTTAAAGACAGCAACGAGTGACACCACGTTAAGGATACTTGTTGCACAATGAAATATGGCTTTTAAAATCTCACGCGGGATGATATATATATATATACGACTTGTTCAACTAAAGGATATTAACATGAAATTTTCTAATTTTTCACGGTAAAAATATGTCATTGTTTGTCCACATATTTTTGTTGAATAGTGCGATATAGACTATACCCCTATGTGTAAGTATATAATTACCGGCTTTAAAGTTATAAGTATTTAAACCCACTTATCTTGCCACAAATCTCCTTTACTTTTTGTACCATTTGTAGGAAGAAATTTTTATGGGCCGAAAATTCTTTTTATATAGGGTGGCATTCCAAAATTTCATAAATCTTTTTTGGTGAGTTGGATACCAAATCGGGAGCCAAAGGGAGATAAGTCATACTACTTTTTAAGGAGTCTGGTGCATGTTATGGGTTAGTGTTAAAATTTTGAAAATTATTGACGTAATTGCACTTAAACGACGCGTTCTTTCGAAAAATAATTAATAATAAATTAGTTAAACCCGTTTAAATTTTAAAGCAACAAAAGGCTTAGCCGGTCTGCCATCCTATTCGCCCAATAAAATAAAATTCCAAACACATTTACATGCAAACAGATTTCCAATGATGAGCACAGAAAAAAATTAGAGCTAGATAACGAATTTAAATGTTGCATCTAAAGTTACATGGACCGGAAGAAACTAAAATGTTTGCATCTTGTCTATCATTACGCGACCATATTTTCCGTTTTTAATTCAAATAAGGGACTTTTATATACAATTTTAGAGGGTTAACGCTCAACGCTAGTCCTTTATAAACAATTTAAAATATTATATGAACTTCCAACATTTGTTTATTGGTTAGTTCGGGTGAATTAAAAAATTTACTCATATTATGTTTTGATAATCTTCCCACTAAACCATAGCAAAACATGAGAGTTCTTACCTGTCTTGCTCGCGAGTTTTTAATTTCTTCCGGAATCTCTCGTTTACTGCATATTATGATTCCTATAAGAGGCAGCTTATAGGGTTCTTGCTTAGGAGACAGAAGCTACACAAAAGTTAACGATACGTGTTGTAAATATCTCAATGTATACTAAATATACTTTTAGTGTATAGAGAAAGAAGTTCAGTGACAAAAGAGGGCGTTTTTAAATGTTTTTTTTTAAACAAGAACTGATACACTTTGTGCGTGCATGCATAGGTCGGTTGATTTAAAAGTTTGGAATTTGTAGAAAAGAAAGTTATTCAAGAACTACTATAAACAAGTAATAATCGAGCTCGCTTTTTTCAACATTAAATATTTAAAACAAACGGTTTATAGTTTTCTGTTGAAAAAATTATGTTTTTTTTGTTTGTACAATACTGTGAAGTTATCTTGTTAGTGACTTCTTTAGCAAGTTCCCAATCTAGCACGGCCATATAAAGTATGTAAGATTAGAACGTCAGATTTGAAAATAGTAGTAGTCCCGCCCAGACACTGAAAATATTTAATCATCATACTTATGAGCTATTAAT
The DNA here is from genome assembly GCA_963513945.1 of Hydrotaea diabolus. Lineage (NCBI taxonomy): Eukaryota > Metazoa > Arthropoda > Insecta > Diptera > Muscidae > Hydrotaea > Hydrotaea diabolus. Next base: position 109,095,368 of record OY740717.1, read on the forward strand.
ATAAAAACATAGCACTTAGGTTGTATGCAGTATACTACTTTCAGAATAGTGTGAGAGGCCACAACCCCCTTTTAGCTTGCGATGTAATAAGTGTTAAATAATATTTTTCAAGCTGCAATAATAACTGGGAACAATTAAGGAAGTGATCAATAAGTACTCTGAAGAACAACGACTCAAATTTATAAAATCTTGTATTTTCTTTACTTATGGATCACCCTATATTTTGAGTATTATATTTCCGTCAATTTTCGCGATGTACAACTGTACCCAATGTTTGGATTCCGTTAGTTTCATTTTTTTACTGCGTTGTTTGTGCGTCCTATATTTTCCTTTTTACATTTCTGTATATCTTTCTATTACACAGTGCACATGACTAATAGGAGGCAAGCTTCTATTGTGTGCGAAGCTTCTTCTTCTTAAACCGAACTCTTTGAGTAATAGATTGGAATGAGAAAGAGCCACAGCACAGACGTACAAAATAAGTTTTCTTAATAAATATTTAATTTAAACATTTATATTAATTCGTCGTGTGTTTTTATTTAAAAAGGCCATCTCCTGAAAATTATTATAAATAAAAACAATGGAATTGATTTCGCTTACAACGGTAAGCGTGGTGGAACAGCAACATCTGTATATTATGCTTTCTTCATTCGTACAAAATATTGAGTTAACAATCTGAATTTTTGACGATACAAAATTATATATTAATGCTGATAATGTTGAAGAAGTACATTATTTGAAATAAATACAATCCATTACAGATGGGTATATTTAACCGATTTTTTGATTATCCGAGTAGTTTTATTAACAATATATACTCGTAATAGCTGCACCACTAAGGACGTAGTTATTTTGCATATTTTAGGAAGAAAATGTTGACGTTAACGCTATCGAATAAACTACGGTTTAGTTATTGTTATTTTACGTATGAGATAATTGAAGTTTTAGTTTCTGTCAACAAATGGATATATTTTAAATACGAAATTTTTTAAACTTGCATACAAATTTGATTTTGTATGCATATACCATGGGTTAATAAACAAGGTAGTGTTAAAATCAGTTTTATAGTCAGCAGATTTACAGTTTTTTCTCGTAGAAATGTCAACTTTCAAATTTATCAAAGAAAACTCTTGAAGCTTGTAAAGATAAGCTATACAAATATCAAACATTCACAATACTCATCAAACATTAACAAAAATTTATTTTTGTTATTTTGACTTTGACAGTACAGCAAACTGGGCTTAAATCTAGTTTAGTAACAACTCTCGCACGGACACCAAATTATCACCATCGATAGAACTTTTGATTCTCAGCAAAAAATTTTAACTAAAAAAAATGTTAACTTCAGAGGCATAATTCAGATATTGAGCCATATCTGTGAAACTTTATCTTAATTATTAAGCAATATGAATATCATTGGAATACTTATTACAACACCATTCCAGCGGTTAATACATATATTCGATCTGATAATCCATTAAGAAGCGGTAGCAACATTTTTATTTTTCACGAATTTTTACTAAAAATGCCTCATAACTGGAAAAATGTTTATTTTTAAGTATGTGTTTATCGATCTAGATTTGTAGGCAACGTATTAGCCTTTCATGTAACGCATTTTTGTACGTTTAAACCCTTCTAGCACAGGAGATAATGCTTTTTATTAAAAAAAAATAAAAATTTTCTTGCGGCGCAATTTTCAGTTCAAACTTATTTTATTTTACTTCAGTTTTTATGCATTTCTTCATGATTTTCATGTATTTCTTACCTCCTAATCCATCAGCAACATTTTCTAGTGTTACAAGCCTCAGATGATGGCCTTTTGGAACCACTTTTGGAATTAAGCCCCTCTCCCTTAAAATATTTATTGTTCGGGCAGGATGGCCCCTCTATCTTCACCGCTGAAAAATTCATTTTACTACACTTTACGTTACTAACGAGTTTTCTACTTATAAAATGCAACTTTTCTCCGTTACTTAAAGAAATGCTACCAAAGCGTGCAATTTCATCTACGAATGTTGTCATATTGTAAGAAAATGGCAAGATCGATAATTCCATATCGGAAAAAGATCTATGTCAATTTTTTGTGAAAATTTTGTCCAAATTTTGCCCAAAAAGTGTTGGCTATAAACTAGTAGGAAGACAAAAGTACCTTTAAATAGGCAATTTTCCCCGCTTTGACCAATTTTTCAAAAATATACAACATGACCCCCAGGCCACAATGGGTTAAAGGAACCATACCCATTTATTCTAGGCCTGACTCCAAATGTCGTAAATATATATACAGGTCCGAAATTTAGGCTCCCGTAAGTTGGAAAATATAGGTTGCCACCGTCCTTTTTTAATGAAAAAAAAAATTAATTAAACTAACTGAGGATGATCGTCGAAGAGGATCGAAATATTGGAAATAAAATAAAACAAATTACAAGATTACACCAACAACATGACCAACAACATTTAAATTACTATTATAATACAAGTATACAACTCACTGTTAAAAATTCGGTGGAATACTCTACATACGGCAGGTTCTCGTTTGTTTAAAATCTGCCTACACTTCTGCATAGCCATTTATCATGGATTAATTACATTCGTAGCTTGGGGTCCGACGATGGTAAAGAAGCGTTCGCCGCAACTGCAGCCACCTCTGTTTCCAACTAAAAGTATTAACCAAGTCTTTTAAAATATTTAAAAGTCCCTTGGTCTCAAAGCAGACTTTGAACTAAGCGAAACAGTTTTCATAAACCAACGATTCATTCCAAAAACCAAAAACAAAAATATTTGAATTAAAATTCACATCACTTTAGCTCCACGGCAAAAAATATATGTAACAGCGCATAGAGAAAGGGACCTAAGGGTAAAAAAAATCAATTTTCACTTTATTTTTTTTTTGATGTGGACAACATCTGAGCATCGAATGACACCGATCCCATGCACCAAAAGTGTTCCCTCCCAGAGATATGCGCGTTTTATGAAAGTGATGGTACACCAAAGATACACGTATTTAAATCTTTAAAATGGCTCTCCTGAACAAAACTGGTTTTTACCCTTAGGTCCCTTTCTATTTTGCGCGTCACATATACTTATTTTCACCTAACCCTGAACAACCATTCGTTTTAATCCTAATTCAAACCAAGAATTTATGATCGTTGTATGCATGTCCCATTCAAATCCGCAAATAAAAAAATTACCAATATTATTTTTCTTTTCTCATGTGCAATATGTATGCTAAGGAAATTTTATTAAATATCAAATATAGAAGTATTTTCCAAATAAAAGCTGAAACTAAACCAAGCATTGTGTGTACGGGGGATGGGCTTATTAGACGACCAACACTGCATACATTTGTACACTAGAAACTAGAAACATGTTATGAATTCAATCAGCTTTCTGTGTGTTTTATGTATCAGTCACAGAATTTGACATTTTATTTCGTTTAATATTGGCCGCATCGTGAGAATTTGAATCCTGCTGCCCGAGACCTGTTGACAGCATCTGTGTTGAAGTTTTCTTAGGTGGTGGAGCGGGTTGTAAGAATCCTAATCGGGCATTGGCTATCATAGCTCCAGGTTTGACAGTTTTAAATGACATAAGTTTGCCAAATAACACGTGTTGTATTATTGGAAACTTTGATAAAATCTGAAAATGTTCAATAGGTTATTATACCAAGTTTATTTATTTTTTTCAATAATTACTACTTAAGCTAGGCCAATTAAGCCAATGTTTTTCGATTTAAAGTTTGTGTTTTATTAAAATGTTTGTGATAACTTGCGAACTGATATTTTATATGCGTTTAGATTTCCTGATGATATCCCTCAATATTGAAAAACAAAAAATGATACAAATTTTCAGCAAAAGAATTAAGACTCGAGCTTTAGTATTATTCATTTTAGGGTAACTATAAGCTCTATTAAATCTACACGTTTATTCTATAAAAAACGAGTAAAATAAGATAAAGATGCTACTGAACTGAACAGAAAAAATAACTTTTACTTTTGCATTAGCACACAGAGATCTTCAAATTATGGCTGAGACTTTAGTGTGGAGTATCGAACGTAATTCATCCTTCCTTTGCCTTTAGTTATATTAATATTTCTTACAGGCCCCGGTTCCCACATAATACTCTTTGTAGGAGCTCTAAATAGAATTTTGTTGTAGTGCACTTTACCAGATTTGATGAAGATTGAAATTTAACTTTTAGAACGGTGTACCCAAAATCTGAACATTGTACGAAGGCCATAATCAAAGCATACACCGTTAAAAAAATTTCATTCAAGTTGGTTATTGGTCGACCGTTATGAATTGAGTCAAATTTCATTAAGATAGGGCGTAATGTGTGGCTATAGCTGAAATATTGTATGTTTTTTGCAGGTCAAGTAGACCAGTAGTTGGGCACCGTTAAACCGAATTAACATTTGCCATGAAACTTACTTCTAATATTCTGTTCCACGAAGTGATCGTTTACCAATTCATTGGAAGTTTGGTCTGTATGCCCGCCTTCTGCCTATGTAGCAGCAATAACAGATGGTACAACAGCCAGAACGATTTAACATTGTGTCCGATACAACACCTTTATTAATTAAATAAATTACATTTTGTCTATTCCGTGACGAGCATTAAAAAAATATACTAATCTGTATCCGTCGTTAACTGCATTTTCTTTTGTTTTCTTTTTCTTTTCTTTTGTTCTTAAAATTCAAAAATACAGCTCCAAATTTTATCTAAAACTTAGGTTTTAGAAGACAGCACCACCAATCGGCTCAAAACTTAAGAGACTCCCTCCGACAGACCAATAAATCTAACATATTGTGCAAATCTTGTGTCAATCAATTAAGCGATTCTCGAGTTTTAGGCGATCGTACCCGAAGAAAAAAATAATTATTAAAAAGAACAATAGGCGTGTTCCTTTATTGCTAGCTCATTAAGCGAGGATGAGGTCGATAATGCGGTAACCATTGTTTGAAAATTGAAAAATGGTTTTGTTTGCAGCAAACTATTTATAATCTAAGTCAAACAGTTTGCTTTAAAAATTTTAAGTATTTAGGAATTCTTGAATACCTTTTTTTCTATAAACTCCAAGCTTTCAATTCATAGCTTTTCATAGAGTTGTTTAGGTCGTGTATACACAGTTTTTTCAGTTTTAAAGTTATCGCTTAATAACCGAGCACAAAAAACGGCCAATGTTAATAAGCAACAAATTCTGCTTAAAAGCCTATTCAGTGCAGATTTGATTTTGAAATAGAACAAAATTAACTTATAGTTGGTATATTCATATATGGACATCTGCTTACCTCCTTTTGATACATTTTAACAAGACCAGAATTTATTTTAGACCATGACGGCACAGCTGAAATACTCCACAGCTGATATGAGTGCTCAGCGAACTGTCCCGTTTTTACCTAAAATCGGATTACAGTACATATGCATGTATACACTACACATCCAGCTTAAAAGCTCGTGCATATTATCCTTACCTGTTTTATAAAATCTATGCAAGCGATAAACATGTAGTCAAATTTGCAGGAATTCACAATTTCCTCATCCATGAATTTGTCAGGAGGAAAAGGACCTTGAACTAAAATATTTACATCAGATTAGCAAGAGGTTGATTAAAAGGAAAAAATAACTTGCATGAGAGTTGAGCACTGCCCCAAATAAATGGTATAAATTGATAATCATCTAGCGACCAAACGCCTTGACTTCCAGCTGGTTCCATTCGGTACGTCTTTTGGAGACGTCGCACAAATGTCAAGTAAGTATTAAATAGTCGCAGTGCACATGCCACATTGTCCTTCTCTTCTAGAATGCCAGCTTTAAACAATGAACACAGAAAGAAGATAAATGAAAGTTCATGTCCTGTTCCGTAGTCAATGCGAACAGAGTTTCCAAATGATTCGGAGAGATAAAACCCCAACTCTGTTACAAAAGAACATTTCTCGGCTGGAATACAATCTCGCAATATGTGAAACACATCCTACAAAACAAATTCTCATCGAGATTTAATTAATATTGCCCTTCGTTAGTAATATTGGGTAAAATATTTATCTTACATGGTTCATTTTGCGAGACCATGCCCGAAATGCCTTGTTTCCGAAACGCTGTGGTTGGTCGGTGGGAGGGGTTTCGTCTACAATAACATTTAACTTGTCAAAGACTTCCAACAGTTGTTTCATCGCCGACGACACATATATTTCATCAGTTATTTTCTTCCCTTGGATAGCTGTGCTAATTCCATTGATGAAACCGATTATATCATAGTATGCCTCTGAATGAAGCCATTTGGGAATGTCGGCCTCAGATTTGACACACTTTTCAGGCTTAGATATATCGGCCAAATCCACTAGAGCGGAGAAAATACATATAATTAAATGTGTGTTCTGTCATTAAACAAAATTACATTTTCTTACAGGGAATATTTTTTGGGTCCTGAACTACCATATCCATTTTTTATTACTTGTTTGCGTTTTTAAGTCAGATACATTCAAGATTAAAGTATTTATAATTGTAAATACGCAGGCAGCAATACGCATATGTTTTACTGCATGCAAATTTGGCAGTGTAAAAATTAACAGCTGATTCAGTTATGACTTAATAACAGTGATGGGAAAACTTGGTACGATTGCGTTATATTTGAAGATTTGTTGGTACTAATAAATGAAATTTGAAACAATTCAATTTCAGCCATCGGAATGAAGAAGAGTCGTATATTATGTTTGAAAAACAAGTACAAAGTGAACATTGTTATTCATTATGGGGCTAAAGGCCCATTTAGTCTCGACGGTTGACGGTGGACGGTTGACGGTAGGCAATCAGCTATTTCAGTTGAGGGTTGCATTTTGCATGTGTTAGAGGGAGATAACTACAGTTGGACGGTTGACGACGGTAGACTTCTGCAGGTTGCAGAATCTACCGTCAACCGTCGAGACTAAATGGGCCTTAATGCACAAAAGCATTCTCCGATATAAACTACAAAACTATTGACAAAGTTAAATCTTCATTTTCAACACCCCACTATATTGATCTTTGAGCCCAAGTAATTGGCAGCGAAGAATACATACATATGCTCTAAAGCAGGCGATCCTTTGTTTATTATGTCCGCTTACATTTCACTAGTTTTGATGTACAAGTTTTATCTTCATGAACTAATTCTTTTACGAAATGGCATTTCTTGCTAATTGAATTGCGCCATTACTATCACAGCTACGGGGTAGGGTTCATTAAGCTCGGAAAAAAGTGATTTTAACCGTAGTTCTTGTGCTGCAGAAAATAATGCCATATATTTAGCTTTAGCTATAGTTTTTTATTTTCTAGAATTCCACGATATACCCGGAAAAGACTATGTTATCAGCGTCAGAAAAACCAGGTTTATGCCATCCTTGCCGAATAATAATTTATAATGGCTTTAACCCTTAAGATAACGAACTATTATTTTTACTGCCTGCCGGTATGTACCAGTATTTTTATTATATCTTGAAAGCACCTCCACTGCATATGCTATGTCAGGTCTTGTAACTTGCGCTGCGTACATGATGCATTCGATTGCTTCTTGATATTGGATATGTTTAATTTCGTGAGTCTTATTTACAGGACACATATCTTTAGAAAATTTCTGGTTGATATCAAATGGACAAGAGACTTAGTTCATTCCTCCATGTTAAACTTCTTTAAAAATGTATTTATGTACCTCTCATTTCCAATATAAAATTTCATTTTGAATGTTTTTATAGGTTCACTTTTATGCTTCGTTTACTTTCTTGACTATTCGAGAATTTTAAAATGTCATCGACATAAATGGCAACGTATGTCTTCTCTCTGCTGTGTATTTTATGCTAAATGCAACCAACTTTCTATTTTGGGTTGCGTGAGACGAATCGATTTAAATTTTTTTATCCAATTTCCGATTCCACAGCCTACTAGCCTGTTTGAACACAAATATTGACTTATTTAAACGACAAGCTGACTTTTAGCTCCATTTTATATTGCGGCATATTATAACTGTATGAATCTCTTTTCATCTTGAATGTTCACTTGCTGTCTATTGGTTTCTTTCCTGTTGGTTAATCGGCGATATCGAAGGTGGCATGTTCTACTAATGCATTGATCTCTTCTTGCATAGCCATACGCCATTATTTTTTGAAAGTGCTTGCTTTAAAGTTTTGTGCTTAGTTTCCGGATGACTTACGTCAGTATTCCGATGGTAAGGCATTACGGTTCTTCTTACCTTTACTCTTAGTTCAAGGAATGAGATTCATTCTTCAGTAGGATCTGTTAAGTCCACGCAATATCTCGTACTCTTCTTCGGATAACTCTTGACGATGTAGGCTCTTCAACAACTACATTCTGGTTCATAGGACGAACTTCCCCCACTGAATCACATTATATGTCTATTTTTTAAAGCTCACGTCATTATTCTTTTCGCCAAAAAAAATAATTATTTGACTTTGGAATATAAAACCGATATTTTTTTGGATGCAGTGAGTACCGAATACAAATTACATCTATACCTTTTAGGTCGAATTTTCTTTTTTCTCCTTTGGAATATGTATGACGGCCTTACATCCAAAATCCATTGCATTCTTCAAGTTCGGTATTAAAGAGACATCTTGCATACTCTCTAACTAACCATTCTGCTGTGGAACCTGTCTTCTGATGATGAATTCCCCTTCTTATAAGAAAATTGCAGAGCTCCAAACCGTTATCGCTTTTTAAGGCCTTTGTCCGCATGCAACTTTCATTTTCAACTTGGTTCTTGAATTCTAGAAACTTTTCCGAAACATCTTTTAATTGATGAAATGTGAAAACTTTTGATGAAAAATTGTTGATAAATGTCTGCATGTTCTTGGAGCGCCTGCGATAGACAAGCATTCCATAGGGGCGCACAGGACGCTATGCACAAGTTGAATCTTGCATTGAAACACGTCACGCAATCAAAATTTCTTCCGACATCACACATCGCTGTCAGCAATTTCACTCTGTATTGCATTATTAACATGACCCACACGCTTATGCCATCTTTGATATTCAGAATTCACTAAACGGATATGTAGTCACCTTGATTTGAGATGTTCAATTGAAACATTCCATTGATTTGTTCTCCAGTTGCAATGACTTGGTTATCTTTATTAAAACTTTCATCCCTTGTTACGAAACCTGACTTTATATCCGTTTTGCACTATTTTCGTTACCGACACCATATTAATATATTATTGTGGAACAAACAGCACATCATCATTAAGGAAATGTAGATAAATCTGCATTTCCCATTCCTTGAACTTGCATTTTGAAGATGCTAGCAATCGTTACGTCAGCATTTTTTGGTTCTATTTGCCCACTAAAATATCGTCCGAACACATGTGAGCCAAAGCTCCAGTCAGCCGAATAAGAGGCAATCATAGCACTGCTAGTTTTCATTACGTTCTTTTTGAGCGGACATTTAGCCGCGATATGTCCAAACTTCTGGCAATAGAAACATTTCGGACCTTTGGGATTCTGTTTCGGACGACTAGAAAACGCTAAGTTGTCACTATCACGTGTTCGGACATCCATCATGGAATTCCCATGATTTTTGGCTTGTATTTACCTGGCGACCTGCCAGCATCATTGAAGCAATCCTTCCCCATCAAGCTTCAGAACAGCACCTCTCAACATGTATGCACTTATCAATGTATCATTTACATATGCATCAATTAAAATCATATTAAGCTAACCCTACTAACCAAACCGAAATCTGCAAAGATCCCATTTTTCAAAAAGTGAAAAATTGTATTCAGTTTTAGAACAAAGCACAAAAGCATTCTTCGATATAAAACTATAAGGAAGTGTTTTTGGACAAAGTTAGATCTTTATTTTCAACAGTCAAGCTCCTAGAGGACAAAGATTAGTTGGAAGTCCACTACCCTTGTTATGGCAAAAGGCAGACGCACGGGGAACCGTAAGCGTATATATAATAAACCGAAGGATAAATTGCTGGAAATCTTTGAAATTCGTAGTATCAGCACTTCATCTTCTTCCCATTTACTCCTAATGATTGTTGCTTTGATTAAATTCGTCGATGGTATGGTTTGAAAAAGGACGTACCCATACCCAGTGGGTACACACCTAAGCCAGTACACGGTTTGGTGTTTGCTCTTGTTCGGTGGTTTGTAAATTTTCTGTTATTATTGTCTTTTGATACTTCTCCAACAAAACCCCTATAACATATATAACATTCTAGGCTTGACACACTGACCGAAAGATGCTGAAGTCATGATCTTGTGAAAGTTAGACATTGACAGAGAAAGTGCAAGATCGTTTAAATATTCTTGTCGCATGCCTCGCATATGTTTGGTCCCTCTCTTCCAATGTGATGAAATGTGCCTTAACGGAGAGTGGCAAGTAAGAGCGTCCTTTTTTGATTTTCTTTTATCTGAGTCTCCCCAAAGCATTTTGGAAATTTAAAAGCCCGCTGTGACGTTCCATATCGTTTTGTGAGCGAGGGACCAATATCCAATTTCAGTTATTTTTGTCCGAGAGGGATTGACGTTTATTATGCCAATTGTCTGTTTTGCTAACACTTACTTTGCAAGTTCGTCCTCATTTAGTTGCTGTCCATGTTCGAATGTCTAGGCACTCATTTTATCTTCTGGGTGCTTTCAACAAGTTGCTTTGGACATGTTATTCTCAACTTTTTTTTTCAACTAGGTGTACTCCTCCTGCAGTGCAGTCTTCACTTTCCTGTCTTTGACGAAATCATGTTTTAAAATTTTAATATCAGATACAGCCCTTGTTGTGGAAGAACTGTAATAATTCTAACTGATCATGCTGCCTTATATGGGAGCAAGCCTTATACTGCTTCCCTTTTCATATCATTTGTGATGGTGAGTCCTCCGTGACTGCTTTTCTACCATTTTCAGTTCCGAGACGCCTATCGGGAAGTGGGTATCTTATGGTTTCTTACGGTATTGATTCCAGTATATTGCACTCTCTTTGCGTGTCCTATCGACTGTCTCATCAATTACCAGCTACAGTTGTGTTCAAAAAAATAGGAGTCAAATTAAAAAAAAGAAAATCAACATATAGTTTCTTTAACTGAAACTTTGGATTTCTGTCCTATTTACAGTTTTTTTCACATTATATAGGTTAGTTGAATCCATATTTAATACAAAATACTACTTCAACAAAAAATATTTGAAAATTCACAGCTCAAAAAATAGGAGCATTAAAATTAGACAAAAAAATTACAGACAAAAATTACATGAGCCATTATAATATTAAATAAAAAGGCTAAATAAGTCAGTACTTAGTAGAATATCTTTTGTTTATTATACCTGTGGCACATCGGAGTGGCATAGAGGGCAATAAGACCGCGACAGCAACTTAATGTGATTTTCTGCCATGTATTTCAGACAGTCTTCCACAGATCATGCATATTTAAAGTTTTTTAACATCTCCCCATACATTTTCGATGGAGTAAATGTCAGTTGGCCACAACATATCCTCAATCCCACGGACCCGAAACAACTTTCGTCAATTTACACGTGTGTTTTGGGTCATTGTCCTGTTGGAATAACCATTTTTTTTGGCATTTTTCACTCTGTATATGGGAGCTTTAAATCCTTCATTATATGGACATAAACATGTTGATCCAAAATAGCACTAATTAAGGATATGGGGTCCTTCACCGTTATAAGCAAAGCACCCCATATCACAATGTTTGACACACCATGCTTAACGGTTTTCCGTATATATTCCACAATATTTTTCGCCAATTTTCAGCGTCGCAAAAGTATTATTTTCAACTAATTGTCAATGTATTTTGTTACGAGTAATTCACCTAAAGAATGATTAAGATCCTTCTGGATATTTTTTGACGACGCCGAAGGGTCTTTCTTGCTGTATCGTGCTATATGTCGTTTTACATTTTATGGCATGGCGATCATTTGATCAGAGCATCCTAAGGATTCTTCAATGTTTTAGTAAGTTTTCCCTTGGTTTCGACTAGTTTCTATTATTTCGCGGTTTTCTGTTAATAAAATATAGAACTATTTATATAAAAAAATACTAAACACGCATTACTCACATTATTTTTATTTTCCTTAAGCCGTCCTCCGTCTCTACATATTTGAAATATGTAACGCGCAAAATAGAAAAGGGACCTAAGGGTAAAAACCAGTTTTGTCCAGGAGAGCCATTTTAAAGATTTAAATACGTGTATCTTTGGTGTACCACCACTTTCATAAAACGCTCATATCTCTGGGAGGGAACACTTTTGGGACATGGACTCGGTCTCATTCGATGCTCAGATGTTGTCCACATCAAAAAAAAAGTGAAAATTGATTTTTTTTACCCTTAGGTCCCTTTCTCTATGCGCTGTCACATATGTTGACATTTCTATAATTTTATGTTAAAGTCATCATCATTTTGCGTGATGATGGCTTATGGTCATAAACTGTTTGGGATTGCAAATGCATGAAATAGGCTACAAATTCCCTTACCTTGGTAAAAGAAGATCCTTTTTTGAGTATTTGCTTAACAAATCATATCAATGGTTAAAATAGGTAATGTAAGTTAAGACGCACTTAATACTTAAAACTCAGTTTAATGCAAATTTTGCTACAAATCAAATTTTTAAGTAGAGGGTAGAGGGAATATAAGGTTCGGCCTGGCCTAACGTTTTTGTCTGTTTTATTCGTAGTGAAGTAACAGACATGTCCATTAGGGCGTACCTCAAAAAAAAGTTCGCCGTACACCTTCGAATATGAAGTATTATTGAAAGGTAGTTTCAAAAAAATTTTTTTTATTTTTTTATGCCGAACGTAGGGGTCGCGCTTTTACATTTTTCTATATAACTTCTGCATTTATAAACGGATTTTAAAGTGTGATACATCGATGTTTTTGTCTCGACGAGGCCGATTTTTTTGTCTTTGAAGTCATTGAGCTCAAGCACCCCCTTCTGGTACTTACCCATCATATCTCAGTTGCTACTACCCTAATGTACCACTCTAATATCAGAAAATTAAAGCTCGCGCGGGGTGCTTGAGCTCAATGACTTCAAAGACAAAAAAAATCGGCCTCGTCGAGACAAAAACATCGATGTATCACACTTTAAAATCCGTTTATAAATGCAGAAGTTATATAGAAAAATGTAAAAGCGCGACCCCTACGTTCGGCATAAAAAAAATTAAAAAAAAATTTTTTGAAACTACCTTTCAATAATACTTCATATTCGAAGGTGTACGGCGAACTTTTTTTTTTTTACTTGTAACCTGGTACGCTCTAATGTCCATATTTATCATTGATATCCATATTTATCATTGATCGCTCGTTTTGATTTTATTTTGATTTCAACTATTGTTGGTTTAAAAAAAATCGATGTATTGAGCAAAAACTCAAATAATTGTTCCTATTTTAGATGACTATTTAGTCACTTAAGGCAACCGTTGTTCCCATTTGGCCAATTTCTCCCATCTACTTATACACTCTCAAACAGCAAAGGATAATAATCCATCATAATTCCAAATTTTTAAGTTCAAGCTCATTTACTTTGGCCCGTATGGTTATAATATGCGATTAATATGGCTTTTATTTTAATGCTATGGCTGAGATAAGGGTCGGACTCATGGACCGAAAAGTTCTTAAATAGTTGCCTTTACGGTTAAAAGCAATGACGGCCGGCAAATAGGGGCATATGGCTATTCTCATAACATATCTTTAGTGCGCAAGCACTTTGGACCTTTAGTCGCCAACCAGGCAGTGACAGCTTATGGCCTAAGAATTTCAACTTCAATGCTGGCGCCTTTGGAAAAATGCTAGCCGGAGTCAAGTTTTTGCCTAATCAATAATCTCTTTTTTCAATCAAAATGGACGTTATGGGAGCGAGCACAAACCCCAAGATCATCACAAATAATAATTGATTCATATGCGACATCACCGGATGCAGAAAACTCTCTATTGTCATGTAATACAAAAAAATTTTCAGACAATCTGAAAATGTATTTCTTAAAATAATTTTTTTTTATTGTCAACCGTCATGAAAATGTCAAAAAAGAGAGAGAACATTTACGGTCGACTTTATTAGTATTGTTTTTTCGATGCCGCGATAACTTAGACCGTATGCCAATAACTCAGTTAGTTCACATATACTCACATATACCCAAAGGGTGTGAGATTCAAAAAAAGACCCTGCACACTCACTTCACGAGTGCTTACGGACTATGTGCGGATCAAATGGCACAAACATCATATGTTCAACGTCAAACAAAAATACACATTTTGGTAATTTGTTGAGTGTATATGTATAAAATTTAGATGTAAGTTTCTATTTAGGCTTATATTGCCATGATTACAAGTTTGGCCTTGCAGGATCTTGTACAAGTATATCTATATACTTATATATAAAATTGTTGCGGCTGAAGCTAGAACCATGACATTTTGTGCGTAAATGTATTTTCAGTTGTAAACGAACGATAAGAAGGGGGTTTCGAAATACGCAAAGGGGGTTGACCCCCTTAAAGGACCTCATAAGAAAGAGCTTAACCCATGCCACGACCAAACGATTGAAGCTACATTCACCAAAATCGTCCATTATAATTTGTATTCGAGAAAAACGGATTTTTCGAAACTTAAAGAGAAAAATTTCTTATCTCCTCGTTCAGACCACCTTTAAACGTAAAACTCGTAGGGTATTTCTGTTTTGACTTAATAAAAGTGTATGCAAAAATATTAGCCAAATTCATATTATAAGGGACAAATTTGAAGCTAAAAAGTGTCAATATTGGTAAAATGGGAATTTTTTGTACTTTTTTAAATTAACAATTTGAAATTTGGGTGGTACGACAAATGTTTAGCTATGAATCAAACTTGTTGGGCAAAACTGGTTAAACTTATCCCTATCAGTTTGAATCCATTTGTGTGTTTCTTGGTAATCCCAAAAGTCGAACATTTCCAAAAAGGGACTAAACGGGGAAAAATACAGAAATTTGGGGAAAAAACTATATCATATCGTCAGGAAGGATTATAAAATAAAAATTGGAATAAAAGAGACAAAACGGCTGAGCCAGCAAGAAGTAAGAGAAACAATATTAAATGAATAAAATGTCATGGAAAATAGAAGTGGGAATATAAAGTAATTAAAAAAGGGCCAAAACGGGCGAAACAGCACCTTCTCCTTTTCGTTCATTTGTAGTTTCGTAGAGTTGTCGGTTAGACATCACTCTGGGCTAGCATATTCGTAAAATATTTCTTGAACTGCGCTTAGCAAATGTTTTTGACTTTCTAGTAAGAGTTGCTGCCACATTACAGTTGTATATTCAAATTTGGTGTTAGTTGAAATTTGTTTAACGCAATTGAGGGAAACTGTTCCTGTAGAAGGTTTTATGCTTTCTAGGTAGCAAAACTTTTTAGTTTGAATGGATGTAATGCAGATTCGTTAACAGCTTCAGGATTGTCTTTGCTCCAAGTACGGCAATTTCCTTATTGACGTAACCATTTAACCAGAAATCGGCCAGCTTCAAACGAGTCCGATAGGCAAAAATGCGATGTAAACAAAGGTCATGACTTCAATTTTTGCTCTAGCTGTATTTTATAGGCACGTAAAAGGATATAAGCCAACAACTTCAGAACGACGAAATAAAACTTCGGCGTATTCTTCAAAAGCCGACTGGAGCAACAATAAAGAACGTTGCTCTAGCCGGCTTTCAGCTATGCGTAGATTGAACGGGTTTGCCTAGGAAGTAGCCCCTCTGTTTCCGAGATTGCAGGAGGTTACGGACTTTATAGCATTTATAGCCGTTTATGGCTTCGAAAAGCGCCAATTGATCGCGGTTTTCAGGGCATTCGACAAACGTCCGATGGAATGACTTCTTGGATGTCCTCGCTAAAGCTGCTGAAGTCTTTACGGACGCGTTGAGGGGTTGGATAGATGGTGGGTGGGTTGACTTTGCAGATTACTCAAGATTATGCTCCCAAAAGAAGTTTCTAATGGTGGATAAATAGTCGGATATTTTAGCACTTACGTCGTCAACGTAAACGCCTGGGGATATGATGGAACAATCATCGGCGTACGACACCCCCTCACATTTGCTGGAGAATCAGGGAGTGTGGCAAGATAGATATTGAATAAAGGCTTTCTTCCTATTAAGGTAATTGGCAATCCATAGTTTGACATCATTTGGAAGGATCGAATTCATGATGTTAGAAATCAGAATGAAACGATCAACCGTATCGAATGGTATAGACAGATCAAGAGCTGCCACAATAGTTCGCACGGCTGGTCGTTGCTGGATGTTATTTCCTGCAAACCCGTTGTTGTGCTATGCACTTCCCTGAAGCCGTGTTGGTAAGCTGCAAGCTGGAAATGCTCTTTCAGGGATATCAACAATAGGGATTCTAAAACCTTTACTTCAGGTGAAAGCTAGGAGGCAGGATTCTCAACTCAGCAGGGAGATTTTTTGCTTTTATTGGACCCCGATATCTATTAATTGTAGACCAAAGCTGTTTGGAATTGATTGAGCATTGGTCAAGGTGTTCTGACCATTTGGTGCGTCTGTGCTCTCAAACCGAAGCATCAACTTCCGCACTCAACTTCTCAATCCTACCGTCAGTAGGGCTGTCAGCGCGTAATAGGGCGCTTTGTGGCACCAGGATATGAATTTAATATAAATTTAAAGCGTAAGCTCGAACACCTGGCAGTAATTCTGGTAAAGAATTCCTCATTGATGGTGTCAAATACGTTATAGACTATCTGGTTCGCAATGAGCATACCACGTTACTGTTTGTAACAACAATATATTTAGATTTAAAGTCCTGTTCGTTTATAGTGGATCTGCTTCGATATCCAGGTGGAGGAATTGCGCCATTTGAACTGGATGCGTCCACAGAGACCTGGGTGTCAGCTGAGTGTGTTTGGCCAGACAATTGACGAGGTGCAGCACGTCATGTGTTTGGTGCCTGATGAAAAAACTGTGGTAACCCTGGAAATAATTAGACGTATTGTTTTTAAAGCGCGAACAAATTTTCTCTAATTTTAATAAAATAAACTATTTTTTTGACTGCTGCGGGCATCTACTTGCAATTTACTGCAATAAAGATGCCTGGTTCTGCACCCCCGGATATGGAGTACGATGTCGTCGAAGTGGAGACCGCAACATTCCAACATCTATCACCGACAACCATACAAAAGACGGCTAAAACAACAACAGCAAATGACCGCAAAAGGCTGCGAATAGAGAGTGCACTGTCCCCAATAAATCTGGATATCTCTGATTTATCCAAAAAATTGGCAAACCACAATCCCAATGATCAGAATAAATATGGAATTCTTGGAGTTCTGGCAGACATTAACATCGAGTGCGCACCCCAAGTAAACCAATCCCAAATCCAGCCTACCAAAGACAAGGAGACGGCTAAACAAAAAAATAAATGGTGTCCACCAATTTTCGTTTATAATGTCAACATTAAAGCTCTGGTTGACACACTAAAAGTCACAATCCCTGAATTTTCATTCAAGGTGAATAATATTAACAGGAACAAGAGTAAGCTTTATTTTGAAGATCCTACTGTTCATGCTTCAATGATGGCTATCCTGAGGGCCAAAAATATTCATTCGTACTCGTTCACACCCAAGGATCAAAAACAAATGTCATTGGTACTGCGTGGGTTATATCCTGATTCGGATTTGGACCAAATTAAAGCCGAATTAGACAACCTTGCTCCAAACACAGTTGGAAATATCTCAAAATTTAAGACACCAGGATCTATAAAGAAAGGTATTGACACCGGACTATTTTTGATTTCGTTGCTTCCGGGGAAAAATGTTGGTGACGTCTCACACATCCGTGGCTTACACCATCAAATAATTTCGTGGGAAAAACCCAAAAGAAAAGAGGGTGATATTCAGTGTCGAAGATGTCAGCGTTGGGGCCACATTTCGCGGAATTGCAATTCGGCTTACAAATGCGTAAAATGTGACCAAGATCATGCACCTGGCGAATGTCAACGCGTTCGCACTATCGACACTGATCCTTACTGCATAAACTGCGAAGAATTAGGACATCCTGCTAACTGGAGAGGATGCCCCTCGTATAAAAAATATGTCGCTGCTCGGCATAAGAAAATCCAAAAATCCCTTGATGAGAAGACTTCTGCCAAAAACAATGTTCGTAGGGCAGTGGGTACGGCAATAGTGACACCTGGGCAAACATTCGCAGATTTATTTAAGCCACATTCTGTACATCAGAGTTCTCGTCAACAAAAATCGTCCATTGTTGACGAATTTTTAAAATTATCTGACTTCTTTTTAGAACCAGAAGAATTGACCCTGGAGCAAGAAATTAACATCTTTCTTTCCAATTACACCAACATGCCAAGGAGTGAGGCCAAATCTGAATTTTTGCGCCTGCTTAAAAAAGTTAAATTTAATTATGGACCATAGGTTTATTAACTTCCTATCCTTTAATGTGAGATCGCTTGTCGACAAGAGTCGTCAAGTAGACCTAAGAAATACGTTGCATAACAACAACATTGATGTTGGATTTATCCAGGAGTGTCATCTGCGAAGAAATAAAAAAATGATAATTGATGGATACAATTTTATATACGATAACTCACCTGTTGGGGTGGCTGTTACTATCAAAAACTCTATCAAATATAATCGAGTACCCATTAATGGCGTTGGTATTAATGTTTCCCTCGTCCATATTGATTTTTCCATCAATAACAACCAGAAGAAGTACCTAATTGGATCAATATACATTCCCTGCAATTATACAACATCAAGGCTTGAAAACGATCTAAACAAACTTTTGCAAATTTGTGGCAACTACGATGGATTTATATTAGGAGGTGATCTAAATTCAAGAAACTCAATATGGGGTGACTCCTCTGAAAATTCCAATGGTAAAATACTTCAGAGTTGGCTGGAAAATAACTCTTTGGATGTCGTCCGTATTTGCGACGTCTCGCCTTCATATCCAAATGGTCCCTCATTCCTAGACCATTTTCTTATCAGCGCCCATCTTATCGATAGAAATTGCCCAAATTTTAAGATCTCTACAAAACCGTCATTTTCCGATCAATTCCCCATCAAGCTGGAAATACAATTGGAATGTTCAAACTTTATTATGAATTCTCCACAAATGGTTAGATCTTACAAAAATACTGACTGGAGTAATTTCCGTAATGACATGGACAGTGTATCAAGACATTTAATGTCGCCTTCAAATCTCATCTTGGAAAACTGTGAAATCGACACATTAATTGCAGAATTCAACAACTCTTTCGCAGCAATTCATGACACCCATTCGCAGAACGTAGAAATTAAAGATGGCAAGTTTCCTCTCTCCGAAAGAACTAAAAAGCTTTTCAAGATGAAGCATCAATGGCAGAAAGAACTGAAAAAAATGTTTCATCGTCAGGGCAATAGACGAAGCAGTGAGTATAAAATTCTCTCCAAACAAATCCAGCTCCTGAAAATAATCATTAAAGAATCGGTAAGCTTAGAACAGGCAAACATTTTTAATGACAAATTATCAAACATAAAACCTGGTCCGTCCGCTTTTAAACAAATTTTTCAAGTAACTGGGAGGAAGAAATCTGCCTTTTGCGAAAAGATTGTTCGTAATAATGACGTCATTACGAACAGCCTAGAAGTTGCTGAACACTTTCAAGAGTACTACTCATCGTTATTTCTTCGCACCGTTCCTGACGATCCTGTTGAAGACTTAAACTCCAGGGTCTCCTCCTGCATTACACGAATGCCGCGCCGTATTTACACGTTCACTGGCAACTTCCATGCAATTGGAAATCCAGATAATTTTCATTTTACCGAGCCTGAAAAAGTTAAAAGCATTATTCAAGCAATGAATAATAAAAAATCTAGTGGCATTGACGGAATTTCCAATTTTATTATTAGAAAGTTTCCTGATGAAACAATTAATCTACTTACCTACATTTATAACCACTGCATCAACAATGGATATTTTCCTTTTGCTTGGAAGTCAGCAAAAATAATTCCAATAAAAAAGAAGACAAACAGCGACACGGTAACAGATTTTCGCCCAATCTCACTTTTATCGAATATTGGAAAAATATTCGAGAATGTGCTAAAAGAAAAACTGGAAAATGAATTTATTATAAACCCTATTTCCAACTTCCAATTTGGGTTTAAACAAGCTCACTCTACACAGCATGCTCTATTGAAATTCCACAGCGACATTACAACCAATTTAAGAAATCAAAATTGTACGGTGGCAATATCCTTAGATATTGAAAAAGCTTTTGACTCCGTCTGCCATATCGGGATACTTTACAAGCTAATAGAACTAAATACTGACCCATTTTTGGTGAATTTATTGTACAGCTTTTTCCAAGATCGCACTTTTTCTGTGCATATCCGTGAGGCATCTTCATCATTTGGAGTGGTACACAGTGGCGTCCCACAAGGCAGCGTGCTAGCTCCATATTTATTTAACCTTTTTCTCAATGATTTTCCGCACATCAATCAGGATTCCCAAGCCATTCTGTATGCTGACGACTGCCTAATTTACGCACATAGCTCTTCACCATCAGAAGCCTTAAGCAAAGTGTCAGCTCACCTCAGGCTCATCAATCAATATTACAAGTCTTGGGGCATAAAGATTAACGCTGGAAAATCGGAGGCGATATGCATCAGAAATGCCTCAGGAAAATGTCCTAAAACGGTAGTCCCGCAAAGCAAATTACTGCGGCTCTGCGTTGACGAAATCGGATTTCCTTTTAAAGCAAATATTACATATCTTGGTGTAACATTTGATAAGTTGATGAAATTTAACTTACATGCGCGCTCCATACTCCAAAAGGCAAAAAAGATAGCAGGGATGTTTTCCTATGTCCTCAATAATAAGTATCTGCCACAAAACACGAAGCTGCTTCTTTACAAGGTTGCAGTAAGACCTTTATTGTTGTACGGATTTCCAATCTGGTTTACTATATCCCCTATAGTAGCCAAGGAATTGGAAATCCTCGAAAGAAAATTTTTACGAAAGTGCATACATAAACACTACGTAACCCGTACTAAAAAATTTTCTAACTCCTTTGTATACAAAGCATCAGGAGTTTTGCCGCTTTGTACATATGCATTTAACCATCAGAGGATATTTGTTGAAAGACTCGCCACACATGAAAACATCCTTCTAAAAGAAATCTACGAGTTAGAAAAAAACAATCACTGGTCGGCCTCAACTTACCTTTCTCCAGTAGGTATACTTCACGAGAACCTTGACAACGACCAAGTCCGTCTCATCTTGCCACAGTTTTACATAAAAACAACACCTGGAATACACAGAGGATAAAATTAACTAATTTCCACATATTTCACACTAAACAAGAATACTAATTTTAACACAATTATACAAACCTTACTAAAAGTTCAAACAAAGTACCTGAACACTCGCTTTAATATTATAAGAAAAATATTGTGATATTTACTTTATGTATTTACAAGCCACTCACTGTGATATCTATTTATACAATTTACGTTTTGATTTGTATTTCGTATCAATGAGCTCTGTTGTCAATGTTGTTAACAGTAGCATTTGTTATTTAGTTTTAATGTTATTTAGTTTGTTTTGTTTATTTATGCGTTCTTACAGACTCATCTGCTCTGTACGCAACAGTAAAGGCCCCGAGCAAGCCTTATTCTATTACAATTAATGTTATATTTTCATATGCATATATCCATCACATCAGCAAGCATGTCGCAAGCACCTATAAATCATCGTGTATTAGAACAAGACAAATATAGTTCTAAGTTTAAAATGTTAACAATCGCTATGTATGTATGTACACTGTTTATGTTATCGAAAAAAAAAAGTCTCAATAAATACACTTACTTACTTACTTACTTTGGTGCCTGATGGTAGGCGGGATAAACGTCCGGAACGTTAGCATCAATTCGTGCCCAATAAGAATTGAGGCGTCTGCACCATCCAGATCTCGGTGTGGTCGGCGAATGTGAGTACGACGCAGTGGAAGAAAATTCAGACTTACCAGAATGCCGCCCTCAGACAATTAATAGGGTGTCTCCTTATGTCTTCTGAGCACCATCTACATGAGAAGACGAAGGTCCTTACCTTACGCAAACACAATTTCCTGTTGTCTAAGGTTGATGGCAGAGTGCGCCATCGAAACGTTTTTTCGCGCTGATTGTAGCTGATATTTTATTTTATGTGAAAAGATTTAAGTTGTTGATACTGTTGAAATAATATTGAACAAAATTATTCAAATTTGATTAAACATATTTATAATTAACTGGTTAAGCAGAAATTTCGATTATTAGATTAGTTAATACCATTATTAATTAACATTGAACAGGGCTTAAACCGGCTCAAGACCTCTTGCTTCTATATTTAACCCTTCGTCAGGCACATATTTTGAGCCCTTAGTTCTGGCACATGGTGTCTGGCCGGACCCCTATACATTTACATGCATTTGTATGGAAATAAGGGCTGTTTGCCGTTAATTTTTTTACTAAGATAGGAAAATATTTGTTATATTTTGTGTTTCTATTTCTTTTTACTATGTTATTAGCTACCTGAGGAAGAAAAAATAGACCTGAAAAAATCTTTGGAATGAAAAGGGCAACATTTTTTTTGTTCTATATATATTTCTCTTTATTATGGGTAAAGTAATAAATGTTTATGACAAAATAGAAAATTATTATGAAGAATACATTGAATTTTTTTATTCAAAATTTTGCGGAAGGCAACAAAAACATAAAAAATCTACTTTTGAATGTTGCTGACAACCAGGATTGTTGCATTTGCAGCAAAAAAAGCTGCAGGCAGATTCTGCAATCTTTTTGGCAGCTAAGGTGTCTGGACCACTGCGTGAAGCCACATTAAGGTTTGCTATATTGAGATATCCCAAAGTACGCTTCAAATGCTATACGAGTTGTTGGTTGAGCCACAATGTGCGGATTATTGGCTTTTTGTCCTGTTCCAAGGACTTTTTTCAATTATTAATTTATGCATCGAAAGCCAACAATATTTTGGGAGATTACCTGAAATTACAGCCATGTACCTAAAATAGAAGTATGCTAAATTGAAGCATGAAAATGAAATATGTCTGTCCAGAACCATGTGCCAGTTCGAGGGTTAAATAGAAGACAAGTTTTTAACAAAATGGCAAAGTGACATTGATTTTCGTGGCTGCACACTACTTTTATCATGATTTCGGGTCCGTGACACCCCTCTTCAGAAAGCCTTGCTGCAATTGTTGAAAGTAAAACCGAACTCTATAAGGCCAGGATCTCCCCAAACGAATGAGAACTACTGTTGTAAACCTTACTTTTCAAGTTTTCTTCACACAATTGCCCACGAAAATACAACTCACTCTTGCCACCTCTAAAGAGACTCCACATCGAGAGCCATCAATAGATTTATTTTACAACGTGTGTTGTAAAAAGAGTTTAGTTGACTATGTCAACTTGTGTGCCGTGCCGTGCATGTACGTATGTTTAGCTCGTTTGTTTTATTTCGGTCTGTTGCTTTTACATTGAACAGGGATTAAACCGGCTCAAGACCTCTTGCTTCTATATTTAAATAGAAGACAAGTTTTTAACAAAATGGCAAAGTGACATTGATTTTCGTGGCTGCACACTACTTTTATCATGATTTCGGGTCCGTGACAACCCCCTTCAACCTAAATTTTGACTAATCGATTATCATGTTGTGTTTATTTTATGCGACAAATTGTAGTTGTTACATTGTTACAAATAAATAACAAGACTACAAAATAAACATTTATAAATACAAAACAAACAGCAAAAACAGCGCCGATTTCAGCATTCACTCTACCATCCCCAAATTTCCTATAAGCATAAAATAAGTTCGGCTCGGCTTTGAGCGCACACTCTGCCATCACCCTAAGCAACACCTGCTTGGGTGTCTTCGCAGTGGTCATCCTAACCACCATCTCTTGGACAGGATGCCTTCGCCCAGGCAGATCAGATCGATCTTCATAATCTAGAGAGAGAGGTCAAGCGGTACAAGAGATAGCCTTTCGATCGTCGAAACTATCAGGCAGGTCTAAACAACATTTACGCTGATGAAGTCGCAGCAGCAGTATCCAGCAGTATCAATCCCGCGACTGCCGGTTCTATGTACCGGATTGACCCGAAACTCTTCGGCCAGGGGCAGTCACCTCAACAATATATGATTTTTGTTCGTCCATTTTTTCGTCGTGGGAGCAGCACTTCCCGGAATGCCTGCTCCAAATACTACTGGTCCGAGCCGGGATCGAACAAAACCCCGGACCTTGGATCTACTCGGTTTGTCAGAACCGAATACACCATCGTGCCAGGTCTGTAAGGTGTAATCGTTGCATGGAGTGGGTGCACTTCAGGAGCTGTTCAGGTCTGAACCACATCAGGGAGTATAGCGAAGCAGACTTTGTTGCCTCATGCTGTATCAACGAAGTTAGCAGTGGGTCTCTGGATTTGGTGTTATCATCGTCGTCTGCATTTTCGTCGTCATCATCATCATCTAACTACGAGACTCCCCCGCAGTCGCCCTCGCAACAGCATCAACACATACAGCATCTTACACCACAGATTGCTGTTGCCACTCCTGACAGTGCATCAATCTTGCAATTTAATTGTAATGGCCTACGCAACAAAATCAGTGAGGTCATAGAATTTATGAATCGGAGAAACATCATGGTCGCCGCGATCCAAGAAACTAAGCTGAATGCCACCTGCAGCCTGCACAGTTGTGACGGATACAACGTGCTACGTAAGGATCGCACCAGAAGTGGAGGTGGGGGACTTGCTTTCCTGTTACACCATTCTGTGCAGTACAGACCTATTTCGCCTGAGCTTGACTCTAGAGACCCATACATGGAATGTATGGGGGTAGCAGTCAAGTCTGGAACTGCCGAAATAGAGCTGTACAACGTATACATCCCGCCGGTTGGTAGCTGTGCCCCGCGTTATCTGCCAGACATTAGCAATTTGCTACAAGGCAATAACCGCTTGGTCCTAGGAGACTTTAATGCTCACCACGAACTGTGGCATTCTCTCCTAGACAACGACCAGAGGGGCATAGCTTTGGCAGAGCAAATTGATAGCTCTACGTTCTGCACAGTGAATGAGGACGCCCCCACGCGGATTATGGGCGATTGCCATAGCTCGCCAGACATCACTTTGGCATCGCCTGGCCTGATCAACGACGTCACCTGGCAGCCCGTCATCTCACTAGGATCGGACCACCTTCCCATAATTCTCTCCATTAATAGACCACCCGATTTCATAACCTCTGAACGCCGTACGTTTCTCAATCAAAAAAAGGCTGATTGGGAGGCCTTCAGAGAAGCCACCAACCGCAGCTTTAATAATCTAGCTATTCCGTCGGACGTTCGGGTAGCCGAGAAAAAGTTCCGGGCCATCATTAACGCAGCAGCCGCTCGCCATATCCCTGCTGGTCGAATACCCGAAGTACGACCAAACTTCCCAGCAGAGGCAGCGGGACTCGCAGACGAGCGTGATGACATTCGTCGCTCCAACCCTACTGACCCTAGAATTAGGGATCTCAACTCCGAGATCAGTAGGTTGGTCAACGAATATAAGCGGAACAAATGGCTAGACCACTTAAAGCAGTGCAACTTGAGTTCCGGAATTGGTAAGTTGTGGACAACGGTCAAATCACTCTCTAACCCTGTAAGGAAGGATGATCGGACAGCTGTCAAGTTCGGTGATAGAACAGTGACAGATCCGAAGCGGTGCGCGTGTTATTTTAACCGGCTTTTTATTGAGCACCCAGAGAGTGATAAGGCGAAAAGGAGAGTTTTGCGTCGTATCCGCGCTCTCCGAGTCGAAGAGGCACCACCACAATTTACCGTTGGCGAAGTTGCCCATGTCATCCGCAGCGCAAAGTCATCAAAGGCGCTGGGTCCGGACGGAATCTCAATGCTGATGTTAAAGCACTTGGATACTCCGGGAGTAGAGTACATGACCAAAGTGCTCAATCTGTCGCTAGCCACTCACGAAGTTCCCGATGCCTGGAAAATGAGAGTGGTCCCGCTACTGAAGCCAGGCAAAGACGCAAGTAAAGGAGATTCGTACAGGCCGATCTCCTTGCTTTCTCCAGTAGCAAAGACGCTTGAAGCACTGCTCCTCCCCAGCCTGATCGAACACTTTCTTGGTGCTGATCATCAGCATGGATTCCGCAAGCAGCACAGCACAACAACTGCTTTACACGCCATCACCACACGTATAAGTCGCGGCCTTAACCAGAACAAGCCTAACGACAGGACGGTCCTCGTGGCTCTTGACCTCACAAAAGCCTTCGACACGGTCAATCATGCCACTCTGTTCGAGGACATTGAAGAAACGTCCCTTCCGCCCAGTTTGAAACGTTGGGTCGTAAACTATATGTGTGGGCGCCAGTCATATGTAGAATTTAGAGACAGAAAGTCGAAGCCCCGTAGAGTTAAACAAGGAGTTCCCCAGGGTGGAGTTTTATCCCCGGCTCTGTTTAACCTCTACCTCTCTAAAATTCCTGCACCACCAGACGGCGTTGAAATTGTGTCGTACGCTGACGATTGCACAATTCTGGCGTCAGGACCTAAAGTGGATGACATTTGCGAGAAAATCAACTATTACCTCACTGACTTAGCACGTTTCTTCACTGCGAGGAATATGAAAATATCCGCCTCCAAATCATCAGCCACACTGTTTACTGCTTGGACCGCAGAGGTGCGGTTGTCACTCAATGTGAAAGTCGATGACGTCAACATCCCGACCACCAACTACCCCAAAATCCTTGGGGTCACATTGGACAGCCTTTTTAGATCCTCTGCACATGCTACAGCTATCTGCGATAAACTCAAAAGTAGGAACAAGGTCCTCAAGTCACTTGCCGGCAGTACTTGGGGAGCCGACAAAGAAACCTTGTTGACCTCTTACAAAGCGATAGGTCGGTCTGTAGCAAACTACGCAGCACCTGTATGGTCGGCGAACGTGAGTACGACGCAGTGGAAGAAAATTCAGACATGCCAGAATGCCGCCCTTAGAACATCAACAGGGTGTCTTCTTATGTCCTCTGTGGACCATCTACATGAGGAGACGAAGGTCCTTTCCGTGCGCAGACACAATTTCCTGTTGTCTAAGCAATACCTGCTAGGGTGTTTTCGCCGCAGTCATCCTAACCACCATCTCTTGAACAGGATGCCTCCACCCAGGCAGATCAGGAACGATCTTCATGATCTAGAGAGAGAGGTCCAGCGGTATAAGAGAGAACCTTTAGATCATCGAAACTATCAGGCAGGTTTGAACAACATTCACGCCGATGATGTCGCAGCAGCAGTATCCAGCTACCGTGTGAATGCAGTGCTAGGGGAACATCCCCCGGAGATTTCACCTGAGGAGAAGGTACTACCTCGGCAGACGCGCGTGGTTCTGGCGCAGCTGAGATCCGGATGGTGCAGCCGCCTCAATTCTTACTGGGCACGAATTGATGCTAACGTTCCGGACATCTGTCCCGCCTGCCATCAGGGACCACATGATGTACTGCACCTCTTCAATTGTCCGGCCAAGCCCACTCAGCTGACCCCCAGGTCTCTGTGGACGCATCCAGTTCAAATGGCGCGTTTCCTTCACCTGGATATCGAAGCAGATCCCCCATAGACGAACAAGACTTCAAAATAAATATATTGTTGTTACAACAACAACAGCATACCACGTGAATCGTTCGGAAGTTGGGAGCACGAGATCTTGTGATGAACATTGAAACCGCCAAGTATCATTTTGTTATCCCCTTGCAGTAGGTGGAAAATACTACGGTGATAACTGGCTCCTATGCTTTTGACTGGCAGAATATAAACATTTACAATCGCTGCATTATAAAAGCGAGCCCACCAACATGGTTCCTATCCCTGTCCCACCTTAGTATTCACAGAGGACGAGAGGGAACAATTAGTGGACAGATATGTTTCTAGCAGGGTAGTTAGGAAGGTTTGAATTTTGTGAATTTAATTTAACCAACTTAGTTCTTAAACCACTACAATTAAATTGCATTATTCGAAATGAGCCAGCTTATCACTTGTGATGTAGCTCGTGCAGATGGTGCATTTGCGGGGACATGCGGATGGAATTACCCAGTGGAGTGGGTGCCTGTCCCCTATACTGATGTTCTGGCCGGTTCCACAGCAGATCCATAGAGTTCATGCAGCCATTTGAACTTAATACGTACAAAGGGACTTGGGGGTTAGCTAATGGGCTTGGGCGGACAATAACGATGATGGAGCACGTCATGTGGTCACTGGTTGCGCTCAACACAATTCAATATTTCAGTTGAACCAGAAGCACGCCCGTCTGCCTATGTAGCGTCTAATCCTCTGGTGAAATCAGGTGGATGTTCCCTAAAAGCACTACATTAACGCTTTAGCCGGACACCGCCGCAGCGACATTATCTTTTGTTCAGACCTAATAGGTAGTTGAGATGATCTCTAGGCTTTCTCTTGTAGTGGTCCACCTAGATTTCACTGGGAACGCACTTTGTGCGAATCAGAATTTTCCATCCCTTTTTGGCAATGTTCGGTCTGTAAATTGGTCATAACGCGTATGATTTCGTTTATGTCGACCCACAAAGAACTCTAATCATGGTAGATCACAAGATCTCGGCGGCCATTGACATCGTTGTTTCAGGAATGCGATATGTCACAAGTGGCACCATCCTGATGAAACCACAACCTGTCCATGTCATCTAATTTAGGATATAACAAGTTATGAGGTTGTCCTGGCCTGGTACACACATTGCTCCAAAACACCGGTGTATTCAAGTCTGGCACTGTTTTTAAAAAAATTAATTTCTTGCACAACGATCACGCGTAAAAGTGCATATTGCTCAACGACTAAATTTGTACCTGTAGAACCAATCCCAATCATTTGCTTCAACGATCTGCAATGAAATTAACCTTATCTTAAATTAGCTAGATTTTTCAAATGAGGTAATACAGATGTTTGTAATAATTTCTATTTTGCCTTTTTGTTCAGTGTAGAAATAATAGAAGACCTCCCAATAGCCTCGCAGCCGTATTATCGCATCTGCAAACTCAAGATGTGTCTTGCCGCACTCTTTTTGTAGGAGGCTGTTTATACTTTGGAAGAAAGGGATCTTCATTACCACGCATTCAAATTAAAATTCTGCAAATTTATTTCGATCAAATATACTTAATTTGTAAACTTACAACTGTGGTGTAATTGTATGGCTTAACGCTGATCAGATTCTAAATTTGTGTTTGTGTAAAAAATATCCGCCAAATTATGGCTGCAAATAGCTTGGAAGCTTCATGCGCATAAACAACCACGTTGTAAAGAACGAGACCAATATGAAGATGAAACCCATTGACGATAGCAATAAACGGTTGAGCTTCGTCTTGCCAAGTGTATGTGTCTGATCCATTATTATAAAGCCAATACCACCAATAGTGAAGAGGAAACTGCTTGCTAGACCCTCCATGATGTATTGACCATTGACCCGATAAGGCATAAACGCGACAGGTCGTGAATGGCCGTTTTCATCAACGGTAGCACCAATACTAGGAGGCTCCACAATAACATCATATATTATACCTGAAATGGTAAGTGCAATAAAATTAAGATTTATCTTTGAATGTCTGAAACAAAAAAAAACATATTCATCTGCGGCAACCCTCAATTATACGAAACCATCATCAAACTTAACAAAAAGAAGATAGCTAATGTTGGAAGATACCGCACACCACCCTGTTTTTCAGTAGATTCCTCACCTCTGCTTGGAGTTTCGGCTAGGTCAGACTTAATGTGATTTCTAGAGCGGAGGACATATGAAATAGTACACTATGTTAAATATAAACACAATCGGATTTTATTTTTGACTTCAAAACCGGCATAACTTTAACTCGGGACGGGCCTTTTTATGGGTATAAATGACCGATATGGTCCATTATATTAGACCGATATAGTCCATTTAACTAAGGATTTGTGGCTTCTTCTGCGGCAGGACATCAATTTAGGAAGAAGCTTTCTGTGACAGCTACTCGAAAACATAGACCAATAATATGGTATAATTTTAGCAGGATATGCCCGATTGTCTTTAATTTGTGGCATCTAGTAAGGCAGGGTTTTAAATCGGAAGGGACGTTTGTATTGGGCCTATTTTAAACATGGACTAATATTGTCTAATTTAAGTGCGGTTACTATTGTCGCTCATAGCGTAGAATGCGAACCTTGAGCATGATTAGATCTAATTTGTGATTTCTAGACCGACGAGTCCACTAATCGGGGGAACTTGGTGGTCTGAATCGTGCTTCTACAGCTGCAGGTTCTAAAATCGGAAAAGACAGAAATGCCTCACCTCCAGTCACCAAAAAGTACGAAACCAAGATCCAACTATATATAAAAAATGGTGACGGCTTCGGTATTTGTATACGTAGTTTAACATTTGGAGGCACCAGTAAATTGAACGGCAATTTATATATATATTGCAGCATCACAAAAAATTTGCTTTTCAAATTGTTTACACACTAATAATAGCGGTACTCACACTATCCGATGTTAATAGTAATGGCAGCAGAGTTTGAAGCCGATAAAGAATTACCGGCACTGTCGCGAATGTTTTTGATCGGTGGCAGTACCTTGATTTCTTTAAATATTATAGGAGGCGGCTAGAAATCGGCGCATGGCATTTTAATCCCGAGCAAATAAAATAAAAAAAAATTTAAAGAACATTTTATGGCATTTATTTTTTTAAATTATTACCTTCAAATGTTGGCAACTGTATTATGGAAATGAGAAACGGAAAGATCCGCTGTTTTCGATCAAAATTTGTTTATGATAAGGCAGCTACGATTCAGGTTTTGGAAGCCAACATTACACGTGTCATTAAAGCCATACCGGTTGAAATGCTCGAGCGCATCATCCAATATTGGACACTCAGAATGGAAACCCTGAGAGGTAGTTGCGGCCAACATTTGATGGAACTTATATTCAAAAAATAAATGCCATAAAAAGTCCTTTCAAATTACCAATAAAGATTCCACACTAGATTTGAATTTTGTTTTTGTTCTGAAAAAATACCTCTAGATGAATCACCCTATATCTGTAGTGTAAAAGGAATCAACAATTCACAATCATGTCAAATTAAATTCACCACCGCTGTAACAAAATATTATTTAAAATATTTTTTTTATCATTGTTTTAAAATGGCTAAGGAAATTATTGACACACATTTTTAATGGACATTCCGGTTTGAGCCGATTAGGCTTTAAGGGAGCCAGCGCTTGAGCATTCGTAGGAGGTGGGGGTTTTGTAGCATGTTATCTGGAACGAAACGTTTGATTTAGGTTTAGGAGAAGAATTTAAAATCTTGCGGTTACCTGGTGAGGCATTTCAGACACACTTCTATCATTACATTGAGAGAAGGAAAGCTGCAGCTCATCGTATAATTCTTATATTGAGCCATAGCTGTAAATGTGTATCGTTAGAAAGCTTATTAAAACACCATTCTAGTGATACATACATACATATATTCGAACTGTTATCCCATTAAGAACCGGTAGAAACATATTTATTTTTCACGATTTTTTACTAAAAATGCCTCATTACTGGAAAAATGTTTTTTTTAAGTATGTATGCATTTGTCGATCTAGTTTTGTTGCCAACATATTAACCTTTAATTTTTTGGCTGTTTTAACCCTTCTAGAACATCGGATAATGCTCTTTATTGAAATATAAAAAAAATTTCGTCAGTGGCGCTATTTTCAGTTGAAAAAAAGTTTCAAAAGAATTTATAACTTTTATTTCTAATACTTAGTTTAAACCCTTCTATATAACAGGAGGTAATAGCGCCAGCGGCGCTATATTAAGTTTAAATAATTTTTTTTTTACTTTTAATTTCTGTTTTCATACGTTTTTTTTACTGATTTTCGTGTATCCCTTACCTTAAAATCCATCCATCAGCAACATTTTCTCGTGTAACGAGCCTCAAAGGATGGCCTATCGGGCTGAGATATTCCACTCTTTTTGGAACTAAGCCCCAGTCCCTTAAGATATTTATTGTTCGGGCAGGGATGGCCCCTCTATCATTATCGCTGAACAATTTTTGCTATTTCCAATGTTTTTTATATTCATTTTTATGGTAAAGAACCTGATAAGGGGTTGACTCCATCGTTGAAATGAGTGATGTTGAGCGACCCCCTTTCCTCGGTAAAACTGCTGTTTCAGTTGCATTCAAAAGCTCGTTAGCAATGCTTAACTGGAATATCATTAGTGGCATATGCTTCACTTCGCCGTATGTATGTTTGAGGACTCTGTGATACAACAGCCAACTATTAACTACAAAAGAGTTGATGCACCAGTTTATTATGTTCACATACGATTTATTTGAGCGGTGGTTAATTCTGTGAAATTCTATCAGCATTACAGTAAGATCAACTCCTCCCATATATTTCTACTATACCTGGACAAGATATATTTATAAACTTCTTTCTGGCAACATCTCTGTCACTCACTCGTGGGAGTTTTACCTGTACAGTTAGAAACCAGCTGCCCACTCATGTCATACCAACAACATTCAAATTCTGCTTTGCCTCAAATTTAAACGTCCTCGTTTTATAAGCTTCTTCACAATGCTTAGAGCACAGTTTTTTAATCAATTGCTTCGGATTGTATTAACGGCTCAAGCTTATTGACGTAAACTTATTGTCACAAAATAATATGAAATTTTGTTTCATAGGAATATTGGATGTTAAAACAATGTCTAATGATATGCCCAAGCCAAAGGACTCACACGTTCCTCTTCCAATGTAGAGGGCAAACCCGTACGTTATGCCATTTACATCACCACTAGTGAACATTTTTAATCCTCACTTGTGAGGCTTATTTGGCAGATATTGTTTCAAAGAATGTTGACCTACTAAATAATATATTTTTGCATTAGAGAGAGAGCTATCGTATTTATGTACATTAAATTAATTTCCTATATTTGCAATGATTTGCTCATCGACGCTTTGGAATTCTTCCTGAAATTTTTCTCTTTATAAAATCTAGCCATTGGCGAACTTTGTAGTACCCAGGTTGAGTTATTGTTTAGATTAAAAAAATGTTTTTTTTTTTCAAATCTATTTCTTAGCAATGCATTTGCAACAGCCATCAGTTTGAAATTTTGCTCCCATGCCATTACCAACATTTTACATTTTACCTCCGTTCTATTAGTTTGTAAAGCACACAAGTTTGTTTCGTCACAAATATTCTGCCAGACTTCATCTGTAAAGAACTGAGTAAAATATTCGACTGCTTGTTTCACAAAACTGCTGCGTACTTTGCTTTTTCAACTGATATTACAATCCATAACCTCTGCACTCCTCCAGGTCAAAGTTTGCAAATCAATTTACTCCATCACCTGTACAACATTTTTATTTTCAATTTCTGATTCGTAATTTTCTCTGCCCTTTAGTTCCAAAATTAGATCAATTTCAATATTTTCGCCATTATCAATCACATTTTTTAATGTTTCTTCGACGATGATTTCGAAATTTGATGTTCCATCCAGCTCTTCTTCTCCATTTTCCACATCCGCAGAATCATTCCAGTTAAAATAAGTAATTTTTTAAATATTTGCCTGTGTTAGACCTCTTGGACGCATTTAAATATGTACATAATTGAAGATATGTACATCGTTCGGAAATAACCAAAATTGACCAATGTTGCCTACAGGAAACAGCAATTTTACAAAAATATTAAAAACAAACTAAAGACTTGTCTCGTGATTTTGGTTTTTAAAATACCTTTATTTATATACATTCTTCACTAAATTTTACTGTTTTTTCATCGCTTTTTGTATACATTAACCCTCCAAGAAAAATAAACGTATCGCATTTTGCGGAGCGAAAACGAACTGCATACGGACCGCCATATCACTAACACTTGAATAGTTTTTCATATAAAAATACGACGAAATTAATTCTGCGTAAAACTCTTCGTAAACGTGCCGTTTTTTACGGTACGAAATGGAAGTGATTTTGCGTAATGGAAACGAACGTATTTAAACCAAAAAGTACCTAAAACAATCCGTTTACGTGCCGTTTTTGCGATACGAAAACGAACTGTTTTTTCTAAATGGTAACGGCATTAACTGTTTTTTCTTATTCGGGCAGCCATGTTGACAGAACACTTTAATTGTTTTAGTTGATGTTTGAAGTGTGATGATCTGATTGTTGTTAAACAAAATCAGCTTTTGTAAGTGTTAATATAATAGGTATTTATAAAACGTTTGTAGTATATTTATATCTTCATATCTATATTTTGTAATAGCCAAAGAATTCATAATCATTCACAATATATGCAACATTAATTCTTCAGTATAAAAAAGCTTATATTATTTCGATAGAGAAAGAAATTCAGTACGGAAACAGAACGTTTTGCAGATACAAAAACGTACCTCTTCAGTGTTACGTAAACGCAACACTCTGGTATTACGAAAACGGACCGCTTTAGTGTTACGTAAAAGTACTTCTTTAGCTTAGCCTTGGCGTACTACCAATACATTCAAACTACTACTTTTTTTTCTAATTCTCTTATTCCGAAATTAACGTTTACGGTGCATTTACGTATCGCGAAATCGGTTCGTTTTCGTAGTCTTGTTTGAAAAAATTACTTCGCTAACGTTTCGTTTTCGTGCCGGTTTTCTTAGAGGAAAGCGACTGTGAGAAGTTTACCTTACTGAGAACGTCTACTGAATGAACACGTGCACAGTTTTCAATAGAACAAATAGATGTAAGCTTACACAACACATATGGCTACATAATGCAAAATACCGCAGGTCATACAAATCAAAATAGCAGGACTTAGAAGCATAAAAGTGCATTGAAGCCTATAGACAACGACGGACATGAGAGGTTAATAAAATATTTATTTGTATAAAAGTATATCAATAAAATTGTATTTGGTTGAAAAAGTTAGATTTAATTACTTGCTTCCTCATTCAACGCCTGGTCATACTTTGTTTTTTTTTTTCAGATTAGAAGTGAATTAATTTTTTTGCTTTCAAACGCAATTCTGTTACATATGTCAATCAAACCTTCTAATATATTAAGTTCCATAATGATGTTATACAGAATTTGCGAGATCGTAGGTGTACAGTAGCAGTTTCTCTGGACGTTGAAAAGGCATTTGACAAGGCATATCATGATGGAATATTATTTAAAATTATATCAATTGAAAAAGCTTTTCAAAAGTTTTACATTTGATGGTGTAAAACTATTCAAAAGCTTTTTTAGCGAAAGGAAATTCTGCATTCAACTTGGCGACAATTAGCACTTCGCGCTCGAAAAGAACGGTCGTTAAAAGAACTCCTCTCGGAAATTGATTGTAATAAAATAAAATTCTAATAAATTCATCATACAGGCCGATCAGTTTGCTACCCTGCTTATCCAAACTATTTGTAAAAGTTATTTTTATCGAAAATAAAACCGTTTCTCGTGTCAAACAACAAATTACCAGACCATCAGTTTGGATTCCGGGAAGGTCACAGCACCATCGAACAAGTAAACCGTCTGACCCAAGCAATTAAAAAATCATTTGAACGGCGAGAATATTGCTGCGCCGTATTTCTGGATGTTGCTCAAGCATTTGACAAAGTCTGGCACTTTGGCTTGACCTACAAAATTTGCAAATACTTACCGGCGAATACGCATCGAATTCTTGAGGCTTACTTAGAAAACCGCAGATTCAGAGTCAAATGTGGGCAACACGTCACCGATGACCGCGAAATACTAGCAGGTGTGCCCCAGGGAAGCGTCCTGGGGCCTATCCTTTATCTTCTGTTTACCGCAGATATCCCTACCAGCCCAAACGTGCTAACATCCACTTTTGCCGACGATACCGCTATAATGGCCGCACATAAAAAAGCAGGATGTTGCATCTATGAATCCAGGTGTACATCTCAGACGAGTAGAATCTTGGCTCTCTGACTGGAGAATCAAAGTCAATGAGGCTAAATGCACACAGGTAATTTTCACACTGAATTTTAGCACTAGTCCGACATTGAAACTTAACAATATCCCTTTTTCTCAATCTGACCATGTAACATACCCTGGAATTCACCTGGGTCGCCGACTCACCTGGAGAAGTCATATCGAAACCAAGAAAACTCAACTAAAACTTAAGATCCGTCAACTTCACTGGCTCCTAAACGCGAACTCAAAACTAAGCCTTGTATATAAGGTCCTGCTATACAACAGTGCAATCAAACCTATCTGGTTATACGGTGCCCAGCTATGGGCAAAGCAGAACGAGCAATCTCGACAAAATCCAAAGAGTCCAATCGAAGACATTGCGGCTCATTACCGGTGTCCCTTGGTATAAGAGGAATGAAAACATCCACCGAGACTTAAAAATACCTCTCGTTAAAGAGGCAATTCAAAATATCAATATAAAGCACAAAGAGAAACTCGAACGTCATGATAACATACTTGCTAGACAATTATTGTGCAGTCCAAGCTCTTTAAGACTTCGGAGAAACGAACGCCGTGTTTTCTAATCTACACGAACAAATTGCAAGTTTTTAAAAATTTTCAAAAACTTGCAATTTGTTGGCAAACAAATCATACGTGTGTGGGCTACTGCTCAAATTTTAAGCCATTTCGCCATTTCAGTTGCTCTTCAACCATTGTAACGAAAGGTCGTGTAGTGAACACAAAAAATGGCAAGCAAAGACTTTATGATAGAATTTCTGTCTGCCACAAAATTCTGACAGAAGCACAAACCGAAATTTAAACACAAAATGAACATGCAAGCGCGTCATCCGCTTCGTAGCATATGTTTACTCATCAACGTCGGCCGAATTATGATTTGTTCGAGCGTGTGTGGAGAAACGATATGCAATAAATCGCTGCAATAAATTTGCAAATCACACGAATAAATCGTTCGTCTATGGCCAGCTTTAAATGCTCTTATACGTGATCTTTAAAACAGTCAACAGTCAGTATTTATAGGTGCTCTTTGTTCGATTTTTGTCATTTAACAAGAGTTGACAAACGCGAAAAGCAAAGTGAACAACAACAAAACATATAATATATTTCAATATGGAAAATAACAAGTGCCTAAAATTGGATAATTTTGGTTACGTTTGTGGTCATATCGTCCCAAAAAGAGGCCAACTGGATCGAAAAAACTGATTACTGAGGAATTCAAAACAGCGTATTGTTATTATTTTGATGAAGCAGGTTTAAGAGGTGCAAATTTTACGCCGAACACAGTGTGCAAAAATTGTTATAATAAGGGTATTAATGATAATGTGAAGCCAGTAATTTGGGTAGAAGACCTAACTGGACATGATGAATCCAGGTGCTGCGCATGCATAAATTCTCGTCATGGATTAAACAGAAAACAATTGTAAACAAAAGTATACTTTGCTGCTTTTACTGCCACAGTTCCAGTTAAATTCGCTGCTGATACCGATACACCTAAACCTCAGAGTCTGGATACTGTGTCTCTGCAAGCCGAAACCGTTTTCACCAATCCGACCAATTTGAATGATGCTGATTGGAAACCCGATATTGATTATAATGGACCACAACTGCTAACACAAATCGAAATGGATTACATTGTGGCTAAGATCGGACTATCACAACAATACACCGAAATGTTAACATTTTTTTTGAAAAGCAGAATACTGACACAGCAAAATGTCAGCGCAACATCATACCGACAACGCCAAGCTGATTTCCAGAAATTTTATACCGTTGACGAAGCAAATACGTTCACCTACTCCCATGATATCACAGGTTTAGTGAAAAAATTGGGAATGGATTATATCGCTAGCGACTGGCGTTAATTCGTCGATGGTTCAGTTTGAAGGCTGTGCTATTGCACAAAACGAACAAAAAACCGTCCATTCCATTAGGATTCAGCACATTCCATTAGGATTCAGCAAAATTTGGAGAAAATCAACTACAATGTACACAAATGGAAGATTTGTTGTGATCTAAAGGTTGTCAACATAATTCAAGGCATTGTATTAATGGGCGGTTTTACAAAATAATTCTGCTTCCTTTGTAATTGGGATTCACGATAAAGCGAAACGCTTAAATCGATTTTCATGATCTATGTCTCATTTTGTTCATAGGATTTACGTGAAAGTAATAGGACTTGACACTTTTTACCGTTTTGTATTTTTAATGAATTAAAAAAAAATACTTAATTTTTTAGGCAATAATTATTTTTTTCTTCATACATTTATTTATAACTGCGAAACTGTTGCTTATGTAGCGAAACATTGTATGAACAGATTAAAGGAATTTTAATTTTTATTAAAATTTGTTTCAGCTTATTCGGACTAGTGGTTCTCGAGTTATGACAAACAAAAGAGCCTAAAAAGTGTCAAATTCCTCTATACGATATTTACTACCTTCAAATTAATTATTTAATTATTATTTGATGTATGTTCCTTGACCAAACGAATGATGCAGAAGTTCTTCTTTTTTGGGCTACTTTCGCAGACAATTATCATAATTGAGTCCCGAATCAATCACCTGAAAAATGTTGTACTGTGTTTTGAAACGTGCAACAAGAGATATTCGAATCAATTTATTTATAGGGAGTCATCATTACTGCCTTTCTCGGAATACGCGCTGCAGAATATGAGACGTTTTGTGGAAAATCTTCAAAATTTCGAGGGTAGCATAATTTAGAATATGCTATCCATGGAGTCCCCGTTTAGATGGTCAAATACCAACTATTTATCTGCAGTCAAAACTTTAATTAACGAACAACTCATGGTGTCCATAGGGGGTAGAAATGTATAATATTTATGTATTATTTGTTTTTTTAAGTGGATTCATACTCTACTAGTCAATGTAAGTGCCGGCAGCAAGAACTGTTCCACTTATATATTAGTAAATAATAATTATGGAAATTCCTCTTATTTAAATTAGTAATATTTCCTTCACATTTATTTTATTGAAACAATACACTATAATTTTAATTTTTCATCTATTTTTGTATATACATACTATACTTTGTTAATGATTTTTAAAGACTCAAATAAAAAAAATTGAACTTTTCATCCATTTTAAAAATGTTAAATAATTGTAAATTTAATAGCATATAAGCTAAATAAAATTATACAAAAATAAGTTGCAACAACACTATAGCAATCAGTAGAGTTCTCACTTGGCTTAAAGTCAGTGAGAAAATGATCGATTTCGAGTTTGTCACTTTTCTTACAGAAACACATTTTTAAGCGATTCCTATTTAGTAGAATCGAAATAAATTTCATATTACCGATTTGGAACGAGTGAATGAAATTGGGATCGGCTTTTTTTACAGAGACAGTGGAGGTGCAAATAACGGTAGAGTGACGTCAAATCGGTAATTTCAGTAGGTAATTGCGCTCGGTACGAGTTACAGAAAGAGGCTACAGGGCTGTTTTGAATGGTATTAGTCTTCGTTATTTGGTTGTATTTTGATTTTGCTATGTGTTTCACATTCTGATTTTTTTTTTATGTTTACGTTCGAAATTCATTGAATGAGACTACTTGCTTTTGAGGAAACGTAGCAATTCGCTATTGGTGATTTATTACTGTCACTAATTGTTGTGTTAACGACTTTGTTGCCCCGACCGCTGTTGTTGCTTCGTGCGTCTAAGCTCGCCGGATGGGCTGGTTCTTCCAGCGCACCAGGGCCTTTGACAGACAGAAAAATTTAAAAACATCATGTCTGACTGGACATGAGAAGTGAGACAAAGGAAGGAATAACGAAACAGAAAAGAAAAGGAAAAATAAAACCCGAAAAGGAATTAAAACTATAATCAAAAAAAAAAAAACTAAACAGAAAGAAACTCACACCAGCAATACTCTCACCACGTACCTTACCATAATGAACCATGCTGCTGAGTTGGCTTATGGATTGCCAACTCAATTTGCCTTGGATTTCTGTTGGTTGTCCCAG
The DNA here is from genome assembly GCA_963513945.1 of Hydrotaea diabolus. Lineage (NCBI taxonomy): Eukaryota > Metazoa > Arthropoda > Insecta > Diptera > Muscidae > Hydrotaea > Hydrotaea diabolus. Next base: position 109,135,305 of record OY740717.1, read on the forward strand.
ACTCCCCTCCTATGGCCCCCCTTCCTTGTCATCGCCACCACTGAATTCTTACGAATTCATATTGAAATGAAAACTATAATAATTTTCACGTTTCGACGTTATTAAATTTCATTTTTGGTTTATTGGTTTAAGGAATAGACAACATTTCTAACTTGGCCGTGATATGGTTATAAAAAAAATATCTAAGAAAAAAATTGCCTTCTAAACTTAATTTAGTATTTTTTTAAATTTAAATATATACACTATTTCTATTTTAATTTTAGGGTTTCTTTTTTTTCAGCCCTCAGTTTAAACTTGGGCGTCTGTAGTTCCGTCCTAATCCTCGACGACGTAGTAGTAAGGAACTTTTTAAAGATAGCGTCGGATTCTAGTGCCGGTTATTCTGATGTGTCAATGACGCTGGATCTGATTTGGCGTTGGCGCCGCGAATTAATTTAGTGTTGGCGCAGCAGAATTCGGTAGTCCGAACTTGGTTATACCGTGCATCCCAGGCTTGGTGATGCTGTTCTGCGCCTCCAAAGTGGGATTGGTGATTACTGGCTCTAGTTTCAGCGGCGCGGATATTTTAAAATATTTACAAATTAAAAAAATTGCAAATGTTATTTTGGCTTGTTCTTTTTACTTTAAGATTATTTAATTTTGTTTGTTAAAATAAACGAATGGTGAAATAAACGAACTTTACTCGGAAGATATTAGCGCTGGTTCTGTTTGTATTTCTTTCCTTAGGCCGGTTAGTTTTATCTTCCACAACCAATCGATGTCAGATCCCAATCAGAAAAGAACTCCAGCTTCCATCTTTTTCCCTAATTTGACTCCTCTTTGTTTACTTTCTTATCCCCCTCTTAATCCTCATCGTTCACATTTTATAGGAACTTAGCACTGTTGCATTTGTATATAGCTGTTAATCTTTATACCTCTTCCTATTCCCTTCTTTAACCCTCTAAAGGCGCACACTCGATCCCAGCAGCTGACGACAGAAAGTTCTAATTCTGAAAAGTTTTCCGAATTGCCCATAAAGGTTTTTTGGTAAAATTGATAGAATTTTGGTTGAATCTAATCTCTTAAGTTATCTAGAAATTTGATATTACCAGGGCACCATTTTGTCGAGATTAGATTACTCCTTGAGTTACTGAAACTTTTAACAAATTTGAATACTGACTAACTGCTTGGATTTTTATTTAGATTTTCAATAGTGGATTTAAACAATAGTTTTTTTTTTTGGCTGACTTTACCTCATTTTTAAATTTAATTTTTTAATCTTTCGTGTATTGTTGTTTTTCGTGATAAAAACTTGTTTTTTGCTCGTAATAGTTTGTGTATTGAAAGAGATTGGAAGTTGGTGGCTACCTCCAATCGTTGTCTTCATAACTTTCCAGGAACTCTTCAGACCAGTTTTAGCAAACGTCAAATAAAGAACAGAGCCAGTGAAGTTGATAAGGTTATTTTAATAGTTATCGAACCATCATTAAGGCATTGAAGTTCCGATGCATCTAAAATTTGTTCAACAGTAGTACCACGAACTGTATCGAAAACATTACCATAGGCCATTGCTCTAGCGTTTAAGTCTGCGCATACAAAACATTAGGTTTTCCTTCAAGGAAAATTACTAATTTCGAAAGTTAATTTTTCAGGGTGTTGCTTTTTTATTGAGTGTGTATAGTACAATGATATTAAGATCAAATTTGTAGAGAGATTTATAGTCATTTTCATCAGCTGTGGGTAATTGTCTTCTGGAGGGAAGAGTTACGATTTTGCTATACTTAGTTTTCGTGATTCTTCTATTGATCTCTTCGTTTATGGATCTCGTTGCAGGTTTGGATTTAATGGATAAGGCAGGAAATTGGTTTTCGTATTCTTGTTCACCTCAAATTTCATAATAATTGGTAGTTATATGATTGCATGCATTTCTGAAGACAGGTACGGTATTAAATTCGATATCGTCTTTGTTGATCCCATGAATAATTTCCTCACCAGAGAAGCTTGTATTTACGTTTTTAATTATGTGTATAACATTTCTGTATGAACCGATCGGAAATGAATGCTTTCATTTTTAATTTATGCAATTTGGAATTTATTACGAACTCATTTACCTCATTGTGTTTGATAAAAGACAGCCTTCAGTGTTATACCCAACATTTTTCAATAAACAATTTCATGTTACGTTAACAGATTTTAATTTTTCAGAAAGGTGCAATTCATAATTTTTCCTTCTTGTGCTAATCGGTGTCTCAGAGGCTAGGAGTACATAAAAGGGACCAGGATGGGATATACAATTTTTCGATTTTGTTAAATATCGTAATTTTGAATGATAGTTTTCTCTTTCATTGTATTTGTACGGTGAAATTATTTTTGTTGTTCACTGGTATACCTTTATTGTTTTTAAAGTTTTTACTTTCATATCTATTCGGAGAATCATTTCTTGTCCTTGGTCTGACAAAGGAGGCGTATCCTCATCGGTCCCCAAAAAATTTTGATTCGAAGCAGATGTATTTTTTTAAGTGTGAAAAAAAGCAAACACCAAAGAATAAAGAAAAACAATTTGTGGTACAAGTGTAACTGTAAATGTTTTGATCCAAGTAGGTAAAGAAAAAAGAAACAGCGACCAGCGCCAGCGCTACGTAATCTATAATCAACCGAAGTTGAGAAGCGACTGAAATATTACAGCCGTTAAAATCGGCGGCGGCTTCTCTAGACAACAATCGGTCACTTGCGGCTCGCCGCAGGTTTGGTCCGATGACACTTCATGCCGGAGAAATTGGCATTTAGTTTCAGTTTTTGCGCAAAATTTTCACAAAAAATTAACAACACTGATCATATCTCTTTAACGATGTGGAATTATAGATCTTGCCATTTCCTAACAATATGGCAACATTTATATACGAAATTGCACGCTGTGGTAGCTTTTCTTTTAGTGATGGAGAAAAGTTTTATTCTAGAAACTCGTTAGAAACGTAAAGTGTAGTATGTATCAAGCGATTTTAAATTGTTTTATATCTTTTTATACTTCAATAATAAAAATGCATTAAAATATTTACAGGTTTTGTTTTAACCTTTACCACTACTGCTTAATCTAGCCTATAGGCAACATCCTGTAACTGACGAACCAGGGTACCAAGGTCTTTCAATTTTTTATCAGTACATATTTGACTGCCAACTAACACATATCTGACATAAACAAAGTTATAGACCTGCCCATTTTACTTGGGCGTAAAGGCCCATTTAGTCTCGACGGTTGACGGTAGATTCTGCAACCTGTAGAAGATTCTCAAACTGTAGTTATCTCCCTCTAACACATGCAAAATGCAACCCTCAACTGAAATAGCTGATTGCCTACCGTCAACCGTCCACCGTCAAGACTAAATGGGCCTTAATACGATAGTGACGTAAGCAAAACGTATTAACTTAACGTTATATACATTACCTCGTGGTTGTATATAAAAAAATCATGAGTCGATGTTTTAGTCGGTTGGCCAAATTTATGATAAATTAAATATGCCGTCTACGATAAAACATAAGCATGCCGCCGATTTGTTACTATCGGCTTCAAGTGAGTATACGGAGTTTGAAGCCGAATTGTCCCAAACCGGCAGCGCGCCGCCTACTTAACTGACTCCATGAAGTCGTCGTTCATTTGGGATTAGCTGTTGCTAAAATTATTGTATTTCAGGCTATCAAATTTAAATTTGTATGGAAGTTTCTCGTTTAGAAAGCGAGTTGACCTTAAATTGTATATGGGACAAGTAAAAACATAATTTAACTCAAACTTATATACACAAATGATGAAATTACTATTGCTGAAATTGGCCCACAATGTAAAATTTGTACATGCACAACCAAGTAGAGATGATAAATATGATTTTGGTACTTTTTTGATAATTTGACTTTAAAAAGTCGCTCATAACGCCTTATTCTAAATTTGAGTGTGATCGGATATAATTAAGGATTTGTACAACTTCAATGAAAAACTAAATCAAAATGTTCTCTTCCCGTCTTTTTCAAATCAAAGACTATTATTTTATCGAATTTTTCGGAAACTAAAGTATAGTAATGTGCGATAGACATTTCTTACACGCTTTAGTATAATATGTAGTACGGAGTACAAATATATTTGAAACTATAGAAGTGTGGGGAAGAAATATATTTGTCAATCAATTTAGTAAGAGTTGGTAAACATTCTTGAACCCATTTCTTTCAAAACAAGTTACCAACATATTTAGATTTCCTGCAATTTTTTCTCAATATACGATCATTTTCAGAGAATTCTCCATGAGGTTTTTGGCCGTTTGATGACCCGAGGAGGAAATGATTTGGAGTCAATGCTTCATTGGTTGGGGATTGTAAATTGACATATGTTAAAGGTCGGGAATCTTGAAAATTGTATTTCGACCTTTCGTTGGTCAATCTCTTTGGCAGCTTTTTTTAATTCGTTCTCAGCTCCTTTGAAATTGGTACCATTGTCACTGAAGAAATCGATGGGGGTTCCACGTCTAGCTATGAAATTCTGAACGGCAACGATGCAACAATCTGTACTTAATTTCCAGCCGACTTCTATATGGATTCCTCTTTTCCCAATAATTTATTCCCGATAAAATATATTAAAACAATCGCGACGGTTTTAGTTTTAAGAATTTTCTTTTAATTTTAAAAATGTTTCTTTTCACAACTTGTCACTTTCAGGGTTAACGCAGGAATAAAATGAAATGAAAAACTTTCTTGAACAGTTGAAAAACAGTCAAATAAAAAACTCAAACGAAACGAAAATACAAATATGAAATCTCCATAGAAACAAAAACTTAAACCTACTTTGATCGATGTATTTTTGCTCAGAAAGAAAAACAGAGAACACAGTAATAATTTAATTTATTTACATTTTCCGTAATTAAGAAGCCTTTCGGCCGATATTCAAGTTTAACAGTTACTCAATAATAGTAGTAGAAAAAAATATATATGTATATAGAATACTATATGTATATAAGAATTAAAAAATGTTGTACATGCAAATTCATGACATGATAATCAAAAACTAAAGTAGATGTTCCCAATTTAAAGAAAACAGGAAAAAAATGTTGACACCCTTACTGGGAAGAAAATTTACAAAGACCATAATCAGAGCATTTCAAAAACTATTAAAAGAAGACAATAAGAGTTGTATAAGTAATATATGCTACTACAAAGACTTAAAGTGCCTAAGAAGCTTTTTGCGAAATGTTGAATCGGACATATTAAACGTTTTTAGATAATCAGGTAGCTTGTTAAACACTCGAGCAACTCTGACTTGAAAAGATTTTCTAACAAGCAGTCAACTCTAGGAATAATTAATTGATTACTACGTGTGGAACGCGTGAATGTGAACGACTGAACCAGGTACTGTGGGCATTGGTTTCTGTAGACGTTATAAAACTGCAAAAGACATCGTATGTCAACAAGTTGATCAAATGAAAAACCTAAAAATTGTTTTACAAACGATTGAATATGCGAAAAACGACTCACATGATACTATGATACTGTGTCCATATTTTCTTTTTCCGCAACTCTCACCGTCATGAAAGTAAAAAATACTGCCCAACGTTTCTCCTTGTGGCGAGCAACATTAACATAAAAAAGACCAAAGTAATCGATTCCAACATAAAAAATGGTCTAACAAATGATGACAACCTTGCCTTTGGTAGCCCTGCCATTTCGGGACCAACTGGAGTGCAGTTCGCATTCCTGCAGTGCTTGCATCTGCACTTAAGAACGAAACTTCTTAAGTGCAGATCTTAAACGAGGAACGTAAAATATTTTTCGTATTTCATTTAAACAAGTGTCCTGGTGAAGGTGGTGATATACTTTGTGGTAGTGCTGAATTATGAGGCTAGTGCTCTCTTGACGGTAAAGAAAATTTTCTAATTTTGAGAGCAAAAGCGATCGCGGATAGTTACAGTCTTTTAATATGGTATAAAATTCGAACAAAATGTATATGTGACAGCGCATAGAGAAAGGGACCTAAGGGTAAAAAAAAATCAATTTTCACTTTTTTTTTGATGTGGACAACATCTGAGCATCGAATGAGACCGATCCCATGCCCCAAGTGTTCCCTCCCAGAGATATGCGAGTTTTATGAAAGTGATGGTACACCAAAGATACACGTATTTAAATCTTTAAAATGGCTCTCCTGAACAAAACTGGTTTTTACCCTTAGGTCCCTTTCTATTTTGCGCGTCACATATATCGTTGGTCCTTGGAACAACGATTATTTAAATCGAAAACTGCACTACCTTTCCATTTTGTGGCACCGTACGCAACATTCAATTTCGACGGAATATACCTCCATTCATGTGATTGGGTACTTCCAAGAATTTCTCCTATACGAAACATTACGAACTGCTTATAGTTGCACGCATCTGAATTCAACCAGGACAGAACAATGTTCGAATCACTCCAAAAGCATCGTTTTTCAAATTTGATAGAATGAGTCTTACATATTGATGTAGCTAGTCGGGCTCCCTGCACTGCCGTTATCAAGTGCAAGGGTGGGATAGATACAGATTGCTTTGGAGTTACCTGCATTTTTTTATCCGACCAGTACGCATTTGAAAGCTCCATCATATCAATTTTAAAATAAGAGACCGCAGCATATGCTTTTTCGCTGGCATCCACGAAGACATAGAGTTGTATATGCCTGCACGTTGTACTATCTGCAGTAGAATCTTTATATAAATCACAAAAGGTGATAGAAAACCACAAGGATCAAATGTGGATATTAATGTGCGAAGGACCTTCAATTTTGTTGGCTTCTTAACACCAGGAAATATGTCTTAGTTAACTCTATTAAGCCTTAATGAAAACGTAAATTCATCTGGCGCTGTCATCCACCACATGCCCAATACCTTTTCTGTGGATAGCTCAAAGCTTGGATTCTCACTAGCACAGTCATTTTCTTTTAATTCGGCAAGTTCTTGAAGAAATTCAGGTGAATTTGATTTCCAATTTCTAATGTTAAATCCACCTGCTTTGTAGATACTTGTTACCAGACTTGCCAGCAGTATAGCTTCATCAACGGTTTCAGCGCAAACCAATAGGTCAACCACGTAATGATGGTGAATTATTGAACAGCTTGTGGGTATCTCTTGTGAAATTCCATTGCGTTTTTGTTTTTTACGAACTGGACAGAACTTGGAACCTTCTTTATACAAAACCAATAGAGAACAGAGAGCATCGGAGCTGTAAGATCTGGCCCTTTCAGCAACAAAGAGTTCAGAGATGTACCATGTATTTTCGCAGCAGCGTCCCACACAAAACGAACTTTATTGGGCTTTTTAGGATTCGGTTTAGTAAATATTGGCAGATACGAAACTACTTTGTCAGTTTCCACGCCTTCTTTTTGAGTAAGCTTCCTAGCGTAACCCTTTTCAACAAGATTTTCTATCTGCTCCATGACAATGGTTTTCTGGTCAGCACAAAATTTATTCTCCAGACATTGTGAACGTCTCAGCGCCATGGGGAAGCTATTTGGCACGTCTAGTTCGTCAGCATTCCAAAGTAGACCGGTCTCAAATCTACCATTAACCCGTTTTATTGTTGACTCTAGTATTCTACATGCCCTTTCTTCACCCCGAGATTTTAGTTTATAAGCGTTTTGTGGCAATTACAATAAAAAGTAATACGATACAAGCTATTCAAGCTTCTCAAATTCGTAGGTACACTCGCATACATGCACATGATTGAGCTTCAGATTGTCACTAGTCAATACCACCGTGAATAATCCAGCTTAAACAAGTTTTAGATGCTCATTAGGCTCATTTTAGACCATTTTCAAGGTATATGTGAGATAACCATTATTCAGTCCAAGTAACAATTTCGGAGCCGCGTTAGAATATGTTACTAAAGGGATGTCGTTGGCTGCAACTGAGTTTTTGTAAGTGCGACGAATTTAACTGCACTCCAATAAAACACAAATAAAATTTCCAATTTAGATGTAAGCGTGCGTTTATTTCTACATAAAAAAGATACACTTATTAAAAGATTAAAATTTATAAAATACTACACTCACCGCATCAAAACTGATTTAACAAAATTTATAATTTCCTACAGAGCCACAGTTTGTCAAAGTACATAAAAAACTAACGGACACTGCAGTATAATTTTCAAGTAAACAATACAAAGGGAATACAAAGGGAATGACAATAACTAAGAAACAAATGAGTGCAAATGACGTATGGATAAAAGATTATTAGGGTGCTTCACAAAAATAAATAGCGTAAAATATTAGGTAGGCTCGTGACACAATATGAAATACGAACATGATTTTTAAATAAAATATTATGAGCCATTGGGCGACATCCCCACCCCCGTGAATCGACCACGATTCACTACATTAGATCCAGGACCGCCAGCTTGGACACGGGGCGCTTCAGGATACCGGTACTGGTTCGAACGTCGGCTCGACGCATGACTCCATCGCTGCCGTTATAAACATTTTCGATGCGACCTCTCTTCCACTCTCGACGATAAACATCAGGATCACAAATTAACACTAAATCACCAGGGCTACGGGTTTTGCGTACTCACACCATTTGTAACGTCTGGTCAGTGTAGGCAAATATTCAACAATGCACCTTTTCCAAAAGTGTTCACGCAGTTGCCTCGATATACGCCATTGCTTCCTCAAGACAGCTGGCCTATCAATCGTGGTACCAGCTGGAGTTTGTGCAGTATTTGGTGATCCCAGCAGAAAATGATTTGGTGTCAATGGTTCTTCGTCTTCATGGCTTAGTGGCAGAGAATTTACAATATTTTGAGCTTCAATCAACAAACTTTGGAAGGTATGTTCCTTTGGGGCAACTTCTTTCTTCTTCATATACCACCCGCTGACGGATTCAGAGGACAATTAAACTGACAGTCGATGCCTTTAGTGGACAACTCATTTTAGATTTGGGCCACGTCAAACACTTCATCTAATTGTTTTGCCACTTGGTCGACTCCAACGACATTTTTTCCATTGTCGCTTCTTATTCTTATAGCATGTTTCGATAAATCTAATGCTACTTCCAAATGGATATCTCTTATTGTTAGGCATGTAAATAGAGCCACCCAACGTTTTCATGACGTCGACCAATAGCAATGTTTACAGGGCCAAAGTAATCTAGGCCAGTGTAGGAGAAGGGCCTCACATGTGGGGAAAGTCTATCGCTTGGCAATGAACCCATAAACGGATGCTCTAGAGTAGCACGACGAATTTAACAAATATTACAAATTAAAATGATCTTACTCAGCAATTTGCGCAGGCGTGGGATCCAAAATTGTTTTCTGATTTCTCCCATTGTGGCTTCAAAGTTTTGATGCTTCATGGTCTTATGAAAATGGGTCACAATCAACTCCGTTAACTTATGGCTCGGGGCAATATGATAGGGTGTCTGCTTTCAAGCGGTAACCAAGTGGCTGCACCAATACGACCGTATACACGTAGTAATTTATTTTCCTCAACATATGGCGAAAGGGTATACAGATCACTACTTTTGATCAACGAACCACCAGACTTCAGAGCTTCTATTTCGTTGGCAAAACTCTCTTCTTGTACCAGACGACAAAGACAGTTTTCAGCATTTTCAATTCGGCGACAGTTAAACAATTTGTACCAGTATTTTTTTTCCTATGACGTTGCACAATTCTCAGGACCCATGCCATAGTTCTTTTGAGCCTAAGAAATGAAGAAAAACGATTAAAATCAATTATTGTATTTGTACAAACCAGGTAAGAATATTTAGGGCGCAGTTCTTCACATGATTTTTCATTTTGTTGAGTGTTATTTTCAGGCCAGTCCTCTTCGTTGCTGTATAAAAATTGAGGCCCTTTAAACCAACGCGCACCACTGGAGAAATCAACATTATTTTTCATTCTGGTTGTTTCATCTGCAACATTTAATTTGGTGGGCAACCATCTCCAATCAGCTGGACGATTAGAATACAATATTTCTGATATTCTATGGGCAATAAATGGCTTATATCTTCTACCTTCAGAACCAATCCAGCTGATGACTGTTGTAGAATCACTCCATAATATTAAGGAAGTGCTCTTTCAAAATAGTACACATCAAACGAGTGCCCAATACAGCTGCTTGAAGTTCAAGTCTTGGAATGGTCATGGTCTTCAGTGGAGCACGTTTTGTTTTGGCGGCAATGAAGGAAATGTATCATCTGACTCCGACCAACGCCAATATGATACCGCACCAAAGGCATCTTCACTAGCATCTACGAATATGTGTAGTTCTAACGAACAAGGCGGCTCTTTTTTTAAATAATATCGAGACACATTCACTTGGGCAACATTTTGTAATTCTGTACACCAATTATTCCATATTTCACGCAGAGAAACGGGCAGTACTTCATCCCAACGAACATCATGTCTCCAAACTTCACGCATTAGTAGCTTAGCTGATATCATATAGTTGCATAGAAACCCCATTGGATCAAAAATGTACATCACCACACTAAGCAACTCACGCTTTGTAGGGCACCGTATGCCTTTGATGACCTCGTCTTTGACGCGATGAATTTTAGCTCGTGCTTGAATGCATCATCACCAGAGTGCCAGTACATACCCAAAATCTTCTCATGGTTTGTAGTATTGTGGACCTTTTATCAATTTCGAAATGAGTGACACTCCTTCAACTGTGGCGGCAGCATCAAACACCAAACGGATTTTCCCTGGCTTATTGGGAATAAACACTCCAAAATGGGGAATTGGTATCTTCCTCGTCCTCGGAGAAACATTAGTACATTTATTTGGCAATATTTTATGTACATACCTCTTTTTGATGTAACCGTTTATGATCGATTTGTAGGCGGCACCAAATTCAAGATTCTTCTTCATTTTTCTTTCAATGCTTATTAGACGGTTGAAAGCCATACAATAGCTATCCGGCAGGACTACGTTATCATCACACCACAGTAGTTTGGATTGATATCTTCCGGAAACCTTCACGGTATAATCTTTAAGCAACTGTCGAGCACGTAAATCGTCGTTAGACTCAATATCTGGCAGAGCTTTGACACCAAAATTTTCCGTCTCGAAGTAACTTGCAACCAAATCGTATAAATTTTGCTCTGGCTGAGCCACCAGCAAACAGGTGTGAGGTGAAGTTTGTCCTCCACTCACAAGGCCAAAAACGAACCATCCCAGTGGTGTATTGGCAGCATAGGGACCACCTTCGTTCAGCGGCACTATTTCATCTGGCAAACCAAGGTGACAATGATCCAAACCAATAAGCAACTTTGGAGCCACATTGTTGTACGAACGTACGCCATACTCCTTTTTAGAATCCATGTTAAAGCTTTGAGTAGGCAATTTTAAATTTGAGACACCATACACATTTTTTAAGGCATATTTTCGTTGTTTGTTTACACCACCGATATGAAGATCGACTACCATGACGACTTCTTGCGATGATTTTCCACCATACCAACTCAAATTTAAATTACTTTGACGGCCATTTAAACCCAATTGCCTCACCAAAGAGCTGTCAATCTTAGTAGCTGAAGATCCTTCATCCAACAATGCAAAGGTTTCAACCACGCAATTTGGTCCATACAACTTCACTGGCAGCACTCTGAACAACAAATCACATTTTTCTCGAATGCTCGAAACACAACTTAACATGGTTCAACACTAGGGCGACTTGTATAATATGTAACCGTTGCATTAATTTCTTCTGGAGGCTTTTAATTTTCAGGCAATAGTTTGTTATGTTTTTTCAGGCAACCATCTATGGGACACTCTTTACGTCGGCAACAATTTCTACTTGAATGCCCAAATCCAAGACACGAAAAACACAATCTCAGTTTCTTTACTACATTCCATCTGTTAGGCACGTTCATGGCAATACAATTTTTTGCATTCAAATATTTTGTGGTTTCCACGGCACTGAAGACACTCTGACGGCTTTTTGTTGCATATAAAACCACTTTCTTTTTTGTTTCTGTAGGACGACATGCATTGACACTTTGTACACTTCTTATTAAATTTGCAACGCCATTAATCCATCTGCTAAAATCCAAAACGGTGGGCCACGGCAGTGCTGAAGCATACTGAGCCCATTCCAATCGTTTACTCATAGGAAACTTTTGTACCAATTCATACATAAGTGTAGGGTTAGACAAGTGCTGATGCCCATTTGCAGTTTGTAAAAAGGCGGCAAAATTTTGTACTTTAACTGCAAATGAAATCAACTTTTCAACGCCATTTTCATTTATTGCTGGAATATCACACACTTGTTGTAACTGACAACGGATGAGCAAATCAGGGCGGCCATATTTAACTGTTCCATTACAGCGTAAACGTTGTCTGGATGTATGAGCAGCGACTTTACACAATCCTTAGCGTCACCTTTCTAAGCTTTCTGCAGACGCAGGCAGTTTTCAAAATTGTTGTATTTTTACGCTACCGTCGAATGTTCAAAAGCAGTTGCGAACAGTGGCCAATCTTCAGGCGTTCCATTAAACTCAGGCAAATCATACATTTTCTTCGGCATGTGCGGCCCACTTTGCGCTTGGCACGACAACGGCGCAGCAAACAGAGGTAGATGCTGAGAATTAGGCGAAGGCGCAGTAGGCAGAGGCAGCAGTTGGCTTAAATAGGACGACGACGTCGGCATGAGGTTATTCGCTGAGGGCATCGACGTTTGTTGCTGTTGGTTTCGGGCATGTTACCATTTGAGCCATTGATTTGTTCTTCCTGGGCACTACATGCATCTGACGACGTTGCACTTGATGATGAGTTTGATGATGAACTTATGATGAGCTTGATGACGCTGCATTTTTTGCTACGGCAGCATTTAAAGCACTTAAAGCATCCAAATATATCTTCACATATATCTTCATCAATTAGAGTAACGTTTGATCCATCATCGAGCAGCAACAACCGTAACAATTTTGAAGTGTTTTGTTTCCTGGTCTCATATCCGTTGATTTCGAACTTATGAAGCATAGAAACATAGAAATTGACCATGTTTTTCAGGCAAATGCGACATAAATTATGCGTCTTCAAAGTATTCCACCTTTCGTAAAATTTTAGTTTCGCAGATTTCTTGCACTCGTATATGAAATGTTTTCCATCACAAAGAACACATTTAGTAATCCTTTTTAACTTCAGGGGCGTGTTGGTCCTAGGTTTTTTAAGGGATATGTGTTACTTACTCTCGCGGAAGCCTCTGCTATTCTAAAAAGCTAATTAGAAAACGTAGATAATATATTGGCCTCTTCTCCTCCGTTATGTAACGACCAGTTTAGCTTAGTTTGTGCTGGTAGCTTTTCAACAAGTTCTTGCAATAACAACGGTTTCATCAGATGACTTGTAATCTTAGATGCTTCCAGGGTCGAACACAAATTCCATACTGATCTTGCAAAGTAAATGATACTATCCAATTTATTTGCTTCTGGCGGTTGTTCCGATCGCATCTTCTCTAGCAATGTGTTAATTATTATCTCGGGACGACCATACATCGTTTTCAAGGTTTTCATTACTTTAGGGACATTCTTGGGGATTTATAATTGGCTACTCACCAGTTCGTAAGCCTTGCCTTTTAAAACTTTTTGCAATCTGAGAAGGTTTTCAGCATTCGAGTAACCGCAACGATTTGTTTTCTCTTCATATGAGCTTTAAAATACTGCGCAGCTTTCCGGTATGCCCGCGAATATGACCAAATCCTTTGCCAATGCTTGCCTAGCAGCCATATTAGCTTTTGTTAATAAGTTATCGGACATTTGGCACGCAGTTGGGAAATCATACGGTGGTAGTGCCGCCATCCATTGCCGAGTAGTGCCGCCACATTCGATGCTGATTTGAGACTCCTTCTCTGATCTTGCCAAAATTTAAAATTTGCCTGGAACTTTTTCTCTAGTCTATGTTCTTCTTTCAGCTTTTTCAACTCAAGATCAATCTTTGTCTTCCGACAACTGATGGCTGTCTTGATTGCGTTTACTTTATGCAATTTGCCGATATTGCCTTTAGTAGTTTCTATGGATTTCTTTTCTTTATATTTCCTTGATTTCCTTTCCCTATGCTGTATCATTTTCTCCTTGCATTTAGAACAAATCCAGTCGCAGTCCTTTACAGATTGGTTGACTCCAGCACTCTTGAAGTGTTACCATTCATCACATCTATCGCATTGGACCATCTTCGCATTGTCTACGTGTTCGCATTGCGCACAGCTTGAATTCTTTTTTGGCGGTATTCGCTACATTTTAATGTCTTATAATTTTTTTTGAAGAATGTTAAAGAATAAACAGCTGAGTTATTTTCCGAAAGAATTTTTTTATTTCACAAAAAATAGACTTCAAAAAAATTAGTTCTATTTCGTTAGAATTCTTCAACTTCAATGAAAAACAAAATTAAAATTTTCTCTTCCTGTCTTTTACAAATCAAAGACTACTATTTTATGGATTTTTGTGTCTCGTCTAACCCTCCCCAACCATGGTGACTTATCGTTTAATAACAGGTCTCCCCTAGATCGCTTCAACTACCAACCTGCCGCTAAGTATTACTCCCCCTTACTCGAATGCCTTTACCCTTCCATTTCAAAAAAAATTAACATTATTATGTTGTATGAGATGTTTCTGCTTTTACTGGAACTGTTGAAGTGGGTGTTATTAATTTTTTTGTCTTCTACTTTCAGGAATTTCGGTGTCTGCAAACTGGGGCTGATTCTTGATGACCCTGGAATTGTGGTTTTCGTCAGTACGTCCGTCTTGGTCTCGTAGACGTGTTTCTGCTGGTTTGTATTGCTTTTTTTAATGAAAAAAGGTAATTATTGTGGACGGCATTTGTTTGCATTTTTATTTATTTTTTCTAGGGGCAACACTCTACGATTGCTGGGGCATATACCCTCTTTAACCCTAGACTTGAGCTCAAATCGCTAATCGCCGGATTAATATCCTTGTTGGTGGTAAAGTTATTTTTATTCCTTCCAGTCATAAATATGTCAACCCTTAAAGTTCTCCCTTCCTTAAACTATTTATTTATACCTCCTGTATCGTTCGTCTGTCCGTCGGTGTTGTTATTTCAGTCCACAAGTCTACGAAAACTTCACATCATGGGATACCTTTTATTATGAGGAGGTCCTTTTTAGCTTATTCAATATTTATTTACAACTTTATGCATTTTTAATAATTTTTTTCTTCTTTTATTTTTACTTTTTTCAGTGTTAAGTTTTGGTCTTGTGTGTTTCTTTTTGTTTAAGTGCAAGTTTGTAGTTGCCGGCTTTTCTTTATTTTATTTTAAAATGTTTGTTTTGGTTATTTTATTTCAATATATGTGACAGCGCATAGAGAAAGGGACCTAAGGGTAAAAAAATCAATATTCATTTTTTTTTCTTTTTTTGATGTGGACAACATCTGAGCATCGAATGAGACCGATCCCATGCCCCAAAAGTGTTCCCTCCCAAAGATATGCGCGTTTTATGAAAGTGAAGTCGACGATTCTAAGCGCAAATAGAAAGGACCTAATCTTTAAAATGGCTCTCCTGGACAAAACTGGTTTTTAACCTTAGGTCCCTTTCCATTTTGCTCGTCACATATGTACGGATTTTAAATAAAATTTTGAAACAGTTTGGTATTTTTTTGATTCGAACTTTGCTTCCTTTGCCAATCTCTTCAGAAAAAGAAAGACCTTTTTTGTCTTTTTTCCCCTCACCATTTTTACTTCCCTACACTATAGTACACATTTATTTGAAACTATAGTAGTGTGGGGAAGAACTATATTTGTCACACACCAGCCGTGTTCTTTTTCGGTTACTAAACAAGCATTTGTATGGAAGTTACTCGGTAAGAAAGCGAGTTTGCTGTTACTCGGTAACGAAACGAGTTAGAGTTACCTGACTAATTTTTTTTTACAAAAAAAATATTATGACACACCAGGCTTCTAAAACAAAATCAAGAACATATGTTTGTTGTTATAGCTACGGAAAGAAAATGAAAAGAATGAAAGAACATATAAAAAGCGCGATAAAACCATTCCTATGGATTACAATGATGCAAAAACGGTAAGTGAATATGTTTATTGTTAAGATTTAGAGAAATTTCAATGTAACGAGACGTTGATGCTGTTGGTTTGCGTCAAAGCCAGAAAAGACGAATTTGAATGTCCCTGGCAAAAAAGAAATGCGAAATTAAATTTGTCAATAAAATGTTAACAAAACACGAAACTATAGGAAATAACAAAATTCGTTTTCCAGAATTCGCTTTTTCTTTTTCATTGTAAACAAACTTTTCTTGAGCTTATGCTTCCATCTGATGCAAAATGTTTTTGGATGTTGCCAGAATATAATAGTGCTAACTAAACTAGGTAAATAAGCTAGTTACATGAAAAGAACAAGTCTATTGTTACATAGAGTAACAATGTTGCCATATTATACTTAATGTTGCTAGATTAAGAAATCGTAAGTTTACTTAACTAGGGTAGTTACCTCAAATTAACACCGCTAATGGGAAACTGAGTTGACATTACAGTTTAGTAAGGTTTGGCAAGTCGTCATGAATCGTTTAACTCAAAAATAGAGCTTCGAAATTGTGGAAATTTACTTTAGTGCTCAATTCCATTTCTGGTTAAATGGTTACGTCAACAAGCAAAGATGGCGTATATGACGCGACGAGAATCTCAAACAATTAACGAATCACCAATACCGCCTGGCGCTTCTTATTTCTTTTGAAATTATGAAAGGGCTGCCCTTACAGGAAATACCGAAAGCTGTCATATCACAAAATGTTCAAAAAATTAATCAGCTTTACATAAACGACATTTGATTGCAATACTTACATCCAGAAGTAGTCCTGTCCACTGGCCTCCTCGTTCGTGTGATTTAAATTGAATTTAAGTATAAATACGAGGTGTTTTTGAAGCCAAAACTGGGACATATGACAGTATAACTCCCATAAAAAAATCTAATATAGCATCAAAATGAAATATTAATTACGAAAAAATCACGCGCGCTTTCTTGTGGCGCAATAATTATTATAGAAAATATTAATGCACTTCTTGTACTGAAAAAGGACCTCATGACAATTATTTTAAAAACATTGTAAACGTGTGCGATAAATATCAAATTGTATTGTTTGTGGTGTAGTCTCTCAATCACTCGAACTGGAATGACGCTTTTATTTAATTTCATCATACTACTGCCGAAAATGTACCATGGTTGCATTTACATTCCAGATGACTCCAAAGTCCCCTTAATAAAGTGTTCACCTTCCCTGCCCTAGTAAGGGCTCTATCTTCATTATACATATTAACACTTCCTTATGTTCTCATCCGCTAACATTTTTCTTAAGTTTCACTTCATTTTTTTACTTAAATTTCTGTTAACAAACCTTTATTTTTCCTTAAAATTATTTTCTGTACTTTTCTCTTTCAATGCTTGAATTTATTTTCTTTTGGAGATTTCATTCTTTCACATCTGACGTTGTAGTCTCTCTATCACTAGAACCAGAATTACGCTTATATCCAATTTCATCATACAACTGCCGAAAATGTACCATGGTTGCATTTACATAGTATTTCAAATAGGGTTTGCAACATCGTTGCACTATGTACATACTACGTTCTGACTTAACTATTCGACTACAGTGGTAAATTTTTAGTTTGCGCTACTAGTAAGTTTACAACATAAATTATTTTATCAGTAAACACAGGTTCAACTCTGGGTCAGAACATCTAACAATTTATAAGCAGAAAGCTTCCACCGACTTTACGAATAAAAGATTTATCTTTAAGCCATGTAAAAACGTATCTATAAAACGCTTAAGCCGTTTGGAGCCGTCGTTAAACAGTTAGTTCCGGTAAGTGATTATAGAGTTTATATCGTGCACATCTCACTGATCAATGACATGTTGTTAAAAGGAAGTTAAGTAATTCAATATTTTTCTTTTTTCCAATCGTTAGTAGATTATCATTCACCGAAAATCCAATTTATGCATCTATTTAACTATTGCTGAAATATATGTGAGGTGTGTTTTGTAGTCTAAACATATAATTTCAACAGTAAAAACAGGTGCGTATTTTTATTAAAATAGTATTTAATGCTTTTTAATTACGCAAAGTTAATATTACGAATTTCATTTAATATTACGAATTTCGTCCGTAGAATGATGATGTATGTATGTCTAAATGTCATATATAATTTATTCGTCGAGGGGTATTTTGAGTTGCTAATGATAGCAGCACCCAGAAAAAATGTGATAGTTTTGCCCCGGTGTCTAACATTGAAAAGTTTACTATGTGAACCGTAGACCCTCCGTTGAGATTGTGCTTTGTCTATGATAAAAATCTGTTGATCGACCATAGGAGGATAACTCTTCCGAGTCTACAAGAAAGTACTTCTCAAGGTAACTACACGGTCTTTTCAGTAGCGACGGGTATCTATAGATGATTCCGCGCCCCGTTTTGGAGTTCTGGCAAGATTGGACTTCATATGTGACATCAAGAGTGCTAGAAATATCGGGAGGCACCTTTGTGTGGAACTATTTGAACACATGGATATGTACCGATATGGTTCAATTTTATTAAGGCTAACACAAGCCTCTTATTTCAATCAACAAAAACACTGATTGGGATGCCATTAGCGAAGCCACCAACCGCAGCTTTAAAATTTACCCATTCCTTCGGATGTTCTTTGTCTATGATAAAAATCTGCAGATCAACCATCTTAAAGGAGGATAACTCTTCCGAATCTACAAAAATTACTTCTCAAGGTAACTACACGGTATTTTCTGTAGCGACGGGTATCTATCGATGGTTCCGCGCCCGATTTTGAATTTACCCTTTCCGTCGGATGTTCGGGTAGCCAAGATAAGTTCCGGACCATAATCAACACAGCAGCCGCTTGCCATGTCCCTGCTGGTCGCATAACTGAAATAGGTCCAAATTTCGCAGCAGAGGCAGTGGGACTCGCAGACGAGCGTGATGACATTCGTCGCTCCAACCATACTGAACCTAGAATTAGGGATCTCAACTCTGAGATCAGTAGGATGGCCAACGAATATAAACTAAACAAATGGCTAGATCACTTAAAGCAGTGTAATTTAAGTTCCACAATCGGTAAGTTGCGGACCACGGTCAAATCACTCTCTGGCCTTAGCAAAAAAGATGATTGGACAGCCGTTTCCCAGGGTGGAGTGATATATCCTGCTCTGTTAAACTTCTACATCTCTAAAATTCCTGCACCACCCGACATCATTGAAATTGTCCCGTTCGCTGCTGATTGCACAATCCTGATTGCCGTTGGTGAAGTTGCCCATGTCATCCTCAGCGCAGTGAACAAAGGCGATGAGTCCGGACGGAATCTCAATGCAGATGTTAGAGCACTTGCATACACCTTGGAGTAGAGTATATGACCAAAGCGCGCAGTTAATTTGTTAGCCACTTACTTAGTTGTCAATGCCTGGAAAATGGACAGAGTGGTACCGCTTCTGAAGCCAGACAAAGACGCAAGCAAAGGAGAATCGTACAGGCCGAACTCCTTGAATTCGCCAGTAGCAAAGAGGCTTGCAGAACTCCTCATCCCCAACCTGTTCGAACAAATTCAGCATGGTACAAAACCTGCATTACTAGCCATCTGCACAGCCCAACGACAGGACGGTCATCGTGGGTCTTGACCTTGCCAAGGCCATTGACGCGGTTAATCATGCGACTGTGTTCGAGTGCATCGCTGAAACTTCCCCTCCGCCTAGTTTGAAACTTTGGATCGTAAACTATATGTGTGAGCGCCAATAAACAGGAAGTCTAAGCCCCCATTAGTAAAAAAGGGAGTTCACCAGGGTGGGGTCATATCTCCGGCACTGCTTAATCTCCACCTTTTTAAAATTTCTGCGCCACCAGTCAGCGTTGAAATTGAGTCGTAGGCTAATGATTGCACAATTATAACGTCAGCACCTTAAGTGCATGCTATATGCGAGAAAATCCACTGTAACCTCGATGATTTGGCAAGCTACATTGCAAGGAATATCCAAATCTTCAGCCACAATGTTCACTGCAGAGAACGCAGAGGTGCGGTTGTTACTTAATGTGAAAGTCGATGACGGCAACATCCCGACCACTAACTTCTCCAAAATCTTTGGGGTCACATAAGACAGTCTTTTTCGATCCTCTGCCAGTACTGCAATTATCTACGATAAGCTTAAAAGTAGTAAACATGGTCCTTAAGTCACTAGCTGGCAGTACTTTAGGAGTAGTGAGTAACAAAATGCCGCCCAGAAGACTATCTGCATGGAGTGCGCATACAATATCTTGTTAGCAGCATCTGCTTGGGTTTCTTCGCAGTTGTCATCCCAACCACCTACTCAAGGACAGGATACCTCCGCCCAGGTAGATCAGGTATAATCTTCATGTTCTAGAGAGAAAGGTCCAACGGTACAAGATACAGCCTTTAGATCTTTAAAACTATCAGGCAAGTCTCAATTACATTCACGCTAATGATGTCGCGGAGATTTCACTACCGGAGCTGAGATTTAGATAGTGCTATCGTTTTAGTTCGTATTGGGCGCGAATTGATGGCAATGTTCGGCCTTTTGTCCCGCTTGCCTTCATGGACCACAAGCCCACTCAGATGATCCCCAGGTCTCTTTCACCTGGATATCGATAAAGATCCCTTACAAACGAACAGGACTTACAAAACAAAATGTATCGTTGTTATAGGCTGTTTCCACTACGGTCGCGTCCACGTCCGCGTCCAAAAAACAATGAACGCGCGTTAAAGCCTATACAAAAAACATAGGCAGTTAGGTATGGGAAAAATTCGCGTTCATATTGGACGCGTTTTCCGATAAGTCGCGTTTACTATAAATTCGATTATTTTTGCAATCGAAACCCACCCATACCTATTAATGGCAATATCGCAAATTGCACATCCCTATTAAAACAGCTGTTTATCAGCATAAACATAAAGCGCTGCTGCTACTGCATATTTCCATTAGGGGCAATACCATTTGATCCTCATTTTCCACTGCGTTTAGCAAAATAATATCATTTAACTCCATGATAATGTCACAACACAAAAATATTAAAATTTTTCGCACCGCAAAAAAAACAAATAAACACAAACAGCTGTTTGAACGCAAACGTGGACGCAAAACACGATGGAAACACCATTAAAATTTTTCGATAAATCGTGGACGCGACCGTAGTGGAAACACCCTATTACAAGAACTATTGGCATTATTGAAACAAAAATTTAAAAATGGTTTATTTGTTTTCCTCATTTAATTTCTTGTTTGTACTTTCCATTCATATTTTAAATAAAAAAGTTAGTCGATTCGCGTTAAAAGCTCCTAAAAACTCTCAGCTAAGTATAGTCGGTTCAAGAAAGTTGTAGAAGGCATTTTATTCCCAAAAAAAATAAATGATTGCCGTAACATGGTAATTTGCGATTACGATTTCAAATCGCATAATGGTAGTGGTCGAATTTAAAATCGTCAATGATATAACTAATTAACACCGCATGCAAACATTGTTGTTGTAATAATTCCACGACAGCCAGCTCTTTGCACCGAAGACCGGATCGATTGTTGTTACAACTGTTGGAACAAAAATAGTGGTGTTTTGGTTAAACCTCGATAACTTGGACTGAAAAACCAAGAAATAGCATCACAGAAAAGCCGCTCCTGCACTAGACAAATAATTTTACTTCTTTTTTTAAATTATGTTTGAGAAAAGTGTTTTTTACCATTGGTAAATTCCGTTTAGGTAGTTCGGTAGTACTCAGCTAAAACGAAAAGGAGGCCGAATTACAGTACATAATGTTTATAAGAACAGTATAGACTGTTGTTTGATTTTTTTGAACTACCTTCTGAATTACGAACAATTCGTTGCCATCTATATTTTTTATCGGAAAATATCGAAGCTGCTGTCAAAATAAAATGTAAACATAAACAACAAAGACAAAAAGAAATAAGTTTTTTGCTTATCTTAAGAGCTCATAGCCAAACTTAAAAAAAAATAATTCAATTATATAGATTTAATAAAAAAGAGGAATTGTAATAAAAATAAACACAATTTTTTTCTTTGGAATACTTTGCAATAATTCGCGTAAGTTATTCAGA
Organism: Hydrotaea diabolus; assembly: GCA_963513945.1. Taxonomy (NCBI): domain Eukaryota; kingdom Metazoa; phylum Arthropoda; class Insecta; order Diptera; family Muscidae; genus Hydrotaea; species Hydrotaea diabolus. The sequence continues at coordinate 109,157,369 of OY740717.1, forward strand.
GAGCGAACTAGGTATTTCGGGAGAAGTTCTCTGTTTAATTTTCATTTCAAATTACGCCCACTTTTAATATGGAAAACATACTTCTTTTGTTTTGCTCTAGTTAAAGAATTTTACCTAACAGCCCTAGCCACGACTTCGAACGAAACAAACAAGCGACAAACAGCTGATTTCTAACAAAAGAAACGACGAAATAATTTCAATGCAAAATTGGTAGTCACTAATTATTTTCGTTGTCCCACAAACCTCAAAATCACTCACTTGTGTTTTGTCTTTCGTTTAATAACAGAAACACATAAAGCACATATACAAGTCGAAATTTAATAAAGGAAATGCAATATAAATGCTGTTTTGTAATTTTGCGCATTCTGTTTCTGCATATTTTTAATTCATTATTTTCATTTTGACAAAAAAACACCCAAAATTATGTTTGTTTACATTTATTTTTTTTCATTTGCTTCAATCAATACATTTGAGTTTCAAGATATTTCATTGCTTCTTTTGTATCGAGTACATATACACACAAGACGAGGGTTTTCTTAAAATTACGTTAAAACCCTGAGTTATAATCAAATTAATTTTTTGCATCATATATTCGCAAATTTTTTGCATAAACAAATAGGTTAAAAAATCTTTTAACTATCTTTTTATTTATTCATTTATCCCATATGAACCCAAATAAAAGATAGATAATAGATAAACGTATTGATAAATTGACAATTTTTGCTTTAGGCTGAGTTAAAGTATAGCGCACTTTTAGCCAAATTTTAAATGAGTTCAAAAATTTCGGGGAACAATTTCATTCACTTGCAATACGTATATCTATGGAACGATACGTCAAATGATAGTGACTGCCGATTTGATACGAAAGTGAGTGACTGGATTTTGTTCGCATAAACCTTCGTCAGACATCGTGGCTAGACTGAATTTCATAACTAGCTAAGTTACCTAGCGTTTACACATGCCACTGCCAGTTCGAAAAACTCAATACACTCACTCTTTTTCACTAACACATTTACATTTTTCGCAATGGCAGCTGAAATTGCATGCGAGTAGAGTTTTGACAGTTGCATGCCACTAGATGTCAAAACGATAAACAATGTTGCCCTGTTAAAACTTTAAAGGAAATTTACTGGATTACTATAAAATTTTAATTAAAGTCTTAACTTGTTAAATGTATTATAATAATATATTTCTTAAAAATCTCATGGAAAAAATGCAAATTTGTTAATGAAGAGCATTAATATTATTAAAATAATATAAAAAACATTAAATATTAATCATTTCCCCCAAACATTTGACTATCTGATGAACTCGGTAACTCTATTTGATAACACTGGGTAACAACCAAAAAAAAGTCATGGGTTTCTCAGCTGATTTAGACTAATTTTGGTGTTCTGAGTCCGAATATCACATTGATTTTGCTGTATCAGGTCAACTTTTTGAGATACAGCCATAGGCCTAAATGACCATTTTTCCCTGAAATGTAAGCCTTTTTATACGCTTCAATATGCTAATATTAGGGGTTTTAAGGGGATTATTCAGGCCTTTCCGCGACTGACCATTGAGAAGCTGAAGGCCGGCATTTTCGATGGGCCACAGATACGGCAGCTCATAAAGGACACAGAGTTCGAAAAGTCCATGAACACGTTAGAGTGCGCCGCGTGGAAATCGTTTGTGCAGGTGGTGAAGAACTTCCTGGGGAACACGAAGGCAGCAAACCACGCCAGACTCATCAGCAGCATGATAGAGGCCTTTCAAAAGCTCGGGTGTTTGATGAGTATAAAAATGCACTTCCTGTTCTCACACATGGAGAAGTTTCCTGAAAACCTTGGGGCGATGAGCGACGAGCAGGGAGAACGGTTCCATCAGGACATGCGCCAAATGGAGGATAGGTACCAGGGGAGGTGGGACGCAGTCATGATGGCGGATGATGATGGATGCTGAAGAGAGACAACCCAGCAGCTGCTCACAAACGGGAATCGAAGAAACGCCGATTTATGCCGTGAACTCTGAACTTTTGTGTCACGTAACGCTCATTGTTATACTAATATTATGATAAATATGCTTATTTAATTTGATGGAGTAAATAAAAACTTAATAAATTTGCATACGTTGACTTTTATTTCTTGAGGAAAACGGAAAAAATCTTCCGGGGTTTCTCAGCAGATGATCCAAAGAAATGTTTTTTTACGAAAAATCGATTTTTAAAAATTTCTGTAGCAAAAAATCCTGACCTGATAGAACAAAACCAAGGTCATTTTCGGACTCAGGGCATCTAAATTAGTCTAATTCAGCTGGAAAACCCTAGACTTTTTAAAAAAAAAGTGTAATCAAAACAAACAGTTGAAATGGATTCCAAATTGAGCCAGGAAAATATTTTAAAATTGATAAATTTATATCGTTCCCACCCTTTATTGTGGGATATGAGCAGCAAATCCTACAGACGGAACGATCTAAAAAACAAGACATATGAATTAATTGGAAAAGAAATGGGCATGATGGTGGAAGTGGTGAAAAAAAAATTCGTAATTTACGGACAACATACACCAATGAAAAAAGAAAAATGGGTTGCAAGAAATCTGGTTCTGAAGCGGAAGAGCAATATATTACCTCATTGCCGTGGTACTCCGAGATGAGCTTTTTAGATAATTCCATAGTCATAAGAAAGACAATGGACAATTCAGCTGAGGTAAGTACTTAATTATTAATGAAAGTAGGAGTGGTTTTTTATTCTATTTTGGAATAATCCGGTATAGGTACAAATGTCGTGACATCTCAGAATTATGACCACTGGTAGTACATATTATTCAGAGAGTGTATCTAGTATAGTATATTCATCAACTCTTCAATAGTATCCAGAGTCAAATAAAGCCGGAAGACATACTTACCGTTTTAAGCTTCTATTAAGTTCCAAGATACATCAAATTCGAAAATTATAAGTAAATTAAATTTGTTTGTGTTTTTTTATTTACTTATTTTATTATAAAAAAAAAACAAATGTTTGTAGGATCACAATGTATGTGAATGTGAATTCTTATTTAGTGCAAAATGTTCAACTTTTTCCATTGAAAGTCAACATTTCCGTCTGTAACCAGGTACTTGGATACTTCATCCCTTATTCTGCAGTGTTTGTACTTTGTTGACCCATGGGCGTAAATGTTCCAGGAGTACCTTCAATGTCTGCTGCGATGTCTTGTGTTATGGTCTGGCTTATTTTCTTTGTTAAATAATTGTGTAAAACACAAGTGGTCATCACAATTAAGTCGACTGTTGAAGTGCTAACTTCAATTGGTCTGTTGAATATTCCAAACCGCCTAGCCAACCTTCCAAATGCGCACTCTACAACCATTCGTGCTCGGCACAGTCGGTAATTAAATATTTCTTCATGAATATTTAATTTTGAAAACCGACTAAAGGGTTTCATTAGATGTCTGTCTAGACAAAAAGCATCATCACCGATAAAATAGTATGGTATTTTGCTTCCATGTCCAGTGATTAATTCTTTATTCCTTGGAATTTTATGATTTCCATTTTCAATAGAGTTATATAGATAAGAGTCTCGGTATATTGTACTATCGGATGCCTTTCCATTGGACCCAACATTTACATAGATAAATCGACAATGCGCATCTACCGCGGCAAAAAGTACAATACTGTGGAATCCTTTAAAATTGTAGAATTGTGATCCACTGTTCGACGGCGCCTTAATTCGAATATGCTTTCCGTCTAAAGCTCCAAGTGTATGTGGAAATTGTCATATAACATTAAAATCGGTAGAAATATTTAACCACTCTTCTTCGGTATCGGGAACCTGCAAATATATTTTAATATTTTTTTTACTTTTTTTCAGGAAAGCTTTGAGGAAGTAGAAAGCTTAGATGATATTGAAAGCTTTGAGGAAATGGAAGGATTTCAGGAATACTTTGGCAGTCAACCTCCTAGAAAAAGACCTAGAAAAGCGACCTCATCAACGACCGCACCAGCGACGGACAAAATTGACGATGTTCTTAATAAAATAATGCAGGAAAATGAGACAGAATTCACAGCATTTGGCGCAAGCATTGCGCAACAATTGGCGAATATGCCCAAAGAGTCGGCATATGAGCTAATGGGTGAAATCCAAAGTTTAATTTGCCAAAAAAAAATTCAAGAGATCCGAAAAAACCGTTTTCGCCCAATAAACGTCATCTCCAGGAACAGCAATATTTCCACCTCCACTCCGACTTCTGACATTTTAAGTTTGGCCATATCAGATGCCGAAATAGAATACATTTCTGAGTGATATTTGTTGTTTTAATAAAATTTATATTATAATTATAATGATTCGTTTCAAAACTTATTTACCAGGGTAAGGAGAGTTGAATTATTTGAATCGATTCCAAAGATTTATATATTACAAAGAGTTGAATTTTTAAATACATATAACAAATTCAAATCTGAATTTTAAACTCAATTTTTCAATTTTTTGACTCCTGAGATCAATTTTTACCTACGGTGTTGTTTACCTTTAAATGGTCACATTTCAATGCATCGAAAATGGCGCTACACACTACGGGGATAAAAATTGATATAGTGCTTCTGGATACTCTCGTCAGAAACTCCAAAGAGCTAAAGGAATCACCAGTAGCCAGGTACCTCAAAGTTATTGCCAACTTCGCTCTGGCAGGTATTGCAGCCCGCATGTGTGTGTCATTTTTTTAATTTTCGATTCAACCTAAGGGTATAAAAAATTAATGATTTTCATAAAAATAATTTGATATGCATTTACTTACCAGACAAAGAATTTCTTCGAATTGAATTATATTCAACCGGCAGAAATTATTGAAGTCTTTCACATCGTCTTTCCAAAGCAAATCCTTTAGCAAATGTGCTTCAATATTTAGGTCGCACCTTTTTATCAGTAAGGGTTTTACCCAACATCTCCTCTCGTCAATTTTTTTCTTAACTTTTACTTTTTTGCGCTCTTCACAACTTTTTCTTAATTTTAATAGTAAACAAATTTTTTGAAGTTTACGCTTTGACAACATTTTGAAAATGAAGTGGCAGTGGCATGTGTAAGCGCAAATGCAAATGGCAAGAGATTCGACTATTTCGAAGTATTTTTCGTTGACAATACGTATACAGCAATGGCATGCCACTACTGGCATGTGTAACCGCAGGGTTACCTAGTTAGTTAGCAGTATGGTATTCTGGCAACATTCAACAACATTTGGAATCAGGTAGCAGCATAAGCTCAACAAATGTTTGTTTACAAACAAAAAAGTCAAAGCAAATTGTGGAAAACGAATTTTGTTATTTCGTATAGTTTATTGTTTTGTTAACATTTTATTGATAAACCATGTCTTCTTAAACATGTTGGTAGGAATTTATTTTTCGCCGGGAAAATTAAAACTAGTCCTTTCTGGCTTTGTAGCAAGCCAACAGCATCAACGTATTATTTCTCGTCCACAATTTTAATTAAGTCACTCTTAAAATAATAGTTATCTCGAATTTTCTCTAAATCTTAAAAAAATTTTGCATTATTGTCATTATACAAATGTTTGTATCGCGCTTTTTCTATTTTCTTTTTGTATCAGAAACAAAAAAAATATGGTTTTGATTTTGTTATACAGGCCGAGTGTGACACATTTTTTTGTTAAAAACATTAGTCAGGTAACTCCAACACAGCTAATAAGACTGGATACTTATACAGCTAAGTTAAACCACAAAGGTTTAGACCTTCATAAAAATTATTTTCAAGTGTTAACCATAAACACAATTATTGTACGTCCTTTTTGTCTATTGGGGTTCTGCTTCGACATGCAGCTACAGGAAACGATTCATTTGAAATGGATGCGTCCAAATAGACCTGAGGCTCAGCTAGTGGGATTGGCCGGACAATTGAAGAGGTGCAGCACGTCCTGTGGTCCCTGATGGCTGACGGAACAAACATCCAGGACCTTGCCATCAATTCGCGCATTAAGTTGAACTGGTAAATTTGTCTAAAACGGAGTATCAAGAACGATCACAATGGCGCACAAATAAAATTTAATATGTTTATTTCCAAAAAGCCTTACATTGATTACAAAAAAATTTATTCAACATATATAAAAATGTAATCAATTTTCTGTTGCTCAAATTTAAAGATTCTGAAATACGCCGCCGGTATTTCAGAATCGGCTTCAGACTCTGCTCCCACTATGCTTAATCCCATAAACGCATCGATTTAAAATTTCGTACAGATACCCTGCTACTGTCAGAAAACAGCTGTGCTTCGACGCGAAAAGTATCAAATTCCATAAAGTGGTTCCATGCATGTTATTTTGTAAATGTCTTTCAATCATGCGCACGAGATCGGCAAAACAACCGAAATTATAAAACCACGAAGTATATTGCAGCATATACTCGCTGTTTTTTGCATTATATAAGTAGAAATGTGTAAAAAGTCGTTAAGTATCTGTTTAAGTGTTCATCAATCATATCTCGTGCACATGAATCCCAGAAATATGGCGGATAGAACCTCTTTGTGAAAATGTTTTATCTTTGGAGCGACGTATATTTGCAGTGTTGCCATTTAAATGGTTAATGCATTTTTTTCGGTATTCGCACTTTTTTAAAAGCGGGAATTTTACAGTGCCTTTTGTTATCTTTGCCAGTGCTTTCAATGCGTATTTCTAAGGCTTTGACACCAAAATTTTCCGTCTCGAAGTAACTTGCAATCAAATCGTATAAATTTTGCTCTGGCTGAGCCACCAGCAAACAGGTGTGAGGTGAAGTTTGTCCTCCACTCACAAGGCCAAAAACGAACCATCCCAGTGGTGTATTGGCAGCATAGGGACCACCTTCGTTCAGCGGCACTATTTCATCTGGCAAACCAAGGTGACAATGATCCAAACCAATAAGCAACTTTGGAGCCACATTGTTGTACGAACGTACGCCATACTCCTTTTTAGAATCCATGTTAAAGCTTTGAGTAGGCAATTTTAAATTTGAGACACCATACACATTTTTTAAGGCATATTTTCGTTGTTTGTTTACACCACCGATATGAAGATCGACTACCATGACGACTTCTTGCGATGATTTTCCACCATACCAACTCAAATTTAAATTACTTTGACGGCCATTTAAACCCAATTGCCTCACCAAAGAGCTGTCAATCTTAGTAGCTGAAGATCCTTCATCCAACAATGCAAAGGTTTCAACCACGCAATTTGGTCCATACAACTTCACTGGCAGCACTCTGAACAACAAATCACATTTTTCTCGAATGCTCGAAACACAACTTAACATGGTTCAACACTAGGGCGACTTGTATAATATGTAACCGTTGCATTAATTTCTTCTGGAGGCTTTTAATTTTCAGGCAATAGTTTGTTATGTTTTTTCAGGCAACCATCTATGGGACACTCTTTACGTCGGCAACAATTTCTACTTGAATGCCCAAATCCAAGACACGAAAAACACAATCTCAGTTTCTTTACTACATTCCATCTGTTAGGCACGTTCATGGCAATACAATTTTTTGCATTCAAATATTTTGTGGTTTCCACGGCACTGAAGACACTCTGACGGCTTTTTGTTGCATATAAAACCACTTTCTTTTTTGTTTCTGTAGGACGACATGCATTGACACTTTGTACACTTCTTATTAAATTTGCAACGCCATTAATCCATCTGCTAAAATCCAAAACGGTGGGCCACGGCAGTGCTGAAGCATACTGAGCCCATTCCAATCGTTTACTCATAGGAAACTTTTGTACCAATTCATACATAAGTGTAGGGTTAGACAAGTGCTGATGCCCATTTGCAGTTTGTAAAAAGGCGGCAAAATTTTGTACTTTAACTGCAAATGAAATCAACTTTTCAACGCCATTTTCATTTATTGCTGGAATATCACACACTTGTTGTAACTGACAACGGATGAGCAAATCAGGGCGGCCATATTTAACTGTTCCATTACAGCGTAAACGTTGTCTGGATGTATGAGCAGCGACTTTACACAATCCTTAGCGTCACCTTTCTAAGCTTTCTGCAGACGCAGGCAGTTTTCAAAATTGTTGTATTTTTACGCTACCGTCGAATGTTCAAAAGCAGTTGCGAACAGTGGCCAATCTTCAGGCGTTCCATTAAACTCAGGCAAATCATACATTTTCTTCGGCATGTGCGGCCCACTTTGCGCTTGGCACGACAACGGCGCAGCAAACAGAGGTAGATGCTGAGAATTAGGCGAAGGCGCAGTAGGCAGAGGCAGCAGTTGGCTTAAATAGGACGACGACGTCGGCATGAGGTTATTCGCTGAGGGCATCGACGTTTGTTGCTGTTGGTTTCGGGCATGTTACCATTTGAGCCATTGATTTGTTCTTCCTGGGCACTACATGCATCTGACGACGTTGCACTTGATGATGAGTTTGATGATGAACTTATGATGAGCTTGATGACGCTGCATTTTTTGCTACGGCAGCATTTAAAGCACTTAAAGCATCCAAATATATCTTCACATATATCTTCATCAATTAGAGTAACGTTTGATCCATCATCGAGCAGCAACAACCGTAACAATTTTGCAGTGTTTTGTTTCCTGGTCTCATATCCGTTGATTTCGAACTTATGAAGCATAGAAACATAGAAATTGACCATGTTTTTCAGGCAAATGCGACATAAATTATGCGTCTTCAAAGTATTCCACCTTTCGTAAAATTTTAGTTTCGCAGATTTCTTGCACTCGTATATGAAATGTTTTCCATCACAAAGAACACATTTAGTAATCCTTTTTAACTTCAGGGGCGTGTTGGTCCTAGGTTTTTTAAGGGATATGTGTTACTTACTCTCGCGGAAGCCTCTGCTATTCTAAAAAGCTAATTAGAAAACGTAGATAATATATTGGCCTCTTCTCCTCCGTTATGTAACGACCAGTTTAGCTTAGTTTGTGCTGGTAGCTTTTCAACAAGTTCTTGCAATAACAACGGTTTCATCAGATGACTTGTAATCTTAGATGCTTCCAGGGTCGAACACAAATTCCATACTGATCTTGCAAAGTAAATGATACTATCCAATTTATTTGCTTCTGGCGGTTGTTCCGATCGCATCTTCTCTAGCAATGTGTTAATTATTATCTCGGGACGACCATACATCGTTTTCAAGGTTTTCATTACTTTAGGGACATTCTTGGGGATTTATAATTGGCTACTCACCAGTTCGTAAGCCTTGCCTTTTAAAACTTTTTGCAATCTGAGAAGGTTTTCAGCATTCGAGTAACCGCAACGATTTGTTTTCTCTTCATATGAGCTTTAAAATACTGCGCAGCTTTCCGGTATGCCCGCGAATATGACCAAATCCTTTGCCAATGCTTGCCTAGCAGCCGTATTAGCTTTTGTTAATAAGTTATCGGACATTTGGCACGCAGTTGGGAAATCATACGGTGGTAGTGCCGCCATCCATTGCCGAGTAGTGCCGCCACATTCGATGCTGATTTGAGACTCCTTCTCTGATCTTGCCAAAATTTAAAATTTGCCTGGAACTTTTTCTCTAGTCTATGTTCTTCTTTCAGCTTTTTCAACTCAAGATCAATCTTTGTCTTCCGACAACTGATGGCTGTCTTGATTGCGTTTACTTTATGCAATTTGCCGATATTGCCTTTAGTAGTTTCTATGGATTTCTTTTCTTTATATTTCCTTGATTTCCTTTCCCTATGCTGTATCATTTTCTCCTTGCATTTAGAAAAAATCCAGTCGCAGTCCTTTACAGATTGGTTGACTCCAGCACTCTTGAAGTGTTACCATTCATCACATCTATCGCATTGGACCATCTTCGCATTGTCTACGTGTTCGCATTGAGCACAGCTTGAATTCTTTTTTGGCGGTATTCGCTACATTTTAATGTCTTATAATTTTTTTTGAAGAATGTTAAAGAATAAACAGCTGAGTTATTTTCCGAAAGAATTTTTTTATTTCACAAAAAATAGACTTCAAAAAAATTAGTTCTATTTCGTTAGAATTCTTCAACTTCAATGAAAAACAAAATTAAAATTTTCTCTTCCTGTCTTTTACAAATCAAAGACTACTATTTTATGGATTTTTGTGTCTCGTCTAACCCTCCCCAACCATGGTGACTTATCGTTTAATAACAGGTCTCCCCTAGATCGCTTCAACTACCAACCTGCCGCTAAGTATTACTCCCCAGGGTTTAAAAGCACCAGTCCGCTAACCATTAGCATCATTTTGCTAAACTAATGCTAACAATCTTTTCCACAAGCCAGAGCTAAAACTAATGTCCGACTAACGTTAGCTCGCGTTAGCGTTAGTCAAAAAAATGACACACCTCTGCTAACCACAATTGACTAATGTGCTGCTAAAAATTTGCTAATTTTGACTAACCATTTTTCGTTAGCAAAAAATTTGAGTTGGTGTCAGTGTTGTCAACGGAACATGACGCAAAGTATCCAATAGTGGTACCGTAGTGGGGATTTCTGATACAAGATTTTTGAAATAAATAGCCTTCAAAAATTAAAAAATTGTTAAACACATTAGTTGAAAAAAAAAATATAAATTTATTTTAGTTTGAAAGAACATTCAAAAGGAAATGAGATTAGGTGAATATGGAAAATAAAAATAATTAATTTTTTTATAATAAACGTAATCTTATTGTACAGAATATTTATTCATCAGCACAAAAGTCAAGTTCGGATATGGCTGTATGCAGAAACTCAGGATTAAGCTTTACTAATAAAAGATTTTCCAGAGTATCTTCTCTAAGCCGACTTCTGTTGTCAGCAAGTACAAGTTTCAAGGATGAAAATGCACGTTTAACAGAAACCTAAACCAATTAAATAAATTTTTTGAAAATATTATGATAAAAAACCGGTAATAACAAAAATTGCATTTGTTTACTCATACCTGGGTTGGAGGTGCACCAAAACACACATTGCTTAGAGCGTATAATTCAGGATCGGTAAGTTTTCATGCGATTTTTTAAAAACACAACTTATCGAGCCATAAGCGCTAACCTATCGTAAGTGAAAAAATGCAAATTTTACAGGAGACGGTTTTTATTATTTATTTCAAACAACTTTATTAAAAATGCAAATGTTTTAATGCAAAAATTTAACATTTCTACCTACTCATATAACTGTATCAAAAAACAAAAAAAAAAATCTGAACACATTTGCGATTGCTGCAGCAATTTGATGTGTGACTTACGATAAAATTGCTACACAATAAAATTTAAACAATCATTTACGATAAAATGCAAAAGCTTTTTTTTTGATGTTTTACTAACAATTTTGTCATTTTAAAAATACAAAACGATGAGGCTTGTCCTAACGATTATTTTTCAGCAATAAAATTTTTTTTCCAAAAATTTGACTTACGATAGGTTAGCGCTTATGGCTCGTTATTGTCTATCAAAGGTAGGCAACACCGTACTCGAGCCGAACACAATTTTCGGTTACACACAAAAACCGAACCAAACACACAAGTCGAAATTAGTCACCAAATTAGCACAATTTAGTAAAGACGTTAGCAAAATCAGCAGTTGCTTCTTCTTCCATTGCTAATAATATATGCATATTTTGGTTAGCGTTAGTTTATTTTGCTAACGCTAACTGAATATTACGACTAATTTAGTTTTAGCATTTGTTCACATATTAGTTTTGACTTTTTTATGCTAAAACTAATTGACAAATTCTGTACTTTTGACTAAAATTGCGTTAGCATTTTAAACCCTGTTACTCCCCCTTACTCGAATGCCTTTACCCTTCCATTTCAAAAAAAATTAACATTATTATGTTGTATGAGATGTTTCTGCTTTTACTGGAACTGTTGAAGTGGGTGTTATTAATTTTTTTGTCTTCTACTTTCAGGAATTCGGTGTCTGCAAACTGGGGCTGATTCTTGATGACCCTGGAATTGTGGTTTTCGTCAGTACGTCCGTCTTGGTCTCGTATACGTGTTTCTGCTGGTTTGTATTGCTTTTTTTAATGAAAAAAGGTAATTATTGTGGACGGCATTTGTTTGCATTTTTATTTATTTTTTCTAGGGGCAACACTCTACGATTGCTGGGGCATATACCCTCTTTAACCCTAGACTTGAGCTCAAATCGCTAATCGCCGGATTAATATCCTTGTTGGTGGTAAAGTTATTTTTATTCCTTCCAGTCATAAATATGTCAACCCTTAAAGTTCTCCCTTCCTTAAACTATTTATTTATACCTCCTGTATCGTTCGTCTGTCCGTCGGTGTTGTTATTTCAGTCCACAAGTCTACGAAAACTTCACATCATGGGATACCTTTTATTATGAGGAGGTCCTTTTTAGCTTATTCAATATTTATTTACAACTTTATGCATTTTTAATAATTTTTTTCTTCTTTTATTTTTACTTTTTTCAGTGTTAAGTTTTGGTCTTGTGTGTTTCTTTTTGTTTAAGTGCAAGTTTGTAGTTGCCGGCTTTTCTTTATTTTATTTTAAAATGTTTGTTTTGGTTATTTTATTTCAATATATGTGACGGCGCATAGAGAAAGGGACCTTTTTTTTGATGTGGACAACATCTGAGCATCGAATGAGACCGATCCCATGCCCCAAAAGTGTTCCCTCCCAAAGATATGCGCCTTTTATGAAAGTGAAGTCGACGATTCTAAGCGCAAATAGAAAGGACCTAATCTTTAAAATGGCTCTCCTGGACAAAACTGGTTTTTAACCTTAGGTCCCTTTCCATTTTGCTCGTCACATATGTACGGATTTTAAATAAAATTTTGAAACAGTTTGGTATTTTTTTGATTCGAACTTTGCTTCCTTTGCCAATCTCTTCAGAAAAAGAAAGACCTTTTTTGTCTTTTTTCCCCTCACCATTTTTACTTCCCTACACTATAGTACACATTTATTTGAAACTATAGTAGTGTGGGGTAGAACTATATTTGTCACACACTAGCCGTGTTCTTTTTCGGTTACTAAACAAGCATTTGTATGGAAGTAACTCGGTAAGCAAGCGAGTTTGCTGTTACTCGGTAACGAAACGAGTTAGAGTTACCTGACTAATTTTTTTTACAAAAAAAATATTATGACACACCAGGCTTCTAAAACAAAATCAAGAACATATGTTTGTTGTTATAGCTACGGAAAGAAAATGAAAAGAATGAAAGAACATATAAAAAGCGCGATAAAACCATTCCTATGGATTACAATGATGCAAAAACGGTAAGTGAATATGTTTATTGTTAAGATTTAGAGAAATTTCAATGTAACGAGACGTTGATGCTGTTGGTTTGCGTCAAAGCCAGAAAAGACGAATTTGAATGTCCCTGGCAAAAAAGAAATGCGAAATTAAATTTGTCAATAAAATGTTAACAAAACACGAAACTATAGGAAATAACAAAATTCGTTTTCCAGAATTCGCTTTTTCTTTTTCATTGTAAACAAACTTTTCTTGAGCTTATGCTTCCATCTGATGCAAAATGTTTTTGGATGTTGCCAGAATATAATAGTGCTAACTAAACTAGGTAAATAAGCTAGTTACATGAAAAGAACACGTCTATTGTTACATAGAGTAACAATGTTGCCATATTATACTTAATGTTGCTAGATTAAGAAATCGTAAGTTTACTTAACTAGGGTAGTTACCTCAAATTAACACCGCTAATGGGAAACTGAGTTGACATTACAGTTTAGTAAGGTTTGGCAAGTCGTCATGAATCGTTTAACTCAAAAATAGAGCTTCGAAATTGTGGAAATTTACTTTAGTGCTCAATTCCATTTCTGGTTAAATGGTTACGTCAACAAGCAAAGATGGCGTATATGACGCGACGAGAATCTCAAACAATTAACGAATCACCAATACCGCCTGGCGCTTCTTATTTCTTTTGAAATTATGAAAGGGCTGCCCTTACAGGAAATACCGAAAGCTGTCATATCACAAAATGTTCAAAAAATTAATCAGCTTTACATAAACGACATTTGATTGCAATACTTACATCCAGAAGTAGTCCTGTCCACTGGCCTCCTCGTTCGTGTGATTTAAATTGAATTTAAGTATAAATACGAGGTGTTTTTGAAGCCAAAACTGGGACATATGACAGTATAACTCCCATAAAAAAATCTAATATAGCATCAAAATGAAATATTAATTACGAAAAAATCACGCGCGCTTTCTTGTGGCGCAATAATTATTATAGAAAATATTAATGCACTTCTTGTACTGAAAAAGGACCTCATGACAATTATTTTAAAAACATTGTAAACGTGTGCGATAAATATCAAATTGTATTGTTTGTGGTGTAGTCTCTCAATCACTCGAACTGGAATGACGCTTTTATTTAATTTCATCATACTACTGCCGAAAATGTACCATGGTTGCATTTACATTCCAGATGACTCCAAAGTCCCCTTAATAAAGTGTTCACCTTCCCTGCCCTAGTAAGGGCTCTATCTTCATTATACATATTAACACTTCCTTATGTTCTCATCCGCTAACATTTTTCTTAAGTTTCACTTCATTTTTTTACTTAAATTTCTGTTAACAAACCTTTATTTTTCCTTAAAATTATTTTCTGTACTTTTCTCTTTCAATGCTTGAATTTATTTTCTTTTGGAGATTTCATTCTTTCACATCTGACGTTGTAGTCTCTCTATCACTAGAACCAGAATTACGCTTATATCCAATTTCATCATACAACTGCCGAAAATGTACCATGGTTGCATTTACATAGTATTTCAAATAGGGTTTGCAACATCGTTGCACTATGTACATACTACGTTCTGACTTAACTATTCGACTACAGTGGTAAATTTTTAGTTTGCGCTACTAGTAAGTTTACAACATAAATTATTTTATCAGTAAACACAGGTTCAACTCTGGGTCAGAACATCTAACAATTTATAAGCAGAAAGCTTCCACCGACTTTACGAATAAAAGATTTATCTTTAAGCCATGTAAAAACGTATCTATAAAACGCTTAAGCCGTTTGGAGCCGTCGTTAAACAGTTAGTTCCGGTAAGTGATTATACAGTTTATATCGTGCACATCTCACTGATCAATGACATGTTGTTAAAAGGAAGTTAAGTAATTCAATATTTTTCTTTTTTCCAATCGTTAGTAGATTATCATTCACCGAAAATCCAATTTATGCATCTATTTAACTATTGCTGAAATATATGTGAGGTGTGTTTTGTAGTCTAAACATATAATTTCAACAGTAAAAACAGGTGCGTATTTTTATTAAAATAGTATTTAATGCTTTTTAATTACGCAAAGTTAATATTACGAATTTCATTTAATATTACGAATTTCGTCCGTAGAATGATGATGTATGTATGTCTAAATGTCATATATAATTTATTCGTCGAGGGGTATTTTGAGTTGCTAATGATAGCAGCACCCAGAAAAAATGTGATAGTTTTGCCCCGGTGTCTAACATTGAAAAGTTTACTATGTGAACCGTAGACCCTCTGTTGAGATTGTGCTTTGTCTATGATAAAAATCTGTTGATCGACCATCTTATAGGAGGATAACTCTTCCGAGTCTACAAGAAAGTACTTCTCAAGGTAACTACACGGTCTTTTCAGTAGCGACGGGTATCTATAGATGATTCCGCGCCCCGTTTTGGTGTTTTGGCAAGATTGGACTTCATATGTGACATCAAGAGTGCTAGAAATATCGGGAGGCACCTTTGTGTGGAACTATTTGAACACATGGATATGTACCGATATGGTTCAATTTTATTAAGGCTAACACAAGCCTCTTATTTCAATCAACAAAAACACTGATTGGGATGCCATTAGCGAAGCCACCAACCGCAGCTTTAAAATTTACCCATTCCTTCGGATGTTCTTTGTCTATGATAAAAATCTGCAGATCAACCATCTTAAAGGAGGATAACACTTCCGAATCTACAAAAATTACTTCTCAAGGTAACTACACGGTATTTTCTGTAGCGACGGGTATCTATCGATGGTTCCGCGCCCGATTTTGAATTTACCCTTTCCGTCGGATGTTCGGGTAGCCAAGATAAGTTCCGGACCATAATCAACACAGCAGCCGCTTGCCATGTCCCTGCTGGTCGCATAACTGAAATAGGTCCAAATTTCGCAGCAGAGGCAGTGGGACTCGCAGACGAGCGTGATGACATTCGTCGCTCCAACCATACTGAACCTAGAATTAGGGATCTCAACTCTGAGATCAGTAGGATGGCCAACGAATATAAACTAAACAAATGGCTAGATCACTTAAAGCAGTGTAATTTAAGTTCCACAATCAGTAAGTTGCGGACCACGGTCAAATCACTCTCTGGCCTTAGCAAAAAAGATGATTGGACAGCCGTTTCCCAGGGTGGAGTGATATATCCTGCTCTGTTAAACTTCTACATCTCTAAAATTCCTGCACCACCCGACATCATTGAAATTGTCCCGTTCGCTGCTGATTGCACAATCCTGATTGCCGTTGGTGAAGTTGCCCATGTCATCCTCAGCGCAGTGAACAAAGGCGATGAGTCCGGACGGAATCTCAATGCAGATGTTAGAGCACTTGCATACACCTTGGAGTAGAGTATATGACCAAAGCGCGCAGTTAATTTGTTAGCCACTTACTTAGTTGTCAATGCCTGGAAAATGGACAGAGTGGTACCGCTTCTGAAGCCAGACAAAGACGCAAGCAAAGGAGAATCGTACAGGCCGAACTCCTTGAATTCGCCAGTAGCAAAGAGGCTTGCAGAACTCCTCATCCCCAACCTGTTCGAACAAATTCAGCATGGTACAAAACCTGCATTACTAGCCATCTGCACAGCCCAACGACAGGACGGTCATCGTGGGTCTTGACCTTGCCAAGGCCATTGACGCGGTTAATCATGCGACTGTGTTCGAGTGCATCGCTGAAACTTCCCCTCCGCCTAGTTTGAAACTTTGGATCGTAAACTATATGTGTGAGCGCCAATAAACAGGAAGTCTAAGCCCCCATTAGTAAAAAAGGGAGTTCACCAGGGTGGGGTCATATCTCCGGCACTGCTTAATCTCCACCTTTTTAAAATTTCTGCGCCACCAGTCAGCGTTGAAATTGAGTCGTAGGCTAATGATTGCACAATTCTAACGTCAGCACCTTAAGTGCATGCTATATGCGAGAAAATCCACTGTAACCTCGATGATTTGGCAAGCTACATTGCAAGGAATATCCAAATCTTCAGCCACAATGTTCACTGCAGAGAACGCAGAGGTGCGGTTGTTACTTAATGTGAAAGTCGATGACGGCAACATCCCGACCACTAACTTCTCCAAAATCTTTGGGGTCACATAAGACAGTCTTTTTCGATCCTCTGCCAGTACTGCAATTATCTACGATAAGCTTAAAAGTAGTAAACATGGTCCTTAAGTCACTAGCTGGCAGTACTTTAGGAGTAGTGAGTAACAAAATGCCGCCCAGAAGACTATCTGCATGGAGTGCGCATACAATATCTTGTTAGCAGCATCTGCTTGGGTTTCTTCGCAGTTGTCATCCCAACCACCTACTCAAGGACAGGATACCTCCGCCCAGGTAGATCAGGTATAATCTTCATGTTCTAGAGAGAAAGGTCCAACGGTACAAGATACAGCCTTTAGATCTTTAAAACTATCAGGCAAGTCTCAATTACATTCACGCTAATGATGTCGCGGAGATTTCACTACCGGAGCTGAGATTTAGATAGTGCTATCGTTTTAGTTCGTATTGGGCGCGAATTGATGGCAATGTTCGGCCTTTTGTCCCGCTTGCCTTCATGGACCACAAGCCCACTCAGATGATCCCCAGGTCTCTTTCACCTGGATATCGATAAAGATCCCTTACAAACGAACAGGACTTACAAAACAAAATGTATCGTTGTTATAGGCTGTTTCCACTACGGTCGCGTCCACGTCCGCGTCCAAAAAACAATGAACGCGCGTTAAAGCCTATACAAAAAACATAGGCAGTTAGGTATGGGAAAAATTCGCGTTCATATTGGACGCGTTTTCCGATAAGTCGCGTTTACTATAAATTCGATTATTTTTGCAATCGAAACCCACCCATACCTATTAATGGCAATATCGCAAATTGCACATCCCTATTAAAACAGCTGTTTATCAGCATAAACATAAAGCGCTGCTGCTACTGCATATTTCCATTAGGGGCAATACCATTTGATCCTCATTTTCCACTGCGTTTAGCAAAATAATATCATTTAACTCCATGATAATGTCACAACACAAAAATATTAAAATTTTTTGCACCGCAAAAAAAACAAATAAACACAAACAGCTGTTTGAACGCAAACGTGGAAGCAAAACACGATGGAAACACCATTAAAATTTTTCGATAAATCGTGGACGCGACCGTAGTGGAAACACCCTATTACAAGAACTATTGGCATTATTGAAACAAAAATTTAAAAATGGTTTATTTGTTTTCCTCATTTAATTTCTTGTTTGTACTTTCCATTCATATTTTAAATAAAAAAGTTAGTCGATTCGCGTTAAAAGCTCCTAAAAACTCCCAGCTAAGTATAGTCGGTTCAAGAAAGTTGTAGAAGGCATTTTATTCCCAAAAAAAATAAATGCTTTTAGTTTATAAAATAAACATGTTACGGCGATTGCCGTAACATGGTAATTTGCGATTACGATTTCAAATCGCATAATGGTAGTGGTCGAATTTAAAATCGTCAATGATATAACTAATTAACACCGCATGCAAACATTGTTGTTGTAATAATTCCACGACAGCCAGCTCTTTGCACCGAAGACCGGATCGATTGTTGTTACAACTGTTGGAACAAAAATAGTGGTGTTTTGGTTAAACCTCGATAACTTGGACTGAAAAACCAAGAAATAGCATCACAGAAAAGCCGCTCCTGCACTAGACAAATAATTTTACTTCTTTTTTTAAATTATGTTTGAGAAAAGTGTTTTTTACCATTGGTAAATTCCGTTTAGGTAGTTCGGTAGTACTCAGCTAAAACGAAAAGGAGGCCGAATTACAGTACATAATGTTTATAAGAACAGTATAGACTGTTGTTTGATTTTTTTGAACTACCTTCTGAATTACGAACAATTCGTTGCCATCTATATTTTTTATCGGAAAATATCGAAGCTGCTGTCAAAATAAAATGTAAACATAAACAACAAAGACAAAAAGAAATAAGTTTTTTGCTTATCTTAAGAGCTCATAGCCAAACTTAAAAAAAAATAATTCAATTATATAGATTTAATAAAAAAGAGGAATTGTAATAAAAATAAACACAATTTTTTTCTTTGGAATACTTTGGAATAATTCGCGTAAGTTATTCAGAGAGCGAACTAGGTATTTCGGGAGAAATTCTCTGTTTAATTTTCATTTCAAATTACGCCCACTTTTAATATGGAAAACATACTTCTTTTGTTTTGCTCTAGTTAAAGAATTTTACCTAACAGCCCCAGCCACGACTTCGAACGAAACAAACAAGCGACAAACAGCTGATTTCTAACAAAAGAAACGACGAAATAATTTCAATGCAAAATTGGTAGTCACTAATTATTTTCGTTGTCCCACAAACCTCAAAATCACTCATTTGTGTTTTGTCTTTCGTTTAATAACAGAAACACATAAAGCACATATACAAGTCGAAATTTAATAAAGGAAATGCAATATAAATGCTGTTTTGTAATTTTGCGCATTCTGTTTCTGCATATTTTTAATTCATTATTTTCATTTTGACAAAAAAAACACCCAAAATTATGTTTGTTTACATTTATTTTTTTTCATTTGCTTCAATCAATACATTTGAGTTTCAAGATATTTCATTGCTTCTTTTGTATCGAGTACATATACACACAAGACGAGGGTTTTCTTAAAATTACGTTAAAACCCTGAGTTATAATCAAATTCATTTTTTGCATCATATATTCGCAAATTTGTTGCATAAACAAATAGGTTAAAAAATCTTTTAACTATCTTTTTATTTAATCATTTATCCCATATGAACCCAAATAAAAGATAGATAATAGATAAACGTATTGATAAATTGACAATTTTTGCTTTAGGCTGAGTTAAAGTATAGCGCACTTTTAGCCAAATTTTAAATGAGTTCAAAAATTTCGGGGAACAATTTCATTCACTTGCAATACGTATATCTATGGAACGATACGTCAAATGATAGTGACTGCTGATTTGATACGAAAGTGAGTGACTGGATTTTGTTCGCATAAACCTTCGTCAGACATCGTGGCTAGACTGAATTTCATAACTAGCTAAGTTACCTAGTTAGTTAGCAGTATGGTATTCTGGCAACATTCAACAACATTTGGAATCAGGTAGCAGCATAAGCTCAACAAATGTTTGTTTACAAACAAAAAAGTTAAAGCAAATTGTGGAAAACGAATTTTGTTATTTCGTATAGTTTATTGTTTTGTTAACATTTTATTGATAAACCATGTCTTCTTAAACATGTTGGTAGGAATTTATTTTTCGCCGGGAAAATTAAAACTAGTCCTTTCTGGCTTTGTAGCAAGCCAACAGCATCAACGTATTATTTCTCGTCCACAATTTTAATTAAGTCACTCTTAAAATAATAGTTACCTCGAAGTTTCTCTAAATCTTAAAAAAATTTTGCATTATTGTCATTATACAAATGTTTGTATCGCGCTTTTTCTATTTTCTTTTTGTATCAGAAACAAAAAAAATATGGTTTTGATTTTGTTATACAGGCCGAGTGTGACACATTTTTTTGTTAAAAACATTAGTCAGGTAACTCCAACACAGCTAATAAGACTGGATACTTATACAGCTAAGTTAAACCACAAAGGTTTAGACCTTCATAAAAATTATTTTCAAGTGTTAACCATAAACACCATAACCTTTTTGTCTATTGGGGTTCTGCTTCGACATGCAGCTACAGGAAACGAGTCATTTGAAATTGATGCGTCCAAATAGACCTGAGGCTCAGCTAGTGGGATTGGCCGGACAATTGAAGAGGTGCAGCACGTCCTGTGGTCCCTGATGGCTGACGGAACAAACATCCAGGACCTTGCCATCAATTCGCGCATTAAGTTGAACTGGTAAATTTGTCTAAAACGGAGTATCAAGAACGATCACAATGGCGCACAAATAAAATTTAATATGTTTATTTCCAAAAAGCCTTACATTGATTACAAAAATATTTATTCAACATATATAAAAATGTAATCAATTTTCTGTTGATCAAATTTAAAGATTCTGAAATACGCCGCCGGTATTTCAGAATCGGCTTCAGACTCTGCTCCCACTATGCTTAATCCCATAAACACATCGATTTAAAATTTCGTACAGATACCTTGCTACTATCAGAAAACAGCTGTGCTTCGACGCGAAAAGTATCAATTTCCATAAAGTGGTTCCATGCATGTTATTTTGTAAATGCCTTTCAATCATGCGCACGAGATCGGCAAAACAACCGAAATTATAAAACCACGAAGTATATTGCAGCATATACTCGCTGTTTTTTGCATTATATAAGTAGAAATGTGTAAAAAGTCGTTAAGTATCTGTTTAAGTGTTCATCAATCATATCTCGTGCACATGAATCCCAGAAATATGGCGGATAGAACCTCTTTGTGACAATGTTTTATCTTTGGAGCGACGTATATTTGCAGTGTTGCCATTTAAATGGTTAATGCATTTTTTTCGGTATTCGCACTTTTTTAAAAGCGGGAATTTTACAGTGCCTTTTGTTATCTTTGCCAGTGCTTTCAATGCGTATTTCTAAGGCATTTACACTAAATAAATTTGTGTCACATAGCAAGTGTTTTCACACAATAAAAAAATAGAAGCAGGTCGTTCTTAGAACTTATTTATGTTGACACGAGTTGGAGCTGCGGTGCGTATTAAGAAGTATTTATACTCATGTAACCAAACGTCACTGTTCGACTGAAAACGAACTAAAGAGAAGTATTAACAAGGTAAATGGTAATGATAAAGCTTTATTGATCGCTCTTAAATTACCGCCAAAAGAACCACGTATTTAGTTTACCAAATTTAAGCGCGGTCGTGCGAGCACAAAATGGTTCTTTGATATCGTCTGTGAACTGCAGTTAGTTCAGCATATTTCCGATTTTTTTTTTGTTTTCTGGGCGCCGAGAATGTTATCCAATTCCCAAAATAAAATAAAAAGTATTTTTCCCGAAAGCCCATATTTTCTTAGATACGGACCCACAGAGTTTGAATGTATTATCTGGTGTGTCTTTGTGTGTGTCCTATCCAGGCTCGAAACCTTTTAAAAACACGTTTTAAACGATTTGTACAATTTTCGGATCCTTTAACCCATAGCTAGGTAAACTATTATTTCCTTTTTTGGTTCCAACTTTTTGGAAAAATGGCAGATAATATAGAAATATGAACGATATTATATCGAACACCATATTAATACTAAAGACACCGGAGATATGAATATTATTCCTACCTTTCTACCAAATAAAAAAGAAATTTATTTAGAAAAAATTCAAGAATTTGAGTTAAATTCCGGCGACAGTGAATCAATAGCAGAAAAGACACGAATCCCTAGTTTATACAAATTTCGCCCCGATCGGATGAGACAAAGCAAAGATATACGAGATAATACATTCAAGCTTTGTAGTCCTGTAACTTAGGAAATATGGGAATCTGATGGAAATTTGTTTTTCGTTTGCCTTCGTATAAAAAGTATTACCAAAGGTGAAAATTTAAAATAAATCAAAGTTGTGGAACTAAACTGCAGGAGAACCAACGCTATCGCTGCGACAGTCGTGATTTGTTTGTCGCTATAGCTTTTTACCGAAAATAATGCAAAAAAACTAAGCATTTTCATTTTTGGCTGATCTGTTCCCTTTAGTTTTCAATAAAACAATGAAATAACAAATGGGAAAAAGGAAATTTGACAATCTTCGATTTCTTTATATTTGGCAGAGGAAGAAACGGTTTGACAAGAGGCAAAAACGCTTTTAGTTTCGCTTTTAATTATGTCGCTTAACGGCCGATGTCGATTTATGTCGTATAGCTTCAGTATGAATGCTTCCATAAGAATGTATGTACTCGTAAATAGATTTGTCATTTAGTACCGTTATTTGTCAGTTGTTTTTAAACAAATTTTATGCAGAAGGCCATTACGGAGTTCTCCGTTAAAATTTTATTTCAAGATTAGTACCAAATATACTAAATTTATATAAAGAGGGTTAATGAGTAGTGCATAACGAATGAAAATAACCTTTTTATGAAGTTGAAACTTTTTGGCCAGTACGGCGTTCTCTGTAAAATTTTAATTTAAAATCTAAAATTTTATATCAAATTACTTTTATCGTGTCCAGAACGGATCGAGTATTTTGGAAAACATAACGAATAAATACCTTTGGGTCCAGGGGGACTCAGGACTTTCAAAATTATACCACCCACTTTCATATAAGAGCGAAAGGAATTGCTCTAGGATGATATATATGCAAAAAAAATACATGGACGTGGTCCTAAAGGGTCATCAAGACCCAAATTAATGAATCGTGAAGCAAAGGGACCCAAAAGTTATACATGCGTGCGCCCACGTTCTATATTGTTTTCCTCGAATTAATAAATGTTACCTAAATTCCGGTGGCAGTGACTAATAGCCGAAGGCTTTAGTTCCTAGTTTACGCCTGTCCATACCTGAATAGTTTTGTGTCTGTTTCATACGGAAGCAAAAATTTTACAAAAAAAAACTTCGTACTGGCCTAATTGGGTCAAAAAAATTGGAATTTCATACTCTGTTTTTCTATGCCGAGTCAAGTCAATCACACGAATTCGACTCAATTTGCGTTTCTCAACAAAGAAATCTTCGTTCGTCTGCTCTTACGTGCGTCAATTATTGTATGTTACGTAATTAAATTGCAATAGCCACATTTTTTTAGATTTATTACATTTTTCTAAAAAGTCCTGCTGCATGACAACCATGACAACGAACACAAAATAAAATTTAAAAGAAAAACAGATAAACAAAACGATAAAAATGAACAAAAAAAAAAGACTTCAAACAAAACATACAAATTATTCTAAACAAAAACAAACAAATTTTTTACAGAAAAACAAAAAATACTGTGAAATCCGCCATTGTACTCGTGGGAGGTCCTTTCACCTTTAAGCAGAGCTTCCATTTTTGCTATCCATTTTTATTTTTGTGGTTTGCTTTTTCATTTATGTACCTTTATATTTTTGTCAGGCGAAAGCAAAATAGCAAGTGACTCATTTCGACAATAGTTCGAGCTAGAGAAACAGCTTTATGTAAGAAAACGGTTATGTGTTATTAAGACTTGTCGTTCGAATCATGATGAGAGAAACTCAAATCATATTTCTCCGTGTACGAGGCAAACGAATGCGTTCTTTTAATATGAAAAACATGCCATCTGTTTTGTTCCAGCGCTTTCTTACCCTTAATATGGTGCTTTTTGCGTTTTTTGTCACTCTTATAAAACTGTCGGTGCTATTTGTCAACCAAATAATGGCAGCACTGTATATTAGTATATTTTTCTATTTTTCGAAATATTTTGCAAAAAATTACATGTAACTCCTTGCTGTTATCCAGATATTGAACGATTTCTACTAAAGAAGTCGCCAAACCGAAACGCATAATTTTCACTATTTGAACTGAACAAATAACATGTCTGGTATAGAAACCAATTGTTTACGGTTTTCGCGTAATGGTGGTCAATAAATCCGACAAATATTAATTTGTCATGAATTTTGGTTTAAAGCAAAGCTCCACATCTATAGAAGTCAATACAAATGTGAATATAAACATAACCACTCCAACGGAAGACTTGTATGGATCGTGTGATAATAGCAATAGGACTGAGCATTCTGAACCTTGCGAAGGCGTTGCTGCAAAGTTTTCCAATTTTCCAAATACATTTACTACCCCTCAAAATTGTTTTGGTTTGTTAACTACGTCACAGGAAAAATTACTAAATTCTGGAGCTGACGAAGGGACCCTGACAAATCTACAACCTGAAATTGGAACAACAGAGTTATCGATTGTTTCGCAACCCATGTAAGTAAATTGAACTGTCTGATGGCCAGATCATCAAACATTCATTCCCTATTCTCATACATCACGAGTTTGTAATTCACAATGTATTGCCTGGATTTTTTTTGGGTTGTCATGTATGCTTCTTCAGTAAGGTTCAAGTCATGAATAAGAAAAAATATAAAATTTATTGTAACCTCTGACCTTCAACTTTACATTTAGTTTTGAGATTATTACCCCGTTTGATAATTTATATACCATCTACAATAAGATGGAGTGACTATTCAGTTTGTCATTCCGTTTGAACATCTTCAGCAAACTACCCGTTGCATTGGGACGATAAAAGTGCTATAAGAGTGGACAAACCCACGTTGGCTGTTGCTTCATTACCGCCTCGGAAAGTTAATAAGTGTTTCAATGTTTTTTTCAAAAGCTACAAATATTAACAAGTAAAAAAAATTGGACTTGGCCGACTATGAGATACGCTACGCCACTCTGGTACTAAAAAAATCCTGAAGCTTGCCCAAGGTCGGACTTTATATGTTACTCCCAGAACGGGAAAGGCATACGTATTTCGTTATATAAAACATTGACCGGCCTTATTTTACCCGGGATAATTATAGGTAGCACATAACTCATTATGCCGCATTTGAGCTATTTTGGTCTAAAACTGCAACTTTATGAAGGCAGCGCCAAAATAGGCAGTAGCAATAGTGGTGTTTTAGCTTGAACCTCGGTAATTAAGACTAGATAGCAAAACAGCAATAGATAAATCATTTGTTAACAAAAAGAGCCAATTTGGTCGTGGCTAAAAAAAATACAGAAGTACTAAACTCTTTAAAAAAAAGTTAGGAAAGTAGTAAAATTGAAGCCTTTTTCTCCATTTCGAACGAAAACATAAGCGAAAGACCAGTCTTTCGAGTCATCGTTCATGTAAAATTGAGTAAGTGAAACTTAAATCAGCGTTTCTTTGCGTACGGAGCGAACTAATGCACACGTATGCACCCGTGCATTATCTTAATAAAAATTACTTTTTTCTTGGCCATATGAGGTGGATTTTTTTAAATTCTCGTTAAATCGGTCTAATAAGTTGGCATAAAATTCGCCGTTTATTGTTTTTCCCTTTGAAGGTAATCGATGTGGATTATCCCGCGTGCATCGCAAAAAACTGTTGCCTTCGCCTTATTGGCAAGGTGCTTTTCGGTAGCCTACATTCTTCAATGTAATCCCACCTGGTCTCTGCGTGGATTAGAAAGTAATTGAAGATCTTATCTTTTAACGATTATCAGCAGCGTTGCGACTGACTACAACTGATGGACTACCTAGTTCCTTTTAGCCAGTTTTTCGAATGCGCTTCCTAGAAGTAGACACCTGAACTATCTCCACAACTCATTTTGGAACCGGAATTCCCCTATCCCTTTCTGTTATTCTAGAAAATTTAACTTTGAATTGGTGTTCGAAGGTCATTGCGGGAGTTCAGTATTCGACTATTGTTATTATGTCACTATGGAGTTTTTGAAGAATACGAGCATGACCGTATATTCTATCTTTCCAAATTCCGAGTGCTTGTAATCTTAAAGCCGTGCATGCCGCGCTATATTATTGTATGTGTAGATCTATTGACAATATAAGCATCATTGTGTTGAAGGCTTCGGCAGAACAAGAACGCATTCTCCTCTTACCCCGATGCATGCAGATCTTGTATGCTTTTGTGTAGTTTTCTTTTTAATTACTGGCCACCACACAAGTGCTCTATATGTGAGTATCGGTCTGATGATGCTTGTGTACATCAATAGTACCATATTAATTTTACGTTCCCAACGGCTCCCAAATATTTTGCGACAGATGTAGTATGCAATGGTTGCTTCCTTTCGTTTTAATGAGAGTTTTTTGTCCAGGATTACGCCTTAGTACTTGGCGTGATCCGATAGTGGTATTTCTAGAACCCGTCAGCGTGATTAAAGCTTATAAATTTGGTTCTAGTGGTGAACAATATTACTCAGTTTTCCCCGGATTCACCCTCAGACCGCTACTTGTGACTAAACTATGAGGTGGTTCCAGGTCACTGTTTATAATAAGTCTGTTTTTTTACTTTCCCAGTAAAAATGTGCAAGTTTCTACTTTTGAGAGCGTAAGGCAAATTTTACGACCTTTATTCAAATTTGCAAAAAAAGCTTTTTGCAATGAAACAGGTGATTTTGTTAACTGTTTGCATTACATTTCATTTTATTTTGAATTTTAAAGTTTGTAATAAAAAAATGAGCAAAAGAAAACTTTTTTTCTTTCTAATTTCAGTGATTAACATATATATTAAATAAAATAGTATTCCAATTTTTACTTACCTATTCTGTTGTAAATTTATTTTTACTTTTATTTGTTTACATAAAACAACTGATTTCAAACATTGCATTTATGATTCTTTTCTAAAGCATGTTAACTATTCATTGCCGAGTTATTTACATTATTAAAGGCGCCGTCTATATCTTACAAGGCAGCTAAGTTGTCAAGATGTACTAGACTCTAGTAAAATGAAATAAGAATAGTACACTTTTTTTTAGTACTACATTCATTTAAGTACTTAGCCTCGATAACTATAAAGTTTTAGCTTCCATCCAGGCTAAATATTTAAATGTCTGAAACAAATTATTTGTCAAGACTTTTTCGATAGACATGATCAAAATTTGACACTTTGTTAACTAATGACTTTTGTATTGCGGTTTCGCTATGCAGTCTTAGATATCGAAGCTTAACCTAAAATACCACTAATACAAAACAAAAAAATTAAATTTTGGTGTTACCAAACCGTTGGCATGTTTTTTGTCTGCAATTTCCTTCTATTTTGATTGTGTTTGTAAGAACGCCTTTTTTATTATTTAATACTCACTGGACAAAATTGCATCGCAAGTTTTATAAATCGCATGTGATTTGCAAGTCGTGCGTCACTCTTTACATGTCCGGCAGTCGTCCTCAAAATAACTTAAAAGCGGGTTTTAGGGATGTCGATCGGGAAATCCCGGAATTATCGGGATTGTAAAATCCCGAATACTCCAGGAAATCCCGAAATTTTAATATTGTAATTTATTTGGTGGTGTTTTGGTTAACCTTCGATAACTATGATTGGAAAGCAAAATTTCAATTGTTAAGAAAAGTGGAAATTTTGCCCTTGTCCAAAGGAAAATTCCAGGAATACTAGACTTTACAAAAAAAATTAAAATGTACTAAATTTTTTTGATTTCTAGTTTTTGATAAAAGAAACAGTTACTTTGTTGTCAACAAAGAGTATTCTTTATCCGAAAAAACGAAAATAGAGGCTCTGTTGAGGATAATTTATTAATAAAACATGATAAGGATTTTGAGGCCTGTGTTGTAATGTAAATGTATATAAACTTACTGCCCGACCTACTTGAGTAATAATCGTAAAAATTAACCCTTACACCACAGCGGTCCATAACAAATCTTTTTAGGCTTCAATTAGATATGAATATAGATATGAAGCCTTTATCATTATCCTTTGGAATAATTCTTAAAGCATATTCAAATTCGGTTCAGCAAGGACTTGCCTTGTCCCCTTTTCAATCGCCCAAAATTGTTGCACTCACCTATATGTATACAACTTATTTCGTTAGGACAGTAGCAGCTCACAAGCTACCAGTGACTCAAATGATTTGTTTGGATTTTGATCATTTTAATTTTGGGATTTGCATGCAAATTGCACGAAATGTGCAGTCGCAGCAGACTTCTTTACTGGGAAAATAAATTATGCAAATAACAGTTATTTTTTAATTAAAAAAGCTATACAAATTCAATTCCTACTTCCAAGTAGTTGTAGAATTGCCCAGCATATTAAAATCTGCTTAAAGCTCAGCAACTTTTCAGACGTTCGTGGTTACTCTGTTTTACACTCTCACTCTGTTTTTTACATTTATTTTTCATAGAATATGCGTCTATTTTATTGTAATACATTAAAGGGAAATTATTAAGATTTTAGTACAGTTGTGGTCAAAATAATAACACCAAAAATGTGTTACTTAGTTATGACTGTCCTGCTCGAAATTATATTTATATGCAAGAAGTCTTCTTAAGATAAACTAATGTACTTTAAGGGATAATAAATTATCTCTTTTAAAGCAAATATACATAAATGTGTATTTTTTATTGAGCTATCTTTAGTCCCTTAAAGGGAAACAATTTTCACCTAGGCCGATTTCGCCCGATTACAATCAACTTTCAGGGCCCTATCGTTTGGTCGCTATCATGCTTTTAATTTTTCGACGATCAGTAGAATTTTACGACGATCAATAACATTTGAATGAGATTTGAAAATATTGACAAATATTAATTTCTTCTTCTCTAACAACTATATCAATGTGAGTTAATTTCAAACTATCTATTGTTTCCTTTTGAAATAAATAACTATAAAGAAATCATCAAACGTCAGAATTGGGTCAGAATTCTGTACGACCATCGGCAAAATGTTCCGATTTCGGATCAGAATTCTTAGCGAGTTCGTAACGAAAAACATATGAGAGGGTTTACACGAATTCTGAACTACTTCTCTGAGGGAATTCTATAATGTTTTTGCCGACATTTGGAACCGAATTCTGAACTGTAGTCTTGGGAAATTCGAAAGAAATTTCGATTTGTCGTATCAAATTCTGAACTAATTCTGAACGACTTTGGTCAGAATTCTGGCCTTAAGTTATATTAAATTCTCTGGTAAAATCTGACTGTAATCAATTGAGATTGAACTCACAACGAATCAAGCGCTCGGTCAATGTTTTTACTTGCTTATGTGTGCTTCCGCGAACTGTGTCGGGATAAAAGGCTCGTGTTCGCCGCGTACACCGTGTTTTAATAATCATTTTAGGCATCTCAACATAACCTCTGGGAGAGATATAAAGACTCTTTAGCAGAGCTTGCAAAAAACAGTATTATGACTCTCCCGCGTCAATGTAAGCTATACAAGTATAGCAAAATCTACGGTCTACATATGTAGGAAAATTTCCGGTCTTTTCAGAAGACTTACGATATGTCGTTCGAATTTTAGGATGCTCGTTCGTGCATGCTTCTGTTTTGATCACATCACCCGATGCACTATAAAGCAGCAACACTGTAATGTTGAAGAAAACTGTTTTTTGGTTAGTAACAAAGTAAAAGATTATACATATTTTATTCAGAAGGAAAGACGGTGTGCAACAGGTAACTGTCGCTGCAAGAATGCGTTATCATAAAATATCGCTTTCACGGTGATGCCAGACTGTATTTTATGGCAGGGTTACCCTAAACAGAAACTAAGTAGCAGGTCTGTCGCACGTCTTAGGCTACTGCAGAAGCGGACAATTCTGCAAACTCCTGTGGCTGTGTCCTTGACGGACTTATGGAAACATGGATATATAAAAACATTAATAAGTCAAGTTCGAAACTGGCAAATATGTAAGGTCGTTAGGTCTCTGTGGCCTAAACTATATAGGAACGGAGCAAAATTTTTGTTGGATGATGCAAGAAGAATAAATATAAGGGATCGAGATAGTGTAGAAGTCCAATGGATGATAGCTTAGTACCAGTGCCATGGTAGCTTAGTACCAGTGCCATAGATACATGTCCCTCTGGACAAGACTGCGCTACCTGCAGTCACTTGAAGATCTGCAAGATATAACAGCTTGACGATTGGTAGACTTAATTTTTGTAGATGGTCTGTCATTTGTGATAAATGGCTAAGTGTCGGCAAAAGAAAATAAAAAAACAATACGGGTACAAGAGAAAACATTTAACATTTGCAGCGGGCGGTTTCCAACTTGCAAATGCCGTCGACTTTACGAGTAAGATATTTATCTCTAAGGCACTAACCTAATAGTGCAGAAGAACTCATGTTTCTGTTCCCCGAATTGTTTATGGAAGCAATGGAAACGTGATTAAGATTTGTACTGCAAGATTTTCATATGTTTTTGAAGTTAAGATGTCTTTGTTTTTCTCTTTTATTTTCTTAACTCCACAAAGATTGCACACATTCGTGACGATCAAATCAAAGGCACAATCTCAAGCGGTCGTTTTCTATTATGGTAGATCGACTATGAAACCTCTTTGTTTAAAAAACATTTTCTTGCCTTTAACTTAAAACTTAAAAAACAAAATGCTAAATTACCTTTCACCTAATGTCTAAATTTCACATAAAATGTTCATGTCTTACTCGTAGTTTAGTAGTTTTCTATTTTCTTCTTCATTTTTATTTGGAGAAGCCAAAAAAATACACCAAAAGTCCATACTTTTAGAGGTACGGACCGCCAAAACTTGGACGGACCTCATCCGATCGGGATTTCGCGGTATACAACAATAAGGTATATTTTACAATCCCTTTCAAAAAGACTAAAACTAAAGTAGGCAAATAAACTATGTTTAAATATCCGTCTCAAGACCATAAATGAATTGTCCAAGACTTGATAACAGATTGTGATAAAAAATACATACCTCCATATACATATGCTTAAATTTGACACAATGAGCCCACTGTGAAAACTAGTTTAATATCTTCAATCCCCTTGTAATAAGTAAACGGGCGATGCCCGATCGTATTAGAAACAATGAAGATACGCCAGATAATACATTCAAGCTCCGGGAAATGTGGGCTTCCGAAAAAAAGTTTTTTATTTTGGTATCTAGATAACATCTACAAAATTCTGCATTCAACTAACAATCTGAAAAAATCAACAAAATCGGAGTTATACCTCTAAACTCCAGTTGATCCGCGAATATTACAAATGATATAAATATTGATTTTTATCGCACATCGATCTGGCGCCACTTGAAGGACTTTTTCATGTTAAACTTATTTCCCACAAAATAAGTTAAACATTGCTTTACATTTGAATGAGAATTCCCCTGATTATACTATTTCTACAAGCTTGCGTGATAAATGACTAAGACCAACTTGCAATCAGATCTATCACGGACACACAGCTAAATTGCAGCACTTGACTTGCAAACAGCCCGGAAGAAAAACTAGAGACCTCTTGTGAAATTGTTATAAAAACATGATGTGTTGTACTTATATATTCCTTTTTTATTTTTGATAGCTCTTGTTTAATGAATATGATATTTTGATTTCTTGTACACCTATATACATATGTTTCCAGGAATTATATCTTGCCGGAAGATTTAACAAAAGAAACTAAATCAGTTCAACCTAATTTTAAGGCAAAGTCCAGCTCAAAAGCAACTTCTGAAAATTCGGATTCCTCGCACTCGTTTGAAAGTAGTAGTGGGACATCTTTCAAATCTGAATTAAATATTACACCGGACTCTTCAAGCGTTCTTTTCGATCATAATGCCTGTAGTGCAGTTGCTGAAATCACATACTTGCATCAAAATAAAACTAATTTAAGTAAATGCGGCAGTAGGACAACAAAAATTTTCAATTCTACAACCAATGATCGTTACGATGAGGTAAGAATATATTTTAATGTTGTGTCAATATGAAGATATTTTTCTTTTATAAAAAATACACGTTAGCATTAATCACAGAACATATACCCCCAAATACAAATTTGAACAAACCGGATGTATATTTTCGTGTCAGGCGAGTTGTATATATACTTTTACCGATAGGCTTCTGATGTGTAAACCTGTTGGTAATCTTATTGCTGATAATCTTATAAGTGTTTTATTCGTAATCCAGTGTGAGTAGGCTTGTATGGGCAGTTGAAGAGTTTTAGCTTATCACGCAGGTGTTCTGCATTGTGCCGTACATTCGGGCCCAATTGGAATTGAAGCGATTATCCTGATCTCAATAGCATCTTGTTTGCCTGTGCAGCTGGCGGGATTATGTTGTAATGGATAGTGCGACCTAGGAGGATGGTATTCACACTGTATAGATTTGAAGCTTTCACCACTGCATCATTATGAATACTACTTTATCCTGCCTGATAAGCTTGCTGACCTCTCTCTCTCTCTCTCTCTCTCTGGATGATGAAGATCCTGGGTGTGACCACCAACTGTCCGCTAGGTTGTGAATGGATTGGCTCTGGCGATAACTCTCAAGTAGAAACTGCATCTACAACGGGTATGATTTCCACTGTGTAGTACTAACATTCGCATTCCACACTGGCGCCGCATAGCTAACCGCAAGCAGGCCTATAGTGTTGCAAGAGGTCAACACGGTTTCTTTATATGCGCTCCTAGTGCTGTCGGTCTTATTGCATATAGCTCTGACAAGCGCGGATAACTTAAATAAAGTAGATCTATGCGGAAAATTCTATAAATTATTTAACTTTTCAGATTAGATTAGTTTCCTAATATTTAGAAAGTAGGCATCATAATGTTAAGACCCAATATAGTGCATCTATCTTAGTTTGAGACACCTAAGGAGATAGGTACTACAGGCATCGATTTTGGGTCTCTTTCTTTTTCAATGTACATTTACGACCTACCGTCTTAAGTTTATAAATATCACATTAAAATGTGCGCTGATGACGTTGAGGTTTTTATAACTATTAAAGAATGCTTGACAACTTTAAACAATGAACTGCAAAGAATGTAAATCTAGGTTACCGCGAACGGTCTAGATTTAACAAAGGTAGTAAACTTATTATATCTCGACACCGTAGATTAATGTCTGAATGGCAATTTTATTATCAGATCAATCCGTCCTTGGAAACTACTTTATCATATAACTAGAATAATTAGTAATACAATACACTTAACAAACAACAGTATTAAAATGTTTGCTCAACATTCATTGCTCAACCCTTAGCTAATAAATTTTAAATTTTTCATTTCATGTTCCTAATTATTTGAATTTAATTGTTTCGTGTATATTTCTTTTTATTATTTTTGTTCTGTTTTGAGATGTATATTTAATCAGAGACTATTATAAGTTGTATCATATAAATCAATCTTTAACAGCTATTTTTTGATTTTAATTGAATATATCCATTGGAGAGATAAAGGATATATCATTTTGTCAAGAGAAATTGAGGGGAATAACTGATGGGACATAAAGCAGACCAAAGGGTGCTATCGATGGATAAAAAAGTGAACAAAAATAAAATGATGCCAAAAGAAAATTTACAGCCTTAACCACGATGACGAACGATAACGTTCGCACGTGATTTCGTAGCCACTAACAAGCATAAGAACGACAAGTCGAAAGAGAGTGCTTGAGAAGCGACGTAATCATTTCAATACAAAATTGGTAGTTAGTAATTATTTTTGTTCTCCCACAAACGTCAAAATCACTCACTTGTGTTTTGTCTTTCGTTTGATTTATATTGATATTGCTATTTTTTTAATTTTATGCATTCCTTTTCTGCACATTTTTTATTCATTATTTTCATTTTGAAAAAAATCATCCCCAAAATATTGTTTTTTTTTGCATTTATTTGTTTTCAATTGCTTCAGTCAATATATTGAGTTTCAAGATATTTCATTGCCTCTTTTGTATCGAGTTCATATACACACAAAACGAGGTTTTTTTTTTTCAAAATTACGTTAAAACACCCTGCGTAATAGTTAAATAATCAATCAAAAGTTATGATTCAAAACATATTCGTAATTTTTTGGAATTAACAAATAGGTTAAAATGTCTTTTAACTATCTTTATTTATTCATTTATTCCATATGATACGAGGGTTGCTATTTATATTTCGAGTCCTGACAATACTAGTTCTCCCAGATGCAAACTGGAACTTCCATTAGAAACTTTGACATTTTTTTTATCATAACTTCACTCAGAACCTTTTGTCATTTGAGCTCGACGTTTGCTACAGGATGCGTGAACTGATTAAGCAAGACCGACATGTGACGTACCGTGAGTTTGAGGCGTCCTTAGGCATTAGTATGACAAGCATCAATAAGATTTTATGTTTATTTAGCCGTGAAAAAATTTGTTCTCGTTGGATCCCACATGGTTTGACGAATGCTCAAAAAAAGGCTCATATGGATTGGTGCTAACAGATGTTGAAAAACTATAACTGCGGTAGCTCAAAGGCAGTGTATAACATTGTCACAGGTGACGAAACTTGAATCTATGCATATTAGGGGTGGGATAGTGTTGTATGGAGATTCTTAGTAGTAAGATTTGGGTATGACTCACCCCCTTATTTTGTGGGGCTTGGAAAAAAATGCGTGTGCCAAAAAATGGGGGAGGTGGGATCGGGGCAAGTGACAGCTCATCGAGACAAATGTTGAGGGATGGGGGGAAATATTCACAAAAAGCCCCGCAACTACCTAGGAGTCGCACCTAGAGGGGGTATGACCGACCCCCATAAATTTTTCCCTTCCAATATTTTTTCCAAACATAACTTCCCCCTATCTTCACCCCCACATTGGGCTTCCTACAAAAAATATATTTTTTTAAATTTTGCTCCCGCCGCTTAAACTTCCCCAAAAGTGCCCCTAGAGGAGTTAAATGTAAGACTAACTCCCAATATTTCTGCAATTCCAACAGTTTTTCAGAACAAATCCACACTATATCTTCAACCGTTAAGGGAGTCCCCATACAAATATTTGTCATGAATACCCTCTATCGCTAACCCATTAGAAAAGTCCAATGCAAAATGCACTTAAAACGACCAAACAATACAAATTCCCCACCAAATAATATTTTCGTTTAAATTTTCTGTTATTATTGATGATAAATTATTTTCGTTTTTATTAAAAGTAAAAATACATGTATTTAAAATTCGAAACTTTTGATAGTTCGAAAATGTTAGTCAAATTAATTTAATTTTTTCATGTGATGGATATTTCTTCCAACGTTCGGCGACGACATCAAGTAACAATATTTTTCATCATCGTAGGGAAATTTATATTACTTGAGGTAGTCGCCGAAAATTTAAAAAAAAAAATTGTAGAGGAGTCCCCTTAGGGGGTGAAGATAGGGGGTAGTTATGTTTGGAAAAAATATTGGAAGGGCCATGTTGCCACAGTGCGTTAAGTGGAACGTAGGCCGGTCAATTCTGAGTGGTATACAACCATCTGTCTTGCCAACAGTGTTCGAAGAAATGAGGAATGATAATAAGAGAAGACGGGTCATTTTGCATCAGGAAAATGCGAGCTCTAACACATCAGCTGAAACGATGAGCTATTTGACCATTCAAGATTTCGAATTGATAGGCCATCCCCCGTAAAGCCCTGATTTGGCTCCCAATGATTTCTTATTTCCTAGCATTAAGAAAAAAATGCGTGGTCAACGTTTTTTATCGCCCGAAGCAGCTGTTGAAGCGTTCAAAAATCATGTTTTGGAGGTGTCTCAATCGGAGTGGAAAAATTGCTTCGAAAATTGGTTTGTGCGCATGCAAAAGTATATTGATCTTATTTGAGAATATTTTGTAAAACAATAAAATCTTTTCCAATGATAAATTATTGTGTTTTTATTACCGGACCCGAAATATAAATGGCAACCCTCGTATGAATAGATAAACGTCTTGATAAATTGAAATTTTTGCTGTAAGCTGAGCAAAAGTATAGCGCACTTTTAGGCAATTTTCAAATTAGTTCAAAATTTTTGTTCTAGCACAATTTCGTTCACTCGCAACACGTAAGTCAAAAGATAGTGACTACCGTTTTGATACGAAAGTAAGTGACTTGATTTCGTTGCATAGACTTTTGTGCGACATCGTAGCTAAGGCTGTAAAGTTAGCGGTATTGTGCAAAAAATGTGTAGAGGGGGAAACGGGACAAAATTACCATAAAGGGTAAAAAATTAGTACGATAATTAAAAACTATGCAGAGAGTATAGAAAATACCAAAATGAAACCAAAGGAAGAAACTAATTTGGAAATTGTGTTAAGGCTATGGTGACAAGGCGTTACAGGGGGGACTTAAGGGTGCAAAGCGGAATAAAAATGGGTTTTATCATTCATATACTTTTGGAATTTTCTATACTGTATGCACAGTTGTTTAATGTTCTTCCAACTTTTTCACGTTTTGATCCTTTGTGTCCCTTTCTCCCTCTACACATTTTGTGCATCAACCCGCTTAATAAAATTT
Source organism: Hydrotaea diabolus (assembly GCA_963513945.1). Classification (NCBI taxonomy): domain Eukaryota; kingdom Metazoa; phylum Arthropoda; class Insecta; order Diptera; family Muscidae; genus Hydrotaea; species Hydrotaea diabolus. Next base: position 109,194,294 of record OY740717.1, read on the forward strand.
TATTTGCATCTTTTTAATATTTTCTTGATCCGCTTTTTTATAACCTCTTTTTCCCCCTCAATTTCTCTTCTTGAGCTGATCGAAAATGTATATATATCCTTTGGTCTCCAGTGTCTCCTTTAGTGGAATTGACCAATTATTTTATACTATTTTTATTTTATTATGTTTAACCGACTTAAGGACTTTGAGAAATACTCGTAAAAGTCACAGACTGGCATTAATTGATGACATAAAAATCAAAGTCACTGACCGTTTTTAATTAACGACTTGCATAAATTAAATTCACTGACTGATTTTTATCAATAAAATTCTCGGATAGACTTTTATAAACAACAATCATCAATAATTGTTTTCGTGTCAAAATTTTTGCTCGGTGAAAAATACATGTGTGCCATTTGCATCAAAGTAAAACTTCAAATGACTTAAAAAAAACTGTTACTTATATTTTCGTAACCTGTATTTAATTTTGTTTACATAACTGCATACTTTTTTTCTAATTAGTAGATATTAGTATTCAAAATTACATACAAGACTCAATAATATAGTCTATTAATGTGTCTTTTGTAAATCAAATAAATAATTAAAAAATACACAAATAAAAGAGACTATCGCATGTGACCCCAAAAATCTTAGGTCGGAATTATTACGCCGTCGACGCACAACCAATGTTAGCCGCAGTTAATAATCTTGTTGATGGCATAATCTTTCCGTTACCCGAGTAAATCCTGCTCCGGTATTAGTGCCCTTCTAAAAATATCAAATTAAAATGAATAAAATATGTTCCACCGAAATTAGTTTTCCTTGTTTTATTTATATCATCAATTTTGGGAATTTCCCATTTGATCACTTGATAAAAGTTGACAGTATAAATATACTCGTACATTAAACATCATCCCAAGGAGAAATACATTCCGTCTGCAAATAATTTTCCTTTTTCTTAAGCTGTTGTAACGGGGACATTTTCAAATCGTATCGCCGTGGCTAAAAGGTAAATAAGCAAAATAGAGAATGAGAGTAAACAAAACATACGAACATTAAACATTTCATAAAAATTAAAACAATCTGTTTAATTCAAATCAAAATTTTAAACCAAATATCAAATTTTATATTTGCCAACGAGCGACACCTCATATCCGAAACTCTGTAGCTGAAACATCTGGTTCTAATTTGTAAGGTCGAAAGGAATTATTTGTACTTTAAAAAAAATGTTCTGCTTATACTATTTAGGCTTATTTTTTGTTGAGTTTCTTAAGCTATTTAGACCTAAATTTTTGTAAATAAAAATTCCTTTTTATTTTCTTTTTCCCGACGTTTCGTCAATTATTTTTTGACTTCTTCAAGGGATTCGTCTATTTAAATAAAAACAACAATTACATTTTTGTATTTTACATGTACAAAATTATAAACTTACAGAAACATTGAATTTGTTTTATCACACCACGAATAACTTTACAAACACACAATTAATATTATCAACACACATTTAAACGGACAACTTAATCTTAATATCGCAGCTATTTAAGCTTATGTTTTACTCACTAATAAATAAAATATATAAAAAGTTCATATAAAGTTTTTTAATTCCAATAGTTCCAATAGTAGTTCCTATATGAAGAAAATGTGTACACCAAAGTTTTTTTCAGTCTTGAAATATTGATTGGAGTATGAAACTCAATTGTTGCAATATTTGTTGTCAAATATGTTTACTTTAACCTCTTACTCATTTACCCTATTAACTTTTAAAGTCCTAATAATTTTATTCTTGGTATGGGTAGTTTACTGTAGTTTCAACAACGTGTCATTAATTGACTTTAAGTATGTAATAAATAGGAGAGCTATGTGGGAACTTCTACAACTTAATTGAACCACAATTTATGCTATTGCAAAATTTACTCTTTTTATCTTGTTGCAGTTTAAGTAAAACAATTAATAACTTTGGTTGTGGTTGCAACTATTTTTGTTTTGTTTTAGCGAATTATTAATCATTTAATCAATTTATAAAGTCCAATCAATGGCCGCGTTCTTTAGAGGAAACTTTTAGTTAGTTCCTCGTTCGTTTGCAATATCATAATTTGGCAACTTTGAACAAAATTGAGAGTAAAAGTGCAACATTGTTTCTTATTGTGAATAGCAAAGAGAATTGAACAACAAAAGAGTTCATCGGGACATTTTGCCAAAGTCATACAATAAAAATCTATAAATTGATCGCTTATATATATGCACGTCGAAATTTGCACAAATTTTAGTCTTTATAAGCGGGAAATGCATTTTTAAAAACTTGGTTCTTATAAAGCCAAATTTAAATTGTTCAAGTTATGCTGCGTATAAGCGATAAATGCTTATAACCATTATTATTATCAGTTGAGTTGATTTATAGTTTCACTTATCCCTTCTCGTGCAGATGTGCCCAATACGAATTCGTCGGTGCGCGTCTTCTTGTTTAATTATTTTTTGTATACATAACTAAAAACATGTTTTTATAAAACAGGGTGTGTCAAGTTTTTTTTTTGTTGAAAAAATAAGTGTGGTAACTCTTACTTGTTATGGACAAGAGGTCGTTTGGTAGCCGAGTAACTTTCATACAAATGCTAATTTAGTAATCTGAAACACCTAATGTATATATTTTTGGTTTAAGAATTGAAAAGTTATCTGCTGTTTAAACCACATCTTATTTATTGGCTCTAAATTGACAAAAAATAAAGTTAGGTAAACTTGAAACATTTTTGGAAATAACATATTTTATTCATAAAAAATGTTACAAAATATTTAAAAACTTTTCAGTCTAGATGTATATATAGCGTAGACACATCCATTGGTAATCAAGATATGATTAGCAGTTCTATATATAAACTTCCGTAAACTTCAATAGGAATACTATGATTAATTAATACATTTAGCGGCATACATCTTAAGGCACGTCACCACTGCCGTCGGCGGGAAAATGCAGAGGTGTGTGAACTGATATCAGCGCACAGTTATCACACAATTTCTTTATGTGAAGCGCATAGAAAAGGGGACCTAAAGGTAAAAAAATCAATTTTCATTTTTTTTCTTTTTTTTAAGTGGACACATCTGAGCATCAAATGAGACCGATCCCATGTCTCAAAAGTGTTCCCTCCCAGAGATATGCGCGTTTTATGAAAGTGTAGTCGACGATTCTAAGCGCAAATAGAAAGGGACCTAATCTTTAAAATGGCTCTCCTGGACAAAACTTTTCATCAACTTTTCACTTATTTTTTTTGATGTGGACAACATCTGAGCATCGAATGAGACCGATCCCATGTCCCAAAAGCGTTCCCTCCCAGAGATATGCGCGTTTTATGAAAGTGAAGTCGACGATTCTATGCGCAAATAGAAAGGGACCTAATCTTTAAAATGGCTCTCTTGAACAATACTGGTTTTTAACCTTAGGTCCCTTTCTATTTTGCGCTTCACATATAATTTTCCAAGAAGACATGTTTGCTGGAAAAGCTTAATTGTTTAAATAGTAGCCCACAAAATGGACAAATGTTGTTTTGTTGTTGATTACATTGTGTTAGAGAGAACTCTGCTTGTTATTATTTTGTTAAAATCTTATAAAGGGTGGTCCAACTAAAACACACGATGTTAATTGTAACAAAAATGAAAAATTTTTAGAGAATTATTTTTATGCTTTTTATTATGATAGAATGATCCATGAGAATCATGTGTGAAACTAAATCTATCTGATGGTCCAAATTTTCAACGGCTGAGATATAATGGAGGTTAAATGTCGTAAATGTGCCAAATTATCTCGTCCCTTAGCTCTTGAATTGTTCTTGACTTATTCACCACATAAATACAGTTACAACATTGAACACACCCATTTCAATAGTAGAACTGAACATACCGCGTTAATGTCATATGGGGTTTGAAAGCTCTCCTCAATAGCGTTAGTATATAACGGGATTTTAAAATTGTTTCAACTTTCCGTGAGATGAATATCAGGCAAAAGTCCATGAGTCGAATCATTAAAAAATAGTTGTGACTTGGGGCTTTCAAACGACGTACCGGACATTTATTGACTGCAGCTTTAAAAAAAATAGGATTGAAAAATGCAAACGTCTTTTGGTGAAGCACGCTGATAACTTGCACAGAAAAATTTTGTTCTCCGATGAACAAATTTTTACCGTTCAGGAAAAATTTAACAAGCAAAATGATAGAGTGTATGCGCGGTCATCTAAGAAAGCATCTGAACTGATCCCAAGGGTGGAAAAGGGTCATCACCCAGCTTCAGTCATGGTTTGGTGGGGTGTCTCTTACGATGGGGAAACTGACCTGCATTTCTGCGAACAAGGAGCCAAAACATCGGCCAAAGTTTACCTAGAAACCGTTTTGGAAGCTGTTGTGAAGCCTCTTAACAATTCCCTGTTCCAAAAGCAGCCATGGACTTTCCAGCAGGATTCTGTGTCGGCCCATAAGGCTAAAACGTCCCAGGCCTGGCTTCGAAACAATTTGCCAGCGTTCACTTCCTCTGAAGAATGGCCCTCAGGCAGTCCAGATTTGAACTCATTGGATTACAAATTGTGGACGGTTTTAGAGACAAGGTTTGTCACAAAAGATACCCCAACATTGGATCTCTTAATACTGCTTTGGTTCGAGCTGTGGCTAATTTTCCAATGGAGGGGTTCGTGCAGCTATTGACGATTGGCCAGTGCAACCTAAGGCGTGTGTAAAGGCAAAAGGCGGACATTTCGACTATAAGATTCTTTTTGGATACAATATACATCAATAAATATATAAAAAAAATATTTGGTCTAAAAACATTAAGTACTTTTTTATTCACAGCATAAAACGTGTGTAACAGTTTTTATGTCCCTACTAAGTATATCCCTAGAGATAGAAGTCCAAAGGTGTCAAATCATAAAATCGTAGCGGCCATTTATCATTGCCACGACGTGAGATTACACGGCCATTGAATTCCTCGCACAAAAGAGCCATTGTTATGTTGGCTGTGTGGCAAGTAACACCATCCTGCTAGAACCAAATATCGTTCACGTTTCATATCTTTAATTTCTGAATAATAATCGCAAGACCATTCACGGCAACTACGTGGCCGGCCTTATTTTTAAAGAAAAATGGTACGATGACGCCGCGTCCTAACAGTCGCTCTTTGTGGATGCATCGGCTTTTCAATAATCAGTCGTCGATTCTCATTTGTCCAAGGTCTTCAATTCTGCTTGTTAACGAATCAACTGAGGTGAAACTGGGTCTCGTTGCTGAAGATGATTTTCTTTGTAAAGTCATCATTCACATCTGTCTGTTCAACCAACCATTCGGCGCATTGGTGACGCTTGAAATGGTCAGTAGGCTTCATCTTTTGAGTCAATTAAACCTTGTAAGCGTGTAAAGAAAAATCTTTATTCAAAATTCGAATCAGTGGTGTTAAATTGGTGGACACGAGGCGCTACACTATCGCGAACAACATCAATGTTTAGGTGTGACTCATAATTAACATCGTGCATTAAGGTTGGACCACCCTTTACATCCCAGTGCGGATTTAAAAGGAGTGAACGATGCCATTTTGGTAAAATTAAAATCAAATAAAAATGCGTAAATTAAAATCTTATTATTTGAATTCCTAAATTGGTAAGCTTCATTTCCGGTTGGATTGTACGAATTCTAGAAATTTAAACAGATATTCCGTCTCTTTGCTTTAACTGATTTAATGGAACTGTGTTAGGCATTTGATTCTCAGTGAAATATCAAAAGAAAACTCAGAATTTCTGTCGTATGAAACATTTTCAAAAGGGTTCGTCTTTGGCCCCAGAACGTACGAAAATTCGCCAAAAACAGTTCATATTTGCGACCTGTACTTTGATTAAAACGATAGCTGGACAGACGGACGTGACTCAAGGGAATCAAATAGTGATTAGTGAATTGAAAAAAAGGCGTAGGCCTCTGTGCATTCTAGAGGTCGAATGGTGTCTTCTAAATTTAAATTATGTGGCTCTGAACTGACATCGGTTGATTCATAATGGACAGAAAGTAAAATTTTAATAACCATATCATTACTATATAAAGCGTATGGTGTCTTTTATTTTATGAAACGCTGGGCAAAAGAGTTTACTGACCCACATACAACGAGACAACTTTATATAAGTATTTCTCTAATCAATGTTCTTAAAGTTGAGTCCGTGCAGAAACAATTTTAACTATTCTGCTTAAGAAATCTTTGGAAAACAGGTTACTGACTGACCTTATTGCCTTATTATTAGATTGCTCTTATTGAAGAGTTTGCGAACTATGATGAATACGATGATGGTATGTAAAAGTATCCGTGGGGTTGTTTCTTCTGAATATTTAATATCAAAAACCTCTATTTACGTCCCGTTTAGACCTTCCAGATACTGTCAATTTTTACACTTGAATTCCAAAGTTACAACTGTGCAACTCGTTTTATCATTTTGTTGACTTCTCCTTAGGGTTCAATGCATTGAAATCTATAGATATCTTTTATTTAAATTCATTGTCTTCATACGAGTTTTAACAACTTGTTGTTTAAATTTCTGTTTGTTTCTTTTATTGAAATATGTTGAGATGGTTGTTGTATTTATGTTTGTATTGTATACTTGTAGTTTTTCTCACAATTTAATTGGTTTTGATTTTTTCAAGTGTTTATTTTTTCTTTTTTGCACACATTATCGCAAAATGTTTCTACCCTCTGAAAATATTCTTGTTTTACTATTCAAATTTTTGAGTTTAAACCTTTTTTTAACAAGTGTGATATTCATTTTAAATAATCGCCACATTAATAGGCTGACACTTGATTTTGATGTTCACATTTTCCGCTCATTTCTATCTTCAATATTTACTCTCTCTATTATACGAATACGAATAGTAGATGCTAAACGAAAACGTTTTAAGTGAGATATCTCAATTTGCATACACGAATATTGAAAAATACAAACATTTGAACGTGTATTATTTACTTATGGAACATGATCATTCCAAATGTTTGCCAAGTTCCAGTTTCGGAAAGAGAGAAGATTAAATAGTATTAAAAGAACCATAAGCAACTTGTAGAGTTGCGTTCATGCAACCGCATGAAGCCATCATAAACTAGTGCAAGTGTGAGATATGAAAATACACGAGCCAACGTGAATTGCGCTAGTCTTTTTATTATTTTGTTTACATAACATTTTATAATTTGTATGTATTGAGCGTTCGGTGGTATTGTGTTTTCTAAGTATTGCTGAGTAAATTGAAATCTAATACGAATGATAATAAACGGGTTAGAAGCTTGGATATTTTTGATTGATAAGAATATACATATATAGTTTGTCTGCCGTCACGTTCGCCTCATGCTCATATTTTCTTTACCAATACTATTTTTCTGACACTGGCCTCGAAAGTAGAGTAATTGCATGCAAAAAACAGACTATTTAGAAGTGGAAGTACACAAATATGCCCATTACTTGCATATAACTTTCGGTATATGTATATAGAATAGAGTGTATATAATATGTAGATAAACAAAATTACATACACCAATACGAGTACATTGATTTAAATTAACATCTAAACTGTCTGTTTATTCCTAAGGATTCGTTGAGTAAATGCAGTGAACACTCCGTTGATTTTATACGTGGAAATAGCTTGGCAGACCCGTTGACGTCTGTAGGCGATAAAGCAAAGAACGTTTCGCGTTTATCTGACCGTGCAAAGAAGAAATCTTGGTATAACGTGTTATATCCCAACTACAAGTCAAGATCGGAGGATTTTAAAAAGTTGTTCAAGGATGTTCCAAATGAAGAGCGCTTGATAGTCGGTAAGTTTTATCGTTCGAAATTGTTTGAATTTGTATGCCAATCGGCTGATTTTATTGTTCGTTACAGACTATTCCTGTGCGCTCTACAGAGATTTGCTTATACAGGGACGCTTGTATATATCACAGAACTATGTTTGCTTTCATGCCAACATCTTGGGTTGGGAAACGTGTTTAATAATCAAGTGGAAAGACGTAACGTCGATAACTAAAGAGAAAACGGCTCTAGTCATACCGAATGCAATATCGATTTATACGCTAAAAGAAAAGTACTTTTTTTCCTCGTTTACCACGCGAGATAAGACATTTTTGATACTCTTTCGAGTATGGCAGAACACGTTAATGAATAAGCCTATGCTTGCCCAGGAAGTTTGGCAATTAGTGCACAATTATTATGGCGATGAATTGGGCCTAACATCGGACGACGAAGACTATATAGATCCTAGCGCAGAAGATGATGACGATAGCTGTATGATTTTTGATTTTATTTCAGCCATCGACGACACAAACTCACCAAGTCTAGGAGGGACTGAAACTTCAGATATAGATATTTTTCAAGTCATTAACAACAGTGGTTTCAACAATAGCAGTAGCAATAGCGCCACTAGCAGTGGTGGTGGTGTTGGCGGCATATACTATTATAATAGACTGAGCACCATGAAGTCGAATGCCAAAGAACTAACATTGATCTCAGCAAAACCTGACGAAGGCACAACATTAAATGCTCAAGCGCCGGGAGTTACCGGTAGCGCTGGCAAGGACCTTAGCGCCGATCGTAACAGTGGCGGAAATCCGGGTAAAGAAACCAAACACAATTCCGTTCCCCTAGAAGGAAAGCGAAAAGTTGCAAAAAATATCCGAGGGCGCGAAGAGAGCACAAACAAAAATGTAGAAACGTTGCCAACTGATGTTTCAGACTCAAGTGATTCAGAAGGAACAAATATACCGTAAGTAGCCAAAAGAATCCTATATAATGTTAATACTTTGTAAAGGGTTATTTATAAATACCATTCTATCTTGGCTGTGCTGTTGTAAATTCTTCATAGTTTTCGTCTAAATATTGAATTAGTTTATTTGAATTAGTTTATTCTGGCCATTTGGCCAGAAAATTGAATGCCTTTAAGGATCAGAGTGAGCAGTGCACAATTTAATTTTGCAAGTAAGTTTTTACATGACTTGCAATTGAATTTGTCAGTCGATAATGTACATTTATAAATAACAATCATCTCACATTATCATTTTCCACTTTAAGTTTCTTTTTCCCGGTCTATGGCTCCTAAAATAGCAAAAATAACCAATAAAAGGTTAAACTGACTATACAATGTCCTTGCTGTATACGTGTTTTACACACTCGTACATGATTGGTAAAATTGAGATATTGATAAGTTCAAAAAAAACCCAACGGGTTTCTCATTGCCGCAGTTGAGGATCTTGACTCCCTTTTACTATCCCTCCCACTTTAACAAGGCTTTAAACCTGACTGATCTTTCGGCATGGATCAGATCAATCGATGACAGAAAGTCGATGATGGACTTTGTTTCTAGTTTTTTCGGCTTTTCGCGCTCTTCTGTTGTAAAGAAGGTTTGTCGCCAGATCTTTTCATTATTATTATTTCACAATCAGTGGGACAACTTCAAGAGCCGCCTGACGCCTCACCACACCTTTTTCGACTTCGTTGGTGTTTTGGGATTGGAAACCGCAACCCGTCTCGAATAAAGAGTTGTGTAAACAATTCAGAACTGGAATAGCTACATTTTATAAAACTGCTAACATTGTATTTGATTCGAAGGTAAATGCATTGTCCAGAAGACCTTGTGTGGAGCCCTAGATCAAATGCCACTCCCTGATGATGAGAGGCGCAAGATCTCAATGACCTCTTTTTTAAGAAATATCATTGATATTCTTTCTGCATTTTAACCAAATGAGGGTCTTCGGCACGTGCGGGAAGACTTCTTTGTTTCTCAGAGACTCCAAAAACCGGAGAGGATACCTCTACTCCCACACCAGGATCATTTATGACTGAAGTATCATTACACGCAAGTTTGGGTTACAATAGACTCGTAATAAACAGATATGCCCGACACTGCTGCAAAGTGATTTTGTATCGCCACTTTCTAAGGTGAGAAGTCCTTGGACTATGTTGTATCGCACCTGAATTATACTTTTGTTAGTTTAAGTTACTATCATATCAGTTCAGTAACATTGCTAATTTAAAGTCTTAACCTTAAAGACACAACCACAAGATATGTATCGCATCGCGTCAACATCATTGCCCCTAGCTAAGGCAAGATGGTATTGTGATACATAAAATTTTCATAATTTTTCTTTTTTTTTTAATTTTTGTTACAAATTAATTAAAATTATTTTAAACTCCATTTCGATAACATTGAGGTAAAACCAGGCTAATTTATATTTTATATGGTCTTTCTTATATAGTTATGATTTTATGTTGCCTTTATTAACCAATAGATACCTTTTTTCTGTTTCTTAAAGTTGCCTGTATTCTTTCTTTCTTCACCTTATTTATGATGCAAAATTTAACATTAATTGTCAAAGGATCGAAATGGTATATTGCAATTTACGCTGTATACAAACAATTTCTTAATTGGAATTCATCACTATTAAATAACATTCTCATTATTTTTTAGGTTCGTTGCTACTGCTGAATGTACATCGCCCCATGAAGGACGTCAACTGGTTCACACAATTTTACCCATAAATATTGAAACATTGTTCAATTTATTATTTGCCAAGTCAAAATTTTTATTAGATTTTCATGCAATTCGTAAATCAACAGAGCTTGTATTTGGCGATTGGGTAACAAATGAAAAAGGTCAAAAAACGCGAACGGTAAATGTTACCGTTCAGCTTGCTGCTTCCGTTGGACCTAAAACATCAAAGGTTAAAATGCACCTCGATGTCACACAATAGGACCAAAGTAGTACATTGGATTAAACGGCTAGTGGCCGACATACTTAACCGATATCAGTGAATTTATTTCTAATTGAATTTAGACATTTTTGAACACTGTTGCCTTTTGTCTTGAAGTTTGGATTCTTCCAAAAACGCTTGTAAACAATAATCTTTGTTTCAAATTAACAATCATTTTTTGCTTCAAATGTGCACACAAGGCTCAGGCTGGGCTAAGTTGCTTTAATAAAGGTTCCAGGTGTTTCAATGAAATATTTTCTCCTCAGCTAAACACCAAGTTTTTTTGTACCTAAATTTTGTGTTTACAAGACATCCTTGGAGTAACTAAAATCATTTAATGTCTTAAAATCGCATTTTATAGCAAGATTAATAATATCGCACAGGTGCGATTAATATTTCGAAATTGGCTGTCGTTACTTTTAGAAAAATTTAAGAAAAACCATTTAAAAAACAGTCGGACCTATTTTTAAAGCCGGTTCGCTTGTTTAAAGCTTAACTGTTTCCCTTATATATGAATAATGCAAGCACTCAAATCGGTTAAGAATCTAAACTACAAGTTTATTTAGACCACAAACACTTGTTGAGTCCCCTAAGTGTGCTTGAACCATAAGGCATGTCACATTAACTTTTGCTATCTATTTCCATTTCAGGTTACTGAGCATCAATTGATGCGTGATTGTTGTAAGCAAGGCGAGCTTTATTCCATAGATGTAAATAGTGTTAACGCAGGCATTCCATATGCAGATAGCTTTAGTGTACTAATGCATTATTGTTTAGTTAAGTAAGAAAATATATCACTGTGCATTCTAATCGGGTACTTTGTCTAATATAAATTCTTTTTTCATTGAAATAAGAACTGTCGATGATCATACGATGCTATCTGTCCATGCCCAAATTAAGTACAAAAAGTCCATATGGGGCGTTGTTAAGGGGTTTATAGAGAAGAATACCTGGGCTGGTCTCGAGGATTTTTACGGATCCTTGTTACAATCACTACAGAATGAGACATGCATCCCACCAGCTAAAGGAAAGGGAAGGCGACCTAGGAGGGGTAAATTTACACACATATTTCGCAGCTACTGGGTTCAATGTTTTTGGCACTTATTAATTACTGGCACATGTCTTCGATCATTTTAGGAACCGCTGTTCAAATCAGACCGCTGGAAGATGTACCACCACTGCAAAGCAAACCCGAACCCTTAGAACATTTTATTGGTGCACAAGCTCTTGCGTCCCGTAATACTGCAGAAAGTCCTACCATGGTTGCTGAGACCACTAATAAACACAGGTGGCTGTCACTGTTTGTACTTGTTCTATTATGTTTCCTCATAATTGTTAATATCATATTATTGCTTAAATTGTGGAGATTAGAGGACCGCTTAGAGGAAGATATGTCAAATAGAGCACGTCTGCCTAATCTGTCCGCGTTAAAGTATGTATCACATGTTAACAGTGAAGTGACTTATTTGAAAATACATTTTTATGTTACTAAAAATGATCTTTTTTTGTAGGAAACTGCCCAATAATCATGAAGATTGGATTGAGCTTTTGCGACAGCAGGAAATGTTGCATGAGACCGAACTGAGAAAATGGCATTCAGTTTTACAAACCGCTATTGAGTTACTAAAGAAGGTGAGCATTGTTTGCCAAAATATTTTGCCCAAAGATACAATACTTCAACAAATCGATCGAATTAGCGATGAATTTTAGTTTATACATCTCGTTTGTCCTTTGTGTATCTGTCATGATTACTCGAAACAAATGAATGGACATTTCCTCAATACAACGAACTTGCATCCGAACAAAGAAAGTTAAAAGAAAGTCGGCTCCAAATTAAATGCTTCGACTTATAAGAACGATTATGATTGTAAGCATGTAAACCGAAACCCATCCGGCAAGAGCTTATTGACCGAGCAACTTCATATACACTGGCCAAGGTAATTAGTGAATGTCTTATTGGCTGTACAGTACTTCCATCTTATGTAGGTCTGGATCTGCTTTTTAGGCGTGTATTATTTGACATTCGAAATATTCGCTTAAAGCGGGCTTTAACGGATTCAATTTAAGTGAATCCGCATATCGTTTTTATAAATAAGTTTTTCTCTTTATATTTAAAATTTGCAAAACAAATGAATTTCGACGCGTTAATCCAACACTTTTTAGCAAATAAAAAATTGTTGGATAAAAGCGTACCGGTTGACTTTTTTGTTGATTTAATTTCAAATTTCCTGAGAATGATCGCCGAAGCCAATTTGTTTTGCAAAAGAAAAAAATATAATAAACAAAATAACCATTTTTTCCAAAAAATAAAAAACGTAAAGTTTTTTTTTTAAATGAATTAAAATTACCACGTTAGAGGTGTTTAAAGCAAATTTTCCCCTTGCCAAATAAAACGCCTATTAAATAAGAATTAAAACATTCCCGTATGCATGTGTATATTTTTAAGTTTTTTTAAGTAGAGCCCCTGTCGAATACAAACTATCTACGAGCTCATGAATAATGTGTTGCTGCAAATAATATTGCGCAGAAATACACTTTCCTAAAAAATGTAATCGTTTAGATGGAAAACAAATTCAGAAATAGAGAAGATGGCATCAGCCCTAAAGTGGGTGGAAGAAGACTGAAAAAACCGAAGTGGACCATTTGTATGCATTACACTAGAGTTTCCGACATTTAGTTAATCTACACAACGTATTTACGCGTAAGAGGTGTTTTTGAGAAATACTCGATAATTGTGACCGGGGGTCTAAAATGTAATTAGTAACTTATTTGATTATAAAAAAGTGAACATTTTGTTCAAATGCATAGGCAATTTTGAATAAAATTTGACTAAAATAATTTGTTGTAGCAGCGCAATCGCAAATCGCCCCACTACGTCAATGTGGAAACAAATAAATTACCCATTGAGGCTTTGACAAGCAGTCTTAGTTACCGAGGCCGTGTTGTGACGGTTATTGAGCACAACTATCATATAAGTAAACCAAGGATCAAATCCAGGTTCGAACATCTATGTAAATGTTTTAGGTTAATGTACGAGTAAGAGATTCTTCTCTAAGCCATGTTTAAACGTCTGCGGTTAGTGATTATACGATTAAAGAGAATTTCCTCATTTGTTCCCAAATGGAATGTTGAGGGAATTATTAGATCTTTCCCCCGCTGGGGTGTGTTGTTTAAATACAACTTCTGTACTACCCAGCGGTTAAATAAAGGCATTAGCAAGGCCTTCTAGGAAGTCCCAAGACATGTTTCTGCATTTTACTCCTATTTTTGCTCTTAGTGCTAATCCGATATGCTACGTACTGGCCCATATATATCTCCAATGCCCATCGCTGTGGCGAATATAGAACATTAAGCGGAAGCCGATTATTCGTCGTTAACCGTAGGCCGGTTATAATTATTATAAAGTTATGTTTTCGATAAACCAAGGAAACCAGGGGGTCTAAGTCGATCAACCTGTTTTTTATGTTGTGGAAACCAAATATTGACGAAACTTGTTTTTTTTAAATTACTCTAAGTCCATTCAGAAATTGGAATCGGTAGCGATGAGGCTTCATTGCTTTTCAATTCAAACGTGTTTAATCTCCTGAGATCTCGGGACGTCCGCTTGTCCATCTACTGTGTGACGTCGATACTAAAGTGACGTCGATAAAACTTTGAGTATTGTGCTGATATTGAAAAGACAGGTGAAAACTCCATTTAAATGATTATATTGAACCATGTTTCAACATTAAAAGCCCCATTACTTATAACCGGCGTAATATGTAATTCCTTCTGTGCTGGATTCACTCACCAGACGATGTAGACAATTTAGGCCCTCGAGTGAGGCCTTCTCAAAGAATGCTCTAACGAATGAGTGGTGTATTAAGTTCAAGGCCTCCCAGCAGGCATTCTTAGAGAAGCGACATGAGAATGTGTTGGGGATCTTTTTTCATGCGCGAAGAAGGCCTTCTGGAATGCCTAATTTTATAGTTATAAATAAGAAGTAGTGTTTATACACAAACACACATGTATGCCAAGCAGCAAAAAGAAGTGTTTCGCATGAAGTCATAGGACAATTAGACCTACAAATTCGCCTCATCTTAGCAGATCTTTTAAAGAAAGAAAGCAAAAGAAAGAACTGAGCAAAATAATTAAAATGAATATGGGAATTAAGTGTAAGAGTAATAAATTAAAGCTAATAAGATACTTTTTTTTTTGATCTAAAGGCAGCTAAGATATAGCGAACACAACACCGCTTGGTAGACGCGTTTCGACGCCGATTAGAGACGACTTAACAATGTCATACATAAACGAATATTGTACTAGTTCATTGCTATACGAGGGTTGCTATTTTATGTCGGGTCCCGCAATAAAAGCACAATAATTTATTATCGGAAATGGTTTTATTGGTTTTCAAAATATGCTCCTTTAAGATCAATACACTTTCGCATGCGCACAAACCAATTTTCGAAGCACTTTTTCCACTCCGATTGAGACACCTCCAAAACATGATTTTTGAACGCTTCAACGCAAAAACGTTGACTACGCATTATTTTCTTGATGCTAGGGAATAAGAAGAAGTCATTGAGTGCCAAATCAGGGCTGTATGGTAGATGGCCAATCAATTCGAAATCATGAGTTGTCAAATAGCTCATCGTTTCAGCTAATGTGTGAGAGCTCGCATTTTCGTGATGCAAAATGATCCGTCTTCTCTTATTATCTTTCCTAAATTGTTCAAACAGATGGTTGTATACCACTCAGAATTGACATCCTACGTTCCACTAAAGGCACTGTGGAAACATGGCCGGTTATACCGAAAATAACGCAATCATTTGCTTCGATGTACTTCTTCTACGAACAACTTTTGTTGGATTTGGCTCGTCTTGAAAGACCCATACGGTCGATTGCTGGTTTGTTTCGGGTTCATATGCATAGATCCATGATTTGTCACCTGTGAATGTTATACACTGCCTTTGAGCTCCCGCAGTTATACTTTTTCAACATCTCTTTGCACCAATCCTTATCATTCTTATTGATGCTTGTCATACTAATGCCCAAGGATGCCTCAATCTCACGGTATGTCACATGTCGTTCTTGCTTAATCAGTTCACGCGCAGCATCGATGGTTTCTGGCAAAGTGACCGAAGATGGACGTCCTTAACGAAATTCATCCAGGAGCGAACGGCATCCGAGACTAAACCCTTGGTAGCAGCGATTAACAGTGGTTTTTGATTGTGCTTCATCGCCAAAAGTCGAAACAAGTTGATTTAAACGCTCTTGTCTCGATAACCCACGCCGAAAATCGTAAAAAATCATCGCACGAATATGTTCACGGGATAATTCCATTTTTTGACTGAGATGAATTTTTCAACACACTAAACAAAACAATTCGCCCTCAAATGACAAAACGTTCTGAGTGAAGTTATGCTAAAAAATGTCAAAGTTTCCAATGGAAGTTCCAGTTTGCATCTGGGAGCACAAGTATTGTCAGGACCCGAAATGTAAATAGTAACCCTCGTATTATCATAAACATCACCATTTAGGCTGTCTACTTAAGGTAGGACTACAAACATCTATGTGGTATATTTGTGTGTCTATAGAATGCCTCTTTCTTGGCCTGCTCTGCAAAATGATCTCAGACTATGTGTCGATGGAAGTTTTAAAGTTGTTCTGCTTATATGAAAACTATATAATAGTATTTGAATGTCTTGTGAAGCACTAAGGAGGCATTTTTGCATGTCGCTTTAGTAATGGCCAATACATTTCGGCATTTGGTCGAATATGTATGTATATGCACTTACTTGGTCTTGAGTTTTTTGCATGGGTACCTAGCGATGGAGTTGGCATTGCGTCTGGATGTGAGCAAAATATTTAATGAGGAAAAGTCCATACAAGTCAATTCTCGAAGGCATTTTTACAAATGTGTGGTTATCATTTACATTGAAAAGAAGAAAAAAATAATTTATTTACAATATGAATTACTTGTGAAAACATACGTCTGTGAGTGTGTGTGTGCTGGCGGTGAGTGCGTCTATCATAATTCCAATTATTTCGAATTACTCTTGTTTCTTTTTGTTGTTGAAGTTTATCATTTCTTCCTCTGTATTGTGCATCTCTTATCATTTCAGACTGAAAAAACGTTGGCCGAACTTATGTTTCGCTAAACTTTCCATCTATTGGATTTTAAGTTCTTATATACATACAAACATATGTACATAACTACGAACAACTTTATGCGAACCTAGACCTGGACAGACACGACGGACTGTAAGAATTTTTTCCTTCGATTTGTAGCCACAAATTATGTTAATTTTGCTATTTTATATTTTAGAATTACGTTGTTCAGTTGTTTTGTTTGGTTTTTTACGTATTTATTATTGTTGAATTACTTTCTTTTGTATTTTATTATTTTTAGTTGTATTTAATATGAATAGGAAAAAGTATTAGCTTTACGTATAAGAGAATTACATTTTTAAACTTAGTTTTGGTTATGGTTCACAACTAAAATCGATTAACCGTCATTTTTGACCATATTTCTGTGAATGTATTTTTTTTATAATTGTGCCAATGTACATGAATGACCACTGAACTTTATGTGCTTTTAAATATATGTTCGTACAAAATTTAATTATTTCTGTAATGTGACGAATGAGGTGTTTAAATGGTGCTCGTAATGGCGACAACTTTAATTCATTGTCAAAAACACAAAAAAGTTTATACGAAATCTATTACGAGATGGGATAAGTAAAACTGCGAATCAACTTACACGAATAGTTCAGCTAAACTTTACACATTATTCCAAAGCCAAAGAGAAGCAATTCCATATTGCAAACCAACTAGGTAACTAAGCTAGTTACCTCAAAAGAACACGGCTGGCTATTGTCATAAAAAGGCTTACTTACAGTATTGATTAAAAAAATAGTTTTCAGTTGTTTAGTAGCGTCTAATAGTCAGTCACCGCCCAAATTTAAAGATTATCTCGAGACGATTTCGGGAACAAAAAATTCCTTTATTTCTGTGCACCCTACGTACCGCCCTTTTTTATACTGCGTTGTTATTTGAAGTTCAAGTTTTGGCATAGGCCCCCCCCCCTGATTGGGAATTATTTTTAAACGTACGTAAAGGGCTTTTAAAATGATAACATTTTTTTCTTTGAGGTACTCAGTTTTATTCATGAACAAATAAGTTACATAGGGTTCAATATTTTAAATTAAACACTAAGGTCAAATTCGAGTGATTTCTTTTGACGTCATTTTCTGTCTCACTCTCACCCATATACACGAAAAAACACTTCCAGGAACGCACACCCACTAGGCGGTTCAGCCCAGTATGAAGAAATCAAATATGCGGGATTCACCACCCGATTTTGTAGACCTTCTAAGGTCAGAATAAAATCACATTGTTTTCCCATGCACCCTGTATTTGACCAAAATAGTATTTGTCACTGCTTGCCATAACACAGGTTAAAAAAAAAAACTAAAAGAGCGATATGTAGGGTGCACAGAAATGTTTGTGTTCCCGAAATAGTCTCGAGATAATCTTTAAATCTAGGGGGTGACTGGATGATGACTGGTGCAACACCTTATTAGTGTCTACACTATTTTCAATTGATATTAAGAAAATACAAATTGAAAGTTTGAGAAAATTTAACTTGAAATTGAGAAATAAAATCTGATAGTTAGAATATACAAACAGAGAAATAAAAGCTTAAATTGAGAAAATACAAATTGACATTGAGACACGTTATTTCGAATTGAGAAAATACAAATTTAAACTGATAAAAACGAAAATTTAAAATAAAAAGTTAAAATGAAATTTCAAAATGGGAAAATAAAAACTTGAAAATGTAAATCATGAAAATAAAATTTAGAATTAAGATTCTTTAGAACATGGAGCTCACAAGTGGTGAGTACTATGATGCCAGTTTGAGTACTACAAATTAGTGTCGGTATCAGTAATGCAAACAGCAAGTACCCGTTCGCTCTTGGTGGAATTTCTTCTTCGGGTGACATTTTTATGAATAGAAGAAAAGAAAACATGTGATATTCCAGACATTATTTTTTTCATAGGTTTAAATGTGATTTTCACTTAATAAAACAGTCTTTACGCACGCGCCGCTCCGGGGACCACACAACCTTACTTTAAAATCAGAATGTAATCAAAAATATTTTCGCAAGCAATCCAATTGGCTCGTACATTGAAATTTTAAGCCCAGTGATCTTGCCAGCTGAATGTTGGATACGACTTTATTTGGGACTGACACAGGCAGTCGTTTGCATGATACTTTTTTAAACCTTTGAAAGCAAACTTTGTCTTAAGTGGATTCAAGTTGAAACGAACACTAAAGGCAACGTACATCTAAAACAAATCTATTTCTTTTTGTATTTAGCACACAATTTTTTTATTAACCAACGCTACTTGGATGTCCGCTATTACGCATTGCATGGCTTTGGTGAGTAGATAGTAAGGAAGTTCAGGAGGGAAAGAGGTAGAATGTTTATTGACATTTGTCTTGAATCTATGGATG
The DNA here is from genome assembly GCA_963513945.1 of Hydrotaea diabolus. Classification (NCBI taxonomy): domain Eukaryota; kingdom Metazoa; phylum Arthropoda; class Insecta; order Diptera; family Muscidae; genus Hydrotaea; species Hydrotaea diabolus. The sequence continues at coordinate 109,213,517 of OY740717.1, forward strand.
TCGTAATTGGTGGGAAATACATTTGCCGGAAGTCGAACTTGGCAAAAAAAACGAATTTAATCTGTAGTGTATAGTGCGGTCTACCGGACAATCGATAATAAATGGGTGTGAATTCCTGGAAAGTCGCGTATTTCTGCCAAACATCCTCACGTCAGGAATAAGTCGACGGACGTCCGTAGAGCAGACACCATGGAAGCAACGATTGAACAGCGACTCTCAACCCACATTCCGACGATGTTCAAGGGAGACAATTGAATTGGATATTCCAATGTCACCTATCAGCACTATCGCTCTCCTTTGAACACGGTCAAGTAGTTCCAAGGATGTTTTTGGAGCACCTGGGAGTTGTATTCCATCTTAGGCCATATATAGGTTGCATAGATATTACAAAGATCAGATGAAGTGAAATATTTCTTGCACCGCTTTAGAAAGCCTATACACTTCAGTGCTTCTTTCGACACATCGAACACATGTCTCGCCCAACGAGCGTCACATTGTATTTTCATTCCCAGAACATCAAGAGCATCTGATTATTCATCAACACTACCACCGATAGATAATGACGACCCAGTTGGGTCAGTGAATAGCTTGTAAGACAACAAACAGCACTGCGTCTTGCGTGCTTTAAAATCTACCTTATTCATTCGACCCCAATTGAAAATGTCCTGTAAATCGCAGACAAGTGTATATCTTGAAGACTTGGCCTACGGTTGAATGAATACGAATGAAGGAGGTTGCTGTCATCCGCGAATCAGTAGATTGGATTCATGGTCTGACCCAGCTGATCGTAAGCCTATAATTGTTGGATGAGAACCCATCTACAACAACTCTTAAAGTGCGAACTCTAAGAAAGCTCGAAATAAATCGAGCAAAAGTATTACCGACACCAAATGCGATCAGCTAAGAAATGAGTGCACCGTGCCTGACTTGGAGATATCCAGATCCGCAACCTTACTCTCACCAAACTGGTGGAGAGACCGACTCAAACGCTCCCGTAGAGCGTTTGAGCGGGTTGTTGGACTCTAGACACCCAACAAGATGGTGGTCAATTGCGATTTGCTCTGCGCTCTCCAAGGTTATGGAGAGCATGGTTAACCACCATCTTGTTGGGTGTCTAGAGTTCAACGAACCGCTTATGCAGGATTATTGGCTTCACCCTTTTTAGGGATCGGCTGGACGTTCGCAACCTTCCAAAACGCGGGAAAGACACCCACCCGCACGGTAAGCAAGGTTGAAAAGGATGCGTATTGGACTGGCTAGCGTCGAATAGTACTTGCATAGAACAAGTGGCCAAATACCATCCGGGCCCGGGGACTTGTTTACATCGAGACTCGCAAGTACTTTTGTATTTTCCTCAGTAACATTTCCTAATTCTCAGTAACATTTTCTAATCATGAAGTAGATTTTTTACTCCCAAAGAACTGCTAATGGGCGTAGAGTGCATGTAATTCCTGAGCACAAATACGTTTCAACAATGACAAATAATTCTGCTTTTATATCCAAACACGTTCTATAACTGGGACCTCTGATATGTTGCCCTGATTTTTGCATTTAACTCCCTGGACTCCCTTATGGTTGCGTATTTTCTAAAACTAGTAGATTCGCTACAGCTTCCTTCAGCTTGCTGAGCGGAAATCGATTTCAGTGGCTCTACAATCATTTTTGTTGGCCGTGATTTTTTAGTGTTTATTAATAAACATAATTATTTTTTTTCAAGTCAACCCTCACCGGCTTTTGACGGGCCATGAACACTAAAACTTTTCCTATATTTTTTTCTTTAAAAACTTTCCAAGTCTTCGCCAAAAACGGTGACGACAAAAATTTTTTTTGTAATAAACTTGCCCAAATAGGCAATAATCCGTCTTAATAATTTTTTTTGCATATTTTATTATTTTTGTCAAGATCAACATTAGACATTTTTAAATCAATTGTTCATTTATCAGCAAAAATAGTACTTTTATCGGTATCTATTTTGTAACTTATGAAAAAAGAGGTGTTGGCGTTTTCTTAGTTTGTTTTATCTAATTTATTTATTTTCAATATTTCGATCGTCTTCGACGATCATCCCCTGTATTTTTTTTTTACTGAAATACACAAATCTGATTAAAATGCGAAAATAAACGACACAATTATTACAATAATTACATTTTAAACAAAACAATTAACTATGTTTCTATATTTGTGCAACTTGGTCAGTGTCAGTTTTGAAATTCATCTTGTCAGTCGAAACATTGATTATGTGAGTGTATCTTCCACGGTAGTTTCTCTCGAGTGTTAGTATGTCTACTTCATTAAATTTTGGCTTGTGCCATGTCAAGATACAGTGGGCAACTTCTGTTTTTGGTTCAATTGGCTTATGCCTAGCCTTTTGATCTGATTCGATAAAGTCTCGTTTTTAGTGCCAACGTTGTTGCACTTATAGCCGTCCCATTAACTCTTGTATACCTGATTTGTCTTCCTTTTTGACCTATCTTTCTTTTTGACTTCTGCTTTTAGGCCGTAAGGCTAATTACAGTTACAGATAGAATTAATCTAAAGAAACGTTTTAAAGTATTGAAAAAAAATTCAAGTTTGCTTTACATTGTATTGGTCCATTTTGGCAAATTGGCAAAAAAAATGGAACTAACTCGTGAACGAACATTTTTGAAACTAGTTTAATGGATTCAATCGTGTCTGACGCTCGCTCAAAGACGAAGGTCGTCCAAAAACGGGCGTTGTGCCAGAGAACATTGATGCCGTGCGTGAACTGATAGTGCAAGATCGTCATGTGACATACCGTGAGACAGAGGCATCCTTGGGCATTTCTTCCACCAGCATACATTCGATATTGCATGAACACCTGGCCGTAAAAAAGGTTTGTTTTCGTTGGATCCTGCACAATTTGACAATCTCTCAAAAAAGGCTCGTATCGATGGGTTCAAAGAAAATTTGAAAAAATACGATCGCGGTGGTTCAAAAGACGTTAATAAGATCTTCACAGGTGTCGAATCATGGCTCTATGCGTATGAGCCCGTAACAAAACAGCAATCGACCGTGTGGGTTTTCGAAGACGAGCGAAATCCAACGAAAGTTGTTCGTGGAAGAAGCAGTTCGAAGCAAATGGTCGACTGTTCCGCTTGAGCAACAAAGTACTGTCAATTCTAAATGGTACACCACAATTTTTTTTTGCCTGAAGTCTTCGAAGAAGTTCAAAAAACGAACAAGAGAAGACTAATCATCGCACACCATGACAATGCGAGCTCTCACTCATCGGCTCAAACCAGTGCCTTTTTGACCGGTCAAAACGTCGCATTGATGGGTCATCCGTTGTACAGCCCTGACTTGGCACCGAATGACTTCTTTTTATTCCCGCACATCAAGAAAAAATGCGTGATCAACGATTTTCGTCGCCAGAAGATGCTGTTAAAGCGTTCAAAAACCGTGTTTTGGACGTGTCTTAATCGGAGTGAAAAAAGTGCTTCGACAATTGGCAAAAGTGTCTATAGCATGCTGGAGAATACTTTGAAAAACAATTAAACCATTTTTGATGATAAGTATTCATATTTTCATTATTAGGCCAGAAATATATAGCAGGCCTCGTATTCGTTTCTAACTTGTTTTTTTCTATATCAATTTTGTTTTTGTATTTTCAATTGGAATATCTGAATTTCAAATTACATTTTTTCAATTTAATTTTAGGTTTCTCAATTTTAATCTAAGTTATAATTAGCATTATCTCAATTTCAATTTGCATTACTTAATTTCAAGTTATTTTCTTTCCATTTTCATTACAAATGATGTAGATGTGCAACTGGATTACACTGAATGACGAAAAATGTTATTATATTTTGCGATGAGTTTTTATTCAACCAATAATAATCAGGGCTGTCATAGAAACCATGTCGGTTTTGAAAACCAATGTTGGTTTCATTTGGTGTCATGAAACCAAGTTGGTTTTGTCCATTTCTTATGTAAATAAAACCAATGTTCGAATTAGCTCTTGCTGATAAAACCGATAACATTGGTTTTCATGGCACCAAGGTATTCTTTCTTATCGTTTTCAAAACCAGTAGTGACAACATTGGTTTCTATGACAGCCCTGAATAAATCAAGTGCATAAATTAAGTTCGGCCGGTACTAATCGCCAGATGAAGAAGCTCAAAAATGTCTATATGACACAACCTTTCGTAGAGTTATGACTATACAGTGTTTACAACTTTAAGATCGGGAATTACATACTACTCTAGTTTTATATCGTTAGGTCCATTACTTTGAGGGGCGTGGAACCGCCTACTTTTTCAAATAGGTTTGTTTTATTTCTTACCAACATCATACATACCACCTACTATCGTCACACCGGTACTAGAATACGAGTTATGGCCTTTCAGAGCTAAGAGTAGAGTGTACGGTGCCACACCCAATTGACCCACTAAAATATTAAATTGTCTACAATCATTTCCTAGTCATTAATTATATTTGTTAAAATCGTAACGAGCATTATTTTGGTCATTAAAAAGTTTTTCACCTCTTTTCCAATATCATATGGCCTCTATAGCATATAATGTCAGTGTTGATGGGCGGTCCACCACTTCTTGTCCAATCATGTCGCAATGCAAACAACAGTTATTTCCTTGGCGAACGTAAGATAGTGTGAACGTTTAGTAACGATCAGCGTTGATATCGGTGATATATGTATGCGCGAAACCCTCTTTAAAATACCACAAAAAATGGTAAATGCTGGTAACACAATTTTATCAAAAAAAAAAAAAGGAACTGTACGGTTATCTTCAAACCAGATTTTATTTTATATAAATATACCAACAACTATATCTCCACTGGCAACTCAGCTACACGTACGGTGACCGATGAGCCGCATTAAAAACGACAAAATGCACCTAGGGTCAGTTTTTATAGTTTTAAAAATTTGTTACGCTCATAACTTTTTAAAAAAGTATTTTTTTCGCGCAAAAGGTGTAACTATTTTTAACAAATCCGGCCATAAACGCAATTTTCCGGAAATCTTTTGGGTTGACATGAAATTACTGGAGATTTGAATATACTTGGCACATTATTTTACGATCGACCATAATCGTACTAGCGGTTTGTTTCCGAGTTTTCCACATAAAGTGATATTTTTAAAACATGAAGTAAGCCATACCGGCCAGAATGACGAAAGTTTCATGAATACTTGCTTCTTTATCTAATGAAAGGATTATTTTTCAGATCGATGTAGTGGTGTACAAAGTAGTAAAATATTGGAGGTTTGGAATGGGGCTGTGACTTGTTTTTTAATCGAATTGATTACCAAAATACCAGTCCGTTGGTTGTGTACATGGATGGGTACATGGAATCTTTACATTACTTCGAACCGAATAATATTGGAGAAAATTAACTAGGCAACATATTTGTAAAATACTCGGAACTACCGTTTAGGACGACTTCTTTACTTTCTCGAGAAAACGACATAGAGACGGTATGATTTACGTTAATTCTGAAAAGAATAAAAATCTTTCTAAACCATAATAATGATTAAAAACAGAATAAATGTAAACAAAACAAAGAAACTAAATTTGATGTTAAAACATTCTTGACAAAATCTGTTTGACGAAAACGGAACTCACAATTAGGAATTGTAATATTCGCTGAAGATGATCAACGATGTTGATCGAAATATTGGAAAATAAAATTAACAATTAACAATTGAAGAAATACCTAACGGCCAGACGAACTCAATACAATACGAGTATTCTACTAAAATAATCTCCATACGATTTTACTGAAGACATTTTTATCACGAAAACTGTCTGTAATGGAGAAATGTATACTATTTTCTTACTCGTTGCATACGTTATTGCATTGTAAAATGAAAACTTCTCAGGCCCATAAAATAACTTAAACCTAACAGGAGTCTGTTCATTTGACGAATAACTAAATTCACCTATGTCATTCATATCCCGATGGAACCATCCATCCCCTAAGAAAGTGTGGCACAGGTGTAGTTACTTTACACCACACAGTGAAACAAAGTATAATGACTTGTGCTAATTTTTATTATACTAATTTATTCAGACTCACGATTTGATTCCTTTGAACGATGTCGTTCACATATCGTTCTTATCAAAGTACAGGTGGTAAATGTGAACCGATTTCGACAAATCTTTGAAATTTTATCTTATTGGTTAATTAATGGTTTTCTTATAGTTAGGTCCCCCAATCGAAGGCTAGAAGCCATACTTTCAAACAGATCTTTGCAAATAATCGAACAGCAGCGACCAGTCTTTGTATATCACATTAGTGTAGGGTATCCTAACGTCGTCCCATCCGATTTTTGTCGTCTTCTAATACACACACCGCAAAATATAAAAGCTTAATAAGGCCAATTCTAACGTTAGAGCTATCGTTAATCGATTTTGCAGGTGAACTATTCTTATGTGTAAATAGTATGTATAGACATTATTATCTATCTCATTATTTTTTTTTGCTAAATACAACTTAAAAAATTATTGATTTAGTCGATCACAACATCCTTTTGTATGTCGCAAGCCGCCACACAAATGAAAAATTCCAAATTTTTTATATCAATGTTTTTTTTTTTAAACTTTAAAAGAAAACAAAAACAAGAGAGAGAACAAAGAAATCTTTCTAAACCCTGTGTATGTCTGTCAGAAAAATATATATATATATGTGTACTAATCGTACAATTAGAGATATATCTTTTTAAATAATGATAATACCTGTAATGCATTTGTCTATACAATGTGTGTGAAATGAATGTAATTTGCCGCATTTGGAAATGCAAAAGAAAAAAAAACAATACTTTGTTGTTTAAATAAAGCTTTGTAGGAAATAGAAGGAAAATCTAACTCGCGTTTAATTTTCGAAAAATAAAATGGTTTGTATCTATCGATGATGTTTCTTTATTTATTAAAATCTATTTCTTGCATGTGTCGTACGTATTGTCCGTCGAGAAAAACGGGCTTAAATAAAATTTTAAATATTACAAGTTAAAACGTCGTTAATTTCGTTACATCCGAGGTGATCTGACTACACGAAAATTATTTGCACACTGAGATTGGATAAGAAGTTGGTTGAAAAGATGGGACGTGTGAGGAGTACGACCAAATTGTTCAACTCAATTGTACAACCAGTTGTAACTGTCGTGCCGCGTTATGCTAGCTACACACACCGTCGACAGCAACATGTTGCAGAAATTTTGTTACTATACACGAAGCAACGTTTGTGTCAACACCGCTGAATGCTGGAACTGTAGCCGCGTGTGTATATAGCATTATTGGGTCACTAGTGCCAAAACGTCCAGCAACAGTGAACTTTTTTGAGGTATTAAGTACGTCGCAACTAACAGTACCTATTTTGACCATTGTTTGTACAAAAAAAAATATCATTTGCACAGCAGATACTAAAAAAAGTATTCTCTCAGTCGACTGAGAGAAACGAATCAGTCGTATTTCTATTCTCATGCGCTCATATGTTGTTTTGTATATGGCAATGTATGTCACCTTGAAAAGGTAATATTACAAAAAATTATTACCTGTTTAAAAAAACCATAAAAATAAAAGTTGAGAAAGTCAACAAATTTAAATTTGGGGCCTCGAAAATGATTTTTTGATATGTCGTAGTGGAACTTTTTTCTGTTGCTAAGTCGACCTACCCATCAGGGTACTGTTGGCGTAAGTACCCCAAAAATGACATGTTTGCTGGACTTTCAAAACAAGCGATTAATAGACACTATGGGTACTCAAATTAAAACAAAATTTTGACTACCAATCCAAATATAGAGTAGTTTTGAAGCTATGGCTGAGATAAGGGATAAACGCCTGGGTCAAAATGGCTAAAAATGGATCTTTTAGAGTGTCGGTGGAGGGTATATAAGCTTCGGCCAGGCCGAACGTAACGAGGTTTTTACTTGGTTTTCTCTAGCAATGCCGCCACACTTAATTGTTGGCCAAGCAGGAAAATGTGCAAATAGCAAAGTCCTGCTCTGACAAATCTCATTCAAAGCTCATATTTTAGTTAACATGGAAGTTTAATGCCGACACCTGAGATGGTGCGAACAACATGTACAAAGTGTCAGTCATCGGTCAAGATATGGAAAAAAGGCAAAGTTATGGCTAAAGCTGATGCCGAATGACGTTTTCTCGAACCGTTTTAAAAGTAAGCGAAAAAGCATTCGGAAATAGACCCTCGTAGAGGCTAAGGTGCATAACAAGGTACGTTCTTAGATCTATGTTGATAAATATATTTAGCTTAAAATCTATTTTTATCTGCACTTAAGAATTGTATTTTTGTTTGGAGTTGCTAGAGATAACTGATTTTTGGATACTCTATGCAATAAAACCAAATTTATCACATTTAGGACCCTTAAATAAATGATAAATGGAATTTTAAATTTCGTGTCTTCTAGCACTCAAGTATCCTATTGGGTGAGTAGTAGCTCCAAGTAAAACATGCAACTTTTTTTAATGTTTTTTCTTTAGCAATGCTGGTGTACTGTGTTAATGGACAAGAATGAAGATAGCAATTATAATTTAATTTTATGAGACCGTCGAGTATAATCCAAATTTGCACGGCAATGTTGAGGTGCAGAGTTACCGTTGTGCGACTAAATTTTTTGGCAATTTGACCATTTTTGAAGCCATGTCACTTTTGCTGCCCCCTCTTCAGAAAGCCCCCCTTTTGCCGCGTTTGCCTTTTAAAAGATAGTGTTCTGATTTTTAAGCTTAAGGTTTCTCCGTGGGAAAAATTACTATTAACTATTTTGCATATCGCGCTTATGCTAAGGGTTTAGAAATTCCCGACCTTTTTTGATTCGCGGTAATCGGGAATTAGTTTTTCATGTTCCCGGAAATTTCAAAATTAATGCACTGGTTACTAACAATAATTTAAACAAATCATTTTCTTATAAAAATAAATTCAAATGAAGTATTTAATATAATTTTGATATTATTCATTTTATTGGTAGATTGCATTTACGGTCTGATCGTTAATGAAAATAAGAAAAGTGATTGAAGAGGACAGCACCCTGCCGAACACCTGTGATCAGCCTATGTTCTATGAATAAGAACACATTTCCAACAACTTGTACAGTGCGAACTCTAAAAGGCTTTATGAAAATAAAAATAAACAATAGGAACGTTCTGAAACTCATATTTGTATTTTATTAAGACTACAAACTTAGGAGCGATAAGAAAATTGTATTATGGGTTTATTAAAACAAAACAAAAACGTATTTTCGCTCCAACCATTGTTGCAATTTTATTTAAAAACGCACTGATGCTTTTTAATACTTTTTGAATCCCGGAAATCAACACAAAAATTCCCGAGAATTCGGAAGTGTAAAATCAGCAATTTTCCAGTTTTTCTTCCCGAAATCCAAACCATACTTACGCTACGTATACGTACTGCTTACTCAAATTTAGGAAAAGTTAGAATTTTTCATACCCAGAGAATTTAATATATGGGTCATTTCATGACAACTGACTCAACTTTGGGATTCGATGTCTTCCGATCGGGATGAAATTTTGCACCAAGGTTAGTCCTATTGGAGAGTAGTCTAAGGTCTAAGACTCTCGGAATTTTGGGGTCGAATTTTGGCCTAACAGGTGTTTTTCGCAGCAATGCAAAATCTAAATTGCTTTTACTTTTTTTCTAAAAGTTTTTTTTGCTGAAAAGAAAGCTTAGGTCTTTTCCTTTAAGAGATTTGTAATCTCTTAGTGGGATGCGACCTTTTTATCTATCAAAATTTTGTCTGGTCTCTCAGTATGAGATTTATTTTTAAGGTTTGAAAAACACTTACACAAAAAGGAAAAAATTCAAAATAGTACATTTGCAAAAAACTGAAAAAACGTTGTTGTGAGTTACAAAACATTTTTTGATAGATAAAAAGGTCGCATCCCACTAAGAGACCGTGAAGCTTTGCAAGGAAAGACCTAAGCTTTCTTTTGAGCAAAAATCGTCTTTTGGAAAATTTGATTTTTTAAAAAAAGTGAACATTTTTTTAATTGTTTCTAAAAAGATTGAATGACGAGCTATTTAAATCACTCAGTACAAATTTGTTAGGAACAATAGGTAATAAGTTACATGACTGCGAAAAAACCCCTGTAAGGCCAATTAAACATTTTGGACTCAGAGAGTCCTTGACCGATATGGTTCAAATTTATGTCTAAACTACAATCCAATAGGACGACCCTTGGAACAAATTTCATCCCAATCGAAAGACAGTACCTATTTTGACCGATTCCTAAAAGTTGGGTCATTTGTCATAAAATGACCCAATAAAACCAGAGTTTGATAGAATTATCCGTACTAGAGGTATTTTTTCAATAGGGGTTTTTTCACAGATTACGCATGAGTTGTATTAAACTTTATTTTTTATTTGTTTTCAGTACTGTTTGACATTTCATCATGGAAAGACTTACACCGCAACAACGTCTCCTAATTGTGCAACTATATAATGAAAATGAGCGATTGGTAAGTAACTAGCTTCGGCCAAAATTTTGTTCAGTGATGAGGCTCACTTCTGGCTCAACAGCAACGTCAATAAACAAAATTGCCACATTTGGGCTGAAGAGCAACCAGAAGAGGTGTCATTATACCCAGAGAAAACCACGGTTTGGTGCAGTTTATGGCCTAGAAGAATCATCGGTCCATATTTTTCCAAAAAGATGATGGCCGTAACGGAACCGTGAATGGTGCCCGCTCTCGCGTCATGATATCGGACTTTTTGCTACCTCAAATTGAAGCCCGTAATCTTGACGAACTTTGATTTCAACATGACAGTGCCACCCACTTGCCATACAGCTGCTTAAACAATGTATGTATCTATTGAGAGGTAATTTCGAAAACTAGCTGATTTCTCGTTTTGGACTGTTGAGTTGGCCGCCTTGATCGTGTGGTATCACACCATTAGAATTTTTTCTTTGGGGCTATGTAAAGTCCAAAGTCTATGCTGACTAACCAGATACGATTCAGGTTTTGGAAGCTAACGTTACGCGTGTCATTAACGCCATACCAGTCGAAATGCTCGAATGTCATTCAAAATTTAACCCTCAGAATGGACACCCTGGGGCGTTGTTGTGGCCATACGATGAAGGAAATTGTAGTCAAAAAATAAATGGCATAACATTTCCATTCGAACAAGAACAATAGTGATTCCACACCTGATTTGAATTTTTTTATTTTTTTATTTTGAAAAAAATACCTCTAGATTTTTTATAAAATAGGAGTTTCTGACCTATGACATCAGAAAGTATGCTTACACTCGTTATCGCTCCCATTATACTCATCGTTATCATCTACATATAATAAGTCTTCAATGACACGTTCGGCGCTAACGATGGTAAAATTAGTAACTCTTGTGCTGATTTGGCAAGATGTCGTGTGCGGGTTAAAGGGATCATCAGCGCCGTCAGGTGGCGGCTAGCGGAACCACCTAAGACAACCCTGTCGTATGCGCAACTAAATTGTAATTGAAAAAGCGTCAGCAAGACGGTCAAAGGAGGGCAATAGCGACAATGGGGGAAGATCGGCACTGCTAGTGGAAAAGGGATTTCTTTCGTTTTGGAACCTGACAGCAGCGTAACGAAGTTTTGTTGGGGGTAAAAAAACGTTTTTTTTTGGTTTAAAAGCCTTATTTTGCACCAAAAAAAACCTGAAGTGAAAAGAAATACGCAAACAAAACGTTCAAAATAAAAATAAACATAATATTCAAATTGTTAAACAAAAAGGAAAAATAAATTTAAAAATTTTCCAAACAAAAAGAGCTTATAAAAGCTAACAGAACAAAACTAATTACACTGAAACAAAAAATATATAAACTATTATAATCCCGGCCAAACTTCGCTGCCAAAACGAGGGACTTCCGGCCACCAGCTCCAGCCACTACTAAAACCTTCAACCAGCTCCCGCCTCTCCAGGATCTTCACCCAGCTCCAGCCACTACATCGGATTGCACCACCACGCCTGGTGGTGCCTAGGTACCCTAGTTAAGGCTTCCTTCTAGTGCCATTGACCGAACGTTATACAGTATACAAGATAAAAGAAGAAAAAAACAAGTTAAAACATTTACAATTTTTTTTTTACTGCACCGGGAAAGGCATTGGGAAGGGGGAATTCAGTAGTAACTTCGGTAGTGGAAGGCTAACCGACGGAGTAGGGGTTGAGCTAGTCCTAGGGCCGTTAGGAAATTGTATGCAGGGCGAAGATATCCCGTGCCCCAAAGTATGTCGTCCCCCCTGTAAGGGGAATAAAAGGCTTTGTTTTATTAGAGACGCTATAAACTAAACGAGGACGATACAGAGCGGACAAACGGACAGTTTGGAAAGCTTACGAGGTCCTCGGCAAATCGTTTATAGGCTGAAAAAAGGAGTTTAATTTCATGGCGATTTTAAATAACTAAAATTGAAGAGTGAAAAAGTAAGTATGGGCAAGTGAATCCTTGCAGGTGTAACAGATGGGGAAGTACTGGGGCAACCAGGATATCGGGTTACCATGGATTGGGGTGGGCTGGCCAAGGGGAACGTGCCCAAGGCGAGGTAAAGAAGTTGAATTAGGTCAGGAATATTTCATCGTTTTCGTCCATCAAAAAGCTGTCAAAGATTTACTTTTTGTCAACTGTCTGGGTGGTTGTGTTGGCTCGAATCGCGCCCGTACCGCTGCCGAAGTCTCGCAAACAGACAGCCAGCGCCACGAACATGCCGCCCGCGCCGAAAGACAGTGGCCCTCCTCAACGGGGCCAGGACAAAGATGTACTTTTTTATATTATTTATAGCATTTAAGGTAAAAAGAATATTTTTTTACAATTCTTTATCACTAAGGTGCCAATAGCATCTTTTTGAAGTATAATTTAATGCTCCATAATATGAAAAAAAAACTTGTACCTTTATTTGGGTTACAATCACCGATATTTGTTATGCCACGCATTTAGAGTAAAAGTTTTTTCTACCAGGACTTTTAGTGCAGCTCCAGCACTAAGTTGTTTTGAATATTCTTGGGAAGTTAAACTTGTCTTATTTATTGCCACTGTCGAAGTAACATCTTTCACTATTTTGGAAGCTTCTATTTGGCTGGAAGCTCGCAAACCTATTCAAGTGGCATGACTTAATACAGACAGCGATGAGTTATCTCTTAAGACTTTCCACTTTTTTTGTTTTTATGAAACATTCATCAAATCCCGTTTCCTTGCGACCCCTTTTATTTGACGAGTGATTAACAAATAAAATTGAAGTGTCTAACCAGTGTTTGTTTTCCCTACGAAAACAGAGATCAAGTCTATGGGATTTGGACCATCGGGTCGAAAATCAAAAACGAAACGTTTGAAAATTATTAACAGAGATCGTACGACTGCCAATTTTATTTTTTAACATACAGTGCAGGACAAAATTCTTGGCACATTACGAATTTTTGAATAAAACAACAAATATCATATAAAGAAACATTTATTCTATTTTAATCAAACATATTGCTACTTGGCGGTAGCATAAAACTATAATAATATATTTTAGAAAAAATAAAAAAAAATATTAGTCAAGGTCGATTTTGACATGGAAAAAATTATTGGCACACTTTCGAAATATAACTAAAAAATTACATTATATAATATTTTGTAGCATGTCCTTTTCTTATAATAACTTCAACCTATTTGGCATTGAACTAGTTAATTTTTTAATAACATCTGTCCTTAGTTGGTTTCTATTGGAAATATTATGATATTTTATCCTTTGAGGCTCTCCTCAAAGATGTACGATTGGATTCAAGTCTATTGATTGCACAGGGTGCGGCTATATGTTTGGGATATTATAAATGACCATCATGCGCACAATATTAGACGTGTTTTTGGGGTCATTGTCATGTTGAAAATAACATTCTCGTGCCCAAATTAAGTTTCTTCGCACTTTTTTGACATTTTCTTTCAGAATATTGTGGTGTAGGGCTTCAAAACCGGATGCAGCTCATCAGGTTTTACAGTTGTCGCTGTGTTTATTATATAAAATTCTGTATTGGGTTTATTTCACTATAATATTCTGTCATAATATATTACATATATTATCCGAAATACATTACATTTGCTTTAATCTGAAAACAGAACAGTGCTCTAAAAGTTTAGCCACCCTTTTCAATTCGCGTCACTTATGAGTGGGTTTCGTTTTGTTTCTCTTACTTTATAACCACCTCTGTGTAGTGCTCTCCGTATAGTTTTATTACGAATTTAACTCTTATTTTACCTCTGCGGCGATCTGTGTTGACGCCAATTTCGGGTTCATTTTGATCATTTGGGCTTAGTGCTTTGACTAATGTGTTTACAACTTCGCAAGCACGTCACAGACACATAATATGTCGTTAACACTACAGTCAATTTTCGTAATTCAACCCAGAATAACTTTGCGAATTACGTAATTCACCACTTTGAGAGCGAATTACGTTATTTGACGTTAATTCATTTTGAATTGCCTTCTGCGTTATTAACAAATCGTAGCTGTCTCTAATGTTTTTTTTTCGGAAAATATCGAAGCTGCTGTCAAAATACAAATGTAAACCTAAACAAGGAAGCGAAATAAAATTAAACAAAGCAATAAAATTAAGTTCGAATTTAATAATTACAATCATAAAGAAATTTTTCAAAAAACCAAAAGCAATGTATATATTTATAAATTTGTTACTTACCTTTAATTTAAAAAAAGAGGACTTCAATTCTATAGATTTAATAAAAAAAGGAATTGTACAACACAATTTTTTTCTTTGTAATACCGAAGCAAAATCAACTGTCAAATCGAATTTAATACGTGTAGTCTAAACAGGGTAATTTGCGAAAGTAATTCAAAGAGCGAATTACGTAATTCGCGATGTAGTGTGAACATAGTTTAACGGCTCTGAACTTATACTGATCTATCACATTGCGTGGACAGATAAAACCAAAAACAACCTCTAGTAAATGATTTATTGGGTGTGCAAATAATTTTGTCCATGTCAAAACCGACCTTTGAACACATTTTTCTTATTTTTTCTAAAATAGAAGTATTTAACAATAGTTTTATGCTACCACCAATTGATACCCAACCGTACCAATAACTTTACATTAAAATTGAATAGATATTTTATTTTGGTTCGTATGATATTTGTTGTTTTATTCAAAAACTCTAACTGTACTAATAATTTTGTCCAGCACTGTATTATTTTTTTCATTTAAAGCCTAGTATTCATCTAAAACGAAATTGTCGCTTAGGAGTTTTTCATTTTTCTTCACAGGGAAAAATTTTAGTGTAGAAGAAGCAGCCGTTGTTCATTTTCAAATAAATATTTTTTATTTATTTACATATTTATTAAAATTAGAATAAACTAAATTGAAGTGAACTAGCATCGAAGGCTATCGGCCGAATTCAAATTAATAAGTTTAGTCATATTTGTTTAAATACCCTCAAAAATTACTTCACATTTGTTCTTCTTTTTTTGAAAAAGTCAAAAATTCCTAGACCAAACAATTATCAGAACATTAGTTTTTTTCTTTGTAGATGGTGAAACACTGCTCTAACAATCATCTTTCTTTATACCTTACACATTTTAAAACGTAAAGCTGTTAAAAGTACTGAGGCCAATTCTATTTTAGACAAGGCTAGTATTACATTTTACGACGATATCATCTCGACTTGATTATGAATTAATGTTCTAAATGTATTTATAATTTTAATAATATCATCATCTTACATTGCCTTATGAAGGGTACAAAGAGAAATCAACGCACGATTGTGGCTATTTAACTAACTAAAGTGATTGGCGCAACATTGCAAAACATAAAACCAAACATACTGTAGTTTAAAAGAAAATTTACATTATTACCAAGTTTTATCCTATTTTCATCTAAACATACACATATGTGGCACCCTGTTATTTCCTCACCCCGAATCATCTGCCTTTTATTTACTTTTAACAACAACTTTGTTATTCCTTATTAGTTGCAATTTATTCATTACATTTTTCTTTCTTTGTAATCCTAACTTCGAACAAACAAGTCGAGCGCTCTCTTAAAACTTAACATTTTTGTTCCTATTATTTTATTAATTTAATTGGTAATAAGTGTGTTCGTTTATTTTCGCAGTAAAAGTTTGCAAGTTTCTACTTTTGAGAGCGTAAGGCCAATTTTACTCTATTAAAATTTGCAAGAAAAGTAAACGAACTGCTTCCAGTAAAAATTTGCAATGAAACAGCTGATTTTGTTTACTGTTTGCATTACATTTCATTTTATTTTGAATTTTAAAGTGTTAAGATTTGTAATAAAAAAATGAGCAAAAGAAAACTTTTAGTGATTAACATATATATTAAATAAAATAATATTCCAATTCCAATGTTGTAAATTTATTGTTAATTTTATTTGTTCTTACAAATTTTGGTTGGCTAAAATTTCGCCAACCAAAATTTGCAAACTCTCTAACATCGAACTGTCAAAATTTTCTAACTGGGCATTTTATGGTCAGTGCATCAGGGAGGCATTTTTAAATGTCCCCCTTGATGAGTATGCTGGGTTGACGGTCGACGAGCAAGTGGCGTTTTTCGCAGATATCGTTTCGTGGGTCAACGACGAATTTCTTGGGAGGAGCCGCAAGGTCATTCCCAGAAGGTTGCGTTGTTGGAACGCTGCGTTGAAGGTCAAGCGGGGGTCCGACAGACGTCTCCGGAAGCTATTCCAGATACGGAGACGGGCTGAGGCCGACAATTTGGTTTAGCTCAGTGCTGCCTATAGGCAGTGTCTTCGAGAGTACAAGGAGTTGATTCTCAAGACAAAGGATGATCATTGGCATCAGTTTGTGGAGCAGAATCACGATGACCCCTGGGGTCATCTTTACCGAATCTGCAGCTCGATTGGTAGGTCGATAGATGTTTCGGGGATTAGGGTCGGTGATACCGTCCTTACTTCCTGGAAGGATTGTGTTGCTGCTCTCATGAGGGAGTTCTTTTCAAGGACGGAGTCTTAAACTCCACCTCCACAGGAGGTTGAGGTTGTGACGCCAGAATTGTAAAGATGGGAGATCAGCCAGAGCATGGCTTCACTTCGATCTCGCAGGTCCCCTGGTATGGACGGTTTGACTGGAGAGATGAGTAAAAACATCTCGAAGGTCATTCCTGAGTACTTGGAGGCCTTGCTTGGGAAATGTGTACAGGAGGGTACGTTTCCAAGCGATTGGAAGGCTGCCAGGGTCGTAGCCCTACTGAAGTCGCCTGATAGAGTGCGGAGCAATCCTCGGCCTATCGAGGGATCGTCTCCGTCCGGTGCTTGGCAAAGTGCTGGAGAGGATTATGGTCACCAGACTTCGGGAGAGGTTGAATGAGACTGAATGCGAATGGCAGTTCGGATTCAAGCGAGGTCGGAGTGTAGAGGATGCCTGTTGCAGGTAAAGGAGAGTGTTAGGGCGTCGTCAGCTATGTACGTTCTAGGGGTGTTTGTTGACTTTAAAGGTGCCTTTGATTATCTGAGCTGGACCAGTGTGCTTGCTCGGCTGAGGGAGATAGGCTGCTAGAAAATTGAACTCTGGAAGAGTTATTTTTCTGACAGACGGGCGTGTGCGGTTGGTGCTTCCGATTATGTTTGGATCGATGTTGTCCACAGGGTTCCATCTGTGGTCCATTTATTTGGAGCCTCATGATGGACCCGTTGTTGCGGCAACTCAGTCTAGAGTGTAAGGTGTGTGCCTATGCCGATGGCTTACTCATCCTGGTTGAATCCCAGTCTCGTTCTGCGATGGAACAGCTGGGCTCCAGGATGATGGGCATAGTAAGTGCTTGGGGTTCACGAGTTGGTGTCGAGGTGGCAAGAGACAAGTCTGTGACAATGTTGCTGAAAGGCGCAATGTCGCAGAACCGGCATCCCATTGTTAGGTTAGATGGAGTGGGCCTTTCGTACAAGACGCAAGTCAAGTACTTGGACATAACGATTGGAGAAAGGATGAGTTTTCTACCTCATCTTGTCTGCTTGCGGGAGAAGTTGACCAGCGTGGTAGGGCAGGTATGCAGGTACGCGTACTACACGTCTTAGTAGACGTGTAGTACGCGTTATGTACGGTGGTCTGTTTGTTGATCTGGTATGAGACATCGGTCTGGTATGAGACAGCCAGGTCGGCTGTCGGGTTGCGAAAGACGCTCTCTTGTGTCGCACGGTCTCTACTGAGGCCCTGCAGGTGCTGTTAGGGGTAGTCCCGCTTGACCTTGAGGTAATACGTTACGGTATTACTTTAAAGATCAAGAGATGATTAGCAATGCTGCCTAATGATTGGGTGATAGAGGGGGTGGAGAGTATCGCAAAGCGCTTCTGCGAGAGTGTGTCACATCTAGATGACAGTCTAGATGGGACGCCAGCGAGACCGGTCGGGTGACGTACAGGTATATTCGGGATGTTAGGTTTGTCGCGAGTAACTCGGATTTTGGTTTCGGCCCTTATTTGGGTTACTTGTTGACCGGGCATGGCTCTATTAATGCTTTCTTGCATAAAAGAGCATTGCGGGGCGCCAGTCGAAGACTGGCTGCATGTTCTGTGCGAATACCCTCTCTATGAGGACATACGTGACCTGGACGTCATGGGCGTTGTTTTCTCTGACGGTCAGTGGGACGTCATTGGGGTGCTCTCCACTAGCGCATGTCAAGCTAGGATTAGTCAGTTTGCCTTCTCTAGGCGCCGTGATGTTGTTGTTTAGTCTCGTTTCCGCTGTAACCGGCGGTCATTCCTCTTGACCTGACGCTTGCTGCTACGGGGGGCTACCAGTCCCCTGGTTACATGGAACTGAAACTGGGAGTAACTTTGGTTACGGAACCTGACCGGAGGTAAACCGGTACCACGGGTGACTGGGGCTTATGGGACTTTCTCAAGACTCCACCCAGTCATTATAGGCCCTCGGGCCTTGTTGAGGGTATGGTCGGGCCTAGCCTTAAGACATGGGTGCCGTTCACCGTCGTCGAGCGGAAGAGGTAGAGATAGACCTCGCTCAGAGTGGTGAGGAAACCATGTCCATGTACAGCATGGTTTTAGACCGTAACATCTATATTTGGACACTTGTGTCTGCATATATACTATCTCATGATGATGCCTTTAGTAGCTCGGCTACGAGGTCTGACCGGAGACTAAAGTCTGGTACCACGGAGCCCCCCAGAACTGTTGTTCTGGCCTGACTAGTTGGTGCGGCCCTTAGGGGAGTATCGTGGTGGCTGTGGTTTAAACCCAAATCGCGGTGAGAGCTTCGGCTCGGTGTGGAGTTGCATTGCAACCGGGTGCTGTGACCCATAGAACAGCAGAGGTGTTAGATAGGCCTCGGCCCCTGACCAAGGGGAAGTTGTGTCCATTTAACACACTTCGAATTGGTACCGACGGGATTGGCCTTAAGGGGCGCTGGCCGTCGCTTGGTAATGGCTCCAGTGCGATGGCGCACCCTGGTTGAAGCAATCACAGCGGGAATCATGTAGAATACTCGGACGCTGTCAAAATTTTCTCTCTCTGGCTCTTATTTACTGGACCTTGTGTAAACGAACATGATCCAGCAAAAAATTGCACAAATGTGTACAAATTTGCAAGTAAACGAACACACCTCATATTAGGAGGATTTCCTAAATGGGCTTTCAAGGTCACGTTTGACTTCAATGCAAATAAAAGATTATTATTTCATTCTTTCAATCCGACGTTTCGTTAGGATTTTTACAACTTTTTCAGGGATGAGAATTTTATTAAATCCTGCAACCACAGATACAAATAAGGAACTACATTTAGTAACAATGAAATAATTTAACATTAGCCGTGTTCTTTTCAGGTAACTAGCTAAGTTACCTTTTTAGTTAGCAATATGGTATTTTGGCAACATTCAACAACATTTTGAATCAGATGGCAGCATAAGCTCAACAAAAGTTTGTTTATAGCTTCTTGTTTTGTTAACATTTTATTGACAAATCATGTCTTCTAAAACATTTTGGTAGGCATTTATTTTTCGTCGGGGACATTCAATTTCGTCCGTTCTGGCTTTGTAGCAAGCCAACAGCATCAGCGTCTCGTTCCTGCTCCACAATTTTCATTTTGTCACTCTTAAATAATAAAGCTACCTCGGAATTTTTCTTAATCTTAACAATAAACATTTTCTTTCTGTATCAATAACAAAAAACATATGTTTTTGATTTTGTTATACAAGCCGGTTGTGTCATAATATTTTTTTTGTTAAAAAAATAAGTCAGGTAAATTTAACTCGTTTCGTTACCGAATAACAGCAAACTTGTTTGCTTACCGAGTAACTTCCATAAAATTGCTTGTATGGTAACCTGAAAAGAACATGGCTATTATAGAAATAAATAAACTTAAATATAATCTTTCGTCAAACAACATTTAATTTGTCCTGAATTTGTAATACAGTACTGAACAGCACTACATAAAACATTAATTAAACTACAAAACTTAAAAGTAAAAATTGTATTTCCCTAATGTTTACACTTTCGTAAAACAATTTTGTTTAGAATCACGGTAAAATACCTGATGATGTCCATAATAAAATTATTAACTTATAAAATAAAGATATCGGGCGTTCAAATATGTCAAAACTAAATTTTCACAACTGTTCATGCAATAGTGCACAACATATGAACTTGAAATTTTCCCTAGTGATGTAGAGTTTTATATATTTAATCGAATGAAAATACTTAAAACGAAATAAATTTTTCAATTTCTCTTCGGTATTTCACACCACGGTGCGACGCGAATAAGACGTTTCTGGATACAGTTGTGGTCACTACCCATGGATGAAACTGCGTTCCATAAGTGGAATGGAATCATATTTAATAACACCATTTAGATCTGCTTAGGATGAAAGTCGGTTCAACTATACTCATTCAAAATGGAGGAATGTAGTACTACTGTGTACTAAGTCTTTTAAATTAAAAAAGTTTGTGTCTTACAACATTGCCTAATTCATGCTGAGTAGTACTACTGTTTTTGGTTAAGTCATGTCTATAGTCTATAATTTAAGAAAAACCATTTGTTGTAGTAGTTTTTGTATTGTAGCCTTGATATAGGTGTACACTTGATATTTATCAAGGCTAAGTACTTGATTTTAAATCTAATACTTATCGTATTGTTCTGTGATTCTCATATACATTTTTAAAGCAAAAATGGAAACTAAAAACAATAAAATGAATAAGGGAAAACGAAATGATATTCATTTGTTTTCAATGGTGGCAACATTCGTGTAAGTTATTGCTAAACATTTAATTTTCATATGTGAATGTCGTATCACCCCTTGTTCGCATATACGAGTAACAACGAAATCCACTTTTAATGTATTTCAGTTGGGATTTTAACAAAATTGACTTACAAATTGTAATAAATTGCTACCGGAAATCTATAAGGCGGATTTCGTATACCGTCCTAATTTCCGACACGAACTCGACTGAAATTGTCATACAAATTGTAATAGATTGCAATAAGAAATCCATATAGCGAATTTTGTTTACCGTATTAAAAAACTCCTGATTTACGGCAGGATTTGTCGTGTCGCGCCTGTCTATAAAAAGCAACTGCAACGACAGTTGTGACTTTCATGCGACAGCCGTTTGAAAAAAGAGAATGAAAAAAGAAATTTGAAAAACTTGTATTTGACAACATAAATAACGGTACGACAAAAGTCGAAAACGCTGCACCGTTTTTGTTTGCCCGACCTCGTTTTTTGTCGTATCGCGTCGATCATTACTTTAGTTGAGCCATTAAAGTTCTAATTGCTTCTATGTCTCGTTACGTTTATTTCTCAAATCATAAATTAATTTATTGAAATGTAAAAAAATTGTGTTTTAATGCTTTTTTGTGATAAAATTTGTCAATAAGTTTCTAATACCGCATCCTCATATACACATGAAATCCAAGCTCAACGGATTTTGTCTCAAA
Organism: Hydrotaea diabolus; assembly: GCA_963513945.1. NCBI lineage: Eukaryota > Metazoa > Arthropoda > Insecta > Diptera > Muscidae > Hydrotaea > Hydrotaea diabolus. Next base: position 109,235,406 of record OY740717.1, read on the forward strand.
ATCTATTACAACTCTGAAGGATAGTATAAGGTTGGTATTATAAATACGTGAATTCGCTGCTGAAAAGCTGTGAAAAAGTACTGAGTTCTTCGTCGTTACCCATTTCGTGCTCAATAAAATTCATAGCCTCCGTTCTGCATGGAAAAAGGTTGATAAACGTTGAATTTTCATACAACATTAATTAAGAAACCAAAAAGAAAATTAATGAGGGAAACATAAAATGAAGTTGTTTTTAGTAACACCAACTGCGTCATACTTTCACGTATATTGGCGTCAAAAAACATAAAAAATAGCAATAAAATGTGGTCGACAACACTAGTCTAGTATCTAATGTCAGTTTCAGCAAAGGAAAAATGAGTCTTTTTTTGGTTTTTAATTTAAAATGCCGGAGAACTTTGTCTCATATGAGGTTGATAAGTCGATGGCTAACCAAGATGTATTCCTTTCAATCACGAGGTGATTTCAATATAAAAACGTTTATAATACAGTTACGATAACTGTAGCTATAAGTAAAACGAAATGACTCCGTTCCCAGAAACCGCAGCTGGGCGTGTGACCACACACCACGATATCCAGAAGCGAAGCAGAATAAAATTACCGGCATTTACAAATCACGACTCAAAGCTCCAATACTCCGCTGCAATAAGTTAACTGAATAGGAGTGCGTTACTGTGATATTAGTGTGTTAAGTTTTTCTGTGATTTTTACATCTATTTATTTTTTAATATTATTATTAAATTGTTTCGTGATGTCCAGTTTTTTAATAGTAGTATGAAACTATGACGAATAAGATGTAAAACTAACTGTTAGTAAAACTAACACAACATAGAAAATTAGAAAAAACACAACAATTTTTGTCGACAGGATTTTCAAATAAACATCCCCTGAAGAAGTTAGAAAAAGCTAACGAAACGTTGGGAAAACATGGAATAAATAAGTTTTATTTAATTCATGAAGGAAACCAATCAACTCAGTCAAAAACGACATAAACAAATGAAATTAGTTTGTGTTTTTCTGATGAACCTAAAATCGAGAGTTTCATTTTAGGTCTAGCTGTTCTACAAGCCAAATTTAAAATCTGATCTTGCTCAGAATTAGTATAGTGAGTAATATGTGTCCTATTACCCTGGTATTATTAGATTTTATCTTGAGGAATTTCCATGTAGACCTTATACAAAAGTCGCTCCCGATACGAGATACCTGCCTTTCTAGAAACCGATCGTTTCTATATTTAGTAGTGCGTTTAGGGCGACTTGTAACTAATAACTCCGAGACTCGAATCGTACAATGGGTGTAGAACCGAGACTGCCAGTTCTGTGTACCGGATTGACCCGAATCAATAACTCTTCGACCAGGGGCAGATCCTCGTACACACCTTCGAGCTACGTCTGTTAGGTCTAATCGATGCATGGAGTGCGTGCACTTCAAGAGCTGTTCAGGTCTGAACCACATCAGGGAGTATAGCGAAACTGACTTTGTTGTCTCATACTGTATCAACAAAGTTATCAGTGGGTCTCTGGATTTGGTGTCATCAGCTCCGTCGTCGACATCACCATCTAACTTCTCCGGAGTCACCCTCTCTCCTAGATAACGAACAGTGGGACATACATATGTAGCTTTGGCAGAGCAAATTAATAGCACTACGTTCTTCACAGTGAATGAGGACGCCCCACGCGGATTATGGGCGATTGCCATAGCTCACCAGAAATACGGTCAAATCGTTCCCTAACCCTGGAAGAAATGATGATCTGACAGATGTCACGTTCGTCACAGTGACAGATCCGAAGCGGTGTGCTAGTTATTTTCAATGGCTTTATATTGAGCACTCAGAGAGTGCTAAGGCGAAAGAAAGAGTATTTCGTCGTATCCGCTCTCTCCGAGTCGAATAAGCACCACCACAATTTACGTTGGCGAAGTTGTCCATGTCATCCGCAGCGCAAAGTCATCAAAGGTTCTGGGTGAGTAGAGTACAAAGTGCTCAATCTGTCGTTAGCCACTCACTTACTTCCCGATGCCTGGAAAATAGGCATAGTGGTTTCGCTAGTCCGATCTCCTTGCTTTCGGCAGTAGCAAAGATGCTTGAAGCACTTCTCCCCAGCCTGATCAAATATCTCCCATGTGCTGATCTTAGCATGGGTTCCGCAAGTACCACAGCACAACAACTTCTTGCACGCCATCACCACATGTTTAAGTCGCTGCATTCACCATAAGCCCAACGACAGGACGGTCCTCGTGGCTCTTGACCTTACAAAAGCCAACGACAGGTCAATCTTGCCACTCTGTTCGAGGACATTGCTGATACGTCTTTTTCGCCTAGTTTGAAACGTTGGGTCGTAAACTATAAGTATATGTGTGGACGCCAGTCATATGTAGACTTTTGAGACAGGAAATCGAAGCCCCGTAGAGTTTAAAAGGTTGTTTCCCAGGGTGAGGTGTTATCTTCGAAGCTGTTTAACCTCTACCTCTCTAAAGTTCCTGCACCGCCAGACGGCGTTGAAATTGTGTCGTATGTAATGACTGCACAGTTCTGGCGCCACGATCTAAAGTGGATGACATATGCGAGAAAATCAACTGATACCTCACCGACTTTGCACGCTTTTTTACTGCACGGAATATAAAAATATCTGGCTCCAAAGCATCAGCCACACTGTTTACTGCATGGGCCGCAGAGGTGCGGTTGTCACTCAATGTGAAAGTTGATCCCAACTACCAACTGCCCCAAAATCCTTGGGGTCACATTGGACTGCCTTTTTCGATCTACTGCACATGCTACATCTATCTGAGATAAACTCAAAGGTAGGAACAAGGCCCTCAAGTCACTTGCCGGCAATACTTCGGGGGCCAGCAAAGAAAACTTGTTGACCTCTTACAAAGCGATAGGTCTGTCTGTAGCGAACTACGTGGTCGGTGAACGTGAGTACTACGTAGTGGAAGAAAATTCAGACTTGCCAGAATGCCGCCCTCAGAACATCAACAGGATGTCTTCTTATGTCTTCTGAGGATCATCTACATTAGGAGACGAAGGTCCTTACCGTGCGCAGACACAATTTCCTGCTGTCTAAGCAATACTTGCTAGAGTGTTTTCGCAGCAGTCATCCTAACCACCATCTCTTGGACAGAATACCTCCGCCCAGGCAGATCAGGTATGATCTTCATGGTTCAGCAGAGATCTTTTAGATCATCGATACTATCAGGCAGGTCTGAACAACATTCACACCGATGAAGTCGCAGCAGCAGTATCCAGCTACCGTGTGAATGTAGTGCTAGGGGAGCATCCCCCCGGAGATTTCACCTGAGGAGAAGGTACTACCTCGGCAGACGCCCATGTTTCTGGCGCAGCTGAGATTTGGATGGTGCAGCCGCCTCACTTCTTACTAGGCACGAATTGATACTAACGTTCCGGACATCTGTCCCGCCTGCCATCAGGGACCACATGATGTGCTGCACCTCTTCAATTTTCCGGCCAAGCCCACTCAGCTGACCCCAAGGTCTCTGTGGACGCATCCAGTTCAAACAGCGCGTTTCCTCCACCAGGATATCGAAGCAGATCCCCCATAGACGAACAAGACTTCAAAATAAATATATTGTTGTAACAACAACAACAACCTATTTCCAACCCTAAAAAAATGCCTCGGTGTAAAGAGATTCAGCTTCAACGATAAAATTATTCATCAAGCAAATGCCAAATTATGGACCTCGACAAATACTATTTCGGGTTTTATGTTTATTTCGGGTTTTATGTTAACAATACAGCAATCATACTGTATGATTGTATTTTTTCATGTAAATATGCTTATTAGTACAATGTTATGTTACGGATCTAATGCAATTATAGTACTTTTTATAAGTAAATTAAAATTTTTCAAACAAACTGCTATGTCTTTGTTTTACTGAAATATTTTTAATAAACACGTTTACGTTTTTTAAACTGATTTTTTCTACTGTTAAATAAACCACTCCTATTATTTTGAATTTAATATATTTTTAAATAATTTTCTTAATTCAAATCTATTTGTCAACAATTACCCAATTCTAATAAATACTTTTGGGGATCATAGTACTTATGTAATTGCGTGTGGTCATACTATGGGTGTTAAGATTATAGTATGCTTGAGTGTGAATCATACTATGGTTGAGTGTGAATAATAAGTATGGTAGTAAAGATCATAGTATGGTTCTATTTGGCAGCATTGCCACAATTTATCACAAACAGCCGCTGTACTTACAATCAGCGGCTTTTATTAAACAGTTGTGTACAATTAAACAGCTGTTTACTAAATGCAGATACTGTTGTCTGTCGCCATAACATTTTCATTTGTGAATTTGTAATACAAATTAAATCGTTCGTTTGTCTACGCTATGATATACGATAGTTATTTAGGCTAAGTACTAAAATGGCTACAAAAAATAGTTTCACATCTTATTTAATTTTTCTTGAAGACTAGTACTTCTGGTCTATTCCTGAAGACACGAACATAATTGACACTTTATGTTAACAAATGACTTAACTTTTGCGGTTTTGCTATCCAGTACTATTAATCGAGACTTAACCAAAAAAACACATATATTAATTTTTAATGATCTAGAGCCAAAAATAAATTTTTGGCAAAGCTTTAACAATACATTGATATTTATAATGTCCTTTTGAAAGAATAGCTCCATTCAAAATTGATCCGTATTTTTTTGTAACCACAGTACGTCCCTACACAGCAGCTGTTAACATTTTCTGAATATCATCATCGCAGAATATATCATGTAAAATGTCTGGAAGAAGTATAAGTAGACAATGCTTGGAACTGGAAGCAATTGGAATTGATAAGCTTTGCTGTTATCATCGTTTAAGAAGAAGAGAAAGAACGAAACTATTATCAATGACGAATTTTCCCTGCACTGATGTAAACGCGTATGTGTGTAGGTAGCCGTAACCAGGGGCGCTAAGAAGGGACAAATGGCCTTCTGATTGATGTTCATACCCATTTTCTAATGGATATGTATCATTTGGTACTGACAAAATGTGTAAGACATACAAAAAACATTTTGAACCCAATTTAAGTACCTCCCACACGCAACGACCTTTTAGGAACTTTTATTAAAATCAGTACGCTTCATGCAATTGAAGGGGAAATGATTGCATATAAATACTAATGTTAGATTAATTTAAGAGTGGGAAATTTAAAATCGAACCACGCTCTTGTCAGCCAGAGTTTTTAAAAATGAAACTTCTGAGGGTAAGGGTATAAGTAAGTCGGATTTACCGACTGAAACTTGCTGACGTGTTATTGCTAAAGTTTATCTACTGGGAGCAAGTTTTCTGCGCTTTGCGCGAACATAGCGTAAGTTACAAAATATGTTATTTGAATTTGGTATACTTAAAAGAAGAAAATCGAAAAGGGATCAACATTTTATGTCGAAATATAGTAGTAAATCTTTGAAAATTAATCTTATCAAGATATAGCTTAGATAGTGAAATGAACTCCTGCTACTTAGCCGGCTATCAATAGAAATTATGATACTACCAACATTTTTAACTTTGTTGCCATATTACTCTTAATTTTGTTCAATGTTCCCATACTGCAAACTAACTAGGTAATTTCTTCAAACAAGGTTGGCAAAATTAAACAAAGTTTTGAATAATATGAAAACTTTTTCTGTTTGTAAATATCAGAAAAGGAAAAGCCGACAATAAAAAACTATAATTGTACAATATAATATTTGAAAAATATTTAATCAATTAATTGCTTCACTTATCCGTTGTTAATCTAGCAAACTATAAATTTTAGTTGATTCAAATATTTACTACTTTTTCTTTTCCTTGGCTTTTTCATTTTTCGGAATAGTTGGATTTTTATGTTTGAAATTTTGGACAAATCTTAAATTATTAATGTAAACAATGTTTTGTAAAAGATGAATTTTTTGTTTGTTTGCAGGTATCAACAACAGATATAAATTTAAAACTGCACGTTTTAATAAAAGTTAAATTAATCCGACTTCAGTTTCCATTTTTGGTTATTATTTAAAGAATGATGCAATCAATCGGATTTTTATTAAGACACTTTAAACATCAAGAGTCTCATTGCGTAGTCGTTTCAAGTAGACTTAAGAGGAAAAATATCCTTTTAATCTCAACAGTCGTAGTTTTTCGCTTTCAACAGAGAACTTAATATTCATTAAACATGATATTGAAAGTAAATGACAGGATAGAGGGCATTTACTTTAGAAATAAATCTGCATCCAAACATGTAAAACAGAGTTTATTTTAAGCCAAGGAGCAAACAGTAGACATAGGATTTTAGATTATCGTGCAAGTAGTGGAAAACGGTGCGATTTATAAAAATCAAGTACTAACAAAGCGTCCAAAATGATTACATCAGTATACGGAAATGTTGAAAATACTGGACTTTAAGTGCTGCTCAGTCAAATGACGTCCTCAATTTCTAACTGTACACTTGATCAAATGCATGCTTTAGTGTGCTCGGTTATCGTAACGATAAATGACAAATCTAATATCGTGCTTATCCAATATCGTGCTCATGAACCCGATATAAATTCATACATAATACATACAGGGGTTTCCATTAAAAAAAACAGAATATTTAAGATATAGAGTTCAAATTTATGAAAGGTATATTGCAAATATTACATTTTAAGAATGAAATTCGACTTTGGTGATATGACCACCACGAGCACGTGTACAGCCATCTTTTCTTTAGACTCAATTTTTCACCACTCTTGCACACATTTTGACCAGAACGTTGACAATTTTACGTTGGATGTTGTCTCTAAGCTCGTCTAAAGTTATTGGCTTGTTGGCATAGACCAATGACTTGATGTTGCGCTCATAAAAAGAAATCCGATTGCGGTAAATCGTTTGAACGAGGTGGACATTCGACCAGACCATTCCTCAAGATAATACGTTCACCGAATTTGCCTTTCAGTGGCTAGTGGCACCGTATTGTTAAAACCACATATCGGCGATGTCAAGCTCATCCAATTCTGGCCAAAAATAATTTTCTATCATGGCACGATTTCGCTTTCCATTGACGGTAACACGACGATTGTTTTCATTGACGAAAAAATACGTCCCAATTACACCTCCGGCATGATGCAATTGTGTCTCTTGAAGCTCATGTGGGCTTGTTGCTGTCCAATGAGCTTAATCTCTGAAGATGATTTTTTCGATGAAATTCTGGATTTTCGTGAAACTTTGTCGGAGCCACCGACTGAGAATTTCGGTAGTAATATTAAATGATTTCCAAACGTTGCTCGCAAGTGAACTATACAATGATGAGAATGTTGACTTCGACTAACGCTTTGACACTGAAATATCATTAAAAGTGTTTGAGTGTGCGTTGACATAAAGATACGAAACTGTTATGTCCCTATTGGCAACCCCGTTGTATGTCTTACTTTATATATTTTAAGCGCACTGTTGGCTCTCTCTTTACTAAAGTGGTTAGATTGCACAAAATGCACCATTTAAGCTTAAAAAAACACCTCACTTTTCGTTGCGGACGTTCACAGAAAATATATACAACTTTTGTGAACATCTAAAAACTATAGATATTTACTATCTTTTAGAAAAACAAAAAATACTAAATAATAAAAAGCAAAAATAATCAAACAACAGGAGGATTTTTCGGCAAATTCGAGCTTTGCGAGTTCAAGCTCCTGTGGATTTGATGTGGGTTTTCGCCAAAGTTAGGAATAAAATCATTGAACGGAAATAAAATAATAAACGAAATATTTTAACTCAATATATCGCTGCATTTGTTTTTTTTACTTTACGTTAGAAACTCCAACAATAGTCTTTTTCAAATATGAAATTACTATGAGAAAAATGTTAATCAGAATCACTACCTTCTTTACGAGTATTGTACCATGGATTTTCCCAAAAAGTGCCAATTTTTCATAAAGAGGTTCGGGTTCATGTGCACTAGATTGAGAAATGTCAATATTTAAACTAACTCAAACAGATAGCTCAAAGACATTTTTCAATCTTTTTCCAAATCAAAAATAAACAATGTATTGATTTAATGTATTCCCTTTATTATTTTATAATCATTAAATGTCTAATATTGACGAAAACCTCATCTTTGGATTTACCCCAAAGGCGAAACCTTGATACAAGGCGAATCTAAATAAGTATTTCGAAGTCAAATTTGCCTCCAAAGTGGTACCAAAAAATCAAAGGTGGCATCTAGAGTTGCATCTCTTGGGAAGTCGGACGATGCAAAAAAGCTGCTTATGCCGAAAGCCTCGATAACTCCGCCGCTGTACTCACATTCACACACCTTCGTACATATGTTCATACAAACGTACGCACGACACACAAATATGTATGTAATTGTTTATGGCTGCGTCTGTCTGACTCTTGGATTTCATTTCTTTTCCTTTGACAAAATCGAGCTGTTGACATTTCTCCATTTTCTGGGGCAGTTCAGTTAAGAAACGAGATCGGTCACTGACGGAACGCAGGGCGGTTGCAAAACGGTACGAAACACAAACGGCGCTACAAAATTAGTGCGTTGTTTTCAATTCTTCTGTGGGTTGTTGCTTTACTACTAATCTACTCCTGGCACTTTGGTTTGTCGTGTACAAACAAACGAAATATACAACCTACAATAGTATGTGAATGTGTATGTAAGGTTGTTTTAGTGTAAATCGACATATTTTAAAATACTGATTTTCATCCAAAATATACTGAGACAAAATTCTCAGGAAATTGAATTATGATAAATCGAGCCGCAGATTAACTGACAAATCCATATCAGATTGCAAGCGCAAAAGTTCCTTTGCGGGTTTTCCCATTATTTTTTAAAAAATATGTTGCTGTGTTTTTGAAAGAGATTTAATTTTAATCCTAATATTTAATAACCAGCCACTCTACAAAGGCACTTGCAATTTAAAACAGTCAACCCTTAAACGTGATATGTTTGGAGAAATATGCACCGACCCATTTTCGACCAAAGACAATATTGGACAATTTTTTAATCTGTAATGCATTTTCTTTTTTCATAATAAAGTCGAATAAGGTGCCCGGAATTTGACTACAAGTGAAATTGAAAGAGTTTGTTTCAGTTACATATTCAAATATATGTACATAGATGTGTATCGGTGTACATGACCTTTTTCCAGGCGATACTTTAAGTTGCTTCGTAACTTCAGAAAACATAAGATCATACTTCGGGTTTCAAAGGCCTTTCTAATTTAATTATGCGGATTAGGATTTGAAACACAAATTTGAATGGTGATATGCATGTGCATGAGGTCAGCCCCCAGTATGGACACCATGCTACCCTTATGTAAAATCACTTCCTACGCTCGAATTGATCAATAATTTCGCTGGTAAATGCGCCATTTTTCTGCAAACGCGGAAAACGACGATTCCTAGCGTGTACCATTTATGGTACATTATGCATTCTGTACATGTTAAGAATTAGTATAATTTTTTGGAATTATTTTTTTTTATATATTAGAAATAAAATAACAAGGCATACAAAATGAAGTGAAAAATAAAGAAGATAGTATGAAAATAAATAGTTATGTTCTCTTAGTCGACATACTCGTATAGTAATATAGTATAGTAATTGATGAAACATTTAAATATGGAAGGGTGGTTCAATTTTTATCTTCAATACATTTTGCATTTTAACACCATCATATCGCTAATCATTAGGTAGGCGTTATAATTGTTCATATAGACTATGTAACTTTCAAAACGGGGAATTTTACGGGTCATTCGTACTACAGTAATCGCAGAGGCTTTCAAATCAGGTTCCCCTGGCAATGAGCGATGTTCTTCACCAGTGCAAATTTCAAACTTTTACACGAAACCGGTGGCATTGCAAAGGGAAAAGAATTTGAATCCCCATTTCTTTGGATAATTTGGTAGATACTGTTTCATATAGTGTCCAACTTTAATAGAACAGTCTGCTCATCTATTGATAAACGAGGCATCATGGAAATCGATTGAAAACGTTCGTTAAGGGGATTAACTATTGGTCTTACTTTGAATAGACGATCAGGGTTTTCGGAGTCGTACTCATCGTTATCGTTTATGTGGAGGTACTCTCTAATCTTCTCAAAACGGTTGTTGGTCATTACATTACGCACTGCATGGACCCCATTAGGCATACTAAAATAATCTCTCACACATGGTATTTTGTGATAAGACATAATAAATTATGCCAATATATTTATCAAGTTCCAGGTCATCAAACAAAAACTCTGGTTGTTCTTTTCCAATTCTACGTAATGAATGGTACGAATATGTTGAACTATTTTTGCAATCAGCTCATCTGTAAAAAATATTCGAAACATGAGTAAGTAGTTGCGAATTCATCTGCTGATTCTGGTTAGGTTTCCATCCTTCCAACGAGCTCTCTCAAAATCACTAGAAGTTATGCCAAAAACGACGTCCTTAAACATTCATCATTCTTCGTGAACAAAACCCAACTTGTCCGCATTCGGAGCATTTTCAGTAAGATCATCAACGCCAGAGAATAGATACGCGCAGCTCGTCAATATCAGAAATGTTCCCTTTATCCAGCATGTCGTAATCGGTTTCTGCTCGATTTTGGACACGTTGCGGTATTTGCGTTCCATCAATCAATTCATCTGGTCCGTTCTCTGCCCATTCCGCTTTATCATCAGAACAATCATCATTCATAGGTATACCCACTATATCATCGTCATAACAAAAAAGCACCACATCTTCGTTGTTGTTGTAACGACATATATATTATTTTAAAGTCTTGTTAGTCTATGGGGGATCAGCTTCGATATCTAGGGGAGGAAACTCGCCATTTGAAATGGATGCATCCACAGAGACCTGGGGGTCGGCTGAGTGGGCTTGGTCGGACAATTAAAGAGGTGCAGCACGCCATGTGGTCCCTAATGGCAGGCGGGACAGATGTCCGGAACGTTAGCATCAATTCGTGCCCAGTAAGAATTGAGGCGGTAGCACCATCCAGATCTCAGCTGCGCCAGAATCACGTGCGTCTGCCGAGGTGGTACCTTCTCAGGTGAAATCTCCGGGGGATGTTGGATAGCACTACATTCACACTTTCGCTAGATATTGCTGCTGCGACTTCATCAGCGTGAATGATGAAGTCGTGGAGGCGGATATTTTTATATTCCTCGCAGTGAAAAAGCGTGCTAAGTCAGTGAGGTGAGAGTATATTTTCTCGCATATGTCATTCTCTTTAGGTCCTGACGTCAGAATTGTGCAATCCTCAGCGTACGACACCATTTCAACGCCGTCTGGGGGTGCAGGATTTTTAGAGACGTAGAAGTTTACTTCAATGATATTTTATGTTTTTAAATAAGGCCATTTTTTCTTATTTGAACATTGAAGTCTCAAATCTCTTCAGAAACCTAGATCTGGTTTACACTATAGGTTATCAAAACGTAGAGGTTTAGATACTAAATTAGGTCGCTTATTTAGTGATAGCCATAACTTTGATATTATTGTTTTTTTCTGAGACATGGTTAATGAATGATATTTTGAACTCTAAGGTTCTGTGGTATAGTTACACGATTTATAGGATGTTAGAATTAAGATGAATTTTCTGATGAATTTAATAATTTAGAATTTATTGCAGTTTGTGTTGCATTGGAAACTAAACAACATTCTATTACATGTTCCTACATTCCTCCTTCGGCCACTTATGTTTCTAGGCTATTGTAAAAAACGAATTTGTCTCTGATTAATTATATTCTCCACCTGTATGGGAGGATTCTAGATTTAATTTTGACAAGTAAAATACGTTCATTTCAAATTTTGAGAATGAATCCTATTTCTGCTCCGGAGGATAACCACCATCCTACTATATGTTATGTATTTCATTTTCAGTTACATTACCACAAGAATCGCCATATCCACGTGCTTCTGGTGATTCTGTTAGATTTTTCTTTAAACGTTGTGACTTTCGTAGACTTACTGCTCTTTTATTATCTGTCGATTGGAAGGCTATCTGCAGTTGTAGGACTATTGCAGAATTTGATTTTTCTGTTAGATTTTATGACATTAATTTGTATCTCAAACAGTGCCTATGGAACTCATTGTTGTAGAATAAACTTTGCCTTGAACAACTATGGAGTTACGAGTATGTAGACTAAAAAAATATGATTACGAGTAAATCATTTTAAATAACAGGTCTAACTGCTGATTATGGTAGATATTCCATGGCAAGACAACGGTACAATATCGAATCTCGTCGATGTTTGTCAACAGTTAGGCACATTATTTTAATGGGCCCTAAATCCTTTTACAGAATTGTTAATTAATAACGTCAAATGTATCCTAAGCTGTCAATAATAAGATTTAATGGGGTTGAGTTCCCAAATGATCAGTAAATTGCAACTGTTTTGCTGACTTTTTCGAAAATACATATTCTTTTAACGTTTAACACTGCAATTTCGTACCCTTACAAAATTTCTTTAGTTAATCAGATAGTTCCATCTATTTTAGATTTTTCACTTATTATATTAAATTTGAATCTCACTAGAGTTTCTGGACCCATTGTTATTTCGAATTTATTATTGAAGCTGTTCTGAATCCCTTGTCCCTTACCCTTATACTTTTTTTTCTATTCCAGTTATCCTCTGAAGTTACAAATGCATTTGATAGACGTTATATATACTAATTTAAGTAAGGTATTTGATAATGTGAATAACAGACTCTTACTATTCAAGTTAAACAGAATTTGATTTAATAATAATTTCATAAACTGGCTTTCCCCCTATCTAATTGTCACCTTGGACCTATTCAATTTGTACGATTCATTATCGACTTACCCATTCTGTAATTAACACTAATGTTTGCAGACGACGTGAATTATTTTCTTCTTATGCTAGCTTTGCGGACTGTCACATGTTGCAGGATGACTTGGACAGATTTAGTACCTGGTGTGAATTTAATTTTATCTAAATTTAAATTATGTGGATCTGAATTATCATCGGTTGATTCATTAATTGATATCGTTTTAATGATGGACAGAAAGTTAAATTTAGTGACCCACATACTACGAAACAGCTGAATATTTCTCTAGTCAGGCCATTCTTAAAATATGGATCAGTGGTTTGGGATCTCCAATATGATTACTATGTAAACAAAATTGAACCCGTTCTATTTCCTTCCTACAACAGCAGTTAAGTCTTATTTATCGTTTTATTACAATTAAAACATAATAAAAACTACTTTAACAAGCACTAGCAACCAAGGCTATCGGCATAAAGTCTTACTAAATTGCCCTCATTGGAGAGTAGACGAACTATGATAAATACGATGGGGAAATATGAAATTATTCGTGTGGCTGCTGAATATTTAATATCAAACATCTCTATTAACGTCCCATTTAGACTTTCTATCAGTTTTTACAATACAAATATGCATGTGGTGATCCATTTCGTAGAATGTTAGCTGATTTTAACTCGTTATATCATTAATTGACTTCTCCTTAAGTTTTAATGCATAAAAATCTATAATTATTTTTTTTAAATTCTTTGTCTTCATAACAGTTCAAACTACTTGCAATGTACTAATGGTGTTGCTTTCTAAGCTAATGTTGTGGTTATTTTGTAAATGTGAATTGTATAGTTACACGTTTTTCTCACTTTTTAATTGGGGATAATTAAAAATGTCGCTCCCGATTGACATCCCTGATTACCAGTCTACATACACATAAGAAATTCACATTGTAATTAGGATAAAAACATCTTGTATTTTAAATCGTCAGATTTTCTACCTCGTATATGCCGTCCACTTTGCTAGTAAGAGATTTATCTCTAAGAGATATATTGGCTTTAAATTGTAGAACTATATATTCGCATATTAGAAATATATCGTTGGCCTCACAGAATGAAATTTCATAATTATAAAATTGTGATCGATCCAAGGACCACTGTCATAGTTAATATCGTTATTTTTGGTTGATATTGAGAGAGGTGTCAATGACTTTTGTGCTTTACACTTGACTTTATCGGAGTTGCCTTCACTCTGATCCGTAAAGTATTTTGAATATAAACGCACTGCATCAGTGGACAATATAAAACCTCTTTTACTTTACTAAACTATTTAAATTTACTTTGAAAACTTGTCATCGATTCGTGGTTTGTATGGTTCCATGTTCCCGAATTCACCCATTGATATATTCATATGTTCAAAGGCACCCTAATGTATATTCATATATTCGTCAACATGTACGGTATAGAAATTTGAATAAGAACAATTTCAAATACTAAGTTCGTCGAAGATTTGATATCGCCATTTTTTTCGATAAAATCTACATACGAGAAATTTCAATAAAAATCAAAAGGACAAAAAATCGAATCATATTTCTGATGTTTATTTGAGAAATATGTGAAACAAAGAACCGACATGAAAACTTGCAAACTGGGATGGTCTCAAATCTGACAAGGAGCAATATAAATATATTTCCATCGAAAATGCAAGGAGCGTAGGCCACGTGTTCGTGATCTTGTCTTGTGCTAACGTTTTCACTTAGACCCAGGATTGATGTCATTTCCGATTGAATTTGTCTCTTCTGTCTCTGGGCTGGGCGTCCTCTTCTTCGACCGCCTTGTGGATTCCATTCTGTAACATTTCATGTGATCTTGTCTTGTGCTAACGTTTTCACTTAGACCCAGGATTGATGTCTTTTCCGATTGAATTTGTCTCTTCTGTCTCTGGGCTGGGCGTCCTCTTCTTCGACCGCCTTGTGGATTCCATTCTGTAACATTTCATGTGATCTTGTCTTGTGCTAACGTTTTCACTTAGACCCAGGATTGATGTCATTTCTGATTGAATTTGTCTCTTCTGTCTCTGGGCTGGGCGTCCTCTTCTTCGACCGCCTTGTGGATTCCATTCTGTAACATTTCATGTGATATCATCCCGCGGCCTTCTAAGAGTGTGCCCAATCCAACTCCATTTGAGTCTATTATTTTAGCGGTTATATGTTGCTGGTTTGATTGCGCCCATAGTCGGCCATTAGAGATGACCCTTGGCCAGAAAATTCGTCGACATTGTTCTTCGACGACATTGGTTAACATACACTTGTATCTTTTCCATCTCTCGGTGGTAGCGTTCCAAGTTTCACTACCATAAATCATGGTTGACTTTTTTTTAGTTTTAAAGACTTTAAGTTCAAAAAGCGTCCATACGGGTCTTAGTGGGCCGAATACCAACAAGAGAGCAGAACTGGTGTTATGGTGAACTACTAGAAAATGGTAATGTTTCCCACTTGGGTACGTTCCCCACAACACCTTCCGTCAGCTCATCACGTAAGCTTTTATTTCCCCAATTATTTTAGAACAAGTGAGCGCATCAGCTTTTAGTAGTTTAGCAGTGATACCATTTACACCTGGTGATTTGTTAGATTTTAGATTGTTGATGGAAATACGCGTAACAATTACGTCTAATGATGGGCATCCGCAGTTTATGTTGTAGTTTTGTGAGTATACCACTCACTATACTCGTAAAAGTCTGCTCAGACATCTAATTGGGCTATTTGAAAACATGGACGTAGATGCTGTTCGAAAACTTGGACCGGTATAGTCTTATTTTATAAGGATTACTTACAGGTCTCGATTAACGAACCATGTTAATTTTAAGCAATATCGAACTCAATATGCCACTTCTAGATCTCAAATCGGAAAGTTTTTACATTTATAATATCGACCATATCGATAATTATTTGTCGCTCATGATGGACAAAGCGAAACTTACATTTCTAGCTTCTACAGCGGTAGGACTTAAAATCAGGAGGAGTTTAAAACATGGACGATATGATCCAGTTTCACCAGAGATTATTATTTCTTGCTTTTTACGTACTATGCTGAGTTTGATACTGATCGGGTGGGCGAAAACATAAGCGCATAAGGCTCAATTGGGATATTGATCCCTTCTGACGCTTTATACACATTTCAGTCGGAAACGGATGCTGTTGTGGTTCTAGAGTTACTGGTTCTTAAATCGAGAAAATTCATAGTACTTAAGTCCATCAACATCCCATTAAATACCAGGGAAAACTTCTTTAAAATCAATAATTCTTTTACTCACTGATAGTCTACGTGCTGGCCGTTCTCTCTCTCATATTTTGTCAGTTACTAGAACCGGGGAACGTTTGAAACTTTGAGGCACTCCAATACTTTTGTATGCATATGATAATTACAAGATTTGTTAAACAATAACGACAACAAAACGATACACACGCGATAAACACAATAAACCAAATTAAAACAAATTGCATGCACATATGCCTGCATCTACATGTACATACGTACATACCATCGTAGTGAAGCACAAAGTTGCTGACAAAAAAATAGCACCATCATTTGTAAACAAGAACTAATTTTTTGTGCTCAACGTTCTAACCCAATAACTCGAGGTGAGAAATCACTTTTTATCTTCACAAGAACTTTATTTTCGTGCGCCACGTTCCAACCCAATAATACGGGCTGGGCATGTCGATACATTTTTCAACATTTGCCTATGGGACGTATTCGTAAAACCCACCCACAGCCGATTCTGTGCTGACATTTTCTCAAAGTAGCCCATGAAGCAACAAACAATTATCCCATTTACGGAGCCCCAATCATAGCCAGTCATAAAATTAAATTCAAATTGGAATTTGAAAAATTGTCTTTAATTTTAGTTGCCGTATGCTGTGACCAGAAGGCCCGTTTCTGGACCACAACACGACATATGTAGGTCTTACAACCATAACCATTTTAGAAGACGCAATTCACATACAATACCACGTTTAGCCATGGATCGTCCACATGTTATGGATATATGTTAAGAAAATACTCAAAAAATTGCAGTATGTTTGGTGCTTAACTTTGGTCCTTAAACCATGTCTGAGTGTTGTGGTTGGAGTTCTATCACAACCGTTTATTTTGAGCTCTGTTCCTAAACTAAATTGAAGACAACAAAATATTCTCAATGATCATCATAAGCTTAAACCATTGGCATTGCACCTTCGTTGTTGATTTCTGTTGTGTGAATGAGCTCACTATGTTTTCATCCGTCCGGAATATTAGGGTGGGACGTTGGGTTAATTATTGATTTTGTTAGGCGACGGAAATTATGTTAACTTAAAGACCACTAGATTAACGTCAACATCTCAGTATTGGACTGAAATCATCTAGGAAGAATTGACATTTTCAATAGAATGAAGTACAAGAACATCAATTTGTTTAAGTGGGAACATCAAAAATGAAAAAAATATTGTAGTGCTTGGGGTAAACGACATTAACAGTAACTATTTCCATTTCACAAAAAAAATTATAAAGAAGATGGGTTCCCAACACTGATGGAAAACATGGTACAATTGAACCATTTGTGGTACAATTGAAGACTCCTTGGTACCGTGGAACTCTCAATACAGTTTTTGTACAATTCACTGCTATTCATCAAAATAGTTATTTTATCAAAATTTGTATAGAAATAAAATTTATTAAATTAAACTCTACCCTCCATGCATTTCTGGCAGGGCTGTGAAGTTGGAAATATGGTCGAAGCAGAAGTTAAAATCAGTAGCACGATTCCGATTGCGACCAAGGGAAAACTTTTAGGATGTAAACAAAATTTAATACAATATTGATGAATACGAATTTTTTACTTTAAAAACCTCTTTAAAAAAATTTGAAGGCATTGGATGGAACATCTTTTAGTATCTATTTCGTAGTAGACATAGATATCAGTCAAATTGTACAAAAACAGCAAGAATTAATTTACATATAACAAAATAATGATGCACTCAATCCTCGAGCATCGCCAGATTCCCACAGGCTTTTTTAGACTTATCTATTGAAGTAAATAAAATTATATTTTTTCCGAGTCTAATCCTGCATTTACTTGTACATATTATAATAGTGCTAAAATAAAACCGAGGATATGAGAAAAAACAATGGCAAAACGTTCCGGCTGGATTCAATCTACCCATTTTTAATGTATGATTAAGGCCGATAATTATAAACTCTGTCTATTATGTTTCTCCAGCGGTTGCAGGGGAGGGTGCTGATGCTTCTTGAGATTATTTGAGTCTGTATTTTCTTACAAAGATTCCGGAGTCAAAGTCATGGCTTCTTGGAAGACATCAGTTATTGGCTGCCCAAATTGAAATACTACTCAAAATTTCTCAAAAAACATCGTTTGACAACTATAATTTGATTCTCTATCAGAAAATTTCAATAGACTGATTCAAGCTTAAAAGTAAATTTCGTTAGTGCTCCACGTTTGTGTTCTGATAGAGCTAATTATACTCATACCAAATATGTACCAGGTTACAATGAGGTATGACTAGACGTAGGTTTAGTGATATTCATTCAAGTTCTGTTTGCAAGTTGGGATAAATTAATAGTGATCTAATAAAATTATTTAAATCACAGCAATATGCAGTGCGTAAAAGAAGAAGAAGAAATGTTTTTGCTCTGATCTTGCACTTAACCAGATTACTGACCCTTTAAAAAGATCAATTTTGGTACAATAAAGTTAGTTTTGTACAATAATATGGTCATTTTGGTACAATTTAATCTTTTGTAAATTCTACACTGATTCCTAACACCACGAACTTAATAATTAGCCACTGCAAAAGCCATACCAACGGCAAACTGTAATCGTTGAAACTGCAATGACATATCAGTGGCAATTGTAGCTTTTGTTTGTGATCGCAAGTCTTGTTGTGTTGCATAAATTTGGTGGATTTATAACACGAAGCACTATGATTAAAGATCCAGTTTTTAATTATCAATTATGCGGTGGCAAATTAAAAGAATTTAAAATTTCAGTAGGATTTTGTACTACGTCTTCTCTATTCTATTCTAAAGTATCAATCAATATTTTTTATAGTCATAAAACTTTTGTGAATTTATTTGGGAAAATACATTTTATATGGGAAAATATACGGCATCTAAACGCGAGAATTGAACCCATGTGCGTAAAAATTATTCGATATTTTTAAAACCATCAGTTAAATTAGAAATCAAATGGAAAATGGGGAAGCGGATGTGTAAATACGGATTTCTTAAATAAGACTTAAATATGTAGGTAGGTCCATATTCATAAAATTTTACGAAGGTTTAAAATTGAAATTTTCTCTTTAAACCTTAGTATTGTGCACAAGGGGCTACTGTTTAAAACTACCTTTACATAATAATTTACATATTATTTTGACCACAGCTGTACGTATGTACATATGTATGCATATATGTTTTGGAATACCTATCAGTTTAATAAAACGGATATTGCGAAATCGTGTGGTACTTCGTTTATTATTTTTATTACATGGGGTATGCCCAAAATCGACGGGGTTGAGATTTCACAAGCAAATCGATGAAATTAAAGCAGAGCAAATACAAATGTGTGTAATTGTGAAATTAAACAAACGAAAATAATTAAAATTTCGTTTAAAAACAGAAAATTATTAATTGAATTGCCTAGTTCCGTTTTATTTTGTTCTACTTTTAAAATGACCTACACTGGCGGACCCTATTAGGCAGTGCTGCTGCACGATTAACACACACATTGATACAATAGTACTGTAGCTGGGAAAAATCTATTATATTCGTGTAACTTATAAATCAGGAAGTGATATACTAACCACTTAGCATCTTAGGCAATTGCCTAGGACCATGCTGTATGAAAGGCCTAATAGTACCGTTTGTAGGAGTTACGAGTACTTTAGTTTTCAACTTGCAAGTCCTGTCACGCTCAACGTACATCTCATGGAACGTTATGCAAGATTACTAGCACTTAAATTTTTATTTTTTAACTTCTAAAGAGGCAAAACCCTAAATCCGCAAGGTACCATTTATGGGGACTATATTAAAACATGTACCAATATGTTCCATTGTCACTGGCATTATTTTTGTATCTCTTAAAACGTACCAGGCTACATATGAGCAAGATATGTTTTAATACTCGTATGTGACATATAAACCGGCTGGGCCTTAAATCGTAAAGGACTATTGTATGGGGCCATATAAACAAATCAGATCTCGTATAGGGCACTCCACTACATATATACTCAGTGCATTGGCACTTTGAGGTCGGAATTATACAGTAGGTCCCGGTTAGTGCTTTCAAAAAATAATTACGTACACAGCTTGCTGATTTGAGAGAAGTTTTCAGTTTATACCTTAATGGAATCTGTTTTTGTCTTGGACGCCAAAGGACTTCTCCAGGGCAGCCTCTGCCGCAGTCGATTTAGGCAATTAAGGCCACGTCTTAAGGTTACTATTTGGTGACAAAATTGTTAATAACTAAAAATAAAAAAAACACCCATCTAGAATTTGACTGTTTTATGATTTCGATTTCGAATAATAATAGCTCTAAAGTCCTTGGCTACAAATGTTGGCTAGATCATAATTTATACACTTTTGGGTCGATGGAAACTGTTTGCTCTTGATGACACAAAACGGTGTTACTGAGCGACGAGAACCGACGTGTTAAAAACATTTTTTAAGGCGAGTCACGCAAAAATACTTTTGGACTCTTCACTTTTGGCTCCGGTCACACAATCTGACGACTCGCCTCCAAAGTTTTCCTAAAAGCTATTTAGGCATTCTTACTACTATTGCTTTAAATTATTATTTATGGCGTATGTTTTACAAAGCTCACGGGGATTTGTTCCTCAAGAACTCGTAGTTGGATATTCCAATGCTTGCCACATGTAGCATTTTCAGGTGAATAGTTTCACGCTACTATTCACCTCATAAAAAATTTGCTCTTCCCATAAAAAATACATGTAGCAAAGCAAAGAACATTTCCTTTTCGGAAATTCAGTTCAGAAAGTTCGTTTGGGTGAACGCTGCTGCATCGAAAGGATGGCGGAATTCGCAACTTTATCAGGGATGTTTACCACTAGCAGTGTAGACGTTGTTTGCCATCTGCAACAAAAATTAATGTTCCGATAATTTTAAGTGAAGGAATTTTTGACACCTGCAAAGGAAGAATTGCAGAAAGAAGCATCCGTTCACTCGTTGCACTTCAAGTGCTGTTCAGGTCTTACCCACATCAGAGAGTATAGCAAAACGGACTTTGTTGCCTCGTGCTGTAACGTAGTTCGCAGTTGGTCTCTGCATTTGGTGACATCATCATCGTCTTTACTTTCGTAGTCGTCGCATTATCCATGAGACATTATCCATAAGACTTCCCAGCAGTCTCCCTCGCAACAACATCAACACATACAGCACCTAACACCGCAGATCGCTGTTGCCATCCCTGCATCAATTTTGCTATTTAATTGCATGGCCTAAGCTCCAAATCAGTGAAGTAATTGAATTTATGAATCAGAGAAACATCATGGTCGCTGTGATCCAAGAAACTATCCTGAATGCCACCTGCACAGATGTGACGAATACAACGTGCTACGTAAGGATCGCACCAGAAGTGGAGGAGGGGGCTAATACATAGAATGTATTGGGTTAGCAGTCAAGTCTGGAACTGCTAAAATAGAGCTGCACAACGTATACATCCCGCCGGTATGACCCTTGTTATTTGCCTGACATTATCAACCTGCTACAAATTAATAACCGCTTGGCTCTAGGAGACTTTAAAGCTCACCACGAACTGTGGCATTCTCTCCTAGACAACGAACAGTGGGGCATAGCTTTGGCAGAGCAAATTGATAGCTCTACGTTCTGCACAGTGAGTGAGGACAACACGCGGCTTATGGGCGATTACCATAGCTCATCAGACATAACTATGACATCGCCTGGCCTGTTCAACGACGTCACCTGGCAACCCGTCATTTCGGTAGGATCAAACCACCTTCCTATAATTCTGTCCATCAACAGACCATCCGACTTTATAGCCTCTGAACGTCGTACATATCTCAATCCAAAAAATGTCTGTCGAGACTTGATGACATTCGTCGCTTCCACCCTACTCTGAGATCAGTAGGGTCGTCAACGAATATAAGCGGAACAAATGGCTAGAGCACTTAAAGCAGTGCAACATAAGTTCCGGAATTCGGAAATTGTGGACAACGGTCAAATCGTTTCCCAACCCTGAAGAAGAAAGGATAATCCGACAGCTGTCACGTTCGTCACAGCGACAGCGGTGAGGTAGTTATTTTCAATGGCTTTATATTGAGCACTCAGAGAGTGATAAGGCGAATAGGGGAGTATTGCGTCGTGTCCGCGCTCTCCGAAGAGGCACCTCCACAATTCACGTTGGCGAAGTTGTCCATGTCATTCGCAGCGCAAAGTCATCAAAGGCTCTAGGTCTGTACGGAATTTCAATGCATATGTTGGAGCACTTCGTACCTCGGGAGTAGAGTACAAAGTTCTCAATCTGTCGTTAGCCACTCACTTAGTTGCCGATGCCTGGAAAATGGGCAGAGCGGTTTCGCCAGGTAGCATAGACGCTTTAAGAACTTTTCCTCACCAGCCTGATCGAACATCTTCCATGTGCTGATCTCAGCATGGGTTCCGCAAGCAGCACAGCACAACAACTGCTTTGCACGCCATCACCACACGTATAAGTCGCGGCCTTCACCAGAATAAGCCCAACGACAGGACGGTCCTCGTGGCTCTTGACCTTACAAAAGCCAACGACACGGTCAATCATGCCACTCTGTTCGAGAAAAGTCTGTCTGCAGAAAAGTCTCTTCTGCCTAGTTTGAAACGTTGGGTCGTAAACTATATGTGTGGACGCCAGTCATATGTAGACTTTTGAGGCAGGATATCGAAGCCCCGTAGAGTTTAAAAGGGTGTTACCCAGGGTGAGGTGTTATCTCCCGCCTCTCTAAAATTCCTGCATCACCAGACGGCGTTGAAATTGTGTCTTACGCAGACGATTGCACAATTCTGGCGTCAGGACCTAAAGTGGATGACATATGCGAAAAAATCAACTGTTACCTCACTGACTTAGCACCCTTTTTCTCTGCGAAGAATATGAAAATATCCGCCTCCAAATCATCAGCTACACTGTTTACTGCATGGACCGTAGAGGTGCGGTTGTCACTCAATGTGAAAGTCGATGACGTCAACATCCCGACTACCAACTCCCCAAAATCCTTGGGGTCACATTGGACACCTTTTTCGATCATCTGCACATGCTACAGCTATCTGCAATAAACTCAAAAGTAGGAACAAGGTCCTCAAGTCACTTGCCGGCAGTACTTGTGGAGCCGACAAAGAAACTTTGTTGACCTCTTACACAGCGATAGCTCGGTCTGTATCAAACTACGCAGCACCTGTATGGTCGGTGGAAGAAAATTCAGACTTGCCAGAATGCCGCCCTCAGAACATCAACAGGGTGTCTTCTTATGTATTTATGAGGATACGAGGGCCCTTACCGTGCGCAGACCACCATCTAATGGACTGGATGCCTTTGTCCAGGCAGTTCATGTACGATCTTCATAATCTAGAGAGAGAGGTCCATCGGTATAAGAGAGAACTTTTAGATCATCGAAACTATCAGGCAGGTCTAAGCTACATTCACGCTGATGAAGTCCCAGCAGCAATATCCAGCTAAAGTGTGAATGTAGTGCTAGCGGAACATTCCCGGAGTTTTCACCTGAGGAAAAGATACTACCTAGACAGACTCGCGTGTCTGGTTTAGCTGAGATTTGGGTAGTGCAGCCGCCTCAATTCGTATTGGGAACGAATTGACGCTAACGTTCCGGACGTATGTCCCGCCTGCCATCAGGGACCACATGACGTGCTGCACCTCTTCAATTGTCCGGCCAAACCCTCTCAGCTGACCCCTAGGTCTCTGTGAACGCATCCAGTTCAAATGGCGCGTTACCTACACCTGGACAGGACTTCAAAACAAAATTCTTACGAGGAAATCAGAAGTATTTTTGTGGTTTCAAAAAGATGATGCGATATGTCATACACGTTGTGCATTTCTTCGTTCTTCATAGACAGGAATTGGTCTTTTGCATCATTTATAGTCCCCTTCATTTATAATCACGAACATTTCGAAGTAAAAGTGCGTACGTAGATATTTATAATCTATCGACAAAAATGCTATAGAAATTGATTATAGGTTTTATTTACTTTAAAATTGTTTAATTCCTACAAATTATTTCCTTAGGGACTCCCTTTCATGTTATGATAAAATGCCAGAAAAACAAGATTGTAATTGGCGAGATTTGTAAATCGATTACGATGGAGTTTTCTCCGGCATAGGTAGCCCAGTCCGAGAGAAAAACTTTTAATATTGTCGTATTCCTCTAATTATCGTTGAAAATTAAACACCTTGAACATCGTTTTTTTTTCAGGAATAGTAGTTACGTAAAAAAGACGTATGTACGTACGCATTGTGGCAATACTGTACACGCTGGTACGGTAAAAGGGTCAAGGGTTTGAGAGATGTTGTTCTCTAACTTTAAGTAGCTACACATATCCCTAAACTGCCTTAATCGGAAGAAGGAGGATAATCTATTCAAAACTAAGTACACTGATTTCCGCTAAGTTAAAACTAAATGGTTCTTTTGCCCGTATAAGGAGAGAGATTGTTTTTCAAAAACTGAATTGATGCTATATACCCGTACATACATCTTGACATGAACCATTATTGAGTCGTCCTTTTCAGAACGTGATTGGGAAACAATCGAACGTCGTTACAATGGAAGAAGATGAGGGATCTCTGTTGCAATCAGGTGATGCATCAAATCTCTCCATGGGAAGGCTGACAATAGTCAAGCCACATTTGAAAAATAACAAAACACCGAAAGCCTGTGAAGCGAACGAACAAACAGATGGAATGTCTCTCACTTTCGATTCGCAACGATTGTACTTTGGAGATGAACGTTTTGTTGCCATGTTACCGGAAAGAACCCAGCAAGGTGGAATTGCAAATGCACTGGTCCAGCAGCCATCGTCAAAAGAGAAGTTGATTGATATTCGAAAAAGTGTTCGATCAGACAGAAATCCAACCGATATCAGTCACCAGCCGAACATCATTAAAAAGATCAACGCCGCGTTAGCAGACAAATCAAGGTAAGTGTTACACTTTTTATAATTTATATGAAGATAAGACCGTACACCTTGGAATATAAAGAATTGTTGCAAGCCAGTTTCGAAAAAATTTGTATTTGTTATGCCCCACAACTTAAAAGGACGACCCCTATGTTCGGCAAAATAAACAAAAGCATGTTTAAAAATTGTTCTGCTGATATTATCGACATACTTCCTTAGCAAGAGTTTAATGATTTTGGGCGAGCTTTAATAAGTAGCAACTGAGATGTGGTGAGTAAGTACTAGAGGAGGGTACTTAGGGTCGATAACTTTAGACGCAGACAAATTGATCTCCTCAAGACAAAAATAATAAGTTAAATGACTCATTTTTTTTGTGAATATCTCCAAAATATTTCGGTTATAGCTGTTCCCAGAGCGATTTAACATAATCTCAAAATATTACATTTAATCCGATCTAATTTCAATTAATCTCTCAATTGAGTAATCTGTAAACTAACAAATCGTTGTTGTCGTTAGTCCAAAAGTAACTCTAACTAAATATCTTCTCGGAGCAACTTTGCCAACTTCAAC
Organism: Hydrotaea diabolus; assembly: GCA_963513945.1. NCBI lineage: Eukaryota > Metazoa > Arthropoda > Insecta > Diptera > Muscidae > Hydrotaea > Hydrotaea diabolus. The sequence goes on from OY740717.1 coordinate 109,260,912, forward strand.
AAAATCGCTTAAAGTCAACAAAATGGGTTTAACTTAAAAGTTCCCTTTTTATAAGTAATCGTCAATACTGGACTTTTTCCCCCAATAACATCGATATCTGCTCTCCTACATCAAAAAATGGCACTGCAATCTTATCATTTTGGAGTACCTCATTAGGATTAAGCGAACCGTTATTTGCCCCTACTAGGTAAGGTTGGGTTGAAAAGGTAGCCCGCTAGGAAGAAATGACGACTTCACTTGGAGGCTAAAAGTCGCATTGTGGATCCCTGATGAAAGGGAGAGAACGAGAAATGGAGGGCGAAAGTGAAGAGTTTCAGGAAAGAAAGAGTGTGTATATTAAGGGGATGTGTGGCAGCTATCCAGTTTTATTTTGCTATCCATAATGGTGTATCAACTGGTTCGAGTAGTTCGGAACAAGCCCGACCGTTTTACAAATTTGAGAGGTACATCCGCTATTTTTTCCACTTCATCGAAGTATCTACTGCCAAGAAAGGAAAGTCTCCATTCTTAAAGACCCGCGCATGTGCATAGCAAATGCTACACTAACTCCTCTTCTTCTGCGTCCTGACAACTTCAACAAAAGACACTGCACGGGATGCCTATTCGCGCTGCCATAGTGCTCCGTGAGGACTCCTATAAAAATGTACATTGATTGTTCTCCAAGTGTTAGCAATTTCCTTGTTCTTCTACGGTCTATTTTCGGCCAGAGAGACCTATATAATCTGCATTCTGGCACATTCGTCTGCTGTATTGTTGCCCGGTATATCGCTGTGACCCGGTACCCATGTCAGCGTAATGTTGTGTCTCCGAATTCGTATGAGCGATACAATGCATCTTTTCACCCATTTTGATTTTACTGTCGATTAAGTCCAGCGCCTTTATGGCTGCCATGCTGTCCACATAGTTCCAGAATCTTGTCTGCGACTATATTGATTGCAAAAATCTCTGCCTGAAAGATCGTTCATTTGTCCGGTATTCGTCGAGATATTTTTAGACTGAGGGATTCCAACTTAACCCCTGATCCTGTACCTGTTTTCATTTTCGAACCATCCGTGAAGATTGATATTAATTTTCTGATATTATAGCATCCGATGCCCTGTCTTTTCTCGTTGGAAAATCCGTCCTAAAGGGTATTTTTGGATCGACCTTTGTTTCAGCATACCAGTTTCCCTCAAACGTAGGGCACCTTGCTGCACATATCTTCATGTGTTGAATGTCTAGTATGGCGTCCAGCCCCGCCTGTGGTGTGGATCTCAATGCCCTAGTTATGCCTACACTTGCTAGTCTCTGGATCTTGGTGAGCTTATTAAAGTTTGTCTTCCCTTCAACTGCAGTCCACCATCCCATTGCTTCCATATGTTAGAATTGGTCTAATAATTACAGTGATTTTTTAAGAAAAGCTGACTTGGAGATTAATCTCTCACTGGTAAAGTATAGTAAATGTATGATGTTCTTTCTTGCATTAAAACGTTTTCCTTTACTTATGCGTTTTAGTTTTTTAATATAACTTAGGAAAGAATTTTTCGCATAATTGTCAACACTGACACACACCATTGGACCCAAAGTTAAGTGAGGGGAAGTTTTCTCCCTTTCAATACCAACCGATTTCTAACTATAAGACATATATCTGGTCAGTTGATAGAATCTACAAGGACATGGATAGATCGTCTTACAATTTTACAAATATCGAGATAAGTATTTCCAGATGCTACAAATGCTCTCCAGTCTTTGGTGGATTTACTACCCAATCCGCCATTGAAATATGTAGCTCCCTACGATAAAAAAATAAACGTTTAGAATAACAGCGGTGCCATCGCACTTAGCCAAAGCTCAGATATGGCTGTGGAAAATCCTTTTTGGAACTCAATGTGAATGCTCTGAATAAACGTGTAACTTGCTTTACAATCCACCTGATTTCAAATCATAAGTTTACAGTCCACGTTATCATCAGCTTCATCTTAAAATATGCTGTGGCACAGGAAGGTGAAGGTATACCTATTCTATTCAGTTAATCTTGTGTGAACCCGCATTGTTGCAAATGAAGTGTTGATGTAACCGACAGTTGTTTCCAATAAATGTATTTGCGGTCACCAATTGATTAGTTTAGCGTAAACACTTGATTTCGAGTGGGGCCATACATAAAATGTGACAAACCGATTTGAGGTAATTAATATCAGCTATTGAAAGCAAGCGCTAAATAGCAGAAAGTCAAGGATCACTTGCTGTTACAATTCTGGTAAAGTGTTCCAATTCATCATACAATATTTCAAAACTTGAACAGTAGAAACTCTCAATAATGGATAGCCATGGTGGACGATGGAGTGTTGTTTGATGTTTTGCATAATATTGCAAAAACATTCAGCGATTTGAAATGGTTGAGTTTAATGTGCTACGGAATATACAAGAGGTGGCAGTTAAAATAAAATTTCATTATTTTTAAAGTTAGGATAGCTGTACGATAAGAGTGTTATGACAAAATGTAGACTTTTTTAACGATATCATCGGCAAATACTCTTAATCGCGTTAAACTGATCGGGGCCGAATGAGACACACGAGAGTAAGTTTTAATATCTTAAGTCTTATGTCTGTGCAGAGAATATGTTTTTCTCCTACTCGAAAAATAAATACTAGGGTGTCTCAGCCAAATATTCAAACGAGTTGTGTATTTGTATTTGCTAAGGAATACGAGTAGCCTTATCTTTATGGCCCTTTCTGAATTATAAGAGCATTATTAGATTCTCGAATCTTAATTCAAATTAATTTGATTCCGTTGAAATGTTATTACGATCGGTATATTATTATGTTGGCCAAACATACGATTGTTAGCAAGTGGCGTGTTGTCGCCCACTTTCCCATCAGCGTGATTTCGTTTCATGCTTATATTACTTAGTAGGGACATAATACTGTTACTCGCGTTTTATGCTGTAAAATAAAAAGTACTGAATGTTTTTGGACTAAATATTTTTTAATATATTTATTGATGTATATTGTATCCAAAAAGAATCTACTTATTCGAAATGTCCGCAAAAAGGCGGATACAATTTACACACGCCTTAAGTCGCACGGCCAATCGTTAATAGCTGCCCGAACCACGTCCATTGGAAAATTGGTCACAGCTCGAACCAAAACAGTCTTAAGAGGTCCAATGTTGGGGTATCTTTTGTGACAAACCTTTTCCTCTAAAACCGTCCACAATTTGTAATCCAATGGGTTCAAATCTGGACTGCCTGAGGGTCATTCTTCAGAGGAAATGAAACAAATTGTTTCGAAGCCAGGCCTGGGACGTTTTAGCCTTATTGGCCGGCGCAGAAATTGTTTAATTTTTCCTGAACGGTAAAAATTTTTTCATCGGTGAAAAAAATTTTTCTGTGCAAGTTATCAGCGTGCTTCACCAAAAGACGTTTGCATTTGTCAACCTATTCTTTTTAAAGCTGCAGTCAATAAATGTCCGGTAAGTCGTTTGAAAGCCCCAAGTCCCAAGTCTTTTTTAATGATTCGACTCATGGACTTTTGCGTGATATTCATCTCACGGGCCATGATTTTCTGTTTTGATTTAACGGCTTTGACGACATGTTCGAACAGAGCTTGGGCGGCCCGACCGGTGACGGTCTTTTACATCTCCAGTCTCCTCAAACAGTTTTAAGCATCGGTAGACGAACATGCGGTTCTCATTATCTGACCACTCCATGATGAAAATTGAAACAATTTTAAAATCCCGTTACAGACTAACGCTATTGAGGTAAGCTTTCAAAACCCATATGACATTAACGGGGTATGTTCAGTTATACTATTGAAATGGGTGTGTTCAATGTTGTAACAGTATTTATGTCCCTACTGATTATATGTTCCAAATACACTGCTCTTACGCACTTGTAAGCCTGTATCAACCAAATTTATGTTTCTCAAGAGATTTAAACAAAAACATTATTTATTTACATAATAACGCAAATGCTATATTGTCACCAGAAATCCAAAATGATCTAACACCAATTCCTAACATTACAGGAGAAGCAAAAAAAACGTTGTGAATATGAAAATTCTTATTCTTTTTGAATGGTTTAAAAAAACGATGGTCAATTTATTTCTGTAAAAAATATTTATATTTCTTTATTTTGTGCATTTTATGTGTAATACGCCTTATTTGTTAGGGCTATGGAGTTTTGCACAAATAGGACGACTCCAGGTGCTGCAACGACTCCAAACACCGACTCTTGGAGCGACTCTGTTCTCCGAGAAATTATTTACTACAGTGGTATGCCCCGTCTACCGTAGAAAATTGAGCAATAAGCCTTATTTTAAAATCAAAATTTAAGCCAACGAGTTTAACGGGAAATTCAAAAATACGCAGCGTAAGATAAAAAACACCAATGAGCTCGGGACTTAAAACGGCACCACTCTGTGGTACAGATTAATATAATATATATAATATAAGTTAGTTTTACGGCAAATGTTTGTAGCTAACAAAAATATTTGATCTAGACTCAACTTAAAGAACACCAATCGACGTCTGTCTGTCTAAAGCAGTTCGCAATTGTTGTCCGATTTTGTGGATCAAGAAAGGAAGTTATTGAAATTATTTCTTTAGCTCTAGAATTCACGTACTACATCCAATCTTGATGGAATTCGGCAGAAGTAAGTTCCTTTTGCCAAGAACAGACGCTCTTTGATGAAAATCGGTTCAGATTAAGATATAGCCCCCACATATTTGTTTAGTCGGCTTTTCTGACCTTTCAGAAGTAAAGTGTATAATAAAGTCGGCTTTTAGCTTTTTTTTAGTTTGAGATATCAACTGTTAAACCAAAATACGTTACATTAACGCAAAGTATGTATAACATTTTGTGCCACACGTTTTTCCCCTAATTTAAATGATTACACCATGCAGCACGATATTTATGTGGGAAAACTGATCCACCTGTCGCAGGTTGCCATTCTCATTCCGTTGCCAGTCCAAGATATGCTCAACTCCGGTGTTATCTGAGACGATTTGAGCGTTTAGATCACCCATCAGGATAACAACATCATGTTGCTTAATGGAGGCTAGTGTGGCGTTAAGAAGTCAATTTATTGTTGGTGTCACTTGACTCTGCCGGTGCGTATATGACGACTGAATCGAAACTCTGTTCGAGATTGGCTTCTAAATAATCATGACTTCCAATTGATCAGTATGGCGATCATCGTGGCCTGAAACATGAATTATTATTGATCTGCATTTACCTTTGGACCTCTAGAACGAGATGGTGTAGACTCTACAATAAGAGAGTTTTGGAGGGTATTTTTGCCCCAGCTGCAATTCCACTATTAATTCCAGTTGCCTTTGATACTTGTAGTGAAGTGGCGGACTTCTTTGTGAAAATTTGAGACCAATTGGAACTAACGAACATACAGCAGTTTCAGCAACCGTGTCTCATACACGACTCTGTGTTATTCAAAACCTTAAAGCGTTTCGCACAATGAGTCGGTGCCGCCCAAGACTTCAAAACTACTGCATCGATCCTTTTGAAGTTTTAAATAATAAATTAACTAAACGAATTTTTCACAAAATTCAAGTTTTTCACTTCAAATATCATTTTTCACAATATTCTTCGAATGTTATACTTAAAAGCACTATTAATTTAACAATTAAAATTTTTACCTTGCCGTTTAAAAAATCCCCAAAAATTAGCTTTTATTGCTCGAATTAACGTTGCAAATACATTTTTGTACTCTGGGTTTCCTTCACATGAATTTGTTTCTGATTAAAATACTGATTAAGTATTTTGTTAATTTTTATAAGGGATTTTTCAATAGGTACATAAGAATTTCGTATATTTATATCAACGCACCCTCAAACATTTTAAATGATCTTTCAATGTCAAAACGTTAGTCAAACATTTTCATTATGGTAAAGTTCACTTACAAGCAACGTTTGGAAATCATTAAAAATTACTACCGAAGTTGTGCTGTAATAATTGTTCCATTCGCAAGGCTATATTGGATAAATTTGGATCCAAATTTTCACTTTTGGATGGCGCCAAAGAGACGCTGGAAGCAACGAAAATATCGCAGCCGTAAGTGTATCCGTTTAAAATGAGCCAAATCAGTCGATTCCACATCGTTCTCAGAAATTTGGCATCTCTCAAACCACACAGTTGCGTATTTTGCGAAAAGATCTTGGCTTTCATCCTTATAAGATCAATCGCAAGCCACTTGATCATTTAAAACGCCGAAACATCTCCGGTTGGGCTCTGGCAAAGTTTCACGAAAATCCAGAATTTAATTAATTGCATCCGCAAAAAATTGCTGTGTGGTGTGGTTTTTATGCCGTAGGTGTGATTGGACCGTATTTTTCGTCGATGAAAACAATCGTCATGTTGCCGTCAAGGAAGAGCGATATCGTGCCATGTTAAAAAATTATTTTTGGCCAGAATTGAATGAGCTTCACATCGCCGTTATGTGCTTTCAACAAGACGGTGCCCCTAGCCACACAATCGATTTACTGAAAGGCAATTCGGTGAGCGTGTTATCTCGGGAAATGGTCCGGTCGAATGGTTACCTCGTTCATGCGATGCGTAGTGGTCATATGACCGAAATGGAATTTCATTCTTAAAATGTAATATTTGCACTACACCTGTAAAAAATTTTAACTCTATATCGTAAATATTCTGTGTTTTATTAATAATAAAACCCTGTATTTCCAATAATTCTTATTACCAAACTGTTACCTCCAGAGGATTAAAATGTTAACAGCATGTCAAAATGAAAGTTATTTAACATTTTTTTTTTAAGTTTATCTAACCCTTGAAAAAAGTAGTAAAAATTGTTAACAAAAAGTAGAGATGGTCTTCTTCATTTGATGTTCATATTGGTGCTTTTCACTTGTTAAAGAGATAAAGATAATCTTTTTGAAATTAATATCCTTAAAATGTTAATAGTCCTGGAAAAGATACAAACGATCACGAAATAATAAAACTGAGAACTTAGTTTTGCTACAGGTTTTGAAAGGCCCCTTTTTTGTCCCTAGGAACAGTAAATCTGAGTATTTAATTAAGTAATTTAATTAAGTAATTTAATTAAATAATGATAATAAGTGCAGTATTAGGTTCGTAAGGATATTTGTTTGTCCATTTTCAGAGGATCTGTTCCTCAGCCCATAGGGTCCATTGAAAGATGCCGGTGTTTCGTCTTATCGGGCAGACCATTTTTGTACAATGGTGAAAGTTAAAAAAGAACAGCGTTTTGCGATTTGTGGCGATATTTCTTTATAGCTTTGCAGTATTTGTATGTCCGTGTTAACCTGGCCGATATTTGGACTACTAAGGCTTAAAGAACCAGTGATCCGGTCCCCAAATAAAGCCTGATCTTACAACAAATAGAGCATACTTTTTTCTATTCCTTATTTGGACGAACGTTCCCAACGGCTCTCGCACCCGCTCCTGCCGACCGAGGGGACCACGACCCCATGACGTAGGGACAACGTTCACATTATGGAGCGATCCATAATGGAGAGATGACATTAAACGTCACATACTATGTAAATAAGCTACAGATATTTATCAACAGCAAATCGCTACAAAAATTATAACAATCACTAGAAACTTAAATAAAACCCATCACCTTTATTTAGTAAAACATAACGAACCAAAACCAACTAATGTGAGTGAAAAATCCAAAATAGGAGGAACTATCTGATTTACTGAAGAAATTCTGTAAGGGCACGGCATTGCAAGGTTAAACGAACATAAAGAATATGTATTTTCGATAAAGTCAGCAAAACAGGTTGCAATTGACTGATCGTTTGAGAACTGAACATCATTAAACAAACCATTAAATTAAACTCTCGATGGCTTAGAAGATGTTTGACGTTTTAAATTAACAAATCTGTAAAATGATTTAGGGTCCTTTTTAAAACTGCCGACGAAAAATATATTCCATAATCTTAGATTCGTGATGAGATATATTGGTTTTCAGTACTGATATGCCAATGGTCGAAGGCGCCGTTTTTTGGGACCCTAGGTCATATGGATCCGGGACACAAAGTTGAGGAAATCTTAAAAATATCTGCGAAATTTAACTATAAAGAAAATTTCATTGTCTTCTATTTCACTATGAAGCTATCTGCCCTCAAAGCGCTTAAATTTAACGAAATTGTAATGTAAAGGGCTTATTCGGATTGAAGAAAAACTTTATTTGTCCATGGCTATATGTACAAGAACTTACTTTTTTGGGCATAGGACGTATGGTCTAGGGCTTGAATTTAGTCATAATGTAAAATTGATGCCCTTTTTGGGTTCTTCTTTCTTCACAGTCAATGAGGAGCTTTGGGACCGCATTTATTAAATTTTTTAACGGTAAACAGAATATTCATTCAATGGAAATAAGACAATAGGCAAGGAACATCTTGTTTCGTTTTTAAATTCACCTATGTATATGATTAGCCTGTTTCTTGAGGAGTTGCTAGCTTAGTTACTAGTAAGTTTGCAATATGGTAATCTGGAAACACTTAACAAGATTTAGAGTAATATGACAATATGGTTTCTCTTCGTAAACACAAACATTAGTCGTGTTCTATTCAGGTTACTAAACAAGCATTTGTATGGAAGATACTCGGTAAGCAAGCGAGTTGGCTGTTACTCGGTAACGAAACGAGTTAGAGTTACCTGACTTATTTTTTTAACAAAACAAATATTATGACACAGCCGGCTTCTATAACAAAATCAAAAACATATGTTTTTTGTTATTGATACAGAAAGAAAATGAAAAGAATGAACGAAAAATAAAATAGAAAAAGCGCGATAAACCAATTTCCATACATTACAATGATGCAAAAACGTTAATTGAAAATGTTTATTGTTAAGATTTAGAGACATTTCGATGTAGCTATATTATTTTAAGAGTGTCAGTCGCAACCTGACAGTCGTCGAGCTAACATCGTTTGTGATTATACGGTTGTTGTTTAGTGACTTTTTATTGGAAAATTCCCGTTACTTGGAATTTCAGTATACTAGTTTTTGTAATATTCAAGTTTGGTTAGAAGAAATTACTTAAATAAAGAGTCGATTGAAAGTGATTTACGATGAACGGGGTGTACCCCCCGAACCACAACAGGTACGATCTGTTGGATACCTCTAAGAAGAAACCCAAGAAAAGTTCAGCTAATAAACGAACACGTGTTGATCAAGATGAATATTTTCCACTCCCAGAAGTTTTACCATCTTACGATCATCTTCCTAGATTTCTAGTTGCTTCTGCTATTACCATGGATAAATCAATAGAGCCCAAACCTCTATCTTCGTATAACGTTTTCCAAATTGGCAGGGGTCTTTCCCATATAAGCAAAGAGTACACCGAGGTAACTGAGATGAAAAGTGGCGATTTGATGATAAAGGTGAACAACTTAAAAGCTGCCGAGAAGTTTCTCAATGCCAAGTTTATTGATATTGTTCCAGTAAAGATATCTTTACATCAAACTTTAAATTCTTCGTATGGAAAAGTTTACTCAAGAAAAATAATCGATGTCTCAGAGGAAGATCTCTTGAGAGATATAGATAAGATTTTTAAGGTTATTGGTGTCAGAAAATTCATGAAGAGGCATGAAGAATTGAAGGACAAATGGGTCGCAACCGGAGTTGCCGTGTTAACTTATGATTCTGTTCATCCCCCTAAAACGTGCGGACTTGGCTGGCAAACTGTAACGGTAGAAGAATACATCCCGAATCCCCTCAGATGCAAAAACTGTCAAAAGCTCGGTCACACTAAAAACCATTGTCAGCGTATACAGTTATGTGGGGAATGTGGTAACCCACCTCTACACGAGGAATGCATTAGGAAATTCTGTGTAAACTGCAACTTGGATACACATACTTCCTACGATCCTAATTGCCCGAGTTTTCTTAAATTTAAATCTGTGAACAAAATTAAACAGTCTCGAAGATGTACGGCACGAGATGCCTGGACTATTTTTAATGATGACCCCACCTCCCACCTCATTGCTCCACAAGTACCTAAACCATCATATGCAAGTGTTGCTGGAAACTTCAACACAATCAACCCGACATCAACAAATGTTACAACAAACCAAGTTAACGGTGCTCCTAAAATAACAGCCAAGGTCATTCAACATCAACAAAGAAATTCGCTCACCGATTCAAATTCCAGAAAACTCTCTTCAACTTCCAATCAAGTCTCTCAACAACACCAACAAGTTCCTCAACAACAACAACAAAACCGAAATTCTTATAACAAAATACAACAACAACAGAACTCTCATCTTAAACCACAACAGCCAGAATATTCAGTTCCTACACAGTTTTTCGAAAACATTACTTCAACTTTTCCAGGACAAAATTCTCTACAAGCTACACAACAGCTAACCTCATTAACTGAAGCTAACTCATCCTTAATTCACTCAATATCAGACGGTAAAAATATTCCACCACCTACTATTATCGATACTCTAAAGAAATCTCATGACAATACATACATTGATCTTTCTATGGACAGTGGCGATAGCCCTGACGTATCAGACAACATTATTGCAGAAACTATGGTGAATTCACGGTTGCCTGAGCAACTTAACACTCCAAACCGCTCGAATACGGGTGATTTGGAGTTGTCTCCATGCAGCCAGGCATTTACTAATTTTCCTAATCTCAGTGTATTGATTACGCCCGAGACTTACAGGAAGACAATGCCATCTAATTCTTTATCTAAATCTGAAAATTAATTATACTATTTCCCTTCTTTTTATTTTAGTATTCTTATGAACTTTGGTCTAAATATTACATTGTTGCAGTGGAATATCCAAGGATTCTTGAATAATAAGTACGCCTTGGAGATTCTAGTTTCACTTCATAAACCAAATATCATTGCCCTCCAGGAGACACACATGACAAATGGGAATGTGCATTTACTTCATATACCCGGTTACAGATCATATCATCATAATAAGGACTATACATATGCCAAATCTGGTATAGCAATTTTTGTGAGTAATAATATAAATGTTTCTGAGCACGTAAAATCTTCTGGTCAATTACTACACCAGACGTTGACTATCAATTGCGGCACTTGTTTAAAGATTATCAATATTTATAAGGAGCACGACGTTCACTTGAGTTTTGACATGGTTAGTCGCATTAACGTCCAAATTAGTGATCATTGTCTCATCGTAGGGGATTTAAATGCACACAGTACTATATGGGGTTCTTCGCGGAATACTCCGGACGCCGATATCTGGGGAAAATTTACTGATGACCATGGATTGGTTATCTTGAATGACGGTTCTCCAACTCTGTTGAATTCCCGCCACACATTAACTGCTGTCGATGTTTCTATGTGTAGTACTGATCTGGCCCCTAATTTTAATTGGACGTGTCTGCCATTACCAGAGGTTGGCGATCACTTCCCTATTAAGATTTCTAACGACACACCGACCCCGAGTAAGGAATTTATTCCACGTTTTAGGGATAATAGGGCCGACTGGACTCTATTCCAGCGGAAACTGTTGGAATGTTCTAACAATTTTCCTGAATCCACAAATGTGAACAGAGAGGCAGCTCAGGTGAAACGTTTGCTTAGGAATGCCGCGAATGAGTCGATTCCTCTTAGTCGCAAACCAAGCGCCAAGTATAAACCCGTTTGGTTCAATGGTAACATTGCTAGACTAATCAATCAAAGAGACAGGCTTTGGAGACGGTATAAAGGGAAGAGGAATTTGGAGAACTGTCTTGAATACAAGAGGGCATGTGCTAGGGTCAAACGTGAATGTAAAGCGGCCAAAAGATTGACATGGACAAATTTCCTCAACTCAATGGACCCTTTCATGGACGCCCGCCATCTCTGGAAGAAAGTGAACAAGTTAAGGGGTTCCAGGACCGATGGATTTGCTTCTATTTGCGTAAATGATGATATTATTTCACACCCGCGGGATATTGCAGACGAATTTGCTCGATTCTGGAGTTCATTGAGCTCGGACGATGCCTTTAGCCACGAAGTCGTGGCATCCAAACGTAGCCTGGTTATTGATGACTTGTCCTCATCTCCCGACCTCTACCTTGATCTGGTGGGTGTTATTGATGTCCCTGAACTTGACGAGACCCTTCAGACGTTGAAGGGTTCTACGCCATCTTTAGACAAATTGACCTATTCTATGGTGAAGAATGCCCCACTATTTTTTAGGAGACGCCTATGCCGACTATATAACAACATATTATCTTCCTCTATTTTTCCACACGATTGGAAGACGGCCATTCTGTCTCCTATACCAAAGCAGGGGAAGAATCCTAGTCTACTTGAGGGTTATAGACCCATATCATTACTTCCTGTCCTCTCTAAAATTTTGGAGAAGATTTTGGCAAGGCGTTTTTTTCGATTCACTTTGGACAAATTTTCTAGGATTCAGCATGCTTTTCTACCAGGACATGGTGTCCACAGCTTGTGTCATCGTTTAGAGGAGGTATTACGTTCCAATATAGCAAAGGGTAGACACAGCTTGGTGCTTTCGGAGGATTTGGAGAAGGCTTTTGACAGAGTGGTGTTGACTCAGATTCTAAATGAGCTCAAAAGTTGGGGAGTTCCCAAATCGATAATCAGACTCATTTTCTCGTTTCTCTCCAATCGACGGATCATTGTTAAGGTTGACGGTTACTTGTCTCGTCTATTCCCATTAGACAATGGCGTGCCTCAGGGATCCCCTCTGTCTGTTGTCCTGTACAATATATATGCAAACTCCTTAGCCAGGGCTATAGAGGATACGCCAGGTATTGATTTCGTGGGCATTTTTGCCGATAATATATTTGCGGTCTCTTCTGGTAATCCTGAGGAGGCGGAATTCAGCCTTAACGTGCTTAACGACGAAGTACAGGATTGGGCGAGGTGTTCAGGAGCTGTTGTCCCTATCGAAAAGACAGAAGTTCTCCATGTCTGTCGCAGGAGGAAATGTTCCTGTGTTCGCGTCTCTCTTGCCGACAGTGTTATACGCATTGATTCTCAGATGAGAGTTTTAGGTATTGTTTTTTCGAAGAATTTATTGTGGGATCGACATGTGAAGTATTTGGAGTCCAGACTCGATAAGATAAACAACTTGCTGAAACTTATTTGCTCTAGGAACAAGGGCCCCCATTTAGATGTCGCCGTAAATATCTGTAAATCTTTGGCCGTTGGAACTCTTTCACATGGTATCACTATATATGGTTGGACATCGAGAAGAAATGTATCTAAGCTTAATACTGCTATGAACAAGTGTTTTAGGACTGCTACGGGTCTTCTTCGTGCTACGCCCATTGACTCATTAAGGGTCGAAGGCAGGTTCACAGATTTTAACATGCTTTTGGAGGAATTCTCTGTAGGTCTGGCATCTAGATCGATCAGCCTGACGTCGGATGATCTTCATAACGTCTTTTGGAATAGGTCTTTTTTCCGTGTCAGGACTCATGCCTCGTCCATAGGACACATCTTACATCTTTTGTCAGAATACGGCATCACTTTGCCCGCTAAACCGATTCCTTCATCTCGTGCAAGAAATTTTGTGAGAATTGACGATAGTATCAGTATACATAAGAAGGATTCTACTAACCCTTCATGCTTTAGGTCCCTGCTATCAGACCGAATCGCACACCATCGACCAGACATGATAATCTTCACTGACGGCTCCTTTGATGGAGTGAGAACATCACTCTCGGTTGTTAGACAGATCTCCGATGTACAACATGATACCATTTTTGAATCCCGCCTTCCAGATCGTACAGGTATTTTCTCTGCTGAACTTGCCGCCGTTGAGTCTGCAATTTCATATGCTTCCGGGCAAGCAGGTAGTACTCTCATCTGCACTGACAGCCTCGGTGTCATAAAAGCTTTACTCAAGAACAGAAGAGACGTTTATGATGGCCTGCTTGGCTTAATGGACCCCTCTTGCAGTATAATTGTCCTGTGGATTCCTTCGCACATCGGTATATTTGGTAATGAACGGGCTGATGAGGTGGCCAAAAATGCTTTAATGTCTCCTGATATAGGTAGAACTCCCTGCTTTCCAAGTGCTATTCTCAATCCCTACAGATCTCTTCGCAGGTTGAATGACCTGGAATTTTGGGATAAATCGAATGTTTTCCTCAAGCGCATCAATCCATCTGTCTCTAGGCCCATGTACAACCCTAACTTCAGTAGATCTGACTGTATTTTACTGTCTCGCCTTAGGGTCAATAAGGCTATTTTTAATACCCGTCACTATTATGATAGAACAACTCCAATGGAGTGTGAATTTTGTTGTACCGTACTGTCAGTTGATCATATTCTTAGCGACTGTCCCATCTCTAGGATCGACGCACCCTTGACAAGTGTGCTTGATTGCTCCTTGAATGTTATGTTGCCGAGAATTCGTTCATCACTGCGTGCACATGATTTAAGAGATGTTTAGACCAGTGTTCATCAGTTATAATGTATATTAATTCACCAATATTTATATTATCTATAACACCTGACATATCTTTATGTATATAGATTTTATTTTTGTAAAAAGTATAACTTTTTCTTTTTTTGTTTAACTTTTTAAAATTTTTCTTTTACCTTTACCATTATTTTCATTTTTCTTTTTTTTTTAATTATAATTTGTTAAAATAATTAACTATGAACGAAACTTTAATTTGTAATATCAGGTGCATATGGTCTCAGTCACCCGGCACCTTTCATATATTTCATAAATTGTATTTATGTAATATATTTGAAATAAATAAATAAATAAATATTTTAAGAGTGACTTAACGAAAATTTTGGACCAGAGACGTTGATGCTGTTGACTTGCTACAGAGTCAGAAAGGTCGAATTTGAATGTCACCGGCGAAAAAGAAATGTCTAACGAAATTAAATTTGACAATAAAATGTTAACAAAACAAGAAACTATACGAAATAATAAAATTCGTTTTCCACAATTTGCTTATTCTGTTTGTTTGTAAACAAACTTTTGTTGTGCTTATGCTGCCATCTGATTTAAAATGTTGTTGAATGTTGCCAGAATACCATATTGTTACCTAACTAGGTAACTAAGCTAGTTACCTGAAAAGAACACGAATATTGTTTCTCTTTGTATAAACTAAAGAGAATTGAAAAACAAGAGGATTCATCAGCGTAATCCTCAAAAGCAGACAATAAACGACTATGGAGGTTAATTAAATAATCAATGAAATTAATTAAGTGCTGCTACACTTTTGCATTTTAAAAATGGGTTTGAGCTGTCAGTTGGTTTATAGTTGCACTAACCCAATCTCGTGCAGTTAAAGCCAATACGAAGTCGCCGATGAGATATCTTCGATAATTTTTTAGAATACATAACCAAAAATATACGTTTGTTTGAATTTTTCTGGAATACGTGGTAAATTATACTTGTTTCTTTAGCGACTTGAGGCTAACATGCGTGCCGAGTAACTTCAATACAAATGCTAGTTCAGCATCCTAAACGAACACAGCAATTGTAAATGTAGGGTATCGAAGTGTACAATTTTGCAGAGTCATGTACTTTAAGCTATTTCACCATAATCGATAGAAAAAAAAGATTGCGGTTTTTTTTTTTAATTTGTTCATTTTGAACTCCTGGTGACGATATGCAAGGTATCAGATTCTGAATTTCAAATAATATTTTGAATTTCAATTGGAGTCTTTTTGAATTACAAATGGAATTTTTGAAATTCAATTAATATTTTCTGAATGACACTTGAAATGGTGTAGAGCGGTAGAACCTCAATTCGGGAGGGACCTTTTTGAAACCCTTTTGAAAAACCATGTGTACGGGCTGATTTTATCAGGGATACAGTGCCTTCGTACATTAGCTAATAAAAACTTGATTTAATAAAAACAATGTCATGTTGGGACATACAGGCTAAATAAAAGATTCTGCATTATTATTTCTTTAATATTATAAATACCGTATTTGTATTTTATCATTAAAGTTATAACTAGATGCTGTGCAAAGACATTATTGGTACACTGTATTTACAGGCCAAGCACGCTTCTTCACTGCGAGGAATATGAAAATACCCGCTCCAAATCATCAGACACACTGCTTACTTCGTGTACCGCAGTGGTACAGGCAGATCTAAACGACATTTACACTGATAAAGGCGCAGCAGCAGGATCGAGCTATAGCGTGAATGTACTTATAGTATGACCAGGAGAGAGGAAGCTACCTCGACAGGCTCGCGTGTTTCTAGCTGAGCTGAGATCTGGATGGTGCAACGCCCCGAACGTTTGTCCCGACTGCCATCAGAGCCACATGACGTGCAGCACCTCTCCAATTGTACGGCCACGTTTAAATGGCGTATTTCCTTCACCTGTGCTGTTGCCCCTTAGATGAACAGGATTTACAAAACAAAATTTATTGTTGTTACAGCAACAACAACTGGCCGCGTACAAAGCTCTATGCTAAACTTTGTGTGGGAAGTTATTCTAAAACTATGTTTAAAGCATGAATCATAATAATTCGGCGTATTTGTATGTCAGCTAATATAAATTATGGTCCTTAACAGTTAATTGCCATTCCATAGAACTACTAAGTTTTGTCGAAATCAAACAGCAAACGTGGCTTTCAAAGAGTCACGACCAGAAATCAAGAGGGACCTTTGTATGGGGGCTGTATAAAATCATGAACCGATATGGTCTAAATTATAAACAGTTAATTTCCATGCTATGAAGCTGCTTCGTGTCAGATTCTATTGAGATCGGATTATTAATGAAGTTTCTAGAGCACCGGTATATCAAATCATTACCGATTTGACATATATTCAATCCTAACTAGGCCTTGTCCAAAAGACAATTTCATACCTCGTTTCAGCAGCCGAAGTCAAAGCATTTACCGATTTGACCTATATTCAATCCAAATTAGGCCTTGTCCGAATGACAGTTTCATACCTCGTTCAGCAGCCTAAGTAATCCTATGGTGCCGACTTTTTTATAAAATACCCCAAAAAGTGTGATTCTTGAAGATGTTGTTTGAGTCCTTGTATAGAGAACCTTTTTCCCTCTGAATGGAATTGGTCCATTATAAATTCCAAACAACTTGAAACAACAATATGTTTTCTCTGCAATGTTTGGACTTTCTAGGTTGATTATTGTGACCGCTATCATGCTTTCAACGAATACTCTGACCGAAGGACGGTCGAACATCGCTAGATCGTCTTAGAATTGGACGCTGATAAAAAACATATTTACCTTACTTTATAGGGTACCATATAAATATTTTACGATGTACCAAAGAAATGCCAAATTTGCTACACCCCCATCCTATGGTGAAGGATATAAAAGGGCATATGTGGAAATTATCAATTTTTTTATTACAAAAAAAGGCGATACTTAAAAGGCCTATGTGATATTTTTGTATATATAAGTATTGTTGTGTCACTCGAAATGGAGCCTTAAACTGAAATTTTTTTAGTAAAAACGTGCCAAATCTGTATAGGATTTGACTGCAATTAATAATTTTCGGAAATTCCGCGGAATGAATAAATGCAACCGTTTTTGGCTCGGAAAAACACATAGGTCTCCTGCTGGAAACACCGACGATATGTACGAGGGTTGCTATTTATATTTCGGGTCCGGCAATAAAAACACAATAATTTATCATTGGAAGTTTAATTGTTTTCAAAATATTCTCCTTTAAGGTCAATACACTTTTGTATGCGACCAAACCAATTTTCGAAGCACTTTTCCCAAACTGCTTGAGACTCTCCAAAACATGATTTTGGAACGCTTCAACAGCTGCTTCGGGCGATGAAAAACGTTGACCATGCATTTTTTTCTTAATGCTCGGGAATGAGAAGCCATTGGGTGCCAAATCAGGGCTGTACGGTGGATGGCCCATCATGTCGACATCTTGAGTGGTCAAATAGCTCATCGTTTTAGCTGATGTGTGAGAGCTCGCATGGTCGTGATGCAAAATGGTCCATCTTCTCTTATTATCTTTCCTCATTTCTCCGAACACTGTTGGCAAACAGATGGTTGTATACCACTCAGAATTGGCCGTACTACGTTCCACTAAAGGCACTGTGGCAACATGGCCGGTTATACCAAAAAAAACGCAATAATTTGCTTCGATGTACATCTTTCACGAACATGACAGATCCATGATTCGTCCCCTATGACAATGTTAAACACTGCTTTTGAGCTACCGCAGTTTTACTTTTTCAACATTTCTTTGCACCAATCCATAAGAGCCTTTTTTGAGCATACGTCAAATTATGTGGGATCCAAAGACAACAAAGTTTTTTCACAGCCAAATAAACATGCAATATCTTATTGATGCTTGTCATACTAATGCCCAAGGATGAGCATTTTGAAATTTTCCGACGGTAACGCTGGGTGTAAGGTATAAAATGACAACAAATCGGAAAATTTGTAAAATGTTTTAAAAAAACCCATATAAGCCCTAGTTGTATCACGGTACTTTCGATGTCGAAAATGTTTCAAAAAAGTACAATTGTATCAACATGCAAAGCTTGATACAATTGTACTGTTGCAAAAATATAATTAAATATGTTGATATACTTTAAGAGATTTAATGAGTTTCAGTATTATTTAGGCACAATAATTCGTTAACCAGAAAAGTTAGCTGTCCAAAATTGCATTTTTATCTTCATACCGACGACATTTATTATACCCAACTTAAGAAAAATCCAAAAGGATGAGAGAATTTCTTCGTTGAGTTAATATATATTTACCCTAAGGATAAATTGAGTAGACCCAGATATCTGACTTAGTAGGGAATCTTAAAACAATTGGACCTGTCCATGAATTTTTTGAAACTGTAGCCTCTAGATACGTTTCGGATTGATTTTAATAAAATCTTAAAGAAAATTGATTGAAATCTTCAGAGGGTGCATATTTGGGCTTGTGAGGAAAATGAAAGACTTTTTTCGCAACTCAAGATCAGCCAGTATTGGCGTAAAACCTGCCTGAATACTCGCATAGCCAAGTTCTTTCGAATTATACAATCATTCTTAGGAGCCAAAAACCTAACGCCCTTACTAAAGTTATAAATAGAGGTACTTACAAATAGTGGAGTTTCCTAACGATTCAAATGCGACATACATTTTTAAGACCAGCCCCAGACGCTGTAGAACAGGTTTCTCCAATCATGGACAGAATTTACGTTACAACCGTCATGTCAAACTCTATTCTGTGATGGAGGGTACACAAATCAAAAAGATTCAAGCTACAATAGGTGTCATCGGCGAGTTCCAACCTTACGGCGAAATTCAGCTGATGGCCATGAGACAGAGTTTTCGTCAATATTGTACATAAAATCATTGAATGGGAATAAAACAGCATGCATAGTAAATTAACACATCGCTCCATTTCTGCTTTGAAAACTGTTTGAGTTGATTTAAATATTGACATTTTCCCATATGGTACACATGAACCTGAAAAATTAATTGGAAAAACCTTTTGGTGGGAATTGTGTGCATCATTTGTATGGGGGAAATTGAGTTATGGCGGTCTTCTCGCTTATGACCGATTACGGCCGATGTGTGTGGCCGCTTTCGTTGTACGCTGTATCTCTTTAATGAGGGTCATGCAGATATGGAGGTACAACGGCATGAATGTTGCAGGAAGCGTGGCACGAGTGGATACTTGCCATAAAGTCACTTGATTTGAGTTTAATTCGCCAGTGTCATTTTTATTATTTCGTAGCCCGACGGAACAGCTGTTGCTTGGGCTGTTCAATGACACCAACACAGATGATGCTACTTTTTTATATGGAATTCTTATCTAAACGGTCGTCCGGTCGGGCGGTCGTACATACATGTGCATATTACTGTGTACATACATATACTGTATGTAAATATTGACTTATGTATATTCATAGTCATATAGGTAGTTCGAGAGTCAACGATCTGCGGCCCTTGAGAGATACTCGTACTGCCACAATGATGTTGCTAGTTACTTTGTGGTGGCGATAATGCTGATGTTGATAAACGTTTATAATGATGAAAACGCTTTTCTACAGGAAAAAACGAGGAACATTCTCGACAATGTGAAGCAATCATTCTTGTTTGCTTCCTAGTTTCATTGTAGTACTTTTACAGCTTTTATCTGAGTTTTGTAATGCCGGAGACACGATGATAATCATCATACCCATTGTCTTGGGCGTGTGGTTTGGTTATTCTGTAAACACAAACAACTTTTCACAACCTCGTCGTGTACTCTCAAATGTGGGGTTTTTTGGAATAGACTCGATTGAAGTCGCCCTGGATTAAGAAACGATTATCCGTTGTGATTCGGAAAGTAAACGTAAATTAGACACACTTCTGATCGGAATTTAGATAATACATTTTCTGTTAAAACATTTAAAGTCGACTTAAGTGGATATCGTTTTTATTGGTTATTATTTGAACCCAAGCGTAGAAGCAAGCACAAACATATATCGGCACTTGCTTAACGAAAGAGTGGTAACTCGAAATCGACGAATGTTCGGTAGAGACAACAAAACTATTCGCTTACACAAGGTAAAGTACTCTAAAATATAGAATGTGTACAGTTTTTTTTGACGAAAGAGAAGAGATAGCGATGGATATTTTTTACAGTGGGTAGGAATGACCCCTGTACGTTGTTTTCTTACAAAAAAGAAAAAGAGTTGAGCGTTGTTTAAGCCCTATTTTTCAATTGTTGCCAATCACCGTTAATATCTGAAAGGAAGATTTCAGAACTGAGATGTTTGAATGTGTTGACTAAGATATATTTTTCTCCTGGAAATACAATCATGGCGACTGTGGCATGTTCGTTTTTAATTTTTCAAGGGTTTAAGGAATGTTGACAACTTCTCAGACGAGTCTAGCGATGACAAATTACACTTTCTACCAGAAAAGTGTAATTTAATATATTTCTCTTGAAAAATATATTGGCCGTTAGGTCCCGACCATTGAGACTTATCGAATTAGTAGACTCTCCGATCTTAAGTGTGCATTGCAAGCTAGAAATTCTAACATGCTTAGTTTACATGAACATCTCACCTAGTAGTGTATGTAACGTTCGGAGTGAATCAGCCTAATAAGACCACTAAATTTCTTTTAAAAATAAAACCAATATTTAATATTCTCCACCATAGAATAGAGTGTTTATGTCATTCAATTTATAACATCTTGAAATACGTGTCTGTGACCCTATAAAGTATACGAGTACGAAAAAGCCGTAAGCTGATTTCAGAAATTTTACAGATCTGTTTGTTTGAAAAATATATGTTGTGATTTTTGTGTAACTTACGTGATTTTTTTATTTCATTTGACGATATACATATTATGTATATTTTTGATAGTAAAATTCCATGACTAGATCATGCCCGTCTGTCTGCTGGAATCAAAAGGGGCTAGTGTCTTCTTACTTACCAGATAAATGTCGTATTGTTTTAGCTCGATTGGTAATAAAAATGAACCAAATCGGCCAAAAAGAACAGAACTGACGACCAAATTTTTTTGATATTTCCACTATAAATCTTATATAATCCTCTATAAAATTTATATATACGTATTAAACATCCTGTAAACGATCGTCGTCATTGGGAACTCAAAAACCACCCCTCATGTTCGGGTACATAAATTTTCTCACAAATCCAAAGAACGGGTTTTCCCATTAGGGACATAACAATTTCGTATCTTTATGTCAACACACCCCAAACATTTTAAATGATCTTTCAGTGTCAAAACGTTAGTCGAAGACAACACTTTCATCATTGTAAAGTTCACTTAATTCTGAGTCGGTGGCTCTGGCAAAGTTTCACGAAAAATCATGTTTAGCGATGAAGCCAATTTCTGGTTTTGTCAAATAAGATAGCAGAAAAGGCGTGGACATGGCCCCACCATTGCAATCCCTTTATTTTAATATAGATTCCCGCCTGGTGTCTGCCAGCTGGTTCTCCCAACAACTTTAGTAAGAAGTTAACAATCGTCTTTTAATGTGGACCCTCTCAAACGTAACATTCCGCCCACATTGGTGGGCGGAATGTTACGTTACACGATCTGACTAAAAATCAATACGTCTGGTCTTAACTTAAAAACTTGGTGACAAAGAAATTATTTTCCAGCCTCGTTCCTTCTGCCAACTCCCATACAAATTACACTGATTTAGCCCAGATTAGAACCCACATAATTTGTCACCTAGTGCATTGAATTCGCTGAGTTTTTGTCAAGTCCCATTCTGGTAACAACCGTTCATATGCACCATACCGCCCACTTTTGGCATTCGCGTAATAATTACACTGTTCAACACTTAATTTGCGGCTGAAGGTTTGATAGTTTACACCGATTTGCAAGATTCACTCTAGTTTAGAAAGATATTCACATTAACCGTTATTTTACAATCCGATTAAATTGGACTGAGCTACTCAAGATTTAGTCAAAGAAAAGCTTTCCCCTTCGGTACCACCATGTTTTTGAGATTGCACACATGTTTATGAGTTATCATCACAAAGGGCAAACTTGTTATTAAATCCTTGAGGTAGAAATTTTAAATGTGGGTGATATGAATATAATTAACGCTAGAAACGAAAAGTAAGAACATTTTATCTATGAATCAAACTTGTGGGGTAAAACCCTTATCCCTTCAGTTTGTAATATTTTTTTTTGATTGTTGGTAATCCCAAATCGTAAAACAAAATGGGCAAAAGGGGAAAATAGCTGATAGTGATGGACAGCAGATGTATGGAAAGTTTATACGAGGATAAAATGGGATTCAACAATATTTAATCAAGAGGATGGCAAAGAAAATAGTTATGGGGATATAACGGGCAAGAAGTTAGAAAAACAGTATTAAACCAACAGAATGGCATGGAAAAAGTAGTACGGATAAAAAAGGTCCGAAAGGTCCGAGCGAAAAATAAAAAGTGTGAAACAATAATAAATTAATGCGTTGACATGGAAAGTAGAAATAGGGATAGAAGGGATACAAATGGTCCAAAAGGGGCCAATTGACTTAGAAAAAAGAAATGGGTATAAAGCGGATTTATAAGGGCTAAAACAGGAGAAACAGCAGGATGTTAGAAAAACAATATGAGATCAACAGGATGGCGTGGCATATAGCAATAGGGATTAAAAAACACAAAACAATGTTAAAGCAACAAAATGACATGAAAAATTGAAATGGATAAAAAAATAAAAGGGATAACAATTGTCCAAAAGTGGCGAAATATAAAAAGCGATAAAAAAAACAATAAATCAAGAGGATAACATAGAAAAGAGATATAGGAATCAAAAAGGGAGACAAATAATATCAAATCAACAGGAAGGAATAGAAAATATAAAAAAGGGCAAGACAGTCAAAATATCGAAAGTAAGACATGCAATATTAAATACACTGCATGACATAGAAAATATGTAAACTTAAAATCTAGTAAATACTAGAAAGCATTGATAACCACTCAGTAGAACACTATACGGAACTATTCCTTCCGGATGCCGGATTTATTTTGGGTCGTTTTCTTATTGGTGCTTGGGAATCAGGATTAGTCAATGTAGAGGACAACGAGGCAGAGTATGTGGCAATTGCAGTACACGTTCTACTCAAAAATCTGATTTCTACGATTATAATGAAGAAAGAACATTACAAAGTTAACGGAGAAGGGTCTTTCTTTTACGACGTGGGAGCACCATTAAAAGGCCCCTCAGTGCGCAACACGGTCACAAGACAAAAACTAGATGAAGGCCTCTTAGAGCTAGACAAAGAGATAACTTCACCAAACTTTATGCGAAGATCCAACGATGATATCACCTTTCTTTCGGCATGCGAAGAAGTTTGTGCTAAGAAGACAAAGGAAATCAACCTCAAGGATTGTCAACGGGCGTTTAACGACCATAATTTAATACTCAGTATATGCCATCAATATGGAAAGACTAACTCAAATGTTGCACTGAAGTACAAACATTTTATTTTTAATTCGATATTTATAAATCAAAGGTAAATTGCAATGTGAAAAAATCAAAGTTTAGAAAAGGCTGGTTTTTCTCCCTTGGTGAGTTGAGCGGCAGCCGCTTGTGCAAAGTCTTCAGACTGTAAGTAGGGTTTGTTCATTTCCCGCTTAAATAAAATGTATGAGTTTAGAATAATGTAAAGAAAAAAATCTTAAAACTCATATTTGGGATAGAGGAATACTTGTGTGATACGACAGTTTTCCTCTCACGAAGTAGCAGGTATTTGCTAGTTTTATATAAACATAACGACGGAAAATGTGAATCTATCTATAGATGACGGTATATGTATGTCGGATCAACCGACGAAACTTGCTTACTTGTTTTAAAAAAAATATTGACATAGTATTTGCGCTTGGTTGCATTTTTAAAACCTTAACGAAACATACATATTGTACTTCCTAGTAAGCACCAAAACAGACGCATTTGAGGACACTCTTATGTACAGCATCGAACTGCCCGTAAAGGGCTACAATTTCTTATACACGAATACAAATTATTTTATAACTTCTTGTATTTTCCAAATAATGCCTATTTATTGTCTTTTTTTCGTTTTGTTTTTGTCGACTTAATACTTTTATGGTATTTTTAGCACAGACCGCGTGACGTTGACAATGCCTTTTCTCAGTGAGCCGCACCAGGCGTTGGAGTTGTCATTCGAGAATGTAACCGTGTTGCACAACGATCGTAAAATACTGGATAATGTCAGTGGAGCTACCAGGTTAGTGGTGTCACATTGTGTTTTATTGGAGTTGTTTATTCGTATATATTTCTTGTTTTATCGCCCGATTGCAATTGTGTAGTCCTGGCGAAATTCTGGCTGTGATGGGCCCATCGGGCAGTGGAAAAACCACGCTACTGGATTGCCTGAGTGGTCAGAGGCGTTTATGCCGGGGCAGCATATGTGTGAACAGCGAAGTCATCTCGAAGAAGTGGCGCCGCAAGATTTGCTATGTCTTGCAGGAGGAGATTTTCTTTTCGGGCCTAACATTGCGGGAAACCGTTATGTACGCGGCCTTACTGCGTCTGCCGGAGAAAATGTCGAAAGCCGACAAGATCAGTGTGGTAGACGGTATTGTAGAATCTCTTGAGTTGACGTGTTCTCAGCACACTAAGTTTGGCGACTACATGCACCGGGGGCTGTCGGGTGGCGAGAAGAAGAGGGCCAACATTGCCTGTGAACTGCTGACGAATCCGCTGTTGATGCTGTTGGACGTAAGTTTGTTGGCTGGAATGCTGTTCGATTTAAGCTTTCGCAAGGAATGGTGATGTGTGACTTTTGGCCTTTTTGCAGGAACCCACTTCTGGTCTAGATAGTCATGCTGCGATTTCACTCCTGAAAATATTGAAGCGTTTCGCAATCCAAGAGCATAAAACCGTTGTGATAACGGTACATCAGCCTTCGTCGGAAATGTTTCGCATGTTTGATAAGCTGTTATTGCTTTATAACGGCTGCACGGCGTACTTTGGCGAGGTGAATAACATTTACGAATACTTTCAAGATATCGGCGTGGCCATAAAACCCCATTATAATCCAGCCGAATTTGTACGTAAGTAAATATGTAGGTATATACACATCTGTATCTTTGTACCTCAGAGGCAATTGGCATGTGTCGCTATGTATGCGTGTACGTCAACAGATTAAAAACAATTGCAAAATTGGCAACGATGAGTGAAAACTCCTCTGGCGATTTAAAATAATTTTGTTCACTAATTGTCTGCGCTTCATTCCACGGTTCTTTTAGGCGCTTAACTACGTGCATGTTAGAAGGATCTTTCACTCGAACACAACTGGTCTCAATTGGAGTTTTATTTTCAAATTTAAAATTACCCGGGATACCGACTGTGAATTTTAAAATATAAATTTACGATTAATAAATAATTAATATTTTTGTAAAAAAATGAGAAAATTTCAATTGCTAGGGACAACCAGGGTCATGATATTTGAACACTTTGGTAGGAAATTTTTTGAAGAACAAATAATTTTTTTAAAAAACAATTTTAAAGACTTTAAAGGTCCTATAAAGATTTATTGTATAGCAAATAATAAAGTATAATATATTTTATTTTTCCCGCTTGAAACAACCAAGGACAACAAAGTGGCCCATAATCTCAGAATCAACCACGTACTACTTTTTACTACATTACTACTCCAAAACCAGGAAAATTAGGAATTTATTACGTTGGGAATTAATTATATAATTTGTTATTATTTAACATTACATTACATTAGATACTAAGTGTTGCCTGGCGCCATCTGACATTTCCATTGGAAACTTTGACATTTTTTTTAGCAGAAACGTACTCAGAACGTTTTGACGAACGACCATCATTTGTGTTGTTTACAGTGACTTGAAAAAATCAATTTGGCAAAATAGAATTAACTCGTGATCATTTTCGTGCGATCATTTTTCACAAGTGGATTATCACGACAATGGTGCATCGATGTACTTAAATCTTTGGAAGCACTATCCTAAAGCACTGTGAAAAACTGGTTTAATGAATTCAATCGTGACCGACGCTCGCACAAAGCCGAATGTCGTCCAAAAACGGGCGTTGTGCCAGAGAACATTGATGCCGTGCGTGAACTGATAATGCAATATCGTCATGTGACATACCGTGAGATAGAGGCATCCTTGGGCATTTCTTCGACCAACATACATTCGATACTGCAGGAACACCTGGCCCTAAAAAAGGTTTGTTCTCGTTGGATCCCGCACAATTTGATAATTGCTTAAAAAAGGCTCGTGTCTATTGGCGCAAAGAAATTTTGAAAAAAATACGATCGCGGTACTTCAAAGGACTTTTATAAGATCGTCACAGGTGACGAATAATGGATCTATGCGTATGAGCCCGAAACAAAACAGACATCGACCGTGTGGATCTTCGAAGACGAGCCAAATCCAACGAAAGTTGTTCGTGGAAGAAGCACTTCGAAGTAAATGGTCGCCTGTTTCTTCGGCAAAACTGGTCATGTGGCGACCGTTCTGAGTGGTACACCACAATTTGTTTGCCTGACGTCTTCGGGGAAATTCGAAAAACGATCAAGAGAAGACGAATCATTGTGCACCATGACAATGCGAACTCTCGCACATCGGCTCAAACCAGCGCCTTTTTGACCGGCCAACACGTCGAATTGATGGGTCATCCGCCGTACAGCCCTGACTTGGCACCCAATGACTTCTTTTAATTCCCGCAGATTAAGAAAAAAATGCGTGGTCAATGATTTTCGTCGCCAGAAGATGCTGTTGAAGCGTTCAAAAACCATGTTTTGGAGGTGTCTTAAGCGGACTGGAAAAAGTGCTTCGACAATTGATTTGAGCGCATGCAAAAGTGTATAAATCATGCTGGAGAATACGATAAAAAACAATAAAACCATTTTTGATGATAAATATTCATATTTTCATTAAAAGGCATTAAAAAGAATAGATAGGGTAATGCCACTTGACATTAATTGCACGTTGGTTACCTAGTACATTCCCTTATCTGCAGAACACGGGATATAATGTTTTTGTCTTAAGAGTTGTAAACCAATTTTACCAATTTCCAAACATTAGGGAAAGATTTAGCGCCCTAGGGCCAAATCGTAAAATGTATGTCATGTTCAGTTTGTTCAGAAAAGTGCACTGTTTCTGACAATCCATAAGTCACTTGTCTGTGCAGCATGGCGTAAATGCAGGTAAATATACGAGGTGAAAACCCACCGCTTAAAAATTGTTTGATGTTCCTTTACTGGCATGAAAGTCAGACACATCTCCAACACAGCATGGTAGTTGGTTAAACGAACGTAAATACTGTGAAATATGTTGAAATAACTCGAGACCATGATTTCTGCGAAATGGTACATGCTGGATAAATTTGAAAACCGGAATCAAAGTCTATTGAGTTATTTTTGTTTGATCCTTGCTTACGAATACTTTGTTGCTGAGTGTAATTTTTATTTTAGGTATAGAAAGAAATTCCATTAAATATGTGTTCGTTGAATTTAGTATCGCATCCTTTCGCTTGCTACTTGGGGTAGTTTTGGACTTACTTAAAAGCACTAAGATTAGGCGAATAAAAAAAATATAAATTAAAATTTGGCCACATAATATAGATCGTAGTTGTTATCTTTGTACGAAATGTGGGTGATACATTTCGTACAAATCGGCCTATCCGTCCCAGAACAGCATGATTTTTAGTTAAGGCTTAAATTGCATTTGGGCTTTTCAATTTTTCAACCAACAGCAAAAAGACACAAAAATAAAGAAATGACAGCAGCCATTTAAACGATTATAAAGAGGCGTTGTATAACTTTTCGAGAAAAAAGATATTAGTAACGTATTAAATATTCAGACCCAATTTGCATATCAGCGCGAGAAAAGACCAGAACACTGATAGCCAGACGACCCATATCACTTAATTTGTCACCGTAAACCAAACCACTGCTAAATAAAACATATCGGACCCAACCAAAAATCCCAAAAAAGTGATTCGGTTCACAATAAAAAGTCGGTAGATAAACACGCATTTGTGTGCGTGTTACGTATTATTGACATCATAAAAACAGATTTTTGTGAACCGAGCCAGTTAGACGTTTTAAGATCCCAAAAAACTATTTAAAACCCCGACCAGTGGTTCAGACCTGCAGAGAACCATTGAACCGAACCAAATCGAATTCTCAAATGGTTTGTATCCCTGCAGTTTGCACTTAAGGCACATCAGTCATGCCCGAATTTTCAAGGTGAATCGTTGGTTTGATGCTGATTGTGGTCAGTAAATCCCTCTGGCATGTAAGAATGCATGTCATATATTTCTCTGTGTCTTCAGCGAATCCTTAGTGTAGAGAATAATTATTTCTACTAAACTCATCGACCACGGTTGGCTCCATCATAGTTAGATCAGATTAAGAGCTACTCCTGGGATTCTTACTCAGTTAGCATTACAACTGCGAAGCTTGCCAATGTAAAGAATGATTAGTAACTTGACCAAAATCGAATGTTGACCTAAACCTCGTCAAAACCCATAGGATACATACATATGTATCCTGTGCGTTTGCATTCGACCTCCATTTTGTGGTTTTGCTGTGTTCCCTGAACAAATCGATAACCAACGTGTGATGTAGGTTATATCGTATATTAGAACTTGCCCAAGTTTTGCCGTTTCTTGATCCGTACAGATTCATACATAATTATTGATTTTCCATTTACAGTCGAACAATTGAAATCAAATCCGGATATACGGGAAAAATTATTCGTAGCGGCAAAGGACTCCTATTGCAACTTTCTAAATCGAAACTGCACAAGTGGCCGACCTGACCTCCCCGTCGGACAAAGTGTGGTGGAGAAGACCACGCCCCCCTTGGTGCTTGGAGGCAACACGAGCGATGTCCGACACGATATGCTGATTAATGATATAATTCATAATTATTACAACGATATTCACAATAACTGTAATCAACCTCCTCCGACTGCCATGAGCCGTCGTCATGCCCACTGCCTAAAGGGAGTTGAGTGTGGGAACAGCTGCGAAGAGGCTAAGCGACAGTTGTGCAGCGATTCACAGCCATACGCCAGTATGGTAGCATGTGATTACCCGAATTATGATTGGCTGGACTACCCCACAAGGTTCTACACTCAGTTTCGGGTTTTATCTAGTAGAAACTTTAAGGAAGCCAAGTCCCGTATGCTGTCCAAGCTGAACTGGTTTCAAACCGTGGGACTGGCACTGATGGCGGGCGCCATATGGTTCGACGTACCACGGACTGAGGAATATCTGCACGATCTGCAGGGCTGGATGTTTTTCTCACAGACTTATTGGATGCTGTTCGCCCTGTTTGGAGCCCTGAACTCATGTATGTATGTGTGTGAATATTAGAGAATTCATTTCATTGACACTTGGCATCATTGGTAATGCTTCGTTTATGTGATCGGATTGAACCCATCAGTTCCGTCCGAACGCGAGGTCATTAACAAAGAACGGCGAGCAGGCTCCTACAGGTTATCCGCGTATTATTTAGCCAAGATGTGTGGCGAATTGCCCTTGATTGTGACGCTGCCCACAACCTACCTCATCATATCATACTCAATGCTGGGTTGTCCAAGGTAAGGAAGATCATTTCACATAAAATTCAGTGTTTGGGGAATTTGTATTTTTGTTCTCCTAAACTATCCCACTGACAACTCTTTTAACCCGAAAATAAGCATCCCATAAAATAAACAAAACGTCAATCTATTCTAAGACAGGGTTTTTCATTTTGATTAAAAAGTTGGCAATCTGCTAAAGATAATTCTTCGAGCAATCGAATATAAACAAAATTCGTCAAATTAAAACTCTGTTTGCATTTAAGTTAAGTAACGCTAATGTTTACAGAATCAAGCATCGGAGCAACAACGCATATGCAAAGCTCGTTAAAAGGTAGTGCGTCGATGTAATGCATATAACGATTTTCACAGTACGATTAGATGCTTTTTTCCACCAACATAGGATGGAAGGTATATTTAATTTGCCATTACGGCTCCACAACCTCTTGTTGTTTTGGTCCTGCTCAATAAATAATTTATAAGCCCTTCAGTCATGTTTTTAAACATAAGGATCTACGCATCATCCCTTACTTGGCCTCTCTACCGGAGTCTCGGACTTCTCTGTCTGCGCTTTCCGTGGTTAATAACGTTTTGGCTGGAGCGTTTTTTTCGTTCGACCAATATGTCCAAGCCAGCGCAATCGTTTTATTTTAATGTACTCTCGGTTAGTCCGACGCATATGCTCACCACCTACGCATCTGGGGCCGTAGATTTTATAAAGGAAATTTTCTATCAAAGACTGCCAATACACATTTATCCGCATTGAAAGCACCCATGTCTCGGCGCCATATAGAAGCACAGGTAGTTTCAGTGTACTATAAAGTGTAATCATCGTTTTTGCATAGGAGGCTCTGTTCTAAGCTGTTTAGCAAGCCTAAAATAACATCTATTTGCCAACACGATTCTTCGTTTTAGATCCGTTTTGACATCGTTCTTTTGGTTTCTGGCGGATTCGAGGTATGCAAACACCTCTACTACTTCGAAGTGGCAACTGCCTGCCGAAACACTCTCGCCTATTATTCGTCGCGGCGTCTCAATAGCAGTTGCCAGCATCATTTTGGTCTTGCCCTCATTTACCATTAGTCCCATCTAAGACGACTCTAGTTCAATCTTTGAAAAAGCTCCAGTTACATCTCGCTCTGTTCTGCCGACAATGTCTATGTCATCTATGCGTTTTCTAGGATTTTAAGATCAAGATTTTGAAGTAGTTACACGATAAGCTGTTACCTTATCTGGTACCTCTTGTCGAGGTGAATGGTTTGAGGAGGTCACTTCTAATTTTAACTGAATATTTGATGTCACTTAGTGTCATTCTGCAATGGCGTACATGTTTTGATGTTATCCCATACGCATACGTGATTTTAAATAGTTTACTCGTATCTCTTGTCGGAATGTCGAATGCAGCCTTATTGTCGACAAAGAGTGGTATGTACCAGCTTGCTGCTCGTGGGCCTTTGCAGTATTTGGCGCTGGTTAAAGATTTGGTCGATTGTTGACTTATTCGGGATGAAGTCCCACTGATAGGGCTGGGTCAGGTCGGCAAGTTCGGGCTTCAATCTTGATATATATACGCGATGGATAGGAGACTCATTCCGCAGAAGCTTGCGCAAACGACTTGTCTCTCATTTTGTGAATTGGGCATAGTGCGTTGAGGTGCGTTCGAGCATGCGTTCGGTCTTCGAGATAGGGCAAACTAACTGATGCATGAACCCTATTTGCTCTTCTCCTCCGGAGTTGTACCGCTTCGCCAAAATGCCGTTGTTTTCTACAGCTTTGAGCCGCGTTGTTGCTCTTTTGACCTCTTCCTGGGTTGGGTGGATATTCAACTTCATCATCTGAGATTGGTATCCTGTGGTTGATTTGATTCTTTCCAAATTTTAGCACACTCGACATATCAGTTACCAGATTTCCATTTCCATCTAAAAACGAAGCTATGCCAGAAGTCGAGCCTTTCGGCTGGTGCTTGACTCGTTGATAAAATTAGCTCCAACATTGCTTGCGCAGCCATAGGCGTCAGTGTTGCCTTGTAGGCTATGTTGTTTGCCTCTATAGCGGCCCTACACTCATCATCGTACCATTGCTTCCTTTTTATGCCGCTTTCAGTAACCAATTTCTTCGTCTGCGGCTTTTGTAATGCAACCTAGCATGTGTTGCCACTGAGCGCTGATGTTATCGGAAGGAGGGGTTTTTGCAAAGAGGATTAAGACAGCTTTGTGTAATGGCTTTTTGACGTCCAGCTCTCCGTTGTTGTTGGTACGTACAACTTTTGTACTACTCATTCTAATGCGTGCCTTTGTCGCTACAAGGTAGTGGTCCGAATCGATGTTTGTTCGGAACGTTCGTACGACCAACTAGCTTGATGCATGCCGACCGTCAATCACAACATGTTCGATTTGGTTTTTTGTCTTTCCGTCTGGTGACAGCCACGTAGGCGTATGGATATCGCGACGTTTGAATCCGATATTTTCAGTGGCGAAATCGATCAGCCTCATTCCATTGTTTGAGGTGTTATCATCGAGACTGAACTTTCCGATAGTCGGGCCAAAAACACCTATTCTTACAACTTTGGCAGTAAAATCCCGTAGAACGATTCTAGTGACATGGTCAGTGTAGCGACCATAGGTTTGTTCTAGGCGTTCATTAATCTTTTCTCTCCTCGTCTTTATATTCCGTCGGTTATGTGCACAAATAAGGCTAATTCAAAACAGTTTAGCTTTGATTCGTATTGTGGCCAGCCGTTCGGTTACCGTGTTGAAACCGGCGACAGGATGACGTTTTCGACTATTCATAACAAATTCCCATCCAAATTGGCGCTTACTATAATTGCATTTATTAATTATATCGTCGGAAAATTCTAAGATCATCCAACCATGTCCGTCTGTTGTCTAAAAAAGTTGGCATTGAAAACGAGAAATTTATCAAGAGTTCAAAATTTTCCCACACAAGGACTGAGTAAACCACTAATAAAAACTATATTTGTTGTATTTAGGGGGTATATGTATATTATAAGTAGCAAGTGATGATGTTTAAGTGGCAAATACATATATAAGTATACCAATTATCAGTGGGTGGTGCCACGCTCGTTTAAACCGCATCGTTATAAATTTGTAACAATGACTAGGAAATTATTATACACTACGCTATGTTATCAATCCCAAACGTTGAAAGCCCATATCTCGTGGCCTCATAGCACAATAACGAAAGTGTTGGGTAAAATTCTTCATCTCCTGCCAAACAATCTTCAGCTCATTGGTGACAAAGTTCAATCTTTCCAATAAAACCAGAAATTTGAAAAAAATATCAGTACTTCTTTTACAGTCGATTCAAATTTAAAATGTTAAATCGCCCACCCTATATAAAAACGTTACGCTTTTCAACACCGTAATTTATTGAACTTTAATAATGCGGAAACGAAATATAATCGTAGTAAAAAAATATACCTGTCTATCGATAACAAATGGCGTTTATTAGTTTGATAAATTCGATTGTAATCAAAGAAACAAAAACTCTTGGCTTGACTCAAAATCGTTTGAATGCTTTGAATGTTCGGGACGTGCTTACTTCCATAAATCTCTGTACATTTCATTAAGAAAGCAACTGGAATGTATATTTAATCAGTGAGTGGTGCACGATTTAATTTCTGTACGCTTGTCACTGATCGAGACTAGAGGGTCCAAAACGGTAATCGGAAACTGGATAATCCAGTAAAGCTGCCATTTTTGTATTAACTAAGTTAACCGGGTAACTTACGTCACTTAACGGGGTTTCCATATCAAATTTGTGTTTCTTATTTTAATTTATATACATTTATTTAATTATTAAGAGATGTCCGTCGGTCCATCAATTCTTGCAATCAAAGTACAGGTCGCAAATATAAGTATAGACCGATTTCGAGAATACTTTACGCATTATGACGGTCGCTGTTGAACTGGGCGAAATCGGTTTATGTTCTGATATAGCCCCAGAGAAATGTACCTACTATCACAAACATCATTTACAATTGACCTGATCGGTCCATGTTTTGATGCAACCCTTATACAAATCGTCCGAATCTCGAATTGTAGTCTAACCAAAATAAAAGCATTACATTTACTCGTAATCAGATTACAATGAAATTTGGTTTGTGGCGTTAATTCACTTACAGAAGAAACATTGATTATACTCGACCAATCGGTCCATAATTTGATATATACCTCATACATATGTTCTTGCCGATGATGGTTCTCACCGACCTAAAACGGCAAATGTAACCAAAATTTAACTTTCTTATTAGAAATTTGATGATTGACTTAAAAAACTTTGCAACTAAAAGTCTTTTCTGCTAATTTACGTAAAAAATACTTCTACAGCATGTTGGTTTCAGTAGTTTTTTATTCGTCCCACTATCCCGGTTAATGAAAAGGTCCGGAAAAAGAAAACCTCTCGGTCTAACTGACCTAATAGTGATTCAGATTAAAATTAAATTTGGTTTGTAGCAAATACAAATAAACGACCCGATCTCAGGTCAAACCATCTTTAGGGCGGCAATATAAATCGGATTTTAATGAAATTGTATGTGTGTTAAAGGTACACATATAGGACAACCGCGCTAAATATCGAACATACTATTATATAACTCAAGATATAAATGAACTTTATATACTATTTTATATAAACTATCGGATACAAAGCGTGCGCTCCTACGCTAAAAAAAGTAAATTTTGTTTATTTATTATTTGTTTTTATTTTGGAGCTAGCTGAAAATAATGTTTTGTTTTGTTGCACAATTTCGGAGGAAATAAGTAATGGTTAGCCAACTTTTCTTATCTTAAGATGTCTGTTGTCATTTCAGATGGTCGCAAACAGTTAGGAAACTCTATTAGATAATTGACCGCTTATTCCTGTTCTATGCCAGTGTCATTCCATTCTTTCGGAAAGCCAATCATAATTATAAGTAGTTTGCAAAACTTCCGAACAACATTGTGAATAGATGACTGCATTTAGGAAATGTTTGGCTGGTTTTCCATCGCTTATATTCAAACGCTGTTAGGCGATTATTTGTCTACATTGTAACACACCTCCGCCAAAATTAGAATATCGGCTTTCTGAATGGACCGCATATGCCTAATCGACGGTGTTTGTGGTACTCTTCGTAATATTGCCTTTCTAATGCAAGCAGTTTGGGGCACATCGACTGGGAGGCTTTAACGTCTATAGCGGTAGAAACATTTTTGTGTTTTACATTTAATAAATAGATTGTTTATATAAGTAATAACGTTAGTAGTTTTATTGCTTTGAATAATAAGAGCACCGCCCCTTTCCTACCAGGGTGTGTTTCGTGTTTATTTCGTAACGATCGGAGTTGCTTATGTAATATATATTGTGATGTTTTCAGAGGTTTTCCCAGCTGGTTTCCTCTTGACCAATCGCATACCCCTGCAAAATTATGGCAGCCTAGGTTCAATGTTGCTTTCCATAGACACACGGACTTGTCTAGATCAAAGTCGATTTTTACGACGATTTGGAAAACATATCTTCTTTTTGGGTGCCCGATCAATATTTCGAGGTGTAAAAAACGAAATGACAAAGCAAATAAAAGACGCGATACACACGCAAGTCATGTAACATATTTTAATGTATTGGCACAGATGTCGGGAAGAAACGGCGCTCAGTGGGGACTTTTCTCTAAAAGTACCCACTTGTTACTGCATGATTATGTATTTTTATTCGGTGTGATTTAACAATTGGGGTACATATCTCTCTTTCAGCCTCTCTTTGTCCACTTCCTCGGTTCAACTTGTTATCGTAGGATTGTGCTTTTTGCCCGGATTATTTAACAGCTGGTCTATATCTTCTTTTTCAGCCTCAAACTGTTCTTTCTGATGTTGGTGTTTCTTCTCCTTAACACAATTGTGGCGCAGAGTGTTGGCTTCTTCATCGGTGCCTGCTGCATGGATATGAATGTCAGTATAACGCTGAGCGCCCTTTACACACTGGCTACCCAATTGTTTGGCGGCTACTTGTCGACGCGAATACCCGACTTTTTGAGCTGGATACGCTATACGTCAATGATTCATTATGCTTACCAGAACATGCAGATTCTGGAATTTAGAGAAGGGCCACCCATAAGGTAAGTCTGCGGCCTATGGCCAACATTTTGCGTATGCGGGTTATTAAAAACGTTATAGAGTGGATTATATATGCGAGTAGAATGTGTCCGTCGGATTTTGACCGCGCGCAATTTTTAGCTAGACCCTAATGCAGCACATAACCACTTCTGTTTGTTCCATTGTAGATGCAAGCATCCGAGCAGCTACGCAGTTTGTGAAAATAGTGCTACAGATACCATTCCGTACGAAGATATTCTGAAGTCCCAGAATTTCACATCGCCCCTTTGGGTAAATACGCTGGTGCTGTTGGCGTTCTTCGTGGTCTTTCGCGGCTTGGGATACGTTGTGTTGCGGTACATACGTTGCCCGAAGACATGATACATGCCGTTGTCCGTCGAGTCATGTACGCAATATTCTGCTGCGAAGCGAAGTCCTTAGCCTCCTAGCCTATCTAGCCGTTGTTAAAGCCAACTAACTAGTTAGTATTTGATTGTTATGTATATTTAGAAGTACGAGTATTTACGATTTTAATGTTCTTTATTTTATACATTTCTCTTCGATTTTCAACTACATTTGTGCCTTTTAAATGCATTATATTTTTGCTTTTTTTATTTCAAATATTTTATTGTAAATTTTAAAGTGTACACGATTATCCTTTACGTAAAATGCTGCTGTACACATTGCATGTGCCGAAGAATATCCCACTTTTTCAAGTTCCAGCAAATATATTCAAATATCGGTAGTTCCACGTAGCTGGTGACCAACCCATTGGCAATGCCATCCAAATTGTGTTCGACAGTGGTTGTTCAATTTACGAGAATTTTTTTTATTGCGATTGAATTTTTTGTTTGAAATATAAACATGAACTCAACGTAAAATCGAACATATTTGTTTGATTCAAAATAGAAATCTGTACATGCCCCTAATTTAGAGATCTTGTGATTCCATTGGAAGCGCCATTGGTGTTCTTTTTTCGCCATGAAATGTACTGTGATGTAGTATCCTAGTTTCAATTTAGTTTGCCATAAAATTACCTGGAATAATAATATTATGTACATATATGATATAATAAAGTAATAAACTATAAATAAAAGACACAGTGGTCTCAGAATCTATACTACTCGGGTTGATTCGTAAAAGAATGTGTGTCGGAAAAATATTAGGGGTAACCTGACATTAAAGACAATCTGGCAGCGTCGTAGAAGCAACGCTGACTTCAAACTTAATATTGGAGCTAAAAAATATTAGAGCGTACCGATCGACTGAGAACCACTAGCTAATTCGATTTAACGATGTCGGTCTACTCGTCCAACTAAAGCTCGTTATCAAACTACAGGTGGAAATTGCTGTCCGACCTTCATGAAGTTTCGTAGAAATAAGTTTTTTGGATCCTGTAATTTATTTCGACATTCATCTTTATGACAAATTTTACTTGCTACAACACCAGGCACCACATCCGATCTGGAATCATGAGATTCACTGTCCCTTCTTTTATTCGGGAAAACGTGCGGCACTTTTTCCGTACTGTCATTCCGGATCTTAATTACACTTTCAGAACTGCACTTTTTTAATTCTCTTACAGCCCTAGAATGCTGCATATTTGTCTCACCAACAACATATCGTGCCGTTACAAACTTCTCAGATTCCACATCCCACAATTTATAACTATTCGGCCCTTTCTCACATATACATATACTGTTGAACTGAATACCATTAAATACCACATTTCAAACGGTGTCTTTGAACCATCTTTTAACGCTTTACTTGGACATCTGTTGATCAAATATGTGGCTGCCTCGCCCCAAAAGGCCTATTCCATTTTGGCCCCGCTTACCATGGCACGAGCTTTTTCCGTTATGGTTCATATCATTCGCTTAGACATACAGTTAAATTGTGGAGTATGTCGAGCTGTTAAGTGATAACTGATGTTTTTATTAATACAATGCTCACGCATCTCATTTGGCAAATACTCCACTACATTATAAACATATAAATTGACTACTTTCAGGCCAAAATGAACCTCACTTTTATCAAATAAGCTACACAATAGTGAGTAAACTGATCAACAAATATCACATCACGAATGAACAACAAATAATGGCCTCCTTATGTGATCCTTATCCTTAACTTTGTTAAAACTCTGTCTAGCCAGTAAAAACTCTGATAGCTGCTCTTATTGCCTGTAATACTATTGAACTTGTATCCTCACTATCATTCTTTAACTTGACTTCATGGTCGAACAAACGAGTCTTCACAAATGCCAATGTAAAATTGTCTTTAGACAGCGTTTCGATTGCTATTATAATCCCATCATAGGATGGCAGCAGCGTTAGCAGCAAAAAAGACATCTTATCCATTTCCTCAATCTTAGCTCCTGAAGCAAGCAGCTTAGCTATAAAATCGTCAAACACGTTGAAATGATTCAATATTGGGGAATCCCCTCTTAACTTTATCAACTATAATCTTTTCCTTATGGCCAATAACGAAGCAACACTCTTTCTTTTATAAATGGCATCTAAATTTTTAAAAAATTTGTATTGTACATATATACATTGATAACACTTTCGGCATTCCTCTCACTTCTTAACCAGTTCACAGTAATATCCCTTGGAATTTCACCATCAACGCACAGTGGGAAAATTACGAAAAAAATTGGAAATAATTCGGCCATTTCGTTTGTAATGGTCCGATTTAAATGAAAATTTACATTGACCTTCTTGAAGTGTTACTGAGCTTAAGTTTTGAATTTCATGCATCTGTGTTTAACAGGTGCTGCACAGTGGGCCCTCAAAGTTGGTCACCTCGAGTTAAAATTTTCTTTTTCAAGCCGCCAAAAGCGTATTTGTGGTCCGATCGTAATAATTTTTTCTTTAGTGAAATCTGCTGGACAAACCCAACCAAAAATGTTATTACAAATTTTTTCATATCTCGTACAATAAAAAAGATATCGGGACTTAAAGTTTTTTTTTCGAAAAATTTGCTTTGGATTTTCTGGGATTATTTTATTTTTGGGAATCAGTTTTAGGTGAATCGGGGAAAATTTAATCCTGGTTTAAAGAAAACACTTTGGTTAATGTTTTAAAAAAAGAATTGTAGCAAAATCACCAATAATATGAAAATGCCAGCTGTTCAAAGTCAACTATTGCGAAAAAAGTGGGATTTTGAGTGTTTTACGGCGAAAAGGTACCTTTACTCCTTTGTCAATAACTTTAATGTTTCTTAAGTAACATACAAAAAATTTGCATTTATTTCAAAGAAAACTTTATGCTTAATACAAATAATAAGCAATTGTGACCCTAGTCGGTACTTTTCTTGCTCCAGGCGTCTCCAAATATGGGCATTTTTTTCAAAAAAAATTGAGTTTGAGCTCAAATAAAAAAAATCGCCACACTGCTGGCCCAATTTGGTGCTACAAGTCAGTTAACTACATATGTTTTCTAAAATCCCAAGCAAAGAAATTTTGCGGGAGGCCATTTCTAGGACAAAAAAAATGAGTTTTTGTTAAAAAATCCCATTTCTGGGATTTTGTTTTCCCCTGTGTCAAATTTTAGAAAAGTGGCAACTCCAATTTTTTTTTTGAATAAGTTTTTCATTTTGTCACAAAAATATTGATACTACGTAAAAAAATCCGGTTTATATCTCCAACCAGCAAAATTTTACAGTGGTCTGAAATATTGACTTTTTTTGCTACCTTCACAAAAAAAAATTTTTTTCTCGTTTTTATCAATTATTATTCAACATATTGAGTTAATTGCATTCTTTTTTATAATCTGTTAAAACTAGAGGTAATTACCTTTCCATTGGTATATAAAAAGTATATCCTTTTACCTACACTTATAACAGCACGTGCGCTGGAATAAGACCCCTTTGAGTAAAGTATGAATTTTATAGGTAAGAATACCAATTTTAAAAATTCTCGTACCTATCCATAAATAGCAAAAATATATATTTTTACCATTATTGTTTACCTATTGTGTAAAAACGGAAAATGGGTAGTATTGTATAGTATGGATCTAGGTACCTAAACATTCATTCTTATATGTTTTGGGGGAATACCTGTCCCCTATGTCCGGAATATTGTGCAACATTTTAGGCGAATGTACCTGGGTACATAAAAATTCATTGTTATAAATGTATTTTTGGGGAATACCTGGTATTTTAGTCAAGTATTAATTGCGGATATTATTGTGATTACCTGTAAGTATTACTCATTGATATAAGAACCGCCGATTTTGTATGGGTTTATCATAACAAATTAATCCGCCATGACGATAACACTCCTTGTTCAAGAACTTGTTGAATTTTTAAAAAACACCAAACTTCGGAAAATGGAGAACAGAGTAGCATATTTAATAGAGTGCATAGAGTCAACATATAGCGAGATAACACAATCTAACGAAAGCAGCAAAGTATTAAATTTTTTGAAAAAATTTGACCGGCTCATGGAGAAGTATCACAGGAATTATTCAAGATTACCAACTGAGTGGCTCGACAGTATAATTGAATTTAAAACTGTCCCTGCTTTAGTGGGTGCTCCTACTAAGGAATACGACGATCTATGTCCAAAGGCAAAGAAACAACGGTTGTCGGCTGAGATGGCAAATCATTCACCTTCAAAGATTTGTGATACATTCAAGGAATTACTGACGGTGGAAAATCGGCCATCTAGCGCAAAAAGAATTGCAGACGTGTTAACGGAAGCATCACCAAGGCGGCTCCAACGCATTGAAAGAAGTATTGCAACACCATGTCCTGGTTTTAGCGAGGAAGAAGCATTAGCTTTAATCATCGAATTGGGATTGAGTAAGAACAAGTACACTCATTTAAGAAGAATGCTGCTTGATAAAGGATGTGACATGTTTCCCGCATACAACCGAATAAAGGAACGAAAAATGGAAATTTTGCCAAACCCAGTGATAATTACAGAAAAGGCCGGCAGCGTTAGTTTGGAACTACTTCTCCAAAATACTGCCAGTAGGATAATAACAACATTGAATGAGGAACAACTAAAAAAAATCAACAACAGCCATCTTCAATTAATATGCAAGTGGGGATGTGATGGTTTGTCAGCACTTTCGGAATACAAACAATGCTCTGATAGCCAATCTACCCAGATCGAATTCAAGAGCGTATTCATGGCATCTTTGGTTCCTCTGAGGTTAAATTTAGACTCTACCTTACCTTCAACTTCGCGCAGAAAATCAAACCCTACTGAAGCAATATGGCGTAATCCAACACCTGGCTCCAAAATTTATTGCAGACCAATCTCCTTCGTATATCATAAAGAAACGAGTGATTTAACTAAAGCCATCACAGACAAATTAAAAGATGATATTTCGAGATTAGAAGATTTTGCATTTAAATTCGACAGGTATTCTATTACAATATCTTTTAAAATGTTCCTGACAATGGTAGATGGAAAAGCCGCAAACGATATTACAGGAAACAAATCTAGCTGGAAGTGTTTCATTTGCAATAAAAGCAAAGTTAATTTTTCAAACGCTTCGAATAATTCAGTAGTCAATGAAGATACCCTTGAGTTTGGAATAGCACCGTTACATGCTCGAATCAGGTTTCTAGAACACTTTCTAAACCTTGCTTATGACATTAAGTATAAATCTATACCAGGAAATGAAAGGAAAAACATTCGAGCTAACAAAGAAATGCATGAAATGAGAGCAACTCAATATGTTGAATAATAATTGATAAAAACGAGAAAAAAATTTTTTTTTGTGAAGGTAGCAAAAAAAGTCAATATTTCAGACCACTGTAAAATTTTGCTGGTTGGAGATATAAACCTGATTTTTTTACGTAGTATCACAAAATGAAAAACTTATTCAAAAAAAAAATTGGAGTTGCCACTTTTCTAAAATTTGACACAGGGGAAAACAAAATCCCAGAAATGGGATTTTTTAACAAAAACTCATTTTTTTTGTCCTAGAAATGGCCTCCCGCAAAATTTCTTTGCTTGGGATTTTAGAAAACATATGTAGTTAACTGACTTATAGCACCAAATTGGGCCAGCAGTGTGGCGATTTTTTTTATTTGAGCTCAAACTCAATTTTTTTTGAAAAAAATGCCCATATTTGGAGACGCCTGGAGCAAGAAAAGTACCGACTAGGGTATTAAGCATAAAGTTTTCTTTGAAATAAATGTAAATTTTTTGTATGTTACTTAAGAAACATTAAAGTTATTGACATAAGAGTAAAGGTACCTTTTCGCCGTAAAACACTCAAAATCCCACTTTTTTCGCAATAGTTGACTTTGAACAGCTGGCATTTTCATATTATTGGTGATTTTGCTACAATTCTTTTTTTAAAACATTAACCAAAGTGTTTTCTTTAAACCAGGATTAAATTTTCCCCGATTCACCTAAAACTGATTCCCAAAAATAAAATAATCCCAGAAAATCCAAAGCAAATTTTTCGAAAAAAAAACTTTAAGTCCCGATATCTTTTTTATTGTACGAGATATGAAAAAATTTGTAATAACATTTTTGGTTAGGTTTGTCCAGCAGATTTCACTAAAGAAAAAATTATTACGATCGGACCACAAATACGCTTTTGGCGGCTTGAAAAAGAAAATTTTAACTCGAGGTGACCAACTTTGAGGGCCCACTGTGCAGCACCTGTTAAACACAGATGCATGAAATTCAAAACTTAAGCTCAGTAACACTTCAAGAAGGTCAATGTAAATTTTCATTTAAATCGGACCATTACAAACGAAATGGCCGAATTATTTCCAATTTTTTTCGTAATTTTCCCACTGTGCAACGACTTTTAGGGCGTCGGTCTTAGCGACAAGCGCTTTTACTCGGAATTTCCTGATTGAATATTTTTTGCCATCAAATGGCCTGATATTTTGCTTTTATACTTCCTTTGTTAAAGGGCGTAATCTGAGCCCATATCGTATTATTAGAACAATCGAGACGGTTTTGGTTTTAAGAATTTTCTTTTAACTTAAAAATATTTTTTACAACTTGTCACGTTCAGGGCCTACACAGAAATGAATGAGATGAAAAAAAAACCTTCATTAACATTATAAAATTTAATCAAATAAAAAATCTCAAGGGAACAAAAATTCAAATATTAAATTTTATGGAAACAAGAACTCAAACCTACTTTGATCGATGTATAGTTGTATGGGGACAACTATTGCTTCAGCGCAAAAAGAAGGAAATCCTGCACACAAAGGAGGCGACAAGTCCAAGAATAATAAAGA
This sequence comes from Hydrotaea diabolus, assembly GCA_963513945.1. Taxonomy (NCBI): domain Eukaryota; kingdom Metazoa; phylum Arthropoda; class Insecta; order Diptera; family Muscidae; genus Hydrotaea; species Hydrotaea diabolus. Next base: position 109,304,199 of record OY740717.1, read on the forward strand.
ATAATTCCAGAAATGGCGTAAGTATACGAAATTGTCTCTCAATGGCAAACCAGTGAGGCTACAGATCGACACGGCCTCGGAAATATCGATCATATCATATTTCACTTGGACATCTATTGATAAGTCGACAATCAATAATACCAGCGACAGCGCAACAGTCGTGAACACCAACAACTACATCAGTAACCTTGGCAAATTTGAGTGAATATAACAGATATTAATTATCTGAATATAATGGGCATCGGCTGGATCGAAAGTTTTCATTTATGGACTGAACCAATTTCTGCATGGTGATCAGATGAATTATGTACCAAAACAACTCCATAGAGGAGTTCAGTCATGGTGACCTGGTATACGCGACAAATTATCTACGATCAAAATACTCAGATGATCAAAAAGTGCCAGAACAATCAGAAAATCTTAAACAGGAGATTCTACTAGAAGAATTTCACGTTCATCATCGAACGATCACCAACATGGATGATCAATTTTCGAAGAAAATCATCTTCAGTGATGAGGCACATTTTCACCTCAGTGGATTCGTCAATAGGCAGAATTGATGCATTTGGGCGAATGATAATCCTCAATTATGCCTCAGCGTCATCGAAAATTTGGACCATCGGATTGAGGTGTGTCGCCGAGGTCGCGGCGGCCATTTGGCCGATATTTTGTTCCATACATAATTATCATAATAAAAAGAAATGATAATAACTCCCTAAATTATTGTGTTTTATTCAAAATCAACATCGGCCCTTAAAATTTAACCTCCCTTTACAACGCATTCTCGCAGCAATAGTTACTTGTAACACATCATTTGTCCATCCGGATAAATAGGAATCCTCACTTTGTAATATTAAACAAAATGTCTTTCATTGAAGCATAAAAGCACAACAGAAAAATATGTCAAAAATAGAAGCTCTTTTTTAATCTTAAATATCTGCGGTGTTTATGAGGTTATCGACAAAAAAAGGTAAAAATGTAGTAGATCGTTGAAGTGTTATTAAAAAGAAACACGGTAGATCATTCGGCATCAGCTGTAGACCAATACTTCTCAGCCGATGAAGATATTCAGGATCAACACGTACCCCAAGTTTGTCACTCCAAAACTTTATGCAAACCAAGTGGATCTCCACTGTAATAAAATAAAGCGTAAAGCTATTAATGAAGAAATTAAATCCTTGATATGCAATACGTAACACATACTCGTACACTCGTAGAATATCGTCTCAACGACGAAAAGCAGAAACCAATTAAATGCAGTCGAAACGATTGCCTTGTATGATGGAGAGGATGATATATATTAAAAGGCTACACGATCCAGGTATTAGAGCGAATATAAAGGACCAACAGAATATATAAAACGAAACAGTGTTTATAGGAAAGACGTAAAAACATATGGAATAGAACTAAAAGTGCTATTAGTTCAGTCGCTAAAAACTGTTTAGAATAGAACAACGATGAAGCAACTTTAGCTGTAGAGGAAAAAATAAAGTGGAAGGAATATATTGAACACATTTTTTCAGATAGCAGTCATGAGATAACGACCTGCAAATACTATAACTGCTCTCAGGAACATCTGTAACGAAACGCCAGATTGAATCCGCAATTATGTCACTAAAAGAATAAAGTCAACTAGGCCTGATGAGATGCCCTCCCAAATACTAAAACTTATAGACTCGAATAATATTGATTTATCAAAAATATTGTTCAACTGTACCTATGACACGGGGCATTATCTGCAAGATTGGTTCAAATCCACATTTTTAACTATACCAAAGGAGATCTACGCGTAACCACGTAATGATTACTAGACTTATAAATCTATTGAGTCTCATATTTATTCCTCAGAATTTTCCATACGAGGATTAGGTCCAAATGCGAAAAATATATGGGGGCATCACAGTTCGGTTGGGTACATCACAGGAATGGGTATTCGCAAAGCGATTTCTTTCTTATCTCAGCAAATACTCATACAAAAATTCAGAGATGTTCAAAAGGACGGGTTTTCATGATTCGTACACTAGGAAGAAGCGTTCGACATAGTGCAGCACGACGATATATATTTCTAGTCAGTCGGTAGAGGCAATAAAGATAACAGGTGCATCAAAAATCTGTATTGGCCCCAAACCGCTCAGATTGAAGTTGATGGGGAACTTACAGAAAGGTTGAATATTATCCCCCTTGTTGTTCAATAAATATATACTTACATATATATTCCCAGACAATGTATCCAGAGTCCATCAACAACATTCCAAAGTGCATTTTTGTTGGCGGCATATATTTAAGAAATATAAGATACGAGTATGCTAATACTACTGTGCTGGCAGATAGATTTGCAGATCATCGATAAATAGTGGATAGTGGTATCATGCAGCATACGGCTTGAAAATTAATACACGATAAACGAAGTATATGATAGTGAGCTTGCAAATAAGCACAACACTGCTTCCTTAAAAATAAATCATTTTTCAAAGAGTCCAAAACTTTAAATATCTTGGAGTATTGATAAATGTCGGTCGCCGTGGTATGGTGCACGGCTAGCATGCCAATAAACCCGGGTTCAACCTTGGGTAAGAACATCTAACAAGTTTTCAGCGCCGGGTTTTCACGGCGACTTTACGAGTAAGAGATTTATTTTTAAGGCGCGTAAAGACTTCTCTAGCAGCCGACGTTAAACTGTAGGTCGCAGTCGGTGCATATAAGAATTGAATCGTGCGCAGCTCATTGACTCGAGAGAAGTTCTCCTTGTTCCTTAATGGGATGTTGTGGGGATTTATTTAGTAAGTATTGATACATGATCAGTGGAATGGTTCAAAAGAAATACGTGGACGTATCGTAATCGCAGGAGACGCATTTTTCAAATACAAAGAAGTACTAACCAGCCATGATATAAACCTTTAAACAAAATCACTATTTATAAAAACTAATATATCAGAGAGGCTTATTATGGACCATCTACTCTCATTCTCTAACAACAACGCTCACGTTATCACCCTTACAGAGGCCGTTTGTAGTGGCGCTTGGAGATACTTTCTGTTGTATCTCGCTCTGTTGTTCGTTTGTATATTTATATTTATTTACGAAACGTTGCTTCAGTTCCTTTATTTCTTAACTGAGGGACTTAAGCTTAGTTAAGAACCATTGCATAATTTCGGGCTCCAAACTAAATCCGAGAATTGGTCTAAACTGGTAGCCCAGTGGAAGTGTTGGTGCTTAATACCCGGAGGTCCGAGGTTCAACTCCTACAGCAGGCCTATACGATTTCTTTCTTATTTTTTTCTCTTCTTGTCTGCTAAATTCGCCGTCTGTTGGAGAAAAACAGCGTAAGTCGGTTAAATGCCTACTGTGAGGGATTGCATTTAAATTCGAAACTTGTATTCCCTGCTTTCCTACTTTTTCTTATCGAAGAGGTGAATATTTGTGTTGTAGTTGTGTTGCATAGGTGGTAGTTGCATATGGCTGTTGCGTGCAATTGTTGTAGAAAGTGTTGGGGTATCTCAGCAGAAGACATATTTGCCTGGAAGCATGAATGTGTATTTGGCACTAGTCTAGCAAAACGGTATGAATTTCGGAATCAACCGAGGTTAAAAAGGGGCAAGAGGAAAGCCATTTTTGGCAATTCTGTTCCAGCATTATCTCTGTGCACACGTATCTTATTTTATCTTCTATTTTGCTGATAAGCCTGTAAAGGATATAAGTTTTTTGTGAGGCTCTGTCAAGTTCCTGTAAGTACTTATGAACATTGCTTTTAACTTCTATGCCTTCCTTCGTCCTTAATTTTCTGAGTTCTTGTGTTCTCAAGCTAATTTTATTTGCTGAGATAACATAAGAATACAAAATTCAGGTGGACGGAAGTCATAAGGTGTGCAAGATTTATTGGGTATTTCAGTTTATTTCCCTTGCAGTGCTGGTTTCTTTTTTCTGTGTGCTTCCTGTGATCTTCTTCCGAAAGCTTATTCGAAGAGTAGATATTCACTGAGCTGGGGCAGTGCAATTGGAGACATTCATTCTCTCTTAGGTTGGTGCCAATGCAAAAAGGTAATAGAATGCGTTAAATTCTCTTTTATTTGCCCAAGTTAACGGTCCACCTGTTTTTTTTCTCAGCTTTGGCACCAAGTGTTCCCGATCATTTGTCCCCGCTTCCTCACCTCTATACCCTACTGCCCCTAAAAGAAGATAAAAATAATCTGTCTGCCAGCAGTCTGATTTTAGCTCGGGTTTAAAGTGTTCGTACGGGAAGAAAAAGTAAAAAGTGGTGATCGTCTGGAAGTGATTCTGTTTTTTTTTTTTTTTTTTTTTTTTTTATTTTTTGCTATTTCTGTGAGAAGTCCAAAGGTCTCTTACACTAATTTTTTTTGTACATTAACAACATCATTTGCCTCATAAATCTTATGCCAAGTCGTGAAGTATAATACGATACATAGTGCTCGGAAATTCGATCTTTAAAGTAATAAGAGAACCATTGGTATTTGGATTGATTTAAATTTGTAATTTTTTTTAAATTCATTTTGTGTTGTAAATTCAGAGTGAAACCCACGAAAATCGTGTTAGTTTCTGCCAACGTCAGCGTTCCCTGAAAAAAAAGTTCGTGACATCGGGTCATTCTAACAAAATTCCAAAATTATAAGAAGAAAAAAACAGTAACAAATGTTGAGTTATTAATGTTTTGTGTGCTGTGTCGAGCATCAGGGCAAAAGTAATAACGTTGGTTGTTTGGGATAACCTTTATTTAATATTTATCATCTTTCCGGATTATCTGCGTGGAAGGCCTTTCATCGTGGGATCCTAAGTCAAGTAAGTGCATCAACATTTTAACTATTGTTGTTTTAAATTTGGTGGAGACGTTTGTACTTTAAGAACAACTAGATCAGTCGTTGCCTCTTGGAGTACACTTGTCCCTGAAACCCCAAATGTGATTGGTTCTCTTCGAATTCGTAGTTTTTCTGGACAAAATTAGTCGCAGAATGACGGGTTCCGGGAGGGGGATCAGAAATACCTGATTTTTGAGTGAACGTGTGTCTACGATCTGTCTCGAATGGTTAACTTCTTGTAAACATCAGTGAGCCAGACCTATATTCATTTTAATAAAAGACTGATACAAACTGCAATTTTTTTATATACTTAGTGGAAAATCGTGCCGCATTCACCCACAAATCATTTGTTTATTTTTGCCACATTACTTGATGTTCGACCTTATTAATTTAACGCTTAAGCACCCTACGTCGACGTTAGTTAGAAACCTTTTTGTTTCTGTGCCTCGGTTGCGCGTACACATATTTACACAATAAGAAAGAAAAGAAAAACATAAGAATAAGAGGGCATTGATCTCACATTATTACGAATACTAATATGATTAAAGCCAATTAAATATTTTCTTTGCGTTGGTTGCACTCCAGATATTATTTTTTCTCTTTATATTGATTAAATGTTATATAGTATAATTTTTTTTACTTTAAAAAAATTAGATTTCTTTTCTAATTCTTTTCCATAAAATTTATTTAATTATTACATTCGTAGATATGCGAGTATATCATGGTTTGGTCTAAATAAAATGAGTAGATTTTAAATGATAATTTTCAGAACAAAGCCTAATCTACGTGAATTAATTCATGTGTCTAAATAAAATGTTAGCTATTGCTGAAATGAACTAAACATCTTCTATGTTTGATTTCTTGTAACCGGAAGTAGAGTTAGGGGAACGTTAAGTGGGTCTACCAACAGAATATTTACGTATTGGTCTATGAGTAGACAGGATGGGCGGGCTAAGTTTGTGCGTTACACCTTGCACAACAACAATTCTTTTTTTGCGGATTTGCATTTCAATCTTTCTACTTTCTATTTTCTCCTCGAAGCACGCTAATATACATAAATTTAAATGTTAACTGTAGCAGCATCACAAGGTTGAAAGACGGCAATATCCTACCCCACCGACGACCAATAAGGCCGGACAATCTGCGTGCTTCCGCTGTCCTTTCCATCACTCATGACTGATTCAATGATTTAAATAGGAATTTGATTTCTTGAAAGAAATCTATCGTTACATGCTACACTTTCAAAACATAGATTATAATCAATTGAACATCAGCTACTTCAGCATAATGTATTTTTTCAACAAATTGTATTTGCAATAAATATATCAATAAATAAATGGGACATTTCATGTCTAGTGACCCAACTTTGCAATCGATGTCTTCCGATCGGGATGAACTTGCGAGATCGGTCAAGCACGCTCTGAGTTAGAGAGGGTCGTTTTTTCGCAGCTAAGTAAGTTATTACCTTTGGTCCTAGCAAAATGTGTCTCAACTGTTTTAGACAGATGTTCAATCAATCTTTTTAGAAAAAATTAAAAAAAATTCACTGTTTTTTGCAAAATCTAATTTTTTTTTATTATTCAGACCTATTTGTTGTTTATTTTATGTTGTTGTATTTTTTTTGTTATATACGTATGTCAAGAATGACTTTACACAAAGAAAATAAATATAAAAATTCATCTTTGTAAGCAAGAAAGTAATTTGTTTTATTCTTTCAAGTATTTTTTTTTGATTTATTATAATTATATACATTATTTACATAAGGTTAACAAAAAAATAAAGCAAATTCCATGCTAAAGAAACTAAACGTAAAACAAAATCAAGTAGAGTTCAATTTTGCTAGTGTCAATAAACTCTTTTCACAAAAGTGTTTGTATTAAATTTAAGACGTGTTACGATGTTTTTTAATTGATTTAGTATTTCGTATGACCACCCTTTGCATCCACCACGCATTGTAATCGCCTTTTCACAGAATGGATCAACTTTATGAGGTCATAATTGCTCGGTATATTTTCCCACTCTTCCAATATAGCGGATTTGAGTGCTGTCATGTTTTTGGGTTGGCGTTTGGCGACATTTTTCTTTAAATGCACCCACAAATTTTCAATAGGGTTTAGGTAAGGACTTTGAGGAGGTGTATGTATAACTTTTCCGCAATTATAAAGTAGCCACATCCGCACCATATGCGACTTATGCTTAGGGTCATTATCCTAATAATATTTGAATTTTGGTTTGTTGCCTCTGAAGAACTCAAATTCTCTAGCGCTGCTTACCAATTTGCTCTTTAGAATGTCTAAATACTGCTTAGCGTCCATGGTATAGTTTCTATAAAGGCTAAGTCTCCCACTCCTTTGCTTGAGATGCACCCCAAAATCATAACCGACATTTTTTCAAATTTGACAGTTGGAATGATTTTGCGATTTTCTAGCGATGTTAATGGCTTTCGCCACACTCTAGACGGCCCATCGTTGTAATACAGCATCATTTTGGTCTCATCGCAGAATATGACGTCGTCCCAATAGTCGGCCGTTAGGGAAACATTCATTACAGCGAAGGAAAAGCGCTTATCTACATTGACTGAAGAAAGGAGTGGTTTTTTTCGTGCAGCTCTTGATGAATATTTGTTCTTTAGAATCGCCTGTCTAAATGTTTCATGAGAAACAACTACTCCACACTCTTTCTCGAGCTCCCTTGCAAGGGTTCTGGTCGAAATTTGGGGGTTTCGACTAATTTTCCGTATCATTAGGCGCTCCGCACGTTCAGTTATTTTTGGCTTCGGTCCTCCTCCACGTTTTGGCTCCAATCTACCCTCATTTTCAGCTCGATTTATTACATTATAAATTGTCTTTCGTGTTACTGAAAACATTTTCGACAATTCTTTCACACTTTTTCCCAATTGGTGATTGTAGTAAATCAGCTGAATTACATCGAACGATAATTTTTTGCCTGGCATTTTGCAAACTCAATATGTTACGTTGTGATACGCGCACAACAAAAACTGATCACTAACTGACAACCACAATCATATACAAAAGCAATGTAAATCGCAAATAACTGTAAAGTACCGTTGGCCGTTAAGTGAGTGTCAAAAGGAATAACAAATGCGAGTTGTGAAAAGAGTTTCTTGACAGTAAAAAAAATATTGATAATTCTTTAAGTCACATTGGATTAACGTTCTTTTTATGTATCCCCTTTGCGAATACTGTATGTAATCATAATAAATAAAAAAAAATAAGTTAAAAACCAAAAACTTACATTTTCATACAAATTAAGTTGAAAATTATAATTTTTTTGTAATGTGTAAAGTGATTCTTGACATACTGTATATGGGCTGTGATGGTCAAGTTATATGTTTTGATGTAAATACTACTATATTATTTCATCTTTTTCTCAACGTTTCGGTGGTTTTTTTCAACTTCATCAGGAGAAATTTATTAAGTATGCTGTAGACGAGCGTTGCTGTAGCGTTGAGTTTGTGAGTTGTTGTTGTTGTGAATATGTTTCGAAGTGTTTGGTTGGATTTGTACGCTACTGTTGTGTTCTCATCATGTAATTGTAGCTTCTTACCATCTGTAAGATTTGGTATAAAGGGTACACTGTAAAAAGTTTTTGGTTTTTCCTTCGAATTTCTTTTCTTGCTCGGATTTAATGTATTTGCTATTAGGTTGTTTATATAGGTAATGGAATTTGGGTAGTTGTTTAGCTGTAGCGTATGCATTATTTTATATAAGTATATGTTGTCCTTTTCAAACTTTTCGTCGCTAAGTAGTAAAACTTTTTTTATAAAGTTTATTGCACAATTTATCTTCATTGTCATTGGTTGTGTAGAGTTGTAATTAATCATTCTTTCTGATGACGTCTCCTTTGTGTACCAATTTGTAATTAGTTCCCCATTATTTCTGATGATTTTCATGTCTAGGTAGGCAATCTCTTGATTCTGAGATTCTTTCTCGATGGTAATTTGGTCGATGGTAAATAGGTCATCCACGTTCTTTGCAATGAATTTAATTGGTATGTTTTTGTCGTTAATTTATTAAAAACGTCGTCTAAAAGTGTATCTAACACGATGTCAGCAATCGTCGGGGAGAGAGGGTTCCCCATAGGCATACCATACGTTTGATGGTAAGTTTTGTTGTCATATATAAAATAGTTGTTCTCATAAAGACAAAATTGAAGATTTTTGAGAAATTGCTGTCGTGGTATATTTGTGATGTCCAGAATGTTAAGTGTATAGGTATATAAGTAAATAATGATACCACGTCAAACGATACTAGTATATCGTCGATATCTAGTTCTACGTCTTTTATTCTTTGTTAAGGTTCAATTGAGTTCTTAATGTTGTAGTTGGTGGATGTTATTTGTCTGAGTATAGACCCAATGTATTTGGATAGTCTATAGCAAGGGACTTTCATTGAGGACGATATGGGTCTTAGCGGGGTACCTACTTTGTGTATTTTTGGAAGTCCACATAACACAGGTGCTGCTACTGAGTGACATGTTAATCTTCTTTTTTCCCATTTTGAAATGTATTTGTTTTTGTATAGATCTTGTATTATGTTGTTGTTAGTTTTCTGGATTTTTTGAGTTGGATCCGTTATGATTGTTTTATGTGTGGATTTGTCTTCTAGAAGTCTGTGCATTTTGTTCATGTAATCATTTTTGTATAATATCACTGTTTTGTTTCCTTTATCCGCAGTGTTAACCATTATTTTGTCCTCATATTCCTTTAGAAATTTCTTTGTCTCGTCGTATATGCCTAAAATAAACTTTTCTTGTTCATTGTTTCTTGAATTCCTCTTATAAAGTTCTATGCTATTTGCTATTTTTGCCCTGGTCATCTCTTTCTGATGATCATCATTTATTCTTTAAATCCATTGCTCAATATCTGCGATTAGTGGAATCGGCGCCAACTTGTGTTTATTGACTGGAAGTGCAAATTTATTTCCTAACGAAAGTATTTATTTTTTTTACTTTTTTCAAAAAGAGCCCTTTTTTGGAAGGTGTAAATAACTTATGACCATCTCTTCATAATTGGATGGAGAGAATTTAGTTTACATGAAGTCTATTTTAATGTTATAGAAGAAGAAAAAACTATTTTTTGTTATTCTGAAGACATTCGGAAATCAGTTTTTAGAAACAGTGTTAATGTTTAGACGTGTTTTATTAACATAGTCATCAAAATGCCTATGGCTCCTAAAAAGGCGAAGCTTGAAAAAAAATTTATACTTCGTCTTGTTGGAATGCAATTTAACCTGCTAGAATGTATACTGTACATGTTTTTTTAGATCTCAAGTAGTTTCTGAAAATATTTTCTAAAATTAAAAAAAAAAAATATTGTTCTATATTTTTTTCAGAAACTACTTGAGATCCATTTGCCAATAGGTTATTTACGATTTTAAAACGTCTTTTGAAAAATTAACTCGGAACAATTATCTAATCTGTAAGTAAAAATCGAATGTGTCATTGTTAGAGATGATACTTGGTGTGTTATAAAAGAGCCCGTCCAGGGACTCAGGATGAAAAATGGACCAGGAAAGATGAAAGCGCAATGGTACAATTTATTTAATGATTGAAGATGATTTATTTCAACTGATTGAGGAAGCAAAATCGTCCAAGGAATCCTGGACCGTTATCAAAAAACATTTTGAACGAAAATCATTCAGCGAGTGCGTTTTCATTATGAAAAATATTTGTCAAATGCAACTAGAAGAAAATGGATATATCGAGAAACATATTAGTAAAATACAGCAGGAAATTAAACGGCCATCTTGTATGGGTGAAAATATAAGTGAAAACTGGGAAGTTGCAAACGATGTTTTAGTAACTACACTCGAAGCGAGGACTGATGGTGCCCCATCGTTGGCTATAGTTAAAGAGAAGTTATAAGAAGAATCGAATAGAAGGTACTAAAAACAAGCCATAGTGGAAAATGGCTCTTTGGTAATGAATTTTAAAAGTACAAATGTTAAGAAGGTGAAATCTTCATCAAAGGTGGTATGTTTCCATTGCGGAAGAATTGGACAAGAATATTTAAAGAAAAATGTATCCTGTCTTTTGTTGGGTGCAAGTAAGAATCTAACAGATTGGTTTATTGATAAAGGAGCTACGAGTCATATATGTAACCAAAGGACTTTTTCAAGTATTTGGACGAAAATTTTAAAAACATGATTTCTGTCGCTAATGGATATCAGCTAAAATCCCCTGGAAAACGTTATGGTGTTTTGAGAATAGTCCAACTCCATGGTAATGTAATGGATATGCCTATAAAGCAAGTGTAGTACGCACCTTATATTGAAAGTAAACTTTTGTCGGTAAAGAAGCTGACTGAAAATGGGCTAACGGTTGTGTTTTAGGAAAGCGTATGCTAGATATAAAGGGTGATCCAACAAGAGGTATTTTTTCAGAACAAAAAAATATAAAAATTCAAATCAAGTGTGGAATCTTTATTGGTAATTTGAAAGGACATATTATGGCGTTTATTTTTGAAAATAATTACCTTCAAATTTTGGCAACTGTATTATGGAAATGAGCGTTCGGTGAGAAACGGGAAGATCCGCTGTTTTCGACCAAAATTTGTTCAGTGATGAGGCCCATTTTTCTCAACGGCAAAGTCAATAGACAAAATTGCCGCATTTGGGCTGAAGAGCAAAAGCAGAGGTTCAAGAGGTGCCATTATACCAAGAGAAAACACGGTTTGGTGCGGATTATGGGCTGGTGGAATCATCGGTCCATATTTTTTCAAAAAATTATGATGGCTGGAACGTAACCGTGAATGGTGCTCGCTATCGCGCCATGATATCGATCTTTATGTTTCCTGAAATTGAAGCCCGTAATCTTGACGACACGTGGTACCAACAGGACGGTGCCACTTGCCATACAGCTGCACAAACAATGGATCTATTGAGAGGTAATTTTGAAAAGCAGCTTAATTCACGTTTTGGACAGGTGAGTTGGCTGCCTAGATCAAGTGATATCACACATTAAACATTTTTCTTTGGGGTTACATAAAGTCCAAAGTCTATGCGGACAAACCAGCTACGATTCAGGTTTTGGAAGCCAACATTACGCGTGTCATTAAAGTCATACCGGTCGAAATACCCGAACGAGTCATCCAAAATTGGACCCTCAGAATAGAAACCCTGAGGCGTAGTTGCGGCCAACATTTGAAGGAAATTATATTCAAAAAATAAATGCCATAAAATGTCCTTTCAAATTACCAACAAAGATTCCACACTTGATTTGAATTTTTATATTTTTATTTGTTTTGAAAAAATACCTCTTCCCTATATAATAAAGAGAAGCTTTACGCTGAAGCAGTTTTAAAGGACGGTTTATACAAACTCAAGATAACAGAAAATGTAAATGAAAATCAAAAAGATTTAAAAGTAATTCAGTCCAAATGTATTCATCAATGGCACAGGTGTTTGGTCATCGTGACATTGAATGTGTAAAACGTATGTGGAGTGAATGTTTCGGAATAATTCCCAATGAATGTAGCTGTACGTCAAGAAGACAATTCCCAAAGGACTCAAGTCAACAATCGAAAGATGTTTTGGATCTCATCCACAGTGATGTCTGCGGGACTATGGATGCCGTTACTCCTGGCGGTATTTTGTATTTTGTTACCTTCATTGATGACTACAGTAAGTACATGGTTATATACTTACTAAATCAAAAATCTGAGGTATCCGCTAAATTGAAAGAGTTTTGTGAGATAGTCAAGACAAAATTTATCAGGTATCCAAAAGTTGCACGATCTGATAACGGTGGTGAGTACACTAGTGCAGAGATTAGAAGTTCTTTTAAAGAACGTGGCATACAACAACAACTCACCGTACCGTATACACCTGCAGAAAATGGAGTAGCAGAAAGGCGAAACAGGTACTTAGTTGAAATGGTACGCTGCATGTTAATAGATGCAAACTTGCCGAAATGTTTTTGGGGAGATGCAGCTGTTATAGCAAGCTACATTCAAAACCGAGCAATAACAAGGTCTACAAAAGCAATTCCGTATGTTATTTGGGAAGGTAAGAAACTAGAGATAGGCGACCTTTTGACTTTTGGAAGGAAATGTTTAGTACATATCCCCAAAGAAAGGAAAACAAAATTAGATGAGAAAGCGAGGTCTTTGCTTTTTGTTGGTTATTCAGACGTATCAAAAGGATTACGATTCCTGGGCAAGAACACAAATAAAATAATAATCAGTCGAGATTACAAGTTAGCTAGTAATCAACATTGATTCAACATCTAACAATAAATGCAATGAAGTTTACATTGATCTTTTTGCTAATCTGTAATGATGATAAAGATGTATTTTACGATGCTGAATTAAATGAAGCAATAAATATAATTGAAAATAGTTCTGAAATTCAACATCCAACAGAAAATCAACAACCATTTGTGGGCAGCCCCTACTGAGAAGATTGTTTAGAACAACGAAAGGTAAAGTTCCGGAAATAAACTTATTAAGTGCCATGTCTCAAATTTCGGAGCCAAAGTCTTTCCATGAAGCGATAAGCAGAGCCGATAAGGACTTGGAATTGAAAGCAATGCAAGAGGAAGTCAATGCTCTCCAAAGTAATACAACTTAGGAGCTAGAAGATTTACCTGAACAACGGAAAGCAATAGGATGCAAATGGGTGTTTAAACTAATAACAGACGTAGATGGAGGTACATATTAACAAGTATAAGACACGGCTTGTACACGCAGAGAAAATATATGGTTACTATATGGTCACGGCAACAATAGTATCTTTTCTGCAGTAAAAGTATGGTCGTCGCAACATAGTATTGTTTTTTGAATTTCATTTTGACAATAGTATGATTGCGGCAACATTAATATTGTTGAAATGTAACAAAAGTATTGTTGCCAAATTTAAAAATGAAAATATGGTTGTAGCAACATTATAACTATGGTTGGTGGGACAAAAGTATTGTTTTCATGGGTTTTATGTTGACAATAACATGATAACGGTAATCATACCGACAAAACCTTAATTTATTTTTTAATTTGACAATGTTATTTTAACGATTCTTACGCAATAATAGTAATAATTAGTTATTAGTATAACTAAAATATTTTTAATACTTATTAATGATTTTTTTTTACTGTTAAATAAATCACTCCTATTCACGCAGAAAAAAAGTATGGTTGGGGTAACAATATTCGAAGAGCATCATACTATTGTTGGTTATATGGTTGTGGCACAACAATATTATGATCATCACAACAATAGTATGGTTCACACACAACCATACTATGATCCCCATAACAATATTATGGTCCTCACAGCAATAGAATTATTCACACACAACCATACTATGATCTCCACAACCATATTATTATTCACATTCAACCATACTATGATCCCCACAACCATATTATGATCCTCATAACCATAGTATGTTTAACGTACAACCATAGTATGATCCTTACAACCATAGTATGACTTACACACAATCATACTATGATCCCCAAAATTTTTGGTAAAGATTGGGTTAAGTTTTTATTTATTAATAGAGAATTTTATAAAGTATGTTATGTAATAATGGGAGTGATTTATTAAACAGTAAACAAAAAATATTTATTAAAAAATGTCAGTTATACTAATTCGTAGTTTATTTCGAAAAAATGTAATTATTTTTACTATTATTGCGTAAGATTCGTAAAAATAACATTGTCAAATTAAAAAAAAAAATACAATTTTGCCGGTATGATTGAAGTTATCATGATATTGTTAACATAAAACACATGAAAACAATACTTTTGTTCCACCAACCATATTTATATTGTTGCCACAACCATATTTTCATTTTTAAATTTGGCAACAATACTATTGTTACATTTCAACAATATTAACATTGCCGCAATCATACTATTGTCAAAATGAAATTCACAAAACTATACTATGGTTGCGACGACCATACTTTTATTACAGAGAACATACTATTGTTGCCGTGACCATATAGTAACCATATATTTTCTCTGCGTGTTGTTACATAACTTACTTAATAAAATTCTTTATCGTTGAATAATAACGTATTCCAGTCTTTACAAACAATTTTGGGGATCATAGTATGGTTGTGCGTTAGTCATGCTATGGCTGTACGTTAAACATACTATGGTTATGAGGATCATAATATGATTGTGGGGAACATAGTATGGTTAAATGTGAATAATAATATGGTTGTGGGGATCATAGTATGGTTGTGGGGATCATAGTATGGTTGTGTGTGAATGATTCTATTGTTGAGAGGACCATAATATTGTTATGGGGATCATAGTATGGTTGTGTGTGAACCATACTATTGTTGTGATGATCATAATATTGTTGTGCCACAACCATATAACCAACAATAGTATGGTGCTCTTCGAATATTGTTACCCCAACCATACTTTTTTTCTGCGTGTAGCACAAGGCTTTATCCAAAAATTTGGAATCGACTGTATAGTTACGCTGACGCAGATGAAGCTCAAAATAGAAGCGATAGAAATCGAACAGTGGGTTCATAAATTCTGCGGTGCGCCCATATCTTGGTGTTGTCGATAACAAGATTGTGTGTCATAATCCTCAACAGAAGCAGAATATATATCATTGTGTAAAGCTACTCTAGAAGCTTTGTGGCTATGAAAATTGATGGAAAATTTTGTAATATCACAAACGGATGGAACTACATAATATGAAGTTAATCAAAGCTGCTTAAGATGGTTCAATCAGAAAAATTTAGTCGACGTAGCAAACAAATAGAAACTAAATACTATTTCACTAAAGATTTGAGAGACAAGGGTGTGATCAAGCTGGAATATTGCACAACAGATGTCATGGAGGCTAAAACTCTTCAAGCAAACAAAGTACGACAGTTTCAAAAGTTACTTTCTTTAAAATTATGTTAAATTGAGAAGGGGTGTTGGAATACAATTTAACCTTCTAGAATGTATACTCCACATGTTTTTTAGATCTCAAGTAGTTTCTGATAATATTTTCTTAAATGAAAAATTTTGTTCTACGAGTATATTTTTTCAGTTATCAAAAAAAGTTTATTTACTTATAATTCAGATTGTATCAGATTGTAAAAAAATATAAGATTGAGCACTGCCAATACGTCTTGTTTTAATCCCTTCAAAAAAGGAAGCACAGGTCATCAGATATGCGACATATTTCCGACGCCTTAGTAAAAAAAATCCCATCGGTGTCAAAATGGTTGCAAATTTGTGGATCCTTCAGAATTACTGTCTGTTTAGCTCGTTTGTCTTTAAATAGTTGTGAGCCTTGTGTTGAAGATATTCCAGACGGAGGCAAAAGTAGTTCTGAGAATGATGGGAAAACTTTTGATGATGATGGCAAATCTAACTTTTCAAAAGAAGTTATAAATTCAAGGAATGAGTGTTAAAACCGAAGCCATAGGGATACTGTAGAAGTTCTTGAACAAATGAAAGAGACAACCATACGTCAAATAATACCATACGTCAAATGAAAGAATTCAACTTCTCACGCTTGCTCCATCAACATGGAGTAGTGCAAAAATAACGGATATTGGTTGCTGAGCACGGTGTTCTCATACTCCCCAACAAAATGAAGGGACCAATTTTGGAGTGCAAAACTGAAGTTCTGGTAACTAAGTTTTATAAGCAAAATGATGAGTCGCCTCACGCCAGGGATAAACGACTTGGCTGTTGTTGTATTGACAACTGTGTGCCGGGCTGACAGCCCTTGGCCGAAGAATGGCTCTTCGGGTCAATCCGGTACATAGAACCGGCTGTCGTGGTATGAAAACAAACATTTAACTATTTAGTCGAAGAGAGCGAAGCCCATATCATCGTCAGATTCCTCTGGTTCTTCCTTCTTCTTCTCTTCCTGTCTGTACGCATCGATGAAAGTCGCAAGAAAGTTCAAATGCAACAATCTGAATGTTCAATCTAAATACGAGGATGTCAAAATTGGATTCATAAAATTTACCCAACTGAGGCTAGAACATTGCGATTTGACTGAAAATTTACACCACTTAAACACTTCATCAATTACAATAAATTAAGTGTGCAAAATAGTTATGATATAAATGGATCTAATCTGATTAAGATTAAATTTTATCTAATTACTTATGTTATCCTTTATTTCTTTATTATTTTAATTACTATTACAGATAAATAAAAAAATTTGTTTTTCTATATTTTGTAGTGGCACTTGTAGATTTTTTTTCTCTTTAGGCAAAACATCAACGCATGCACAGACCTTTTATTCAACGTATGCGTAGATGCATGCAATCTCGAGAACTTTTCAAAATTGCTTTAGTATGTAACTTGTAAAGTAGTTTGTCGTGGCACAAAGGATGTGTTTCCGACTGCGATCTGGGGAATCCAGGTTCGAATCCCAGCGAGGCTAAACTTTTTTTTTAGTTTTCTTATTTTTTTGTTTTCTTTTATTTTCGTTGTTTGCATATTTGTTGAAAGTGAATTAGGAGTGCTGTTTCTTTGTCGCTTTGATATTGTTATGTAAGTGTGGGTAACAACCTACATACATACGATACAAGGAGACATCCCAGCAAACATTTGGAGTCCGATATGAGTCCGATTGGACTCATAATTCGGAGTGTGAGCGCTCATTATGAGTTCTTTTAGGAGTCCAATTTGAGTGTGTTTCCATTCTTGCGATGGTCGTCATATATGAGTCCGAATTCATATACCATATGAGCCTCTTTTAGGAGTCATATATGACTCATATTTTAGAGAAAATAAGAGTTCTTATAGGAGTCCAATATGAGTGTGTTTCCCTTCTTGCGATGGTCGTCATATATGAGTCCGAATTCATATACCATATGAGCCTCTTTTAGGAGTCATATATGACTCATATTTTAGAGAAAATAAGAGCTCCTATAATATATCTGTTTCTTTTATAGTAAAACAACAGAAAATAATAGCAAGAACATAAATTATTTTTAATACTAAACAAAGAAAGTAAAATTCAGTTTGTATTCAATTTTTGGTAAAAAAAACAAAAATTTAAAAATTATATAAAAATATTCCTTTTTTTAAAAAATACTTAAAAAACTAATAAGATTCCTTTCCTACATTGTTTCCACTCATTTCGGACTCATAACTCTGAGCCTCAAATTTCCGTCATATTTAATACTCATTTTGGACTCATAATTCTGAGCCTCATATTTCCTACATTGTTTCCACTCATTTCGGACTCATAACTCTGAGCCTCAAATTTCCGTCATATTTAATACTCATTTTGGACTCATAATTCTGAGCCTCATATTTCCTACATTGTTTCCACTCATTTCGGACTCATAACTCTGAGCCTCAAATTTCCGTCATATTTTATACTCATTTCGGACTCATAATTCTGAGCCTCACATTTCCTACATTCTTTACACACATTTCGGACTCATAACTTTGAGCCTCATATTCCCGTCATAATTTATACTCATTTCGGACTCATAATTCTGAGCCGTCCGAAAATGTTTACTGGGATATTTGCTTGGAAAATAATGGATGTATTGGTACTTTGCGCTTTAGTTAATGGAAGTTTTCGGAGATACCATAGGTTTTATAAGGGGTCTGATCAGTAGCCATTTTTCATTGTGAAAAAGTTTCCTTTACCGAGGTGTCACTCAGTGCTGTCTTCAAAAGCCATAAGGCCAGTGTTTTTATAAGTGAACATTTTCATTTTTTTTCCAAACTGAAGTAGGTAAGCAAAGGGATCCTTATTTTCTCAACATGGCTTTTGAATAAAGCCCTTATTTTTTTTTATTAGGTGTCCTGAGACAAAGAAAATAAAAGGAATCGCATTAAACCTGGGAACTTCACAGGAAAAGCCAGCTCAGGTGTTCATTTATTTGAACTCCGAGTACTGTGTGGTTTTCTTTGTTTTTATTTGCAAATCATTTGGTTCTTTTGCATCTCTTGTTCAGAGACTTTGAACCTGGATTTGAGGATCCACATACATATGTATATACAACACCTTTTGCATAAGATAATATTCCGCCCGAGAGTAGAATCAATTTGGAGATATCTCTTTTTGTTGCTGTTAGTAGCAAGTGGTAAGTTTGGTCAAAGATGACTCTTTTATCAGCTATTTACTAACGGTACCCCCGTCTTCTATAGTTTTAAAACGCAGTACCTCAACATAATTGTATTCAGCCATTGAAGAGGCCTATATTTCTACACTGCCGTTTTTCTCAGTGGTATACTTGTTCGCCGTGTTTATCGCTCCGCAGTAAAGTAGAAAGGAAAAAGTGTTTTCCGAGTGAATTTGGAAAAAGGGGAACAAACCCTGTAAAGTGGAAAAAACAGTTGCCGACACAATACAAAGAAAAGAAAATCAATCGAAAATGATTTTTTTTTTAGAAAAAAAAATTAGTCATAAACTTAAAAAATATCAAAAAAATATGTAATTCTAATCCTAAATTTCCTTAAATCTATCCTGAAATTAATCGTATTTATGTTGTAAACGGAAAAGTCGTGTGTGTCGTATTATGTTTTAAGTCAGATTATTACGGTTCGGGACATTTAAATAATAATTAAGAATTAGAAAAAGTCAAGTTTCAGTACTGGCATTAGAAATATGCCATATAATACATCATCATTTTGGGGTTGATCGTTGATATTCTTCCCCCCTTCGTCATTCACCTACACATGAAAGGCCTTTCATCGAGGGATCCGTATGACAAGTAAGTTTTTTATTTTTCTTTTATTCTTTAACATTTTGCTTGCTGAGTAACATTAGTTCATGGAGAGACCCTTTTCTTCTCTCTGAGCATGATATAGCAATTTGCATGCAAACGTTTGTATGTATGCACATTGTTTATTGTTCGCCTAAAGAGTTTGGGGTTTAATGTCTCAAATATTCTTGAAATAACGCTGTAAAACAGGGTTTCTTGTGATCAATCAAAGAGAGCACATGCAAAGTAGATTACAATGTAACTTAACATTAGACTGTAACAGAACGTCATAGTTTGAGAATCACAAATGTAATTACAGTTTTGAATATTTAATTGATCATGATAAGACTTCGTTTTTGTTTATACAGCATCTTGTGTTAATTTTTTTTTTTACAAGAAAGACTTCTCCATGAACAAATTTTGGTTCTCGTTTTTATTCTTTTTTTCTGCGCTCATAAAAGGGAAAAAATAATTGAAATTATAAAAATATTATTTTAAGTGCTCCGGACCGTGTATACTAACATCCATTTTCTTTGGGTCATTTATATAACAATTTATTGGTTGTTGTTCTTTATTTAACGCAAATGCACACGACAAGTTGTGTTCCATTCCGTTTATTTATTTTTTATTATTTGAGTTAAGTCATTTTGACAAATTAGCGTAATTCCACTAAGGAATATTTTTTTTAATTTTTTTTCTTCTTTTGGCCTTATGAAAGCTTACCATATTCCGGTTTAGTTCAATGTTTGAGTTACCTTATCTAAGCCAATTTTTGTAAATTAATACTTTGATATATTTTCATGAAGATTTGAATATATCTGTTTTATTTTCGTTGAAATGATTTTTTTCTTTATTAATAAATCAAAAATGATTTGTGCTTAAAACCCTGAAATTTCCTGTTTGATTCCAAACCTTTAGACACCTGGTGAGGAGAAATGTGGGATCTCGAAAATGTATTTTTTTCTGGTTTTATCGTTTTTGTTTCGTGATCAGGTTGGGTGGGCAAATTAGCATGACACAATAACATCTTCTGTGTTATCACCAATCCCTAATAATAGAATTCTGGTGTAGTCCTTCCTGTTTTTCTTCCTGTTTCCTTTTTCTACCATTTCAAGCACGCAAAACTAAATTGTAGCAATGACTACGTTAGCATTTGAGTTTGAACCCCCCCATCCGACGAACAATAAGGCTGGAGACCATGCGTGCTTAGCTCATGATGTGCTAACAAAACAATTGACATGTCCTTTTGATCCTTGTATGCTACAATTTCTATACAAAAACAGCGTTTTTATTCCCGAGGTGGACAGACTGGGCATTATATATATTATCAAGGGTATGAGATTTTAGTTTGGTTTGTTACATACCGTTGGAAAGGCTAATTTGTCTCGTCCCAGTATAAGATTTATTTTTGAGGTTTTAGTAACACTAACACAAAAACTGGAAAAAATCAAAGTAGTTAACATGCTAAAAATTGGAAAATAAAGTTAAATCGCATCCCACTAAAGGAAAAGACCTAAGATTTCATTTGAGCAAAAAAGGTTCTTTTTGGAATAAAGTACAAACAAGTTTTGATTTCGCAAAAAAAGTGAAAACAATGTTTTGATTTTTTTTAATTATTTCTGAAAAGTTTGAGTAAATATCTATCTAAAACAATCGGGACTAATTTTGCTAGGAACAATAGGTAATACATGCAAGTTTCATCCCGATCGGAAGATCTCGATTCTAAAAGTTGGGTCATTTGACATGAAATGACCCAAATGTATATGGTCAACATAACTGTACGCAATAAAAGTGTGGACAATAATAGATGTAAAAAACTTGGAATCTTTCAAAATATGGATCTATAGAGGAACATTACAATTACGACGAGGTGCTAAGTAGAATGCATCGAACCAGAGAGCTCTTGACAACCATCAGAAACGAAAAACTGCATACCTTGGATATATTATGATAAACTCTTTAGGTAGAAAGGAGATGCCATGGATTTTAAATATTCATGAATGGTACGGAATCCGAGACGAGACATATCTATTAAGTGCTGCAAGCAATAGAGATATATTATCCGGTATCTTGGAGAATATTGCAATTTAATGATGTTACCGTGTCTATGTAAAGTGAATTTTATAGTAATCACATTGCATTTGAAATTTGTAGTTTACAGAAAAATGTATGAATTGAATTGAGTCGTTCTCATCAAATATCTGGTTTAAAACGTGTTCATTCTACAATATTTGCCAGGACAGATAATCGAATCGATGTTTGCTGTTTGCAACGTTCGTGCGATCAAAACGCTAGATGCATGCGGCCGTCGACCCCAACACGATCGATTTGATTTCTCGTCTTTCCACCAGGTGGTACATGGCTGCTTTGTGGATATCTCGATATTAGAATCTGGTGATACTTATTGTCATGTTTCTTGCAGTAGCGAAATGAATCAGACTAGTATCGGATATGTTATCAAGTGGCTAAGTTTTTCGACGGTCAGGCCACAGGCACGTGCCCTATCAATCTTGTCACATAAATTCCCGCGCGAATTAATCGCGCGAATCTGCAAAAGTTAGGCAAATAGACAAAATTACCATTGATGCGGATTGTGACCAGCGTTGAAACTCTTACAATTTTTTATGTACCTACTTATATAATTTAGATATTGGTCAATTTGGGACTCGGATCGGCTCTTGTGGGGCTCAAAAAACAGCCTCTTTGACTTTGGACATATGGGTTATAAAAAACAATATAATTTCGTCAGAAATAAGAATACAATATTAATTCTGCGATTTGACCTAATTTGAAGCCTTGACTAATGGATCTAGGCTGCCAAAAAATAGGTTCTTTCGGCCATGGATATATGGCCGAATCGTAAAATTGATGTCATAGTACATCAATTTTACGATTCGGCTGAATTGGAGGCCTAGACCTGTGGTCATGGTTCATTGACCCTGAGGCCCGTAACGTTCGGGTATCACGAAACTCTGAAATTTGCTAAAAAAGTTAAATCTAATTTTGTTCCAAATTAAATCTCGGACCGGTCCATATGAGCCTAGGGGGCTCAAAAATCGGCCACATTATGAACATATGGTTATTAAAAATCAACAAAACGTTTCGTTTTCAAGAATCCGAAATAGCATTTTTTCCTCATCTAGATTATATTTGAGGCTTTCGCTCATTGGTCAAAGTTTGTTAGAGTTCCAAAGATAAGGGGCTTTAGAGCAACGACAAATGCATAAACTTTAAGATTTGTCTAATTGTATGGCCCTAATCTACGAGCTTCTTATGGCCCTTTCGGTCCTCTTCAACAATATAAACATACATGGATTCTCAAAAAAAAAAAAATTCTTAACGAATCTAAATAGGACAATCTGAAATGCAGTTCCGTCTAACATGGACCATTTTCCAACTACCATATACCCGAATCCTTTCAATGCCGTACTACAACCCAATCCATGGTGGAGAGTTGAAAAGCTTCGGCCAGGCCGAACTTAACGACGTTTTCACTTGTTGTCTTAAAAAATTATTTTACACAATTTGTTCCAAAAGAACAATGCTTATGTACGAGTATATTATTTACCTTGGATTATGCGATATTGCCAGACACACATATTTTAAATTTTAACGACTATGAACTCTGTACTGCCTTTTTTGTCTGCCCACAAAACATTATGTTTTGTTAAGAAAATACTCAACAAACTGCATTTTTCTTAAAAGAAAACGTTTTCCCCTCCGTTTCCTTTTGAACTTTACATTTTTGGAAACAAAGTTGAAAATACAATTAGTTCCTGTAACTTAAAAATTCGAGCTGATGGAGAAAAATGAAGATTAGATTTGAAATCACCTTAAATTAGTAAAAAATTGCTATAGAATTCCAAACAACACACAAAAAGTTCCATTTTGTTCCCTTGTGTTATTCATTGCCGCCTGAAGGGCTGAAGTTGGGATTGCACTGACTGGTGCAGTCAGGTCCGGTGACCTTGGGGGTCAGATATTATTTTGTTTGGGCATTTTCGTTGGAGCTCTGCCATAACCGGTCTAGCTATATGAGCAGTTGCTCCATCTTGCTAGTATCAAATGATGTTGCTTCGGATACGTATTTGGCTCAGTTCTGGGTAAACAAACACTTACTCAACATCATGAAATAACGATCCCCATTGGCAGTCACTGTTACTCCGTTTTCTTCAAAGATGTATGGCCCCACAATGCAGCTTGAAGAAACTGCACACCACACAATCCCTCGTTGTGGGTGCAGTTCCATCTAATCGAGTATTTGTCAATTAGATTCACACCATATTCGGCAATTTTGCTTGTTTACATTGCCGTTTAGATCAAAATGGACCTCGCCAGATATAATAAAGCAATTTATCAAGCTGTTGTCTTCATCGGCAATTTGAATAAGTTTTTTTTGTCAAAATTCCATTCGAATAGGCAAATTCAGATGGTTTAACTTGCGCTTGAGTTTGCCTGAATTGACGATGCTACAGCCACGATGGTCTCTTGAACTCGAACATGTGTATCTCGATGGAACGGTCTTCGTGCGATGCTTCCAGATTCGGCAAACATGTGTACCAGCCAAACTCCCGCCTGCATTCCCTTTGGACGAAAATGCAGGACTGCTAAGCGTGGTGCCACGGCACTATCCAAATCCTTTCTTTGGTAACCGAAGCATTCATTTAAATGAATCTAAATACTATCCTTCCAAATAAAATAAAAAATATGCCGATTGCTTACACAGAAAACTTTACTACGTTTTGTTTTTGTAGCGCGATTCGTGCGCCACCCTGTATAATACTTTATAGTGGTCTCCGATCAATATTTCGTGGTATTGCTAACGGAATGACAAATTTAATATACCATCCACTCTTCGGTGGAGGGTATAAAAAGAAAGTTGATGCATAACAAAAACTGCAATCTTTTATCGTATGTTAGTGCTTACCTTAAGTTATCCGGACCTTAAGTTATTGGTAAACGACCGATGAACAATAATTCCGTGACTTTTCGAATAAAACACAGTTTTTTTTGTACAAAAAAGTACATTTTTCAGCATAATCGTTTTTTAGCTCAATACACTTAGTCCAACGTTTCTCCAATTTGTATATCCCCTACAAAAAAAAGTATTTTTCGGGATCCATAAAATAGGCATTTGTTTGATTAATAAATTCAACGTTGGAGCTGAAACTCTTTCCACCAAGCCATTTATTAAGGTTTGAAATAGGAAATAGTCACTGGGGGCTAAATCCGGAGAATATTGCGGATGAGGGACCAATTTGTAACCCAATCCATGCAATTTTGCAATTGAGTTTACACACGTGTGCGCCCGTGCATTATCTTGATGAAACATAACTATTTTCTTGGTCATATGGGGTCGTTTTTTTTGGGGTAGAATCGGTCCAATAAGTTGGCATAATATTCGACGTTTATTGTTTTTCCCTTTTGAAGGTTATCGATGCGGGTTATCCCGCGTGCATCCCAAAAAACTGTTGTCATCACCTTATTGGCCGACAAAGTCACCTTGGCCTTCTTCGGAGCCGGTTCACCCGGAAAACCCTATTGTTAAGACTGTCTCCGAATGGATCCATGTTTCATCCACAGTTACAAAATGCTGCAAAAACACATTCAAATTGAGGTTAAAAAACTGCACACAGTTCTTTGAATTGCGGTTAAACAACTCCAAACAATCCTTTGATTGTTTGGATCCTTTGTTGCCACACGATTACGTTTGTAGTCAATTGAGAGCAAACGCGGCAACCAACTTGCAGACAGCTTTCTTAAACCCAACTGATCATGTACCGGGGCACTCCTGCTGGAATTTTGACCAAATCGGAGTAATTGTCGTTGAGACAAACACAAAAATTCCTGCTTCTCAAAGAAGCATCGATAATATTTTTAAGATAAAGGGGAAAATAGAACTGAATCATTTTATATATAAAACCACATTGCCATACATAGTCAAATGGCTTTTAAATATCTAAGGTGACCATTACTGTGGAAACCCCATTTTCAAAACACTTCCTAATGTGGTTATAAATTCGTTTAATCTGGTGCACAGTACTATGAAAAGGTTGAAATCCAAATTAAGTTTGAGGTATTACCTATATACTATACTGCTCCAGAATCTTTGTAATTTTAACCTTCAAGACTCTCTTAAGAATTTTACTGAGACTGTAAACAGGCTAATAGGTCGGTAAATTTGTGCCGAATTGGGTGGCTTGTTCGGTTTGGGTATTGGTAAGATTTTTTCCGTTTTCCATGTTCTGGGGAAATATTGCAATTTTAGGCAACTGTAACACAAAAACACAATTGCTGAACGGAGTAACTATTTTAACATACAATTTCTAATTCCATCAAGTCCACTGGCCTTCCTAGGTCTTAATCCTTTGATTATAAATCGAATCTCATCCAGATCAACATATTCCTCTGGCAAGGGAAGAATATCGTTCAATAGCTCTTTCTATAGTAAAATCATTCCATTATTGTCCAAGATGTTCCGAAACGTAATGTTTTCCCAGGAAATTTAGAACAAGATTGTCAACCTTCTGCTCATCACTGAACAGAGTTTTATCGTGGTACAAAAATTCCCTTCTTTCTGAGAAATTTGGTTATATTGCAGAAAGGTTTTGATGCTGTATCTAAGTGTTCTAATTAAGTCGTTCAGGTGAGGTTTCTTTATTTCGACATTTCCTTCTGAGTTTGCGCATAATATTATTACATAGTTAACAAATTAGAACGTATCCATTTCCTGCGATAAAAATTCCTAACCTCTATGATATGCCTGTTCTGTCACAGAAATAACGTCAGCAATTAGATGGGAAGTAGATCCATCTATGAAGGATTTAAAGAGAGACCAACCAGTATTCCTAAAGTCATAAAAAAGTGTTCAGCCTTTGAAGCCTGCGTGTCTATTTTAAATATAACCGGTAAGTGGTCAGAACTAAGCGAGGACTTCGTCATAGGTTGCGAAATAAGCAGAGATACATTCGTGATGACAATGTCTATTGTGGAGGGGCTTCTGTTAGCCGCAGAAGGAATGTAAGTTAGTGAGGCCATATACAAAATAATGTACGGAAAAATAGATATTGAATACGATAGGATGTTCCCCAAACATGAGCACGGATACAGTTCCAGCTTCTATACCGCCTATTAAAATCGCCACAAACAATGGTGTTTCTATCAGCTTTTAGAAGTTTTCTTACATCTTTCTTGTAAAGACACTTCGTTTCAGCATTTGCCATTCCATCTAGGAAATATGCCTCTATTATATTAATATGCTGGGACTCAGTAGTACGTAATTTAATACCAATATTTTATATAATATTTGTTTGAATTGAATAAGTTGAAACATTTTTGATACCTTTACAACAACTTTATTCAGTAGGCGTGTTCTAGCCGTACTCGCTTATTAAACGAGTAAGTGGTCGATAAGGCGATAACATTAAAACGTTACAAACAATTTTTAAAATTTCTTTGTATACAAGAACTGATTGGCTCTATAAACCGTTTGATTTGGAAATTTGTATAAAAACGTTATTTAGGAAATACTATAAGAGAACTTGCGTTTTTTAACTTATTTTTTCTTCTGTTAATTAAATCACTCCTATTATTTTGAATTCAATGTATTCTTAAATAATTTGACAACTTAACCCAATTCCAATAAATTATATTGGGGATCATAGTATGATTAAGTGGGATCATGCTTCGGAAACATACTTTTGTTGTAAGAATCATATAAGTAATATCGATGTGTGGGTCATAGTGTGGATGAGTGTGAAACTTTCTATGGTTGTGGGGATTATAGTATGGTTATGTGTGAATCATACTATTGTTGTGAGGATCATAGTCTGGTTGTGAGGATCATAGTATGGTTGTATGCGAATCATACTTTTGTTGAGAGGATCAAAGTAACCCTATACCCAACAATAATATGATTTCTACCTGCAACTCGCTAAAGGTTATTCTTAAACGCTTTCGTCCCATTATTATTTAAAACAAACGGGTTTAAACGCAAATTGTCTATAGGTGTCTGTAAACAAAATCATTTTTATATTCTAGTAAAATGGTGCGAAGTTATCGCGTTAGAGACCTCTTAAGCAAGTTGCCAGTAGAACACGTCAAATTTTCAAATGGAAATCAAAAATACTGCATCAAATTGATTATACCGAAAGTCAAAAACCAAAAAGCTCAGTCTTCATATAAAGGGTGGTCCAACCGTAATTCATGATGTTAATTGTGAGTCACACATTATCGTCAAGTTTTTTGCCCAACTTAATTTGATATTTCTTTGTTTCAGCGTTTTACAAATTCAACCATGGTCTTTCAAATGAAAATGCATTTCGTGCACTTTGTGAAGTAATGGTCAGCATAATCGACCAAATGTGTCACAGAAGTTTAGTCAACAAGCAGAATTGCCGCATTTGGGCAAATGAGACTCCACAAGTGATTGTTAAAAAGCCCATGCATCCCCAAAAAGTGACTGTTTGTGCGCTGGTGCCGTCATCGGGCCGTACTTTTTCGAAAATTAGATCGGCCAAGCAGATACCGTAAATGGTGTTCGCTTTCGCCGGACTTCTTGTGGCCAGAAATTGAGAATATGGACCTTGACGATAAGTGGTTTCAACAGGATGCTGCCACTTGCCACACAGCCAACGAAACAATGGCTCCTTTGCGAGATAGATTCAATGGCATTGTTTTCTCACGTCGTGCCGATGTTAATTGGCCGCCACGATCATGTGATTTGACACCGGAAGAATCTTTCTTTGGGGAGATTTAAAAGAAAAAGTTTACGTCAATAAACCAAGAATAATTCAAGAGCTAAATGATGAGATAATTTGGCACATTTACATACCTCCATTATGTCTTAGAGTCATTGCAAATATAGACCATCGGATAGGGGTATGCCACCGAAGCCATGGAGAGCATTTGGATGGTATTTTTTCACACATAAGTGTCGAAGATCCTTCATTCATAATAATAAAATATTAAGATTATTCTATGAAAACTTTTTGTTTAACTTACAATTAACAACGTGCTTTTTAGTTGGACCACCGCTTAAATCTATCCATTTCGATCTTCAATACTGTATACACAGCATTTTTGGCTTTCAAGCTCGAAAGTCTACTTTAGCCTCAGCTCATCTCGTCATTGTCTAAGAGTTCATTTCGCCTGTATACTCGTATCTTTACACATGCTGATAATAACTGTGTCCTAAAATTTGGTAAAGCCAGTTAAGCGTAATTGATAAATAACCGGCACAAACAATAAGGATTTTTATATTTATTTCACATATTTCTCAAGTTCAAATTTAAACAACAAATTTATTTCTCTTTAAAAACAATATCCTGTAATTTTGATTGGAATTAAAGTATATAAATAAGAAAAATTAAAATATATAGAAGACAGCGCCACCCATCGGAATAAAACCAAAGAGAGGCCTTCCAACAGATAATGCTAACATATTGTCTAAGTTTGTTGTTAAGCTATCAAGCTTATTCTCGAGTAGTACGCACTCGTACACCGAACATTACATTTTTATTAATTAAGATAATTATTACACAAGGGAACAAAATGGAACTTTTTGTATGTTGTTTGCAATTCTATACCCTATTTTATTAATTTGAGGTCGCAGATTTTAAATCTTATCTCCATTTGTCTCCATCAGCTCGAGTTTTTAAGTTACAGGAACTATCGTATTAGAGTAGCTTTCTAAAACATGCATGTACATAAAAATCGATTGAAAATTGAATGAGTTATGTTAAGTTCGGTGCTAACAGAATTTTCGCCTTTTTTGATTCTACGAGTACCCATAAATAAATAGAACAGCAGCAAACACACTCACACACATACTCGTATTCATAAATGTTATTTCTGTATGGAAGTCGCGATTTTTGTCATTTCAGTTTTCCCAGTAATGGGTTAAAGATAATTTTGTTTTCAAGTTATTTAAATATTTGTAGAAAAAGAACTTTCAGTTCTTAAACAACAAATTCCTTGTTCCCTTGTGTTATCTGACTACTTATATAATGTGCAAAATCCTATGTTTGTAAGTTGGTTAATACATGAGGAGGCATTATTCTAGTATTCGCCGTTCGAAAACGTTGTGCACCTAATCTGACTCCATTGATTTGCCTTTGGTTTCATCCAGAAAAATTAATAAGAAGACGTAGCTGAAGGCACATACCAGGGCACAGGACCACATCGTGATTGATATGCCAAAGAAGTACATGAAAAGCGGGAATATTTTGAGCATTGCAAATACCAAAATACTTAAAATGGCCATCGAGGCAGATGCACATATCGGTCGAATCTGAAAATACATAAAAAATACAAGAGTTCTTAAATTCATATGTACTTAAGTACTTATGCATATCAAGTTTGTATGTACATAGGTCTTTCTTTCAAAAGAAGACCAGATAATAACCGCTTGTTTGTCATTTAGTTCTGACTGTGGGATGGCCACTATTGTAGTCGATTTCGATATGTTTCTATTTGTTACTTTGATAAATTAATAAAAAACCACGCTTGATGTGTGCTTACTTCAATACATCATTTATTAGAAGAGAGTTAAATTACAAAGTGTTAGAAAAAGGAAGTTAAGTATATGAAACAAGGAATGGCATGTTGAACAATAAGAATGTCATAATGAAAAGAACATAAAAGGTTGCCAAGTTGCTATTTGAGTTATAATAGTTCTCCCACACTTAATAGGAAAGCGGGTCCTCAAATACATATTCTCCAAATGAGCTGGTGGACGACAAACTCGAGTTGTCCTACGCAAAACCCGTTCTTGATCTGGGTTACGCTCTACTATAGTTGGAATGTGAACTAAATCCTGTAAATATGACGAAGGAGCTATTGGCTCTGTATTCTGTGGTTCTTGTTCAACTTGCTCACGACTTCCAGGTTGTTGAATTCTAGTTGATCTAAGTTGATTTATATGTCTTTTAAAAATGTGACCATCATCTAACTTTACCAAGTAGTGCAAATGACCATACTTTTTTAGAATTGCACCCAGAATAGAATTGTTGCGTTCTGCCAATCCGTTCGTGGCTGGATGTCCAGGGGCGATGCATTTTGGAAATATGCCACGTTCTTTACAAAACATTTGGAATTCATCGCTAGTAAATATTTTTGCGTTGTCTGATACGATTACGTCATGATGTCCATGTCTCGAAAACAAGTCTCGCAGCAGTTCTATCGTATCGTTCTATAGGCCCATTTCGATTTAGCGTCGATTACTACAAAAGAATAAAATCCTTGGAAAACGCCTGCGTAATCCATATTGATCCTTTGCCTTTGGGGGACTCGTTTTAACTATTCCGCTTTGCTTGCATTCTTTTACCATATGTTCTATTTCAGTATCTATCGACTTATAATAAACATACCTGCGAGCCAGCTGTTTCATTTTTGATATTCCCATGTGTGTATGGTGAAGCTCTGTTAAGACTGCATGCTGTAGAGATTTAGGTATTACCACCCTTTATCCTCTAAAAATAACGCCATTATTTATTGTAAACATAGTGTCTTCTATGCGATTTTGTTGAAGATTTTGTAAAATTGATGAAAGGTCTTGATCTTTTTCTGTTTCAGCTTGAAGAGTTTTGAAATTGAGTTCTAATGTTGAAATTTGGGCTATTGTTGATTCGCAGAGTTTGTTGACTTCGTTGTTCATTGCGGTGTCTTTTAGTATTGATGATTTAACTGGAGCCCGTGACAGACAACTTGATAAGTAAAACCTGACAGAAATGCGGCGTATCGTTGAATTCGTGCAAAAGTCATTTTTGGCAGTTTTGCATTCTGGTGAAAAATTCGAACTAATGGTTGATTGTCGGTTATGAGTTTAAACGATCTTCCAAACAAGTACTGGTAAAAATAATCGACTGCAAATACGATCGCCAATGCCTCTCGATCAATTTGAGAATAGTTTTGCTCGGCTTCTGTGAGTGACCTTGACGCGAAAGCGATTGGTCGCCTACTACATGCGATAAAACGCCTGCAATTCCCGTTGGACTTGCATCACAAGCAAGTTGCAGGGGATACTGAGGATCATACGGAACAAGTACTCGATCGCTTGCTATTTCTTTTTTGATTGTTTTGAATGCCACGTCACATTGTGAAGTCCATATGAACTTAACATCTTTCTTTGTAAGACTTCGAAGTGGGGATGTAATGCTTGAACAATTGGGACTGAACCGTGAATAGTAAGTAACCATTCCCAAGAATCTTCGGACGTCGCCAACTGACTCTGGTCTCGGAAGATGTAATTGCTGTAAACATTTTGATAAATTATCGGTGCACTCCGATTTTGTGATTCCATGCACGATAATGTCATCGAAATAAACTTCTGTCTTCGGAACATCTTGTAAAACTTGATTGATGACTCTATTGAACTTTGAAGGGGCTGTTTTTATTCCGAACGACAGTCGATTTTCTTTGTAAGTACTCCGATGAGTTGACATTGTTTGAATATTGCTCGAATCTTTATCTACCGATTTTTCTTATCGGATAATGGGCATCCACAAGCCTTTTGTTTACTCCAACTTTACAGTCGACGCACAGGCGTACTCTTCCATCAGCTTTTGGTATGACGACTAGGGGTGAACCCCAATCACTGATTTCAATCCTGGAGATTACACCTGCCACTTCCAGCTGATCAAGTTCACTGTTAACTTTATCAATAAGAGCTAGTGGTACGTTCCTTATTAAAAACAGGTTTAACGCCCTCACGTAACTTAAATGATATCGTTAATTGTTTTACACATCCAATCTAGGGTGTAAAAATATCACTATATTCATTACTTATTGAATTAAGTGTATTACTTTCATGGGGCATGTTATTTATATTTATAATTGATTATAATTGATTATTTATAATTGATTTCATTTAAATCTATGTTGAATTTTCGAATCCATGTTCGACCCAATAGGGTTGTATACTCTTCTGGAACGATATATATTTTATCACTTTTAGATTTACCATTATATATCGCTTTGACTTCAATTTTCCCACCAGGAACAAAAACGTCTTTTGTGTAAGAACGGAATGCCATATTTGTTGGTAAAACTGGCACCCCGAGATTTAGCTTTGAAAATTGATCTCTGGTCAAAAATGTATAGCCTGAACCAGTGTCGATTTCGAATTTTATCGGCTTACCTTAAACTTGAATAGTTATAAAAAATCTGTCGGCGTTTTTTGAATCATTTTGATTAATATCGACCATTTTTAAAAGACCATACTGGTGTACAATATCTTCAATTTGATGTGTTGCAATTTAATTAGACTTGTTATCTTTTAATCGTGCTTTGATGCATACCTTCACAACATTACCACTTTTCCCACATTCTGTGCACTTCAGATTATGTCTTTTGCTGTGGCAATCCTTTGCAAAAAGATTGTTTTTCCACATCTGAGGCAAAGTACATCCAATCCCAATGCTTTATGATTTATAGGGTATGTTTCCCGGTTTGATTTATTTGGTTTAAATTTTTTGATACTTTTTCTGGTTACAATTTTTACCAGTAATTTTGTTGATTTCGTCAGGAGTTGATTGAATATTTTTCTGAGAAAACTCCCTTGAATCTACTTTTGACGCTTCTAATGCAATAGCATTTGTGACAACAGTAGTAAAATCAGATATTTGTTTTTGCAACAGCTGCTCTCGTATGTTGTTGTCTTTTAATCCACGTATAAACTGTGAGCGCAGAAAAATCTCTGCTACAGACTTTTTTGCATTCACAGTTGAACTCACAGTCACCTATTTGAGATCGTAATACTGCAACATATTCTGCTATTGATTTATTTTCTGTTTGATATTTCGATAAGAATTGATGCTGCGTCACCAACACGTTCTGTTTTGGCGATATATGTTTCTGCAGAAGTTCCAATGCATCGTATTCTAGTGTGCTCGGATCATCTGAAGCTAATTACGCTGTGACAATGTTAAAACTTTTGGCACGAATAGAATTTAACAGAATATTTGTACAGTACTTTTTGTTTTTTGCCATATTTTTCATGCGTGTGTAATTCTCTAAGTGCTCGGATCATCTGAAGCTAATTACGCTGTGACAATGTTAAAACTTTTGGCACGAATAGAATTTAACAGAAGATTTGTACAGTACTTTTTGTTTTTGCCATACTTTTCATGCGTGTGTAATTCTCTAAGCGGAGCTTGTAATTTCTAAAAGATTTCTTTGATGTGTCGAACAAATCAAGGTTTGGCACAAGAGCAGTGCCCGCGCTCAAATTACTTGATTTCCTGAAGCTGACGTTGACACGGTTGTTGAGATTTTTTCCATAATTTTCTGTTGAATTTCCATAAAAGTGGTAAATTGTTCGGGATTGATGATAAAAGTGGCAAATTGTTCGGGATTGATGATCGTCGCAAATTTATTGTAGTTGATTTCGATATGTTTCTATTTGTTACTTTGATAAATTAATAAAAACCACGATTGATGTGTGCTTACTTCAATACATCATTTATTAGAAGAGAGTTAAATTACAAAGTGTTAGAAAAAGAAAGTTAAGTATGTATGTATATGATACAAGGAATAAATGGCATGTTGAACAATAAGAATGTCATAATGAAAAGAACATTAAAATGCCAAGTTGCTATTTAAGTCATAATAGCCACCTTGACATCTTCCAGCCACAAAAGTGATACCAAATCTATGTCAACTCTGTCGACCACCGTCAAGTAAAGTGCATTCAATTTTGTCTCGGAACATACACATATTTTTTTACACCAACAACATTGTACTGCCAGTGAAACATTCTTAAAAAAAAGGCAATAAAAAAACAAAAACAATTCAATTGTAAAACTGCACATGGAAAAAGACCTTCTGCACTGCAGCAGAATGGTCAGTTTAAGTGAAACCGACGAAGAGAGTGAAGTGGATTGACAGGTAGTTAAATCTCACAAACGTATTAGTTCACCATCGATCTGCAACGAACCGCCACCGAAGAACTTTAGACGATCAAGCTGCAACATCGAACTCCACACAGGTATGCAACTCTAGACATCGAGCAAGATCAAACATGCATAGAAAACGGTAACAACAACACCAATACAAACAATCAAACATCGAACGCAATCAACGTACCGAAACCGCCACCTATATTTATTCCCGATGTGCAAAATGTTTCTAACATGGTTAAGGACTTCGCTGCAATAATTAATTCATCACAATTCGGATACAAAGCTTTACGAGGTAACCAAGTTAAGGCCAGCGTTAAAAACGTAGGTGACTATAAAAAAATAGTTGATATTTACTTAAAAAAATTTAAAATTTCACACATACCAACTCAAAACGCAAAGGGCATTTAGAGTTGTAATGAAAAATCTACACTTTTCCACTCCTGTAGAGGAAATCAAAGAATCCATTGAATTGGAAGGGCAAAAAGTCAGAAATGCTTTAAATTTATTTTTTGTTGACCTTGAACCGGCCTTAAATAATAAATAAATATATACTATTTTGAAATTAAATAACGCAATCGGAAAAGTAGAACCTCCTCATAGAGTAAAGGAAATTGTACAATGTCATCGATTTGGACATACTAAGTCGTTTTGTATGAGAACCTTTCGATGTGTTAAATGTGGTGAAGAACACCCCACAGCAGATTGTCAAAAAAGTAGAAATACTCCAGCACAATGTACAAATTGCAACGAGAACCACCACGCCAATTATCGAGGATGTACAGTCTACAAAAAAATATTTCAAGAGAAGTACAACACAAATTCACCTAGGTATACTAACCACAGAGAAGTGTTAAAACCGATTAATATTAACCAAAATGCCAGTTATGTAGATGTTTTAAAAGATACCCAACAAGAAAACCCATTCCAAAAACTAGAGTCATTAATAACAAAACAAATTGAGCTCACAAATAATCTATTGAACATGATAACTCTATTAGTTAACAAATTATGCAAATAGATATTCGAATAGTGATATGGAACGCCAACGGTCTGTCTAATCGTAGACAAGAAACAGAATTGTTTTTAAATAACAATAAAATTGACATTATGCTTTTATCCGAAACTCATTTCACAAGTAAATCCTACTTCTATATAAAAGGATATACATTAATTAATACCAATCATCCAGATGACTCAACTCATGGATGCACTGCTATATTAATCAAATCTAACATTACATATAAGGTCGTACATTATGTACAGGAATCTTGGGTGCAGGCTACAATTATTTCAATCAATTGCAACGATCAGCCCATAAAACTTGGATCGGTTTATTTTCCACCTAAATTGAATCTTACACAAGATGATTTCCACAGATTTTTTAACAACAAGGTCAAAATTTTTTGTTGGTTGCGACTTTAATAGCAAACATCCCTGGTGGGGATCAAGGTTATTTAATCCAAAAGGAAAGGAACTTTATACAAAATTATAATTATTCAGTCCTCTCAATGGGTAAACCAACATATTGGCCTTCAGACCCGCATAAAATACCCGACCTTCTCGACTTTGTAGTCTATAATGGTATAGCAAGACAACACCTAGACATTGTTAAGTCTTCTAATTTGAGCTCTGATCATTCCCCAGTAATGGTGACATTCAGCTCAACTCTCTGCCATAGCACATCAGTGCACGCATTTACAAAGAAAACTACTGACGTTGCTTCTTTAGCACACTGGATAGAGAAAAATGCCAATCTCAACTTTTCACTAAAAATCGGAGCAGAAATAGATGAAGGAGTTGAATGCTTCACAAATCTGTTACATGAGGCCACTTTCCTTTCTAATAAAGATCCCTGTACAAGAAATATTGGAAATATGACCATGCTATCCACACAAATTAAAAATCTTGTTAAAAAAAAGAGAAAGTTGCGTAAAGTTTGGCAACAAACGAGACACCCTCAAGATAAAACAAACTGGAATAAAGCAACAAGAGAGATATCAAAACATCTTCGAGAATATAATGACAATGCCACAAAAAAATATTTACAAAACTTGAACCCAAACTCCTCTGATGAGTACAATTTATGGAAGCCACAAAATATATCAAACATCCCATGAAGAGAGACCCACCAATAAAGGATGAAAATAACTTGTGGTTAAATCTGACGAAGCCAAAGCTATTGCATTTTCTGACCACTTAAAAGACACATTTAAGCCATTTGACTTTATTGCTGGAACTTCTGATAAAATTAATATTTTGAAATTCGTTGTGCAATGATGGTAAAGAATTTACCAAAAAAGGTGTAATGTTTTTAACATACATTTTCAATGCTATACTAAGATTAAGCCACTTTCCATCGCAATGGAAATGTGCCGCGGAAAGCAATATTTCATCGTATAGACCAATTAGCCTGCTAACGATCTTCTCAAAAATATTTGAAAGAATATTTATTCGGAGAATGGAGCCTTTCATAGAGAAACTAAACATTATTCCTGAACACCAGTTTGGGTTTCGCCATCAACACGGCACTCTTGAGCAATGTCATCGCATCGTTGAAAAAGTTCCCTACCAACACCTTTTTATCTCGTGTTCAGGTCATATTTATCTGATAGACTACTTTATGTTAAACATAACAACGATTTTTCTGGAATATAGTATATAAGCTCAGGTGTTCCACAAGGCAGTGTTCTGGGTCCTACATTGTATACGATTTACACATCAGATTTGCCAACATCAAATTATGTACTTGTCGCCACTTATGCAGATGACACAGCAATTTTGGCAGCAAATCACTCGGCGATGGTTGCATCTTTACTTATTCAAAATCAAATTAACGTACTTCAAAATTGGTTAATTAAATGGAACATAAAGGTGAACTCCAGCAAATCTAGCCACATAACATTCACGAATAGAAAAGACAATTGTCCGCCAGTGA
Organism: Hydrotaea diabolus; assembly: GCA_963513945.1. Taxonomy (NCBI): domain Eukaryota; kingdom Metazoa; phylum Arthropoda; class Insecta; order Diptera; family Muscidae; genus Hydrotaea; species Hydrotaea diabolus. The sequence goes on from OY740717.1 coordinate 109,341,509, forward strand.
CGATAAATGGTGAACCAATACCACACACGGACTGTGTCAAGTATCTCGGTATGCACATGGATCGCAGGCTTAACTGGCAGCCGCATATAAAAAACAAAAGAAAGCAACTTGACATAAAGTTTAAAAAACTATTTTGGATACTTGGACCAAAATCTCAGCTAAGTGTTGAAAATAAATTAATAATTTATAAATCGTTATTAAACCCGGTTTGGGTATATGGCATACACCTATGGGGTACAACAAGCAACTCCAATGTCAAAATATTGGAAAGATTTCAGTCAAAATCGCTAAGGTTGATTTTAGACTCGCCATGGTATGTAAGAAACGACATAATCCTTAACGATCTGAACATGACATATGTAAAAGATGAAATCAAACGATACTCCGAGAAATACCTGAAAAGATTAAGCAACCATTCAAACTTACTGGCGATCTGTCTATTGGATGACAGCAACGAAACGAGGCGTTTAAAAAGACTTCACGTATTGGACCTTCCTTTTAGAATTTGAAAGCTAGATTAAATTACATAGAACTAAATAGAATTGTAAATATAAGTGATTTTACTTATTGAAGTAAAATATACCTGCTATTCTTTAAAATATATTGCTTACATAATTTGCTTATTATCTCTCGATAGATTGCAAATAAATAAATAATTAAAAAAAATCTATGTCATCAATAGGAGTGTGCCCTTGTTGCTCGGATTTTAAGCGAGCAAGAGGTCGCTAATGTGATAACTTCGCACCATTATACCAAAATAGAAAAATGTTTTTTTTTTCAGAAAACTATTTACAATTTCCGTTTGTTTGCCATTTTTAAGTTTTAAGGAAAAAAGTTAAGCATGAATGACATTTAGCTATCTCGATTTTAACTCACTTATATTGGCTGTTCCATTTCGAGGTTCCCTATTTTTTTAAAGAAAAAACACAGAAAATTCAAATTGAATGGGGAATGTTTATTATCATTTGAAAGAACACTCTTTGGCATTTATTTTTTGAAGATTTTGTCTATCAAATGTTGACTGCGGCTACGTCTCAGATGGTCCATATGTTGAGTCCACTTTTCGATGACTCGTTCAAGCATTTCGACTGGTAAATGGCGAATGACACGCGTGATGTTTTGCTCTAAGGCCTGAAACTAAAGGGGTTTGTCCCCATAAACTTGAGAATTTACATATCCCCACAGGAAAAAGTCTAACGGTGTGATATCACACGATCTTAGTGGGCAATCGACCGGCCCAAAACGTGAAAAAGGCTATTGAAAAAAGTATCTCTACTTGGATCACCCATTAGTATTTATTGAGTAAATTTTTTTTCATAAACTCCAAGCTTTGATATAAAATGGTTTGTGATGCATAGAGCTGTTCTGGTCTTGTGAACACAGGTTTTTCAAAGTTTTAAAGTTATCGCCTTAGCGACAACTTACGTGTTTAATAGCCGAGCACCAAAAATCACTGCCAATTAATCAGAACAAGAAAGCATTTATGATGGTGACCGTTGTTGCAATTATTTTCAAAGTCAGTTTTTAAATTAAAACAGAATTAATAGGCATCTTAGCTGGTGTTTCTGAAGGATAGCAAAAATTTACAAAATTTTAGTAAATATCCTTTTTTTAAAAGGGGGTATTTATAACAAGTGCTTTTTGAATTTTTTCTCGGTGGAATTTTGTTTGTTGGATGGAAGATGGAACTCACACTTAAAAATTTTAATATTCCCTAATGATTATCAACTTTGTTGATCGAAATATTGGAAATTATCAAAACGAAAGAAATTAAGTTTTTTCTTGTTTATGAAGAATGACCTAACAGCCAAACGAACTCTTACAATTTCTCATTATTGTTACTCGTATCTTAGGCTGTGTATGAAATAGAACCTTTCTATACACCATACAATTTTTTGAAGTTTTGGGTATGGTAAGATTCTTGTAATAATTTGCCTTAGAACTTGAGCAAGAATACATAATAAAATAAGTGTATTTGGTTATTAATTCTGTTCCCGTTTCACATGGCAGACCAGAAATCAATGAACTCATCATACACAATTTTTTTTTTATCAAACTAACATTTTATATGTGTATTAAAAGTTTCCATTTTACATACAGCCTTAACAAGGAACTATTTTATTGTTTTCGATTATGACGTACAGGAATTTGAATTTGTTACACCAGCTAGAGCACTATTCAGTGGAATTTTTGATGTTGGTAAAATCTAGACATTTTGTTCAAATTACCGCGCTAATTCAAAAAGGTTAAATGGAGTGTTTAGCTGGGTTGTTTATTTCCGGTTTTTGCTTTAACTCATTGAATAGACATTAACCGACTTCAGACCTCTTGCATCTACTTATGAATAGAAGACACGTTTTTTTTGGATGGAAAAGTGAAATTGCTTTTCTTGGCTGCACACTTATTTATCACGATTTCGGGTCCGCGACGACCTTCATCAGAAAGCTTCGCTGCAATTGTTGAAGTGAAAACTTAACTCTTTAAGATCAGGCTCTCACCAAACGCATAAGAACCACTGTTGTAAAACTCACTGTTCAAGTTTTCTTCAAATAATTGATAAAAATTGTGCGCGATAAATCCCTGTTCAATACTTGTACTTGGCAGCCATTGTGACTCAAATATATAACCAACCACACGCGCCTCGTGATACCACTATAAATGGCTTACCTTTCGTTTGAGTGTAATTGGCTTTCAATTCAATGTTGACCATACGCTAAACATTAAATCTAGTAAAGTAAGTTACGGAGTTAAGGACATTTTGGATAAGATCAAAAAAAAAACTCATAAGAAAGTTTTTCCTCTTAATTCGTTTTATGAGGAAAACTATTTTATATAACAAAACCGTTTATAGGAAAAAAACGGGTAAAAATATACTGCAAACAAGAAAGATTGGATTTTGAAAAAACATTAGTTAGCAGTACTAAGTAACTACTTTAATTTAGAGTTATAAACTTTAAAGCGTGATTTTTAATTCTCTTGCTAATGCTGCATTTGCATTACGATGGCTTAATATAAATACTTATACAAGGGGCGTTATTTTACGGAAGAATGTAAAAACTTAATAAAGGCGGAAAAACTAAGAATAAGTAATTTAAATCGTCCAGCTTATACTTTTCTGAAATCTATTTTACCATTGTTTTACATTTAGAAAAATTATAATGATACTTTTATAAATGAGTTAACTATCGCTCTTTCGATATAGAAAAAAGGGGTTTCTTGGTAGAAATTCCAATAAGCAACAAATTCCTATACCGATATGTATGTACATAAGTAAATTCTTTCTTATAAGCCATAATTGTTTATAGGAAAAAAGCGAAAAAAGGAAACTTGAGCTATTTGTAGACTTTATTGAATACATATCGCTCATTTACTTCAATAGTGTCATAACTCAAAAATCGCAATTTTTGAGCTAAGTATGCAGAAATGTGCGCAATATCATGGTCGATATTGTGTAGAAAATTCTGTTTCAATCGTTGGAAATTTACCGGAAGACTTAAAAATGTGCCGTTATTGAACTTGGTATGACGAGTTTTTTTTTTAATTACAACAATGACACATCTGTCGTCATTGGATAAAGTTTAGTGTTTTTTCAGAAAAAACGATATATTTTGTGTTAGAACGATATTTTCGAAAAGGTAATTATATTTTTCATCTTGCTTTTTTTCGTTTAAACTGTATTATTTTGAGTTGTGACAGTAGTGTTGAAAATATTTTCTTTTTTAAATTTGTGTAAAATAATACGTGACATTATTGGTGACAAAAAAATAAGTATTTCGTTTTGTGACGTTTGATAAAATCCTGGTTGTGCAAAAGAAACAATTTCGTCTTGAATGAAAATGTGTCATTATTTATGATAATTGTATCGATGATATTGTAAAACAAGGCGCGATAACTCAAAATGATACGATATTCCTGATAAAATAAAGAAGCTTGTTGCATTTCCCTGGGGGGTGATATAATCATGACATTAAGAAATGGCGCCCAACAATAACCACACATATTCTGTCACCATGTTCATCGTCATTTTCGGAAGATTTAACGATTCCACAGCGGATGTGACGTACTTTCCAGATTCTAGGAATGATATCTCTTTTGAAGATGACGCCATTCGTCCGACAACTTTCACGACTGCTACAATTATTTCTTGTGATGTATAACCTACCACATCAGCTGCGCAGCTACACAGAAAGTTCTGCCTTTATTTTGGTTAGGCCAGTGAAGAAAGGAGAAAAATAAGAAACAACCAAAAAATTGGAAGAAGAACATAATTAAGAAAAAGAGAAATAGAGGAGAACAATATGAAAGTTTAAAGCAATTCGTTCGAGACAATGCTAGCACTACCGAATCATTCACTACAATAATTAGATCAGCAAAGAAAACTGGACTTCCATTCATTGTGCAAGACCTTTTTTGACCTTAAAATATTGGTTAATGATATGGGTCCTTTCAATATGCGAGAAATAAAACTATCTGAATTCAAAATCCCAAAAAGTTAAACGGGAGTCACCCAACTCTGTTTTTTTTTTATAAGTAAACATTTTACGCAGGGGAACGAACAATTCACGAAGGCAGATATAATCATATCAAAAAAGCATAATGCAATCATTGACTTAAAAAAAGCTTACCACTCTAAAATTGGGATTCCAAATATTAAAAGAGAAGATATCAACTAGTTAATTAAAAAGAACTTGATTCCACGGTTCTATCAACAATTTTATAATAATTTGTAGTCAAAAAATTTTTAAACATTTTATGTTTTTTATATAACTTTATAAGAACTAAAGATTTAAAGTCTGAAAATGAACTTCATATAAAAATATTATGTTTCAATGTTATAAATTTCAAAGTAATTTTTAGTTAAATGTTTAGTTAAAAAAATGAAAATATAGTATCTAAACAAACAGAAATTGACTTTTTTCACAGCAATAACGACACATTTTACTTATGTTTGCGAAATGCCTACACTTTTTTTCACAAATAACGTCATAATTCAAAGTACACGAACTTTTCGCCCAAGATAAAGCTGTAAATCACTAAGTTAAGTTGACTTTTGTTCTGAATTATATTATACACATTTCATGTTACAAGATTATTCAGGAAACCTATGGTTTTTTACAAGGTTTGTTAAGAAAGACTCCATTGAAAACTTAAAATGGCTCTCCTGAAAAAAGGAATTTTTTGATTTGTGACACTATTGGAGTAAATGAGCAATATGTTATCTGCTGTATTTTGGTCCCACAAAGGTTTTACAATTTTGTCACTCTTTAAACAGTAACTCTAACAATCATGAAAAAAGTATTTCCACTTCTGGCTGTGTGTTAAATGGAAAGTTTTAATCATGTATTTTTACTATCGAGAACAACATTTTGAAGTTTGTTGAAAAAGTTGTATGCGAGATCAAATGGAAGTACTCTGCTGTTCGCAATAATGATTGTGATTTTATTTGTCATCATTTGCTGTAGCTCATGGGCTAAGAAAAATGATAAACTTTATGCTGCATAAGTATAAAAAGGTTCCATGTCACACACAATCTCTATCCACAATACATTTAACAGGGGAGGGGGTCAAGACTTGAAATACAATTAGAGGACTGGGAACAATTCAAATATAATAAAACATAAAAATTTTACTTGCATATAAACGATTAGATTGTCTTGCCACACTTTGCAGTATGTCCCTAAGTATGTTCGCGAACTTTCTGCTGTCTGAAACCGTCGTCTGCGTAAGTAGTAACCTTAAGACCAAAGCTCTCTTAGAAACAGATTTTACTTAAAAAGGGGCAGATAGAATACTATCAGCAGTTGATTCCCAATTAAAAAGTCTTCATAGGTATAATGCTCCCCGGTTTGGCCATGCCGTGCCTTTTTGTGCAAAGATTTGCCTGTTTTACCCGGAGTTTATTTTGTTTAAAGCTCTATGTCTATAGAAGCACTAATGATATACGCTTTGGCGGTGAATGATCCTTCTACGAACCCGGCCAGAGCATACAAGGCTGTGTTAGTGGACAACCTTTGCGTTATAAATGGTGGCTATCTGAAAGTAGCTTCTGGTCCATAGTTCTCCTAATGTGATTATCTGAGTGACAGTCTTTTCAGTAGAAATGGTACATGGTTACAGAAAGGTAAGTCTGAAATAATTGGGTCCAGTGTGCGACAGGTTTTTTGCTTTTAAAATGACGATAACCATGGAGTTTCTCCACATGTCAGTATAAATCTACAGTCAGTATAAATCTCCTTTAGCTCAACTCCAAATAAGCGGTATCGCTGAAAAATATGTACAATTTCAATTAACATACGTACCTTCGCTGGAAAGATTTCAACCAATATCACGAATGTCAACGCAATCATTCCCATGTTGCCGACAAAAACCACAAACGCCATGAGCAGCAACGGTACGAACGAGTAGTCAGAGAGGTCCGCCAAACGCGAGTAATAGGTATAGGCACCAAAAGCAGCCAGGCCCACGGCCATGCCACCTGTGGACCATAGCATTAGAATCTTGCGTCCGTACGTTTCAACTAGAAGAGTGGCGGCATAGGTACCGGAGATTTGCAGCACGCCCATTATAATTGTACAGGTATTTGGGTCCATGGTAGATCCCGAACCGGCAAATATATTTGACATGTAATTGACAAAGGCAAAGATGCCACTGAACTGATTTACGAAGAGCAGAACTGACGCTGTTGCAACGCTCTTCAGGGCTTCTTTTGTGACTGCAATAGACAAGAGGCAGTGGGTTAAAAAGTCTCGAGTAGAAGCTTAAAGAGAAGAACATATATTTTATTACATGTATTTGCGTTTAAACATTTAATTAGATACTTTGGATTGATTTCGCCGATACTAACTCAAAACATGCCATAGATATAACGTGATCTACCTATCACTGCTAATGATCTGTGGATCTCTTTACATATCATCGAGGCTAACTCCACTTCCGATTTGAGTTGGAACCTCGATCATCACGCTGATCTCCCAAAGGCAGTACCTCGTAGACAGGACGGAACAAGAATTACGTCGATTGGCGATTGGAGTTCTTCTTCGTGGTCCTCGCAAATAGATAGCCGTTTCATACTCTCCAGAACTTGTGTTGAAAATGAACCTGTTATAGTTCTACCTGTTTATTTAACGAGTAATCACTAACGTTTTGGTTTTATGTGTCAAACAGAAAATATGCGCGAGTACACAATTTTCCATAAATTATTTTCTGTACTTCCTAACGTAACTTAAAACAGACTAGTCGTTTCATTCTGCCACTTCCATCTTTTTTTCAGGTTATGGGTTTTTGTTTTTGGTAGAATTTGTTAAATTACGCGGTCTGAGTGAAATAAATTCAAAGTTTTCAAGAAGTTTTTTGCAATATTGAGCTGTAATTTCCAAACTGTTATGGCTTCGAACTAGTTGTTTTTTTCCTTTGAGAAGTTAAGGTGTCGAGAAAATTTAGATGTGTGGCGACGACATGCAAAAACGGTGTATCTGGCGTAGAAGACAATGACGCAAACGAACCTGCTCTGGCCGAGATAACGTTGATGATCAAACCGAACAACAACAACTGCAAAAGAAGCCTGGGATTCGTTGATACTCGTACGTGCATTTGAAGATACAGGGTAAACGAGAAAACTGGAGCTGTGGCCAGAACTTGTGCAGCTGAAGCTTTGTGACTTTTCCTCGATGCACGATTACATGAATACAATGGGTTTGACGTCCATCAGGTCTCAACATTGATAATGAGCTCACTGCCTCGCTCATGTTAGCCGGTCTACCGGATGAATTTAAACCGTTTGTAATGTCAGTGGAAAACTCAAAAGCAAAACCAACAGTCGATGCTGTGAAGATGCAAAGCTTGATAAAAAATAGTGATAATGTGCTGGTATCAAAAAAAAAAAAAAAAAAAAAAAAACTGTAAAATCAAGTGTCATTTGTGTCATGAAATTGGTCATTTCAGTAAAAATTGTCCCATGAAAAATAGCAAGTCTAACTTTAATTCCAAAAAGATATCAAAAGCAAATGGCGATATTTTGTAAGCTTCTTTAACGACAAGTAATATCAATTCGGCCGAGTGATACGTGGATTCGGGATCGACGTCTCATATGACTAATAATGAGAACATCCTTTATAACAAAAATCCAGTATATGACAAGGAAATTGTGGTGGCTAATAACAATAAACTGGTGGTAATGTGTTTGGGAGTCACTGGGTCACTGATAATCAACAGAAGTGGACAAAGGGTAGTTGTTAAAAATGTGGAACACGTTCCCAATTTGTGTGCTCATTTAATTTCGGTTCATTCCGTTGACACAAAATGACAACAAAGTATTTTTTAAAGAAAATGTATGTACAATACAGGAATATTGATTGGAAAAGCATTTTCCGAAAATAACCTCTTATATCGTTTTAATTGTAAAATAACAATTCCAGATGAGTCTGAGTTTCTTGTGAAAGCCAGTACGATTTGGTGGCATCGTAGACTTGCTGACAATTTAAAAAATTTAAAAAGTTTTTGCTACGAGCTGTGAAGTAAAGTGCATAGAACAATGTACAATTAGCGTTGAAGTAAACAAACGAGAAAGTCCTTTAAAGACTTTGGCAATAGAGCATCAAGTTTACTTAAGTTGGTACATTCGGGTGTAGTGAAATCGTTTTCGGGAAATGTATAAATTAACTTTTGAGGATGATTACTAAAGAAAAATATTAGTTATTCCCATTATGTGCAAGTCCGAAGTTAATAAAAAATTAGTAGAATTCAAAAACAATGTTGAAAAACAGTGCGCGCGTAGAATTAAAGTATTACGCCCCGACAATGGTACGGAATATGTGAACAATCGTTTTTCGGATTTTTTGAAGAGACATGGCATATCTTATCAAAGAACCTGTCCATAAGTGACGCGCAAAATAGAAAGGGACCTAAGGGTAAAAACCAGTTTTGTTCAGGAGAGCCATTTTAAAGATTTAAACACGTGTATCTTTGGTGTAGAATCGTCGACCTCACTTTCATAAAACGCGCATTTCTCTGGGAGGGAACACTTTTGGGGCATTGGATCGGTCTCATTCGATGGTCAGATGTTGTCCACATCAAAAAAAAAGTGAAAATGGATTTTTTTTACCCTTAGGTCCCTTTCTCTATGCGCTGTCACATATACATACCCTCGAACAAAATGGGGTTGCAGAACGTATAAATAGGACTATCGTGGAAAGAACGCGCTGTATGATGTTTGATAGTGGCTTAAGCGAGGAATTTTGGGCAGAAACTGCTGCGACTGCTGTCTACTTAAAAAATCCAGTTCCGTGTTGAGAAAGTGCTCATACTCCAGAGGAAGTTTCGTCACAAAGAAAACCTTCGAAAAGCATTTGAGAGAATTTGGTTGTAAGGCTATTGTAAACGAACAAAATTATCCAAGAAATCTATTGAGTTTATAGTACATAGTTCTCAATTTAAGACTTATAGTCTCTTTGACACAACTACGAACAAAATAATAACAAGCAGAGATGCGGATTTCTTTGAAAATACAAGAGCTGTGAATATTGAATGTAACTACAATTTGTGTTTTCCTGAAGTGGATAACAACAGCACCTAAGATGTCAATCCTGAGGAAGAAATGGTTGGAGAATTGCCATCAGTGGATGCTGAAAATGACTCCGTGACGAGTGACGAAGATTACTTCGATGTAATGCATTCGCAATATGGTTCTGATTTATCAGCACTTGTCTAAGAAATACCATCAAGTGAAGTTTCCTGCACAAATATTCTACAATCAGCAAATCAAGATCTAAATGAAGGTCTTCCAGTTCGACGCTCTGAATCCACAGATCCTTCAAATGTGAATGAGGCTATGCTCTCACGATTTGCTGATAACTAGAAGCGAGCCATGTAAGATGAACTTGATTCACTGAATTACATCCGGGTAAGAAATTAATTCCATCTAAACTAGTGGCATCAAGACTAGTGGCTAAAAGTTATAGTCAAGAGAGGGGTATCGAATATAATGAAACGTTTGCTCTAGTAGTAGGGTATGATTCAATATGTTTTCTCATTGCTTTAGCTTCTAAATATGGTTTGATGACGCATCAAATGGACGCAGCAATCACATTTTTAAATAACAACTTGAAGGAGGAAATTTATATGGAACAACCTTCAGGAATAAACGATGACACTACTTTTTTAAAGAAAAAAAAACACAGAAAATTCAAATTGAATGGGGAATGTTTATTATCATTTGAAAGAACATTCTTTGGCATTTATTTTTTGAAGATTATGTCTATCAAATGTTGGCCGCGACTACGTCTCAGATGGTCCATCCGTTGAGTCCAATTTTCGATGACTCGTTCGAGCACGCGTGATGTTTTGCTCCAAGGCGTAAATCGAAGCTGGTTTGTCCGCACAAACTTTAGACTTTACATATCCCCACAGGAAAAAGTCTAACGGTGTGATATCACACGATCTTGGTGGCCAATCGACTGGCCCAAAACGTGAAATTATCTGCTTACCGAAGTGTTCTCTCAATAAATCCATTGATTGATGCGATGTGTGGGAAGTGGCCCCGTCTTGTTGAAACCAAATGTCGCCGAGATCAATTTCAGGCATCAAATAGTCGGTTATCATGGCACGATAACGGCCACCATTGACGGTTAAGATCTCACCGGCATCATTTTTGGACCGATGATTCAACCGTCCCACAAATCACACCAAACCGTTGTTTTTTCTGGATGAAGAGGCAGCTCTTAAACCTCTTCTGGTTGCTGCTCTTCGTCCCAAATGCGGCAATTTTGCTTGTTTACATGTCCATTGAGCCAGAAATGGTGCCCGATTACGTTGACCATATGTTGAACGAAGTGCACGAAACACATTCTTCACAGAACGTGAATTTTCGTAATAAAGTTGAACGATTTGTAAACGTTGTTCAGGCGTAAGTCTTTCCATGATGAAATGCCAAGTGACAACAAAAACAATATGTAATTGATAACAAAAGTGCTATTCATGCTGCTCTTAAAAACTCGTACTCATCACGTACTAGTAAACATGTTGATGATGTGAAGGTTAAATTTATTTATGAATGTTTTGACAACAATATAGTACAATCAGAATACTTGCCTACAAATGAAATGGTGTCTGATATGCTCACAAAAGCAGCTCCTTTATATAAACGTAAAGTTTTCTCGAGTAAATTTAGTCTTACTTTATTTTGTTATTAATGCACATATTTAGAATTTTGTGTACGACTATCCCTATATTTCCCCAATGTGGAAATGTCGTTTTAATTTTGTATTCTGCAATAAGTTCATCTACGTTTTGGACAAAAGTGGTTGTCACGCCATATTCTAGTACGAGTACCTCCTGTCATATGTTTGTGTTGACAATTAGTTTTAGAGATGCAACTAAAAAGTCCTTCCTAAAAGGGGCATAATATTGTTACTTAAAATAATTAATTCATGCCTCAGATTTGCTATTTTCCTCGTGCTTGAATATACTAAAAACAATTCCAATTAATTAAGTCAATAAAACTCCTGACGATCCAAAGTCCTTCAGACCTAATGCTTTACTTTCTTCTGTTAGCAAAATTATGAAAAAAGTGATCCAAAGATACTAAATAAGAACATAATTTACCACAACAGCAATATGGCTTCAAAAAAGGGAACACAACACCAGCCAAGAGTGGTGTCCAGTGAAGATTAAAAATCGTTGTCTACCGGAATGATACTATTGGACATAAAAACTGCATTCGACTCGATTTGGCATAGCGGATAATCCAGAGTTTTCTAATCGATAGACAATTCTGTATGCATCTTGGAAATACCTGCTCTTAAGAACTGACTATTGATAAAGGATGTCCCCAAGGATCTTGTTTGTCTCCGATATATGTACTGCGGATACTCCTTCCCTGAATGAATGTGTTAGTTCAATAATAATACTGTGCTCTGGTTTATACGCTGGCAACATTGCCAACACTCTCCAACTGGCTGTGACAAAATTGCACGACTACTTCAGTAAGAGTAAATCAAAATCAATTTATAAATCACCGTATTACTAGGGAAAATAATGTAAAAGTATGCTTTTAAGCAAAATTCCACTTATACTTATAAAGTATACGTTACAAGTGTAGCAACACAAGTTACTCAAAACGATAAAAAATCTATAATGGCATTATTCGACAAAGGGATTGCACACCCTTTCTTGTATTTTACATGTCACCGATGAAATTGGAAAAGTAACGATAGAAAGTACATTGATCGCACTTCGACCATATCAACATTCTGCTATCATAATCTTTTTTAGTAGCTTAAAGAAATCGAGTCAAAAAAATATTCAATGGGGTTTATTATTAAATTTGTCCCTTCCTAATAAATCACAATGTGTAATTATCAAGTAGAAATGGAATAATGTTCCCAAACTCGTTATATACGTATAAAACAACAGTAATACATTAAGCTTCCCTACAAATAAACTTTATTATTATTACGAGTATTATCAAGAAAAACCCCATATAATATACGTACATTGAATGATTTTTAATATATTTTGAAAGATATTGATGAAATTTTTCAAAATCGGGACTAAAATAAATAATTGTTACATTTGCGAAAAAATATTTCCTATTATTCATAAATTCTTTGCTAACGTTAAAGTTCTTCCAAAAACCATTAAAACATGGTAAAGAAGTGTAAAATCTATTAGAATGTGAATATACACAACCTTGTCGGCTTTTCGGGGATTTACAGAAATTCAAAGGTCCGTATCTCTGTTAATACATGTTTAGGATTGTCCCCTTAAAGCACGTACAAAATCATTTCAAGACAATTACTTATATAATGTAAAATCTTCAAACAATATTGGAAATTTGTGAACATATTTTTGACTCATACCTTGACAAGCAAGACTGGCAGTGACGCGTTAAGGTACGAGTAATAGAAACTACATAGGCTTTTACACAGACGAGTCTAAGCTAGATGAAAGAGTGGGTTTTAAATTTCACACAAGAAAACTAGGATTAGATATATTCAGTAGACTACCTACTCATTCTAGGGATTTTCAGGCATGTATCAAAACATATGTAGTTTCACATTTCGATATAACTCCCATAAAAAGCGACCCGGGAGGACCCAAAAACTAGTCCGCTCTAAACAGAGACAAGGACACTCAAAACGCAATCACATGTCACTACGGATTAAAAAAATAGTCGGACCGTTTGACTTTCCTACATTTACTTGTATATGTTGTCAAAATTCTCGGGCCCAAAATCTAGCTCTGTCAAACGTGGACAGTTATATTTCATCGCAAAATTTAAAATGCTTCTATTTGTAGGATTTCCTTTTAGTTGTGGATCAAGGGTCCTTAAAACCGTCCCTGGCGGAAAGCATAACATATCTCACATATCAAAAGGGGGTAGCCATGCCGCAGCTCGGTTTGAGAGAGCTACTTACGAGTTCTGCGCACGATTTTCTTTAAATTAATTGTCTTTCAATTAATCGATTGTTGGCAACTTTACCCAAGTCTAATAAATAATTTTGGGATCATAGTATAATTGTGTGTGATTACCATGATTGTATGTAATACATACTATGGTTGTGGGTATCATATTATGGTTAATGAGATCATAGTATGGTTGAGTGTAAATCATACTATGGTTGTGGGGATAATAGTTTGAAAATGTGTAGCACAATTAATACTAGAGTTCTAAAATAGTTTGTTTATACTAAAACTGGTGATATTTAATCTTGCAGACTTACCGAAATCTCGGTATGATACGGTTCCCTGTTGGTGTAAGTTGTCCATTAAAGATTTGAGGTGTTGAAATTCTTGCTGGCAGTCAAGTTCGGCGCGATTGCTGTAAAACCGAAATGATTTTTCCGCTGCCGTGTCTTCTTTCTTTTTCAACAGATATTGTGGCGTTTCGGGCAGCACAAATGCCAGTACGAGGTATACAATTGGCAACGCTATTACACAGAATGGTATGATGTGATATGGCAGATGCGTCGATACTATAAATCCAACCAGAATTCCAATGTTGACCGATAACATGAGCATTGTGGACAGAGTACCTCGTATGCTGGCAGAGCACAAACCATTATTCCACAATGAAGGGGTTGCATATCACAACGCTTACCTGGTGTCGGCAACTTCACTGATGAAGAGAGGAAATACAACATAACATCCTCCGCCTGCGAAGCCACCAAGGAAGCGTCCAATCATCAATAACTCGACCCTTTCAGCGCAATAGATAAGCACCCAAAGGCACTAGCAGTAACAATAAATAGGATAACCAGGATAACCACAATGGACTAGTTTAAACCTAATTTGTGAGTTTTGGATACTTACCATGTGCGGAAGGGCAATGATGTAGATGCAGGCCTTGCGCCCGATAACATTTTGCAGAAATCCAATTGCAATGTTGCCGCAAAAACTCCCCAGTCCTAAAAGTGAACCAATCCATGAGGCATCCTCAACAGTGACATCAAAGTCCAACGGCGATATGTTCGACTGCAATTTGGATAGTGTTGGCGAAAGCCATCCCAAGCCCACTCCATGGGAAAATGTTAGGATGCAAACTGGAAAAATGTTAAATGAAAATACAAAGTGTGCTAAATCTAAATAAAAATACTGAGAACACTTGTACTTTGGAGGGAAACAGACACCTTAGTGAGCTTAAAAATCTGCATTTTAATGTTAAGAAGGTATGTTTTGATATTGTACTTACATATACGAGTATTCAGAATCGTCGGAAAAAACTAAGATAATTTAGACATGTCGGCCTATCTGTGAATAGGAAACTACAGATCCCACTGTTGAACTGTTGAAGTTTGTGAAATTTTGAAGCTAGTGAAATTTTGCAGACAATGTGTTGATGCTCCAAAACGTTTGGTATATACTACTCGTATTTGTTATTAAATATGGGCCAGATCGTAAAAGAGGTTAATATTTTTACCATACAAGGACTTAGTCAACCTCTGGACATTTTGTGTGGAGGATTTTCTTGCTGACATACCACCATTATCTACGCCGATCGTTACGAAATTTTCACATTAGTTTTCGGTTGGCCAGGACCTACTGACAAAGTACATTACGATCGGATTGGACAGAGAGCGTCGAACCGCCCATGCACAATGCACATAGAAGGACCATATTTAATACTATTAGAGAAATGACGTTGCTATGGTGGAAAAGTGGGCTGTACCACACCCTCTTTAAAAAATTGAATTGTTGGCGAAATTAATAGACCGATCGTTATAAAACAGCTAGATACAAGCTACGGCCCTGTCGAATTTCATTTGTCTAAATGTTTTTATTTTCACTGTAAATTATTTAATTTGCCATTTATTGAATTACAGTATGCAACAAACTTACTCTGGTGGATGACTCTTTCGTTAAATAAAATATCTAGGTGAACAGAGTAAATCCCCAAAAGGATAGGCCCCTGGTTGGTATCACTTATTTTATGGCATGTCCCTTTCGTCATGTTTTCGAGGAGACTTTTTTACTTGATTTTTTATATGTTGCAAATATGTTAATTTCACTACGAAAAATCGAGAGAGAGAGAGAGAGAGAGAGAGAGAGATAGAGAGAGAGAGTCCTTTTGGTCTTTTTTTAAAGAAACTGTATAAATGTGTTTTTTCCACTACTTGTGGTGATTTTTCATCACCAAAAAACAATGTATTGGAAAAGTAGCGATTCTCACTTTAAGCGGTATAACTTTTTTTACAGGTTGTAACTTGCCATCCCATTAAAAATAACTACAATAATTTATGAAGATTTTTGAACAAACGCTTATACACGGTTTTCAAAAAAATGTAGACATTTTTTGATTTGTTTCGGTGCGAATGTTTTTGTGTTTTTCATAAAGTTCTCAAGCGACTTGTAGGTTTTTTGCACATTTAGCTTCGGAACAGTGGCGACAATTGCTTTCTTTATGAGGTGATGAAAAAATTCACATTCCAATTTGTATTTGTAAAACGCTGGCAGTGAAAAAATGCACATGTTTACTAAAAGAGTTATATGTCGTTTATAGTTCATACTTTGTTTCGATGCCATGTTCCCATTGAATATTTCATTCAATAGAAGCGGAAGCAACGAGTATGATTTAGCCATGATCGCAGTTTACGAGAACTAGCTGTAGTAAAGTATTTAACCAAACAAAGTTGACACAGTAAAAATCGCTTGCCTTATGCAGTTGTTTTTGAATGCTCAACGACCATGCACTGTATCTTGAGAGTATGTACATAATAAACACCAATTATGTGTTTTGTTACGTATTGTTGGTTTCAATATTGAGATATTCCTTTTCAGTTTTTTTTTTGTTATTTCCATTAAATCAATTTCGTTTAAATTTTTAATATTTTTTTGCATATTTACGAGATATTTAATTGAGTTGTGACAATTACTCGTATCACGTACTAACTTTTTTGTTGAAATTTTGAAGCTGTCTTCATTGTCTTGCTTCGCGGTGGTTTCATTGTCAGTTGCAAAAAAACAATTTTGTATAAACGAACCAACTAAGGCAGAAATACTGGTTGGTCTTTTTCCCCGTTTCGAATTTCAATCATTCTAGTTGGTTTTTTATCTTATTCTTATCCGACCACATGGTCTGAAATTTTCGTTGTTTAATCACTCAGTCGTTTCGATTTTAAGGAATTTTCAATTGAATCCAAACGAATGTTTTAATAATACATACCCGTTAAAGTGGCCAAAACTTGATATCGAAATTTACTGTTCAAAATACTGTTGGCGCCAATTAGGTTGTGTTTCACCATGGCCTCTGTCTCTTAGGTGGGTAGTTCTGGAAATGATAAAAACACAATGAAATCACTTTATCTGAGAAGTGTGTCTCTCTGAATATCTTCTCCAAGTTTCCGTGGCATTTTAATGGTCTAAACAGAGAGAGGGTATGTGTGTATGAGTGTGATAGAAATTTATGGCTAACTAAGCCGCAGAAATACTCGTATACGATTAGATGTGGAATTGTATCTTTTTTTAAAGTTGTTTGTAATTAGACATAGGGCTTATAATGATATCGCAATCGTGAACGGATTTCATGCCGCTTCCGTTGACGGCAAATTTTCGCTCGCATGCTGTTTTGCTAAATTACTAAAGCGTTTTCATAATACTCCAAGAAGTAGAATAGTTTTTACAAATCAGAGCTTTTGATTATACGAGTATGCATCGCATTGACCCAATGATTTTCATTGGAACGACAGAAATAAATCTTGTATACGTATATGATATCGAAATCGTTAACGGAATCGATGTCGTACTCGTTAACAACTTCTGCAATTAGAGCAAATTACGAAGGGGATTTTTATCAATTTTCCAAATTAGTTGAACAACCGTGGAGATTTTGTATGTTATATTGGCCGTGTTCTATTTACAAAGCGATGGGAGGCTTGGAGGTCGCTAACGCGATAACATCATACGATTTTACAAGAATATAAAAATGATTTAGTTTCCGGAAAACTGTAGGCAATTCGCATTTAAAGATATTTGCGTTAATGATTTAAACATTTTGCGAAGAAGTTATTCAAAAATAACCTTTAGCCAGTTTATTTGAGCTCGGGTATTACTCGCTTATAGTATTTCCTAAATATATTTTTTCTACAAATTACAAATTTTCAAATCAAACGGTTTATGATGCCATAATCAGCTCTTGTATACAAATAAATTTCTCGTAAAGTTTTGAAGTTATTGCCTTAGCGACCACTAGAACTAATTTACACTAGAACTATGGCAGGGCTCAAAAACCGCAACAATTCAGTACTCAGACAGAGGCCAGCGTTACCGTTGTGCGACTAATTTACTGCCCCTTTTTCATAAATCCTTTTTTTTTGCCATTTTTGAAATTTTTGCTACTTTCCACAACTCGAAATGTGTGTTTTGCTTTTAAAAGATACACGTATTTATATTTCTGGGGTTAAGGGTTGCTCCGAGGATAAAAGCACTATAATTTATTTGGTTATAACCTGGCGTTACGCTAGGCATGATGGATACTCGTAGTAGTGTGTCAGAGCATCTATAAGTATATGTGCCGCGCAAAATAGAAAGGGACCTAAGGGTAAAAATCAGTTTTGTTCAGGAGAGCCATTTAAAAGATTTAAATACGTGTATCTTTGGTGTACCATCACTTTCATTAAACGCGCATATCTCTGGGGCATGGGATCGGTCTCATTCGATGCTCAGATGTTGTCCACATCAAAAAAAGAAAAAAAAATGAAAATTGATTTTTTTACCCTTAGTTCTCTTTCTCTATGCGCTGCACATATGTGTATTGCACACAGGCTACGAAGACAACCTCCAAACAGTCCAGCCCAGCCGCACAGCTCTGAAACGCACTTATTAATTTAATATTTAAGAAATTCGGCACAGAATAGCCTGAACAAAATTGTGCTTTAGGGTAAAAATATCAACAAATCGGAACATTTGTAAAATGTATCAAGTAAGCAACCTTGATTTATGGTGGCCGAAAATACGGCCCATTCAAGCAAGGACATGTGGGTACCAAAAAAAATTAAATTTGACCACAAACCCAACAATAGGTACTGTTAGTTGGGACGCACCAAATACCTGCTCAATGTTAGGCTCAGGTGGCCCAAAAAACATCCAGAATGGACAAAACCGGGCTATTTTTTGCGCTTTTTTATCGTATAGGGAACATGAGGATCGGAAATTGAATGTTTTTTAGTTTGAATGTGTATTTTACCTCTCATTTAATGGAACTGAGTTTTTACTGTGTTGTTTGTTACTTTTCTTATTAAATTTAAATGTATTGTTTAATTAAAATAAACTTACGAAAAGTTTGCGACTTTTTTTTAACAAATACCCTTCTTGTGCCACTTTTTTAAAAATAATCCCCTTTTTGTGCGACTTTTTGAAATTTTTCAACGGTAACCCTGACAGAGGCTAATACTTTAGAGTAATAATGTCTAATTTCGAACACAATTACAAACAATTGCTTATCTAAATTTGTTTTTTACGAATCGAATACAGCAAAAACTTTCTTTTGACAAGATCGAAGTTGGCACATTTTGTTAAACAATGACTTAATAAATGCGATTTTGGTATCCTGTCTTAGTTATCGAGGATTAACCTAAAACACCACTAAAATACTCCAAAAGTTCTATGCATTTGGCTACGTTTAGCTATGATTGATTTTTGTCCAAGGAATTGAGTTAATGTATAGACTCGGACGTTATTCCATAGATGTGAAATTTCACGGAATATCAGTTGAAAATAATGAATAAAAGCTCAGAATGTAGTTCCGTTTATATTTTTTTTTCTGATTACATAAATAGCACTTGGAGAATCAATAATGGAGAGATGTACAACTTAACAAAGAACCACAACTAAAGAATTTTATTATTTAAATCGGCGATCAATTATTTTAACGCAAAGTGATGAAGCTCATTTTCATTTGAATGGCTTTGTTAGTAAGCAGTACTGTTGGTTCTGGGGTTCTGAAAATCCAAGAGCCACACATCAACGCCAATTGCGCCCCATTGTTAGGGTGTGGGATCACATCTGCAAATATCATTGGGCCTTACTTCTTCGAGAATGAAGATGGAAGTGCTGGTACGGTAAATGGAGAGCGGTATCGGTTTATGAAAGAAAATTGTTTACGTCCTGCTCTTGAAAACTGACCCAGCAGGACGGAGCCACTGCCCACGCGCAGAAAAAAAGTATGGTTGGGGTGACAATATTCGAAGAGGATCATACTATTGATGGTTCTGACACAACAATATTATGATCCTCACAACAATAGTATGATTCAGACATAACCATACTATGATCCCCACAACTATAGTATGATTCACACTCAACCATACTATTATCTCTACAACCATATTATGATCCTCACAAACATAGTATGTTTCTCATACAACCATAGTATGATCCTCACAACCATAGTGTGATTCACACACAACCATACTATGATCCCCACAACCATAGTATGATTCACACTCAACCATACTATGATCCCCAAAATTATTTATTAGGATTGGTTATTGCTGTTATTCAAAAGTAGAGATTTTTAATAAGTATGTTATTTTAAATTGCATTATTATTAGTTCATAGCCAGATTTGAGGCCATGTTTTTATTAACCATTTCATTCATTCAATATATATTCCAACGGTCAAAAATACTTTTAGTTGCCAGCAGGGGTGAATGCTAATTCACCATTCGTAGACACCAAGTAACGAATGTGATTAAACCATGGTCAATGGCTATATACTAAGTGCAGGCGGAATTTAAATAAACGAGAACCAGTCGGTATTAGAGTATTTCAACGAACAAAGTAAACACAATAAAAATCCCTCGAACTACCTTCCGAATGTGTTGTTTTTTTAATGGACAGCAACCATTCACTGTATGGTGTGTATGTGTTTTTTTGTATATCAAAAAAACATACGCACACACATACATGTAAAAAACCTGTTTTGTTATGTCCATAGTCGCAACCATACTGTATGATTGCCCTAATCAAATTTATTGTTAACGTAAATTTTAAAAACAATTCTTTTGTTGCACCAACCATGCTTATATGGTTGCTACAACCATATTTTTATTTATAAATTTGGCAATAGTACTATTGTTACATTTCAACAATAGCAATATTATCGCAATCATACTATTGTCAAAATTAAATTCAAAAAACAATACTATGGTTGCGGCAAACATGCTTTTATTGTAGAGAATATATTATTGTTGCGGTGACCAGAGTGTAACCATATCTTTTCTCTGCGTGCACACTGTCCGAAACATAATGACAGTTTTAAGTCAAATTTTTGGGGAGCGATTAATTTCCAGAAATTCTGAATTTATATGGCCAGCGCTAGCGCCAGATTTATCAGATTTATCTATTTATGGGGTTATTTGACGGAGCGAGCATATGTGAGAGACAATCCTTCAACTCAACGCCAACATTGTTGCAGAAATTCGAACGCTACAGCCACAAATTTTTAAAGATATTATCGAAAATGCTCTAAAGCGAGCCTATCATTGCACGCAGAAAAAATGTATGGTTGGGGTGACAATATTCGAAGAGGATCATACTATTGTTCGGTATATGGTTGTGGCACAACAATATTATGATCATTACAACAATAGTATGGTTCACACACAACCATACTATAATTCCCACAACAATATTATGGTCCTCACAACAATAGAATTATTCACGCACAACCATACTATGGTCCTCACAACCATATTATTATTCACACTTAACCATACTATGATCCCCACAACCATATTATGATTCTCATAACCATAGTATGTTTAACATACAACCATAGTATAATCCTCTCAACCATACTATGATCCCCAGAATTCTCTGTAAGGATTGGGCTAAGTTAATATTCAACAATAGAGATTTTTATAAAGTAAATTATGTCAAAATAATTAAACTCATAATAATAGGAGTGGTTTTTTAACAGTAGATAAAATTTACTTATTAAAATTATATTAGTTATACTAATCGAAAGTAGTTTGTTTTAAAAAAAAAAATTACATATAAAAATAATATAATTGCGTAAGATTCGCAAAATAACATTGCTGGTATGATTACCGTAATTTAATTATTGTTAACATAAAACCCAAAAAACAATACTTTTGTCGCACCAACCATATTTATATTGTTGCCACAACCATATTTCCATTTTTAAATTTCGCAACAATACTATTGTTACATTTCAACAATATTAGTTTTGCCGCAAACATACTATTGTAAAAATAAAATTCAAAAACAATACTATGGTTGCGACGACCATGCTTTTATTGCAGAGAACATACTATTGTTGCCGTGACCATATAGTAACCATATCTTTTCTCTGCGTGTGCGAAGCTGAAAAGAGGTGTCATTTAAGTTACATTATTTTTCCTACTTAGTGTAAAAAGATTCCATTATATAATCTAAGAAAAAAAATAGAAAAAAATTAATGAACGAAAAGGTAATTAACGTTTTTAACCCCATGGTAACTTTTGGCCCATGCTCTACTTAAAAAGTACAGGATCGTTACTGACCGAAACGTACTGTTTAAAGCCGGCTCATAAATTATAATGCACAAAAATATGGTTACTATATGGTCACGGCAACAATAATATGTTCTCTGCATTAAGAGTATGTTCATCGCAACCATAGTATTGTTTTTTAAACTACATTTTGACAATAGTATGATTGCGGCAATAATGATATTGTTGAAATGCAGCAATAGTATTGTCAATCAATATAAACATGGTTGGTGAGACAAAAGCATTGTTTTCGGGTTTCACTCGTATGTTAACAATAATATGATTACGTCTATCATACTGTTTGATTGTTAGTTTTAGTTTGTGAGTTTTTTTATTTTTAAATAATTTTCTTATACAAATCTCTATTGTTGACAATAGAACCCAATCCAAATAAATAATTTAAGGTATCATAACATGGTTGCGTGTGAATCATACTATGGTTGTGAGGATATCTACAGTTGTAGGGAATCGTACTACAGTTGTAGGGATCAAAGTATTGTTGTGCCACAATAATACACCTAGAAAAGTATGAAGAAGCTCTTCGAAGATTGTTCTTTGTGTAAAGATTATCCTCCTACTCGCAAAGTCGGCCGCTTGGACAAGGTGGCGGAATCCACCGATGGGAAATGTTCCTACCCAGCTATGAAATTGGATTACTTGTGTGACTATAGCGCACACTACTCATCACTCCACGTCGGCCACTCCACGTGGTGTAGCACAATGATATTATCCCAGCTTGTACTTTAATCACTCATGTAAACATATTCGATTGGGGAAATCTGCAACTCTTTAGCGGCTGGCTTTTCACCCAGTAAATGCTGACGTCTTTATGATTACGAGAATTGTCTGTAAGCAATGATAATGTTTCTCTTTTAAATGAACATAAGCCGTTTGCAGGCGGCGTTTAACAGCAGTCCCAGGCGGTGAGTTTTGGAATTGTCTTGTGCAATACCTGCTCGATAAAAGTCCAACGCTTGGACAAAAGTTAGACCTTGCTCGTCGCATACCAAAATGATAGTTGCATTTTGTGGCTGGGGAACGCAATGTTCGATTGGTGGTTAACATATTGCTACGAGTATTATTCGGATATACAAATTTTGTGTTGTGAAAATTGTATATTTTATGTGTATATCCCTAAAACAAACTTCAGTTTCTTCACTTGGGAAAATTTTTACGATTTTCCAATTTTCACGGTTTTCCAACAATTTGCCACTCAAGGTTACCATGCTCGAGAAGAAGATTCTTAGGCGGATGTTCGAATCCCTGTCAACGAGCGAAGCGTTTACTCAGTACGACGGAGGAGTACGAAGGGATTTGGTCAGAACTGGTGTAGAAATCCTGTTTATTCTGAAGCTCTCGAACTGTACGATAAAATAAACCGACTGCAACTACGGTCGGCATGAAGTTTTTATAACCTTCCGCTTCGGTGGTTTTAAAACTTCCCGCTTCGGTGGAGGGTATAACAATGTCAGAAAACTGATCATAGATAGATATTTTAGATCCTCCTGTAATAAAACAACTAAAATGAACGTCTATTGAGCTGCGAAATGTTCTACAAAAATCTTTTGTTCTTAGAACATTATTAGGGGATGGCGATAATAGCCTTATTTTTAAACGCTCTATCATAAGACGGAGTGTATATTTCTTTTCTTTTGCCCTTTCGTTTGCAATGCCTCGAAATACTTGTAGGAGAGCCATTAAAGTATATACGAGTAATTGTATATTCTGAATCTTTGTAAAAATTAAAGACGATCTCACCTTGTCCGTCTGTCTGTGAAAAGCAAACTACACATACGAGTATTCAAGCTAGGCGACTTAAATTTAAAAGTATTATGTGTTGATGCTCTAAAGCGGTTGGTATCAGAGTGTTTTTTCCGGCATTTTTAATTTCCCGGGAGAGCGAAAAAGAATTTGAAATTTCCCGGCCGAGAAAAATTTAATTTAAACTTGCTTGATGTTGAACCACTTTTGCATAGAGAATAGTACCCATTTAGCAAGAAAATACATTAATTATACCCCCTTTTCAACACCTTGAAATACTAGACCCCCTAGAGAACATTTGTTCTGAATCGTCGTAAAAACTAAGATTATCTATCCATAAACGTCTGTGTTTGGAAAGCAAACAACAGGTTGCACTTTCGAAGCTAGGTGGCTGAAATTTTGCAGAAACGTGTGTTTACGGACTGAAACGGTTTGTATTGAAAAAGGACCGATGGTTATAACATTTTATGATTATTGATTAGCATATAATTATAGACTTTATTGTATACCAAGAAAACAAATCCGGATAGAAAAGAGGATGGTGCCACGCCCTATTGATAACATTTTCGTATTTGAACATAATCCATGGCGGAGTGTATAAAGTATATGATTCGTTCCGTCGAACTTAATCTTATCGCTTGTTTTTAAAATAGGAACATGGATTGCAGTGTTCAGCACGGTAAACAACGTTATTAGCCGAAATGTTAAAAATTAAATCTAAAAATAATTTTAAAGAAATCCAAGAGGGCGGCTCGAGGAGCCCATATTTAAATTTGTTGACTTTTTCTTTTAAGGGTTTTTAGGAGGTTACACAAAATCGGCTGATATATATTTTTTAATATTGCCTATCCAAAAGCTATCGAAAACCCGATGGCACAATATCGACAAATTTTTGTCTTTACAAATCGTTCCACCCAGCCTATCTTCTAAATACGTAAGCGACTAAAGAATAATTAACCTCAAGATTTTAAAATGTTAGTCGTTGTTTTAACTTTTTAAACCAAATATATCGCAATATCAGCGTCGGTTTTCATCTTGGGAATATACGAAATTTTAAAATACCTTGCATAATCAAATACTCGTAGTCTTCTTAAAATATCAACAGCATCCTATCAACAGACATTTCCGCAAAATGGCATCCATTTAACGGACCAATGGATATGTGTATGTATTTTTTAATTAATTATATTTATTTTATTGAATAAATATAATACTTTTTTAAAACAATATGTTGTCTATAAGTATATTCAACAGGTTCCATTATTTGGTGCTAGAGCATGATATTTCTTCTATACAACTCACCCAGATGGGACGCTAAAACGTTTTAACAAACGCAAAAGCTGTAAAATATGTCGAAAAGCAGTCAAAAAGAAAGTAGTGCAAAGATTGTGTTGGCTCTGTTCGGTGTAATACTTTACTGCCTGCAGTTTCAATAAATACTTAGCCGCCTGCTTTTAAGTGTATGGCTACTGATCGTGGTAACAGTACATTTGTTGCATAGGGACTGACGATGTTGAAGTAGCGTTTACCGAAAATCCCTGCTTGCAACTGCTTTTTGAACCGTTTTTAATTTCTATTCTAATGAATGTTCAATAGAACCATAGTCTCAAGCGCAATTTTCATTTGTTGTATTTCAATTCTTAAAAAAACTTTAGAAAAAATATTTGAAAAAGTTTTGGTTGGTGTGATCAATTTAAATCTAGGTTTCCCATGAAAGGAACGCATGCTGCACGAAAATTATGTTACTTCGGCATTTTGTAAAAAATCGACCTTTTAAATTCGCTTCAAAAATAACAACCTAATATCTAAAGGGGTACATTTTTGGCGAGAATTTAAGAAACCGGTTATTCGGCACAATAAACGGTTTATGCGAAAACCGGAAAATGGAAATTTTTAATGAATCGAAGGTTTTGTTAGCCATAAGAAACCGAACCGACCAATTTTTTTAAACCGATTTTTTAAAACCGAACCGATCATTCTAGTTTTAGTAGGTAGTTAGCGTGGGAGCTTTTCTAGCTAAGTACTAAAACGGTAACTTAAAATCGCTTTTAAAATGTTGAGTACACCTGTAACACCTTCCTTTAGACACGAACAAAACTATCACTTTTTTAACAAATGACTTAACTTTTGCGGTTCTGTTGTTGAGGCTTAGCCTAAAACACCACTATTAATTGTATTTTGAAGCCTTAAATATATTTCGATTATTACTTTGTGAAATACGTCGGACTTAAATTGAGAGAATAATGTTACGTTAAGAATAGCTTCCTTTGTAGTGTACTCTTTTATGATAACGTATTACGAGTATTAACGTATTTTCATTTCCACAAACTAATAAAGCCTTTTCGTTTTTACCCTTAAACTCCGAAAATTGACAAGCAAACTCTGATTCCAGCAAGTTGCAATATCAAATATAAAATTAACCTTATTTTATGTTTGTCTACTAGGGCTATTTAAGCAATTCGGCTTTGTAGGGTTGCTAAAACGTTCCTGGAAATCGCCATTTCGGCCAAGCTCTGAAAAATCACTATGCACTAAGTAGTGGATACAAGGGCGAACGCAAAACTAGCTGGCCTGGCACATTTTCTGTTTTACTAGCAACTTTTTTTGTTTTGTTTTTTAAAAGCAATCTTTTATAAGCCATCTGTCAAAATTTCCGAAATATTTAATGATTATTTTCTTTGTTACAGGTGATTGAAGTAAACAAGTTTTATAATTTTTGAAAAATGGAAAATAAAGAGTTTCGTGCGGCAATTAAACACTTTTATATTAAAGGTTATACGCCACAATTAATCAAAGATGAATTGGATTCTGTTCATGGTGATAATGCACCATCATACTCCACCGTGAAATCCTGGGTTCAACAATTTAAAATGGGTCGTTCAAGTACGGAAGATGAACAACGCTCTGGAAGACCGAAAACTGCTACTACTATTGAAAACATTAGAAAAATATTTAATGAAGTGACTAAAGATAGACGAATAAAGCTCAGAGAACTTGCTGATATTGTTAAAATACACGAAAAACAAGTTTGGAGTATTTTACATGATGAACTCCACATGAAAAAGCTATCCGCAAGAACGCTGCCGCGTTTGTTGACTTTGCCCCAAAAAATCGTCCGTTGGACCAATTCCGAGGAGCTTTTAGCGATTTATCAGCGTAATCCAATAGAGTTCTTGCGCCAAATCATAACTGTTGATGAAACATGGATCCATCACTACATCCCAGAATGCAAAGAACAGTCAAAACAATGGATAGAAGCTGGTAAAAGTGGTCCCAAGAAGGCGAAAACTGTTAAGTCAGCAGGAAAAGTAATGGCCACAGTATTTTGGGATGCAAGGGGTATAATATGTATAGATTATCTTGAGAAAGGAAAAACTATAAATAGTGAATATTATTGTGCATTATTGGATCGGTTGAGTGAAGAAATCAAGATAAAACGACCGCATTTAGAAAAAAAAAGTTATTTTTCATCAAGATAATGCTCCTTCACACACTGCATTTTTAACTCAACAAAAACTGGCCGAATTACGATTTGAAATTGCTCCGCATCCACCATATAGTCCAGATTTAGCTCCTTTTGATTATTTCTTGTTTCCAAATTTAAAAAAATTTCTCGGTGGCAAAAAATATTCGTCCAATAGCGAGGTTATTGCTGAAACTGAGGCATATTTTGAAGGTCTTGAAAAATCTTATTTTTCTGATGGAATTAAAAAACTTGAAAAACGTTTGATGCAGTGTATTGAGTTGGAAGGAGATTATGTTGAAAAATAAATAAAACTTCATAAGAAAGTTTTGCAAAACGCCGTGGTCGTATAACCAAAGTATTTGTATGAAAAAAAACGGATGGCTTTGAAAAATAGTTCCTTCAAGTAAATTTGTTTATTGGAACAAAGCAATTAGCGAAATACAAACTACCTCTTCCATTTTACGTTATAAAAATGTTTAAACAATAAAGTATGATTTTTACTTTTCATGCTATTTCTGAAACGGTATACAAATTGACAGCCAATATGCTGTGTTAATGAAATCCAATAGATGTCGATTTTTATATTATATTTTCCTATAAGCAACAAATTTCATATATCATCAAAAATTACTTTCTTCTAAACAAACATCGCAAACTTTTCGCATTTACTTTCTTATATCCGTTATCTACTGTATTTCGAATACATATCACCACGATCAACTAATACGGCCTCGACAAGTGATCTCTAGTCTGATCTATCCTTTGCTTTATTCTTTTTTGATCTGTCTTCTTCAGGTGTGAGTGGGCCTTCCTCTTCGGCGGCTACCTTGTAAGTTTCAGCCCTATGCAGGTCAGGTCATATGCCATTATTGGCCTTTCGTAGCGCATTCCATTGTCGAGCCAATTCCATTTGTGTCTGTATTTCATCACAATCACAAGAACTCAAAAAGGCAAAATTGAAACACTGAAAACACTAAATTGTTGGGTTCCTCAAATTCGTGTAAAAGCTTATTTCGTCCATCGTGTACAATTTATCGTCTTTTGTTATTATTATTATTTATTTATTTATTTATTTATTTATTTATTTATTTATTTATTTATTTATTTATTTATTTATTTATTTATTTATTTATTTATTTATTTATTTATTTATTTATTTATTTATTTATTTATTTATTTATTTATTTATTTATTTATTTATTTATTTATGTATTTATTTATTTATTTATTTATTTATTTATTTATTTATTTATTTATTTATTTATTTATTTATTTATTTATTTATTTATTTATTTATTTATTTATTTATTTATTTATTTATTTATTTATTTATTTATTTATTTATTTATTTATTTATTTATTTATTTATTTATTTATTTATTTATTTATTTATTTATTTATTTATTTATTTATTTATTTATGTATTTATTTATTTATTTATTTATTTATTTATTTATTTATTGGTTTATTTATTTATTTATTTATTTATTTATTTATTTATTTATTCATTTATTTATTTATTTATTTATTTATTTATTTATTTATTTATTTATTTATTTATTTATTTATTTATTTATTTATTTATTTATTTATTTATTTATTTATTTATTTATTTATTTATTATTATTTGACCACGCTCGTTTATCTTTTCTAGCGGTGCGTTTCACTGCGCGGCCAAGGGTGCTGTTGGTTGCCATGTTGGTGACAACCAACAGCATTGGCACATATTAAGCACCAGATTCATGTTTGATTCATGTTCGACATTTCCCCAGATGCTCCATAGCTGCATCAATGCATGTGTTCCTTAACGTTTCTATTTTGGTAACGTTGTTCCTCGTATATTCAAGGGGAGATATCGTGATACAAATTTCGTGCACATTGTTTCGATCAAGTGTGTAATATTGAACCATTTCTGCCTCTTGGCTTTAGTACGAGTATTTTTACTGGCAGATAACTTTTGCCGTATGCTAACTTTGAGCAGGTGGTGGTCACTGCATATATCCACTCCTCTCCTGTTACTTACATCAAGTAAAGATCCTCGCCATTTTCGGCTTTTTTTTGTTGTGGTCGATCTGGTTGTCAGTTGAATGGTTGGGAGATATCCATGTAACCATGGTGTCGTGCAGGAAGCTTGATCTCCCAATGACCAGGTTGTTCTGGGCACACAAGTCTTCGAATAGTACGCCGTTTTCCGATGGCGCCCTCCCTTCATGTGTATATAATCTGAGCCTACTTGAGCGTTTATTTTTTTTTTGAAAGAGGACAAAAAACATTTTGACAATCTCAAAAAGGGGATTATTCTGAATTCCTCAAGACGTTTTAGTTACCTCTTTCGACAAACTACAAAAAAAACATACGTTTACGAGAAACGAAAAAAACATTATTTTACGCAATCTTATTTTGTTTGCCGCAAACGACTTATGCTAATCGTAACTTCATAAGCACATACATTCTAGGCTAGTATAAAATCTGCCATATAAATAAGTATCAAAGGTTTGAAGGAACATATTTCTAGCATCCAGCATATAAACTCCAAATGTTTGTTTCATTGTTCGTTTCTTCCCTACATTTAAGGTAAGAGTAAAATTTGAAAGTTTCGGAGTAATCGAAACGGGTGGAGATTCCAATTGCAATTCAAAAGTAGTTTTTTGAATTTCGAATAGATCCTCCTTAATTTAAAATAGACTATTCTGATTTTCAAATGAAAACTTTTGAATTTTAATTAGTGACTTAAAAATTATATTGGTGTCTTTTTATGTTAAATGGAATATTCTGAATTTAAATTAGTTTCTTTTAAATTTTAAACGTAATATTTTGAATATTAACTGACGGCCCAGCGAATATTTCAATTGCCGAAACGGTTTCTAAGGCTAGCTGGCAACCGAAACGGTACGACTTCGACGGCAAGAAAAACATTTTATTGAAATTAGACGGCTGTTGCACTGTTCGTACATGAGGTGGGCTTGTCGTTAAAGACTATACTCGTACTAATGGTGACAAATGCAGCACAATTGTGATGCCAATTTATGACTTTCATATTTAATCGTTCATAAATCACTTAAGATACACTCGCCCAATAGTTCGCAGAACAGAGAAATAGCTTTGTTTGGTGTTCTCTCGTAGAGATGATTTAAATAAAAAAATCTTTAGCATAAACTACTCTAGTGTACACAAAGTTTTAAACAAAATATGAACGTAGTTGTATAAGTGTACACTAGGGTGTACACCTATACAACTTATTAGTTCATTTTGTTTGCATAACATGGCAAGAGTGTTACTAGGAACTCGGAAAAATTATTGATCAGTTACTTAGAGTATTAAGAACCGCTACCACAGTAGCGATACCAATAAATTTTATTAACATAACGTGGTTTATATTTTTAGTTTGTAAGAATAATCAGACGGATTAAACATGAAGTTGTAGTTATCTTCAAAAGTTTTTGAAAAGTTCCCGATGTTGACAGTAGATATTTTAATCTGTTATACTTTTATAACCACCTGAATAGGACTTAGGATTCGTTGAGTCTTTGTCTCTCGATGACTATTCGATACCTATACTTCAGGGATGGAGCACTTTAGTTCAAAGACGATAAATTCTAGAAGTTGGGCGGAATTAGCTTTAATGGGAATTCGTGTGTTTCTTGTATTTTATATTTTACTTTTAGCGTGCTATTTCAAGCGTTTAAACGAAAGTGGTTAATAAACTGGGAATTTGTGCGTTATTGCAAAGAAGAAGCACATCGCCCATTTTCTACAATTTATCGTATTTGGGTAAAACAATTTCGAGTATGGTGGAAACTTGATGTTACGACAAACAAAATTTTAGTTCTGTTATCGAATGTTGGCATCAATTAATCGGTGAATGACAATGTATGAAACCCTGCGAGACCAACGTCAATGTCATTTGCGTTTCACCAACGTTCATTCGCGTTTCACCAAAGGGGCCCATATATTTTATGGAGAACCTATCTCTCGAACACTCTCAACATTGCTTTATCAACGACACAAAAAAGCACAGACAGTATAAGAGTGTGTTTTAGTTCGCCCAGAAAGGTCTTAATTGTTTAACTTAAGCCAAAAATAGCACATGTTAGCTAATATGATTCTTCGTTTTATTTCCAGTCTTAAACAGCTCAGCCGATTAGCCTGCTGCCTTATTTTTTTAAGTTGCTGAATTTATGCCTCAATATCATCTAGGCTGTCTTGACATCTTCTTCAGGTGTCAATTATTATTTTCTGTTACCCATAGGTATGTTGAAATGGGGCGGATTTTCGCCCCGTCACCTTAATTCATCAAAATTGCGAAAATAATTTTATTATCGGATTCGTAATTTGGTACCCATACGTCCATATATACAGGAAGCCTTTTGAGTTCTAGAGGAGATGGAAAATCGGGTAGGACCATTGTACTGAGCCTATATTAAATCGTGGACTTATTCAAACTATTTTAATGAGCTGACAACTGTTCAATCGTAATTAGCAGTGGCAAATTGGATGTTTAATGTGGCTAAAGAGTTTTTAAAGCTAAATACATCCTTGGTCCAAAAATGTACTTCTGCCAAATTTCATGAAGATCGGGCCTGAAGTTTGATTACAAGATTATGATGGATGGACGAACGGCCAGGCAGACAGACATCGTTAAATGGAATCAGCTGGTGATTATACGTCGATCGGTACGGTCTTTATCTCAAAAATTGTTCGTAGTTACAAACATTTGCAATCTTACATACCTATATGTGACAGCGCATAGAGAAAGGGACAAGGGGGTAAACAAATCAATTTTTTTTTCTTTTTTTGATGTGGACAACATCTGAGCATCGAATGAGACCGATTCCATGGCCCAAAAGTGTTCCCTCCCAGAGATATGCGCGTTTTATGAAAGTGAAGTCGACGATTCTAAGCGCAAATAGAAAGGGGCCTAATCTTTAAAATGGCTCTCTTGAACAAAACTGATTTTTAGCCTTAGGTCCCTTTCTGCATTTAAATGGTATTGCGTGTGTGTCATAAAAATCAATATGATATAAGTGTTGTTTTCTTTTAAAACTCGATACTCGATATCCTGTGTGAAAAAACGCAAATCCTGCAAAAGTATTAACAACGCAAAACTTGGCAGTATTGTGCAATCAGCTGTTGCAGAAAGTCACAACTAAATAGTATGAACATCTCACAAAAATACAAATGCGAACACGCGACTGTTTGTCAAAGAGTTGTTCTTCAAATGGATGATTGTTTTTTCACTGAATAATTTGTGGTGTGGAGACAAAAAACTAATGCTCATTTACACAAGATATCGCTCGGTTATTGGATTTGCCTCCGAGTGAAATTCTGTACAAAAGAGCGAGTTTATGATATCTCAAATGCTTGTGGCAATTAGGTATGGAATCCAAAAATTAGCAATAAGTCGCAAAACTTTTGTCTTCTTGGGCAACTTGTACGCAAAGGCTCAGTGGTAGTTTATAGTGTTGTATAGTTTAGAATGAAACTAATCACTCTCGCTTTTATTATTCCCTGCCCATTTGTTCCAGCGATCCAGCTCATTTGTTGCTCTTCGCTTTTCTTTAGATGTTTTTGTTGTTGCTGGACTATGTCGACATCACAATCTTCAAACGAATTTTAATGTTTTGTATTAAATAAAAAAAGGTTTATTAAATTAACATGATATCGGAATAAAAAAGGGATATCCGTTGGCCAAAATGATGTTGGAACTAAAAAATGGTACAAAGGTAAATTTTTTAATGAATCGATCCATCCATCTATTGGACGTTTTGTTTCGGGCTCATACGCATAGATCCACGATTCGTCACCTGTGACGATCTTATAAAAGACGTTTGAAGTACCGCGACCGTATTTTTTCAAAATTTCTTTGCACCAATCGACACGAGCCTTTTTTAACCGATTGTCAAATTGTGCGGGATCCAACGAGAACAAACCATTTTTACGGACAGGTGTTCATGCGATATCGAATGTATGCTGGTGGAAGAAATGCCCAAGGATGCCTCTATCTCACGGTATGTCACATGACGATCGTGCATTATCAGTTCACGCACGGCATCAATGTCCTCTGGCACAACAGCCGATTTTAAGTTTTTTGGCTGATTTTAGAGCTACTAATATTTTTTTTTTATTTTTCCAAAACTGCCTATGGAATTTTTGAACCTCCCACACAAATGTGCCATTCCGCTCACTTTTGTATTCTTGTAATGTCTTTAATGCTATTCATACGATAATACCTAAGTACAGATATTTAAGCTTAACTTGGTGAAAAATAATTTGATTCCTTGGCACGCCCCTTTTGGTACCTCCCACCCAAATAACCCTGTTTCAGTGGAGACAATAACCAACATTACTTGTCTCCTAGTGCATGAAATTCGCTTAAATTGCGAACTCCATAATATTGTTATAGCGGCTTTAATAGTGGATGACACGCCCCAATTTAGTACCTACACTGCAAATATACCAATCCGCCAGTATTCTGCTAAAAAATAGTAAGTATAAATCGAATTTAAATCCATATATAGATGAGAGTAGCTGTCAGTCGGATCAAACGACTGAAGCTGTTTCAAGAGGGATTTCTCTTTAATTATAATTATATAGCAAGTTTCATGGCAAATGTTTGTAACTTCCAAAAATATTTCGGCTACCCCACATGCTTATTTCATTTTGTAGGAAATTTTTTTACCAAGGAGGGACGCTATTGAAATTAAAGAAAATCGGTTTAGATTTAGATAGAGCTTTGACATATATGTTCATCCGAATTGTATGTTTTTTACTCTAGACGCCACATCTTACATCCAATCCTGATGACATTTGTCACACTTAAGTTTTTTGGGCTAAAGAAGAACGTTATTCAAATTAAGGAATACCGGTTCAGATTTAGATATATGTATAAGTAGCACCCACTCAAATAAGTTGATCTGATTTTATATTTTTAGTTCTAAGAGCCACATATTGCATGCAATCTTGACTTTCCACAAGTTGATTTTATGGACCAAATTGAAATATGACATTATTTTTTAAATCTGGGTAAATTTAGAGCTTGTCCAAGGCTTTTCTGAACATCCCGATGTGCAGGGTCACAACGGACTTTAGCTTTTTTTTGGACGTATGTAGAAGAGTATTAAATTTAAAAATATTTAAATCTCAATTAAGAGTTAGAATTCCAAAAATAAAAGTTCGTATTCAGAGCGGATTCATGTAGGGAGATATGGTTAGAAGAATCGAAGACGATAAACTGTACAAAAAGGGCTGTATGCTTCTTCTTTGCAATAATGGAGAAAAAGAGCAACTTAGTAACGCAGAAATTTTCGGTTTATTTTTCCACATTCGTTTGTATACAACCACAATGACGCTAGAAAACCCAAATTGAAACACGAAAAACGTAGAAAACTCTGAATTAACACACTTTTAACACAACAAACAGCATTCCCAAAATGATTTTTACTCATTCCTGTTTTTTGATTTCTCTATAAAGCTCATATCGCCCATCTTGTACAATTTATGGTCTTTGCTTAGAAAAATCTCAAAATAATCTCTAATATCCCTTGCTCTAAGCTCGAAACATCCCAGCGTTAAATGGAAGGGTCCCGTAAGCCCCAATACTCGTAGGAAGCCTTCGAAGGCACTCTCGCTGCATTCCACATCTTAAAATTAACTTAGGGTTAGATGGCAGAGCAAGGGCTTCTACAAGAAGAGAGCTAGAAATGTTTATTAGATCTCTGAAATTAAGGTCTTCTCCAAGAAGACAATAACGAGTGAGTACGCGATCAACTGCAAGTCCTTCTAGCAGGTTTCATATGCAAAGAAGGAAGGCATTAAAGAATGTGTATTAACAAAAAACATTTAAAAATGTATATTGAGTCTAAAAAGAAGACCTCTTTGGAGAAGGCCTTGGGTATGTTCCTGCTGGTTTGATATGTAAGTGAATCAGTGAGTTCATCATCGGCAACTGTACACAAAAATAATGAAGTGTTCTGGCTCGGCGTCTGCCATATAAATCAGTGTCAGCACATACAAAACATCTCATTTGATGATAATCAAATTAAAAAATAGGGTTACGTAGTAAAGACAGGAAAATAGTCGAGTTAGTTAAGTAACTACTCGTACAAGTTTGAACAACTCAATGATAAATTATACCGTCACCCTACTGGGGAAAAGGGTATACATACTTATATATCATTTGGTATGGACAAAACGTATAACGCATTGCAAAAAATCATTTAAGACCCTACAAATGTTTTGACCAAATCCATTTCATGCAAGCGCTGTGGCTAATGTGACAATTTTTCGTCAGCTAGTCTAATTACAAATTTCAGCAGAATCATATCACTTGTTTGTCTTGTTTTCAAACCGAAATGTAATTAAAATAAAAAAAATGGTTCGGTTCACAGCAAAAAAATCGATACATCGAAAGCATATTTTTACATTAATATTCTTTTACTTACATGTTTTATAAACGAACCTCACTTTTTTAGTTTTAATGTGCAAACCTTCGATTCGATTCCAATTTTGTGTTTTTATTGAAAAGAAATTAGTACATCAAAATATATGTTTTTCTTTGATTTTTGAACCATTGAACCGAACCAGGCCTCGTTCAAGAGTACCTAAAACCAACCAAAAAAATCAGAAATTGGCAAATTTTCATTTTTCTATTGAAAATTTAGACCCCAGTGGGTTTTTCTGTTTTATTGTTTTGCTCCTTACTTTTAACACATGTTTTAGCAAACTTTGTTAACAAGAAATTTTAAAGATTTTCGATTTTATTTTAATTAAAAAGTATGTAAATATTCATAAAAAATTAGTTTGTGATTGTGTTTTAGTGCTTAAGAGTTGAAAAAGTCAATTTCCTTTGTGAAAGTGTTTTCGATATGAAATCCAATTTTGTGTGGATTAAGTTTAAGGTGGCGGATTGGACCGGATTGGGTTCACATGTGTAAATAGGTTGTTATCTATGTCAAGTTTAACTATAGGCAAATGAAACATATAAAGACTGAATAAGGCCACAAATAGTTATTCCAGGAAAAAATAAATAAATTAATAAATGTTTAACAAATTTAACTGTTTTTATAATAATGTTCAATATAGTTTTAGCCAAAGAAATAAATTTTCCCTAAGCGCTGTTAACTAAACGCCGCTAGATGAGCCTTTTCGAACACTGTGTATTGGTGCAGACCAGCTCAGAGCCACTGTACTCGAATTCCAAAATGGTTTGCACGATTTTGTCTGATATACAGGATGATTCATTCACGACTGGACAAAGTTCACCAGCGTATTCCTTAGCTCATTTCATGAAAATTTCATGAAGTCCACCTACGACCATGTCCGAAAATGCAAGGGGGCGAAATAACAGCGGTTTGAAAATTTTCGGATCTGCAATACAATCTTATGAAACAGAAAAGCATGTGATCCCGATGAAATTCCGGCTGAAATTTCGAACTAATAGTTGACGAAAACACAGCGTTGCCAGAACGGCAATTTTGGAGGTTTTGTGGCAACTTTTTCTTGACTTCGGCACTTTTTCATAAAAAAAGGAGCTAGGTAATTTGTGACACTTTTTGGCTTATAAAGCACCTTTTCTGGCACCTTTTCACAGAACATAATTTGTATGTGCCCTATTAAAATTTTTTTAACACAGTGCTTAAACGTTCAGGCTATGCTGACAACGATACGAAAGCGAATTTGCAAATTAAAGGTTATTTTAAGTCGGATTATCGCCAGAAAATTTTAGTTTATTCCATCATTAAAAAAAATTGATTGCTTTGAAAATGCGGTGACCAATTTTAAAATGTGTTAATACAATATTTCGGTTAACAGATTTCACAAAGTTAAACCAAAACCAACAGGTCAGCTATGACAAATAGTTTGAAAAGTTTTTTTTTTAAATAATGCTCCTAGCAATACCCATGCTCTTTTGTTTACATTCCAGGCTGAACACCGTAGCCGTAATAGGTAAATATGTATTTAACCCTTTCGCACATATGTGGCTCACTGATTGTTTATAGAGTCTTAAAATCTACAATTTTCCCTTTAAATTGATTAAATGGGTTTTTACGAGTTTTATAACGATGACAGAACGTGTTTTATAGGTTGATAATGTCAGCTGTAAATCCCTGGATCGTATATATGAGGAAGCGTACTGATGATTAGGTACTGATGGGACTTCTAATCCTCAGAATAATTCATTTCAGAATTTATAAAAAGTGCGATGAGGTCATGGGATATACGATATCATTGGAGATCTACTGATTTATTCATATCCACATGCAGAGAAAAGATATGGTTACTATATGGTCACGGCAACAATAGTATGTTCTCTGCAATAAAAGTATCATTTTGATAATAGTATGATTGCGGCAATATTAATATTGTTGAAATGTAACAATAGTATTGTTGCCAAATTTTAAAATGAAAATATGGTTGTAGCAACAATATAAATATGGTTGGTGCGACAAAAGTATTGTTTTTTTTAGGTTTTATGTTAACAATAATATGATTACGGCAATCATATCGACAAAATTTATTTTTGTCGGTATGATTTAGTTTTTCTTAACTTAACAATGTTATTGTTACGAATCTTACGCAATAATAGAACTTTTTATATGAAAATTAATTTTTTCCAAAACAAACTTCTTTGAATTAGTATAACTGAAATATTTTTAATAAATAATTTTTTTCTACTGTTAAATAAATTACTCCTGTTAATAAGAGTTTAATGCATTTCTAATTTTTACTTAATACAAATCTCTATTGTTAAATAACTACTTAACCCAATCCTTACAAATATTTTTGGGATCATAGTATGGTTACGTGTAAGTCAAACAATGGTTGTGAGGATCATACTATGGTTGTATAAGAAATATTCTATGATTGTGAGGATAATAATATGGTTGTGGGGATCATAGTATGGTTGAGTGAGAATAATTATATGATTGCGGGGATCATAGTATGGTTGTGTGTGGATAATTCTATTGCTGTGAGGACCATAATATTGTTGTATGGTTGTGGATTATATTATGGTTGTATGTGAAACATACTATGGTTATGGTTATGTGTCAATCATACTATTGTTGTGAGAATCATACTATTGTTGTACCACAAATGATATACACAACATTAGTATGATGTTCTTGAAATATTGTTACCCCAACCATACTTTTTTTCTTCGTGCATTTCTAGCCACATCTGTTCGGCATCGTATTTCCCAAAGATATTCAACCCCGAGATATTCAAAATTGCTTACTTTGTCGACGTTTGTATTATTTTTAATGTTGCTGTAATGTGACTATTAGTCTTTCGATCATCAATTGAGTGTTTTTAATATAAAGTTTCAATCCAGATTTTTCGCTACATAAAGTGGTCTGATCGTCCAGTCCAAATACAAAGTGGTTTCATCGGCATATCTGATGTTGTTAATGAATATGCTACTCATGTATATAACTCTACGAACATTTGAAATGGATTCTTCAAATATTTTTTCCGAGTAAATGTAAAATAATAATGCCGTTAATATACAAGTTTGTCTGCATCATCTGCACGCAGAAAAAAAATATGGTTACTATATGGTCACGGCAATAATAGTATGTTCTCTGCAATAAAAGTATGGTTGTCGCAACCTTAAAAA
The DNA here is from genome assembly GCA_963513945.1 of Hydrotaea diabolus. Lineage (NCBI taxonomy): Eukaryota > Metazoa > Arthropoda > Insecta > Diptera > Muscidae > Hydrotaea > Hydrotaea diabolus. The sequence goes on from OY740717.1 coordinate 109,380,338, forward strand.
ATGTTTTTTGAATTTAATTTTGACAATAGTATGATTGCGGCAATATTAATATTGTTGAAATGTAACAAAAGCATTGTTGCCAAATTAAAAAATGATAATATGGTTGCAGCAACAATATAAATATGGTTGGTGGGACAAAAGTATTGTTTCATGGGTTTAATAACATGATTACGGCAATCAAACAGACAAAATCGTAATTTATTTTTAATTTGACAATGTTATTTTTACGAATCTTACGCAATAATAGTTGTTTCCACTGTTAAATAAATCACTCCCTTTCCCACAAACATATTATGATCCTCACAATCATAGTATGTTTCGCATACAACCATAGTATGTTCCCCACGACCATAGTATGATTTGCATGCAACCATGTTATGATCCCTACAACCATAGTATGTTCCCACTAAACCATACTATCCCCAGAATAATTTGTTAGGATTAAGTAATGCTGTTATTCAACAATAGAGATTTTTTGTAAGTTAATAATTTCAAAATACATTAAATTCAATATGGCGGGATGTGATGTATTAAACTAAAACAAGTACGTTTAAAAGACGTAAGTGTTTTATTTATTAAAAATATTTCAGTTAAACAAATCCAAAGCAGTTTGTTTTGGAAAATTTTAATTTACAGTTTTACGCAGTTGCGGTAACAATATTCGAAGAGCATCATACTATTGTTGGTTATATGGTTGTGGCACAACAATATTATGATCATCACAAAAATAGTATGGTTCACATACAACCATACTATGATCGCCATAACAATATTGTGGTCTTCACAGCAATAGAATTATTCATACACAACCATACTATGATCCCCACAACCATAATATTATTCACATTCAACCATATTATGATCCCCACAACCATATTATGATCCTCATAACCATAGTATGTTTAACGTACAACCATAGTATGATCCTTACAACCATAGTATAACTTACACACAATCATACTATGATCCCCATAATTTTTGGCAAAGATTGGGTTAAGTTGTTATTTAACAATAGAGAATTTTATAAAGTATGTTATGTAATAATAGGAGTGATTTATTAAACAGTAAAACATATATTTATTAAAAAAATGTCAGTTATACTAATTCGTAGCTTTTATCGAAAAAATTTAATTATTTTTACTATTATTGCGTAAGATTCGTAAAAATAACATTGTCAAATTAAAAAAAATTACAATTTTGCCGGTACGATTGAAGTTATCATGTTATTGTTAACATAAAACACATGAAAACAGTACTTTTGTTCCACCAACCATATTTATATTGTTGCTACAACCATATTTTCATTTTTAAATTTGGCAACAATACTATTGTTACATTTCAACAATATTAATATTGCCGCAATAATACTACTGTCAAAATGAAATTCAAAAAACTATACTATGTTTGTGACGACCATACTTTTACTGCAGAGAACATACTATTGTTGCCGTGACCATATAGTAACCATATCTTTTCTCTGCGTGTTAAAGGAACTATTATTGCGTAAGTTTCGTAACAATAACATTGTTTTAAAACCCATATACAAATTTATATTTTACAATTTACGGTATGATGATACAATGGTATGATTGTCGTAATCATAGAACCCAAAAAAACAATCTTTAACCATATTTTCATTTTTAAATTTGGCAACAATACTATTGTTACATTTCAATCGAAACTATTGTTACATTTAAACAATATTAAATTGTCGCAATCATACTATTGTCAAAATGTAGTTCAAAAAACAATACTATGATTGCGATAAACATACTTTTATTGCAGAGAACATATTATTGTCGCCGTGACCATATAATAAACATATTGTTTCTCTGTGTGTAGCAGTCATGACATCAATATTGAGACGAAATTGTGATTCCTCAAAACACACGTATGGTCAGATCTGCTATATAAGTACTCTTCAGAGGTATTGACAATAAATGCGGGCGATTTAAAAAACCAGAGACTTTTGAAATGTGAGTTTATCACCGTATCCTAAAAATTCCCAAGGCACACTTCATACGAAATGTTATTTTATTTATTTTTTAATTAATTGCATATTTTATCATAGCGCTTAAAAATAGTTAACAATTTTAATGTGTGCAAGATCTTGAGTGTAACTAAAAATATTGCAGCATGTAAAAATATTTTATTTTTCAAATAAAAATCTATTTCTAGTAAAGATAATATCAAAGTTATGAAGAAGTTGGGAGAAAACCTAATATTTGTCGAAAAAGAAAAAAGGTAAGTTTAAGTAAGCCTATATATAGGTTGATAATGTATTTAAAGCTTGGTAGTTGCGACAATTGGTAGTTGAAAACAAACGTATTCAACAAAAAAAATAGACTTCGTTGGCTGTAACTCCCGCAATTTTTATTTTTCGATTTTTATAAGTTATGAATTTTATTTTTTGTTTTTTTTTTTTAATTATGATTTATACTAAAGATATATTTCTTATCAGTTAACATTATTTATTTTCAAGTGAATCGGATAAAAATTGTCGAAGTTTTAGGAAATTTAATGAAAAAATCAGAATAGTTTTATGCTCACGATATCTCGAAAACTATACGTAATGGGGCAAAACCGACACTCAATTCGGATTCAGGAGATCTTTTTACATAAGGATCCGTCGGTTTCGTCCAAAGGAGGATTTTGTTGCAGAACAGTGTTATCAAATGTTGGCTATAACTTTAAGAAGTGAGTCTGGCATTTTCTTCAACACAACTGGTTTTTTCCATTCAATCCTAGGGCCTTTGAATTTTTTTAATTTGTACATGTCATTTAACTTCTTTTAGCGATGTCGGTTCAAAATCGATTTGTCTATCAAGCGATTTAATATGTCGAATAACAAGTTCCTCTTCTGGAGCCATAAGATTTAGTGAAGTTTTATGCGAGTCTTCAAAAACATACGCAATAACTGTTGGGAACAGTAGCACCATCTCTGGTCAAACTCCCAATCCTAGCCTTAGCTACCAGGTAGCTACGATCGCAGGGACTTGTCCAGCTGATGTTTCTGTCACGGTACTCAATAAGATGGTCCAATTTTTTGAGTTAACTAATGTACGAATTTCTCTCTGGCAAAATTAAACATTTTTGTAATTTTCGGCGAAATCTGTCCCGCTGCCCAACAAGATAAAGAATTAGCCGAGAGAGTGTTTTTTGCCAAATATTTCTTTACCAACCAGGATTTTCCTCTCTACCTGTTGAATGATATTTGTGGTTTTTACCAATACTTCAGCGACATTAAGCTGTGTATCGAAATCACTACAGTATCAAGATAGATTATTATGTCTTATAGCATTACTGACATATTGACGTGTGGAGTATCCATTTGCTTGGTGGTAGAGTGGGATTTGTTTCGGCTTCATATTAAGTGGACCAAAAATTCGGCAAGTCACTGGAATGTGATCTGCAACATTTCAAGTTGCTAAAATTGAAGTCCGGGGTTTGTGAGTAAAGTATTCGCAACAGAAGGCATTTGCGGTGCAATGGATGTAGTAATTGGAGTTTATCTGATGTTTACATAGACCTTTACCGGCTATGTTGTTATGGTGACAGTTCCTGCTTGTGCGGTGTGCTTGAAATTGCCAAAAATAAAAAAAAATCTTCGGTCGTTCTTGTTATTTTATTCAAATCAGAGCTAAAACTTACTGACTATTTTGGGCAATGGGTTGACGTTAGTCTGACTGGTCGTTTAATATAAAGAATTACAACAGAAATATTTTATAGTGACGAAGTAGGTATGCTTGGAATACGTTGATGTGGGATACACGTTTTAACTGCATGTGGGACACCACCTCCATGACTTGGTCTGTCTTCTCTTTTAATTAAGAACTTCCTTAACTTGAACTTGTGCTTTGGTTTCAAAAAAGTTTCGTTGATGAGTACGATGTCGATTTTTCGTTCATTTATGATACGTTTTAGTTCCAAAATTGGTATCAGATTTGTTATGCCTTGTGTATTGAAGTACATGACATGAAGTTCGTATTGTGTGTTATGGTTATAAGACATATTTAAGCGTCGTACGTACCGAAAAAAAACACTTTTACAATGCGTCGAAATAAATTTGAAGAAGTTTTTCAGTTGATATGTCGTCGTCTGCTTTTTGATTACTCGGGATAAATTCCGACATTATGTTGAATGTCTACTGGGTTAAACGATCTATTAACCTTACGCGACCTACTAGGACTGCTGTTTTATTCAGTTGGCAAGTTGAGTTATCACTTGACCCTTTACACAATATACGAGTACATGCGGCTCTGTAGCAAATTGATGACCCGGGTCCATACATAGCGCACTTAGAACACTGCGTTGGGCCACGCTTTCGTCTAAAAGGATTTTTGCAATAGACTACAATTTCGCAGACATGTCATTTAAAAAGCGTTATTTGTATTGCTTCGTATCGTGGCAATCTCTGGTTCAATGTCAAGGCATTTTTAAACTCCTCTTCAGATCTCGTAGTACTTATTCTCGGCATCCGAAAAGCATTTGCTTGAATTGCTGGTCGCCCACAAGTAGATGCGTAATTGAACAGCCTCTTCGAAACCGTTCTGCGTATTCGAGTAGATTTTGGTGCCTATCGACATCATTTTGTACCTACAACTTTTTCAAATAAGCGCAATAACTTTGATAAAGTATTCCGAAAAGGAATAATACGGAAAGGAAACTGGTACGAACAATAAAGAGAAGAAAAAACACCATACTTGGGCCATATCATGACAAATACAAGCTTCTACAAATTACTATAATGCGAGTAAACATTGAAGGAAGACTATCGCGAGGAAGAAAGGAAACAGCATGGAATAAGAACATACACACGCAGAGAAAAAAACATGGTTACTACATGGTCACGGCAATAATAATATGTTCTCCGCAATAAAAGTATGTTCGTCGCAACCATAGCATTGTTAACTGAAATTAGTGTTGACAATAGTATAATTGCTGCAATATTAATATTGCTGAAATGTAACAATAGTATTATTGCCAAATTTAAAAATGAAAATATGGTTATAGCAACAATATAAATATGTTGGTGCGACAAAAGTATTGTGTTTTCCGTTTTATGTTAACAATGATATAATTACGGAAATCATACTGTATGATTGTAATTTTTCTTCATTTAAATATGCTTTTTAGAACAAATGTTATTGGTACGGATCTAATGCAATAATAGTATTTATTTTATCGAAATTAAAATTTTTTAAACAAGCTGCTTTGGCTATGTTTAACTGAAAGATTTTTTAACAAAAACGCTTATGTCTATTTAAACTTATTTTTTCTACTTTAAAATAAATCACTCCTACTATTTTGAATTTAATGTTTTTTTTGAATAATTTTCATAATTCAAATCCATTGTTGACAACTTAAACCAATTCTAATAAATAATATTGGGGATCAAATCTTTTGTCGACAACTTAAACAAATTCTAATAATTTATATCGGGGATCATAGTATAATTGTGTGTGACCATACTATGGTTGTAGAGATCATAACATGGTTGTATGTGAATCATACTATGGTTGTATGTGAATCATACTATGGTTGTGAGGATCATACTATGGTTGTGGAGATTATAGTATGGTTGAGTGTGAATCATATTATTGTTGTGGGGATCATAGTATGGTGAATCATACTATTGTTGTGATTGTATTTGAATCATACTATTGTTGTGAGGATCATAAAATTGTTGTACCACAACCATATACCCAACAATAGTATTATCCTCTTCGAATATTGTCACCACGACCATACTTTTTTTCTGCGTGCATATACAAACTTGAACTGGTACCGAGATGTGGGAAAGCTTTTGAGCGAAGCCAGAAACAGAGAGCCTTTTGCAGAAATTATGAAACATATGTATGTATATGAGAATATTTTTTAAATATAAAAAAGTTAAATATACGATATAACTGTAATTATCGCTAACATTCGGAAAACGACTACGCAAATAAAGAAGCAATAGTAAGTAATATTACTCAACACAACCTATACCTTAAATGTAAGGATCACAAGGTTACCTATACCGTTTCATCATTAGAATGTCCAAAAGGTGACCGCCCATTAAAATACACTTTCAAAACGACGAAACATGCACGTTGAGGTTGTTATTTTTCAGACGTGTGGTTTTCATGAAGTAATAAAACGCAAAGAATTTAATGGCCAAGAATTTAGCTTTTTTTATTAAGATAAGGGTTTGCCATTATGATTTTAATTATGACTTCGCGGATGGCTCGAATAAACTCCAGCCGAGAGGACCAGTTTTCAACCACTTTTTGCAGCATTCGGGCCGTAGGTCAGCAATAACGCGCCGAATGTTCTCTCCCAAGGTGTCAATCGTGTCGGGCTTATTTGCGTCGACAAGCGACTTCACTTAACTCCGCAAAAAATAGTCCAGCGGAGGTAAATCGCACGATCTTGGAGTAGAGCTGGAAAGATATCGATAGCACTATCGATAGTTTTTATTTGGAGACAATATCTATTGTTTTTATTGACTATCAATAGTATCGGTACAAATTTCAGCACTTGCATATATGTTCGGACTCTGCGAATTTTGACAATAAAATATAAAGAATACAAAATAGGTAAATCAAAAGTTAAGTTGAAGGTTCTGCAAGTCATGCCAACCAGATGACAACACTAAAAAACCTGCGCCACAAGATATTTACGCATTCCAGCAACTTCGACGAAATCTGAAACAATGTTCAGCAAAGCTGGATCTATAATTTCTGACAGAAGAACGTGCTTGAAATCCACAAATGTTGATATTCTTCTGTTTCTCAACAAAAAATTATTTGATTACCCAATAGTTTTAGACCTAAACCTAAACAATAGATTTTAAGAGATGCCGTGAGATTTAAGACTTATAGCAAACTCACAATAAGTAAGTCATTTACTTAACAAAGGAAAAGTCCAACAGCATCAATTTTGTAAAAATAACGTTTTGGTACTTAGCATTGATAGGCATTCAGGATAGTGGCATAAATAAGAGTTATAAACTGACAACACTTTTGAGAACTTTTAAAAGTACTGCTCTGCCTTTTGAAATACTGCTCTGCCTTTGGAAAGATACAAAATAATAGACCGTCTGTTGCTTCTAAAGCCTATTTGTAAATTAACCCATTAGGCAGAAAAACACTAATTGAACATTTTTTGTATCGACTCTTTTTTAAAAGATTATGTTTTTTTAAAGTGTTCACCATTAAAGGTCATGTTTACTTTTTAAATCGTTCATTAATGGTCCGTGGGTTAAAGGGGACTACAGACCATTAATTAAATCTTGACTAATGGTAACTCTTGATTTTAACGTGATCGTATATAGTATGTATGTGTAGGTACATTTTGAAAAAAATGGATTTTCTAAAAAACTCATGTTAAAGAAGCTACAGATGATTTCAATGTACCTTACCAATGGCAGAGCAATACGTATAAAGGGAAGTTTTTTTCAAATTTTAAAGTCCGCTTAACCGAAATAGGCTCTCCGACTCGAAATTGTTGATATTCTTTTCAGTTTACAAATGTCAATGGATTCTAAATTTTTTTAGAAAGTCCGGGCATATAATTTGTTTCAATGTAGTTAACTGTAACAAAAAAATATATTTTTCTGCTGAGTAGTTTTAGGCATTTCTTCTATGTATGTACAGAATTGGCCACGTTTGTAAACAAATGGCATACGTTTTGCCTTTTGCTACCACTTTAATACTCTAAGGCATGCATGGTGACTTCATCAAATCGTAACAATTTGTTTTTTCAACGACTGTATTTTGACCATCCATTGATCTCATGAATTACAAAAAGAGTTTTGTTTTCCCTTTTTGATATACTTGAACTATTTTTTATATTGGAAAACAACTTTGTATACAGGTTTTCGTATAAAAAAGTAGGTTTTTGTAGAATAATACAAACATACGCAGCTTAACCGATACTATCGATAGTGTTCTCAAATACTATCGAATAAGGCGACTATCGATAGTTTTACAGCTCTATCTTGGAGGCTCGTTTTGGGCCCATTCACCACGATTAGCAAATGTTGTTTCGGATAAAGTCTATTCATTATGAAATGGCAAACCAAACTGAGCATAAATCAAGTGACAGCTGTCACAAAGACCAATTCCGAAGAAAGTGTGGCCAGATTAAAAACAACACGTCTAAAATAAACACCCTGTATACTTTGTTATTTTTTTAATGCTCCACAGTATTATTTATCGGTATGCAATTCAACTATGTTTTATGTTATTTGAACAAAAATAGTCGGTTTATAGAACCCTACAAAAAACAATGACCGACATATTTTTCTGATATTTATATTAGCTTTAGACGATTCCAAAACAACACATACGATGTTATGCAATTGAATGAAACTTGCTACAGATGGTCATTAATCATTATGAGGAGAGGGCATTATGACGGTATTACACCGCCTGATAATGACGATACAAAAGCATCTCTAATAGTCGTACTGTACAGCTGTGGATAGCCAATAGCGTTTCCTGAATCTCATGTAAAAACAAGCAAAACTGTCATTGCATTTCGTAGTAAATACCTCTAAAGGAGGCAGTAAGATGTCAAAGTTACACGCCAGGTTGTCCTATCATTCCATACAAAGTCTATGGTATTTTTCAGTTTAAGAATTGTCTACATTTTTACTTGGGTCAATATGAGCAAAATTGGTTTGGCATAGCTACTTTCCCTAGGAAGCGTATCTTTCAACATAATGAATTTCAGTAATTTACGTTTATACCGGGATTCCGAGAATTTTGAAAATTCTTACAAATCATTTACTTTTAGTTTATTTTTGCTTTTAAAATTTGTGATGAAAGAAAATAAACATAAAGGAATTTTATATTAAATATTGTGACTCGTGGGAATTGGACTTTGAATGTCTAGCGGTGGATAATTTTGGGAAAAGACTACTTTTAAGAAAGTTGTATATGAATTTATTCTAAGCGTTAATTTATGCTGTCAATTAAAGTCCCAAACTACGCCAAGTATTCCACTGTCGGAATCGAAATAAATTTAAGGATGTGACGCTTAAAACAATTAATACAGTTTATAATATTATTTTATCAATTATTTTAAAAATGTAATGCTTTCTTGATTGATTGACGTTAATGAAAAGACAAGTACAGATTCGATTTCGAGTTATCTCAACATATTTTACAGTACTGACGTTTCTTTAAGACACCACGGCATCACAGCTTGGTGAGTAAATAGAAGAAATATCTTACTCACATACCTTTTAATGGGATCGAATTGAATATGACCAGAATAGGTTCCGTAGAAAACATGGTGTTACAAAATAATCATATTACTCCGTACGAGGGTTGCTATACATATATATTTGGCAAGCAAAAGAAATTAACTCGTGAACATTTTCGTGCGATCATTTTTCACAACTTTCGACGTGGATTATCACGACAAGAGTGCATCGATTAACTTAAATCTTTGTATGACGATAAAGCACCATCCTATAGAACTGTGAAATACTGGTTGAACGAATTCAATCGTGGCTGACGCTCGCCTAAAGACGAAGGTCGTCCAAAAACGGCCGCTGTGCCAGCGAACATTGATACCGTGCGTGAACTGATAATGCAAGATCGTCATGTGACATACCGTGAGATAGAGGCACCCTTGTGCATTTCTTCCACCAGCATACATTCGATATTGCATGAACACCTGGACGTAAAAAAGGTTTGTTCTCGTTGGATCCCGCACAATTTGACAATCACTTAAAAAAAAAGCTCGTGTCGATTGGTGCAAAGAAATTTTGAATAAATACGATCGCGGTGCTTCAAAAGACATTTGCGTATGAGCCTGAAACAAAACAGCAATCGACCGTTTGGGTCTTCGAAGACAAGCCAAATCCAACGAAAGTTGTTCGTGGAAGAAGCACTTCGAAGCAAATGGTCGCCTGTTTCTTCGGCAAAACTGGTCATGTGACGACTGTTCCGCTTGAACAACGTAGGAGGTCAATTCTGAGTGGTACACCACAGTCTTCGAAGAAATTTGAAAAACGAACAAGAGAAGACGAATCATTGTGCACCAGCCAGCGCCTTTTTGACCGGCCAAAACGTCGTCATCCGCCGTACAGCCCTGACTTGGCACCCAATGACTTCTTTATGTTCTTGCACATCAAGAAAAAAATGAGAGGCCAACGATTTTCGTCGCCAGAAGATGCTGTAGAAGCGTTCAAAAACCATGTTTTGGATGTGTCTCAATCGGAGTGGAAAAAGTGCTTCGACAATTGGTTGGAGCGCAAGCAAAAGTGTATAAATCATGCTGGAGAATACTTTGAACAACAAACCCATTTTTAAAGATAAATATTTGCATTTTCATTATTAGGCCAGCCTAATAATAAGCCTAAGCAGATGCAATTAAGCAGAAATAAGGTCACTGATAACTGTTTTTTTTTTAAAAAGGCGTAATGGGTCTGAGGACTTTTTCTAATTCAAGATTCGTCAATATTCGTAACGTATAGGCCCAGAGGGAGGAAACAACATACTGAACAGAAATGTACTCAGTTTATAGGAGTTTATATTTTTGCAATATTTGTTATTTTCAATGTTTCTTTTTGAAATCTACTAGCATAATTTGTATGCCGGAAATGTTCTTTTATCGCTAACGTCAGAAGTTATTTTAAAGGAATGGATACCACTAAAAATATTTTAGATTTAACTGCGAGTAGCCTAAAACTGATTTGAACTTGAGACATGAGAATTTAACAGTCAAAAATTGTTGTAAGGAGTACGTTTACTGGCTATATGGATAGTATTCATCACATTTTCTAATGAAAATAGGTTCAAGGTCAAGCTAATTTACATTAGCTATACAAACTCTGACGCCAGCATCATTTGCGCCAAGCTTTGATTGATTCAAAGTTCAGAGATGAATTAACAAAACACAGTTTATGACAATATCTTGGTCAATATTTAATTATACTCGTACTGTTGAAATTTAATGGCAGCCGCATAGTTAATTCTTTAAGGTGGTTAGCATGGCCTACTTTATCACTTGGACGTTGTTGTTTTTATACCATACACTACGTATAGTCGTCATATATCTTAAAGTCCATCTGAAAAAACCCTGCCTAGTAAAGATTTGTATGGGTAGTGTACATTTTCCCTGGTAGATGGGCGCTACATACACGCAGAAAAAAAGTATGGCTGTGTTGACAATATTCGAAGAGGATAATACTATTGTTAGGTATATGGTTGTGGTACAACAATATTATGATCCTCACAACAATAGTATGATTCAAATACAACCATACTATGATCATCACAACAATAGTATGATTCACACATAACCATACTATGATCCCCACAACCATAGTATGATCCTCACAACCATAGTATGTTTCACATACAACCATAGTATGATGCTCACAACCATAATATGATTCACACGCAACCATGTTATGATCCCTGCAACCACACAATTATACTATGATCTCCAATATAATTTATTAGAATTTGTTTAAGTTGTCAACAATAGATTTGAATTAGAAAATTATTCAAAAAAAAAAAACATTAAATTCAAAGTAATAGGAGTGATTTATTTCACAGTAGAAAAATAAGTTTAAATAAACGTAAGCGTTTTTATTAAAAAAATTTCAGTCAAACAAAGCCAAAGCAGCTTGTTTAAAAAATTTTAAATTCGATAAAAAAAAGTACTATTATTGCATTAGATCCGTACCAATAACATTTGTTTTTAAAAGCATATTTAAATGAAGAAAAATTACAATCATACAGTATTATTGTCGTAATCATATTATTGCTAACATAAAACACACAATACTTTTATCGAACCAACCATATTTATATTGTTGCTATAACCATATTTTCATTTTTAAACTTGGCAATAATATTCTTGTAACATTTCTAAAATATTAATGTTGCAGCAATTATACTGTTGTCAAAACTAAATTCACTTAACAATGCTATGGTTGCGACGAACATACTTTTATTACGGAGAACATATTTTTATTGCCGTGACCATGTAGTAACCATGTTTTTTCTCTCTGCGTGTAACGAATTCGATAGTGAGAATATATAGGGAGGTCAAATTCCAAGTTTCATTTAAAACCAAAGCAAACATAAAATAAGTTTTCGGCCTATTATTGGTGTGCTGGCAAGAGCAAATCCTTTATTTATGGAACACAATTTAATTCATCCTGTCAAACGAATTTCCCAAGACATGTGGGTGCCTCATTTCAGCCAAAGCTTGAGTTTTCGATAAACGCACAGTCGGGGTAAAACAGCATTGGCTTATTTCATAAGTTTTCACTAATTGTTAACGTTGTGCAAGCGGAAAGAGCAAAAAAGCCAAATTAAAACAGGTTTAAAGACTTTAAATTTAACCAGATTTTAAAACTAATGTCATATTTGAGTTTTTGGAAGCATTTCTTTGTTGCTGACCATATGTCCACGTTAGAAATGATTACATTTTTGGCCCCAAAGTCCGTCACCAAATTTAGCCAAATTGCAAAAGTAACTTTTTTTTCGCCATCATGACAAAATGTTCATTTGTCATTGAGTTTGAGTCATTTTTCTTATTTTTTTTTTTTGAATATAGAATGGCCGTTAACACCACTTGTAGGACATGGAAATTATGAAGAAATGCACACTTACTTTTTTGAGTCGTCAAAAAAAGAGGCGTGCCAAATGCATTTACTATTTTTTCCGTCATTTAAAACTTAAAACGCTGGAATTTATTTTTTAACAACTTTTTTCGCCTTTTGCTTTTACAAATTAATTCGTTAATGCTAATCACCAATTAGATATTTTCTCCCAAATCTGCGTTTTGGATTTTAAGGTATGTATGTTAAATTTAGACCGTTGCACAGGGTAATTGTGCTTGATAATGGAAAAGTTTTAGCAATATACTGGGTGGTTAAACGGTTTTAAGGGCCGATGTTGAATGGGAACCACACATGAACGTCAAGTTTTTTCTGCATTTCATTTGATATTTCTCAACTTAATTTGAACCATGGAAAGATACATAAGCGAGCAACGCGTTAAAGTTATTTTTTCGGTCAATTTAATCGTCCAAATGTGCGTACAATCGAAAAATCCTGCAAACGTTTTATCAAACCGGGTCTGTAGGAGCTGTGAAAGCGCCAGTGCATGCTCGTACAGCTCGTACTGCAGAAAATATTGCTGCTGTTCGCGATAGTGTGGCTAAAGAGCCGTCCACCTCAACTCGTCTTCGTGCCCAACAATTGCACCGCTCCCGCTCGTCGTTGATGAACATTATGCATAAAGACTTACATTTACACGCTTACAAGGTGCAATTGACTCAAGAACTTAACCTACGTCATCAATGGTCAGAATGGTGGCAGGAAATGGCATCGGCCTTAAAATTTAACCACCCTTTACAATATATTGGAATCCATAAAAATGAAAAAAAAAATGTTGTATAAGTAGAACAAGTGTTACACCGAGAGCATAAGTGGTGTCGTTACGTTATTTCCAACCCATTATAAATCCTTGTCTTTAGCCCCACCACTATATGTTGTTTGTCAGCATCACATATTGGAATTATTACTTCGAATTGGTGAAGTTTTCGGAGAAGAAACATCTTCCCCAAATATCGAATGTCCCTTTGTTTTGGAAATAAATGTAAATAAAAAAAATTGTATAAAAAGAACTGAGCAGAAAATATGCGCTTATTTTATTAAACGGAAAATAAAAAAAATCCATGTATCCAATTCAAACACATTCCTTCTCCAAGCAATGTTCGATGGACTTCGAGGGCAATTTTGACTTTAATACTTCTTCCAAAATATCGAAACGAATTGTATGTAGTTTTCGAAATTATTTCAGGCTCCTGGTTTGACGACTGGTTTTCGGATCAACGTTTTAATGAAAAAACTCAAGTTTCAAATAAACGTTACTCTATTTTAAAATGCTCACACATGCTCTTTCAGTAATTCCTGAGTAACAAAGTGACAATACGAGTATATGTGCCGAACGAGCAATAAAAGGCCGAATCGCCGAATTTTAAGTGTACTACTTAAAAATAAATTTTTAAACTAATTATGTTATATAAGTATATTAAATAAACTGATTTAAATTGATGCGAAAATATGTTTTATTGCAAACTTCTAAACCTGCATAGACGCAAGTTTAACATACTTGAAGACTTCTGTCGGCGAAATCTATAAGCAAATAAAATATCACAAGTTCATATCCAAAATTACTGCAATATAAATCACCTTCTTAATTTTGAAGTCCTTTTATCCAGAAGGCATGTGATAGATTTTAGATCAAATTATAAATAAATAATTAGCGTACCAAAATCAGAAGATTTTCTGCAAAGTGTACTTAGATGGGCATTTTAAAATCTCTGTATCTTGAATACTTACTGTCATATCAAATTATATATTGATGTAGATTAAATTACAAACTTTTAATTTTTTACCATCTTAGATAATCGACTTTGTTTGAGATTTAAATAATGTTATTTTTGAGCCTCAGTAATTGTATTTGGTATGGAAGTTTTTTTTAAGCGTGAACGACGTCGAATCATAATTGTAGTAATCAGTTCAACACGCCCTACGTCATGGTGAAAACTCCCGTTACCTAAAAACTGTCTCATCCTAATGTCCATGTGTGTGGAAGGAAGGAATAAGGACCATTGTTCAAAATTTTTTGTTTGTACCACTCCAAATGTGATCGAAATCGGAATTAAAAAATGTGTTACATCGGGAGGGTCCTTTGATCTGCGGCTTTATCAAAACATTGACCGATATAACCCATTTTTATGAGCTGGTTACCATTCGATCGTAGTGAACGTTTGAACTGGCTTGTGCAAAGTTTCATCAAGATTGGGTGCAATATGTGCCTTCTACAGCTAAGGAAGCTGTATCTTAATCTGAACGGATTTTCTTAGCGTCCGTCCTTGGTCCAAAAAACTTAATCTACCAAATTTCTTGAAGAACAGAAAACAACTGCGTCCGTCCTTTAGTTGGATTACAAGCATTAAATAAACGGGCGAACGGACGGATAGACATACATCGTTAAATGGAATCAGGCGGTGACTATACGTCGATCGGTATACCTATACTTAAAGGTGGGTTTAGTTCGAATATTTTTGGTAGTTACAAACCTTTTCAAGAAACTGAATTAAAGTACCCTGTGAAATTGGTAATATCTGGCACGCAGTATACAATTGTAGAAACCTCCTGATTTTCCTGGCGAGTTGGATAAATTTGCAAGACCTTCTAAAATGTCTCTTATAAGTTCCAAAACACTTTCGTTTATGCCTTCTAAGAAGCATGCTTGGAGGCAAGCTTCCCGCCCTAGGTGGTTAGTAATGTACATCAAACATTTTGGCAAAATCGTTGCTTAAAGTTTTTACTGATGTGGCCCAAAAAATTACCCGATTAGTCGAAACGGGCGATCAGTAGTCAACATGGACATAAGCGTACTCGGTTAGGATAGAAGGACGTTTAGTCTGCGAGTATGACTTATTGACAAAGTAATTATAACCACGCAATCGATAACAAACAAAATAAAAACAAGTTAAAACGACCTTAAGTACGCCCAGGCGGTACCTTGTCTACTCTCCCTACGCTACTAAATCGCAAACAATTTGACCTTTCGTCCTACACGCAGAGAAAAGATATGGTTGCTATATAGTCACGGCAACAATAGTATGTTCTCTGCAGTCGTCGCAACCATAGTATTGTTTTTTGAATTTCATTTTGGCAATAGTATGATTGCGGCAATATTAATATTGTTGATATGTAACAAAAGTATTGTTGCCAAATTTAAAAATAAAAATATGGTTGTAGCAACAATATAAATATGGTTGGTGGGACAAATGTATTGTTATCATGGGTTTTATGTTAACAATAACATGATTACGGCAATCATACTGGCAAAACCTTAACTTTTTTAATTTGACAATGTAATTTTTACGTTTCTTACGCAATAACAGTAATAAAAATTAAATTTTTTTCAAAAAAAAACTACGGATAACTAAAATATTTTTTATAAATTAATTTTTTTACTGTTAAATAAATCACTCCTATTGTTACATAACATACTTAATAAAATTCTTTATTGTTGAATAACAACGTATTCCAGTCTTTACAAACAATTTTGGGGATCATAGTATGGTTGTGCGTAAGTCATACTATGGTTGTGAGGATTATACTATGGTTGTACGTTAAACATACTATGGTTATGATGATCATAATATGGTTGTACGTTAAACATACTATGGTTGTGAGGATCATAATATAGTTGTGGGGATCATAGTATGGTTGAATGTGAATAATAATATGTTTGTGGGGATCATAGTATGGTTGTGTGTGAATGATTCTATTGTTGTGAGGACCATAATATTGTTATGGGGATCATAGTATTGTTGTGTGTGAGCCATACTATTGTTGTGATGATCAAAATATTGTTGTGCCACAACCATATAACCAACAATAGAATGGTGCTCTTCGACTATTGTTACCCCAACCGTACTTTTTTTCTGCGTGTATGCGTCGGTCCAAACTTAAAATACTCCATAATCGGATTCGTAGCAAAATTTTCTTTAATTTTAGGGCCCATATGTCGATTTGGACTATTGATCGCCCGTTTTGATCATTCGAAACGTTTTTTGGAACACATGTGCCAACTAAATGTACCCATTTTAATCATTGTCCGTCCACAAAAAATAATTATTTGTTAAGCTAATTCTCGAAAAGGGTACTTTTTACCGAGGTACGTTTAGTCCCTTAAAGGGAAACTTTTTTACCTCTGGGCAAATTAACCATCCCACACGGCTTATAAGCCATTAACATGCACAATTTTAAGATCCTGAGTTTGTTTGGCCGCAATCGTGTTTTCAGCTGATACACGGACGGAGACGTGGCTAGAGGGTCTTAGAATTTTACGACGGTAAATAATATATATACTCGTACTTTATAGGGTCTCCGATCAATATTTCCGCCTACTCACCTCGTCAAAATTCAACTTAAGTAAAAGGTAGTAACCTAACGATTCTAAATTTGGACTTACTTTCGGATCGAGCATGTTTAGGCCTTCTTAACTCAAACATCTTACTGCGTGTCCAATCTTTGTATGGGTTTTATAACTTTCGGCTATAGACAGGCCTACTCTAGGGACCTTTAAGCCTGCTGCTGTTGACCACTGGCACAGGTATTTATGCATAATCGCAAGTTTTTTTTTTAAATAATGTTGCATTTTCCCCAGAAGAGAGAATACGCTACTGACAAAAAAAAACATTCCAAAAACATCGCGCTGTTTTTTTAGAAGTATTTTGTTTTCTTATTTGGAATCCAATTTTTATTTGGAAAAACTTAGCACGAAAAGGAAAAAAAACTCTTATTGGTTTATTCCTGAACGGGCGTAACACTGACGAAAATTCAATAAAAAAACTGTCACAAATTGCTTGAATGATCATTTGTTTAACACACTTTTTCGGAATTTACATTAACGTTTGGATGCTTTTGAAAGCGGCATATATCGAAACCAGGTTTCACTTGTGTGACCACTTGTGAAAACCCGATTTCTTTGTATACGAGTACTTCTGTATTTATGTATGTATAAGTATAATTAAGTTTAAATGTTAACCTTCTCCACGCACACTTAGTAAATATCACTGCTTAGTTCCGATAAACTTATATAAACTTGGCTTAGCCGGTCGAGAGCACTTCTACTAAACGGTCAGAACAGTTGGACTCGGTGACTGACACAAATAAGAATAAACTTAAAACTGCTTGTTCTACAACAGATGTACGCCGCAACTTTAGTTGTGAGCTTCGAAATGGACTGTTTAACGGGGTGAGTCAAAAGTCAAATTCATTTTATTATTCGAAGACAGTCTAGTCATGTCCGTCCATCCGTGTGTGTCCGTTGCAAGCACAATAGCGGTCAAGCGAATTGACCTAGGATTCGGAAATTTTGCACGTTGATGGCTTATGGTAATAAGCTGTTTGAGATTGTAAATCTCTGTAAAGAGACTTTTATACACGATACAGTGCATCGCTGTTGTCCATTTTAAAAAACAACAACAAACGGAAAGCAGTTCGAGGGATTTTCATAGAGTTTACTTTGGGCGTTTTCACATTAGCCGACACGACAACGACATCAGTGGGAGCAAAAACGCATGCAATCTTATGGCATGCTTTTACACTAGCCGACACGACAGTTTTATGTCATTGCCGGCGACGACATGTCGGCGGGAAGCAAACACTCCACTCATGTCGGCGACGACATTATGAACACAGTGAAGTGGTTTGCTATTATTATCAGTACGAACTTTTTGGAGTGAAATTGAATAAAATGGCCAACTTTAAATGTTTGAATTTATTGAATTGAATTAGTGGAATGAAAACCCTGCGTTTAGGATAAAACAAATGTATACAACAAAGACAAAATTCTGATTTTGTATTTTGGAACCAGGAGAAGTAAACAAGTCTTCCGCAAGATGTCCTTCTCTTTTACTTATTTAGTTATGTAATATAACGCAAGCTTTTGCAATATTTTTTGAAAAGTGCTTGGTTTGTGAAATATTCTCCATTTGTTGCTTAACATTTCAAAAGCGCATGCCACATATACGAGCTCTGTGTAATCTATAGTTAAATACGCGTTGTTTGGTACTCGTACTCAAATTATGATTTGAAAAATCTTTCAGAATGTGCTCGTTCATTGCAAACGCATTGTCTGCCACGAAAACATGGGGAACTTTTAGCCCCGTTCCTGATGGTAATGGTGTTGCTTCTGGCATGTTCAATTCATTGTTCATTAGTCCTCTCCAAAACTCAGTTTTTTGTAGGAGGCAAGAATCACAATCCTTCCCATATGCTTCTATATCCACGAACAAGAAATTGTAGTCTGCATCAACAATTGCCGAAAGGATTATGGAATAATATTTCTTTGATTTACAGTTCGTTGATCCTGCATGAGGATCAATGTCGGTGTCGTGTCGTTTATAATGTGTAAGCACTTCGCAAAAATCGTGTCGGATTCGGTGTCGTGCTGATGAAATCTTCAATAGAAACATTGTCTAAAGTAATTTAAAAAAATGCTTAATAAAAGTCTCTTTTAATGTATAACAACATAACCCAATCATAATAAATAATTTTGGGATCATAGAATGGTTGGATGGAATCATATTATGGTTGTAGGGATTATAGTATTGTTGTACCACAACCCAACAATGATCCTCTTCGAATATTGTCACCACAACCTTATTTTTTTCTGCATGTATGTACTTATACACACAGAAGAAGGTACCTCCTATATAAGTACTAACGTATTTAAATGGTCATGTTAAATATGTTTTTAAAAAAACATCCCGTTGTTTTATCAGAATACAATTTTTAGAAAATAAATTTTGAATAACTTCTACTAATTTTGAGAAAAAAAATATTGATTTGATCTTATCTTATAAAGAAATAATCAAGTTACTCATGAATTTTTAGTAACGTTAAAGTACTCCTAACGACCTTTTAAACATGATGCAGAATCGGTTAAGTTACTTCTGAGATATTCAAGGACCCATGTTTTGTTCTTAGACTCGAATAAAAACTTTCTAAAGACGATTTTTTCTTAAAATTTTGGAACAACTTGAGATTTGTGAATATTTTTTTGCCCGCTTTGCCATGGAATGACTATTACTTGGCTATATTGTTTTTTGTACGATCACCTATAAAACACGCCTATTATGCATTTTTATCAAAATTCATTTTCTTGAAGATATCGAAATGTACATTAATCTATAAAAAATATTTTCTTCTGCGCAAGCGTGCATATATACGTACATACATTCGTCTATTTTTTTCGTTTATATTGATTGTTTAATACACATACATATGTAGGCCGCCTTGGTGTGATGGAAGTGTGCACGGCTGTTATGCCAGTAAACCAAGGTTCAACCCCGGTAACGAACATCTAACCATTTTTCAGCGGCGGGTTTTCACCTCGTAAATGCTGGCGAGTTGAAGAATAAGATATTTATTTATCTTAGAGCCATGTAGAAAAAACTTCCCTAAAAAAATCATTTTATTTTTAAACTTCTCTAAAATTCATAAATGTATTGAATAGTCAACGGCTCACGCTCACTGATGTTTATCTTGTTTCTTAATGGGATGTTGTGGGAGATAAGCAAATTTTAAAGAAATTCCTCGTTTCGAAGCACTTATGCGTTTTTAGCCTTTGACAACAAGTCTGCCAAATAATATCCCATAAAGCCATAAATATCCCAAAAAGACAGCTTTTTAATGACTCCTCTCTCTCTATATGTAACTTCTCCGATAATGTGTGCTGGGTTCTCTATAGGGTGTCTCAGTAAGAGTGAAATTAATAATTCAGTAGCACTCTAAAATTTGACAGCTGTCACAAACTTTTCTTTCGATAATTAAAAATGTAGCTTGTGACGAAAGAACATCGGGTTATAGTTAGTTGAGAAAACTCGTTACAAAATTTTGGAAAGCTCGGAAACTTGGAAGAATTTTCGGTCGATAAAGTGCAGATAATGTCAACCATTCGAAGAATGGTCAACAATTTGAAGAAATAATGTTGGTTTGGAAAGGGCACACAGTGAACGGATTTGTTGCCACAACCGAATTTTCTGCCAATCGAATGTTTTTGGTTGAACCACAATTCTCCATGAATTCTATCATGAGTATTTTTGTTTTAGTTTGTTGGTAATAAGTTTTTTGTGAATTCGGTTGTCATTTTCCTACGAAATTTTTTTTTTAATAATTCAGTACTCGTAAAACATTTAAACGCAAAAATGCCCATTTTTAAAAACATTTATACAATTTCATTACAAAAGGGATATGTCCCACGTGAAATTACTTGAAACCATTGGATAAATAAGAACAGAAAGGACATTCAAATCTTAGAGATAGGATTTTAAAATTCTACGAAATTAAACTCCATACGATTCCGCTTAAAGCATTTTATCGCGAAAGTTCAGTAAAACAGAGGAATATGAACTACTCATAAAAATAACGAGGGCCGTCCTTATAGAAATTCACTATTATTACCTAAGTCTTTCATTTCCGGAAAAAATCATTCAACCACCGAGAAAGTCCGAACTAAACTAGAATTGGTATCAACATACAGAGAGGTTTTAACCACCAATTATTGTTACCGAAGTAACATGTACTTCATAACTAGTTAGTTGTCACAACCACTAGTTGTAGCAAACAATAGTTTTACTGAATGCGCGTGGTAGAACCGACTTATTGGCTGTAAGAATCAAAATAGTATTGTCGCTACCATCTTCGAGTCCTGTAACCATCAGTACCATGGAATGTTGGTAATTGCAACAGAAAGTATGTTTAGCCAACTGATCATTTGAAGTTCGGACCGATTTTAGGAGTTTAAGCTAGCAGACCTGGGAAAGCGCTGGCAATTCGCTCAATGGGTAAAGAAGCAAAGTAAAGTATATGCCAATTTTTCAAAAAAACTAAGTCATCTTCTCCGTGAATAACGGTCCCTAGTAACCGTAACGGTGTGACCGTTTTCTTCGGATTAGTCGGGCTCGACAATGCAGCGTGATGAAACTGCACACCACACTGTGACACGAATTGGATGCAATTCCGTCTCATGGAGTATCCGTGGGTTGGAAGCACTCCACTCCATTCGACAATTTTGTTTGTTTATGTTGCTGTTTAAATCGAAATGGGCCACGCCAGACATGAAAAGACAGTTCAACATGTTCCCGACCTCTTCCTTCCACCGTCTGAAGCATCTTTTGGCAAAATTCCAAGCGAATCGGGAAGCCTGCTGCGTTCAGTTTGTTGGTCATTGGAATATTATATGGGAATAAGTCCAAATATTTGTGCATAATTGACTGCAATGACTGTCTGCTTATAAACATTTGAGCAGATAAGCTTCTTGTCGAAACTCCTGGATTGTTTTGTATGGCAGCAGCGATTGTTTCCTCCGTCCGAACTGAAGGGTTTCGATGGTAAGGTCTTCTGTTGACTGTCCAATGCTCGGCAAAATTGTTAACAAGTCTCATTATGGTCCACCTGCTCGGAGGTTTGTCGCCAAACGGGCGCCTGAGAGAGGAATGGACATGATTCTCCCATAATATTTTTTCGGTTACCCAATCTCGAAAACTCAGAGGTACGAAAGCCGTTACAAACAAAAAATCGTCGGTGGCATTATTATTTTCTTATCTTTGTTTGTAAATGCTGTGGCCTGCGCTGCCATCAAAATCCCATTTGCACTCTAAGGTAACATCATTGCAAATTTTTAAAATCAAACATTTTTAAAATAGTTTCTGATGCGATATTTAAAATGATTTGCAATGCCACTTCTGCGGATGTTTCTGTTACAATTATTCCAGCAGACATCAATTTTTTTCTTTGCTTCTGTAAGCGCAGCTTTTCTCATCATATTATATATATATT
The DNA here is from genome assembly GCA_963513945.1 of Hydrotaea diabolus. Lineage (NCBI taxonomy): Eukaryota > Metazoa > Arthropoda > Insecta > Diptera > Muscidae > Hydrotaea > Hydrotaea diabolus. Next base: position 109,402,728 of record OY740717.1, read on the forward strand.
TCTCATATTTATATATATTTCCCGACGGCGAGATCCATATCAATATATGTGACGCGCATAATAGAAAGGGACCTAAGGGTAAAAACCAGTTTTGTTCAGGAGAGCCATTTTAAAGATTTAAATACGTGTATCTTTGGTGTACCATCACTTTCATAAAACGCGCATATCTCTGGGAGGGAACACTTTTGGGGCATGGAATCGGTCTCATTCGATGCTCAGATGTAGTCTACATCAAAAAAAAAAAAAGTTAAAATTGATTTTTTTTTACCCTTAGGTCCCTTTCTCTATGCGCTGTCTCATATAGCGCTAGTGTTTATTGGCATTGTATTCTCTTGATTGGGGCTCTCTCGCCTTATTTACGGCTTTCCTTAGAGCATCTGCTGGTGTGTAGCTCTCAATTGAAAACTTAAGGTCAACATAGGTTTAAGATTATTTTGTAAATCTCTAATTTGTTGTGCAAATTAAATTGAAAATTTGGTCCTAGAAGCCAGAACAGTTTGCGACTTTTTATTTTTAATTGTTGTCGTTTTGCCTTTAGGTGAGGTGTCCATGTTAGTCGCAAATCTAGTGTTATTGCCAGATAGTTGACGATGTTTTGATGTGAAACTCCATCACCGTGGATGCTGACTTAAGGGCATTCTTTTCGTGTTGTTGAAAACGTAGTTTGGTTAGACTTTGAGGAATTTACCTTCATATTGCACTTCAGAAGGTATTTTTCAAGCTGATATTTTAGATTTTTAAAAAAGCTGGATGCTTCAGTTTGGCAAATAAATTGCTGCAAATATTGCTGTGTCATCAGCGTATGTTGCTACCAAAACTTTATCAGCGACTGACATATCTGCTGTAACAATTGTGTAAAGTACAGGACCAAGCTCGCTTTCCTAAGGTAGTGTACCAGCTCAATTTTTATTTGTGAAAGGTAGCTTTTAAAAAATAAATAAAAGTCTGAAGCTCTTTAATCTTCAATGATAATCCGTCGCGCCAGACTCTGCCGAAAGCTAGAGTATTTGTTATATACTTGTATATGTACTTATATTATGATTATATGATGGCACTGTGCAGGAGTGCCGTGTTTGTGCCAAAAGCCAAACGATATTTTTCTTTCCAACTTTCTTTCTTACTCGTATAGGCAATGGTCTTCTGAGAAATATTTTAAAGAAAATTGCTAAAAGGCCTTCTGGTCTGAAAGCCCGGTTTGTTGGGCTTTGGAATCATAATAATTTCTCCAAATTTTCACTGCGTTGGAAACTGTTCAAGTCTGAGTAAAGAGCTAAAAATTAAGGTTAAAAATTGTACGCTTTGGGAGATTTGAGATTGTTACATGTTTGAGTGGTAAATCCATTTGAGAGGGGGTATCCAGAACAGGGCTGTTCTATTGTTGTCCTGGATTGTGTTGAAATTAACAGGTTTACATAGTTTGGGTAAGTGAAGAGCAAATGCTTTCGAAATACTTTTATCAGCTCTGCACCACAAACTATTCAGGTTCTTCTTATTAATGAGTTTCTATTTATTTGTCGCTTTAAGTATTTGATTGCTTTCATCGTACCATTAATTATCTATGCATTTACTTCATAAATGCAGCTGAAGAACTATTTTTAAACTTGCTGAGCATGATTTCATATCCTTACAGGCTTTGTTAAAAACAGCGGATTTCTTGAAATTTGTCACCTTTTTCGAAGTTGATAGCTCAAAATTGCTTTTTTTAATATCTGAGTGTGTACGGGTCGATTTATCAACGGCTTCGTGAATTAGGTTAGCAAAGAATTCTCAAACATTATCTATCTCCATTCCGTTTTTTAGCCATATATTCCGGATAAAATTTGTATCAAGCAAGTGTTGAAAGTACATGATGTCCGAGTTAGGTGTTTAGATGTTTTGATCATTTGTTGCGTTCACAGAAGTGCTGTAGCCTAAAAGTATTGGAGTATGGACAGAACTTAAGTCCAAACGATGATCCGAAATTCCTGCACATACAGCAAAATCTAGCAGATCTGGAGTATTAAACGGGTCTGAAGGCCAGTAGGTTGGTGACCAAGTAGACAAATCAGAATATTTTTAATGTCATAAGCATTTCAGAAGTTCTCGAACCTTAACATTTTTAAGTCTAAACTCCTACTAAGGGTGCTTAGCATTGAAATCACCTCCTAAGATCAATTTTCCACCCACCGATCTGTATCGTCGGAAAATAAACCGCCGATGTACGAGGTCATATCAATAATTGCGCGATTTTTCGAAAAAAAAACACATTTATTTTTTAACATAATCTCTTCTTTTAGCTCAATACACTTAGTCCAGCGTTTCTCTATTTTTTGTTTCCCTTCCAAAAATAGGATTTTTCGAGGTCCATTGAATAGGCATCAGTTTGATCAATCGTTGGATTTGATCTCTTTTCACCGAGCCATTTCTTTAGGTTTGGAAAAAGTCGCTGGGGTCTACATCCAGAGAATATGGTTCAATTCGTAACCCAATTCGTGCAATTTTGCCATTAAGACTGCACACGTGTACACCCGTGCATTATCTTGATGAAAAAGATTTTTTTCTTTGAAGATAATCAATGCAGATTATCCCGCGTGCATCCCTAAAAACTGTTGTCATCACCTTATTGGCCGACAAAGTCACCTTGGCGTTCTTTGGAGCCGGTTCACCCGGAGAAAGCCCTTGTTCAGACTGCTGCTTGGTCTCCAGAGTGTTGTAATGGATCCATGTTTCATCCACAGTTACACAACTAACAGCAAAAACACATTCGAATTTCGGATAAACAACTCCAAACAATCCATTGAAGTTGTCACACGATTTAGTTTTATGGTCAAATGAAAGTAAAAGCGGCAACCATGTTGCAGACAGCTTTCTTAAACCCAACTGATCATGTAAAATCGAAACCACACTGCCATGTGAAAAGCGTATGGCATCAAAAATCTCACGCCCTTTTACTTTTCGATCGGCCATATCGTGGTTTTTTCGACATTTTCGGGTGTATTGATTTCAATTGGCCGTCCAAAACGTTCAGCGTCATTTGACTAAAGTTAGCAAACCACTTTTTTAACATTGAAATCGATGGAGCAGAGTCCCCACAGTATTTATCAAGCTTTAGCTTGGTTTGACTGACGGTTTTTTCCGCAAAAATAATGTTTAATGGGCACTCGAAATTCATTTTTTTCCTTTTTTAACAAAATCGACGAGGTTGTTTTGAACAGCTGTTAAACACAAACTAAATGACGGAACTCTCTCAAAATTTGACAGTAGTCTATTACAAGTGGTACTCGATGGGAGCAGTGTTGCATTTTATATTACTACGAGGTAAGTTGGAAAAGTCACGGAATTATTGTTATGCCCTCGTAGTCAGTCAATATCATTACTTTTGAGTTTTATGGAAGTCGCTTGCACGAATAATTTGCTAGCCCCATCAAGTGGTTCATGCTTTATAGAACTTTTTATTGAAATACAGCGAGCCAGCGTTACTTGGATGATTTTACAAGATCATCTCCCCTAATTCGAAAATATGCCCTGCTTGTCAAATGAATTTCAGATACAAGAAGTATGTCAATAAAACTAGTATGAAAGCACGATAGTGGTCGAACGAAAACGCTCGGATGCATAAGAATGATGGCGGCTTATATTCATTAGGGGTGAAAAGTATCCCTTCATTGGACTAAAAGTTTCTGGCAAGAAGTACACTCATCATAATCAAGTTCACTCCTCATATATCATAACTAATAACAAAGGGCATTATTGCTGGACGTGTTGACTCATATGTCCCAAAAAATGACCGGGATGGTCAGCACGGACTTTAAATAGTCAATATCGACGTATCAAATTAAAGCAAATTTAGCTACGAATACAAATATAGATTAATTTTGAAATTTTGGCTGAGTTTTGTGTTGCATGGGCCGAAAGGACCAATTCTTATTTGAGCTTAAGTAGCGAAGTGACAGTGAAGACTATATAAGTTTCCACCTGGCTGAAATTATCGACGTTATAACTTGTTTTAAGTAATCTATCAAATGGCGTAATTATCTGCTAAAAAGCTTTAAAATTCAAATTTTCTTTCTGAAAATGATGTTTAATCCAATTGCAAGTTTTTCGACCGGTACATGTACAGCACCAATGTTTAAAAGATAATCGAAGCGCAACTTATTATATCTAAAAATAGGGTTCTGACTTTTGACCCACCCTGTTCACATACATACATGTGTAAAATGTAAAGTGTGTGTGTGTATATGTACAACGTTGGTCATTTGCGGGTAGAACTTTCTCCCGTTCTCTCGATCTCCGCCAATGTCCGAATTCTACAAAACAATCGTCAATACTGGGAAATTGTGTAATTGCTAAAAGAACGCAAATAATTACAGTGGAACTTAATTTTAACGAAGACATATATATTCGAACAAATGCAAGACTACAAATGCTCCAGGATTTCTTCGATGGGCTTCCCCTTGGTTTCCGGCACGTAGAACACAATGAATGCGGTTCCGGCAAAGCAGCAGAATGCAAAAATGAACATTAGCATATGCATGCCCAGCACTTCTGTCAGCGGGCCCATATACTGTTTGAGAAAGAAAAAACACGACACGATTTTCAGACGAATAACACGGCGAACACAAGGATCCATCACAATTACCTTCAGCAGGAAAAATGAAAACATCCAGAGGGCTAGCATGCACATCATGCAACCCTGGTTCCGCACTTTCGGAGGCATAATTTCAGCTACAACAACAAATGGGAGCGTTATAACTCCCCAGCAGGCTATAAAGATTATGAATGAGAAACTAGCCACTGGGATCCAGGAGGCTGTACTAGTGTCGCCCATGCAAATGAAGCCACCAAGGCAAATATGGCCGACGCCAGTTCCAATGGCCGAGATTATCAGAAGAACCTAAAAAAAATAATAATACAAAATCAGTTGGAACGAAACGAATCCAATAAATATAAAAACGGAATAAAAACAAATTAAAAAATAATTAGTATCACCAAAAAAAAAAGTCCAAACACAAAATTTAAAAACCACAATTACTTCAAATAATGAATTTTTGAGAACAAGTTATCTAGTTATTTGGAAAACTTTAATTTAAAAAATGTTTAACGCTCTATTGTTCATCAGGACTAGATCGAATTTAAAATGTTTTTCGTAAATCGGTAGGACCTCAAACTGGAAATGTCGAAGCTTTCAAGCTGTCATATTATTTGCCCCACTAAATCGAATTGTCCTATTCGAAACAGATACATTTGTACGAGTAGGCTATTTGAAATGAGTCAAATGCTTTGTACACACGTCAAGTTTTTCCTCTGATCAGATGAATGAATTCCATTCAACCCGATCGGCCCTAGAATGTGGCCAATATCACCATTACAAGAATGCACTTTTCTCCACAAGAGTTCCAAAATGCACGGATCACTGATTTGAGAGAAGTAGCTAACACTTTCGATCATACAAATTAAAGATTTTGAGAATACACGTTTCTCTCTAAGAATTGGGTAAAATATGACATATCTACTAAAACAGAAACTAAAACTTAAATATATTTAAAGCCTGGCGCATGAATGCTTGAGGGCAAAAAAAACTTGCTCTCTTGCATCATGGCTGCAAACATCAAAGAACTAGTCCATTGCGTCTGCCCTATGGATCTAAAAGTCGATTTTCGATTAGTCGCCTAATCGTGCTTTTGTTGCAAAAACTAAAAAAGTGTGCTACAGAGTATTATAAGTTAGTACAATGGCAAATGAACTACCAACTACCAAAAATATTTGAGCAAGACATACATTTAAGTTTACCGATCGACTCAGACTCAGGAACGTATTCGATATAAATCTTGTAATCAAACAGCGGGTCGCAATCGTTGTCCGATCTTCATAAAAAATGGAAAAAGTACATTTTTTGGAAATTGCTTCCAATTTAAAAAAGCTCCCACACATATGTTTTACCGATTTGTTATCTTAAGATCCAGAAGCCACATATTACGCCCGCCCAATCCTGATGAAAATTGGCACAGTTTTTGCTACGATCGATCGATCGGTAACCAGCTCAGAATAGATTTTATCGGTCCACCTTTTGTTATAGCCCCAGTACAAATGTCTCACCCGATATTAGGTAAAACCACTCTAGAACACTCTTATTAGATCTGATTTTAATGCAATTTTGTATAGTATATTACGATGGACAAACATCCAATCTTGGACCATGAAAGCTAATTGTGTTAATATTCCATTTCGCTAAATTTTGGTGAGTCAAGAGCCAAAACGTCTTGCATCTATGCTTTCTTTGAAGGTATTAGGTGCGGCGCAACCAACAGAACCGATTTTTTTTTATCAATTGTTTGTCCACAAAAAATTATGATTTGTAAAGCAAATACTCAAAAAAGTGTTTTCCTGAGTTATCATAGTTTTATTAGAGGAAAATATTTGTTCCCTGGGTCGATTTCGCCATTTTACAATCGCAAACAGCTTATAAATTTTAAGTTTCCTAGGTTAATTCGTTTGAACACTTTTGTATTTTTAACAGACACACGGACGGAAGGACGAGCATTGCTAGATCGTCATAAAATTTGAGGACGATCATTAATATTTATACTTGATAGGAACTCTGATCAATATTTCGTGGTGATACGTACAATGAGAGGAAAAATGTACTTTACCATCCACCATCGGTAAAGTGTATTAATATGTACTAACATCTCGAATAGGAATGCTAAGGTCCCTTCCTTAGGGGTTCTGTTACTCGACGAGTCATATTTTACTTTTGATCTTGTGCAAATTTTGTAAAGCGCATTATGGGGCACCTTTAGTCAAGTCTGGTCTAATTTTACCATTACATTTCATATATGACCCTCCCGGTTTGAGTGTGTAAGAGTCACATATTAAACGCAATCTTGCTTAAGTTCAGCGTGGAGTATTGTAAGAAGCTTTTTACTAACCCTAGTAATATTGGACCATATCGGTCCATGCCTTCATAACGCCCTACCCGGTTTGTGGTCTATTGAATAGCTATCAAATATCAACATGAGGTTTAAACTGTTCTTACCTTTCTACCAGCACGTTCTACCAACAGGGTGGACACATATGATCCTAACAGCTGTATAGCTCCGACGAAAATTGCCGAAACATTTGGAGATAAATTCGATCCGGACTGTTTAAAGATGAAGGCCGTGTAATTCACCATCACGAAGCAGCCGGAGAACTGATTTAACGCCATCAATCCAAGGCCAATTATGAGCGCCTTGCGTGCCTTTACTTCGCCTTAAAACATAAATAACATAAAAAAGTATTAGGGTGTCCCGAGAAAAAAAAGTTTCATATTCTAAGTTTGAAGTATTCTTCACTGATACAGACTTCAATATTATTACTTTGCGTATTGCGTAACTTTTTAACTCTTACCCCTAGTACTCAGACCTTTGAAGTGAATAATATTAATCGCCTAAAAATGGCTCGTTAATGCGTTCTTTTAACATTTTCTTGTGTGAAACAGTATACGAGTATTTGTGCAGTATTTTCCAGGAAAAAATAAAAAGGTTCAACCTTTTTCATGCTCGGGCACACTGAAGTTTTTTTCTTACGCTGCGTATTTTTCAATTTCCGGTAGTCTTAAACCCATCGAAATAAGTGTCAAAAACTTACAATCAATTTATGAGAGTGCTTTTCTACGCCGAAACTACAATAACATGAACTTTTTGTAAGTTTAAACATATATTTCAGTGGTTTTTGAACAACCGGAAATGAAGAAAAGCGCAGCGTAAAGAAAAAAGCTTCAGTGTGCCCGGGCCTTTAAAAACAAGTTGCACTGTAATATTACAGATTTTTGCTTCTTGCGATCTTAGGCTAAGCTGACAATTATTGCAATGATTAGGAATATTTGTTAGCTATGAATGTCAGCTGTCGCCCATTTATTGTTAACGTCCACAATAAAGGTAACTTGTGCAAGCGTTGCTCCACAAATCTGGTATTGTGAATTTGGTTAAAATTATTCTTACGTACAAAAGTCCTTGAAGGTCATTTTGGCTCCACTTGACGTTTTAGATGAATCGGCATTCTTGTCCAATAAGTTTTCCAGTTCAATTTTAATTTGGGTCGGCGGCTCCTTACCTTCCCTTTTGATATTCCTAAAATAACATAACGACCGTTCGGCTTCCTGAAAGAAAGATACTGGACTTCTTACACAGGCTCCTTTGTTTTAATAACAGGATTGTTCGATTGGCCTTACTTAATAAATATATGTATATATATAGAGAGTGTGCATTTTTAAGCCCGATCGAAATTAAAATGGCATTGAAATCACAAAAAAAAATAAATTTTAATCAAAAGAATTTTTTATTCGAAAGATGCCATGAATATTTGAAAATGATTTAGGGCGCATGAACGCTTATGTGCGCCAGTCGTCTCAGAGTTGCGCGAATCAAAGTAAATTTTGACGAACCTAGGAACCTAGGGTGTCAAAAAACGGGTTTGGACTTAAGAGTGGATTCTGGTACCTAAAAGGGTGTAGAATAAGATGACTTAGATTTCCGATAAAAAAAATGTATTTACCCCATAAAAACGAACTTGGGAAAATCGATAAAAATGGGAAAAACATTAAAATGTTACTTTTTTGGATTTTTTGGTTTTAAATTGTTTTTTTTTCGTCAGTCTTCGAGTTTTTTTTTGAAGTTTGGACTTTTTTCGAAGTTTCGTGATCTGGTACTTCGATTTTCTTCCGTTTGACAATTTAATTTTTTTCTTTTATCGGCGCTTTGACTTCAGCTTTCTTTTTCTCGTGATCCGGTGCTTCAATTTTTTTTTCTTGCTGGCAGGTTCAGATGCACTTATATTTTTCGATTTTTTTCGCTTTGGGTTCACTCTGTTAAGGAGCTACAAAATCCCGTTTGTGCGAATCAGTACATAAGACCCTGACATTCTCATACAAATACCATTTGCAATCTAACGATAAACCGCTTGGTGCAATGAGCGGTGGTAATTTGTTTGGTAGCAACAATAGCAAAGGTATTGTCCACTAAAAGCGAAAAAAAACGTCACCACATAGGCATGACGTCACCAAAGTCAGCACCCAATCATAACTAACCATACCAAATCGCATCTCCCAACTGAATGTGTGTTCACGGTGATAATGCGTTATAAAACTTTAAAAGGGTTTTTCTCAAAACTTCATTTTCACACACTAGGTCCCTTTTTTCGGAGAAGGTCAAATATTCTGAAAATATTTATTTTTTTATATGTAGTTTGTTTATTTGTATGGTTGTATCGTTTAGAAGAAATAAGCGTCTAATCAAAGGAACTTTAACTGTCTGATTATTTTTTTTCTTATACATTTTTTCTGTTCTAATGGTTTTTAGTGACCAGAACCGATAAAATATTTACTACAAAGAACTTATCAGTTGTCACCACTAATTATTGGTACCAAAGTAACGTGTACAACACAATTGGTTGGTTACCATGACCGTCGCTGTGAATACCGTGATATGATTGTATCAACCATCATACGATATATCGAACCACGTTACCATCAATACTATGGAATGTTGATGATCGCAAAGGACAGTCGGCTTATCCAACCGAATTTTTGTAGTTCCGACCGATTTCCAACCGATGTTTTCTCTGGGTGTAGGTTCTGTAATCGGTACGGACCTTTATACGGTGGCTATTCGAAAATCTGGAAATATGTAGCCCAGTTTCACCACAGTTAATTATTGGTCGCTTATAACGTACCATGCAAAATTTGGATGTGACCGGGTGTAACTTGTGGCTTCTATAGCTGCAGGACCTTTGCATTATATCAAAATATGCATCGATATGAACCAATTTCAAAAGGTTTCGTCCTTGGCCCAAACCTAAAAAATGTACCAAGTTTCATTGAAATCGGTTCCAAATAACGTCTGTGCTTTGATTACTACGATTGTTGGACTGACGGGCGGACGGACATTGCTCAATGAAATCATAGGATCTATCTTCATTCCTTTAAGGTGTTACAAGTACAAACATCAGCATTCAGTTTTAATACCCTGTACCACAATGTACGAGCGCCCAAAAATCGAGATCTGCTTGACCGACATCCACCCAACTTGGACCATATCTTATCTAAGCCTGTCGGAGGCATTCTCTTGAGCTAAGTTCGTTTCATTAATTAGGTTTTTTTTCCAACTAGGGGTGTTCGTATTTATGGCACGATATAATTTAAAATCAAAAAATAAATCTCTTAAAAATAGATAAGTTGGTGTAATTTCGATCAGCTCAGTCACAGCGGACTTGCCACAATTACAAAAAACCATATGATCTTTGGAGTCAAGTAAAACCGGGTCCAGCTAGTGGATAGTGTAAACCAATTTTTGAATAAAAAGAAACATTGCAAACACTTTTCTAAGTTTCGCAGTTCACCAAAAATAATGTTCACAATTTCCCTTCAGGGATCTTTGGCTTAAGCAAGTAAGCCCAATCGTACAAGGCTATTTACTAATGAAGATGGTTACTTACCTTTGCATTATTTTTACTTGCCAAGTATTGGTGACTTTCGGGCACGAAAACAAAGCAGAACAGAAATGTTAGCGGCAGCAGCGAGAGAATCCATGCAGTCACGCCGTAAGAGTAAAAGTTGCCCAGTATGAATGCAAACAAAATGCCAATATTACAGCACAGCACCAAAAAGGTGCCCAGTGTACCTCGAACACTGTAAAAAGAGAGATAATGGAAATATCTATCCAAGGGTTTGGGTATTTCCTAACGCTCCTCATCATCCGCATTCCGATTTATGGTCGAACGATCGAACATTTTTTTCGTACAAAACATTTTATAATTGCGTACGCATGGGATGAAGCATCAGTAAAGTAACAGTGCCAAAAGCAAGTACGAGTAATTATAGAAAACATTTCACACCAGTACGATTATCATTTATACAAAAAGCATCCTAGCAAAAACTCTGTAGGTACGCATCATTTTTTTTCTCTAGATTAATAGATAAATATTGACTAATTAAATATTTATATATTAATATATATCTGTTAATCCTAACTAGTATAGTAACCAACCTCGTATTTTTGTAATGCACTGATTAAAATTTTGAAAACATGAAAAACTTACTTGAATTATTTTTAGTAAACTGTGTAGAACATTTTTTTACTTATTGAAATTATTAATATTATTTTATATGTTTATTAAATTTTTATTTTAATTTTCACTCAGTAATTTTAATTACCAGTAACCAGTAACGACCCCTCATTGCTCATTGCATTATTTTCAAACTGAGAATAAGTACTTAGTACTTATAGTAGATTAAATAAGTATTTATAAGTTTTATGTATGGCCGCAGTTGTCTTACAAGCCTTAGTTCTCTCTCTCTCTCTCTCTGCCATTTTACAATCACTCGCTAACGTACGTACAAAGACTGTAGGAGTGTTCTATTGGTACTCGCTTATGAAACAAGAAAGTGGTCGCAAAGGCGATAATTTTAAACCTTATCGAGATTTTTTGAAGATGATCAACGTCGTCGATCAAATTATTGGAAAATAAAATTAACAATTATAAAAACGAAAGAAATTCAGTTTTTTCTTGTTTGTGAAGAAAAAACTAACAGCCAGACGAACTCAATATAATTTATAATAAAAAGGTCTACAATACACACAACTCTAAAAATTGTAATTTTTTCAAACAACGGGATTTCTATAGTTTTCGGTAAACATAATCATTTGTTATTCTTGTTGTATATAATGGTGCTAAGTTATTGCGTTAGCGACCTCCTACGCGATTTATGATGTAAAATATATATTTTGATTTTGAAAATTTACTTTTAATCCAGCGGTAATAAAAGCCAGAATAGATATTTTGTTTTTAAAATCAATTTTTTTTTGAAACAAAAAAGAAAAAAATGCGAACAGGGGTGACTATGACATACCCTACATCCTCCTGTTATTCAGAAAATTCGCACAAGGACGGACTTAATAATTCTACAACGAAAGGGACATCTTTTGTCAAGGCTATATGAAAAAAAAGAACTTAACGCTGTATGCAGAGTTTTGAGTCAGCTTTTTGTTTAGACGTTTTTCGAATTGTCGTCTATGTTTCGATTCTATTTAGGTACGATGTTCGGGTATGTGCTGGTTCTTACTTTATATCTATTTCAATTTTCACGTTCACTTCACCCGGACAAACTAAAGGTGTGAAAGTAATCACGCGTTTTTTTTTCTCATAAAATCTAATAAATTTATTTACATATTTAAGTTTTTTTAAAACAAAATAAACAATTTCGGGAATAGATTGAAAAAATAAACATTAAAATTAATTAAATCTAAATCGATTCATGAAAAAATTAGATTATTCTGGTATTTGTTTCTGATTGATTACATACACAAGTCTAGTAAGTAATTAATTTTGCATTTGTGGCTTGAATTTGTGTTATTGATGAGGATTTTATAGAGAAACTAGAACTCTCACATTGCTCCCATTACGTTTTTTAAGGCGAATAATTTCCACCCCCAAATGGGGTTCTAGTGAAAACCAGCACAATCTATCGGTGATTTTTTTCCCTCATCTTTTAAAGTGAAAACCAGCACATACCTGATAAAATTTGTATCTGTCAATATTTTTCATTTCATGCTTGCATAGTTTAATCGAGAAAGTAGAACGATCTCGAATCTCCATTGTCCAATACGGCATTTGCGTCTACGAAAATAGGAATATGGAACCCTGATCCTTTGATAAAAAATGTTGAACGTAACTACTTTTGATTAAGGTCGATCTACTTTACGATACGGTTTCTGACAAAAATATTGCAAATATTTTAAAGCAAGACATTTTAAAAATCCATACTCTTTTTTGACGTTTTTTTTAAATTATTTGGCAAACAAAAATAGTTGGGAAATCTTGGTGGGAAAATCGCGAAAGCTCCACGTCACATGCTTAGATTTCCTACAGAGGTCGGACGCTACATCTTATCCCAAAAATATCCCCAGTAAAAAGAGAGCAAAGCATCAAAAAAAAATGTTAGTTCCTACCATATACGACCAAATACGTTTCACGACTTTTTCACATGTATTATATTTAACCCGCGATAGAAGCTAGCTATCGTTTTTAATTTTGCACGTCGTTATATTTTTCCAATACATTTGCCACTTTTTTTATTCTCGAAATATCCTTTATGGTACGCATACACTCTAAACCAAAATTAATACTCAGGCTAACTCGGTGAAAAATAATTGCATTCCCAGCCACGCCCCTTTATATATATATTATAACCCAGATAACAGATTATAACCCACATAACTTGTCACCCGGTGCGTGAAATTAGCTTTAATTGTGAACTCCATTATATTTTTATAGCGGCTTTACACGTATACGAAAACAGTTGATTATACGCCCCATTCTGTAACCTCCAGTGCAAATGCACCATTCCGCCTACTTTTGGTATTCGCATAATAAGTTAAATACTATTCATACGATTCTGCTTAAAAGGGTACTCGTAATGAGCAAATAGAACATAAATTAGACTGTCTGGTGAACATTTGGAGCCCTAAACCAAGCCACTTTTTGCACCTTCCACACACACGTTACTATCCGAGTGTAGATTGAAGCCCACATAACTTTTTTTCCTAATGCATGAATTTGCGTAGAATTTCGTTTCCTGCAATAAACTTAGTTCATCTTTGTATGCGCATAAGAATAAAATGAATGCTACGCCCCATTTTAGAACCTTTCACTCAATTGATCCTTTACGAGATTTTGATAAAATCGATACTCTTCCGGCAACGGAAGAACCTTTCACTCAATTGATCCTTTACGAGATTTTGATAAAATCGATACTCTTCCGGCAACGGAAGAACCTTTCACTCAATTGATCCTTTACGAGATTTTGATAAAATCGATACTCTTCCGGCAACGGAAGAACCTTTCACTCAATTGATCCTTTACGAGATTTTGATAAAATTGATACTCTTCCGGCAACGGAGGACGGAAGAAAGAAAAAATTAAATTTCATATATTAATACCCTGCTTGCCTTATTTTTTGTTATTTGGATCCGCTTCATCATCATCACATATAATGCTTTTAAATAAAAGAGTTGTTTTTGTAATAAAACAAATAATTTTTTCCAATAAAAAAGATAATTTTTTCCAATAAAAAACACAATTTTTTTTCCATAAAAATTGCATTTGTGTAATACTCGTAGTAACGTACTGAGAATAATAAAATGTACAGCGTAATATCTCTAGAAATATGTTTTAGAATGAAGCCAACATCAAAAATTAATTTTTCAGCATAAAAAAAGGAAATACACCGTTTTTTCTACGAAACTCTACAAGAAATAGCACCATTTGTATGACAGCGCCATCTAGCGTTACCCCAGAAACAGTAAGATACCACAACTTTCCAGAAAAATAAATAAGCATTGCTTTATCAAATTTTCAATGACATTTTCTTGTTAGACAACGTTCCAAAATCACCAACTTCAAATGTGTGTAAAAAAATCTCGCACTGAACTAAAGAAACCCTTGAAGGTTTTGTTACGGATAATGTCAAATTTCATTTGCAATTGCTCTCATCCCATTCACATTCGGAAAGTTCGATTTTGTATCACTGTGTGATTTTCTAACATGCCAGCGCTCTCGGTTGACGGTTACATGACGATTGTTTTTATCGACGAAAAAATATGGAACAATCACACCTCCGGCATGAAAACCACATCACACAGTAATTTTTTGCGGATGCAATTGCGTCGGAAGCATATGTGGGTTTGTTGCTGTCCAGTAACGCATATTTTGTTTAATGACAAATCCACTCCGCCAGAAATGAGCGTCATCGCTTCGGACGATTATTACGGCCGAAAATTGGAGTCAGTGCTCTTAAAGTTGCGACCACCGACTCAGAAATATGGTAGTAATTTTTAATGATTTCCAAACGTTGCTCGTAAGTTAATTTTACCATAATGAAAATGTTGACTTCGACTAACGTTTTAGTACTGAAGGATGATTTAAAATGTTTGAGGGTGCGTTGCCATAAAGATACGAAATTGTTATGTCCCTATTGGAAAACCCTATACTTTTAAAATTAAATCTTTGTAGCATTTTCATTTACGGGTGTTCTCCTAAACTCAAGCTAAATTGCTTCTGTTTGCAGATACGAGCATAAGACAGATTGTGTCTGGCAACTCTACAAGGAATGGCTGTAATCGCAAAAAAAACCCTATGGTGTGTACAATAGGGAGGACCTTTGAGTGAGTGAAAGCGCGTTCCTCTTATATCATCCCCTTCAAAAGTGCAGTGAAAAGGGGCGGGAAAAGAAGTTTCTATACTTTTTTGTGTACAAATAAACTACATAGTTCGTTCATATTTCAAATATATACTCGTATAATGAAATTCTTTATACGAAAATAATTAATCCAGTAACAATTTTCAATATGTAGTATGAAGGTGCTTCATGAATAGTACAAATAGAATGCTATAGGACAAATGGAACGATGGATTATCATGAATATACACGTAGGACAAAGAGAATCCAAAGAGCAGACGTCCTAAGTCACCTGCGATTAGACTCCGGCCGCCTGGCCCTCAAATTGACTTTGTCTATGAAAGGTTCAACATACTTGTCATCCGATAATTCGGCGGTGTATATGGGTATTATCGAAAATGACCCGCCTCCAGAAAAGCCTCCAAGAAATCTCGAAATTGACAAGTGAAGTGGTATTTTGGCAAACGGAATAATCAACCAGCCCATCTTTGTAGCGTGCAATACGATTTTAATATTTGCTGATTATGTTTTTAGTACTATTGAGCTTTATTTACTTACCAATCCGGGCAATGCTATCAACAGTAGACATCGTTTACGTCCAATTCTATCAGCGCACCAGGAGAAGAAAACCGTTCCTATTGAGCCGCCCACACAGAGCATAGATCCAATCCAACCAGCGTCAGCGTTACTTAAAGGACCGGAATCCAATGGGCTTTCGGCCGATTGAAGCTCTACAAAACTGGCCGACGACCATCCAATAAAAGCTCCGTAGGATATGGAAATTATATTTACTAGAATTTTGAGAAATATTACAGATGTTTTATTTGAATACTCGTACATTAACTGCAATGTTATAAAAACGTAAAGGAGTTTCCAAATAGTTTTAAACATAAGCTACAAGTGAAAAGGACTAATTAGTACGGTCCGCTTCAATTTTGCAAACCTAGCACGTTCCTTATTGATTTTCCCCATATTCATAAAAACGTACAAAAGGGTTAACGTATATTTTTATAAGGGAAAGTACATTAATACTCCTTTTGGAAAATGTTTATGTACTGGTTGATTCATCTAGTGATTTATTTTTGAATCATATGCTGTTTTGGCAGTGACAGCTCTATCCGGTTCGAAATCTTGACCGAAAGTCACTTTCATATCTCCGTATCGGTATGAATTGCTTTGCGTTTGAACAGTGTTTTAGGAGATAATGCAAAAATACAGGGTGGCGCAAAACTACCGCTGTGGTTTGAATGTTTAATTACTTTTAAAATTTATTTATATTTTTTACTTCATTTATTCAGAATTTTGTGTACCAAACTTGGGGAGTTTGAAATGGAACACTACACAACATAACAGCGATCAGCAATTGTTGAATTTTATTTTAAAAATCAAGAGTCCATTGTTTTGGTGCAGCGTGCATATCGTCCCGTTCTTAATGTGCGTACTGAACCTTCAGAACAAACCGCTTGGTTGGAAATTTTCGACAACATGGTACAGTAAGACACCTTCCATGTACCGGAAGACCACATACGGTCCACACAGTGACAATAGCCAACGTATGGTGGATAGTGTACAGAACAGTCCAGAAACATCAACAAGAAGACGTTCGGCATAACAGGGGCTATCGCGGAGGTCCACATTGCACATGTTCCCCTATAAAGTTCAGCTTGTGCAAAAATTGAAGCCAATAGACTACCAACAACGGCTTTATCATGTCACTATATTCCGACAAAAAGAAAGAAGACAGAAGAAAATCCCCATTTCATTAACAATTTGATAATGAGCGATGAAGACCATTTCCAATTGAATGGTTTCGTAAGCACACAAAATTGCAGGTTATGGGCTACGGAGAATCCAAGCAGAGGCCATCAGCAACAGTTACAGCCACTTGAGTGTACTGATTGGTGCGGTTTATCGTCTGAAAGGGTCATTGGTCCATATTTCTTTGAAAATGCACATGACGCCTCAGATACGGTTAATGGTGCTGCATATCAAACGATGCCGAACATTTTTTTGAGGCCAGCTGTAGAACAAGATGGAGCGACTGCCCACACTGCAAGGGACACAATGGCTCCAACCGCTCTGTTACGGGATCTCTTTGGCGAACGCATTATTTCGCGCAGAAGCGATTTTAAGTGGCCCCCACGTTCACCGGATTTAACAGCGCCAGACTGTTTTCTTTGGGGTTATTTGAAAGAAAAGGTTTACGTACGAGCGACCATACCACAGCTGAAACAAAACATTAGCCATGAAATTCAAGCCATAACACCGGAAATTTTACGAAAAGTTATGCAAAATGTACTGGAGAGAGGACGAATGTGCGCAGCCGAAAATGGCCACCACTTTCGAGATATATTTTTTCATACATAATATCAAAAAATTATAATAATAATTAACCAATAAATAAAGAAGTTATTAAACATTTGCCAGCAGTCTTACGCGAATAATCTCAAAGTCATGTCAGAGCTTCTCTTTCAAATGCATAACCTGTTCCGGGTTTGAACAGTAGGTCCCGGTCAGAGTGTATACACGCAGAGAAAAGAAATGGTTACATTATAGTCACCGCAACCATAATATTTTCTCTACAATAAAAGCGTGGTCGTCGCAACCATAGTATTGTTTTTTGGATTTCATTTTGACAACAGTATGATTGCGACAATATTACTATTGTTGAAATGTAACAATAGTATTATTGCCAACATTAGAAATGGAAATATGGTTGTAGCAACCATATAAACATGGTTGGGGCAACAAAAGTATTGTTGTTTAGAATTTACGTTAACAACAATAATATGAGTATGGCAATCATACCGTATGGCTGCGTAAATAAACATAACAAAACAAGTTTTATAAAACATACACGTACATTAGAGCGTACCAGGTTACAAGTAAAAAAAAAAAAAGTTCGCCGTACACCTTCGAATATGAAGTATTATTGAAAGGTAGTTTCAAAAAAAAAAATTTTTTTTATGCCGAACGTAGGGGTCGCGCTTTTACATTTTTCTATATAACTTCTGCATTTATAAACGGATTTTAAAGTGTGATACATCGATGTTTTTGTCTCGACGAGGCCGATTTTTTTTTTGTCTTTGAAGTCATTGAGCTCAAGCACCCCGCGCG
The DNA here is from genome assembly GCA_963513945.1 of Hydrotaea diabolus. NCBI lineage: Eukaryota > Metazoa > Arthropoda > Insecta > Diptera > Muscidae > Hydrotaea > Hydrotaea diabolus. Next base: position 109,421,038 of record OY740717.1, read on the forward strand.
AGCTTTAATTTTCTGATATTAGAGTGGTACATTAGGGTAGTAGCAACTGAGATATGATGGGTAAGTACCAGAAGGGGGTGCTTGAGCTCAATGACTTCAAAGACAACTTCAGAGAAAATCGGCCTCGTCGAGACAAAAACATCGATGTATCACACTTTAAAATCCGTTTATAAATGCAGAAGTTATATAGAAAAATGTAAAAGCGCGACCCCTACGTTCGGCATAAAAAACTAAAAAAAAAATTTTTGAAACTACCTTTCAATAATACTTCATATTCGAAGGTGTACGGCGAACTTTTTTTTTGAGGTACGCCCTAACTAACATATGTGTGTGCGTACGTTTTTTTGTTTTGATATACCAAAAGACACATACACACGATACAGTGCTTAGTTGTTGTTTATTATTAAAACCAACAACAATCGAAAGGCAGTTCAAGGGGTTTTTATTGTGTGAACTTTGTTCGGTGGAATACTCTACTGTCGACAGGTTCTCGTTTATTTAAAATCTGCCTGCACTTAAGTATATAGCCATTGATCATGGTTTAATTACATTCGTTACTTGGGGTCTACGGATGGTGAAGTAGCATTCACCCCTGCTGGCAACTAAAAGTATTTTCGACTGCCTTTGGAATATACATTTCATTGAAATTTCTTCCTTTTCTTGAATGAAATGTTCAATAAAACATGGCCTCAAATCTGGCTATGAACTAATAGTAATGCAATTTAAAATAACTCAATAAAAATCTCTATTATTGAATAACAGCATTACCCAAGCCTAATAAATAATTTTGGGGATAATAGTACGGTTGAGTGTGAATCATACTATGATTGTGGGGATCATAGCATGGTTGCGTGTGAATCATACTGTGCACGCAGAGAAAAGATATGGTTACACTATGGTTATCGCAACAATAATATGTTCTCTACAATTAAAGCATGTTCGTCGCAACCATAGTATTGTTTTTTGAATTTCATTTTGACAACAGTATGATTGCGACAATATAGCTATTGTTGAAATGTAATAATAGTAATTTTGTCAAATTTAGAAATGAAAATATGGTTGTAGGAACCATATAAACATGGTTGGTGAAACAAAAGTATTATTGTTTAAAATTTACGTTAACAATAATATGATTACGGCAATCATACAGTATGGTTGCGACTATGAACAAAACAAAACAGGGTTTTTAGATCATACATGGATGTGTGTGCATATGTTTTTTGATATATCAAAAAATATATACACACGATACAGTGAATGGTTGTTGTCCATTAAAAAAACAACAACAATCGGAAGGTAGTTCGAGGGATTTTTATTGTGTTTACTTTGTTCGGTGAAATACTCTAATACCGATTGGTTCTCGTTTATTTTAAATCTGCCTGCAGTTAAGTATAAAGCCATTGATCATGGTTTAATCAACTTCCCTACTTGGTGTCTACGGATGATGAAGTTGCATTCACCCCTGCTGGCAACTAAAAGTATTTTCGACTGCCGTTGGAATATACATATGTTTTTGTTTCTTGAATGAAATGTTCAATAAAAACATAGCCCCAAACGTGTCCATGAACTACTAAATGGAATGCAATTTAAAATTACTTGCTTGATAAAAATTTATTTTTGAATAACAACTCCCAATCCTAATAAATAATTTTGGCGATCATAGTATGGTTGATTGCATTATACTATGGTTGTACGAATAACAGCATCGTTGAGTGTGAATCACAATATGGTTGTGAGGATCATGCTATGGTTGTATAAGAAAAATACTATGGTTGTGAGGATCATAATATGGTTGTGGCGATAATAGTATGGTTGAGTGTGAATCATACTATTGTTGTGAAGATCATAGTATGGTTGAGTGTGAATCATACTATTGTTGTGGAGATCATAATATGGTTGAGTGTGAATCATACTATGGTTGTAGGGATCATTGTATGGTTATGTGTAAATCATACTATTGTTGTGAGGATCATAATATTGTTGTGCCATAACCATATACCCAACAACAGTATGATCCTCTTCGAATATTGTCACCCCAACCATACTTTTTTTCTGCGTGTGGTTATGAGGGTTATGATGTGGTTGTTTGAGCAACATACTATGTTTGTGAGGATCATAATATGGTTGTGGAGATAATAGTATGATTGAGTGTGAATCATACTATTGTTGTGAGGATCATAGTATGGTTGTGGAGATCATAGTATGGTTGAGTGTGAATCATACTATAGTTGTGGGGATCATAGTATGGTTATGTGTGAATCATACTTAAGTTGTAAGGATCATAATATGGTTGTGGAGATAATAGTATGGTTGAGTGTGAATCATACTATTGTTGTGAGGATCATAATATTGTTGTGCCACTACCACATACCCAACAATAGCATGATCCTCTTCGAATATTGTCACCCCAACCATACTTTTTTCTGCGTGTATGAGAGATTTGAGAGAAGCCACCCGTTTCTTGTTTAATAACACGTTAAGGGATTTAAGAACGTGTGACATTGTTGACTTATTTTTCTTCAAAATGCTGCTAGAAATCTCTTTTCGGTTCAACATTAAGTGCTACAGAAACAAAATAAATACTTTGAGATTGATGACATGAACTAGGACGATCTTTCGGTGGGTATTATAGGTGGTCTAAGTAGGGCAAAATTGGATAAGTGCTAAGTTGTTGCCACTAAGTTGTTATGCCAATCGAATACAGTTTAATTATTATTTGTCATATCTGGTGGTTGTGGGAACCAATAACTTTACAGAGTGTGGTTCATTACTGCCAATAATTGGATATGGCAACGAATCTGTTACCTCTATTAATCGAACGTCAATAGCTAAAACTATGGGAATGAAATACATATTGTCCATATGTGACAGCGCATAGAGGAAGGGACCTAAGGGTAAAAAAATCAATTTTTTCTTTTCTTTTTTTGATGTGGACAACATCTGAGCATCGAATGAGACCGATCCCATGCCCCAAAAGTGTTCCCTCCCAGAGATATGCTCGTTTTATGAAAGTGAAGTCGTCGATTCTCACTTTCATAAATCGCGCATATATCTGGACATAATGTTTTGTCCATTCGACCGGGAATCAGTAATGCCACTTGTGTTCGTAGATACGTAGAACATTTCATTCAATAGAAACTATTATAAGTAGTTGCAAGCTAGGGTGCCTGCATGAATATGAGTTCTGGCAGATTCCCAGTAGACGAGAATCAGATGGCAGTAGAGCATTCCACAGAACAAAATAAACACAATAAAGATCTCTCGCACTGCTTTCTGACTTCGCATCGCTTGCGAACCACTTCTAGAATATTCCACTCTTAAAAATTATCGCATATGTTGTTCAAAAACAATACAATTGATTCAAAAACGAAATATTAGTTCTATAGATTTGCGCTTGTAGTGTGAATTACAAAAAGAGATAATTTGTATGTCCTTGAAGCTATCTTTTTACAATCTAAATATGCGTTGCATGGCTTGCCAGCAATTGTTTTTCAAATTGTTTTGACCAATAACTCCAGACATTTCAAAAAAACATAAGGACGCCAATCATAGTCCAAGTTATAACACTCATCTTCAAAAAGTGAAAATCAACTTTTAAATGTGGGTCTTGCATAAAAATTGTTGCTCGTACTAAACATTTCCCATGCAACTAACTCATAATAGTCAATTCGTAAGCGAGTAGGTATAAAATTAAAAAAATTCTTCAGAACTTTTGTAAATTTTTGTAAGATGTGTTAAATTTAAAATATAAATATAATAAAAAATTTCCGAAGTGATTTCTGACTTAAGTTTGGTATTTTGATTGCCATTTCATATGAACTTATGTCAAACTCCATGTAAAAAAACTGGTTGATTGCATTGAAATTTGTTTATGATCAATATCTGGCAAACAGCAGAAAAGTTTATGGAAACTTTTTTTGAATTCTATAGGAAATATTGTACTTGTAAATAAAATGACAAAATCATAATAACTTTTTAGGCGATTAATGTTTATCACGCGAGCAAAATTAGTACCAGGCATGAGTGTGGAAAAAAGTTTCATTTGAATGCTGACGATATACTTTACGTTCTGTGTTTAAACATTTCCCTGGCTCTTTAAAATGCAACTGGCCAACAGTGACATTATTTCGGACGCTTTGCCAGTCAATGGCTTGCCGATTGTACTTTTCTGTAAGGTCTGAAAAATAGTGATCCGGATATGAAACGACAAATAGAGCTACGAGAGGAATATTTTAAAGGCGATAGTAAATGAATAGTAAAAATTAAGTTTTAGAAATATCTTGAAATGATCTAAAAAGTTCATTATCCAAAACATTTAAAATTATCCAATTTTGGTGAATTTTTCAGAATGTTCATTATCATAAACGTTTTTAATGATCCACTTTTGAATAATAATTTAGAAAGTGGCAACACTGTCAGGTTCCAAAAAAAACCGGCCCGCTCGCGACATGAAACAGTGAAATCACATTACAAATTCATTTCCGCATTTTTTTTCTTCAAAGCTTTGTCTAACTATAGGATTCAAACTCATTTTTCAATACCTTTAGGGCCTTCGAGGGCGTATTAGTACTCAAAATCAATGCAATTTCCTCACCAAACGAAATGTACAATGATATAAGTGAATATTGCTGTCACTCAAGAAAAGTCGAATCGGAGAATCCGATTTGAAAACCAGTTAGTAGGGTTTAAGTTATTTGCAATTTAGATCCAAGACTAAGTATTAGTTTTTTTGTGTAGTTTTGCCCCCCCCCCCCCCCCCTCCTTAAATATGGCAGATTATAAAGCGGACAAAATTTTCATTATCTCCAATCGAAATTTGTATTAAATTTTAAATATGAAAAATACAACGATTTCACTACATTCTTGTCTTATTTTTGGTTTTTCGTTAATCTTACCAAATATTCCTGCCAAGTATTGATTTCGAGTACTGGACGCCATGTCAGTATCTTTGTCCCAAATAGGTGGTTATAACTACTATTTGTTTTCCTACTAGTCGTACCTGCTACACCGCCTTCAGATGACGTTCTACAGCTCAGAAATTCGGAAGAATAAGTGATAACTGTCTGTCAGATTCAGTGTGAGTCTATTGTTGACCTTGAGATTAATATTTATCTCGCTGTACCGTACGTATGTATCTACAAGTGCACATACAGCACCGGTCCGCAGCTTTAGGGCCGGCAATAAATTTTGAAGAAATTACATGTTTGGCTATGCATATAAAATATCACGTGCCATATGTGATTTATCTGCACAGTTTTTCATTAGTAAATCGGGTTACTTGAGTCGGAGACAGGGGTTGGGAAATTTGACACGAGTCGAAGTCATAGCAGAACATGTCCAAGACCCCGGGCAATAGTTAAAATTTCAGAAAATAAATGTACTTTTTGTGGTTACATAAAGATCTTGTATTGTGTAAATACATAAAGTTGTTAAATTTGTTTAAGGACTATAATTCCTCGGCCACCTTGAGAATCATGTACAATAAATAGGCCGTATCATCAAATTCAAAAAAATATTCGACCGTACGTTTGTGGACCAAAGACAAACGCCATTGAAATTTAAGAAAATCGGTGCAGATTTATTTTCATCAGGTTTTGAATGTTTTTAGCTCAAGAAGTCACATCTTTCATCTAATGTTTTGGTCCTAGAAAGGACTTTATTGAAATTGATGAAATCGGCTCAGATTTAGATATAGCTTCCTCACACATTTGTTCTTCCAAGTTTGTGCTTTTAGCTCTGGAAGCCACATTTTACATCCAATCTTGATGAAATTTGGCGCAAGTCAGTTTTTTGGTAAAGGTTGGACTCTATTGACTTATATATTTTCAACTGATTTTACCGAAAACAATGATACTTTGTCACAAATATGACATTATATTTTAAACCTGGGTATATTTAGGACCCGTACAAGGGGATCCAGAAATCTCTTTAAGTTGGCTTTTCTAAACATCCAAAAGTGCAGGGTATAATATAATCGGCCACGACCGACTTCACCTTTTATTACTAATTTTTTTCTGACTAAGGGTAAATTGCAATATAAATTGCACAATAGAGTAAGCTAGTTTAGGGTTCATTTCGTAGGAATTATACCTCAACCAGAAATCGGCTTATTGTGCGTTCTAATTATTTTTGGCTTCAGCCTTGCCATCCTCCCCGCCCAATGTTGATGCGGCTGGTAGCCTGTGTGTCCTTACCGTTATTGGTCTGGCAGCCTTTCGGCTATCACGTATCACGTTCTTTGGTAATATGATTCGTGATCATATTCCTCGATCTATTTACCATCACTTGAGGCACAAACGCTTCATATATAATTTGTACCTCTACGTGCCCGACATTTAAAACTGTCCCCAATGCCTTTGGAGGCGTGGTCCTAATCGCTTCCCTTACGCCGCAACAACACGCTCTTTGAACCTTTGTAATATTTTTATGTTTTACTTCTTTTCCATCGATGCCCACCATACTTTTGTAGAGCCAGTGTCTCATCTTCGGATTGACTCCCTTTTTCGAGCCAATAGCTCTTCTACAAAGTACCCAACATCTGTAAGCCTTGTTCGCCCGTTTTTGTATGGAACACTTACATCTTCCCGTCCAAGATCTCTTCCAAGGACTTGACCTTGTCGAATATTTAAATTGTCATTTTAAGGAAACGTGGGTCACCGTTGTGCTACATACACAGAATACAGATTTTTATTTTGGTATTATTCGAAGATATGTCCCATAACTCAAGTTCTTCTTTGCTGGGCTAAAAAAAGTACAGATCAGATAGCTAGACTAAAAAAAGTACAGGTTAATGAGCCCTGGGTTCCGAGAAACCGTCCCCTAATGTTCGGGGACATATGGTTATCCAGGAACGGGGAAATCTTCTTACAAATCCAAATATGTACCCATATATAAGATTTGGACTAATTTGGAATTCGGTCCAAATAGGCCGAAGGGGCACAAAAATCGTCCTCCTTGAACAATGGACATATGGGTATTAAAAAACAATGAAATTTCTCCAAAAAGCTAAACATCACGATATTTTTGCGATTTGAAGAACTTTTAGGCGTTAACGCACGGGGGTAGGGTCCCTAGCCCAAGGGACCCCAAAATTTTCCACCTTAAGCTATTGACATGTGGGTAAAAAAAAACTATACAATTATGACAAGAAACAGAATATCACATTAATGATACGATTCGCAGAAGGCTTTGACCCATGATGATATGATCCCTAGGGCGCCGAAAAATTGGTCCCTTCGAAAAAGACTTATATCGTCTATAAGTCCTGGGGCAAAAACAAAGCCCCACAATGTGCGGGGGCATGTGGGTATCCAGAAAGAATATGTACCTTTAATTAAGTTTTGGAACTAGGGCCGGCTCGTATAAACCCTAGGGGCCCAAAAATTGGCCTCCTTCAAAGTTAAACATATGGATATTCAAAAACATAAACAAATTTCGTCGTTCATCCAAACATTATTTTAATTTTACGATTTGATTAATTTTAAGTTCTTGACTTGGGTCAAAAGGGTCTAGGATGCGGAAAAATTGGTCCTTTCGAACACGACAATATGGGTACTCAGAAACAGTGCAACATTATGAAGAATCTTAAAATGACAATAATTTTACGATTTTGCTGAAATGGAGGCCTAGACCTATGAGCGTGGTTGATATGATGGGACCCCCGATGTTGCGAGTCATATGAGTATCCAAAAACACTGAAAATATCTCACAACTCATTATATTTACCTAGATTTAAGTTAATGGCCAACTATGCACTCGGACTTGCCCATAGGGGTCCATTAATTATGGGTATTAAAAAACAACAAAAAATGTTCGTCACGAATCCGAAATAACATTTATTCTACGACTCCTCTTTTCTCAAGGGCTAGCCGATGGGTCAATGGTTCATAGAGTGCGGAGAGTCAGGTCCCTTCAAACATCGACATATGTTGACTAAGAAACAGTGGAGTTTCCTTACTAATCTCAATATGCTCAATATGCCTCAATAACGGACATGTGAGCTTTCCAAAGCAATAAAATTCACTAATATGAAGACGACAACAGTTCATAGGGCCAATGTGGTTCGGTAAAACATGAAGCCACCACCAACAACCATATCCCCCAACACATTGTCAATGCCATGCCGCAACGCAATCCATGGCGGATAGCATTAAAGCTTCGGCGCGGACGAACTTACGAATTGTCCAATTGTTCCCACTTAGTTTTACTCCGAACGAACCTTCTTACCTGCTTGTTTCCGACGATCTGAACGAGTAAATGCAGAAAACAATGATACACACGAAGCAACGGTTGCGTCAACCGACCAAAGTCTGATTACTGTTTCGGATTCGGAGTTTCCAAATCCAAATTTCCAAATCGAAGACAACCAACATTTAAAAAAAATATATTTTTAAAAAATATACATACGTGACGCGCAAAATAGAAAGGGGCCTAAGGGTAAAACCCAGTTTTGTTCAGGAGAGCCATTTTAAAGATTTAAATACGCGTATCTTTGGTTTAGAATCGTCGACTTCACTTTCATAAAACGCGCATATCTGTGGGAGGGAACACTTTTGGGGATCGGTCTCATTCGATGCTAACATCAAAAAAAAAGTGAAAATTGATTTTTTACCCTTAGGTCCCTTTCTCTATGCGCTGTCACATATGTATAAATTTAAAAAAAAAAAACATTTAAAAATATTCTCTATAAGTACGAGTATATACTTTAATGTTCTCTTTCATATAATTTTAAATTCGGTCAATTCGTATCAAAACAGTAAGATTTTTAATAGAGCCTTAAAACATCCCTCCAAAAAAAACAAAATATTAGCAGCGATTACAGAAAAGTAATTTTTAAACTTTTCAAGCAGATGTCACCGTAAATTTTTTTTAAATGCTTTCAGAGATATAGCTAGCGTTGGCATCGATATACGAGTATTTTTCAACTGAAAGTGTCGAAATGTTTCACAGTCGGTGTAAAAAAAAAAACAAAAAATCGTGCCCCATTCTGAAATATGAGACTGCTAACTGTATTTATTATTTGGTGCATGACTGTACAAGCAGTGCGAACATTTCTAAAAAAGTTGTACGTACACACGCGTATTTATAATGTCAATACCTGTGTCTTTATCGCGATAGTAGGTGTTCAAACATCAGATTACAGAACACCCCTAAGGGCATACGAGTACAGCAGCCTGTCTTTCAGCACACGACAGAGATAAAGGGAATGATTTTAGACTCTATTAGATCCGGTACCAACATTGTTTACGACGCTTAAATTCGTTTTGAAAAATAACGAACTGTCAAGCATTAAATGTTCCATTAACTGGTCCAATTTTAATTTCCTTCTAACATCTTTGGATGCTGAAAAACAGTCTCTAAGAAATCGTTTATTCAATTGCAAATAAGTAATAGATTTTAGACGCGGAATTTAGACGTGTCATTACGATATTGTCATCAAATGAAAGATTTAACCCCATCTTTAAGACCGATTTCAATAGATGTCCAGGTTCATGAGCCATGGTAACTTTACTTTGAAATATGCCCTTTGTCCTTTTATAGTATCTCAGACCTAGTATTCACCTCAAACGAAATTTCAGTTTGGGAAATTACGTTCAAGATTTTTCGTTTGGTGGTACGCTGCTGAAACAAAAAGTAGGCGGAATTAGCAACTGCAACATTTTATGTTTATCCCTGGCAGTGGGGACTTTTTTACGCCATCTGCAACGAAAATTATTGTTCTGATAATTGCTTGGTCAAGGAATATTTGACATATGCAAAAAATAAATATCGAAAGTTGTGAAGACATTTTCGATGGTATTTTAATGAATACTCATATGATTAAAATAATTCAGTTGAAATATAATAATAGCTGTTTCTTTCTACACTGCTCCACACGGATATTTTTCCGTCTAGAGATAAATGCTAAACCACCAAGCGAAAATTTCATTAATACAAATAATACTCGTACAAGGCCTTAAAGTGGATATTTTTATTTAATTATTTGTAGAGGATAAGCCCTTAATGTTTAAAAAGCTTACACAGATTTAAGCGTAGCATAAGTATACATATGTGACAGCGCATAGAGAAAGGGACCTAAGGGTAAAAACATCAATTTTCATTTTTTTCCTTTTTTGATGTGGACAACATCTGAGCATCGAATGAGACCGATCCCATGCCCCAAAAGGGTTCCCTTCCAGAGATATGCGCGTTCTTTAAAATGGCTCTCCACAACAAAACTGGTTTTTACCCTTAGGTCCCTTTCTATTTTGCGCGTCACATATATGTATCTATATCACGTTCTTGAGATATATTAAAAATATATCTGAGTTTAATTATTGTTTTGTCCCTTGAGGAGTATTCGTAACACTGGTCAGCACAAAATTTGAGACAGAAGGTATGATAGCCAACTGTAGTTAATGTGAGATTGCTGATCACGAATCTGCCTATCCGATTTGCCAGATTCTCACTAGTTTAGGAGATAATCAGATAAACCGTTATTTTCGGGTATTTTCAACAAACGGACCCCTAACTGCTTGTTTTGTCAAGCGATTTTCAAAAGGCAAAGTTGTCCGTATTTTTGTCTAAATCTTGAATAACTCAGTCAAATTTAATCGGATGGTGAAGTTTTTTAGATTGTTGCACGCGGATTATAATAATCTATAATGCAGTTATTATGAAAATACATCACTGGTAAGGAATCCACTAAATTAAGGCAGCTCAAAGTAATTTTTTGTAACGAAAATTCGAAATTTCTATACTCGTATCTTCAACAATTCTTATCCGAAATAAAAGCGTAAATACCACGCTCAAGTTTTTAAATATCGGTTCACAAATGAAGCAGTGGGGCGTCCTTTTAGTGAAAACCCCCTAAAATAACGATCGCTTAAGCTAGAGCAAATCTGGCAAATCGGAGGCCAGATTCGTGATAGGTCGATGACAATCAACCTTCTGCAGTAGATTTTTTTTTTCAAATTTTGTTGTCCAGTGTTATCGTTCGGCATATCATATCATTCTAAACTTGAGAATGATTTGACAAAAGCAGGACCTAAAATCGGGAGGAAGCTCTGTGTGGCTAATCGAAGACTGGCCCAAACCCTAACAATGTACCAAGTTTCATCGAAATCGATTATTAATTGCCACCTGCCCTTTGATTACGACTATAGATGAACCGACGAACGGATGGGCATCGCTCAACGGAATCAGATAGAGCCTTCGAATCGATCGGTATAATAAACACAAAGTCTATCTCCTTTCCTATAATGTGTTGCAAACTTCAGCACTAAGTCATATAATGTACTAAGTCATATAGTAATAATAATAATAATCATGAGTTAAAATAACCAATGAAATATATTGAAACAATTAATTGCTACAGCTTTGTCACATTTTATAAATCAATGCCCAAACGATTCTATAAAGTATTGATCAATAAAGACGACACAATTCACTATGTAAAAATTAAACTTTTAATGTTTGAATAAATGACGTTAAATATACAGGGTGTCCGTCGGGAAGGTATACTAGTTTGTTTGTTTATAATTTTTGATTAAATGGAAGAGAACGGATCTTATATAGATAAATGTTTTATTTAGTATCGGCAATTTTATATGGAGTACAATATCAGATAAATGTCCGCCCCTGTTACCCTCAGAAATGCGAGCCCTTTTGAGCACATTTTTCATTATATTTTCACACATTTTACGCGGTATTTCATTAATTTCATCACGAATATTTTGTTTGAGCCGCTCAAGCGTTTCTGGTTTGTTTGCATAAACCTCACAAAAGAAGTCCGGAGCAGTCAAATCAGGCGACCGTGGAGGCCAATCAACATGACCATTTCTTGAAATAACTTGTGGAAAGAGGTCTCGGAGTAATTACATTGTAATCCAGGCTGTATGCGATGTGGCACCGTCTTGTTGCTACCACATGTTAATCAGGCCCCAAGCATGCAGTTCTGGCGTTAAAAAGTTTTCAATCCTACCACGATATCGCTCCCCATTGACAGTTACCGTTACGCCGTTCTAGTTTTCATAGAAGTAAGGTCCAATGATTCCTCCTGACCAAATTGCACACCAGACTGTCACTTTTAATGGATGCAAAGGTGACTGATGAATAATTTGAGGGGTTTCCATTGCCCAGAACCAACTATTCTGTTTATTTACATCTCGATTCAAATGAAAATGTGCCTCGACACTCATTATGATTTTTTCATGAAAATCGGTGTAGTGATGGGCGAGCTGTAACATCCTATTGGCACATGTAAGGCGGCGTAAATGGTCTTGTGGAAGAAGCTCTTGTGTCAACTGAATCTTAAATGGAAACAAATGCAAATCCTTGTGCAAAATTGTGGCCAAAGTAGTTCTTTGAAGACCAAGCTCCTGAGCACAGCGTCGAATTAAGGTTGTTGGATTGTTTTGAACACTTTCTTGAGCAACAGTTATGTTTTCAGCCGATCTTGCAGTACATTGTGGCTCATGCTTGGGCCTACAGACCCTCAGCACTTCCCGGAATGCCTGCTCCGAATACTACTGGTCCGGGATCGAACTGGAGCCGGGATCGAACAAAACCCCGGACCTTGGATCTGCTCGGTTTGTCAGAACCGAATACACCATCGTGCTACGTCTGTAAGGTGTAATCGTTGCATGGAGTGGGTGCACTTCAGGAGCTGTTCAGGTCTGAACCACATCAGGGAGTATAGCGAAGCAGACTTTGTTGTCTCATGCTGTATCAACGAAGTTAGCAGTGGGTCTCTGGATTTGGTGTTATCATCGTCGTCTGCATTTTCTTCGTCGTCGTCATCATCTTCCAACTACGGGACTCCCACGCAGTCGCCCTCGCAACAGCATCAACATATACAGCATCTTACACCACAGATTGCTGTTGCCACTCCTGACAGTGCATCTATTTTGCAATTTAATTGTAATGGCCTACGCAACAAAATCAGTGAGGTCATAGAATTTATGAATCGGAGAAACATCATGGTCGCCGCGATCCAAGAAACTAAGCTAAATGCCACCTGCAGCCTGCACAGTTGTGACGGATACAACGTGCTACATAAGGATCGCACCAGAAGTGGAGGTGGGGGACTTGCTTCCCTGTTACACCATTCTGTGCAGTACAGACCTATTTCGCCTGAGCTTGACTCTTGAGACCCATACATGGAGTGTATGGGGGTAGCAGTCAAGTCTGGAACTGCCGAAATAGAGCTGTACAACGTATACATTCCGCCGGTTGGTAGCTGTGCCCCGTGTTATCTGCCAGACATTAGCAATTTGCTACAAGGCAATAACTGCTTGGTCCTAGGAGACTTTAATACTCACCACGAACTGTGGCATTCTCTCCTAGACAACGACCAGAGGGGCATAGCTTTGGCAGAGCAAATTGAAAGCTCTACGTTCTGCACAGTGAATGAGGACGCCCCCACGCGGATTATGGGCGATTGCCACAGCTCGCCAGACATCACTTTGGCATCTCGTGGCCTGATCAACGACGTCACCTGGCAACCCGTCATCTCACTAGGATCGGACCACCTTCCCATAATTCTTTCCATAAATAGACCACCCGATTTCATAACCTCTGAACGCCGTACGTTTCTCAATCAAAAAAGGCTGATTGGGAGGCCTTCAGAGAAGCCACCAACCGCAGCTTTAATAATCTAGCTATTCCATCGGACGTTCGGGTAGCCGAGAAAAAGTTCCGGGTCATCATTAACGCTGCAGCCGCTCGCCATATCCCTGCTGGTCGAATACCCAAGTACGAGCAAACTTTCCAGCAGAGGCAGCGGGACTCGCAGACGAGCGTGCTGACATTCGTTGCTCCAACCCTACTGACCCTAGAATTAGGGATCTCAACACAGAGATCAATAGGTTGGTCAACGAATATAAGCGGAACAAATGGCTAGACCACTTAAAGCAGTGCAACTTGAGTTCCGGAATTGGTAAGTTGTGGACAACGGTTAAATCACTCTCTAACCCTGTAAGGAAGGATGATCGAACAGCTGTCACGTTCGGTGATAGAACAGTGACAGTTCCGAAGCGGTGCGCGTGTTATTTTAACCGGCTTTTTATTGGGCACCCAGAGAGTGATAAGGCGAAAAGGAGAGTATTGCGTCGTATCCGCGCTCTCCGAGTCGAAGAGGCACCACCACAATTTACCGTTGGCAAAGTTGCCCACATCATCCGCAGCGCAAAGTCATCAAAGGCGCTGGGTCCGGACGAAATCTCAATGCTGATGTTAAAGCACTTGGATAACCCGGGAGTACAATTCTGGCGTCAGGACCTAAAGTGGATGACATTTGCGAGAAAATCAACTGTTACTTCACTGACTTAGCACGTTTCTTCACTGCGAGGAATATAAAAATATCCGCCTCCAAATCATCAGCCAACTCAATGTGAAAGTCGATGACGTCAACATCCCGACCACCAACTACCCCAAAATCCTTGGGGTCACATTGGACAGTCTCTTTTTTAGATCCTCTGCACATGCTACAGCTATCTGCGATAAACTGAAAAGTAGGAACAAGGTCCTCAAGTCACTTGCCGGCAGTACTTGGGGAGCCGACAAAGAAACCTTGTTGACCTCTTACAAAGCGATAGGTCGGTATGTAGCAAACTACGCAGCACCTGTATGGTCGGCGAACGTGAGTACGACGCAGTGGAAGAAAATTCAGACTTGCCAGAATGCCGCCCTTAGAACATCAACAGGGTGTCTTCTTATGTCTTCTGAGGACCATCTACATGAGGAGACGAAGGTCCTTACCGTGCGCAGACACAATTTCCTGTTGTCTAAGCAATACCTGCTAGGGTGTTTTTGCAGCAGTCATCCTCTTCATGATCTAGAGAGAGAGAGGTCCAGCGGTATAAGAGAGAACCTTTAGATCATCGAAACTATCACGCAGGTTTGAACAACATTCACGCCGATGATGTCGCAGCAGCAATCCAGCTACCGTGTGAATGTAGTGCTAGGGGAACATCGCCTGGAGATTTCACCTGAGGAGAAGGTACTACCTCGGCAGACGCGCGTGGTTCTGGCGCAGCTGAGATCTGGATGGTGCAGCCGCCTTAATTCTTACTGGGCACGAATTGATGCTAACGTTCCGGACATCTGTCCCGCCTGCCATCAGGGACCACATGATGTACTGCTCCTCTTCAATTGTCCGGCCAAGCCCACTCAGCTGACCCCCAGGTCTCTGTGGACGCATCCAGTTCAAATGGCGCGTTTCCTTCACCTGGATATCGAAGCAGATCCCCCATAGACGAACAAGACTTCAAAATAAATATATTGTTGTTACAACAACAACAACAGTATACCTTCGCGGCGGACACCCTGTATATCGCGGAAGGCTCTTTTTAGGAGCGTTCTATTTAAATGGCGCAAACTTTAATGCAACTTTTCTGAGTTTTCTTCGCAAGAGCATTTAATTGCTATCGTATCTTCTTTTGCGTTAAACTCAGAACTAAAAATCCTAAAACTTAAATCTCTAATCCTTTAGAAGGGGAAATATAAAGCTTTAAAAAATGTAAAATTAAGTGATCTACGCAAATGGTAATATTAAAATTTTATTTAACAAATTATACATACATACTTAAATAACTACACGTATACATCAGCATAAACAATCCATGTATTACGAGTAATTTACCAAGTTTTTGGAATTGGCATCCCTAAGGGTGGACCATTCACCCTTAGAAATGTCAATCCCACAATCGACATTCTATAATACAATTGGTCCATACTACATTCTACGAATTTGTTTTCTTAACTAGCCTAGTTTATTACGTAAACACAATGCAACTTTTCATAAATAATTAAATAATTGTCTGTCTGAATACACAAAATAAACACGTCTGTGGAACGACCTTTGCGCAGTATTCGTGATTTTTAGTGATTATTTTTTTCCAAACCGCGCCGATGTTTTAAATATGGATATTGGTAAAATCCCCATTCTGTATTGAATGTCCATTGATTTTTAACTCCATTTTCTTTGGGGGTATTATTCTGGCGAAGGGTAACAGTGAACCCACTGCAACAGCTGCGCAGCCAGTGGCAAATATCAGCAAAAGGCTGGCCGTAGAAGATCCTTGCACAATGGGCACATAAAACTAAAGAAAGCGACAAAGTGAGAATAAGCACTCAATAGAGATATAACAAATCGCCAACTTACCTGTATAAGAATAAATGCAATTAGCCACATTGTGAGATGAAGAAGGCTCAAGAGTCTGCACTGGCTCTGCAAAAGAGATAGCAAAAATTAATAATTAATAGGGCAAGCTTAGTTTCGATAATGGATATCGAAATATCATAATTAGTGAATTCAAAATATAAAAACAAAACTGATCTCGAGCTAATCTGATACGTTATTAAACAACATCAAAAACTTACAAACAAATATTTTTTTATTAGCCAAAATTCTAAACTATTGACGTAAAATTAAAAAAAAAATGTTTATAACAAATTTGTTTTTTTTTCAAACTTTTACAATTTTCGGCACAGGGGCAGTGTTACCGCTGAAATTTTTCGCAATGCATTTTTGAACTGTACGAATGACGCATTTAGATGATATATTATATATTTATGGCGACAAAGGTATAACTCGGAACGCACCACTTTGCAGATTAACTTTGAGGAAAAACGTATCCACATGCAAAGGGTTGCATTTAAGAAACTCGTTTTTTACATAAATTTTCACTTGACTTTTCTGTACGAAATTCGGATAAGATTGTATTTTATATGTTGCTTTCTGGATAACTTGGGCTCAAATGCAATTAAGGCAAAATTATATAACCATTTTTAAAAACAATGTGAAATTGACATCGCACCTTAAAGCTTTTGAAGCATTAAAGATACAAATTGGACGCGAATTTTGTATGGAGGTTAAACAAAACATGGACCAAAAAGGAGCAACTTCACCAAGGTCGCAAGCAACATAACCTTAAAATTTAATAAATATCGAGCCTCATATGTGGCTTCTACATAGATGACGAAATTGGAATTCGGAGGCTTTATCCCGACATTTACTATAGTCCCATGCGGTTTGTATCCGGCCCGATATTAAACAAACACCCTCATAACAGTTGTCGTTGGTAAAATTCGACTCTGTAATTCAATACGAAATTGCCTAGGTCGTATTTCAAGAACAAATCCCGTAATGAGAACGATTGTACTAAGTTTCGTCTAGATGGTGTACAGTAAACTGTGCAGGGCATGAAGCATTTTTTGTAATGAAATAACCCTTTTGACAAAATCATGAAAATAAGGATGGTCTTTTCAAAAAGTGACACAAATAGTAAGTTTAACAATCTAAAAGTGGCACAGAAGTATCAAGGCGGGAAAAAGTTGCAAAATTCCCCCTATAATGGCAAAACGGTAACTCTGCACAGGGGCTTAGTTTCTTCGTTGCAGTTCGAGCTACGTTCTAAATCAACTAGAGTTAACTTTGCTAGTACACACATGATAGGAAAAATTTAAGAATAAACTTGGAAATTGAAATTTCCTGTTGCTAAACAGGCAACTACTCTACTTAGGCAACTGCCACACAGGTCTTAAGTGGCATGCATCCGTTTTTAGTTTACATGTCGACATTCTACAAGGCCAGTAGACATTCGCTAATGCCTTTACATTGCATTCCACTAGCCCTTATTTTTTTATTTATTGTTTTTAATATATGTCTAAAGTGAGAGGGGCCGTTTCTAGGGCTCCTAGAATACGTATGAATTCGGTCTCAAAGCATTGATAAAGGCATATTTATTAATTTGCGAACGGTAGCGGATAATTTTTGGGCCAATGACCACGACCCCGTGTAGGACGTTGAATGTGTCAATGCCTAAAGGTAATTAAAAAGTTAATTAATTATTTATGTTTTATTGTATAATTGTCTAAAAGACATTTCGTTATGAGTTTTTCACGTGACGTCATATCTTTCATCTTGCTGGACATTTTTTTAGAAAGCTCATATTAAGGATAGACAGGCAGATAAAATAAATAAGTGTTTGCAGCAGTAAAGCGCGGTAATTTGCTTTTTTGCACTGCATGCTGTGGCGGCACTGTTTGTCGAAGAGTGTGCGTAGCGGCTTATACTGGCTGGCGGGAGATTCGTATTCGTCTGCCTTTCCGTTGTCATCATGCGTTGGACACGTGAGGAGAGGTCATTTTGTGGTAAAGTGTATTTTTCAAATGCACACTCGATCATTGCAGTGCAGCGTGCTTTTCGTTTACGATTCGATGTTCCTCCACGCGGACGTGTTCTTGGAGGGCAATCAATTGTAAATAGGGTAACTTCATTGAGAGACAGCAGGGAATGTGTAGGGGACATGCGAGAAGGATTACAACACCACGAAACATCGAGAAAGTTAGAGCAGCTGTACTGCAATCTCCGAAATGCCCGCTCGGAAGCAATAACTTGCAATTCAATTAGAGGAGACATGGTTCCAACAGAATGGTGCACAACAGGGTAACCATGAATTGTTTTAGGTAAATGTTGTCAATGGTGTATATAAACCGTCCCAACACCTTGGAAGACCTAATTAATAATATTGAGGCTGAAATTGCAGAATACCAGTCGACATGCTTGTTAGAGTTCATGAAAACTTCAGAAAACGTATACAACAGTGTGTGGATATCAAAGGTCGACATTTGCCAGAGAGACTATTTAAAACCATGTAATTTAAAAATTCCCTTACTGTTCAGTAGAGTTAAAATATAAAATAAATTTTTCTAAGGTTCATAATTTTTTTATTTCATTTCCAAATAAGCAAATTACCGCTCTCCACCCAGTACATTCTGTGTAAAAAAGATATTGATATGTACCTTAAAGTTCTAATGAACTGCAGCAATTTGCCATAAATTATATGTGTTTTCCGATCTTAGATTGGTAGTTCGGCCGATTTGAAGCTTTTATACTCTCACCATGTAATGCGTTCTAGCATGGCTTTGCCAGTTTTAAGGGATATGGTTGTTGGTGATGTGTCCATATTTCACAGGAACTAACTTTCGGAGCCCAATGGTCGATTGGTCTAGGCCTTCAATTCAGACAAGTCGTGAAATTAAAGTTATATTGAGATTCGTGCGGGAATATAATTTTTTTAAGAACTCGCATATATATTGTTCAATTTTGGAGACCCTATGTCTAGTAGATCCGGAACCGAAATTTAGACAAATCTTAAAAATTTGTGCATAGATAGATAAGTGAGGGAACTCCACTGTTTCGGAGTACCCATATATCAATGTTCGATAGCTTCTATGTACCCATACCTCCATGTTCAAAAGCATCTATTTTCGATGCCCAAGGAACCTTCGACCCATGGATTAGGACTCGAATTGAGTTGGATTGTAGAATTAATTTTATGATGTTTATATATTTCATATTTATGAATCGGCTGGTATAATATTTAATGGGTCCGTCAATTTTTTCTGGGTGTTACAAACATCAGCATAAACTCACAAAACCCCTGTAGCACAGGGTGGTAAGTAACAAATAATTATGTTCGCTTTGGCAAAAATTTATGCTCTTTTATTCGCTTTCGCATTCGGAAAATGTATATTTCAATATTTGCTTTCGCAACAAAAAAAATGCAATACACCCCTAGTTATTTTTTGGACACCAGGCCACTAATGGATTGGTCCGAGTCCCAAATCTTAAAATAGGCATTAGGATTTATAAGTAGATTTCACTTTTCTGGATACCAATATGTCCCTGATCATTAGGGGAACGCTTTTGGGCCCCTATGGCCCAATGACCACGCCTATTTAGGTTACGTTTAATGCGTCTATGTCTTCAACTATTATGAATAGCTAATTTAAAAGATAATTATTTAATTTATATATAAGTATAGTGTCTAAATGCGATTCTGGCTTTTAGGTCCAAACCCGACAGTCGCTTTCTCAAAAATAGCTTAAGACCGACATGTCGGTTTGGCCGTTCTTAACTGTTTTCTGTTTTCGTTGTTGTATGTAAAAGCAAAGCAAATGCATCATTTTGCAAGGTATTACACGTTATTTTCATGGCAAATGTATGTAACTGCCAATTATATTTAAGCTGGACCCCCCTCCTTAGTGTAGCGATTGACTCAAAATCACCAGCTGATTTGATTTAATGATGTAGGACCGTTCGTCTGCTGTCCATTTAGAGCTTGTAACTAAGAAATCGGATCTGATTTAGATATAGACCGCAAACACCAGTTCAACCGATTTTTAGTCCTTAGCTCTAGAATCCACATATTTCATTCTATCTTGATGACATTTGCGAAGCTTATTACGATCGATCAGTAAGCAGCTTAGATAAAAATGGTCCATATCGGTCCATGTTTAGTTAAAGCCTCTGCATAAAGGTCTTTCCAGATTTTATGTAAAACCATTCTAGAACACACATTATTCCGATTTCAATAAAGTTGGACCACATAGGCCCTTTTTGATATATGTAGTCTCCATACAAAGAACCTGAAGTCCCCAAAAATGGATTCTAACAATTAAGCCAAACATAAAAGTATTTTTGCAATTTGGATACATTTGGGTCCCGGACCCAAAAATACATTCCCTGCTATTCTGCACACCCAAATGTGTAGTGTATAATGTAGTTGACTACGACCGAATCTGCTATTTTACTAGTTTATATTTAAATAGAAAACAAACCCTTTCGTAGCAATTGATTTTATTTTACTCTCAGTCTAAAAACGGGGTCGATACTTCATTTGTAAGTGAGAAAGTTTTATCCCTTCTTATGTAAGTCTAAAAACAGAATGTCGGCTAATGCTGGTTTTATACTGAAAATGAAACCCAACAGCCGGTTTTTTTAACCACGGTTGCGTAAAAACTCCGAAAGGCAGGTTTTCTAAAAACTCGTATAGAGCAAATTTCAAAAAAAAATGATCCGTAGTTTGTTAGACCCTCAAGGGGGAAAATGTCCTCCGTTTTGGTCCATCTTAAGGTACGATCTATTTATTCCCATATCTATAAGGCATACAAAACGAAACGACAAACTTGTATATAAAGAGTATAACAAATGCATACATTTAGTTCTGTCTCGCAAACTGCTATCATTGTATTCAAATGTTCCACCGTCAAAAGTAGGCGTGGCAATGTGAGCCCATAGTGTCTTTGTAGGATTTTTCTTAATATCGCCCGATTACCGGATTACGATTAAGCTTCAAATCAATTGGAAAGTCTCCCTCGATATAACGCATCGCAAGACCACTGCTTGGACACGTTAACTCAATCATGCCTAAGTCAATTACATTACATTTTATTTGACTCACCTTTCTTGGGATATTCTCCACCAATACTGTCGTGAAATACGAAAAGAAGCCAACGCTTGACATTAGTATATGTAGTGCCAACAGGGATAGCATCAGCCACGGCTGAAGCTCTGCATCCAGTTGCCAAGCTTTACCATACATCAAGTACATCGCCGCCGATATGAGGCATAAAGCGGATACCAATGAAGTTACGAGAAGTAGAATCTAAAGGGAGCATTGTTAGTACAGATGTCAAGCACATCTCATCTCTCCGATCACTTACTTTGCGGCTTACGGCGCCACTAATACATTTGGCCACCACTGTGCCGAGCAGGTGCACAGCAGCCAAAATTATGACGGCGACATCGACCGGCAACTTGAGCGGAGCTGTTGTTGTCAAAATATCAGAGCCATAGTGTAAAATGGCATAGATGCCACTAAATTGGACACCTGCTGTAAGAAGCAGGTCGGCAATAAACAGTCGCAGCACATGTGACAGCGGCAGTTGAGGCTCGGCAAGTTGACTTTTCCCACTGACACTGTTTTTGATTTGATTCAACTCCTCTTCAAATGCGGGATCGTTACGGTCGTCCATGCTGCGAATGCCACGAAACCAGCGTAGGGACTTCTCAAAACTCGCCATGTTGCCCTTGCGCAGGAAGTAGTAGGGACTTTCCTGGACAAATGGGAAGGTCATCGAGAAAACAACCGACACAATAATGCCAACAATGGAAACATATTCGTATCGCAGATATGAGCCCAGCACAAATCCAATAAGTATGCCAGAAGCACGCCAGCATTCCTGCGACACGGTCAGCGAGGCCTTGGACTTTATTGTCTCGGCGATATCCGAGATGTAAATTGGTATGACGGTGAAGGCGGCCCCCGCCGCAAAGCCAGCACAGATGCGGGACGAATAAATGTGCAAAATATCATAGGCAAAGTGTATGCAAAACCAACTCGTCTAAAGGGACAACCAAGAAAAAGCTAGACTGCTTGGCTATATGGGGGTACTCGTATACGGGTAAATATGTACAATATACTTACGATTTGCAACAACCCACTTAGAAGCATAACCGATTTCGGTCCTATCTTCGAATAAACCAAACCACACATCAACGAACCGAATGCTGCCGACAGGAAAAGACTTCCTGCCAACAATGCCGCTTCCTCCGACGAGATTGCGCAATTCAGCGGCGTCCTTTCCTCCGACTCGTAAAGTACAGTATGCGATGGTGTGACGCCAAACGTCAGACCGAAATTCAAGTTCAGCAGATTACCTAAAAGAAAACGAGCGTAGAAACTGGGGTGGAAGTAAAGTCGTCTCACAATTCGTCCTCTGCGGCACTATTCATCCAAATTACCCACTAGAACGGCAAACGCCTGCACCGTGTTCCCCTTCACATTGCTCGGCAGACACATCTTCGTACAGTAGCTGAAAAATATCAATGAGGATTGTAACTGTGGGATCAAGCGTTTTATGCAAGCAACGCGAAATTGCGTATTCAGTGGCTGGCGCGTAGATAAGATTCCAACGGCCAATGAGAGGCAGTGTTTATCTTCATTTCGAAACGCCAGATGATTGTACCGGAATACGCAAAGATATTCAGTTAAGCAACGACGTATTATACATTCTTACACATTGTGCCCACAGTGACGATCAAAACTATTCATTAGTGTTGGCGATTGTGACACCCCAAAAATGTTGAAGTAGGTCAATATCGAAAAAAAGAACTTCCTAGTGCATGGATCTAATATTATGGTTATGTTGTGAGTCAGGATGTTTTTATCCTTATAAGGATTCTGCAAAAGATAACATCAGCTGCTCTCAGTCGCCGTCATCGATGGCAAATTACATGTACATATACTGGGCAGAAGCGGCAAATTGCGAAAAGAGACTGAGGTTACAGAATGATTTACGATTTACATATCAATTCTGCGCTGATCAGGGCAATTGGACGTCGCCGAAAAGTCAACACGGCTTATTGTGACGTATAGTTTGGGCCTATGCTCTTTAACGAATGTACGGACTCAAGAATTCAGCCACAGACAACGCCGTGAGTTCACTGGAAACATTGTTCGGAGATCCGCGTCATAACCTTAAAATCATCCTTGGGGACGGGGCAACTTTTTGACTTAGAATGGGTTTAGTTGGTATCCGAAACTAGAAACATTTTTTTTCGTCGCGAATAATTCGTTCTAACTACCTTGCAACGGTCTCTTTTATCCATAGCCGGACAGTGGCACAGAAGAAGTTCAGTTGTCTCCTCTCCCTCTTCACCACAGCAACTCTCACAGAAGCAGTCTCAGAAGACTGCCACGAGAGAGCCTCGAGAGTACTTAAAACCCATTTTTAAAACCGAACCACTGAGCCGAACAAACATGAATTCTGAAATAGTTTACCACCCTGCTTCAAAACTAGTGAATACTTTTTTTTATCAAGCAGAGTATTTCCATGATCTAGATTCCCACATATCCATGTATATTGGTACCAAAGATCATATCCACTTTTAGGACGTTTAATGGGTCAATGACCACATGAAAATTCCCATTGTCAATCGAAACTATTGGAGATATTTATGAGATCACATCGCAAAATCACATTGGCAACTTAAATCCTGACCCATTTTGGCTTTATTGCGCGAGAATCTTCCTAAGGCCGTTATTTTGTGTAAAAAAAGTTTTAACAATGTTTTCTTTCAATTATCGATATATGCATCGTTTTTATTAAAATCAAATTGAATAAAATAAAAGGGAAAGAAAGTAGCACAGTTTTATTACTTTTTTCAAGAAAGCTTCTACCGAAAAAGGTGTGAGTAATAACAGGTTTCCCAATAGGGACATAACAATTTCGTATTTTTCTGTCAACGCACCCTCAAACATTTTTAATGAGCTTTTAGTGTCAAAACGTTAGTCGAAGTCAACATTTTTATCACAGTAAAGTTCACTTACGAGCAACTTTTGGAAATCATTACAAACTACCACCGAAATTCTGAGTCAGTGGTCGCAACTTTACGAGCGCTTACTCCAATTTTTGGTTGTAATAATCGTCCGAAGCGATGACGCTCATTTCTGGCTGAGTGGTTTTTTCAATAAACAAA
Organism: Hydrotaea diabolus; assembly: GCA_963513945.1. NCBI lineage: Eukaryota > Metazoa > Arthropoda > Insecta > Diptera > Muscidae > Hydrotaea > Hydrotaea diabolus. The sequence goes on from OY740717.1 coordinate 109,445,348, forward strand.
ATATGCGTTACTGGACAGCAACAAACCCTCATGTGCTTCAGGACACACAATTGCATCCACAAAAAAAAAACTGTGTGGTATGGTTTACATGCCGGAGGTGCGATTGGGCCGAATTTTTCATAGATGAGAACAATCGTCATGTTACCGTCAATGGAGAGCGCTGTTGTGCCATGATAGAAAATTATATTCGTCCAGAATTGGATGAGCTTGACATTGCCGATATGTGGTTGCAACAAGACGGTGCCACTTGCCACACAGCACGCGTTACAATCGATTTACTAAAAGGCAAATTCGGTGAACGTGTTATCTCGAGAAATGGTCCGGTCGAATGGCCACCTCGTTCATGCGATTTAACGCCGTTTGATTTCTTTTTATGGGGCCACATCAAGTCATTGCTCTATGCCAACAAGCCAACAATTTTTGACGAGCTCAAAGACAAAAATCCAACAAGAAATTGCCAACGCGTGTGTTAGAGTGGTGGAAAATTGGATCCAAAGAAAATATCGCTGTAAACGGGCCCTTGGTTGTGGTATGACCGAAATCAAATTTCATTCTTAAAATGAAGTATTTGCACTACACCTGGAATAAATTTGAATTCTTTATCTTAAATGTTCTGTGTTTTATTAAAATATCAAATTGTTATGTCCTTAATGGAACACCCTGTACATAATGTTTTGGATAACTCTCACGACTTGCATTCATCATTCAAAGTTATAAATCAAAGTGATCCCAAACTTTAAGTTTGCAAATACGAGTTCAACCCTTTTTTCAAAGGTACAAGTTGCGAAATTTTATGATAAATGTTTAACAAAGTATTCTATATTTCGGCAATGAACATAAAAGTTATACAGGTATACGGATATATAAGAACATCTCTTATAAGGAAACCCCCAGGAACTGCTTTGGGAGAAGGAATATTAAAACTCTTCCCGAACACGGTTAGGTGCTAAGGGGCGCCTACACGGGTTGCGGATAGTGCAAAACCCCAGCAGCTGCGAATTAAATAAGCAGAAGCGGACAATCTATTGAATTTGTCTAGGTCTAGGGTCTCACATTTGCAATGTGCCTAATTCAAAATTTTGAATGCCGTTTGAAACTCAAATCGACATGGCAAGTAATTGGCGCAGCAGTGTCTGTTTCCACGTTGAGCGGCAGCACACAGCGACTATACTCTAGAGAAGCGGTTGCTAAGCAGATGAAAAACTATACTCGAAGAAGCTTCAGAACGAGACGGGAAACCACTGAAGTAATCTCCATTGAAAAGCATACATCATGCAGAACACACTGCCCTTAGTCTCCCGGCAAACGGATCAATATAAACAAGGCTTACGAATCGATACGAGTATTAAAAAAAATTATATACTTTATATTATTAGCGGGAAACCCATACACAAAAACACGACCTTAAAAATAAAAGATACAAAAATTGAACCAGTAAGAACTATAAATATCTACGAGTTCTGATAAAAGTTTATTAAGAAATAGGATGTCCCATTTTTACCATCAAAACAATTGTATACGAATGACAGCCGTGTCAATCGTTTTGACATATCGCATTCATTATCGGAGCGCATTCTGACTTTTTTGACGAAACTATGAAAATAAAGGACAAAGTGGCTCAAAAGTACAAAAGGATGTCTATTAGGCCGTGTGCGGATTGATCGAAATTTGCTGTACCGTCCAAAATTATGATTTAGCGTGGTGAATTTCTAGTGTCAAATATTGAAACAGCCCCAGGGCTTCTCTGCACTTTCTTGAGTGTAAAACCAAAAAACAACTGCCACCTGCCTCTATATGAGTAGCAGCCGAAAATTTCGAAATTTGTGACTTTTAACCTCGGATTGAGTTCAAGTTTATCCAACGGAAAACTTTTGCGATATCACCGGTTTGGTAAAATGTAATAACTCGAAGGTAACTAGATTCTGCACCGCAAATTAAAAAAGAAATTCCAGTTTTAGCAATTTGTCTGAGAGAGACACTTCTAAGAGACAAAACGTCTATGGTCATTGAGTCCGTGGACGTTATGACGCGCTACATAAAATTAATATGTCGAAAATTATTATTTATAACGCTTTTCAGTCCGGTTAAACTCCGAGCCAACAGCACTGTTTGGTACACCAACTATTCGCCTGTCAAAACAAAACTCTTAAATGTGTAAATGCCACGCCCCGTTTCTAATTATAAAAAGATATAACTATGACAATTTTGAGATTTTTGGATGATAGGTTCATTAAAGTGAAATTGTTTGCAAATAGGCATGGCAACGCCCACTTTTCACCAGGATGAAGCTCTTTTTTATACCAAATGGGCTATTCCGAATTGGATTCAGCAAAACCCCACAAACGGCAGTAAATAATTAACATTGCAAATACAAACTTGCAATTTAAATAAACACTTTGTTTGGTTGTCTTCTATGTGGTTGTCGTTAGTCCAAAATTAACTTTCACTGAATACTCGTATCTTCGCGAACCAACGATTTTGCAATAAAATGCCATTAAAGTGCAAGTGCATATTTTCCAAAAAATGCATTAGCATTCAATTATGGAGTAAAGAAAGATTTCATCCTTTAACCACAAAAATGAAAAAGTTAAAGATTGTGGCGTTACACGCAATATTAGCTTTCGATTTAGTTTTAAACTCGATGCTGTTAATATATTAACTTCTGGATTCCAGAATATTAATCAAATTGCAGGTGCTATCGATTTATGTTTGGTTGCCAAAACTACTATCTACTGCAATGGATCATGATTTGTATACCATTCACCACACTGGTGGAACAGGGGTATTATACGCGTGATTTATGGCAAATTTTTGTAAGTGTATGTCTATTTAAAGCTTGTACTTTAACTACAGGTCATAATTGTTGTCCAATCTGTATGAAGTTTGACAGAAGTAAGGGCGGACCCTGCTGAAATTAAAGAAAATGTTCATCCGATTTAAAGTTTTTTGATCTAAAAGCCACATATTACAACCAATCTTGCTAAAAATAGGGACAAGTAAGTTCTTTGTGCCAAGGACGGACGCGGAGGAAATTCGAGAAAATCGGTTTAGATTTCGATATAGCTCCCACAAAAATGCTCAACCGATATTATCAAAAAAAAATGAAATTTTATCACAAATTCTAATATATCATTAGTTTAAAGTCTGGTTAAATTCAAACCCCATCCAAGAGATTCCAGATACCTATTTTCAGTTGGCTTTCCTGCACATCCAGAAGTGCAGGGCATAATATATTCGGTCACGCCCGACTTTAGCTTTCTTACTAGTTTCAGAAATGCTTAATGTTATATTTAAAGAACTTTTGATTTCGCATTTGATCTTAAAATATCAATTGAAATGACTGAAATAATTTTCATTTTGTGGCTTTTGCTTTATTAATTAATGTTACCCCTTTACATGTCTTTTAAATTATTCAATTAATCAAAAAGAAAAGTTTTTTTCAGCGTAGTTTAAAATTGTTGATGCCTATTTTATCCTAGCAAAACCTACTCACCGTCAATTGCAATATCATTTTATAACCTCTCATACCCGTCTACAATATTTTAAAACCAAAAAAAAAGTACTTGCTGATAATTGGTTATACTCGTATACTCGTAAGTACTTGTCAGTATGACAAGTATTTGGCCTTATTTCTATTAAAAGAAAGTTCACATCGAACAGGATTTCGTTGTTCAGTTCTATCCTTATCATATTTAAGTGATTCAAAGAGTTTTGTTTTCAACTGATTCTCAATGCTAAGTGGTTATGGGATTATTTCCTGGGATGTCATTCCGTTTGTAACACCATGAAATATTGTTCGTTTACCCTATAAAGTATATATATATATATATATATATATATATATATATATATATATATATATATATATATATATATATATATATATATATATATATATATATATATATATATTAGTGAACACTTACAATTCTAAGGTGATCTAGCCATGTCCGTCCGTGTGTTTGTCGAAGGCACGATAGCGGTTAAACGAATCAACCTAGAATCCTGAAATTTTGCAAGATGGTGGCTTATGGTCATAATCTGTTTGGAATTGTAAACGGGAGAAATTTTCTCAGTGGTAAACAAGTTTTCCTTTAGGGATCTAAAGATACCTCGATCAAAAGTAAACTTTTGTAAGTATTTTCTTAACTTGTTGTGAAAGGACAATGGTTGAAATGGGTACTGTTAGTTGGGACGCACTAAATACGTCCAAAAAGGGCATAGTTACTGGACTTTTTGGCTCATAAGCCCCAAAAAACGCCATTTTTACTAACCTAATTATATTGATATCGAAGTTTTGGCAGAGATTTAGAGGGTCCGAGAGGTCCAAAAAAAGAGGTCGGGACGGCGGAGTATTATTTGCTAAGGGCTGGCGGAGCTTAGCTAAGTTTTTACTTGTTTTAACCTCATTAGGGTTAAAGGGAGCAACGGATTTGTGTACCTAACTGTAATCATGGTAATCAACATATGATATGTCGAACCGAATATTTTTTGCTATTCTAAGCATTTGGTTCTTGCAACGGAAAGTCCTTACAACACCTTACAACACTTGCTATTATTAATTATTAGCAATTTATATTTGATTGCTATAAAAATGCACAAATGCCTACATCGTGAAGCGCAAATCGAATTCACTCCTAGCTTATTATATGGACAATTTTGTTCGATACTGTATGTGCGACAACTGATCTTACAATACGTGAGTATCAGTATCAGTATCAGAAATATCTCTTGGAGAGGGAGTATGTTGATCTTCGTAGAACGTGAGCTGCCGACTGTTCGCCTGATAAGAAATGTACTGTAAAAGTCACGGCATGATATCTTTTTATAAGGCCCATAATACAAAGTGGTACCCGGTCTTTGATAATGCAAATGAAAATGTTCTATACAGCATTGGACGACACCCACTTCACCTTTGCGGTACGAGAATGTACCTGAATGTGGAGTTATTCGGAAATTATGACGAAATGACAAACTGTTGGATCAATGTAGAGGTATGAGTTGTGTTAAACTTGTTTTCCACTATTGTTTGCCATTTCATCATGGAAAGACTTACACCGCGAAAACCACGGTTTGGTACGGCCTATGGGCTGGTGGAATCATCGGAACGTAACCATGAATGGAGCTCGCTATCGCGCTGTGGTATCGGACTTTTTGCTACCTGAAATTGATTCCCGTATTCTTGACGACATTTGGTTTCCACGGGACGGTGCCACTTGCCATACAGCTGCTCAAATTATTGATCCATTCAGAGGTCATCTGGAAGAGCAGCTAATTCCACGTTTTGGACCGTTTAGTTGGCCGCCTAGATCGTTTTGGGGCTACGTAAAGTCCAAAACCTACGCTGACAAACAAGCTACGATTCAGGTTTTTGAAGCTAACATTACGCGTGTCACTAACGCCATACCGGTCGAAAAGCTCGAACGAGACATCAAAATTGAACCCTCAGAATGGACACCCTGAGGCGTAGTTGCGGCCAACATTTAAAGGAAATTATATTCAAAACATAAATGGCATAAAATGTCCTGTTAAATGAACAATAAGATTCCACACTTGATTTGAATTTTTGTATTTTTTTTTTATTTTGAAAAAAAACTCTAGATTGATCACCCGTTATATTGCATACACAAGTAACAACTAAATATAATGCACTCAGAGAACAGATTCGTTGTCATTCGTTGATGCCCTGCAGTTTTTAAAGTGCAAAATGACTCTGTATCGGCCCGATTAATGATAAAATATTTCAAGTTTAAAATGTCAGCTGTATAATAAATTAATAAAACAAAATGAATTAAAAAAACATGCACGTCATTTTGAAGTGGTCGCCGGAAATATACACAGAGAATTATCAAACGGTCTTAACGATATATACATGTCGTTCAAAAAGTGGTCTCTTTTTTTCAATAAGTCGGCAACGTTACAAGCTTAAAAGAAGGCAAATTTTCCAAACTTTATCTGCAGCCCTGTAAAGTATATACTCGTATATAATAGACCTTCGTAAAATTCTAACACGATACAGCCATGTCCTTCCGTCCGAAAGTACGATTCAGACCAAACGATTTTTCCACTATATAACTTTAATACTTTAATAAAAAATTAGTATGCATGTAAGTTGTAGTCGCATTGAAAGTCTCAAAATGGGCGATGTCATTGGGTTTACGGACACCCAAAACATTGCCGGGGACATATCCCCTACAGTTCTAGGACATATAAGTATTCAGAAATTGTGAAACATATTAAAGATTTTGATCAATTTGGGATTTGTTCTGTCTAAAAATCAGTCTGCTTAAACTATGGGCATAAAAAAAACAATAAAATTTCGTCATGAATCAAAAAACACTTAAATTTTACAATTCTAAGAAGTTTAAGGCCTAGACCCATGTATCTAAAGTGCGCAGGGGGACGATAAATATAGTCACATATGGGTACTCAGAAACAGTAAAATTTCGCCACGGATCGTAATATCATAGGAATTTTAAAATTTTAAGTCATTGACCCATGGGTAGAAGGACCCCATGGTACCGAAAAAAAGGTCCGCTCGAACGTGGACTATGGGTAATCAGAAACAGAGGAATTGTATGAAGAAGATTTGGCAGAATTGGAGGACTTGTCCTTCTATTAATTTTTGGGAACATATGGGAATCCAAACACATTGAATTGTCTCATAAATCCAAATATGTACCTCAATTTAATATTTGAGTCAATTTCGCCCACAGGGGTCCAAATATCGACCTTCTTCAGCTATGCTTATATATGTATGTATTAAAAAACAACAAAAATGTTCGTCATGAATCCGAAATTAACATTACTTCTACAAATTGGCTATATTTGAAATCGTTGTCGCTAAAGTACCAAAGAGAGGTCCCTTCGATCATGACTTATCTTAATATAGATTTGTCTAAATTTATGGCCCAGGTTCTCCAAAACAATGAAATTTATGAATCTGTACAGGACAACGGTTCATAGAGCCCCAAAAATGTAGTTCTGTCAAACATAGACCCACAACCAATTCTGTCAATGCCATACAACGAGTACAATGCAATCCATGTTGGAGGGCATAAAAGCTTCCGCCCGGCCGAATTTACGAATTCTCCACTATTTTCTTTCGCACAGTGTTATAGACATTTATTGTTTGCAACGAAAATCGTCTCTTCCAATGGAGTTTTAGCAGTTCGGTCCGACTTTTACTCGGCGGGTAGAAGATGCCTCAACCGAGTCCGATAAGAATTTGAATGTTTGTGAAATGTGTTTTTTATTGATATGGGCATAATATACTGCGGTCGTAGACCAAATACCGTTGCCAGGCGACAAACCCAAACTTATGCAAGTGCAGTGTATTTTCTCAAGGTGTAGACCGTTAAATATCGCATTCAAGGCTAAATTATAAAGCCCTCTCTTGACCGATCATAAACTAAACTAATGCACATAAAGAAAAAGTAGGTTGCAATCACCAAATGTAAAAAACCTTAATGTAAATTCGGTGCGACATGCCACAAGAGAATAGCCCCGGTAGATTACTAATTATACGGTTATATTAATGGAGTGAAGTTCAAATAATTGGTTGTCAGAACCGCCTGTTGTGACAGCCAACAGTTTTTTACTGAACTGTTCGTTGGTTTCAACAATTGGTAATGATATCAAATGTTACCGTCCGGTTGGTTAGCTGCATCGTGAATCTTAGTACTTCATATTCCAGCATGAATGCTTAAAATATTCAAAGAAACTTAATAAAAACAAGTCGGTTGGTCCGACTTGCACATCCCCTAACTCCTAAAATTAATTTGCCGCCGTTAAGCCAATCTTACATAAATAACCACTCAGTTACAAGCTATTAGGAGCACAAAGGAACGCAAATCCGGTTTTAACCGAACTTCCAGACCTACAAGAACAAAGCATCACTTTCCAGAGATATACAGTTCAATCTTTTTCGTAAAACTGCGCAATTGGTCATTTATTTGACCAAGAGTTAAAAATAAAGGAGGGTATCAAAAGAAATTTCCATTTCTAACAGTGTTAAAACCGAAGTATTTTGGGAATCACTTAAAAACGTACGAGTATCAATCTTTATTTTGCACTTTTTTAAGGCACGCACAATGTACACATTCTTTTTTGGCTAATGCAAAACGGAACTAATCAAGTACGATAAGTAGCCCATGTGTGTTGAAATTGGTAAATCACAAGTTTTATTACCAAATCGTTGTTTTATTTTCGCCACAATACATAGAACGGAGTGCATATATTAGTTTGTCTGTCCGTTTCTAACATCTCGAAATACTTATCCGCGGCCGTATAAAAATATATACTTATACATATTTTCGATCGTCAGAACATTGTCTGTCTGAATCAAAGATGTAGGTGTAGGCGGACTATTAAAAAACATCGAAATTTCGACACGAATCCGAATATCACAATAATGTTATGATTATGACGGGTGAAGGTTCTTAGGACACCAACAAATAGATCATTTCGAACATGGACATATGAGTACTCAGAAACATTTGATTTTTCCCACTATTCTAACATTTGGTTGTACTGATGGAATGTGAGGAGTACATCGAACCACAATCATTCGGTGAGCAAAAAACGGTTGTGACAACGTATCTGTTGTCTGCGTGCGGATATCGTTTGGAGAATACGCGGAATACGCGCGAAAACGATCCGTGGTTAGTCAAATTATTCGATCTGATTGACGATTATGTCAACCATAAAAAGGATGAAGCTCGCGTTAACATTCCCCAACATGCTAACACCCTCACACAGAGAAAAACTAAGTTGGAAATGGATCTGAACTTCGTATATTCGGTTGGATAAACATACACTCTGTTGCTATCAGCAACATTTCATGGAATCGATGGTTTGACTTATAATAAGATAGTAGCAACGATAATATTGCGATACATAAGTCAGTTATACCAACCGAGTTCGTTAAAACAACTGGTTGCTCGTGGTTATGACAACAAACCAATTATGAAGTTCTGGTTACTTTGGTGGCAACAACTAATAAATTCTTTGTAGTAATCAAACCCCGTTTAGTTCGCTGTTGTAACATTTTACACTATGCAACAGAATTTCGGCCTTTCTCGGGAAGTGGATGTTTTCTTCTAAAAATAAAAGGCTAATGTGAGCATAGTAAATTCGTAAAAGAACAGCCTTATTAGGTCTCAGTTGGTTTTCATGGTCCGTGGAAATTTTCATACCATTTGAAATGATTAAAAAAGTGGTCAATATTACTTCGTTTTAGCGAAGTTTTGGGATAAAAGGTCTAAAGAGAAATCGTATGGAGTCTATTTTCGTAGATTATTTTATCATATCTAAGATTGGAGTGTCCTTTTCGTTCTTTTTTGAAAATGTGTAGAAAAGTGATGAAATGATTCTAAAACGGGAGTTTGAGTACTTTTAAGTTCTACAGAAATGTTTGCAATTAATTTCAGTAGAAACTTGTCTTTTTTAATGAAATTGAATAAATGTTTAAAAAAATTATAATTTTAAGGTTTAAATTTTCTAATGAAGGAATGTAATCAATGAATATATTTTCAGAATGGAATCCAACATCGACACAGAGGGGCGATTCGAATATTAAATTTGTTCCTGCCCAATTTTTTTAAATAACCTACAATATATGACCGATATGAAAGTATATATTTCTTTTTGCATCGGTATGCAAGACTTTAAGCAATTATTTGGGGTATTTTGTGTTACATAATCAATTTTTTAACAATATAAAACTAAAATTAAGTTATTTCAACCACTTTACCAATGTAGTTCAAATTGTGCGAAAATACTTTACTAGATTCAAAATTAAAAACCAAGTTTAAAAAAAAACTGTTCATAGTTCGAATAACAAAATAATTAAAAGATCAAAAAAACTAAAAACTTTTACATTTTATGTACATAAAACTTTACATTTTATGTACATAAAATGTATCTACCAGGTTGTCCAGCTATCAAATGCTCATTAACCGAGTACATAAAATTTATCTACCAGGTTGTCCAGCTATCAATAAGCATTAACAACATCCAATACACGTACAAATTCACCTGCAATATTCATCCTATTTAGTTAGGGTTACCGATAACGTGTCTCTTCAACCAATACTGTCAGTTCCTCTACTGAAAGTAGCCGGGTACCCAATCAACATTCGGTTGTTGCGATGGCATACATGGATACGCAGTACGTGTAACTACCAACATTCGTTGGCAAAATTTTCGGTTTCGGAACAAATCTATTCTCTATCTGCTACACTGTACTGTAATACGTTCAGAAAGTTCAACAACCCTGTTTTTCCATTTTTTACGGGAATCTTATGCAAACGTCAATAATTTTTGTATAGAAAATTGGGCTGACCTCAGGTCAATATCTAATTTTATGTAAAAGTGTTATGTATTCTAGAAATAATAATATCTAAATTGTCTTAATAATAATATTTGTAATCAAGTCCTTATCGAAAATAAATACCCACTATTGTAATCCGGAGAGTTATGACGTAGAGCAGCGATTTGTATCACTTTAAAGAAATGCAGATATACGCCATGTTTTTAATGCCGGTCGATTCAGAACCACTATCTGGTTCCTCTGAGCAATGTCCGTCCAATTTCGACGAAACTTTGCACATTATTAGGCTTGGGCTAAGAACGAATCCTATTAAGTGTATTTATATTTCGGGTCCTGACAATACGAGTACTAGTGTTCCAAGATGCAAACTGGAACTTCGATTGGAAACTTTGACATTTTTTTGGCATAACTTCACTTAGAACGTTTTGTCATTTGAGGACGAATTGTTTTGTTTACAGTGTGTTGAAAAATTAATCTCAGTCAAAAATGAAATTATCCCGTGAACAGTTTCGTGAGATGATTCTTTACGATTTTCGGAGTGGGTTATTGAGACAAGAGTATTTAAATCAACTTGTTTCGCTTTTTGGCGATGAAGCACTATCAAAAACCACTGTTAATCGCTAGTACCAAGAGTTCAGTCTCGGACGCCGTTCGCTCCAGAATGAATGCTTGAACTGATTAAACAAGACCGACATGTGGCATACCGTGAGATTAAGGCATCCTTGGGCATTAGTATGACAAGCATCAATAAGATATTGCATGTTCATTTGGCCGTGAAAAAAATTTGTTCTCGTGGATCCCACATAGTTTGACGAATGCTCAAAAAAGGCTCGTATGGATTGGTGCAAAGAGATGTTAAAAAGTATTACTGCGGTAGCTCAAAGGCAGAGTATAACATTGTCACAGGTGACGAATCATGGATCTATGCATATGAACCCGAAACAAACCAGCAATCGACCGTATGGGTCTTTCAAGACGAGCCACATCCAAGAAAAGTTGTTCGTTGAAGAAGTACATCGAAGCAAATGATTGCGTTTTTTTTTTGTATAACCGGCCATGTTACCACAGTGCCTTTAGTGGAACGTAGGAGGTCAATTCTGAGTGGTATACAACCATCTGTTTGCCAACAGTGTTCGAAGAAATGAGGAAAGATAGTAAGAGAAGACGGATCATTTTGCATCACGACAATGCGAGCTCTCACACATCAGCTGAAACGATGAGCTATTTGACCACATAAGGTGTCGAATTGATGGGCCATCCAGCGTTTTCCACCCTTTACAAGGGCTTTTCCGGTTTCACAACCTGCAGCTCTGGAAGCAACTAGACATATCCGATACTGGTTATGTCTCCCTTGAAGCCGCAAATATAATCCTTTCATGCTCAAATTTTGTAAAGGGAGATCTTATCGGCCCATGTTTTCGCACGAAAGTCACTGCCGATGTCTTTCTTCCCCTTATTTCAATTATATTGTTTTCCTATGTTAATATATTTTGACTGTTTGGCCTTTTTTTACCCAAATATCATCGTGATGAATTGAAATTGCTTTTTTGACTGTTTTTGCCCTTTTCATTCATTTTTATCCCCATTTATGTTTTTTTTCCATCGTGCTGATATAATATTGATTTCGCATATTTTGATATTTCGGCAATTATGTTTCCTTTTCATTTTCATATCTATTTTCTATCCCATCTTGTTGATTGAATGTTGTTTTTCTCACATTTTGATATTTAGCGCTTCTGGTCCCTTTATTAGTAACCCTTTTTCTACATATTTTCTTTGCCATCCTGTGTATTTAATGCCATTTATACATCTAGTCCCTATTCCCACTTTCAATTCCATCTTATTGATTTTATATATCTTTTTTCGCTTTTTTATTACGACCGTTATGTCCACTCTTATCCCCATTTCTTTTGGCTTTCCATCCTGTTGATTTAATAGAGTTGTTCTCCCGCATGGCACTTTTTATCCCTATTGTTTTTTTAATCCATTTTGATATATCGCCGTTATTGGCCCCTTTTTATCCTCATTTCTATTTCGTATGTCATTCGGTTTATTTAACATTATTTTTCTCACTTTTTGATGCTACACCCGTTATTGCTCATTTTAAGTCTCTTTATCCCAATTTAAATTCTCCATGCCATCCGGTTGATAAAATATGGTTTTTCCAACATTGTAATAATTGGTTGAAACGGCCCTATTTTGTTCCTTTTTCCCCATTTGTATTTTTTAAACATCCTGTTAATTTAATATTGTTTTTCTCACATGTTTATACTTCACTCTTTTTGACAACTTTTTATCTCAATTTCTATTTTTTATGTCATTTTTTTGATGTATTATGGCTTTTCTAACTTTCAGATACCTCCACCATTTTAAAACTTTTTAATCCCTTTTATCCCCATTTATATATACTGTTGGAATTATTGCCTAAAATACAACTCTGCATGTTTTTCATATTCCCTTTTTGCTTTTTGTACGTGTTCTATTCCAAAAACTATGTGTACTCTGAACTTAGTATGTAAGCGTTCTTTTATTCATCTCGTTACTTTTACTTTACAATAAACGTTTGAAACAACAGGTTATGGGCCCAGAGCTCAAGTTTTTGGAAAAATTAAAATAAAAAGTTTATTCAGATTTTTTAATGACCAATTTGTTGTTTATTTCTTGAGTTGTATTTTTTATGTATATATGGGCTGTGATGGTCAAGTTATATGGTTTGATGTAAATAAAACTAAATTATTTCATCTTTTTCTCAACGTTTCGTTGGTTTGTTTCCAACTTCATCAGGAGAATTTTTATTAAAATATGCTGTAGACGAAAATAAATTAAGTTGCATTACATTATTTTTTCTTTTTGCTATACTATTAGTAAATAGTTTACCCAACTTACGATTTAGTTTACATCACGAACAATTACTTATATTATTAAAAAAACTGGACTTCACGACACAAGTAATAAATAATAAAATAAATAATTATACAATGTAAAAATCACAGAAGGAGAAAACTTAAATACTAATATCACAGAACTGTATGCTTCAAAATAACGCAACGGAATACTGCAGCTTAGTGTTGTCTTTATCTTCTTTGGTGTTTAAAGATTTGTTTATCATGTAGTGTATTTTGTAGCTTCTTACCATCAGTCAGATTTGGTATGAAGGGTACACTGTAAAAAGTTTTTGGTTTTTCCTTCGAATTTCTTTCCTTGCTCGGATTTAATGTGTTTGCTATTAGGTTGTTTATAATGGAATTTGGGTAGTTGTTTAGCTTTAGCGTCTGCATTATTTTGTATATGTTGTCCTTTTTAAATTTGTCGTCGCTAAGTAGTAAAACTTTTTTTATAAAGTTTATTGCACAATTTATCTTCATTGTCTTTGGTTGTGTAGAGTTGTAATTGATCATTCTTCCTGATGCCGTCTCCTTTGTGTACCAATTTGTAATTAGTTTGCCATTTTTTCTGATGATTTTCATGTCTAGGTAGGCAATCTCTTGATTCTGAGATTCTTTCTCGATGGTAAATTGAATTTTCGTGTGGTAAGAATTAAGAAGATGCATTATGCTTTCTTCGTCATTTTTGCAATGAATTTTATTTGTATGTTTTTTGTCGTTAATTCATTAAAAACGTCGTCTAAAAGTGTGTCTAACACGATGTCAGCAATCGTCGGGGAGAGAGGGTTCCCCATAGGCATACCATACGTTTGATGGTAAGTTTTGTTGTCAAATATGAAATAGTTGTTCTCATTAAGACAAAATTGAAGAATTTTGAGAAATTTCTGTCGTGGTATATTTGTGATGTCTTTGAGGGTTTGCCATTTGTCCAGAATGTTCTTAATTGCTAAGTGTATAGGTATATTAGTGAATAATGATACCACGTCAAACGATACTAGTATATCGTCCTTATCTAGTTCTATGTCTTTTATTCTTTGTTTAAGTTCAATTGAGTTCTTAATGTTGTAGTTGGTGGATGTTATTATTTTCGTCTACAGCATATTTTAATAAAAATTCTCCTGATGAAGTTGGAAACAAACCAACGAAACGTTGAGAAAAAGATGAAATAATTTAGTTTTATTTACATCAAACCATATAACTTGACCATCACAGCCCATATATACATAAAAAATACAACTCAAGAAATAAAAAGTTTAAGTTGTGTAATTGAAAATTCGATGTGTGTCGCGAATTGAAAGAATTTAATGATGAATTCGTCCATGTACCAAATTGACAAATTGGACAATAATAATTATGACACTTGGTATGTGCAGATGGAATGCATTTTGGTGCACTCCGACCTGTGGTCCATTTTCAATGAAAAGGAGGTACGACCAAGTACAAGTGAAGCAGCTGATAAGTGGGATCGTTCGAATCAGAAGGCTCGTGCGACAATTATGCTGTTGGTGAAGACATCGCAATTGAATTATGTGAAAAATTGTACTACGGCCGCTGAAGCATGGAAGAAGCTTGCGGAAATCTACAAGCCAAGTGGTCCAATTAGAAAAGTGAGTCTCTACAAGAAGTTGCTTGGACTGAGGATGAATGAACCATCTATAGCGGATTACCTAAACGAATTTATGGAAACGTCAGAGAAGTTAGCTGAGGTTGGCATCAAGCTTGGTGATGAGTTACTAGTCATCATTTTGCTGTCAAGTCTACCGAAGGAGTACGATAACTTCGTGATAGCCATGGAGACTAGAGACAACCTTCCTACATTGGATGTTCTTAAGGTAAAATTGTTGGAAGAAGGTAACCGTAGAATGCAACAGACTAAAGACGATGATAAGGGCGTAGCTGTAAGTCAACAAGCGTTTGTGGTGCGATCAAACGTGCATGCAAAAAATAGACCCAGCAACAACAAGAAATTCAAATGCTTTAATTGTGGTAAGCGTGGACATTTCGCAAGAGATTGCAGGGTTGCGCAGAGGAATAATGTGGAAACGAAACAGCATTCGTGCGCAATGCTTGCTGCGATTCACAGCAACGGTTTCAACAGAAATTCTTGGTGCGTTGACAGCGGCGCAACAGTTCATATGTGTTGTGAGCGTCAATCGTTCTCTACGTTCGTTGAGCATAAGGAAAAAAATTTGTTAGCTTGTGACGAGTACATAGAAGCAGAGGGTAAAGGAAATGTGATGATAAATGCAAAAGACATGGAAATAACCCTGCGTGATGTTCTGTATGTACCAGGAATGGTTGGTAATTTTCTGTCAGTTGCCAAAGCTAACGAAAACGGATTTACTGTAATATTCAAGAACGACAGTGCGATAATTAAGGACAAATCAGGTGATGTTATTTTGATTGCAAAAAATAATAACAATCTGTATATATTTACAGAAGTAAATTCTAATTTTGCCATGTCTGTTGGTAATGTGGTTCGTTGGCACGATCGATATGGACATTTAAACTACAGGAGTTTAAACGATTTGGTGAGCAAGAATGCTGTGTATGGTTTGAAGATGAATAAGATGCCAAAGGAAATTGAATGTTCAACATGTATGAGGGCAAAGATAACATCACAACCATTTCCTTCTAGTGGACACAGCAGGGCGAAAAATTTGTTGGATTTGATTCATAGCAATGTGTGCGGACCTATGAAGAAAACGTCAGTTGGAGGTTCACGTTATTTTGTGACATTTATCGATGATCATTCGAGGAGAATGTTTGTTTATTTTTCGAAGAATAAAAGCGAGGTCATCGAAAAATTTAAGATTTTCAAATCGTTAGTGGAAAATCAAACTGGACGTAAAATAGGGGCCATACGAAGCGATAACGGCCGCGAATATGTAAACAGACAATTCAACAGCCTACTGGATGAGTGTGGTATCCAACGACAGCTCACTGTGCCTAAAATACTGCAGTGTATATACGAAATAGAAGTATTACCAGAGCATTAGTGAACAAAACACCATTTGAAGTTTGGAACGGTAAAAACCTAGTGTTGGCCATTTTCGTGTTTTTGGTTCGCCAGCAGTAGCACTCGATAAGACACGATCTAAGAAATTTTCCGCAAAGGGGAAGGAGTATATATTTGTCGGATATTCCTTAACAGCCAAGGCCTACAGATTGTTTGATATGAGAGAGAGAGAAATTGTGGAGAAACGGGACGTAATATTTTGTGAGAGTGCCATGCAAAATAAGCAGAAGGATTCTGTCGAAGTCACTGATATGCCAAATTTTCTTTCAACGTCAAATGACTCTCTGGGTACCAGCAATGAGATGTCGGCAAACGAAAGCCTAGATGAGGAGGACTTTGAATCGAGTTCAGAGGATTTTCTTGGGTTTGAACAAGAAAATGAAAGACAAGATATAGAGATTGAAATATTACCAGAAAATCCGCCTGATTCAAATGTCTTAAATTTTGCGACTGATAATGTTAAACGAAATGCTGTACCACAAATATATGCAGAGGCCAGATCGAGCAAGCACTCAGCTTTGTGGAAAAATGCAATGAAAGAACAGCACATGGAAATTGGTTGAAATATCCCCGGGTAAGAAGGCAATAGGCAGCAAATGGGTGTTTAATTTAAAGAAAGATGAAAGAGGAAATATCAAGCGATATAAAGCCCGCCTAGTTGCTAAAGGTTGTAGTCAACAGTACGGCATTAACTACAGTGACACCTTTTCACCGGTTGTTCGCTATTCAACAATTCGTATGCTATGTGAAATAGCCGCCGAGAGAAACCTCTACTTACATCATGTTGACATTTTAACTGCATATTTGAATAGTGAGTTAAACGAAGAAGTTTTTATGAGTCAGCCGGAAGGCTTTGAAAATGAAAAGTATCCGAATCGTGTGTTACGCTTGGAAAAGGCAATATATGGACTCAAACAGTCAGGACGTGCTTGGAATCCAACGTTAGACGCAGCAATTCGAGAAATTGGTTTTAAACGTTCTAAGAATGAATCCTGCTTGTATAGCCGAAACTATAACAACAAATTGAATCTAATTGCAATATACGTCGATGACATATTAATTGCCTGTTCGGATTTGAATGATTTGAGAATGATTAAATCCAAGATCGCTGAAAGATTCAAACTGGTTGATAACGGAAATGTGAAGCATTTTCTGGGCATAGAAATAGAGAGAGATGGAGAAATAGGAAACATCAGCATAGGACATAAGGCGTATATTGAAAACCTACTAGAGAGCAACAACATGCTAAATTGCAGAACAGCGTCTATACCCCTTGATCCAGGTTTCCAGATTTCATGCAACAACAAAAAGTGTGAACCGGTTGATCAACAGCGTTACCAATCGTTAATTGGAACTTTAACTTATTTGGCGATAAGTACGAGACCGGACATTCTGCATTCGGTCAATATTCTCGCTCAGAGGAATGTAGAACCTCACAAGGAACACGAACAAGCCGTGAAACATCTGCTACGATATTTGAATGCCACCAAAGATTTGAAGCTGCATTACTCGAAGACAGACAAACCACTCGAAGGTTTTGTGGACGCCGATTGGGCAAGTTGTACGGAGAATCGAAAATCGTATTCTGGTTACGCATTTTTCCTTGTAGGAAGTGCTTTCAGTTGGGAAAGCAAAAAACAGTCAAATATAGCGCTAAGCAGTACTGAAGCGGAGTTTGTAGCTTTATCTATGGCTGCCAAAGAAGCTGTATATTTGAAACGCCTGCTCATCGAGATCGATTGTCATGTGGACAATAAACCGATTCTTATTTATGGAGACAACCTTGGAGCACAACAGTTGGCGAAAAATCCTGTCCTTCATGGAAGAAGTAAACATATTGACGTCAAATACCAACATGTACGAGAAGTAGTAAACGCAAATGAAATTCGTTATGTATCTACCGTAGATAATACTGCTGATGTATTAACTAAAAACTTATGTAAAACTAAACATATGAAATTTGTTGAATGTTTAGGATTGAAATGAAAAATACTTTACTATTTTGTTTTATTGAAAAGTATGCAGATTTGAGAGAGAGTTGGAATTATTGCCTAAAATACAACTCTGCATGTTTTTCATATTCCCTTTTTGCTTTTTGTACGTGTTCTATTCCATGTGTACTCTGAACTTAGTATGTAAGCGTTCTTTTATTCATCTCGTTACTTTTACTTTACAATAAACGCTTGAAACAACATATACCATGCTACGCAGTTCATTATAAGTATATGTGGACTTTTCTCACATTAACATATCTCGCCAGTTTTGACCCATTTATCCCCATTTCTATTGTTTATACCTTCTTGTTGACTAAATATTGTTTTTCTCACATTTTTCTATTTCACCTTTTTGCCCCTTTCCGTTATGCCATTGTGTTGATATAATATTGTTTGTCTCATATTTCGCCCATTGTGGCACTTTTTTACCTTTTGCCCCACTTTTATTTTCTATTAGCTTTGTAGATTTGTTTTTTTCTCACATCCTGCCATCGAGCCGATGATTTTGGCCCTTTGTCATTCCTATTTCAATTTGGCATGTTATTCTGTTAATATAATATGTTTTTTTATTTGTTCTTTTTTAATCCTTTTTATTCCCATTTTTAGTTGTTCTCATTTTTTTGTATTTTGCCTGCATTGCCTCCTTTTTATTCCTTTTGCCCCTTTTATTATTGTCTTCAAAATATTATTAATATATTCAATTTTTGAGTTTAATAAGAATCATAAAAAATGCTTTCACAAATAGTTATAAATTGTTCCCTTTTTATCCAAAAAATTGGATTCACGGCTAAAAAAATTTTGTTTTTCGTTTCTAGTCTCGTCAACGGATATAAAACCGAAATTTCTAACTTAAAGATTTAAAAAAAATGTGACCCTTATGTAATGCATTTGGTAAAAAAAATAGCATAACGTTCCACTTGTCAGAACAGCATACCTTCCACATTTCTAGTTTTTAGGTGCTCTGGATAAGAAGGTACGAAATGTCGTTGTTTTTATCCCCATAAGTCCTAATCTCCGAATTTGGTGATTCCAGCTCCAGTCGTTTGGTCCAGGAATAGATTATGATCTTGTTTATGAGGTATACATTTTCCCGGTTTTACCCCCTTAAAGTACGAATTTCGAAAAATACTTCTTGTCGAGCGTCTATATCAGGACCTACACCTACCCTTCAAATTTCACGAATCTAGCTTTAGCCGTTTAGCCTGGGAATTGATCAGTCAGTAATGCAACAATTTTATATGTGTATTTCATTAAATAATTCGCTTTCCTAGGTAACTTAAAAGAGAAATAATTAATTCAATTAAAAAATTAACACTGGTTCAGAACCTATCAATTTTACCCTAGTACCCTCCGATTACCAATCAGAAAGAAAAGAAAGTTCAAACCGCTGCCATTTCGCCCCTTGCATTTTCGGGCGTGGTCGTAGATGGACATATTTTCATGAAATGAGCCAAGGAATACGCTGGTGAAAATTGTCCAGTCTTGAATGAATTACCCTGCAGAGTCATTTTGAAGTTCTGGCTAAGATGGCGTATGGACCGAAAAAATTGACTCTTTTTAGCACTTTAGTAACGTTGTGACGCTAGAGGGTATATAATTTTCGGCCTGGCCGAACTTAACGGCGTTTTTACTTATTGTTATTAAAACAAGTAGAAAGCCTACAGTCAGAGAACGCCGAAAGAAAGAAATCCGAATAAAAATTTAATTTCTAGAGTGGCAGGAAGGGACTCAAATCTTCGCATACTTCATGGATAACGCTTCCGATAGATAGGACAAACAATCTTCTAGATGCTTTGAAGGCCTTCCCTTGATACCATGACTAGCTTTGTAAAGATTTTCATGGACGTTTATAAAGGAAGAAAATTCACTTTGCCAGTTGGAGTTCTTTTTCCTGAACGCATCTCTTGTACGATTGGACATTTACCATAT
The DNA here is from genome assembly GCA_963513945.1 of Hydrotaea diabolus. Lineage (NCBI taxonomy): Eukaryota > Metazoa > Arthropoda > Insecta > Diptera > Muscidae > Hydrotaea > Hydrotaea diabolus. The sequence continues at coordinate 109,465,508 of OY740717.1, forward strand.
TTTCTTAATAAAAAAATTAATGTTGTGAAGTTTTGTCTTCTAATCACTGCTTAGTTCCGTATTTTCTAGCAAAATGTTCAATTCTTTCAAAATTGCCAATTCAAATGACATATTTTTGGGGGGTTACGGAACAAATCAAATACATTACAGTATTACACAATTTTGTAAAGACCATTTACTCGTTCTCTTGATCCGCTGTTACCACAACAGCTGTAAATCATAATAAAAAATACACTTTTTTAGGAGACTTAAATGAATAGTTTTCATTTTTATTGTTTGCTTTGTTTAAATAAATACTTGAGTCAGCCCCTTCTTAAGTGCCGGCAAAAATTTGGAATATTTTGTTCACAACACTTCAAAATAAAAAAGGAAATCTACTCTTAGCACCAAAAAATAAAAACCGCCTTTTCTCCTTTAAATATTGACAATTCAATAAGTGTGTTCGTTTACTTTCCCAGTAAATATTTGCAAATTTCTACTTTTGAGAGAGTAAGGCCAATTTTACTCTCTTTATTAAAATTTGCAAGAAATGTAAACGAACAGCTTCCAGTAAAAATTGGCAATGAAACAGCTGATTTTGTTTACTGTTTGCATTACATTTATTTTTATTTTGAATTTTAAAGTGTTAAGATTTGTAATAAAAAATGAGCAAAAGAAAACTTGACATTAAGTGTTCGCCAGGAACTTTCCTTAAACTTTCAACCGATATGTATTCATACATGGGACCTGTGGTTTTTTTATTTTGAAAAATTAAATATTTATTGTAGATGAATTTATTTTATCTTTTAGTTGTTTACATAAAACAGCTGATTCCAAACATCTGTTCTATCTTGCAAATTTTAGTTGGCTAAAATTTCTCCAACCAAAATTTGCAAACTCTCTAACATCTAACTGTCAAAATGTTCTCTCTCTGGCTCTCATTTACTGGACTTTTTGTTTAAACGAACGAGATCCAGTAAAAATTTGCACAAATTTGTACAAATTTGCAAGTAAACAAACACCCTTAATGTTGAATATTTTTTTACAGCACTTCAAAATAAAAAAAAAAAAACACACCCGAGCCCAGGAAAATCACATGCAGCAATAATGCAAAATTTAAACAAAAACAATCGTGTTGAAATCTAAGCACAGTTTGTGACACAGAAAAACAGTAAAAACAATTTTAAAAAAGCACGACAAAACATTAGAAAATTGTATTTCTGTGCACCTAGACTATATTTTTATTACAAGGTTGCAGCATTTTTATCGTAATAACATGCAAATGGGCAAATAAGTATAGGCAGCCAGTTTGAATTGAATACGGTAGAGAAATGGCTACTTTATAATCCGAAAGTAACAGCATCCGAAACTAATCGAAACTTTTTTAGTTCTATTCTATCAAAGTTGGAAAACAGGCTAAATATTTAGTTGTTTAAAAGCGGCGATTTTTGGGTAATTAAGCCTTGGACGTACCTTTCAAACAACACCAAACACATAATGATTGGTTCCACAGTTTGTCTATGAATAGATTGCAAAACTGATAATTTCGTAAACTTTTTGTTTTTCTTGTACACTGAAGAAACCGCAATTTTTATCCAATTTTTTAACTCTTTTCGGATTCCGGATCCATAGTTAGTAATCTGTCGATTAGAATCATTCGATTTTAGTCACGGATTCCAGTAAAATTTCCCGTCGTGCGACTTTTTGGTCAACGATGGGCGTTATAGTGCGACCTTATTATAATGAAACTGAAGACATGAATATGAACGACCTTTATTTCATGCAGGGAACCGCGATGGACCGATGATATGCCAACAATCCAAAAACGGTTCAAGAACTTAAGGACAATATTATCCAAGTGGTGCGTCAGCAACAGCCCGATACCATCACCAAGGTCTTGGAAAATTGGAGTAACAGAATGCGCTACTGCGAAGCCAGTCAAGGTAACTTCTTGAACGAAATAAGACTTGGAAAAAACGAATTATATTCATATTACTGCATCTTTTAAAAGAAACTTGTCTTTGGCCCACCCTAAATGTTTCTAGCAACATTACGCTGACATTTTAGTTGGACCAACTGAGTACTACTTTGTAACATTTGTCCGCAGAATACTTTTTTATGTATGTATTTTGGCAAATTTTCGGCAGGAACAGACTAACCTAGTACTGGGTCCATATCAGAATATGGATCGAGATCTCCGTTTTTAAAAAGGACCATCTTTAGCCTGCTGTTAAAGCGGCTAGCGTTAATACCAGCGAATATCTTTTCGCCGCATCATAATAAATAAAACATTTTCTATTACAAGACAGGTTTTTTCAGTACCACGGAAAAGAAATTGCGGCCTTATTATTAATTTACGATGGACAAAAGTTGCAATGTAATTGGCATTAGCAGAACTAGTTATCAGCGAACCATCGTTGCTTAATGGCGTTCAGAGCCACCTAGAGAATTTTCTTTTTACTATATATTTTTGTCAGAGAGCATTGTTCTCTTCACATTCGTTTATGTGCCAAACAGCTGATCGCGTTTGAATTTAGCGGGTCAAATAAAAGACGGCACCGCGATGAATGGAACTACTAATCTAGCTAAAACAAAGGAAAAAATCTTGGGTGCAGATTTTGTTGCTGCTTGGCGCCAGCGATCATTGCTTGCCAGTGAATTTGTGGATTACGCCCCTGATGTTATGGATCACCGTTTCTTGTTTCCAACAGATAATGCATTGGAATTGGAGAGCCGTTTGCCATTGAGTTCAATTGGAATTGGTGAACTGAAGTTTCCAAGTCTGCTGAACCACAACAGCTGTGCAGTCCAAAATGAATCCGAAATAATATTGAAAAAACAATTTACGAGTAAAAACGAACAAGACGAAGTTATTAGATCTACACCGCGAAATTCAATGGACCAATTTTTAGAAGGTCAACCGAATAGAGAACAATCCAATACCGTAGGTCTTGGACTTTATACTGCAAAGGAAGTTTTGGCATTGCGGACTATGAGGGTAATTGGATATGGTTCCTCGGTCAGCATGAGACTATTTTTGTTTATTTCTAATTTGTAGAAGAACGGGAATAGCGAATGGAACAGTCAAAGAAAAGGAGATGGAAATGTGGGTCCAACTGTAGACTTTAATTTTGCTGCAACAAAAAGGTCGCTGGGATCATTCGGTCGTTTTGCAAATTCGACGAAGAAAAGCTTCGTGTCTCCTGTGCGCGAAAAGGCGTAAGTTTATCAATTTTCTTCCTTACATGCCTAGTATTTATTTCGTATGTAACTTAGAAATGCTAAATGTCCTCTAAATACGGAACATGCATCACTTTTATTGGAATATGATACTATGTAAAGTCTTTTTAAAATTAACCCATCGCCTATGGGATGGGCCGTTGGCCGAAGAATTGCCTCTTTGAGCCGATCCGGTGTATAAACTGGCAGTCGATATCCAGGTGGAGGAAATGTGCCATTTAAGAAGACACACTGTTGATGTTCTGAGGGCGGCATTCTGGCAAGTCTGAATTTTCTTCCACTGCGTCGTACTCACGTTCGCCAGGTGCTGCGTAGTTTGTTACTGACCGACCTATCGCTTTGTAAGAGGTCAACAATGTTTTTATTTATTTATTTCAAATATATTACATAAATACAATTTATGAAATTTATGAAAGGTGCCGGGTGACTGAGACCATATGCACCTGATATTACAAATTAAAGTTTGGTTCATAGTTAATTAATTTAACAAATTATAATTCAAAAAAAAAAACTAAAATAAAGGTAAAAGAAAATTTTTAAAAAGTTAAACAAAAAAAGAAAAAGTTATACTTTTTACAAAAATAAAATCTATATACATAAAGATATGTCAGGTGTTATAGAAAATGTTGATGTACAGAAATATAAATATTGGTGAATTAATATACATTATAACTGATGAACACTGGTCTAAACATCTCTTAAATCATGTGCACGAAGTGATGAACGAATTCTCGGCAACATAACATTCACGGAGCAATCGAGCACACTTGTCAAGGGTGCGTCGATCCTAGAGATGGGGCAGTCACCAAGAATATGATCAACTGACAGTGCGGTACAACAAAATTCACACTCCATTGGAGTTGTTCTATCATAATAGTGACGGGTATTAAAAAGAGCCTTATTGACCCTAAGGCGAGACAGTAAAATACAGTCAGATTACTGAAGTTGGGGTTGTAAATGGGCCTACAGACAGATGGATTGACGCGCTTGAGGAAAACATTCGATTTATCCCAATATTCCAGGTCCTTCAACCTGCGAAGAGATCTGTAGGGATTGAGAATAGCACTTGGAAAGCAGGGAGTTCTACCTGTATCAGGAGACATTATAGCATTTTTGGCCACCTCATCAGCCCGTTCATTACCAACTATACCGATGTGCGAAGGAATCCACAGGACAATTCTACTGCAAGAGGAGTCCATTAAGCCAAGCAGACCATCATAAACGCCTCTTCTGTTCTTGAGTAAAGCTTTTATGACACCGAGGCTGTCAGTGCAGATAAGAGTACTATCTGCTTGCCCGGAAGCATATGAAATTGCAGACTCAACGGCAGAAAGTTCAGCAGAGAAAATACCTGTACGATCTAGAAGGCGGGATTCAAAAAAGGTATCATGTTGTACATCGGAGATCTTTCTAACAACCGAGAATGATGTTCTCACTCCATCAAAGGAGCCGCCAGTGAAGATTATCATGTCTGGTCGATAGTGTCCGATTCGGTCTGATAGCAGGCACCTAAAGCATGAAGGGTTAGCAGAATCCTTCTTATGTACACTGATACTATCGTCAATTCTCACAAAATTTCCTGCACGAGATGAAGGAATAGGTTTAGCGGGCAAAGTGATGCCGTATCCTGACAAAATATATAAGATGTGACCTATGGACGAGGCATGAGTCCTGACACGGAAATAAGACCTATTCCAAAAGACGTAATGAAGATCATCCGACGTCAGGCTGATCGATCTAGATGCAAGACCTACAGAGAATTTCTCCAAAAGCATGTTAAAATCTGTGAACCTGCCCTCGACCCTTAATGAGTCAATGGGCGTAGCGCGAAGAAGACCCGTAGCAGTTCTAAAACACTTGTTCATAGCAGTATTTAGCTTAGATACATTTCTTCGATGTCCAACCATATAGAGTGATACCATGTGAAAGAGTTCCAACGGCCAAAGATTTACAGATATTTACGGCGACATCGAAATGGGGGCCCTTGTTCCTAGAGCAAATAAGTTTCAACAAGTTGATTATCTTATCGAGTCTGGACTCCAAATACTTCACATGTCGATCCCACAGTAAATTCTTCGAAAAAACAATACCTAAAACTCTCATCTGAGAATCAATGCGTATAACACTGTCGGCAAGAGAGACGCGAACACAGGAACATTTCCTCCTGCGACAGACATGGAGAACTTCTGTCTTTTCGATAGGGACAACAGCTCCTGAACACCTCGCCCAATCCTGTACTTCGTTAAGCACGTTAAGGCTGAATTCCGCCTCCTCAGGATTACCAGAAGAGACCGCAAATATATTATCGGCAAAAATGCCCACAAAATCAATACCTGGCGTGTCCTCTATAGTGCTAGCTAAGGAGTTCGCATATATATTGTACAGGACAACAGACAGAGGGGATCCCTGAGGCACGCCATTGTCTAATGGGAATAGACGAGACAGGTAACCGTCAACCTTAACAATAATCCGTCGATTAGAGAGAAACGAGAAAATGAGTCTGATTATCGATTTGGGAACTCCCCAACTTTTGAGCTCATTTCTGTTGACTCAGACTCACTCTGTCTAACGCCTTCTCCAAATCCTCCGAAAGCACCAAGCTATGTCTACCCTTTGCTACATTGGAACGTTATACCTCCTCTAGAAAAGCATGCTGAATCCTAGAAAATGTGTCCAAAGTGAATCGAAAAAAACGCCTTGCCAAAATCTTCTCCAAAATTTTGGAGAGGACAGGAAGTAATGATATGGATCTATAGCCCTCAAGTAGACTAGGATTCTTCCCCTGCTTTGGTATAGGAGACAGGATGGCCGCCTTTCAATCGTGTGGAAAAATAGAGGAAGATAATATGTTATATAGTCGGCATAGACGTCTCCTAAAAAATAGTGGGGCATTCTTCACCATAGAATAGGTCAGCTTGTCTAAAGATGGCGTAGAACCCTTCAACGTCTGAAGGGTCTCGTCAAGTTCAGGGACATCAATAACACCCACCAGATCAAGGTAGAGGTCGGCAGATGAGGACAAGTCATCAATAACCAGGCTACGTTTGGATGCCACGACTTCGAGGCTAAAGGCATCGTCCGAACTCAATGAACTCCAGAATCGAGCAAATTCGTCTGCAATATCCCGCGGGTGTGAAATAATATCATTTACGCAAATAGAAGCAAATCCATCGGTCCTGGAACTTTCTTCCAGAGATGGCGGGCGTCCATGAAAGGGTCCATTGAGTTGAGAAAATTTGTCCATGACAATCTTTTGGCCACTTAACATTCAGGTTTGACCCTAGCACACGCCCTCTTGTATTCAAGACAGTTCTCCCGATTCCTCTTCCCTTAATACCGTCTCCAAAGCCTGTCTCTTTGATTGATTAGTCTAGCAATGTTACCATTGAACCAAACGGGTTTATACTTGGCGCTTGGTTTGCGACTAAGAGGAATCGACTCATTCGCGGCATTCCTAAGCAAACGTTTCACCTGAGCTGCCTCTCTGTTCACATTTGTGGATTCAGGAAAATTGTTAGAACATTCCAACAGTTTCCGATGGAATAGAGGCCAGTCGGCCCTATTATCCCTAAAACGTGGAATAAATTCCTTACTCGGTTTCGGTATGTCGTTAATAATCTTAATAGGGAAGTGATCGCCAACCTCAGGTAATGGCAGACACGTCCAATTAAGATTAGGGGCCAGATCAGTACTACACATAGAAACATCGACAGCAGTTAATGTGTGGCGGGAATTCAACAGAGTTGGAGAACCGGCATTCAAGATAACCAATCCATGGTCATCAGTAAAGTTTCCCTAGATATCGCCGATATCGTGAAACTAGAATCTCCAAGGCTTACTTATTCAAGAATCCTTGGATATTCCACTGCAACAAGGTAATATTTAGACCAAAGTCAACCATAAGAATACTTAAATAAAAAGAAGGGAACTAGTATAATTAATTTTCAGGTTTAGATAAAGAATTAGATGGCATTGTCTTCCTGTTAGTCTCGGGCGTAATCAATACACTGAGATTAGGAAAATTAGTAAATGCCTGGCTGCAGAAAAAATTATACGTCCGCCATTTGTTGTCAGATTTTGTTAAGTAAGGGCTTATTTTCTTTGTAAAAATGCCAGCTATACGTAAAAAAACCAAAATTGCTGTTAGCATCGTGTTTTATATTTTATATGAATTTTTATATGGTTTTTTCTGCCACATTTTTACTAAAAAAAAACGCCGTTTTTTAACCTTTGTAAGCCGCCAACATCAAAACTACTTACCCGATTTGAAAATTTTCTGAGAATGAGTTGTAGACGGCTCAATTTTCTTTAATTTGAGTAGTAGTAGGATCAAATAGGTCAAAGAAGGCGAAAGATATGCTCAAAATTGTAAGTGTACCTCCAAAATTTAAAAAAAAAAAGTTTAAAAATTTGTATCTCGAAAACCAATCGACAGAAAAATTTTAAAAACTCATTTTCGAGTTTAGTTGGTCAAAATCAATGGGAAAAAGTATGCTAGAAACAAATAACAGAGAAAATTTTGTTATTTGTGACCTAGTGTAACAGTAGGTGGTGGAATATTTTTACCGTCAGATATTGAGTGAATTAAGGATGTGTTAGCTTCAGGTAATGAGGTTAGCTGTTGTGTAGCTTGTAGAGAATTTTGTCCTGGAAAAGTTGTAATGTTTTCGAAAAAATGTGTAGGAACTGAAAATTCTGGCTGTTGTGGTTTAAGATGAGAGTTCTGTTGTTGTTGCTGTATTTTGTTATACGAATTTCGGTTTCGTTGTTGAGGAACTTTTTGGTGTTGTTGAGAGAGAGATTTCTGGAATTTGAATCGGTGAGCGAATTTTTTTGTTGATGTTGGATGACCTTGGCTGTAATTTTAGGAGCACCATTAACTTGGTTTGTTGTAACATTTTTTGATGTCGGGTTGACTGTGTGAAGTTTCCAGCAACACTTGCATATGATGGCTTAGGTAATTGTGGTGCAATGAGGTGGGAGGTGGGGTCATCATTAAAAATAGTCCAGGCATCTCTTGCCGTACATGTTCGAGACTGTTTAATTTTGTTCACAGATTTAAATTTAAGAAAACTCGGGCAATTAGGATCGTAGGAAGTATGTATGTGTATCCAAGTTGCAGTTTACACAGAATTTCCTAATGCATTCCTCGTGTGGAGGTGGGTTACCACATTCCCCACATAACTGTACCACATTCCCCACATAACCGCATTCCCCACATAACAATGGTTTTCAGTGTGATCGAGATTTTGACAGTTTTTGCATCTGAGGGGATTCGGGATGTATTCTTCGACCGTTACAGTTTGCCAGCCAAGTCCGCACGTTTTAGGGGGATAAACAGAATCAAAAGTTAACACGGCAACTCCGGTTGCGACCCATTTGTCCTTCAATTCTTCATGCCTCTTCATGAATTTTCTGACCCCAATAACCTTAAAAATCTTATCAATATCTCTGAAGAGATCTTCCTCTGAGACATCGATTATTTTTCTTGAGTAAACTTTTCCATACGAAGAATTTAAAGTTTTTTGTAAAGATATCTTTACTGGAACAATATCATTCTTGGCAACTTTTAAGTTGTTCACCTTTATCATCAAATCGCCACTTTTCATCTCTGTTACCTCTTTGCTTATATGGGAAAGACCCCTGCCAATTTAGAAAACGTTATACGAAGATAGAGGTTTGGGCTCTATTGATTTGTCCATGGTAATAGCAGAAGCAATTAGAAATCTGGGAAAATGATCGTAAGATGGTATGACTTCTGGGAGTGGAAAATATTCATCTTGATCAACACGTGTACGTTTATTAGCTGAACTTTTCTTGGGTTTCTTCTTAGAGATATCCAACAGATCGTACCTGTTGTGGTTCGGGGGGTACACCCCGTTCATCGTAAATCACTTTCAATCGACTCTTTATTTAAGTAATCACTTTTACCCAAACTTGAATATTACAAAAACTAGTATACTGAAATTCCAAGTAACGGGAATTTTCTAATAAAAAGTCACTAAACAACAACAGTAAAATCACAAACGATGTTAGCTCGACGACTGTCAGGTTGCGACTGTCAACAAGGTTTTTTTTTGTCGGATCCCCAATAACTGCCGGCAATTGACTTGACGACCTTGTTCCACTATCAGGCAGGTCTGAACAACATTCACGCCGATGAAGTCGCAGCAGTAGTATCAAGCTACCGTTTGAATGCTAGGGGAGCATTCCCCGGAGATTTCACCTGAGGAGAAGGTACAACTCTGCAGACGCGCGTGGTTCTGGCGCAGCTGAGATATGGATGGTGCATCCGCCTCAATTCTTACTGGGCACGAATTGATGCTAACGTTCCGGACATCTGTCCCGCCTGCCATCAGGGACCACATGATGTGCTGCACCTCTTCAATTGTCCGGCCAAGCCCACTCAGCCCAGGTCTCTGTGGACGCATCCAGTTTTGAAGTCTTGTTCCCATAGACGAACAAGACTTCAAAATAAATATATTGTTGTTACAACAACGACCTTGTTCATACTTTTGAGCTTATCGCAGATAGCTGTAGCATGTGTAGAGCACGGCTTTTCAATGTGATCCCAAGGATTTTGGGGTAGTTGGTAGTCGGGATGTTGACGTCAACGACTTTCACATTGAGTGACAACTGCACCTCTGCGGTCCATGCAGTAAACAGTGTGGCTGATGATTTGGAGGCGGATATTTTCATATTCCTTGCAGTAAAAAAACGTGCTAAGTCAGTGAGGTAATAGTTTATTTTCTCGCAGATGTTATCCACTTTAGGTCATGACGCCAAAATTATGCAATTATTAGCATACGACACAATTTCAACGCCGTCTCCTTGTTTGACTCTACGGGGCTTCGACTTCCTGTCTCTAAATTCTACATATGACTGGCGTCCGCACATATAGCTTACGACCCAACGTTTCAAACTGGGCGGAAGTGACGTTTCTTCAATGTCCTCGAACAGAGTGGCATGATTGTCCGTGTCGAAGGCTTTTGTTAGGTCAAAAGATACCAGGACCGTCCTGTCGTTTGGATTGTTCTGGTAAAGGCCGCGGCTTATACGTGTGGTGATGGCGTGTAAAGCAGTTGTTGTGCTGTGCTACTTGCGGAACCCATGCTGATGATCAGCACAATAAAAGTGTTTGATCAGGCTGGGGAGGAGCAATGCTTCAAGCGTCTTTGCCTGGCTTCAGTAGCGGAACCACTCTGCCCATTTTCCAGGCATCGGGAACTATGTGAGTGGCTAGCGACAGATTGAGCACTTTGGTCATGTACTCTACTCCCGGGGTATCCAAGAGCTTTAACATCAGCATTGAGATTCCGTCCGGAACCAGCGCCTTTGATGACTTTGCGCTGCGGATGGCATGGGCAACTTCCCCAACGGTAAATTGTGGTGGTGCCTTTTCGACTCGGAGATCGCGGATACGATGCAATACTTTCCTTTTCGCCTTATCACTCTATGGGTGCTCAATAAAAAGCCGTTAAAAATAGCACGCGCACCGCTTCGGATCTGTCACAGTTCTATCACCGAACGTGATGGCTGCCCGACCATCCTTCCTTCCATGGTAAGAAAGCGATTTGACCGTTGTCCACAACTTACCAATTCCGGAACATAAGTTGCACTGCTTCAAGTGATCTAGCGATTTGTTCCGCTTATATTCGTTGTTCAACCTGATGATCTCAGAGTTGAGATCCCCAATTCTAGAGTCAGTAGGGTTGGAGCGACGAATGTCATCACGCTCGTCTACGAGTCGCGCTGCTTCTGCTGGGAAATTTGGTCGTACTTCGGGTATTCGACCCGGCGGAGTATTCAACCCGGGAATATGGCGAGCGGCTGCTGCGTTGATGATGGCCCGGGACTTTTTCTCGGCTACGCGAACATCGAAGGAATAGCTAGATTATCAAAGCTGCGGTTGGTGGCTTCTCTGAAGGCCTCCCAATGAGTCTTTTTTTGATTGAGATATGTACGTACGGCGTGCAGAGGTTAAAAATTAGGATTGTCTATATAATGGAGATGGAGATTATAGGAAGGTGGTCCGATCCTAGTGAGATGACGGGTTGTCAGGTGACGTCGTTGATCAGGCCAGGCGATGCCAAAGTGATGTCTGGCGAGCTATGGCAATTGCCCATAGTCCGCGTGGGAGCGTCCTCATTCACTGTGCAGAACGTAGAGCTATCAATTTGCTCTGCCAAAGCTATGCCCCTCTGGGCGTTGTCTAGGAGAGAATGCCACAGTTCGTGGTGAGCATTAAAGTCTCCTAGGAGCAAGCGGTTATTACCTTGTAGCAGCTTGCTAATGTCAGGCAAATAACGCGGGGCACATTTACCAACCAGCGGGATGTATACGTTGTACAGCTCTATCTCGGAAGTTCTAGACTTGACTGCTACCCCCATGCATTCCATACATGTATGGGTCTCTAGAGTCACACAGAATAGTGTAACTGGAAAGCTAGTCCACTCCACTTCTGGTGCGATCCTTATGCAGCACGTTGTATCGGTCACAACTGTGCAAGCTGCAGGTGGCATTCAGCTTTGTTTCTTGAATCGCAGCGGCCATAATGTTTCTCCGACTCATAAATTCTATTACCGCACTGATTTTTTTGCGTAGGCCACTGCAATTAAATTGCAAAATTGATGCACTGTCAGGAATGGCAACAACAATCTGTGGTGTAAGGTGCTGTATATGTTGATGCTGTTGCGAGGGCGACTGCGGGGTGAGACTCCCCCGCATGACGACGACGAAAATATAGACGGCGATACCAAATCCAGAGACCCACTGCTAACTTCGTTGATACAGCATGAGACAACAAAGTCCGCTTCGCTATACTCCCTGATGTGGTTCAGACCTGAACAGCTCCTGAAGTGCACCCACTCCATGCAACGATTACACCTTACAGACGTAGCACGATGGTGTATACGGTTCTGACAAACCGAGCAGATCCAAGGTCCGGGGTTTTGTTCGATCCCGGCTCGGACCAGTAGTATTCGGAGCAGGCATTCCGAGAAGTGCTGCTTCCACGACGAAAAAATGGACGAACAAAAAACACATATTGTTGAGGTGACTGCCCCTGGCCGAAGAGTAATTGTTTCGGGTCAATCCGGTACATTGAACCGGCAGTCGCGGCCGAAGAGTAATTGTTTCGGGTCAATCCGGTACATTGAACCGGCAGTCGCGAGATTAGTCCTGTGGGCCGCCGCCGCGACATGCTTACTCGACTTTCATACTAGTAAACCCAGGTTCGACTCCTGAAAGAACACCTAAAAATTGTTTAGCGGCAGTCCCCCCGTAAATGACGGCGACCTTAGGAATTGGAGATTAAATTCTAAGCCATGTTAAAACTTCTCTATAAAATTCATTAGACGTCCAGAGCTGGCGTTAAACAATATGTTCCGGTCAGTGCACAAGATAATTGAATCGGAACTATGTCGCAATTGCTGAAGTGTTGCACATTCTGAGATGAAACGGTCTAAAAATGTGTCGTTGTTCTAGTAGTTCCTTTTATGCTCAACCTTTAGATCATTTATATGCATATATTTCGTTTCATTTTGTAAGGCCCGGTGAGATTTTTTACTCAGATTCGGGGTATTTTCAAATCTTTTAGCTTTTCTATTTCAATCTTACAAACTGCTTGTTATTCTTTTATTTTTATACTTGTTGTAGCTGATACCACTACCTGTATTATTGGACTTTAACACTTCCTATATTGTTGCACGTGGTAGTATCTCGCGTACGAAATTCATTTTGGAAAACATAATAATACATATTTTGAAATTGTATGCATTCGAAATACATACATACATACTTCATATTTGTGTATATTTTTCAGTTCGTCTACAAAAGACACTGCTCACGTCCCTCAAGAAAATGCTGATTCGGAATTGGATCAACTGATGACACATGCTGCTTTAAAAAACATTGATCCAAAAATGGTGGATATGATAAATAACGAGATCATGCATAAATTTCGGCCCGTTGGTATTGATTTCGAGTTCAAACGTTGTTGTTTTTTTTAATCATTTTCATATTCTTATTTTTTAGATTGGAATGAAATAGCTGGATTGGATTATGCCAAAGCAATAATTAAAGAAGCGGTTGTCTTTCCCCTATTGCGGCCTGATATATTTACCGGTCTACGAAGACCACCAAGAGGAATTTTGCTGTTTGGTCCGCCTGGAACCGGAAAAACCTTGATCGGGAAATGTATAGCATCTCAATCGAAAGCAACTTTCTTTAGCATAAGTTCAGCGGCCCTAACATCAAAGTGGATGGGTGAGGGCGAGAAAATGGTTCGAACTCTATTTGCCGTTGCTGTAGCCCGACAACCTTCTGTGAGTAATTTTGTCCTCACATACTTAATATTTCAGGCGGTTTTAAGTCAGCTATCCGCAGATTTTGGGATTCTTAATCCACTGTTTTTCATTTTTACATCCTTGCTGTGGGATTGCGATTCTTTTTGTTTAATTTACAATTTAAATGTTTTTTCAACAATCTTAACAAGATTGTAGTGTTGTTTAATCTATATTTCTATAGCTATGTTGGCTTATGATCTTTTTCGATTTGCTAAAAATTGTCCTCCTTGAAGGCCTTTTGTTCCCCTTTCGCTCGTCTATCTTTAATCACCCAGTTTTCGGCTGATTCAGTTTCTTTCTCTCCATCTGTCTAATTAATTTTAAATAATATAGGGTGTATTTATGTTAATTTTTCCGTTAACGCAACAATGTCATATCTGCCAGCGCTGTAATCAATTGTGATCATTTTAGTTTGCCATTTCATCATGAAAATAATAACTAACACAGTTATCGAGAAATTCTCAAAAACACCACTAACAAATATTTAGTCTTTATTTCGCCTGTTATTTATTATTTTTTTATTCTATTAATTCCTTTTACAGATTCAAAAAAATGCCATGTTTTTTTATTTTAGGTAATATTTATAGATGAAATTGATTCAGTTCTGTCCAGACGATCAGAAAGCGAAAATGAGGGAACTCGTCGCCTGAAGGTAACTTGGCTTAAAACCCGTCTTATTTTAAATGTTGAAGACATGTTGTTGCTTTCATTACGGCTTGTTTATTAGCTGAACCTTTAGGAAAACATCATAAACTTACGAATTCATCAATATAAATTATTTTGTCCCAATTTTTAATTTTTGTTTTTAAAATTATGTTAGCTTTGTCTCTAAAGATATTTACATATTCCAAATTTATGGTCCAGTCACGGTTTTTTTAGGAGCTGCAACGCACGCCGTGTCCAGCTAGTTTTATATTTTAACTTTTGAAACCGATCAGATAACAAGGGAATATCACTAGATACGAACATGTTATGTACAACAACTTTTTTTTAAATGTTGACAGCAGCAACTTTCTCTAATTCGTATATTGTATATGGAAGACGGTTGTGATCGATACTAATAAAGGTACATATTTTAGACCGAATTTCTCGTAAGGCTTGATGGAGCTGCCACCTCAGATGACGACCGAGTGCTGATAGTGGGAGCAACAAATAGACCCCAGGAACTAGACGAAGCTGTCCGAAGGCGGTTCATTAAACGGCTGTATGTGCCATTACCAGAAATGGCAGCGCGCATGGAAATACTTACGAACTTATTGAGAACCGTAGATAACAGTTTGGAGGCTCAGGACTTGCAAGAAATAGCTACCCTGGCAGATGGATATTCCGGCGCTGATATGGATAGCTTGTGTCGTGAAGCCTCAATGGAACCATTGCGTTCGTTGCCCTTTGATTTAATTATGACATTTAGTAAGGAAAATGTAAGTACTATCCCCATTGCCACTTAAACCTCGTTCAAAAATTACACTTGACTATTTGACAGCTACGACCTGTTAATAAAAGTGATTTTCTTGCTGCTCTAAAAAAGATTCGTCCTAGCGTCTCGCAAAATGATCTCGATCAGTATATGGAATGGAATAAAACTTACGGTTCAAGTTCCTAGTAATTTCGTTTAAGCCATGCCAAGCCGATTATATCCTAAGAAACTGATTATATATAGCTTCAGAAATTGTTGTTGACTTCTATCTACATCTTTCCTTTAATGTATGTTAAAATATAAATAAAATGAAAAAACACATTTTTTTTGGACGAACTTTCCCAGCCCTTCTTGCACTTGTCCCTGCCGACCCAGGGGGCCACGTCCCCATGACGTAGGACAACGTAAACATTATGGACCGATCTATAATGAAGAGATAACAAGAAACGTCGTGTAAATATGTAAATAATTTACAGATAACTATCTACAGCCAATCGGAACAAAAAATTATAATAATAATCACTAGAAAATATAACCCGTCGCCGACTTGGCAAATATAAGAAACTAAAACCAATTAAACAGTGAGAAAAACCTTTAGTACACAATTCACTTACTTATTTACTTATTTCAATATAAAGAAAGGATAGTAAAAAAAGAAAGAAATAGTAAAAAATAAGCAAACAATTAGGAAATTAGTATAAGACAAGTTGTTAGAATTCGTATGAATGCTTCAAAACCTAAGGAGAAGTAAGTAAAATGATACTAGAAAATGAAAATTGTAATGTACAATCCGTGGCCAACGTATTAAATATCAAAATAGTTCCCCAACCAATGTATCAGGTTGAACTAAACCCGATACCCGATGAGCATACTGCAAACTACAGAGGTTGTTGGGTTTACAAAGAACTCAAACAGAAACTAGAAGAGAACCCTAAATCCATTTCTAATCGCAACGCGCCGAACCCTATAAAAGACATTCAACAAACCCCAGTTTACTCTTACAACGAAAACGGTACAACAAACGATGTAACATACGCGAATGTTCTAAGGGCGCATACACCTAATATCCCTGTGCAACAATTGATTAACGCTGAATCAATGACTCAACAGCTTGTACAGGGTGTGAACATGTTCATGTCTACTATGCAATCAATAATGCAAGACATCATGCATAACCAAAATCAGTTAATTCAAGTTCTACTTAGCAAAAAATAGGCCCCCCTAAAGATATGCACATGGAACGCAAACGGTGTGAACCAACATTGACACGAACTCACAGATCAGAATATTGATATAATGATATTAACGAAAACGCATCTTACAGACAAATACAACTTTCAGATACCTTATTTTAGATTTTATGGTACTCACCACCCCGACGGTAAGGCTCATGGTGGTACTGGTGTTCTTATACGGATACGAATGAAACATGAAGTCGCAGAATGGGTCTCACAAAACTACCTAGAAGCGACAACAATTCGTATCTAGAGTCGAGGTGGGTTTCTAACTATTTCGGCAATATATTTCCCCCCGCGGTTCGCGATATCAGAAGATATACTCATAAACTTTGTCAATGGCCTCGGATGCAACTTTAGTGCTGCTAGTGACTGCAATGCCAAACATACGCACTGGGGATACCATCTAGTAAATCCTAGGGGAAACCAGCTGAACAAGTGTATAATTCGACGGAAAAACGAATTAGACTTTATATCGCCTGGTCGACCAACCTACTGGCCTACAGACCTTAACATGAAATCCGACTTCATAGATTTTGGTAAAATAAGAGGAATTAGCAAATCGAACTTGTCCGCTTGTACTTGTCCCGACTTATCTTCAGACCATTCACCTGTAAGAGGTTTTAACGTGCTCTTAAAAACGAAGAAGACTATATCGTTAGTCTTACTCCTACATCTTTAACCAAATTCTCAGTATGGAAAACTCTAAGAAATACAAGTATGCCTACGAATTCTCAATTTTCTTTACTCAACATAAATGGCGAGTGGGCTATATCAGAAGAGGAGAAAGCCAGTGTTTACGCAAACAATCTGGACCTGGTATTTCGCCGAAATCCTGCAAGTAGTGGATTCCTTCCTTCAGATGAAATTAATCCCGCCGAAATAACATTGTTTACAACTGTTAATGGAAGTCATGCATATTATAAGGGCAACCGTAAATCCGGGTAATGCACCCGGATACGATCTTGTAACGCATAACATGTTCATAAAACTTCCTTTTATTGCCGTGAAATTGCTGTCCGAAGTATTTAATTCAATATTATTACATAGCTACTTTCCCAAAGAGTCGAAAATTTCGTTGATTCAAATGATCTTAAAGCCAGGAAAGGACAAATCAATCCCTTCCTCATATAGACCGATCAATTTACTTCCCTGCTTATCCAAACTCTTTGAAAAAGTTCTCCTATCAAAAATTTAACCGTTCCTTATGACAAACAATATAATACCAGACCATCAGTTTAGATTCCGAGAAAGGTCACAGTACCATTGAACAAGTAAACCGTCTGACCCAAGCAATAGAAAAATCGTTTCAACGGCGCGAATGTTGCCGCGCCGTGTTTCTAGATGTTGCACAAGCACTTGACAAAGTCTGGCACTTTGGTTTGATCAGCAAAATTTTTAAATATTTAAAATAGTCAAATATGGGCAACACACCACCGACGATCTGGTGTCCCACAGGATAGTGTCCTATGGCCTACAAGCCCAAACGTACTTACGTCCACTTTGCCGCTGATACTGATATAATGAGCTCACACAAAAGGCCGATATAGCATCCACGAATCTAGGTGTTCATTTAAGAAGGGTAGTTGGCAGTAAAGCGAGAGACAGAAAAAAAAGATATAAAACAATTAAAGACGATCCAGTTAAGTATGAAGAGCAAAAGCGAAAGGAAAGTTTTTAGTATTTAGTGAAACCTATTGCTGAAATGAAATCGCGAAAAATGACATCCTGAAAAAAAAATTCAAAAAACTACAAACAAAATGAGAAAAAAGGTTGTTAAGAATTTTTTGAGAGATCATTCTCCGTCTGTTTAAAAAAATGAAAATGAAACCAATCAACCGGAACCGGGGGAATCTCCTCAACAGGAAGTTCTTCACCTTCGAGAGGAAGTTTATAAAGGCAAACTAATGGCAACAAGAAACAGAGAAAGATATTCTACGCGAAAGATACAATATATAGAAGGCTACATATAAAGCAAATGTAAAACCACCAAAATCGAGGGTAAGTAAAGTAATCTCACAGTCCGATGATTGCAAACAAATTGTTGTTCGGTCAAGTTTTACGAGAGCAGTTAGTCAGTAAGTATGAAATCAGATCGGAAAAGTAATTTGTGGTAAAATAATAAATAATTATAGAAAGCAAACTATTCTTAAAATATAAAAGAACATCAAAAGATTACATGAATACTTCATGTTTGTTGTATGCTCGAAAGAATAGGTACGAGTATGACTCCATTAAAAACAGGAAATTAGTGCAAGAGTTTCTTGAGCTTGATTTCAACAGCCGAATTCGTCTGGGAAGCGAGAGTTTGTTCGAAAAGGATAAATGTAAATGCAAAAACGATTTGTAAATGACACCTTAAAGAACTTGCATAAACAATTTTTGAAATAACGTCCTAATAGCATCCTAGGTTATGCAACATTTTGCACATATTGTCCATTTTGGATCCATCAAATGAGTGTTGTAGACCGCGAAACATGCAAGTGCATACATTACGCCTGTTTCGAATTCCCGGTTGAAAAAAACCCATCGCTGTTATTAGATCTATTTGTGACAAAAAGGAAGCAAGATGTCTTTTAAGGATGTGCGATTTGTGTAGAGTTTAAAATTACTTTTAAGGAATTTGCAAGCATAGAACCTACTTACTAATTCAAATTAGGATGTACTAAAGACACATATTTTGATTAGCAAATCAACCAAAACAAAACTGTGACACGAAATCTAAAAAAGACAATTGAATACCAATCGCAGGAGTTAGTACGCGTGTTTGAAAAACAACTGCTTATATTTCTAATTGACGAAGGTAACAACTTGCATCAGTTTAACAAAATCAAAAACTTAAATGAAACCCTAAAGAAAACGACGTATTGATCCACATGGACTTCAGCGAGAATTATAATCTAAAATTTGCAGAAGAAGTGCAAAGTTTCACTTTGGTGGATCGCGGAAGCACATTACTTTTCACACCGTTGTTTATACAAAT
Source organism: Hydrotaea diabolus (assembly GCA_963513945.1). Taxonomy (NCBI): domain Eukaryota; kingdom Metazoa; phylum Arthropoda; class Insecta; order Diptera; family Muscidae; genus Hydrotaea; species Hydrotaea diabolus. The sequence continues at coordinate 109,484,708 of OY740717.1, forward strand.
GTTGAGAACGGTACTCCGAAAGTCGAGAGTTTTGGTACATTGTCCCAGTCACTTCTTCACAATGTTTTCGCCATATAGACTCAATAACAGCCAGTGTTAGATCATAGATTCGACAACAAAAGCGACAAGTGTCCCTTTTTAAGTGATCACCCAGCCACACAGTCCCAAAACAAAGCGATGTTTTATTTGCTTGCCAACATACTGCACGCAGCTATATCCTCCAATAAAAAAGCTTACACGGATGGTATTGGGGGAACTGTTAAAAGAACCGCGGATCGTCTTGTTGCACAGAGTACCAATTTGATGGATTTCAATATATTACTGCAGAAACTAGAAGACGGTTGCCCGGGAATTCGGTTTTTGTAATAAAAAATGAAGTGAGACCAACCAACAGCCCTCGAAAAGTAAAAAAGTCTGAAAGTTGGCACTTTCATACTATTTAATTTTGCTCAAGGTGCCAAAAATAAAAAAAAAAAAAAACAATCTAGGTACAAATTTAATTTTGACATTATCTAATACATTTATTATTTTTTAAACTTATTTTATTTTCTCAACAGATATGCTGCTAATTGCCAGAAGGACTCTAAAGATAAAAAAGTCCAAATTGCAAAACTTCTAAAGCAAACATCCAATATCTTTGTTGTAGCTAAGAATGACATATCATTCATTTTAATAAGTCAAGTTCTGGATATATTACCAACACCAATCGCGATTGTTCCCAGAAATACTGTTAAATACAAGTTTCCATGCAAAGTAGACGTTGATATTGACGTTTTCAAAATATAACTTTTAATCTCAGAATTTTTAAATCATTTCTTGGAAAGTAGACTAATAATTTATGTAGTTTAAGATGTTAATTATTTTTGTAAATTAAATAAAAATAATTGATTTTAAAGAAAATGATGTGAATTTATTTGCTATCGTCATTTCCCTGCTCAACATATCATTACCCTGGAAGACACATTTTCAAAATGTCGTATAGGTTAAAAGTTTAGAAATCGATGCGTACCTTCGATAATTGAGTAGCTATTATTAAAAGGATTAAAGCTACATACGTACCTGATATACTAAATTGTGCAATAAAACTATCCAACCATCCAACTGGATCGAAGAAAACTCAGCTGAAGCTCAAGGTGTGCCAACTCCACTGGCTCCTCAACGCAAACTCAAAACTGAGCCTTGAACACAAGATTTTGCTATACAATAGTGTAATCAGACCTATCTGGCTATAGGGTGCCCAGCTATGCGGAAAATCAAGTCCAAGCAACCTTGACAAGATTCAGAGAGTCCAATCGAAAACATTGCGGTTGATCACCGGCGACCCTTGGTACATGAGGAATGAATACATCCACCGAGATCTGAAAATACCCCTCGTCAAAGAAACAATTCAAAATATCAAGATGATGCACAAACAGAAGCTCGAACGACATGGCAACATATTAGCTAGACTACATAGTAATGTACTCCAAGCCCGTCGAGACTTTGGAGAAATGAACGCCAGGTATTCTGATCTATACCTGCCAGCCAGTCTCTCGTCACTGCTTATGACTGTGTAGAATCCTAATTTCTACTTCACGAGGTTTAAATGCTCTGCAGTCAAATGTCTAGCTATAGGGGTCTCAACCTCTTTTTCACAAGGTTTAAAGCAAATCTGTTTTTAAATTCTCAGTTATCTGAACGCTCAAAGGCCTACCTACAGTAGTACGTACAATACAGCGCCTAAGAATAAAATCGACACTACAAATCAAGAGTTTTATAAGCAAGAGTTCGCCACTCGACAAGCCTAGAGTTTTTTAATCTACAAGCAAAAATATCAAACTAATACAGTTGACATACCACTCTGAACAAATTAATGCAAATTCTGCCAAAAAGACGCAGAGAACCGTATAACACAGATATCCATATCAGGATTCTGTATTAAATTTTACTTTAAGATTCGTATACTTATTGTTAGGCTCCTCTGGAATAAAGCATTACTCGTAATAAAAAAGCAGCACACATTCTGCGAAATGGGTCACCACATGCATACTTTTGGAAATTCACATGTGAAAACTAATAGAATCTAAACTAACTAACTAAAATAATAGTATCTAGAAGGTCTAAATGGGACGCTAATAGAATTTTTTTATATCAAATATTCAGAAGCCACAACCCCACCCTGTACTCGTAGTAATGATATGGTTATTAAAATTTAACTTTCTGTCCATCATAAAACCAAGATCAATAAATGAATCAACCGATGTCAATTCAGAGCTACAGAATTCAAATTTAGTAGCCAACAATCTACTTTTCATACAATTCCATAAAAATTAAATTCACACCAGGTATTAAATCTGTCCAAGTCGTCCTGCAGTATGTGAGAGTCCGCAAGGCTAGCATAAGAAGAAAATATATTCACGTCGTCCGCAAACATTAGTAAATAGGAATTGATAATAGAATGGGCCAAGTCGTAAATGAATAGTAAAAATTGAATAGGTCGAAGGTGGCTGCCCTGTGGGACACCACAGGATATACGAATCGATCAAGATATAATTTTCTCAAATAAAACTACTTGTTTCCTCCCAAAAAGATAAGAGGAAAGCCCGCTTATAAAACTATTATTAAATCCAATTCTTTTTAACTTGAATCGTAAGGGTCTGTGATTTACTTTATTAATTGACTTACTAAAATCAGAATATATAACGACTGTTTGCTTGCGACAAACAAAAGTATTTATAACTTCAGAGGAAAACTGGAGTAGTTTAGTAATAATAGAACGACCCTTTCGAAATCCATGTTGGCATCGATGGAGTATTGGGCCCACATTATGTGAAACAACATTATTTACTTACAATTTTTCAAAATCGCTAGTTTCGGGGCATTACGAATACTTACGTATTTATATCGAGAATTGACGACTTTTAGATTTTTAACGTCCTCACACGATATGTCTGTGTCCAAAGGGGAATACCCGACATAAGGCCTTTTCAGATTGACAAAACTACTAGTTTTACCAATATATGCCCGAAAGGCTATTCCATAAGTAATATAAACATTTTTTTTCTTAAGAGTTGTGATTTATTTTTAATGAAGAGGATTTATGCCCTTAATCCAAATGAATTGATACTGCACACAAGGCTCATTTTATTATTTAAATTGATTTCGTCAAGTGCACTTGGACATGGATCCATAGATATGGCATGCTGTTATTATGGATCTTCCATGGATTTGCCTTTCGTTTCGTCCAAGAAAACTGAGATGTAAAACAAGCCAAGGGCACAGACGGAGGCGCAACACCACATGGTGGCCGATAATCCAAAATAATGCATTGAAATTGGAAAAATGCGAAGATGTGTGAAGGCAAACACACTCAAGAGGGCCAGGCAAAATGAGGACGCAATCGATCGTATCTACTCATAACAAAAAAATCATAGGCAAGTTGTAAGGCCTTTAAACTCCCTACTTACCTTTGATGGCAATATTTCAACTAATACGACAAATGTCACGGAGATTATTCCAACATTGGCGATGAATATAATGATGGCCATTAGCAGCAGCGGGAGCCAATGGCTGTGCGGTGAGAGGTCGACATCGGTTTCCTCCGCAAAGAAAGCATAAATGCCGAACGCTGCCAAGGCCACACCCATGCCGGAAGACGATATAGTCATCAGCACTTTGCGCCCAAAACGGTCAACTAGAATTGTCGCTGTGTATGTGCCAATCACTTGGACCACGCCTACTATGATCGTATTAATGTCGGGATGCAGCTCCGTCTTTATTGCCGCAAATATGCTCGACATGTAATTGATCAGAGCAAAGAGGCCACAAAATATATTGAGCAGCATTAGAACAACACCGGAACAGATGGCCAGAAGAGACTTTTTGTTAACTGGAAAAGGGAATAAATCAATAATAAATAAAGATTCGCCCGAATCTAAGAGTCTTTTCAGACTGACAATAGTTTGTATGCTTGTTTTGACAATTTAAAAAAGTTTAAATGGACAACCATTTGTCGGATTTGTACATGAATAGGACCTGAAAAACTACTACGTCAGTCTGAAAGGCCCTTACCATGTTGTACTATCAAACACTTACAGAAATCACTGCAGGTGATATTTTGACTCTGATTCTGTTGCTTCATTATGGATACCTTCAGGTCTGCAAATTGGCTTTGAACTTCGATCTTACTGGCATCGTTTTTCCCGTCCAAAATATTTTTATAAAAAAGAAAAGACTTCTGTGCCTCCACCTCTCGACCACGGCGCAAAAGATATTGGGGAGTTTCAGGAAAGCTGGTTGCAGCCACCAAATAAAGCACTGGCAACGGCAGGACTATCAATGGTATCGTGTGATAGGGTACATAGGATGATAATATAAAGCCACAAAGTATGCCCACATTTATAGAAAGGGAGAATAGAGATGTAAGGCGCCCCCGAATGCTAGATCAAATTGGATGATTTTGTTTTATTATTGACAAGAGTATTTAGCCAGACAGATTATTTAACTGAAGCACGCTTATTTCAAATTGCAGATTATAAGTATCTATATGCTATCGGTGTAAGTAGACATAGTCTTTTATTGAAATGTTATAATAATTTGAGTTGTTATGCGACCTAATCGAGCTACGTTCTTATACGTACACCTTGATATGGTACCATCAAAAAAAAAAGAGAATCATGGCGCTGTTTTTGCAGCTGGATATCATCGTTGCTTATCCCGAATACTCGTAGGACATCAAATTTCAACATATCGATCTTACAACAACAACAAATGTATCTCTTCGATATTTAAGGTCATCGGTCACCTCCTCTAAAGAAGTAAAATCAAAGTGAGAAGCGCAGATAAACGAAATGACTTTTTCGAGAATTTGAGAAACACAACCAGCAGATTAGGAGAGCTGTGTTTGTTGCATTTACAGTGTGCGAATTTAGTGTTTTCTGTTTATTTTGTGTTTTAATCTTTGAGTTCTTGTGATTGTGATTAAACGAAAGTGGATAAACAACCAAACCAAGAACTTGTTCGTTGCTGAGTGCTGTTTTTCTTTGATATTGCAAAGAAGGAGCAGACTCGTATCGCCCATCTTGAAGGCGAACATTTTAAAATTGCATAGGTTTTGCCTTCAGACGCCAGAGTTTTTTTTAATAAAACGTCCCTCTATGAAGTATCTTTTCGGATCTAAAAAAACGGTTGCCGTTTAAACCGGGTTTGAACACTACACACTGAGAACAGATCCGTTGACACCACAGATTATTTGGCAACCAATTGATTGTGGTTGAACGTGCTCCATGTATGTATTCCAAATACCGGTGCTGACTGAAAAAAATTCTCCGTAATTGGAAACTAATGTGTTGTCAGAGCATGTACTGCTGCGATGTTACATGCATGCATATTTAACAAAATAATACAGTTTTCGAGAAATCGGGACCAAAAAACCGATTTGACAATTTTAGATCAGATTGATCGATTTTTTGGGGTTTGCTTGGTGCTGAATGCGAAGCAGAACAAACACAAATCAACAGTTCAGAGATCATTCAGGAGCTGAGGTACGACAACATGCGTTCCTTTCCGAAAAGTAGTACACTAGTAAGAGTTGTTGTTGTTGTTGTAGCGGCACACCGTACCGGGGTGACAGCCCTTAGAACCGGCTGTCGTGGGATCGACGCTAGTAAGAGTGTCCAAGCATTTTTCACGACTTTCGGTGGAATGTACACTAAATTTTTCATTTCGTTCACAACACCACAAAATACTAATCGGGTACCCTATAAAATATATACACGGTGTCCGCCGGGAAGGTATACTACTTTGTTTTGCCGCTATTTTGGTAAACATTAGTCTTGACAGGCAGTCGTAAAGTAGAGACGTGGCAAATTAATTATGGAAAAATATACGATAAATCGTTAAACATTTTATCAAAATCAATCATCGATTACTGTGACGATGAGCAAGTTAGTGAAATTTTTGGGAGAAACAACGTGCCAACAAAACGCACTATTTAACGTGTAGTGAATGATTTCGAAGAAAGAGGATCTGTAGCTGAAAGGCACATGCATGGACCACAACGTACTGCAATATCGGCTGAAAACATTACTGCTGCTCAAGTAAGTGTTCAAAACAATCCGTATTTGTGAGGCTAACAATCCGTATTTGTGAGGCTAACAATTGTATTTGTGAGGCTAACACAGGCGGACATTTATCTGATATTTTATTTGATACATAATTGTCGACACTAAATAAAACATTTATCAATATAAGATCCATTCTCTTTCATTTAATCAAACACAATAAACAAACCCAACGGACACCCTGTATATATATATATATATATATATATATATATATATATATATATATATATATATATATATATATATATATATATACAGTGAATTGATAAAATCAATTTGGCAAAAAAATGTAATTAAGTCGTAAACATTTTCGTGCGATCATTTTTCACAGCTTTCGACGTTGATTATCACGACAAGAGTGCATCGATTATCTTAAATCTTTGTATGGCGATGAAGCATCATCCTATATCACTGTGAATAACTGGTTTAATGAATTCAATAGTGGCCAACGCTCGCTGAAAGACGAAGATCATCCAAAAACGGCCGTTGTGCCAGAGAACATTGACCCCGTGCGTAAACTGATAATGCAAGATCGTCATGTGACATACCGTGAGATAGAGGCATCCTTGAACATTTCTTCCACCAGCATACATTCGACATTGCATGAACATCCGTCCGTAAAAAAGGGTTGTTCTCGTTGGATCCCGCACAATTTGACAATCGCTCAAAAAAGCTCGTGTCGATTGGTGCAAAGAAATTTTGAAAAAATACGATCGCGGTGCTTCGAAAGACGTTATAAGATCGTCACAGGTGACGAATCATGGATCTATGCGTATGAGCCTGAAACAAAACAGCAATCGATCGTTTGGGTCTTCGAAGACAAGCCAAATCCAACGAAAGTTGCTCGTGGAAGAAGCGCTTCGAAGCAAATTTTCGGCAAAACTGGTCATGTGGCGACTATTCCGCTTGAGCAACGTAAGACGGTCAATTCTGAGTGATACACCACAACTTGTTTGCCTGGAGTCTTCGAAGAAATTCCAAAAACGAACAAGAGAAGACGAATCATTGTGCACGGTGACAATGCGAGCTCTCACACATCGGCTCAATCCAGCGCCTTTTGACCCGCCAAAACGTCGAATTGATGGACCATCCACCGTACAGCCCTGATTTGGCACCCAATGTCTTCAAGAAAAAAATGCGTGGTCAACGATTTTCGTTGCCAGAAGGTGCTGTTGAAGCGTTCTAAAACCATGTTTTGGAGGTTTCTCAATCGGAGTGGATAAAGTGCTTCGACAATTGGTTTGAGCGCATTCAAAAGTGTATACTTCATGCTGGAGAATACTTTGAAAAACAATAAAACCATTTTTTTTTAAAACCATTTTTCGCATTTTCATTATTAGGCCAGGAATATATATAGCAGGTAAAATTGCATGGGGCTGTATCTGAATATTGACCGATTTCTTCCAATTTCAATGGCGACCATTGTTAGCCGGAAAGCAAACAATGTGCAAAGTTTCATTAAGATCGGTTCATTCTTGCACATACATTACAAATAAAAAGGAAAGACAGACATTTCTGAGTCGACCGGTAATATTTACAGTGGTTCTGTCAACCGTCTTCTGGGTGTAACAAACTTTAGCACAAACTCATAATACTCTGTATCACAGTGTGGTAAGGGTATAAAAATACATAGTGCATGTCAGATTTCTTAAAATTAAGTACTGACTAATAATCCAAAATCGGTAAATGTTAGAAATACAGAACGAAAGTTGCTATGCCAGCAGTCAAATGAAACATCGATCCACACTGAGCCAATAAATGACTTTTGGTAAAAGGGTTTTCCTTTTTTATTTCTGGCATTCTTTCAAGAACCTATGGCCAACCGTTAAAACCATATGCATTTCCAGTGCTGTTTTACTTGTACTACCGATCCCAAGTGCTTTGTCAGAGCTCTGATTTTAGAAGTCGCCAATTTCTAACTGTGTTGTTTATGCCATTTTTTGTGTTGAGCTCATTTTATCTACTACATTGTGAAACCATGTTACAAACTCCTCTTGATTAGTGATTCGGTTTTACTGCAAAGTGAGCAGTAGACAGTTTTGAATACTTACGATGAATCGGCGATTTCGCTAATGAAAATCGGCAGGACAATATATATTCCACCTCCAGTCAAGCCACCGCAGATACGAGCAAAATACAGATACTCAACCGATTGTGCAAAGTACAACAGCAACCACAGGCACTTCGGAAAGGTTTTAATTGATACATCGTTAGAAATCGTTCCATTCCAAAATAGAGGACATCGTGTGTTGTATGTCTGAGCGTGTTAAATACTTACAATATGTGGAAATGCTAATCCATAAATGGCTGCTTTGCGACCGAACCGATCAAAAATCAGAAGAAACGAAATATTCCCCAAAACTCCACCCACACTTATCAAGGCGCCAATCCACGAGGACTCCTCGACATTAACCGTAAAGTCAATTGGTGTCTCCGTTGACGACTGCAGTTTCGTCAACATAGGTGACAGCCATCCCAACCCAATTCCATGCCCAAGTGATATCAGTGTTACTGTGGAGTACATCAAGAGTTATATGTAATTAGGTTGAGTTCACCACATCAGCAATCTACGAGTATTCCACCAACCACTCAATGAAGACCACAACTGATGGCGAAAGTTTGGCTTAAATATGCCGCCATTGCAGATGTTGACGATCATCTTCGGAAATTATGCTCAGCCTTCTAGAGATATCAGTTCTTTTTGGAAATCAGCGACAAATTTTGCGGATTAAAATCAATAGGAGTCCGATAGAAATGGCCTGGCAGTAGGCATCGTATCCGACTGTAGGGACTCGTGCGACGAGGACTAACTAGTGCGTCCAATACCCAGCAGTATGCCACTGCTTGTAGACGCAAATGAATGACTGCTTTGTGCAATTCAAGCACCTCTTTTTGGTTATCATGCTTAAGTTTAATTATCCAATGTTATCTTTAGATCTTTGTCAGATTTATACTACAACTACGTCTATGTACGGCAGGTACATGTAGATGCAATACCTTTGTGTACATATGTACATACGTTTGTGTGTTTGCAGATTAAGAAGATTTACACTTCTCTAGGTGTACGTAAATATATATTATACTCGTACTGGGGCGTAATAGCGTCATACAATCGTATCGTAATCGCCGTTTACAGCATCCGATATATGGCACTATTTATTTAAATTGTCGATTCGATACCCTTTATTTGAATAACTGGAAAACTAGGGTCACAATCAAGGTTACGTCCCCTGTAGCATGTTCGAGTAACGATAGATTGCCGTCTAGGAATCAAATTCACATTTAAATAACGGAACCAATCATGTGGGATGGAAAGGGCAGCGGAAGCACGCAGTTTGTCCGGCCTTATTGCCGGTGGGGTCGGTGGGGGGAAGAATCTTGCCGTATGTTACTGCTACGTTTAAAATTTCTACTTATGTACATTAGCGTGCTTCGAGGAGAAAATAGGAAATAATAGAAAAACAGAAAAGAATGAACTGCAAATCCGCATAAATAATTGTTGTTGCGCAAGGTGTAATGCACAAACTTAGCCCGCCCATCCTGTCTACCTATTGACCGATACAGATGCTCTTGTTAGATAGACCCACTTTTATAGTCCCTAAATCATTCGCCCAGTTTAGAAATCAGACACTGAAGTTTATTTATACTCAGCACATCATAATGCTTACAACTAATTTATTGAAAAACTTCAAATTTATATAGGTATGTATGGGTATGCAAAATTACAATATTCATTTAATTTTGGAACTATACCAAAATGTTACGTATTTAGGCATGATGTATAGACAAAGCAAAATCTTAAAGCGATTAGCAGAATCAGAAATGAAAAACGTCTAACACGGTACTTATGACAGAGTTCAAAAAGTTAGATTCCGAAATTCAAATTATTCAGACTTTATACTCGTGTTATCTAATTAAACAAATCGTAAAAAATGGCATTGAATTGGTCGAAGGAAAAAAGACACCAGCTGTTGAGGCAGATAGCCACTACATATTCTCAAGTCAATGTAACTATTTAGCACATTCGCCGTACTGTTCAATATTTAAATGCGAAATTTTCAATCGAAATAAAAACAATTATGCCAATTTAAAATGATTGACTAAAAAAATATAAAGGCGATAGGGGTTTGGAAGTTTTACAATTTAAGTGTGTGTAATATTTTTGACATGACTGTGTTTTTGTTTTGCACAAAAAGAGAGGGAAACCGATGGGTGATGACCCTTTTCCACCCTTGGGATCAGTTCAGATGCTTCCTTAGATGACCGCGCATACACTCTATCCTGAACGGTACAAATTTTTACATCGGTGAACAAAATTTTCTGGGCAACTTACCAGCGCGCTTCACCAAAAGACGTTTGCATTTTTCAATCCTATTTTTTAAAGCTGCAGTCAATAAATGTCCGGTACGTCGTTTGAAAGCCCCAAGTCCCAAGTCTTTTTTAATGATTCGACTCATGGACTATTGCGTGATGTGATATTCATCTCACGGGCCATGATTTTCTGTTTTCGGAGCGGATTTCTGTGAATTCTTGATTTAACGGCTTTGATGACATGCGGTGTGTGAACAGAGCGTGGGCGGCCCGACCGGTGGCGGTCTTTTACATCTCCAGTCTTCTCAAACAGTTTTATGCATCGGTAGACGAACATGCGGCTAATCCCTAGTGGTTGTAGCGTTTGAAAAAATCGCTTTTTTTCATTTCACACTTGAAAAGCGCTATTACAGCGATACGGCTCTCATTATCTGACCACTTCATTATTAAAGTTGAAACAATTTTAAAATCCTGTTACAGACTAACGCTATTGAGGTTTAGGCTTTCAAAAGCCATATGACATTAACTGGGTATGTTCAGTTCTGCTATTGAAATGGGTGTGTTCAATGTTGTAACAGTATTTATGGCCCTGCTAAGTAAGTAAGACCTTTTCCATAAATCAGGAAAGTATCCCAATTTCAAGGATGAACTAATTAATAATGATAAGGGTAAGACAAGGGATTCAGAGCAGCCCTTCAATAATATATTCGGAATACCATCGGGTCCAGAAGTACTCGTGCTAGTGGGTTTAAGACGGTGCAAATTTAATTCAATAAGTGAAACATCTAAGATAGGAGGAACTATCTGATTTACTAAAAAAAAGTCCGTAAGGGTACGAAATTGCAGTGTTAAACGAACATAAAGAATATGTATTTTCGAAAAAGTCAGCAAAACAGTTTGCAATTGACTGATCGCTTGAGAACTCAATACCTTTAAATCTTATTCTTGATGGCTTAGAAGTTGTTCGACGTTTTAAATTAACAAATCGGTAAAATGATTTAGGGTCCTTTTTAAAATTGTGCCTACCTTTTGACAATTACGATTTATAGCATCGACGAGACTCGATATTGTACCGTTGTCTCGCCAAGGAATATCTACGATAATCAGAAGTTAGACTTTCTTTTGAATCTTTAATATTCTTTTCTCTTTATGGTTTTGTAATCTACATAACTCCATAGAAGTCCAAGGGATAGGTTTTTCTACAACAATGGGTTCCATAGGCAACTTTAGGTACAAATAAATGGATTATGTCATAAAATTTCTTAACAGCAAAATCAAATTCGGCAGTAGTACTACAACTGCAGATAGCCTTCCAATCGACAGATAATAAAAGAGAAGTAAGTCTACGAAAGTCACAACGTTTAAAGCAAAATCTAAAAGAATCACCAGAAGGACGTGGAGATGGAGATTGGCGAGGCAATGTTATTGAAAATGAAATGCATATTGGAGGATGGTGGATCTCCTCCGAAGTAGAAATAGGATGCAATTTCATAACTTGAAATGAAAGTGTTTCATTGCTCAAAATCAAATCAAGCATCCTCACATTTAGGTTGGGAATATAATCGTAAATCTGAAACAAATTCATTTTTGCCAATAGTCTAGCGACATCAGTGGACCAATCGCTGTTAGTTAGAGGAGTTAGTGCTTCAGAATCAGGCAACATGTGCCATGATACAGAAGATAAGTTAAAGTCGCCCATAGTTAAGATTGAGAGTTAACAACAGTCAAATGTTCATTACAAACATTAAAATCGGCCGAAGGAGAAATTTAAGAACAGGTAATAAAAAGTTTTTGAGTTCCCAATACAACACAAACTGCAATAAATTCCAAATTATAAAATTCATCGGAAAAAATATGCTCAAAAGGTAGACAACAGGAAACCGCAATTAAGACACCACCACTGATTCTCTCAATTGTATCTCTCCTATAAATCATGCAATTATTACACAGAACCTCAGAGTGAAAAATATCAATTTTTAGCCATGTCTCAGAAAATATAACATTATCAAAACCAAAGTCATTGCAATCAACAAATAAGCGGCTTAATTTAGTATTTAAACCTCTTACGTTTTGATAAGCTAGAATATATTCCTTTTCTAGTTTTTTGAAGAGTTTTGAGACATAGCTGGCAATTTGGCTAAATTTGATCTTTCTCCTCTGCTATTTCTTTGCTAAAACTCCTTGACTAGCACCCTATCTGGCAAAACTTCAGGTTCAACAACCATAGAGAAGACATCTTCTGACACATTTATCTTGAATGAATACTCGTATAAATGATTAGAAGATGATTTAAATTTAAAAATATTCAAGTCAAGGTCACCTTTCAACTTCGACTTTATACTTATATAATATTCAATTTCGTAGGTTGCGGTGTCTGGCTCAAACCGAGAAATAAAAAACGTCTTTCTTGCTGAACTACTTACGAACAGGCCACATCAACCGTTTCAATAAATGGTCTGTCCCCGGTCTGTACGTCAATAAACACCTCACTGTCATTGGCAGGACAACTAGAAACTGGTGTGTGTGTGTGTGTGTGTGTGTGTGTGTGTGTGTGTGTGTGTGTGTGTGTGTGAATGTTCACATTCAATGCTGAAATTGAATTCGGTGGTCTTCCGGTTTATTAGCAGCGGTATCAACATTTTTTTTTTAATTTCACTAGTTATAATTTATCCTCCACCAGAAGACGGTCCTACATCCATCGGCAAAACATTTACCTGTTCCATTATAGGAACCGCAGATATCCCTTTACCGGATGCTGCCTTTTCCGTCGACATGGGAGAATTTTTCTTCGACGCTTTTTTTCATTTTGGTGTAGGTGTCGTCGTCTGTGATACGATGCACTTATTAAATAATTCAGAAAAATTTATAAAATTTATTCAGAATATTTAACAACTTCAATCCCATCTTGGAAACTTTCGCCAATGTATCCTTGAAGAATTTGTAAAACTAAATATCAATTCTTTTACACTGTTCTAATAAAAGCATTAGTTTTTCTAAAGATTACGAGTACTTTACTGAGTTTCCCACAGTTTGGAAGCTATTGGCCAAAAATAGTGCAAAAGATATATGTACAATGTGAAGGTTTTTTTGTTGACATTTTAGCAATTTTAAGGCACTAGATGCAGTTTAATTCGGGTTAGTTTGTTCTACACCTTTTATTCTTGTTGTCTAAGCAACAATTGTGGCAGACACAATTTGAAATGTGTGCTTAACATAAAACACTACTATTATTATTGTAGTTAGTTCTTTTTTTAAAAATCCTCTTTTTCTGTTGTTTTTTTTCAAATGCGCTATCCAGCCATCATTTTGGGAAATTTTTAATTAGACTTTGTCATCGGGAGATATTTGTTACCTGCTTATGGCTATTCCTCAAGAATCGTTTATGATCATTTATCATTTCTTTAAGTCGCATTTTACTTGATTTTTTTAGTCACATCCTAAAGTAATTTAAAATTATTTTGTGATCATAAAATATTTATTGTTTTTTTAAATTTCTTTTGTTGAACTGAATTTTATTTAATACAGTTATATAAAAAAATAAGTATTTAATAAAAAAAAGAGATTTTTTTTATAAAAATATTTTTGAAGAATATATTGGCGGAAGCCACATCCAATCATGCTCAAATTAAGCATAGTACGGGACGTGGTGAAATGGTCAATGCCGGTCAATGTCTTTATACAGCCCCAAATAAATCAATAGATTTGACATTATACCTCTTTAGAAGTCTCCAATTATTTACGAATATGCTAAAATTTCGCATTGTATGTGACGGTGAAATCGAATTATTAGCTCCCGATTTGAGGTTCTGCCTCTGTACAAGCCACATGTTACATTCGATATTGCTCAAATAAAGTATTGTTACGAGTCATGATCAAAAATAAACCAGTCGAAAAGGCCACACCAGGTTTGAAGTCCTGTTACTCAAGAAGTAGCAAAAAATTCCCACAGTAGTATAGGGTATCACATTGTCGGCCATCTCCGACTGTGGACTTTTTTTTCCTGTAAGAGATGAGATTTGGCCGACATTTAAGAGATGCAAAACCGCTGATGAAAAATTATGGATGGTCCCTCCCATCGCTGGACCAAGGTTATTTGTGTAAAAATCGAGCACACTTACGGCGGCCCACTTCCTCTGGCTAAACTTTTTAAAGGTCAATTCGGATTATAATTTTTATCACAAAACGTATGAACTAAATTTAAAATTTCTGCTAGTACATACAGTTATCAAAAATGCTTTTTTCATGTACACTAGGGCGGGTTTGGCGGTATTTAATTTTCGCGGAAATATTGTTTGCCCATTTTGTGAAATACTCTCTATATAGCCTTCAAAACTGGGGATTGGCACCTCTAACTTTCTTTTTTGACTCGCCTTAAAATATATTACGAATCGCAGGTTCATGGAATTTTAATTTTTATTGTATTAAGCAGTGAATAAGAGATCCTCATTCAACATTTTTGTTTGTAAATATAAATAAATACTTTTAAAGCACAAGTTTTTAGGATCTTAAGATCTTTACTTTGTTGCATAACATGTTCTAAATATGATAGTTGAAAATCGGGTACCCGATATAATTTAATGACAAATCAAGAAAATATAGCTCTTGCAGGCACAAAATAAACGAGGGAACGGTATTTATTTTCCGCCGAAATTTGTCATTTCCCCATTTCTGAAATACTCTCTCTAATGGCTACAAAACTAGGGGGTGACTCTTACAACTTTTTGTGTGACCCGCCTAATGTACACGTATACAACTCAAGTCTTCTTGTTTCAGTAGACACCAAGACATTTTGAAGCCTTCAGAAATTTTCAGTTCAATTTTTGAAAACGTAAACTAATTTCCTATCCGCATTTAGTTGTCATTGGTGAGATCGCGCCTCCCAAAATTTGTGAACATGACTGCAGTAAAATTTCGACAATTAATTGACATGGCCATTGGATCTCCTGAGCCAGGACATGTGAATTTCTACGCGCTGCGTTGTCTTCTGAGCTGTATTGCAGAGAAGCTGGACATCATTGATGAGGTTGTGGACTTATCCAAATATAACGCAATTACCCCTTGCAGTGCATCAAATCGTAAGAAGATTGCTACACACATATCCAAGTTATTTTATTGTATGCCTGAGGTTTTTCATCGCTGTATTTTCAGACGATATAAGCCAAGTTGTTGGACATGGTACCCGATTAGGAGGAGGAACAGCTCCTGAAGTTGCGACTGAGATCAAATTAATTGACAATGCCATGGACATTGAAGCACAACCAGAGGCACACACATTGGCCGATGCTCTGGAAACAGATAAACAAGTTTCGACAGAAAAATCGACAGAATCCGCACCAGAAGTTTCAGATAAACTACAGGCAGTTGCTTCGAGAGAAATCACACAGCATTTGGTACAAACTGAAGTTTCAACTACCACAGTCCTTAGCCCTAGAACATCGGTACGGTCCATCAGTAAGGTCGATAAGAACCTTGGGAGCCGCTCGAACCTGTCATTTCAAAACTTGGACGACCGAATTTCCAAGGTAGAATTGACAATAAAGAAACCAACGGTCTCCGATGGCTTCTTTGTTGGCATCGCAATCATGAAGGATCAACTGGAAATGGTGATGGAACAATTGTTGCTTCTTACATACCTTACACTGAGCAAAAAGCCCGATACCCAAAGAGTACAACAGCTCTTAGGTCTAGCTCAGGCACTGTGTGCAATTCGTAACGAAAACGTCAACATAAAGAGTGCAAATCGTTTTGTCCTACCCTCAATACCATCGCTAGATTGGCAGTCGACCGACGTACAACTGACCGAAGAGGTTTCCGAGAAGAATAGCTTGGAGTCTTCACATTCCTGTTCAAAACGTCCCAGCCACTACGAACAAGATGGTTGTCTGTGTTACTCTCCCGGGAGGATACTGAATCAGTTGATGGAACTGAAAGAAGAATTTTGCTCACTCGCCATCGAAGTTAATGAGCTCTCGGCGAAATTAGTCAAACAGGATCGCAAACACACACTGACACTTATCCAAGAACTGCAGGAGCAGATGCTTGCAGTTAAGCTGAGCATCACAACAAGGCCGCTTGGAGGTACGCGTTGCGAACAACACTATGAACATCGCGAATATCAAGAGTTGTCTGGAAGAGGTGATCGCGGAAAAGGTGGACAAGGCGGAACTAGATATTATCCTTGCCGACAAAGTCGACTACAACCAGCTACAGCGTAAGGTATCTCTGGATCAAATGCTGGAAGTGCAATGCGGCATCGACAAACGGTTCTGCGAGGCATTCAGGCAGATCAACGAGAACGACAAAAAGATCGATACGAATGTTGAAACTCTGCAGCGGACCCTGGGCTTCACCGCCATTCAAGGCGTGTTGGACAGCTTTAAGCAGCAAGTCGCGAATGAAATTCGTGCGCTACACAAGTTGCTACAGAAATACGTGGACTCGACCAACGATGAATGTGCTGCGGCAGGTGGCCGCGTCAAAGTTCTACAAGATCTGGCCTGCATATCATGCGACACCGCTTGTGTGATGCGTACAGTGGAGAAGTCTAAGGTGGCAAAGTTGCCCAATGCTCGCCACTCCAACAGCTTAAGTCCTCTCATTACCTATGAATTAAGCACAATTCGTAAATCTGGTGTCATGGGATACTACTGGAAGGATGACTTTCCGCACACACCACATGCATGGTTGAATCAGAAGGGCGCTGGATTGCCACCAAAACAAGTTGTGCCCCGACATGCAGCTGGCACGCACACAAAGACATCTGCTCGTGAACGAGTCGAAAAATTACTCTTAGGCCAAAAATAATACAAGGCATATCCCACATCGGTAAGGCATATCCCACATCGGCAACATCGGAAACAGACGACAATTCCCTTAAAAATACAACATATTTGCCTTTTTTTAGGTTTTAAAATAATAGGACGTTTTATTATTTTATGGGCGAAAATGCAAGCAGCTCCTACAATAGGATGGGGTAAAGAAAACTCAATATGGACGTTGTGAGTTTCTTGTTATAATTATACTATTGAAATGCAACTTATGGCTGTCGAAATGAAAAAGGTTATTTTTTATAGTTCATAAAGCCCATTTGTCCACTATAAATAATACTTATACTCGTATGTACTTGAATTTACCCCTTTTAAAAGTTTCTATTGTGCACAAACTATTTGATTTCACTTGTAAAATTCGTAAACTTGGCCTATATATTTTTATATTATATTCTATATATTATTAATATCTATATTTAAAAACCTTTTTAAATATAATATACATATTTTATATATTGAAGTTCTGCATACTTTCCATTGATTTGAATGCATATCATCATTAGTGGACGCAGAAATGGTACCAAAGAATAGGTCTTGCCTCTTGAATAGGTCTTTTGTGTACTGATCTAGTTAAAGCACTAATAAAACAAGCTAAAGTCGGGCGACTATAGTATACCCCGCACTCCTGGATGTTCCGCAAAACCAACTGAAAATAGATTTTTGGACCACCCTGGACGAGCTCTAAATTTACCCAGATGTCATATATAAATTTGTAAGAAAATTTTATTTATGGTAAAATGGTTTGAACATATATGTAGGAGCTATATCTTAATCTAAGTCCATTTTCTTCCATTTTAACAGCGCGCGTCCTCAGCAAAAGGAACCTACTTGTGCAAAATTTAATCAAGATTGGATATAATTTGTGGCTTTAAAAGCTGAGGACAAAATCAGATCAATCTACCTATATGGGAGCTGTCTCTACATCTAACCGATTTTCCCCATTTTAATTCTATTAGTATATATACTATAATATATATTAATATATATACTCTTTGGTGCTTCCTTCCTTCGAAAAAAAACTAACGTTTGCTAAATGTCATCAAGATTGGATGCATTTGATTTTTTTTCAACTTAAACAAGGACCTTGGTTGGCCCAAAGAGTATATATATTAAAAGAGATTTCGTTAACTCCGAATCTTAACTGTTCGAATGACGAGCTAGATATGGGATTACTTGGGCATTGTTTTTGAGGGAAATTTTATTTGGTTGGCGGGCATTATTCTTTGAAAAAGTCCCATTTTTGAAAAATTGTATTTGAGAGCGAAACTTGAAATCAACCCAAAAAGAAAAATAATTATGAATGAAATCAAGCAAAAAAGAAAAACAATTATGAATGGTTGGTGAGAAAGTGGGTGGGTGGGCGAGACGATGGCTATAAAGAACCACAACAACAACCATTACCAAAACGTATGAAATAAATTGTGAAGCACCAGGCGCACAGGAAAAATCACACGGCATTCGGTCGCCTGGTTTGCTTAAGCAAACAATTGATTTCCAATTGTTTTCCAAGCATGGATACAATTGTAGAATAAGGGACCCTTTTTGTTTATCCGATAATTGGAAATCAACATGTTACAATGATTACCATAAAGAATTTCCAAGCTTACGTTTACTAATGTAAGTTTATAATCAATTTATAGTAAGTTTATAATGTTTATTGGGACATTCCTCTGCGCACACACACGCCTTTGTGTTGGTGTGTGCGAGCAGAGCAATTTCCTTGCGCAGCCACTACTTGTACAACAGCACACATACGTACGTACACACATACCGTTTACGGCTTCTATTGGCTTTCTTTTTTTTCATATGTATGTACGTACGATTGTACATTCAAACAATGAAGCAAATAAAAAAGCAAACCAGGCGACCGAATGCCGTGTGATTTTTCCTGTGCGCCTGGTGCTTCACAATTTATTTCATACGTTTTGGTAATGGTTGTTGTTGTGGTTGTTTATGGCCATTGTCTCCCTCACCCACCCACTTTCTCACCAACCATTCATAATTGTTTTTCTTTTTTGCTTGATTTCATTCATAATTGTTTTTCTTTTTGGGTTGATTTCAAGTTTCGCTCTCAAATACAATTTTTCAAAAATGGGACTTTTTCAAAGAATAATGCCCGCCAACCAAATAAAATTTCCCTCAAAAACAATGCCCAAGTAATCCCATATCTACTCGTCATTCGAACAGTTAAGATTCGGAGTTAACGAAATCTCTTTTAATATATATACTCTTTGATACAATGCAAATGGTTGGCAACATCGATGTCTGTTTTTCACCACACAAAACTACCACCGAAAATCAAAAATCTACCATATGAAATCAGTTGAATTTAGTTTCTTCGGTTGTGTGGTTGTGGTTCGCTATTGGCGCGCGCATTTTTCTCGTGCTAGTAATGATATATATTTCTGTTGGTGTTAACAATTGCAATATCCAAACCAAGGTAGTGAGCAATTGAAGCGAAAACGAAGGCTAAGAACTTTAGTAGCAACTGCTCGCGTATATTCCGGAATGAGTAATGAACAACGGAAAGTGCATATAAATTAGCGTTGCGCATTGGTTGTCCCTGCAATTACATTTAGTTTGCAGTTGTTGTGTTTTTGTTGTTGTCCTTCTTTCCGTTTTGTTTTGTTCTCAAGTATCTTACGAATATGTGCGAAAACCGAATAACCTCGTGCCAAAGGAGGACGGAGATCGCGTTCTATGTACGGACATACCGATACAACTCGCAACTCGGATCTAGTGAGTGTTGTATTAGTTGAGTGGGGACGGGGGACATGTCGTCATCGTCTTGTGTTGTTTGTATGTATATCCCCTATATGTTGGCAAAATTATGAAATGTCGGGTGAAATTTACGATCGGAACGCGCAACGAACGGTGACAAAACATAAAACCGATAATAATACACCACCAACTGACAGCAATATGACACAGTAGTCAGTCAGCCCGCAAACGGACAGTGAAACTTTTAATTTGTTCTATTTTTATTTAGTGTTTGCTCGTTTCTCGACTTTATTATTTTTTTTCAAGTGTTTGTCTGTTTTCCCCGTTCTTCTTTATTATATATATGTGTGTGTGTGTGCTTTATATCTCTTTTCTTTTTGTCTTTCTTTTGCCTCCGACAACCAACCCAACACAACAACAACTTGCCATTCAGAGTATTTTGACCAAAATTTCCCAGTCTCTTGTTCACTGTTCTTCATCTGACGACTCTTTTTTCGTGCGTGTTTCGTCATAAGCCGCAGCAACAACAACAGCAGCAACTACAACATAAACAACGAAAGTGATACATTCATTCGTACAAACAAAAAATCGTATGTTGTGATTTTATAACAACAACAGCGACAAGGTGGAGAAACAGCAACAAACAACCACCAAAAACAACAAAAACAAAAAATTGCTAGCTGCACACATAAAAATCTGAA
The DNA here is from genome assembly GCA_963513945.1 of Hydrotaea diabolus. Lineage (NCBI taxonomy): Eukaryota > Metazoa > Arthropoda > Insecta > Diptera > Muscidae > Hydrotaea > Hydrotaea diabolus. Next base: position 109,505,372 of record OY740717.1, read on the forward strand.
CACTTACAATGGCATTGCAACAACGTGAAGTGGGGGTACAAGACTTTGTGCTCCTCGACCAGATCACAATGGAGAAGTTCATGGACAACTTGAAGAAACGGTAAGTCAGACAAACGGAACCATTTCGCACTTCATGAGGTGCCAATAAAACAAGTCTGTTGCTGCTTGCTCACATTTAATTGTTAATATCGGTCTAGTTCAAGGCAACTCAACTGTAACTGCATGTAACACGTCGTAACACAGTGTCTGCCGTTCAGCAAGCATTTAAGCGTGTCGTGTCATAAACTGGTTTCTAGCCAGTAAAGTTGTTAGCAAAGTCTGGTCAATCCCTCCGCATAGAATTAAGGCTGGCGCGCCTACGTACATGTGTATGTGTAACAACATAAACAAACAGCATGAACGCTAATTGGTTCAGACAATTTTATAGAGCGATTTGATGGATGAGTGCTGAAGATATTGAATTTCACAGAAGAGGATAACGAGATTTTTATTGAAATCATTTACGTCATCCGTGGTGTTCATTTCGATTTGTATAACGTGCGCTCAAACACATTTGTCGTGGTTTACTCAGAACTTCTTCAGTAAATCAGATAGTTCCTCCTATTTTTGATTTTTCACTTTTTAAATTTGCATCGTCTTAAACCAACTAGTACTTCTGGACCCGATGGTATTCCGTATACTTATATATTATTGAAAGGCTGCTCTGAATCCCTTGTCTTACCCTTATACTTATTATTTAAAACATCATTGAAATTGGGGTACTTTCCTGATTATGTATCCACTTCAAAAATTTTGTAGTCTGTTGGATGTATCGACCTATAGAGGGGTTGCTAAATTAAGCGCAATTTCTAAGTTATTTGAAATATTTGTAACAAACTTCGTTTCACATAATGTGGGCCCAATACTCCATCCATGCCAACATGGATTTCGTAAGGGTCATTCTACTATTACTAATCTACTACAGATTTCCTCTGAAGTTATGAATGCTACTCGTATATACATACTTAGAGTTTAGTAAGTCATTTGATAAAGTAAATCACAATCTCTTACTATTCAAGTTAAACATAATTCGATTTAATAATAATTTCATAAGCGGGCTTTCCTCTTATCTCATTGGAAGGAAACATGTGGTTTTATTTGAGAAAATTATATCTTGATCCATTCGTATATCCCACAGGGCAGCCACCTTGGACCTACTCTATTTTTACTATTCATTAACGACTTGCCCCATTCTATTATCAACTCTTATTGACTAATGTTTGCGGACGACGTGAAATTATTTTCTTCTTATCCTAGACTTGCGGACTGTCACATTCCGCAGGATGAATTGGACAGATATAATATCTGGTGTGAATTTAATTTTATGAAATTGTATGAAAAGTAGATTGTTGGCTACTAAATTTCAATTATGTAGCTCTGAATTGACATCGGTTGATTTATTTACTGATCTTGGTTTTATGATAAAGAAAGTTAATATTAATAATCATATCATTACTATGGTAAATAAAGCGTATGGTGTCTTTTATTTTATGAAACGCTGGGCAAAAGAGTTTACTGATCCATACTACGAAACAGCTTTAAATTTCTGTAGTCAGGTCAATTTTAGAATATGGATCAGTCGTTTGGGATCCCCAATACGATTATTATGTGAACAAAATTAAACCCGTGCAGAAACAATGTTTACTGTTTTGCTTAAGAAGTCTACATTGGAATACGGGCTATGAACTCCCTTCTTACAACAACAGGTTAATCTTATTAAATTACCCTAATTTCCTATTTGTTTACTTATACTCGTAGTGTGTCTTATAAGTTTTAATTGTTTCTAATATTGTATCGTATACTTATAGTTTTTCTAATTTTTTAACTGGTTTTGGTTTCTTATTTTGACTAAGTAAAGTTGCCGGTTATATTAAAGTTTGTGTACATTTTCTATTATAAATTTGTGTACCGATTGGCTGTTGAAAAATATCTGTAGCTATTTTACATATATGACGTTTCTTGCCATCTCTCCATTATGGATTGGTCCATAATGTGTACTTTATCCCTACGTCATGGGGACGTGGCCACTCGGTCGGCAGGGGCGGGGGTGAGTGGCGTTGGAACGTTCTTCCAAACAAAAATATGTGGCTTCTAGAGCTTAAGCCTCAAGAAAAATCCGATGAACACATATGTCAGAGCTATATCTTAACTTGAATTGATTATCGTTTATTTTAATAACGTCCTTCCGAGACCCATAAACTATAGTATATAAAATTGCATCAAGATTGGATGCAATATGTAGCTTCTAGAGCTTAAGGCATAAAATCGGATAAACATATTTGAATGGGAGCTATATCTAGATCTGAACTGATTTTCTTCATTTTTAATAGCGTCCAAAGAATGGCCCAAAAAACGTACTCATGCTAAATGGCGTCAAGATTCGACGTGGCTGTGACTTCTTGAGCTATAAACAGAATAATCGGAAAAAACATATATGTGGGTGCTATATCTAAAGCTCAACCGATTCTCTTCAATTTACATAGCGTCCGTCCTTGATTCAAAAAAATACTTTTGCCAAATTCATGACAATCGAACAACAATTGCGAGCTGTAGTTTGATTAAAAGCTTTAGATGAACAAAAGGACGGACAGACAGACATCGCTAAAAAAAAGTTAGTGATTCTAAGGCGATCGGTACACTTAAAGGTGGGCCTAGCTCAAATATTTTTGGTAGTTACAAATGCCATGAAACTTACTCAAAATACCCTGTTCCACAGAGTGGTGCACCGATTTCGATAAAACCTGGTATATTCTTCAAGTATGGGCCAATGAGGAACCCTATTGGTCCACATCGGTCCAATAGAGTTCTTCGCGGTTTCAGAACATACAGCTCTAAAAGACACATATAACACCAGTTTCCTACCAAATTTCAACGGAGCATTACGAGTGACCAACACATATATGTGGTAACATTTTTTCGAATAGGTCCCACACAAGGGTCCCTCCCGAATTAAGGTCCAATCACGCCCAAATTTTGCATTGTACGTTATGAGCGACTGTTAATTTACTGTAGTGCCATTTTTTACTATACTTTATTACTCAAAGGTCCTTCCAGATTTTAGAATCTGCAGCTTTAAAAGCCACATTTAACATCTGATTCCTACCAAATTTCGCATGGAGCGTTTCGAGCGTCTAACACCCCCATGTTCTGTAACATTTGACCATATCGGTCCATGTTTGTTAATAGCCCCACACAAAGGCTCCTTTTAATTTGAGCTTTGTCATGTTTAGAATTCAAAAATGTTGCCCCATCACACTCAAATTTCGCATGGAAGTTATGAGCGACAATTAATTTACCCTACCATTTTGAGTCCGACTTTGCTTAAGCTCAAGACAGAGACGCTTAATCCTCTGAATAGCCGAGTGGTGTATGGTATCTCATAGTCGGCCAGGCCCGACTTTAACATTTTTTACTTGTTTCAGTCCTTTAGTACTTACTTTGATACAGCCCTACCGTCCATACAAAAGCTCTGACGCTCGAGAAACAAGACGTGAACAATGAAATTTTCCGCAGTCTATTAAGATGGTACAGTTTTGCTAGTTTCAAATATTAGCAATACTGGACATGTTTTGGTATAGATCTCATATGCAGATTCCCCGATATCCAATCGGTCTACAGAAAACACTTGTTGTTTGATCATCAAACAATAGGACTAAATTTACCATTAACTTTCCTTTCACTGTTCATTTATTGATACTTATATATTTAAGCGCTTAAATTACATAGAATTCCGAACCCTACACTTGTAAACTAAATTAGTACATACGTTTGCAGTTGAAGACACTTTAAACTAGTAATAATTAAGTACGGCAACAGGAAGACGAAAACTCGTACATCTTAATCGAGAGTTTCAGTGTATGCGTACATTTACGTACACATACACACACTCACCGACATTTACGTAAAACCACTACTTACGAGTTGAACAAAACGCGAATGGGGCATCACGTGCGTTGGCAAAAAGAAACAACGATTTATGCAATTTGAATGTAAAACCAAGAGGCGGAGTTCAATTTCTTGCATTAACCCCCGTACAAGGAAATGGTGTGAAAGGAGGTTAAAATCTCGTTGCCATATCGACGCGTTCAAGGAAGCTCGCATTCCTTCCTTATTCCTAATAAAATATAAACCAGGTTGCTTTCGAAACAAAAAAATGTCCATACATTTTAGATAAATCCTTATCTTTCCGAGGACTAAACAATTGCGCTCATCAAGTGCAATAGATACAAATGAAGGCATTCATTTCTCTCGGTAGAATTTATTATGTAGAAACTGATCGTTTGAGGGTAAATATTTACTCAGATTTTGGAAATATTTGGGCAGTTTAAATGTACCGCGAAAAAGTGAATTTCCAAACATACTTTAATTGAGATCAAAAATTAGCTCAATTCGAGTACATTTAAACACACATACGTAACGTTAGAAAAAAATTAACTTTTTAGATTTTTTTTTCAAATACAAACAGTAACCAAATCTACTGATAACCTAAAAATAACTTAATTGTTAAACTCCAACGAACTTAATATGAATGCATTTTAAATTTTGGAATCAGTTCTTATTAAACATGGCAGATTACACAGTGTAACAAAAAAGAATAAAGTCAAAATACCTGGGAAGTGATATTGTTTTTCTTGTAGATCTTGCTGAGTACAACAAGAATCCGGTTTTGAAATTTCCCAAACACCTACAAAATCTGGAGTTACGGGTAAAAACCCGGTTTTTCGGATCTTACGCACTTATATGCCAGTAACTTGGTTGAATATAAACCGAATTTAACCGAAGAAACTGCGGCCTTTCGAATGGCCGCACACTGAAAAAAATCTGCGTATTTTCCTGTAAACTAATTTTTTTTTTGTAATTTTTGATGCGTTTTTACAAAGAATTTTTTAAAAGAAACCGAACAATTTTAGAACTGAATAATAAAAAGAGTGTTTTTACGAATACAATTCGGTGTCATTTTTAAAAATCCGTTAGAAACTGATTGAGTTTTCAACTTTTATTAAAACAACATTTTTTTGACAAAAAAAATATTTGCCATACTACTTAGAAATGTTTGTTTGACCGGTTTCTTATTAATTGAACATCATCAGTATCCCGTTAAAGTGACCAGCAATATTCGGAAATAATTTTTATTTTATATTTTCCTTCAAAACGTTTTTCCATTGTATAAGTAATTAATTCTTGATATGATAGTGTTCCCCTTGTTCATTACTGAACTGGCCCAGGTTTTTTGGGAAAAAGTCTAGATGTGAATGGAGGAAATGAATTTTAATTGACATGTTGCAGCCCATTTCACCATACGCACTCAAAAATTTATCAACAATCGCGACATAGTTGTCGCTTCTGTGATTACCAAGAAAGGTATCACATAGTGCAACAAAACTCTTCCATGCGCGTTTGTCAATCGCATATGTGATTGGAACAGATGGTAACAGATTTTTGTTATGTAGTTAAACAGCTTTTAAGCCTAGAAATAGCATTACAAATTTTATATACAAAAATTAAAATCTATTAAAAATCAATATGTTTGTTAAATACTTACTTTTACATGAACCGTCAATAATAAGTCGCCATTCGTCTGCCTTATAATTGTGACTTGATGCCGGAAAAAGTTTGGGTACATCAGCGCAATATTTGAGATTACTGTCATTTTTACCAGTCTTGAAACTTTCTTCATATAACAATGTCCGGTCACTTCTTCTACAGAAAGTTCCACGAAAATCTTCATCCACCAAATTCCAACGGCTTAACTGCGACCCAAGGATTTAAGCCTGTCGTTTTGAAAAACTTAAATCGCAAACGAGATCGCAGAAATCAGCATTTCAAAAAAAATGTCGCTCCGTTGTAGATTTGGATTGAAGGTACTCTTATTCCACCAAATATTTTTCAGCTTCAAAACCACATATGCTCGTTGTCGGAACGTTATCATTGCCAGATATCGGTTTTGTATCACTTACAACATTTGGGTACTTTACATTTTTGCAGGTTTTAAAAGTGTGCCCTGAAACATTTGTTTGACAGAAGTAGCAATCATCTGGTTTATGCCAGAGCTTATGATGCCAAGTCAAAGGCGGACAAAAGGGCAAAGAAATTGAAGGTTGAACTTTTTATTTTTTTTTAATGTTGCACAGCAATTTTCACAAACAAATTCTGGCTCATACCAGCGACTAAATTTATAAGAACGATTGAAGTGATAAGAAGTGATAAATCAAACAAAGCAAATGAAAAAAAAACAAAAACAATATGTTTAGATGACAAACGGGATACTGAGATAGATATTCAATAAAAAAAAACGGTCTAACAAATATTTCTGAGTAATTTTGCCAAAAACTGTATTTTTTTCCAAAAATTTTGTTTTAATAAAAGTTAAATTACTCATTCAGTTTCTAACGTATTTTTAAAAATGACACCGAATTGTATTCGTAAAAATACAAAAAAAAAACGTTAGAATACAAAAAAAATTGTATAAGTATCTAAAAAATTCTGTGAAAAAACGCATCCAAAGTAAAAAATTACAAAAATTTTTAAAAAAGTGAGTTTACAGAAAAAACACTCAGATTTTTTCAGTGTGATATTAAAAGTGTACGAGTATACACCATTCCGCATTTTCTTCTTTCCAAATCAGTCGGAAAACTTAAAATCGGTTTATATTCAAACAAGTTACTGGCATATAAGTGCGTAAGATCCGAAAAACAGGCTTTTTAACCGTAACTCAAGATTTTGGAGGTGTTTGGGAAAATTCAAAACCGGTTTCTTGTTGTACTCAGCAAGATCTACAAGACAAATAATATCACTTAATTCTTAAGACTTAATTCTTTTTTGTTACACTGTGTAATTGTTTCTAACTGAATACATACGTTTTGCATATTTATGTTTGATCAATGTTTTACGTCAATCGGCAGACTGTTGCAAAACATAAATAATGATCGTGGCATTAGTTTCAGACCATACGGTCTGAAATCTTGATGGAAATCAAACATTTTTAACTTCCCCGCTTAGGAACGTAGTGTAGAAAATTCCTTTGTTTATTTTTGAATATACTAAATTTAGTTTATTGGGTGCCAGCCTGTGATCGTTTATGCTTCATGGTATATCTGTTGCAATTTAAACTTGCTCCCATTGATTTATTTTGCAATTTTTCCATTCTTTCTGTTTGAGATTCATTGCAACAGGCGAATTAATTGGTATTAAACTTGGAAATCATTTAAAATTGTAATGTGATATATGCAAATGTATTAAGAATACTAATGAAGAAATTAACAAACTATTAAGCGTATCAAATAGCACCATCAAGTTCTATCTTATTCTACAAATAAAATATTGTTTTTTATTATATCAACAATTTCAACAATATGCCAATCTCCATTAGTTTTAATTTGCTCTCGTTTAGATGGAGTATTTTAATTTTCTACCAAGTATTTAATTTCTGCATGTCGTAATCACATTTATTAAATTACAAGGTATCTACTTTAAGTATCACTGCACTTTTTTTATGTGGAATACAAAAAGTCATGTTCAAATTTTGTGGATTCTTTAACTGATAATCTTTGAAAAATATTCCCAATATTTATGTAAAGTACACACAGAGAAAAATCAGATGCAAATCGGTTCGAAGTAAGACAATTCCGTTGATTATGTTAAAAATCTTGATGGAAGTTTCATTTGACATACTTATACATACATAATGATAGTGATAATATTCGTATGGTACAGACAACCTATTCGTTTATACTAATGAAGTGATGTCAAATCTATTGGTTTTCAGAACCGCCTGTTGTGGCAACTAATTGTTTAGTATAAATTTGTTCGTTGTTATCAATAATTAGAAAAGACAACAAATACGAGTGATTTCGTCTTTATAATCCAAAAAGGGTAGTTTATTGTTATAACTCAGTATTGCTACCCAAACATAAAAAATCAAAAAAATTTAAACAAATAATACAAAAAATATAAAAAAAGGAAATTAAATTATTTTCATCCGAATGCCTTAATTCGATATCATGAATGTTTTTATCATTTTTTCTTGATTGACTACAAATTTTTTGTTTTTTGCAGACCAAAAAAAGTGTCCAATGTTGCCAGAAATTCGACAATTAAATGTTGATCTTGATTTGAAAGAGTTTTTATTTAATATGTCTTTGTTAAGTCGAAACCATAAACGAAGTCAATGAATGCATGGTTGCTTTGATTCTTTTTCTCTTACTTTAGCTACTTGACCATTATTTCCCGATCTCAACTTTTGAAAACGGATTTAAAGTCTAAAGCTATTAACTTTATAACTTTTGCTTCTATTTTCTATTTGTCATATTTTCGAATATAATTACATATAAGCACTTTGTCAAAATAATCTAAAAAGTCACTCAATTATTCGGCCCAAAACTGATTCACAACGATAGTCGTCATAAAAACTTTTTCAATATGATTCATGAGTCATTCGCTTACATAAACATTAGAGTGCGTTTTGTTGTAAAATTTTGCCTCCAGTGTAGTCGAATTGAATGGACAATGTACAAAACGATGCAAAAAAATCTTGCTAGTGGGTTGAGGTGCAAATTCGAACTGGTTTTGAATTTTCTTTTAAAATTGTTTAAACCGTTTGGATTTATTTTTAAAAGTCTAACTAAATCTTCAATATCAACATTTATAATATGTTTTAGTCACTGATCATCATTGCAACACCAGACCCACAATTACTACTGCCGCTTATGATAGAGTTGGATCAAATAATTATCTTTAGCAAGTCTTGCTGAATATTCTAGAGCTACGAGTAGAATATTTTTATATCAGCAAAAAATTGATAGAAAACATTTATCTGGCACTGTGTACTCAGAAAACTATCTGATATTATCGGAGTGATGACCCTGCGTACAATGATACGACGGTTTGTGGGGTTGAGTCTGGCCGCCAAGCTCCAGCGACCATAATTCTTTTGTAGTTGAAATTAGGTTTAGGAGTATGAGTTTCTACTGCTTTTATGTAAATGGTTGTCATTGAGCAAAAAAGAAATACTCGTACTGAGTTTTGTTACTCCTAGTTTAACCTTTCTTTGTGGTTCCTTCGTAGGCCGCTGTGGTGTGATTGTAGTGTGCACGACTACCATGCCAGTGAACGCCCCAGGTTCATCTCCGGATAAGAACGTCTATCAATTTCTCAGCGGTGCGTTTTTACCTAATAAATGCCGGCGCCTTTAAGAGTAAGAGACTTATTTCCAAGCCACACAAAGAGAAAAACCTAGTTGTAAATTGTTTGGAACGCTTTCACATCCCACAGACTTGCCTTAAAATAAGTTTCGACCTTTTAGAGTTTAAAGAGCATAAAGTTAATTGATTCTTAAAACGTTTTTAAAAGTGGTATTTTCCTGCGACAGTTTGGATTGTCAAACTTCCATTAATCATAGTTTCCCTACATATAAATATTGCTTTAGAATAAAAGCGAATTCTATAAAAAATGTTTTTTTCCTCATCTGTTTAATAAATAAATAACTAATTATCTGTAAAAAGCACCCGGTTTCAAAACTCACCCTAATGAATAAGAAATAAATGGAATATTAAATACAACAACAACGAAACTATGAAGATTTTAGAATTTCTCAAAACAGCGAATATGTACTTCGTCGTACAGTTGATGGCGTCATTCGTGCTCTATGCGAGAAGATGCGATATAAATTTAAACGGAAAACTTTAAATCCCAATACTCGCTCATTCTCACACTTTCATCCACCATCCCCGCCTCACTCCCATTGCCGCTTATAAAAACACAAACAATTGTTTGTTTATGTCAGTAGAGGAGCATAAACGAGTTTCTCTCTCATGTCAGTATTTATTTTGTGACGAGACTGGCGAAGATATGCGAGTGGGGCGTTCATGAAGGCAACATCCACAAGAAGAAAGTGAAATTACATTTTTCAGTTGGATACACTTGATGCCACAGGTTTGCGCAACAGGCCCCTATCATCATCAACTTCGCCACAATTACACTCTTCCCGCCTCGGTGGTAATTGATGATGTTCTTTATTTATGTTGATTTAAGTGTTACGATTTATTAACAATTTAACACCTCGTTCCCTTCGCTAGACATAATTGGGGCCGAGACCAATAAAAAACAGGTAAAAGCTCCAGCAGCCAAAGCCACTTGAGTCTGAGCTGCCAACTGGGTGGACGCACTTGGAAGCGCAATAAAGCAACAGGCAGACATCTTCTAAAAAAAAGTGGAAGAACGCCGACCGACTGTGGGCTAACGCGTAACATAATTTACGGCGTCAAATTGAACTATCTCACTGCACTGTTTGTATACGTATGTATAAGTATAAGTACTTATATATCTCAATTACGCCGGGAACGAGTCCCTCTGAGCTTCAGTATCTTCGTCTTTTCTAATATAAATACAAGAAACTTGCACAAAGGTAATTATATGAAAGCACAGCAACAGTAGCATAGATGAATCCGAAAAAGATAGACAGAACATAATTAACCGGCGAAATTAATTGAAATCAATGCCAGAGGATTGCGATTTTTCGCTCCTCCTCAAAACAAACATTCAATAGAATTCACACTAATAAGCTTCCCGAATTCTATAATACATCATCTCAGGAGTGCTCCAAAACTACTAAAACCAACAAGTGGACAAATTAATTTCGGTCGAGCCGAAGCATATACAAGTATGCATACCCTCCATCATGGCCGGAGTCCAATATGAAAATGTTTCCAAGAGGACGAGGAGGCACTGCCCACTTTTCCATCAGCGGGTGTTTCTTTGCATACCAACATCATAAATTCCAACTTCTACCAATCGTCCTATCAGTATACGTTCACGAGATAAAGTCTTTCAAAGGGCGGTGCCGCGCCCTTTTGTCCAATTTTAACTGAACATAGTGTATAATAAATTGCTAATCAATGGGTTCATTTTGTTAAATTCCTATAACGATCGATCCGATTGTGTGTGGCTTTTCCAAAAGATTGTGTTTCTTTCTATGTCAATATCGAAAGTTCCAATTATTTTCGTTACATCTCCAACAGTTCATGCGATACGGTCTTTCTAAGATCAGTGTTGTAGGGCGCTGCCACGCCCAATTTTGAATCACGTCGTCATGTGACCATTTGAACGTAACATAATGTCAACATTTTGTAACGATCGAAATTTATATAAGCGAAAAACCACCAAAAATCATACAAAAGTATTTTTGGAGGGGTTTTCAGAGGTCTCAGTCCTTGTGTGGGGAAAAGTTTTCGCCACATATCAACACATAATTCTGCAAAATTTCAGCTACCTAGCTTCAATAGTGCGACCTGTAGTTTGCTTTTCACAGACAACTTATGGGGTCTCTGACCAGTAATTCAAGGTATTGCAAGCGGAATAAATGAATTAATATATCCTCTGTGTTAAGATCGATGGTGTAAAGGACGAAAACACTTTTTGTTGCAATCACTAACTACCAGTATTTATAATCTTGATGTAAATGCAACGATCGGGTAGGTTCTAACCTGGTAAAAAGCAATACTTTTTTAGGTCTATTTTTATCTCGAGTGGATACCAATGATGGAAAGCATTGTACAATTGTTCTATTTGTGGTAGAATTGTTCCATTTGTTGTACAATTCAGTGACGTGCATCAGAATATTATTTTATCATTTTTTTTACACAAGGTTATGATAAACTGGCATTTATTAATGTTAATCTATTACCAAGATTCAGAAACAGAACGCATTCAAATTGAACACTTCGGTCCATGTGAACTCAAGCGAAATCTTTAAAAAATCCCTTTTGAAAAAATACCTCTAGATTGTTCATCCAATTGTTGCAACGAAGGTACGCACTAGATTGACTGTAGCGAAAGCCGTGTATTGCAATGCACAGATAAAGCTAGACGTTGCTAAGCTATCGTCACAACAAGCAAACAATGACTTCACCACCTATCTATCTTAATTGCTACGACATAACACTCGACCGCCCAACGATATAGGTCGACAGTAACCAAAGAAAAACAAGGGTATCGAACATCGCTCTGACGTAACCTATGGTACGACAGACAGCGAGTGTAAAAATGTTACAAATGTAAATAATGCTACCCATAACGCCCATGCATCTCTACCACGATCTGCATAGGAGAATTATCGAAAGGTACGAAGTTAAGTGTCCTAAAACTCGGGTTTTCAGAAAACCGGTATTTCGTTTTTTTTTTTTTTTTTAAAATGACTGTTTGTTTTTTTAATTAAAAAACAGGCATTAACCGGCTTTTGACTAAGAATGGAAAATATTTTCCCATTCAGCAATAAAGTGAGTGACACCATTAATAGACTATGAGAATGCTATGATCTTCTGGTTTAGCAAAAAAGCCAGTTGAAAAAAAGTTTTTGGACCCCCTTAATGGGCTCTTTATTTATCCAGATGAAACAAAATTATTTTTTGGCTTCATTGTTATTGGATAAATATGTATACTGAAAACCGTTTTTGGGCTCGCAGACCATTTTTAAGGGGACGATATAAAAAATGGGGATATATGGTTCAAATTGTTTTTTTATTTACTGTAATGAAATATACCAAGTTTGATCGAAGTTGGAATTTAAATGGGTGTTTAGTGCTGTTGTATGTATAAGTAGAATCGGGACTGGGGCTGACAGATCGTAAAGAACTGTGCCAACATTTAACAAGGTTGGATGTAAATGGATGTTTGTGTGTAACTTGCAGATCGTAAGACAAATTCGGTCGAAAATGTGTTCAACAGATCTTAGATCCAAAGTTCAACCTTTCTAATAAAACCAGAAATTTGAAAAACTGTCAGTACTTTTTTTACAGTCGATTCAAATTTAAAATTTTAAATGACCGACCCTATATCATGAATATCGCTATTTCACAATTGCGACCTGTAGTTTAATTACAAGCTTTTTATAGGCAGCAGATCGACTGACATCTTTAAATCTAATCTAATTTAAATCACTTAAAGGTGAGTCTATCTCAAATTTGTTCTAGTTTCAAACATTTGCCATGCAACTAACTTATAAAACCCTGTTTCACATTGTGGTGCAGGGTGCAAAATACTACTCTGTACGGGCAAATTATGAAATTTCCTTGCTTTTTCATACAACAGTCAAAAAACCCGAAACCCGACAGAAAAAAGCCGGGTAAACCGACATGTCGGGCTTTATCTTGTTTTGTGAAAACGACTGGCATGTTTGGACATAAAAGCCGGAATGTCGGCTTTTCAGTTTCTGTTTTTGGTAAGGAAAAAATGAGGATACTAGGCAACAAAAGATACTAGAAATTGAATTGCGTGAGTGTAAGGAGATGGCCAAAAACTCTATCAAAAAGTCACCCATTACATTGAGGGTGCAATTATTTAAATTAACTCTTGTGCAGATGAAAAAGGAATTATGGTGACAGATACGGCAAGTGTACTGAGTATATGAAGATAAAACTTTTCCAATCTATTGACGCCTAAAGGTTCTGGTGGAGAAGTACGCTACAGTACCAATCATTGATGACGGCGTAGTCGTAGTCAAGACACCAATCAAGGACGAGGCTGGAGGATATGATCTGGTTATAAGCATTTACCAACTCATCTACACAATTTTAAAAGAAAACATGTCTGATGATTGGAATCTCATATTATATGTCCTGTTCATAAAAGCGTCAACAACATCATTGGCCCGTATTAGTGTGGCTTTAGGCCTGGTGCATCTACAACTGACCAGATCTTTAAATTGCCAAATCCTGGTTACACCAAGAGAAGAGCAAACTCACATTTACCATAACTGTCGATTAATAAGCTGACTGTGACAGACCACTGCAATCAAAGCTGACTTTTGTACCACGCGAAACTGGTGCGTCTATGTTAAGTGCCGTTGACTGACACAAAATGTGCACTTATAATTGAGGAGGACCTCTTCCAAACATTCATATAGCCCGTGCTTTTAAAGGGCGCTGCAATGTAAGTACTCGCGCAAACGGATGAAGCGATGCTGGAAGTGCTTGAGAGGAAGATTCTTCGTAAAACTTATGGACCCCTATCGGCGAATGAACAGTACGCTTGTATGCCAACATCGACGTAGTCGGTTGTATTGCATTACAACGATTAAGCAATTTTTATTTTACTCAATTTTTATGTCATACCACGTTTACGATATTGGGTTCGGGATTTATGAGTCAAAGTTACATTTTTATATCCCTACCGAAGGTTGGGCTCATGTTATGAATTATTTTATAAAAATACTTAACATTTTTCTACATTTTAGTTACATACGAGTAATGGTTTCTTAGTTGAGTTATATTTTTAAATAAAAAAGACATCATAAAATATTTTTGTTCCTATGATTTATGAACCATTGAACCGAACCATAACCACACTTCAAGAATGCATAAAAACAAAGTGTAAAACCGACACAGTGGTTCAGACATGCTCTGAACTGAACAAACCTACCCGAATTCTGAAATAAATCTCACTAGATTAAGAGAAGTTCCTCGTTTATTTCCTAATTGGATGTTTAGGAAGATATGTTAATAAGTAGCTTGCTTGTTCCAACTAAAGAGGTTTTTTAATTAAACTGTTTGACTGCATTTTATCACGAAATAAATGGTCCTCGCAACTATTCGCAATATGAAATGATTTCCACACACGACACGTTTGCGTATCATGAAACATGCAGTAGTGCTCGCTCGTTTAAAGAGCAACTTCTCCCTCACACATTGGCGGTTTATTCATACAAAAACACGCAAAAGGGCAATGGAGATATACATATATAAGTATTGCTTGTGCGATATCGGAAATGAAATGACAGATATTCGTTATATTCTACTAAAGGGTAATTGTGGTGCTTTTTTCTCTCGTTGCTTTAGGTGCCTTTTTTAGTGCTGTTTTTGAAAGTCGGGGAAAAAGTTCATTACTTTTGTATACACATGTGTCCAGACGGAGATGGAGATCACTACAATACATAAAGGTGCTACAAACAGAATGACACCTACATATACCCCATTATGGTGGAGGGCTAAATGAAATGCGTCTTCTTGGTTTTAATTTGATAAATTTAAATCGGGCAAGGACTGGACTGATGCTATAAGTTTGGTCTCCTTGACTAACTGATTATGTGCGTACAGAAAATATTAATTTTTTAACAAAAGAATTCATATCAATTTTATTTGTATATATAGGGTGATCCATTTAGATGTATTTTTTCCAAAATAAAAAAATACAAAAATTGAAATCAAGTGTGGAATCTTTATTGTTCATTCGAAAGGAAATTTTATGCCATTTTTTTTTGAATAAAATTTCCTTTAAATGTTGACCGAAACTACGCCTCAGGGTGTCCATTCTGAGGGTCCAATTTTAGATGACTCCTTCGAGCATTTCGACCGGTATGACGTTATTGACACGCATAATGTTGGCTTCCAAAGTAGAATTTGGACTTTACTTAGCCCCAAAAAAAATCTTTAGGTGTGATATCACACGATCTAGGAGGCCAACTCACCGGTCCAAAACGTAAAATTAGCTGCTCTTCAAAATTACCTCTAAATAGATCCATTGTTCCAGCAGCTGTATGTCGTCAAGAATACGGGCTTTAATTTCAGGCAGCAAAAAGTTCGATGTCATGGCGCGATAGAAAGCACCATTCACGGTTACGATGCGACCATCATCATTTTTTAAAAAAGTATGGAGCGATGATTCCACCAGCCCATAAACCGCCCCAAACCGTGGTTTTCTCTGGGTATAATGTTAACTCTGGAACCTCTTCTGGTTGCTTTTCAGCCCAAATGCGATTATGATGTTTATTGACGTTGCCGTTGAGCCATTAATGGGCCTAGTCACTGAACAAAATTTAGGTCGAAAACATTGGATCTTCTCATTCTGATTTTCAAAATACAGTTGCGCGATTTGGAGACGTTGTTGCGGTGTAAGTCTATTCCTGATTAAATGGCAAACAATACTAAAAATAAAAAAAAAGTTAAACACAGCCTACTTAAAAAAATAACCCTAGATTGATCACCTGTTACTTATGATTCAAAGCCCATTGGCCCAATTAAAATTAATCACAATATGCTTTAAAAATCCGGCCAAAGAATTCAAGGACCTAACCATGAGTTAACATTTGTGTTTTCTTTCATTTCATATGCTATTGGTCGCAATGTCTACCCCTTTAAGGGTTACATGACCTCACCTACGCAAAGAACGTACTGGGGGCTGCACTCTATGGTTGGGGTCACAATTGAACTTGCTTTATCCGCGCGAAATATTCAATTAGTTGCAATGCTTTAGCCATTCCAATGTTGTTCTTGTAACAACTATATGTTGAAAATTGTTAGTCGTATCCGTCTATACGGGACCTGTTACGATATTCAGTTGAAGGAACCGCGAACATTTGGAGGTCATACCTACTCCGCCTTGGCGGACCATCTTGTCCGTGGGATGGTAGTTGGGATGAGTGCTTAGACAACAATGTTGTGTGTGCGAACGGTAAGGACCTTCGTATCCTCATATAGATGGTCCTTATAAGAAATAAATGTGCTAAGATACTCGAAGAAAGTTCTGGCGAAGTACTTGTGGCCTTTGCAATAAATCGATGAAAATGGCTAATGTTGCCACTGCGCTCTGATATTGCATTGGATCAACTCCGTGGCCCCGGACGCTGCTACATTAGCACGTCGCCAGGCGATAATCAGATGCAATCGGAATGTACGTATTCGTTTGTAAATGTTTGTGTAAGTCCGTTTGTCTGAATGTCTACTGCCACGAGCCCAGGGATACCTGTGCGAAAGACATCTTTTTGAAGATTTGTTGTTCCTATTGAGGTCAAATTTTTCGTAATGCACCCCCCCCCCCCCACACCTTCCATGACTTTCGTTTGTTTTCTTTATTGCTTTTCAATTCTTTTCGACATTACGACTTCCTCAAGTACATAAAACGAAACGTTCACACTCGTACCGGTTCTGTTCTGGGCCTTGTTCAATGTGAAGTTTATGGCGGCCATAATATGACGCCTGCAACTGATAAACCCAATAACCGAGTACTAATGTTTAATTGGGTACAACCCAATACATATACAAATATACCAGTGATTAACTTAATACTAAATACAGTTGCGTAAGCAGCAGCTGTCTGGTTAAATGCGAATCGTATTACTGTTCCAAACGTCGATGGTGTGGCAGTCTAGGACCGGTTGTCCACATTCGCTAGGCTTCCAGGACCTGAACGCCATGAGCGTAGATTTATCAAATGGTCTGTCTGTTGGCCGCCAGTGGGATGCGACACACATTTTAAATTTGAATTGCAATATTGCGAGACACCATATCCCGATGACTCAAACTAAAATTTGAGACTGTTAAACAATTCTTTTTCAACTCCTATGCCTCTCAAAACTTTACCATTCACTTCCAGAGATTCTTTTAGATTTTGTTTCAAACGCTGTGATTTTGAATGTCTCAATGCACTATTGTCAGCTGTAGACTGGAATGGAATTTGCAGATGTGATAGTATTGAGGAATTCAGTCAAGCCTTGATAAATTTTTATGATATTTTACAGGGATTTGTATCTAGAACGGTGCCTAAGGTACCCGTTACTATTACTAAAATTATTCCTTGGTCTTCTAAGGAATTATGCAGATTAAAAAATATGAAAACTAAGCTTTTTAAAAAATTTAAGCGTACTGGGTTAAATACTGACTATGGCAAATATTCTGTGGCTAGACATAAATATAATATTGAGTCTCGCCGGTGCTATCGGTCCTACTTGTTGAAGGTTAGGGATAATTTTAAAACTGACCCTAAATCGTTTTACAACTTCGTTAATTTGAAACGTCGAACATCATCTAAGCCAACTAGGATTAGATGTAACGATGTTGAATTCTCTGATGATCAGTCTATTGCAAATTGCTTTGCTGATTTCTTTGAATCTGTTTATTCTTCGCGTTCGTTTGACGCTGACATTTCTTACCCATATACTATTTCTGCAGTTAATCAGGTTGTTCCTCCTATTTTAGATAACTCGCTGATTCATTTAAATATGCAACGTATAAAACCCACTTGTACTTCAGGCCCAGATGGGATACCGAATTTGTTGTTGAAAGGCTGCGCAGAATCTCTTGCTTTGCCGTTGACCTTATTATTTAATTCATCATTGAGACTAGGGCACTTCCCAGATATATGGAAAAAGTCGTATTTGACACCACTCCATAAGTCAGGAAGTCTGTTAAATGTTTCGAACTATAGAGGCATTGCTAAATTGAGTGCAATTCCTAAACTTTTTGAGAAAATTGTTACCAATTTCATTGTACATGGCGTGACCCCTATTTTACATCCATGTCAACATGGATTTCGTAGAGGCCATTCCACTATAACTAATCTGCTACAGTTTTCATCTGAAGTTATAAATGGGTTTGTTTCTCGTAAACAAACTGACGTTATCTACACTGATTTTAGTAAGGCATTTGATAAAGTAAATCATAGGCTCTTACTTTACAAGTTAAATAGAATTGGATTCAATTATAATTTTTTAAATTGGCTTTCTTCCTATCTAGTTGGTAGGGAGCAAGTGGTATCATTTGAAAATTGTATTTCTAGAACAATTCATATTTCCTCTGGTGTCCCACAAGGTAGCCACCTTGGTCCGGTGCTATTTTTATTATTCATAAATGACTTACCGGAATCTATTACCAAATCCAGCATTCTTATGTTTGCTGATGATGTAAAAATCTATTCATCTTATTCAAATAATGCTGACTCTACCAAATTGCAAGATGACTTGGACAGATTCAGTAGATGGTGTGATATGAATTGCATGGAACTCAACTTAAAGAAATGCAAACACAAGAGTTTCTTCAGATCTAAAATGTTGCCCTCAAAATATAACTTATGTGGCATTGAATTGGCATCTGTCGATTCATTTATTGATCTTGGTTTTATGATGGACAGAAAGTTAAATTTCAATAATCATATTATTACAATGGTAAATAAAGCATATGGCGTTCTTTTCTTTATGAAACGTTGGGCAAAAGAGTTTACTGACCCGTATACTACGAAACAGCTGTTTACCTCACTTGTGAGACCAATTTTGGAATACGGCTCGGTGGTATGGGATCCCCAATATGATTCTTACGTAAACAAAATTGAATCTGTGCAAAAGCAATTTCTACTTTTCTGCTTAAGGAATCTTAACTGGTCTTCTGGTTATGAACTACCATCCTATACCAGTAGGTTAAATCTCATTAAATTGCCCACATTAAAGAGTAGGCGAACAATGATGAATACTATGATGATATATAAAATTATTCGAGGGACTGTTCCGTCGGACTTTTTAATATCAAGAATTTATATTAATGTCCCGTTAAGACCTTCGAGACGCTATCAGTTTTTACACTTGTATTTTCAACGATACAATTACGCATGTGGTGATCCAATTCGTAGAATGTGTGCCGACTTCAATTCCTTATTTCAACTAATAGATTTTTCCTTAAGCTTCGATGCATTGAAATCTATTATTATTTTTCATTTAAACTCACATTCTGTATAATATTATTAGTAGATACTAGATTCTAGCTTTAAGTATTAATTCTTATTGTTTCTTGGTGTTGGGTATTATTATTGATATTTAAAGATTATGGTGGTGGGTACATTATGCCTATTTAAATTCTCTATATTAGTTTAGATTTATTTATGTGGTATTTACCGGTTGGCTGTTGACTTGTGTCTGTAGCTAATCTTCGAATGATGTTATTTGTTGCCATCTCTCCGTTATGGATCGGTTCATAATGTGTACGATGTCCCTACGTCATGGGGATGTGGCCCCCTCGGTCGGCAGGGGCGGGTATGAGTGGCGGCGATGGGAACGTTCGAAAAAAAAAAAAAAAAAAAAAAAAAAAGTAACCTCTATATATGATTTATGGGTATTTCCAGCATTGCGAACGGGACACTCATACGCTTTAAAGTTAATAAAAAGGTACGAAAACATAACAATTTTAAAGCTCTCATTAAAGTCTTAATTGCTTTTCAGTTTCTCTACATTTGAGTGCAAAATACAAATTGTATAACTTTAACGTTCTCCAAATACCTTAGATTAAGGTTAGATCGCGAACAGGACAAAAAATGGATGTCATTTTTGCCAGTATGTAGTAAGACATTAACTATTGAACTGTATTTTGTTTTAAAATACCGAAATAGATTTTTTTCTTAAGCGCTTTTGATTTTTTCGGTTATTTATAGGCACGGAGAAAGTCTTTATACTTTATAGTCAGCACTATACTCCTTTAGT
The DNA here is from genome assembly GCA_963513945.1 of Hydrotaea diabolus. NCBI lineage: Eukaryota > Metazoa > Arthropoda > Insecta > Diptera > Muscidae > Hydrotaea > Hydrotaea diabolus. The sequence continues at coordinate 109,525,641 of OY740717.1, forward strand.
ACAATTGGCTTCAAGAAATGTGTATCCTTAAAATATCGAAGCCAAAAAAAATCATACAGCTGACAAACCAAAGTCATTTTAAGAAAAGACACCGTTCGAGTAGCAGTGTCTATTCGATTTATTTTTATTTTTTTGCACTCATTAAAAGTTACTTTAACGCAATCAAGCTATAGACCGTAATTGTTATCCGGTCTAAATGACATTTGGCTGAAATATTTCACATGATAAAAACCGTTTCGCATTCTGATTAGGCTGCCCGATTTTAGGTCCTGTCACGCTAGAAACCACAGAGGAAAATTAGTTGGAGATCGGTTCGAACTAAAGGCTGGCGCTGAGGCATAATTGAGGTTCTATGCCGTTAATGTGCCGAATTATCTCATGATTTAGTTCCTGAATTGTTGCTGGCTTATCGCGTACACCTTTTCTTTCGAATAGCCCCAAAGAATGAAGTCCAACGGTGTCAAATCACATGATCTTGGCGGCCAATTAACATCGCCACGACGTGAGCTAACACGGCCATTGAACTTGTCGCGCAAAAAAGCCATTGTTTCGTTAGTGGCGCCGTCCTGTTTAAACCACATATCGTCCACATCCATTTCTTCCAATTCGGGCCATAAAAAGTTCGTTATTATCTCACGATAGCAAACACCATTCACAGAAACTGCCTGACCGGCCTCATTTTGGGAAAAAATACGGCCCGATGATGCCGCCAGCCCATTAACCGCACCAAACAGTCACTCTTTGTGGGTGCTTTGTTTTTTCGACAACTCTTGGATCATCATTCGCCCACTCTTGGATCGACAACTCTTGGATCATCATTCGCCCAAATGCGAAAATTCTGCTTATTGACTGAGGTGAAAAATGTGCCCATCACTGATAATAATTTTCTTCGAAGATTGATTTTCATTTTCATAATAAGCCTGAATAACTTTAACGCGTTGCTCGCTTGTGTATCTTTCCATGGTTCAAATTGAGTTAGTCTGAAATTGAGAAATATTAAATGAAATGCAGAAAAAAACTTGACGTTTAGGTGTGGTTCACATTCAACATCGGCCCTTAGGATTTAACCACCCTATACAACAAGTCTATAAATTAATTTCGAATTTTATTTACGGTCCATTGTAGCATAGGCGGTACATTAAAATGTCAAAATTGCCTTTTATCTACACATTGCTTGATTTTAAAATTAAATAAATAAATATGATTTGTTTTCGAATGTAAAGGCACCGGCCACTTTTAAACCAGGGCGTGTCCCTTGCCAATGAATGCATGAAATATATAATAGACAAGGTCTTTAGAAGTTCATAGTAAAATGGGCGGTGCCACATTCTTTAGTACAATTTTTGCATAAAATACAATTGAAATTTCGGGGTCATTAATTTCCTTTTGTCCATTATTTTTGTCAGTAAAACGACTTGTTTTAAGGGAAGCGGCACTGCCCACTTTTCCAGATGGGTAAGTTGCTTCTTATGATTTAATATTTCATGAGATATGGTGTAATTTTCATGTATTGATTAGCCGTTGAAAACATTGTGCAACACTAGGAAGTGATACTATTTTTCTTGTAAGTCTTGTGGAGTACGATCCGAAAGTCCTCCAAAGTCATTGAACACGATTTTGCTTACAATTACAAAAGCCTGTAGCTTAGTGGATTATCCAAATAATTAAGGATTTTAAAAAGCAAACTTAATAAAAACATCGGAAAAGCTCAAAAGTGACAAAAAAAATTGTAACAAAACTGCGTTAGCCGTAAAAATACTTACAGAATTTTAATAGTTTCCTAAATAAAATATATATCCTTTCCATTTCATTCGATCTGACTACCTATTAGAAAAATATATGTCGGAAAGGCAATTGAAATATCTTCCGCCAAATGCCAAGCGCACCTGTTAAAGTAGACCGTAAAACCTGTAAAAGTAGACTGATATTTGAAAACTCCGTTCTATATTTATATGACTACAAATTTTTTTTTCATTGACTTTTTAATTGGCCCTTAAGTGTTAAATATAATTAAGTTTATATCTGTGGTTCCATGAACTGAAAACTCTTGTACACGAACCAACATTATGTTGTTCTGATGGAATACTTAGAGTACACAGAACTACAACCATTAGGCTGGCAAAAAAAATCGTGGCAAGGTAAGCATTTCTACCAATGGCATGATTAATTCATTGAATTTTTGTAAATACTCCTATATTATATTGTTTCCTGTTATTCCTATAAAGAACCAATGGACAAAATGCTCGTATTATAGTAATGTTTTTTAAAGTCGATTTCCCTATTTTTACGCGCGATTTTATTCTCTCCTAATGTTGTTGTTTACTAGTATCTCAAATCGGAGAGTTGTACACGATAATTCTTAAAATTTTGGCCGATAGCTTTTGATGATGCAATAATTGAATAAATAACGACAAATCTGGGGTTTCTAGCCGATAGTGTAAGTAGTGTACACTCCACACCACTGTCTACCTTACCTCCTCTTTCTATGAAAAATGTCTTATGTAAGTTGCGGCCTTCTGCATTGGCGCCAACGACATTAGTTTGTGTAGGCGACCATTGGGCCGATGCCTTTACTTTCAGTTCCTATTCGTATTGTCCCGCATAAAAGCTTTGCCTGCATTTGCCACTTTTAAGTCAACCCCGAAATCTTATCAACTCTGATACGAATATTCACACTTCAAATACTAAAAAGCCCCTATCAGTCGTCGCATGATTTATAAATGAAATTGTTTTTCAAAGAAATTGGCATTGGAATTGATAAAAGGTGCTAAATCAAGATAAGATTATGTATGTGGATATTATACACTTTGTACAGTTGTGATTAGTCAGAATTTCACAAATAATGCGTTACTCTAAGGCCCAATATTCCATTGAGGAAAGGTAAATAGCAATTAGTTCCACTAAAGTAGTAAAAACCATAAATTTGTGTCGAATCGAAATTAAAGTGCCTTGACTATAATCTCACAGTTTCATTAGCTAAATAAATGTATGCTGATTTGCGGTTATTTTTTAACTAATTTACTTTTACCTGGAAGAGTGAGTCCTTAGCACAATTGAGTTTGTTAAATAAGATTTTTGCTTTTTAATTTTATCTTTGGGGCCCACGAGTACATTCTTCGATTTCTTGATTATTATTGACTTTGATAATCGTTAAAAAACATGCATAAAGGTCTACAATCGGACTGAATCTATACGATGATTCCCTATATCACTCTAGTACATTAGTGTGTTGCTTGAAATTCACGTCCTAGGTAATGGCACATCTTTACCTGGTAATGCAAAGGGCAATGATTTGGACTAACCAAGCTATGGTCTACTCGAAAGCATATTGATGTCAACCCCTGTGCAAGTAGAATGAGCCCCTAGGATAGCAAAAGTATGTGGGTCCAGCTGGGCGCATTTGTGAAACTTTGCTTATAAGTAAATGTTCTGATTGACAATTTGTATATCTTCTCAGTAACGAAATGCCTATTAAATGTCCGGTATGAAGGCATCACTCCTTTTCAATCCCCTTATAGTAAAAAAAATATGCTATGTAAATCTCTCTTTCTGTCGAAAGAAACTGCAGGTCGAAATACTGAAGCTAGTTGTCTGAAACCTTTTCAAGGTATGTGTTTCAGAGTATGTTCTATTGAACATGCAAAGTTTCCTCTTACAAGAATTGACTCAATATTGTCAAAATCAACTCCGACCGCTATTAAATGTTCACATTATATTACGTTCGGCCAAAAAATAAAATCAGGGTATTTTAGGTCATGATTGGACAAGGAGGCGTGGCTCCGCCAATACAACTCTGAACATACAGACACTGTGTCTTCCAAAATATTGAATATGCGACGATTGTATTTGGTGGCCAAGCCAATGGTGCCACGCCCTTTCAAAAAGTATCTTACTGAACAAGATAATATAGCGATCATAACAATAATTTAACAGAATCACTAATTGAAACAGAAATTATTTTAGATTATGTTATGTTAAAATTGGAACAAAATACGTGGTTTTGCCCATACATATATGGAATTAGAAAGGTCATACCTTAAAAATTATAAGAGATATGATAATGATTGTGGGTTCATATGATGTTGGTGTTGAAAACAGACACACTTAAAAAAGTGGGATGTTCTACGCCAATTTTAAAAATGTCTGATCCTTATAAATAGTATTCAATTCTTGATTTAATAATTATCACAGACCGTATAAGGTTAGTGTTAGACACTTGTGCCGGCTTAGCTACAATGGACCTCAATCCATTTTCACTTGTTTGAATAGAAAAGTTTTTATGAGGTGTTTAATTCGATCAAGCTCACATGAAGCATAGAGCGTTAAGTGCGACGAATTACTACTATTCCTGGAGAAATTGGACAATATTTTCATATAGCCCCAAAGAAACATGTCCCTCCCGACCAAAAAATAAAAAGTCCGACATTTCCTTAACTTCACAAAGAGGCGCGAATCTTCTGAATAATAGAATGGTTAGAGTATCTCATAGTCCGACTCCGTCCGACATTTTTCGTTTCAATAAAATCGATTTTAAAAAAATTAATGTTTTCTAGGTTTTCATACCGCGGAATCGAAAAATAACATTTCTAAAGAGCAAACAATACAAAATGAAAAAACACTATTTACATCCCTGCTATGTATAAGTACGATATATGTGTGTACAGCATATCTGTGGACGCATGTTTGTCGAAGCATATCGCCTATTCGTGTGAACTTGTTCGTCTGAATGCACCCATTCGACAATGTTGTCATATGCCAATTATACAAAATTGCCAAGTCCAGAACAATAAACATTTTTCGCAGTTCGACAAAAAATCGCACTTCTGTCATTCTACTTTCTTGAGCCCGGTACTCTTGCAATGCGAAAAAGCAAACTGAATTTCCGATACGGAAATTTCGTTACGAAAATCCACCTTGAAATGAAGAGTTGATAAAAATCTTGTCAATTACAGATGTTTACATCAGTGGAGACTTTCTTGTGGTGTGATAAGTTATGTGACTGAGGATCACACAGCAAACCCAGCAAAACTTTGAGTTTAAATCGAAGTAAACATAAACCATACAAAACTGAGTTGTAACGTTAGGATCCCTGTTAGTGAGTATGGAAATCGCGCAAAGTTTCTCAATAAAATGTGGTTAGGTTCGGTCGGACAGAAAATTATATATGTACCCAGGGTGAAGTAATGTGACACTGAGGGATATGGTTACTTCTTGGTGAGAAATGTACATGATTGCGGTTTATTTTCTTTGCAAGAAGATCAAAGTGCTCGCACTCTTATTTGGCCAAACCTTAAAAACCAATGTATTTTTCAATTCAAGTTAATAGCTCCATATAGTACATACATTCTAAAGTGCCTTGATATTCCATTAAAAAATTAAGTCGGCTCCTAGCGGTTTATGCAGATATTACACTGCTCGTAAGGTCGCCGGCAATTACGAGGTGGAAAACCCGCCGCTAAAAACTTAAGATGTTGTTACCCGGACTTCAAACTGGGTTTTACTTACGTATTCATTATCAAAAGGGTCTGGTTTATGGCCGCCTTATATATCTTTAGAGTAAATTAAATTTACTGAGAAAACATCCACAAACAAGTGCAAATTTTCAATAATCTGCCTAATGCCTGAAAAAGATAGCCTATTCCCCTTTAGGTCGCTTTGACTCATTTTCCATATAAAACAATCTACAATTTAAGAAACCTAACTTATAAGTAAGAAGGTCTTAGCTGTTTTTTTGTCCTATAACGTTACTTTCAGGCAAAATATAAAGGAGTTTCTAATTAAATATTTAAAACGGATCTGACAAAACATAATGCACACTCCATATCAAAAAAGGCAATTTCGATGACAAATTGTTATTTCTCTGTTGGCAAATTCAATAACAACTGCTTTTGTTAGTTAAGCCTTGTACTAACTAAGTTCGTTAATGTCAGAAACACTGATAGTTTAAAGAACGATTCATACCATTTACATATGAAAAGACGATCTTAGCACCAGACTTAACACTCATTTTTTTAGCTTGAAGATTTTTGAACATACTCGTATATTTTCAGTACATATGAGAAACTGAAATACAACAATTGAGTATAATTTTGTGATTAGAAAATTAAATATCATTATTTTGGAATGTGAATATTATATATTAATATTATAAAATAAAAGATCCTTGATATTTATTCAAATATGTATAATTAATCCATGTCAATTATACTCCGATAACGATTGTCTTTGTCTAGTGGTATTTTTGTCAAGCTACGACTGCAACTCGAATATCGACCACGACAGCCGTAAAAGGGGAATTGACTTCACAAATCCACCCACTATTATTTCAACAAAATCGCAAACATTGGACAAAATGTTGAATAGAATAAGAAAATATTTCGATTTAAATAGGTCAAGAAACACGGTATAGTAAAGTATCAATAGAAAATCGTTTAAAATTCGTCATTGGAATTTTTGAGTAAGTAAATTGTCATCCCATTAAAGATACTCGTAACTTGAAAAATTGATGATGCAATAAAATATCAGTATTTTTAAAAAATCGCCTTCTTACGGTTTGAGACAAATTTTTGTATTTTTACTCAAGGCAAAATATTTTTTATAATTTTTAAGACATTTTATATTTTTCTTCAAGTTCAGCTACAAATCGCTGTAGCTGTTTTTTGCACATTTCATCCATAGCGATTTCAGCTCCGCACAGCTGGCGTCACTGCTAGTCACCATAATTATCGAAATACGTAGAAATGGCAACACTGTCCCTGGCGCATCGCCTAATGTAGTTGGGGTCGCACACGCACGACACGCGTCTATTTGTGCACCATGCAGCACAAACGCATATCCACACGTACTCGTCACTTCATGGCTCTCTTAAAGCCCACTTTTTGGGGAGTACATACATACATACGAGTACAGACATGCATGTCTCTCAACTTCCAATTAAGGGGGAAATGGAAATTATCTCAAATCGGGAAAAACGATGTTGAGCTGTAGTGTACTTATACAAATACCATTCGGAATTTAAATGTTCCTCAATACGACGCATCGATCGTGTCATGTCCGTCCTCCCCTTTTTACCGACAAACACAGGCAAGTGTGCATGCTGGTATGTGTGAGTTAGGAGTATTTTTGTTTTGTTTTTGAATTATTACTAATCCGTGCATTTGAATGAAGGCAAATGCAAATAAAAATACAAAAAATAAATGTTTCATTTCATATTCAGTTTTTTGTTCTATGCATGGATGTGTCATCTGTTTGCTTGCCATGAATGAGTCACCCCGTTCCTCTCGCCATTGCCATTCCTCGTTCACCACTAAACGTCTATATGAAAATCGCACTGTCACTTGTACCCGCTATAAATGAGAAATGTGACTAATAAAAGAGGTGGGGGGGGGGGGGGGTGTCATTGGTCTCCAATCGAGATGTTAACATCTGAATTAAATATTTGCCAACTAGAACCGGTGTGTTGTATTGTGTATCAATGCATTTTTCAATTTTGTTTTAGAAAAGACAATACTTAATTTGCTTTATTAATTATGAGGCGATACACGTACGTAGTTTAACTGCCGCTGCATAGTACAGTGGTGGACATAAGAACATACAGAAGAACAAATGTTTGTAAATTAGGAAAATTCTATTAGCAATACCGTAAAATGATACCAATAAATTTATGAGGCAGCTGCTTTCGAAAATTGGAGTAGCAACTACTTTTGAATGCATTGAGTACATGCAGCCATAATCACTCGGTTGGCAAAAATACTCTGTTGTCTCAACGAATCTTTTTTAAACTTGAACATCCTAATGCAACGTTCCATAGACCCGAATAACAAGAGTAAATTAAAAAGACATATTTTTAATTTTAATTAATGACAAATGAGGGGTATTACTACATAGATAAATCACAAACTACAGAAATTCGGTTGCAATAAAAGAATTTCCGTTGACATCACCAAATGTGTATAATCGAAATACGAGTAGATATATATTTATAGATAACATACCACAAGATGATAAATATGATAAACGTAATGTGTACACAACTTATAGATCGTAGATAGAGGCCAATGCTATTCTTAAATAATAATGAAAAACAGGTTGTTTATTGTTTTGAGCTTAAATTAAATGATATCGCGTTTACTTAGATGATTCTTAAAGCAAATTGTTTTTTGTTTATAAACAGGTACAATTTATAAGAAAAACCTGGGCAATGTTATTGTATTAAGTTTAGTAGAGTGGGCGCCATTTTATGATTGTAAATGTGCACGACTATCACACAAGTTTACCCAGGTAAGAAGTAAGAAGCAGAGTCAAAGCTTCTATAAGATGCATTAACTTAAAATCTGGTATTATTTTAAAATCACATTTTTTTTCAACAAAAAAATACAATTTTTATATAAATCTTTCCTTATATGCTTTATATCTTATTCTTTTTTAACAACAAAACGACATGACCGTCGTAAAAGATAGATACAGGCCATAAGTCACAGAACATTTTATTTAATATAAGGTTTTTTTTTATATTTTTGAATCTCCCAAACGTTATTTTTATTGTATACACATATCAAATATATCAAAAATACAATGTTCTCGTCTTTTGGTACATTCGTATTAAATTTCTGAGTTAATACTCCTTTTGTTGAACACGTACGATATAAGGATTTTTAGATCTAGGACAAAATCTTTGAGGTCCCGATACTTTGTCACATGTACCCATACTTACAGTTACATTTTCAGAATATTGCCGTGCGCCAATCAACATTCGGTTGTGCTAATGCAATCATGATCGGTTGCAAAAAATCAGTTATGTGCTGTGCGAGTTAACATTATTACAAGATCAGGAGATACTGCTATCCTGAATGTTCCTCAAATGGTCATTGGGCCTGGGACACAAATAGCGGTCCCAAAAAGCATGCATTTATCTACAGAAAACATACTTGTTGCCACAACCGAATTTTTTGCAAAACGAATGTTGGTAGTTGCACGGACTATCCATGTTTTCGCTACAACCGAATTTTGATTGGGTACACTGCAACTTTCAGTGGAGGGAACTGACACTATCAGTTGAAAAGACAAAGTATTGCTCGGTTCATCTACTTTAGATAATCATTATGTTTTCATACAATTTAAAATAGATTTTCGCCAAAATTCCAAAAACACTTCTTATTTTAAAAACTTTACAATCCATCTTGGAAAACTAATAATCTTATTGTAAAATATTTAAAAAATGATTCAGTACTTACTTTAATTTTTTTATGGTTTGGAATTACTAAATGTCTTTTTGTCTTAAGCAACGATTTTGTAAATAAATTATTATAGGGATTATACTCTGATGTTGGGATAAGTAAAATTGTGTTACAACGTTAAACTAAACCGGGTTTGGGTACTATAAAGATTTTACCTGTTGTCACCATCAATTATTGGTAGCAATGTAACATGAATTTCATAATTAATAAGTGGATTTGGAAACCAATAGTTTTGCTAAATTTGATAACTATTGCCGATTTATTTGCTGTGAGTACCGTAGCTACCAATTTATGATGTTTCGAATCAAGTAACCATTTTTATCATGGAATGATGGTGATTGCAACGGAATGGGTGTTTATGCAACCAAATATGTTTGCTGCGTACCCAACAACAACGAAATTGTCTTAATTGTGCACATTTTTTAAGATTTGACTACATTAGTGGTAGGCGGACTATACATCCGAATAGCAGATCGCCTTAAAAACTAGACAATTTTCACTTAAAGCAAATTCATTCACGAATTCTAATTTATGATCAATAAGTGTCACATTCGGCACAAGCACATTATGATTCTCAACAATCACGTACGAACGATCTCCAGATGCGCAAGTTCAGCCGTCGAGATCGAAATTAGCTTCGTCAGATGATTTTTGAGGAACATTTAAAGCCCTTAGACCTAAGCCGAGAAGCTTTACGTAACGGAGCCAATTTGACATTGAATGCATAACTTGCATCTGGCTGGTGCATGCAATGCTAATTTGTTAAGATCGTTGCCAAGTTGATCTTCCATGACTGATTCGTACACTCTCGGGGACGCGGTTGGTGACTCATTTCGGCTAAATCATCTGCTTGGGAAATAACTTTGCATTTATTGCCAACATTAAATCAAGGGCAAATGGATTTATTTCGTTCCACGGAAATATGATACTAACTTTCTGTCACGATTTCGAGCTGAAAAATTTCTCACAAGTGTATTTTTGCCCAACGTAGCTTCACTTCCAGCGCGCCAAGCATAAGTGAGTTTAACCGCATAGATTAATTATATAATAAACTGTTACATCATGCGTCAAATGAGCGCGAACAACAAGGTATTTGGGTCCATATATAGAACAGAAATGGTAATGAGTATTAAGACTACGAAATGATTTAAAATATCAACACGGTTTGAATATTTTTTGCTACACTCGGCCGCTTCCATGGATGTGTAATGCTTTCCTATAGTTACAGTTATGCAACTTTTACGATTGGAATCCATTTTGTCCACATGTCTATTAGAATTTGTATGGGATTTGACGCCGGTATCCGATGATAATGAGATCCAATGGATATCGTTCGTAAATGTCGTTTCGAATGAAATGACTAAAGTTGACCTTTGTATGGAGTGAATGTTTCCGCTAAAAAGGGTGAATTATCTGACGGTTTCTTTACAGATCATTTGTTATTTTGCAGATGCAGGGTGAAATCTTGCCAGGAATTCCGTGTCATATCTCTTCGGAACGAATAAAGTAGCTTTTCGCTTTTTTTTTATATATGCTTTATTTGAATTTTTGAATCTGCTCCAAAGGAGCCTAACAATAAGTATACGAATCTTAAGTATAATTCAATAATGAATCCTAGTATGGATTTCTTTTGATTTTGGAGGTGTTTGGGAAATTTCATAACCGGTTTCTTGTTGTACTCAGCAAGATCTACAAGAAAAATAATATCACTTCCCTATCAAAGCAGTCACATTTTGTAAATATTTTTTTTTGTATTTTTAAAGCTTTAAAAGTCACTACCAACTCTTAACTTAATATAAGTAGGTGATGTTGTTGGTTTATGGACTCTTAGTCCAATACTTGAGCAAAAGTTGTCTTCAAGGAGTTCTAATGATTTCCTTGCTATATTTTTTGTTTGCATTAAATAGAAAAATGTATTACTTTGAAGCTTATTTAAAAAAGTTTTTTTTAATCTGGACTCGTGACTTTTTTTAATCTGACAATACTTTCATGAAATTAACTCTTTTTAAATTTCTTAAAGCAACGCAGATTTAAAGACAGAAACGTGACGCCAATGCATCCTCAAAGTAGGAATGTTTGGTGCGGATTGTACTTAATAGTCAATTTTTCTTTGAAATGCTGCTGAAATGTCATTAAAATTAGGAGTGAGCGCTAAAGAAACGTCATAAAACAATTTTGTGGACGGAGATCGAAGACTCGGCTTTTAAGATTTTGACACGCCATTCCACACAGTCCACGTCACAAACGATCTTTTGCGCGCTTAGTTCGGCAGACGCGTTATCAGCCGTCTCGGCGATGCATATTGGCCAGCTCAAATAAAGTTAGACATTTTACGAGGTGGAAACCCGTTACTGAAAACAAATATTTTTGTTCATTATTTTAATTTTTAAAAAGAAACATTTGGGGCGCGCTCTAGCTCTCATTGACAGCTTATGGAATAGCATTTCTTCCGCTTATGGAATAGCATTTCTTCCGCTTATGGAATAGCATTTCGTCCTTGTCACTCGTCATTAATAGAGAGAACGAGGTTCGGTAAAGAGAAAAATAACATTAATTTGTGGTGCTGTGTCTAGTGGCATCATAGCCCCGAGTTCAAATCTCGGGGCTACAATTATCTTTCACGCACACAACACTTACTTTTAAAAGGGTATACTATACCATTTTACATATCAAAAGTGGACGCATTACTGAGTCATGGGAGTTTTTGCTGGGAAATCGTTTTTAGATCAAATTGACTGAACAAATGTTGCACTGTCTGCTAGAAAGAAATATATACCAATACTGCATAGATTTCAATTAAAGCCTCCATAGTTTACTTAACGATGTAAGCTGTTAGTTAACACCCTAGGGATGTACAAGCGAGTAGGTGCCACTATCTCCAGATGTATAGGTGCATTTGTAAATTTTTAGATGAAGTGTTCTAAAATGATAAATACGGGCTGCAATTGAAAAGCCACATTAACCAGATCGATCTTAGCCATTATACATTGTTTGGCTATGGCTAAGGATACAAGCGTACACGAGCGGGGATATACCTTTTATAGGGAACCGGGAGGGTCATGTTCTTTGACGCTGTAAACATTTGCATTGCACTTCACACATCGATCATAATAAAATCTGATGAAGCGCATCAAAAGAAAAAAACAGATGCAAGCGAATTAAAGCAGAATACCTCACTGACCCCACTGTTAGTTATACTGGGCCGGAGGCATATACACCACAACGCCCAATTACCATAACGTCAGTAACGCCTCAACGGTGTGTGAGCCAGTACGCCGAGTACAAGTGGCGGTTGGGTGCGCACCATGAAAAGCCAAAGAAACGCGATTACCAGTCGAACGATTTGTTCTTCGAGCGATGCCTGCGCTCGAATGTTCGTTCGTTTGTTTGTGCGTGCCACAATTGCTGTGTGTGGATGTGTGTGCATCATAGGTCAGTTAACCTGAAGCAGATTTCATGAGCTCATCGTCGTGTGTTACGGCACACGTGAAAAGCGAAACAACAACAAAAACTGGCGGCTGGAAATCGATTTGTTTTCATTTTCTTCCAACATAATCGCTTTTCTTTCACCGGTTTTTCTTTTTTTCACTTCCCCCGTCGAGCTCCAGTTTGCCGGGCAGTGTACACGAAATGACTTGGACAGGCAAGCTGTTTGTTAAGCGAAAACAAATTATGCCACCAAAACGAACCGAAGCAAAATGCTTTAAGTCTCGCATGTGCCATAATTTCAGGAAAATTTAGTGGCATTCAAATTAATTTTCGCATCGAGGGCGGATTGCCAAAAAGTCTATTCCAAAATATTTGATGCTTTAAGTATATTGAATAGGTCTGAACAGGCATTTATAAATTGTTTTATAAAAACTACTTTTTCCTAGTATGAAGAACACGTCTATTTTGAACTCCTTAACTTTGCACCAGTTACACTTTGGAGAAAACAGCGATTGCGAAAGGATAGAGTGCATATTGAATTTGTCATTCAGTTTGCAACACCTCAAAATATTGATCGGAGACCTTATAAAGTACATATATATATATATTACTCGTATTGGTCGTCGTAATACTCTTAAAAACGGCTGCAGTCGACTCGTTTTTCACAAGCCGCTGCTAAATTCTTAATGAGCGGCAGTTTTTTGGGAAACGACATTTTTTGCATTCATTTATTATATTTTGATATATCGTAATTATCATGAATAAATAACACGTTTTAATGGTATTTGTATTTAATGATGATCTCTTTGTATTTATTATTGCCCCTACGCAGGAAAAAGATTCTGAGGAAGCAATTGTTGCCGGAATTCAAGGGATGTTTTATGCTAATTATGCTACGCTGGAAAATTCTAACATAAAAAATATACCCGTAATATAACATTAATATTATTAATTTTGGTGTTTTTAATTTTCCACTACCTCAATGTGTATGTGCCGTCCAGTTCTGCGTCGAAATACTTCTTTATTTCAGATTGTAGATGATTCTACTAGCCAAAAACGGAAGTGGATGCAATAAATGAAAGCATTTCGTCTTGTAGAAATATCGATTATAATTAAAAATTGTAAATATTTCAAAAGAAAAACTACATATGTCACATTCTACGACAAAATGGTCTTCGGCGGCTTATTATTTCTCCCATTTCGAAAACGAACCCATGGCGAAAGTTTTACAAGATTTGGCCTGACCAAACTTTCTGGTTTTATCTACAACGATATACGGTTCTAGCCCGCAAAGCAATTTTTGTATTAAACTTTTGAAGTTGATGTTTCTTCGATTTTTTTCCATTTACAGTCAAACACGGTTATACTGAACAGCTTTTTATGTCCGAATGAATTTTCTTACATTTTTTATGCTGTAAAATAAAAAGTACTGAATGTTTTTGGACCAAATATTTGTTAATATACTCGTATTTATTGAAGTATGTTGTATCCAAAAAGAATCTACTTATTCGAAATGTCCGCCTTTTGCCTTTACACACGCTTTAAGTCGCACTGGCCAATCGTCAATAGCTGCACGAACCTCGTCCATTTGAAAATTGGCCACAGCTCGAACCAAAGCAGTCTTAAGAGATCCAGTGTTCAGATATTTTTTGTGACAAACCTTGTCCTCTAAAACCGTCCACAATTTGTAATCCAATGGGTTCAAATCTGGTCTGCCTGAGGGCCATTCTTCAGAGGAAATGAACGCTGGAAAATTGTTTCAAAGCCAGGCCTGGGACGTTTTAGCCTTATTGGCCGGCGCAGAATCCTGCTGGAAAGTCCATGGCTGGTTTTGGAACAGGGAATTATTAATAGGCTTCCAAAACGGTTTCTTGGTGAACTTTGGCCGATGTTTTGGCTCCTTGTTCGCAGAAATGCAGGTCAGTGACCCCATCGTAAGAGACACCCCACCAAACCATGACTGAAGCTGGGTGATGACCCTTTTCCACCCTTGGGATCAGTTCAGATGCTTCCTTAGATGACCGCGCATACACTATCATTTTGCTTGTTAAATTTTTCCTGAACGGTAAAACTTTTTTCATTGGAGAACAAAATTTTTCTGTGCAAGTTATCAGCGTGCTTCACCAAAAGACGTTTGCATTTTTCAATCCTATTTTTTTTTAAAGTTGCAGTCAATAAATGTCCGGTACGTCGTTTGAAAGCCCCAACTCCCAAGTCTTTTTTAATGATTCGACTCATGGACTATTGCGTGATGTGATATTCATCTCACGGGCCATGGTTTTCTGTTTTCGGAGCGGATATCTGTGAATTCTTGATTAAACGGCTTTGATGACATGCGGTGTTCGAACAGAGCGTGGGCGGCCCGACCCATGGCGGTCTTTTACATCTACAGTCTCCTCAAACAGTTTTATGCATCGGTAGACGAACATGCGGCTAATCCCTAGTGGCCGGAGCGTTTTGATAATTTGACACTTGAAAAGCGCTAGTACAGCGATACGGTTCTCATTATCTGACCACTCCATGATGAAAGTTGAACGAACTTTAAAATCCCGTTACAGACTAACGCTATTGAGGTTAGCTTTCAAAACCCATATTACATTAACGGGGTATGTTCAGTTCTACTATTGAAATGGGTGTGTTCAATGTTGTATCAGTATTTATGTCCCTACAAAGTAATTACTATGTTTATAACGAACAGTATTTTTGACCCCTCTAGCAAATTTTAATTGAAAAGACTACGTTAATAACGAACAAAAAAAATATCTTTTTTAAAAAATAACAAAACAACGCACATAGAATTTGATACTATTCGTTTTACAATAATATCAATACAGCACCTGATCGAGTTCATTCATATGTGCATGTAAATAAACATCAAACAACAAATCGTTTGTTGTAAGAATGTCAGATAAACAGAAAAATAAAAGAAATTGTCTTTCGACATCAACTAAAGTGCAAATTATTTGTGAAATTGAAAACGAAAAGCCAAAGTCGAATTTGCGAACATTTTAAGATACCCAAACCAACACTGTCTAAAATTATTATTAACAAAATTAAAGGCGTTTCCCCAAAGATGATGACATTAACAATTCAAATTAAAAAATTCTTGTTGTCAAACACAGAAAACTGAAACAATCCCTACTTACATACATATATGGTTTAAGCAATGCCAAGCTCTAAATTTGTCAATATCTGGGCCTTTGATAATGGAGAAAGACAAATTCGTAGCAGACAACTTGAGTTTGGAGTTTTCCCCTAAGGCGATTCAAACAATGCCCAAGATTAAATAAAAAACAATTTGCGGTGAATCTCATAACGTAACTTCTCAAATGACAAACGAGTAGAAATCCAAGCAGGATATACATATTTAATTGTGACGAATGAGGTCTTTTCTATAGCAGTTTCCCTGACAAAACATTAACATTTAAAGCTGAACCTTGATATGGAGGCAAAAAGTCGTAGGAGCTGATAACTGTTCTTGTTGGATGTTATTCGAATGGATCTGAGAAATCACCACTGCTGATAGTAGGTAATTCACAACGACCTAGGTGTTTTAAAAGTTTTTAAATTTTCAGTCATTGGTTAGAAAAACTTAATCAAAAATTTTCCGCTAAAAAAAAGAAAAGATGCCCTAATTTTAGGCAATTGTAGCACCCATCCACCAAACGATCTTGAGTTCGTAAAACTTTTTTTTGCCACAAAATACTACAAGTGTTATAAACGTGTTCGACTGTATCTACTCGATTTCGGATCGATGCCGGCTCTTTAGTTTGCCAAATTGCGAGTATTCGAACTGAGATCTAAATTCTTGTCTAATCGAATCGATTGCGAAGAATATTTATGATCATACATACATTCTTCTTCGAAAAAAAATCGAAATATTCGTCTTTAGCGATTCGAAATAGTGTCAAAAAAACAGGAGTTTTAAGAAAACCCGCATTTCGTTTTTTTTCAAAACCGTGTTTTAAAAAACCGTTACCCTCTCAATGTCGACGAAAGTGATATACAGCGTTTTATAGAGTTCATTGCATTGTTGCATTGGGCGGAATTCGGCTTGCTCTTTCCTGAGCGGTAAATCTATGGAAAACATATTGCGGTTCAATTTTGTTTTATTAATTAAGATTTTATATGCGGTAGGGATTACTGCAAATTCTCTCCAGCTCAAACGTTAATTTAGGTCCGCTTTTTTGGGACCCTGTACTAAATTGCTTTCTTTGCAGTGTTCTGGAATTACTGTTGTTGTTCAGAGGGTTCCTAAGATAGCGGCAGTAGTCAGTGGATTGCATTTGTAGTGCTCGGAAGGTAGATTATCCATTCTAGGAGCTTTATTGTTCTAAGCTGATCTATAGCAGTTTAAATTTCATGACCATTTGGTGGTTCTGTGTTTATTGTAAGCGGGCGGATGGGGTATGTCAGTTCAGATCTAGCTCTTTCTGCATTGGCGTGGTTTAGGATGTTTTGAAAATGATATCTTCAGCTTTTCAAAAGTTCCTTAGTAGATGTCAGAATGGTTCCTGTTTTGTTCTCGATATATAGTTTTAATGTGTCGGGACTATATGTGTCATGGCCAAAGGGTATCCAGCAAACGTCAAATGCTAAGATACGTGGCACTGCATATATTCTAAAGACGGCGTCACATTAGTGTTGATCTCATGCAGTCTAGTGCGTTGTGTATGGTTTTTGAATAATGGCTGACACTCTGCCTATTATTTAGTGTTTCTATTTGGAATGCAATTAACCCAATAGCCCATTGTTTTGCGTTCAAATGGGAGCATAGGGCAAACATTCCGTCCAAGTCTGGGAGGTCTAGGTGCTTTTATATAACCGTATGTCTGTGCGTATAGTCGTGTGCCCACTGACAGAAAGAGCAGACAGCGACACAGTAGGTGCACCATATCTTGACACCTCATAAAGACAACTCGCATCCATTCATTCATCCATGTCGTGGGAATCATTTGCTGGAGATGGCTTCACTCCACGGCATTTGCTTGCACCACAACTGTTGTTATGTTTATAATTGGAACTACATACATATATATTTTGAATGCGCTGATAAACAATTTAAGTTTTTACTTATGTTATTTGGTATTTTGGTCTGTTTCAGATTTCAAGTCGGCTCCATTTACACATATATCGGCGAGGTGTGTGTATCGATGAATCCCTACAGACAGATGAACATTTACAGCCCGGAGACGATACGAAACTACAAAGGGCGAGAGCTGTTCGAAAATCAACCACACATTTTTGCCATCGCCGATGCTGCATATCGGATATTGAAACAACGTCATCAGGACACGTGTATTTTGATTTCCGGAGAATCGGGTGCTGGCAAAACAGAGGCTTCGAAAATTATAATGAAATATATAGCGGCCGTGACAAATGTCCATGGACAAAATGAAATTGAAAGGTGAGTACCAATTCAAAATACATACCGAGTACATTTCAACGTTAACCGAAATGCTAAAATCATAAAAACGACTCAGATATACAGAGACAAACGTGCACGAAATTGCATTTAAATCAGCTCATGTTTTCATTATTTACCACTACCGACTTTGTTTGTCATCCGAATGGTTAGAGAACTATCAAAGCTTGCGGTCGTACAGACAAATGTTCATGATGAACCTATATTTTGAGAAATAGCATCTCTTAAGAAATTTTTCTAAATAATAGAGTATGTCGGCAAGAGCAGAAACGCTCAAACAAAAACTCAATTAAAATATACTCGTATGTAGGCATCAAAGACAAGATCATACAATTTTGGTAACATATCGGTTATGCCCAAATTCGTCTGGCTGGGACTTTGATTGTCTTTCTGGAGATTTTGCAGATGAGTATACAATGTACAAAGCATCATAATCCTAAAGCATCACAATATTTTTTTATAAAGAAGTTGTCGAATTAAAGCTAATGTCCTTTTCTTTCGAAGGATATCGAATTATTGGCTAGTCCTCATGAGAAAATTATAATAAGGACGAAATTCCTTTATAAGTACTTTCGGAAAAATACATCTTTGATTGGAATTGGAATGGACGGTCTATCCGTCCGTTTGCTCTCCATCTAAAGCCGTAATCTAATCACAGGTAGCAATTGTTGTCCCATCTGTATGAAATTTGGCAGAAGTAAATCGTGTGGACCAAGGACGGACGTTATTGAAATTGAAGAAAATCGGTTCAGATTTAGCTCCCACACATAAGTTCCGCCGATTTTTTAGCTCTAAACATATGTATTCCATCCAATCTTGATAAAAGTTGGCACAAGTAAGTCGTTTAAACGAAGGACAGACGCCATTAAAATGGATGCAAATTGGTTTTAGTTAAGATATAGCTCCCACACATATGTTCAACCGATTTCGTTTTTTTGCATTATTTGTCTCTTGCTCTAGACTCCACATATTACATCCAATCGTGATGAAAATTTGCACAGTTCATTACGATCAAAAAGTTACCAGCTCAGATAAAAATGGGTCATGTCGGCCCACGTTTTGATATAGCCCAAATTCAAAGGTCCCTTCCGATTTTACATACAACTGCTCTAGATCTCCTATTTAATTCCGATTTCGATCGATTTGGTATAGTATATTTGGATAGACAAACAACAAATCTTGAACCATATTCACAGGTACATTTATTGATATAAGCCCTATACAAATGGTCTGGCGCCCAAAACGGCTACCAGTATACATGGACATATGGTTATCATATAACATTATTTTTGCAATTTGGCTAAATTTGGGCGACGGACCCGAGCCTAAAATCCGGCCTATTAAAAAATGGATATAAAAGTTAAATTTTCTTACAAATTCGAATGTGACATTTTTTTTGGAGTGCAGTGCATTAAATCCTAACAGGATTTAGCTGACATACCAATAAAAAAATTTTCATTAACAAAGGATCGATTGCAATGCATGTTTTTGTGGACCAAACTCAATATTTTTGTGAAAAAATCATACGAATTTTAAATTTTGGGTTTAATTACTTCTACACAACAACAAATATTAACGATGTATTATTTAATCTTTCTATATACACAAATAAAGTGTTGTGTTGTTTTTTTTACATATTCAAACTTGAATTGATCATAAATCCAAAAATATTCATATTTTTTTCAAAATAAGCGGATTTTGAGAGTTTGGACGTGGTAGTTGGAATGAGTTTTCAGAATGATTTGCCGATTTTAACGTTAAGGATTTTAAATCGACTCAACTTCAAGATAATCTGGCAGAATATTTGAATGGAATGTTTAAATATTATATAATCGTTCCTCCCTAGGCGGACGCAATAGATGCCCCGGAGGCATCCTACAGATGCTTATACTTCGGTCTTGTCAACAGAAAAACGACATTGTGATTACAACAGCCGAATGCCGTATATCCATGAATATATTCTAAAAATCTTTATTTACAAAAATATTGTGATTCATATGATAAATATAATGCTATGAACATTACATACTCTTCTTCAAATCCTAAAGAACTGACTTTTTAACTAGCGAAACAAACAGAATTTTGATAGAAACGATCTTTTAACAAACAGTGTGATCTAGGAATAACTACATACGAGTATATACCAAGTACGATAATAATCATAGTACTCTATTGATGTGGAAGCGAATTGCTTGCAGTTAATAAACAAAGCGCGTTGCAGCAAAAATGGTCCATTTAAACTATTGGAAATTTTCTCAGCTTTGACAATTCGAAATAAGATACAAACAAATAGAGACGCTAAGTCGGGCGTAGCCGACTATATTGTTATCTACACCAGTAGGTATGCAAAGGAGCCATCTACAAAAAAAAAGCTAAATCTAACTAATACTTTCGGCTAAAATCCAGTTTGGAATATAAGAGTTCATTTGGGTAAATTCGAAAATGTTTGAGGAAATTTCTTTGTATATGTGACGCGCAAAATAGAAAGGAACCTAAGGTTAAAACCCAGTTTTGTTCAGGAGAGCCATTTTAAAGATTAGGTCCCTTTCTAATTGCGCTTAGAATCGTCGACTTCACTTTCATAAAACGCGCATATCTCTGGGAGGGAACACTTTTGGGGCATGGGATCGGTCTCATTCGATGCTCAGATGTTGTCCACATCAAAAAAAAAAAAGTGAAAAGTTGATGAAAAGTTTTGTTCAGGAGAGCCATTTTAAAGATAAGTTCCCTTTCTATTTGCGCTTAGAATCGTCGACTTCACTTTCATAAAACGCGCATATCTCGGAGAGGGAACACCTTTGGGCATGGGATCGGTCTCATTCGATGCTCAGATGTTGTCCACATCAAAAAAAGAAAAAAAAAATGAAAATTGATTTTTTTTACCCTTAGGTCCCTTTCTCTATGCGCTGTCACATATATTTATTTATATCTTGCTCTAAGCATCAAATTATGCCATATTCTATGAATAATGATATTTTTGCGTGGTTAAGTGCTTTCAACAGTGTGACCATTTTAGCATTTTTGCAGCTAAATTTAGCATTTTTTTGTATTTAGCCGCAAAATTTTCATTTAGCATTTAGCATTTTTCTTAGCTTTTAGCAATTATTAATTTAGCATTTTTAGAATTATTCTATCCAAAAAATTTCAAATATTTTAGTGCTTTTTTTATAAAAAAAATCTTATAATTTTTAGTTGACTACACATTTATACATACTCGTATAACAATGGCGATTCAGCTTTCAGTGTCTTCAGCATCTTAAACGCTACCTGATGAAGTTGAGTATTTGGAGTCAGAAACTGACAATTATTAAAATTGGTAAGAGCTTGTGACATTAGATGGTTGTCAATTGAATCAGCTGTAAATCGTATAGAAAGTCAATGGCTAGAGTTGAAAACTCATTTTAAAATTGCCGCAACGGTAGAATCATGTCATCAAGCCAATATTTTAAAAAAATTGTACACTGACAAACATTTATTAAATCTGAAGTTTCTGAAACCTTTGCTGTCAGATGTACAAAAAGTAAATAAAATGTTTGAAAGTAATAATGTGACCCTACTCTGTTGCTATCGGAACTATATGTTCTTTCGAAAGACCTTTCCTATCAAATTGTTTTAAAATTTGACACTTTTGAACCCTTAAATTCGGGTTTAGAAGATTTGTTTTTGTTCCATCACCATACATTAATTACAACTTTGAAGAATTTTTAAAATCAAAAAAAGATGTAATTTAAAATGATTGTAAACTTAATAAGTACAAATAAATATAAAAATAATAATAAAAAAAAAAAAAAAAAAATTCTGAAGAAGAAATTGAAATAAGAGTTACTTGCCGAAAGTTTATAGCTCAGTTAATATTTGAACAACAAATGGAAGATTTCACAGTGGCCGAAATCACTATTTTAGAAAAGCAATGGCAAAAGCTAAGTACATGTGAATGGGCAAACAAAAACTCAACAATTGATTTCTGGATAAGTGTATACGAATATAAAAATGCTTTAAATGAAAACCCGTTCAAGGAATTGTCTTCTCTGGTATAAAGTTTCTAGTTTTACCATTTAGTAACGCAGAAGTTGAAAGAGTTTTCAGTGGCATGAACCTTATAAAAACAAAAATTAGAAAAATAATGATATTGAATATTATGAATTCACTTCTTTACATTAGATGCGGATTGAAAAGGTTAAATAAATGTTACGAAAGTTTAAAAATTACCAACGATCTCATAAAAAAATGTGATAAAACATGTATGATAATGATATTTCGACCGACGGAAGTTGAGGAAGAATATTCATTTGACAATGTATTTAGTTTATAATTAAAATTAATCATTTGTACACAAATGATATTTTAAAATGTACTGAAATGCTATTAAATAGAGATTTAAATTTTTATGTTATTTTTTTATATAAATATACATATATGTATGTACAAACCAATGTGACATTGAACTGAATGGTCACTTTGTCTTTCTTGTATGTAAGACTCTTTATGTTTCTTTTTTATTCAATAAATAGTTTTTTGTTGTATGTCATGACTGAACAATACATGGTTGAATGGTTGAATATTTAGCTGCAACAATTTTTTAGATCTGGTCACACTGGCTATCAATATATCCATGTTTAAATGGACCGCGTTTTCGATCTCTGGATTCCGTCAAACACCACAATTGCATCATTAAAACAATTAAAAATTTCCATATGTTTGCTGTCTTTACCCAGATGGTAAAAATAATGTCATACTTGAATTTGTAATGAACCTTTGTTTTTTTGGTACACATGTATGCAAATTTGAAAGTAACCATTTAGGCCCAGCACCCAAATTTAAATGAATCCCAAAAATAATGTTATTTTTGGCTCCGTAAGACGATTGATAGCCAATATGTACATATGAAATCTAAGCAAATTTTAATATGAATACAAATATGAAATTATTTTGTAGTTTTGACTAAGACTTCGGTCAAAACAAAGGACCACCGGAAAATAAAGTCAGTTTTACTACGAATCTAAATACAGTGAAACTTCGATATAACGCATCTGAAGGGAATCGTTATATGTATTTATTAATGAAAGCTTGGCTTAACTAAAATATCAAGAAATAATAAAAAAAATTGAATTAAATTTTAAAAGAAAATGCAAAACACCACTCATAGGTTAATAAAAAAATTAAACACTTTTCTGTTTTTTAATTTTACAACTTTTCAGATGTTGTAGATAGTTTATTGCAATGGCCTGTGCTGAATTTTATAAAGGTCGGTGTTTGGATTTAGTTTTTAAAGTGGCAAGACCTTTAAAGGTCAGTTTTATTAGTATTGAAGGTACTACAACATATGGACCGGCCTGGTAAAATTTCTGAAAGCTTTGTTAGACTATGACCTCAAGTCGGAAAGCAACATTAAAATATCGACCGACTTGTCCAAATTTGACCAGGATCATTTATTTGTCAAATATGACGGAATGTGCCAGGATTAGGTTGTAATCGGTTAAAATGAAGCTTTTAGAACTAAATGTCCTTAAATCGGGCTGATTTTTATATCAGGGTTAAATCAGAATGTGGACCAATTAAATCCAAGTTAAGAGCAGACGTTATAAGTTAGAGATAACCTCCCGCACAGAATTTGGTGAAAATTGGTTAAACCGTGCATCATGTTGAGATATATAGTAATTGTAAGGGAAAAAACCTATGCCAAATTTCATTCAAATCGGGTAATAGCGCCAGTATCGGACCAGTACTTAAAATAAATTAATTTGATAAATTTTGAAATTGTACACAAAAGCCATTGTACTTTTAAAGTCCAAATTATACCAGAAATTGTACAATTGTATTATTTTTCGCATACCTGCTTTGCGCCTTGGGTGAGAGGTCACGACTTTCAACGATTGCGGACGAAGATGCTAAAGAAGCGTTACATACAAATGTATGTATGTAACGTTAAGACTTCGTTGTTTTGCTTTATTATGACTTCGTTGTATGGATGCTATTAAATCAACAATTCGTTATGTAGAGGCATTTGATAACGGGACCTTAACGACTTTTTTTTCATTGTTCTAATTTCAATGTATAGAGGTTTTTAATTGAAAACTTCGCTATATAGAGGCTTTATAGCTCACAATTTCTTCGTTATAGCTATAGTTTCAAAGGGACTCAACAAAAAATTTAGTTTATTGAGTTTTTCGTTATATCGAAGTTTTACTGTGTAAATTTCATTTAAATATGTAGCTGTGATTGGGGTCGTTGCCCAAAAACCGTGCCACTTAACGGTGGAGACAATTTATTCGGCCTGGTCGAACACACCTCCGGCAGAAGTAAAAGGATGCATTTTGAAAGGCGTAAGAGGATGCATTAAAAAAAATCACACAACTTCTACTCAATTTCAATTGTATCTTCTACAACTTCTGAAGTATACAATTGAAGAAAATCACCCCTTTCATACATTCGATTAATCGACGATTTAAAGGGCTTCAAACTATGGACCTATTTCTTACTACGATTTTCAATCTGTACTGCCAGTGACATTTCGGACCATAATCTATTGTAGAGGGAAACTATGACAAGGCCCATCAAAACTTTAGAACGTTTTCTGACTACTGGCTTACGAGGGCGACCGCAAAACTAACTGGCCTGGCACATTTTCTGTTTTACTTGCAACTTTTTTTTGTTTTTAAAAAGCAATCTTTTATAAGCCATCTGTCAAAATTTCCGAAATATTTAATGATTATTTTCTTTGTTACAGGTTTACATAAACGCAGAGAAAAAACATGGTTACTACATGGTCACGGCAATAATAATATGTTTTCCGCAATAAAAGTATGTTCGTCGCAACCATAGCATTGTTAACTGAATTTATTTTCGACAATAGTATAATTGCTGCAATATCAATATTGTTGAAATGTAACAATAGTATTTTTGCCAAATTTAAAAATGAAAATATGGTTATAGCAACAATATTAATATGGTTGGTGCGGGAAAAGTAAAGTGTGTTTGGCGTTTTATGTTAACAATAATTAGAATACGGCAATCATACTGTGTGATTGTAATTTTTCTTTATTTAAATATGCTTTTAAGAACAAATGTTATTGGTACGGATCTAATGCAATGATAGTACTTTTTTTTTATCGAAATTGAAATTTTTTAAATAAGCCGCTTTGGCTTTGTTTAACTGAAATTGTTTTAATAAAATTGCTTACGTTTATTTAAACTTATTTTTTCTACTGTGAAATAAATCACTCGTATTATTTTGAATTTAATGTATTTTAGAAAAAAAAATTATAATTCAAATCTATTTGTGACAACTTAAATCAATTCTAATAAATAAAATTGGGGATCAAATCTATTGTCGACAACTTAAACTAATTCTAATAAATTATATTGGGGATCATAGTTAAATTGTGTGTGATAATACTATGGTTGTAGGGATTATAACATGGTTGCTTGTGTATCATAGTATTGTTGTGAGGATCATACTATGGTTGTATATGAAACATACTATGGTTGTGAGGATCATACTATGGTTGTGGAGATCATAGTATGGTTGAGTGTGAATAATACAATGGTTGTGGGGATCATAGTACGGTTATGTGTGAATCATACTATTGTTGTGAGGATCATAGTATGGTTGTATTTGAATCATACTATTGTTGTGAGGATCATAATATTGTTGTAGCACAACCATATACCCAATAATAGTATTATCCTCTTCGAATGTTGTCACCACAACCATACTTTTTTCTGCGTGTATTTAATGATTATTTTCTTTGTTACAGGTGATTGAAGTAAACAAGTTTTATAATTTTTGAAAATGGAAAATAAAGAGTTTCGTGCGGTAATTAAACACTTTTATATGAAAGGTTATACGCCACAATTAATCAAAGATGAATTGGATTCTGATCATGGTGATAATGCACCATCATACTCCACCGTGTAATCCTGGGTTCAACAATTTAAAATGGTTCGTTCAAGTACGGAAGATGAACAACGCTCTGGAAGACCGAAAACTGCTACTACTATTGAAAACATTAGAAACATATTTAATGCAGTGACTAAAGATAGACGAATAAAGCTCAGAGAACTTGCTGATATTGTTAAAATACACGAAAAACAAGTTTGGAGTATTTTACATGGTGAACTCCACATGAAAAAGCTATCCGCAAGATATGTGCCGCGTTTGTTGACTTTGCCCCAAAAAATCGTCCGTTGGACCAATTCCGAGGAGCTTTTAGCGATTTATCAGCGTAATCCAATAGAGTTCTTGCGCCAAATCATAACTGTTGATGAAACATGGATCCATCACTACATCCCAGAATGCAAAGAACAGTCAAAACAATGGTAAAAGTGGTCCCAAGAAGGCAAAAACTGTTAAGTCAGCAGGAAAAGTAATGGCCACAGTACTTTGGGATGCAAGGGGTATAATATTTATTGATTATCTTGAGAAAGGAAAAACTATAAATAGTGAATATTATTGTGCATTATTGGATCGGCTGAGTGAAGAAATCAAGATAAAACGACCGCATTTAGAAAAAAATGTTTTTTTCATCAAGATAATGCTCCTTCACACACTGCAATTTTAACTCAACAAAAACTGGCCGAATTACGATTTGAAATTGCTCCGCATCAACCAAATAGTCCAGATTTAGCTCCTTCTGATTATTTCTTGTTTCCAAATTTAAAAAAAATTCTCGGTGGCAAAAAATTTTCGTCCAATAGCTAGGTTATTGCTGAAACTGAGGCATATTTTGAAGGTCTTGAAAAACTTATTGTAGCTATTAATCGAGTTCCCATTATAGGTCTTGATCTCATAGAGTCAAATTGAACAAACAATTTAAGCCTTGGGTGGCGACTAATCTTTTTTTCAAATGGTTTGTCATGGCTTTTGTGGACGATTTCATCATAAGTTTTTGGGACATAAGCTTTAAACTTGAATACGTTTTTATAGTTTCTGCTGCAGTTTAAGTTGTGCCATGAAACGACTTGTGTGAGGCCGCTCCTTAGGCATTAGTCTATTGGGAATTGATATTATTGTTAGTGTGTCCGGTGACGCATACCCACCGTCACCCAGCACGCTGATGACGGTCTTATTCCTGCAAGACCTCAAATTATGTATGTTCTGAGCGAATTGGTCTTCATTTTCCTTTGGCTAAATGAACGCAACGCATTTGGGCATGTTTCTAATAGCGAACTTTAATGTGTCGGCAAATTGTTTTGCTGTAAATTATGGGCGGAGGCAGATTATGTGTAAAGCAAAAACGAATTAAAACAAATATTGGTGATAAACTGGAAACGCTCGCATTTAATGCAATAATACAGGCATTTACTTTAATTGACTTTTTTATGGTCTCTGTAGTTCGTTCGAGATATTAACGATCATCCTTGGCCACTAGTGGTCATTTGTGAGGTGGTTCGCATACACATTTGAGGTTGGTTTTAAAAGTTTAATGGTTATTGAAAAATCTTAATATGCCTTTTAAAATAAAATTTATTTTAAAACATCGCCGCTTTTATATTTTTATTTTTACAGAGTAAAAAACGTATTGATCCAAAGTAATGCCATCCTGGAGACATTTGGTAATGCGAAAACGAATCGCAATGACAACTCGAGTCGCTTTGGTAAATACATGGACATCGAATTCGATTATAAAGCTGATCCGGTCGGAGGTATTATAACCAACTACTTGCTGGAGAAGTCACGCGTAGTTCAACAGCAACCGGGAGAACGAAATTTTCACAGCTTCTATCAGGCAAGTACCAATACTATAATACGAGTATAGATATTGTAGATCACGTATTATGGGGCTTAATACAGGGTGTCCGTCGGGAAGGTATGCTATTTTGTTTGTTTATAATTTTTGATTTAATGAAAGGGAATGGATCTTATATTGATATCAATTAAATGTCCGCCTCTGTTAGCCTCACAAATGCCAGCCCTTTTGAGCACATATTTCATTACATTCTCGCACATTTCATTAATTAATCATTAATTCATTAATCATTAATTTCATCACGAATATTTTGTTTGATTTGCTTGAGCGTTTCTGGTTTGTTTGTATAAACCTTGCTTTTCAGATATCCCCACAAAAAGAATTGGGATAATGCCAATTATCATATTTATGGGCTTTTTGGGCCCCACAAATATATAGGAATGACACAATCTTAGTACAATCTTAAAAAAAAAGTCCAGACTTTGATTCGTTGTGACCATTAGCATTAATTTAAGAATCCATATTTAAATTTGGTCTCTTGTTTAACAATATAGCGCCCGTTTGCAGGGTCCCAAGGATCCATAACACCAACCATAGACTCAATTTAATCTCAAAAATAATGCATATTTGTATTCGTAGTAAAATTAACTAAAACTTGAGTACCCATAAGTCTATTTTGACAATTTGTAACTTTTGCCTGCAACATGTCTCGTACATTGGGCTTTCTTTAGCCCCTTGGGCCAAGGGCGTAAGACCGAATTTTAAGCAAATCTTGAAGTAGATATATATTTCAAATCATAACGACATTTTATTATCTTAATATAACCATATGCCCATATTTATTAGTAAACGATTGTTTACATTAAGGACCCTTTTTTGGCCACTAGAAAAGAATAGCCTTTGTGCGTCGGAAAATAATGATGATTTGTTAAGCATATAAAAGGTTTTCCATTAAGGAATAACAATTTTATATATTAATAAAACACAGAATATTTAAGATATTGAGTTCAAATTAATTCCAGGTGTAGTGCAAATGTTACATTTTAAGAATGAAATTCATTTCGGTCATATGATCACCACGAGCCGCGTATACAACGATCTATTCTTTGGACCCAATTTTCCACCACTCTCGCACACATTTCGGCCGGAACGTTGGCAATTTCGCGTTAGACCAATGACTTGATGTGACCCCATAAAAAGAAATCCAATGGCGTTAAATCGAAATCATTTAATAATGGAACACCATCCAATGCGTTTTCGCTTCGTCCAATGGGCAAAAGATTGTTTGGCAGGAGATGAAGAAATTTACCCAAAAAAAAATCGTGTTCTCTGATAAAGCTCATTTTCATTTCAGTGGCAAAATTGCTGCATATGAGGTTCGGAGAACCCGCACGTGACTTTTGAGAATCCAATGCATCCACAATAAGTCACTGATGGTGTGGATTTTGGGCTGGCGGCATCATTGGGACATCTTTCTTCGAAAATGAGCAAGGAGCTGCTGTTACCGGCAAAGGTGAGCGTTAACGTGCCATGCTTAACGATTTTTTGTTTCCAAAAACGCAAGAGAATAACTTGGACGACATTTGGTTTCAAGAAGACCACATGCCACACAGCCAACGCAACCATCTATATTTAACGCACTGTTTTCGAAAATTTAATAATCTGCCGAAATTTGGATTCTTTTTTGTGGGAGCCTTTGGATTATTTTCTGTGGGGAGCTATTAAGGATAATTGTTACCCAAAGCATCCAGAGACAATTGAAGCGTTGAAGCATGACATCGATGTTTCCATTGAAGAGATGCAGCCGGATACAATCGAAAATGTACTGAAAAATTAGGTTGATCGGATGAGGTACTGCCGAGCCACTTGTGGTAGTCATATGACCAGAAATTTGATAAAAATTATCAGTACTTTTTTGTTACAGCCGACTCTAATTTAAAATGTTAAATTGTCCACCCTGTGTAGAAAAACTGTATGAAGTTTTCCTACCTCTGATAGCTTATAATTTGTAGTTGTTAATAGTTTAGTTAGTTAAAATGGTCGATATTGCCATACCCATTCTGGTACCTCCCACACATACGAGTACCATTACGCACACTTTTGGTATTCTTGAAATACTCGTATCTTTAATGCAATTCCTACGATCTCATCTAATATCAATTCTAAAGAACAGGAATATAAAGTTAACTTGCGACAAATAGTGTGATTCCTAGCCACGCCTCTTCTATTCTAGTGCATGCAACTCGCTTAAATTCAAAAATGACAAACCATATAAGGCTGTTCTTCTGGGTTTGGACAAATGGATCCCTCAGTTGTAAAACATCAACTCGTCGAAATGGGATTAAAGTGTACAGACGTAAAACTTGTGACACGAACCAATGAAGGTAGACCTGAACAAGTCATTTATATTGTTTACTTTGAAAGGAGGTCTGTTACACTTAAAGAATTACGACAAAACTATTGGTCTTTTCAACGAATAAGGATTAGATGGGAATACCAAAGACCAAATAAATCAAAGTTTACCCAGTGCCATAACTATCGGTGCTAGTCGATGCAAAGTCAAGACTTTTTGCGCCCATTGTGCTGGAAACCACAAATAGTCGAATTGTAAGGCTACAATTCAAAAGTGTGCAAACTGCAACGGGGATCACAAGTCAATGTCTCCAAACTGTCCAAGTAGAATAAACTACATAAAAATCAGGGAACGTGCCCAACCAAAGCGATCCCCTCCCCTTCTTCGTCAGCAAATCACGCAAAATTATAACAACAATGCCAACTTTGGTCATAATTTTCCAAACGCCTTAAATCAAAATGTACCTACTAGCACCAATAGCTGGGGAAATTGATTGAAAATATTGGTATACAAATTTTGGTAAACGACGACTACATAAACATTTTTTCTTGTTGGATCTACAGGCAGCGATTCCGTAATAAAACAAAAGTTTAAATCTGATTTAAGGAAACTTACTAACTCACATAAATACATTCGGCGTGGAGATTTTAACTGCAGACACAGCTACTGGGGTTGTTTAAGAAGCAATTCTCGGGGTAACATATTATATGACAAGTTACGTTCATCAGATATACATATTATGTTTTCATCCGAAAACACTTATATCCCGGCGGATCCTATAAGACAGCCATCTACATTAGATTTCTTTTTGACCAACGTACCCCAAAATTTGTCGACAACCATAGCCATAAACGACCTTGGGTCTGATTACCTTCCTATTTGTAGTACAAATAACATGAGGCATGAAGTGCACGAACACGGTTTTTATGATTTCGGCAAAACAAAATGGAACAGATACACAAACAGCATAAAAAGAAATCTACCAGCAGCTATAGAGACCTCTGCTGTATCAAATGTTAAGCTAATCGATAACATGATTGACGTATTTACTGACACTATAAAAACGGTCATTAATGAAAGTGTTCCAAAACGTAGACCAGCACCTACAAGAAAAAGCCTACCCAACAACATAAAGATTTTAATCCGGCATAGAAACATATATAGACGAAACTGGAAACGATACCGAGTTGTAAGCGATCATCGACTAATGCTTCGGCTTAACAACGAAATAGCAAGGGAAATGATAGTTTTTAGAAATTTCTCTTGGAGCAATATGTTGTCTACTCTATATAAATCTTCGTCGTCCTTCTGGAAAATTTCCAAAGTGTTAAAAAAGAAATGTAAAACTATACCATTTCTAAAACAAAATTATAACGTATACTATACGCAACAAGAAAAGGCTGATTGCTTGGCTCAACATTTTAAGCTGAATCACTGTATTGCAAATAACCTTAGTGATAGTTCCACAACTGCGGAAGTGGACGACGTAGCAAACGCTATCAGATTTTCAGATTAAGGTTCGCGAGGTAACTTTTGCATTGGCGTCAGCAAAACTTCAACTTAATTGAAGGAACTAAAAAGTAAAAAATCTCCAGGCATAGATAATATAAATAACCAACCTAGTTTTGAAAAAAACCGAAAAATGCTGTTATCTACCTTACAAAAATCGTAAACTGCTGTCTCAAACTGTGCTACTTCCCAAGAATCTGGAAAAAAAAGCTAAAACAATACCTATACTTAAACCGAATAAACCTCCCGAAAAACCTTGTTCGTATAGACCAATTAGTTTGCTGAGCTCCATAAGTAAAATTCTCGAAAGAGTAATTAAAGAAAGGTTAACCACATTTATTGATACGTACGACATTTTACCCTCACAACAGTTTGGGTTCCGGAGAGAGCACAACACTTCTCAACCTCTTATAAAAATTAGAAATATTGTGCACTCAAATTTTAAGGAAGGAAATTCAACTGGTATAGTACTTCTCGACATAAAATCTGCCTTTGACTCAGTTTGTCACAACGGTCTGATTTTTAAAATGAAAGGGTCGGGCCTTTCACCAATATTGTATAATATCTTTACGGCCGACATACCAACACCAATGGGGTGCAGTACATCAATTTTCGCCGACGACTCGTCAATACTCAACTCAAACATCTACTCGTTTGATATTACAAATAATCTCCAATCTGCACTTACCGAACTACACCAATATTTTAGAAAATGGAACATCATGGCAAACCCAGAAAAAACTCAAGCAATATACTTCACGAGGAAGAGAAAATCATGTTATGTCCCACAAGCCCCACTTCGTTTTATGAATCATGACATTGAGTGGGGATAAAACGTCAAATATTTAGGTGTCATCTTGGATCCTAGATTAAACTTCAAGGATCATGTACCTTATGTGGTAGATAAAGTCAATAAAACAACCAGAATAATGTATCCTCTTATAAATAGAAATTCTCTTCTTATTTTACAAAATAAAATGTTGATTTTTAAAGCAATTTTTCAACCTATAATAATCTATTGTGCACCAGTGTGGTCGTCTATGGCGCACTGTTACATTAACAAACTACAAATTGCGCAAAACAAGATTTTAAAGATGATACTGAAGTTACCATGGCTCTACTCCACCCGAGGCGTTCATACTATTGCAAATGTAGATCTTGTAGATGTTAAAATTGATAAAATTACAACAAAATTTAAAATAAGTTGCCAACAATCGCTTTACCCTCATATTAATGATATTATATCAGCATAATTTTACATCGTCTTAGACTAAAATTGCTTTAAATAGGTTTTGTATAATTTTTCCTTCCATTTTATAATATATTACGCAAAATAGTTGCAAATTGTTTGTTAAATAGAATATTTGAATTACAAAGAAGAAAAGGAAGTTGTGTTCCTAAACTCGTTAGTTTGTAAAGTCATTTGTAAACCATTATGTCAAAAACAATAAATACAAATCATAACGGCGTGTACGAAAATAGTGGATGACAGGGCCCGCTTTGGTGCCCCTGTGCAAACGCACCATTCTGACATAATATTATTAACACTATTCATAAGATTCTGCTAATAATTTTAAGGCTATTAAGGCCTTGGACTTCTTTTAAGAGGTTTCGGTAAGCTGTTTTTTGTTTGCCAACAACATTAGATGTGTTCAGAAACGGTGTCGAACGATAGTTGCATATGGCTTTTAAAGAAACGAAATCGTATTCCATAATTAAATATAACACATGTACTAGACCTAAAGTAAATTTCAGCCCGGTATCTTATTTTACTTACAGTTAAGGCAACGCCATCTTTGACACGACATCTTTGACTGAGATTGTCTGACGTCAGTCAATGTTATTCATTGATTACTGTATGGAGCCTACGCTAACCGACATACACCAGATTGATTTCCTCTGCGATATTCTCCCAAAGTCCAACAGAATGTGAAACCCTTAATCTGGCCAGTCGTTAGCTCGTTAACCCCACACGTAGTATGCTCGACTATGATCATTAGCAATAAACAAACTGAAATAATGCCTAGGGCGAGATATCTAACCGCCGCTATAGATGTTGAATTCCACGTAATACTGACTGACATCAGTTGATGACTAACTGAGGCTCTCGTAGATACCACCGACTTGTATGTAATTATTTTCAATATCACTCACTCGGCGATGACTGCTAAATAAATTGGAATGAAAGACAAACCTAAAACACATACCTACTTGAGGCTGTTTGTTCCATGCCAAAACTATTAACTCCTATTTGTCTGCTTTTTTAAATTATATGCCTGTGCTTGATCACTTGAATGATTATGAAAAGTTTGGGTATAATTACTTATGTGAAAACGGCGTCTTAATGACATTTTTGACCTGTGAATACCGCATTTTTACTTGATTTATGTACAGCTTTCGTTCCTGTATTGTATAGCGTTTACGTTTGTATTTTGTGTCTGGCTTCCGGCAAAAGAACTATCGTTTGAATTTAAATGGCACATGAAATGGGCATTTGATGCTACTTTTTGACAAGTTGTAGTTTTTATCTTTTTGAACCGATGTCACGAAATCCCCATGTCCAAAGGGGTCATAACTGTATAAAACAGTTACACAAACAAATGTGTAACATTCAGTACTGTTCCAGTTAACGCATTGGAAAGAATTTCGCAAATTTGATTTTGTAACCTGTTCCGGTCATCACAAATCGCAAAGATATCCGATTTGAAATCGCATGGTACCACGCTTGCGATTTCAAAAAAGAACACGTGCATTGAATGAATACTTACAGTTTACATAGATTGATTTATTGCACTTAAGTAATATGACTTTTATCTGCCAATTATAATTATATATACGCATCAATTATTTGAGATGATATTATAGAATTATACAAAATATTCAAGGAAAGTTGCAATAAAAATCTGTGCTACGATATAATTCTTTGCTATGTGTGATTTATGTATCTAGGGTGGGGCAGATATTAATGAATTAGACGATATTTCACATTATGTTTTGAATCTGTTTGTGATAGTTCTGATTCTATCTATGTATAATTGCATCTGTTTTGCTCAATTCATTTTTTAATGAGATATTGCGCACATTTCCCATGCTGGACATCCGTATAAATACAATATGTAGTACTAAACTGACTGGCGCACATTGCAAAGTGGTCACAATATAAAGACCTCGTTTATGTAAAAAGAAAATATCAACGCTGTCTGCATACGCGGCATATTTGCATGGCGTCAGCAGTGAAAAATAAGACATGTTAAATAAGATTGGTCCCAAAACTGTACCTTGGGGGACTCCTAATGGTAGTTTTTTACACTCAGATAATTCATTGTTCACAAGTACACGGAATAATCAGACCGTCAAGTAACTTTTAACAAACTTTATTCCGTTGGGTGGATATTTAGCTTTAATCATTTTGAAAATAATTCCAGGAGCAAAAATATATTCGTGTTTTCTTATCTTTTTTAAAGTTCATCACTTACGATTTTGTTTAGGTTGCTCTGGTTTGCACAGAAACAAATAAGTTGGTATATTTACTGAATGGAACACTTTTGAAGTGAAACTTTGCATTTTAAAATTCCGAATTAAATGTCACGGTATGTATTGAAACAGCACAAAAATTAACTGGACGATTTGGGTTTCATTTGAAACCGCATATATTTGTGGAAACCGTTACAGGCCTTTCCTTTTGAATTGGATGAGGAACGAAAAAATGTAGATGGGACTCACTCACTAAGACTATTTTGTTTAGCTGTTTTTAAGATCGACTGTTTGAGTTACTTTGAAATAGCACATCCACGATCCATACATACACTGAAACTCTTCCTTCAATGAACAATGGGCATGTTGGTATACACTTTAATGTACTGATATTTTACCACAAAATGGAATGATTTCATTTTGAACACCAAAACGAGAGAGAGGACGACCCAAACATGTCTCAGCAGTTTTTAATTGTCTCTTGATCCCTTTTGCTTTTGAAATACGTCGACATACTAAGCATGGGGAGTTATTAGAACTTAAAGTAATGCTAAGCAGTAGTTTCCAAAATGTTAAGTTAAAAACATGCTTTTTCATGACAGACATTTTATTCATATTTTTAATTGTCTCTCTATTTATCTACTTGACAATTTTGATTCAATTTCAAAAAAAAATACAATCAGCGAACGAATTTTTTTTTTGAATTTTCATTCAATAAACAGACCTGACTTAAAAACATCAGGAATATATTGACTACAATTTTTTTTGTAAAAAAATTACTATCAAGCCAGTAAACCCAGGCTCAACTTCGAGTAAGAACATCTAAAATTTGTTGCGGCGTGTTTTCAGCTTGTAAACGCCGGCGACTTTACGAGTGAGAGATGTATCTCTAAGCCATATAAAACCTTCTCTATAAATGCAGTAACCGTTCGTAGCCAGCGTTAATCAGTAGGTCCCGGTCAGTGAGTATAAGGATTATATCGTGCATTGCTCACTGATTTGAAAGAAGATTCCCCTAGTTCCTTAATTTTTATTGCAATAATGTCTATGCAATTATTTATCGAAACCTAAGTCTCGATAGCTAAGCCACAGTAACAAAAAGGAAAGTCATTTTTGTAGCCGTCTTAGTGCTTAGCCCGGAAAACTATCAAGTATTATCCGTTTTCCAGGCTAAGTACTAGCAAATAATTGTTTCAAACATTTTTTAAGAATTGTAAATTTTTGTTAATTTTAAATTAATGATTTGTTAACATAACTATTGCGGTTATAGAGGCTTAACCTAAAGCACCACTAATATTTCCTTATTCCTCATTTAGATATACAATTGAACTCCTAATTCACCGGATTTCGTGTCAAAATCTAAAAAAATTGTATAAAAGTTTAAAGCTGAAAAGACCAATTGCGTTTACTTACGGTGTTGTGTATGCAAAATCTCTACTGTGCTAATAAAAACTATGTTTAGCGTTTATACACTAAAAAGCAGACATTCATGAGAGTAACTGGCAGTAGTTTTCAACCGAACAAGTCAACACATAAAAAAGGAACCCGCATTCCATTCGTAACATAGGTATGAATTAGAAACGTATGCAAATAGTAATTAATTACTGATTTTAAATAGCAAATTAATCAAAAATGATACGCCGTTTTGATAAATTATTTATTCAAAAGTTTGAATTGTGTGATTTTTTCGATACTTGAAATTCGATTACAATTCTAAACAAAAACATTGTTTGACTAATATGTTTTTTTAACAACTTTTGAGTTGAATTGTTCCGCTTATTTCTGTTTCTTTTTGGAATTTTGTATGTTTGCCTATGTTTTATAAAAAGATTTTTCATTTTTTTTTATACTGAGTTAATCGTTTTGGCATGTAAGCCCCTTAATTGATACTCGTAATTAATGTTTTAGTTGACGCTTCAACACAACGCAAGTTTATGTGTGTGAGGAGTCCAAACCAGATGACAAATTTGTTTAATGAAAGTTTTTAATAATTACCATTGTTCCAATTATGTTCGCACATACTTATGCAGTTGCAATTTCCATCTGAAGTGATGGACATTTGTTCCGATTGTAATGCACATGGTGTTTTTGCTTAAATGGCATGTAGCTGACTGCGACCACTGAAAACGAGATCTTTTCAAATACCAAATCGTTAACAATATCCAAAAGAATTGTGGTAACTACACTTATTGTAGTGGATAGGAAAAGTTCCATTCTAATGCTGTTGGAAACATATCGTATCATAGATGGGTGACCGTCATATTATATAAACTTTCTTTTTAAGTTCGACAAGCGTTTGAGTTGTCTTAAGGATATAGTTTTTTCCCACTCTCTTTTTTTGCTGGAAAAGCGGGAAACATCTTAAAATTTCCCGGTCGAAAAATACTGGCTGGCCCAAATAAGACTAAAGGTACAAAATTTTCATAACTTTTCGGCATGTACATGTACATGATGTACAGCAAGGCGTCAAAATACTTGAACAGTAAATCGTTTTTTAAACTGGTAAAACCAAATATATCGCTAAAATATTAACTCTTATAAACTGTGTACATATTCGTTCAGGTTGTCATTTCCTCCCTTTGGGACTATACGAAATTTCGACGAATCTTAAATAAAAAAATAGACCCTGGACCCATTTAGCCTATTAAATATCATCAGTTTCAGAACAGGGCGCTGAAGTGTTTTAAACAAATGATATGTATTTCATACTGTGTAATATGTTGAGATAACTCGAAAACCAAATTTTCACCAAAATGATACGTGTTGGAGAAATTTGAAAAACAGATTCAAAGTCAATAAAGTCCCTTTGCTTTAATTCTTTGCAAATAAAAACTTTGTTGCTCAGGGTTTGAATATATTTTTAATGGAAATTTCATTAACTTCGGTTGATAAAGAAATCAATAAATTAAAATGATAAATAAATAATATTATTATCAAATATGTTGTCGTTGTAACAACAATATATTTATTTTGAAGTCTTGTTCGTCTATGGGGGATCTGCTTCGATATCCAGGTGGAGGAAAAGCGCCATTTGGATGCGTCCACAGAGACCAGGGGGTCAGCTGAGTGGGCTTGGCCGGACAATTGAAGAGGTGCAGCGCATCATGTGGTCCCTGATGGCAGGCGGGACAGATGTCCGGAACGTTAGCATCAATTCGTGCCCAGTAAGAATTGAGGCGGCTGCACCATACAGATCTCAGCAAATATGTTAATTTCATTAACTGTCGCATCCTTACGTATATTTTACAAATATTTTATTACAATGTGGAAAATTTAATAAAAAGCTTAAAAAAGGCGAGAAATTCGTTTGCGTTTAATGTCAAAATAGAAAGAATCTTTTATATTTAATTAATATTTAGTTTGTCCTCCATTATTCTGTATGGCGGAAATAATTCGATTTGGCATCGATTTTATCAAATTTAGAATGCTTATGATGATATTGTCGGACCAATACTTCTTAATCGTATATTTTAGGTCGTTGACTGTTGAAAACTTTCCTCCAGCCTCGTTAACCTTAGCTGCGAAAATGCCCCATAGTTTTTCTATTGGATTGCAGTCAGGACTGCAAGTCGGCCATGGTAATATAAGTACATTGATGTTTTTGTCCAAAAACCACGCTTTTGTTTGCTTGGATGCATGGAAAATTACTTATTCGTCCACATTTTCATTAAGATGTGATATCAACACTTCCTCCAACAATTCAATATAATTTTCTGAATTCATCATAGGAAGAGGCACCACATATGTGACGCGCAAAATAGAAAGGGACCTAAGGTTAAAAACCAGTTTTGTTCAGGAGAGCCAAGATTAGGTCCCTTTCTATTTGCGCTTAGAATCGTCGACTTCACTTTCATAAAACGCGCATATCTCTGGGAGGGAACACTTTTGGGGCATGGGATCGGTCTCATTCGATGCTCAGATGTTGTTCACATCAAAAAAAATGAAAAGTTGATGAATAGTTTTGTTCAGGAGAGCCATTATAAAGATTAGGTCCCTTTCTATTTGCGCTTAGAATCGTCGACTTCACTTTCATAAAACGCGCATATCTCTGGGAGGGAACACTTTTGGGCATGGGATTGGTCTCATGCGATGCTCAGATGTTGTCCACATCAAAAAAAGAAAAAAATGAAAATGGATTTTTTTTACCCTTAGGTCCCTTTCTCTATGCGCTGTCACATATGCATTTTTTCTAACTCTAGCCGTTTTAGTTTATGGGCATTTGATTTATCGATGGTGTTGACTTTAACTACCGTGGAATTGTTCTAGAGGTAACAGATGAGTCCAGTTTTTCTTTTATTTGGCTGCAGGTTAACCGATATATTGTAGCTTCCTCTCGAACTCGTCCTTCATCCTTTAATGTTAGTTTTAAATTAGTTGAAGTTTAGATATCATATTTGTTTGCCTCTTCGCAAATAATTTCTTTTTGCACATTCGGGACGGTTTGTAAAATAATTTCGCAATTTTTCTATTGGACTGCCTATCTTTTTTTAAGGGAATCGATGAAATTCTGTTCATAGTCATTTTAACGCTTGCCCGTGTCCATTTTTGCAAAAATGTAGCATCAACACAATTTTTTTTAAATTTTTAATATTTTGTACTTAATTAATTAGTATTTTCTTACCAAAAAAAATATGTTCACTTGCAATTATTCAGTTCATAATATATTTTTTGCTGATTCGTTCAAACAAACGTCGCACAAAAAATGTGTTAGTTTTTAGAAACCATGAGATTTTTGCGTAAACAAAAAATATTCGCCATCTAACGGTTCTTACATTCCATTGCTTACTTAGTGTTGTGATAAAAAAAATTAATCACTTCAGGTCGGTATCTGACAGCCACTGAAAAATACCCAATGTTCAAAAATATTTAAGGTGCGCTCAAACGAATTTCGATCACTGTACTTTGAGTAGTTTGGAACTTCAGCTGGAAGCATAAATTTACGTTACAGTGTTTTTTGCCGTTTCCTTAAAATTTGTCTCTTAAGGAAACATTGTTACTTACACTTTTGTTTTCTGGTTGGCGTAATGGTGAGGAAATTTAACATTTATTTCGCTAACATACGTGGTCTGCGAACGAATGTTTTCGCTGTGTTCTCCCCCACTCATTTCCATAGGCCTGATGTTCTAGCTCTTTGTGCGACCCAGGTGCGTGAGGATTCTGATCCATAGGATTTTTACGTCCCTGGGTACTACACCCTACCTCTTTTTATTTCTCACAGAGGACTTGTGGTATATGTACGTAACGATATACGAGTAGTGTTTCAGAGCCAGCAACACTTGTGCTCACAAGATTCAGAATTTTACTCCGTTTGGGCTAAGTTCAGGATTGGAACACACGTACTTCATTTTGGGTTTATATACAGAAGCCCAAACTCGGAAAGGGAGCTTCGATCAGGCATTCACTGACCCGGTTGATAACGCTAACCTATTGGCTGAAATGTTTGCAGGAAATTCTTCCTTGCCGGAAAGCAATCAACCACTCCCCGTGGTCGAAAACGTATCTAGTTCCATGCCGCTGATATTTTTTTGAACACGTGGGATAAAAAGTGTTCTTGCAAACCTCGACGTAAATAAGTGCCCGGGCCCGGATGCTATTTCTGCACTTGGCTTATGTAAGTGCTCTTCGACGCTGGCCCGTCCATTACGCAATCTTTTCAACCTTGCTTATAGTTCGGGAGTCTTCCCAGCTTGTTGGAAGTTTGCGAACGTCCAGCAAATCCCTAAAAAGGGTGAAGCCAATAATCCTGCGAATTATCGGCCAATCGCGATTTGCTCTGCGCTCTCCAAG
Organism: Hydrotaea diabolus; assembly: GCA_963513945.1. Taxonomy (NCBI): domain Eukaryota; kingdom Metazoa; phylum Arthropoda; class Insecta; order Diptera; family Muscidae; genus Hydrotaea; species Hydrotaea diabolus. The sequence goes on from OY740717.1 coordinate 109,566,543, forward strand.
ATATCGGAGAGCATGGTTAACCACCATCTATCTTGTGAGGTTTCTAGGGTCCAACGACCTGCTTAGTGATCGACAGTATGGCTTCCGTAAAAATCGCTCTAAGGGAGACCTGATGGCTTTCCTGTCGGAAAGCTGGAGTCGGTCTATTCACCAGTTTGGTGAGAGTAAGGTCGTAGCTCTGGATATCTCCAAGGCTTTTGATAGAGTCTGGCACGGTGCACTCTTATTAAAGCTGATCGTATTTGGTGCCGGTAATACTTTCGCTCGTTTTTAATCGAGCTTTCTTAGAGATCGCTCTATAAGAACTGTTGTAGATGGGTTCTCATCCAACCAACATAGGCTTACCGCAGGTGTACAACAAGGCTCTGTCCTTTCTCCTTATTTATTTCTTATTTTCATTGATGATCTGTTGGGTCAGACCGTGAATCCAATCTACTCCTCTGCGGATGATAGCAACCTCTGTCATTCTTATTCATTCTATCATTACTTTCATGGTGTGTGTTCATCAGATATCCGTCGCCTTATTCCTGACGTGAGGATGTTCGGCAAGGATACGCGACTTTCTAGAAATGCACACCCGTTTGTTATCGATTAGCCAGTTGACCGCAATATACACTACAGATCAAATTCGTTTTTCGCTCGTACAGTCCGTATGTGGAATCGACTTGCGGTAAATGTATTTCCCACTAATTGCGACATCCAGAAGTTCAAGGCAAGTGTCAATAATCATTACTCCCTCTTCCCCCCTTCGATCCTTTACTGTCCACTCGCCCACGCAATGCACCGCATGTATAGAGAGCATCCCCTGAGTGTTGGTTAACAAAAATTGAAAAAAAAAAACATAGATATTGAAGACAGATGGCGTTTTATGGGGTCCGACTGGGGTCAAATATATATAGTGTATTTTAATGCGCGCAAGACGCAATGCTGGTTTGTTGTCTCACAAGCGATTCACTGGCCCATCAGGGTCGTCATTATCTATCGATGGTATTAATGTTGAACAATCAGATGCTCTTGATGTTCTGGGCATGAAGATTCAATGTGACGTTCGTTGGGCAAGACATTTATTCGAAGTGTCGAAAGAAGCACTCAAATGTATAGGCTTTCTAAAGCGGTGCAAGAAATATTTCACTCCTTCTGATCTTTTCAACATCTATACGACCTATATCAGGCCTAAGATGGAATACAACTCCCATATATGGACATGTGCTCCAAAATTATCCTTGGAGCTACTTGGCCGTGTTCAAAGGAGAGCGATGGTGCTGATAGGCAGGCGACATTAGGGTATCCAACTCTATTGTTTCCCTTGAGCATCGTCGGAATGTGGGATGTGTGTCGATGTTCTATCGTTACTTTCATGGTGTGTGCTCCGCTGACTTCCGTCGACTTATTCCTGACGTTAGGATGTTCGCCAGGAATACGCGACTTTCCAGGAATTCACACCCGTTTGTTATCGATTGGCCAGTCGGCCGCACTATACACTACAGATCGAATTCGTTTTTTGCCCGTACTGTCCGTATATGGAATCGACTTCCGCCAAATGTATTTCCCACCACTTACGACATCCGAAAATTCAAGACAAATGTCAAAAAACATTACTCCCCCTTTCCCCCCTCTGATCCCTTACTTTCCACCCACCAACGCAATGCACTGCATAATAGGGGACATCCCCTGAGTGTTGGTCAATAAAACAATCCCGAAAACTGTCCACTGATGACCAATCAGAGTCTAACTCTAACGAGTTTATTTTTCGCTCGTACATTTGCCGAGTTTAAAAGGAAATTATCTATGTTGGATTTGTAAAAATTCCCGCGAAATGAGTAAACCTAAATTACTGAAATGCCGGGAATAACCCCCAATGACCAATAAAGATTTCACACTTGATTAGAATTTTTATATTTTTTTGTTCTGAAAAAATACCTCTAGATGGATCACCCTATATTATTATTGATTCTATAAACAAATTAATGTACATATATGGACGTAGGTGGTATTAACAAACAGCTATGATTTTGTTAAGGAAAATACGATTATACTCGTATTGCAATGCATACATTGGGTTTTTGTGCAAAACCAGTGATGTTATTTCGAAATCCGGAACAGATTGCCAAATAAAATTGCGAAATTCTGGCGAATGTGAAAAAGGCCCGAATATTATGTGTCCTTAATGTGGAAATGACAAGTAATGAATAAAAGCGACAATGGAATAAATTAGAATAATTTTTATACATTTAAGGATCATCTTTGACTAATGTAATTACTAAAACTTTTACATCTTTCTGTAGCCTGGTCTAACACACTTGGCTACTGAGGCAATTTATTTACAAACATACAAAAATGGCTCAACCTTGAAAGGTCTTTTACGCGCTTTTATTTTTTAATTATTGTATTCCTGATGAAAGACCACCAAAGTTGTATGTCAAAGCTACAACTTGTATTGAGTGAAAAATCAATTGTATGAATTGCTGTATTTCACCATTTTTGGGTATTTTTTTTCTTTTTGAATGCCGTTGTTATGGTCACCCTCAACGGGAGGTGTAGGAAGCAACAGGGAACTTCTTCCAAATCATTGACTTGTGCTTGATATATTCATTATACGTACTAGCTTCAGCGTATAAGTCATCTAAATCCATAATTAGCTAGGGCGCAGAGAGTAGAATGCAACATATTGAGACTAATTTGGCCTAGGTTTGCAGTTGCATGAACAAGTTTGCCAATGGGAACGTATTAAATGAGTCACAGCTCACTGTTCAATCAGAATTCGGAATGATGTGCGATGATGATTTCACTTTGATGTGAAAGTTTTCCGTTTCTTTGTCATCGCCTAAGTCTTCAACGTCATAGCGTTAAAATAATGCTTTTCCAATTTCCTTACCTAAGTGCTTTTTCGTTTTCTTAAAAACAGCTTTCAGTTGCAAGGCCAATTATAACCATTTAAGCCGATGTGGTTACAAGTAAATTAATTTGATGTGCTTCTAGTCGAACGGATCAATGTCAAGTCATCCATCTCTTAAACGCCCTAGTATTAAAGTAAAAGAACCAACTATCATTTTATCACATTTCTTTTTGGGTGCTTTCAGCTTTTACGTGGCTCAAGCGACAACGAACTTCGTCAGTATAATCTCAATCGAGATCCTGCCAAGTATCATTACATGAATCAGGGTAGCATGGATGTGTTGACCGAGAAAGCCGACTACAAGGGCACAAATAATGCATTTAGAACACTGGGATTTTCCACCGATGAGATTGCCACCATTTGGCGTATTATCGCGGCAGTCTTGCATCTGGGCAACATCGAGTTCCAAAGTAAGTAACAAAAATAAAGTAAAAAAGCAATGCACAGATTGATGTATACTGTCCCTCCAATAGTGATTGAAGATGAATTGGTTATCAGTAACAAGTCACACCTGCAATCGGCCGCGCAACTCCTCCAAGTTACACAAGAAGAACTATCGACGTCGCTGACCAAACGTGTTATTGCCGCCGGTGGCAATGTCATGCAAAAGGACCACAATGCCACACAAGCGGAGTACGGAAAAGACGCGCTGGCCAAAGCAATTTATGATCGTCTCTTCACCTGGATCATATCGCGCATCAACCGTGCTATACTGTTCCGCGGTTCCAAGACACAGATGCGTTTCAATTCTGTCATCGGTGTTTTGGATATTTACGGCTTCGAAATATTCGATTCCAACAGTTTTGAACAATTCTGCATAAACTATTGCAATGAGAAGCTGCAACAACTGTTTATAGGTATGCATCGCTTATAATTATACTCATACTTGAATTTGTATCGAATGCTTCGATATTTTCCAGAACTCGTTCTCAAACAGGAACAAGAGGAGTATCAGCGTGAAGGCATTGCCTGGCAAAATATAGAATATTTCAATAACAAAGTAAGTTTCGGTTCATTGCGTTTTCATGTGATGAACAACGTATAATTGTCCACATACAAGTACAAAAGCATACACTTTCCATATTCCAGTTATGGCTATGCCTCTTTTCCAGAAGTGGTCATGCCATGCAAACTCACTTTTGACTTTTTCAACTTACTTTTTTCTATATTCTTGTATGTAGATCATTTGTGATCTGGTGGAGCAGCCACATAAGGGCATGATTGCAATTATGGACGAAGCATGCTTGAGTGTGGGCAAAGTAACTGATGAGACATTGCTTGGCGCCATGGATAAAAATCTCTCCTCGCATCCGCATTACACCAGTCGCCAGTTGAAGCCCATGGATAAAGAGCTGAAACATCGTGAAGATTTCCGCATCACCCATTATGCCGGCGATGTTATTTACAATATAAACGGCTTCATTGAGAAAAATAAGGACACTCTCTATCAGGATTTCAAACGGCTGCTACACCATTCTGAAAATAACTACCTGAGTGAAATGTGGCCCGAGGGGGCGCTGGACATCAAGACGACCACGAAACGTCCATTGACGGCTGGTACGCTCTTCCAACGTTCCATGGTAGATTTGGTAAACACTCTGTTGAAAAAGGAGCCGTTCTATGTGCGCTGCATAAAGCCGAATGATATCAAAAGTTCGAGCGTTTTCGACGAGGAGCGTGTTGAACATCAAGTGCGTTATTTGGGGCTTTTAGAAAACGTACGAGTCCGACGAGCTGGCTTCGTCCATCGCCAGCGGTACGACAAGTTTTTGCTACGTTACAAGATGATCTCGCAGTATACGTGGCCCAATTTCCGAGCTGGCAGCGATCGCGATGGTGTTCGCGTATTGATCGAAGAAAAGGGCTTTGGCCAGGACGTCAAATATGGCCACACAAAAATATTTATAAGATCGCCACGAACTTTGTTCTCTCTGGAGCAGCAGCGCAATGAAATGATCCCCCACATTGTCACACTTCTGCAGAAGCAAGTCCGCGGGTGGATAGCGCGCCGGAATTACAAAAAGATGAAAGGAGCTCTGGTCATAATGCGCGCCTACAAGACCTATAAACTGCGGTCCTATGTCCAGGAATTGGCCAATCGCTTCCGTGCCGCCAAGAACATGAAAGATTACGGTCGCAGCGTCCAGTGGCCGCACCCACCTTTGGCTGGTCGGAGAGCGGAACCTGGACTTCACCGCATCTACGATAATTGGAGAGCCTATATGATACTGCGCAAATACCCAAGATCGGAGTGGCCTCAGTTACGTCTTCAAATCATAGCTGCTACTGCCATCAAAGGCCGTAGGCCATATTGGGGACAGCAGAACAAGTGGTTGGGTGACTACCTGGCAAGTTCGCATGAAAACTCTGCCGCCTTAGCCTATAGCACAAATGTGAAAAACTTGAAGAACGCCGACGGTTTCAAATCCGTTCTCTTTTCCTCATTCGCCAAAAAGTTCAATAAACACAACAAACAGGCCGATCGTGCCTTCATCATAACGGAAGGTGCCATTTACAAATTGGATGGAGCCAAAAACAAATTCAAAAATATGAATCGTTCCATATTCATACATGACGTAAGTTGCCCAGACCTAACAGATGAACTTGTGGGCTTTCAGCAACTCTTTTTATTTTCAGTTAACCTCCATCAGCATCAGTACGGGACGTGACCAATTGATTGTATTTCACTCTCCTCTGAATAATGATTTGGTCTTTGCACTACAAGGCGAACATGGCCCCCTTAAAGAGGATCGCATCGGAGAATTAGTGGGCACAGTCTGCAAAAAATATTACGAGTAAGTTGGCATAGCGGCCACTACGTTTAATGTCTTTGTCAAGCTTTAATATTTTGTCTATAGCATTTGTAGCCGCGAGCTGCGGGTGGATGTAGCGCCTAATATCGCCTGTCGCCTGGGAGGCAAATCACGCACAATTGTTATTGAAGCGGCTGCCGGTGTAGAAAATCCCAATTTTCGACATGCTGCGGGCAATATCATATTCGAAGTACCCACCCACTACTGTGTCTGAGCACAATGCCAGCAAACAAAAAGCATCATGCCGTTGGGGACCCCTAAAAAGCTGGACTTTCTTTGCTACATTCTTGTTTGACAACAACAACAACGACAACATCATCAGTATCATCATCATTGTTCTGATCTTGTTTCTAAATATTCTAAGTTATCTGCAACCAACAAACCTATTTATGTATCATTAATTTAAATTTAGGATATACAAACAAACAAACCATGTCTATTGATCGTTATTTTACATTTGTAAGTTGAGTCCTTCCTTTCTCTGTTATTGTTCGATGTTATCGTGTCAGTGGTTTCAATGATTGAAACAGAAAATTATACAAAAGTATTAAGTATGTGCTTATCGATTGTGCATTTTTTTTTATTAGAATATACATACGTACGAGATCGGCTAAAAGAGGGAGCATTGTTAGTTTATACTTTTTATTCTAAAGCACCTTGTGCTCGCAGTACTTACATAAGTCTATATATAAATAAATAAATATATATATATATATATATATATATATATATATATATATATATATATATATATATATATATATATATATATATATATATATATATATATGTGTATATATTGAGAGAGAAATTTATCATGTTGTGTTAACTCTATTGGAAGTAATTTCAAAATTGTAGTTGGTCAGGAACGATGTCCCGTCCAAAGGGATAACAGTGCGACTACAAGAATACAAATTTTATGGTGCCATCCACAATTTATTTGTGAACAATGTATATCGTATGAATACCTACATAAACATATGTGTATTCTATACTATATGCAAAACAATAATCATAATACTAATGATGCAGGTCATAGGACGATAGTGTGCCTTTGGAAGAAAGTGCTTTGATTTTGTTAGTTAATTATTGAAAGTTTACATTTTATACAGACACACATTATACACACATTTATACATATATTGTTGCATTTGAATTTATTGTAACTTAGATATACACATACTACATACCATATTTATGTAGATATATATATATTAACTATTATTACGAATGCAATACAAATCATGTATACAACTTTATTTGATTTAAATATATTGTATGAATCAAAAAGAAAAGAGAAAAAAGAAAAAAGTTTCGCATTTCATTTGCATCTGTATTCGTTAAAGTTAGTCTTGCACAGAAATAAAAGCATCTGTGGGTGGTACTCGTACACCAGTACTGAAAAGGAGGTTCGACTAAGCCTAGATCTTGACGGTGATTTTATTTTCATTAAGCCATTGCTAGATGTCTGTTTTGCAACCAAGCCATATTTTCATTCGATTGCGATTTTAATAAATGCGGTCAAAAAATCTGCAGAAATGTTTCACCTAAAACTGGTGGTTTTTACAAAGCCTTAATAATCAATTTGATAACAAAAGGAAACTTCGAACAGTTTTTTTGGACAGTCGATCGACACATCACCATTCCCGTTTTTGTTGTTCAGTCTTATTTATCGAGGCTTTAAATATTTAAAACCCTTTGTGAAGTAGTGGCAAATGTTATTAAAAGTTTACACCGAAAGAGGTCTTAGTTAAAGAAACAATTAGGTAAATTTAAAAACAACTCGAAACAATTACGTTAATTTTCTACGAAAGAAATACTTTTTATCAATGATTTTTCGTTCGTGTATTCAAAACAGACGTGTCAAAAGAAATGTATTAATTTTTTGTAAATTCAAATTGCACATTTGTTTGCTTTTGTTTTTTGTTACATTTAAACATTTGTCATATTTTATTCTTTTGTTTGAATTTAGGCGTTAAGAGAATATCAGAATTAGATGGTCGGCTAAAATTACAAAACCTTATCATACCCAATGACGGCGTTTTTTTTGATATTTCAAAGGACGACCTTGCAATATTTGCCATCGTTAAAATCCTTGTCGTTGTCGCCGTTTTTGTGGCGTAACTGGCCATGAAATGTTCAACTTACTATTGTATCGGAGAAGCATTCTTATTTCAGTCCTTCGAACCAGTAGGCCATTCATCAATTTAGCTCCGAACAAATCCAATACTATTTATACTTTGTTTTAATGGTGGCGTTTTATGGTAATCCTTAATAACTAAGACTGGGAAGCAGAACCGCAATAATTAAGGCATTAATTTGTTAAAAAAAGTGCCAATTTGGATCAAGTTCATAGATAAAATACTGCTTTACTCGATTCCTTTTAGTACTGAACATAGATAGAGGCTTATATTCCAGGTATTGTTATCCAATCATGTTTGAGAAATTGTGAAATGATATCCAAAGAGTACAGTATGAAAATGTTGTCAAAGGGGCGTGGTACCGGCATCTTTCTATCGGGGAGTGAGTTTATTCAGGGCGGGGTAACGCCCCTTTTTTCCGATTTTAACATGCCTTGCTTATCATTGATTTCATTCTGTTAACATTTTATAACGATCGGTCTATACTTTGGCCATAAAGGGGTGCTCACTTTTGAAATAACATACATTTTTCATAAAACAATTCGTTTTGATCAGTAATGTTTGTTAAATTTCATCATAATGCGAGTTGATGGACAATATTTCCTGATGTGTATAAATGAATAAACTAGACGGTTTTCCAACGCGAGAACACGTCACATATAATTGGTCACGTGAAAAGACCGGATTTTCTAGATCCAACCCACAAATCGACTTTGTTTGATCTTGTGACTTATTAATAGTCATGGCAAATGCACTTTTTCACCATTGAAATCGATGGTGCAGAGTCCACATAGTATTTATCAAGCTTTTCCTTGGTTCGATTGACGGCTTTATTCCGCAAAAAATAATTTTCAATGAGCACTCGAAACTTACTTTCTTTTCCATTTAAAAATCCACGAGGTTTTATGTTTTGAGCAGCTGTTAAACGGAACTCTCTAAAAATTTGACAGTAGTCTATTAACAGATGGTACTCGCACTTCACATAACTACGAGGGAAGTTGGAAAATACCATGTACATATGGAAACTGGAGTTTTCGGAAGAATCTGAATATGATATACATTTTTCGATTTGGGGCCTAAAAACTGTCCCCTGTTATTCGGGGATATATGGGTATCCAGAAACTGTAAAATTTTCCAATTAAATACGTTCTATCTCGAACTACGAACCCTAATATCATATTAATTATACTATTGAGCCTTGGGTACCCAGGGTGTCGAAAAACAGGTCCTTTAGAACAGAGACATGCGGGTATTCAGAAAGAGTGTAATTTTCAAAAGAATCTGAATATGAAATTAATTTAGCATATGTAGCATAGGTTGAGCGTCTTATAGCCATTCCTACCGAAGTTTGACCATATTGGTCTATCTTTTGATATCGCCCCATTCAAAGTAATGACCTTTCTATTTGAGTTCTTGCCGCTATACAGAAAACATTTTAAATTAGTTCTTGCAAAAATGATACATACAGCGTTAGTACGACCTATAGCCACTCCTAGTAACAATTGAAGCATTTCAGTCTATGTTTTCATATAACTTCAGCGAAATACCACTCAAAGGGCTCCAAAAATGTAGTTCTGTTAAAGATGGAATCACCACCAACAACCATACCCCCAATACTATCAGTGCAATCCTTGGTGAAGAGTATAAATGCTTCGGCCAGTCTGAACTAACAACTTGCCCACTTTCTTTTGTTTCCTTTTTTCTAAGGGAATATAGGGCATCAAAAATACAATTCGTTGTTCTATTGTGGGCAATTGAATTAATGTAGTCCCAAGCATTGTACAATAAACCAGGAAGACATATGCTATCACCTGCTTCACAATTTTTTCTAGTAGAAATTTAAACTGAAATTTCAAATTTGACAAAGGCACTTCTTTAAGTTTGTACTCGTAAGGCTAAATTTCTTTATCAAACATTTACAATAAGTGTGTTCGTTTACTTGCAAATTTTTACAAAATTGTGCAAATTTTTACTGTTCGTTCGAGAAAATTTTGGCTAAACCAAAATTTTAGCCAACCAAAATTTGCAAGATAGAACAGATATTTGCAATCAGCTGTTTAATGTAAACAAATAAAAGTAAGAAACAATTGACAACAGAATAGGTTAGTAAAAATTGAAATATTATTTTATTTTATTTAATATATATGTTAATCACTAAAATAAGAAAGAAAAAAAAGTTTTCTTTTGCTCATTTTTTTTATTACAAATCTTAACACTTTAAAATTCAAAATAATATGAAATGTAATGCAAACAGCAAACAAATCAGCTGTTTCATTGCAAATTTTTGCTGGAAGCGCTTTGTTTACTTTTCTTGGAATTTTAATAAAGATAGTAAAATTGGCCTTACGCTCTCAAAAGTAGAAACTTGCGAATTTCTACTGGGAAAGTAACTAGCCAAACAACAACGATAACTGTCAATGTCACTTGTCAAAAATATATTTTTGTGAATGCTTGACGATTATTAAGTGTGTTCGTTTACTTTCCAAGTAAAAATTTGCAAGTTTCTACTTTTGAGACCGTAAGGCCAATTTTAGTCTCTTTATTAAAATTTGCAAGAAAATTTAACGAACAGCTTCCACTTAAAATTTGCAATGAAACAGCTGATTTTGCTTGCTGTCTGCATTATAATTCATTTTATTTTGATTAGATTAATCTATTTTTGACAGACCGTTAAACACTACTCTTCTCCAAGTAGTTTTGGGTCGTCCAGGTCTTCTACCTTGCGGATTCCAATCGAGAACCGTTCTTGCGATTTTTTATTGGGGCTTCCTCAAGGTGTGGCCAATCCAGCTCCATTTTCTTCACTTTATCAGCATTTTTATGGGCATTATTCCCCCAATATTCCACAAGCATTGATTTTAAATATGGATTCGTAGACACTTATTGATAAATGGCTGTAGAAAAATGTGTGTAGAAATGCAGATAGACCCTATGTTTAATCTAGCAATTAATTTAGAGTCATTATCTGATTTGTCGTAGCGATTTTCGTCTATCCGTACATCTATCGTTTGGTATGTTGTCCAGCTTTGACCAAGGATCAACCTTATTGAAATTGATCCATATCGTCCATGCTTTGATACCAAAGATCGCCCCAGTATATATGGGGTGATCCATCTAGAGGTATTTTTCAGAACCAAAAAACATATAAAAATTCAAATCAAGTGTGGAATCTTCATTGGTAATTTGAAAGAGGACATTTTATGGCATTTATTTTTTAAATATAATTTCTTCAAATGTTGGCCGCAACTAAGCCTCAGTGTTTCCATTCTGAGGGTCCATTTTTGGATGACAAGTGGCACCGTCCTGTTGAAACCAAGTGTCGTAAAGATAAGGGGCTTCAATTTAAGGTAGCATAAAGATTGATATCATGGCGCGATAGCGAGCACCATTCACGGTTACATTCCGGCCATCATCATTTTTGAAAAAATATGCACCGATGATTCTACCAGCTTATAATTCGCACCAAACCGTGGTTTTCTCTGGGTATAATATCAACTCTTGAATCTCTTCTTGTTGCTCTTCAGCCCAAATGCGGCAATTTTGTTTATTGATTTTGCCGCTGAGCCAGAAATGGGCCTCATCACTGAACAAAATTTTGGTCGAAAACAACGGATCTTCCCGTTTCTCACCGAACGCTCATTTCCATTATGGACAGTTGCCAACATTTGAAGGAAATTATTTTCAAAAAATAAATGCCATAAAATGTCCATTCAAATTACCAATAAAGATTCCACACATGATTTGAATTTTAATATTTTTTTTGTTCTGAAAAAATACCTCTAGATGGATCACCCTATATAAACCCCAACGAAATATGTTTCTTTAACTCTAGAACATGGATCGGCAAACGGGCTTCCATACGTGTTTTTTTCAAACCTACATGCACTCACATATTGAACAAAATCAAATAAATTCATTCACTCTAGATTTATATAGTTACGAGTACTAGCTGGACCCGGCCATCGTTGCTGGGCCTGACTACGACTTATGTTGCAACGTTTTGAATAGTAAAGCTCGTAGATTTAAGAAAAGGCGGTGTTATTTTAGTTTTCATAAGTATATATTGTTATTATATTAATGATGGAGTGCTTTCAATTCTGGTTTGTGTCTCCACCGTACATATTACCTCCTCCTTATTCTGTAGCATTTTGCAAAATTGTCCGCTCACAGTCCGAACATTGGTTTCAGTTGCAACCACTATATCTAATTTGAGCAATATGCCCACTTCCAATGCATTTTCCGCCAACATAGCGAAACATTGACCACATGTGAATATACCAAGTGATCGACATTTAACTTACACAAACTTTCAGTATTTTAGAGCTAAGCCCAACTTTAGTCACACATCTCGCCCGAAGTCTTAAAATTGATGAGCACTTTAATTTATGTCGGGTTTGTAACCAACCAAGCCAAACGCTTGCAAGAATCTACTCTTCAGGAGTGGGTTATACGCATTCTTTAAGCAGCAGTTAATCTGTTAGCACCAGTAATGCGTTGTACATTTTGAGTTCGTGGAACTTAAAGATCCTGAGCTCCTTTATTAGCAGTTCGCAAAGCACGTATTTTCCCTACGCGATGCAAACGTCTAAAGGAACTTCGAAAAAAGGAAAAAAGTAGGTATTATGAATATCAACAAAAGTGAGAATGTGACACTAATTTTGTGAATAATTCTGCCACAAAAAAAATGAAAGGGAGTTGTGCCAAAATATTCATTCACCAACTAAAACGCACGATGCTAATTGTAAATAAAACAAAAAGTTTTTGGAGAATTATCTTGATATTTCATATTATGAAAGAGGTATAATGTGTAAAACAAAATATCGGCCAAATGCTCGCCACAGCTTTGGTGGCATACCTCTATCCGATGGTCCATATTTGCAATGACTCTGTGACATCCTTAGCTCTTGAATTGTTCTCGGCTTATTGACGCACAATTTTTCTTTTAAATATCTATAAGTACAAAGAATGAAGTCCAACGGTGTTAAATCACATGATCGTGGCGACAAATTAACGTCGCCATTGCTTCTTTGGCTGTGTGGCAAGTGGCACCATCCTGTTGGAACCACATATCGTCCAGGTCCATATCCTCAGTTTCTAGCCACAAGAAGTCCCTTATCATGTCGCGATAGCGAACACCATTCACGGTAACTGCTTGGCAGGCCCAATGACTCCGACAGCCCATAAACCGCACCAAACAGTCACTCTTTGTGCATGCATGGGCCTTTTAACAATCACTGTTGGATTCGCATTTGCCCAAATGCGGCAATTCTGATCGTTAACGAATCCACTGTGGACACATTTGGTCGATTATGCTAATCAAAAAAATAATGAATTGCATTTTAAATTAAACGCCCATTTTCCTCTTCATGGTTGAATTTGTCAAGCGCTGAAACAAAGAAATGTTGAACTAAGTTGAACTATAAACTTGACGTTAAGTACGACTCAAAATAAAGATCATGCATTTTTGTTGGACCACGCTTTACAAAATGCCGATATGGGCCGATCAAACGAAGTATGTACATATGTACGACGTCACAAGGCGGCGCAGAACCTTATATTCTCCAGAGGAACTGGTGGAGTCCCTAATGTGGAGCAGAAGTTCTCTGCTATCACCACAAACGCAACACTCAACATTTTTATATGTTTTTTTATTGCTTTTTTGTTTATATTCACGTTTAAAAAAATCCCGGGAACTATCTCCTGGGGAGTATTTAGAAGCGGGCTGTTTTGACATTCTCTTTCAAGTGACTTTGACAAGCAATAGTTCGCTAGCTATTGTTTGGGCTATTGTTATTGGGCTAGTGACTATACCTTGTTTGTTGTACCATGTAGCCATTCTAGTAGAACAGGATTATTGTTTTATTTTTTCTCAGATTATATAATATACAAAATGGAAATGTTTTTACGCTAAGTGTGAAAATTAATGCCACTTAAATGATCCCCGTTTTCAGCTTCGCAATGATGGGCTCGTTTTAGAGCATTTTCCTAAACATATTTTAAAAATTGTGACTGCAGCGTTCGAATTTCTGCAACAATGTTGGCCTTAAGTTGAAAGATTGTCTCGGGCTTGCTTACACATACTCGCTCCATCAAATAACCCCAAAGAAAATAGTCGGGTGCTGACAAATCTGGTAAAAATATTTCTATCATTAACCGATCCGCTCTCCATTTACGGTTGCAGCACTTCCATCTTCATTCTCGAAGAAGTAAGGCCCAATGTTATTTGCAGATGTGATTCCACACCATACTGTACACCTTATGGGGCGCAATTGGCGTTGATGAATGGCTCTTGGATTTTCAAACCCCAGAACCTAAAGTTCTGCCTTAACAAAGCCATTCAAATGAAAATGAGCTTCATCAATCATCACTTTTTTAAAGTAATTGATCGCTTATTTAAATAATGAAATTCTATTATTCCGCTTCTTTGTTCAGTTGTGAACCTTTTCATTATTTCTTCTCCAATTGTAGTTTATATAATCAGAAAAGAAAGAAAAAATATGTAAACGAAAAAGTTATTAAATTTTAAAACCCCATAGTAACTGTTAGCCCACCCTGTATGAACAAATAAATGTTAGTTGTCATAAATATAATTATCACATATAATTATCGCATATACTCGTAGTTTACCTTTTTTTTCAAAAGTACAGTGTGTCCGCCGGGAAGGTATACTACAGGGTGTCCGTCGGAAAGGTATATATACTACTTTGTTTAAAATTTTTGATTAAATTAAAGTGAATGGATCTTATATTGATAAATGTTTTATTTAGTGTCGGCAATTATGTATGGAATACAATATCAGATAATACAATATTATACAATATCAGATATGTATGGAATACAATATCAGATATGTATGGAATACAATATCCGCTCATTACATTCAGCACGGCTTCGAATTGAGGTTGATGGCTTGAACACTTTCTTGAGTAGCAGTAATATTTTCAGCCGTTCTTGCAGTACGTTGTGGTCCATGCTTGGGCCTATCAGCTACAGACCCTCTTTCTTCGAAATCATTCACTAAACGATAAATAGTGCGTTTTGTTGGCTTTCTCATCATCACAGTAATCGATGATTGATTTTGATCAAATGTTTAACGATTTATCGAATATTTTTCCATAATAAATTTGCCACGGCGCTACTTCACGACTGCCAAATACGAACTGTCAAGACTAATGTTTACCAAAATGGCGGCAAAACAAAGTAGTTTACCTTCCCGGCGGACACCCTGTATTACACGAAAACGATTACGCTGGCGGGGTTAAACTTAAGAGAAACCATTCTGCAATCCACGTTTGCCATGTCTTCATTAGTTAAACCAGTTAAGCACGATTAGGAGAATAAATATATGCGCAAATATGTTTTGTCGCAAAGGTGTATACGCGTATCCGTATTTCTGCAGCTACGTTATCTTTACTTCAGAAATATATTTTGTGTATTCGATCCAAATCGAACCATAAATAATACAATTTTCATTAACACGAGAACGGCGCCATCTATCGGGACTTAACTTAAGAGAAACCTTACTACGGACAAAGCTAACATAATGCCCAAGATTGGTGTCAAGCGGTTCTCGAGATTAAGGCGCTCGTACACCGAACATTATATATACTTATAAGTAAGCAAAAGTCGACTTTTTGAGTTTTTTAAAAGTCGATTTTTCAAGTTTTCCAGTATTGAAAGCCGATTTAAATCAACTTTGTATATAAAGCACAGACGATAAATTGTAGAAGATAGGCGATAGGCTTTTTCTGTGTAATATCGCAGAAAACACCACTTAGTAACGCACAATTTCTCTGTTTATTTATTCACTTTCGTGTGATCACAAGAGCTCAAAAAAGGCAAAATTAAAACACTTAATTCGCACACTTTAAATACAAAAAACAATGTAGCACACTTTAAAAATTAAACTTGATCACATAACCTATTCAACCTATTGATTTTGTGTGCTACCGAAACTTGAGACATATTAATTCCGGGCTTCTGAAGAACACCTTTAGGACACCATTATTAAGTAAAGAAAGAAAAACGAAATAAGTATTTATACGAGTAGCAGTAAAACCAAAAAAAATCGATTGGGCTACTTCTTGAACTTAATTTTATAGCCAAAAGTCGATTGGTCGAGAATTGACTTATACGACCCCTATTCAGTCTTGCTTAAGCATTCGTTAATGGTGGTAGTGTTAAAGCATGTTATTTGACGTTACACTTAACGAAATGATTGCTTTAGGTTTTAGCATACAAATTTGATATACTCGTATTGTGTGGTTACTTGTCGAGGCAATTGAAGATACATTTCTGTCAGTGCACTGAGAGAGGGAAAGCTGCAGCCCATCCATATTGGCACAATGTAGGTCCCAGTCAGCAATTGGATGATCGTTTTGTCAAGAATCATCTACTCAAAAATGAACCAATTTTATGCAGTAAAAGTGTTTTATTGAAATTAAAAAAACAAAATACGCAACATTCACAAATGGATCTTGAAGGTGTTTGTAATGTGACTGATTTGAACATAATGTTTCGCCCGTCTTCTGGATGGTGATAAATTGATCGTTATGGTGTTGTTTTTGATCTTTACAAGACAAATTAATTTGTTATTGAAGCAGGAGCCTTATA
Organism: Hydrotaea diabolus; assembly: GCA_963513945.1. Taxonomy (NCBI): domain Eukaryota; kingdom Metazoa; phylum Arthropoda; class Insecta; order Diptera; family Muscidae; genus Hydrotaea; species Hydrotaea diabolus. The sequence continues at coordinate 109,583,006 of OY740717.1, forward strand.
GTTACATTTTGTGATTTTTTGCTTTTATTATCCGTCGATTTGTGGTGTGAAGCGTACGTCAAATTTCCAAGGATAATTAAAAAGGTGAGTGAAAACAGCACAGGACCAGCACTAAGCCATGCGCCGAAAAGTGTTTCTTAACAAACACCATTAAGAGTGAGAATATAACTCTATTATTAAAAACAAACATTTTTTAGTGTAAAATTATCTTCCATCTCAAGTTCAAGTGCAGAGAAAAAGACATGACGCTGTGTTTCAAAACTTTTTTGTGCATACTCGTACGAAGGAGAGGGCGAAAAAAAGACAACGTCCGAAATTAATTTTAATCATTCATTTTGAGAGTAATGAAGATTATATTTTTTTATAAGCTTGAGCTTTTTATGTTTTTCTTAATTTTTTTGTAATTAACAAACATATTTTTTGTCCAATAATTTCTATAACTTTTTTTTATCAATTTACATCTATTGACATTTTTTTCTGCGATCTTATAATGAAATGACTCGACAAACTTGGAAATAATATATGGCTCCAACTGATCTTCAATATTAGTCGTGGGTAGGTTACCATTTTCTCCCGACAAAGTCATATATCAGTCGTATTGACGAGTCATTTTGGCAGACTTTCAACCATTTCAACCATCTACGAGTCTTTTCCGTGTCTGTTGTCATTCAAACTCGTAATCATTTTGAGTCATTGTTCAGTCGTTATTTCAACCATCAACGAGCCTTTTTCGAGTCTGTTGTCGGTCTGATTTGTAATCATTTTCAAGTCATTTTGAATTCGTATGAAAAAAAACACAATTGCCAATAAATGTAAATTATCAAAATAAGTTGATTTTTATTATACATGTAAGTATTGTTATACGAGTAAAAATATATTTGGAAGTAACAAAAAAAAATTAAGAAAACATAAAATTCAGGCTCACACTCATTTTATCACCCTGTCCTTCGTATGCACAAACGGTTGTAGAACTTTGACAGCTGTCGAAGTCGTTGTCGATTTGAATATTTGATGGTACTACGCATGGTACAATAAAGAAGGTAGAGTTATGCTATCAGCTGATTTTAAATTTTTTCTCGTAGTAATTGAAATTGTCGATTTTGTAATTTGACAATGGCGTTTGTTGAAGGTTGTAAAGGAAAAAATCGTTATCCAACATTCACAATTATCATCAAACATCCACAAAAATGTATTTTTGACTTTCCCTTTCAAATGACTTTGACAATCTAGCGAACCATTTTTGTTGTTGTTGGCCTAATGGCTATACCTTGTTTATTGTACCATGGTACTACGTAACATTTTCGACTGCTTACATTTAAAAATGAAAATGATGAAAAAGAACAGTCTGCTTCATAATTATTAAATTGCTCGGAATTCCCTATTACATTTGTCAAAATGATTTACGTATTACATATGTTGCGCTTAAAAGAAAATCAATAAATGTGGCATTGTTTCTTTCCTCTGGCGATCAGGACGAGTAAACAGTAGCGAAAACGAATGCTACTCGGCAAGAAATAAGGCAAAACTCAAATATATTTGCAGTGCCAAATTCAAAGTAAGTTGGTCAAGTGATGGATGGGTGTAGATTTGTCAAATACATTCCCTTCCGGATTAAAAGTATAATCGTATTTAATTGGAGCAAACTTGAGACAGCTTCTTCAGTTGTAGTCGATGTGTGCAGCTACTTTGATCCTTCTCCCGAGGCCCGGCTTTTAGCTTTGGTCTGAATTAACTTTTTCTTCAACTTGCATTTAAAGTTCGAATTTACGGTTCGAACCCTGCCCCTTGAGGAGTAAGAGGCCCTAATGGATTCAGTTCTTCAGCAATTTTGTTCCGTATTTACCTTGTGTATACCGATGTTGTATGATTAAGCTAGTTCTGCCTTTTCTTACAATCGCTGCAGAATCTTTGCAAATTGCTTTTGGCTTGTAATTATATTTCACAATTATGAAAAGGATATTTGTCAAATATATTTAAGAATCTATTTCCAATGAAAACACACTTACATTTTGCAGCCATTGATTTTTAACAATTTGTTCAATCTGTGGTCAAGAATAAATTGAACGACTGCTTTTACAAACGTTGACAGTCGAACTTGAGATATGTAGTACACAAATTCTAATAGATTTGTAACAGAGTTGTATTATGTTTTCGTTGTCGACAAACGTAGGACCATTTTTGTAAAAACGTCTGAGTGCCATAACGAATGCGACAACCGCAATAAGGCTGAATTTTACCACACAAAAAATTATGCTTAAATTATAGAGTTATATATATTCACTCTTAATGGTATTTGTAAGGAAACACTTCTCGGTGCATGGCTTCTTAGTGCTGATCCTGTGCTGTTTTCACACACCTTTTTTATTATCCTTGAAAATTTTACGTACGCTTCACACCACAAATTGCCTGATAATAAAAGCTAAAAATTTCAAAAGGCAACTAATGGGTTTTCCAATAGGGACATAACAATTTCGTATATTTATGTCAAGGCACCCTCAAACATTTTTAATGATCTTTCAGTGTCAAAACGTTAGTCGAAGTCAACATTTTTATCACAGTAAAGTTCACTAACGAGCAACGTTTGGAAATCCTTTCTAATTACTGCCGAAATTCTGAGTCGGTTGCTCTGGCAAAGTTTTACGAAAATCCAGAATTTCATCGAAAATCATCTTTACGAGGGCGGTTCGGAAACTTCTTAGCCTAGCACACAAAGCGCGGTATAAACAGAAAAAAGTTAAGTGTTTTGGAAACTTCTATCTCTGCTATGAACACAATTTTAAATTTTGTTTCGATCTAGCAACTCCTTCATATAGAAACAGGTGTTCACAAAAGACGCATCCCCTATTTTTTTTTCGTGGTGTCATTAAATATTTACATAAAAAAGGTTTATCGGGACAAGAAATTCATAATTATATGGTGAATGTATTAGGTGAAACTGCTCCTTCATATACAACAGTAAAAAATTGGGTTGCTGAATTTAATCGTGGTCGTACAAGCATTGAAGATGAACCACGTAGTGGACGTCCAAAAACAGCAACAACAACAGAATTTGTAGCCAAAGTGCATGATATGGTATTAAATGATCGACGAATAAAAGTGCGTGAAATAGCTAATATCATGGGCATCTCAAATGATAGAGTCCATTTAATTTTGCATGAAGAACTATAGATGAAAAAGCCTTCTGAAAGATGGGTGCCGGACTTGTTAACAGTCGACCAAAAACGCATAAGAATGAATATTTCTCAAGCTTGTTTGGATCGTTTTCAGCGAAATAAAATGGATTTTAAGCGTCGTTTCATAACTGTTGATGAGACATGGAACCACCACTATACTCCAGAGACAAAAGAACAATCCAAACAATGGACTGAAGCTGGAGGAAGTGCCCCAAAGAAGGCAAAAACAATTCAATCGGCTGGTAAGGTTATGGCAACGGTTTTTTGGGACTTCAAAGGTATTTTATTGATTGACTACCTGCAAAAGGGTAAATCAATAAATTCAGAGTACCTTTGCAACCTTTTAGATCAATTAAATGTACAAATTCGTGAAAAACGTCCTGGCTTCCAACACAAAAAAATAATTTTTCATCAAGACAACGCACCAGCGCACAAGAGTGTTTTAACAATGGCTAAAATCAACGAGTTAAAGTACGAGTTGCTTGACCACCCACCTTATTCTCCTGATTTAGCTCCCAGTGACTTTTACCTGTTCCCAAATCTAAAAAAAATCCTTGCTGGAAAGCGTTTTACCTTAAATGAAGATGCAATTACAGTTGTAAACCACTATTTTGAAGACCTTGAGGAAAACTATTTTAATCAAGGGATAAAATTGCTAGATAAGCGTTGGACTAAGTGTATTGAAGTTTCGGGAGATTATATTGAAAAATAAAAATATTTTTGAAAAACTAACTATTCTCTTTCATTGATAGGCTAAGAACTTTCCGAACCGCGACGAAGCTCATTACTGGCTAAGTGGTTTTGTCTATTTTTTCGGTGATGAAAACAATCGTCATGTTACCGTCAATGGAGAGCGCTATCGTGCCGTATTAGAAAATTATTTTTGGCCAGAATTGGATGAGCTTGACATCGCCATCGACATCGATAACAATGGCCAAATTTTTGCTCATTTGCTTACAATTATTCAATTTCATTCAAAAAAAACTTTATTTTTCGACTAGCACATTTCGTCCAAAGGGACAAAATGCGCCCACAAAACTGCGAAAAGTGCGCCATTAATGGCAACTAGATGCCCCAATACACAATTAATCATAAATGACATAAAATTATCTATCCAATTACGCCAGTTTAGTTGGTATTGAATATATTTTGTTTTGCTTTATTTTAACTTCTTTACTCTTTAACTTCTGTAACTCTTTAAAAACACCCATTATGTTCACATTTTCTTCATTTCATTTGGCCCAAATTCCTCTCGCTTTTGCTGCTCTACTCTAAGCTGTTATTTTGATTTATTTCGTTGGCATCCATAGAGAACAAACTGTTACATTGGCCTAAGTTAATACGGCGGGTTATTTATTGTCCTCCTGGAACCTTCAGACTTATCTACAGAGTGTTTAACGTTTTGAGTGGTTTGGCCATGGGTGAATCTATCTAGCACGATTGTACTTGCACTTAATTGTTTGTGGAATACATACTCATTTTCTCAAAGCATTCGAAAGAGGTGAACTGTAAAATAAAACTGCATAAAAACAACGCTTTCGAAAATCAAATGTGGACTAAAAATAAAATAAACGATGCAAATATCTCAATTAGCGCCAGTAGCGGATACGACACATGTTACGGTAGGGATAGCAAGTGCATCGCTTTGGATATCCCCTCGAAACATTCAGAACTGCGTCCAGTGGCCATTGTTCTGCTTAAACTCTTGCTTCAACCACGCCGCACCATTCACGTCATTAAGACTTGGAATGTCTTGCACTGCAATGCATAACTTTAGTTAAGGTCTCCCATTCTTTTTAACCTGCTCCGATCTTTTGCGCCGCTGACCGACCGATCGATCGATGAATGTGCTAGTAGTGCCCGAATGCATTCGATTGATGGATAAAAATAACAGAAGAATAAAAAATAGAAAGGCATGAATAAAAAACCGAAAAAACAAGAGACGACAATTGACTAGAAGACGCAGAGAACTTTTAAACAAATTCTCGATTTACATCATTACGGGGCATCGCATTTGTCGATTGCATAAAAATACGCATTTTCAACTTTGTATTCTATCCAGACGACAGCAGAAGTGTTCGGGAGTTTGTGAAAAAATTAAGGAACGATGTCCGCAAGGGATTACAAAAAGAAATTGAATGAATACAGAAAATCCATAAGGGAAACAGCGAAATGTGTCGCTTTCAAAGAAGTCACACCCCAGCCGAGCGAGAAGCTATCGGCGATAGTCGGCAGCGGTGCTATACAGGATGAAAAGTGGTCGACAGCAGCTAATGCAACATCCGTTACGCTGACTACAAAGGACTCGGCGACAAGGGCCCTGTCACCGTCGCCCCAGCCAGGTAAACAGGTTGAAACTATTAATGAGAATAGCATCATGTTCGAGCCCGTTGGCAAGTACACAAATTGGCTGACTGAGCACACAGTATTGGCATCCCAGCCATGGTGTTGCATTGGCGACCTAATGGCGTTTTGTGATAAATACGAATTCAAAGCCGTCAGTGCATCGGACAGCAAAACACATGCCGTCATTATCAGTGAAGTGCGGGCGTTGCTGAGCGGACAGGCGCCCTTCGACATACGCAAACGTTTTCCATCCCACATACGTAGCCCCGAGAACTTGATGGTGTGCATCGGACGTTGTCCCAGCATCGAGTATCACCTGGGCCGGGTATTGAGTGCGTTTCGTAAACCTCTTGAATCGTTGTCGCCGGACAAGCAACGCATGGCCAGGCAAAACTTCCATTTAGCAGTCAGGGAACTTCGACTGGATATATCGGCACGAGTCACAGCTATCCGCTTGTTTGACCAGAAGGTGTTCGAAAGGGATTTCCATTTAAAATGGGAGGATGGCAAGGAGTAGATGTATGACTGAGTTAGTGATTTATTGTCTTGTTATTGACTCCCTGCCGAAAATGCCTCATATTTGCTAGAGATAAAAAAACGCAATATACTCTATGTTTATGCATGTACATATATTTCCAATAAAAGCTTTAATTCACAAACAATGTGTGTAGTTTTATTCTTGCGTGCGGTAATCCTGTGTAATCTGGGACCTCCACTCGACAAAGGAGTCGTGGACCAGTTTCACATTTCGTCTTAGAATGGGTCGTGACAGAAAATTATGGATCTATTGCAGATGTCTTTGACACTGCAGCAGTCTTATGATCCTCAATCACCCATCAATTTATCAATGAGGTAAACATCAGCTAGTTCCCTTAGAGCCTTTTTACATTAGACCACATCTTACATTCATTTGGGAGAGGTGATTTGATACTCTGATAGTCCTCATTCACACTAGGCAACTAACTTTCCGCCACTCTCAGTTTGTAGGAGAAAGACGTTAGGAAAATGTATTTCCCCAACTCTCTCTCTCTCCTGCAAACTGAGACTTGTCCACTTGGGTCAATATCAACCAACATCTATGAAAGATGTTCCTATTTCAATTCGCTTTAATTAACATCTTCCTTTGCGACCATCGCTTAATTTTGCGACCATCGCTAGACAAATGTCACTTCCCTAGAGAAAAAGTAAACAAATCAATTAAAGAATTAGTTCCGCCAACGAAATAAATACATTTCGTTTGTTTGCCAGCGATTTTTAATCACATTTACCCAGATTTTAACAATAATATCACATTTGAATTTGAAAGAAAATGTTTAAGGTTTTTAATATACTCGTACATCGCAGTGACCGAAAACCGACATTCCGGTTTGTATGTCCAAACCCGGTTTTATACTTTCGGGTTTTTCGGTTGTTGTATGTAAAAGCAAATAAAAACATAATTTTCAATTACAGAATACAAAATTACCAAAAATATTTATGCTAGATCCACTTTTAAGTGTACCGCTCGAAATCTGTCTCCGCTCGACCGCTGCCTATCTATAGTTTTTTTTTAAACTACGGTTCGCTACGGACATGGGCTTTAAAAAAACTATGAGTTTTTCTGACGAAGCTGGAAATAAAACCATTTTTCAGTTTGGCCAAATTTGGGTGACGGACCCTATTCAAACATGTTCATATGAGTACCAAACAATTTTAGCACAGATTTAAATCATACCTGATTTTGAAAATCTGGTTAAATTTGCAGTCTTTTTAAGGGCACAATTACTTTACTTTAATTCGGAAAATATTTAACATTTTTAGGCAAAAGGCCGGAAAGTCGGTTAATGGCGGTTTTTTACTTTACAAATGCCGAAATGCCGGTTTTCTGAAAAGCCCGGTTTTTGGACACTCTAGTACCCATATTTAAAAGAGTAGGGCCCATTAGCCGAATTACACAAACAAATTTCGCTACGTGAGAAAACGTTGTTGTTCTTTGATATACTGAATGCGGGTTTTTAGTAGGTTTTTAGTATATAAGTACTAAAGACCAAAAGTCAAATGTGGACTTTTTAGTATAAACAAGTCGATTAAAGTAGACTTTTCGGGTTTATTTTAGGAAAATAAAAAGGCAATGGAATACAAAACAAGTTCACTTTGTATAAAAAAAAAGTTTAAAAAGTTTAAGTTTTAAGGCCCAGACTAATTGTATGGACCCTATATCAAAATATGGGCTCATACGGTCAAAATTGTGCATCGTCATATACTAAATCGGCATTACTATGGGTTCTCGAGTGATAAAGGACCGATATATTACATTTTTATCAGATCAAGTTACATATCGATCGTAAGGAACTGTGCCGAATTTCAACAAAACTGGATGTAATATGGGACTTCAAGGGTAAAAGGCATGAAATCGGTTGTACATAGTATGTGTGCAAGCTATCCAGAAACCAAATTTGCCGACCATGTCTGATATCAGACAATAATGAACAATATATGAACTATATCGAGAATTCTTACCGAAATCGTTACGAATTCTGTTCTGTTTGTCTGAGGATTCTTTTTTTCAGAGCAGTAGTTCAGAATTTTTGTCAACCCTGTCATATGTTTATCGTTACGAACTCGGTAAGAAATCGGAACATTTTGCCGATTGTCGTACGGAATTCTGACCGAATTCTGAAGGTTGGGTTTGCTGGGTATGTACATTTTAATCGGAACTGATTTTTTTCAATTACAAAAAAACTTACTTGCGTCATATTTCATCAAGATTGGATGTAATGTGTGGAACGCAGTGTTGTGATGATTAGTGTTTATCATAGTGTCTATCATAGATTTAAGAAGTGACGGGTTACCAACCCGTACATTCCGTCGAGATTACATCTGTAAGCCATGTAAAAAATTCTGTACTTAATGCATTAGAGCCGACGTTAAACTGTAGGTCGAGCCCAGCTTACTAATTTCAGACGAGTTTTCCATTGGTAGAAATTATTTGGACTGAAACGGCAGAAATGTAAAAGAGGTTAAAATGTTCCCCACCCAAGGACTGAGTCAGCCTCCGGAAAACACTATATTTCTAGTTTTTTTGGAAAGCGAGTACCCATTTAAAGTAGCAAAACAAACTTTTTCAATCGTTACCACTTCTGTCCCCTGTGAGAGATTTTTTTCTTATGCAGGACTTACTGCTACTCAAATTCGGAGCCACATTTCTTCACAAATACTTTTTTAAATCAATTGATGCGGACATGTGGTTCCGTGTATATTTATCGACTGCTTTAAAAAATAAACATTGTTTTTAAAGTTTTTAAAAACTTAAATATCAATTATTTATGAACAACCAGATGCTTGTTAGTTTTTTAATCACTTTTATTTTTTTTAATAAAAGTTTTTTATACATAGAAACCTTGTTTTTTATTCCACAAAAAATGCATTTTCATTTCCTTAAAGAAAAAGTCAAAAAGACGACTTTTGATTCTATTTAAAATTTGACTTTTAGTCTTAAATATATATCCCTAGTTCGGACTAGGCACGCTGCCCAGGCAGTTGACAAAAAAAAAACAAAAAACTATTTTCTATCTGTGGAGGTATACAATGCTTCATGGTTTTATGTCTATGTCGATCAAAAAAAAAACAGATTTCCTATCTAACCATCAGCCGAAACCTCCTAGCCTCGTGGGCACGTTTTAACTAGAGGGCCTTCGGCCGAAAACTTCGGTTACCCCTAACCCTTCCCACCAGTCTCTCCCTCTCATTTTTATATTAAAATTGCTATTCTTTCAAAAATAACACACTGAAATTTATTTACCGTTTATATAATTCATGGCTTGGGGCTTTTATTATAAATAAATATAAAATTCTGTCCATGAAAAAAAGGAAATTACAGTAGAATTTACTCAAAAATTAAATTAATCAGAAAAATTAATTTAATTAGTCCATGTATTGGTTGGTATCTGTCTATTTTTGACTTTTAGAAATAAAACAAATTAAGTTATTTTTAATTTTTATTATGGGGATTACGTTTGAGTTGGGATGTAGACATGTTTAGACGTCTTAGTCTACCCACACGGCCTTAGGACTCAGCTCAACCATAAGCTTTTAAACAAGAATCTTTCCTATAAAGAAACTAAAATTCGGCTTCGTTTTTCTCTTCTAAGGTCCGTCTGTAAGTGTCAGGTCCCTATAATTGGGTATGATGTCCCAACGAAAACGTATGCTTTGGTACTTGGGCATTAGCAGGCGTGGTGGTGCTCTCCGCTGAAGAAAAGATAATACCGGTGATCTGAAACCACTGATGCCTTGAGCTGATAAAAACCTGGAACCTCTGTTGGCAGGAAATGATGATTGGAAATGAACTGATAATAGGATCACTTGTTGTGATAGCGGAGTTGGTGGTCGTCCTTTAACAACAAACCAGATCTTATTAGCTTGTGCGTAAGTCACTCTTTTCAAAATAATTTCGTTGTCTTGTTTAATGTTCCAGATTCATTATATTTCTTGATTCAGTTTTTTTTTTTGTTTAAAAATTTCACAAACGAGCTAGGAAATCCATGTATGTCTATCAGCAATGGCCATCATCCCCGCATCACCTTTCTTTCCTCTTTTGAACATTTAAAAAAAAAAAACAAAATCCCGCGCACCCCGAATAACCATACAAAATAGCATTTTTTAATGGCCTCCATCAACATCTAGGTGGCGCTGAACTCCCTTTAACGCACACATAACAAGTGGAGTTAATTTGGTTTACATCCTGCGTCAATGCCAATGGCTTACTGACACTGTAGTGCCCTTCAGCAAAAAATGGGGTTTGCATGCACATGTTGGCAGCCGACCGCTCACCTTTGAATAACAATCAAAATTGAAAATTGGTACTACTACATCAGTACTGAAGGGTGCGTTGAGGTCTGCAATGTACAGACTCACAAAGGCCTGAAAAGAAGAAGAAAGCGACCTCAGAACTTGTGATTTCACATGCTAATGCTTGGCTTCCACAACAATGGCTTATCATTGACATAAAAGATCTTGAAAAACAACATCTTCAAATATGCCTCCTTTTAGTAGGCCCTCAAACCGAACTCCTGAAAGTAGTGGAGAGTGTCGATCGGACCTCTTAGATGGTGAAGTGATGATGATCAGCTGTTAAACAATCGAAACGCATGTGCATCAAACTTTTAATCAGTCGAATGGGAGGTTTAAAGAATAAGTACATATGTATGTGCTGGCATGCCTTCTTTCAAATTACAGACTCCATAAATCTTATATACTCGTATAAGTGGAAATGTGCTTGCAAAATACTGCTCAATTTTCTCGCTATTTAAGATATTTTGTTTTCAAGTAATTGTATGTAGCCGGCCGGCGGGGCTTAATGATTTTCTCCTCTGTTACTGGTCCAATACTACACTAAATTGAGCTTTTTGGTAAGAATTGGATGTGTGGCTTCACAGAGTACCAATTTTAAAACCGAACCACTGGTTCGGAACTGCTCTGAATCGCTAACCCGAACCAACTCGAATTTTAAAATGGCTTCCATCACTGAAAAATTAATTAATTAAATAAATAAAGCCATTTTAAAGATTTAAATACGTGTATCTTTGGTGTACCATCACTTTCATAAAACGCGCATTTCTCTGGGAGGGAACACTTTTGGTTATCCTCATAAAAAAGGTGAAAATTGATTTTTTTTTACCCTTGGGTGCCTTTCTCTATGCGCTGTCACATATAGAGATTTTTTAGCGACAGGTTTTCACCTTGTAATGTCGGTGACTTTTACGAGAAGATGTTAATCTCTGAACCATGAAACGCTTCTCTTTGTTGTTGTAGGGACAATTGTGTGGTTATGTATATCTGTTGTTGCAGTCGGACATATACACATATATGTCTTATCATCGTAAAATTCTATGACGATCTACTTCTAATTATGCCCGTCAGTATGTGGGTGTGTTAAAAGCACGTACGACTTGAGTAAGGACCCTGAAATTACGCTTATTACGCTAAAGGTAGCTCGGCAAATTTGTAGCATATCAGAAAATGGATCGTTGTGGGCCGAAATCAATATTTCTTATTTGTTTGTACTCATTATGTTTCGAACTGTTAAAGCAACATCATAGACTCAAATGTATACCTAAATAAAATGCAGTTTCAGCTTCAAAAGATTTTATAATCCAGTTAGTAACGGATACAAGAACACCTCATATAAGAAAGCAGTAAGGAAAGTCGGAAGTCGGACATGGCCGACTATGAGATACCCTACACCACTGTGATATTTCGAGGAGTAAGCACCCCTGTTTGGAGCTTGGGCAAAGACGGACTTAATATGTTATAGTTAATTTTTTGTCGCTCATAACGCACTATACAAATATTGAGCTAGATCAGGTGTAAGTTGTGGCTTCTAGATCTGCTTAGCATAAAATCTGGAGGTACCTTTGTGGCCGTTATGGTCGAATGTAACATGGGTGACATGGGCGTTGTTCGCTCGTAATGCTCTATGCGAAATTTGTAGGAATCGAATGTAAAATGTTGCTTCTAAAGTGGTAGTTTCTGAAATCGACAATTACGTTTGTGTGGGGGTTATACGAAAATTGGGGCTCATTTAGGGTCGCATATAACGTACCATGCAGAATTTGGGCGTGATTAGGTATAATTTATGGCTTTTAAAGCTGCAGAGCCTTAAATCGGAAGGGACCTTCGTATGTGAACTATTCAAAAACACGGATCGATAAAGTCCAATTTCACCGCAGATATGTGATGTTTGCTCGTTATGCTGAGTGAGCAACTTGGTCCAAATCATATGTAAAATGTGGCTGCTAAAGCTGCAGATTTAAAATCTGGAATTACCTTTGTGTTGGTACTTTAAAAAAATATGGACCAATGTGGTCCAGTGTAACCACAGTTAATTAAAGGTCGCTGTTAACGCACCATGAAAAATTTGGGCGTGATCGAGTGCAATTTATGGCTTCTAGAGTAGAATGACCTTTGTGTGGAACCTGTGGAACCACATATCACCGACCAACGAGAGACCAATGTATGGTTCACTCGTTATGATTTGTGCGAAATTTGGTCGGAATGCAGCAAGAATTTTTGTATAAGGGTCATTCTAAAATATAGACTTTTGTAGTCCAGTTTCACCGCAGTCAAGAATGGTCCCTCATAACGTACCATGCATAATTTGGACGTGATCGGGTGTAGGACCTAAAATCGGGAAGGACCTTCTGGGTTTAGGAGCTATTCGAAAACTTGGGCCGATATAAACAAGTTATTCACTTCAAATGCTTTGTGAGAAATTTGGTCGAAATCGGATGTAACGTGTGGTTTTTAGATCTGTAGGTTTTGAAATCGGGATATCAGAATATGGACCGATGTGGACCAATTGCAATAGGGTTCGTCCGAAGGACAAACGGAGGGACGGACTTCGCTCAGGTGAATCAGATAATGATTCTGTGTCGATCGGTATACCTAACATAGGGTCTATCTCCATTCCTTACGGTTTGCAAACATCAGCACTAAGGCATAATACCCTGTACGTATTTGTTGAGTCGTCCGCGTTATTTTGTCTAATTTCCTTAAGTGTCACTTTCTAATAATAAAATTATATAAAAACAACAATACTAAATTTGTATAAAACTAAGAAAAACGGGCAAAAAACGGATTCGATCTGTTGTGCATAGTGCGGGTGTGAGTTCCTCGAAAGTCGTGTATCCCTGTCGAACATCCTCGTGCTAGGAATAATACGACGGATGTGTGATAAACACACGTCATGAAAGAAAGACAGACCCTGTGGTACACAATTTCTCTCTAAATGTTATTGTTTAATCTTTTGTGTAGTTCGCACAATTACAACTGCTTCTTCATTTATTAATAATAAATTTGTTCTTAATATTTTCTACATAACGAGTTGCTCTCTAATTGGATATAATTTAACATGAAACGAAATTGTTCTAAGTTGACAGCGATAATCGGACGGACTACAGTGTTTATTTAAGATGATTAACAATAACAATTAAAACAGTAGTAACAATACAAATTAAACCAAAACATCAGGTTAAAGTATATGACCTCAAGCCGGAAAATAATTTTAAAAAATTATAAAACCAAAGGTCAACTTAGCAGGCCAAATTGCCTGCTAAGCCTCAAAACTACTAAATTAAACAACTTGTTTGTTGGTAGCAACGACGTTGATTTTGATATTGTTGTTTTTTCTCAGATACGGTTAAAAAATGATATTTTGCACTCTGGGGTTCCTTGTAATAGTTGCACGATTTATGGGAAAGATAGAATTGAAAGAATTACGGTTTCCTGTTGTCTACCTTCCGAACAATTTTTTTCTGATAAATTTAATAGGAATTTATTGCAGTTTGTGTTGCATTGGAACTAAACATCTTTTTGTTACCTGTTCTTACATTCCTCCTTTGGCCAATTTTAATGTTTATAATGAACATTTGACTGCTGTAAAAAAGATAATTCTAAGCATGAATGAGTCTAATATAAACATTATTATCGGACTCATTTGGGCGACTTTAACTTATCTTCTGTAACATGGCATAGGTTGCCTGATTCAGAAGCAGTAACTCCTCTAATAGAAATTGGTCCACTGATGTTGTTAGACTATTGGCAAAAAACAATTTGTATCAGATTAGTAATATCCTCAACTTTGATTTGATTTTGGCCAATAAAATACGTACATATTTACTGTTGTTGTAGAAAAGCTATGCCTTGGACTTCTAAGGAGTTATGTAGATTAAAAAACATGAAAAGTAACTCATATTAAACGGTTCAAAGGAAGAGGTCTTACTGCTGATTATGGTAGATATTCCTCGGCGAGGCAAGGGAATCATATCAAGTCTCGTCCATACTTGTCAAAAGTACGATACAATTTTCAAAAGGATCAGTTTACCGATTTGTTAATATAAAACAAAGTACTTCTTCTAAGTCATCTAGAATAAGATTTAATGGTGTAGAGTTCTCAGGTAATCAGTAAATTGCAAACTGTTTTGCTGACATTTTCGAAAATACATATTCTTTACGTTCGTGATTTATGGAAATGGCGCCAGGGTGCCAGCTCTTGGAAGAAGAATTCCTTTTTCGGGTCCATCCGGTGCATAAAACCGTCTGTCTAGTAGTCTGTTGGATGTTTCTAACGACAAGGAGATTGCTAAGTTAAGCGCGGTTTCTAAATTATTTGCAAAAATTGTAACGAATTTTGTTTCACATAATGTGGCCGCTTTACTTCATCCATGCCAGCACGGATTTCGCAAGGGTCTGTCTACTATTACTACTCGTAATCTACGCCAGATTTTCCTGAAGTTATAAATTTGTCGCGTTATATATACCGATTTTTGTAAGACATTTGGTAGAGTAAATCAAAAACTCTTACTATTCAAGCTAAAAAGAATTAAATTTAATAATAATTTCATAAACTAGCTTTCCTACTAATTAATTGATTGAGAGAAGTCTTTTTTAGAATAATTCTAATATCCTCTGGTGTCCCACAGGGCAGCCACCTTGGATCTATTCTATTTGTATTATTTATTAACGGCTCGCCCACATCTATTATTAATTTTAAGTAACTAATGTTTGCAGATTTTATGTAACTAACTGACCATAAAAAAGTGTTAGCAAATGTGCTGCTCTAGAAATAGAATGTTGGCTTCTAAATTTAAATTATGTGACTCAGAACTGACCTCGGTTGATTAATTTATTGATCATGGTTTTATGATGGACAGAAAGTTAAATTTTAATAACCTATGGTAAATAAAGTGTATGGTGTCTTTTATTTTATCAAACGCTGGGCAAACAAATTTACTGATCCATATACTACAAAAAAACTCTTTATTTCTCTAGTCAGGCCAATTTTAAAATATGTATCTGTGGTTTGGGTTCCCCAATATGCTTACTATGGTATCAAAATTTAGTCCGTGCAGAAATAATCCTTGGAAATTTTTATTGGAATACCGGCTTTGAACTCTCTTCTTACAACAGCAAGGTTAAACTTATTAAATTGGCGCCATTGACGGTTAGGCCAACTATGATGAATACGATGATGGTAAATAAAATTATCCGTGGGGTTGTGGCCTCTGAGTGTTTTATATCAAAAATTTCTATTAACGCCCCATTAAGAACTTCTAGATACTATCAGTTCTTACGCTTGGATTTCCAATACAGCACACATTCCATTTCGTAGAATGTGTGCTGATTTTAACTCTTTATATCATTTAATTCACTTCTCCTTAAGTTTTGATGCATTCAAATCTATAATTATCTTTTATTGAGCTTCTTTCTCTTCATAAGAATTCTAAAACTTGTCATATGCTAATTTCCAAGTTTACTTATTTTTTCCTATTTTTCTAAAATTGGTGTTTGTTTCTTATATTGAAATGAGTAAAGGTGGAGGTTATATTTAAGTTTGTATTATAGTTTTTCTCATTGTTTTATTGGCTTTAGTTTCTTGTATTTTACTTAATATTTTTAAATATTTTCTAGTGGTTATTAGGTATTACTTGTTGTGCCGCTTGGCTGTTGATAATTAGCTGTAGCTAATTTATATATAAGTATATGGAGTTTTAAGTCATCTATCCATTATGGATCAGTCCTTAATTTGATGTAATATGGCGTTTCTAGTGCTAAAGCCATAAAATCGAAAGCACATATGAGTCATTCCATGCCAAACGGTACGCATTTTTTACATCACAAGCTTGGATTGCTTAACTAGTTTGTGTATGCATTCTTCTCTTAAAAATATTATATACGTGTTTCAAGAAAAAAAATTTAAAATTTTTTTTTAAATGTTATGACCAATTGAACTTTGGTGAAATGAAGATTTTATCAAAGAGGTGTGTTCATTCAGTTGCATGTAACTCCGGAAATACTTGACCGATTTTACTCTGCTATACCTTATTTTGAAGGTAATTTTAAGCACTTCTAAAATAACGAAACGGTATGGCATAACGCCATAGAATTTTTTAAGTTTGTATCATTTTAATCCTTTTATTTCGATTTTGAAAATGATTACATCTTTTTTTATTTTTGAAATTTTGCAGGCGTATTCTTACAGGTCTGTTTTACCGACTGTGTAAGTTTTAAAGTGGTGAAATAAAGGTAATTTTAAGCACTTCTAAAATAACGAAACGGTATGGCATAACGCCATAGAATTTTTTAAGTTTGTATCATTTTAATCCTTTTATTTCGATTTTGAAAATGATTACATCTTTTTTTATTTTTGAAATTTTGCAGGCGTATTCTT
Source organism: Hydrotaea diabolus (assembly GCA_963513945.1). Taxonomy (NCBI): domain Eukaryota; kingdom Metazoa; phylum Arthropoda; class Insecta; order Diptera; family Muscidae; genus Hydrotaea; species Hydrotaea diabolus. The sequence continues at coordinate 109,599,734 of OY740717.1, forward strand.
ACAGGTCTGTTTTACCGACTGTGTAAGTTTTAAAGTGGTGAAATAATGCGTTCTATTTTTAAAAATTTTTTTTTACCTTATACCTTTTTCACTTCCATGAATATAGAAAATATAATATAGAAAAAAAAATACTTTTTAATAGTTTATTGACACAAGATATAACAACAACAAAAAAACAAAGAAAAAAAGTAATCATTTTCAAAATCGAAATAAAAGGATTAAAATGATACAAACTTAAAAAATTCTATGGCGTTATGCCATACCGTTTCGTTATTTTAGAAGTGCTTAAAATTACCTTCAAAATAAGGTATAGCAGAGTAAAATCGGTCAAGTATTTCCGGAGTTACATGCGACTGAATGAACACACCTCCTTGATAAAATCTCCATTTTACCAAAGTTCAATTGGTCATAACTTTTGAAAAAAAAAATTATATTTTTTTTTTCTAATCGCGGATTAAATAGAATTTCTAGAGGACCAAATCTGCAAATTTTCATAAAAATCGGAATCATTGCGTTAAATTTTTGCCCAAAATCGTACCGTTTGGCATGGAATGACTCATATGTGTGTGAGCTACATATATCTATTCATCCGTATATCTTTTTTTTGAACAATCAAGGGTTTGTAATTTAATTTTGTTTTATTGTTTAGACGTATGGTTTTCAATCTGGCCACAAATTTTTCGCAGTAGATCTTGTTGACAGCTGTCACTTGATTTATGCTCACTTTGGTTTGCCATGTCGTAATGAATAGACTTACTCCGGAACAACGTTTGCAAATCGAGGTGAACGATTTGACGAGATGGCCACCGATCCTGATTTTTACAAGAAAATTTGGTTCATCGACGAAGCTCACTTTTGGTTGCATGGGTACTAGGGGTATTCTATTATGACTTTTTTTTTTTTTTTAAATTTACATGGCTGTACACGATGAGAAACATTAAAAAAATCATAACTGCGTTTTTAGTTTTTTATTTCATTCAAAAAAGTTCACGCACCAAACGATTTTAAAATTTACATGCGCATATACACTGTAATGCGCATGTAAATTTTAAAATCGTTTGGTGCGTGAACTTTTTTGAATGAAATAAAAAACTAAAAACGCAGTTATGATTTTTTTAATGTTTCTCATCGTGTACAGCCATGTAAATTTAAAAAAAAAAAAAAAAAATAATAGAATACCCCTAGTGTATATGCGCATGTAAATTTTAAAATCGTTTGGTGCGTGAACTTTTTTGAATGAAATAAAAAACTAAAAACGCAGTTAACATTTTTTTAATGTTTCTCATCGTGAATGGGCATGTAAAACATAGGTTAAAAAATAGAATACCCCTAATGGGTACGTTAATCACCAAAATTGCCGCATTTGGCGTAATTTAAATCCACAAGCCATTGTTGAGACGCCGTTACATCCTTAGAAAATCACTGTTTGGTGTGCTCTATGGGCTGGGGGAATCATTGGTCCATATTTCTTCAAAAATGAAGCACGCCATAATGTTACAGTCAATGGGGAACGCATAGAGCCATGATTAATGATATTTTCGTGTCTGAATTGAAGGATGTTGATGTGGGAGACCTTCGGTTCCAACATCCAACGAAACTATCAATTTATTGAAGGAAACTTTTGGTAATATTATTTTTTAAATAATTTAGAAATCGCGCTTAATTTAGCAATCCCTTTGTCGTTAAAAACAGCCAACAGACTACCAGACAGAAGGTTTTATGCACCGGATGGACCCGAAAAAGGAATTCTTCTTCCAAGAGCTGTCACCCTGCATAATGGACTTTTAAAACTCTGTTCCACAGAGTAGTGCAAAGAATAACAATGCAATTTTGTTGATTTGGTTAAATTGGAGGTCTTGAAAAAATAGGTACCTTTAAACATTGAAATGTGTACTTTTTTAAATTATTTGTTTATTTACTGCAACTAGGTAACAATTCAAACTAAGAAGCAATTTCTTTAAACTCGGATACTTATACAGTTATTTATATATATATATATATATATATATATATATATATATATATATATATATATATATATATATATATATATATATATATATATATATATATATATATATATATATATATATATATATATATATATATATATATATATATATATATATATATATATATATATATATATATATATATATATATATATATATATGTGTGTGTGTGTGTGTATGTGTGTGTGACAGCGCATAGAGAAAGGGATCTAAGGGAAAAAACATCAATTTTCATTTTTATCCTTTTTCTGATGTGGACAACATCTGAGCATCGAATGAGACCGAACCCATGCCCTAAAAGTGTTCCCTCCCAGAGATATGCGCGTTTTATGAAAGTGAAGTCGACGATTCAGACGGTTTTAATCGTTTTAATCTCCTTTGTTAGCTTGTTTTATTATTTAGGTTGACTGTTTCCGGATTCATGTGGACCCTTAGCCTTGCATCATGTTTTATGGCAACGGTTTGTGTACGGACACACAAATTCAATGACGCATAAATTTGTAAGATTTGGCAACTTTTGGGTTCTAGACACCGGACTTAAGAAGCACCAATGCCGGCCTCCTTTAATATGGATATATGAGTAATCACAAATAATAAAGATTCCTCACTTTTCTAAAGACTTAATTTCGAGTCCGCACGCACGGGTCCTGGCGGCACAGAAACCGGCCATTTTGAACCGTTTAATTTGCTGTCCTTGAGTACTTAATTTGATAAAAATAAAATATATTTTACTTTATTATTTACTTTACGATAAAGCTTTATTGGTCTTAATCAGTCAGCAAATTTTTAATTTTCAAAAATTGATTTGTTCTTCAAACAATTGCTGATCAATGTGCTCAAACGTCTTTAACCCTAAATTTCAGACAAAAATTGTATATATTTATTTAATAAATTTATTGCAAAGTAAAAAAGTAAAATAAATTAATTATTTTTACACCCTATATTAAATCTGTCATTCCGTTTGCAACACCACGAAACATTGGTCGGAGACCGTACAAATTATATATTTATATTCCTAATCGTCGTAAAAGACGATCTGGCCATGTCCGTGTGTCTCTTGATAACGAGAGCGGTCAAACGAAACAACCTAGGATCATTAAATTTTGCATGATGATAGGCTATAGTCATAAGATGTTTGGGATTGGATTGCAGGGGGGGAGGGGGGAAGTTACATCATTGAAAATACACTCATTGGAGTATATGATTTACAAATTAAAATTTTTTACTTGTTTCGATTAATGTTTAGAATATTTAATCAATTATTATTTACTAGTTGGAAAGCCCGTCAAACGACGGTCGAAAAAAACATGTCTTCAGTGGTATTGAACGTGCTGAACATAAAATATTCTGTCCAGTATTTCGTTTCTAAAAACTATTAATCTTTGAGCACTAAATTGTGTAAAATGGAATAATAACTGCTTATAGTATTTAAAATTTTTTGTATATGTATTTACTTTGAAAATATTTCTTTGAACACAACATTTTTTGTGAAAGTGGTTTCACATCCGGCCACTAACTTTCCTTGGAAGGGTCCGTCTAGTATTTTTACTTTAATATCCGCAGCTCGCCTCGTTTTCGAGAAAGCCACATAAATTGCCCGTGGCTAAAGACAGGCTCCGGCAAGTAAATACCGACCTTTTGCAGCGTTTGGCCTTGCGACTTGTTTATAGTCATTGCAAAAGCCAATTTGATTGGGAATTGCCGTCGGCGCAAAACGAAGGGAAGATCCGGGTTTGTTGGAGCTAAATCCACTCGTGGGATGAAGACGACCTGATTTTTTGCACTGCCGGCCAAAACTGATGCAATTATTAGATTTGGCTTTAAATCGGTAATTATCAGCCTAGTCCCGTTTCATAGTCCTCGTTTTGTGTTCAGGTTCCGAATTAACATAATTATCGCCCCAATTTGTAGTGACATTTTATGCACCGGCATACCTGATGGCGTACACTCGTTCAAGAATTCTATAGGGTAATGTTGGTTGTCCTCATCACTTGAGTCGTCTATAGTATCGGAACTGAGGTATGTAACGGTATTGCCATTAAATAAACCTAATACCTTCTTGTTAATTTCTTCAGCATCAGTGTTCGTAGGGCATAAAATGGCCATTTTTGAATATTGGGCAACATTTTCAATGGTAAGGTGGTTACCAAATATTTCTTTGATTATGTCGTCCTTGCAAATGAGACCATCTGGGATGGGAATGGTGTCATCGGAAAGTCCGTGATTATTTGTCAGTTCTCCATTGCCAAGGCGCATTAGCCAGTCGCTAAAGTTTGTGTCAACGGAAAGAACGTTGTTTTTTAGGCGAAGAACGTGAAAATTCTCCCAAAGATCACCGAACTTGATGCTGGCTTCAACAATGGCTGATCGCGTTCCATGAGGAACAACAGGAAGAATTTGTCTAAAGTCTCCACCAAGTAACAGGACTTTACCACCGAACGTTTTTGTATTCTGCATAATCTCTTGTAGCAATCGATTAATAGCTTTGAGTGCGGTGCTCGGAGCCATAGTAGCTTCGTCCCAAATTATAATTTTGGTCTTCCTTATAATTTCTGCATCCGGTGAAGTCATTCGCATTGATGAGGTGGAAGTGTCCACTAATGGAATGGGCAACTTGAACTGGGAATGGTATGTCCTTCCACCATCTAATAAATTGGCCGCAATGCCAGTTGACGCAACGGGTAGCGCATTGTTACCATCTCCACGTATGTGACTCAACAAAGTTCTGTATAAATAGGTCTTACCACTTCCACCTGGGCCATCTAAGAAAAATGTTCTTTGCGGAAGATTGTCATTTCCAACAGCAGTCATTATGGAATCGAAGACAGATACTTGCTCAGTGTTGAGTGCATTCCTCATAGCAGTGCCTTTATTTCGTTCCACAACCACATTGTAATAAGGAGTCGACATCTGCAGCATATCACTCGAAGGCGTACGAAGTCCAAAGTCGTGGCATCTTTTACCATGTGAATTTAGAATGCTCTGAATATCTTGTAGAACAAAATTGTCACAATTTAGACAAAAATTGTCATGACCTTGGTGAATGTTTATGTCTTCGCACAACTGTTCCTTATATTTCTCAAAAAGTTCCGCCGCATTCGATGGAAATGCGAAAATACACAGATATGCAAATAATTCCCTTTATTGGCGAGGCATTTTTTGATCCGCTGCTTCTTGGAGTGTTGCGTCCCATGTGGCATCATCATTTAGTAGTCCTCGTCGCTGCGTAGTTTCCTTGAAAGTTGAGTATGTGTGGCCTTCATACGTTCTCAAGTCAGTAAACGAAGTGGCTCCGGTGACGTGAAGCAATAAAAGGCGTAAGCAGAATCTTTCTGGATCAGAGGCCAAGTTTACGGAATACATTCGGCCTATTGTTTTCTCTGCTCCTCTTTGCCTTTTTTTTCCATTTTCTGAGTTTTGCATCGAAAACATAATGTTGAGGCAGATCACCGTACAGAATTTCTTTTGCTGCATCATCTTCTTCATTAAACCTAAACCAAGCGGTTAACGTTTGCCGCGGTTGTAGCCAAATTAGCCTCCGTAAAATATACATTTTGGTTATCTGGTAGGTGAACTTGTAGTCGAATAATTGTGTGTGACTGCTCATGCATATGAAAGCCAAACAACCTCCAAGCAGCCTCTGGTGCGCTGATATATCGAGAGTCCATGAATGTTTTGATCTCGTCATGATTAAGAACATTTTCTTCCCCGATTGCAATATTAGCGCAGTCATGACCTTTGTAGACATACTTAAAAAGGTATTTGACGCTTTTGATTGATGCACAGCTTTCGACATTTATATGGCAGTTGAATTTTAGGCTCAGATACGGAGAATATGGCACCCAGGAATTATCAATGGTCCTGCCATTAACAGTTGCCGTAACTCCATTGTTCCTACGACGGTATTTCGGGTAACCGTTAAAATTGGCATTTGTTTCCTCTTGAAAATCTTTGGGGAACTTCTTCGAACAAACCCCGTTTACCATGCACGGCGAATTGAAGTTATGCTGGCCACATGGTCCGTGAATCATGTGCTTGGTAACAATTGCATGTAACCTTGGAGATATTTGTATATCAGGTATCTCTGCATGAATTACCTTATCGATAGCTTCATTGTCTTTTGGCTTATCTTCGACTTTAAGAATAAGCAAAATATTGGAGTTTAATTTTAAATACCCGTGCTACTAAATCAGGTCTGAATTCTGTTGATTGTCCTGGCTGCAGATTTTCGGATATTTCAGGCCACTTTGGGTTGCAAGTCATTGTGATGAAATAATCGGGCTTTCCATATTTTCGAACTATTGCCATGGCATCCTGATAATTTTGCGCCATATTTCTTGGGGATCCTTGAAAAGAGGATGGGAGAATTACTGCTCTGCCAGGGACTAAACCTTGTGCGTCAGCATCATTATTTAAATGGTACATTAATCCAGTGTAACTTTCGACTCGAAGTTTGCTCTGATTTTGGCGGCAGAAGTTTAGTCGATTTGCCTCCGTTTTCACATAAGCATCAACCATATATTGCTGTGTTAATTTTACAGCAGAAAGGAACGGACTGAATTCATCACGGATTGAAAGTCTGTAGCCATAATACTGCATTTGAGTTACTCTTATTCTTGGATTTGCTGCTGGTACTCGATTAACATTTCGCAGAGTTTGGTCTGTATGCCAGTGGGATGTTGATATTCCAACTTTGATCGCCATAAGGAAACATCAATGGGTAAACCATTGGTTCCAAGTTTGGATCTAAGACGCTGATGCGTTCCGTTTTTCTTGTATTTGGCTCATTATTGACTTTGCAGTGAATTATCAAATCCCTTTCCAGTGGCGGTTCTCCATCACCGTTTTGATAAATAATTGCAACTTCATTTGCTCTTGGAGCATTGTAGCGGCGCAGATCACAATTCCTGTCCTGAATAATCGCCATCGAGACAGTTGATGGCTGTGCACCTTGTTGCTGAGCGTCAGTAATGCACTCCTGTTCTACCTCGTATAGCATTTTGCATGCTTCTGCGAATGGATTATTCATTGATATGAATTCGCTCAATTCTCTCATTAGGTCCTGGCGACATTTGAAATTTTCAGGAATCCTCATCCGTTGTTCGCATGCTTCTCCAGGGTCTAGAATGTAAAGCTGTGCAAATTTTCGGTGATCGTCGTTTTGAGGATGTAAGGCGCCTGTTCGATGGTAAATTTGCCCATTGATACGGAAGCAATATGGGCCGTAACCTGGAGGAGTGGCAATATTTGCACCCATTGAGGCAAAACCCAATGCGCTATTAATGGATCGAATATTCTCATGGAAATTTTTGGAAAAAGCGTGATTGAAGGTCATCAGCTGTTGAATAAATGGTGAAATCCTAATCTTCTCCAAAGTCACTTTTCCCTTATGACAACATTGGGTAAATAATTTGTCAGAAGGCTGTTCTGCTTTAAAATGCTTTGCGTAACAAAATGTGCAATGAATATTTAACTCACCGCAACTGTGGAGAGAAATGGCAGTTTCATTTTCATGTGCTTTTTCAGCAATGTTTTGAATTTGATTTCGGACACTTTGTTGCCTTCTATTTTGAGACCTTAAATATGCTTCCGCATTTCTCTGACGATTCCTGGTCCTGTCTTCTTCGTTGATATTTGTAATTCGATCTATTTCCATCTGAGCATGTCTTTCTCTGTGAGATTGCCGATCATCTTCTGTCATGTTGGCCAAACGGTCTCTTTCCATCTGAGCATGTCTTTCTCTGTGAGATTGCCGATCATCTTCTGTCATGTTGGCCAAACGGTCTCTTTCCATCTGAGCATGTCTTTCTCTCTGAGATTGCCGATCATCTTCTGTCAAGTTGGCCAGACGGATCCTATTTAACTGTAATCGCCTTTCACTTTCAATGGCCTTCTGTTGGTCTGACTTATTAGCACGACGTTTACGTTCATTTGTAATTGCTCGTCTTTTGCACTCTTCTTGTTCATCATTGGTCAACACCCGTTTAGGAGGCATTGCAATGATTATTAACTGTCAATTACAAATTTGATTTGATAAAAAATATTTCTAAATAAAGTTGATGTTTCAAAACAAATTGTTTTTGTTCTCGCACCACAAATTTCATTTTTGGAAAGTGTCTTTCTGCTTTTTGTTTAGAAAAGCTTCACCGCAGGCAGGCAGTGAGGTGCACAAATTATTATATTTAGGATATGGTTGATTATTTTATGTCCCTCAAAGTACACATCATTCCCTGGCAAAATCTAATAATAAAATGAAGTCTCGTTTTGTGTCTTGTAATAAGGTTTCACACCATCGGTGGTCACTCCCCAATGTTGATTTTTTAACAAACAGTTCATAACTTTATATAAATTTGTGTGTGTTTTAAAGCTGTTTGTGAATATCAACTTCCGATTCATGCCACACTTTTAAAGGTAAGCACTTAAAATAACATATAAGAGTTTTTTTTAGAAAATCTTCATTCACCTGCCATCATTCTGCAGCCAAAACAGGGGAATAGGGAGTAAATTTTCAAAATAACGATAACCGAAAAATAAGTATTGTGTATCTGCGATGATTAAATAGCAGAAACGTCGACACCGTAAATTCAGGATCAACCATATACAAGATGGCTCGAAATTAAGCTCCCTATCGAAAGATGTTATGCATTTTATTATGGAGTCGGGCGACAATCATAATTAACAGCCAAGCAATGGAGCGGTATACTTCGCAAGAACGTAGCGCAGCCTCAATAAGCAAAATCATCTTCTCTGGGGCAGTGACGCACGAAGAGCCATTACATTCCCTCAAAGCTTATGTGTGTTGCGGCATTTACGCGGAAGGAGACCGTAAAGTATTTGTGGGCATGTCACATAGACTGAAGTCAACTAAAAGAAATTGTTTAAAGTGTCGACTGTCTAGAATAAACTACATAGACACAAACTTTGTCATACCGATCAAATACGAGATTCGACCCGCCGAGTTAATTCAGTACTAACGGGTGGGACGGGTTTTTGTTAAATTACAGGTTATGTTGACACTGACAGCTGTTTTCCGTTCGAAATCATGAAAGAAAGCCAGTGCCTCCGCAAAACAAAATAAGTCGCTTCGCCACATTGAACAGGGATTAACCGGCTCACGACCTTCTGCATTTACATTTTAGTAGAAAACAAGGTTTTTCAAAATGGCAAAGTGACATTGATTTTAGAGGCTGCACGCTGCTTTTATCGCGATTTCGGCTCCGCGACCACCTTCAACAATTCATAAACGATTCAAGCACTTAAGGTCAATCTCGAGATACAGCCCGAAACCATCAATAAGGTCATGGAATATTGGCGTTACAGAGTAGCCAGACGAGGCAGCCACTTAAACGTAGTTGTATCATTGTTAATGGGAATGTTTGTTCTTAAAATATAGGGTGGTCCATTAAAAATTCGAATCGACTGCAAAAAATACTGTTAATTTTTTTTAAATTTCTGGAAAAAGTTGAACTTTGTCGTTTAATAATGGAACATTGTCCGATGCGTTTTCGCTTCGCCGAATGGGCTGAAGATTGTTTTCAGATAAAGCTCATTTTCATCTCGGTGGCTATGTCAATAAGCAAAATAGCCGCATATGGGGCTCAGAGAACCCACACGTGTCTATTTAGTAGCCAATGCATGCTCAACGAGTCACAGTTTGGTGTGGATTTTGGGCTGGCGGCGAAAATAAGGAAGGAGCTGCCGTTACCGTCAACATTAAGCGTTACCGCGCAATGCTCAACGAATTTTTGTTTCCAAAAATTCAAGAGAATTACATGGACTACATTGGGTTTCGACAAGACGGGGCCACATATCACATAGCACTGGTTTTTAAAATCGAATAATAAGCCAAAGTTGTTTTTGCCGTCTCGGAGCTGTGATTTGAGCCCTATGGATTAATTTCCGTGTGGAGCCATTATGGATAAATGTTACGCAGAGCATCCAAAGACAATTAAAGCGTTGAAACATAAAATGATATTGTGTTCCATTATTAAATGACAAAGTTCAACCTTTCAAATAAAACCAGAAATTTGAAAAAAAAAAATTATCAGTACTTTTTTCTTACAGCCGATTTAAATTTAAAATATTAAATCGCCCACCCTATACTTAGAAAAAATTTAATCATATTCATTTTTTTGCACTATTAAAAAGAACATCTATTTGGCTTACTTTGTAGAACGAGCGACAAAGTTCAACCTTTCCAATAAAAACAGAAATTTGAAAAAAAAAATTATCAGTACTTTTTTCTTACAGCCGATTTAAATTTAAAATATTAAATCGCCCACCCTATACTTAGAAAAAATTTAATCATATTCATTTTTTTGCACTATTAAAAAGAACATCTATTTGGCTTACTTTGTAGAACGAGCGACATACCACGCCACATCGCAGAATTCTACGCCGCTGAATACAACACGGTCATATATACAAATAGAGACATTGAAATGTAAAAAAGCGGCTTAGACGCAAATGGCAGGTACATAGATCTCCGGCGGCAAAATTTAGACTGATACAGGCTAATAAAATATTTCAGTAAGCCCTTAAACGGGACGACAGGCGTAACCGGTCAAATTACATTGAAAGCCTAACATCATCAAATGTGTCTAAATGTTCCTTGTGGAACGCCGTTTGAAACACTAGTAAGCCAATGAAGGCATATTTTCTCTGCAAAATCATAATGGTTAATATCAGAACAGGATAAAGCTGAACTATACAAAAATTACCTAAGCCAAGTTTTTGGTCCTAATGTCTCCGCAAATAATTTTACCTTTCCCGAGAATTCATGAGATGGCCAGTCTAACAATAATTCGAAAACAACTGAAAAACGCCGCTGCACAGTGGGAAAATTACGAAAAAAATTGGAAATAATTCGGCCATTTCGTTTGTAATGGTCCGATTTAAATGAAAATTTACATTGACCTTCTTGAAGTGTTACTGAGCTTAAGTTTTGAATTTCATGCATCTGTGTTTAACAGGTGCTGCACAGTGGGCCCTCAAAGTTGGTCACCTCGAGTTAAAATTTTCTTTTTCAAGCCGCCAAAAGCGTATTTGTGGTCCGATCGTAATAATTTTTTCTTTAGTGAAATCTGCTGGACAAACCCAACCAAAAATGTTATTACAAATTTTTTCATATCTCGTACAATAAAAAAGATATCGGGACTTAAAGTTTTTTTTTTCGAAAAATTTGCTTTGGATTTTCTGGGATTATTTTATTTTTGGGAATCAGTTTTAGGTGAATCGGGGAAAATTTAATCCTGGTTTAAAGAAAACACTTTGGTTAATGTTTTAAAAAAAGAATTGTAGCAAAATCACCAATAATATGAAAATGCCAGCTGTTCAAAGTCAACTATTGCGAAAAAATTGGGATTTTGAGTGTTTTACGGCGAAAAGGTACCTTTACTCTTATGTCAATAACTTTAATGTTTCTTAAGTAACATACAAAAAATTTGCATTTATTTCAAAGAAAACTTTATGCTTAATACAAATAATAAGCAATTGTGACCCTAGTCGGTACTTTTCTTGCTCCAGGCGTCTCCAAATATGGGCATTTTTTTCAAAAAAAATTGAGTTTGAGCTCAAATAAAAAAAATCGCCACACTGCTGGCCCAATTTGGTGCTATAAGTCAGTTAACTACATATGTTTTCTAAAATCCCAAGCAAAGAAATTTTGCAGGAGGCCATTTCTAGGACAAAAAAAATGAGTTTTTGTTAAAAAATCCCATTTCTGGGATTTTGTTTTCCCCTGTGTCAAATTTTAGAAAAGTGGCAACTCCAATTTTTTTTTTGAATAAGTTTTTCATTTTGTCACAAAAATATTGATACTACGTAAAAAAATCAGGTTTATATCTCCAACCAGCAAAATTTTACAGTGGTCTGAAATATTGACTTTTTTTGCTACCTTCACAAAAAAAAATTTTTCTCGTTTTTATCAATTATTATTCAACATATTGAGTTAATTGCATTCTTTTTTATAATCTGTTAAAACTAGAGGTAATTACCTTTCCATTGGTATATAAAAAGTATATCCTTTTACCTACACTTATAACAGCACGTGCGCTGGAATAAGACCCCTTTGAGTAAAGTATGAATTTTATAGGTAAGAATACCAATTTTAAAAATTCTCGTACCTATCCATAAATAGCAAAAATATATATTTTTACCATTATTGTTTACCTATTGTGTAAAAACGGAAAATGGGTAGTATTGTATAGTATGGATCTAGGTACCTAAACATTCATTCTTATATGTTTTGGGGGAATACCTGTCCCCTATGTCCGGAATATTGTGCAACATTTTAGGCGAATGTACCTGGGTACATAAAAATTCATTGTTATAAATGTATTTTTGGGGAATACCTGGTATTTTAGTCAAGTATTAATTGCGGATATTATTGTGATTACCTGTAAGTATTACTCATTGATATAAGAACCGCCGATTTTGTATGGGTTTATCATAACAAATTAATCCGCCATGACGATAACACTCCTTGTTCAAGAACTTGTTGAATTTTTAAAAAACACCAAACTTCGGAAAATGGAGAACAGAGTAGCATATTTAATAGAGTGCATAGAGTCAACATATAGCGAGATAACACAATCTAACGAAAGCAGCAAAGTATTAAATTTTTTGAAAAAATTTGACCGGCTCATGGAGAAGTATCACAGGAATTATTCAAGATTACCAACTGAGTGGCTCGACAGTATAATTGAATTTAAAACTGTCCCTGCTTTAGTGGGTGCTCCTACTAAGGAATACGACGATCTATGTCCAAAGGCAAAGAAACAACGGTTGTCGGCTGAGATGGCAAATCATTCACCTTCAAAGATTTGTGATACATTCAAGGAATTACTGACGGTGGAAAATCGGCCATCTAGCGCAAAAAGTATTGCAGACGTGTTAACGGAAGCATCACCAAGGCGGCTCCAACGCATTGAAAGAAGTATTGCAACACCATGTCCTGGTTTTAGCGAGGAAGAAGCATTAGCTTTAATCATCGAATTGGGATTGAGTAAGAACAAGTACACTCATTTAAGAAGAATGCTGCTTGATAAAGGATGTGACATGTTTCCCGCATACAACCGAATAAAGGAACGAAAAACCCAGTGATAATTACAGAAAAGGCCGGCAGCGTTAGTTTGGAACTACTTCTCCAAAATACTGCCAGTAGGATAATAACAACATTGAATGAGGAACAACTAAAAAAAATCAACAACAGCCATCTTCAATTAATATGCAAGTGGGGATGTGATGGTTTGTCAGCACTTTCGGAATACAAACAATGCTCTGATAGCCAATCTACCCAGATCGAATTCAAGAGCGTATTCATGGCATCTTTGGTTCCTCTGAGGTTAAATTTAGACTCTACCTTACCTTCAACTTCGCGCAGAAAATCAAACCCTACTGAAGCAATATGGCGTAATCCAACACCTGGCTCCAAAATTTATTGCAGACCAATCTCCTTCGTAATCATAAAGAAACGAGTGATTTAACTAAAGCCATCACAGACAAATTAAAAGATGATATTTCGAGATTAGAAGATTTTGCATTTAAATTCGACAGGTATTCTATTACAATATCTTTTAAAATGTTCCTGACAATGGTAGATGGAAAAGCCGCAAACGATATTACAGGAAACAAATCTAGCTGGAAGTGTTTCATTTGCAATAAAAGCAAAGTTAATTTTTCAAACGCTTCGAATAATTCAGTAGTCAATGAAGATACCCTTGAGTTTGGAATAGCACCGTTACATGCTCGAATCAGGTTTCTAGAACACTTTCTAAACCTTGCTTATGACATTAAGTATAAATCTATACCAGGAAATGAAAGGAAAAACATTCGAGCTAACAAAGAAATGCATGAAATGAGAGCAAGTGAAAAAAAAAGAATTCAAGATGCATTTAAACAACAAACTGGCCTAAATATTTCTAAACCACGCTCGAACTTTGGGAATACAAATGATGGAAACACTGCCAGAAGATTCTTCGCAGACTATAATACAGCTGCAGAAATAACTGGAATCAATAAGAAGTTGATTCGAATGGTTAATATATTGCTTTTAGCTCTGAATTCCAAACAAAAGATTAATTCCGATAAATTTGGAGTTTACGCCGAACGAATTTTAAAAATGCTTGCTGATCTCTATCCCTGGAAAGATCTAACGCCAACTATACACAGAGTCCTGTTCCATGGGAAACAAATAATCGAGTCTCACCTTCTCCCTATAGGCGAGTTAACTGAAGAACCACAAGAAGCTAGAAATCGAGACTTCAGATATGTTCAACAATTTTCCACAAGAAAATGCTCAAGAATAGCACAAAACGAAGACTTACTTAATAGTTTATTATTATCTTCAGATCCTTTTTTATCCTCCATGAGAAGTAAGTTGACTTCGTACCACGAAATGACGCATGGAGACGAAGAAGAATTTTCTGATTTATTAGATATGCTGGACGTGGAATAAAATCATTTAAGTTTAATGTTTTTTAATTATAAGATTTATTTAAATGTTAATTTATTTAAAAAAAAGTTTTTCACAAAAAATGAAGTCAATAGCATCTTTTTATTCAAATTTTCTATCTGCAACAATTAAATTACTTTTTTGCGATTGGAAATGTGTAAATTTGATTTTTTTAAATGCAACAACATTGATCTCTCACAAAATAAAATTGCTATTTACCAAAAAAATTAATATTTTACTCAAAGGGGTCTTATTCCAGCGCACGTGCTGTTATAAGTGTAGGTAAAAGGATATACTTTTTATATACCAATGGAAAGGTAATTACCTCTAGTTTTAACAGATTATAAAAAAGAATGCAATTAACTCAATATGTTGAATAATAATTGATAAAAACGAGAAAAAATTTTTTTTTTGTGAAGGTAGCAAAAAAAGTCAATATTTCAGACCACTGTAAAATTTTGCTGGTTGGAGATATAAACCTGATTTTTTTACGTAGTATCAATATTTTTGTGACAAAATGAAAATCTTATTCAAAAAAAAAATTGGAGTTGCCACTTTTCTAAAATTTGACACAGGGGAAAACAAAATCCCAGAAATGGGATTTTTTAACAAAAACTCATTTTTTTTGTCCTAGAAATGGCCTCCCGCAAAATTTCTTTGCTTGGGATTTTAGAAAACATATGTAGTTAACTGACTTATAGCACCAAATTGGGCCAGCAGTGTGGCGATTTTTTTTATTTGAGCTCAAACTCAATTTTTTTTGAAAAAAATGCCCATATTTGGAGACGCCTGGAGCAAGAAAAGTACCGACTAGGGTCACAATTGCTTATTATTTGTATTAAGCATAAAGTTTTCTTTGAAATAAATGCAAATTTTTTGTATGTTACTTAAGAAACATTAAAGTTATTGACATAAGAGTAAAGGTACCTTTTCGCCGTAAAACACTCAAAATCCCACTTTTTTCGCAATAGTTGACTTTGAACAGCTGGCATTTTCATATTATTGGTGATTTTGCTACAATTCTTTTTTTAAAACATTAACCAAAGTGTTTTCTTTAAACCAGGATTAAATTTTCCCCGATTCACCTAAAACTGATTCCCAAAAATAAAATAATCCCAGAAAATCCAAAGCAAATTTTTCGAAAAAAAAACTTTAAGTCCCGATATCTTTTTTATTGTACGAGATATGAAAAAATTTGTAATAACATTTTTGGTTGGGTTTGTCCAGCAGATTTCACTAAAGAAAAAATTATTACGCTTTTGGCGGCTTGAAAAAGAAAATTTTAACTCGAGGTGACCAACTTTGAGGGCCCACTGTGCAGCACCTGTTAAACACAGATGCATGAAATTCAAAACTTAAGCTCAGTAACACTTCAAGAAGGTCAATGTAAATTTTCATTTAAATCGGACCATTACAAACGAAATGGCCGAATTATTTCCAATTTTTTTCGTAATTTTCCCACTGTGCGCTGAATCAGATCAAGCCCCATGTGTTGATTTCAGAATGTTGTTATTGTTGTAGCGGCACACATAGTGCGGGGTGACAGCCCTTGGCCGAAGAATAACGTGGGATTGACCTCATTGCGTCTAAAATGCTAAAGGAGATTATATTTGTTACCATGAAGTATTTGGCAAATTTGTTTTAAGTTGTTTTATGACCCGGTTACTTTCTAAAAATCTCATCATAAAAATGATTCTTGAAACGGGGAAGGATTAGTCAACTCCCGCTTTCTATAGATCAATGAGCCTATTGCCGTGTCTAACAAAACTATTTGAAATAGTTTTATTGTTAGAAATCAAACCTTTTATGTGGAGGCAAAATATAATACCTGACCACCAATTCGGTTTTCCGGAAGGTTGTAAAACAAGTGAACCGTTTAACCCATGGTATAAAACAGTGTTTGAACGACAAGAATACTGCTGTGCAGTAATTCTCGATATTTACCAAGTATACGAAAAAATTTGGAAAGCTGGCTTGAGATCTAAAGCTCAATTTTCCTAAAACACTTATTTCCTTCTACAGTCATATAATATCATACATACGATATTCCCGATTTCAGAACCTACTGCTCTAAAGCCACATCGTTCATCCGATTTTGACTAAATTTTAAAATTAGTTATCGAATAGCTCCTACACAAAAGTCATTCAGTGACCCCATCGTAAGAGACACCCCACCAAACCATGACTGATGCTGGGTGATGACCCTTTTCCACCCTTAGATGACCGCGCATACACTCTATCATTTTGCTTGTTAAATTTTTCCTAAACGGTAAATTTTTTTCATTGGTGAAAAAAATTTTTTTGTGCAAGTTATCAGCGTGCTTCACCAAAAGACGTTTGCATTTTTCAATCTTATTTTTTTTTAAAGCTGCAGTCAATCAATGTCCGGTACGTCGCCCCAGGTCCCAAGTCTTTTTTAATGATTCGATTCATGGACTTTTGCGTGATAATCATCTCACGGGCCATGATTTTCTGTTTTCGGAGCGGATTTCTGTGAATTCTTGATTTAACGGCTTTGATGACATGCGGTGTTTGAACAGAGCGTGGGCGGCCCGACCGGTGGCGGTCTTTTACATCTCCAGTCTCCTCCTCCCCTAGTGGCCGGAGCGTTTTGAAAATATCGCTTTCATTATCTGACCACTCCATGATAAAAGTTGAAACAATTTTAAAATCCCGTTACAGACTAACGCTATTGAGAATAGCCTTCAAAACCCATATGACATTAACGGGGTATGTTCAGTTCTACTATTGAAATGGGTGTGTTCAATGTTGTAACAGTATTTATGTCCCTACTAAGTACAATTATCTGTTTGGCAACAGTGTTCGAGGAAATGAGGAAAGATCATTTTGCATCACGACAATGCTAGCTCTCACACATCAGCTGAAACGATGAGCTATTTGACCACTCAAGA
Organism: Hydrotaea diabolus; assembly: GCA_963513945.1. NCBI lineage: Eukaryota > Metazoa > Arthropoda > Insecta > Diptera > Muscidae > Hydrotaea > Hydrotaea diabolus. Next base: position 109,617,112 of record OY740717.1, read on the forward strand.
TGTCGAATTGATGGGCTATGCACCGCATGGCCCTGATTTGGCACCCAATGACTTCTTCTCATTCCCTAGCATCAAGAAAAAAAATTAATGGCCAACGTTTTTCATCGCCCAGCTATTGAAGCGTTCAAAAATCATGTTTTGGAGGTGGCTCAATCGGAGTGGAAAAAGTGCTTCGAAAATTGGTTTGTGCGCATGCAAAAGTGTATTGATCTTAAAGGAGAATATTTTGATAAACAATTCCAATGATATATTATTGTGTTTTTATTGCCGGACCCGAAATATGAATAGCAACCCTCGTAGTATACTATTTGCAGAATTTTGTTAATCAGACATCAATTTTGTTATTCAGACATATTCGGTCACTAGTTTCGGTCAATAGTAGCAACCAGTACGGAAATAAATGTGTGTTGTTATTACAACTGAAAAATGAGACTACCAAAATTCTGTTAATTCTGTCAAAAAAATGTTACAGCAATGAAACAGTTTTCTATGGATAGAAAAATTTGGGTCCAGGATCTGAAATCTATTATACATACTAAATCTCCAGCACAACAGCCTATATTTTGTTGCATTGTTATTTACCACATTTACGTAAAATCAGCGCTTATACCCCAATAGAAAAACTTTTCTCTGATCAGAGATCTGCATACGATTTAATATTTATACACACTGAAGGCTTTAACAGGGCTAAGATATTTAAATCTAACTTGAGCAGTCATCGTTCTGCTGCTGTAAATTTCCAACAGCAGCAGAACAACATTTCTAATGCTGTTAAGACTAAACGTTGTCAGATGAAATGTATAACTAAAATGTTTTCTTCATTTTTGGCAACTAACCGAAATGTTGAACTCACATTACTTCAATACTGAACTCAGGGCAAATGAAACAAATAAAACGTATATAAATATATTTAACAGCAAACAATTTTATTGTTTTTATTCCAAGTTTTTTAACAAAATATTACAAATACTCGGGGAGCACCGACCATGTGGTGCCTACCCCACGCCACAATAAGAATGTAAGAAGCGTACGTAATAAGAGGTTTATCAAATTGCTTTAGGAGGTTCATGGGGTTTCGATCACGGCATTCGATATTGAGAATGTTTTGATCGAAGTGAGGTTGTTTTTGTTGTGTACTCATGTTTTAGTTTCAATTACCTCCTTCACGGACTCTTGACGATTTTTTGAATTTGAAATATGTTTGCAATATTATTTATTATTATAATATTAATATTATTTTACTTTTGCAGACAGGACATGAGAACCTTCACAAAAAATCGATGGACTAGTGTTTTGTTTTCTTTTGATTTTGCATATGCATTCTGGTATGACGAAAAATGTTTATTTGGAATTCGAACAAAAATAACGTCAATGTCAACTAATTGCTGAACCTCTCATATTTGATATGTACGAGTATTAAATATGAGAGTTGGCTTAATGTGCTAAATAATCCACTTTTTAAGTAAATTGAGATTTTGATGCCGTCTGGTAGAAAAAGATACTCCTCATTGACCAGCATGCAGTTTTTCTTCAATTTGATTGAGCCTTGAAGTGTGTTAAAAATTTGATTAGAAAAAACTGATTAAAAAAACGGCAAATAAAATATAAGAAGTTTTTTGTCTCTCGTAAAATGTGCTAAAGGGAAGTTAGGTTTGCATATTAAGGCGACGATTTTATTGTTTGAATGATGCATATTAAAATGTTTGATTCACATTAGAATTTGATAAGTGTTAAAATGTACTTGGAATTAATGTGATTAACTCAATCGACAAACGACGACGTACCACAATGTGGTGTAACCCTTACATAAAAAAATAACTTAAATCAATATTAACAACAAACATTTGCTAATGACTTATATTATTCTCAATATAAAACATTGGTCAATATACATATACGGTGGTAATAAACAGTAGTTTGTAAATACGTCCATTGATTTACTTATAATTTATGGTTGCAAATGCAATAGTTGGAAAATACTCGTACGTCCTGGAAAAATATATAATCGACATGGACGCGAACTAAGGCAGGTGCAGTACAATTACTTGGAGATCATTATTCATACGTATGTACATATTTATACATATACAGTTGCTGTCAAAAAATGTAACCAAAAATCTCTTATTGGTGTATTCACGGGATTGTGTTCCATAAACAGTTTCTTATACAAAAACTAGCGACAAATAGGCAAGCAATGAATACCCAAAAAATGTAATTTATGCTGATCGAAGTAAAAAAAAAGGAGCATACATGCACTCGACATTTGTTCAGTTGCATAACTAAACGGGTTAACTACTAGCCAACACAAGTCAATTAAGTGTGAACGTCAAAATGTATCAGGAGTGTATAAGAGAGAGACTGCTAAATTAGGTTCACGAATAAGGCACTCCTTTGGATTTTCCAAACTTTTAAGGGATCTGACTGGGAAATGTTTGTAAGATGTTAGGCTTAGTTTGATCGGCCTAATAATAGACCTTCCCTGCCTTTTTGTGAGAAAATCAGAGAAATTTTCCGCTACAACGTGCTGTAGGCTCAGCATTGTTCGAAACAAAATTACGAAGGAATTATTGTAAAGCGTTTCACATTAGTTTTGAGAGAAAAGACCCTTAAGTAGTACCAGACTAATGTTTAAAATTAACGCGATTTATACTTGCTTTATGTATTCATATTGCCAAAATGCACCTGTTGCTAGCAGCGGTCCAAGATAATTCCCAATCCCTCACTAAGGAGCTTTTATATGGACCGGAAACAGAGAAAGCGCTGGTATTTCCATTAAAGTGATATTGCTCTTTAAACTCATTTCTCAATAGAAGGTGCATGCAGTTTAATTCAATAGAAACCAGTTTTCATAATAGGTTACTATAAAAACCTCATTCAAAGAAGCAAATAAGTTCTCGGTGGTCAAATACGATTCAAGGCTTCACCAAAAAGGTAACGAAGAAGTTTCGTTGTGGCTCTTGCTGTATGCGTAGTGGCTTCATCTTGCTGGAATCATATGTAAGGAATATCTTACTAAACTTACGGATGCAAAAAATCATAGTCCTTAACAGAGCCCCTCCTTATTATCACAAAAATATGCACCGATAACGTTACCAACAAAAACACCGCACCAAACACTACATCTGGAGGGGTTTAACTGACGCTGTTGAATACTCTAGGATTCTGACACTGATCCCTTTACCTCAAAACGGGAGAATAAATTTTTGTATCATGTTGTTACTGGGTGCTGTTCTGACATTAAAATGACGACGATAATCGTTGAGTTGAGATAATAGACTTGCCAGAAGAATAATTAAATGCAAGCATATTGATACGTTGCTATCATTATACAAAGCCATCATACGAGTATAAGTATATATCCACAAAAAACTATATAACATGCAAAATAGAAAAAAATATAAACATAGAAACATTTGGGCCACCCAGTATAAACTTTCGTAGATAGCTTTTAAGATTGTGCTGCTATTTTTTGACCGCAACTGTATGTGTACGTACAGTACGAACGTAGACTTATGTCTGTATGTAGTTAGAAAGGAGCATAGCATTTGCATCATTGAGCGAAGGCTGAGAACGAAGACTTTTGGTAACACAGATAAGTTGACGCACTTTGTTGCTAGTGATAGATATCGGCTACAGTCGCCGAAGGTGTAAGCCATTTAACAAAATTTCAATTTCATTTTAGTAGTCTTGGGAACGTTTCGTATGGTTAGCGATATGCGGTTTCCCCTTTTGAGGCAATCACCCATTTTATATGAAGTTTCGCAGTTTTCATAGTTTCTAATGCGATCACAAAGGACATCACTCTCGATCTCGTCTATTGAGTGCAAGTATTCGCTGTAGAGGTCATTCTTTAGTATTAGTAGACTACGCGGTTCCAGTATTAACTTAAACAGCACCTCCCGTCTAGTAGTGTCCGGACCTCTTGGATTTTCAGAGGAAGTGGAATCGTCATGTGTCTCACGTTTGCTAAACTCAAGTACAGTGTGTGAGCCACAAGATATGGTAGATATGGTGGGGAAGAATAGCGGTCCATCGGTGTGAGGCATTATACCTTGACCAGAACGGTATTCATTGACAAGAACGTGATTGGCTTTTCGTGTTTCGAAAATACTTAAGTTGTTTATTTTGTCGACGTACGCCTGAAGCCATTCGGGAATTTCTTCAGACAACATTCCGTTGGGATGTGGCACACCCCCATAGTTAATTAGGCGGCGATTAAGTAACTGGGTCCACTTGGGTTTTGGGGTCTTCTCTATATACGAAAGTATACGTTGCTCTTCCTCTGATGTGATAAAGTTTGGTATGTACATGGCTGTCGGTGGACACTGAGAAAAGAACATTACTTACATTACCATACATATCAAAGCTGAGCAAATTTCTCTAAAATTATATTTTTTTTGTCATCGATTAAGAAATAGGCTCTGATTCAATTAAAAAATAAAGTAAGATGACATGCTCCCGTTTAGAGTGGGCGTTGCTCCAAAGTTTTTAATTGTTTCTTAAAATATAATCGATACATATCTTTTCATAGATTTATATGTTCGCACATTTTTTAAAGTATATTTTGTGAGAGACAGGGCTTTAAAGGTTTTGATAGGCAAGAATATATAAAAAGAGTTATTATAATTATTAGCATGTTTTTGTTTTGGAAAAAGTTAACGGCTATGCTTAAGGCAAAAGAGAAATCAACTCTAAATAACTATTTGCAAAATCTCGACCGCACGAAGAGAACAGACTACTTCCTCTGGTAGGACTACTTCCTAAGATATGCTAAGCTCTTCGCATGGAAATTATGTCTCATATAAACAGTAATCAGATACTGCACCATTAATCTGGTACAACGTATTGTTTCGGTCCTTTAAAGTACGATCAAATAGATAGACTTTGTGTGCTGTCATTGTTATCCACCAGCTGCGGCCGAACAACAACAGTCACATGATTATATGTGGGAAAACTGGTTAGATAAATGGAATACTATAAATAATGATAATATTCCTCAAAAGACCAGTATAAATATCTTTGAATTCATTTGGAACGCAGTCTCACATGGACGTGTCATATTGCCTCCAAAGTGACTCAGATTTAGCTAAATTCTATCCAACTCCTATAGCTTATCGACCGTCGGTCTGCTAAAGAATATAAAATACTCGTCTATAAGACTGTGGTTAAACCCATATGGACATATGGCATCCTGTTTTGGGGTTCTGCCCATATCCTGCGGCAGATACTAGTTGTACCTTAATACATTCGGAACGCTTACATCCATAAGAATCACTATAGCTACTGTCAATGAAGAAGTTAAAGAGTATTCGATAAAAATACGTGCCATACAAATATAGTTGCTCGCATGTTGCTGGACTACGAAGGTCGAAGGAGTGGAAGCACCCTAGATCAAATACACATCTAAAAAATAGAACATACGTTAAACATAGATTCGTATACTAACTTTAAAACTCAGTAAAAATACTTTTTGGTTTTTGCACGGGCAATAACGTAGCATACGATTTGAATACTTATTGTAATTTTCATATTTATTGAAAGACCCAATAAAACATGAATTTGAAAAAAAAGAAATATAGAGCAATGAGTATTCCAAATTAGCCTACTCCCAAAGAGTATTAATATATATCGCTAATGTTCTTAGTTTGCTAAAAGATTTAAATGTCTCCTTCACTATTGGCCTGCGCCAAGATGACATAGAGCGTCCCTTTCTGTTGCTACTCGGCAGGTTTCACTTAAAAGCAGCACGGTGACATCATTCGCGTCCTTTCGCAAGGTAAGATCCAACCATCGGTATTTTAATGGTCGTATTTGAAATTGTTTTTTGCGCCAGATTTGCATATATTCCATAGGCATATATATGTTCACTAATCGCTGCAACTTTTGACTTGTTGCTTTTGTCAAAAAGCCATATAATAACACTGATTTTCCACAGGCGTTTTTTTTTTTTTATTTTTGTATATTGCTGGACATTTCTAGATCTCCATAGGCGATTAAAGCGGACAAAAGCACCATAAGCGATTTTCAATATCCGCCAGTGTTCCGCCAACGTCGTTCAGAATGCTACCAAGATATTCGCATTTCCCGAATAGCTTTCATAGCGGCACATTGTCTCGAGATGACAGCCCTTGGTCAAAGAACCACTGCGATCCGGCGCATAGAACCGGTTCACTGCTATCATTTGTGTTTTTCTACAATGTTGCAAAATATGGGGAACACATTTCAAACATAGTCCCAGTTAGCGCTTGGGATTCCCTATATGTTGTCATTCCGTTCACGACAATTCGAAATATCAATCGGAGACCCTACAAATAGTCAATATTAACCGTGTTGCCTTCTGTCAATCAATAATTTTCAACTTTGGAGCCCCACCCAGGATTCGGAACGTGGAGAAGCGGGACTGGACTTCATTATCGAAAACAAAGTTTTGCGACTTTCGTCTTAACTACACATTACCTTACGAACAATAAAATCAGAAAAATCCATCTCTACTTCTATTTGGAGGACACTGTTTAGTTTTTCGATTAAGATATCGCCTTAAGATTTTAATTAATATCTGTTTTTGTGTTTGTTTTCATTAGAATGAGATTTTTCTTCACCATTCACAATAGTATTCCACGGGAATCACAGAGTTTGATGCCAACCCGTCACAAACTAAGAGTTCACGGCCGGACGTTTCTGTCATAACGGCTATTCGCTAGACCACCTATTCGCAGTCCAAACCTCGCACCGGTCATGTAATATCACGGTCCAAACAGGTGGAATACCTGAGCATTTTTCTTTGCTTAATTTTTTTCATTCCAAAAAATATTGAAATGCATGTATAGATATGGAACTATATGTACACTACACATAACAATTTTATATATTAAAAAAAAACACAGAATATTTAAGATATAGAGATCAAATTTATTCCAGGTGTAGTGCAAATGTTACATTTAAGAATGAAATTCGATTTCGATCAACACGAGCCCGTGTACAGCGATCTCTTCTTTGCACCACATTTTCCACTTCTCTTGCACACATTTTGACCGGAACGTTAGCAACCAATGACTTGATGTGGCCCATAAAAAGAAATCCAATGGCATTAAATCGCATGAACGAGATGGCCATTCGACCGGTCCATTTCTCGAGATAACACGTTCACCGAATTTAAATCGATTGTAACGCGTGCTGTGTGGCTAGTAGCACCGTCTTGTTGAAACCACATATTGGCGATGTCAAGCTCATCCAATTCTGGCTAAAAATAAGTTTCTAAAATGGCACGATAGCGCTCTACATTGACGGTAGCATGGCGATTGTGTCCATCGACAAAAAAAAATACGGCCCAATCATACCTCCGGCATGAAAACCACACCACACAGTATTATTTTGCGGATGCAACTGTGTCTCTTAAAGCACGTGTGGTTTTTTGCTGTCTAATAACGCATTTCTTGTTTATTGATAAAACTACTTAGCCAGTAATGAGCTTCATCGCTAAAGATGCTTTTTCTTTATGGAACCTCGTGTGTACCTAACATGATACCTATGACTGGATAGCAAAACCGCAATAGTTAAGTCATTTGTTAAAAAAAGCACCGATTTGTAAAAAAGCACCGATTCTGGAATAAAAATTAGAAAATCTATTGTTGTAGCCCTTTATTATAGTTAGCCTGGATTGAGGCTTATACTCTATAGTTATGCAGGCTTAGTACTAAAAAACTGCCGTTTATTGTTTACTGCCGTTTTGATATCCAGTCATATTAATGGAAGTTGCAAAGCTTTTGTCTTCTTGTCAGCTTTTACGGAATGGTTCAGTGGTCTAGAATAGTGTTGTAGAGTTAAGAATGACTCGCTTTTGTGATTCCATAATGTTGCGCCTACCGTTTGTTAAAGCGATCATTTTTTTTGCTGAAATTTACGTTTCGTTTTGATGTTTTTGTTGGTGCTGGACTATTTCGACTGCACAATTTTTATATGAATTAAAAGAATTTAATTTAAAAATGTTAGATTAATTAAATCAACATGGCATCGGAACCTTTAAATCTTAGATTTCCAAACGAAGTCCTATCAAGAAGATTGAATGACTGTCACGCGGCCTGCAGTGCATAAACGAGACGAAACGCTACAATGGCCGTGTGTGAACTCTTTAAGACATTGCAAAATTTGATGAATAAATTTTGGTATGGTAAAAAAAAAGTTGTCTTTTGGTATGGTAGACAGTGTTGCCGTTTTGGTCGGATTCGACCAAATGTAGTCGAAAAAATTTCTAGTTTGGTCGGATCTTGGTCGCATTTTTGCCGCTTATTATATGCTAAGGCTCAATAAATAAGACTAAATATATTACAATAAAGTCAATTAAGTCATTTGTTAACAAAAAGTGCATATTTTCAGCATGTCTCGATTCTGGAAAAGGCATTTTAGAAAAATAATTTGTTAGCGCCTTTTTAGTAGTAAGCATGGATGGAGGCCTTTGTTCGAGAGTTATCCAAGTTTAGTACTAAAATGGCTATAAAAATGAATTATTCTCTTCTAGTTTTTGTTTTGAAGATTTACACTATATTATCGACCAAAAAGTAAACGCTGCGGGAGTAGTGCCTTCAAAGCGAAAACCACTAGTGCATTCACACCAAAGCTTTTTTTGTCGCTGCCACTTTTCAGTACAAATAATATAAGAAATATGAAATCATTTTTATTTGGTAAGTGATTTTTGATACAAACGGATTGAACAAAAATAATTTGATATTTTTTTAATTTGTTTTGTTTTATTTAAAAAAAGAATATCTGTGCGACAAAAAGCAAAAAAAAACTGCAAGCACCGTTTTTTATTTTGTCGCTTAACAATCAATGTATATTTTTTGTCGTGTCGCTTTATTGGATCTAAAAGTCTAAAAGTATTTGAAACTGAATAAAAAAATATTTAGAAATTAATCACAATGCCAACAAATTGTCCTTTAATCCTAATATTCCCCCAGAAAGAAATTTTTGTACCCTTAAGTATTCACCTTAAACGAAATTCTCGCTCCCATTTACCATTGGTAAATTCCGTTTAGCTATTTTCGTTTGGTGGAACTCAGCTAAAACGAAAAGGTGGCGGAATTTGCAACTGTTACAGGGATGATTATAAGATCAGTGTAGACTTTTTTACCACCTGCAAACAAGTGTCAAGGAGTTTTTGAAGTTTCCAAAAAAATAAATTAAAAAATGTTGTTAAGTCGTTTCTTAGTTTATTTAAATGAATACATATGATTAAAATCATTCTTTTGAAAATGAATAACGGCTGCTTCCACTACACTGCTCTACACTACAATTCTTTCGTGTAGAGATAAATGCAAGACTTCCATGCGAAAATTTCATTTGAGGTGAATGCTAGGCTTAAAAGCTCATTTTCTTTATGTACGTCTAGACGTTTCTTTCCTTACGATAAATGGGGTATTAAAATCAATACATCGAAATGAGGGGCAATCTGTCTCAGGAATGCTGCAGAAACTGTAAAAAGTTTGTTGTTCCAGAAAGTAAGAGATTGTCCGTGGCACTTGATGAGGTGGAAATTATATTATGGGATACTTTAAAATATTTGAGTATTAATTTCGATAATCTTCTAAAATTTAATAGGCGCGCCAGACTAGCATTGGAGAAGTCGCGCAAAATATTGGGTACATTTTCAAAGCTTATTTGTAATAAAAATCACAAAGATTTTGTTGTATAAGACAAGCATTAGACCTTCACTCGTGAATGACTTTCCGATATGGTTTAGCGTGTCTCCTGTAGTAATTTGAGAAATGGAAATTTTGGAACGGAAGATATTCCTATTATAACAGAGTTTTATATAGTGAATCTTGAACTACACTTGTTGGTTTATATTCATGCGACTCCTCTCAAGATTTGTCGATAGAGTATGCGAGCATAATAATGAATTTATATCAGGCTAGTCTTATACGAATTATTTGTCACCAATCGGTTTTTTAAACGAAGTCATTCCGAATTTAACTGTTAACATTCGACATGCATTCTATTGCAAAGCTTTACCTGGTACGCATATGGGTCAATGCAGGAAACTTTTAATCCATTCTTTGCACCTACTTTTTTGTTTCATTTTATTATTACATATTTAGTTTTAAGCTCAAATGAAATAACTTTAATATGTAAAAAATCTAAAATGTTTTTAGTTCATCTCATTTTAAAAGCATGGTGCTGTATGGCCCAATTAAAAAAATTACATGATTTGTAAAAAAGGCTCAATAAATATAAACCTTAAACCTTTATGTACGTCGAACGAAGTGCTGAGAATTCTATTTTGGCGTGTCTCTCATATGACACGGTCAGATATTCGATATTCTGTCAATACACATCACTAACAACCAAACATTCATCTCCGTCATTTTTGCTAAAAGCCGCCAAAATATTTAGCTTCGCTTCACATCAAGTTTGATAAATATCTGCCAAGTACCGCAGTATGTAAGAACTTTGTTCGTTCTATTTTAGTGATATTCTGATTTTCTTATCTTTTAGATGGAAAGTGTAAAGGACAATTCGGTTGAAATTGAAGTACAAGCTAAGAAAATGAAGCTCGATTCCAAGTGCGTTCTACGTTGGGCCAAATTAACGGATCAAGCCTTTGAGCCCATACGAGGATCGGAAAAGGCAGCCGGCTTGGATTTGCGCAGTGCTTATGACTTGGTAGTGCCAGCTTGCGACAAGGCTTTGGTAAAGACCGACTTGCAAATCCAGGTTCCTAACGGTTCGTATGGACGCGTTGCTCCACGTTCTGGTTTGGCCTTGAAGAGCTTTATTGATGTTGGTGCTGGAGTAGTGGACGAAGATTACCGTGGTAATCTCGGTGTTGTCCTTTTTAATCACTCCGACCAAGACTTCGAGGTCAAGCGTGGTGATCGCATTGCCCAATTGATATGCGAACGAATATTTTATCCCGAACTGGAGCAGTTGGATAAGCTGGATGAGACACAGCGCGGAGAGGGTGGTTTCGGATCGACTGGTGTTAAAGATTTGCCTGCAGCTAACAACGGCACACAAATTCCAACAACTGCCGCCGACGCATAAAGTTTTATCAAAATGTTAAGGTTCCTTGCATTTATTCGTTAATATAGATTGCCCCATGTTTTCATTAAAGTGTTTTCCCCCAAAATCGCACAAATGACTATCTATACGACTTTGTATGCCTATGATTCCCTGATTTATTATTTAACGTTCATTCTGTGCCACATCTGTATGAATAGTATGTACTTAATATGATGTATGATGCAAGTTAGTTCGTCGGGCCTCTCGACGCAGACTTGTTTTGTGGCTGGTGTATGAATTAACAATTGCTGTTGCGGGATTTCAGCATTGCAGCCGTTTGTAGATCACCTTGCGTGTTGCTAATTGTTGCACATCCTTGGCTGCATTTGGCGTAACGGTTCCGCTTGACACGTCCGTATTCCGAGGTCATGTTGCACACTTAATTATGGCTTTAATTAGGCATCGTCTAAAGCTAGTGTAGGTTTAGCTACTGACTAATTAAAGTACATTCAGGCACTTGTACGCGTGTTTTCGAGAGCATATGCACTTCAAAGTTGATGCATGTAAAATCAGAATGGATCTGGCTTGGTATGTTATCTTTTTTGTTATGGAACATTTGGTTCACCGTTAATTAAAAACTGTGGAATTGTACGGCAAATATGTACACGTAAATGGGGCTATTTCATGCAGAATTCCAGTTATTCGCTTAAACATAATAATAGTAACGGGATTATAATGTCTAGGTCATTAACTGGTGTTGTCAAAATAACTAATACAGTATTGAAAGTTTTTAAGGCAAAACTTTTGTTATCGTACCAGCGGCTTGAGTTGACGTTGTCAATTGTGACAAACATATGTATGTATATACATAAGTACTATCGGACGCGCCCACATGTTGCGAATATTGAGATACCCCATACACAGTACCGAGCGAATGTTTAGCAATTAACCTTCATTGCTCTGTAGAAACCACAATACGTAACCATATTCAATAACACTTAAAATTTTTTTATTCTTTAGTTTTAACTAAAATTACTAAAAAATATCGTTAAAAACTATATATGAACATTGAAAAACAAATGTGCTCAGCTTTGCACGTTTCACATACATACATAGTATGTATGTACATGCAGATAGCAGGAATGTTACGCTGAGCAAATGCAAAAAATATTTACTGTTATACGGTGTTCATGTTCTTTTTTGAACTGTGCTCGCTTTTTTACTCTTCATGTTAGTAAAAAAAGGATTTGACGTGACAGTATTTTTGAGTTATTGGAGAAAAATAAGTCCCGAATTAGAAAATAGCATCGTGGTGTTGGCGAAAGGTGGACATTTATCGAGAAAAATAGCCGAAAGATTAAATATAAGCCAACGTACCGCAATTAATGTCCAGCAGAAACGATGTATTGCACGTGTACCTAATGTTGGAGGTACATACATATGCACGGTACTGTATATATGGGGTATCTGCGCATCAAATAAGCAGTCGCGGACAATTCTGCTGTTTTTAAAAGAGTCAGAGAAGTTACAGGTCACATCGTTTTCCAATATTCTTAGTATCAATGATACTCAAAACGACATGGCAAGTTGAAGGCGAAATTTGAAAACTGAATCAAAAGAAAACTGAAAAATAGATTACCTAAAGTATCTGAAACCTGATTCCTGATCGACAGAAAACAAAGCTACAACTACTGGCATCGTCTGCAGCGCTCCGGTCTTAACTATTACCAATGACGCAATACAGATTGCTCTCCAAAGATATGAAACTACTAAAGAACGCAAAAGATGTTTACATAATAGCACAGATCGTGTCAAATAGTCACAGTATAAAGAAGCTATACAAATTGACCCGCGAATGGAGCAAAAATAAAAAAAAAACTATTATGGAAGAAGACTGTTCCTTAAAAAACAAGTAAGGAAAACTACTGACCATATGGAAGAAGTACTTTAAAGAAAACTCTACATAATACACGAAAAAACACAAAATAACATTAATAGAAGGAGTGACGCAAATCCACCTAGTGTTTCAGAAAATTAACCAGGTTACTGGCTGAATGATTAAAAGACAACCCTGTTGCCGATGCGACAGTACTTCATGACCTGTTCATAAATATTTGGATTGCATTAGAGATACCAATACAATGGAATCAATCAATAATCATAAGACTTCAAAAAAAAAATTTCAGTAACTGTAAAAAATATCTTTTATAAAATTATCTAAGGTAGGATTGAGAAGCACCTATACAGTTATTATCACCAACTTAACCCGGAATTTTCCTTTGCAAAAATTTATTGAACAAATAAATATCCTTCATATTCTGATTGAGCATTAGGTAGAATTTAACGCATCACAATACTTCACACTCGTCGACTTTGACGCCATGAACAAATATTTCATACGGGATGCACTGAAAGCTGGAGGAATACCAGTCAAAAAAGTCAGTCTTATAAGCAGCTCATATAATGGATGTACCTGCAGAGTGTTGGTTATACGAAGGCAACTTACAATTCATTTTATTTCGTGTAATATTAAAATGTTTACATTTATGGCTTTACGAACTAAGGGTCTAGAAATTTAATTCTTTCTCTACTTTGTTGTTTAAAATGTATGATTATAATATTCATTTGCAAACAACATCGCGTATTTAAAAAAAGAGGGAAAATGCTTATTTTGTATTAAAATATCTGTTTAAATTGTGTTGAAATCTCAGTTTAAAATTTGGCTTTAATTTTTCAATAAAAACTTTTACGGGATCCGCTACAGCAGAAGTGTACAAACCTCCTATAGAGTAATGCCATGCCGACACCAACAAAAACTTCTGTGGAAAACGAGGTTCCCAAAGAAAAACTAAGAGTTCTGTCACTAAGAAAACTCTGGACAATCTTAATAAGTTCGTTCGGAAAGTTGAGTCTACATAGTTAAATATCAAACCATTACGCCAAACAGAATGAAAGTCGATTTTATATCTAGGAGCTCCATTCTGGTTGATTAATTGTCTCTAAAATTGACATGAACTAGATTTCTGATTTTTGTGAGTTGCTGAACGGTGCTGTGGTCTTTCATAGAGACGATTTGTTGAGACAATAGAATATTATTTTCACTGATGTATTGGACAGATTCTAGGATCTTATATAAAGAGTATTAAATACTGTTTCGTCCATAGGAACTCGTAAAATCCAGAAATTTAATTGGTTTTAATATTAGAATAGTTTTTGCTTTTTCCCATGTTAATTTAGGGCAGCAATTTAGAATGTTAGACAAAAGTAACGGCTTTCTTTGGCAACTTTTTAGGCCCCTGTTGTGTATACCATCTAGGTCAGGAGATTTATGTTTTTTTAGCTTCTTGATCAGTGTTGTTGTTTTATTTGTATCAGTTAATTTATGTAGCAAGGATCAAAAGGACAAGTCAATGGTTTGGCTAGCACCGCATGAGCTAAGCACATATGGTTTCCAGCCTTATTGCTCGAATGATAAAAGGGGAGTTCAAGCTCAAAAGCTAATGTAATCATTGCTACAATTTAGTTTAACGAGCTTGGAATGAAAGCAGAAGGAAAAACAACAGAATAGACTACACCAGAATCCTTAAGGATTGGTGATGACACAGGAGGTATATTAGCCGCGTTCTTTTGAGGTGACTAGCTTAATTGCCTACTTAGTTTGCAGTATGGTTATCAGAAAGACCAAACGCATGCCCGAAGATTTCAACCTCCGTGTACTATGTCCAATTCACAAAAAGGTTACAAGACCCGATGCGTCGCTTGTCACAGAATAAGATTGAAGGCCAAAATTGACGACCAGATCCAACCATATCAGCGTAGCTTTAGGTCATCAACGATTGATCAAATAATAACACTACGCCGAAACCCGGAAAAGAGGCACTAGCAGTAGGTTGATGTATGCCACATCTTTATCCACACTAAGGTTGCATTTGACACTTAAATAAGAGCGCAGTTATTTGAAACTATGTCGACATGTGGGACATCACCAAAACTTAAACGATTTTGTGGAATCACAATAAGTTACTATAAGTCCTAAGTTCAAATTGCGTAGCGTTGCCCAAATTGGTATTCCTGGAGAAAGGCGCCGGAGAGTGAAATATTAGCAGCATTTATATTTTATCTTATTGATTTGTGAACACTACAAGTAAAATCGCCGTAGAGCTCACCAGACGCTACTAAAACACAAAAAATGTGGTAAGTTTTTTGGGACTATGCGTTCCACACTAATCTCATCCCGAAACTCAAAATAAATCTATAAATATTTGGATTTGTAGCAAAATTTTCCTTAGTTGGAGTGCTCCATAATTCCTATCTACTGTACGTTTTCATCGTGCTCTTATAGAAATGAAGCCGCACTCGAATAAAATAATCACAGCAAGGTTTCTAACAAGGGTCCGGATGTTAACATATATTCAGTGTAACTTATCCACCAAATTGGCGGAACATTTTTACACCCTGTTAGATCGGACAATGTCACCAACTGCTCAAGTCGAGCCATCGAATACCAATTAGAATGTGACGAGTAAAAAAAAAGTCGGAACGAAGAACGAAAATGGCGAACTACGAGTATTCAAAGAATTTAGGTATAGGTATATATCCCACACAAGCGCAAGCACAAGATTAAATTACCGAAAATCATAAACAGAACCTGGGAGCATATCTACTAGAAGTGGACAACAAAAGGAATGCGGATATAAGCAGCGATCACCATCTACTGATTGACACACTACACAGTACATTAGCAGTTATTAAATCAAGAGCGTAAACTTCCTGCCGAAAATGCGATGTTGCTAACTCAGAGATCCGATATTCTCAAGCAGCTACCTTGAATCATTAAAGTCAGCGATTCGATCACGTGAGAACAACAACGCCAATGACTGGAAATATAACGATGCAGCTGTCAACCACCTGGGGCACCCACAACAGAGTTGTGTTGGATACTACTTTGGAATTGATTGCCGAACGAAAAACAATAAAAAAAAGTCTGTTTAGCTCGTTTGTTTTATTTCGGTCTGTTGCTTTTACACATTGAACAGGGATTAAACCATCTCAAGACCTCTTGCTTCTATATTTAAATAGAAGACAAGTTTTTAACAAAAATGGCAAAGTGACATTGATTTTCGTGGCTGCACACTACTTTTATCATGATTTCGGGTCCGTGACAACCCTCTTCAGAAAGCCTTGCTGCAATTGTTGAAAGTAAAACTGAACTCTATAAGGCCAGGCTCTCCCCAAACGAATGAGAACTACTGTTGTAAACCTTACTTTTCAAGTTTTGCCCACGAAAATACAACTCACTCTTGCCATCTCTAAAGAAACTCCTGAAGAGGGTTGTCATGGACCCGAAATCATGATAAAAGTAGTGTGCAGCTACGAAAATCAATGTCACTGCCATTTTTGTTAAAAACTTGTCTTCTATTTAAATATATTTAGAAGCAAGAGGTCTTGAGCCGGTTTAATCCCTGTTAAAAAAAAGTCTTCTAAACTCTGCGAAGACGCGCGGCCAAAAATTGGATCTAGCGAGGACGCATATCAACATAGACGCAAGGATAAGAGACCTTACTCTGACAAGTTGACAAAAGAAGCACAGGCTGCGGCGAAATCTAACCCTACTAGGGACCTGTACTGCATTACAAAAAAACTTGTCAAGAAAACCATCGTCTCCTCACTTCGTTTTATAAACGCCGCAGCCGGAATGGTACTGACAAAAAAAGACAAATGCTCTCAAAACCACGCACGCTCCTGGCGACAGCTGCAACGGCCAAGAACGTACGGCAAGAACCGACCTTCCCATTCACAGTCCTTTATTAGATGAAGTGGTTGCAGCGTTAAAACCCTCGAAGCACCATCTTACTAGAAATGCTGAAATCTGATCGAAATTCCTTCAATTCCTTCCGTCTCTTGTAGAGAATTTCTAGAAAATTGGACAGGAATTACTTTCCTAAGCATGGCGAAAAAAGTTAGAGCGCACGTAATATCGAATCGTCATGCAAGCGCTTTTGAACTTTGGAAGGTCGTAGACCAAATCAGGCTAGTTTCCGCCTCCACAAATTGGGCGTCTACTACGTCAACAGTCTCAGAGTTATTGTGGAGCAATCTGCTGAATGGAGGTCCCGCCTATACATGTTATTCATAGACTTTGAAAAAGCTTTCGACACACTTGACCACAAAACGATCTGGCTCTCTGTGCAATGTAAAGACATACATGCGAGTACCATAAATTATCGGTCTCATACAAGCAAGGAGGAGGAGGAGTAACATGCAAAGTCTTCAATAAAAACCATTAGCCGATCAAATCGTTGTAGCAGTAAGTGTGCGACAAGGTTGTGTAATGTCACCACACTTGTTCAACATAGTCCTAGATGTTGAACCAATTGGATAACGGGGGGACAACTTATCTACTTAGAATAAGCCGACGACATATGTATGTCTCATACGCCATAAGTAAATCGACATGTCGGAAAAATAAAATTGTTAAAGATAATGGCATCGAATGCTGGTCTGAGAGAACAGTGGTAAAACAAAATCGATGCGCTTGAACGCCAACTACCATCAACAATTCCAAATAAACGTCTCGCAAATAGAGGACGACAATAGCTTCTGCTACCTAGGAAGCAATATCGATAGCATAGGGGGATCTAACTCTGACAACGCGTTTTGAATAAGCTGAGCTAATAACATGTCCACACTACATCACATGAATCTGCCATTCGCGCACTGATGAGCTACGCATGGACCACATTTTTGCTATGCTTGAGAGGCGCCAAAAATGCAGCCAACTTGAATCACGTCGAAATATGGTTGATTAAAATTTTCATTAAAATGATACCTTAATTTTGTTAATTATTGTTGTATACGAGGGCGACCGCAAAAGTAACTGGCGTAACATAAAAAGAACCGTTTTTTTTGGAATTATTATTATTTATTTTTCAACATAATCTCCTTCCAACTCAATACACTTCATCAAACGTTTTTCAAGTTTTTTAATTCCATCCGAAAAATAAGATTTTTCAAAACCTTCAAAATATGCCTCAGTTTCAGCAATAACCTCGCTATTGGACGAAAATTTTTTGCCACCGAGAATTTTTTTTAAATTTGGAAACAAGAAATAATCAGAAGGAGCTAAATCTAGACTATTTGGTGGATGCGGAGCAATTTCAAATCGTAATTCGGCCAGTTTTTGTTGAGTTAAAATTGCAGTGTGTGAAGGAGCATTATCTTGATGAAAAAAACTTTTTTTTTCTAAATGCGGTCGTTTTATCTTGATTTCTTCACTCAGCCGATTCAATAATGCACAATAATATTCACTATTTATAGTTTTTCCTTTCTCAAGATAATCAATAAATATTATACCCCTTGCATCCCAAAGTACTGTGGCCATTACTTTTCCTGCCGACTTAACAGTTTTCGCCTTCTTGGGACCACTTTTACCATTGTTTTGACTGTTCTTGGCATTCTGGGATGTAGTGATGGATCCATGTTTCATCAACAGTTATGAATCGGCACAAGAACTCTATTGGATTGAGCTGATAAATCGCTAAAAGCTTCTCGGAATTGGTCCAACGGACGATTTTTTGGGGCAAAGTCAACAAACGCAACCATCTTGCGGATAGCTTTTTCATGTGGAGTTCATCAAGTAAAATACTCCAAACTTGTTTTTCGTGTATTTTAACAATATCAGCAAGTTCTCTGAGCTTTATTCGTCTATCTTTAGTCACTTCATTAAATATTTTTTTAATGTTTTCAATAGTAGTAGCAGTTTTTGGTCTTCCAGAGCGTTGTTCATCTTCCGTACTTGAACGACCCATTTTTAATTGTTTAACCCAGGATTTTACGGTGGAGTATTATTATATGCATTATCACCATGAACAGAATCTAATTCATCTTTGATTAATTGTGGCGTATAACCTTTCATATAAAAGTGTTTAATTACCGCACGAAACTCTTTATTTTCCATTCTTCAAAAATTATAAAACTTGTTTACTTCAATCACCTGTAACAAAGAAAATAATCATTAAATATTTCGGAAATTTTGACAGATGGCTTATAAAAGATTGCTTTTAAAAAACAAAAAAAAAGTTGCTAGTAAAACAGAAAATGTGCCAGGCCAGTTAGTTTTGCGGTCGCCCTCGTAAGTTAAGATATGATGGGTAATTAGAAAAAGGTTGCTCTTGAGGTCAATGACTTTACAAATAGAAAAATTGGTTTGTTTAAGACAAAAACATCGATGTATTACTCTTTAACATCTGACTGTAATCACCGAAGATAAAAGAACAACATAAAAAGCCAACCCCTACGTTCGGCAAAATTTTTTTAAAAATTGTTCTGCTGATATTATCGACATACTTCCTGAGCAAGAGTTCAATGATTTTGTGCGAGTTTATTAGGGTGGCACATTAGGGTAGTAGCAACTGAGATATGGTGGGTAAGTACCAGAAGGGGGTTATTGAGGTCAGTGCCTTCAAAAGCAGAAAAATTGGTCTCTTCTAGAAAAAACATCGTTGTATAACACTTTAAGATCCGGCTGTAAATGCAGAGGATATAAAGAAAAATATAAACGAGCGACCCCCAAACAAAATAAAAAAAGTTCGATACTACCTTGCAGTAATGCTTTCTATTCGAAGGTGTACGGTGAACTTTTTTTTGGAACTTTTTTTGGTTTGGGCCTACTGCTCATATTTATTTACAGTTTAAAATGTATTTTCTCAAAAAACATGTAGTTTTTCTCATTGCAATATCGCTTGAAACCAATTTGAGTTTTGTTTTCCTGTCATCGGCACAATTTCAGCTATAGACAAAAAGAAAATGGGTGGAAAGGTCCAATTAGTCTGGACGGTGGACGGATGATTCTGCAACCTGCAGAAGTCTACTGTCGTCAACCGTCAAACTGTACTGTCGTCAACCGTCAAACTTATCTCCATCTAACACATACAAAATGCAACCACCAACTGAAACAGCTGAATTAATTTATTTGTTAAAAAAAAATAAAAAGTGTAATCACAAAACAACAAAAATGCAGGTATGCATAATAAGAACATATATGTTAATTGAATTTAAATTATTGAAGTTTATCATTTTTAAACTAACCATTGATTTTACACATATTTTTTAAATTTAATTGAGAGATCAAGAATTCGAGATCGGTTAATATGCAACGAGCTTCAACATTAGGCTTGTCTGCGTACTTTTCCAGTAGCAAATACTCAGTAACTTTTTTTGAGAGAGTAAGAGCAATTTTACTCTGTCGGTTGAAAATATCTCAAAAAGTACGCAGACAGCATTCAGTGAAATCTTGCAAGAAAACAGCTGATCGGTGTGCAAACATCGCCGTGTAAACGGTTCTGCCATCTCCAATCCACTTGCCTCACGGTCGCATTGTATATTTGCACGTTTCTAGCATGAAGTAAAATGTTTTTTTTATTATAATTTATTATAAACGTTAAAAATCAACACAATTCTAACTACTTACCTCTGCCATTGTTAAATTTCAATTTTTATTTTCATTCACAAAAACTATTTCATTCAAACAGTAAATAAAAACAGCTGTTCAAACTAGTTGCAAAATCTTGCAAGCAGAAATTTCTCCAGCAACATTTTGCATGTTCTCTAACTTCCAACTGTCAAAAAATTCTCTTTTTGGCTCTCTCGCTGCAAGAGATTTGGAGTACGTAGACAACATTTTGCACAAAATGATGCAAAACATGTGTACGCAGACAGACCTTTTGTCAGAAAAATAATCTTGTAGTAAACATACTGATTTGAAGGCATATTTATGAGTGGGTTTATTAAAAATTTAGCTGGTTCATCAAATTCTATGATCTCAATATTTTCTTCGTCTCCACAATTCGCTACGCCAATAACTTGGTCAACAATATCACAATCAGTTAAATGGTCGCAATAGACAATATTTTGATCAATATCGATTAAGGGGTCTATAACATGTATTAAAAATGTATCCACTTCATATTTTGATGAACCCATTTCCTCTCCAGTGATGAATCCTGCCTTCTTACAGCAATTTTGAGTGGTTTGTGGAGTTACATATTTGTTTACATTTTTTCATCTTCCTGTATAAACATTTGAAAGACCGAATTATGCCTTGATTAAAAGCCTGAATTACTGTTGTAGTATTGGAGGGTAAAAATTCAATTTTTACATTTTGCAAAACATCACCATGTAATTTGTGACAAGCGCCGCTGTCAATGAAGAGAAAGGCTTTTTTCTTCTTTCTCCCAAATTCCAAGTCAAGCTGTTTCATGACTTTCATCCATTCATTTTTTAATTGTTGAATAATTGACAGCAATATTTTAGCTTTTAAAACACCTTGGATTTGAAAATTTTCCCACACTGTAGACATGCTTGTCGGTTCCAGTTGCGTTAGTAATGAATAAAAGTGTTATTCGTTCCTTTGATATTTTTCTGCCTGATGGTTTGTCTGATCGGTTGAAGAGTGTTCCATTAGGTAATGCTTTATAAAAGATTGCGCTTTCGTCGGCATTGCAAATATATTCTTCATAGTAACCTCTAATAAGTGTGGGTAATATATTCTCTCTCCAATCATTTGCTTTAGCAGTATTCGCCGAGTTCTTTTCACCATGTACATTTTTGATCTGGTTGATCTCTCTTTTATTTCACGTCTCCATCCAACCGTTAATTTGAATAAACTCGACATTCATTATGCCAGCAAATTGTTTTGCTTTTTCCAACAATACATGTCCAGTAATTATAGCTTCTTTGGACCGCATGTCCTTAAACCACAATAGTAAAGCATTTTCAATATTCTTATGTGAGCCTGTTCGAATTCGCTTTTAAGAAATATTTTTATTTTAAACCGCAAATTAAAGTTTTATTCTTTAACATTTTGGTGACTGAAGATGGGCTACAACTAAATTGTTCTCAGATTTCTCTTTCTAGTTTCTGACAAATACTTGTATATTGGAGGGGTTTCCTAAAAAAGGACCATTAAAAAAATGTTTTCTTTCTTTTCAATAAAACACCAGTTTTTAAAAGCTTTTATTTTTTTGATTTCCCAGTAAACCAAATTTGCCGAAAATGTCTGATATCAGACAATTCTGAACAATATCTGAACTCTATCGAGAATTCTTACCGAAATCGTTACGATCGATTTGTCTGAGATTTTTTTATTTATTATGTTAAGAAATATCTGAACGAATTCGGCCCGAATTCTGTTAGGGGTTTTTATTAATTTTTTGTTCATACTTCTCTTATCGAACTCTAAACGAATTCTGAACTATGAATTCTGAGGTAGTCTATTCGTTTAAAATTTTTGTTATTTGCTTCATATTCTTGTGCTCAGGCATGTCGGAACTATTTCTGAACGAACTCTTAACTGTCTTGTTAACTTGTCTGAGGTATTTTATATTTCAAATTCAAATTCTAAACGTTTGGTTAGCTTAGCTGTGCGAGGGATTTTTATTGTGTTCGGAGGAAAACTCTACTGCCGGCATTTCTCGTTAAATGCAAAACTAGTTGCCCTTAAGTGTATAACCACTAAACACAGTTACAGCACAATTAATGCTTTCGAAACTGCAGACATCCTTGCATGTAACTAAAAGTCTTTCCGAACGCTTTTTGAAAATGTTTTATAATTTTTTTTTGTAGAACAAAAATATTTTCTTCTTTTTGATTGTTTACATTCAGAATTTACCATGACATAAGCTCAGAATTCGGTTCGAAATGTCGGTAAAAACATCAGAATTTATTAAGACTTAATGCCAGAATTCTGACCGAAGTCGTTCAGAATAAGTTCAGAATTCGATACGAGAAATCGAAATTTCCTTTCGAATTTCCCAAGACTACAGTTCAGAATTCGGTCAGAAATCGGTTCGAAATATCGGCAAAAACATCAGAATTCCCTCAGAGAAGTAGTTCAGAATTCGTGTCAACCTTCTCATATGTTTTTCGTTACGAACTCGCTAAAAATTCAGATCCGTAATCGGAACTTTTTGCCGATTGTCGTACAGAATTCTGACCGAATTCTGTAGGTTTGGTTTGCTGGGTTGATATCAAAGCATATTAATATTGAATTTAAATTTGACGTAGTGTTCGTTTTTCTGGATGCAAACAAAGTCAGCTGGTCAATATATAAATGAAATATGGATGTGTCAGAATGCTCCATCAAATACAATATTACCAAGACGCAGTGCGCCATCTAAAGTTTTACCTTTGCGTTGTTAGAATTCACTAGGATTTGAAAAATAGCATTATCTATTTGGAGGAGAAAAAAAACAATTGGGGGAAGCGATATTGAGTTATCCGATATTTTTCAGCAAAGCGTATTGCGCTAAAGCGGAGTCGACTGTATTTTATTTTGAATTTCTGTTCGTCTTTATGGGACCTGCTTCGATATCCAGGTAGAGAAAACGCGTCTATTGAACTGTATGCGTCCACAGAGACCTGGGTGTCAGCTGAGTGGGCTTGCCCGGACAATTGAAGAGGTGCAGCACGTCAGGTGGCCTCTCTCTTCATGTAGATGGTTCTCGCGAGACACCCTGTTGATGTTTTGAGGGCGGCATTCTGGCAAGTCTGATTTTTCTTCCACTGCGTCGTGCTCACGTTCGCCGACCACACCTGTGCTGCGTAGTTCTCTACAGAACGACTTATAACTTTGTAAGAGGTCAACAAGGTTTCTTGTCGGATCCCCAAGTACTGCCGGCAAGTGACTTGAGGATCTTGTTCCTACTTTTGCGATTATTGCAGATAGCTGTAGCAGGTACAGAGGATCGAAAAAGACTATCCAATGTGACCCCAAGGTCACACGGGAAGTTGGTAGTCGGGATGTTGATGTCATCGACTTTCACATTGAGTGACAACCGCACCTCTGCGGTGAAAAAGCGTGCTAAGCCAGTGAGGTAAGAGTTTATTTTCTCGCATATGCCATTTACTTTAGGTCCTGACGGCAGAATTGTACAATCATCAGCGTACGACACAATTTCAACGCTGTCTGGTGGTGAAGGAATTTTAGTGAGGTAGAGGTTAAACAGAGCCGGGGATATCATCCCACCCTGGGGAACTCCTTGTTTAACCCACACTACATATGTCTGGCGCCCACACATATAGTTTACGACTCAACATTTCAAACTGGGCGGAGGGGACGTTTCTACAATGTCCTCCAACAGAGTGGCATGATTGACCATGTCGAAGGCTTTTGTAAGGTCAAGAGCCATGAGGACTGTCCTGTCGTTGGGCATGTTCTGGTTAAGGCCGCGACTTATACGTGTGGTGATATCGTGTAAAGCAGTTTTGTGTAGTGATGCTTGCGGAATCCATGCTAATGATTAGCACAAGGAAGGTGTTCGATCAGGCTGAGGAGGATCAGAGTCTCAAGCGTCTTTGCTACTGGGGAAAGCATGGAGATCGGCCTGAACGATTATTCTTTACCTGGCTTCAGCAGCGGTACCACTCTGCCCAATTTACAGGCATCAGGAACTAAGTGAGTGGCTACCGACAGATTGTGGTCATGTCCTCTACTCCCGGGGTATCCAAGTGCTTCAAAATCAGCATTGAAATTCCGTACGGACCCAGCGCCTTTGATGACTTTGCGCTGCGGATGACATGGGCAACTTCGCCAACGGTAAATTGTGGTGGTGCCTCTTCGACTCGCAGAGCGCGGATACGACGAAATACTCCCCCTTTCGCCTTATCACTCTCTGGGAGCTCAATAAACAGGCGATTTAAAACGCCGCTTTAGATCTGTCACTGTTCGGTCACCGAACGTGACGGCTGTCCGATCATCATTCCAGGGTTAGAGAGCGATTTGACCGTTTTACACAACTTACCAATTCCGGAACTTAAGTCGCACTGCTTCAAGTGATCTAGTCATTTGTGGGAAGGTGGTTCAGTCCTAGTAATGTGAGCATTTCTATAATTATAATTTGCCAAAGAACTATGATTTTTACTACATACAAGGAATATAAGTAGCTAAAGGGGCCCAAATTTCATTTTTTTGAGAAAAGGAGGAAGGACAGAGCTCGAAAAGGACGACATATACTCCGAAAGGAGGGCGTAGGGTAACCCTGGCCGGAAGCCAAGTCCCGAAAAGTTGGGACACATATATATCTGAAAAAACACTTATTACGAGTTTATAACCGATATTTTGTTTGGGATTTTTATCCAAATTGAGTTTCTAGACTTCAGTGTGTTTTATTTCGATTGTCACGATTTAAAGCTCCAATGGCATTTGTTACACCTTTGCACTGAACTTTGTGCTTTATCCACTTTTGGCGCTGCAGCACCGTAGCCACTTTACGAATCTCAGCAGGATTTTCTGAATCCTGGATAACCCTCGACGAAATGAAAGACGGCCGTTGTTTACTTTTTTATGACTAGTTGTTAGATAATTACAAGGCAATTTTTATTTATCTCATTCATTGATTGATTTCAGAAAAAAGTACTCGTACTAATTGTACATATATAAATATATGTTTCGTATATATATGTATATCTCTAAGCATTTATGTATATGTATGTATCTCTCTGTATTGTGGGTATGTATGTATGTATATCTTAAGTACACTTGCGTTCAAAACTGTGGTAAGTAAAATTTTGCATGAAAAATTAACTTAACATTGAATTTGTATAAAATTTATAATATATAGTAATAATAATAATCAAAGTTGTAATAATGAAAAATATAATAATAATAATAATAATAATAATAACGATAGTAACAAAAAGCTTATATCCTTAAAATTGACTAAGAATGTTTTTCTTTTTGATTGGATGAAATTTCATTCCATTTTTCATTTAGACCAATACATTTACAGTTGGCTAAAATGCAAACGGCCAAGGCGTGGTGACACTATAACTTTAAGACATTGAAATCGCCATGTCAGTTCGTGTCGGTAGTTTTTAAGCCCCAATGGTCTTCGATGAATAGCAACACAATCAACGCCAGACACCTAGTGGAGCATATATTTTTTCTTTCTTAATCATGGCCGTTTACATTTTATCCAATGATCGATTTTAGCTACTTTATATACATATTCTAATACATACATATGTATGTATGTACTTTGTGTATAATATACATATTTCCAAAACTTATTCGACATTTGTAAATATGTAAGTGCATGTGTTTTGTCTTATATTTTATGTACTCAGAGCTGTGCCACTATTCACTGCCGACCGTATGTGGATTTGGACCGTAAGTCACACCGCACTGGTCAAATTTTCAATCACTATCGGACCGTTCCGTTCCGTCGAGTTGACAGAAAAATAAATTTATGGTCGACGCGGAATTGCAGCATACCCAGAGAGTTTCTGTTCTTGGAAGACTTTGCGATATTTGTTGTTATTGTTGCGATTGTCAAGTTCATTTGATCGTTAAAACGATCCATACTTAGCTTTAAAAACTAGGACTGGGGTATTAGGGATAACATCTTTTAGACAACAGCAAAGTATTTACATAGACTGCGTTACGTACAATTGCATTATTTTCTGTTTCTTTTTCGCTTTCCAACTCATTTTCGACCAAATAATAAATCGAAATTAATAGCAATGAGTACATTAATTAATTATATTAATACAGACATTCCACTATTCTCTGTAAAAAAATAGACAATTCGAAAGACTACATCAAGGAGAATATATTGTGCGTTTCATGTTTGGCCAGCGTTATGTCAATGATCTGCAATTGTGGTCTGACAAGATCTGATTTGAAATTTGGCCAACGATATTTATGCATTTAAAAATGTACACGTTGTGGGGGCTTGCTCTCAAAGGGATAAATCAGCTCCATTGCCGGCATGAATCAGTGCAATGAAATATTTCGATCGATACTGCTGTAATGTCATCTATGCAATGGAATACTTAAAGCTGAGAACAAAAATAGTTGGTTTTCTAAAATGGACCCAACGAAACAGAAATTTGCGGAAATATACGTAAACTGGGGATTATTTCATTGTGTGCGGGTGTTAATAAATATTAGTTCGTGAAATTATATATTTTTAGTAAAATGCACAAGTGAATCAAGAAGGAAAACAACTCGCCTTTTAGACCGACAAAAGTAGTAGTATCGCGCTAGTTTTCACTACACACTATTCTTCTAAGAAGGAAAATTTGAGCCTTGCGGAGAATTCAAGCTCATGTGCATGAGACGGGGTTTTCGTCAATATTAGTCATTGAATTGAAAAATATAAAAATAAGTTAAATCAGTACAACGCTCCGTTTTTGCATTAAAAAAAATGTTAAAAATGTCTGAACTATCTGTTTGAGTTGCTTTAAATATTGATATTTCCCCATCTCGTGCTCATAAACCTCAAAAATAGAATCCCTTTATGGAATTGAAATTTTTTGGAAATACTTCTTTTGATCAGTATATATAGGCCATAATAAATTCTTGGGAGTTTTGTTATGTGGCTGATAGAGACGACTCGACTGATAAATTAAACGCGACACGAAAATCGCTTTTATGTGCAGGTTGCTTTAAGTTGACAAAAACCGCACCTCATTAACGAAATGACTCATACCGTTGTAAAAAAGTAGCACGGCCACATGCTATCACAAATACGAATTATATTTTTGATTGAAATTAACATATCTCGTGGTTAGATCTTAAAAGTGGACCAAACATTTTTATGTTAAGCAAAATTGTTTTTTTTAAAACGAATATCTTCCTCGTTGTGTTCAAACTATAAAACATTACCGCCCATAGAATTATTGGAAAAAAATTAGATGTTTTAAAATTCAAATTTAAAAAAACTGTTTCGAAAAGTGTATTTTATTATAATTTGTAATATTTGTTTTAGGATCATTGCAAACAAAATTACTCCCATTTCTTTCCTACCGAAGGTATTTCAAAGATTGACCATTCGCTTTGTCGAACAACAAATAGAAAGGGATTCTAATTTTTCACATATGTTAAACCTACTCCAAATATAACTTCAACAGAACCATTACAGTTTTGTCCATGTTATTGTATTGTAACGCCCGGTTGAGAGCAAGGAGCATTTGAAGAATACAAATGTTTTCTTTGTTTTTTAACCTATTACGAAAAAACTCCAACACATTGCCTGTGGTATATTTTGTAATAATCAAAAGTATCGTTCAGAGCAACGCATTTCTTTGCGACAATCAGGTCGTTACACAGGTTCTTGTGTACCTTTTAATGTGAGTAAAAGAGACAACGATACTGTCACAGTGATTGGGTTAGACGTACGGAAAAGTATTGATTTCAAAGTAGAAAATAAAAATATAACAATTTAAAACCAAACAAATTCATCAAGAGTGAAAAAGCTACGCTTGTGGGCATCTTGGCATTCTCGCTTAACAATAGATCAAATTGTTTAGACCATTACACTATTCATACAAGCTCCATATATATATTAATTTAAAAAAAATAAAACAATTTGTTGAAAACTTCATGAGATTAAATACAAAAGAAATGGCGAACCATGTAAATATGTATACAACTGAAATTATAATATAGATGATTATATAAATTGAAATGGAGTATTTTATTTAAGGAGCGAAAATGTCTGCTTGAAATCCTGCCAAGGCGTAAATTTAAAATCCTTATCAAAAACATCCTTACCATAAATCACAACCGATTTATTTTGAAAAGTTTAAGTTTATAGACAGAAAAGCTATTCAACAAACAAAAAAGCACGTTAACTCCTTTCTTATAAAACTTTATAACATCCAAACTAATTTAAATAAATTTTAGTGAAAGTTTAATGAATAATCGACCTCAAGATCAGTTATTAAAAAAATATAATGATAAAAATATTTATTTAAAAAAACTGATCAAACTAATCAAATTCCTTAAACTTTTACAAAAATTAAACTAAAGGTCGAATAAACATACTATCCATTCTAATTTAAATAATCACGTTAGCGGCGCTTTAAGTCTTGTTTTTATTCCGGTTAAATAAGAAATCCCCTAATTTAAGCCATTGTGACTGACAATATTTCATTACAACACCAGAAATCTATTCCAAAATTGTAATGGACTGCGCCATGCTGATTTAAGTCACTTCGCATTTGTAAAGCCGAAACGACAAATAATCTGTTTAAATTGGTTTAAGTTTTTAGCCCAGTTGAACTATTCTTCTAAACTAACGCTATTCTGTTTTTTAGTCAAGTCTAATACCGAACTCTTGCCAAACGTTACCAAATCGATATCGTCCCAGTCATCGCCCCTGATTTTGCATCTTTCTGAGTATCATTAAACACCAAGACCTCTATGACATTTTAATGTGATTTAGATTCGGTGGCATTAAGACTTTTGGCCCCAACAAGCACCTGCACCGAGTCCATTGTTAAAATCGAGTTTGAATTTCAATAACAATGGCCACGAAGCACGTTGCAATTTTCGCCAAAGGTTTTTATCAAAATGTAAATGAATTTTGTCAAATCGTATGTCCACATGTATTTTAGAATTGGAAAATACGCATGCGTCATTGTGACTATTTAAGGAGGGATTTATGGGGGAATAGTCCTATTATGGGTTGTCCTTAAGAAGTGACACCAGCTTCTAATGGAAGCCCAATTTTGGATTACATTTAAAATGCGACTGCGGAAAAGGAACAAAAATCGTGAATTGAAATAGATTGGGAGGAAAAGGTCGGTCGCGCGGTAGGCCATGGAGCACAACATTAAACTCCTGTTTGCATGATCTTGCATTGGACTACTAGCTGTTGGAGCTGGATGATCCGCCGCTATCGGAACGATTGCTCGTAGCACTTTTACTGCTGCTGCCGCCGCCCATGTTGTGGTTATAGTTGTTGCTACAATTACTATAAGCTGATGGTGGTGGTGAAAAGGTTGCAATATTAATGATGCAATTACTATTGCCAGTGGCAATGGAGGTGCCGCCTTCGACGCTGCTGTACGATGGTGCAGCATTTACATTGGTACTACTCGTTGTTGTAGTTGTTGTGGTTGTCGCCACCGCCGTTGTACTATCGTTCTTGTTAACAGCAGAGCAGTTGTTGCTACTACTGTTGTTGCCACCGCCGTTGTTGCCGACCAACGTTGCTGCCATATTTGGCATGGTAGTTGATTTTGGCAAAAGACTATTGCAGCTACCGCTCTCTGGTGCTGTTATTACTGCGGTCGCATTCAAAGCCCCACCGCTGCCCGTTGGGACTGTAATGCCTGCACCCGTCTGTAGCGCCAGCATCTGTTGGGCTTGGGCGACACAAGTCACACATGGGCATGGTCCGCCCAATTTTTTCGCCAGCATCGATCGCAGCTTTAGTGCCGGCCCTAATTTCATACCCAGAGAGTTTACGAGATGATCTTCGGTCAGTAGTGGTAAACCCGATCCATCAATGCTCTGATCACGAAAATGCTGCAATTAAAGGAAATAAATAAAATATTAGTACATGAATCTTGCAGACAAAAAAATAAACATGTAATTTTCGACAAAAAACGTGGCCGAAAGTTTTCTCAGTAGTCAATGAAACTGTTTCATTAAAGCAATAAATATTTTGGCGATAGGCAATGTCAGCCCTTTGGGTAAGAAAATTCATTAATTGTTTTCGTGATTTGGTAAAATCAACCGTCGCATCGTCATATATCGCAATGGTAACGGCGTCATGTAGCTTGATCTAGGGGTAGATCTAGGGCGATCATTTTTCGTTAAGGATGACAACATTCGATCCTATAATTTGTGAGACAGGGATGCGTGGTCTCCGCCTTTCTGACATCTTTCACTGGCGTGTGAAAAGTCGGACAAGTCACTTGTTGCAATTAAAGAACAAATCTTATTGCAAAGCAAGTTAAATAAAAAGCCGCGCGCAAACACCACGAGCTCTTCTTGGATTTCACATATGTAAATTCGGGTTTCTTGTCCCTTCACACCGGTAAGTAACATGGTTTTAAATTAGCAAAAAGTGTACTTTAGGGCTTTAGGACACTTTAGAAAGTGAGGGTGGAAACTATCATTGCCGACGATACGTGGCAGTTCCCGATCCAGCAGTTGGCAATGGTAAGCAGCATTATAAGCGGTCAAAAGACTCAACCAAGGATTTTCTGAAATTTTGCATGAATGGTTATAGGCATAAGCTGTTTGGTATTGTAAAAGGGCTAAATCGGCCTAAGGGGAAAAAAGACTGAAAGTACCTCGAAAAAGTACACTTTTTTACTATAATATTTAATGTGTAAATTTGTGAGGAGTTTCTATACGGAACCGAAGACCCTCGTGCTCTATACTCGTATTATCCGCCGCTAGAATTCTGTCTCTTCACTTTTTTTTGTTGGACCGACCTCTGCCCACACTTGTCGTAGTAAGAAGTAGGGGGTATATATGCACATATGCGCGGGCCGTTTCGAAAATGCAGCACTGCGCAACACAGATGTTTTGCGATGATCATGCAATGAAGCTGTTGCATATATAGGGCGATCCGTCTAGAGGTATATGTTCGGAACAAAAAAATATAAAAATTCAAATCAAGTGTGGAGTGTTTATTGGTAATTTAAAAGGACATTTTATGGCATTTATTTTTTGAATATAATTTCCTTCAAATGTTGGCCGCAACTACGCCTCAGGGTTTCATTCTGAGGGTCCAATTTTGGATGACTCGTTCGAGCATTTCGACCGATATAGCTTAAATGACACGCGTAATGTTGGCTTCCAAAACCTGAATCGTAGCTGGTTTGTCAGCATAGACTTTGGACTTTACGTAACCCCTTTGGACTTACGTAACTAGATCACTCGATCTAGGCGGCCAACTCACCTGCACAAAACGTGAAATTAGCTGCTTTTCGAAATGACCTCTCAATAGATTCATTTGTTTGAGCAGCTGTATGGCGAGTGGCACCGTCCTGTTGAAACTAAGTGTCGTCAACATTACGGGCTTCAATTTTAGGTAGCATAAAGATCGACATCATGTCGCGATAGCGAGCACCATTCACGGTTACGTTCCGGCCATCATCATTTTTTAAAAAAATATGCACCGATGATTCCACCAGCTTATTAACCGCACCAAACCGTGGTTTTCTCTGGGTATAACGGCACCTCTTCTTCTTGCTCTTCAGACCAAATGCGGCAATTTTGTTTATTGACTTTGCCGTTGAGCCAGAATTGGGCCTCCATTTTTATATTTTTTTGTTCTGAAAAAATACCTCTAGATGGATCACCCTATACTTCATTGATGCTTTTCTGCTGCATTTGCGAACATGATTGCATTGCAATTGGAACATTTAAAGTCGTCAAATTTAAAAAAAAAAATGGTTTTGGCTCCGTTAGACAATTTTTTTGTTATTTATAATTTTGCCTCCCCAGTCCATAGTCCACATACTATATTCAAAAAATAGGCCTTCATAGACCAAATTGGTCCGTAATCTGCACAGTATTGATCGGTACATGCACCTACATACATATTTTCCAATGTATATAGGGTTCGACAGTCTATGTAGTATACTTATATAAGTAAGTAGGTATTATCAGTAATGTACTACATACATATGTATTTGTAATTATTTGTAAGCGATTAAAATATTAGGCATGTTTATGTTAGAGTATTGTACATTTGTATAACCACGTTTTTTTGAATTTATAATTTTTTTGAGGTTAGGCAATATATTTAGTTTACTATAGAAAGTAAGCAACAGTGGTTAGGAATCTATCCCACATTCGTTGCTTGGGTGAGCGTAGAGATTGACCTTAAGTTAGAATGTTCTAACTTAAGGTTTTGATCCGATTTTACCCTTATAACCAACATAATTGGTGTTTAGATTTCAAAATCTCTTTATTTCTGTATGGTTCAATTTTTGTGAATAAATGAAGTTAGTAAAAATCCTAGCTTTCGTAATTTAGGATTAAATATCTCGAATTTTTGAACTTTGTAAACTTCCGATTACTGATTTTAAACTTCCGATTAGTCTGACATTCATTTTTATTTTCAGGTTTATGAAATATTCAAAACTTAGTTCCAAAGTAGTAAGTCATCAACGAAAACTGAAGGAAATTTGCGTGAAGAGATCGGCCTTCAGTTCATGAAAATGGATCGTTATTGGACAAACCAACCCGAGTACGTTCTCGCCCAGTGCGTTCACTTAAAAACATTGCTGCTGTGGCCAAGAATGTCCAAGAGCATCCATCAACATCAACTCATCAGCGTTCTCAGGAAGTGAACATTTGTCGCACTTCTTTGAGAAGAATTTTGCATAAAGACCTCGGTATAAAGGCTTACCAAAATTTAATTGGTCCAAGAACTGAAGCATCGTGGCCATCCGATGCGTTTTCGCTTAGCCCAATGGGCTGAAGAATTTTACCAAAAAATCGTGTTTTCAGATGTAGCACATTTTCATATCGCCAATAAGCCAAATAAGCATGAGAGTCAAAAAATGGTCCAGAGGGGATTTGTTTAAAAGACATGACAATAAAAGTAATTAATGATGTTAAAATTTAAATTTATGACATTTCTTTACAATAATTCAGGATTACATAGTTCTCGATTTTACAGTGCATATTTAAGCGATTGAAACGCGTTTTTTTGTGTACATATATAATTTCTATTTCAATTCACAAGCTATGCTCTTTCTAAGTTTAGAGTTATATAGACGGTGTCACGTCCCCTTGTCCAATCATGCAACAATGACAAATTACCTAACGATCGTAGCTGAGACAAATAGCCAAAAATACAACAAGAGTATGCATTTTTCAAGAGGTTAGTTGGGGAACATTTTAGCCCATTTTCCATACACGTTTCTCTGCAGAATTTCATCCGCCTAGCTTCAATATTGCGATATGTAGTTTGCTTTCAACAGGCACATAGACTGGTAGACACATAGAATTTAAATATATCCAGAATAAAGTAGGCGTTTATACTTGATAAGGGAAAACTTTGTTGAAACCCCCGCTAAGGCGATGCCATCAATCGTTGATAAAAACATTAAACTTTTTTATGTACTAATAAAAAAAAGAGCATACTAAAATTGTAAAAAAATTTTTGTTTTGAAAAAATTGTAAAAACCCAGTAAACCAAATTTGCAGACAATGTCTGATATCAGACAATTCTGAACAATATCTGAACTCTATCGAGAATTCTTACCGAAATCGTTACAAATTCTGTTCGATTT
This sequence comes from Hydrotaea diabolus, assembly GCA_963513945.1. Lineage (NCBI taxonomy): Eukaryota > Metazoa > Arthropoda > Insecta > Diptera > Muscidae > Hydrotaea > Hydrotaea diabolus. The sequence continues at coordinate 109,651,159 of OY740717.1, forward strand.
GTCTGTGGATTTTTTATTTATTATGTTAAGAAATATCTGAACGAATTCGGCCGGAATTCTGTTAGACTTGTCTGCGGGATTTTTATTAATTTTTTGTTCAGACTTCTCTTATCGAACTCGCAACGAATTCTGAACTATTTATCTGAGGTAGTCTATTCGTTTAAAATTTTTGTTATTTGCTTCATATTCTTGTTCAGACACGTCGGATCTAATTCTGAACGAACTCTTAACTGTTTGTCTGAGGTATTTTTAGGATTTTTATTGTGTTCGGAGGAAAACTCTACAGCCGGCAGTTCTCGTTAAATGCAATACTGGTTGCCCTTAAGTGTATAGCCACTAAACATAGTTACAACACAATTATTGCTTTCGAAACTGCAGACACCCCTGCTTGTAACTAAAAGTCTTTCCGAACGCTTTTTGAAAATGTTTTACAATTTTTTTTTGTAGAACAAAAATATTTATTCTATATAGAATTTATTTAGACTTAATGCCAGAATTCTGACCAAAGTCATTCAGAATTAGGGTAGAATTCGACACGAGAAATCAAAATTTCCTTTCGAATTTCCCAAGACTACAGTTCAGAATTCGGTTCGAAATGTCTGCAAAAACATCAGAATTCCCTCAGAGAAGTAGTTCAGAATTCGCGTCAACCTTCTCATATGTTTTTCGTTACGAACTCGCTAAGAATTCTGATCCGAAATCGGAACATTTTGCCGATTGTCGTACAGAATTCTGACCGAATTCTGAAGGTTTGGTTTGCTGGGAAAGAAGGAAAAGCGTCAAGTAGAGTTTAGATCGATGCGACACAACAAAACGCTACCGCTGGGATAAACGCTACTGACGCGAATAACGCTAGATCATTCAATTCACACCAAAGCCTTTTTGTCGCTGCACCAAATTGGAATTAAAACCCCTCACAATCAATAAAAATAGAATCAAACAAACAATAAGAAAACCTTTTGGCTGTTTGAATATATCTGACAACGCTAACAACGTTGCGACATAAGAAAAAACGCTGCTAGTGCCGTTTTTTATTTTGTCGCTGCACAGCCAATCTCGATTTTTAGTCGTAGTAGTATGAATGATTCCATAAGGACGTGTGCCAATTTAATTTGACACTTAGTTGCGTTTTAACGCGTCACATCGTTAATAAGGCGAACTTGAGTGAGTCCGCTTAACGTATTTATTCTAAAATTTTTTTAAAGTTTTTGGTGGATTTGTACACTTGTCTCTGATCAATATTTCGAGGTACTGCAAACTTTCCACTTTTGCATTGGCGCCATTTCCGGTTACAACGCAGACATTTCACACAAATTTATCTGTGGAATAAAGGACATATTCTGGGTCTTGTCATTCCGGATTGAACGGTGTTATAATCCCCAAAACAATGATGTCCATACCCATACCCGCGCAGGAATAGCCTTTTTTAGCGTCGCGGGACGGATATCTCAGAACCAAAAACGTTATGTTAACAGTTTGGAAGATTGTCGACCTCGGCCCGTTTACTTCAGTGCATACATTTCCGGTAAACATGAGCCACCAAGCAGTTGGATGCATAAGCAACAATGTGGATACTCGTTTCTTGGCTGTTCGTCGTGAAGAAAAGGCCGGCCATAATACCACAACAATAGTACATGTTGATATACTCGTATGTATGTACGTAAATATATCTATGTATATGTATGGGTGTATGTGTGTAGATAGGTAACATGCATCATAACTATTCAACATTCAACAAGAACGACCTCACATTGTGGGCTGGCCTATGGCAGTGGCCAAGGTGTTTTGTTAGCCCGTCCAGTTGTTCTTCGGAACCCTGTACGAAGGTTTGTGCAAACGAGTATGAACTCATACGTTTGTGAGTGTGTGCGTGCATGCCGATTACTGACAGTGCATGTCTATCTTTCACGGCCACTTGGAGAAAGGCCTGAAAATGTTAAAATGCATTCAACGATTACTTTTCGTTGGGGATGTGTATCAGAGCGAGTACCTGCTCGCGCCATGCATTCAACGTTGAATGGATTCGTTGAAAGCGCGTGCGAGTAGCACACGTTGCTGCTGCCGCTTGGGGAAAATGTACCGCGTACATTAGTGATGGCTAAATTTAAACAACTGAACACTAAATTGTACCAAAATCAATGCAATTGTCTTAAAACTTATAGTATTTTTTAGTCCTCCGGCGTAGATGGAGTGCATACAAAATACCAAGAATATCTAGAGATGTTCATCCATGAAGCCATGTCTGTTGAAAGCACGATAGGGTCCAAACGAAAATAATTAGGCCCCTATAAATTTTAGACGATGATGGCTTATAATCAACAACAGGTTTATTGTCTTAAATGTTTAATAACCCTGCGTTTACACCAGACAATTGGCAAGAAACAATTGAGAATATGTTTTAGTTGTCAAAAAAGAAAAAATTGTCTGTGTGGCGTAGGCGTCCAGACAATGAAGACAATACACTTTTAAGCAACCGTCGATAGTGTCGGTTCGTGCTCTGATTTTGTTTTGTTTACATTTGACTGACATCACTCATACATACATTTAATTCTAATAAAAGCCAATTTATATTTTGTGTTGTCGTTGTTTTGACTTTTTCCTGAAACTTGCAATAGTTAATGGAAAATGTCTTTTGTCGCAAGGCAATTAGCAGCAGTACAGCTTTTACGTGAGCTATACAACCGTAATGCGAAAATCGCAAAAAAATACAAAATCGCTTATAGGACGTGTTGTGTGAAACCGCTGCTGCTAAAAAGAAACGAACACAACCTGGAGGCGCATTTGTTAAACGATCTTTTCTATGGAACGACGATGAAAAGGATTTCCAAAATTTCACTCGCATTTCGGTTGACAAATTTGAGGAAATTTTGGATTGGTATGTACACACATAGAGTTAATGAACGCTTGAAGAAGACAGGCACTATGCAGCGGGATGTCATTACACCAAGAACGAAACAGGCCTTGACGCTACGATATCTAGCAACGGGAAGTTAATAAAAATCATTAGAATTTTTGTCGCGTTTGGCATTCATCCATTTAAAGTTATCTGTAAAATTATAATGATTATTATTATTTGTGCTACCAAACAATATTTCAATAATATTTACCAAAATCTGAAATAAAAATAAATTCCAAATTTTATTGCGGTCTTTTGCGATTGTTTTGTTGCTTTTTTACAAGTTACTACGAAACGTCGTCGAATTTACTGTCATCACAAAATCATAGACAGTGACGAAGACAATGAGAGACGTGTATGTGTTTAGTTAAAAAGTGTATATGTATTGCTATTGTCTTCGCAAAATTGTCCTGTGTAAACGCCAGGCAAGACGCGTTGCTGTCGCTCAGCTGAGCTTAAACAAGGGGCTTAAATGTTTACCCAGAGAAACCCGAAATATGTCTCTTCATGAAGAAGATGAGGGTTCCAACCATTGAAGAAACTTAATTTCAAAAAAGAATCATTAAGAATCATCAACTTGGCCAGAGGCTATTGGGAATGGTCACTCTAAAAAAGATCGGAAAAGCTCATAGATTGCGGTCTATTTGCAGGAGATCAATCGGATCTGAATGGAGCCTTCGGCCTAAGATGACGCACTGGCTTCTTAAAAGCGTAGTGATTTCAGTTATTGCATATGCAGCAAAAGTTTTGTGCACCTCAATGACTGAAAAGAGCATCATTAACAAACTAGATAGGGTGCAGCGAACAGCCTGGATATCTGCGGAGCAACCTGCACAACTTCTACTAGGGCAATGCAACTAATACTTTATATATGCCCGATTTATATTTATGTCAGACACATGGCGGCCATCAATGCATTCCGCCATCAAAACATCCTGCACGCAGAAAAAAAGTATGGTTGTGGTGACAATATTCGAAGAGGATAATACTATTGTTGGGTATATGGTTGTGATACAACAATATTATGATCCTCACAACAATAGTATGATTCAAATACAACCATACTATGATCCTCACAACAACAGTATGATTCACACATAACCATACTATGATCCCCACAACCATAGTATGATTCACACTCAACCATACTATGATCCTCACAACCATAGTATGTTTCATATACAACCATAGTATGATCCTCACAACCATAGTATGATTCACACGCAACCGTGTTATTATCCCTACAACCATAGTATGATCACACAAAATTATACTATGATCCCCAATATAATTTATTAGAATTTGTTTAAGTTGTCGACAATAGATTTGATCCCCAATATTATTTATTAGAATTGCTTTAAGTTGTCAACAATAAATAAATTTAAATTATGAAAATTATTCAAAAATACATTAAATTCAAAATAATACGAGTGATTTATTTTACAGTAGAAAAAATAAGTTGAAATAAACTTAAGCGTTTTTATTGAAAATATTTCAGTTAAGTAAAGCCAACACGCAGAAAAAAAGTATGGTTGTGGTGACAATATTCGAAGAGGATAATACTATTGTTGGTTATATGGTTGTGCTAGAACAATATTATGATCCTAACAACAATAGTATGATTCAAATACATCCTCACAACAATAGTATGATTCGCACATAACCATACTATGATCCCCACAACCTTAGTATGATTCACACTCAACCATACTATGATCTCCACAACCATAGTATGATCCTCACAACCATAGTATGTTTCATACACAAACATAGTATGATCCTCACAACCATAGTATGATTCACACGCAACCATGTTATTATCCCTACAACCATAGTATGATCACACAAAATTATACTATGATCCCCAATATTATTTATTAGAATTTGTTTAAGTTGTCAACAATAGACTTGAATTATGAAAATTATTCAAAAACACATTAAATTCAAAAACACACGAGTGATTTATTTCACAGTAGAAAAAATAAGTTGAAATAAACGTAAGCGTTTTATGAAAAATATTTTAGTTGAATAAAGCCAAAACAGCTTGTTTAAACAATTTTAATTTCGATAAAAAGTACTATTATTGCATTAGATCCGTACCAATAACATTTGTTCTTAAAAGCATATTTAAATGAAGAAAAATTACAATCATACAGTATGATTGCCGTAATTATATTATTGTTAACATAAATTGCAAAACACAATACTTTTGTCGCACCAACCATATTTATATTGTTGCTATAACCATATTTTTATTTTTAAATTTGGCAATAATACTATTGTCACATTTCAACAATATTAATATTGCAGCAATTATACTATTGTCAAAAATAAATACAGTTAACAATGCTATGGTTGCGAAGAACATACTTTTATTGTGGAGAACATATTATTATTGCCGTGACCATGTAATAACCATGTTTTTTCTCTGCGTGTGGTAACGCTTACTGGCCTCGCATCACTCGAACGAGTTACAGACCGAATTCCGAAAAGAACTAGTTTCCAAACAGAAGTTGCCAGCAGTGATGTGTCTTACTTAAGTCCCTCAACATTACTTTAAGGAACAAGGAGAAACTTCTTGAATCAGTACGATATAATTCGTATACCCATTTTTATTTTGTGGCATGGAGTAAGAGGTATTGTCGCCGGCATTTACGAGGTGGAAAACCCGCCGCTGAAAAATTGTTAGATGCTCCTATTAGCAATTGTGTCTAGTTTTAGTTATACGATAGTCGTGCAACCTGACCATCACACTCGGCGGCCCACACAAATAGGTCCTTTATTTTAAATAAACCGGACATCCTCCGACGACTTGAAATTGGTTAACAATATTGACCCATTCCTAGAATTAGCGGTGCATACGATAGTTGTTGGGCTTAAACTCTTGTGCTGCGATAGATTCAACCTTATCCCCGACCTAATTCTATAACGACTATTACTAGCACCAACCTGTTGACCAGATATTGTGTATATTTCCTAAGTATTTAAGGATTAAACGATAACGTTTTATGATAATTAAGCCAACGTGAGCTTTCGATTTTCTACATTAAAAATACTACAAATACCAATAATAAATCGATTTCAGCAAAGTTTTTCATAGTTCAGTCGACTCTTGATAATATGATAATCATTTAACTGAATCTCCCAATAGTTTGAATTCTTTTCCTAGTCACTGAAAAAATACTATAAATTGAAGAAAAAACACCAACGTGGGTCCTCTTGAAATTTTTAAGTTGTAGGAATGGTATTTTACTCGTCGACATTCTATAATTTGAAGTCGTGCCCAAAGACGAGTAATTGCTCAAAATGGGCAATATAAGCTTTTTCGAAAAATCCACAAACAGAGATGAGCAAAAATCATTGGAATGCTGTTTTTTATGTGTTTTTTATGTGTTCAATTTTGACATTCTAGCGTTCTTGTTATTGTGTACACACGAATGTGAAAGAATAAACCAATAATTTGTGCGTTACTCTTGTTTTTTTACATTATTGCAAAGAAGAAGCACATCGCCCATCTTTTACAATTTATCGTCTTTAGTCGAGACTTCCTACTCGCTATTTTTTGACGTCGACGATTAAAAATCGTATGCTACCTGCAGGTCTATGATGACTATTGGATTTTCACGGGGGCGAAAAAGAAACTGAAGAAGAATAAGCAGCAATTCTAGTCACGTTGAGCGAGGACATCTCATACTACCCTAGGATCTCAGAACGAACGATTTTATATGAAAATTAAATGAAATTGAACAGGGATTGACCGGCTCGAGGCGACAAGTTTTTAGCAAAATGGCAAAGTGACATTGATTTTCGTGGCTGCACACTGCTTTTATCGCGATTTCGGGTCCGTGACGATCTTTATCAGAAAGCTTCGCAGCAATTGTCTATTAAAGACCAGGCTCTTACCAAACCATTGAGAACTACAGTTGTAGATCTCACTTTTCAAGTTTTCTTCACACAACTGCCCACAAAAATACAATTCACCTTTACCACCTCTACCTGTTGCGAAGCTTTCGATGAAGGTCGTCACGGATCCATAAATTGATCTTTCTCAATATTATATCTTAGAGGACATTTAATTGGCGACACAACAGTTTTGATGGCAAGCAAGAAGTATTTTTATTAACAATCAAAGAAACCTCTGAAAAATTCAAAAGCAATGTGAACTAGGCTTTACATGACATGCCCCAAGCTGCAGTGATCGATTTACTGCTAGGAGAAACAGTACGTGATTATAGACGACTACATTCACCGACATTTGTCAGGTGAAAAATAACAAAAATGATTCAAAAGTTTATAAACAACAATCGAATATAAGATAGAAGAATTTGGTCAAAGCAAGTATAGCTCCATGTACCTACGGCCTTCTGGACTCGTGCTGTAGTTCCATATGCGCTTGAAGCAAGCCATCGCAGTTGTGGAAATTTTAAATCGCAGCAGCGACATTCGCGATATTTAACTGGTTTCGATGATGCTAAGTACCCGCTGTTTTTTAAAACTCGTGCTCTGGACCCAAATGTACTTTAAACGAATCATACAAGTAAATCGTTTCGCTTACCTGTATCGCATCAACAGCGGCATTTGGGTTGCTACGCTACTTTAAGCACCGATGCGTGCGTTTATTTCTTTAAAGCGGCAGAAATAATAAAAAAAAATATCTTTTAAAACTGTATACGCTGTACAACGCTGTGTTACAAACCGTTAGGAGGAGTATATGTTTGGGAACAAATTATATCCCCATTTATACAAAACCAATCCCCAAGATTGGGAGAAGTCCTCTAAGATGGTCACACTATCCATGAACAATTATTTGAAGGCATGCATGCTGAATATGGGAGAGACAACGAGTGCAGTCATTGTGACACTATCCTGTATACGGGGGGTTTATGCTTTTTGTTTCTTCATAGCGTTTTAATCCGATCGCGTGCTCTTTACAAAATGCCCCAACTGCAACCTCATCGATAGCGTCTAAGGTACTGAGAGCACGCGCGCCTTTCCAAGCCTAACAAAAAATCATGTTGCAAGAACATTAAACGAATAATTTTCATACTTGAATAAATGTTAATGCAACGAACAATAAACAGAAAAACAAAGAGAGCAGCAAATAATCTATTATCGCATTCTAGCCACGGAGCAAGAGAAACCAGCTCTGACTCGTAATGTTTGTTTGGCAATAATTGACAGTGTGGCCGGCTGAAAAAGGAGATGGAAAAACAACAGACTTTCAATGAAAAACTAGAAATCTCCAGCGAGATACTTTGTACTACGGCCAAGTGTAATGTTGTACAAAAATCATATTTAGCTGACTACGACTACTATACGAGTATATGGCCGATGTTCAAACGGCACGCGCCGCAGGCGCAGAAGCCAATGCTCAGCCGTTTATGAACTCTAATATTCGTCCAAACTGCTTTAATGACCTTCTTTGTATAGAGACACACACTCATAACACGTGCATACGGGCATGGGTCGCACAGAGGGGAAAGTTGTTTCCATTTCGTACCAAATATCTCAGTTAAAGTTCCTATTAAAATTGAATATCTCAGTCAAAATAATAGGATTATTTAGCTAGTTAAAAGCGGCTTTCAATGCGCTATAATGGAGTTATTATGAAGATACGACACTGGTAAAGAATCAAAAAAAATAAGGCAGCTCAAAGTATTTTTTTTGAACGAAAATTCGAAATTTCTTAAGAATTTTGTCAATATCTCAAGTTTTTAAAAAATGTAGGTTTACAAATGAAGCAGTTGGGGTTCCTTTTTTCAAATTTTGTTGACCAGTGTTATTTCAAGAAAAAAATTAACTCCAATAGCAACATTGCTTTGTTCTGTGAAAAAAACATTAATAAAGAAACCAAAATAATAATTTCCAATCAATCTTAAAAAAATTATTTAGTGAAATGAACATATATTATATATGAGAAGAAAAAACAGAGATTCTCTATTAAATTCAAGCAATAAAAGTATTTAAAATTAAAAAAATGACGAAAAAGTCAACATGGAAAAATTTACCTTTTTAAAAACAAAAAGTCGACTGACTGACTGACTGACTTTGACTTCATTATATCAAAAAGTCGAAAAGTCGATCCCTACGTCAATCGTCCTTTGCTCAAATTTTAGATAAAAAAATCTAAAACGTCTACATGACGGTAAATCGTCAATATTAGCAGCCCTAGCTACAAGTTCTACGCAATTTACAATCTCCCGAAAAAAAAAATTGTAATTAAAACTGCGATCTTTTATATGATTTCGGTAAGAATTGTATACTCAATTTGTAATGACAGCTATATATGTATATAGAATTTCAGGTCGACGGTTTGGTTGATGAGGGTTGCTATTTATATTTCGGGTTCGGCAATAAAAACACAATAATTTATCATTGGAAATGGCTTAATTGTTTTTCAAAATATATATTTTCCTTTAAGATCAATACAGTTTTGCATGCGCACAAACCAATTTTCGAAGCACTTTTTCCACTCCGATTGAGACATTTCCAAAACATGATTTTTGAACGCTTCGGTCGTGAAAAACGACGACCACGCATTTTTTTCTTGATGCTAGGGAATAAGAAGTCATTGGGTGCCAAATCAGGGCTGAACGGTTGATGGTCCATCAATTCGACATCTTGAGTGGTCAAGCTTTGTGTGAGAGCTCGCATTGTCGTAATGCAAAAATAATCCGTCTTCTCTTATTATCTTCCCTGATTTCTTCGAACACTGTTGGCAAACAGATGGTTGTATACCGCTCGGATTTGACCGTTCTACGTTCGACTAAAGGCACTGTGGCCACATGGACGGTCATACCGAAAAAAAGCAATCATTTGCGTCGATGTACTTCTTCCGCGAACAACTTTTGTTGGATATGGCTCGTCTTGAAAGTCATGATTCGTCACCTGTGACAATGCTATACACTGCCTTTGAGCTATCGTAGTTATACTTTTAAAACATCTCTTTGCACCAATCCATACGAGCTTTTTTTTGAGCATTCTTCAAACTATGTGGGATCCAACGAGAACAAATTTTTTTCACGGCCAAATGAACATGCAATATCTTATTGATGCTTGTCATACTAATGCCCAAGGATGCCTCAATCTCACGGTATGTCACACGTCGGTTTCGCTTAATCAGTTCACGCTGTTTTCTTTCATTGATGGTTTCTGGCAAAGTGACAGAAGTTGGACTCCTATACGAAATTCATCCTGAAGCGAACGGCGCCCGAGACTGAACTCTTGGTAACAGTGGTTTTTGATGGTGCTTCATCGCCAAAAGTCGAAACAAGTTGATTTAAACACTCTTGTCTCGATAACTCACGCCGAAAATCGTAAAAAATCATCGCACGAAAATGTTTACGGGATAATTCCATTTTTTGACTGAGATGAATTTTTCAACACACTGTAAACAAAACAATTCGCCCTCAAAAAACTTTCTGAGTGAAGTTATGAAGTTGTGCTTACTGTCAACGTTTCCGATGGAAGTTCCAGTTTGCATCTGGGAAGATTAGTATTGTTAGGACCCGAAATATAAATAACAGAGCAAGTTTTCTTGAAGACTCTCTGATTTAAAAAGTAATTTTGTATGGATAAAATCCATGTTAGAAGGGATCAATAATTGGAATACATACTTCAATCTGTCCACGTAAATATGTTAATAATTAAAATTTTAATAAATATGATTGTATAAACTGAAATTGCCCTTGCGCACATTTGATTTTTCTTACTTGTCGATGCAGGCGGGTCTTTTAGTAAGGAGCCCATTATGGATACTTTTAATTCAATGTCGAGAATCTAACTACCGTTAAACACTTTAGAAAGACAGAGAAAAGGTGTGAGGAATTCTGAGAAATTTTATGTCCGACTCATGTGGTCAAATCCAATTCTATTTTTGACTGGAGACTAGAGGTCCACCAACGTGAATGAGTAATACAATAACATTTAATTTGGACATTCAATTGGAAGCTGGTTACAGATGACAATTGAGATTGGTAGGCGCTTGGTTGGCTGGGCATTGTCTGTAAAATGACTCGTATGAAAGGAAATTCGGTAACTGGTGGATCAGTCCGCAAACGGTCCACTGGGTTGCTAGTGAGTTGGTGATTGTTGTTGTTTTTGTTTTGCTTAGTTTCAGCTACGAGTATTAAGAATGAAATCGCTTTGGGTTAGACGCCAAAGATACAATTTTAGATTATGTGTCCAGTGACGTTGCACATGCGCGTCAAGCGCAGCACAGCAATGTGTGCTAGTAGTTAGCAGTACTCCCGGTGTTGTACGTCCATCCGTGCGTCTGGCCATCCGTATTTACTACTCGTATATAGAATATGTAACAATTGCAGCAGGTCACAATGTTTGCTGCTATTTCGGCTTTGATAATATCTACAGTGGGCGGTCATGTTCCCACATAGTACTGGGTACTAGGTGTACGAGTTGGTACTTTGTACGAGTCGGTATGGACAACGACCAACGACGGCTTCCTAGCAGCGGAGTATTCATCAGACGCTGTGTTATAATGTTAATGGAGGCTACTTTTGCTGCTGTCGATGCGGTGTACCACTTAATAAGTTATATTGTTGTTTTTCCTTGGAGCTACTGCTTATGCTGCTGCTTCGGCTACTGCGGCCTGCTGCCGCCATACGAACTTAGGTTGGAGTGCCGGTGCTTGTGGTGATCATGTTGATTCCATTTGTTGTACTTTGCTTTCTTCAGCAGCATCGGAGCTGGTGGCGAATGGAGGAACAGCAACACCATCACCAAGCGAACTATAGCTTTGCCTTCGAATATATTGTACCACCAAACTACCTACAACAACACAAACGGCATGTTGTTCTCCGCAAAAACAACAAAAATCACATTCAGCGCAGAAGGAGCTGGATCCCCGACGGTCGAATGAAAGAACGACTCAAACGAACCTAAAATCAACCGGTCCTGCATCTCGCAGCAACCACCACACCACCATTATGTTGCTCCAGCGACCTGACAACACCGTCGTCGTACCATGGGTTTAATGTAAAGTTCAGTTTGCCATTTGACTTTCGGTTGACTTTTAGCTTTAAGGCATACTCTGCTTCTGACCCACCCCTCCCCCCTCCCCGCTTCTACATGTGCATGCATGTGCTCCGTTGTTCGCCGGCTGCCTGGCTAGGCTGGTGGTTGGAGCTGTTTGTTGTTGCCTTTGTGCTTTTCCGTTGAAGTTTATTAACATGATTGCCCTGCTGGAGTTCGGTGGCAGCATTATTTGTTGCTTTTGTGATTTTAATCCATAAATGAGCTTCGCTCCCCTCCTCCTGCTCCACACCTCCTCGCCAATATTCAAGATTTCAAGCAACGAACGAACAGATTCAGGTAAATTTTAATATTCTAAGTTATGCTACTGTAACCTTTGCAAAGTGTTCCTTTTCTTAGATTATAGAGTTTGCTCTTGATTGGGAGTTTTTCGAACAACATTTATGAGTAAATGCCACCATTAGTCTGAGTCTACAACGCTACGGTTGGTTTGTATGCGGAATGTGAGTTCAAAATTGCCGATTGCTTAACTCATCGAAACTGCAATTATCTTATGAATTTGGAAGTGTCCATGCTACTTTGTCGCAGACCACGAAGTATCCTTCCGAGCCTATTGAACAAACTTTAGAAACCTGCTCTGTGTGAAAGGTTAATCAATCCTATGGTCCCATGATCGTGACAATAAATTAGAATAATCCACAACAAAAACAGTCTGCGAAAATTATCCGAGTTTGAAAAATCCCTAGATTCTGCGGCATCACCATTTCCTAATCCAGTCCGATAAGAATTATGGGTCTTTAGAGCTTCTCGCTGATCATCACAATGTAATGGACGACCATGTCAATTTTTAAGATAATTTATCCAATTATGTTGTGGCCACTAAAAAGTAGCTTGACGTGGAACCGGCCATTCCAACTCTGTACAAACGGTACGATTCAGGTTAAAAACATGTCAAACGGTACGATTCAGGTAAAAATTTAACGCAACGATCCGATTGTTATGCAATTTTGCAGAATTATGTCTATCGCCGATGGGGGAATTTTTCAGCAGTTATTACCTCTTGAACTTTGGTAAAACGACGACTTTTTCAGAAAGGTTTCACTTTTTCAATGGTTTGTAACTCCTGAAGTACCTGACCGATTTTAATGTACTAGAGCTAAATTTGAAGGAAATTTTAATTTATTTAAACATAAAATATAAAAATAATATCGTCCTGCAGGACCTTTTTAGGTTTTTAAACTTTTTGTTGTAATTTTAAAAATGATTTCATATTTAATTTTTTAGAAATTTGGCTCGCTAGTTCCTATATGTCTTTTTCAGTGACTGTGCAAATTTCAAACACATCTTTTTGAAGAAGTAGTCATTTCACCAAAGTTCAAACGGACATATCATTTAAAAAACAACAATAAAAAAATCCGTGAAACACGTACAAAATATAAGTGAAGAAGCGCTGTAAAAAAAACGTACCGTTTGGCATGGAGTGACTCACATACAGGGTTATACTTATAAACGTATTACTCAATGTTTGGGAATACAGTGTAACCTCTCTAGTCCGGACAGCTCAGTATTTCATCCTTTTTTGTGTTTCTTGTTTCTTTCGTTAGCCCGACAACAAAAAAACGATAAAATATGTTCCGAAATATTTGATATTAAATCTAAAACTTGGAAAGAACCAAGTACATAACATTTTGAAAAAATATGGTTAAAATGGGCCAGCAAAACGTGTTTAGAAAAAGGAAAATTATGAGATTTGGTGAAGATTTTGGAAATGACAATTTCACTGCAAGTAACGACTGGTTGCAAAAGTTTGTCTCGAAATGGAATCAACAAACAACGATTCTGTAAAAGAAATGTGGCTTGATGAGGTCAGCGCTATTTTCGAAAGCTCTTCCAACAAAAACATGGGATCATAGCGGGGAGAATTCAGCACCAGGTGTTTTCAGAGGTCAAACTTAAAATTTGAGTCAAAATTTTTTTCAAATGCAAATTAGTAATTTTATTTATAAACGTGACTGGCCGGTTTCCATCCGATTGAAAAAAAATTTGCACGGATATTATTTTTGATGCCCAATATACTAGAAAATGAGCTGGGAGCGAAAATAATAACACTTTTTGTTTTATGGGCGTTCTAGTACAGGGTGATTCATTCACGACTGAGCAATTTTCATTAGCGTATTCCTTGGCTCATTTCATTAAAATATGTCCATGTCCGAAAATGCAAGGGGGCGAAATGGTTTGGAAATTTTTGAATTGGTGGTCGGAGGGTACTAGGGTAAAAGAGACTAAAAGATACCAACCTCAAACTTGGGATGGCACAAAGTCTCCATACCGACAAGCAAAGGATCCTTATGAAACTTAGTCCTGGAAGATGATCACACCTCAGTCTTAGTGTCCAACAGGAGTATTAGGAATAGGCAGACTTATTCACAACGCTTATAGCAGCCAAACCATATTACGAGTACAATTCCATTTGCTGATTTACTAAATTATTAAGACAATACTGAAATCGTGCCAACGCGACTACTGTTTCAATGAATTTGAAACTTAAGATAAGTAGCTACTTACGAGTATGAACAGGACATATCCAAAAAATTATCAAATCATTACCGGTTTTATGGAAATGGAGAATTGCCGGAGGAGTTATCGCAGAACACTATGCGGTGGACACTATGACAACTGGTCTGCAATCCAACGACTGCCGGTTCTATGTACCGGATTGACCCGACACCAACACTGTTTTATCAGTTTGTATCCTTTTAAGTTTATAAAGAGGGGGAGGGCGGAAATTTGCTTATTTGGGAATGAAATAAAAAAATTATGAACCTTAGAAAAATGCATTTTATACTTAAATTATATTGAACAATCAGGGAATTTTTAAATTACATGGTTTTAAATAGTGTATGTGGCAACTGTCGACCTTCGCTATTCACACACTGCTACATACGTAGTTCTGAAGTTGTCGTTAACTCTAACAAGCATGTCAACTGGTATTCTCTCAATTTCAGACAGTTCTTATACACCTTCAACTTCAGGTAACCCCAAAGGAAAACATCGCATGGGGCTTAGTCTGGTGAGCGTGCCGGCCAGTTCACATCACCCCTCAAAGAGATAAGCCGGAAAGCCAGGAAACATTTGTCTTAAACAATTTATGGTAACCCTCGCTGTGTGTGCAGTGGCACCATCCTGTTGGAACCATGTATACCCTAATTTCATTGCCTCAAAAGCCGGCTGAAAAAATCCAGAAAATACCAAGAGCAACAATACAACGACCTCTCCTCACGTGTCCAATGCATGATGGCAACTGAAAGGGAGACGAATACAAATCTGCCGTCAGCCACTATAAGCCACGCACACTCTCTTCGACCAACAGCGCCGCCACAGCCTGCAGTGCAAATTACCGTGCTCCACCCTGTACATATGATGCAATTAAATAAATAATTATTTAGTAGAGACCAAAGTTGTCGCTAGCCACTCACTTAGTTCCCGATGCCTGGAATATGGGCAGAGTGGTCTTTTTGGTCTATGAACCGAACCGTAAACCAAACCGCTATTAGAAAAAATTGTCGAACCGAACCAAAAACCGCAAAAATTTGTTCGGTTTGCGGTTCACTTCACAACAAACAAAACAATCGATACAACGAAAACCTCTTTTTTTCATGAATTTTATGACTGTACTCGTACCTAACTTGTTTTTATGTACCTACCTTACTTTTAATTCCATTTATTGTTCTTAATAAAAATAAATTACATCCAAAACCAAAGGTTCGGACCTGCTCCGAATCTCTTAACCGAAACAACTCGAATTTCCAAATGGTTTGCATCCCTGATTTAACATCTACCTCGCTAAAATTCCTGCATTCCGGCGTTGAAATTGTGTCGTACTCTGATAGTTGCACAATTCGGGCGTCAGGACCTAAAGTAAGTGACAGACATATGCATATGCGATAAAAATTACTCGTAACTAAGGGGTGGTCTAACTCAAACGCACGATGTTAATTGTAAATAACACAAATCGTTTTCAGAGAATTATCTTAATTTTTCACATTATGATAGAAGTCGCAGTGAAAAGGGTGGCTTAAGATTTGAAGGCCCTAAGAACATCAACAAAGTGTCTCCTTATGTTTTCTGAGGTCAGTTTTCATGAGGCCCATTTTTTGTATAGGCAGCATCTGCCTGGGTTTCTTCGCAGGAGTCTTCCCAACCACCATGGCTTCACTCAGGCAGATCAGGCACAATCTTCATGATCTAGAGAGTAAGGTACAGCGGTACAAGAGAAACCTTTCGATCATCGAAACTATCAGGTAGGTCTGAGAGACATTTACACTGATGCTATAGCGGGAATTTAGTGCTAGGGGAACTTCCCCCGTAGATTTCATCAGATGAGAAGAGGCTACTTCGGAAGACGCTCGTGTTTCTGGCTCAGCTGAGATCTGGATGGTACAGCCGCCTCAATTCGTATTAGGCGCGAACTGATAGCAACGTTCTGGCCGCCTGCTCCGCTTGTCATCGGGGACCACATGACGTGCTGCAGCGCTCCAGTTGTCCGGCCAAGCTCACTCCGCTGACACCCAGTTCTCTTTGAACGCATCCAGTTCAAATGGGTATGACAATACTGTTACAACAACAACAGATGGGATGGATATATCTCGTCTCGTGCATTCACTCAGACGAGGAATTATAAGTGCAATGTGCGCTCTGACACATTCTTCACTCGACTGAAAGTTCTTCGCATTTACCAAATGTTGCCGATGGACCAATTTATCGTATATTGGGGGCCGAATGCAGCACGCGCAAGATCGAAGAGCTGGGAAAATTATGCTTACGCACGCAATGGGTTGTGGTGCCAAACTTAGTATGTAACTAAACTGTTCCTATGACATTGAAGAATTCTTAATGACTTTCAATTAAAATTATTAAATTCTGAATAACAGCACAGCGAAATATTCTAATTTTTGGATCAATCGGAACAGAGTATGCCTTTTAGAATTTAGCTGTAAGGCGACTTACTCCGGTTACCTAGCCTAAGAATAACGTTAATAGTACATTTTTGGTTGGTACTATGGATGCAAGGTGTATTTACATACTCGTACATGTGTGGTATGGACACTCTATTTATCCTAGTTGTTGGCGCTGTCGCTGATTCAATCACGATCGGGCGACAGACGCAACAAGTCTTGTCTGAGAATCCATCAAGATATGTAATCAAACTTGTATAAATTAGCAATTATGAAAATCATATTTGATACGTTCACACTTGTTAGGGTGTGCGTTCAATACTTTGATCGCTACTCACACTCACACACACCCGTAGTGTATGACGGCATCAACGTCTTTCAAGAGATCAAATCGATCGTTGTGACCGGCTGATTCCGCCTTGTATGGGAGTGTTAATTCGAGCGATTTAAATTCTAAATTAACACACGATCGGCATGAGCGTGAACAATGGGCATGGGGTTCTCCTCATCCAAGGCAGCACCTTAACAAAACCCGTCCTTCTAAAAGGTCAGAGAGATAGAGAGAGCCAAGTGGAAATATGTGGATGTCCGCCACCATGAAACCACAGTGAGATGTCCAATTGCGATGCGCGCCACGTCTATGCCAGCCGCGACAGCGTCGATAGCACTAGCTCACGATCACAGTGTTCTGTGTGCATTTGAATTTTTCCATCTGAGTTAAGTTGTCATTAAAGTTATTGAGAATCGTTTGTGTCAGGAATTTTTATGTCTAAATAGTCACACACTCAGGCTTACCGTACTGCACCTGATCAGATTTCTCGAACTGCGAGCAGAGATACATGCACTCATGGAACAGGTTATCCGTAACGCTAACTTCAGTCCGCGATTGCAGAACAAACCAATTCTAAGCTCTGCGAAATAAACCCAGAGAGTTTATGGTCCTATTAACAATTTAATTTGCATTCAATCCCGACGACTACGTACGACCACAATATCTTAATTAGACGACATTCATGGATGTCACTACGAAGAACGAAACACGGAGCAGGCAATTGGTGGTTACGTCCACGAGGGACAGTTTGAACTTCAAGCAGACAACAGTTCGTTGGCGCCAACCAAATGTGAGCAGTCTCTTGCATCTGTCTTGGTTCAAGCGAATATTGTTCATCATGTGATTGGATGTATTTGAAGTGTAAAAAACCAATTCCGGGTCATTTCATAGCTTATGAAATAATGAAAACGGCGCTTTACGAGATCAGTTGGCTGGATCGACGAGCATATACCGACATCCAAGAAAGTGCGTGCGAGATGGGAGTGTGTGAGTCGTAAGATTGGTGGCAATCAGCACTGGGCTAAATTCAATGGGATTTCATGAATACCCATTGATCGACTTGCACCAAGAAATTGAGGCTATGATTTTTTCGGTTTTAATTGTAGACACCCACAAAGAAATGATTTTCGATTCACTCATTACGTATGAAAAACAATGTCAACTAAATGACCTCTAGATTGGTTGCAGCTGTCGATAACCCTGAACTATTCACGTTTACTAATGTTTAGTGTCATCATCACCTAAGAATTGGGGGAATAATACATTTGCATGGGAGGTACCAGATGTGGACATGCACATCAATTCAATTCAAGATATTTATTAATCCAAAGAATAAAATTACGTCTTACATAAGCTAATTGCGAGAATTGCTATTTATATTTCGGTTCCGGCAATAAAAACACAATACTTTATCATTGGAAATGGTTTTATTATTTTTCAAAATAGTCTCCTTCAAGATCTTAAGTGGTCAAATAGCTCATCGTTCAGCTGATATGTGAGAGTTCGCATTGTCGTGATGCAAAATGATCCGTCTTTTCTTATTATTTTCCTCATTTCTTCGAACACTGTTGGCAAACAGATGGTTGTATACCACTCAGAATTGACCGTCCTACGTTCGACTAAAGGCACTGTGGCAAGATTGCCGTTTATACAGAAAAAAACGCAATCATTTTCTTCGATGTAGTTCTTCCGCGAACAACTTTTGTTGGATTTGGCTCGCCTTGAAAGACCCATACGGTCGATTGCTGTTTTGTTTCGGGTTCATATGCTTAGATCCATGATTCGCCACCTGTGACAATGCTATACACTGCCTTTGAGCTGCCGTAGTTATACTTTTACAACATCTCTCTGCACCAATCCATACAAGCTTTTTTTTTTGAGCATTCTTCAAATTATGTGGGATCAAACGAGAACAAATTTTTTTCACGGCCAAATAAACATACAATATCTTATTGATGCTTGTCATACTAATGCCCAAGGATGCCTCAATCTCACGGTATGTCACACGTCGGTCTCGCTTAATCAGTTCACGCACAGCATTGATGATTTCTGGCAAAGTGACCGAGTTGGACGTCCTTCGCGAAATTCATCCTGGAGCGAACGGCGTCCGAGTCTGAACTCTTGGTACTAGTTTCAGTTTACATCTAGGAACACTAGTATTGTCAGGACCCGAAATATAAATAGCAACCCTCGAGGATATTTTAGCAAATGGGACTATTTAAATAGTACATTTATTTTGATAACAATTTATTTCAGTTATCTGACTTGTTAAGGCCAAAGGGATTAAGAAAATACCTTATTTGATAGTTTTAGATTTAGGATTCAAACATTAAACAAAATAGTATGTAGTAATTAACAAAAATAAAATTCAGAAGTACTAGGCACCAATACACAAATGTTTTTTGCCAGTTGGCATGATACGAGATCTACAGGATTCATTATGGCTGAATAGGAGACTTTGTGAAAAAGTAGTACGCATGACATTTCGGTGGTGTCCTTCAAAAGACGCCTCGCTTATATTTTTCCTGGCTGGTTAATTTCATACTGGACTTAAGCGTCAAAGAAGTGGTGGGCCTCAAATGACTAAGCAGACTTCAAATCAAACTACCCACTACTCAGATGCTTACATGAATCAGCGATCCCGTGACATTTCTGAGCCCACCACGAACTACGAACTACATAACGAATGCCGCCGCCACAGCCACATAATGTCAATTTTTGGTTGATTTGTTCGGTTGCATTCTGCGAGAAAACAATCAAACATCATTTCAAACGTCAGATCTACATTTGTGTGAGTGTGTTCATGACGGAGCGGCTTCGAAGTGAGGGAGTTGACAAGGCCTTTAAATTGTGTTGGTCTATACATATCGCACTCCTTCGCTAAAGGGTAGTAACTCTAAATGAGCAAGTTTTAATTTTTTTGTAAGAAAACGGCACCTAGAGAGGTTATCTACTTTATATCCACTGAAAATATGTTCCTTCGTTTTCTTTACTTTTTTATCGAAAAAAAGTCTTTGACACTCTCTATGTTTTTAAGTACTACTGATCATTTTAAATTTTAAAGTTAATATCCTATTGTTGATCAAGTGCTTGACTATTCAATTTGAGGTCCCGGTCAGGCCTCCTATAAAGATGGGAACACTGCGGGTGTGGTCGGACATCTAAATTGAGTGTTTGGAAGTTACTAGGTTTTAAGCCGTGGACGAGCATTTTCATGCAAGGAATAATTATTCGGTAGTAGTAGCGAATTTTTTGTTCCGTGAATGTTCGGCTTGGCTGACGATGTGGAAAATCGCCCGAGTGGTCCCCATGACGTGAACTTGCCTTACGTAGATGCAAGATCTTCTTGAGTTTTTCCGATTGCAGACATACATTTTGCCTAGACATTTTTTGCTTTAAGACAAGTCTTCGCCGATTTCTTCTAAATTCTTGAAGAAGCAGCACTTACCTCTCACTCTATCATTTCAACGAAGGCGACATTGTCTACATTTGCGAGGAGGATGTGTATATCAAAGGCGTTTTCCAAAAAACATAATAAGCTGTCACCTTGTCGAAGACCTCTTGTAGTGGTGTAAAGTTTACAGCTGTTTCATTCGTAATTCCCTCACCATTCCATTAGCAAACAAACGGGGAACTTTCTTCTTTCATCGAGAGTTTCGCCAATTTTGCTCATTTTGCGATCGTAAATTTTAATTTGTAATAAACACGTACAAATTCGTTAGCTTTCAGAAATCTGCGTATTTCATCTGTCAATTTTCATAAAAATTTAATAGATTTTGTAAGCCTATCCGAACGCAGCATTATGTTGCAAACAGTTAATGTTGGCTAAAAAGTAACTAAAAAACACAAGGAAAGTGTTCTCTGTAAAAAAACGACATTTAGCCATCTGCAGAATTACTATTTTACTACACGAGATCAAGCGATAACTTTTTATACACTTATTCGACGCTCTTTTAACAATACGTTCGACCGAATATTTTCTTTGCTGGACTCTTTGTCAACAAATTTTGATTTTACATTTATTATATAAGGCGCCTTTCTAATCGATGAAAATGCGGCCTTGCAGTTCTTAAGATAAGGAGTTAAAACAAATATTCTTGTACATATTTATAGAATTGATTCCTTGCTCTCCACTGAAATTTAGAAAGACGCACGAAATTGGAATGCCTTAGCAATGCTGATGGAAAACATCGTTGGTACCGTGGTACTATCAATCCGATTTTGGTACAATTTACTGTCGTCAGAATATTATTTTATAAATTTCTTTACAGAAGGCTACGCTAAATAGAAATTTATTAAGGTAAATCTATTACAAAGCCAAGAAACGATACTCTTTAAAATTGAAAACTACGGTTCATGTGTTTTAGGCAGGGACATAACGTAACAATTGAATAAAATATTACGGAATATGAATTTTTACGTTCTAAAAACATAAAGTTTCTCAATTTTTTTTTTAATAATTTGAGACATTTCTCCACTTTTAGACCAACTAACTGCAGATCTTATAAGTACCAAGTTTAAGTTTACAACTTACATATTATGATTGATAATCTTTTCCCAATGGTCGTATTCCAAACGATAGAATTACACATTTTCCTAGATAGGGAGTTCATAAGATGCCGCCTTTCTCCTTTCGGTTTAAAAATGGCTAAATTTACTATATAATGACAACATTTTGAATTAAAAAGAGACATTTTGGAGTTTCACATTTAGCTCCGGTGGAATATCTTTTAGTATCTGCATATCCATATGGCCATATGTTCCACATTGGAACGACGGGAATAAATATATCTGCTTATCCTGATAGAAGTATTCTCCACCCAAATTGAAAAAAACTGCATGAAACTGTTGACCCTTTTATAATAATCTATTCTATTTAACAGAAGGATAGTTTAAATGTTTCCCGTGCAAAATACGACTCACGCCAGTTTGCATACATAGTCCTATCTATTAATGTAGAAAAAAAATTGTCTGGCAAGATGAAATCTAACCATTAATTAAAGCTAGATTAAGCTGAAAAAATGATAAATTGGCAACACTGTCTATGGTTTTTCTCAAGCACGTGCTGATTCCTCTCGAGATTATCAGAATAGCAAACTTTTTGTTTTCAAAGTGCGTCGGTGGAATAAGTTTTGCTAATCAAAATTTAATATGTATTTTACCGGGATGTTTTCCTCTAAGTTAAATAGCCTAACTCTCTACATTAGTGTTAGCTCGTATTTGATTATATTGCCTTGATGCTCCTACAGATCGCCCAATGCTTTAAGGCCCATTTAGTCTTGACGGTTGACGGTAGATTCTGCAACCTGCAGAAGTCTACCGTCGTCAACCGTTAAACTGTAGTTATCTCCCTCTAACACATGCAAAATGCAACCCTCAACTGAAATAGCTGATTGCCTACCGTCAACCGTCAACCGTCAAGACTAAATGGACCTTTACATGGAAAATGTTCATCTGTTCGATTCCTGGATGGTCAACACACTAATGTGTTTCTTGTCACTTACGATATAAACAGACTAAAATGAAATGTTCCTAAACATTACTTCCTCTTTCTTTCTCTAACCGACATACATAATATAAAGGACATCTCCTGAGTTTTTTTTCCTTTTCAGTTGGAATCTAGCCTGTCTAACTAAAAGGGTTAATTGTAGTACAATTACGTTTATTTTGCTACAATTATGTGGTCATTTTGGCACAATTTAATGTTTTGTGAATTCCATTCTTGCTAAGCACTGCTGTAGCTTTTCAAAAGGCCTGCATACACCTTCGTTCCAACGCTGGCTTCTTTTAAATTCATAATCAAATGTCGCCGGTTAAACTTAATACTCGTAAACTTAATATCGTAACGCCTACATGAACGTTTGGCATTTGCCGTGTCAAAAATACTTGCACTCGTACGTCCGTCCCCCTCGTACTCGCACCTAGCTGCTCTGCTCGCAGAGTCGCAGTGAAGACATACGAGAACAGCTGCTAGAAACAGGCATGCAGGCAGACAGGGAGAAAACAAAACCTGAACTGAACTGATTTCGTTTGATTTGATTTTAGTACTCGTATTTTCTCCGGTGTATGTGTGGTGTATGTATGTATGAGTTTGTACGTAGTGCAGGGTCTGCGTTTCATTCAGTCTTCCAGTCTATCAATGTGTCCGTTTGTCTGTCTGTCGACCGGGTCTGTTTGGTTGTTTAAGTTGGCAGTGCACCGTGGATGAATGGGTAAAACTACTCGCGTGTGTGTGTTAGCGAATTTAACATCTTAAAAGGCTCGTTTGTGTGTCGAACTGCTCAGTCTTCAGAATGCTGCGCAGACTGAATGACTGACTGGACGGGTGAGTAAAACTGGTGTGTGAGAGAGACAGAGCTCCTCAAGATGTGAGCTTTCTGAGAAGCCATGCAGGTTATGTTTCGCAAAAGGAGAAGTATAAGATCATCGTAGATATCTAGTGGCTGCTAGGTCTGCATTGTTTCAAGTGGCTAAGTTCCTGTTCTCGCTGTTGTTGTTGCTGCACCATCGCTAATATTGACGCATTTGAAGTAAGTTATTACATCCTGCTGGCAGGTACATAGCGATGGCTTAGAATTAATGTCCCGATGTAATTGTACGTATCGGGACCAATGCCGAGCCAACCTCTCTCGGCTGACCATAGAAATGATGTTGTTCGATTTGGTTAATTATGAAATTGATGGTCCGATGGTGGTCTCCCGTCAGGAGCATTTTATTCCGATTTCGAAGAAGTTTAGGAATCACTACCATACCTGAGCAAACGCGGCAGCGATTTTGCATTAAGCTATTTCATGCTAAACTCGTCAGGCAAAACTGAAAACATTGCGTCATTTGATAAAAATGTTTATCAATTTTGTCGAGCGAACTAAACAATCAAGGTGCCCACAACATTTAGCATAACTTCATTACCCCTCAAAATTAAAAAGCAGTACAGTATTTTAAAATTGTTTTTTCCCTCTGGTTAGGTTGCAGAGCTCTTAAAAGCCCAAGCCAGTATGAAATTGGCAAAAACGAGGGCTTGCATGCAATCGAAAAATGCGACGCGACGGGTCACGGGAATGATAGCATTTGCAGATTACGATATCTCATTGATTTAGTAAATTTATTCAAGGCGAGAAATATGGAGACATTTTCCAAGAAGTCATCAGCAACGCCCTTTACCAACGACGGACGAATCAATCACTGTCAACTTACTGTGCAAGGCGACGGTGATTGATTCTAAAGGTCACCTTAGAAAGTCTCTTCTTGTACTTCGGGCGACAAAATGCTGAGTACGAACAAGGGCTGCCGGTACAAATGAGAACCGCTGGGCCAGAGTGCTTACAATTCAGCAGTAGATAGCATTTACATGGACACGGTGCGAACGGTCAAAAACTCGCACCGGTGCAATCAGTTTTGGTCCAGAATTGAAACCACCACACGTAACATCTGCCGCGCATTTGAGCAGAGCTTAGCATTTAACTAACTTGGTTGCCAGAGCAACTGGCCTTCAAATTCCATAGAGGACTTCAATTCGCATGCATGATTTTAACAATCTACCAACTTCTTTTTCGGGCGATAGCCAAGCACAACTAACGACTGGTGAAGTTCATTCAGAGGTGAAAACTAAAGACGCTATCATGACTTGAAAGCTCATGTTTTGAATGCACCAGGACACAACACTGTTTAATTGAAAGGTATGCAATGCGGCTTAAAATTGCGTTGGATTGTGTGAAATAACTTCTCTGTATATGGAGGACGCAATCTAAGTTTTTTTTATAGAAATTAAAAAATAAAAGCTATCAAAAAATATTTTTCTTGGCATATTACATACGTCATACAGACTTTCTGACAAGAATTCGAGATTTCAACTGAAACCACCCGGTACTTGCTCTCCTCTTTTAAGCAGGCGGAGATCAACAATAGGTTCTTGCTTTTACAGGGAACTAGCTGACCTGGATGATATCCGCATTACCTAAAAGTTTTCGTACATTTTTCAAAGTTTAAGGCAGGTGTATTTAGGATTATCTAAAGTGGAAATCGGTTGGAACTACAAAAGTTTCGTTCCGAAAGAAAAATTGCCAAATTTTTTTTTTGTGTAAATAAAAGTATAATTAAAAAAATTATTTAAATATTACTTAACTTAAGCTAATAGATTAATCTACATTTTCTTTAAAATTCTTTATCGTATTCTCCAGTTTTTTTCTCGTCATAGGCGCCCCTTTTTTAAAGGGTACTTCATGTGTGTATGGAAACATATTTTGGCTCTAGTCAAATATTAAATTTGTATGTTAAAACCCTTCTCTTGAACAAGTTTGATAAGCGTATTTTTAGATCCCAAAAATCTTCTCTAAACGGTCGAATACTGCGCCACTTCCACCGATATTTCTGTTCCAATAACTGCAAATTTTAGTGCCCCAATTTAAATTCGAATGTTCTGATGACGAGTACTCGAGGAACACAAAAACTCATTCATTGGATGGCATACAAAATCGGTTGTTCCAACGAATCGGCTTTCTGTGTGAACTGGTGTAACCGTACAGGTTCCTGCTCGATTGAAAAACTACTAAGACTCAGTCCTATTCACTCTCCGAGTCTAGCTGTGCTGACATAAAGATAACTTTTGGTATGGACATTATGCTGCTATTGTGGTTGTGCGTACTGCAAGTATTCTATTAGTTCAACTGAATGTTAGCTCATGCATTGAAATTTTCAAACAGGGAAACTCATATATAAAATAACGTCTTTTCCACAAGACATTGAGCAACGTCATTCAAATAAAATAATTAAGTAGTCAAATAGGGGTAACAATAAAATTGTCCAGTTTCAGCATGAGAAAAATATTTCATTTCCGACATATACGAGGGCAGATCAATAATAGATCCGTGACTTTATCAACTTCAACATTATTTAATACTAAGGGGACTCTCCACCATCGACTATCGTTGTGGGCGCACAAGTACAAATGAAGCTGACGGTCCACGGTATGGTATTGGCCGATCGAAAAGTAAAAGTGCGTGAGATTGTTGTTGCCATGCGCATGTCATATGGCAGTAAGTTTTCGATTTGACATTATCATTTGGGTTTAAGAAAGCTGTCTGCAAGATGTCTCCGCATAATGACCAATTGCCCATAAACGTAATCGTGTGACGATTTCAAAGATTTGTTTGGAGTTGTTTAACCGCAATTCGAATAAGTTTTTTCAGCGTTTTGTAACTGTGAATGAAACATGGGTCCATTACAACACTTTGGAGACCAAGCCGCAGGCTAAACAATGGGTTTCTCAGGGTGAACCGCCCCCGAAGAAGGCGAAGGTGACTTTGTCGGCCAATAAGGCGATGGCAACAGTTTTTTTGGGATGCACACGGGAAAATCACATCGATTACCTTCAAAAGGGAAAAACAATAAACAGCGAATATTATGCCAACTTATTAGACCTCGAGGATAACGAGGATTTAAAAAACAAAACGACCCCATATGGCCAAGAAAAAAAGTTATTTTTCATCAAGATAATGCACGAGTGCAGCCTTAATGGCGAAATCGCATGAAATAGGTAACGAATAGGTAGCTCTGGATTTAGACCCCAGTCACTATTTCCTATTTGCAAACCTAAAGAAATGGCTGAGTGGAAAGAAATTCAGCTCCAACGATGAAATTATTGATTAAACAAATGCCTATTTTATGGACCTCGAAAAATCCTATTTTTGGAAGGAATACAAATATTGAAGAAAAGTTGGACTTAGTGTATTGGGCTAAATGGAGATTATATTCGAAAATAATTTTTTGTGGTTTATTCGAAAAGTCACGGAATTTTGGATTTGCCCTCGTATTCTGTTTATATTTTCACGTTTTCACGTTGAGGCATAAGTGCAACCGAATAGCAAGAAATTTCTGTCATAGTTATATGACAGCTATCATCTTATGGTATGTCGAACAGATTTTCCATCAATATTATTTACATTTGGTGCAACGTGACCCCAAAATCCTTGGGGTCACATTGGATAGCCTTTTTTGATCCCCTGCATATGCTTAAGTCACCAGCCGCCAGTACTTGGGGAGCCGACAAAGAAATCTTGTTGACTTCTTACAAAGCAAGAGGTCGGTCTGTAGCGAACTACGCAGCGCCGGTGTGGTCGGCGCATCCAATTCAAATGACGTGTTTTCCTCACCTGGATATCGAAGCCGATCCCGTATAGACGAACAGTACTTTCAAACAAAATATATGGTTGTTACAACAACAACATTTGGTGAAGAAAGTCGTCACGTCCAACCGAATTTTTGTAGTCCGAACTGTAATCAGGTACCGCGAATGATCTAGATCCTCGGGAACCATCGGGGCGTTTGGCACAAGCTGTAGACG
The DNA here is from genome assembly GCA_963513945.1 of Hydrotaea diabolus. NCBI lineage: Eukaryota > Metazoa > Arthropoda > Insecta > Diptera > Muscidae > Hydrotaea > Hydrotaea diabolus. Next base: position 109,678,671 of record OY740717.1, read on the forward strand.
CGTTCGACATATTTCTGCGATGGCATCCATTTCATTTTCGACTAATGTTACAATCAAATGCCCAAAGTCCTTGTGTGCAGTGTATGCCTAAAACGCCACCTCTTTGCCGAATATAAATTCGTCTCAGTGTACTGTTCCCAAAAAATCACTTGCAATATCCTTAATGCGAATCATTGAACCCCGATGGCATCAGCATCGTCCGCTGCAGGGACAGGGAAATGTTCGATGTTTGCTCCCTCTTCCCCGCGGCGGCATGTGTCGTTTTCTAGTTGCTCGTTCTTTGCAATGACATTGGGCAAATGTGCGCATGCGGAACAAGAACATGAAATTGGAGCAACATTGCAAAGGTGTGACATTGGCTAACGTATACTGTACGCGCGTTGGCTAGCTTGCACATTCAAACACATACTTATACATATATGCATACATCTGCGGATCGTTGCGAGTGTGCGTGTGTGTGTGAGTACGTGTGACGCGCAGAAAACCAAAGGCCACTAGTTGTCAATGAGGCCGTTGTGCTTCAAATGTCATTGTGACCATAAATTTAATACGTCTCCATACATACACACGCACACACGTACATACATACGTATGTACACATGCAAGGCTATGCGATATACATTGGCATGGATATAGCTACGTACGTGTGTATGCATCTGTGCAGTTGATAAAGTCTAATGGTTTTGGAAAAAGTATCTCAGATTGTGAGCTGATTTTCAGGTTTTAATGTTATTAACTAAACCAGACCGAACTGGATGGAGCGCGTACTCGTGTTTGAGTGTGTGATGCATCTATGCACCTCGGTCGCGGCCAGTTTGTTGGCCTGTCTGCTGCCAACAATGTAAGAAATGCATGTGGGCAAAGGCTTCATCTCAGAGGTTATTTACTCGAAATATTACTTTCAAAGCCGTACAAAGCGATGCATAGACAGACACTTCATAAAATCATCGCTGCCATATGTGGCCGGTTCAGATGGGACTCTATTTGCAAATATGGATAATTCGAAGGCTTAGCAGCCGCCAAGACTTTCATTTCAACTCTCTTCGCGAAGACATCAAGTGTCGGTACAAAGTAAGTTTCTGCTGTTCACACACTCGCCTTAACGCTGAAGCAATCGATTTTCGTACAGCTTAGGCCGAGGGTTTTAAAACCCCTCACGGATGGATTTGTTCGATATTCTCTTTAATTGATAAGCTGCCACAAAGTTTAAGTCATCGAACCGTATATGACGACATAATCTAGCTTTTCGACGAGTTTTAAGCAGTTTTGTTTAAAGTGTGTATGATAAAGACGAAAAATTGATATCAGGGAAATCGCAATGAACGGAAGACTATGAATTTCGGGAGCTGGATAAATAACTTATCTACCTAATCAATTCCCTCAAAACAGTGAGTTGTACGATATAATTTGTATACTCCGCTGAAGGGGGGCCCAGAGAAGTTGTTACATGGCTGTACGATTAATTTCTTAATGGTTAGGACGCCGAAATTGATGAAATGGATCACCAGCAGCTAAAAATGATAGGTGTTCTTATGCGGACTCACTTAGTAAAAGTCGCATGTACTATCAAGTATCCATCAGTACAACCGAATGTTAGTTGGTGCAGCACAGGTTTCAGTAAATGTAACTAAAAATATCGGTGAAGAAATGACGTTTGATTTGAAGGTCAGTTATAAAACAAGTTATTTTGAATAAGCGTTGTACAGTACGTAGAATTAAACGAATCATCGTTAAGTTTGGCCAAGCCGATCTTTATCTACGCTAACCAATGACAGCGCTGTAGAAGTAAAACAAAAAAAAAAATCGGCTTTAATTTGAGCGCCCATTTGCCAATATTTACCGGTGGTCCCTTTGTTTAAACGTAAGAGCCCAAATTTCGGCCAATGAGTGCGACCCTAATCGCAGCTAAAACTTCAAAATAATTACATATTTGTATTCCTAGCAAAAATTAGGAAACACGGAGCAGAAACATCCAGAAACTGTGGCTCGACTGTACGCATTTTAATCATTGTTTGCCTACAAAAAATTATGATTTGGCATTTAGGAAATAATATTCCTATGTTACCTTTAGACCCATATAAGGAAACTTATATCAGATTTCGTCCATCTACATTTCCAATCAGACAGTAGTGATCATGCTTTCAGCAGACAGACGGACATGGCCAGATCGTTTAAGAATTTTACGACGATCAATAATATTATAAAGTGTTGCAGGCGGTATGACAAATTTAGTATACTCGTACCACACACCCATCGGTGGATGGGAATTAAAGCTCAACTCAAGAGAAAAATAATGTGTGTCCAATATTAGGACACCTTGATCTGCTTTTCGGGTCCGCTTAACTTATGGAGGAAGATATTTTAATTTCCTTTCGACGATACGAGTGTAATTTTCTCTAAAATCTTTTTTTCTTTAAATGTTTTTAATTTGCATGTTTGCGTAAACAATACTAATACACAATAATAAATGATTGGTTTTTTGGTTACGAGAACAAAATGGTATGTCGTCATTACCATTTGCTGGTACAACGAACAAATTTATACAACCGCGGATTGAAAGCCCTGTGCCCTGTGGAGGAAGTATTTTCCTTTTGAGTTCCCATACATGATATAAGGGTGTCAGTTGTTAGAATTCTGAAGAAATATCGACACACGCATACAATTTGACAAAAGGCCAAATTGATATGATGGCAACTAGATCAAAAATTTGGTTCAGTGCAATGCCAAAAACACGCACAAATGCTCAAGCGAGACTGATTAAATTCGTTTGGTTTGGGTCAATGTGTGATCACCTGTCTAAATGATTCCGTTTCATATTTCAACAAAACGATTCGTTGATGATAATGCAGAAATCACTTTACAAACTCGGTATTAAGGCCCATTTAGTCTCGACGGTTGACGGTAGATTCTGCAACCTGCAGAAGTCTACCGTCGTCAACCGTCAAACTGTAGTTATCTCCCTCTAACACATGCAAAATGCAACCCCCAACTGAAATAGCTGATTGTCTACCGTCAACCGTCCACCGTCAACCGTCGAGACTAAATGGGCCTTTAGTCGTATTGATAGTTCATAGTTATGTGCTGGAACAGCAGTATACTTTTTTGTTCCACTGTACAATTATGTTTTGTTTATTTTAACTACGGTATGTCGTCAAGCGTCGTTTTCACTCTCGAAGACTGCCGAATGTTGTGATTGAATGCGTCAGTTGACACTCAGTCACATGCACAGATATTCGTCCATGGACGTTTCCAAAGTGCTGGCATACGTGCTGATGCAGCTCAATAAACCTGTATCCGTGCTCGTTTTTCGTATTCCAGACTGTAGCCGCAAGAATTGTCTTCAATAACATTCACATGAAGGAAGTTTTTATAGTTGTCTAAAGAGGAAATATGTGTATCGCTCAAATTACAGAACAGAACAGCATTGGCATGCATGGACGTGGTGAAATGAAAATGATGGTTTATGAGAGCACTAAATTTCGTTTTCAATTTTCAAATTTTAAGTATCGCGATCTGTCGCTTTGCTTTGTGGAAACAAAACGACTCAAAGCATTTAATATTATTGAATTAGATAAACCTCATGCGGACCGCTCGGCAACGGTTCCTTTCGTACGACAGAAAGACTTTTAGATTTCGGTACAATTTCAGTGAAAATAAAAACCTTAAACGGGAATTTTACCCTGAACGAGCTTCTACAAGTACTATGTTACTTGTAGGCATAGTTCCTAGCCCCATTGAGAATTATTCAATTTGTAATACTCGTACGAATAAGTTCAATAACGCGATCAGCTCCTTTTTTAATGTAATCTTGAGAGGAATATGCGAATGAACCTACCTTGACATATTCGGCACAAATGTCTATGCTCCCAACGAACGAACACACATCGTGCACGGTCCAGGAGTTGACCTCTTCGCTGTGTGCCTGACACTGCCGTACATCAGCCACGCCTGCATATGCGACGGGTGTGGTCGATGCGGAGCTTCTCAGTGTCGGGGGAGCAAATGCTGCTGTTGTTGCTTCAGCGGGCGCTGGCCCAAAAGGACTCGATGACTTCTCATTCATGGGCGGGGGGGATGGCGTTGTTGTAGCAGTCGAGGTTGATGCTCGCCGTTTGATGGTCACATCTAGCAGACCATCGCTACTACTTTGGCTTGATGTGGATTCGGCCTTGAAGCGTTTAGAGGCTGGCGGCTGGGAGCTGAGGTCCAGGGGCGAAGCATTCCTTTTCTCCCCGGCATTCTTGCTGTTGACGGCATTGGCAGAACTAGATGACGAGTTTGTAATGTTTGTAGAACGTGGACTAGATTGTCTTGAGACCAGTTGCTGCTTCTGCAGTTGAGCAGAGTAAATTAGCGCTGGCGAAATAAATTGAGCGGCTTGCTGAAGAGCCATACTTAAACTGGGACTGGGTGAGGGCGATACGTTGGCCGTGGATCGCTTTGTGGTGTTTTGGGCCAACTGCAGAATGTTGTGTATTTCACTTTCCTTAGCAGCTCGAGCCTGAAACGAGAAGAAGAGAAACATAGACCGGAGGGTGTCACAACTACAGCTCGGTCGGTTTAAGAACAGTGTCTCACTTACCAACGTGATCAAAGCCTGCGTACCACTCATGTCAATTAGAGGCGGGAAAATGCCTTGAGCAAAGGGCAAACTGGAGAGGAAGGATGTCATGAATGGCGATACACTGCCACCAGCGCTGGCAGCATTGGCGGCGGCAGCAGATGCAACGGCCGCTGCAGCCATTTGACTTTGCTGTGTGTGCGTGAGAGCAGACTCGCCTGGCGATATCGCTCCCGTCGACAGTGGAGGTGGTGGAGGTAGGGAGGAGATCGTTGTAATCGTAACTTCCTTGCTAATTGAGGTCGAGGATGAGGGTGCAGGATACGACGCTTTCGTCGCTGTTGTAGTCGATGTCTTTTTGGTTGCATTGTTCGCATTCGCGTCAAAAAACGCTTGGCGTCTTGAATTGCTTGAACTGAAATAAATAAAAATAATACCCATGCATTTGTTAAAATCGTTGTCTCTCGTAGTGCCAAGTGTCCCGCTTGCTTCGATCGATACTTACTCATTTGGATTTGTGTTATTGTACTTTGCCGCTAAACTCCGCATGAAGTCCGAATAGTTGCGTGTTGAGAAATCACTGGGCAGTCCGGAGTTCGGATTCGCCACCGCTCCACTTGAGAAATTAATGCTATTGTGCCGGCCGGAAGAGGACGCCGCCGCCTGCTGGATGCTATTCAAAAGATTTGTAGAGAGATTATGCATGGGCACCACCGTTTCGGTAGGACTACTGTGGACCGAAAGTTGCGGAGACGTACCACGAAAAGATGAGGGTGTGGTGCTGCGTGATCTGAAAGTAAAGTACATCAAAAATGGCCATAAGTTAAATCAAAAGGTAAACGTTTGAAAATAATTAAAAAAAAAAAACTGGAGCTGCATTACTTCAGATTAGAAGGGTGCTATAAATGCTGACTACAGGATAACATGGACCGATATCTGGTCGATTTCAGCGTAAGTAAACTCGAATTTAGTTTAAGGATTATGCAGCGGCAGCGACCACAACTACTCGTAAGGTGGGGCCTATGTGTAAGGGGCTATACGGAAATATGGACCGATATGATCAAAATTTACTGGGCTTGCCGTAATGCCTCATGCAAAATTTTACCAGGGTCTCAAATAGAAAGGGCCCTTTAAACAGGGTTTGTTATAGGCTCATAACGCAGTATGTACAGTTTAAGCTAGATCTGTTTTAAAATGTGTCTTATAGAGCGGCAGGACTTTAAATCAAGACTATAAGTTAAATGAATAAGTTAATCTAATTCGCTACAAACATCAACACTTAATAATATCCTGTACGACAGTTTGGCAAAAGGTGAACAAAAAAAGGCAGCGTAAGAGCCCGCGCATTTTTTCTTTCCAGGATTGTCATCCCGTCTTTACTCATTACTTAATTCCGACAACATTCCACGCGGAAGGAACAAGGGGAAACTTCTATCAGATCAGTGAGCTGTGCACGATATACTGCGTTTACTCACGGACCGGGAGCTTCTGTTAATGGCGGCATCAAACGCCAAATATATTTTTTTATTGTAAAAGGATACCGTCCATATGTATTTATTATCCTGGCGCGAGTCTATACTCAAATAGTTTTCAAAGCCAGCTGTAGAGGAACTGATATTTTAATATTGAAATGCTCAACTCATATCGGTTTAAAATAAATGTAAACTGGTTTTTCTCTAGTCGGCCGGACTTTGTGTGTCGTAGAACGAAGACGGCATTGCTGCTTTTGACCTCTAAAAGCCTCATAAAACGTTTGTATCTACACGCAGAGAAAATATATGGTTACTATATGGTCACCGCAACAATAATATGTTCTCTACAATAAACGCATGTTCGTCGTAACCATATTATTGTTTTTTTGAATTTCATTTTGACAACATTATGATTGCCGCAATATTAATATTGTTGAAATGTAACAATTGTATTATTGCCAAATTTAGAAATGAAAATATGGTTCTAGCAACCATATAAACATGGTTCGTGCAACAAAAGTATTGTTGTTTAAAATTTACGTTAACAAAAATATGATTACGGTAATCATACAGTATGGTTGCGACTATGAACATAGCAAATCAGGTATAGCAATTTACGAGTAATAAATTGTTAATAAATTGTTTGATAAAAATTTATATTTTTAAATAACAACATTACCCAATACTAATAAATAATTATGGTGATCATAGTATGGTTGAGTGAATCATACTATGGTTGTGGGTATCATAGTATGGTTGTGTGTGAATCATACTATTGTTGTAAGGATCGTAGTATGGTTGTGGATATCATAGTATTGTTGAGTGTGAATCATACTATGGTTGTGGGGATCATAGTATGGTTGCGTGTGAATCATACTATGGGTGTGAGGATCATAATATGGTTTAGGCGATCATAGAATGGTAGAGTGTGACTCATAATATGGTTGTGGGTACCATAGTATGGTTGTGTGTAAATAATACTATGGTTGTGATGATCATAGTATGGTTGTGGAGATCATAGTATGGTTGTGGAGATCATAGTATGATTATGTGAGTGTGAATCATACTATGGTTGTGGGGATCATAGTATGATTATGTGTGAATCATACTATTGTTGTGAGGATCATAATATTGTTGTGCCACAACCGTATAACCAACAATAGAACGATCATCTTCGAGTATTGTCACCCCAACCATACTTTTTTCCTGCGTGTACATAAGTATACGAGTATATTCATAACTCAACAAATCATATTCCATATGCCTGGAGATCTTCAATAATCTCTTTTTTATGAGGTTCCATTTGAATACACCGGTTCGCACCGACGTGATATTCTTATGAATTTTATTGCAGTGCCTTAATCGTTTTCAAATACAATGGGGCCATTGTGGCCCAGAACACACGCGTAGGAGTTTATGGCCCACTAAAGTCTACGGCAAACATGTCAGAATCATGCTGCGATCCCAAAACACATTCAATTTTATGTTCTCAAATCAATAGTGGTCAATTCATATACGAGTAAATGCCTTGGAATGTATACAAATGTCATATTTTAAAGTCGTCAGAGATATTCATGAACAGATGAATGAATCTTTGAACATTAGGGAGGAGCGAAGCAAAGGCCCCAACAACAATCTATGAAGACAAACGAAGCTGTTTGAGCCTTATAAAGGTTAAAAACCTAAGTAAGCGGACTAATACTTCGATACGAAATACTATTTTGTGAAGGACTATGTCGATATGAAAATAATAGAGTGTGTATTAGATCGCCCATAAAACAAAAAGAGTTATTTTTTCCGCTCCCCGCTCATTTTCTAGTATACTTTATTAGGCATCGAAAATAATATCCGTGCAATCGGCCGGAAAATGGAGTAAAACTAGTTGCAAGCTTTGATGAGCTATAACTCGTAAGCCAGACGACTTTCGGAAAATACACTTTAAGCATTTGTGTTGCAAATATACAGGCAAACATTTTTCTCTTACACAATTTTTGACCTAGCTATGACCCTTTATGGTGTTTTCAGAGGTCAAACTTCAAATTTGAGTCAACATTTTTTTCAAACTTAAATTAGTAATTTTATTTATAAAAAATAGACGAAACCTCTGCCAATCAATTAATATTAGATAAGTTTAGATCACTTGCTACGATATTATATGAGTACAATACTTTACTTTGATATCTGAGCAATTGTATTTTACTTTTAATGAAATGTGTTTTTGTTAAATTTGATTGAAGTGAAAAAATATTTTAATTATTTTTCTCTTCAGTCTTTTTCTGGAACTATTGAAGTTACAATAATTAAATATTCTTTAAAGAAAATAAAACGTAAAACTCGATTCTCGGCTATTTATTGTCAATACAAAGTTTATACTTGTACTCATACAATTTTGTTTAAAACCAGGCCTGTTTTATATGACTTATAACCCTGCTAAGGCGATAACTCTTAGTTGTTACAAAAAAGCATACGAGAGTTGCTATAGATGTTTCTGGCCTAGACAACACTAAGTGTTGCCTGGCGCCATATGACATTTCCATTGGAAGTTTGACATTTTTTAGCATACACGTACTCAGAACGTTTTGACGTACGAACATCATTTGTGTTGTTTACAGTGAGTTAAAAAAATCAATTTGGCAAAAAAAATGGAATTAACTCGTGAACATTTTCGTGCGATCATCAGGTTTAATGAATTCAATCGTGGCCGACGCTCGATCAAAGACGAAGGTCGTCAAAAAACGGCCGTTGTGGCGGAGAACATTGATGCAGTGCGTGAACTGATAATGCAAGATCGTCATGTGACATACCGTGAGATAGAGGCATTCCTTCCACCAGCATACATTCGATATTGCATTAACACCTGGCCGTAAAAAAGGTTTGTTTTCGTTGAATCCCGCACAATTTGACAATCGCTCAAAAAAAGACTCGTGTCGATTGGTGCAAAGAAATTTTAAAAAAAAAATCGCTTCAAAAGACGTTTATAAGATCGTCACAGGTGACGAATCATGGATCTATGCGTATGAGCCCGAAACTAAACAGCAATCGCGACTGTGTGGGTCTTCGAAGACGAGCCAAATCTAAGGAAAGTTGTTCGTGGAAGAAGCACTTCGAAGCAAATGGTCGCCTGTTTCTTCGGCAAAGCTGGTCATGTGGCAACTGTTCCGCTTGAGCAACGTAGGACGGTCAATTCTGAGTGGTACACAACAATTTGTTTGCCTGAATTCTTCGGAGAAATTCCAAAAACGAACAAGAGGGGGGGGGGGGGGGGGAGGACAACTGAAATTTAAAATAAAAATTGTACATTTCAAATGAAAATTGAACGGAAACCGCAAGACAATAAGCTATCTAAAAGTAATTGACCATGACGCTAAACATCTGCCATGGTTTCATACACTTTTCCTCTACACACAAGAAACACGAAACAGTTTCGCTCCCATCTAGTGTACAGCCATGTATATGTTTTATCGAAATTTATTCAAATGCGAGTGAGTAATATTTGGCCATAAGGAGGAGATTAAAACACATGTGTTGACACCCAGCGAATACTTGAATGTTGGGCAGATAATAACTCGCCTGTGTGACACAAACATTTGATTTGATGTGATTGGATCGGTTTTGACTTAATTTGATTTGATTATGTAAATAATTCTCACGCACATCACAAGAAGTCAAAAGCGGAGCCATCCAAGATTTATGCACAGTTTTTCTTGTTTATTCTCCTCGATACAAATCGATTCACTCGTTTCCATTTCCATTTAACAACTCCAATGGATTGAATCAATTACAACAACAGCAGCGAAGATATGTTGATAACAGCTACAACAAGATGATAACACTGTGCTACAAACATTTCGGGGCCGTACAGCTGCTTCAGGAAAACATTTATTATTTATGCCGGCGTAATGTCGCCAGTAAGAGTAAGAGATTTATCTCTATGTGAAAATCCACGTCCCGGTTATTGAGTATAAGAATGGAGTCGTGCACAAGTCACTGATTTGAGAATAGTTCCCCCTTGTTCCTTAATGGGATGTGGAGGGAGACCTCAGTAAAAACGGAGCTACTGATGTATCGTCTTTCGATCTTGGCTGGGCATCTGAACACATATAGTGTTCAATTCAAGCCCTATGCGAATTAAGGCGGCTCAGTTGTGACAAAACCATAATAGTTTGTCGGCATAGTCTCTTCTCCATTTGGGCCATCTCTGAAGGATTCGCTGTGAAACTCTGTTAACGGTTGAAATTGTACCGGTCAGATCTGCATAATAGGTCCTTTGATTAAGATGTTCTTGCTTCTTCCGTTAGATTTCTCACTCTAGATCTGTAGAAGGATGAAGATCACACCTAACCTGCTATCGAACTCTAATCGCTTATAGGTCGTTTGTCTGCCCCAGACCTAGAATACGACAGTGAGTAAACCCATATGGACATATGGTATTAGCTTTAGGCTTCTAACTGCACATCGAATGTAAAAAAGTTACAAAGACGACAATCCAATGTCCTACGGCAGATTACCGGTTGACCTTGATGTATCCGAAACGCTAACATCAATAAGGATCTCAATAATGCAACTGTCAACGAAGAAGTTATGGAGTATTCGAGAAAATACGTGCCCAAATATACCTCGACTTGCTCGTGAGTTGCTGGACTACAAAGTTCAGAGGTGTCTACTGAAAGGTGACACCCCAGATCTAACGCATATCTAACCAAAAAAAAGAGATATCTAATATGTCAATCTAAGATTCGTCTACCCACTATAAAACTCTGTTAAATTACTTTATGGTCTTTGAACTGGCAAAAGCCTTTAGTTATAAGAATGGTGATCCAATGAATTTGAAAAAAACACCTGCCCTGCCTATGATCCTTTCTGTAACACCTCCTGCAGGTACAGCAGCTTCGAAAACATGTAGTTTTGTCATCGCATGGTGAAGATCTGTGTCTCCTCATGTAGGCGATCTTATTTCTCAGGCCTGGACGTTTTTCCACTGCGTCTCGCCCACATTCGGTGTTTAGAATCGCTGCCGATTTATCGCTTTATAAGATTTCAGCATGGATTCTTTGTTGGTGTCCCAAGTTCTTCCGGCGAGCGACTCGAGAAACTCATTTCATCTTTTCGCAGACATCAGGGGCATGCGCCACGGACTAAAATGGATGTCGAGCGTGACACTAATAACTTTGGGTTAATTGGCACGTCATCGACTCTCGCATTTAAGGGCAGCCTTACCTTTACAGTCTATGTAGAGAATAGCGTGGTAGCGGATATCTTAAAATTTCTAGCAGCGAAGAAACTGGCAGGATCAGCAATTTTGGGCCCGATGACAGAATCATGCAGTCATCAGTATATGAGACGATTTGAACACCGTCAAATGGCTGTGGAATTCCAAAATGGTTGCCATTAAACATCAGCTCTCCTTGGAAAACTCCCTGTTTACCTCTACGGGTTATCGACTACTTTTTCAAGGGGACAGGAGCCACGAGCTCCGTTCTGGCACATGGCTTGTTTTGGCCAGCAATACAGCTGTAGCTGCGGAATCCATGTTTAAAATTGTCCAGTCAGGCTCGGTAGAAGGAGAGCTTTAAGTGTTTTCGCAACTAGCGAGATGAGGGAAATCGGCATGTACGATTCTGCCTTTCACAAACCCTTGTCTGGTTTCATTCCTGACACGACAAAAAATCTGTATCGGCTGAGCGGCGACAAAACTAAAAACGGAGCTGGCAGCGGTCTTACCCTTTGTCGCACCGTCGTCTGTATTGTCAAATAAAACTAGACCATTCTTATTTTTATTAATTGGATGCAAACATCAAAAATAATTTGCGAAAATGATTAATAAATCAAATGTTTTACAGCGACAAACATCTTTGGTATAAAAGTACTAGCGGCTGTCGCCTAACGGCACGACTGTTACAGCTTGTGTTTGTCGACTATTGTGGTAATCTCGATATTCAGTTGACTGATTCTCGAATCAGCAGGGTTCTCCATACGACCTCATCAAGCTGAGATATTTGGACAGACTTCGAGTACACGCAGAAAAAAAGTATGGTTGTGGTAACAATATTTGAAGAGGATAATACTATTGTTGGGTATATGGTTGTGCTACAACAATATTATGATCCTCACAACAATAATATGATTCAAATACAACCATACTATGATCCCCACAACAAAAGTATGATTCACATATAACCATACTATGATCCCCACAACCATAGTATGATTCACACTCAACCATAATATGATCTCCACAACCATAGTATGATCCTCACAACCATAGTATGCTTCCTATACAACCATAGTATGTTCCCCACAACCATAGTATGATTCACACGCAACCATGTTATGATCCCTACAACCATAGTATGATCACACATAATTATACAACGATCCCCAATATAATTTATAAGAATTTGTTTAAGTTGTCGACAATAGATTTGATCCCCAATAATATTTATTAGAATTGGTTTAAGTTGTCAACAATAGATTTGAATTATGAAAATTATTCAAAAATACATTAAATTCGAAATAATAGGAGTGATTTATTTCGCAGTAGAAAAAATAAGTTTAAATAAACATAGGCGTTTTTATTAAAAATATTTCAGTTAAACAAAGCAAAAGCAGCTTGTATACTTATAAACAATTTTAATTTCGATAAAAAGTACTATTATTGCATTAGATCCGTACCAATAACATTTGTTCTAAAAAGCATATTTAAATGAAAAAATACAACCATACAGTATGATTGCCGTAATCATATTATTGTTAACATAAAACGCAAAACACAATACTTTTGTCGCACCAACCATATTTATATTGTTACTTCAACCATCTTTTAATTTTTAAATTTGGCAATAATACTATTGTTACATTTCAACAATATTAATATTGCAGCAATTATAGTATTGTCAAAACAAAATTCAGTTAACAATGCTATGGTTGCGACGAACATACTTTTATTGCGACGAACATATTATTATTGCCGTGACCATGTAGAAACCGTGTTTTTTCTCTGCGTGTATGCGACCGGCAGGGATGAAGAGAGCGGCTGCTGTGTAAATGTTGTCGCGGTAATTCTTTTAAGCTATCCGATTATCTGAGGGAATGGGTGGTTCACCGAAGCGACAGTTGGTGAACTCTCTAAGTCTACAGCATGACATGGTTTGCTAAGGATGCTCTTGCTTAATATTGACCTGATCTAAAGTTAAAGTTTAATTCGTATTTCGGAATCACAATGATTAGCTTAAAATTAAAAAAAAAAAAAATACAAAGGTTGGCCCTTCAACATTGTCGCACAGTGTAATCCCGCTAGCCTGCGTTAAGTTGCGGCAGAAAGTCGTAAATAACTCAAATCGCCTGATGAATATGTATGTGCACATGTACTACCACCAGCATAAGCACAAACACAAACATACACGTACACACATATGTATGTATGTAGCCATAAATGGGCGTTTGAAGGTGTGTGTGTTCACGATAAATGCTTAAATAATTTATTTCGATATCGTGAAGCATAAATGAGACCATTCATAATCTTTTGTGGCCGGCCGTGTTTAGACAGACGATTCGGATCGCCGGACAGAAGTATTTGCATAAATTAAAAATGTATCGAAAATGTGCGACCAATTAATAGGATTAGCACTTTCAAAGTACAAAATTATACGCATTAGTCGGAACTATCACGTCGAACGCACACACGCATGCGCACATTTAATGCCGTTTTTCAAAATATCGGTGGATCGAATAGACGTCGGGCCCTAATGTTAAAAACATTCTAGATGTGCTTAACAAAGTGGACAATATGTGTCGAGTTCTTCCGCAAGTCACAGGGGTAAGAACATGATTCCATGTAAATCCCACAAAGAAATGTTTTGATTAACAAACTGGACCACATGGATGATTTGATAAGGAAATATTCTTTCCCTTGTCTATGTATTGAATAGGCTATTTTTGGCCCCCAGGGTTCCATGAGTCGGAGCTCGGATTAACGATAGATTTGCAAACTGAATGCATTCAGCAAAATAAATATAAGTACACAACTGCATTGCCCTTGCTTATTTATAAGGCATTAGAGGCGCTTTTTCACTCTACACCACACAGTGGTACACTATGACTTACAGCTGATGTCTATAAAACACTGGCCGTAACTTGGTGTGCTTTGCTACCCACGCACAAGCTTTTAGAGATATAAATAGATGTACTATACCCGGTATAATTTGTGTACAGAAAAGTTTTACTGTCTAACATGGAGGTTTTCCAGCACACGAAAAGTACCACGCAAAGTACTCGTACCTACGTAAAACTCATGCTTTCTTTATTCGATATATTAAATTATCAGTTTCTTTATTGTTTAAAGTTATTATTGAAGCTTGAAAGATATAATGCGAACATTTTAAATCGATCTGCCTCTTATCATGCTCAATATAGAGCCCTAAAAAAGGGACATGGAACAGCCCACTTTCCCACAAGACTTTTTTCTTTGCACACAAATATTATATTCTAAATCTGATGTTCCTTACTTAAATACTTTGCAAAATTTTATCCGTGTATACTCTGTGAAAAGGGGCCACAAAAGTGCATATTCCAAGTCTGATGGTCTTATAAAGTATTTATGTTAGGAACGTCGGATTTGGAACACATACTACTTTACTCATGTAAAGAACTAAGTTCAGGAAAAAGTGGGCAGTGCCTCGCCTCTTTTAAAAATCGTACACATATACCATAGTAATTCCTGACACAGTTGCATACAGTGTACATTTCTAGACGATCTGCCTATAATGAAGTTCATTATGTTGCTTCTTGAAAAGGGGGTGTGGCACCATCCACTTTTTCCGCCGAGCTTATTTCTCTTCACTTTAGTAGTATACATATATTCCAAATCCGATGTTTCTAACTTAAACACTTTATGATTTGTGGCCATTTAGCATTGTTGAATGTGGGTGGTGCCACGCCCACAATAGAATACTGTGTAAATTTAAGACGATCTTGCTATAATTATGGTCATTACATCGCTTTTGAACATGGAGCTTGAAATAAAAATTCAAATCAAGTGTGGAACCTTTATTGGTAATTTGAAAGGACATTTAAGGCATTTATTTTTTGAAAATAACTTCCTTCAAATGTTGGCAGCAACTACGCCATAGTGTTTCCATTCTAAGGGTCAAATTTTGGATGAGTTTTTCGAGTCATGTTGGCTTTCAAATCCTGAATCGTAGCTGGTTTGTCAGCATAGACGTTGGACTTTACGTCACCCCAAAGAAAAATGTCTAAAGGTGTGATATCACTCGATCTAGGCGGCCAACTCACCTGTCCAAAACGTGAAATTAGGTGCTTTTCGAAACGACCTCTCAATAGATCCATTGTTTGAGCAGCTGTATGACAAGTGGCACCGTCCTGTTGAAACCAAGTGTCGTCAAGATTGCGGGCTCCAATTTCAGGAAGCACAAAGAACGATATCATGTTGCGATATCGAGCACCATTCACGGTTACGTTCCGGCCATCATCTTTTTTGAAAAAATATGCACCGATGATTCCACCAGCTTAAAACCGCACCAAACCGTGGTTTACTCTGGGTATAATGGCACCTCTTGAACCTCATCTTGTTGCTCTTCCGCCCAAATGCGGCATTTTTGTTTATTGACTTTGCCATTGAACCAGAAATGGGCCTCATCACTTAACAAAATTTTGGTCGAAAACAGCGGATCTTCCCGTTTTTCACCGAACGCTCATTTCCATAATTGAAGGTAATTATTTTTTTAAAAAAATAAATGTCATAAAGTGTGCTTTCAAACTACCAATAAAGATTCCACACTTGAGTTGAATTTTTATATTTTTTTGTTCGGAAAAAATACATTTAGATGGATCACCCCATATATGAGTTTGGATGTTTTAAGGTTTTGGATATTTGGGCGGTGCCACGCCCCATTTTAAAATCGTTACCATTTATAGCATGTGACAGTCCACAATAGCATACTGTTTTAAGACGATCGGCATATTATATTAAGTGGGCGTGGCACTGCCCACTTTTCCACACGATTTTTTTTGCTTACATACCAACAACATACGTATACACTAAACCTCAAGTTCGTAGCTCTTATAGTTCTTGAGAGTGAAGTTCGTCTAAAATTGTTATGGGTGTGGGCGTAGCACCGCCCATATGAGATATCAAAAAGTGACGTAGCCCATTTGAGCCAACGGTGCTACAGCTATATTATGTGCAAACTTCAAGAACGTCAGTTCTGTAGTTGAGGCTCCTATAAACAGCACATAATTGTCATAGATCCTTCTATCGTAATAAATAATATTTGTTTTATTTACAATGGACATCGTGCGTTCTAATTGGACCCCCCTTTATATATCGATTTTAGGAAAGTGTTTGCAATATCGATCGATATCTGATTCTACTGAGCGATTAACGTCCGTCCGTCTGCTCCTCTATCGTTGTAACAAACTACAGGTCGCTGAAATCAACTCTGATTTGTTGTTTTGTGGCCCAACGACGAACCCTTTATATATTGGTCCATTACTGTCTACGTTTTGATATACTATAAGTACAAGATCTTGCTCTATTTTAGAACCAGAACCAAATATTGCGTCCGATGCTGATCAAAATTCGCACAAAGCGAAACTAGCAACCGTTTTCAGTTCCGCCGCTTTAGAAGCCACAAAATTTAACGTTGGTGAATCTGGACCAAATCAGTCCATGTTTTCGAATCACCCTCTATATCCTTGATTAATGGCCCCTTGTTCTTGAAAACGCATTTTAACTCAGATTGTGCTGAAATTTCGCAAGGGCGGTGTTACTTGATCGTATCGATTAAAGTTCCCATGCAGCTTAAATTTCGCTTGGTATGTTCGGAACGATAAATAAGTAACCCTGGCGAAATATCATTTAGATAGACCCTATACAAATGACCTTTACGACCTGCAAGATACATTTTTAATTTAATCATGCTTAAGTTAAGTACGACCCACGATAACCATCCAACTAGACCCAACGAAATATATGCGTCCTACTCTAGAAGTTACATATAAGTTTTTCCTTTGCTCAAACCCCAGACAGTGGCGTGAAAACTTGTGTATAACGCAGTGGTGTAGTGTGTCTCATAATCGACCTTGCCCATTAGCATTTAGCTTCTTTTACTCGTATCTCGTGAAATTATCAAAAATCCTTGATTAATTAATTGTACGAGTACAAATGAAAAAGAAAATCTGTTGTATTCGTGTTTTTTCATCCACATGTGGATAGATTCATGCTCACAATTACAAGCTGAGTGGACTATT
Source organism: Hydrotaea diabolus (assembly GCA_963513945.1). Lineage (NCBI taxonomy): Eukaryota > Metazoa > Arthropoda > Insecta > Diptera > Muscidae > Hydrotaea > Hydrotaea diabolus. Next base: position 109,695,972 of record OY740717.1, read on the forward strand.
CGCACTTCATGCTGCCTGCCAACCAACTTCCACACTTTTGACACGGTGGTGCTAACTCGATGGCCGTGCATTGGTGGCCGGCAGTGCGTGTTATGTTCATTAAATTTATTTGCTTTGTCATTGGAGGTGAAGGCAGGCGTGTTCTGGATGTGTCGGTGGCCAATGGTACCCTTATGGAGCTGATGAACTTACAAACTTGTGAAATAGCATTTAATGTGACGGTTACCAGTGTGAATGTGGCACTCCCATAACCCAGATCGCTACAAAGAATTACTCGCAGTTGTGGAAATGTGCTTGGATATGTCTGGAGAGACTTTGAGACTATCAACTGTGGGTACTCACTGTCGGTCGAAACTTTTCCATTACAGAAAGGCGTCCATCTAAGGATTTTCCTGCAAATGAACCAGTTGATGCTAACGAATACTGACCGACTGTCGCATTAAATGACAGTTGGGCAATCAAGTAGAGGCCGTCGTAAAATTGTATCAGAATTTATTCAACTGCCAAAGATTCTCTGTGGGCCGCCGCGGTCCGATGGCGACCATCATGCAAGTTAACCCAGGTTCAACCCAGGGTATGAAAATCGAGGACCTTCCTAGTAAGAGATCAATCTCCATGTATAAACTTCTCTTAAGTTAGCAAGTCTCAATAATTTTCTATTTTTAATAAAACAATTTCAGTGAATGCTTTCTGTCCATGGAAACGCCTTCTATTAGGGGTTCAGCGAAAAAGTGGCACCTTTGTTTTTCTTTCTCTATTTCAAACAGGTTTATAAGTTTATAAAGGGAAGTACAAATAAAAGACTGTTTCTCAAGATTCATAATTCACATTATTTATGGAACACAATTTCTTTCACACTCGTAATGCTGTCTTGGTAACAGATTCCCAAAAACTCAGGAAAGATCATTTTCCTGGCAACAGCCCATGGAAGGCTGGCTCGATATCGCGTAACATCGTCATATTGCAGCTCCGAGGTAGGCAATTGACATTGTCTAGATGGCTGATAACACGAATGCCGAACTTTGCGAGCATTGTTTTTCATTGAAAATGGGATTTCTAATACAAGATATGGGATTTTATTGATATCTGGGTTGGCAACACTGTTGTGACTGCATGCACTAGAATATGGTTCAATAAAGAAAGTAGAGTTATGCAGTCAGCTGATTCATTATTATTTTAAAATTCGTTTAAAATTTGAAATTTGACAAAGACAATTCTGGAAGTTTTTAAAGCTAAATTTCTATATCAAATTCACAATAATCACCAGACAGTCACAAAAAACTATTTTTGACATTTTCTTTTCAGTGACTAAGATCGTCTTAGTCCATGCTAATGTAGCGCTCATCGTTGGCGTTTTCAAAAGTAGTTTAGAAGAAAAATGGAACATTTTGCAACCGCTGCCTAATCTCCACAAAACTGTCCCTCTGAGGACACATTGGCTTCTCTCCGATACCCAGATGGGATAATTTGCTTGTTAGACGCCGAGAAAAGATGATTTTTCGAGCACAACAGTTGTGAATTACAAGCTGCAGCGAATCAAATGGGTCATGAAGGGGAATTCTACAATTTCTTTGTGCAAAGTTCGCATCAGGGTGATGCGTAAAATGTTCAGTTGTTGAGAACGATGGCTATTCAATATTCCGGAACTGAGTTGCACACTCTCGGCTTCTACAGGGTGTGCCAAAAGTTACCATGGTGTTAAAAACTGTAATAACTTTTTCGTTTATTAATTTGTTTTTAATTTTTCTCAGATTATATAATATACAAAATAGAATTTTTTTACACTAAGTATAAAAAATAATGTCACTTAAATGACCTACGTTTTCCGCATCGTAATGATGGGCTTGCTTTAGAGCATTTTCCATACCATCTTTTAAAATTTGTGGCTGTAGCGTTCGAATTCCTGCAACAATTTTGGCCTTGAGTTGAAGGATTGTCTCGGGCTTGTTCACATATACTCGCTCCTTCAAATAACCTCAAAGAAAATAGTAGGGTGCTGACAAATCTGGCGATCGCGCTGGCCAAATAGTTATCGAATTTCTGGAAATTATTCGTTCTCCAAAAAATTGACTTAAAAGTGCCATTGTGTCTCGGGCAGTGTGGACATAGGCCCCGTTCTGCTGAAACCACATCTAAGGCTAGATTTCAAGAGCAGGACGTAAGAAATTTTCTATCATAAACCGATACTGCTCTACATTTACGGTGAATATAATCCATGTGGAGTGAATCTAATCTACAAATACTCCATGAGACGGAACTGCATCCAGAACGTTGTTGTTGCTGTAACAACAATATATTTATTTTGAAGTCTTGTTTGTCTATTGGGGATCTGCTCCAAGTGGAGGAAACGCGCCATTTGAACTGGATGCGTCCACAGAGGCCTGGGGGTCAGCTGAGTGGGCTTGGCCGGACAATTGAAGAGGTGCATCTGTCAGATGTCCGGAACGTTAGCATCAATTCGTGCCCGGTAAGAATTGAGGCGGCAGCACCATCCAGATCTCAGCTGCGCCAGAGCCACGCGCTGTTACCGAGGTAGTACTCTCTCCTCAAGTGAAATCTCCGGGGGTTGCTCCCCTAGCACTACATTCACACGGTAGCTGGATACTGCTGCTGCGACTTCATCGGCGTGAATGTTGCAGCCTCATCAAGCTGCATTGTGGGGCCATACATAATTGAAGAAACGGTGTAACAGTGATTTAAAGATGTTGAAGGCGTTTTTTACCCACAACTGCGCTGAAAACGTATCCGATTCAACAGCATTTGGTTTCAGCAAGATGGCCAACTGCATTTATAGCCAAACCGGTTATGGCACAGCTCTTCCCAAACAAATTAATATCCAGAAATTCCACTTTCCGCTAGCCCAGAAAATCACTGGATCTGACTGCACCAGACTATTTTTATGGGGTAATGTCAAGCAAGAGATTTAAAGAACGAAACCAAGGAGTTGACTGAACTGAGGCAGTCCATTAAAACAATAATTGAAGCGATCCCAACTTCAAGCCTTAAGGCCGCAATAAATAATTTTCGAATCAGGCGTTGCGTGGATATCAGTTACGGTCTATCATCTTCAATCATATAATAAAAAATTTAATTTATTACAATAAAAAAGAAATAAAATACGAGGGCATATCAATATTTCCGTGACTTTTCGAACAAATCACAAAGAAATTATTTTTCAACTAAAATTGGAGAAACTTTTTGGTAAATGCATTGAGCTAGCATTTAGTAAAAAGTTTCTCCAATTTTTGTATCCCTTCCAAAAAATAGGATTTTTCGAGGTCCATAAAATAGGCATGTGTTTGATCAATAATTTCATCGTTGGAGCTGAATCTCTTTCCACCAAGCCATTTATTAAGGTTTGGCAATAGGAAATAGTCACTGGGGGCTGGATCAGGAGAATATGGCGAATATACCAATTCCTTACCCAATTCATGCAATTTTGCCATTGAGACTGCACACGTGTACAACAGTGCATTATTTTCATGAAAAAGAACTTTTTTTTTAAATCCTCGTTAAATCGGTCTAATAAGTTGGCATAATATTCGCCGTTTATTGTTTTTCCTTTTGTAGGTAATCGATTTGGATTAACCCGCGTGCATCCAAAAAAAACTGCTGTCATCACCGTATTGACCGACAAAGTCACCTTGACCTTCTTCGGAGCTGGTTCACCCTGAGAAACCGATTGTTTAGACTGCTGCTTGGTCTTCGGAGTGTTGCAATAAATCCAAGTTTCATAAACAGCTACAAAACGCCGCAAAAACTCATTCGAATTGCGGACAAAAACAACTACCGCCATTGAAATCGATGGTGCAGAGTTCCCATAGTATTAGTCAAGCTTTTTCTTGGTTTAATGGGCGCTCGAGATTTACTTTTGTCCATTTTTAACGAAATCCACGAGGTTGTATGTTTTGAACAGCTGTGAAACATAAAGAAAATGACGGAACTCTCCCAAAATTTGACAGTAGTCCATTAACAGATGGTACTTGATGGGAGCGGAGTTGGATTTCGTATAACTACGTGGGAAGTTGGAAAAGGCACGGAATAATTGAGACGCGCTCGTACATTCATTCAAAAAAAGTTATTTGAATTTCTTATTGTAACACACTTGGTGCGCCACCACGTACTTCAGAAAGGGCATAGTTGCTGCACGCGCTGAATTATGTGACCCGAAAAACGGCCCGTATGGTCATAATGGGCGTTCAACATGAACACTAAAATTAAAGACAATTTTGCTACAAACCAAGTTATGGATTTATTTCAAAGTTTTGCCTGATATTAGGACCGGAGGAGTCCAAAAAACGACCTTTATGTACAAAAGTACTCGTAATCACATAAAAGCCGGTTTTACTTCGAATCTTAAAGACGTTTTTACAAGTTTTTATCTTGATACAAAATTCTTTTATTTATAAGTTTGTTTATTAGAATTTATTTTATATCTGAGGTTCTATGTACCGAAGAGTTTAGTACACGAATCAACATTCGGTTATACTAATGGAATAATTGGAGTATAGCGAACCTAAATCATTCGGTTGACAAAAACACCGAATGTGACAACGAGCATGTTCTCAGTGTGTATTTGGTAAGATGCCCCTGGTACGGCGTATTATTAGCCGCTCATTACTAGTGCTTTAATTGCTGTAACCGATTTATTGGTTACCGAATTTTTGCCGTTCGAACCGATTTCCAATCTGTACAACCATTGATTAGCTTTGCCAGCGATACATTTTTCATCTGACATTTAAAACTTACAGATGTAGTAACCGACTGCAAAGGTAAATTTCTCTTTTTTTAGATTTCAGATTGTCTTTTATTTATTACACATGAATAATAACGAGTGTGTAGAACGAGACTCTTGGTTTTTACTTATGCCAAGAATTTCTGAATTAGAAAATTTATAATCTGTCAATCCTTCAAGCGCTAATGAAATCTCGGCTGATGTTTTGGCAAGCAAATAAATATCAGCGCAAACCACACATGGTTCGTCGATACCGAATTTAATTAACGCTTTAGTTCATTGTGCGTATTGAAGAATCCATCCGTCCGTCCGTCCGTCCATCTGTCGCTGCCTTATGTTGGTTACCATCTACGCAGCAGCTGCCCGCGGAGACTGCCATTACAACGACAGCGCCAACAACTGTGTTTTTATGATAAATGTACAATTCCATTGCCTATTTCCATGTTATGCACGTATGTATGTATGTGTGTCCCTATGTACAACATACTCATGTATGTATGTATGAATGTACATATGTATGTTTGTCTTTACATGTCATCACCTCTTGAGCTCTTTCTTGTGCTGTGAATGCTGGCAATTCAGTTCAATTTGAACGTTTTGGTTGGCCCGTCCGTCGTCCGTCTGGCATTTGGGGTTTTGTTGTGTTAACTCATACGAATGAATCGATGTTTTTTGGCTTTTATGTTAATCGTCTTTATCAAATCATTAGTTATCGCAGCGTTTGTGTGTGCGTTCGAGTTGGTTTCGGTTTCTATTTCGTGGCGGCTGTTTTTGTTTACTTTGATTTATGTCCGATCTGGCACAAGTCGGCGTTCGAGGCGTTTCGGCTTCTGTTTTTGGTGGAAGTGTCGATGGCATCATTAATTATGATCCTTTTATCTGAGTTTACATTTAGCCGTCTGGCGAACGTCGCATTGCAGGTCACACACACACACACACACACACCAAATAAACCAAACAAAATCCGGATGCGGGTTTATGTTTTACAAGTCGTACCGCCTAAGCCGGGGCAACAACATCGAAAATTCCAAGACAATTTCTTGCACAAAATGTCAAAGTTTTATATTGATCAAATACCCTATAGCGGTCGTTTATGAATTAAGCTAAGAGATCTTATGACTTAAGCTAAAAGAGCTTATGTCTAAAGACGATTATGGCTCAAAACCTGTATGGGATTCTAAAGTGTGTTTTTTACAGGTTCACAAATTTGAGATGTTAACAATGCTTTATATGACAACCGATTTAACAGCTGTGATAGCTTTTTTGTCTAGTTTGGTTTGCCATTTTACCATGGCTAAATGTACACGAAAGCAACGTTTGCAAGTTGTTGACATTTTCAAGAAAATAGAACCATTCTTTTCTAAGAACCTTGACAAACCGGACTGTAAGTTTCTGTTGAGTTCCCAAACACAGCCATGGCGAAGAAACCGAGGTAGCAGATGAACTGGGCTCGTTTACGGATACTGATAACTCTTCTAAAACCCTTACCTGTGCCTTTAAGGGTTAATCTACCATGGACTGGAACCGACAAATGTGACATTGCTAGGGCTTTGTGGCCTATACAAGACAAGAGCATAACCAAAAGCACGATTGAGAATAATTAAAGCGATGTGAAAGTGCTCGTGGGTGGCCTGGCGGGGCGTTGTAATGCTAGCAATTTGACTAAAAAATGATAGGTAGGCGGTTGCAGCCTTTGTAAGGAGGAGATTGAGACAGTGGAACACCTTTTTTTGTAGATGCCCGTTATGTGGGAGAGTACCTTCTTGAAGAGTTAATCTCCAGCCAGATGGTAAATCTGCTGAGTTTTATAATCGGTTTTTCGTGGCTGGTGACAGAAGTTATAGCTTTAATTATTATCATGGACTCCTCTATGTGTCCACGAGTGAATGTACCGAATGTCGACTTTTTAAGGTAAGACATTGGCACAAATTTTCTGAAGCCATGGTTAATTTCGTCCAACTGAGCTATAGGGAAGTGTTTGAAGCATCGTTAAACATGCCTTATTGTAAAATCAATCGACCAATGGCAAAAATAGCATATGGCTTCAAAAATAAAAGCAAATTTCACAACGAATCCAAGCGTGGATTTCACTGAGCCGATAATGCAATGGTTTTTTAAACATGTGTCTGGTTAAATTTTTCATGGTAAATGTTTGATAATGAAGACAAAATAACGTTGCATAAGGTCAAAGCAACACACAATATAGTTGAGTTAACATATTATAAGGTTGGGTTTTTCAAGAGAGAGCCAGAAAATTGTGCGACATAAACAAACATTTAAAGATCATTCGGCTCTGTTGTATGGAAGTTTTTTTTATCTGTTTTGTGTTATACGAAGTTCAGAATTAAGTTACACAAAGTTGCAACGATTGCGACTGTCTTATCCCTCCACTCTTTTCCCTTTCTTCCTCTGCTCCGATCGTTTGTAATTATAGGATCATACGACATTTTTTTTCGCTCTTTTAAAAAACCACCACCAAATGCATATGCTAGCTGTACAATCTTCATAGCACACAGTTCGAAGACTATACGCAAAGGGTATTTCTCATTAATCATAATGGGACTCTCGTATAAGTCATTTGATTTGTCGCTGAAGTAATCGTTGTCAAAGACTGCTGAAGAAAAACCTTGGCGGGTTTAGAAACAGCTGTACAACCTGCCTGGCAATAGTAGAGCCAATACATTTCACCAATTTTTCAGTTGATTCTGAAAAAGAAACAACAAAAATCTTTCGAACTAGAATAAAAACTGTTCAAGTCATAATAATGAAAAAAGACCAATTAAATAGAAACAAAAACATAATTAGTAGGTTAATTTAATATTAAAAATTGTTATGGTAACTTTATTTCTGGTTAAAAGAGGTAACCAATAATTAGTTAAATTAACAATAAAAATGATTTATATAACAATCTTCATAGTTAATTACATAAACAATTTCATTGTTAAATTAAACATGTATTGTTTCATTAAATTAACTATGAAAGTTTAACATTAACAATTTTCATGGTTAAAAACAATGCATTGTTAAAACAAAAATAATTATTTTAATAATAAAATAAATAATAATAAATTAAAATAATTTTAATGGCTAAAAAGCTCAAAAATGCATTGTTAAAACAACAATAATATTCTAAAATTAACAATTTTCATGGTAAAAAAATCAACCATGGAATAGTTAAATAAACTATTATTATTGTTAAATACCAGAAACAACAAAATGTTCAAATTAAACTTATATAACGTAGACACCAAATCATGTTTATTTATGGTTAAGTTAACCTTACAAAAGGTTATTTTTCTTCTCAGTGTAATTAAGAAGATTTTGGGCTAAGATTTAGGCTTAGACTCATGGACCCAGGGGACCGAAAAAATTTACATCTGGACAAAATAACCTACTACAGACAACAAATGGGCCTAAATTGGAGCGCATTTCGCTTCGAATCCAAAGTGGTCAAAACATGTGACCACTAGTAAATAAGTATAAGTAGAATTCTTGCTATTTTTTTTCTTTTTTTTATAGCGTAATGAGAACTTTGACAGATGATAATGTTAAACTAATTATTTCTGTTTAATAAGGCTTAGCAATTCAACAGAACAACACTCCAAATTGTAGAAATTTACAAGAAATCTGCCTGCGAAGTTCATACCGCATTTAACTTTTATTAATGAAGGTCATTTAAACGCATTAAAATTGACTGCTTGGTAAGGTTTACACGCTGGCCGCATCTTTGGGCCTTTTTTCTTTTGAAGTGAGGAATGAGCGCTATCGCGCCTAACTTAAATTTTTGTTTAGCTTACATCGATTTTCTGCAAAACAAAACAGTTTTTTTTCCAAAAGTGAAAAGAGAAAATAATTATTTTAAAAAAATATGGTACTAAATAGAAATGTGTACTAAAAGGTTTAATCAAAGAAGTGTCGCTAGAGCTTGAGATCACAACGCTACGGAAGTCTGTAATATCGAAGTTTGAAAAGTTTACTCTTCTAGAAAATGCACTAGTATAAAGTTCAGCGATAGATCATAGATCATTTTATAAACGCCCCTTAAATTTTCAAGTCATTGGACTTAGTCGTTACTCTGTTAGCTGTTTTGAATACTCTTTGCCGAAAGATGCCTTCTATGAATTTGTTGCCGACCAGAAATATTTAAGCCTCGTATAGTAACTCCATCCAACTATACAGAAGGTATCAGAAATACTTATAGATCTAGATCTAGTAAACCCTACACTGCACACATTCGACAGTCTGAGATGTCTTTTTACAATTAGAAACCTCCATTTGAAAAATAACAGTAAAAATTTGCGCGCCCTTCGAACAGGCTTTCCATATTTGTTTACAAGCCCCCGACCGGGATTTCCAGGGTCGGTGTTGAGAAATTCAATATTCGTCTCCATACAGTCTGACTATGCTTTGTATACTCTAGACTTCCCCTATAGGTCGTAAGACCTTTTGCATCGTTTTGAGCAGAGCTAAGTAATGACATCATAAACCTAAGCTTATTTTTAGACTAATCAGGAGACGAAGCCTGTCTGTTTATTAAGTTGTAGGCTTACCTCGATATTGCCGACTGCAGATCGCCATTTGTGGCATTCGGACTAAGTCTTTCTCTTTTCACGTGATTGCTGTTCATGTGCATCGCTGACGATAGCTGCTGCTGTCCGATGGACGACGGAAGGGAATGACTGTGCAGTTTATCGCTGGCATTGCTGAGTGAGTTGCCAATTGGATTTGGACCTAGGACTGAATTGCTATTGTTGCTGTGATTGCTGCTGCAGCTGTTGTTGTTGTGGTTATTATTGTTATTGATCGATGAGCAATTGTTGTTATTCACCATTGCCGCAGCAACTGCGGCAGCAGCGGCTGACGATTCCATGATGGCATCCTTGAGGGAATCGATCTGTGCTGCCGTCACCCTCGGGGACATTCGTTCATTTTTCACCTTCTCCAAGTACAAATACGCCGCAGCTGCTGCCGCCGTTGTGGTCGGTGTAACCGTTAAAGCCGCCGCCTGGGCAGCACTCAACGGTGGCGTTGGCGTTTTGCTCTGCTCACAACTGTTCTTGACGCTGTCAATGGAAGTGTTGTTGTAGCCACTCAGCAACATAGAACGTTCGCTGAGCATTTTATCGTTGATCGCCCGCGACGACGACAACCTGCTGCAGTACGGCTTGCTGTGACCCTCGCTGCGGTCACTGGGTGACGGCGTCAAGTCGGCGGCCGCCAAACGCTTTTGCTTAGTGGGTGCTCCAGCAATGGGCGGGAGTATGAGAATGTCGGGTTCGCACACCAGCGTGTCCTTCGCTATGTCGGCGACTGGTTTCAGCAATTTTTTGCGAATATCATCTGTAACAAGAAACGAAATAAAATGTCAATTTCATACTAAGCCTCAGCAAATTGAATGTGCGATAAAAGGTACACAAGTACGTATACGTCTGCTATAAGTGTGTGTGTGTGTGTAGTTGTAAGCATTTCCGATCGTCGTTTGTAGCCAGCGAAGGTGATAAGAAAGTCACATGTCAGAGCAATGCGTCACATTTGTACCGATAGATTGACAAGTGGCAATGAACTCTACACTCGCGCGTTCTACGAAAAGTAAAAAGTGTGAAGAGCAACGACAACAATGCTTGCCCGCCTGTCAGTCTGTCTGTCGGTCGGTCAGTATATACTTATTTTTGAACTGTATAATCAAACAAAACGCTGTGTGTACTCGTCTATTTTTCTATTTTTTTATTTTCTATTCATACAAACGTGTATGGACTACATTTGTACGCACACATACCTACACACTTAGTCGCTTATAAAACAAGCCCCACTCATGCTTACTCGTAGGTACTCGCTCTATGAACGCCGTGAATGAAGCCAGCTATCGAACTGAGTTTGGATTGAATTTTAAAATAGTTCTTAAGCTCGAGCAGGGAATATACGATAAGGTCGAGGTGTTAAAAAGCCGATGGCCAATTTCGTGATTCACAGAAAATATTTCCAAATTCACATAAAGTCGCTTGTAATTTGTAAACGAGTCGAGGGGACTTTTTCTAATCGGTGGGAATTAATCGAAAGGGACATTTAAACACTGAGCTAGGACAACGGAATGGATAATTCAAAAGTGTTTCATCTTAGCGTCCACCGGAAGCACTTTTAAGGGCGATTTGCATTTGTTTCCGTATTAAGTACCGGTCTAGTCTCTTAATACAGTTGAGCGACAGTTGGTCTGGTAGATCGAAACAGTCGATAGGTGGAACGGTAACGATCGATATCGGCTGCACGCAAATACGATGAAAAGGTCTAGTGGGTTGCTGGTTTTAACTTCAAATAGAAGAGTGTTGTTTAAGTTACGAAAATTCTCTGGACGTGTTGCCGAACTTTTGTGCGTCTTTTTAAAGTAAAGTGTACGCTAGCTAAATGGCCTCAGACCATTGATCGACTGATGATATGCATTTATGGTAAAATCATAAAAAATTGGTGGAATATTTTGGTCATATTTTGTTGTAGCCCTTAAAAGGCGATAATTCGATTGAGTGTATTCCCAAAGTAGTCCATATTAATTGAAAGGGACCGACAGTTTTTTATTTTAAATTATTCAATATTACGGTTCGACAATTAAGTTACCACACCCTTATACGAGTATATTACGATAGTTCAGATTCGGGGATATCTCTCAAAGTATAAGATAAGGAAGCATAACTAAGATCATCATTAAATCCAAAGCTTTGCACGTCAGAGCGTCTGTTTAAAGCACTAGAGCGACTGCGTGATATAATTTTTGTTCTAGATCAATCTATACCAAAAAACGGCCCTCCTATGGAAAACCCCCTGAGGAAAACTCCCTGAAAGGAAAGTTTCATGAAAATGTCATTTAAATAGGCTTGTCTTTACATCTCACTTAATTAAAGCTGAACTATGCAGAAAACATAAGAACTTTTCTATTCTCATGTTATTTAATTCAAATAAAATGCAGCAATTCAAATAAAATGCAGCAAAAAACTTGACGTTTAGGTGTGGTTCACTTACAACATCGGCCCTTAAAATTTAACCACCCTTAACAATTGAACTGTATAACGCATTGATTGGATGTTTCTTAATTGATAAGCTTGACAAGTATTTTACATGTAAAAAATGCAGTTTCCATGTTGGCCCCCATATACGACCGACAAAAACGTAATCTAATGTGTAATTACTCGTATAGTGTGTGCCACTATCAAATATCTGCTTATGTATTGGTGGCGGGGTTTTCAGATATTATCTGAACGTCATTCAATAGGTTCTCCTCGTTTGTTCCTTACGAAAATGGTAGGAAATATTATACACATTTTTTATTTCATATTTGCCTTGAATTTCGCTAGGACAAATATCCATATACGACCCTCAAAGCTTCATAAAATAAAATGGGAGGAAAACTATGTAAAGTGACATTAGACCCAATGGTAAAATTTAAACCGCATATAGAAAGCATCTTGAACACAGTCAACCACCTACTTCGTCTTGTGTACCCGGTAATTAACAGGAAATCTCAACTTAAGATACCAAATAAGATGTTAATATTCAAAGTGATATCGGTCCAATTCTACGGGGCACCTGCTTCGAGTACGGCAGCCGCTACTCATACGACGAAGCTTCAAAAAGCTTAAAACTAAATTTTAAAGCTGATTTATAGCCTTCCATGGCATAGTTCAAGACGACGACGCCACAATTCCGCAAAAGTGAACCCGGTGTTCAACAGATTAGAACGACATTCGGATTTAAACCATATTAGAGAGATTCTCTCGATGTAATTCAGATTAAGGTAATTCAGATTGTATGTACGCATGTGCTCTTAGTAACACTAATATCATATATAGTGCTTACGAAGAAAAGGTTAATTTGTACCTGAACTCCTTAACACGTCTGTCTATTCATAAATAGATCAATCTACATATTATTAAATAAACTGAATTGAATTGAAAAAAAATGTCTTGAATAATGTTCTGATTTTCAATTAATGTCATCTGAATTTCAATTGGTATTTTCTGAATTTCAATAGAAATGTTCAAATTTGCAATAGTAATTTTAATAGATGTGTTCTGCATTTCAAATGTAATTTCTCAATTTTAATAGATGTGTTCTGAATTTCAAATGTAATTTCTCAATTTCAATAGATCTTTTCCGAATAAGATGTAGAAATATATAGTAAACCGATGCCCAAAATTAACACTTGTCTCGGAGTTACCATTACACTGGGTGTAACGATAGTCCACATGGGTCAGCAAGCTCTAGGAATTCTAAAAACTGACCCCTTCAACTTATGCTGGTAAAAAAATGAACGAAAATTCTCTCCAAATACCACTCGTACACACTGATCTACAAAAGATTACAATCGACCAGGGCCCCCTGTATGATACCCTACACCATTGTGGCCTACAGAAACCTCATCGTACTTGAACGGAATTTACAAATCTGGAGCGACCTTTTGAAAAGGTGCTATAAAATGCATGGAGTCGTATAGTTCAATTTTACTGGGTTAATAGAACTTAATATTCAGATAAAAAACATTGAAAGCGTACAGCAGGCATCTTTGTTAAAAAAATAATTAATTAAGAAAAAGTTAAAAAATTAATATATAAAGGGTGTTTTTTATTGGGGTATAGAACTTTAAGTTGGCATCACTTTTTTAACTGGCGGCCATTTTGTCAGCTGTCAAGTGATTAATATTTAGTTTGGTTTGCCATTTCATCATGAACAGGTTGACAAAAGAACAACGCTTGCAAAATGGGCCGAAAATGAGATTCATCTCGATGCTGATTTTCATCACAAAATTTTGTTCAGTGATGAGGCTCATTTTTGGTTGAATGGCTACGTCAACAAGCAAAATTGCCGCATTTGGAGTGAAGAGAATCCACATGAGACCCTTGAGACGCCATAACATCCACAAAAACTGACTGTTTGGTGTGCTCTATGGGCTGTTGGAGTCATTGGGCCATACTTCTTCCGAAATAATGCTGGAGAGTCAGTTACCGTTAATGGAGACCGGTATAGAGCCATGATAACCGACTATTTTGTTCCCGAATTGGATGGCATGAATGTGGATGAGTTGTGGTTCCAACAAGACGGCGCTACATGCCACACAGCGCACGTCACAAACGAATTATTGAAGGAAACATTCGATGAGCGCATAATTTCGCGGAATGGACCTGTCAATTGGCCACCAAGATCGTGTGATTTGACACCATTGGATTATTTTCTTTGGGGATATGTGAAGTCGCTCGTCTACGCCAACAAACCAGAAACGTTAGGGGACTTGGAAGCCAACATTCGTGGCGTTATTGCCAACATACGGCCCCATATGCTCGAAAAAGTGGTCGAAAATTGGACCTGTAGAATTGGCTTTATTCAAGCCAGCCGCGGCGGCCACATGCCCGAAATCATATTTAAACATTAATGGCATAAAATTATCCTTCCAATAAAGCCAAATTGATGGACATTAAAACGATTTTCTTGTGTTTTATTTCAATTCGAAGTTCTATACCTCAATAAAAAACACCCTTTATTAGAAAATATATATTAGAAAGTTTGATAAACTAATTTGTAGGTGTGTACCTAACATTGACCTATGTCAAATTTCAATGCGAGATGCTACGCCTCGGCACGGAACTTCAGGCATCGCCTTCGCATCACGATGCTGTGTGCGAGTCGTATTTGCCTCTGTGGGATAATGTTTTCATACCTTCTATAGGGTGATCCATCTAGAGGTATTTTTTCAGAACAAAAAAAAATAAAAATTCAAATCAAGCGTGGAATCTTTATTGGTAATTTGAAACGAAATTGTATGGCATTTATTTTTTGAATATAATTTCCTTCAAATGTTGGCCGCATGGCTTTAATGACACGCGTAATGTTGGCTTCCAACTCCTGAATCGTAGCTGGTTTGTCAGCATAGACTATCGACTTTACGTAACCCCAGAGAAAAGTGTCTAAATGTGTGATATCACTCGATCTAGGCGGTCAACTCACCTGTCCAAAACGTGAAATTAGCTGCTTTTCGAAATGACCTCTCAATAGATCCATTCTTTAAGCAGCTGTATGGCAAGTGGCACCGTCCTGTTGAAACCAAGTGTCGTCATGATTACGGGCTTCAATTTCAGGCAGCATAAAGATCGTGGCGCTATAGCGAGCACCTTTCACGGTTACGTACCTTCCATCATCATTTTTGAAAAAATATGCATGGATGATTCCACGAGCTTATAAACCGCTCCAAACCGTGGTTTTCTCTAGGTATAATGGTACCTCTTGAACTTCTTCTTGTTGCTCTTCAGCCCCAAATGCGGCAGTTTTGTTTATTGACTTTGCAGTTGAGCCAGAAATGGGCCTCATTACTGAACAACATTTTGGTCGAAAACAGCGGATCTTCCCGTTTCTCACCGAACGCTCATTTCCATAATACAGTTGCCAACATTTGAAGGAAATTATTTTCAAAAAATAGATGCCATAAAATGTCCGTTAAAAATTACCAAAAAAGGTGTGGAGTCTTTCATTTGAATTTTTATATTTTTGTTTTGTTCTGAAAAAATACCTCTAGATGGATGACCCTATATACGAGATTGATTGAGATTGAGCTCTCCAGTTGCAGTGGTGACACCGCCTGGCGTCATAGCGCCGGCAGGCCCCACGTGAAAGTTACACAAAATCTCTGACAATTCCATCATTTCGTTGCATTTGGCAAATGCAGAAACGCAAACGAATGGAAAAACTCGATACCAGAGCAGATATTTGGATCAATGGCTATGAGCTAGTTTAGCGTTGGCAAAAAAAGAAAAAAACAAAAATAAAATGCCACAACAAATAACTGCAACAGCGTCAGCGGCAGTAACTCCGGCAAATCCAGTTCACTGTGATGGTAAGTGGATTGAAACGATCTAAAAAAGTAACACCGCAAGGTAACGGTATTTGCACCTTAATTGAAATTTCATCGAAGCACACACAATATGATGAACGGTAAACGAGAGCTAGTCAGTCAGACGAGTGAGCACAAATCTTGTCTTATTCACCGGCGATGCTGACGATGCACAGTGGTCCGAAACAGTATGCTAGTGAGAGTACAGAACTTCTTTGGCGGCGAACAAAAAAAAATAGACCTTCTAAGACCTTTAAACAACAACAAATTTGTAATAAAACTTAGGGGAAGTAAAAACAGCTCCGGAAAATTTTAAATTTCTCTGGATGAAATGATATGACTGTTATAAGTTTCTTGCAATCGAATCCGCATCTGTCTGCTAAACAAATTTAGCATTAAATATGACATAAAAAACTTGAAAAAAACTTTGTCACTTTTGTTTGACTTACGCAGATATGCTACCATGGCGTTATACGAGCATGTGCCTTAAACGATTGTTTTTTAATATCTCGAAAATCGTGAGAGTAGAGTCCAATTATCAGTAATTCAAAGAAAACAAAAGCGCTAAACGGTTCGCCGACCCTTAAAAAGATCGTCCAAGTACATGTCGTCAATATCCAGCCAAAGCAAAAATATGGTTTTTATGTCTCTGTAGCGCTAACCGTTAGCCAAAAGGTATTTTCAAAAAATAATGGGCCAATGATGCCACCGCTCTAAAATCCGCACCAAATTCTCACTCGACAGATGCGGAAGTACTGCTCCGTAACATAGCCGCCGAAATGAAAATGATAATTGAAAATGAATGAAAGATCCTTTGTGGGCAAAATCGTTACCCATTTTGAGCTGCTCTAAGGCCCAAACTAAGTAGCGATAACAAAGCGGATGGGCGTGTGCCTTCAACTTGCAAGTTAATCAGACCTTGTAAGAGAACAATGCAAGGCTTAGTGCTAAATTCTTAACGAGATGGCGCATATCATTTTAAGCGGTTAAGATCGATGTAGAGTCGATGTTCCTGACAGGCGTCGAAATTGTCCTCTACGAGTTCCATGTCTGTCTAACGAACTTTTTGCACAAAGTTGCACGGAATTCTTGTCAAGATTTCCAGTAGGTGTTACTGGCTATATATCAAATATGATTAAAAACAAACCAGTAGATGCACCACCCGATGCAGTTGGTAGCAAATCGCTTGTTCAGTTTTAATGTCCGCTTGTCCCTAGAAAATGGTAACATTTTGTAGGATAGTGTAACTAGTACTCGTATTTTAACTTTCTGTCCAGTATTATTGCTGTTGTTGTAAGAGCAATAATTCGGACGATCTGTTAATAATGGGTGATCCCTTTTGACAGATCACGTGTGAGTCGTGTCATGCTGTTCTGTGAGCAAAGTGTTTCGTGCACTTCGTTCAAGATATGGGTAACTACTGAGCGTACTATTCGCAACACCATCACCCATTTTGAGACCCAGCGTTCATTATTGGATAATATTCGACCGAATGACCACGTTCATCACGCAGCGAAGAAAATGTAGCGGCCGTAGCTGAGAGTGTACACCAAGACCGTGGAGAGTCGATTCGGCGCCGTTCGCAGCAACTCGGACTGACGTATGGAACGACTTGGCGCATTTTACGTCGAGAGCTTAAATAGAAAGCGTACAAAATACAGCTTGTGCAAGAACTGAAGCCGCCCGACGTTCCCAAGCGACATCGCTTCGCTCTATTGGGCTCTTGAAAAGTTCCAAGAAGATCCGACGTTTTCAAGCCAAATTTTGTTCAGCGATGAGGCCCAATTCTGGCTCAACGGCAAAGTCAATAAACAAAATTGCCGCATTTGGGCTGAATAGCAACAAGAAGAGGTTCAAGTGGTGCCATTATACCCAGAGAAAACCACGGTTTGGTGCGGTTTATAAGCTGGTGGAATCATCGGTGAATATATTTTCAAAAATGATGATGGCCGGAACTTAACCGTGACTGGTGCTCGCTATCGTGCCATGATATCGATCTTTATGCTACCTGAAATTGAAGCCCGTAATCTTGACGACACCCGGTTTCAACAGGACGGTGCCACTTGCCATACAGCTGCTTAAACAATGGATCTATTGAGAGGTCATTTCGAAAAGCAGCTCATTTCATGTTTGGGGCCGGTCGATAGGCTACCAAGATCGTGTGATATCACACCGCTAGACTTTTTCCTGTGGGGACATGTAAAGTCTAAAGTTTAAGCGCTTCGATTCAGGCCTTGGAGCAAAACATCACGCGTGTCATTCGCCATTTACCAGTCGAAATGCTCGAACGAGTCATCGAAAATTGGGCTCAACGGATGGACCATCTGAGACGTAGCCGCGGCCAACATTTGATGGACATAATCTTCAAAAAATAAATGCCAAAGAATGTTCTTTCAAATAATAATTAAAAACTCCCCACTCAATTTGAATTTTCTGTGTTTTTTTCATTAAAAAGTAGGGAACCTCGAAATGTATCACGCGTTATAAAATTATACTTTGCATATGCAAAATCAATGCAATGGTTCGAATATATAGATCGGTAAACTAGAAGAGACCATGTCGGCAGCACACATGCTCGGCCGAAAAGCCGTCCCAAACCAAGGGCAAAACGTGCGTCTACCAGGCAGTGATGTGATTGCTTTAACTTCGCTGATTTACTTTTCCTTCCCTTCTTCAACAACAAAAACCTGAGCTTATTGGCTTGTAGAATAATCCACGCTTCCAACAATAAATATAGTTTTGTAAGTCCGGTTCGTCTATAGGGGATCTGCTTCGATATCCAGGTATGCGTCCAAATAGACCTGGGGATCAGCTGAGTGGGCTTGGCCGGGCAATTAAAGAGATGCAGCACGTCAAACGTGCGGAACGTTGCCCTCAATTCGCTCCCAATACGAATTGAGGCGGCTGCACCAACCGCAGCTCACCAGTTTTTCTTGTTGTTGTAGCGTCAACTTATATGTCGGGGTGACAGCCCTTGGCCGAAGAATTGCTGCTTCGGGTCAATTCGGCCCATAAATCCAGTCGCCGTGAGATTGATTTCATGTCTTAACGCCTGCACAAAAACAAATTACACTTCTAAGGCCGATTAGATACGAGTGTAGTAGCGTGAGTATCCGCTGTAATTAGTAGTTGTTAGGAGTATAAGATAGTTTACTCGTATAAGGTACGTTAAGTGTAACAATCGCTCCATGTTTCTTCCTATTTTTGCGGAAATAAAAACAAAATGGGATTTTGTCAGACTAATTTAATGGGCTGGCCTTAGGTCATTAAATATAATATAAATGTTTTAAATTCTATACAAATACATAAGTATGCCAGAAAACTATACATTAATGGACTTTTAATTTGTAAACCAAACTAACTTCTATTGGAAATAAAGAAGAAAAGTAGCGTAAGTATTTTCTCTAATATATTTTACAATCTCTTCTCAAAAATCTACTAATGTCATTAGCTGTCAAAATATTCTCCTAGGGTTGCCTTTTCATCATGCATCGTTTAGCGCCTGGCAAACGTGTAAATATTAAAAGAAATATTATCGAAATTCCAGTTCAGTGAGTTTGGTCAGCATAGCTTCTAAGTCGCACCGTGTACAAGTTTGACTACATTTTCGGACCCCACAGATTGGTGCGAACCCAGAAATATGGGTTTGTTGCCGATCAGCTTAATAGGGTTTCCACAGATTATGCTGACGCAATAGTTAAAGACCGGCGACCATAAAGAACGCTTCGAATTCGCAAATTAGGCGCTAGAAATGATGGCTGGAGCCAAAATCATTCATCTTCGCGGACAAGAAATATTTTTGGCTAGAGCCGCAAAATCTTTTTCAAGTTTTGACTGTTTGGTGTGATTTATGCCACTGTGGCATCGAAGGAGAACACGTGTTTGCGTGACATCCCTCGAATATTCAATTTGCAGTAGCTATGTATGTGTGATATTCCATTAACAACGTTATTATTGAGGCTTCAAAATAGAGCTGGAATCAATTTGATGTCTCCCGCTGTTGTTGTTTAATTTACAATTATTTTTCTTCGTTCTTATCTGGTCACCCTGAAGAACAGGGCAATTGTCATTCGCTTTCAACCACTGTGCACAAACTATAGTTGCAGAGATCGCTTCATAATTAGAATTTCTGATTTCATTTCCGGTCATGCTGGGCCAAAATTGCGAAGTGGCAACTCTGGCTGCGAGTGGTGCCACAAATCAAAAGTCCGTATTTCGATTAATTCCAAACACCTCTGCCCATTTAAACGGGCGATCTAGATCGGCATTTAGTCGCAGAACAACAACAAAACCAGTCTCCGGTCTGCTAGCAAACAATGGGCATGCCATTGGCATGCACATGCATGGGGAGAGGGGCCTGTCTTCTCGCATGCACTCTTTCCAAACAAACAAAAGCATCTCCATCAGCAATAGCTGTGGCAGCCACAACGGCATCATCAAGTGCCGCAACTGGGTTGAATGTCTGATTTAGGGATTGGAAAATGGACACAAAAACCGTGCTGTGTCCTGCACTTGATATGGCATTTCTCCATCAGCGCGTCTCGATGTCAACAGACATTGAGCGGCGGCCGGTCGGCCATGTTTTGTTGGAATATTCAGCAATTACTGGACATTTCAAAGAAAATAAAAAAAAAAACTATTAGTCAACAACAAATGGCTTTGGCAGCAGCAGCCTACTACTGTCGTCAGCCGCGGGAGCAGAGACAGGCGGGCGGACGGCCGCACTGTCGTATGGTCAGTGCCTAGGTCGGTCTATTCCAGTCTCATCGAGTCGAGTCGAATTGCATTTGATGGACTACGTACGAGTGAGTAGGTACTCGTTCATACAACAGCTATTAGCATTAATGCCCGGGTATCGTTTAGACCTAACCACCACCCCCCTCTCCACCTAACCAGTCACTACCAGCAACACGCTCACCAACCACCCTATCAAGCGACTTGAGCGTGGCGATGTTAAGCGTTCAATGCACTGGATTTTATGTTTTGCCATTTGCTTTGTTGTTGTTGCTCTTGTTGCCTATGCATTTCAGAACAGGTGTCAGAGGTGTGTAGCGAGCGTTGGTCGCCACACACTTACACTCAAACTCACGGTCGTGTTCATGTGAGCAAGGCTTCATCATTGCAAATCACATGCGATCCATTAAAGTGGCCGCGTTGCGGTTGTTGTCGGTGCCTAGATTTCTTATGGCCATGGTCGCTGGCTGCAGCTGGCAGCAGCCGTGAATCAACGGCGAAGGAGGAGCGCTCAAAGTGCTTCTGCTTAAACTTGAGCAGTGGCGGCGGTGTGTGTTACTCTGAAAGTAATGCTGAACTAAATATTAATTGGCGCATGGGTTCACATCTACTGGTCACTCACCATCAGCGCAAAAGTATCTTTTTCAAGCCATCATCACACTTACCACACTCACACACACACGCTCGCATCCGTCGTTGCCACAACTTTTGAGTCACTCAGAACTTGCACACATATGTACGTACGAGTATCTGTATGTAAGTATGTGCGGATTTTCTTCGACAGCGATTTGAGGCAAGGTATGCATTTCACAGGTGCCATACATCTGGCTTCAAGTTACTTTCATTATGACCACTTCAATTGTACCCCGCACCAGTTTGTGGAACCTAGGCTATTAGGTTAACCAAGTCCCAAAACCACTCGTCAACAAAATAAAGGAAACTTTCACGCGAATAGGATTTGGATACATTCGGTATTAGCCAGAATGATCCAAGAGACAGGTAAACTATTACCTAACAAAATACCAGTCAGGTCATGGTTGATTCTGAAAAGACACGACATCTCGCCTGTATACCCACACTGTGACGAGTAGACGAGAACACGTTGGTTTTAACAGCACCAGATTGAAGCCATCCCCATTCTGGGCCCGAACATGTTTTGGAAATTATGGTTCAATGTAAGGGGAACCGGGCTAAGGTCATCGTGTAGAAGGACCTGCGGAGATCGAAACGCGTTTGAAACCTTGAAGCAAGACCCGATGATACGACGATAGCGTTAACGCTAACCAGCCCTCGTGAAGCAATAACTAACGGTAGGTCTGTGGGGGGGAGTGTTTATAGTATAGGGGGTGACAGTAAGCAGGTGCAAGCATGACTTCATGCCTTTGGCGCGGGCCACTGGTATCTATTTAGACTCCATAACTGAAGTGAGCAGGAAAACTAGTTTAGGATTAGCAAGGGAATAGTCGGCTGCTTTTGCGAGATGGTAAACTCGCTGGTTTGTATCGTCTCCTAGTTTGATCCACCATGGAATGTAACCAGCAATTCTAACTAATGAGGGGTTATGTATGATCTGGCCAAGCCATGCTTAATCATATTTTATTGACGATGTATGATCCCCACATAGAGGAGCTGGTCCATGTGTCTATGAATAGTCGCCGGGTACAAAATATGTTTAACCAACGCGTTTTTGGCGGTTTTTGTTTTTTTTATTTACAACAACTAATGATTTCTCGTATGGCTTAGAGAGACGACTGACATTAACTAAGTTAAGCGTCAGTAGCTACAGTTTCGAATAAATTCGTGTCAGTGCAGCACACATAAAATGCAAGTGTTTATATACAGCATAGAAATGTATGGAATAAGCACAATTTAAACTTAGTTGTTGCGAAAATGTCTAACTAGACCGATTCAGGTTAGCACGAACAAGCGGGACGTATCGGTTGATGAACGGACTCAAACTCTGGAAAAATCACTATATTTTTTGGTTTCTTAAGGGTTTTCGCTTACAAAAACCACTATCAACTCCGCATTTTTCACATTTTGCTCACAGTTTTAACCCGTTTTGGATTACATTTTTGGAAAGCGTAAAGTTCAAGAGTTATGCACAATCAAAGAATGTTTGTTTTAAATTTTCCCCGATCATAAATTAGTATTTTTCATTTGTCGTCTTAACAGTACATCCAATTAATATCATTCGATTTATAGGGCAAAACATAGGCTCATATTTGGAGTAAAAACATTAATCACATCAAGAGCTACAACCGTTTGAATTTCATTTAACGAAAATCGTGTTTTGCTATGGCAAATTAACTTGTAAATGGAGAACATTACACAGATATGAGTTCAAAAGAAACAATTAACAATGATTCGATCTCCTGCGCACAAGTCAAAGTATTCTCCATCATGATTAAATACTTTTGCATGCGCTCAACCCAATTGTCGAAGCACTTTTCCGCTCCGATTGAGACACCTCCCAAACATGCTTCTTGAACGCTTCCACAGCATCTTCTGGCGACGAAAATCGTTGACCACGCATTTTTTCTTGATGCGCGGGAATAAAAAGAAGTCACATGGGGGCCAATTAAGGGCTGTAGGGCGGTCGACTCATCAATTCGACGTTTTGGCCGGTCAAAAAGGCGCTGGTTTGAGCCGATGTGTGAGAGCTCGCATTGTCATGGTGCACAATGATTCGTCTTCTCTTGTTCGTTTTTCGAATTTCTCCGAAGACTTCAGGCAAACAAATTGTGGTGTACAACTTAGAATTGACCGTCCTACGTTGCTCAAGCGGAACAGTCGCCACATGGCCAGTTTTGCCGAAGAAAGATGCGACCATTTGCTTCGAAGTGCTTCTTCCACGAACAACTTTCGTTGGATTTGGATCGTCTTCGAATGCCCACATGGTCGATTTCTGTTTTGTTTCTGACTCATACTCATAGAGCCATGATTCGTCACCTATGACGATCTTATAAACGTCTTTTGATACACCGCGATCGTATTTTTTCAAAAATTTCTTTGCACCAATCGACACGAGCCTTATTTTGAGCGATTGTCAAATTGTGCGGGATCCAACGAGAACAAACTTTTTTTACGGCCAGGTGTCCATACAATATCGAATGTATGCTGGTGGAAGAAATGCCCAAGGAGGTCTCTATATCACGGTATGTCACATGACAATCTTGCATTATCAGTTCACGCACGTCATCAATGTTCTCTGGCACAACGGCCGTTTTTGGACGACCTTCGTCTTTAAGCGAGCGTCGGCCACGATTAAAATCATTAAACCAGTTTTTCACAGTGCTATAGGATGGTGCTTCATCGCCATACAAGGATTTAAATTCATCGATACACTCTTGTCGTGATAATGCACGTCGAAAGTTGTAAAAAATGATGGCAAGAAAATGTTCACGAGTTAATTCCTTTTTTTTGCCAAATTGATTTTTTTCAAGTCTCTGTAATCAACACAAATGATTTATATAACAACCGTAGTGTGCTCACCAAAAGATTCCTTCAATAAGTTGGTTGCTTTGTTGGTTGTGTGGCATGTAGCGCCGCCTTGTTGGAATCAAAGGTCGTCCACATCAGCATCTCAATTGAGGCACGAAAAGTCATTAATCATGGCTCTTTAACGTTCCCTATTTTCTATGTTTCAAGAAATATGGATGAGGATTTAACGGCGTCTCAACAATGGCTCGTGGATTTTCATGACTTCAAACGCGACAATTTTGGTTATTAACGTATTTATTCAAACAAAAGTGAGATTCATCGGTAAACAAAATGTTCTTGTAAAAATCACGATTGGTGGCCATCACGTCAAATCGTTCACTACGAAACGTTGCAAACGTTGTTCCGGAGTAAGTCTATTCATTATGAAATGGCAGACCAAACTGAGCATAAATCAAGTGACAGCTGCCAAAAAGACCAACTCCGGAAAAAGTGGGTCCAGATTGAAAACCACACGTCTAAAAAACACCCTTTATAAAGGAACTGATAACTCAATACTTGGAAAAAATAGCTCAAATTTAAACAAAACTTGAAGTTTACATGGGTACTTTACGTGCGTAATTTCGCCTTTTCGCGTGTTAAAAGTCCTTCAAATCCAATAGTGAGATTGTTTCGATGTAACTAAGCGCACCTGGCTACGGCTAGTTAAAAATGTTTGAAAAATCGAAGAAGCAGAGAAATATACGAATTTGTATTTGTATGTATTGTATTTTTTGGCGGTATGCCATTAGGCCCCACGTAAACACATTCCAAAGTCAAAATGAAATTAGGCCCCAAAAAATATATGGAAAACAGCAACACGAAATTTTATGGTTCTTTTAGGGCCTAATTTCACATTTTTATTGGGGTATATTTTCATAATGCAATTAGACCCCAAACGCTTGTATAATAATAGGGGCATAATTACATAATTGGGGCCTTTGTTCACATTTTGGGGTCTAATTTCCTTCGGTGAAGAAAAGAAAGCGTTAGTTTTTTATTGAAAATTATATAGTTTATTACCTCTGAACTTAGTAATAAACTTGTATAATATCTTGTATCGAAACAGTAAATCTGGTTTATGGCTTTGTTAAATTCACGTAGAAACTATTAATAATAACAAATGATTAAGTGCAAAAAGAGAATGTGTCAAATATTAACATTTACACACAACCGAAACTGTACGCAAAAGATTTTCTACACGTTTTGGGACCTATTTTTGTACATTCACTTTGTAACACATAAATGGAAATTACACCCCAAACCCAAAAATGAAAATAGACCCCAAGTTTACACAGAAAACTACAAATCGATATTTTGAGGCATATTTGCCTTTAATAACCTCTACGGAATTAGGCCCAATAAAATTTTTGGCGCCTATTTTCGTTTTATGTTTGGGGTATAATTTCGTATACGTAATACAATTAGATCCCAATTTTGGGACCTAGTTTCCAATTTGGTTTGGGGTGTAATTTCGTGGGGCCTAATGTCATGCCGTCATAAACTCCCGGTTGCACAGTGTGTTAAAGGGATGGATTTTTTAAATGTAGTTACACTTATTTTTAAATATTCTTACTACTTATATAGGATGATCCATCTAGAGGTATTTTTCCAGAGCAAAAAAAAAATATAAATTCAAATCAAGTGTGGAATCTTTTTTGGTAATTTGAAAGGACATTTAATGACATTTATTTTTTGAATATAATATTCTTCTAATGATGGCCGCAACTTCGCCTCAGGGTTTCCATTCTGAGGGTCCAATTTCGGATGACTCGTTCGAGCATTTCGACCGGTATGGCTTTATTGACACGCGTAATGTTGGCTCCCAAATCCTGAACCATAGCTGGTTTGCCAGCCTAGACTTTGGACTTTGCCTAACCCCAAAGGAAAATGTCTAGAGGTGTGATATCACTCGATCTAGGCAGCCAACTCACCTATCCAAAACGTGAAATTAGCTGCTTTTCGAAATGACCGCTCAATAGATCCATTGTTTGAGCAGCTGTATGGCAAGTGGCACCGTCCTGTTGAAACCAAGTGTCGTCCATATTACGGGCTTCAATTTCTGGTAGCATCAAGATCGATATCATGGCTCAATAGCGAGCACCATTCACGGTTACGTTCTGGCCATCATCATTTTTGAAAAAATATGCACCGATGATTCCACCAGCTTATAAACTGCACCAAACCGTGGTTTTCTCTGGGTATAATGACACCTCTTGAACCTCTTCTTGTTGCTCTTCAGCCCAAATGACTTTGACGTTGAGCCAGAAATGGGCCTCATCACTGAACAAAATTTTGGTCGAAAACAGCGGATCATCCCGTTTCTTACCGAACGCTAATTTCCATAATAATATTCCATAATTATTTTCAAAAAAATAAATGCCATAAAATGTCCTTTCAAATTACCAATAAAGATTCCACACTTGATTTGAATTTTTATACTTTTTTTGTTCTGAAAAAATACCTCTAGATGGGTCACCCTATATATACAAGCCTTTGTACTTTACACATACATATCTACAGAAGTATATACATGCATATGTATGTAAATATTTACATATGTATATATAAGTGCATACATACCCATTTACATGAATGCACACTAAAACAGTCTTTTATGTTCTTCTTGTGTTCTGTTGCGTTCCGCGTTTCTTAGCTGAAACAAGTGGAAATTAATTAAATCAAAACTCAGCGATTAGTTGGCTATTGAGCATGCAGTTGCATGCCACCTTCGAATGCTTGGCTGAGTTTCGTCAGTGTTATATGGTGGTTGGTACCAAACATGACGCCCTGTCCAGTTGGTGGCGCATAAGTGGACTACCATCTGGACTGTACCGAGAGTGCAGAAACCCGAAACCCGGGTTTAGATTTTCTTTCAGTACTTTAGAAGGTTATCCAACAAAACAAGAAATTTCAAAGTATTCCAGTTTCGCAATAAACCGGTTATTCAATTGAACCGGAAAATAGCTTTTCTTCCACCTCCCGATCACAGAGAATCGCTTGAGATCAGAAAGATTCTTAATATTCTACATTACATAGCCATACGAGTACCTACACACTGTCATAGGTAGTAGCAATGAATATGTATAGCTCCATGGCTGGGGTGTTTTGATCGACGGGCTTAAATATGCACACTTTGTAAGCCACAATATTTTGATAATAATGGCGCTTAAAGTCGGTTTCCATTTGAAATGCAAAAACTCGAATCGCACAATCATCACAAATACATTCGTCAACGGATTGCAGCATGTCGCCAGAAAATTGTCGGCTTCGTAGCACATGCTCACGTACATATGTCTGTAGGCTTACAGCAATCACAACACCGACACTTACAACTTGCACAGTGGTTTATTCAACACAAATTGTGCATCGATGCGATTGATTTTAATTTCTTTGTAAAAAAAATTGAAAATATAAATATTTTATTTCTCTACATTAGCCGGCATCTACATTTCAAAAGAAGACAATTTTTTTTTACAAAAAGGCGAAGCGACATGTATGTTCGTGGCTTTTGTCAGAAAGCTTCGCAGCTGTTGTTGAAAGGAAACCTGAACTCTTAAAGACCAGGCCAAACGTAGCGAGAGCTACTTATGTAAATCGCACTTTTCGGCTTTTCTTCAAACAATTTCCTAAAAAAATACAATTCACCTTTACCACCTCTACGGAGATTCCACATTTGGTTTCCTGTTCAATATGTTACAGCAAAAGACCGAAATAAACAAACGAGCTAAACAAATTTAATTTTGCTTTAAAATCGCAAAATAAGAAAAATAGTCACTTGAATGTCAAAAGCTCAATATAAAAATCCTCAAAAATCATTACGAGGTAAAAAGTCAAAGACTTCTGGCGGATGGAAATTGATTCTGGACCACTGTGCGGCGTACCACTACCCTTCCATTTTGAAGTGTTGATGTCGAGGAAATTGATACTTTTCGTAAAATGGTAAAATGTAGCAATGCTTGAGATTCGGATACCTTCAAACGAGACTCTTAATTTTGGAACCTTCGGATGCATTACGAGTAGACTGCGGGCGCGTGAACACTTTAAAAATGAAACTTACATGAACATGGAGTTGTGCGCGAAGGTGTTCGTCACCTGCACAAATGAAGACATGTACAGTTGAGTCCGTTTATCGTCTTCTTTGTACAGATTCATCCATAAATTGCCGCACGTAGAATAGAATTCCAAGCGCATCGGTCTTTTTCGCAACAACTTGAGATAACAGCTCCTTTACCTGACCCATCCTACGAAGTTTTTGATGTCGTCATACTAAAGCTAAAGCAGTGTGTCTTTAGTGCCACTTTTTTAAAAGACCTTCCCTAATGTTCATCATTTTGTCAAAAAGCTTTTAATTACACCACAAAACAATACGAGTACATTATGTACGGCGATTATAGATGCGATACTTTAAGCGATGTGTCAAAACGGCTTACAAAGCTGTCTTCATCATCTAGACGAAACATCGTACAATCACCATAATTACGGGTTACCTTCTAGAAATACGAATAGTATTATTTGTAATAATTACGGCGAAGTTAGCCCTAGTCGAAATTCGACAACAACTGTTATAAGAGTGATTGTTTTGTATTGGGCCAAAGACAAACCCCAATAAAATAGCTGAGGAGAATTATACATAATTTAGAGATGAGGTAAAATATGACTGACACACTCGAAAAATATCTTGTGAGGATCGCAGAGTGGGGCTTTGCAAATAGAGTCGAGTTTAATGCTAGCTAAACCCAATGCTGCATGTTGAGCCATAAACGATCGACGGGCTTAGCATCGTTGGCACTATTGATGAATGGGATTGTTGTCGAGAAGTCGGACGCTCTTAATGTTCTGGGCATGGAAATTCAGTGTGATGTTCGCTGGAACAAACACATTTTTGAAGTGTCGAAAGATGCATGCTAGTGCTTAGGCTTTTTCAAAGCGGTGCAAGAAATAATTCACCTTCTTCGACCTCCTCAACGTCTACATCGCAAACATTCAGCCAAAAATGGAGTACAACTCTTACTTCAAGGTCTTCTTTGGAGTTTCTCGACCGGCTACAAGGGAGTGCGCTGAGGCTTGTTGGAGATAGCAGGGTAGCCAACTATGTTGTTTCATTCGAGCATCGGCGGATTGTCAGTTGCGTATCACTCTTTCACAGGTACTTTAATGGGATGTGCACTTCTGAGAGAGGTGACCTGATTCCGGATTGCAGAATGTTTGTCAGTAACACCCGCTTGTCTGGAAGTTCACATCCATTTGTTATTAATCGGTCGCACGACACATTACAGAGAGAATTCGTTCTTCAGCCGTGTTGTCCGTATGTGGAACAGACTTCCTGTTGTTGTGTTATGTATGATATGAACAGATTCAAGTCAAATGTCCCTCTTTCCTCCTCTACCTAACTTATCTTTCCGTTAGCGATACAACGCACTGTATATATAGGAGACATCCCCTGAGTGTTGGTCTTAATGTGAACAAAAAATGTCTTGATATAGCCAAGAACCAAAGTTTTTTTGTCCAAGTATTGTTAATGCCTCCATACCAAAGTCCTTTTCAATTATCATCTTTATCGCTTCAAAACCTAAAAGGAGCGATATAAAACTTTAAATTAATGGTTTGCATTTTGCCCAATTTACATTTGCGCTTGAATTATCTAGGAAGTCACATTTTAAGTCCGATGTTGCCTAACCTCGCACAGACAAGTCATGTTAAAATTTCTTGCTAAAAACCCGTTTCTTAAATGCAACTCTTTGTATATGGAAAGAAAAAGTTTTATTTATTTTGTTTCGAATAATCAGTGAAGTAATGCGTTCCGATTTAAACCTTTATAATCCAAAAATAATTATAAACTCTATTATCTAAAAGCACCATTCGTGCAGTTGAAAAAGGTCGTCTGCTGCAGCATTGATTCAAAACTCAAAGAAGTTGATAATTGCAGGCCAAAAAATTATATAAAACATTTTATTTTACTTCCACCTAGCTCGGTAAGCAAGTTTTCTTGAAATAAAAACCTATGCCACTTTTTTTTGAACGAATACCCTTTTATGAAACTTTTGACAATTGTCGATGGCGGGTCCAAATACGTATATTGCGGAGTAATTTTCTCACAACGACTTCCGAAATAGATTGACCCGCATATGTTAGTGCCGAGGACTCGGCGCTGTAGAGCAGCACAGGAATAATCCGTGGGTATGAAAGAGTTGGAACTTTGATTTCCCGGCAAACATTATTACAAGGGCTGCTATATATATTTCTGGCCTAATAATGAAAATGCGAATATTTACCATCAAAAATGGTTTTATTGTTTTTCAAAGTATTCTCCAGCATGATTTATAGACTTTTGCATGCGCTCAAACCAACTGTGGATGAACTTTTTCCGCTCCGATTGAGACACCTTCAAAACATGGTTTTTGATCGCTTCAACAGCATCTTCTGGCGACAAAAATCGTTGATAACGCATTTTTTTCTTGATGTGCGGGAATATAAAGAAGTCATTGGGTGCCAAGTCAGGGCTGTACGGCGGATGACCCATCAATTCCACGTTTTAGCCGGTCAAAAAGGCGCTGGTTTAAGCCAATGTGTGAGAGCTCGCATTTCATGGTGCACTGATTCCTCTTTTCTTGATCGTTTTTCGAATTTCTCCAAAGACTTCAGGCCAACGAATTGTGGTGTACCACTCAGAATTGACCGTCCTACGTTGCTCAAGCGGAACAGTCGCCACATGACCAGTTTTGCCGAAGAAACACTCAACCATTTGCTTCGAAGTGCTTCTTCCAGGAAAAACTTTCGTTGGATTTGGCTCGTCTTCGAATGCCCACACTCTCGATTTCTATTTTGTTTCGGGCCCATACGCATAGATCCATGATTCGTCACCTGTGACAATCTTATAAACGCAGTTTGAAGCACCGCGATCGTTTTTTTTTCAAAAATTTTGTTGCACCAATCGTCACGAGCTTTTTTTGAGCGATTGTCAAATTCTGCGGGATCCAACGATAACAAACTATCTATCTCACGGTATGTCACATGACGATTTTGCATTATCAGTTCACGCACGGCATCAATGTTCTCTGGCACAACGGCCGTTTTTGGACGACCTTCGTCTTTGAGCGAGCGTCGGCCACGATTCATTAAACCAGTTTTTCACAGTGCTATAGGATGGTTCTCCTTCGCCATACAAAGATTTAAGTTCATCGATGCACTCTTGTCCTGATAATCCGAGTCGAAAGTTGTTTAAAATTATCGCACGAAAATGTTCTCGAGTTAATTCCATTTTTTTTTGCCAAACTGATTTTTTCAAGTCACTGTAACCAACACAAATGATGGTCGTATGTCAAAACGTTCTGAGTACGTTTACGCTAAAAAATTTCAAGCTTTCCAATGGAAATGTCAGATGGCGCCAGGAAACACTTAGTGTTGGTATCCAATAGTCCAATGTTGGTCTGTCGCTAAAAGGATGGTAAGTATCGATCTACTTTTCTTGGGTCTTCTCTAGGATTTGTCATATGAGGTCCAACAGGTTCTTTTGAAAGTCTTTGGCCTTTTACACAACGCACCCGCGATGGTTAGTCTGACAGGTAAGCCTTTGGCAATATCGTGTCCAGCTCATCGCCGCCAGACTTGTAGTTGTTGTTGTAGCGGCACGCTGACCTTAAAAAACAGCTTTATTTTTCTATAACTGTGCAATCGGAAAATTGAGATACTTTTTTAACTTATTGCATTCGTTCTTTTTAGTTAATGGATCGGAGTTCAAAATAATATTAGCAAAAAACAAGTTTTCCGTTTCCATCTGATGGAAAATGTGGTGCCGAGAACTTTTGTCTGTAACTGAACGCTTAAATAAACCGACATGTTCATAATTTGTAAATGCCTTCTTATGTCATGATTACCTTGAGTACATAATTTTGTTGTCATAACATGGATTTGCTTTAAAAGTACACATTGAAAGCCTTTATATCGCTCGCATGTCTGTATGTTAGGGTATACCTAATTGAGAACCCTTAACAACTACGTTATTTTTTTTCTCCAGGAGTAAATGATTGTTTATCTGCGTATGGAGTTCTTAAAAAGTTCGTCAACAATATTGCCACAGGCTTTCGTTTAAGTTAGAATACTAAAAACGTTTGTTTCTTGTGGAGAACGGGTCCCTAATTATGGGCATATCAAACTATTTTATGAACCTACAGGGATTGATCAGTCAAATGAAAAGAATACCACCTTGTCTGAAATTTGTCGTCTTTTATTGTACGTGGTTGAACATAAAATAGTTTGAAAATAGGTCTAGTGGCACTGCTGTCTCAGGTGTAAAAACTTTCAATGCTCGCCACACCTACTGTTTTCATCCGATTTGATGATATTGTTGTGTTTATGAAAAATAAACTTGAAAATACACATGTACATTTATTCTTTTCGCAAAGAGGACTTTACAGTGATAAATACAACAGAAACATCTCTTAAATCACTGCAATATTTTGATCGCCCGGTACAGTGACCACAACTTCCATCTCAAAAGTATAAAAGTTACTGTACGTTCTGATCAAATTGTTCAAGATACTTATAATTTCATCAAGGTTGTGCCACTTCTGCCATGGATGTGGCGCATTCTGGAAGCTATATTTTTGATCTAATGCTAGATTCTTACTTATGTCCCACAACATCACATTAAGGAACAAGGGGAAACTTCTCTCAGATCACTGAGCTGTGCACGAAGTTATTGTTATACTCACTGACCGGGACCTAATGTTTAATTGTCAGTTGGTCTTACCTGGGGTTGAACCTGGGTAAACTGACATGATAGTTGTACATACTTGCATCACACCTCGGCATCCATTACACCCACAAATACACACGAGGCAACCATCGAATCAACGTGTTGCAGAATCGTGGCTTGCTTGTTCACTACTCACGTTGCTACACATGAAGCAACGTTTGCATCAACATGACTGTGTTGCTATAATGGTAGCCTCGTGTGTATCTAGCATAATGAGCGTGATGGCAAATCGACGCTATTGGGTCCTCCTCAATTGCGAATGGTACGGCAACTCTGCGAATCCTTGTTATCATTAAGTATAAAAACAAAGAAGAAGAAGTAGTCGCTCGTGTGGTCGATTTTGGGGAATGTAAAATGGACGTAGGGTACGGACACTTTGCTAAACATGAATTTTCATGATGAAATTGCAAACTAACTTACAAACAAGCAAAAATGATAAATTTGTCGTCTTAGAGAAAAACAAATTCTATAAAAAAATTGTAAAATAATTTTCGAAAAACGACGAAAAGGATTACATTTTTATAACGATATCCTGCATTTTTTTTAAAAAGACTTATTCCAAAATGATAATTGTAGTACTTAGTAGAACATTTAAACCCAAAAACGACAATTTTTTTTCTTTAACAAAAGGATTACAAAAAGGATATAGGCTAAAATATGAGACATCGATTTTTCGTCTACCCTACTGAAATTAACTGAGCAACATATAAATACACAAAACCTGCGTTAAAGAATCCTTTTTCACTTTTCAATGAACATAATCCACAAACGATTTTACTTACGACCAGAATTTGTAAAACTCTTTAAGTCAGTATCTGTAAACTTTTTTAGTTTGTGTCAGTTAAGTCAAGGGGGTTATAGGAACTGTTCTATAGGCCAAAAAAATCTGAAGACTACCTTAAATTAACTAATTCGGATTGTACTATACATACAAAAGAAGCCTTGTCAACTGGGGACAGGTACCCAAACTTGTACAAACACTTAGGGGTAACAAATCCTGACTTATGTTTCAGCAAAAATAATGTGTAAAATCGCAGAATAGAACATTATAAGTTGTCACAGCAAGCGGGTTTGACCACCAATGAACAACATTCCTTTGGTACAACTGAACATTTAATTGTTTGTACCATATTATTATCACAGCTATCATCTTATGGAGTTTTGAACTGCATTTCCTTGTCTTCTTTGTTTGTAGTTCGTAAGTCTGTTCGCTGTGTGTTGGCTAGGATTCAACTATTGTGATAGTTAAGATCAGTAATCATTTCTGCCCATCTCTGTCAGGCTCTGAAAGAACTAAGGCGAAGGTGCGAATTGTATAGGTTTACTTGTAATTTCTGACCAAATAAAATGTATCAGTTACGCATGGACAAATGACCAACAATAGTGAAGTTGGACTATTATCAGAAAGCGGCGAACCACTTCGGTCGAAGTTTAGTTGAAGTCCCAGTACAAAAGTCGCTTCTTTAATCCCAACCTCTGCGAATGCCACATATGAGGTCTGATCTTAATGAAAATCGCCACAGATTACTTTGGGGGCCCGTTCTATATCTATTCGATAACAAATAAAAAAGTGACAATTCAGTGTAAAAATGCATCGAAAGATTTTCTTTCAGTGTACGAGTATGTAAGTATGTGGAATGAACTCACTGCAGATGGACAGGTTCTAAGCAGATAATCATAACACCCTCTCCCGTCGCCCACACAAGTGAGAGTTGGTTGAATTTGATCAGATACAAAAATAAACGGAAACATTGTCAAGTCTCCGAGTAATTAATTCTTGTAAGGGAAATCAAAATTCCAATGTATCTGTACGTATCTTTGTATTGTAGTTACATATTTATGTGTGTGCAACTAAAGTGTACTCGCTCTCGATCGACTGTGTGCATGTACATATGTATGTATTGTGCGCGATTGGAGAAATACTTCCTTGAACCCTTCCGACTGGCAATCAGTACGAGGTCGCGCTGCATTAATATGCTATCAATAACTTGGCCGACAGTCGACCTTTTGCATTCACGCCTCACTATCTCAGCCACCACCTCTCCCGGTCGGTCTTACACATCCACACACACTTACATACCTGTGTCTGCATGTACATCGATATTGTTCGTGCCTAGACACAAGTATGTACGCGATCTAGAGACGAATGTAAACTTTGCTGTCGGCCCAACGACTGCTAACGACGATGTCAACAATATCAACGTGAACAACGAACGACAAACACCAATAGCAGCAGCCAACGAACGAAACGGACGGACGGTGAACGGGATGGGGCTGAATATAAATGTGGTCTTATCAAATGGCAACAGAGCAGTTGACTTTTGTTGTTTTTGTGATTTTAATTGTTCACAACTTGAAGAGTGAACATTTATTTGTGTGTGATGTGTACTCGTACTTACTCTACGCTTTGACTTTTGCTCTGCGTTTGTTGTTGGTTTGTTTGCTATTAAATGAGGCGGCGGCGTCGTCGCTGTTGATTTTGTTCTTTTCGTTTTGGTATTTTGCGCATTTATACAAACGAAGAAATGGGAACAACAGTCAACAAGTCAAGTCACAAAGAGTAGTCGGCCACACGACGAGCACATCACAACACGGCCGAACCGAACTGAACTCTGCTGAACTGAACTGAACTGACAGAGCACATTCGAATAACGAATATCAACCAACAACTACTACCGCGTATTGTGCACACATACTCGTGCATGCGAATGAATGTACAACCAACCAAACATTGTATGTACATACATACGGACAAGTACGAGTACTTAAACAAACGCCAACACCGTCGCACACCACGCATGTACGCACGGACATTCAGACATCCAACACACGCACACGTGTAGTGGGGACGGGAAGCCCACACATTCATTCGCATGCGAGAAGTGACGAGAGTGGGACATACTCTTGAGTAAATGTTGTCTATGCTATTCCGCCTTGTTGTTGTTGCATTGTGGGTTTATTTATATATGCGTTCGATTACAAATTTCTGTACCCACCGACCCTAGAACGACGAGGGTATGTTAGGTTCATCAATTCATTAGGAGCACCTCGAAGCCGATAAGAATCCGAAGTGTACCCGCCATGACTTGCTTTTGGTTCATAAACACCACAGCGGACTAAAGATGTATGGCACGGGCGATTGGTTTGCGCAGACGAAAAAAATAGAAAATATAGGTTCAAGCTACGGCACTTTTGTGATTTGATGTCGATTAGACATTGATTCGATAAAAATGTACATTCATTCTATACACATGTACGTTGAATCTACATATATGAACATGTCTCTTAAATTAATGTTTAGTGAGCACGACTAGCATGCAAGTAACCCCAGGAGCAACGCCGCACAGTGGCTTAAAATCATTTTTCGTTGGCCAAAATTCTGTAACTTTTGAACCTAACATTCATTCATTTTTTTAATGGGTAGATATTTAGTTCAGCTTGACTCAGTTTTAATTACATTAAAATCGATTGAGGACAAAGTTAAACTTTTGATTTTTTGTAACTTTTGGAGTGAAATATGGTTTATTATTTTTTTATTTATTAAAAAATTTAATATTTGGATTTTAATAATAATTATAAATATTTGTTGTAATAATTCAATTTTTTAATGCTACACTCAAAAAATTTGTTAGACCCAAAAAAATAGTAAAATCAACTGGAGATTTTGCTTTCATTACAGAAAAATTAAAAAAATTTTGCTGTCAAATTTGCAAATTTGTTTACACTTAAAGAATATTTATACCTAAAAAAACGGTAATAATATTATTTAAAAATCTTGTTATTACTACAGAAAAATTTATTATTTTTTGCTGTCAAATTTGATAATTTTAAAAAGCATTTTTAAAATAAAAACTGCAATAGATTTTAATAGCATTTGTGACAATGGTAGGTTCTTTTTATTATTATTTTTTACTAATACCATGTTTTTCGTACTTGAATAACAATAAAAGGCAATTATAATTATTATTCATTTGACTCAAATATTGATTGCAAATATTCTATATTTAGTTCTGTGCTATTTCTGTTTTTTAGTAGTTTTTTGGCTTCTTCATCTAAATCCCGATGTTCCACTTTCCATTGATTGCGAATACTGAAGATGAACGTTGCGAATAATATATTAGATAGATCTTCATTTGTGGAATTTCGTGAAATTTTTTCTAGTATTGTGCTCTCTATAAAATCTGTAATCCTTGTTCCTTTTTTCCTGAGCCTCCACTGATAGTTCTCCAAGTGGCACCACATGATATTTAATGACGTCTTCTCCATGGTAAAGGATTTTGTGAACTGTTGCAGAAGAAACTGTTGGTTGTATATATTTTTGCAGTTTCCTTTCCTTTTCTAGAGTCAATTTCGTCATTGCACGCAAGTACTTCTAGGATTATTTTAAATCTGAAAATGAGGCTTAAGTCCACTCCTGTTATTTCGAATGCTGTTTCTGGTTCTGAAAAGAACCTTTTTGCGGTATTGCCATCATTTGTATTGCTTGACCCTTGTTTTGGCTGATCTATAATCAGTACAAATTTCCGGTATTCATCTTGAACATGTTTCTTTTTTGAACTTCTTAAATTTTTGTTGGGGTCGTTGTTTCTTATTGATCCTGAAGACCCGAAATATAAATCATAACTGTATCAAAATAATTTCTAGTATGTGTTCCATAAGTCATATTCTTGCATGTAGTGGTGATAATCCAAATTCATATGCATTGGTATTATCTATGATTTTGTCGGGACTTGATGTAATTGGGTTGATATTGCTTGACATGTAATGCAGCAATTGTAATGGTTCTAGTGGATGCAGTCTTCGTGTTAGTCAAAGCCTGACCTACTTCTCCATCTATCATTGTCAGCACTAATTGGTAGCTTACTTCAATTTGCTGCCCATCTAACTGTAATTGTAATGGTCTTTTTCAATCGCAATGGTACAAATGATACCATGAACACATCTGAGCCCGAAATATTTCCACATACAACTTGTTTGTATTGTTTTTGTCCCGAAGAACCATAACATCCACATTTACAAAAAGAATTAGCTTTGTGTTTCCATATTTCATTAGTGTTTCCATATTTCATTTCCTGTTATTGATTGTAGCAAGCGTTCGGCTGTGTGATCAAGTAGAGATTGTAGTTGTACCTCTGCCGAAATTGGTGTGATTGTAATAGTGTCCTTTGATGGCAAACAGTCTATTTTAGCAGCGGTTATGTGATGATATGCTGGATACAAATTTGAGCCCTTTTCAATCGCACGCAATCCAGAAATAATGCTAACGCCTCCTCATTTGTGAACTGTTTTGCATCGCTCGGAGTTGGTATGCTTTTAAGAATCCGTTTCGTTCTCACTGGACTAGCTTTAACAACTTTTTCAATGATATTCACTTTTGTAAATTGGTTCTGTGATCGTTATTGATGTAGGAAAGATTCTTTTATATTTGTACAACCAATTTCATCGTTAAACATCTTTAAGTTTTCGCCTCTTAGATCTATCGATGCTGTTGTCCAATGATTTTCTTCCAGCCTTATCTTGCTTTGCTGTTTCTGCAGCGATAGTAAGTTGGCCTTCTAACCAGTTTGCACTTTTTATATAAAACTTTTGTTTACTGTAGCTAACTTGTTTGTAGCGTGACGGCTTGACGAAATTAGATATTTGTTATTTTTTTGTTATTTTAACGTAATTAAGAACATCTTCCTGGTTTTTGTTTCTAAAATACTCCAGTTCTTTATAACTGAAGCTCTCCATATTTTTCTGAATATTTTTATTTGCGTTTGTTATGTTTTATCACTTGCGGATATACGTCCGTTTTTATTTGCGTTTGTTATGTTTTATCACTTGCGAATCACATCCGTACACTTAAAGGATTAACTTTTTACTGAGTAAACACTTATCGAATACGTAATTGTATAGATTTTTAGATACATGATATTCACACATTGATCTTTAATTTCATAGCAGGTATTACTTAAATTGAACAAACCTGCACTTGTTACCAAGACCTTAATTTCAGATGAAACTAATTAGTATGTCGCCAATATGGGGTTGTTTTTTTATCTTTAGTGGTTTAAGGGTGCGATTATTGACACACTTATAAAATTGTTTATGAATTTGGTTGACCCTAAAATTTAATAACAGGTAAATTTAGGAAGAGATCATATGTCTACTGTAGAACCTATTGTGATAATTTTTTGGCTTATTTTTTTGCTGATCAAAACAAAGCCATAAAACCCTTTCGCAGGTATTATATTAAATTATTTCATTATAAGCTATAAAACACCAACGCACATATTTAATTCACCATTGTACACGAGTACTTATAGGGCTCTTTAAATTATCGTAATTTTAATTTTTTTTAGAGTAATTTCATTAAAATGAAAAAAGTGTTCTATCTGCGGGTCATCGCGGGTACAAAAGTGTATATAGGGTTAAAGAAGACACTCCCACCTTGCTTCGGGTGGTACACGTTTCTTGTTCCCTATAAGTTCTATTCCACTAAAGTTTAAATTTGAGAAAAATATAGTAGTTTCATAAATATTTCATAACGCCCCTAATTTAAAACGCTAGAGCTGTGACCACTTACAACAACTAAAGACTATAACATTATAAAAAAGACCGCAGGCCATTATCGATGATAGCTTGCGAGTAGTAACCATTTATTTTTGATAAAAAAAAAACAAAAACCACCTGAAATTAAAAAAAAACAGTTGAGTTTGACAGCACGCCCACAATTAGCAATAGTTTAACCTAATTTTTTGGCTACCTTAATCTGGATATATAAGCTACAAAAAGGCGTAAAATTTTAAAAATCGGTGACAAAAAAATTACACTTCTGGCAAACGAAATCAAAATTTTAGCGCGGGTTTTTGGCGCGCCGGGTAAGTACATCTTAAAATAGTTTAGCGGAGGTTCTTTACCAGTACGTGTGGCCAGTGAATATGAGAATTGTATCGTGCAATGCTTACTGATTTGAGCGAAGCTGAGAGGAACTAAATAAAGCAACATTTTCTATCTTTTGAATTAAATGGCACCCTAGGAATTGAATGCGTCAATTAGGCCATGGCCGACTGTTAACAACTAGACGAAATATGTTCGACGACGATTTTATATATGTACGTACAATCATGGTCTTCAATCCAACATGAGAATTTATTGAAGGGGCGTGGCACTGTTCACTTTTTCATCAGGGTGTTACGTTCCATTCCAATACCAAGTGCTTCAAATATCATTGTCATATACTCGTATCGTCATCTAATCGTTCTTACGAAATAGTCTTTCGACGTTCTTGGTTGTTTGGGCGTTGCCACGCCCCTTGGCCAATAATGAAGTAATAAACCCTGTAAATATTTCCTGACCGAACTTAACACAAAGCAAAAATTCGTAATCGTAGTTGATATATAAATATCACTACTCTATAGATCTGCTTCAATCGTGCTCGTACAAGTTGATGAAAAGCGTTCAGGCGATGAGCGAACGATATCGTAATGTCTTTGCGAAAGATCATCAAGTGAAATTGCTTGATATAGCCGGTATTGTTATCCTCCCTTCTGCTATTGTGGACAATTTGAAAATAAAAAAAAACAAAAGCCTATTGAAAACTGACAGAACAAGATGGGTGCCGCGTTTGTTGCCAGAAAACACCATCGTGCGGTCACTTAAATCAACATTTTACCATGTTTTAACGCAATCCAAATTAATTTTACGTTGATACGTAGCCGACTTAATGCAAGATGGACTAACCAGCAAACTCCTAAATAAAATAAAATGGTTTATTGCTAATGCAAGTGAACCTAAGAAAGAAAATAAAGTTGCACCGGTTGGAGGTATAGGAAGGCTGTTTTTGGAATGTGTGATTCTCATTAACTCTCTCCGCACGCGTACGAGTAGGAAAACTTCAAACTCTGCCCCGACGGACTTAATGATACCGATTCCACACTCTTCCTACATTTTACTTCAGTTATGTTAGGAAACAAATAAAGCTTATTCCTTTGTTTCCGGATTTAGCGCTCTTTGAGGGCTCATTTAAATGAAATTTCAAAAATGTCCATAGGATATCCATTGGTATGGTTTAAATATCGAAAGCATTGACTGACTTTTCTTGTTGACAATGGGATCATCCAGACAATGGGACGATGACAATGGGATCAGCCAGAGCTCAAGTAATGTTCCACATAGGGATTTTATACTTCCATTTGGGTGTTTCAAACTAATGTACAAAGTCATAATACGCTGTTCCATAGTGTAGTGTTTGTTAATATATTGCACTACATAACAAATGTCAATGTTTAAATACAGAAAAGCCAACTACATTTGGCACAGCAAAAAGGGACTTTCGTCACGACAATGCGCCAACTCACTCCCATACACATGTACATACAAGTAAGTACATACGTTCCCCCAAAACTTATTAAGAATCGAACAGGGAACTTCTCTTACATCAGTGGTCTGGCCGGGATCCACTGTTAAATGCCGTTTTTGATCTCTTAAACTTAAATGGAATTGAGCAAACAACGCTGAGAATTGTTTCCGCATCCACTATATTCTTTAAGCCGTATTAGATTATGACTTTTCCCCTGGCTCTCGTACATTCCTGTTTTAGTTTTTTAGGCGAGAGGAGTGAAGGTGCACGAGGGGTAGACACGGAACGAAGTTTTATGGGTATTTTTGACGTTTCTCTTTCGTGTCATTCGTATTTGCGCTGTGTTGCTTCATATAGTTTCTGTTTTCAATAGGAACACTTCGGGCAACACACAAGTGAAAAAAAAAGTTTGAAAATGCAAAAAGTAGTGTGGACAAAAGAATTAGTGGAGTTCTTTCAACAATTTTCCATCTTTTGTTACAAAATTTCTTATTAAGAATGTAAAGGAAGAGAAGCAACTGC
This sequence comes from Hydrotaea diabolus, assembly GCA_963513945.1. Lineage (NCBI taxonomy): Eukaryota > Metazoa > Arthropoda > Insecta > Diptera > Muscidae > Hydrotaea > Hydrotaea diabolus. The sequence goes on from OY740717.1 coordinate 109,737,409, forward strand.
TGATTTAACGTCAAAACACCCCAACTATTGATGCACGCAACAAGTCGTAGTGTAATACACAGCATGCTGGCTTACCCAGGGTTTTCAAAAGAGAATTCAATAAAAAAAAGCCTGGGGGAAAGCCATTAGTGTAATACGGGACGGGAATGTTAAAGTTGAGTACTGCTCTTGAGATTTAGTCCTTCTAGGAAGGCGCAATAAAACCAGTGTGTCGAAAGACTGTGTTGGGCCATAACATTAAATGTTGGAGAAAAATGTGCTTTTATGTGGGAATTCCAAATAATTGAATTGCCTTCGCATGTTTCATGGAAGCATCTGTCAATAAAATTTTGAAAACCCCAAAGACACCACTGTCTTAGTTTCCAAAAAACCATCTGTGGGAAAGAATATTTGTCAATCAGCTCGTGACAAAAGTAACAGCCTTTTATTTAAACGCTTAAAAATTGGGACGCGACAAACACGGCATATACGCGTAGGGCACTTGAGGTTCGACTCGACAGCATTGAAATAACACTTTTACTACTTTACTACTTTGATACTTTATTGTTCATTCCTTCATTTGAACTTTTGTTTTTTTTGTCATAAGAAACTCAACGATCGCAACTGAGAATGGAAGAATGACAAAACTCGACATGTACGAGTACTCACGTACACACGCACACATGCACAGCACTTAAGGTTGTTGGAATTATTGTACGGGGGATGGAATGAGGTGGTGGTGGTGGGCGAGCGGCCGGTGGGGGTGTGGGCGAGAGGACCGAAGTGGAGGAGATGTGTGGCTGTTTGTTCTTACTTTGATTTGTGTTGGTATCGAGCGATAACACCCGACAAAGTTCACCGAAACGTTTTTTCAACTTTGAAGCGATTTCGGACTCGAGTACAATTCGCTGTGAAAGTTTTCAACTACTCGTACATACTCGCGCATGCTTCTTCTATCGCGTTGTGTAATTGCTGTCAACACATTGGAAAACCCAACCAAGACGATTGTTTAGCATTCCAATATATGTATACAACATACTTAGAGGACTTATGTTTTATCAATGCACCGAAAATACTTAAAGAAAGGAGGATAATGGGTTTGTAAAATTGAGAATCCTGCTACTTCAATCCGAGTGTTTCTTTTGTTTGCAAACTAGAATACATGCATCGGTGCAGTGGGCGGGCGCACAGTGCGATCAACATTTTTCGGTAATTCAATGTAAAATAACTAATGATGCTGTTCTATAGAGAAATATGAAAATTTATAGAAAAATTTTATTTTATTTTGTCTTGCTTGGCATCCTAAAAGAATTGACTTACATAATATGTGCAAGTAATTTAGTGGCCCATACATTTCATATGCACAATTTTCTGGATAATACTTGGCTTGAATAAAAATATAGCATTTCTGCATAAATTTAAAATTTTTTGGGCATATCGTAAACTGTCCAGCAGATATTCCCAAAGCAATAAGCCTTAAACTTATTTTTAATTTTTTATGGAAACAAAAATTTAGTTCAACCAATTAAATAAAAGATTGTAAAGTCGTCATTCGATTATAAATATTAAGAATAGGAAGAAAAATATATGTTTCTTTTAAAAGTCATAAAACCTGTTCCACATTTTTACATAAAACTATTGCATACTTTTAGGTCAGAAATTTATTGAATATTGATTGACAATTGAGATGAACAAGTTAATGGAGATATTTCAAAGCAAAATCATTCGATTTGTAGGAATAGCAAATGATTATTTTATGTAGTGCAAGGGAGTCATGGTCGGTGAGCTTGGCCGGTTTTGATAAAATTTGGCATGCACCGGGTTCTTTTTTCTAAAAAGTGGTTATACAAAAATTTAACACTATAGCTTAGATAGGATCAATTTTGATTGCATGAGCAGTAGGCGGTGGTCCTTGCCAATTTTAAAGAAATTACATTTTTTCTTTATTAAGTCAGTTTCTTAATTCAGGCAGTTTTGTAGGATAGTCTCTTGAAAAACATTTATAGCGTGAGGATTAATCACTTGACCAATGCTGCGGACATAAAAGAAAGAACAAATATCACCATCTTCTTAGCTAACCATGTCCATTTTGGCCAATTTGGGTAAAATTTCACTCTTCCTGTGCCTCAGGTGTTTTAGCCAAGCTTTAGTCACAATTTGGGTAAAAGCGGTTATATTATCATTAATGACGATTACAAAACGAGACGAACTCTTTCAATATTTAGTCGAGAGTAGGCTAACGCCTCATCCGTCTGGAGGTAAGGAGACCGGCAATATTTTTCCTACTCGTTCATAATCTTTTGGATTTGGATTGAAACGAAGAAAAGGGTTTTGCAAATTCCAGGAAGTACTTTCAAAAAATTTTTCACAAAAGAAACTTTAGATTAAGTACTTCCATAAAATTATTGCGAGTCGCCATGATGTGCAGGTAAGTGGGCCGCCATGGCGTGAAATTAAAAGATTTTACACCTCGTTAATGTTCTGTGCCAAGTGAAGTAGCGGTTAGGAGCCGGCATTTAACAATAGGTGCTGGTCAGTAAGTAGAAGACGTGCATAGCTCACAGAGTCGAGAGAAGTTCCCTATTTATATCTGAATGGGATGATGAAGGAAAGAAGAAGGAACGTAGTACAATATTTGATGCATTGAGTGATACGAAATTTTTGTTGGCAGTTTTCTGAAATTAATACTGAATATTTGAAAACTGCTTACCTCAGTGACGTACATTCAGAGCATAAATCGCTCTGGTCCAATTGGATTTAAACGAAATCCGTATTTGAACTCGTCTAAAGGGTGGTTAATTTTTAAGGGCCGGTGTTGATTTGAATAAAACACAAATTATTTAGGAAATTATTGTCATTTCTTTTTATTATGATAATATTGGTATGGTTCAATAACGTATGGAATAAAATATCGGCCAAATGGCCGCCGCGACCTCGGCGGCACACCTCTATCCGATGGTCCAAATTTTCGATGACGCTGAGGCATAATTGAGGTTCTATGCCGTTAATTTGCCGAATTACCTCATCCTTTAGCTCTGGAATTGTTGCTGGCTTATCGACGTACACATTTTCTTTCACATAACCCCAAAGAAAGAAGTCCAACGGTGTTAAATCACATGATCCAATTAACATCGCCACGACGTGAGATAACACGGCCATTGAATTTGTTGGACAAAAGAGCCATTGTTTCGTTAGCATATCGTCCACATCCATATCTTGCAATTTGGGCCATAAAAAGTTCGTTATCATCTCACGATAGTGATCACCATTCGCAGTAACTGCCTGACCGGCCTCATTTTGGAAAAAATACGGCCCGATGATGCCGCCAGTCCACAAACCGCACCATTCATTCGCCGAAATGCGGCAATTCTGCTTATTGACGAATCCACTGAGTTTTCTTTGAAAATTGATCATGCAATGTTGCAATTTCTTGCCACCATTCTGACCATTGTATCTTTCCATGGTTCAAATTGAGTTAGTCTGAAATTGAGAAATATCAAATGAAATGCAGAAAAAAATTGACGTTTAGGTGTGGTTCAGATTCAACATCGGCCCTTAATATTGGATCAGCCTTTATAGCAACACGCACGTGCATTTAAGACGAGTGGATGGAGGCCTTAAGCTGTCATTGAGAGAGACCCAAGACCTGTACTCTGCGGCTGTGATACCCGCTGAAGCATTTCCAAAATATCAAATAGTGCAGTCGTGCTTATAACTAACAATATGTGATATTATGCTCCAGCTCAATGAGAACATGCTCTTTAAGAATACAGAAACAAGTCCACTAGCAAAAATTCAAAACGAAAAGGTCTGAAGACTACTCTCAACCCTGATTTAAGAAGTACAATAGCCAATAGCCTTTTTTATGTTAAAATATACAAAGGCATCGTCAATTTATTACAAATCTGATTCAGAAATACACTTCCTCGTATGTATGGCAAAATTTTGTAATGCTGCCTCGGGTATTTTAAAAACTTCGAATCATGCAACGAAATAAAGAAATAGGCACAGCAGGTCTATCGTAAGTGCCTCCATAATATTCATATTCATATCTCAGCAAAACACAACTCTGTAAGCTGTTGACGACAAACTGGTATAACCACTGACCGGTGCCTACAGTTTGAATCCGGATTCTAACGGACAGCGCATTTTAAAAAGAAGATCAAACTCTTACTGGTTAAATCACCGGATGTTAAGAGGCGGAAAATCGCCACAAAAAATTGTTTCCTATCACCGAACCGGCGCATCTACCCAGCGGCTGTCCAATGCTTCAGAACCCGTGAACTGTCAAAAGATATATAATTAAGGGATGTTTACATCTTCCTTTTAACCCAAAGATTGATGGAATCCTTTTATGTGTAAAACTATCATGAGATACGAGTAGATTCATATCGGACTTGGTAAATTGTCAGTGCAGACTTTCCCAAATTCGAGAACTTTTCCAATTTATATTCGATAAGTGGAAAAAAAACTTTAAAAACTCGTAGCTCATTTAAGCCTGACGGCGCCTGATTGAATGATAAGGAACACAAAAATTTACTGTGTGTATGCAGACTTTTACTGTCAAGTGTATGTGTACGCGTACGTGTATCCGTAACTGTCTGGTTGCATGCATGAATGTATGTATGTATGTTTGTATGTATGCAAGTCTGTACAGTCGCATATGACATCCATCAATAGGATCGTTAAAGCTCACAAAGAAGTATTAACGCAAAGTGTAAAAATAAACAAACGAACAAAGTGAGACCGACCTCACCTTAAATTATTTCTGAGCACTGCTGCTGTCCGTCCATCCGTTCGACTGCGAGAAAAAGCAACAAGTGGCACTGAATACGACCGGGACGGCGAATCGTTTGTACCCTTTTTCTCTGGGTTTATATACGCGAAGCGGAGATTTGTACCCATTGTTGAGGTTACTCGATTGCGAAAAGTACACAGTGGACTAAAGAACTCTAAAAAAGATGCTACAGAAAAATCCTCTGAAATGTCATCGTAAAAAGTCAAACTTTTTGGGGTGGCCAATTTACATTTAACAAGATTTCCAAACTTGTCGAGCAAATAATCTATACTGGAGGCGAAACCAAAGACCATCCTGGTGCATGTCCTTAACCACCGGCCATAATAAATGGCTTATCATGACGCTGAAATGCTGACACTTAACCAAAGTGGCACACATTTATTTTGTAGACGATCAAATCGCAAGGAATGGTTACTTTATTTACTTAAGATTTGTCTTGAGATGGAAAATATCGGAGTTCCAACGGAGCTTCTGCATATAGTGCGGGGCTTCTTCATCAACTGGCTAATCGAAAAGGTACGCGCAGAGAAAAAGTATGGTTGGGGTGACAATATTCTATTGTTGGGTTGGTTGTGACACAACAATATTATGATCCTCGAAACAATAGTATGATTCACACAAAACCATACTATGATCACCACAACCATAGTATGATTCACACTCAACCATACTATGATCTCCACAACCATATATATGATCCTCACAACAATAGTATGATTTACACACAACCATACTATTATCTCCACAACCATATTATGATCCTAACAACCATAGTATTTTTCTTATACAACCATATTATGATCTTCACAAACATAGTATGATTCACACGCGACCATGCTATTTTTTCTACAACCCCAAAATTATTTATTAGGATTGGGTAATGTTGTTACGAGTAATCAAAAATGGAGATTTTTATCAAGCAAGGCCATGTTTTCATTGAACATTTCATTCAAGAAACAAAAGTACATATATATTCCAACGGCAGTCAAAAATACTTTTAGTACCCAGCAGGGGTGAATGCTACTTTACCATGCGTACACGCAGAGAAAAGATATGGTTACACTATGGTCACCGCAACAATAATATGTTCTCTCCAATAAAAGCATGATCGTCGCAACCATAGTATTGTTTTTTGAATTTCATTTTGACAATAGTATGATTGCGACAATACTGCTATTGTTGAAATGTAACAATAGTATTATTGCCAAATTTAGAAATGAAAATATGGTTGCAGCAACCATATAAACATGGTTAGTGCAACAAAAGTATTGTTGTTTAAAATTTACGTTAACAAAAATATGATTACCGCAATCATACAGTATGGTTGTGACTATGAACATAACAAAACAGGTTTTGTAGAGAATACATGTGCGTGCGTATGGTTTGTTGATATACAAAAAAACACATACACACGATACAGTGAATGGTTGCTGTCCATTAAAAAAAAAATAACAATCGGAAGGTTGTTCGAGGGATTTTTATTGTGTTTACTTTGTTCGGTGAAATACTCTAATACCGACTGGTTCTCGTTTATTTAAAATCTGCCTGCACTTAAGTATATAGCCATTGATCATGGTTTAATCACATTCGTTACTTTGTGTCTACGGATGGTGAAGTAGCATTCACCTCTGCTGGCAACTAAAAGTATTTTTGACCGTTGAAATATATATTTTGGTTTTTTGAATGAAATGTTCAATAAAAACGTGGCCTCAAAATTGGCTATGATCTTATAGTAATGCAGTTTATAATAACTTGCTTGATAAAAATCTCTATTTTTGAATAACAACATTACCCAATCCTAATAAATAATTTTAGGGATCATAGTATGGTTGAGTGTGAATCATACTATGGTTGTGGGGATCATAGTATGGTTGCGTAAGAATCATACTATGGTTGTGAGGATCATACTATGGTTGTATGAGAAACATACTATGGTTGTGAAGATCATAATATGGTTGTGAACATAATAGTATGGTTGAGTTTGAATCATACTATTGTTGTGATGATCATAGTATGGTTGTGGAGATCATAGTATGGTTGAGTGTGAATCATACTATGATTGTGGGGATCATAGTATGATTATGTGTGAATGATACTATTGTTGTGAGGATCATAATATTGTTGTGGCACAACCATATAGCCAACAATAGTATGATCCTCTTCGAATATTGTCACTACAACCATACTTTTTTTCTGCGTGTAGACCCCATGAAACGAATGTGATTAAACCATGATCAATGGCTATATACTTAAGTGCAGGCATATTTTAAATAAACGAGAACCAGTCGGTATTAGAGTATTTCACCGAACAATGCAAACACAATAAAAATCCCTCGAACTACCTTCCGATTGTTGTTTTTTTTTAAAAAACAACAACCATTCACTGTATCGTATGTATGTGTTTTTTTGTATATCAACAAACCATATGCACGCACATGTATGCTCTATAAAACATGTTTTGCTATGTTCATAGTCGCAACCATATTGCATGATTGCCGTAATCATTTTATTGTTACCGAAATTTTAAACAAAAATACTTTTGTTGTACTAACCATGATTATATGGTTGCTACAACTTGGTTTTCATTTCTAAATTTGGCAAAAATACTATTGTTACATTTCAACAATAGTAATATTGTCGCAATCATACTGTTGTCAAAATTAAATTCAAAAAACAATACTATGGTTGCGACGAACATGCTTTTATTTTAGAGAACATATTGTTGCGGTGACCATAGTGTAACCATATCTTTTCTCTGCGTGTACAGATGGGAACTTCTCGACATTAATGCCAGCGCCAGCTCAGTGCTTGATATAACCTGATCTAGTCATTTTCGAAACCACCAGAAGAGGTTGCCAAAATGCAAAGCAGCGGTGCGTGGTCGCTTTTAGAGATTTATGTCGGTGCTTCTAGTGCTTTTCATACAAATGATTGCATTAACACACTTTTTATAAAATCGAATACTATTTGCAGACACATACGCACAAAAACATGTCGTTTCTCAGTCGAAACTCGTTATTAATTTGTATGAGAACACAAGCCATTCAGATTCCAAATAGTCTTCATCAGTCTAAGAATAGTTTTCAAACAATGGAAACATAAGCGACAAAGAAAGACATCATAAAACACCATAGAAGATTGCATAATTACGGTCTAAGTGGTGTGAATAAAATACCTAAGAACGATCGATAAGACGGTCTAGATGACGAGATAGTTTGTTTGGTGTTCAGCTCATAACTTGAAAATCAGATTTCGTTTCAAAAACTAAATACGACATTTGCTTCTGACTCGACGATGCTGAGTGCTGAACTTTAGAAAGAAACTACCACTTTTTTGTGTCAGGCTTTTCCATTTGATTACTAAAGTGATTTCAGACAGAAACGTTTGGAACCGAAATTACATAAAGGAGGATATTGCGCCAAAACAATAAAATTCACTTTAATTCACTTGTCGCATAAGTGAAGCTGCCCATGGCTTCGGGTCACAACCGCGTAACCTTAGGAGAACCTAAATTCTGGAGAATTGTGCGCAAATTTGAGAAAACCGGGTCTGTAGGAAATGTGCAAAAAAAACCTGTGCATGCTCGCCCAGTTCGTTTTGCGGAAAACATTGATGTTGTTTGCGATTGTGTGGCAGAAGAGCCGTCAACTTGGACTCGTCGTCGTGCCAACAAGCAGAAAAATAGTATGGTTGGGATAACAATATTCGAAGAGCATCATACTATTGTTGGGTATATGGTTGTGGCGCAACATTATGGTTCACAGTATGACCCTCACATCCATAGTATGACTCAAACACAACCATACTATGATCCCCAAACTTTTTGTAAGGATTGGGTCAAGTTGTTATTCAACAATACAGATTATTATTGAGTAAACTATGTAAAAATACATTAAACTCTTAATGATGGGAGTGATTTATTGAACAGCAGAAAAATTCACTTATTAAAATTATTTCAGTTTTACTATTATTAGCCGTATTTTTATTTTTAAATTTGGCAACAATACTATTGTTACATTTCAACAATACTATGGTTGCGACAATGATATGGATGAACATCTCACGAGCATCACTGATGCGACTTTTGAATATACTTAGATTTGAATTTACACCAATTGACTCAAAAGCTGAAGCCTACTGTCATACCGACAGAAGTTAATGCTGACTTTACAAAGAAAATCATCTTCAGCGACGAGGCAAACTTTAACCTCTGTGGATTCGTTAACAAGGAGATTTGTCGCGTTTGGGCAAATGAGAAACCACGAGTGATTGTTGAAGAGCCGATGCATCCGCAAAGTGTGGCTGTTTGGTGCGGTTAATGGGCTGGCGGCATTATCGGTTAATGGGCTGGCGGCATTATCGGTTAATGGGCTGGCGGCATTATCGGTTAATGGGCTGGCGGCATTATCGGGCCGTACTTCTTCGAAAATGAGGTCGGCCAAGCAGTTACCGTTAATGGCGTTTGCTATCGCCAGATGATAACGGCCTTCTTGTGGCCAGTATTTGGATATGGAGCTTGCAGATATGTGGTCCCAACAGGAGCGACAACCAACGCAACAATGGATTTTTTGAGCGAAAAATTCAATGGCGGTGTTATCTCTCGTTGCCAATGGGCCGCCATGATCATGTGATTTGGACCTTTTGCTTTGGGGATATTTAAAAGAAAAAGTGTACGCCAATAAGCTAAGAACAATTCAAGATCTAAAGGATGAGATAATTCGGCACATAAAAGACATTGAACCTGGGCCACCCTCTACTAGAAATCATCAAAGAACCCGGTATAATCGACAACATGGTTGATAGTATGGCAATGTCGATATCCCTATACTAATACTATCAAGTGGAAGCATCAGTAAAACACCTGTTGCGCCACTGATTACGACTTCAGTGTTCTTAACAACCTCGGATAGGTTGCGAGCATGCAAATGAATTCTTTAGCGAGATTTAAAGGGCCTGTAGCAAAGGGTCCTTAAGCTTCTGAAATACTCACTGATCCTTTTTTTCTTTCTGCATTTATTTCGCCCCAAACTATCTTCTTTTAAGAGAATCACAAAGGACAGATTAATTGTTTCATACGAGAAGTAAAACCCCGCTAGCAAGAGCAGACAGCACGCCCCAACCTTACCTACACCGCCTATGATAAGCCTTGATTAGGTTACCGGATTCTTCAAAATAAAAAAGTGGCTTCGTTCCAAAGTGTGAACGCTAGATTCCTCACGCGATTCGCACCGTGACGGGATAAAAATATGACATGTGAATTAGGCCGGATTATAAAAGGGAATTTTTTGGAGCATTTGGGAAAAGTGTCTCAATACTCGTATGGCAATGACTATGGCAGAGAATAGCAAAATGCATTAAAGTCCCGTTATACTTTGAATTTTCTATGTTTAGGATGGTACTGATTTCCAGTTAGAGAAATTTATTAGTTTGGTTTGGTTCATCTATAATTTTAACTCAAACTTCAAATTTCTATCAGAAATTAGAATGTAACATTGATATAAAAGACATTCATCATTTTTTGCAATTCATTTATGTTTCTTTAGACGCATTTTCAAAGATTTTAGTGAAGAGCAAAGTTTTGCGATGTCGTAGAGAATAACCCTTTGCTTTACTTACTTACTGACTTTAGCGTACTTTAACAGACAACCATCTTTCGAGGGAACTAACGAACGTCTTGAAAAGATTTGGTGCCTGGGGATGAATCTGCACCACATTCGTAGCCTTACATAGGTTTCACCGCAAGTCTTTGCTGAGATGTTGCAAGTGACATTACAAACTGAGTATGCCTCCGTAGCACGGTGAAGGGTGGCGTTTGAGAGAGGACCCCTGCAGCAACATTGGAGCAAAGTGTTACAACTTGACCGCAAGTCGGAGTTGTTAGTCCGAATTGTCTTTGTGGTGCTTTAAGTGGGAGTAGATACTCGCAATGTCTGTCCTGGAGCAGTGCTACGCTGTCTTCGATCACATGCACATGTCCGCACGGGGTGGGGAAGATGGGCATCGATGAGAGTGTGTGTGAGCGCGTGTGCGCCAAGAATGCTTTTCGTAACCTCGACGCTTTTGATGTCAGTGCTGGCGTTAAGTAAGGTGGTTGGTTGCTATTGTTGTTGACGGTTGGTGTCGCCAACAGTGTCGTTGCGGCTGCTGTTGCTGCTGCTGGAGTTGCCTGTCGTCGGGTCCGTCGCTGCTGTTTTGCTAACTCATCAATAATTTTGAACACGTTGCGACATTTTGTCAACATCGCCAGTTGATGATCAATTCGTTATTCGGTTATATCGTTCTATGAATATTTATTCAATTTTGTACACTTGCGTATTTTAGTTGTTATTTATTTTTCTCATTCCGCCGATCATTAAATGGTATTAAGGCACAACCGAGCATACAAAATACGAGTATTTGTTGAACGGCCATACGGACGGACATTTATAAGCTTGAACTTAAGTGTTTTGTGTGAGTGTGAGCGTGTGTTGGCATTTGGTTGGTTTGCTTCAGCCATAACCTTGCGGTTGGCGGAATGCGATTTCAGTTGCTCTTGGACTTGACAATTTAGATGTTTGCCGTTGTCGATTGGCTGTCAGTTTCATGGATTTGCTGGTCAATGACGTTTAACGTTTACGCTGCTGCCTGGTCATGTGCTCATGCGCACAGCTATGAGCGTCCACTGTACAAGAACCGCATACTCGTATATGTGCGTCTTTATGGATGTTGGTCTACTGATAAAATAACTCACACAAAAAGAAGTTTTCATTAAATTAACGAGGTTTATTTCGATAACTCTGATGTAGGGCTAGACTAAGTCAAATTTTAATCTAGTTTAGATTAAGGGGTAAACTAGGTTAGATTTAGGGGGTTCTTCATTGGCCGACCATAGACACTTTCTTCTGTATTTTACGGAACATTTTGTCTTTAAAGTATAGGATGATTAATTTTGAGGTTTCCTATTTTTTTTAAGAAAAAAACACAGAAAATTCAAATTGAATGGGGAATGCTTATTATGATTTAAAAGAACATTCTTTGGCATTTATCTTCTGATGATTATGTCTATCAAATGTTGGCCGCGGCTACGTCTCAGATGGTCCATCTGTTGAGTCCAATTTTCGATGACTCGTTCGAGCATTTCGACTGGTAACTGGCGAATGACACGCGTGATGTTTTGCCCCTAGGCCTGAATCCAAGCTGGTTTGTCCGCATAAACTTTAGACTTTACATATCCCCACAGGAAAGAGTCTGACTTCACTTACACGATCTTGGTGGCCAATCGACTGGCGCAAAACGTGAAATTATCTGCTCACCAAAGCGTTCTCTCAAAAAATCCATTGATTGAGGAGATGTGTGGGATGTGAGATCACAAGCTAAAATTTCAGGCATCAAATAGTCGGTTATCATGGCACGATAACGGTCGCTAATAGCGGTTACGTACTTTGAAAAAGTATGGACCGATAATTTCACCGGCCCACAAACCACACCAAAACGTTGTTTTTTCTGGATGAAGTGGCTGCTCTTGAACCTCTTCTGGTTGCTCTTCGCCCCCAAATGCGGCAATTTTGCTTGTTTACGTACCCATTGAGCCAGAAATGGGCCTCATCGCTGAACAAAATTTTGCCAGAAAACGTCGGATCTTCTTAAAACGTTTTAAGAAGCTTTGTCGCTTGGGAACGTCGGCCGGCTTCAGTACTTGCACAAGCTTTATTTTGTACGCTTTCAATTAAAGATCTCGACGTAAAGATCTCGTTCAACACGTCAGTCTGAGTTACTGCGAACGGCACCGAATCGACTCTCCACGGTCTTTGGTGTACACTCTCAGCTACGGCCGCTACATTTTGTTCACTGCGTGCTGGACGTGGTCTATTCGGTCGAATAGTATCCAATAATGATTGCTGCGTCTCAAGATGCGTGATGGTGTTGCGAATAGTACGCTCAGCAGGCCGATTATTTTGACCATAAATTGAACGAAATGCACGAAACACATTCCTCACAGAACGTGAATTTTCGTAATAAAGTTGAACGATTTTACAAATCGTTGTTCAGGCGTAAGTCTTTCCACGATGAAATGCCAAAATACTAAACAAAAATAACATGACAATATATACGGGAAAGTTTTTCATTGTCATCATTAATCGTTTGACGCCTACCGAACGTATCGACACAGATACAAAGGGTTATCTTAATTACGGCTCAGTTGTAAATACGCGACGATATTTCCTTAGTAAGGCAGGCCGTCATCTTGGCTGCAGCGCTTAGGCTTAGCTACCTCCTGTGAATAAAATGCAACAACAAAGATAAATAGAGCTGTAGTCCATGAAGACGACGCTAAATGCCATGCAAGTGACGCAACGCTCCAAGTAGTGAAGGAAAAATTTGGCTAAGGAATATTCTATCACGATACATGTATAATATTCCATACATAATGGCACAAATGAAGCTTCAAAACGAAGCCACGATCAATCTCATACCTCACACTGTTTTTGTTTAATTAGCGGTCTTATTTTCTATATTTTCACTCACAATTTAATCGCACGATGTAATTTAAGACTATTTTTACCTTTCGAACTCTAATCGTAAGTTTTGCGATGTGTGCAAAGAGTAATAAACTTTTGCTGAAACCTCGCAGATCCCAACTGTACACTGTAATTTTTGTTTTATTACAAATTTAATTTGTGTTTTAGATGAAGCCCTGAAAGTCAATACGACCTTCAGGGAAGCTCGCGTTTCCCCAGTTGGAAAGGCCAACTCTTGATCAATCTGCATTTTTATGAAGGGACTTTTCAACTCTCTTGTAACTAATACTAGGTGGAGTCACTTGTTCTTGAAAATGAACCATCTCAGCAGAGCCAAAGCTAAAAGGTGCTCACTGAGGAGAAAATTTCGTTTCAACTTACAAAGATTTGAGGACGGCTTGGTCTGGTAGTATTTGCCATACCAGTATTACAATCTAATTATATAAATTTATTTTTGTTTTCTTCGATGACCAAAGCTACAATAGCTGCGATCATTTTTTATTCTCTTTGAGATATGTTATGCAAAATTCTGAAACTCACTTGCAGTTTGAGGCGAGTTCCACGCTTAAAGCAGTGCTGCTGATTTACTAGCACAACAGGCACTCACCTACCGCTGGCAGTGTTTCCAGCCGATCAAATGCAAATTTGTTCCCGCTTACGCAATCAGTGCTACCAAGCACTGAAGCATTTAATAGTGCGACCAAAATAGAAAGCGACCCGTGTGACAAGATCAACTTTCGGTTGTATGATTTTCATACCTGATCTGCCGATAAATTATACGATATGGGGTTTAAGTGCATTTCGCTAGAACGAATTAATTGCATAACATTTATACTTGATGACAATCAATTTGTTAGTTTAGCCAATATAACGCTAATGAAAAAGGCGTGGCAGCGCCCACTTTTTCTCTTACCCATGTTTCTTTCAATACCCGCGAAAATTAGTTCCAGTACAAAGGCATTTCTTTTGTCTCCAACGGAAAAGGAATGATTTTGATCCAGGCTGAAGGTCCATTTAGTCTTGACGGTTGACGGTGGACGGTTGACGGTAGGCAATCAGCTATTCCAGTGGGGGGGGGGGGGGTGCATTTTGCATGTGTTAGAGGGAGATAACTACAGTTTGACGGTTGACGACGGTAGACTTCTGCAGGTTGCAGAATCAACCGTCCACCGTCAACCGTCAATACTAATTGGACCTTTAGACCAAATCAGTACCGTCGTTTAGAGTACTCTCTTCTCTTGAAATATTTACCATTACACCTTAAAGCTAATTCCAGTTAACAAGTAGAGCGTGATTATGGAAGGAACTACAACAGTGGGAGATTTTGTGCAAAGGGATTAAAAATACAAATGCAAATTGTATTGGGACAAAAACAATGAGTGATAACTGGAGAGAGTAAAAAACTGAGCTCAAGTTAAAATTACATTGTTTCTCTTTCTAACAGGAGTGACGCCAGTAACATAACGTTAGCTCTCCTGGGTAACAATGATCATTACTGTTAGTTTCTAACATAAAAATGTGATAGACATTTAGCAGATCTATTTGATGAAAACATATGTAGTATGTATAGCGTGATCCAAGTAGAGATACTTTTTTCAATAGCCTTTTTTGACAGATCACGTGTGAGTCGTGTTATGCTGTCATGTTATTTTCGTTTAGTATTGTTTGGCATTTCATCATGAAAAGACTTACGTCTGAACAACGTTTACAAATCGTTCAACTTTATTACGAAAGTTCACGTTCTGTGTGGAATGTGTTTCGTGCACTTCGTTCAACTTATGGTCAAAATAATCGTCCTACTGAGCATACTTTTCGCCACACCGTCACCCATCTTGAGACCCAGCATTCATTATTAGATAATATTCGACCGAATAGACCACGTCCAGCACGCAGTGAAGAAAATGTAGCTGCCGTAGCTGAGAGTTACACCAAGGGTCGATTCGGCGCCGTTCACAGCAACTCAGACTGACGTATGGAACGACTTGGCGCATTTGCCGTCGAGATCTTAAATTAAAAGCGTACAAAATACAGCTTATGCAAGAAGAAGACGTTCCCAAGCGACATCGCTTCGCTCTATGCGCTCTTGAAAAGATCCGACGTTTTCGAGCCAAATTTTGTGCAGCGATGAGGCCCATTTCTGGCTCAATGGGTATGTAAACAAGCAAAATTGCTGCATTTGGGACGAAAAGCAACCAGAAGAGGTTCAAGAGCTGCCACTCCATCCAGAAAAACCACGGTTTTGTGTGGTTTGTGGGCCGGTGAAATCATCGGTCCTTATTTCTTCAAAAATGATGCCGGTGAGAACGTAACCGTCAATGGCGACCGTTATCGTGCCATGATAACCGACCATTTGATGCCTGAAATTGAAGCTCGTGATCTCGGCGACATTTGGTTTTAACAAGACGGCGCCACTTCCTACACATCTCATCTATCAATGGATTTATTGAGAGAACACTTCGGTGAGCAGATAGTTCCACGTTTTGGGCCAGTCGATTGGCCGACTAGATCGTGTGATATCACACCGTTAGACTTTTTTTTTTGGGGTTACGTAATTTCTAAAATCTATGCTGACAAATCAGCTACGATTCTGGTTTTGGAAGCCAACGTTGCGCGTGTTATTAACGCCATACCTGTCGAAATGCTCGAACGAGTCATCGAAAATTGGACTCAACGGATGGACCATCTGAGATGTAGCCGCGGCCAACATTTGATAGACATAATCTTCAAAAAAAAAAATAAATGCCAAACAATGTTCTTTGAACTGGTAATAAACATTCCCTTATTAAACTTGAATTTTCTGTTTTTTTTTCTTTAAAAAATAGGGAACCTCGTAGTGGATCATGCGTTATTAACATAAAATCGACAATAGTTTTGAATCGGATCCAGATTTTTAAGCGCCATGTGAAAACAGTTTAACAAATACTTTGTGTTCGCATATAAAAATTCGTTTTCTAAAAAGACGTTTTCCACTGCAACAACAGAAATATCCGGCCACTAGTTTGGATAACCAGGTGGCTTCCACTAAAGTTATTCTTAGTTGACTAAACCGAATTTGTTTAAATGGTTTAATAAAAACTCGGTTTGACTGAAAGTATTAGGTAATTATCACAACTGAATCGTGAGATAGTACATGAAACTACGAGTACCACTATTTAGTTAAATTCAAATTCAGTTGCTGCAATTAAACAGTTTTCTGTGTGTAGGGCTTTTCTATGTTCCGAGTTGTATTTGTGGTGCTATTCACGATTATCTCATCATGACAACGAACGCCTACTCAAACGAACATCCTGTAAAAGGAAACTTATCAGCTTCGCTCACAAACACAATGCAGAAAGTATAAAATCGGCTGTTTCTCGACACTACCTTTATTATTGTGCCATGGTATAAAAATGTGTACTAGACCTGGGGTTTTTTTATTTTTTGAAATTTTGAATTTGGGTAGCGATGAAAATATGTGATTTGATGCCAAAATTGATGTAGCAAATTTCAGGCTGGTTGAATTGTGCCAACTCGTGCCACAATGAGGTCAAAGGTCAAAATATAGAAAAACCATCAAAATACTATTTTTTTTTGGCCTTTTATCAATATTTATACGCTAAACCACCCTGTCTGTGGAACAGGGTTTAGTTTAAGCCCAAAAGTTTGTAATAACCAAAAATATTTAAGCTAGACCCACTTTAAAGTATACCGATCGGATCAGAATTACCTTCTGACTCGATTGAACAATTCTTAACTTCCGCAGGAAGTTACCAATCGACTTAAAATCGTGTACTGGGTAATATTTTTGAAGGACTACCTTTGGGATTGAAAATGGGCCCCTTTTCTAACCTCCCATACATATGTACTATACCACCCACTTTTGAAATTCGAGTAATATCTTACTTCCGCACGCACAATCCACTGAAATTTGGTAGTTACAAATACTATCCGTAGATAAAAAAAATAAAAAATTGGAACATGACTCTTCTGGTACCGCCCATATTCG
Source organism: Hydrotaea diabolus (assembly GCA_963513945.1). Lineage (NCBI taxonomy): Eukaryota > Metazoa > Arthropoda > Insecta > Diptera > Muscidae > Hydrotaea > Hydrotaea diabolus. The sequence goes on from OY740717.1 coordinate 109,754,669, forward strand.
CCCTTTGTAATTTTTGACTTTAGAACTTAAGGGTGAGGGTATATATAAGTCGGTTTACCCGACTTATACCTTTTCACTTGTTTGTGTGCACTTAATTTCATGTGCAGACTTCAGAGTGATAAATCAGGAGATGATGTGAAGGCGATGGATGCAAAACAGACTATTCGAAAACGTTGAAAGAAGCATTTTATAGACGACATAATTCTAGCTTGTACGGATGCTGGCAATATGTAATCTCCATTCGCTATACACTTCATCAGTGCAACTACCAAAGCGTTGGGTCACAATATTGAGGATCTGGTTCTGAATTGCTCAAGTTTGGGTAAATAACTTAGAAAATATCCTCGAAGTCATGGCAAAGAAATTATTGAAAATTTCAAGGTATTTTTTTTTTGTTTGACTAAGTTATAAGTTTTTGTTTTGAGTTTAAGTTTTTTAGATATCTGAAACATTTGTTTTGCATTGAGGCGGAAAGCTACTTCCCGTAATTGCTAGAAAAGAAAAAGTTGATCCCTTGGCTATTGTGCTCATGCCATCATTGAAGAACGAACTGATCTGCAGTCGCTTAATCAGACTACGCCTATTTGGTAAAAATAAATATGCTGAATTCCTTAGAAATTATATTATTTGATAAAACTGCTGCAAATAGTGGCCCTTGTTGTGGTGCATGATCTTTATTGGGACGTAAGCTGAAACGCAGCTTATAGTGGTTACCATGTCGCCACCATACTGCAGAAATTGTCTTAAGAGCTGTATTCGAATTTTTGAACGTTTTGCACGGGAATCTAGCACCTAGATTTAAAGGGATACAACACTTGTATGCAGCATGAACAAGTTTTGCGTGTCATACTCGTATCTGTCGAGAAACGCGAAACAAGCATTTAGCGACAGTCCACCTGTCGGAATGGAGCGACGTTTAAAAATGCACATTATTCACGCACACCTTAAGTCAGTTGAATGGAATTCTTCATATGTGCAGTCTCTGGTTCAGAACCGCAAATACAGTTGAAGAGCCAAATAGACATGCAATTTATATAGGCAATGTTCGCTATATTGATAAAAAAAAATATCTACAGTGCAATATGAAAAAATTCGAAACCATCTGTGGTATTTTTCAGAGGAGGCAGTTGCACTTGCCTTTTGGATCCGCATGTAGACTTAGCTATATACATATATTTCTGGCCATCTGACATTTCTTTAGCGAAAACGTACTTAGAACGTTTTCACGTACGACCGTCATTTCTGTTGTTTACAGTGACTTGAAAAAATCAATTTCAAAAAATGGAATTAACTCGTAAACATTTTCGTGCGATCATTTATCACCAATTTTGACGTGAATTATCACGACAAGAGTGCATCGATGAACTTAAACCTTTGTATGGCGTTGAAGCACCATCCTATAGCATTGTGAAAAACTGGTTTAATGAATTCAATCGTGGCCGAAGCTTGCTCAAAGACGAAGGTCGTCCAAAAACAGCCGTTGTGCCAGAGAACATTGATGCCGTGCGTGAACTGATAATGCAATATCGTCATGTGACATACCGTAAGAAAGAGGCATCCTTGGGCATTTCTTCCACCAACATACATTCGATATTGCATGAACACCTGGCCGTAAAAAAGGTTTGTTCTCGTTGGATCCCGCACAATTTGACAATCGCTCCAAAAAAGGCTCGTGTAGATTGGTGCAAAGAAATTTTGCCAAAATACGATCGCGGTGCTTCAATAGACGTTTATAAGATCGTCACAGGTGACGAATCATGGATCTATGCGCATTAGCCCGAAACAAAATAGCAATCGCGACCGTATATGTCTTCGAAGACGAGCCAAATCCAACGAAAGTTGTTCGTGGAAGAAGCACTTCGAAGCAAATGGTCACCTGTTTCTTCAGCAAAACTGGTCATGTGGCGACTGTTCCGCTTGAGCAACGTAGAATGGTCAATTCCGAGTGGTACACCACAATTTGTTTGCCTGAAGTCTTCGGATAAATTCGAAAAACGAACAAGAGAAGACTAATCATTGTGCACCATGACAATGCGAGCTCTCACACATCGGCTCAAACCAGCGCCTTTTTGACCGGCAAAAACGTCGAATTGATGTGTCATTCGCCGTACAGCCCCGACTTGGCACCCAATGACTTCTTTTTATTCCCGCACATCAAAAAAACAATGCGTGGCCAACGATTTTTTTCAACGAGGTGTCTCAATCGGAGTGCAAAAAGTGCTTCGACAATTGGTTTGAGCGCATGCAAAAGTATATAAATCATGCTGAAGAATACTTTGAAAAACAATAAAACCATTTTTGATGATAAATATTTCCATTTTCATTATTAGGCCAGATATATATAGCAGCCCTCGTAAAGGAAAAGATAGTTTTGGCGTTCCAAACTAAGTCCGACAAAGACATTTATATCGCTGATGATATTGATATTTTCCGCTTTAAAAAAGTGTGCAAGCGTTGATGAATAACAACTGTGACTACCAAAACAAAACATTGTTCTCCTTTGGAAATTTCTATGGATATCTTACGCTTTGATACGTCAAATTGGCCTCAAAGCTAAGCATTTCGTAAAGGGGAACAGATCGTCAAATGCATTACTGCATTACAAATTCAAACTATTAATTGACTTCAACAGATGCTTTACACACATCGATGACGATAAACCGTACTTGTTACACATTGCAGAGGGCTATCTCATGGATCAATGATTTCCCAGCCTTTACAAAATCTTCATTAATTTAAAATAAAAATCATAAGCCTATTAAATAAAACACGGAATAAGCCTCCTAAATAAAAATTAAAGATACAACATTATATTTATAGTATTTCCTTTTTAAAAAGTGATAAAATTCAAAAAAAATGTTGACTCTTTCACCTCATTCTGGCACCATCCGATCAGCCTGAAAATTTGCTACATCATTTTGGGCATCAATTCGCATGTTTTCATCGCTACCCACAATCAAGTTTTAAAAAAAGTTTTTAACGCCAGGTCTAATGAGTACATTATACATAAAAATAGCAAAGTATTTAAAACATTCGAACATTACAATTCGACTTACAGAGAAAAACAAATTTCCAAATAATTGTATTGAACCCAATCGATCGATAAAAAAATAAAATGAAAACGACTGCACATACTCGTAAGTATTACCATAAGAGTACATCAAAAAATAAAGTTGCAAAATGTACCCGTATAAAATGAAGATTGATAGGTTTCAGGGCGATTCTCAAAATATGACGGTTTTTGCAGTCTGCTTTCAGCACATTTGCAACTTTTTATGGTCCTTACAAGCCAAGGCCCACTAATGACCACACAAGAATTGTAACTATTTACTTAAATATACCATGACATTTTTATTAAGATCTCTTACTTGAAATCGAAAAAGCATTCGAAATATTTGAACGTCGTGGGACCTTAGTGACGCATTTCTCCGAAGCATTTCTGCCAAGAGATAAAAAACTTTTTGCACAATAATAAATCACAGGAAAAGGAATTCTAGCAATGTCGTGAAAAGAGCGTAAAAGTGTTCATTCGATTATATTGGCGCAAATTTGTAAATGACAGTTCTAAACAAGTAGTATATGTACGTAACGACATATTGTTTCAGAGCCAACAACACTTGAACTCACAAGATGCAGAATCTAACTCCCGTGCACCTCTTGGTAGCTCCGATCGCTTCGATACCAGCCCCAAAGCGAACAGTGTTTTATCTAGGAAAATGCGCGATGGGCTAAGCTCAACCACTGTTCCCACCATTATAATTCGAAACTTTGCTTTCTCGATAACGGCATAAATGTTGGGGCAAAAATGTGATCTAAAATAATAATTAGATTTGGAATGAAGACAACTCTTGTTAAAGACGACCAGGCATTCACTGAGGAAGTCAACAAATAATTGACGAAATGTTTGGTAAATGTAAATTAAAAGGAATTTTATCTAGAAGATAATTTTAGGTCCTAAAAGATGCCTGATGTTTCTTGCAAATCTTGATGTAAATTAATTCCCGGGCCCTGATGGTATTTTGGCACTTGCAAGTGCACTTCGACGCTAGAGCGTCCATTACATAAACTTTTCAAACTTACATACGGTGCGGGAGTCTTCCCAGCGTTTTGGAAGGTTGCGAACTTCCAGCCGACCGCCAAAAAGGGCGCAGCCAACAATTCTGCAAATGATTGGCCAATTGCGATTTGCTCAGCGCTCTCCAAGGTAAAGGAGAGCATGTTGAGCCACCATCTTGTGAGGTATTTAGAAACCAACGGCCTGCTGAGTGATCGACAGCAGGCCGGTCTATCTATCGGTCTATCCGCCACTTTGGGTAAGAGTAAGGTAGTGGCTCTGAATACCCCCAAGGCCTTTGCTAGACTCTGGCACAGTGCACTCATATTGAAGCTGATACCTTTGCTCCATTTATATCGAGCTAATTTAGAAATCGCATTATACGAGTTGTTGTAGATGGATTCTCATCCGCAGGTGTACCATAGGGTTCTGTCCTTTCTTTTGGGTCAGACCATGCATCTAATCTACTTATTTGCAGATGACAGAAATCTGTGTCATTCATATTCATTCGACCGTAGGCCGAGTGTTGCAGACAAAAGGCGAATCATGAATGAGACAATTGGCCGGGATTTACCAGCCATTTCCGAATGTGGTCGAGTGAATAGGGCAGATTTTAATGCACAAAGGGCACAGTTGTTGCCTCACAAGCGTTTAGCTGACCCAACAATGTCGGTAATTTCTATCAATGGTATGGATATTCAACAATCGGATCCTCAAGGCATCAAAATATAATGTGACGCTCGTTGGGAGAGAGTATCGAAAGAAGCACTCAAGTGCATAGGCTTTTTGAAGCGGTACATGAATATTTCTTTCCTTCTGATCTTTTCAATTTCAATGCAAAGAACATCAGGCTGAAGACGGAATACAACTCCCATATATGGGCAGGTGCTCCAAAATCATCCTTGATGCAACTTGACCGTGTTCAAAGGAGAGCATTGGTGCTGATAGGCAACTCTATTGCTTCAATGAGCATCGTAGGAATGTGGGTTGCATGACGCTGTTCTATCGTTACTTTCATGGTGTGCGGTAATCAGACATCCGCCGTCTTATTCCTGACGTAAGAATGTTCGGCAGGAATACGCGACTTTTTAGGAATTCACTCCTGTTTGTTTATCGATTGGCCAGTTGACCGCCCTATACACTACAGATCAAATTCATTTGTTGGCTCGACTGTACGTGGGATCGACCTCCGCCACATGTTTACTGCATTACATTACTCCCTCTTCCCCCTCCGATTCTTTACTTTCCACTCGCCAACACAATGCGCTGCATGTATAAGTATGGGGGCATCCCCTAAGTGTTGCTTAATAAAAAGAACGATTCGATATTTGGATGTAGACTAGAATGGATTTTTTTAGACTTACTGGATTTTAATGCTATGTAGATTTCCATATCAATAGCATTTTGAGTTATCGACTGTCGATTTTGACACATTTTGCTGACTGGGCTAGCATAATCGTATTCGGCAAGGACAATTTGATGAGCCAATAAGCAACCCTAGTAGGACTATTTTGCGGTCCACATAACTATAAGATTGCTGGACGAGCATAGCAGAACTTACTCATTCAATCAGTTTATTAAGTATGTAAGTACGGCAGTAATCGGTAACGTCGTAAAGAAATCTATCGGGGCTGGTTGGACCAACTGGAGGCATGGATGAACCGCAGTTCGAACCGCTTCATCTGGACTTGCGGGGATTTCTGTCGCTCACATGTGACAACGTGCTCTTGGCTGCATGGCTGTCCTCTGTGAATGGGACGCTTATCTCTAGTTAAGGTTGTTGGACCCCCGGTAAAATCTCATGTGATCACATACTCGTACATACAGTATGTGCATAGTTGCTTATATACACACAGGCGATACATACCGAAAAGGCAAGTAGTATATGGAGGTGTTTGAAACCAAATAAATAACAAAACCTTTACAAAAGTATGTAGGTATGTACATATGTATGCATGTATACATACGTTACATACATACGGTACTAGTGCTTTGTTGATCTTTTCAATTCGAGCTTATGTTTGTACGTACATACATACGTCGGTGTCGCTACATACACGGAGTTTTGCTTTTGTAAATTTTATTTGAGCACGTACAAGACGCCTCGTCAGATTTTTTAAGTAATTTTATTTGTTTTTTTTCTCCTTCTCCTACTACATACTTAATAAATATTTCTTCTGTTTTTTCTGTGTTGCTGGCGCGGAGGTAAATGATCGATGAATAATTCAATGTACGCATTGAACTTTAAGGTATTTAGACACATACACATTCAAACACACAGGGACGATCGTACGTCGATCAAATTGGCATGACACATGAACTGTACGCGGGGTGACCAGATGGATGGATCTATTCCGGTTAGACAAGTGATGGGACAAATTTGAAAACTTCATTAGCCCAAAAAGTAGCGCTGAAGCGGCGGCGTCGTCATTAACTGGAAAATCAATTGTCATCATCCGCCAGGCCAATGTCATCTGATTGTGCTGCGCTAGGCTGCGTACGTGTGTGTGTACGCATACCACCTTGACTTGCGGTCGGTCTTCGGAGCTCTTGCCCCACCGCCCGGTCGGTCACTGTGTTCGCTCGGTCTTAAACAAGTTTATCAGACTCTTGGTCCGTATGTCTGTCTGTCGGTCTGTCTCTCTCTGACCGTCAAGTGCGTGTATAAAGTATTCTTTATGCCCCGCATAAAAGTCGAAGAGTCGAATGCACAGCAGCACCAACAAAATCCTGCACCTTGCCAATGACAAACTTATCATGGACACCACCACGGCGACAGTCGGAAAAGCACATAAAAAAAGGCAAGAAACCGATTATTGCCGTTGTCCATTCTGTTTTCGGGTATTGGCCGTTTCTCAAATGGGCTATGACTGTACGTGTGTGTGTGTGTGTGCCACGTCTGGCTAGGAAGACAATGAGATGAGATGAGAGAGAGAGAGAGAGAGAGAGCGAGAGCGTAAGATGGCGAGGGGGTGCAGTAAAATACACATTAAATGACCACAATTTGTATCGTGCTGAACTTGTCCAGATCATTTGGCAAACTCGGCTCGTTCTCCACTTTACAATTTGTTGGAATTTGTATTCTTAGGTGGTGCCGATGATGCCTTCGGAGATGGTGAGGAAGACGACGACAATGACAATGACGTCGAGGCCGGTCGTTATATTTGTTTGAAGGCGATTTCATCAGTTACTGAACGTCTCAATTTATTGGAGACCACATCTGTAAGGAATGAATATCTACAGTGAATCGTTTAAGAAGTGTGAGTAAGCGAGTTTGTGCGTGTGCGTGAGTATTGCATCTTGTCTTAACAACATTCCCGGCATAATTATTTTGCGAAAATTAGACGACTTCCGTTTCATCACACTGGGCAACAAGAGCAGACGTTTTTCTTCACGCTTCTATTAAACTTGAATGCTGGGCAAATTTTCCAAAGAAAAAAATAGATTAAAAAGAATCAAGTTTTGGTCATTATTTGGTTGTTCGACTTCAAAAATTCCAACTAACCAATACACACAGAGGAAAAAGTCAATCGAAAACGGTCACAAACTACAGTAAAAAAACTCTATTGGATGATAAGACTTTCTGTTACAATTACCAAATTCTAATAATCTTGACGGCAACACGGTTCGGCGTACCATAAGATGAACGTTTTCATAATTCTATGGTGTAGACATCTAACTAATCGGTTGGAACAACGGAAATAATAATAATATCTAAATGTAATAGAAAAGGTAACATCTGATATGCACAGATTTGGCTCAGCCTCACATCTAAAGTGATATACATACTTTGTAGAGTGCGGTATTAATTATTACAACAGTACTCGTATATACTCGTATAAAAATTAATATAAATGAAATCTATTAACAAAAAATCTCCAATATGAAGAAATAAAATCTTCAATAAATATAGGGTGATCCATCCAGATATTTTTTCAAAATAAAAAAAATATCAACACAAATGTGGAATCTTCATTTTTCATTCAAAATGGCATTTGGTGCCATTAAATTTTTGAATATAATTTCCCTCAAATGTTGACCACAACTACGCCTCAGGATATCCTTTCTGAGGGTCCAATTTTGGATGACTCGTTCGAGCATTTCGACCGGTATGGCTTGAATGACACGCGTAATGTTGGCTTCCAAAATCTGTATCGTAGCTGGTTTGTCAGCATAGACTTTGGACTTTACCTAGCCCCGAAGAAAAAAGTCTAAAGGTGTGATATCACACGATTTATGCGGGCAACTCACCGGTACAAAATGTGAAATTAACTGCTCTTCGAAATGACCTCTCAGTAGATCCATTGTTTGTGCAGCTGTATTGCAAGTGGCACGGTTCTGTTAAAACCAAATGTCGTCAAGATTACGGGCCACAATTTCAGGTAGCAAATAGTCCGATATCATGGCGCGATAGCGAGCACCATTCACGGTAACGTTCCGGGCATCATTATCTTTAAAAGATTATGGACCGATGATTCTACCAGTCCATAAACCGCACCACACCTTGGTTTTCTCAGGGTATAATAACACCTCTTGAACCTCTCCTGGCTGCCCTTTAGCCCAAATAGGGCAATTTTGTTTATTGACGTTGCCGTTGAGCCAGATATGGTCCTCATCACTGCACAAAATTATGGTCGAAACAGCGGATCTTGTCATGCTTATTCCATAATACAGTTGCACAATTTGAAGACGTTGTTAGTCTTTTCATGATGAAATGGCAAACAATACTGAAAAGAAAAAAAATAAAGTTTAACACAATTCACGCGTAATCTGTGAAAACCCCCTTTTGAAAAAATACCTCAAGTTTGATCACCCCTTATAAATAGAAAAGGATATGCTGACGATGAATACACTCATATAGATGAGTACAAACTAAAATATAACGAATAACAATTTGAGATCACTGAGTTATCAGAATAAATGCAGTTCGATCGGAAGCCGTATAATATGAAGCCTATCCATTAAGAGATATGCCAAAGTAATTTTAATACTTGGTTTTAAGCTATCTGATGACGTTCGGGTTAATATTTTCGAAATGAAAATAACATTTCGGGTCTTCATATGAGTATCATTTATATCACTATACGTCTTTAATGTCTTGAAGAAGTAAGCTGGGACACAGTTTATCGTTTCGAAAACGTCGATGACCAGCACCTTGTTCTTTTTTGAAAAATAATGTTCATGCTACGACTATTTTTACCCCACTTCGTCCGTATAAAATCTAAATTCACCGGAGAAAGAAATTCCTTTTGGAAGAATTACACGAAAGCATTGACGCAGCACAGTCGTCACGTTACGAACAGAAGTGGAAAAGGATTCCTAAAATTGGTATTGGTACTAATCAAAATGTGGCAACAAGCGTAAACTTGAATGAATTTAACGAACATTTTGTTAAAACAACAACTTCTAAAAATCCTGTTCATGTTAATTCTAATCTTAATCTAAAAGTTTTTGATAGTTTATTTTCCTATCGAATGAAACCGTAGTAGCAGCTTAAATAAATCAATATTTGCTATAGATGGTACGTCCCAAGCAAGTTACCTCCATACTTTGCATTTCTCTTCAATTCTATTCTTACCAAGTCGGCCTTTATCACGGGGTGAAAATTAGCAAAGATAATAGCAATACCCAAATAGAAGAACTAGTTTTACCCAACGTCTTTAGAATGAGCTTGAACATTATATGCTTACTCCAATATCGCCGTATGTTGAACGACATAAATTATTAAACGACAAACAATCTGACTTTAGGAAGAAAATAAGCTGCATCACTTCCCTAATCGTTGTTGTTGAAGATGTGCGCCAAGGACTTGATGAAAACAAGGTCTTATTCCTAGCCCTTAGCGAGCATATTAAAGCCTTTAATACCGTGGATCACAATATACTATTGACAAAGCCTCAGAAACTATTTTACTTTTCCGATACTGCATGTAATCTAATACCATCATTTTTAGAAGGCTCTGGAGATATCTCGTGGTGTTCCCGAAGGTGCCATCTATTCTTGGCCCTTTACTTTATACATCAATGACTTGTCAGACTTTCCTGAGACATGACCTTCAATTATACTTATATACTAGCACCTGAGTGGAAAATGTTCATTTTTAGATGGGTAAAATAAAATCAATGAGTATTTGGAACGCATTCAAAATTGGGCTAATATAAACTGTTTGGGCTTTAACGCAAAAAAAAAACAAATTATTTTTTATTCTTTTGTTAGATTATTAGTAGTTATTATTATTATTGAAATAGTGAATTAATGCAGAACCGAATTAGATCAGGTTTATTGTTGTTTGTCATATGGGCATGCGTCTGGTAGACGCATGTTTCGCCGCTGGTGTGGGACGGCTTCTCAATATCACATACATATGTGTGCTGCCGACATTGCCTCTTCATTTTGGTTTCCAAAAATAAAACCAAGCCCGAGCTCAATAGTTTTGCAATTTTGGTTTGACCTTTAACGCCAAGTTATTAAAATAGAATGCTGAGACACTTGTGGGCAGTTCGTGCTTACAAAAACGTATCCTATCCCGACACTCCTATACAGCAGCGAAGTTTTTGCGAACTGTAACACTAATGACTCTTAATGCATACTGTAGCTTGTTATAATATAACAAGGTATGCGTCCAATAAAAAACGAATAGACCGAATATCTACCTCTGCCTTTCAAATCTTCAACCCAGTCTTTCCTAACTAACTCAAAGTAAAATCCAAAAATTCAGCTTCGTCCTTACCAAACAACCATTAGATTGGTAAACAAATTCAGTTGTGACAACCAAAACGTTCTCTGGTTGTTTCTACTGAACTTAGAATACAGTTATGTTAGACAAGTCCCATGTATAAGTAAACTTATCCGAGTATAGACATCCACTTTACTTGTACCTTCACACGAAGAACAGATCTGTTGACACAGACAATTTTTGTCTGCTGTATAGAGTGTATTGGTCTATTGGTATAACGATATATAAGTTAAAGCTCTGCAATTTGCGGAAAGTGGAAGCGGTTAGAATCGGTAAAAGTCTTCATGTAGCGCGCTATAGCTAGAACAGAGCTGCTGCTTAGAGTCGGCTTAACCAGTTGTTCGTAGCCGCCACCGATTTATACTTATACAGCCAAAATCGCTACATTATCAATTAACTGAGTCGTTGCTAAAAATGCGACTATTCTTAACAAATGTGTTAAATTTCTTGCTCATGTTCGTAAAGTCGTTAGCATCAGCCTCCCACCGCTCTGCTTATACTGTCGTTAAAGTTATGAGCTCACCTCGAAAATATTACAAAAGACTTAATTTGGGCGACGTATTTGTCGAAATTTTGAATAACTTGCTAAAAAATTATAAAAAAGCATTAAGATGCACAACAACTTGGGCTTGAAAGACTTTCGCCATAAGGCTTAGTTTCTTTAGCAGCAGGGCCGGCTTTAGCATATGGGTAAACAAGGAAAATCCATAGGGCGTCCGATGAAAAAGGTTGCGCCAAAACGGAACCGGGCGCAGGTTGGAAGCTATACTATTGAAGCCCCCATTTCGGTTGTTACATTGTTAGAACAAAATGTAACAACCACACCTACTCTGCCAATTCGGCACTTAGCAAATTAACCAATGGAGTTTGTTAGAAATGTTTTAGAAAGTGTTAAACGCTGATTTTTTCTTGAGCCGGCACGTATCACCTGTCGATTTTCTATTTTATCGAGTTGGCTCAGAAAAAAGATGAAACGAAAAAGTTCAATCAATACAACACGAATGTGTGATATATCGTGAAGGCGAAAGCAGATTTTATTTTAAGCCTACCTTTCCTTCCTATAGAATTCAGTACAGATTATCGCGACTTTAAGAAGGGCTTATCTCCACAATCATCATACTGATCCTTGACAGGAGGTCGACCCTCCCATACATTTATTTTGCTGAATGTTCAAGAAAATGCTTCCTTCGTGTATATTGGACTTGTATTTTAAGAGATTCCCGGTAGTCGGCCCAGCCAGTTTCTGGGTGAAATTGTCAGCAATTTTGAAATCGGGATTAATTTAGAAAATCGGGATCAGAGTTTATCAATAGCATTTGACAAATTGGTCGCTGAAAACAAGAGATGGGCAACCAGCGTTTCCATATGTATACCTACCGCGATTCTCGAGGTGGGAGGGAGATATAGGCCTCATACAACTTTAAGGTGTGTTCCCATTGGGTGTCAAATATACATTGCATTGTGAAATTATCCCCATTTAGAGTGACCGATTCGCATGTTATTCCGATCTTTACTCGTATATATGAAATTATTCTTACCGGGTTAAATTTGGTTTGTTTCGATTCCTTTATCAAGTTTAACTAATTTTACCTCAACTGCTAATGTGCGATTACTCTCCAAGAAAGAAAAAAAAATGATTTGTTTGTGCCTAAAGCAGAATCAACGATCAATATAGGGAAAAATCTACTATTCTATCTTGTCTCGAGCTGCTTCCAGACTCCGTGGGAAATAAATTGTAAGTAGATACATAACTAACAACCTATTATATACCTTACACTTGCCATGGATATAACGTAATATCAATTGCACGATTTTATAATGACGAAAGGGGGAAATCCCCAGTCACTACTAGCCTTTTCTTTCCAACATTGAATAGAAATACTTATATTTTAAAATATTGGTGAATCATATTAGGGTGACGCTGTTCAAGACAAATATTCCTTTTTATTCAACATTTCTTTTCTCGGATATTTAAAAAATTAAATATGGTTATTTCAATTAGTATTTCGCGATAAATATTTTTTTTGTATTCGAGAAAAGGTAAAATCTATGCAGAATAAAGGGGAAGTAATTTAATTGGGCTGGTTACTAGAATCTAATAACCAGTATGAAGGTTGGGATAGTTAAAATGTTGATTCCACCGTACACTACCTTGCAATGGTCATCTTTTATCATATAAGCTCTCCTGTCGTTATACGAGTAGTACCTTAATTAAATTTTCTCTAGCGATTTTCGATCCTTCCTCCGATAGGGATTTTTTTGTATTTGAGAAAAGGTAAAGTCTTTGTCGAATAAAGGGGAAGTGATTTAATTGAGCTGTTAACTAGAATTGAATAACCAGTATGAAGGTTGGGATAGTTAAAATAGTGATTCCACCGTACACTACCTTGCAATGGTCATTTTTTTATCATTTTAGCTCTCCTGTCGTTATACGAGTAGTACCTAAATTAAATTTTCTCTAGCGATTTTCGATCCTTCCTCCGATGGAACAAGAACACACCCAAAACCTGAGCACGGCGGGTGCCCAGTAGGTAGCGCATGGAAATCAGGCAGGAGATTATTTATTGTATCAATTTATACTGCCTAAATCAATTTTTTTGGTCATGTTAAGCTGCCTGCATGGAGGAAATATCACTTAAAAGCGTGAAATATCACTTAAAGCGTCTACTTTTCGATAGGGTCCTTAAATCGAATGTTGAAAATATTCGTATCTTAGGAAAGCGTTACAAGATAATTCAAATATTAATATATATGTATGACATACGAGTATAAAACTAGATATATTTCGCTGACAGAAATAGCTTCAAACTGATAAAATATTACTCCGCTTTACACATTTCCTTCTTTTACTATTCGCCAATGTTTGCCGTAAATGTTTGTATGCCTGCTACTGTCCGTCTGTACTGACGACGTTTATATACAGATTCGATTGAAATTATAAATGCAGCGTACATAAAACTCGATTATAATTAATGCCGGTATTGAAATTATTATTGCATCGCAATGCAACGCAGAGCTTTGCATTGTTGTTTCTTTCCAGTCACACCGATTCTGGCGACATTAAAATTCAAAAAGTGTAAGTTGCAAACGCAAAATAACCATTATCGTGGTGGAGAATAAACGCATAATTGTCATTTGACATTGGAGCAGACCGTAGCGAGCACTTGATCGTTGCTTACTGGAAGCGAACGTGGTCTGGCACATTTTGTACAATTTGCTTTGAAAGAATTTGTCTGAAAAAATCGGCTGCGAACGGCAGATAGCTTCTTAATAGAGAGAGAGAAAGAAAGAGAGCGAGAACCGAACCATTGCCTCAGCACTAGCCAGTGATTTCCTATCCTCCTCTCTGGTGGAATGTACATACAAATGGTATAAAATTCTATACTATTTTATTTGTTCAATGGAAATTGTCATCCATTAGCGTTAGTGTGTTTATATTAGGTCTTCAGGAATGTTCAGTTCGAAAAAAGTTGATAACTTTGGTATCTTGCAAAAGTTAGCCCGTAGAATTGACGCAAATTACAAGCGTAAGAAATTAGAGAAAGTTTAGCATTTGACATTTACTAGGAGATTTTTTTGGAGATAAATTTTTCTGGAAAGCGATTGTAGCACCTTGCAGCCGCAGACTTTAATGGTCTAAATACGACAAAAACGTCAAGCTGCATCATGTTGGGGGATTCTTGCAAACCTAGGCTAGGCTTACATCCAGGTAGATACAACACTCAGCGGTAGCGTTCCTAACTTGTAAATGTCGGCATGCGCAGCCTACTGATTTGAGAGAAGTTTCCTATTGTTCTTCCACGGGATGTCAAGGAAAATTCAAACCCATTTGTGATAAGCCTCAGAATCACAAAGTATAACTGAGAAGGCTTACAGATACTGGACGATGAACAAAAGCGGATTAACAAACCTTTTCTAAACTATTCGCGATTATGTTTTAATAAATGTAGATTAGTAAATTGGTTTAATGCTAGTCGCAATTCAATTTTATATGTTTTTTTCTGTACCATTCCTCGATTCTGATTTAATGCAAACCTGTAGATTTTATGCTTTTCAACTTCTGTTCCTCGGATCAGCGTTAAATCTAAAGAACGATGCCAGTCTTAACATAAAACAAAGCACCACCTGGGTAAATAGGTGTTATTTTGGGCTCGGTAAACAAATAAAGAATAGAGCCCAGAGGAAAGTGAGTTGGCAGTCTTCGAAAGAAAAATGAGTCGTAAAATCTACCCACCAGCTGCGTAGGACGAGCGGTATCCCGGCGTAAATGTAGTTAAGCGCATCACAAGATTGTGCTGCTTAAATATTTCGGTCGAATGGAAACAAACGCTCCAGTCGAGTGAATGATAATGCAAAGGTTCTTGACATTGGACACTTGGGCTAGAATTAATTGGGCAGGCTAGGCCCATCAAGAGTTAGTGGTGCCAGCCCAAGTACTTAGGAGAAGGCAGCCACGTATTTAACGAGAACAATGAACAAAGTTAACACAACGAAAATCCCTTCGCACTACATTCTGGTTTTGCATAGACTCGTATTGCTTGCTTTATGCTTGTTTGTTGTTCAATATTTTCGAATATCGAATGAATATCGAAGCAGACCCCCTATATAAGTAGACGAACAAGACTTCAAAAGTTAACACAACGAAAATCCCTTCGCACTACATTCTGGTTTTGCATAGACTCGTATTGCTTGCTTTATGCTTGTTTGTTGTTCAATATTTTCGAATATCGAAGCAGACCCCCTATATAAGTAGACGAACAAGACTTCAAATAAAATATATTGTTGTTACAACAACGAAAAACTGGCTTAAGTGTGTCCTCTAGTTTCTGGAAATGGTTCTCGGAGTACAACCACCACTCATTCTCAATCTAATCTATGGCAGCCTCCATCGATATCCTTTCACTTTAAATTTATACAGTTTAAAAACAACATCAATAACAAACACGGTAGTCTCAGGCAGCTGCCGATTGTAAAAAAATTAAATGAGAATTATCAGAACATTCTCGCCACAATCTGTACCAACATGCGTGGCTGCAAACAAACATATAAGTACACACGTTCACATCTCTGTGAGTGTTTGCTTTCGAATTTATTCTAAAGATTAATTATGAAAATCTTGTGCAGGCCAACAAAGTCATTGCAAGCGAATGTGGCACTTAGCATCGCCGTAATGCTCAGAGGTCATCGTTACAGTTGTCGGGTTATCTCGTCGAAAACATTCGAAACACTCAAATTGACTTCGTTTACTTAGTATTCCTATTAACGATCTCGGACAAGTTCTCTCGAATCATTTGCAAGTGATCTTTGATTTCAAAAATGTCAAAAGATCAATAAATATTAAATGGAATACATAAGAAGTGAAACACGAAACTGGAAGAGCGAGCTGGGCAGCAAGACCGCAATCGTTGTGGTAGTTGACGCTCAAGCTTTCTAAAACAAACAAGTATTTATGAATGTGTGGAATACAGCCACTGCCAAAATATTAGGCGACCTAAGAGACATAACCACCCACCTCATGCCCACCACAGGAAAACTAAACAAGAGGCACTTTCAAAAATATCTGCTGTAAAAGCAAAACGACCTAAACGGTTTTAAGCTAGAAAAACGCCGAAAACAGAGCATGCACTGTCCAGAACGCCATTCGTTTTGGATCTAAATAAACAGAAGACATCGATCGCACTTAAGCTTTGCAAATCCCATACCTACTTTGAGAATTTTTAGCTATGACATCCTACTTTGTTTTATTAGCGACACCTTCCCTTTGCTTTTCCTATGAAAACCTATTCTAATATAAATGTCAGGATGTTGAAGGAACCGCAGAAGGTGTTCGTCGTTTTCAGAGTAGTGAGTTTTTTGAACTATTTTATTGGGTGCAGCATCAGCTTATAAAATAACCGTGGATTATAGACTAGTAGGATCATCAAAATTTCATGTCAAACTGCATCCAACCAGAAGGTTTGCTAATAAGCTTCCTTTAAGAAAATAATTGTACGTCTTTTCAATATTTTCAAATACGGGAAGGCCTGATATATACGTATATTTTGAATAATGTGATAAAGGAAGCCTGATAGCAAGTCCATTTTTCAAAAAGAATTAAGGTTGTTTGATGGACTATCGTGAAACAAATTGACTCTAGGTACTTCAAACAAAGATCTCGAAATAAGTAGAATATTTTGAGTGTGTTCGCAATTATATTAATAATTTTTTAACAAACTTTGATGACGCACTTAACCTTTTAACCAATAGCACAAGCATGGTTAGGGATTTGAAAAAAGTATCGATACTTTCATAAGTAATACTTTTAAATGATACCAGAGCTTTACTCGTACTGTACTTTGCTTTACCGAGTACCAAGACTTTAGCATCGAAACCAAATTAAGTTAGATTTGTTGGCATATTCGATTGAATTTATAAATAATTAAATAAAAACCATAGAACTTTTCGAAAATTTGTCCTTGCGCACAATCTCAGATTTTTTAATTGATAGAACATTTCCCCGGTACTGGCGGAGCACACATGTTTTTTATTCGAGTATTTTAATAAGTCGAGACTTCTTTTTCAGTACTTAGACCCTATCTATGCTCCTAACAAGCGTTCACTTATAAACATGGCCATCGGTATACTGCGTAAATTGATGACCTTTAGTCTGATAGCTCTAGCTTATTGAATACGTGGTTGACAAATTGGTGCGCAATAAAGTGTTCTCTAAGATACAGCGGAGAGTGTCTTCTGAGGGCTAAAAAGCCTAAGCCTAATAAAGACTTGATTCAAAATGCTGAAACTTCAATTAATATTTATTTACCTTCGAATTTACTAAATAAAGTTGTTCAATTAACGCAGAATAACAACGACACAAAATTACTCAATTTTCGTTTTGATTTAAATCTGACCTTATATTTGGGCTCAAATGCGTGAACCGTAGGGGCCCAGGCAAAAAGCCAAAATTGTCAACACATCCTTTCATTGGAAATATAAACATATCGCACGTGTTCAACAAAAGGGTATCAACTCAAGTTGTTACATATTTTATTTTTTTGGTACGAAAACGATGCACACTAGGTTACTGCAAATTTGCTATCTTTTTTCTAGACTCCTCAAAAAAGAATACTTCATGTGAGTACGGAAACGTTTTTTTTTTGGATTCTACTGTACTTTTAAAAGTTTGAGTTGAACAACCGCGATATGATAATGTCAAATTATAGCAAACTACATTACAAGATCCTAAAATGGTTGAATCAATGTCTGCCATTGGGGCTCTGAACTATTGACTCCTGAGGTTTAAGAACAAAAATAGGCAGCGGTAGTATCGAACTTACAGCCTATTTAGACTGACGACAACTAAGTTTTCAAGGTCGATTTTCCATACAATTTTTTTTTCCATACAATTCTGTATATAGAGAAGACCATAGCATATAGCTCGCACTTGTATGCTTATCCGATATTTATGTTTAAAGCTCTAGAAACCACATATTATATACATCTAATCTTTATGAAATTCAGGACGAGTTAGTTTTGTGGAACAAGGAAGGACCTTGTAACAGTTTTAAGGAAATCGGTTCAAATTTACGATTCTTTGTTTTTTGCTCGAGAAGCCCCATTTTATATTCAATCTTGATAGCATTTGTCACGAGTTAGTTGTTTTGACCCAGGAAGAACGTTGTTAAAAATTAAGAAAATCGGTTTAGATGTAGCTATGCTCCCAAACATACTTATATACATATTCGTTCATGCAATTTTAAGACTTTAACTCTTAAATCCACATATTACATCTAATCTTGATGAAATATGGCACACGAAAGTTTTTGGTTCCTAGGAAGGATTTTATTTACTTATAAATGGAAGAAAACCAATCGATTTTACCAATAACAATGAAGTTTTCTCACAAACTTGAATATGACATAAGTTTTAAAACCTAGGTAAATTTAGTGCCCGTCTAAAGTGGTGCAAAGCCCTATTTTAAGTTGGCTTTTCTAAAATTCCAGAAGTTCAGGGTATACGTATAATATAGTCGGCGAACCCTACTTAAGCTTTGTTAATAGTTTTTGTTTTGTTTATATTTCATAAACTAATAAAATCATTTCTTATATCCGTTTTTTACTGTATGCGTAAAATATGCTAAACTCAGTTTATGTTTGAGTTCTCATTCCTATTTTAATACCGATAACTGACATTTTAAAAAAAAACAATTTTTTGAACGCCCTTTATTAGCCTAATCAGACACAAAACATTTGAGACGTCAACAGCTTGTCGAATTAGAATAGAAAACCTACTAGGTTCTATGGACCATAAATAGGAATCTTGTTATTTCTTCCATGGTAGAGGTTTTATAAGACTCGACCCAATCTTACACAAAGCCGTACCTCACTCGATTGAGTTATGGCAATTGATGTGTCTGTATGTGTCGACAAATGTTTTGTAGAGCACAGCATATGGTTTCGATCAGAGCAAGTGCCGCTTTGCATCCACACAAGTCGACTTCAGACGAAAGTCCGCAGAGCACATTTCTATGGATGCGTCGAGTGATGTGAGTTACAGACGCCGTCGTATTTACTTACCGGAATAGCACCACGATGGCCATACTACTGACGTCTCAGTGTCGATGTCCTTCATTGTAGTCCACCATGTTTGAAGATTTACAACGATCCATCGATCGATCGAACGAACGAGAGTGAGTAGTGATCAATTGATGCCAATAAATAGAATTCGTTGAGTTGATTTCAATATTTGTTTTAGTTTCTCTTTGACTCCCACTCTCTCAGTCTCACTGTCTTCACATTCGCTCTCTACTTGTTTGTCTTATTGCACTTTATTGTGTTGTTCTACACTTCGATTTGTTGACGTCCGAAATTACACTCAAAATCTAAATTCGATCAATTCTAACTAATTTCCGTTTGTTTTGTGTGTTACGCGCATGGACGGGATGCTGGATTTTTTCGCCGCTCTATTTTTGACATTTATTTCACCAGAGAAGAAATGCAAAATTTAGTGTGGCTAATTTGGCGCTTGTTTTTTTTTCCAATTTTTGCTATTAGTTTTGTATCACTCACTCTGCGGGCTAGAGCAGAGATGAAATGGACATTTGTTGATTCTTGTTTTTGTGCTCGTTTTCTTGCACATTTGGTTTGTATTGTGTGTTTTTGGATGTCGTTCTGTCTGTCTGTCCGAGTGTGACAGTGTGTGTGTTGTTGGTATTTTGCTTTGTTTATGAAAATTAAGATCATTTGACATTTGCACACGCTCTATAAACAATATCGATGATTTCACATGCTATGCATATACATACATACAATCACACTTTTATTCATATGCAAACATGTAGGTACATATGCACAAACATACAGACGTGTGTATGTACATACATATGTACGTATGAACGCTGTTTCTTGTTTTATTAAAACTTGATGTTTTGACACTCGTTCTTCACTTTACTCGTTCTTCTTCGTTTATAATTTTATTGAAAACAAATACTATAAACCACATACGTACATCCAGATGTATGTATGTATGTGCATACGTACGTTCGTATATAGTACATATGTATGTGGATATGTATGCACACAACAACGTGAAAAGCAGAGAATGAAATTCACTTCGCGAGCAGCGCACTTTGACTTAAATGTGACACTTTCCGTCGCTTTTTCTTTTTTTTCTGTGTGTTTGTTTCAACGTCGCTCGGTCGGTCGCCTGTACTGGGTACGTTTAGTTAGCCGGTCAATATTGGTACGTCCGTGGTGTTAGTACCCAGTTGTTGGTGGCTGCCTGCTTGTTGGCTTTTTGCTTTTTATATATATCGTTGACTATGCACTCTCGCATTTATCGCGAGGAGGAGAGGTGTTATGGCTTTTGTATGTTTAACCTTTAAAGCGCATTATTCACTTGCGTCGGCTGTCGTGAAGTAGGTACGGTGGAATGTATAGATTTGTTGTTGTTGTTTTCGTTTCTATTTTGTGCATTTGTTTGTGGTTGACTTTTAAACTCACTTTTTTCTTCACTTTTTGTTGCTGTTGTTATTTTGCACCCGTGAGTGAGTGTTTGCGCGGATAAAATTTGCATTAATAATTGAAAGCTTTTCGCCTGGCACTCACTCACTCACTCACTGACTACTGTCATCTGTTTGTCGGTTGTCTTTGGTATGCTTACTCTTATGTACATACATACATCGCACATAGATATGTATGTACGAATCTTTTAAAAATTAGCCGTTTCACTTGTTGTCATTCAATTCATACAAATTTCAATCAATTTCACAGTGGCGACCGACATATATACGTATGTATGTACATATATTTTTAATGAAACAATTTGTAATTTGTATGTTTGTGTAACCATAGCACAGTGAACGCACGTACATACATATGTATGTATGTACATACGAGTTCCCGAGTTTACCCGATACTTGTTGAATTCTCCAAAGGCTGCCTCGAAATATTCTCGATGTCAATTGATGGGTTATGGCTGGCTGTTGGTTGCCTTTGTCTATGGAGGTTTGCGATGCCTGTGTTTCTTTTTTTGTGTTTTTTTTGTTTTTGCGTAATCTAAAAGTTTACAGTCACGTGCTTGGTAGTTTTTTGTTTATTTTACATTTTTTTTGTTTGTTTTGTGGTGTCTCTTTGTCTCAGCACCACCTTTGATAAATTTGCCACTAACTGTTTTGTCAAACGCGCGTCACATCCGCGCAGTCGTTTCGTGAAACAATTTATGTGTGATCCCTTTCGATTAGCTTCGTTTCCCCGACCGAGAAGATCAAAAGTTAAAAATGAATTGAACAAGATCAGAAGATTCAGAGTTTGTTCTGTTTGAACTTTTGCGCTTATGTGTATGTACACAGACTGTTACTCCACCGCATTATACACGCTCTCGGGCCCGCATACTCAGACGTACTAGAGAACACCATAAGCAGCGGACGAAAATAAACCCCAACCTTAAGGAAATCAACACAATGTGTAAAAACTGTCATAACCGTCGACGTCGTCGGAGACCACGACAGCGAGCGCTGAGCAGCGTTGGACGATAACAAGCAACAGCCAACACACACAGCACACAGTGCGAACACGATGGAGATAAACAAAAGAAAGAAGACATAAAAATATGAACTTAAATCCGATGATGAGAGCGCGACCGCGAACCTCGTGTTGTGAGCAACAAGGCCCGAAGAGAGCGCATATGGGGAGACGACTCCACTCTTTACGAAAGCACGCACCAACACAACAACAATGGTTGGCCTCCAACAGCAGCAACGCAGCCAACACACCAACATCAAACGCCGAGAGAGCAAGTGATAGTTTTGTTTACATTGCGATTGTGAGCGTAGGCAACACGTGAGCGAGAGCGCCACAGAGCGTTATCGGTATAGAACCCAACAAGAACTCTGCTAAATATGAGCATCGGAGCATAGCAAGCAACAAGTAAGCTCTCTTTCTCTCGACATTGACATATCGGCACCTTGCATTCGGTGGCGTTCTCTCAACTTTGCTCACTTGCTAAGCACACTTTGTTTTATTTCTGTCAATAAACTGGGGACCTAAAGCCGCCCACCACACCGCCTTCACCCCACCACACAATCGATTCGGTGTCTAACACCTACATTCATGAACAGCAGTGTCGTTATAAAAATATTTGTACGATTGCACTCTCTCGCTCCCTCTATCTGTCTTTTATTTTCACAGTGGGTGTGTGTGTGCGTTTAGTTTAAAAAACTGCAACTAAAATGGTTAGAAATTGTATTAGCAACAATCTCGAGTTGTTGTTGTCTTTTTGTTATTTACGTAAAATTGTAGATTTTGATGTTGCCTTTGTTGCCGATTGCCGATATTTGCTCGTTCATGCGCTGCCATACACAGCTGCTGGCTGCAGCGACAGCAACTGATAGTGCTTACTGCTGCAGAGGTCAGTGGAGGTCAGACGGTCAGAGTTCAAGACAACTGACAATGAAGTACGCAAAGCAATGTACGGTTGCTACACACAATCCAAATAATGTTTGTACACATTGTTGCCGTCTCGGGTTCTCTTCGTTTGGCCGACGTCCGACGAAAACTCGCCAAAGTGCATTACAGTACTCCACACTTGCATACCCGCCACACACATACCCGAGTATGCACGTTCTTTCACTTACATCGGACTTGTTTTATTCTTTCTGTTGGTGGGGAGGAGCGGGCTATGTGATATCATGTAGTTGTAGCCTTTAACTGGCCGGTTTTCAGGGCAGGCATATTTCAAATGTGAATGAATCGAGTGTAAAACTTAAGATAAGATAGTGGGAATTGATAACATCATGGCACCCTACGGTATGGAAGCACCGACTTCAACCTGTCATTGTACATAGTGGAGAAATTTTAAGTCCACTTCTTGACTCCAAAACCATAGCGGAACTATAATACCAGAGTCTTACAGATGCTGGCCTCCAGGATACAAATTTCTTTTTATAACGTTCACTTGAGGATGCTGCTTCATTTCGTTTATAACGTCTTGAAAAACAAGTTTGGATGCGCATAAAGAAGGAATAACCCCAAAAACTATCCCTTAACATTTTCACTTTTTGGAAATATTTTTTATTTGTTTGTATAAGTAAAGACGGTTCAAACGCACAAGAAATCGGCTAAAGAGGCAAAAACGGACCACAGAAAGAAATGTTAGAATCCTAAATACTCGTATGGACATTTCCAGCAGAAGGTCCACTGAGACAAAAAAAAAATAAAAGTGCTTAAGAAAAAATTGTTTCGATATTTAAAAAAAAAATACTTTTCAATAATTACTCGTAATGTCTTACTGCTTACCTTTGCATTTGTCACTAAAAAAAACGGCATCAAATTGAAATTATGCTTAAATACGTAAATTTTGATGTTTTTTATAAGCATTTCTTTTTAATTTTCTTTTATAAGTAGATTTGGCTTGTAAAACATCCAAATGGATTTCTCCGCAAAATAATAGCTGAACATCATCAGCAAAATAGTATGGTGTACACTAATCGCCCAGACTTTTGAAAAGGTCATTAATAAACAGCACAAACCAAATTGGACCAAGAACTGAGCCCTGAGAGACCCCACTCCTAACAGACAAAACAGACGATGAGAGTCAATTGACACGAACAAACTGCTTTTTAGCACATAAATAAGATAGCATTAAACTACAGGCACTTTTCCCAAGTCCATAATCATTATGCAATTTGTTTATCAAAATTCTACAATCGAAGGCTTTTTTAATAAGAGCTTAAAAAATTGTTATATTTTTACGAGTACATTAACTAAAAAGCGTACAAGTGTTCCGTTCCCAATCCTCGAAATACCCCTATGACTTTATTTCATGAGTTTGCTTATCGTGGGACCCCGACCTATTGGACCCCAAACCGATCCCTTCAAACATGGACAATTGAGAGAGCGATCATTCCACATTTTCAAATAGCACAAATTTACAATATTTTTCGGATTTGTTTTTTTCTTTACTTTACAAAGTTTTGGAGCACTTGTCCTTAAAATAGTCTTAATTTGTCTGATTATTACCCTTCCATAAAGCTTTTTTTGGGGCTGATTTTCGCATATTTATTCTTCGACGTTGTCTTACACTGGTACCGGCGTATTCTCATCTTTTGCACGAGAGTTCTTAACTTTCATCTTTTTTCATATTTTTCGTGCTCAATATCAAAATATCCCAGCTTAAGCGTAGTTAGGACTCCATAGTGAATTTTATTCATTTAAAAATTTTGAATCGATCTAAACCTTCTTTGGTTTAGTCCATAAGTGCTTCAAAAATTGAACAGAACAAAAGAAAACGATTCGTTTGTGAGCCATTTTCACTGTGACGTTAATTTTTATTTTATTTTGCTCATCATTTATACTCGTATTTAAGCAAAATGTTATTCAGTTAAACAATGTTTCCTGTAGTTTATTATTTACAACCTATAAGTTTACTGATCAAGCCTATACCTTTAAATTTCTTCTTGAGTTCTTAGAATTTTGGCACATTAAATTGTTTTGTCACAAGGCAATCATTTTAATTATGAACCATTGTATGACGGATAAGCCTCATAAAGGGGAATCAAGCTTTTTGTTTTTTGTTCTATTTTTTCTAAATTTCTTCCGTCACAGTACGAATTTCCCAACATGTTCCAGACAATGTGAACCACATTATCAAATTGATACTGTTTTGCATCGCTTGGTTAGGTAGTATACCTACACTGAGCCGAAAATACAATGATTTTTTTAAACAAGTGTCTGGTTAAATTTTTCAAGGTAAATGTTTGATAACGAAGACAATATAACGGTATATAAGGTCAAAGCTACACACAAAATAGTTGAGTTAACATTATATAAGGTTGGTTTCTTCAAGAGAGAGGCAAAAAAATTGTGCGACATAAAGTTTGTGATCTGTTTTGTGTTATACGAAATTCAGAATTAAGTTACACGAAGTTGCAACGATTGCGACTGTATTAAACCCCCTTCCCCTCTCTCTTTTTCCTTTCTTCCTCTGCACCGAACGTTTCAAATTGTAGAAAATATCATAAGACAATTTATCTCGCTCTTTTAAAAAACCAACACCAAATGCATATGCTAGCTGTACAATCTCAATGATATTGCAATGATATTGCTTTTCGCACAGTTCGAAGACTATACGCAAAGGGTAATTCTCATTAATTATAATGGGACTCCCGTATAAGTCATTTGATTTGTAGCTAAGTAATCGTTGTAATAGCGAAAGTAATGCTATAGCGAAGTAATTGCACAATGATATTGCGCTATGAAGATTGCTTTTCGCACAGTTCAAATACTGTGGTCACTGAGTCTTAGGGGAGTTATCGCTTTTTTAAAGAGGTTCCTAATGCCACTTCTGGAATTCGGTGTTTATAGGAAGTTGACTGCTGTGTACAGGTACATTTAGTAGGATGAAGAATGTTCTGAAGAGTTATGTTTTGTGTTCCTCTCTTCGAAGCTGTTGAAAAGTATCTCACTGTCCTTTGACCAACCAACTGCCTGGACAGTTTAAGCTCTTTCTATAGAGTGACTTGCAGTCGAGTGTATGTGTGTAACGAGTAACATACGTATCAGTGTGTGTAGCGTATGTTTGTTTATTTATGCACGTACGAGTGCATCGATTTCAATTGAATTTGTACTTCGTCACACTCTTGCACACCCATACATACCCACAAGTATCTACAGTAAAGTGGGTGGCGCAATTGCAAAACCTACATTGGAATAATGTTTCAGTCCGTAATAAGTATTCGCATACAAACGAGTCAAAATGTTAAAACATTCAATATGTACAATTTTTAAGATTCCCCTGAAGATGCGTAATTCGCACCACATCCTAAGGTTATTGACCACCGGTAAAAGGTTCAAAGCCAGTAGGAAGATTGTCACAGAAGCGTGGAGAAGTTCTCACTGGGTCTCTTAAGACAAATTTAAAGAAGTACGTCAGCTGTAATTGACCAATGGACAAAATCATCCATCTACTAGATGGGTGAGTAAATAAAGTTCCGGCAGCTGTTGGTGGTTTATGTCGTAAGGTGAAGTATCTGACGGGTTCAACTGTCATATCCATTGGAAAGTTTAACATTTTTTAGCATAAACGTGATCAGAACGTTTTGACGTACGACCATCATTTGTGTTGTTTACAGTGACTTGATCACTTGATCAATTTGGCAAAAAAAATGGAATTAGCTCGTGAACATTTTCGTGCGATAATTTTTTACAAGAGTGCATCGATGAACTTAAATCTTTGTATGGCGCTGAAGCACCATCCTATAGCACTGTAAAAAACTGGTTTATTGAATGCAATCGTGGCCGACGCTCGTTCAAAGACGAAGGTCGTCCATAAACGGCTGCCAGAGAACATTGATACCTAGCGGGAACTGATAATGCAAGATCGTCATGTGACATACCGTGAGATAGAGGCATCTTTGGGCATTTCTTCCACCAGCATACATTCGATATTGCATGAACACCTGACCGTAAAAAAGGTTTGTTCTCGTTGGATCCCGCACAATTTGAAAATCGCTCAAAAAAGGCTCGTGTGGATTGGTGCAAAGAAATTTTGAAAAAATACGATCGCGGTGCTTCAAAAGACCTTTATAAGATCGTCCCAGGTGACGAATCATGGATCTATGCGAATGATCCCGAAACAAAACAGCAATCGACCGTGAGGGTCTTCGAAGACGAGCCAAATCCAACGAAAGTTGTTCGTGGAAGAAGCACTGTGAAGCAAATGGTCGCCTGTTTTTCGACAAAACTTGTCAGGTGGCAACTGTTCCGCTTGAGCAACGTAGGACGGTCAATTCTGAGTGGTACACCACAATTTGTTTGCCTGTAGTCTTCGGAGAAATTCGAAAAACGAACAAGAGAAGAGGAATCATTGTACACCATAGCAATTCGAGCTCTCACACATCGGCTCATACCAGCGCCTTTTTGACCGGCCAAAACGTCGAAATTATGGGTTATCCGCCGCACAGCCCGCACATCAAGAAAAAAATGCACGGTCAACGATTTTCGTCGCCAGAATATGCTGTTGAAGCGTTCAAAAACCATGCTTTGGAGGTGTCTCAATGGGAGTGGAAAAAGTGCTTTGACAATTGGTTTGAGCGCATGCAAAAGTTTATTTATTATTCATGCTGGACGATACTTTGAAAAACTATAAAACCATTTTTGATGATAAATATTCGCATTTTTATTATTAGGCCAGAAATATATATAGCAGCCCTCGTAAACAGATTGAAGTTGGGTTTGTAGCCCGCAACCTCCGCAAACGAATAAAGCACCACGAATGTACGAACACTGCTGCGTTCAGGTGCCTCTACCAAACTGGCGGATGTCTTCCAAGAATACAGAGCGGACATCACCTGCGATATTTATTAAAGCAGCTATGATAAGAAGCACCACTTCGGATTCGTTGTAAATAGGCGAATAGGTCATTTTGTCGCCGGTTTACGACCCCTGACCTGGCCATGGCATTAAAATCGTCATAGGGGATATAAATCCCAAAGTTGGCAAGGAAAGTATCTTTGACCTGACTGTTGGAAAGTGCAGCCCTCATGGTAAGAAAAGCTGCCCCTTCTTCTGATTACACCATCACTTAGTGGCAACACGAGCGATGAGGTACGATGAGGAGTGTAGAGGAGTGTAGAACCGCGACGGACGAAAAAAACACAGCTTACAAGGCAACAGTGGCATCTATGGCTACGTGAGCAGAAAAGAAGCGATATGTGGAGTTCAGAAGGAAGGAAAATTGTCAACTCCGAGGATATAAAAGACAAATGGAAAGACGCCAATGTAAGGAGATCGAGTTGTACGGCAACAGAAACGACGCCAGTAAATTCTATCAACGGGTCAAGCACCAGACGAAAGGCTCGGCTAGTGGCATAGCTTCGTCTAGAGATGGAAATGGGAAACTGGTAACTGATAAGTCGAGTGAGCTGCTGATTAGGAAAGAGCATTTTCCAGCTTATAAGTGGCTGAAGATCTTGCCGATGAAAGCCACATGCTACCAATCACAGATGGTGGAATTAAATGTCCAGCCCCGATCCAGAAAGAGATTAAACGTCAATTACCCGGCTCAAGATCAATAAAGCCACAGCAACCGACGGACTTCCAGCGGAGCTGTATAAGGCCGGAGAAGACGTACTGATAAGGTGCATACATTAGCTAGTTTGCACTATCTAAAAGACCGAACGCATGCTCGATGATTGGAAACTCAGCGTGCCCAATTCGCAAACTGGAGACAAAACCATTTCAAAGATTGAACTAGAGTCGCCTAAGATGGATCTGATGGCAAATGAGGGCAAGACCGTGTATCGGAATTTGTTTTATTTGTATACCCTCCACCAAAGGGTTAGAGGACGCATGGGCCGCAAGGGCAAACAAATTGACCTTTTTGTATTGCGCTTTAGTAGCGTATGGACTGTGAAGGGTATATATAAGTAACGTTCGGCCTAGTCGAACATGACACAATTTGTTGTACTTATAATATAGCGAATACAGTAAACGAAAAAAAATCCTTTTTCAAATTGCATTACAACTTTTCTTCTTTTGAGTGCTCGAAGTATAATCATGTACTAATTGAAGCTGTCCAGCCTATACTATCCGAAAATCTCCCATCATCAATCTTCATACACCATTTCAAAGGAATCCGCGATCATAACCAACATTTCACAACATCAACAGATTTTTTAGCAAGATTCTGTTGTTGCCCACGAGGCAGCACAGATTTTGAATAATTCGTCTACATCCCATGAAGAAAAATCGTACTCTCTTGCAAATGAATTTGTTTTTAATGAAGCCATTACTTCACATATTAAAATTCATATTTTCAAATTCCATCGCTAGAGTTTCGGTTATTTGATTTGTAAATGGCCACAACGTTCCGGTTTATATGAATATCGACCCCATCTTAGATATTCGCACAAACCGAGAAACTGTCTTTAATCGGGTATCAAATGACAAACTTTATTGCTGAATTTCCATAGAAATGGTCCATGCTTGTACATGGATCGTTCGTATTGCTTATGGAAGTCAAGGGGCGCTCGGCCTCCTCCCTACCATTTATTTATTTGTATAAATTAAAGTGTAATAAAATCGTTATCGCCGCTAAATTAGACACATCAAAATAATGATCGCTCCAAAGAGACATGCGGTGATCGCTCATTGAACTCCAATATGGAGAACTGGAAAGCATAGAAGGTTTATTATTTTGGTTTCTGTGTCTTTCTTTACGCATTTGGTCAGCGCTTCGAGGGCCGTGAAAAAAGTACCCGAAATTTTGAGGCAAAACTTCTACTTGGAAATGACGTACAGAGATGCGGAAAGAATACTTTCTAATTTCTCTTGTGTTTGTCGTAGATCCATGAAATTAACGCCGCATTGGAGTGCGGCTCCGAAGTTAATAACCTCAAGTGTGAAAAAATGCTATTGCTCGCCAAAACCACAGTTTTTATCCGATTTGGATGGCCTTTCACTTACATTTTCGTACACATTTTTAGTATCTGTTATAGCTTAAAAGTTATACAAAATAAAAAAGGTTATTTTCCAATTTTCCCGTATTTTTAAACAGTATTTCTTATGTACTTATATTGTCTGAGCGCAACAGCCAACTTCCAATAAGTTTGAACCTATTTGGATTCTACTCAAATAGGTTCAAACTTGGATTAAAAATCGTTTGAATTTCTTATTTAAAAAGGAAATTAATTTTGTACCATTTTCGTAAAAATGGTAGTAGTTGTAGTAATTTTCCTATCAAATATAATCTTGTAAAGACACGTGTACAACGTTTGTAATTTGGGATAGAGGACTGTTGCACATGCATCTGCTGCAAACAAAAACAAAAAACCGTTTATTGCCTTTTGCCCTTTTGGGACTGAGTCGTGGTAGATCTCATTTATTTGTTATGGACCTAGGAAGTGCAATACCCTTTGAAAAAAGTGAGACAATAGTACATATTTATTCATTTTAGTGAGTTCTTGTGATGAGATGTCTCTAGTTAAATCGTATGAAAAACATTTTAGGATCATATCTCTTAGACTGGAGTGTTATTTTTCCTCCTTTTTTAAGAAAAGTAAAAAGGATCCGTTTATGGTATTTTTAGCATATTCCCTAAATCACTAGGGATCCACGTGTATGAATTGGTTTAAAAAATTCAAACGAAATTTGGGTGGCGTAAAGTTCAAAATAGCGACCACTGGTATATATGGACGCATAGGTACTCAAATTAAAGTCAATTAAAGTAAAAACGTTAACCCCCCAATACCCAAATCTATATAACGAATCAAAATGGGGCCGTTTAACCTTTTCTAGGGTAATTATCATCCAATAAGCTCAAAAAAGTTATTTTTAATACATTATCTCGCATTGTTCGCCAGCTGAGAAAAGGTGAATAAGAGCCTTAAGGCACTGTTGGGTCTTTAGATACAAAAATGTGATTTATAATAATTATTTAATAAAACTTAAAAGTTGAACTTATTAATTGGTTTTTATTGAAATTCTAACAATGAAATGAAATTATACAATAAAGTTGGAATATTGAATTATTCTTTGTGATGATATTCATAAAACATTTTTTTTTGCCACTGAGCAACATACGTAAATGTCATCCACATTTAGAACAAATACTCGTACATTGCGATTGCTATTTTTTTTACAAAGTTTACACCATCTATTTCCATCCTTCAAACCAAAAATCAAAGCGGACATCATCAATGGGATATATCGCTTTTTCACCAACTTTCGAATAAGTAGGTTGACGACTTTCTTCTACAAATATGGAAATAGATGTTTGTGAATATCTTGGGCGTCCGGGCAAACGTTTTTCTTCGAATGGTACTATTCCAGAAGCGATTTCATCACGAAATTCTGGCAATTGAACACACATTATTATCGTCCGCTGCGTTATTTAGTTTATTGTTGCACTTCTCAATATGTATATATGTGACAGCGCATAGAGAAAGGGACCTAAGGCTAAAAAAATCAATCGAATGAGACCGATCCCATGCAACAAAAGTGTTCCCTTTCAGAGATATGTGCGTTTTATGAAAGTGATGGTACACCAAAGATACACGTACATATTTAAATCTCTAAAATGGCTCTCCTGAACAAAACTGGTTTTTACCCTTAGGTCCCTTTCTATTTTGCGCGTCACATATATAAAAAATATGTATGTATATGTATAAAACATACGAATTTGCCACCGCCATATCGATAAATGGTAAAATAGCTGAGTCATGGCATCACGGGTCTGTACTCGAATATGATAACCTACAAGAAGACCATCCGTCAAATTAAAGCCGACCATTTGGCTGTTATATTCGCGTATAATTTGTGGACAGCGGACTCCAACATATTTCTTCGGCTTTTAATCGTACCGTGCTGCCTTCGATTGGATCCTGTAAATGGTTGTACACTAACGTATGTAGACAGCAAGCGAACGTTCTTGTTGTCGTTCCACAATACATTGCTGATGTAAACGCCATAGGGCGTGCCCACAAATTCTATTGAAAATCGTCTTGGCGCGGTCTTCATTGCAACATTTGATAGAAGCTTGCAATTCGAAACGCGATTCACCCGCACCGTACGCATACTGTATACACTTATGTAACCCTGACTCGCAATAAACCATCAATCCATTTCACATCTTCAAACAAAATATTACATATTTTTTCTATAAAGAAACACAAAGGAGTTTTCATACCAGCGTCAAAAAAACCTACAGCAGAAGGCACTGCAGTTGGGCCAGTAGTATCCATTAACGGCAATCGGGATCGAGATCTTTTCGACGACCTCTGTTACAAAGTTGATACAATGGCCTCGTTGTTTTCAACCAGCGCTGTTTCTACGGTTGGGTCTGCTATTATCACTGTCTCCTCAATATTTTCAACATCATCTGGCCATATTGTATTTTGTACAGACAAAGTGGATGGCGAGTCAAAAAACTAATTATATCATCCGGTATGATTACTCTGGACCGATTCAAACAATTTAAGTATATGTTTTTCTCTCACATCGGATTATGTGAGACCTTTTTTGCAACCTTTTTGCCATTTCTTCTATGAAAGTGGTCTGATAAATATGGAATTTAATACAGAGCAACATAAAAGCAAGTGATAAAAAATCACGACAAATTTACACTGGAAGTACCAACAGTGCCCTGAGGCACTTATTACTTTTTTATTTACAAAATACACACTTGTTTTTCACTTTCATTACGTAGTATGCTCTTTTTTCACTAGGCACTTTTGAAGTGTTTTCAAAAGTTTGGTCTAAACAAGTCAAAATGAGACGTTTTCCCATACAAATTCAAGGGATGAAAACGTCTCACTTTGACTTGTTTTTGTACGAAAGAGGAACGAAAACGTTTCGCACAGGCGATGCCACCTTAAATAAAGTGTGTCATCTCCAAAATAATCGTTTTTTTATCGTTGGTTTGTCATCTCAAGGCAGACATTTTTAATCAATCGTCAAACATATTTGATGAAATAGATATTTTATGAAGTAAAAGTCAAAATAAGCGTGCTAAAAGAAAAAAAAAACGTAATTTAATTTATCCATTTGTTTAAGAAAAATATTTATTTTAGTATTTTAATAGTCACCACGTTGTTCTTTGTTTGTAAACAATAATGAACGGTCAAACAAAAACCAAAACGAGAATGAAAACGACCACAAATTGTGTGAAAATTGGTTGAGACGTTTTGAAAAGTTTCGAGCGAGAGAATAAATGGCCTAATGAAAATGCAGTATTAGGCAATAGAATAACGATGTACCTTTACAATAAAAAATATTTGACTTGTCTCAAGAGCTGTATATCTGCTTCATTATAACTTAAACATTTTATTTCACGATCACTTATTTTTTATGTTCACTTTTTGATATCAACCACGAAAGATTATAACAAAGGCAAAACGATCAGCCGGAGAAGAATAAAACTAAATAAACCTTTGGCCTACTTCGACCAGATATGTCATTTGTAGTGTTGTCAAGCGTATCAAATCGACTTTTAGTCAAAAAAAGTTTACCGTTAGAGTAAACTCGTTTTTAGTGATAAGTGCCTAAAGGCACTTTTGGGTATAAGAGGGTTAAGTTCGGTCGGGCCGTATCTTATATAACCTACATATGCTATTACAGCGCAAAAAATTGACAGTTTTTGGGGCCTTTCGGTCCATGATTCCTATATTTGGAAATATGCTTTAGTTTGAGTTCCCTTATGTCGCATAGCGCATTTAACCATGTTGAACGATTTGTGGCTCACATGAGCCAAAAGGTCCAACAACTATGCCCTTTTTCAGGTATTTAGTGCGTTCCAACTAACAGTACCCATTTAAACCATTGCCCATCTGCAAAAAATTATGACTTGTTAAGCAAATACTCAGAAAAGCGTATTTTTTACTGGGCACCCCTAGTCCCTTAAAGGGAGCTTTCCCCTTTGGACTATTTTGACCATTTACAATGCCGAACTTATGATAATAAGCCATCATTGCATGATCCTGCGTTTATTCGTTTAGTCGCTTTCTTGCTTTCAACAGACTCACGGACGGACGGACATGGCTGGATCGTCTTAGAATTTTCTCCGATCAATATTTTGTGGTGTTGCAAACGCAATTACAAATTTAGTATACCATCCACTCCTCGGTGGAGAGTATAAAAACCATGCATACGTATGCTATCAATTTTTATACTTTAAGGTGGAGGGTACCTATGATTCGGCCTGGCCAAACTATAAAATATGTTTCACTTGCCTGTTACTAAAATAAGGATTATCGTACCTTGACCTCTAGAAGTTCATTTCCTAACCCTCTGCCTGTAATACGAGTCTGCTATAGGCCATACAAGTAATGGATGTATCGAGTAATTACGATTTGACCATAATTAAGAGACGCGTGACAAACTTTGCTAGTTTTCCATTTCTTTTGAGCACAAACAGAGAAAATGGTAAGAATCCGACGATTATTCGATCGATTTGTTCATTTTTGGTGACATGATGTCGCTTTAGATCTTCTGGGGCCAATAGATTGTATGTACATTAGGGATACAACTTTTTAACAATTTTTTAAAATATCAAAATTGGCATAACACAGTCCAATAGAGCATAAAAAACTATAAGGGAACGTATATTTATTTTTTCGCTAAGGTCAAAAAAGTTCACGCACCAACCGCGATGAAGTTTTGAAAAATTTTAATTTTCTTTTTGGTTAAGAAAACTTAATAATATGTTTATTTAAAATAAAAAAAAACTTAAGTATGAAATTGCATTAATATTTACAGATGGTAAGAGATTTTTCCAGCAAACCAAAACGCATCTTTAACCTTTTTTAACGAAAAAAAATAAAAATGTGTAACGAATAACTCAAAATTTTTCATATTTTTATTATACGAGTACATATATATGTAACTTTCAGTAATTTAAAAAATAATAAAAATAAAAAAAAAAAATTAAAAAAAATAAACAAAATCATAAATTTTTAAATAATTTTTTTTACAGCTGTTTAGAAAAACCAATTGGTGCGTGAACTTTTTCCAGAAAAATTACAAAAGATTATGATTTTCGTGGTTACTAGGACATGGTTGACCTCATGGTACTATGCCAAAAAATTGGTTGTATCCCTAATGTACATATGTACACGTGTTGGCAATAATTATATACAAACATATGCAGGAGTATATCTATACGATCCAACATTCTGTTTGTACGTATTACCACATACATATATAGTTGGACGATCTTAGGTACATTTATTTCTGTGTGCGGCCATAATATATGGCGGGGCAACAGGGTTGTCAGATCGAACGTTTTAACCCGAAGCACTGTGATGTATATATATTTCAAATACATGTGGGCGGCCTAGATAACATTAGCTGCCATTATGAACCTGTAAGGAGAACTATTTTTACACTGATACGAGTATCGATTTAATACTTGATTATTAGAATAATTTATTTTAGCTGTGTTTGTTTTACAATTTCTACTCGGAAACGAGCAAAAGTTACCAACAAAAAGTCAAACATATCACAAATTGATATCAGCGGTGCAATTAGACCAACAATGTAAGATAAATGAAGATGCAGTTGAAAATTCTTCTAAAAATCAAAGACGATCATTTTTTCATGATGGACGATGTGCTTCTTCTTTGAAATAATGTAGGAAAACAGCACTTCAATGACTCACAAATTCTTAGTTTATTTTCACACATTCGTGTGCACACAATCACAGGAACGCTAGAGAGTCAATATTGAAATACAAAAAAAAACACGGAAAACACCAAATTCGCACACTTTAAACACACAAAAAACAGCATTTCCCAAATGATTGATACTTATCTTGTGTTTTTCGATTTCTCGTAAAGGTTTATTTCGTCCCTCTTGTACAATTTATCGTCTTTGTTAAAAATAAGCACAAAACAGCATAGCACGTACATATTTTAACCTTGTTAACGAATTGTGTGTTTACGAAGTTTATGAGAACACAGAACTTATAATAAACAACATACATATGTGACAGCGCATAGAGAAAGGGACCTAAGGGTAAACAAAATATCAATCATGCCCAAAAAGTGTTCCCTCCCAGAGATATGCGCGTTTTATGAAAGTGATGGTACACCAAAGATACACGTATTTAAATCATTAAAATGGCTCTCCTGAACATAACTGGTCTTCACCCTTAGGTCCCTTTCTTTTTTGCGCGTCACATATGTTATCGATTCTTGTCACTAGTGATGGAAAATTTCCTGTACAATTATCGAGTTCAAAATTTTAATTGGAAATCTTAATTTTCCCTTTTCACGTAATCACCGTCCTCGGAGTCCAATATTCCAGTGTGCATCGGGTACCGGGCTGTATTTACCGAAAAGTTGGTCCATAGACAGAAACTAGCTCTGAGATATTTTGGCTGCCATTAGAAACCCACTTTCTAGGATGCGAAGATGTAGGCAAATAACTCAGAGATACTTTTAGAGAAGTCGATTTAAATAGTTAACTCTATTATTCTTAGGGATCGGAATTATATGAATATGCATATTTGACGTGGCCAGTGTTAGAAAAACTTCGAGTTTTTCTCAAAGTTTTTCTAAGACAATAAAATGCGATTGAAATGTAAGTGCATATTTTATGCATTTATTTTGCATATTTGGACAAAATGCATTTCTTTGGCATATTATGTAAGAACTTAATTTTTTGGATATTTTGTTTAAATGAAAGGTTTTAATGCATATATTATAAAAAAAATAAAAGTTTCTACTTAAGTTCTGCTCGTTTCATTAATTTCGGTCTTTTGCTTTTACACATTGAACAGGGACTGAGCGGCTCAGGTCCACTTGTATCTACATATATTTAAATAGAAGACAAGTTTTTAACAAAATGGCAAAGTAACATTGATTTTCGTGGCTGCACTCATTAGAAATTGTTGACACGTTTTAAAAGAAATCTAGTAATGGCTCTCATTGTGGAGTCTCTGTGGAGGTGGTTCTCGTTAGAGTGGTATTTCCGTAGGCAATTGTGTGAAGATAACTTGAAAAGCGAGATTTACCACAGTAGTTCGTTCTCATTCGTTTGATGAGGGCCTGGTCTTAGGTTGTTCGGCTTTTCTTTCGACAATTGCTGCGACAGTAAAAACTTGGTTTCTACTAAAAATTAAAACAATTTCGAATGAAGTGAATCTCAAATCGCAACTAAAAATGCATCGAGTTCTTCTGTCAATGATGTTTTTTCGTTACCAACGTGTACACTATAAATTGACTTTGAAAAATTAAAAAAATATATTCTTTTTAAGTTTTATTGATCACGCATTTGATCATCAATTAACTGTTTAAATTAAAATAATCTATAATTAATTGTTCTCCTTATTTTTACCCCTTTTCGTTTTTTGTTAATAATTATTAATTGATCACAAAAAATTGATTTGTGTACATATTTTTCATGTTTAGTTCAAAACTTTAGTTTTTTGCACTGTTTTCATTCTTTCCTGTGCATTTTAAATTTTTTTAATTCATATTATTTTATATGGCGTATTTATAGATTTTAAAATGCATATTTGCTACTAGCAGCCAATGTTTGATGCTCCGGGACCTTAAGAGAAAGTTTAGAAAAATAGCGGCATGTGGCGGTAGTTTGATGCAGTAAGTAACGGATATAAGAACGTCTCGTATATGCAAATTTTGCATATTAGAAAATCATGCATATAAAAGAGTTCCGTTTCGGTAGGAAAAATATTTCAAGTGGCACAGGCGACAAGGGCCTCTGCAAAAATAGTTAATATAAGAAAATTTGTTTCATTAAAAAATCGTTGAACTTTAAATCATGACTTTTTACTTATCTTGTCATTGCTCCATTCGCATACAACTTAAAGGGAAAATCGATAACAATTTGTATGAAAACTGGCAGCCAAAATCCAATGATATGGCATTTACGAGGTGGAAAACCGACGCTACAACATTTTTAAATATTCTTACCCAGATTTGAACCTGGGTTTACTGGTATAAAAACTATATTATGCGCAGCCACTGATTTGGGAAAAGTACCTTAATGACGTGTGGAAGGAATTAATTATGTATGCTGGAATTTCATTGGCGAAAAACGGTCGACTTCGACCACGTGTTTTCATGGCTCTTCACCGCGGTTTTAGGTCGATCCTTACGTTTAATTGCACCGTATGCTGGGAGCAGGAGTTAGTTAGTATAAAAAAATAGAAAAAATCAGATTCATGGGAGCCATTAAAAGTATGCTACAGGCTGCTTTCTATACAGGAACTTTTAATAGATAAGACACGCAGAAGTATGTTCAGACTTCTTGAGCAATCCTTGCTCAAATCGATGGAAAGTGATCATACGAATTTAATATTAAAACCCAGTTTACATGTCTACGCTCTATATAGGATACCCATAATATATGTGATTAGGTTGGAATTTCTGAACATGCCAGGTTTTCAAAATAAAGCTAGGTACATCGAATATGCGGTCATTATTAGATATTTTCGATTAGCGTCAAAGGTTGTAGAACAGTGTACACTAGCTTAACAGTTACGATAGCACCCAACCTTATACTTATATAGGGTGATCCTTCTAGAGGAATTTTTTATCATAGGAGTTTTTTCAGAGTTTACGCTTGAGTTGCGTTAAACTTTTTTTCCTTTTCAGTATTGTTTGCCATTTTATCATAGAAAGACTAACACCGCAACAACGTCTCCAAATTGTGCAACTGAATTATGGTAATGAGAAGATCCGCTGTTTTCGAACAACGGTTTTTTCAGTGATGAGGCCCTTTCTGTCTCAACGACAACGTCAATAAATAAAATATCCGCGTTTGGGATATCCATGGTTTGGTGCAGTTAATGGGCTGGTAGAATCATCGGTCCATATTTTTTCAAAAATGATGATGGCCGGAACGTAACCGTGAATGGTACTCGCTACAGCGCCTTGATGTCGGACTTTTTGCTACCTGAAACTGAAGCCCGTAATCTTGACGGTATTTTTTTCAACAGAACGGTGCCACTTGCTCAAACAATGGATTTATTGAGAGGTCATTTCAAAGAGCAGCTAATTTCACGTATTTGACCTGTGAATTGGCTGTCTAGATCGTGTGATATCACGAGTTTAGACTTTTTTCTTTGGGGCCATTTAAAGTCCAAAGTCTACGCTGACAAACCAGCTAAGAATCAGGTTTCGAAGCCAACATTACGCGTGTCATGAACGCCATACCGGTCGAAATGCTCGAACGAATCATCCAACATTGGACCTTCCGAATGGACGGAAATCACATTTAAAAATAAATGAAATAAACTGTCCTTTCGAATGAACTATAAAGATTCCACACTTGATTTGATTTTTTTGTTTTGTTTTGAAAAAAACTTCGTTTCATTTGACAGAATGTCTGAAAAGAAATCTAAGCAACGAGTATGAGTGATAGGGGGATAAGCGCGACAAACAACAGCATGTTTGGAAACAGTTGCATACTTTATTCACCTGAGACTGCCCACAAATATTGTTTGACCTTTAAGTGCAATGATCTTCGTTGCAATGATTCAATCGATCTTTATTGTCACCGCTAATGGTTCCCCACTAATTTTAGCGTCTAAACTTTGGCAGCCCTGCCGCAGTGTACAAGTCAAAGTATAAATATAAAACAGCCAGCAA
The DNA here is from genome assembly GCA_963513945.1 of Hydrotaea diabolus. Taxonomy (NCBI): domain Eukaryota; kingdom Metazoa; phylum Arthropoda; class Insecta; order Diptera; family Muscidae; genus Hydrotaea; species Hydrotaea diabolus. The sequence continues at coordinate 109,794,047 of OY740717.1, forward strand.
CACTGTAACGGGGACGAAGGTGACGGAGATGATACAAAAAGAAAACCACCAACACTGTTGACCAGATCGGCATCAGTCGGCAGCACACACGCTACTACAGATTTATATGTAAATTTAGCAAGTACATGGACGGCGGCATCTCGCTAAACCCTCCGACGTGTTTCTGGGATGTTCCTGTGCTCAGAAACTTGTGGCACCGGCCGAATATCGCCCAATCTTCTGTTCTTAAAGCGCGAGCACTCCTTGGATACCATAAAGCAAATGGAACATTCCATTATTGGCCCAGGCGCTAAAATATGTACGCATGTACGAGTATGTGTACCTAATAAGCCCTACATACCTACATAGGTTATATTTAAATATGTTCGCGGGCAATTGCCGCACAGTGGTACCAACGAAAAATGTGGTGCTGTTGGCCGAAAGTGGAACATGTTTGATGATTATCGCTTTGGTATCTGGCGTAGTTGTAACTGTTCTTAAATAGCAAATATTGTTCTTGCTCTGTTTATACCATCAGCGAAACCTGCCTCGGGTGAACTTTTTTCTATTGAGGCTAGCCACCAAGCGATGTGAAGTGCTATTCAACAGTTACTGTGCCTCCGTTCGGAGTAAGTGACGTTTAAACGGGGCAATGCCTGGAGAAAACGGCGGATGAAGTTAAAGCTGCTGATCCACTGCGTTCGGTGCAGAGCCCCAGTAATAGGTTTGTTCGGGTTGTGCAGTTTATAATATGCGACACCAAACTGATCCCACGAATTACATAACATCAGTTCATAATTGGGCCCACGTGGTTGCAAATATGTCCTTTTCTTTGGAACACCGTAGTGGATCAACTATTACAATGCGACGTGGAATAGCTTTTCTTCTTCTATGCATCTAAATTCACCTAAACCTTCACACCGTTTTGCCATCTGGCGCTATCAAACACATTGAATGGGTGATTTGTACTGTGTCTAGGGGCTTCCAGTAGAGATCGAAGTATTATTGCCTCGACCAGCATGCAGCGTTCGTCCGATTTACGTCCTTCTGGATTACTCCAGTTCAATGGTGTGATTTGTAGCTCAGGTACTGAAACTGATTTCTTCACCCGCTCGCCCTCAGCTATCTGCGTGTCACTGGAGCATTGCCGCAACCTCAGACTTCAGTCTTTGCCAAGGTACGATTTTCCTTTTTCATTGCGACTAACTGATACCATCTAAGCCTGCATCCTTTCCTTTTGTAAAGGCTAGCTGCGGATAAAGCTAAAAGAGCTTGATAGCGACATCTTCGCTGAAGTGCTCGTGTTCTGTCCAGCCTTCTTTATTTTGGGGGATGAGATGCGATGTGGGCTAGAGTATAACTGGGGTCCGATTTTTATTGGAGTACACTATATGCTCTGGTTTACCGGTTTCGTATGCAGTGATGTTTTTGTGCGTTCCGTGTTTGATCTCGTTAGGTATGAGTCCAAACCTCCACGATAGTAGTATTTATCATGGAATCATTCTTTCGTGAGTTGTAGGTTTGTTTGCGTTTTGGATTTTGGATCTTTCTGATCAATACTCCCAAGGAATATTAACGAGTGTTGGTCTGTCTCACCGTCCGAGGAGAGATGCACTTGACATTACTCACTTTTTCTTTCTCCGTGTCGGCCGATATCCTCTTTATCTGTGGTTGCACTCGTACTCCTGTAGAAATCACAAATTTAATCCGATTACGCTCAATTTGATTCCAACCACATCTTGACTATTGGTCTCTTTTGTTAATATAGCTTCGATACGAATGACCTTTTCAATGTGGAGTCCTGGCGCTATACACAAAACATTTTAAGTTCGATCTATGCCAAATCTAGCATAGTGCGTCATGTGCGAACTTTAACTATTCCTGGAGATATTTGATTCGTAAACATATTTTCTTGGTTTTGGTACAATCTTGACCAAAAAAGTACATTTTCCAAGAGTTGATTTATTAAAATTTGTTTGCAAAATTTGCGTTGTAATAAAAACTTCAATAGCTGATCCAATTTCTAACAACACCAACATCTGTTTTTTGCTTATGACCTCAAGCCTAACAATAACTGAAAAAATTCTAACGGATTTAAAAAACCAAGTTGCGCTTTTGTCCTCTCTTTTAAATAAATTGACATGTTGAACGGCCCTCTTATAAAATAATGAGTTACATCCGGATTCAAACCGGATCTCGATTTTGGGGGTGTTTAGGAAATTTTACAAACCAATTATTGCTGTACTCGACAATACCTGCAAAAAAATAGTATCACTTTCCAGAATTATTTAACTGTCGCATAGTAAAGCCTGCCAAATATAGACACAGATAACAGTTTCGTTGCCACAACCGAATTTTTTTGCCAACCGAATGATTGAGGTTACATGCACCTAGTATATTACATCAGTCCTACCGAATGTTAACTGGAGCTCTGTTATTTTCTCTGTTGTAGTATCGATGCAACATACCAAGTATCCGAACCTTCAAAATAGAATTTTGGGATCTAAAAATCCACATACCACACCAGTTCAACGAAAAAATATTTAAAATTTTAGTCAGAGTCAAAAAACTGTTTGCTCACACAATTGAATTACTCATAGGGAGGGTCATGACATGGAAAAAGTGGTAAATGATAATGGATGATTATTACTAGAAAAAAATTAAGTTAATCGATTGGCTAAAAGTGAGTACAATTCGAATTATTTTATTATTAAAAAATACCATTTAACCATCCGTTTTTGGTTTTGATGAAGTTTTAGTTATCATCATTAAAATGTTTCCAAATTATTGCTTGCCACAACCACCAGCTCTGGATACTAAATACCTTTTTCGCGTTTTATTGGTATGACCATATTTATTAACTTGTGGTATCCGAATATCCATTACGGTTTTAAACATTTGGTGATTGCAACCGGAATTCTCTTGTTTGCAATCGTATCACTGTAGTTCTGACCGATTTCTAACAATTTTTTCTCTGTGTGTAGAAAATGATAAATGCTCTCGTTTTCTATGTAAAATTAAGTTAGTGATCCAGTAAACGTTCCAAAACATCTAAAGGAAAAAATATAAACCTTTTTGAAATATGTAAGGATCAAGGAGATATCCTTGATTTAGAGGTTTTTTTTAATAAGGACATTATCGCATCAGGCAGCACTTCGATTATTGATGGCCCGTTCCTAACATATGTGACCTCTTACACTGCTACATTTACCGAAAAATGGTTGTCTAGGCCAACCTTGAGATGCTGTAAGATTTGAACCAAGCAACATCTAGACATAATTACGATGCCATTTGACAGACAGAATCGAGGAGAATTTCGCAAATTATCATCAAATTGAAACAAGTTTAAAATCCAGACTGGGTCGAAAATTTTTGGAATTACCCAATACTTATGATACTCTATTCCAAAGAGAGGCGCAGGATAAAAAATGACATACAGCAAAATCCGTGGACAAATATTTAGGCTAGGTGTAATCTAGGCATATTACTAAGGCTAGACGGAAATAAAACCACGAGATCTCTTACTTTTTCTTGATGTTAGACAACAGGACCTTCAAACCATTTCTGCAAACGTAACGGCAACACTGCAACCTTTTTTTGTTTTTCTTCCACATGCTAATTGGCATTGTTGTTTCGATTGGAACCACTGTGTGTTGCTGGCTGCTAACCTGCAAATTCGAATGACCGATGTGGGGTTAATCGTTGGTTTTCTTCTTCTTCGTCTTATCATTCCACCGCAACATCGTATTAGTCATTCGGTTTGTGCCAAACAAACAGTCAGTCACCGAAATGCTTCACAGTTCAGGCAGTCAAGTCAGCACCTCAGGTCCCAACCGATCGGCATACAAAATGTGTCCACATCTAAAAATAAAATCAAACCAAATGTGCTAAAGTCGTGCCCCATCCATCCATTCGTCCATTCATCCGTCCACCAGCGCTACTCATACGATTCGAACGTACATGAAAAATGTATAACCCCCCCCCCCCCCCCTCCACAAACACACACATACACATCGACGGGTACTCTCACTCGCCGTCATTCTTCTTTTTCAACTTTGCAATGGCCGGTCGCGGCCTCTGCTGTGGTCGACACATATTTATACGAGCACCCTGCACCACTCTGCGGAACAGGGTATTACAAGTTACTCGTAGTGTCATGGCACATGTTTGTAGCCTGGAGTTTACACGAGGCAGTTTTGGGAAGACACTCACACTCTCTGATTTTTGTAAGTAAGTTCGGCATTAACGGCGAATTCGATACCGAAACGGCGAATGTTTTGGGGGAAAAAATCGAAACATAATCGCAAAAGATGGAAAATTTGAAAAAGGAATTTTTATTGAAGATTGTGGTACTTTTTATTGAAATATCGGTTGTAAAAATATTGTGAAAAAGTAAAGAAACCAAAAAAACGACGGTTGCCAAACACATATTGTGAAAAAGTAAAGAAACCAAAAAAACGACGGTTGCCAAACATTAGATTGTCTTCCTAATTGTTTGGACGCTAACTTAGGGTCGTATAAGTCGATTTTCGACTAATCGATTAATCGACTTTTGGGTATTAAAAAGTCAAAGTGGGAAAGTCGACTTTTGGTTTTTAAAAAAGTCTAAAAGTCTACTTTTTCATGTCGACTTTTTTATTTTAACTTCAAATATTTGTAATTGTCATTGAAACAATGCGTGAGGCTCAAATTTATTATGTGTTTTAATTTATTTTCGCCGATTGAGATATACAGTTGTGTTCAAAAAAAAAAATAGGAGGGAATTAAACAAAGAAAATCGACACCTTCAATTTTTCTTCAAAAAACACCTTTAATAATTATATTTTTACTGAAACTTCTATTTCACATTCTATTTATATTATTTTCATGCTTATACGAGAATTTGAAACCAAATAAAATTACAAAATTGTTCTTGAAACAAAATTATTCGGAAATTCACTGGAGGAGTAATCAAATTAGAAAAAAAGTTACAGCAAAAAGAAGGCATCAGCCGTCACAATATTTTTTTTTAAATAGCCAGCACTCAGGGGATGCCCCCTATACATGCGGTGCATTGCGTTGGCGATCGTAGGGGGGAAGAGAAGTAATGTTTTTGACACTTGCCTTGAACTTCTGGATGTCGCAATTAGTGGGAAATACATTTGCCGGAAATCGATTCTACATACGCACTGTCCGATCGAAAAACGAATTTGATCTGCAGTGTATAGTGCGGTCAATTCTCACGCAGGAATAAGGCGACGGAAGTCTGATAAACACACACCATGAAAGTAACGATAGAACAGCGTCACGCAACCCACATTCCGACGACGCTAAAGGGAAACAATAGAGTTGGATACCCTACTGTCACCTATCAGCACAATAGCTCTCCTTTGAACACGGTCAATAGTATATGGGAGTTGTATTCCAACTTCTGCCTGATGTAAGTTGTATACTTACACTTTTGATATTGAAAAGATCAGAAGGAGTGAAATATTTCTTGCACCGCTTCAAAGCTTTTAAGCCTATGCACTTGAGTGCGTAGGCTTTTTTCGACAATTCGACTACATGACTCGTCCCAGGAGCGTCACATTGTATTTTCATGCCCAGAGCATCAAGAGCTTCTGATTGATCAACATCCGTACCATCGACAGAAATTGGGTCAGCGAATCGCTTGTGAGACAAAAAAGCAGCACTGTGTCTTACGCGCATTAAAATCTACTTTATTCACTTGACCCCATTCGGAAATGGCCAGTAGATCCCGGCCAAGTGTCTCATCCATAATTCGCCTTTTGTCATCAATATCTTGAAGACTCGGCCTACGGTCGAATGAATATGAATGACAGAGGTTACTGTCATCCGCAGAGGAGTATATTGGATTCACGGTCTGACCCAACAGATCAACAATGAAAATTAGAAATAAAAAGGGAGAAAGGACTGAGCCCTGTGGTACTCCTGCAGTATGCCTATGTTTGTTGGATGAGAATCCATCTACAACAATTCTTATAGTGCGATCTCTAAGAAAGCGAAAGTATCACCGACACCAAAAGTCATCAACTTTGATAAGGGTGAAACGTGCCAGACTCTATCAAATGCCTTGGAGATATCCAGAGCCACAACCTTACTCTCACCAAACTGGTGGATATCGGCGGTGCATGGAATCAATAAGACCACCACATCGACTTAATGGGATTTCCTGCCACGCATTTCGGACAGCATTCCAGAGATTTTCCGCATTTGATGGTCTAGTCACAAAGATTTTCAATATGGTTAAGGTCTGGGGACTGAGCAGGCCACAACGTAACCTCAACCCCATTGACCCGAAACCTCTCTTTGGCCAATTTACTTTTGTGTTTCGGGTCATTGTCTCCTTTGAATAGCCATTACATTGGCATATTCTACTCTGCATATGGTGCCATCTTAATATTTGGACATAAACATGTTGATCCATGATACTATTAATCAAGTGTGTGGGGCCAACACCATTATAAAGAAGCTCCCCATATCATAATCTCAAACCCACCATGTTGGGTGTAGTTTGGTGCCTATTCCGTGACTGGTGGGCGTCGGGAATACTCTCCAGTGCCACTAAATAGCACGATTTTGCTTTCTTTTTTATTATTTCACGTTTTTCCTCGGAACAGTGTTTTGTGCGACCCACTGTTAATAAAAAAAATACATTTTATATCAGAAAAGCACATGAACATTGAACGCCTTTATAACAAACTCATTTTTTAATTTAAAAAAAATAATGCTAAGCACTTATTAAATCCAGAGTTCACTTTCACTCCTATTTTTTTGATCAGCCAAATTGAAGAGAAAATGCAGCAATAATCCAAAATCATCAAAAATAAAGAAAGCTGATTTTTTGCCTTGTGATTTGCAAGATGTTACAGTAGCAAATCTAGTATTTTGAACACAGCTGTACATTAGTTTTATTTTATTGTATGTCGAGGTTAAAAACTTATGCCTTCAAAAATATTTAAGAAACAAGTTTATTTTTTAAGGCTAACAGATAAACACCGAAATCGGAAATTCTCGAATACCTATTGATACCCAGTTCATATGGCCGAAGAGATTGTGGGTTCCAAGACAAACGAACAAATGGGGGTTCCTTGACAAGAGTGTAAGCAGAGGCGCGAAAAAGGCATAATGATGGCAATTGTGTTGCAATACAATTGAAGAACTAACTATCTGAAGGCACCGCCTGTTTGTCGTAAAACAAAATTAAACCAATTCTTATATGGATGGAGAACAAGCGAGAACCTATTTATTGCAAAAAAAAAACTTCTACCCCGCGTGAGAGATTATTTTCGCATGCAGTTCTAATTGTTACTCGAATTCAGTGACAAATTTCTCCAAAAAATTTAAAAATGATTATCTTTTTGAGATCAATTGATGCGAACATGTAGTTCCATGTATATTATTTGACTGCTTTAAAAAGTCTATTTTTTATAAAACTTGTTTATTACTAATGAAAAAACTATTTGAAATTCCTGATGTTTATAATATCTTTCACTCTTACTTTCTTATAGTATAAAAGTTTTTTATACAACGAAAACTAGCCTTTTATCCCAACATATTGCATTTTTAACTCCCTGAAGAAAAAAAAACAAAAAGTCGTGCTAAATTGACTTTTTTATACTTAAAGTCGACATTTGATTTCTTTATTATAGTTGAAAAGTCAACTTTAGGTCTAAAGTATATTGCCCTACGCTAACGACACATGATTTTTTTCCTTTCCTGTCAACCAAAACATATTTTCAAGTACGAGGTCTGTCTGTCCGCCCGCCCGTTCTTCTAAAGCTTGCAATCAAACTACAGGTCGCAATTGTTGTCCGATTTTTATGAAATTGGCCAAAAGAAAGCTTTTGTATCAAGGCAATTGAAATACTTATAGAAGATGATTTAGACATGGCTTCCACATATGTATATGGATGTTCATCGAGATTTTAGCTCTAGAAGCCACATAGTATTTCCATAATAAAATTTAGCTAAGTTAATGTTTGGACCAATGAAGGACGTAATTACAATTGATAAATATCGGTTCAGATTTAGCCTTAGCTCCCACATGCACAGGGTGCGGGGATTGAAGTGCTACCATTTCAACTTGACATGTCTGTCATGCTATCACATGCTTTTTGTGTATGGCAATACTTTGTTCCATTGTTTACAAAATAACCAAAGCACACGTGTTTAAGTTTTGCGAAATTCATTTTATATGACATGGAATTCAAGCGGAAGAGTGTGATATCGCTTTATTTAGCTCGAAAATCATGTCCAGCGATAGTCTAAGAACGCTTGCACGCCAGCGGCCAATTACCAAATATCGTCTTTCCTGAAGATAAAAATTACCGAATGAGCAGTGCGCAAACAAGCAAAATGACCAGATATGGATAGCAGAGAGATCGTACGATAACTTGGAGCAATAGATGAGTCACTAGAACTCTAGCTCCCCTTCACGGTATGGTTTGGGCCGCAGAAACCGCCGAAGGACGTTCTCCACTCTTTTTCTGGAACCTGGTTTTAATGAGAATGCAACTGTGTACCCTATGTACCCTTGGACTCAGAAAAATGTCGTCAATAGGCCTGATACTTTTTAACATGATACGATAAGGCAGGCGAACTGATTAAAAAAACAACGTTCCTTACTTCATTTCGGCTGAACAGTTTCTTTAAATTCACCGGATGCTAACCCCCTGGAGTTCTGTATTTGGGGTATTTTCGGTTCTAGCTACACTAGTATTGAGCATTAAAGAAAATAGACGCGAATTCTCTAAATCACATTTTTGCATCCTGCAACTTTTCTTTTAAAAGGATCAATCGAATTATTAAAGCTAAAATGTGGATATATTGAACATTTATAGTAATAGAAAAATTTCAATAAACAATACCAGAAAAAACAAAAATGCTTATAACACTTTCAATTGGTAACACTTCAATCCCCGCACCCTGTCTACTCATTCGATTTTTATGATTTAAGCACTAAAAGCTACATTTTACATCCACACGCAGACAAAAAGTATGGTTGGGGTGACAATATTCGAAGAGGATCAGGGAGGGAATGTTGTTATTCAAAAATAGAGATTTGTATCAGGCAAGTTATATTAAATTGCATTACAATAAGTTAATAGCCAGAATTAAGGCCATGTTTTTATAGAACATTTCATTCAAGAAACAAAAATACATATTCCAACGGCAGTTGAAAATACTTTTAGTTCCCAGCAGGGGTGAATGCTACTTCACCATTCGTAGACCCTAATAAACGAATCTGATTAAACCATGACCAATGGCTATATACTTAAGTGCAGGCAGATTTTAAATAAACGAGAACCAGTCGGTATTAGAGTATTTCACCGAACAAAGTGAACACAATTAAAATCCCTCGAACTACCTTCCGATTGTTGTTGTTTTTTTAATGGACAGCAACCATTCACTGTATCGTGTGTATGTGTCTTTTTTTGTCTATCAAAAAAATATACGCACACACATACGTACATGTATGCTTTATAAAATCTGTTTTGTTATGTTCATATTCGCAACCATACTGTATGATTGCCGTAATCATATTATTGTAACGTAAATTTTAAACAACAATACTTTTGTAGCAGCAACCGTGTTTATATGGTTGCTACAACCATATTTTCATTTCTAAATTTGGCAATAATACTATTGTTACATTTCAACAATAGTAATATTGTCGCAATCATACTGTTGTCAAAATGAAATTCAAGACACAGTACTATGGTTGCGACGTACATGCTTTTATTGTAGAGAACATACTATTTTTGCGTTGACCATAGTGTATCCATATAACCATAAGTTGACACGAGTAAGTGTGGACTAGGGACGGACGCTGTTGAAATTGGAGACAATCAGTTCAGATTAACTCCAACATGTATGTTCAACCGATTGTACCAAAAACTATGATTTTTTCACACAATTTCAATTTGTGTGTGTGTAAGTTTTAAAAACTAGGTAAATTAAGAGTTCATCTAAGGGGGGTCCATAAGCTTTTTCCAGTTTGGTTTTCCGACCATCCAGATATGCATAAAGTTGGCCACGCACGGCCTTGGGTGCGTGGCCAACTTGTCGCAAGCAGAGTTTAAAGCCGATGGGAATTTATCGGCGGCTCGAAAGTTTTTAATTTACGGCTTGGTTTCTGCATAAATATGGGCAGCCGGCTGCGCCTTACGAGTAAATACCGGCTCACTGTTTTTTCAATCCAAAATAGGTAGTCTTCATATTCGCGAGCTAATATTTAAGTTGTCAAAATATCCAACACTTAAGCTTAAATAAATGCATTTTTATAATTTGACTAGTGTGATTAGTTCGGTTTTTTAAAAAAAGGGGGATCGGGTTCAGAAAAAAAAACTGACGGTTTCGTAAAAATTTCCATTTTTGGTTTTTCGAATAATACGGGGTTTTGTGTCAAATAGTCGGTTTCTAAATTTCTTCCTAAAAGCACTACACTTTGCAGTTCGAATTAGACACATACCGACAGGTATGTGATGCAAATCGATTCGATCGTAAAGGAAACCCGAGTGAAAATGGAAGAAATATATTTTAGTTGTGATTGATTTCACCTCCCATTTTTTGGCTCCCATTTTACTCTATAAGTTGGTTTTCATTGTAAAATAAAATTCATAAAAATTCATAAAATGGCATTTGCTGTGGTATATTCTAAAACATAAAAACACGAGGTAAAGTACTTTGATTGTTGAATCAGGCATGCCAGGCTCATTGTGAGTTCATACTCGTACGTTTTATATAATTAATTAATTTACTGCTTACAATTGGATTTTATTTCAGATGTGTGACAATAAAATTTATATAACGAGATCAGAATCATGTCAGAATTAATTGCCTTGTGGGGGATTTTAGTGTTTCTAGAGATATGTACTCGATATACATATATAGATATGTATTGTTCTAGACCTCAAAATGTTGAACGTGGTTCGTAGTTTCTGGCTAACTCCAGATATTCGCTTACATTGTTTTTTACTCATACGAGTATGGGTTTGACTGAACACAAATTTAAAGAGTGGAAAAAAGGGATATCAAAAGGCGTATTTAGGTGCCTGTCTTCATTCGTTCATTATTATATAAACCACATTACGAGTATGTTGTAAAAATAACAGACATTTGTTGTGCCCTTAATTAAAAAAAAACCTCCAAAGTGTGAAAAAAAATCATAAAATTAGAAAATATTTTAGTAATCTGCATCTTTCATTATCGGTCCAATACTATTTAGACTCTCAGCGAGAGTTCTGCCTGCTTTAGCATCGCCTTGGCCAAACCGGGATGTTTTCCATAAAGTCGATTAGAATGTCTCCTTGCTGTCCTTAAAGTGTGGTCCAACCATAACGTCAAGTTTCTTGCCCAACCTAATTTGTCGTTTCTTTGTTTCAGTGTTTGACAAATTCAACCCAGGAGAGGTACACAATTGAGCAGTGCGTTAAGATTGTTGAAGCCTTTTGTGGGCGTTTAAATCAAATTGCATTTCGTGCACTTCGTAATTTTCTTGGTCAGCTAATCGTCCAAATGTGTCCACAATCGAGAGAATTATGCGAAAATTTCAGCAAACTGGGACTGTCGAGAATGTGAAAACACCTGTGCACGCTTGCCCACATGCAGATAAAACATATGGTTATTATATGGTCACGGCAACAATGGTATGTTCTCTGAAATAAAAGTATGGTCGTCGCAACCATAGTATTGTTTTTTTTTAATTTTATTTTGACAATAGTATGATTGCGGCAATATTAATATTGTTGAAATATAACAATAGTATTATTGCCAAATTTAAAAACAAAAATATGGTTGTAGCACCAATATTAATATGGTTGGTGCGACAAAAGAATTGTTTTATTTTTTGGGTTTTATGTTAACAATAATATAATTACGGCAATCATACCGGCAAAATCTAGTTTTTGTTTTTAATTTGACAATGTTATTGTTGTTACGAATCTTTGGCAATAATAATACTTTTTATATGTAAATTACATTTTTGCAAAACAAACTACGAGTACCTACTTTGGATTTGTATAAGTGAAATATTATAATAAAATATGTTTTCTACTGTTAAATAAATCACTTCTATTATTTAGAGTTTCATGTATTTTTAAATAATTTATTAAATAATAATCTCCATTGTTGAATAACAACTTTACCCAATACTTACAAAAAATGTTGGGGATCATAGTATGGTTGTGAGGATCATACTACGGTTGTATGTTAAACTTAATATAGTTGTGAGGATCATAATATGGTGTGGGGATCATAGAATGGTTGAGTGTGAATAATAATATTGTTGTGGGGGAGTATGGTATAGATGTGTGAACCATACTATTGTTTTGATGATCATAATATTGTTTTTTTTTTTTATATATGCTCTATTTGGATTATTGAATCTGCTCAAAAGGAGCCTAACAATAAGTAAACGAATCTTAAGTACTCGTATATTTCAATAATGAATCCTTGTATGGATTTTTTGTAATGTGGATCTCTGCTCATTGGCAGGAATTTGCATTAATTTGGTCAAAATAGTATACTTATTAATTGGTATGGATCACGTGTCTGAGAATTTTTAACCTGATTTGGCTTAAACCTCGTGATAAAGGGCCAGAGGACCCTTACAGCCATTTCCAGAGTGTACGCGATATTATGTTGAGTAAGAAGCTCTAGTTATGTATGTATAACGGATAACTCTGGAAAAGCAGAGTGGACGACGAATTTAGGTTTTGTAGGTTTTTCGTGTTGACTGTTTTAAGGATCACGTATGAGAGCAGTTAAGCCTCGTGACGTAGAATAAAGGATTATACACAGTCTTTTGGCTCGCGAATACTGTAACGGCTGAAGCTAAAGAGTAGAAAACATGGCGTTCGTTTCTCCGAAGTCTTAAAGAGCTTGGACCGCACAATAACTGTCTAGCAAGTATGTTATCATGACGTTAGAGCTCCTCTTTGTGCTTTATATTGATGTTCTGAATTGCCTCTTTAACGAGAGGTATTTTTAAGTCTCGGTGGATGTTTTCGTTCCTTTTTGGATTTTGTCGAGATTGTCGAGCTTGCTTTGCCCCATAGCTGAGTACCGTATAACCAGATAGGTTTGATTGCACTGTTGTATAGGAGGACCTTATATTCAAGGCTTAGTTTTGAGTTCGCGTTCAGGAGTCAGTAAAGTTGATGGACCTAAAGTTTCAGTTGAGTCTTCTTGGTTTCGATATGACTTCTCCAGGTGGGTCGGCGATCCAGGTGGATTCCAAGGTATTTAACATTATCAGATTGAGAAAAGAGATATTGTTTAGTTTCAATGTAGGACAAGTGCTAATATTCAGTGTGAAAGTAACCTGTGTGCATTTAGCCTTATTGACTTTTTCTCTCCAGCCAAGTTTCTACTCGCCTGAGATGTACACCTAGATTTATAGATGCAATATCCTGCTTTTTATGTGCGGTATCGTCGGCAAAAGTGGATGTTAGCACTTTTGGGCTGGTAGGGATATCTGCGGTAAACAGAAGGTAAAAGATAGGTCCCAGGACACTTCCCTTGGTCACGCTAGCTAGTATTTCGCGCTCATCGGTACGTTTTGCCCACATTTGACTCTGAATCTGCGGTTTTCTAAGTAAGACCCAAGAATTCGATGCGTATTCGCAAATTTTGTTGGTCAAGCCAAAGTGCCAGAACAAAGTCTGGCACTCAAATGCTTGAGCAACAACCAAAAAATATTGTTGGGCCACAACCATAAGCACAACAATATTATAATTCTCTTCTAATATTATTTCCCCAACCATAGCTTTTTCTTCGTGCAGTTTGTTGTCATCATGCCTAACTGCTTCGAAAATGAGGTTGGCCAAGCAGTTACCGTGAATGATGTTCGCTGTCGCGAAATGATAACGTACTTCTTATGGCCAAAAATTGAGGATATGGACCAAGACGGCGTTCCAATAGGATGGTGCCATTTGCCACACAGCCAAAGAAACAATGTCTCTTTTGAGCAAGAAATTCAACGGTCGTGTTATCTCACGTCGTGTCGATGCTAATGGGTAACCACAATCATGTAATTTGATACCGGTGGACTGTTTTTCTTTGGAGATGTTTAAAAGACAATAAACATCATTGAAAATAGAGGTAGGCCGATATTTCGTTTCACGCATAATTGTCGTAGAAAAAAAAGATAATTCTCTGAAAACTTTTTGTTCTGAGTCTGGCTAACACGATAACTTTCGAAAGGAGTTACCAATCGCTTTTAAATTCTCATGTCGCAATATTTTCTAATACTCTTTATATATTTTTTAATGATCTATACTCGTAAGTTCACAACCCTTCTTGTTATACGTATACTTACGAGTATATTTAATACTTTTCGTACCACCTTGCTCGAAACCGTACTTAAGAATAGATTTGTTTGCAAATGAAAATCTTTTAAATTTTATGATCCTCCATTTTTTCGATACGGCTGTGAATTAATGTACGAAAATTGTGGATGGCACGCCCAATCGTAGTACCTCTCATACAAATGAATGATTCCGCCCACTTTTCCTTTTCGAATAAAATCTTTAATACTCGTATTTTTTATACGATCTGACTAACAAATAATACTCGTACTTAAGAATAGAGCAATAAGGTCAGTGTGTCACCTAGTGCATAAAATTGTTCTGGTACCGCCCATACAAATGAACCATTCCGTCCAGCTGTGGCACAAGCATAATATCTTTAATACTGTCCATGTAATACTGGGCCACGAGAAGTGTGACAAACTGTGTCAGGGATTTTGACCTTTGGTTCAAATACGACCTTTGGTCATATCTCTATTAGAGCATGAGATATAGTCTTTTTAAGCTCAGGGTTATGTGGGCGGCGCCAAACCCTTTTGTCCAATTTTACCCTAACATAGTTTACTATAATTCCACAGTCATTGATTTCATTCTGTTAAAATTTAATAAAGAACGGGCCATTGCTTTGGCGCTACATACGATTTTCTAATAGGGGCGTAGTACCGACTACTTTTATTGTAGGACGTGTTTCGATCTATGCCAACAACATATTTTCCAAATATCATTTTATGTCTCTTTTAGTTCATAAGCTTTTGTCTTTTTAAATTCAGGGTTCTGTGGTCGATACCCTTACCCAATTTTACCATAACACGATTTAGAACAATTGTTAAAATTGTATTACAATCCGCCCATAAGTTTGAACAAATATACAACTTATTAAAGGGGGCGTGGCACCGCCTACTTATCTTCCGGGATATGTTTCGATCTACCCCAATATCATGTGTTCAAAATATTAACCTCATATCTCGAATCATGAGATATTGTGTTTTAAAGTTAAGGATTGTTGCTTTTAAGAGACTTTGACCCAGTCCTTGTGGAAAAAATTGTTTTACCTTCTGTCCTTCAGTCTATCAATACATGTTTCTACAGATTCTTAACTTCAATAGTGCGACCTGTTGTTTGCTTTCCTCGACTAATATTTCGAGGTGTTGAAAACGGAATGACAAAGTGAATACACCCTGAATCCTATGGAATCCTGTGCCAGTTGAAAATTCTGTTAAAATTTCACTTATAATAATGCATCCGCGTAATTTTGTATGCAAAAAGATAAACAACGCAACATTTTTTACTCTTAGTTTTATACATCCCAACTAACTACTTTTAAAAAGGTTTTGGTGTTTTACTAATGTATTTTTGGAATTCAAGCATGAGAAAAAAGTTTAAATTTCGTCCAATTTTCGTTATTTGCAGCGCAGTATAATGGTGAACGTTTCGGTTTTTAAAAACGGGCATTTCGGGTTCATAAGACAGAAAAAAACGTCAGTTTCCCAAAAATTTCCGATTTTCGAATAATCCGGTTTTTTTGTGACAAATAACCGGTTTCCCCAACAATACACATAATCATATTTTTCTTATTGGCAGCTTTATACTTATATATACTTTAACTGTATATAGTAACTCCTGCCATAAGCTATGTACACTAGTATAGTTTGACATTATAAATGCAGCCTTCCAGAAATCCAAAAATATTGAGGCTCTATATTATTTTGGTCTTTTGATGTATCAAACCGACGAGCTATTATTACTACCGGCTTGAGGCCTCTGTATCCATATTTTAATAAAATTCAATTTACTTTAGAAAATAGTTGCCCACAGCTTTATTCGCGATTTCGGGCTACTCAAGGACCTTAATCTGAAAGATACATGGCTGCAATTGTTGAAGGAAACATTCTTTGCGACCAGGCTCTCACTGAACGTAAGTCTTACTTTTCCAGTGTTCTTTAAACAAATTGCCACGAAAAAAAGCAATATTACACCTTCATAGAGACTTCACATGGGAGCCATCAGTAAATTTCTAGCGCTCCAGCAGACAGCATACCTGAGCTAGATCAAAACTCCATTTTAAAACATCATAAAATATGGAATTTTCCCTTCAATAACATTATCGATTAAAATATTACGGATTTAAATATTTTTTTGCGCATTTTTTTATTTATTTAAAACATTTTCATGAAATCCTAAATATCCGTTGTACAGTTCTTATTCAAAAAAATTATTTTTGTATTAAAATTAAAACTATGAGAAATGTTTAAAATATAATAAAATTGCCTCTGGAATGCCTTACGGCGCTGAGGCCTTTGTAATTTTACGAATTAATATATTATATTTTTTTTTAATTTTTAATAAATACAAACATAAATGTTCATATCTTAAGCCTAGTATTCATCTAAAACGAAATTTTCGTAAGGAGTTTTGCATCTAGCTTCACACGAAAGAATTGTAGTGTAGAAGAAGCCACCGTTATTCATTGAAAAAAGTCTTCACTGCTCTTATAATCATCCCTGTAACAGCTGCAAATGCCGCCTTTTCGTTTCAGGTGAGTACCACCAAAAGAAAATAGCTAAATGGACTTTACCAACGGTAAATTTCGTATTTTAGAAATAGTACATAATCGAGAATGTTATTGGCGGGGTTTAAATGGTGTTTTGAAATGATCATGTTTCCCCTGAGAGGGTTTCCGGTTTCTTAAGACAATCAAAGATGGAAACCGTCTGATAAAATAGTTGTGATTTTTGGAAATCTTCTAAATATCTCTCATTTATTGTGTTTTTTATTGAACTCAAGGAAAAACATTTTTAAATTGTGATAATTTTTTTCGGACATGGCCGTTTTATCTGCATTGTGCGTCATGACTGAAAAGTGTGATACGAGTGTAGGAAAAAGAAGAGAAGGCCCCTAAACCGCATCAGATGGACATTCGTCGGCAAGGGCCGTTTGTGACTACGGTATGTTTAATGGTTTTACTCTACATTGAAATGTAATTGTACCGCTGACTACCTTCATTCTGTGTAATAACCTCCACCTGTCAACTCATTTGCAAAACCACGAAATATTGAACGTATAAAAAAGAGTATTATTGATCGTCGATCGTTGAAAGCACGATAGCGGTCAAACGAATAAACCTAGGATCCTGAAATTCTGCATGATGATGACAATTCTGCATGGATGGAAAGGGACCTAAGGGTAAACAAAATCAATTTTCACTTCACACCATCTGACCATCGAATGAGACCGGTCCCATGCCCCAAAAGTGTTCCCTCCCAGAGAAATGCGCGTTTTATGAAAGTGATGGTACACCAAAGATACACGTATTTAAATCTTTAAAATGGCTCTCCTGAACAAAACTGGTTTTTGCCCTTAGGTCCCTTTCTATTTTGCGCGTCACATTCAAATTAAAGCAAATTTTGCTCCCAATCTACACATAGAGTAATTTTAAAGTTTTGGCTGATACGAGCATTGGCCAAAAAAACGGACCATTTTTAGGTTCGGTCTGACCGAACTTAAAGACGTTTTTACTTGTTTTTGTTTTGTTCACAAAAGAATTTACGTAAAGTAAACCCTATACGCTGGAGCGAACCCAAGAAAATGCTGACGATCTTGAATATAGTCAGAACAATAACAACAATAGTAACACAGCACCAAGTCAAAACATCAAATCAAGAAGTGAACAAACAAAATGCTAAAGAATTAATGTCATTCTCCGCTCCTCAAACAATAACGGCACAAGACGCTTGCAATGGTTTTCATTTGCCCTGCGCAGAAACCTGCAGGTATGGACAACAAAACAGCAGCTTCATGTTGCACAGTGGATCACCCGATTTAAGTTTGTATGTTCTAGCTGTGTGCAAAAAATTAATTTAGTACTTTAATTATTTTTACAGTTATAAATGTTTTAAGATTATTTTTATATTAAACTAGTTTAAAAAACTTATTAACATAACTTGTCCTTGATCTCTGTCTCCTAATCTCGAACGAAAGCCAGTCACTCACATTCCTATCAAAAATGATCTCTCTATCTTTTGTCTTATCGTTCGCATAGCCTTACGTATTGTGAGTGAATGAAATGGTTGTCATAGCAAAAATTGTAAGCTCGTATTTCAAATTTGCCTAGAAGTGCACCAAAATTGTCCTTAGCTAATAGCAAAAAGTTTCAATTAATCAAGACGTTTGTCTATTTTTTATTTGAGTTCATATGGGGTAAATGAAAAAATAAAAAGATAGTTACAAGATTTATTAACCTATTTGTTAATGCAAAAAAAAAGTGAATAAATGATGCAAAACATTTAATTGATTATTTCTTATAAGTCCGGGTATTATAAGGAATTTTGCCGAAACCCTCATATCGGCGACTGCTGCTGAGTAGAAAAACAAGTTTCTGTTGCATAAAAGACAAGATAACGTTAACATTCGACATCGTCAGCCAGGCAGTTAAAATCCAGAAACATTATTTTTGAAAATTTTATTTGTTTCAATTTTTTACTTCATATGTTTTGTTTTCAGTTACTTTTAGGATTATGCAAACATACGAGCGGCGAGTCTCAAAAGTACTCGTATTTTACCTTCAAGAAATTTCATATTAAAAGTCCCAACAAAATTAGTTTTTAACAAAAAATAATACATATTTTATTTGGTATAGACTAAATTGGATTTAAACTTAAGATTTACGATTTTTTTTTATATATGCTTTATTTGAATCGGCTCCATAGGAGCCTAACAATAAGTATACGAATCTTAAGCATATTTCAATAATGAATCCCAGGTATGGACTTTTTGTTATGTGGATCTCTGCTTATTGGCAGGAATTTGCATTAATTTGGTCAAAATAGTTTAAAACTGGTATGGATCACATGTCTGAGAATTTTAAACCAGGTTTGGCTTAAACCTCGTGATGGAGGGCCAGAGGACATTTACAGTCATTCACAGAGTGTTCGCGATTTTATGAAGAGTAAAAAACTCTTGTTTTGTATGTATAACGGATAATTCTAGATTAGCAAAGTGGACGACTTTAAAATGGTTGAGTCGATTTTGTTAGTAGGCGCGGTATTTTTCGTACTATTGTAAGCATTTAAGTGTTCACATAATTAAGAGTCTTAAGCCAAGTTTAGGTTAAACATCGTAAAATAAAGGTGGTGGCCTCTTTAGCTAGACATTTCCGTAATTTAGGTATTGTAGGTTTTTTTTCATTTAAGCCACGTGACGTACATAGACAAAATAATTCTACACAGTCTTTCGGGCGCGTATGTTCGCGATTACTGTTACGGCTGAAGCATAGGTGTAGATTAGAAAACTCCGCGTTCGTTTCGCCGAAGTCTTAAAGAGCTTGGACCGTACAATAACTGTCTAGCAAGTATGTTATCATGACGTTCGAGCTCCTCTTTGTGTTTTATATTGATGTTCTGAATTGCCTCTTTAACGAGAGGTATTTTTAAGTCTCGGTGGATGTTTTCGTTCCTCATATATCACACACAGAGAACAGATTTGTTGATACAACCGAATTTTTTGATAACCGAATGTTGGTGGTTGCACGTACTATGTATGTATGTATTCCATGCTGCAACCGAATTTAACCCTATCGGTTAAGGAGGCAAAGTATCGGTAACTCTAACCAGTTAAGGTGATTATTGGAACTGCATTTTTACATGTATTGGTTGCTGTTACAAATGCTTGGTTAGAAGTACTCTGTGAATTCGGTTGTCATAACCTCAAACGTTTGTGAACTGGACCAACTGATGGTCAAATTTTATGAATTTGGTTCATACGAGTATGACCGAAATAATAAATCTAGTTTAGTTTGAATGAACAAGTGGAGCGATTTTTTGCATAAAATTGGTGTAGTGGGTCATACGAGTAAAGTGAAATTTCAGTTTTAAAGTTTCTGAAAAAATTTTTGAAGAAAAAGCTCATTAGGATTAAAATACATAATAAGTCGGATGATTTGAGGAAATGCTTTTCTATATAAATGCTTATAATTTCTCTTTTTTTTATCAATTTCCACTCGACACAATCTATCATTAAATCTCTGATTAATAATGGCAAATACTTTATTAGAGTAAACATTTCAGAAGCAGATAATTTGAATATTGTTTTATTTAAACAATCAGAATCGAATAGCGGAGGCCTAACAGTATTGAGCTCGAAATAAAATGTTTCTATGGGCTTGTTAAGAAACTCTATAGAAATTAATTTTTTTTCGGCTACAAATATTTTTTAAACTAATAAATTGTAATGGTCTTTGGTTAAAAATAGCATAACTAGTAAAACTGTGTTTTTCTTAATTTCCGGTTCTCAAAAAACCTTTGTAATATGTATTAAAAACAAATATAAAGTTAATGTTATTGCAGTGTCTGAGTAGAAAACTCCTGTTTTCTACGCATGTTTTATAGGTTTTTAGACTACCGGAAGTAGAAAAATACGCAGCGTGAGAAAAAAATTTTCAGTGCGCCCGATTCTTAAATGTGTTTTTGTTGTAAATATAGAATTGGTAGAAATTATAACCGATAAATGTATTATATACATTATATTTTGATGTTAGGATAACGGACAATATGTTACAACAGTGAACTAAACCGAATTTGGTTGCTACGAAAAACTTGTCGTTTGTCACAACCAATTGTTGGTCCAAAGTATCATGATCTTTAAAATTGGTAAGTTGGCATAACCACCAGTTGTGACAACCAGTTTAACTAAGTTTAACTAAATTCGATAAGTACCGAAATACTATTGTAGCAACCATATTTTTGTTATGAGATACATGTAACCATCACTTCTATCGAATATTCGAATACTTGTAGTTCGGACTGATTTCCAACAGATTTTTTCTTTGTGTGCAATTAGAAATTAAGAAACAATTTTAATCGACGACATTTTATTAAGTTTTTAGCATAAAACTTAATTTTTGATAAGTATTAAGTTCACATAAGTATGTTGTTTATTTTATTTTAAGAAATGATTTTACTAACATATTTATATTTAATGGATTCAATATTTTTTAGGATAGCCATTGTTGCGTTTCTTTCGACGAAATGTGGTGTCCTCTTACACTTTCCTTCAAGAAGGACCACCGATTTTCTATCCGACATAAGGCCGATCTTTGGTGTTATATAATATTCACAATTTACCGTTCCAGCTTTCTGTTTTGGGTCGTTATTTTGTTGAAACAAAATTTCATTTCTCGGAGTACTCATTTTTCTGTACTGGCATGGTTATTTTCCTTTTAAATGGACATACATACATACGTGTCTTTCCACAATACCATCAATGAACACGATATTGCCGACACCCGAGACAGAAAAAATTCCCCATACCATTACCGAACCACATCGATGTTTAACAGTCGATTTCATGTTTGGCTTACACCACATCATTTGTCTTCCATTGAAGCCAAAAATTATGCAAAATGCATTAAGAAAAGCCATATTATAGTGAAATATATATGTGACAGCGCATAGAGAAAGGGACCTAAGGGTAAAAAAAATCAATTTTCACTTTTTTTTTGATGTGGACAACATCTGAGCATCCCATGACCCAAAAGTGTTCCCTCCCAGAGATATGCGCATTTTATGAGAGTGATGGTACACCAAAGATACACGTATTTAAATATTTAAAATGGCTCTCCTGAACAAAGCTGGTTTTTACCCTTAGGTCCCTTTCTATTTTGCGCGTCACATATAGCGATTAAGCAAAATCCATCATAAAAAAGTTTTTGTATATATTTTGCTGGTTAGCAGGTATTAGCTGCTGTAAATAATAGGCCGAATAAGTGAGGATGCAGCTAAATACCGGTGCAAGTAACTTAGTGGATGGGAATGGTGCTTGAAATGTATGTTCACCATCTAAAAATTTTACGATGGTTCAAAAAATATGTTGAAAGCATATTTTGAAAAGTAACTGCGAAAGCATTAATTGTATTTTAAATATTATTTTAAATATTACCGTTCTAAACAAGTATCATAAATCAATACCACTTTAATACTTTTAATGTTACACGTCTTAGAACTTTTAGGTACACGCAGAGAAAAAATAGTTTGGAAATCGGGCCGAATTAAAAAAACATCGGTGTGACAAACAGACTTTCTGTTGCAATCACCAATTTTCTATGGTATTAATCTATTACAAATTGTGTGAAAATTTATTGATTATCCATAGGAATCGAATACTCAAAATATACCCACCAGCTAGTCCAGTTAACAAATGTTCGTGATAGTTACAACCCAATTCAAAGAGAACTTTACAAACAATCTATAACGACAACTAATGCAGGTGACAATTATCGTCTTTATTAGTTGAGGTTACCAATACGTTGTCCTTAAATTGACAGTGTCAGTTCCCTCTACTGCAAATTGTCGTGTTCACAA
Source organism: Hydrotaea diabolus (assembly GCA_963513945.1). Lineage (NCBI taxonomy): Eukaryota > Metazoa > Arthropoda > Insecta > Diptera > Muscidae > Hydrotaea > Hydrotaea diabolus. Next base: position 109,816,692 of record OY740717.1, read on the forward strand.
ACAAAATTCGGCTGTTGCGATCGAATACAGTGATAGTACGCGCAGCCACCAACATTCCGTTGGCAAAAAATCGGTTGTGTTACCGTGTATTATCAGTCTACTTTTTCATTACACATACTTAAGGCTAATTTTTTTTTTTAAAAAAATATTGTGATGCACAGAGTTAAATATGCAAGTTTTAACATACTTTTATTAAAAACAGTACAAGTAATATCTTGTACGTATTTTCAATATTATCTACGCTCATCAACTAATGATTTGAAGTAATTTGTAACTGGCAATTTACTCCGTTACGCAGAAGAAAGAACTCCAGGTTTGCATCAGCAGAGCCGAATGCTAGCTCGTGCGCTAGAATTTTCGGTACATGCGATATCAGATATTGAATAAATTTTTATAGCAACTCATGCAAATCGCAATCTTTAGTTGAGGTTCACTCTAAATTACAATAACTGGATCATATTTCAGATTCAATCTGCTCGAAGTACAGCCGAAATAATGTCGCGTCCAATTCACCTGGCCTTTTCCTACTTGGGGCTCAGACTAATTTCGCAGCTAGTTTTCTGTTCACAACTGCGTGTATCTTTTCAAAAATACGAGAGTGTTTCTGCTGCCGAGGGTAGTCGATCATTGCGTCTCCCCATTCAGTTGAAAGAGCACGTAAACATAAGGAAATGCGCGCGCATTTTCTTGTGTGTGTGTGTGTGTGGGCTCAGTTCATGTGACAAAAATGTCACATTCAGCAGTTTTTGTTGTTGTGGGTACAACAAGAAACGGGGTTTCGAATTCAATGTTTACTTTCCGCCAAGCTGATGATGATTGTTCGTACAAACGAACTCACTCAAGTCAGTATCTGTTACAACTACAACAAATCGTACCAGCCACTTCTGAAAATCGAAAGGAAATATCATACACACACACAGACATGCATTTGAGCTCACACACAGTGGTCAACAAAAGTATGCTGCCTGATATCTCATAGAGTTCCCATCCGGGATTATTCCCGTAAAGTGCCGGATTTTTGATATTTGAAAACAAAATATTTGTTGTTCATGTTCGAACAAAAAACGAACAAAAACATATATTGTTGAGGTGACTGCCCCTGGCCGAAGAGTTTCGGGTCAATCCGGTACATAGAACCGGCAGTCGCGGGATTGAAAATATTTGTTGTCACAATCAATTGTGTATTTTGGCCTTTTTTGCTTAACTAGACCTATATTCGTCTTTAATTAGGCATTTACTGCAACCAACCCGTTTTTCAGTTTACGGGACTGAACTGGACACTGGGGACAGGGTATTATAAGTTAGTTTCATGGCAAATGCTTAAAACTACCAAAAATATTTGAGCTAGACGCACCTTTATCTATACCGATCGACGAATAAATACCAGCTGATTCCATTTAACGATGTCTGCCTGTCCTTCCGTCTAAGCTTGAAATCAAACAACAGGTCGCAATTGTTGTCCGATCTTCATTAAAATTGCCACATATGTAAATTTATAGCTCCCACACATACTCGTACATATAAGTACATACAAACTCGTATGTGCATCTGATTTTAATTTTCTAGGCTTTAGAGCCATATATTGCGTCCAATCTTGATGAAATTTGGCACAAGTTTTTCGGACCAAGGCTTATTGTTACTGTTATTTTGCTTTTGTATTTTGTTTATAACAATATTTAGAGTGATCAAATGTATATAATAGGCGTGTTCTATTGGCACTCGCTTATTAAACGAGTAAGTGATCACTAAGGCGATAACTTTAAAACTTTTCGAGATTTTTTTTTTTAATTTCTTTGAAAACAAGAACTGATTGGCTTAATGCATCATAAGCCGTTTGATTTAAAAGTTTGTAGAAAAAAAGTTGTTCAGGAAATACATTAGGCAAGTAAAAACCGAGTTCGCTTAAATTCGCTAAAGGTTATTTTTGAATAACATTCTCCCCAAAAATTTTAATTATTTAAAATAAACGGGGTTTAACGCAAATTGTCTATAGTTTTCCGTAAACAAAACTAGTTTTATATTTTTGTGCAATGGTGTGAAGTTATCGCGTTAGCGACCTCCTAAGCGAGTTACCATAGAACACAGCCAATATTCGAATATTTTGGGTTGAAATTAAAATAATTTCTTTAAAATAAATAGATATTTAATTAATATAAAGGGTGTCCGCCGGAAAGGTATACTACTTTGTTTTGCCGCCATTTTGGTAAACATTAGTTTTGACAGTTCATATTTGGCAGTCCGGAAGTAGAGATAGACCAACGTGTTTTAATCGGTAAAACATTTTATCAAAATCAATCATCGATTACTGTGACGATAAGAAAGTTACGTGAAATTTTTGGGAGAAACAATAAGCCAACAAAACGCACTATTTATCGTGTAATGAATGATTTCGAAGAAAGAAGGTCTGTAGCTGATAGGCTCAAGCATGGACCACAACGTACTGCAAGATCGGCTGAAAACATTACTGCTGCTCATGAAAGTGTTCAAAACAGTCCATCAATCGCAATTCGACGCCGTGCTCAGGAGCTTGTTCTTCGAAGAACAACTTTGGCCACAATTTCGAGCAAGGATTTGCATTTGTTTAAATTTAAGATTCAATTGACACAAGAGCTTCTTCCACAAGACCATTTACGCCGCCGTACATATGCCAATAGGATGTTACAGCTCGCCCATGACAACACCGATTTTCATGAAAAACCCATAATAAGTGACGAGGCACATTTTTATTTGAATGGATTTGTGAATAAACAGAATAGTCGGTTCTGGCAATGGAAAACTCTCAAATTATTTATCATTCACCTTAGCATCCATTAAAAGTGACAATCTGGTGTGCAATTTGGTCAGGAGGAATCATTGGACCTTATTTCTATGAAAATGAAAACGGCGTAATAGTTACTGTCAATAGGGAGCGATATCGTGATAGGATTGAATCTTTTTTTGGGATATCTGAAAATCAGAGTTTATGCAAACAAACCAGAAATGCTTGAGCAACTCAAACAAGATATTCGTAAAGAAATGAATAAAATATCGCGTGAAATGTAATGAAAAGGGTGCTCAAAAGGGCTCGCATTTGCGAGGCTAACAAAGGCGGACATTTATCTGATATTGCATTCCAAACATAATTGCCGACATTTAATACAACATTTATCAATATAAGTTCTATTCTCTTTCATTTTACCAAAAATTATAAACAAACAAAGAAGTTCGCCTTCACGGCGAACACCCTGTATAAGTTTTTCAAACCGCACATGATGTACTCGTGTTGTTTTAAAATGAAACAGCGAATTTTACGTGATTATTATGATGGAATATTACAAGGAGGTAACTTGACTAGGCATAGTGCCCATCAACTTTTATTGTACTTGTAATTAATACAAGTGGGGAAATTTCGGTAGCCCACCACGTAAAAATAACTCATCTGACGGACAATTTTGCACAGTAGGCGAAATATATCCATTTCATATTTCGGCTTGTTTGGGATTTTTTAACCATCCAAAAATCAATTTATACTCTTATTATTCGTATACATCTTGTGGAAGCATTCCTGAAAGCACGCCAGCCATTTCGAAAACCGCTTATATTTAGGCGCAATCTGAAATGGAATTCAATTTAAATGGTCTACAAATTTATAGACCAATGTCCTTCTTAGCGATGTGTCAAAATTAAATACCATTGGCAAGTGGCTTTAAGGTCGATGCTGCAAAAAGACGGTGCCCGGAATTACAGCCCATGGACATAACGTCCATAACGTAACATTATGACCCACTACACGCAGAGAAAAACATGGTTAAAACCATAGTATCGTGTATTGAATTTACTTTTGACAATAGTATGATTGCCGCAATAATTATATTATTAAAATGTAACAATATATTAAAGCCAAATTCAAAAATTAAAATATTGTTGTAGCAACAATATAAATATGGTTGGTGCGACAAAAGTATTGTTATTAGGTTTTATGTTAACAATAGTGTGATTACGGCAATCATTCTGTATGATTGTAAGTTTTCTTCATTTGAATAAACTTTTTAGAACAATGCTATTGTTACGGATCTAATCCGATTATAGTACTTTTTATATGGATATTAAAATTTTGCAAAGGAACTGCTTTGGCTTTGTTTAACTAATATATTTTTAATAAAAACGATAACGTTTTTTAAACTGATTTTTTCTACTGTTAAAAAAATAACTCTTATTATATTGAATTTACTGAATATTTTAATAATTTTCATAATTCAAATCTATTGTCGACAACTTAACCCAATTCTAACAATTAATATTGGGGATAAAACTATAAATGTTTGTGATCATACTACGGTTGTATTGATCATAACAGTGTTGCGTGTGAATCATGGTTGTGAGGATTTTACTATGGTTGAATGTGAAATATACAATGGTTGTGACCATAATGTGGTTGTGGAGATCATAGTATGGTTGAGTGTGAATCATATTATGACAGTGGGGATCATAATATGGTTATGTGTGAATCACACTATTGTTGTGAGGTTCATAGTGTGGGAGTGAGGATCACAGTATGGCTATATTTAAATCATACTATTGTTGTAAGTATCATAATATTGTTGTAACACAACCATATACCCAACAATAGTATTTTGCGCTTCGAATATTGTTATCCCAGTCATACTTTGTATGATCGGACATAACGCCAGAATTTTATTTGGGTCTTGTAAATTCAATCATGGCCCGTGAGATGAATATCACGCAAAAGTCCATGAGTCGAATCATTAAAAAACACTTGGGACTTAGGGCTTTCAAACGACGTACCTGACATTTATTGACTGCAGCTTTAAAAAAAATAGGATTGAAAAATGCAAACGTCTTTTGGTGTAGCACGCTGATAACTTGCACAGAAAAATTTTGTTCACCGATGAAAAAATTTTTACCGTTCAGGAAAAATTTAACAAGCAAAATGATAGAGTGTATGCGCGGTCATCTAAGGAAACATCTGAACTGATCCCAAGGGTGGAAAAGGGTCATCACCCAGCTTCAGTCATGGTTTGGTGGGGTGTCTCTTACGATGGGGCCACTGACCTGCATTTCTGTGAACAAGAAGTCAAAACATCGGCCAAAGTTTACCAAGAAACCGTTTTGGAAGCTGTTGTGAAGCCTCTTAGCAATTCCCTGTTCCAAAACCAGCCAAGCAGGATTCAGCGCCGGCCCATAAGGCTACAACGTCCCAGGCCTGGCTTCGAAACAATTTGCCAGCGTTCTTTCCTCTGAAGACTATGACATTCATATTATAATTTTGAGGACGGCTGTCGCATGTAGTTTATTATGCGTTAAATTAATTATTAATTTATCGCGCGCGCATTTTTAAAGTCAAACAACTTAAATAAAATACTTAATGTTGGTAAAGATTATTATATTTGCTAATTTTTCAGACATTTGAAAAATCGTATTTAGTAATTAAATAAGAACTGTACAGAAATATGTTTTTAATTAATTTTGCAAGTAGTAGAAGAAGGTAGTGGCGTTTTCAAATTGTACAGCCTAAATCAAATAGTTATTTTCAAATCGTTCATTGATATACTCGTACACATGAGGCGGTTAATACCAATGTGGGCTGTCAAACTTTTTGGGATTCGTAGTTCAAATCACATTTTTCATAACTTCATAACAAAACATATGAATTTATCTTTCAGGTCATCGAATCAAATCTCTCGTAGATGACACTAATGTCTTTTGCAATTGACCGTGAAATGTGATTTAGAAATATTTACCAAAGTAAGTTAAGAGGAATCTTAGAACATTTTACAAAATGGCTAAAACAAATGTGAAAGGCAAGGAATTTAAAAACAAATTAAAAAACAGTTTTTCTTAATTCGAAAGCGAAGTTGTGGCTTTTTCGTATAAATTTATCTGAAAATTTTTAATATAAAATTATGTTGTTCGTTTATGGAAAACAAATTGGAAATGTATTCTCAAATGCGTTCTGCCTTAATTCTAAACATTTCTTTCTAAAAATAACGCTCACAAATATTTTGGCCGTTAAGTCCATGGGCAAAAGGTCTGGGCGACCAAAAAAGACGGTTTAGCATAGAGGAGGCAGCGTAACAGTCGGGGACCGATTCTTGATGCTGACGTTAGTTATTGCATGTTATCTGTGGTAGGATATGATTAATTTAAGTGTATACAAATTTGGAACGAGTAATTACACGTATTTCACGTGCAAGCACTGTTCAAATATGTTTAAAGCGTGTTGAGTTAAAAAAGAATATCGATAATAAAATTGCCCCACAAAAACCGGCTCTAAGTCCAATCGGGAATCTTTGAAAAACCGTCAATCAATGAAAGAATCGCGAGAAATAAACTAATTTTGAAAGATTGAAACATATCTGGAATGCAGTTCCTGTAAGTTTTATTGACTTAAGTGCATCTTCGAAGTTAGGACGTCAATGATAATACAGGATTTGTCACAAAATACTTCTTTTTTACGAACCAAAGTAAGTTTAGAGTTTAGTATGTTTTGGGCAACAAAAAATCAAGTCCTCCGAAATTGTGACTTTTCTTTTCACGTTTGATGCAAATATTTATAAATAAAATCCTATTTTTACATTTTAAAGCAACAATAAAAAAATATATGCAAAACAATCCTTTTTTACTTTTAAAATTGCTTATGGCAAGTTTTTTAAAATACTTTATTAAACAAATTGTGGCAAGGACGGACTCTATTTAAATTGAAAAAAAAATTGAAAAGCGACCATTTAAAATTCTACATAATTTTAACTAAACACTTCAAAAACGTGATGACGTTATAATCAAATGGTTGCAAGCAGTGCCACCAAAGTACCAATTTTGCCAGCCTTGATACTGACACATTTTTACCTTTTGAGCCACTTTTTGAAAAGAGCTTCCTTATTTTGATCATTTTGTCCAAATTTTTAATTGCATCATAAAAACACGCATTATGCGCTGCGATCATGTAGGGCGTGATTTAAGCAATTGTCATTTTTATACACTACTCGTGTCTAGACGAAAGTTCGAACAATCGCCCTTTTTGCGGTCCTCGAAATACGACTAGTGTTATTATTTTTGAATTACGTTCAAACACCGATTGTTTTATATTGGACCAAAGACAAGCCCCATTAGAACTTGGTGAATGCCATGATGATATAGCCTCGAAGCATAGTTTGTTTCTGGATTCCAATATTGCCACTTTAAAGCCACGATCATCATCAAATTATGAGAGTTTAGTTTTCAACCAAGCAGAAGTTGCGCCTGATTGTTCTAAGCATCCATACCAAATTTCCTTCTAATTTGAATCTTTATTGCTTAAAAAGCTGTAAGGTGCGGTGTTACTTCCGAATAGTCTGTGATAATGGCTATATAATTTTGCCCTATTTGCATTTGGGCCTTATTTACCCATCTAAATTTCGCACGGATAAGTCAAGTTAAAATTTATTGACAAAAACGCAACCCTTTTCATATGGATACGTTTTACGTATTCTTCAGGATAATCCGTGAAGAGATGCGATCCGAATTATACCTTCAATATTTATTATCTAAGAGCGTCATTCGTACATTTGAACAAGGTTTTGTCTGACATTTGCAAACCTTAAGTTCGGGATCAGCATTGATTCAAACCCCGAAAAATTTGATACATGATTACATTCAGTTTATTTTAGAACTATAAATGTGATAAGTGATACTTCTGTCATTTAGTAACAAATCCATGTGCCAAATGTTAGTAACGCTATTTTTGAAATTCGAAGTTTTGCTAGGTTCGTGTCGGATTGTGCCGTAAAGCTTTTTCAAAACAAATCAAAATTGAGGGAGAAATTTACAAAAAACGCATTTTCAGAAAAATGCCATAAAAATCGCTAGAAACAAAAGTTGGGCTGAATTGTTTGTGACGTTATACCTTGAAATTTTTTTACACAATCTGATATTTTTTTAAAATAAGAGATGTTCTTAAATCGCAATCAAATCATCCAAATGTAAAGTGCGAATAGAAATTATAATTGTACAAAATTGCCCACGAAAAAAATCATATCAAAAGAAACTAAACCTGCTAAAAACAATACATGACATAAGCGTAAGAGATCAATTTAGGGCATATACTCGTAGACGATAAGTGCGCCATAAATATTACGAACCGTAAAATAACCAGAAAAGGCTAATATTATAATTTTTTGTTATATATTATATAAATGGGGAATATTTTTGGCTTAAGTATGGCAACGTAAGGATAGCACCAGAAGTGGATGAGGGGGACTTGCTTTCCTGTTTCACCATTCTGTGCAGTACAGACCTTTTTTGCCACAGCTTGACTCTAGAGACCCATACTTGGAATGTATGGGGGTATCAGTCAAGTCAGGAACTGCCAAGATAGAGCTGTACAACGTATACATCCCGCCGGTTGGCAGATGCGCCCCGAGTTATTTGCCTGACATTAGCAATATGCCACAAGGCTATAACCGCTTGACCTTTAGGAGACTTTAATGCTCACCACGAACTGTGGCATTCTCTCCTAGACAATGACCAGAGGGGCATAGCTTTGGCAGAGCAAATTTATAGCTCTACGTTTTGCACAGTCAATGAGGACGGCCCCACGCGGATTATGGGCGATTGCCATAGCTCGTCAAACATTAGTATGTCATCGCCTGGCCTGATCAACGACTTCACCTGGCAACCCGTCATCTCACTAGGGTCGGACCACCTTCCCATAATTCTCTCCATAAATAGACCATCCGACTTTATAACATCTGAACGCCGTACGTATCTCAACCAAAAAAGGCTGATTGGGATGCCTTTAGAGAAGCCACCAAGCGCATCTTTAATAATCTAGCTATTCCGTCGGATGTTCGGGTAGCCGAGAAAAAGTTCCGGGCCATCATCAACGCAGCAGCCGCTTGCCATATTTCTTCTGGTCGAATACCCAAAGTACGACCAACTTTCCCAGCAGTGGAAGCGGGACTCGCAGACGACCTTGATGATATTCGTCGCTCCAACCCTACTGACCCTAGACTTAGGGATCTCAATTCTGAGATCAGTAGGTTGGTCAACGAATATAAGCGAAACAAATGGTTAGGTCACTTAAAGCAGTGCAACTTAAGTTCCGGAATTGGTAAATTGTGGGCAACGGTCAAATCGGTCTCTAACCCTGGAAGAAAGCATGATCGGACAGCCGTCACATTCTGGCTCAGCTAAGTTCTGGATCGTGACGCCTTAATTCTTAGTGGGCACGAATTGAGGCTAACGTTCCGGACATCTGTCCCGCCTATCATCAGGGACCACATGATGTGCTGCACCCCTTCAATTGTCCGGCCACTCAGCTGACCCCCAGGTCTGTCTCTGTGGACGCATCCAGTTCAAATGGCGCGTTTCCTCCACCTGGATATCGAAGCAGATGCCCCATAGACGAACGGGACTTCAAAATGAAATATATAGATGACGTAACATCTTGTTGTGTAGTGTTCCATTGCAAATTTGCCAAGTTTGCTTCACAAAATTCTGAAACAAAAATAAAAAATATAAATAAATATAAAAATTAAACATCAAACCACAACGAAGTTTCGCGCCACCCTGTATAAATGGGAATAGAAAAAGAGAGAAACAGTAATACATCAAAAGGTTGGCATAACAAATTTAAATAAGGATAAAATAGGCCATTCAGGGCAAAATATAAATACATAGCATGAAAATGGAGATAAAAAATGACCAAACGAAGTGCAAAAAACTTTTATATAAAAAACATAGAAAAATGAGATAAGGATAGATCGGAATTAAAAGGGCTGAACGTACGAAGCAACACGAAGTTAGAAAAACAATTTTAAATAAACAGTATGGCCATAAAAAAGGATGGGGATAAAATAAAAATGCGAAAAAACAGAATTAAATTATGGATGGCACAAAATGAGCGAAATCGAAAAAGCCTTAAAAACCATATCAATCCTCCATGTTTATTTATAATTGCAATTGGGGGAAAAGTAAAAAAGGGCCTCAACTGGTCAAATATCCAGAAGTGAAACATAGGAGTAGATAAAAGTGAAAAACAACAGAAAATCATTAGAAGTGGTGAATAAGGGCCAAAAAAACGGAATATCAGACCAAAAATCTCATCTCTGAGGTTACTTTAACAAACAAATTTGACGCATCTGGACCTTTTTTTAAATAAGACTGGGAACAATGTTTAGGTCAATGGTAGGCATTATCATCCATGTAATCTGTAAGTTACGGACCGAAACCATCAGCAAGGTCTTGGAAAGTTGGAGTGCTACTCCGAAGCCAGTCAAGGCAGAAACTCAAACGAAATTGTGTTCCCTAATTAATGGAAATGTTTGTTTGAAACAAATTATTTTGTTCATTTTATTGCACTTAAAAAAACCTGTTTTTGGCCCAACCTATACACATAGGCAGAATAAGAATTTTCAAGGTAATTTATTTAAGATTTGAGCTTTTCGCAAAAATATGATTTTTCAAATGAACCAAAAATGGTTGCAACAACACATTTCTATTAAATTAAAGTCAACTCCCTTTATGAAGTCATAGAATTGCACATAAAAATGGTGATTTTCAAAAAGGACCTTATGTTGACATATTTAGTTCGGGAAAATCCGTAATAATAATATCTACCTGTGATAAATCAAATACACTGGGGAAAATACCCAGCGAGGTAACCCTAATACTTTAGAGTTTTTTTTAACAATCACAGTTTGCATATAAAAAGGGAAATTAACCGGATTGTGTGATACGTGCAAAATATTATTGGTGTGATCTGTAAAAATCATTGCTTTATTGTAGAAAGTCTGAGGGCCTTATCGCCACAAAAATAATGCGTTCGCTCATAAAAAAGGGAATCAAAATAATTTTTCGTTTTCGCGCTCTTTTCGTCTATATTTTTCTCATGATAAAAATTTATTTTTTTAAGATATTTTTACAATTTTAATTTATGTTCTGCTTAAAAAACACTCTTTACCTTTAAATGATGATTTAAGAACAACTCTAGTTTTGGAAAAATATTATATTGTTTTAGAAATTTGCAATGTTGGTATTAACGGCACAAACTTTTCTTTTTTTGATTTCGAAAATGTCGTTCTTGAGATTTTTGGCGTTTTTCAGATTCTGTTTTCAACTTCTTGGCTTTTGTTTTTCTGAAAAGGAGTATTTTCACAATATCTTCCTCAATTTTGAAAAACTTTTGACGGCATAAACGTAGCACAAATCAGCACAACTTTAGTTTTTACAAAACAATAATGGCGTTTCTACGACACAATTATTTACTCACCTAGCACAACTGCAAAAAATCCAAAAAAGTTGGATTTTTCGAAAAAGTATTTTGCGGCACAATCATAAAGCAATTCGACACAGCTTTTGATTTTTATAAATTCAAAAATGGCGTTCCTAAAATCTGGCACATAGCTAATCGACGGTAGATGGTATACAGACAGGGTGCTTCATATACGACTGGACAAATTTCACCAGCGTATTCCTTGGCTCATTTCATGAAAATATGTCCGTCTACGACCATGTCCGAAAATGAAAGGGACCACTGGTTCATAACTTAGCAAGTATCAGTTAATATGTTCTTTGTCAAGATATACTCGTATTTCTTGTTGCCACCACAACCTCCCGGTGCTGCTAATCGTACTACTTGACTAGAGAATATATTCTTTTGACTTTGTCGGCGATTTTTTCCGATCTGAACCGCTTTATATTGTTGTTCGCCGATCTATAACACTCGCCACTGGAACCAGCGCATTTAAGAGGTTCGGTCTAAAACTCTAAATTTACAAGACCACCCTGTACCTTCAATGTTAAACCTTTTTGGCCAGGCGTATCGAAATCAGATACACCGTTACTCTGCATTCACAGAAATTGTTAAAGGGTGATGCAAGAACTGATTCAACGTTGCGAGCTACGTTCTAAACGAACTTTGGGATCACTAGAGTTGATGCAAGGTCAAGGTAAATCTCATCAGACCTCGATCAAAGATGCTTTTTCTTAATCCAAACCCCTGTTTGCTTCTGGCGTGTAATCGTTGCTAAAACAATGCATTGTCTGGTCCAGCAGAACACTTCAGTAAAGATTGCAAGAGCAGCAGATGACCAAGTCGCCAAGTGCTGAACAATGATTATTGATGGCAATGTTCCTGTTGCTGTTGTGCGGGTCAAACAGCAATCAATAGAGGTCACCTTAACTACTGTGGCCAACAATGGTTGTCGCTTAGACGGACAAGCAAAAAGTTATTTCAATGAAAGCGATTGCAATTTTCAGCTTTTTTTTGTAGTTGCAATGGAGTCGCGCGACTACTTGGCGAGACCAGCTGAGTAGTAGAGTGTGTGTCTCAGTCTATCCGTCTGTCCGCTGTGTACGACGAGAATCATGAGCTAACAACGCCAGAAACGCGGACAGCGAAAGGCATCGCTGGTGCTAGCGTCGCTCCAGGAGGAGGGTGGTTGGTCGATTGTCTGTTTGCATTCAAACAGAAGCGAAATGTAGCTGCTTTCTGCTAGGCTGTGGCATCATGCCAGACCGGGCAGTACGAAACTGTGAGCGAGCAGTCCGAGTTGCAATATGCATTTGTGCAATCTGCTCGCTGGTGCTAGTTGGGAGTAGACTGCGACTATTTGTGCGTGTGTGTGTGTGAGTGAGCCTGCATGGATCGTGCTGCAGTAGCCGAAAGCTTCTGTGTGCAAACAAATGATGTTGCAAATGTTGAACATTGCATTGCACGTTGCGCCGTTGCATAGGTTTTCGTGAAGGTTGGCGGCGTTTTATGTTCAGCTTGTTCCTGTTCAACGTGATTCCGTTGTTGCCCCGTCGCCATCGCTCTTTGCTGAAGCTGTTGCCAGTGCTTGTCGTGCAGTGCAGGCACTTGTTTACCTCAGGACTTGGTTCGATTCACCGGTGAATGAAGTTGTTCTGGTTTGCTCCACAATGATCTGCAGGCATGGCACACTCGACAACTCAGACGACAAACGAACAAATGAACATCATCATCGCCGTTGTTGTCCTCATCCTCGTCGTCTCCTATCTACGAAGTCATTGTCATCAACATTATCGCAAATATTCGTTCGTCCGTTGCTGATGTCACTGCCTCCGCTTTGTGTTTCGTATTGCGACATGACATTAGCGTGTAATCTCTCTCTCCTCTCTCTCTCTCTCTCTCTCTCTCTCTCTCTCTCTCTCTCTCTCTCTCCTTATCCAGTTGTAAATCCAACGTAAGTAGCAAGCAGCGTGTACTCAAATGTCACCTGTTGATAAATGATGGATTTGGTGCTTGATTATCCTAACATTTGGATGTCACTGAAATTGAAGTGACACTGCAATGGCAGCTTGTACTTGTATATCAGACGGAATCATCGATACATCAAGAGTAAATACAGCCTTTAGCGTCAGCCAAAAGTTACACGAAACAACAACAACAACCAGTAATCAAGCACAATTGGTTCAGATTCAATGATTGATGCTACTGTTGATTGGTGATAACTAGACCGCGGATTTTTTGCAACATTCTTATCCGATTGGAACCAAATTTTACATTTAGACGCTTCATAATTCAAAAATAACAAATTTGAAAACATAACAATAAAAGTGCAAAGTATGCTCCAAGTTAAAAGCACTTAATCGGAAAATTTAAAAAAAATTGTGGTTTTAATCTTGCGTTAAATTGAAAAAGAATACTCGTATCATATATTGTAATATAGTACGAGTATATCAAAAATGCCAAGGTTTGCGACCATTAGCGTAATGTTGAAGAAATAAGCCTATAGAGGCGTACTTTATTTCAATTTTATTAGGGTTTAACTATTTGGATATTTGAATAAATTTTAAGTTGTATGTGCGATACTCTACCTGAAAGACAGTGTAAAAAATATTTTGTAAAAATTGGTTTAAGTTTGATGTAAATAAATCAAGTTTTCTTTTAAATGAGATGCAATTATAATGAACGTAGAAGGGGAATTTCGATTTTTTGTAACAAAATTTCATTGGCTACTAAAGGAAGTATCGTATATATCGGAAAGAGTTTCCGAGGATAAAATTATTACTTCCTTCGAGGCGATAGGCCTGTCCTTGCACTTCCAGAAGGCACTTGTGAACCAGTTAGGTCTCTCAACCCCGTTTGTTGGGATTTACAAAACAAAATAAAAAATTATAAAATTAAATCCAGGTTTTACTATTTTTAAACTATATAACATGTAAAATGTAAACAAAAAATTACCATCCTGTGATATTAAGAAAAGTTTTTCAGCTTAAAGTGGGAGGTTTGGTGAAAAATAGCAAAACCTATTTCAGAAAAAATACGGTATTTTTATAAAACCCTTACGATTTTTATAACACCACATTTTTAAAGTTACGTTCAGATTTGTCAAATACATATTTGATAAATACTTAAAATATCAATTATTTGTTCGTCACAATTAGAACTCCAAATATTTTGTAGGTTTAAGACTTATGTTCGCCTAGAATGAAATTTTCGCTTCCATAAAAAAATGCATGTAGCAAAGCAATCGAAATTTACCATTGGTTGTTCCGTGCAAAATTAAATGCAAAACTCCTAAGCGAAAATTGCAGTTAGCAGCTAAAAATTATTTAAAATCAACTTAAATTCTTCTAGTTCTATAAAGCCGCCGACTGCACACTTTTAATCGGATCCGACAGTACAAAAACAAGTAAAAAGTCTACAGTCGGACAAAGCCGATATCCTACCTACACCAATGTGATGTACAGAAGACTCATTGTTTCTGTGCGGAATTTACCAAAGATCTGATTTGAAATTTTGCATTCTACGAGGGCTGTTATATATATTTCTGGCTTGTGTGTGATCATACTATGGTTGTAGGGATTATACCATGGTTGCGTGATACTTCCATCATACCACGGCGACCCACGGTCGACAAATGTCTGAAGCCTAGAGATTTTAATAAAATTTCATAAAGGGACGTTTCGGTGGGAAGTACTTGAATAGAGTGAGTTTAATTGAGGACATCCTTTTTTTAACCCCGGCTTTCAACTAAATCGAATTATTATATTCCTAAGAATCTTGTTAAACCGTTTATATTACACAAGCATCGTTGCCAATTTAGCTTCTTTCGCGCTAGATTTATTGGTTTTTTTGGAAGCGGGAAGATTTTCATTTAGCTTTAATTTTTTTTTAGATTATGTGATTTATGAGTAATGTTTCAATTTATCCCAATTTACAAATAAACAGATGTAGGAAGTGCATATAATATTTCAAATCGTTTAAATATGACTGGCGTTCAGCTATAATCCCCAAAATTTGTATTTAATAGTGCCATATTTGGAATTATGTTCAGTAAAAAAATGAAAATTATGGCTACGTAGTGATAGACAAGATGCGAAAATTTTAGTTTCTCCCGCCAAAAACAGAAAAGGTTGAGACTCAAGAAATTCTTTGTAGCATTGAAAAGGTACGCCTAGTTAGGTTGAATTACCCTAATAAATTTCAAAATTGAAATCTTATGGGTAACATACCACATAACATCCACCAGACAAGATATATATACATATGTTCTTAAAAATAACAAAGCGGAATGACTCATCTGCACTGGCTCCCGGTTTGTAATTCCAAGCCACCCAAAAAAATTGTTCAAGTTCCGGAGTGCCACCTAATAAAAAAAATTTTTTTTCGTTCCACACTTTTAAATTTCTCCCTACAAATTCTACGAAAATTTAAAGATTTTTTTTGCAATATGTTATTAACTTTAAAATCTGTACTAGATATGTGGGGAAAAAGGCTTTTTTCTTAACTTAGTTCTGGCAAGCCTGGATACAGGGAACACATGAAAATGGTTTAATTTCATTAAGAGGTTCTTTGAGTTTTTTTGAGATTCACGTACACTAGATGGGGAAATGCCAGTATTTTAAATAGCTCAAACCGATAGTTCAAGGACATTTCTTAATGTTTCCCAATACAGAAATTGAGCGTTGTATTGATTTAATATAAATATTTCGTTTGTTATTTTATTTCCATTCAATGATTTTATGTCTAATATTAACGAAACCCCTATCTCATACGGATGAGCTTGAATTCGCCGCAGAGTTTGAATACGGCGATGACACCTCTTGTAGAATGAATCTTATTGGAACCCATGCCACTAGAAGAAAATAGAAAACTACTGTTTCCTCCTTAAGAAAGAAAAAGACCAAGATCTAAGTAAAGTCAGATCATATTGGTAGCCCCAAGGATTCTGACAAATCTGATATCCTTACATGAGATCAATGACACGGTCGTAGAGTCCCAGCTCAACTCTCCATTTTTTGATAAGCTGGTCGATGAAGTTAGCAAACAGCATGTCGAAGCTGACAACAAAACGCAAGAGAAGCTCCGTGGCGCAGCGACGGAATGTGGCAAGAAACCGTACTAAAGACCCACCAAACTCTACAGCGGCTTAGAAGCGATTGCTATCTCCAGATAAAATGGATGCGACCAAGACTTCGAAAAAGGCAAAAAGCCCCTCGATCGCTAGAGTTGTGGCAACTCATTGTTCTTCAGTTGGGCATCATATCAGTATTTCCACTCCGGTCCAAAAAAAAGGCAGGAATGGCTAGTAAATCTTTCACAACGATGGCTAATAAGTCATTCAGGTCTTCGAGGAAGTGGCAAATGTTGCCAAGAAGAAATTGAGGGACTATTTGTACTTTGCAGTACTTGACACAAACTGCTTCTTTGGCAAAATATAAGAACACCAGAAGACGGTAGAGAACCAGGTCAATGACAAGATCACGGAGTTCTTAATGTCATCTACAGATGCCGAACCAGAGATCGGGTCAGAAAACCAGCCAAGAAAAAACCTTGGGTGACCGGGCAAAAACGATATCTGAGCAAGTCAGTGGGTAGACTTTTGCTATGTTCAGGGATGAATACCACAAAAAATTTGTGAATACAACAAAACCATAAGAAACTCGAAACGTTGAACCTTGAGGTTATTTTAGGAAATTCCTATCTAAAACCCACTCGCAGCCGGAAATACTGGTAGACACAAATGGAAACAAGCGAACAGACGCTAATACTTCTGATGGATACCCACTTTCCGACTGGAGACTCGGAATCTACAACGGTAGAACAACAGTCACGTAGGACATATCATCACAAAGTCTTCATCACAAATTATACTCGTATGGTCCGAAAGCAGTACGAAGCTTCTACCCGTTAAAGGCAGAAGGAGCAGGTGGAATTTCCCCAGCCCTTCTAAAATCAGGGCTAGACCTTATAGTAAATCATATTGCCAAATTCATCACTTGTAAGGATAACATGTCCATCCCGGCTTCTTTTTTAAAAGTAGAGGTTGCTTTCAATTATGTGCATACTGACGTCCTAATCGAATCCTTAGAACAGTTTGGTGTAGGCCGGGTGCTAAAAGAAAGCAACAGTCATATTTTAAATCCATTCTGTAATTTAAAACCGCCGGTCTGGCAAGGCTGTCAGCTGTTAAATACCAGTCATCTGGAGTGTCATTATTAAGGTACTCGTACCTCCTTGTAAATATCATGAAAAACGCGTTAAAGTAGTTCAACTTATCACAAAAGTGGTGAGTAAAACGTGGCCACTCGAACTTTATAGCTTAAAAAGTTTCAAAAACACTAACTTTCATGTTCTGGCTGCCAATCGACATCAAGACCATACGATCTGACGTCGTCAGACTTTTTTGTAAAGCTTAGCCAAAGACCGTGTCTTCGTGTGTAATCCTTTAACGCCGGAGCATTTGAAAACATTCATACGTCAAGTTAAGCACGAGATGTTTGTTTCCCACGGCTGTCCACGGCTTTTTATCACAATTTCAAGTCAAGACGAACTTCATCAGAAAGCTTGGGTGTAAAGTCACTGGTGATAAAACCAGTAAGCTTGATTCAGTCGTTTGATCCGGATAGTTAATCAACCAACTAATTAAAAAAATACCTTACCACTAATTATAGTTCCTTTAAAGGGTGGTCAACACAGCAATAACCGGGCTCAAGGTAAGCAAAGCCGACGAAATACAGCTGTATAAGACGGTAGGAAGAGGTGATAAGTTGCATGCATCAGCTAGTTGGCCCTTTCTGCAAGACCGGACGCTTGCCTGATGATTGAAATTCACAAAAAAAAGTGACAAGACCATTTGCGCCAACTGCCGCGGAATAAGACTTCTATTAAATTATGTTTGTTCTAACCGCATCAGCTCAGCTTTAGACCGAACAAATGAACAATCGATCAAATCTTTACACTGCCCAAATCCTGGAAAAGGCCCCTGAGCAGAAGACTTGTATATATGCACCACCTCTTTATTGACTACAAGACTGAATATGACACTCCGACAAGAGCTACAGTATTGAAAACCATGACCATAAAGGGACAAAATAGGATAGAAAGGACGAAATGTGGAAAGCGAACGTAAAAGATTCGTTTGTCAGTCTGTTCGACCTTTTTGGTGTAAACCAACTGATCCTTTTGTAAAATTTGTTTTCTTGAATCCACATTGAAAGTCCGGGGCAAAAATAGCCTCAGAAAATATACTATTTTAGTATGAGAATAAAGAAAACGAATAATCGGCGATGCCGTAATTGCTTTGGCGAAAAACACCTAATCTTCCAATTTGGATTTTCTTGGGGTTAAACACATCGGATAGTATATTTAAAACTCAATAATCCTCGCTTTGGGGGACAACCCGCAAAAAAATGTTTTTAGTTTTATCATGTTTTATTATTATTATATTACTTACTTATACATACATATTTATTTTTGTCTTTAAATTTAATTAAAATTAGGTAACTACTTTACTTTCGAGCGGTAGAAACTACCGCGCCTAAAATCAATCTCCGAGCTGCTTTCATTTTAAGGAAATTTCGAAACCGTTGAAGTTCGCTGTTTATAATTAGTGCCGTATATATGAACCATAAAGCGATAACTGTCAGCACTACCAGTAGCAAAAAGTTCAACTTCATTGAGATGCTTTATTAGTTTCGAATTTCACGTAAATTGGTCCTTCTCCTTCCTCAGCGCAAAGATACGTCGAATCACGGCGGAAGTGCTTGTCCAGTTGTGATGTTCGCAACGCAGAGTTGCGACGGTAAATGTCAGTCGCCTTTGCCCCCGAAAGCGTTTTATATGCCGGGTGCTGATTTTATGACATTTTCAAATTTGTTTTAATTTCTGTGAAAATGTACCTACGAACATTTTCCAAGTACTGCGGCACAATGCGGAAATTCCTACGGAGTAGTTGCAATCTTTTTTATCAGCCCTATATGCAATGCACCACTGTTTTTAGGGTTGATTTAGAACACTGAAAATCTCTGGGAGATTGATGACAAAAGGAGGAAGGAAAATACTCATTTGCTGTTGAAAAGTATTTGCCAATCCTGATTTGTGCGAAGAAAGGTATTTCAGTTTGAATGACAGGTGTGCTGTGACTATAACGCGAATATGTGGCCTTTTTATATTGTTCGAGTTTTAATCCCATAAGCAGGAAATGTCTTGAAGAATGTAAATTGTTTTTGTTTTGTTAATATTCTACTAACAAATGTTGATATAAGACTGATATTTGACTGAAACTGAAACCCGTTAACCAATTGCCATTTTCAGTCAGCGTATTTGTTTTAAATTTTAAATTTTCTTTAAAACAACGACATTTTTAAAACTTTTAACCCGTTGTAAAGTAGATAACCTGAGAATATTTTTCGTTCTCTAAATAAGAGTAAGAGCCGTTGTTTTAGCAGGACCCAATACAGGCTTCATTCTGATTTTCTGACGAATTTTGAAATGCTCCGAGTAAAGAATACAAGCTCCGTTTTCCCCTTTGGTTTCGCTTTTTTTTATCGGTTGTTTGCTATTTATCAAGTCAAATTTGTATCTCTTCTCTGAGGTATTCTATTTATGCGGCGCTCGAGTTGTAATTTATGACAGAAATGATCGCTTTTCAATCGTTATATTTTAAAGCCGTTGTTAAGTAAGATTTGAAATTTCATTATGCAGTGTTTCACGCTTGCAGAGCGTGTTGGAAAAATGTAGCCACCAACCGGGCAGAGGTCGTGCGAAAAGAAAACCCATAGCCGGCTAAGCCGCCACTATCGATGGAGACCCAGAAATGCCGACTGGGTACCGAGCTCTTTTGAACAATGTTTGGTACTTGTAGTCATTCTGGATGCTATATGAGAACAATCAGTTATTTCCGGATTTTTGCATATCTTTTTATGTTTTATCCGATTGGAACCTTGCTTTGTGTTATGACGTTTCATAGTTCATATATAACAAATTTTAGGACATATGTATATCAAAATTCTCGTATGCAAATATAAGGAGTGGTTCAACCAAAATGCTACAGACTACAACAAACACGTAGAGAGGCAGAGAGAGCAGAATACAATTTTCAAGTCAAGTTACTCAACATAGAAATAAAGGAGACGCACACGAACATCAACACAGTAAAAAGAGAAATTGATAGATTAGAAAAAGAGATAAACAATACACTGGACGAAATCGAGTGTTTAAATTTTAAAACGGAGCAGTGGAAACGATATAAAAACATAAAACAAAGAACAAAAAGGACACACTTATTCAAATTTGAGAAGTTAAAAAGGGAAAAGTTTAGGAAATTAAAATTAAGATACAATGAAGATTGGTTTATCAACCATACAGACGTAAATTTTACAAAAGAAAGCAAATGGCTTCTGTCAATGGGGAATAATTTTGCTTTACCAATAAATAGGAAAAACTTCGACCCAATTCCTCTAATAGCAGACATAGATAGAACAGTGGGTACAAACAATAAAAGACGACACGGAAAAGGAGATAATACGATCAAAAATAGCAGGAAGAATATCAAATCACAAAAGGATGCTAAACAACAACAAAATGGACAAATTCATATTCGGAACTCAAAGGTAAATCATGGTAACAACGGCGGACAAAGGAAGCAAAACACTAGTTATGTACAGGGAAGAATATATGAAGAATATGGAGAAACTATTGGAAGACAAGACAACGTATAAGAAAATCGGGCTAGATCCAACAGAAAAACTTTAGAGATTAAACAACACAATAGTATTAGATTTATTTAAGAGCAATTACGTCACAAAATGGGAAAAAAATGAAACTTACCTGCATCGCGGCAGAAGCACCAGAACTCTATGGACTACCGAAAATACACAAGGAAAACTTACCAATGCTACCAATTGCATCGTCCAAAGTCCTCTGCTATAATCTTTCTCAATATATTGGAAAAATACTAAAACAAATCATCTCACCCACATATAATATTAAAAACTCCTCTGAAGTAATGGAGAAAAGGAGTAAATTTGGATAAGGACGACATACTAGTTTCATTCGACGTGGTATCGTTGTTTACCAACATACCCACACACTTAGCAATTAGAAATATTATGGACAAATGGGAGACATTAAAAGAATATACACCTATATCAAAACAAAAGTTTCTAAAACTGCTTCAATTCTGCTTAACAGACAATAACTACTTCAAGTTTGACAAAAAGGTATACCATCAGACGTATGGTATGCCAATGGGCAACACCTTATCACCAACAATAGCAGATCTTGACGCATTACTTGACGACGTGACAACAGAATTAAAATCAAAAAACGTAGAAATAAAACTACTATCGAAGTACGTGGATGACATATTTGCTATCGTTGACAAAAATAGCATAGATACAATACTCAAACTGCGCAATGCATACCACAATAAGATCCAATTCACCACGGAAATAGAAGAGGAGAAAGAAATCGCATATTTAGACATGTAAATAATAATAGACAACGGAAAAAATTGTAACAAATTGGCACACAAAAGAAACTGCATCTGGGCGTATGATAAACTATCATTCCACACAACCGCAAAACATGAAAATAAACACAGCATCAAACGTAATACAGAAGGTTTTAAACGTGAGCGACAAAAGATTTTACGACCAAAATCTGAAAAAAGTTACACAAATACTAATAAAAAATAATTACCCAAAATGCACAATAAGCAGTTTAATGAAAAAATACACAAAAAATAACAGAATAATACAACCTTCACCAATGGATCAAAAAAATTTTCACAGTGTACCATACATACCAAGACTTACTGAGAACAGATTACTAAAGAGAATAATACGGGACAACAACACATCCATCGCCTACAGTTCTAATGAAACACTGAGAAACATTTTTACAAGAAGAACAACAAAAACTGACAGACTAAGGGAAAACAACGTTGTGTACGAAATAACATGCAAGGGAATGAAGGGGGGCGTGCAACAAAGATTAGAACGTGAAAATACTAGTCAGAGAGAAAATTGAAAATAAGAGATACACTTTAGAAAGTTTAAGAATTCACAGAGAATATCAAAATCAATAAACACCAAAGAAGACAAAGACAACACAAAGCTCCAATACCCCGCTGCAATAAGTTGAACTAAACAGAAGTGCGTTACTGTGATATTAGTGTTAAGTTTTGCTGTGATTTTTACATTTATTTATTTTTTATTATTTTATTATTAAATTGTGTCGATGTCCAGTTTTTTAATAGTAATAAGAAATTATGACGAATGAAATGAAAAACTAATTGCAAGTAAAGCTAACATATCATAAGAAATTATAAATAACAACACTTTTTTAATTCAAGAAGGAAGACTGACCAATCAGCCCTGTCAAAAACGACATAAACAAATAGAATAAATACCCATTTGGTCAAAGAAGAATGATTAAAATGCACGATGTTAATTGCGAGGCACACCTTAACGTCAAGTTTTTTTGCCCAACCTAATTTGACATTTTTTTGTTCCAGTGTTTGTCAAATCCAACCATGGAGGGGTACACAATTGAAAAAATCGGGCGTTTAAATCAAAATGCATTTCGTGGAGTTCGTCAGCATAATCGAACAAATGTGTCCATAGTGAATTCCTTAACAAGCTGAATTTGGGCAAATGAGAATCAGCTAGTGATTGTTAAAAAACTGATGCATCCGCCGAGTGATTATTTGGTGCGGTTTATGTGCTGGCGGCTTCATCGGGCCGTAAATCTTCAAAATATAAGATTTGCCAAGCAGTTACCGTGAATGGTGTTCACTATCGCGAGATGATAACGGACTTCTTGTAGCCAGTAATTAAGGATATGGACCTGGACGATATGTGGCTTCAACGGGATGGTGCCATTCGTCACACAGCCAAAGACACAATGACTCTTCTCACGTCGTGGCGATGTTAATTAGTGGACTCGATCATGTGATTTTACTCCGTTGGTATTCTTTCTTAAAGGGAAATTGTACGTCAATAAGTTAAGAACAGTCTAAGAGCTAATAGATTGGATAATTCAGCACAAGAACGCCATTGAACCTCTATAGTGTCTCAGAGGCATTTAAAATATGGACCATCGGATAGATGTATGATGCCACTGAAGCCGTCGCAAGCATTTGGACGATATTTTGTTGCACACGTAATTGTCAAAGATCCTTCTTCTCTGAAAACTTTTTCTTTTTGTTTACAATTAACATCGTGCGTTTCAGTTGGACCACCATTTACAAATTTAAAATTCAAAGTTTTTACGGTGAAGTTAGTCATGGGGTGATTGTGACTATTAGCCTTAAACAAGCGTATAAAGGTGAACTTTTTTTGAAATGTGGTTAGGTTTTTGCTATTTGGATATATGAATCAATTTTAATGTGTATGTACTCTAAGAATTTGAATTAAATTTTATGTAAATAAGTCATGTTTTCTTTTCAATTTCGATTTTTACGTAATCGAAGGTTTCGTTGGTTGTTAAAGGAAGTACCGCATATCTC
Organism: Hydrotaea diabolus; assembly: GCA_963513945.1. Taxonomy (NCBI): domain Eukaryota; kingdom Metazoa; phylum Arthropoda; class Insecta; order Diptera; family Muscidae; genus Hydrotaea; species Hydrotaea diabolus. The sequence goes on from OY740717.1 coordinate 109,840,433, forward strand.
TTTTTCCAATGATAAAATTACTGTCCTTGCGAAATTAATAACAAGTAGGGAACAGGGAAAAGTATTTTTAAGAACTCTACTGGTGAACTAGTTAATTCCCTCAAAATCGTAAAATTAAACAAATTGGAAGCGGATTACTAACAAACTTTACATCTTGCGATATTAAGTGAAGTGCTTCAGTTAAAAGTGAGAGTTTTGGTAAAAAATTGCAAATGCTAATTTAGAAAATATTACGGTATGCTTATGAAACCCTTACCAATTGTATATAAACACATTTTTAAAGCTACTTTGAGATTTGTAGGATATTGGACAGATACTTATAGTATCAATTATTTGTTCGTCACAATCTGAGCACCAAATATTTTTAGGTCTCTACCAAGAAATCAACTGATATTTGACAAATAAAATTATATGCCCTCAAAAAAAAATCCAACTAGAGTGGACATTTACAGCCAAATATTCAGATAAATCAGATAAACAAAAATGTACATAAAAATCAATAAGTTAAACAAAAAATTAAAATAATTGATGTTTTTGTTTACGATCAAATTCTAGTGAAATTATTCTTTCATTCAAATACAACGAATCTATTTCATCTTTTTTTCTCGAAGTTTCGTCGGTTTTTTTCCAGCATCTTCAGGAGAAAATTATTTGATTGATCGTTGGCACAGATTGAATTTTTTGTTTGCAAATTTAAAATAATTTTTATTATCTAGTATTGCGTTTCAACTTCAGGTTAATTTAACATCTTATAATTATTTATACTATTTTAAAACACAGGATTACACAACACAATATATTAATAATATAAATAATCACAGAGTAAAATATCACAGTTGGATTTTAATAATTTAAAATCGACTTCAATTCTTTTGGTTCTATAAGTATAAAGCCGAATGCACATGTTCAAGTGGATCCGACAGATCTCTTGCTGTTTCAGTAAAAACAAGTTAAAAGTCTACTTTCGTTAAGTAGCCCGCAGTCGCAGCAAGAGTCAAAAACTACAAATGAGCTCGACTCCCACTTGATTTCCAAAAAAAAAAAATTGGGCAGTTATTTCGCTTCCAAAAAAAAATTGCATTTTAGTCAAGTAGTCAAAACTTTGAAACTATGGACATCTAGGCTTTGTTTAGGTAATTTTGGAAAGGTAAGAGGGAGGACTGTCCTTTAAAAGAATTCGGACCACTGGTGCGGAACTAAACAATCTCACCCTGGTCCCCTTCAACCACCAATTCGAAAATTTTCAAACCGCTGCCATTTCGCCCCCTTGTATTTTCGGGCATGGCCGTAGATAGACATATGCACATGTGAGCCAAGAATACGCTGGTGAAATTTGTCCAGTCGTGAATGAATCACCCTGTTTACCAACGAAACACAACAATAGGCATTTTAATTATGTTTACACTTATATCTCGTTATACGGCCTAGATGCGTTCCAAAAAAAAAATGCCGTAAACCGAAAATCCATATAACGAATTGATTATCTTCATACAAACCCATGCAAAACGCAGGGAATCGGTTTCATTAAATTAAATCATTTTCTTCAAAATTGTAAAAGCTGACATCATTAGCCATTCCCAAAATCCTTTGGCAAATGACAGGTACGGAATCAGCGTCTGAAATTAATGACTTAGATGCTAGAACACATTCCGCCCATATATTTCTCCAAACTTTATTCAAAGTTTACGGTTTGATCCGTTTCAAGCTTCGCCGATATTCACTACATATTTTTTGTATCATAACCTTTCCAAAAAACTTTTACTGTAGTTTTCTCTTTAACATCAGTTTTGACAATCAACTCCTGGAATGCTTTGCGTATATAAAGCGCCTTAAATGTGGCGATTGCACCCTGATCCATGAGTTAAATTGGAGCAATTCCATACATCATTTTAAAATTGTTTAAACTTTCATCATGGAGTGGTCAGATAATGAGAACCGTATCGCTGTAATATCGCTTTTCAAGTGTGAAATGAAAAAAGCGATATTTTCAAAACGCTCCGGCCACTAGGGATTAGCCGCATGTTCGTTTGCGGATGCATTAAACTGTTTGAGGAGACTGGAGATGTAAAAGACCGCCACCGGTCGGGCCGCCCACGCTCTGTTCGAACACCGCATGTCATCAAAGCCGTTAAATCAAGAATTCACAGAAATCCACTCCGAAAACAGAAAATCATGGCCCGTGAGATGAATATCAACCAAAAGTCCATGAGTCGGTCGAATCATTAAAAAAGACTTGGGGCTTTCAAACGACGTACCGAACATTTATTGACTGCAGCTTAAAAAAAAATAGGATTGAAAAATGCAAACGTCTTTTGATGAAGCACGCTGAAAACTTGCACAGAACAATTTTGTTGGCCGATGAAAAAATTTTTACCGTTCAGGAAAAATTTAACAAGCAAAATGATAGAGTGTATGCGCGGTCATCTAAGGAAGCAACTGAACTGATCCCAAGGGTGGAAAAGGGTCATCACCCAGCTTCAGTCATGGTTTGGTGGGGTGTCTCTTACGATGGTGTCGCTGACCTGCACATTTGGGAACAAGAAGTCAAAACATCGGCCAAAGTTTACCAAGAAACCGTTTTGGAAGCTGTTGTGAAGCCTCTTAACAATTCCCTGTTCCAAAACCAGCCATGGACTTTCCAGCAGAATTCTGCGCCGGCCCATAAGGCTAAAACGTCCCAGACATGGCTTCGAAACAATTTGCCAGCGTTCATTTCCGCTGAAGAATGGCCCTCAGGCAGTCCAGATTTGAACCCATTGGATTACAAATTGTGGACGGTCTTAGAGGACAAGGTTTGTCACAAAAGATACCCCAACATTGGATCTCTTAAGACTGCTTTGGTTCGAGCTGTGGCCAATTTTCCAATGGACGAGGTTCGTGCATCTATTGACGATTGGCCATTGCGACTTAAGGCTTTAGTGTGTAAAGGCAAAAGGCGGACATTTCGAATAGATTCTTTTGGATACAGTATACATCAATAAATATATTAAAAAATAGTTGGTCCAAAAACATTCAGTACTTTTTATTTTACAGCATAAAACGTGTGTAACAGTATTTATGTTCCTACTAAGTATAGGCACACGTTTGGGGGAGATCCTCCGAGCTGATGAGACTTATAATGGGACTTGTTAACAATTTTGCCAAGCATGGGACAGTCAACAGAAGACCTAACCATCGAAACCCTTCAGTTTGGACGGAGGAAGCAATCGCTGATGTTGCTGCTGCCATTCAAAACAATCCAAAAGTTTCGACAAGAAGCTTATCTGCTCAAATTGGTAAAAGCGGACTGTTATTGTAGTCAATTATGCCCCAAGTTTTGGGCTTATTCCCATATAAAATTTAAATGGCCAACAAACTGAACGCAGCATACATCCCGATTCGCTTGGAATTTTGCCAGAAGATGCTTCAAATGGTGGAAAAAGGCGGTAACATGTTGAACGGTCTTTTCATATCTGACGAGGCTCATTTCGATTGTAACAGCAACATAAACAAACAAAATTGACGAATATGCAATGCTTCAAACCCACACATACTCCATGAGACGGAATTGTATTCACTTCGTGTTCCAGTGTAATGTGCAGTTTCATCACACTGCATTGTCGGGCCCTACTTTTTCGAACAAAACGGTCACTCCGTTACGGTTACTGGAGACCGTTCCTTGAGCATGTTGAGAGAGTTTTTCTATCCAGAATTACGCCGAATGAGAATTTCTTTCAACTCAGTGTGGTTTCCCCAAGATGGTGCAACTCCTTGCATAGCCCGCCCTGTTGTGGCAGAATTGCGGAGAAAATTTCCCAATAAAAAAAAATTCCTCCCAGGTCGCCTGACCTTACTGCACTTGACTTTTTCTTGTGGGGTTATTGCAAACAGGAAGTCTACAAAGCAAAACCAACAAATTTGAATGAACTAAAGCAATCCATTCGAGAAACCATTGCGGCTATTCCTGTCTCAACTCTCCTTAAGCAGTAATGAACAACCTTTTGGTAAGATGCCGCACATGCATTTAATTTTATTTTCAGAACTAAGTATGCTATGTTTAATAAAATTGAATGAGCTTTAACAAGAATAAAAGAAAAATGAATGAATTCCAACTGAAAAAGTTATTTGAATTTATTAATGTAGCAGAATTCATCAGCCACCCTGAGCAACCCTAAACACAGCACGGACCACAATGGATATTAAAGAGAAAACATTTCCTGATGATTTAGTATGGCCAGCAAGGTCGTCCGATTTAACTTTTCCAGACCTCTGACTTTGAGGCTAATTGAAGTCGCTAATTTTTGTCAACAACCTCAGACAATTGCACACCTTCAAGATAATATTCGACAGGAATGCGAGCAGCTATCGCCGGAAATCTTGTGTAAAGTCATGAAAATGCGATGAAACGGTCACCAATTTGAATCAACCAAAGGGTACAAATATGTCATTTGGTAAGGACAAAAAGTGTTACGCGAATTCAGTAAAAATTAAACTTGGATGCCTAGCCACGCCCATTCTAGTATTTCTTACACACTGTGGCTTAGAGCCCACATAACTTGAAAAATGTTCAACTTTGCGAGTGGAAATGCAACATTCCGCCCACTTTTGTTGTTAATAGCATAATAATTGTATAACTATGTAACTAATTAATTTTAATGCTGCTAAAACAACTTATCACAGAGACAATTGCAAAATACACTAGCTGGCGGAAAATTGGACACATAAATGACTCAATCCAAGCATAGATTGAAACCCACAAAAATCAATCACTTTTCACTGGAAAGAGTTTTATTTTTTTTTTCAAAATATTCTCCGCGAAGGTCAATACTCTTTTTCCATTGGCGCTGGTCGCACTAATACCCAAGGATGACACATGTCGGTCTTGCTTGATCAGTATACGGACTTCATCGATTGTTTACGACACACCGAGCGAAGCGACCGAGACCGAACTCTTCGTACCAGCGATTTACAGCCGGTTTTGATAGACAGATTTTGATTGAGATACTCTTGTCTCGATAATTCGAAAATCGTAAAACATCGTAACACGAAAAATCACAACAGGTTAATTCCATTGTTGGACCGAGAGGAATATTTCAACACCCTGTAAACAAAATATTCCGCGCTTTAGAAAATTAGAAAACGTTCTGAGTGAAGTTTTTCTTCAAAATGTCAAACTTTCCAATGGCAACACTTGCCATAACCGGATAAAGAAAAATTAACCCTCGTTCAATTTTGCACACTAATGAGACAAAAGTTGTTCCACTGCCCCTTCCTTTCCCCTTGACTTCAGCATCAGAGAGCGGAGTTAGCACGCTTTTAGGGCCGATGTTGATTTTGAATAGACACAAATTATTTAGGAAATTATTGTCATTTCTTTTTATTGTGATAATATTGGTATGGTTCAATTATGTGTGGAACAAAATATCGGCCAAATGACCGCCGCGACCTTGGCGGCACTCCTCCATCCGATGGTCCAAATTTTCGATGACACAGAGGCATAAATAAGGTTCTATGCCGTTAGCTCTTGAATTGTTGCTGGCTTACCGACGTACACATTTTCTTTCAAATAACCCCAAAGAAAGAAGTCCAACGCTGTCAAATCACATGATCATGGCGGCCAATTAACATCGCCAAGATGTGAGATAACACTGCCATTGAATTTGTCGCGCAAAAGAGCCATTGTTCCGTTAGCTGTGTGGCAAGTGGCACCGTCCTGTTGAAACTACAATTCGTCCACATCAATATCTTCCAATTCGGGCCATAAAAAGTTCGTTATCATCTCACGAAAGCGAACACCATTCAGAGTAACTGCCTGACCGGCCTCGTTTTGGAATAAAATACGGCCCGATGAAGCCGCCAGCCCATAAACCGCATCAAGTCACTCTTTGTGGGTGCATTGTTTTTTCGCTAATCACTCTTGGGTTAGCATTCGCCCAAATGCGGCAATTCTGCTTATTGACGAATCCACTGCGGTGCCTAATCACTAAAGATGATTTTCTTCGGAAATTGATCATCTAATCATCGAATAACTTTAACGTGTTGCTCCCTTGTGTATCTTCCCATGGTTCAAATTGAGTTAGTCTGAAATTGAGAAATATCGTAGAATTCTCTGCCATATGTCGTAGACATCGGCCAATCCGTTTTAGAACAGCAAAAGTTTTACTAAGCCCAAAATTCATTTTTTGGCTGCTTACTTAGGTGGGCTGTTCTCAACCATGCCAGGTCATTACCTAGCCTTTGCCTTTTAGTAATGCATTCCATGCGGTTTGATCTTGTGTGATTGTCCTCCAGTTTGCTTCGTCGATAGAGGGCTTTGATGTTGGAAAAGCACCAAATATCGCCTGTTGTCATGAAGCATGGTATCCAAGGAAATCAATAGCGAGTCCATGTATATCTCAATGAATCTCCATTCTGAATTGGCATTATTTAATGATTTTAGCTATGGGCAGGCCAAGTCCTGGGACACGTTCGGAAGTATTTTGGTAAAATGAGCCAATTCGAGGAAATCTAATTCGTATATCCCAAATTTAAAAAATGTGTATAAAACTAGCAATTTGTCTGAGGAGGTCTTAATATCCGCGAACATTGCAGTCAATACATTTAAAAGTAACGTAACGCCTGTGGACAATTTGACACATTTTGTGGTGCAGCCCATGGACATTATGGCTTTCGACGTTACGACGCGCCACCGATTCTTTACTTGTTTGAAGTGGACAGAAGACGGCCCTACGGCCAGGTAGAAATCGTCAAGTCGTTACCATAACGGTGGGTTTAGCTTAAAATACTTAGTGTAAAGCCATTTACAGTTTTTAGCCCGAAGCAAATAAATGTTAAAAAAAAGGTCTCTGCTATAAATATCCAGGTTGGAACAATGATTTTTGTCACTGCCACCTGCATGACATATATCCTTATACAGGAGGATTGTAAATTAGCGGGTCATGCTTACATTCTGTAGTACCCTTAACATGGCAATAATCTATGTTTGTACTACAACCCTGTAGCGTTTTGCAGCACATCACATATATTTCTATGGTATTTTGCTAATTTGGCGGCCAAAATGGAAAATCTTCTTCCATTGTCATTAGATGTTCCGGGAACTCATTTAAAAGTCCTCGCAATCTTGTCCCAGGTATCAATGTACTTAGAATTAACACAGATAGATTTGGGTTTACATAAGAAATGAGCAGGTACCAACCACAGGACGATGGGCATAGGGATCATGAGTGTAGCAGCTATAAAACGTGTGCGAAATGAATGAACTCATCAATCGAGTCTGAACCAGCTTCACAAGTGTTACATTCCAGTTAATTGCCTAAGATATATTTTAAAGAAAAAAATAAATAAAAATACGATGATAACTTTGAAATGTTTCACCATCGCTCTGGTCATTGCCTTAAGCATCATTGGTATCTACGGTCGTCCGAATGCAATTTTCAAAGATGATGGGTCAGCAATCAAGGCGGACGATGCTTACGACGAGGAGCCGAATGCAGAAATGGAATCGCTGCTGAGAAAGGCCAATCGTATTAAGTTGCCACACACACCTGCAGTGCGCCGCCACTATATTGGTCGGCGACCCATCTACGGTAGATATCCAGCACCTCCCTTGGGTCATTACTATGCACCGAGGCCTTATTACTATGGCGGCCTGGGCGGCGGAGTCCCATATCCGGCACTCGGAGCAAATTATATTTACTAATTTCGAATTGTGATAACTGAAAGTTGAAAACTGTATTAATATCTGTCTGTGCCTGTCCGTATCCAATAAAAAAAGTCCGTACTCATATCTTGAATCTGTAATTTTTTGTGCCCGTTTTCTCTGGAATATGAGACCAGTGTGTGTTGAAGTTACAATGTATCGATCGGCTGTATGAAGAAGCTACTCATTAATTTTGATGAGCATTTCGCATTTGTAGGAACACGCTCGTAGTTGTCCATTTATATGTACTATGCAAGGTGGCACAGTGGCATGGATTGCTTACCGATTCAAATCCTTACTCGTATACGAATAGCTAGAAGTGAAGCCTAAATGTAAAGGAAACACGATCTGCTGAATATATCTGCTCGTTTATTTAATAAATAATGTCCATTTATCATTGATTTGTTGTTTTTTTATTGGACCTTTTTTGTGTAAATGTTGATGAAATTGAATTGAATTCAATCTCAATTTCTTGAATAAATTCATTGTGTCCGTGAATGAATTTATTCAAGATTTAAATACAATTTTAGATGGATCTTTAACTAGGTAGATGTTTGTTTGGCCGTTTTTATGGGTGCATAATTATCGTATTTTTACAAGACGCCTTTGCTAAAATATCTCAAAATACTCGTAGATGGCGCCTCGTTTTACCTTTTCATGTGTAATACATATAGACAAATATTTTCTCTATCTCATCTATCGTTCAATAATGAGCTGGAACTGTCGCTGATAACTAAATATGTTGTTACGAGGGTTGCCTTATATATTTCTGGCCTAGGCAACACCATGTTTGCCTGGCGCCATCTTTTACTTTAGAATAAACGTACTCAGAACGACCATCATTTGTGTTGTTTACAGTGACCTGAAAAAATAAACTCGTGAACATTTTCGTGCGATCATTTTTCATAACTTTCGACGTGGATTTTCACGACAAGAGTGCATCGATGAACTTTAATCTTTGTATGGCGATAAAGCGCCATCCTATAGCACTGCGCAAAGCTGGTTTAGTGAACTCAATAGTGGCCGACGCTCGATCGAAGACGAAGGTCGTCCAAAAACGGCCGTTGTGCCAAAGAACATTGATGCCGTGCGTGAACTGATAATACAAGATCGTCATGTGACATACCGTGAGATAGGTGCATCCTTGGGCATTTCTTCCACCAGCATACATTCGATATTGCATTAACACCTGGCCGTAAAAAGGTTTGTTCTCGTTGGATCCCGCACAATTTGACAATCGCTCAAACAAAGGCTCGTGTCGATTGGTGCAAAGAAATTTTAAAAAATACGATCGCGGTGCTTCAAAAGTCTTTTATGAGATCGTCACAGGTGACGAATCATGGATCTATGCGTATGAGTCCGAAACAAAACAGCAATCGGACGTGTGGGTCTTCGAAGACGAGCCAAATCCAACGAAAGCTGTTCGTGGAAAAGCACTTCGAAGCAAATGGTCGCCTGTTTCTTCGACAAAACTGGTCATGTGGCGACTGTTCCGCTTGAGCTACGTAGGACGGTCAATTCTGAGTGGTACATCACAATTTGTTTGCCTGAAGTCTTCGGAGAAATTCGAAAAACGAACAAGAAAAGACGAATCATTGTGCAACATGACAATGCGAGCGAGCTCTCAGACATCGGCTCAAGCCAGCGCCTTTTTGACCGGCCAAAACGTCAAATTTATGGGTCATTTACCGTACAGCCCTGACTTGGCACCCAATGTCAACGATTTTCGTCGCCAGAAGATGCTGTCTTATTGACAATTAATGTTTCATTGGTTATCGGATTTTCTCTTTCTAGCACTCTGTGAAGCAGAGTATTGAGCAAGTTCACCCACTAAATGCGGGTACACGCAAAATGTGTTTTCCTATAGGTAGCAACAAAATATTCTAATAATTCTTTTATCAGGAGATTCTGTATTATTCCGGAGCATTTTCAGAAACTCTTTTATTTTTTTAAGGAAATTTTTTTAAATTCATTCTACATTAATTTTATACTTTGCGAAACAGGGCTAGACATAAAAACACGGACAGATTCGATTTGACTATGTCCGTTTGTCCTTCCGATTATCTGCTGTATATCGTTACCATGCAATCAACGAACATTTGATTCAACCTGTACTTTTATTTGAACCAGGGACGGACGCTATTAAAATTGAAGATAATCTGTTAAGATTTCTATATAGCTCATACACATAAAGGGTGGTCCAACCATAATGCACGATGTTAATTGTGAGTTACACCTTAAGCTCAAGTTTTTTGCCCAACTTAATTCGACATTTCTTTGTTTCAGTGTTTGAAAAATTCAACAACGGAGTTAAAACCCTTAACGGAATGTTGAAACCCTTTACGAAAATAAGCGTTCAAATCGAAATGCATTTCGTGCACTTCGTGATTGTTCTAGTCCGCATAATCGACCAAATGTGTTCACAGTGGATTTGTTAACAAGCAGAATTGCCGCATTTGGGCAAATGAAAATCCACGAGTGATTGTTGAAAAGCCGATACATCCTCAAAGAGTGACTGTTTGGTACGGTTTGTGGGCTGGCGGCGTCATCGGGCCGTACTTCTTCGAAAATTAGGTCGGCCAAGCAGTTACTGTGAATGCTGTTCGCTTTCGCGGGATGATTACAGACTTCTTATGACCAGAAATTGAGGATATGGACCTGAACGATATGTGGTTCCAACAGGATGGTGCCGCTTGCAACACAGCCAACGAAACAATGGCGAATACAATGGTCGTGTGATCTTACGTCGTGGCGATATTATTTGGCCGCGACGATCATGTGATTTGACACCGTTGGGCTTCCTTCTTTGTGGATATTTAAAAGAAAAAGTTTGCGTCAATAAGCCAAGACGATTCAAGAGATAAAGGATGCCCCACTCATTAAAAATATGGATCATCGGATAGAGGTATGCCAGCGAAGCTGTGGCGAGCATTTGGCCGATATTTTGTTTCTCTTATTATTCTCCAGAACCTTTATCATAATTAAAAATATAATGATAGTTCTCTGAAAACTTTTTGTTTTATTTCCAATTAACATCGTGCGTTTTAGTAGGTTGACTCTTTATAAATTAAATTTTGTTGTACATACCCTTTACCACTCGGCAACACTTTTTGATGGTGGCCCGTCTGTCAAAATGACAAAAATTCAGATTTATTTCACTTTTTTTTTCAATATCTTGGCGAAACGTCCGCCAATACTGGGTGGCCTTCCATTGTGGTTCTTGCTGCATGCGCAGTGGCTTCACCTTGCTGGAACCATATATTAGGATTATTATCAATTTGCGGAAGCAAAAAAATTTCAATCATAGTTCTATACAGAGACCGATAAATTTATTAACCAAGAAAGTTATGAATAATTTAAAACCTACAGTCTTATCTGAGGCACCCTGTTTGTTTTATTTTTAACTTTATTGAAATCAAACAACTGTTTTTTGATTCATTTTGCAATATTCCGTCCGGCTTTCCGAGATGTAGCCGCCTCAAAGATTCAAACAAGTGCTTAAAATCCGATAAGGCTGAGCCAAATTATTACGCCAAAAATTAAGTTATTGGCTTTACTTTTAACCGCTATCAACAAAACTGATGCCTGTAAACTGTGTAACACTGTGTAATTCATACCGAAGATAGCACATTCGACGAAAACAGAGTTCAACGCATTCATAATCTACTCAATTTATGTCTTTTTAGCTTTCACTAATTTCTAATCGTTGATATTGAAATGAAAGAATGCGGGTCGTCAGTGTCTGATGGGTTTAAGTATTTAAACATCAAATTAACACAATAAATAATTGTCAAAAAGAAGATTTCTGCCTACTTTGCCATTAAAGTACACAAGGACAAATTCAATGTCTTAGCTGGGAGGGATATGGATATATTCCTATTCTAAGCGTTTGCAAAAGCTATATGTATGTGGCATCATCTCTTCTGTCCTTCTGTCAGGTATGTGTGTATATATTAGACTGATATTAAAATAGAAACGATTATGGAATACCAGAAATCATTAAACTAAGAGCTGACAAAGCATGACACGCATTATGTCCTGCATCCAACCCCACTTAGATGGCCTGAACAAATTTCATCGACAAAGGCTGCAACTGCTTCCTAAGATTAATCAAAGAGGACAATAGTGCGACGCTAAATCGTTTCCCAAAGTAAATTAAACAAGAAGGCCTTTCGTACCACTGTGCGGCAGACAACACAAACTCACACAGTTACTTAATGACATTAGCAGAAACCAGACTAGTGTCCAGGACAAATCAATGCGCACATAATGGAATCGAATATTTTGTGAAGCCTACGCATGTAAGTCCAGCTTGCTTATCGCGGTGCCAGTTTCAGTTTGTGGACGACGGGTTGTTTGCGTTCATCCAGTTCAGTTCAGCGTTTTTTTGTAGCCGCTCAACGCCACCAAGAGTTGAACTATGCGAGCTGTGCGGTGCACTCACTAAGTCATTCAACGCCATTAGCAATTGTCCCGTGTGTATGGACAACTTTGCTCTGGATGTAACCACAAATACTTACAGTGCATTCAGACGGACGTGGCCTGTTTGTGACCGTTTGGTGGCATCAACATGTTACCCATACAAGGTAGAAACATTTGGAAAATGTAATTTACAATGAGTGCAAAAACGCGTTCCAAGCCAAGTGACCGACCGGCCGGCCGGCCAGCAAACGCAGTCGCACAGCACTGCTGCGCTCTGTCCTCCACACTCCGGTCGGCCGGCTCTAATAAGATGTGAACCACAATATCAGTTTGGCTCGGTTCAGTTCAGCTCAGTTAGGATACTTGTACGTGTTGTTCCTACACGTACATACCTCCACGTCGTACCTCCAGATATACTCGTACCAATACCGATGTACGCAAGTATGTACGGATGAATGTCCATGTTAGTTAGACTGTGCTGAAACAAGTTGCAAATATTTTAAAGATTTTAATTTCAAGTTTAGACTTTGATTTCCTCCTCTTTGGCTCCTGGGTGCACACTGCTTTTCCTGTGCCTCGTTCGCTCTCTGCGTGTGCTCATCCGCATGGACGACAGTCGGTCGTCCGCACATCTAACCAACCTACCAACCAACCGTCCATACATCCATCCATCCATCTTCGTTCGAAGGCATTTTCATTAAATTCTTAAAATAAAACATTCAATTTCTTTTGCAGTCACTCCATCAACATCAGCAGCGGACAAGTGCTTCTGTGGTGCGCGATCATCACGTGCAGTTGCTGCCCAACTGTTCGACATTGCCAGAACAGCATTTGGGGCACACTGGATTACACGGTGCCACGATGCGAAGTGGCGAATCCAGACTAGTTTACGGGGAGACCAACATGGAATAGTTGGACAACATTTGGCGCTGCGTTGGCAGTGCAACTTGGAAAACGGAGCCGTAGAGTCAGAATCTGCTCTACTATGCCCCCGAATGTGTGCACATGTGCAAGTGTGAGTGTCTGTGAGCTGGAAACATTTCATAAATCTTGTTTTATATGCCCTTTTGGTAGCGCAGAGCAACAATGCGAGGGCACTGCACTGCATTGCACTCCAGTGAACTTTTGTCACCGCGCACAGTGACTCGAATTTGACAATTACGCACCAATGCCGATTTGATCGGATCCTTTTGTTTAAAGTTAGATTTAGTTAGTTTATCTAAATCCAAGAAATGTAAATACACAAACATGTTTGGAATCGTAGCAACATTTATTTAAGTTTGAATACCCAAATTGACTATTGATCCTAAGCGTTGACCACGCGATACCGTTTTTTGGGCCACATCGGCCAAAATTATGATTTCTTAAGCAAATGTTCCAAAAGGTGTTCATTTTACCGAGGTACCTTCAGTACCTAAAATGAAACTTGTTATCTCCCTTTACAATTTCAAGCTGCTTTTGACACTAAGCCATCATCATCAGGATTTAAGTTAGCTTGTTTGGACGCTATCGTATGTTCAACAGACACACGGACGGCATGACGAGAACGTCTGAGAATTTTACGATGATCAATAATACTCGAATATATTCTTTGTAGGGTTTCCGATCATTATTCCGTAGTGTTGCAAACGGAATTAAGAACAAATTAAGTATACCATCCACCCTTTTGGTGGAGGGTATAAAAACGAGACAAATAATTTGAATACTTACACTTACAGCGAGAAAATCAAGCTACACTGCGAATGTCAGAGAAAGAGATCACCAGGGGCCATACATAGATTGACAGCATGTTAACTTTATCGCATTGCTTACTCCAACAGCTTTAATCAAATTTTCATTATGAAAAACATTAACTGCATAGGCCACGATGCCGAACGTTAATGTTTTTTGCCTTCTTTGCAACAGAAGTTTGATTTTCAACTCAACTTTAGGAGGCAACTTTACTTGCCGCAACTCTCAGGATGTAGGAGAGAGAGCTAAGGGGAATAGAAAGGGAAAAAATTTGCCCGTACTGGCAAAACCTTTCGTGATTTTTGCAGTGTGAAGTTGGCTGCAGATTATTTTCGTATTTTTCTCACAAAAATCATGAACGAATAAATCGCAGAATGTCAGAATGCCGTAGCCGAATTGGCTTGTGTAAACACAAGAGGCAAGTTCAGAAGGGAATCATAAAAAAAGACGCAAGTAATGTTGCCTTGTATAAATGGGGACCATCAGAACGACTAAGCGAACGGAAATCTAAGCATTCAGTACAAAATTGGAGTCCACTTATGATAATTTATTGCCTCTTTTCTATCTAGTGCATTTTCAGCCAGCACCCGGTTTTCGTCAAAAATAAGTATAACCTCACCTTTTAATTTAATAGTCAATAAAATGTTTTGAGTAAAAAGTCTCTTAACTATTTTTTTTTATTGATTTAAAAGAACAGATAAACGTAGTAATAATTTTAAACTCTTTGGTTTAAGCCTATTGAAAGAGTATAGAACTTCTAGGCAAGTTTGATACTCGCATAAATTTAAGATTTTTATTCTTGCCAACTTTTTCAGTTAAGCACAACACGTAAGGCTGTGCGAACGATTTCTTTGTGGATTTTTTTTTGATACATTAGTTCGAGATCGAAAGTCAGGCAGTAAGCGAATACTCATCGTCTCTAGAAAATCGCAGTTTTAGAGTCTACCTTAAATTCCAGCAATGTCGGTCTATGTTTTTATACAATACAAATGGTTTTTCTGATCTAGCTGCAAAAGCCACATGTTGAATCCTACCATGATCAAATATCATAAAAAGAACCAAAAATTAACTCTGTTGAAAGTGGACTTATTAGGTACATGTTTTCGATAGCCCCTTAACAACGGTACCGATTTGAGGTTTTGTCGCTCAAAAAGCCACAAATTAAATACAAGCTCCATAAATTAAAATTAGTACGGGATGGGTTGCAATTAATAACCAAGTGTAGTAAAATTAGACTTGATTGGTCCATAGTTTCAAATAGCCCCTATACAATTGACACATCATGGCACAATAACACTCGTACCGACAGTGTTGACACTCGGTTGATTTTTGTTTTTTGAAACTTGAAATTACATGTGAGTTTTACTTTTCTTTGTTCAATTGACTTAAGTACTTTGACAGCTTAGCTTAGTGGGAAAATATATGTTTTAATCAGGATTGAGGATTTAAAATAAAATTTATTTTTAATGTGAATTAAATTTTAAAGTTTCAAAATATATTTTTATTCGAATGGACTACGCAATACGAGGGCTGCTATATATATATGTATATATACTTCTGAACTAATAATGAAAATGCTAATATTGCAATTGAATTCACTAAACCAGTCACTGTGCCATATAAAAAATCCACGTCGAAAGTTGTGAAAAAAGATTGCACGAAAATGTTCACTAGTTAATTCCTCACCTTACCTTACCTTACCTTACCTTACCTTACCTTACCTTACCTTACCTTACATTACCTTAACTTACCTTACCTTACCTTACCTTACCTTACCTTACCTTACCTTACCTTACCTTACCTTACCTTACCTTACCTTACCTTACCTTACCTTACCTTACCTTACCTTACCTTACCTTACCTTACCTTACCTTACCTTACCTTACCTTACCTTACCTTACCTTACCTTACCTTACCTTACCTTACCTTACCTTACCTTACCTTACCTTACCTTACCTTACCTTACCTTACCTTACCTTACCTTACCTTACCTTACCTTACCTTACCTTACCTTACCTTACCTTACCGTACCTTACCTTACCTTACCTTACCTTACCTTACCTTACCTTACCTTACCTTACCTTACCTTACCTTACCTTACCTTACCTTACCTTACCTTACCTTACCTTACCTTACCTTACCTTACCTTACCTTACCTTACCTTACCTTACCTTACCTTACCTTACCTTACCTTACCTTACCTTACCTTACCTTACCTTACCTTACCTTACCTTACCTTACCTTACCTTACCTTACCTTACCTTACCTTACCTTACCTTACCTTACCTTACCTTACCTTACCTTACCTTACCTTACCTTACCTTACCTTACCTTACCTTACCTTACCTTACCTTACCTTACCTTACCTTACCTTACCTTACCTTACCTTACCTTACCTTACCTTACCTTACCTTACCTTACCTTACCTTACCTTACCTTACCTTACCTTACCTTACCTTACCTTACCTTACCTTACCTTACCTTACCTTACCTTACCTTACCTTACCTTACCTTACCTTACCTTACCTTACCTTACCTTACCTTACCTTACCTTACCTTACCTTACCTTACCTTACCTTACCTTACCTTACCTTACCTTACCTTACCTTACCTTACCTCACCTTACCTTACTTTTTTGCTTTATACCATCTAGACGAAACTTCGAAGAGTCGTCCTAATTATGTCGTCCATTAACGTATTTTTATACCCGCACCACATAGTGGTATGGGGTATAATGGCTTAGTGCTTGCGTTTGTAACACATCGAAGGAATCGAGTTAGAATACCGGGACCAGAGAGAAAGTTGCTCAGAATTACATTTTGAGTCGATCTAGCCATGTCTGTCTGGCTGGCTGGGCGGCTGGCTGGCTGGCCGGCTGGCTGGTCGGCTGGCTGGATGTAAAGATGTCCATCTATTCTTGTAATCAAAGTACAGGTCGCATTTATGCACCGATATTGATGAAACTTGGCAAGTGGTAATATATTGGGACAAGGACGGACGCTATTGAATTTGGTCCAAATCGGAGCACTTTCTGATAGACCCCCATACAAAGGAACTACCGGATTTGGTCCAAATCCAGTTGATGTCGCGTGTATTGGTCAACAAATTAAAAAAATATGACATTCGATGTAGAACTGACCACAAAATGTAAAAAAAATAGTTGGACCCGCCTCTCGGACCTACGGGGCCTTCAGAACCCAAAAAATGGACCCATGATTTTAAATATAAGTGTGACCCCTTAAATGAAAGGAAATTATCTTACAATTTAAAATTCGACCTGTTTGGGCCCCAGGGTCCATTAGGAGGGTCCAAAAGTTTCGGTTTACCCGGATTTTAGTGTGACCCCTTAAATGACAGGGAATTGCCTCAGGACTTTAAATATGTCAAGCCAAATGATTTATCTCGTCCGTGGGAGG
This sequence comes from Hydrotaea diabolus, assembly GCA_963513945.1. Taxonomy (NCBI): domain Eukaryota; kingdom Metazoa; phylum Arthropoda; class Insecta; order Diptera; family Muscidae; genus Hydrotaea; species Hydrotaea diabolus. The sequence continues at coordinate 109,857,680 of OY740717.1, forward strand.
GCACAGGGTCCGAAAACAAGGTATGAAAATGTGGACCAACTATAATTGTTATACCCTCACCACATAGTGGTATGGGGTATAAAGGCTTAGTGCTTGCGTGATAGATACAGATAGAAATAGCGACGAGTGCTTTCGATTAACAGGAGACTTAATCACATTTATAGTGGTGCGGGCCACGCCCGACTATAGCACTTACTTACTTGTTTTTTTTTTTGATTTACTGCGAAATTAGCAGTAGTCGAATTTTGACAACGAAAACAGTAATAAAGGCGTTTGTTTTAAATCGGGCCGTACAGAAACCGCATTGGAATTTAGTAAATGGACTTTGCCTCGATGCAAAGTTTTTTTCGAATTCCAATTAAATGTTAAGGGAAATGTTGCCAGCCATGGTAAAGTTGCACCTTTTTGTTTTGATTGTTTAAAAAGGTGCAATGTTGATTCCGCATAGTTATTAATAATGATTAAATAATTTTTGACCTATTTGCATTTGTAGAGACAAGTCAAGTTAAGCTGTACGACTATTCATAAAACCCCTTCTCTTCTACAAGATAATGCGTGAAGTTTTGCGAATCAAATTATGCCTTTCTAGCGGGGCTCGTCCAAAAGGCATCCATGATCGTTTCTCTAACACTTAAATAAGCTTACAAATTGGATGAACACAAACGAATGCATTCATTCTCGCTTGAGCATTCGTTCGATGAGGTTGTGTTGTCACATGATATGTGGCGTTGCACTGAACAAGATATTTGAACTTAATTCTAGATGATGAGAACATTTCGAAAAAAAAACACATTTTGTGACAGCTTTTCAAAAATCAAATGTACTTTTTTAGAAGAAATCCCCTTCTTGTGCTATGCTTTGAAATTTGTTAGCGGTAGCACAGCATGCAATCATCAAAAATAATCGTAAAATTGGAGGCTATTGAAAATTCTCCGAACTATTAGTTTTCAGGCTGTATCATTTGACCGATTTCGCAACCTGCAAAATACAAAATTTTTTCACTGCCGTCGGATTGAGCATTAAATTCTTATAGCATGATCCATCCGTTTGGGAGATACCCAAGAAGCCACACACTTAACCCGCTTGACCAAACATTACACAGTGTGACAGAGAAAAAATACCTGGGAAATGATTTTATTTTTCTTGTAGATCTTGGTGATAACAACAAGAAACCGGTTTTGAAATTTCCCGAACACCTCCAAAATCTGGAGTTACGGCTAAAAAACCGGTTTTTCGGATCTTACGCACTTATATGCCAGAAACTTGGTTGAATATCAACCGATTTTAAGTTTAACACTCTCATCAATAAATAATTACAATGGAAAAACGTTTTGAAGGACACGATAAAATAAAATTGATTTCCGAATATTGCTGGTCACTTAAACGGGATACTGATGATGTTCAATTAAAAAGAAAACGGTCAAACAAACATTTCTAAGTAGTATTGCCAATAATTGTATTTTTCAAAAATGTTGTTTTAATAAAAGTTGAATAACTTAATTTTTAAAAATAGCACCGGGTTGTATTCGAAGGAACACTATCTTTATTATTCAGTACAAAAATTGTTCAGTTCCTTTTAAAAAATTCTGTGCAAAAACGCATCCAAAGTAAAAAAATTACAAAAAATTGAACAGGGATTAACCGGCTCAAGACCTTTTGCTTCTATAATTAGTAGGGACATAAATACTGTTACAACATTGAACACACCCATTTCAAAGTAGAACTGAACAACACCGTTAATGTCATATGGGTTTTGAAAGCTAACCTCAATAGCGTTAGTCTGTAACGGGATTTTAAAATTGTTTCATAGAGTGGTCGGATAATGAGAACCGTATCGCTGTAATAGCGCTTTTCAAGTGCGAAATGAAAAAAGCGATATTTTCAAAACGCTCCGGCCACTAGGGATTAGCCGCATGTTCGTTTACCGATGCATAAAACTGTTTGAGGAGACTGGAGATGTAAATGACCGCCACCGGTCGGGCCGCCCACGCTCTGTTCGCAGAAGAGGCCAAAGTTTACCAAGAAACCGTTTTGGAAGCTATTGTGAAGCCTCTTAACAATTCCCTGTTCCACCAGCCATGGACTTTCCAGCAGGATTCTGCGCCGGCCCATAAGGCTAAAACGTCGCAGGCCTGGCTTCGAAACAATTTGCCAGCGTTTATTCTTCTGAAGAATGACCCTGAGGCAGTCCAGATTTCAACCCATTGGATTACAAATTGTGGACGGTTTTAGGGGACAAGGTTTGTCACAAGAGATACCCCAACATTGGGTGTCTTAAGACTGCTTTGGTTCGAGCTGTGGCCAATTTTCCAATGGATGAGGTTCGTGCAGCTATTGAAGATTGGCCAGTGCGACTTAAGGCTTTAGTGTGTAAAGGCAAAAGTGGGACATTTCGAATAAGTAGATTCTTTTTGGATACAATATACATCAATAAATATATTAAAAAATATTTGGTCCAAAAGTATAAAAGTATCATGACAATTCGATTATGGATTGCTTATTATAAAAGAAAATACAGTTAAAATCTTAATAAAAACTATTAAAATTTAATAACAGAAAAAAATATTTTAGTGGCCTCGGTAACACGTACAAGACCACGGTAATCCGAACTTCGCTAATCCGAAAAACGTTTTCCCTGTACTACGAGTTAATACTCAATAATCCAAATTGATCGTATTTTGTAATCCAAGTGGACATCAAAATATGTTAAGTTATTAACAAACATTATTTTAAAAGTGCTTCATAGTTCGAGCGCAGTCTAATTTTGTGAATTCAATCTTCATTGCGCGTTCAGTAAAAAGAAGACAGATTTTTTAAGAAGAAAACCTCATCGATACTTTAGTATTTTTTTAAAATCTCTTAAAAATTCTCAATAAACTACAGTTTATTATTGTTGTTATTTTTTTGTTAAGGTCGATAAAATAAGCTATTTTTGTTACTAAAAATTGTATGGCTTTTTTTGAAAAAAATAAAATATTTTTTGTTTTTAAAAATGGGAAATGTTGTACCTCTGTTTTAAATAAATAAATATTAAATAATAAATAATAATAAATAGTTATCATCAAAAATGGTTTTACACTTTTGCATGCGTTCAAATCAATTGTCGAAGCACTTTTTCCACTCCGATTGAGACACATCCAAAACATGATTTTTGGCGACGAAAATCGTTGACCACGCATTTTTATCTTGATGTGCGAGAATAAAAAGAAGTCATTGGATGCCAAGTCAGGTCTGTATAGCGGATGACCAATTTCAATCAAATCGACGTTTAGGCCGGTCAAAAAGGCGCTGGTTTGAGCCGATGTGTGAGAGCTCGCATTGTCATGATTCGTCTTCTCTTGTTCGTTTTTCGAATTTCTCCGAAGACTTCAGGCAAACAAACTGTGGTGTACCACTCAGAACGGACTGCCCTACGTTGCTCAAGCGGAACAGTCGCCACACGACCACACGAGTTTTGCCGAAGTGTTTCTTCAGCGAACAGCTTTCGTTGGATTTGGCTCGTCTTCGAAGAACCACCCGGTCGATTGCTGTTTTGTTTCGGGCTCATACGCATAGATCCATAATTCGTCACCTGCGTCGATCTTATAAACGTCTTTTGAAGCACAGCGATCGAGCCTTTTTTTGAGCGATTGTCATATTGTGCGGGATCCAACGAGAAGCAAACTTGTTTACAGCAAGGTGCTCATGCAATATCGAATGTATGCTGGTGGAAGAAATGCCCAAGAATGCCTCTATCTCACGGTATGTCACATGACCATCTTTCAATATCAGTTCACGCACGGCATCAATGTTCTCTGGCACAACGGCCGTTTTTGAACGACCATCGTCTTTGAGCGAGCGTCGGCCACGATTAAATTCATTAAACCAGTTTTTCTCAGTGCTATGGGATGGTGCCTGATCGTCATACAAAAATTAAAGTTCATCGATGCACGCTTGTCGTGAAAATCCACGTCGAAAGTTGTGAAAAATGATCGCACGAAAATGTTCACGAGTAAATTCCATTTTTTTTGCCAAATTGATTTTTTCAAGTTACTGTAAACAACACAAATGATGGTCGTACGTCAAAACGTTCTGAGTACATTTATGATACGAAATTTCAAACTTTCCAATGCAAATGTCAGATGGCGCCAGGCAACACTTAGTGCAACCAATTATTTGGATTAACGAGATCTTACTGTATTTCACTATATAAAGGGTATTTTAATTTTTCAATGAACTTCGGGCAGACCTAATATGTTATTGGTGGCCGTAGGCCGCGACTATATGGAATGTTTTTTGGTCCGGATGTCAAAACGAAACAATTAATAAATGATTGCCTCAACATTCTATTAAGGAAGAAACGGGGAACTTCTCCCAAATCAGTGATCTGTGCGCGATGTAAGAGTGGGCCATTTAAAATTTGAACCGGATGAAAAGAAGTACATACTGTTAATTTTTCCAAACTTCTGGTTTAAGTGGAAAGCTTGAACTTTGTCATTTAATAATGGAATACCTTCCGAAGCGTTTTCGGTTCGCCCGATGGGTTGAAGAAAGTTTGGCAGGAGATGAAGAATTTTACCGAAAAGTCGCGTTTTCTGATGAAGCTCATTTTTTTATTGAGGAGCCAATGCATCCATTGTTTGGTGTGAATTTTAGGCTGGATGCTTCATTGGGCCATATTTATTCGAAAATGAACAAGGAGCCGACGTTACAACGGTAAGCGTTACCGAGCCAAGAATTTTTGATTCCAAAAATTCAAGAGAATGACTTGGACGACATTTGGTTTCAACAAGATGGGGCCATATATATGTAGCCAACGCATCCACCCATATTTTACGCATTGTTTTTGAAAATCGAATAATTGTGATGTCAATTGGCCGCCGGAATTGTGATGTCAATTGGCCGCCCGCAGCTGTGATTTGCTCCTTTGGATTGTTTTTTGTGGGGAGCTATTAACGATAAATGTGACGCAAAGCATCCAGAGATAATTGAAAACATGAAATCGAAGTTGACATTGAAAAGATTCGACCCGAAACAATCAAAAATATATTGAAAACTATGATTGATTGGATGAGGTACTGCCGAGCCAGTTATGGTAGTCATTTGAATGATATTGCGTTCCTTTATTAAATGACAAAGTTCAACGTTTCCATTAGCTATAGGGTGATCCATCTAGAGGTATTTTTTCAGAGCAAAAAATATATATAAAAATTCAAATGAAGTGTGGAATCTTTTTTGGTAAGTTGAAAGGACATTTAATGGCATTTGTGATTTATTGAAAATAATTTCATTCAAATCTTGGCAACTGTATTATGGAAATGAGCGTTCGGTGAGAAACGGGAAGATCCGCTGTTTTCGACCAAAATTTTGTTCGGTGATGAGAGAGAGAGAGTCAATAAACAAAATTGCCGCATTTGGGCTGAAGAGCAACAGAAGAGGTTCAAGAGGAGCCATTATACCCAGAGAAAACCAGGGTTTGGTGCGGTTTATAAGCTGGTAGAATCATCGTAGTAACCGTAACCGTGAATGGTGCTCGCTATTGTGCCATGCTATCGATCTTTATGCTACCTGAAATTGAAGCCCGTAATCTTGACGACACTTGGTTTCAACAGGAAGGTGCCACTTGCCATACGGCTGCTCAAACAATGGATCTATTGAGAGGTCATTTTGAAAAGCAGATAATTTCACGTTTTGGACAGGTGAGTTGGTCTAGATCGAGTGATATCACACCTTTAGGCATTTTTATTTGGGGTTACGTAAAGTCCAAAGTCTATGCTGACAAACCAGCTACGATTCAGGTTTTGGAAGCCAACATTACGCGTGTCATTAAAGCCATACCAGTCATAATGCTGGAACGAGTCATTCAAAATTGGACCCTCAGAATGGAAACCCTGAGGCGTAGTTGCGGCCAATTATTATATTCATATTATTATATTCTAAAAATAAAATGTCCTTTCAAATAACCAATAAAGATTGACTTGAATTTTTATATTTTTTTCTGTTTTGAAAAAATACCTCTAGATGGATCACTCTTTATAAGCTTTTTTTGGTTTTTTATCAAAAAATAATATGAATAAATTATAAACTTCTGAATGTTGTATTTGAGCCTAAATAACATATACTTGTAGTAACATATGTAGGAAGTGCATATAATGTATCAAATCGTTTATACTTATATACGAATGACGTTAGGCGTCACTCCGCTAAAAGTGTTATCAATAGTCTCATATATTGAATTTAGTAAAAAAAACTAAGTTTTTTCCAACTCAAACACAAAATGTCTCTTGTTGCTTTAAATACAGCATTCGTAAGATCCTTGATTTTAGTAAAATAACAAAGTTGAATCCGGAACAAATTTCTTAACTAATTCGACATAAATTTACACAATTTACAAATAAACCTTTTTCAATAACAGGCTTAGAAAAACATCTTTAATAAAATGTCAATGTTGCGGAAAACACTACCTATAACAATGCACCCGGATCAGGGCGTCCGATTTTTGTCATATGGCTTGGCAACACTGGTTTTTACCCGCATTTGAACAACGGCAACGTCTTTTACAAAAACTAAAGTACTAGTTGTTCTTGTATTGTTATAGTTTTTGTAGCTCATGCCACAGTCTAGTAATTGTGCCAGGATACACTCCTAATTTGAGGTTCTGCCGCTTAGCGTAATGTGCGACGTATAACCCACTTTGGTGAAATTATACAGTGCAATAGCAGTCCACTTTATCATAAAGCTCCCACACGCAGAAAAAAAGTATGGTTGGGGTGACAATATTCGAAGAGGATCATACTATTATTGGGTATATGGTTATGGCACAACATTATTATGAACTTCACAACAATAGTATTATTCACACTCAACCATACGATTATCTCCACAACCATATTATGATCCTCACAACCATAGTATGATTCACACGCAACCATACTATGATCCCCACAACCATAGTATGATTCACATTTAACCATACTATGATCCCCAAAATTATTTATTAGGATTGGCTAATGTTGTTATTCAAAAATAGAGATTTTTATCAAGTAAGTTATTTTAAATTGCATTACAATTAGTTCATAGCCAGAATTTACGCCATGTTTTTATTAAACATTTCATTCAAGAAACCAAAATATATATTCCAACGGTCGAAAATACTCTTAGTATTTTCGAATATACACACACACACACACACACACATATATATCGTCGCCTTAATAAAACAATAGTGTATAATTTTTTTGCCGTTTCGAGATAATACAGTTTAAAGTTTTTGTTCTATTAGACATCTGGGAAACCAGTAATTTTTGAGAAAATAATCGATGTTTGCAAGTTGTGATCATTTCAATATGTGGAGGAATAATCAGGCTACTAGTAGATGATATTCGATTAATCTGAAAGTGCTTTATTTGCAACTTAATGGGATTCAAAGTACCATGATGTCACTTAGGCTATTTTATTTGTTTTATAATATGTATGAAAATCATTATACACTATTTTATTTTGTATGGTATACACTATTTTATTTGAATCCTTTACACCATTTATCACGAAATACATTTAAATTGTCTGACGAATGTTCATGCAGTAAAACAAAGCATTCGTGCTTAACAATCCATTTTATTCATAATTCACAGTCATTTTTTGGTATTGCAATGACACGTTGTTAATTGTTTTGTAATAAAATTTTTACAGTTTTAATTAATTAAAAAATACATGAATAAAAGGCAATATTCATCAATATTCATCTACGGAAATATCCTCCTCCACATCAGGCTCATCCAAGCAATTTTTATTTCCACTGTGTTGTAGATTAATATAAAAATAATGAAATTCTTTGGGAATGACATTTTTGGTACACAGCCCCTTAAGATCCTTGTACTTTAAGGAAGATATAGTAAGCTGTTGCTTAAATTTAGAGCACAAATTTCGGGTATCACAGCTATTAGTGGTTGATTTCTTCCTCTTACGTTGCATAATGTCAATTGTTTGCCACTCGGAGTCCCAATTCTCTTTGTAGATCAGCAAATTAGGATTAACTTTCTCTACTTTAATTTGCTTAATCTTCAACCAATTCACTGAGCTGTTTTCGTTATTAGTTTTCAAAGTGTGCCCCAATCTGCTGAACCATTCCTTGAGATCATAAATGTCGTACCAGGACATTCTTTTCACAATGTATGGTTGTTTTCTTCGGGCCAATCGCAAAATCGTTGGCCATTCCTCGGGCGAGTAAATGGATATATTTCGTTTGGCCCGTTCAATTGTCGAGTGCATACAATCCGCCTCCATTTGTGTGTGGCCGCTCTCTAAATACTTTAACGTGACCGTATTTAAATTCAACTTACGAATTACGTAAAATAGCAGTGCTGCAATATAACGATTCCTATTCTGCCCACCACAATAATCAGAATACAAAATTACATCCGTTACATTTTCGTCAAATGAGCTCAACATTTTGATAATTGAGGTCCCAATCTCGTCCGAACCTCTTTGTCCCTGCGTTTCATCCCACAAGAAACAGTAGCCTTCCTTCGACGCAAGATCGAAAAAAGTATTATTGAAGCTAGCAAACTTCCTTGAATAATACAATGAGCTTACATTGCTGCATGGGGTTGTCAAAACAGATTGTAAGTCAAAAGTTAATACTCTCAATTTGTTATTAATTTTTGCATCTTCTTTATCGGCCTCCTTTTCTTCCCTAGCCATCTTCTTATTTTTAATATGTTCATTGTACGCTTCCTGCAAAATCTCCTTGTCATCAGAGTTACGATATCGTTCGCATGTGTAGCATGTATCCTTCTTCGGCTTATGAAAAAAATAATTATATTCGTTGCAGAAAATACGCCTGTACATACTTTCCTTAATGGAATTGCCTTCATGCTTTTCATTAAAGAGTTGAAACATTTTTGAAATGTTTAAATTAGAAGCAAGATATAACCGTTTTGATGACGAGGGAGTGTAGTGGCTCTCCACGGCCGGAAAGGATTCAATATGCTCTTTAATGATTCTTTTAGTTTCTTCATCCTTTTTTTGATGACAACCATGATGTCCACGTTTATCTATAACTTCATGACATTCACTTTTCTTTATGAAAACCGAAATAGCTCCATCAGATATATTCAGTGTTTTCATAAAAAACTGCTTGCATACTTGCTTAGACCTCAGAGTGTATGTTAGAGTCTTGTCTCTTCGGGAGCCGGCAACAATAGCCCTCTTGCATTTCTTTATTTGAATGCACTGGCTTAAGTACAACTGTTGTTTTGCGTAGTCAGAAAGTTCCCAAAACTCGGCGTTGATCGCAATACGTTCTTCATTGTTAATTCGCTCAATGCATTTGTGCCGACACTTGCAATTCACTGATTTTGGCAGTCGCTCCTTAATCAATTTCCCCCTTTTGGTCACGTAAGCTTTTCCTGACTGCCTTTTCTTCTTCCGAATATTTTGCATCCATGCATGCGTCTCCGTCTGTAACATTAAATATAACCGTTAAGTAAATTTATGTCACTAATCTTAAATAACCAAAGTCGTTCCGTCCGGATTTTACCTTCCGCTTCCGAGTTGGTGTCTTGAGCTCTAACTCCTCGTTATTGGTGACGTCTGCAATCAGACCCTCCATGTCTTGGTCTATTTCAGGGTTCTCTTCCAGTGCCGAAGTGACTATGTCCAATTCCTCTGCTTTCGACTCAGCATCTGTTTCTGCCTCTTCATCTGTTTCCGGAACATAATCATCCGAAGATCCTGTGGAGAAATCGTCTTCGTGCGTCGTACCAGGCGCATTATCATAACCAAAATCTGTCGAAATTCCATTTACTTAGTCATAATACGGCACACACTTGTTTTCGTTTCACAGTAAATACTCACCATGACTTGATAGATCCATTATTTTCACGAACTTTTCACAATAACACACTAGCAAAAGCACAATTGCCCAGTCAATTAAGTATATTAGTAATAATTTTATTTTATTTAATTGTTTAAAGACTTATTTTGTCGATTGTTCAAATACAATTGATTTTTTATTTTTTTCTATTCAATACACAAAAATAAGAATGATAGATATAAGGTTACTAGGTTTGGTTTGATGTTACTATAATAAAATGATAAATATTGTACAAAGTAGATATGATACAAAGTATATTACATATTATGTAACTAGTCTATGTCTTCTCTCAGAAAATTCTACAATCTATCAAAAAGTTGACAATAACAGTGTAAACTGATTTTAAGGTATTATTTACGTCAACCGTAGAACACACAGAGAAATGTTGTGTGATATATAAAATAGTGTATAAGTGTCATACGGATTGACTCCAAATAATATATTGTTAAAAAATAGTGTATATCAATATACGTCATTTTTCGTTTTTATTTTGTTATGAAAATGGATTGTTTTGAATAATAAAAATAGTGTATGCTTTTTATACACTATTTTTCTTTGAAATTATATTTAGAGTAACAACTAAATAAAACACCATACCAGCACTTACACAATTATTAATGAAAAATTTCAATCACGCAATTATACGCTAATATTTCAATTGATCTTTTGACCCACTTTGTGGAAGTAGAACTTCACCAAATTTTGACCACATATAGAATCAGTTATGTAGATTCTTATTATGCAATAAAAAAATAATGGTGTACATGCGTATACACTATTGTTTTATTAAGGCGACGATATATATATATATATATATATATATATATATATATATATATATATATATATATATATATATATATATATATATATATATATATATATATATATATATATATATATATATATATATATATATATATATATATATATATATATATATATATATATATATATATATATATATATATATATATATATATATATATATATATATATGGTTGTGTAAAGGGTGTCTTAGTTGGAGTGCAATTTTTTTAATTTAGTGTCGTTTCTATTTGTGCTAGTGGCAGCGCAAAAATTTGACAGCTGTCACATGTGACAGTAAGACTAGGGCTGCCAACAAGAGCTGTCGACAGTTGCTTTATGTCGTCAATATCGATATTTTTACCACAGCTAGTATCGAATAACCGTCAGCACTTACAAGAACTTTGACAAATACTAATGGGTGATCCAAGTAGAGATACAATAGAAAGTTCACATTCTGTGAGGAATGTGTTTCGTGCACTTCGTTCTATTCGCAACACCATCACCCATCTTGAGGCCCAGCATTCATTATTGGATAATATTCGACCGAAAAGACAACGTCCAGCACGCAGTGAAGAAAATGTAGCGGCCGTAGCTGAGAGTGTACACCAAGATCGTGGAGAGTCTATTCGGCTCCGTTCGCAGCAACTCGGACTGACGTATGGAACGACTTGGCGCATTTTACGTCGAGATCTTAAATTTAAAGCGTTCAAAATACAGCTTGTGCACGAATTGAAGCCGCCGACGTTCCCAAGCGACATCGCTTCGCTCTTAGGGCTCTTGAAAAGTTCCAAGAAGATCCGATGTTTTCGAGCCAAATTTTGTTCAGCGATGAGGTCCATTTCTGGCTCAACGGCAAAGTCAATAAACAAAATTGCCGCATTTGGGCAGAAGAGCAACCAGAAGAGGTTCGAGAGCTGCCACTTGATCCAGAAAAACAACGGTTTGGTATGGTTTGTGAGCCGGTGGAATCATCGGTCCATATTTCTTAAAAAATGATGCCGATGAGAACGAAACCGTCAATGGCGACCGTTATCGTGTCATGATAACCGACTATTTGATTCCTAAAATTGAAGCTCGTGATCTCGTCGACATTTGGTTTCAACAAGACGGCGCGGCGCCACTTCCCACACATCGCATCAATAAATGGATTTACTCGTATTGAGAGAACACTTCGGCGAGCAGATAATTTCACGTTTTGGGCCGGTCAATTGACCACCAAGATCGTGTGATATTACACCGTTAGACTTTTTCCTGCGGGGATATGTAAAGTCTAAAGTTTATGCGGACAAACCCGCTTTGATTCCTTGGCCTTGGAGCAAAGCATCACGCGTGTAATTCGACAGTTGAAGTGTTTGAACGAGTCATCGAATATTGGACTCCACGGATAGACCATCTGAGACGTAACCCTGGCCAACATTTGATAGACATAATCTTTGAAAAATAAATGCCATAGAATGTTCTTTCAAATGACAATAAGGATTCCCCATTCAATTTGAATTTTCGGTGTTTTTTTCTTTTCTTTAAAAAGTAGGAAACCTCGAAATGGATCACGAGTTATACTTATATAAGTATAAACAATACAGAATTTATTTACCAAACAAATACAGGCATTTGTTTACCAAAAGTGTAATTTCGTAAAAGAAAAACGTCCACTAGCACATGTCTCTCAGAAAAAATATTAAAAATAAGTTGTTGTAACCATTTTGCTACAAGGTTTTTAATTAGGGTTGTATACTGAATAGAATATCAACAATTTTGAGACGTTGAGCACATTTGGATAGATTGTGCTTTAACATAATGAAACCCTTTAAGATTCATGTTTAAGAATAGCCCCCACACAAATAACCCTTAGAGGTCATGTCGCTCTAAAAGTCACAGATTAGGCTTATTTTAGTTACTTTTCACTGCTAGCTAAGATTTTCATTTAGTTTATTAAGAGTTCCAAGAGTTTTTAAGCGGGTTTTGACATTGTGTTGAATACAGTCTCTTTAGGGCATTCACAAAAAATTTTGAAAGTGCTTTACGCACCATTCTTTGTTGGTTTGTTTTATAGCTCTGCCAAAGCTGGCCTTATAATGAAAATGCGAATATTTATCATCAAAAAAGGTTTTATTGTTTTTCAAAGTATTCTCCAGCATGATTTATACACTTTTGGATGCGCTCAAACCAATTGTCGACACACTTTTTCCACTCCGATTGAGACACCTCCAAAACATGGTTTTTGAACGCTTCAACAGCATCTTCTAGCGACGAAAATCGTTGACCACGCATTATTATCTTGACGTGCGGGCATAAAAAGAAGTCATTGGGTGCCAAGTCAAGGCTGTAGGCGGATGAATCATCAGCCTATGTGTGAGAGCTCGCAATGTCATGGTACACAATGATTCTTCTTCTCTTGTTCGTTTTTCGAATTTCTCCGAAGACTTCAGGCAAACAAATTGTGGTGTACCATTCAGAATTGACAGTCCTACGCTGCTCACGTTGCCGAAGAAACAGGCGACCATTTGCTTCGAAGTGCTTCTTCCACGAACAACTTTCGTTGGATTTGGCTCGTCTTCGAAGACCCACACGGTCGATTGCTCTTAAAGCACCGCGATCGTGGGTTTTCAAAGTTTCTTTGCACCAACACTTAGTATTGCCTAGGCCAGAAATATATATAGCAACCCGTTAGGTCCATATTTTAGAGAAGACCCCACACCGAGGGTCCTTCTAATGTATGATATTTTTTTCTAAACCTTACATATTAAATCCGATCATACTCAAATTGTGCAAGATTTGTTGTAAGCGACAAATAGTTAACTCCAAAGATACTTCACCACACGCGGTAAAAGATGTGGTTACTATATGGTCACTCAACAATTAAATGTTCTCTGCAATAAAAGTATGTTAGTCGCAAACATAGTTTTTTTTAATTTCATTTTGACAATAGTAAAACTGTGAAATGTAACAATATTATTATTGCCAAATTTAAAAATATGGTTGTAGCATCAACTTATAAATATGGTTGTTGTGGAAAAAGCATAGTATCTGGGTGTTGTGTTAACAATAATATGATAGCAATAATATGTTAGAAGTATGAACAATGTTATTGTTACGAATTTTAAATAATAATAGGACTTCTTAATTGTAAACTAAACTTTTTCAAAACAAACTGCTTTGGATTTGTAGAACATAATATGTATCTTGAATAAATGAAACACACGGTTTTTTAAACGAATCTTTGGTGTTGTTAAATAAATGCTCCCAATTTTTTTAATTTAATGTATTTAAATTATTTTTGGTAGCAAAAATCTATTGTTGAATAACAACATGATCCAATCCTAATAAATGATTTTGGAGATTACAGTATGGTTGAGTGGGATCATACTATGGTTGTAGGGATCGTACTAGTATTGTATGTTAAACATTATCAACTTTAATACTATGGTTGTGGGGATCATTGTATGGTTGGGTGCGAATTAGAATGTAGTTGTGGGAATTATAGCATGGTTGTGTGTGAATCATACTATTGTTGTGACGATCATAATATTATTGTGACACAACCATATACTTAACAATAGTATGAAGCCCTTCGAATGTTGTTATCCCAAGCATAGAATTTTTCTTCGCTCAGTTGCGGCTATGTCGCTCTAGAAATCATTCAGTCATGTTCAAATTAAGCATTTTTGCAGTAAGTAACCCTGATGAAATTAAACCATAAAAGTCCAAGCTTTTGAATAGCATTCATATCCATGTTTTAATATACTCGTAGTGCGCTCTACAAGTCACAAATTAGTTCCGATTGGGCCGAAATATATTATAGTGCATTATGAGCGACGCGTTACCCATTGAATTGAAGCTTGTCCATATTAGTCAATCTCTTTAGTAATTAACCTTTTCGATTTAAGGTCCCTGCTATACAGGATACACTTATGCTAAATAAGCAAAAGATAGGCGCTCCTACTATAAGATACCCTACATAACTCGATTTTTCAGAATATTGAGTTGGGAGTACTTATAGTAAGTAGTAACTCGCAACGAGCTTTTATCCATTTGAACTAAATCATTTGAACTAAATTGTCAAATGACAAATTTTGCAGGTTTTAGTGCGTTATTAAAAACAACATTTAAGCAGCAACAATTTATCATTTTTAATTCCTTTCCTAAATCTGGCTGGATGTTTCTATCTTAGCGTTATTACTTTTGCTTTTATTCATACAAAACCCTTTAACATCCTATATGACATATTACCCTTTCCATTTTTGCACAAATTTTTAAGGTAACACAACCTCTTGCATCTTTAAAAAATCGCAAATTACTGCGTTTTTACTTTAAATAGTCGTCAATTGTCATTGGGTCAAATTTTACCATTAAATCGTCAAAATAAAAAGAAATCGTCATTGTCCTGAGTAAGACTTCTGCGATTCAACGTACCGGTCGATTTCGAAAAAATAGCCGCTGTAAACTAGAGTATCGCCGAAAACAGGAAAACATCCATACGGCATCGTCCTAAAAAACTTCATACTTCACAAAGCACAGACGCACCGAATTTTGAGAAAAGACCTCCAACTTCGTGCGTACAAAATTCAGCTTACTTGGGAACTCAATCCAGCAGAACATATAATGCACAGGCAATTCGCTTAATAACTAAAAGAGCAAAGTGAAGAATTTTTCAAAAAAAAAAACAAACATCATCTCCGATGCGCATTTCAATCTGATTGGATTCGTAAATACACCAAATTGTATTTGCGGCTTAGGAAAAGTTTATGCAATCCACAAGACACAAATGCATCCACGAATTTCTTGGGTTAATGCGAACAAAGCATACAAAATTTCTGATCTAAAATCAGAGATATAATGCGCCATCGGTGCGATACAACATCATCTCTGTAAAAAAGTCATGGAAAACTTCATGAAAAGAGTAATGGCCTGTCATCAGAGCCGTAGTGGCCATTTGATGAATATTCCTTCCCATACTTAATCGGATCAGGTCTTCTTTTCAGTACAATAAAAAAGTCACAACTATCTAAAAATAAGTGTTTTATTTTTAAATAAAAAGTGCATTTTTACTGAGACATCCTTTACAAAAATATTTTTTTTTGCAAAAAAGTATTAAAAATATTAAAATAAACCATTTGTTTTGAAAATTTGCAGTTTTTTTTTCGGTGTACATTACTTTTTGGTTTCTTGTTGAAATTTTATTTAAATTTCGATCTGTTAATAGTACTTATATTGTAATAGCTCCAGCTAAAACTGGTAAAGATAAAACTCATAATAAAGCTGTTATTACTACAGATACAGCCGTCGATATGCAAATCATAAGTAATTGTGCCATCGGGAAGTGAACATTTGTATGTTCGAGCCCTCTCTCTACCGGTTTTCTTAACCTATCTTTACACTACTGAGGTCAACGATGTACTCTGATCAGATGCCATTTGTACTTTTGGCCATGAACTGACCCTTGATCATATTAATACAACATGCCAGGGTTCCTACTCATGCCACAAGGACCCAGCGTTCCTTAATTCGATGGAGCGGTAGCAAAATTTTCTTTGGCATTTGTACCTCACCCATTCGACTCCATCCCACAGATATCAACACACACACACACAAACACATACCTCTATAAGAAATGTTACATTAAATCATAACATTTATCGACTTCCCTTACGACAGAAACAACAACATGGCCAACATTTTCTATGCCTGTTATTGACTACTTCAGCTCTGTCGGCCGGTCAGAGAGCCAGCCAGTAAGCGAAACACACATGCACAGTCACAATCGCCGATTAAGTTCAAATGTTCAGAGACGAGTTTCTGCCTCAAATGCGCACACCTTTTTCCGAGCAAGCCGAGAGGTGCTACACACGTACTGATGCCTGGCTGCCAACCTGCCCACAGCCTTCCTACCCGTGCCTGTATGAACGGAGATATCTACAATCCATCCATCCACAGGTACCTTGTAGCCGTGCTGAGCTGCACAGTGGGGGTAAATGAAAAAAAATAAATAATGTGTCTAACAGATATTCTCATAAAAACGACACTGGATTATTCCTTGTCGCCTTCGTCAGTATTCACCGGTGTGCAAGAGCACATGAGTTGAAGTCTGCCAAAGTTCTGAGTTGTATAGTCGTGCGACGCATCATTGTTTAGTAATAGCACAACCTGTAAATGGCGGTCGATATTGACATTTCTAAGGATCAGAGAGAAGAGAAAGATTTGAGAGATATATTCAGGAAGAAATAATTTATAGAAAATAAAGATATTTATTAACGTGAGCCAGAAAATTGTTAAAGTCTTTGTGGTTTCTTTTACAAACCAGCCTGTCTTCTTGATTTGTAAAGTCTGCAAGGCTGTCGAAAAATCGTTTTCCTAGATGAGATAGTTAAAAATCTTAAAACCTTGGGCAGACACATAGCAAGTGCTCCTTCAAATCTACTTATAGTTCATCTTCATCGAGTTTGTCTTCATACGCGCGGCCGTAATGCCTGTGATTGTCATATAGACCGTTTGCCAAAAGTTTTTTTTGTCCCCTTTTGGCTAATGCTTGGTCATAAGGTTCGTGTAATTTTCAACAGTGTATCGATTCCCATCTTCGTCCATGGATTCGGATTTTAGATGGAAACAGATCTTTTTCCAGAATCTATCTTTCGGATATGTGAATTGTGTAGATAACTGCCTGGATGACAGTAGAACACGTCGGCAATCTTAGCGAAGTTTAAAGATATAAGCCTCTAGAAAATACCACCGACCCTGTGCCAGACTCCATTGCAGAGTTTGGGTATTGTTACCTTACTCGATATAGCTGCGGCGTCATGTAGCCCGAGACTTCTGGTAGCGTCCCATATATGTCTACTGTTTTTATTTTATTTATGACCAACACTCACGAACTGTCTCAGGGTGGGCAAACCCAAGTTTATTTTTAAAAGTGCAATAAAATTAACAAAATTAAATTGTATTCCCAGTAGTATGACTGGGTTAGTAAGAACGAACACTCCCTATAATTATGGAGTGTTCGTTCTTACTAATAACAAGCGTCACATCATATTTTCATGCCCAGGACATCAGGAGCATTTAAATATTCAATATTAATACCATTGATAGAAATTGTGTATTAAAATCTACTCTATTCACTGCACCCCATTCGGTAGTAGCCAGTAAATGGCGTTCAATTGTCTCATTCATGATTCGCCTTTTGTCCTTAATTTTTGAAGAGTCGACCTATGATCCAATGAATATGAATGACAGAGATTGCTGTCATCTGCAAATAAGTAGATTATTGTATTCACGGTTTGGCCCTAGAGATCGTCAATGAAAATAAAAAAGAGAGGGTGAAAGGACAGAACCCTGAGGTAAACCTATGTGCGTTGTATGAGAACCCATACGTGAGAACTCGTATAGTGCTAAATCAAAAGTATTACCAACCAAAAGCGATGAGCTTTGATAAGAGTGCACCGTTCTAGAATCTATCAGAGACCTTGAAGATATCCAGAGCTACGGAAGCCATACTGTCTACCTTACTATCACCAAACTGGTGGATAAACCGACTCAAATGATCCGACATGAACACCGTCTGGTCGCCATACTACGGAAACCATCGTTGGTCCCTTAATACCCGACAAAATGGTGGTTCGTTGTGCTAAACAAATCGCATTTGGCCTATAATTCGCGCTATTATTGGCTTCACCCTTGTTGGGGATCGGCTGGACATTTGCAACCTTCCTACGATGTGTAAGTTACGTTGAAAAGGTTGCGTAATGGACGGGCTAACGTCGAACAAAATACCATCCAGTGCCGAGGACTTATTTACATCAAGATTCGCAAGACCCATTTTAACTCCAAAAAAACATGGAGTGTTTATTACTTTTCGGCAAGAATGAATTTTCTGCAAACAATTCAGCCAATAGGTTAGCTTTATCAAGCAGGTCAGTGAATGCCTGGTCATCTTTAACAAGAGTTCGGGTAGATAAGGAGCAATCCTTTACTCTTCTACAACGACCAAAAGCTCGTACTTTACTGTACGAACCTTTGTTCGCTAAGAGACTTTTCACTCCTAAGCACTCTGGCACACGGAGTTCTTGCCTGTTTACGCAGCAGATCAGTATTGGCGTTTTAATTGGAACGAGAATTTCTGAACGCCTCCTCTTTAGAACTGACAGAATCCCTGCATGCCTGTTTAAGCCAACTATTTTTGGCTGGTTTAGCCAACATACATTATTTGGAATAATTATTTTTTATTCCAAATAATATTATATTTTCGATTATTTCAGCTGCAGCATTTATGTCGTATTCCAGAAATCAAAGTTTCCAATTAAAATGCTGGAACAATTGTTTGAGCTCAGACCAACGCGTCTTTTCGTAGATAAAACACTGTCCATTTTGGCGCTTATATCGAAGCGACACGAAGAGCGGAATCGCGGCATCGTTTTCAGACCAGCTTGTGGTGCCGACCTTTTTGCTCATGTATTGGGTACGCAAGACTTTTTTTTTCTTCTCACTGCCGTCCACCAAATCAAGGATTCATACATCAGAACTGCTCTAATGATGGTTGTGTTAAATAAATATCCATCCATTATTCCTGCAGGCTTAGTAGGCGCAAAGAGTCTTCTTTCCTCAGTGTTCCGTTTTCCGGAAAGTTGAGAGTCAAGTTAAGTTAATAGTCAGGGGAACTGCAACGTCGATGATATATTTACGTTTTCGGAAGTACCTTCAACATCTAGCAACGTTGCGATATTGTATTCATGGTAGAAAGGAAAATTTTCGACGAAACCTACAGGTATTCGCTCTATGCACCGTCTGCTTTTCTCTCAGGTGTATGTGTAACAGTTTTTTTTAGTACAAATGATGACAGACTCAAAGACGTATAGTCTTTTGCAGTGTTGCAGTGTATTTGTCCCGCTTTAGGGATAAAGACCACCCTGATCTCTGACCATACTTGAGGTATGTATGACTATAATAGACTTGCTGAGAATATCTCAATTAGCCACGACATCAAGTCCCTAGACAAATTATGATAATAAAAAATTGTGTCACTTTTGTCTTCGGCCGAATATTGATAAATTAGTCGAAGTTCGGTTAGTCTTTGGCATAAAAACCCACCTTCGGTCATCCTAATAAATACTATTATACTATTATGTTTGTAGCACTGTTTACAAACATTAAAATGCTTATGTGCAAACATAATAGACGTGTTTTTTTTGTTACTACGCACCAATGCACAGAAATGGGTTTGTTTCCAAAAAAATTGCGCCATAAACAGTTTGTTGTAGAAAAAACATTATTATTTATTTATTAACATATTTATAACAATTTAAATTATAATAAACTATGGTAAAGGGCACTAGCATCGAAGGCTATCGGCGGATGAAATTTTTTTTTTCAGGAATGAATAGTACTTGCTTTTAGTATATCCAGAAGAATTTGTTTATACATTTATAAACTCCAAGCTTTCATATCAGATGGTTTAGAGTTATTCCTGAATACACAGGTCTTGGTCTTGAATACACAGGAATCTCAACAGTATTTTTCGGTTTTTAAAACTAATGTCACGCATTTGTTTATTTATTCCCGATGTCTAATTCTCTTCATTTTTTAAATTAAGACCAGGGTGTGTTCCCTATATATGCATTGCATTGTATCGATCAAGGGAAGATAGGTTAGGGTAAAGAAGGAAAGAGGGAGTAATGTTTATGGGAATTTAATTCTTACCTGTTCATATCGTACGTTACAGAAAACCTCTTTGCGGGAAGTCTGTTCCACATACGGGCAACGCAGCTGAGCAACGAATTCTACCTGTAATTCGTTGTGCGAGCACTAGGCCAATTAATAACAAGTGGATGCGAACTTCTAGATAAGCGGGTGTTACGGGCGAACACTCTGACCTCCGGAATGAGATCACCTATCTCAGAGCACATCCCGTTAAAGTACCTGTAAAAGAGTGATCCGCAACCAACAGTCCGCCGATGCTCGATTTAAACAACAGAGTTGGCTACCCTGCTATCTTCAACAAGCCTCAGCGCCCTCCCTTGCACCCGGCCGAGAAACTCTAAAGAAGACCTTGAAACACCCGCCCAGACGTGGGAGTTATACTCCGAATGTATGTGATGTAGATGTTGTGGAGGTCGGAAGAAGTGCATATTTCTTGCACCGCTTTAAAAAGCACAGGCACTTGAATGCTTCTTTCGACACTTTAAAAATGTGCTTCTTCATCAGTATTGCCGACGATGTTAAGGCCGTCGATCGTTTATGGCTCAACAGACAGCATTGGGTTTTGCTCCCTATTTGCAAAACCCCACTCTGAGACCCTCACAAGATCTTCGCTGAGTGTGTCAGTCATATTTAGCCTCATCGCCTCTGTATCTGTGAGGCCCGGTCTACGGTCGAACGAATATGAGTGACAGATGCTGCCGTCGTCAGCAAACGAGTAAATAGAGTTAGTTGTCAGACTCAGGAGGTCATTGAAAAATTTGAGAAACAGAGAGGGAGAGAGAAAGGAGCCTTGCGGTACCCCTGCATTTATAGCATACATATCGGACGAGACTCCGCTTATAACAACACGTATTGAGCGATCACTGAGAAAACTCGATATGAATCGAGAGAAATCAGTACCGACTCCAAAAGCAATTAGCTTTGATTTGTATTCGTATTAGTCGGCCAGACGGTTCTCGAGTTTTAGTTGCACGTTGGGGTATTTGACCACCAAAATGGAGATTAATTGAAAATGAAAATTTAGATATCCGATTAAAGTTTTATACTCGATTATTGTAGACAAAATTCTCCATCATTAGGCATAAGAATCGATAACATATGTTGCTTAAATCAATTTTTGTGCTGTCTCAAAGTTCGTAATTTTTTTCGACTTTTCCGCGTTTTTGCAAAAAGTGAATTTTTTTGTATTTTCAAGTGCAAGTTTTTCTATTTTTGCCATTCAAAAGTCAAATATTATTATGGATCCTTCAACTTCAGGTAATTTCGAACAAAAAAAGCATTTGCATGTCGACATATACCCTGTACAACACTTTTTAATCGTTTATGGAAAAAAGTCTAAATTTTAGCCATTCTTGAGAAGTATGTACAGTTTTAAAATGGTACCGGTCAGCTTCGTGTTCTGAAATTTATATATTTTTAAATCTTAGGAACTTTACTAATATAATAAACAAAAACATCTTGCGCGTTTTTGCGCCAATTCGTGTATTTACAGATTTTCTAAAAATATTCACATGTAAAAATGTAAAAAATTAACAGTGGCTCTACTTATTGTGTTTACATTTAAATCGTTGCTGTATATATTGTCATTGTTATCTATATTTGAAACTAACGGTGCATTACCATGCACCCTAAAGCAATTATTTTTTATTTCATATTAGCAATAAAATGGTCACGATAACTATTTTAAAGATTTTTTTTTAAATATAATTTCGAGTCAATATTCGGTGATATTTTAAACTCTACCATTATAGATGTATAAGGTGTTAACACTTCGGTGTGTCTGGTTTTTATTTATTATTTTTAAGTACAAAGCAAAAGTGACAATTAAAACGTGATGTTCCAAAAGGAATATATAAAGATTTAACCCCGTTTTCTTTTCACAGCAACATTAATAATTTTACGAATACCATTGAGTTATGAAGCAAAAAATTTTCAATATTATAAAATAATTTGCTTAGTAGTTCTTTAATAAAAATATCAAATTATTATTTTTTAAAAATATAGCTTTTATTACATTTGTTCACAATTAATAGAAAAGTATTACTCGTACATAACACAATGTTAGCAACTTTATTCTCATGTTAGTTCGAATTTATAGTTAAGTTACGGCCAACACATAATAATTTTTTGCTGAAATATCTGTAAGGCTTTATAAAGCCGGTCAAATGTTTGCGGATCGTATAGTATGTTACAGCGCCCATGTTATATATCATGGCTTAGGCATTATTTTGGAATCTGAGGGGTTTGCATTCACAGAGTTATATTAAAATATATTAATACGATTTTTTCAGCTGTCGGTTTTTAATTTTTTTTACTCATTTCTCGGCCGATTTTAGTGCAATTAACGATAAAAGATGGACCTCTTTGAGGGCTATCATATTGATATTTCAAGGTTCCGCGTGGGATATACACATCGGAAGTTAAAGCACAATATCGGATGTAAATATATATTTTTGAAATACTATAATCCATTTTGTCGCCAGTCGATTACCGAATTTAATGAAATTAACTGCAATAGACAGATCCTACTTAGGGCTATCAAATTGATCTCTGAAGGCTCCACGTGGGATATACATATCGGGAGTTATAGCCCGATATATGCCGTAAATGTGTTTTTTCGACGTAATATCGCCGATAGTTAGGTCATTTGTATTGCGATTTTGATTAAATTAAGTGCAAAAGATGCAGATTGTACTATAATTCTAGTATTTGAAGATGCCACGTGGAATGCATACATCGGATGTTATAGCCCTATATACGTTAAAAAATTATATTTTTGGCATATCTTTTCCGATGTTTCGGCCATATCTAAGCCATTTTAAGGCAGATTTTGATAAAATCAACTGGAATTGGCTAATAATCTCAGAAATAGTAAATATAAATAAAGATTACATCGCCGGAAATCGTCCTTTAATTAATCTCCATTTTGGGGGTACAATACCCCACTGTGCGCTGGTAAAACGAACATTACATTTTTATATATTAAGATTTGTTAGCACCCAAATGCGGTAATGTTCCTTAACATTTATATGTTTGCGGCAATGTTTCCAAACTTTCATATGTTTGTATGTAAACATATTTTTTCCTCCGTGTATAAAATGTTTTTGTCGTTCGACGCAGGCTTTCAGCAGTAGGGCCCATTTTAATGAGTTTATTTGTGGTGTTGGTGAGATCGGCCGTATCTGCAAACGAAGCTGACACTTAGATTTGTATGGAAGTTTCATGTCCACTACCCAAAATGCCTAAAGTGTTTAAAAGATGTGCTGATATTAAAACCGAAACAGCAAAAAATCAGTGTTTTAGCTTCTGGCCGATTTGATCCATTTGCAATACCAAGTGTCATTTAACCATAAGTCACACGTTCGTCGTCTTAGATGTTTAGAACAATTTATTCACAATCTCCCACTGTGTGCTATGTTATGCTTCGTGCTTCTCTCTGACCGTCAACTTGTGATCCGGTTTACGGCCATGACATGACTTGCATATAATTAAAGTCTAACGCAGCAGCATCAGTTGCTTCCATTTGTTGCAGCAGCTTCTTGTTACTCAAGTGCAGTGTGTTTGCCCAGGCCAACTGAGCAGATTCTAAATACCGGTGGAAAATGAGTTGTGGTAGGCTAGTGTCAGATAATGGAGTTTGGCTACTACCGCGCAGCAATGATGCCGTGAGTCCTGTGTGTGTGTGATTGTACCCGTAAGTGTGTGCAGGGGCACAGGTACATAAACTGGGCTGAATTCTTCTTTTTGGCCGTGTTCCGTCCGTCGACCAGTCATGTTATTTGCTAATGCCGTACATCCATTTATTGCAAGATTGCACTTAATTTCGCAGAAGCAATAATTTAAAAAGGAAAGAAAAATTGTTGCCACTTGTTTTTTGTTTGAACTGCAGCCAGGGCATCCCGGTGCAGCTCCCGATGCTGTTGTGGTGCTGCTACTCTCCCTGTTCTAACTCCAATTGTTTACGGTGAGTAACTCGTTCCTCTCGCCTCGTTTGTATGAACGCGCACGAGCTCGAATCTGGGGGCTAATCACGGCATTCGACGACGAATGCAAATTCGAATAGAAAAATATTTCGATACGTTTAAATGTTTGGATCATGGCATTCGATCGTAATGTTTTATCGCATACTACTTTTTTTTGCAATGCTGCAAAACAAAGACTTTCAACTCAAAAGATGTGTCGTTGGCTGATTCGAGCACGACGTGGGACTGTTAAAAAATTAAATAGATAATAAGAAACATTTTACGCATTATTGCAATGCAAAAATGTATGGATTAATTATTTTATTGTAGTTAATTTATTATTTTATAACAATTCATGGTGTTTTTACGTAATTTTTGTCGAAACCACTACTGTGATAACATAAATTGAGTTTCCTAAAAGGCCGATGAAACATCTTTCTTTGTTGATTCTCTTTGCGGCAAGCATACGAGTATGATGACAAGCAGAGAAAAACAAAACAACAAGCGTGAATATTTTAATAAATGCAAGTGAATATTTTAATAAATCTGATAAAAATATAGAAATTAGTTATAAATGGATCCAATGCTATTTTTTTACTCATCATCGTCCGATTCGGAGGAGGATTGCAATGTAAACGTAATTAGAAGAAATATTCGAGATAAAAGCAATCGTTTTTTCATTATCTTTGTCCCTAAAAATAATAAAAAAGACGAATATTTTTACGTTATTTCACAAAATATAGAAAAATACCTACATTTCTTTTGTTTTACTCTGTTGTTTTGTTTGGCGTCATTAAAAATGGTAATGTTTGGTTTTTTTCGATGACGGTTGAGCTTTCGAATTCAACTTCGGGTAGTTTCAATTCGATAACGATTGCCGTGATCCAAATTAATTGCGTTTCGAAGTAAATTTGGTCGTTAACGAATGCGGTGATTAGCCCCCTGTTCTTTCATAAAATTTGTTTGGCCGCTTGCTGCATTGATGAAAAAGAGAGCTTAGGAATTTGTTCGCATTCGTTGGAGAGGTTTTCGTAATTCGCTACATGTGTACGAGTATAATTGTACCTGAATATATATGCACACAAACATAGCCGTTTGTTTGTATCTAAACACAATCTTATCTGTATATATATACTCGTATATATATACATACAAGTGATCAAAAGGCGTCATCATCCCCAGTAAGGAGCAGAAAAGTAGTCATGATATGCGAGCGTCTCTGAACATTTCAGGCAATTAGCATCAATGAGATGATAATTAATATGAAAGCCCATCAGCTTCAATATGTTCTCTTTCATTGGCCGTTGAATGAGAACATATGTACAATTTTTGAATACCCTATAAGATAAGGGTTGGATATAGCATTTGGCTTATATGTATGATAAAGTTCAGGAGCGGGCCACATATTATGTTTAGATATTTACCCGTTGGGGATTTTTTTTATTTTTATTTTGATTGGGGTTTTAATTAATTGTAAGTGGTGGCTAACTTACATCAGTAAGTAAGTACAGGGTGGAGCGCGGTAATTTGCTTTTTTGCACTGCAGACTGAGCCGGCACTGTTGATCGAAGAGAGTGGAGAGTGTGCGTGGCTTATAGTGACTGACGGGAGATTTGTGTTTATCTGCCTTTCAGTTGCGTGATACGTGAGGACAGGTCATTTAGTGTACGATTCGCTGTTCCTCCACAAACAAACAAAATATGCGGCACTGAAGTGAAACAAACCTCAGAGAACTTTACCAGATACCTCTGCGTCATATCACGAGTAGGCATCATTGGCTCTTACTTTTTCCAGGATAACCGTCTTGCCGTAACTGTGAACTCCAAACGGTACTTGACTATGATACAGGATTTTTTTCAGCCGGCTCTAGAGGCAATGCAATTAGAGAGTACATGGTTCCAGCAGGATGGTGCCACTGCACACTCAGCGAGGGTTACCATGAATTGTTTGAGGCAAATGCCTCCTAGACGGCTTATGATGTGATGGGAATTGGCCAGCACGCTCACCAGACTTAGTCCCATGCGATTTTTTCCTTTGGGGTTATCTGCAGTCGAAGGTGTATATCAATCGTCCCAACATCTTGGAATACCTAATTAACAATATTGAGGCTGAAATTGGCGGAATACCTGTCGACATGCTTGTTTGAGTTCATGAAAACTTCAGAAAACGTATGCAGCAATGTGTGGATAGCGAAGGTCGACATTTGCCAGATAAACTATTTACAATGTTAATTAAAAACTCCCTTACTGTTCAATATAATTAATTAAATTAATATATATATATAATTAATAAATTTTTCTAAGTTTCATTATTTTTTTTATATCGTTCCAAAGTAAGCAAATTACCGCGCTTCACCCTGTATATCAAGTGGCCAAAAAACAGACCCCTTGGCCTTAACAATCGTTTACTCATAAGCAAGGGCATATAGCAACCTAAGAGAGAAAAGGCGTTCAGTCCAACATTTCAAATGTTATACGATATCTACAACAAAGATTGTGTGTCATGTTAGATTCTCTTTCTTATCATTGCAAAAAAATAGAACCGGTTTTCGAATTAACAGGAAAAATTAATTAAAACCGCTAAAACCGTTTTTCCCATACAAGGAACACATGCTGCTAAATCCAAAACATTATTAAATAAAGGAACTATTTTTCATTTTCCTCTCAAGCTGCATATATAAAATACAAGAAGAAGAAAACGCAATACATACGGAAATAATGATGTTGGTAGCCTAAATTTAATAAAATTGAAAATATATTTTTTTCGAAATGCATGTTTTATTTAATATTTCATTCCAAGCTTATTGCCATTGCTTGTTTAATAGAAGACTAGTGTGGATACACGTAGAGAAAAAATAGGGTCGCAATAAAAGTATGTTCGTCGCAACCACAGTATTGCTTTTTGAATGTAATTTTAACAATAGCATGATTGCCGCAATATTAAAATTGTTGAAATATAACAATAGTATTATTGCCAAATTTAAAAATAAAAATATGGTTGGTGCGTCAAAAGACATGTGTTTTTGATTTTATGTTAGCAATAATATGATTACGGCAATCATAATGTATGATTGTAATTTTTCTTCGCTTGAATATGCTTTTTAGAACAATGTTTTTGTTATGGATCTAATCCGACAGGAGTTCTTTTTATATAGAAATTAAAATTTTTGTTTAACTGAAATATTTTTAATAAAAAATCTTACGTTTTTTTCAACTGTTTTTTTCTACTGTTAAATAAAAATCACTCCTTTTATTTTGAATTTATTGCATTTTTCAATAATTTTCATAACTCAAAACAACTTAACCCAATTCTAAAAAATAATTTTGAGGATCATGCTATGGTTGTAGGGATCATAACATTGTTGCGTGCGAATCATAGTATAGTTAATCATTGTATAGTGAATCATAGTATACATAGGATGTGAGGATCATACTATGGTTGTGAGGAGGTTGTGAGGATCATAATATGGCTGTAGAGATCATAATATGGTTGAGTGTGAATCACACTATGGTTGTTCCCCACAATCAAAGTATGGTTATGTGTGAATCATACTATTGTTGTAAAGATTATAGTATGGTTGTGAGGATCAAAGTATGGCCGTATTTGAATAATACTACTGTTGTGATGATCGCAATATTGTTGTACCACAACCATATACACAACAATTGTATGATGCTCTTTGAATATTGTTATCCCAACCATTAATTTTTTCTACGTGTATGAGTCTTAGTTTAACATATTACAGTTAGAGCTGGTTTTGTGGGAATTCTTTATGAGTGCGATTTTTTGGCGGTTGCTGCACACTTTCTTTCAGAAGTTAAAACCCATTAAAGTAGGATTTGATTTTGTACTATTTATCTCTATTAGTGGGAATTTTTACTTGTTTACCTCTATTAGAGGGATTGCCCTTCTTATGCAATGGTTGGCTAGAAGGTTTTAAAAGAAGCAGTTAGCTGAGCTTTAAAGAATGTGTTGAGAGTAACGCTGTTTTTTCATCTTGCACACAGAGTATTGAAGACCTTGCACCTGCATATTAGATTAGACATACACGTTTAAAAGTAACGATAACAAACGTGGAAAGATAAGGAGAGTTACCATACTTTTTTGTTAAAATTTATGTGGAACAGAAAAATTATTGCCACTTTAAACTGGTAAACCAGCTTGATCGAGCGGTTTCCAAAATATAAAAATAATAAAAATGCATTGATGACTTCCGACATTTTCGACTTTGAAAAAAATAATAAAATTCTGATTTCGTACAACAAATATCTGAAATAAAAAACATTTCGAATATTATATACCTTCTGTTTATTTGTGTATTTATTGCATTATATTATTATGTATGAAGTTTTTAAATTTTTTTAATTTAAATTTTTTAAATTTAGTGCCGAAGAATTTTTCTTAATTAAAAAAACCAAGCTTCATATCATTTGGGTTAAAAAAACCCCATTGAGCGGAAATAAACGGCCAGTCCATTGTATCTTATTCACAGTATGTTAGATATGCCTTAGATCTAGGGTGCCTCATCTTTGACCTTCGTAGCCCAGAAACTCTCGAGCAAGTGTATTTGGATGGACGTATAGTTTCGACAGATAATTTCTCGAATACTCCTTAACCTCTTCGTTGACAGTAGTACTCGTAATACTGAGATCCTTTTGGATGTTAGCATTTTAAATGTACCGGTAATCTGCTGTAGGACATTGGATTGTCGTCTTTGTAACTTTTGAACATTTGATGCGCGGGCAAAACCCCAAGGCTGGATGGCATATGTCCAAATGGGTTTGATCACAGTCTTATAAACGAGTTTTTTGCATTATAGGTATTTTGCAGAAGGCCTTGGTGTGGCCGAATTCCTGACAACTCTTGCATTGGAGAGCACCTCTTTGCTTTAGAGGCCCCTCTACTCTTATTATACGACTGTAAATATACTGCAAGTCGTATTTTACTCTAGATGAGTTAAACGTTAGTGGCGTTATATTCCTATTTACAATATTCTGGAGCGATTTGGTTTCGCAACCTTCATTTTCCAGAGTCTTCTTTATCTCATCTGTTGGACAAAACTATCAATTCCTTTAATAATTACTACCAGACCTTTAGAACTTTTTAGTTGCTAAGTATAATTACTCTTTCTTTTGGAAGGAAAAACAAACCACTTTTGGTTCGAGAACATTTCCTTGCCGAAGAGATACGACATGGAAATGGGTTTTCAAACGAGATTAGTTATTTTATTAACGAGCAAAGTTGATGTTGGCGTACGTAGAAAAAGCGGTGGTGGTTGTTTTTTCGGATACGATTTTCTATTTAATTGTCTGCGAGGACTGAAAAACGGGTTTGACTTTCCGACTAGAACCGAACGCTTGCTTTGCGTTGATTCTAGTCGTAACTATTAAGGGCTGGACTTACGTTTGATTATATTATTTTATATTATATAGTATTAACATATCTGTCCACATCTGATTGCATAAAATGTGCCATTATTTTGAACCTTATGAAAATAAAAAAATCGAAAAAAAAAATTGTGCAACTATTAATACTGGCAATATTAATTGGTATTTTTTGGGGCAAAAATATAAATCGACAATGTTATTAAAGGAAAATTCTATTTAAAGGGGATTTTTGAAACTTCTTCAGCTCAAGTAATCAGCCAACTAGAACCAAAATATGTAGTTTTATTGACAGGATTTGCTATTTAATGGGTGATCCAAGTAAAGATACTTTTTTCAATAGCCTTTTTTTGACAGATCACCTGTGGCATTTCGTCATGAAAAGACTTACGTCTGAACAACGTTTACAAATCGTTCAACTTTATTTTGAAAATTCACGTTCTGTGAGGAATGTGTTTCGTGCACTTCGTTCAACTTCTGGTCAACATAATCGGCCTACTATTCGCAACACCAATATCCATTTTGAGACCCACCATTCAGTTTTGGATAATATTCGACCGAATAGACCACGTACAGCACGCAGAGAAGAAAATATAGCGGCCGTAGCTGAGAGTGTACACCAAGACCGTGGAGAGTCGATTCAAAGCCGTTCGCAGCAACTCGGACTGACGTATAGAACGACTTGGCGCATTTTACAACGAGATCTTAATTGAAAGCGTACAAAATACAGCTTGCGCAAGAACTGAAGCCGCCCGACGTTCCCAAGCAACATCGCTTCGCTCTATGGGCTCTTGCAAAGTTCCAAGAAGATCCGACGTTTTTGAGCCAAATTGTGTTCAGCGATGAGGCCCATAAGGCCTAAACAAGGTATGTAAACAAGCAAAATTGCCGCATTTGGGACGAAGAGCAACCAGAAGAGGTTCAAGAGCTGCCACTTCACCGAGAAAAAACAACGGTTTGGTGTGGTTTGTGGGCCGTTGGAATCATTGGTCCATATTTCTTCAAAAATGCTCGAACGAGTCATCGAAAATTGGACTCAACGGATAGACCAGCTGAGACGTAACCGCGGCCAATATTTGATTGTTATAATCTTAAAAAAATAAATGCCAAAGAATGTTCTTTCAAATGATAATAAACATTCCCCATTTAATTTGAATTTTCTGTGTTTTTTTCTTTAAAAAAGTAGGGAACCTCGAAATGGATCACGCATTATTTATAACTATAAAGTATATACTACTAAGTTGCAAATGGATGTCGGTCGCGGTGTGATGGCAGTGTGCACAACTTTCATGTCAGTAAACCTAGACATAACTCCGGGTAAGAAGAGCTAGCAATTTTTCACCACGTAAATTCCGACAACTCTACGAGTAGGAGATTTATCTCCAAGACATGTAAACACTTCTCTATAAAATGCAAAAGCCATTCGGAGCTGGCGGTTAACAGCAGGTCTCGGTCAGCGAGTATAAAAATTATCTAAAAATAAAAAAAGCTTACTGATTTATTGGGATGTTGTGGGAATTAAGAAGGTTGCAAACTAGAAAAATAAAAAATTGTCCCCTTCGACCTTTCAAGAAAACATGCATTTTTTTAATAAAATTAAATGCATAAGATTTGTTCAGAATGGAAACCAAAATTGACATAGAGGGTCGATTTGAAACAAATTTGTGTCCCCCTTTTTTTTAAATACACTACAAAATATGACCGATATGAAAGTATTTGTTCTATTATCTCATCTGTAGCCAAGACTATAAGCATTCATTTGATGTAAATATTTTGTGTCACATTTACATTTAAGTAGCCGGAAATATTTAGGTTTAAAAGTCCACTTCACTTTATGGACAAAATATATCATAATCAGCTTTACCTTGAAATTTTTTCGACAATACTTTAAAACCAAAATGGAATTTTTATGACCGACCATACCAATTTGATTCAAAAAATCGTTTCACTTGTGCATTCAACAAACTTCATTAAATTCTAAAGTAAAAACCAATTTTTAAAGAAATCTGCTCACAATTCAAATAGCAGAATAAATGTTTTAAATCGTTAAAGAGAAAAATTATACTCGTATAAAAAAAACCTTTTTTAGTTGGTCCAGTTAACAAATGCTCGTGGCAATGTCAGCAGAATAAAAAAGAGTACGTATAAAAAGAAGTAGGGTTTCTTCTTCGTAACATTTATCGCGCATAAAGTCGCTTAACTCGAATACTTTTATATATTTTTGACGTATTCATACCGAAGCTAGCACAATCAATTAATACCGAGATCAACGCATTCATACTGTATTCAATGCATGCTCTTTAGTGAATAAAGTGAATGTGAATGAATGCGGGCCATGGATTTTTGTGAGTGCCCCATTGGTGGCTTCTTTCCTCACAGAGCGTTACACAATGACCCTTCTTTGGACGCATTATTCAAGGCGATACCTGAGCAGAAGGCAAAACTGTGCAAGCTGTGCCAAAAAGTCATAGGAAATTCATTGCAAATTTATCACTGTTTACCGGAGGAGATGTGGTGGACATTAAACATATACTAGGCGTGTTCTCTTGAAGCTCGGTTATTAGGCGAGTAAGAGATCGCAAATGCAATAACTTCACACCATTCAACATAAATAGGGAATTGCTTTAGTGTACAGGAAACTATTTACAATTCGCGTCATAAACAGATTATTTTGTAAGCTGAAAAAGTTTAGGAAAAAGTTATTCAAGATAGGCCTTTAGCGAGCTCGGTTATTACTCGCTAAAAGTATTTCTTTAATCATTATTTTATGTGCTCCAAGTTTTTATATCTACGAGTATGATGCATAGAGATGTTCAGGTCTCATATACACAGAAATACTACATTATTTTCAAAATTTTAAAGTTATCGCCTAAGCGACCACTTTTTCGCTTAATAAGCGAACGCCAAGAAAGAGCGCACATTAGCCCTGTTCTTTTTAGGCTACTGAACAAGAATTTGCATGGAAGTTACTCGGTAAGCAAGCGAGTTGGCTGTTACTCGGTACCGAATCGAGTTAGAGTTACCTGACTTATTTTTCAAACAAAAAAAGTTATGGCAAACCCGGCTTGTAGTTATAACAAAATCAAAAGCATATGTTTTTTGTTATTGATACAGAAAGAAAATGAAAAGAATGAAAGAAAAAGAAAATAGAAAAAGTGGGATAATATCATTTTCATAAAGTATATTATATAAGTATATTATTTCAAGAGTGACTGACGAAAATTGTGGACCAGGAACGAGACGTTGATGCTGTTGGCTTGCTACAATAGATAAATGCCTCACAACATATTTTAGAATAAATGAGTTGTCAATTTGCCACCAGACTGATCTCAAAATTCAATATTCAAATTAAGCTCCGAATTTGATAAGCATTAAGTCCAGCTTGCGAAAATAATCTCTCACATGATACAGAAATGGCAAAGATTTGAAAAGGTTTTTTTTGCTACTTTTGCAATAAATTGGTACTCTCAGATAGTATTGCAACACTATTGTGATCATTATAACATCTCTGGTCCCTATGGGTATCAATAGTTATTGGTGAATTTCTAAAGAATTGCTGCCTCTAAAAAATAAAAATAAATTTGTTATACAGCTGAATATAATTTCAGTTATACTATACTTATGGACTTGATTGTGTTCTCTGGGTGAATCTCGAACATTTTTGAAGGCATATGTTTTAAACCTCGTAATACTACAATAAATAAAACATGTGTGTATTTCTCAATCGGAGAAACTGAAAAAAAACTCATTGTTTGATTGACAATTAAATATGGTTATACATATTAAAAGTTAAAATAAAAAGTCGACTTTTAGACTTTTTTAAAAACAAAAAGTCGACTTTTACACCCAAAAGTTGATCAATCAAAAATCGTCTAAAGAAACCCTAGGCTCTGCCCATAAGGATGTTTTGTATCGCAGGTGGAATATCCGTGATGCCTTAGAAAGTATTTTACTTCAGGTTTGTTTTGGCTAAGGTCGTAAGTGTCCCACAAGCACATTTGCAGTGGGTTCATGCTTGATTTCTTGTCATTTCTCACATCATGCTTTGCATATTCGACATGAATGTGGTCGTAGTTTGAAGTACTTTGTCAGTGGAATTATTTATGGGATTATTTAAATACATGTCTGCACTCTCTTTTACCATACGATATGTTACGTTGGACTACATTATTTTGGACTCTGTTTGGGGTTCTATTTCTCGGGTAGCGGTTCGCTACATAAACAGCGATGGATAATGTGATGGTTTGTATTGGCTACCATTCGCTACGAGAAGAGCGGTACTTAGGTCAGGAAATATGATGGATTGTACGGTGCGTATACAGACACTCTAGTGACATTAGTAGCCTTTTACATTTGAACGTAATAGGGCTTCCCCTGTAGTTAGCAGTGTGATATATGTACATCTTCCTTGTCGAAGAGATACGAGATTGGTTATTTTATTGACGAGAATGTTGATATTGGCTCGCGTAACAAATGTGGTTTAAATTTTGTTCCCGTATAGGATCTTCTATTTTTTTTATCGAGAACGAAAAATTAGGTTTGACTTACCAAAAGGCTCCCTTTAGTTTGCTTTGCGTTTCGTACTAGACGTAATGATTTAGGTCTGGACTTACGTTTGATTATTTTAACATACATTACTGTCCATACCAGTTTGCACCTTTTTTCATTTTAATTAGATTCAAGTTTGGCCCTAAGGTGCCCGGGGTATTCTGCTAATCCGCCCCTGAACTATTTGGAAGAAGTTTCATGTTTTTTAGCATATTTTTAGGCGATATCTTTTCTTTGTCTGAGCTTTGCTTAGTGAATGACACAGAGGCGATTATGAGGGAGACCTGACAGACCTTGCGCTTAAGTACCTGGAAGGAAAATTGAGGATGTATTACATTGGGAATTAATTATTTAACTCATTATTAATATTACATTGTATTGCATTTTAAAAAGAATAGACGGGATAATGTCACTCGACAATACTTGCACTTTGATTACCTTGTATGTAAATTCTCTCATCTACAGAACATGGAATATATTCTTTCTGCTGGTGACGATTGTTTTTCTTTCGCCTTCATGTCGCTTACCAACTTTGTGTTTCATATTTGAAAATTACATAAATAACTCAGTTTTTGTTGATGCGCCTACCAGTAAAGTCTGTTGTTAAAAAAATGTATTCTAAACGACGTTGAAGAAGAATTATTAGAAAAAAATGTGCAAGTGATCCAAGCAAGTTTAAATAATTTTATTTAAATATTAAATTGTTATACCAACTATTGTTTACTTAATTATTATTACTTCTAATTTTATATTAAAAAAAATATATTAAATAGAATATATTCTTAAATATACAAGTATGTCGGTGTAATGCATTATAAGCATAATCATAAATACATAAATAATTTAATGCAATAAAAAGAATGAGTTATAGAATTCATTCTTAAAATACTGCATTATAAAGAACGAGTTATATAAGGCATTCTCTGGACACATTAAAAGAATTATTATTTTCCTAGGACTCAACATATAGTACAAGCTATGAATTACCTTCTCGATTCTATTGATTACTGTTTCCTTCTGGGTAATGACAGTCATTTTCTATTTCTGTGTTTTGCGATCTCGTATATAAGTATTAGATCCATTATTAGATTCCATTCAGAAAGCCATGATTCACCTAGATTCGTGAGCTTATTATAGCAGTATCATCGGCAAAAGTGGACTTTAATACGTTTGAGCTTGTAGGTATAACTGCGGTGATCAGAAGATACATGGTGGCCCCAGGACATTATCCTGTGGAACACCAGCTAGTATTTCGCGATCGTCGTTGACTCTGAATCTGCGGTATTCTCAGTAAGGCTTAAGAATACGCCGGTTTGTACTTATTTACAAATTTTGCCGCTCCAACCAAAGTGCCAGACTTTATGAAATGATTAAGCAACATCCAGAAACACGGCGCAGCAATATCCGCGCCGTTTAAAAGATTATTCTATTGATTGGGTCAGACGGTTTACTTGTTCAATGTTACAGTACCTTCCCAGAATCCAAACTGATGGTCTGGCATTATATTGTTTGACACAAGGAACGCTTTAATTTCGATAGCATAATTTTTTCCAAAAGTTTGAATAAACATTAATGTAAATTGATCGGTCTATATGAAGAATGGATTAATTTGTCCTTTACAGGCTTTAAGATCATTTGAATCAACGAAACTTTCCACGCTTTGGGAGAGTAGCATGTCTTAAAATTGAGTTAAATACTTTGGGACAGGAACTTCACGGCAATAAAAGAAAGTTTCAAGATCATATTCAGGTGCTTTACCCGGATTTACGGTTTCTCTTATATTATGCAGGACTTCATTAGCAGTTGTAAGCAATACAATTTCGGCGGAATTGTTTTCATCTGGAGAAAGGAATCCACAACTTGCAGGATTTGCGCGAAATACCTGGTCCAGATTGTTTACGTAAGCCCTGGAATTCTTCTGATATAGCCCACTCGGCATTTGCGTTGCGTAAATAAAATTGAGTATCCGTAGGCATACTTGTATTGCTTGGAATTTTTGCGATAAAGGTTGAATTGCAACATCTTAGTCGCCTTAGCCAGTCTGGACCTTGGCGATCTATTTCGCTGTCTTTTACGGCGAAGCTTCCTTTTCCCGTTTTCAAGGTGCTCTATTTCCCCGGTAGTGAAAGTATTAAACATTTTGCCGCGTTTTTTGTTTGTTTCTGCGTAGCGTAGATGGCCACGTCTTCTAAGATGAAATTTAAATTGGAAACGCTTTTATAAATATTTATGGCATTAGAGAAAAGTTCATTAGAATCAATATAACACCTAATGTACTTTCTGTAGTTCATCCAGTTGGTGTTGGAAGACGAAGGTCTTAGAGGCATATCTACAAGTACAGCTTTCTCATGGAGAATAATGTAACAGATGAATGGTCGGACAATAAGTCAAAGCAAGTACATACAGACGAGTTCGATTTGGTAATTCCTCTTATTATACCAAAATATATTAGGTTAGATTTTAGTTAAGGTCTGAAGGCCAGTATGTCGGTCGACCGGGCGATATAAAGTCGAATTTATTCTTCTGCAGCGCTTGGACGGGTTGCCCAGAGCGTATGTTTGGCATACTAGACCCCTTCTGCGACTTTATGTTTCACTCGCTTCCGAACTAGAATACCAGTGCCTCATGCGCCTTACCTTCGGGGTGGTCTGTAACATAAATTCTAAAATTAAGTATCTGAAAGTTCTGTTTGTCTGTAAGGTGCGTTTCCGATAATAGCATTATATGAATATTTTGACGATGTAGGTAATCTGCCAGTTCGTGTCTACATTGGTTCACACCTTTTGCTTTCCAATGACATATCTTAACACATTGAGTGACATGATTACCGCCGGCGGTACACACTATATTAACTTAGTTGCCACTTACATCGCCAGCTGTCACATTATATATACACATGCTATTTACAAGCGGTTGAATCATTAATTCAGTGTTACCAAATTGTTGCTGCAGCTGCATTAGTTGTATGGGCCCTAAGAACATTTGCGTATGTTATTCCGTTTCCGTCGTTAGAGTAAACTGGTGTCTGTTGAATGTCTATTATAGGTTTCGGAGCGTTCCGGTTAGAAATGATCTTGCGATTCTCTTCTAGTTTCTGCTTAAGTTCTTTGCAAACCCTACAACCTCTGTAGTTTGTGTTCTGTTGTTCCCCGCAGTTGCTACACTTGTTTTGTTACTGCGATTAGACCTTACGAACGGGCTATTGGTGTAGATCATCACATACTCGTACAAATATGACAGGTTTTCAGTCACGAATTAGCGGATATATTCTAGTAGTTCAAAGTCTATGCTGACAAACCAGCTACGATTCAGGTTTTGGAAGCCAACATTACGCGTGTCATTAAAGCCATACCTGTCTAAATGCCCGAACCAGTCATACAAAATTGGACCCTCAGAATGAAAACCCTGAGGCGTAGTTGCGGCCAACGTTTGAAGGAAATTATATTCAAAAAATAAATGCCATAAAATGTCCTTTCAAATTACCAATAAAAATTCCACACTTGATTTGAATTTTTATATTTTTTTGTTCTGAAAAAATACCTCTAGATGGATCACTCTATACTACTCGTATGTCAAATTAAATAAATTAAAAGCGGATTATCGCATCATTAGCTCTCCGCGCGCGAAGAGAACGGTCGTTAAAAGAACTCCTCTCGGAAATTAATTCTAATAAAATAAAATAAGCAGGGAAACTTAATTGCCGGGAAAATAATATTCTAAAATTGTTTGAAATCATTACAAGTATTAACTTGTCAGGAATTCAAGCAGTTTTTTGACAAAATAAAATTTTGATTTAAACAACAAATCCAGTTGTGTAAGAATCAGTGAAACAAAACAACCAAAATAAAAAAGCCACACACACAGCTAAACAAACTCACAGCTTGATGAGCCATCGTCTCACTCAAGAGTTAGAACAACGCAGACACTCATTCTGCAGTGTAAGTTCGCGGAATGCATACTTTGCGATAAATGCAGATGTAAACAATGGAATGAGAGAAGTAACGCCACTAAGACAAAAAACTCTCTCACCAGGCAGTGTTAGCAACAACAATAATAACAAAGAAGGTGGAAGTACAGCGAACATAGAAAGAACACAGGAAAACATCGACAAAACATTAAAGGCGGTACACATAGGCATGGATCGCTACATTACTATAAAGCGCAAATCCAGCCCTGCCGAAGGTAACACTAACAAAAAAAAATTGCAAAATTTTGAACGGTGAAGAACCACCAACGTCCGTCACGGGTATGAACCGGTTTGCATTGACGAGCGAAGAAGAACCTCAATCTTCTACCTCGACAAATGCCGCAGCTCCAAGGCCGCCCCCAATATACTTACGTCAGAGTAGCTCAAATGAGCTAGTAAATATCATTGCCCAACTTGTTGGTAGTGGTGGCTGTCACATAGTGCCAATAAAGAAAGGGAACATTAACGAGACAAAAATTCAGCCATACACCGAAAACGGCTTTCGCGCTATTTCTAGTTATTTTAACGATAGAAATAAAATTGTTTACACGTATCGTCTAAAAAGTAGTAGGGGTATCGCGGTAAACTTAAACGGCATTGAATCATTTGTAGGACCAGATGAAGTAAAACGAACACTGGAAAAAGAGCATTTTAACGTTCACTCCGTGGTAAACGATCTTAACAATAAAAAGGTTCCCCAACCAATGTTCAAGGTCGAACTTCAGTCTGACTCGCGGAAACTAAAGAAAAATGAAGTTCATCCTATATACAAACTTCAATATTTGTTATATAGGAGAATTACGGTCGAAGAACCCCACAAAAGAAATGGTCCCATTCAATTCCAAAATTGTCAAGAGTATGGACACACAAAATCATACTGCACTTTGCCAACCGTTTGTGTTGTATGTGGTGATCTACACCAATCATCCGTCTGCAAAGTCAAATCGCAGGAACAGAAAAAGTGCAGTAATTGCGGGGAACAACATACCGCAAACTACAGAGGTTGTAGGGTTTACAAAGAACTTAAGCATAAACTAAAAGAGAAGCGTAATCTCATTTCTAACCGAAACGCGCCGAACCCTATAATCGACATCCCACAGACTCCAGTTTACCCTAGCGACGGAAACGGTATAACATACGCGAATGTTCTAAGGGCACATACACCTAATGCCCCAGTGCAACAACTTGTAAACACTGAATCAAGAAATACTGGTACAGAGTATAAACATGTTCATGTCAATTATGCAATCAATGATGCAAGAATTCATGCGTAACCAGAATCAGTTAATTCAAATTCTTCTTAGCAAAAAATATGCCCTCTTAAGATATGTACATGAAACGCAAACGGTGTGAACCAACATAGACACGAGCTGAAAGAGTACCTAGATCGGCAGAATATTGATATATACTACTATCGAAAACGCATCTTACAGACAAATATAATTTTCAGATATCTAATTTTAGATTTTATGGCACTCACCACCCCGACGGTAAGGCTCATGGGGCACTGGTTTCCTAATACGAAAACGAATGAAACATGAAGTCGCTGAAGGAGTCTCACAAAACTACCTTCAAGCGACAACAATTCGTATCCAGATTCGCCAGCGGCCCGACTAAGACTGACTGAAGCTACTAAAAATTTGCAAAGCGCACTTAGAAATGAAGACAGTAGACAGCATGCTAGATTTATTGCAAGTTTAACTCCGACAGCTTCAACTAAATTATCATTATGGAAACTATTAAGAAATACTAGTATGCCCACCGAAACGCAATTTCCAATACGCGACGGAAATGGCGAGTGGGCAATATCAGAAGAGGAAAAAGCCAATGTTTTTGCAAACCATCTGTCCAAGTTATTTAGCCCAAATCCTGCAAGGAGCGACCTCCTTCACCTGATGATAAAATGTCTGCCGTAATTCCATTGTTTACTAACGCAAATGAAGCTCTGAATGTTATTAAAGAAACCGCAAATCCAGGTAAAGCACCTGGATATGATCTTATCACGCCTAAAAAAAATGATCTTGGAACTTCCCTATATTGCTGTCAAGTTCCTGCCAAAATTATTTAACTCTATTTTGTGACATGGTTACTTTCCTAAAGTGTGGAAAATTTCTCTGATTCAAATGATTTTAGGACAAATCAATACCTTCCTCATACAGGCCAATCAGTTTGCTTCCCTGCTTATCCAAACTATTTGAAAAGTGTTCTTTTATCGAAAATAAAACTGTTTCTCGTGTCAAATAACATAATACCAGACCATCTGTTTGGATTCCGGGAAGGCCACAGCACCATCGAACAAGTAAACCGCCTGACCCAAGCAATTGAAAAACATTTGAACGGCGAGAATATTGATGTGCCATATTTCTGGATGTTGCTCAAGCATTTGACAAAGTCTGGCACTTTAGCTTGACCTACAAAATTTGCAAATAGTTACCGGCAAATACGCATCGAATTCTTGAGTCTTACTTAGAAAACCGCAGATTCAGAGTCAAATGTGGGCAACACGCCACCGATGACCGCCAAATACTAGCAGGTGTGCCCCAGGGAAGCGCCCTGGGGCCTATCCTTCTGTTTACCGCAGATACCCCTACCAGCCCAAAAGTGCTAACATCCACTTTTGCCAACGATACCGCTATAATGGCCGCACATAAAAAGCAGGATATTGATCTATGAATCTAGGTATACATCTCAGACGAGTAGAATCTTGGCTCTCTGACTGGAGAATAAAAGTCAATGAGGCTAAATGCACACTGGTAACTTTCACACTGACTTTTAGCACTTGTCCGACATTGAAACTAAACAATATCCCTTTTTCTCAATCTGATCATGTTACATACCTTGGAATCCACCTGGATCGCCGACTCACCTGAAGAAGTGATATCGAAACCAAGAAAACTCAACTGAAACTTAAGGTCCATCAACTTCACTGGCTCCTAAACGCGAACTCAAAACTAAGCCTTGAATATAAGGTCCTGATATACAACAGTGCAATCAAACCTATCTGGTTATACGGTGCCCAGCTATGGGCAAAGCAAGCTCGAGCAATCTCGACAAAATCCAAAAAGTCCAATCGAAGACATTGCGGCTCATTACCGGTGCCCCTTGGTATATGAGGAATGAAAACATCCACCGAGACTTAAAAATACATCTCGTTAAAGAGGCAATTCAAAAAAACAATATAAAGCACAAAGGAAAGCTCTAACGTCATGATAACATACTTGCTAGACTATTATTGTGCAGTCCAAGCTCTTCAAGACTTTGGAGAATCGAACGCCGTGTTTTCTTATCTACACTTGTGCTTCATCCGTAACAGTAATCGCGAACACTCGCGCCCGAAAGACTGCGTAGAATTCTTTTTTCTACGTCACGTGGCTTAAATGCTCTCTTGCGTGATCCTTAAAACAGTCAACACGAAAAACCTACAAAACCTAATTTACGTCGTCCACTCTGCTATTCTAGAGTTATCCGTTATACATACATAACTAGAGTTCG
This sequence comes from Hydrotaea diabolus, assembly GCA_963513945.1. Classification (NCBI taxonomy): domain Eukaryota; kingdom Metazoa; phylum Arthropoda; class Insecta; order Diptera; family Muscidae; genus Hydrotaea; species Hydrotaea diabolus. The sequence goes on from OY740717.1 coordinate 109,899,386, forward strand.
TCACTCTACATAATATCGCGAACACTCTGTAAATGACTGTAATGGTCCTCTGACCCTTTATCACGAGGTTTAATCCAAACCAGGTTTAAAATTCTCAAACATGTGATTCATACCAGTTATAACTTTTTTTTTACCAAATTAATTTAAATTCCCGCCAATTAGAAGAGATCCACATAACATGAAATCCATACTAGGATTCATTATTGAATTATACTTAAGATTCGTATACTTGTTGTTAGGCTCCTTTGGAGCAGATTCAATAATTCAAATAAAGCATATATAAAAAAAATCGCATTTATACGCTCTACCGAAGGCAGATATGTATACTGAAATTGTCCCACTGTTTAAAACACCTCAAAATATTGATCGTAAACCATGAAAAGTACATATATAAAAATGATCGTCGTAAAAATCTTAGACGATCTAGCCATACCCGTTCGTATATGGGCCCGTTGCAAGCATTATAACGGTCTAACTTATAGCCATATGCAGAACCGTAAATTGTCGACAATCCCCGGTGTAAAAAAAATCACTTTAAGGGACTAAATAAGAGAGCCTAAAACAATCGGTTATTAGATTGTCAGTGCAGTTTTGCAGTTATTACTTTCTCGCATAACCGGTTATTTTTATTATTTATTGTGATTTATTGTGATCAATTACATATACCCTAAATCTTAGAATGCTTATTTCTAAAGTTTTTTCTTAAACATAGCTCGAGAAAATTTCGAAGCGGGCCATTTTTGCGGAAGGTACCCGACGATCTTGGTTATAAACCCAGTTTATCGGCACCAGGTAAATATACTCGTATGCACTGACTTTGAGCTATGTCATGTTGAATTTACGAGTAGATCATGTTTAGTAATAAAGACGGACATAAATACTAACATTTTCGTAACTCATATCTAAGTCAGAGCCTGTTTCGGAATAGCACGCTGCAAATAATTAGCGAATTTCTTTGTCTTAGCTTTTAATAGTTATTTTAAAACTCTGATGGCATGCTTCTGGCTGGACTTAGATTGTGGCGAGTTGTTCACGGCTTTTTTTAATTTTTCTTCATCGTTCATTAAAGGAACCACATTCTTTCAAAATCAGAACCGAATGATTCAATTCATTTTTAAACTAAATGTTGAATATTAACTGCAGCTCGATATCCAGTTTGTATACTCGTATTTTAAAGGATTGTCACTTTACTCTCCGACAATTATTGAGAACCTGTCACTATTTAATTAAAAAAATATATTTGATTAATGTTAATTGTATGGCTACACATTACCACAACCTTTAGATACTCGTAGCGGAGCTATTGTTTCAAATTCTTAACCGATATAGCCACATATTTGGTCAATTGAATTGAATCTCTCATACTACTGCAGTATTTTTTTATATATTTTTTTCAAGTGACCTCGCGATTTTCACGTCGATTGTTTTTTTATTTTGGTCTCAATCTGAATTTTGTGAACGTGCTGCAGTTGGTATAATAGACGATGTTGTAGAGTAACATATCCCTTTATCGGGATCTCTGTCGGCCATCTGGAATTACTTCCACATGAGCCCATGTTCAAAGCGATAAATGCACTTTATTTTATATTAAATACGGGTATTATTATTTATTTTGCAGAAATTGAAATATTTTTTAAAGCACCCCACTTAAAAAACATTCACATAAAACTGCTATATTTTGAAAACATATATACTGTTGTATAACAAGAAGTTATTGCTTTCCTTTTAGAAGTGTTTGGAATGAAACATTAAATAAGTGCACATGGTTCTAATGGAAAACACATGCCGAAAACATATAAAATTGAGACTACCGATTTATAAGTGTCAAAAAAAGGTTTGAAAGTAAAACCGTTTAACCGTCATAAAAACCCGGTTTAATCGGCTAATCGAAAGTGCGGTTGTCCGGTTTACGGTTTTGTATACTCTAGACTTAATCTACCTCGAAAAATGCGTTTTTTTGATTACAGTTAATGTTTCATAGCTTGCATTTCTCGATCAGTCGAAGAAAACTTAATAGCACAAACATCCATAAGTCAAAAATTTCTTGGAAACAGAATTTTTTGGAAAATAGAATGTTTCTAAACGGTTGCATTTCGGTTCAAAATGACTCTCAGAAGAAAAATGTAATTGCAAAGTTAAAGTTTACGTTTAAGCATCAATTCGGTTGGTCGCTTCTCAAACTTGGCTCCGTTTGAGTAATATAACATTTCGGTCTTTGGGATAGCATTACGTTGATAATGAAATTCTGGTACAAAACTCTTCCTCAAAATCGATTTATTATGCACAAAAAGTGGTAAGTTTAAGCGCAATAAGCGGCGAGGAGGACTCGGTAGAAGAATATAGTATCCTAACCTCTAGAAGTGTGTAGCAGAATCCTCAAAAGAATATAAGTTTGTTTCTACACACAAATAAAAGTGCTACTGAAACTTCTTATTCACAAAAGTACAATATGCCAAAAATTGCGCAGTGTTTAATGCAATTTTAAGAAGAAAATACTCGTAGTATAAATTGCTAAGCTCGTTTGTTTTATTTCGGTCTTTTGCTTTTACACATTGAGCAGGGATTAACCGGCTCAAGACCTCTTGTATCTTTATTTAAATATAAGACAAGTTTCTACAATTGATGCGAAGCTTCACTGCTTTTATCGAAATCGCGATCAAAGCAGTGCAGCCACGAAAATCAATGTCACTTTGCAGTTTTGTTAAAAGCTTGTCTTCTATTTAAATATAGATACTAGAGGTCTCGAGTCGGTTAAACCCCGTTCAATGTATTAATAAAAACATTCTGATCTCTAGACGATGTAATTGTTGCCAAAGACTGCTGAGGAAAAACCTTGGGAGGCTTGGGAGACAGCTGTACAGTCTGCCTGGCAACCATTTCACCAATGTTTTCGTTGATTCTGAAAAGGGGACCACAAAGGTCTCGAACCAGAATAAAAACTATTCAAGTCATAATAATTAAATAATTGTAAAATGTATACAATATGAAAAGTAGTTGTAGAACTCGTAGTCGCCATACGTCAATTTTTTTGGGGGTTAAGACTTTTAAGGTAAGGCTTAAGACTATAAGCCATCACCATGTTAAATTCTGGGTCCCAGCATTCACACGAACGGACATCTAGATTATCTTGGAATTTTACAACAATATTTTATTTTTTTTCTTGTTCCGATTAATTCTGAAGATGCCACCGAAAGGATGGCACAATATTGGATAAAAAGTAAAATTAAAAAAAAACTAAGCAAACAAAGCTTGACTAAATCATTAAATTAAACAATTAATTTAATCTTTTAAGGGTCTGCGATCAATATTTCGAGGTATTGCAAACTGAATGAAAAATTCAGTGTGTACTTACTTCTTCGGTAAAGGGTATAACTAGGACCAAATGTAATTTCTTTTAGAGATTAAACTCAGACTTGTTCGGCATGATGGACTTTAATGGGGCTATAAGTATGCCAAATGTTTATTTTCTACTTCAATAGGAATTCCATGAAAGTCAGAATACAGGATTCAACCTGGCCGAACTCATTGCATTGGTTATTTTTTTTAAAACAAACAATATATTTTTTGGAATTCCCAGGCATTTTAAATAACTGGAAATTACCAAGTTATATAAGGATATTTTGTCTCTTTGACTGCGATGCTATTATTTGTGGAAAACCCTACTCCCCACGAAAGATTTACAAGGACCATTAACAACTCTCCGTATGTACGTCGACTGGTAATACAAGTAAACGGAAAGAAGTTTAAACTCGGCCAGGTACCACTGATCCGCTTATTGAGGCTGTCCACTTACCAACGAATCCTGGCACTCGCGGTGACTACGTGATCGTGGACAGCTAGTGCACATTCAAATGCCATTGTCATCTACCTGTGAGCGGAATATCCCGTCACGATGTGTCAACGCTTTCCTTATTGATTTCTGAGTATATATAAAGGGAGCATTGACGGAATTGCACATAGTAGTAAGTGCAAACAAATCGAAGCAACATGAAGATCTTTCAGTTCCTCCTTGCCCTGGTCTTTACCATTTTCGTAATGGCCACATCGTTAAAAGTCGACAGTCAACTCCAGCGGCCCAACTACAAATTGGTCAGATTGCCGGAGCCCACGATGAAGTTACGAATGTGAAGCCACACTAGCTCCCGATCTATGCCATCAGACAAAGGAGCAACAGCAACGGCTCTCGATTAAATTTTAAACATTTATTGTGATTTTTTGTTAAACATTAGATCGTAATTCCATTGAATGATGGATAGATGACTAAGTTAATTTACAATAGATTCTTAGTTTCGATATCTTCGAATGATTGGATCTCATGAATTTTGTACAAATATTTTTAATGATTATTTCTCGTACAATTATTTTAATTATTATTTAGAATACTTTTAATGATTAAATACATACATATGTACGCGTTCCGTTTATGTGTAAATTGTAAGTTTAAAGACGGTGTATCACACCATATGCATACCATACCAAATAATAAATTTCGAATTGTTATAAACAAAAGTATTGAATCGATAACATTTTTCTCGTTTTTGTTTTCGTTGCCTTAAGCTACAAGTAAGTGGGGTTAATTGTTACGACGGTGCTTTCATTGTTTGCACAGGAACAGATGTTCAGGATAGCCAAGGAACCCAGCGAGTCGGTGTAGGTGAGGAGGGAGGATAGTTACCAACATCGATCGGTTGCGGTGCTTTGACTACATGCGCTTGAAGCTGGATGTGTAGCGCACAACATTAAAGCATTGCGGGACATTGACTTGGGCTGGTGCAGGTGTTCAGGTGCGTTCCTGGTTGATCTTAGTTGATATTTGAAATGTTAATGTGTTTCGTTTCTTTTATGTGCATTTGCTGAGGGGTTTCTTGTGTCACGCAGGGTCTAGGGGGTTTCATAACAATTGCCGCGATTTCATGTTCGTCGTTTACTTCTTAAAGCATGAGATGGGATTGAAGTAACACTGCCGATATCTGACTTGACGCTTCGTTTCGGGAACACGGTACAATTCATTCGCAGATGGTGAACGCAAATAGGCTCTGAAATTAGAGGACACACACAATTGAGAATTGTCGTTAGTTATAGTCTATGGATATAAATCGATGAAAGTTCCAAACTAGGATCTGGTTTCCCATTACGTAGAACTAAGTAAACATCTGCATGAATGCATTCGTATAATGAATACCCACCGCATTCATGAATGATTCTTGTTAGTCATTGTGCAAAGTGCCCATTGACCGAATATACATGAATGCAGCCACCGAAACAGTGTTACCGTCGTGCCACTGCAGTTGAAAGTTTGCCACTTTTTTTTTAACATCATTGCCACTTTTAGAAAATATCTTTCTCATATTCGTCGTTTTGTCAAAATGTTTACTTGCACCACAAAAAATGCGTCATGCACTTCAATCATGAATGAGTTATATTTTTTTTACTTTTTGTACCCTACACCACTCTGTGAAAAAGGGTATAAACCATGAAACTAACTAATAATACCCTGTTACACAGAGTAGTGCAGGATACACTAAGACAAAATCATGTTTTTCTTTAGCATTTACTCAGTTCTACTCATTGATAGTAAAATAAATGAATGCCGTACATGGATTTTTGTGAGTGCCTCGTGGATTTTTAGTACTAAGGAGCATTCCCTTTTGAGTGCCATGCTGTAAATCTAGTAAATCGAATCGAAGTTTACTCTATAGCAGGTAATATCATATTGATCAGTTTGCATAGGTATTTTGCTATTATATTTCTTTACAAGACGCGCAGGATAATTTTAAATTTCAATATTTACTTTGGGCCGGATATGTTGGAAAGAGTCCCTTTTTTGATCGTTTCGACTATTTGCATTTGTATAGTTGACCTTTTGTTGTTTGCTTTTCAGTTCATGTTAGGCTTGAGGTCATGAGCAAAAAAAGAGATGTTGGTGTTGGTGTTTTAGGCAACCCTTTTACAAAAAATACGGAGAACAGTTCTGAACAAACTTCGCATTCTTTTAAAGGATGGAAGGAACAATACGCCTATGTTTACAGATGTTATGCCCTATGTAAATATCTGTATAAAACGCTTTCAAAACATTTGACTTGCTCGCATAATTTCTAGTACAATATTTTCCATAGACATGGGCCTGTCTACATAACTCTAGAGTTTTGCAATAAAATTTACATTGTCATATTTTTAAACAATTTCGTCTTTCCTTGTTATCGATAAATATTTGATGTCGATTAGTCGGTAATAGATTGAATTCGACTCCATATTATATCTTTTAGAAGACACGTGTGTGTGGGACGTTTTTTTTTCAAACAAGTATTATTTGGTTGACCACCTCAAGATACATTTTATAAAATCTGCACTCCTATGATAGCACAATTGTAAGTCATCTCCATTCAGTTAACATTACAGCGATTAATTCCTAATTGATGTGTAAATTTCGTAACAGATTTTATGTTTTGTAAAATCTATTGCTACCTTAGTAAAATCGACAAGACTAACTTTCGGTTGTTGGTATACTTACGTGGGCCGATATTGAGCGATAAGCATTTGCAAACGATCCATTGGTATATTGGGATAGACATTTTGTTGAACCGGCAGGTCATAATAAACACTGCGCATATCGTCAAGATCTGTGTCGATTGAATCGAGATTCTGTAACGGATCAATATGATTTTTTAATAGCTCCAAGCAAAACAACAGAAAAAATTGCTTCAGTTTACCTGATTCGTGTCCGGTGTATTCTGTGGGCGGGCATCAATGCTGGCAACCGTTAAGACGATTGTGAAAATGGAAAATAATGCAAGGATCTTCCAAATGTTCATCATGGTTGCTGTGATCTGTAAAGACATGGGAAAATGACTGGTTTAAAATGAAATATGTTTAGTTTCATATGCATATATAATTTTACATATTTATATATAATTTCGCGCTAAAATAAATAATTAGTTCCACAGGACTTCAATAATTACGAGAGAGAAAAAGCATCGTTAGCCTTTTTGAGGTAAGTTTACTACAGGTAGAGTATTATCCGGCTTTTTTCATTTTCAAGGAAAGCGCGAAAAATTTAAAATTTCCCTGGATCCCGTCCGGGATGAATTTTCTTGACGTTGAACCACTTTTTGTTAGAAAACGTTAAGAATACTATCTATTTAGCAAGAAACGACAATTACTACATTGTTCAGCACCACAAACATCTCCGAAAAATGTCAAATGTAACATCAACCGTCCAAATTAGTTCGAGTTATTCCCAACTTAATTATAAATATTTGTATAGGTATCCAACAATGTTAACCTATTCAAATTTTAAAAAGTAAATCGTTTTTTTTTTTTAATTGTTAAACCAAATTTATCATTTCCGTTCAGTTTGTCGTTTCTTTACTTGGAAGAATACGAAATGTAGACGAATCTTACAACAAAATGAACCCATGTAGCCTATTTTAAACAACAACAGTAATAACAACAACTGTATTTTCTGCATTTCAGAAATTACAATTCAAATTCAGATCAATCAATTGAAATTTAGAAATTTTCATTTGAAATACAGTACACCTTTATTAAAATTCAGAACATTGTGCAATCAGCAATGTACTAAAATGTACTATGTATATACTGCAACATTTGGTTTGAAACAAAGGGTAACTATCCGTATAATCCGTATTTCGATCAGCGGATAGAACAGAGAAGCTTTTTTATGACTTACCCGTAGAGTAGACTGCATTTACGAGGTGGAAAACAACCGCTAAAAATGTTATCCCAGCCAAAACTACAAAATATATCTAGATTTGGATTCGTAGTCAAATTGGAAATTAGTTTGAGTAACCATATCTCTACATTGACCATCGATCGTCATGCCCATAGGCGTAGTTTTTTTTAAAAAAATTCATTCGAGGTACCTTTAGTCTTTTAACGTAAAACTTTCCGCTCCGGTACCGATTTCGAGCTTTTAAAATCCCAATCTACTTCTGACCATAAACCATCATGATGCTAAGTTTAATGGTCCTATCTTAATTTGCGTGGCGCTATGGTGCTTTAAAGACACTCACCGATGGACGGACGGACAGCCATGGTATATAGATGGTTTTCGAGTTTTACCACGATCATCAAAATGAATATATTATGGGGTCTCCGTATAATATTTCGAGGTATTACAAATGGAATAGCATAATTTAGTATATGTACATAATGAAGTACATATGGCCATAATTACACCTAAAATTTGCAAACAGCGTTAGAAAACTGTATGTGTCTTATTTAGGGTTTCTCTTGAAATCTCAAATTGTATGACCGATTATATCTGTATTTTTGTACATGTATAGACCATGGCACAGCATAAGTTTAATCCTATACTTATAAATTAAGTTAACATCCTTCCAACAATTCACACTTTTAATTTGTATGAAAATATTTATTTGCTATTCATTTCTGAAATTCAAATAATATTTGCTGAATTTCAATCGATGTGTTTTAAATTTCAATTGTAATTTCTGAATTTCAATTAATGTCTTCTGAATTGCAATTGTAATTTTAAGATGTTCTGAAATTATCTCAATTTAAACTGTAATTTCTGAATAACAATTGAAATTTCCTGAATTACACGTGAAAATGGAATAGATCCATAGATTTTAATTAATAACGCATCCTTCATATGTATTTCGAATATTAATTTGTGGAATACATTCTAAGGGTAGTTTGGGACTTTAAATGACAGCATACGTATTTACGTCAAGAATAGATTCAATTTCATTTTTATTAAAAATTTTCTCTTAAATGGAAACATATCATCAAAGATTTATTTTTTTATTTCAACAAAGAAATAAAACCTTTTCATATACTTACGAGTATATACGAGTATCCTGGAGAAAGCCTTAAATTGTCCATTGATGGACAAAAAAAAACTTTAAATACAATTACTTACAAGATATAGAACATTTGGTTAATTTTATGTTCTACCGCTAAGGTTTTCTGAAGCAAATCGGCGGTGAAACCACCACTAGAAAATTTCGGAGGGGTAGGACCGACAGTATGCTACCCTCCCCACTTCGGTATACAGAACAGAATACAAATACGATGAGTGTTAGCTTAAGCGACAGAGCCTGACATCGGAAAGAACGTTCGTTTGAATGCTAAATTAAAATATGGACCGATATGGTCCAATATATACATTCTTAGTTATAGATCTCGCATAATGCACTAAGCTTAATTTGAACAGTAAGACCTAAAACATGCGTAAAACTGTATATAAATCTGCACTGATTGGCAATTTTTATATCGCTTAAGTTTAAGATCGTTAGCCATAAATCTAAACCAAGTATCTCTACCTCGTAAGAATCGGACTACAATAGTCACCTGTAGTTTGATTAAAAGTTATAGTTGGACAGACTTCGTTAAATCGAATTAGCTCGTGGTTCTGAGCGGATCGAGCTCTAACTATGAAACTTACCATAAAAAGGAGATGAAGTTAAAAGAAGCCTTGCAAAAGATCTTAAATTTTAAGAAGCCCAGATAAGGAATGTTAAGGGTTTATACATTTAACATATTCTTTCAGTGCTTGCACGAAACAAGTGAGTCGTTCTACTCAAGAAAACCAAAGAAGCAAGTTTCAGGTGGTTGATTGCACTGACAAATATCCCCTCCCATGGACATTTAAACTGGCTGGAGGGTGGCAAGATTCCAGTTTTTCCGTCGATACGTTAGTCTAACATTATTATTAATAGCAGCTAAAGACGAATGTGTTTTAAAATCGGTTACTTTGTGTTGAGTTTTTAAGAACCCATTTTAAGCACCCGGTTTTTGGCTATATTATCCAGTATCATTGAAGCCGTAATGTTGTGTAGAGCCAATCGCTCTGCTTTCTTACGAGTATTTTATCGTTTTGTGGTCATAATGGCCTGTACCAAAAATTATATTAAAAACTCAAATGAACGCCGAGTTTTGCTGAGAAGGACTAGAGCAAGGAAATTATGCAACAAGTAGCCAATTTGCATTTAAAAGAGTACATTTGTGTTGTTTTTAGTTTAGCCTCGATAAATAACACTGGGTAGCAAAGCCCCAATAGTTAAGTCATTTGTTAACAACAAAAAATAATGCCAGTTCGGTTCGTGTTTCAAGGAATTATCCAAAAGTACAAGTTTTCAAAAAATAGTAAAATTAATATTTTGTAGTCATTTAAGTACTCAGCCCGGATAACTAACGAGTATACGTTTCTATCAAGGCTAAGTACAAACAGCTGCAACAAACTAACTTTGTAACTGTGACATGCTCCAAATTGACACTTTTTATTTAAGACGTAACTATTGCAGTTCTGCTATCCATTCTTTGTTATCTAGGCTTAACTAGAAACACCATTCATATAAGATTATTAACTCAAAATATCCAAAAATATTTGTATCCACTAGAAAATCATCCTCCTAATCCACTGTTAAATTAAAACAAAGGCATGGCCTTCTCTGTGTTAAAGAGTATAAGTATAAGACAACAAAGTTTTTAATTCTGCTGAACATTTGAAATTTTTGAGTTAATACCTTTTGTTGAACAATTTTATTGTGCTGAATGTACGCAGGCAACAAGGTATGCATGCATGTGTATGCAAAAAGGCCTTCAATGAAGACATCATCGACGTCACTTCAATAATTTTGTTGAGGGATTTTGGGATTAAAATCAAGTTATTGCGGGACTGCATGTGTATCATGGCTAATTGTAAAGTACCCATAAACGAGCGCATGATGATGACGTGTAAATGCACAGGTGGGATTAGTAGCCACCCACACAAAGACTCAAGTCTACCTTGCAATTACCCGATGCATAAAACAGACCCTCTAGCTCTTCCTGTCGCCTGCTCTAGTAGTCGTTTGCCGTAATTATGTACGGAATCACTTGTCATAAAAAGACGGAGATTGCATCGTCATTTGAATATGGAACAGATACAAATCTGTCTGCGTGTTTGTGTGTGCTCGAGTGTTTTCTTTGAACGATTTAAGTCGTTTTAAGCTTGCAAGGATATTAAACGAAATTCCTCAAAACAAGCAGTAGCGAAGCTAAACAGATGGGATTATCTAATGAGATCATTTATGGATAGACATAGAAATTTAGAATCGATTAGAAAATCACGATACGAGTATACATGAACATGCTGGTATTAAAACTGCCTCAGTCTCGAGAGGCCGCGGCTCTCACCGTCAGGGCGCAGTCAAGGTTATAGTTCGAATGATTCCAATATCAGATTCACTATGGCGGAGTCTCCGGAAAAGGTGGGTGAGCAAGAAGGAAATCCGCAAATATTAAGAATAGTAAACGAACGGCAGACTAGAGGGGTCAGATAGTTATGCTAGTCGTAGTACAAAAAAATACTATCGATACCTCAAACTCAAACTATTTATATTTTTGGATCGTTGTAAAATTCTAAGATCATCTAACGGAGTCGGTCAAGGCCATGGCGTTTGGACCTAAAAAAGAAACATATATAAATACTACTACTAGGGCAAGATTTTGTTAAAGAAACGACGATGGAAAGCCCGGACAACTGGGAGCACAAATATGAAACTATGTACTCACAACTGAAGCTACGAGAGTAATGGGAGTAAAAATACTGCTCTCAATATAAAACTAGAGTCCGAGCGCTTCTCACACTGCAACATAAACATGAATGGGGGGCAAGGATTAAAAACTATTTCCTTTACTTCCTTAAAAGGAACTATAACTTAAGTCGAGAGGTTTCCATTTATCGGAGAGTTTATAATCAAAAGCATTCACTATATATCGGATATTTTAGTAGAGATGACATCTACCATAAGCATGAAAAAATAACAAATATAACGCTTAATTATAGGTTCATCATTGGAAAAATGTGTCATGGCAAGAATACGATTTCCACGCAGAGTAAATACAGATAAGCTTCCAGATGAATGAACGATGCGATGTACTGGAGTCTGCACTTTGGCTACTACTAAAATGGTGTAAATACATCGCCAACGGAACTGGTACTATTCACTAGGCGATGCAAGACCTCTCAATTTGTTAGTCCCACGATCGATCGGGAAATACTCTCGTAATCAAATGCTGCCACATGTATTGAACTGGAGCTGGAAAGTAAACTAAACTAAACTAGAACCAAAACACACAGACAAGGACCACTTAGACGGCAGCTGCAAAAAGGCCTCAACTGGAGGATGAGCCTCAAGCCGATTCTGTTCTACAGGGCTGCTGTCTGGTGGATGGCACAAGAGAAGAAGAACGCATGTGAGAAAGGTAGCGATAATAATAACCGATATGCATAGAATGACACACAGCTATCGACTTGACGCCACGCCAATATTTTGGGTGTAGTCAATAGGGATTTTCCTATTGACCATTTTCGATACTGGTTTTGTGACGATAGTACCGGTTGAATCGGACTTCGTGATTGGTCATCGCCTTCTGGAGAATGTAATCAAAACATTCACTTACAAAACAATGTCACTAAGAGGAGATGGGTGTGGTATCAACTCGGATCAGCTGAGTTTTAAACTGTCCCTCAAGCTACCGAACCATTGTAGTATTATTTAGGCCGAAATCAAGGCAATAGAAACCGCCGCGCGGCTAACAATGGGATATGTTTCTTTATATTTACTGACAGCAAAGTGGTCATCATGTGTACAGCACTTCGAGAATTGCCGGCAAGAATGCCGGATGCTAGTTAGACATTCGCCGGTAACCCTCATAATGTCCCTATGAACCCGATATTCAAATAAGTGTAGTGGTGTTATTGACATACTTTTCGCGAGGGGTAAGAAACTAATACCACGGGAACTCGATCTCATTGTCACCGATAGGTAGAAAGCCCATAAAGATATGGGCTGGTATGGATAATGTGGAATGCGATTGATATGCCAAGGATTCATTTAGCAAACCTCATTGCAGTCATCACCTGCCACTGGATCTTACGCGTACACGCCAGGTCCCTGCATCTGACATACAACGAAATCCGTGGGAGTAGCAGCTATGAAGAGGAGGAGGAGGATACAATTAAACATCTCCTCTGCAACTGCTCGGCTTTTGTATGGAAAATGTTTGGTCTACAGATACTTACAGACAAAACCTGTCTCTCCGTTGCTGATTTGGGCAGGACACCTTTATCATGGCAACATGTTGGATGAAAGATAAAAGAGGCTGGCCACAGGTAGCCTAGGACGAATTATTCGCGACGAGTAACGGGTGGTCAAAATACAAATTTATTTTTGAAATCATAGGTAATGTGGACACTGACAACAGTTTCCCCTTTGAACTCTTGATAGAATTTTAATATCATACCTTCGCGGCTTCACAGTACGGGCCTTAGAGCTGCTTGAATTAGACAACGATCTTGGGCGAAAACTCATCTTAATTTTATATCGGCGGCTATGTTAAAAAACAAAAATGAGACTGGAAACAACGATTCTTTCATCAGTGGGCGTTAAAAAGCCATGTTATCCGAAATTTTTTCCAGAAATCGAGTTGGAGGAATCCGCACTAAGATTAGGCAGAGCCTGATTGTGAAATAGTCGTCCTTTTATCCTTATAAAACGTATGACCAACAAGTGCCAAGGATTGCACCGCAAATCTAACCCCATCAGATGTGGTTTTGCCTTGTAATTGCTTTGATAGAACGGCTGCTTTCAGGCAACGACGTATCATACAACGTTATAAATGGCATGACTTAATTACATTTTCAAATTCAATTAAAACGCTGATCCCTGTTGAAATCCTTTATCGTTGCGGAAGCCAATGCGGTACGAAATTCTTGACGAAAATTTGCAATGCTGTCACGTTTTCCAAGCGGGATTTAAAAATAAATTGATGAGCCACATCAGTAAGCTGCAGCAACTCTTTGCCGGTCAACCAATGGATCACTTAAGAATGCACCCACTGATAAGATAGCGAGCAGGTGCACTTGGTGCAGCAGTCACCTGTCCTGGTGCCACAGCAGACACCCATACATACACACGACATCCGGTGGCACAAACTGTCCGACGTGTAACAAGCACCGCTGCGTCGAGAGCGTGTGTAGTCGAAGTCCACTGTCGGATTGTATGGCTGGCCGGCCATCTATTTGGTGTCCTTCATTAAGACATTAAATAGCCCACAGCAAGAAGATATTGTGTGTGTAAGGTTACACACGTTTCTTGGCCATGTGGGTGGGTGAGAGTGGTTGATGGCTGGTGGTGGCATTGCTCTTGCAGCGTGTTTATCAAATGAAAACAAAACTGTCCATCAAATATAAAATGAAACCTAAAACTGCTTCTAAACAAAATACGATACATTTAATTCTGCGGCAAAGGCGAAAAAACGACGGCACTCAAGACAATGCCACCAGTTTAAATTTGTTGATATTTTGGGTGCGAAGCAGGTTCTGATTTGGGATCTGTTGCAAGTTCTTTCCCGCATGTGTCTGTCGGAGTCACGGTAATAAATCATAATCACTGCAGACATCCACGGTGTACATGTTGCTGTGACAAGTGTTCGTCCTGGTACAACGTACTCAACAACATGTTGCACAGGCCTCCGGGCATCGCATGCCAGTGATGGGCAAAGTAACAAAATCATTCAGTGTTCGGTTAATGCTTGGAACACTGTACACGCACACACACACACACACACACTCTATCGTAAGGATGTCTGAGCAATAGAAGACACGAGTACAAAGGACATACGTACATATGTATTTCCAATCTCGTTGTTGTTTCAACGCCACTGAGGGGCATGGTAGAATTGATTTTTAAATTTGTTCATTTGTTTGTTTCAAATCTAAGCTCTATTTTTTTTATAAGCAAACACTTTTTGCTTATTTTCTACATTTTTTAAATACAGTCTAACTTTTATAACTCAAGCATTTTACTAAAATGTTCACCACCCATCACTCAATTCTATAGAGGGATGCGAACTCTGGAAGGAAGTGATAGAGGATAGAGGAGAGGAATCCCCGATAATTAAGAATAAAACTTTAGAAAAAAAATCCTACAAGATCCCATTATAGAACAAATGGAGAAACTTTTTTTAAATACTTAAGTTGTGGCCCTAAAATGGCCTCGTTGGCCCAAAAAAAAAACGTTTACTTATAAACATGGACCTATGATCACACAAAGTGAATAAAATCTCATTACAAATATCGTTGCTATGAATGTTTTATACCCATTTGTACCCTGTGGTAAGGATTATTTTGTCTTAGTGCTGAACATTGTTTGTAATCAAAGTGCAGGTCGCAAATACGTACCGATCTCGACGAAACTTTGCAAAGTGTGCACTTCCGGATCCCTATGTATTGTTATTTAAGGCCCTTTTATTTAGGGAGCCACAAACAAAGACCGACCTTGCGGAAATTTTGCGTAGAACGTATTAAGCGAATTAGCTCTGGTGAAACTGAAGCTTATCGGCAGAGACTTTCGAATGACCCATATACCAAGAACCTTTCCGGTTTGAAATCTTGCAGCTCTAGAAGCCACAACTTAAGTCCAAATGTGCTCAACTTTTGCATGGTACGTAACATGCTCCCACTAACTTACCGCGGCGAATATAGACTTTATTGGTTAAAGTGAAAGAACTCTGCCGATTAAAGGTACTGCCGCTCTGCATTTTATATCCGATTTTTGTTGAAACTTAGTGAAGCACAATTTGAAAGATCTTTAACAGTAGTGAAATTCAAACATTCCTATTAAGGTATTTATATTGTCTCTATACAAGGCCCCCAATTTGAGGCCTTGTCGTTCAACAAACCAATTAAGCAAAGGGCTTAAAGTGCGACTTATAATCAACTCTGGTGAAATGGGATCAAATCGGGCCTTGTTTTTAATTGCCAGATTTTGAAAAGGAGACACACTTTGAACGAGATCTTTGGCAAACGCCGTACAGAGTAGTAGTTTGTAGTCTGAGCAGTACATTGGTGTAGGGTGTCATATAGATGACCCTGTGTAGGGTGTCATATAGATGGCCCTGTCCGACTGCATCATCTTAAGACTAATTGCCATGCCAATCCAAATATTGAAGTGTTTTTGAAAAATGCCAGAAATAAGAGCTCAGTGCCATGAAATCTGGGGGTTCCAATTGTTAAAATGGATTTCGGCGTTTTCAAATTTTATTACGTATTCAAACTCGGATTGATAGTTTTTGAACTCATGATCATGACTAGCAGAAATTTCGTCTTCCTTAGTTTGATCGTTTATAGGTGGTTCTTCTTTTGCGTATTCTGAGACCAATTCCTGTACAGAGAATGAAGAATGTGTCAACGATATTAATCAAAAGAAATCCTTTGATTTTAATACACATACAATTGACGTAGCACTTATATCAAAAATCAGCACTTTGACGGATAAAGAACAAGGATTTAAAACCCGACAGAGGCGTCATTTTAACCACAGAGAATTTTTAAATTTCGGTCAAATCAAGATGGTCTTATTCACAAATTTTATAGAATAAACTAGTAACGCAACCGGACATTACAATTGGGACAAAAATAAAAGCACTGAATTATGTGAGGCTGAAATGGGTACCTTTTCAACTTCGCTATATATTGGTTATGTCTAGTTATTCTGAAAATTATGCAAAATAATACGTTGTTATCCCATCACTGAGAGGTGATTAAGTCATTGCCCATGTAACCTGTTGATTGGGAAGATGGATTATGTTAAGAATAACTTTAAAGTAGTAACAAATTTTGATTGATCTTGAACTTGCTTAAACCGCTTCACTCGAAATACTCGTATATAAACAGAAGGCATATTAGGTGGAAAACTTTCATTTTTGACCCGAGTACACAGCACACCCGAACAGAAATATTTTGACGTAATCAATTTTCATCATTTCAAACGAAGTTTCAACCACATCAAAGTTTCAAACTTCAAGTCCATTGTGCATAAATGTCATTCATATGTTCAATTGTGACACCCAAGTAAAGTCGATCAAACCGATTTAGATCCATAACCCCTCCCTTGACTCGACTTAAAGTCAAAAGGTTAGCATAGATTGCTTTTTATACTTAAAAATGGGCTGTCTATTGTTAGTACACAGTTACGTACAAGATAATTTGTATGAATGAATCCCAATTGGTGGAATATTGCAATTTGATGGTTTGATGAAAATTATAAATGGCAATTCATGCGTTTCTGACCTGCTCTATCGAAATACGAGTAGCTTATCAAAGCAGCCTTGGCATACATTCAGATTCACATGGACATTCGTTTCACCAAAAATTGTTGGCACTTAATTAATGAAAAGTAAAATTGAATTTACTGCTTGTGTAAATTCGGGAATCGTAGATGGATTGTTTGAAATAGCCCGAAGCAGTACACAAAGTAAAAAGAGATTTTGAAATGATGTTGGAGCTTTACTTAGGAAATTAATCAAGTATTGGGAAGACTAGGCAAAATGAAAACGTCAAAGGAAAATTTATTGAGACGTTCGCAGCTTCAAGAAAATCTTATGTTGCTTTAAACTATTATTCATTTTTGTATTTTGAAACAAATCCGGAAAAGAACTAACTAAATGTACACTGCATAAATGTGTCTAAGGTTGATGTTAAAATTGTATGCACAAAAAAAGATCTTTTCATCAGCCTGATGTGAATTTTGCACAATGCCTTCGCATTATTTGTTGCTTACACGGCCAATATGAAGGTGTCCAATCTAAGGTAAACTCTTTACATTTTTCAATAGACAATGTCTAAAGTCAGAACGAAAATTGAATCTGTTTTGGTTGAGTTTTGGGACATTTGAATTTATTTGTACATATATTCTTATATACAAATAATAAATTCGTTGTCATTCGTTTTTTGTGGTTGTCTGTGCTCCAAGAAAGTTGTCACTACAACCTATTGTAAGTTGGTTAAAGTTTTTCACGCAACTTTGACTTCTTTTCAGGCTTCAGTTAAAATATATTGTAGTCCAATCAAGATCCAAATGAAATTGTCTCTCCAGCAATATGGTTTAGAATCCTTCCCTATTTCGTTCGTTTAAGTTCCGCAGCTTATACATTTTTGGTTTTCATATTGGGTACAGAACTTTTAGTTGTCTCAACTGTAGGTTATGACAACCAATAATTTGTACTAAATTTTATTGGGTTCTATCTAACTAAGCACGTGGGTACCTAATTTTTAAAGAGATGCTTATTCTCAATGGGGTATGCGTCCATTTCTCTTACAACTTAGAAACAGCAGTCTCAACAACATACTTGTCCATAACAAGGCGGTGAATGGAAGTGAAAATTAATCTGAGCTCTAGTACACTGCTTCCAGCTTCACCTATGAATTGTGAACTGAACTCAAGCACCTCCAATGGAAATGAATTGGAATTGATGTTTGGACCACAAAGTACTCTTACTTGATAGTCTTGTGGATAAGACACCAACACTCACGTCCAATAGCAGTTGCGCCAGTTTTTTTCTGTTCGAGGAAATGAGTGCCTGCAGCAAACAATAGTCATGTTTTATTTGACTTTGGTATTTCAAATCAGCACAATAAGAATAATATCGTAGTGAATATTTTTTTCTCTGGCGGCTTTTGTATGTCTAACAGCTAATTTTATTGAATTAAAACTTACATCAAATGTGAAAGGTAAAAGGGTGGGCATGGGCGAGAAATTAAAGAAATATTAATAATGCATTTTATTTATGCAATTGTTTGGAAGATGCTAGAATGGGCATAACAATCTTCTACTAAGATCAATTATTTACAGCTAGCTCCTTTTGTGATGAGTAGCTTTTACCTGTTTTAAAGATAAATCTCAGCTCGTAAGGTTACCAACATTTATGGCGTCCACAAGATTATTACACGTTTTACGAGTATGTCTTACTACATTTGCAAGTTTATCTGCAAAACAGCAAGTAATGTAGCAGAGGACTCTTAAAGTTTAAGCCATGTTTATTGTTTAAAGCTTGAAATGCTTTTTGATCGTTCATTCTGTTTCCAAAACTACATCACCTAAACAATAAATTATTTTTAAAACCATTTGATATCGTTTAGGAGTTATTTAAGCTGTTTGGGTCCCTGGACACACTGACATAAGCGGCAGCGAAAAAACAGACGAAATTACTAGGGACCGATTGACCTGGACAACGCGGCACCATTTTATGCAATCAAAGGGTAATACGCACGTACCAGAATATGGCGATCGTCCACGGTGGGATACTGTACCTAAACTTTATTGGTAGATTCCTTCGAAGAAAAGAATGAGAAGCTCACTGAGCTGAACATGTTCCAACTGAGCTTTCTAACCTAAGGTTATACATCTACCACCTTCAGATATACCCATAGTTACAGCGCACACCCCGCCAAGATTCTGGCTTAGGTTTATCATCATCATTATCAAATCGTCAGCATAGATTGTCCTACTTTTTCGGGTCAGCTTGGCTTTTGAGGGAAGACATTAAAATTGGTTTTCATTTGGGTTAAGCTCAATTTTTTGAAACAATTTTTTTGTTGACATCTTATTTGCAGTCATTACAAAGTGTTGGTGCCAATACAAAACTATTAGTTGCCACAAATGGCGGATCTGACAATTAATAATTTGATTTGAGTTATGCTAACAGCTGATTTTACATTTTTTTCTCGTAGCAATTCAAATTTACAAATTTGACAACGACACTTGTTGAAGTTAATTAATTTAAAACTCTGGATCAAGCATTCACAATTTTCATCAAACATTCACAAAAATGTATTTGTGGCATTCTCTTTCAGTTGGCTTTGACAATCAAGCGAACTTTTTTTGTTGTTGTTGGGCTAGTGACTATACCTTGTTCATTGCACCATGGTCGAAACAAACTTTCTTTAATATTATTATTTCAAAGGAATTGCAGTTGCGCAGGCTGATTTCCAATTGATTTTTTCTCGAATGTTGTACTTTAATGCCTCATATACAGCAGTAGAATGGCATAAAAACCACGCCAGTTGTACACAAACACCCACAATGAAGATTTTACTTTAAATTGATGTAAGATGTACTAATGGTCATCTTGGAGAGTATCGTTTTACTTGACAAATTATCAAATAAAAACACGACGAATGTTGGTCTGCTTCGATCTGTTTATATCGCTTCGTTATCAAATTTCTAATTAACACTAAAAACATTATTTATTGCCATAATAAAAAAGTACTCTGATTAACTATGTGCATAGATACATTACATACATCTGCATGTGTATGTGTGTGTATATACAGTCAAGTACGAGTACATACATACATACAACGCGTTGCACTTCCCAGCGAGAAAATAATGAGGGCGTAGCCAGGCCTTGACAGGAGCCCTTCTTAGGATGCTCGGAGGCATTCTTTGCTGCATTGTACTCCCATTTCAAATGAAGACAGGGTTAGATTTAAGAGCAAGGCCTTCCAGGCCACCTTCTATTGGAAGTACTTTCAGTAAGATGAACTTCGAACTGAGAAATTAGCTTTAAATTAGTTAATTTTTATTTTTTTTTTATAAAATTGTTGATTTGCCTCCACTGGAGTTTTAACCTTCTGGTTGCTAATTCGATATGCCACGTACTGGACAGCCGTGGCTAACACTCATCAGACATGACAGCACGCCTTTCACAAGAAAGAATCCAAGAATGTTCGTTGGATTTCTCTTATTGAAAATATGAAGACCTTCTTGCAGGCGTCCCCAAAAAATGCACCAAAGAATGAGCAGGCCTTCTTAGAGAAGCAACGTGAGAATGTGTGGGGGATTATTTTTCATTTGATAAATTTTGGAAGACATGAACGAATGTGTATTGGATCTAAAAAGATACCTTCAAGAAGGCCTTGCCAATTTTCCCGCTGGGTTTCTTCCAACATCGTCCAACAGAATGTGAGCTTGCGCTTGTGTTACATTTTGTCATCATATTTTTTTCATTTTCTTTATTTTTTTTTGGGTCGGCTATCTTCTGAAGGGGACATCGAAAAGCAGGGAGGGAGTACGAATATTGGATCATAATTATGTTTGCTTTTTGCGCTTCCCTCTTACCTATCTCAGTTGTTTGTGACACGTGCATGTGATGATGTGCCGGTTCTAATCGACACCCATGGTGGTGGGAGCATTTTGCCTAAAGTAACATCGTGAGAATTTTGATCATTCCACATGATAGTGGTTATAATGTGTCACCCTACACGTATTTGTATAATGAATTTGGCATTAATTATATTCGTTTTTGTAAATGGGCAACCCACTGTGAAAAGTCACTAAAGAACTTCTATTTGAGAAGACAATGAACCGAATCATTTGATTAATTTCGAACCGAAATCCGAGTTTTCGGCATGCAATAACATAGGTTGTAGCTAGAGCACTTTACTCTAATTAGAAAAGTAAGAGCTTCGCTAATTTTGCTGAAGTTGTAATTTGAAAAAAGTGGTTTTATTTATATAAAAGTGGAAATTTCATTACAATAAAAAGTACATGTTGGGTTGGTTATCGTAAAGTGCATTCTCAAACAGCCTATGACCATACGCTATGATCATGAAAAACGGTTAATTCGTTTGACCATTTCTATAGGGTCTACAAGCAATATTTTGAGGTGTTGCAAACGGAATGAGAAATTCAGTATACACTACCATCCATTGGTGGTGGGTAAAAACATTTTACTCACTGTATACCAGTAATCGTAATCAAATGAAATTCATTTACCTAAGATTCTGCAATTGAAAGTTTTTCGATTACGATTTTTAGAAAATCATCTCCCAATACGTCAGAGAACAAATTGGCCAATGGACTTTTTGAACGCTGATGAATTTTGCCTAGATCGACAAGCAAAATACGTTAACTTTGTGCCGGTCCTGAAAATATCCAATCTTCTTCTAAGCAATACCATGTAACGTAATATCACATAAGTCTGGTATGCTAGAAAAATAAACTATGCATTAGCGTGGGCCGATTCGTAAGGACAAAAGTTTGTCGATATTGTGGCATCGATTTTACGAAAGCTGTTGGCATGCGAAAGAAAGTTCCATTACGACATTTTAATTTTTTTTGATTTTTTCTCAACTTTTTATTTTTAAGGTTTTGTTAGCAGGTACATAAAAAAAAAGTTTTTTTTTATATATTACCTTTCCAAGTTGGCATACAAATATACATTGCCACGTACAACACAATATAACATACGATTATGAGTGCGTGAGAATAGAAGTACTACTGAGAGAATCGAACCAAAATGTATCGAAAAATCGATGTCACAATATTGATTGCTAAGTCGACGCACCCAAATATACATACAAACTTTTAATGTTAAGCTAAGTTAATGCTTTAAGCCGGCATAGTTATGGCGTCTAAAGGCGTCAACAGGAATATGCTTTCCAAAAAAATAATATTAATTCAGTAGTTGTGTGTGAAAAAGTTGTACCTTTCAACCGATTAGGGCCGATGCAGTCCATAGATTTCACGAAGGATCTTCCGAAATGTCGAACTGGTGAATGCAATCTACAAAATGTCAGTCTTGAAAGCGAAGTTGAACCTCATTCTCAACTGCGGAATTACCCGGTCTCTCTGGCCGGCAATAGAACGAAATAGGACAAGGAAATAGTTAACATTCAGAAGACGATCGAGTGCAACCCTCACAGGAATCCTCACGGGGCACTGCTTAATTGGTACTAAAGCGGAGCGCATGGGCATCCTACACGCAGAAAAAAAGTATGGTTGGAGTGACAATATTCGAAGAGGATCATACTATTGTTTGGTATATGGTTGTGACACAACAATATTATGATCCTCACAACAATAGTATGATTCACACATAACCATACCATGATCCCCACAACCATAGTATGATTCACACTCAACCATACTATGATCTACACAACCATACAATGATCCACACAACCATAGTATGATTCACACTCAACCATACTATTATCTCCACAGCCATATTATGATCCTCACAACCATAGTATGTTTCTCATACAACCATAGTATGAATCTCACAACCATAGTATGATACACATGCAACCATACTTTGATCCCCACAACCATAGTATGATTCACACTCAACCATACTATAATCCCCAAAATTATTTATTAGGATTGGGTATTGTTGTTATTCAAAAATAGAGATTTTTATCAAGTTTGTTATATTAAATTGCAATACTGTTAGTTCATAGCCAGATTTGAAGCCATGTTTTTATTAAACATTTCATTCAAGAAACAAAAATATATATTCCAACGGTCAAAAATACTTTTAGTTTCCAGCAGGAGTGAATGCTACTTCACCATCCGTAGACACCAAGTAACGAATGTGGAATAAAGCATGATAAATTGCTATATACTTAAGTGCAGGCAGATTTTAAATAAACGAGAACCAGTAGGTATTAGAGTATTTTACCAAACAAAGTAAACACAATAAAAATCCCTCGAACTACCTTCTGATTGTTGTTGTTATTTTTTTTAATGGACAGCAACCATTCACTGTATCGTGTGTATGTGTTTTTTTTTTGTATATCAAAAAACATACGCACACACATACATGTATGCTCTATAAAACCTGTTTTGTTATGTTCATAGTCGCAACCATACTGTATGATTGCCGTAATCATATTATTGTTAGCGTAAATTTTAAACAACAATACTTTTGTTGCACGAACCATGTTTATATGGCTGCTTCAACCATATTTTCATTTCTAAATTTGGCAATAATACTATTGTTACATTTCAACAATAGCAATATTGTCGCAATCATACTATTGTCAAAATGAAATTCAAAAAACAATACTATGGTTGCGACGAACATGCTTTTATTGTATAAAACATATTATTGTTGCGGTGACCATAGTGAAACCATATCTTTTCTCTGCGTGTATGTAGCGACTGTTGTAGATGTTGCCAGGACGCACGGGTCGTCAAGAATGCAAACTTTCCTATCTAGACAGTAGATACTTCGATGTGCCTTTTAATCACTCTTAAACTTCTTTAAAAGGTCGGGCTGGTTCCGAATTGCTCGAACTAGCTAATAACCATAACGGATACTACTCAAACAAATCGGAGAAGCTGCCTTTACATCTTCTCTATCTACAAATATATCTTAAATCGTTTCTATAACTCTTTACTTCCTTGCTCAACCCATTCAGCTGGTTTCCACAAAGGGCCTTTAAGGTCTCCGAGTGAACTCGTCATTTCTTCCTGGCGAGTTTCCGTTTTAACATAACCTAAACTTCCTCCCGAATACAGCCAGCATCGCTTCTAATAAGGCACACTCTCGTAGTTGCTTAATTGCATACTCGTACTGGGCCCCTGCAATTGCCCGAAATACAAAAGTTAAAGTGCAGGTACATGGGATTTTGCAATTCCTGGACGTTTATCCCTTTCTCCGACAACATTCTATTTATGCAATCAAGAAAAATATTATCTCTTTTGTATGTTTTCGATTTGTTATAAAAATACAACAAACATGAAAAGCATAAACGTTAAGTGACCATGCACCTTAAAGGAGGCAACCCCAACAAAAGTTTACAAAACATTGTCGAACTCAAATTAAGTACTTCAAATGGTTGGATTTCATAAGAGTTGAACAATGAAAGTTAAAGGGTAATATTTGCATATAAATATAGTACTTGTGCAGTGAACCAAGTTAAAAGGGTACAGTCAGATAGGGCTATATGATTCCCTACACCTCTCTGCACGCAGAAAAAGATATGGTTACTGTATGGTCACCGCAACAATAATATGTTCTCTACAATAAAAGCATTGTCGCCGCAACCATAGTATTGTTTTCTGAAGTTTATTTTGACAACAGTATGATTGCGGCAATAATAATATTGTTGAAATGCAACAATACTATTTTTGCTGTATTTAGAAATGAAAATATGGTTGTAGCAACCATAATGTGATTACGACAATACAATACTGTATGGTTGAGACTATGAACAAAGCGTAACAGGTTTTAAAGACTATGTGTGTATGTTTTTTTCGCCACGAGATGCAGTGCATGCTTGTTATCCATTATAAAAAACAACAACAATCGGAAGGTAGTTCGAGGGATTTTTATTGTGTTTACTTTGTTCGTTGAAATGCTCTTCTACCGACTGGTTCTCGTTTATTTAAAATCTGTCTGCACTAAAGTATATAGACATTGATCATGGTTTAATCACATTCGTAGCATTCACCCCTGCTGGCAACTGAAAGTATTTTCGACTGCCGTTGGAATATATATTTTTGTTTCTTGAATGAAATGTTCAATAAAAACGGTCTCAAATGTGGCTATGAACTTATTGTAATGCAATTTAAAATAACTAACTTGATAAAAACCTCTATTTTTGAATAAGACCATTAACCGATCTAAATAAATAATTTTGGGGATCATAGTATGGTTGAGTGTGAATCAAACTATGATTGTGAGGATCATACTATGGTTGTATGAGAAACATACTATGGTAGTGAGGATCATAATATGGCTGTGGAGATGATAGTATGGTTGAGTGTGAAACATACTGTTGTTGTGAGGATCACAGTATGGTTGTAGAGATCATAGTATGGTTGAGTGTGAATCATACTATGGTTGCAGGGATCATAGTATGGTTATATGTGAATCATCTATTACTGTGAGGTTCATAATATTGTTGTGCCATAACCATTTACCCAACAATAGTATGATCCTCTTCGAATATTGTCACCCCAACCATACTTTTTTTCTGCGTGTGGTATTTAGATTTTATTTTAAATGTGCCATCCCAAGCGGCAGAGCCTCAAACCAAGTGAAAATATGAACTCATGACGCACCTGTTTTACAGTGTGGTCTAGCGTATAAACCTATTAATAACATTCCTAGGTCAGGCAATAATTTGTAATCTTCCTTAAATGTGGGCGAAGTACATGGACACAATAATGTATTGCAAATTTCTATAATGTAAACCCGAGCTAAAATATATGTAAGTTCTCTATTTTTGTTTTTGTACGAATGAAATTTTAAATATTTTGTAGCGACTATTCTTTGGAGTACTGGTGATTCCCGTTTCCCCTCGTAGAATTGTGTCAAAAAATCTGTTATTTAATTTAGGATCTGAAAAAAGCAAAACCAATCATGTCTAAACAACTATGGAAAATCCATAAATGTTATGCGTTGGGTCGGAAAACGTCACCTTAGTTTAGAGTCCTGTTTTAAAGTGAATCAAATACGCTGTGTGAAAAAATTTAAAACGGGAGCTGGACAGTGTACAAAATGTGATGAAACTCCGCTAGCAACAAATGAAAAATTTCCGTTGGCAAAAATTAGCCGGCGAAAAATGGCCTTTTTTCAAATTTAATATACCTTAGGCATTCTTTCCTACTTCGCACAAAAATGTCCACTAAATATTCTTATGTCGATTCTCTAAGAAGGCCTTCTAGAAGCCCTTGTAGTGAAAAAGGTCTCATTGAAAATTTGAAAGCCCTCTTTCACATTTTGAAAATAGAGAACCTTACACTGTGTCATTTTGAAATAAGATTTAGAAGACCTCCTAAAAGGCCTTGTCGAGAGCTTGCTTTTCCCGCTGAATAATGTAAACCGCATTTTCTACTTCAAACGTTTGTATAAGGTAAGGTACACGCAAGAAGTATAAGATGAAAACATTTCTAAATTAGCCTTTCTAAGCCGACTTCATAATGGTAGCAAATGTAAATAATTTATTTTTGCAGACAGTCGATTGCGTCTTTATTACGCTGACACTCTGTCAATTCTCAATGACACATTTTCAGACGAATAAGCCAATCAGTGATATTAGCTCTTTCTGGACACTATGCGTACAGGTAAGTATCATTTGGGAATAGTCATTGAGTCCACTCACTGCTTGGTAACTATTTAAATTCACTGTATGGTCATCCCACTGAAGCAGAGGTGTAGCTGGACCATACCATTTTTTACGATGCCGTAGGTATCATCGTTGAAGTGACTTATAAGGTCCATTCTACTAAAATTGATCATTTGCGTTTTCGACATCAGGGTGAAGCTTTACACCCTGCTAAGGTGTCGATAGAGAATGGATATGCTTCCAGCTTAGCTTGTTTTGGCAAACAAACAATAGACTTTGGAAGCTTTTAAATTGAACATTCGTCAAGACTTAGAAATTTTATCCTCCGAAGGATTGAAAATATAGTTAGCAATATTGATGGTGCCCACATCACCAATAACATCTTCAAAGAGAAAAAGCAAAATATATGCAAACAAAGACATGGAAGAAATTTTATCTTCAAAATCATCCTCTTCTGCCGTAAATGACAAAACGGACAAAATATTAAGCATGTTTTGCGACCTTTTTGAGAAAACGTTTGTACATATTTCCGTTAATAATACTGCGCACCTACTATGGCCATGCATGAGTATTTATTCTACTTTATATAACTTGTGTTGTCTACAACGTAGAAAATCTTTGGTTTAAAGAGTTGTACTTTGCGATTTCGGTTTATCTTCTTAAAAACGCTGGTTGGATATGACACAAGAAAGACATTGCTATGCCCTACTCCGATTCGGCCACATGGAATGTTTTTGGCGTATCTTGATCAACTCTAAATGACTTTGAAAATTTAAATTAAAGAGTCTTTGAGTTCGACATTAAAGTCATTTATAGTGCAAAACCACTATAATTTCATAGATTATGATAAGTCGTTTCTAAACCAAAATTAAAATTACCTTTGTCTTCCTCCCCCTTCCTAATGTTCAAAATTTGTTCAATATATTGAAAAAAAAAAACATCTGCCCTGAGGCTAGTCTTGTAGCGATGACAAACAGTCCGAAATTTGGAAATTTGAAGTAGGAGTTAATGTTCTTATATTCCTCAGAGGTTAAAACCTATTCGTATAACATTTTAGAAATGATAATAACATTTTCTTTAACACTTACTGATAGAAGAGTTCGTACCGTTTTTATTCAAAACTATTTTTTTAAAGTTGAGAAGAACGAAAAATGACTTTTGTTGCTAACAGGTGCTCAAGATACTAATTCGGAAATATTCTGTTGTCATGTTAAATACGAGTACTTTATACAGCTATTGAACGAAGAAGAAATACAATATTTTCGGACTGTATCTATTTCTGTTTGTGTGTTTTTAAAGCAGTTGTTTAAACAGCCATTCGAACGTCATCGCGTTATTTAGTTCAATACATAATTCTTAATAAACTGTTCTTAATAAACTGTAAGAAAATATTTTTTGAAATAGTAAAAATCGTGCACTTATACTTTTCAAAATATCCTTAAGTATAAACTATTCAGCGAAACTACTGGTGACTTTATATTCAAATTTAATTTAGTTATCCTGATGCTAATGTCCATGACTGAACCTGTTGTTATTACTTTCCATCACTAAACTATTGAACTACACGGAATTTTAAATATCACGCACGATCACTTTCAGAAATTAAACTCAAAAATATTTTCAAATATAATATCAAATTGTTCCCGTCTTGCTCTACTCACCGCTATTGAGTGTTTTTAAACAAATATATTCAAATCCGTTTTATTTCAAATCAGTATCACTCAGTATAACTCTGATTGCCGCCGCTAATAATCACAAGGATTGCGAAGGATTCGTGCTGACGCTTGTTGCTGTGATAATCGTACGGCGCGGGAGTAAATCTTGTGATGGATTGTTTTGGATTGGATTTTAACTTAACACTGGTCCTTTGATGTAAACACTTGCAAATTGAGTTGTTAACTTGGCATCAGCAATGAATGGCGTATGCTTTTTATACAAACTTTGGCCCGCAAACACCATCCGAAAAAACAACGGCAACGAAAATGGCGACGACGACGACAACGTCAACGTCAACACCAACAGCAGCAGCAACATTCATACACATGTAACACGCACAGACGCATGCACCGACACACGCACAGAAACGTTGTCGTACAACAAATGTTGATGTTTTTTCGTTTGTTGTTCCTCTTTTTCTTGTTTAGCTTAGAAAACGGAAAGAGCAAAAAATATGAAATTTTTGTTAAAAACAGTGTGCAACAAGAAATTCACCATATACCACCAGGGCTGGGACTATCGTGGATTTGGTACTGATTGCCATAACTTGGTGCAAAAGAATATGCAACATGGGGGGTTTATGTTTCGTCATATTAACTAAACCGGAAGAATATGTATATCAATTGATTTGTAATTGAAAATTTAAAAAGGCAAAAAAAGGAAAATCCTTTCTGTTATGAACTGGAAACGGTTAGTTAGATCGAAAAGTTTGAAAATGAATGTCATATGCAGGCCGGAACCAAAGAAAGTTGAAGTATACAAATTCGTTTAATTGGACGTGGCAACGCCCCCTTTTTATCCCAGTCAACATCATACATAGAGTGTCCAAAACCGAAACCAAAAACCCGATATTCCGGTTTCTGTACTCAAACCTTGCAGTCGGTTTCTGATTTTTCGGATTTCGATTTTTTGTAGTCCTATATAAAAGCAATGAAACTTCTTAATTTTTAGAAACACTCTAACGGAGTGTTATAAGCTACTTCATTTCAAATGATTGTAACTATCAAAAATATTTGAGCTAGACCCACCCGTACCGATCGGCTCAGAATCACGAGCTGATTTGATCTTACTATGTCTGTCTGTCCGTCTGCTGTCATTCTATATTCACTAAATTTGGCAGAAGTATTTTTTGGTCCAAGGACGGACGCTATTTCAATGAGGGAACACATATGTGACAGCGCATAGAGAAAGGGGCCTAAGGGTAAAAAATCAATTTTCATTTTTTTTCTTTTTTTGATGTGGACAACATCTGGGCATCGAATGAGACCGATCCCATGCCCCAAAAGTGTTCCCTCCCAGAGATATGCGCGTTTTATGAAAGTAAAGTCGACGATTCTAAGCGCAAATAGAAAGGAACCTAATCTTTAAAATGGCTCTCCTGAACAAAACTGGTTTTTAACCTTAGGTCCCTTTCTATTTTGCGCGTCACATATGTTCAACCTATTTTATCTTTTTATACCCTCCACCATACAACGGAGGGCATATTAGTTTTGTCATTCTGTCTGTAAAACCTTGAAATAATCATCGGAGACCAAAAAAAGTATATATATTCTTGATCCTCGTAAAAGTCTACATCGATCTAGCCATGTTGTCCGGCTGTCCGTCTGTTGAAAACAAGTCCGTCCAGTTTCTTGAGCAAAATCACTGAAATTTTGCAAGTAATAATCTCTATATAGTCGAAATCATCTGTGTAAAAATGCTTTAGATTGAGACACTGTTTCTTGTACCTCCCATACAAACGGCCTTATGGGCCTTGAGAAATAATATGACTATAACTCACCACAAACTTGACCTATCGAAATGAAATTGTGCATATCAAGATTTCTATATACAACACACTTCTACGCTGAATTCGGTTGATATCGGAAAAGTCCTACTGGTACCTCCCACACTAACGGTCTCATGGGCCTTGAAATATAAAATATAGAGCATACTTTTGCGCTAAATTTGGCTAAGATCGGAAAGGCCATACTGGTACCTCCCACACAAATAATATGACAATAACTCACTTCAAACTTGACCTATCGAGATAAAATTTTCTACATAAAGATTTTTGTATAGAGCACACCTCTGCGCCAAATTCTGTTGAGATCGGAAAAGTCCTACTGGTACCTCCCACACAAACGGTCTTATGGGCTTTGAGAAATAATTTGACGATAACTCACCACAAGCTTGAACTATCGAAATGAAATTTTGCACATAAAGATTTCAATATATAACACACTTCAGCACCAAATTTGGTTTTATTTGGGAATCTGGTGGAGGGTATCGAAAGTTCGGCACAGCCAAACTTAACATTTTTTTTGTTAGCTCTAGAAATTACATATTACCTTCAATCTTGATGAAATGTGTCAGAAGTCAGTTTTTTTCGTACAAAGGATATACCTACCCTATTTAAATTGAGGAAAATTTATTCAGATTAAGATATAGCTCCCAGAAATATGTTCAAACCATTTTGCGTACTTTGATCTGGATGTAATTATGCACAGTTCCATACAATCAATCGTAACCAACTCAGATAGAAATATAGTATATCGGTCCATGTTTTGATATTGTCCTAGTACACAGTTCCATACCGAATTTAAAAACAGCCGCCCATATTAATTCCAATTTCGGAAAATGGCCAATGGGTTAAAATTCCGTCCTATTAAAATCCACTCAAATGATCAAAAATTGAAATGTAACATTATATTTGAAATCTCGGTAAGATCCCGTTCGAGGGGCCCAGAACCTGTTTTCGATTATTTTTTTGCACATCACAAAGTGCAGGATATAATAAAGTTGGACACAACTGATTTTGGCTTTAAACAAGTTCATTTTTAAATAAAAAACTTTATCATCTAGTCTCAGAGGCCATAAATGGGGGCAAGCACTTCACTTCTAAAAGGGAACATATTTTGTATTCTCAGGCAAACGTCTAAAACCGGAATGTAGGGTTAATGTCAATTATTTACTGAATTAAAACGACAGTTTAAACCCGAAAAGCCTGTTTTTTAAAAACCCCGTTTTTTACACTCTAATCATAATTATATGAGATGTAGTCTTTAAAGTTCAGAGTTAATAGAGCGATGACACGCCTATTTGTCTAGTTTTAATCAAATATAGTCCATAATTAATATGTAGTGACTTTTAATTTTTCTTTTACCAATTTTACATTGAATTGCTTAAAATCCAAATACTTACGATAGACACAATTGCTGCACACGTCGTCCAGTTGACAAAAGTTTTTTCCTTGAGTGGCGATATTTTCTGTTGAATGATCGGGACAAATATTAATACATTGTACCGAGAAACTCGACTGCAATTATTCAATTAACTTCATAACTTCATAACTCCAATTAACTTCATAACTGGTCATTGTAATCGCCATGTTGGGCGATTACAATGACCAATAAAATCAACAATGACGCAAACAAGTCATTTTCTTAGATTCATCATTCTCAAGTAAAATTTAAATAATTTTTTGTAAATTTTACTAAGTAGGGACATAAATACTGCTACAACATTGAACACACCCATTTCAATGGAAGAACTGAACATCCCCGTTAATTAAAGAGATGTAAAAGACCGCCACCGGTCGGGCAGCCCACGCTCTGTTCGAACACCGCATGTCATCAAAACCGTTAAATCAAGAAATCATAGAAATCCGCTCTGAAACCAGAAAATCATGGCCCGTGAGATGAATATCAGGCAAAAGTCCATGAGTCGAATCATTAAAAAAGACTTGGGACTTGGGGCTTTCAAACGACGTACCGGACATTTATTGACTGCAGCTTTAAAACAAATAGGATTGAAAAATGCAAACGTCTTTTGGTGAAGCACGCTGATAACTTGCACAGAAAAATTTTGTTCACCGATGAAAAAATTTTTGCTGTTCAGGAAAAATTTCACAAGCAAAATGATAGAGTGTATGCGCGGTCATCTAAGGAAGCATCTGAACTGAACATTTCGTATAAGTAGATTCTTTTTGGATACAATATAAATCAATAAATAAATTAAAAAATATTTTGTCCAAAAACATTCAGTACTTTTTAATTTACAGCATAAAACGTTTGTAACAGTATTTTTGTCCCCACTAAGTATACCTGATTTATGAAAAAAACGAAACAAACTAGTGTCAAAGAAATAAAATACATTTAAAAGAGAAACTCGAAATTGAAATATCGTGAGAATATTTTAATTCGTTGCGGCAAATGTTTGAGGTTGCATGCGCCTCAAGTATTCCGTCAGTACCGCCGAATGTTGGCTGGTTCTCCATAATTTTCAGCAAGTGAAACTGAAGTGACTCCAAAATAGAATTTTTGGATCTAGAAATCGTAAATAGCTGGCAACAGACGTAAGCTTCAATAACGTTCACAATTTTGAAATGTTGTCCACATAAATGACAGTGGTTTTTGCTAATTTTTCAAGTTTTTCAGCACATTTTCATGAAATTCCAAATAATTCGCGTATATTTAATTTCTGGGTACCTTTGGATGTCTTTTGTTCAATGCAATTATTTCTGTATTAAAATATAAAATATGAGAAATGTTTAAAATAAACTGAAGCCGCCTGAAAAAACTTTGCACAAAACTGTTAATATCTCAGCGTAAAACAAATTTCAATAGTTTTCATGCAAAGTCTGCGTACTGGCACCGCTCAAATTTCCCATTTATTTAACCAAAAGTATAAAATGGGGAATGTTGTTGACGGATTTTAAATGGAGTTTTGAAACGCGTCCAGCTTACGAAATATTTTGGGAATCGCTCTAAAACATACAAATCCTCATTCCTAGAGTTGTATGTTTTCATATTTTGTTTGTTTGTGTAGCAAAATTTCAAGAAACAAGAAGTAAAGCCACCGCATGCTTAAAATCGATTAAAAAAATAACAGCAGTGCTTAAAGCGTCTTTGCTGCTGCCGAAAGCAAGGAGATCGGTCTGAACGATTCTCCTTTGCTTGCGTCTTTACCTGGATTCAGTAGCGGTACCACTCTGTCAATTTTTAAAGCATTGTAAACTAGATGAGTGAGGTTTCCAAGTGGTTTAACAGCAGCATTAAGATTTCGTCTGGACCCAGCGCCTTCGATGACTTTTCGCTGTGGATAACTTTGGCAACGGTAAATTGTGGTAGTGCTTCTTCCATTCGAAGAGAGCAGGTGCGACGCAACACTCTTCTTTTAGCCTTATTGCTCTCCGCTTGTATTCGTTGACCAACCTACTGATCTCAGAGTTGAGATTCCTAGATCTAGGTTTGGAGCGACGAATGGCTTCACGCTCATCTGCGAGTCCCGCTGCCTCTTTGGTCGTATATCGGGCATTCATACAGCAGTAATATAGCGAGCGGATGCTACATTGATAACGGCCCGGTATTTACTCTAAGCTATATATACATTTTATGGTAGTTGTGTTTTCCTTTTTACGATGTTTTTATGTACCATTTGACGCCGGTTATCATTATGAAGATATTTGACTGTTCTCACTGCATTACGATATATCAATGTTGCAGTGGCACTTTTCTAAAGTTGTGCAGCAATACTTTAAGTTGATTAGTAAGCTTCGAATTTAAACTAAGCCTCCAGTGAAGCGGTTGCATTTCATTGCAATCTTCTTCGCTTCTATATGTATTCGCCAATTTAGTCCACGGTCTAGGTGAATACCGAGATCGTTTAAAATGGAATAGGGATGTTCTATAGTTTCACTGTTGAGCATGTGTTGAGGTTATGTGTTGGTTTTATATGTTTACACTTTGCCTCAATTACCTTAATTATCCAGTTAAAAAGCCATGTTTTACATGCCAGTTAGTGGGTTTAATTGGTATACATTAATGCAGCATCGTCAGCAAAAGTGGACGTGAGTACAATTAATTAAAAAAAATTGATCTTTGGATTCGTGAGTAAATTTGTTGAAATTTGATACTTATAAAATACGTTTTTTGGGCCCTCAGACAATTTGTATGGGGACTATATGACGAAAGGAGACTATAAGATCTAGGATTGGTTGTTGGCCCATCTTCACTATATCATATACCAATTTTGATCTAAATCTGAATTAATATGAGAGTTCTTAAGCGGTTGTGTCTTTTATCGGGAAGGACCTTTGTACTAGTGTTATACTAAAACAAAAATAACCTATTCTCATCTGAGCTAGTTACTGAACTGTGCCAAAGTCTTTAAACATACTTGGCCAAATTTCGTTATCCTAACCACAAATCGAAATCAAATCGAATCAACACGTGATTCTGAGTTCATCGGCGTTAGGTGGTTTATTACAAACATTTGGCCTGAAATTAACTTATTAGACCCTGCTTCACAAAATGGACTTGTTTAAAAGTTATCTCTTCTATGGAACATGTGCAATAAAACATTTTCGTTTTTAAATTCAAATTCGGTTATGGTCGATGTAGAATGTTCATATTGTACAAACAATACATTTCCGTCTCTGCATACCAGCAAGAAACAAAGCAAAGCAAATACATCAGCACCAACGATACGACCGACATCACGTACGTGTGTAGATGTCCTGCAAGCATTTTAATGATAGTTTTCATCGCCAACGACATTTGGTGACTTCTTAGTCACTTCGGCAAGTCAATTTTGCGACAGTATCAATTAATCAAGTATCATTACTACAACCAATGATACTACTCGTACATATGGATTGGGAAGAAAAGGTTTAATTTTTATTGTGAAATACCTTTCATAGTCCTTCAAACTACTCGACTCATTTACAATATAATTTTCGTTACTTATAAAATACTCCAATACGACATTCTGTAACGGATCGGAATGTATAGTGGCTAAAAAGTTACTTGTTGCATGTATCTTTCGCGGGGTACATTTCCTCACCAAGCACGACACTATTAAGGCGCTTGAAAGATATCGTGTACTTTGATTTTCATCCTGATAGCGTTACTAAAACGTTAGTTAATGGATAGAAAATGTTTGCAGGGTGTAAGCTAATAAAACAGCAGGGATATCGGTGAGTGTGTGTGTGTTTTTTTGTGATTATGCTTGTGTGATTTACATCCAGATGTGGTTGTACGAACGACACGTCGTCAATCGGCACACGAGTACAGCTTAACAACAGATACATTTCGACTCGTACTTGCAGAGCGCAACATGTTGCCATTGCTCTACTCAACCGCCGATGGAGGTGAGTTTTTTTTATCGTGCAACCTGTTGACTTCCGTTTTGATAGACTATAATACATTCGTACATACGTACATATGTATGGGTGGAGATGCTTGTTCGTGTGCCGCTTCTGGTGGTGAATGTATGCACGCGGTGTGTAAAACACGATGTTAATTACAGAGCTGTAATAATTGCACATTTTTTGGCTACCAAGCGACTGATCGCAATGGGAGTGTGGGAGTGCGGGCGAGGGCTGCTTTCGATCTAATCGCATTTTGCTACCTAATCTAGATTGCCCGTTTTAGGGGGTGCTAAATTCTTACTAAACTCGGGATGAGATAAGACAGAGAACAGCTACAATTCCGATTGATTTACCATTTTATGGCTTCGACTGCAGCAGACGCTATTCGCCCTACTCCTGGTAGTGGCGGGTACCAACGACAACGGCTGCATGGACTGACATAATACGCATGTTGTTGTCATAAATAATCGGAATATAATTTACGATGACTAATGATAATTGAAATCTATACGTATAATGGTGATTTATTTATAAAGCACTCTTCAGGGGAATTTATCGTGTAGAGCCCACACTCAGTCAGGAGTGGCTAGCAACTGACACCAATGCCGAGATAGACGAAAAGATTAGCGGAACTCCACGAGGAAGAGTATTCAAGGACACCGGAAGTCGTAAAAACACTAATGAAGAAGACGCCAAGTACGGAATTCTGGCAAACTGCTAACCGCAGGGTACATAATGGAACTGACAATCATTTCAACAAGTTGCAGTGACAAAGATCAAGCATGATGACCTCTCGTATGACAAGCGAAAATTATGAAAATTGCTATTAAATCATATCACTCTCTGTGGGTCTTCATGGCGTGAGCACGATTATCATACAAGTTAACACAGAGTGAAATCAGTACTTCCTCATACGTAAGTTCCTAATAAGTGTTGCAAGTAAGAGATTGCCCTCTTAGCCACGTAAAAGCTTCTCTATGCAATCCATGAGCCGTTCCGAATAGGTATTATACAGTACAGTAGGTCCTGATCAGTGAGTATACGGATAAAAGTGGTGTTTTTTGTAAAGACTGGATAGCAGCAATAATTAATGGGGTTTTCGTTTGTACACAAAATTTATAATTTTCTGCATTTATAACATCAAAAACTGTTCCACTGAATCCGCAACTTTGTGTTTGTTTGATTGTTGGCAGTAAAATTGTGATTTTTTTTGAAAGGTGGTGGTAACACATTGAATATAGAGAGGTTTCCAATTTTTGAGAAACGAAATCGTTCGGGGTTTATTTTGTTCATGTCTATAGGAAAAGTCCTGATGTATTCATTCGAAAAATAATTAACCTGAATAGCGGCTTATAATTGAGGCTATGTTTTAGTACATTAGTACATGTAACGAATTATTCTTCTATTTTTTTTGAAGAGCCTAGGTCCAACGTACTTCTCTAGTAGACAAAATTAGCATTAGCTTTTTGCTAGCAATTAACTTAAGTTTTGCTTACCACTAATATCGTGCACAGTTGACTGATATGATAGAAATTCCCCGTTTGTTCCTTAATAGAATGTTGTGGGAATTACGTAAGTAGATAACATTTAAAGTTATAGACAGGTAAGGTTTAAAACAGTAAAAAAAAGGCTTTAGACATTGAACACATTTCTTCAGTCTCTTGAGTGTGGCATCCATAGTCTGCGACTTAGGAATTGCACCGAATTAAAGAAGTGGCACAAAGTAAATGGACCATCACTCCAGTGTATACCCCAGACAGATTGTTATAGCCGGGGAAATTTTAAATTATCGTTTACTATTATTTAAAGTTTCCCATTAGTTTGTCGTGACATATCCTTGCCTCCATGCTTTAACAATGCTGCTTACGAGGGCTGCTATATATATTTCTGGCCTTATAATGAAAATGCGATAAATTATCATAAAAAATTGTCTTATTGTTTTTCAAGTATTCTTTAGCATGATTTATACACTTTTGCATGCGCTCAAACCAATTGTCGAAACACTTTTTCCACTCCGATTGAGACACCTCCAAAACATGGTTTTTGAACGCTTCAACAGCATCTTCTGGCGACGAAAATCGTTGACCACGCATTTTTTCTTGATGTACGGGAATAGAAAAAAGTCATTGGGTCAAGTCAGGGCTGTACGGCGGATGACCCATCAATTCGACGTTTTGGCCGGTCATAAGGCGCTGGTGAGCCAACGTGTGAGAGCTTGCATTGTCATGGTGTAAATGATTCGTCTTCTCGTCTTTTTCTAAAGACTTCAGGCAAACAAATTGAGGTGTACCACTCAGTACTGACCGTCCTACGTTGCTCAAGCGAAACAGTCACCACATGACCAGTTTTGCCGAAGAAACAGGCGACCATTTGCTTCGAAGTGCTTCTTCCACGAACAACTTTCATTGGATTTGGCTAGTCTTCGACACACACGGTCTATTGCTGTTTTTTTCGGGCACATACGGATAGATCCATGATTCGTCACCTGTGACTATCTTATAAACGTCTTTTGAAGCACCGCGATCGTATTTTTTCAAAATTTCTTTGCACCAATCGACACGAGCCTTTTTTGAGCGATTGTCAAATTGTGCGGGATCCAACGAGAACAAACCTGCAATATGGAATGTATGCTGATTGAAGAAATGCCCAAGGATGCCTCTATCTTACGGTATGTCACATGACGATCTTGCGTTATCAGCTCACGCACGGCATCAATATTCTCTGGCAAAACGGCCGTTTTTGGACGACCTTCGACTTTGAGCGAGCGTCGGCCACGATTAAATTCATTAAACCAGTTTTTCACAGTACTACAGGATGGTGCTTCATCCCCATACAAAGATTTAAGTTCATCGATGCACTCTAGTCGTGATAATCCACGTCGAAAGTTGTGAAAAATAATCGCACGAAAATGTTCACAAGTTGATTCCATTTTTTTGCCAAATTGATTTTTTCAAGTCACTGTAAACAACACAAATGATGGTCGTACGTCAAAACGCTCTGAGTACGAATATGCTAAAAACTTCAAACTTTCCAATGGAAATGTCAGGCATCACTTAGTGTTGCCTAGGCCAGAAATATATAGCAACCCTCGTATAGCTGTTGTGATTTTCTAAATTTGATACCGGTTTGGTTGCATACAATTCAGCAAATCATGGTGAATGGCCCTGCATGATAGAAGTCTTATCTTAAGTTCGGAGAAGCGTTAAAAAACGTCAAAGACCCTACTGTGTATGCACTTAATAGCATTCTCTCTGCCGCAAGAAGCATCCGCTTAAAAACATTTGTATTTTTGCAGGATGCTTATGGTGAAGCGTTTTTCCATAAAGTCAGTGACATCGATTTGAAATGCTTCAAAAATATCTACCTGAAATTCCAAATTCCGCAAAACCACAGAAAATTGGTTTTTTATGTATCTAACTAAGTTGCTATTTATATTTCGGGTCCTGGCAATACTAGTGTTCCCAGATGCAAACTGGAAATTTCATTGGAAACTTTGACATTTTTAAGCATAACTTCACTCAGAACTTTTTGTCATTTGAGAGCGAATAGTTTTGTTTACAGTGTGTTGAAAAATTCTTCTCAGTATAAAAATGGAAATATCCCGTGAACATTTTCGTAGGATGATCTTTTGCGATTTCCGACGTGGGTTATCGAGACGAGAGGGTTTTAATAAACTTTTTTCGACTTTTGGCGATGAAGCACCATCAAAAACTACTGTTAATCGCTGGTACCAAGAGTTCAGTCTTGGACGCCGTTCGCTCCAGGATGAATTTCGTAAAGGACGTCCAACATCGGTCACTTTGCCAGAAACCATCGATGCTGTGCGTGGACTGATTAAGCAAGACCGACATGTGACATACCGTGAGATTAAGGCATCCTTGGGCATTAGTATGACAAGCATCAATAAGATAATGCATTTTCATTTGGCCGTGAACCAAACTTGTTCTCGTTGGACGTCACATAATTTGACGAATGCTCGTGTGGATTGGTTGGTGCAAAGAGATGTTGAAAAAGTATAACTGCGGTAGCTCAAAGGCAGTGTATAAGTGTATTGTCACCGGTGACGAATCATGGATCTATGCATATGAACCCGAAACAAAACAGCAGTTGACCGTATGGGTCTTTCAAGACTAGCCAAATCTAACAAAAGATGTCCGTGGAAGAAGTACATTGAAGCAAATGATTGCGTTTTTTTCGGTATAACCTGCCATGTTGCCACAGTGCCTTTAGTGGAACGTAGGAGGTCAATTCTGAGTGGTATACAACCATCTGTTTGCTAATAGTGATCAAAGATATGAGAATGCCAATAGTGTTCAAAAAAAATCATATTTTGGAGGTGTCTCAATCGGAGTGGAAAAAGTGCTTCGAAAATTGGTTTGTGCGCCTGCAAAAGTGTGTTGATCTTAAAGGAGAATAGTTTGAAAAACAATAAAACCAATATTATTGTGTTTTTATTGCTGGGCCCGATATATATATATATATATATATATATATATATATATATATATATATATATATATATATATATATATATATATATATATATATATATATATATATATATATATATATATATATATATATATATATATATATATATATATATATATATATATATATATATATATATATATATATATATATACATATATATATATATATATATATATATATAGCTACCCTCGTATAACAAATATTTTGGCATAGAATTATAGCATATAATTATAATATGCAATGTCAATGTCTACTACTGACGATTCTAACTTTATTCATCCACGATTTCGTACCATTTTTTGAAAATGTTCGTTTTATGTTATAGCTTTCAAGTCATTCCTCTTCCTTTCTCTTCCCCAAATAATGCCCTATGACAAAAAAAATGTCATAGTTCGTAAAGCTTTTATCTAGAAACAGATGTTTCTCGGCAAATTGTCAGTATCAGGGTGAAGTTACTCCGCCATTTGAGGTCACATGTAACCTGAAAACTCTATGCTAGTGTTTAACGTGATTATTATCACGAGTCTCTTTTCAAAGTGTACACTTTTTATTATAAATCATTACAGTTGCCGGTGTACGTCCTTACATACTCACATATTTGTAAATATGTTTGCGATAAAATATATTGTATCGAAGGACATCAGCTTAATAAATTCACTTCTCAGTCTCAACCATGAAATGCTGGACACGCACTTCCAACTTTTAATAGAATTTCTGCATTGGTGCACTTTTTACAGATTGCTTGAACTGAATTGCTGCTGCATGCTAATGTTGTTACCAAACAGAGCAGCAACACACCACCTCCGTCGCAGAACAAGTATTAATGCCAATTATACAATGAACAGCATCAAATGGTTGCTTTGACACTGCACGGTTCTGATGATTTCAATGACTTTTTGAAATCCTGCTGATAATACGACAATTAATGGGACAAATAAGCGCTATGATAATATAAAATTGATATCAGAACTAATCGTAATTACTGTCAAATGACTTTTATTGGCTAAAACAAGTGCAAAGTGCTTTAAAACTTACTTACTAAAGGGACAAAGGGAAACTTCTCTCACATCAGTGAGATGTGTATGGTTCAATTTTTATGCTGTTTAACGCCGGCTCCGAATGGCTTTAGCATATTAAAGCTTAGAGTAACTCTCTTACTCGTCAAGTCGACGGCATTTACGAGGTGGAAATCCACCGCTGACAATTTGTTAGATGTTCTTTTCCGGGGTTAAAGCATGGCACACTTCCATCACACCACGGCAGACCGCAAAGTGATTTAAAAACGAGAAAAGAACAAGACTAAATACAACATAAGACAACTTAAATCGCAAAATATTTATGTATTACAGCAATTGCTGAGTCATATTTCCAATGAAAAGTTACAAAATCTAATTTAACATCGATTTTAAAGTTTGTAGTAACAGAATCGTATGGAAAAATATCCTATGTAAAATTTGTGTCCAATTTAAATCAACATAGTTTTCTGTTCAATTCTGTTACAAATTAATAACAACCAATTATTAAATGCAATGCAACACGCCCACTTTTACACCAGGTTGTGTTTCGTTCCATTCCAATGTCACAGTTTATGAGATATAGTCTTTGTAGAGTAAATCTTAATGTACCCTACCATATTACCTGACCAAACGTAACTGATGGCGATAATACCACAACTATCGGAGTTAATATATGTATAAGTATACTCAAAACATACTACAAATGTAGTAGTTTTTCCCGAGGGGGGGGGGGTATTTACCTCTTGACCGATCCGGCCCCTTTTCAATACCAACCGTTTTAGAGCATCCAAGCACAGACGCACATGGCTAGATTATCTTAGATTGTTACAACGATTCAGAATAAATATAGAAAAGGCTTACTTACTCGTAATGTATGGCGTACAAGAATTCATTTGACACAATCTCCGTCTAATGGGCTCTATGGCTTCTTGTTGGTGATTTTCGACATACTTTCCCAGTGATTCAAAGATCAACACCAGTCGTTAGTTAAACTGCCTGTTTTAAAGCGTCATATTGACT
Source organism: Hydrotaea diabolus (assembly GCA_963513945.1). NCBI lineage: Eukaryota > Metazoa > Arthropoda > Insecta > Diptera > Muscidae > Hydrotaea > Hydrotaea diabolus. The sequence continues at coordinate 109,941,438 of OY740717.1, forward strand.
TGTGGACAAATTACATTGTCAACTAAGGTGAGTGTTCATTAACTTTAAGATGCTGCGGTGAAATAATCACCGTCAAACAGCGTTTGAAAATGGGCGATGTAAAATAACTTTTCCATCAAAGTTTTGCCAAATGCATTCGTCTATTCAAAATGTCTTTCAGAATGTTTTTCAAACATTTCAACAATTTTAAAAATCATGATAGGTTTTCCGCAATAATCGACTGACCAGAGAGTTTCTCAACTGTTTGAAGCTATCTAGAATGCCTAGACATATCTTAACATTAAAAGTTCACTTTATATCCACCGCAGTTGTGCAGCAAAACAAAACCTTCTGGTAAAAAACTATCGCCGAATTTGTTTGAAGCCACAATCTTTAACGGCAAAAATATGACGTGATGATATCAAGAATTTTAATGATTTCCACTGATTGAATTGAGATTTCAAGCGCTTGCAGTTTTGTGTGAGTCTAGCTTTCGCCATAACCAACAACAGGGCTCGGGTGCAATATCTAAGTGTTGCTGGCTTGAACATAGAAAATTCCTGAATTTCGGACATGGTGTCTGCTCCAGAGTTAGACGCTGAAAAGTCGTTGCACGTAGAAAAAAAATTAAGCTTGCGATAACAATATTCGAAGAGCATCAGACTATTTTGGGTATATGGTTGTGGTACAACATTATTATGATACTCACAACAGTAGTATGAATTAAATACTCATAAAACCATACTATGATCCTCACAACCATACTATGATCCCCACAACCATAGTATGATTCACACTCAACCACAGTATGATCTCCACAACCATATTATGATCGTCACAACCATAATATGTTTCACATACAACCATAGAATGATCCTCACAACAATAGGATCTCTAAAACCATAGTATGATCACACACAATTATACTATGATCCCAAAATTATTTATTAAAATTGGGTTAAGTTGTCAACAATAGATTTGATCCGTAGGAATAGCATATTCAAATGAAGAAAACTTGCAATCATACTCTATGATTGCCGTAATCATATTGTTGTTAACATAAAACCCAAAAAACAATACTTTTGTCGCAACAAACATACTTATAGTGTTGCTACAACTGGCAATCAAGAATACTATGGTTGCGACGAACATGCTTTTATTGCGAAGAACATATTATTATTGCCGTGACCATGTAGTAAGCATATTTTTGCTAACACACCTACTGAAAAAACTCAAAATGTTGAATATCTGCTGGAAATAAGTTATAAAGTTATTTAAAAAAACCAAATTTTCCTTTTTAATAGTAGAAACACACGCCTGGAATCCCCTTATTAAATAATATTCTACGATATGATTGTTTAGAGGTGTTGAACTTTAACTTTTAAGAAACTAATGAGATGAGATAATATCAAACTGAAAATGGACTATGTGTCTAGGCCACGATCCCGAACGTTAACGTTCGTTTGCCTTCGACGTATGAGGCAGAAATTATATTTCTGACTCAGTAACAGTAATTAGAACGATAGAGCGAATCAGAATCTTTCCGAATCAACACGTAAATACTTAAGGATAACATTGGCGTTCAATTACGAAATCTGTGCGAATGGAAATTTCAAAGTACTCGCACATATTTACAAACAGAAATTTAATGAAGAAATGAAATACCATTTGTTTTTTGCTCTTATGCATTCATTAATCTGACCATTAGAGCATGGTATTTTTAGCAAATCCCGCGACTTCTGACAACATCCCAGACCCGAACCCTCTAATCGAATTGCAAACAACGGGTAAAGAAATTGTTGATGTACTGAAAAATAACTTTAACTAAAAAGGCTCTGGGGTACAACTAAATGACATCAAAGATGTTGCTGGAACTCTCATATATTGCAGCTTAGTATTTTGGCTACACCCTTAAATCAAATTTTGTGAATCGGATATTCGCTAAGATATGGAAAACGTCCCTTATAAAAATGGTTTAAGCACAGGATAATACAAGTCACTGCCGTCCTCTTATAAACCAATAAGCCTTCTTTCTCTATAATGCACGATATTTATTGTGAGTCACGCCTTACAGTCAAAATACTTGACCCAAATTAATTTGTCTTTACGAAAATGAGCGTTTAAACTCGTGATTTTTTTGGCAAGCATAATCAACCAAATGTGTCCACAATCGGCAGAATTGTGAGCAAATTTCAGCAAACCGTGTCTGTAGGAAATGTTAAAACACCTGTACATGCTCGTCCGGTTCGTTCTGTCCGTGAATAGTGTTCACTACCGAGGGATGATAACGAACATTTTGTGGCCAGAAATTGAGGATGCGAACTGGGGCGATATGTGGTTCTAACAAGATTCATTATGACTCAGAGTCATTAAAAATATTGGCCATTTGATAGAGGTATGCCACCGAAGCTCTGGCGAGCATTTGACAGATATTTTACTTCACACATAATTGGCATATATCCTTCTAACATAATAAAAAATATAAAGATAATTCTTTGAGAACTTTTTGTTTTATTTACAATTAAAATAGTGCGTTTTAGTTGGGCCATGCTTTATATCCAAAATATTTGAAAATATTTTTCTCATTAAACTCAAGCCTTACTTTGGATTCCGCAATACAGACCGCATTTGGTCGCCAGGAATACTGCTATGCAGTTTTTCTCGACGTAGACCAAGCATTTGATAAAGTCTAGCATGACGGTTCACTTTTTCATATACGAAGATCTTTGCCCTAAAGTAAAATGCGGCGGATATTGCACAGGAGATCGCATAATATTAGCAGGGTTCCCCCAAAGCTAGCGTTCTTGGCTAATACTTAATATTATAATTACGTCTGAAATTCCAGTAGGGTCAAAAGTTCTTACTTCTGCTGATGATACTGCAATACTAGGCATCGGCAAAAATCAGGAAAACGAGTCGAAACCCCTTTCAAACCACTTAAAGCTTTTCGAATCTACACGCAGAGAAAAGATATGGTTACTATATGGTCACCGTAACAATAGTATGTTCTCTACACTAAAAGCATGTTCGTCGTAACCAAAGTATTGTTTTTTGAATTTCATTTTGACAACAGTATGATTGCGACAATATTACTATTGTTGAAATGTAACAATAGTATTATTGCCAAATTTAGAAATAAAAATATGGTTGTCGCAACCATATAAACATGGTTGGTGCAACTAAAGTATTGTTGTTTAAAATATACGTTAACAATAATATGATTATGGCAATCATACCGTATGGTTACGACTATGAACATAACAAAACAGGGTTTATAGAGCACATATGTATGTGTATGCGTATGTTTTTTTGATATATTAACAAAACACACACACGATACAGTGCTTGGTTGTTGTCCATTATAAAAAACAACATTCGGAAGGTAGTTCGAGGGGTTTTTAATGTGCTTACTTTGTTCGGTGAAATACTCTAATTCCGATTGGTTCTCGTTTATTTAAAATCTGCCTGCACTTAAGTATTTAGCCATTGATCATGGTTTAATCACATTCGTTACTTGGGGTCTACGGGTGGTGAAGTAGCATTCACCCCTGCTGGCAACTAAAAGTATTTTCGACTGCCGTTGGAATATATATTTTTGTGTTTTTGAATAAAACGTTCAATAAAAACATGGCCTCAAATCTGGCTATGAACTAATAGAAATGCAATTTAAAACAGCTTACTTGATAAAAATCTGTATTTTTGAATAACAACATTACCCAATCCTAATAATTCTGGGGATCATAGTATGGTTGAGTTTGAATCATATTATGGTTGTGGGGATCATAGTATGGTTGCGTGTGAATCATACTATGGTTGTGAGGATCATACTATGGTTGTATGAGAAACATACTATGGTTGTGAGGATCATAATATGGTTGTGGAGATAATAGTATGGTTGAGTGTGAGTCATACTATTGTTGTGAGGATCATATTATGGTTGAGTGTGAATCATACTATGGTTGTGGGAATTATAGTATGGTTATGTGTGAATCACAATATTGTTGTGAGTATCATAATATTGTTGTGCAACAACCATATACCCAACAATAGTATGATCCTCTTCGAATATTGTCACTCCAACCATACTTTTTTTCTGCGTGTAGGTTGGCAAATTGGAGGATAAGCAAAACGCCGTCAAGTTGTATTCACACGTAATTTTAATACATGCCTTCCACTTATATACTTACCTTGGAATCCATTTAGACTGAAGACTTGCACAAGAGGACACAACTGAAGTTAAATCTATTACAAATTAAAACTAGGATGCCAGGCTATGCTTAACAAGAGACGTATTTGGTCGTATGGGCAATAGTTGTGAGGTAATGCAAGCGCCAGCAATATATATATATATATATATATATATATATATATATATATATATATATATATATATATATATATATATATATATATATATATATATATATATATATATATATATATATATATATATATATATATATATATATATATATATATATATATCATTCAAAGACTGCAATCGCAAATTCCAAGAAAATGCACTGGAGCAACATGGTATGAAACTCAAGGATAAAATTCAAAAACCCATACAAAACCACAGTCAAAAACTGGAAAGCCATATCGACATATTGGTCAGAAATCTAATGAACACAGACAACACGACAGCTAAGCAATAAAAAAAATGTATTTTTGACTCACGCTTTACTGCTTTTGGAGCAATCTCTACTGCTCTTACTCCTACACGCAGAGAAAAAACATGGTTACTACATGGTCACGGCAATAATACTATGTTATCTGCAATAAAAGTATGTTCGTCGTAACCATAGCATTGTTAACTGAATTTAGTTTTGACAATAGTATAATTGCTGCAATATTAATATTGTTGAAATGTTACAATAGTATTATTGCCAAATTTAAAAATGAAAATATGGTTATAGCAACAATATAAATATGGTTGGTGCGACAAAAGTATTGTGTTTTGCGTTTTATGTTAACAATAATATGATTACGGCAATCATACTGTATGATTGTAATTTTTCTTCATTTAAATATTCTTTAATGTTATTGGTAGAGATCTACTGCTATAATAGTCCTTTTTTATCGATATTAAAAATTTTTAAACGAGCTGCTTTGTTTTGTTTATCTGAAATATTTTTAATAAAAACGCTTACGTTTATTTAAACTTATTTTTTCTACTGTGAAATAAATCACTCCTATTATTTTGAATTTATTTTTTATTTGTGAAAAATTTTCATAATTCAAATCTATTGTCGAAAACTTAAACAAATTCTAATAAATTATATTGGGGATCATAGTATAATTGTGTGAGGATCATACTATGGTTGTAGGGATCATAACATGGTTGCGTGTGAATCATACTATGGTTGTGAGGATCATACTATGGATGTATGTGACACATACTATGGTTGTGAGGATCATACTATGGTTGTGGAGATCATAGTATGGTTGAGTGTGAATCATACTATTGTTGTGGGGATATTAGTATGGTTACTTGTGAATATACTATTGTTGTGAGGATCATAGTATGGTTGCATTTGAATCATACTATTGTTGTGAGGATCATAATATTACTGTACCACAACAATATACCCAACAATAGTATTATCCTCTTCGAATATTGTCACCACAACCATACTTTTTTTCTGCGTGTAAAAAGGTACTGCGAAGGATCGCATTGGTTCACTTTCTGTAGTGCCATTAAAATCTTTATGTTAAGTTGATAGTTTGATCTGAAGGCTATTGCGCGCAGTGCCATTTGAATTGTGGTACTGCGTAGAGACTCTTGTAGTTAGTAACTTAAATCAGTATTGCCTTTCCTTCTAGAAGGTACTGCGTATGGTCCCCTTGGCCTATTACTCGCAGTGTCATTTGAATTGTGGTACTGCATGGGGTCCTCTTGGCCCACTTTAGTATTTACATAGTCCTAATAAGTAGTGTCTGTCCTGCTAGTGGGGCCCCTTGGCCCACAACCAGTAGTCAATAGCTAAAACAACCTTCAGCTCATACGTACATTATAGAGTGATCAGCGCTCATGCTGTTCAGCCAAGCTTGTACCGGCACCTCAAATAAGCCATGCCAGCGACGCATCGGCCTGTGCGACAACAAATTTCAAAAGAAAAGACAAAGGCGTTAATATGTTTTATTGTAAGATTTGTAATTTATTGCTAGGCTGCCAAAGAGCAAATTTAATAATTAATAAATAAACAGTCCCTAAAATATTATTTGTTTACATGTTTTCAGTTGCTTCATTTAAATACACTTAAGTTTCAAGATATTTCATTGTTTTTTTATCGAGTTCTTATAAACGTATGAAGATGTTTTCACCAAAATTATTTTAAAATACCCTGACTGATAAAGTGTGTTTTTTTAGACGTGTTGTTTTCATATTATTTACGAATAAGATATCTATCGCCAAGCCATAGCGCAGAATGTTTTACTTTAATGATATTCTTTTAAGCGAAGAAATTAATTGCAATTTATCTTTCTGTCGCCTAGCAAATTCGAGTAAAGTTCCCCGATTTGTCTTAATACGATATTGAAAATAGTTTTTCGACCTAGGCATGATTTAACACCTTAACGTAAGTTCAGGCGGACCTTACCGCGCCCTGAAGGGGTACCAGGACATAGCAACGTACCATATAACGAATTAGTCAGAGTAAGTCTGAACGAATTGTTCGGGTTTACAAGTGGTTTTCGGTACCATGGTTGTGGTTCGGTTCACTGGTTCAAAAATCATCGATGTAATTTACGTATGTGTTGATGTAATTTATTTTTATTAGTCACAAAAAAATTAATTTTAGCTCAGGTATGTACCTTAACACAAAAAATATATATCGTTCATTTATAAAATAATACACAATCTACAGAACTGCTCTTGATGTATAGATTTTTTTATTGTAGACCGAACCATATTTTTTTTATAATATTTTAGGTTTTTAGTACGCTTTGTCAGTATTTCGGGTTCGGGTTCAGTTTGCATTCCTGGAGTTAGCCAAGAAGAAATCGCGACCCTGGACGTTTAACCACCGGACATTTTCAGATGCTACAAATTGCTGCATACAAGGAACTCCTGTTTAGATGAACTGTGTAATTTCTTTCTTACCTAGAGTGGCGGCTCACCACTTACCTTAACGAATAGTTCATAGTTTCTCTTTAAACTCGTTCTCTCAGCTCCTCTCACTTAATTCTGCAATTGACCGAATATTGTCGGCCCGAGTCAACTCGTCAGGCAGGCGTTCCATTCAACCTAAAATACGGCGTTATGGATATTAAACGTATGAACACATTGGGATTTCAAAATCGAACACTGGATGTTATAAAACGAAACAGTTTGGAACTGTCATCCCATCCATTTGTACTGCAATGGTTCTATTCGTTTGCGTGTAGCACACACATTAGCACAGCTCACGCCCTAAATCCATGTATAAAAATACTCTCCATTACACTTGTTAATAAATCAATTTTATTGTACAAATTTGATTTGTGATGTGAGAAAATGCAAAATTGTATGTATATACACACATACACACACATAGATAGTATAGTACTTAATATCGAGTTAAAGATAAATTATGGGATATTCGACTTAGTACACATTTAATTAGATTTGCGATGGGAGTAAATAAACGTCCGTGAGGTGGATTGTTCTTGGAAATAGAGGAGGCTTAGAAGCAACTTACAGCATTAAAATAACAACGCCAATACATACGACCGTTGGGGCCGAAGTTCGGACGGCCACCACCAACAAGATCAGCACTGTTCGCGCCACCTATAAGACCACCGCCATGAGCAGACGACGATGCACTCAGCAGTGATGAGACACCGTCCATTCCTATATCGCCACCCAAATCCAAGCCCATGTTTGCTCTTCTCTGAAAGCTCTGTGCCATTAACTGAAATTTTCTTACTCATGCCGAAAAATCTCTAATGCAACTAAGCTTTAATAATCCAACTTACGGTTTCACCAGTCGCACGATTAATCGAATTGAGATCTTTGAAATCGTAGTCCATCATTACGGATGGATCGTCATCACTGTACATGGTGAAGTAGGGCGAATCTAAAACGACACAGAAAACACACACACTCACGTAAATCCAAAAACAAAACCAATTAAAATCCACATGGATAAGGCATGAATGGATCGTTATTTATCGCTTTTATATTTATCGGTTTTTATAGCTTTGGATTGTTGTCACCTTTGTCGTGAGAGTCGCCTGTATCGGCGCTCTCGCCACTTTTGCTTTTGTCGCTCGTCGCTGAGTTTTTGCCATTGTTGTTCTTGTTGTAGAAGTCGCTTAACCTGGAATTGCCACTGTGCTCCTTCTCAAGGGCATGATGCAGGGCCACCATTAAACGGTCCAATAGCAGAGCTGCTCTCTTTGGCACAACCATCTTAAATAGTCGAAATAAAAAAGATTTTGCATCATTTAATCCAATGTATTTTTTATACCCCCACTCCATTCTGCGGGATAGGGAATTACAAGTTAGTTTCAATTTTATTATTTTCGAACGGTTAGTCGGACTGTTCGTCTGCTGGCCAAAAAATAAATAAATAAATAAAATACGATTTCAGGTTATGGTGCTCCTAAACCGTATCGTATCTTGATAGAATTTTCTAGATCCTAAACTTGATAAAGTCTCATGCAATGAGTATTAAGTCCTGCCACTACGGAAGTCTTATATTATTTCCTATCGCGATCAATATTGCTACAGTACTTCCGAAAGAACCTGAAACTAATACTTGCATGTTCACAGGGACCCACCGCGGGCTTAGAGACAATTCAAATGGCGATGATGTCAGCAACCAATCTCAGATCATTACAATCAAACAGCCGTAAGTTTTGAAAAGAACTTCGCCACTCTCGTCTCTGAAAGGATATGCAGACGCAGATCAGGTACTTACGGTTCTGCACAAATGGGTCTAAACTTTAAGGCTGGGTTTGGTAATACGCTCGGGAAGACTAGGATAAGATCAATCAGCTAGATTGCCAGGTGAAAAACATGATGTCTGAGGGCTGGAAATAAACGCAATAACATCTTTTCACGTCAATATATTCTCCGAATGCCAGACTGCGATCAAATCACTACAATCGGTATTCCTGAATTCAAGAGCCGCCAATAACTGAAGCGCTTCTCTTAACAAGATGACCAAGCAGTTCGATATCCACCCAATTTGTGTGGTGTGGACTAGGAAAAATCGAGGCAGTGATTGAATGGATGAACTGACATCCCTACACATTCCGCTTGATCTGGACCATGTGGGTACTGTCACGCCAAAGCTCTAAGACAAGTGAACGTAAGATGGACTAGAACCGGAACATGCCGGATAGCCCTGCAAATCTGGTCTAAGTACAATCTAAATCGTTCGAAATCCCTAATATCCACCTATTGAGTCGCTATCTCCTTATTAGTAGTCGTGATCACGGAACACGTCATGCAGCCAAACTGAAAGTATCAGCTGATGCCTATTGTTTTAGCTCTCGCAATGAGGAAGAGAACGAACACGTGATTTACTCGTGCCCGGCTCTGTGCCTGAGAAGGTTTAAGTTTATCGGCTCATACTCCTCCCCGGACCTCTATGATATCTCAGCACAAAAGTTTATCGTTTGGAAGGACACAAATTTTACATCAATCCGTGGTATTGCAACCATCCTCCGTGGACTAAGTATGTCAACCAATTAACAGCCACATCTACCTTACATAGCTTAGCCTGATTTTCTGATTTATTTGATTGTTTTTATGTAGCCCTGTACAAAGTTGCATTCCCAATTTAAACTTCCGTCGCTCTACATATCTTGATTTCATCTATGCTGATCAAAATTTTGAGCGAATCCTTGTAGGTGATCAATAACAGACTGTATTAAAATGATTTTATGCCGTGGCTGCATAACTACTCCTCAAGTCGTTTCACACACCTGGTAACTTCTGGCGACCAATGTTTTACAACGGCTAACGTGCAAGAGTCGACCTGGCCTCTGCTTATGGAACGTCTCGAACAAACATATGATCGCTGCCCAGACCATGACATTAAAATACTTCTCTAGATTAAATGCCAAAGTTGGTAGAAAAGGTTTCTTTAACTGGACTGTATAATAAACTGGCTTAGATCTGTTCAAAATCAGCTCACACCTGTTGAACAGAAATGTTCAGCCGATTTCATGTAATTAGCTCTAGAAGTCACATATTAACATCTAATTACAACCAATGTTGATGAAATTTGGTGCAGTCCTTAGCGATCGGTCAGTAAGCCAGTTCAACGGTCCTTCCAAAGTTAACAAACAACCGCTCTAAAACACCCGTTTCAATTCCGATTTGAATCTTATTTGGAACGGATCTTGACCAATTTGGATTATTAAGTTAGAGCCATTTTTTGAAATTGTCCGCACACAAATAGGTTTGGTGCCAAAAACTACTTTCAGTATACTTATACATACTTATATTGGTATCAAATATCAATAAAGTCAAATTTTATTTTTTTTTTTGCAATTTAGCGGGAAAACAATGAAATTTAGTTACAAATTCAAATTTGACGATATTCATGGGTCTAATACGAGGGTTGCTATATATATTTCTGGCCTATCTGGCGCCATCTGACATTTCCATTGGAAAGTTTGACATGTTTTAGCACAAACGTACTCCGAACGTTTCACGTACGACCATCATTTGTTTTGTTTACAGTGACTTGAAAAATGGAATTAACTCGTGATCATTTTCGTGCGATAAATTTTCACAACTTTCAACGTGGATTATCACGACAAGAGTGCATCGATGAACTTAAATCTTTGTACGGCGATGAAGCACCATCGTATAGCACTGTGAAAAACTGGTTTTATGAATTCAATCGTGGCCGACGCTCGCTCAAAGACGAAGGTCGTGAAGGCCGTCCAAACATGGCCGTTGAGCCAGAGAACACTGATGCCGTTCGTGAACTGATAATGCAAGATCGTCGTGTGACTTACCGTGAGATAGAGGCATGCTTGGGCAATTCTTCCACCAGCATTAATTCGATATTGCATGGCCGTAAAAAAGGTCTGTTCTCGTTGGATCACGCACAACTGGACAATCGCTCAAAAAAAGGCTCGTGTCGATTGGAGCAAAAAAATTTAAAAAAAATATGATCGCGGTGCTTCAAAAGACGTTTATAAGATCGTCACAGGTGACGAATCATGGATCTATGCGTATGTGCCCGAAACAAAACAACAATCGACCGTGTGGGTCTTCGAAGACGAGCCAAATCCAACAAAAGTAGTTCGTGGAAGAAGCACTTCGAAGCAAATGGTCGCCTGTTTCTTCGACAAAACTAATCATGTGGCGACTGTTCCGCTTGAGCAACGTAGGACGGTCAATTCTGAGTGGTACACCACAATTTGTTTGCCTGAAGTCTTCGGAGAATTCGAAAAACGAACAAGAGAAGAGAAGAAGACGAATCATTGTGCACCATGACAATGCGAGCTCTCACACATCGCCTTTTTGACCGGCCAAAACTTCGAATTGATGGGTCAACCGCCGTACAGCCCTGACTTGGCCTCAATGACTTCTTTTTATTCCAGCACATCAAGAAAAAAATGCGTGGTCAACGATTTTCGTCGCCAGAAGATGCTGTTGAAGCGTTCAAAAACCATGTTTAGGAGAAGTCTCAATCGGAGTGGAAAAAATGCTTCCACAATTGGTTTGAGCGCATGCAAAAGTGTATAAATCATGCTGGAGAATACTTTGAAAAACAATAAAATCATTTTTGATGATAAATATTCGCATTTTCATTATGAGGCCAAAAATATATGTATCAGCTCTTGTGTTTTTCATGTTTTCAACTGGCTTTTTTGCACATCCAGAAGTTTTGGGTGGCCACGCCTAACTTAATTTTTTTTACTAGATTATTTTTGAATAAAAAACAAATCTCTATTAGTCGCAATTGTAACTGCATGCTCACGGTCTAAATACGGCGTCAATCACTTTACTTCTCTAACGTAAAATATTTTCCACTCTTAGGCAAAAGGCTAAAACCGGAATGCCGATTAATGCCGGTTTTTTACTTAAAACAAGATCCGGCAGTCCACAGTCACTGTGAGTGTGACAAACAAGAATTGTTTGTCACTACAGTCAAAATAAGCAAGGGACACTCAAACCTCATACAAATAAGCTCCAGATGTGAGGACTTGCAGCTATAGAAGCTATACTTAAACAAATTAAGTAAATTTGTCCCGCCAGGCTCGTACTATAGTCTTTGTTGCTTGTTTTGTTTTATTTAAATATTGTCCTATCTAAATATAATTAGTGTTACTTTTATCTATACGCATCACATTAATTTAGAAGTCTTTTAAATAAACGTCGACTTCAGCCGGTTTTAAGGCACAAACGCTCATATTTTCTTTAGCCGCATTAGCCGAAATTTTCAAGGTGGCTTAGACCTTTGGCTATAAATCCATTTATGTAATCTCGCCTAAATTTCGAAGGGGCGAGACCCGCAGTGGCGTGGGACATTGCACAGATTTTAAGCTTTTACTTGTCAAAATATAGTTTAGTAGTTATGTTTTAAACATTTGACTTCAGTAAGTCCTTTATAGTCGTCCAATATAAGTTTGCCTGTTTTTTACTTTGCAACGCCTTAAAATAATCGTGGAAGACCCTTACTAGATTCGTAGATAGTGTAGCCGCAATACTGCCTTCTAATCAAATACTCAAATGAAAAATATGCAGTAGTTATCGGTCATATACATTTCATTTTGTGCATAAATTTAAGTGCATATAAACGGGATTTGCATTTCCAAAAACACGGTTACATGCATCGGCAGTGTTTATAGCAAAACTCGTTTAGTTGCATAGATGGGGCATATATAAGAAATTAATTCTAAAAACGGAATGAGAACGAACATAACATTTTTTTCTTACCATGTAACTAACTACCATAAAACAAAACTATATAAAAATAAATTCAACTTTATTTCTGTACTTTGCAAATTATCCAGTTAAAAATGTATTTTATTGATATCAGTGCATACTCGTATAAGTACGAAATCAAATAAAAATTAAATGTACACGCAGAGAAAAAACATGGTTACTACTTCGTCGCAACCATAACATTGTTAACTGAATTTATTTTTGACAATAATATAATTGCTGCTATATTAATATTGTTGAAATGTGACAATAGTATTATTGCCAAATTTAAAAATGAAAATATGGTTATAGCAACAAATATTTGTATTGTTGCTATTGGTTAGTATGTTAACAATGATATGATTACGGCAATCATACTGTATGATTGTAATTTTTCTTCATTTAAATATGCTTTTTACAACAAATGTTATTGGTACGGATCTAATGCAATAATAGTACTTTTTTTTATCGAAATTAAAATTTTTTAAACAAGCTGCTTTGGTTTTTTTTATCTGAAATATTTTTTATAAAAACGCTTACGTTTATTTAAACTTATTTTTTCTACTGTGAAATAAATCACTCCTATTATTTTGAATTTAATGTATTTTTGAATAATTTTCATAATTCAAATCTATTGTTGACAACTTAAACCAATTCTAATAAATTATGTTGGGGATCATAGTATAATTGTGTGTGATCATACTATGGTTGTAGGCATCATAACATGGTTGAGTGTGAATCATACTATGGTTGTGAGGACCATAATATGGTTGTATATGAAACACACTATGGTTGTGAGGATCATACTATGGTTGTGGAGATCATAGTATGGTTGAGTGTGAATCATACTATGGTTGTTGGGATCATAGTATGATTATGTGTGAATCCTACTATTGTTGTGAGGATCATAGTATGGTTGTATTTGAATTATTCTATTGTTGTGAGGACCATAATATTGTTGTAGCACAACCATATACCCAACAATAGTATTATCCTCTTCGAATATTGTCATTAAATGTTATTTCACGTTAAATTTATATTGTTTTATTCTAAAATCAATTCGCAAATGCTAATACGGATGTTTTATATTTACATCACAAGTACCGGGTGATCAGTCTAGAGGTATTTTTTCAAAACAAAAATTCAAATCAAGTGTGGAATCTTTGTTGTTAATTCGAAAGGACATTTTATGCCATTTATTTATTAAATATAATTTCCTTCAAATGTTAACAGCGACTAAGTCTCAGCATGTCCAATCGGAAGGTCCAATTTTGGATGACTCGTTCGAGCATTTCGACCGGTATGGCGTTCATGACACGCGTAATGTTGGCTTCGAAACCTGATTCTTAGCTGGTTTGTCAGCGTAGACTTTGGACTTTACGTGGCCCCAAAGAAAAAAGTCTAAACTCGTGATATCACACGATCTGACGGCCAACTCACTCACAAATACGTGAAATTAGCTTCTCTTTGAATAAATAAATAAATCCATTGTTTGAGCAGCTGTATAGCAAGTGGCACCGTTCTGTTGAAATGAAATACCGTCAAGATTACGGGCTTCAATTTCAGGTAGCAAAAAGTCCGATATCAAGGCACGATAGCGAGTACCATTCACAGAAACGTTCCGGCCATCATCATTTTTGGAAAAATATGGACCGATGATTCCACCAGCCCATTAACTGCACCAAACCATGGTTTTCTATGGGTGACAGCTCTCGAACCTCTTCTGGTTGCTCTTCAGCCCAAATGCGAATATTTTATTAATTGGCGTTGCCGTTGAGCCAGAAAGGCCCCTCATCACTGAATAAACCGTTATTCGAAAACAGCGGATCTTCTCGTTTCTCATTTCCATAATTCAGTTGCATAATTTGGAGACGTTGTTGCGGTGTTAGTCTTTCTATGATAAAATGGCAAACAATACAGAAAAGGAAAAAATAAAGTTTACGCAACTCACGCGTAAACTCTGAAAAAACCCCTATGGACAAAATACCTCTAGATGGATCACCCTATACTTATGCAAACGCTCTCAGTTGAAAACTAATTACATATTCTTTTCTCTATTGAATTAAAAAGAAAGGACTTACACCTTTTGAACGATATTGTATTTTTTATTTATGAATTGAGAATTATGTGTGCTTTTTCCGACAAAAAATCGTTTTTTTTAATTGTTTCCGCATTTATAACTCTAGCGATTATTTAATGAGGGAACCCACATGTGCTTTCATTAAAAAAATACACACGTTTTCTAAGGAGTTACTTACTTAATTTCCACAACAGCTTATTAAGGAACAAGGGAAAACTTATCTGAAATCAGTAAGCTGTGCACGGCATAATTGTAATACCCTGACCCCGGGACCTTGTTTATGCATTTGTTAAATAAGTTTTTACATGGCTTTGATATTTTTCTCTTACTCATACATTAGCCGACATGGCGCGGTTAAGGCCCCGCTAAAAATTTGTTAGATGATCTTACCCGGAGTTTAAGTTGGGTTTACTGGTATGATAGTCGTGCACTTAAACCATCAGACCACGGCGGCCCACAATATAGACGCAAAGAAAAGATATGGTTACACTATGGCCACCCCAACAATAATATGTTCTCTACAATAAAAGCATGTTCGTCGCAACCATAGTATTGTTTTTTGAATTTCATTTTGACAATAGTATGATTGCGACAATATTCCTATTGTTGAAATGTAACAATAGTATTATTGCCAAATTTAGATATGAAAATATGGTTGTAGTTACCATATAAACATGGTTAGTGCAACAAAAGCAATGGTGTTTAAAATTTACGTTAACAATAATTTGATTACGGCAATCATACATAACAAAACAGGTTTTATAGAGCATACATGTGTGTATGTGTGTATGTTTTCTTTGATATACAAAAAAACCACATACACACGATACAGTGAATGGTTGCTGTCCTTTAAAAAAACAACAACAATCGAAAGGTAGCTCGAGGGATTTTTATTGTGTTTACTTTGTTCGGTGAAATACTCTAATACCGACTGGTTCTCGTTTGTTTAAAATCTGCCTGCACTTAAGTATATAGCCATTGATCATGGTTTAATCACATTCGTTACTTGGTGTCTACGGATGGTGAAGTAGCATTCACCCCTGCTGGCAACTAAAAGTATTTTCGACTGCCGTTGGAATATAAATTGTTGTTTCTTGAATGAAATGTTCAATAAAAACATGGCTTCAATCCGGCTATGAACTAATAGGAATGCAATTGAAAATAACATACTTAATAAAAATCTCTATTTTTGAATAACACAATAACCAATCCTAATAAATAATTTGGGGATCATAGTATGGCTGAGTGTGAATCATACTATGGTTGTGGGGATCATAGTATGGTTGCGTGTGAATCATACTATGGTTGTGAGGATCATACTATGGTTGTGGAGATAATAGTATGGTTGAGTGTAAATCATACTATTGTTGTGAGGATCATAATTTGGGGATCATAGTATGGTTATGTGTGAATCATACTATGGTTGTGGGTATCATAGTATGGTTGCGTGTGAATCATACTATGGTTGTGAGGATCATAATATTGTTGAGTCACAACCATATACCCAACAATAGTATGATCCTCTTCGAATATTGTCACCCCAACCATACTTTTTTTCTGCGTGTATTGAAGTTTTTATTAAAATGCCTTTTTTGCACAAATACAAGTTTCGGTCATTCGACTTTAAAATGACTTTGTGACCAGTAATATTCCAAAATAAATTGTATTTAAATTTTTGCCTTCAAATCGCTTTTCAATGGCAGACACAACTTTGCTACTTTGTTCTAGGTTATCTGGGAATAAGTCCTATCTGATATTTAATTTGTTTTTCACAACCTGGCCGTCAATAACTTCCAAAGGGATGGTATATCCATCCGACTTTTCACTTTTGATGAACTTTATTTGTACAGATTTTAATTATTGCTGAAAATTAAAACTGTGCAGATAAACGATTTTTCTGCATGCAATTTCCTCAAAAGTTCTTTATTTTTGGTGCATAAAGGCTAGTATGCTGCATATAAACAAAATGCATTAAAACATTTCGGGTATTTAAGGTGTCATAAGAAAAGTTGAGTTAGGGTGCACAAAGACAAGAAATGCTTGCAACCGGCGTGTAAACTGTATACGCTTGCTTTCCTATTAGACGACATGGTAATCGGTTGCATTCACGTGAAACCATATTTATGAAAACCCTTCCATAGCTCCATTCGAGTACATCCTACACTTTTTCAAGAAATTATTCGTATCTACCCTCACACGCTTCTATCCATCCATGCATACATTCATCAGTCAATTGTCCGACTTACGTCATTGTACATACATATGACGTATGTTCGCTTGAACTTATGTAGCCATTCAACAGTTGACTTCCCCACGTTTCTTCTGGGGGACATAAGTTTCTGTCAATGAATGAAAAGTTGTAGAACAAAATACTTTTACAGAATATTTATTTTACTTTTGCAAAATAATACTTTGAATATTTAATAAAAGAAAAACAGAAGAAATCTGCAATTGCCGTTGGCTAAGAACGCAGTGTACGTACACACTGGCTGAATAAATCAAATATTCCGTATTCAATTACAAATTGGCGAAATGAATACTTGTCTGAGGGGAGGATGGAGCGAATTTCACACAAAGGGGCAAATTCATAAAAACTTTAAAAGCAAAAAACAACAGTTCACAGACAACAGTTCACATTCGACGTTGTCAGATGAAGGATATTTCAAGGTATTGGCCGCAATAAGGGAATAACAGTCGTTTGTGATTGTAATTTAGAAAAGGGTTCGCACTAGGTAAGCAGCAACATAGATAGCAAGTAAAAATGGCAATAAGTTTCGATTCAACCCTCCACCACTGACCCGCAAGTTCTGAAGTCATCGTACAGATCCCCTGCTAAAACCATGAAAACCCCCGTGTCAGAGAAAAACACATCTCAGATCGAATATAAGGTGTGGTCATTATGCTACCAGTCAGATTATGTGGAACATTAGCTGGTAATGGTACAGTTAATACTGGATCTGTACGGAATCTTAAATCTGATACCGCCGCTGAAAAGGAGCTTCTAGAACTGTTGTACTATTTTGGTAAACTAGGTACGGTCCTTCGGAAAGTTATGCGTAGCAACCATATAAATATGGTTGGTGCAACAAACGTATTGTTGTTTAAAATTTACGTTAACAATAATATGATTACGGCAATCATACCGTACGGTTGCGAATATGAACATAACAAAACAGGTTTTATACAGCATACATGTATGTGTGTGCGTATGTTTTTTTTTGATATATCAAAAACACACATACACACGATAAAGTGCATGATTATTGTCCATTATAAAAAACAACAACAATCGGAAGGTTATTCGAGAGATTTTTATTGTGTTTACTTTGTTCGCTGAAATACTCTACTACCGACTGGTTCTCGTTTATTTAAAATCTGCCTGCACTAAAGTCTTTAGCCACTGATCATGGTTTAATCACATTCGTTACTTGGGGTCTACGGATGTTGAAGTAGCATTTACCCCTGCTGGCAACTAAAAGTATTTTCGACTGCCGTTGGAATATTTATTTTTGTTTTTTTTGAATGAAATGTTCAATACACAATGGTCTCATATCTGGCTATAACCTAATAATAATGCAATTTAAAACAACTTACTTGGTAAAAATCTCTTATTTTGAATAACAACATTACACAATCCCAATAATTTTGGGGATCATAGTATGGTTGAGTGTGAATCATATTATGGTTGTGGGGATCATTAATGGTTGCGTGTGAATCATACTATGGCCGTGAGGATCATACTATGGTTGTATGAGAAACATACTATGGTTGTGAGGATCATAATATGGTTGTGGAGATAATAGTATGGTTGAGTGTGAATCATACTATTGTTGTAAGGATCATAGTATGTGGGGATCATAGTATGGTTGTGTATAAATCATACTATGGATTTGGGGATCATAGTATGGTTACGTATGAATCATACTATTGTTGTGAGGATCATAATATTGTTGTGCCACAACCATAAACTCAACAATAGTATGATTCTCTTCGAATATTGTCACCCCAACCATACTTTTTTTCTGCGTACGTGTGCTCTGACCCATAGAGTAGCAGAGCTTTTGGATAGCCCTCGCGTTAAACGGCAATAATGTCTTCGCTATGGTCCATCAGTCCAAGCCCCAAGCCTTATCAAATCTTGCAAATAAATTCGCTTTTAATTTCCTAATTAAATTTGTTTAAATTTGAGTAAAACATTTACTACTGTTCGCTTGTTCTGGTTATAAGGGGCGTTTTTCTTTTCCCTTGGTCCATAAATAGGAGTCTCAGGCGAGTCCTAAAAATAAATCCAAATTTTAGTTCCTTTCGAAAACAGCTAAAATCTAAGACCTCATATGCCCATATTTATTTTGGGTCCATGGGCCAACAAGTCCCAATTTTAGCCAAATTTAAAAAAAAAAAACGATATTTGGATTCGCAACAATATGTGCTTCAGTTTAAGTATACGTAACAGCGAAACTCGTACACCTAGTAAAATATTTTGTTCCACATTATATATTTTTAAAAACTGCACTACCAAAACCAATCTGCATTTTTTATTAGTGTAGTACTCGTATGTACTACAATTAACCGTAGATGCAAAGTTTAAAATGTATATGTGACAGCGTATAGAAAACGGGAACTAAGGGTAAAAAAATCAATTTTCATATTTTTTCTTTTTTTGATGTGGACACATCTGAGCATCGAATGAGACCGATCCCATGCCCCAAAAGTATTCCCTCCCAGAGATATGAGCGTTTTATCAAAGTGAGGTCGACGATTCTAAGCGCAAATAGAAAGGGACCTAATCTTTAAAATGGCTCTTCTGAACAAAACTGGTTTTTAACCTTAGGTCCCTTTCTATTTTGCGCGTCACATATATTAATTTCTTAAAATAAAGGCAAATACGAGTATTCTATGAAATGGCAACTTTAAACGCAAAACCCAACTTGTAAAATTTCAATGTATTTGGCAATCCTGTTTTAATTTGCATCTAACTTCATTTCATTTTGGAGAAAGTATTTGGGGAATTCCCTGAAATAAAATTTCGTCCCCGAATTTGGTTTATTGTGAATTATTTTAAAGAAAAGAATAACCAGAGTACTTATATAAAATGGGAAGACAAAGAGGATAAACCATGTTGAAGTAAGAAAATTAACTATTGAACATTACGAAAACAATAAATCGCTTCGAGAGATCTCTAAAATAGTAAATCGAAGCCGATCTACCGTTCAGTACACCTTAAAACGATACAGAACTGATAAAAGAGTTGAAAATAAGCCAAAAATTGCAAATAACAAATATTCTCCGTCAGTGACGAGCAGCAGGTCAAAAAGTATCCATTTTTAAGTGCGCCGAAGCTCGCAGCAATTGCTGAAAATGTTTTGGAAAAAAATGTTGCCCTGCACTGCTGTTGCTACTGCACAAGCTGCACGAATTTCAATGGTAGAAGAGCAAGACATAAACCTCTTATTAACAAACGCAATCAAAAAGAAAGCTACGCTTTGCCAAGGAGCGCCAATCAAAAAATTTTCATTTTGAAAGAATGTGATATTCACTGACGAGAGCAAGTTCAACCTATTTGGTTGAGATGATAGACCCTATGTATGGCGAAACCCAAATGAAGCGTTCCTTGCCAAAAACATGAAGGCCACAGTAAAGCACAGGGGTGGATCAGTAATGGTGTGGGGTTCACTCTGCATCCGGTCCTGGTGTATTACATATTTTTGAGGATTTAATGAATCAGACTATGTATCCTCACATTTTGCAAGAAAGTTTGCCACGGTGCAAAGAAAAGTACGGTCTTGGTGACGATTTTTATTTTTATCAAGACAATAATCCAAAGCATAAGGCTTACTTATATATTGTGCGATCGTGGTTAGTATATAACTGTCCCCATGTCATGGATACACCAGCCCAGAGTCCAGATGTAAATCCTATAGGCAATTTGTGGAGCTATCTCGATTGGAAAATACGCCAGCATACCATATCCTTCAAGGATATGAGAGCTCTACAGGACGAATGGCAAGAAAGGTTACCAAGCTATTGTGAAAAACTTGTCAAAAGTATGCCTAATATATTACTGATGGTCAAAAACAGTACTCGTAAAGGGATGCATACGAGGGCTGCTATATATATTATTGGCCTAAAAATGAAAATGCGAATATTTATCATCAAAAATGGTTTTATTGTTTTTCAAAGTATTCTCCAGCATGATTTATACACTTTTGCATGCGCTCAAACCAATTGCCGAACCACTTTTTCCACTTCGATTGAGACACCACCAAAACATGGTGCGGGAATAAAAAGAATTCAGTGGGTGCAAAGTCAGGGCTGTACGGCGGATGACCCATCAATTCGACGTTTTGGCCGGTGAAAAAGGCGCAGGTTTGAGCCGATGTGCACAATGATTTGTCTGCTCTTGTTCGTTTTTCGAATTTCTCCGAAGACTTCAGGCAAACAAATTGTGGTGTACCACTCAGAATTGACCGTCCTACGTTGATCAAGCGGAACAGTCGCCACATGACCAGTTTTGCCGAAGAAGTAGGCGACCATTTGCTTCGAAGTGCTTCTTCCACGAACAACTTTCGTTGGATTTGACTCGTATTTAAAGACCCACACTGTCGATTACTGCTTTGTTTCGGGCTCATACGCATAGATCCATAATTCGTCACCTGTGACGATCTTATAAACAAACGTCTTTTGAAGCACCGCGATCGTATTTTTTTAAAATGTCTTTGGCCCAATCGACACGAGCCTTTTTTGAGCGATTGTCAAATTGTGCGGGATCCAACGATAACAAACCTTTTTTACGGCCAGGTGTTCACGCAATATCGAATGCATGCTGGTGGAAGAAATGCCCATACCTCACGGTATGTCACATGACGATCTTGCATTATCAGTTCACGCACGGCATCAATGTTCTCTGGCACAACGGCCGTTATTGGCCGACCTTCGTCTTTGAGCGAGCGTCGGCTACTATTAAATTTCTTAAGTTTATTTTAAGAGTGACTAAACGCAATTTGTAAACGAGGAACGAGATGTTGACACTGTTGGCTTGCTACAAAGCCAGGAAGGACGAATTTGAATATCCTCGGCGAAAGAGAAATGGCTACCAACATGTTTAGAAGACACAATTTGTTTTGCCTTTTTTGTATGTAAACAAACATTTGTTGAGCTTATGCTGCCACATGATTCAAAATGTTGTTGAATGTTGCCAGAATACCATATTTCGAACGAACTAGGTAAAATAGCTAGTTACCCGAAAAGAACATGGCTGTTCTCTCAAAGGAAGCACGCCATTTTTGAAAAAAATGGTATTTTAGAAATTATGGGGATTGAAAAATTATCGGAACACAGCACAGGGGTGATTATTTTATTCGAATTCATTTGAATACCTTCGAAAGTGACTTCACAACATTTTTTTTAATTGTTAAATATTCCTTGACCAAAAAATTATCAGAACATTGATATTCGTTGCAGATGACGGTAAAAAGTCTATATTACTAATGATAAACATCCCTGTAACAGTCGCATATTTCGCCACCTTTTCGTTTCAGCTGAGTTCTACAAAACAAAAAATGCCCAACGGAATATACGATACCAAAGTTAAATTTCGTTTCCTTTTCTACATGAATTTCTTATGAGAGCGTAAATTTCGTTTAGGTAAATATTAGTCTTTACCAAAGGTAAATTTCGTTCGCTTCCCAACATGTTTTTCTAATGGGAGTACAAATTTTGTTTTAGGTGAATACTAGGCTAAAAATTCGCTGAAATCGTCATTTTGAAAATAAAAATAGTCAAACACAAAAGTTATGCAGTTTTCACATTAGATGTTTAATTCATTTCCGAGTGAATACTCTCGGATGCTATATGATCACATTTCTAGTTATTTCTTAAATAGGGGAATACTCGTACAGTCACCGCAGAATTTATACACACAGCACCACTTGTTAGACATGGTTTGTCGTTGGTGAAAGAAGATTTATTCTTACCTATTTTGTTTATTAAGCCGACTTGTCCTACACTCATTTCCTGAGCTATCTGTATTTATTATTGCACTATTTTGGTTATGAGTAAAAGATAAAAGATGCAAAATAAACATCGCTTTTGGTATTTGAGCTGCGTGATGTTTATTTCAATAACAATCATATTTATAGAGCAACCAAACAATTAATTTTAATTTTTTTGTGTTCTTGATCTGGCTGGAATGCCAATCCTTGCCTAAATAATTTTTCCGTAATGAGTTACTACAAAAACACGTAAAGCCCTTACATTATCTTACAAGGAACTTATAGTAAACTAAAGTTCGCCTTGCTAAACATTTGCAAATGTATATATGGCTTCCTTTTTATTTCAGATAATTTATGAGTTTTTAAAATGTCGTCAGTTTGGACAAATTTTGGTTTAAAAAACATAAGCAGCCCTTCACTTTACGTTTAGTGCATTTTTTCATTTGCAGTTTGAAATTTTAAACTGCTGAAAGAAACATGAAGTCAACATGTTATGCCTCATTTGCATATACTCGTATAATTGAAATCCACATTCGAGCAAAAACCTTTTACAAATTTGACAGGCAAAATCCAATGAAAATGGAATTCTGAGGATTTCGTTCGCATGTACTATGTATGTGCGAATGGCGTAGTGCACAAGTTTTTCCAGAGTTACATTCAACATTCATTTGGTTTAGATTTTCTGTTTAGCCAATTATTTTTTTGTTTAAGTCGGCGTTTCAAATATTTTGAAGTAGATAAAAATAATATTTTTTAAGTTCTGTGGGCGTTTTCTATAAAAACGAAAACATTTTCTAAAGGATGGAGCATCGAATGAGACTGATCCCATGACCCAAAAGTGTTCCCTCCCAGAGACATGCACGTTTTATGAAAGTGAAGTCGACGATTCTTAGCGCAATTAGAAAGGGACCTAATCTTTAAAATGGCTCTCCTGAACAAAACTTTTCATCAACTTTTCACTTTTTTTTTCTTTGTGATGTGGACAACATCTGAGCATCGAATGAGACCGATCCCATGCCCCAAAAGTGTTCCCTCCCAGAGGTATGGGCGTTTTATGAAAGTGAATTCGACGATTCTAAGCGCGAATAGAAAGGGACCTAATCTTTAAAATGGCTCTCCTGAACAAAACTGGGTTTTAACCTTATGTCCCTTTCTATTTGCGCGTCACATATGCAAATACAAAAATGTATAAGCTGCCACTCGCTTAAGTGCAAATTAAGGATAGTAGCCCAAAAGTCAAAAATTTTGGAATTTTGCTCGAGTTTGTGTGTAAATAACTTTACTCCACTCACTTACGTGCAAATTTAAGATAGCAGCCCAAGAATTTTGAGTTTTGCTCAAATGTTATTTTTATATGTCACACAATGCAGGCAAACTATAAAGTTTTTTTTATTTACGAGCAAATTTAAGATAACAGCCCAAGATTTTTGAGTTTTCCTCAAATATTATTTTAAAATGTCACACAATACTCGTACAGCCACAAAAACTA
Organism: Hydrotaea diabolus; assembly: GCA_963513945.1. NCBI lineage: Eukaryota > Metazoa > Arthropoda > Insecta > Diptera > Muscidae > Hydrotaea > Hydrotaea diabolus. Next base: position 109,965,857 of record OY740717.1, read on the forward strand.
TAACGTTTTTTCTATTTCGTTACAAAATCCCACTAAATCATCGTACAAATTAGTAAATTATAGAAAAATCGGCAACAAAAAGGCAGCCCTTCAAAAAGGAAAATGTCTAACATTTATGAATGCATTTTAGATGAGACGTATGTGAACCAGAGATGCATTAGTAAAATATACACTGAGAAATATTACTGGTTTAAGCAAACAAAAAGCAATCGCAAATGCATTAACCAGCATTATAAGCATTCCAAATGAGCTAAGATTAAAAAAATACAAGTGAACAAAGATTGAAATATTTGATTCGCAAACAAAAAAAAACACGTCGTATCCTAAACGCGTCACTCGTTCATATGTCTACAAACTTTTAACAATGAATTTAATATAAGTGTCATTTTTATGGCAGATAAGAAAATCGGATAAGTGAATATACTCGTAACACAAAAGTCATGCAAACATTGATGTGGCAGCTAAGTCAAAAAACTGTACTGCAAATGTTCAATATAGTGAAAGTGAATGGCCTTGTTGCTCACAGCACCACGAAAAAACATATAGAAAAATCTTTAATGAAAGCGTCGAGCCCCTATCATTACATGCTCCTCAAGACTTTACTGCAAAGCTTCAGAAAGCGGGCATGTCTATGTTTAAATGTCAGCATGCGCCAAGATCAGCTCGGAGAGATATGTAAGGAATTTTTTAAGAACTTCCTTAATACTCGTAAAAGTAAAAAACGTTTTATGGTCGCATTTTAAACTCCATTTAAATAATTATTTACATAGGTGACTAGAAGCCTTTAGATTGAAGAGTCAACTGACATTTCAGTCGCAAAATATTGAGGTATTGTTTATAGTATGCACTTTAGGGTAAACCGATTTGTGAGGACAAAATTTGTCGGTATTGTGCCATCGATTTTTAGAGAAAAAAAGTTTTTCAACGACATATCGAACAAATTGTTTTGACTTTTTGTCAACTTTTATTTTTAATGTGCTTCGATTCTCTCAGTCGTATTTCTATTCTCACGCACTCATATGTTTTTTTATGTTGTATGTGACAATGTATAGTTTATTTGTATTTATTGTAAGTACGCTTGAAAAGGCATTAATTAAAACAATTTTATTTCCTACTAAAAAAACCATAAAAATAAAAGTTGAGAACAAGTAAAAAAATTGAAATTTGGGCGTCTCGAAAATGAGTTTTTTGATATGTCGTAGTGGAGCTTTTTTCCTCATGCCAAAAGCTATCGAAAAATCGATTGCTAAATCGACCCACCCACGTCAAGCTAGTTATAAAATGCCAAAATATAGAGTAGACAACGAAATCTTAGACAATAACATATTTAAAGTTCCTTTCTAAATTTGACCTAAAAAATAAGAGGTTGCTCGTAGCGCTCTACGCTTCAGTTTACATAGATCGAAAAATTGGATTAGAGTTTTATAAAGGATTAAATCAGAAGATAGACCATAAAGTCAAGCTTCGAAAGAGTTAACGTACCATATCAAGATTGACAACAATCTTATTTAAATCGTGATTCGAGAGCGGAAGAACATGAATTCGGGAGACACTCTTATAAGGGGCGATACGGACCAATTTCATCAATGATACTTATAGACCTCGTACAATGCTCTATACTAAACTTTGTATAGGGGGGATATGCTAAACCATGGACCGATATGGTCCAGTTTTACAAGAGTTAATTATTGGACCCTCATAACGTACCATACAAAATTTAAATGATCGTGTTTCATCTCATTTTCCTGAATTCTAGATCACAAAAGCTTTGTATGATACTAAAACATGGACTGATATGGACCACCTCTTTGGCCTAAGTATGTAGAATGTACCGTATTGGTTCGTAATTGCGTCCCGCACTTTGATTACAACTATAGATGTGTGGCTCAAACAATGACTCTAATCTATTGATTTACTTATATTAAACATGGGGATTTTCTCCATTCCTTTAAGGCTTTACAATCATCCGAAGGAAGTCATAATACCCTGCACGACAGTGTGCTATAGGGAGATAAACAATTCTGAACATATTTAAAAATCATCAACTTTTGGTCCATGTTCATGAATAGAGCATGCCCATATCCAAACATAAGATCACTCAAAAGTTGAGGTTCTGCCGCTCCAGAAGGCTTGACTAAATCCGATTGTGATCAAATTTAACATAATGCGTGAGCGACATGTTAACAATTCTAGCAAAGCTTGACCAGAATGTTCTATCTTCTTATATTGTCCCCCTACAAATGATCATTCCAATTTGAAGTCCTGGCACTATACAGAAAACATTTCAATTATGATATAGCGCAAACGTAGCTTAGAGCGTTAAGTGCGACCCATAACTTTTTCTAGCGAAATTGGACCTTGTCGGTATTTTCATATAACCCTAACGAAATATGTCCCTCCTCTTAAAATCGGCGCTACCCGACTTTAAATTCTTTTACATGTTTTACTTATGTGTTTCAGTAAAATTTGTTTTAAAAATAAGTATATTTTTGGCTTTGTTTGGTACCATCGGGATTAAAAAAATAAATTTTCAAAGAGCGAAAAGTTCAAAATGAAACTACCTGGTTTACATTCCTCTTTCGCACTAAAAGTACAGTATAACATAGGGAGGGTCATGTCGAGAAAATAGAGGAAAAGATAATGGAAAATTTTTACTTAACAAAATTTGATTAACCGATTGGCTTAAAGTCAGTAAAACATAATCTAATTACCGATCAATTAGTTGTGTGAACAATACGATTAACGTATTTGTCATCTTGTGGTATTTCAAACTCAATATCCATTACGATTATAAACATTTGGTGGTAGTAACGGAAATTCTTCTTTTGCAACGGAAGTTCTGTAGATCTAACCGATTTCCAATTAGGTTTTTTTTCTATGTGACGATTAATTTAATATCCGTTGCAACACTTTGAAACGTCTAAAGTCGACTTAACCTAAACCCTATCTGGTGTGCACAGGCTTTCGAGACATTTGATCAACCTTGTTTTAGGCATGTTTGCCTTATTGCAGAATTCTGCAAGCAGCTCAACTCACTGTCAGAAAAAACATTATTGTAGCATTCTTGTGGCGATGAAGTTTGCATTCTTCTCTGCTTTTTATATCGTATTGGACGTAATAATGATCAACGCAATTAGAATATCTGCAATACATTGGGGGATACAAGGACTTAAGTTTGAATATCGATTTTGCGGAAAGTGAGCTTTCAAACCCATTGTCATTCAGCGCTGACTTTTTGACCTTTCAAGGGTGAAGAACGCTACTAACCTATGCATTAATATCATTATGACCCTTACATCCAAATCTGACTTCAAAATTTAAAATCTTAAAAATGATAACTTTAAAAAAAATATGGTTCAGAAGGTTAGTTTTTATACCCTCCAACATTCGATGAAGTGTTTACTAAATTTGACATTACACTTGCAACTCCTTTTTGACAAACAATCTATTCCCTAGAGTAGTGACAAATAAAACGTATTTGACGTTAAATGACTTTAGAGTTTCCTAACTTGGCATCACTTTAAAATATCTGTCAAATACTCGTAGCTTATTGTAAACAAGACAATTAATTGGGGGGTTTTTAGTGAAAAAAACATCGAAAAGTTAAAATTCATATTGTATACCAAAAGCGATCGCGGATAATCGAGAGACTAACATTAAATCTTCATATGTATATAAAATAGAGATGCAGCTGTTGAGCCCTTATTTAAAGGTAGTGTTTTCTATCATAAAAAATTTCTTCCGGCGACGGAAAAAAAAGGAAAATTCCTTTAGTTTTTGGTTATTATAGATGAGAAATTTTGCTTTACGCATATTTTTTTCATATTTTCCACTAAAATATGCTTCTTCTTTTAGTAGTATTTAAAATGAATGATAGCAACACTTGGAGCTACACTAAGAAACACAGACTGTCCTAAAAACATCTTAACCTGTTTTCTAAACATATTTTCTTAAGTTTTAATAGCGTCCATCCTTGATTCATAAAACTTACTTCTGGCAAATTGCATGGAGATCGGTCAGCATTTGCGACCTGTACTTTGATAGCAACCCTTAGATGGACTGACGGGCAGACAGACTTCGGTAAATAAAATCAGCTGGTGATTATACGTCGGTCGGCATATTAGCATGGATGGGTCTAGCTAAAATGTTTTTGGTAGTTTGCCACGAAACCAACTTATAATGCACTGTTCCACAGAGTGGTGCAGGAAATAAAGACACCAATTAAAATTCAAATGATTTTATTTTGAACACAATATTACAGGTATAAAATCTGCTGATTGTCGACAATAATCAGCAGATTTTATACTGTTTTCATAGTGTTTGTAAGCGAAGCTATCAAGTTTAATTTTACAGATTTGGAATTTGAGTTTAAAATTTCTGTAAACATTTTAACCAGGTCCTTCGACAACATTGTATACTACAAAAACAAATTGCCTGTTGTTCGTTGAAATAAAGAATATTCCATTTAAAATTCAGAAAATTCAACAATTGAAATTCAGAAAAATCAGCATTTGAAGTGCAGAACATTACTCAGTCCAAATCTACGGAAGGCGACAGTTACAATCTCTAAATAAATATTGAGCCAATAACCCTTGTATAGAATGAACTCTACTATTGTCAGTAGAAAAAACTCAATATTTTAGTTAGTTTTGAAATCTTTAAATGTTGTTATCAATATTTTTTCCCATCCCGGGATCAAGGGATTAGAGATAATTTATTTGCCGAGTCAAGGGAAGTTAAAAATTACGGGTAATTGCAAATCCAAGTTGGATGTTCCGATAAGTTAAGTTTTATATCCCGAAAGTACCATTCATTTACCTCACGGTTATTTGAAAGCTTTGAAGAGATTATTTCAAAACCCCAGTCTATTCGAACTATTTCGGTTCGTCTGTCCATCTTTTAAAGTGCTGCTCGCTACCGTGAACTGGGAACAAACATCGTGGAAAATCGATCGGGTCACTCCTTGTTTAAGTATAGCTTCCATATAATCTAGTAACTTCCGATTTGGGACCTGATTTGAAACAGTAAAGTTGTATCAGATTGGATTGGTATGTGGCCTAAGTTCGCACATAAAATAAATCCCGCTGAAATCGATAATATCGGTCTATGTTTTGATATAGCTCCAATACAAATGTACCCTTCGCTTAAATCACAGCTAAATTCGGTAAGATCTATTTCAATTTTTGACGGTCTTGCACTAAATGAGCCATTTATATCAAACCAGAGAATGAGCTTTGATTTGTTTCACTTTAGGGAGAAACCAATAAACCAAAGATCCATGACAATGTGGTTAAAGGTGAGGTTCTATGGCATGCTGAAGGTGTCGCCTGGCTCTCGTCTTTCCCTACTCGTTTAAAAGCAGACTCTGTTTAACTTACGGGATATTCATCATAGTTCGATTCCAATTGATCACTGGCACTAAAGATTTCCTCCGGTTGACTGGCTGAGCCTCCTATGCCCGAGGTCAGAGTTCGTTTATCCAACGGCAAGTCCGCTGTTGCTTGCGACAATGACAAATCGTTGCTGTTTGCAACATGCAACAGGCGCTTCGGATAGTTTCTCGTTTCAAGATGACACAAGTACGGCTGGATCTCTTGCAAAGTAAGGGCCAGTAGTAGAAGTGTCGCCCAGTTGCATGATGCAATTCTTCGGTTCCAATTCGCCCGTATGTGATAGCGGTGTTGATGCATACTAATTAAATGCCGTAACAAGGGTTTCGTTGAAGTCAGAGGAAGATGAAGCTTTGTCGCGAATATTTGCACTCCTTGGATCGCCGAAAGAAAGTGTACTGAATGGGATGCAGTCGTCGGCGGGTCCTTTTATAGTTTGAAATGAAGCAGTCATTACCAGCAATGTCTGGCGTTCTTCGCCTGATGACTTTCAATTATTTTCTGATGTTTCGCCATCGTAAATCCCTGCTTATGCATGTCCTTATGTTGTTGCCTTTTTTGGTGTACAAAGAAACGCTTTTTCACTTGACTTCTCCGGATTATCCCGCGTGCTTGTTGGTGTTATTGAATGAATGAATCATTTGCTGGTGTACTGGGACATGTAGGTGTTGCTGCATGTGTTAAGGACACATATGGATGTGTGACATGTATGTGTGTGACCCTGCCACAACCAGGCTGAAATACATCGATAATGATGTCGACGTTGTTGTAATTATTGGTCAAGATTAAGCGATATCCATTGATGTCGTTGTAACATTATTAATAGACGACATACATACAGAAGCACTTAAGCCATCCCCCGTCCCACCTCAATGACGTGACATTCAACTGGTGGCTGTATTGGATCAAGTCACACCTACTATCGTCCCAACAATCAAAATGGCCAGGACCATACATTATGTTGCACTCAAACGGGTGGTGTTTGGATAGGGAGAACGTTTTTCCTTTCCTACTATACGAGGTCTTACTTAACTGTGGTCACTCCTCGGGGAAACTGTGAATGAGTTGTACATACACACATGCATACTCCATTGGTCCATTACAAACACTTACAGTCGCATGTATGTATTTATGGTTGTTGATCAGAATGGTTGCTCAAGCCGAATAACGCTGTAGGCTAATGACTCCTTATGGATTCAGTTTAAATCCTAATACACAACCCTATATCAAACTTTTAAAGATCGTGATCTCAAAGTTCTCATGTCCGACAAATTAATTATTGAACATTTTAATAAGACTCTATGGTGACCATCAACTAACCAATTTGTCTTATGCATCTATCTTTTTATCTCTGATAAATTAACCAAATGGTATGTACTTATACTTATACATTACTGCTAACTTTAGTCCAAAAATATTCCACTAAGGCACAAGGGGAACTTCTCTGAAATCAGTGAGCTGTGCACGATTTAACTTTTAAACTCCCTGACCGAATGCTTCTGTTTAAGCCGGTTCCGAAGGGCTTATGCATTTTATAGAAAATGTTTTACTTGTCGACAATTTAATTTATTGGCATTAAACCTTCAATGCCTAAGTTCAATTGAGGTAATCTCTACAACCACTGCAGCGAATGGTCTTAGTCAGCGCAATCACTGTCCGACAGGATGCAATTCTCATTTGTTTCCACCTCACGCCATCACCACTGCTCGGTCCATTGATTTTGGGTAAGATTTTGCCCTTGAACGTACTCTGCATTGCTGAATCGGATTTAGCAAGTAACTACTTTGCAACAAAATCCTTTATGGTAATTATACCCTGCACAAATCTGTGGAACAGGGTATTTTAAGTTAGATTCGCAGAAAATGTTTGTAGCTACCAAAAATATTTGAGCAAGACCCTCCTTTAAGCATACCGAACGTTAAAGTTAGTTTGCAATATGGAAATCTGGCAACATTGAACAAAACTGTGGAAACTCACTTTTCAGTAGAGAGAACTGACCATTTCGGTTGAAGAAAACGATGATTGGTAATCGTAACAGATTAAGATGATTATTGAAACTGAATTTGTACATGTATTGGTTGTTGTTATAGACTATTAGTTATAAATACTTTTTAAAACAACGTAATATTTTACCGCCTAGCAATGGGTCAACTGATCAGTAAAATAAATACGTCTTTGGATAAATGTTTTGATAAGCATTGCAGGGATGCTCCAGTCGGAAAAGAATTAATTGCGATATATAACAAAATTTATTGTCGAGCTTTGGGTCGCCGTAGCTAGGGAAAAAACCAGAAAAATTGTTTGTTATTTTGAATAATAAGGTGGAGTATCTATGGCAAAAAATCTGATCAAGTCTGAGTAATGTCGCTAAATAACAGTTAAGCCTCTTTCTATATTCTGAAAAAATATTTTTTTTATTTATATTTTATTATTTGTATTTGTAGTTCGTACATTCATACGGCAGTATCATTTGGAAGCATTGGCCGTCTAACCCAAGAAACTTATACATTTTTTGGGATTTCGAAATATGTTTTCGTCGTAAACTAAGTTTTTTTTTTTGTTGTGACTAAAACCTATAAAATATTAAAGGTTTTATACGTTGATGTATGAATAAATAATATTTTGTTACGACAGCCAACTAAACAGGGTTTGGTCACTAAACAAAGAACACAAAGAACTAGCCTGTTGTAACCACCAATTATTGGTACCAAAGTAACATGTTCATCACAATTGGTTCGTTGTCATACTCGCCAAGTGTCGCAGCCAGTAGTTAAACCGAATTCGGTTAGTATAACTGAGTTATTTAGCACGTCGTAATATTTTTCAAAACTGCCTAGGGGAAACGGCCATATTGCCACAACCCTTCTGATACCTTCCACACAAATGAACCATTGCGCCTACTTTTGGTATTATCGAACTATTTTGTATCCTATTCACATCGTTATCCGTTTTACTAAGTGACAAATAATTACATTCCTAGCCCTTCTGGCACCTCCCACAAGAATGTCTTTTGTTCGTGCAGATTAGGACACACATAACTTGTCACCCAGTGCATTAATTTCGCTTAAATTATGAATACCGGTATTTTTTTTATAACAGATTTGTACTTCCATATCAAAAATGGGATTGACACGCCCCGTTATGATACAAATGCACCATTCCTCTCACTTTATTATTCTTTGAAAATCTTTCGTGGCACTCATTTGATCTAGCTCAAAAACAAAACTTAAGAACAAAGTTATAAGTTATAACTTGGTGACAAATAATTGGACCCGAAGGGGCGTGACTAGGATCACGCCCTTTCGGGTACCTCCCACACAAACGGCACTGTTTAAATGAACTTGTCACCCAGTGCATGAAATTGCCATAAATTGTGAGTTTCATTATATTCTCATAACGGCTTTATACACGTGTACGAAGAGAGTGGATGGCACGCCCCATTGTAGTACCTCCAGTGCAAATACACCATTCCGCCCACTTTTAATATTTGAATTATATTTTGCTTAATATTTGTAATTAGCAAATATAATATAAATTAGACCAGCTGACGAAAATTTGAAGCCTTAACCTCATCCCTCCTTACATCTTCCACACACACTGTACTACTATCCGAGCGAATATTAAAATCTAGCACTTTTCACTCAATCGACCCTTTACGAGACTTTGATAAAATCGGTACTCTTCAGACAATGGAGGACAAAAGGAAGACAAATGTTAAGTATCGTAATTAAGTATCGTTTTTATTACTTTTTGAAATTTGAACATTTTTATAACTTTTCATACCCATTTCTATTTATATTGGCATCGTGTTGAATTAGTATTGCTCTCTCATATTTTGATATTTTGCCCGTTTGGGTCCTATTTTTATTCACACTTCTATTTTCTATGCCATCCTGTTGATTTAATATTTTTCACTCACATTTTCAATTTTCGCCTTTTTTGCCCCCTTTTTTTGAATGTCATCCTGCTTATTTAATACCATTTTTATATATCGACTGTTTTGGTCATTTATTATCTCATATATTTCTATTCCCATTGTCAACGCCATCCTGTTGATTTGATATCCTTTTATCACTTCTATTTCGGCCGTTTTCAACCCTATTTCCTCCACTGTGCCATTTTGATATTTCGCCGTATCTTATTGTATTAATACGAGTATTGTCATTCTCAGTTTCTGATATATGGGCCCCTTGGAACATTTGCGTGTTACTTTTTGTCCCCATTTATATTTATATATATATATATTATCGTGCTGATTTAACCTTGTTTTTCTCACATTTTGATATTTTTCCTTTTTCGGCTCCTTATTAATCACTTTTAATCGCCAATATTAATTTTGATGTCATTTTGTTTATTAATATTATTTTCTGCTTTCTGATACTTCGCTCAGTTTGGCACTTTTTTATCCCTCTTTTTCCTTATTTCTATTTGCCATGCCATCCTATTTATTAATCATGGTTATACTTACATTGTAATGTTTTCGGCCGTTTCGGCCTATTTTTATACATTTGAACCCACTTTATATTATTTTTTACCACCCCGTTTTTTTAATATGATTTTTCTCACATGTTATCTCCATTTAAGCTTTCCATGCCATTTTGGCAATTTTAATATTGTTTTCTTACTTTTTGATGTTCCACCCCTTTTGTCCGTTTTCGATCCCCATTTCTATTTGCATGCCTTCCTGTTGATTTAATATGGGTTTTTCTCACATTTCATTGTGCAACATTTTTTGGTTCATCGTTTCGGGCATAGTTTTGTCAATGGCTGCTGAAAACACATCCCAAAAATTGTTTTTTTGGCATAATACCTTTTTCCAATTTGGATTAAGTTTTTAAGTTATCGCATTTTTGGTTCAAAGGGGATTTTTAGCACTTTTTGATACTTTGAGACGGCTATATATCGGTAAACCGAACGAAATAATGATATAATGGCTTAGGAAAAGTTGTAGCTTTTGAATGGAATAATCAAAACAGAAAACAAACTTACATGAAAAAAATGGATCTACTGCCTCAAAATCCCACAAATGCACATTCATTTATTCATTGCCACCTTTTTTGGCTTAACGTTTTCTTATTTGTAACTCTATTTCAAATCAAACATATGTTTTTAAATCATTTTAAAAATACCAAGCGTGTTTTTTGTAGAGAGACAATTATAATTTAGTGCGAAAACATTTTAAAAACCAAGAAAGCATTAAAAATTTAATATCGGCAATATCAAGTGACAAGAATAAATGAATTTTGTGCCCTTTTTTATGCCCATTTATATATTCTATACCATTTTTTTACCCTTTTCCATCCGCATTTCTGTTTTTCATGTCATCCTGTTCACTAAATATGAATTGTTCTCACTTTGGGATTTTGCCTGTTTCGGCCCGTTTGTATCCCCATTTCTATTTTCCAGGCCATCCTGTTGATTTAATATGGGTTTTCTCACTTTTTAATATTTCGCCCGTTTCGGCCCTTTTTTATCTCTTTTAATTCCCAATTCTATTTTCAATGTTATTTTGTTTATTTAATATTGTTTTTCTCACTTTTGATATATCACACGTTTAGGCCTCCTTTTTATCCCTCTATTTTTTATGTCACTTAAAAATATTCTATTTTTAACTTCACCAAGAAACCCATTCTTGCAAACTAATGGGGATACCCTTTACCCGTTTTATTCAACTAACTATATTTGAACTAAAATTTACTAAAAGATTTAAGAAAGTACAAAAACTCCTCATTTTACCTAGATTGACACTTTTTAGCTCTAAATGTGTCCCTTAAAATACGAATTTGGCAAAGTACTTCGCATACACTCTTCATTTGTCAAAACGGAAAAACCCGCCACGTTTGTAGATGTTCTAGATAAGGAGGTAGGTGCTTATAATTTATCCCTGTCTATCGCCTTAAGTTTTCAAAAATCCCCAAATTTGGTGATTCTATCAAAAATTTTATGATTCTAGCTTTAGCCGTTTCAGCCTTGGCAGTGATGAGTCAGTCAGTAACGCAACAATATTATAAACACTCGTATAATAGATGACCCAGTACACCTTCTCATGTCGACTCTGTTATATGGTCTTGTAATTTAGCATTTACTCATTCTTGAGTGCATTCTTTAAGAAGGCCTTCCAGAAGGTCTTCACATTTTCAATATGAAAGTTCCAATAGGCACCTCTGTCTCCTTTAGTGTGGAAGGCATGCTGATCGCAATGCCTGGAGATTTACAGTATATAAGTATAAAAAAAGTTTGACGTTTACACGCAATTTGTGTAGGACAGTACGTCGCCTAGCGTAGTAGCCACCAGAAAGTCGTAGGTTCGAATCCCAGCGAAGGCAAATTAATAAAAAACGAGAATTGTATAATTTAATATTAAATTAGAATTTTTTTTATTAAATTTATAGGCATTCTTGAGGGCCTTGCTGGGACCTTCCTTTCCCGCTGGGTAATAAGTGCATTGTGATTGTTTTGGCTATTTTCAGTTGTGTTTTAGAAAATTGTATTATGCTCTCGCAAATTTAGCTTAATAATTCCAAAGATTTAACGAAACTGTTGAAGTAGCATATCCATTCCAAATTTGATTATAATTACCACTATTGGGACAAACAAACGAGTTCTTTTATAATTGAAGTATCACCCAGCTGACACTTTAAAACCAAGTGCCCAGATACTTGGACAAAACTTTATTTTAGAAGGAAAAGAAAAAGGTGTTTTTTTCCTTCGTTATGGACAAAGGGAAATTTTTCTCGTATGAAAATTAAAATGACAACAAAAACAATCCAAGCTGAAATTATTTCTGACAATTGAAACCTTTTCCTATTTTTCCTAAAATTAATTTCGTTAAGGTTTAAAAAATACACAGTGCAACTTGAAAAAATATCATATATTGCAAACCGTTCTGAATTTTCTCTTTACTCTCTAAAGCAAAGTTGTAGCTCTTGCCATAAAGAACAAAAGTTGTGAACATATAAAATCAAAAAAAACATCATCTTCAAGTTCAAAATCGATTAAAAAACTTGAAAAAAAATCGTTTTTTACCTTTTTCCCCCCGTCAGGTCCATAGGTAGCAAACCGTTCAAAACTCAAAGAACAATCAACTACAAAAATATACCTAAAATCTCAATAAACAACATTTTGATCATATGAACTTCTTAGGAGTGATTCTTAATATCGTTTAGGTAGCCGCAAAAGTGAAAAATTTCGCAAACATTTTATAATTTCATTTGTTTTTCTTTACTTCATTACATTGAGATACTACGCTACACATTACAAAAATAATATAAAAAGTAACAAGATCACCCTGTATAATGTTAATGAAGTATTTAAAGTTTATAAACATAGTATGAATATTTTTTGCCTCAGAGAGTAAATCTAAATTCCGAACGGCTTGCAATATACGAATATGATCCTACAAAAAGATCTTTTTTTTGCAAAACCGACACCGAGGTCCCTAATCATTGGGGGCCCATAAAAAAAAGTGCATGACATTGGGAAAACTGGGAGACACGGGAATATTTCCATGACATAAAAAATTACACGCAGTGTTATTTGCAAAAGTACTCTGTACGACAATAAAAAAAATCCCAATGGGCAAGAGGGTATATATCTTATTTTTTTGTAAGTTAAGCATCATCAATTTCGATTTAAAATGACCAGCATTATTCGGAAATAATTTTTATTAAATTTTTCTTTCAAAGCGCATTTTAATTGCAGCCATTTCTTAGTGTTCATCGCTGAATTGTCGCCGTTTTCATCGCTAAATTGTCCCAGGTTAGCTCGGAAGAAGTGCAAATGCAGGAAATAATTTTTTGGCATGTTGCAATTTTGAACAAATTTAGAAGACTTACAAAAGACTCTTCGGTTTATTACTTCTCATATGCAAAATCAGTTCATTGATTAGTAGATACGGGTACAACACCAATTGTGCTACAATAAGAAATGCAAATGACTTTTTTGTAAATCAATGTAGGAGGGCATATTAATAATTCCATGACTTTTCGAATAAAACACAGTTTTTTTTTGCAAAAAAAAATATTTTTCAACATAATCGTCTTTTAGCTCATTGCACTGAGTCCAACGTTTCTCCAGTTTTTGTATAATTATACATTCCAAAAAATATGATTTTTCGAGGTCTAAAAAATAGGCATTTTTTGATCTATAATTTCGTTCTTGGAGCTGAATCTCTTTCCACCGAGCCATTTCTTTAGGTTGGAATTAGGAAATAGTTACTTTGGGCTAGATCCAGAGAATATGGCGGTTGAGGTACCTATTTGTAACCCAATTCATGCAATTTTGACATTGAGACTGCACACGTGTGCACCCCGTGCGTCGTTTTTTTTAAACCCTTGTTAAATCGGTGTTTTTCCCTTTTGAAGGAAATCGATGGGGATTACCACGCGTGCATCGCAAAGAACTGTTGCCATCACCTTATTGGCCGACAAAGTCACCTTGGCCTTCTTCGGAGCCGGTTCACCCGGAGAAACCCTTGCTGGTCTCTTGTGGATTATCCCTCGTGCATCCCAAAGAACTGTTGCCATCACCTTCTTGGTCGACAAAGCCACCTTGTCCTTCTTCGGAGCCGGTTCACCCGAAGAAACCCATTGTTTAGAAGTTTAAAAGTGTTGCAATGGATCCATGTTCCATCCACAATTACAAAACGCCGCAAAAATTCATTTGAATTGCGGTTAAACAACCCGAAAAAATCCTTTGAAGTTGTCACACGATTACGTTTATGGCCAATTGAGAGCAAACGCGGCAGACATCTTGCAGACAGTTTTCTTAAACCCAACTGATCATGTCAAATCGAAACCACACTGCCATATGAAATGCCTATGGCATCAACAATCTCACGCACTTTTACTTCTCGATCGGCCAACACTATATCGTGGATTTTTTCGACATTTTCGGGTTTATTGACCTCAAATGGCCGTCCAGAACGTTCAGCGTCATTTGTACTTGTGCAACCACCACGAAAGTCACTAAACCACTTTTTTACCATTGAAATCGATGGTGCAGAGTCCCCATAGTATTTCTCAAGCTTTTCCTTGGTATGATTGGCGGTGTTTAATCAGCACTCGAAATTTACTTTTTTCTCTTATTAATAAAATCCAAAAGGTTGTTTGTTTTGAACAGCTGTTAAACATAAACTAAACCACGAAACTTTCTCAAAATTTGACAGTAGTCTTTTAACAGATGGTACTTGATGGGAGCAGTGTTGCATTTCATATAACCACGAGGGAAGTTGGAAAAGTCACGGAATTATTGATATGCACTCACATTTTATTTATGTATTTACTTTTTATTGTATAGAAAATTAAATTTATTTTATATGTATAATTGTGTTTGAAGATCATTTAGGCATATGTGACACCTGATCAGAAAATTATTCATTGCGGCCTGAAGGGTTCAAGTTTGGAATGACTTTAATTACACTAGGCAACAAGATTTGAAGAAAAACCTACGGCAGTCAACTACAGTTGATTTGGGGCTGCTGATCACAAATCAGGCCTCCGATTTGTCAGATTCGCTCTAGTTTAGGAGATATTCACATAAACCGTTATTTTTGATTTTGTTGAATAAAAGGACGCCTAACTGCTTTATTTGTCAACCGATATTCAAAATGAAATTGATTGATTAATATGTATCGCTTTAATTTCGGTTAAGTATAGGCATCTAACTTAGAGAGTCCTTGACCGATCTCGTTCAAAGTTTGTGACTAAACTACTATTCAGTAAGACTAAGCTTGGTGCGAGATTCATCCCGATCGGAAGACATCGATTCCAAAAGTTGGGTCACAGCATATAATTACATTTTGCTTATAATTCTTTATAACTGTATAACTGTTAAGGAAAAAAGGGTAGAGGCTCGTCGGCAGCACACATATGTGGTAGTGACAAGTCGTCTCGCTCTAGCGACGAAACGCGCGTCTACTAGACGGTGATGTGTTCGATTTAACTTCGCTGGCTTACTTTTCCTTACCCATATGAAAACAAAACAGCAAATCTGATCTAATTAGCTTGTGGAGTAATTCACTCTTTCAAATATAATAACAAACCGAACCGAAAATACCTAATATTCGTCAATACTTATAAAAACTTCGAAAAGGGGCTAGAAATGCACACAAATAAATTAATGTCTTCTTTTTCACTTCACTTCACTTACATCAATAAGTCTTTTTCATAAATAGCTTCAGACTATTCCTGTTATCCGTTTCGACTGCTAATAATGTCAAACAATGTTGACATTTCTGTTCAGTAAGGTTTGGCAAGTCGTCATAAATGGTATAATGCCAGAACAACGGTTCCCATTTGTAGAAATTGACTTTAAAAAATATAAATAAGTTCACATAGATTTCTTTAAAAAAACACATTTTGTCCGGTTTGCGGTCTAGTGAGCAAGCAATTCGTTTAGTTATTGATCGTCATCAACATCTATTAAAAGTGATTGTTTGGTGCTGGCGTTGTCATCGGTCCTTATTTCTTTCGAAACAATGAAGGAACTGCAGTTACGGTGAAAGGCGAGAGCTATCGAGCCAAGCTGACTAAATTTTTATTTGCAAAACGGCACAACTTGCCATAAAGCGCGAAATCAATTTGCTGAAAACTTTATTTTCTAAAGCGGTCCCGTTTACTGACCCTATCGTTCGTGCGATTAAAGGCCACTGGATTACTTTTTTATAAGATCGTCACAGGTGACGAATCGTGGATCTATGCGTATGAGCCCGAAACAAAATAGCAATTGACCGTGTGGGTCTTCGAAACGAGCTAAATCCAACGAAAGTTGTTCGTGGAAGAAGCCCTTCGAAGCAAATGGTCGCCTGTTTCTTCGGCAAAACTGGTCATGTGGCGACTGTTCCGCTTGATCAACGTAGTAGGTCAATTCTGAGTGGTACATCACAATTTGTTTGCCTGAAGTCTTCAGAGAAATTCGAAAAACGAACAAGAGAAGACGAATCATTGTGCACCATGACTATGCGAGCTCTCACACATCGGCTTAAACCAGCGCCTTTTTGACCGGCCAAAACGTCGAATTGATGGGCACCCAATGACTTCTTTTTATTCCCGCACATCAAGAAAAAAGGGATGGTCAACGATTTTCGTCGCCAAAAGATGCTGTTGATGCGTTTAAAAACCATGTTTTGGAAGTGTCTCAATCGGAGTGGAAAAAGTGCTTCGACAATTGGTTTGAGCGCATGCAAAAGTGTATAAGTCATGCTAGAGAATACTTTGAAAAACAATAAAACCATTTTTGATCATAAATATTCGCATTTTCATTATTAGGTCAGAAATATATATAGCAGCCCTCGTAGCAACTATTGAAGCATTGGAAGCCAATATTTAAGCCACCATTGACACTATACGGCCAGATTTATTGGAAAAGTAGTCACAAGTTGGACTGATCGAATGAAAATCATATTTAAAAAACTAAATTATTATAAATAATTATTTATTAAATTCAAAATTATCTACTAGATTGAACTAAAAACATTTAATTCCAGTTTGAGGGAAGTTCAAGGTCTTGTTCTTAATGGGATGTTTACCGTGACTTCATCTGCATTCATGATCTGCAAAGATTTTATGTGAAGATTAACCTAACCAAAACCAGTAGACACATACGTTCACCACAACTATTGCTTCGTGAAAATTGGAAAAAGGTCCAGTTGTGAATTAGCCAAATCGTAATAATCGTTCGCAAGGGTAAGTGAAGTGTGTTAAAGGGCATTACTTTTGATGCAAAAATATTTTTACACATCCACATGTGCATATGAATGTTGTGCGGTTCTCAAATTGTGATTAGTATTCAACTCGAAATAATTGTTGCGCGCCCAGGTCCCGTAAATGTTTAATGAACAAATTATGTAATATTAATGTAATCTTGACGTTTGTACAATGAACTACGAACCCACACCACAAGCATAATTACGATATCTTGTACTCGTGTGAGCTTTGCTGCGCATACATACATTCGTGCGTATACGCACAGGTGTGGACTGCACGAGGCCATAACAATGAACGCCTTCCAGGTGGCCTTATTTCTACATAAACAAAGACCGTGTTCGATTTGCGAATCGCGCAAGAGGTCACTAATGCGATAACTTCATGCAATTGTAGGAAATATAAAAGAGTAGAATATTAAAAGTTTTTGTTATAACCTTTAGCGAATTCGATCAATACTCGCATAAGGTACAAGGTGGAGCGCTTTAAATTGCTTATTTGGGAAAGAAATAAAAAAGTTATGAACCTTAGAAAAAATTATTTTATGTTTAAATTATATTGAACAGTAAGAAAGTTTTTAAATTTCTTATACATGGTAAAGAGTGTATCTGGCAAATAACGACCTTCGCTATCCACACACTGCTGCATACTGTTTTCTGAAGTTTTCATGAACTCTAACAAGCATGTCTACAGGTATTCTGACAATTTCAGCCTTAATATTGTTAATTTGGTCTTCCACGGTGTTGGGACGGTTTATTTACACCTTCGACTTCCGGTAACCCCAAAGGAAAAAATCGCATGGGGCTTAGTCTGGTGAGCGTGCCGGCCAGTTCATATCACATTCATGATATACCCCGCTGTGTGTGTGCTGCTTTGCCTCTAGAGCCGGCTGAAAAAAATCCTGTATCATAGTCAAGTACCGTTTGGAGTTCACAGTTACGGCCGACAGAGCGTTTTGGAGATTGCAGTATTGCTGCTCTAACTCTCTCGATGTTTTGTGGTATTGTTATCCTTCTCTTAGGTCCCCTTCGCACACATGACACATTTCCTGCTGTTCATAATGAAGTTACCCAATTTACAATTGCCGTCCAGGAACACGTCCGCGTGGGGGAACAGCGAATCGTAAACGAAAAGCACGCTGCACTGCAATGGTCGAGTGCGCATTTCAAAAATACGCTTCAACACAAAACGACCTCTACTCACGAGTCCAATGCATGATGGCAACTGAAAGGCAGACGAATAGAAATCTCCTGTCAGCCACGCATACTCTCCACTCTCTTCGACCAACAGCGCCGACACAGCCTGCAGTGCAAAAAACCAAATTACCGCGCTCCACCCTGTATTTCTTGAATATCTTTTTTTTACAATTTTTTTTAAATCAAACTGTGATGCATACACACAGGAAAAAGATTAGTTGGAAATCAGTTTTGCTTATGAAAATTCTATTATTTTTTATCGTAACAAAAATCTTCTAGAAACAATATGGCATATATGTTACTAAATAAAAAGGATTTCTTGTAAAAGGCCACCTGTCAATTTTTTTTAAATTTATTTTTAAAGCATTGTAGTTGCGACCTAAAAAAATTAAATTATAACGTCCATTTTAAATCATAAGTTTTCGCGGCCAGTAAAAATTACACAGTGCGACAAAAAAAAAATCCTGGTAATTGATACCATTTTTCTTTTAGGTCTTGTCGAGTAAAACAAGAATCGATTTGTGAAATTTCCCAAACACAGCCAAAATCTGAAAATCCGTCAGAAATAAATAATGAGGTGTCGCCTGAAAGGTATAGATGTCCTCTTAGCGATTATGTAAAAAAGTTGCATTTCCTTTTTCGACATACGTAACACTCCTTATCAAGGAGATATCCTTGATCCCGACGTATTTAAAAAAGGATATTTTTTCGTAAATTTTTTTTAAAAATATACAGTAACATGATTTATTAGCTGTCAAACTTTTAGAGTGGGTTCGTGTTCAGAAGTTAATGAATGGGTTCATGGGAACAGAAGTTATAGAACTTTTACTGGAGAATTTACTAAATTGAAATTGAAACCAATTTTACTTTTTATAATTTCCTATATAATGCGACAGTTGAAAAAATTCTGGAAAGTAATACTTCGCGTAATATTCTACCACGTCTTGTCGAGTCTTGTGAACTTTCCCAAATACCTCCCAAAATCTGGGAATACGGTTAAACAAAAAGTTTAAGTAACTGTCCACCTATTAGCCAGTTGCTATTTTGATTATTAACCGATTTTTAGTTTATCAACAGATTTAAAAAGAAAAGACTTAGACCTTCGCACGGTTTATATTTTATTTAGGAGAGTTTGAGCATTATGAATGTATTTTTTTGTACATTTTTTCGCCATTTCTCAACTTTTCCGATGATTTAAACCATTAAACGCAAATTAGTTTTTAAAAATCCATTAGTAATTGACTGAGCTATTGAGATTTACATGAAAATGGAAATTTTGCAAAAAAGTGTTGGTCAATCAACTCAAAAATGAATACTCAGGCCAGCTATATACTTAATACAAGAGCATATCAATTATTCCGCGATTTTCCAACTTCCCTCGTGGTTATATGAAATGCACCATCTCTAATAGACTTCTGTCAAATTTTGAGAGAGTTTCGTCATTTAGTTTATGTTTAACAGCTGTTCAAAACATACAACCTCGTAGATTTTATTAAAAATAGAAAAAAGTAAATTTCCAGTGCTCATTAAACATTATTTTTGGCCAGTCAAACCAAGGAAAAGCTTGACAAATACTATGGGGACTCTGCACCATCGATTTCAATGGTAAAAAAGTGGCTTTGTGACTTTCGCTGAGGTCAATACCCCCGAATATGTCGAAAAAATCCACGATATGTTGGCCGATCGAAGAGTAAAAGTAAGTGAGAATGTTGATGACATAGGCATTTCATATGGCAGTGTGGTTTCGATTTAACATGATCAGTTGGGTTTAAGAAAGCTGTCTGCAAGATGTCTGCCACGTTTGCCATTAACGTAATCGTGTGACAACTTCAAAGGATTGTTTCGAGTTGTTTAACCGCATTCGAATGAGTTTTTGCGGCGTTTTGTAACTGTGGATGAAACATGGATCCATTACAACACTCCGGAGACTAAGCAAGAGTTTCTCCGGGTGAACCGGCGTCAAAGAAGGCCAAGGTGACCTTGTCGGTCAATAAGGGAATGTCAACAGTTCTTTGGATGTACGCGGGATAATCCACATCGATTTCCTTCAAAAGGGACAAAACAATAAATGCCAAATATTATGCCAACTTACACAGTGTAACAAAAAAGAATGAAGTCAAAATAACTGGGAAATGATATTATTTTTCTTGTAGATCTTGCTGAGTACAACAAGAAACCGGTTTTGAAACTTCCCAAAATCCTCCAAAATTTGGAGTTTCCGGTAAAAACCGGGTTTTCGGATCTTACGCACTTATAGGCCAGTAACTTGGTTGAATATCAACCGATTTTAAGTTTATCGGCTGATTTGGAAGAAGAAACTGCGGCCTTTCGAATGGTGTATTCGCTTTTAAAATCACACTGAAAAAAATCTGTGTATTTTTCCTGTAAACTCCTTTTTTTAAACACATTTTGTAATATTTTAACTTTGGATGCGTTTTTAATTTCTTTTTAAAAATGATACCGAATTGTATTCGTATGAACACTCTGTTTATTATTCAGCTCAAATATTGTTCGGTTCCTTTTAAAAAATTCTGTGTAAAACGAGCCCAAAGTTAAAAAATTACAAAAAAAATTTAAAAAAAATGGGTTTATAGGAAAAATACACAGATTTTGTTATGCAACCAAGTTACAGACATATAAGTGCGTAAGATCCGAAAAACCGTTTTTTTTTTACCCGTAACTCCAGGTTTTGGAGGTGTTTGGGAAATTTCAAAACCGGTTTCTTGTTGTACTCAGCAAGATATACAAGAAAGATAATAACATTTCCCAGGTATTTTTTCTCTGCCACACTGTGTTATTGGACCGATTTAACAAGGATTTAAAAAATCGACCCCATATGGCCAAGTTGTTTTTCTCCACAGGTGCACGCGTGTGCAGTCTCAATGCCAAAATTGCATGAATTGAGTTACAAATTGGTACCTCATCCGCGATATTCTCCGGATTTACCCCCAGTGGCTATTTCCAAACCTAAAGAAATGGCTCGGTGGGAAGAGTTTCGCTTTTATGCACAATTAAGTGAAGGTATGAATTTCAAAAATTTGCTCGAGATATGCACAAAATTCTTTGGAAAAAACATTGATGACATTTTTATGATTCTCAGAATTTAAAAAAATAAGTAAAAACCTGAAAAATGTTGTACCGTGTTATTGAATGACAAAGATTCGCCTTTCCAATAAAACCAAAAAGTTTAAACAAAATATGAGTACTTCTTTTTACAGCCGATTGAAATTTAAAATGTTAATACCTGTATATAAAACACAAAACTGTTTCTACCGATGTCTGCTTTAGACTTAAGAACCATCCAACCGAGGAGTGTTTATGGCCATTAAAAGAACTACTAGCCGCATATAGCCACACTTGAACCACGTAACCACGTAGAAGGATCCAGAAAATCGTTAATTTTTGCAGTTTTAAAAATTCCTGTTTATCGCAATTATGTAGCGGCATTAGATTTCGCCGATGAGATCTCTTCTAACAACCGGATATACTTATATATGCGAAAAAGCCCAAAAATACGACAAACATCGAAATTTTTCTAGGAATTGAGTCAGTTCTTGTTTCGGTAGAGTGATCTCCTCCTAGCAGATCTAACCCATTTTCGCCAAATGGATTAGCCACCTAGCTTTGATATTGCGACCTGCAATTTTTTAACGCATTATCTAAGATTTTTACGACGATCAGCTATCTATCTTACACGCATCTTTACAGATACATGAATGTGAATATTCCAATAAATATTACGGTGGTTAAGCGGCCAAGGTCGATGTTAATCGGCATAGCTTTTCGTCGCTCCCGATCCATCCTTTTTAAGCCCTACACCACACAGCGCTACAACTTATTTTGGCTTAGTACTAATGTTTGTAACACCTAAAAGATACTAAGTTAGTTTCAATGTTAAGCATCGAATCATAGCATCTTTCCTTTCACGTGGCTAGAGTGTCAGTGTCTTTTTCGGATTCCAATGGGAAAATAACTAAATTATGCAACTTAATTTGCTGTCTTAGGAAAAATCAAGAAAACATTTCCAATTTTTTTTGATAACGAAAAGGATTCGTTCTTTGTGACGATATCCAGTTTCAACTTTTGGCGACGTATACTCAAATATTAAAAATAGTACTTTAGTGGAACATTTTAAGCCAAAAACTACCAAGTTACCATATTTACCTTATTTCTTGAAATGAAGTAGCAAAGGGACACGCTTAAAGAAGAGATATCGATTTTTCGCCATCGGTGACCCCTACTGAAATTAGCTGGGCAAAAGTTTTGTAGAACATATAAATACCCAAAACACTCTTTAAAGAGTCCTTATTTAAATTTTCTTGAAGAAAATTAATAAAAGGGTACACCAAACTTATTGATAGGATGTTAAAGTCCTACGAAAATAATCACCAAACGATTTCACTTAAGATATATCACCACGAAAATTGGCAAAAATAAAGGAATACTTATGTTCTTGTTTAAATTATTTCAAACGATATAGACAAGTCTTACATTCACCGCCAGAACAAGGCTGACATTTTGTTGCGGTGTTGGGTATCTTACAGTTGGCCACACCCAACTTTAACTTTGTTCCTTGTTAAATAAGTGGCCCAATTGTATTTTCCAAAAAGGCCTTGTAAGTGGCCCTATATTGGCCGCTGTTCTGTGATGTATTTTTATATTCCGATGTACCCATGTGTGATTGGATGTGCATAAGCATGTATCACCCAACACATCCAACTGATTTGATTCTAGTTTCAAGCTTATCAACGGCAAGTGGCTATATTTGGATAAACATACATGTGGGCATACCTTGGCTTACCTAATGCCATTTATGACTAAACATATGCATAATTTCCATTACATTTTATTCAAATGTATTCATCAATTCAACAGTTGCTAGCTAGCGGGATAGATTGACGAGGAGAAGCCATGAAGGACGTTAAGCGGAACTTGTGTCCTTAATGGCGATTATGACGGCATGCGCCTTTTAATTTCATGCTTGAGAACATACATACGTACATACAAATGAAGTTCAGTGGTATCATTTCCCTTCAAATTAATGTGAGTCCAAAACTAGAATTCGGTGAACAAAGCTACTGTGTGTGGAAATGTTGCATGGCAGAATCCCAATACTTTGCCGGAACCTCGGAAAATATACATCTTTAGGAAAAAGCATAGACAGTTTGATGTAAAATGCGCCCGCAACTAAACCGAAGCAAAACAATTCAACTTCTTCTAAGATCCCTTTGATCGAAAGTGAGCAAACTACCCGCGAATCAGTGAGTTATTAAAAGTTCAAATTTAATAACAGTGTTTTTAACACCTTTTTTATAATTTAAAGTCAAGGCACTTCCGAATTTCTAATACATACAAATGTGATTTAGTGTCCGCAATGGCTCCAAATTGGCATTTTAACATAAAGTCCAAGGACATTTCGATATATTTTCAAAAGTGTCTGCCAGCGATGTCACAGCATCCACAGAAATTTTCCTAAAGAAAATTTTAATCTAGCACAGAGTGATAGGTGTACTAAATGGACAGCATTTTTATAAACAACTCCATTTTGGAAACTGAAAAGGATGATTCTAAAAGCGTATATGATAGTTCCTGCTTCTATTGTCTTTCGTAGAAAACAAACCTCACTTACTTAAGTCCCGCCATTTACGAACAAGGGAAACTTTCATCAGTAAGCTGGGCACGATGTAATACTTATACCTGCTGGCCAGGACCTTCTGTTTAACAACCGTCCGAACAGTTGATGTATTTTTCAGAGAAGTTTCTCCTACTCGTAAATCGGTGACCATTTGGCGCGCCGATGAAATATTTGTAGATGTTTTTACATAGAGTTGAACCTAGGTTTACTTCTATGATAGTCGTTCACACTAACCATCATACCTCTAGCGGTCCACAAAAAATACTTACAAAGCGAAAGTTAAAGCAAAATCTTTTCTTTAGTGCATTCGTCAGATAATATTCGCTAACCCATAAAAACGTCGGAATTTCAGATAGAAAACATCTATCGAGGTTTATTATATTGAGTACCCTAGTGTAGGGGCCGACAGTGTTCCGTAATGGAATGTTAAGGGATATATATGCGAACATGGATTACTCCTGGATACTCCTGGGCGTAATTGAATATTCGTGCCGAAATCTCTACATCCTCACCCTTCTAGATTGGAGTTTACATAGCATTTGCGATGGCTTATCAGCGTGACTCATCATAGAATGCATTAGCATCAGAGCATGAATGCTTTAAAAAGCGGTTAAAGTTGTACTGGGAAAAAGTAGTCGTCAAATTTAAGGCGGAGCGGAGCGTACACGCGTCGAACTAACCTGGAGTTGTATAAGCTGTACCCAACATGAATGTATTCAACTGTATCAAAATAAAATGATTACTGTGGCTTGGTCATATCAGTCGAATAAAAATAAACGCTTTAGGCCGAAAGGCGTTAGACGTTAACTACCATGGAAATCGCGGTCAGGAAAGGCCGTAACTCCGATAAAGACACCGCTCTTAGGATTACGCGAGGAAACTTGGTATTGAAAATTGGAGAATGCAGCTTGAAGGTCGAAGTGCTTAAAAACCATTTAATGAGCACGCCCGGGCCCACTCTGGCCTAATAACACTGTGGAACAAATTCAGGTTAGCAGAAGTTAGGTCGATTCTGAGAGTGAGGGGTGAAAATATAGGCTAAATTAGAAGACCCGTATCGCGACGTTTGTATATGTTAATTCGAATTTTTTTTTATTCGACCTTCGAACTTTGCAGTCAAATGCCGATTTTCAGCATATTGTTTATATGGTTTTTTGGCTACAACTCGTCGACTTAGTGATATTTTTTCAATCTGTAAAAGCCAAATTATTGCTAGAGACCTGTCCAAAAATAAATTTTTTTAAAAAATTGATTTAGAAAATTTTTGTGGTGATTATGAAGCATTATTTTTTTGTTCTTGCTTTTTGAAAATATTTTCCACAAAACTAAGTCTTTTTTGCTTTATGTTTGATCTATAATATGCTTCTCAGTTTCTTCAATTCATTTAATTGAAAAAAAGAAACAATCATAATACAAAACTTGCGTTTTCCAGCTTAATATTAATTTACTTCTCATTTTTTATGTATCAATTTTGTTCTGTGTTGGTTTCGAAGAAACATTTAGGAATTTAGGAATTAGTAAAACAACTTGTTTGTGTTCAACCACCGCACAGATAGCGATTTTCTTTTTTATTTCGTACAAGCGAACTAATTTCAAAAATAAATATTCAGTTAAGACTTAAAACTCAGCCGAGGCTGATGTCTTTTATTTTTCGCTTGGCCGTGATAAAATAAGCTATTAATTTTTTTTAAACTTATTTTATTTTGTGAGTTATAAAAATAACAAAAAAAAAACATTATATATTGTATTAAAAATGTCGGAACCAAAATGTAAAATGGACCATTTTTGCAATGTTTGTGGACGTTTCATAGCAAGCGATACAAAATGTGGCAATGCCAGTGATTTTTTTTGTTGAAAATTTTGATAATTTTAAACACATTCTGGAAATAGTCAAATATAACGAACCTGGTGTTCGTTATATTTGACTACTTCCATTTGCTGCGGCCTCAAAGTAGTTTCATTGATTACAGGCTTAACAGCATCTGGCCGTCCAAAATATCCGTGTTTTTTGTGCGATTGGGATTTACGATACGGATAAGGTATTAAAGGAAGAAACCAGTACAAACAGCATAACTGGAATAGTCGCATTGGTCGGAATTGGCCTAAAGACAACAGGCTACACGAAAGTCTTGTTCCTGAAATGAAAATTTTGTTGCCGTTGCTCCACATTAAACATGGCATTGCTAAACATTTTTTGAAATGAATCGCAAAAAGATCTGCAGTATTCAACTAAGTAACGCCAACATTTTGGAAGGGGTTGTTAATGGTCTAACTAACTAAACTAATGAGTCGTCAAGTTTTTGACCAAGTTCTGACAGACCGAGAATTAAATGCATGGCTCGCATTGAAAGCAGTCATTAAATGACTTTTGGGTAAACAATGCAAAGACAGCTACAGGCAATCTGTTGCAAACATGAAAGCTTTCGAAGAAATTGGGGTTAATATGTCGTACAATATTCATCTCTTGCATCAGCATCTTGACCAACTCGCTCAACAGTTGCCAACTGAATCTGATGAGCAAGGCGAACGTTATCACCCAACTGCGCTTTCATTTGAAATAAGGTAACTATAGAGTGTGCATATTTTAAATTCCTAGATTTTTCTCTCGACAGGTGCTACCAATCATTTTTAAATTTTGCATCTTCATTTTGCACACATTTGGTATTCTTGCAAAATCGTTTGTAGGACAGGGTTTTCCATTAAGGACATAACAATTTTATGTATTAATAAAACACAGAGCATTTAGGATATAAAGTGCAAATTTATTTCAGATGTAGTGCAAATGTTACATTTTAAAAATGAAATTCGATTTCGGTCATATGACCACCACGAGCTCGTGTATAGCGATCTATTCTTTGAACCCAATGTTCCGATAGCGCTCTTTATTGACGGTAACATGACATTTGTTTTCAGCGACGAAAAATACGAAAACCACACCACACAGTAATTTTTTGCATTGTGTCTCTTGAAGTACATGTGGGTTTGTTGCATATTTATTTGTTGACAAAACTACTCAGGCAGAATGAGCTTAAGATTTTTGTGAAACTTTGCCAAAGACACCGACTTAGAGTTCGGTAGTAATTTGTAATGATTTCCAAACGTTGCTCGTAAGTGATCTTTACCATGATGAAAATGTTGACTTCGACTAACGTTTTGACACTGAAAGATAATAAAGAATGTTTGAGGGTGCGTTGACATTAAGTGAGTTCGTTTACTTTCCCAGTAAAATTTTCCAAGTTTCTAATTTTGAGAGCGTAAGTCCAATTTTACTCAATTTATTAAAATTTGCATGAAAAGTAAACGAACAGCTTCCAGTGAAAATTTGCAATAAACCAGCTGATTATGTTTACTGTTTGCATTACATTTCATTTTATTTTGAATTTTAAAGTGTTAAGATTTATAATAAAAAAAATGAACAAAAGAAAACCTTTTTTTCTTTCTAATTTCAGTGATTAACATATATGTATACTTACATTAAATAAAATAATATTCCAAGTTTTACTTACCTATTCTGTTGTAAATTTATTTTAACTTTTATTTGTTTTCAAAAAACAGATGATTTCAAACATCTGTTCTATCTTGCAAATTTTGGTTGGCTAAAATTTCTCCAACCAAAATTTGCAAACTCTCTAACGTCGAACTGTCAAAATTTTCTCTCCCTGACTCTCATTTACTGGATATTTTGTGTAAACGAACACAACCCAGTAAAAATTTGCACAAATTTGTACAAACACACTTATTAAGATACTAAATTGTTGTGCCCCTATTGGAAACCCCGTTATTACTATGATCTTGGTAGAAAACCCCGTTACGGAAAAATAAAATTGAAATTATCAAAAAAACATTTTTTGTAAGCTTACACACTTATACATTTTTGGGCTACACTTTTATCCCAGTAGAAATTAAAGTTTAATGCAACGTCTGTTCTAGCATCTTCCATATGACAGACGCCTACTTTTCAATTTGTGTAATATTTATAGTCAAACTTAGTTCATAAAAACAAGTGGACACTTCTAAAGTTCGGTCAGACCAAAGGTTCTAAACTCTTTACCTTGGATTGCATTCAATTATGGCATTGACAGTATGGCTCTTATGTATTTCTGACTGTTGGTGGTAGGTCCATGTGGTGCTTTAATTTAGCCAAATCGTGCGATTATTGTCATGGTCAGATGCGTGAGGAACATGTTTTAAAGCCGATTTGTGGGTCCCAAGTAACCATAGCAGATCCGAACCATTATTTTGACAAATCTTAGCAACTAGTATATAGTTAGATTGGTTTGGAAAAAACCCCGACATCGTAGTTTGCTTACGTAAGAAGTAGAGGTGTGTAATCTTGAAAAGTTGGCATGCGATACATCCACTCGGAGACTCATAGAGGTTTTATTGTGATTGTCCACACGCAGAAAAAAAGTATGGTTGTGGTGACAATATTCGAAGATGATCATACTATTGTTGGCTATATGGTTGTGACACAACAATATTATGATCCTCACAACAATAGTATTATTCACACTCAACCATACTATTATCTTCACAACCATATTATGATCCTCACAACCATAGTATGTTTCTCATACAACCATAGTATGATCCTCACAACCATAGTATGATTCGCACGCAACCATACTATGATCCCCACAACCATAGTATGATTCACACTCAACCATACTATGATCCCCAAAATTATTTATTAGGATTGGGTAATGTTGTTATTCAAAAATAGAGATTTTTATCAAGCAAGTTATTATAAATTGCATTACCACGTTTTTATTGAACATTTCATTCAAGAAACCAAAATATATATTCCAACGGTCAAAAATACTTTTAGTTGCCAGCAGAGGTGAATGCTACTTCACCATCCGTAGACACCAAGTAACGAATGTGATTAAACCATGATCAATTTCTATATACTTAAGTGCAGGCAGATTTTAAATAAACGAGAACCAGTCGGTATTAGAGTATTTCACCGAACAAAGTTAACACAATAAAAATCCCTCGAACTACTTTCCGATTGTTATTTTTTTTTAATGGACAGCAGCAACCATTCACTGTATAGAGTGTATGTGTTTTTTTTGTATATCAAAAAACATACGCACACACATACATGTATTCTCTACAAAACCTGTTTTGTTATGTTCATAGTCACAACCATACTGTATGATTGCCGTAATCATATTTTTGTTAACGTAAATTTTAAACAACAATACTTTTGTTGCACTAACCATGTTTATATGGTTGCTACAACCATATTTTCATTTCTAAATTTGGCAATAATACTATTGTTACATTTCAACAATAGCAATATTGTCGCAATCATACTATTGTCAAAATGAAATTCAAAAAACAATACTATGGTTGCGACGATCATGCTTTTATTGGAGAGAACATATTATTGTTGCGGTGACCATAGTGTAACCATATCTTTTCTCTGCGTGCAATGATAGAAAACTACGCTAGAAGTTCAGCACGAAGCTGTCCTTGAGCCAGGACAAACCGTTTATAAAAATCAGCAAATCTCCATCTTT
This sequence comes from Hydrotaea diabolus, assembly GCA_963513945.1. Taxonomy (NCBI): domain Eukaryota; kingdom Metazoa; phylum Arthropoda; class Insecta; order Diptera; family Muscidae; genus Hydrotaea; species Hydrotaea diabolus. The sequence goes on from OY740717.1 coordinate 109,995,305, forward strand.
CGGGAGGAAAGCTCATCCAGATCTTTTAGAAATTATTTTCTTAGGTAAGTAACTAAGGTAACTCAAATTGGCCTAAATCATAAGTATAGTTACATCTGGGCATTTCCAGCGGAAGATCAACGGAGACAACAAATCAAAAGTGCTAAAGAAAAAATCTGTTTCGATATTTTAAAAAAATCTGTTACTGCTTTTCAATGAATGAAATACTTATCTTTGCCCCCTCAAACATAAATAAGTAAATTTTGATGTTTTATTTGTAAATACTGTTTTTTTATTAAAATTAATACGACCATCATTTGTGTTCTTTACAGTGACTTGAAAAAATCAATTTGGCCAAAAAATGGAATTAACTCGTGATTTTCACAAATTTCGACGTGGATTTTCACGACAAGAGTGCATCGATGAACTTAAAACTTTGTATGGCGATGAAGCACCATCCTATAGCACTGTGGAAAACTTGTTTAATGAATTCAATCGTGACCAACGCTCGCTCAAAGACGAAGGTCGTCGAAGGGCCGTTGTGCTTGAACTGATAATGCAAGATAGTCATGTGACATACCGTCCTTGGGCGTTTCTTCTACCAAAATACATGTGATATTGCATGAACACCTGGCCGTAAAAAAGGTTGGTCTCGTTGGATTCCGCACAATTTGACAATCGCCCAAAAAGGCTCGTGTCAATTGGTGCAAAGACATTTTGAAAAAATACGATCGCGGTGCTTCAAAAGACGTTTATAAGATCGTCACAGGTGACGAATCGTGGATCTATGCGTATGAGCCCGAAACAAAACAGCAATGGACCGTGTGGGTCTTCGCAGACGAGCCAAATCCAATGAAAGTTGTTCGTGGAAGAAGCACTTCGAAGCAAATGGTCGCCTGTTTCTTCGACAAAACTAATCATGTGGCGACTGTTCCGCTTGAGCAACGTAGAACGGTCGATTCTTAGTGGTACACCACAATTTGTTTGCCTGAAGTCTTCGGAGAAATTCGAAAAACGAACAAGAAAAGACGAATCATTGTGCGCCATGACAATGCGAGCTCTCTCACATCGGATCAAACCAGTGCCATTTTGACCGGCCAAAACGTCGAATTGATGGGCCATCCGCCGTACAGCCCTGACTTGGCACCCAATGACTTCTTTTTATTTCCGCACATCAAGAAAAAAATGCTAGGTCAACGATTTTCGTCGCCAGAAGATGCCGTTGAAGCGTTCAAAAACCATGTTTTGGAGGTGTCTCAATCGGAGTGGAAAAAGTGCTTCGATAAAATCATGCTGGAGATTACTTTGAAAAACAATAAAACCATTTTTGATGATAAATATTCGCATTTTCATTATTAGGCCAGAAGTATATATTGCAGCCCTCGTATGCCCCTTACAATATCATGATTGAATTTTTAATTTTTCCAAATACTGGCAAAAATGACTTTCCGTTCGCGAACGTTCATCTTAAGTGTTTAGAGAACGTTGAAGTTATATAATTTGCATTTTGCCCTTGATAGAGCTTCAATTTTTTATGTTTTCTTACTTTTATATCAAACTAAAGAAGTACGATTGTCGCGGTCATATATCTAGCATCATAGTCTGACTTTTTAATAACCGTTTTTAAATTGTTTTTTCCAAAAAGTATTTTGCATCATAACGCTAGTGCATGCACCGAACCTCACATTCCTATATCTAATAGTCAAATATTGCTGTGTGTGGGCGGCGCCAAGCCCCATTTTGCACACTTACTACAGCGACTTAGAAACGTTACTCAACATATTGACAAAATTTAATTTTATTTTTGTTTCTACGAGGCGGTTCGGAAAGTTCTTAGCCTATCAATTAAAAAGAATAGTTAGTTTTTCAAAAATATTTTTATTTTTCAATATAATTTCCTGAAACTTCAATACACCAACGCTTATCTAGCAATTATATCCCTTGATTAAAATAGTTTTCCTCAAGGTCTTCAAAATAGTGGTTTACAACTGTAATTGCATCTTCATTTGAGGTAAAACGCTTGCCAGCAAGGAATTTTTTTAGATTTGGGAACAGGTAAAAGTCACTGGAAGCTAAATCAGGAGAATAAGCTGGGTGGTCAAGCAACTCGTACTTTAATTCGTTGATTTTAGCTATTGTTAAAACACTCTTGTGCGCTGGTGCGTTGTCTTGATGAAAAATTATTTTTTTGTGTTGTAAGCCAGGACGTTTTTCTCGAATTTGTACATTTAATTGATCTAAAAGGTTGCAATAGTACTTTGAATTTATTGTTTTACCCTTTTGCAGATAGTCAATCAATAAAATACCTTTGAAGTCCCAAAAAACCGTTGTCATAACCTTACCAGCCGATTGAATTGTTTTTGCCTTCTTTGGGGCACTTCCTCCAGCTTCAGTCCATTGTTTGGATTGTTCTTTTGTCTCTGGAGTATAGTGGTGGATCCATGTCTCATCAACAGTTATGAAACGACGCTTAAAATCCATTTTATTTCGCTGAAAACGATCGAAACAAGCTTGAGAAATGTTCATTCTTATGCGTTTTGGTCGACTGTTAACAAGTGCGGCACACATCCTGCAGAAAGCTTTTTCATCTGTAGTTCTTCATGCAAAATTAAATGGACTCGATCATTTGAGATGCCCATGATATTATCTATTTCACGCACTTTTATTCGTCGATCATTTAATACCATATCATGCACTTTGGCTACAGTTTCTGTTGTTGTTGCTGTTTTTGGACGTCCACTACGTGGTTCATCTTCAATGCTTGTACGACCACGTTTAAATTCAGCAACCCAATATTTTACTGTTGCATATGAAGGAACACTTTCACCTAACACATTCATTATGAATTTCTTGTCCGATAAACCTTTTTTATGTAAATATTTAATGACACCACGCATTTCTAATTTTTCCATTGTAAAAAAATCGCGGATGCGTCTTTTGTGAACACCTGTTTCTATATGAAGGAGTTGCCAGATCGAAACAAAATTTAACATGTGTTCATAGCAGAGATGGAAGTTTCCAAAACACTTAACTTTTTTCTGTTTATACCGCACTTTTTGTGCTAGGCTAAGAAGTTTCCGAACCGCCGTATGTGGCGGTGATACACACAATTTTTGTCATCGCTTCTTAATTAACGGTCGCATTATTCATTCGAACGCCATAAAATTTGAAAAATTAAACACAATTCAAGTTTATTTCAGTAAAGGCTGGTACCAAGTTCCATTTTTTGTGGGAAAATGTGCCAAACTCCATGCAAAAAAAGTATGTGAACTCACTGCTGAAAAGCTGTGAAAAAGCAGTACGAAGTCCAACCTGGTTGAAATTTAAATGCGAGTATGTGGCAACATCGCCTATTTCATGCAGCATAACCATTGTACTGCGTGTAAAAGTTTTCAAAATTTTTAAAAAACGGTGATTTTAAAATTAATTTATTAATATAATTTTCAATAACAAAAATGTAAGCTACAAACAATACGATGAATGTTTTCAATAAGTGTCATAATTTTATGTAAATTGGCGCCAAAAAGTTAAAAAAAAATCAGAAATGTAGTCGACAATACCAATCTGGTAATGTCAGTTGCAGCAATGAAAAATATGATCCTTACTAAAAATGTTCTAGTGAACGAACTTAGAACTAGCCCCAACAATGAAATATAGAGTGATCCAACTAGAGGTATTTTTTCAGAACAAAAAAATATAAAAATTCAAATGAAGTGTGGAATCTTCATTGGTAGTTTTAAAATAATTACCTTCAAATGTTGGCAACTGAATTATAGAAATGAGCGTTCGGTGAGAAACGGAAAGATCCGCTGTTTTCGACCAAAATTTTGTTCAGTGATGGGCCCATTTCTGGCTCAACGGCAAAGTCAATAAACAAAATTGCCGCAGTTGGGCTGAAGAGCAACAAGAAGAGGTTCAAGAGGTGGCATTGCCCAGAGAAAACCACGGCTTGGTTTATAAGCTGGTGGAATCATCGGTGCATATTTTTTCAAAAACGATGATGGCCAGAACGTAACAGCAGGACGGTGCTACTTGCCATACAGCTGCTCAAACAATGGATCTATTGAGAGGTCATTTCGAAAAACTGCTAATTTCTCGTTTTGGACAGGTGAGTTGGCCGCCTAGATCGGGTGATAACACACCTTTGGACATTTTTCTTTGGGGTTACGTAAAGTCAAAAGTGTATGCTGACAAACCAGCTACGATTCCGGTTTTGGAAGCCAACATTACGCGTGTCATTAAAGCCAAACCGGTCGAAATGCTCGAACGAGTCATCCAAAATTGGACCCTCAGAATGGAAACCCTGAGGCGTAGTTGCGGCCAACATTTGAAGGATTTTATTCAAATAATAAATGCCATAAAATGTCCTTTTAAATTACCAATAAAGATTCCACACTTGATTTGAATTTTTATATATTTTTTTGTTCTGAAAAAATACCTCTAGATGGATCACCCTATAGTTGTATAATTTTGACATTCGGTGAATTCGTATAATCTACAAACGAATGAAAAACCAAAAAATTATTAAACATGTGGGTCATTCATGTCATGCCAAGCACTTTTTTTGCTCAAAAGAAAGCTAAGTTATTTTTCTTTAAGCTGAGTTATTTTACTTTATTCTTAACAGATAAAAAAAAATATTTTGCAACTCAAAACAACGTTTTATTTTAATTTTTAGCATATGTGTCAGCGCATAGAGAAAGGAAACTAAGGGTAAAAAAAAATCAATTTTCATTTTTTTCTTTTTTTGATGTGGACAACATCTGAGCTCTGGCTGATGGCTCTCCTGAACAAAACTGGGTTTTAACCTAAGGTCCCTTTCTATTTTGCGCGTCACATATGTACTACTTTAAATTTATTCCTATTTTTTGTTTTTCTAAAACCTTAAAAATAAATCTTGAGAAGCCAGACAAACCAGACAACTATAAAAATTTTCTCCAGGATGCCATACAAGCATTCCACTTCAATAACGACGGAGCAACTTTATTCACATTAGTGATTTACTACATGTAAGATGGAAAACTGGAACACAATAGTATGACAATAATATCCGACGATTTAAAACATGTTAACGTTGCAGTTTATGAGTACCTGAAAAAATCTGAATTATATTAAATCCGAATTTGCTGAAGAAAAGGTATACTACGTTTCGGATGGATCTCGTCAACACAGTTCGTTAAAAACAAATAGAGCTTCGATAATCTTATAGCTCATGAGAAAACAGTTTGGAATGACAGCTTAGTAGCAGACGCGACTACTTTATTCCATTTGGCAAAGAAATATTGTAAAGAAACTACAATACTTTACTCCAATACAAAGAGGATCAAGAGGAAACTTTGAGAACACTAAAGAATAGATTCGATGCTGCGGTAACAATCGATGGTACCGTTCAATACCATGCTTTTATACCGCTTGGCGATGGAAGACTCAAGTTGATAAAGTTTTCTGCCTCTAATGAACTGATCAGCTGAACCTAGTAACGCCAAGAAAAGATTGTTAAAGAAAGGCGATACGTAAATAAGGAGTACGGACGACTGGCTATTTGAAAATGTACTAAACTTTAACGCTGCATCATATACAATTAATTAAGTGTAAACAATATAAGTAGATATGATATAAACGGATCTAATATGATTAAGATTAAATTTAATTAAATTATTTATTTATTTATTAATTTATTAGTTTTTAATTTAATCATTTTTTAATTTAATTATTATTACAGCTAAATAAAAAAATATTTTTTCTATAATTCTATATAAAAATAGTGTTTTTATTCCCAAAGTGGACATACTAAGGGTACGAAACTTTAATTAGACATACCGTTGGATTGGATTGTTAATTTGTCCAGTTTCTTTTTTTTGTTCAGGAGAGCTATTTTAAAGACTAGGTCCCTTTCTATTTGCGCTTAGAATCGTCGACTTCACTTTTATAAAACGCGCATATCTCTGAGAGTGAACACTTTTGGGGCATGGGATCGGTCTCATTCGATGCTCAGATGTTGTCCACATCAAAAAAAGGAAAAAAAATGAAAATTGATTTTTTACCCTTAGTTCCCTTTCTCTATGCGCTGTCACATATGCTAAAAATTGTAAAAACGTTGTTTTGAGCTACAGAACAATTTTTTTTTAAAAAATTAAAAACGTTGCAACCCACTAAGGGGCCATAAAACTCTCAAAGGGAAGGACCTTAGCTTTCTTTTGAGCAAACAAATGGTTTTGCGAAAAAATATTTTTTTTATAGTTTTTTCTAAAAAGGTTGAATAAATATCTACTTGTATAAGTATCTTAAAGACTCGGGACAAATGTTGCTAGGTACAATTGCTAATTAGTTATATGGTTGCAAAAAATCATCTGTTGGAAAAAAATTGTTTTTTGCCTTCTTACGGTTCACATGTTAATTCCCAGATTTTGTAAGAATATCCACTTTTCGAATTGTAAAGAAATTTGATTAACTTTGAATGACCATGTGTCCATGTTTTCAGTAAACATTTCTTAGGAGCCATTTTCCAGAGCCCAAAGGCCAATGTGTAAAAAACCACACAACCGTTTTGGACATGTTCAAGCCATAGAGCCTCTACAAACAAATTTGACAATATTAAACAAATACTCCCAATGTTTAATTTTTAGAGGAAGTTTTGGTTTTTAAGGGAAACTTTTTCCCCTCTGGACCGCTTTCGCCCATTAATCTCCCAAACAGCTTACTTTTACTTTTTTTTATTATTTTGTTTCCGGAAATAACAACAATTTTTAAATCAAACGTCCACAAGTGACAACTGTCATATCAGCCTCTGCTTAGCAGCATCCCCTTGTGATGCTCGTAACGCATCACACTGTCGCTGTGATCACTGCGCATGCGATGAATTTTAAACAGCATCTGTCAAAACAAAACAAAAAACAATGGAGAGTAGAAGATTTTCTTTCTGAGGATGACACATTCCTAAAAACAATCTCCTCAGTTCAATGAAAGATATACAATAACAATTAAATAATTAAAAAAAAGAAATTAAAGTAAGGAAATACATAAATTTCATTCGCCGTGTCGCAAGTGGAAATGCGTCTGTACCCGAAACTCAAGGGTGGCAGTGAAACTAACATGAGCTATGAGTAAGTCCTTCCAGGAAACGAACTCCTTGCATACGTACAGATGTGTATGTAGTGGTATGTGTGTGTTTGAGATACCATTTCCAGTGTGTGTGTATAATTTGCATATTTTATCAAAGGATTATCTGTCGTATTTGGAAAAGAGATTATTCCTCAGAGCCATGAATGTCACTCGCCACTGTCAAGTAGTGTGTGTATGTATGTAGGTTTGTACTGCGAAGTAAAATGTAATCCTGTGTGGTGTGATGCGATAGAATCATGTACGATGCATTCATTGACTTTATGAGTGCCACTGTTTTCAAGAAGATGTGAGTAGTGGGTAAGCCTGTCATGGCTTCGAAGCGGCGGAAGTAGTCTCGAGTATTGTCTTCTAAGATATGCGACAGACATTTAAACATGCCTATTGCAATAAGGTCCGAACCGCCGAAACGCTATCGCAACACGTTTGAGAATTACAAAAAGATTACAGAATTCTAAAAGATTCAAAAAGGGAAACAAATCTATCAGAAATAGTACTCAGTTATCTTGCTATCTTGCCTCCACCATGGGATATAGGAAATATTCACTTGGTGTTTCGATGCAACACCTCAAAATAATGGTCGGAGACACCATAAAGTATATATATTCTAAATCGTCATAAAATTCTGAAATGATCTGGCCATCCCACCCGTCTGTCTGTGGAAAGCAAATTACAAGGCGCACCTTTTTTGGTTTTTCTAAGGATTTCCTAAATGGGCTTTCAAGGTGATGTTAAACTTCAATGCGAATTGAAAATGGGCCAGATAAGTCAAGAGGTAAAAATTTCCTCCATTAGAGGACTCTGGAAAAATAAACAATCCTGAACTTAAAAATGGAATATCTTATGAGCAATTACAGATATTAAGTAGGTGATATTGGTAACATATGATAATGGCATGGATTATAATCCGGAGAAAAAAGTGTGCGGTGCCACTCCCCCTTGAAAAAAATCGTATTTATGGCAAAACTAATGGATCGATCGTTATAACGTTTTAACAGGAAGAAACCAATGACTAGGCAATTTTTCTAGACTATTTTATGGTAAATTTGGGTAAGGAGGCCGCCCGCACAACCCCTTAACTTAAAAGGACAATATCTCATGAACTTATATATTTATAACGAAAATATTTGGAACAATATGATGTTGGAAAAAACAGTAAGAGGTGCCAACCCCTAAAATTTTCACAGAATTAAATCAACGTTTATCATATTATCATATAGTGTAAAAATTAGACAAAAGGACAGGGCCTATCCATACAAACCTGAGCTCTGAAAGGCTATATCTCGTAAACTAATACCAATATGACGATAGTAGATCATTTAAATGGTCATGTAGTTAGGTTTGCCAGATTAGAATTTGCTAAAGTCTTGACATGCACCAAAAATATTCTTGATTTTGATTCTTAAAAAATTCTTGTCAACTAAAAACTCTCATAATTTAGTTTCAGTTTTTTTATATAAAAATACATATATTTTGTTGTAAAAAGTAAAAAAAAAAATGTTAAAAAACACAACTCAGTAAAAATAAATAAATAAAACATAACAAATAAGGAGTAACACTTACAGTCTTTTTATAAAAAATTAATAAACTAGGTTTTTTGCCACATATATTTAGTGTATTTTGAAAGCTCTTGCTTTCATTAAAATTTGTTCTTATCAATAGCTCGGCTTTTATAAGATCGAACGACATTCTATTTCTATCGTATAGTATAATTGGTAAATTTGATACTTCGAAGCACAAAAAATAATTGTATCGGCGGCTTTCTAGAGCCGTTGAAAATGTTCTCAACAAAAACCAGTCGTCGGCGAATCGGCCAACAAAAAAATAGACGGTGGAGACGAACGGCCGATTTGAGCTTCAAGCACTGTGGTTAATAGAGGTTTCTGTTCCAAAAAATCTATTTAATTTGTTCGAACTATTAGTGTTGCAAATAGGGGGGAATTATACGTGTTGATAGATTTTCGAACAAATACACTCAAAGAAAACGCTTCATCATAACGTTTCAATAAAAAGTTTATTTGATTTTTAAAAACTTTGTGGACTGTAAAAATTCTTGACAAAACATGTTTTTTCTTGATTCTTGGCGAGCATTAAAAATTCTTGTAAATCAAGCAAAAACAAGGCCGTCTGGCAAGCCTAAGTGTAGTGGCGTTGCTGCAAAAGTTTTCGTTAGTGCAGTGGCACCAAGGCATTCGAGTAATTTTTTAACTCAAAGTGATGTCTCCCTATACATACTGCCTGCAGTGTAGAAATTAAACTGTTTTCAAATTTTCTAGTTTTAAACAAATTTTTAAAATCAAAGTGATGTCTCCCTAAACACACTGCCTGCAGGTATGTGCCAGGTCACTAGTTGGTATACAAGATATTGGTATCGTAAAAAGACACTCTTATAGAAAAGAGACCGGTGACACGCCCCTTGACAAAGTGTTCAAATTGATCCGTAATCCATGATGGAGGGTATATAAGCTTCGACACGGCCGAACTTAGTTCTTCCTTTGGTTCAGTTCAAGGGTATTCTTCGTGTTTTGGGAAAGTTTATCAGAGTAGCTTTGGGACATTTTTTAATGACATAAAAAATAAATACCTCAATATTATTGAAACGAAATCAAAAAGGAAACGGTTAACACTGGTCGCGGACGATAATACCCACATCAACCTCTTGTGTGATAAACGTGAATTTTTAAGAGGGCCGTCTTAAAATAATTTGCAATTGAATGCAAAAGGCTATTCAACGTAGAGCGCTAAGATAAGAAACATAGGAAGGGATCTTTGACTGTCAAAGTCCAATTTCATACGCTTGCGTCACCGATGAGTCATCATAATAAGCAATAAACATAAACAGTCATGTAACGTAATTATTGAACCAGAAATGTTAAATTAATCAGTGGCAGAGCACATTAGAGTTGTTGTTGTGATGTCAGTCTTTCCGTGATGAATTTCCACTAATTGGTACGGTATAGTTTAGATGCAACCTGTAGAAACCAACAGCAGATTCACTATAATTATAATTTGTACTCTGTTAAACCAAAAACCTCAAAAACTGCCAACAAGCTGTCGATTGTACCGCTGGACCTTTCTCTCTTGATTATGAAGATCGCACCCTAACTGCCTGGGCGGGGGGTCCTTTCATCCGCTGTCTCTACTGGGAAATTTGGTCGTATCGTAGGTATTCCACCAAATAGTGGCGTACTGCACAGAATAGTGTAACATTAAAGCAAGTCCACCACCTCCACTTCTCGTGCGATCCTGAGTACGATGTATCCGTCACAACTGTACAGGCTGCAGGTGTTATTCCGCTTAGTTTCCTGTATCGCAGCGACCATGATGTTTTCCGACTCATACTATCTCACTAATTTTGTTGCGTAGGCCATTGCAATTAAATTGAAAAATGGATGCACTGTCAGCTGTGACAACAGCAATCTGTGGTGTATGATGCTGTATATGTTGATGCGACGATGAAACCAAATCTAAAACCCCATCACGGACTACCTTGATACAGCAAGGGGCAACAAAGTTCGTTTCGCTATACTCTCTGATGTGGTCAGACCTGAACAGCTCCTGAAGTGCACCCACTCCATGCAACGACTACACCTTGCAGAAGTTGCACGATAATGTATTCGGTCATGACGAACCAAGCTGGTCTGGTTTGCAGGCATTCCTTAAAGTCCTGCTTAAGAGGCAAAACAATTCCAAAACCGTCCATCAACACTTACTTCAGTTTAAAACCAAAAACCTCTTCAGTTCCTGTTTTTCTCTTTTAACCTTTTCAAATCTAAAACCTCTGTATTTCTTAAAAGATAGTCTGTTTCTTGAGGATACGATTTAACAGGGCTCTACTGTACATCATATCTTGATGAAATTCGACAGCGAACATTGACGAAAGTTCATAATATTGGTACATAGAGTGCCCCAAAACACCGGCTCCCCATTAAAAAAACAGGAAAACTCTCACGAATTCAATAAGCCGTTATTTTCAGGATTTGGGCGGAAATGTCTTCGTTTTATATTCCATTATAAAACAAAATAACTCCTCTTAATATTATTTGTGTCTGCCAAATCGTTGCATCTGCTAAGTCTTTAGATGTTATTTTCTCTCGCAATCCTATTTAGCTAATAAAAGTTTTAATAACTATTTGATGTAATTAAGTCATGATCCGTGATAGAGGCTAGTGCTTGATTGTTGTCCAGGTAATGTTCTAAAACCGGTACAGCAAATTATGTTTCTATATTCTGTCAAAGAGTTATTGATACGTAACAAGAGATAGGCCCACCTCTACAAACGAAAACTAAAATTCCTAAATGGATTTTTATCGACATAATGAGTCTCAGTTATCGTGGCTTTCACAAAACACCACTAATATGAGTAGCCAATGAGGTAGTGAGTGTAAACTATTGATGTAAAATTCGTTTTTTGGAAATGTGTTCTGATAATTGCCTTTTATGTTCTTTGCAGAGGCAAATACCTACTGGATCCACGTTACATGACCAAAAGGGATCTGCAGTTTTACTATCGCTACTACAACATGACAAAAAAGCGAAAACATTTCAAAAAGATAATAATCGCTGTCTTCTGCATATGCTTCTTCTCCTATATATTCATCGACTTCAATCTGAAGGCGAAGTTGATAAATCTGAGGGATCGTTTTGAGTTCATAGCCCGCATCGATGCCGACTACAACATTACCCAGGCGTATTTCATAGATTTGCCCGGATGTCGAATGCCTTACTTTCCCGTAACCGATGACAATATTGTACAGTTCATGTACAGACCTAGAAATTTCACATGCAGGAAGGCCTTGATTCGCACCATTGGCGAAGACGGCCTTACGTTGAACGTGGACGCCAGAGAGGCTCGAGAGATTTATGAGATTCAGGATTTGGAAGACATCCGCTGCAACTACACCGAAGTCGTGCGAGTAAATGACCAACGCAATAAGTATTTGGAATCGGTACCTTTTAAGCTGGAGTACAATGGAAGTGTGACACTGAAATCAAACATGGAGTTTGTAATGGTTGAATGCTGGGATAGGCAGCTCCAGAGCATCTACAAAGATTTCCATTTCTTTGTCGTAAACGCCGGTAAAAAACCCTCACTTACTGAGCTGCCAGGCGGGTATACGAAAAGGTCAACGCTCGCCAGCACAATGGCGAGAAACTCGTCGTCGTCAAGAGGCAGAAGTAAAAAGCTTCCAGACTTAGATATGGAGCAAGAGGACCCAGTTTCTGTAATGATTCTGGGCATTGACAGTGTGTCACATTTGAACTTTTTGCGCCAAATGCGCTCAAGTGCTTCTTACATACACCGAAATCTGAACTATGTCGAGCTTTGGGGCTATAATAAAGTAGGTGACAATACATACCCCAATCTAATACCTGCCCTGACGGGGTTCGACTCCGACGAACTTGCCATCTCGTGTCTGGGACCGCCAAAGATTCATGACACGATATACGACAAATGTTCGCTTATATGGAAGCGTTTCAAGGAGGCGGGCTTCAAAACAATCTATGGCGAGGACGTTGGATACTTAAGCCTCTTTAACCGACAGTACTCGGGTTTCAAGAAAACACCCACCGACTATTATCTTCGTCCCATACTGCTTGAAATGGAACGGTATATCAGCAGCGAAAAAACGGTCAATGTGGCCCTCTGCATGGGTGGTCGGCGTACCGTCGACGTGTTGCTCGAATATATTCGCAAATTGTTGCCTATAATGAAGAGCGAAAAGTTTTTTGCGTTCTTCTGGGCCGTGACAATGACTCATGATCTGTTCAATATGCCCATGTTGATCGACGAAGATATCATGCATCTGCTGAAGACATTCGAGGCGAATGGTGTTATGAATCGCACTATTATTCTACTGATGAGCGATCACGGCATCAGATGGGGCTCCTTTCGCAAAACATACCAGGGCATGATGGAAGAACGCTTACCTCTTCTGATAGCCCTCTATCCGAGCTGGTTCAAGCACAAGTATCCGGAAGCAGTTGCCAACATGGAACTGAATGCCAAACGTTTGACGACACCTTTCGATATACATGCCACCATGTTGGACTTGCTCGATCTGCGGCAAATCAAGGCCAATCGACTCAGCAAGCGCTCCGCCGAACTTAAAGATCCAGACACGAATATGCCACGGAGCATAAGTCTCTTTCTCCCCATACCAATCAATCGCACATGCGAGCATGCCGGAATTGCGTCGCACTGGTGCAGTTGTCACCAACGACAAGAGTTGCCATCGAACGATGGCAGAGTTCTAAGAGCGGCCCGCTACATCGTCAAATTAATAAACGACCGGCTGAAGGACCATCCGCAGTGCAGAGTCCTCTATTTGAATTCAATAATGCATGCTACCGTGGCACAGCCACACCACAAAATCGTCAAAGAATTGGGCGTCAGCGACTATTCAATCGATATCACTTTGCGCCTTCAGACAAAGCCCGGCCTTGGCCTTTTCGAGTCCACGGTTCGCATGTCGAGTTATGGCACAGCCTTGACCGGCACCATCAGTCGCATCAACCTCTACAGCAGTCAAAGCTACTGCATCGATGATTACGCCTTAAAAATGTTTTGTTACTGTCATAGATAAACGCATGCGATGCATGGGTTCGTCCCTATATTTCTACCAGAACTCAGTTGTTAATTGTATGACCCAAATTGGGTTAGGCCGATAATTCGTATTGACTTTCATTACTAACATCAATATTACCATGAAGACTTTTTCCACAGCATAATGTACTGACTGAAGCCTTAAACTAAGTTACGAGCAAATTATTAATTATATGTCTATGTATGACCATGCCAAACACCTCCTCCCACACATCGAGTTACAGATATTGTGCTCTCGTTGTTATCCAGTAAACTGGTCGCCTTGAAATTTTGTCAACGCCTTGGAAAGGGTATACGAGATTCATGGATCCTTAATTCCATCTTTTCTTCTGATTACTGCCGTCGACTCTGAAAAATAATCGTTCCATCAATATTTTAGTTTTATAAGTCCAAACTTTATTTGAATCGAATACTAGATGTCGATGTCGAACCATTAGTTTTGTTTGTTACTTTTACAACACGAGTGCAAGTTTCGAAATCCTTTTTAAGAATACCAAAGCAAAATTGATAATCCATTCCAGCGCGGAATGTAAACTATAAAAAAGTAATAACTTTGTGTTGAAGTGGATTGGATATTTTTTATTCACACGTCCTGCAGGACAATGTGTAAATACACATTGATATGGGGGGATGTAAAACAAGTCGAAAGAGATGTCGCGATGAATCTGAACAATAATCTTGTGTTCGGTTATGTACCAAAATCCACAACAACTTTAAAATTCATACAAATTGCTATGGATATCAGGACAAAACACCGATAAAGTAGATTGTAAAGCGGACACGCTAAAAACAGCTTGAAAACACATACGTTCTCATATAACGAATTTATTTAAGAAGAAGAAACGAATTGCCAATAAGCGGACAGAACCAATATGTAGATGTATGAAAGTCCCAAGATCTCGATTGTCACGACTTTTAAAATTACGTTACAAGCATGGTACAATAAGCAGGATACAGCCACTAGATGAATGAACAACAAATAATTTGTTCGCTTTACTTTCAAATTTACTCAATACAGAATGTCAAAAATAATTTTTTTTCAATGTTGATTATTGTGAATTTATGATATAAAACTTAAGCTTTAGAAACTTAAACAATTGCCTCTGTCAAATTTCAATTTTGAATTTTACCTTCTTTATTGTACCATGATTACAAATTAATAAATTAAATTAGAACTGAAAACACTTGAATTTGTATTTAAAAATTGGCATTCGTTTAGAAAACTTCAAGTAGATGACAATACATTTTCTTTCATCGTTGCAGCTAGAGCTGTACCCCCATATACTCGTACATTAAAAGTTACAATACGATTAAAGAACATTTTTATAAAGGAAATTCGAATTTTAAACCATCCGTTAAATTTGAAACTTTAAACGACTCCGGAATCCGATTCTGATTTCTGAGTCGCGCACATTTGTTAACTCCTGCTACGACTCCGGCCAAACATTTCAAACTCCGACTTTACAGCTCTCATTGCAACAAAACGTATTCGTGTCTCTCATTCCCTTCAATTGTCCGGCCAAGACCACTCAGGATATCGAAGCAGATGCCCTATAGACGAACAGGACTTCAAAATAAAATATATAGTTGTCACAACAACAACCCATTCGTGCTATAAAATCAAACTTTATGTGGAATTTGTTGCTGACTGCTGGTATATATGAACTAATTTGAAAAGAATCCGTTTCAAAGCTAGCTCGTTTTTGTAAATACTTCGCCAGTATTTTTTTGTTTCTTTTTATTTTTCTTATTTGAACTTATAGAAAAATAATTAAATTGTGTGGACCGATATAGCCGCCGTCAAGTATGTACTGTGGACAAATAAGAATATATTAATTTTTTTGTATAAGTAGTTACTACGAGAATGTCACTAATTGTTATCCTAAAATATTTCATTAGATGCCAGTTCAAATTAAAAATAAAAAAAATAAATAAAATCAAATTGTTTTAACTTCATTCGGTTAAGCATCAGTTGCCGCTTTTCTCCTTCAGTTTGTTTTAAGAGACAAGTGAAATAGCCCCTACTGGCCAAAGTGTAGGTCATTAGGTCGTCCACTTTTAAAGTTATAGACATTAAAGATTCAATAATTAAAAAATAGCTTAAGGCATTGGACCCCTTTCTTAATTTTTTTTATGTAGCTTCCGACGTCCGCGACTTAGATATTACATCTTGTTGGAGGAATAATGGGAGTGATGGAGGAATCATATCGTTAATCGGTAGAAGGTCATTATCGGGAACATTTTGAGTCGCCGTGTTTTCTATTTATATTATGTTCGCCTTTTTTTGTGGCATACGCGTATGCTAAAAGCAGATGTAATTACCCAAATTTTAGCATACATTGGGTTTGTATGCTCACTGCGGGGGCGTCACGAGCATCCCAAGCGTTGTGGAACTGAAGTAAGTAGTTACAATCAAATATGTATGTACGAGTGTGCTGAAAACAACTAACTCCTACAACCTCCTCAGTTTTTGTTTCTTTCCTTTGGGTCAACACGAAATTTCAACGAATCTTGAACAAACAACTAGTTGTGATACTATTGGCATCATTTTTAAAATTCATTAAAATAAGAGCCCTGCCCATGGGCCTTAGAACCGGTTTTCTATACACATGCCATTTTACTCATGTCTATAGGAAACATTCTGCTGTTACCGATTCTTAAACAAAAATATAAAAAATCATTTGTCTATTTAGAGGCTAATATTTGATAGTTATTTCGGCTAAGTAATAAAATGGCTATAACAAATTACTTTGCTATACTCTTTTTAAAGATTTGAGTACATCATGATAAGTATCCAGTTTAATTGTCGAGCCTTAAACTAAACCACCATTATTATTTTTAAAAATCTGGGAAAATTGGAGCCCTGGATGCTATTTTGTCAAACATCTTGAACAATTTTCCATGAAGAACAATGTTTATCGAAGTGGTGCTTTTGGTTAAGCCTTGCTACGACTGGTTAGCAAACCAGCTATATTTAAGTCATTTGTTAACAAAAAGTGACAGGAACTTGGCCTGAATAAAAGTTAATATTTGATAGTTATCCATGCTAAGTACAAAAAAGGCTACATATCTAATTTTTGTTTCAAGAATGTAGTACTTCTGTAATTCTCTTTTAGACACGAAAAAATTGGCACTTTTTGTAAACAAACTACTTATCTATTGCTGTTTTTCTATCCAGTCTTATTAATCGAGGCTTAACCTTAAACACTGCTGTAGATACAATTTTTTTAAATTTTAACGACATTGGTCTCAATCAATAGTGCTTTTTTCACAGCTTTTCAGCAGCGAGTTCACATATTTTTTTTTATATGGAATTTGATACATTTTCGCAGGAAGCATTGAATTAAGAAAAAAAAGCTTCAGTATGCCTGAACCTGTATCCTCTTTCTGTTAAATTCACTTTAGTTTTTCAAATAGAAACAGTGTTGCCATACTTATCTTAATTTTGTTTAATGTTGCCAGATTACCATATTGCAAAATAACTAGAAATCTTAGCTAGTTAATCCTAGTATTCACCTCTAGGAGTTTTACATTTATCTCTACAGGGTTTTCCCTGCCGTGTAGAGCAGTGTAAGAAATTATTTTAATATAATACCCTCTAAAATGGCTTCACAGCATTTGTTTTTCAAATGTATAATATTCCTTGACCAAACAATTATCAGAACATTTATTTTCGTTGCAGGTGGAGAAAAATGTCTACACTGATAGTGATAATCATCCCTGTCACAGTTGCAAATTCCACCATCTTTTCGAAAATTGGTAACCGGAATTTACTAAAGCTAATTTTCGTTTCATAAGGTACATGTATTTCTTATGGAAGCGACAAAAGAACACGGCAAATATTAAGAAAAGTGTTGTCGCTGCTCAATTCCGTCATAATCGCTACACAATCATTGAGCTTTTGGTTAACACTACGGAATTCTAAAGGTACGGTCACATTGGACAAATATTTGACGAAAATGTATTTCATTATATTGGTTCAAAATTCTGTCAAAATAAAACAGTGTTGATTTTGTGTTCACACTACCGACAAATATTTGACAGTTTTTGTTAGTTCAAACAGATGTCAAGTAATGTCAAATATACGTTTGGGAAAACATGTCTGCCGTATGTTCACATTTAAATAAATATTTGACTAAAAAAATATTTGATCAAACTGTAAAAAAACAGAAATTTATTTTCTGTCAACCTTTGAAACCAATAATGCAGGAAGAAGAAAATTTACTGATTTTGTGCTGTGAGTTCTGTTGGTACGTAGTCGGAATAAGGAAGGATGCTGCGCGAAGTTGTTAAAAGAACAGCGTACAGGAACACCAGCGCTCTATAAACATTTTTGCGCATGAACACAGCAGACTGTTAGGTAAGCACTGAAATGAGATGTAGACCATTTAAATTTGTAATAAATATTTTTGTGTATCTGAAATTAGTTGCCCTTCTAATTTCAAAGAAGACTACGCAACTTCGTGAGTCAATTTCAGTCTCCGAACGTTTAACTTTTACACTGACATCACTGATTTTACCAGCTGCTATTTCTTATTGTTTGCTCTTACAAAATTTTGTAAGATCAAATAGATATTTCCGAAAATAGGGGAAAATATTTGTTCTCGGGTGGTCACACTGTGTTTACATTAGGCAATTTCATGTTTGCTGGCAAATATTTTTGTTTCCCCGAAATCAGCAATTTTGTTGTTTGCCAGTCAGAAATATTTTGTGGTCAAATTGTGGCAAAGAAATATTGGACGTTTTACTTTAAATACTTGCCCATAGAGACCGTACCTTAAGCCTTGATGTTTTCAAAGCACCCAAGTTGATTTTTATTTCGTTTTCGTGGCGTTATTAACGAACCAAGTTTTGGGAATAATGTGTGGAAAACGCTATTCTAACACTCTTTTGTGATTAAAGCAATTAAGAAGAATTATAGTAAACAAATGGAAAAATGACCGACAAAATGTAAATTTTATCAAAAGTAGAAAAATAGTGAGTTTTCTTTTAAAAAGATTAACTTTTAAATTTTTGTTCGTTGGCTTAACTTGCAAAAACGTCAACTTAACTTTAGATTTACCTATTATGAAACAAGACAACAATTTTGATTTAGAATTTTTTTATTTTGCTTGCCAAAATTCGCAGAATCCCAACATATATGCAAGTGATGACATTTGTACCGATACTATCAATAGTCATTAAAACAATAGATATTGGCGCCAAAAATAACTACAGCTCAGTATGGACAATTTGATGAGAGCAGTGTAATGCGGTGTGATTCAACAAAATGTCGTTGTTTGTGTGACAGTGGTTGGCATGGCTAGCAATACAGTTAATCAAAGAATTCAAACTGAGGATTTCAATACTTTAATAAGCACCAACAGACTAACCGTCTGGCTGGTTTCAATATAGGATACTTATGTCAACTTATTCCTGTGTCAAGTACGAAGATGCACAATACATACATACTAATACATTTCGAATGGAGAAATGCTATTTGCTTGTTCCTACCTCGCAAATGCCAACGACTTTATGAGTAAGATGTAATTCTCCAAACCATGTTCACCATAAAGTCGTCTGCCGACTTGAAAAGTCTTAAGGAAATATTAAAAGTAGAGTTCGCGACCAAGTCCAATGTAATTTAATGAACTCCATCCCTGAATTTTTAAATAGGACAATTCATCTGCAAACACTTGCAGTTGTATGTTTGTAACGCAATTTTATTAAAAATGATGTATTTTGTTTTGTAGTGACAAGTTGCCCTAGCTGATTGCACAATACTGCCAAGTTTTGCTTTGTTAATATTTTTTCCGGATTTGCGCTTTATCCCAAAACTGGATAAATCCGTATAATCTTAAAACGTAGACAGACAAGAGTTAATTCTCATTAATAAAAAATTCACTAGTGCAAATATCTTTTTGATTGTAAACAGTTTGTGAACTAACGGGTTTTCCCATAGGGACATAACAATTTCGTATCTCTTTGTCACGCAACCTCAAAAATTTTTAATGATCTTTGAATGTCAAAACGTTGGTCAAAGTCAACATTTTCATCATAGTAAAGTTCACTTACGAGCAACGTTTGGAAATCATTAAAAATTACTTCCGAAAAGTCAGTGGCTCTGGCAAAGTTTCACGAAAACCCAGAATTTCATCGAAATTTCATCTTCAGCGATGATGCTCATTTCTGCAAAATGTGCATTATAGGACAGCAGCAAACCCTCATGTGCTTCAAGAGACACAATTGAATCCGCAAAAAATTACAGTGGTGTGGTTTTCATGCCGGATGTGTGATTGGGCCTATTTTAACGTCGCTGAAAACAATCATGCTACCGTCAATGGAAAGCGCTATGGTGGCATGTTAGAAAATTATTTTTGGCCAGAATTGGATGAGCCTGACATCGCCGATATGTGTTTTCAACAAGACGGTGCCAAAGGCAAATTCGGTAAACGTGTTATCTCGTAAAATGGTCCATTCGAATGTCATTGAAATTCTTTTTATGGTTCCACATCAAGATATTGGTCTATGCCAACAACTTTAGACGTGCTCAGAGACAACATCCAACGCGAAATTGCCAACGTGCCGGTCAAAATGTGTGCAAGAGTTGTGGAAAATTGGGTCCAAAGAATAGATCTCTGTACACGGGATCGTGGTGGTCATTCGACCGAAATCTAATTTCATTCTTAAAATGTAAATTTTAAATATTCTGTGTTTTATTTATATAAGTATATAAAATTGTTATGCCCTTAAATGAAACCCCTGTATTTTTTCCGATTTACTTCGATATTAAAAGGATAAAAGAAAGGATTTACGTTTAGCAGCTATTCTGCTAGCGAAAAATCATAATTTATTTGAATGAAAGCTGAAATTGGCACACAATGTAAAAAATGTATATAAACTACCAACCATAAACAATTTGACAACAGTTGAATGTGAGTACAGCGGCTGTATGTGAAAAGTTGTGAAAGTGTTGCCAGACTGTAATACCTAAATGCAGTGGTTATTTCGTTTGATTTTCGATCGTTACTGTAATCTCATACTACGAGATTGTACAACGCAGCGTCACATATGGAGACAATGAACATAAACAAATAAACAACCGACAGTGAGTATTTTAAGATATAATAAATTATTAACAAAGCAATGAGTTTAGCAAACTAGAAAGGGGCCCCATGCTATTTTTGTACTCTTCAACTTCAGAGTCGGAAAATGATGGTAGTGTAATTATAACTGGGAGAAATATTCGGGATAAAAGTAATCTTCAGTCGCTATCCTAAGGGACCAAATTAGAGTTATATTAAGAGGCGTAGATAACAAAAACAACAACATTTTATTTATTTTAAAAATTAATATTTATCATTTCATCGTACTGCCCAACGCCACTTTTCTTGTGTTGTGTGCTTCCCATTTACTTTGTTTGAGTTTGGTCTCAAAATGTTTCTTTTTATAAATATGAAAAATGATTTATATTTTTGTTTCACAAATATAATATTGAAAATGCTTACAATGCTTTCATTGTACTCTGTTGGTTGGTTTGGCGCTTTTAAAAAATGTTATGTTTCGGTCACAAAAGTTCTAACGACTTCAACTTAACATAGTGTCTACTCGTTAACGAGTGCCGTAATCCAAATCATTTCGATTTCGACATATATGTGCGAATGCAGTAATTTGGCCCCAGAGTTAATACAGTTAAGTAGGAGATAATGCATGAGTCAATTTGCACATTAACGCTGTCGTCTGTCTAAGCTATTGATAGAAACCACCAAACACTAAAAGATTTTTCGTGTCGCATCGGTCTAATATGGCGTTTACACTACAATCATTATTCGTAATTCACGCTCTCATTCGTAATTCAACCCCCAATTACATTGCGAATTACGTAATTCACCATACAAAGTTCTGAAAGCAAATTACGTTGTTTGGTGGTAATTCATTTGGAATTACCTTCTGAAATACGAAGAAAATATCAAATGGAAAATATTAAAGCTGCTGTCAAAATAAAAACGTAAAATTACTGCTCTGCTCCCATTTACTCGCTCTTTTTCTGTTCACCTTATTGCAAGGCAATGTATATATTAATAAATTTTGTACTTACCTTAGAGCTCATAGCCAAATTAAAAAAGAAGGAATTTTATTCTATACATATTGAATAAAAAAGATGAATTGTAATTTAGAAAAAAAAAACATTTTTTTCTTTGGAATACCGAAGCAAAAGTTCGCGTAGTGTAAACAGGGTAATTCGCGTAAGTAATTCAGAGAGCGAATTAGGTAATTCGCGATGTATTGTGGACATGGCATAAACAGATCTTTGTCATGTTACTTGCGCGACAAATTATCCCGCAATAATACGGGTATAGGTCGACTTCATAGTCTTATTGTTTTGTGTGATCCAATTGGAGGAAAACCAAGTTTAGAATCGATACTGGAAAGTAATTTTGAGCGCCGTATTTTAACCAAGCTTTTCTTTTAAAATCCGTTATCATTTCTGAAATTCCCATGCGTTTATTTTTGATTGAATAAAAAATTTATAAATGAAGATCCTGTTACAATATTTTAAAGCGTTTGATCTGTGATTTTAGTTTTTGTTGTTGTAGTGACAACTACGTGTCTAGGTGACAGCCCTGGCCGAAGAATTTCTTTTCCGGTTAATCCAGTCTATAATCATAAAATCCCACGGGTTGTCGTTTCAGAATTGTGTCGTGATATCCAGTTTTTTATAACGATAAGGAATTAAGAATGAAATGTAAAATTAATTATTTGTACCACTCCTGAAGAATCTGGAATAAAGTTAACGAGAAACGTTGAGTAAAAAATTAAATAATTAGTTTTAATTCATAACACCAGACAGACCAGTCTTACAAATAATAAAAATAAAAAGATAATATTTCAAGGCATAATTTTATATAATTTAAAATAATATTTCGAATTATATAAAATATAATTTATTGGGTATACGAGTTCTTCAGGAAAAGACTTACACGGGAAAAATGAATTGAGTCCAATCTTTTTCAACATATATACAGCATCACTTCACATGTTTAATTTGAAATCCAGCGCAATCTTTTAATATGGGAATAAATTTGTTATAGTTTGTTTTGTTAGAGATTTCAACGCTGTGAAGGCTTTATTAAAGCTGAAGATTTTGGAATTTCGTAACAAATGCAGTGGGTTAAAGCTGCCTTCTAATATGTCGAAGACTATGATCGTTCATTTCGATAGAAGTAGGTCTACCTTGGAACAATTCAAAAAAATACTGTGGCAGAAGCAAATCGCAACTGTCGGTTTATGGACAGATCGAATGGCCCTAATAAGGCGCGTAAGATCGAAAGTTGAATATAAATCTTCCAACGTGTGCGGCGAAAAAGTTAAGAGAATGGGAAATGAACTGGGTCTCATCGAATCAAACTCAGTCTCGATATTCTTGCCGCACCGGTTTCCGTCGCCGCAGCCGCATTGTTCTGTTTATACTCTAATTCAGAAGGTAATTCAACATGAATTACCATCAAATTACCTGATTCTCAATGTAATTGGGGGTTGAATTACGAATGAGACAGCGAATTATAAAAAATGAATGTAGTGTAAACGCCTTATAATTCGCTCTCAGAATTTTGTATGGTGAATTACGTAATTCGCAATGTAGTTGCGGGTTGAATTACGAATGAGAGCGCGAATTACGAAAAATGACTGTAGTGTAAACGCCATATAAGAATTTCTGTTTTCGTTAATTAATAACGGCGTTGTACGGTTTCAGCTAGCGATTTTATTTTATATACCGGCCAAGTAGTTCTCCGTAAAGGAAATAAAATAAACAAAAATAAAATTGAGATATAATGCCTCCAAATGTAATTACAAACATTATCGTTTTCAAAATTAGTTTATAAAATACTACTCCAATAAGGCAAAAATGAATTGCAGTAATATGTAGAGTGATGCTTAATATTGCGCCAGTCTTTAACAGTTTCTGGTTTTGATCTTTTGGGCTTTGTATGGTGCGCGATTGTATTGATAAAATTTGTTATCTTTGGCTCGGCACTTTTTCTTCAGGCGTTAACAGGATGGAAAGTGCTCTCTTCATATACTCAGTGCACTTGCCATATTTGTCACCAGATGTCCATATCTACCGTAGTTCTAACCATCAGTCTGATATTGGGAATGCTGTACACCTTTTCTAAAGCTCTGCAGCTTGAAGCTTATTTACGCCCGATATTGCACCATAGGTTCCGTTGAAGCGTTGTTCGGTGGACTCCATTTTGCTCGTTGTCAACATTGAGTCGGAAATGAAAGGTGCTTTTCGTATCCATGCAGCTTTCCGAGGCTAGTTTTTTCTATGCCGATTGTGACTAAAACTACCTGGCCTTTCACGGATTGCGGCCAGTCGTTATTCAACTCCAAATTTATATATTGTTTAACATTTTGCAGTTGTTACAAAGGAGTATTTCTATTAATTTTTTTGTTTCAGGATTACTCAGCTGCATTGCGACTATAAACGTTCCATGAAGAACGTTTTTTGAGCACTTCGCACGACTTACCTTTATTCCTACAACATCCCATCCATCCCAACTGGCACGATAGTCGTGCATGAATCCATCACACCACGGCGGCCCAATTTCGTTTTCAAAGTAAAGTCTCAGTGTACGTTTCTGGATTCTACGTAACCGAAAAGATCACATCCAGCGCTTTGTGAGGAGAATATTGCAACTGTGGGGAGTGTACAAGATCTAAATAAAGGGTGTCCAAATTACCTATGTATATCATATCTTAAAAAAATGTTGTGGCATAATCAATTAGTGCATCTGATGCGCATCAAACGAAAAGCGTATTGTAGTCGTGGTTGGGGGTCTTGCGGTCTAAATTTCCAAGAGTTCAGTTATTGCCTGCAAAATAATAATTATGTTAGAAAAATAAATGGTTTTTGTTTTTCACGTTTGTTGGCCCCTCCTCTAGTTCAACAACTGTAGTCGCTAGTCTTGAATTTACGCTTTAATTTCTGTAATTGGGCTCTGCATGTCGAATATTTTCGTGCCGAATTTGGTTCAGTGACGAGACACATTTTTGGCAGACTGAAAAAATCAATAAACAAAATTGCTGCATTTGGGCTGACTAATAAGTCATCGATCCGTATGTACTTCTTCGCTGTTTCCCCCCAAGAATTTGAAGCTTGTAACGTCGGCGACATTTGGTTTGCGCTACGGCACACACAGTGCGCGATATAATGGCACATAGTTTTGCGTTCCTCCGACATTAAGCCTCGTGTAGTTCGCATGATACCGGTGAACATGCGGGAACGAGTGATCGAATGTTGGATCTTCAAGGAGAACAACTACGGAGTAGTCGCGGTCAATATAAGATAAAATTATCTTTAGATAGACTGATTCAATATGCTAGCATTAGTGCCAGAATGTATTTATACCCTTTTATTCGCACATTTATAAATGTCACAAATTGTTATTTTAGTTCCTCGAAAAAGAGTCGGATTGTCGATGTTAAATTTAAATGTTTCCTTAATTTGTGTATGTCGTGTCGCATTGCTAAGAATTTATGTAAACTCTTTTTACTATTTGGTTAAGTTCTTTTGTCGTGGTTGGTACACATAGTGCCCAAGATGACAAGCCTTAGAGAAGAATTATTTCTTCGTGTCTGTCCGGAGGCTAGAACCGGCTGCCGTAGGATTCGTCGTTGTTGGTTTTTACGATTCGTTTTTTGATATTTTTTAAATAATAAGTTACATAATTTAGACAGGTCGATGTAGTAAACCAAGACGATTTAACAAATTTATCTCTTGTAGATGAATAACGAACAGTCCAATTACATAAGACAAAGTGATAAAGTGTATGAGCATCGGGAATCGCAGGCTACAGCCATGACTGTTGATTATACCGGACAGTGGATACTTTTGGCTGGGCGCCGCCGTTTGGCCTTGCAACGGTTAGGTGCAGATAATGACGATGGCCTAAAGGAATACAACACTAATTCAAAATATGAAGTGTCCGCTTGTGAATTTGCCATCTGTCCTGAAAGCAAAGAATCATGTGCCATTGCCGTAACTATAACTTGTGCATATTTGCTGTTTTTTTTTAATAATTTTGTAATTTTCCTTTTTAGACTAGTCAACATATTGACGTTATGACGTGGGGGGCTGCTGAGCCTCGCTACATCCATTCGTTGCGTGGTCATACCCGTATGGTAACCGACATCGACTGGCATGGTAAGAATCCGAATCTCTTGGTCAGCTGTTCTATCGACACATTTTCCCATATTTGGGATTTGAGGGACTCTCGAAAGCCAACACTATCCTTTAGTGCTGTATGCATGTGTAAGTTATTAAACCTTGTGAGTAAAGACTACGCTTAATTGCGAATATAACATTTATGAATAATTTTGGTTTCATGATATCAGTGCTATCAGAAAAACGGGCTTGTTCAATTTCCTAGCTAATACTCGTAACAAGAGCAATTTGAAATAATTAGGTTTACTAGTTAAACCTTTCTCTAGTAGAGATTTTACTTATACTTATACTATAGTTTTTAACCCAGAAAATTCCGTTTTGGAGTTGTCATTTATTGTAGAAGATAAGAGCGTTTTCGTTCTAAAATCTTATAAGTCGTTTTTAGGGCTATTCAATAATAATGCAGATTTCCTTTTAAATATAAAACATCAACACTTTTAGAAACTATATTTTTTTATTATGTTGAAGTCTATGGCATTGAAGTGTGTAACACAATATATTTTTAATGCCCATCGCGACTCCTCTAGAGAGAGACGCTCGTATCAAAATTGTCCATGATTTTGGCATAGTTCGAGCTGAATATCATTTTTAAAGCGTCTGCTTTCGTTGTTCAGCTCAGTGTAGAATCGTCTGGGGCTACATCATTTAGATCCTAGCTGAGCCAGAGCCATGCGTGTCTGCCGAGGTAGCGTGAAATCTCCGAGGGATGTTCACGCTATAGCTGGATACAACTGCTGCGACTATATCAGCGACGTTCAGACATGCCTGATAGTTTCGATTATGTACCACTAGACTATTCTCTCTACATCATGAAGATCGAACCTGATCTGCCTAGGCGAAGGCATCCTGTCCATGAGATGGTGGTATTAGTCAACATGGTTTCTTTGTCGGCTCTGCAAGTACAGCCGGCTAGTGACTTGCGGACCTTGTTCCTACTTTGGAGCTTATCGCAGATGCTGTAGCATGTGCGGAGGATCGAAAAAGGCTGTCCAATATAACCCCAAGAATTTTGGGGTAGTCATTGCTCCATGCGATCCATGTAGTGAACAGTGTGGCTGATAATTTAGAGGCGGATAATTTCATATTCTTCTCAGTGAAGAAGTATGCCAAGTCAGTGAGATAACAGTTGATTTTCTTTAGGTCTTGACACCAGAATTATGCAGACATCAGCGTACGAAACAATTTCTACGCCGGTGGTGCAGTTATTTTAGAGAGGAAGAGGTTAAACATTGCCGTAGATATCACCCCACTCTGGGGAACTCCATGTTTAACTCTACGTGGCTTCGACTTCCTGTCTCTCAATTCTACATACATATGACTGGCGCCCACACGTATTGTTGAAGACCCAACGTTTTTAACTAGGCGGAAGTGACGTTTCTGTAATGTCATTACACAGAGTGGTATGATTGACCGCATCGAAGGCCTTTGTAAGGTCAAGAGCCACTGGTTAAGGCCGTGATTTATATTCCGAGATTCCGACCGGACCCAGCGTCTTTGATAACTTTGCGCTATGGATGACATGGGCAACTTCCCAACGGTAAATTGTGGTAAAGCCTCTTCGATTCGGAAAGAGCGGTTATGACGCAATACTCTCCTTTTCGCATGTCTGATCATCATTTCTTCCGGGATTAGAGAGCGATTTGACCGTTGAAGCGACGAATGTCATCACGCTCTTCTGCGAGTTCCGCTGGCAAGTCTGAACTTTCTTTTACTGCGTCGTATTCACATTCTTCGACCACACCGGCTCTGCGTAGTTCGCTGCGAAATTTCATCATATCTCGGGTATTCGACCAACAGGAATATGGCGAGCGGCTGCTGCGTTAGTAGCACCCCAATCAGACGGTTTTTTTGATTGAAATGCATTCGGCGTTTAGAGAATATAAAGGAGGATGGTCAGTTGATGGAGAGAATTAAAGGAAGGCGGTCCGATCCTAACGTGATGACGGGTTGCCAGGTGACGTCGTTGATCAGGCCAGACGATGCCGTGTTTATGTCCGGCGATTAAATGCAATCGCCCATAATCCGAGTGGGTCGTCCTCATTCACTATGCAGAACGTAGAGCTATTAATTTGCTCCGCCAAAGCTATATCCTGTCAGTCGTTGTTAAGGAAAGAATGCCACCAAGACGGTCATTATAGTCTCCTAGGACCAAGCCGTTCATGCCTTGTAGCAGATTGCTAATGTCCGACAAATAACGCGGGGCACAGCTACCAACCGGCGGAACAGTACTTGGGGAGCCGACAAAGAAACCTTGTTGACCTCTTACAAAGCGATAGGTCGGTCTGTAGCAAACTACGCAGCACCTGTATGGTCGGCGAACGTGAGTACGACGCAGTGGAAGAAAATTCAGACATGCCAGAATGCCGCCCTTAGAACATCAACAGGGTGTCTTCTTATGTCCTCTGAGGACCATCTACATGAGGAGACGAAGGTCCTTACCGTGCGCAGACACAATTTCCTGTTGTCTAAGCAATACCTGCTAGGGTGTTTTCGCAGCAGTCATCCTAACCACCATCTCTTGAACAGGATGCCTCCACCCAGGCAGATCAGGAACGATCTTCATGATCTAGAGAGAGAGGTCCAGCGGTATAAGAGAGAACCTTTAGATCATCGAAACTATCAGGCAGGTTTGAACAACATTCACGCCGATGATGTCGCAGCAGCAGTATCCAGCTACCGTGTGAATGCAGTGCTAGGGGAACATCCCCCGGAGATTTCACCTGAGGAGAAGGTACTACCTCGGCAGACGCGCGTGGTTCTGGCGCAGCTGAGATCCGGATGGTGCAGCCGCCTCAATTCTTACTGGGCACGAATTGATGCTAACGTTCCGGACATCTGTCCCGCCTGCCATCAGGGACCACATGATGTACTGCACCTCTTCAATTGTCCGGCCAAGCCCACTCAGCTGACCCCCAGGTCTCTGTGGACGCATCCAGTTCAAATGGCGCGTTTCCTTCACCTGGATATCGAAGCAGATCCCCCATAGACGAACAAGACCTCAAAATAAATATATTGTTGTTACAACAACAACAACAACAACCAACCGGCGGAATGTTTACCTTGTACAGCTCTATCTCGTCAGTTCCAGACTCAGGCGAGATAGATCTGTCCTGCAACGAATGGTGTAACAGTAAAACAAGTTCCCTACCTCCACTTCTCGTATCCGTCACAACTGTGAAGGCTGTAAGTGGCATTCAGCTTATGATGTAGGTGGCTTCTCTGAAGGAATCCCAATCAGTTATAGTTGAGGAACAAACGGTCCATACTTTCAAGGGATTTTCTTAACTCTTTGGAACAATCTGGAAGGCACCACGCATCTTAACATAAAAAGTTAGTTCACCGTTGATGCTTATTCGCATCCTTTATCCACCGAAATTTTGTAACGAAACAAAACATTCTGTTTTTTTATTATCGAAGCCACAATTATCAGACACAAGCGTATAGGCGAATATTTGTGACCCGCAAAATAGAAAGGGACCTAAGGGTAAAAACCAGTTTTGTTCAGGAGAGCCATTTTAAAGATTTAAATACGTGTATTTTTGGTGTAAAATCGTCGACTTCACTTTCATAAAACGCGCATATCTCTGGGAGGGAACACTTTTGGGGCATGGGATCGGTCTCATTCGATGCTCAGATGTTGTCCACATCAAAAAAATAGTAAAAATTGATTTTTTTTTACCCTTAGGTCCCTTACTCTATGCGCTGTCACATATGCTGATACCACAAATTTTAAAGATTTCCATTGATTTACCCTTCGATTTCAAGCGCTTATAGTTTCCAGTGCGTCTGGAATGCGTCATAACCATTACTAGGTTCGTAGGCAATCGATAAGTGTTGCTGGTCTGAACTTAAAAACAGGACTCCGGGTATTCGCTAGTGTGCAGCGACCAAAAAAGAACTAGTTAAACTGGGCCACATAGGTTCATATTGTTTTTGTTGGTCCTTTCGGCAGCTGTCACTTGATTTATGCTCAGTTTGGTTTGCCATTTCATAATGAATAGACCTACTCCGGAACTACGTGTGCAAATCGGGGTAAATGACCACAAAACGAGATGGCCACCACCGATCCTGATTTTTCCAAGAAAATTTTGTTCAGCGATGAAGCTCACTTTTGGTTAACAGCCGGTTCTATTCACCGGATTGACACGAAGCAGTAATTCTTCAACCAAGGTCAGTCAGCCCGGCACTGTATGCCGCTACAACAACAACTTTTGGTTGAATAGGTACGTTTATTACCAAAATTGTCGCATTTGGTGTAATGAAAATCCACATGCCATTGCTGCGACGCCGTTACATCTTCAAAATGTCACTGTTTGGTGTGCTATGGGTAGAGGGAATCATTGGTCCATATTTCATCAAAAATGAACCCGGCCATATTGTTACAGTCAATGGGGACTATTTTTTTTGTGGGGTTATGTGAAGTCGCCTTTCTACGAAGATGAGTCCGACACGATTGACTTGGAAGAGAATATTCGGAGCGTTATTGATGACATACGGCCCCCTATGCTGCAAAAAGTGGTCGAAAATTGGGCCTCTCGGCTGGAATTTATTCGAGCCAGGCGAGGCTGGAATTTACTCGAAATCATTTTTAAAACATAATGGCAAACCCTTACCTTTACGGGTATAATAAAGCTAAATTGTTGGCCATTACATAAAATAATTTGCGTTCTATTTCTTTTTGAAAACCATACGTCTGAAAAAACACCCTTTACAAAGGATCTTCCCGATACAGCTCTAAAAGCCACATATAACATCCGAACCGAATATACTTATACATATTTCGCACATAGCATTGCGAGTGCCTAACACATGCTTTCGAATTGGTTCCACACAAAAGTCCCTCCCGATTTAAAGTCCTGCAGCTCTAGAAGCCCCAATCCCGCACACCTGATCACGCATGGTACGTTATGAGCGATCATTTATTAACTGTGGCGAAACTGGACCAAATAGGTTCATATTTCCCTATAGTCCCCTCAAAAAGGTCCTTCCCGATTTTAGAATCTGTAGGTTTAGAAACCACATTTTACGAAACGGGCGACCACCACCCATGTCCTGTAATATTGAAACATATCGATCCATGTTTCCGATTTGCGGTCCTGCTGCTTTAGAAGCCACAAATTTTACCGCATTATGCTCAAATCTTATATAATACGTTGTGAGTGACATATAATTAATTCTTACATATTGAGTCCGCCCTTGCTCAAGCTCCAGAAAGAGGTGCTTGATCCTCGGAATAGCAGAGTGGTGTGGGGTATCTAAAGTCGGCCACGGCCTACTTTAAGTTAATTTCTTGTTTTTTTTTTGTTAAAAAAAGGAAAGTACTTTTTTGAAAATCTAAAAGGATTTTGCCCTTGCACGTGGTAGATCAGCATAGTTCAAACCCTGGCTATAAATATTATAGACCTTGACGTATGCGTTGACAAAAGAATATTGAAGCTAAAAATAATTAAAAAATTTCTTTTATAAAATTTATATTTCTTAGCGGGAGCCACCCAAGTGGGCTTTAATAGAGTTTCGGGTAATTTGTTGGCAGCTGCCCACGACGGCGACTTACGTATATGGGACATACGTAAAGGATCGTGTCCCATTCACTATATAACAGCACATCAAAATCGGTAGGTTTACGGTGAAAGCACGTAATATATTACCGATGAACGTCGTCTTCTTTTCCTATATTTGTAATTAAAGAGTGCACGGAATCAACTGGAGTCACCGAATCGAAACCTGTTTGGCTACTGCCAGCCAAGATGGCACAGTAAAGTACTTTGATGTTAATAATCCGAGGAGGGCAGAGAAGATAATAACGACCACTTCGCCAGTGTGGAGGGCTAGATACACGGTAAAGCAATAGTTGAGAGTTTCATTAAACGGAAAACGTTATACGATGATTGCATTTCATTGTAGCCCATTGGTAATGGCCTAGTTAGCATTGTTGTGCCGCACTTGGGTCGTGGCGAAAACAGTTTACTTCTGTGGAGTAATAGCAAGCAAAATGATCCGGTCTGCTCTTTTGTAGGACACACAGATGTTATATTTGATTTCGCTTGGCGTCCGAACCGTGAGAGTCAAATGGAAATCGTATGGGTCTACATTACATATCGATGGTTGTTGGGATTGATAAATAAACGATCTTTTCCTTTTAGGAGCTTGTTACTTGGTCCCGAGATCGCACTTTGCGTGTTTGGAAAATTGACGATAAAATGTTAAAGCATTGTGAACCTGACAACGATTTAACTGAAAATTTTGACACAGCAGTAGAGTCCCGCATTGAAACTCCTACAAAATTCCAACCTATTTATTCGTCGTCATTTCATAAGCCACCTGGACTACGCTCACAACCCGTCGCTGTTTCGTTGCCCTCTAAGTCAGTAGATACCGTTCACAACGCAAGGCTATCTCGATCCCCGCCTCCAATAACCTCATCGCGTTCTTCAATACACAGACACATGGAGGAAGCGGCTGTAGCACGGTCGTGGTCATTGACGGATCAACCAACCTGCTCTCTGCACCATGAGTTTTCATTATTGAACACAAATATGCCGCACGTAGAGGTCGATACACTGGATGCCATAAAACGATTTGCCATTTTTAACATTTCTGCTGGTGGACACGTCATTGTTTTGCAAGTCACGTTTCCCACCGACTATCCCAGCCCAAACAATTGCCCTGATTTTACATTCTGCCAAGGTTCCACAATCCACGAAAACTTGTCAAGACTAATGCTGAAAGTGCTCAAAACGAATGCATTGCAACGCATTAAAAAGTCTCGCACATGTTTGGAACAATGTTTGAGGTCTCTAGTTGCTGCTATGAAGAAGGTAACTATATTAATATAATATATAAATGTTAAAAATACGGTTTGAAAAAGAGGACACAAACAATTCAATAAAAACGTCACCACCATCGTGCATACGAGTGAGTACACATGCCCAAAAATGTTCTTGACGAATTTTCCCAGTGCAATAGTCCACGCATTAACGTATCTCTAGTGTTTATAGACTTTCTTTTATTTAGTTCGCGTTATCATTAAATGGTATACATACGTCAATAAAGGTACTCGTATTCCCTATAGCCCCTTTGGATGAGGGGGTTTTGTACCCATACCAGGTCAATTGCAAAAAGTCGCATAGGAAACTTGGTTTTTTTTACACAAAATCACAAGCATGCTACAATAAGGAAGGTAGTGCTATGCAATCACTTGATTTACAATACTTTCTCGTAGTATTTAAAAAATTTAAATTTGGCAAGTTGACAAATACAATTGTTGAAGTTTGTAAAGGAAAAATTCACAATTATCATCAAAATTTCAACAACAACAAAAAATAATTTTGGCATTCTCTTACAAGTGACGTACAATCAAGCGAAATATTTATCTGTTGTTGGGCTAGTGGCTGTTTCCTTGTTTATTATACCATAGTCAAGAGTTATCATAAGTTGATAAACTAAATTATCTTGTTATGTAACATTTGAGCTATAGACATGCACAATTCAACAGTTTGGTCCTGTTGAAATTGGATATGCGAATACATCCATAATCGCACGGAGGGTCACTATTTTTTTCCAAAGATTATAATTTACTTGGCACTTTTCAAAAAGTGATGCCAAATGCCCACTACTTCCGATATTCACTTTTACGCAACGGGCTAACAGGAAATGTCTCCTCGTGTAAACTGATCATTACTTTCGAGTTTACCCGTTTAAATGGATACAAAAGTGTATGGGTCGTAATTTGGATTTTGAAGATACGACGATAGTGGACATCTTCTTTTTTGTGTGTTTGACAATGAAAGTGTATCAGTAGAGTACGTTTTCCAAACTACTTACAATCTAACCCATTTCTATTCTCATAAATAAGAAACACAGACATATTTTCTGAGATTTACTTTTTGAGGGGACAACTTCATTGGAAAAAAAACTTAAATAAATAAAAACACTTAAAATGATATGGCCGGAGAGGTTTCAAGACACATTTATATGTCATTTCGGATCCAAAATGTACACTGAGGTTCACAATTGGTTTGAAAACACGAAACAATAACCGTTTGTTTGGAGAGTTTCAAATTTGTGGAGAAGTTATGAATCTGTATTCTGAAAGCCAATATATTTTTCCAATTCAACATGAAAATTGGAAAAATATATTGGCTATGGTTGCAATGCAGGTGGTGCAGCTTTTTCTAAACTCGCCTAGGTTTTTGGAACGATAACTTTGTCCACAAATCAAATGACTTTTACAGTGGTCTCATTTAAATTAATGGAAATTAGCATTTGCGTATAATCTTCGAACTGTGCGTAGAGCAATCTACCTAGCACAGTATAATTTCCACCAATTCTGTTTTGCATGGGTATATTCATTACAAAACCACAGATACATATTCGCAAAGTGAAACAATTGTTTCAGTGAGTCACTTGTGTCCTCACTCTTCGACAATTATACTTCGCATACGCAAAATCAGTGCAATGTTTCGTATATATACATAGATCGGTAAACGAGCAGAAACCAATAAGCCGCCCACACCAACGGCGAAACGTGCTTCTAACAGATTGCGATGTGTGTTGCTTTAACTTCGCTGACTTACTTTTCGTTTCGTCTATGACAAAGAACAACAATCCCTTGATCTTTATTATTGTGGAGTAATTCCTTTTTCAAAACAAAAAAGAAAAATGTTTCAATTAAATCGCTTAGCTCGTTTTAAAATTTAAAATCTGGTCTTTCCTGTTTTATATACTTCACAACACACAAATAAATACTAAATCAATTATTAGAAGAACGGCGGCAAAGCCAGACGATATCGAGCCATAAGCGCTAACCTATCGTAAGTCAAATTTTTGGAAAAAAAATTTTATTGCTGAAAAATAATCGTTAGGACAAGCCTCATCGTTTTGTATTTTTAAAATG
Source organism: Hydrotaea diabolus (assembly GCA_963513945.1). Taxonomy (NCBI): domain Eukaryota; kingdom Metazoa; phylum Arthropoda; class Insecta; order Diptera; family Muscidae; genus Hydrotaea; species Hydrotaea diabolus. Next base: position 110,030,114 of record OY740717.1, read on the forward strand.
ACAAAATTGTTAGTAAAACATCAAAAAAAAAGCTTTTGCATTTTATCGTAAATGATTGTTTAAATTTTATTGTGTAGCAATTTTATCGTAAGTCACACATCAAATTGCTGCAGCAATCGCAAATGTGTTCAGATTTTTTTTTTGTTTTTTGATACAGTTATATGAGTAGGTAGAAATCTTAAATTTTTGCATTAAAACATTTGCATTTTTAATAAAGTTGTTTGAAATAAATAATAAAAACCGTCTCCTGTAAAATTTGCATTTTTTCACTTACGATAGGTTAGCGCTTATGGCTCGATATGGCTTGGAATCAGAGATGTAAAATTTGATTTTTATTTTGTACTTTTCGCTTCTTGAAAATTTACTTCCCCGATCCCGGCAGTACCAAACCAAGAAAATGTGTTTAGTTTTCAATATCTGTTTTTGCCAACAAAAAGTCGGATTGGACCGACTTAAAGATACCCTACGTCATTCTGTTATTAAGAAGATTCGCGCCCCTATCTGGAGTTTAAGCAAGGTGGGCCTCATACTTATAGAGCGGTAGGGATATACTTCATTTTGTTGGGGCTATATGAAAACATATGCCGATGCATGGGTGCAATTTCACCGGTAATAGTTAGAAATTAAAATGTGTCCTGTTTACTGGAAGGACTTCAAATTGAAAACGTCATTTGTAAGTGGGCTTCATTTAAAAAAGTCGACCAATGTGGTCAACAAGGTGGTAGCTCAAAACATATGTGCTATCCTTGTGAATGGGATATTCCTGCAAGTGCCATTACGCGAACCGCATCAAATGGACAGAAAAACATTTTAAATGGCCAATTTGTTAAAGTTAGGGATGATATTTTGACATAACTGTATCTAAATTTTGTAAAAAAAATGGTCGTAATCGGCAAAGCCTTTTGTCATATTACAGCGGTGTTTCCAAAACTAAATGAAAAAGTCGATATTACTTTATTCGTTTCTCTACCTAGTAATTTTTTAAATCGTTTTATCTGCTTTCCTACTACCTTCAAAATAGGCTGCAACATGTCCATACAAAGTCATTGCCATGCTGTTGCATGTGGACTTTTTCCTAGATAACCTGGTACAATTCAGCGAAGAAATAAGCGTAATTGAAAAAAAGAAAAAAAATTAAATACAATTTTACCCTAGTAGCCTTCGACCACCCTTGCACTTTCTGGCATGGTCATAGATGGACATATTTTAATGAAATGAGCCAAGGAATACGCTGGGGAATTTTGTCAGTTGTGAATGAATCACCCTGTATATATGTCCAGAAACAGCGAGTTATTTGTTTAAATGAAGTTGACATGACGAGTTTACACTGCGGAATGTCTAGAATATTGGCTTTTTTGATAAAAGAATAGATGTCTTAGAGTGGCCGGATCAATCACCGGATCGTTATCTCAAAGAATGCGGATACGACCACCGATCCGAAAAAATATTCGCTGTCATTTCGCCCCCTTGTATTTTCTGACATGGTCGTAGATGGATAAAAATGAGGCAAGAAATACGCTGGTGAGTTTTGTCCAGTCGTGAATGAATCACCCTGTATATTTCTCGATTTTTGCAACTTATTTAAGCCAATTGACTTTCTTTCCCTACTACTTTGCACAACCAATATCTAGACTTCTTAAAACTGTAATAAATTTTTATGAAGTGTACGTTTTTGCAGTGTTAAAGCAATAAAAACTTGTTGTAAACTATCGATAATTCTATCATTTTATGTCACTTGCACATAATTGTATTTAATGCATTTATTTATTTGTTGGACAAAGGATAAAAAGGATGTAAATAATCTTTTGTTTTTTAATTTTTTTTGTGGGATTTTAATTGGACACGTCTTAAACTCAGCATCTGCGTGATCAGCAGGTCTGGCGTTGTTGAATATCGTAAACTAAAATCCTTCAGATAGACAAACAAATTTATCATTTTTGGGTAGAGAACATCCGTCTTTGGCATGGGTTAGCATAGCTTTAGCCAGTTGGGTCTACAGAAAGGGCCAAAGATGATGAGAAATTGTGAATTAATTTTAAGATTAAATGCAGTAGCATTTCTGATATTTATTTTTAGTCAGTACACATATTGAAATGTATTTACATAAAGTTCAGTATCGAACAAAAACAAAATTGAGTTCACAAATACGAGTATGTTTTAATTGAAATTTCTATATTTTTTCTATTTAAAATCAACATTGAATTCCAGCAATATTCCAAGCACTTGAATTTTATAATTTGTGTGTTTTGGGTGGATACATATGAAATGTACATAAGTAATAACTTTGTATTTGTTTGTTTCAAGTCTGGCGGAGGATCGGAAAAATCTCAACTAAGATTGCAATCGCCTCGCCTGGAAGGGGCTTTAAGTGGAGCCTTGCACGATGCGTGTATACCATTTCCTCGAACATCGGCTGTCACTTTCAATGCTGTTGGTATGTTGTGTAGCTTTGCACAAATTTCGAATACGAAGAGGTTGACACTTCGACATCAGAACATTACCCCACGAACGCTATCAGCAATCAATGGCGGTGGGCTCTTGGGAAACGTTATGGGTCCGCAACCAGTTCTGTATGCACATCGGGACTCTAATGCTTCATTTTATCTACAAGACCGCATGAGTTCCAAGCATTCGAAAAATCGCTCAATCCAGAAATCAACCCATTCCACGGCGATCGTACATATTTACGAGTGCAATAAGCTGCTAAATATCAGTCGAGCTATGGCCAGCGAATATTCGTTGGATAAAAGGGACATTATTAAAACATGTCGCAACAATCGAAAAATATGTGAGAATCATGGTCGTTTCGATTTGATGCCAATATGGGCAATGGCTGAAATGATTGCGAGGCCGAATGTGCCGTTGACTAAAACAAAGTTGAGCAAAATGCATCTAAACGAGGATCCCTTCAAGAAGGCTCTACTCGAAGCTCTAATAATGCATTTCGCCGCCGTGGGTGATTTGCAAACATCAGTAATGTTGGCCTGCTTGTTTCATTCTTTTGGTGGTGGAAATGCTAGTGGAAATGCCAGTGTGAACTATGCCGCCAGTGGTTCAGGTCTAGGCGGTAATGTGCATAGCCATGCCAAATTGTCCATATTCACACCAAATAATTCACCTTATCACACAGTTCTACCAATTGATACACACGTTTCGCTTGCAACAAAGACGCCCGGCTGTTCGATACAACTTCGCAGCAACTCCTGGTCGGACTCATTAGATTGCATGGACGCAGCCAAGTATACGAATAATGAACTGTGCGCCGCCTCCCTATTACGTCGTTCCAGAATACCTCTGTTTGATCATTTCAAGAGGGTGTATGCAGAAATACTCTATGGCTGGCAATTATTAACCATACGGTCTTTAGTAAGTTACAAACGAGAATTCCGAAACCCGCCGGCTTTTAATAGGTTAACAAAGACAATAATAGACATGAGTGCGAATGTATGTATCGCCAAAAGGGTACTCAAAACTTTAAACCTAAAACGTAGAATGTGTCATGTAATTTATTTGATGAATAAGAAAAGATGCATCATTTTTTTCTTAAGCTTTTGCATACAATTATACATATTTACTTTGTTAAATGGCTATTAAGAGCTGGCTGTTTTCACGAGTTATAAACACGCACGTAGAAAAGTAAACTTTTCTAATTTTTTTTGCTATTTTACTCTTTAATTCGTTCATTGTACTTAATTGTAGATTCTTAAGCACACCCTTTATACAAAATGTCCACCACAAGGAGTTGAATTTGTAACAGAGTGCTCAGGATGTAACAAAACAAAACGAACGTCCGCATGTGGACCATGTCAGCGACCTGTGCTTTTTTGTTCTCTGTGTTGTATACCTGTCAAGGGTGCTGCTAATGCTTGCTTGGCCTGCGGCCATGGTGGCCATCTAATGCATATGATGCAATGGTTTGGGGTAGATGAATTATGTCGGTATATCGAAGGCATGCTTATAAATTTGTTTATTTTTCTTGCATTTGTAGAAACACAATGTCTGTGCCTCCGGATGCGGCTGTCAGTGTTTGCAGCAAACAGCGTTGATGTTAGAGTACATCAAATAACCGTGTATGGGAAATAAGCGAGACACCGAAATAAAAGTTCATTAACATATTGTGTTTGTTGTAATATGCTTGTTGGGCTTTTATTCAGTAATTACTTATTTCTTAAATGATTGTTAGATTTTAGTTCTTTTCAGATTTGTTTATTTTATGTATGTATAATGACATTAAACTGGTACATATGTGAGCTTTCATTAAACGTTGCACTGATGTAAAAAAAAGAATAAACAAGAAATAATATTTATAATCAAATTACTTTTCATTTCATGGTATTGTAATTATATAAATGGTAGTCAGTCGTATTAAAAAGCTTGCAAGCGTCATCTCATCTGTGGTGTTTTTGTTTTTCTTATCCTAGATACGCCACAAACACTTATTCTTATCATAGAAAAATAAATTTAATTTAAAAGAATGTTCATAAAAATTGCTTTAAAAGTCTTGCACAAGACATACTGCAGTTCTTAACACATAGATTGTGTATGTATGTAAATGAATCGTCGTCAATCAGGTAAAAATACATTACACAAAAGGCTGGGAAGGAGGGGTATGTGTGTGAGGGGGCAAATTGAGATTAACACAATGAACTTCGATAGATCCTAAGGGACACAATAATTCTTAAGTAATAGAGTGTGTAACAAGGAAGGGTGAGTTCAAGAAGATTTAAAAGAATTGCATTCTTCAAAGTCCAAATTCATCAGTTAGATGAGGCGGTTGTCTTAAAGGTCGTACCTCTGCGTTTGGCACTTTAAGATATTGTACCGAACTAATGGTCTGGGTTAGAACTGATCCTTGTACGCCTGAACTGCTTTCATAAGCATGCGAACATTACTGCACTGTGGGCTTTTCGGATAGTTTATTAAGAACATTTGGCAATTGCGGAATAATTCTTGCAAAACTTTTGGAGCATGTTCTCTAGTAATGGGATCGTGGGGGTTGATTGCCAGCAGAGCCTCCGCCAAATAGCTGCAATTAATTCAAATGTATTTCATTTTCATCGTACATTGCCTTTAATTTTTCAGAAAGTATTTACTTACTTTTGTTTGACTTCGTTGTGATTACTCATATCGGCCGAAATCTGTTGTATTAGCGATAGCAAAACTTTTTGTTCTAAACAGCAGTCCGGCGTAAAGACAGCGTTGTGGTCAGCGCTCTTCAGAGTGTACTCTACTAGACTCAAGTCATTGCCGAGCAATGCCTGATTAAACGCCTTGTTAATTTGACCTTGCAGTAAGAGATGTTTTATTGTATCCTTCATGTCATACATGGGTGCGGGTGTATTTGCTTGTGAACGAATAGCAACAGCTTGGCTTTCGAATGATTTACGAACCTGAAAGTGTGAGACTTGGTTTTTGCATGTCTGTCAGTGTCAGCAGTATACAATAATTACCTCCGTTCGTATCGTTTCTTGAATTTGACGTGATAATAACAATTCCATACTCTTCATGTCTTTACGAGCATCCAGCATAGCTTCCTGCACTCCATTTCGATGTTTGATTAGAATTGAATCCAGGTGTTGACGGAAACCCGAAAATTTATTTAGAATTTCTTCTGTAGAATCATGCATCGGCTGCAGTTGTTGCAAATAATTATCAAATTGTTCCATGACTAAAAAAAAATGATTACATATACATACATTACAACAACAAGCGCCAAATCCATTCATACTTACATTCCTTTATCCCCACCGAGAATGCTTCGTGCAACTGTTTAAACATGTTCTGTGATGATTTCTCATAGGCTGGTATTAATGTACTTGACATGGACTCAATAAAAGCGGTCTGCAGGCTGCTTTGTACTCCAACTAATACTGATTTGCCAAAAGCATCGATAATACTCTGCAAAATGTTACACAGTTCAGCAAACTCTCATGATCTGTACAAATTTTCGTTTTGGAAATACTTACTTTGCTCTTACAGGCCTGAGCAATATTTTCCTTAATCATTAGATCAAACGATTTCAGTTTTTGTGCTATATCTAACTGTATTTGATGCTGCAGGTTATCCATCTTAGCAGCTAACATGGGAGCCAGTTGCCTTTGCATCTCTATGGTCAACACTTTGGAGACCATTTCACCGAATTGTGTTAGAACGTATTGGTTCATAATCTGCATTATACTGTCACGTAATTCCCGGTTCTGTACATCTCTGAAATTACAATGTACATGACCATAAACGTTTACATAATATAAAATCATAAACTTCGAAAGCATTCAATTGACTTACTTTCCGAGTAGAAATGAGGAAAGTTTACGATCGTGCTCCGTTTCATAACGCATTAAATAGGTTTCCATTAGCTTTGACAATTGAATCTCAAGTTTAAAGCCAAATTCTGTCATACTCTTCTGGCTAATCATAGGGTTAGACTGTTTTATTTCCGTAATTTCCATTTGAAGACTGTTAATTTGTACCGATTGCATTTTTACTAAATCTGCAAAACAAGAGAAATTAACTCAACAATTGTAAAGATGTGTAAAGCCAAATAACTGCAGTTGTTGTAACAACAATATATTTATTTTGAAGTCTTGTACGTCTATGGGGGATCTGCTTCGATATCCAGGTGGAGAAAACGCAGTTATAGTCTTTTGCAGTTGTAGACTTTTTAAGTGTCGTACATTTTTTTGAAAGAGTTGTGCGGTAGGTGATCTGATAGGGGTTTTAAAGTGTTAGGGCATTGCCTAGAAAATGCCGTTTTCATTTAATCCCTTCATCTGCATGAATACGACATAATGAAATAATCAATAATAATATTCCATAACGCGTCGTTTTTAATCGATTAATTTTAACCTAGAATTAACATAAATATTACTAAATAATTATTTTATCGAGCTCGAGGCCAAGGTTTTTATTTTTGTTATATTTTTCTCTTTATTCGATATTTCGTTCCTCTCTGAAGAACATCATCAGGAATAACATAATTAAACAAAATAACTCCGTAGCGTAGCAGTTTCTTGTTGTTAAGAAATGTATGATGTTCTTCAGAAAGGAACGAAATATCGAATAAAGAGAAAAATATAACAAAAAATAAAAACCATGGCTTCGAGCTCGAAATAATAATTATTTAGTAAAATTTAAAATAAAGGCCGAATACAAAAAATGAAAATTACTGCGAATTAATATAAATATTTAAGAAAAAAAAAAATTGTCACTAAATTGTTCATGGAATTTAAATATTAAATGAATTTACATAATATGTTACTAATACCCAAATATCTAACTATAAAGTAGAAAAGGAAAGTAAATTCCTAAACTCTTGCTTTCTTTTAGTATGACAAAAAACTATACTTTGTGTAATAAAGAATTGATTGATTGATCGATTAATTTTCATCACTTATGCCCTTATATCAACGAGAAGGAAAAAATTCCTGCGCATCATAAATCTTGGTTGCATTGAAGTTTAAAAGAAATATTACCAAGTATTTATAAATTTCTCTTAGCTGGTTACATTCTTAGTTACCAGATAACGTCGTTACCAATGCATTAAGATTTTAATTAACATTTTGAATAATAGATTCGCAGAAACCGCTCTCGAAACAGAAAGTTTATATCACAACTCCCTAAAACGAAATAAATTGCTTTACGATTGAACAACGTTTGGGAATAACTCAAACGTATTTCCCAAGTAAATGTTTTTGTCGAAATGAGGCACCCATCGCGGCTTCTGTATTCGCCCTTATGGCGAATATCGAGCAAAACATTCGTGGGATAAATCCGACAGGAGCACTACCACAAAGCCATCGGAGGCAACCACATGAATAAAATATTATTCCCTAAATAATTGGAATGTCTGCTTTTCCATAAAACCTTTAGAACGCCGATTTTTTTTTTTTTGAATTATTTAGAGGATACTTGAATTTGTATCACTCCTTATTTATGACAATAAATGCAATTTATGCTGTTTTTAAACAAAATAAATACGATCGGTTTCGTTGTAGTATGGATATGGAAAGTATAAGGGGATATGGTTTTTGGTGGTTTATAGGATTAATACAAATCTTAAAATTAAAACATAATTAGATAAGTTAGGCAGTTTCACTGTTTCTGAGTAACCTCATGTCGATGTTCGAAGGAATCTCACAATCGGCGCTCTGAGACCTTTGACATGTGGGTCAAGACCCCAAACATAGTCATAAAATAGAATTAATATTTTCGAACGTTTTTTTTTATTTTCGGACGAACGTTTCCAACGCCACTCTCACCCGCCCCTGTCGACCGATGGGGCCACGTCCCCATGACGTAGGGGCAATGTACACATTATGGACCGATCCATAATGGAGAGATAACAAGAAACGTCATATATGCAAATGAGCTACAAATATTTATCAACAGCCAATCGGTACAAAAAATTATAATAAATTTACACAAACTTTAATATAACCGCCAACTTAACTTAGTAAAATATAAGAAAACCAAAAACTGCTAAAAATTTTGAAAACTTTAAGTATACGAAACAAACTTAAACTATAACCATTACCATCGCTTTTACAATATTAGAAACCAATAAAAATTATAAGTAAACACTATAAGAAAACAATTAGGAAATTTTCTACTTTGCAAGAAGTTTAAATTGTTATGAAGACAATGAGTTTAAATAAAAAAAATAATTATAGTTTTTAATGCATCAAAACCTAAGGAGAAGTCAATTAAATGATATAAGAAGTTTATGTACCTTCTTTAATACCCATATAGCAGTAATTCAAGGAGACCAAACATGGTTCCAAATAGTAAATAAGGTAAAAATTTCGCCGTTTTTCGGCGATCCGTGGGTCAAGATATTTTAATTAGTCGAATCTTAAAATTAATATGACATTTGAATCCCACACGAAACTTTAATGTTTTTAATACCAATATGTCCATAGTTCAAGGAGGCCTATTTTTGGGTCCACTAGGGCAGGGCCCTAGGTCTATTTTCATGTTAGAAAGGCCCCAAACATCTTTGAACTGAAAATTAACGTGATATTCTGATTCGTGACGATTTTTTTATAGCCATATGTCCGTAGTTCAACGAGTCCGATTATTGGGCCCCTTGGGCCTTTTTGGTCCGATTCCCAAATTGGGTTCACCGTTTCTCGATGTCCATATATATGTCCCCCAACATTAGGGCACGGTTTATGGACGAATAATCACGCCATTTATGGGATATTTAAAGCATCTACTTCAACCACTTCCAAGAAAGCAGATTTAAAAGATAATAATTTAAATTACAAAGCGAAATCGTCAAAAAATTTCACCAGCATTCCCGCAGACGGTCCATTTTCAATACCAACCGATCGGTGACTATAAGACACATACTCGTACCTGGTAAGTTGAAGACTAGCTCTTTTCGTTTGGACTGAGTCGTAATTTCAACAGACATACATGTTTAGTTCGTACTGACATATTGACGATCAAAAATATATATACTTTATAGGTCGCAGATAAGTATATCGAGGTGTTACAAATGGAATAACAAACGTATATAGACTCCCATCCTACGGTGGAGAGTATAAAAACATTCATTCGAAATCTTTAATCAACAACAAGTTGATTTCCACCCACCGAGTTTTCTTGTTCTCCTTTGCGCCTTGCAACTTGTTCCGTGAAAAAGGACATATTCATAAATAGCAAATTATCTGTTCCCACAGAAGTTACAAATTGTTTCTCCATAGCTCGTGAAAAAATTGACAAAGTCAATTTATCTAATTGGTGAGGGTAGAAAGGGTATGTCCGATAAGATGTACATCACACCCTTAGCATGGTATCAATGGAATCTGTACACAGTTGTATGGCCCTATACAGGTACTTACCAATTAGTTCGTTCATTTTCATATTGATTTCTGTTAAATCCGTACCGCCGGCATTGTCGACATCATCATTTTGCATATTGTTGGTGCATGAATTGCTACCAAGAGTTGGAGCAATGTGACTACTACTTAGATTGGACATTGAAGAGGCATTCACAGCATGCGAAATTAAGTTTGCAGCATTTTGCAATTCGGCCGAATGTTTACTTGTGCTCACTTTGGGCACATCTGGTACTTTTGGCCAATTTGATGTTGAAGCTTGATTCAGTTTAGCATTAGTTGTAGTAGAACTTTCGTTTCCTAAAAAAAATAATCATATGTTCAGATAGCACACCTTTAAACGTATATGAAGTATTGCAAACCTGTTGCTTCAACATTGTTATCTTCCGTTTTCGCTGCATCAGTTTCGTTTGCATTTTCATTATTTCCTTCCAAAAGCTCATCACCACTGAAAGAACTTTTTTCGTAATCTTGCAATGACATGATTTCCTGTACCTCACGACTTGGACTTGATCCGCCACTAGTCAAATTGTCGCCAATGCTTCTACCTGGATTTCTATCAATAGCTGAATTTTCGAAATAAAATTAAAATAGGAAAGGTTTAAGGTTTTTTTCAAAATAAAATATTAAATAACCTATAAAATTCTTTTGTGATTCAAGGTTTCGTTTCATTTTCATTTTTTGTTGCTCCTCTTCTTCGATTAGTTTGTTGTTAACCAAATTCAGCAAATTCATGTTATCCGATTTGGGTGCGGCTGTTGGATTTTGCCCAGCTACGGCTGCCAACATTAATATTGTGTTCAGCACTTCACTACTAACATTCTCCGGAGTTTTCCTTTCTGAAATGTGTGGCATATATTTTGGGGATGCTAAAATAGAAACTAGTTTTTAAGTAACGTACCATTTGTCGACGATGAAGAAGTAAAGGCGTCTGGTGTCATCAGATTAACCTGGGGATAAGGCTTGCTACCTGCACTTGCCGGCATTTTCGGTGATGAGTTGCGAGAATCCACGTTATTCTCTGTAGCCATAACACTTGGAGCTGCGGCAGCAGCTGCTGCTACTGCGACCACATTAGACCCAGCCGAATTGGATGACAAGTTCGTATGACTGCTGGTAGTCGATGCATTTGTAATGCCCAATAATATTTCCAAAGCGTTTTTCTCTGTTAACGGCGTTTCGTCATTGACCAAAGGAGTACTTTTTACATGAACGCTTTTGCCGTCTTCATTGCTATTGTCGCCGTTTGCACTGCCTACAAGTACAAGCATGTTCTCATCACCAGCATTGTTATTGCCGATATTCTCTTTAATCTGTACGCTGCAATCGCTGGATATGGAACTCTTTATATCCGTATTTTCTTGTACAGTAGGCTGATACAGTATATGACATTCTTGCATACTTTTAGATTGCACAATATACATGTGGACGACCACACAATAAATAGATGACGTTTCCTCATCATAATCCTCTAGTTCTTCACACATGTAGTTATCATTGGCACATTTGTATCGTCGTACTGCTGCATCAACAATTGAAAATGACAGAATTCCCGAACTGAGTGGAAATTCGGAGATACTCTTTACAAAAACCAAAACGGTCGGTGTTGTTGAAGTCCCAGCATCACCCACTCTAGCTGAATGTGAATTTATGCTGCTGCTGCTTGTATTCTTAGTCAGCGAACTCTCATTACTGATTGAGGTGCCGTTCAAAGCGGGGTTACAATTGCTGGTATTTATAATTTGCATAACGTAACATGTGCGGGTTTCCAAACTAGATATTACCAAATACGATGACGTACGATCTAATTCCGCCACAAAATGCAGTGGTTTCTCGGTTGCACTGCTTATGTTTATAGTCTGTAAACAGTCCCAAGTACCACAATCCCAAAGTTTAAATTCGGTATTGTTTTCGGCACCTGTAATTGCGAACTTCCAATAGGCGCTAGAAATTAAGAGATTGCTCATTTATTAATAATTTAAATGAAGCTGTTAAAAGCAATGGAAGCCAGAATACACGTAGTAGAACTTACTCGGAGTTGTTCTTCGTCAAATTATCCAAGAAGAAAAAGGAAGAAACCGGTTTTCCATTGTGAGGATTCCAGGCATGGAGACAACGCGGATCTTTATCATGTATGTAAATCTGGTAGAAACGAATCACTCCATCTGTGCTGCCTACACCCAATGTTGATCCATCCGGCGATAAAGCAACCCATGTTATAGTTATGGCCTCATCTGAGTGTTTTAAATAGCCCGACTTTAGGTCATTAACCTGAAATTTTCCAATCTACAAAAAAACAGAAGGGTTAGAGCATTTTACAAATGACGAAATGATGACTTGTAACCAACCCCATGTTCAGCCACAATAATATTGACATTGAAGCACTGAAATACTGAACCTCGTGACCATACTATCAGTTGGCTGTCCTCGTCGTCTTCTTCGGGTACATCAATAAAAGGGCACCATGATATTTTATCGTATCTAGGCGTGTAATTTGTCAGCGGATCTTCAATTTTTATAATTAAATTGCACAGCAGTGATCCCTCAAGTAAGTCCATTTTGTGCACGTATAGTGAACTTGCATCAATCGATGCTAAGATATGTTCCTTTTCGATGTGTGCAAATTGTAGATCTAGAACTTCTCCTGACATTCCCTTTATTAACGCTCTCAAGCCTTTTGCGGTATTGACGACACGAACCATGCCCTCCATGCGGGATACCTTATTGTTAACTGTAAGACAAAAACAAACGTTTATTCATAGGATTAACGATATCAAGCTTTATGATTCCAGAATTTGTGAAATTTAAGTTTATACGCTGTTTTGAATTTTCCAAAAAGCTCTTTCAAAGTCGAAACCTTTGTTAGCATATACCAACGAAATTTCACGTAATTAATTTCAATCGTATTTCGACTGGAAATTTCCATGTAATACGTTAAATATGGATTTCGGGGGGTATTCCATGCATATCCAAATTTCATTTGAGAATATAATTTGGTTGTTGTTTAAGAGATGCAGAACTTAATTAGATTACATAATTTCAAACTGAAAATTATAAAGTTAATTTTATGCTATTTCGGGTTGTGTATAACTACAAAAAAAGAAATCTTTTAACTTTGAGACCGGGTTTGCGTACTTTTGCGCTCTATGACCAGACCGATATGATATATACTTTATTGGGCAAATTTTTTAAATTCTGTGTGTATTTTTCCTGCGAACAGACGCGCAGACGTGTGTTTTGATGGATCCATATTTCATCCACAGTTACAAAACGCGGCAAAACTCATTCGAATTGCGGCTAAACTCGAAACAAACCTTTGAAGTTGTCACACGATTACGTTTATGGCCAACTGAGAGCAAACGCGGCAGGCATATTGCAGACAGCTTTCTTAAACCAACTGATTATGTAAAATCGAAACCACACTGTCATATGAAATGCGTATGATAACAACATCACGCACTTTTACTCTTCGATCGGCCAGCACTATATCGTGGATTTTTTTGACATTTTCGGGTGTATTGACCTCAATTGGCCGTCCAGAACGTTCAGCGTCATTTGTACTTGTGCGACAAGAACGAAATTTAGTAAACCACTTTATTTCCATTGAAATCGATGATGGAGAGTCCCCATAATATTTATCAAGCTTTTCCTTTGTTTGATTGACGGGTTTTTTCCGCCAAAAATAATGCTTAATGAGCACTCGAAATTCACTTTCTTCCATTGTTAACAAAATCCACGAGGTTGTATGTTTTGAACAGCTGTTAAACACACACTACATGACGGAACTCTTTCAAAATTTGATGGTAGTCTATTAACAGATGGTACTTGAGAGAAGTTAGAGAAATCACAATTATTGACGTGCCCTCATTTGTATGTTCAACCGATTCTAAGTTAATATCTCTAAAAGACATCTCATATATATCGTGTGTAGATCGCTGACTTGAGAGGAGTTTCCCTTGTTCCTTAATAGGTCTGCCCCGATTTTACACACAACCGCTCTAGAAGACCCATATTGATTTCGATCAAATTTTGTTTTATACGAATATTACGATGGAAAAACAAGCAATCTTGGACCAATCTGGATATAGTCCCCATACAATTGGTCTGAGCCTAAAAAGGCTTCCAATATACTCGGACAAATAGGTATTATTGACCTATAACACAGTGCAACAACCAAAATACGAATATGATGAAACCAATTGCAAATGAAAGTTGACATTATCCATAACAAGACCTTCAAGGGTTTTTTTAGTTCAGTGCGAGATTTTTTTACACGCATTTGAAGTTGGCGATTTTGGAACGTTGTCTAACAAGAAAATATCATTGAAAATTTGATAAAATAATGCTTATTTATTTATATTATCCTGGAAAGTTCCAGTATACAGGAAATAATTATAAAACTCAAGAAGCCAAAACTACAAGTATTTTCGCAATTTGGCTTAATGTGAGTGACGGACCCTAGATCCGAAAATTATGCACATTTAAACATGGATATAAAGGTAAAAGAAACAATAATTTTTTTTAAATTCAAATATGACGGTTTAAAACCTGAGTAAATGTAGAGTCCGTGCAAAAGTTGGCGCAAACCCCTACTTTTAATTGGCCTTTTCTGAATATCCAAAAGTGCAGATTTTAATATAGTCGTCCACGCCCAATTTTATTGAGATTTTAAGGAAAAATTGTACGTGTCTTATCCGACTGCGACATGGTCATTTGTGTGCGGGGTACTGAAAGGGGCGTGGTTGGTATTAAAGATATTATAAACATACCAGTATTGGGCGAAGTAGTCTTTTTGTGTAGGAGAAGCCAAAAGTGGTGTTTGGTCGATTTTTTCAAAAAGATTACTGCACTTTTGGAAAAAAAAATACTGCACCATAAATTACAAAACGATAGGTCACGCCCTTAAATATTATTGTGTGCACCCAGGGAAAATAGTTGGAAATCGGTTGAAACTACAAAAACTCCGTTGCAAAAGAAGAATTTCGGTTGCAATCCCCAAATGTTTATAATCGTAATGTATTTTTGGTTCGACATACCACAAGATGACAAATATGATCATTGTTTCTAACACACAACTTATTGATATCTGGGACCTACCAGGACCGTGCTTTTGGAAATGTATTATTACCTAAATCTTTCATTTCCGGAAGAAATCATTCACCCCAAGAATAAGTTTCGTTGCATAGTGTTACAACAGCGAATTAAACGGGGATTAGTTACTACAAGGAACTTTACAGTTGTCACCACCAATTATTGCCACCTGCCGATAGTTTCGATGAGCTAGGGCCATTTCTTGTACCGCAAAACCTCACTCTCTAGATCATGACGATCGGATGTTCGGGTAGCCGAGAAAAAGTTCCGGGCCATCATCAACGCAGCATCCGCTCTCCATATTCTTGCTGGTCGAATACCCGAAGTACGACCAAGTTTCCCAACAGAGGTAGCGGGACTCGCAGACGAGCGTGATGACATTCGTCGCTTCAACCCTACTGACCCTAGAATTAGGGATCTCAACTCTTGAAATCAGTAGCTTGGTCAACGAAAATAAGCGGAACAAATGGCTAGACCACTTGAAGCAGTGCATCTTAAGTTCCGGAATTGGTAAGTTGTGGACAACGTTCACATCGCTCTCTAACCCTGGAAGGAAGGATGATCGGACAGGCGTGACGCTGGTGATAGAACAGTGACAGATCCGAAGCGATGCGCGTGTTATTTTAACCGGATTCTTATTAAGCGCCCACAGAGTAATATGGCGAAAAGGAGAGTATTGCGTCGTATCCGCGCTCTTCACGTCGAAGAGGCACCACCACAATTTACTGTTGGCGAAGTTGTCCATGTCATCCGCAGCGCAAAGTCATCAATAGCGCTGGGTTCGGGCGTAATCGCAATGCTGATGTTAAAGCACTTGGATACCCCGGGAGTAGAGTACACTCACTTAGTTCCCGATGCCTGGAAAATGGGCAGAGTTGAAACGTTGGGTCGTAAACTATATGTGTGTGCCCTAGTCATATGTGTACAATTTAAAGACAGGAAGTCGAAGCCCCGTAGAGTAAAACAAGGAGTTCCCCAGGGTGGAGTGATATCCCCGGCTCTGTTTAATCTACCTCTCTAAAATTCCTGCACCACCAGACGGCATTTAGATTGTGTCGTACGCTGATGATTGCACAATTCTGGCGTCAGGACCTAAAGTGGATGACATGTGCGAGAATAAATTAACTTTTACTTTTATATGCTGTTGCGAGGGAGACCTATTAGTAGATGATGACGACGACGACGAAAGTGTAGACGGCGGTGATGAGACCAAATACGGAGACCCACTGCTAACTACGTTAACACAGCACGAGGCAGCAAAGTCCGTCCAAAGCTCCTGAAGTTCGCACAATCCATGCAGCGATTACACCTTACAGACGATACAAGATGGTGTATATGGTTCTGTCAAACGGAGCAGATCCAAGGTCCGGGGTTTTGTTTGATTCCGGGTCGGATCAGTTATATTCGGAGAAGACATTCTGCTCCCACGACGAAAAAACTGACAGACAGAAAGCCAATATTGTTGAGGTGACAATCCGGTACATAGAACCGACGGTCGTGGGATTGATAAGTGAAACTGTCTTTTCGTATGTTGTTCTTGTACGAGTAGCGGCAAGGTCCATAGAATCGGCTGTCTTTTCGTGTTGTTGTTGTAACAACAATATATTTATTTTGAAGTCTTGTTCGTCTATGGGGGATCTGCTTCGATATCCAGGTGAAGGAAACGCGCCATTTGAACTGGATGCGTCCACAGAGACCTGGGGGTCAGCTGAGTGGGCTTGGCCGGACAATTGAAGAGGTGCAGTACATCATGTGGTCCCTGATGGCAGGCGGGACAGATGTCCGGAACGTTAGCATTAATTCGTGCCCAGTAAGAATTGAGGCGGCTGCACCATCCGGATCTCAGCTGCGCCAGAACCACGCGCGTCTGCCGAGGTAGTACCTTCTCCTCAGGTAAAATCTACGGGGATGTTCCCCTAGCACTGCATTCACACGGTAGCTGGATACTGCTGCTGCGACATCATCGGCATGAATGTTGTTCAAACCTGCCTGATAGTTTCGATGATCTAAAGGTTCTCTCTTATACCGCTGGACCTCTCTCTCTAGATCATGAAGATCGTACCTGATCTGCCTGGTTAGGATGACTGCTGCGAAAACACCCTAGCAGGTATTGCTTAGACAACAGGAAATTGTGTCTGCGCACGGTAAGGACCTTCGTCTCCTCATGTAGATGGTCCTCAGAGGACATAAGAAGACACCCTGTTGATGTTCTAAGGGCGGCATTCTGGCATGTCTGAATTTTCTTCCACTGCGTCGTACTCACGTTCGCCGACCATACAGGTGCTGCGTAGTTTGCTACAGACCGACCTATCGCTTTGTAAGAGGTCAACAAAGTTTCTTTGTCGGCTCCCCAAGTACTGCCGGCAAGTGACTTGAGGACCTTGTTCCTACTTTTGAGTTTATCGCAGATAGCTGTAGCATGTGCAGAGGATCTAAAAAGGCTGTCCAATGTGACCCCAAGGATTTTGGGGTAGTTGGTGGTCGGGATGTTGACGTCATCGACTTTCACATTGAGTGACAACCGCACCTCTGCGGTCCAAGCAGTAAACAGTGTGGCTGATGATTTGGAGGCGGATATTTTCATATTCCTCGCATTGAAGAAACGTGCTAAGTCAGTGAGGTAATAGTTGATTTTCTCGCAAATGTCATCCACTTTAGGTCCTGACGCCAGAATTGTGCAATCGTCAGCGTACGACACAATTTCAACGCCGTCTGGTGGTGCAGGAATTTTAGAGAGGTAGAGGTTAAACAGAGCCGGGGATAAAACTCCACCCTGGGGAACTCCTTGTTTAACTCTACGGGGCTTCGACTTTCTGTCTCTAAATTCTACATATGACTGGCGCCCACACATATAGTTTACGACCCAACGTTTCAAACTGGGCGGAAGGGACGTTTCTTCAATGTCCTCGAACAGAGTGGCATGATTGACCGTGTCGAAGGCTTTTGTGAGGTCAAGAGCCACAAGGACCGTCCTGTCGTTAGGCTTGTTCTGGTTAAGGCCGCGACTTATACGTGTGGTGATGGCGTGTAAAGCAGTTGTTGTGCTGTGCTGCTTGCGGAATCCATGCTGATGATCAGCACTAGGAAAGTGTTCGATCAGTCTGGGGAGGAGCAGTGCTTCAAGCGTCTTTGCTACTGGAGAAAGCAAGGAGATCGGCCTGTACGAATCTCCTTTACTTGCGTCTTTGCCTGGCTTCAGTAGCGGGACCACTCTGCCCATTTTCCAGGCATCGGGAACTTCGTGAGTGGCTAGCGACAGATTGAGCACTTTGGTCATGTACTCTACTCCCGGAGTATCCAAGTGCTTTAACATCAGCATTGAGATTCCGTCCGGACCCAGCGCCTTTGATGACTTTGCGCTGCGGATGACATGGGCAACTTCGCCAACGGTAAATTGTGGTGGTGCCTCTTCGACTCGGAGAGCGCGGATACGACGGAATACTCTCATTTTCGCCTTATCAGTCTCTGGGTGCTCAATAAAAAGCCGGTTAAAATAACACGCGCACCGCTTCGGCTCTGTCACTGTTCTATCACCGAACGTGACAGCTGTCCGATCATCCTTCCTTACAGGGTTAGAGAGTGATTTGACCGTTGTCCACATTTGTTCCGCTTATATTCGTTGACCAACCTACTGATCTCGGAGTTGAGATCCCTAATTCTAGGGTCAGTAGGGTTGGAGCGACGAATGTCATCACGCTCGTCTGCGAGACCCGCTGCCTCTGCTGGGAAGTTTGGTCGTACTTCGGGTATTCGGAATAGCTAGATTATTAAAGCTGCGGTTGGTGGCTTCTCTGAAGTCCTCCCAATCAGCCTTTTTTTGATTGAGAAACGTACGGCGTTCAAAGGTTATGAAATCGGTGGTCTATTTATGGAGAGAATTATGGGAAGGTGGTCCGATCCTAATGAGATGACGGGTTGCCAGGTGACGTCGTTGATCAGGCCAGGCGATGCCAAAGTGATGTCTGGCGAGCTATGGCGTGTCTGGCGAGCACTGTGCAGAACGTAGAGCTATCAATTTGCTCTGCCAAAGCTATGCCCCTCTGGTCGTTGTCTAGGAGAGAATGCCACAGCTCTATTTCGGCAGTTCCAGACTTGACTGGAATGTATGGGGGTACATTCCATGTATGGGTCTCTAGAGTCAAGCTCAGGCGAAATAGGTCTGTACTGCACAGAATGGTGCAACAGGAAAGCAAGTCCCCCACCTCCACTTCTGGTGCGATCCTTACGTAGCACGTTGTATCCGTCACAACTGTGCAGGCTGCAGGTGGCATTCAGCTTAGTTTCTTGGGTCGCGGCGACCATGATGTTTCTCCGATTCATAAATTCTATGACCTCACTGATTTTGTTGCGTAGGCCATTGCAATTAAATTGCAAGATTGATGCACTGTCAGGAGTGGCAACAGCAATCTGTGGTGTAAGATGCTGTATGTGTTGATGCTGTTGCGAGGGCGACTGCGGGGGAGTCTCGTAGTTAGATGATGATGACGACGACGACGACGAAAATGCAGACGACGATGATAACACCAAATCCAGAGACCCACTGCTAACTTCGTTGATACAGCATGAGGCAACAAAGACTGCTTCGCTATACTCCCTGATGTGGTTCAGACCTGAACAGCTCCTGAAGTGCACCCACTCCATGCAACGATTACACCTTACAGACGTAGCACGATAGTGTATTCGGTTCTGACAAACCGAGCAGATCCAAGGTCCGGGGTTATGTTCGATCCCGGCTCGGACCAGTAGTATTCGGAGCAGGCATTCCGGGAAGTGCTGCTCCCACGACGAAAAAATGGACGAACAAAAAACATATATTGTTGAGGTGACTGCCCCTGGCCGAAGAGTTTCGGGCCAATCCGGTACATAGAACCGGCAGTCGCGGGATTGCTGTCTTTTCGTCTTTTTTTTCGTTGGTATCCATGTTGTCACCTATTATCAGTAAATTCAATTCGGTATATTTTCGAACAAAGATATTAAGCTGTCTGACAAGTTTGGAGTATTTAAAACAACTTCTTGCATACCTGTTTGCCTTTCGGTGCTTAATTGAATGTGTTCGCCCGCCGTAATGCAGTTTTCAACTTCCTTTTGCACCTCTCGATCTTTACGCTATTACCCGGAAACAGCTTCTATTAGTCACCTTAATTCCAGTAAATTGCATTGATGTCTTTGAGCTCTTCTTTAGAGCATGTGTCCCTTCGTCCAAATTAGGGACATACTCGTCCGACGATACTCCAGAGACGTCTGTACCATTTTTTATCAGTTTCAAGTATAGCTATATCCGACGACCCCTCAGATAATTAAACTACTCCAGTCCATTCGTCAGACTCTCGGGTTATTTCCACACTTTAATATGGTTTTGTTAGGCGATTTAACATTTTAAATTTGAATTAGCCGTAAAAAAAAGTTTAGATATTTATTCCAAATTTCTGGTTTTATTGGAAAGGCGTATTGACATAGCCACAGAGATTTAAATGAGCTTCACTTGAAAACACGAATTTTTGGTCAAATTCTCCAACTTCAGCCCATTGTCGAAGCGAAAACGCATGAGGTGGTGTTCTATTTTTAAATGGCAAAGTTTTACCTTTCCAATAAAACCAGAAGTTTGAAAAAATTATCAGAACTTTTTTTTACATCCGATTCAAATTTAATAAATGCAATAAGTGAATATCGCTCAAAATTTTTAGTTTTTACCCTTTTCGAATTAACGTAACTCCGCTCGTCTTGCTTTCACTTTTATGTGAAATTTGCATTCCACTCATGGGAACTTAAGATCATTTCATTACTATCATCTTTTATTCTTACCGTTTATTACATAGGCGATGTATTTTTCATCAGTGTGAACCGCTATCAAATGACCGGGATAATTCTTCACTTCCCACTTGTAGTCAACGATGTTCTTCAATTTAACTTTTGAGGAGCCATGGTCATGTATGCCAGGATTCGCAATGATTCTGACATTTCTGTTGTTGATCTCATGGCAGCATTGTTTGCCATCAGATTTAAAAGAACTGCAAATCATAGAAAAGAGAAAGTGAAATATAAGTCATAATAGCAGCGTTGTCCCGCATTTCACAAGAGGATTCCATCCAAAACTTAATATGTTACGATTCGCAGCTTCTAAATGAAATCCCTCTTTTGTCGAATATGGTGAACAACTTCGAATAGAGAACAACTCTAGAAAGGAAATCTTAAAAGATACCGTCTTACATTATGTCCTTACTGTTGTTAAGTACGCTATCGCTACTTTCGGGTATTGTGGCTGTTGCCATCGGTGGAGATGGACTTTGCTGACCGGTACTCATGCTGTCGTTAGTTGAAAATAATGGTCGTAAATTAACCAATGTTCTTCTTCTTTGTACTCCCGATACTGACGATGTTGGTTTGTCTCCGCAATCTCGGCCTTGAGAAATTATCAACTTGTTGTCACTGCCACGCCTTTGTAAGTCGTTCCTTAGAGATTTCTTCAATACTGCTGATAGAGCAAGTAAAGCAGTCAACATTTACAATATGGGCACGGACTAATAACGATATTCTCCGTGTCTACTTTGTATGTATCGATGATCAAGAATTTGATCAAAAGAAAGTCCTAGTTTTTTGTGCTTTGAAATGGGCAAACAAAATGACGGCAGCAAGTGGTAATTTCCGTGGCTGACAAATGCAAAAAATAAGATTAGTTCTCAAAACAGTAAACAGTACAAAACATAAAGCGAAGTAAACTTGTAGACAATGATAATCACTGCAAATCAAAACGTTTCACTTTTT
This sequence comes from Hydrotaea diabolus, assembly GCA_963513945.1. NCBI lineage: Eukaryota > Metazoa > Arthropoda > Insecta > Diptera > Muscidae > Hydrotaea > Hydrotaea diabolus. The sequence continues at coordinate 110,051,809 of OY740717.1, forward strand.
TTGCTTGCAATATTCGATTTTGCACTAAATAAAATTATGCCGCATCCAGTTCACTGTTGCCAACCCAATTCATTGATCCGTGTTAATGGGATTTTCACTTTAATAGGGAGCAATATGCACGTTAACATTACACAAAAATCTCTTTTAGACACACAAAATATTTGTGCAAAACAATGCGACACAGAGTTTGTAGCCGTTATGTAATTATCGACGGCGGAGCTACCGTTTTAACGACATTGACGGACTAAAGGCCCAAACAGATAGAAAGCCTGGGCATTTTTGTGCTTGAGTTGTATGCCAAAAGATATTGAAATACACCTAATTCTGTTTTTACGCGAATACGAAAAATAATAATTTGCCAACATTTTCACATTTTCTTTTGATTTGTACTTTTTGTTTCTCAATATGAGAAACAATGGAAAGCAAGAATTTAAAATTTTTCTATATGTTTTTTTATTTGACAACACAAAAAGGGCACGACACAAGGCAATTACGTTTCTATCGACGTTTATTATGTTGTCGCTGCACAGCCGATGTCGATTTTTTGTCGTTTCGGTTTGGACTGGTATTATTTGGGCTGATTACAAAAAATAATAGAATCAGCTTATTTAGAAAAACAAATCATAAAGAAACAAAAAGTATTTATAAAAACTAATTTTCAATCAGTATCACATTCCAATAAACGCAATAGCTTACAATTGATTTTACCAACGCTTTCATCGCGAGAAATATTTTCAAATTCATTAGTTTCCAGGTTTTATAAGATTATAATGTTAGATCAAATTGAAATTTCGTGGCTCTTTCTTAAAAGAATTATGCTTGCATCTATTTTTTATTAGAAGACAAGTTTGTAAAAACGTCTTTTCTAGTAAATGTCGGTTAATCCCTGTTCAATACTGGGCTAGTATTCACCTAAAACGAAATTTTCTCTTAGGAGTTTTGCATTTATCACTGTAATCATATTCATTTAATTACCCTCCAATATGACCACATGTCAAATATTCCTTGTCCTATTATCAGAACATTAATTTTCGGTTGCAGATGGTTAAAACAAGTCTACACATCCCTGTATCAGTTGCGAATTCCGCCACCTTTTTAGCTTAGTACTACCAAACATAATAGCTAAACGGAATTTACCAATGGTAAATTTCGTTTGCTTTGATACATGTATTTCTTATGGGAGCGAAAAGTCACACACAGACTTACATTTAAAAAACTTTTTTTTATAAAAAAAGGTTGTGATTGAAATTTGGGTAAGATCGAATTTAGCATGCGACAGTTACGGTAGGTAGGTCGGACAGAAACAATTACGGGGCAATATTTGCATCAACATTGTCCAATTTCATTTGTTTTGCTTTTATAATAAAAAATTGTTTTAATGAAATGTATGTCATATTTGAATTTGTAATAAAATGTCACTGTATTTGGTAAAATCGGTTGAACATACCTAAACCTAAACCGGGTTTCTCAATTTGCCTTTGACATAAGGAACTAACTTGTGCAAAATTTCATCACGACTTAATGTAGTAAGTGGCTTTAAGAGCTTAATGCATGGAATCAGATAAACATGTGCGCAGAAGCTATATCTAAGTCTTTACCGATCTCCTTCAATATCAATAGCATCCGACCTTTATCCAGAAAACTTACTTATGCCAAATTTCATCAAAACTGGATAAAATATATGTGGATCTTGAACTTAAAACACAAAATCGAATGCAAATATGTGAGTGGGTTCTTAATCTAAATCTGAACCAATTTTCCATTTTAACAACGCCACCCACAAAGCCGGCTGCACGCGAAAAGAGACACTGAGCAGCCTTCATGCACCGACATGACATAAGAGAAGAGCAGGTAGATGCAGCGAAACAGCAGGTAGAAGCGACACAATTGGTCCGTATGTATTGTAAATGCCTTTGAAACGCTGTTGAAGAAAGTGAAGCTACAATAGAAATAAATATTTAGAGAAATATACTTATAAACAAAAATATTTAATTTGTAGGTCTATGGCAGCATTATTTCTCATAACTATAAAATTGCAATACAAAACGCACACGATTTTAAAAAAGACAAACACCACAATGAAAACAAATACAAAATGTAGTAAATTTTGGTTATATGTAAAATATATTGAGAATTGCCATTTGTGTATGCTATCTCTCTTAAAGAAAGGCAGAGTTGTATTGATTATAGTATATTCACAATAATATGAGGGATTTTGGAACAATATTAAAAATTGTTGTCCTGTCAACAATGTTGTTTGACTTTTCTTACGTTAAAACGTAGTGCCAGTCGACCCGAATGTGATTAATGGGACTTCGTTCGAGTTTCGCGAACAGGCCAGAAATATCTTGAAACTCAAATGTACTGACTGAAAAAAATAAATGTAAACAAACAATAGTTTGGAAGCTTTTTTTTTAAATGTAAATAATAAAAACGTGCAAAAACGGAATGCAAAGAATTAAAAAAAACAACATGACTATTGCATTTCCTTCATTAAATTTCGGTTTGTATACATATGTGCAAAACACAAGCGAGTGATTTTGACGTATGTGGGAGAACGAAAATAATTAGTGACTATCAATGTTGTATTGAAATGATTACGTCGTCTACAAAATCAGCTGTTTGTCGCTTAGAATGCATGCGAACGTTAGCGTTCGACATCGCGGTTAAAGCTGGAAGCTTACTGTCTGTCGGACCAACTCCAAATAATAAAGCTTCACAATAAGTATCGTTATATCTATCTCAATTCTTATAGGATTAAGACAATAGCGTTTTATTGGTTACCTAATACTTATCCAACGACATATTGTTTTAACTGATATATTGTTTTAACTAACCCAATACGAAGCGTTTGAAAATATAAAATCCACCCATATGATTGTTTTTATATAGGTTTTTCCATTAAGGACATAAAATTGTATGTATTAATAAAACACAGAATATTTAAGAGATAGAGCTATTTCGCGTTGGATGTTGTCTCTGAGCTCGTCTAAAGTTGTTGGCATAGACGAATGATTTGATGTAGCCCCATAAAAATATATCCAATGGCGTTAAATGGCATGAACGAGGTGGCCACTCGACCGGACCATTTCTCAAGATAACAAATTTAACGAATCTGCCTTTATGTAAATCGGTTGTAACGCGTGCTGTGGAGTTTGTGACACCGTCTTGTTGAAACCACTTATCGGCGATGTCAAGCTTATCCAATTATAACCAAAAATAATTTTCTAACATTGCATGATAGCGCTCTCCATTAACAGTAACATGACGATTGTTTTCATCGAAAAAATACGGCCCTATCACACCTCCTGCGTGAAAACCACACCACATAGTAATTCTTTGCGAATGCAATTGTGTCGCTTGTAGCATATGTGGGTTTGTTGCAGTCCAATAACGCATATTTTGTTTATTTTAAAATTGTTTGTTGTTTATCAATAAAATTGTTTGAGGGTGCTTTGACATAAAGATACGAAATTGTTAGAAAACCCGTTATAAAAGTAAATAATATTATTAAAGCAGTCATATTAGTATTGACTGATTTTTAAAGTATGCTGTCACATTTTAAAATGCTTTTCAAGTTAATGATGTACGTGGTGTTGTTGTAACAACAATATACGATATCCAGGTGGGGGAAACGCACCATTTGAACTGGATACGTCCAGAGGGACCTGGGAGTCAGCTGATTGGGCTTGGCCGGACAATTGAAGAGGTTCAGTACTTCGCGTTGTCCCTGAGATGTACGTAAAATTGTTTATCGAAGTATTGGAGTCAGTAACTCGGGATATACATATGGGTCGCCGCCATCTTTTTTCTCCTTTTTCTTTATGTGCTCTTTACTGTAATATTTTTATTGCAATTGTTTAAAAAAACATGTGGAGAACAACATGTTTATACTAGATAGGTATTATAGGTATTATATATTAAAGAGCTCTACAGTTAGATTCAATATAATAATAAAAACTAGTAAAAAGCTATAATCGGACGCATTAAATAGTGGAATCCACATTCTCTGGATATCGTGCCGTTTGGTTGGCTAATCATCATTTCTTTGGCGATTACTGACCCAGCCGCCTTCGACAGTCCAATAAGACCAACATTTTTTTAAACCATTCTGCAGAAGCAGTAAAATAAATAACGCACACATGAATAGTGAGCTGTATGCCGTAATCGACGTAGCCAATCCACTGAAATAGATTTTACTGTAAGAAATCTATTCGAGATTACGACAAAGGCTGCAAACGGCGCAACGCCAAAAAAATCAAATTATTACTATCTCGATGTACTTGTTAGAGAAAATAGAAATCTTTCCAGAGAACTGCCATAAAAATTAACGGCTATCCTTAAGACAAAAGAGGAATTGCAAAATATCGACCTCACTGAGAGAACAGACTACAGCCTCTGAAAGGCATCTTAGGATATGAGATGCCCTATCTCGCATAAATCTCCAGGGCGCCTTGTTAACGCCAGTTGGACTAAAAGCTCTAAAGAAAATGTCGACGAGATTTCCAATCACTTGACAATAGTATTCGCCCCTAATAATGAGACATCTACGGTCTTAATACCCGAAATAGATGATGTGGTCCCATGTCTAGTCAAGCTACGTTTAAAACTATCTTGGAATCTGTTAAACACCTTTTATTCGAAGAAATCTGCCGGTAGGGATAGAATTACTACAAGACTGAATAAAGAGTTACCGTACTCTGCACTTAAATCCATATTTATGTTTAATGGCTTTCTGCGTAATTGTTATTTCCCAACATTATGAACGAAAAAGTCGGAATCGTGATTGCTAAGCGCGGTAAAGATTTAACTTAAGTCAAATCTTACCGCCCGATAAACCTGTTATCGATACTGCCAGAAATTTAAAAAAAAACTATTTTGATGGAAATTATTCCTGATATAAACAGAAGTAAAATAGGACCACACCCTCAATTTTTGTTTCTATAAGAGCTATAGCACCATTGTCCTTTTTGCTGTTCAAGAATAAACTTTCAATTGGATAGCTTCCGAAGGTGTCCCAATGTCCCTTTTAATTGATAACACAAATTGATTTTGATGCTGATTTGTTTTGGTTTTATTGTTGGTTGTTTTGTATGAGTTTAAATGATCTAAAAAAACAATACAAACACTAATATAAATGACATTCTTAACAATAAACATATCGAACCCTAACCGCGAAAAAGACGTAAGCGCCAAAAAGAAAATTTTACAGGAGAGGTTTTTTTGGAGGATTCCGAAACGATTTGTGAATTGAATAATGAATAATTTTTAATATACAATTGAATTTGCGTTACTCTGTAAATGTTAATATTTAATTTCTAATACTTATGCTTAAGAGGGTTGTGCGAGTTCAATTTCCTATTGAACTTCATTAAAAAGCGAGTGGCGCTTACGTATTATTTGCGGTAAGGGCTCGATATAGTGTTTCTCCTCTCAGCTTGGGATATGGGCGGCTGATGACATTAGTCCGCGCTGCCACTTTTAGGAAGACCATCACCGACAACCACTGAGCAACTACTAAGTATTGTTGTATACGTCATTATAAAGGCATATGAAAACAGTATAAACTATTTTCTGCACCTTTAAGAGTTATATCACAGCTCAAACCCTTTGAAGAGTGTTTCCTAGTCATTTGATCTTACCTAAAAATAACCGAAATAACCCCCAAGGTAGCATTCTGTGATCCCACACACATACTAGCCCTTTTTTTAATATCTTTGTTTTGTTCATTTTCCAACAAACACTAACGCTGGGAATGAAACGAGACACCATAGCAAAACATACCTTTGTTTTTTCCCCAATTCCAGGGATTTTCTTGGTATAAATTTGCCGCAAAGTTTGTGTTGTCGGCAAATTTATGTTTCTTTGCTTATTAGTGCGAACCGACTGACGGAAATAAAAAGTGTCTTCCGGCCATCAGATGGGTAAGAGCGAATACAGTATTCAGAAAGGGTAAAACTCACTACTACCGGGACAAATAAATAAAATCTACCAAAACTTGCATCATGTACGAATATAAAAGAAAACAACCAATTGGAGAGACGATTAAAAATTCGTGAAATGCTAGGGTGTAAAAACGGATATTTCGGGTTAATAACCACCAGTAAAGTGTTGCAATAAAAAAATAGTGCCCGTGAGTGAATCTAATTCGAATACAAAAGAGTTTAAACGTGAAGTGATTATAACATAAGTTTAACGACTTTTGCGGTTTGTGTAGTTGTGTAGATGTCTGTACTAATAATTTTGTTGTGTACTTTGTTTGTTTAAGTGAAAAACGCCAAGCCTTCCGGAAATTTGTAGACCTACCTGTCCTCCGCGGATCTTTATCACAACGGAACCAGCTTTAATTTGCGACTAGCGCCGAAAACAGTTATAACATCCACGCATTTCCTGGATTCTTCAAATTGGCTCGGCCTGAGATAAACACCTGGAATTCGAATAAGAAGCCATCAGCAGCCACATGAAATACAAACATTTAAATTATTAAAGTGGAAAAATAGGTAACGCAATTTAAAATAGGTAACAAATTTATTTTAACAATACGTCATGGCCATCCTTGTCAAAGTCCGCGGTAATACTGAGATTACCTTAAAATAAAAATCTGTCCGCCGTGTGATTAATGAGATAGAGTTTTAGCGTCTGGCGGCGGTTGAGTTTTTTTTGTGAGTGTAGGGTTTGCTTTCTTTTTTAATTGGATCTAGGTAGTTAGGATCTAGAAATCCAACTAAGTTAGGATAGCGATAAATTCTTGCTGGCCATGAAAGGATCAGCTATAGTTTTGTCCAGGCGATTACAAGAAAAGAAAATCTGAGGTGATGGTTCACTTTTAATTACTTTTCTGGTTTTAGTTATTTGTTATTTTAGTCTCAAGTGTAATAAAGACGTTTTTCTCTTATTCATTCTAAACTTTTTTGCGAATAAATATAATCTATTTGTGAAGGTCCTGTGAAAAGAAATCACGACGCTAGTATTTTGTCAAGAGGAGGGAAACTGAATGTAAAGGTTTTGTAAGGTGAGTGAGTGTTGGACTTGGGGTCCTTTCGAATAGCTTAAAACTGAATCATTAACATTGGTTGGACAGTCAAAGTGTGGGAGTAAAAATTATGCTCCATTACTAAAATGTCTATCAGTTTTGTTATTGTTTTTGATTGTCTTGTAAGTTTGTCAAAAAGTTTTTTTTTCAGGGCTAAGGTTGGAAGATTTGGGGCACGTAACACCATCTACACACCAGATTAACAAGTAATGACACACGTCCACATTTGTAAATGTGTCAGGACTCGAAATTGTCAGCTGAGCTGACGGTGCAGGCACGTAGCGCCATGGCTCGACTAAAGCTCGTCTGAGGTCGCGGTTCTTGTCAGCCTACCGCGCAAGTTAATCTAGAAGCAACAAAATAAATTACCATTTTTCTATCTACCAAAAAATAACAATACTCGTATAAGTACATATATTGATGCGTACACTTACCAACGAACATAATGTTGACCGATGACGATTTAAATTCAATCTTGGGACACCCTATTACTAAGGAAAAGGGTTGTCCTTCTACATTACCATATTTTTAGTTTGCTTACACATTCATATTAAAACTCATATGAATTCATTGATAAAATATGGTTGACGCTTCAATGAAAAAATGGTATTTCTATTATAAATCAGAATTTCGGCTTAAAAAGTAATCCACTTGCGGAAACAATATAGGAAAGGTAATTCTCTTTTGCCTCTAGGCCTATATTCTAAAATTCAAAAATGCATTTATTTATCGCTGTCAAGAATTTTAGTGCATCAACGTGGAAACCAGTGATTAATACTGTCTAACACAGTCGTGTGATATTGACTCGAAAGCAACTCAGATTAAGCTCAAGTATATCCAACTCCAATGGTTTACTCTGTGCAATACTTTTTATGGAAGGTTTTATCATACCAGTAAACCCATGTTCAACCCCGTTTTAAAATTTTTCAGAGGCGGATTTTTCACCTTGTAAATGCCGGCGGCTTTACGATAAGAAAGACATGTAAAACCTTCTTTATAAATGCATTAGCCGTTCGTAGCCGGCGTTAAATAGTAGGTCCCAGTCAGTGAAAATAAAAATTGAAGAAGAATTAAGAGATGTTTCCCCTAGATCCTTAATGGAATGTTGCGGGACTTAATCTTTTATCTCAGCGTTTGACGTGTCTATTTCGTTTTTCGAGAAAAGTAAAAAAAAAATACTTTTTAATTAGAACTTTGAGTATTTGTGTATACCAGTGAATTTCTGATTTTAGCATGTCTTTTTGGTTCTACTTTTAGAAAAATGTAGTAAATATGCGTGAATATGATAGTTTTTAAGTTTAAATGTTTCATTAAAGTTGTCATTTGGGTATTAGTGGTCTAAAATTGTTGCTGAATATCGCCATATAAAAAGAATCGTTTTCGTCCTATATTGTGGGGTTGACTGCCCTAAGAATAATGTGATAGAGGTGATTGATCTAAGTTTCCAATGCCCTTCGTTTCAGAAAAATGGCAAGTAAAGTAAATATCAAAACGCTGGAATCCCTTGGTCATGCGGAGCAACGCAAGAGATGTTGAAACAATGCCCACTTAGTCCAAATTACTTTAAAGTCCAGGAAAATTAGTAAATGGTGGAGCAAACCTCTTTGGCCAGTAATTTCCAACTAATAATACTCGTATGCAAATAAAGTAAACAAAAACATTACATATTAGAGTAAAAATTGGTACTTATGGAGTACTTGTATTGTCAATCAGAATAAAGTTATCCCTCGATTGGAAAATTATAGGGGGTGAATGTCTGCGATGCAAAACGGTTGATAATGTATGATCCGACGATATTGCAAAAAAAAACGATACAGATATAGAAATAAGGTCGTAATCTACTTTCTCAGACCTATCTAGTGACTTCTCTATGGTCGTTTAAGATTGACCGGAAGTGCCCTTAAAGGGACCCAATTATGGCTTCCATATTAAAGGCAGACATTTAGTGCATAAAATATATATCCGATCTGAAATCGGTCAAGGATATATAGTAAATTAGGTCATTATCTACTCCGTCGGACCTATTTAGGGGCATCTCGATGGTCGATGGTGGATTAAGTTCGACCGGAAGTGCCCCTAAAGAAGCCCCCAACAATGGCTTCCATATTAAATTAATATATGGTAAATTAGATCTCCCTCAGACTTATCTGAGACATCTCAATGATCGATTATGTTCGACTGGAAGGTCAATATACCTCCATAAATGACAAATTATCGAGAAAATATGTTAGTATACAATCAACGCAAAATGTTTTTTACCTTATGTGTTGTTTTATTTAAAATATTATTACTTTTCAACTCATCTTTATACTTTTATTATGTACTCGTATTTCAAGGATTTAACAAAATAGAGATTATTTTAGAAATTTCTCATTCACGCTTCAAAATTTCTCAGTCACGTTGCACATTAGGGTGTTTCGGTCGCGGACAAATTTAACTTATAAATGTATAATCACACCCTTTTATATTTATGTATTTACGTACGGATGTGTGACTTTTGTTGTTGAGATTTACTCTTCCTAGCCGAATTCATTTGAATCGAATTTGGGTAGAAAAATTATCGTCTGGTTCACATTTTTTTTAAAACAAATTGAATAAAACTAAATTATGTACTGTCGCTTTTTATAGTAAAAACTGTTTTTGCCCGGACCGCTGTTGTCGCTGGCATTTCGCGCGACTAAGCTCGCCAGATGAGGTTGGTTTTTTCAGCACACCGTGGACGTTGACAGACACAAAAATTTTAAACATCATGCCAGACTTGACATTAAATGTGAGACAATGAAGGGTAAATGAAGGAGAAATGAAACCTGAAAAGGAATAAAAAAGAAAAATTACCAGCAATTTTATTACCACGTACCTTACCTGATGGATTGCCAACCTACTTTGCCCTTCCACTTGGAATGCTTGCGGTTTCACCATGACAACCTTAGAAAAAAAAGGAAAAAATAACTATAGATATTTTCACGTTTCGAAGTTTACTTATTTCATATCTGACGATTTATTGGTTTTGTTTAAAAAAGTATCATAATCTAAAGAAACATTTTAATTTACCCATGATATGGCTTTAAAAATGAAAAAAAAAATCAAGCTAACTTAATTAATTTAATTTAACTGTACTCGTAGTTGTACCTTACTTATTTTTAGTTAAGTTTTTTAGTTCTTATTTTATTTTACTTCAGCTTTCGGTTTGATTTGGCCTCCTGTATTTACGGCGAAGCTTATATTTATGTCTTAATTAATTATATTGAATTTAATTCATTATAATCTTAAAAAGTAAGCTTTAATTATTTTTTTCTGACAAATTTATTTCTTATATTTAGTAAGTACGTTGGTATCTGGTTGAAAGTTGTTGGTAGTTCGACGTCTAGAGAAAAATTTCCGTAATCATTCTTGTATCTGGGAGTTTTATAATGCCCTTGTGCTCTTGTTCTTGTCCTGTATTCGTGGTTGAGATGTTCCAGGAAATCGAAATAATCGTAGAATTCGTTCAAAATTTTTGTTTGGTATATTTCTTTTATATTTAACATACTATTCATGTTTTTGTGCGAATTAGTTGTGTGAAGTTTGTTGTTGGGTTGTGTTGCTTGGTTGGTTACTAGTATTGTTTGGTTGGGAATTTATTGCTAGTGTTGAAGTTGTTTTGATGTAAATTATTATTTTGGCTTTTCTGGAGTAGTTTAAGAATTCTATTTTGCGCTAGTTGAAGATGTCTACAGTAGTTACCCCATGCAGTAATACCGAATCTCCGATATGACTCTACTAGAGAAAAATATGATTGTTTCATAACATAATATGGGGAACAATAGCTCAGGTGGTAGGTATAAAGCATACGATGATTTACGCAGTTTCTCATGTAAATTTCCAATGTGTGTTTTCCATTTGACATTATGGTCTAAATTTACACCTAAATATTTGTTGCTATTAACAATACTTGTAGCAATAATAATAGGCTAAGCGATGCTGATTTTTAGCCTCCAACGTTGGATTGTGGGCTCTGGTGTCAGCGGAGCGGATATTTTAGAATATTTAAATTAGTTAAAAAACTACAAATATAATTCTTGCTTACTTTAAAATTCCATTTTTTTGTTTGTTTGTTAAAATAAACAAAACTTAACTTTACGCAAAATACATTGGTGATGGTGTTGTTGTTTAGTTTTTCTTTCCCTAGGCCGGTAAGTTTTATGCCAAATCCACAAACAATCGATTTCAGCTCACAATCAGAAAGAAACTCTAGCTTCATTTTTTTTCCTAACTCCTTTCTCTCCTAATTCCCCTATTGTCCTCATCGTTTGAATTTTCTAGGAACTTTGCACTGTTGCACACGCAGAGAAAACATATGGTTACTATAAGTGTTCTCCACAATAACTGTATGTTCGTCGCAGCCATAGTATTGTTAATTGTTTTTAATTTTGACAATAGTTTGATTGCCGCAATATTAATGTTGAAATGTAATAATGGTATTGTTACTAAATTTAAAAATAAAAATATGGTTGTAGCAACAATACAAATATGGTTGCTGCGACAAAAGTATTGTCTTATTGAGTTTTAAGATAACAATAATATGATTACGGCAATCATACTGTATGATTGTTATATGTCTTCATTGGAATATGCTTTTTAGAACAATGTTTTTGTTACGGATCTAATGCAATAAGAGTACTTTTTATATGGAAATTGAAATTTTTGAAACAAGCTGCTTTGGCTTTATTTAACTGAAATATTTTTAATAAAAACGCTTGCGTTTTCAACCCTGTTTTTTACTGTTAAATAAATCATCACTATTGTTTTAAATTTAATGTATTTTAAAATATTTTTCATAATTCAAATCTACTGTGGACAATTTAACGCAATTGTAAAAAATAATTTTGGGGATCATAGTATGGTTGAGGGGGATCATAGTATGGTTGAGGGGGATCATACAATGGTTGTAAGGATCATAACATGGTTGCAAGTGAATCATTCTATGGTTGTGAGGATCATACTATAGTGGTATGTGAGACATAATATAGTTGTGGGGATCATAATATGGTTGAGTGTGAATCATACTATGGTTAAAGGGATCATAGTATGGTTATGTGTGAATCATACTATTGTTGTGAGGATCATAGTATGTAATAATACTGTTGTACCACAACCATATACCCAACAATAGTATGATCCTCTTCGAATATTGTCACCCCAACCATACTTTTTGCGTCCATATGTATGGAGCTAATAGTATTTATACATCTTCTTCTTATTCGCTTTCTTAACCCACTAAGGGCGCACACCACTATTATTATAGCTAATTAAAAAAATAAGTATTTATAGTGTATGTCGTAATATTAATAAAAGAGAATTATGTGTTATCATTGGAAGAAATAAACTACTATGGAGGCTTATTTAAATAGAAAAGGAGTGGGCTCATAAAGGTAAGCGGTGGTATAAGTTTGTTTATTTTTGTATTTTAATCGGTCCTTCGGCGCTTGGCAAACGGGAGTTCACATAGAGAGTTCACCTTGAGAGCTTAGCTGGCTGTCTGATTTGCCTTTTTCAATTGTCTTTTTTTTAAATTTTATATAAATTTGATTTATTCTAAGACGACAAATTTATCACTTTTATTTCTTTTTTAATAAGTCAAACCAAAAAAGACGCACATGATAAGGAGCATCTATTGAAATTTACTGGTTAACATTTTTGTAGATCATTAAAATACTTTCCTGCGTTAAAAAGTATTTTTCTTTCTTCTTAGAGATAGGCTGTTGAATTGTTCTTCATAAATAACCTCTATTCGATTTCACTTAAGACATCTCCTGCTCTATTTCATGTTTGTTTCTGTGTGACTGCCCAATAAAAACTTTAAAACTTGCATTTACATACATACATTGGTATGGGACACGGATGTGGCCCGTACGATAGGCACTTTACATATGTGTAAGGGATTATGGAAAATGTGTATATGTACTCGTATTATGAGATAGTTTTGCTACTGGTTGGTGCGCCAGATACAGATAGTTTCGCTGGATCATCTTACTTCTGTTTGTTCAAAAGCGAATACTTTCTTCTTTTTTTAAACAGAATTAAAAGGCAAGAACAACGCCATTAATATGTTCGTGTATTGGTAATTTCCATCGCTTATGCCGCGGTTGGGAACGGCTAAAATGAACCGAGGTGTAATATGTTGGTAGAAAAATCATTTTCAATAATTTCTGTCTGCCTTTTATTCTGGAAACATCTCAAAGTAGGCTGACTTCCTAAACGCATGTTGCGTTGTAGTAATACATTGCAGGATGTTCGTAAATGCAGCCCTGAAAATTTTGACAATGTATTGTGTTCCCTTTCGCAACACTGGTGTAGTTAATACGCAAGGAAAAGCAACAAAGGCATGCACAAAATATAACAAAATGGCGACGCGGAAAGATAAGTAAGCATTTTTTTATTGATATGGATGATACAATGCATACAAATGTTCCTAAACTATTCAGTGTTGCAGTTTCAGCCATTCTGTTATATTAACTTTTAGTATTAGATGTGCAAATGCCTTATGTAAACTTATTGATCAACGTCCATTCGTCGTAAAGGAAAAAAATAAGGAGATTTTTTTTAAATATAATATTTTATAATTAAAAAACACAGAAAGCACTAACAATTCAATAAAAAAAACATAAAAAGAAACAAAAAATGTATTTAAATTATTTGATCCTGTAAATGGTTCATATAAACTAAATCAATATCGGATTTTTTAAACCATTTCTAAAACAATTTCTGTCCCCAGTAAAGCACATTGGTGTTTTTAAGCGAACTTGACTTTTGATTCCGTTTTTTTGTGCAAACAACACATCGCTTCCTGACTCCTGCTTCCGTTCTTGTTTGATAATGTCCAGCTAAATCCGGTACTGGCCCAGTCTTGAGCGTGTAACTCATTCTCGTGGCGTTAAGGCCCATTTAGTCTCGACGGTTGACGGTAGATTCTGCAACCTGCAGAAGTCTACCGTCGTCAACCGTCAAACTGTAGTTATCTCCCTCTAACACATGCAAAATGCAACCCTCAACTGAAATAGCTGATTGCCTACCGTCCACCGTCAACCGTCAAGACTAAATGGACCTTTAAGTTAAATTCTCATATTTTCCAGCCCTGCTGCTTGTTCTTCAATAACGGATTCGCCAATGCCAACTACTCTCTTTTAATTTTTGACTGTATATACATAAATCAATTTTATATACATAGATAACTTAGCATTGCAACTGCACCACAATGTAAACCCCCAGCTTATGGGTTTGTCTTTATAGTGATTCATTATACTGCGCCCCTTAAATTGTACCATATGCTCGTTTACAGACTGGCATTTGCCATGGATCAACATTTTTCCAAATGGTGAGTATAATATTAAAGGCTCGTTCGTATGATGGGTCGTCTCAGCTTGGCTGTTCAGCATTGTTAACAAATTGTAAGCTGGAATGAATATTTCGAAAAGATCTCGAGTCATAACTTTGAAAATAAACGGTACTCAATATATGTATTTCCATCATAGACCAGTTCAATCTTATTTCTGGCAAGCTGTAAATACTCATTGCTATTCATCCCAAAAATCAACTGTTCTTAACATATGAAAATTGTTGTACCTTTCTGCTTACGATAAAGTTTCGATTGGTAAATTAGGTGCTCTCTTTTAGTGTGTCGAAAACACAAACTGTATTGAAGACTTCTCAAAAAGTTGGGATCTCTTCATCAGCGCTTTACTTTGAATTTAAAACCTGCCCGTATGTACGAGTGAGTATACTCAGGGTCGGTGTAAGCTGAAGAAGCGTAATTTTGGTTGAAATTTAACTAATAGTTCTTTGGCATCTTTAGATTTGGGAACACCTTTTGCCATTGGCGCACCAGTTCAAAGGTTTTGCTCGTTAAAGGTTTTTCGCACAGCAGAATATGGTTTACAAAAATTAAACGGAAAATATGTTTTTAAAGCACAACTAAAAACACGAATTTACGCACAAATTGCAGTTTTGGTGCGAATAGAACACATATGTATGTGCCATGATTTTTCTCATAGAAGGAGTAGTAATTTTTAAATTTTGACAACGCTTTCGTCTTGAAATGTTGTGAGTAGGAATCCGCAATAAAATGTTGAAAATTTCCAGCGGACAATTCTTCGTTGTCAAAAGGTTAATAATAACATACGGTATCCATTTTGCTATTAGAGATTGCACTCAAGCTCTGCTACTCTCGCAGAAAAGCTGGCTTTGTTCAAAAACTCGAATGGGCAGAGGGTACGAGTATTATTAAAGACAGAAGGCAACTCACAGAATTATTTTACTTCCTACACCCGCTGTGTCACCAGTCAACCACCAAAAACCGTTATGCTGGCTAAAAGTGTACCACTTTAAAAAAACAGTTTTGGTCAAAAAGCACCGATAGAAATAAAAAAAAACTTAATTTAATTCGTAGGTTGAAGAGAAAAAAAAATAGTATTGAACATAGTGTTTTTTTTATTAAATTCAAATTCTTAAATTCTGACGGACTCGCGGAAAAAAGAAAATACTAAAAAGAAAGAATGTGAGTAGTGATAGTGAAAAATTCCTAAAGTCAATAATTTCAATTAACCACGGCAAAGCCGGTCAAATGTAAACGAAAATGAAGTGTGTTCATTTATTTGCAAATTTGAACAAATTTGTGCAAATTTTCACTGGATCGTGTTCGTTTACACAAAAAGTCCAGTAAATGAGAACCACAGAGAGAAAATTTTGACAGTTCGATGTTAGAGAGTTTGCATGGTACAATAAACGAGGTATAGTCACTAGCCCAACAACAACAAAAAACAGTTCGCTAAACTGTCAAAGTCACTTGTCAAAAACACATTTTTGTGAATGCTTATCGATTATTGTGAATGTTTGATACAGAAATTTAGCCTAACAAACTTCAAGAATTGCCTTTGTCAAATTTGACAGTTTAAATTTCTACGAGAAAAAATTGTAACTCAGCTGATGAGATAACTCTACCTTGTTCATCGTATCATGAGAGTTTGCAACTTTTGGTTGGAGAAATTGTAGCCAACCAAAATTTGCAAGATAGAACAGATGTTTGAAATCAGGTGTTTTATGTAGGGTGATCCATCTAGAGGTATTTTTTCAGAACAAAAAAAATATAAAAATTCAAATCAAGTTTGGAATCTTAATTGGTAATTACCTTCAAATGCTGGCAACTGTATTATGGAAATGAGCGTTCGGTGAGAAACAGGAAGATCCGCTGTTTTCGACCAAAAATTTTGATAATTGATGAGGCCCATTTCTGGCTCACAGCCATATCCATAAACAAAATTGCCGCATTTGGGCTGAAGAGCAACAAGAAGAGGTTCAAGAGGTGCCATTATACCCAGAGAAAACCACGGTTTGGTGCGGTTTATTATCTGGTGGAATCATCGGAGCACAGTTTTTCATAAATGATGATGGCTGGAACGTAACCGTGAATGGTGCTCGGTATCGCGCCTTAATATCGATCTTTATGCTACCTGAAATAAAAGTCCGTAATCTTGACAACACGTGGTTTCAACAGGACGGTGCCACTTGCCATACAGCTGCTCAAACAATGGATCTATTAAGAGGTCATTTCGAAAAGCAGCTAATTTCACGTTTTGGACAGGTGAGTTGGCCACCTAGATCGAGTGATATCACACCATTAGATATTTATCTTTGGGGTTACGTAAAGTCCAAAATCTATGCTGACAAACCAGCTAATATTCAAGTTTTGGAAGCCAACACATTACGCGTGTCATTAGAGCCATACCGGTCGAAATGCTCGAACGAGTCATCTAAAATTGGACCCTCAGAATGGGTAAGTAAAAATTGGAATATTATTTTATTTAATATATATAAGTATGTTAATCACTGAAATTAGAAAGAAAAAAAGTTTTCTTCTGCTCATTTTTTTATTACAAATCTTAACACTTTAAAATTCAAAAAAAAAAAGAAATGTACTGCCAACAGTAAACAAAATCAGCTGTTTTATTGCAAATTTTTACTGGAAGCTGTTCGTTTACTTTTCTTGCAAATTTTAATAAAGAGAATAAAATTGGCCTTACGCTCTCAAAAGTTGAAACTTGCAAATTTTTACTGGGAAAGTAAACGAACACACTTTATGACAGCATATTTAATTATTTGTTATAAGTTAAATTTATTAATGCAAATTTTTTATAATTTTTTTTTTAAAAAATGCTGGAAATGATAGTATGGTTATACATGCAATGAGCTAGCTGCTCATTGGCGGTTTGCATCTAATGCAACATTAAGAAAGAATAACGTTTAAAGAGCCTTGTCGTGAATGGATCTATTCCCTTCCGCCTCTAGTTTATGCATGAGCTTAATTCCGCTACTTATCTGTATGTTTGATTCCAACGAACTTGTCCTACACTTAGAGCTATATAATCATTGCAAGATTTCTTCTTGAGTTTATGCCTGTGCGATGTATGCCCTGTGCATTAGGCCTAATTTCAGCTGTTTATAATTTTATTTTACAGCCAAACGACTTAACAGCAACTTAAGTCATTTCATGATTTGTATTGCTTTTGGTTATACAGGGTGCGGCAAAAGTCACGAAGGGGTTTAAAACAATCGTAACTTATTTTTCTTTTCTTATTCGTTCTTGGGGATCTCCTGGCTTTGAGTGTTGCACTAACTGCACCTTGTATGGAAAAAGATGTAAATTTCTCCTAAATATTCTGCGTAAAAACCTGTCAGACTTTTGCAGCTGAGCAGAGCGCCTTCGAGTTGATGTTTCAGGACTCTCCTCAATACTCTCCTGAACACGTTGAATATTTCCTACATTAATTACAGAACGTGGTCTTCCGCTTCGTGGAAGATCCCTCACTGAGCCTTGTTCGCGAAATCGCGTCCCTACGCGTCGAATCATTGATTCGGAGGGTGAATTCCGCACATTAAAATGACGACGATAGGCTCCTTAAATTTGAATTATTGATCGATGATGTTCAAAATAAAATTCTATGATTTTGGCTCGTTGGATAACGTTGTGACTTTCCATGATTAATCTCCCAGATTTATTTTACAAGTCCTAAACAGAAAAAGGGGGGAAAAACTACATTAAAAAAGTTATTAATTTTTCAAATCAATTTAAAAATGTGGTTAATTAACGATCATTTCACATGCCGTTTCGTTCTTACATATTTCCCGTTTAAGATCCTCGTTTATCTTTATCTAATAAAACATTTCGATGATTCGGAATTATATTTTCGCGAGTATTACCATTGGTTTTGGTACGTCCCGTCAGAAAATTAGTATTAGCGTTAACTTAAAATCTGAAATTCCTACTAGTTTTAAGAACAATAAATTTGTATTGCGACTTGTTCTTGAATAAATAGACATTATCTGCCAGATTCAATATATACTTATAGGTCGGATTTCTTAAGGGCGATCGGAGGTTTAATTTGGGGATGTTAGCAGTGCGTCTACCAACCAAATTGATTTAGGATGTTAGGTAGACAGGATGGGCGGGCTTGATGCATTTACAACTCTTGCACTATTCTTGTTTTGGATAATAGCTTTCCTTATACCCGAAGCACGTAAACATAAATTTTTAAAACAGCAACTCTAACTTTAAAATCAGAAAGAACCTACCTCACCGAGAGCAATAAGGGTGGTTACACGCTGTGTTTCCGCTGTAGTTTTCAACGTAGAACAACAAATTTATCTTACTAAATTTGAATTCGGTTTTATTGCAAATTCTCAAGTTGCATGCTACAGCATCATTTCTCGAGGGCATCCTCACCCCCAAAAACGACGTTAAAAATGATAATACGTATAATTAAGATTCGTATACACACTATAAACTTCGTATAAAGGGTGTTTTTTTAGGTTTATGGTTTTCAAGAAGAAATAAAACGCATATTATTTAATGTTTTGGCCAAGAATTTAGCTTTATTATAAAAATAAGGATTTGCCATTGTGGTATAAAAATGTTTTCGGACAAGTGGCCTCCGCGACTGGCTCGAATAAATTGCAACCAATTTTTGCAGCATTTGGGGCCGTATGTCGGCAATAACGCGCCGAATATTCTCTTCCAAGGCGTCAATCTAGTCGGACTTATTTGCGTAGACAAGCTACTTTACATAACCTTACAAAAAAATAGTCCATCGGTGTTAAATCGCACGATCTTGGAGGTCACGCCAAAGGCGAATGCACTCACCAAAAGTTTCCTTCAATAAATTGATTGTTTCGTTGGCTGTGTGGCATGTACAGCCGTGGCATGTACATCCTGCAATGCAGGCACGAAACAGTCATTAATAATGGCTCTATAGTTTCCCATAAACAGTAACATTATGGATAGCTTAATTTTTGAAAAATATGTACCAATGATTCTCTCTGCCCAGATCACACCATACAGAGACTTTTTGAGGATGTAATGGCGTCTCAACAATGGCTTGTGGATTTTCATTACTACAAATGCGACAATTTTGGTTATTAACGTACCTATTCAACCAAAAGTGAGCTTCATCGCTGAACAAAATGTTCTTGTAAAATCAGGAATGGTGGCCATCTCGTTTTGGGCCCATTCACCACGATTTGCAAACGTTGTTCCGGAGTAAGTCTATTCATTATGAAATGGTGGCCAGATTGAAAACCACACATCTCAAAAAGCACCCTTTATTACCTTTTGAATTTTGCTGGCATAAGAACAGAACCTAAGACTGAAAACTTTTGTTAATAAAAGATTCAATAAAACCTGAATTGAAAAAAAGGCCAATAAACTAAATACTACACCATTCAAATGTTTTTTAAAGATTAAATTACTTTCATAAATAATAACAACATATGATCATAAAAAAACGAATAACCCAAAATAAAAGTTTTTTTTTATAACTTTGTATATTTTTATGATTTATTTTTTATTGTATAATCACAAAATGTATTAATAACAGCAGTTAATATATTCTTATCTTTTTTAGAACTGTAGACTCGCAATCCGATTTCATCGCAGTCAGATTTCAAGTCTGCGTCACTGTTAATAACATACAAACATACTTTGAGGGGGAAGCAGAATATGAGTCTTTCTTTAAACAGATTGAGATTCAAACGATTTATTCGACCAATGAAAATTAATCGTCAATAAAGCGTGGTCAGTTCTTCAATGGGAATACGGACAGATTTATAATTCTCTTTGTTTAGTTTTAATTGCATACTTTATTTTCTGTTTTATTAAAATAACATAAAAAATTAAAAAAAAATACATATATGTAGTTAAAAAATTAAAGATCTGGATATCTGAAAAACGAATCTTCATTTCCGGAATGAATAGACCTATTCATCTAATACAATAGTTGATAATTAATTTTTCTGTTTATATATTAGTATCGTTTTGGAATACTAAAAATATGTATGTGTAATAAGGAATCTTTGTTATAGTAGAAAAATACAGTAGTTCTTGTGTTTCCTTTTTTTGTACAGAAAAGAGAACATAATATACCATCATAATACAAGTCTAAAAGGAGTTTAGTTGTAATCCTTCTCGCGTGTTTACCGGTCTAAAATTGAGTTGATTTCGGAGATATCATTAAGTTTCATTTGTATGAGAAACATTAGTAAATAATATTACAATAATAAATAATTATGAATAAATAACAATTTATACATTTACATGTACGTAGGTAATATTTTGATACGTATCTTATGCACATACTGTTGGAACTTGGAAACTCATTTGAAATTCCCAGATGGTCCGGCATGTCGACGTATGTATAATAATGTGAGGCGGCTTTAGAGCGCTGTCGATCTTATAAGTTGTATGTGTGATATCGATAAAGTGAGTGGGGGGAGAGGCCATTGTCTTTGATTCTTATTCTATTATTGTAAACATATACATATTTTCAAATTAAATTCAATAAATCTGTTGAATACATAGTAATTTTTCATTGTTTAACAAACGACATCAAATCTATGAAGAATATAACATAATTGTTAACAAGTTAAGCTGCCTGCCTAAACATTAGAATGGACGCCGGAGCTGCCGGAACCACCGGTTACATTGGCAGTAACTGGAGCCGAAATAGAAGAACCTGTACGTGCTACACCAATTTGGCCCAGTGATGCTGACGTTGATGCAGTCGCTGCTATAGCAGCAGCAACAGCAGGTGTAAGATTCATATCGTTGCTGGTTGACGATGACGCTTCCAGCTGAAGTCTCATCTCCTCCTTACGTGTCTGAACTGTAAGTAATTCATCGCTGAGATCATTGCATAAACGCAATAAAATGTTATTTTGTTCACGCAAGTGGCGCAATACATCAGTCATATTATTATTATTGTTCTCTTGTTTAAAAGAGACATGGCGTAAAGTTTCACTAATGGCATTCACTCTCTTTTCATAGAGATCAGAATTTGGTAAAACAGTGAGAGCTGCTGCCCCGGCAGATCCGAATGGAGCTGGCCCCGGAAATGGCTGTGAAGCACTTGCAGCAGCAGCAGGAGCATTTGTTGGGGCCAACGGTTTTGGAGATTGAGAATTACGTGGTGTATTGGGTTTGCGATAAACCTCAAATGCCGAAACGCGTTGATTGGATTGCAGTGAAATCCGTGTTGGCGGTATTGTTAGAACAGTTTGTGGAATACCACGCCCCGGTAAAGTTTGTGGTGGCAAGGAATGCATTTGTTGCGGATCAGTATTCTGTATTCAAGGCGAAATAAAATAATTTATTGTATTAAAAAAAATCGATGAATGGTGATACAGATGCTAGTTATGTAGAAGTAATAAATGACATTATGAACTTACAACATTGGCTGTATGAATATCATCTGAAAATTGCGTAAAATCGGCGAAACCAGTGGATGTTTGCATATCAAAGCTAGCTTGAGCCACAACCTTTGCATTCGGTAGGAAATATATTTAACATGGATTTAATTTAACAGACTGAGTACATCTTACCTCTGGCTGGTTTCCACTCGGTGTTCCAATTTTAAATTTATTCAAATCTAAACTGCTGCTCCGACCGTGGCGATGAGGACGTGGTGGTGGCAATGGCGGAGGGTCCTTCTTACTAATTAGCATTGATGTTGAAAGGACACTACATCCAGCAATTGAGTCATGGTCTCCTGCTACGTTTGATATATTTGTGGCTGCAGTTGTGGACTCGCGATGCGGCGGCGGTGGTATAGCACCTATATTCTTCGCCGGTATCTTTTTAGCTTGTGGACGTTGAATAGCTCTTAAATCATTGCTTTGCAAAGAGTCACGTTGTTGTGTTGAACTGTTAGAGGAGAATGATGAAGATTTAGGGCTTGATTCTCGTACGGTGACAACGCTTTCACCAGCATCCTGATTGTGTTTTTCAGTAACAGGAACCACAGTAGCAGCACCATTGTTAGAGTTGGAACTTACGTTACCCCCTGGTTGTAATAGTTTTTTTGTTTTTGAGTGTAACAGAATTTTTTAATAAACAAAAGACATACCAACAGGAGTCACTCGTAATGGCACTGGATGCAATATTTGAGGATCGGATACAACGGCCTGTGCTGTGCGTTGCATATCGAAATTAACTGGTTTCGGGCCAGGACTAGAGACATTTGATGTCGGAGATTCATTAAATTTGGTCCACTGAGTTGGCTGTGCGTCCTGTAAGGATATTACATTATAATCATTAAAATTAGAAAGATAAATGATTTAAGTTCCTTACGGTTGTCGTCCATAAGGAACCATCTTTGCTGGCATTGTAACCTCCTTTTGCACTAGGTAAATTTAAAGGAGGTGGTGTTGAAGCAGGTGCATCAACTTTTGGTGAATTCGAAATGCTACGATTTTTTACAGGAGGAGGGGGTGGAATAGAAGGTGGCGTTAATGAATGCGGATTGTTTGCAGCAGCATTTGTACATTGTCGAGAACTGCCACTCGCCTATAAATTACAAAAACAACAATTATACGTCGTGATGGAGCATACGATACTGAAATCGAAATGCGAATTTTGAACAAGAATGCAATACCGACCTGTGAAGATGCAGAAAGAGTGCTTAAATTCATTACATTTTTTTCATTCAATACTCGTGCACTACTACCGGCGCTCACGCCAATACTCATACCAGCATTTACCCCTATTATTGTATTATCAGTATTGTCTTCTTCGTCATCATCGTCCAAATGCAGAAGATCGGCTTCGGGTGGTTCTTGTGCTGAAAGTTGGCTCGCGAGCGTTGAATGTTGCAAGACAGTCGGATGCAAACAAACTGGCAATGTGGCCGGTAATGGTATATTGTTGCGACGTAGTACAACCAGATGCATGGCAGCAGTGAATTCAGCCAAACTTAAAGCACCATCACGTGTTACATCGCACAGCTGCCAAATGTGGCGCAACTCCTCTACAGGGATTCGAGATTTTTCAAAAAATACTCTGCAATAACCAAATATGTTAATCGAAATGCGTTTCAATTAAGCTTGCTAAATTGTTGCTAACCTGGCAACCTGGCCGGAAAGCAGACCATTAGTATCGTGATGTACGGCTTTAAATTGTTTAAAATAGTATTCACGCTGTTCCGGAGTTATTTGGTAAACCGCTTCCAAGTCCGTTTCATTTTCTTCGTCACTGCTGTGTCGATCTGAAGATTCTTCTTCTGTACCCAAAAGTTGGCGGTGTTCATCGCCTAATAAACCATGCCACAATGTTTCTTTGGCCCATGGAGCCACACTATTCGTCGGGGTCGGACTATCACTATTTGTGCTCCAAGCTTCTGGTGATCCGCCACTACGATGATGCTATTGATAAAAACAAAAACAACAACGTTGTATTTTTTGTCTCAATCACAACATCTTTATGTGATTAGATAAAAAGTAACCATTAGATAATTTGAACAATAACTAAATTAAAAAATTACAAACAATATCAATTCTAAAACGTTAACTTAGCAAATATCAGTTTTTGTTGCCAAATTATTGTCCTTAAAACAAACTTTAAATTATGAAATAATTAATTTTCTGCCATGTGGAAACGTTAATAAATATGCTGAAGGTGTGAGCCTCCGATAAGCGCGTTTGTAATATAATAAGAATATCGATATGAATGGAGAAAAGTTTTAACGCCGAAGATGATTGCTCAACTTAAGTTCGCTTTGGGAGCATTTTTGCGCCTGCACATTATAGGAAATATGTCAGGCTCCATTCTTTTTACAATTATTGAAATGCGGGCTACGCCACTCTGGCTTTCTGCGCTACAAATGAATTTAACGTAATAACACAGCGAATAAGAAAGGTTGATTATGTCGATACATGTAAGCAACAAATGTTTTCTGCAACTCATTCAAATCCAGACAAAAGTTTTGCCTAAACCATTTACTTGCCTTATGCTTCCCTCCATCTTCGGCCCCACAACTAGATTCACACTGTTCCACCTCAGAGTCTGTACTTGGTAAATCTGAATTAATAACGCTTATGTCAGCTTGGTGTTGATGGGCCGATGAAGAATTACGGCGCGATCCAATCGGAACTGTGTCAGACCAATCAGTTCGACGTTGCAGTGAATTCCGGCGATCAGTAACGGGCGGTGGCGGAATTACGTGAGGGTGCTGTTGATGATTATTAGCCTCCACCTTACTTGCAGATTCCGTCCAACTGAAACGAGGCAACGGCAATTGTACAGACGCAGGAATCAATTCCGGTCTCAATTGCATGGAAGCCTGGTGAGCGGCAATCAACTTGAGACAGGAGTAAAACTGGGCTCGTGAAACATGAATGGCAGTGTCCGGAATGCCGGATAACGAGGTGATCTACAGTATAGAAAACAGTCATTATTAGTCATTGCAAATTAAGAGAACGCAATTACTAACCTCGAGTATTTTATCATTGGAAATATTAGCGGAACGAAATAACTCCGATGCTTTGAGCATCGGTATTTTGCCCGTTTTCTCTTCATCACAGCACAAGAACAAATCGCCATAATAACGGGTTTCTGTTTCGGTCAATGAGACCATTCTGATTGCTTGAGGTGGTGATAGTGAGGGCGGTTTTCAAGGAACAATCTGCAACCGACACATATTATTTCCATATAGTATTTTATCTACCATAAGTACTCACTTCAAAATTTATTTGCAATACAAGTATCCTTACTTTTGTTCCTGTACAATATGCATGCAGTATATATAAACCAGCCAACTCAAATGAAACAATTATTTTTTAGTATCTCCCTTTTCCTTATTTAGGCCTTATTCCTTTTTTAGACCTTTTTTTAAACAATGGAAAAATTCCAAATTACTGGAATTTGTTAGGGTCCAAAAAATTAGAAATAGGGAATTTTTTCAGGTCTGAAAAATTAGAAATTTTAATTATATTTGTAAAACAGCTGTTTCCTTCGCTCTCTTTCACACATAACGCACGTAATTCTCTCACTCTATCTTAATGAATGTGACAATGTGTCTATTGTGACATATGTCCAGTTATGGCATAAATAAAATCGATTACTTTTTATGAATTCGAGCACTGATCTATTACAATAAGGAATATTATAGGCTGTTTCCACTACGGTCGAGTCCACGTCCGCGTCAACGATTTATCGAAAATTTCTAATGGTGTTTCTATTGCGTTTTGCGTTGAAACAGCTGTTTGTGTTTATTTGTTTTTTTGCGGTGCGAAAAGTTTAATATTTTTGTGTTGTGACATTATCTAACTACATGATAATGTCACAACATGATATAATTTTGCTAACCGCAGTGGAAAATAAGGATCAAATGGTATTGCGCGTAATGGAAATGTGCAGTAGCAGCAGCGCTTTATGTTTATGCTGATAAACAGCAGTTTTCATAGGGATGTGCAATTTGCATTGTTGCCATTAATAGGTATGGGTGGGTTTCGATTGCAAAAATAATCGAATAAATAGTAAACGCGACTTATCGAAAAACGCGTCCAATATGAACGCGACTTTTTCCCATACCTAACTGCCTATGTTTTTTGTATAGGCTTTAACGCGCGTTCATTGATTTTTGGACGCGACCGTAGTGGAAACAGCCTATAAATTGTAATAGATAGGCGATGTGCTTCTTATTTGCAATAATGTAGAATAACAGCACTCAGTAACACACAAATTCTAGTGGGCTATGTTTCCACATTCGGTGTTACACGATTACTAAAACGCTAGACGGTCAGACGGTTTTTTTTTAATTATATATCATTCCAAAGGCAGAGCAGTGTTTTTAAAAGTTCTCAAAATTGTTGTCAGTTTAGAACTCTTATTTATGCCACTATCCTTAATGCCTATCAAGGATAAGTACTAAAACGTGTACAACGCATTATTTATACAAAATTGTTCTTAGAGTTAAGTGCTGTTGGACTTATCTTTCGATATAGACTAAATAGATTTTGGGTAATCCAATCATTTTTGTTAAGAAACGGAAGCGTATCAACTTTTTTGGATTTCAAGCAAGTTCTTATGTCAGAAATCATAGAGCCAGCTTTGCTGAACATTCATTCAGATTCAGTAAAAGTTGCTGGAATACATTAATATCTTGTGGCGCGGTTTTTAGTGTTGTCATCTCGTTGGCATGACTTGCAGAACCGTGAACTTAACTTTAGATTTACCTATTTTGAAATAAGAATTAATCAATACTTTTTATTTAGTACTCGTATTCTTTATATTTTACTTGCCAACATTCGCAATGTCCCAACATAAATGCAAGTGATGATATTTGTACGGATACTATCGATATTTGTGCCAAAAAAACTATCGATAGTTTTACAGCTCTATTCGTTGATAAACCTACACCAAACGAGTATAATTAAAGGCCCAATTAGTCTTCACGGTTGACGGTGGACGGTTGACGTAGGCAATGAAGCTATTTCGGTTGAGGGTTGCATTTTGCATGTGTTAGAGGGAGATAACTACAGTTTGATGGTTGACGACGGTAGACTTCTGCAGGTTGCAGAATCAACCGTCAAGACTAATTGGACCTTAAAGCACGAACTGTAAACGACTTAAGCACATCCCATTGATTACTTTCTAATTAAAAACCACCTAAATATTTATACAGTTTTGCATGTATGCATGTATTTGCGTTTATTTTCCATAATTATTTTATTTTCCATAATTATTTCACATAATTAATTAAAAAAAAATAATAAGTAATAATGCGGAAAAAAAGAATTTCTACAATCTGTTTTCGCTTAAATAGTTGTTCCCCAAATTCTGCCCAAAACACTTAAAGTAGAAACGCTTTTGGAACAAATCAAGTTTAGTCAAAATTTGCCGCTGATTTAAAAAATCGGACAGCCCCATTTTTAGTGGTAGGCTTCAAAAAAGTGCTGATATATTTTAAATGGACTATGTTCATCGATGGTTCATCGTAAAAACAAAGACGATAAATTGTAAAAGATGAGAGATTTAAGATACATCGAAAAATCGAAAAACAGAGTTGAGTAAAAATCATTTTGAAAATGCTGTTTTCTTTGCGGTTTAAGTGTGCGAATTTATTTTTATCTGATGTTTTTATGTGGAAAAATAAACGAGTTACTTGATCACCAGAACACAAAAAAGGCAAAAACCAGAACACAAATCAAAACAGAACACACTTCAAATGAAAACAGCAACTTTTCTAAAATGATTGTTGATTTTCCCAAGTTATCAAAAAAGAAGCATATCGCCAATCTTGTACAATTTATCGTCTTTGGTTTTGCACCAAAAGTGGATTAGTGCACGAATCGATAATCAATTTTTAGAACCATATTTGCTTAAAATTGTATTTGTTTGTTTTTCCACCAATTGTCATTGTCCTTTCAATTTTCTAATTGTGCAAAATGTTTTCTCGCAAAAAACCTGAACCACCTAAAAGACGCAATCATGATTTGTCACAGGTATTTTAAAACAAAAGAGGAATCAAGGCATCGGGAAAATCTAACATCATTAAAATGACGCTATTATAGAAAATATGAGTCATCTTTCCTTATTGTATATTTTTCTATTTGTCTAGTTCGGGCTTACGGATGTAGACGATTTTGATCCTAGTTTGGGTTTTGTTGAAGCTGGTGATAATGAGAATGATAGTGACTTGGAAGCAGAACTGGCAGCTATAGTCGGAGGCGGCGGCAAGAAACAGCAACGGAAACCTAAACCAACTTTAGTAGCCTCCAATGATCTTGATAAAATGGTTGCTGATAGTTTAAGAGACGTTGGGAGTGATGATGAGGGCGACGACCTTGAAAATGATGACGAATTGTTAGGCGAATTACAGGGTATTGTTGGTCATGATGAGATAGAAGTCGACAAAGAAGATGAAATTGAAAATACTGAAACTTCGGCTGTGGAACAGACTGAACAGCCTGAAGAAACAAAGTTATTTCTGCCCACTACAGCTTTGGGATCGGTGGACATTATTAAACAACGTATAGAAATGTACAAGTTAGCTGAGGCGAATGCTAAGACAACCGGAGAAAGTGCCAAAGCGAGAAGATTCAGTCGTGGGCTTAAGACTTTAAACGACCTACTTAAGAAAGCTAATGCTGGCACAGAGATTAATACAGAGGATATACCTCCGGAAGTGAGTGTAAAACCGGTAGGTGGAAGCACAACAACCACTGTCGAGGAAAGCACTACTGTGACTGCTACAGCTGAAGATGCACCTAGCATTCCAGTCCGTAAGGCACCATCGCCACCAACTCCGCAACATGATGCGAGAATAGATGATGCTGTCATCCAAGAGCCAACGAAGACGATAAATCCTGTGGTCCAGGATATGTTAGTTCGACAAAAAGAATACAAGGCGGCTGCATTACAATCTAAACGATCCGGCGATACAGGCATGGCTTTACAATTTCTTAAAATTGTCAAACAATTTGACGTGGTTATCAAAATGTGTGAAGACGGCCAAGAAGTAGATCTCAGCGATATGCCTCCACCACCAGATCAGTTCAAGGAGTTCATTGAAAAAATGCAAGCTGCAGCGGATCAGCCGCCAGAACCTGTTCCGCCTACAACTGAAACGTCTATAACAGAACCGCCCGCAGCTGTAGAGTCAAGTGAATGTAGTATGTTAGAGGCCCTACAGCAACGATTTGAGAAATACAAGTCAGTCGAAGAAGCAGCAAAGGCAGAAGGAAATTCAAGTAAAGCAAGACGGTTTGGTCGAATCGTTAAGCAATATGAAGATGCCATTAAAGCATACAAAAATGGAAGATCGGTGGTGTATGATGAACTACCAGTTCCTCCTGGCTTCGGACCATTGCCTTTAGAGAACACTGCCCCATCATCACAGTCGACACAGTCACCTTCTACACCCGTAGCTACTAGTGGTTCTACCACTCCGGCAACATCACCTACCTCAACGGAGAAAAAACCACCCCCACAACATAATGATCTTACAACACGCACTTCTGGGAATCACCATAAAAACAATCTGGCCGAGCAGCAAATGAAGACTTTGCTGGAACGACAAAGAGAGTTCAAGTTGGCTGCCTTGGAGGCGAAGAAAACTGGAGAAATCGAACAAGCTAAAGAATATCTTAAGATATACAAAGGCTTTGATGCACTATTGAATGCCGCCAGTAGTGGACTTCCAGTCGATTTGAATACAGTAAGCAAGCATTTAAGTTCATACTTTAAATACTAAATAGTACATATTCTAGTTGCCTGTGCCTCCTTCTCAAAGGGAAAATCTTGAGGCATCTTTTGCCATTGTGACTACAGATGAGTGCGATCCAGATGAAGATATATCAGACATTGGTGTGCGTATAGAAGAGCAATTGGCCAAGCAGTTAATGATGTGTAAAAATACAAGGTACATAGACAACCCTAAATGATATAGTTGTACAGACATAAAAGCGGCGCTTATGTTTACAGGGACCATCACAAAGCAATGGGCGATGTAGCAGGCATGAACCGCTTCGAAAATTTAGCTTTGACCGTGCAGAAGGATTTAGACTTGGTACGCTATTCAAAACGAAAAAATTTCCCCTTGCCGAAATTTCACTATGAGAAACGCAGCTTCAACATAGTTCATTGCAATACGGATCTAACGGACAATGAAATGGAAATTGTGGTAATACGGGGTCTCAACTACAATGTAGCTAATCCAAAAGATGTGGATACTTATGTCAAAGTTGAATGTCCTCTTTTGAATGTACGTTTTATCATTTTGTAAGTACAGACACTAGATTTACTTTTCAATTATTTTATATAGGATGAAACATTCAAAACTAAAACATCGTTGGTAAAAGATACTGACAGTCCAGATTATGATCAACACTTCAAAGTTGAAATTGTACGAGGAAACCGCCAATTTCAACGAATTTTTAAAAGACATGGTGTTAAATTTGATGTTTATTCACGAGGGTAAGTTAAAACTGATTGTTTAAACGAAATGTATTGTCTGTAGTACACCAGTTGGCAGTTCGTTTTGTTCGACGTCGAAAAGAACCTTTCCATCCTAACTCCATAGATTAGAGATATGTATATCAAAGTTCGTAGTTAAGCGTTGTGAAAACTACTTAAGAAAAAAAAACACTTTTCTTTAATCCAGAACAAGAAAAGAAACACATTTTAGGATGAAAATAACATGATAATGCTCATTTTATTGAAACAAACTTTTTGTTTGATACCATTTTCTGTATTTTTTAAGATTGGCTCCATGGAAGTCCCTCCAAACTCTGACTTTGTGACTCCTCAACTTTTTGAGCTAAACTTTTTTTTAAAAAGCATTTGTTGAAAAATAATTTATTCAGATGCATTATGAGAAATGTTTTTTAATGTTTTACACTTGTTAGAAAAGTTTAAAACTCAAAAATTTCAAATTTAATATAACCTTGTGAAAAAAAACTTTCGTTTTCCAACAAAAATGTATCGATATTTTGAGTTTTAAATCTTTTGATGAAAATGTGCATACAAGAATAGGATGTACTTGGTTCGGAACAATGTCGAAAACAAATTTAGAATTACAGTTACTGAATTTCACTAAAATAACACTGCTTCTGTAAAGATGTTTGTAACACGGAGAAGTGTCCTATTTGGTAAACAATTAGAAATTATTGAATTGTCGAGCAGCTCTTAACACATTTTATATTATTTTGGTTTTTGTAAGAGGAAGAAGGTTCAATAATTAAACTTTATTTTTTTACCTATTTAGTTTGCAGTACGGTAAACTGACAACTTTAAACAAAATCAAAGAGATTTGAACAACACAAGGATTTATTGGAGAATTCGCCAATAGCAGACAATAGGCGTGTTATATTTGCCATACGAAACAACCGCTTAAAATCATGCTTAAGCAATAATTTCCTTTAGATTTTTGCTTTCCTTTTATGAAATATGAGGTTAGCTAACAAGAAGGTCTCTATATTTTCCGCCGTTTCAAATTTGCTCGTTGGCCTTGCAGAATTTACGAATAATCTAATGTCATATCTCTGCCAAAAGCCGCACGTATCAAAATTGAAACAGTAGTTCTCGATCGGCTAGTGTGAGAACATATTTAGCTAACTGTTTGTTCCTTAAAGGGGATGTTGGAGAAATGAATACTTTCAAAAATTTCCAATGTCGCTTT
This sequence comes from Hydrotaea diabolus, assembly GCA_963513945.1. NCBI lineage: Eukaryota > Metazoa > Arthropoda > Insecta > Diptera > Muscidae > Hydrotaea > Hydrotaea diabolus. Next base: position 110,083,321 of record OY740717.1, read on the forward strand.
TGTTCTACAAAAAGCAAAGTATTTGTTTAAGATTGTTAAAGACTGCACTTTGGACGCCAATTTGCTTTCTTTTGCATTCTTTAAATTTTCTTTGGTGTTTAATGATAATCTTAACAAGAAGCACACGCACGTATTCGTACGACCAACTCGCACGCAGGCTGCACAAAATTCTATAAAATTGGATTTTAATTTTATATACGAACGCCGATTTAGTTAATTTTTATTACCAACTGATCTGCAGCGATTAGATACATAGCTGGTATATTAGAAGACTATGCTATTTTTCTATTGGACTTAATCGAGCTTTCAACAGACAAACGGGCAGGCGTCCTACATCGCCTTAGATCGATTAATAATATTTATACTTTATACGGTCGCAGATAAGTCAAGATATTACAATCGGTGTGAGTATCTACGGAGTAGATACTCGTTATAAAAACAGACTGCAATATTTTTTAAAAAGATTTCTCACATTAAATTTATTTATTAATTTTTGTGAGGTTTCGACATCGTAAACTAAATTTTTTCGATTTAAAGTTTCGGAATATAAAAAGTAAGTGGAAATAGTAAGACTAGTATTGGCTCAGCTGATTTCATACCGCAAACGATATTTTAAATAGATGTATGTATTAAAAAATAATTAACATTAGGTGTGTTTTATTTGATACATTTTCTTTGTAGTAGATTTTTCGTTACCGCGTAATTTGTTGTAAAGCGTAAAGTTTTTGTAGCTGTCAGAAGACAGTGCTGTCAAATCAAAGTCTATATTGATTTTTGATGTTTACTGAGGAGCCTGTGATTTTTGGCATAGCGCCAGATACCACATTCATGTGGTATTGGTCATTTTCGTTAAAGAAGATCGGACTTTTTCAGTTTCGTCGTCTGAAGACGATGTAGAGAGAAACTAATAAGTACATCTTCACTTTATATTTTATAATTGCATGTAAATTTCTGGATTGTACGCGGTTATTTTTAACATACAATATAAATTTGCACTAATATAGGTATGTATAAATTTCGATGATTTTTCCAATAAGAACCCCCCAATTGTCTATTTGAAATGTCATAAAAAAGAAGCTCGCTTTAGTCTTGTTCGCATATGTACACAATAGCCAGATTGGCCATTTCCAACTGTTACAAACGGATTCACAAAATGTATAAAGTATATATGTATACAACTAACATTGAAATTGACTAGTAGCACTTCCCGAGAAGAATTGTAATATCTTAGAATTTCATTAACAGGCTCTGCAAAACACCGCTTACACTATTTGTTTCCTTTTACTTTGCACATACTTCATATTTGTCCGTTAAGTGGGTGGTGGGAAAACATCGAGGTGCACAATTATTTGTCTGTCTATATCTGTTGGTGAAAGTAGACATCAGCTATGTGTATTCTGAATTAATACAATTCTGTTCTGAAATATATTTGTGTATATTTATTATCATGTACGTTGCATTATTGGACCAACTAAAATCATAAAAATGCATAAAAAACAATCAAATTGTACTATATTAGATGCAGTTTAAACTGTTGTGGACTAAGTCGTATACTGCCCATATGTTGTTTCAGAGGATTCCTACGTGCGGATATTTTGATAGGGACTGTTACCGTAAAACTGCAACAGCTCGAAACGAAATGTGACATTCATGACACATTCAATGTAAGTGTTTACTCCATGGTACTATATTCTGTAATATATGTGCAATATACATTCTCCATACAATTTTTTTAAGCTCATGGAAGGTCGAAAAGCAGTCGGAGGTAAATTGGAAATCAAACTTCGTGTCCGCAATCCAATATTAACAAAGCAAATAGAACACCTTAACGAGAAGTGGCTTGTGCTGGACTCATAAGTATAAACATAAAGTGTTACTCATATTAATTTGTATTTATTAAATCTGTTCGAAATCAAGTATGGGTAAGATATATACAATTTTTATTAGATGTGTATGTAAAATATTATATTTTCTTCTCTTTTATAATATGCTAATCGCAAAATGTTGCAGCATTTTAAGTTTATAAAACCAGTCATGTACAGTTGAATATTAAAAATATTTATTTATCGACAACATCCTTTAACTTATTTACTGAGTGATTTGTGGAGAAATGGATTTTATTCAAAATATATCGCTTTTATAAACAACCAGTTAGTTTTTGCTCTTTTTTTCCAGCAGATCGTTAGGAAATTATTGGTAAATATTTTTTAAAGGTCAAAGATTTTACCGCTTATTAATTTTTTTTTTAATAAAACATACAAATCTATGCAAGACAAAATTGTGTCGTGACTCCTGTTTCGCAACAAATGCAGGCATTCTGTTTGTGAATAAGATATTACACGGGCTAATTTTTAACCCGAATCGGTTCGACAGACAACCACAAATACAATTCAAGCTGAAAAGTTCGCTTACACACAAAATGAAAAAAGTAAGTGTGCAAACTAATTTTAAATGTTTTTTTAACTGGACCGATGGTTTTCGCAGGATTTATCTTTGAATGTTGCGGTTAGAAAAATGTATTGTTAAATTTGCTTTATTGCTACAAAAAAGCACTTGAGCGATGGTTAATGGCTTGAGGAAACAAAAAAGAGGGTTTCCAATTTATCACTATGTTTGCGTAAAAAGAACTGAAGGTTTAACTTAATTTTTAAAGTCTTTACCCACATTAAAAATTACGTTAAACCTTCAGTTTGTCTCTTGTAAGAATATATATTCAAAATTGTGGGTTGTTCCGAATTTGGGTAAATTAAGATCTTCTGAATGAAATCACACAGGGTCATTTGTATTGTGCGTGTATGTAGGGTGGGCGATTTAACATTTTAGATTTAATTGGGCTGTAAGAACAAGTGCTGATAAGTTTTTTAAATTTATGGTTTTATTGGAAAGGTTAAACTTTGTCATTTAATAATGTAGCATTATCTGATGCTTTTTCGCTCCGTCCGATGGGCTGAAGATTGTTTGGCAGGAGATAAAGAATTTTACCGAAAAATCGTGTTTTTATACGAAGCTCATTTTCATCTCGATGGCAATGTCAATAAGCAAAATTGACACATAAGGCAAAAGACGGACATTTCGAATAAGTAGATTCTTTTTGGATACAATATACATCATTAAATATATTAAAAAATATTTGGTCCAAAAACATTCAGTACTTTTTATTTTACAGCATAAAACGTGTGTAACAGTATTTATGTCCCTACTAAGTACATATACGTATGAATGTATTGCCAATAATTAAACTTTATTTTAAAAAAATAAAACATTTTCTTCAATTATTTACTTATTTTGTATCAATGACTGGCAAGAACAAGACACAGTCGACTCCGGATAACTGAAATACGCTTAACTGTAAAAAAACGGTTATCTGAAATATAAGTTTCCCAGATAGCTTTTCATGCTCATTTCAAACAATTCACTCCGCTTAAGTGATACTCGGTTTAAGTGAAAATATCGCAATGGTGAAAAAACAATTTCAACTAAAGTAACAATTTTATATAAAGTGCACTCTGTTTAACTAAAAAATAAAATATAGATGAAGCGAAGCTTTCCGGAACCGAGCCACGAAATTCAATGTCACTTTGCCATTTTGTTAAAAACTAGTCTTCTAATAAAATGCATATGCAAGAGGGCTCGAGTCGGTTAATCCCTGTTCAATGTGTAAAAGACCCAAATAAACGAGCTAAACATAGATGTTTTGTTGAGATGATAAACATTTTTCCATCAGTACTTGCACATTGCTAGTGTGAAAGCTTTATTTGGGCTGACTTATTGAAAGAACTTGACTAAAATTTTTAACGATGTAATAAAAAAATAATACATTTAGTTGAAAATGCGGCTTGTTCAAATTAATAGACATTGTTTTGGAAAATATTAAAATAATATTTTTACCCCCTAAAACAACGTCTATACCTGTAATTCATTCAGCCATTACACCAAGGCATAAACCGATTTTTTTTAAAACATTATCGAAAATCCAACAAATCCTGTACCTCGAATGTAGAAATTAGCTTATTCGTAAATGCCTGGTATGGTAAAAATGGTAAAACTAGCATGGTCAAATATGAACTCAGAAACCATTTGCAACTGCTTAAAAAATGTATAAAGTGGGTTCATAAAGTTTAATTATAAACATTTTTTTCTACTGACCTTAGATCTGAAACGTGTTCCACTTATTTCAACTACCCTTAAGTGAAAACTACGGATAACTAAAACGAAGTAGCTGCATTTTCGCATTTTTACTTAAGCGGATTCGACTGTATATACTTATACATGTTTTCAAAAAAATTCGCATTATTCAAAATGTGTTTTGCTGCTTTTTAGCATCGAGCTAATGCGCACGAAAATTGATATTTGTCTAAACATTAAAAGACAAAAGCAAATAAAAGACTTACTTAGCATGCGAAACCCATTTTAAATCCCGCTAAATCGATAATTTTATACTTATTTAATTACCACAACAACGTTCGTTAAAAAAAAGCATTCATGGGGAGACTTTTTTCAAATCAGTAAGATGGGACGATATTTCTCTCAACTCACAGTCCGCGACCTGCTGTTTTACACCGGTTCCGAAAGGCTAATGCATTTTATAGAGAAGTTTTAACATGCTAGAAATTGTTATTCGGAATTGAACCTGGGTTTACATGTATGATAGAAAATTTGGTTCTATCGTTTGTGAGTAAATCTATAACTCATTCTAGTTGACCCGATATAGCGCTACTTTCCAAAGCATTCTGGGTTATGCCTATACCACAAATAATATTTTATGACAGGATTTAGAAAAATTAAGTTCCGCTGATTAAAAAAAATTGAGAGAACTTTCCCCTCGTTCCTTAATTGCATATTATACACGTTTTTTAGAGCACCACCAGTGACATCACAAGTATCACAATACGGACATACTAGAATTTAGGTATGCCGTATTACAAATGCCATCATTTTTTAGGGATATATCACAAATATAATATTTTGACACCTATGACAGGAAGACATAACAATTTATTAATATATTTACAAAATATAGCAAGAAAAGCGCAGGATAACTATATCATTTGCGCATGTAGGTTGTGTTTAGACCACTCAAAAAGAAGGCTATTAACAAATTCAATTTATTTTATTGATAATAGCTTGAATTTACAAATATAAATTGGCGAATCCTTGTAATTAGACTTATCCATACTTTTGATGTTTTCATTTTCAATACAGATAAAATACAAAAAAAAATTAAAGCTACACACATTGCTGCAGTATTTTCTACTCACGCCCAGCAAACCAGACCTTCAGAATTCGGTCAGAATTCTGTACGACAATCGGCAAAATGTTCCGATTTCGGATCCGAATTCTTAGCGAGTTCGTAACGAAAAACATATGAGAGGGTTGACACGAATTCTGAACTACTTCTCTGAGGGAATTCTGATGTTTTTGCCGACATTTCGAACCGATTTCTGACCAAATTCTGAACTGTAGTCTTGGGAAATTCGAAAGGAAATTTCGATTTGTCGTATCGAATTCTGAACTAATTCTGAACGACTTCGGTCAGAATTCTGATATTAAGTCTTATTAAATTCTGATGTTTTTACCGACATTTCGAACCGAATTCTGAGTTTATGCCATGGTAAATTCTGAATGTAAATAATCAAAAAGAAGAAAATATTTTTGTTCTACAAAAAAATGTTGTAAAACATTTTCAAAAAGCGTTCGGAAAGACTTTTAGCAGGGGTGTCTGCAGTTTTGGAGAGTGCCACCTTACTATAATAATATCGCAAGCAATAATTATGCTGTAACTATGTTAAGTGGCTATACACTTAAGGGCAATCAGTTTTGCATTTAACGAGAACTATCGGCGGTAGAGTTTTCCTCCGAACACAATAAAAATCCCTCGCACCAAACGTTCAGAATTCGGTCAGAAGTCTGTACGACAATCGGAAAATTTTTCGGAAAAAATAAGAAGCAAATAACAAAAATTGTACCTTAGATAAAAAATCCTCAGACATCGAACAGAATTCGTAACGATTTCGGTAAGAATTCTCGATAGAGTTCAAATATTGTTCAGAATTGTCTCATATCAGACATTGTCGGCAAATTTGGTTTACTGGGCGGTATAAGTATATTTTTAAATATTTGTATTTTATATCTCTATGTATTGTGTTTTTGCTGAAAATGTACTTGACCTGTTGAAAACATCAATGCCGCGTACTTTGTAAAATCCTAAAAATATAAACGATAACAAATGTAAAGTTCACAAGTATTTGAAAATCGCCATATTCCTATTTCATGTGACATCCTTACGCTTTGTTAAAATTATGATTTACACATTTTAAGTTAAGGCTTTAAAGGCTTTAAAACATGTGTATGCATCTCATAGTGATAACATAGCGTTAGGGTACTTTGGTTTAGTAGCTAAGTCATCGGAACTGTCGGGAAAATTATTACTTACCATTGACACAGTTGGTATTCGATGGGGCGAATTGAAAGAAAGGAAAGGATAAATGCCAACCAAATGATATATATGACCAGTTCTGAGTACTATTTGCCAAAAACCAAAGTTCATACGTTTTTAGACAGTGTGACGAAGCGGTATTTAGTTCTTCCCAGGTCACCAAAACTTCATTGTGGGTCACTCCAGTTACTTCCAATTTCTGTGGTTGTGTTAAATGGCCGTTCAAATTAGAACAAACCCTTAAAAGCATCAGCCAGGGGTATGCCAGGTTTACATAGTTTATGTCTATCTCGGAGGAATTGATAACATTCTGCGTCTGTAATTTCAAAGACTGGTGACGTCGCATAGCTTCCCTCACAGTGGCGTTCGGAAATGGCGGACTACCGAATGCGCGCCAAACATTCACAGGATTCGTTTGATTTTGATCTATGGTCTCGATTATAAGAACGATCTGTTCTTTGTCACAGAAATGGAGGTTTGGTAGCATAATGCTATCTCGACATGTATTCCGATCACACTTAAACTCATTGACTGGTAAGATTAGCCAACTTAGGTATGTTGGTTGTCCCTTCGTTGCGGTGGTCTTTAGAACTTTCAAATTAAATCCGTTCGAAGTTTTGATCTCCATTGAGTCCGAAGCCATATCTGCAAGACGCGACAGTAAACCCAATGCAGCATAGACGGGCTTTTGAACAAATTGTGAATAAGGTGGATTGGTATTATTCATGCGGAAGTGGGCGAGAAGGGTGCGCTGTGAAAACTCATGGGGATGGTAGCTTACAAAGGCATTATCATGGCTTATTGTCTCCAAATTTGCCAGTTCGCTGGTATTCAATTTGGCACTCCAATGTTCCAAGATAATATTGACCAATGTTACGGCATACTGCACATCTTCTTGGAAATCTCGAGGCGTTGACCAGCCAGATATTGGATCTGCTTCACTGAAAAACAAATTCGAGTAGTGGTAAGTAAGTAAACAGGTTAATGCGGGAAATGCATACTCATTTGAGACCGGCAATTGTTGCAGTTCGGGATACATTTCGTAAATGTGTGAAAGTAACATCTTGGTTTCATTCAAGATCTCTGAAGCGGAATTTGATCCGTTTCCTTTCCTGTGGTATGTTAGAACATCAAATGGACATTGTGTTATATTATCATTACAGTATGCCAATACACCCCAACATATTGGATGATGCAAACGCGTCTTGAACAAACCAGCTGGTCCTCTAACATAAAGATGTAAACTGTTTATTTGCCTGGTGCCAGCTCGTTTCACACCATGTTGTATTGATTTGGTGTAAGTTATATAGTCTGTATTGTAAAAAAATTTAGCGACCTCGAAGGTATGCAAAAATATACATCGTATTGAAGAACATCAAACCTTCCAAAGTAAAATTTAGTTTGTTATACGCTAGTAAGTCAGGCTCATTCCATGTCTCGAAACGCCAATGCAAAACCTTCTGTGCTCCGAACATATCTGAAATCCATACATAATTGAAACTTAATTTTTAACAAATAAAAAAAATGTTCCTCTTTCCAGTGGGATTTATGTTCACAAGGTAAAATTAATGAATGCGAAAATAGTCTAAAGTGAGTGGGCAAAATACATTTTTTAAATAGGTTAAATACACACAACCATTTGGACTTATGAATAGATATGACTGCTTCAATCGTTATATCAGCTCAAGCCATTTTGCTAATTCTAAATGTGTAATTATACCCTACACCTCAGTTTGGTGCAGGGTACACCCTAAATGAATTGAGATAGACCCCATGCAAGCGATGTCCTTCCGCCTGTCCATTTACTGTTGTAAACAATGTACAGGTTGCAATTATGAATGGATTTCGATGAAACTTGGTACTTTCTCCAAGTTTGAGCAAAGGACGAACCACGTCCATATTTGTGTTATCATACTTGGGGTTTTCCCGATTTCAGAACCTATAAGTACAGCTCAAAAAGCCACATAAATATTACATCCGATTTTGACAAAATTGCGCACAGAACTCTGGTGAAATTGGACCATATTGATCAATGTTTTCGACTAGTTCCAACACAAAGGTTCCTTCCGATTTGAGGTCCTGCTGCTCTAAAAGTCACAAATAACACCCGGTCACATCCAAATCTGGCTTCGTTCGTTATGAGCGACCATTAAGTGAAACTGAATCACATTGGTCCATATTTTCGAATAGCCCCATACAAAGGTACTTCCCGATTTTAGAATTTGCAGCGTTAGAAGTCACATTTTACTACCGATTCCTTCCAAATTTCGCATGGAGTGACCAACACCCATGTCTACATCGGTCCATGTTTTCGAACAGTCCCTACACAAAGCACCCCCTGATTTTCGGTCATGCAGTTTAGAAGCCTCAAATTTTACCCAAACACGCTAAAATTTTGTATGGTTTGTAGGTTATGCGCGAGATAGTGTCAACTGTAACAAAATAATATAAATCATATACATATAATGCGCATCTCATACAAGCTAAAATTTCCTATGACGAGTATTTCCAGTACTACCCGTCCAGCGTACGCACTCTCACTTTTTTGTGCAGTGCAAACACGAAGGGAGAAGTGACGTCGCTCATACTCGTAATAAGCGGGAGCACTGCTGCTATCGTGTGTGCATTTATGTTTCTTTTTTACTATTTTGTTTTTTACAAAGTCTCGTAGACAGCGTATGCTATGAAAACATTGTCAGCAAAGTTGCAATATTTGGCGTGTATTTTAAAGATTTCTTATCTGAATTCGTGAATAGCAATTGAATTTTGTTTAGCTATTTTGGTTTTATTAAAATGTTTATAAGTTAAAATAGGGTCAAATGAAGTAAATTTGGGGCCTTAAAAAATTTGTGCAAGTTAATTCATTTTCTTTTTATTATCATTTTTCATTTATATCTGAAAAAGTAAAAAATGTGTTTTTATTTTTCTTTAATTTTTTACATTTTTTTTTAATTTTGTGTTTTTTACATTTTTTCTAATTTTGAGTTTTTTATTGTATCTTTGTTTTTTAATTATTTTCTTTAATTTTGTGTTTTAATTTTTTTATTACTGTTCTGATTGCTGCGGCCACTGTTTTGCAGAAAATATGGCTTCATAAAGTTCCCTTATTACTTAAAACCAATATTGCCGTCAGAAGTTTTTAAGTCACATTTTAGCAACCCATTTCCTAAAGATTTTATTAAATTGGAACATACAATATATTTTATCGTTATCCATGTCAAAAAATGTGTTAGAGAAACAATTTCTATTAGGCGAACCTTGGTCGCAAACTAGCACTCTTACTTTTCACGCCAAGACTTTTAAGCACAGTTATATTATGCTTTACTATTTTGGTCAAAGTATCAGCTGTTAATTAACCTTTCTTCGAAACAAAATTATAAATGACGATATTTACATTTGAGCACATCGACCTAATTAAAAATACGCAAACTTACGTACCAGTTTTATTGGTTCTTTCGAAACCAGTGTGTTCGAATCCATATATTAAATCAAGATGCGTGTTGCATATCAACTCCTTCCTTATTGACATTTCATCCATCAATAAAACCATGTGATTTAAATCCTTGCCTTCAAGTAGAGAACATCTTTGTTTAAAAGATTCAAAACTACTGTTTTTGAAACCAGGCTGTACAAATCTTATACCGGTTTAAAGTAGAAACGTGAGGTAAATTGAGATTCAATTCATTTCGTAAAAAGGCATAGGTTGACTGAGACACATAAAATATATTCTGAGCCAGATATCTTACATCGTCTGAATACTTTTTTGGACGAGAACATAGCAAAAGCTTGCAGAAATTTTTTGTTTTCGTTGCTTTAATTCTGAAAACAATCAATCGACGACTTCAATGCATTTTTTGAAACAATATTCTTTTTATATTTTTTTATCCGTCGCTCAGTTTTTAGCGCTGACTGTATTTTCTTATATTTTTTAAAAGTCTATTATGTTTTTTATACCCGCACCACATAGTGGTATGGGGTATAATGGCTTAGTGCTTGCGTTTGTAACACATCGAAGGAATCGAGTTAGAATACCGGGACCAGAGAGAAAGTTGCTCAGAATTACATTTTGAGTCGATCTAGCCATGTCTGTCTGGCTGGCTGGGCGGCTGGCTGGCTGGTCGGCTGGCTGGCTGGTCGGCTGGCTGGCTGGTCGGCTGGCTGGATGTAAAGATGTCCATCTATTCTTGTAATCAAAGTACAGGTCGCATTTATGCACCGATCTTGATGAAACTTGGCATGTGGTAATATATTGGGACAAGGACGGACGCTATTGAATTTGGTCCAAATCGGAGCACTTTCTGATAGACCCCCCATACAAAGGAACTCCCGGATTTGGTCCAAATCCAGTTGATGTCGCGTGTATTGGTCAACAAATTAAAAAAATATGCCATTCGATGTAGAACTGACCACAAAATGTAAAAAAATAGTTGGACCCGCCTCTCGGACCTACGGGGCCTTCAGAACCCAAAAAATGGACCCATGATTTTAAATATAAGTGTGACCCCTTAAATGAAAGGAAATTATCTTACAATTTTAAATACAGAAAAAAATTCGACCTGTTTGGGCCCCAGGGTCCATTAGGAGGGTCCAAAAGTTTCGGTTTACCCGGATTTTAGTGTGACCCCTCAAATGACAGGGAATTGCCTCAGGACTTTAAATATGTTAAGCCAAATGATTTATCTCGTCCGTGGGAGGGCACAGGGTCCGAAAACAAGGTATGAAAATGTGGACCAACTATAATTGTTATACCCTCACCACATAGTGGTATGGGGTATAAAGGCTTAGTGCTTGCGTGATAGATACAGATAGAAATAGCGACGAGTGCTTTCGATTAACAGGAGACTTAATCACATTTATAGTGGTGCGGGTATCATAGAGTCGGCCACGCCCGACTATAGCACTTACTTACTTGTTTTTATATTTTTCCGTTCATGTCGTTTCATTTTCGCAATTCGTACAAAAAGGTGCTTCTATTTATTTCATCATTACAAACATTTTTCGCTCAATTTGGAAAATCGAAATCAATGCCCATATCGTCCGCTACACCTAATCCTATTGTAGGAATAGCTTCTGCTTTTACATTTCTTTTTCCAACATATGTGCTCGAGAAATGATTTTCGCAAATATATAAATTTTTATTATAATCATTTTTAGGAATTTGACGTTTTCTCTCCAAATTTGACCAAGAATCAAACAAGATGCAGGAAATTAGAATATTTTCAATTTGCTGTAACTCCTCGATTTCCCACACTTCTTAATGCAGCATTTTATGCCACAGGGCAAGTATTTTTTAGTTTTCGTCCGCTCATTGTGACATCGCAAAATCAAGTGAAAGCTTAGCAAAAATATTCAATACAAAATAATGTTTGCAACGACAAGCTGTCGCTGTAGCGAAGCGAAGACAAGAGAGAGAGAGAGAGTGTGTGTGATGAGAGTTAAGCTGACTTCAGTGGCATCATTGCACTCACTGTGAGTTTGCTTGCGCTTTCTACTTTCCCCTCGCATCTGAAGCGCAAGCAAAACATGTTTCATTTTCTTTAGCTCAGAAGCTCATTCTATACAAATTAAAATTTTTGCAGTAACATATTGAGTCCTAACTTGCTTAAGTTCCAGACAGAGATGCTTAATCTGAGGAATATTTAAATGGTGTAGGTTTGGTTAAGTTGAAAGGGTAGTTTGGAATGATTAAGGGCGAGTCCACTCGTAGTCCTAAAGACCCATTGGGCAACCGTAAAACAAGAGTGAGAACGAGAGAGAGGGGAAGAGTGGAGAGTTATAGAAATGAGAGAGGGTGTATATTTATAAAAGCGATTTGTGCCAGTTATTCAAATTTTATATCTGCTATCCGTAATGGTTTATCAACTGGTTCGAGTAGTACGGAACTAGCCCGACCTTTCAACAAATTTTAAGAGTGATTTGGGTGAAACATCCGCTGTTTCGGCCAGGACAGAAAAGTATCTACTGTCTAGGTAGACAAGTCTACATTCTTGAAGACCTGTGCATGTGCATAGCAGATGCTCCACTGACTCCTCTTCCTCTGCGATCTGGCAACTTCTAAAAAAGGCTCTGCACGGGATACCCATACGCGCCTCCATATTCCCGAATAAGCAGTGCCCTGTGAGGACTCCTATGAGGGTTAACATCGATCGCGTTCCTAACGTTACCAATTCCCTTGTCCTTTGCTGGTCTATTTTCAGCCTGAGAGACCTGGTTTTTCTGCAGTTGTGAATTCAGTTCCACGTTGACCTTGCTTTCAAAACAGCCATATATTCCATTACATTCATCAGTTCGACGAGCGGAATGTGTATGTCTTGGGTTGATGGTTCGTCTACTTCTCCTAAGCCCATTCTGTCACATTCGTCGTTTGGTAATTCGAATAATTCTAGTCGATAGATAACTCATTATGGACCAAGAATCGAAACCCGTCGCTCAAAGTTGATTATTTTCTTCAGTTAACAAGAAAAAACAAAAAATTTGCGAAATTATCAGTTTTGCAATCGATTTATAAACAAACTATTGAACTAATTATTATGTTTTCGGTGTTGTTTAAAAGGTAAGTCAGAGTTCAATCAAATTGGTATTTTCCGAGCATTAATTACACAAAAATCTCAATTTGATTACAACACTATATTTGGCCTGATTTCCAACTTTGATAAAATAGAACAAAAAAAGTTTCTATAAGTTTCGGATGCTGTTACTTCAAGGTTATTAAGTAGTCATTTCTCTACCGTATTCAATTCAAATTGGCTGCATATACTTGCCTATTTGCATGTTATTACGATAAAAGTGCTATAACCTTCCAATAAAAATATAGTTAGGAGCACAGAAACAAAATATTTAAATGTTTTGTCGTGTATTTTTTTTGTTTTTTTTTACAGAATCTGTAAAACAAAGTGTGCTTAGATTTGAACGCCATTGTTTTTGTTTTCAAATTTTGCATTATTGGTACATGTGATTTCCCTGGGCTCGGGCGTGTTTTTTTTTTATTTTGAAGTGTTGTAAAAAATATTCAAAATTTATTTGTTAATATTTAATAGAGAAAGATGGACGCGTTTTTTGTTCAATAATGCTAAAAATTGATTTTTCAAAAAATTGCATGACAAAAACAAAAAAAAGCGTTGTAAATAAAATATTCCAAAACATATTTTGCCGGCACTTATGGGGCTGAAACCAAGTATTTATTTAAACATAGTAAACATTAAGTCTTTATTTTTTATTAAGAAAATATTGGCAAACATCTAATAGTACAAAATATGCGTTCAGGAAAAAGAACTCAAACTGGCAAAGTGAATTTTCTGCCTTTATAAACGTCCGTGCAAATCTTCACAAATCGAGTCACAGTATCAAAGAAAGGCCTTCAATGTATCTAAAAGATTGTTCGTCCTACACAAGAAAACGGATGCTTCATAATGCGACGCAAGCTATATCTACGCAATATCTATCAGAAGCGTTATCCATAAAGTATGCGAAGAACCTAGACAAGACAAGGTCGGACATTACAAACGCAGTATCGATCGCAAGCCCAAAATTTGCGCAGGTCGTTAAAGTGTCACAATGTTAACATTCTTCCTTCATACAAACAAATTGGACTTGCAAAGAAAGAAGCAGTACCACTTAATACATACAATAAATATAACTGAGGTATCAGCGGAGGTATCGATTCAAGATTTGATGGACCATACCGCAAGACATCTTATTCAAAGCTTACCTGAAGAAGAGACAAAACTACTTCCTGAAAGACCAACATTGATGAATAGGAGAGGATGTTATGGATCATTCGGTCAATTCATTTGCAAGCAAGCAATAGCTGCAGATGGTAACACTATTACCGATGAAAACATGTTTATGGATTCCGTAGTTCCTCAACGGTTCAGAAGTGAAACGGCAAAACATCATCTGTCCACTTCTGCCGTCCAAAATTTTTTAAATATGTAAAGTAGTCTGCAGAAATAAAAAAATAAAATCTACAGTTGGCAATGTAAGAAATCAAAGTGATAAATTTAATCCTTCAATAGTGGACATCCAATAATGGAAAACGTGTAATTTGATTATGAATTTTTTCTCACAATGATTAGCGGTCCACGTCTCACTGAAATATGCAATATGTAAAAAGTGACAGAAAGATTTTCAAAATGTAAATGAACCAACAAGTAGTGACAACAATTACGAATATGTAATTTCTCCATTGCATGCTAAAATTAGACGTATGGAATAAAGTGATAAACTGGCGTATACTATTCCCCGAGAGGGAGAAACTTTTGATGAGAAAACACGGCCAAGAGAAAATGTTCGAAAAAAAAATTATAAAAAATAAATTTGCCAAGAGGATATGGAAATGGCAATGAAGAAAACACGTCAAGAAATTTTTTTGAGAATGAAGTAACAGTCCAGATTACTGGTGTCGATAGAGACATTATAAGAAGGATCGCCGTTATTTTAAATGTCATCAATTGTAAAGAAAAGGTTATCGGCACAACGTTTAAAGAATTTGCTGCAAAAACAGTAGAGCTGTTACGTCAATTGTATCAAAAAAAAACACTCCCACGGTACATACGATTTTAGCTCATGGAAGACATCTAATTGAATACAAAGTCTTGTCTTGTGAAGAAACAAGGATTATAAAAAATTTAGATATGCGAATACATGCAAAATTTCCCATGTAAGACAGAATGAGGACCTTTTCAACATGTTGGCTGCTTCCTCCGATCCATTAATTTCATCTTTAAGACACGTGAAATTGCGAAAGGATTTGGAGGAAAATAATTATAGCACCGAAATGAAAAGTTTATTGGATATCACTTCAAATGATACTGATTATTTTGAAGAAAATGTGTAAACCAAAATACCTATTATGCTCAAACAAAAATATACAGTTAAATAAAGGGTGGTTAAATTTTTAAGGGCCGATGTTGAATGTGAATCACACCTAAACGTCAAGTTTTTTTTCTGCATTTCATATTTCTCAATTTCAGACTATCTCAATTTTAACCATGGAAGATACAGAAGCGAGCAACGCGTTAAAATCATTCAGGATTATTATGAAAATAAAAATCAATTTTCGAAGAAAATCATCTTTGGTGATGAGGCACATTTTCACCTCAGCGGATTCGTCAATATGCAGAATTGCCGCATTTGGGCGAATGATAATCCAAGAGTGATTGTCGAAAAAACAATGCACCCACAAAGAGTGACTGTTTGGTGCGATTTATGGGCTGGCGGCATCATCAGTCCGTATTTTTTCCAAAATGAGGTCGCTCAGGCAGTTACTGTGAATGGTGTTCGCTATCGTGAGACGATTACGAACTTTTTATGGACCGAATTGGAAGATATGGATGTGGACGGTATGTGGTTTCAACAGCACGGTGCCACTTGCCACACAGCTAACGAAACAATGAATCATTTGCGCGAAAAATCCAACATCGGGCCTTAAAATTTTAACACCCTTTACAATAAACAGTTATTACCAAATATACGAGTATATCAATATTTGTTACGTTATTTTAAAAACAAAGTAAATGCAAGGTAAGTTGAAGTACATTCTTTTTGAAAATAAAAATAAGCTATATTAGTCGTCTGGTATAGAAGCTTCTGTAGGCCTAACAACGAATGTGAGCAATCATTTTGAATATTAAACTGTCTTATTTATAACACATATTAAATTTTGTAAATATCTTCAATAGTTCAGCAGTTGTGATTTTTGCAACGCAAAAAATTTAAATGTGCGTTGCCCCAATTATTGTAGACGCAAAGAGTATATACAATACATATGTACGAGTATGTCAAAGCAAAATAAAAGTTGAAAGTTTTGGCATAGCCCATCAAAAAGTCTAATTTAGTGACGTACGTAGATCCTTTTTGTTTACAGCGTAAAAATGAATTTAAAAATATCGTCGACGGTCCATATTTTTCGAATTACGATTCCCAAAAAATGGATATGAAAAATTTGACTGATTTTGTGTGTTTTTTTCAGGCCTCCTGTCTGATTTAAGGACACGGGTCCTTAAAGGTTAACAAAGGCATTGGCTATTATATATTCAAACAATGTCCGTAGCTCGGAAAATATGGGCCACCAACAAAACATATCAACCGTCATACATACATGTGTAACATAGAGAAAGGGACCTAAGGGTAAAAAAATCCATTTTTATTTTTTTTATGTGGACAACCTCAGCATCGAATGAGACCGATCCCATGCCCCAAAAGTGTTCCCTCCCTGAGATATGCGCGTTTTATGAAAATGATGGTACACCAAAGATACACGTATTAAAATCTTTAAAATGGCTCTCCTGAACAAAACTGGTTTTTACCCTTAGGTCCCTTTCTATTTTGCGCGTCACATACATATGTGTTATTGAGATGTGTTCAGAACCTTTGTCAATCCATTTACAAAGATTAGGTACTCACTTAAATAACGTTTTGTGACTTGATAAGTAAGATCCTCCCAAAGAACACCATTGAATGTTGGATTTTCTGTAAAAATTTCTGACAAATTCCCCATAAACTCGATGACCGGATAGAGATTCATAGTGTCCAAATCTGTTAGGAAATCGTCCAAATCGCCAAAATCGAATGTAGGCAATCCTGATTGTGTGAATTGTACAAATTGTAACAATTCTAAAAGCCAGTGTATTCTTATGTGCGTTAAGGATCCTTTGGGCAAAGCCGACATGTGTATCAGATTCATTTGCATTGTATCCGAACGCAGAAATGCCTTAATAGCTTCGTGTGTAAGTTCTCCAGCAGGACAAAATCCCGAATTTGTCCAAAATTTCGGAAAATCGTAATATGTGGTATTGTCTCCGAATCCATCGTAATGCTGTGCTGTCATCGACAATGCACCTAAAAGCACCAATGAGGCGGACATAACACTTGAGACTTGAATTACAAAAACTTTTGTTGCTGATAGAATACGTTCCACCCAACAACTTTCTACGAGTGGAAATGAATTTAAACAAACATGTGTTTCCACAGATAAGAATTGCACATTCCCTATTCAAGTACAGTTGCCGAAAAAAGTCTGCATACGACTATTATTACAGCTACGGGACCAGTAATAAAAAATAGCACATTTAAAAAAAAATAGGAAAAAGTGTCTATGGATACGTTCCGTTAACCAAATTCGATTAGAAATTATTTTCCGTATTTTTTTTTAAAGACCAGACTCAAAATTGTACTCACTTATGAAGGTAAGTAATTCATGATACAGAATTGTAACATGGATTTTAAGCTTTTATTTCTGTGGTATCTCATAAAGGAGCTCTTAGACCGAAGCGAAAAGACAAAATGGTACTGTAGTTTTATGCAATCAGCTGATGTAATTTTTTCTTGTGGCGATAAACATATGTTTTAAAATTTTAACTTTAAAACTTTTTTCAGTTGTTTTTTTCGTCCCGTATATACGCAATTCAAATTCTTCACGAGGATGTTAACACCAAACTTTTTTTGTCGGTAGAGGTAACATACTTATACATACTTCAAACTTGTACGGTTACGAGTTTCAACCTCAGGAATTTCTTTTTTGACTTGTTTAACACGACGAAGTTTTCTTTTGAAAATCCTTAGCATTTCTGCACGCAAGCAGGCGTGACTGTTTCTGACGTTTTGTTGATGAATCGTCTTTTGATGTGTATTCGTCATACTGCAAAATTGACTATTATAAATATATTTTTGAATCAATTATTTAGATTTGTTTTACGCAGCGCATATGGACTTGATTTGTATACGATCATGTCGCATAAGCGTGGGACAAATAATTAACTGTGTGAAAGTGGACCATATTTTCCAACAGACTCCATGCAAAGGACACCTCCGATATTAAGGCTCTACTGCTCGATAAAGAGCTTTAAGAAACTCTATTATTTGATACAGCTCAAACAACTAGTCATTCCTGATTTGAGGCCATATTGCCTTACAATTCACTTTTTATAACCTCACCCTAAGAGGGTATACATATGTATATCACTTGGTACGGACAAACAGTGTAACGCATCGACAAAAGCATTTAAAACCCTACATATGTATGTTTTGACCAAATACATTTTACGTCTTTTTAAGTCATTTCGCCATGTCCGTCATTTTCGCAGCTGATTCGCAGGACAACTCGCTAAAGAAACTACCATTCGTTTTTTAATTGTACATGTCGTATTATTTTTCTAATACTGCCTATGTGTTTGAAATGAACTACAAATGTACCATTTCGCCTACTTTTGGTATTCCAAAACCAATACTTAATATCAGGGTTATAAGCTTAACTTAGTGACAAATAATTTGATTCCTAGCCACCCCCTTTCCATACCTCCCAAACAAATGACGTTTGTTCAGTGTAGATAAGAACTCACATAACCTGTCATCCAGTGAGTGAAATTCGCTAAAGTTATGAACACCGTATTTTTTATCGGCTTTGTACCTGCATATCAAAAAAGGGCTGACACTGCCCATTCTGGTACCTCCTATCTAAACCAAAATCTTAAGGCCACAGTTATTAGGTTAACTTGGTGACAAATAATTTGATCCCTAGCCACGGCCCATTCTGGTACCTCCAGTACATACTATTCATACCATTAAAACTATTCATTCGATTCTGTTTAAATTTAGTTATTAGCAAATAGAATATAAACTAGACTAGCTAATGAAAATTTGGCGCCTTAGCTACGCCCTTCTTGCTCATACCACTCACATGGTACTATCCGAGCGTAGATTGAAACCCACACAACTTTTCGTAATGCATTAATTTTTCTGGAATTGTGTTTCTGCATCCCATCACTTCAGCAAGCAACAATCACCAAACTTACACATCAAGACGACGCACCAAGGAGGGAGAAAAGATGGTATTTCTCCACCTAGCCCGCCCTTCCTGGACCATGAGTTACTTTTAATCACATTTTTATGGTCCTTTGACACACAGAGACAACACTTACCACCTCAAAATAACCTTTCCCTTTATACATAAACTCCCTCCCAACATTTGGAAGTTTCTTTCATCGTTTCGCTTTAGTCACTTCCAGACGATAGTTGGAAGATAGTTTGAATTTTACAATAACAATTTACATATAATTGGAAGATTGGTTGTTGTTTACAACACCAGCCGAAAATCACATGTGCCGTTATGGACATATTAAACAAAAACAAAATTATTCACTTCTGCAGTCGCAGAGACCGCGGAAACAATTAGAAGAAATGAGAACGATGCAAAAAATAAGTTTTTAGACATCATCGAGATTTTTGGTATTTTGTCTTTTGCTGTGATCGGTCAGTGATAAAGTGTGGTTTTGTAATTGTTATTGTTGTAGTTTTTACATATTTTTTATCCCACAATATGAGTGAATTTTCTGTAAAGGCAAAAAAAAAAAATAAAAAGCAAAAGAGAGGCAAATAAAATAATAACAAATATATATGGGAGTACAACCAGTGGTAAAAATGTAATAAAAAAAAATAATTGATGCAGGTCATATTGAAGAAAGTTGCGAACCCAGTGTTTCCGTTAAAATTTTTTCATGTTATGATGTTTCGTCAAGTGATAGTTCAAGTGACTCTGAAGATTATGTTGATAGAAACAGTCGATTTGAGGAAAAAAGTTTTGTATCATAAGGCCACTTAAAAGTGACTAAAAGGCACTATGAAGTGACTTCTGAAAGCACTCAGAAGTAACTTCCTAGAAGACACTAAGAAGTGACTTCCACGAAGGCACTCAGAAGTCACTCCCAAGGAGGCACTAAGAAGTGACTCTTTATAGTTACGCAGAAGTGGCTTCTGGAAGTTACTTCCGGGGGTACAACTTCTTTATACGGAAGACACTTCCGCGATAAGAAAATGGTATCGCAGACGATGAATTTTAACTTCCTAACGCCACTTCTTAGTCACTTCCGCGATAGAAAATGTTGGCAGGGCTGGTATATATGGTTCGGCCTGGCCGAACTTAACGATGTTTTTACTAATTGTTGACGAAACGTTGATTTAGTCGCAGAAAAATTGCGTGTCATGATAGAACACAACAACAGATGCCAGATAACGACAATGACGTTGTGTCATTGCTTTCTAATATTGAGATTACGATTATTCTCCATCTGACAAATAAAGTCGACTATTTGATTATTTTACTAATCGACTATTTGATTATTTTACTAATCGACTATTTGATTATTTTACGAAAGTCGACTTTGAATAACACAATTTTGTCCACCAAAGTGGTTTAATCGAGTAGTCAAAATCGATTTATGAAACCCTATTCCATTATGCTCAGTTTCCTAAGCTCGAGTTGCTTTGTTTTTGCTTGTCCATGTATTTTATAAGTGTTGTGAGTGTGTGGTACAAAAAAATCGTGTTTTCCGACATTGTTCTTTTTAAATACTAAGATCCCATTTAAAAGAGGATACTGAATGTAATAAATTGGATCAATGTGTTTTTCGATACTCAGCAAATACGATACAGGATGAGTTTCACCAACTTGTTTTAGAGCATGTTTCATAACATCTTTCAAAATTTGTGGCCGTAGCGTTTGAATTTCTGCAACAATTTCGGGTTCTGACAAATCTGGTGACCGCGCTAGCCAAATAATTTCCGAATTTCTGGACCTTAGACCTTAGTAAGCTATGGCCCTACATTGGCCAATTTAAATAGCGCTCGCTTAATCAAAACAGGTAGTGGGTGGTTCCGAATCGATTCGGGTCTATCTTCTAGTATTTTTGGGGTAACAAATACAGCACTTCACCATAAAAGCCTGTACCACAGATTGGTGTAGGGTATAATAACATGGTACCTTTCCGTCCCCACACTCGTCACCAGAAACCCAAAATGACCAAACGTCAAAAAACCATATTAAAGAACGTTTCGTCGCGAATCAAAATATTATGTTATTTGTCTGTACACATAAATTCTTATGGAATTGCCGTATCTCAAAATATGGCCGATCTCAAAAACGGACCATAGGTGCTGAGGAACACATTCTCTCAAAATGGACAAAAGAGTACAAAAAACTAACAAAAATTAATTACGAATCCAACAATGCACTTTTTTATTGGAATCAATTTAAAACCTAGACCTAATCTCTCTAGGGCAGAAGAAGGGCCCTTTCTATATGAACATGAATTTATATATGCACTTTATTTTAAAATTTTACTACTATTAGTTCTAGTACCAATCTCGTTTTTATCCGATAAAAGGGTTTGGACAAAAGTATTTCAAATAAAGCTACTACTCCAACAACTTTATTCCTCACTGCCATATTGGTACACAATACAGGGTGGGAAGTATACAAGTTTTGGCTCAGCCCTACCATACAAATCGCAGTCTAAAAACCACATAAATTAGAAAAAACGTGTAGCTCACAATGTTCTTCATAATTTGCATTTATGTTTAGCCTTTTTTGAAAATGGAATTGTATCACAATTTACATAGTAAACAAAATTAATATTTTGTGTCGGAAATAAATATGCTGACGGGTATTAAACCATTTAAAAAGGAAAACCTTTTAATAGGTAAAGTATATTACATTTAATAACGTTTTTGCTTATCCTGTAAAGTTATGAAAATGCTTGTTAGGTCATTAAGATATCTGGGAATTCGGATGAACATGAATTTCTGTTTTGAGCTCTAGAAGCCACATATCACAATCAGGATGGAATTTGGTACCAGTCATTTCTTTTTTTGCCATCCAATTACATCCAATATTGATGAAATTTGGCACTAGTTAGTTTTTTGGACCAAGAACGGATGTTATTGAAATTGAAGGAAATCGGTTCAGATTAAGATATAGCCCCCACTCATATGTTCAATGTTTTAAGTCGTTTGCTCAAGGTTGGATAAATATTGGGCTATTTATTCAACCTTGAGGGAATTTTGGCACAAGTATGTTTTATTTTGGTCGAACGCTATTGAAGTTAATGAAATCGATTTAGATATAGCTCCCACACATATGCTCTTCCGATTTTAAGTCTTTGGCTCTAAAAGCCACGTAAGATCTAATTGACACAAATCAGTTATTTGGACCAAGGACGGAAGTTATTGAAATTGAGAGAAATCGGTTTAGATTTAGATATCTAAATCCGATTTTATGTCTTTGGCTAAAGAAGGCACATACTACATTGCAATCGAACTGTTACCAGCTTATAAAGGTCTCTCCCCATTTTACATACATTCGCTAGAACACCCATTTTTCCCATTTCGATCCAATTTAATATAGTATTTCATGATGGATAAACAACCGATCATACCATTTAGGCCCATTTTTAATATAGTCCCTATACAAATATTTTGGTGGCCCGAAACACGGCTTCTAGTAGACATGCCCATATCGACCAAATAACTATAAAATATTCTCACGAAGCAGAAAACAATATTGGTTTGCCTAATTTAGCGAAACTTGGGCCCATTTGAACATGGACATATGGGTACCAAAAAACTTCTCACAAATTACATTATGACATTTGTTTTGAAATCTGATACATTTGGAGCTCGTCCAAAGGGATCCAAAAACATATTTTTAATTGGCCTTTCGTAGCATCCAGAAGCACAAGGTATGATAAATTCGGCCAAGCCCGTCTTTAGCTTTTTTACTAGTTTATTTTTGCAGCACAAAACAGCAAAATTTGCGAAGTGTATATTAATCGCACGCTTTACATTTCAAAAGTTACAAAACCGCAAAGTGTATACGAAACGAACAACTTTTTCTCTATGTAATATTTACATATAACTGTAAAATTGCATATGTAAAATGTTTGGTGAAATAGGGACCAGGTTTCCGTTTTAATCTCTACACGAAGTTATTTCCTAAGAGAGTCCTTTGCTTGGTGTTTTATTCGTTGGTAGATTTTTTCTCAATTCCTTTTCATTGTTTCTTCTTAAATTTCTTTCGCGCCGCTTTCGGAAAGAATTTGACAAAATATTTGATAAATTAAAAGAAACAGGTTCTTGATCTAAAGCAACTTCCACACATTTTCCCATCACACAATTTAACCTTTTTTTGTTGGTAATGCTTTTTTAGAATTCTCTCATCAAAAATCGGTGGGCCTTAATTTATATTAACAAAAATGTTAATAAATATTTTCTTGCAGTAGCAAGTGTGCATCTATACCATTTACGTATGTACACACATATGTATGTATTATCTGGTATCACAGATTATGAGATAAAAAATTAATTAACTTAAGGGTACTTACTAAGTGACACCCTACGATTAGCCATTAGCGCGCAGTGGTACAGTTTAACCATTCAATTGCACACCATGTTATGAATGGCATTAGCATGAATTAAACCGTGTCATTGTCATTTGTTTCCAATTGTAGACTCCAACGCTCCACAACTTTGTGCATTTTCTACAACTAAATTTAACACTTGTTACCGGACACTGAGAATATATTGATAGGATATTTTATTGTTTGGTATATGCGGCTGTATTCGAGTTATTGGAAAATTACAATCAACAAATATTTGTTATTGAAGACATGCAGTCGTAGAGTGACACGTGTTTGATGCGAATCGACTTTTAAGAGTTAATATGCGATTATCCCTTTGGAAAGCTGTTTAAATTCCCTTCAGGACGTGCATGCCCAGTTCATGCTGAATACACGAACAATTCGCATTCGTCGGCAGCTTTTGAAAAGTGTCATTCAAGCGTGTAACTTGTCCTGTTAATATGAAAGGGCATAAAATAAAATCATCGCCAGTTCGCCAGAGACGTGTGGATACTATCGTTTTAAATGATATGACTGGCCATGCTCCGAAAACATTCCTTAACGACATCACCAGTATCCTGTTTATCCTGAAGGCAACTGGTCTATTGCCGTTGTATGAGACTGTATCTTATTACGAATTAGGACCGCCTACGACAGTTCATCGCCTGTATTCGATATTTATACATACTTTGGTTCATGCAATGACCGTTTTCAATCTGTACAATCTATTTTCCGAGGGCAGTACACAGCTTTTCTATTCATATCGCGAAACGGATAATATCAACTACTGGATCGAAATTCTTTTGTGTATCGTCACCTACACTACGACCATATTCATATGTTCCAAAAATGGCAAGTCTTTCTTGAAGGTACTCAATGATACGCTCAAGATTGACGATGAAATCAGTCGACAATTTTCCGTGACTGTCGTCAACGATTGTGGATTTGCTGTAAGATTTATTATCTTCATCATAGTGTTTCAATGGTATATAGTACTCTTGAAGATAATGCTGATAGATGAGCCGTTGACCGTGACTTCCTATATTCTGATAAGTGTCTATTCCATTCAAAATGCCCTGTCCTCTGTGTTCATTGTGTATGCGTCGATTTTGTTGCGATTGGTGACCGTTCGATTTGCCTATTTGAATTCGATTATCAGGGGATATACGTACAAGGAACAACAAGGTAAACATAGGCAACACTATCTGCGTACGCGTATGACAGATGTACAGGTAGCCCCAACACTGCCCTCCATGAACAACTTTCCAGACGATTCACTCTTTGCGTTTCGCATGTACAACAAACTGCTACGCCTCTATAAGGCGATTAATGAAAGCTGCAGTTTAATTTTAGTCGTTTATATGGGATACTCCTTCTATTCAATAACGACGACAACGTATAATCTTTTTGTGCAGATTACAACACAGCGAAAGATGTCATTAAATGTTCTGCAGATATGTTTCACCCTTTTGATCCTGCACACGGCCATGTTAGCCTTGCTGTCGAAATGTTCGGGGGAGGCCACTAAGCAGGTATGTCTCTTCATAGAAATCACTAAACTAGAAGTAAAATTAGGCAAAACTAAAAAGATATGTTTCTCACGAACAAAAAATTTGATATTTATTTGATACCCTAATGCCCGTGTATACTGGAAGCCGTTTTTGGACGCCC
This sequence comes from Hydrotaea diabolus, assembly GCA_963513945.1. Lineage (NCBI taxonomy): Eukaryota > Metazoa > Arthropoda > Insecta > Diptera > Muscidae > Hydrotaea > Hydrotaea diabolus. The sequence goes on from OY740717.1 coordinate 110,108,596, forward strand.
AAACTATTGTATGGGGTCTTTATGGTCCTAGATTAGTTGTTTGTCCATCGAATTGTACTATACCATATTTGACCAAAGCCAGTACTCGTATTAAAATGGGTGTTCTAGCGGGTTGCATGTAAAATCGGGACAGCCCTTTATGTCGGAGCTACATAGATCAAACCGATATCACCCATTTTTATCTTAGCTGGTAACTGATCCAACTATTCATTAATATTGGATGTAATATGTGGGTTCAAAAACATAAAATCGCTTGAACCATATCTTAATCTGAACCGATTTTCTTCAATTTTAATAGAGTCCGTCGTTGATCCAATAAACTTACTGCTGCCAAATTATAAAGATCGGACTGCAATTACGACCAGTAGTTTGATTACAAGCTTTAGATGTCGCATAGACAGAATCGATCGGTACTTTTAAAAGTGGGTCCTACTCAAATATTTTTAGTAGTAAAACTAAAAAAACTAACCCCGTTCCAGGGAATGGAAGTATAAAAATAAAATTCGGCTTACTGTAGTCCTCTCACCGCGCTCTTAAAAGTTTGTTACAAAACAGCTAAGTCAAATCGGATAGGGGTTTTATGAAGCATGGACGGATATGATCCAATTTTAGCTGTGCACTATTACGAACCATACTAGATTGATTCAGATAAGGCATAATGGCCCCGACGTCTACAAGGGTAATATCTGACCTCTAGTATGACTGGACTTTATTCCGGGATCGACCTTTGTATGGGAGCACATTAAACAACGTATGGACATTTCATTTCATTTATTGATATTCAAAAAGTTTTCAATTTCACTGGTCTTTATTTCTGGTTCTATTTAATGGAACGCATATGCGACATTTACTGGAACTTGACCTCAAATTGATCTTTGGATGGATGTATATCACAACGTAAGTTTCGTGCATAACGTAGTAAGGACGACAATTACACTAGTAACTCAATCTCGAGTACATTCACAATAATACAACATTAATCTGGGGCAAATTCGCCTCGTGCATATATACATACTAGCGACTTCGTCACAAAAAAATATTTAGCCGGTTGTAAATACTACAAACGAGCCAATGAGCATAACATTTCTATATTGCACGGCTGGAGGCATCATCGATCAATATGTTGACCTTATGGGCGTTGATTGAATTGTCTTTACGATTTTGAGACCCTTATATTTTGTTAGATGTTTTCATAAAACCGAATCCTTGATTTGAAACACCCGAGAAACTAATCACTCAGAACGCCTTACATATCCAAATCAAAAAAAAGGGTTGATTGGGAAGCCTTCAGAGAAGCCACCAACAGCAGATTAAGTGATCTTTCTACTCCTTCGGATTTTCTGGTAGCCGAGAATAAGTTCCTGCTGGTCGAATATCGAGATACGACCTAAGGCATCAAAGGCGCTGGGTCCGGATGGAATTTCAATGCTGATGTTAAAGCACTTGGATACCCCGGGAGTAGAGTACATGACCAAAGTGCTCAATCTGCCGCTAGCCACTCCCTTAGTTCCCGATGCCTGGAAAAGGGACAGATTGGTGCCGCTACTGAAGCCAGGCAAAGACGCAAGTAAAGGAGAATCGTACAGGCCGATCGATAAAAGACGCTTGAGGCACTGATCCTCCCCAGCCTGATCGAACACTTTTCTTGTGCTGATCATCAGCTTGGGTTCGAACGCAGCACAGCACAACAACTGCTTAACACGCCATCACCACACGTATAAGTCGCGGCCTACGCCAGAACAAGCCAAACGACAGGACGGTGGCTCGTGGCCTAACAAAGGCCTTCGACACGGTCAATCATGCCACTCTGTTCAAGGACATTATGTTTCAAACTATATGTTTGAGCGCCAGTCATATGTAGAACTTGGAGATAGTAAGTCGTAGCCCCGTAGATTTTAACAGGGAGTTCCCCAGGGTGGAGTGATATTCCCGGCTCTGTTTAACCTCTACCTCTTTAAAATTCCTGCACTACCAGACGGCGTTGAAATTGTGTCGTAGATGACTGTACAATGCTGGCGTCGGACCTAAGGTGGATGACATATGCGAGAAAATAAACTCATACATCACTTACTTAGCACGCCTCTTCACTGCGAGGAATATGAAAATATCCGCCTCCAAATCATCAGCCACACTGTTTACTGCATGGACAGAGGTGCGGTTGTCACTTAATGTGAACGTCGATGACATCAACACCCCGACTACCAACTACCCTAAAACCCTAGGTGTCACATAAGACAGCCTTTATCGATCCTCTGTACATGCTTCAGCTATTTGCGATAAGCTCTAAAGTAGGAAAAAGGTCCTCAAGTCACCTGTCGGCAGTACTTGGGGAGCCGACAAAGAAACCTTGTTGGCCTCTTACAAAGCGGTCTGTAGCAAAATACACAGCGCCGGTTAGATCGGTGAAAGCGAGTATGACGCAGTGGAAGAAAATTCAACCCGCCAGAATGCCGCAGACGCAATTTCTTAATGTTTAATTAGCATCTAATCTTATGGACAGGATGCCTCCGCCAGTGGTAGTGTGTACGACTATCATGTCAGTAAACTCCGGGTAAGAATATCTAACAGTTTTCAGCGGCGTCTTTCCACATCATAAACGACGGCGACTTGGCGACGAGTAAGCGACTTATCTCTAAGCCATGTAAGCCGCTGTTAAACAGTAGGAATTAAGTCGTGCAAATCTCACAGATTTGAGAGAAGTTTTCCTTGTTCCTTACTGCGATGTTGAGAGACTTAAGTAAGTACCTCATTCTTAACTAATTATAAAAAGTCTTAACGCCAGGTAGCAGGATTTCGCATTTTTGAAAAATAAAATATTTATATTTTTATCTAATCTTTCAAACAAGTATTTCCCACAAATTTTTATTTTTTTACTTTCAGGCTAATTTAACAGCTCAGATACTGGCACGTGTTTATGAAAAGAGCAAGGAATATCAAAATATCGTACGTATGTCGTTCTGGAACCTACACCATTAAAGGAATACTTGTAAAAAACTTAATTGTTTTCAGGTTGACAAATTCTTAACAAAGAGTATAAAACAAGAAGTACAATTCACAGCATATGGATTCTTTGTAATCGACAATTCAACCCTATTTAAGGTATTGCGATAAAATAGTGTATATGTATGAGGCATAATGTCTATCCTTTTGGGGTTCGTGTGGTTACTTAAAGAAACTGTAGTTAATTGGCGTGTCATATTTGTCAAGCGAAACAATCCGTAAAGAACCCCACTAAGGCGACAATTTTTGGACTTTTTTAAAAACGGTTTAAATTTTTACTTTATCGGGATTTTTATTTGACAAACGGAATAATCCAATTGCGTTTGACAAATGAAACAAAGCTTATGCATGCAAAAACTGAAACCCATTTAATATTGATACTTTTGAGTAATGTTGCCCATTTTATGGAATTTCATGTTTACCCATTTCCGTTTTTTAGATCTTCTCGGCTGTAACAACATATCTTGTTATTTTGATACAATTCAAACAACTAGAGGAATCTAAAATCGATTATCCGGAGGTGTCGACAACAACGACTGTCAGGTCGATATCGATGAGCAATGAAACAGTTGATTGAGCAAGACAAGAAATAAATATGTATTTTCTTCGGTTTGTTTCAAATTTTGATGAATGTGTATGTATTATCTAAGTCTACAAATGTATGTATGTATATGTACACAAATTATGCATGAATATAAACGTTAATTTATTGAAAAACACACGAATTTCATTTCTATATCTTTGCTTAACATACAAATGCCTTCCTCTTCGAACGAAGGAGCATAACATCACCGTCGTCGCATTTCCAATAATATATGACGTCATCTTCAAATTCAGTATAACCTACTAAAATTTCATTTAAACTCAATGACAATTTTGTAAAAACAAAGTTTATGCAGAATGCAAACGTATCTGTAATTTTTAATTTAATTTCGCGGACACTAAATATGGCTACTAAACGTCCAGAAAATAATTGCATTTAACAAACAATCGATTTATAAAATCCGTGATTCCCATGCGTAAATAATCGTTACCTCTATCGTCACCGCCCATTATTACTATTGTTATTTGACTATTAAGTTGGATATAAAAAAGTGTATATTGTAGCATTTAACTGAGTCGGCTCCGGTTGTGCTTCTAACAACTCAGTACACTGGATTTTCGCCTTGTTTCGCCGAAAAGGAATGAACAGATTCTGTCGAACATATATGCAGCCACAGTGTCAGCCAACAGCACAAATATTAACGTCTGACGGAACTGGAAGATCAAAGTAAAGTGAACGAATTTCACCATGTAAAAATTACGTTTAAAATGGTCGCATCCGATCGGACAATGAATCTTGTCATTATAATTGTATAATTTGTAATGAATACTTCGTAAATATCTCGATAGTGGATGCGACAAATAGACCAACAACAGACTTACATCGGTGGGGAACTCAACGATTTCAAATGTATTGGTTAAATCGGGAGATAGTCCTAAGGCCAACATTATAACCAAGCCGCTTGATATCAAGATTGAGTATAGCAACAGACGATTTTCTCGTAAACTTTCCATAAACGGATGACCCTAGAAACCAAAAATAAGATATGTCCATTGTTCAAGGTGAATTGTTGCCACCTACCTTATAGTTGACAGCAAACGTTGACACTTGCAATGCCAAACAGATTATATACACGGTGCTATTGATAATATTTGGTTCAAATTTTTGTTTCTCTTCAGCGTCCATGTCAATATACAACTTAATTTTGTCCTCTCTACAAACGAGTATTGAAATTAAGTTAGACTGTTAACCTTGGAAGGGTTTGGGCTTTTTTACCTTGGGGGAGCTCTGGCTGTTGCCTCATGTGTAAGGTAAAACAACGCGGTGAAATGAACAGCGAATTGGCACAATATCGTGGAAACCGTATAAATATTAAATATGTTTGGCAATGGTGCTGTCTTTGACAAGGTCTTCAGGGGCTAAAGTACAAAACAGAGAAAGTATAAATTTTTACTTTATATTCAGAATTTTTACTTTATATTACACTGAATTTACTCATGTGTAGTGGTGTAGGAATTCTATGCAAATGCATACATGCATCTTTTCAAAAAGTAATTTAAACTAAAAACCTTCGATAATTTTGCACAAAATGCTCATTTTTTCCAACTCATGTAGAATATTTAAATTTTGTGAATATTTTCTTAAAAAGAGAGGGTTTAATAAATGTTTTGATTAAAATACCAAGGCATATCTGTTTTAAATTTCACATTTTTAGCCCACCCAAAAAAAATACGCCAATAGTATTATAATAATCAAGTCCCTACGAAAAATAGATATACGAACCTTAAATGCAAATATATAATGGGTGATCCATCTAAAGGTATTTTTTTCAGAACAAAAAAATATATAAAAATTCAAATCAAGTGTGGAATCTTTATTGGTAATTTAAAAGGACATTTTATGGCATTTATTATTTGAATAAAATCCTTCAAATGTTGGCCGCAACTACGCCTCAGGGTTTCCATTCTGAGGGTCAAATTTTGGATGATTCGTTCGACCGGTATGGCTTTAATGACACGCGTAATGTTGGCTTCCAAAACCTGAATCGTAGCTGGTTTGTCAGCATAGACTTTGGACTTTACGTAACCCCAAAGAAAAATTTCTAAAGGTGTGATATCACTCAATCTAGGCGGCCAACTCACCTGTCCAAAACGTGAAATTAGCTGCTTTTCGAAAAGACCTCTCAATAGATCCATTGATTGGGTAGCTGTATGGCCAGCGGCACCGTCCTGTTGACACCAAGTGTCGTCAAGATTCCGCGCTTCAATTTCAGGTAGCATAAAGATTGCTATAATGGCGCGATAGCAAGCACCATTCACGGTTACGATCCAGCCATCATCTTTTTTGAAAAAAAAAGCACCGATGATTCCACCGGCTTATAAACCGCTCCAAACCGTGGTTTTCTCTAGGTATAACGGTACCTCTTGAACCTTTTCTTGTTGCTCTTTAGCCCAAATGCGACAATTTTGTTTATTGACTTTGCCGTTGAGCCAGAAATGGGCATCATCTCTGAACAAAATTGTGGTCGAAAACAGTGGATCTTCCCGTCACCGAACGCTCATTTCCATAATACAGTTGCCAACATTTAAAGGTAATTATTTTCAAAAAATAAATGCCATATAATGTACTTTCAAATTACCAAAAAATATTCCACACTTGATTTTAATTTTTATATTTTTTTTCTGCGTGGATGACCTTAAACAACGATACCTTACAATAAATGTTAGTGGTACAATAATAGACGTGGTACAATAATAGAGGCAGTAGCAACAGATACAACAAAAGGCAATTTGTTTTTGTAGTATACACCGAAATTGTCAAAGTTGTGGTTAAATTGTTTAGAGAAATTTTAAACTCAAATGTCATTACAAGTTTGTGAAAGGAAACTTCTCTGTTTCGCTAACAAACTGATATCAGACAATTCTGAACAATATTTGAACTCTATCGAGAATTCTTACCGAAATCGTTACGAATTCTATTCGGTTTTTCTGAGGTTTTTTTCAGAGAAGTAATTCAGAATTCGTGTCAACCCTCTCATATGTTTTTCGTTACGAACTCGGTAAGAATTCTGATCCGAAATCGGAACAATTTGCCGGTTGTCGTACAGAATTATGACCGAATTCTGAATGTTCGGGAAGGTATAGTCATAAGCCCGACAACAACAAAAATATGGCAAAAATACATTTTTGTGAATGTTGGATAAAGAATTTATCCTTTACAAACTTCAACAAACGCCATTCTCAAAATTCAAAATTGACTATTTAAATTACTTAAATACGAAAAAAATTAAAATCAGCTGTTAGCATAACTCCTCCTACTTTATTGTACCATGAACACAATGAAAAAAGTATAAAATCAACTGATTGTCGACACTATCTTTATAATTGTGCCATGACCGCCCCTTTAACTGAACCTCAAATAAAATTTGTTCATTTAAAAATGTTGGCAAGGATTTTAAACTCGGAATAAACATAAACTGTGTAAACTATTTCAGTGTTCCAAATATTTGTTCTCGTTTATACTTACCTTTGACCGTGTTATGAAGAGGAAACATGCTGCTATAAAAAGACCCTGCAAAGTTGCCTGGGTATCACTAAATTTCACACCATCAATGTACAACACAGATTGGCAATAGGCTGATATGAGGGCATTGAGGGCCAAGATTTTGAACATTTGAAGCGTAGTTACTAATGTGCAGCGACCCTGTTTTATGATATGGTTCACTAAAAATGCCAACAAACGTTAAGACGGATCTTTTACGGTGTAACGCTAGTCTTACCACATATAATTGAAGACGACTTGCTAGTAAATGGGGCAGCAATACTAGCATCTCCTAATTTCACTACAGACAGTTGCTCTTCGTCGATTTCACGTAGCACAGTTTGCAGGCGCGCTTGTGTTTGGGCAAGTTGTTCACGTCTCTGTTGAAGAGCACGATCGCGAGGCGAAAGCTGTTGGTTTGCTTGACGATTTCCGCCGGCAACAGTGTTTCGTCCAACCGATCTCTGGTTAGCAACTACATTATTAGCAGAAGGAGTATTTTCCACAGCAACTGGTGGAGCAGTAATAGCGGCAGCTTGGCTTGTCGATGGTGCCGAAGATTTTTTTACGGGTGCATTGCTCAATAGGGATACACCAACATTGGCATGTTTTAGGGCACCAACATCGTTTGTGCCATCACCACACATAAGTGTACAATAGCCCAGATGTTTAAGGGTGGTGATTACATATTCCTTTTGCTTAGGTGCAAAGCGGGCACATACAGTGATACGGGGCAATATTTTTAACATGTTTTTATATTGGTAGTCTTTCAGATATTGCAGTCCTTCACCCGTTATACACAAATCATAATCGGAAAGTATCTCCTTCAAATTGTCAGTTACACTGAATATTGTTTCACCATCTACCGAAACCCAGTGCCATTGACCACCCTTTTGTTGCGATTGTGAAAGAATAAGTAACTTTTTACGAGTGAATCGCAACTCTTTAGCAACATGACAAGCTGTTAAGGGATTATCGCCAGTTATCATTACCACTTTGTGGGATGCTTGTATAAGTTCTTTAATAACGGTCTTTGAGTCGGGTTTCATGGGGCATGAGATGATGACAAAGCCCGCAAAAGTCAAGTCACATTCGACATCTTCGCGCTTGATTTCACGAACTTGTTGCGAACTTAGAGGACCAAATTCTTTAATACCCAATGCCAAGACTCGGGCTCCGCGACGAGAGTATTCCAAAAATGTCTAAATTACAGAAGAAAATAATATTTTTCAACACATTCAAGAGGATACCAACGAACAACGTACCTTTTCATAACTCTTGGGTACATCTTTAAGCATTCCCATTAACACTTCTGGCGCTCCTTTAACAGTGCCAATGTAGTTCACATCACTGCTGAATTGACCTAAATACCCGGCTAAAACAGACATACGCTTGAGAGCCGAAGAGAAATAGAATCGGTGGTAGATACGCAAAGGTTTCAGTTTTCCACGTTTAGGAATTACACTTTCCTGTTTCGTTAAATTCCAATCAACCGCCGTTAACGTGGCCTTTTCAAGAGGATCTCCAACCAAACCATCATCAAGCATAACCAGAGAATGACAGGTGGCTAAAACCTGTATTGTACTATCTTCAGCTTTATCCATTGGCAATATGCCACCGTCGTCGGTTAGACCAGCCACGCCTTCGACCATAAGGTTGTCCGAAGTTAGAGTGCCCGTTTTGTCAAAGCAACAAATTTGAACTTTGCCAGCAAATGGAATTCGGAAAGGTTCTGTACAGAACACATACAGTTTCGACAATTGCATGAGAGAAGTATTAACGGCTAAAGTCAATTCAATTGGTAGATCGGGCGGTATAATTGACGTTAGTATAAGTGTACATTCCAAAAACAGTTTATATCGACTTCGCTCAAGATCTTCGCTGCCCTTGATCCAAACATATGAGGCAGCTGCAACGGCAAATACCATAAGAAAAACAATAAAGGCAAAAGTTTCCAAGTTGTTCTCAGTGACACGTTTGACGCCAAACAAAATCGTACGCAAAAGTTTGCCTTGTGAAGTGTTGAAACCATTTCGAACAACGTATCCAATGCAGCCACCATCAGGTGCTCGCATTGCATCCTTCGTCGGTGCCGTATGCTGTACTACTTTAGTTCCACCAAACAGTACAAACAACTTTCCTTCGCCCTCTAAATCAAGTTCAGTATTTAAATTGTCAAGTGATTCCAACGATTCCTTCATTTGTGGCACGGATTCGCCTAAGACCAAAAGTAAAAAATGTTCACTGATTTAACGATTCTCTGTATGTAAAAAATAATTCAAACACCTAGAAGGCAAATAAATCAGCGATGCTTAATCTCCACGTCCCTTCCCTCACCAATGACACATACAAAGTGAAAGTCAAGCACTTGAGCCGGTCATTAATTACTGACCAATCTAGACCTGGCGCCCTTTCAACAATTTTTTAATGGTGTTTTTAACAAAGACTTAATAACTAAGACTGTGCAATAACCTGACTAGTCGAAATATGCAACCCTTTTTGGTTTAGAGTAATGGAGCTCATTTGAGACCTATTTAGGTTGGCAGAAAAAGGGTGGTCAGTTAAAAAAAAATAAGAGCAAAATTGCATCGTTAGTAAGAGTCAATAAACTTCTATCTTTCAAGTGCCCCTAAAACTAAAATGTTATCATATACACGTACATTATAATTACTTAAGGATAAAAATGGGATAAATAAAAACCTCCCTTAAAGCAGGCCTTTGGCCAACCTTAAACGCCTCATGGACAGGCCTAATTTAAAAATCCGGGATTTAAGTTCTCTTCTGCAATTGAGCACTGTCATTTACATGAAATTACCTAGCGCTATTTTGTAATGCATTTTTTTAATACCTGATGTAGCAATGAAAATATGTATGTTAAACTCGATCCCAATTGAAACAATAATGGAGCTATGTTGACTGACTGTAGAAGGTCTACCTGGAAGTTTCATTTGTTCACTATATTGTCTAATTGTGCGCTACCATTTTTAGCCTGCCATATGGACTATTTTGGGTGGTGAGCACACCAAAAAGAGCTTGAAGAAGATTACATAGCTGAATTCTAGTAGAGGGATCGGATACATCGGCATTGATTAGTCTTAAAAATACACATGTAAATGACCTTAATTGTACTTAAAAATAATGACTCTTTAGTTAATATGCGGGCGCCGAGCATAATTCGAAATAGAAATAAAAATCGTAGCAGTTAACCGTAGCTAATTTTTCCATAGGGCTCACCTGTTAACATACTCTCGTCGACTATACAACTGCCACGTAATAATACCAAATCACAGGGTACAAGGTTCTCGTTTTGTGATCTTATGATAGAGACTAAATCTCCTGGCAGCAACTGGTTTGAGGGAAGTTGTCGCCATTTGTTACAGCGGAATACATTGATCAAATACGGTTTGTTTCCCATTCTACGAATTTCCGACATATTACGCAATTGCTGCTGGACCAGAGTGCACTCGAAAACAATCAGCATGAACAAAGTAAACAGCGAATAGTACCAATATTCGTCCAGGCACCACAGACCCACCGAAAAGATTTGAAACACAAAAAAGGGCGCAGTTGCTCTTTCAATAAAGAGCTCGAGAAATTCCGGCACCACCATTTCCATGTTATTGTTGCCGTACGTTTGCTCAGCTAGCGTAAAGGCCGCGTCTGTGTCCAGCCCACGTGACATGGCGTAATGCTTTAACAACTCATGAACAGGGAATTCAATGCCTCTAAAAGTAGCCTTATTCTCATCCCAAACGTACTTGGTTTTTTGAAACAAGAAGTAGAATAATTCTCGGCCATCGTCCAGTTTGGTCTTCTTTATGGGCACCATTTCCGAAGATCCATTGTTTGCAGTAGGAATGACTTTGGCTAAAACACCCTCCTTCGGCACTTTGACTTTACGGCAGTTAAGGAATGCAAGGACGTGGACACTCCAATAGCAGCAGAGGAGTGTCAGAATATGTACAAATGCAATAGCCGCAATTGCAACGAAACCGGCTTCGTAATGATCCTCGACACCGTATACTACAATCCATAAGTAAAATGTTCCCAAATACAGCGGAATAAAGGGCAGCACGACGCCACTTAATGCAATGGGATTACGGGCATACAAGCCCACATACTGGACTAAATCATCCACGCAAGCTTCGCCAGTAGCCTTTCCTTTCTGACTGATCAAATCAAAATCGCAGCCGTCTCGACTAAGTTCTTCCGAATGTCTATGCTCTGCATTTTTACTTTTTCCACTACCGTTCATTGTGTATCCTACTTCAATTCTTCATTGAGTTGATTATTTATTTAATATATTATTTAATTTCTCTGTGAAATCAAAGAAAACAAATCTATTTTCCAAAGAGAGATGATGGTCGTGGCATTAAGAATAATCGATAATTTTAATATTATGATTCGCACCTTCGGTTCTAAACATCGATTAGTTGAATAATCGACTTTTATATACCAAAATTGGAAAAATCGATTGATTGAACTTTGTGAACACATTTAATCGAATAATCAACTTTTGCGTTCTCCTTATTTGACTTTTTGCCGCAAGCCAAACAAATATACATACTAGTAAAGGTCCAATTAGTCTTGACCCCAATAAACATTGACGTAAACTAGTTTATTAACAATTGTTTTCCAAACACTATTTCCAAACTAGTTTACGAAAATTAAAATTCACAAATTTATTGTAATGTATTTATAAAAGATGTACTAAAATAGACATTTACAATACTTTCGTAAGTATACTGGCCTGCTTGAATTACAATCGTCGCCACATCCGTATTTACAATCGTATTTACATCCAATTTTGAAACAAACAAATATACACATTTACAACAAACATTCCACATGATTTATTAAATATTGTTTTTTCAAATTGATTTCCAATTGTTTTCCAAGCATGGATACAATTGTAGAATAAGGGACCCTTTTTGTTTATCCGATAATTGGAAATCAACATGTTACAATGATTACCATAAGAATTTCCAAGCTTACGTTTACTAATGTAAGTTTATAATCAATTTATAGTAAGTTTATAATGTTTATTGGGACGGTTGACGGTAGGCAATCAGCTGTTTGAGTTACAATTTGCATGTGTTAGAGGAAGATAACTACAATTCGACGGTTGACGACGGTAGACTTCTGCGGGTGCAGAATCAATCGTCAAGATCAATTGGACCACAAATACTAAACAAATATACTACGTTTAGCTTGTCACTTAAAAATGTTCTTTTTTCCTTTGCTGAAACTGACATTAACAAATTAGTGATGTCGACTACAATATATTGCTACTGTTGGCATCATAGAAAAGAAATTTATATTTTATCTCTATGTTTTCCTCATTAATTTTTGCTTTTTTCAAAAACACCGTATATCATGAACTTTTTCCCATGCAGAACAATGGTTATGTGCTTATATTTTATTCAGCATGAATTAGGCAATGTTGCCAGGCAAAAATTCAGACTTAGTACTAGCCTCTACACGGAATATGTATGTTTTATGTTTGTAACAACTAAAAATATTTGAGTTAGACCCAACATTAAGTGCACTGATCAACTCAAAATCACAACCGTATCGATTTAACGATGTATATCTTCAAGTCCGTCCGTATGTATGTTGTCCATTTGTATTATGCAATCGTAGTTTTCATCCTATCATGAAATTTGATAGAAGTACATTTTCTTGACCAAGTACGGACTCCTTTGAAAATGAAAAAAAGTCGGTTTAGCTTAAGGTATTGCTCCCACACGTATGTTTAACCGATTTTATGTCCCTAAAGCTGGTACTAAGTTCAATGCATTCATGAAAATTTGTCAAACTCCTTGAAAAAATATTAGCAGTTCTAAGTTCAGCTTCATGAAAATTTAAAAAAATGTGTCTGGCAACATTATATATTTCATGACGAATAATAGCCGTGTTCTTTTAAGGTAACTAACTTATTTACCTAGTTAGTTTGAAATATGGTAGTCTGGCAACATTGAACAAAATTGAGAGTACTATCTTTTATACACAAAAGAGAATGGGTCAACAAAAGGTTTCATTGGCGAATAATAATAGGCTGGCAGTAAAAACAGTAAATTGTAATAAAATAATCAATGAAATATAATGAATCAAATAATTGATCCACTCTTGTATACACTGTCTGTGAACTATAATTTTAAGTTTATTTATAGTTACACTTATCCCATCTCGTGCAGATGTAGCCAATATGAATTCGTCAATAAGACCTCTTTTTTAATATTTTTTAGATACATCATAAAAAACATATGTGTTTATTAAGCAGGGTGTGTCATGTTTGATTAGCTGTTGAAAAACTAAGAGTAACTCTAACTCGTATGTTAAACGAATTGATGCCAACTTGCTTGCTTACGGAGAACTTCCATATAGATATTTGTGTAGTAGCCTGAAAAGAATACAACAAATATACATAACCATTGTTCTGCCTGGACAAATTTTAAAAAATGTTTGACAAACGGCGATTAAATAATTTTTAAAAACAGAAGTGGCATTTAAATTGAATGAGGAAATCAAAAACATAAAATATGAAGATGTTTTAAATGATGCCAACTGTATTATACTTCACGTATTTTCGCCTTATCACTCTCTGGGTGCTCAATAAAAAGCCGGTTAAAATAACACACGCACCGTCATCTGTCACTGTACGTTCTTAAGTGGCATTGCTTCAAGTGGTCTAGTCATTTGTTCCGCTTATATTCGTTGACCAACCTACTGATCACAAAGTTGAGATTCCTAATTCTAGGGTCAGTAGGGTTGGAGCGACGAATGTCATCACGCTCGTCTGCGAGTCCCGCTGCCTCTGCTGGGAAATTTGGTCGTACTGCGTGTATGATCGCCCGGCTACCCGAACACTCAACGGAACAGCTAGATTATTAAAGCTGCGGTTGGAGGCTACTCTGAAGATTTGTAGGGCGATCAGAATTATGGGAAGGTGGTCCGATCCTAGTGAGACGACGGGTTGCCAGGTGACGTCGTTGATCAGGCCTGGCGATGCCATAATCGCCCATTATCCACGTCCTCATTCACTGTGCAGAACGCAGAGCTATCAATTTGCTCAGCCAAAGCTATGCCCCTTTTGGTCGTTGTCTAGGAGAGAATGCCACAGTTCGCAGTGAGCATTAAAGTCTCCTAGGGCCAAGCGGTTATTGCCTTGTAGCAGATTGCTAATGTCAGACAAATAACATGGGGCACAGCTACCAACCTGCGGGATTGTACGTTGTACAGCTCTATCTAAGCAGTTCCAGACTTAACTGCTACCCCAATTAATTCCATGTATGGATCTCTAGATTCAAGCTCAGGCGAAATAGGTCTGTACCGCACAGAATGTTGTAACAGGTAAGCAAGTCCCCCACCTCCACTTCTGGTGCGACCCGTACGAAGCACGCTGTATCCGTAACAACTGTGCAAGCTGGAGGTGGCATTCCGCATTGTTTTTGGATCGCAGCGACCATGATGTTTCTCCGATTCATAAATTCTATTACCTCACTGATTTTGTGGCGTAGACCATTGTAATTAAACTGCAAAATTGATGCACTGTAAGGAGTGGCAACAGCAATCTGTGGTGTAAGATGCTGTATATGTTGACCCTGTTGCGAGGGCGACTGGGGGGGATTCTCGTAGTTGGATGATGATAACGACGACGAAAATGTAGACGGCGATGATATCACCAAATCCAGAGACCCACTGCTCTGGATTATGTGATGTTTGGGAAAGAAATTCGCCTTATCAACGATACGCAGCGATTTTATTTCGGAAAGAAGTTGTTAAAGACAGTCAAATTCTATAGGAATTTCGAATTTTCGTTACAAAAAATTCATTACCAGCGTTGTCTTTTCATAATAACTCCATTAAAGCGTATTAAAATGCACGAGCTATTACACTTTAAAATCAGATAAAATAAAAAATTAATTCAAGATTTTGTACGAAATGGGAACATTTTGTCCCTTTGTTCGAGGATGATATGATAACTCATCAATATGTGTGCAATATCAAAAACATTGTGGTACCGAAGGGGAAAGTTATTCCCATTTTGTACAAAACCTTGAATTACTCAGTCAAATTTATTCGGATCGTAAAGTTTATCAAAATTTTCGTAAAAGCTCATTTCACCTAACTACAAATTACCGTCTTTGAGGAACCGACAATCATGTTGGTAGAGCTATCTGTTGCATTTAAAGTATGCGAATTTAGTGTTTTCTGTGTTTTAATTTTGCCTTTTTTGAGTTCTTGTGGTTGTGATCATGAATGTGATCGAACGAAAGTGGATAAATAAACCGAGAATTTGTGCATTACTAAGTGCTGTTTTCCTACATTATTGCAAAGAAGAAGCACATCGTCCATCGTATATAATTTATCGCCTTAGTATAATATATCAAAGAAGATAAATTATAAAATATGGACGATGTGCTTCTTCTTAGCAATAATGTATATGAAGAGCACTCAGTAACGCACAAATTCTCGGAGTTTATTTTCCACAATCTTTTTTAACAGTATTTCCAAAATGATTTTTACTCAACTGTTTTTCGATTTCTCGATAAATCTAAATCGCCTATCATGTATATATTATCGGTTTTGTGGTCAGAAATCGCCCACAAAAATATCAGTTTTTATTCTACAAGTACAATGTTAATTAAAATCGATATGCCAATCACTATTCCTTCTTTCCTTTCTGTCTCCATCAATGAACACGTGTGTTATTAGAAAATCAAAGTTTAAAATGAGTTAGCTTTGGAAAATATTCATTGAAATGGTAAGAATTTTAAAACTTTCTTGTATTTCTTGGTTTGTCCAAAATATTGAGAGTAACCCCTGTTTGAACGATGATGACAATCTTGATAGGGACATCTGATTAACAATGAATGATTTGTCATGTTTACAAAACCACTGAACATCCTGCATCCTGCTGAAGAGCACAGGAATTCAATAAACATCAAGATTTTAAATAAAATTATCGTTTATTTACAGGATTTATGTTTTGTTTGGACTTCATCTCTATTATCATTGGATTTGTAGTTGCATCTTGCGGCAGATGAAATCGGTAAGTGTATTGATCCAGTAAAGCTGTTGTAGCTGACAGTACACAATTAAAATCACAAGGATGATCAATTTTGATAGGGACATCTGATATACTGCATAAATTGTACGTGTAATGAATGATTTGTCATGTTTTTGTACATCGCTGACACTACAAAGTACTATACGTTTTGATCCATATCATGTATACAGCACTTAACTTGTACTTTCTGCTTTACAGGATGACCCAGTAAAGCGTGTGACCGACCGATGGCAGTAAGACTGATATCCTTGAAGCTGCACTATAATGGTAAGAATGACAAAAGTAGCTATTATTTAGTTGTCCGACAAATTTTGGATATATATCCATCTTTGATGATGATACACTTGATAGGGACATCTGATATACAATGAATGATTTATCGTGTTTCCAAAACTTCTGAACATCCAGTTGAACAATACTATATAGATTTAATTTCAAACATCACGATTTTGAGTAGATTCTTCTTTTTTATTTACAGGGTAAATCCAATTTGTTACTTGAAGTGTTTGGACTTCATTCCTACAATCTGTAGAATTGACTGACGGTGGTGTCTTGCAGCAGAAGCACAAGATCGGTAAGTGCATTTGTCTTGCAAATATAGAAGCATCTAGGTACATACTTATCGTGAAATGCAAAATGTAATATTGCAAGTACCACACGATGGTACTTTTGAAATTGAAATAATAGTCAAGACTTGTTGCGTTTCAGTTCACGGTGGTGTGAGTATTAAAATTCCAATGATCATTTTTGATAGGGACATCTGATATACATACTGCATAAATTGTACGTATAATGAATGATTTGTCATGTTTTTATACATCGCTGATACTACGAAGTACTATACGTTTTGATCCATATCATGTATACAGCACTTAACTTGTACTTTCTGCTTTACAGGATGTCCCAGTAAAGCGTGTGACCGACCGATGGCAGTAAGACTGATATCCTTGAAGCTGTACTATAATGGTAAGAATGACAAAAGTAGCTATTATTTAGTTGTCCGACAAATTTTGGATATATATCCATCTTTGATGATGATACACTTGATAGGGACATCTGATATACAATGAATGATTTATCGTGTTTCCAAAACTTCTGAAAATCCAGTTGAACAATACTATATAGATTTAATGTTAAACATCACGATTTTGAGTAGATTCTTCTTTTTTATTTACAGGGTAAATCCAATTTGTTACTTGAAGTGTTTGGACTTCATTCCTACAATCTGTAGAATTGACTGACGGTGGTGTCTTGCAGCAGAAGCACAAGATCGGTAAGTGCATTTGTCTTGCAAATATAGAAGCATCTAGGTACATACTTATCGTGAAATGCAAAATGTAATATTGCAAGTACCACACGATGGTACTTTTGAAATTGAAATAATAGTCAAGACTTGTTGCGTTTCAGTTCACGGTGGTGTGAGTATTAAAATCACAATGATGATCATTTTTGATAGGGACATCTGATATACATACTGCATAAATTGTACGTATAATGAATGATTTGTCATGTTTTTATACATCGCTGATACTACGAAGTATTATACGTTTTGATCCATATCATGTATACAGCACTTAACTTGTACTTTCTGCTTTACAGGATGACACAGTAAAGCGTGTGACCGACCGATGACAGTACGACTGATATCCTTGAAGCTGCACTATAATGGTAAGAATGACAAAAGTAGCTATTATTTAGTTGTCCGACAAATTTAGGATATATATCCATCTTTGATGATGATACACTTGATAGGGACATCTGAGATACAATGAACGATTTATCGTGTTTCCAAAACTTCTGAACATCCAGTTGAACAATACTATATAGATTTAATTTCAAACATCACGATTTTGAGTAGATTCTTCTTTTTTTTGTTTGCAGGATTAATCCTATTTGTTACTTGAAGCATCCCTACAATCTGTAGAATTGACTGACGGTGGTGTCTTGCACCAGATGCACAAGATCGGTAAGTGTATTTGTCTGGCATAGAAACATTTAGGTACATACTTATCGTGAAATGCAAAGTGTAATAATGCAAGTACCACACGATGGTACTTTTGAAATTGAAATGCTAGTCAAGACTTGTTGCGTTTCAGTTAACGGTGGTATGAGTATTAAATCACAATGATGATCATTTTTGATAGGGACATCTGATATACTGCATAAATTGTACGTATAATGAATGATTTGTCATGTTTTTATACATTACTGACACATCAAACAGCCATACCTATTGTCATATATTCAAATACACACTAAAATGGTACTTCTTGCATTACAGAACGATCTCATAACGGTTCTGCACGTACGACCGACCGGTGGATCAATGTAAAGAGATAGCAGCAATAATCAACATGCTTTCTTCGACTGACAATGAAAAATGCAAAGGATGGCAGTATCAGGAGGATGAGGATCATGTCCTTAACTATCATTTGTCATGTGCGCCTTCAAGGGTTATGAGCGTTTGCGCAAAAATAAGAAGCGCAAGCAAAAAAAGCACAAGAAGCGCAAGCAAAAAAAAGTGAATTAAATAATTTGTATCTTTTTTTATGATAAATAAATTATGGTAAATAAATTAAAAAGAAATATCGGTGTAGGAAACGTGACTACATACCTTTCAAAGATAGGTAAGTGCGCGTAAAGTATCGTTAGGGTTGGGCTCAAGTCCACAGAAATCTTTATTAAGGCAGGGTTTTTGCCCAGAAATTCACCACTATTTCTTTCTCAAAAAAGAAAAACATCAGTTATCTTTGTCTGAAAAAGAGACATACGGACGACAATGTTACGCCATACTTACATTGAATAATACTGCTTACTGTGGATTACCAACATACCACACAAACTCATCAGATCAGATTCAGGGCCAGGCGGCCATTCTAAACCGGCCACAAGGTTTCCAGCAGTTGCTCCAGAGGTGCCGTCACGAGGCTAAAATTAGAAGAATAATAATTTTCTAAAACATCTCTTTTTTTAAATTAAAATTACTCTTTTTTTTCATTTTTTTTTTGAAAGTAAAATTAAAATATGGTTTAAACAATTTTTTAAAATTATGTGAGTTTTCTTTTAGTTTTTTTTTGAATATTAACGAAAATTTTATCTTAAAATAAATGGATTCGTTTGTAAAACTAAATTAAGAGAAAAACTTTTTAATATGAACTTCTAGTTCATAAAAGGCAAGGGGTAAGTATAGGTATTGGAGATGGGATACCTCAGAAATAATTGGAGGTATCACGGTGGAGTTTGGTTTCCGACTCCAAGAGGGAGGGTAATTTCCTTGGCATAACAGCCGCCAAAAAGTTGAATGTCCGTGATGGTTGTAGTGAGTACACATTTCAGTGTTGATTTTCTTTACCTTTTGTCTTTCGTTTGGTCCGCTGCGTTTTATAATATCAATAAAAGTCTGGAATGATTGTGTTTTATTGTAACTGGCAAGAACCACGCCCATCCGGCGAGCTAAGCCGCGCTAAATGCCAGCATACCTGCAAAGGCCGACAATCGGGTAAAACTAATTCTTTTGTTTGGAGTAAGATCCCAAAGAACCGGAGACAGCTACTAGACATTTGTGATAATTAGGAAAACAGAAAAAGTTTAATAAACAAACTTAAAAACTTATACAAATAAATTTTTGATTTGATTAGTTATTAACATTTAATTTTTCCAATTATAGTGGAATTAACTTCATAGCTTAGGAATTACTCGATTCACCTGGTCTTTGATTCCATAGAATCAAGGTGAACTCGCTAAAATGTGAAAGAATTAAGATGACCCCTCAACAACCAGGGAAAAATTGTAACTTTTCTTGAACAACAGGTTTGCAAAGAACGGATAAAAGATATTTTCGAAATAAGTCTAATTTTCGCTGTTTGTCGTAGTTGCATACAATTTCACACAGATTTAGGTAAGGTGCGTTCAAGTTTACAGGAACTTTTCTAGACCTCTAGTCAGAAAAGGTGTCATGTAACACGACCAGTGTTGCCACTGCCAAAATCATTATCCTACCAAAGTTCTTTAAAAATGCTACAAAATTCAAAACCTATCAAAATTAAACAAATCGTAAGGTATCAGAAATTAAGTTTCATGGCAAATATTTGTATTCCAGACATAATTGAATTCTATCATTCTTGAAGTGTACCGGCTGACTCAAAATCCACAGCTGATTAAATTTTATGATTTCTGTCTGTCCGTCTGTCTGCTGCCCTTCTAAAGTTTGTAATCAAAATAGAGATCGAAATTGTGGTCAGATCTTTATAAAAAGGAGCAGAAGTTATATTTTGGAACAAGGGCGGACGCTATTGCCATTGAAAACACGGTTTGTAGTAGATGCTGCACCTGCACACATGTATGCTCAACCGATTTTATACCTTTAACTTTAGGAGCCGCAAGTAACATCCAATATCTTTTCAGTTTCAAACAATTCAATATGATCGACAAGTAACCAGCTTCGTTGTAGACTCTACAGCGTGACATACATACACGAAATCCTTAAATCATCTGCACGGAACGACACTGTTAGTAGCTTCTTTACTGTACTTAATGTCTTAAAATAAGCAAATGTCTTGAATGGCCACTCAAATGGTATTGCGCAGCTCTTAAGTACATATGGGTACACAAATTAATTTGTTTACTATTTTTAGACTCGGAGATTCGAAACCCCATCTGCTTCAAACATGGGCTACCATAAAGTAATTGCTTTACGAATATCACTGAAATGTTTTTATCTATGCAAGTTTGAACTAATTTGAAAGACTTTGATAATTTGATCTGTACCCCGAAACTCTATGTCCTAACTACTATCGACAAATAGGTGAATGTAATGATATTGACGAGATAGCTTAATATGTGGACAGGGGCTACATATGAAAGTTACATTAATACTTTTTGGAATCCTAATGTATCTTCTGTATACATTCAAACCCAGAAAAAATCGAATAATACTTTAAAAGCTTATTTTATATTGTGTATATTCCACAAAACCTACCAAAATATGACATAGCCTACCGGAAAAAACCTACCAAATTTGGTAGGAAAACCCCAAAACGGCAACACTGAACACGACTCCGAAGTTGCCACCTCAGGTGTGAAAAAGCTAAGCTGCGCCCGATATCGGTAAATTTATAAGATATTTAGCCGTCTGAAAAAACAAAGATTTCTTGCAAATGTTATATACAAACAAAAAACGTAAGTCCATATAAAAATTACTATTAAATAAATCGCAAATTTCTTAATTTTATTAAATCCCCTTGAGTTAATAGGAGTCGTTTAAGTGTAATGAAGCCATTTTATTGCAAAGCTAAATTGTTTGAGAAATAATAAATTTTAAGACTGTCACCAAATGGAAACCATGTAAGCCATTTACAAACTACTATTAAATGCATTAGCCGTTTGGAGCCAGTGTTAGACTGTAGGTCCGGTCAGTGGCTATAATAACACAGTGTACCACAAAGACTGAAGTCAAAATACCTGGGAAGTGATATTATTTTTCTTGTAGATTTTACTGAGTACAACAAGAAACCGGTTTTGAAATTTCCCGAACACCTCCAAAATCTGGAGTTATGGGTAAACACCAGGTTTTCGGATCTTACGCACTTATATACCAGTAACTTGGTTGAATATCAAACGAGTTTTTCGGCTGACATCGAAAGAAGAAACTGTGGTCTTTCGAATGGTGTACACACTATAAAAATCACACTGAAATTTTTTTTGTATATTTCCTGTAAACTGATTCTTTTTAAAAAATGTTGTCATTTTTTAACTTTGCGTTTTTACACACTTTGCGTTTTTTTACTTAGAACAATTTTTGAACTAAATAATAAAGAGAGTGTACTGTTCGGTGTAATTTTTTAAAATCCGTTAGAAACTGATTGAGTTATTCAACTTTTATTAAAACAACATTTTTTGAAAAAATATAATTATTGGCAATACAACTTAGAAATGTTTGTTTGACCGTTTTCTTTTTAATTGAACATCATCAGTATCCCGTTTAAGTGACCAGCAATATTCGGAAATCATTCTTATTTTATCATTTTATCAGCTGTAACTAATGGGGCGTTTAAAACTTTTTCCCTGCCTATTAGATATGTGTCACGAGATGACCATACCTTGCGATCGTAGCGATTTGGCGCACGACTATCCCATTCACAAAGATAACATGGATATTTTGTGTAACCACCTTGCATACCAAATAAAATTGTAAAAATCTTTAAATCATCGACGACTTTCCATTTATGCAAGTCATAGTTGAAGAAACTTCATGCGTTTCTTTTTTACTTGTCGCATATGTGATTGTAACAGATGGTAACATATTTTTGTTATCAAAAATCTATTAAAAATCAATATGTTTGTTGAATACGTACTTTTACATGAACCGTCAATGACAAGTTGCCATTCGTCTGCCTTATAATTGTGACTTAATGCCGAAAAAAGTTTGGGTACATTTTCACCAGTCTTAAAACTTTCTCCAAATAACAATGTCCGGTAACTTTTTCTACAGAAAGTTGCACGAAAAATTTCTTCCACTGCCTTAATCGCGACCCAAGGATTTCAGACTGTCGTTTTTACAGACTTAAATCGCGAACGAGAGCGCGGGAATCTGCATTTGAAACAAAATGTCGCTCCGTTGTAGATTTGGATGGAAGGTACTCTTCTTCCACCAAATATTTTTCAGCTTCAAAACCACATAGATATGCTCGTTGTTGGAACTTTATCATTACCAGATATCGGCTTTGTAACACTTACAACATTTGCTTACTTTCCATTTTTGAGGGTTTTAAAAGTGAGCCCTGGAATATTTGTTTCACAAAAGTAGCAAACATCTGGTTTATGCCAGAGCTGATGATGCCAAGTCAAAGGCGTACAAAAGGTCAAAGAAATTGAAGGTTGAACTTTGTATTTTTTAATGTTGCACAGCAATTTTCACATTGACAAATTCAAATTCAGGCTCATACGAGCGACTGAATTTGTAAGAACGTTTGAAGACTTTGTTATATACTTCCACCGCAGCATTATTTTTTTTAAATCACGCCTATGACGGATATCCGTAAATAGGCCACAAATGTAACAAAAGTTGGTACGAATATCACAATTACACTCGATTATTATCAAATTGCTAACTTTTTTTATTAATACAGTTTCAAAGCGAG
Source organism: Hydrotaea diabolus (assembly GCA_963513945.1). Lineage (NCBI taxonomy): Eukaryota > Metazoa > Arthropoda > Insecta > Diptera > Muscidae > Hydrotaea > Hydrotaea diabolus. Next base: position 110,131,892 of record OY740717.1, read on the forward strand.
CAAGAAGTGATAAATCAAACAAAACAAATGAACAAAACCTAAAACAATATGTTTACATGACAAACGGGATACTGAGATATACAATAAAAAGGTCAAACAAATATTTCTGAGTAGTTTGGCCAAAAATTGTATTTTTTCAAAAAATTTTGTTTTAATAAAAGTTGAATAACTTAATCAGTTTCTAAAAATGACACCGTATTGTATTCGTCAGAACACCCTCTTATGATACAGTTCAAAAATTGTTCGCTTCCTTTTAAAAAATTCTGTGTAAAACGCATCCAAAGTAAAAAAAACTACAAAAAATTTGTTCAGTGTGATTACCATTCGAAAGGCCGCAGTTTCTTCTTTCCAAATCAGCCGACATAAAAACTTTAAAATCGGTTGATATTCAACCAAGTTACTGGCTTATAAGTGCGTAAGATACGAAAACCGGGGTTTTACCCGTAACTCCAGATTTTGGAGGTGTATGGGAAATTTCAAAACCGGTTTCTTGTTGTACTCAGCAAGATCTACAAGAAAAATAATATCATTTCCCATGTATTTTTTCACTGTCACACTGTGTAATGATTTTGTGCACAATTTACTGATTTAAGTAATACAGGTTTCTCCAAGTTCTCTAATGGGATGTTGTGGGAATTAAGTCAGATTCGGTCCATGCTTCTAATTTGCTCCCTACACGAAATGCGAAAGGCACTTGAGCAATATGCTTAAAGGGGTTAAAGGTATTCCAAATCTTGTGGGGCTAGAGGTTCTCTCGTACATTTTCAATAAAAGGGTACTAACTCAGTAATTTCGGCAAAACTAGGACGACAATAAGCATCACGTGTTCGTCAATAAAAGAATAAAATAAATAAAAAAATGACTAAACGGACGAACATTTTATACCGTCAGTTTACATCTCGCTTACTTTAAATGAAAAATTACGTACGTCAATTTAAGTTTTGGCTATGATCGCCATAAATTAATGTTTCGGTTTGCTCTCACACTACAAAGAGTTTCGTGTACTTATATATCATTTGGTACGACAATGCGGTTTGTCCCATACCTTATATAAACTCAAGTTGACTACAATCTATTACCCGACTGTAACTCTTTTACTCAAACCAATAAGTAAGTCGTTTGAGCAAACTAACACAAGATAATTCTGTCGTCAGGACCTGAAGTCGATGGCATATGTGAGAAAATCAACTGCTATCTCACTGACTTAGCACGCCTCTTCACTGCGAGGAATATGAAAATATACGCCTCCAATCGCCACACTGTTCACTTCATGGCCGCAGAGGTGCGGTTATCACTTAATGTGAAAGTCAATGACGTCAACATCCCGACTTACAGCTCCTTGGGGTAACATTGGGCAGCCTTTTTTGATCCTTTTCACATGCTATAGCTATCTGCGATAAGCTTAAATGTAGGAACAAGGACCTCAAGTCACTAGCCGCAGTACTTGGGAAGCTGATAAAGAACCCTTGTTGACCTCTTCCGAAGCGATCCTACCAGAATGTTGCCCTGAGAACATAAACAGGGCGTCTCCTTAGATGTTCTGGTGACCATCTACACGAGGATACTTACCGTGTTGCGACACAATTTCTTGTTGTCTTAGCAGTGGGTGTCTTCACAGTAGTCATCCCAAATATCACCTCAAGGACAAGATGCCTCCGACCCAGCGATATTCATAATTTAGGGAGAGAGGTCCAACGATAAAAGAAAAAGACTTCAGATCATCGGAACTCCCAGGCAGGTCTCAACGACATTCACGCTGATGAAGTCACAGCAGCAGTATCCAGCTAGAGCGTGAATGTATTGCTAGGGAAACATCTCCCGGAGATTTCACCTAAGGAGAAGACGCTACCTCGGCAGACGCCCGTGGGTCTGGTTTAGCTGAGATCTGGATGATGCAGCCGCTTCAGTTCGTACTGGGATGAATTGACGCTAACGTTCCTGATGTTTTTCCGGCCTGCCATCTTCAATTATCCGGCTAAGCCCACTCAGCTGACCTTTGGGTCTCTTAAAACGCATCCAGATCAAATGGCGTACTTCCTTCACCTGGATGTCGAACAGATCCCCTATAGACGAACAGGACATATAAAACAAAATATATTGTTGTTACAACATCGGATTATGGGAGATTCCCATAGCTCGCCAGACATTTTTACTTGAAATGATCTATCAGAAAGTGAATTTAATCTTGCAATAACTACTTGATGCAATCGAATAAAGTGACAAATTTAAAGGATGTAAATACTTCGAACAATGACTTTTGAAGGTACTGTAAAAACACATGAGCAAACGGAAATGGAAAAAGGGATAACCGGCGGCGATTTAAACATGAAACCCAATCCAACACAGTCAAAAGAGTTTCTATCGTTGAATATTTCATTTTCATTTCATTATTGACATGTAATTCGAAGCAGATTAAGGCCTATTAAAGCTAAATTACAATATGCATCAAAATGTTAAATAGAACATCATAACTACTAGAAAAAAAATCAGTATAAAATAAAAAAATAATATAAATTTAAATAAACCTAATTTTTCCTAATTAAAGAGAAAAAAAATATAAATATCGTTATCCGTCTGGATAAAATAAATACTCGTAAAATAACACAAAAAAGTAGAATAACTTTTATTTATAACCTTGTTTTAAACATGTTTGCAGGTGTAAGGTGTGTAAATTATTTTCCCCCACAAATTTTTTTCATTGCTAAAAATGTTTCCACTATTCGTTTTTAGCTTCATCAACAGACTTATTACCCAAATATCCAATTTCTGACTTAAGTATCTTCAATTTTAGCTCCAAATTCATTACTTTTAATACCCTTAATCCCTTTAAATATCGAAATCCTTTCGCATACTATTTGTCTATGCCAAACAAAAGTATTTTTGGAATATCAAGTTTCTAGGTGCTCTGGTACGAAATTTATCCCCTTAAGTTTTAAGTTACCAAAAATCCAGTTTTTGTTCGAATTCAAAGTATAAGGAAAGTCCATTGCCTGAATTTGGTGATTCTAACGGCTACATTTTCTAAAGGATGCATTTACGATATTAGTAGTTTTTACCCCCTTAAACTACGAATTTCGAAAAATCCCCTCTTATCGAGCTTCCACTTCTGGTCCAGCACCAAATTTCATGATTCTGGCCTCAGAAGTTTAGCATGGGCAGCGACACTCGCATATAAAGGGTCAGCGATTTGAAATATTTGAATCAGCTGTAATTTTTTTTATTGTCTTATAATAAAATATTTTACGGCTAGAGAACGTTTTCCGCAATCATTCTTGTACCTGGGAATTTTATAACGCCCTTGATTGGTTTAGATCTTCTATATTTAAAATATTCATGTTTAGTGTTAGCATATTATGTTATGTGTTGTGTGAAGTTTGTTGTTTAGTTGGTTACAAGTATTGTTTGGTTGGAAAGTTATTCTGTTATTGGCCGTGTTCTAATGGGAACTCGCTTAGGAGGTCGTAAAGAAATTTAAAAATAACCTTAGCGAGTTAAAGCGAGCTCGGTTATAACTCGATTATAGTATTTCTTGAATACTTTTTTTATAATTTTTTTTTTATATAAGCTTTATTTGAATTATTGAATCTGCTCTAAAGGAGCCTAACAATAAGTATACGAATCTTAAGTATAATTCAATAATGAAACCGAGTATGGATTTCTTGTAATGTGGATCTCTGTGAATCTTATTGGCAGGAATTTTAATTAATTTTGTCAAAATAGTATAAAACTGGTATGGATCACATGCCTGAGAATTTTAAACCTAGTTTGGCTTAAACCTCGAGATAAAGGGCCAGAGGACCCTTACAGTCATTTACAGAGTGTTCGCGATATTATGTAGAGTGAAGAACTCTAGTTATGTATGTATAACGGATAACTCTAGAATAGCAGAGTGGACGACGTAATTTAGGTTATGTAGGTTTTTCGCGTTGACTGTTTTAAGGATCACGTATGAGAGCATTTAAGCCACGTGACGAAGAATAAAGGATTCTACACAGTCTTTTTTGAGTGTTCGTCCGCGATTGATATTGACTGTTTTAAAGATCACGTATAAGAGCATTTAAGCCACGTGACGTAGAAAAAGAATTCTACACAATCTTTCGGGCGCGTGTGTTCGCGATTACTGTTACGGATGAAGCACAAGTGCAGATTAGAAAACACGGCGTTCGGTTCTCCGAAGTCTTAAAGAGCTTGGACTGCACAATAATTGTCTAGCAAGTATGTTATCATGACGTTCGAGCTTCTCTTTGTGCTTTATATTGATTTTTTGAATTGCCTCTTTGACGAGAGGTATTTTCAAGTCTCGTGGATGTTTTCATTCCTCATATACCAAGGGGCACCGGTAATAAGCCGCAATGTCTTCGATTGGACTCTTTGTATTTTGTCGAGATTGCTCGAGCTTGCCTTGCCCCATAGCTGGGCACCGTATAACCAGATAGGTTTGATTGCACTGTTGTATAGCAGGACCTTATATTCAAGGCTTAGTTTTGAGTTCGCGTTTAGGAGCCAGTAAAGTTGATGGACCTTAAGTTTCAGTTGAGTTTTCTTGGCTTCGATATGACTTCTCCAGGTGAGTCGGCGATCCAGGTGGATTCCAAGGTATGAAACATGATCAGATTGAGAAAAAGGGATATTGTTTAGTTTCAATGTCGGACAAGTGCTAAAATTCAATGTGAAAGTTACCTGTGTGCATTTAGCCTCATTGACTTTTATTCTCCAGTCAGAGAGCCAAGATTCTACTCGTCTGATGTTCAAAATCAAATGGTAAAATGTTCAAATCAAATGGTTTATGGTACATAAAACCAATCAGTTTTTGTAGTATATAAAGAAATTTCAAAGTGTTCTCCTAAAGATTTAGAGTTATCGCCTTAGCGATAATGGTACTCGCTTATTACTCGTTTAATAAGCGAGCACCATTAAAACACACCTATTGTTGAAGGTGTTTTGATGCACGTAAGTTATTTTATTGGCTTTTTAGGCTTATAATAAGTATATGAATCTACTAGAGAAACATATTCTTGCTTCGGAACATATTATGGGGACCAATAACTCAGGTGGTAAAAAGCAAACGCTGATTTGGGCAGTTTCTTTTGTAAATGGTCTATGTGTGTTTTTCCATTTGAATTGTGGTCTAAATGTACACCTAAATATTTGTAGCTATTAACAAGTTCTATGTGCGTCGAACATTTATCTATTTGAGTGTTGTTTGTGTAGGCATTCTGTATAATGGAAAGTGAGTATGACTAATCCGCTGTCATGGCACCATTTTGTTTAGCTCCTCGCTCCTATTGCATACTATTTGAAGCAGTATCGATACTATAATAGCCGTGTCGTCAGCGTACGCATAGGATGTGTTTTCAGAATGCTTGTCAATTCATTTACATATAGTATAATGTATAAATTGGTTCAAGTTTGGAACCTTAAGGTACTCCGTGCGTAGTTTCTGCGCTCAATTCTCTTTTTATTTTAACTCGAAAATTCTGCAATTGAGTTTTTTTTTGTTTTAGTTTAGTTTATTTTATTGAGACTTTTTTCAAAAACAATGACAGACATATACTAGATCTACGAACAAGAAATTGCTTATGACTATAATGTATTGTCTAAATTGTCTGACGGCACCAAGCCTTTTCTGTGTATAGAAATATTTTTAATTTGTATGTAGATCTGATGAGTGTGTGTTCGCCCTTCATCAGATCTATGTACATACAAATTACAATTGAGTTAATCTTTAAATCATTCGACACAATGTCGTCGTACGTCATTTCTTTCCAGTGATTCAATCAATTTATCGTGCGAAAGTGTATCAAAGGCCTTACTTAAGCCGATAAATAGAGTCAAGCAATGCTTGTTTTCGCTTAGGTTTTTACTGATGTCGTTGGAAAATAGACCAGCAGTTGATTTATATTTTTACCTTTTTGAAAGCCAAATTGAGTTTTGTTTATGATTTTGTAATTAACCAGGAAATCATTCAGTCTTCTTTCAACTATCTCCTCCAGCACCTTTTTCACCACTGATAGGATTGATATAGGTCTGTTATTTGAATAATCGCGTTTACTGCCATTTTCATATAATGGTCGAATAAGAGAGATTTTTAGTTGTTCGGGGATAGTAGATTCTCGTAACCTGTATTAGAGGGAGTTGTAATTAAAGGATAGAGGATATTTGCATTATTTTTTAAATCAATCGTTCTTATTCCATCTGCTCCAAAACTTTGGCTGGCATTTCAGTTTTTCAATATTTTGTAAATTTCCTCGTCATTAGTGTAGCTTAGAAACATAGTGTTTTGGTGATTGAAATGGTCTTTATGTCACATGTAGTATGTATTGAACATTTTTTTTAATATTATGAGTGATTTGTTCAGTAACATCGGCTTTATTCTCGTTCGAAAAATTTCTTTTTATCGTTTCGTCGATATTTTTTGTGTTTTTTTTTCATTAGTTTTATTAATAACACTGGTTAACCAAAGTTAAAACAAAAATTATTATAGAAATACAAGACTGTCAAAGAATCCAAAAAATGTAGGCAGCTCAAAGTATTTTTTTGTAACGAAAATTCGAAATTTCAGTTACATTTTGCCTATAACTTCAACAAGTCGTATCCGAAATAAGCACGCTCTATATCGTTAAAAAGGTCAAATAAAACATAAAACAAATAAAACAGTTAGAGGTCCTTTTATTAAGAAAAATACTATAATAACGGTTTATGTGAATATCTCCTAAACAAGAGTGAATCTGGCAAATCGGATCAGCAGCCCAAAATCACCTGATGTTGACTATCAAACGTTCTGCCGCAAATTTAGTTTTGACCAGTGTAATTTGCCATAAGAACTTTTTGCGGCTTCTTAACAAGTTATAGATTAAACTCCGAGCCACGGCAGTTTCTATATAAAATGCATTATCCGTTCGCAGCTGGCTTTGCACAGTGGGTCGCAGCCAGTGAGTTAAAGAATTATATCGTGCACTGCATCTGAGGCAACGGGCGATTCGTGATATTTCCTTAATGGACTGCTTAGAGATCTACAAATGTATGTATGTACGCTGCACAAACACGACGGTTAGGTTTTTAATTTATTCGCAGGTATGGAAATAATAATAGAAAGGAAAATAACATAAAAAAAAATGTGAAACGTTAATAAATAATGCATTTGCCTAAATCTAGTAGTTCGCAATAATAAAGTTCCAAAGGGGTATAAGAACGTATGAATATAAAACAACAGTAACCGCTAACCGGCAGCAACTCGGCCACGTCCTTTAAACATCATCATGGATTCGGGCCCACGCACCACTCGAGACATCAATTCCCAACACATTTTGGCAGGAAGCAAACTATTGAAATAATTGTGGAAAAGAATAATGTGAGAAGTTTGTTTGAGTAAAGTGTTTGGACATACCATTTTAAGGGTGTTAACGTCCTTATGGAATTTGGCAAAACACACCACACCTCATTTTTTCGCGTGGCAGCTACAATTTGATCTGCCACATACTGTGGTTCTAGCATGGGGATCATTCGGGGCTTAACTCCAGAAAACATGCCCGTGTTAATGTAGTACGGACAGACCAAAGTCATATCAATTTTATCATATCCATGCGTTTTGAGATCGGTCAGAAGACTTTCGTGGAAGCCGATACAAGCGTATTTGGTTGCACTGTAGTCGGAACATCCATAAGTGCCCAACATTCCGGTTACCGAGCCAACGGTAACGATGTGGCCACGGTTCTGCTGCATCATGTGTGGAAGGAATGCCTTCACTGTCCAATAGTGCGATATGATGTTGATGTTGTATGTGTTTTGAATGACTCGATCGGGCAGATCCCAGAATGGCTTGCAGCACACTATACCTGCATTATTGACCAAAATATCGACCTGACCCACTTCACTTATGGTTTGTGCAGCCCTCTGGTAAACTTCATCTCGGTTGGAAATGTCAAGAACATAGCCCTTGCAGTTGTAGAAACCGTTCTTTGCCAAAAGGTCTGTGGTGGTTTTAATTGCTTAAAAATTCAAATTCAAACACATCGAAATGCCAATGGGATTATAATATAATTGAACGGATGGATGGCAACGCTTACCTTCTTGGTTAATATCCCATATGACTAGGCGAGCATTTAGCTTGGCGAAGTTTAAAGCTAGAAGTCGACCAACGCCACCGCCACCACCAGTAATTAAAACCACTTGTCCTGATACATCCTGAAAGGGAAAATTTAAGATTTGTAGATTAATATGCTCTTTCCAGAGATACAAAGTAGGTTTTATGATTTTTTGAGGAAATAAATTCATTATAGTATTCTAAGGGGTGGTCCAACTTAAACGCACGATGTTCATTGTAAATAAAACAAAAACTATTCAGAGAATTATATAAATACTTTGTATTATGATAGAATGATCAATGACAACTATGTGTGAAATAAAATATCGGCCAAATGCACACCACGTCTTCGGTGGCAAACCTCTATCCGATGGTCCATATTTTTGATGACTCTGAGACATAATAGAGATTCAATGTCGTTAATGTGCCGAACTATCACATCTTTAAGTCCTAAATTGCTCTTGGCTTATTGACGTAAACTTTTTCTTTAAAATATCCCCAAAGAAAGAAGTCCAACGGCGTCTAATCACATGATCGTAGCGGCCAATTAACCCAACCAATTAGCCCAAAAAAACATTGTTTCTCTGGATGAGTGGCAAGTGGAACCATCCTGTTGGAATCACATATCGCCCAGGTCCATATCCTTAATTTTTGGTCACAAGAAGTCCGTTACCATTTAGCGAAAGCGAACACCATTCACGATTACTGCTTGGCCGACTTCGTTTTCGAAGAAGTACGACCCGATGATGCCGCCAGCCGCATCAAAAAGTCACTCCTTGCGGATGCATCGGCTTTTTAACAATCACTCATGGATTCGCACTTTCCCAAATGCGGCAATTTTGCTTGTTAAGGAATTCACTGTGGACGCCCATTTCCGTAAAAGGCTTTAACAATCTTAACGCGCTGCTCAATTGTGTACCTCTCCATGGTTGAAGTGGTTAAACACTGAAACAAAGAAATGACAAATTAAGTTGGACAAAAAACCACCCTCGGACCCCCCTTTATACCGCAAAAAAATTAACTCTTATAAACTGCGTAAACTTTCGTTAAATCTCGACGAATCTTGAACAAAAAAATAGTTCCTGGAATCTTGAACAAAAAAAGTTTGGAATACCGTAATGTCTTTAACAAACGTAAATACTGTGAAATATGTTGAGATTCTCCAAAATGGTGTCCGCTGGAGAAATTTGGAAAACAGATGCGATTTTAAGTTCTATTTTTAACGGATATTCCATTTAGTTCGGTAAGTTAAGAAATCATTAAGTTTTATTATCATTAATATTATTTACTATATACATGTGTCAAATCCTTAAATATATTTCGATTATTACTTGGTGTAGCTTGAACGTGAAATGATAACATAAATTTACGCAAACCAAACTATTTACAACATCTCTAAAAGTTGTCTCTACTTATATAATGAAATCATTTCATTTAAAGTAATATTTACACATCTTTATCCAACAGTCAACCATTCCGTTTAGTTCTAAAAACCTTGAAAAGTTTCGACATATGGTTCCAAGATATCTTCTATAATGAATTTTAAAGCAAAATCGGCTATGTACGATTTTTAAAAATTTTCGGGTTCCCATACGCTTGAGTCTCATTTTTGCCATATGCCCTATGTGCAGTCAAATGCCAAACATTAAATATTATTGATATTTTGTTATGCGACTTAATTTGACCCTTTTTTGCCACTTTTTGAACTTCTTTCTACTTTTCAATTTGAAATGAACTTCTCTTTCTGCAGGGACTCACACTTTCACTTTACTTTTTGAAGATCCAGCCTTGATGGAATTTGCCTGAAGTTGTTTTTTGGGCCAAGGACGGACGCTATTGAAATTGAAGAAAATAGGTTCAGTATTAGATATAGCTCTAGAACCCCACATATTACATCCGGTTTTCCGTTTTTTTGTTTATTGTGTGTAAAAGCAAAAAAATATAGTATTTAAGTTAGAAATACGTAAACACCACAAATATTTAAGATAGACCAACCGTTAAGTCTACCATTCGCCTCAGAATCACCAGTCGATTCGGTTAAACGAAATATGTTTGTCCGTCCATCTGCTGTCTTTCTTAAGCTTGTTTTCAACGCACAGGTCGCTATTGTTGCCCGATCTTCATGCCACTTGCAAAAGTACTTTTTTGGATAAAGGCTGTTGACTTTTATGAAAATCGGTAAAGATTTAGACACAGTTCCAACACACATGTTCAAACGATTTTGTGTTCTTTGCTTTTGATGCAACATAGTACATCCAATACTGATGAATTAGGTATACTAGTTCATTCGATCGATCAGTAATCAGCTAAGATAAAATGGGTCATACCGGTCCACATTTTAATAAAGCCTCAGTGCAAAGATCTTTCCCGATATAAAATACAACCGCTCTAGAACATTAATTTCATTTCCGATTTCAATCAAATTTTGTATGATATATTTCTATTGATACACAATAATTTTGGACCGATTTTAGTCATATAGTCTAACATTTTAGATAAAGTCCCCGTAAAAATTGTCTGGGCCCAAAAATGGCTTCCCATATGCATGGGCATATGGCTTTAAAATAACTATATAAAGTTATTAGAGCTGTTTCAGCTGTTTTCATTCTAAGACAAAACGATTAATGCCGGTGTTTTACTTTAAAAATAACTGACAGTCGGTTTTGAAGAATACTCAAAATGCTGGTTTTCTGGACACTCAAGCGACGGATCAGAATTGGCCTGACGATAGGGCCCACTCCAACGTAAACATATAAATCTTCCAACAAAGTCAAAAAATCCATAAAGCATTAGTTTAAACTATGGGTAACCTGGCTGTAGTTGGCTTTTCTGCACATCCAGTTGATCAGGGTATAATTAGTCTGTCATTTGGACTTAAGCTTTTGTATTAGTTTTTTATTCCTTTTTTTCTAATCTAAACAGATGAATGGATGGCTTACTAAATTTGTCATTCCGTTTTCAACACCACAATATTGATCTTAGTCTCTCAAAAGAACAAGGGGCATTTCATGTCGAGTGGCCCAACTTTTGGAATTGATGTCTTCCGATCGGGTAGTTTAGACACAAACCTAAAACGAGATCGGTCATGGACTCTCTGAGTTTGAGGCGGTCGAATTTTGGAATTACAAGATTTTTTTCGCAGCCATGTAACTTATTACCTATTGTTCCTTGCAAAATTTGTTCAGAGTGTTTTAGATAGCTATTTATACAATCTTTTTTAGAAAAAAATTTAAAAAAAATTGTTGTTTATTTTTTTTTACTTTTTTTTTTAAAAAAAGGCCCATTTTTTGCTCAAAAGAAAGCTCGGGTCTTTTTCTTTAAGAGCTTTATGATCTCGTAGTGAAATTCGACCTTTTTATCCCCTAAAAAATGTTTTGTATCTCAAAACAACGTTCTTTAAATTTTTACCATATGTGACGCGCAAAATAGAAAGGGACCTAAGGGTAAAAACCAGTTTTGTTCAGGAGAGCCATTTTCAAGATCTAAATACGTGTATCTTTGGTGTACCATCACTTTCATAAAACGCGCATATCTCTGGAAGGGAACACTTTTGGGGCATGGAATCGGTCTCATTCGATGCTCAGATGTTGTCTACATCAAAAAAAAGTGAAAATTGATTTTTTACCCTTAGATCCCTATCTCTATGCGCTGTCACATATGCACTTTTTTTCTCCTATTTTTGTGTAAGTGTTTGGTTTTAAAACCTTAAAAATAAATCTTATACTGAGAAACTAGACAAATTAACCTTTCGAACGGTATGTCACATGACTAACTTAAATTACCTACAGTATGTCCACCTGAGGAAGAAAAACACTGTATTTATTTAGAATTATAGAAATTATGTTTTTTTATTTATCTGTAAAGATAACACTTGTTTACAGCCATTTGGTCCAGAGTTCTAAATTTTCTTCTGATAAGTTTTTAAGATAGAAATTTTGGAACTTTTTACGATTCTTTTATGAGATGTCTCAGCCTTTTGGACCATAACTCCCAAACGCTATTACTGATCAAGAGGGTTCTTAAATGAAAGGAAATTAGCTTTAATAAAACTTTTTCATACAACGTAGAGGCATCCAAAATTTAAAAATTGGATTTTCTGTGCAAAATTACGATTTTTAATTGAAAAAAAAGATATTAACAATACTATAAAAATATATTAATAAATTGAGCATAAAGTTTGGACTTTCTCGAGCAAAAATTAATATGATTGATCTAACATTCTAAGACTATCTTGCCATGTCTGTCCTTAGAATTAACCAAGGAACTTTATATTTTGCACGACGATGCCTTATGGTCATAAGTTCTTTGGGATCTTTAATGGGAGAAATCGGCCCAGGAGAAAAAAAAGATTTCTTTTAAGGAACTAAAGGTACATCGGGAAATGTACAATTTTTTAAGCATTTGCTTTACAAATCATAATTTTTTGTGGATGTATGGTTAAAGTCGCTACTGTTAGTTGTTACGGAGTTAATACCTCAGGACATAGTTGCTAAACGTTTTGACTCCTGTCGCCCAAAACTATCCGCATTAGCAAAACGGCCGATCAATAGCCAATATTGACATATGGGTAATTAAATTAAAGGAAATTTCGATGCGTGTCAAATACGGATTGATTTGGGCCGGAGTGAACATTTTTTTTTTAATTGTCTTGAGTAGAGTTGAGGTTATATAAAGTTTGGATTGGCTCGATTTTTCCCAATATTAATAGCAACCGGTATAAGCCAAAAACAAAATAATGTGCAAAGTTACATCATGATCGGTTTACATTTGCGACATACACTTTGATAACAAGAATAGACGGACCAACGGGCATGTCTAAATTTCAATTTTTAATATTTGTTGACCAGTACAATTTTTATGGGTCCATCACACATTTTTCTGGGGGTTTCAAACAGTGTTGTCGTTTTGGGCTTTTTCTAAGATGGATTTTAAATTTTAAGAATCAGTCGGATGATCGGTCTCATTTGATTTTGACAGGTTGAAGACGTAATCTTTAATTTGTATTAATTGTCTAAATTCTGGTTGTATACGCTGTTGACAAGTTCTTGCGACAGCGCAAATGATTTAGAAACTTACTGTATTAAGATTCTTTTTATAGGGTGATCCATTTAGAGGTATTTTTTCAGAACAAAAAAGAATATAAAAATTCAAATCAAGTGTGGAATCTTTATTGGTAATTTGAAAGGACATTTAATGTCGTTTAATGTTGGCAACTGTATTATGAAAATGACCGTTCGGTGAGAAACGGGAAGATCCGCTGTTTTCGAACAAAATTTTGTTCAGTGATGAGGCCCATTTCTGGCCCAACGGCAAAGTCAATAAACAAAATTGCCGCATTTGGGCTGAGGAGCAACAAGAAGGGGTTCAAGAGATGCCATTATACCCAGAGAAAAGCACGGTTTGGTGCGGTTTTTAAGCTGGTGGAATCATCGGTGCCTATTTTTTTTTACAAATGATGATGGCCGGAACGTAGCCGTGAATGGTGCTCGCTATCACGCCATGATATCGATCTTTATGCTACCTGAAATTGAAGCCCGTAATCTTGACAACACTTGGTTTCAACAGGACTCAAACAATGGATCTATTGATAGGTCATTTCGAAAAGCAGCTAATTTGACGCCTAGATCGAGTGATATCACACCTTTAGACATTTTTCTTTGGGGTTACGTAAAGTCCAAAGTCAATGCTGACAAACCAGCTACGATTCAGGCTTTGGTAGGCAACATTACGCGTGTCATTAAAGCCATACCGGTCGAAATGCTCGAACGAGTCATCCAAAATTGGACCCTCAGAATGGAAACCCTCAAGCGTAGTTGCGGCCAACATTTGAAGGAAGTTATATTCAAAAAATAAATGCCATAAAATGTAATTTTAAATTACCAATAAAGATTCCACACTTGATTTGAATTTTTTTGTTCTGAAAAAATACCTCTAGATCGATCACCCTATATAAGTATAATATCCACTATAGGATGAAGTGTTTGCAACACCACAAAACACTGATCTGAGATCCTATTGTATTATTGATCGTTAAAAAAATCTAAGACCATCTTGCTTTGTCCTTCCGTCCATCTGTGTGTCTGTTAAAATCATGATAGCGTCCTTATAATCATGAGCTGGTTGAAATTGTTAATGGACAAAATCGGCCTAGAACGGAAAACGGGACTCAAAGAAACTACGAAAACGTTCACTTTATTTGTAGAACATTCCTAATGGTTAGATTCAAGCATGGACAAATTTATGTGGTAAAGATGTTTTTCTTCTAAAAAATCAATTGCGAATCTCCTATTATTTATTGTATAAACTCAGTGTGAAATATTTATACGGTACAAAACAATAAAACTCAAAAATTATTATTAAGCTGCAGTACAAGGGTTGCTACTTATATTTCGTGTCCGGCAATAAAAACACAATAATTTATCATTGGAAATGGTTTTATTGTTTTTCAAAATTTTCTCCTTTAAGATCAATACACTTTTGCATGCGCACAAACCAATTTTCGAAGCACTTTTCCACCCCGATTGAGACACCTCCAAAACATGATTTTTGTGGCAACACGGCCGGTTATACCAAAAACATGCAATCATTTGCTTTGATGAACTTCTTCCACGAACACTTTTTGTTGGATTTGGCTCGTCTTGAAAGACCCATACGTTCGATTGCTGTTTTGTCTCGGGTTCATATGCATATAAGTAGATCAATGATTCGTCACCTGTGACAATGTTATACACTGCCTTTGGACTACCGCAGTTATACTTTTTCAACATATCTTTGCACCAATCCATTCGAGCCTTTTTTGAGCATTCGTCAAATTGTGTGGGATGCAACGAGAACAAATAAACATGCAATACCTTATTGATGCTTGCCATACTAATACCTAAAGATGCCTCAATCTCACGGTATGTCACATGTCAGTTCACGCACAGCATCGATGGTTTCTGGCAAAGTGACCGAAGTTGGACGTCCTTCACGAAATTCATCCTGGAGCGAACGGCGTCTGAGACTGAACTCTTGGTACCAGCGATTAACAGTGGTTTTTGATGGTGCTTCATCGCCAAAAGTCGAAACAAGTTGATTTAAACACTCTTGTCTCGATAACCCACGCCGAAAATCGTAAAAAATCATTGCACGAAAATGTTCACGGGATAATTTCATTTTTTGACTGAGATGAAGTTTTCAACACGCTGTAAACAAAACAATTCGCCCTCAACGTTCTGATTGAAGTTATGCTAGAAAATGTCAAAGTTTCCAATGGAAGTTCAAGTTTGCATCTGGGAACAGTACTGTCAGGACCCGAAATATAAATAGCAACCCTCGTATATCTTATATATTTTTTTATTGCAATTATTGCGATTTAAAATACAATCGATTCAAACTTTGTAAACAACTGGTACTGATATGGAAATGAATCCCCATTTTTTGGGATATAGCCTGATAATATTCTGTACCATATATTTAATTTAATTTAATATCTTTATTATTTGAATATAAATGTGACTTTAGGATTTTATCGGACGTATGGATCCAACAAACGAACAATTATAAATATGGACAAATTAGTTCTCAAATTAAAACATGTTTCACTACAAAACACACATGTTTTTTTGTTGGTTGAAGTGCGATTTGGGTTTAGACTCATGGACTCATCCGTTGTAGTCATCGGGATATTAATATTAAGTCGAACAAAAGCAACTAATTGTAAATGTTGACATATCCGTAATTAAATTACAGCAATTTTTATTTGGCATCTAAATATGGTTTTTTAAAGGTTTACTGAAACTAGCGTCGGTCCTAGGGTTGAAAAAATCGATTATCGATTAGTCGACTAATTGCAAAAACTGAAAAAGTCATGATCGACTATTCCGTCCGATTAAAATCAAACAATCGACTATCGGTCCACGTGTTGATATAGCCTCAGTATATAGGTCCCTTCCGATTTTACATACTACTGCTCTAGAACACCATTTTTAATTAAACCATAAAACCCATTTTTTAGGCAGTTAGGGACCCAACACCATGCAAAAGGTATTGGCTCCCGAAAAACGGAATCCACTTGGACATTTGGAAGGGTGGGTATCAAATAAGAAAGACAGGAGGTCAAAAATAAAGTTATTTTTTTGAAATTTAGCATAGTTTGATGACGGAATATTCGGCCCTTTTAAGTATGGCGTATGCATAAAAAATGCAAATATGAAAATAAAAATGAAATTTTCTTACAAATTTACCTGTGACATTATTTTTAAAATCTGGGCAAATTTAGAGTCCACCCATGGCGTCCATAGATCAGTTTTGATTAGCTTTTCCACACATTTAGAACTTCAGTGTCTAATACTTGTATAGTAGGCAACGCCCAAATAAAGTTTTATTACTAGTATAAAATTCTACATGATATTTTGATATACACTCTACGGATGGTATATTAAATTTGTTATCCCGTTGATGAGATATTGATCGGAGACACTATAGTGTACACACATATACTTATATTCTTATTTGTCGTAAAATTCTAAGACGATCTAGCCCTGTCAGTGTATCTGTTAAAAGCACGAAAGCGGTCAAACAAATTAGGCTAGGACCCTGAAATTGTGCATGATAATGGCTTATGGACATAAGCAGTTTGGGATTGCAAATTAAGGGACTTAAGGTACCTCTGTGTGTCTGTTGAGACACACTAAATACCTCAAAAATTGTCATAGTTGCTGGACTTTTTGGCTTATGTGGTACAAAAACGTACCGCAGTATCAAAACGGGCGATTACATTTTGTTACGAATCCAAATATAGAGTAAGTTTAAAGTTCTGACTGAGATTTGGGACGAACGCATGGACCGGAGGGGTCCAAAACCGTACCACGTTTTACTTGTTGTTTTTATTTTTAGTATACGTATATAAATAAATTGTTTATGTATGAATATATACTCGTATGATGTATACATATATAGGGTGATCCATCTAGAGGTATTTTTTCAGAACAAAAAAATATAAAAATTCAAATCAAGTATGGAATCTTTATTGGTAATTTGAAAGGACATTTTATGGCATTTATTTTTTGAATATAATTTCCTTCAAAACTACGCCCTTAAGGGTTTCCATTCTGAGGGTCCAATTTCGGATGACTCGTTCGAGCATTTCGATCGGTATGGCTTTAATGACACGCGTAATTTTGGCTTCCAAAACCTGAATCGTAGTTGGTTTGTCAGCATAGCCTTGGACTTTACGTAACCCCAAAGAAAAATGTCTAAAGGTGTGAAATCACTCGATCTAGGCGGCCAACTCACCTGTCCAAAACGTGAAATTAGCTGCTTTACGAAATGACCTCTCAATAAATTCATTGTTTGAGCAGCTGTATGGCAAGTGGCACCGTCCTGTTGAAACCAAGTGTCGTCAAGATTAGGGCTTCAATTTCAGGTAGCAAAAAGTCCGATATCATGGCGCGATATCGAGCACCATTCACAGTTACGTTCCAGCCAACATTATTTATTAAAAAATATGCACCGATGATTCCACCAGCTTATAAACCGCGCCAAACCGTTTTCTGGGTACTTATATAATGGCACCTCTTGAACCTTTTCTTGTTGCTCTTCAGCCCAAATGCGGCAATTTTGTTTATTGACTTTGCAGTTGAGCCAGAAATAGGCCTCATCACTGAACAAAGTTTTGGTCGAAAACAGCGGATCTTCCCGTTACCGAACGCTCATTTCCATAATACGAGTACAGTTGCCAACATTTGAAGGTAATTATTTTCAAAAAATAAATGCCATTTAAATGCCCCTTTTAAATTACCAATAAAGATTCCACACCTGAATTAAATTTTTATATTTTTTTGTTCTGAAAAAATACCCCTAAATGGATCACCCTATATAAATTAATTTCAGAAATTAAAACAAGACAAGTAAAAAAGTCGTTAAGTTCAGCTTGGCAGAACCTAATATACACCAGCCGTTATTTCTACACTTAAGCAGAAACAAATTCCGTTTTTGGAGCCTTTCGGCTCATGCATTCGAGCCTAATCTCAGCCCATACCTTCAAAATAAAAAATACTATTTTGGTAGCAAATGTTTGCTTAAAATTTAATACACGTATCGTATGTATGTCCGTATTAACTACCATCCATCCTTCGTTAGATGGTATAAAAATTGTGTTGAAAAAAGTCGGAAGTCGACTTTTAATATCGTTAAAAAAAAAGGCGACAGTCGACTTTTTAGCTCTGCTACGTAACCCTAGCCTGCGGCCCTCATATGGACCATAACTATAATAAAGGATATTTTCCCATTTCAATGGTTCACGTATGGTTAAGGGGTGTATACCATTAATCACGACAGAAGACTAAATTAGTACAGGGGGCTACGAAAATTCAGTTGGGCAGATTCCTTTTTGCAACATAAGTGATTTACGTGATTATGTGCAGCACATTTTCTCAAAACCAGTAGTTCGTTATCATGTACTTAATGGGAAATGTTGCAACAAAACCTCACATAGCAGAGTTGGTGAAACTGGTTGGTGCAACGTTCAAATGCGTATTACAAACTCTGCAAACAAACGTTCGTTTTGCAACGGAAAAGTTGTTTGTGTCCAAATGCGAGCGGAGACCAGGGCACGAACACAAGAAAAAGACCAGTAACAAACCTATTTGTATACCATACTTACAGTGCCTCAAATTGGTGAACGAACAACCAATACACATTACTTGCCCTTATTGTCGTGAAGGCAAAGTTATCAGTTTGCAAATGACTTGGAAACAAAATTAACATGTATAAGTTAAGGATCAAAATCTGTCGGGTTTGACTACACAACCGTACACTGCTCGGTATATTAGGAAACGTTAACTGATCAAAGCTTAAATTGTATGATAGGGTTGGAGGTGGATAGCCTTTGTAACGTCGTTGAGTTCGGCTAAGACGAACCTACTTTGCCCTTCACTGTTGCGACGGTATCATAACTACAATATTTTATTTGACACACGCAACGCTTTTTGATTAGATAATTAACATTCAAGTGGATTTTTTTTACAATTAATGCCTAAATAGCTTAACAAATGGCTCATTCGGTTTTGTCAACCTATTTTTATGTGAAATATTAGGGACTGTAAAATAGGATTTTTCATTTTCTACTTTCCTCACTTCAAAAAGGTACTCTTTCGATTCCGACGGTGCCGAAACCAAAAAAATTAAAAAAATAATAAAAGACGGACATGGTCAACTATTCATACCCTACACTCGCCTCTGCGTGGAGTTCAATTTTTCGTTGTGGCTATACGGAAACATAAACTCGTACCGATATGGTACTATTCAAATTGGAAAGATATTTTGATAGACCAACATGGTCAAGCTTGCAGCGGATTAGACCACAATCGGAATTAATTTGTCGTGTTCTATTTGTTGTTAAAATTGGAAAACCTTGGTATAATAAAAACAGCATGGATCGATAGGTAGCAATATTAATAGGTTCCGTCCTTGGCCTCAACCTAAACCATGTACCAAGTTTCATCGAATCGGTACATTTAACGACCTTTACCTTCATTACAACGATAGATGGACAGACGGACGGACATAGCTTAATGGAATCTGATAATCCATTCTTGTAAAAAACGACAGTACTTAGTCACAAAACCCCTGTTCCAGAGTGAGCTGTAGAATATAAAAAGACAACAGGTCGGAACTTTTGTAAAATGAATCAAATTTGCTAACCACGGGTACTATCGATGTCGAAAATGTATCAAAAAAGGTAAATTTTATAAACTTTTGTAACCCTGACATGTACTTTATTTCGCGGGAAAATAAAAAAAGTTTTACAAATCGGTGTAGTTTATCAGACACCGATCAAAAACAATTTTCACTGCAATTTCATAGACTTTTTTCGTATGTTTAACAAAAAAATCAACATTAGGCTGTCACTGGAGAAATCTAGGTATGTTGGGACACATTTTGTATTATCATTTGAAGTAATTTTAATAAAACTCAGAAGCTCTGATATGATTTACATGCTCCAAAGCTTAAATAGCTCTACAATTATTCGGAGTTTTGTCACACATAAATTAAACTATGTTAGATGTACCATTTCAGTTGACATTTTCAAAAAAAGTACCGACTTAACCTAATATGGCGACACAGTTTCTGTCTGTATACATCAAAGGTATTTGAACAACGAGAGGTTTGTTCGGTGAATTGGGCAAGAAAAGATAAGAAACTTTAGATTGTAATACAATTATTATTTAAATATAATGACTCAGTGTCCTTAAACTATTAGTTTGAGATGATTTCAGTTCAGTATTCACTCAATCTCACATCGTGCACATGAACCCGATACTCGTTCGCATATTGTTTGATTATTTGTATACCCTCCATCATAGGATAGAGGGTATATTTACTTTGTCATTTCGTTTGCAACACCAGGAAATAATAGTCGATGAGTTCATAAGGTAGTTATATTATATATATTTTGAATCGTCGTAAAATTCTAAGATGATCAAGCCATGTCCGTCTGTCTATACGGAAAGCAAATTAGAGATCGCACTATTGAAGTTAGGTGGACGAAATTTTGCAGAAACATGAAACAATTGGGCCAGATAGCTCTAGAGGTGAAAATTGTCCTTCCACAGGTTTAGCTGAGATTTGGAACCGACGAATGGGCCGAACGCCCCCAAAAAACAGAATATTTTTTGCACTTAAGAGGAGTACGGACGGTGCAGGGTATATAAGGTTCGGCCTGACCGAAATTAACGATTTTTTAACTTGTTTAAATTACAATGTGTATAAGGGCTCAGTAGCTTAGTTATGTTAAACAATTTGAAATAAAAAACAATTAAACAACAAGCGTTTTTATCGGCAAGTTGGACAAAACAGAGAAAAAAACTATAAATTGTAATAAAATAATCTATCAAATATAATAAATCAATGCCTTTGAACTATCAGTTTAAAAGGATTTTAATTCGCAGATTGTTTAATTATTTTTTCTGGTATACATAGAAAACATGTACTTTTGCAGAAGGGTGTGTCATGTTAGGTTTTTTGTTGGAAATTAAGCGTGGTAACTCTTACTTGTTTCTTTAGCAACTTGAAGCCAACTCGGTGGCTATATAATATTTTTTGTTTTGTTTCGGGCTCATACACATAGATCCATGATTCGTCACCTGTGACGATCTTATAAACGCCTTTTGAAGCACCGCGATCTTATTTTTTCAAAATTACTTTGCACCAATCGACTCGAGCCTTTTTTGAGCGATTGCCAAATTGTGCGAGATCCAACGAGAACAAATCTTTTTTACGGCCAGGTGTTCATGCAATATCGAATGTATGCTGGTGGAAGAAATGCCCAAGGATGCCTCCATCTCACGGTATGTCACATGACGATCTTGCATTATCAGTTCACGCACGGCATCAATGTTCTCTGGCACAACGGCCGTTTTTGGACGACCTTCGCTTTGAGCGAGCGTCGGCCCGGTATTCACAGTTCTTTCACAGTGCTTCATCGCCATACAAAGATTTAAGTTCATCGATGCATTCCTGTCGTGATAATCCACGTCGAAAGTTGTGAAAAATGATCGCACGAAATTTTTACGAGTTAATTCCAATTTTTTGCCAAATTGATTTTTTCAATACACTGTAAACAGCACAAATGATGAGTGGGCGATTGTGATTATGAACTGAGCATAATTCTCCATGCACGCTAAATACACGAGTATACGTACTTTGTATTTACAGATAAACCAATATCCCTAATGATCTATAGAACTATGCTATTGCAATCTGAGTAGCACATGGGAATCTGCGGTTTCTATTGTTTTGATGAAACATAAGGTAAACGACGTAGACAAACGATTCTATTATTTCTTTAAATATCATCTTTTTGGGCATTGAATATTATGCAAATTAGTGTTTAAAGTTATGTCCGACAGTGTCTACTCTGTCTTGACGCCATCTAACTCAATCGGAAAAAAGAAAATGTAAGCTCATAAGAAAAGTGCCACCATCAATGCAAATGGCGAAAACAAACCTTTAGTTTTCGAAAACGATCTGGAATAATGGTGAAATACAGCGACTCCAAAATATAGAATATTGACTTGATCGAGAATATCAACAAATCCAGCAGGAATTGAAGAACAGCATGGGCTGGATTATCCATATGCAGAAGATCAGACGGCATCTTCAGTGTATTGTTCGTAGTAGTTTCAAGGGAAATAAAAAATTTCCAGCAATGAAAAGTCTTCAGCTTTCACTTGATCGTATATGTGACGCACTTGTCTCGATTTTACGCTAAAGCAATTTGTACATTTTAAATTTGCAACTTTTTTGTGTTGAATACTCTTTCGAGCTTTTTGTTGGGATTTTGTTTTTTGTATTTGTGTTGATCGGATTCACATAGAAAAATTGGTAAGCGTACAAGACATAACGACCGACGTGGTATGAAAAATAACTATCTCAGCTTTTCAATATGTGCGCATGCTTTTACACGCTCAATGAGATACGTACTATTCCGCCAGAGTTGGTATTAGAAGCGCACTTTTTTACCTTAACGCGCTCGTAGGTCTATGTAGTTGGAACCGCAAAGAGAGACTGACACTCCATGGCATATTCACCGTTTGAGCCAGCAAAGCGGCAAGCCCACCACCATCTCACAAACCGATCAATGCAGCGCACGGTAAACATTGGCCAAAAGTAAATGTTTGGTCTAACGGAAAAGCGGCATTTGAAATTTGTACTCATCCGTAGCGGCCGCGTTATACTCTCCTCCACAGTCGTGTATTACAAAGTTGCCGCTTCCCGTGGAGTTCGGAAAGAGAGATTTCATGCGTTGATGCTCAATTGTGAAGGAGAAGACGAGTCAATGACAATGGAACAATGGCATATCAGCTTAATCACGTTGATCTCTTCTACGAAATGATGTACGGCGGGTTGGCACGCACAGTGTATGGGAACCTTACATGTTGTGATCGATGTCACTATTCCATAAAACGACTAATTAACACACAAAACATTAATATTCCATTGAAGTGTAATTGAGTTGGAATATTTTAAACAGAGGGATTTCATGCTACTTCGGTCCTATCTTACGAAACTAAGTGATGATATGAGTGGGCAAATGTCAGGAATGGTCTATCCTTTATTCGGGTTTTCCTGACTTAAATAGTTTTTGCTTCATTGGAACTATATTTATTAATAACACAAGGGAACAAGGTATTTGTTGTTGAAGAACTGAATGATGTTTTTAAGGTAAATGGAACGCTGAATCCAAATCTGATGAATCTTTATTTTTTCTATCAGCTCGACTTTTCGCGATATACCGTTATGTCCAAAATGAAGGTACTTCCACTACAAATATTTAAATAACTTGAAAAGGGTTCACCATATTCAAATTCTAACTCGTCAACAAAATTGTCTTTATTCTACAATCTATGCTGTCTACATTGTTTTTAATTTGGCCCCGTAGTTTCAGATATATCGTTGATGTTTTGAAAAAAAAAACAACATTTTTCTCTTTAAAAAATTGATACACAAAATAATACGACAAAAATCACAGCATCTAGTTTAATATATTTTGAATAAAATGAGCTTTATTTTATTAAAATCGGTAAACAACTTTTGATTTTTTCAAATTTTTAACTGACGCCTAGTGCTATTTGGCGGGGAAACCGCTGCTATGAAAACTAACAAGATTTAGGCTTAACGTTTAAAGACGCTGTAACTGACGAAGTCGGCTTCAAATAATTATTATTTTGCAACCGAAGCTGCACGTGCAGTCAACTATCAATAGACGAGCTATTTTTGCAAAATACTTGGTCGTGAAAATGAAATGTGCAATATGAGTCACGTGTTCAATACAATGGGCCTGTTTAGACATCCGAATTTGCCGTATAAAGTAGCGTTCCGACGGAAACGACACGACAGAACGTAACCGCCGCAATAGTCGTGCCTTTTACGCGACAGCCGTTACACATTCCGCACAAACAATGACAACAATTGGAAATCAGTTCAATTTCTTATTTGTTTTCTGATCCTTCTGTTTCCCAACTAATAAAGTAATTAGAAGAAAAAATATTGAAATGTTTTATTTGTTTTGTTTGTTTATAGTTTTTGATTAAATGAAAGAGAATGGATCTTATTTTGATAAATGTTTTATTTAATGTCGGTATGAAGTACAATATGAGATAAATGTCCTCCTCTGTTAGCCACACAAATTTAATTTAATCACGAATGTATTGTTTGAGTACAAGTATTTGACAACACAAAGAACGATACGACAAAAACGCAGTCAGCACAGTTGTTTTATTCTGCCGTCGAGCTCGCTTTAACTCGCTAAGGCTTATTGTTGAATAACTTTCGCCCTAAAAATGTTAATTATTTAAAACAAACATGGTTTAGCGCAAATTGTCTATAGTTTTATGTACTCAAAATCATTTCTCTATTCTTGTACAACGGTGTAAAGTTAACGCGTAAGCGACCTCCTTAGGAAGTTGCCAATAAAACACGGCCTATATTTTAAGTTTTTGCTGCATTTTGTCGTGTCTTATCATTCTCACTAAGACTTTAATAGTAATGGTGTTTTTGGTTAAGCGTCGATAAATAAGACTGTATTGCAAAACCTCAAAAGTTAAGTCATTTGTTAACAAAAAATTCCAGTTTTGTTCGTGTCTAAAGGTAAAACCAAGAAGTAATCAACTCTTAAAAAAAGTGGTAAAAATAATCTACTTTTTCCATTTTAGCACTTAGCCAGGACAACTATCGAGTATAAGCTTTATACAAGGATAATTATTTTTTTCCAGAATCGAGTACTGCAGTGCTTTTTCTACAGATCATTGTTAACAAATGACTTAACTATGGCATTATGGGCTTAACCGAAAACATCACTAGTATTTAAGATCACACTTTTCAGCACATTTTGGCGACTCGAGCGTTCTTATATTTATAGTAACAACTTAATGATAGCTTCAGAGCTGTTTGTGCATTACTTTTCCTTAATAAAGATTTTAAATGCATATCGTGAATAACTCGTATATGATTCGTGTAGTTTATGGTTGACGTTAATTTTCCAAAGCTAAAACCAAAAAAGAAAAAATATTACACGTTATGTAAATGTACATAATTAGCATATGCTCACCTTTTTATATTGTCATTTTTCTCCAAACACGCTTTACAGAATCTATACTTTTGAAGTACGAGTATGTACGAGTATATGTCTCTCATTAGAATAGAGATCACCTTAATATTTCTAGCATTGTGAAATCCACCTTTGTTTACAACAACCTTTCTAGTTTTTTTCAATTCACTTTTTCTTTTGAAGAGATATTTCTATTCTGTCAAATCTGCTGATGAAGCCGACTTATGTCCAGACTATCTGATTCGTCCGCCACCGACTCAGTCAAAAATAGAAAACTCTTTTTATTATAGGAAAAATATCATTAAATATTTTTTTGCGACATTGCTTAAAATGTTTAGTTATAATGCACTTCCTTGGTCAACAAAAAAAGATGCAAAATAGATTCTTGGTTGCCTCTTGTATCAAAATTTCTATGTTACTTACTCGTTTTGTAGCCAAAACTTATGTAACAGAGATTTTCTCAGTATCCTCCACACTAAGTAATCGTTTAACAGCATGTTTGTATAAGATGATACAAGATGAGGGCTTCTCTTTTATATGAATTTAAGCATCTGTATGAAAAAAATCGGACAAACAATTGATGCTAAGAATAAAAGCCGTAGTGAGCCGCAAAAGTCGGCAGCGTCTCAAACACTTAAAGGAGGCGGCTGCGCGCCGGTTGTAGTATTCGGCTAAAGTGGAAGAAATGACAAAGAAGGCGGCTCAATCCGAACTAAAAATGAAGGCGATGTTTTTGAACAACTACAATTCGAATAAGTATATTAAAAATTGGGAACCAAAGCTGAAACTGAAACCGTGTCTGTCCCGTCAGGTGATGATTGATCACTTTAACCGTGTGTACTTATTATTTATTTTAATCCAGTGTTATGCAAAAATTACCGGTTGCATTGACAGCTTCATTTCTCACAATTTGTATGACAAGTTCTGTCTTTGTCACGTTCGAAGGATTGCCACTACGCCTCTATGCAAGTATTTAAAATCCAAACGAGTTCGTGTCTTGAATTAATTTTATTTTTAATATAATGAATATTGCAATTAGTGAGATCAAATATTGTAACCTTGGTTTTAACATAACAAATATTGCCGACATTGATAGAGATTTTGAATTAATAGCAATAACTCAATTCCGTACAAACCATAGATGAAAATATTTGACATACCCTAAAAACTTATTTTGACGCTGACTTGTGAACTACTTTTGAATAAACTGGGGTATGAGTAAAGAGTTGGCGCGAATAGAAAATTCAAACACGGCTTAAAAATACTTAGTAGGGACATAAATACAGTTACACACGTTTTATGCTGTAAAATAAAAAGTACTGAATGTTTTTGGACCAAATATTTTTTAACGTATTTATTGATGTATATTATGTATATCCAAAAAAATTTACCTATTCGAAACGTCCGCCTTTTGCCTTTAAAAACGCCTTAAGTCGCACTGGCCAATCGTCAATAGCTGCACGAACCTCGTCTATTGGAAATTTGGCCACCGCTCGAACCAACCTTTGGCCGATGTTTTGGCTCCTTATTTGCAGAATTGCAGGTCAGTGACCCCATCGTACGTAAGAGACACCCCACAAACCATGACTGAAGCTGGGTGATGACCCTTTTCCACCCTTGGGATAAGTTCAGATGCTTCCTTAGATGACCGCGCATACACTCTATCATTTTGATTGTTAAATTTTTCCTGAACTGTAAACATTTTTTCATCGGTGAACAACATTTTTCTGTGCAAGTTATCAGCGTGCTTCACCAAAAGACGTTTGCATTTTTCAATCCTATTTTTTTAAAGCTGCAGTCAATAAACGTCCGGTACGTCGTTTGAAAGTCCCAAGTCTTTTTTAATGATTCGACTCATGGAATTTTGCGTGATATTCATCTCACGGGACATGATTTTCTGTTTTCGGAGCGGATTTCTGTGAATTTAACGGCTTTGATGACATGCGGTGTTCGAACAGAGCGTGGACGGCCCGAACGATGGCGGTCTTTTACATCTCCAGTCTCCTCAAACAGTTTTTTGCATCGGTAGACGAACATGCGGCTAATCCCTAGTGGCCGGAGCGTTTTGAAAAATCATTATCTGACCACTCCATGCTGAAAGTTGAAACAATTTTAAAATCCCGTTACAGACAAACGCTATTGAGGCTAGCTTTCAAAACCCATATGACAATAACGGGGTATGTTCAGTTCTACTATTGAAATGGGTGTGTTCAATGTTGTAACTGTATTTATGTCCCCACTAAGTATATTTCAGTGTAAAAAATCCCGCATATGAGCTGAGATATTTATAGCTTGTTTATGGATGTCGTTCGAAAATCTAAAAGAACGAAATTCACTCTCGAGTAAAATTTGGTTTATGTAAGTCGTTCGATTGTGAGATTTGAAAGAAGTTTGTCCCCTAATCAAATTACGTTAGTTTGTAATAGAGAAAAGATTAAGTCGGCCGTAACCGACTTTATTATAACTGCATTTCTGCATTTGCATAGAAGCCAATTGAAAACAGGGCTTTGAAACCCTTAAACGGGCTCTTAATTTATTCAGGTTTTGTGTCACAAGGGAATTTATGAAAAAAATTCATTATTTTCTATAATTACCAAAAAATGTTTAAAACAAATGTATTTTCGACACTAGGGAACGTCAACTAAATAGCCAAGTAGCCAAATAGCAAAAAAAATATATTTGTCTTATCCAAAAAGTGGCCAATACGGTCCAAATTTGGCTGTTTGTGCATATTATACTATAAGTATACTATACAAATTTGATCGAAATCGGAAGGGTGTTCTGTAGCGGAAGCTCGGGAAGGAGATTCGTACATGGGCTATATCAAAGCGTGGAACGATATGATGGTTTTTTATTCGAGCTGGTTACTGATCGATCGTTATGAACCGTGTAAAAGTGGATCAAGATTGGATTTTTATGTGGTTTCTGGAGCAATAGACTTTAAATCAGTTGAACATGTGTGTGAGAGCTATATCTTAATCTGAACCGATGTTCCTCAATTTAAATAGCGTCCATCAAACAAGCTTTAGATGGACAGTCATCTCTAAATCGAATCATTTGGTGAATTTGAGTCAATCGGTACACATAAAGGTGGGTCAAATTCAAATAATTTTGGTAGTTAAATTTTCCTGTCGCAAAAAATATATTAGAGCTATGCCTTAAGGGCATTATGATTTTCTTTGCTTTTGCATACAACAACAAACATACCGAAAACCCCGACAGCAAAAAACCGGGTGAAGGACATGTCGGATTTAAGCATGAAACCGACTGTTGAGATTGTACTTATACATAAAATCCGGAATGGCGGTTTTCGGTTTCGACTAGTTTTAAGCGTTGGTTTGTCAGCTTGCCAAAGAGCGTACGTTTGATCTAGCCAGTTTGATATTTGTAAAGTATGTACGTTAAGTCGAAGCACGTCTAGTGGAAGTAGCGCAATGTATGCAAATCCCCTCAAATTATTCTTCCATAACTCTAACTTCCATAACCTAAATTTCTCTATAAAGGTTCGGACACACAGAAGCTTTATTTATTACGCTGCGTATTTGTTGCCTTCCTGCAGTCTAAAAACCATTAAAATAAACGTCCAACACGCCCAATAAATTTATGGCAGTACTTTTTTATGACCACAATGCAATAACATTAATATTTTGTATTTTCAACATATATTTCAGACGCAAATGCAGCGTATGAAAAGAAGCTTTAGTGTGCCCGAGCCTTAACTGGAAAATAATCGAACAAAGCTAGGTTTGCTATACGTTTTATATTTCTGGCCTAGACAACACTAAGTGTTGACTGGCGCCATCTGACATTTCCATTGGAAAGTTTGACATTTTTTTAGCATAAACGTACTCACAACGTTTTGACGTACGACCATTATTTGTGTTGTTTACAGTGACTTGAAAAATCAATTTGGCAAAAAATTGGAATTAACTCGTGAACATTTTCGTGCGCTCATGAACTTAAATCTTTGTATAAGTATGGCTATGAAGCACCATCCTATAGCACTGCGAAAAACTGTTTTAGTGAATTCAATGGTGGCAGACGCCCGCTCGAAGACGAAGGTCGTGAAGGTCGTCCAAAAAACGGCCGTTGTGCAAGAGAACATTGATGCCGTGCGTGAACTGATAATGCAAGCTCGTCATGTAACATACCGTGAGATAGACTCATTCCTTGACATTTCCTTCACCGGCATACATTCTATATTGCATAAACACCTGGTCGTAAAAAAGGGTTGTTCTCGTTGGATTCCGCACAATTTGACAATCGCTCAAAAAAAGGCTCGTGTCGATTGGTGCAAAAAATTTTTGAATAAATACGATAGCGGTGCTTCAAAAGACGTTTATAAGATCGTCACAACTGACGAATCATGGATCTATGCGTATGAGCCCGAAACAAAACAGCAATCGACCGTGTCTGAGTTCTTTGAAGACGAGCCAAATCCATCGAAAGTTGTTCGTGGAAGAAGCACTTCGAAGCAAATGGTCGCCTTTTTCTTCGGCAGAACTGGTCATGTGGTGACTGTTCGGCTTGAGCAACTTATGACGGTCAATTCTAAGTGGTACACCACAATTTGTTTGCCTGAAGTCTTAGGAAAATTTCGAAAAACGAACAAGAGAAGACGAATCATTGTGCACCATGACAATGCGAGCTCTCACACATCGTCTCAAACTAGCCCTGACGTGGCACCCAATGACTTATTTTTATTCCCGCACATCAAGAAAAAATGCGTGGTCAACGATTTTCGTCGACAGAAGATGCTGTTGAAGCGTTCAAAACCCATGTTTTGGATCGGAGTGGAAAAAGTGCTTCGACAATTGCTTTAAGCGCATGCAAAAGTGTATAAATCATGCTGGAGAATACTTTGAAAACCAATAAAACCATTTTTGATGATAAAAATTTTCATTATTTTTTCACTATTAGACCAGAAATATATAATTTTTGGCACACAGAATATTAAAAAAAAGATTTTTTTTTTGTGGTTTTTCCGTTAAAAATAACTCGTAAAAGTAAAATGTAATGGCAAAATTGAAATTTATTTGTTGGTCGTGTATGCGTACTTATATAAACATGAGCGCAAGATGGGCGATATGAGCTATATCGAGAAATCGAAAATCAGTGATGGGTAAAAATAATTTTGGGGGTTATTCTGTTTTTGTTTGTTTAAAGTGTGCGAATTTAGTGTTATCCGTGCTTCAACTTTGACATTCTTGCGTTCTTGTGTACAAACGAATGTGGTAAAATAAACCCCGAAAATTTGTGCGATACTAAAAAATTGTTTTTCTCCATTGTTGTAAAGAAGTTCACATCGCCCAATGAATGAAACAACAAGGGTCTCAAGACAGAATAAAAAACTATTAAATCTAAAATTGAATTTATTTTCATAACTTGGAGTATGACATTGAGCCTGGGTCCATTTGAATAATATAATATCCAAAAGTACTAAGCATTCAGTTTGATAGTGAACATTTTGTATCTGGCTTTCCTTATGTCGGGCTCTCCGTATGTCGAACTCTTTTCGGGATAACGGTGTTCCGAGTTATGGAATTTCGACTGTATTTAAAATATGTACGTAACGTTTCCGATCCTGACCATCCCGGATAATCGACGATCAACTGTGTTTGGTGAATCAATTGTCTGGGTTACTGAATTTAATTAAATTAAATGTTTTACAGTCAATAAAATAGTTAATTGAAAAAATTGTGGAAGCTATAAACGTTTATTATGAAACAAACGAAGCAATGAATAGATTTATTTAAAACAAAATTTTTGAATATACAAAGAACGGGTTTAACCTGAAACATTCCATTCAAAATGCAAACTAGTGGGGAAGTCTAAAATCGGTGCTAGGTCAACCGAACACCTGAATTTAAGCTTGGGATTACTTGTGTCAAAGTCGTATATACCAACCATAACATCCCGGCGCCCTGGCGAACCCTGCACCTTTCTGTGGTACTGGATATTCCAATTAGTTCCATGGTAAATGTTTGTAACAGTCGAAACTAATTAAGCTACCTCCACCATTTAATATACCGATCGACTCTAAATAACTAGCCATGAGGAAAACAAGAAAGTTGAATTGCTGTATTTAATATTTCTAATTTCCAACCTTGAATTTCGGTTTATGGGACGGCATGTAAGTAAAAAGCCTATTAACCACCTTCGTCATGGCAGCACGTGAGCAGTGCCTTCTTAGGCAAATTATTTACATGACCTAGCATAGGCTGCTCTGCTACTTACGATGACAGTAACGGCATCGAGTCCCGCTGTGCTATTTTCGTTAAGCTTACTCGAAACGCTTCATTTGTTTGTCAAGTTTAAGAGAAAGTTGGCGACTGCCTCGTAGGCTGGCTACAGGTGCTAATTGGTGGCAGGGTTCAACGTTTGTCCACGCATGCGTACATTGCAGTCTATGTGAAGAAACGGGTATTTTGTATTATTAATACAAATATTCGTGTTACTCGTATTGGTGTTGGTAATAAATAACAGTAAACATTACGTCGTTTTTCAGCAGTACACTGTGAGAAACTGTATTTGCATCTGCATCATGACCCAATAAATACGTAGTAGCATTTTTAGACCCCTTGGATGAAAAAACAATTGAGCTGCACATCATCATCATTATCGAAGTGATAAACAGGGCTGACGAGTCGGAGTTTTAGAAATTTGGACGATGTCGGAGCAGGAGAATATAAAAGGACACGATTGCGAATAAAGACAAAACATACAAGTTGTCGTCAAAAGAAAAATTAATTTAATTTATTTATGAAAAAATACTCGCGTGCTAAATGATTAGAAATGTTGTTGTTTATCAAATGGGGAATACACAACACCACTCGGTAGACAGCAGTACCAAAGGGTGTCTTGAATCATATACCTTTAATTGACTGTCAAGGAGGCATTAGAATGCCACACATTATTGTCATGATCCAAAACAAAAACAACCATTGTCATACCGGCATTAGTTAATGAGTTATAGTCTTTCAAAAGTCAAAGTTAAGTGCGCGGTGTCTGTTTTGCTTTGTTACGATAATTGCGTCCATATTTACCGGTGGCCCCTTCTTTTGAATATAAGGACAGCTTTGGGTACCTTTCCAGACAGAACTGCAAAATAATTCCAGATTTAGATGCTCAGTAAAATTAAGTTTAACTCTAGTACCCATAGGTCCCTATTGATCCCCGTTTTGTCCATTTAGGCTCTGCAAATATGCCCTTCTTGAGGTATGAAGTGCGCCCCAACTAACAATCCCAACTAAATATTTATAAGAATTCCTTTTCTTCGATCCACCAGGGTCCTAGGTTATATCATGTGGCCGCTTTTCAATGGACGGACTGGCATAGCTACAGCATTAACGACGACCAATAATAAATAAACGGATCAGAGACACTACCCTGTAGGAAATGTCAATAGTAACACTGTACTGAATTACAATCGACTTTGTCGCCAGTACAATTGACCAATTATGGCCCTGCTAATGCTTTCTTCTGTAGACATTTAACATGTGAATCCACTAGTACCCTTGGAGCTATTGATTAGATGGTTCTCATGGAACCATATGAAGACATTGGACCCAGTGAGTCACTACAACATTTAAGTAATCGTTGTCAATACTTATGGAACTTTTTAGTTGACTTCCACACTATTGTCTATAATCTATGTATCTTGTATCATGTGGAGAAGTTGGATTATGGAATCAGAAATAGATTTTAATAGTTGCAGTCAACAGTAATGGATCATCACTAATAACATAAGAAGGGATATACGAGAAACAGGTGCAGTTTTTTGTAAAAATTATGTTTTGTTGAGGGGAATATGGTTAGATTACTTTCATATGATACACATTGTGCGTTACAGCCTTTTTGCGTTGGGACTTTTTAACACGATGAAATTCACGTTCCTCTTTAAAAACTCTAATTTAATTAACAAATTAAGTTGAAGCACATCTATGCAGCTGTCAAATATTTCTGTTTACGTCAAAGGCAAAAAGTGTAGTCACTTCGCTGACAATGTCCACAAAAAATTCAACCAAAATAGACAATAGTGTTGACTTAGAGACAGGCTTCCGACAGGCCATGAACAATAATACTACGTTGTGTTGCAACTGGAATAATAAACTTAGTTACACTTCATCCTTCGGTGTAGGCTATTACAAAATTCCAGTATGACATTGACAGGATTAGGGGATATGGTTGTTGGTGGGGTAGTGTGGTTCGATGGTACGTAATGTACAGAATGTCCAATCACACCCGAGCGTCTCAGCCGATACTATCTACCCATTCATATTTGAAGCGTGATCCAATGAACAGTTTCCCAACAAGGGGACAAATGTGACCATAATAAAGCTACGAGATGATCAAGCAGGATTCAGACCACACCGTAACTGCGTTGACAAAATAAATACCCTACGCATTATAATAAAACAGTCGGTGGAATGGCAATCTCCTCTGTATTTGGTATTCGTCGACTTCAAAAAAGCATTCATCAAGGCATCAAGGGCAAAGGGAGCACCGCCGGAGACAATAAATATTATAAAATAATGTACACCAATTGGAAACTACATGTGCGCCACAATGCAATGACCAGTGAGGATTCTGAGGTGTATGCCGGAGGAAAACAAGGACGCTCCTTGGAGACAAATATACGAGTATAAGTAGAAACGACGCAAGCAATGCGCATAAATAACTCGGCAGACAACCATATAATGATCCAAAACCAACGGATTCAGAATGAGAAGTCCTTCTGCTACTTAGGTTGTATGATTTCGTCAGATGGGGAAGTTGAAGACGAAACAGGAAATAAATTAAATAAAGTGGTCAACGCAAATTTCATTGAGGACGAAAACAAGAATATTTAACTTATGTCTGATACCCACCCTACTACACGACATGCGCATAATAGTCTAGCGATACCAAATCTCCAACGCAGATCGCTGGATTTCCACAAACGAGCCGCCCACAATCTGCCAAATAACAAGAAGGAAGTGGAAATGGATAGAACATTTTTTGCGCAAGCCTCAAGACAGCATCACAAAAATAGCATTAGAGTGAAGTCCCCAAGGCAGCCGACGTCCAGGTCGACCGGGAAATACCTGACAAAGGACAGTCTATAGGAATTCTTTTGTAGAAGCCCTATGTTCCCAGGTGGAAAAAATAAAGGAAAATAAATAGAACAAATAGTAGAAGGGGAAATCTAATCGAAGTGAAACTTTAAATTAAGTTTATATCTCGATTCAAGTCCATATCGGATCTGGGCTACAAATTTTGCCAAATCCGTAAAATATAAGTAAATGCATTGCTAGATACATAGTATGGAGACTCCTTTGTTTTCGTGTACTTAGTTCATAGTTGAAGGGGCCGATTTTTGGGCCTGTATATTACATAGGGAATATACAGGCCCAATTTGGGCAATATCTTAAGGATAAGTACTTATTAAGATTTTTAGGACATTTTATTGTTTCTGACTATCCATGTGTCCATGATAACTGTGGCCGAAATTCGGGCCCAAAAGGCCCGAAAACCGGGATCCAAATTTACTCTTACAAAATCAGTTTGTACTTGTATTCGAAACAAAATGTGGTTGTATCTCTCTTCTTGGCATATGGGTAACAATTGTTAGTGCATTAAGTGCGATTGGCCAATGGCCCATGGCATCAGTTAAGAAAATCTTAAAATTAATGTCATATTCAAATTCGTGAGGAAATTTTATTAGTCTTGGCCGACTCCTAAATTGAAAAAATTTCTAATAAAAAATACATATTTTGATTTGTGAAAACATTACAATGTTTCAAGAGATCAATATGTCCGCAAACATTAGGGTAAGGTTTGAAGGCTAAATTGTAACGGCCATTTATAGGACGTTTAATGCGCGTTTGCCTACAACTTTCAAGAAAATCAAAATTTTTATGTAATATAGCGTAGATGTCCAAAGCGAAGACAAACGGGAGGACAGACATGGCTTGATCATTTTTAACTTTACGTCGATCAGTCATATTTATAAATATATAAAGCGGAACTGATTATGCTGTGACAATTGTTACTTACTGTACTGTGAAAGTAGCTATTAGTCAACAGAATAAAAATTGCACAAAGCCCCTACAAACGTTATCTTTCAAATCAATGAGATGTGCACGATATAATTTTGAACGGTTGCCTGATTTCTCTTCTCCAAAATATCGCCATTATTAAAAGATGAAACGCCGCTGACAAATATTGAATGGTCTAACCAACTTATACACCACCACTGGCTATGCTATTAAAAATTTAATGTAATATACGAGTAAGAATGCTAAAAAAAGAAAGGGAGAAATTCAATATATTTCATGTTTAATATTGTTTTTGGATGAGACTTTGTCTTTTAGTTAGAATCTATGTGATCATGTTAGTATTGGACACTTGTTGGCGAACGTTTTCGTCGTTCAAATAATCACGCCCCACAATCTCCAAATCTAAAAGATGAACTCGGTTAAAATATTCAAAATAAAATATAAATGGTTTCTATCTATGCTGATAAAGACTATTTTCAATCCACCGTGTTAAATTTCAGAATCCATTATTATTTCCTTTGACTGATACAGACGGCCTAGGATTACGAGGGCGGCTCGGAAAGTTCTTAGCCTGTCAATGAAAGAGAATAGTTAGTTTTTCAAAAATATTTTTATTTTTCAATATAATCTCCTGAAACTTCAATACACTTAGTCCAACGCTTATCTAGCAATTCTATCCCTTGATTGAAATAGTTTTCCTCAAGGTCTTTAAAATAGTTGTTTACAACTGTAATTGCATCTTCATTTGAGGTAAAACGCTTGCCAGCAAGGATTTTTTTTAGATTTGGGAACAGGTAAAAGTCACTGGGAGCTAAATCAGGACAATAAGGTGGGTGGTCAAGCAACTCGTACTTTAATTCGTTGATTTAAGCCATTGTTAAAACACTCTTGTGCGCTGGTGCGTTGTCTTGATGAAAAATTATTTTTTTGGGTTGTAAGCCAGGACGTTTTTCTCGAATTTGTACATTTAATTGATCTAAAAGGTTGCAATAGTACTCTGAATTTATTGTTTTACCCTTTTGCCGATAGTCAATCAATAAAATACCTTTGAAGTCCCAAAAAACCGCTGCCATAACCTTACCAGCCGATTGAATTGTTTTTGCTTTATTTGGGGCACTTCCTCCAGCTTCAGTCCATTGTCTGGATTGTTCTTTTGTCTCTGGAGTATAGTGGTGGATCCATGTCTCATCAACAGTTATGAAACGACGCTTAAAATCCATTTTATTTCGCTAAAAACGATCGAAACAAGCTTGAGAAATGTTCATTCTTATGCGTTTTTGGTCGACTGTTAACAATTCCAGCGCCCATCTTGCAGAAAGCTTTTTCATCTGTAGTTCTTTATGCAAAATTAAATGGACTCGATCATTTGAGATGCCCATGATATTAGCTATTTCACGCACTTTTATTCGTCGATCATTTAATACCATATCATGCACTTTGGCTACAATTTCTGTTGTTGTTGCTGTTTTTGGACGTCCACTACGTGGTTCATCTTCAATGCTTGTACGACCACGTTTAAATTCAGCAACCCAATTTTTTACTGTTGCATATGAAGGAGCACTTTCACCTAACACATTCACCATATCATTATGAATTTCTTGTCCCGATAAACCTTTTTTATGTAAATATTTAATGACACCACGCATTTCTAATTTTTCCATTGTAAAAAAATCGCGGATGCGTCTTTTGTGAACACCTGTTTCTATATGAAGGAGTTGCCAGATCAAAATTTAACATGTGTTCATAGCAGAGATGGAAGTTTCCAAAACACTTAATTTTTTTCTGTTTATACCGCGCTTTTTGTGCTAGGCTAAGAAGTTTCCGAACCGCCCTCGTATAGAAGTATAATTAAGACTTAAAGTCAAATGTTTGACTATTACAAAAAATCAGAAGTCGACTGGTAGACTTTTCGACTTTTTAGTACAAAAAGTCAATTGAAGAATTTTTTTTTCTTTGGGAAAATTAAATTCCACTATTTTGGAATAAAAAACAAGTTTTCTATGTATAAAAAACTTTTATTTACAAAATCAAGAGTGATTAAAAAACTAATAAAGTAGTTTTGTACATTAAACATGTTAAAGTTTTTAAAAACGTTCAAAACAACGTTTTTTTTAAAGCAGTCGATTAATAAACATGGTACCACGTGTCCGCATCAATTGATTTAGAAAAGATAATCATATTTAAATTTTGCGGAGACATTTGGCTACGAATATGAGTAGCAAAAGGTACTGCATGCGAAAATAATCTCTCACAGGGGACAAAAGTGGCAACGATTGACGAAGAGTTTTATCCACTGTTCTCCATATAGTAAGTATTGGATAAGGGTTTGTTTTACGACAGATAGTGAGTGCTTTAATCGTTTTGGCACCATTTTGGCTTTTTATTGCGCCCAGTGCTTACACTCTTGTCAGGGAACCACCATCCTTTTCGAAATCCTTTTCGTTGGCCTTGGAAGTCACAGTCTCTTCGGCCACATCAACATCGGGTAAATGGGTATCAATAGTTCAATCAAAACAACTTGTTATACAGCTGAATATTATTTCAGTGTTAGTATACTTACCGACTTGATTGATTGCTCTGGATGAATCTAGAACATTTGTGAAGGCATACGTCTTAACATCAACCTATGTTGCGACTACAATAAAATAAAACTTATATGTATTTCTCAATCGGCGAAAATAAATGAAAGCGCATTATAAATTCACGAACTACGCATTGTTTGGATGACAATTAAAACTATTTAAAGTTAAAATAAAAAGATGACATGAATAAGTCGACTTTTAGACTTTTTTAAAAACAAAAAGTCGACTCTGACGTTGTTGTACCCAAAAGTGCACCGACAGGAACTTACAACAATATTCAATATTTCGACTAAAGCCAAAGACGAGAAATTGTTGTAGTTTGCCGAAATGAGCTTCTACGAGAATTTGAGGAACAAAAGAACCATTTTGGGAGAGATGTTTTTGCATTTAACGTGTCCGAATTTGGTTTTTTTTCTGTGTTTCATCTTGTAAAATTTATCGTCTTTGCGGCAAATGAGAACCAAAGACGATTAATTATACAAGATGTTCGATGTGCTTCTTCTTTGCAATAATGTACACATATTCTCGTAGTATATTTTTCCGCATTCAATTGTACAAAATCACTCACTCGAACGCTAGAAGGACAAAATTGAAACACAATAAATACAGAAAACACTAAATTCTCACACTTTGCACACACAAAAACAGTATTCCCAAAATGATTTTTACTCAACTCTGTTTTTCGATTTCTCGATAAAGCTCAAGTCGCCCAACTTGCATAATTTATCGTCTTTGAGGAGAACTACTTTTTTGAAAGTAAGCCTTTGCCAAATATACATTTTCCAACATATTTGCGATTTCGTTTTCGGCTAAATTTACACAATTAAATGCTTTCTTAATGAAATGCTAACAACGGGACATGCTAATAACTTGATTTCTGCAGGTCTGTATTTGTGTAAGTGTTGAAGACCGATGCATTTTTTCCTAACACAACTGTCAACTTAAAAAAGTTACAAAACCAAAATAACATTGCAATGTCTTCATGTGTAGACAAAAATATTGACTGACGTTCATTCAAACCAATTAACGTCAATTCAAGATGTTTACGAGTTTTGACAGCTTTCGCTGAAAACTAAATTTATGTAGACATAACAGTAAAATACTTAAGGCAACATTACCGAATTCCGTTTTGAATGCTTTTCTTTTGAGTTTTCATTATTCAGCGAAGAAACAAATATTGAAAAATTTAATTAGATCAGCATAAATATGCCACCACAGTTTTTTTCGAATTTTCAAAACGCATATCTTCGAAACTTTTTGGTTTTTGGCTGTGCTTGAAGAATATTTACATTTGTTACCACTATTGTAATTCCTGTGGTAAACAAAAAAAACGTTTCACAGAATTTTAACTTCGGCTAAAACAATTATTAATTTGAGTTTATATTTTAGAAGTTAAAACAAATAAAGTTTAGTAGAAATCGTTGATCTTTGTAGTTGTAAAGGATTACCCATTTAGATTCTATTTTAAAAGTAAATACAGTGTACCAATAATGTCTTTTCAAAGCAAATAAAAACTTGTTATTAAAAAAATCGTGCAATGTTGAGACGTTTTTCAAATGTTTTAATGCCGTTGTCTTTAAAAAACATTTCCTCAAATATAGCAAGTAGAACTAACACATTATAAAAATTCAGTTGAAAGTTATTAAAACTAAATGATACACAAGTTCGCTTATTATCTTCCAATAATGTCGTACACTTCAGCTTACTTAAATGTTTTTCGCAATTTTACTGATTGTTGTTTTGGAAGAGTTTGGCATAGGATTTTTTTAAAGCAAGCGCAATTAAACGTCGTTTTTGCTAAAGAAAATGTAAAATATCACTAGAAAATCGTTATCGGTTAAATTTCCATATTTAGAATAAAAAATCTTACGCGGAAATAGCTCACCTGGTATCCCTTTATCTGTTGAACTCGTAATTTCCATACACTGATCGGACGCTTTAAATATGAAGGTCCTGTTGAAAGTAATCTTACGTCACGGAGATCTGCTGCAAGTCATGCGCATGACCGACACGGATCCACTAATCAGAGCGCAGAGTATTACCACAGAACTGCTTAAATCGAACCAAAATATTTTTCATCGCAAAAAAGTTACGAGCAAGAGCAGTGAAAAACATAAAGAAACTCATTTGTAAATTCATTGATTCGTTCAACGTGTTTGAACTTCGCCCGTATATACGAAGACCGTTTCTCGAGGTCTGGAGAACCGTTATATCTTCAAATACAACATTTTTGGTTCCGACAGCAGAAGTAAAGTGTGGAAAAAGCCGAGAGAACATGGTGGTATTAGGGCCAAAGCACTAATACCAACTGTAGAACATGGTGGTGCTGACGTATTATTATAGGGAAACCAGTGGAGACATTTATATATAAATTGAAGGAATGAAGGATCATCGTGCATACAACATTTTCTAAGAAGAAAGCCACACGCAGAAAAAAAGTATGTTTGTGGTGACAATATTCGAAGAGGATAATACAATTGTTGTGTGTATGGTTGTGGTACAACAATATTATGATCCTTACGATAATAGTATGATTCAAATACAACCATACTATGATCCTCACAATCATACTTTAATCCTCACACAATAGTATGATTCACACATAACCATACTATGATCCCCAGAACCATAGTATGATTCACACTCAACCATACTATTATCCCCACAACCATAGTATGTTTCACATGCATTCATAGTATGATCCTCATAAACATAGTATGATTCGCACGTTACCATGTTATGATCCCTACAACCATAGTATGATCACACACAAATATACTATGATCCCCAGTATTGTTTTTTAGAATTGGGTTAACTTGTCAACAATAGATTTGAATTATGAAAATTATTTAAAAATACATTAAATTCAAAATTATAGAAGTGATTTATTTGACAATAGAAAAAATCAGTTTAAAAACGTTTTTATTAAAAATATTTCAGTTAAACAAACCCAAAGCAGGTTGTTTGAAAACTTTTAATTTCCATATAAAAAGTACTATTATTGCATTAGATCCGTAACAATAACATCGTTCTAAAAAGCATTTTTAAAAGAGGAAAAATTACAATCATACAGTATGATTGCCGTTTTCATATTATTGTTAACATAAAACCCAAAAAACAATACTTTTGTTGTACGAACCATATTTATATTGCTGTTACAACCATATTTTCATTATTAAATTTTCCAATAATGCTACTGTTACCTTTTAACAATATTAATATTGCGGCAATCATACTATTGTCAAAATTAAATTCAGTAAACCATACTATGGTTGCGACGAATATACTTTTATTGCGGAGAACATATTATTATTGCCGTGATCATATAGTAGCCATGTTTTTTCTCTGCGTGCAGAGAACAATTTTTGTTTCCAGCCAGATAATGACCTAAAGCAAACGGCGCGTAACCCTAGAATGTACTTATACTTGGCAATTAAACTTGTGGAATCAATACATCAATCACGACAACCATAATGTCGTTATTAAAAAGGGTGGGTAACTACTGCATGACATCAAAAATAACATTATATAGCTACTTTTGACATCAAGATAGGTATTTTTTACATGAATTAATAAATGACTTCGTTTTTTGTTACTTTAAAAAGAATGGTCAAATAAACGAATCTGCATTATAATTTCTTTAATAATATTTTTACTTTATTTGTATTTTATCACAAAAGTTTTAACTAGCTTCTGTACACAGACATTATTGGTACACTGTATATTTTTGGATATAAGAACATTTTTTTTTCCATAGGATGGAAGTATATACAAGTTTGTTAGTCCGTTTGTAACACCTCGAAATACTTATGTATATCCGACCATATAAAATATATGTTTTACCTTTTTATTATTGAACATTATAGAACTTTATTTAATAAAAATAGAAAAAGTCTTCCTCAGCGCACCCAGGGTATTTTTGAGGCCAGTCGGCTACAACAATTTAGTTATATATTTATACTTCTTTGTGACTATATACGTATGTATTACACATAAATATTAAACATAATAAACTGATATACAAGAAGAAGCGTATTAGTATTACAAAAATTATATGAGAAGCACTTCAAAACTTTGAGATAAGTACGATTACTCTTTAAGATTATTTTTAAGCATTGATTTGTAATACGTATATATACATAAGTATGTGTATTAAGACGACCTAGCCAAGTCTAACTGTACAATAATATCCAAACGAAAAACGCTAGAGTCTTTAAACTTACCAGATATTGGTCTAATAGTCGGCGATGGGTTGGTATTGAAAATTGCCCTAATCTGAAAAAGTTTGCCTTTGAAGAAGAAAAAAATTTTAATCCCTACAACTTTAATATTATTGTACCACAACCATATGCCCAACAATATTATCATGGTTCTCGAATATTGTCACCGCAACCATACTTTTTTTCTTCGTGTAGGTAAGTTCGTTCTACCGCTATCGTGCTTTTAACAGAGACACCTGCGGCCCGGGCATGACTACAACGATCAGTAATATATATACAAAATTATTGGGTCTACAAACAATATTTCGTGACGTTGAAAACGGAATGACCAATTTAGTATACTATTTCATCCTTCAGTGGAGGGTGTAGAAACAATAAAATTTTTGCACGAATATAAATACAATATTTATTTTATGACTCGACTAAATTAATGCCCATATGTCGTCTAAGGTCCCCAGGGCTCGAAAATAGGTTTTTTCAAATATGAACATATGGTTACTCAGAAACCTTGGAATTTTCTTCCATATCTTACTATGCACATAACTTTTGAGATTTGTCTAAATTTCGGCTACGGATCTACGTTCCCGAGGGATCAAAAAATCGGCCACTTCAACAATAGGCAGGTATGTAAGTACACAAAAACAATAATTTTCGTCATGAATCTGAATATGACATTAAGCCTACGATTTGGCTGAGTTGGAGGGAGGCTCTGACCTATCGGCTAATGGTCCACAGAGCCCCGATAATAAAGTCCTGTCAACCACAAACAACCACAACCTGAATACTGCTAACGCTATACTGGAACACAATCAATGTTGGAGATTACTAAAGCTCCGTGATTGCGGCCAAACGAATTAATTAAGGTACCTTACACTTGTTTAAGTATTTGCCTAACACTTCATAGTTTTGTTGTGAACGAAGAATAGTTAAAACGGATACTGTTAGTTTCGACGCATTTAATACGGGCCCAACAATTAGCCTTAAAGAATGGACCAGCGGCATATATGGGCATATGGATACTCAAATCTACACACATTTCGTAATATTACGAATTATGAACCCAAGGGGCCAAGAAAAGCCGGACACTTTGAACACGTTTTAGTAGCAAACCGACGTTTTTACTTGCTCTAAATGGACTTGGACACATTTTCATATTGAATAGCGATTGTAGTACTACGCTTTAGATTGTAATTCGCATATACGGTCAAATTCTACTACAACTTGCATTTTAACGAAATTTTAAATTCGGAACGAGATCGCATTGAACTAAATTTTGATTGTCTATCCAGCCCGACAGACGGTCATGGCTTACATCAATTAAACTTTCTCCCAGTATCAAAGTATGCTTACACTCCCAACGTGCCGGGAGAAGGTATCCAAATAATCATTCATCAAAAAGGTAATGAACAACAAACTGGAGAGGGCACGGGCAAAAGAATAGCTTAAGGGTATATTTTCAATCCGTGTTGAACCCAGAGTGAATATTTGACTGATATTTGCGAAAACTAACAAAGAAAAATCGAATTAATCATCTCATGACGGAATGGCAACGTTTCATTTGAATCCACAATATTAGACCGGAATATCAATGATTCCCACAAAGACTAGAATTGCAAAAACCACCTTCAAATTCATTCACATCACTCGTTTATTCGAGATTTTGTACAATTTTTAAAAATCCAATTTTTCTCCATCAATTGGAAGGTTCCCTAAAAAAATCGTTCTCGCAGATACTCGTATTGAAACGCAAATGACTGAAACCACAACAACATCTAATTAAATATTCGCTACAACAGTACGGCCACCAAAAAACAAAAGGTATTGCTGGAAAAAGCCAACTCGAAATTGAATTGACAAACACGCCTGGGGACGTTGGTGGGTTGGATGGTATTGAAATCTATCGAATATGGAAGAAACGAAAAAGTGAATTCGCTCATTATACGCGTGCATTCCGGGTCGTATTAGAGAGAAATAAAAAGTCATTGTCTTGGGCCCGAAAATTAAGAGGCCCTAGCTTGTGGATTTCCTTATTGTATTAAGTAGATACTCGTACGAACAGAAATAATATTAAACCCTCTGCCACTTTTAAGGCTACAATAAAAAAAAATAGATACTTGATTTTTTGATTTTGCATTGGTAGGCAAGTGGATTTCATATATTTGTTACTAGTAAAGAAAGAAATACTCTCAGGGAATATTTACCAATTGTCGAAGCACTTTTTCGACTCCGATTGAGACACCCCAAAAACATGATTTTTGAACGCTTCAACAGCATCTTCTGGCGACGAAAATCGTTGACCACGCATTTTTTCTTGATTTGCGGGAATCAAAAGAAGTCATTAAGAGCCAAGTCAGGGCTGTACGGCGGATGACCCATCAATTCGACGTTTTGGACGGTCAAAAAGGCGCTGGTTTGAGCCAGGCAGCACTTGGTGTTGCCTAGGGCAGAAATATATATAGCAACTACATACTACATATTTATTTTGCACCCACACATTCTAAACGTTATAAGGTAGTAAAAAAGGTAAAAAGGTTAGTAGTTATGTACCTTGTACATTACTCCATTATAATTACAATAATTCGCTTATAAAGAACCAACATTTCTAATTGAACTCGTATGCATATTTTACACGACTTCGACCACGATATCAAATAAATTACATTTAAATTTTTAAAACGAAGCCTATTGTGCATCTTTTTGTTTCAATTTATCACAAAAATAGTTCTCAGTACTTATTCCTGCTAAAATTTTCAATTTCATCTCATTATTACCCATTCCTGGCAAAA
The DNA here is from genome assembly GCA_963513945.1 of Hydrotaea diabolus. Lineage (NCBI taxonomy): Eukaryota > Metazoa > Arthropoda > Insecta > Diptera > Muscidae > Hydrotaea > Hydrotaea diabolus. The sequence continues at coordinate 110,176,695 of OY740717.1, forward strand.
AATTGAAAATGTAAAGAGAGAACCGTCAAAACATCGCTTAAACTTTCAATCCGTTCGACTTTGGAATCTCTCATCTACAACCTCGTGTCTTGTCGCCCGTGTCGCAGCCAAAAATCGCCATGTGTTGTGAGAAGTGAAAATGGAAGACCACAAACCTGCACAATTCCGTCTACATTCTATTAAGGAACAAGCACGGAACTTCTCTCGAATCATTGATCTGTTTACGATGTAATTTTTGAAACAATGACTGGGCTCAGATATAGATCTCCTACTGGTAAGTAAAGTCGCCGGCAATTACGAGGTGAAACCTGGGATCCAGTGAGAGATAGTCATTTACGCCGACCCACATATGGCCAATTCTGCACTGTGAAGTCAGACTTCAGGGCCCGATGAAGTCTCAATCCGATACCGTGTTCCTACATACTTGTCCACATGTACACAATCCGATGTTTGGCTCCTAAAGCCCAAATATGAGCATAAACTCGTAGCATATGTAAATATGTAATTTACGCACACCTTTGTATGCACATCCATCCACACATACGAACTTAAACGTTTATGCATAATAAATACAATAATCGAAGCAGATTTAAATGTAGATATGTTTGTGTGTCGGCATTTAATTACGTTTGCTGAACTGTGTTTTGTAGTCGTCTGTGCAAAGAAAGCAGAGAAAGAAAAGTCTCACATAATAACAAATTTCGTAATGACCCCAATAAAGGCGGACGGACGGACGGACGTACATCGAAATGGACGGACACGCAATTCACACAATCAATCCATCTTCTTAAATGCCCACCACCGAATGATAACTCTTGCAAAAAATACACTGACGGAAATAAGTATGGGCTCACTGTGTGCTTCTGTTTGCCTAACAGGTATTTTTGAGCAAGGATTTTGAAGTGATCTTGCCCAGGCAAAAATAGACGCCGGCTGAGAGCTTCGAGTAGTACTAAGAGGTGATTCATTTAGAAAATTAATTTTAAATAAAACTTTAAAAATAGAATTGGATGTCGAAATCTGTTGTGACTCGAAAATGAATTCAGTCTTATGACGTTTGTATTCTGCCACGCCTAATTTTACCATAAAAGACATCAAACAGTGGATTTTTTTTCTGAATTTAACGATATTTCGAGATTCACTTCGAGTTGTTCCTTAGATCAAATGCGGTATTTTTGTTTATTGGCGTTTTTAAGCCCTCAGCAGGTTAAGAAATAGCTGTAGAGCCTGCCTTGTAACCATAGCTAATGCATTTTACCAGTTTTTGCTGATGCTGATCCTGAAGGGAAACAACAAAAGTCTAGAACCAGAACAAAAACTGCCTAGCTGTAGAATTATCAACACACGCTTAAGCTCGAGGAAGATAGTTGTTACCAGGGGAATACGAGTACCTAGGGGAGAGTTGTATCTCCTCTCCAGTGGTTTCTTTTAGTTAATGGCATTCTAGAGAGTTTGAGCAAAGAGGCTTGAAAGCTAGATGGACGTTTGAATGGTGTGGAACTTAAGGTGGCATGTTGTAACTTCAAAGGACATTACGACGCCACATAAGGTCCAAAGACCGAATGCAAACTAGCAAATGTTGCCAAGTACGTAGAAGTATTTCTGAACTAAGACATGACAAAATGCCGGGACCTATGCATGGATAATACATTTTATAGAGAGCATTTTACAAGGTTTAGAGATTTATCTGTTACTCGCAAAGCCGCCTTCGTTTACGAGGTGGGAACACCGACCTTCTAAGTCGTCCGAGCTTGCAGTCAAATTGTCCAAATACTTTTCAGAACATATATAAGTAAGTAGTAATAACGATATGGACTAACTGCAAAGGTGCACTTTGTTGAGACTAAGGCCCAAAATACAAGTTACCTCCCTCAATTTCAGCCAATACGAGTATAACGAATTTTTACTCGTAGAACTAATATTTACTCGTAGAAAAATGTATGGTTGGGATAACAGTATTCGAAGAGCATTTTACTATTGTTGGGTAAATGGTTGTGGTACAATAATATTAAGATCCTCATAACAATAATATGATTCAAATACAACCATACTATGATCCTAACAACAATAGTATGATTCACACATAACTATAGTGTGATTCATACGCAAGCATAGTATGTTTCACATACAACCATAGTATGATACTGACAACTATGATTTCACACGCAACCATGTTATAGTCCCTAAAACCATAATATGATCACACACAATTAAACTTTGGCCCCCAATATTATTTATTAGAATTGGGTTAAGTTGTCAACAAGAGATTTGAATTATTAAAATTATTTAAAAATGCATTAGAGTCAAAATAATAGGGGTGATTTATTTAACAGTAGAACAAATCAGTTTAAGAAAACCTAAGCGTTTTTATTAAAAAGCAAAGCCAAAGCAGTTTGTTTTAAAATTTTAATTTCCTTATAAAAAGTGCTATAGCATTGTTCTAAAAAGCATAATCAAATGAAGAAAATTACAATCATTACAATGTAAACATAAAACCCCATAAAAAACAATGCTTTTGTCGCACCAACTATATTTATATTGTTGCTACAACCATATTTTCATTTTATAATTTGGCAATAAAAATTTTGTTTCAACAATATTAATATTTCCATAATCATATTATTGTTAAAATAAAATTAAAAAAAAAACCATGTTATAGTTAAGACGAAAATACTTATGTTGCAGGAAACATATTATTGTTACCGTGACCATATACTCGTAGTAACCATGTTTTTTCTCTGCGTGTATCTTTATAAAAATTCTATCTGCTAACATTGTGAAATTCTATCTGCATGACTTTGTGACACTTTTACAAGAACGTTACGTTTATGGACCTCATGACACATTGAGAATTATATCGTGTTTACAAGACCTATGAAATTCACATACTTAGTAGGGACATTAATACTGTTACACACGTTTTATGCTGTAAAATAAAAAGTGCTGAATGTTTTTGGACCAAATATTTTTTAATAAATTTATTGTTGTATATTGTATCCAAAAAGAATCTACTTATTCGAAATGTCCACCATTTGCCTTTACACACGCCTTAAGTCGCACTGGCCAATCGTCAATAGCTGCACGAACCTCTTCCATTGGAAAATTGTCCACTGCTCGAACCAAAGCAGTCTTAAGAGATCCAATGTTGAGGTATCTTTTGTGACAAACCTTGTCCTCCAAAACCGTCCACAATTTGTTATCCAATGGGTTCAAATCTGGACTGCCTGAGGTCCATTCTTCAGAGGAAATGAACGCTGGCAAATTGTTTCGAAGCCAGGCCTGGGACGTTTTAGCCTTATGGGCCGGCGCAGAATCCTGCTGGAAAGTCCATTGCTGGTGTTGGAACAGGGAATTGTTAAGAGGCTTCCAAAACGGTTTCTTGATAAACTTTGGCCGATGTTTTGACTCCTCGTTCGCAGAAATGCAGGTCGGTGAACCCATCGTAAGAGACACCCCACAAAACATGACTGAAGCTGGGTGATGATCCTTTTCCACCCTTGGGATAAGTGCAGATGCTTCCTTAGATGACCGCGCATACACTCTATCATTTTGCTTGTTAAATTTTTCCTGTCGTTTGAAAGCACCAAGTCCCAAGTCTTTTTTAATGATTCGACTCATAGACTTTTGCGTGATATTCATCTCACGGGCCATGATTTTCTGTTTTCGGAGCGGATCTCTGTGAATTCTTGATTTGACATCTTTGATGACATGCGGTGTTCGAAAAGAGCTCGGGCGGCCCGACCGGTGGCGGTCTTTTACATCTCCAGTCTCCTCAAACAGTTTTATGCATCGGTAGACGAACATGCGGCTAATCCCTAGTGGCCGGAGCGTTTTGAAAATATCGCGATGCGGTTCTCATTATCTGACCACTCCATGATGAAAGTTAAAACAATTTTAAAATCCCCTTACAGACTAACGCTATTGAGGTTAGCTTTCAAAACCCATATGACATTAGCGGGGTATATTCAGTTCTTATATTGAAATGGGTGTGTTCAATGTTGTAACAGTATTTATGTCCCCACTAAGTACATATCTAAAAAAAGGTTTCTCTTTACTTACCTATATAATAACATTTTATGCAAATAAATAATTTTTTTTCTGCGTATCTTACTGCATACGAGTATATACTTTTAATTTAAGGCCCAACAATTTAAAAAACAGTTTTATATGTTTTTCAATAATTTACAAATGATGTAAAGCATCCAGAAGGATGATCTTATTGCATAACATAAAAAAATGTTCCCACATAAAGTTTTATCATTTTTGATCAACTTCGTGACACTGTGCGACCTGTCTACGTTCGTCGAAGATCTTTAAGTATGAATGTGTAGCTTTGAGTAGCGTTTGTATTCGTCAGAAACTCATTCATTAGACGGATACAAGAGTGGAAACATCTTTACACTTTGTCTTAATTGAATTCGACACACTAACTGATCCTCAATGGCTCGAGTCATTAGTTTTACAAGTGTTTCTTTGCACGTGTCGTAGTAGTATCAAACGTCCATAATGTAAATTAATGGAGTGATTTTGATAGAAGATAGTCTTAATAGGGGCTTCTAGGGGCAACTGAAAGTGAGATTTCTAAAAACCGAGTAATAAACATACTTGGGATTAAAGCAAATAGATTTGATTTTAATACCCTAACCCTATGACTCAGTGTTGATGTATGTACGAGTAACATCTTAAAAGAAAGGAATTAGACCCTATATTTATTATACCTGTTAGTTCTTACTAACACCGCGTCTCCTGTGCACTCCACATATAGAAACGGAGCGGAGATCACACCACCAAGCACTTCGATGGTTTTGAAGGAACACATTTATTTACTAAAATTTAGACCTTACTCTACTTAAACTAAATATACATACTGAAGAAAAATGCATACACTCAAAATCCCAAGTACCCTACGGGTGATCGCCGGAGTCCGCAGCATGCTGGCGTGCTCCCTCATACAAGCTAATAATTCTCAAGAATATCGAGAATACGTCATAAATAGATTACTTATTTTGTGTGTTCCTTAAGTTAATCGACCTTTCCAAAGAACAACTGAACATTACCGATCGATTCAATCTCTGTATCTGATTTAAATGAGTAATGCCCGTCTTGGTACATTATAGAGGTTTGGAATAGAAGTTGGTCCAAGTTTTGATAGCATACAAATTTCTTTCCTAGAACATCTTCCAAAACCCAGAAGTCAAATATTTAATCGAATTCTGAATAAAGTTGGTCCAAGTTTTGATAGCATAGAAATTTCTTTCCTAGAACCTCTTCCAGAACCCAGAAGTCAAATATTTAATCGAATTCTGAATAAATTTCTCAGAGATCTTTATAAGCGAACAATACGTGATTCATGTGAAATTGGACTATATCGGTTTATCCCCTCTAGAAATTACAACTTAACCCCTACCGATCAAAAATTTAGTATACTACGTTATAAGCGCCCAATAATTAACTCTGGTTAAACTGGATCATATCGGTTCATATATTCCCGGTATAAAGCCATGTCGCAAGAGGCCTACAATCGCTACTAATCGCAGTGAAATTGGACCAAAAAAGGACACATACGGCCTCGACAAGTTGCTCCCTTATGATTTACCACTCTAAATTTCACATATGTGTGAATAACTTATACGGCGGCGGCGGTCCCAGAAGTATCCGACAAAGGGGCAACAATACTAAGTTTTCACAGATCAACAGTGTGCAAGACTATCATGCGAACAACTCAAGTTCGATATTTGGTAGCGGCAGCATTTGGCGCCTATTAAATGCCGACTACTTTACGAATCAATAATTAATCCCCTTAACCATATTTCCTCTTTTTTATAAAAAAGAGGAAATATTGGGCTAGATTGAGTTTTTTTTTCTTTCAACTTCTATGGTCTTTTGGACATAATAAAAGGAGGAAATATTGGGCTAAATTAAGTTTTTTTTCTTTCAACTTCTATGGTCTTTTGGACATAAATTTCCAAATTTCATAAGCATCGTACGACCCGATCTATGGGAGTAACGGGTAAAGGAACAATCCTTTTTTATTTTCGATGCCACATATTAATATATGTGGCATTCTTATTATTAATGGCGGATCTGGGGTCGATAATTCCACTACTATCTCAGTGTTGTCACTTCGCAACTATCTTTCGTCGCAACGTTTCTTAAACAGTTTCAACCATACGTTGTGCCTTTGTTAGTTCCCCTTCGGACCGTATACATACTATTCGCAATGTCTGAAGCAGCTAGCTCCCCGCCGCCGTGCTTTCAGCGGACATGCGACAACGAATAGAAATGGCTTGTCATCCATCGTCAACGAATCTTGTCATCAACGAACGAGACGTTGTCGGCAGCACACTTTCGAGAATCGGATATTGGGGAGCCGTCACACACCAACGGCGAAACGTGCGTCTACCAGAAGGTGATGTGTTTGCTTTATCTTTGCTGACTTACTTCCCCCCCCCCCCCCCCCATACGCGTAGGACAAACAACAACAAACCTGATCTAATTAGATTCTGAAGCAATCTTGCAAAAATTGCTGTAATTTTACTTTCTTGATTCAAATAAAGACTCAGAAAGCATAATAACGGACATAAAGGTTTTGAAAATTTTAAATACGTTGTGTGATCATTTCATCAGATTGGAATGGCTATTATATTGCGCAGCACTGTATGTACCTATGTGGCATTAGATCAGCTTTATTTGTCAGACTGATTGCGAGTCTATTAAATCAAGTTTTTAGTAAATTTATTTGTTTTATAAATATTTACATTTCCTTAATTTTATATTGACATTTCGCCACTGAACTTGAAACGGCATGACCACGATCAATGACTCCATTGTTTGTAGTAACGCTCTTTTCGGAATATCAGATTTTTATGATTGCTTCGTAAGCCTCAGGTGGTTCAGTATAAAAACATAAACGTTTGGATTACATAAGCATTTTTTAAATATTCTTCATTGTTTTTGCTTCAATGTTGAAATTGGGTTACTTCGAATTTGTGATATGTAAATTTTTGAATTTCTTTCTACGGCACAGACAAATGAGGAATTCGATGTTGCGATTGGGATGAGAATTGGCGACTGTTTAATAGGGAATAGGGGGACGCCGTGGTGTGATGGTTAGTGTACACGACTAGCTCACATGTAAGTCTAGGTACGAATAAGAACAGCTAACATTTTCCAGCGGCAGGTTTATTCCCTTGTGAATGCGGGATACTTTCCGATTAAGCGTTGAACAGTGGCTCAGGGCATTGCATTTTTTCTCCCTTACTGGTCCAATTCTAGACTTCCTGAATTACTCGTATCTCTTAAGCATTAGTTTAAATTTGTATGGTTTTTTTCTTTTTGTTTGTATTTATTCGGTCTTTTATCATTATTATGACTTGAAATGTACTGTTTCTAAGCCTGTCAAGGTTTTTCTTCAGCAGTCTTAAACAACGATTACTTCGGCAACAAATCATATGACTTATACGGTAGACTCATTTGAATTCCTGAGAATTAGCCTCTGCGTATAGGCTTCGAACTGAGCGTACAGCAATCTTCAAAGCGCAATATCATTTCATTATGTTTTAAAAAAGTGTAGCGAACAATCTGATCAGCATTTCAAATACCAAAACAAAAATTTTATTTAAGCACCGATTTCAAAAATCTTAACGCAATTATTCTATCAATAATTGATTCGCTTTATTAACAAATTGTTCTAGGCCTATACGATACTTAATACAATTCAATGTTTAAGGCAAATCCCTTTTCAGCTTTAAAATTACAACTTAATTATTAAATGAGTATGAATTAATTTTGTAAAATGTATGAATTTTGTAAAAAAAAATTCTTAAAATACAAATACCTTATATTTCGGATCCTGATAACACTAAAGTAGTGTTCCCAGATGCAAACTGGAATTTCCATTGGAAACTTTGACATTTTTTTAGCATAACTTCACTCAGAACGTTTTGTCATTTGAGGGCGAATTGTTTTGTTTACAGTGTGTTGAAAAGTTCATCTCAGTCAAAAAATGGAATTATCCCATGAACATTTTCGTGCGCTGATTTTTTACGATTTTCGGCGAGTGTTTAAATCAACTTGTTTCGATTTTTGGCGATGAAGCACCATCAAAAACCACTGTTTATCGCTGGTACCAAGAGTTCAGTTCGGACGTCGTTCGCTCCAGGATAAATTTCGTAAAGGACGTCCAACTTCGGTCACTTTGCCAGAAACCATCGATGCTGTGCGTAAACTGATTAAACAAGACCGACATGTGACCTACCGTGAGATTGAGACATCCTTGGGCATTAGTATGACAAGCATCAATAAGATATGGCATGTTCATAATTTGACGAATGCTCAAAAAAAGGCTCGAATGGATTGGTGCAAAGAGATGTTGAAAAAGTATAACTGCTGTAGCTCAAAGGCAGTGTATAACATTGTCACAGGTGACGAATCATTGATCTATGCATATGAACCCGAAACAAAACTATCAAGACGAGCCAAATCCAACAAAAGTTGTTAGCGGAAGAAGTACATCGAAGCAAATGATTGCGTTTTTTTCCAATGATATATTTTGATATTAAAAGACTTCATTAACTTGTTTAACTTGACTTTTACAAAATCAGTATTAGTGGAGACGTACCATGTACTGTAGACGTTATTACCAAGTATAAGCTTTAAAACTTTATTTTGCAATACTTAAAGCCACTGAGGAAGCATTCGTATTTTTTGTTCCAGGCGGGGCTACATAAAATGTCACAGCTTGAAAAGCTACTGTAAATATCAGCATTTTACTGTCAATGTTTAACGCCGAAGATCTACTTATAAAAAGGTAAAAGGTTCTAGTCAGTTTGTTTCATTTATTTAAATATACGAAACTAGGTCTTTATATAAGTAAGCAAGTTTTGAGTCCAAAATAACTCTTAGATACAGGGTGGCTAATGAAAGCCTCTATTAATAAAATTGATTATTTTTTCTGTTTGTTAAATCTGGTTATTTTATTTTTATTTTGCAGATTGATTTTTAGATTTAACAAAAATGGTTAGCTGGGACACTGAAACAAGAATTTGGGTTATCCGCCACTATCACGCACTGAAAAAGTAATATGCATTTCTTAATGTAGCAATATTCATCAGCCATCCTGTAGTAAACTTTTTTCCTATTTTATTTTGTCTTTGCTTATATAATTATAAGGGGTGTTTTTTTATTGGGGTATAGAACTTTAAGTTGGCATCACTTTTTTAACTGGCGGCCATTTTGTCAGCTGTCAAGTGATTAATATTTAGTTTGGTTTGCCATTTCATCATGAACAGGTTGACAAAAGAATAACGCTTGCAAATCGTGCAAATTTATTTCGAAAGTAATGGTTCAGTTCGCGAAGTTCACCGCAAGCTCCGTCCATTTTATGGTCGACATAATCGTCCATCAGAGCAATTAATTCGGTTAACCATGGATCGGTTAACATGGACCATTGGACTATTTTCTTTGGGGATATGTGAAGTCGCTCGTCTACTCCAACAAACCAGAAACACGTTAGGGGACTTGGAAGCCAACATTCGTGGCGTTATTGCCAACATACGGCCCCATATGCTCGAAAGAGTGGTTGAAAATTGGATCTGTAGAATTGGCTTTATTCGAGCCAGCCGCGGCGGCCACATGCCCGAAATCATATTTAAACATTAATGGCATAAAATTATCCTTCCAATAAAGCCAAATTGATGGACATTAAAACGATTTTCTTGTGTTTTATTTCAATTCGAAGTTCTATACCTCAATAAAAAACACCCTTTACTTCTATAAGAAACAAAGCATTCCTTGAAAGAGGAATGCTTGACTTTTGTCGCAATTTACGGTTATGTTTCACCTGAAATATCTGCCGTGTATATGTTTTAAAGCGCTGGGCATAAACACGGACCATGTGGGCAGCTAGAGTCTATTCCAAGAAGCTCCGAAGAGGTGAATCCTATATGGACTCTAAAAGTCCTTGACGTAGAAAATTCTGTATAATCCTAATTGTGTGTTCAGAAAGTTCAATTGTTCCAGTCGGTAAATTAAACCGTCATGCCATACTGAGTGAAATGCGGCTTCGATATCAAGTAAGTGAGTACCATTCCGGTGGAAAATAGTTTTTCAAAATTAGATATGACTGTTTCCCTTGCTCTTACCAAGGTGTGTACTCTGCTGTGTTCTCTACAAATCCACACAGTTGCGGGGGTAAAATATTGTAACCATCAATGAAGTCTGAAATTTCGAATATGTTGCTAACATAGAATTGGCCATACCGACCAATTCTGAAGAAGGATAATCCGCAGGTTTATTTGTCTTCGTAATGACAATAACTTTCGCCTCCCTAAATTGGTTCGGAAAATAGTCAAGTTTAAAACGACTATTACATAATATAAATGGATAAAAATTGTATTTAAGTCCCAAACTACCCTTAATATAACAATCGAAATATACTCGTATTTAAGGATGCGACACTAAACTATAAAATTAATGTTATTGTTAGATAACAACAATATTTAATTAAGATTTTTTTAAATTTTAAAGATTTCTTGTTTAACAGAAGTTAATGGAATTTCCATTAAGAAATAAAAAAACAACTTTACAAAAAGTATTCAAAAGTAAAGATCATAAAATGTTAACGTTATTGAGATCGAATCTGTTTTCCAAATTTCTCCTCCTTGTATCATTTTGAAACAATTTGGATTTTGAGTTATCTCAACATATTTTGCAGTATCTACGTTTGTTTACAACACTACGGGGTGAGTTGAGAAAACGAAATATCAAGCTCTTATACCCAATAGTTGGATCCAATTACAAATATGCATTCTGTTCCGCAGAAAATATAGTTTTAGAAAATAGTTATTCGGTATAGGGTAAATGGTTCCAGGGACTTTTAGCCTATTCAAGACTCATCGTAAGGAGGAAACGACAAACTAAACGAAAATGTACGCAGTTTTTAAGAGTTAATCTTTTTGCGATATATCTGGTTTTTAAAGTTCTAAAAGAAACCATTTTCTTTTTGAAATCTACAAGCTTAATTCTTAAGCCGAAATTGCTCTTTTGTTGCTAACTTAGGCACCAAAAGGATAATTAAAAATGGGAAATCTCAAAAATATCGAAGATTTAATTGTCTTCGTAGCCTAAAAGTGAGTTGAGCTTAAGACATGAAAATTTTTAATGGTCAAAAATTTCCGGATTTTTTGGTGCTCAACAGCGCGATTTGAGTTCCTATTTAAATAAGGCGTGTGTTCTGTGATGAGTATTCTATGATGAATATTAGTCCCGTGATATATCAAATGGTATCTGAGCAGTGTTAATTGACTACCCCCAATGACAAAGCCATGAAAAAGTTACCGATTATTTTCATATATTTGGGTCGGTACTTGGACCGGTCCCCATCCATGAGGACCCTGCCACGTGACTGAATCTGCACCGTCCAATTTCCCATAGTTATAATAGGAGTGATTTATTTAACAATAGAAAAAATCTTTTAAATAAACTTAAGTATTTCATTAATTACTCGTAACCATATTTCAATTATACAAATTCAATGCAGTTTGTTTTGAACAATTTTAATTTAGAGTACTACAAAGTACTATTATTGCGTTAGATTCGCAACAATAACGTTCAAAAAAATTGCAATCATACGATATGATTGCCGTTATCATATTATTCTTAACATAAAACCCTACAACAATGCTTTTGTGTCACCAAGCATATTTACATTGTTGCTACGACCATATTTTCAGTTTTTACATTTGACAATAATACTTTTGTTACATTTTAACAATATTATTATTGCCGCAATTATTGTTAAAATGAATCACAAGATTCATTTCATTGTAGAGAACATATATATAATTGTTGTCGTGACCATATTGTAGTTATACTTTCTCTCTGAGTGTTTTTAAAAAGAACAAAAATGGTCTGAGAACGAAACTGGCGAAACTAAAGTACTAACCAGTAAAAGAAATTGAATCAGTAATCGAAGATGAACTGGGAAGTTAAGAGTCGAATCTAGTTAATTGAAATGAGCTTAACTGAACGAAAAAGCCCAACTCTATTAAAAATGTTGTTTGTACACAAGTTGGTGTAGTCGGTTGCGAGAAAAGTTCGTAGCACCACAAATCGGGAGGGAAATGTTAGTTCTAACTAACACCGAGTCTCTCCATATATAGAAACGGAGCGGAGATAAACAACCAAACACTTTGATGGGTTTGAAAGAGCTCATTTACTCGTATATACTAAAAATTAAACCTTCCTCTACTTAAACTAAATATGCATACTGAAGGAAAATTCATACCTCCAATAGATGCAAATGGTACATAAGGCAAGCACATACTTCTGAGGCACTCAAAATCCCAAGTACCCTAAAATTTCTCGCCGTAGTCCCCAACTGAATTACAGAGAAAAGGTCAGAAATAGATTCGTTATTACGGAAACGCACAGAAAACAATTATCTCTGTGTGTTCTTTTAGTTGGTCGACCTTTCCAAAGAACCATTCAGTGTACGATGAATGCAACTGAACAGGGCCTTTTATAATCGTAACATACCGACCGAGATCGATTATAAATTATAACGGCAGAGAGGGGCCTTCGTGATGCGGCTATCTCAAAAGATAGACCAATAAAGTACAAATTCGCCAAAGTTGATAATGTTCTTTTGGAAATGATGCCAAAATCGTATTTAATACGTGGCTTTCGGAGTTGCAGTTAATGCAATTGTAGATGATATCAATACATATATCGCACGTAGTGGGCTAAGTTCATAAGGGCTAGTTCTGAAAATATCACGGTTTATAAAATCAAACTATTTTCATAGCCGTGAACAAATGAAGTTTATAAAATATGACTTTATTATATATTTTTGGATTATGTATTCATTTTTCTACACTTTCTCTTTTCTGTTTTCAGCCCTACCAACATTGTCACATTTAAGAGAGAATTTTTTGTTGCTTATTAGTTAGTCAATTTTAGCTGGGCGTTAATTGTTTCCTGAAAACGGGCGCGATACATTTTAGTTAAAAAAATTTAGCTTCGCCGTACAAAAGAACTCACAATAGTGCACAAAGTCTATGTACGAACCATTTCCATTATTGGAGACTTGTGAACGCACTGGAGAGAAAATAAACACATGCCGTGAGTGTCCCTATCAACCGCAGGGTGGCGCTTATTCATTCGCTTTCTCTTGGGAAGTTTTTGTATTTGATTAGGGTTAGTACAAACAGTTCAAATAGTTAAATATTTTAACTCTTTGAGTCAACGCTCACAATAAATGCAAAAAAATACTTTTCATGCTTTAAAAACAAAATACTATAACATACAAATTTTCAAAAAAAAAGTGCAAATTCTAATCGGATTTCAATATGGAAATAAAAAACGTAGGGCGACAGATCCGAAACAAGAAGCTATGAGCACACAAAATTATTTCTTCAAATTTGTATGCCATTACCATACCGTCCATTTTTTTTTTAGAAAATACCGACGATGATTCCATTAGCCCATCAGCCGAAAATCTCTTCTAGTTTCATATCAGCTAAAAATGCGGCAATTTCGCTTCTTGACGTAAGCCAGAGATTTGCCTTGCCACTAGTGTTATACGAGTATACGAGTCGTTGCAATGAAAAGGAGGCCTTTGACTTTTTCAAAATAATAATAAGCACTTTTTTATACTTTTCGACTTTTTTGGAACTAAAAGCCAATTGACAATTGTCAGTGTTTAAAATTATAACTTGAATATTTTCTGCCACCTTTGAAGTTACTGGGTATTTATTTTCCTTAAGAGAAATGGTAAAGATTTTTGTGAAACAGGTTGAGTGTAGCATGAGAACAGCGTCATCAACCCAACCCAGAAAACTCCAAATGTCATCTTATCCACAGAACTTTTGTTAGGAACCGGAAGTGTGGAATCTTCATCGATACAAGTAGCCCGCACTACAAGCATGCACGATTCGCCATCTCTGGCGCCTACGTACTAAACCACTCAACCCCACACATCGATCCCCCGCGGGACTGCCGTAAGGTATTACTTCGCGAGGGCTGGTTAGTATTTAAGCTATCGTCGTTTCATCGTTGGATCTTGATTCCACGTTTTGAATGCGTTCCGTCATTCGTCGTTCCTTAAGCACTATTGCTGTGTGCATGTCTACCTTTACCCAATTGTCAATACTCTGGAGCATAAATTCCACAATGTGTTGAGGGCCCGGGATGTCTATAAGTGAAGCGCTGAGTCTGGGACAATTAAATACAGCGTGTTCTGCGGTTTCTTCTTCCTCCTCACAGTTCGGGCATACAGGCGAGCTGTCATGTCCAAATCTGTGAAGAGATTTTCTAAAGCAACCATGCCATGTAAGAAATTGCGTCAGGTAATAGTTTACGTCCCCTTGGGACCGATTTATCCAGTCGGAGACAGTGGGGATTAACTAGTGCGTCCATCTGCCTTTCGTGCTGCTATCCCACCTGGCTTGCCAAATATCCTTCTACTATGGTGATAACTAAGGCTTGGCATTTTTTGAACTAAACAATCACATTTTACGCGCATGAATACATACTAAGAAAATATGCTCTGTATTACAAATACGTTTTTATAAAAAAAAACTCCACAAACAAATCAAAAAATACGAACTAAAAATTAAAAAGTTTAGCAATGAAAAAATGTTTTTCTTATAATTCGCATAATTTTTTTAAATCTTTTTTGTGCTCCTTGTTTTTTGAGTTAGTACAAGATTTCTGTTTCAAATGATTAAATGACAGGCACGGAATCAGCGTCGAAATTTAATAATTCAGATGCTAGAAAACATTCCGGCCATTAATTTCTCAAAACTTTGTTCAAATTTCCGGTTTTACCCGTTCCAAGCTTCGCCGATATTCACTACAGATTTTTTTATATCATAACCTTTCCAAAATGTTTTTACTGTAGTTTTCTCTTTAACATCAGTTTCGGCAATCAACTGCTGGAATGCCTTGCGCAAATAAAGCGCCGTAAATGTGACGATTGCACCCTGATCCAGTGGCTGAGTCGGAGCTGTGGTATTTTTTGGGAGAAACTCCACTTCAACTCCTTCCACTTCCACATTATCCAATAGCAGCAATATTTTGTTGCTCAATTTTTGTTTGTTTAAATGTGTCTTAACTTCAGGACAAAAATAATTTTGTATGCAAGACCACATATAAATAGGTGAAGAGTAAAGACAAAGTACGTAAATTTTTTTGGCCGTATAATGAAAAATATTTGGCGAAATCAAGCCATAATTTGAAAAGGTTGTAAAAGCGAAAAACGTATAACGAAATGACGTATAGCGAGGTATGAGTGTAGTTGATACATTATTTTCTATTGAGATTATTTGGTAAAAACTCGCTTTATGTCCAATTTGTACAATCCTTAATGTACGTAGAAAGATTTGAATAAAAGCTACAATTCAGTGTTGTGCAGAGAGGAGGTTAATTAAGCAAGGATCGGATTGTTAGATGGTTATGAGATTGTAAGGAAGGTCAGATGTGGTTATACTTATAGATCCTTGGGCGCCCTACAAACAAGGCGGCAAAGCTTTCCTTTATTACATATTATGGTTTCCTAGTCCCATGCGGAAGAAGTCTCGACATTTTCCCCAATTTACATACGTATGCCTGTAGAACGGTATTTACAAGGACATACAGATATTTGCCCACAAAGTTATGTCCTTGTGTACGAAAACTGCAAAGGTGGAAGAAACTTGAACAAGGCACTTTTTACTTTTCCTTTTCATCGTAGCCGACGAATCGACAAGGTCATCGTCACGTTGTGTATCGTAGACCTCTTCGTGTGTGGAAGAGTTGCAAATCGATGGGAAGCCATAAATTAGACCCAGTTAAATTACGGAGGGATGTTTGCAGAGTTCGTTACCATAACGGCACACGGCACAGCCAACCATAATACGAAAGGAAAGCCGCAACTTGCATTTGGTTTGAGACACGTGTGGCACCTTCCACGACTGACTATCGCGAGGAAGTACCAGCGCATTGGTTGAGCGGATGGATGGTGGGCAGGCATTCACACTTTACTGCCCTTCATGTACGAGTACAAACAACACCGAGCAGAGCACACGAATTCTTGGAAAATCGCGTTATTTTATTGTGGCTCATGTGGAGTTGTTTGATCGATTTGCGCCTTCGTTGCCTTACCTACCAATGCAAAATGTAGACGTATGGACGTAGGGGGTTTTGTGTTAAGCGTTTGGGCTTTAATGATACAAAACAAAAAGCTCGAAAATTTAAAGCGTTACATTTTTTAATTGGGCCAAAAATCGATGATTGACAGATTTTTTCATGAAAATGTTAGCAGTGACTACAAACAAAAATAACAAGTTTGTTTGTAAAATTTGACTATTCTATTAAGAATAAAATATTTAAAAATTGTAGTTTTGGCTACAAGTTTCGTAGGTCTTTCATCAGGAATATAACATTTAAAACAAGTTAAAACGTGGTTTAGTTCAGACAGGCCAAACTTATACCCTCCACCGTCCATTCGCTATAGCCAAAACTAAACTTAACTAGACTAAGTGTTGTTTGGCGCCATCTGACATTTCTATTGGAAAGTTTGACATTTTTTAGCATAAACGTACTCAAAACGTTATGACGTACGCCCATCATTTGTGTTGTTTACAGTGACTTGAAAAAATCAATTTGGCATAAAAACGGAATTAACTCGTGAACATTTTCGTGCGATCATTTTTCACAACTTTCGACGTGGATTATCACGACATGAGTGCATCGATGAACTAAAATCCTTGTATGGCGATGAAGCACCTTCCTAAAGCACTGTGAAAAACTGGTTTAATGAATTCAATCGTGGCCGACGCTCGCTCTAAGACGAAGGTCGTCGGCCGTTGAGCCAGAAAACATTGATGCTGTGCGTGAACTGATAATGTAGGATCGTCATGTGCATAATGCAGGATCGTCAAACCGTGAGAGGCATCCTTGGGCATTTCTCCCACCAGCATACATTCGATATTGCATGAACACCTGGCCGTAAAAAGAGTTTGTTCTCGTTGGATCCCGCACAATTTGACAATCGCTGAAAAAAGGCTCGTGTCGATTGGTGCAAAGGGATTTTGAAAAATTACGATCGCGGTGACGAATCATGGGTCTATGCGTATGAGCCCGACACAAAACAGCAATCGAACGTGTGGGTCTTCAAAGACTTCGAAGCAAATGGTTGCCTGTTTCTTCGGCAAAACTGGTAATGTGGCGATTGTTCCGCTTGAGCAACGTAGGACGGTCAATTCTGAGTGGTACACCACAATTTGTTTGCCTGAAGTCTTGGGAAATTCGAAAAACGAACAAGAGAAGACGAATTATTGTGCACCATGACAATGCGAGCTCTCACAAATCGGCTCAAACCAGCGCCTTTTTGACCGGCCAAAACGTCGAATTGATGGGTCATCCGCCGTACAGCCCTGACTTGGCACCTTGGTTTGTGCGCATGCAAAAGTGTATAAATCATGCTGTGGAATACTTTGAAAAACAATAAAAACCATTTTTGATGATAAATATTCGCATTTTGTTTATCAGGCCAGAAATATATATAGCAGCCCTCGTTTGCCCGTTTTAGAGATTTAAGATGCGTCCCAAGCACCATTGTCACCATTGCTTGTCCACAAAAATTATGATTTGTAAAGCGGATACTCAAAAAAGTATAATTTTTTTCGAGGTGCATTTGGTCCCTAAAAGGTGCATTGCTTCAACTTTGGCCGATTTCGCCCCAAACAGCGTCTGACCATAAGTCAACATCATACACAATTTTAGGATCCTAGGTTTATTCTTTTGGCCGCTATCGTGCTTTCAACAGACATACGGACTGACGCAGCTAGATCGTCTTAGAGTTTGACGACGATCAAAAGTATATTAAGGGAAAACATTTTAAGTACTTTTTTTTACATCCATGTGTATACATGTGTATATTTTCAGGGTATTATTCCAATATTTCGAGATATTCCAAACGAAAGGGCTATTTTGAAACCCTTCCATTAAATGGTATACAACAAGGACCGGAAAACGTTTTATATTTTGTTTTGAACAAAACTATTTCCCATTAAATACTTTCTAGCCATTTTGGTCCAAAGTTCTAAATGTATTTTTTCCTATAGATTTTGGCCTTCTAAACACGATTAGATTTTCTCTGATAAGCGTCATCTTTGTGGACCATAATTCCCAAACGCTATTACCAATTGAATCAAGTGAAAAGAAATTAGCTTTTCTAAAACTTCTTCATACAAGGTATTAAAATCTCTAAAAATTTTGTTTTTTGTGCAAAAATCACAATTTTAAATTAAAAAAAAAATATTTAAACAATACTGAAAAAATATATAAATAAATTGAGCATAAAGTTTGGATTTTCTCGAGCAAAACAAGCTATCGCTTATAAAAATTCGGCAAGAAATGGTAGAGTTACACGTTCTAGAAAATTTTTCGATTTTCAGCTTATAAGTTTCTTCTTTACAAACCTAAAGGTTTACCGTAGAGCAGGGGTGCCTACGGCCGATTGTTTTTTGTAAAGCACCCAGCATAGAGTCAATTATAATCACGTACCATTAAACAACGTCCCAAGACACCTAGGGGTCAGCTGAGTGGGCTTGTTCGGACAATGGAAGAGGTGCAGCAAGTCATGTGGTCCCTGATTCCAGAACGTTAACATCAATTCGAGCTCAATGTGAATTGAGGTGGCTGCACCATTCACATTTCAGCTGAGCCATTACCACGCACGTCTACCCAGGTAGTACCTTTTCCTCACGTGAAATCTCTGAGGGATGTTATCCTAGCACTACATTCACGCTATAGCTGGATACAGCTGCTGCGACTTTATCAGCGTGAATGTCGTTCAGACCTGCCTGATAGTTTCGATGATCTTAAGGCTCACTCTTTTCCGCTGAACCTCTCTTGAGAGATCATAAAGTCCGTTCCTAATCTGCCTAGGCAGAGGCATTCTGTCCATGAGTTGGTAGCTGGGATGACTACTGTGAAGACACCCAAGCAGATACTGCTTGGACAACAAGAAATTGTTTCTTCACAAGGTAAGGACCTTCGTCTCCTTATGTAGATAGTCCTCAGAAGACTCCCTGTTGATGTTCTCAGGGCTGCATTCTTGCAAGTCTGAATTTTCTTTCACTTTCACATTAAGTGACAACCGCACCTCAGCGGTCCATGCAGTGAAGAGTGGTGATGATTTGGAGACGGATATTTTTATATTCCTCGCAGTGAAGAAGCGTGCTATGTCAGTGAGGCAAGAGTTTAGTTTCTCGCGTATGTCATCTTCAGTAGGCCCAGATGTCAGAAATGTGCAATCATCAGCGATACAGATAAAATTTCAACACCGTCTGGTGGTACAGGTAGTGGTTAAAAAGTGCCGGAGATATCACCCCACTCTGGCGAACCCACTGTTTAACACAACGGGCCTTCAAAACAAATGTATCCTATTTTAGGGTCAGCAGAGTTGGAGTGACGAATCTCATTATGTTCATCTGCTGCTTCCGCTGTATCTGCTGGAAAATTTGGTCTTATCTCGGGTATTGGACCAGCAGAAATATTGCGAGCGGCTGCAGCCCAAAACTTCTTTTCGGCTTCCCGAACATGCGAGGGAGTGTGTAGATTGCTAAATCTGTTGTTGCTGGCTTTTCTAAAGGCATCTAATCAGCCTTTTTGAATTAGATACGTACAGCGTTCAGGGATTATTAAGTCGGGTGGTCTGTTCATGGAGAATATGGAATGGATTATGGGAGGATGGTCCGATTCCTAGGAGATGACGGGTTGCCAGGTGACGTCGTTTATAAGGCCAGGCTAAGGCAATCATAATCAGCATCATTCACCTTGCAGAACTTAGAGCTAGCGATATGCTCTGTCAATGCTATACCCCCTCAGGTCGTTGTCTAGGAGAGAATGCCACAGTTTATAGTGGACTTCGAATTCTCCTAGGACTAAGCGATTATTGCCTTGTATCAGTTTGCTGATATCTGGCAACCAACCGGCGGGATGTACTCGTTGTGCAGCTCTATCTCGGCAGTTCCAGACTTGACTGTTACCCCCATACATTCCATGTATGGGTCAAACTCAAGCAATATAGGTCTCTACTGCACAGAATAGTGTAAAAGGAAAGTTTCCTCGATCGCAGCGACCATGACGTATCACTATTTCCACACTGATTTTTTGCGTCGGCCATTGCAATGGAATTGCACAATTGATGCACTATCGGAGGTGGTAACAGCAATCAGTGGTGCTGTTGCGGGGGTGACTGCGGGGGAGTCTCATAGTAAGATGATGATGACGACGGCTATGATGACAGCAAATCCAGAGACCCACTGCGAACTACGATGGTACAGCACGGGACAACAAAGTCTGTTTCGCTATACTCCCTCTAAAAGGGGATTATTTTTTAAAAATGGGCACAAAAAGGGTATTTTTTTAAAAAAACGTCGCAAACTTTTCAAAGTAACAATACATTTAAATGTAATAAAAAAAGTTACAAACAAAACATCAAAAACTCAGTTCTATTCAATGAGAAGTAAAATACACATTAAAACTAAAGAACAACTCAATTTTCGATCCTCATGTACCCTCCACTATACGATAATAAAGAGTAAAAATGTAGCAAAATTTGCTTTAATTGTAGTAGCCATATGTCTATATTGACTATTAATCGCCCGTTTTTGACCATGCGGGATGTATTTTGGGCCACTTGAACCTAACCTTTCAGCAGCTTTGCTCTTTAATGAGGTACTTAGTGCGTCCCAACTAACAGTACCCATTGTCCATTCACGAAAGATTCTGATTTGTTAAGCAAAAAAGAGTACTTTTTATCGAGGTAAAAACTTTTTCCCCCTGGGCCGATTTCGGTTTTTTAAAATCCCAAATAGCTTGTGACCATAAGCCTGCATCATGTAAAATTTCTGAATATTAGGTTTATCCATTTGAACGACAACGTGCTTTACGGGTGGACATGGCTATATCGTGTTAGAATTTGACAACAATCAAGATTATATATACTCCGTTCAATATTTTCTCCGATCAATATTTCGTGGTGCTGCAAACGGAATGGCAAATATAAAATTCTCTTTCGTGAAGGGTATAAAAAATCCAAACATCAAAATTCGGACATGGTAGCCTATATTATACCCTGCTCTACTGGATGTGCAGATGAGCCAACAGAAACTAGGCTTTTGGGCTCCTTGAAGTTATGAACCGGGTTTTTAATATAAATATACCCAGATTTTAATATTAATTTCAAATAGATTCGTTGGGTTTGTGGTAAAATTTTATTTTTTTGGTACCCATATGTCCTCGCTTGATTTGGCCGGGGTTGCTTAATACATTTTACAAATTTTCTGAATTGTTGGTATTTTTACCCTAAAGAACACTGTTGTGCAGACTATTCTGTGCCAAATATCCTCAAGATTGGACTAAATTTGTGCGTTTCAGAGCTGTGCGGCGGGACTGTTTGGAGGTTGTCTTCGCAGTCTGTGTGCAATACACATATACGTAGTAGATGCTCTGACACACTACTGCTCGTATGAGTACCCATAATGCCTTTGCCGGAGCAACCCTTAACCCGAGAGATAAAAATACGCATTTCTTTTAAAAGGAATACACACATTTCAAGTTGTGGAATGTAGCAAAAATATCAAAAAGTGGCAAAACAGGGGATTTATGAATAGGGGGCAGTAAAAGACGCATGGCTTCCAAGGGTCAAATTGCCACTTTAGTCGCACAACGGTAACGAACAGCTTCTTAAGTGCTTCCCCTCCCTGCAACAATTGCACATTACAAACGTAGCACGACGGTGTATACGATTCTGACAAACCGAGCAAATCCAAAGTCCGGGGTTTTGCTCAATCCTGGATCGGACCAGTAACATTCGGAGCAGGCATTCTGGGAGTGCTGTTCCCACGACGAAAAAATAGACAAACAAATTACACATATTGTTGAGGTGAGACTGCCTCTGTCCGAAGAGTGTATGTATCGGGTCAATACGGTACGTAGAACCCAAAGTCGTGAGATTTATGAGATTTGTTTTTTGTTGTTGTAGCGGCAACTGTGTGCTGGGGTGAAAGCCCTTGGTCGAACAATTACTCTTCGGGTCTCTCCGGTCCATAGAACCGGCAGTCGTGGGATTGATGCAATTTGGTGCTTTTTGATGTTGTTGTATCTTCGTTATTTCTAAACAAAATATAAGTTTATAGAATTTGTTGGAAATTATTATAGCAATAAGACATGCCAATAAATGCATGTCTTAATAAATGCATGTCTTAACCAATTGCATGAATTTTGCAATATGTTTGTTTCATCCTCCCACAAAAACTTCAGACAATATTACTGAAAATTAGTGGTTGTGGATATTGATGTTAGCATAATGCTAGATAAACTCATACCTTTTCGTACATATACGTTTTGTTTAATTTGGAAAACCTTGTTATACGCTGCGGACGTTACAAATCTTTGGGCCCATTTTTACATAAAATTTCTAATATTTCCGAATGACTTCCCAATGCGGGTTTTCCGTTTAATTGTATGCAATTACGTTTATTTTCAGTTCCTAAAAGAACGGAAAATACATATTTCTTAGAATAACAAATTAAAATACGAGTAGGTGTAGGAATTGACCTGTCATTCAGAAAGGGATCACCGAAAAAGCTAATGCTTTTCTTTTTGACAAGTATACATACAAGAGCGCCCATAAAACAAAAAGTGTTATTCTCTCCGCTCTCCGCTCATTTTCTAGTATATTGGACATAAAAATAATATCCGTGCAAAATTAGTAATTAGAAATTTTATTTATAAACGTTTGAAAAAAATGTTGACTCAAATTTGAAGTTTGACCTCTGAAAACACCATTAAGGATCATAGCTAGGTTAAGGTGTATTTCTTAAGGTGTATTTTCCGAAAGTCGTCTGGCTTACGAGTTAAAGCTCATCAAAGCTTGCAACTAGTTTTACTCCATTTTTAGGGCTAAAAGTCGTGACGGACTGGTCGGTTTCCATCCGATTGAAAACATTTTTGCACGGATATTATTTTGGATGCCCAATATACTAGAAAATGAGCGGAGAGCGGAAAGAATAACACTTTTCCATTTATCTATGTATTTCATGGGCGCTCTAATAGTCGTACATATGTAGTTCTGACCACAATAAAAATCTGAAATTTGTGCTAGATCGGATTTCAATTTTCTTGAGTTACACGAAGAAAACAAGTATGGTTGGGATAACAATATTCGAAGAGCATCATACTATTGTTGGGTATATGGTATAAAATAAATATGGTATAATACAAATATTGTTGGGTATTAAAAATAATATGCGTGATTTCTTTAACAGTAGAAAGCATTAAGCACAAAAACAATACTTTTGTCGCACCAACCATATTCATATTGTTGCTACCACTTTATTTTCATTTTTTATTTTAGCAATAATACTATTGTTACATTTCAACAACAATAATGCTACTTATAGTTGCGACGAACATAATTTTATTGCAGAGCACATATTATTGTTGCCATGATCATAAAATAGCCATATGTTTTCTCTGCGTGTAAAAAATGCACCAATGTTAATAGGCCTCGCCTCTGGCCCAAACTGCACAATTTCAAAAGTTTCGTCAAGATCGATCCATATTTGCGACCTGTACTTTTGGTGAAAAGATCAAAGCGAATTGTGGTTCTTAGTCGATCGGTACAATAAGTATGGGGTCTACCAATATAAGTGATCAATTAATTATCATACTCTCTATTTTCAGAACATATATGTATACTTTATTGGGTCTCCGTCCAGCATTTCGATGTGTTGCAAACTGAATGACAAAGTGAATACATCCTCTCTCCTATGATTCATAGGCGAATTCTGCAAAAAAGGACAAAAAACATAAATTGTAAAAAAAAATCACAAAATATCAATTAATTGCTACACTTTTGCTTTGTGCTAAATTTCTTTCTACTAATTTGTCTATTGATATGAATTCGCCGATGGCACCTCTTTTTGTTTCATTATTTTTTTTTTAAATATTTTATTGAAAAAAATAAGTGTGGTAACTCTTGCTAGGTTCTTTAGCGATTAGCCCAACTCGCTTTCTAAACGAGATGCTATGTACTTATAGTTTAGTAACGAAAGAAAAGGACACAGCCAACATCTAAATCGAGAAGCTCAAATATAGTAGCGTAAAAAGAGTAACTAGATTTAATATAGGAATCAATAATTTAAAATATTGATACTTTTTAATTAATACTAATCTTTTTTAGACCCAATAGGCTAAGAGGGTACATATCATTTGGTTCGGAAAAAAAGTGAACGGCATCTAAAAAAGCTTTTAGACCCTTGAACTATTGTTACCAAATCAGTTTCATTTATTAACGTAGCGTTTGAAAGAAGGCACCAACTGCTTTTAAATTTTGCATGTGATAATGTTATTCCAAGGCTGCCTATGGGATTGCAAATTGGCCACACACATTCTGGAACCATTACGCCCCATTTTGGTCTTCCTTTAATAACTTTAGTCCTACGAGTATTTACACGTTCTGACCAAAATCAATACATTAGAATTTAGTTAAGAGGTAAACTTATTTGGAAAAAATGTATTTATTCGACGGCCCTTATGGTTTTTGCCACACAAATCCCTCTGTTCCAGTGCATGCTGCAACCCATGTAACTTGTCACCTTGTGCAAAAAATTAGGTTAAATCATGAACTCCATTATATTTTTATAATTTATTTTATGACGTTGCCACATGTTTACATTACGATACATTGCAGTACCACGACCTCTGTATCGATATCCGCCAAATTCAATAGAATATGTTTTTTCTTCTAATTTTTTGGACCAATAACACAGTTGAATTTGAGAAAATTTAGTCCAGATCTTTAGAGCAGATCATTACTGATATTCAGTATTTAAATGAGTACAACATCGACATTTGTCATTGGATATCGCGAAACTTCTTCAATGCTAAATTGAAGACGGCTTTGTTAGAAGTTTATTTTTTATCTCTAATCTACAACGTTGAATCAGAAAGCAATTTTCACTTTATTTTTTAACTGTTGAATAACAATTTTACGAGTCTGAGCCACACAACCACATACACATAAAATAGCGAAAGTGAAAGCCTCCATGATTCCATTCAACTCTTGTGACACACTGTCCTGCTCAACAATGAGTCATGGTCACGACATTGACAACAAAATCGAACGAGTTCATGGCACAAACAAATGCCATCAGCAATTCCAAGAAGTAATCACTGATTCACAATTTCAAACCTACGTTGCACGAATGCCGCCGCCGGAAGGAGCAAGGACACATCCGACAAACACATACAAACACACACACACACACACACATACGCATCCATCCATTCATACAGACGTACGTACAACTGGTGGTACAACTCACACAAGACATGTAGGCTCCACGAGTTTCTAGTGGCGACGAAGCTTTCCATTCATAAAAGCTTTCGGCTCCTGCTATTCCGCTTTGCAGAGGGACCAGTGAAGAGCTGTGCACCAGCTCAAGCTCACAGCCGTGTCTGCCAGCCAGTCAGTCAGTCAGTCAGTCAGCCATGTAATCATTCATTATTTTTATTTGTGACTCATGCCGATTGTCGTCCAGAGTATTTGAGTATAAGTAAATGTTTTACAAGTAATGTTTAAATAAGACGTGCCTCCTCCACACAAACATACTCGAATGGTTGCAGGATACCACGGCAGATTTGCCTAGCCTTCTACTCTCAGCACACTGTGCCAGAGGGGAAAGTAGTAGTAGTAGCCTAGCGGCCGTTAAAACGTTAACATGTGGAAAGGAATTGTTAATGTCCATTTGTCATTCGGTCGAACTATTTGACAGACTGGGATATCGTTCGTTTGGTCTAGATCGAATAGTACTTTTTACTCACCAATGTGAGTACTTATTGTGTCCCTACAATCAAGAGTTTCTAGATTCCGAGAAAACGCAATTCCAATAAAGCGTTTATCTTGTTTTATTCAGCGGTATGAATTCACGTTATTTTTCATTTCCCAGAAGGGATACGACATTGTGTACTGCGATCTAAGATAATAATGGAACAATAAAAATTACACGTAACTTTGATAAACAAATATTTGCTGTGTCATTGTGGTCGCTTGTTTATAGTTTACTCGCTTACCTACTAAGACGGGTTCCACAATATCTTGTTGGTGCAGGACTGCTCAATATATGATTTCAAAGCATTTCCGCCTTGGGCTTGCTTCAAAGGATAACGAAGGATTTTCCCCCGATAATTCCCAGAACAACTTCATTCGCCCTTGATGGCAACCATGCTTCGGCTTTAAATGCATGCCTGTCACAAAAAATGCATCGGAATGGTTTCGATTTCGTACTTGCTATTCCGATCCATTTGGTTTTACCTTCTTCAGATTACGATCGAATTAAGTGAATCCGAAAATGTTAAAAATAAAAACCCTAGTTATTTTAATGTGCTATGGCAACTCTAAGCAATAAAAAAACAAGAAACATGTTTTATAAATAAACTGAGTTTAGGAAAATATAACAGTAAATGTGATTACTTTTAACAATAGAATATATATATATATATATATATATATATATATATATATATATATATATATATATATATATATATATATATATATATATATATATATATATATATATATATATATATATATATATAAAAATTAACTTATTATTCACTATTCATATACTTATACATACTTTACTTATACAAAAGGCACGGTGCCGTTTTTAGTTCGTTACTTTTAATTTGGATAATACATTATATAATTATATAAGTATATAATTTACGTAATATATAATTTCTTGTTTATATACTGTGATCCATGTAGAGGTATTTTTTCAAAATAAAAAATTACCAAAATTCAAATCAAGTGTGGAATCTTTACTTATTTTTTGAAAACAATTACGTTCAAATGTTGGCAACTGTAATATGGAAATGAGCGTTCGGCGAAAAAAAAGAAGATCCGCTGTTTTTCACTAAAATTGTGTTCAGTGGCGAGGGTCATTTCTGGCATAACGGCAAAGTCAATAAACAAAATTGCCGCATTTGGGCTGAAGAGGAACCAGAAGAGGTTCAAGAGGTGTCATTAAATCTAGAGAAAACCACGGTTTGGTGCGGTTTATGGGCTGGTGGAATTATCGGTCCAGCTATGGTTCAGGTCTTCGAAGACAACATTACGCGTGTCACTCAAGCCATAACGGTCGAAATGCTCGAATGAGTCATCCAAAATTGCACCCTCAGATCGGACACCCTGAGGCGTAGTTGCGGTCAACATTTGAAGGAAGTTATATTCAATAAATAAATGTCATAAAATTTCCTAATGAATAAAAAAGATTCCACACTTGATTTAAATTACACGATCACCTATAGATTTGTTTAAAAAATTAGGCTCAATAAATTAAAACTAAAAAGAAGAGTGGGTGGCATACTAAATTTATCTTTTTGTTTGCAACACCTCGAAATATTGGTCGGAGACCCATTATTGATCGTGAGTATATATACGATATTTAGACGATCTAGACATGTCCATCCGTGCGTCAGTTGAAAGCACAATAACCGTCAAACTAATTGATCTAGGATCCTGATATTTCGCACGATGATGGCGTAAGCTGATTGGGATTGTAAATGGGCGAAATCGGGTGAGGGAGAAAAAGTTTACCTTTAATGGACTAAATTTACGTCGGAAGAAAGTACTCTTTTTTAAGTATTTTCTTTGCAAATAATAATTTTGTTGTGACCGAACTATCTTTAAAATGGGTACTGTGGGACTCACTTAATACCTAAAAATGAATATATGTGACGCGCAAAATAGAAAGGGACCTAAGGTAAAAAACCAGTTTTGTTCAGGAAAGCCATTTTAAAGATTAGGTCCCTTTCTATTTGCGCTTAGAATCGTCGATTTCACTTTCATAAAACGCGCATATCTCTGGGAGGGAACACCTTTGGGACATGGGATCGGTCTCATTTGATGCTCAGATGTTGTCCACATCAAAAAAAGAAAAAAATGAAAATTGATTTTTTTACCCTTAGGTCCCTTTCTCTATGCGCTGTCACATATGTAGTTGGTAGTTGCTGAACGTTTTGGCTCGTGTGGCCCAAAACAAAGGGCATGTTCGAAACGGGCAGTTGGTAGTCAATCAATATGGACATGTTGGTACTTAAATCAAAGCAAATTTTGTTACGAATCTAAATATGGATTTATTTTAAAGTTGATAGTTATATTATTTTATAGCGAAGTGAAGATGGAGGTTGTATAAGGTTCGATGATTCTACTTGTGTTCATTGAGTAATAATTTTTTATAACTATTTTTAAACGCAAATTCAATATGTATTTGATTAAGTCGAAGCCACCCAACCAACATACACATTATTCGAGTTTATATCCCGAATATACCTATTGCGAGTTTCCCCATTTTTTTCCTCTAATAACTGTTCAAGCCGATGCATTTTTCGCAAGTGAAACAAGCTGCAATGACAAATTCCTCTCTGCAAAATTTATTGCAAATTTGCAAAGTACATGCGGAGTTAAAAGTTTTGGTAATTTATGCAAATTCGACTTTAGAAGCCTCTTTTATTAGTTGATGAAACAAAAAAAAAATGAAAAGTTGCATAGTGAAAAGTGGTTGGTGAAATATGGCCCAGAATATATGAAGTATGCCGCTCAATACACCTTTCATGGACGGTTTTGTATGAGTCCCAATTTTTTTCCTTTGCCGCTTCTGGCTACAGTAAGTAATGAATTGAAGGTCATCGATTATAAGAAAACCGTCATTTGAGAAAGTTTTGCAAAACAGCGTGTCCTTGTACTTCGTTTTCATAGGGAAAATCTTTCATATAAGCAAAACGTTTACAAGGAAAAAGTGGATAGATAAAAGAAGTATTTGCCAAATGCGATAGAAAAAGAGGTCATTAAAGAATATTAGCAATACTAAGTCCCTTAACGCAGAGAAAAAACATGGTTACTACATGGTCACGGCAATAATAATAAGTTCTTTGCAATAAAAGTATGTTCGTCGCAACCATAGTATTGTTTTTGAATTTGATTTTGACAATAGTATGATTGCCGCAATATTAATATTATTGAAATGTAACTTATTATTATGGCCAAATTAAAAAATGAAAATATGGTTGTAGCAACAATATGAGTATGGTGGGTGCGACAAAATTATTGTATTTTGGGTTTTATGTTAACAATAAAATGATTACGGCAATCATACTGTCTGATTGTAGTTTTTCTTCATTTGAATATGCTTTTTAGAACATTGTTGGTACGGATATAATGCAATAATAGTACTTTTGTATGGAAATTAAAATTTTTCGAACAAACTGCTTTGGCTTTTTTTGTGAGGATCATAATACGGTTGTGGAGATCATAGTATGGTTGATTGTGAATCATACTATGGTTGTGGAGATCTTAGTATGGTTGATTGTGAATCATACTATTGTTGTGTCGATCACAATATGGTTGTGAGGATCATAATATGGTTGTATTTGAATCATACTATTGTTGTGGTATTGTTGTACCACAACCATATTCCCAACAATAGTATGATGCGCTCCGAATATTGTTATCCCAACCATACTTCACGTGTTTTTAATTTTGCGTAAAAATACAGTTAAAACTTAAAAGCATACTTTTTTACTTTCCGTTACGAACTCGAAGAGACCGTATATTTTGCGCTTTATCGTATACCCATAGTTCGTTATAGACGTGGTAAAAACATAATTGAGCTATTTGACAAATGTTACAAATTTGTTGTAATATTTGTTGTTAACTAAAAATGTAGAAGCTGCTTCTAATAAAAGTTGCATTGAGTTGTTAAAAATAACCAGGAATTTAGGACATTAGCAATTTGCACAATCTTCGGGAATCCAAAATTTTTGTAAAGAATTCTTGCTTCTTGCGCCATAAGTTTGAACTTTTACATCATTAAAATAATAAATGTTTAATTTCCGTGGCTAATGTATAATGGACCCTCTCCAACTTGCGTAACTATCGATTTATAATCGATAGTTACGCAAGTTGCAAATTGAGGTTTATGTTATTCAGAATTGTTTTAATTTTTGATAGAGACTGTTTTATTTTATTATTATTGACGTTTTTTAGGTAGGATACAAAATTGAATTTTTGAAAAATACGCTTAAAAGATTGTATTATTAAAAGATTGTATATATATAAAACCTATTATTTAAACAAAAGATGAAAAAATATTAATTTCTTACTAAAATATTCAAAAAATAGTTTTCGGTAAAATATGCATGTTTGATTCGCGAAGATATGAACTCAAAGTAGCTTTTGCTCTGACGACAAAAAATATGTATTGCATAGAATTCCGATCTCCAGTTGTAGGCATGTGGTGTGATAGAAGTGTGCACGACTATCATGCCAGAAAGCCAAGGTTTATCACCGGGCAAGAACATCTACAAATTTTTCAACGTAGGGTTTCCACCTCGTAAATGCCAGCGACTTTGCGAGTAAGAGGTTTATCTCTAAGCCATGTAAAAACTTCTCAATAAAATGCATTTGCCGTTCTTAGCCGGCTTAAAACAGTAGGTCCTGATCAGTGAGTATAAAAATTGATTCCTGCACAGCTCACTGATTTGACAGAAGTCCCCCATTGTGCCTTGTGGGACTTTAAAAAGTAAGCTAAACCCAGAGTATTTTGTTTGAAAATCATTAAGATCGCACGAAACCGCCCTCTATAAGGATAGTATAACCGGTGTTTGTATAAACGTGTTCGACTGTACAATAGAAATTCACAATTTGTATAGAAACTGACAGACGAAATAAAATCAGTAGCTATCCATGATTACCTATACCCACTGGCTGCAACCTACACTTCACAACCGGCACTTATAGTTCAATGCACTCTATACAAATGTAGTATTTCTGTACATGACATTTGTACTCGGATTATCGCCGGCACTACGAGTTGAACCACCGCTTAGAAATGTAAGATGTTGATAGAGAGATCTTAATCTTCGGATTATTGTGTTGCCAGATAAGGTGGTTTACCCTTAAATTTCGGAGTTTCCCTTTTAAACGCATATAATGCACGGTTAAACAAATTAAATATTTGGGGGTTTTCAACACACATTTTTGGGTATTTTAGGGAATGACATCATAACATGATTCTAGAATTTCTAGCGTGATTTGTAACATTAAACGGCATTACGCAATTAGTTAATTAATATGATATTTTTGTTTTGAAATAGCAAATAATTTGGTCTGCGGTTTTTGTTATGGAAATCAATATAAGATATATCCTATATTTTGTTCTAAAATGAAACAAAATAAAGCAAATCAAATTTCACACCTCTTTAAAATCGACCATCAATTGCATTCCAGTATGACATTGGCAGTATTGGGCGGTATGGTGGTTGGTCCGTGCTTGACAGGACCTAATTTTTGGCGACATATGGGCCAGTCCGATGCCAAATTGACACAAATCTAAAATATATGCATATATTTGAAATTGTGAGAAACTTTCACGTTTTTGGGAGTTATGACTACGCTAGGTTCAGGCCTTCAAGCCGAATCTAAATATTATTATTATTGTGATTCGTGAAGAATTTTCACTGTTTTCATAAAATCCATATTTCTATGTTTGGAAGGACTACGTATGAACGTAAGACAAATTGTAAAAATAATGACATATTCGTGTTAATGGCGAAATTTTATTGTGTTTTAAAACCAATATGTCCATAGTAATGTGATCGTCTTTGTGCCCACGTCAGCCGATCCGAGTCCCAAATTAACCCAAACCTAAATTTAAAGTGCATATTTAGATTAGCGAATTTTTTTTTTGCTTTCTTCCATTTTCAATACCAACCGATCTAAAAATTTAAAATACATTAAGGTTAGTTATAAGACACTTTCTTTTTTCGAATGAACTGAATTGTGAAACTGGGCTAGATCGTCTTAAAATTTTACGAATATCAATAATATATATGGGTCATTTCATGTCAAAAGATCCAAATTTTGAACTCGATGTCTTCCGATTGGGATAAAACTTTCACAAGTCCTATGTTAGTCCTATCGGTTAGTGGTTAGTTAGTCCTATCGGTTAGATACAAACTTTGAACGATATCGGGCAAAGACTCTCCGAGTTAGAAGGGGTCGAATTTTGACATTTTAGCCTAACAGGTGTTTTTTGCAGCAATAAATTACCTATTGTTTCTTAAAAAAAATTGGCCCAGTGTTTTAGAAAGCTATTTATTCAATCTTTTAAAAAAAAGGTTCACTTTTTTGCAAAATCATTTATTTTTACTTTTTCCAAAAAAAGGCCCTTTTTGCTCTAAAGAAAGCTTAGGTATTTTCCTTTAAGAGCTTTATGGTCTCAAAGTGGGATACGACTATTTATATATAAAAAAAATGTTGTTCAACTGAAAACAAGGATTTATTTAATTTTTAGCATTTGCACTATTTTGAAGTGGTTCTAAAACTTGCTCGGCAACCAATATTCGAAACGTTAAGACGTTACAAACTCCGTCATTATTTTTGCACAACTCTATCTATGTTGGTAGAGCAAGCTTGAGGAATTGAGATCGTTCAGCTCTCTGCGACGTTTTTTGTGCTTCTCTTTGTTGAAGAGATGAAAGTGAACATAGAATAAATTTCAAGCTTCGCCTTTTTAGGAGACATAGACATTTTGAAAATTAATTATGTAAATAACACACGTCTAAACATTTTTTTTGATAAATAATAAGGTCGCATCCCACTACAAGACCTTAAAGCTTCTAATGGCAAGCCCATATTTTTCTTTTGAGCAAAAAAGGCCTTTTTTGAAAAAAAAGTAAACAAATTTTTCATTTAAAAAAAGTGATTTTTTTTAATTTTTTAAAGGATTGAATAAAAAGCTATTTAAGCACTTTAGACAAATTTTGCTGGTAACAATAGGTAATGTTGTTGTTGTAACAACAATATATTTTGTTTTGAAGTCCTGTTTGTCTATACGGGATCTACTTCGATATAAAGCGGAAACGCGCCATTTGAACTGGATGCGTCCAAAGAGACCTGGGGGTCAGCTAAGCCTGCTTGAAGCCGGACATTTGAAGAGGTGCAGACCATTACAACCGACTGGAGCGTTAGCAATAATTTGCGCCCAATGCGAATTGAGGCGGCTGCACCATCCAGATCACAGCTGAACCAGAACCACGTGCGTCAGCCGAGGTAGCGTCTTCTCCTTTAATGAATTTTCCGTTGGATGTTCACTAACACTACATTCACGCTTTAAATTCACACCGCTGCTGTAGCTTCATCAGAGTACCAGTCGTTCTGAGCTGCCTGATAGTTTCGATGGTCTAAAGGCTCTCTCTTGTACCGCTGGGCCTCTCTCTCTCTCTAGATCATGAAGATCGTACCTGATCTGCCTGGACCGAGCTATCCAGTTCATTAGATTGTGGTTAGGACGACTTCTGCGAAGACACCCAAACAGATGCTTAGACAACAAGAAATTGTGGCTGCACACGGCAAGGACCTCATGTAGATGGTCCTCAGAAGACATAAGGAGACACCCTGTTGATGTTCTGAGAGCGGCATTCTAGAAAGTCTGAATTACCAATAGGTAATAAGTTATATGGCTGTAAAACAACACCTGTTAGCCCAAAATGTCAAAATTCGACCCACTTCTAACTCAGAGAATCTTTGACCGATCTCGTTCAGAGTTTGTGTCTTAACTAATATCCATTGGGCAAGTTTCATCCCGATCGGAAGACATCGATTCCAGATGTTGGGTCACCTGACATGAAAAGATCCATAAATACATTCTAGGAATGACATTCTTATAGTATACATTATTATATATATACACAGTATAATATGACCAATTCGGAGGTATGTATATCTTCATATCATCAATTGTAGTTAAAACTTGAAGCTTTTAATTCAGACCACTTTTGACGAATTTTTTCCTCTAAAGGTCAGAGATATTTAATTTTTATGCATGCTCTATTACAAATGATATTTTTTACGTATCCTTGTTTTTTTTAAATCATTTTTTAATGCTTAGTTCATTGTCAGATTTGAGATCTTGAACAAAGAAACCATTAAGTAATTTAAAAAACAGTCAAAAAGAATTTTATTTGGAATTTATGACCTCGATTTGGAGATAATAATTGAAAGATGTTGCATTGTTTAAGAAGAATAACTTTTAATTTAATAGTTATTACAAGAAACTTTAGAATTGACTTCTTCCGGTGAAAACGTCAGTGTTTGGAGGATTAATACATGGATCTGGGCTTCAAAGAATAGATACTTTGTTGGCTTTAATTCAAATGAGAGATAAGTTGAGCTATATTCCAGTAAATAGGTTTAATTTTGGCCATCTTAAAAAACAAGGAAAAATGGTTGGGGTAACAATGTTGAATTGTATTATACTATTCTTGGGTATATGGTCGGGGCACAACAATATTCTGATCCAGAAAACAATAGTATGATTCACACACTATGATCACCATAACCATATTATGATTCACACTCAACCATGCTATGATCCCCACAACAATACTATGATCCTCACAACCTTAGTATGTTTCACGAACAACCAAGTATGATCTTTACAGCTATAGTATATTTCACAAGCAAACATGTTATGATCCCTACAACCACAGTTTAATCTCACTCAACAATCTATAATCCTCAAAATTATTTATTAGAATTGGGTTATGTTGTTATTCGACAAAAGACATTTTTATTTAGTAAATTATTTACGAGTAAAAATACTCGTACATTAAATTCAAACTAAAAGGAGTAATTTTTACAACAATAGAAAAAATCTCTTAAAAACACCATTAAACGAAAAAAAGTTGTTTTGAAAAATTTAAATTACAGATAATAAGTGCTGTTATTGCGGTAGATTAGTTACAATAACATTGTTCCAAAACATATATTTAAATTTATAATAACTACAATCATACGATATGAATGCCGTAATGATATAATTGTTGACATTAAATGCAAAAAAAAACAATAGATTTGGGACACCAACTATATTAACTCTGTTGCTACCACCACATCTCATTGCCGCAATCATTCTATGGTCATAACGGAATTCAAACAAGTAAAAACGTTGTTAAGTTCGGCCTATCCTACTGGAGCACAAAAAGGGTCGTTTTTTGGGCCTTATCGGCCCATGCTTCCGCCCATAATTTCAGCAAAAACGTCAAAATTACCCTGTATTTGGATTCGTACCAAAATTTGTTTTTATTTGTGTACCCATTTGTGACAGCGCATAGAGAAAGGGACCTAAGGGTAAAAAAAATCAATTTTCATTTTTTTTCTTTTTTTGATGTGGAAAACATCTGAGCATCGAATGAGACCGATCCCATGCCCCAAAAGTGTTCCCTCCCAGAGATATGCGCGTTTTATGAAAGTGAAGTCGACGATTCTAAGCGCAAATAGAAAGGGACCTAATCTTTAAAATGGCTCTCCTGAACAAAACTGGTTTTTAACCTTAGGTCCCTTTCTATTTTGCGCGTCACATATGTTTATATTGGCTATTAATCGTCCGTTTTGAACATGCGGTACGTTTTTTGTGCTACATGAGCCAAATAGTCCAGCAACTACCTCCTTTTTTAAGATATTTAATGTGACCCAACTAACAGTCTGAGTCAGGAATACATACTCTAAGGGGTCCCAGATTAATATATATTGGTGTTACAAACTGTATGTCAATTTTCAAATAGTATCCACCCTTCGCTGAAAGGTATAAAAGCAATGCTATGGTTGCGACGAACATACTTTTATAGCAGGGAATATATTATTGTTGC
Source organism: Hydrotaea diabolus (assembly GCA_963513945.1). Taxonomy (NCBI): domain Eukaryota; kingdom Metazoa; phylum Arthropoda; class Insecta; order Diptera; family Muscidae; genus Hydrotaea; species Hydrotaea diabolus. The sequence continues at coordinate 110,212,467 of OY740717.1, forward strand.
TATGGCCAAATAGTAACCATACCTTTGTGTGTATTTTTATAGACCCATATCTTGGAGAGTTTCCGCCAAAATAATGTTAGTTTAACTCCAATGGTAGCTACTCGTTGTTGTAGTCCAATAGTTGTACTCCAACTAAATTACAGTCAATCTGCTTTTTTTTGTACAACGGTTTTTTTTTAATTTCTGCGATTATTGATATTTTGGTAGGTAACACTCTCATTTGTGTCGACGAAGAGACTTTTTTACTACTGTAAGTTGAAAAAAAACCAAGTGCGTACCATAATCAAGAATCAATTCTTGGATTGTATTCATATTCACTTGTACATACCAATAACAATCCATGCGTCAGCATACCCAATTATAATTGTACCAAAAACTGGTAAAGCTGTACAACGTTTATCATCACTGACGTACGTAAGTTACTTTCGGACATACTCGTTTACGAACCACTGTCGAAACGCGACAATAAATAAATGAGGAAAGAGTGCAAGAGAGTTCCCCACATTGAATAGTTGGCGCCGATATTCACCTCACAATAACAACACTAGAAATCCCCAACTCAAGCGAACCGAACCAACCGATATTTGGGAGAGCCGAAAGCCAGTAGAGTGTGCGTCAACTGACAACAATATGTAGGCATGAATGTACAATTTACTTTTGAAAATTCGGAGAGTAACGATCGTATACACACAACTCTGTTGTCAGTTATACGTTCGATATGTACATATGCATGAGTTTCCTCGCTGCTCCCCACATTTGGCAAGTGCCGATGTTAGTCAGTAGTCAGTGTTTAGCGTTCGTGGTAATCGTGGTAGAAGCGGACTTTCGTCGGTTTTTTTGTGCGTAACACTCCCTCAGACTTCTGCCCGCCAACAGCACGATTGTGCTCCCCAACGCCCCCACTTATCGCCACAAACCGTCTGTAGTGTGTGTATGTTTGTGCGAGTGTGGTCTTGCATATTATTTGCATGATTATTTTGTTTTTACTCCGATTGGAATTGTGTGTGAAGTTTGTTTTCTCGTGAAGTTCGGGTTTCGACTCTGGATCATTCGATATTGAGAAATAAGTGAGCAAATTTAAAGAGTTTTCACTTTTTCTGTTTCTACGTGGATAGGATAGGTACGTTAGTACATACTTACGTAGGTACACTTTATGTTCGTACAAAGTGTGTATTTGCATAACGGAAGTTTCAAATTTTGGAGAATAAGTAGAACAGCCAACAAGTAAAATGCTGTTATTGTGACTTCGGCTTGTTGTGAAATGTAAAGGAATAAAAATATATCTGCACGCACAAACACGCACTCTCACACAAACACACATGTGTATACTGAATTACTTTTGACAATTGTTTGCCCCAACCGATTTTCAATAATAAAACGAATTAAATAAACGAATTAATAAAAGAAGTAGTAAACCGCGTTAAAAAAAAACTCCCGTTTTATGCCCCTTTTCTCTCCCAAACAATCGTCAGTGATGCGCTGAATAATAAACAGACGTCGCTGTCTGCCAAATTTTGTTGTTGTTATTACGTGTTAAACGTTTGATCGCTGCGAGCGAGCTCTTAAAACCATAAACCAATTGAGCGTAAAGTCCGGGATTTCCCCAAAACGTCATAGTGCCACAACCCTTTGCTTATGCCGATCCGCTTGCATACATACATGCATATATGTGCGTGTGTATGTTTAGTCCGTCTTCTTTTTCGTTTCATCATCCGACTCTTCTCGGCATCACCATTAAGCATTACTCGTCGTGTTGTTGGTGTAATACTTAACGCGATATCGGCGTTTCTTTCGTGTCTGTGCAAAAAAAGTGGGAAACAATAAACTGAAAGCAAAAAACGAAGAGAAAAAATGAAATGAAAAAAATAATGAGCAAAATTCAAAACCGGTTTTCAATATTATATTAATTATCGCCTGAAATTGTTTTCGATGTTGTTTTTATTTTGTTTTCTATTTGAAGTGGAATTGTACAATACATTACCAGCCTGGCTGCCTGCCTCTGTGCTACGACGGACGTTTGCCCGCCAATAATCCATAAACTGGTACTCTGCGCTATTCATACTAAGCTATTTTCCTACATGTTTATCTCTTCTATCATATATGTATATCTATAAATTTTCTCAGATTAGTAGTGTATTCCGAGAATTTCTGGTCAACCCTATACAAAATAGAAAATTGCTAGAAAACAACAACAAAGACAAACCAACTTATTGTAAAACTACATTGTGTGATTTTTCTAAAAACGAGTTCGAGTTGATTTAAAGCGAAATGGTAAGTACTGGAAATTTGAATTTTCGTTCTTTGGTAGCCACTCGTAAAGCAACATTCGTTCCATCTGTGTTGTGTGTAAATATTTTATTAAAGTTTGTTTTTGTTTTGTTTATTTTAATTCAAACAACATGCAAACTGTCAAATGCATAGTGGCATTACGAGTACGTAAAGAAACCAAAAATACAATGAGGCTGTTCGATTAAAGTTTTTAAATTCCCAATTCTAAGGAAGTTGATCGATTAGTGGGCTTAATGTTGCTAATGAAACTATTAGTGCTGCCAACGTTTTTTCTAACAACTGTCTTATGTGATCGTTAAGATGATCTTTTTTTAATTATTAAAGCAATATCTTCTGATATTCAAAAGATTTCGCTTTTCTGTCTTGGTTTCAACTAAGGACAGGACTTCAAAACGGAAAGGTCATACAAATGAGTAAATATCAAAAGATCGATGGACGATGGGATGGTTATAAGTCGCTCTGTATGTACTTTTTAAATTTGGGCGCAATCGGAGTTAATTTATCCGTATTAACATGAATCGGTATTGTTGAATGTCAGCAGGGTTTTTGACTGGAGAGCACCCACGTTTCAGCGCCCCATAAAACCAAGGGTAGTTTGATCATTGGTCCCACGACAGTCCATTCTATGCACCGGGTCGACCCGAAGCAGCAATTCATCGGCTAAGGGCTGTCAGTCTGACACCATGTGCCGCGTATTGTATAGTTTTGTTTTGATCGTTTTAAGTTTTCAAGAGTGGGGCCGTTGTGACGCCCCTTTTTCAAATCGTTTACATATACTGCAGTAATTTCCTGACGCACAGTGTATGTTTTAAGACGATCTGCCCATAACAATGGTTATTACCTTTGCCTTTAAAAAATGGGGCGTGGAATCGGTGTAACTTTTCAGAATAAAGGAGACACTCTTGCCCACGACTTTTTTGGTAATACGAGGGCTGCTATATATATTTCTGGCCTAATAATGCAAATGCGAATATATATCATCAAAAATTGTTTTATTGTTTTTCAAAGCATTCTCCAGCATGATTTATACACTTTGGCATGCGCTCAAACCAATTGTCGAAGCAATATTTCCACTCCGATTGAGACACCTCCAAAACATAGTTTTTTAACGCTTCAACAGCAACTTCTGGCGACAAAAATCGTTGACCACGTATTTTTTCTTGATGTGCGGAAATAAAAAGAAGTCTTTGGGTGCCAAATCAGGGCTGTACGCCGGATGACATATCAATTCGACGTTTTGGCCGGTCAAAAAGGCGCTGGTTTGAGCTCGCATTGTCATAGTGCACAATGATTCGTCTTCTCTTGTTCGGTTTTCGAATTTCTCCGTCCTACGTTGCTCAAGCGAAACAGTAGCTACATGACCAGTTTTGCCAAAGAAACAGACGACCATTTGCTTTGAAGTGTTTCTTCCACGAACTATAAGTACTTTCGTTGGATTTGGCTCGTCTTCGAAGACCCACACGGTCGATTGCTGTTTTGTTTCGGGCTCATACGCATATACCCATGATTTGTCACCTGTGACGATCTTATAAACGTCTTTTGAAGCACCGCGATCGTATTTTTTCAAAATATAGACACGAGCCTTTTTTTGAGCGATTGTCAAATTTTGCGGGATCCAACGAGAATAAACCTTTTTTACGGCCAGGTGTTAATGCAATATCGAATGTATGCTGGTGGAATAAATGCCCAAGGATGCCTCTATCTCACGGTATGTCAAATGATGATCTTGCATTAACAGTTCACGCACGGCATCAATGTTCTCTGGCACAACGACCGTTTTTGGACGACCTTCGTCTTTGAGCAAGCTTCGGCCACGAATGAATTAATTAAACCAGTTTTTCACAGTGCTATAGGATGGTGCTTCATCGCCATACAAAGATTAAAGTTCATCGATGCACTCTTGTCGTGATAATCTACGTCGAAAGTTGTGAAAATGATCGCACGAAAATGTTTACAAGTTAATTCCCTTTTTTGCCAAATTGATTTTTTCAAGTCACTGTAAACACAACCAACAGTTTTTATACGAGTACTTAACCTCATGTTCGTAGCTCTTACTCGTATAGTTCCTGAGTTATGATCTTTAAAATTTGTAGGGTTGCGGACGTGGCACCGCCCACTTTAGATATCAAAAATCGATGTAGCATATTTCAACCTCCGATCGAACAGCTATTTTCTCTGAAAGTTTCAAGAATATCAGTTCAGTAGCTTAGGCTCCTATAAACAAAAAACGAACAGACAAACACATTTAATTGTATATATACTCGTACTTTAATAATTATACATAGCTCAATAAGTGGGTACTCGAGTACATTTCATATATCGGATCATTTAAATATTTTAATTTGTAACATAGACAATCCTTTCGCTTTATGATTTTTACAGAATGTAATGAAAAATGTCCAAAAACATTACTGCAGAATTTGGGAGAGATAGAAGATATGTTAGGATAGGTAAAACGTTTTTTTGTTAGATATACGTTTTTAAAAATTGCTTCTAGCAGATCTATTTGCCATGATTTTAAATATTATGTCAAATGTCTGTCAAATTTTATTAAGATCGGACCACAGCTAGTCAGCCTGACATTGCTAAATCGAATTAGTTAAAGATAGGTATGCATAAAAACTTTCTCAATTATTCGGAATATATTGACATTCCACTTATTGCACAATAAAACATTCCAGCAGTTTTACGGATTTAAATAATATGCAAATTCATATTTGTTGTTGTTAGTCTAAAAGTAACTTTAGTAAATATCTTTGCAATAAAATGCCATTGATTTGTTAGTGCACATTTTTGCAGATTTTAATGCATATTTTGCTCAAAAAACCATCTTTTTTTGGCATATTTTTCACAAATGCAAATTTTTATCCCACTGATAAAATGCACCGATATCAAGAAAAAATCAAGTCCTTAACCAAACTTAAATCAGTATTGAATAAAATAAATTGCAATTTGTGTCTACATATTCGAAATATGGAGTAATAAGTAAATGCTTCCTTAAAAATACACCAAGTTGGTCCGTCAGTGGTGTACTTTTTCGATCATATGTTTGATCATTTATTAATCAATGAGTTTGATATAATCCGTACTCAATAGTTCTTGCTGATTAAATTTTTTAAACCTCTTTACGTTGTGTTAAAAATTATTATTTGTCCTCAGAAAAAAATGGGATATATATTTTTTTTTCAGTTTTTGTGCATATTTTCTTTCTTTACTGCAAATTTTTTAAATGTTTTCATGAGTATTTTATTAAATTTTTTTCGATATTCTGGTGCATTTTTAAGCGTCAAAAACCCCGATTTGTTAGAGCATATAATTCCGATCCCTAATCATAACAATAACAAAACTTATAAAAACAACACAGTGGTTCGTATCATTATGACCTTCGTAAGAAAATGGATTTAGTAATAAAACCACAATTTGCATTAGAACTTAAATATCCTTGAAACTCTTAACTAAAAATACTCCACCACGTTATGCTCGTTTGATATAACTTGCGAAATGTAAAATGTTTCTAAAATAAACGTCTTAATAGTTGATTAATAACAATTAAAAATGTCGGCAAATGCGGAAGGCCAAATCGTATGCACTCTTTCTTGACAAATGCAAATACTCATAAAAGTGTACATTTCCGAGTTATTGTTAGTCCCTTGAAGGGAACTTTTTCATGTAATATTTCAGGATCCTGGGGTATATCTTTTAACCGCTATCCTGTTTTGAACAGGCACACAGACTGATGGACATGGCTAGATCGTCTTAGAATCTTACGAGATCAAATATATTTTATACTTTTTGAGCTATTCAGTGAGCTTTTTGAGTAGGCACTCCTCCATCCTTCGGTGTAGGGTATACAAATTTGCAGCATTTCGACGGTGATAAATTTTTCCCAAAGTAGAACTAAGATCGTATAATAAGATATTAATTTAATGATGCCAGACACATTTGGATTCGTTTGCGAAAGTTGTTCACGAAGAAAATTATAAAAGTATTTTTGTAGCAATTTTAAGCACTTAAATATCTATCAAGTATTAGCCCTCATCCAGGCTACGTACTAAGACGGCTGCAACAAACTATTTTTTAAAAACTTATACAGCTGGTCTTTTTCTATAGCCATTATCGAAATTTAAATTTTTTGGTTTAAAATAGCTTAACTACTGCGGTCTTGGTATCCGATCTTAGTTATTGCAGCTGATCCAGAAACACCACTATTGTTTCGTAACAAATCAATGATGTCAATATTAATCGATCTAAAGTGTATACAATTTATGATTTCTTATAAAAAAGAACTCAAACGTTTTGCTTTTGTTTACATTTCGAGGTACCCCTCGTTGACAGTTCTTCACAGTAACGCCAATTCCAGCAAGTGACAATTCACTCAATTTAATAGCCAAAGCATATCAATCGTGTTAAACTCGATATATCGCGCGTATGTCGCTGATTTATGATTGGATTCTTAGTTTCGGACTATGGCTAAACCGGCCTCCAGCATATCGAGATGTTAAGCAGCAAACAATTAAAAGTTCTCTTTATATGCATATATTTTACCTACAGTACTCTGATACAGACTGTTATAAGCTGGGAACGAAAATAACAGTTATTTCTTTAAAAGTCTATTGCAATTTTACTTTGATGCAAATGTCACACAGCTAAATGGATGTATTTTTTTAACCGAGCATAAAATTTTACAAAAAACTTTTTGTTGTGATTTTAATGCAACATTGATAAAAAAAATATCAGTTGTTTTCAATAAAATTTTTAAAAATCAGAATAACAATTAGTTTTGATTTTGATTAAATAACTCCACAAATAAAAGTTATTTTTGATTTTTATTTTATTTCTTTTACGATAAAAGTTATTGATGACTTTTATTTGTCCAAAAAATCGGGGATTTTAGAAAACCGCCATTTCGACAGTCGGGTTTTTTTAATCCGACATACCGGTTTTGGCCTTTTGCCTAAGAATTGAAATTATTTTCCGAATCAGAAGAAAAAGAAATAGTGCCCTGGAACACCTGTAAATTAAACCAGATTTAAAAAATAATAATATTTCAATTTGTGTTTTTGGAACCCATATGTCCATGTTAAAATTGGTCACATATTCGGGCATAGGGACCGTCACCCAAATTTTGCCAAACTGCTTTTTATTTATAACTTTATATATTTATTTAAAAGCCATATGTCATGTATATGAAAAACCATTTTTTGAGGCCCAGACAATTTTTACGGGGACTTATTAAAAAAAATACGCCTATATGACTCGGATCGATCCAAATTAGTTGTTTGTCAATCGAAATATACCGTACGAAATTTGATCAAAACAGGAATTAAAATGGATGGTCTAGAGCTGTTATATGTTATAAATTCAAATTTAATGAGAACAAGCTTTAGAAACTCAGCAGACGGGCCGTTGGATGGACAGATGGATATCTTAAAATCGAATAAACCGGTGATTCTGGATCGAGCGGTACACTTAAAGGCTTAGATATTGTGGTAATTATGTATTTCTTACTTGAATATTATGAATTTTCTTTGCTTTAACCTACAGGATGGGCGATTTAACATTTTAAATTTGGATCGGTTGTAAAAAAAAGTACTGATATTTTTTTCAAATGTCTGGTTTTATTGGAATGTGGAACTTTGTCATTTTATAATGGAACAGAATATCATTCATATGACTGCCACAACTGGCTCTGCAGTACCTCATCTAATCCACACAATTGTTCTGTACATTTTCGATTGTTTCGGGTCGAATATATTCAATGCCAACTTCGATTTTATGTTTCCCACGCTTCAATTCTCTGAATGCAGAAAATTATCCACTTGACATCACAATTTCGGCTGATTATTCGATTTTTAAAAACAGTGCATAAAATATAGATGATTGCGTTGGCTGTGTGACCCCATCTTGTTGAACCAAATGTCGTCCATTCTCTTGAATTTTTGGAAAGAAAAATTCTTTAAGCTTGGTTGCTCGTTTTCGAAGAAAAATGGCCCAATGATGCCGACAGCCCAAAATCCACACCACACAGTGACTCCTTGTGGATGCATTGGCTTTTCAAAAGTCACGTGTGTGTTCTCTGAACCCCATATGCGGCAATTTTGCTTATTGACATAGCCACCAAGATGAAAATGAGCAACATCTGAAAACACGACTTTTCGATAAAATTCTTCATCTCGAAGCGAAAATGCTTTGTATGGTGTTCCATTATTAAATGACAAAGTTCAACCTTTCCAATAAAACCAGAAATTTGAAAAAATATCAGTACTTTTTTACAGTCTATTCAAACTTAAAACGTTAAAGGACAATTTATGCCTTTTATCAGAATCATCGGTCCATATTTTTTCAAAATGATGATGTCCGAAATGTAACCGTAAATGGTACTCGCTTTCGCCCCATGATGTTGGACTTTTTGCTACCTGGAATTGAAGCCCGTAATCTTAACGACATTCGGTTTCAACATGACGGCGCTACATGCCATACAGCTAACGAAACAATAAATTTATTAAAGGAAACTTTTAGTGAGCTCATTATATCGCGTCGTTGGCCTGTGGCGTGGCCTCTAAGATCGTGCGATTTTACACCGCTGGAGTATTTTTTGTGCGTATGTGAAGTCGCATTTTAATAGTAGAAGTGAACATACCCCGTTAATGTCATATGGGTTTTGAAAGCTAACCTCGATAGCGTTCATATGTAACGGGATTTTAAGATTGTTTCAACTTTCATCATGGAGTGGTCAGATAATGAGAATCGTATCGCTGTAATAGCGCTTTTCAAGTGTGAAATGAAAAAATGCGATATTTTCAAAACGCTCTGGCCACTAGGGATTAGCCGCATGTTCGTCTACCGATGCATAAAACCGGTCGGGCCGCCCACGCTCTTTTCGAACACTTCATGTCATCAAAGCCGTTAAATCAAGAATTCACAGAAATCCGCTCCGAAAACAGAAAATCATGGCCCGTGAGATGAATAGCACGCAAAAGTCCATGAGTCGAATCACTAAAAAAGACTTAAGACTTGGGGCTTTTAAATGACGTACCGGACATTTATTGACTGCAGCTTAAAAAAAAATGCAAACGTCTTTTGGTAAAGCACGCTGATAACTTTCACAGAAAAAATTTGTTCACCGATGAAAAAATTTTTACAGTTCAGGAAAAATGTAACAAGCAATATGATAGAGTGTATGCGCGGTCATCTAAGGAAGCATCTGAACTGATCCCAAGGGTGGAAAAGCGTCATCACCCAGCTTCAGGCATGGTTTGGTGGGGTGTCTCTTACGATGGGGTCACTGACCTGCATTTCTGCGAACAAGAAGTCAAAACATCGGCCAAAGTTTACCAAGAAATCGTTTTGGAAGCTGTTGTGAAGCCTCTTAACAATTCCCTGTTCCAAAACCAGACATGGACTTTCTGCGCCGGCCCATAAGGCTAAAACGTCCCATGCCTGGCTTCGAAACAATTTGCCAGCGTTCATTTCCTCTGAAGAATTGCCCTCAGACAGTCCAGATTTGAACCCATTGGTTTACAAATTGTGGACGGTTTTAGAGGACAAGGTTTGCCACAAAAGATACTCCAAAATTGGATCTCTTAAGACTGCTTTGGTCGAACTGTGGCCAATTTTCCTATGGACGAGGTTCGTGCAGCTATTGACGATTGGAGAGTGCGGCTTAAGTCGTGTCTAAAGGCAAAAGGCGGAAATTTCGAATAAGTAGATTCTTTTTGGATACAATATACATCAATAAATATTTTACAGCATAAAACGTGTGTAACAGTATTTATGTCCCTACTAAGTATATATGTACTCGTATCTCTACAACTTCGGACATTTGCAGCAAAGAAGTTGTCCTCAATTGCATTTATATGACTTAGGTTGTCTTTCGAAAAAGGTGAGGATTTTTTATTTTTTTTTCGCGGAAGGCTAATACAGCCTTCCTCGAAAATAAAATATTCATTCATTCAATTGGAAAGAAGCCCACACGATGGCCGGAGGGATGTTAATCAATCGTTTAATGCATGAAAAGCTTAGGCCCACATAAGGCGTAAGGGTAGGTAGGTAGCCTTTTGTGATTTCCTTATCGCACTACAAACACTTGGCGATCAAAACAAAACGTGGAAAAGCCTTTACACCCCCAATTTTACACGCGGGCAGGAAGAAAGAGGAGGCGTGCAGACTCTGCAAACTGCAAATTCAAGCAATAGACAAAGCCATCGGAGCTTTACAGAGTGCACTAGTGCTTCATGAATGTGTGTGCGTATGTGGTGGTGGAGGGAGGAAAACTTGTGGTGCCTGCGCCGTCGTTTGCTCTGCAATCCAACTGAATAAATTGGTAAGAATCTTTGTTTTACCAAAAGTTCACTGCTACAGACGAGCGAGGGCCATTGTTAGCGCGACATTCAACGGATGCGGTTGTTTTTCCCAAAACGTGCGCGTAAAATTCAATAGAACAACAACAAAACAGGTGAAAACATACAGTGAGTGTTGTTGAATATGCGATAGAAGTTTAACCTTTTTCGGGAATAAAGTTAACAGCCAAAAATATCATAAACGGGCACGTTTACACGCAAAAATAAAATAAATTAAGCTAACTCCACGTACGAAAGGAGTCCTTACGAGAGAGTGGATCCGAGTGATTTGTGTGGCACAAACAATCGATTACTCCTTTTTTATTCATATTTGTTGTGACTCAAAAAAATACTACTCATATTTGAAAATTTGCTGCCTGTCTTGGAATCCTTTTAAACTGTACAGGTTTTCAACCGCCAAAATGCAACATCTTTTGATATCGTTAACAGTTTTAAGTTTTTTTTAAAACACCGCTTATACTTATAAAGTCGTTATTTAATTAAAATAAGGAGTAAAGCCTAGTACTGAGTAAAATGATCAATGTTTATCAACAGTTATTTATAAGTATTATTTTGTCTTTATAAAAATTCGTCAATTTTATGTATTTAAATTCAACGTTGACATCAATTATTAAGAATGTGATATGAATTTGACATTGCAAATCAACCCAACTGATTCTAGCCAAATTATATTTCGGTACAAGAAAACCGACATATCGTCTTCATGATAACGCGGGTATAGGAATTGTAATCGATAAGATTGAAAGATTAACACAAAATTTTAACACAAATTGTTCTACATCTATTTATACTCGTATAAATTGTTGGTTAGTTTTTATCTTAATTAACAGAACATGGTTCATATAGGTTTTTGTAATTTATTTCCTTCCACGATATATACACATTGTATATTAATGCTTTGCTGTAAAAAAAATAATTTTGTGAATTAATATTCAGTCAAATCTTGAAAGTTAATCCGTAATTGAATTCCTACTGAAATTTACTTTCCGTTTATTCTATTAAACGTTTATACTATTATTGACAATACGCTTAATTTTCTTTTAAAATAACCAGCATTAACCAGGAATCTGGGTTGATTGTGTGATAGTCGCGCACACAAACCACCACACCACGATGGCCAACATAACAAAACTCATGTCGAGTCGAATTTTAAGTCTCATTTGTCAATACCAAAGCCTTTGAGAAAGTGCGTCCAATGTTTGTTGCTTGGCTAGAATCACATCTATTTTTGCACTTCATGCTTATTTCGTCTGTTTATTTTTGGCCCCCTTTCTGCATTAAACAGTAAAAAAGAAAACAACTGAATAAAATAGAGACAAAAAGAATTTCTGCACCCTCCAATGAAAACTCAAAAACAGCTGGTTAAAGTGATGCCTGTTTGTTTTCGATATTATGCGAGCGTTTTCTTGTTTTGTTTTCCTTTTCTAAATTAAGCACTTTCAATTTCAATTGAATGGAATGACGTTAATCAAGTGTACATACCAAAGCGCTTTAATGCAGGTGGTCTTACTAGCACAGCTGACTTAATTCTTCGTTTACTTTTTGTTTAGAAGCAAGACTTCCCAACAGTTTACAGTTGTTATTGACAATATTAAAAAAAAATGCATCGAAACCGATATCGTCTTAAATGTATATGGAAATGGAAGTTGATTCAGGAAAATATTTACGTAAATAAAAGCAATTTCGGGATCTTCTATAAAAGAAAAACTCCTAAAAAAATTCGTTTACTAAAAATTCTTAAAGCAGACTAAAATTATGATCTCACAACATTTTAACTAAATAACATCAACACCGGTCTTAAATCAAAATAAATGATATTTGATAAAAGTGTTTGAAGATTCCATCCGAAAAATTTTCAAGTTAGTATTGAGAGAACGTATGTATGCTGAAAAGTCATAAACTATTATCGAAATGTACAATTTGAGCCAATGTTAAAGGAATCGATCATTTAAAATCCCCGTACCGATTTTAAATTATCCCTTTGACGATTTTGGATACATTTAATTAATAAAGTTTTATGCATTCAGGATATCGTAGACGCCAATCGAAAAAACCGATTTGAATTTTATTGTTAGAATGAAAACCAGATTGCTAAAGAGAAAAAACTTTGAAATCCGAATATGTCATATCGGTGTAGAATAGGAAGGGGTGTGTCCTCAAAAGTGCACTGCCATTTGGAGACCCATAGCATCCGCTGAAATTTTCTTCGAGACTGGGAAAGAGTTTTGGAAATATATTAATACTGAATATGGGCATTCCAGGAAATATTTAAAAATCAGCTCATTTTGTCGCCTTAGTAAAATTTGTTTAACTTTAATTAAAGCTATAAAGCTTTCTTGGTACATTTATTGTTTTGAAGCGCCTTCGATTGTTAGTTTTTAAAAATCGTTTGTAACTATCGCACAAGGGACATCGCGAAAGGAGCATATAGATTATTAATAGTTTTTAGTTTTTATTACATATAAAACATGAATATAGTTGCCATTACGTATCTCTATTAAAAAAAACTAAAGAAATGTTAATGAAAAACATCAAAATTTACATATTTAAGCATAATCCAAAGTTGTAGCCGGATCGGAAAGATTAGTCTTACATTCATTGAAGAGCAATAATACATTTATTATAGAACTGTATATTCTTGAAAACATCAAAAAATAAATTAGAGTAAACACTTTTGATTTTTACGTCGCGGTTGACCTTCCGATGGAAATGCCCATATTTGAACTAGATCAGTGAACGTTAAGCTATACCGTAATACATCATGCAATGTAGATGTACTTATACTAAGGTAACGACACGGATATTGTTCATCCTAACCACGCAATATCTGGCACCTTCCACACAACTGATACTATCCGATGGTAGAAAAAAGTCTTCAAAACTTGAATCCTAATGGATTATATGCGCTTAAAGAGAATACTTTGCATGTCTTTGTGTCGCGTTTTAGTTTGGTGGTGGAGGGTATCCCATACAAATGGCACTCAAGACTTGAGTACATGCAACTTGTTTTCGTAAACTCTCACTCAAACCGTAGAGTATCAACAATTAATCGGAGACCCTAGAAAGTATATAAAAGTGTATTACTGAACTTGTAAAATTCTAAGACGATCTAGCCATGTGCGTCCGTGTGTCTGTCGAAAGCACAATAGCGGTCAACGAATCAACCTAAGATCCTAAAATTGTGTATAATGATGGCATACGGTCATAAGCTGTTTGTGATTGTAAATGGGCCCAGGGGCAAAAAAGAAGTTTCCCCTTAGGAGGTACCCTGTACACAAAGTACACTTTATTGAGTATTTGATTTACAAATTATAATGTTTTGTGAAAAGACAATGGTTAAAATGTGCACTGTTCGTTACTCCGCACTAAATTCCTCACATTAAAGAACAGGTGCTGGACTTTTTGGCTTATGTGGCCCAAAACCCGTCCCGCATGGGCAAACGGATGATTAGAAGTCAATAGGGACATATGGGTACTCAAATTAAAGCAAATTTTGGTATCAATCCAAATATAGAGTAATTTATATGTCTTGGCCGAGATATGAGGTGGACGCATGGGCCGAAATGTACCATTTTTTGCGCTTTAGTAGCGTATGGGCGGTGGAGAGTATATAAGGTTCGGCCTGGACGAACTTTACGACGTTTTTATATGTGCAATTTAAATTTTGAATGTTCAATTTTTACAACAAGTAAAAACGTCGAAAAGTTCGATCCATGCGTCTGCCCCTAATATCAGTCAAAATTTACTCTAGCTATACGGTGGCTTGGGTTTCTTCATTGCCGATATGAATGACTTGCGATCTTTTGTTTTATCAATGATAAATGATATGAAAATAATGACATCTAATTAAATGCCACCATTCGTCATGCTATGGTCATCTGTTCACCGACACCGGTGAATGTTGTCTGATAACATTTCATATCAGCAGCTACTGTATCTTCTTACCGATAGAGCTAATCGTCTAAATTGTCTGGTCGTATATATATATGCTACTTATGTACTTGTATTTCCAATACCTACCTAGGTATGGCCGTACCTACTAATGTGTGTGTGTGTGTATGTGTGTTTTTATATATTCACTGACTAAATAATCAAAGAAAGATTTTCCTACTCGATCGCAAAGGTATGTAACGGGTTTTCCAATAGGGAAATGACAATTTCGTCTCTTTATGTCAACGCACCCTCAAACATTTCAGTGTCAAAACGTTAGTCGAAGTCAACATTTTCATCATGGCAAAGTTCACATACGAGCAACGTTTATAAGTCATTAAAAATTACTACGGAATTCTGAGTCGGTGGTCGCAACTTTACGAGCGCTTACTCCAATTTTCATCATCTTCAGCGGTGAAGCTCATTTCTGGCTGAGTGGTTTTATCAATAAATAAAATGTGCGTTATTGGACAGCAACAAATCCACATGTGCTTCAAGAGACACAATTGCATCCGCAACAACATGAAATGAAAACAATCGAAATGTTACCGTCAATCGAGAGCGCTATCGTGCCATGTTAGAAATTATATTTGGCCAGAATTGGATGAGCTTGACATCGCCGATATGTGGTTTCAAGAAGACGGTGCCACTAGCCACACAACACGCGTTATACTTATATAAAGGGATTTCCATTAAGGGCATAACAATTTTATATATTAATAATATTTATATACTCGTGATTAATAAAAAATAAAAATGTTGACATAAAGATACAAAATTGTTATGTCCCTATTGGAAAACCCTTTACTTATGTACGAGGTGCATATGTTTAATTAGTTTCCGCAATTTTTGTTGTCAGTTTATGGCCAATATCTTTTTACTAGATCGAAGACTTATTCGAGTGTTTGGATAAGCGACCAATTTATGACTAGCGATTTTCAAAATAAACGTTAGAGGAAAGCATGCGTCGGAAAATGTTGGCGTTGATATCAACAAACTTTTATATTCAGCAGCAACCAGACGCAGGCGAGCTGGTTGGTAAAAGAGCCAGAAATTTTTAACAAGGAGTTTTAATACCAATTAAAATTGTATGTATAAAATAATTAAATATTTTGTCTCTGACTTCTCTAAAGGAATAAAAATTCTAAACAAAAAATAGTAGATTAGCTCTTCTAAGATTACCATCTCTAAGAAGAAAACGAACTATACTAAATTGTTAAAAAACGTACATACAAGTGGCAGACAATCGATTATAAATTCTTCAAAAGTAATCAAAGTTAATATCCCAATATTTTAATTCTGCGTCTTGGTATTCGAATTACGCTAAATTAACTAATATGCAAAGTTTAATTGATGATCGGTATATACTTGCAACCTGCACTTTGCTAACAAAAATAGATGGCCGGAAAAACAGATATGTCCAAAGAAATTCAGAAAACTATTATATTTCTATCGTGATAGACTCATTAAGGATCTGGTTCACCGCATTTTTGCTGTACCATTCTTCCCAGTGTGGCAAGAGTGAACAGAGTTATGCTGCACATTTCAACTCCTTTTAAACAAGTAAGAAGTTCGATACATACAGTCACGGACAAAAATATTGGGTCAGTAATAATCTACACACAATTTTTAAAATTTCGAAATGCTATAATGTTTTGTTTAAAAATTGTAGTTTGGCCACGCCTTAATATTTAACACAGTATTGTACAAAGTCTCAAATAAAAAAAGTCAAACGCAGGTGCAGACAAAAAAGGTTGCCAACTTCAAATTTCATTAATAGACAATTTTATTTTAGAAGAATTAATGCTTTTTACCGCAAGAAAAGCTTTGTAAGTACTTACGAGTATATAAAACTGTAGAAGAAATTTTTAAAACATATCTTACTCAAAAAAGTTCCAAAAATATGGGTCGATCAATGCACTGTGTAGGATAGTGAGTGTTCCATCATTTGAAATTTAAACGATAGAGGACAAACTCAACTTCAGATTGTCAAAAAAATGGTAGATCGTAAAATTTTGTGTGGAATTCATTAAAGTGGAATTATTTTTAAAGCTAGACCATGAAAATATTTGGCTAATGAGGCTAACAACATTAAGATATTATCAGTATTATTTGAAAATACACATAAAAACTCGGTAAGCATACAATCTAAAAAAAAAAAATTAGACGAATCTTATTCAAATTTATTCGGTAATACGAGTAATGAAAAAATGTAGGTTAGGTTAGTCTTAAAATAAAGAACTTTGTTTTTGATACACGACCAATACATATATTGGCATGAAAAAAATAAAAAATTATTATCACCGTTTAGGTGTGGTTTCTAGGAATGAAGTATGGTCCATTAAGGAAATCATGGATACAAATCTACGAGTATACTACCATATCTTAAGCGAAGTGATGCTTTTCTATTTAGAATGGAAAATGTCTAAAAAGAAAATTTTCAGCAGGTTTCGAAATATCAATCAATTGGTTTCAGAATAACATCGTGAATGTAAGACCATTGCCTGCTAATCTAAATCCTATAGAATAGTTCAAGAAAATAGTCAAGAAAATTATAGGATCTCTAAAATCAAGAAATATGGACAAATGGTATTCTATTCTAAAAATGACTTGCCATTATTTGGTGGATCTAAAAACAACAAGATGCAAACTGTTTTACTTTTTTCAAATAAAGGTCATACTACTTCATTTTTATTAGCTCTTAAGCCAAATTTTTATAAAAACTTAATTTGCGGTTAATATTGTCTTTTACAATTAAATCAGTGGATCTGATAACTTTTTATGTTTTTTTAATTTTTCTATGGGAACTATTTTGAGCTTTTGCTGTATATAACACGGATATATAAAATAAACTATAAAATAAGTTTACGTCAGTACAAGATGCTGTGTACAAAATTTGGTGCATCGAGGTGCGGTTGCCGCGCGATGCGCCGTTAAAGTTTTCGAAGATTTATAGTCCATTTTTTGAAACTTTCTAACACTGTAAAGATATTATGTGGATGGATTCGTTAAATTTTTATCACATAAATCATAAAAATATATTTTTTATATTTTTTTACAAAAAAAAAATATTTAAATTTTACAAAAAATTATTGTTTAGCTCGTTTGTTTTATTTCGGTCTGTTGCTTTTACACATTGAACAGGGATTAACCGGAATTAATTATTTAATTTTTTTTTAAAAAAAATATTTTTTTTACGATTTTCAATATACGTATTATGCTTAATAAGTTTGCTTTATATTTTTTTCAAAAAAAAATATTTCTTTTTAATTTGCCCCCTTCGATTACCGCTTTGTTATCTGCAAAATTAGCTCAAATTATTTACTTTAAATTGGAGAAAATAATTTATGGAATCTAACGTAAATACAGAATTGTAAAAGAAAATGTAAAAGAGCATTTGCCTAATACAAATATTTGAGCATTCAAGTTTTTTTCAAAAAAATATGGGGACGTTGTTTAAATCAAATTACATGGTCAATCTAATATTAATTCTTCTTATCGTCAAATGTATTTATTTGGCGCCGAAAGAACTATTTCGAAAACAATAATTTATCTAATACTTTCGTAGTTATTTTCTTCTTTATATTTCTGTATTTATGATAGGTTAAAATGTAAACCCATTCATCTATTTCTAAAGCGAGCAATATTTTAAAAAAATAAAAAAAGTTTTTTTGGAATATTAATATAAAAATCACAACAATTATGGACCTAATTAACAGACGATCTAATATCCCCACAAAACGGTCCCTTCCGATGCTAGCCATTTAGAAACAGCGAATAAACAACGATTGAGCTAAATTCGCGTAGAATGTTCAGAGAGACCAATAACCATGTCTAGTAAAATTGGAGCATATAACTCCATGTAATAGAAATTGTTCAAAAAGCCCTCGGAAATAAATTTTAGTTGCAAGCAGTTACTTCATCTTTTTCAAATCCCCAGCAGTGCACGTTGTAACCCATTTCGCGGATATACCCTTAAATGCAGGCACCCAAGCATTAAACGAGAACTGCTGGCAGTAAATTTTTCCACTGAACAAAGTTAACATTGTAAAAATCCTTTCATCCCCAATCCTTCACGTCGTTTGCGTTTTGTTGTGTGTTTAGTTGGTTTTTAAAAACTAATGTCCTTAGTTAAGAGTCGAACATGTACTTATATAAGTATACTGTTGTTGCACACTTATAGTACTTTTTTCGTGTTAGTATGTTTCATAACGAAAATATTGTGCTAACAACCATATATAAGTATAAAAAAATATAAATTTCTTAAAATGGCAACCACACGCTATGATTGATGCAATGATATAATTGTTAACATCAAACTCAAAAAATGTGCTTGTGTCGCGCCAATCATATTTATACTGTTGCAACAACAATATGTTCTTCTCAAAATTTGGCAAATATACAATTTTAATCATACTCGTAATGTTCACATGAAATTCAAATAATAATGTTTAGCAATATTTTTGTTCTAGAGAACATATAATTGTTGCAATGACCATATTATCATCATATCATTTCTTTGCGTGTATCCTCCTTGCCAAATATTTCGCTGGGTATACAATTAAACATTAAATTGTTATTATGCCCGCCTGCATGCGAGGGCTGCCCTTAAAATTTGATTAGAAAACGATAAATATGAAAAATACACCAACAAAATTAATTTGCTTAATTCAAATCTCGGTCTTCTGCGATATCTGTCGATAATGATAAACAAATTTCGTAAATAATTTTAATTTATACGCCGAGTATTGGTTTCGCTGGCGCCAGCGGCACCCATGACGATCGTAAACAAAAAAGAGAGAAAGAAAAACAAAAACAAAACGAAGAAAGATAAACACTTACTCCGCACATAAGCTAATTTCTTTTCGCCGCCAATAGTTCGTCGGATGGCACAAATAAACAAACGGACAGACAGAGAAACAGACGTAACCGTTTCTACTACGTATGATTTGACCGAAGCGAATCTGGTCTTAGAGGAACTAGTTTCTGGCTCAGAGTTGCCATTGCCCATTTCTGCCGGCCATAAAGGAGGATTCATTTATAATTTGGCCATACTAAAATCTTAGCTGTCAGCGGACAATTCAAAATATTCGACAAACGATTTTTAATAGATTTAGATTGTCTGTTAAGCCTAGTACTGAGTTCGTTCGCCCGAAGGACTTTATTCACCTGAGGTATTTATAAAATTTTTTTTAAATGTCTAATTTTTTTCTTTGTTGTTGTATCGCGTGATCCATTCCGAGGTTCCCTACTTTTTTAAAGAAAAAAACACAGAAAATTCAAAGCTGTATTTTGTACGCTTTCAGTTTATGATCTCGACGTAAAATACGCCAAGTCGTTCCATACGTCAGTCCAAGTTGCTGCGAACGGCGCCGAATCGACTCCCCACGGTCTTGCTGCGTGATGGACGTGGTCTATTCGGTCGAATATTATCCAATAATGAATGCTCGGTCTGAAAATAGGTGATGGTGTTGCGAATAGTACGCTCAGTAGGCCGATTATTTTGACCATAAGTAGAACGAAGTGCACGAAACACATTCCTCACAGAACGTGAATTTTCGTAATAAAGTTGAACGATTTGTAAACGTTGTTCAGGCATAAGTCGTTCCATGAAGATATACCAAACAATATTAAACAAAAATAACATGACAGCATGACACGACTCACACGTCATCTGTCAAAAAAAGGCTATTGAAAAAAGTATCTCTACTTGGTTCACCCATTATAAAGAAAGTTACCCCAATTTGTTGAAGCCTTGTAGTTGCGTTTTACATTCGTGAGTAGTAACATACAAATATTCTTTAAGGATTTCTTTAAAACTGTGCTGGAGGGTTGTATAAAAAACTCTTCTACCTAGTCCTCCTCATCACTTATTGCGCTTTCTGCGTAAGTTTTTTGATTTTGGGGCGAAAAACTCACCCATATCGACATTCCTAGGAATATCTCATACCAGAAGTTCTTTGTCAATCTAAATGTTATTTCGAAAAGTATTTTTGGATAGTATTTAAACGGAGCCTGGTTTCATAGGTAGGGACTTATCCATTTTTTAGGCTTAATCAGCCAAATTAAAGACGCTCAAAAATGAAGCGCAAATTGGCCATTTCATTTTACTTGTAAGCGGAAATTCAACCAACTTACGTACATATGCTAGTTTCGCAAATTTTCCAAAAAGTTGGACTAATGGAAGATTGTAATCGATGTTTGAGTTATAAAACAACATGTAGGGGAATTTGCCTCTTTCACGCTCTGCTTTGAAAATTGAGAATTGTATTGCCCGGAGAAAATAATACAATTGTGCCAGATATTGATCAGATAAAACTTTTACAACAATTTCACACGTTTTTTATAAAGAAAGGCGATCTAAGTACAAGGCTTAAAATAATATATAGAGGAAATTATTGAATCATTTCTATGAAATCTAAAGCATTTTCAGCCGAGGTCTGTCAACACTAATTAAACTCTAAATAATCTACGTTCCTCAGCATTATTATTTGGAAATTGAACTGTACTCTGGGTCTCGATTGAGCAATGCCCGTTTAGGTTACAGTCTCAATTTGTGGCTTTATTAAAATAATTAAGTACGAAACAATCCCATCATTTAAATACAAAATATAAGAAGGGGGCAGCACGTAGGTATTGAACCTAATACTTGAGAACTCAAAGCTATTCAGCGATTATAAAACACACCAGCGTATTTCATCGCAGCCTTTGCTGCAGTCGAGCCACCTTGCCACCTATCGAAACACTACAACTGCCTCAGTGGTGAATGAACGCGTTGACGTGCGTACTGCTTACATTTTTTTGGAAAGTTGGCCCTGACAAAGAGAGTTTAAATACTGTTCTTCTATTAATCTGGTGTCGAGTGCAATATCTTATCTGTTTATGCAATTATAATTAATATAAAATTTAAAACTATTAAAAAAGCGGAAGCCGGTTGTGGCCGACTATATTTTACCAGTCACTTCGGGTTATAACAAATTGTGAAATCTTCTTTGCTTTTGTATTGCATATTTTATCTTCTTGGCATTATTGGTTTCCTTTCATTCAGAAAGAGCTTAGGTCTCCAGCCACGTCAAGACTTAAATCTTATAATCGGATGAACAAATGTGTGGGATCTATGACCTAATCTTAACAGATTTTCATTTTCCGTAACTTTCTTCCTTGTTCAAATTATATTAAGATTGGATGTAATATGTGACAGATAGAGCTAAAAAACATAAAATCAGTCGAACAGATGTGGTTAAGAGCTATGTCTTAATCTTGACCGATTTATCAATTTCGGTGTTGTGTGTTTGTAGCGGCAAACCGATCCACGACAGCCGGTTCTACGCACCGAATCGACCCGAAGCACTAATTCTTCTGCCAAGGGCTGACACACCGGTACGGTTTGCCTACGGTTTTAATTTCAGTAACTTTCTTTGTTGGTTTAAAAAACTAACTTGTGCCAAATTTCATCAAGATCTGATGTAATTTGTGGTATCTGGAGCTAAAAAACATAAAATCGGATGAACATATGTGTGGAAGCTTTGTATAAATCTAAATCGATTTTTTCAATTTCAATAGCGTCCGTCCTTGGTCCAAAAACCGTAGTTCTGCAAAATTTCATGAAGATCGGAAAACAATTGCGACCTGTAGTTTGATTACAAGCTTAAGATGGACGGACAGACGAACGGACTTAGTTCATGCGCAGATTAAAGACCGTGTTTCTACAAAACACTTCATTTAAATAAAAGCAAAAAGGTTATTCAAAAGGCAGTCGCACATTATACCATTTGAATAACTTTTGGGTTTCTTTTGAATGAAATGTTCAATAGAAAAATGGTTTCAAATCCGACTATGAATTAAGCATAACAGCTTTTATAGATCAACGATAAATACCATGCCATCAGTCTACAAATCAAACAAAATGGGTTCAATTAGCTCTGTTTACAATACGACTCGACCAAAATTCAATAATAAACACAAACCATTTCCCATTTATGCTCTGGATCACTGACGACTTAAGAAAAAAAATTAAATGGACAATTCGTAATTTTTGCCTGGCCGAAGCCAGAGCCCTGGCCACACACATTTATGGGATATTTAAAACATCGACTCCTACTTTGCGCGTTTTAGTCCATTTTCAATACAAACCAATCTGCAACTAGAAAAATCTACCTAATGTTAAGAAAACTTTAGCTCTGTTCGTTTGGCCTGAATCTTGCTTTTTAACCAACAGCAGCCTCAGAATTTTACGACGATCAATACTAGATATAAATACTTTCTAGGGTTGCAGCTAAGTATTTCGAGATGTTGCTTTAAATTCAGCTACGCAGTACACAGTCTAGCTTATTTGGCGATGAAATAGTCCATCTCCAAAAGGAAATTCTAAATTAAGCAAGCTTTTATTATAAGTTTTCCATGCTGTGATTGGTGCACATTACAGGAAAAGACAGGTTCAAATCCTGGTAAAAATATTTGAAAAAAAATCAGCGACTTGTTTTCACCTCGGAAATGAAGGCTACTTTGCGAGAACACGACTATCACTAAGCTATATGTGACGCACAAAATAGAAAGGGACCTAAGGGTAAAAACCAGTTTTGTTCAGGAGAGCCATTTCAAAGATTTAAATACGTGTATCTTTGGTGTACCATCACTTTCATAAAACGCGCATATCTCTGGGAGGGAACACTTTTGGGGCATGGGATCGGTCTCATTCGATGCTCAGATCTTGTCCACATCAAAAAAAAGTGAATATCGATTTTTTTACCCTTAGGTCCCTTTCTCTATGCGCTGTCACATATAAACGCTTCTCCATATAATGCATTAGCCATTTGAAGCCAGCATTAAACGGAGGGTCTTGGTCAATATGTCGAAAAGTTATATCGTAATAAAAGTTGTTATTATTGAACCTATTATAATTATTTATACCAATTTCGATCCTGGTGAATACAATAATGGTGCTGTTTTTTAGGACTTCTAGAAAAACTGGACCGGATAGAAAACCACTGTCGAAAACACCACTAATGTCTCATAATGTCAATCTCACTTGTTTGACAAAAGGTATTAACTCAATTTCTTTCCTTTTTGGAAGAAACGGCGCTTATTGGTCATCCCTACCCATTGTATAAGTACAAATTTGTACTCGTTTCTCTTTGCTTTGACACGATCATCTCTTTTTGCCTGTACTGAACATTTGAACATTTTGAGTTAATTCCTTTTAGTAGATATAGTGTGACATGTATGTTTGTAGGTACTTGTATAATTAGAATTCAAAGAATTTCCAATTATCTGATGAATAGTTGAAATTTAATTGTTTATCAAAAAAAAAAAAAAATCACAAAGGCAAACAGTATTTATTAACCTATGATATACTTACATGCATATATACCACCGATTACAGATATACTAAATACACAATTTAATATGTCCATATGTAGGTATGAATGTATGTCCGCGGTCTATGTATGATACATGTGCGAACTTCTTGTTGTATATCTTAGAAAATTCCCATAATTGTTGGCCATTTTCCAAAAAAGATTGTTAATGTCCAATAAACTCACAAACATACATAACAAATAGGTGTGTGTGAGTGTGTGCGTGTATGAATGAGGTATATTAGGGTGGTGCCTATTAGTATGGGGCCTCCAAGGTTTAAATGTGAGCCACTACAAGAAAATTTGGAAAGAAACATTTTGTATCACACGCTGCACAGTAGTTGGAAAAAAGTTGTTTGTAATTATTAGATCCTGATGATTTACGCCGTTATTGGTGAGGTGTTTTCGCGTTTACAGGAATTAAGACCTCTAGCCAGAGTAAATGTCGTGTAGCGAGGTTCCGAAGTTCGCAACCTCGCATGTGAAAACTTATAATGCTCGCAAAAATCCCATTGGATGACATTTGACTTTTTGGATAGCGCTAGACTCTACATGCAGAAAGCGTATCGAGATATTTTTTCTACGATCCTTAGTATTTTTTTTTTTATTGCCATAGCACTGATGACTACAACAGTTCTTCAAGTAACCTAATTCGGTTTGTAGAATAATTTAACGTAAAATAGTTTCAAATTTGGAGTCAAAAGTTATGGCCGTTTTTATTTTAAATTCGATAAAAATAAAAATTGTTTTCCATTTTTAATTTTTAAAAAAAAAAAGGATCCCTAGGATTTCAAGAAAAAAATATTTTGACTATAACTCCTCGTAAAGTTAGGGTCTTTTAACATACCAGAAATATCACACTTGTTTAAAAAAAGCGTATTAACCAAACATTTTTTATATTTAAGGAGTGGCTTATTTCTGTTTTTATGCCTTTAAAGAATTCTAAAACATTGAGATTGTCATTTTGTTTTTATATCCTACACCACTCTGTGAAACAGGGTATTGTAAATTAGTTGCATGACAAAGGTTTGTAAGTAACTACAAAGAATTGTTGAGCTTGAAACACATTAAAGCATATCGTAGCGATCGACGTATAATCCCCTGCTGATTCCATTTAACGGTGTCTGTATGTCCGTCCGTCTTTCCATGTAAATCTTCTTTTCAAACTACAGGTCGCATTTGTTGTCCGATTTTCATAAAATTTGTCAGGAGTTAGTTTTTGGGCCAAGGACGAGCGCTATTGAAATTGAAGCGAATCGGTTCAGATTTAGATATAGCTCATGCACATGTATGTATATTACATCTAATCTATATTACATCTAATCTTGATGAAATTAAACACACGGTAGTTTCTTCAACGAAGAAAGAGCTCTCAAATCTATGCTCATCAGATTTTTCTGTTTTCTATCTCTAGAAGTCAGATCATACATTCAATCCTGTGAAACTTATCAGGAATACATTTTTTGGGCCACGGATGGGCGTTACTAAAATTAAAAAAATCAGTTCAGATTCATTATTTCACCCAAATATGTGTTCAACGTTTTTTTCTGTTTTTATCTCGAGAAGCCATCGAATATTTTGAAACTTATGAAGAGTAAATTTTTTGTGCAATGGAAGGACGTTATTAAAATAAAAAAAATGCTTCAGAGGTGGATATAGTTTTCGCATATGCGTTTAACCGATTGTACCAAAAACACTGAAAATTTCCCACAAATTTAAATGTAACATAATCTGGGTAAATAAAGAACCCGTTCAAGGGGGTCCAAAAACCTAGTCTCAAGAAGTGCAGGGTATAATATAGTCGGCCACACTCGACTTTGATGATATAGATGGAAGATGTTTACAGTGGGTAGATTTGACGTATGTGAATCGTTTTCTTACAAAGAGTTAAATTCTGAAAATTTTGAGGTTATAACCTTTTTTAAAAAAATGCGATATGTCCCATAGTTCTAGAAGGGTTGAAAATGCACGAAATCGGGTATACGGAAGAAATGTCTCCCTTTGAGGGAGTTAAAAGTAGAACTGAAATAATTTACTTTTAAATTAGCTTTGCTTGGAAGTCGTTGGCATAGACGCATTTAATGTCCAGTATATGTGTGGTCTTTGGACCCTGGAGTCCAAAAACCATCCACTAATGTTCGTGGACCTAAACTTATCTATCTAAAACTTACCTTTTATTAAGATTTGAGACAATTTGGTTCCAAAACTCATCCCCTTTACCTATGGCCATAGAAGTACTTAAACCCAAGAATGTCGTCACGAATGCGGGTATAACATTAATTCTACAATTTGACGTTGGAGTTTGAGATATTGACCCATGGGCTAAGGTCCGCGGGGTGCTGAAAAATGTATTTTCAAACATAGACGTATAGGTAGTCCGGCGTGTAGGATCTTAACTTTTCCAAAGTTCAGGGCCGTCCTAATATGGATCGGTGCGTCTGTGTGTAGTCATGTTTGTATCTGAAGGAACAACTTGTTTTCTGTGTTTGTCTTATTTATAATATTTTCCTATACGATCTGTTTGTATATATTTTCCTATACGATCTGATTGTACTACATATACAAACATATGTACTAGTATATGTATCCCATGAATTGATATATATGTAGTATGTCTGAACAAATTATATGTAGTATGTTCCTGTTTTTAATTTTCTCAATGAATGCAAGTGATTCATTTGAAAACAATTTTTCCTCGTATTTTTTCTTAAGAATTTCTTTGGAAAAATATACTTGAGTTCATCTCTCGAGTGCGTGAACATTTGCAAATATTTCTGAAATGGGACATTTATTTTATAATTAAAAAAAATTAAACAAATTTAAAAATTTTAAATATTAAATATTTGTTGTTTTCTTGTTGCAGATCATCTACCAAAGCATGATGTGAAATGTTTAGATATTTATTAAAATGTAAGTATGTATGTAGGTACTGCCTTCTCAGATAAAATGCGATTAAAATATGCGATTATTTGCTAAATATTTTTTTGAACTTGTTTGTTCGCTTTCAATTTGTATAACCCTAGTAAAATATTCATGTATAATCATCGAGTTACCACCTCATAAATACCGCGTAAAAGACTTATCTCTTACCTGGAACATTTTCCAGAAAAAGGCTTGGGATTGTAAATAGACGAAATTTTCCAACCCAAAAAAGTTTTTCTTTACAAGACTTGACCTCGGAAATAAAGTGTTTTGAGTAAATAATAACGAACTAACAGCGTAGATGGTTCATTCTCTTGAAGGAACAGTCAAAACATTTTCTACTTATATATCATTGGTTGTAAGATTGATTCGTGCACGATGTTCCCTTTCGGAATGCCGATACATAAGCACACAGCTCAAACTTCCATTGAATTGGTACACGACCGACGAACCGACAATTTTTTAAGAATTAATATATAAAATGAAGACACAAACCAGCTTTGATTGCAGCCGATTTTCGCAATAATCAAAACATTGATGACAAAGTTTAAAGACGTTGATACACCGAATCTAGCCGGATTTCCCTTCAAATTTATACCGTGCACTCACAATGGCATTTAATGAATCC
This sequence comes from Hydrotaea diabolus, assembly GCA_963513945.1. Lineage (NCBI taxonomy): Eukaryota > Metazoa > Arthropoda > Insecta > Diptera > Muscidae > Hydrotaea > Hydrotaea diabolus. Next base: position 110,239,952 of record OY740717.1, read on the forward strand.
ATAAATAAATACATGCCATTAGTTTTTAGCACCAGCAACGCGTTTTCAGCTAGTAAATCGTATTTAATATCTGTTTCGAATTCAATTTTGAAAACATGAACCCTAGGGGCCCACAAGCAGGACGTTATAGGAAAAACATGCGACAAATTCTAAATATCTCTACTTCTTTAGAGTAACCCAAATATTTTTCAAAAATCGGTTTTAACGTTTTTTTAAGAATTTCAATCAAGTCAAGTTTTTACCATTACCAATTCAAATTTTTACCATTACCATTTTTTGCACAATTTAAACCCCGTAATATTTTGTCAGTCTAATAAATGGTTGTTGTTGTTGTAGCGGCAACTGTGTGCGGGGTGACAGCCCTTGGCCGAAGAATTGCTCTTCGGGTCAATCCGGTTCATAGAACCGGCTGTCGTGGAATTGTAATAAATGTTAACCTTGGTCAGTGCCACAGAGGTCACATCATGACAATTTTTCCAAAAATTAGTTCTCCTCTATGCTACACGGCCTCTTTAACTGAATCATTTCGAGAGATATTTAGAAATTGCAGATATATTTCCAAATGAAACGTTGAAAGTATTTTGGCATGTCTGCCCTGTATATATTTTGGCACGTCTGATTGTGACGATTTAGCGAAATATAAGAGCATATTTTCATAGTTAAACACGCCCATTAAAATAAATTGACTTCTGATTATATTGGTCATACGGATCATAATAGCTCTTGGCATCAAATTCAAAAGTAGTAGAAAACGTCCTTTGTTGATCAAGTAGTCTTCGATACGACAATTGACCATTGTGCTGCAAAAAGAACAAAAAAACTCATTAAAACACCGTGTCTCATTGCAGACGTGACTTAGTCCATACCCACTAGCACATATTATAATGTACAGAACCGAAATATTTTCAACAAACAATTCATAGGTTCTATTTCAGGGCGATAACCTTACAACTTTTTTTCCTGAGTCAACAAAAAACAAATCATGTGGGCTACGTTTTAATTATGCTAACACAATTAGGAGAAACTTCAAATGGAATCTTACAAATTTAGTTCGACCGTGCCGAAGCTTATATACATACCCTTTATCACAGATTACGGTCCATTATAAAAATTTTGTCATGGGGCATAGCAACGGCCTCTTATCTGTCAGGGTGCGTTTCCTTCCAGGCAAACATCTTTTATACCAACTAATATCGTCATATCGGGTTATGCCGTTGACTTATTTTAAGACAATACATATATGACAGCGCATACAGAAAGGGACCCCTAAGGGTAAAAAAAAAATCAATTTTCACTTTTTTTTGGATGTGGACAACATCTGAGCATCGAATGAGTGTTCCCTCCCAGAGATAAGCGCGTTTTATGAAAGTGATGGTACATCAAAGATACACGTATTTAAATCTTTAAAAAGGCTCTCCTGAACAAAACTGGTTTGTAGCCTTAGGTCCCTTTCTATTTTGCTCGTCACATATAATAATATGATAATAATTTTTAAAGAGGGCACCGCCCACGTGTTTCAGGCACCGCCCAGCCAATAACAATTATACAAACCGAATTCAGTTTAACTATTGGTTGCGACAACAGGCGGTTATGGCAACTACCCAATTGTGATCTACTTGTTACTTTGGTACCAATATTTGGTGCCGACAACAGATTATATCTTTGTAGTGACCAAACCCTGTTTAGTAAGCTGTTGTAACATATTAGTTATACCAATATCAAAAAATAAACCCTGTAATATTTTATCGGTGTTAGTCACAATAAAACCTTTGGTTACGACGAAAACATATTTGGAAATCCCCAAAAAATTAATAAAAATTAAAAAAAAATTCTATTCCAATAACCAGCATTCCATAGTAGTAATGGTATCATGGTTCGAGATAACATATTATGGTTGATAAAACTATATTACGGTATTTACAACCAATAACACATTTATACGAACCGAATAAAACCTATAATATTTTATAGGTTTTAGTCACAAAATAAAACAGGAATAAAACATATTTCGAAATCCCCAAAAAATGTACTCGAACAAAAAAAAGTGGTGAGACAGTTAAAGTTTCTTGGGTTAGGCGGTTATTGCTTTCAATCGATATTGCCATAAAAATAAACGTACTGTCAATAAAAAATAAATCAAATAAAACAATAAATATAAATAAAAAAAATATTTTCCAAAATATAGAAACAGACTTAACTACTTGATCAGACCAGCGACACTACTCAGACTTGATCAGTCAGAATAGATAGATAGACTACCTTATTATTTTTCCCTAGTTACGGCCACCCAAAGCTTTTTGATAAAAATTGTTATATTACTTAACTAATTCTTTTCCGATTGGGACATCACTGCTTTGCTTATCGAAACATTTACCCAAAGACGTATATATTTTACTGATCAGTTGCCCCATTGCAAGGCGGCAAAAAATTAAATTATTTCAAAAAGTACTTACAACCAACATTCTGTAACAACAACCAATATATGCAAAAATGCAGTTCAAATAATCATTTAAATCTGTTAGGATTACCGATAATTGTTTTCATCAATCGAAAGTGTCAGCTCTCTCTACTGAATATTGCTGTCTTCCCAATCAGCATTCGGTTGTAACGATTGAATGTATGGATAGTACGTGCAACCACCAACATTCGGTTGGCAAAAAATTCGGTTGTGGCAACAAATCTGTTCTCTGTGTGCAGGCTTGCCATAGGACGAAAGGTCTGTTTGTAAACAGTTTTGTCATCGGTTCTTATGAAGTGCTTTGAATGCTATTTTTTCTACTTCTACATACACATGTATTTTACAGAAAAATTGCTGTCTTCCCAATCAGCATTCGGTTGTAACGATTGAATGTATGGATAGTACGTGCAACCACCAACATTCGGTTGGCAAAAAATTCGGTTGTGGCAACAAATCTGTTCTCTGTGTGCAGGCTTGCCATAGGACGAAAGGTCTGTTTGTAAACAGTTTTGTCATCGGTTCTTATGAAGTGCTTTGAATGCTATTTTTTCTACTTCTACATACACATGTATTTTACAGAAAAAAAGTATAATAATAAATGTAGTAAAAGTGAGTTTTAACAAAAGTGTTTTTTTAATATATTCGTATGCTTTATTTGAATTATTGAATCTGCTCCAAAGGAGCCTAACAATAAGTATACGAATCTTAAGTGTAATTCAATAGTGAATCCAAGTATGGATTTCTTGTTATGTGGATCTCCGCTAATTGGCAGGAATTTAAATTAATTTGGTCAAAATAGTATATAACTGGTATGGATCACGTGTCTGAGAATTTTAAACCTGGTTTAGCTTAAACCTCGTGATAAAGGGCCAGAGGACCCTTACAGTCATTTACAGAGTGTTCGCGATATTATGTAGAGTGAAGAACTCTAGTTATGTATGTATAACGGATAACTCTAGAATAGCAGAGTGGACGACGTAATTTAGGTTATGTAGGTTTTTCGCGTTGACTGTTTTAAGGATCACGTATGAGAGCATTTAAGCCACGTGACGAAGAATAAAGGATTCTACACAGTCTTTTTTGAGTGTTCGTCCGCGATTGATATTGACTGTTTTAAAGATCACGTATAAGAGCATTTAAGCCACGTGACGTAGAAAATGAATTCTACACAGTCTTTCGGGCGCGTGTGTTCGCGATTACTGTTACGGATGAAGCACAAGTGCAGATTAGAAAACACGGCGTTCGTTTCTCCGGAGTCTTAAAGAGCTTGTATGCACAATAATTGGCTAGCATGTATGTTATCATGACGTTCGAGCTTCTCTTTGTGCTTTATATTGATTTTTTGAATTGTCTCTTTAACAAAAGTAATCTTAAAGAAGTAAAGTTGCAAAAATGTAAGGGAACGGATTTGTAGTAAAAGTTGTAAAAACAGTAAACATTATGGAAGAAAAAGAACGGGGACAGACTTGTAAAAGCATAGGCGTCAAACCTTCTTAGAAAGGTCGTCACTGACCCGAAATCGCGATAAAAGCAGTGTGAAGCCACGAAAATCAATGTCACTTTGGAAAAAAAACACGTCTACTATTAAAATTCAAATGCAAAGGTCTCGAGCCAGTTAATCCCCGTTCATAAAAATATTTTATAATTTAAAGATCCAAAAGTTTTAGAAACTAAATAAGAAATTAATTTGTTTGTTTCCATTCTAGATTAAAATGAGACTACTTCTTTGGCTTTTTTCTAAGAACTTAAACATCTGTTGCTTACAATTTACAAATTTGCCTAGCACAATTTTTCAAGTAAAGACTAATAAAAAGTAGTGAAATAGAACGACTGTTAATCTCTTCTCTCTTAAATTTGCTTTCAAGGTTTAATAGTTTTCGGAGTACGAATACTCTTTTTTAAGTAAAAGTAGTTAAAGTGATAAAAGTAGTAAATACGAAAACAGACTAACTGCCGGCAAAATCGCACAGAGAATATCGACATGGTACCACGACGCAACACACAAAACCCTGCACCACTATGTGGTTTTGATGAAATTTGGCACACGTTGGTTTTTGGGGCCCGGGAAGGGGTTTTCAAAGTTTAAGAAAATCAGTTCCGATTAGATATAGCTCTCACATATACGAGGGCGACCGCAAAACTAACTGGCCTGGCACATTTTCTGTTTTACTAGCAACTTTTTTTTCTTTTGTTTTTGAAAGGCAATCTTTTATAAGCCATCTGTCAAAATTTCCGAAATATTTAATGATTATTTTCTTTGAAGTAAATATTAGAAAAATATTTAATGAAGTGACTAAAGATAGACGAATAAAGCTCATAGAACTTGCTGCTAATGTTAAAATACACGAAAAACAAGTTTGGAGTATTTTACATGATGAACTCCACATGAAAAAGCTATCCGCAAGAACGCTGCCACGTTTGTTGACTTTGCCCCAAAAAATCGTGCGTTGGACCAATTCCGAGGAGCTTTTAGCGATTTATCAGCGTAATCCAATAGAGTTCTTGTGCCGATTCATAACTGTTGATGAAACATGGATCCATCACTACATCCCAGAATGCAAAGAACAGTCAAAACAATGGATAGAAGCTGGTAAAAGTGGCCCCAATAAGGCAAAAACTGTTAAGTCAGCAGGAAAAGTAATGGCCACTGTATTTTGGGATGCAAGGGGTATACTATTTATTGATCATCTTGAGAAAGGAAAAACTATAAATAGTGAATAATATTGTGCATTATTGGATCGGTTGGGTGAAGAAATCAAGATAAAACGGTCGCATTTAGAAAAAAAAAGTTCTTTTTCATCAAGATAATGAAGACTGCTCAACATTTGAAATTGCTCCGCATCCACCATATAGTCCAGATTTAGCTCCTTCTGATTATTTCTTATTTCCAAATTTAAAAAAAAAATCTCGGTGGCAAAAAATTGTCGTCCAATAGCGAGGTTATTGCTGAAAGTGAGGCATATTTTGAAGGTCTTGAAAAATCTTATTTTTCGGATGGAATTAAAAAACTTGAAAAACGTTTGATGAAGTGTATTGAGTTGGAAGGAGATTATGTTGAAAAATAAATAATAATAATTCCAAAAAACGGTTCTTTTTATATTAGGCCAGTTACTTTTGCGGTCGCCCTCGTATGTTCATGCGATTTTTCTCTTTTAAGCTCTACATTTTACATCCAATCTTGCTGAAATTTAGCACGAGTACATTTTTTGGGCCAAGGAAGAATGTTATTGACATTGAAGCGATTCGGTACAGATTAAGATATAGTTTCACGTACATATGTTTTTTTTATTAATTTTATGTATTTAGTACTAGGTGCCACATATTGCATCCAATTTTGATAAAATTTGGCTCAACTTAGTTCCTTATGTCAAGGATGTTTCACCGATTTCACCAAAAACTATGAAAATGTCTCACAAATTCAATATGACAAAAGTTTAAAACCATGGTAAATATAGAGCCCTGGCTTTTGTTTTTCTGAACATCCAGAAGTGCAGGCAATAATATAGTCTGTCACGCAAAATTAAGCTATTTACTTCAAAAAGATTATAAGAAACTAATGGGTGATCCATCTAGAGGTATTTTTTCAGAACAAAAAAAGTACTTATATAAAAATTCAAATCAAGTGTGGAATCTTTATTGGTAATTTGAACGGACATTTTATGGCCTTTATTTTTTTGAATATAATTTTCTTTTAAATGTGGCCAACTGTATTATGAAACGCTGTTTTCCACACTTGATATGAATTTTAATATTTTTTTTTTGTTCTGAAAAAATACCTCTAGATGGAACACCCTTTATTATTATACATTTTTTAACAGTTGCTACACAAAATATGAAAAACATATGAAAAAAGCATATTTAGAAACAATATATGTGACGCGCAAAATAGAAAGGGACCTAAGATTAAAAACCAGTTTTGTTCAGGAGAGCCATTTTAAAGATTAGGTCCCTTTCTGTTTGCGCTTAGAATCGTCGACTTCACTTTCGTAAAACGCGCATATCTCTGGGAGGGGCCACTTTGGGGCATGGGATCGGTCTCATTCAGTGCTCAGATGTTGTCCACATCAAAAAATAGTTGAAAAGTTGTTGAAACGTTTTGTTTAGGAGAGCCATTTTAAAGATTAGGTCCCTTTCTATTTTCGCATAGAATCGTCGACTTCACTTTCGTAAAACGCGCATATCTCTGGGAGGGGACACTTTGGAGCATGGGATCGGTCTCATTCAATGCTCAGATGTTGTCCACATCAAAAAATAGTTGAAAAGTTGTTGAAAAGTTTTGTTTAGGAGAGCCATTTTAAAGATTAGGTCCCTTTCTATTTGCGCATAGAATCGTCGACTTCACTTTCATAAAACGCGCATATCTCTGGGAGGGAACACTTTTGGGGCATGGGATCGGTCTCATTCGATGCTCAGATGTTGTCCACATCAAAAAAAGAAGAAAAAAAAATGAAAATTGATTTGTTTTCCCTTATGCGCTGTCACATATTATGTGTTACCAGTTCTTAGAATCGATACCGAGACCTTACGCATTGAAAGCATTCCATAAAAGTTCCATCAGCAAAATAAGCTTCTTCTTTAAATTTAATGCGATGTTTGGGTGTCATTAAAAAGCGATTCCTTAGAATGCAATTCCTTTTTTTGCTGGGAAGTTTCCAAGTCCCAGCTCGGACCCTTCGACTTTTTGCCGCAGCTTTTATGGAAATATTTTACTATGCGTCGCCGCCAAAAATATTGGCTCGACAGCGTGGATGATCACAGTATGTTGTTTTCCACAACAACTGAAAATTTGAAGTTTTAAGTTAATATTATTTTGTTGTACAAGTGCCTTATGTTGTTTAGTACTTGAGGTACAATGAGGTTTCATGCTATCGACATGGAATTGAGCCGTCGTTCCAAAGTATCAGAAGAATATTTTAGCGGAAAAATTAATATTGATCATTCTAATTAAATTAGCGTAAAAACACAAAATGAAAAATCCTCTTCTTCAGCCGTTCACCGCCACATTATTTTCATTCATTTCTTTTTTATGTGTTTTCATCCATACATACTTATGTATCGTATGTGAATGTGTTCACATTCACACACTCGTATAAACAAAATGTGCTTTTTGCCCCTTTTTTTGAATGTAAAAATGTTGGCACTGAAATCACTTGGCCATACTTGACGATCACTGTGCGATAAATGTCGCAGTCAAAGCTAAAGCCCCCAAGCCGATTTCTGTGCCCGTTGTCGCAGTTGTCGGCCACACAATGCTGCTGTGCTTTCAGTTCTAAAGCTCAAGAGATGAACAACGGATGTTTGTGCTGAACGGAAAAAAGTCGCCGCGCAGAAAGTGAAAATCTCAAAGAAACCCCAAAAACAACAACGACAGCAAATATTGACGATTACTTAACTTAATTAGAAAAAAATAAATCAAAAACTCAAAGAAAATCACATGCGCCAGTGACAAACTTGATTTCTGTTAGCGATAACTGATCGCTGGAACACCAGACGTCCAATAAAACGCCACAGCGATCGATTGGCCGTTCGATTGTAAAGCCATAAACATAAAAAAACGCCAGAAGCGCTCGACGGTAGTTGCAGCAATAAAAGCGTCTTAAGTCGGTGTACGAGTGATAAACACGGGTTCATTTTGTGCGCTCTTTGCAATCGCCGTCGCCTCAAGTATTCCCTCTTCCGCAGCTGTGGCGGCATTAGCCATTCAAGTAAGTGATCACTCCAGAGCTCGTCGGGTGCTGGTGTGTGATATTTGATAAGTGATAGTGAAAATAGCACAACAACGGGTAGCAAAGTACTTGCGTGGACAACCACTGAAATATGGAGATAACACTTTACTTTGACTGTGAAGAGGTCGGCAATTATGAAGTAGTTGACTTTTTCACAGACTGTGCATATCCTAATCGACGGTGAACAATCCGAGGAAACTTGTTGAGCCACGAGTAGTCGGAAGAGTTCACAAATTAACTTTGAACAAAAAATGTTCTTACTAAAAGAACACACAACTTAATTAGTTCAAATGTTTACGTATAATAGTGGTGTTTTTTGCTAAGTCTTTAAAGCTAAGACTGGATGGCAATAGGGTAATACTAGTAGTTAATACATTTATTATCAATGACTATTGACAACGTCCTGCTGTACATGACTCCCAAAAAAAAATTATAAAAAGTTATATTTGGCAGCCGTTTGTGGACTTATGCTGATTCTTGGCTTAGTACTAACGCGATAACAACAAATTATTGTTCACATTAAATAAGCGCCTAGCCGGCTCCAGACCTCTTGCATCTACATTTTAATAGAAGACTGGTTTTTAACAAAAGGGCGAAGTGAAGAAATTACACTGGTGGAGGGTTTAAAAATCATTGATTACAAATACGTTTGTATTTGCATAGCGTTTTCGTTTCTGACAAAAAACGCCTATTTCTGGATAATAGTTAAGGTTTTTATCGTTGATTTTCGAAAATGCGGTAGCATTTTGCAGAATGACCGTAACATGATTTCATTTTGACAAAAAAATGTCAATTTTTATCCTAAGAATTAGCAGGTGTCCTTTATCCTTTTACTTGGTCCTTCTACAGAGTCTCGGTGGTTTCGTTCTGCGCGTTTCGTGGCCTGCAAAGGGCTTTCTAGCTGGACCCATCGTAAACGAATCACAACACTGCAGGTATGAAAAGTGCAACGGAATACAAATAAATGTATGGATGGATTGTTTTATTGACAGAATATACCCTTATTTCAATACGAGTACAAATATTTTATTTTATGTTACTTTGGTAGAAGTATTTTCAAGCCGAGGACAAATCAAGCCAGTTGAAAATCTATATCTCTGGTTCCACGATGGCAAGGACTAGGGAAACAGCTCCCCTTGCTGTTATAAAATTAAACATATTTGGGCCAGACTATGTGGGGGATCTACAACCATAACACCATCGTACAGACGAAAATTGATTAAAAGAACAACTACGGATTCAATAAAACACTTTGTGCATTTACGAAATTCGAAATTTGGCCCTCGTCCAAACGATCGATTTGGATACAATTCATTCTACGTATGTACACACAGCATGTTTTCAAAACTACGTACATACAAACATGTGGCTACTTAAAATATATTTACATTTATACATATTTACGTGTGACGTCATTCGAACCGACAGATTTGGCTTGTGGCAATTTGGGAAAAGTCGAAATCAAGCGCAACAGACACTTGTGTCACCCTACCGTTGGCTGTTGGCTTTTTGTAATAGAATAATAATGAAAGCAGTACGTATGTTGAGAAGTTTCCTACGTCTTACCATTTAGGTATTTTGGCCATATGGCAGTACCAGAAATTTTTGTATCAGCGAAAGGTAATTAAGAATTACTCTTCAAATAAATTTGAGAAGAAATTAAAACTTCCGCTGCATGGCAAAAAAAATACAAGATCTGCGGCAATCATCACTAAAGAATTCTCATTACAGAAGCACTCGAGTATTTATGAATTTCAACAACTTGCAATTGTTGCAAATCGATTGCAAAAATATGCTTGTAACGTTTGTAGATTGGCATAACATTGACATACTCTTGGGCATTTGAACTTTGGCATATCATTGGTGATTAAAAAGAACATATGGGAAAATTTCTCTTAAGACCCCATGTTTATTATACCGATCGACTCATGATCACTATCTGATTCGATTGAGCAATGTCCGTCCATATATCGTTGTAATCGCAGTACAAGTACGAGTAGCAAAAAATCGAAACATTGAACATTACGAGTGTTTATGTTCTATTGAAATTTGGCCATGTTCTGATCTAAGACTATAAAATTTAATCGAACTTAACAAAAAACTGTTTTGTGGCGTTAGATCTCACCATGGACAAACCTCATTAAAAATAGATCGAGTCGGTATGTGTTTACATATAGGTCTCCTGTACCCGATTTGGACCCAAATCAACCATACAATGGAAGTTTCTCCAGATTTGAATACAATTTGGATGTGATTTGTTTGCACAACGCACACCTTGTACAAAATGGGTTGGATTTATCTTTGTTTTGATATATCCTGATAAAGGGTCTAGTAAACCTTAAGCCGGTTCATTTCATCGAAGTTTGAATTGTAGTATTTTTGAGTTTCACCAGGGAACTTACTAGATTTGTTGACCAAAATACGTAGACAATAATACTGCGTACCGCTGAGGAGTAATCCATGGTTTAGCTCCGGGAACGAACGTCTAACAATTTTGAAGCAACGGGTTTGCTGGCGAAGTGTTGCAACGCAGGTTCACATTTGTCATACCCTCCACCACAGAGTGAATGGTATATTAAATTTGTCATTTCGTTTGCAACACCACGAAATATTGATCGGAGACCCTATAAAGTATATATTTTATAGATTGTAGTAAAATTCTAGGACTATCTAGTCATGTCTGTCCGTGAGTCCGTCCGTGTTTCTGTTGAAAGCAGGATAGCGGTCAAACGAATCAACCTAGAAGTTTAGCGCGATGATGGCATATGATAATAAACTGTGTGGGATTGTTAATAGGCGAAATCGGCAGAGCGGGGGGGGGGGGAGTTTTCCTTTAAGGGACTTGAGGTACCTCGGTAAAAAGTTCATTTATTTTGATTATTTGCTTAACAATTAAAATAAAATATATATAAAATATGGTTAAAATATGTAATTATATGTATTTAGTACGCACTAAATTCCTCAAAAATGGGCATAGTTGTGGCCAAAAAACGTTTCGCATGGTCAAAACGGGTGATAAGTAGTCAATATGGACATACGGGTGTTCAAAGCAAAATTTTCTATCAATCCAGTAGTAATTTACATGTTTTGCCTGATATTATTAAGGGTGAACGCCGAAAGAGTCGAAAAAACTTACAATATTTTTACGCTTTAGTAGAGTACACGCAGAAAAAAAATATGGTTGGGGTGACAATTTTCAAAGATGATCATACTATTGTTGGTTATATGGTTGGGGTACAACAATATTAAGACCATCACAACAATAGTATGATTTACACAACTAAACTATGATCTCCACAGCCATACTATGATTCTCACAACAATAGTATGATTCACACTCAACCATACTATGATCTCCACAACCATACTATGATCGTCACTGCAATAGTACGATTCACACTCAACCATACTATGATCTCCACAACCATACTATGATGCTCACAACAATAGTATGATTCACACTCAACCATACTATTATCTCCACAACCATAGTATGATCCTAACAACCATAGTATATTTCCCATACAACCATTGTATGATCCTCACAACAATAGTATGATTCACACGCAACCATACCATGATCAGCCCCCAAAATTATTTATTAGGATTGGGTAATATTGTTATTCAAAAATAGAGATTTTTATTAAGTAAATTATTAGTTCATAGCCAGATTTGTGGCCATGTTTTTATTGAACATTCCACGGCATTCAACGGCAGGTGAAAATACTTTTAGTTCCCAGCAGGGATGAATGCTACTTCACCATCCGTAGACCCCAAGTAACGAGTTTGATTAAACCATGATCTATGGCTATATACTTAAGTGCAGGCAGATTTAAAATAAACGAGAACCATTCGGTATTAGAGTACTTCACTGAATAAAGTAAGCACAATAAAAATCCCTCGAACTACCTTTCGATTGTTGTTGTTTTTTATAATGGACAATGACCATGCACTCTATCGTGTGTGTGCATGTGTTTTTTTGGTATATCAAAAAAACCATACGCACACACATGCATGTATGCTCTATAAAACCTGTTTTGTTATGTTCATATTCGCAACATACGACATAATTGCCGTATTAACGTACATTTTAAACAACAATACTTTTGATGCACCAACCATGTTTATATGTTTGCTACAACCATATTTTCATTTCTAAAATTGGCAATAATACTATTGTTGCATTAATATTGCCGAAATCATACTGTTGTTAAAATGACATTCAAAAAACAATACTATGGTTGTGACGAACATGCTTTTATTGTAGAGAACATATTATTGTTGCGGTGACCATATAGTAATCATATCTTTTCTCTGCGTGTGGGGACGGGAGTTGGAGGGCATATACGGCCTGGCCGGTCTTACGGACGTTTTTACTTGTTTTTGGTTAGCTAGCACTACATTATAAGTAAATAACAGTTTGCAGAATATTTGTACAATATTTTAATAAAAGTGAGATTTTGCCAACAAAAAAAGTAACAAAAGTAAAACAAATTTTAAACTATTTTTTGGACTTTTAAGTATAATTCAAATGTCCAGGGTTATTGATAAGTTTAATGCAAGCTAATCGACTGCTTATATTAAAATCTGAAAATTTTTCATTTCGCGGTAACGGCCATTGAATTCAATGTAGTCGAGGCACTGGGTACCTCGTTTGTCGATTTTTTCCACTAGCACTGTGTAATTATTGTAATTAGTATATTTGTATTAGTTGAGCAAAGGGCATGGGATGGGAGCCTATGCAAAGTCTAAAAGCAGTGTGAGGGATTTTAATTGTGTTGAATATGTTTGGTGGAAAACTTTACCGTCGGCAGTTCGTGTTAAATGCGAATATGTGAATATGCGGTTATAGTGATTGCAGAACATTCTTTGCTTGTGGTCTGATGATGGTAAAGTAGCATGCACCGAAAAAATGTCTTTCCGACTGTTTTTGTAAATAACTCTTGATTTCTGATGCTATTTACACGAAATGCCGAATTTGTAATTTGGACCAGATTCCATTACAATTTGCATAAAAGTTAACATTTGAAATGCGCCTAATTTAAAATTGTGCGTCAGGTTTTTAACACGAAAAATGTTGTCACACCAAATTGTACATGGAACTGTGTTGGTAATAGAAGGTTTTTGATTTAAAATCGAATATTTTCCAATGAGACTTCGATCACTCTCATAAACACTGACACTATTTGACCTTAATATCATGCACCGATTTTGTAGGAAGGCACCACTTGGGATTTGCTACATTTAATAATACCGATACTGTGGGAAGTGTAGACTTGCTGTGTCGTATGAGTTATTTTTTTATCATCTCTCATATAAGAGAAGTGCCCCTTGTTAGAACTAGGGCTTACATGTATGATAGTCGTGCACACTTCATCACACCACGGCTGCCCACTGTCATTATATGTACGAGTACAAGAATATTAAAAGAAATATCATCGAATCAATTGCATCAAAGAAAGTGAAAAACATTTTCGTATGTAGTATTTATAATCTCTGGGGTTATGTTTATATTGATTGATAACTTTGGAACCATTTTGGTTATTCCAAACTAATATTGCACTTTAAAGACTTTTATTATGTAGTTCACAAAAACCACAAATAAAAACTAAAATTTTAATTCGATTTTCAAAGCTACTCTTAACAGGCCATAAATAAACATAGATTAATAGTATTTTACATTCATATCTAAGCGAAGACAACAATTTCGCACGTACATCTTGTTATAGCTGGTGCAGAATTCATCGAAATGGCATACATATCTATTGCCCTTTTGGTTATTTTAGAAAAAAAAAACAATTTCGGATTTAAGTTATGGCTAAAGTGTTTTTCGTAAATATTTTAATAGCCCTCTTTTCTGCACATCACTAGAACCGTTCCCAACGAATACAATGTCAGACAAAAGTAATTGTCTCTGACACTAACTATTAAGCAGCTTCGCGCCAAAAGGCTATAGCTGTAGCATCTCTCACATTTGCCTTCAATAGCATTTGAGCATTTGGTGAGCCTCAATTGAAGCAAATGTAAAGAAAAGCGGGGTTTGAGATACGACAGAGACTTAAGCATTCCAGCGATGTGCATTTACCACCGCGTTCCTAAACAATTGGGGACGAATCAAGAGTTTTTTTTTATACTTACGGGGGGAACGAATATTATTCACATGCATTGAACTTAAATTTTCGCTAATGACTACCTAGTGGTGCCCATCTAAAGCTCGTATACGAGTATATGCTTCTGGCTGTCACTGTATAAAGAGTATACGTGCATATACATATTTTCAAAATTTCGTCATTTCCGATTTGTAAAATTAAAACGTGAATGTTTTCTTGCCAAAAATGTCAACTTGCACACGAATTACAATAAATATGTGCATGAATAAATGGCTGCTTGTTTGATCTACGTCTGTCTGAACGGTTGCAAAGAGTGAACCCTATACAAGCATCAATTTAAAAATTAAATAAATTTATGAAAAGATCAATTCGCTTTGTAATTAAAAATAACAATTATTCTCTCCGTGGATTTCGCATTTGCTCATCCTGTCAGCCCAATAAGATACAGCTGGGGTGCTTTCTTCTTAAAATATTTTCGTGGGGATCGATATTAAGCTGTACACCAAAAACCCCTAGAATGCTACAACAAATCAATAAAGTGGATGCTAACAATATTGCTAAATGTATTAGACAAAACGTGGCTTCAAAATAGAGTGTCCAAGTTCATGTATTAAACGTTGATCTACAAAATTAAGCTATGATTTTGTATCCATCTCTCGGATCCATTTAAATGCCCTAACCAGCCAATAGCTCCTTAGGGTTGCATTGTCATCTCGACAACCTGGTAAATTCTACGGTCTGAGATGAAATATCACAGTTATTAGCGTCTTCAGATGTTTCCTAAATTTATAAAGAGTCTTGTGTGAGATCGCTTTGAGAGATAGTTTTTGTGCATGTAATTTCATGGAGTGCCTCTTCAACAATGGTCACTCAAGATATTGACTAACAAATTTGGTGGAGAGTTATTTGAAAAATACAAGAAAACAAAAATCTGTTTGGGATACTTTGAATTTGGGACCACCCTGTTTAACTCTACGGGGCTTCGACTTCCTGTCTCTAAATTCTACATATGACTATCGCCCACACATATATAAAGTAGTTTGCGACCCACCTTTTCAATTATGGCGGAAGGGACGTTTCTGCGATGTCCTCGACCATGTCGAAGACCTTGATAAGGCCGGGAGCCACGAGGACCATCCCGTATGCAGGCTTGTTCTGGTTAAGGCCGCGACTTATACGTGTGGTGATGGCGTGTAGTCTACTCCTGGCGTGCTTCAACATCAGCATTGAGATTCCGTCTGGATCTACAACTGTTCTGTCACCGAACGAGAGGTTTATGGGAAGGTGGTCCCTGATTTTGTAGTGTACTCGCAGAGAAAAAATATGGTTACTATATGGTCACGGCAACAATAGTGTGTTCTCTGCAATAAAAGTATGGTCGTCGCAACCTTAGTATAGTTTTTTGAATTTAATTTTGACAAAAGTATGTTTGTAGCAATATTAATATTGTTGAAATGTAACAATAGCATTGTTGCCAAATTAAAAAATGAAAATATGGTTGTAGCAACAATACAAATATGGTTTATGGGACAAAAGTATTGTTTCATGGGTTTTATGTTAACAATTACATGATTACGGCAATCATACGGGCAAAATCGTAATTTATTTTTAATTTGACAATGTTATTTTTACGAATCTTACGCAATAATAGTAATTTCTTTATATAAATTAATTTTCTTCAAAACAAACTACAGATTAATATAACTGAAATATTTTTATTAAATGAATTTGTTCTACTGTTAAATAAATCACTCCTTTTATAAAGAGTTTTATGTATTTTTACATAACTTATTTATTAAAAATCTCTATTGTTAAATAACAACTTAACCCAATCTTTACAAAACATTTTGGGGATCATAGCATGGTTGTGTGTAAGTCATACTATGGTTGTGAGGATCATGCTATGGTTGTATGTGAAACATTCTTTGGTTGTGAGGATTATAGTATGGTTGTGGGGATCATAGTATGGTTGAGTGTGAATAATAATATGGTTGTGGGGATCATAGTATGGTTGTGTGTAAATAATTCTATTGTTGTGAGGACCATAATATTGTTATGGACATCATAGTATGGTTGTGTGTGAACCATACCATTGTTGTGATGATCATAATATTGTTGTGCCATAACCATATAACCAACAATAGTATGATGCTCTTCGAATATTGTTACCCCAACCATATTTTTTTTCTGCGTGTAGGCCATTGCAATTAAAATTGCAAAATTGTTGCTTTGTCAGGGGTGGTAACAGCAATTTGCAGTGTATGATGCTGTATAAGTATATGTTGATGCTGTTGCGAGGAAGAATGACGGGAGTGATGACGACGACGAAGAAGGTGTAGACGGTGATGATGACATCAAATCCAATGACTCTCTGCGAACTACGTTGATACAGCAAGATCCAACAAAGTCCGTTTTTGAGGTGACTGCCCCTGGCAGAGGAGTGTTTGCTTTAGCCCAATCGGTACATAGAACAGGCCGTCGTGTAATTGTTTAACATTTTATCTCTAAGTTTGGTGTGTTCTATTCGTTCTTTTCGTTTTGAGTATTTTTTAAGGGAAGTTTTTGAGTGTTTTTATGCTCTACGAAAAGGTCGGCCAGGTTATTTAAATAGGCGTCACCGAAGACGATAACTCGATATCTCTTATTTTAGCGTTCTCGTTTGGTCCATTTTAATAGTTTCTTTTAAAGCAGGTAAATATTTGGTTTTCATTTAAAAAATAACAAAATTTTGCCATTAACTAACGAAAAGAAAGACAAAAAAGAAAATGTCATCATAAAAAACTTCAAATTTTATTTAAAAATTTATTTTTTTTGAAAAAGGAATCTTTTATTTTGAAGATATCCTGATTTTATTTTAGACGACCTTCACTAAAATACTAATAGTAGTACGTTAAAGAAAATAGTTTAATCCAAAAACGACCATACTTACCTTCATTTGTACTATTTGGTTAAAAAAGACTAACAAGGGCACTTTAAAATAAGATATATACATTTTTCGCCTTAGGTGAAATAAACTGGGCAAATTTTGTCTAAATCATATAAATTCTCAAAATTTCCATTAAAGAGCCCTATTACACATTTCTCGAAAAAAAAGAACTTGGAGATATGGTGTTGAAATGTTCACCAAACACAATCTTCACACAATTTTTCTTAAGATATCTCATAACGAAAATTCGCTAAAATTAGTGAATATTTTGCATTGCAAAATGGAAAGATCCTCGGCATATAAAAAATAATTAAGATCTACCAGGAATACGTACTTTTGGAAATTTACTACGCTTACCTTAGTCGTTCATTTTCTCAACGACGTATCCACCTCCAAAGTAGTGTTGCACAGTGTTAAACTGAACTTTGCGCGAGGCTTTGTGTAGGGTCTTGCAAAAAGAGTTATGTTAAATGCCAAAACTGCATACTAAGACATAAAGAACCTCCACTTTCTGAACAAATAAAAAAAGTCATTAAAAATTCGAAGGCCATTAACAACGAAGCTCGTAAATGTTGTTGCTTTGTAGTGGCCTAAACTTCATTGTAATATTCACACAGTTTGCACCAATATGTTTTAGGTTCCTATTAGTCGGTCAGTAGGAAAGTCGGTTTGTGCCGCCATTCATTTGATTTAACTAAATACGAGTACCTATTTTTGGGCCACCCAGTAGGTACTTATATTCAAATACTTATGAAACAGATGAATTTGTATGAATTGTCGCTATTTAAAGCTATAATGATACTATTTAGGACGAACCTTAAACGTCTGTAGCATCTTCCCTAAAACGACCGTTTTAGTGCTTTGTTTCTTATCCGTTAGACCAATGTTTGGATTGGATTCTGATTGTCCTTCGGAAGAGGACCAATTCAACCATCTATTTGTTAAGGATGAATTCTGATATGGGGAATTCTAAATTTGAAATGTTGCTCCCTTCTAGAGAAGAGAGTTTTAATCCATTTCTATCTTTACAGTTGCCCGCTTTGTCCCCTTATCATAGGGCCCAAATCAAGGGTTCGTTAAAAGGAAATAAAAGAAAATTATCTGCTCTAATTACAAACTTTTTTCAGCGTTGAAGGTGTTTACCCAAATGCTATTATGAAAAACCCGTTCTATAAAATAAATTAGCCGGCCTTAAACAGTAGATCCTGTAAGTGAGTCAAGTAGTTCTGCCGAGCCCAGCTGACTAATTTGAGAAAAGTTCCCTTTTTGATTTTCAGTGGAATGCAATCAATCGCCTTTTATAAGCTTGGAATGAAACGTTCCTCCCTTCGACTGAATTCACACATTTAAAATTACAGTCTGTAAATGATCGAGAATAATATAAAGGGGCAAGCGTATTTTCATAATTTTTAATACAACGCTACACGCGGAAAAGAAAATGATTGCTATATGGTCACGGAAGTAATAATATTTTCTCCGTAATAAAAATATGTTCGCGCAACCATAGTATTGTTTTCTAAATGACCCATAGAGTAGCAGAGGTTTAAGATATTCCTCCTCTTGTGGAGGGATTATGACCATACAGTATACGTCGAAAGGGTATACGCCTGGTCAGGTCGTCGCATTGTATTGCACCCCAATACTCAGGAGAACGGCAATTTTTTTTATTGACCATCACTCAGGATGCCCCCTATTATGCAGTGCATTGTGTTGGTGATTAGGAAGAAGAGAACAGAAGAGGAGTAATGTTTATTGACATTTGTCTTGCATTTCTGAATGTCGTAATTGGTCTAAAATGCATCCGCCGGAAGTCGATTTATTGCTGTTGACATGCTGAGCTTGCGTTAAACTTCTTCTAGGCCATGACCAACAACAGTTTGCAGAGACCCTATATCGTCTGCAGAATTCCTCGTTTCTTCTGGTTCCTAGTGCATATGGACACTCGATCGGGCAGGTCGTTATCATCACGGAATAAGAACCACATTTTTTAGACCAAAGTTTAAAAAAAAACATTAAATTCAAATATTAAAAGTATTTATTCTGACTTGCACTGGCTATTTGGAGGAATTCACAAAACAAACACAAAAATATTGAATATCCACAAAATTTGTTTTTCTGTAGCAAAAAAAAATACAAATTTTTATAGAGCGAATGGCGAAACACACAAAACAGACAACGAACGACTAAGGAAAACAGAACAGACGAAACAAAACATTTTCTCAGTCTTGCTGTGAGGCGTTTGTGGAGGCCATTCGAACGACGCGTAGTCCATGTAGAAAAAAGAAGTGCAGTCCGTTTGGCCTGTTTTCTACGCGGCCACAAGTTACGCAAAATGTTATTTTTATCCAATTTTCCGGAGCTAAAAGAGGAAAATTGTCGCACTTTTTGTATACAGCTCACCATGGTCCGTATGACTGCCTCTCAGTCTGTTCTATGAAAAGCAAAACAAAAAATATAAATAAAAAACTACTCACAATTTGGAGACGCCAAAGAAGAAAAAACTATAAAAGAAACACAGACCGGATAGGTGCATACATGTGCATAATTATAAGTCTTGTTTCTATCTACATATGTAGTCAATTATACAGATTGGATCGAATATATGTTTTGAATTTTATATCGGTCGACAAAAGGGACGGAGCGAATGCAGAGATTCGAGTGACCATTGTTCTAGGCCCTTTCTAAGTCCACCGATATATAGGTTTATTCATCACGTCGTTATCGATGTGTACATGTCTATACTATGTTGATATTATAGTCTATTAGTCCACTATCCACAGTTGTGTTTCCGAAGTGGAAGTGGCGAACAGACGGCTAGCTGAGAGAATGGCAGAGAAGAGCAGTCAGCGTCTGTCTGTGTTTTTTTTGGTCTGTGGCGGTGGTTTGTTTTAGTTTGAAATGTTTTGAGATCGTGCTAAATTTTTAGTATCTTTCGACACTTTCCACCGTGATCATCGCAGGCCACTATCATCCACACTTGTTGGACGAATTTTAAGCAAAAGCAAAGAGAGAGGGAGAGAGCCAACCGAGGAGACGCAAACGTTTTGGCCATTTTTACTGAAAAGTTTTTATTTCGGGGTTTGTTTGCCGTAGTTGTTGTGTGAGTTGCTCAAGGAAAAACGAGTGAAAATGTTTTTGATTCCATCTTTTTTTGTTATTTATCATTTTTCTGTTTGTGGTCGCCGTAGTAGATCGGCTATTTTTAGATTACATTAATCACTGGGTAGCGTCTCGAGTCAAGTCAAGGAAAATTCAGACAAACTGTGCAGATTTTACTGCCGTAGTAGGTCAACTTGAAAGGCCCAAATCGCGAGAGTTTACTAAATTTGAAAATTTCTTGTGATTTCAGCTGATTGTTTATTCGCCTAATGTACCCAAATCCCGGTGGTGGAACGACGAGCAATAATCCCAACGCCAGAATTATGGATTCGATGCAGCAGCAGCAGCAGCAAAACCTTAACTACAATGGCATGCAACAACAACAGCAGCAACCAGCGAATGCCAATAAGAATTTTCGCAAGAAACCCTACGTCAAGATAACAGAACAGCCGGCCGGCAAGGCGTTAAGGTTTCGCTACGAATGCGAAGGTCGCTCAGCTGGCTCAATACCGGGCGTCAATTCGACGCCGGAGAATAAAACCTATCCCACCATTGAAATTGTAGGCTACAAAGGACGAGCAGTAGTTGTTGTGTCATGCGTTACCAAAGATCAGCCCTACCGGTAAGTGTCCCCCGCTACACCATTTCCTTTGTTCTTATCTGAACGGATGTTGATACTCACACTGTCTCCACAGACCCCATCCGCATAATCTGGTGGGAAAGGAGGGCTGTAAAAAGGGTGTCTGCACCCTGGAAATCAATTCCGAAACCATGAGGGCTGTGTTCAGCAATTTGGGCATTCAGTGTGTCAAGAAGAAGGACATCGAAGCAGCACTCAAGGCGCGCGAAGAGATTCGAGTGGATCCATTTAAAAGTAAGTTACCATCTTGTCAAGAATGTGATCCGCCAACTATACAAATGGTTTCACTTTCAGCTGGATTTGCGCATAGATTTCAACCCTCAAGTATTGATCTGAACTCAGTTCGGTTGTGTTTCCAAGTGTTCATGGAGAGCGATCAAAAGGGGCGTTTTACGCAACCCCTGCCGCCTGTGGTCTCGGAACCAATCTACGACAAAAAGGCCATGTCGGATCTGGTCATCTGTCGCCTGTGCAGTTGTTCGGCCACCGTGCTGGGCAACACACAAATCATTTTGCTGTGCGAGAAAGTAGCCAAAGAAGATATTGCAGTGCGTTTCTTCGAGGAGAAGAATGGCCAGTTAGTCTGGGAGGCTTACGGAGAATTCCAACATACCGACGTACACAAGCAGACTGCCATAGCATTTAAAACGCCGCGATATCATACAATAGACATAACAGAACCTGCTAAGGTATGTAAATGTGTAGAGTTCAAGTCCATTACGATTTCGGCATTCCATTCCTCGTTTTTCTTCCATATGAATCTATTGCTCTGCCATGTTTTCATTGCTTCCATGAAGTATTTCTCAATGTTATTATCAAAAATTCAGCCACCAAGTCTTTTCTTTCAGGTTTTCATACAGCTGAAGCGGCCGTCGGATGGAGTTACCAGCGAACCACTTCCATTCGAATATGTACCCTTAGATTCAGGTAGGAAACGATTTTTGGATTTACGTCGGAACCTCAAGAGGAAACCCGACTTTGATATATTCCAAGAAATACTAGCTGTCAACAGCAGCAGCGAGAAACAACAGATACCCGTCCCAGCTTTGGAGGTCATTGACTTGAATACACCGACTCAAGAGCAACTGCAGCCAGAAGCTCAAACAATTGATTCCGAGACGACGCAACCGACTTTGACGAACGACCCGAACAATGAACGCATTGACGATGACGACGAAGAAGCTAAGCGACGTAGCCAGCAAGAAATTGACACTATTATTGATGAGAAAATGCGAGAGTTAGAGGAGCAGCAGCAACAGCAACAACAGTTAAGCTCAATGCAACAAGTCGTTGACATTTTAAAGACGGAAGAAACGCAAACTCCGCCACAGCAGCAACCCCAACCTCGACCAGAAGAACCCGCTTCAGTCGACACCAGGCAGCAAATGGATGCAAATGAGAAAATCACGGAGTGGATACAATCCAATGAGATGCAGCAAGGCGACGGTGGTGAATCGAACCCCAATGCCTCGGGCAAAAACGAATCGGAGGATAAAAGCTTGAGTGATCTCTTGGACCAGGTGGCCGAACTGGATGAAATTTACTCGGAACATGTGGTGCGGCGAGACACATACAACAATATCCTGCTCAACGAACTGAATGGCATTGATGCCTGTGTGCCAGAACAAGCCACTAGTTTGGTTGATGGCGGTCAGACTGCCATGGAGGTGGACGACA
The DNA here is from genome assembly GCA_963513945.1 of Hydrotaea diabolus. Lineage (NCBI taxonomy): Eukaryota > Metazoa > Arthropoda > Insecta > Diptera > Muscidae > Hydrotaea > Hydrotaea diabolus. The sequence goes on from OY740717.1 coordinate 110,262,588, forward strand.
GCTTTGACGACGCTGCCACCTATAGCAGTCTTCAGATCGCCTTTAAGAATCCCATTACCATACCCATGGAAGATATAATGCCGCCAACGCCACCGGCATCCGTGCAAACAGATATCGTGGACGCCGGTAATTATGACCCAGTTGAGGTGATATCTGGCTCCACAGTTCACGTTACACCCGACATTGTACAACTAGCGCAAACCCAGGCTCCTCTTAGGCCGGAGCCATTTAAGAGCAGCTCACCCCACATGCACGTAACGGCTGTCGAAGAGGAAAAGCTACCACCTTTGCCACCAAAACGTTTGCGCAAGCAAGACAGCAATGCGGAAAATCGTTCGATTGAAGCGAATATTGGAGACACAGGACGCAAATCGCGCCAGCAAGCACCTATTCTGATTACTAAGCCCGCAGATCAATTGCCGCCCACAAAGCGACTACCACAAAAGCCTGGTTCGAGTAACACGTTGCCCAGACAAAAGAAACCCGGGTTCTTCTCCAAACTATTTTCGCGCAAGAGTAAGTCCGATCTCTCTCAGGCTGGTGACCTTGAAACTACGGGCTCTAAGGCCACTTCTAAAGCAACCAGTCCAGTTGCTAGCCGTGAGCCCAGCATAACTTATTTCGATTTGAAGGATAGCCACCGTGCCTCGTTGCGATCTGCCAAATCTCTACAGCCTCCGTCGTTCCCCAACTCGCCGTCGAAGAAACAGAAAGTGGGCAAACCGGTGGCGCGCAGCGTCAGCAGTGTATCGGGTAAGCGCCGCCAATTGTACTACCAGAATGCCGATGTCATACACATTCCCCTGAAGGGTGAATTGTATCCCAACGAGGAGTATTCGCAAGCGAGCACCATTACGCTGGCCAACACACTCGATCAGAACACCGTATCTGCCCTCGAACAAGCCCAAATACCCATATCGGACGGCAACATGGAGTTGGTGGCCATTGCCGATCGCGAGGGCCTACGCAACCTGACCGAAGGTCAGTTCAATGTTGAAATCGATCCCAGCATGGATCTCACCGAGGCCGAACACTACGCCCTCTACACCACCATACCACCCAGAGCCACAGCCAGTGAGTTCGACGAGGCGTCGGCCTATTATGCGCCCGTCGATGCTGGTGAAATTCTGACACCCGAAGAGGTCGCCCAGCGATTAGTGGCCGCCAATCGTAAAATCTAAAATATCGTTCGGACACTCGCACACAATATAGTTGTATGTATTTTTACGTGTCTCTTTGTCGTTGTTTGCTCTCCTGACAAAAATTACTGTAGGCACCTGCCAAGAGAGGTTGAGGGCAAACCAAATCAAAAACAAAATATGCTCTTACCAATGACACAGTGATATTGTTGTGGTTGGGGAACATGGGGTGCTGTTTCTCTATCGCTGCGCCTCGTCTCCTGCTCTCGCTCTCACTCTCTTGCTCGCCCCGTCGTAGTTTACCGTGTCGTACACCACCTACAACATGAGTGGTGACGTCGTTGTGAAATTGTGTAATTTGCCAAAAATATTTTCATACACTTGTGTAAACAACAACCCGACACAGCAACAACAACACCAACAATAACTAGTCTATATTTACACATACTCTCTCTTTCCGCTAGGAAACAGTTGTTTGAGAACTTTGCCTGCCTGACAGCACGCAGACATGTGTTGTTATTGTTGTCACTACTTGGACTTTTTTAATTAGACTTGTATGACGAAAGAAAATCCACCACTGGAGTGGATCAGAAAAGCCCGATTGACCAGTGATCGTCCCTTATTGGGGCCTCGTTCGAAGTGCGAGCATTTTGCCAACATCTTTAGGGCGATCGGGCGTCAATCGGTGGTTGTTATGTATGAATTTGTAGGAATATTGAAAATTGTATTTTTGTTAACGGTGCTCAGCCGATTCAGCAGAAGGAGCCCAACGAATCTAGATCTAATCTCGAGCAAATACTCTTAACTAGTTTGTAGTAGTAGTAGTTGTAGTTGAACTAAACAAATATCTATTCGATAATATAATTTTTTTATATGATTATTTAATATTCTTATTAAATATTGTCTATACACTAGCATACATAAGCGGAGGTTTTTTTGTATCTTTAAAAAAAAAAATGTGTATGTATGCCCGTGTAAATCTGTCTGTCTGCTAAGACATTTTGTTGGCCATCATTTGTTTATATATTGAATATGACATAAAGAAAAAAAATGTTTATTTAAATACAATACAAGATGTATTAGAACAAATTGAGCAAAGCAAAAAAAGAAATTGTATTAACTAAAATTTGTATGAGCCGTTACCGGTTCGCCACTTCGATATTGAATCATTAGATCTTAAGCGTATACACTAGTTATATACATATATTTACAATTAATTTGAATCTATTTGTAGTTGTAAGTTGAAAAGAAGAAGAGAGAATCGATGAAGAAAGGATTCCTTCCTTTCGTTTTGTATAATTAAATTGTATTTGAATATCACTTTGTGTAAACTGAACAGAACACAATATACAAGTACACCTACTCTTTATTTTAGATCCCGCGCATTTGAGGCGTAAGCGCCAGAAAACCAATGGCGATCCGGTTCATTTGCTACTGCAGCAACATCAGAACGATCACTCAGACGCGCGTAAGTTCAAATTGTCTCAAAATTGCCACCCCTATATATTTAGGACAATAGTTGTCTAGTAATTGGTAAATGGTAGTAGTCTTTATCTCTATGGCTGTCTCTATGTAGAGGGTGTACTGCAATCCACTGTAAAACTCGAACTCAAGGTATAGACTTAGTCCGAATTTGGCTAGTGGTAGAACTTTTTCGTGGACTAAGTGGATTTCACCTCTCTATTGTCTTTATGTGGTATGGATAAACTCCTCGGAATCTACTGAATTTTTCGTGGATTTATGTGTGATTTTTTCTTACTCCACAATGGAAAAAACAATAGGTTTATATTTGTTACTCCTCCTATTAACGTTGGTGGTGGATTTGTAATGATTATTATATTCTACCTGCTATTTTGGGTGATGGATTATATAGAAATCTAATATCATTACGGTAAAGCTATGTTTACATAAAAAGTTGCATTCGTGATTATCGCTGCCAGTTTGACAGTTGCTGTGAAATTCTGTGATGACTTGAATCACAAAAGAGCGATAATCAAGATTAAACTTCTAATGTATATATAACCTAGCTTGAGCATACATTATTATTTATAACCGGAATTATCGCTGTGTGTGTTTGGTAGTTGCTAGTTTATTTCTGTTATTACAGAAATTAATATTGGGCGATGATTTTCGAATATAAGTTTATCTTAAGAAACTTTATCCAGGTAATTTGAAGCATTAACCAGGTAATCTCAGCGATTGAATTAATCACGGACAAGCACTACTGCGATTACAAGCTGGCAGTGATATTCAAGATATTAAATTCTAATGTATAGACTGCCGTAGGCAATATCTAGGCTGTGCTGGCATTATAAGTTACTATCTCGCTTATCATTTTATAGTTGCTTGCTATTAAGTACGAAATAAATTTGCACCAAGAATTATACGTATAGATCTAAAAATCGCCATCTACGGTAAAACGCCAAGCTGCACAAGGTTTACCAGCCGGCAATGTGTTCACAGAAAATTGCTGGTTGGTGTTAATATTGTCCTGGTGGCATTATTGATCCGTTTTCTTCCTCAAGCCGCAGAACAATGCCTGTAATCCGCAAACGACCAATGAATTTAAAGTCATCATAAACCAGGCTATCGCTGAAATTGAGCCGAATCTATTCGGAAGAGTCATTAAAACCTTTCGAAAACCTTATGCTTTTTTAACCCGCTCTCTTTAATAAAACGGCACATATTAATTTCCGAATAACAAATATGTACTTGTAAATTAATCAATCTCAGTCAGTATGGCAATTGCTAGTAGTGCAATTAACTGGTAGTATATTCGAATTCATGATGAATAATCGAAATTATTATTTTAGTTGTTGTTGCTAATAAAATCATAGTATTAGGTTTTGTGTAGATTAAAAACTAAACCATGAATTACTGTAAATTTTCCGTTGATTTAATATTGGAAGTACACTAGCCAGAGTCAATCTGATTGGCATAATCAGGATTATAGTTTTAATGTAATACCGCTATAGTTTTTCTAAAATCAAACAAGTACAAATTGTATAGTGGGAACCACTCTTTTGAAGTCAATAACAGTTACAGTGACATCTATATAATTATTTATAGGTTTAAGCCTAGAATTCGCCTAAAACTCTCCCATAACAAATACATTAAGCGAAGCCAACAAAATTAATCTTTGTTAAACTCCGTTTAGCAATTTTCGTTTGGTGTTATTCAGCTGAAACAAAAAGGAGGCAGAATTTGCAACTGTTACACGGATGTTAATTACGCGTAGCTTACTTTCGTCGCGGTCTGCAGCAAAAAGCAATGTTCTAATAATTGTTTGGTCGAGGAATATTCGCAAAAAAGAAAACTATTACAAATGTTTCGAAAAAAAACTACCTACAAAAAATAATCATATGTGAAGCGCAAATTAGAAAGGGACCTAAGGGTAAAAATCAGTTTTGTTCAGGAGAGCCATTTTAAAGATTTAAATACGTGTAGCTTTGGTGTACCATCACTTTCATAAAACGCGCATATCTCTCGGAGGGAACACTTTTGGGGAATGGGATCGGTCTCATTCGATGCTCAGATGTTGTCCACATCAAAAAAAAGTGAAAATTGATTTTTGATTTTTTTACCCGTAGGTCCCTTTCTCTATGCGCTGTCACATATGAACTTGAGCATATGTATAAAAAAATGTTATGCGGATTTAGAAAAAGGTCAAATATAACAATATAAAGCAAAAGAAAATGTCTTGCAGTGCTAGCCGCTCCAAATAAATAATAAGAAGGATCTGTTTTCATTCAAAGCCTGGATAGACGAAACGAATTATTTTTTAGGGTCAAGTTACTGGAACAAAATTGAATCATTTCGTTAACTTATTGCATTCATACTATCCAGTCTTAGTTATCAAGGCTTCGTGAAAACACCACTACTGATATAACCAGATTTGATTAATATAGCTGCATCAATACAACGAAAGGCGAAAGTTTATTGGATCTCAGTACAAAATTGGATCTTATTCAATTATACCTAAAATTTAATCTAATTTGTTTTTCGGAATTACGCTCACTACTAGCTGCGGCAATTGCAAATATAATTTATCATATAAGAAGGTTATTTATGATGAATTCATACACAGAGATTAAAAACACTAGCAACCGTCTCGAGATTGAAAACACCAGCAACTGTCAAACTGACTGCGTTAATCGCAGTTCTAACTCCTAACGTAAACACTACCATTTAATAGGTGCGGCTAACCTGCCAAAACAACTAGCACTGCGTGGCAAAAACCATGGTATAAACTCATTTATTATTTTTTAGAATTAAAGATATAAATTATACTTATTCAGAAAGAGAGGTTTAGTTGGTTTGGCAGGAGAACTATTTTTTTTATTAGTTTCCGTGAACGAATTTTTGGAAACAACAATCGATTATCTATCGCAGTATCGAGCACTATTGATTGTATTTGTTTTACTACATATATGTGTGACTATCCATGTTTATCCTGTTTAAGGCTCTTTTACTCTGTTTACAAAATTTTTCTATTCATATTTGCACATGTCTTTTTTAATCTAAAAATAATTTTTAACAACTGAATATAGCGAACACGGAATGTTTCCATTACAGAAAATATAAAATACAAGATGTACTAGCACAACAAACAGTACCTAATTAAATTGAATTTAAAAAACCCTATAATAATCGTTTTGTACAATATTCAATACGCACAATCCCTTACGAGTGCATCTAAGATTTGCCAATAATTTTTGTAAGATAAGTCGTTGGTCATGAAACAATTTCCTCGACAAAATAACCTCGGTGTCCACAAAATTGTATGGGCCGAGCATCTGCCTCAATGTATGTAAGATTTTATACAATATTTTTTGACGAGTTTAGCGAAAGCTCTTTGCACCACAGAAGTTACACCAAAAAGCTTTCTCAAACAAATGCATTGAAGACAATAATTGAAAAATTTCAATTAAATAACATAAGTATTCGAAATACCAAAGCTTTACGTTATAAATGCATGGGCTTAAATGTAAAAAGACTTTTAGAATAGAAAAATAAAATAAACAGGCCAGTTTATACTGACCTAATTATATCCTACACCAGATTTAAGTTTATTTGATCTTCAAGTTATTTAATGTATCCTGCCTTCCAACCATTGGCAAGATTCTCACACACCCAGCTATGCTCCTATTAAGCAAATAAAATTTTTTATATAAATTTTGAATGAACAATTTTTTTGAAATCGTTCGAAAATACGAGTGGACATTTAGGAGTTTTTGTGAGTCACTGTAAAACATAGGTCGTACCGATTGTTCGAGAGAAGCTGCTTCGTCGGATCGAAAACAAATTTTAAAACTTCTTAAAGTTCATACGAAAATTGGAAGATAACTGTTCACGTTTCATAATTTTTGAGATTTAATTTGTCCGAATGTCATTGGAATACTCGTATCTATTTCCTATTTTACGCGAGGATTTAAAAATTGTTTTTCAAACGTACCAGCTCTCAGTCAGTTATGTAGGGAAGCCCAATATTTTGTCTACTTTATGATGATCACCAGTTTGTCCTGTACGAGTACATAATTTTTATGTCGATGGATATCAATACTCAAACTTTTCTTTTGCACAAATATGAACTTATTTAAATACATCAATTAAAACGATAAAATATAGAAACTTTTGATAAAAATTTTATTTTTATATTTATTGGCATGCGTGCCATGGTACTCGTATGCTATGATACTTAGTATAGAAAAATAATTATGATAATATTATTAAAAATTTGTATTACGGTGACATACGTAAAAACGTTAGGTCCACAAAAGATTTGACAAATACGAAAATATACCACACTTGAAGTACTTAAATTTACGTTTACCGAAAATAAAACGAAAATCGAATTTGGTATCCAAAATTTGTACTTCTGAAGGAGAACTAAAAAAAGCAAGAACTATTTTTTGATAAATTTACAATAAATTGAATATATAATTTGTGTGAAGTTTTCCATAGAAAGCTTATTAATATAAAGGATAATTTTTCCTTTGCAGGCATTTTGTTGTGTACTCAAAATAAAGGAAATTAACATTGTTGAAACTTTTATTTGTACTTACTAGGTATTCAATACGTATCCAAACAAGGTATTGAAAATATCTACAATTTTTTAAACAAAATTGTTTTGTACTCAACCTTTTCTATAAAAGGTAATTTATAAGAGAAACAAATGAAAGAAATTACGAAAAATTTTGTAGACTAATTTTATACGAGCTATAAAAAATACATTAGATAATTATAGATAAGTTCCTCAATTCGATTTTAGTAAGAATTTAAATTAGACCGTAGAAACATTTTATAACGAAAATAAAATCTAGATATAAATTGGAAAAACCACTACTCATAAAATAAAAGTTTTTTATTCAAAAGAGAGTTTTTAAAATAATATGAACTGAAAAATATGTTTAAAAAGAATCACTTAAACTATATTTTTAATTAATTTTGGCACCCCTTCCCCAAGAAGTAGAAATATCTAATACTTTAGTAAAGCTTTTTGTGTAAATTATGATTTACTTGTTCTAAAGGTTTTAACAAATCTACATCATTCTGTCTAAGAGGATTTGCCAAAAAATAGTTTTTTCAGCAAATATATTAAAAAAAAATTTAAGATTATTTGCCATTTTAAACAGTCTGAACTGTTATGAATAATAGGATTATTTGCAGAGAACGGAAACATTTTGATATAGTACCAAATTATGTGAAGGTATCAGATTTTGACAAGAATTTCAAACATTATAAGTATTTGCTTTAGTAAAAATTTCAAATTTACTTATTATTTCTTTTTTACTAAAAATTTTCGTTGTTTATAAGTAAAAGGTTAATTTATTGCCTTTATCGATATTTCACGATTTTCCTATAAATTCTGACCAATAGATAATTTCGTGAATGAAAAATAACTTGAAATAAGTTCAATTTCAACATAGCCTTAAAAAAGTTTTTGTGCAACAAACATTTAAAACTTTATATAAAATATTCTTTTTAAAATAGTTTTAATAAAACTCAAATGTTTAAACATTCAAAATGTATATGCTGAAATGTGCCTCTAATATTCAAAAGTTTTCATTTTACTATCGATTTTAGGGTACGTCGTTAATTTTTTTCAATACTATTATTTCTGCTTCTTTTTAATCTAGAAGAATTAGAAATCGAAAAACAGTTTTATTACATCGCACAGCACAAAGACACCCGCATTACTCGTATGTGGAAAATTGTCACAAACCATCTTTGTCGTTGATATATTCATTAAGATCGTGAAAAACTCACTTTCTTAATAATATACAGAACAGGAACGTTTCAAAGGTACCCTCAAAGAAACTGGATTGTATATTATTGAAAATATTAAAAATCTTTAAAAAATACAAATACAAAACAAGAAAACCATAACCACCTTATTAATAAAAACTTATAATAGGTTTTAACAAGACTTTTATAAAGAAAATTGGAAGTTTAAGCCTTTCGTAAATTTTAAGGAACATGACCCTAAATATCTTGAGGTTAAAAACAAATTCCAACAGCTTTTTAATGCCGTGTCGAAGTTCTGGCAGCATTATATTATTTTTTTTTTGACCAGAATTAAGAGTTCTTTTGGATAAAACTTAAATTTTTATAGGTGTTTGAAAACTTGTCTAGATTACAAATGCAGCCAGTTAGAGTCGTAACATTTTAGTAATCGCTTTTAAACATATCGATCTTGTCACTCTTATCTGTATTAGTTATTTTCCGTTGCATAGTGTAGTTGAATATCGCAGTGCAACACGAACAAATATAACCATATATGGAACACCACTACGTGATAAAAGACCCATGTCTCCCAGTTTTTCCCAAAGTCAAAAGACACCGAGTCCCCAAAGATTTGGGGACTCGGTGTCATTTTTGCAAAAAACTGATCATTTCTCAGGCTCATATCTTGCAGACCGTTCGGAATTTTGATTTACTCTATGAGGCAAAGTTGTACCTCTTGTCACAAAGATAACAAAACAAGATCAATCTGAATGTCGTTAATGAAGTATTTGAAGATTATAAACATAAGTATATTTTTTCTTTTTGTAATAGATAGCATAGTATCTCAGTATTGACGTAAAGAAAAAACAAATGAAATTAAGAACTGTTCGCGAAATTGTTTACCTAACCGCTCTCTAAACGGTATTAAGAATCATTCCTAGGAAGTTCATATGTTCTAGAAAGTTGTTTCCTTCAATTTTGAACGGTTTGCTACCTATGGACCTGTACAGGGGAAAAACCGTTAAAAACGACATTTTTATTTTTTTTTTGCGAATTTGAACTTGAAGATGAAGTTTTTTTAAATATTTATTTTTTTAAGAGCTACATCTGCCTACATTGCCGCAAAGAGTAAATCAAAATTCTCAACGTTTAGCGAGATATGAGCCTACAAAAAGATAACTTTTTGTGCAAAAATGACACCGAGGCCTCAAAACTATGGGGGCCCATAAAAAAGAGTGCATAACTTTGGGAAAAACTGGGAGACACGGGACTTTTTTTTGGTCTTTTATCACGTAGTGGTGTCCGTATATTTCTATGACACACAGTGTATTTGAACGATGTAGCGGTTCAAGCATTCGGATGCCTTTTTTCTTACGCTATGTATTTTTCTTCCGGTAGTCTAAAACCTATTTTAAAGCGCGGCTTTCGAGTCCTACACTGTAATATCTTTAACATTCCCTGTTACGGCCCAGCCTTTTCTTATGAAGTTTAAACGTGCTGATTTTAAAAGAAAAATTCTGGTATGAGCAGGAAAGAGTTCCCATCAAACGTCAATGTCGAAATCTTTCATAGTCCCAGGATTTCGAGATCGGCATGTATTGCTTTCTGTAACTTTTCGTAAATAAAGCACATTTTCGGATGATAATCTTAAGTAAACAGCGAAGTGATAATCGTACATCACTGGTCGTTCCAGATTTGTTTTCATTATATTACAAATGGATTTAGAAGAGCCTTTTCTTTCAGAAGGTACAATAGTTACATTAGGCGTGTTCTTTTAGTGATAACTTCAAATACGTACTAGAATTTGTTTTAATTTCTTTGTATCCAAGAACTGATTGGCTTTATGTTTCAAAAACCGTTTGTGAATAAAATCAGTTTTATGTTTTTGTACAGAACACGGCCATTGTTTAAATCTGAAATGCATTTCAATTGGAATAAACCTATCCGAAGAGGTATTGCGCAGGGTGGGTCCCCTTGCCCACCGACGAGTAGAACTATTTTCTTAGTACTGAATCTCAAACTTCACAGAGCTTTTTTGAGATGTCTGATTCGGGGTGATATAATATAAAGGCGAACTCCCCCTATTTCGTATTACGAAGCCTTTTGCTGGATCTTGACACTTACTCATAACACGGTAAAACTTGTTGATTTAACTCATGTTTTTAGTTGTGTTGAGCTTTTTATTTATTTGCCTACACGATTTCAAGATTAATTTTGAGATTAGGCATTTGCTGGCATCGCTTAATGTTTAATTATACACATTAATTTGACTTTAATTGGCTTTCAAATTGTTTTTGTTTTTAATAAATTGATATTTTGCATGTCTTTAGTTTGCTTTTATTTACTTCAAGTTTGTTGGTTTTTAGTTTAGTTTTTATTAATAAGCATGTCTTATTTTTCACTATTTTATTATTCCATATTTATTTGAACTGAACTAACTGATTTTTGTATTTCTAGGACAAGGAAACATGGCTTGTTGGAATCCACTCAATATACCTGCGATAAAAACGGAACCGAGAGGTAAGTGGTGTCGTACATTGTAATGAAAGCTTCCAGATTCGTATAAAAACTCAAGTGTTCGAGGTTTTGATACTGCTGTAAAAGAAAATTGATATTCCGATCGAATTATAATCTTTATTCTCGAAAAGGGTGTGTATATTCTAAAAAGTACAAACATCACTATTCGTAGCTAAAAGCTGTTACTAAGTTCGATGTTTCCCGTGGAAATGTGTCAAACTCCATATAAAAACAAAATAATGTGAACTCGCTGCTGAAAGCCTAAAAGTCAGGACTGAGTTAAACAATTGAGAAAAAACTGTGGCTGAAAAGATTGGCTAATTCATGCATTTAACATTTTTAAAAAGGTTGACAAACGCTGGTTTTTTAAATAAATTAATTTTCAAAAGCAAAAATAGAAACTATAAATTGAATCAGTAAAAGAAAAAAGGAAAATATGAAATTGTTTTCATTGATGCCAATATTATCATTTTTTATGCTAACTGGCGTCAGAACAAGCCCAAAAAAATAATGAAAAAGTAGTCGGCAACACTAATTTGCTAATGCCAGTTTCATTAAGGAAAAAAGTATTTTCCCAAAATTTTCTCGTAAACGCTCTTAGGGTAGCTTGCCAGAAAGCAAGTTCTTTCGGAGGCCTTAAAGGTACATCGTGGAACCCTTCTGAATGGTTGAGAACGATAGAGAGAGGGAGGAGAGCGAAGAGATATAGGAAGGACGGAGGTATAGCATCAAAGAGGGTTAGCATCGATCGCTCTCCTAATGCTAACAATTCCCTGTATTTTTTTGGGATTATTGTCGGCCAGAGAGACCGGGTTATTCTGCACTTGTGAATTGAGCTCCACCTTGGGCCTGCCCCAGGACAGCCCATACGCGGATTGCATTTATCAGTTGTTGGTTAGCCCACTGCTCCTGTGCTCGTTCTGGCTCATTCATTAATGGCTGGTATATCGCTGTAACCTGGAACCCATGCCAGCGTAATATTGTGATTCCAGATTCGTATGATTGATTTATTGCATTGATCTCTCTACACATTTTGTTTTGACTATCATACAGTCCTGCACCTTAATGACAGTTCACACCTATTCAGATATTTGACGAGGTATGCTTAGTTCCAGAATCTTGTCTGCGGCTGTATTGATTGCAAAAATTTCTGCCTGAAAGTCAGCGCATTCGTAGCGATATTTTTATTTTACCTGCCTTCATTTCGAACCATTCGTGAAGATCGAAAGTTCTTTTTCTGAGTCCGATGGCTATTCTACTCTCGTTGGAAATTCCGTCCTGAAGGGATTCTTTTGAATCAACCGCGGTTCAGATAGTCTGACTCTACATCACGCCTGTCCAACCTTCCTACCGATGTGGGTATCGTGCCATGGCTGTTCGTGATGCGTTTCCACATACCAGTTTCCCTCAAACGTAGGGAGATGCACCCTAGCTGCACATCTCTATATGTAGAAGTCTATGGGTGGAATGTTTTTGACCTTTTTGGATATGGGCATGACATAAGATTATGAGCAATTACAGTCTTGCTACAATATTAGTTTTTTGGAGCTACAGCGTATTCCTACTTCAAATCTCGCAAGTGTGAGATATCTGTCTTTTTGATCGGCCATCTAGTATCTAGCTATGTCATTGTGATCTAAGACGTTTTAGCCTGTAACCTTGTGTTGCTGAATTTGGGCAAGTGAATACATTCTAACACGACACTTCCATATACTATGGAAATATATCGGGTTTCTTTTTAGAAAGGGTGAATCACTCGACAAGCTCATTAGATCCGGTTTGTTGTTGTTTGCCATAGCGGAAAAAAATAGTAAGTCAGCGAAGTTCAAGCAAATACATCGCCGTCTGGTAGAAGCACGTTTCGCCGTTGGTGTGGGACGGGTCATCGGTACCATGAATGTGTGCTGCCGACAAGGCACAAATTGTAATAGATTTCAGCACCACAACCGGTGAATTAGTACATTTTTCAGCAAAAGGGCTAAACAAAAGATTATTTGGAAGCACTCGTCAAAACAATTTTATTCTCTTGCCTTTTGCAGACACTTCGCCCCAACCATTTGGTTTATATCGAGCTCCGCCAGAGTTGACACCATCGCCACAGCCTTTATCGCCGACCGGTGCCTACAGCCACAATACACCATCGCCATATAGTATAGCATCGACAGCGACTGGAACGCAGGGCAACAATCAGCAATTGATTTCTCCCAATCAGCAGCAATACAATCCCGGCAATGGTGGTCCTGCGCCGAATGGCGACGGCAGCAATGTCAATAGGAACGGACCGCCTCCGATGGACATGAATGACTACAATGCATTTGGCCAACAGGCTCAGCCGCAGTACCACGGCAACAATTTTGGAGGCGCTGGCGCCACACACTGGGAGAGCAAATACAATCCGACCACAAATAGCAACAACAACAATTTGGGCAATCTCAACAGCACAACGCCATTCCCAATGCCCAATCTATTGAGTGCGGCCAATGCAGTTGGAGGTGCGGGCACGGGTACACTTGGCGCCCAAGGTGCAGGTGGGGGTAATGGTGGCGGCGGCGGTTGGAATCTGGCGCCCAATCATTTCGTAAGTATTGCAGCGAAACATTCATTCTATTCGAAAGTCAAATTGTTTTCTTGTCTTTCGCAACAGCACCAACATCACTTGCAGCAGCAGCAACAACAACACCAGCAATATCAACAGCAACACCAAACTAACGCCAATGATGCGGTTGCCTCGTCCAACAACAATAAAAACAACAACGGTAATAACGCTAACAACAACAACACAAACAACAATACCGAACATGGCCTTAGCAATCTTCTCAATTTTGACAGCGAGCAATTAGTTCGCATAAACTCCGAGGATCAACAAATGCTGCGACTCAACTCCGAAGACCTCCAAATATCCAATTTATCCATATCGACATGATCGTTGCGATCGCCATGTCCCGACATGGATTCGAAGCGAAGCAAATCCTCCCAAGGACGAATGCCTAAAGACAAGACGATTTTATTTGATACGAGCAATTCTTTAATACTCGTCATCTTTCTCTCCCCCTCTATCTGTCTCTATTAAATATTTTTCCAAAAAAAAGCAAAATCCAAGTGAATAATTTATAAGAACGGAACGCAATGAAATGAAGTCAATTTTACTGTACCGATCAATTTGAAATGTCGCCGTGTAAAATGTGCTTAATTTATTTATTTTTGCTTAGGTTATGTTCTCGTTTTATTTTTAAATTTCCATTCAAGAAAATCCATTATTAGTATCTTTTAAGATTCGTAATAAATTTTATTTATTTTTACAGTTGTACAATTTAAACGTTAATAGACAATAACAACAATACATATATATAATTTTTACAAAAAAAAAGTCTTTGTTTCTCATCCGAACTCACTAAAGTTGGCCCAACGAAAATTTCAAAAGTACGTACATTTTTTATGTACTTTTGAAATTTTTGTATGGAATATTCTGAGATCAAAGTTACGAGTATATATATGTGACGCGCAAAATAGAAAGGGACCTAAGGTTAAAAACCAGTTTTGTTCAGGAAAGCCATTTTAAAGATTAGATCCCTTTCTTTTTGCGCTTAGAATCGTCGACTTCACTTCCATAAAACGCACATATCTCTGGGAGGGAACACTTTTGGGGCATGGGATCGGTCTCATTCGATGCTCAGATGTTGTCCACATCAAAAAAAGAAAAAAAAATGAAAATTGATTTTTTAAACCCTTAGGTCCCTTTCTCTATGCGCTGTCACATACATGATCTAAGAATATTCTAGTCTTTTTTCTCTTAGCCTTTGCATTGCATTTTGTGTGTCTCTGATTTACCTGGTAGTTGTCGTCTATCGCTTTTCGTTCCTAAATGGATCGTTCTGATTATTATTATTTCAAGAACCTACACACAGAACTTTTTTTCCTTTGAAGCCACCAAATTTGACTTCACCTGAAACAAATAACTAATCCTTTCAGTAATATTGAGTTTCAGTTACACCAACTAAAATTTAAAATACATTTGGATACGACAGCAATTAAAATCATTTCACCTGTTTATCCAAATTAGTAACCGAGTATGTATGCAACCGATAATGAGAAAATAATTCTATTGCAACCACTTTTAAAGGTATTTTCAGTTAATGTTTTATTATGTAGAGTTAAAATGTTTAGTTTCTACAATTTATTTTATATCTTCTTGCATTAAAAAAAATACTTACAATACGAGTACAACACATAATATTTTAGATAGGAAACGTTATTTAATCTTTATTGCAACCGAATGTTTGTGGTTGCACTGTTGACTGGTACCATGGCAACGTTCAGTAGAGGGAACTGGCACTATCGGTTGAAGAGGCAATGTATAGATAGGTAACCCTAACTAACTACACAGTGTAACAAAAAAGAATGAAGTCAAAATAGCTGGGAAGTGATATTATTTTTCTTGTAGATCTTGCTGAGTACATTGAGAACCCGAACATTCCCAAACACCTCCAAAATCTGCAGTTACGGGTAAAAAACCGGGTTTTCGGATCTTAAGCACTTATATGCCAGTAACATGGTTTAAGTTTTTCGGCTGTCTTGGAATGAAGAAACTGCAGCCTTTCGAATGGTGTATACACTTTTAAAATCACACTGAAAAAATCTGTGTATTTTTCCTGTAAACTCGTTTTTTTAAATTTTTTGTAATTTTTTCACTTTGGATGCGTTTTTACACAGAATTTTTTAAAAGGAACAGAACAATTTTTGAACTGAATAATAAAGAGAGTCTTACGAATATAATTCGGTGTCATTTTTAAAAATCCGTTAGAAACTGATTGAGTTATTCAACTTTTATTAAAACAAAATTTTTTGAAAAAATACAATTTTTGGCCAAACTTCTCAGAAATATTTGTATGACCGTTTTTTTAATTGAATATCTCAGTATCCCGTTTGTAATGTAAACATATTGTTTTAGTTTTTGTTCATTTGTTTTGTTTGATTTGTCACTTCTTGTTCGCTTTGAAACTGTATTAATAAAAAATTTAGCAATTTCATAATAATCGAGTGTAATTAACCTAAAAAAATGTGTGATAAACGGAATAATTTTTGTTTCATTTGTGGCCTATTTACGGATATCCGTCATAGGCTGTGGTGGAAGTATACAACAAAGTCTTCAATCGTTCTTACAAATTCAGTCGCTGGTATGAGCCAGAATTTGTTTGTGAAAACTGCTGTGCAACATTAAATTAATACAAAGTTCAACCTTCAATTTCTTTGCCCTTTGTACGCCTATAACTTGGCATCTTCAGCTCTGGCATAAACCAGATGATTGCTACTTTTGTGAAACAAATATTTCAGAGCACACTTTTAAATCCCGCAAAAATGTAAAGTACGCAAGTTGTTACAAAACCGATATCTGGTAATGATAAAGTTCCGACAACGAGCATATGTGGTTTTGAAGCCGAAAAATATTTGGTGGAAGAAGAGTACCTTCCATCCAAATCTACAACGGAGCGACATTTTCTTCAAATGCAGATTTCTGCGATCTCCTTCGCGATTTAAGTTTGTCAAAACAACAGGCTGAAGTCCTTGGGTCGCGATTAAGGCAGTGGAATTTGGTGGAAGAAGATTTTCGTTTAACTTTCTGTAGAAGAAGTGACCGGACATGGGGTTATGTGAAGAAAGTTTTAAGACTGGTGAAAATGACAGTAATCTCATATATTGAGCTGATGTACCCAAACTTTTTTCGGCATTAAGTCGCCATTATAAGGCTGACGAATGGCGACTTTCCATTGACTGTTCATGTAAAAGTACGTATTCAACATTCATATTGATTTTTAAAAGATTTAAATTTTTTTATATAAAATTTGTAGTTCTTTTTTTTAGGCTTGAAAGCTGTTACTGTTACTGCATAACAAAAATCTGTTACCATCTGTTCCAAACGCATATGCGACTAGCACAAAAGAAACGTATGAAGTTATGAACTAAATACTGCGATTCGTCAACTATGCCTTGCATAAATGGAAAGTCGTCGATGATTTAAAAGTTTTGACAATTTTATTTGGTATGCAAGGTGGTTACACAAAATATCCATGTTATCTTTGTGAAAGGGATAGTCGTGCACCAAATCGCTACGATTGCAAGGTATGACCATCTCGTGACACATATCTAACAGGCAGGAAAAACGTTTTAAACGCCCCATTAGTTACAGCTGATAAGGTTGTTCTGCCACCACTGCATCTAAAGTTAGGATACATCATCATCACATCATACATCAGTTCCTATGAATTTCAGGTATATTCATTGGACCTCAAATTCGTAAAATTATGAGAGACGAGAATTTTATCAACAAGCTCAGTTCCGTTGAAAAACGCGCATGGAAGAGTTTTGTTGCACTATGTGATAACTTTCTTGGTAATCACAGAAGCGACAACTATGTGGCGATTGTTGATGAATTTTTGAGTGCGTATGGTGAAATGGGCTGCAACATGTCAATTAAAATTCATTTCGTCCATTCACATCTAGACTTCTTCCCAGAAAACCTGCGCCAGTTCAGTGATGAACAAGGTGTACACTTTCATCAAGAAATAATTACAATGGAAAAACGTTTCGAAGGAAAAGATAAAATAAGAATGATTTCCGAATATTGCTGGTCACTTAAACGGGATACTGATGGATGATGTTCAATTAAAAAGAAAACGGTCAAACAAACATTTCTAAGTAGTATTGCCAATAATTGTATTTTTTCAAAAAATGTTGTTTTAATAAAAGTTGAATAACTCAATCAGTTTCTAACGGATTTTTAAAAAATGACACCCAATTGTATTCTTAAGAACACTCTCTTTATTAGTCAGTTCAAAAATTGTTCTGTCCCTTTAAAAAAAATGCTGCGTAAAAACGTATCCAAAGTTAAAAAATTACAAAATTTTAAAAAAAAATAAGTTTACAGGATAAATACACAGATTTTTTTCAGTGTTATTTTAAAAGTGTATACACCATTTGAAAGGCCGCAGTTTCTTCTTTACAAATCAGCCGAACTTAAAATCGGTTGATATTCAACCAAGTTGCTGGCATATATGTGCGTAAGTTCCGGAAACCCGGGTTTTCCCCTAACTCCAGATTTTTGATGGGTTTGGGAAATTTCAAAACCGGTTTCATGTTGTCTTCAGCAAGATCTACAAGAAAAATAATATCATTTCCCAGGTATTTTTTCTCTGTCACACTGTTTAATTGATCGTCGTAAAACTCTAAGACGATCTGGCCATGTCCGGCTGTGTGTCGTTAAAAGAACGGTAGCGGTGAAACAAATCATCCTTAGATCCTAAAATTTTGCACATAATGTCCTATTATCATTAGCTGTTTAGGATTGTAATTGGGCCGTCATAGGGGAGGAAATGTTTCCCCTTTAGGAGATTTAACAAGTTCCTCGGTAACTCTTTTGAGTAGTTAAACAAATCATAATTATTTGTGGACGGCGATATAAGGTTCGGTCTGGCACGTAGAACAAAATGTTACAAGTTACCATCATCGCTCATGTTTTTTGTACCTAAATGGTCAATATCGGAGATCGCCAATTGATTACGTCAAACCGTAAATCAATTGGCGGTCTCCGAAGCCATAAATGGCTATTGGTTCGAAAGCAAACCGGTCCAATTAGGCCGGTTAGATTCTCTATTGCTAAAGAAGACGCTTTGTTTCCTGTGCCCTGAACAGGTGACTTTCCTGTCTGCAAAGCTCACATTTATTTAATTGCTCGTCAAATCCTACTACCGTACAACCCATTGATTTATGGTCCGTCCAACTCCGGCTTCCACAACTAATTAATTATTTTATATTCTTTAGAAGAAAAAAAACATTCGTCGGCAACCAAACTATTGCAAACTATCCACCAACATCGCATATCGCCATTATTTCCACCTGAAAACGCAACAAAGAAGTTGTAGTAAATCTACTGCTTTTCTAGAGTTGTTTCCAAAGTGTACCCTTCCACCTAGTTTAAACACTAGCCTTGTTTGGGTTCTATAGAAGAACTGGGACCGATACCGGTCCATTTCTCAAGATTTGGCTTTTAAACAATCGATACATACCATTCGAAATTTAAATAGTGTCACTGCGAGTATAAGAGGCCTGTAAATACTACAGTATAAATACCTTTGCTATATCATGCGTACTCGTATATTTGGGAGAAGTTTCCCGTATTTGACGAATTCGACTACCTTGGATAGTCCCATAATCAAAGTTAATGAATTCAGTCGAAAATTAAACACAGAAAATAGCTGCACAATGGCGGTTGGCGAAAACTGCTATTGAACATGAGTGCCTCTCAATGGTGCTATGATTTGTCACGCCCATCTGCCAACAAATAAAAATCCATCATCGATGGGATGACCTTTTTTCGAAAAGTCCCATGTTGATTTATTGGGGATATTTTGTAGTGAATAGTGAAATTATAGGCGCCGATTAGTTCGACTTGTTCTATTCCCTCACCTCACAAAAAGTGTAACGCATTGAAAAACGAATTTAAGACCCTACATATGTTTTGACCAAATCAGGTAACGGACTTTTTAAGTCATTCGAGCCATGTCTGCCGGTCCGTCTGTGCAATTGATTAGCACGCTAACTTTAGATAGATGATACCAATCTGTTTTAAATTTAGCATGTCATATTTTTTTTTTAAAATGGGCCATATTGCCCCACCCCTTCTGGTACCACCCATACACCATTCCTCCCACTCTTGGTATTCTTGTAATATCTTCAATGTTATTCATACGATCTAGCTTAAATCAGAACTTAAGATCAGAGTTATAAGGCTAGCTTGGTGCAAATAATTGGATTTCTTGCCACGCCCCTTCTGGTACCCCTTGTGCACGAAATTCGCTTGAATTG
This sequence comes from Hydrotaea diabolus, assembly GCA_963513945.1. NCBI lineage: Eukaryota > Metazoa > Arthropoda > Insecta > Diptera > Muscidae > Hydrotaea > Hydrotaea diabolus. The sequence continues at coordinate 110,282,330 of OY740717.1, forward strand.
AGAACTTTGTAATGTTTTTTTATGGCGTTCGAGAAGAGTGTCCAACAAACCCCATTTTGGTATCTCCAGTGCAAATGCACCATTTCACCTAATTTTAGTATTCGCATGGGCCCGCCCCAAACATACGACATTTTTCGAGATTGCAATAAAATCAATGCAATAGAGGACGGAACGACGGAAAAATTTAAAATCCATGTATGGGTGAGGGTATATCTAAGTCGGATCAACCGACAACCAGCACCTTAGAAGACTTTGATACGTTGAAGTAATTTCGTGTAGGATTTACCTTTCTTGAATAAATGTTACAAAATTCTCTCGCCTCAAATGGTCATAACGTAGATTTGTTTCAATTTCGGGCACCTAGGATTCAATATTGCGCAGTCCACAGCTGGTTTGTGGAGTCGTAGCAGGAGTCAAACAAAATGCGCTCGACTCCGACTTCTGAAAAAAATTGAAATTTTATCAAACGAAATAATTTATTTTGCAGAATATTTTTGGACAAACTTTAAGTACAATTTGATTAAGGTTAGGTTAAATGGAAAATCTGTGCGATCAGACTCACCTAGTCTGAACAGTCCTCTCGGATACTAGAAAACCAGTGCAACTTATGAAATTAGCTCGCTTCAAAGTATTTTCTCTTAACATAAACAAAACAAGGACAAATGGGATGAGTTCTGCCAGGCCGGACCATGTATAGCCTCCACAGACCCAACGCAACTAAAGCACCAAAAATGTCCATTTTTTGGTCCCTTTCGGCTCAGGCGTCTGTCCCTTATGTCAGCGAAAACTTTTAAATTGCTCTATATTTGGATTGGTAGTAAAATCTGCTTTAAGTGAGTACCCATATAGACTATCAATCTCCCGTTTTGACCGAGTGGGACCCCATGAGCCAAAGAGACCAATACCTACGCCCTTTTTTGAGACATTAAGAGCGTCCCAACTAACAGTACCCATTTTAACCACTCCCCGTCTACATAAAATTATGTGTTGTTAAGCAAATACTATAAAAGTGTACTTTTTACCAAGATACGAGTACCTTTACTCCCTTAAAGCTACTCTTTGTTACGCCTAGGTCGATTCCGCCCATTTGCAATCCCAAACAGTTTATGACCATACACCTTCATCATGCAAAATTCCAGGATCATAGGTTGATTCGTTTGAACGCTGTCGTGCTTTCAACAGACTCACGGGCTGAAGGACAGACATGGCTAGATCGTCTTAGAATTTTACGAGATTTATGGGGTCCCAGATCAATATTTCGGAATGATACATTTTATTTAGCATCTACCCTGCGGTGGAGGGTATAACAAGAGAACATGATCAATAAAAAGGAAAGCCCAAAAAGTATTTAACTTTCCGTCTAACCATTTGAAGCTATGTAGATCCTAAGATAGCTAATACCAACAATTGCAAGGTCAGCTTGTTCTCCGATCGTTCGGTAAAAAGCGAAGCGTGATAGGAGGATATTTTATGCACTCCTATTTACGAGTATTCTCAATGTTTCTGAAGTAGTCGCCAACTTTTAGTCTCTTTGCAGGACTTCTACTTAGACCGTGTCCTTTCATGATAGACACAATCAAGTGCGCACAATATTTTGTATGTCCCTGTGGCCCGAAACCCAAATAAGGGTTAGTGTAAGCCCTTGTGTTGAGTCAGAGTTCATAATTATCCCCACTATGGAAAGTACAGCCATTCTGCTACTTCTCTATTACACACCGATAATTAGATATTCTCCGCGATATATGTATATATATAGTCCAGATCGTTGGTGTAGCCTCAGAACCTTCTTGACTTTTATATTCTGACCATCATGGTTAAGTCGACATACGTCCATCTGCCAGGAGTTCGGCAGTACCATGCGTCCCTGCCCGGCTAGTGCCAGTGGTCAACAATGCCCGGCATATCAAACATCGTGTTATGGATTACTACACTGTCACTTATATGGAGAATTATGGATGCTTTCTTAATCTTACTGAGGTGCTGCCGCAGCCTGCCTTCTTATGATATTCAGGGAAAAGACATGCAACATTCAATTTGGCGTGGTCTAGCCATTGTTTGTTCCTTATCTAGAAGCTTACATTATGTGGACTTCAGAAAGCATTACGCAAAATGTTAACCCAATTGGGCGTTATCGGTCCTACTCCAAACATTACAACCTGTGAACTTATTTCCTTTTGTCACACCCGTTGTATTTTTGAACTTGCTGGCTTATATTAGTTTTAAAATGAAACTTATTGTTCTACTTTAGAAGGGGTGTATTATGGCCGCTCCGATTCTCGTATTTCCTCAAACACAAATGAATATGTTTAGTCGGAGGTAGGAGTCGCTCCAAAACCCGGAGTCCGGAATCGTTGCAACACCTGGATTCGGAGCTCCATAGCCCGGCTCCAGAGTGTTTTCCACATACTTACGTACACTGATGGAAATTAGGAAGGCAAGTACAAAAAATAAATGAAACAAAAAATTTTGTAACTTAAATTTAGTTTTCCAGTTAACATTTTTTTATCCTTTTTTGTGTGCAATCTAGATATTTTTGCAGCCTTCCACAAGAAGGGGACTTTCAGGCCTCTAACCCTGAGTTAATTTAAAATGTGAGTAAAATCAAGCAAGCATTTCTCGGATCTTCTTAAGAAGGCTTTCTAGAAGACCTTCCTTTTCTCGCTGGGTATACACTCCAAGTTGCTCTTCACCATAGGATGTAGTGGATATACAAGTTTGTCATTTCGTTTGCAACACCTCGAAGTACTTATCTGCGACCCTATATATTTTATTGATCGCCGTACAATTCTTCGATGATATAGCCATGCCCGTCTGTCTGTCTGTTGAAAGCACGATTCAGTACAAATGAAAAGAGGTAGAGGCTTCTTACTTGCCGGGCATATAGTCTTATAGTTGCAGATCGGTTAGAATTGAAAATGGAGTACTCACGCAGAGAAAAAATATGGTTACTATATGGTCACGGCAATAATAATATGTTCTCTGCATTAGAAGTATGTTCGTCGCAACCATAGTGTTGTTTACTGAATTTAATTTTGACAATAGTATGTCTTCCGCAGTATTAATATTGTTGAAATATAACAATAGTATTATTGGCAATTTTAATAATGAAAATATGGTTGTAGCAACAAAATATGAATATGGTTGGTGCGACAAAAGTATTGTTTTTTTGGGGTTTTATGTTTACAATAATATGATTACGGTCATCATACTGCATGATTGTAATTTTTCCTTATTTAAAATGCATTTTAGAACAATGTTATTGTAACGGATCTAAAGCAATAATAGTACTTTTTATATGGAAATTAAAAGTGTTCAAAGAAACTGGTTTTGCTTTGTTTAACTGAAATAGTTTTAATAAAAACGCTTAAGTGTTTTTAGACTGATTTTTTCTTCTGTTAAATAAATCACTTCTATCATTTTGAATTTAATGTATTTTTAAATACTTTTCATAATTTAAATCTATTGTTGACAACTTAACCCTATTCTAATAAATAATATTGGGGATCATAGTATATTTGTCATACTATGGTTGTGAAGATCATACTATGGTTGTATGTAAAAATACTATGGTTGTGAGGATCATAATATGGTTGTGGAGATCATAGTATGGTTGAGTGTGAATCATACTATGGCTGTGGGGATCATAGTATGGTTATGTGTGAATCATAATATTGTTGTGAGGATCATAGTATGGTTGTGAGGATTATAGTATGGTTATATTTGAATCATACTATTGTTGTGAGAATCATAATATTGTTGTACCACACCCATATAAGTATACCCAACAATAGTATGATGCTCTTCGAATATTGTTACCCCAAGCATACTTTTTTTTCGTGCATCGTTCAAAAGGGTGTTAAGGAACCCTATGAGCGACTAAACAATCTCCTGACCAATTTTGTGTTTTACTTTTCCACCAGACACATATCTTTAATATCACTGGCCAGCACTAAATTTGCAGCAGAAGGTTTGTGATAGTCAACTTTAGTTGATTTGGGGCTGCTGATCACGAATTTGCTCTAGTTTAGGAGATACGTATTTTCGTTTTTTTTTTTGAATAAAAGAACATCTAACTGTATTATTTGTGAGCCGATTTTCAAAAACTTGAGCGCGGTGATATTTGATCAGCTCCGAATCAACTAAAGTTGACTATCAAACCTTATGGTGCATATTTATTTTTTTTAAATTTTTAAATTTTGTTGCTCAGTGTAATTGACTTGCATATTACAATTACAAAACAACAACAAATTTCCACAAATCCGATAATAATATTATTTATTATAAAATTCGACTTAATTTGAGGCCCTGCACCACAGGTTCGTTACTGAGAAACAGCGGAATTTCTTCACTAATCTCAATATCTATTTACTTCTAAGGCTAGAAACGACAGGCTTCCTGTGGATCCATTAACAATGGAGATGAAACCTCCTCCAACAACCATATCCCCCAACACAGTCAATGCCTTACTACAACGCTATCTACGGTGGAGAGTAAAATATAAAAGCTTTGGGCCGGTCGAACTTACGAATTGTCCACTTGTTAATGATACAAATTTGTAATATACACATCAGCATTGCCACTTCTGCCTAATTAAAATATTTGAAAACGAAATAGAAACAAGTTACAATATTTTAATTTAATTAATTGCAAAGCAAATACCCGGGTCGTAACGCTCCACGCTAAGCTCAATTCAACGTTGCACTATGCCCGACGCACTGTTGACTATACCTTCGCTGCATTCATGCCCAGAACAGTTTATCGAGAGCGAGAATACAGACACCTCTGCAGCCGGGGCATTGGATCGTTCTTCAAGCAGCAGGAGCAGCACACGGCAGTCCATGCGAACGCTTTGCAGAAAAATAGCACGCAAATCGAATGCCAAACGTTCGTCCAAGAAACCAAGTCTCAAGTACGTATCACTTTAAAATCGACAAGGAGCCAACCTTGTCATCCTTCGATGAATTAACTTGCTGAGCAGAAATATTCACAGCAACTGCCGAATTAAACTTTCGATCATTCTATTTTTATTTTCTTTAGAAAATTGTTCTGTCTTTTCATTTTATTTTCCAGATTCTTTTTGCCTAAACAAAAAAATTAATTTGTCTCTTCAGTTTAACTGAAATAAAATTACGCGAATCAGAAATATAAAATTGAACTACACCAAGAAATTTCGGAAACGCCTGCATACCTAGTCGCTTATTTTGTTTTTTTTGTTTTTTTTTTTTAATTTGGCGACAGTTTTCAACCGAAGAAGAGTGGCGCCAGGTCTCAAATACCCAGGTCACTGCTACTGACACCATCCGCATCGGGAACATCGGTAAAGACTCACGACAGTTTCCGGTCATCACCTCTGACATCCGTTAAGCGTTCGATAACAACAGAGGAGCAAGCCATCACCTCCGTAGTGCAGCGACAGAGATGCTCAGCTATCTTGGCATATCGTGAAAGACGACCGATTTCGCAAATGGACATGAATCAGATTTGCTGTAAAGTGCAATTTCCGGCAAGGGATGGCGCACATGCCGGCAAGGCCTTGATGGATGGTACGAGTAACCATTACTCATGTTCCAACAACGGCTCATCGCACGTCCAGAAGATGGTTTATTGCAACAAATATGCTTATAATAGGCCGAAGCATGAGACCCGCATGGCCGGAACGAAAATATTTGCCACGATTATGTTGCATGCCTGGCGAAAGCGACGCGACGAAGTTAAACGTCTAATGGAAGAGGTGCTGGAACTCAAGAGAGCGGTATATCGAACTTAATGAGAATCTTTCAATGTTCAATAATCGTTTTCTTTATTTATATTTGCAGGCCATCAAAGCTAAAAATCAATTACACGTACTAAATACTCTGTTCTGCGTGGAGCAGAAGAGAAACGATGAACTCAATTGTCAATTAAAGTGCTCCATGGACGATATCTTTGAGAGCAAGTCGTCGTGCGAAAGTTTGACTACATCGCTGATAAGTCTCAAGGCTGACAATGCGCTGCTGGAGCAGCAGGTAACCGTCAAAGGCCAAGAATGCGAGGGCCTCAACGCCCTACTTTCCCAAACGAAATCGGATCTTTTCAAATATATGACAGCTCAGCGTGAGCTGCAGGCTAGCCTCTCGATGGAGCAAAGGAAAGTCCAAGAATGCATCGATGAGGTCAAGAAAGTCCTGTCTCTTTAAGTCCAAACTCTTAACGCTCTCATGACATTTCTTTTCAGATCCATGAACTCAGAAATGAGGCAAAAGACACTGAGCTACAGCTGCGCAATGAGTTGCAGACCAAAATCCAAGAGCTCAGTGTTAACCAGAAGCAGCTCAGAGATTTGCAGCAACACGCCAGTCACCTGCACGAGTATGCGTAGCGCAAACAACTGTTTTAACGCATTTAAAATTAACTTTATCCTCTATCCGTTTGACAGACGCAGAGAAAAGGAGTTGTGTGAGGCCAAAATCAACGATGAAAATATGGAAACAAAAATTGACCTGCTGCAGAATGAAGTGAGGATGCTTAATAAATGTCTCGAGAATACCTTGACCAATCGCATCACGCGTTGCTGGCAACACTCGGCAAACTGCCGAAGGGCAATCTTACATATGTTGCAGTGGATGGCTTTCTACTTGTTGCCGACAGCAGCGTCTCCGATGCCACGCACCTTTCCACTAACTTTAACATGGGACAAGGTTTTTTATGCTGGTAAACGTTGAATACTTGGTACAAGATAACACCTGTAGAAGCTGCTCTTTTTTAGAAAAGATCTGGTGTTTGCTATTGTATGGGTTTATTTATGTATGTGTTTATTATGAATGTAGTTTTTTTGTTTTGTTTTCACTTTAACAATGATTGGTTAATAAATCTCGATGTTGGCGGAATTCTTCAGCTCAACGAATGTAAATGTTTAAAACGTTTGAGGCATCTCTTGTTCGCATTTCGTGTTTTTTTGATATTGAAACAGTCTAAGAAATTCATCGACATCACTTCACCCATTATACTGGGTGGAGCGCGAAATTTGCTTATTTGGGAATGAAATAAAAAAATTATAGTATCTTAGAAAAAGTTATTTTATATATTAATTAAATTGAAAAGTAAAGGAGTTTTTAAATTAGATGGTTTTAAATAGTGTATTTGGTGTTGGGACGGTTGATATTCACCTTACACTTCAGGTAACACCAGAGGAAAAAATCGCATGGGGCTAAGTCTGGTGAGCATGCCGGCCAGCCCACATCAAAGAGACAAGCCGGCCAGCAAACATTTGCCTCAAACAATTCATGGTAACTCTCGCTGAGTGTGCAGTGGCATCATCCTGTTGGAACCATGCCTCAAGAGCCGGCTGAAAAAAAATCCTGTATCATAGTCACGTACCGTCCGGTACTTGACTACAGATTGCAGTACTGCTACTCCAACTCTTTCGGTGTTTTGTGGTTAATGAAGTTACCCAAACTACAATTGATTGTCGTCCAAGAACACGTCCGCGTCGAGGAACAGCGAATCGTAAACGAAAAGCACGCTGCACTGCAGTACTCGAGTGCGCATTTGAAAAATACGCTTCAACACAAAATGACCACACCTTACGTGTCCAATGAATGATGGCAACTGAAAGTTAGACGAATACAAATCGCCCGTCAGCCACTAACACTCTCACACACACTCTCCACTCTCTTCGACCAACAGTGCCGTCACAGCCTGCATTGCAAAAAAGCAAACCTTCGCGATCCACCCTGTATCTCTCAAGACCTTCTACCTCAACGAAGAGCGAACAAGAGCCATGCTTTGGGCAGAAGTTAGGAAACTTCCGCTTCATCTGGGTTTACCTCAACCTACGACTTGGCAATCAATTTATTGTCAAGATTGTCTAACCGTTAATGGCATTTACAAATTTCATCCAAAAGAATACATTTTAATTAGAGAATTTATTTATTCTCTATCCTCCTCATTGCGGCCATCTTTATTTAGTTTTTTTTGCACATTACAAATAAATGGAAAGGTAATCCTTCATTCATTGAATAAAGTTTTCTTGTTCTTTTTTCTTTATACTGTCTTTTTTATTAATTTTTTTTTATAAATTGAGTCATTTAATTTTTATAATCAAAATTAGTATTATTTTTTAAATAATTGTTCATTTTCTCTTGATTTTTTAAAAAAAAAAAATATTTTAATTTAAATATCATAATTTATAGTTTAAATAATCTCTTGTTCGCAATAATAATAATTTTAACCATATTAATATAGCGGCAATCATACTATTGTCAAAATTAAAAAACAATACTTTTATTGCGACGAACATACTTTTATTTCGAAGAACATATCATTGTTGCCGTGACCATATAGTAACCATATTTTTTCTCTGCTTGTATATACAATTGTTATGACCTTAATGAAAAACCCTGTATATTGGCCTCAAGAATGTTGATGTCAGCGCATTGAATTTCAATAATAAAGTGCAATTTTTGGCGAATTGATAAAGTATAAATCAATAATGGATTCAATGGATTTACTTACCAAGACGATGTCATCAATAACACAAGGGAACACGCAGAGAAAATATATGGTTACTGTATGATCACCGCAACAATAATATGTTCTCTACAATAAAAGCATGTTCATCGTAACTATAGTATTGTTTTTTGAATTTCATTTTGACAACAGTAGGATTTCGGCAATATTAATATTGTTGAAATGTAACAATAGTATTATTGCCAAATTTAGAAATGAAAATATGGTTGTAGCAACCATATTAACATGGTTGGTGCAACAAAAGTATTGTTGTTTAAAATTTAAATTTAAACAATAACATGATTACGGCAATCATACAGTATGGTTGCGACTATGAACATAACAAAACAGGTTTTATAGAGCATCCATGTATGTGTGTGCGTATGATTTTTTTGATATACCCAAAAAAGCATACACAAGTTACAGTGCATCGTTGTTGTTGTTGTTGTTATAAAAAAACAACAACAATTGAAAGGTAGTTCGAGGGATTTTAATTGTGTTTACTTTGTTCGGTGAAATACTCGACTACCGACTGGTTCTCGTTTATTTAAAATCTGCCATTGATCATGCTTTTATCAACTGCCAACTAAAATTATTTTCGAGTGCCGTTGGAATATATATTTTTGTTTCTTGAATGAAACGTTCAATAAAACATCGCCTCATATCAGGCTATGGACTAATTGTAATGCAATTTAAAATAACTTCTTGGATAAAAATCTCTATTTTTGAATAACAACGCCCAATCCTAATAAATAATTTTGGTGATCAAAGTATGGTTGATTAAATCATACTATGGTTGCACGAATAATAGCATGGTTGCGTGTGAATCATACTATGGTTGTGAGGATCATACTATGGTTGTATAAGAAAAATACTATGGTTGTGAGGATCATAATATGGTTGTGGAGATGCTAGTATGGTTGAGTGTGAATCATACTATTGTTGTGAAGATCATAGTATGGTTGAGTGAAAATCATACTATGAAATTCAAAAAACAATACTATGGTTTCGACGAACATGCTTTTGTTGTATAGAACATATTATTGTTGCGGTGACCATAGTGTAACCATAACTTTTCTCTGCGTGCACAATCTTTTTTATGACTCATTAAAGAACGAATTTTTTTTTATAAAATTGTTTTTTTTCAAAACTTCAACGATATACGAGGGCTGCTATATATATATTACTGGGCTAGTAATGAAAATGCCAATATTTATCATCAAAAATGGTTTTATTGTTTTCTTAATATTGTCCAGCATGATTTATAAGTATACACTTCTGCATGCGCTCATACCAATTGTCGAAGCACTTTTTCCACTCCGATTGCGACACCTCCAAAACATGGGTTTTGAACGATTCAACAGCATCTTCTGGCGACGAAGATCTTTGATCACGCATTTTTTTCTTGATGTGCGCGAATAAAAAGAAGTCATTGGGTGCCAAGTCAGGTTTTCGCCGGTCAAAAAGGCGCTGGTTTGAGCCGATGTGTGAGAGCTCGCATTGTCATGGTGCACAATGGTTCTTCTTTTCTGGTTCGTTTTCCGTATTTCTCCGAAGACTTCAGACAAACAAATTGTAGTGTACCACTCAGAATTGACCGTCCTACGTTGCTCAAGCTAAACTGTCGCCACATGACCAGTTTTGCCAAGGAAACAGGCCACCATTTGCTTCGAAGTGCTTGTCCCACAAACAAGTTTCGTTGGATTTGGCTTGTCTTCGAAGACCCACACGGTCGATTGCTGTTTTGTTTCGGGCATATACGACAAGATCCATGATTCGTCACCTGTGAAGATCTTATAAACGTCTTTCGAAGCACCGCTATCGTAATTGTGCGGGATCCAACGAGAACAAACCTTTTTTACGGCCAGGTGTTCATGCAATATCGAATATAGTATGCTGTTGGGAAAAATGCCCAAGGATGCCTCTATCTCACGGTATGTCACATGACGATCTTGCATTATGAGTTCACGCACGGCATCAATTTCCTCTGGCACAACACTTAGTGTTGCCTAGGCCAGAAATATATATACCACCCTCGTATCTAAAAGTACTGGGCCAAATTAAAAACAATTTAGGAACGGATTAAAGATAATTTTGTTGACGAGTTTTATTTTTTTAATGAATAATGTGAACCGTTTTCAATTTGTTTAAATATTTGTAGTGGAAGTGCCTTCATTTGGGACATAACGGTATACCGCGAAAAGTCGAGCTGATAGAAGAAACCAAGTGCAGATTTGGATTCTGCGATCCTAATAACCTTAAAAACAGCATTCAGTTCCTATTAACAGTTTTTAAACTCGCTGGATTTGTCGGGATCACTGCCTTACAATTTCTAATTTGTAATGGCTCCTGTCTAGCGGTGAAAATCTCATGAACAACATAATCGAAGCAACAATTCTTAAAGGGAAGTAAAAAGGCGAAGACGTTTTTATACCACGCACCCCGATTATAACCACTGGCCAGACATTCGACTTTAAACGCTTGCAGTTTCTGGTACGTCACAGCATTTGCTATGACAGTTAACAAAACTTAAGTCATCATTGGGTGTTGGCGGCATAAGCCTGCTTCTCGCACGGCCAACCGCATGTTGCCTGTTCCAGTGTCGAAAACCCATCAGCTTCACGCAGAAAAAAAAGTATGGTTGGAGTGACAATATTCGAAGAGGATCATACTTTTGTTGGGTGTATGGTTGTGGCATAACAGTATTATGATCCTCACAACAACAGTATGATTCACACATAACCATACTATGATCCTCACAACAATAGTATGATATACACTCAACCATACTATTATCTTCACAGCCATATTATGATCCTCACAACCATAGTATGTTTCTCATACAACCATAGTATGGTCCTTACAACTATAGTATGATTCACACGCAACCATACTATGATCCTTACAACATTAGTATGATTCACACTCAACCATACTATTATCTTCACAACCATATTATGATCCTCACAACCATTCTATTTTTCTCATACAACATAGTATGATCTTCACAACCATACTATGATCCCCACAACCATAGTATGATTCACCCACAACCATACTATGGTCGTCACAACAATAGTATGATATACACTCAACCATACTATTATCTCCTCAAACATACTATGATCGTCACAACCATAGTATGTTTCTCATACAACAATAGTATGATCCTCACAACCATTGTATGATTCACACGCAACCATACTTTGATCCCCATAACCATAGTATTATTCACACTCAACCATACTTTGATCCCCAAAATTATTCATTAGGATTGGGTAATGTTGTTATTCAAAAATAGAGCTTTTTATCAAGTTATATTAAATTGCATTACAATAAGTTAATAGCCAGAGTTGAGGCCATGCTTTTATTTAACATTCATTCAAGAAAAAGAAATATAAGTATAAATTCCAACGGCAGTTGAAAATACTTTCAGTTGCCAGCAGGGGTGAATGCTACTTCACCATCCGCACGCAGAAAAAAAGTATGGTTGGGGTGACAATATTCAAAGAGGATCATACTATTGTTGGGTATATGGCTGTGACACAACAACATTTTGATCCTCACAACAATAGTATGATTCACACATAATCATACTATGATCCCCACAACCATACTATGATCCTCACAACAATAGTATGATTCACACTCAACCATACAATTATCTTCACAACCATACTATGATCCTCACAACAATAGTATGATTCACATTCAACCATACTATTATCTTCACAACCATATTATGATCCTCACAACCATAGTATATTTCTCATACCACCATAGTATGATCCTTACAACTATAGTACGATTCACACGCAACCATACTATGATCCACACAACCATAGTATTATTCACTCAACCATACTATTATCTCCACAACCATATTATGATCCTCACAACCAAAGTATGTTTCTCATACAACCATAGTATGATCCTCATAACCATAGTATGTTTCTCATACAACCATACTATGATCCCCACAACCATAGTATGATTCACACTCAACCATACTATGATCCCTTAAATTATTTTTTAGGATTGGTTATTGTTGTTATTCAAAAATAGAGATTTTTATTAAGTATTTTATTTTAAATTCATAGCCAGATTTGATGCCATGTTTTTATTAAACATTTCATTCAACAAACAAGAAAATATATTCCAACGGTCAAAAATACTTTTAGTTGCCGGCAGGGGTGAATGCGACTTCACCATCCGTAGACACCAAGTAACGAATGTGATAAAACCATGATCAATGGCTATATACTTAAGTGCAGGCATATTTTAAATAAACGAGAACCAATCGGTATTAGAGTATTTCACCGAACAAAGTAAACACAATAAAAATCCCTCGGACTACCTTCCGATTGTTGTTGTTTTTTATAATGGACAACTATGCACAGTATCGTGTGTATGTGTTTTTTTTGTATATCGAAAAAACATCCCAACAAACCAGTCCCTAAGCGTAATATAACTAAATTGGAGAATAAACTTACTACTAACAAATTTCTACAACTTTTCTTAGACATACATCATTTGAACCCATAGATTTCGTAACAAAGAAAAATAAACACAAAGTCGCTGCGACGTATATGATGTGCAGTTATTTGTACACGTGCATTTTGTTTTCTTTGTTAAAGTTCTCAGTTGTCTTGTTCATGTTGAATTGTAAAGTTGGAGTAACAAAAAAGTGAAAATTAAAGAGAAGTAAAAAAGTGAAGAAAATAAAGAGAAGTAAAAAAGTGAAGAAATAAAGTTTGTAAAAGTAAAATAAAATATATAAAACTATAAAAAAATGCCTTACAAAATTAAACACAGTGTTCGTAAAGCTTATATTTCTAAGCTTGTTCAAAGCTTACATTTGTAAGCTTCTTCAAAGCTTACATTTCTAAGCTTATTGTATATTATAGACTAGCAAGCTTATAACAGGGTTCAATTTTGTTTATTATATAATTGTTACCAAGCGTATTACTATAGTTTTCACTAACGTTTTCTAAGCTTAAGGCTTATGATAGTAAGTTTGTTACAAGTTATTTCTAAAGGGTTTTGGTTTGTTGGGATACGCACATACACACATACATGCATGCTCTATAAAACCTTTTTTGTGATGTTCATAGTCGCAACCTTACTGTATGATTGTCGTTCGTTTTTAAACAACAATACTTTTGTTGCACCAACCATGTTTATATGGTTACTACAACCATATTTTCATTTATAAATTTGGCAATAATACTATTGTTACATTTCAACAATAGCAATATTGTCGCAATCATACTATTGTCAAAATGAAATTCAAAAAACAATACTATAGTTGCGACGAACATGCTTTTATTGTAGAGAACATATTATTGTTGCGGTAACCATAGTGTAACCATATCTTTTCGCTGCGTGCGTAGACCCCAAGTAAGGAATGTGATTAAACCACGATCAATGGCTATATACGAGTACTTAAGTGCAGGCAGATTTTAAACAAACGAGAACCAGTCGGTAGTACAGTATTTCACCGAACAAAGTAAACACAATAAAAATCACTGGAACTACCTTCCGATTGTTGCTGTTTTTTATAATGTACAACAACCAATCACTGTATTGTGTATGCGATTTTTTTTTGTTTATCAAAAAATAAACATACGCAAACACATCCATATATGCTCTATAAAACCTGTTTTGTTATGTTCATAGTCGCAACCATACTGTATGATTGCCGCAATCATATTATTGTAAACGTAAGTTTTTAACAACAATACTTTTGTTGCACCAACAATGTTTATATGGTTGCTACAACCATATTTTTATTTCTTAATTTGGCAATAATACTATTGTTACATTTCAACAATAGTAATATTGTCGCAATCATACTGTTGTCAAAATGAAATTCAAAAAACAATACTATGGTTGCGACGAACATGCTTTTATTATAGAGAACATATTATTGTTGCGTTGACCATAGTGTAACCATATCTTTTCTTTGCGCGTTTGTTTGTTTACGCCCCAGACAACAAAACTAAAAATATAGTTTATCTGAAGCGTTACAACATAACCCTATAGTTAATACAATTATTTTTAAATCTGGATAGGACAACGTCTGTCGGGTCAGCTAAAAACAATTAAAACTTAAGGAGAAGCCAAGTAATGAGTTAAAAAGAGCACACATTCTACGGAATGGATCACCACATGCATAATTGTACTATAGAAATCATAGTGTAAAAACTGATATTATCTAAAAGTATTCAAATATTCAGAAGCCGCAACCCCACGGACAATAATATACTCGTATACCATCATTGTATTCATCATAGTTGGATGAGGGCAATTTAACAAGATTTAACCTGTTGTTGTAGCTATTGAAGTGCCCGTTATAAATATGAGAAACCTTCCCTTCTGGCCGACTTCTCCTATTTACAATCCCTAACAGCTTATGACCACAAGCCATCATCGTTTCTAAATCAAACTACACTGGCTAATCTTTGGAATATGACTATAGAATGCCTGCAAAAAATCAATATTCTAACGCCAAATGATCTTTATTTTTTCTCCGAATAACGGGAAACTTTTCGTTTTAAGTTAGTGTGATCAAAATCTCTTTAAGTTTCCGAAGTAAAAAACAACATTTCTTCCACAAACTGAACCGTCCTCGCATTACTTGGGACTACGACTACACGAGTAGAGTAAGCAACTTAGGAAAACTTTACGAGAAAATAATCCACACAAGAATTAATGAATTTGTAACAAAGAAACTTTCGACCGGGATAATTCTTTTGGATATAGAAAAAGCGTTTGATACCGTTTGGCACAACGGCCTAATTTACAAGATGCTTCGGGCAGATATACCCAAATACCTTTGTAAACTAATTGCTGATTTTCTCGATGAAAGACAATTCGTTGTATGTTGAAATATAAGCCTTTCTTCACCAAAAACAACGATTGCAGGTCTACCCCAAGGGTCGGTCCTCTCTCCGTTACTTTATTCTCTTTACACATCCGATTTTTCCCCACCTCAACATGTTCAGACAGCATACTATGCAGATGATGCTGCACTACTGACCTCCAGCAAGTTAACCTCAGCGCTGCTCAAGAAAATGGAAAAAGGATTGATAAGTTGCAATAAATATTTCCATAAATGGAAAGTTAAAATCAACCCTACGAAAACTCAAGCAATTATATTCCCTTATAACAAGTCTCCCAAACGGCTACCTAATCGTAATTTGAATTTTGGAAATGATGAAATCCCCATTCTAAACGATGTAAAATACCTGGGAGTCACAATGGACAAAAAACTAAATTTCAGCAAACACATCGATGAAACTTCTAAAAAAAGTTCAAAAGTTTTAAAAGCTCTTTGGCCGTTGATCAATCACAGATCCTCACTAAGTTTCAAAAATAAAATTTTGATTTTTAAAAATGTAGTTAGACCTACACTTACATTCGCATGTCCTTTATGGTACAAATCTGCCAAAACACACATACAAAAATTGCAGATACATAATTCAAAATAAATGCCTAAAAATAATTTATAATCTGCGATGGAGGTATCCTACGGATCTTCTTCATAGCAGAAGTGGTTTTGAAAAAATTATGGAATTCATGTCCTTTTCCTATGATAAGAGCATGTCGAGAAACATCAATATAATTTAAAATTTAGTAAATGAAATCACCAAATTGAAAACGCTCTGTATAAGTAGGCTTACTCCCCCGTAAACTTTATTTTATACATTATTGTTTTCTACCTATATTTGAAATTACAAAAATTCAAAATAAGGTTTTTCCTATTTTTCCTTGAAATGTTCAAATACTCCATAAAATGTTACAAATTAATAACTGATCTCATTTGTTGTAATATCCTATATAATATCTCAAACAATGTAAATATGTATATAAAATAAATGTGAATAAAGATGTTTTTATAAATTGAAAAAAAATCTATATATTGGGGCTACATGAAAACGTTCACCGACACTTTCCAATATTACAAATATTGATAATGGATCTTTCATATTTGCGCTATACCATATTTGACGAAGATCGAATGTTCAATGTGGCTTGTGGAATGGTAGGACTTCAAATCAGGAGAGACCTTTGCATGTGCATTGGGCGATGTGATCTAATGTACCATGCAATTGTTTTACAGAAAGAACACGAATCTGTAGGAACCTTTGTGCAGGGCTACACCAAACCATGGACTATTAGTGACTCGTCACGTTCTGTGCAAAATTTGGTCAGAGTTGAATGTAATATGTGGTTTTATAGCTGCAGATTTTGATTTGAGGCAAGAAATC
The DNA here is from genome assembly GCA_963513945.1 of Hydrotaea diabolus. Classification (NCBI taxonomy): domain Eukaryota; kingdom Metazoa; phylum Arthropoda; class Insecta; order Diptera; family Muscidae; genus Hydrotaea; species Hydrotaea diabolus. The sequence goes on from OY740717.1 coordinate 110,299,090, forward strand.
ATAACATGGGCCTACATTACCCAATTTTAATGGGGTGCGCTCAATGGCATCGAAAATGTTGTACCTTTCCGTCTTAAAAAGTACTTTTTTATTTATATTTTGCACCAATGTGCCAAGCACATGTACCATCCCTGCTACCAATCATAAACAACTTAGCAGCTGATTTGATTACAGCTGTGTTCATTGTTGATAAGTTGTGACACTGTTGTCAGATTGAAATACCTAAATGCAGTTTGATTTTGTCCATTTACTTCAGAGTTAATGCAGTTTGGGAGGAGTTAATGCACGGGTTAATTTGCATTCAGTCTGTTAATGTACATTAACGCTCTCGTCTGTCTAGGCTATAAGAGACAATCGACTTCATAAACACTTGCGTGCGTTTTCTTATAGCCATACATACTTAAATGCGAATGAGCTGGTTTGTATGTGTCATTCTGTCCGTAAATTCAGGTCTTAACAGGCACACCACAAGCTGTAAAATGATAAACAAACAATTTGCTTCCAAAATTACTGAAGGCATCAAGAACTACAATGACACATCGAGAGCTTCTATCTGCCGAGTGCGTGTTGACACTCTTGTTTGTTTATTTGTATTAGTTAGCCGTTATTTAGTATTAATTGCGGAAAACCAACCTGTCGTAAGTGTTCCCATCTCAGCTATTGCTGTAGGAGGTCAGTCTTCCCATCACACTGCGATTGCGCGATTATTCCTTTTGGAGGAAACACCACACACACATGTCGTTCTCATTCATGCCGACCAAGGAGACACTCACTGTAAAGCAGATGTTGTGTTCGCACTCTTATTGTCTATCCGACTGCCGTGGCAATCGGTTCGTCGTCTTCTCGTCTCTCGTTTTGCCGCCCATCCTTCGCGCGTAAAAGAAACCGTTAATAACAAAGTGATGCTCTCGCTTAACGGAAGTTTTAGATTAGATTTAGCACACAAAACAAGAGATTCGAATACCAAATTTGTGTGTTGTTCGCAATAGCCCGCGGGAAAGAATTACTTACACCATTCAAAAGTAAAATATTTACAGAAATAAATAAGATCCAACACACATACCTACATATGCACTACATATAAATACAGATCAACGTAGTGAAGTGAACGAAAGGAATAGTAATTTCTTATACAAAAAGATACTGGAACTTACTTACTATTGCAAAAATAGTGAAAAATAAAATTGAGCGAATCTCATGGATATGGACGACCAAGTGGGTAAGTTCTTCTAACAGATTTACTCAAAATACTTTATAGCGCTAAGGAGAGTCATATCAAGCCAGCATATTGCATGCGGGGCTTATACAAGGTGGGCTAATAACGTTATTCAATTTGAAACACTTTCAAATTGTAGCCGCTACTAAGAGAGCAAAAAAATACAAAATGCGTTTTACTCGTAATAACTAACTTTATTCAATTGTTATCGGTTTTAATTGTATATTTTTGACATACCTTAAGGAGTTTTAGCTCCATATTTGCTGTCATGTTTAACACTTCCCAGTCACAAAAATGGGATTTGAGTGTGTTGTTATTTCTCACATCAATTTGGCCTAAAGTAAACCAGTTTTTGCAAAAATAGTATAGTAGATTTTACACCACTTTTACTAAAAATGACAAAATATCATCGTCGTGACTGAAAAGCAATCATATAGAGAATGAGGGCCATAATCGCACGTATTGTTAGGTGAATACTAAACCCTATTATTTATTGTGGTTTAAACATTAAACAAGTATAAACGGCTCTAAGTAAGGCCGATGCAAATCTTACGAAGTCCATTGATCAGCATAAGAAATGGGAAAAATTTCGTATGCAGATCCAGAAAACAGCAATCATATATAAAAAACAGCAATCATATAAAAAAATCGTTGGAAATCGAAGGTCTCGTGGTCTCAGTCCTATTTTACAAATGAATTAGAATCTATTGTTTTGACCTTATTACCTTTTTTGAGCCCAAATGTCTGAGCTCTAACTTTCGAGAGATATTAAAAATATAGGGTGATTTCATAAGACTGAAGATAAATTCTGCTGAGGATGTCGGAAAAAGTTAAGGAAACGTCGAAAAAGCAATGATAAAGTGATAAAGGTTTATCTACAATATTGATAATCTTCAGCCTGTCCAAGGGGTCTGAAAACCAGTTTTAAATTGGCTCGTCTGCGCATGAAGCCCAATACTGGGTAAAAACGACTTCGTATAAAATGGATTAAACTGGCAGTAGAAAAAAAATCAGTAGGGATTTTAGTTTGGTAAACGAGGTATAGCCTGTAGCCCGACAAGTAGTTCGAGTAGTTCGCTTTAGTGTCAAAGTCACTTGAAAGAGCATGGCAAAAACACATTTTTATAAATGTTTGATATACCTAAATTTTTTACTTTAGAAACTTCAAAAATTGTCTTAGTCAAATTTCATATTTGTACATTTAAAGTATTGCGAGAAAGAATTGTAAATCAGCTGAATGCTTAACACTTCCCACTTGTTTGTATCATAGGACCAACACTGATTCAACTCCATACTCAAAAAATACGATAATCGTAATATTTTTACGCTCGACCGACTAAAATGGAGCGAACTCAACAAAAAAAATGGAATGGTATAAACAATGTATGCATATTAGTATAAACTGTATAAATATCCATTTTCAATTGTTTCTCATTCGATTTTTCTTCTTTTCAAACCAAAAGAACAGAGACAAATAGTCCTTTAAGTGAACTCTTTCCGATGATACCATGTGTTGAAAGCAGGGCTGTGGAGTTCAGATAAAATCGGTTGACTTCGCTCTTCTTCGCGATTTGTCCATGTATAAGTATGACTATAAAGCATAATCGTGCAACGATGGACCATAGAAATGCTTTGGGTGACAATCCCGTATTGGACACACGTTAGAGGTGTTACCAAATAATCTATCTTAGCCCAACCTAAGGCCTGCAATGCATAAGACACCTTTGGGAAAGGCTTTGTTGCCTGGAACACGCAAATTTGATCATCAATTGCGGTATGTTTGACCCTTTGTGTTAAGATTTATCATTGAACTTTGCGCACCAGTTTATCACAATTTTTTTTTTATTTCCAATGCACGTGTTGGTTTCTATGGAAATTATGACCATAAATATCCTTAATGATTTAGTATCAAGGTGATAAGTGAGCGCGGACCACTGTTCATTTATCAAATTATGAGAATGTGTGGGACTCATTTCAGCATTGTTTGTGTTTGTCGTGTCGAGGCGTATGATTGATATTTTTACACGTAATTAATCATACGCTACAGGAATGCTCAAGAAAAAGAGTTCACATACATACTTTACAAATCGGCCATAACTTCGCCATTTATGTTTTTAATTGGATTTTAGAAGTAAAATGAAATCTGATCATGTTTTCCATATACATACTCGTATTTACAGACAGCCGAGGCCAAAGTTTTGGTTTGTCAATTAAACCAGTAATATGCAGAACAAACATAATTTGTGTTCTTTTTTGTGCATACATTCTAAAAAAGAAACTTGTATTTAGAACTATTTTTTATGTTAAACGTTTGCAGAAAGTTTAGATAGGTCAGTGTCGGCATACAAAGGCCCTACCATATAATTAATGTAAGTTTTCTTGTAAGATTAGGTGTGCCCATACCTTCATTTGTTGTCAACGATTAGAAATTTTCAATAATGTAATTGTTTATCTGAACAAGAAGGTAATTTAAATGCTTTACAGGTTTAATTTTCGCAAATTTCGTAAGTGCTACAAAGAAACAAAGGATAATCTACTAATTTTGGGGGGAAATCTTCTCATGTCTCTCATCGTAGTTCCCATTAGGCTTGATACTATTTTATAGCGATAATAAAGATCTATTATTTCAAGATAGCCACTACTCGCTGACCTCACCTATTCATTGTTGAAAAGTATTTTACCACTTACCCACTAGTTAAATGCCCAGAGTCATCTTAAGGGTGTATTAAACATTGGGGACTTTTCAATCACACAACATAAAAAGTATAAGCGCTTTGGAACAAGCACCTGTGAACTCTTTCGGCTTTGTCCAGTCCGCGGAATTCAAAAAAATGAATGTAATATCTTGTAACCACTAATTTGAGCACAAAATTATAAGGAGAGGCGGCACATCCTTCTAGCCAAGACAGACGACAGCGTTAATGGGCATTAAAAATCCACTAATGCAAACTAAAATTTTTGTGTTGACAGGCGACAGTGTCTACATTTAGTAAACAGCTGTTTGCATGTAAACAACTGTTTGTCAACTATTTTTTGCCATTTACTTCAATACAAAATGGATAAAAGAATAAAGTAATGATAAGCAGCTATGCTGTTGGCAAAAACCAATAAAAGTGCAAGTGTAACTTACTTCTGCTGAACTTGGCCCACAATGTAAAAAATTGTACACGCACTACCAACCTGGGATGATAAAGTTGAAACTAAGGTACTTTTTGACTTGGAAAAGTACCCCGATACCCCCGCAACTCCTTTGATACCATTTTCAGTATCCCGAAAAAGTGAATTTTGCGCGACTGAATAGTTTATTTTTTACGTACTAAGTATTTCTTATTGCTCAAATAAATGATTAAACCAACAAAAAATGCAAATAGAAAGCACGTAAATACTCGTAAAAGGCGGCAGGTCTATTTTAAAAGAAGGACTACAATACGTAGTGGTTATGAATCGATTCGGGTCTATCTAATTCTATTTTGGGGTTACAATCATCAGCCATATACCATAATACCCTACCACAGAGTGGTGTAGGGTATACAAATGATGTACCTTCATGGCTTAAAAACAACATAACAGCTGATTTGAAACCAGCTGATTTGATTTTCAATAAATTCTGGCACTGTTGCCAGATTGTAATACATAAATGCAGTTTAAATGCATTTTGATTTACGTCAGAGTTAATGCAGCCTGGAAGGAGTTAATGCACGAGTTAATTTGCATTATGTCTGTTAATGTCCCTTAACGCTGTCGTCTGTCTAGGCTATTAATCAATGACCTCAAGATGTAAACTGATATAACACACTGAATACATTACCGAAGTCGGATTCGGAATTTAGGACTATAGCAATGTTGACATTTATTTTTCTGAAAGTCTCGTCTGCAAACAAGTTAACGATTATCTAAATAGAAAGCATTATCTAACTAAAAAGCAATCTGAATTCAGTAGCAAACTTGCGGAGGATATTAAAAAAGATGCCGGAAAGACCAGATCACTCAGAAGCGTTCGACACTGTGAATTACAGTATTTTATGCAGCAAACTGCAACGTTTTTTCAAATTTTCTCCAAAGGCTACTTGGCTTACACTCGTATCATCCTATCTTTATGATAGATTCAAATATGGCAAAAATCGGTACACGAAAACCAAGCACCTTGCCGGTTCAACGTTCCACAAGGATTCATCTTAGGACCTTTCACTGCTTTATCGGCTAAGTAAAGTATCTGCCTTCTCAACTGAAACGCTGTAACATACAAATGTATGCAGACGATGTTCAAGTCTATCTTAGCTGTAATACTCGATATACCAATATGTTGGTTATTAAATTAAACCTACACCGTATAAATTTGAGAGCAAATGCCAATGGCCTCAGCATTATTACAAAAAATACAATTGCCTAATTGTCCACAAGCGAACAACAAGACGAAAGCTAGAACTATGCTAAAAACCTTGGTATATTTTTCAACAACACATCAACGTGGACTAATATAAGTATAGTACCCTATGCATATGGTCGAACAAAGCCAATGCATTTAACTAACTGACAAACTCAATACTTCACCTGGTCACGACACTTCAATAGGCCTTAAAGCCTCCGCCCAGATGTTGGAGTTGTACTCCATTTTTGCCGACTGTAGGTGGCGTAGATTTGATGGAGATCGAAGAAAGAGAAGTACTTATATTGCATGAACCTCTTTAAAAACCCCAAACACTTGAATACTACTTTTGACTTTCAAAGGAATGTTTGCTCAAAAATGGGTTTGTTCTAGCGAACATCAGACTAAAGCATCCGACTCATCGACAAGAATCCCATTGATCTATAGCACTGATGATTTTAGACCCATGAATAAATTTAGAAGTCTTGCTTAATGCTTGCCTCGACCCAATTCGCAAAACCCCACTCAGAGACCCCTGCAAGATCTTCCTTGAATATGTGAGTCATATTTTGCCTCATCTCTTCTGTGTTTGAGAGGCCCGGTCTATGGTCTAACGAATACTATGACAGCAGTACATCAGCGAACGAATCGACAGGTTTTCTTGTCCTTGAAAGCAGACTCATCGAAAACTCGATATAAATAAAGTTGAATCGATATAAATCTAAATTTCAATTACTATTTTCTGAAATTTAATTGATATTTTGAGAATTACAATTGAAAAAGGTGTTGTAGACCTCCGAATAGAAGGGAGTGTGCCACTCCTCGCGCGGAGACAACAACACGTGTATGCAGTGAAGAAGGAAACTGTCATGCCGGCCGATTGCAAATGAAGGCCTGTCCTTAGGCCTCTTCATGCCCACATTTCAACTCTGTCTTGTTATTCGAAACGTATTTGATACCAGTTCCAGTCCGTGGTTATTGTTTTTGTTGTTGCTGCTGTTGATGGCGCGCTGTGCTTGCTTTATATGACGGCTGTGTTATGCTCCGCCAAGCTATTGTTGGGCGAATGATTCATACTGTAATTCGGGGAATCCACAAAGCCCAAGAGAGGTGCTAACCAAACATGCTGAGCATAAAACTCCGGTGTGCGTTCGTTCCAACCACTTGACGAAAAAGCCGCAGCAGCAGCAACAACAGCAGTTATAGCATTCAAAGATTTGACATTCTTGTACACACTCATACCTACATAAGTATGCCAGTATGTGCACTTGTTTGTGTATAAATATTTATTTATTCCCAGCAAACAATTTGACGATTGTTGAAAGATGGATCGTTCTCGCGAATATTCCGCGAATCGTATTGACGAAGTTTAGAGAAAGGATCGCTTACCCACTACCATAGCGATGGATTGGCAAGCCACAAGAATTGATCAGAAAAGAACTGGATGATGCTGGGAACATTTATCGTCGACGATCGCATGATTATTGTTCATGCAATACTTTCGGCAGTCTTCCTGGCGTACATTTTAGATTAATAGCACTACCATTAGCTATGCGGTGCTCTAGCAATCTGAGAGAACCACCCATAATCACTTAGTCATCACGAAAGCGATTTGAGAATTTGAGAGAAACTTAGGGTAAACCAAAAAGTATGACAGAAATCTTGTCAAAAATGTCATTTATATAAGTAATGTGAAATTACAAGTGAAGGTAGTGTTTGTAAGGAACATTAAAAACTTGTTGGTCTTACTTATTACAAATATGTTGGCCAAACGAAAAAATTAAATAAAGACTTGAGAATGAAAACGATTATGTAAAATGTCAGTTATAAAGTCGCACAATGCTATGCATTGTTATACTTTGATGATATTCTTTTAATTTATTAATTATTTCTAGCAAATCGTTTCCGATTCAACACAGAGATTAATTTACGAATCTCGTAAATAAATATCGTAATCGATAAGAAAACATCATCCACGCGCGTCGCCTAAGGATCAACCGCGATCAAAAATATTTGCAGAGTATTGAGCTGTGCCCGTCTCGTCGAGTAGGCCGGTATAGATTTTTTTCCAAATATCCGCTGAATATTTCTGCTGGAAATAAGCCGCCGGTGCCTCTTAAAGCGATTGAAAATTCATCTATTAAAATATGTAATCGACTCAGATTTACTTAAACTCAAGACTGAGTTAACATTCTAACGGTAAATTCCAAACTCTTCCTCATATTTATTTTTTATAATTCTTTCTAACAAAAACTATTCAAATCATCTAGCAATAGTTTTTTTTAAAAGGTTTGTATATATGTAAGTATAGGCCGGAAAACACCAGCGTTTTTCTGCGAAGTGGTTTAAATATATATACGTATCTGGGCGCAGAACAAAACATTTTAATCTTAGCAAATTTGTGCAGATTTCATTAAAGACTAGGGGCGAATTATGGATGAGCCACTTTGCAGGGATTTACTGACCATTTCCGATTGGGGTGGAGTGAATTGAGTAGATTTAAACTCGCGTAAGATACAGTGGTGCATGTTGTCTCACAAGCGATTCGCCGACCAAACAATGTCGTCAATTTTTACCAAGAGTATGGATATCGAACAATCTGATGCTCATAATGCTTTGGGCATGAAAATACAATATGACGCTGGTTGGGCGACACATGTATTCAAAGTGTTGAAAGAAGCACTCAACTGTATAGGCCTTTTAAAACGGTGTACAAAATATTTCATTCCGTCTGATCTTTTCAATATCCATACAACTTACATCAGGCCAAAGATGGAATACAATTCCCATGTATGTCTCCTTTGAGCATCGTCGGAATGTGGGTTGCGTGACGCTGTTCTATCGTTGCGTTCATGGTGTGTGTTCTTCTGGCATCCGTCGACTTATTCCGATGTGAGGTTGTCCGGCAGGAAAACGCGGCTCTCCAGGAATTCGCACTCGTTAGTTATCGATTGGCCAACTGACCTCAATATACAATACAGAACAAATTCGTTTTTCTACCGAAAAGTTCTTATGTGGAATCGAATTTCGGTAAATTCTTCGCAACCGATTGACAAATCATTCAGCCGCCGCCGATAATATCTGGTCGACTCAACACTCTGTGTGTGAGTACGCATTGGTTGCTGCCGCTGTTTTCTATTACTTCTGAATATTTATTTGGTGTTATTGGCGTTGTTGTTGTTTCTGGCACATCATAATGTGTTTTAAGAAGTCGTTCGTTATTGAGCTTAACTTAGTGTTTACTCTGCTTGGGCGTAAAAGCTTCGAACCACTAAAACACCAACCACAGCAGCAACAGAATGACACCAACAAAAACAACAGCAGCGGCGGATACTAAATGATGCGGCATATTAATGGGGTGTTCTTCGTGCGTATTGAATTTAAATCAGTTTCTTTGACGACACAAACGACCTTTTTGCGGACATACATACATATACACATACTCGTACATGGTTATCTCTGTGTGTATTTTACTGCGTTTATATTCAGTTTGTGGTTTATGGCAGCTCTTCGTTTACATTCAACCACGACCTGTGTGAGTAGCAGACACTTACGCTCTCTCGTGGCGGTCATCAGGTCTTAAGACGGCTTCAACTGGAGTCTTTCCAACCGATGCAATAACAATCATTGCTTACGATGGAAATTACGACTATGGTCCGATGTTGTTTTGTGAACCCATACGACGCACCCACCACACACAATGTAGTCTACACTTAAGAGTGGCGAGAGTATGGACGCACATACACTTGCATGGGCATTTGTTTTCTCATCACTACCTGTAGCTCAATATTTCTGACTCTCTGTCTGTCCGTCTCCGTACGTTTGTGTGGCTGTATATCTGTCCATACAGCCAACATTCTCTGACGTTGACCGTTGTTTTCTTTGCCATCTTCTGGTCAGTTTCCTCTGCTATCGAATGGTTTGCAATAACTTTGCATTTCGGTCCGTCTGTTCAAATGTGTATGTACGAATGTGTGCGGCTTCAAACGACCTTGAGTATGCCAGTCGTTTTTAGTAAACCAAACTTAAGACAACAAAAAACAAAAAAGAAGAAGAAAAATGAACTCAATGAAGGAAAAGAGAAAACAAAAAGCGCATGGATGGACAAGTATGTATGTGTGTGTTGTATGTGGCTCAAATTATTGGCAGCAGAGTCGTTAATGGCTCGCATTACTTGGGCTACCCGGTATCAGAAACACTCTGGTCATTTGGGGATTATGAAGGGATCTCTTTTCAAGGTCGTTATAATCCAAATAATGAGTACAATTCCGCCAGCATAAAAAACACACATCGACGCTTATGAAATTGTATTCTCTGATTTAAAAGCAAAACAAAATGGCGAACACCCGAAAATTAAAACTGTCAACAAGTTTGTTTTTCAGGATAAGCAACAACAGTGGTGTCGAATAGTAGACTTTGGTCGAAATTAGACTTAGACCTGAGCTCTAGATTAGATTAAAATAAAGTTGTTGAAATTTGTTGACACACTTACCACGATGGGTTAAGAACCATCTTCATTGTAACCCCTTTGAATACCAGTCGGTTAACAGGTTTCTTATTAAGCCCTTAGATGCAGCATTCGTTAACGTTTAATATAGTCAGAGTAAATATCTGGAATTAGATTTTTTCAAAGGGTTGTTGTTGTTGTAACAACAATATATTTACTTTGAAGTGTTGTTCGTCTATGGCGGATCAGCTTCGATATCCAGGTGGAGGAAACGCGCCATTTGAACGGGATGTGTCCACAGAGACCTGGGGGTCAGCTGAGTGGGCTTGGCCGGACAATTGAAGAGGTGCAGCACATCATGTGGTCCCTGATGGCAGGCGGGACAGATGTCCGGCACGTTAGCATCAACTCGTGCCCAGTAAGAACTGAGGCGGCTGCACCATCCAGATCTCAGCTGCGCCAGAACCACGCGCGTCTGCCGAGGTAGTACCTTCTCCTCAGGTGAAATCTCAGGGGGATGTTCCCCTAGCACTACATTCACACAGCAGCTGGATACTGCTGCTGCGACATCATCGGCGTGAATGTTGTTTAGACCTGCCTGATAGTTTCGATAATCTAAAGGATCTCTCTTATACCGCTAGACCTCTCTCTCTAAATCATGAAGATCGTACCTGATCTGCCTGGGCGGAGGCATCCTGTTCAAGAGATGGTGGTTAGGATTTTTTTTATATGAATCCTAGTATGGATTTCTTGTTATGTGGATCTTTGCTGATTGGAGACATAAGAAGACACCTAAGGGCGGCATTCTGGAAAGTCTTAATTTTCTTCCACTGCGTCGTAGTCACGTTCGCCGACCATACAGGTGCTGCGTAGTTTGCTACAGATCGACCTATCGTTTTGTAAGAGGTCAACAAGGTTTCATTGTCGGCTCCCCAAGTACTGCCGGCAAGTGACTTGAGGACCTTGATCCTACTTTTGAGTTTATCGCAGATAGCAGAGGATATAAAAAGGCTGCCCAATGTGACCCCAAGGATTTTGGGGTAGTTGGTAGTCGGGATGTTGACGTCATTGACTTTCACATTGAGTGACAACCGCACCTCTGCGGTCCATGCAGTAAACAGTGTGGCTGATGATTTGGAGGCGGATATTTTCATATGCCTCGCAGTGAAAAAACGTGCTAAGTCAGTGAGGTAACAGTTGATTTTCTCGCAAATGTCATCCACTTTAGGTCCTGACGCCAGAACTGTGCAATCGTCAGCGTACGACACAATTTCAACGCCGTCTGGTGGTGCAGGAAGTTTAGAGAGGTTAAACAGAAACGGGGATATAACTCCACCCTGGGGAACTCTTTGTTTAACTCTACGGGGCTTCGACTTCCTGTCTCTAAATTCTACATATGACTGGCGCCCACACACATAGTTTACGACCCAACGTTTCAAACTGAGCGGAAGGGACGTTTCTTCAATGTCCTCGAACAGAGTGGCACGATTGACCGTGTCGAAGGCTTTTGCAAGGTCAAGAGCCACGAGGACCGTCCTGTCGTTAGGCAGTTATAGGATTTCCATTTGTATCTCTACGCGAAGCTATGCCAGTAGCAAGTTTATCTGGTATTTAACTCGCGTCAGTTGGCGTGCAACTCGATCTCCTCACAATGACGTGTTCCATTTCCCTTTTGTTTGGCATAGACTATTCTCCTCCCACGCTTCAAAGCAGCACACGTCGTCATAGGCGCCACTGCGATACCTTTGCTGTAACAAGTGTTAAAGAAGGCGAAAATGACTGAGTCGTTCAAGATCAGTTTTGATACTCAATTTGTTCATAAAATTTCATTAACTAATATACGAGTACTTTTTACAATTCTAAATTTCCACCCTTAATTGGAAGGGATCAAAATCTTAACATAAGAACGAACGAGAAAAATAAATGACCGTATCGTTGGCGGCCTACCTGACACACAACATGTGTACATGAGAAAAGGACTATTAGTTTAGGAATGCCATGGACATGGGCGATAAATCAATATACGTAAATAAAGTAATTATCATATGCATCATAGATATGAACAAAATATGACAGTGGCCTGAAGTAGGACGCTCATGCTATGTTCATTTTTGAGCAACAAGGCAGATTTCCGAATCGAAGTCCTTCGATCACAACATGATCGATTTGATTTCTGCTCCTTCCATCATTACGGATATCCCATGTTTGAAGCTGGTGCAATATATTACCATGTTTCTTGCAGCGGCGAAATCGATTAGTCTCATTCCATTGTCGGCAGTGTTATATCCTGTACCACAGTGTGGTGTACGTAGGGTATAAAAATAACGAATATGGCTCATTCATGATCAGTTTTGAATTGAACTATTAAATTTGACGATTTATTATAGTCTCCTCTAAATTTATTTCATGTTTCCGCAACAGTCGGTAATTGTAGCAAACATTAATTTCACTGTAGACTATTCAGCAGAAATCGATGATGTTCTTTCGTAAACTTATTTATAGGCTTCCAAAGTCTAAGAACTTGCACTTTTATTAATGGACATTTGCAATAAAATGAAATTAAAAGCTATTCGGAGCTTATCAATAATAGCATATACTTCTGCACGTACATAGTTCTATGGCGAGCTTATTCTGATTTCTAAATGTTACTACGCTTAAAATTATAATACTACGATAAGCTGTTTCTTTCATAGTGTTAATCAGCCAGATTGACTACCTGACTGACGGCCATGACTCAATACACCATAAAATGGCAGTGCATTATTTGGCTCGACCATACAAAATGATAATGTCCAGCTAAATAACCATAAATCATATCCAATAAGGAAATTCTAAACTTGGTCGCAGGCGACTTGATAACACCCCACATCTGCAGCAAAAGCGGCACAAGGTGATTAAATTCACACTCTGTATTCGCATTAGAGTCCCAATCGGTGAAGGTACTATTTCTATGAAATTTAATTAAATTATGAACCTTCGTTAATTAGTGTTTCGTCGCGAAAGTATCCAATGAGTGTGGACAAATTATTAATTTTTATAAAAAAAATTACACATTTTAAAAAATATTTCAAAATGAAGATTAGGAAATTCATACAATCAGTGGATCAAATTGTAGGACTCGCTTTGAATTTGCACTCAATGCAGGAGTTAACTAAAACTGTTGAGGGTCGTTCACCAGGAGAACAGAATTAAAAAAATGTACGTCAGTTATTGAAAAAAATGTTCATACTTTCGCATATAATTTACCCAATATTGCGACAAAATCTACTACACTGACAACGAGGGTAGTGACAATTCGGTATAATACTTATACACACAAAAACGGTATAACGGCGTCGTCTGATGCCATCGACGTATTGCGTTTGTCTTATGGTGTTGCATGTGCATAATCTTTATTTAAGGCTATACTGCTAAGAGCAGGTAGCAACGTATACATATATAACGAGAATTTCGTCCAATAAAGTTTCTCGGAACAAAGTCAAAACAATAGAAATCTCTTTGCACTTTTTTTAAATTGAAATGAACATAATTTGAACAAGAAACATTCGTGTACACATACGCATAAAAATATCTTTTAATGATAAAAACTGTAAACTGGATAAATAAAATTTGAATTAAATTATTTATCAGCAATGGTACGTCATTCTGAAAAACTTTTTACTATACGAGTACAGTTTAAATTCAATTCAATTCAATTTATTATTTTCATAGCATTTTTAGATTTGTTTATAATATTAATATGTACATGTAAAGAGTTTAAGGCTTTTTCCTTTTTCTGCTTAAATATAACAATTGGTTATTTTAAAATAATTATTTTTAATTTAACATAGTAAATGGAGGAGAAAATTTCCAAAAAACCTTTGTGAATTTATTTTTTTTATATAAAAACTTAACCTACTTAAAACTAGTTAAAAAATTTTAGACTGAAGCCAGCTCAGCGATGTGATCATAATCGGAATACGAACATTTGGCGTTAAAATTTCTAGATAATTTATCTATTTTGGCGGCTACTAGATCAACATCCGCAAGCTGATGAAGTCTTGCGGTAGAATAACATCTAGGGAGATTGTAGATTAACTTCAACAGCTTATTTTGAATGATCTGGAGCCTTTTCAAGTGGCAATTTGCACTTTTAGCCCAGACAGGTGCTGCATAGAAAATAACAGCGTGAAGTATTAGTTTTAATATTAGCATTTTATTGCCAATGTTTAATGCCGATCTACGATTAATAAAAGGGTATAGGGTTCTAATTAGTATGTTAGTTTTATGTACAATATATGATATATGATCTTTATATGTAAGTTTTGAATCTAGAACTACACCTAGATATTTCACATTATTTTCCCATTTGATTTCAGCATTGTTAGCAACTATGTTGCTCTGAGGAATAAAACATTGTTTTCGCTTTCTAGTGAAATATATCGCCTGACTTTTTTTTCGCAATTTATTGATATTTTCCATTTCGTAAAATATTCAAATAATTTCCCAAGGGCAAGCTGTATGTTTGATAGTATTTCAGAAGATAACTTACCAGTACACAATACGGCGGTGTCGTCAGCGAATATGGACATAATACAGTTGTCATTGACTGGAATATCGGCTGTATATATATTATAAAGTATTGGGGATAAACAGGAGCCCTGTGGACAGCCAGCATTTACATGAAATATATTAGAAAATTTAGGACCGATATGAACTCTAAAAGTCCGGGAAGATAAAAAGCTTTGGATTATCTTAACCATATTCGGAGGGAAGTTGAAATGGATTAATTTATATATTAAACCCTCGTGCCATACAGAGTCGAAAGCCGCCCTTATGTCTAGTAGTACCATTCCGGTGGATCTTTGTTCGTTAAAGTTAGACTTGACGATATTTCTTATCCGGACAAGAGGATGTATGGTATTGTGCTCCCTGCGAAATCCAAACTGTTGGGGTGGTAAAATATTATTTTCGTCTAAAAAATCTATAAGTTTTCCTTTTATAACTTTCTCCAGTACTTTACTAATGGACGACAATAAACTTATTGGACGATATGAAGTTGGAGAGTCAGGGGGTTTATTCGGTTTTTGAATGGCAATTACTTTAGCCTCCTTGAACTTGTAAGGGAAATAGCACAACTTAAGACAACTGTTTACGAAAATCGTCAAAAATATAATACCTTTTCTCGGTAGAGCTTTAAGGCAGCTGTTATTTACGCCATCTGCTCCTGGCGACTTTCTGGATTTCAAACTCTTCACTATTGCAATAATGTTCGCGATAGAAATAGAAACATCATCACTCGGACCTGAGCAAGAATTGAACTCATAAATCCTGTCCCTAACTAGGTTCTCTGTGACTGAATCTCTGATATCAGCAGAATATGTATGAATATCATAAAAGTTCCGAGCTAATAATTCGCACTTCTCTGCTGTTGTAGAGAAGCGTGAATTATTATGTCTCAAATTTGGAATATTCTTAGACTTCTTCCTTAAAATTTTTGTCAGGTTCCAAAAAGGAGAAGAGCCTTTGTCTAAAGTAGACAATAAATTATTCCATGACGTGTTTTTAAATTTATCAATTTCATATTTGATTACAGAATTCAGAACTTTGAATTGATAATAGTCGCTAACATCCCTGTGACGAAGCCAATTCCTACGGTGATAGTTGCGCCTTCGAATCAACAATTTAATATTGTGGGGCAACTGCTTACTGCAATTTCTCCTAAGTTTTAGTGGCACGCTATAGGCAATTGCGTCGTTGAGAATGCAAATAAATTGTTGCAGTGCTGAGTCTATGAGATCCGGAGTTAAAATTATGCTATCAATCGGAAGAACAAGGTGTGTGTTAATGTATTGAGAAAACAGTCGCCAGTTAGCTTTTTTGAAGTCAAAATACCTGAAGTCAGTATTGTTATATTGACTTCTCATGGTTATTTTAACAGGGAGATGGTCTGACCTTAAATCGTTTATAACTTCGGATGAGGATATATAGTTTATATTAGTGATGAAAAGGTCAAGAGTTGAACTCTGTCGATTTAACTGGGAGGGTATATATGTACTATCATTCGGATGTACTATGTTTAAATTGTAGGAGTCTTGCTTCTCATATAAGGTATTGCCCCAGCAGTTTGCCCTTGAACAACCCCATGTTTGATGCCGGCTGTTGAAGTCACCACCGATGATATACCGGTCACCTCTGGTGAGTTTGTGAATGTCTGAAGCAAACTTTCTCTTTCGAGTACTACAAACTCCCACTCGGCCTCCTGGGAAATAGCACGCGTATATATTTACACTACCGATATCTGTGAAGATCTTAATACCGACATTTCACAGTTTAAATTTGATACTTTTTTCGATTCTTTATATTAGATTAAGAACTCAGCAAGTCAGTTGAAATGTTCAGCTTGATACGGACGGTCATGCCTTCTTAGCTTAATCGATTTTGAAAGTGATTCTAAGACGATTGATATGTTAATCATATACTGAGAAAAATTCTTGATTTTAAAGATACAGGGTGGCTGATGAATACTGCTCCATTAAGAAACTCAAAATACTTTTCTTTCAATGTATGAAAGTCATTTTTTTCATGTTAAAGCTCATGCAATTTTATTAAATATAACTTAATTAGTTTTAAAAATAATGGAATTTAAATGCTCCCGCTGCTCGTTGATGCATGTGCGGATTCTTACCAAAAAGTTGTTCCTTACAGCTTGGAGCGTTTAGGCAGGAATAACCGCAATTATTGCTCGATAGTTCATTCAAATTTGTTGGTTTTGCTTTGTAGACTTTCTGTTTGCAACAACCCCACAAGAAGAAGTCAGGTGGAGTAAGGTCAGGCGACCTGGAGTGGAGTGTGGAATTTCTGAATTTCAGCTTATTGGGAAATTTTCGTCGCAATTCTGTCATAGCAGGCCGGGCTACGGGAGGAGTTGCACCATTTTGCTGAAACCACGCAGATTTGAAATAAATTCTCATTCGCCGTAATTCTGGATAGAAAAACTCTCTCAACATGCATGCTCAAGTAACAGTCTCCAGTAACCGTAACGGTGTGACCGTATCTGTGGGTTAGAAGCACTCCATATTCGACAATTTTGCTTGTTTATGTTGTCGTTTAAATCGAAATGGGACTCGTCAGTCATGAAAAGACAGTTCAACATGTTTCCGTCCTCTTCTACCATTTAAAGCATCTTCGAGGACATTGGGAAGTATGCTGCGTTCAGTTGGTTGGAGTTTTATATGGGAATAAGTCCAAATCTTTGTGCATAATTGACTGCAGTGACTGTCTGCTTATACCCATTTGAGCAGATAAGCTTCTTGTCGAAACTCTTGGATTGTTTTGTATGGTAGCAGCTACAGCAGGAATTGTTTCCTCCGTCCAAACTGAAGGGTTTCGATGGTAAGGTCTTCTGTCGACTGTCCCTTGCTAGGCAAAATTGCTAACAAGTCTCATTATGGCCCATCTGCTCGGAGGATTGCCGCCAAAAGTGCGCCTATACTCTCTTTGAACCGAAACTAGGGACTCCGGTGTGTGATAGCGGCTCACAGTTCAAATTCTTGATTCAGTGTCCCAGTTATCAATTTTTGAAGTTTTTAACCTCGACATTCGTTGCCACTACAATCAAATAAAACTGTTAAGTATTTCTCAATCGGCGAAAATAAAAGAAAGGGCATACTAATTCATGTAATACGCGTTGTTTGGATGACAATTAAAAATATTTGTAGTTAAAATAAAAAAGACGACATAAAAAAGTCGAATTTTAGTCGATTAATCGATAGGTCGAAACCTATTATATTAGGCCTGGCCGAACATAACGACATTTGTACTTGTCTGATTTTAAAACTGGTCCGACTTCAACTTCTAGGTTTCTCGGCATCTCGAACAGGATGTCTTAATTATGTGTTTGTGAAAAAGTAAAATATTTATGTGAATTATATAGGTAGTGTCGTCGTGAAATGTATATTATTTTGAATATAATTCGATCCGTTCAATTTATTAAACTGTAGAAGCGTTTAAATTTTGGACACATTTTATTTCCGATTCGACAACATAAATAATTAATTTGTATATTTTTTGACTAAGTAGTTGACGTCAGCCAATTCAAATAACTGCGGCTTTTTAGTGGTATTAACCTCCTGGATATTTGAAACTTTAGTTGTAACCAATTAAAAAAATGTTTCTTCCCTTCTTTAAGATGTTACAAGTATAAGCACCATGTTGCAATTAGCCGCGAGTAGAGTACAAAACGGACAAAGATATACGATATTAAAACTCGTCCGTAATGGCCCATATCTTTCATATTTATCTGGTATTTGAAATTCACGTTTTTTGTATCTTGATCATACAAAAAAGTATCGTTTTGATTCTGCTTCAACGACAACAAAAACAAAATACAAAGCAAACAGTATTTCAAATTGAATTCATTGTCGTGAATATACATACGATCGCATGGACCATATAAACAAAACTGAAAACAATTGACCGACCAACACATTCGACATGAAATGCCGTGTGCTACGTGCACTCGAACTTCATTCAAATTACGATTTGAATTTAATAAATCGCAAAAAATATCGCATACCCCATGTACGCGGTCGCTGGCTTGGAGGGAGGCAGGTGGCTAAGAGGGCATAAATGACTGATGTTTCACATCATTCATTTATGGAACATTATTCTACATACATACGAGTTCATACATAAATATGCACGTAGACAATATAGACCCAGCAAACCAAACCTTCAGAATTCGGTCAGAATTCTGTACGGCAATCGGCAAAATGTTCCGATTTCGGATCAGAATTCTTAGTGAGTTCGTAACGAAAAACATATGAGAGGGTTAACACGAATTCTGAACTACTTCTCTGAGGGAATTCTGATGTTTTTGCAGACACTTCGAACATATTTCTGACCGAATTCTGAAATTCGAAAGGAAATTTCGATTTGTCGTATCGAATTCTGAACTTATTAAATTCTGATGTTTTTACCGACATTACGAACCGAATTCTAAACGAATTCTCAGCTTATGTCATGGTCAATTCTGTATGTAAACAATCAAAAAAAAGGAAATATTTTTGTTCTACAAAAAAAAGTTGTAAAACATTTTCAAAAAGCGTTCGGAAAGACTGTTAAGTTACAAGCAGGGGTGCCTGTCTGCAGTTTCGCAAGCAATAATTGTGCTGTAACTATGTTTAGTGGCTATACACTTAAGGACAACAAGTTTTGCATTTAACGAGAACTGCCGGCAGTAGAGTTTTCCTCCGAACACAATAAAAATCACTCGCACAGCTAAGCTAACCAAACGTTCAGAACTTGAATTTGAAATATAAAAATATCTCAGACAAACAGTTAAGAATTCGTTCCGAATTAGTTCCGACATGTCTGAACACATGAACAACAACTGTAAAATATGAAGCAAATAACAAAAAATTTAAATGAATAGACTACCTCAGATAAATAGTTCAGAATTCGTTGCGAGTTTAATAAGAGAAGTCTGAGCAAAAAATTAATAAAAATCCCACAGACAAGTCTAACAGAATTCGGGCCAAGTTCGTTCAGATATTCCGGAACATAATAAATAAAAAATCCTCAGACAAATCGAACAGAATTTGTAACGATTTCGGTAAGAATTCGCGATAGAGTTCAGATATTGTTCAGAATTGTCTGATATCAGACATTGTCGGCAAATTTGGTTTACTGGGAATGTACATCAGAATACACACACACACACACATCCATACATGTGTGGGTACATGTTGTATTTGTTCGAAGTTTGAACAAATATTTAGTTGTATTGTATTTGCTTACATTGAGTACACGTATAATTAATTCCTCCGTCAGGGGCATATTCACTTAACTACCCGGTGCTTAGTACCTGCTACGGAGCGTGTAACATTTATGCGGGATGTCTGAGAAGCTCTTTTGATTCTGGAGCAGAGATCAATTATGTATGAAAAACCGCTGCCGCACGGTATACGAAGCTCCTTTGCTTCAAACCACACTGGGGACCGAATTAATTATAAAGCCATCACGTGGCGAAGGGCAATGATGGGATTTATTCCGATGACTACGTTGTACGGCGAAAAGCTTTATGGCAGTGATAAGTCCATGCTGTTGAACTTTCGGATGATGAGGTTAGGAGCGCTTACTTCAACTAAAAGTCAATGGATACATACCGTATACAGATTTCCTGTCATAACCGTAGCTTTTTGATTGCATCTACTAGGCAGTGTTTCAGAATTAGTATCGTACGTGGCCCTGAAAATATTGTTGGATGCAACAATATATCAGTACCTCTAAACAATGAATGTTTGTACACAATTTCTGAAACGAACTACAAAATCTGTTGCACAAGAAAACTTTTAGTGGCAATCACCGAAAGTTGAAAACCTTGACGAAATAACATAATTATAATATAATACCGCTAATATTATGGTACAGACAACTAACCATTCGGTTGTTTTTATGAAACGAATTTTAATTTATTGGTTGCGGGGACCACCTATTGAGGCAACCAATATTTTTTGTGATTGAATTGTTCTTTGGTACCTACAATCGGTAACGACAACAAATGATTTTGTTACTATAAACAATCTAGGTTTTCTTACCCCAGCATCAAAACCCAAAATAAAAATACGAATAAGAATTGGGGGGGGGGGGAACTTCTAGGTTACCTATTGTTATTGGTATACTACTTATCAGGCCGAAATAAAACACGTATTGTCGGGAAGCCAATTAAAAATCCCACAATTTGCAAGCGTAGTCATGAACTCTAAACATTATAAAATGCCAAGTAAACTGAGAACAATTGACAAAAGCGTTGCCAAAACTATCCATTAGTGCAAAAAAAAAGATATTCTGTAATTTTTGCGATTCCACCTTGTCCTGCTGCCTATCGAATAAAATACTCGTAAAAATTAAATTCTTAAACTTTTGAAAAACTTTCCTTATAAAAACTAGTCAATACTGAAAAAAATCTTACAGAATTTGACTTTCACCCGAATACCAACCAAAGTGCATACTCTCATGTCTGGTCGACTGTTGTGGAATTTTAAGCATTTCCTCGCACAGAATTGTGTGTCACTGCATATTCCCAACGACCTTCACAATGTCCATGCGTTGATTGTCATGAACAGATACGAGTATTGCCCAACTTCGTGGTGACGATTTCTATTTGAAAATTATTTAAATTTTATGCATGCACGCACTTGTCTGCGTATGCTCAAGCACAAGCTTCTGATTGTGTTGAATGCGGTGGAGGCCAGTATCACAAGATTTCGAAAAAAAATTGAATCAAGTTTTGTTTTTAAGGCTCTCCACATAAATAAATACATTTGGGGTGATCAATGTAAAATGCAATAATGCGTGTATTTTAAGACAAAATGCAAATAAAACCATTCGAAGTCGGAAACACCTTAAGTAAAAAGTACTCCTGGTATCCATATCTGTTCCAGCTAGTGTTGGGACTCGTTTGGATAGACACGTGAGCCGATAAGACAACACTTTGCAGACAAACGTTCTACTACTCGTAGGCAATTCTTGACTTCTGATACTATAAACTTTAAATAACAAACGGAAAAAACCCCTCGTTTTCGTTAATTCACTGATAACATCTGGCCTTACAATGTGTATTTGGATGATATTTTTCGGTAGATCGACCAACAAGACACACTTGACTGACTGACCAATCGTATTTGAAGTGATTTTATTAATTAATGTATGCTTCAACAATTATTTAATTTAGATAAAGTGTGTGACTGAATCGAACTGGATTGAAAACACTCTAAGATAAGAATATTTCTCTTTTTGTATAGTCTATATCGACATTACACTAATTCTGTTAAATTCGTTTAGAAGATTTGAATGCAAAAAAAAATGTCTTTACGTGCATTGGTGCTGATCGATTTGTGAGTGGCTGGAGTCGCATGCAAGCGCTGATCGAATACGCGTTTTTTTTTGACAGACGACTTAAACGCTTAGGCGATAATTTCAAATCGGTATCAAAATATCTAAAATTTTGTATGTACCACAATATGTTCATATGTATGTAAGAAGTCGTTTGTATTGGAAAATTTTAATTTATGGGAAAAAAAGATTATTGTGGAAAAAGCGTTAAGCGAGCTTCAATGAAATCAAGCGGACTTAAAGCTAGCTAGCATAGAGCTAAAATATCTGCGCATACGATTTAAATAAAATCTAAGTGCTTTAACGACAAAACTTAAACCTTTTTATTAAATCAAATTAAAAAAATATATGTAAAACAATGTTGCTGAATATGTTGTGATTTTTATAAACTTATTATTTTTGATTAAATTGTGTTGGATGTTTAACGGCCGTCTGGTATTTAGGTGCCCACTAAAAACAAAAGATGGAAAAACTAATTAAATCTTTTGAAATTTGAAACTAATTAAATCTTTTTGAGTTAACATTTTATCAAGCACATTAATCGAGTTGGTTGAAGGGCAATTTGCGAAGATAGCGGAAGTTTGAGATATATCTAAGCAATTATTTTTCTTTAAAATAATTTGTATGTAAAGCTAAGCCTTGAAGGCTAAACATAACACTGGATTAACCAGTTTTATTATTGAAGCTAAAATAAAGAGCGGTTACCATCTCACTCTTTTTCAAATCCGATGCACCCAGTCAGAGAAATATATATTGGGGGAAAACCCCCTATTTTACATTATATTCGCCCACGTGCAGTGTTCCGAGAGTTTTCAATCCCCATTTTTTTAAAAGTGGTGTGCTTCATTTCGAGCGAAACTACTCATTTAAAACTTAAGAGAGAAAAACTGTGTAGGTATTAGCCGAACTATGTTCAACGAATAACAACAGAAAACATATGTTTTACAGCTGAAAGGTACATACATTTTTTTAATTTTGGTTTAAAAAATATTAACAAAAAATGTCTGCAGGTTAGTTAAAAGCTGTTATGGCTTCCTGAAGATGGCAAATGAGTCTGGAACGTGTTAAACTGCGTCGGCAAAGGGACGCATCGAATCCAACGGATATGCCGAACTGTTTGTATGTAAAGGTTGTTTTTCGGAGTTAGTCTTTTTGACAGCTGATACTTGATTTATGCTCAGTTGGGTTTGCCATTTCATACTGAATAGAATTACTCCGGGACAACGTTCGCATATCGTGGTGAATGGGCTCCAAACGAAATGGCCACCGATCCTGATGTATACAAGAAAATTTTGTTCAGCGTTGAAGCTCACTTTTGGCTGACTGGGTACGTTAACAACCAAAATTGTCGCATTTGGAGTAATGAAAATCCACAAGCCATTGTTGAGACGCCGTTACATCCTTAAAACGTCACTGTTTGGTGTGCTCTATGGGCAGTAGGAATCATTGGTCCATATTTAATCAAAAATGAAGCCGGCCATAACGCTACAGTCAATGGAAAAAGCTATAGAGCCATGATTAATGACTTTTTCGTGCCTGAATTGGAGGATGTTGATGTGGACGACCTTTGGTTCCAACAAGATGGCGCTACATGCAGTCCTCGTATATTAAATGAAAACTTTCTTCAATTGCAACAATGTTTACATTTCAATATATGAGGGACTCTAAATTTGATATACATAGTAAGTCTGTTGTTAAAAGAAATATTCCCTAGAGGAGTGTTTGGTGCCATCAACTTTTATCAATAATTGTACATTTTCACAATATGTAAGTTTTGGCTTGATAATGATCATAAGGTGCGGACAGCAGAATTTGGTAAAAGGGTAGGGCTGAGTCTGGTCTTAAGCTTAAGTAGACGTTTCGGCTATAATACTAAACAATGCAGTTTATGCCACAGTGCCGGCTGATATTAAAGACTGTTTTAACTTTTGTTTCATTAAATTTAGCTGTGTAAACTTAAGCCACAAAAATGAAATGCAGAGAGTAAAAGTGTTATTAAATGTATACTCGTATATTAAAATATTACTTTTAATCGAAAAAGCATTAATGTTTTAAGCGTTTAACGCACTGTGTTCTTGAAACACATACCAAATTTACACGAGTCCTGCTTACAAACAACTATTTTTAGATATTTGTCAAGAATCGACTACTGTACGTTGTACAAATAAAAATGACTTTGTTTACAGGCAACTATCGACAATTTATGTCATAAACAGTGGGTCAGAATATTTAATACGTGATCAATACGTTTATATATTGAGATCATGCTGCTACTAAGCCAAATATAAAATCCGATCTTTCTTAAAATTTCGCGAAATTAATGGTTTCAATTAAAAAAAAAATTGTCTTAAATTTTTTTTGGTGTGAAATCGAGCACAAAAACTGAAAGTTTTGTCAGTCTTGTACTGCTACGTATTATAATAAGGAAGTTGTAGCAACGTCTCGCTCTGAAGAATAAAGTTAAACAAATTTATTTCCAATTTTCATGTCGATAGATTCACGGTACTATTTTGAATATCGCAGTGCTTTTATTTTGCAGTTACAAGATGTCTTCCATAATCCTCCAAAGCTGCCTCGGGAGTTTTAAAAGGCTTGCACCATTTACTCATAACACAAGAAATAAAGGAATATCTGCAACGCTTTGAAAATAAAGAATACATTGTAACTATATCCAATAAAAAAAGTCTACTTTCACAACACAGTGAAATTGAGGTCTAAACATAAAAATGGCAGATCCATATAAATTGGCCTCACATCAACAATTTGTTGATTTTTACTTTTACTGTAATTGGAACTATTTTATCTATTATTGGGGGTGCACTGAAATTCGATTCCAGCAATGAATTTATTATTTAAAAGTACCGAAACTCTACATTTTCATAGCCAATTTAGAAAAACTCCGTGTACTTTTTAATATTAATATTTATACTGATAGAATACTCGAGTAAAGTGGTCTATGTATATCCAATAAAATTTGTCAATGAGTGATTTCTCTGTTGCATAATTAAATATCGAATTTAAAAAAAGTCACATCCGCGTGTCTAGGACTTGCGTCAGATTTCAAATCCGAAATATTCGTCAGCGTTGTGTACACCACATTGCGGTTTAAAAGGGTTGCACATATCTGAATACGCTATTGTAAGGTACGGAAACAATAAACTTACTACAAATGTCTATGTGAATTACATACTTTTACGAATCAGTCATTTCAATGGATCATAGTTCTATTACGCGTAAAATCGACCACACGTATATCCTGGAATAACATGGTTGAATCGTTACATACTTTAACATAAGGTCAACTATAAATCTATCAAAAATAAATTAAAACAAAGTGAGACGGTAATCTGAAGCGGCAAACGTAGGCTTTTTATCTGTCTATAGATCTAAAGAACCTTGTTGAAACAAACATAAAGATATTGCACCTGTCGCAACGTTTTTAGTTTGTGATAAAATGTTTTGCACTAACTTTTTAGATTTCTGATCCATTTATCTCAAAACTGTGGAATACACAACTAGAACGGATTTTTTCCAACAATGGCTGCGTTTACTCCAGTTATTCCAAAACAATTTCTGTTTTCTTTCCGACGATGTGTTTTTTTATATTTTCATATTTTGGTAAACAATACTTAGATGCACCAATTAAGATGCCGGTTTTTGGTCACTGAAACACAAATTTTACCTATCGCTAGTTCCAAGAAATAAATTTCGCAACAGGTGGTTTTTACTACAAATAATTTAACATTTATTCTATAGGGTGATCCATTTAGAGGTATTTTTTCAGAACAAAAAAATATATAAAAATTCAAATCAAGTCTGGAAAATTTATTGGTAATTTGAAATAACATTTTATGGCATTTATTTTTTGAATATAATTTCCTTCAAATGTTGGCCGCAACTACGCCTCAGGGTTTTCATTCTGAGGGTCCAATTTTATTTATTTATTTATTTATTTATTTATTTATTTATATATTTATTTATTTATTTATTTATTTATTTATTTATTTATTTATTTATTTATTTATTTATTTATTTATTTATTTATTTATTTATTTATTTATTTATTTATTTATTTATTTATTTATTTATTTATTTATTTATTTATTTATTTATTTATTTATTTATTTATTTATTTATTTATTTATTTATTTATTTATTTATTTATTTATTTATTTATTTCATTGTAATATACAAAGCCTATAAGGCCAATTAATCTATATTTCATAGTACAAGTGTATTCAATTACTTAGTGTATTAGTGTATTCAATTCAATTTTGGATGACTCGTTCTAGCATTTCGACCGGTATGGCGTTAATGACACGCGTAATGTTGACTTCCAAAGCCTGAATCGTAGCTGGTTTGTCAGCATTAACTTTGGACTTTACGTAAACCCAGAGAAAAATGTCTAAAGGTGTGATATCACTCGATCTAGGCGGCCAACTCACCTGTCCAAAACGTGAAATTAGCTGCTTTTCGAAATGACCTATCAATAGATCCATTGTTTGAGCAGAGCAGTGTCGTCAGGATTACTGGTTTTAATTCCAGACAGCATAAAGATCGATATCATGGAGCGATAGCGAGCACCATTCACGGTTTCGTTCCGGCCATCATCATTTTGAAAAAATATGCACCGATGATTCCACCAGCTTATAAACCGCACCAAACTGTGCTTTTCTCTGGGTATAATGACACCTCTCTAAGCTCTTCTTTTTGCTCTTCAGTCTAAATGCGGCAATTTTGTTTATTGACTTTGCCGTTGAGCCAGAAATAGGCCTCATCACTGAACAAAATCTTGGTCGAAAACAGTGGATCTTCCCGGTTCTCACCGAACGCTCATTTCCATAATACAGTTGCCAACATTTGAAGGTAATTATTTTCAAAAAATAAATGCCATAAATGCCCTTTTAAATCACCAATAAAGATTCCACGTTTGATTTGAATTTTTATATCGTGTTTCTTCTGAAAAAATACCTCTAGATGGACCACCCTTTATTAGCACAACCGGAGACTTGTTTGTCTGAACCATCATATTTTCGTAGTTATCATCATTCTTGTATGCCTAACCGAATGACCATTAAGATTATCAATATTTTACTTTTTTCCTGTGTGTAAACATTTATGCTTTTTCAATTGACGGAGATGATATACAGCAGGAAGTATTGAAGACTACTGGAAAGATCTTGTAACAACAATATTTTCTGTTTTAAAGTCCTGTTCGTCTTTGGGGGATCTGCTACGGTATCCAGATAAAGAAGATTCGCCTTTTGAACTGGATGCGCCCAAAGAGATCGGGGGGTCAACTGAGTGGTACAGCACGTCATGTGGTTTCGGATGACAGGCGGGACAAACGTCCGGAACGTCAGCATCAATTCGAGCCCAATACGAATTATGGCGGCTCCACCATCCAGATCTCAGTTAAGCCAGAACCACGATGTTCCCCTAGCACCAGCTGCGGTTTTATGTTGCGTGAATGTCGTTCAGACCTGTCGCTCTTGTACCGCTGATCCTCTCTATCCATATCATGAAGGTCGTACCTGATCAGCCTGGCCGGAGGCAGCCTGTCCATGAGTTGGTGGTTGGGTTTGGCTTAGACAACAAGCAAATTGCATCTGCGCATTGTAAGGACCATCACCTTCTTATGTAGATGGTCGTCAGAAGACATAAGGAGACACCCTGTTGATGTTCACAGGACGGAATTCAATCAGGTTTCTTAGTCGGCTCCCCAAATTGTTGTTGTAACAGCAATACTCGTGTATTTTATTTTAAAGTCCTGTTCGTCTATGCGTGATGTGCTTCGATATCCAGGTGGAGGAAACGCGCCATTGGAACTGGATGCGTCCACAGAGACCTGAGTGGACTTGACCAGACAATTGAAGAGGTGCAGTACGTCATGTGGTCCCTGATGGCAGGCGGGACAAATATCCGGAACGTTAGCATCAATTCGTGCCCAATAAAAATTGAGGCGGCTGCACCATCCAGATCTCAGCTGAGCCACATGACGAGCGTCTTCCGAAGTAGTGTCTTTTCCTCACGTGAAATCTCTTGGGGATGCTCCCCTTGCACTACATACACACTGTGGATTCTGCTGCTGTGACGTCATCAGCGTGAATGTTGTTCGGACCTCCTGATAGTTTCGATGATCTAAACGTTGGATGTTGGTTAGGATGACTACTGTGAAAAAACCTTGCAGGTATTGCTTAGGCAGCAGGAAATTGTTTCCTCAGAAGACACTCTGTTGATGTTCTCAGGGCGGCATTCTGGCAAGTCTGAGTTTTATTCCATTGCGTCGTACTCACGTTCGCCGACCACACCGGTGCTGCGTAGTTTGCTCCAGACCGACCTATCGCTTTGTAAGATGGCAACAAGGTTTCTTTGTCGGCACCCTAAGTACCGACGGAAAGTGACTTGAGGACCTTGCTCCTTCTTCTGAGCTTATAGCAGATATTTGTAGCAGAGGTTCGAAAAAAGCTGTCCAATGTGATCCCAAAGATTTTGGGTTAGTTGGTAGTCGGGATTTTGACGTAAACGACACATTGGGTGACAAGCGCACCTCTGCGGTCCATGCCGCAAACAATGTGGCTGATGATTTGGAGGCGGATATTTCATATTCCATGCAGTGAAAAGCGCGCCAAGCCAGTGAGTTAACATATTATTTTCTCGCAGATGTCGTCCACTTTAGGTCCTGAAGCGAGAATTGTGCTATCATTAGTGTATGACACAACGCCGTCTGGTGAAGAGTTAGAGGTTAAACTCCCTCTACGGGGCTGCTACTTTCTGTCTCTAAATTCAATAAATGGCTGTATGTTACACACATAGTTTACGTTCCACCGTTTTAAACTAGGCGGAAAGAATGTTTCTGCAATGGCATGATTGACCGTATCGAAGGACTGGTTTAAGTAAAACGAAGCGGGTTGCACTTCTTAGCGGCACTTGTTTTTCACATCGTAAATGGTGGTGACTTTAAGGGTAAGACATTAATCTACATGTCATGTAGCCAGTACCGGGGTTTGATCCACCGGTATTGTTACGCTTATACGCCCAGGCGGTGTTCAGATATGACGCGATTCCGCAACGACAGTCGTATGATTGACATGACATACACAATGAAAATGCAACGCTTCAATCAAAGTCGTGTCGATCTAAAGACTGCTTAACAAATAGTTTCTCACATAATGTAGAACACTTCCAAAATGTGGTGCATGTCCAAAAAATCTTTTAATTTGTAATCCGCTATTCAAAAAATTCCCTTGTTTTCTCATTCCTGCAAAAAATATCAATTTTCTATTGTAAATTATCCTTAAAATCAATCGGCAAACTCTATGTCTGGTCGTTCTTGCAAACAGATCAGGAAATCTTGGCAGACGACCTTTCCCTACTCGTACACACAGACATACATATGTACATACAGACAGGCACCTATTACATCACTTTGTGAAATGATGGCAAGGAAAACAAGTCGGGCCATTACAGAGCACAAAAGAAAGAAACTGGAAAACGCAAATGAAACCAGAAATCATGAAAGATCTTTGCAGACACAACATAAAAACCAAATCCGTACCAACGTCACTTCTACGTAGTTTCTGCCTTTAGCTTTGGTGTGTGGAGGGGTTGGGGGACAAAAAACCCAGAAGAGACTGAGGTGAAGAGAGTTTTGAAGTGAGAGTGAAATGAAATGTGAGCACTGTTAAAGCGCTCTTCAAATGAAAACAAAAACATTGTGGAGACCGACACACGACATGCGTATGCATGTGTGTGTGTGTGTTTGTATGCATGTGACACGATCGCCGTGTTGTTTTGTTTATGCTTTACCAGCGTCGGTACAAGCTTGAGCCGAAAACAATCGTAGCAATAGCATTGTAAACGATCGATTTAAGCACTCTCGCACACATTCGCACAAAGTCACAACTACCTTAACGCAGCTGATGGCTGGTTAGTGGAGAGAGTCAACAGCCGATGAGTGCTGCTTGGAATAACAAATGCCAGGCTTGTATAGGCCGGCCAGTGCTGGCAAACGTGAAACAATTGTACTTTTTTGGTTCAATTTGCTGTGTTTCTCATTTGATCGCAAGAATTTCACATTCAGTAAGCTTATCCGTATTGAAAAAAACGCTCCAATTGTAACGTCTCATATTCTTTTACAAGAAATACGATGTAGGCATGTAAGAAGACAGGACGGTCACAGCGGTTGCGGTGAAACTCCTCTTTGCTGAGTTGGTTCTTCTCCGACATTCAATGTTCATCCGCTTTGCTGTCGAATTGTTATTGCTCATACGCCAAGGAGAAACCAATTACCCGAAATGTATTGTGATTCATAATAAGTAGGGATCAAATTATATGCACTAAAAACGAAATGTATGTACATATGCATCAAAAATATACGGTATGCACTAAACATAAATCAAAAAAATAAAATAACGATTTTTTTGAGATTGATTATTAATGTCTTTTCTTATGTATCGTTGGTCTATAAAAACCGTTAAGCTTAGTTCAAAATCAGATCTGAGACCACGTTTCTATTATACAGTATAATACAGGGCAACTGCGCAAACAGGGATAACTCAGCAGTTTTCAAGAATGCTGCTTAACCATCCTCAGACCCCAGGCAACTAATGCTTTTTGATAACTTTTTGGTTTCTATTGAATGAAATAAAAATAATTAATAATTTGAAACACAACTAAAAGGGGTTTCAGTAATTCAAATAAAAAGAACCAGAATATAAAAATAATTCTAGCCTCATTTAGAATTTTATGATCAAATGCAAGATCAAAATAACTTTAACATAGAAAAATATGTTTTTTTTTTTTAATTTTTAAAGTTAAGCCATATTTTGTTTGGTCTTAAAAGGGTTTTTAACGTTAAGAATAACGTACAGCATCGACAAAGAACTAGGTGCATTTTAAAAGGAAGCAAGCTCCGTTGCATTAATAGTCTATGTAAAATCTAGTTTCTGCATACTAACTATTTTCGAGAACACCTGAATTTTGTTCAATCTTCTTTAATTCTTTATTCAAACAGCAAATGTAACCGCCTATGTTGCCTGTGACGCCATACAATATTTTTATTTGTGTAGCTTATGGATAAAAAACATTCTTGTTTTGTAACTGATAAATTGATTTATAAATCCTTAGTTTTAATCAGCAGACGCAAGTTGTGATTTGAGGCGGTATGACATTAAGCCCCCAGAAAATACACCCCAAACCAAATAGGAAATTAGGCCCCAAAATCGGGGTCTAATTGTATTATGAAAAAAGACCCCACGAAATTATACTCCAAACATAAAATGAAAATAGGCCCCAAACATTTTATTGGGGCCTAATTGTGTAGTGGCTATTTGCAGGTATGCAAATACACCCCAAAAAAGGCAAATATGTCCCAAAATTATGAGTTCTTGTTTTCTGTATAAAATTGGGGTCTATATTCATTTTCGGGTTTGGGGTGTACGAGTATTTTTCATTTATGTGTTTCAAAGTGAATGTAACAACTAAGTACGAAAATAGGCCCCAAAACGTACAGAAAATTAAAAGTTTGTACTATAATACTAATTGCATTATGAAAATATACCCCAATGAAGGCCCCAAAAAACCATAAAATTTCCTGTTACTTTTTTTATATATTTTTTTGGGGCCTAATTTTATTTTCACTTTGGGATGTATTTTCGTGGGTCTAATGGCATTCCGCCATGATTTGAGGTTCATTTTATTCAAAATTGTTTTAATTTTTGGTAGGAACTTTATTAATTAATTGTTATTAATATATATTATTGCGTATGAAAATGTGAATTTTTAAACAAATATGCTAAAGAAAGTTGTTAACAAATCAAAAGAAAAATAGGGTTTGATGAGAACATGGTTTAAGTGTCCAAAATCGATATCTTAGAATATTAATCAAAAAAATGTTCATGGCCAATTGGTCAGCCGTAGCGTTTTATGCAAAATGCATGATAGCATGATTTCGTAACGGAATTATGAGATAAAGTCAAATTTTTGCATTGCTGAGTTACCCAGCAAAAAAGACTTTCCAAAGAAGTGAAAAAGATCCGAAAACTGTGATCGGGAAGTACTTCCAAATAGGAACGGATCCAATTATTTTTGCGCGAGCTTGTCAAAGGTCGGATGTTCTTTTGCACGGGCTTGTCAAAGGACGAATGTTCTTTTTTTAAACACTTTGACTTTTCTTCTGAAGTAGAGCTTTGGATTCTATTTTTTATAACTTCTTCCATACTTCAAAGAAAAAAAGAAAAACATACGACGCTAGCAGAAGACGATCCTCGATCTTCGGGTTTGTATAACAACGCATTTTCTGTCTGTGCTATTCCCTGCTTTGAGGTATGACCAGTTAAATTCCATAACGAATTTGCTATGGCAACACACAACTCAGACGCAATACACGACTATAAATAAGTATTTTACTATTTTTTAGCAACAAATTATAATAAACGTTATCATAGTTTTACAAAAAAAAAAACATTCCCCTTACTGGGGCCCGAAACCGAGACCTTTCGAATAAAAAGTGCGTACGTTATAACCATCACCAGCCGAAAGAGAGTGGATATATACTTAGTAGGGACACAAATACTGTTACACACGTTTTATGCTGTAAAATAAAAAGTACCGAATGTTTTTGGAACAAATATTTTTTAATATATTTATTGATGTATATTGTATCCAAAAAGAATCTACCTATTTGAAATGTCCGCCTTTTGCCTTAAGTCGCACTGACCAATCGTCAATAGCTGCACGAACCTCGTCCATTGGAAAATTGGCAACAGCTCGAACCACAGCAGTCTTAAGAGATCCAATGTTGGGGTATCTTTTGTGACAAACCTTGTCCTCTAAAACCGTCCACAATTTGTAATCCAGTTTGTTCAAATCTGGACTGCCTGAGGGCCATTCTTCAGAGGAAATGAACGCTGGCAAATTGTTTCGATGCCAGGCCTGGGACGTTTTAGCCTTATGGGCTGGCGCAGAATCCTGCTGGCTGGTTTTGGAACAGGGGATTGATAAGAGGCTTTAAAACAGCTTTCAAAACGGTTTCTTGGTAAACTTTGGCCGATGTTTTGACTCCTTGTTCGCAGAAATGCAGGTCAGTGACCCCATCCATGACTGAAGATGGGTAATGACCCTTTTCCACCCTTGGGATCAGTTCAGATGCTTCCTTAGATGACCGCGCATACACTCGATCATTTTGCTTGTTTAATTTTTCGTGAACGGTAAAATTTTTTTCACCGGGGAACAAATTTTTTCTGTGCAAGTTATCAGCGTTCTTCACCAAAAGACGTTTGCATTTTTCAATCCTATTTTTTTAAAGCTGCAGTCAATAAATGTACAGTACAATAAATGTCCAGTCTGTTTTCGGAGCGGATTTCTGTAAATTCTTGATTTAACGGCTTTGATGACATGCGGTGTTCGAACAGAGAGTGGGCGGCCCGACACGCGGCGGTCTTTTACATCTCCAGCCTCCTCAAACAGTGACCGGAGCGTTTTGAAAATATCGCTTTTTTTCATTTCACACTTAAAAAGCGCTATTAGAGCGATACGGTTCTCATTATCTGACCACTCCATGATGAAAGTTGAAACAGTTTTAAAATACCGTTACAGACTAACGCTATTGAGGTTAGCTTTCAAAACCCATATGCCATTAACGGGGTATGTTCAGTTCTACTATTGAAATGGGTGTGTTCAATGTTGTAACAGTATGTATGTCCCTACAAAGTAAACCTCCTATTATTAACGTTTAATGTGACATTTCAGATCCACAAAATCCAAAAGGACCCTTTGAAAGTACATTAGAAGCGATTCATTGGAAAGAACTTCACATTTGTTTGCTGGGTAGTTAAAAACACTCTATAAATCGTTAAAGTTGTCACTGTGAAATCGCATATTATAATTTAGACAAAGGAAGAAAAACAGACAGGCTTATTGATTTTGGGAAAATGCATTCAATTGAAAAAACTCGTATGTTTGTATTCTTTCTTGTCAGAATCAAACTTCTCATTTTAAAATTGTCCAGCTCACCAGGGCTGCCAAGAAAAAACCACAGAAAATCGTCAGAAATCTTAAAAAACGTAATTTTTGAAAAAAAAAAGGGGTTAAATCGGCTGTAAAATAAGTACTGACATTTTTTTAAAATTTCTGGTTTTATTAGAAAGATTGAACTTTTTCATTAAATAATGGAACAGAATACCATTCATATGACTACCCCAACTGGCTCGGCAGTACCAAATCCGATAAACCCAATCTTTTAGATATTTTCGATTGTTTCGGTCGAATCTCTTCAAAGGCAACTTCGATTTCATGTTTCCACGCTTCAATTGTCTCTGGATACATTGCAGAACATTTATCCTTAATGGGTCTCCACACAAAATAATCCAAACGGCTCAAATCAAAGATCCGAGGCTGTCAATTAACATCACAATTTCGGCTGATTATACGATTTTCAAAAACAGTGCGCAAAATATCGACGGTTGCGATGGCTGTGTGACATGTGGGCCCGTCATGCCGTAGCCAAATGTCGTGCATGGGGTTCTCTTGAATTTTTGTAAACAAAAATTCGTTGAGCATGGCGTGGTAAGGCTCACCGTTGACGGTAACGACGGCTCCTTGTTCATTTTCAAAGAAAAATGGCCCAATGATGCCGCCAGCCCAAAATCCACACCACACAGTGATTCGTTGTGAATGCATTGGCTTCTCAATAGTCACGTAGGGGTTCTCTGAATACGTCAATTTTGCTTATTGTCATAGCCACCGAGATGAAAATGAGCTTCATCTGCAAACACGATTTTTCGGTAAACATTCTTCATTTCTTGCCAAACAATCTCCAGCCCATTGGGCGTAGATTTTTAATCAGTGCATTTTTTACGGCCGATTCAAATTTAAAATGTTAAATCGCCCATCCTATATGAATCATCGTGAATCGTTGCATACAAATATGCTATGTTTTCGTTCAAAATTTAGTTTAAAATATCAAATTATTGTGATCGAAAAACGGATATTTACTAGCAAATTTCTAATGTAAAGGGTGGTTCAATTTTAAGGCCCGATGTTGATTTTGAATAAAACGTAAATTATTTAGGAAATTATTGTCATTTCTTTTAATTATGATAATATTGGTGTGGTTCAATTATGTATGGAAGAAAATATCGGCGAAATGGCACACCTAAATCCGATGGTCCAAATTTTCGATGACGCTGAGCCATAATTAAGGTTCTATGCCGTTAATGTGCCGAATTATCTCATCATTTAGCTCTTGAATTGTTGCTGGCTTATCGACGTATACCATTTCTTTCAAATAACTCAAAAGAAAGAAGTCCAACGGTGTCGAATCACATGATCTTGGCAGCCAATTAACATCGAATTGAATTTGTCGCGAAAAAGAGCCATTGTTTCGTTAGCTATGTGGCAAGTGGCACCAACCTGTTGAAACCACATATCGTCCACTTCCATATCTTCCAATTCGGGCCATAAAAAGTTCGTTATCACCTCACGATAGCGAACAATACTCACAGTAACTGCCTGACCGGCCTCATTTTGGACAAAATACGGCCATAAACCTTTGTCTTTGTGGGTGCGTTGTTTTTTCGACATTCACTCTTGGATTATCATTAGCCAAAATGTGGCAATTCTGCTTATTGACGAATCCACTGAGATGAAATTATGCCTTATCACTGAAGATAATTTTGATTTGAACGCCTGAATAACTGTAACACTTTGCTCGCTTATGTGTCTTTCCATGGTTTAAACTGAGTTAGTCCTAAATTAAGAAATATTAAATAAAATTCAGAAAAAAGCTTGACGTTAAGGTATTGTTCACACTCAACATCGGCCCTTAAAATTTAACCACCGTTTATAACGTAGAGCAATACAATACGATTTCGTAGCTCTAGCCTTTCTGTCGGCCACGTTCCTTTGTAGTTTTGATGTGACTTAAATATATTGTCGCGATTACTTTAACATATACATCGCTTTCGCCAGTGAGCTGCACGATTTTCAATAAAAAATAATCAATAAAATGCAAAATTTGAACAAAAACCGAAAATGAATTTATATTTTATTTTTAATTTCTTGAATATGGCTGGAAATCTTAGCCTAAATACCTTTGCTTCAATTATTTTTTAAACATTTCTTTAACAAATTAGTTCGACTTTATCCATTTCTTAAAAAAATAACTTAAAAAACAGTAAAGAATTTGTTTTTCTATGCTTAACGAATGCAAATATACGTATGCCAAGAATTCTTAAAATTCTTTGGATTTTGAAAAATACTCGTAGTCAATTTCGACGTTTTAACTCAAAAACGTCTTTAATCGTTATAGGGTCAAATTTTACTTTAAAAAACGTCAAAATGACGATAAATCACCAATATTGGCACACAATAAGTGTTCTCTATTCTTTTTTAAACAATGAAATTATTGAAGCATTGTCTTTAAAGATGTGTGCTAATGTTAGACCACAAAAAACCGCAGACGAATCTAGTTGTTTAAGGTATTTAAAATGAGATTTGATGGCCTATTTGAATGTGTAGCCTTAAGCAATTGCTAACATTTAGGTTAGATAAGATGAAACAAGTTCCCCTTGAGATGGGACATTCGACAAAATAAGTACTAGCGAAGCATTCATCATAAGCCGTTGGCCAACCTTTAAAATCGGTGCATTATCATTGTGTTTTTACCAGTATTGCCAGCACCAAGTGCTTTGTCAGTACTTTTTTGTAGACGTATATTTTAAACTAACAACAATTATCTTCTCGTAATTCTGTTATTTAAAGTTTTACTTTTATATAAATAAGTAATGAAGTTAGATGGATAGTTTTTGCGACTTTCCTTCAAGTAGCCCGCACGCAGAAAATAAGTATGGTTGGGGTGACAATATTCGAAGACGATCATACTATTGGTATATGGTTATGACACACCAATATTATGATCCTCACAACAATAGTATGCTTCAAACGGAACCATACTATGATCCCCACAACCATAGTATGATTCATTATTATTATTTATTATTTATTAGGATTGGTTATTGTTGTTATTCAAAAATAGAGATTTTTATTAAATATGTTATTTTAAATTGCATTACTATTAGTTCATAGCCAGATTTGAGGCCATGTGTTTATTAAAAATTTCATTCAAGAAACAAAAATATATATTCCAACGGTCAAAAATACTTTTAGTTGCCAGCAGGGGTGAATGCTACTTCACCATCCGTAGACACCAAGTAACGAATGTGATTAACCATGATCAATGGCAGATTTTGAATAAATAAGAACCAGTCGGTATTAGAGTGTTTCACCGAACAAAGTTAACACAATAAAAATCCCTCGAACTACCTTCCGATCGTTGTTGTTTTTTTAATGTACAGCAACCATTCACTGTATCGTGTGTATGTGCTTTTTTTGTATATCAAAAAACATGCGCACACACATACTCGTACATGTATGCTCTATAAAACCTGCTTTGTTATGTTCAAAGTCGCAACAATACTGTATGATTGCCGCAATCATATTAATGTAAACGTAAATTTTAAACAACAATACTTTTGTTGCACCAACCAAGTTTATATGGTTGCTACAACCACATTTTCATTTCTAAATTTGGCAATAATACTATTGTTACATTTCAACAATAGCAATATTGTCGCAATCATACTATTGTCAAAATGAAATTCAAAAAACAATACTATGGTTGCGACGAACATGCTTTTGTTGTAGAGAACATATTATTGTTGCGGTGACCATAGTGTAACCATATCTTTTCTCTGCGTGCGGTATGGTAAAGCTTATATTTGGCGTTCGGAGCCATCGGTAAACAGCGTGCACTGATTTAAGAAAAGTAATGTCGAGGGAAGTAAACAAATGACTTTAATAACTACATAAAATGCAGGTGATTCATTCACGACTGGACAAATTTCACCAGCATATTCATTGGCTCATTTCGTGAAAATATGTTTATCTACGAACATGCCCGAAAATACAGGGGGGGCGAAATGGTGGTTTGAAAATTTTCGGATTGGTGGTCGGAGGGTACTACGGTAAAATTGCTTAGTTCTAAAGCAGTGTCAGATATCGGACGACGAACACAATCGTCTGGCATATACATTTTTCTTTTTTGTGAAAAAATATTTTTTTCAAGTTTTCTAAATGGTTTGAAACTTGTTTTTTTAATGATAGAAAATGTCAATTAGTGGCGAAAATGTCAATTAATACTTAATATCTAGAAAATACTAGTGAAAATCACTTGGCAAAGATAATTGAAAAAAATACAAAAAACAAAAGAAAAATTGAAGTTGGCGTCTTGCCGCCACCCGTCAGGAACACTCACCAAACAAATATGCTCGCCTATATGAAGCACATGACAAAAGGCTCTTCGCCGTATGACAACGACATGATTGTTTTAGGGCAATAAATCGAAAATAGTGGAGTTTTCTCTTAAGACTTGGTACGGGATTTTTTCCAGTCTTTCGAAATAACACAATTCCCGCTAAAGTATTAACAACGCAAAACTTGACAGTATTGTGCAATCAGTTATTGCAGGATGTCGCAAATAAAAAATGTAAATAACCCACGACAGTTTGCCAAAGATTTTTTCGTTAAAAACTTTTTTTCTTACTCTTCTTACGCTGTACATTTTTCAATTTCCGGTAGACTAAAAACCAAAGAAATGAGTGTAAAAAACTTACACTCAAATAATGCAAAAACATGAACTTTTTGTAAGTTTTTAACTTATATTTGAATGGTTTTTGGGCAACAGGAAATGAAGAGAAAGTAAGCGTAAAGAAAAAAGGCCTTAAATGCATAAACAGTAATTGTGGAGTGGTCACAAAATGCTCTTCGTTTATTGGATTTGTCTCCGAGTGGCATTATTTACTAATGAGCACATGTCTGCAATCTCAAAATCTTGTGGTAATTCGGGATGGTATCCAAAAATCTTACATTAGGCGGACGCCAAACTTTTGTTGTGGTCAACTTGTACGTAAAAGTTTATTGGGTTGCAGAGTTTAAAATTAAACTAAACACTCTCGATAAAAAATTTTTGCGCTTAGATGTTTTTGTTGTTGATGGACTATGTCGAAATCGCAATTAAAAATAATTTTATTTAAAATAATAATAAAATTAACACGACATAGAAACAGACAGAGTAAAATATTCCTTTCAATAAACCCGGCCTTAGAACTCAGTGCGATCTTAGTAATTTTGGAAAGAAATTAGTTGCTTGCTTAAGAGACTAATTTGCCAGTTCCATTTAATATTATTAAGTTTTCTTTGATACTCTTCTTAAGTTCGTAACGCACTTGCTCACTATTCCTAATTTAGGTCATTACGAATGTCAATGCATAAAATAAATTAAAATTTTTCAGCACATTTCAAACAGTTTTATTTATTTTCATATGTACAGATGTCGTGTCCCCAAGAGAATGTAAAATAGGTGGGTGTATTAACAACTAAATAAATATCAACTTGGTCGCATTGAATTTCAAAAAGTTTACTATGGTTCCTCTCCAAGTTAACTCTTGCATTTAGCCTCGATAATTAACAGGATCCAGTGTTATGTTAAGCCATCAAGGCTACGATTTACATACAAATTTGTATCGAGTGTTACCCAAAACCACAACTAATATTAAACTCCCCTTTTGAAGGAGCCTCCGTTCGTGCAGTGAGTGGGAAATCCGAAAAATACTATTTACTTATAGTTTTATTATTTTTAATAACTTATAATCATTTTATAAACGTTAAAATATATTTTAAAGAAACTCAATATTGAGCTTTATGCACGTGTTTTCGCGATTCTTTATGCACTGTGCGTCGTTGGCTAGGAATTCACAGGAAGCTTTTCAATAATACCCCAATCCGATCAGAATTGAGAAAAATGTAACGACATTTATTGTCTAACGTTAAAAGTCCCTAACTTGAAAATATGTGTCGCCGCCAAAAAATGCTTTAAATTTAAAGTTTTTTCGATGGTAGAGTTGTACTTAAACCAGAATTGAGTGCCACAATTTAAACGGAAACTAAAGAGAGATCTCGCTCAGAGTTTTGTGTGACCACTATTGATGCCCACAACATCCCATTAAGGAACAAGGGACCACTTCTCTCATACCAGTGAACTGTGCACTGACTCACTGACCGCAACCTATAGGGAAGTTTTTACATCAAATCAAGATAAAAATCCTACTCGTAAAAACGCGGACACTTACGAGGTGGAAACCTGTCGCAAATTGATCGACGTTCTTAACAAAAGTTGAATTTGCTGACAGACCACCATTACACTACGGCGTCCTAGATGTTTTGTGTAACCACGAGTATTTTAATTCTCTGTTAAAATGTGCTATTGGTGCAATTCCATGCACACTTTGGTACATTTGTAAAATACCAAATGTGCCATCACTGGCGCGAGTATCGAATCACTCGCTCGACACTCACACGCAGCAGAGATCAATCGGTCGGTCGGTCGGATTGGATCGGTAAGTGATTTGGTGTGGCGTGCTTGTAGCTCGCTTCAGTTGTCATTTTAAAACCGCGAGCTAAACGTTGTTAACGCGATAGAGTTCGGTTCGGAACAAACGGCGCTTTTTTTCCTCAGCGTTTCCATGCAAAACTCCTCAGTACATGAAAGTGTGTGTGTATACTTGTATGTTTGTGTAGAGCGCAATTGAAATCAAATCGATTAGAATTATAACTTTATCGATCTCTGCATCCATTTGACTATAATAAATGTACATATATGTACTCAGATCGAGAGTGCGCACGTGTGTGTGCATAGTTGATAGATCTACATACTGAACGTGTGTACGTACTTCGTGCACGATGGTGACGAGTACGAGGGTAATCGCGCGGTGCAGTGGCTGTGAAGAATAACTGAGTTTGTGCGACAAAACGTGATAGAACGTGCGGTCTGCGGCGGCCGTGGGCAGCAGTAGCGAAATCCAACTCATCCGCACTGCTTTACCTGAATACTACTTTCGATTAAAGCAACTACAGCGTCCAGTCGTCCGTCCCACGGCCGCCGTGTGTGCATCTAATATTAGAGGAAGCCAATAGAAACAACAACACGCCATAATACGAGTACTGCTACTCTATTATTATGTACTCGTATTATCATTATTATTATTATTCGTTCGTTTTTTTCGCTGGCTGTTTTGTTTTACTTTTTTGTTTTTGGCTATTGTGTGTGCGTGTGTGTGTGTGTGTTTTGGTTTCGTACATTGATTTTGTTTGATGATAAATATTCCAAAGTTTATGGTTTAAAAGTTGTTGCTGCCGCGGCCGCTTACTCGTCGCTGACGCCATCGTCGCCGTCGCGCTATCATTCAAGTGTGTCTGTGCGCGCACGTATATACATTTGTGTGTATGTGTGTATACCTGTCAGTGGAATATTGGGAAATATCAAAAAACTACAACAACAAAAGGCCCAAAAAATGTACATATTGTTTTTGATATTTGGATTATACTCAGAGGAGCAGTGTTTACCTTTATTGTAGTCTTTTTTCCGATTCAAAAGAAATCCAAACAAACAAACAAACAAAACAACAGAAATACGATCACGGAGAAGTGAACAACAAACAAATGAATAAACCAATAAGAAGCCAACAAAAAAACAATAAAAACCAGTTCCTCAGAACACTCGAAATTCAAAGCATGGAAAAGTGTGATAAAAGCAAAACCACAACAACGCCTCGATAACAAGGAAACAAATCTTGCTAACTACTGCTGCTGTGGCTGCTGTATCACTTGCTCGAATACTTGTTTGCTGTCCACAATAACAGCAGCAGCTAGCAATCTTTTACAATTCCAATAATAATTTATACAAAATTCGAACGAAATAAAAAAAAATATCTCATAAAGTGTAGTGGGTCTAGAAACAAACAAACTCGATTGAAAACGAGTCAGTCACACCAACCAGTGTGCGACCAGTTTGCAAAACAAAACAAAAACAAGCCAACAATTAACCGCTAGCATGTGTAGTAGGTAGTCTAGAGCTAAGAGTTAGTGCAAACAGAACAACAGCAACAAATCCCCGACATCGAAATAATGGCGGGACGGCAAGGAATACTTATTGTCGCATATGGATATATAGCAAACCAACTTTTGATCAGCTGCACAAACGCTAATCGCTGTTGTCGCATGAGTTTGCACTTAACATCATTTGTCAATTCCTAGGGTAGTTAGCAACCTCTCCTTTTTACCCATTCTAAACACTATTATCTAAAGTTCAGTTGGACTACAACAAATAAAAATAAGCTACCATTATTTTGCAATAAGTATAGCTAAATATTA
Organism: Hydrotaea diabolus; assembly: GCA_963513945.1. NCBI lineage: Eukaryota > Metazoa > Arthropoda > Insecta > Diptera > Muscidae > Hydrotaea > Hydrotaea diabolus. The sequence continues at coordinate 110,341,264 of OY740717.1, forward strand.
AGACTTTGTAGCTTCTTGAATTAATTAGTTCTGGAATTAAATTCAACAAGTAAATACAAAATCTAATATAAATCGCGGCTGGATTTAGGCAAAATGCGACTAAGCATTCTGAAAGGAGTCGTTACAGAACACTTTGCGAGAGGAAAGATGCCTCAGCGTTTTAATTGTTGCACTCACTAACGAAATGTCGCTAACAATCAAAAATTCTTTACATGGCATCACAATCGGTCTGCTAATGGTCTTCCGAGGAAGCCCAAACCAATTATCCTACAATTAAGTTGCATTCAATAAAGCTCGACTATCTGAAGCGACAAATAAACGGTTTCCCAAAATTGTATTAGATAGTAGGACAACTTCCACGGCTTTCGTGGTTCTTACGCACATATTTTTCAAGACCATTTATTTAGATTTCCTGTAAAACTGTAGGTAGGTTGTTCTTCATAAGCCTAATTATTGTTTTTGTATCGATCTGCTGCGTGTTTTATAAACACAGTTGATCTTGTCTTGCTTTCTGTAGCCAATATCTTTTTCCACTGTCCATGTCATGGAGCCTGTTTCTAATTAGGCGTGGTTTATTTACAATTCCTGCTAATGCGATCATTTTATGTTGTTATTAAAAAAACATAAAATTTTTTTTAATTTTAGACTATTTTCTTTTCAATTAAATGTTTAATTAAAAATTGATTATTTTGAAACATTTGATTTACAAAAAAAGAAGATATCGCAGAAAATACGTTAAGCGGGCTTCAGCGGAACTAAGCTGACTTCAGCTTAGTGCTTTTGTTTAACAAAAATATTCAGAAAACTCAAACATATTTAGAACATGCCACATTTTTATTAAATAAAAAACTTTTTAAAAACTATGTAAAATTCTCGTTGTAATGATTATTAAGCGCCCCAGACTCAGTCTGTTTCCGGAGAGGTCATTAAACAGGTTTAACCAAACATGTCTACGTTGGCCTAAAAACCCCAATGTCATGGACAGATGTTTTCAGGTCCTATTTTCATATTCACGTAGTACTTATACTTTTAAAACCATTCATCACACTTCGTAATTAGAAAATGCTTCTATTAGGCAACACTTCTAGAGAAAAATTCACAACCTTACCTTCTACAGAAATGACACTATCCGAGCGCTGACTAAAATCTTGTTGGTAGATTAACTTTATGACAAAATATTGGAAACCTTTTGCAATACCTCTCAAGCAAGTGGCTTACGAGGAGGAGGAGATTCGAATTAGAATATTTAGGGGGCAAAGTATATCGCAGTATGAACTCGAAATTCTCAAATGTCCAGCAGACGCAAACAACTGTTTGCTTAGACAGTATTATGAGTACAGTGAAGCATAGGGAGAATCAGCCTATTTTTTACGAATAAGTAAAGCAAGCAATGAAAGATTTTTCCATTGGGTAGAGGTGACATCTTTATACATTGTCTTACAAGAAATGCAGATTTGGACATTATGATTTATTACCCTTTAGCTAAAAAAGAGCGATATAAATCGACTTTACCGTCTAAAACAGGCTCACTTGCGTAAAGCTGGGTATAACGACTTAGTGTTGATGCTTGCATCTTTAGAAGGAATGAATTTAGACCTTATGCTTGTTAATTGCCCTACTCGTATTTGGAAATTCAGATGACTTCAATTCAAAGGTCAGAAAGGAGAGCACGTGAGGGCCTTTTAAGTCAGATAAGAATTAATGTTGGTGAGCAAATTTACGCCAAGAGCCACCATACAATCTTCAGACAATTGTGTAACTTCTTTTAAATATTTACCCATGAATATTTTTACTTTGTGAATGTCTATTCGAACATTTGTGATTCTTTTAGGTACATTTTAACTACCAACCAATCTGGTTAAAGCATGTGAACAAAATGTGAATATTTTCTTAATCACGTCAGTGTTTTTCATAAATTTAAAATTTATGCTAGAGAAAGAAGATTTAATGCCATTCGCGGTAGGAAATCGCATCATAAGGCTAGCAAAGACTGCAGCCATCTAGTTAATCAATGCGATACTCCGCCCCGCTTCTAATAAATGTTAATAAGAGCAACAACCACAACAAAAACCAAAAACAACATAAACGACCCACCATCTCGCCGACCGCATTCTAAATATATTAATAATATGCATGTACATACAGATATACACATACAAACATACATCAGAGCTATATACATACGTATGTACTAAGTATGTACATGCATAATATTTACTAATGGAACGAACCTACAGTCGAACAATACCGAAGCCGCCGGGTATTTGTAACGCGCAATAATCGCTACGAAACCGTGCAAAAATATTCCCATTTAAATTCGCATGCATACATATGAACGTAAACACATACATACAGATATATGTAGGTACGAGTATGCATATTGAAATTGTTAAAAAAAACGTTATTAACAATATGGAAATTTATACAAAGAGTTCCCAGAATTTTCAAACATATAAACAATTTTGTCGCCTCAATATTAGGCAGCTCAACTATTCCGTGCTCGTCGCGCAGGTGTCGCTATTGAACACGCTCAGCGAATTTTAGTTTAGGCTAAACTATACTCTGCAATGCCTTCCCTTTTTGGTGAGTTCGTAGAACTGGAAGGGAACGATAATTTTCCAATGATACCTTCCAAGTTGTTGGCGAAAATTTGAGTTCAATACTAAACATGTTAACAAAATAGGGGGTGTTCTATCAAGTTCGTCCACTTTCGCACATGGTTTATGTCGCACTAAAAGGGTATCACCTCCAAATTTGGACAGTTTCACTTTTCGTAATAAAACGACTCTTTTAACTAACTCTTTAACCTAACTCTTTTATTGACAATCCTTAACATGACTTAACACTCTCAACGCATTACTTATAGAGTATTTAAAGCCATAAGCCACCTGCTATTTACCTCTGCGGAAAAATTAAAAATTTCAAAATTATAACCTGCAACTTTAAACTTGAAAGCCATTTTACTCGAAACGAAACATCTTTTGAATTGTGACGGTCTTGCAGGAAATGAGCGATCTACGTTCATGTGTACATAAGAGTACACGAATTTTGGATAGCCAGAATATGGAATAAAACGATTAAATACATTTGCAGCGGAGGATTATTATAAAGTATTCGTGGAATTGGCTTTTTCAATGTTTGAAGATAACAAATTAAATCCCACAAAAACAGAGAACGAAATACCCACCAAATAAAGTAATAAAACAAAAAAAGCAACAACAAAAGCATATGGCCAAACGATACAAACAAATTCAAACCAATTCTAACAACTCGATTTTATTAGCACAAAAGTTTACCCGTGTGCGTGTGTGTACCGCGGAATGAGCAATAAAAGTTGAATTAAATCAATTTTAAGTGATCCCCATTGCATTGCATGCAATTGCAATAATAACAACAACAACAAAGAGAGATTCTGTATTTACGTGTTTGCGTGTGTGGATGTAGCAATAACCGCCGACAATGCATGTGCCCGTTGTTGAACACTGACGGATGTCGTGCCAAGCATTGCAAGAGTGATTGCTCTCTCACATCGGTACTCAGTACTCCCTCTCCCGGCGGTGCATTCGTTTTGATTCGTATCGTGTCACCGTGTCGCTAGCGGTCCAATCGTTCACACACTCGCACACCATCGTATTGCTGTGCTTGTGTCCGTGCCGGTGAATCAAACGTCTAATTTATCAAAGCATTTCATCTGGAGGTGAGAACAGACACCACCACTACATTCGAGCACATCCTTACATAGGCAGCCAAACAGCTGTGAAATATGGATTCCACTGACGCTATGGGTAAGTCCGCTTTTAGTTTCTTTTTAACTAGTGTATATTTTTGGGTGTGTGTGTGTATGGCTGTGAGTAGTAGAACAAAAGAACCCCGGCGAATGCACAACAGAAAAGTGTTATCTGTTTTTGGAGGGTTATAAATTGTGTCGGTTTTTCGAGATTATTTTATTGGCATTAGCTGGGTTATCGTTGCGATTAATGAATCGCCGGTAAAAAGAACACTTACACATGGATGCCGCCTCGCTTGTCAACACGATTAACTCCCCTCAGCGAAAGCTATGATAATTTACAATATGGGTTTATTTATTATGCGATAGTCAAAAAAATGTTTGTTTCAATACTTTTTGCATGTGTCAGGCTCAGTACGGAGCAAAATGTATAAGTTTAAAACGAATTGTTTATTTGTGGGAAGGTGTATTGGTGTGTTTTCTTGCTCCAAGTAACTGTGGTGGTTGGATTTGCGACTACAAACAAAAAGTTTATTTGGTTTTCGACACATGCAAAAACGAGAACATACCGGGATTTTACGTCTTCCATTTTATGTAAAACTCTTAGAGCATACATATGTGGGAAGCCACATTGCTGCCACACCACTAAACATTGCATATCTTTGGCTGTCAGAAAGTTTCATAGTTAAGTGTGGTTCATAGTTAAGAGTGGTACGGAGTGTTTTTAAGATAAGGAAAGCCTAAAAGTTGCAGAATTTATTCAGGGCAAAGATTCATTCGATGCCATAACATGGATGTTCGATCTGTGGACGAAAGGACCCAAAGAAAACGGACCAGTTGTGTGCGCCTTTTCTAGCGTAGGGGCGTTGGGGATTATATAAGGTTCGACCTGGCCGAACTTAACGACGTTTTCACTGGTATTCGGAAAACCTCAATACCAATAAGTGATTTTTCTTATTTAACAACGGTTCAAAATATATATTTTGTTTATGGGACTTCCGATCAATATTCCGTACCCTTCAGCGTAATGACAAAGTGAAAAATATCGTTCCGTATTTCTATAAAAATGAGGCCGTCAATGGTGGTGGTGTTCGCTGCCGCAACAACTGACGCCAGCGATGACGGCGACACATGTTTTCAGTCAGACGTCGCTACAGCACGCAATACATGATTTTATAGAGAGTTCATTTTGGTGAGTACCTAGCTTCGCGATTCTAACCCGTCAACTGGTCAGGCAGATCGTGGATCTTTATTGCGCTGCAGAAGAGTCCATTGATCACTCTAAACAAATCAAAGAAGTCACATGGCTGGACTTAACATTATACAAATTTTAAAGATTAAAACAGGGACTAACCGGCTCAAGACCGAATGTATCTATATTTAAATCGAAGATAAGTTTTAAACAAAATGGCAAAATTGGCATTTATCGCAATTCCGTGTCCCTGGCGAACTTCATCAGAAATTTTCGCAGCAATTGTTGAAAGAAAATCCCTAACTCTTTAAGACCAGGCTTTCATCAACCTATGAGAACTACTGTTATAAATCTAACTTTTTAAGTTTGCTTCACACGATTGCCCACGAAAATACAATTCACTCTTACCTGTAGAGGTTATGATTGAAATTTAAAGATTTTAATCGAATTGCATTGTAATAAGCATATTTAATTGTCACAAGCATATATTGACAGACACTGTTACACACGGAGAACAGATTCGTTGCCACAACCGATTTATTTGCCAACCGAATGATTGAGGTTACCTGCAACTCGATTATTCTATCAGAACAACCGAATGTTAGTTGTTGCTCTGTAAATATGTTTTCTGCGTTTTATTGCTATGACCGTTCAATTAGTTGCATGTACAATAAGATGGCCATATTTTTCATCTTGTTATATGTCGAACCGAATATCCATCAATATTATAAACATTTGGTGGTTGCAACGGATTGCTTTCAGTTCCAACTAAGTTTTTCTCTGTGTGTACAAGAGTTCCACGTCTAAAGAATCGTATTTAATATTATTCTGTAGGAAAGTGTGGAATGCAGAATACAATTTTTTCTTACCCCTTTGCGAACCCAAATGTAATTCGATCGATGTTGCCGCATACCGTAACAAAGACCTGACGCCACTGGCCACGAGTGAATGGTTTCGTATGTACCCAAATTTTGTTTCAGGTTTGTTTTTTAGTATTTGATCTTTTAACTTTCTGTGTTCAAGTACATTACATTCTAATTGATTTTATTAAAAATGTATGTCTATGTAGTTCCGAAATCAAAAAGGTAAATGAGTTTGGAGGAATTGATTTTAAACTCGAGTACGGTGTAGCCATTTTCTATCGATGTTTTCTTTTCCACTTCGCTACCATAAACTTCCACCAGTTGGCCTGGCTTAAAACAACAAGTGCTGCGATTCCATTTGCTGAAATTCATTTGCACTACAGCCGTTGAATAATTCAATAAAATATTTATTACGTTGAATTATGCTTTTACGGCCTGGCATTGTTAGGCATTAGAGGACACATGGATGTCAGACATTGTTCTACGACGCACTTTAAAAATCACCCACCACCCACATCATCCGCCAACATTTGTGTTTTGGGGAAATTCTCAGTTTTATTAAAGGCTTCTTTAATTTGTGGCTCGTAGCAGCCAACTAGACAGATGGGGAAACATTTCGTTCTCGCCTACATCCTTTTCCGACGGTGGTTATAATTAGGAAATGCCAAAGGATGGTTTATTTTCGTCGATGCGGAGCATTCAATTTATAAAATCCGTACACATACACACCGAATTTTAAGCGAATAGACACAACAACACAGCTCATAGACACAGGACTGTTTGGAGGCCGACAATATGTCCTATGCCAGGGCTTTTAAATTTCATCACCCGTCAAAACAAATCACGGCGATGGGTATGCGACAAAGGTTATAAGAAAACGGATGTGATGATGCAGTGTATGGAGCTAAGGGAATACAACGATTTGTCTTTCAGTAGAAATGGAATTAAACGATCAAAGAACAGACATATCGTTCATTCCATGTCAAACCGGACACCTTTTTTACACGACCGTTTCAGATTTATATGAAACTTGGCAATATTGCACTACTATTAGCACTGGTTAATTTGTGGTTGTCAGAAAAAAAAGAAAAAATTTTTTAATGAGTTATATGCTTTTTAAAATGTTCAAAATCATGAAAAATGTGCCGAGGAGGCTATATTGAAACGGGTGTAGGATCAAACGCGATAAAAAGCTATACCTTATTTTAAAGGTCTTGATGCATAGTTTCTGCCGATCTAATTTAATTTTATTATACAGGGTGCCGAACATTTGTATAGTTGTGAAATTAATTTTGTAACGTGATTTTCACTATTTTTGCACCAATATTCCAAATTAACAAAAATACACGCATACTCCTCAATCGATTCTAAACAAACCCTGAAAATTTTAGCTTGGAGAAATAATGCGTTATATTTTAAAAAAAATATTTACTTAATGTAGTCCTCGAAAATATCTGTACCAAAAGTACTACAACTCTGCATGTGAACACCCTGTCGTATATTCATATACGAAAATCTGAAGGAAGCACACACTTTATTCAAGGAAAAATATCCAGAGACAAAAGTGCAATTCTCGAAGTTCGCGGAACTGAGACCAAAATACTGCATTCTACCTGGAGCCACAGGAACCCATTCCGTCTGTGTATGTTCTATTCATCAAAACGTGAAACTAATGATTGAAGGAGCTTCTCTGGCAAGAATAACATCTAATAATTTAAAAATATCATCATATAATGACTGCCTGTCACGTATAATATGCAACCCTCCAACCTGTGATTGCTATCTACAGAGGTGTAAGATGTGCCCGGGTTGTGAGCCCATAATTGAAGAATTGAAGCAAATTTTTAATAATAATATGATAGACACAATAACATATAGACAATGGGTCACTACCGATAGATGTGCTCTTGAGACATTACAATCAAGCAGTGAAGAATTTTTCGACAAGCTTTCAGAAAAGTTGCTTCGTTTGTTAACACATTCGTACGTTGCAAAGCAACAACAGAATTTTCTCAATAAGAAAAAAATGAGTTGGAACCTGGAGAATGTTTGGTCATTTCAGACTTCTCAGAAAATTATGCGTTTATAATTCAAGATTCCATTCAAGGCGCTCATTGGAATAACGACCAGGTTACGATTCATCCAATGGCAATTTATTACAAAGACAATGGAAAAGAAAAATTTACTAATTATGTAGCAATTTCTGAATGTTTGAAACACGATACTGAGGCAGTTAATTTGTTCCAGAATGGTCTCATATCATTTCTTAAAAACACCTTAGGATCATTGCAGAAAATTTTCTATTTCTCAGATGAATTAAATTGGTTTTGTACTTTGTTTTAATTATTTCTGTTTTATATAATCATTTGATTGTATATAAATTCCGATTTGTAGTCATAAAATTACACTTCTGCTGATTTAGTTAAAGTGTGTGTGCGTGTGTGTGTAACTATTGTAACAAACACTATAGATTTGCAGAGTTGTAGTACTTTTGGTACATATATTTTCGAGGACTACATTAAGTAAATAATTTTTTTAAAATATAACGCATTATTTCTCCAAGCTAAAATTTTCAGGGTTTGATTAGAATCAATTGAGGAGTATGCGTGTATTTTTGTTAATTTGGAATATTGGTGCAAAAATAGTGAAAATCACGTTACAAAATTAATTTCACAACTATACAAATGTTCGGCACCCTGTATAATAAAATTAAATTAGATCGGCAGAAACTATGCATCAAGACCTTTAAAATAAGGTATAGCTTTTTAAAATCCACCGTCGCGTTTTGATCCTACACCCGTTTCAATATAGCCTCCTCGGCACATTTTTCATGATTTTGAACATTTTAAAAAGCATATAACTCATTAAAAAAAATTTTTCTTTTTTTTCTGACAACCACAAATTAACCAGTGCTAGTAGTAGTGCAATATTGCCAAGTTTCAAAAAAAACTGAATCATCGATGTAAATTTTTTCAGAAAATCGTCCGGTTTGACATGGAATGAACGATATGCCGAACGATGTTTATTATTTTTATTTCGATGTTTTTTTCCACACACACAACACAGAAAGAATCGGTTTGAATTACAGAATACAACTTAAATTTTAAATGCCCATATATTTTATATTATCCTAGGAGTAACATGGTGCGACGTATTACAATGAATTTTTATCTAACCAATAAAACGATTTTAACAATGGAACGCCGCATTTGTTGCCAACCAAAAAGTTGAGGTACCGCGCACTACTAGATTCCGTTAGCGCAATCGAATGTAAGTTTGGAATTTCGGTACAGTGACTTTACTCAACAGCTTCGTTGCCACAACTGATTTTTGGGAACCTAATGATTGAGGTTGTATAAACTATCAAGTTGTCATCAGCTCAACCGAATATTGATTGGTTTGCTGCATTTTGCAGTAAATGGAACTGAATGTAATTAGCAAGATTAACCATTCTTACTATCTACTTTCAGTTCCATTTACTGCAAACTGATGTCCAGCCCCAATTACATTTTTTTTGTTTTTATATTTCTGGTTTCCATGTGCTAAATAGTTATGAGAACGAATGTATTTGTTGGCAACAACGAACAATTATATACAAAACTATTAGTTGTTATTACTTCATTATATAAGTACCACCGACTACTAAGTAATATGTACCATAAAATTATCACTGATATCATCTGATAGTATACCGTAGGGAATTTCCATCAATATAGTTAACATTTGGTGACAACAACAAATAATGAGAAGAAATCCCTGTCCAATACAACCCTAAACCTTGAAAGGCTATATCTGGAGAACTTATACCGATACGACGATAGTAGTTACTATGAAAAGATCCACACCCTGATAGAAAAGAGCCAGGTACCACGCCCCTTGACAAAAATATCATATTGGAGGATAACTAAGCTTCGACATGACCGAACTTAATTTGTCCAATTGTTTTCAATTGGAATTATTAAATTCCAAATGGATATTTTCGATTCCGAGTGAAATGTTTTAATTTCAAAATAGAAATTTCTATATTGAAATTAACTTTCTCAATTACAAATTTAAATAAAACGTTTCGCAGCGTCCGTGTGTTTTACATGATTTTTGCTGTAATAGCTTCAACCATGGTGCGCCATCGCACATGGGCGATTACCGAGCGACATCGAACCAAAAGGCCAAACCCAGCGGGTTTGTCCTTAAGGGGCGCTGACACACGAACGCTGAGATTTAAATTTCTATTTTGATATTAAAAAATTTCACTCGGAATCGAAAATATCCGTTTGGAATTTGATAAATCCAATTGAAAACAACTGGACAAATTAAGTACGGCCATGTGGAAGCTTAGTTATCCTCCAATATGAAAATGTTGCCAAGGGGGGAAGTAAAAATTCGAAGCGTTCTATATGGACACAACTTCTCCCATGCTCGGGGACCGAGGCCTACCTTAACCTCTGCTGATCTGTGGGTCACAGCACCCGGTTGCAGTGCAACCCCACGCTTAGTCGAACTCTTCCCGTGATTTGTGTTTTAAGCACAACCATCACTATACTCCCCGATGGGCGGCGGTTAGTAGTCAGGATAAAACAACAGTTCTGGGGGCTTCTGACTACCTGTTGTACAGGACTTTAGTCTTCGGTCAGACCTCGTAGCCGACCTGCTACTATTTTGCGATCCATAAAACTTGTCACCCAAAGCTAAAGACACCGGTCGTGAGATAGTATACATGCAGACACAAGTGCCTACATACTCGTATAGGTGTTACGGTCTGAAACCATGCTATTAATGGACATAGCTTCTTCACCGCTAATCTCTACCTATTCCGTTCGACGACGGTTAACGGAACTCATGTATAAAGGCTGGTCCCGACAGACCTCCTAAAAAGACCCGATGGTATATAATGACTGGGTGATGCCCCTCTGGCGAGAGAATATCTTGCGATACCCTACAACTGACTTTCTCATACCAGACCAATGATCCATAAGTTGCACAGACAACGAACAGACCGACGCAAGCGGACAAGATGAGGTGAAAACTCACCCTTTCTACCATCGATAGCCATAGTACTTGATTTGCGTCTTGTACGCAAGCCGCACTTCATCCAACCTAACAATGGGATGCCGGTTCGGCGACATTGCGCATTTCAGTCACATTGTCACAGACTTGTCCCTTGCCACCTCAATACCAACACGCTTACTTACCATGTCCTTCATCCTGAAGCCCAGCTGTTTCAACGCAGAATGAGATTGGGACTCAACAAGGATGAGCAAGTCATCGACGTACACGGAGAAAAAAAACATGGTTACTACATGGTCACGGCAATAATAATATGTTCTCTATAACAAAAGTATGTTCGTCGCAACCATAGCATTGTTAACTGAATTTATTTTTGACAATAGTATAATTGCTGCAATATTAATATTGTTAAAATGTAACAATAGTATTATTGCCAAATTTAAAAATGAAAATATGGTTATAGCAACAATATAATTATGGTTAGTGCGACAAAAGTATTGTGTTTTGCGTTTTATGTTAACAATGATATGATTAAGGCAATCATACTGTATGATTGTAATTTTTCTTCATTTAAATATGCTTTTTAGAACAAATGTTATTGGTACGGATCTAATGCAATAATAGTACTTTTTTATCGAAATTAAAATTTTTTAAACAAGCTGCTTTGGTTTTGTTTAACTGAAATATTTTTAACAAAAACGCTTACGTTTATTTAAACTTAAAAAAAACGTACTTAAACGTACTGTGAAATAAATCACTCCTATTATTTTGAATTTAATGAATTTTTGAATAATTTTCATAATTCAAATCTATTGTTGACAACTTAAACCAATTCTAATAAATTATGCATAATTCTGTGTGATCATACTATGGTTGTAGGGATCATAACATGGTTGCGTGTGAATCATACTATGGTTGTGAGGACCATACTATGGTTGTATATGAAACATGCTATGGTTGTGAGGATCATACTATGGTTGTGGAGATCATAGTATGGTTATGTGTGAATCATACTATTGTTGTGAGGACCATACTATTATTGTAGCACCACCATATACCCAACAATAGTATAATCCTCTTTGAATATTGTCATCACAACCATACTTTTTTTCTGCGTGTAGGCACAAGCCTTACACTCGAGATTGAGGTGCCGCAAAAACGGGCCAATCATGAGGTTCCAATTAAATGGACCAAGTATGCAGCCCTGCGGACAACCGCGGGCAACATTGATCCAAACATGATCGGAAGCACCCACTGTACACGCCCTTCTTCCATAAAATAACTCGTCCAGAATCCTACTTTCTGACCGCTTACCTTAATCAACCGAGCAAGCACATTGGTCCAGCTAATCAAAGGCACCCTTAAAAACAATAAACATGCCTAACACACACTTCGACCTCGTTTGAATCCAAACTACCATTTGCATTTAATCCCATTCAAACTCTCCTGAAGCCTGGATACCATAATCCTCTCCAGCACTTTTCTAATTGCTCCGCACTCTATCAGGCGGTTTCAGGACGACTGCGACCCTGGCAGTCTTCCAATCGCGTATAAACGTTCCCACCACTACACATTTTCCAAGCAAGTAGTCAAGAATGACCTTCCAGATGCTTTAAAACATCCATCTGGTCATACCCGGGCACTTTCGAGGTCGAACTGCAGCCATGCCCTGACTCCAGTCTTTTCAATTCCGGGGCCACAACCACATTCTCCTGTGGAGGTGGAGTCTGCAACTCCGTCCTTGGGAAGAACTCGTTCATAAGAGCGGAAACAGACTCAGACCAGGAAGTATCACCGACCCTAATTCCTGATATATCAACCGACCTGCCGTTGAACCTACAGAATAAAACTTTTTCCAATCCGATTTTAGTCATAGTTACTTACCTGCTTTAAGTTTATGGTTTTAGCATAATTTTCGTTGTTTCGACAAAAATTTAAACGGAGCCATTGGACACATCTTGCACCCTCCCACAGTCATTAGTTAGTATGATTACTAGCCATGTTTGTGTATGTTTGTATGTGTGTGTGTGTGCTGTCAATAACGTGTACCTGCATTCAAACACACTCCCGCTGCAGTGGTACGGTGTTGAATAGAACATGACAGGGTGTAAACGACATAATGTAAAGTATGAAATTGCCACTTGACATAGAGTACACAAATATTAAGTTGGACGTGTGTTTGTGTGTGATTATAGACTTAGTATCCCTGCAAACAGTTGGACGATGTGGAGGATAAATGCACGAGGCAAAGAATTGGCGATTCATCCTGACGATCAATGGCGCCAACATTGCTTGGGAAGAAGAATATCGAATATCCACACTTAATAACCTTCCGTTGGTTACCCATTTCATTTAATAACACAAATATGTTTTTTCAAAAAATGTCACTTGCTTTAAATTTCCCTTGCTTAATGAATCCAACACTATACCAGAGCAAATTTGCGTAGCGATGTCACGGAAGAAGGTTTATAAGGTTCGGCGTGCCTTTTGCTTAGGAATAGCCGTTAGATATGCTAATATTTCTGTAATTACCCATCGAGGTAATTAACCATATTCCTATAATTACCTGTATATGGTAATTACCCGTGTTCGTATAATTGTCCTTACGAGGTAATTATGCGTGACCTTACCTTACCTTACAGGACCCTACCTTACCCGGTTATTTACCAAGAAATCTTGAGATTTGTAAAGAGGTAATTAAGCGGGTTTAACTGTGTTGTGATCGGATGGGCAGTAGATACGGTCGCGCTTTGACCCGCATTTGGAGCCAACATCGCTCGGGAAGAGAAAATTCGCGATGAGTTCGCGGTTCGCCCCGGATGAACATTAGGTCGAATAGTGTGGGTAGAAGAATTCGCGACGCTTTCGCGTTTCGTCCAGGGCTACATAACAGTCAAAGAAAATAGAATTATTCGTTATGAAATTTAATAGTGTTGTTGCAATAAGTATACACGCAGAGAAAAGATATGGTTACACTATGGTCACCGTAACACTAATATGTTCTCTACAATAAAGGCATGTTCGTCGCAACCATAGTATTGTTTTTTGAATTTTATTTTGACAAAAGTATGATTGCGACAATATTGCTATTGTTGAAATGTAACAATAGTATTATTGCCAAATATAGAAATGAAAATATGGTTGTAGCAACCATTCAAACATGGTTGGTGCAACAAAAGTATTGTTGTTTAAAATTTACGTTAACAATAATTTGATTACGGCAATCATACAGTATGGTTGCGACTATGGACATAACAAAACAGGTTTTATAGAGCATACATGGATGTGTGTGCGTTTTTTTTTATATACAAAAAAACACATACACACGATACAGTGAATGGTTGTTGTCCATTAAAAAAATAACAACAATCGGAATGTAGTTCAAGGGACTTTTATTGTGTTTTCTTTGTTTGGTGAAATACTCTAATACCGACTGGTTCTCGTTTATTTAAAATCTGCCTGCACTTAAGTATATAGCCATTGATCATGGTTTAATCACATTCGTTACTTGGTGTCTACGGATGGTGAAGTAGCATTCACCCCTGCTGGCAACTAAAAGTATTTTCGACTGCCGTTGGAATATATATTTTTGTTTCTTGAATGAAATGTTTAATAAAAACATGGCATCAAATCTGGCTATGAACTAATAGTAATGCAATTTAAAATAACATACAAGTACTTAATAAAAATTTCTATTTTTTAAAACCAAAAATAACCAATCCTAATAAATAAGTTTGGGGATTATAGTACGGTTAAGTGTGAATCATACTATGGTTGTGTGGATCATAGTATGGTTGCGTGTGAATCATACTATGGTTGTGATGATCATACTATGGTTGTATGAGAAACATACTATGGTTGTGAGGATCATAATATGGTTGTGGTGATAATAGAATGGTTGGTGAGGATCATAGTATGGTTGTGGCGATGATAGTATGGTTGAGTGTGAATCATACTATGGTTGTGGGGATCATAGTATGGTTATGTGTGAATCATACTATTGTTCTGAGGATCATAATATTGTTGTGTGACAACCATATACCAAACAATAGTATGATCCTCTTCGAATATTGTCACCCCAACCATACTTTTTTTTCTGCGTGTAGGGTAATCCATCTAGAGGTATTTTTTCAGAACAAAAAAAATATAAAAATTCAAATCAAGTGTGAAATCTTTATTGGTACATAATTTGAAAGGACATTTTATGCCATTTATTTATTGAATATAATTTCCTTCAAATGTTAACCGATATCATGGAGCGATAGCGAGCACCATTAACGGTTACGTTCCGGCCATCACCATTTTTGAAAAAATATGCACCGATGATTCCACCATCTTATAAACCGCACCAAACCTTCGTTTTCTCTGGCAATTTTGTTTATTGACTTTGCCGTTGAGCCAGAAATGGGCCTCATCACTGAACAAAATTTTTGTCGAAAAAGTTGGTTACCAAACGTTCATTTCCATAATTCAGTTGCACAAATTGGAGACGTTGTTGTGATGTAAGTCTTTCCATGACAAAATGGCAAACAATACTGAAAAGAAACAAAAATAAAGTTGAACACAACTCACGCGTAATCGGTAAAAAACATCTATTGAAAAAAATACCTCTACGTATATTGTGATCGCAAGGGCGGAAGAATGAGCGATGCATACGCGATTCATTTTGTCGATCATTTTTAACGGAAATAGTTTGATGCAGGGAAGAACAAACAACCAAAAACAGCATTATGGTTTCTGTTTTGTTGTAGTAGTTGGAAGCAACGGTTTGTTTCTTTTGTAAGAGCGAGATACGAGTATTTAGATACAAATAAAAAATGTCCAAGAAAACTACAAGAAAAAAAGTAGGAGAGAAACTGCAAAATTAGTTGATACATTTTTCATTTATCTAAAGAATTTACATTAAATTCGGAACTGAATTATTATTATTATACAATTAACTTCTTCTTTGCCACCAATAATTTTGTAATACTGCTGACTCAAAAATTGACCGCGGACCACAGCAACACATTGTCCACGCCAAATAAAGTGTAGGCAAGCGATCGAAGTCTCGCATATATTTTCATTAAATGGTAACGTTTCTTAAACATTTCACTTAAGTTTATATATAAATAAACTTTACAATATGATCCTATTACTGTACACTGAATCGTGAATTCTTCCATTTACATGAACTTATTTCTCGACTATATTTTATTTTAACGAGAGTCGTATTGAATGTGTGTGAGTAACCTTTAATATAAATCAGAAAAACTATCGACGAATCATCTGAAGGATAATTAAAATCGCGGCAATCATCATTGGCGAATTATGCGCGAATCCCCATCTAGTGTGGCTGTCCGGTGCAAAGCTATTCTCCTAAGTGAATCGCCTGTTACTCCTCCATGCGATTCTGGGGCGAGTTCCTTAACGAGTAATGTACGTGTGTGTTTGTCCGGTGCAAAGCAAATCACCTAAATTAATCGCATGTTTTGCTTCCGGACGAATCACCCAAGATTCACAAAGATGAGTCGCTTCGCCGCGATTAAATTCATCTCCCAGATGAGTCGCTGATGATTGATTTGCTGTCAAAAATGTTTGCTGGGATATGTGAAATACACAAACACTAACTTTTATTATGTACATAAACACTAGGAATGATTTGTATGTACGTACATTAGGGCGGCACTGAATTTGTAACTCTATGGTCCACCATTTTCGAGTTTAAATATTCTGCTGACTCTTGGTATTGATTGATTGGGCATCAATAACAAATGTTTAAAGCATCAAATGTGTATGTGTGTATTTCCCCCAAACCCCCCATAATTCCGCAGGAACCAAGGAAAGCCTACCTTCTTTGTAGTGTCAACAACATCGTTGTTCTGTAAATAAAAACTTTGAAATCATCGACATAAGTGAGTGCATGAACGATAGCAAATGTTCTCGTACTGAAAACATCAGTCGGACTGTCTATCAATATGGTAGGAATTGTTTCAGTGAGTCGCGTTTGCCTTTACCCATCGGCTTTATATTCGTATACAGTCAACTTGCGGCAACGTAAACAATCTAAAACATGAACCATCCAGAGTCATGAATACCATAGTATAGACTACGCATATTTCCATCCATTGGACAACGTATTTTTGTTATTTGCTCAAAACAAAATGATTTTTTTATATATGATTTTTTTTTATTCAATAAAACATTTGTTTTTAAGATACTGGAAATTGAATTTAATAATAGAAGTTCATTTCAGTGAAAAAACATCACTATCTCGCTTTAAAATTTCGGGATCCGAAAACGTGAATGAAATCGCAAACGTGAAGAAATAGTTCACGTTTTCGCTCGTTGAGTGTATATAGATCGTAAAATTTGTAGAGACAACTACCATGCACCGCATGGTGTGTGTATATGTTTTGTTTTTGGTATGACTAAAAAAGTGTTATGCTGAGTTCGTAGTCACAATCTTACGATATGATTGCAGTGCTTATATTACTGTTAACTCAATACCAAAAAAAACAATACTCTTGTCACTGCAACCGCATTTATATGGTAGCTAGAATCATATTTTCATTTCTAAACTTAGCACTAATACTATTGTTGCATTTTAACAATATTATTATTGTTAAAATGCAACAATCATCATACTATTCTCAAAATTGTTCTCTATCATACTATTCTCAAATTGTTGCCATGACCATAAAGTAACCATATCTTTTCTCTGCGTGCGAGAGCAGACCAATTGCCATATTATTTGTTGCAATAGAACGACCTTGGTAGTTGACGGTTTTATTGTGGCTTAGAATGAATATACTCGTATCGTTAGACTCAGGAATACATTAATTTAATGACGCAAGTATAGATATTACCTACCACTACAGGAGACGATGAAAAGGATTTCTATGGTGTAGATGTAAAAACTCCGGTATTTCAAAGACTATACCCAAATATGATTGAATTCGTGCAGGCGATTGCGAAAACCCCAAGCATTTTGGTTCAATGCGGCAACTCCTCATCATCTATTAAGATTGGACCAGCACGACTTGAGCTCCATTTGATTATATGTACAGCGTCAAATAAAGCAACGAGAGCACCCACCCTAATGTATATTTACTTATGTATGTGTGGGTGTGTATCTGTTCGGTAGGTTGTCATCACGTGCGCAGTGAATTGGAAAATCGAGCTATTGAACTGAAAATAAGTACCTACACTTAACAAACATACGCACAAACAGACAAACACTTTTACATACATATTTACATGTTAACAAATAAACCAATTATGTACACACACATTCACACCTTTTAACAATTGCCACACTTGTACACTCTCACATACTTATCCGGGGAGGAACTGTCCAGGCCTGCAAACAAGAAACAATGTAAAAGACAATCTTTGACCTTTCAAGCACTTCCCCTCCCACAGACGGGAATCTAACAATAAACAAGATATGGCATGCTTCACTTCGGAAAGTTGCTACATGTAGATGTAAGAGACAAAATGCCCTTACAAGCTAGACAAACCAAGAAATTACTGCCTACAAACTGTTCGCGTAGTATCGTCTGTTTTCTAACACTAAAACTTCTAATGCTAAGGTCTGCTATCTGCTCACCTTAAGACCTTCGGACCCTAGAATCGCACTTGATTAAAGGCCTGTCAGACCTATCCTGCCGCCAGTGTGCTAGTATCTGGTCTATGAGCGTGTGAACGATGGAATACCACAAATTACTTCTGAAGTTAAAAAGAATATTTTATTCTTTTTAAAATTTTGTTCAAACACACACACATACTGGTTAGCGCAAAGCATCCCCCAACTTTTTGTTTACAACTTTTTATTAAAGCTAACAATTAATAACAAAAATGTCAAGTACACAAATAGGGGAAATTTTATGAAAAGAAATACTCGTATCTAGCAAATGGTGGTAATTTTATGCTTCTCCCATTTGCATTTTTGTAAGACATTTTTTTCTTACGCTGCGTGTTTTTCAACTTCCGGTAGCCAAAAATCCATTGTAAAAATTGTCCAAAACATACAAGCAATATAGGGCAGAACTTTTTCATGTCCACACTGTAATATTATTACGCTTCTGTACATTTTCAACATATTTTTCACTGATTTGCAGACAACCGGAAGTAAAGAAAAACCCAACGTAAGAAAAAAAGCTTCTGTGCCCAGACCTTGATGCAGAATTTTTGTATTTTGTTTGGGCATATATTTTTTTATAAAAGGACAACTTACGAGTATTCATCATCTTTCTATTTTACGCGTTTCAGAAAAAACTTTAATTTTTTGTCCTGCTCGACAACGTTGAATATATTTGAGCCAAAGGTGTTAGACAGCGCTACAAAATGTAATGCTTAATTTGTCGTTGGTCCTGTTTTTTTCTAAAAAGAAAATAAATTGGGTTTTTTTCAAGGGGGGTTTAAAAACTTAAAAAAGCAAAACTGCATTTTTGACTTTACTAATATTAGTGCTGGTTTGGAACGAATTGGCCACTGGGATCTCAAAATGCTCGTTTCTTTCTTAAAATTCCAAACAATTAGCAACAATTATTTTGTTCGGCATAAAACTGATTTACTTGCAAGAACATCATTGCCATTATTTCATTCGTGTGGCTGTCTTGCTAGCTTCTCAATAGCGGTTGACATGATACCCAATGTTTAATGATAGTGATTACGTTCTCCGACTGCATGAGTGGCTTGCTTCATACACGCTTTAAGGTCTAGAATCATAAACGGATTGTTCGCATTACAACTTTCAAAAAGTCGAACGGCGACATATTTCTCCGCCAAATGTTGCATCCCATCCAAATGTTGCAAGTAGAAGTTCTTTTTTTGGCGTGGACTGTGTGGCCTTCAATGTCCGGCCATAATAAATGGGTTATTGTGTTCATCGTTAATCAAAATAGCATTTCTTACACCATTACCAAGAAAACTGTCTAGAGTATCCAAAACCGAAAACCTACATTTCGGTTTTTATGTCCAAACCTGACAGTCGGTTTCCTAAAAATGGCCAAAACCCGGCATGTCGATTAACCCAGTTTCTTGCTGTCAGATTTTTGGGTTTTCGATTTTCTGTTGTTGTTGTATGTCAAATCAAAGTAAATTCACAATTTCACGATCGGAATACGTTGCTAGTTTTTGAGCTAGACCTAACTTTAAGGACACCGATGTACCTAACTTTAAGGACACCGATGTACCAGCTGTTGCGATAAAAGTGATATATAAGTATAAAAGCCAATCTTTATAAAATTTACAGAAGTGAGTTTTTTTGGACAAGGGACGGAGGTTGTTGGCTTTTCAGACAATCGGCTAATATTTAGATATATTTTCCACATATTTATTCGATTTTATATTCTTGAAGCCACACATTACATCCATCTTGATGAAATTTGGCGCAGATCTTTACGGTCGAGTTTTCAGATCAGATAAAAATGCGTCATACCGATCTACGTTTTTAAAAATAGCCCTAGCTATGCCAAAGGTACATACACGCAGAAAAAAGTATGGTTGTGGTGACAATATTCGAAGAGGATAATACTATTGTTGGGGGTATGGTTGCTGTACAACAATATTATGATCCTCAAAATAATAGTATGATTCAAATACAACCATACTATGATCCTCACAACCAATAGTGTGACTCACACATAACCGTGCTAAGATCCCCACAACCATATTATGATCGCACGGAAATATACTATGGTCCCCAATATTATTTATTGGAATTGGATTAAGTTGTCAACAATAGATTTGAATTATGAAAATTATTTAAAAATGCATTAAATTCAAAATTATGGAAGTGATTTATTTAACAGTAAAAAATCAGTTTAAAAAAACTTAAGCGTTCTTATTAAAAAATATTTCAGTTAAACAAAGCAATAGCAGTTTTTTTGAACATTTTTAATTTCCATATAAAAAGTACTATTATTGCATTCGATCCGTAACAATAAAATTGTTTTTAAAGCATTTTTAAATGAGGAATCATAAAGTATGCTTGCCATAATCATATTATGTTTAACATAAAACCCAATACTTTTGTCGCACCAACCATATATATATTGTTGCTATAACAATATTTTTATTATTAAATTTGCGAATAATACTATTGTTATATTTCAATAATATTAATATTGCGGCAATCATACTATTGTCAAAATTAAATTCAGTAAACAATACTATGGTTGCGACGAACATACTTTTATTGCGAAAAATATATTATTATTGCCGTGACCATATAAAAACCCTGTGTTTTCTTTGCGTGTATAACGACTCTGAACCAACCATATTAACTTTGATAAAATTTGGTATAGTATATAACGATGGACAAACAACCAATCTTGGATCGATTTGGATCATAAATGGTCAAGCCCAAAATATGGCTTATAATTTACATGGTCATATGACTTTAAACAATATATTTTCCATTTTTTGACAAAAGGCTTAAATCGAAATGTATGTTTGTGTCGGTTTTTTGCTTTTAAAAAAATCCAACAGTCGATTTTTTAAATGCTAATTTTCTCAAAAAACCCCGTATTTTAGACACTCTTGACGACCACGTACGGTGTTTTCGATTCCCTGATGCGGCAGGTTTGCTTTTTAATATAACCGCAAAGATAAAAATGCGTTACTTAAGAAAGGACGCTTTTTGAAGCAAAAACTGGGCAGCGATAACGAAGCGGATGGTCGTATATCTTCCATTAATGATTCGATGGCGTGTGGATCTTTCAAGAGTGAGTCGCACATTCTTGCATGTGTCATGTACTTTTTGCATAAACGTGAGTACAAACGGACAAAGATTCTTTTTCACAAACACATTGAATGGGCTGCACAAAATGGACTTTGGATATAAACCTGCATTATTATCTAACTTTTATTATTTATTATTATTATCTCAATCGTATGCTTCTGACTTTCTATCAAAATTTCGATCGGGAAAGAGCTGTCCCTGTAAATGACCATAAGATTAAAAAATACCCCGATAAATGTACCACCCTTCGTTCGGTGCCATCTTTTACCAGTAGGTCCCTGTCAGTCGCCATTTGTTCCAAAACAGGAAGCCACATATGCGATCTTGTAGCGCCGGTTGTTCTTATTCGTGACCTGCACTACGATTACTACAGAAATAGATGGTCAAAATTGACTAAGATGATGCCTCCGCTTGTTGGGGTTACAAACATCATCAAAAACGCTTATTTTCCTCAAAATCCCAACAAAAACATATTCTCTGGAACACATATTCAAAAAAAAACAAAAATTACGGATGGTTTAAATTAAAATTTTCTTTAAACATATTCTAATTTTTTTTTGTTATTTTCGAATGTATACATGTTGAAAATAACAAGTCAGGTATACGTCGAGGTAATTAAAAGTATGCCTAGATCGACTACTTCTAACCTATGTTGCAATTCTGATCTTGTTCCTGTGTCCTTTAGTTAGTAACGCCAAAGTTCCTCATTTTTTTTTTTGGACTGATCTCACTGCTTTTTGTACTCCGTTTTTGAACCGCTGTTAAAATTTAGTTTCTTCCTAAAAATTGTATTTCCTTTGTGTAATTTTCAGTAGATAGATAATGAACACATCGATTTTCCATGATATAAACAGATTTAAAAATAAACGTACTTCAAACTGAGCCATAATTTCTTTTATTTAAACATTCCATTGATTGTGGCAATGAGGAAACAAAAAACGACTTTCCCACTCGATGTGCGTTTTGTGGTTCGCCCTGAGGATTGACTAATTACGCATATCGGAAAACACATTCCACTGACGCGTTTATGTAAACACATCCATCCGTTTAGCTAAACGTCCCTAGGAGTTAGTATGTACTTATACATACGTATGTCGGCTTTCAGCTACGTATGCGCACACATAGACACACATGTGTACTACTCGTACATTTTAGTCTGTATAGATATTTAAATTTTCATAATTTTTGAAAATAGCCACAGGATATAATTTGGAATGCCTGCTGTGTTACCCCGAGACCACAGGTAGCTCAGTTTTGTCATTCCGTCTGTCACCACCATCCCTGTATTTGCATAAACATCTCGTCCGGTGTGTGTGTGTGTGTGTGTGTGTGTGTGTGATTGAATGTCGATACAGATTTTATGGAATAAATACCCACATTAACACATATTTACAATACATTCAAGCGTATTTATGTATTCATAATCGTCTGGTTAAATGATGAATGAAGTTTCCGGCCGCACGTTGAAGACATATTTTGTTTTAATATCCTATGGCGACACATGCGTAAAGACATACTAGGGTGGCCAACAGAGCGTCGTGGGTGAAAATGTCTTAATATTTTAAACAAGGTAGAAAATCACTTATCTACAAGATGACGGAAGTTCTTACCCGCACGTTACCAATCACACTACGATGGTCGAATAAAAGGTTCAGAATATGTTAGGGAGTTTTTTGTTCGATAGTTAAAGAACAATTTTTGCGAGTCAGTTTGAAACAGAACTAGTAAAAACGTCGTCGACCAGGCTGAACCTTATACTTATATATCGTCACAAGACAACAAAAGCACAAGAAAACTGTTTTATGAGCTATTTTGGCTTCTTCTTTAGACAAAACTTAAAAAAACTCTATATGTGACAGCGCATAGAGAAAGGGACCTAAGGGTAAAAAAATCAATTTTAATTTTTTTTCTTTTCTTGATGTGGACAACATCTGAGCAACGAATGAGACCGATCCCATGCCGCAAAAGTGTTCCCTCCCAGAGATATGCGCGTTTTATGAAAGTGCAGTCGACGATTCTAAGCGCAAATAAAAAGGGACCTAATCTTTAAAATGGCTCTCCTGAACAAAACTTTTCATCAACTTTTCACTTTTTTTTGTGGACAACATTTGACCATCGAATGAGACCGATCCCATACCCCAAAAGTGTTCCCTCCCAGAGATATGCGCGTTTTATGAAAGTGAAGTCGACAATGGCTCTCCTGAACAAAACTGGTTTTTAACCTTAGGTCCCTTTCTATTTTGCGCGTCCCATATTCGTGGACGTTTTTTGGGCGACATGAGCCCAACCGTGCTGCATCTATGCTCTTTTTTGAGGTATGTAGTGCGCCCCCTCTTAAAGTACCAATTCTTACCATTGTCCTTTTACAAAAATTATGATGTGTAAAAACTGTACTTAAAAAAGTGTACTTTTTCCCGAGGTGCATTCAGTCCCTTTAAGGCCAATTTTTCTGTTTTGTGGGCCGATTTCGACTATTTACAATCCTAAACAGCTCATGACCTCATCATGCTAAATTTCGGAATCCTAGGTTGATTCGTTTGATTGCTATGGTGCTTTTCACAGACACACGGACGGACGGGCGGACCGAGTCGGTCGTAAAATACTATAAAGGGTCTCAGATCAGTAATTCGTTATGTTGCAAACGGAGAGCCAAATGTAGTATAACATCCACTCTTCGTGGAGGGTAGAAAAAGCAGACCATTCAAAGATACAATACAAGAGCATAATTGTAATGAACTTCGAAATTATATAGGATCAAATGCTTTTTTAGACATGCCTGAAATCGAACCGATAGTCTTTTATTTACAAATGTTGTTGTCTCGTCGTATGTAGAATGCTTATATTAAAAATTATAGATTTTTTAACCCTACACCACATTGTGGTACAGGTTATTACGACTTAGTTTCTTAGTGAATGGAGGTAGACCCTATGTTATGTATTCCGATCGACTAAGAATCACTATCTGATTCCATTGAGCTATATCCGTCCGTCTGTCCATCTATCGTTGTAATCAAGGTAAAGATCGCAGTTATGAACAGATTTGGTTAAGTCTTGGTACATTTTTAAGTTTGTGCCAAGGACAAACCCTATTGAAATTGGTCTACATCGGTCCTTATTTTGAAATTGATCCTAGGTTTTACCTAATTTCAGAACCGATTTGAGGTCCTGCAGCTCTAGAAGCCACAAATTATACCCGATCAGGCCCAAATTTAGTATGGTACTTTATATGTGAACCCACACAAAGGCCCTACTATATTTTAAAATCTGCAGTTTTAGAAGACTCATTTTGCATTAGATTCCTACCAAATTTCGCATAAAGCGTAACAAGTGACCAACAACAATGGCCTGTAACTCAGACCATATTGGTTCATGTTTTCGAATAGCCCCAACACAAAGGTCCCTCCCGATTAAAGGTCCTGCAGCTTTTGACGCTACAAATTTTACCCCGATCAGTTTACTTCCCTGCTTATCCAAACTATTTGAAAAAGTTCTCCTATCAAAAATTAAACCGTTCCTCATGACAAACAATACTCGAATAATGCCAGACCATCAGTTTGGAAAAGGTCGATTATGACGTGAACAGTGTGACATGGAGCGCTATTCTGCTAATTCAAAGGTCATGCAAGTCTCATTTTTAGCAAAATGGGCCAAACATTGAATGGCATAGCCTCAAAATCCGCCCCAAACTATCACTCTTTGGGTTTGCTAGTTAAAATAGACGAAAACGTTAGTGCGCATCTTTAGAAAAAATGATATTTCGATCAACAACATGTCCGTTTCGATAAACTGTACAGGATGGTCGATTTGAGCTTTATCGGAAAACCAAAAACAGATTTGTATAAAAATCATTTTGGGAATGCTGTTTCTTGAGTTTAAAGTGTGCGTATTAAGTGTTTTCTGTGTTTATTGTGTTTCAATTTTGTCTTTCTAGTGATTGTGTACGATACAAACGAATGTGGAAAAATAAACCCCGAGAATGTGTGCGTTACTGAGTGCTGTTCTTCTACATTATTGCAAAGAAGAAGCACACCCCCATCTTATATAATTATAATTTATGTGGCGTTTACACCACAGTCATTTTTCGCTCTCATTCGTAATTCAACCCCCAATTACATTGAGAATTCAAAAATTCAACATACAAATGGTAGAAGGCCAATGTACGCGCCATGCGGCGCGTCGCGGCAGTCAGTTGTATAGTTTTCCGCCTGAAATTTGTTTAGGTAAGCCAATAAACGCGGCATATTTAAGGCGCCAAATCTCAAAATAAAATTAAAAGTGATTTGCTTACATCAAAAATTAAAAAGTTGCGATACATCTTTTGAGAAAAAAAGTAAAAATCGATGACGATTTTGAAGTTTTTTTTATTTTCTGCAGGGGAATGCCAATTGTAACTTCACCTCCAAAGGGTGAAGTTACAATTGGCATTTTTCATATCGTTTTGCTTTATTCTGTTGTGTTTTATAATAATTTAATTAAAAAAAAACAATTGCCAAGTCCAACATAAGCGGCGCCGTAAAAATGTCAAACAAATTTTAACTTCGCTGCGCCACCGCCTTGTACGGTATTGGCAGATGCCAATTTTTGTAATATTTTTTAAATTTTGTCCGGACATTTTTTAAAACATAGCTTATTTATTGAAGTGGCAATGTAGTCTCACCGCACCGTAGCGCATGTCGCTTACATGGGCCTATCACCGAAAATTCCGAGAGCGAATTACGTTGAAGGTAATTCAATTTGAATTAACTTCTTAAATTTTCTACTTACCTTTAGAGCTCATAGCGAAATTAAAAAAAAAGAAGAATTCAGTTCTATAGATTAAATAAAAAAGAGGAATTGTAATGTAAAAAAACACATATTTTTTCTTTGGAATACCAAAGCAAAAGCAACTGTCAAATCGCATTAAGTACGTACGTGTAGTGTAAAAAGAGTAATTTGCGCAAGCAATTCAGTGGGCGAATTAGGTAATTCGCGATGTAGTGTTGACATGGCATAACTCGCGTTAGTATTTTAAGGAGCGAATTAGGTAATTCACGATGTAGTGTTATCTTCTATGCTTTAAAGCCCAAACTGAGCACCGGTAATGAAGAGCATCCGCTATGTTATCGCTTTACAGTGTGACCTTACTTTGCTGAGCTGTTCGCACCTTGGAGTGAATAATGCAAGCCCTTGTATTAAATTCTGGATGGTGTGGAATGTTGAGTTATTGAAATTTGTTACTGCCGCTTTTAGGCACTGAACCCTCTAGAAATAGAGATTCATATGTTTGACCAGTTTTTTTGACTTTTCCACTATATAACATTAGAAATTAAATTGAAAAGTAGTTGTGCTTGGAAGTTGTAGCCTTAGACGCATTAAACGTCCCAAAAATGGAGTGTAATGTTCGGGGACATATGGGTATTCAGAAACGGAAACATTTTTTTACAAATCTAAATTTGTAACTTTATTTAGGATTAGGGTTAATTTTTCACTCGGGCCGATCCATATGAACTGAGAAGAAAAATAACCTTATATAAATTCACTTTAAACATAAATAAACAAGATTTGGAGTCTACGTTATATAAGGTTAATTCAAACATTTTGTTGTTGGCTGGTTTTTAACAATAATAATAGTTAATTAAACTATTCTATGGTTGCATTTTTTAACCATGAAAATTGGTAATTTTAAAATAATTACTGATGTTTTAACAATTCATTGCTTAGTTTTTTAACCATTAAAATTGTCATTATTAAAATAATTATTGTTATTGTAACCATGGAAATTGTTAATATTAAAATTCATAGTTAATTTATTGAAACTATACATGTTCAATTTAACAATGAAATTGTTAATAGTAATAACTATTAAGATTGTTATAGAAATCATTCTTATTGTTAAGTTAACTTATTATTGGTTACCTCTTTTAACCAGAAAAACTCATATAGTTACTATTACAATTTTTAATATTAAATTAACGCTTATTATGTTAACAGTTATCCGGTCTTTTTTAATTATTATGACTTGAATAGATTTAATTCTGGTTCGAGACATTGTTGTTTCTTTTTCAGAATCAACCAAAAAATTGGTGAAATTTATTGGCTTCCGTTGCCAGACAGACTGTACAGCTGTTTCTAAACCCGTCAAGGTTTTTCTTCAGCAGTCTTGGGCAACGATTACTTCGGCAACAAATCAAATGACTTATACGGGAGTCCCATTATGATTAATGAGAATTACTCTTTGCGTATAGTCTTCGAACTTTGCAAAAAGCAATGATATTGCGCTATTAAGTTTGTACAGCTTTGGTGGTGGTTTTTTAAAAGAGCGAGATAAATTGTCTTATGATCTATCTCACAATTACAAACGTTCAGATCAGAGAAGAAAGGAAAAGGAGTGGGGGGATAAGACAGCTGCAATCGTTGCAACTTCGTGTAACTTAATTCTGAATCTCGTATAACACAAAGCAGATCAAAAACTTCGGTACAACAGAGCCGAATGATCTTTAAATTTTTGTTTAGGTGTGCCTTTTCCTTGAAAAAAAAAATAATGTTAACTCAACTATTTTGTATGTATATTTGACCTTATATAACGTTATTTTGTCTTCGTTATCAAACATTTACCATGAAAAATTTAACCAGACCAAAATCATTGTATTTTCGGCTCAGTGTTGAACAAAAAAATGGCCTCCTTCAACTAGAACATTTGGGTATTAAAAAACAACAAAACGTATAATTCGACGATTCGACCATATTTGAGGCCTTGACCCATAGGTTTAAATATGGTTCATAGAGTCCCAAAAATGTAAAAATGTCAAAGCTTGAACCAACTCTATTAACCAAATACCCCAATCCTGTCAATGCCGAACTTCAACGCAATCCATGGTGGAAAGTCAAAAAGCTTCGACTCGGCCGACCGAATTGTATTATTTTTATTTTCTTCGTTAGAATCGGGTGCAATATGTCACTTTGTCTAAAAGGCTTATGGTAACAATATCATTAATCAGAAAAAGAGATGGACTTATAGTAGAAAGATACCAGAGTTATGCATTCTTATAAGTTCTAAAATACTTATGTTCCCACTTTATCTATTTCTTTGCAGATAACGGTTTCCCACCGGAGCAACAGGATAGTGCCATACTAAGTAAGTACTCAACACGGATGTCCAGTTTTTTTACTTGGGATATTTACTAGTTTAAATCAGCAGGTCTATGACGATCGTTCTTCAATGTTTCCATATTTAGACTCATTAGACAAACAGGAGGATACGAGTAACCTTTTGGCGTCATCAGATGACATTTCTGCAACGGATTGTTTGAGAATCATAATATTGTTGTGACACACCCATATACCCAACAATAGTATGATGCTCTTCGAACATTGTTACCCCAACCATTTTCTCCCTGTTCCTAGATTTAGATCACCACATTAAAGTTACATAAATATTATTACACACGTTTTATGCTGTAAAATAAAAAGTAATGAATGTTTTGGACCAAATATTTTTTAATATATTTATTGCTGTATATTGTATCCAAAAATAATCTACTTATTCGAAATGTCCGCCTTTTGCCTTTACACACGCCTTAAGTCGCACTGGCCAATCGTCAATAGCTGCACGATCCTCGTCCATTGTAAAATTGGCCACAGCTCGAACCAAAGCAGCCTTAAGAGATCCAACGTTGGGGTATCTTTTGTGGCAAACCTTGTCCTCTAAAACCGTCCACAATTTGTAATCCAATGGGTTCAAATCTGGACTGCCTGAGGGCCATTCTTCAGAGGAAACGAACGCTGGTAAATTGTTTCGAAGCCGGGCCTCGGACGTTTTAGCCTTATGGGCCGGCGCAGAGTCCTGCTGGAAAGTCCATGGCTGGTTTTGGAACAGGGAATTGTTAAGAGGCTTCACAACAGCTTCCAAAACGGATTCTTGATAAACTTTGGCCGATGTTTTGTCACCTTGTAAGAAGAAATACAGGTCAGTGACCCCATCGTAAGAGACACCCCATCAAACCATGACTGAAGCTGGGTGATGACCCTTTTCCACCCTTGGGATCAGTTCAGATGCTTCCTTAGATGACCGCGCATTCTCATCATTTTGCTTGTTAAATTTTTCCTGAACAGTAAAAATTTTTTCATAGGTGAACAAAATTTTTCTGTGCAAGTTATCAGCGTGCTTCACCAAAAGACGTTTGCATTTTTCAATCCTATTTTTTTAAAGCTGCAGTCAATAAATGTCCGGTACGTCGTTTGAAAGCCCTAATTCCCAAGTCTTTTATTAATGATTCGACTCATGGACTTTTGCGTGATATTCTTCTCACGGGCCATGGTTTTCTGTTTTCGGAGCGAATTTCTGTGAATTCTTGATTTAACGTGGGCGGCCCGACCGGTGGCGGTCTTTTACATCTCCAATCTCCTCAAACAGTTTTATGCAAAATCCAGTTACAGACTAACGCTATTGAGGTTAGCTTTCAAAACCCATATGACATTAACGGGGAATGTTCAGTTCTACTATTAAAATGGGTGTATTTAATGTTGTAACAGTATTTATGTCCCTACTAAGTATTTGCAGCTGCAACCAAAGACGATGAAATGTACAAGATGGGCGATGTGCTTCTTCTTTGCAATAATGTAGAAAACCACACTTCAGTAACTCTCAAATTCTCAGTTTATTTATCCACTTTCGTCTGTACACAATCACAATAACGCCAAAAATTCCAAAATTAAAACACACAAAACACTAAATTCGCAGACTTTAAACACAAAAAAAGAGCATTCCCAAAATAATTTTAACTCAGCTCTGTTTTATGATTTCTCGATAAAGCTCATATCGCCCATCTTGTAAAGTTTATCTACTTAAGCTACAACACAGAGCTGTGAAACTATCGACAGTCGTCCTATT
Source organism: Hydrotaea diabolus (assembly GCA_963513945.1). NCBI lineage: Eukaryota > Metazoa > Arthropoda > Insecta > Diptera > Muscidae > Hydrotaea > Hydrotaea diabolus. The sequence goes on from OY740717.1 coordinate 110,371,648, forward strand.
CGATTGTTTTAATCAACACTATCGATACTCTCGGATAATTTGTTAAAGAAACATATTAACTACCACATTAGTGTTTTTTTGGTTAAGCATCGATAAAAAGACTGGATAGTGAAACCGCAATAGTGAAGTCATTTATTAACAAAACAGTCAATTATAAGCCTTTATTCTGGTTAAATTCTAAAAAAGCTCCAAAAAATTAGTTTTCTTAAATGTTTTAGTTTTAGAATCGAGTATAGTAGAGCTTTTTCTAAATACAAATGTATTTAGAAAAAGCTCGACAAATGACTTAACTAGTGCTGTTTTGCCATCAAGTCTTATTTATCGGGCTTAACCAAAAACACCATTATTTTTATACAAAGCTATCTTTAAGACGAGCTATCAGTTTACAAAGATCATTTGTAAATTACTCGTAGAATAAAAATTAATTCAAGAACATAGAAGTAAAAAAGCTACGAGTCGTCTATGTGGTACTAGTCAAACTAAACGCGCTCTTATTTATTTGAGCGATATGGTCTAATTTTAGCAGGGTCTCACGGGTACAGTGGACTATGCAGAATTTGAGCAAGCCTGAATACAATATGTGACAGGGCGTCAAATGAGGAATTATGCTTGTAGGGGGCTATGTGAAAATATAGACTTATAATATGTTGATCACACCAACCATTATAAATTTTACCTATATATTTCAGACACTCCAGTAAAGTAATTTTAAGCCGGAAGCCACACGAAAGAAGCACGCTAGATCCAAACTTCTCATATTTTAAGCACTTTGGAACCTTTTTTATGCCTAATCTTTGATAGTTTTCGAGGCTAAGTACCAAAAGGGCTATAAAAAAATAGTTTTAAGACATTTTCTAAGATGTTTAGATGTCTAAGATTATTAGATGTTTTCTTTCAACAAAATTGACTAAAATGTTAAAAAGAAAACAGGAATTTGAGAAAACCGAATTTTACGTTTGTTTTTCAAAACCGAGCTTTAAAAAAACGACTGTCGGGTGTTGTTAAAGGTAATAACCCGTCATTCCGCTTTAAGCCTTTTGCCAAGGAATGGAAAATATTTCCCCAACCAGAAGTACAGCAATTCTCTCCATTTCTAGACTGCTGCAAAAGAGGTTTGTTTTTTTATTTAAAAATAAAATTATTACATCCTTTATTTCTGGATGTGCAGAAAAGCCAATTGAAAACTGGTGTTTAAACCCCTTGTACACTGTCTTAACTTACCCATATTTAAAAAGAAGTTCAGATTTGTTTTTGGTAATGAAAAGATTTTGTTTAAATGAAAAAATTTTCCGGCTTAGAGTCCGTCTCTCAAGACGTATGTGTGGGAGCTATATTTAAATTGTAACTCATTTTTTAAGTCAACAGCCCGTCCTTTGTCCAAAAACTTACTTCCGTCAAATTTTATGACGATAGGATTTATTATACGGCTTCTAGAGTCAGAAACATAAAATCGGGTTAACATATGTGTGGGAGCTATATTTAAAGCCTCTATTTAAAGCCTCTTACCTCAATAGCATCCGACCTTGGCCCAGATCAGGATCTAGATCAATAACTAGCAACGCATTCCGATCCTAGAATTATGAATTTACTTTGATTTTCCATTCAAAATAAAACACCAAGTAAACCGACATACAGGGTTTTGGTTTTTTAAGAAACCGACTGTCGGTTTTTGACAACTGACTTCATCCGGCATTGTTTACATTTTATTTACTCAAATTGGCAATTTAACATTTTTTCCGATACTATAGATGGCCAATAATAGCTTTCATTATTGATACCAAAAAAAACTAACGATACTATTAAAAGTTCTCTACTACAATACAGTTCAATTGAACATACACATATGAAACCTCAGTTAACAATTCATTTAAACCAGCGTAAGGCATTTGACCAATCCAATTACACTGTGGAACATTTTTGGGCTTATTGTCTGGGGGGTGAGAAATTCCAAGTCAGGGTGATGGTACTAGGTCAGTATATTAAAACCCTCAAAGGGTTTTGCGTTCGTATGTGCCAGTTTTTTATGACCTTTTACATTTTTTCCTTATCTTGATGTTTTTTCGCTTAGTTGTAAAATGTTGGCAAAAACGTAGTTTGACATAACTCGAGAACGACTAGTTCGATTTTGCTGAAATAAATTGAGAAAAATTAATAATTACATTTTCTTTAATCCATTAATATACTGTCTCCCTACCAAATCAACATATTTGCAATTAGAAATAAATTTATGAAGAAAATTTTGCCAAAAAAAAAATTTTTTTTTTTTAAAACATATAAATCCCAAACGGAAAAACATGTAGAGTCTTATAACTTTCACGTAAAGTCACATAACCTATAAACAAAATGCGACATAGATCATAGAAATCGATTAACGCGTTCTGCTTTTATTTACAATTAAGTGAAGTTACTTAATTGTAAATTACGCAAAACCCTTTGAGGGTTTTAATATACTGACCTAGTACCATCACCCTGACTTGGAATTTCTCACCCCCCAGATTGGCTGTTGTACTGTGTTATTGGCATACAGCCAGCTGATTTACAATGTTTTTCTTAGCGATCTAAATTGTCAAATTTGACATTAAGTATGAATTAATAGTCATTAACTACACTATGTTCTTGATATTTTTAATCAACTGAATTTGATAGTAAAGTTATTGTACCATGATTCTACCTATGACATAGTTGTCAACTCGAAATATATCCGTATAATATACGATATATAATTTGTATATGGAAATATGAAATCGAAAATCAATATCGAATATTATATTTACTAATGATCGGAAATCATTTTATATTTTGTTTTGAACTAAAATAATTATATAAAAAGTTTAACAAAAATTAAAGTTTCATGTTACAGCGAAAATTCCACATTATCTTTGAAAATATTTATCGTTTGATTGAAGACTTTTTTCATTCCATTTTTATTTACTTTACTTTTATTACAATTACCGAGCCTCTACACGCAAAAAAAGGTATGACTGGGGTGACAGTATTCAAAGAGGGTCATACTATTGTTGGGTATATGGTTGTGGCACAACAATATTATGATCCTCACAACCATAGTATGATTTCACTCAACCATACTGAGATCCCGAAAATTTTTTATTAGGATTGGGATATGTTTTTCAAATAGAAATTGTTATTAAGCAAGTTATTAAAACTATATTACAATTAGTTCATAGCCAGATTTGAGACCATGTTTCTATTAAAAATTTAATTAAAAAAACAAAAGTAATTAAAGAAACAAAAAGCAGTCGAAACGACATTTAGTTGCAAGCAGGGGTGAATGCTACTTCATCATCTGTAGACCGCAAGTAACGAACGTGATTAATCCATGATCAATGGCTGTATACTTTACTTAAGTGCAGGCAGACTTTAAATAAACGAGAACCAGTCACAGTAGAGTATTCAACCGAACAAAGTAAGCGCAATAAAAATCTCTTAAACTGTCTTCCGATTTTTGTTGTTGTTGTTCTTTATAGTGGCCAGCAACCATGCACTGTATCGTGTGTGCTTTCTTTTTTGGTATACCAAAAAAACCTACACACAAAAACATGTATGAACGTTGGTCTATAAAACCAGTTTTGTTGTTCATAGTCCCAACCATGCTACCATGTACGATTGCCGTAATCATATTAATGTAAACGTAAATCTTAAACAACAATACTTTTGTTGCACCCTATTATCAATTCTAAATTGGGCAGTAATTGTATTGCTACATTTCAATAATATTAATATTGCCGCAATCATACTATTGTCAAAGAACAATACTATGGTTGCGACAAACATGCTTTTATTGTAGAGAACATACTAGTGTTGCCGTGACCATATAGTAACCATATCTCTTAACTGCGTGTAGGCCCTATATGATCACAAATTTTCTCTATAGAGAATCTTACTGCAGCTTACAGACTAAAGAGAATCTTTCTAAATAAAAATCACAATAGCTCTGAAACGGTATGACCTCTGGGCTTAATTTAGGTAATTTTGGAAAGAAAAAGGAATGGTTCAGAACTTAGCAATTTTACACTAGTACTCTCCTACCACCAATCGCCCCCTTGAATTTTCGGTCATGGTCGTAGATTGACATATTTTTTATAAAATGAGCCAAGGAATACGCTGGGAAAATTTGGCCAGTCGTAAACGAATCACCCTGTATACTATAAGTAGAAGGTAATGTCTAATTTACATTTCTTTCTACAGTAGCGATTTTTATAGCTAATTTAGAAATTTGATGTGGTCGTTTCCATGTGACAGTGTTTTTATGGTTCACAGATGTATTTTTTTTATTTTCAATGAACTGATTTTGATAGAAGAAATCTAGTTTTTTATATTTGGCAAATGTCTCTCTTATTTAAAAAAGGAAAAATGGCGGTAATATTCTAAGTTATGAATGTCAAAGAATCACAGCACTGTAATTCTTCGTCTGCGTCGGAAAAAAAAGAAATTTGATTATGCATTACAATGTAAAATGCATTACAATCGCAGTTGTTCCCGTTCCATTGCAAAGGCCTAACGTTTTGGAAAACAATGAGCTGTCGTCCGTCTGTCCGTGTGTCTGTTGAAGCACGATAGCAGCTAAACGAATTAACCTTGGATCCAGAAATTGTCAACGCACTCGGTGGAAATAAGTTTCCCTCTGTTCGACTTACACTACCTCGGAAAAACGTACACGTTTTTGAGTATTTTGCTTACTAACTATAACTATTTTTATTTTCGCTTTCAGAGGATATTCTTCAAATATTGGAAAACAATGGCACTGGAACCTTTGAGACTCCAAGTATAATCGAGACACAATCAGTTACTAGCCCAGCGTCCATATCTTCTTCATCCGCCTCATCCTCGCCCACATTCACCGGCATGTCACAGCGTTCGCCGCCGCGGCCCAATACAATTGAAGGCGATCCGTACATACGCATTGTCGAACAGCCACATCCAAAGGGTTTGCGATTTCGTTACATATGCGAAGGTCGTTCGGCCGGATCAATACCCGGCATTAATTCTACGCCGGAGAACAAAACATTTCCCACCATTGAAATTGTGGGCTACACGGGAAATGTGAAAATTATCGTCTCCTGTGTGACCGTAGACGAACCACATCGACCACACCCACACAATTTGGTGGGCAAAGAGGGCTGTGAGTACGGTGTGTGTACCATGCGGTTGAAGGGAGCTCCCATGCGGGCCGCCTTCAGTAATTTGGGCATACAGTGTGTAAAGAAGAAGGATATTCGAGCTGCCCTAGAAGAGCGGGAACGCATTAATATCGACCCCTTTAAGAGTAAGTATTCCGCAGAAGAGATATGAAGAGTGTAGCTTATGCTTATCGATATTCTCTTTCGCGATGTAGCAAAATTCGCCCATAAAGATCAACCGTCCACCATTGACTTGAACGTTGTGCGACTCTGCTTCCAAGCGTTCATACCGACTGGACCACGTCAGTATTACAAACTGAAGCCAGTTGTGACCGAGCCCATTTACGATAAAAAGTCGATAAACGACTTGGTCATCTGTCGCCTGTGCAGCTGTTCGGCCAAGGTGAACGGTGGCGATACGATATTCTTGCTGTGCGAGAAACTACCCAAAGACGACATCAAGATTCGCTTCTACGAGGAGAAGGACAACAAGGTGATCTGGGAGGACTATGGCGAGTTTCAACAGACGGATATACACAAACAAACCGCGATTGCCTTTAAGACGCCACGTTATCACAACACGGATATTGTAAAGAGAGCTCAGGTACTTAAAGTGGACGTAAGACAGCTCCTTTGCGCTAATTATATTTTTTGTTTTGCAGGTGTACATACAGTTGGTGCGGTTTTCCAACGATCCTGCTGCAGTCGTGCAAACGACATCGTTTAGTCAAGTCAGTGATCCTCTGCCGTTCGAGTTCTACCCCGATCCAGGTATGCGTTCCTTTCCGCGCCTCCAGCGCAAGCTGAAGCGCAGGCAAGATATGGAAATATTCCAGCAAATCCTCTCATTGGACAGCGAGACTACGGCAACCAAGTACTCAGAGATATCCATGAACGACGAAGCCGATAATGACCTCGACAATGACACTGACGAAACCGCTACGACCGACAGTTCATCCAGCCAGGTCCGCAGCTCCGGTACCCTCAATGAGAATCAAGGGATGCGCAAATGCCACAATACCAGTCTGGAAGAAGACGACGACCATGATGATGATATTGAGGATGCCGACAATGGCCACGATTACAAAAATGTAGATTGCCGCAAAACGTCCGCCATGGGCATTGAGTTCAATGTACCCCACATCGGCATACCCTCCATCGATGATTGCACTCAAACATCTACGCCCATGGAAGATATCCTCCGTAATACGGAACTGGGAGTGGTCCGCCAGTTGGCGGCAGTCGACAAAATCACCGAATGGATGAAGTCAAACGAACGGACAGACAGTTTGACAGTTGAGACCGGTGAAGCGTTATTTTCAGATCTTAAGGACACCGACACGAACACAGCGTATGACGACAATGACCATATGAATAATGCACTAATAGAGGAGGACATAGAACTGGAGGACCTACCGGACCTGGAAATACTGACTTCCTCCCATGACCGACATAGTACATCTCAGTGGGAGACCGACCTCGCTGAGCCTGCTGTTAGTGACATTCCAGTGCCGGTTAGGAATTTCACCTGTACAGCGAGTGCACAGGCTTCAGTTGATGTCGATGACAATTTCGATGACACAGCGACATATACAAGTTTGCGGATAGCATTCGAGAATCCCATTCAAATTCCGGACTTATCAAATCGAACTAAAGCCGAGAAGGAGATTACGGAGAAGAGAAATGCCGGATATGATTTGGCGCTTCTAGCAAAACTACCAGCTCCCGAGATACAGATCAATGCTGCATTTCCCCCTCAGACACCACCATCGCCACCCCTGCCTTTGCCGCCCCGAACACCATCGCCTGGGCCGGAGCAAATGTTACCACCCTTGCCACCCAAACGCAAACCCTCCCAAGAACTGGCGGTTATGCCAATAATAACTGATACAGGCCTCAATCAGGCCAATTCAGACAGCCCTTCGAGACCCGTATCCCATGTAATATTTACAAACACAAACGATGAGAGTCCCACAAAGCGCATCGGCTCTTCCGCACTGCCCTCTAGAGCCGTGTCGCAAATTACCATTACAAACACACCCGAAGAGAGTCCCACCAAACGTTCGACGACCTCGTCGCCATCACCCAAGAAAAAGCAGGGATTCTTCTCTCGCTTCTTTTCGCGAAGGAAAAGTAGACCAGACGAAGTTAAGCCCACTCACTCGAGCCCTATTCAGAGTCGTGCAGGTAGCATCAGCAATTTCTCAATGAACGATTCCAGCCGAAATTCAATACGATCAGTAAAATCTCTACAACCAAATTTGGAAGAAGTCGCCACGCAACAGCAGCGGACTGCTGAAAAGTGTAGCAAGCCGGTGGGTCGAAGTGTAAGCAGTGTTTCCGGCAAACGTCCTGCTTACCGCGAAGGCGATATCATTCACATACCCCTAAAGGGAGATAGTTCGGAGGAGGCCGCCGCCCAGCGCACCAGTTATATCTCACACAATGGCATATTGGATCAAAAGAGTCTCAGTGCTCTACAACTGGCCAATGTACCCCTTTCAGAAGGCAACATGCAACTTGTTGGCGTAGCCGATCGGGAGGGCATTAAAAGTCTCTGTGAGAGCGATTACCCTATAAGTATCGATCCAAGTGTAAATCTTTCCGAGGGCGGACATTTTGCTCTGTACACAACAACGTCCTCCAGTGACCATATCGCCGGCGATTCTGCAAAGCTGGCAGCAGATGATGGTCCAGTGTAGAGAACTCTGACATTCGGAATGTGTATCTCTCTTCTCCACGTGGTCTCCTTGTCGGAATACGGTTTGATTTGTGGAATATCGATGTTATTTTGCTACTTGATATTATTATAAGAGACTATTTATGTGTTCCTAAGATGTCATCACTAGTTCATCGTGTGTTATTGTATCTGTGTCTGTGTTCCGAAGGTGGTCTCTCATTACAGACCACAGTCGCGCCCTCATGTCGAATGTTCAAACCACAACTGCAGCATGGAATTTTAATGTGAATTTTGTTTTTGTTTTGTAGACCAATTCAAACGTAAACGCCTCAGATCGGGGAGCAATCCCATGCGAATCATTCAGGAGTTGCAACAAATTGATCAAATGCATAATAATAGTAATAATAACAATGCGACTAACCTCTGTAAGTTTTTATTTAATTTTATTTCTAATTTTTCTATTTCTATAATTTTTATTTCTCTTTATTATTTATGAAATCAGATTATCATCCATTTTATTCCATTCATTCGTTCATCTGTACGTAATTTATACGTAATTTTAGTTCACACTCGTGTACAAAAAAAATTCATTGGTAATGGGTGTTCTCATGGATTTGGGCTCAATTTTATTCATTTCACATGCATAACACTTGAAACTAACCTTAAATGCAATGGTGGGATATGGACGGAGAGTTCAAAATAATCTTCACATTTTTTGTTATTAATAAGGCTCGATAAAAAGTTCTACAAAGTGACTGACATATGAGAACGTGTCTTATTTGAACAGTCCGCCAACTGACTCTAAGGCATGACCGCATGCCAATGTTGAAAATGATCGCAGAAAAATGATCGTACAGGGTGGCTGATGAATATTGCTATACTAAGAAACTCAACAAAACTTTTTTTCAGTGTCTGGAATTCACCTTTCTTTCATTTATGTTAGAGCTCATTCAATTTTATAATATATAGCTTAGTTAGTTTTAAAGATAATGGAATTTAAATGCTCCCCCTGCTCGTTGATGCATGTGAGGATTCTTACCAAAAAGTTGTTCATTACTGCTTGGAGCGTTGAGGCAGGAATAGCCGCAATTGTTTCTCGAATGTTTTGCTTAAGTTCATTCAAATTTGCTGGTTTTGCTTTGTAGACTTCCTGTTTGCAATAACCCCACAAGAAAAAGTCAGGTGCAGTAAGGTCAGGCGACCTGGGGGGCCAACGGAATGTGGAGTTTTTGGATTTCAGCTTATTGGGAAATATTTGTCGTAATTCTGTCACAGCAGGCCGGTCTATGTAAGGAGTTGCACCATTTTGCTGAACCCACACAGAGTTGAAAGGATTCTTATTCGGCGTAATTCTGGATAAAAAAACACTCTCTTAACATGCTATAGTAACGGTCTCCAGTAACCGTAACGGTGTGACCGTTTTCTTCGAAGAAGTACGGCCCGACAATGCAGCGTGATGAAACTGCGCATCACACTGTGACACGAAGTGGATGCAATTCTGACTCATGGAGTATCTGTTGGTTGAAAGCACTCCATATTCGACAACTTTGTTTGTTATGTTGCCGTTTAAATCTCAATGGTCCTTGTCAGACATAAAAAGATAGTTCAAGCATCTCCTGGGGATTTGGGAAGTATGCTGCGTTCAGTTTGTTGGCCATTTGAATTTTTTATGGGAATAAGTCCAAATCTTTGTGCATAATTGACTGCAATGACTGTCTGCTTATACCCATTTGAGCACATAAGTTCTTGTCGAAACTCTTGGATTGTTTTGTATGGCAGCAGCAGGTGTTTTCTCCGTCCAAACTGAAGAGTTTCGATGGTAAGGTCTTCTGTTGACTGTCCCTTCTCGGCAAAATTGTTAACAAATCTCATTATGGCCCATCTGCTCGGAGGATTGCCGCCAAACGTGCGCCTACACTCCCTTTAAACCGAAACCACGGATTTCGATGCGTGATAGTGGCGCACAGTACAAATTCTTGTTTCAGTGTCCCAGTTATCCATTTTTTGTCAAATCTAAAATCTAGCAGATTCATTAAACAGAAAAAAAGTTATTACATTTTTTTGGTAGCGGCTTTGATCAGCCACCCTGTACTTTTAAAGGGGGTTTAAACAAATAGATATCCTCTCCCGTGAATTGCGTGAATTGCAGACTTGTATAATAGCCCTAATAGGCAATAGGCTTAAAGTATAAATATATTTACCTCGGTTGATTTGCTGAAACGTCATCTAACAAGTGCGAATTCCTTTCCTCTTATTCCCTTTACCAAAGGATGAACTAAATTTGTCATTAAATTTGCAACACCACACAATATTAATCGAAACATTTTACTTATGCAGGATTTTCAACAAAACGGACTTCGGATAAGTGAAACTTCTTTCGTTTAGAAACTTTTGGCTCAACTAATAAAACATGTGTAATTTTAAATCAGTTTCATATATTTAACTGAAAACAAAGTCACTTTTTCTCCATGGACATTTTAAAAATAGAGTACAAAATTAGCATTAAGTTTTTGCACGAACATTTTTGCCTTTGAGCGTCAGTGAGAGCAAAAACGCATGTAATCATATGGCTTGCTTTCACACTAGCCGACACGACAGTTTTATGTCATTGCCGGCGACGACATGTCGGCTGAAAGCAAACACTCCACTCATGTCGTCGACGACATTTTTTATGAACAGTAGTGAAGTGGCTTATTATAATTAGTACGAACTTTTTGGAGTGAAATTGAATAAAAATGACCAACTTTAAATATTTGAATTAATTGAATTAGTGGAACCAAAACCCTGCATTTGGGATAAAACAAAATAATACAACAAAAACAAATTCTGGTTTTGTATTTTGGAACCAGGAGAAGTACACGCAGAAAAAAAGTATGGTTGGGATAACAATATTTGAAGAGCATCATACTATTGTTGGGTATATGGTTGTGGCACAACAATATTATGATTCTCACAACAATAGTATGGTTCACACATAATCATACTATGATCCTCACAACCATATTATGATCCTCACAACAATAGTATGATTCACACATAACCATACTATGATCCCCACAACCATGGTATGATTCACACTCAACCATACTATGATCCATACAACCATATTATGATCATCACAACCATAGTATGTTTCACACACTTTTGTCGCACCAACCATATTTACATTGTTGCTACAACTATATTTTTAATTTTTAAATTTGGCAATAATAATATTGTTAAATTTCAACAATATTAATATTGCGTCAATCACACTTTCACTGTCAACATTAAATTCAATAAACAAAACTATTGTTGCGACGAACATACCTTTATTGCGGAGAACATATTATTATTGCCGTGACCATATAGAAAACATACTTTTGCTCTGCGTGTAAACAAGTCGTCCGCACGATATCCATCTCTTTTACGTATTAAGTTATGTAATACAACGCAATCATTTGCAATATTTTTTAAAAAGTGTTTAGAAACATTAAGTGGTCTGTGAAAAATTCTCCATTTGTTGATTAAAATTCCAAAAGCGCATTCCACATATCTACGAGCTGTGTGTAAGCTATAGTTAAATAAAGGTTTGATACTCAAATTATGATTTGAAAAATCTTTCAGAATGTGCTCGTTCATTGCAAACGCATTATCCGTCACGAAAACATAGGGAACTTTCAGCCCCGTTCCTGATGTTGATGGTCTTGCTTGCTGGTATGTTCAATTCATTGTTGATTAGTCTTCTCCAAAGCTCAGTATTTTTTAGGATGGAAGAATCACAATCATTTCCATATGCCCCAATATGCACGAACAAGAAATTGTAGTCTGCATCAGCAATTGCCAAAAGGATTATGGAATAATATTTCTTGTAATTAAAGTTCGTTGATCTTGCATGAGGATCACATTACAAAAATCGTGTCGGTGTCAGCTAATGTGTGCACGCCCTTTTCCAACGGCATGCGCCTGTTGCCATGGCCTGCTTTGACCTCATTTCTCTGAACTAGACTAACAGGGCGTTTGAACCTCTTCACCGGCAGCAACTCTCATTCGCTTTTTTGAGATTTTTGTTTTTGTTTCGTTGTGCGATGTTTGATTGATAGACTACAATTGAAGTGAAAGCAGGAATCTCAGATTTCACTTTTTGTAAAATGTCAATGTGTATTTACTGCACAACATTTCTACATACATCATTTTTTCAGATTTTTTTCTTTGATTATGATTTTCAACTCAGGTTTGAAAATATCACTTTAAAAGATTTTTTAGCTTATTTTTTCTATTGGTTCGATTTTGTCTATTATTTTTTTGCAAGACTTAAAACAATGCGCTATTTTCCTATCCATATATCCTAGTTGCATCTTGTAATGAGATCTGACAGAAGACCTGTTGCTACAGTTGCTTCACTAACCCTTTTGGACCAAATAATTATCTTAAGAGAAAGCAAACATTAATGTGTTACAACATAGTTAATTTATTATATTAAAACAATTACAAAAATAAACCAATGAAAATTTATGTAAATAAATGTTAAACAAAAAAAATCAATATTTTCAACAAATAAAAGTTTATTTAATTGGAGGCAAATGCTTTAGCAAAATGAAGGTATATAAGTTGTACTACCACTTTTCAATCATCGCATGATGCAGGTTATTTCTATAAAAATATCAGATGGCAGAAACAAATCGATCACACGAAAGTAAGTCTGCCTTTATTTGGATGTTGAACATTTTCCTGATATTTATCGTCAATGTACTTTTAAAATTAATTCTATTTCTCTGCATTTACAATCCGCATACACAATAATTAATTAGCTAAACTATGAATGTTAAACATATTGCATGTACCTCTATTGTTTCAAATAATAATTAATCTGTGCATGCAGAACTGTACGAAGTCAATGAAAACAATTATTACAAAATTTACTGAATGCGAAGGCACCTTTCATTAAATATTAAAAATTAGCTAATAAAATTTGTTACAGCAATTAATACTTTTTTTACACATGTCTGTGTGCTAAATATAGTTATAATCCTATTTCATGAGCATAACCCCAAAGAAGTGTGCAATTCCGACACTATTTTCTTACTACATCCTTTATATCTTCCGCTCAGGGTAGTATTTTAAAAACCAATGCACACTTCAAATACTGATTCGCTCAACATAGATAAAATATATTTCTTATAGAATTGGTAGTAATTAACTTAATTACATAAATAATATAATCATTGTGCGATTTACTGTGTAGTAAACATTTTAATATACGTGGGCAGATCAATAATTCCGTGACTTTTCAAACTTTCCTCGTAGTAAATGAAATGCAACAAAGATCCCATCAAGTACCATCTGTTAATAGACTACTGTCAAATTTTTAGAGGGTTCCGTCATTTAGTTTGTGTTAACAGCTGTTCAAAACACACAACCTCGTTGATAAAAATGGAAAAAAGTGAATTTTTAGTTCTCATTAAACATTTTTTTGTTGAGGAAAAAAACGGCTGTCTGTCGCAATTCGAATGAGTTTTTGCGGCGGAGACCAATCAGCAGTCCAAACAATGGGTTTCTCCGGGTGAACCGGCTCCGAAGAAGGCCAATGTGACGTTGTCGGCCAAAAAGGTGATGGCAACCTTAAAAATCGGAAAAACAATAAACAGCGAACATTATGCCAATTTATTGGACCGATTTTACGAGGATAACAACGAATCCATATGGCCAAGAAATAAGTTATTTTTCATCAAGATAATGCACATGTGTACAGTTCTAATGGCAAAAATTACTTGAATTGGGTTAAGAATTGGTACCTTATCCGCCATATTCTCCGGATTTAGCCCCCAGTGACTATTTTCTATTTTCAAACCTAAAGAAATGGCTCGGTGGAAATAAATTCAGCTCCAACAATGAAATAATTGATCAAACAAATGCCTATTTTATGGACCTCGAAAAATCCAATTTTTTGGAAGGGATACAAAGACTGGAGAAACTCTGAATTAAGTGTATTGAGCTAAAAGGAGAGAAAGTAGGAGAGAAATTATTGATATGCCCTCGTATCGCGACAAAATATTGAACACATAGTGCTCGAAAAGGCTGCAGAAACCATTTTCATTGGAGGACTGTTTTAGTTGACAAGCGAAAAAATTCGTTTAAAACCCCGCTAAGTCGATGATTTCACCTCGATTTCAAAAAACATTACTATTTTTTTGTTTCCCTCAAATTAACAATTTGAAAAAAAAGTACTTTCGATGTGTATATTCTTTACAGTTTTAGGAAACAAAAAACGTTAAGGTTTCGTGATAACAGTTAGAAATTGTTGCTTAAGCAGGGTTACAAGCTAGTCAAATAAAACATACCTTATGTTTTCACTAAATGCTGTTTATTAATTTCGTTGTTGGTTATTGAAAGTCGAGCTTGTGGCCAGCTCAACTTTCGACTTTCAAAAACTCGTCTTTCGATAACCAAAAAATAACAAAATTAATGGATTTTATATTTTTGTTTCACTGTGTAGTATATTATTGATCTATTTAACATTTGAGTTTATTGCATGCAATCACTTGTACATTGAAATGCATTGTTCATTTTAATGATCATGCTTCTTCTTAATCCATCGCAATAATTTTGTTTCTTTTTCAGCAAACACCATGTGGAATATACCGCCGGCCTCGTCATCTCCTTCCGCCACAACAGTTACCGAAATTAAAAATGAGCCATGTAAGTTGAAAAAAGTAGTATAACTTCCTGTTTTATAACTATGTACCATGCATGGTACAATAAACAAGGTAAAGCCCAACAGCAAATTACTTAATGCAACACTGCTGCTCTTTAATGTCCAAGTAAGTTAATTGAAAATGTCAAGTTTACAATAAAGTGAAGTTTATGACTCCATAATTTTTGTAAATTTTGAATATTAACAATTTGCTATCAACACTTCGACAGTTATCTCCATGGCCATAAATACTCGTATGTCAAATATCAAATTTGGCAATTCTGATCGCTACGAGAGAAAAGTTAAATCAGCTGTTGGCATCACACTACCTTGTTTAGTGCACCATGGTATAGTCCGTTAATACGAAACTTTTAACAAATCCGTTTAAATCACGATTTCACATACCCGCGTTTAAACGAAGTTTACCAATTCATGCTTATTGCAATTGTCATAACCTCGTTTTTACCATTTTTGATTTTGTTGACTGAATTTTTATCATTGTTTTGTACTTTTTAATATTCACGCCTGCCTTGCATCGCTGTCAATAATAGTTATTTATTTTTTTTAATTTTTAAAAATATTACAATATGTTTAATTTGTGTTCTGCAAAAAAGTTATCTGAAAAAATGTACATCTGACATAGAAGAATTCGTGATTTTTTTAATAATCAAACCTTACTTTCATAGCAAAGTTTCAATCACAAAAAAGCGTTGATACACAATTTTGTTTGACTATTCGCCAAATAAATTTTCGATTGGTGCCATCGAAAAAACGTTACACTCGTAGTAGAATGTCTCATTCGCTTTATTCTAATTATCGCCCACGACCGGAACTTTTAAAATTCAAATCGATTTTTTTTAATAAAATTTTCAAATTTTTGACAAACGAATTTACAAAAACTCAAACTATTTCCTTTCGTCAACTGACAATTCGAATTCGTTTTATAAAAAAGACTGGTAATTAGGTTCAACTCCGAAATGTGGCTATTGAGATACATATTTACACATCAGTTAATTTACAGGACTTAATTTTTTTAAAGGATAAATAGAAAATCGATTGCCTGAAACTGTTACGCACTCCGTCAAAGGCAGACTTCATAAAGTAATACACCTAACAGCCATTATGTACAGTATTAAAGCTCGATTGCATATTAGCAGAAATATAAATAATAAAAAAAACGAGCTTCTACTTCTTTAGTACTTCTTTTGTATAGAATCACTATTTATACCTCTGCCCTACCTTGTGAAAAAGGGTATTATGAATTATAATTTATTAACGAATGCCCGTCAGTCTGCTGTTCAGCCTTAGCTTTCAAGCAAACTATTCGATTTTATGTGTATTGCACTCAAATTGATAAAGTTTGGCACAGTTCATTAGATCGTTTAGTAACCAGCTTAGATAAATATATCGGCCGTATGTTAGATAAAGCCCCAGTACGAAGGTCCATTTCGATTTTACATAAAACCGCTCTACAACATTTATATTAATAAACGAGTAGTAAATTATGATCTGGATTAGTTCCCGTACAAATGGTCTGGGGACCCAAAACATATACCAATTATATTTTAAATGTGGTTTTTGCAATTTGACTAGATTTCGGTGACGAACCTTCTGGCCCAATCCGGCCTATTTAAACATACACATAAGGCTGCCAAGAAGCAACGAACATTTCTCAATATTTCGAATGTGACATTGTTTTTAAAATCTGGGTAAATTAAGAGCCCGTTCAAGGGGTCTTCAAACCTCTTTTTATTTGTCTTTTCTTCACATTTTCATTTGTCTTTTCTTCACATGTAGAGTCCACACACGACCTTAGCTACTTCCCTTGTTTTACAGCTTCATAATTTTAAGAAATATTTATGCATGTAATTACTACGTTAATTTTGTCGACAAAGTAGCTGATAACCTCACGTTCACTCACTATCTCTTTCTTAACTCTTTGCAGTTTTGTCACCCAACTATGGCGGAACGTACCGAACGCCTTATCAAATGTCACCGTCGCCGCAACCCTCGTCGCCAATGAATCGCAATAGCGCCACACCTTCGCCCGGCCTTATGAAGACCTCGAGTGCTGAGAGTCAATCGCAAATGTGCAATGCCTTCAATCAGATTCAAATGAACTACAACTATTCCCCTAATATCAATGTGAACAATGGCAGCAGCAGCAGCAACCCATTCCTGGACGGACGCAGCGATTTCAATAACACCAATCAGTTGCACCCACCGACCACGTCGCCATCGAATCCGTTCTTTAATCCCACAAGCGGTGGCAGCATAACGCCACTCTATCCCGGCGGTGACAACAATGCCAATCTGTCGCATACATCACAATTCCAAGCGTTCAACATAACGAACAGCAGCAACACAGTGGCAGCGTCGTCCACGCTTAACATTGTCGACAGTCAGTTCTCGTACCAGTACCAATACCAACAGCACCAACAACACCAGCCGCAGACGCAAGCGCAAACTCAGCTACCGGAGGACACAAACGAGGCTGCGGTTACTCTGAATGCCCTGCTGCAGATTGACAGCGACAACTTTGTCAACATCAATTCGGAGGAACTGCGACTTTCAAATCTGTCCATATCCACCTAAGACAATAATTCATGCACGTCATAAGGAGTTGGCATACTTGAGTCCTTCGAGTATGCTGCGACATGAAACTCTTCCAAAGCAACACAAATCAAAACGAAGCAATTAAACTTCAACACTTCATGTCAGTCCCCGGCGGACGGAGGAGCTCAATCAAATGTTCAACCGTAGCCGTGTCGATCCGTGTTGATTGCGAGTTTAAGTTTTACAAAAAAAATACGAATCTCAATTTTGTTGATATTTTTCTAATGTACGAAAATCAATTTAGTTTAAGTTTAAGTTTAAAACATTGGCTTTCATCACACAATTACGAGTATAAATATTTTATCTGTTCGCGTAGAATGTACGTCGTTTTTAAAAAAACACACAAAAAAATTAAATCTATCAATTGTTGTTAGTTTTATTAAGCAACGAATAAATTGTAATAAATCAATATCCAAATGGATTGAACGAAAACTGAGAATTTTATGTTTCAAAAAATAAATAATATGAAACATATGAAATATATGAAATATTCAAATATTGGCCGTAAAACGTCATTGCAAATGGCGTTGTTCAAACAATCGTAAGCTTTTTAGTTGGAGATACTCGTACGTGCCCACGTCGATGTAATCTAGTTCACCCTGGAGAGCAAGTGGGCGGCGCCGCGAAACCTCTTGAAATCCTCATCTTAATGGCAGCGAAGACAATACCACGTCCAAGAAGGCCTGATGAACTTTGTTCACACTGCAGGGCGATTTTATCTTCAACGCTTTATAGGACCTTTTGAGGTAGTGAAAAGCAGCATAAGTAAGCAGAGCATTTACGTAGAGTCGCCACTCATCTAGGTTAGCAATTTTTTAATTGTGTTTAATCTCGACGACATAAAGTATTAGGCCCTTTTTGCTCGTTGACTCCCTTTAAGATTTTGTACTTAAATTTACACTTGATTTGTTTGCTTATATGGGGGCGTATGAATAATAGTTATTTGTATTAAATAGTAATCATACGCCTCATCGACGAATGTATGTTGGAAATTAGTCTCTAGTTCTAACATTTTTAGCTTACATGGGCAATCTACATAGAATAAGTGTCATGCAGCACGGCTCCTGCAGTCTCGGGGGTGAAAAAAATAATAATGCTTGCCAGTTCCAATTTGGATGACATTTGACTCTTAGAAAGCGCTAGTCTCAGCCTAGAATCTGCAACCAAGACTCTCAGCATTTAATCTAATTCGATCTGTAGGAGAAATCTACGTTCATCCAGCTGACAAAGGCTGTCTTATGGAGTTTTTTAATTTCGAACTGCATTTTTTTTAAATTAATATATTTTGCAACGAATTATTATTTTCTACATATTATTTTAGGGTAGGATTTTTTATCGATTCCGCATAGCAATATTTCAAAGCCGATCAATGTACGTATGTTATGTTAAGTATCGTATTAGCCTTAAAGAATCGCCACTTTCTATGAGATCAGAGTTGAATTATTTGTAACCATAAAAACAAGTTTGCTTCGATTTTTTTTGAATAGCAGAGCGTTCCGATCCCGTTCTTTTCTATCAAACTTATGATTCACTAGAAAGTGTAAATCCCGTGCATGAAGATAGGCCAATACGTAATGAAATTGTGCAGTCATTAATATTAGACAGAATTCACGCATAAATTTCATGTGCGGATTCGTTAGATTTACCAATGAGTGAAAAAACAAATTTAACTCATGAGAATTACTAACCGAACAGATGGACGTGTGAAGTGAAAAGTCATAAGTTCATTGTTTACAACATCTACATGCAAAAAAGCACAAACTTCTACGAGGGCTGCTATATGTATTTCTGCCCTAATAATGAAAATACGTATATTAATAATCAAAGTATTCTCCAGCATGATTTATACACTTTTGCATGCGCTCAAACCAATTGTCGAAGCACTTTTTCCACTCCGATTAAGACACCTCCAAAACATCTTCTGGGGACGAAAATCGTTGACCACGCATTTTTTCCTTGATGTGTGGGAATAAAAAGAAGTCATTAGGTGCCAGATCAGGGTGGACAGCGGATGACCCATCGATTCGACGTTTCGGCCGGTCGAAAAGGCGTCGGTTTGAGCCGATGTGTGAGAGCTCACATTCTTCAGGCAAACAAATTGTGGTGTACCGTCCTACGTTGCTCAATCGGAACAATCGCCACAAGACCAGTTTTGGCGAAAAAAAACAGGCGACCATTTGCTTCAAAGTGCTTCTTCCACGAACAACTTTCGTTGAATTTGGCTCGTCTTCGAAGACCCAATGACCAAGGATGCCTCTAAGTCTAACTCACGGTATGTCACATGACGTTCTTGCATTATCAGTTCATGCACGGCATCAATGTTCTCTGGCACAACGGCCGTTTTTGGACGACCTTCGTCTTTGAGCGATTGTCGGCCACGATTGAATTCATTAAACCAGTTTTTCACAGTGCTAAAGGATGGTGATTCAAAGATTTAAGTTGTAAAAAATGATCGCACGAAAATGTTCACGAGTTAATTCCAAATGGATTTTTTCAAGTCACTGTTAACAACACAAATCATGGTCGTACGTCAAAACGTTCTGAGTACGTTTATGCTCAAATATGTCAAACTTTCCTATGAAGTGTCAGATGATGCCAGGCAACACTTGGTATTGCTTAGGCCAGAAATATATATATATATATCAACCCTTGTAATATTAACAAGTAGAAAAAGTTAAGCTCCGGCGGGGCCAGCTATAGAATACCCGGCTTTGAGGACCTTTGTTTGGTGATAACTCAAAATCATGGGCCGGTATGTTTACATTTCCCAGAGATTGGTGCTGGTAGCTCGTAACGCTTTATGTACAATTTGGTCGACATCGGGTGTAGTGCGAGTATGTATTTTTAAGGGCTATAGGTTCTGAAATTTGTATGGATCTTTGTATTGAGCTATACGAAAGGTTTTAAATTCGGAAAAAACCTATGTATGATATCAAAATATGAACCGATCTCGAATCATGTAAAATTAAAAAATATAATTTTATAAATTGTATTGAAATTTTAACAGATGTGGGCCAATTTCATTAAGCTCCGTCCGAGCTTAAACTTGAAGAATGTACCTAGTTTCATTGAAATCGGTTCATAACTACGACTTGCGACCATTGATTACAACGATGGTTGGAAAGATGGGCGGATGGATGGACATCGCTCAATGGAATCAGTAAGTGATTCGGATATGATCACTATATTTCATATAGGGGAAATCGTCATTCATTTAAGGTGAGGAAAATAGCAGAACTAAGTCATAACTCCCCTTACCACACTTGCCGGTATATCTCAAAAATGTGTGATGTGCGCGATAAAGTTCAGTTTTTCGTGGCTTAATGCCACGTAAAATCGCCAGCATTTACGATGTGAAAACCGATCGTTGAAAAAAGGAACATGTTTTTACTTTTGGCCTGGCTTACTAGTAGAATAATTGTGTCCACTACATATCGCACCGGCAGTGCAAAAGTTGACACAATTATGCATTGTGAAGCACTGTCAGCCTTAAAAGCTCTATTGAACCACCGCGCATCATTTGGTAGAATTTAAAAATAAATCTATTTTGTGTCCTTCTCACGGTGTAATTGATTTATTTAGATCAATTTGACTAAAATCTTAAGATGGCGAAGCAAATTTAAACGTGCATCCAAATGGAAGGAAAAATTTTCCAATCCCTATTTAGTAACAATCTTTAGAATATGTTGTAAAAAGGAAAGTAAAGCTTTCTACATGTTGTCAGTTTCAAGTCGTTTATTAAGGATAAGAACGTATATACTTAGTAGGGACATAAATACTGTTACACACGTTTTATGCTGTACAATAAAAAGTACTGAATGTTTTTGGCCCAATTATTTTTTGATATATTTATTGATGTATGTTTATTGTATACAAAAAGAATCTACTTATTCGAAATGTCCGCCTTTTGGCTTTACACACGCCTTAAGTCGCACTGGCCAATCGTCAATAGCTGCACGAACCTCGTCCATTGGAAAATTGGCCACAGCTCGAACCAAAGCAGTCTTAAGAGATTCAACGTTGGGATATATTTTGTGACAAACTTGTCCTCTTAAACAGTCCACAATTTGCAATCCAATGGGTTCAAATCTGGACTGCCTGAGGGCCATTCTTCAGAGAAAATTAACGCTGGCAAATTGTTTCGAAGCCAGGCCTGGGACGTTTTAGCCTTATGGGCCGGCGCAGAATCCTGCTGGAAAGTCCATTGCTGGTTTTGGAACATTTTTAAGAGGCTTCACAACAGCTTCCAAAACGGTTTCTTGGTAAACTTTGGCCGATGTTTTGACTCCTTGTTCGCAGAAATGCAGGTCAGTGACCCCATCGTAAGAGACACCCCACCAAACCATGACTAAAGCTGGGTGATGATCCACCCTTGGGATCAGTTCAGATGCTTCCTTAGATGACCGCCCATACACTCTATCATTTTGCTTGTAAACGGTAACAATTTTTTCATTGGTGAACAACATTTTTCTGTGCAAGTTATCAGCGTGCTTCACCAAAAGACGTTCGAACAAAAAACATATATTGTTGAGGTGACTGCCCCTGGCCGAAAAGTTTCGGGTCAATCCGGTACATAGAACCGGCAGTCGCTGGATTGAAGCAAACAAAAAAAGGCTGATTGGCAGGCCTTCAGGCCTGATTGGCAGGCCTTCAGGCCTGATTGGCAGGTGGCTTCTCGCCACCAACCGTAGCTTTAATAATCTAGCTATTCCGTCGGACGTTCGGGTAGCCGAGAAAAAGTTCCGGGCCATCATTAACGCAGCAGCCGCTCGCCATATCCCTGCTGGTCGAATACCCGAAGTGCTCAATCTGTCGCTAGCCACTCACGAAGTTCCCGGTGCCTGGAAAATGGGCAGAGTGGTCCCGCTACTGAAGCCAGGCAAAGACGCAAGTAAAGGAGATTCGTACAGGCCGATCTCCTTGCTGTCTCCAGTAGCAAAGACGCTTGAAGCACTGCTCCTCCCCAGTCTGATCGAACACTTGCCTAGTGCTAATCATCAGCATGGATTCCGCAAGCAGCACAGTACAACAACTGCGTTACACGCCATCAACACACGTATAAGTCGCGGTCTTAACCAGAACAAGCCTAACGATAGAACGGTCTTCGTGGCTCTTGACCTTACAAAAGCCTCCGACACGGTCAATCATGCCACTCTGTTCGAGGACATTGAAGAAACGTCCCTTCAGCCCAGTTTGAAACGTTTGGTCGTAAACTATATGTGTGGGCGCCAGTCATATGTAGAATTTAGAGATAGAAAGTCAAAGCCCCGAAGAGTTAAACAAGGAGTTCCCCAGGGTGGAGTTATATCCCCGGCTCTGTTTAACCTCTACCTCTCTAAACTTCCTGCACCACCAGACGGCGTTGAAATTGTGTCGTACGCTGACGATTGAACAATTCTGGCGTCAGGACCTAAAGTGGATGACATTTGCGAGAAAATCAACTGTTACCTCACTGACTTAGCCCGTTTTTTCACTGCGAGGAATATGAAAATATCCGCCTCCAAATCATCAGCCACACTGTTTACTGCATTGACCGGCAGAGGTGCGGTTGTCACTCAATGTGAAAGTCGATAACGTCAACATCCCGACTACCAACTACCCCAAAATCCTTGGGGTCACATTGGACAGCCTTTTTAGATCCTCTGCACATGCTACAGCTATCTGCGATAAACTCAAAAGTAGGAACAAGGTCCTCAAGTCGGTCCTTGTCGGCAGTACTTGGGGAGCCGACAAAGAAACCTTGTTGACCTCTTACAAAACGATAGGTCGGTCTGTAGCAAACTACGCAGCACCTGTATGGTCGGCGAACGGGAGTATGACGCAGTGGAAGAAAATTCAGACTTGCCAGAATGCCGCCCTTAGAACATCAACAGGGTGTCTTCTTATGTCTTCTGAGGACCATCTACATGAGGAGACGAAGGTCCTTACCATGCGCAGACACAATTTCCTGTTGTCTAAACAATACCTGCTAGGGTGTTTTCGCAGCAGTCATCCTAAACACCATCTCTTGAACAGGATGCCTCCGTCCAGGCAGATCAGGTACGATCTTCATGATTTAGAGAGAGAGGTCCAGCGGTGTAAGAGAGAACCTTTAGATCATCGAAACTATCTGGCAGGTTTGAACAACATTCACGCCGATGATGACGCAGCAGCAGTATCCAGCTACCGTGTGAATGTAGTGCTAGGGGAACATCCCCTGGAGTTTTAACCTGAGGAGAAGGTACTACCTCGGCAGATCCCCCATAGACGAACAAGACTTCAAAATAAAGATATTGTTGTTACAACAACAACAACAACAACAACAACAACCAAAAGACGTTTGCATTTTTCAATCCTATTTTTTTAAAGCTGCAGTCAATAAATGTCCGGTACGTCGTTTGAAAGCCCCAAGTCCAAAGTCTTTTTAATGATTCGACTCATGGACTTTTGCGTTATATTCATCTCACGGGCCATGATTTTCTGTTTTGGGAGCGGATTTCTGTGAATTCTTGATTTAACGGCTTTGATGACATGCGGTGTTCGAACAGAGCGTGGGCGACCCGGTGACGGTCTTTTACATCTCCAGTCTCCTCATATAGTTTTATTATCGGAATTCCTAATGGCCGGAGCGTTTTGAAAATATAGCTTTTTTCATTTCACACTTGAAAAGCGCTATTACAGCGATACGGTTCTCATTATCTGACCACTCCATGATAAAAGTTGAAACAATTATAAAATCCCGTTACAGACAAACGCTTTTAAAACCAATATGACATTACGGGGGTGTGTTCAATGTTGTAACAGTCTTTAGTCTTTATGTCCCTACTAAGTATGCGTTTGTCATTCCGTTTGTAACATCTCATCATAAAATTCTAAGACAGTCTAGCCTTGTTCGTCTGTTAATAGCAGGATTCAGTCCAAATAAAAGGAGTTAGATTCTTCAATTTTACCAAATGTTTGTTTTATTTAGTCGGCAATCGGTTGGTATGGGGAAAAGGCTTCCGCTTTGAGAGACTAAACAAAGGTCCAATCAATTTTTAAAATTTTTGACATTTTTACTAAGTAATTTAATTAATTAATCGGATTTTCTTGGGAGTGGTACAATTTTCTATCTAATTTCATTAAAATCCGAGTGGCGCTTACGCATTTTTCGCGGCAAGGGCTCCATATTGTATAAGCCAAACTGTAACGATATGTTTAATCGATAGTTTAATTTAACGTTTAAATAGAAAATGGTAGGACCAATCAAATTTTGGTCCGATTAAGTTTAAGCTATCAAATTTATTTCATTCTTGGCATTCTGGTTTTTCCCTATTTTATTGTTCGAAACATTTTCTCTATTAAAGGTACCATCATCTGTTCAGCCTGAGTTAAAAAAATGTAGATAATTTGGTTTAATCTCTGTGACGGCGGAAATATATCAGTGCCACTGTAGTGCGCATGACAATGATCATTATAACTTTTCGATTCTTAAAGTAAGGCCAAACTTGACTGGAAGACATATTAGTTGAATTTTTTTTAATGGTAATATTTTGTTTCGATCAACTAGGCCACATCATAAGACTGCAAGATATAATGTCCAAAAGTCGACTTTGAACTAAAATCGAAAGCAATTTATCAATCACTAGTTCCTAGAACGTCAGAAATTAATTCCTTCGAACATCGACACATGGTCGAAACAGTGTCATTTCCGCACTTATCTCAATATGCCTTAACTTTGAAGATTTGTTTACATTTTAAATTTTATCGATCAGTCGTATTGTGTACAACAAGTATATATATATATATATATATATATATATATATATATATATATATATATATATATATATATATATATATATATATATATATATATATATATATATATATATATATCTATATATATATATATATATATATATATATATATATATATATATATATATATATCTATATATATATATATATATATATATATATATATATATATATATATATATATATATATATATATATATATATATATATATATATATATATATATATATATATATATATATATATATATATCGAAGGAATTAATTTCTGACGTTCTAGGAACTAGTGATTGATAAATTGCTTTCGATTTTAGTTCAAAGTCGACTTTTGGACATTATATCTTGCAGTCTTATGATGTGGCCTAGTTGATCGAAACAAAATATTACCATTTAAAAAAAATTCAACTAATATGTCTTCCAGTCAAGTTTGGCCTTACTTTAAGAATCGAAAAGTTATAATGATCATTGTCATGCGCACTACAGTGGCACTGATATATTTCCGCCGTCACAGAGATTAAACCAAATTATCTACATTTTTTTAACTCAGGCTGAACAGATGATGGTACCTTTAATAGAGAAAATGTTTCGAACAATAAAATAGGGAAAAACCAGAATGCCAAGAATGAAATAAATTTGATAGCTTAAACTTAATCGGACCAAAATTTGATTGGTCCTACCATTTTCTATTTAAACGTTAAATTAAACTATCGATTAAACATATCGTTACAGTTTGGCTTATACAATATGGAGCCCTTGCCGCGAAAAATGCGTAAGCGCCACTCGGATTTTAATGAAATTAGATAGAAATTGTACCACTCCCAAGAAAATCCGATTAATTAATTAAATTACTTAGTAAAAATGTCAAAAATTTAAAAATTGATTGGACCTTTGTTTAGTCTCTCAAAGCGGAAGCCTTTTCCCCATACCAACCGATTGCCGACTAAATAAAACAAACATTTGGTAAAATTGAAGAATCTAACTCCTTTTATTTGGACTGAATCCTGCTATTAACAGACGAACAAGGCTAGACTGTCTTAGAATTTTATGATGAGATGTTACAAACGGAATGACAAACGCATACTTAGTAGGGACATAAAGACTGTTACAACATTGAACACACCCCCGTAATGTCATATTGGTTTTAAAAGCGTTTGTCTGTAACGGGATTTTATAATTGTTTCAACTTTTATCATGGAGTGGTCAGATAATGAGAACCGTATCGCTGTAATAGCGCTTTTCAAGTGTGAAATGAAAAAAGCTATATTTTCAAAACGCTCCGGCCATTAGGAATTCCGATAATAAAACTATATGAGGAGACTGGAGATGTAAAAGACCGTCACCGGGTCGCCCACGCTCTGTTCGAACACCGCATGTCATCAAAGCCGTTAAATCAAGAATTCACAGAAATCCGCTCCCAAAACAGAAAATCATGGCCCGTGAGATGAATATAACGCAAAAGTCCATGAGTCGAATCATTAAAAAGACTTTGGACTTGGGGCTTTCAAACGACGTACCGGACATTTATTGACTGCAGCTTTAAAAAAATAGGATTGAAAAATGCAAACGTCTTTTGGTTGTTGTTGTTGTTGTTGTTGTTGTAACAACAATATCTTTATTTTGAAGTCTTGTTCGTCTATGGGGGATCTGCCGAGGTAGTACCTTCTCCTCAGGTTAAAACTCCAGGGGATGTTCCCCTAGCACTACATTCACACGGTAGCTGGATACTGCTGCTGCGTCATCATCGGCGTGAATGTTGTTCAAACCTGCCAGATAGTTTCGATGATCTAAAGGTTCTCTCTTACACCGCTGGACCTCTCTCTCTAAATCATGAAGATCGTACCTGATCTGCCTGGACGGAGGCATCCTGTTCAAGAGATGGTGTTTAGGATGACTGCTGCGAAAACACCCTAGCAGGTATTGTTTAGACAACAGGAAATTGTGTCTGCGCATGGTAAGGACCTTCGTCTCCTCATGTAGATGGTCCTCAGAAGACATAAGAAGACACCCTGTTGATGTTCTAAGGGCGGCATTCTGGCAAGTCTGAATTTTCTTCCACTGCGTCATACTCCCGTTCGCCGACCATACAGGTGCTGCGTCGTAGTTTGCTACAGACCGACCTATCGTTTTGTAAGAGGTCAACAAGGTTTCTTTGTCGGCTCCCCAAGTACTGCCGACAAGGACCGACTTGAGGACCTTGTTCCTACTTTTGAGTTTATCGCAGATAGCTGTAGCATGTGCAGAGGATCTAAAAAGGCTGTCCAATGTGACCCCAAGGATTTTGGGGTAGTTGGTAGTCGGGATGTTGACGTTATCGACTTTCACATTGAGTGACAACCGCACCTCTGCCGGTCAATGCAGTAAACAGTGTGGCTGATGATTTGGAGGCGGATATTTTCATATTCCTCGCAGTGAAAAAACGGGCTAAGTCAGTGAGGTAACAGTTGATTTTCTCGCAAATGTCATCCACTTTAGGTCCTGACGCCAGAATTGTTCAATCGTCAGCGTACGACACAATTTCAACGCCGTCTGGTGGTGCAGGAAGTTTAGAGAGGTAGAGGTTAAACAGAGCCGGGGATATAACTCCACCCTGGGGAACTCCTTGTTTAACTCTACGGGCTTTGACTTTCTATCTCTAAATTCTACATATGACTGGCGCCCACACATATAGTTTACGACCAAACGTTTCAAACTGGGCTGAAGGGACGTTTCTTCAATGTCCTCGAACAGAGTGGCATGATTGACCGTGTCGAAGGCTTTTGTAAGGTCAAGAGCCACGAAGACCGTTCTATCGTTAGGCTTGTTCTGGTTAAGACCGCGACTTATACGTGTGTTGATGGCGTGTAACGCAGTTGTTGTACTGTGCTGCTTGCGGAATCCATGCTGATGATTAGCACTAGGCAAGTGTTCGATCAGACTGGGGAGGAGCAGTGCTTCAAGCGTCTTTGCTACTGGAGACAGCAAGGAGATCGGCCTGTACGAATCTCCTTTACTTGCGTCTTTGCCTGGCTTCAGTAGCGGGACCACTCTGCCCATTTTCCAGGCACCGGGAACTTCGTGAGTGGCTAGCGACAGATTGAGCACTTCGGGTATTCGACCAGCAGGGATATGGCGAGCGCTGCTGCGTTAATGATGGCCCGGAACTTTTTCTCGGCTACCCGAACGTCCGACGGAATAGCTAGAGGTTGGTGGCGAGAAGCCACCTGCCAATCAGCCTGAAGGCCTGCCAATCAGGCCTGAAGGCCTGCCAATCAGCCTTTTTTTGTTTGCTTCAATCCAGCGACTGCCGGTTCTATGTACCGGATTGACCCGAAACTTTTCGGCCAGGGGCAGTCACCTCAACAATATATGTTTTTTGTTCGAACGTCTTTTGGTGAAGCACGCTGATAACTTGCACAGAAAAATGTTGTTCACCAATGAAAAAATTGTTACCGTTTACAAGCAAAATGATAGAGTGTATGGGCGGTCATCTAAGGAAGCATCTGAACTGATCCCAAGGGTGGATCATCACCCAGCTTTAGTCATGGTTTGGTGGGGTGTCTCTTACGATGGGGTCACTGACCTGCATTTCTGCGAACAAGGAGTCAAAACATCGGCCAAAGTTTACCAAGAAACCGTTTTGGAAGCTGTTGTGAAGCCTCTTAAAAATGTTCCAAAACCAGCAATGGACTTTCCAGCAGGATTCTGCGCCGGCCCATAAGGCTAAAACGTCCCAGGCCTGGCTTCGAAACAATTTGCCAGCGTTAATTTTCTCTGAAGAATGGCCCTCAGGCAGTCCAGATTTGAACCCATTGGATTGCAAATTGTGGACTGTTTAAGAGGACAAGTTTGTCACAAAATATATCCCAACGTTGAATCTCTTAAGACTGCTTTGGTTCGAGCTGTGGCCAATTTTCCAATGGACGAGGTTCGTGCAGCTATTGACGATTGGCCAGTGCGACTTAAGGCGTGTGTAAAGCCAAAAGGCGGACATTTCGAATAAGTAGATTCTTTTTGTATACAATAAACATACATCAATAAATATATCAAAAAATAATTGGGCCAAAAACATTCAGTACTTTTTATTGTACAGCATAAAACGTGTGTAACAGTATTTATGTCCCTACTAAGTATATACGTTCTTATCCTTAATAAACGACTTGAAACCGACAACATGTAGAAAGCTTTACTTTCCTTTTTACAACATATTCTAAAGATTGTTACTAAATAGGGATTGGAAAATTTTTCCTTCCATTTGGATGCACGTTTAAATTTGCTTCGCCATCTTAAGATTTTAGTCAAATTGATCTAAATAAATCAATTACACCGTGAGAAGGACACAAAATAGATTTATTTTTAAATTCTACCAAATGATGCGCGGTGGTTCAATAGAGCTTTTAAGGCTGACAGTGCTTCACAATGCATAATTGTGTCAACTTTTGCACTGCCGGTGCGATATGTAGTGGACACAATTATTCTACTAGTAAGCCAGGCCAAAAGTAAAAACATGTTCCTTTTTTCAACGATCGGTTTTCACATCGTAAATGCTGGCGATTTTACGTGGCATTAAGCCACGAAAAACTGAACTTTATCGCGCACATCACACATTTTTGAGATATACCGGCAAGTGTGGTAAGGGGAGTTATGACTTAGTTCTGCTATTTTCCTCACCTTAAATGAATGACGATTTCCCCTATATGAAATATAGTGATCATATCCGAATCACTTACTGATTCCATTGAGCGATGTCCATCCATCCGCCCATCTTTCCAACCATCGTTGTAATCAATGGTCGCAAGTCGTAGTTATGAACCGATTTCAATGAAACTAGGTACATTCTTCAAGTTTAAGCTCGGACGGAGCTTAATGAAATTGGCCCACATCTGTTAAAATTTCAATACAATTTATAAAATTATATTTTTTAATTTTACATGATTCGAGATCGGTTCATATTTTGATATCATACATAGGTTTTTTCCGAATTTAAAACCTTTCGTATAGCTCAATACAAAGATCCATACAAATTTCAGAACCTATAGCCCTTAAAAATACATACTCGCACTACACCCGATGTCGACCAAATTGTACATAAAGCGTTACGAGCTACCAGCACCAATCTCTGGGAAATGTAAACATACCGGCCCATGATTTTGAGTTATCACCAAACAAAGGTCCTCAAAGCCGGGTATTCTATAGCTGGCCCCGCCGGAGCTTAACTTTTTCTACTTGTTAATATTACAAGGGTTGATATATATATATATATTTCTGGCCTAAGCAATACCAAGTGTTGCCTGGCATCATCTGACACTTCATAGGAAAGTTTGACATATTTGAGCATAAACGTACTCAGAACGTTTTGACGTACGACCATGATTTGTGTTGTTAACAGTGACTTGAAAAAATCCATTTGGAATTAACTCGTGAACATTTTCGTGCGATCATTTTTTACAACTTAAATCTTTGAATCACCATCCTTTAGCACTGTGAAAAACTGGTATAATTAATTCAATCGTTGCCGACGCTCGCTCAAAGACGAAGGTCGTGAAGGTCGTCCAAAAACGGCCGTTGTGCCAGAGAACATTGATGCCGTGCATGAACTGATAATGCAAGATCGTCATGTGACATACCGTGAGTTAGAGTTAGAGGCATCCTTGGTCATTGGGTATTCGAAGACGAGCCAAATCCAACGAAAGTTGTTCGTGGAAGAAGCACTTTGAAGCAAATGGTCGCCTGTTTTTTTTCGCCAAAACTGGTCTTGTGGCGATTGTTCCGATTGAGCAACGTAGGACGGTACACCACAATTTGTTTGCCTGAAGAATGTGATCTCTCACACATCGGCTCAAACCGACGCCTTTTTGACCGGCCGAAACGTCGAATCGATGGGTCATCCGCTGTACACCCTGATCTGGCACCTAATGACTTCTTTTTATTCCCACACATCAAGGAAAAAATGCGTGGTCAACGATTTTCGTCCCCAGAAGATGTTTTGGAGGTGTCTTAATCGGAGTGGAAAAAGTGCTTCGACAATTGGTTTGAGCGCATGCAAAAGTGTATAAATCATGCTGGAGAATACTTTGAAAAACAATAAAACCATTTTTGATTATAAATATTCGTATTTTCATTAGAAGCAGAAGTTTGTGCTATTTTGCATGTAGATGTTGTAAACAATGAACTTATGACTTTTCACTTCACACGTCCATCTGTTCGGTTAGTAATTCTCATGAGTTAAATTTGTTTTTTCACTCATTGGTAAATCTAACGAATCCGCACATGAAATTTATGCGTGAATTCTGTCTAATATTAATGACTGCACAATTTCATTACGTATTGGCCTATCTTCATGCACGGGATTTACACTTTCTAGTGAATCATAAGTTTGATAGAAAAGAACGGGATCGGAACGCTCTGCTATTCAAAAAAAATCGAAGCAAACTTGTTTTTATGGTTACAAATAATTCAACTCTGATCTCATAGAAAGTGGCGATACTTTAAGGCTAATACGATACTTAGTACATAACATACGTACATTGATCGGCTTTGAAATATTGCTATGCGGAATCGATAAAAAATCCTACCCTAAAATAATATGTAGAAAATAATAATTCGTTGCAAAATATATTAATTAAAAAAAATGCAGTTCGAAATTAAAAAACTCCATAAGACAGTCTCTGTCAGCTGGATGAACGTAGATTTCTCCTACAGATCGAATTAGAACATGTTGCAAACATATTTATTTATGTTTAGCTTTACGCAAACTTACTATATGTTTGGGTCAACATGCTAGCATAAAAAATTTCAAATATTTGTCTAATTTTTTTTCTTTAGTTAAAAGGTTTTTATTACAATAGTTTTAAAGAACTATGCAACTAGTCCTTGTTAGGCTAACGAGCATATTGTATATGATAAAAATAATATTTAAGAAAAGAATCATTGGCTGGACTCTTATTGATCTGGTGTCACTAGCTCCAGTGGCCTCTTGCAGCCTTCATAAATAAAATTGTTTGTGTAATAACATACATTTTGTATCAAAAAATATTCAATCGTTTTTAACACAGAATTTGTATTAGTTGCTACTTATCGTTCAAGTGATTCGACGTGGTGAAAGCAGAAAGCTTTCACTAGAACTCAAGAACATTTATAAGTATTAATAGGAGTGTGTCAATCCATTAAATGAAATTTAAATTAACTTGTTAAGATATTTAAAGAATAATCGATGTTTTTAAAAAATATGCGTTTAGTATTAGAGTTGTGGGCAGAAGGTTTTGTTGTATGTTTGTTAAACATTGGATTAATGCCCGAAATAAACATTGGATTAATGCCCGAAATTACAGGTAGGTTGGTCTTATGACTGCTTAGATTTCTTAAAAAAAAAAAAAAATATATATATATATATATATATATATATATATATATATATATATATATATATATATATATATATATATATATATATATATATATATATATATATATACAGCATATATATTTTTTTTTAAGAAATATTATTGTTTGGGTGCAAATTGCTACAAAATTGCTACAAAGACATTAATGTTTGCAGGTACCCATACAGCACACGTAATAATGCTCCAAACATAAGTATGTTTCCTGCATAAAATGTTTGCATGCAAACTTATTTTTAACATTTTTTCTCCGAGCAGACTATGAAAGCAATAACAAAAAATTTCTACGAAAGGTTTGCTTTTTTATTTTAAAAATATACTCGTAGTAAAATATAAGTAGGAAGTGGACGACTTTATTATATCCCTCTACTTCTGGATGTGCATGAAACTAATTGAAACAGGTTTTAATTTGCCACGATTTTAAAACAAGGCCATATTTGAATTCGTGTGAAAATTACATTCTTCATGTCTACATTCTATATGTCTATGTTTGACTTTATCGGTGAGTCAAGCTTAAATATTTTGGTTACGTATTCCGTGCCCGCAAATTATGGGCTTTCTTCTGGATGTCAGGTTTGGGCATAAAAACTGGTATGTCGGGTTTTCGGTTTCGGGTTTGGACACTTTACAAGCAACTCTCCCAACACAAATTTGAGGTCTTAAGCATAAAAATCGAAGATTTATAGCATCTTTGCCAAACTAGACATATTTCCAGTTATGGAATCTATCAGAAAACTGGAAATATTTTTTAAACGCGCTTTAAGCGGAAACAGTATTCCATTTACAATTTAAAACTAACTTGGCATGATAACACAAAAGGCACATATAAGTAGAATGCACCAGCTTCAAATGCTTTAGGCAAACCGGGGAAAGGTAGCTTAGAAATTTTTTATTTATTGCTATATAGGATGTGTATTATATGTATTATAGAACTCTGGTCCATTGTAGGCATTGTGTACATTTTTAATATATGTTTTTTTATACGATCCTGTTGATTTAGTTTTTATTTTCATCGATTTTATTTATTTCTAGTGACTACTTTCCTTGCTATAGAACATTGAGGGTCGGCCTAACTATTAACACCACAAAAAATTTAACAGCTCCTCTAATTACATTTACGTGGTGATGTCATTAGAGGTAATGTTTAAGAGTTATCAATTTATAAGAAATAAAACATTACTTCTGCAATATTTAAACTCTGGACATTCATCTTACTAGGCGTTTACACTAGATACCGCCTCACCAACTCTGACAACAGCTTGTGGCTATTTGAGTATTTTTTCTATCAGCAGATTTGAAAGCACATTGTGAGTGAATAAGAATGCAGAGTTTTATTATAAACAAACACGAGTGGACAAATTGAGTTCGGCCGTTACGAAGCTTATATACCCTCCATCATGGATTACGGTCCAGTATGCAAATTTTGTCATGGGGGGGGGGGGGGGTGTTACCGGCATATTTTTTATCAGTGTGTGTTTCTTTCCATTCTTATGTCATATATACCAACTACTATTGGCTTAGCAGTATTAGTTCACGAAGTATAGCTTTTCAAGGTTTTAAGGTTCAGGTTCAGGCCACGCCCTTTTATCCTCTTTATACACAATAAAGTCTATAATAATCAGTCCATTACTTTGTTCGTATATACATTTAATTTAGGGGTGTGGCACCGCCCACTTTTCTTACAGAAAATGTACATACAAACCTCGTATGATCCAAATATCATAGTCATATTTCTAATAGTTCATGATATATTGTGTTTTTATGTTCAATATTGTTGATTTTTTGAGAGGTTAACCCAGTCCTTGTAAGCGGCATTTTAAATATCAACCATTTCATGCCTCCAACACATTCAGTCATTCATCTTCCTGTAGTGCGAACATTAGTTTGCTTTCCACAGACAGACGGGCATGGCTAGATCATCTTACAATTTTACGACGATACAGATACCTAATGGGGTCTCCCACCAGTATTTCGATGTGTTGCATACGGAATGACATCGTGAATACGAGTATATCCTCTATCTCTGGATAAGAATAAGAAAAATTAACTCATTTCGATAAAGTAAACTACATTTCTTTTTTGATAGAACTCATGCTTCGACCAATAAGATATCATTACGTGGTAATGCAAGTGGTAGTGAGTTTTGCTTAGCCTTGGTATATAAGTAGATTAATCAGCTGTTTATTACAAATAAGGTTTACGCTTGTGTTGTAAAGATTTCCAAAAATCAAGTATTGCTGATTTCTAGATTAAATGGAATTATTAATTCCTAGGTTTAAATATTTAACCAAATTACATAAACAACAATTGTTTAAACATCTAATAAACTGTTGACGTCTTTTTGAAGCCTTATCTATCCTAAAATAACAGCATACATAGTTGGATCTTCTATGCTAAATGATTTATTATATTCGACTGTAAAAGATTAGTGAATATTAATTTTAGTATACGCTAACAACACTTTAAAATAAAATATGATAAATAGTCGCATTTTCAAACCCTCACGTCTCTTAATTCGCAGTCGTTGGTGAATATGAACCACGCTTTCGAGAACACTTAAAGAGAAAGAGAGCTTAAGCGATTATTCTCCCCACCGAAGTCAATGAGATGAACTTCAAGTACTAAAGCAAAACTGAAACTGTATTTGGGAATTACCAAATTTTGTAGTGACGAAACCCAAATTTAATCTTATCGATTTATACTCACGAGATGGGAATTGTTTTGTCAACAAAAAAATCGGCTACAACACTGAGCAAATTAAGTTTGCAATAAAGGGGGACTTCAATAAGAGTGTTGGGAACTTAAAAGAATATAATGAATATTTTCAAAACACAAGTGGGGGTCCAGACTCATGATGCGTCTATAATAGAGTTAAATTCAACTTCATCCTTTGTGCGGAGTCCCCTGTTTCCACCAATGAGGAACACAAAACCATCAGTTGTGAGGGTTAAATACCTAAAACAGCACATACAACGGTTGGTTTGGATACCACTTGTCCATAAAATCGAACCTAAGGCAGCAGACCTAACACCGAACTAGAATCCTTTGGTTCAACCAGTTACTAGATTCGAAAACTACCATTTTCGAGTAATCACAAGAAATAAAAGATGAACAAACAACCTAACGAATTTGATGACGGCCGCAGACTATGTAAAACGGACTAGATTTGCACAATGGAACGCACACTGAATCAAACGAGTAAATGTTCACAGCTGCGAAAGGCTGAAAATCGATCTGCTATTTATAAGTGAGGCAAGGTGGAACGGCATTGGAGAATTATGTAGTGAAGCAAATGTGGAAAGCTGCTTTACTCTGGAATGCCCACGCAGAGAAAACATAAGGTTACTACATGCTCACGGCATCAATAATGTGTTCTCTGCAATAAAAAATTTGGTCGTCGCAACCATAGTATTGTTTTTTGGATTTCATTTCGACAATAATATGATTGCGACAATACTAATATTGTTGAAATGTAACAAAAGTATTATTGCCAAATTTAAAAATTAAAATATAGTTGTAGCATCAATATAAATATGGTTGGCGTTTCAAAGTTTTGTTTTTTTGGTTTTAATGTTAACAATAATATGATTACGGCAATATGTATGAATGTAGTGTGTATTAATTTGAATTTGGGTTTTAGAACAATGTTATAAACTATTTTTATTAAATGAAACACTTTTTTTTATTGTTGAATTAGTCACTGCTACGAGGGCTGCTTTGTATATTTCAGGCCTAATAATGAAAATGCGAATATTTATCATCAAAAATGGTTTTATTGTTTTTCAAAGTATTCTCCATCATGATTTATAAGTATATACTTTTGCATGCGGTCAAACCAATTGTCGAAGCACTTTTTCAACTCCGATTGAGACACCGCCAAAACATTGTTTTTTAACGCTTCAACAGCATCTTCTGGCGACGAAAATCGTTGACCACGCATTTTTTTCTTGATGTGCGGCAATAAAAAGAAGTCATTGGCGGCAAAGCGGCAAAATAAACAAGTCAGGGCCCATCAATTCAACGTTTTGGCCGGTTAAAAATGCCCTGGTTTGAGCCGATGTGTGAGAGCTCGCATTGTCATGGTGCACAATGACTCGTCTTCTTTTGTTCGTTTTTCGAATTTCTCCGAAGACTTCAGGCAAACAAATTGTGGTGTACCACTCCGAATTGACCTCCTACGTAGCTCAAGCGGAACTGTCGCCACATGACTAGCTTTACCAAAGAAACAGGCGACCATTTGCTTCGAAGTGCTTCTTCCACGAACAACTTTCGTTGGATTTGTTGGATTTGTCTTCGAAAACCTACACGTTCCTTTGCTGTTTTGTTTCAGGCTCATACGCATAGATCCATGATTCGTCACCTGTGACGATCTTAAAAAGGTCTTTCGAGGCACCGCGATAGTATTTTTTCAAAATTTCTTTGCACCAATCAACACGAGCCTTTTTTTGAGCGACTGTCAAATTGTGCGGGATCCAACGAGAACAAATCTTTTTTACGGCCAGGTGTTCCTGCAATATCGAATGTATGCTGGTGGAAGATATGCTCAAGGATGCCTCTATCTCACGGTATGTCACATGACGATCTTGCATTATCAGTTCACACACGGCATAAATGTTCTCTGGCACAACGGCCGTTTTTATACGACCTTCGTCTTTGAGCAAGCGTCGGCCACGATTGAATTCATTAAACCATTTTTTTACAGTGCTATAGGATGGTGCTTCATCGCTATACAACGATTTAAGTTCATCGATGCACTCTTGTCGTGATAATCCACGTCAAAAGTTGTGAAAAATGATCGCACGAAAATGTTCACGTGTTAATTCCATGTTTTTGCCAAATTGATATTTTCAAGTCACTGTAAACAACACAAATAATGGTCGTACGTCAAAACGTTCTGAAATGGAAATGTCAGATGGCGTCAGGCAACACCTAGTGTTGCCTTGACCAGAAATATATAAAGCAACCCTCGTATATGGACAGATCTGCACGAAACCCGCCTTGGTTTTTACTACTGACCGCGGGTTATGTTCCAATACACTATTTAATATTTATCGCGGTAAATATTTTATTTATCGCTGGTAAAAGACTGATTCCCTACCAGTTAAAACACCTTATTTTGGGTATTTTTATTATCACCGATTCATGCCAATCGGAAGGAATATTCAAAATAATCTAGTCATGTGCGTCCTGTTAAAAGCAAACTACAAGTCGCACTATTGAAAATAGGCGGCTGAATCTTTGCAGAGACTGTTAGTATTTAGAGTTTCTCTCCCGCACGCAGAGAAAAGATATGGTTACACTATGGTCACCGCGACAATAATATGTTCTCTACAATAAAAACATGTTCGTTGCAACCATAGAATTGTTTTTTGAATTGCATTTTAACAACAGTATGATTGCGACAATATTACTATTGTTGAAATGTAACAATAGTATTATTACCAAATTTAGAAATGAAAATATGGTTGTAGCAACCATATAAATATGGTTGGTGCAACAAAAGTATTGCTGTTTAAAATTACGTTACGTTAATAATATTATGATTACGGCAATCATACAGTATGGTTGCGACTATGAACATAACAAAACAGGTTTTATAGAGCAAACATGTATGTGTGTGCGTATGTTTTTTTGATACACAAAAAAAACACACACACGATACAGTGAATGGTTGAAGAACAACAATCGGAGGGTTCGAGGGATTTTTATTGTTTACTTTATTCGGTGAAATACTCTAATACCGACTGGTTCTCGTTTATTTAAAATCTGCCTACACTAAAGAATATAACCATTGATCGTGGTTTAATCATATTTGTTTCTAGGGGTCTACGGATGGTGAAGTAGCATTTAACCCTGCTGGGAACTAAAAATATTATCGACTGCCTTTGGAATATATATTTTTGTTTCTTGAATGAAATGATCAATAAAAACATGGCCTCAATTCTGGCAATTATTTTATTGTAATGCAATTTAATATAACTTGCTTGATTAAAATCTCCATTTTAAAATAACAAATATTTTGGGGATCATAGTATGGTTGAGTATGAATCATACTATGGTTATGGGGATCATAGTATGGTTGCGTGTGAATCATACTATGGTTGTGAGGATCATACTATGGTTGTATGAGAAACATACTATGATTGTGAGGATCATAATATGGTTGTGGAGATAATAGTATGGTTGAGTATGAATCATACTATGGTTGTGTGGATCATAGTATGGTTGCGTGAGAATCATACTATAGTTGTAAGGATCATACTATGGTTGTATGAGAAACATACTATGGTTGTGAGGATCATAATATGGTTGTGAAAATAATATTATGGTTGAGTGTGAATCATACTATTGTTGTGATGATCATAATATGGTTGTGGAGATCATTGTATGGTTGAGTGTGAATCATACTATGGTTGTAGGGATCATAGTATGGTTATGTGTGAATCATAATATTGTTGTGTCACAACCATATACCCAACAATAGTATGATCCTCTTTGAGTATTGTCACCCCAACCATACTGTTTTTCTGCGTGCGGGAATTGCCGCCCGGGACTATGTTTTGGTAGACTATGTTATGGTAAAATTGGGAAATGGGGATTGGCACACACAACCATGAAGTTGAAAAACAATATTTATGAACTTTTAGAGATATGACGATGATATTTGGAACATCTGGTGTTGGTATGGATCGTAACACATCCTGAAGGAAAATTAAAAAAAACAGCATTTATGGCCAAAGTAATAAACCATAAAAAACGTGTTTATCTAAAAGCCATCTAAAAGCTTCGCTATAACATTCGTTAACCCCTCGGAGCCGGCGTTGAACAGTATGACCCGGCTAGTGAGTATTAGAATGATGAGCAAAATGGCAAGTCTGCAGGGATCGTTGTGTGGGTGCTATATGAAAACGTGGACCGATTTGGTCCAATATTACCATATCAGATTATAAATATATCTAGTAGTTCAACAGCATAACATTTTGAGGAGGAACTTTACATGGGGGCTGGAGAAAACTGCTAGTTTTCGATAGTCTCAATAGGCTATAGCAAATTTCATTTGTGTTCAGTTTTGATTGTCAAAATTATGTTTCAATTCAGGAATACATAGTGCGGGCGTTCTTTTGCCAACCCCACCTGTCGTACAGTGAGCACCGAATAAATAATTGCTGCTGTGCTGTCGCAACAATAAGTATAAGTATAGTTTTCTGAAACACAGAAGTTTTTTTTTGCTCCGCTGCGTTTTTCCTAACTTCAGTTTGACTGAAAACCATTGAAATTTATGTTGAAAATTTACAAAAAGGTAATGATATTGCATTGTCGGCATAGTAAAGCCTTGTCATACATTTTTTTGTGGGGTTTGGACGTTTTAGTTTTCAAACGTCCAAACGCCACAAAAAATCAGCGTGCCTGAGCCTTAAAAAATTGTAATTTTAAGCCTATTTTCTGTTCGAAATTTGTATAATCTTATTATTTTATTTCAGTTGAAAGTACTACATCTCCAATGAATAACCCTATATACACGAACACGTTGATAACCCCCGCTCTCTCAGTAACACCCATCCACCAGTTATGACGCAGTCATCAGTTACTCTCTTTTCCCTCTGGCATTGACGCGGACATCAGAAAACATTCGTCGCTCCTGATCACACATTCTTCCAAATACTCACCATTTCAGTAATCACTATAGATCTGAACGTTGGACGAGCCAAACGCTTTAAATCTCGGCATCGGCGAACCGGTCAGTGCAAAAAGTATTCGTCAAGCCACACTTATTTTAAATAAAATACAAATTAAATTAAAATAAAGATTTCTAAGAACAAAGATTCATACTATTTATGCATTTAAACAAATACTTCGAGAAAACACAGTGTGATCAGTTTGATTTGAAAAATAAAACCCATACATACATGCAAATAAACCGGATACATACATAATCTGTGATTATATTCTCAATACACCCGTTGGCTATAATTCTAAAACGATTTTATGAAACGTCATAAAACAAATAATTCATAACAATTCGTGATTAATACTGCGGGGGTTTATTGCGCGTGTGAATATAGCGGCTGTGATTATTTACGGGCTAAAGCAAATGCCGGCTAACCAGCAATCGCAGCAAAAATGTGGACCTACAAAGGCAACAAACAATCGGAAAAGAAAGCACATCTGTCCAAGCGATGTAAATAAGTTGAATAAAAATGTACCGCCAAGTGGCACCCTAAAAGTTACGCTCCAAACTCATTCAAGAAGGTAGTCTCGATGCTACAACAAGTGCGACTGTTCAATAACAAGAAGCATATTAAGTTTGCATTCTAGAATGAAACTGGAAAACCTTAGAATTTGGCAAATTCCATCGCACACACATGAAATAAAATAAACAATAATCGGCTGTTAATCGACTACCTTGATAGACCACGTCATGAATGACTTTTATGGAACCAACCTAATGTCACCCAAATTGTAATCTCAAAAATACACCGAAACGTTAAAAAGCAAAAACTAAATCATTGCGGTTTTATGGCATACAAAATTAATCGTTGTTTTTATTATTCAATACAAAAACGGGAAATTGTTCAAAAGTTTCGACGTTGCCAATCCGGTATGTGATGGAAATCGTTTTGCTGTCGGTTTGGCATTTAAAACAAATATTTTTGGATATGGTGTGAAAAACGCCAACTTTTTAACGCAGTCATATTTATTGCATAGGAAGTGAAAACCATCAAATAAAATCCAACATATCAGGATTTATTTAAAACTGAAATACCAATCGATATCGATCGGGTTTCCTCACATACCTGATACGGGTTTTAACATTTCGTATGGTATCTTGAAAAAAAGTTCGTTTTGAAATGCTCGGGGGAACTTTTCAGACTGACAAAACAATTCGTTTTTGTTGACCTTAGAGCTTATTTCAGACTGACGAAAGGTGGTATTTTTCCATGTTGTCTCCTAACATAAATTCTGCAAATAGTTGGCAACTCCAATTTTTTGTGTGAAGAACACAAGCAGAAAAACTGCTAGCTTTGTCCGTCTGAAGCAACAACAGTGAAATACGTTTTAGTCCGTTTAGCCGACTTCAAAACACCCACAACCAATATTTTTGTTTAAATAAAAAGCTTTTCTGCGACACTTATCCCGAAACTTTTGAAAGTGCGTCTTTTACGGGGAGTCCTGAAAGGGACGTGACCAGATTTGAAATCTTATAAATTAAATTTACTATTCATAACCACATAAGTATCCCAATTTTTGTAAAATCTCGAAAAGGGTCATTAAGAATGCAGAATTTAAGCGAAATTTATGCTTTTTAGCCCTGAACATGTCATTTGAGTGGGAGGAACCCAGAGGGTATGACAGTGTTTTGAAACGTCCTACCAAAGCGGTATTTGAGGTATTTAGTGCGTCCGAACCATTTCAACCATTGTCCTCCACTACAAATTATGATTTGCTAAAAAAAAAAATTACTTTTTAGCCAGGTATCTTTGCTCCCTTTAATGGAAACGTTTTTCCCCTATTTTCAATCAGACGGACGGGCATGGCTAGACAGTCTTAGATATATATTTGGTGTTGTTACAAACGGAATGAGAAATTTATTATTACATCCACTCTTTAGTGTAGGGTATAAAACTTGACATGTTCACAATTTAAGCGAATTCCATGCATTAGATGTTTTGTGGGTTCTAACCTGCACAGGAACAGGTTATATGTGTGGAAGATACAAAAAGGGTGTGGCTAGATATACATTTTTCCTTTAGCAGTGTTAAAGATTTCATGAGAATACCATAAGTGGGCGGAGAGAAATATTTGTATGGAGGTAACAGAATTGGGCGCTTTAGACACTATTTTTGGAGACGTGTACAAGGAAGTTATGAAAATAGTTTGGTTTTAACAATTTAAGCGAATTTCTTGCATTAGGATAATTTATATTTGTTATAACCGGAGCCTAGGCAGTGTGTGATGAAGGTACCTGAAGGGACGACTCTGCAGTCTAGTGCACAAATCTCGTGCTAACAAGACGTACAGGCAGAAAGAACTGAAATGACTTTAAATGTCATTTGATGGCTTTGTGTGTTGAAGGTACCTGAAGGGACGACTCCGCAGTCTCGTGCGTAAATCTCGTGCCAACAAGACGTACAGACAGAAAGAACTGAAATGACTTTAAATGTCATATGATGGCTTTGGTCAAAACATATCGCACTAGTTCAACAAAAGGATATTAATTCTAATTTTGAGAAAGAAATCGCTTCAGAGTGGTCATCTATAACCACAGTAAAAACCGCGCATCGATATATCCAATCTTTTATCAAAAGGGTACATATCACTCTCAATGTTTTATAATACTTTAAAGGCATAAAAAAAAAAGTTTTTTGTCTCTACCAAAAATTGAAATTTTGAGTTAATAACGTTTTGTCGAACAAGCGAAATTTAGAATCTAAAACGTTTTATTTTTTTGATGCGTTGCACTTTTTGTCCGAACCAAATGTTATATACCCAACTACCCAGTAGGGTAAGGGCGTTATAAGTGGACACTTCGTTAGTTTGGCCCACGTCGAAACTTTTGTTCTCTCTACCAAGGATTGCTTCCTTGTATGACATTGGCAGTATTAGCTGAT
Organism: Hydrotaea diabolus; assembly: GCA_963513945.1. NCBI lineage: Eukaryota > Metazoa > Arthropoda > Insecta > Diptera > Muscidae > Hydrotaea > Hydrotaea diabolus. Next base: position 110,414,519 of record OY740717.1, read on the forward strand.
ATGGATGTTAGTGGAGTAGTTTTCCTTGCAAGAATATTAAATATGGCAATGGTTTAGAGGAAACTACGTGTGAAATCTTCTTGCCTTGGATCATTTGGTTTGGGCTATAAACTTATGTTTGAATTGTTTAAAAGAAATACTTGGATTAGTGACGAAGTCTCATTGTTTAATTACTTACACACATGAGTCCCACAACATCCCATTAAGAACCAAGGGAAAAATTATCTCAAATCAGGTAGCTGTACACGATTCAATTCTCTGACTCATTGAACGGGCCTACTGTTTAAAACCGGCTCCAAACGGCTTATGCATATTATAGAGAAATTTGTTTACATGATTTAGAGATAACTCTCTAACCGACGCTAAAAAAATTAGATGTTCTTACCCGGATTTGAACCAAGCAATTCTTAAATAGCATATATTAATGTTCGAAGGTGACGGTTTTGTTACCGCTAGAACAGTGGTTCTGAACCCGAAATTTAAGACATTTTTTAAAGTAAGTATACTTATTGATTCGAAATACCAACATGCTTATTTTAGACTAAGCCGATACTCAGACCCAGGACTGAATGGAGACAAATATTAATTCGAAAGGATTTCTCATCTTATTTGAGTACCGGTTTTAAGGCCTTAATATCCATCACCAAATATGTTCATATTGTAATGTGCCATGACCTTTCGTCTGTCCGATAAAAGCACGAACGCAATATGCTAGAACCCCAAAACTCTGAAAAAGTGAAAAAAGTTTATTTTTAAAGGACTAAAGGTACATCTTTTGATTATTTTCTAAACATACTCGTATCTTCAATGTCTATGGACGAACCATAGCATAACTTGGGATCGTTGGTGGATACACGGCACTAATACCCCAAACATTTTGATAAAATACTAAGCAGAGCTTGGAGAGCCGACTCGTGAACCCATGTGGCCCGATTAGGGCTGCTCTAGTAATTTAAAATGTGGTCAGAATGCGAGCCTAAGTGTGCATTTATTTTTTAAAATTTAAAGGCCACCGTTATAGTCTTAGAAACCATAAACATGATAAATAAAATTTCTCCCTTTTCCATATCGTATCAGCGGTGGAGAGTTTATAACATCTGGACGAATTTAATGTCGTTTTTACTTATTTAAATTAATTTTAAATTTGAAGCTGCAGTAAAGATTTTAAATTTAAGTCTAAAGATATATTTACTCAAATTATAGTTTGTTAAATTATTATATCACAAATTGGAATCGAAATATAGTTTCAGCGCGTAAAAACATTCATTAAAAATTCTCCTCTGCTCTTCTTTATTGTGTGCGTGCTCATGTTGGTCATACAAAACTTGTCTCTCTTGGTCTCTTGGATCGAAGGAGGAAAGAGGGAGTAATGTTTATTGACATTCGTCTTGAATTTCTGGATGTCGTAATTGGTGGGAAATACATTTGCCGGAAGTCGATTTCACATACGGAGAGTACTGTAGTGTATAGTGCGTTTAAATGGGCAATCGGTAACAAATGGGCGTGAAATTCTGAAAGTCGTGTATCCCTGCCGAACATCCTCACGCCAGGAATAAAACCACGAATGTCTGAAGAACACACACCATGCACGCAGAAAAAAAGTATGGTTGTGGTGACAATATTCGAAGAGGATAATACTATTGTTGGGTATATGGTTGTGGTAAAATAATATTATTATCCCCACAACAATAGTATGATTCAAATTCAACAATACTATGATCCTCACAACAATAGTATGATTCACACATAACCATACTATGATCCCCACAACCATAGTATGATTCACACTCAACCATAATATGATCTCCGCAACCATTGTATGATCCCCACAACCATAGTATGTTTCATATACAACCATAGTATGATCCTCACAACCATAGTATGATTCAAACGCAACCATGTTATGATCCCTACAAACATAGTATGATCACACACAATTATACTATGATCCCCATTATAATTTATTAGAATTTGTTTAAGTTGTCGACAATAGATTTGATCCCCAATATTATTTATTCGAATTGGTTTAAGTTGTCAACAATAGATTTAAATTATGAAAATTATTCAAAAATACATTAAATTCAAAATAATACGAATGATTAATTTCACAGTAGAAAAAGTAAGTTGAAATAAACGTAAGCGTTTTTATTAAAAATATTTCAGTTAAATAAAGCCAAAGCAGCTTGTTTAAAAAATTTTAATTTCGATAAAAAAAAGTACTATTATTGCATAAGATCTGTACCAATAACATTTGTTCTTAAAAGCATATTTAAATAAAGAAAAATTACAATCATACAGTATGATTGCCGTAATCATATTATTGTTAACATAAAACGCAAAACACAATATTTTTGTCGCATCAACCATATTTATATTGTTGCTATAACAATATTTTCAATTTTAAATTTGGCAATAATACTATTGTTACATTTCAACAATATTAATATTGCAGCAATTATACTATTGTCAAAAATAAATTCAGTTAACAATGCTATGGTTACGACGAACATACTTTTGTTGTGGAGAACATATTATTATTGCCGTGACCATGTAGTAACCATGTTTTTTTCTCTGCGTTTGTTGGGTCAGTGAATCGCTTGTGAGACAATAAGAAGCACTGTGTCTTACGCACATTAAAATCTACTCTATTCACTTGACCCCATTTGGAAAGGACCAGTAAATCCCGGCCAAGTGTCTCTTCCATAATTCGCCTTTTGACTTCAATATATTGAAGACTCGGCCTACGGTCGAATAAATATGAATGATATAGGTTGCTTTCATCCGCGAAGGAGTAGGTTTGATTCACGTTCTGACCCAAAAGATAATCAATGAAAATAATAAATATCCCTCAGACAGAGCCTTGCGGCACACCTGCGATCAGCCTTTGATTATTGGATGAGAACCCATCCACAACAACTCGTATAGTGCAATCTCTGAGAAAGCTAGATATAAATCTAGCAAATGTTTTACCGACACCAAACGCGATCAGCTTTGATAAGAGTGCACCGTGCCAGACTCTATCAAATGCCTTGGAGATATCCAGAGCCACGACCTTACTCTCACCAAACTGGTGGATAGACCGACTACAGCTTTCCGACAGGAAAGCCATCAGGTCTCCCGTAGAGCGATTTCTACGGAAGCCATACTGTCGATCGCTAAGCAAGTCGTTGGACTCGAGATACCTTACAAGATGGTGGTTACCCATGCTCTCTATTACCTTGGAGAGCGCAGAACAAATCGCGATTGGCCGCTAATTCGCAGGATTATTGGCTTCACCCTTTTTAGGGAACGGCTGGACGTTCGCAACCTCCCAACACGCTGGGAAGACTCCCGCACGATAAGCAAGGTTGAAAAGGTTGCGCAGTGGACGGGCTAATGTCGAGGAGCACTTACATAGGACTAGTGCTGAGATACCATCCGGCCCCGGGGACTTACTAATATCGAGATTCGCAAGAACCCCTTTTAACTCCACGAGTTCCCTCTAGAAGCCACAAATTACATCCAATCTTAATGAAATTTGGAAATATTGTTAACGATCGATCAGTTACCTCCTCAGAGGTAACCGATCGATTCTTAAATTCTTAATTCGATCAAACTTGGTATAGTATTTTACAATGGACCTACAACTATTCCTAGGCTAAGTTGACTCATAAAGGCCCTAAATCCAGTCCCTCCAAACACGGAAATATGAATTGCAAAATACTTGCATAATTTTCTAGAATAAACATATTATACTTATACGTATATCATTTGGCTTAATTTGATGCTTAATCTAGGGGCTGAAAAATCGGTCATCTAAAATGTGGCAGTACTAGCAAAGAGTAGTACATGCGGGACGGACCTTTTATCAGTTTCTGTTATGTTAGCCTTAATTATGCTTGCATAAAGTTCCCAATAATTTGACATAGCAATTATTCTCGGCATACTTTCGCTACAAATTAAATTTATGTAAATGTATATTTTTCGGCAAACCTATCAAAATACGACTTAGCCTACCAACCTACCAAAGAAAAGAAAATCCTTCCAAAATTGGTAGGGAAAGCCCAAAACTGCAACACTGTTTGATACGTCGATGATAGCATACATCTTTTGGTTTATTCACCATCGTTATTTTCCGTTACAGCAAATGGGGCAAACAAATACCCCTAACACTACAGGCGCAAGTTCCCATGTTTGAGTCTGAAATCTGGATTCGCAGAATTGAAAACAACCTACAGATTCGCGTTAATAAACCCAGTTTGCAGTAAACTACAGGTTGCCTTTGAGGATAATTCAACTATAATTTACCAGTAAAACATCAAGACATGGAAGCCTTTGAAAACGGATTCAATGGTAAGTGTGTTCAATGGTCACATCGTAATCGGATAAAAAATTGTCAATAGTATACTTATAGTAACGATTTTCATTCGCCGATTAAGTTACTCTTCATTGCAAACGACTTCTTATTTTTATAAAAGTAAACTATAATTGGATGATGTCAGACGTCACTAAAACCAGAAAATAGGCTAGCCCACTTTGGCATTAACCGCCAAATTTTTTTAAGAAGTAAAAGAATTCGAACATTTTTATGTTCGAAACCGAACCATTTATGCTTCTTGGGTCCTTGAGTGCGACCATATAATCCGCGAATCTCAAAATGAATCCAAACATGGATATGACACAGAACGTCTTTAACGACAGGAAATTGACAAGCCACCGAACAAGAGACTGGCTTAGGTGTATACCCTTACAGTAAAGGTCCTTCCTGTAGGATCGCTCTATTTCAAACCAACAAACGAATCAACGACGCCAGTATTTACGTGGTGAAAAACTTGACGCTGAAAAGTTATATAGATGTTCTTGTCCGAATTTAAACCTGCGCTTTCTTGCACAATAGTCGAGCTCACCAGCCAGCACACCACTGCGGCCCACACAGGATCGAGTAAATACTAAGTTCAACATTATGTTTGAAACACCTCAAAATATTGATCGGATACCCCATATGGTATATACTTATAGATTTTTCACCGTCATATAATTCAAAGGCAATCTAGATTAGGGTTTTAGATGTTGATACAATTGTACTTTTTTGAAGCATCGGAAGTACCGGGATACAACCGCGGCTCATTTGGGCATGTTTGATACATTTCACAAATGTTTCCAATTTTTTGTTTTTGCATACCCACCATTACATTGCGGTAATGGGTATAATGACTTTGTGCTAATGTTTGTTACACCTTTAAGGGAATGGAGATAGACCCCATGTTTAGTATACCGATCAATTCAGGCTCACTATCTGATTTTGTTGAGCAACGTCCGTCAGGCCGTATGTCCACCTATCGCTGTCATCAAAAAACTGGACGATTTGAGGCTTTTGCATGGAAAACTCAAATTCAACACGACCATAAATTTATTCTGGTGAAACTAACGAAAATATGCAATAGTGATATATCTTTTAAATTCGATCTATTAAATAGCGAATCTTCTGCATTAAAGAGTGGCCTAGGGTATCTCATAGTCCTCATAGCCCCATCCGACTTTAAATGTTTTTAGTTTAATTATTATTTCTATCTATGTGTTCATTCCAGTTTAGTTTTGAGACTATAACTATTCAAATTATTTAGCTGCACTCGCGGTAGGTATTTGGTTATTATTAAAGTACAAAGGAGTGAAGTTTGTTGTTATATTTGCAAAATCAACATGTATTGATTTGCTGCTATTTCGTTTTAGACCCCAGTCCATAGTCCATTGCTGTACTCCATTTAGTGCAATTTGCAAATTATTTGTTGATTCGGTGGTATTCTGAACAGTCGAGATTAGGACTGTATCCAGGTGTTCATGCAATATCGAATGTATGCTGGTGAAAGAAATGCCCAAAGATGCCTCTATCTCACGGTATGACACATGACGATCTTGCATTATCAGTTCACGCACGGCATCAATGTTCTCTGGCACAACGGCCGTTTTTTGGACGACCTTCTTCGTCTTTGAGCGAGCGTCGCCCACGTTTGAATTCATTAAACCAGCTTTTCACAGTGCTATAGGATGGTGCTTTATCGCCATACAAATATTTAAGTTCATCGATGCACTCATGTCGTGATAATCCACGTCGAAAGTTGTGAAAAATGATCGCACGAAAGTGTTCACGAGTTAATTCCATTTTTTTGCAAAATTTTTTTGCCAATTGAATTGATCACTGTAAAAAACACAAATGATGGTCGTATGTCAAAATGTTCTGAGTACTCGTACGTTTATGGCAAAAAATGTCAAACTTTCCAATGAAAATGCCAGATGGCGCCAGGCAGCACTTAGTGTTGCCTAGGCCAGAAATATGTATAGCAACCCTCGTATGGCATGTAGCGTCGTCTAGTTGGAACCAAAGGTCGTCCACATCAACATCGTCCAACATCATTCAAGCACGAAAAGTCATTACTCATGACTCTATAGCGTCCCCCATTGATCGTAACATTGTGGTCTCTATTTATTTTAAAATGACAAACCAAACTGAGCATAAACCAAGTCACAGCTGCAAAAAAGAGCAGCTCCGAAAAAATGGTGGCCGTATTAAAAACCACACATCTAAAAAAAACAACCAATATATATTAATTCCTAAAATTTACGATTGGGGCTCGGATCATATTCACCTAAAATGTGACAATTGTTATTTCTTCTATTCGAATCTTAAATCCGTCATTTCTTGTCTAAATCCTCATTTCCCTTAATTTTATATCCTCCACCGAAGGATAAAAATTCGTCATTCCGTTTGCAACACCACGTAATATCGATCTGGGACCCTATAAAATACTCTATAGGACCCCATAAAGTACCCTGTTAAGTACCCTATGGGACCACATAAAGAACCAGTAGCAAATTTTGCAACTAAAAATATATACTAGTACTTATAGTAATTTCGAAGTTTTGGGTGACATAAGTGACGGACGCATGTAACATTTCTTTCGTTAGCTGTCAAACGAATCAACCTAGGCTTTTTTGCATGATAATGGCTTATGATCATATGCTGTTTGGGATTGCAAATCCGCGAAATCGAAAAGGGGAAAAAAGTCTCCCTTTAACAGACTAAGAGAACCTCGGTAAAAATTTCACTTTTTTTAATAATTGCTAAGCAAATAGTAATGGCTAAAATAGGTATTGTTAGTCGGAACGCACTCAATACCATAGCTACTGGACTTTTAGGCTCATGCACATGTGTCCTCAAATAACAGCAAATTTTGGTACGAATCGAAATATATAGTAATTTTAACGTTTTTGCTGAGATAAGGGAAGGGCGAGGCGCATGGGCCAACATTGTAATTTTTTGCGCTTTAGTAGCATAGGGACGGTAGAGACGTTTTTACTTCTTCCTTATGTTTTTCTCAATATATAATTATCTTTATCTATGTATATATAGTACGTCTACTTTCAAGTTACATACTAGAAAAAAGAACGAGAAACTTTCGCAGAAAAAAGTCTTAAGACGGACAAAACCAACTTCATCAACCCTAACCATACGCTTTGGATCCATTTTTCTTCTTTATGTCAGACCACATAAAGACCACATCAAAATTGACACTATGCAATAAAAATTTGAACTTTCTCTGGGGAGGGGGGGTGAATTATTCCATTGCATAACTTAGTTGAATATCGTAAAAAGGACCTGATCCGTCCCAAAATAAACGTTGGGATAAGAATATCCCACTTAGGCATTAACCGCCTTATTCAAGAATTAAAACATGTCAAACAAGGTTATGTTCGAAACCGAAGCATTTATGGCTAAAAATCGGATGCTTTAAAATATTATTTTTGTAAAACATTTTAACATCCTTACCGTAAGTTTGGCGTGTCCTTTTGGTCCTTTTTTCGAGAAAATAAAGATTCTTTAAAGGGACTTGCCCAGTTAATTTCAGCACACTAAAAATCAATATTTGTAATTTTAATGTGTCCTTTTTGGTCCTTTGTAAACACAACAATCGCATACATGCGGTTTCTATTACAAATAGGCTTAGAAATAATCGACGAGCAAATATGTTAGGTACACCTTTACTGCAAAATAAGTTCCCTAGCCCTTAAGTGAAACTTATCTATACGGCTTTGACCCGTCATTAGCATACGATCCGGAAAATATCAAAGAATTGCTGCGTGAAATCCAACATTAATTTATGGAGTGTTTTCTTTAAGGAATCACAAATAAATGTACAAACGTTCTAATGGTAGCGATACGTACAGAACAACATAGTTTTAGGTATTCATAAACGTAAAAACTAGCACTCTTTACAATTTGCTAAAAGGTTAGAGAACTTAACCATATTACGAGAATTCAAGAGAAGTGTCTTCACTCCAACTTCAAAAATTCAAATATTGTTTAATTTGAAAATATTTAATGAAATCGTAAATACATACATATATTTCTAATTCTACTTTCCAGAAATTAACTCGGTTGAAAATTTAGAAACGACCATGCCAGATGCCAGTGCACGAGCGATGATCGCCAAATCAGCTACAAGATCATGGGTGGAAGGCGACCCCTTCATGAGAATTGTTGAACAACCGCATCCAACACTTTATCGGTTTCGATATAAATCAGAAGGACGTCTTGCCGGAACGATGCCCGGTATTAATTCGACGGACAACAAGAAAACCGTACCCATAGTTGAAGTTCTCAACTACACGGGCAGTATCGACATCTTAGTTTCGTGCGTTACCGTCGAGGAACCATATTTGCAGCATCCGCACAAATTGGTCGGCAAAAAGAATTCCAAGAACGGTGTCCATTGCATACACCTGAAAGGGCCTCCCATGCAAGCTGCTCTCAATAATGTCGGCATACGATGTGTCCGAAAGGACGGCATTGAAAATTCCTTAAAGGACCGCAAAGAAAACATAAACTTTGACCCGTTTGGTGGTAAGTGTGAATCGGTTGTATTGATTTACGATAAATATATATACATACGTAGACAGGTGACCATATTGAGTTTTAAATGTTTACGCTCCGAACTAAAACTTCTTTTGCTTCTTTAGGTGGTTACGACCATAAGGATCAAAATGTAAACCTAAGTGCTGTGCGTCTGTGCTTTCAAGGTTTCATACCCATCGGACCTAAAAGGTATCATAAACTGCAGCCGGTTGTTTCCGAACCCATAACCGACAAGAAGCATGTGTACGAATTGGTCATAAATCGACTGTGTAGTTGTTCGGATAAATCCTTTGGTGGGACGGAAATTCTGATGTTCTGTAGCCCCTTGTTAAATGCCGATGTACAAATTCGGTTCTATGAAGAAAAACATGGCTGGGAGGCCTTCGCAAAGTTCGAAAAGACTGACGTTCACTTAAAGTGTGGAATTGCCTTTAGGACGCCGCCATATCGAGATGTCAATATCGAAGAACCGGTTGAGGTATATCTGCACGTTCGAACTTTATATAAGTACAGTTGGTAATCCATCTTCGTCTTACAGGTAGAACTGCAATTGGTTCGGTTCTCCACTGAAACACTGACTTCAGCCCAAAAACCGATAATTTCTCAATCTAGTCAGCCTAAGTTGTTTACATACTATCCTGATCCAGGTATAGCTTTCGACATACTAATCGATGGGCATAGGTTACTGATATTATTTATTTCCAGACCGGTATAAACGTTCGCGTTTAGAAGGACAAGTAAAAAAGATGCATAACTGGGTCCACACGGTGAATAACTTGGAAAACAGTAAGTTTATTTTCTCAGGAGACAAAAAATATTTTCGATGAAATATATGTCATTTGTAATATCTAGATCAATGGTACTTTAAAAATGGCTGATATATCTGGTTTCGCAAATATCACATCAAGGGTCTTATAAGTTCTATGGAATTAAGCTCTGAAATTTTTCGTTTCAATTGTTCACTGAGACTATATCCTGCACTATAGACTTTACATTGTCTGTCTCTTTTAAACGACGGTTCTAACAACGTTGAAGTCATAATTTCTGGTCTGCTATTAATCGTCTAGATGTGATCGCATTAATATTTACAGTTAATGTATTTGGATCTCGCCTTTAATATTTTCCTAACCATTGAATTCATTCTGTAACTATTTGAATACGATCGGTCCATAACTTTGGTCATTTTGGCACCGCATACTCTTCCACCAGGAAATGTTTCGTTCCATGATAGTATCATTTGTTACAAATATCATCGTCAAATCTCTAAAAGATCATGAAATGTGATTTTTCTAAGTTTAGGGTTGTATGGACGGTGCCACGCCTACTTGTGTAACCATAACGTGAGATACCCTACAAATATTTCCTGGCCAACGTAGTGTGTGGGAAAATTTTTTACCTCTTAACCGATCTGGACGATTTTTAATACCAACCGTTATAAACCATCATTACATATCTCGACATGTAGTTTGCCTACCACAGAAAGGCGGACATGGGTAGATCATTTTAAATATCTACGACGATTCAGAATTTATATACTTATATATATTTTATGGGGTCTCGGATCAGAATTTCAATCTGTTCGGAACGGAATGACAAAGGTTCTCTAGATTCAGGGTTATCATTGCAGTCGCCGTCGTAATCATCCAATGAGACAGCATCTTACACCGCAGATTGCTGTTGCCACCCCTGACAGTGCCTCAATTTTGAAATTTAATTGCAATGGGCTGCGTAACAAAATCAGTGAGGTAATAGAATTTATGAGTCGAGAATCATCATGGGTGTTGCGACCAAAAAAAAAACAAAGCTGAATGTCACTTGTGACATTTACACACAAGACAACCGTTGCAGCAACTCAACTGTGTTCAAGCAATTGTTGCTTCGTGTGAAGCTGTGTTGCCACGTGTAAAGTGAACAAACAAAACACATCGCTATTACAGATTGCTTCGACGGTTGCCTCGTGTGTATTTATCATTATGTACAAAACATGCTACGTAAGGTTCGTACGAGCAGTAGAGGCCGATGACTTGATTTCTTGATACACCATTACAGTACAGACCTATCTCGCCAGAGCTTGTCCCGCGTTATTTTCCTGATACAGCAATGGCTTTAAATGATCTAGCTGAATTCCGTACAACGAGCAAACCACTCTCCAATCCTGGAAGAAAGGATGATCGGACAGCTGCAGGGCTGACTGATTTTTCGTCATTTTGACGATTAAACTAAAATTTGCCCAAATGCGATTAACAACATTAAAGTGTAAAGACGTCAATAATCAAAATTTTAAAAACTCGTAATTTATGTAAAGTAAAGATGAAGCCATGTATACATTTACACATTTTTAGCTTAGGATTCAATAAGTTCGTCATAAGAAAACACGTTGTTTTTGCAATAATTTATTAAGACAAAAATATTTAGGCTAAGATTGACATTCCAGCCAGATCTAGGAAAGGCAAAGTAGAAATATGTATTTATTTTAACAAACCTTTCTCAGCTCACATGCCAAAGCGATGTTATGTTATTTTTTCTTATACGAGTACTAATCCAACTAGCCCAACTAAAACGCACGATGTTAATTGTAAATAATACAAAAAGTTTTCAAAGAATTATCTCAATATTTTATAATGATAGAAGGATCTATGACAATTATTGTAAAAATGCTGTGCACTTTAGCTCTTGAATTGTTGTTTGCTTATTGGCGTACACTTATTCTTTTAAATACCCCCAAAGAAAGAAGTCCAACGCTGTCAAATCACATGATCGTGGCGGCCAATTAATATTGCCGCTACGTGATATAATACAGCCACTGAATTTGTCGCGTAAAAGAACCATTGTTTCGTAGGCTGTGTGGCACCATCCTGGTGGAAACACTTAGAGAGAGAGAGAGAGAGAGTCCGTTATCGTCTCGCTATAGCGAACACCATTTCAGGTACCTGCTTGGCCGACCTCATTTTCAATGATGATGATGCCGCCAGCCCCTAAACCGCACCAACTAGCCACTCATTGTGGATGACCAAATGCGGCAATTCTGCTTCTGGACACATTTGGTTGATAATTCTGACCAAAAGAAATAAGAAGTGCACGAAATGCATTTTGATTTGAACGGCAATTTTTTTAAAAGACTTCAACATGGTTGTATTTGTCAAACACTATAACAAAGAAATCACAAATTAAGTTGTTGTTGAGTTAGTTAAGGTGTGCCTCACAATTAAGTTGACGTAAAGGTGTGCCTCACAATTAACATCATACATTATGGTTGGAGCACCCTTTATTATATACAAAATAATAAAATTGAGTAAGGACAGGTCGGCATAATAAACAAAAGGAATGAATTGATAAGTCACCAGGACAAAACAAGTCTAACAAGTGGTGTTGTGTGAATAAATACTTCGCTGAATGAATTAGCTATTTGGGAAAGAACAAAAACTGTGATAGTGCAAGAGTACTTACAGGCTGATCTCCTCGCTTTTGCCAGTAGCTAATGCGCTTGAAGAACTTCTCCTTCCCAGGCTGATCGAACACGTTCTATGTGCTGATTATCAACAAGGGTTCTGCAAGCAGCATAGTACAACTGATTTTAACACCATCACCACACTTTTTAGTCTTGGCCTCAACAAGCCCAGCGACAGAACGGTCCTAGTGGCTCTTGACCTCACCAATGCCTTCGACACGTTCAATCGTGGCTCTAGACATCGCCATGGCTTTTGACACTTTAAATCATGCAACTCTCTCTTTCTCGATGACTTCACCATTCCGACTACCAACTAACCCAAAATTCTTAAGTTCACATTGGACAGCCTTCTTCGAGCCTCTGTACATGTTACAGCTATCAGAGGTATGTTGAAAAGTAGGAACAAGGTCCTCAAGTCAGTCGACGGCAGAACTTACGAAGTTGACAAAGAAACCATGTCGACCTTTTACAAAGCGATAGGTCGGTATGTAGCAACCTACGCAGGGCCGGTGTTGTCGGCGAACGTGAACTCGACGTAGTGGAAGCAAATTCAGACTTGACAGAATGCCACCCTAAGAACACCAACAGGGTGTCTCATTATATTTTCTGTAGACCATTACATGAGGACATGAAAGTCCTTGTCGTGCGAAGACACAATTTCTTGTATTCTAAGCAGTATCTGCTTGGGTGCCTTCGCAGTAGTCATCCCAACCACCATCTCATGGACAGGATGCCTCCGCCCAGGCTGATCATGCACAATCTTTATGATCTGGAGAGAGAGGTAAATAATAGAGGGTGTAATAAAAAAATCGAAATTTGGGAACGTTCTGAAGATACCACATTATCTAAAACGTTTCTAATACAAGTCATATGGCCAAAGTCAGGCGAGACCGACTGTACGACTCTCTACAGCAAACTTGTATGTACCGTCAGTACGAGACGGCCCTTAAATCGGATTGATTACGTGTTTATTGGAATAAATACTATAAAACATTATCACGATCGAAGATCTTATCAAGATCGGATTTCATTAAATTTTATCTAGATTATATGATTATATGAGTCTTCTAAAGTTGCCGCAAGTTAGTACGGACCCTTGAATTGGTTGTTGTTTTTCTATGAATATGGTTTAAATTGTAAAGTCCAATTTGTCTCAGGTGAAGAAATCGAGCCATTTGGATGCGTTCAAAGAGACCTGGGGTAAGCTAAGTAATCTTGGCCCGGCCAGTAAAGAGATGCAGCACGCCACTTGGTCCTATCAATTCGCGCTGAAGTTGACTATGTGTTCATTATAATAAAATGGGCTAAATTCAATTTAGATCGGGCTTCAAGAGCGGCATAAGGCAATCTGGAAGCGCTTTTCGTGGAGGCTGCAGGAAAACATTAGCCGTTATGTTCCAATTATTGTTAATGTTTACTCTAACTGGGGAATAAAGAGGATTTTGAAATTTGAATAACAAGAAATATTAAATATAGATTATTTCAGGCTCATTGAAAATTGATGATCAAATTCGTGATCGAAAAAATGTACATATAAAAAATATATTTTTTCCCAATTTTCAATAAAAAGCCGTAATTTATTTGGTCTCAAAAATTTTACAAGTTGTTACGGAAAGTACAGCACTGACGGTAGCAGGGCTGTGGAGTAGGACTAGGACTGCAGACTCACTTAGTCTCAACACTCCATTCTTATACCACTAAAACTAGCAAAACTTATGAAATTAGCTCGCTTCAAAATACTTTCTCTTAACTTAAACTAAAAAAGAACACTTAGTCAATTTACAGCAAAGGACAAAAAAAGTATTTTCCTTTCCGTTAAACCACTTGAATATAGTAGATCCTATGTTAACCTATACCGATATCTGCATGATCGGATAGCTCGCCGTCTTTTCGTCAGAAAACGAAACGCGTGATAGAAAGATATTTTGTGCGCTCCTTTTTATTCTCATAGTTTCTGTAGTCGCTGGTGCCAACTTAAAGTTTTATTTGCAGGACTTTTTATCAGGCGGTATCCTGTCATGATGGACACAATCAAGCATGCACATTATCTCTCGTCTGCTTTACAGGTATCTGGTATGTCCCTGTGAAACGAAACTAAATTAAGCTGAATGTAATCCATTGTGCTAAGTCAAAATGTAAACACATGATGCCAGTTATGCTGTCAGAAGTTATAATTATTTATCCAATCTATGGAAAGCACAGCCATTGTGCTACTTCTCTTGTACACACCGATGATTAGTTAGTCCCTGCGCTTAATTTAGTCTAGATGGGTGGAATAGCCTCAGAAACTGCTTGATTTTTATATTTTGAACCATCTATGTTAAGTCGATGTACGTTCTTCTGCCAGGAGTTCGACAGTACCACGCGTTCCCGCCTAGTCAGTGTATGGTCAACAATACCAGGAACATTAGGCATCGTGTTATGGATTACACTGGCACTTTTATGAAGAACTATGGAAGCTTTCTTAATCTTACTGAGGTGCTGCAGCAGCCTGCCTTCTTATGATATTCAGGGCAGGATATGTGACATTAAATTTAGTGCGCGGGTTGTGCATTTTTTGTATCTTATTTAGAATCTTTCATTATGTGGACTTTAGAAAACCTTCTGCAAAATAAAGTGTACTGTGTACAATTTGTGAACTTTTTTCCATTGATTCCCTTTTTTAGACCCGTTTAAAGGCCCGGGCACACTGAAGCTTTTTTGCTCACGCTGCGTATTTTTGAAATTCCGGTTTAACTTACTGGCTTACATTTTATTATTGTTCAATCTTCTGCGGAACAGGGACATACCATAGCGGTTCTAAATATATAATGTCCTTTAAAATAAGCTAACATATTTAATCGGATGCCGAAGTCGCTCAAAGAGTCGGAGCGAGGTACTCCAATTTTTGCAAAGCTCCACAGCCCTGACAGACGTCTGTATTTATTTTCTACACCCAGACTATTGTCAAGAACATCTGTAATTTGCACAAACTTCTGGAATCCAAAATTGTTGCCTGTAACAATCTTCTTGAATCCTGAATTGTTGACTGTAACGCCATAAGTTTTAACATCATCAATTATTTTCATTTCCGTGGCTAATGGCTAAACCCATCTTAACCTTTGACTCTTACATAAATCCGTAATCTGTATAGGTAAGCGCATATTTCGGAAAAATATGCTTAACATATTGTAGTTTTATTATGTCTATTATTTAAACAAAATATGCATAAAATATAGAATAAGACGAATAATAAGTAGTATAATTCAGAAACACATATTTCAGATTAACAAAAAAATAACCAAAAAATTAAAAGAAAGTTCGTTTAGAAAAATGAATCATAAAAACGTTCGCTCAACCAAAAAAATCATAAAACTTAAAATAAAAACTAATTTTTAAGAAGTATCATTTTCTAACTTCAACTTAACTTTCATCGCCAGGATCAATTCCATATTCATGCTCAATTTGCAATTATTGAAGATTTTAGTCATAAATTTCGTTCTCAATCGTTGAATTCCAGTTTTGAAAGATTGCCGTTAATAATTTTATACCAGACTTAGTACCACCTTGAACAAAAAAATGGAATCCATTTTTATACATCTGCATCACACGATTTCCAGTGTAGCATAGCTAAAAATTTTTTTAGATCTCGTCAAAGAGAAAGTCAAATTCGCGAAAACAGAAATAGGAGTACGTGTATTAGATATGTGAGCAATATCTAATCCAATTGGCCCTCACCTCGAGGCTATAAAGAATGTGTTAAAACTATTTGACATCGCGTTTCACGTGTTTGGACTACCACACTACTAGTACTAACAAAAGTTCCAATCTAGATAAACATAACTTAAATTTTCTCCGTGGCAGTTTTTCCACTTTGTAAATGCAGGCTACGTTAATCTCAAATCCTTTTAAAAGCATCTCCAAGAGATAAGTAAGTACATGTTTTATACGTATTTAGTATTTAATTTTTTTAACCCCCAAAAGTAGTTTCGGATATTACCGTGTTAATTGATATACCATCAATTTTTTTATAACTCCGAAGATTTGCCTGTCCATATAAAATCGCAGGGAGTGAGTTCATGATGCATATAATTCGTATACCCCATGAGCGAAGTTCAATGCCGCGCGACTTGTCTGTATGAATATCTTGCCTTTAAATTCGCCAGATGAAACTGCAAATGAACATTTTCAGAATTTTGTACACGTACTTTCACTTGAGCCTGCCACACTTGGCAGAAACCATTTAATTTCAATAATACGTAATTCAATCCATAGCAAACCGTGGCATATTTACCTATACTTGACTTTTACTTAAACTGTAGAGATTTTTTTTGTAATTTTAGCCGCAAGCAATCAGACTGCCGCTGTCGGTGTTCAATCGTCCTTGGAACAAACAGTAATTCCACCATTCGCTCCGAGCCAAGGTCATTTAAATGGTATGGACTGTTATGAAAGTGTTTTAAATAGTCAGGCCGAAAATACCACAACATTGGCAAACAATCCATTCAACTCAACAGTCGAACCACTCGCAGATTCTGAAAGTCAAATGGAATATCAGTTACAACAACTGCTACAAATCTGGCAATCTCAAGAACCTCCAATGTCAGGCCAAGAAGTACAACCACATTTATGTCAAAGTCTGCAACATGTATTTCACCAAGCACAACCCATCCAACCGTTTCAAATGCACCAACAATACAATCCTCAATTCGATCTACAAGGACAACAAACCCAATTGCCCACGCACCCACAACAATCCCTAATCCAACCTATGCTGCAGTCAAATCCGTATCAAACATTTCAGCAACAAAATCAATCTCAAAATCTTTATATCGCGCACGAGCAACCTCAGCAACAGCAATTTGGTCAAATGCAACTGAAACAGTCTGGAAATCAGTTGCAAGCACAAAACATTCAGATGCATGCTGGACAACTGCCACATATGCAAATGCAGTATAATAACAACTACAACAACGAAACAAACTAAAGAAAATATATCAAGTACCACATATGCTCATCGGTAGTCGAGGCATTGATATTATTCAGAATATACGGCAACGAATGGAAACTGCAAGGCCAATCATCAGAAATGATTTATTATTTAACTTTGTTCCATGTTTGCAGGTACTGAAAATATGTGATAAAATGAATCTAATTAATATAACCTAATTAATAAGGCCCGGTACGTCTAAATTGTCAACATTGACTACCTTATTGTATGATTAACAATTAAAAATAATAAAAATTGTTAAATTTTAAAGAGCACAGCTCATCGTGTAGTATACAATTTTTATTCTCGTATTACTTAACTCAGAATCAATTGTCGATGTCTGACCATCACTCTTCGTCTGTATGCAACTCCCATAAAGTTTGAACTCAGTTTCATTTCCGTGGCTAATGGCAAAGTGCAACGAAAAATTATTGGATTTTTTGAATGTAAATCAACTATTTGCAATGCTCTTCTTAAACATATATTCATTTTTGGAATAAAACGAAAATCTTGCTTAAACTGTAGTCGTAGCTCGGCTTTGAATAAGCTGTTTTCCAATCGAATAAATGATATTCAAAGTTTTAGTTCAGAGTCATTGGATTTAAGAAAATGTCATTTTAGTAAATGCTTCTTTCAACAATGATCTTACTGATGTTTTTGAAGTTAGAAGTTAACTCGAGTCATTTACTAACTTCTAGTGTCTTATTTATTGGGTACAAAATTTGTATACGAGTATATATATTGGGTGTTCCATTTCGAGGTTCCCTACTTTTTTAAAGAAAAAAAAACAGAAAATTTAAATTGAATGGGAAAAGTTTATTATAATTTGGAAGTTGGCATTTATTTTTTGAAGATTATGTCTATCAAATGTTGGCCGCGGCTACGTCTCAGGTGGACCATCCGTTGAGTCCAATTTTCGATGACTCGTTCGAGCATTTCGACTGGTAACTGGCGAATGACACGCGTGATGTTTTGCTCGAAGCGGGTTTGTCCGCATCAACTTTAGACTTTACATATCCTCACAGGAAAAAGTCTAACGGTGTGATTTTACACGATCTTGGTGGCCAATCGACCGGCCCATTACGTGAAATAATCTGCTCACAGAAGTGTTCTATCAATAAATCCATTGATTGATGCGATGTGTGGGAAGTGGCGCTGTCTTGTTGAAACCAAATGTCGGCGAGATCACGAGCTTCAATTTCAGGCATCAAATAGTCGGTTATCATGGCACGATAACGGTCGTCATTGACGGTTACATTCTCACCGGCATCATTTTTGAAGACATATGGACCGATAATTCCACCGTCCCACAAACCACACCAAACCGTTGTTTCTTCTGAATGAAGTGGCAGCTCTTGAACCTCTTCTGGTTGCTCTTCGTCCAAATGCGGCAATTTTTCTTGTTTACATACCCATTGAGCCAGAAATGTTGGCCGATTATGTTGACCATAAGTTGAACGAAGTGCACGAAACACATTCCTCACAGAACGTGAATTTTCGTAATAAAGTTGAACGATTTGTAAACGTTGTTCAGGCGTAAATCTTTCCATGATGAAATGGCAAGCAATACTAAACAAAAATAACATGACAGCATTACACGACTCACACGTGATCTGTCAAAAAAGGCTATTGAAAAAAGTATCTCTACTTGGATCACCCATTATAAGCCCTGTTGTTGTTGTTGTAGCGGCACACACAGTGTCGAGGTGACAGCCCTGATTACGGCTGCTTATAAGCCCTGATTACGGCTGCCGATGTCGAAATACCACTGGTGTTAATTCAGTGTGATTATCTTTTAAAGTCCGATATTCGAAATTTGCACTAGTTGTTTTCATGAAATATACTTATATACTGATTAGTTATTTCTGAAACCTGTGATTAAGGTATACATACGTACATATGTATATATTAGTAATGTAACGAATGTAAGTTTAGCAAACCCAATTCAACTAACCTAACCGATGTTTCGAAAATGAGGATGTTGAAATCGTTATGTTTTGAATGAAAGGCAAAATGTTTAAAATTAAATAAATAAATTAATTTTGCATATAAAAAAAAAGCATAGTTCACTTTGTTGTATTTCAAAATTTTTTTCAACGAAGCTATGAATATGCGAATGGAGTTTATTTATTCTCGAGTAAAGTGCGTTAATATATTTGTTATGAGTGCTTACATACCCTCTCAGACGAACAAAAATGTATCAGGTGTTTGTATGTACTTAAATTCCCTGTTTAGGCCTCAACCTGTGGCATTTTGATGGTGTTAATTTTAAGATTTAAAAAATATGTAAAGTTTCCACTATTATAAAAATTAGGAACTAAACTTTGTGCACTCATTAATAGCTTTAGTTGGACGTCCTAAGGAATTGAGTTCATCTCAACCTTTTTCCAAAAAAAAAACAGCTCATCACTTCCTTCTTTTCTTTTTAGCTCAACAAGTGAAAAATTTGCTGCTTATTCGAACATTCTGATCTAAAAATAATTTTATCTGTTATTTCAAGTTCGTAAAAGAAAACAATGCAAATGCAAAAAATAGCCGATTTTTGACACTTCCTGTATTCTTGTCACATAATTCAATACTTACATTTTGCTCGCTTTGCTTCGTAAGCTACTTTAGTGTTTTTTGTACACCAAATGTTTTGTTTACATACTTGTAATGTACGTAAGTTTCTTTATTTTAAGCGCCAAGTGTTTTTCCTCCTACTGCCGTACTCCATCCAACATGCCATACAGGAAGAAATCACTGAACCTACTGTTTCAAGCTGGCTCCGACTGGCTAATGCATTTTATAGAGAAGCTTTTAGTGGCTTCGAGAATAATATGTTACTCGTCAATTCGCAATCAATTACACAGCGAATAGCCCACCGCTAAGATACTTAAAAGATGTTCTTATCCGGTTTAAATCTGTGTTTACACACCACGGCGGCGAATTTAACAAAAATAATGCATGAGGGACTTGAAGCAAGTGTGGCCTTGTCCACATTGAGGTTCCCGTATTCTAAATGAGTTGGTAAGATTCAGAAGAAATTTCAAAGATTTCAAAAGAAATTAATTAAAGGACATACGTTCATGTTATAAGAACCAGAAGGTGTATCAGGCCACTCTTGCTTCACATAAATATATTGATTCAAGTCGAGTTTTATTAAAGATAATTTTTACTTAACAAATGAATTTAAAGGAAATGGGTTAAAACGCTAAAGGACTCAATACTCTACAGCCCCAAACAGTTAAAAAAAAGATGTATGTGTGAGTGTAGTGTGTGAATAAATGTAAGCATTCATTCCGTATATTATATTACATGAATTTTTATACTCTCCACAATAGGATAAAATAAATTTAAGTTTGTCATTCCGAGTGTAACATCTTGAAATACTTGTCTGTAACCCTATGGTATATAGACTATTAATAATCATCGTTATATTCTTAGACGATTAAATTCGTCAATGGGAAAAAGATCCATCATCCAAATTTGACCAACATATTTTTTGTGGCACAATTCCACTATTTAATTTAAATACATGGCCCCTTTAACTATAGGCAGATGGGTACTTAAAAGCAATAACATTTCTAACGAATCCAAATATAACATTTTTTTTTAACTATTGGACTAAGTTACAAGCAGGTTAGGTCATTAAGACGTCAAATAAATAGGTCTTTTCGAACATGGACATATTGGTACGCAGAAACAGTAGAATTTTTGACAAGCATTCTAATACGTACTTTAAAAGTTTTTAAAATAAGTTCCTGTCAAACATGTACCCGTCTCCAACAACCAAAAACCACCAATACTGCCCACTCAGCTGACCCCCAGGTCTCAGTGGACGCATCCATTTCAAATGGCGCGTTTCCTTCACCTGGATATCGAAGCAGACCTCCGATAGACGAACAGGACTTCAAAACTAAATGTATTGTTGTTACAACAACAACAACAAATACTGCAAATATGACACTGGAACGCAGCCTATTGTGGAGAGTATAAAAAATTCGGCCTGGCCGAACTTACAAATTGTCCACTTGTTTTATAAAACAATGATACTTACAATAGATTTCTTATAAAATGAATATTGGAATGTTTTCTAAATAATACTCATGCAATGACAGACGTAAAGAGACAAACACAAATGAATGATTTATATATATAATATTTTGTATAAATTTCAATAGAATCCTGTATTAACGACAAAAATGGGGTAGACCAATGTCCACGTTCTTCTCATCGCGGATGGAGCTGAAGAAACGATTTATATCATCCTCGGTAACTACCTTTTTGCTAGCAACAAATGTTTGCAAGTAGTCCTTAAGTCGGTCCTTCATGCGATTGTATTCGGTGATCACATCAATTTGTTGCACACGATCAATGGAAGCTAATGCTCGAATGCCCTGTTCATAGGATGATTCCGTTCCAGCTTTTTTCATACCACGCTCCTCGTAGCTTTTAGCAGAGTCCTCAGAATCCAAAAGATATTCGACTTTTTCTGTTTTATAAATGACAAAGCACGATGAGCAGCGGCAAAGTGCGTTTCGCCAATCGTTTCCCCAAAATGTAGGTCCTATAACAAGTCGAAGAAAGAAGCATTAAAATAAAAATAATATCGGCTTAGACATGGTATAAAACTTATGCCCAATAAATCACGTTTTAAGTATTGTCAAATTTAAGCTCAGTTTGACTTAAACTAGAACTGATTTATTAACCATTAGAACGATTGCAAACGGAACTAAAAACACCAGATCGAAACAAAAAGTACGAGTACTTAGTAAGTGTACTTGACTACCAAGATGCATTAACAAACTTTCTGCAAACTATACCGGTAATTTGCAGAAAGTTTTATAATCACTCGCCTTCTTCATAAATACAGAAGCTGCAAGGTTATGTTCCTGTCTATTTTCACTTCTGTCATAATTTTCACAGACATATAAAGCTGAAAAAGCGTAAAGCAAATATCTTAGATAAAACAAAACGTTGTTCGTTTGATCAGGCTGAATCTATTAAACATAACTTATAACTGTGGATTTGCTAATGAAATAGTTATAATAACTATTATCATATTTATTGACCCTAATGTCCGACCTAAATGGCCATCTATTGACCGATTGTTTTTTATTTTGTTTTTGTTAATTAATGATTTTAATATGTATCTCATTTGCAAACAATGCTGCGTATTTATAAATGGAAAGAACATTTTTTACAAAAGCCTATTGAAGGCTTAATGACCTATTGCTATGGTAAAATTATGTTGATATCATATCGCTGATATGATTGTTGACAGTTCGTTTTGAACTACGAATAATGCTAAGGTTGATTCAGCTACGTGTTAAAAGCATTTTTTGAGCTACATAACATGACATTGAGCCATCGTGGACCATACAGGAGCACCTTAATAAATGAGAGGCTGAAAGATATCTTTAAAAATAACCATTTTATTAGCGATGTTTAGAGAGGAACCACAAGAAGTGGATACAACATTTTGGTAACCTTGGTGATTTTGTCCACCACCATAAGTGTATATGTTCTTTAAAAATGAATCTGCGATGCGATCTAAGATAACGCCAAGACATTTAACATTTGTTTCCTAAGAAACATTGTGGTTCATGAAACGGAGCGGGGATTGAAGTACAAAACACGGGTTTCTTTTCCTTGTGAAGTAAATAGCATTTGTTTTTTCGGGATTTACCAGAAAGTTTCATTTATTTAAATATTGGTGCAGTTTGGGTTAACCCTGTCGGTGGATTTGAGACATTGAGATTTGAACTAGGCACTGATGTATCGTCGGCGAAATTAAGTAGATGTTTTGCAAACTCTGGACAATCTTAATAAGTTCGATTGGAACGTGAAATCTCTTTTAATATCAAACCATAATGCCAGCCAGAATCAAGCCATGTAAAAGCTTCTCGATATTATGCAAACCGGTTAGTAAAGATATGTTTTATGCCGACATAGCTCCTTAATGTAAGAGAAGTACCCCGCCCGTTCCTTAGCGGAATGCTGAGGGAAGTAAGTTAGTCCTCCTTCTAAATACACACGCGTGATACAACACCCCCTTCAAGTTTTTTTACTTTAAAAAGTATGTGTACCCGAGCTATAAATGTCAAAGAGCTATAATTGTAAAAGCACAACAATTTTAAGATATTTTTTTGTAATACAAATAAATAAATTCGAAACCCATTAATCGGAAAATGAATATTGAATATCTGCAGGAAGGATTAGAATATCTGATGTATTTTGGCGTAAAATTGACTCCAGAGCAAAAGATATTGATTGCGAATTCTTTAATTATTTTACAAACAGAGAATCGATTTGCTAGCATTTATTTTTGGGGCCGAATCAACGGCATAACCAATGATTATTTTATTGCATTTGGCTACGTTCGAGATTGCCTAAAGGATCGGAAATATTTCTATAGTTTAGACGGTTATCAGTGGTTAATGCTTCCATTCGTCCAAAATGCTACCACATTTCAGGCAACGATTTTATGTCGGGAACCGTTTTACGGTGATCCGAGTTTGTTGCTAAATGTGAAATTGGTAAGTAGAAAATCAACATTATCCACATCCTGTAATAGATTTCACGCTCCTTAGGATCCCTCATTTGAAATCGATGCAAATCAAGTTATATCCGCATCTTTCGCCGAAGAAATTAAGCTTAAAGAAGAGGATCGTTTGGCTGCCGTTGTTTTCATTATAACCGAAGAATGTGCTGTGTGCCCTCGTGGGTCATTGTACAAATTAACCGATGGTCGTGTGGTACATAACCAAATGTTTCGAGGTCTAAATGATTTGCAGTGCGAAGACTTGTCCTATTATCAGATTTACCGATTACCGCGCAATGACCTCAAACTGAATTTATCAAAACGCAGTGATTACAATTACCCGATAGATTTTTTGGATTCTATAGATGGCGTCATTCCGAAGGGCAAATCATTTTCATTGAATCTCCAACGCAATGAAAGTCTGGTCATTATAAAGTCTTGCATTTGGTTGGGCATGACGTTTTTTCACAAAATCAATTCGCACAAACATGGATTTTTATATATTGGCGACGGCAAAAAGAACAATGATTTACACTTCATGCTTTAAAATAATCGTAATCTTATTTGTCTGAAATTATATTTACATACTTACTTCCCACGTCATACCTTTAAGAAACTTATGACTCATGGCAAGGACTAATTAAATAAAGAAAACTTTCAACGAATAATGAATTTTATGGAAAAGTTTTTTGTAGGCTTAGAATTTCACAGTCTCCAATTTTGGAGGTGGAGAGATGACGCTCACATTAACCAACTCGTAACGAAAGCCTTTTGTACCCCAAACCACACTGTGGTGCAAGGTATTTGGAATAGAGACAGGCCCAATGTTAAGTATGCTAAGTGAGCAATGTCCATTCGTACTAATCAGGGTCGTTTGTGCCCTTTGCAAGGGCGCTATACCATAATTTAGACCTATAAGGTATATTTTTACTGCAGTAGCTATTTGAGCTTGTGCAAACCGAGAGGGATCTTTGTGTGGGAACTATTCAAAAACATGGACAAATTTGGTCCAATTTCACTAGAGAGATAGGTGTTGTTCGCTCATAATACTCTATTATATGTGGCTCAAAGAGTTGTAGGTTCTGCGATCGGAAAAACACTGTGCATGATATCAAAATGAGGACCAATGTCAATAGGGTTCGTTTGTAGCGCAAACTTGACGAATGGGACAAGTTTTTATCGAATTTGGCTCATAATTGCAACCTATACTTTGATTTAAACGACAGAAGTTGAGGCGAACGGGCGGACATCGCTCAAAAGAATCAGATAATGAATCTAATCGACCAGTATACTCAACATAGGATGTATATCCATTTCTTTGATGTTGCGAACATCAGCACTCAGTCATAATATCCTGTACCACAGTGAGGTGAAGGGAAATAATAGTGTGAAGTATAATTTTGCAAAAATCTATCAGATAAGCTGGAGTAATAAGCGATGTTGCAACATATTCGACATGATAACGTTTACAGAGAAATACAAATTTGAAAAGCGGCGGTCAAAAATCTCTAAAAATGTAAAGCCTTTTTTAAAATATCGACAGGACAACGACTGTCAAAAACAAAAAAGTTCAAACCCCGGCAGGGAAAGATTTTTTTAAGAAAGTCTAGGAAAATTTGCAAAAAAAAAACTAAAACACCTTACAACACTCCAAAACTCAGAGGATTAAACACCTGCCTGGAGCCTAAGCAAAGTTCGACAAAATATGTTAGAGTTCATAATTTGTCGCTTATACAAAATTTGAGCGTGATCGGGTATAATTGTGGCTTCTGCATTACCTCAAACCGGGAGGGACCTTTGAGTGGGTTCTATTCGAAAACATAGACCGATTTGGTCCAATTTTACAGGAACCGGTGTTGGTCGCTCGTAATGCTCCACGCGAAATTTGGTAAGATCGGGTGTTTTTAGGTCCAGTTTCACTACATTTATTTAATGGTCGCCTATAACATGGAATATGAGGCTTCTTACAAAGCTACGGGACTCTAAATCGGGAGGGACCATTGTGTAGGACCATTTTGAAATCTGTAAATGTAACATCAGCACTAAGTCATAATACTTCTGTACCCCTGTGTGGTGTATGGTATAATAAAAACTACATTTTCTATAAATATATAGAATGTAAACTTGGACAAATTTAAAAAGCGGATAAAAAACCTCCCTTATATTATAAGCGAATAATTTTAAGTTTTAACAGGACAATATTTGTCTTGCAGCTGACATTCTTAATTATTCCAACATCGTGCATGACATCAGTATGCAAGGCCTATCATTGAAAGTCTTTAAAATAAGGCTCGATTTGTCCCCTTATTCCCCATCAACAGCTGTACGTAGCACGCTTGAGGGCCATCGGCGCTTTTCATTTTCGCTCTGAGTTCAAAGGCACGAAATGTGGTGTATCACCAAGCGTTGCGATGGTTTCATTTAAATCATAAACGAATTGTTTTCAAAATAATAAATTCAATGAAATGTATTATCAATCAATGTATGTACCTATTTTTTGTATGCAAACTTGGCTAAGGCAACATCCCCAGGTATAAATTCGCATATGTGAAGCGCAAAATAGAAAGAGACCTAAGGGTAAAAACCAGTTTTGTTCAGGAGAGCCATTTTAAAGATTTAAATATGAGTATCTTTGGTGTAGAATCGTCGACTTCACTTTCATAAAACGCTCATATCTCTGGGAGGGAACACTTTTGGGGCATGGGATCGGTCTCATTCGATGCTCAGATGTTGTCCACGTCAAAAAAATGAAAATTGATTTGTTTACCCTTAGGTCCCTTTCTCTATGCGCTGTCACATATAGCGAGCATTTGAAAAGACAAACGGCTTAGTAAGTATAATTATATGAATAAATTCCAATCCGATAGCATAAAAATTGACTCTTGGATATGACACGGTGATGTACCTATTATTATGGCCGTACGCGATTCTGTATACAAATTGTTTTAAGCTTAAATGTACGTATATATATATATATATATATATATATATATATATATATATATATATAGGTTCTAGAGAAATAGATTCCAGAGAAGATCAGTCAAATACCCACTAACAAATATTAATAGAAGCACAGATTATCAGTAAAAGTGCTCAATCAACACAGAGAGCAATTTAGAAGCTATAATCAACTACACATACTTATCGTTTAGCTTGAATTTTTTGTTTAAAAAAAAAAACAAAATATCTCATAGCTTATTTTGATCAAATTTTACAAACTGAATATTAAACTACTGAAGTAAATTACTAGGATATGGTCCGCACTTAGTGCTAGCACCAATTCAGAAATTGACATACAAGTGGGACTCTGACAAGATAAGTCGCAAAAGTGAAACTCGTATAGGCAAACTAAAATAAATGGATTTCATACACTTTCTCAGATATTGGCAGTTACAAACAATCTAGATGCAGAGTTATACAAAATTGACCGGCTCATATATTGTATAGTATTAAATGATGTGGTTTATGCCTGAGTGGGGTTTAAACAAAAGTTTTCACGTTTTTAGTAATTAAAAAATCACCCGATATTTAATGTTTTAAGATATATTTTTTCATTTCACAAAAATCTGTATTGCGTGATTTAATCTACGAAAACCTGTTTGTGGGATTGCCTAGCTTGGGTTAAACACCTTAAATAAAATGTCAGCATGTTACCTCCAAAAAGTAAATGTTCCATAATAGTAGACCAGTGGCGAACAATCCTTTAATTTTTCTGTCGCTATGAGATCCGCGAAAATTCACAATTAAATTAATTACCCCAAATTTCACAACCGTACAGACAAGGTTATTTTTAAATGTTTCACTTACCCTTCTCGTAGTCGCCCATTTCCGCGGGACGACAGCACTTTCTATCGCCGCTTGTGACACTCTTCTCTTGATCCATTTCAACTTTTGCTCTTTTGGTCGGTGGTTCTCCGTCCACAGGTTGCACGCCACCAGCTTCGCCTATATTCATGATTTCCGAAATACTTTTGTCCAAATCACTCTTCAATTTATTGTCGTTGTCCTCGCACACGGATAAATCGCCGGCGCCAATGGTTACATTTCCGTCTATCACCGACTCATCGGTGTTCTCCAAAGTTTTTAAAGACATGCCTGCGTAGTGACGAAGGAACTCATGCTTGCCCATGCAGCCGCCGCAAATCATTTCACTGCATGCTTCAACGAGCCTCTGAGCATTCGGCTTAGCATCCAAATGTTGCAAATGGAACCAATCCTCGCAAATAGCGCACTGTAACATCACTTCTTCGGTGGTACGTTCTGGATCTGGGTACGGTCGGTGACAATTACAATACAGACCCTGGAAGTTTTGGTTATACAAATTGTCCTTATTCGAGGTGGCGGGCTGCGTGATGCCGACATTCAAGCGGCATCTGTTGGAACCGCCCATACGTTCAGTTGGACAATCACAGCGAAAGTTCCGCTTCGTATACAGCTCGACCAGTTCATGGTTCTCGTGGCACTGATAAGTACAAGCCAAACAGATACCAACACACTTGGACAAATCGTTGCGTCCATCTGGACAACAGGTCAAACATGAATACAACGCTTGACGTTTAACTGCTCCCTGTGCATAGGTGCAGACTTTATCATCAGATGCACCCAAAACAGCTGCATACTCTTCCTCTAGTTCCTTCTCTTCTTCCAACACATCCAGCATTGTAACACTAGATTCATCCAATTCTTTGCTGTCCACTTTGGGGTTTTCATTGTTGACGTTTGCCATTTTCCTGTCGTACAATTCACGCTTTAGGTGCGAAACTGAGAATTTTCTCACAATTTGGGGATTCTTTTGTAAAATTACGTTTTAAATTTGGCTTGAAAATGATAAATTTTCTCTCTATTCCCGATACCAATTCTGCAAAAACAACAAAACAACACAGCACAATTGTCATTTGTCTTGTCGTTGGCGGGCTTTGAACAACTACAGAGTTGTAATCGGACGAATTTCAAAATAATTTTATGAAATAAACTGCTTTTGAAATGCGTTTGATTATGGCTTCTTTAACAAATGTTGTAGATTTTCGTAAGGCTACAAAAATGCTTTAATGTAACAAACAACCCAAAGTAATAACTTAACTAACTTTACATAACAACAAAGCAAAGAGATATACGTTCACGTGAATGGTTATTTTCAATTAAGAAGAAGCATCATACGTTCTAGCGTTGCCATACGAAAAATTCAATCATATTGTAATGACAGTGCCACACAGGGTGGAGTTCATTTTGTCGCTAAACTGCAGTCGATGAGAAAAAAATTTATAATCCCGATTATCTACGTCTGTTATTACATAATTTCCAATTGATATTGAGAAACGCAAATGGAAATTTAGAAAAAAAAATTTATATTAAAAAAACTTAAGTTAAACTTGAGAAAATACATATTAAAATTGAGAAACATACATTAAAGATGGGAAAATACAAAATGAAATTTAGAAACGTTAGTAGAAACTGAGAAAATACAAATTAAAAGTGAGAAACGTTAATTAAAATTGAGAAAATACAAATTGAAATTTGAAAGCGTAAACCAAACTGAGCAAATTCAAACTGAATTAATTATTAAAGAATCTTCTTCATATGACACCTTTGTGAATATTAGATATGCATCCAGTATATGGGAAGAGCTAGAAAATTGATAAGAAGAGAATTGAAACCGTGTTTTTTATTTTTTATTTTTTTTATATGCCATTAATAATATAGTTATTAATAGTTTTAAAGTACAATAGCTGCACATATTAAGCAAGGGCCATTTTGTTAATCCCACTAATACACATAGCGCAAAACCAAGACTTACGCTCAAGAAAATGCTAACATTGACTTAGAGCAGTATTACTTTAATTTGTAATTTCTCGATTTCAATTTGTATTATCCCAATTTTAATTTGTATTATTTCATTTTCAATTTGCGTTTCTCAATTTCAATTTGTATTTTCTCAATTTTAATTTGTCTTTTCTCAATTTTAATTCGTATTTTCTCAATTTCAATTTACGTTTCTCAATTTCAGTTTGTATTATCTCACTTTTAATTTGCTCTCCTCAATTATTATATATATTATTCAAATTCAATTTGCGTTTCTCAATTTCAATGTGTATTATCTCAATTTCAATTTGTATTTTCTCAATTTTAATTGGAAATTCTGTAGTGTTAAAAGTGATAAATTCATGTATAGAAGAGTGATAATGGTAAAGCAATAATTGGGATAGTCCGTTTAATTAAGGGTGATCCAACCATAACGCACGATGTTAACTGTGATCTACACCTACACGTCAAGTGTTTCGCCCAGCTTAATTTCACATTTCTTTGTTTCAGTGTTTGACAAATTCAACCATTGAGATGTACACAAATAAGCAATGCGTTAAATTGTTAAAGACTTTTACGAGAATTAAAATAAATTTTGTTGGTCAGCATAATCGACTAAATGTGCCCACAATCGGGAGAATTGTGCCCAAATTTCAGCAAACCGGGTCTGTAGGATGTATGAAAGCACCTGCGCATTTTCTCCCAGTTGGTTCTGTCATCGAACCGTACTTCATCGTGGCGATTACACGATCATGCGATTTGACACCGTTGGACTTATTGGATATTTGGGAATATTTAAAAGAAAAAGTGTACGTCAATAAGCCGAGAACCATTCCTCTTGAATTGGTAAGACAATTCGGTACATTAACGACATTTAACCTCCATTATGTTTTAGAGTCATGCCACCGAAGATAGAGGTATGCCACCGAAGTCGATATTCTATCCTTCTATCATAACACAATATAGAAATTATCTGAAAACTTTCTGTTAAATTTAAAATCTATCGTTTTAGTTGGACCACCCTTCATAAAAACATTTCCGAAAACACTGAGAATACACTAAACAGAACGCAAACAAATGCAATTATTTTTGAAAAGCTGCATATTTAGACTTGGATATAGTTTCCAAAGATATGTTCATCCGATTTTAAGTTTTTAGCTCAAATAGACACATATAAAAATAAATTTGCATAATTATGTTATTGGACAAAGGTCGGATGCTATTAATATTAAAAAAAACTGTTTAGGTTTATATATAGATATATGTTCATCCGATTTTATGTTTTAGGTCTAGACCACATGTCATATCCAGTCTTCACGAAATTAAGCACAAGTACGTTTTTATATGGCACAGTTCATTTTGATCGAACAGTTAGCTGCTCATTAAAATGGGTAATATCGGTCAACGTTTTGACACAGCCCCAGTACAAAGGTCCCTACAACCGCTTAGAACATCCACTTTTGTCCGATTTCGATCAAATTTAGTATAGTATACGACGATGGTCAAACAATGAATCTTATACTAATGTCCATAATGAAGGCCTATTTTTTGATATACAAGGTAAGCGTTTTAAGATTTTAAATTTGAATCGGCTGTAAAAAAAACGAACTGATATTTTTTTTTTAAATTTCTGCTTTAATTGGAAGGGTAAAACTTTGTCATTTAACTCCATTTTCTTTGCACAATGGGCTAAAGGTTGTTTGGTAGGAGATGAAGAATTTTACCGAAAATGAGGTTCAGCCGCATATGTGACTAATGAAAAGCCAATGTTTAATTTATTTCAACGAAAGCAAATTGTAAACAAAACAAATAAGCATTTTTATTTTAACATAACTTTAGTTGTAAATATTTTATATATAGTAGTTGGAATAGTATTTTTTCTAATTACCAGTGGCATACACCGGTATATTCAGTGACCAGCTTGGAAATACAGCTAGTTGAGCTGTATTTAGTTGATTCGATAACAGAATTTATTTTAAATTTAAGGTGCTATAACTAAATGTTACTGAAATGATTAGGTAGTTGTCACAACTGAAAAGTAAGGTATCACATAGCACTCCATAATGCTGATAGAATCTAATTCGGTTGCACCAACAAAACCTTAGTTTACTAGTTTACAGTATAGTAACCTGACAACATGGAAGAAAATTAAGAGTTATATTGCAACATTGTTTCTCTTTGTATACCCCAAAGAGTATTATACAACAATAGGGTTTAAACGCCACTTCTTCAAAGTCAGCAATTTCGTTGTTACACTTTTAATTTATCAAAAAGTATACAAATTCTTTAAACTATCAGTTTGAGTTGATAAATACATGCACATGACCCATCTTGTACCCAACACGACTCCGCCAATGAGATTTTTTTTGTTTAATTTTTTTTTGTATGTACATATCAAAAACATATGTTTTTATAAATCAGGGTGGGTAATTTTTAAAATAAGTGTGGTTAAGTTCTTAGGCTAGCAAGCGAGTTAGCCCCAAGTCGCTGCAAAAAGAGTACGAGCTACCATATTTATTTTTCAAAAAGAAATCAAACTTGACACACCCTGCTTTCCAAAAACGTATTTTTTTTGTTGTGTATCCAAATCGGCAAATTCGTATAAGGCGCAGATGTACGAGATAGGAGAAGACAAACATAATAACAACTAAAAATAAGAGTTCAAAAGAATCTTCATATTCTTAAAAAGCAAAAGTATAGCAATTAATTGATTTATTATATTTCGTTGATTATTTTATTACAATTTATTATTTTTTACTGTCTGCTTTCGATGAATTCGCCTATGAAAAAAAAAAAAAATACGATTATGGATTTATTTTAGTGATTGGGATTTGGCGACAATAAATATGAAAAAAAAAAAATTCGTACAAAAATAGCTCAAGTTAAAATGCTTTTAAATCCTTTTATCATGGGAAATACTTATACAATGTTTGTATTCGCCGAAAATAATACTTCTATCAGAGTTGTCGAGAGTTTTCACCTAAAGGCTGGTATAAAACCACTTTTTCTTTTGCTGAAACTGGCATTACCAGTTTAGTGTTGTTGATTACATTTTATTATTTTTATATATAATTTTTTTGTTTTCTTATTTATTTTATTGCTTGAAGTTTTCAATTTGTTTTTAAAAATTATTTTATTAAATCTGTTTGAAAATCAACGTTTGTCAAACTTTCTGAACATTTTTTTTTGCAGAACAATGATTATGTATATTCTTCGCCATGGAATAGGCAATATTGCCAGACCCATTTTTTTTTTTAAATTTGAACGACGTTTAACTCAATACAGTTTTTTTACCAGCTTTTCAGCACCGTGACACATTTTCAAGGAACATCGAACTTAGTGCCAGCCTTAAAAATTGTATACTAGATGGCTCAAATAAACTGAAAGATTAACCAAAAAGATGCGCAGTGGCTCCATCTTGCTGGAAGCATATGTTAGGATCATTTTCAACTTGCAGACGCAAAAAACTTTCAGTCATAGTCCTATATATAGCACTCTGATTCGAATCTAGTTGACCTCCCTCATTTAAAAAAAATATGGCAATTTAAACCAACCGAAAAAACTATCGACCTATAATTTTATCAACCATAAAACCACACCAAACAGTACATCTGGATGGGTGTAATTAGCGCTTAATAATACCCTACGATTCTGATACCTTTTCCGTTTGCGCAATTCCATTTTCTATACTTCACAAACCATAAAAGCGTCTGAACACCAATGAGTTTTCGAAATTTTTATTAACAAAATAATTGTTGCTAACAAAATAAAAAATACGTTAAGATAAATATAAATTCTAGATATTTCTACAACCTTACGCGTACCCCATTTAATATATCTAATTTTCACCGATTATATGTACGCGATAAAACGGTGCTTTTTAGGCTGCTCTTCAATCAACGATGCTTTTTATAACATCCCTACCATTTATACAACTGTGAATGTTGCTTTTTATGTTATCAAATCACTTGTATTAGTAACGAAGAAGAAGACTAGTGTTGGTGAGGAGAACATTCCATTCATTTCACGAAAAATAAATAAATAAAAATGAATGCGCCACCAACATTTGAATCGTTTTTACTTTACGAAGGAGAAAAGAAGTAAGTATATTTGCCGGAAGATATGAGAGTTTTTGTGAAATTAAGTTCGATATCTCCTAAATTAGGATTATCAAGGAATTGGACACGAAAGTTACAAATGCCGCTATTTTCACGGTCAATAAAGAAGATCACACATTGGGAAATTTAATCAGAAAGTAAGTCCATTTTGATTTGACTTCGGTATTTCAACTAATCTCATTTCTTCACAAGTCAATTGCTGAAGGATCCCAATGTACTGTTTGCTGGCTACAAAGTTCCTCATCCACTGGAACACAAGTTCGTCATTCGTATCCAAACAACTGCTGACTATTCCCCACATGAAGCTTTCATGAATGCCATCACTGATTTATTGGCCGAGTTGTCGTTGTTTGAAGAAAGATTTAAGGTAAGAGGAAACGCTGATGTGTGCATAAAAAAAGCTGAACACATTTTTTAC
Organism: Hydrotaea diabolus; assembly: GCA_963513945.1. Taxonomy (NCBI): domain Eukaryota; kingdom Metazoa; phylum Arthropoda; class Insecta; order Diptera; family Muscidae; genus Hydrotaea; species Hydrotaea diabolus. The sequence continues at coordinate 110,448,690 of OY740717.1, forward strand.
AGGATGCCATCAAGGAGAAGAAGGAAGGAGGTGATTAAATTTAAGGCATCGATGTTACACGCAGTCTTCAGTAAAAAAGTAATATTTTAAGCAAATTTTATATCGATTTTTAATTCAAAAACAACAGAATTATTACATTAATTAAATTCTATTAAATTCACACGAAACCAAGAATAGGGTTCCAGTGTGGCGTTGCCAGTATAGGGGGATGTGGTTCTTAGTGGGATCTAAACCATAGTTGATTTAGATGGCTACCCGGAATTTTCTCTTTTTGGCGACTTCTTCATTGGCCTTTTTACTACTTTTGAGTTGGTAATAACACCCAAATTCAAATTGGGCTTTATGTCCGATAAAAGAGGTAATACTCAAAAGATATTTTAGACGTTATGTCCGTCGTTGAAATCAATATTTGAACCTTTAGGACCGGAAATTATTGTTGTTGTTGTAGCGGCAACTGTGTGCCGAGGTGACAGCCTTTGGCCGAAGAATTGTTCTTCGAGTCAATCCGATCCATAGAACCGGCTGTCATTGGATTGTCGGACATTGTTGTTGTTGCTGTAACAACAATATATTTATTTTGAAGTCTTGTTCGTCTATGGGAAGTCTGCTTCGATATCCAGGTGGAGGAAACGCTCCATTTGATCTGGATGCGTCCACAGAGACCTGGGGATCAGCTGAGTGGGCTTGGCCGGACAATTGAAGAGGTGCAGCACATCATGTGGTCCCTGATGGCAGGCGAGACAGATGTCCGGAACGTTAGCATCAATTCGTGCCCGGTAAGAAGTGAGGCGGCTGCACCATCCAGATCTCAGCTGCGCAAGATACACGCGCGTCTGCCGAGGTAGTACCTTCTCAGGTGAAATCTCCGGGCGATTCTCCCCTAGCACTACATTCACACGGTAGCTGGATACTGCGACTTCATCGGCGTGAATGTTGTTCAGACCTGCCTGATAGTTTCGATGATCTAAAGGATCTCTCTTATACCGCTGGACCTCTCTCTCTAGATCATGAAGATCGTACCTGATCTGCCTGGGAGGAGGCATCATGTGCAAGAGATGGTGGTTAGGATGACTGCTGTGAAAACACCATAGCAGGTATTGCTTAGGCAACAGGAAATTTTTTCGTCTCATGTAGATGGTCCTCAGAAGACATAAGAAAACACCCTGTTGATGTTCTGAGGGTGGCATTCTGGCAAGTCTGAATTTTCTTCCACTGCGCCGTACTCGCGTTCGCCGACCATACAGGTGCTGCGTAGTTTGCTACAGGCCGACCTCTCGCTTTGTAAGAGGTCAACAAGGTTTTTTGTCGGCTCCCCAAGTACTGCCGGCAAGTGACTTGAGGACCTTGTTCCTACTTTTGAGTTAATCGCAGATAGCTGCAGCAAGTGCAGAGGATCGAAAAAGGCTGTCCAATGTGACCCCAAGGATTTTGGGGTAGTTGGTAGTCGGGATGTTGACATCATCGACTTTTACATTGAGTGACAACCACACCTCTGCGGTCCATGCAGTAAATAGCGTGCCTGATGATTTGGAGGCTGGTATTTTCATATTCCTCGCAGTGAAAAAGCGTGCTAAGTCAGTGAGGTAACAGTTGATTTTCTCGCAATCCCGCGACTGCCGGTTCTATGTATCGGATTGACCCGAAACAAACACTCTTCGGCCAAGTCACCTCAGCAATATGTGTTTTTTCTGTTCGACTTTAGTGTGAAAGTATTTGCTGATGTTGATTTCCTTCTGTTTCGAAAAAATTGAATTGTCCCTGATGTGTTTATACTCTCCACCAAAGGATGGAGTGTAACTAAATTTTTCATTGCGTTTGCAACACCTTGAATTATTGATCAGAGTCCCTCTAAAGTAAAGTCAACTCTTGATACTTTGTAACTAAAAAAACCAGAGAAATAATTCAAACTACGGAGAGTTTCGAAATAATAAAAGAGTTTAAATGACCATGAGTAGAGTGAATAATAACCGGCCAAGCCGATTATTCTTCCTTGACCATCGCCCGGTTTTAATGAAATTATAATTTACGATTAACCAGTAAAACCGGGGGATTTATGTTGGTTTACCAATTTTATGTATCAAGGAAAAAATACATAAAAGAATTCGTTAAAAAATAAAGAACAAACTCGTAAAAAAATACAAAATTTTTAATTAAAATCAACGAAATAATGTTTCTTTAAATTTGAACATACAAATGGGAAAAATACACGCCACGCTCCATAATGGGGCGGTTATTTCCGTTCATATAAAAAAGATATGCGCTCTGTCCCAAGGGGCCAAAATTGCGGAAAACAAAAATTTCTAACGTTGAAAAACAACAACAAAATAACATAGTCTACGAAATTGCATGTTATGGAAAGGATGATCAAACCTGCGATCTACTCTACATAGAAACAACTAAGAGAAAACTGCAGACAAGAATAGGAGAACACAAAACAGACATTGAGAAAGGAAAACAGAGAACAGCATTATCACAACATATGCCACAGTGCATAGAGAAAGGGACCTAATAACAATGGATTTAAAAGAGGACACAAACAACATTAGCGTCAGTTTCCGGGTTGCATTATCAGCTTCTGTGATATTAAATTTAAGTTGTCAGTATTTACGTTATGTGTCTGAAATGTTGTCTATGGAGAACATTTAATGTAATAAGAGTCCTATATTGTAAGTTATAAATCTTTTCATGTGGGAGTTAATTTGTAATTTGTGATGTTTTTATTTAAATAGACGTATCCCTGAAGAAATCAACAAAACATTGACGAAACGTCGAGAAGAATGGAATAAAAAGGAGTTTTTATTTACAAATGTTAGGTCATATTAGCTTAAAAAACAAAAAATAATACTACAAATACTTGACCAAGGACAACATTACTCAAAAATTTTAATTTTCTTTTCAGAATTAAGAAAGAAGTCGCCTTAACGCAAGTTTACTATGAAATTGATCCTCATTTTTGGGGCCCGAAGGGCCTAACGATCACATATTTGGGCCTAGAAGGCCTGCTAAGAGTTGCCGTTTTGACATTCTATTGCAATTTTGTTTCGGTTGAGTGACCACACTTACATGAAAGTGCGTGGCATCACATTCAAGGCTCTGAGGACACCCTGGACCTGAGCGCTCTTATTCTTTATTTTTTCCGAAATACTCCGGCCATTCTGAAGACGACGGCATATTTTTTTTAATTTCTTCAGCCAATTTATGCAGTAAACATAATAAGAGTCGGTAGAGAAGGGTGTTCAATTAAAATGTCTTGAGTGTCGATTGAACTGTGCCCGCCTGCCTGTCCCTCTGCTGCCCCAATTACAGTACAAATACAGGTCGGAATTACGAAGCTTTTTTAAAGAAACTTGGAACATTTGTAGCCTTCTTTGACATTGGTGCATAAGACGAACTCTAATGAATTAATCTCTACCGATTTAAGACTTATCTCTCCGGAAACCACATATCAAATTCTGGACAATAGCAGTTTTTGCTGTAGCATCAAATAAATTCTCCCGATTTTTGGCCCTGTTGCACTAAAAACCTACTATGAGGTTTGATTTTGATAAAATTTAGAAGATTTTCTTGTAATCAAAAAATATTAATCGGCGGCAAAACTGTTTCATTGCAGGTACTGCAATAGTCCCCATACAAGTATCTCTTCAGGTTTGAAACTACTGGCCTTCAATTAACGTGATCTGCGCTTTTATATCCATGTTAATAATAAATAGTTTAATCGGTTTCACCGGTTATGCATAAAAATGGCATAAAACCGATAGTCGGCAATCTAACCTATATAACTGTTCTTTGGACACCCTAACCTAAGAGGATGTGGTCAAAAAAGTCAAATAAACAAGAATGATATAAAATTCTAATTTTTATTTTACATCATTTTAGCAAATTTTACAATCATTTAGGAAATAAATTCGGTAATTTTATGTTGAGCGAACGACTTCAATTCATCGCCATCCAATGAATTTTTGATAGTTATAAGAGCTAAGATCAAATCGTCACTTGTGTCCGTTCTAATATCTTAGGGTAGTTTGAGAAACTCTTGTGACTGGCATTACCGGTTGGAATCACCGAATACGTGGAAATCACCAACTTCAAATTATAGAGAGTAGGAAGGCACGACTTCAAATAACAGAATATCGGCTAGAATAATACTTCAAATTACCAAGGACGACGAGTCACTTTGATTTTTTGCAATTTAACAATTAGTTTTCAAGGGACCAGGAAAAAATCTCGAATGTATCGAGATTTGACTGTATATTATTTATCGTCACAAAATTCTAATACGATTCAGCGATGTCGCGCCTTGTTTCTGATGAAAGCACGAAAGCGGTCAAACGAACTAAAATGGGATCCTTAAATTTAGCCTGAAGATGGATTATGACTATGCGCTATTTGGGATTATAACTGGGCGTTATAGGCCCAGTTGGAAAAGGTACCATGGAAAAGGTACACTTTCTTAAGTATTTGCTTGTTTAAAATGGGTAATGTTAGTTGGGAACCCTAAAATACCTGAAAAGTGCATAGTTGATGGACGATTGAGCTCACGTGGCACAAAAGCGGTCCAACGGGCGATTTTTCATTTACACTGCGTCTCTATATGGATATTTTTGGACGTTTCAGCTGACATGGGTCGCAATAATGGGCCAAAGGTGCTCAAAAAACGGCCATAATATTCAATAGTAGGGACAACCGAAGGATATGGATTCCTAAATAATGCCCGTTTTACTACTAATCCTAATATGGATTTAACTCAACCTTAAACAACGTTTTTACTTGTTTAGAGTAACGTAAAGTCAAATCTGAATCGCTTTATGCATTGGTTTGATATGCACAAGTTGACTGTGGCATTGAAGTTTAGTCACACAAGATGTTTTTTCTAACACTAATCTAATTTTTTTTTTGAGATCATCGGATAGTCTTGTAATCCATATAAGTGTTTGGACTCTGTTCTGGACAGTAACCTTTCATATACATATGTATGTAAATTCCGGTGAGAACCTCTTTGTATTTTACAACACCTTACTGTGATACAGGGTTTTACGACTTAGTGCTGATGTTTGAAACATATAAAACCAAAAAGAGATAGACTAAATAGGCCAAATATATACCGTTTTCGACAAAACATTGCGCTTTATTCAGGTTTGGTTCAGTATCGCTTCATGTTTCGATATCATACAAATTTATTTTTTAATTTTAAAATCCGCACTTCAAACAGCCTCTAACGAGTATTACATACAAAACAAGATAAACAAAAGAAACGCGTGAGGCGAATATGCGACGTCTGGAGACCTGCGTTAGTACTCCAGGAGGCTCACGGATAAGAAGGGAACGCGTCAGGCGAATATGCGACGTCTGGAGACCTGCGTTAGTACTCCAGGAGGCTCACGGATAACAAGGGAACGCGTCAGGCTAATATGTGACGTCTGGAGACATTCTAAGTACTCCAGGAGGATAAGCAAGGGAACGCATCAGGCGAATATGCGGCGTCTGGAGACCTGCGTAAGTACTCCAGGAGGATAAGCAAGGGAACGCATCAGGCGAATATGCGACGTCTGGAGACATACGTAGGTACTCCATGGGGCTCACGGATAACAAGGGAACGCGTCAGGCTAATATGCGACGTCTGGAGACATTCGTAAGTACTTCAGGAGGCTCACGGATAACAAGGGAACGCGTCAGGCGAATAAGCGGCGTCTGGAGACCTGCGTAAGTACTCCAGAGGGCTCACGGATAACAAGTGAAAAGCGTCTGGCGAATAAGCGGCGTCTCACGGGGGCTCACGGATAACAAGGGAACGCGTCAGGCGAATATGCGACGTCTGGAGACCTGCGAAAGTACTCCAGGAGGATAAGCAAGGGAACGCATCAGGCGAATATGCGGCGTCTGGAGACCTGCGTAAGTACTCCAGGAGGCTCTCGGATAACAAGGGAACGCGTCAAGCGAATATGCGGCGTTTGGAGACCAGCGTAAATTGGATCTTTGTTAAATTCGGTACAAAAGAAGTCTTTCGTGGTGTTGGTCACCATATATCTGCCCTATCCGCCTGTAGACTTTTTACATGTTTTGGTTATGTGAAGTCAAAGATCATCGTCGATTAACCGGCTACGACTTAAGACTTGGAAGCCTACATTACCTGCATAATTCGCGATATACCGATGGCAATAAAGTTCCGACATCCAATTATAGAAAATTTAAAAAAGTTCTAAATGAATAATTCCTCTGTTAATATTATAAAAATACAAGCACATAGAGTTTGCGAGTTGTAAATTGATTTTATTTGTTATTAGTTGAAAATTGTTCTAACAAATTCGATAAATAATTACAAAGAAATTATTTTTTTTTTTTAAAAAAAAAAGCTGCACAATTAAATAAGAAACAGAACTGAATTGAATTGACAAAGTTACAAAATTACATCAAATAATACAAAATTATGACTTCAATCGTCGACAGAAAGACACAAACAAATCGATTTAATATAAAAATCACAATAATTACTCGTATTTAGTAGCTTGGAGAGATTTCTTACAAAAGAAGTTAACATTTAACTAAATCTTAGTATGTATGTGTGTAGATAAATAAACGTACGAGTATTCTAGACTAATAACATTCATCATCACATTCTCCGGCTTCGTGGCCAAATACTGAAAAGAAACCAATAAAAAAAAACACAATTAGTACGGATATATTTAAGCCTGTAAGCACTTGTTCTACTAAAAGGGTATTTATTGAAAAATTTATTTTTTTTGTAGAAAAGCGCTTTGAGTTTTTGATTATAATCGAATATTTAAAAATTTCGAGTTAGTATATTTTTGTGTAAAACAAGGGCAACATACCTACAACAATCTAGGAGTTGGTTTTTCTATTTAATTCTAGGACATGTTGAGGCGATTTCATTAAAATCGAAATTAACATACCTTCACATGATTCACAATATTTCCGCGGTTCTGGAAGTTTCCTTTCCTTCGTATCATTATTATTGTCCCTTGGTGGTGGCGAGTAGTCTCTGTCATCGGATGCTTGTAGTGGGCAATCTTCGGTTTCATGTTTATCAAACTCATCGCAAATATCACAAAATACACGAGGTGCTGGTTTTCGTTTACTTATAAGGTCAAAGGCTTTTGGTCTGCAAGGAGAATAGAAGCATTCATATTATTTTTCAGAAGTGCAAGAGTTTTTTTGCTTTGGAATTTACGCATGAAGCATTGTCACAGTCATTTTAAATCCATCATGTAGACTGATTGAGTGGTGCACGAACTACATCACATGGTAGCAGTCTTTATAAATCCCTATGTATAAAAGAGGAAACAAATTAAATGATATATCTCCGAATAATAATTTTGTAAACGGCTGTCGCATGTGGTTTTTATTGCTATTATAAGAACTGATCGGCCCAATGTACGTAAAGAAGATTACAATCTATTATAAAAGGGCATATCAATACTTCCGAGACTTTTGAGTAACACACAGTTTTTTGAGAAAAAAAATATTTTTCAACATAATCTCCTTTTAGCACAATACACATAGTCCAACGTTCCTCCAATTTTTGTATCCCTTGCACAAAATAGCATTTTCCGAGGTCCATTGATCAATAATTTCATCGTTGGAGCTGAAACCCTTTCACCGAGCCATTTCGTTAGGTTTGGAAATAGTCACGTGGGACTAAATCTGGAGAGTATAACGGCTGAGGTACTAATTTTGCCATTGAGGCTGCACACGTGTGCACCCGTGCATTATCTTGATAAAAAATAACTTTTCTTGGCCATATGGGGTCGTTGGCATAATATCCGCCGTTTATTGTTCTCCCCTTTTGAAGGCAATCGGTGAGGATTATCCCACGTGTATCCCAAAAACTGTTGCCATCACCTTATTGGCCGACGAAGTCACCTTGGCCTTCTTCGGAGCCGGTTCACTCGGAGAAACCCATTGTTTAGACTGCTGCTTGGTCTCCGAAGTGTTGTAATGGATTCATGTTTCACCCACAGTTCCAAAACGTCACAAAAACTCATTCGAATTGCGGTTACACAAGTCCAAACAATCCGTTGAAGTTGTCACACGATTACGTTTATTGAGAGCAAACGCGGCGACATCTTGCAGAGAGCCTTTTCAAACCCAACTGATCATCTAAAATCGAAACCACACTGCCATATGAAATGCGTATGGCATCAACAATCTTACGCACTTTTGCGATTTTTTCGACATTTTCGGGTGTATTGACCTCAATTGGCCATCCAGAACGTTCAGCGTCATTTGTAATAGTGCGACCACAACGAAAGTCAGTAAAACACTTTTTTACCATTGAAATCGATGATGCAGAGTCCCCATAGTGTTTGTCAAGCTTTTCCTTGGTTTGATTGACGGTTTTTTCGGCCAAAAATAATGTTTAATGAGTACTCGAAATTTACTTTTTTCCAGTTTTAACAAAATCCACGAGGTTACATGTTTTAAATAGCTCTTAAACACAAACTTAATGACGGAACTCTATCAACATTTTACAGTAGTCTATTAACAGATGGTACTTGATGGGACCACTGTTGCATTTCATATAACTGAGAGAGAAGCTGGGAAAGTCTCCGGAAGTATTGATCAGCCCTCGTATAGCCATTTGTGAAATTTTGGGAGGGTTTGACTCAATTTAACGCTGCAGTTTGGAATCAAAAGCAGAACACAGCGTACGAAGAATGAATGTATCAACCAACAACTGCGGGTTGTTACATTTCACTGGCGATAGAAGAGGCAACATCTTTCATTTTCCACAGATTATGCGTTATGATTCGTGCACAATGCCGAAACGTGCTGGCTATTGTAGCTGCTGCATTGGCCAAAGGCGGGTAAATTATTTAAACTTCTTTTAAGTTGGTAAAACACCGATGTGCCGACAAAAAACTACAGAATAGGTTTAAAGTAATTTAGTAGATGGGGGCACAAGGCATCAGTTAATGATTTGCACATAAATTAAGATATCGACAGCAATATTTATAGGTGTGGATTTTTTGATTCCAATTCCAATTTTGGTCTCGTTCAAGCGGGTCCAGTTACCGGTTTAGCATTCATTCGCAATGGAGATTAATAAATCCTTCAATGCATGCAGAGTCATCAGTTTTTAGAACCAGCAAAGCGGGCCAGTTGCAATTAGTAACTATATACAAAATAACATTCATATTTGAAGCTTTTTCCTCAAGTTTTTGCGCATTTAAGCAGAACAATACAAACATCAATCTGACAAATAATCGGGCTTTAGCAGGAAAGTAGCAGGCGTTGCTATTGTTTTCGTAGTAACTCAAGCTGATGGAAATCACAGTGGTCCGTAACGTTCATCGCGATAAAAGTTTCATATTCTAGTGTACTTATAGAGGAGATTATGTGTGGTTACTGGACGAGTCATTTTGTTTACCATTCTACCGAGTTTAACTGCCATTCGGCGTATTTATTTCGGATCTTTCAGGATACCAATCCTAAAATTGACAGAGTCTATGAGAAAGATGTGTATGGGATTGGAAATACAATTGTAGCTTTTCACCATACAACCATGCACAATGGTGGTCTAGGTCTAATAGCCCGCGGTTTCAAAATTTTACAACTTGGTTAACCTACATTTCTCTATAACGGCTTTACTTTTCTAAATTCTAGTAGAGCCTGTCAAATTCGTATAGAACATTTTAATGACACGATTTTTGATCAAACCCGAAAACAATTCTTCGGCCAAGGGCTGTCACCCCGGCACACAGTTGCCGCTACAACAACAACAACATAGAATAATCTGCCTCTTTCCTTAAAAAACTTTTCAGTCACTTTTAACAAAAATGTGTGCAACATTTCCCCTCGATGGAAAAATAATCCTTCGGATTGTAGTTCTGTAAATTTTTTCCGTCTGCTTTTCTTATTTAGTCTTTTATTCTAATTTACGTTACTCAATGCCTAAAAGTCAGTTACAATCATTAAAAACAACGTTGCTGCCACTTTTAGCTTGGGTTTTTTGGGTTTGTTTAGTCTAAGGCAATTGAATTTAATTAATGTAACTTTATCAATATGTAGTCCAAATCGGGATTGGACTAAATGAACTGATATTTGTAAGATAAATTTGTTTCTTTTCTTTTTTATCTGCAGCGTTGATCCAACATGAATTTGTGGAGTTTGCATCACCATTTCTTGTAGCCCAAATGCCCTCTTTTGTTGTAGACATGGGTGTAAACTCCTTTAGGTTCAATCTAGCTTGGGCCTTACAAGTTTATTGGTTTGACAGAAGTGTTTCGGTGCACTAAAGCCGTCCCAAGCGGGCTTAGTGCTTGTGCTTTAGTGCGAGAACTATGACGTCTTGAACAGTCTCAAGTAATTAGGACCATATCCTTGTTATTTTATTCAATTTACAGCCAATGCAAAAGAGTTTTACATCACCGCCATCCAGAATATTCGGCGGAGAGGACGGGGCGTAATTAGAGTAAACAACAGCTATACGAGGGCTGCTATATATATGTTGGCCTAATAATGAAAATGCAAATGTAAACAACACAAATGATGGTCGTACGTCAAAACGTTCTGAGTACGTTTATGCTAAAAAATGTCAAACTTTCCAAAAGAAATGTCAGGAGACGGCAGGCCACACTTAGTGTTGCCTAGGCCAGAAATATATATAGCAACCCCGGAATATATCGCAGCTGCAATGATAATATGCACAAATTTGGAAGAGGACTTGATGTACTAATGATTACTTGCATTTTTTTCCCCAAAATATTGTTTTTTTGTAGTTATCTGTAGATGATGTATGTATATGACATTTTTTGTCACTTTTCTAATATAGATCGGTTTTTGTAATGTACGTTGTCCCTTTGTCGTGGTAAAACAGTCCTCTTGGTCGACAAAGGCGAAGATGGCTTTGTTTGTTGAAAAAAGCGAGAAACGGCTAGCCACAGTTCACTTGCTGAATTTTTCTATATGTATTTGTCTTTACTCGTATCTCTTGGTAGGAGATAGAGAGCACCAAGAACAAATCGTTCTCGGAGTGTGGAATGTAACAGTTGGCAGGGTAAGAATCTTTGACTGGAACGTTGCAACATTCATTCACTATTGTAACACACAGGTCGTCGAATGAGGTTGATCGGTTTCGTTGCTGCAAGAACCATAGTTAGTAGCACCGGATTAAATTATCATAGCTACATTGCTGTCTTATCCTTATCCTTTTGATAATTCTCATAAAAAGAATGCATTTATTGAAGACGTAAGACAGACTGAGAAAAAAATACTTTTTCCAGAACGTAAATATTCAATGGAAAACCCCAAGAAAGCCAGTTATATGTACCGGATTGAATTGGAGGACTCCGACCAAGGGCTTTCACCACAGCAATACATGTTTCGTATTTGTCAATTTTGTCATCGTGGGAGTGGGACTGCGCTAAGAGCGTGTTCCGTGTCCTAAAGGTCCGTTCCGTATTAGAAGAAAACCCCGGGCCCTGGTTTTGCTCAGTGTGCCAGGTCTGCAAGGCCTCCAAGCATTTGTGCAATGTAGGCCTCCTCCGCAGCAAATCAGAAATACACAACATATATTGTTATGTTGTGTATTTCTGATTCTCATCTCTTGAACAGGATGCCTCCACCCAGGCAGATCAGGTACCATCTTCATGATCTAGAGAGAGAGAACCTTGAGATCATCGAAACTATCAGGCAGGTTTGAACAACATTCACGCCGATGATGTCGCAGTAGCAGTATCCAGCTACCGTGTGAATGTAGTGCTAGGGGAGCATCGGAGCCCGGAGATTTCACCTGAGGAGAAGGTACTACCTCGGCAGACGCGCGTGGTTCTGGCGCAGCTGAGATTTGGATGGTGCAGCCGCCTCAATTCTTACTGGGCACGAATTGATGCTAACGTTCCGGACATCTGTCCCGCCTGCCATCAGGGACCACATGATGTACTGCACCTCTTCAATTGTCCGACCTAGCCCACTCAGCTGACCCCCAGGTCTCTGTGGACACATCCAGTTCAAATGGCGCGTTTCCTTCACCTGGATATCGAAGCAGATCGCCCATAGACGAACAAGACTTCAAAATAAATATATTGTTGTTACAACAACAACAGAAATACACAACAAGAACAGCAACATCTTACACCCCCACCAGGCAGCAAATAGACAATTTCACGACAGCCGGTTCTATGGACCGGATTGACCCGAAGAGCAATTCTTCGGCCAAGGACTGTCACTCCGGCACACAGTTGCCGCTACAACAACAACCCCCACCAGGATTATGGGTGATTGAGCGTGTTTACCAGACATCCCCATCGTGAGCGCTGATCTGATTAATGACACTAGCTGGCGTTCTGTCATTTCTAAGGGATTAGTCCACCTCCCCATAATCGTAACCATTTCTAGACCCAGTGACTTTAGCACCCCGGAAAGATGTACTTCCCTCAATTAAAGGAAGCTGATTTGCCTTTTCAATGGTCTAACCACTCCCATCGCATAAGACCCAACTTCCCAGCAGAGGAAGCGGTACTAGCAGACGAGTTTCACGGCATTAGAGATCAAACCCAGCGGTATAAAGGAGAAACGCTAGATAAGCGTGTTTACAAATCAGCCCAAGACAGCATTCACAGGAACATGATGACAACGGCCAGAAATTCGCATCGGTTAAATAAAATCCTCTAAGTCCACCCCTTAAAAATTGGTGACACAGAGAGAAGTCTTCCCAGGAAGATCATTGTCGTGCTGGCACAGCCGAGGTCAGGATAGTGCAGCTGTCCCAAATTAACACAACCACACAACACATTTGCCCGGCATGCAGTCAACGGCCACATGATACGCGGCGCCTATTTACCAGCCCAGCAAAGCTTACGCCTCTTGTCCTTAGGTCCCTATGGACCCACCTTGTTAAGGTGGACCGGTCCTGTACCTGGACCTAGACAACGCAGTAGAAGTAACGGATTCCGAGGAAGATTTGACAACAGTTCCACGTCCAATTAAAAATTATTATGAATACAAATTATTCTATATTTTAAACAGGTGCAACAGAAGGATCGCATATGCTGTGCGAAAGGTTGAAGCTTCAGTTCGTCGACCAGACCCAACAGTATCAGTATATAAAAAGGGGTATTCATTTAGAGTTTTTATTATTTGTCTCTATTTACAGATCTTGCGTGACTGGTGATAACTCGTCATGGAAAGACTCGCAAATAGCTGTTAACTCACAACAGCCCAATGAAGATCCGATGTTTTGGGGCCGAGCATTGTTGAACGAGGAGGCTCATTTCAGGCTCATACGACAATAAACAAAATTGTTGTAGTTGGGCTCATGGGCAATCCGAAAAGTTTCTTGAACTACCGATATATGATTTTTGAAGTCGCAGCGGCCGCTATTTGAAAATATTATGAAAAAATAGCATATATAGTTCTCTCGGGTCCTTATAAAGATCCTGATATATATTCCTATTCAATGTGGTTTATTTAAAATTAACAACTATCAAATGAGTCACCCTTTCCCAATGCATTTTTTAATATCCCAATTCCCGTTTTTGTCCTCTTGCATTCAAAAATGTACACTGGTTTTTTTAATCGACGAACATATACTCCTTTGAATGGTGAATTCAAGTTCGCCCATCCCTAAATTACGAGTTGAACGTCCTCGAGACAATTCTTTATATATTCGGTCTTCATACTCACTTTGTAAAATCTGTGGGCAATGCCTCTAGAGCTTCAATCTTGGCCTTTAATGTTTCGTTTTTCTTTTGCATATCAGCTATTATTGAATTGAGGAAGTTGATTTGTGCCGTGCTATCTTCACTTGTGACGCCCTAAAAAGGAGACAAGTTATGTAGACTGATATGATTGGGGGTTAGAACAGAGGTGAGCTATTGCCGTACTTACCTCTTGTGCCGGACCTTCGCTGGCCCCGTTTTGCTTAAAACTGCTAATGGACTGTAAATCGTTGATTCTCTGTTTCAGCGCTACAATTTGTTTGGTCTTCTCCATTTCGGTGACTTCAAGCTGTCGCTGAAGATTTGTACACTCTATGTTGAGGGATTGTTCTCGCTCTGTGGCTTTTAATTGCTCCTGCTGTAGCTGGGCGACGTGGGATTGCAGCTGTTGAAGTTTTGTTGTTTTCTCCGTGGAACTGTCGTCCATTTCGTCGATTATCTTTTTGTATTCTTCAAGCTGCTGCTCGAATTCCTGTTGTTTATTCAGCCTACCCTCCATTTCTAGCTGAAGCTTACGTAGTTCTTCATTGGCCTGTTGCACTTCACTAAGTTGAGTTGAGGTTTGCAGCACATTTGATTGAGCCTCAGTAAGCGACGTCTGAGTTTGTTGTAGGGCTACATCAGTAGCGGTAAGGCTGTCCTGTTTCTCTTTGAGCTCGCTTTCTTTTGTGCGTAATTGAAGCTGCGTGCTTGCGAGTTCTTCTTTGAGGCTGGATAGCTTTTCAATGAGTTTTTCCATATTCTGATCCGATTCCATTTCGAACAGTTCAAAGATGTTGGCCGTTTCGCATTTGTCTTGTTCCAGCATCTCCAAAGCTTCGGCTAATTGAGCATTTGTCGCAGAGATGTTTTCATGTGAAGACTTCAATGTTTCGATCATGGCCTTAAGGTCCTCGATCTTCCGTTTGTCATCTTCGAGAAGTTTGGCTTTGTGATCAGAATCAGCAGTTGATAGCTCCAAGGCATTGCGTAGTTTTTGAAGTTCCAAGTCAAGTTCGGACTTTGTATTCGATTGCATGATGCGCAACTGTTCTGCCTCGCTGGTGGCTTTGACCATGACCGCTTCTTTCTCGTGCAGCTCTTGTGTCAGTCTTTCTACGTTCTGCAAGAGTCTGGAGTTTTCTTGTGTTAAATTCGACACGGCCGATGATCCGTCATTTTGAACTTTCTGCAAACTCGAGTGCAGATTCTCTTTTTCTAATTTGAAAACATTAATTTGTTTCAGCATATCGCCTTCTTTGGCCTTAAAGTCCAGTTGAGATTTTAGCAACTCATCCTGCAGCAGCTGGATTTGTTTCTGAAGACTGCTAATAGCTTCGTCGAGCGATGACTTTGATTGCACCGAATTTTTCAGTTGCGCCTCAAAGCTTTCAATGATCGTTTTTTGCTTGGCCGACTCGGCTTCCCTAAGTTCTTTCATTTCCGCCAGCGCCCTTGATTCAATTTCCTTCTTCAAGTTTTCAAAGGAAGCGAGTTGCTCTGCTTTGGAAATTTCCAAGGCCTTTAAGTCCGAACGCAGCGTTTCCACCTCGACGTGGTGTGTTTGAAGGTTTTGCTTAACTTCTTGCAACTGATTTTCGAATGAGAGACGGTCATTATTCGACTTGTCGTTGAGCTCTTGGAGTTGTTTTTGCTTTTGAGTCAGTTCTTCGGTAAGTTTGACCACCTCGGCGTTGGAACCTGCCGAGCCCAGCCGCGAAGTGTTCAAATCACTTTGCAAGCTTTTATTTTGTTCTTCGAGATTTTCGTATTTGACCACAAAACTGTCGAGTTTACGTTGCAGGTCTCCCATTTCAAGTTCCTGTTTACCACATTTTTCCTGCTCCTGCTTAAGCTGCTCGTAGCGACTGAAACTTTCTTCAGTGACGTTCTTAAGCTCTTGCGTCAGCGTCTCCACTTGGCTGCACATGCCATCGATTCTCTGTTGACTCGCCTGCAGTTGACTTTCCAAGGAGGCACGCTCGGTGCTCGATTTATCCATTAATTCCTCGTAGGCCTTCTGTTTGTTAGCAACATCTTGGGAAAGCTTAATGAGTTCAGTATTGGAATCGGTGCTGGACGTTCTTAGCGTCACCAGATCGTTCTGCAGCGACTCGTTTTGTTTTACCAGCGAATCGTACTTGGCCTGTAGATTCTCCTGTTGGCGTTGCTGGTCACTAAGTAACAGTTCTTGCTTAATGTTCTTCTCCTCCAAGTCTGTAATCTGTTGCAGTTTTTTGCTGATCTCTTCCTTGGTCTTGTGGACAACGTCTTTAAGGTCATTGTAGTCTTTAGAGCTGTTGCTCAACTTTTGCTGCAACTCTTCTAGTTGTCCAGTCAGCTGGATGCGTTCCTGATCGGCGCAACTGACTAATGTGGCCATCTCGTTTTGTTTCTGTTGGATTTCATCGTTCAGTTTCTTTACTTCATTGTGGGTTGTGGTGTTGGACGTTCTTACTGCCATGATTTCCTGTTGCAACGATTCATTCTGTTGAGCGAGAGTGTCACACTTGCTCAGAGAGCTCTCCAGCTTACGTGTTAGGTCTCCCAAATCCAGTTGTTGTTGGGCACTTCGTTCTTCGCCCTTCCTAACCTCCTCCTCCAATTCCTGTTTTCGACCGAGGATCGAGTCATGTTCAACTTTAAGTTTTTCCAAGAGTTTTGTGGTTGTTTCCAAGGCAGTTGTCGTCGACTTCAGTTCGGATAACTTGGAAGCTATGACTTCGTCTTTTTGGATGGATTTCAAACGTTGGTCTTCAATTGTAGCATTTGAATTTTTTAAGTCATCTTCAAGCCTTTTATTTTGGCTTTCCAAATTAGTAATTTTGGCACTCATTTGTTGCACGACCACCGAGGACTCGCCAGCCAAAGCGGTGACCTTGGATTGTAGCCTTTCAATTTCTTCTTTCAACAAACCAGTTTCCTGTGTTTTAGTTGCCATAAGCTGTTCACTGCTCTTGAGAGCCTCTTCCAAATCACTTTGTAATTTTGCCACAGTTTCTTGGGCAGATTTTAACTTTGAGTTGCTTTCGACCAAGAGCCTTTCAGTCTCGGCTGCTTTGGCAGTGGCAGTTGTTTTGGATGATTTTTCTTGATCCAAGTCCGTTGAGAGTGCTTGAAGTTTCTCATGTAGCTCTTTGTTTTCATTGGCCAATTTCTCACATTCAAGGCGGAGGTCTTTCATCGCATTTTCTAGAGCATCCATTGCAGCTTTGCTGGCTTCATCTTGACTTAGGGCCTCCTCTCTTAACTTGGTCTCCATATGTTTTTGCAGGTCGGCCAATTTCTTAAGATCTTCTTGGGCCTTTTGCAAATTCTCCTCTTGGGTGCTTCTCGCCTCCTGGATACTGGTGATTTCTTGCTTAAGCTTCAAAATTTCCTGGACTTTTTCTTCGACTTTACTTTTCTCCTTATTGCTGTCCAACTGCTGAGCTTTGACAAGTTCATCCAGCGTTGCACACTCTGCTGACTTTATGGACAGTTCAGCAGTTAACTTGGCCAAATGATCGTTAACGCCTAAGAGCTGAGCATCGCGACTCTTACACTCCTCTCGTAATATACGACATTCGTCTAAAAGGTTGGTGCGTTCACCCTCGGCGCTGTTCATGGCAGCTTTCAGAGTGGACGTTTGTTCGAGCAATCCTTGAATTTCCTGTGACTTCTCCTCCAATTTTATAGCAAAGTCAGCCTGGATTTGAACGCGCTCCCTTTCGGTCTCCTCCTTGACAATGGCCAACTCTTTGCGCATATTCTCAATGCCACACTCGGAGAGAGAGAATTTCTCGAGCGACTGATCTTTCTCCACCAATTCCTGCTGCAAGGTCTCATTCTGTTTCTTCAAATACTGGATGTTCTCTTGTAAAAGCTGGAGCTCGTCCTGGTTCTCGGATATTTGGGTATCAAACTGTTTGGACTGTTGTGTGAGTTGCTCGTTCAACTGCTCTACTGCGGCACTGGCGCTGGCATTACTTTCGTCTGCTACAATTTTTCCTATGGAAAATGGGAAATTAGTGGGTGTGTTTTTACAAGGGAACGTTTTTGATGTAGACCGAATACGTACCAGAGGATAAATCCTTAATTTTCGTTTCCAATTCGTGAATTTTCTCCTTGTAAACCTGCGTTTGGGCCTATGAGAAAATTGAAAAGATTTTTAGTTATTAAAAACATCGAGGATGGGTGGGTGTTTGCCTTTCTGGGTACACTGATATTGCATGTAAGTAATCGTGGTGGTTCGAGCGATCATCTTATTCGAGTTTCGTAACTCAAGTTAACAAATCAAGTTAGATGTACGAGTAAGTTAGTTAATGTGAATTTGCACCACCAAAGTCAAATATCGGTCTGTTGGGCGCATTAACTGTTAATGGCAGCATTTAAAGATTTTAGAAAGACTGTGCTGTTGACATAGTTCTAAAGTGTCTTCCATTCTATGCCACAGATTTAAACAAGAGCGGAAAAAGTCATCCTCTATGAATCAAAGGTGGTGCTTTAACGATTCGTCATCCTCTGCGCACGATCTGCAGACGCTGTTGTCTTCTATTCCCGTCCTGTGCAGATGCGCCTGTAAGCGTATGTGTCTTGTAAGAACACCGAGGATCTTACAAAACTCCGTTGACAATTAAAAAAAAGACTTCACCATTTCCAATTGAAACTGACAAAATCCAAATTGATATTGAGAAACGTTAATTGAAATTAAGAATATACGAATGGAAATTGAGAAAACTCAAATTGAAAAGACAAAATAAAATTGGGTAAATACAAATTGATATTGAGATAAACCAAATTGAAATTGGGAAAACACAAATTGATATTGAGAAAAGATAAATTGAAATCGGGAAAAGACAAATTGAAATTGGGAAATTGGAAAATCGAAATCAGGAAATTATTTATTAATTATTGAAGAAGAAATTAAACCATTGTATTTAAGTTTCTTGTCTTCATCAGAACATGGTTCACATACATACATGGTCGGTATGACCGAAGTTTACCAAGAGAACATGAGATCGTTGTGAATATTAAAAGTGTATCTTGTATGGCACGGGATGTTAAAGATCGGATAGGATAGTTGTTAAATGGGGAGAACTGGGAAATCGGTAAGAGCAGAATTTCAATCGCATTTCAAAATACAACAGCTAGGACCATTGTTTTAGCTAGGACCATTGTCTACCCAAAAAACGTTTCACCATACACTAATATGTGTCTGCTTGAGAGTTTGAGACAATGAACCATGAGGTCATTACAACATTTAACAAGATTTTACCAAAGAGTCATCGAATTGGAGGATATGCCTGTCGAAAAGATATTTTCAATATCCCTTTTTCCTTTTCTCCATTTCAATTTGTATTTTCTCAATTTCAATTTGCGTTCCTCAATATCAATTCGTATAAAGTGAAGACGTTTTGAATTTGAATATTGGTTAGACTCATTTTTGGATTAAGTGGGGATTCTGAGTAATGTTACATTCGCCGGTTTTCCATTCCCTAAATAGTATTATAACTTAGCAATGATGATTTAATACCTTACATGTCGATCTCTTTCTTTCTTATTCCATGGAGCATCTACGGCCAATTTTAACTGATCTCGTCTACATTGTTTTGGTTTAGGCCAAGGAACAATTTCAATTGTTCAATATCGATCTCTGTTTTTATATAGGGTGATCTATCTTGAGGTATTTTTTCACGTTTTCGCGTGAGTTGTGTTCTAGCGCAACGGCAACGCCGATAAACAAAACTGCTGCTGGTGGAATAATCGGTCCATATTTTTTCAAAAATGATGATGGTCGGAATGTAACCGTGGATGGAGCTCGCTGGCACTCCTTGACAGCGGACTTTTTGCTACCTAAAATTGAAGCCCTTAATCCTGATGACACTCGCTTTCAACAGGACGGTGCCACTTGCCATACGGCTGCTCAAGCAATAAATCTATTAAGAAGTCATTACGAAGAGCAGTCAATTTCACGTTTTGGACCGGTGAGTTGGCCGCCTAGATCGTGTAATATCACAGCTATTGACTTTTTTCTTTGGGGCTACGCAAAGTCCAAATTCTATGCTGACAAACCAGCTATTCCAGCTATCAAATAAAAAAAAATCAGCTAGTCCACATTTTATTTGATTTTTTTTTTATTTTGAAAAAATAACTTTAGATTGATCACCCGATATAATACAAAGGTTCTTGCAGATTTTAGAGCCTCCAGCTCTAGAAACCATTTAGTTTATTTAATTATGAACAAATTTCGAATTAGAACTTTTGAGCGACGTGGCGCCGGAATGATGATAAGTTTGCACGACTATTACAGAAGTAACCTCAGGTTCAAGTCCGGGCTAGAGTTCTAGTGAAATTGGACCACATCGGCAACTGTTTTCTAATAGCCTCCATATTAAGAGTCTGCATCTTAAGAAATCCGGGTTTGCTTAAATTTCTCATGGTATGTTACGATTAAACATCAGAATTTTTGGCATTTGCATATTTTAACCGGAAGGTAGGAAAAAGTTTTTAATGCTACACGAAATTGTTTTATCAAAAAACAGTTCGAATCACATAAACTGTTTTTGCACATTTTATGCAAATTGCATAAAAACTGCATATTTAACAAAAAATGGAAAATTTGTATACTTAAAAAGCAAAGAAAATTGATTTTTTATAAATTTTAAAAGATAAATATGCTCCTTTTCCTTTATGCGATGCATTTAAAATGTTTTTTTCCGGAAAAGCACCAAAATCTGACTCTGAAATAGATGATTTCCTATACTGCAGTGAAAATTGAACATAAGAATTTATGGTATCATAGTCGAATTTAACTAATATCAATAAAATTAAACGAATAACTTTAATTTTGTAATTTTAAATTGCATATATGAAATATGCAGACGAAAACATATAAGTGAACTCATACAAATTTTTGACTAAAATGCCGCTGATGATCGACCAATAATTTACCTGTCGCAAAACTACCGTTGTGGCTTGAATGTTTAAAAACTTTTTAAATTTATTTATATTTTTTGTATTTATTGAATAATTTTGTTAGGCAAACTTGGGGAATTTAAAATGGAACCCTACACAACAGAACAGCGATCAGCAATTACTGAATTTTTAAAAATCAAGATTTAATTGTTTTGACGCAGCGTGCATATCGACACTTGGTTGGAAATTTTGACAATATGGTACAGTAAGAAACCTTCCATGTACCGGAAGACCACGTACGGTCCACACGGACGAAAATATCCAACGTGTTGTGGAGGACAGTCCAGAAACATCAACAAGAAGAAGTTCGGCACAACTGGAGCTATCGCGGAAAGGGCACGAATGTGCGCAGCCAAAAATGGGCACCATTTGGATATAATTTTTCATACTATACCCGTATAACAAAAAAAAATAATAATAATTAACCAAAAAGTAAAAAAAGTTATTAAACATTCAAACCACAACGACAGATACCCTCGATATTAAATGCAGAAAAATGGATCGTTTTTTGGGTTCTTCGGTACATGCGTCCGTTCTTAATATCAGCCAAAAAATTGTATACTCGTATATTCGGATTGGTAGCAAAATTTGTTTTAATTAAACCCATATGCCAATATTAAACTCCTGTTTTGACCATGCGGACGTTTTTTGATTGGAAGATTGGTTAAGCAAAAACTCAAAAAGTGTACTTTTCCTTTACTCCCTTCAAGGGAAACTTATTCCCCAGGCCGATTTCTCCCAATTATAAGTTAAGACAACTTATGACAATAAGCCATCATCATGCATTTTATTGCAGGGTCCTAGGTTGATTCGTTTGACTGCAATCGTGCTTTCAACAGACACATCTGATCGTCCTAGAATTTTACGGAGATCTCTAATATATATATATATATATTTTATAGGGTCTCCGATCAATATTTCGTGGTGTTGCAAACGAAATTAAAAATAAGGTATACCAACCATCTACTCTTCGGTGGAGGCTATAAAAACAGGTTGGTATGCGGACTGCCCAATATTATATGATTAAATCACCGATAGAAGTTTCCCGTTCATTCCTTACGTGTCCCTATTAAGTTTCTTCGGACCCTTGTTTGATACATTCCATTGCGCCGCCTTTGGCCAAGGACGAACCCCAATGGAGTTGTTTCATTTTGGTCCTTGTTGTGGAATAGCCCATATACACTAATTTGTATCGAATTAAGGGCCTTTATTTCAAAAAGTCATAAATTTGAACAGACTTTGTTCAAAATTAGCACTAAACTTTCCATCCGTGGAGAAATTGGACCATGTCCGTCTATATTTCGTTATAGCTGGCCAGTAATAAGGTTCGTCCCTATTACTATCCAGTAACTCTTAGAACTTATGGCTTGATTTGAAACTATTCCCTTTAAAAAGTCACATATTGAATGCGGTAGTGCTTAAAATTCGCACAAATAAAATTCATGACTACTGTGCACAATACGAGTATATACAGTCACGGACAAAAAAATGGGGTCACGAATAATCTACACACTATTTTTTAGATTTCGGACAAATTTGTAATGCTATTTTAAAAACTTTTAGTTGGAATTTTTGTGAATGAGAAGAGTTTCTAAAAATTATAATCTTGCAACGCCTTACAATTGAGGACAATATGACAAGTTCGTCTTGAATGATAAATGTCAATCCTAGGTGCGGACAAAAAAATAGAGTCAACGGCAAAGTTCATTAATAACCAATTAAAATTTATAAGAATAACAATTTGAAGCCGCGTGCTTTTATAAAGCTATGAACATTTTTTCTTACAAAATATCTACAAAAATTGGGTCGAGCAATGGACTGTATGAGAGTGAGTGTTCCACCATTCAAAATTTAAAAGATTAACAGTGGAAGAGCGAATAATTTGGTGCGTATTAGGTTGTAATTAGGTTTATTAAAAAGATAACGGTTTGTCATTACGTTTTAAAAATGATTTCGGGCAAGTGGACGCCACTGCTGGCTCGAATTAATTCTAGCCGAGAAGCCCAATCTTCGACCTCTTTTTGCAGCATTTGGGGCCGTATGTCAGCAATAACGAGCCGAATATTCACATCCAAGGCGTCAGTCATGTCGTGCTTATCTGCTTAGACAAACGACTTTACATAAACTCACAAAAATAGTCCATCGGTGTTAAATCGCACGATCTTGGAGGCCACGCCAAAGGCGAATGCGCTCACCAAAAGTTTCATTCAATAAATTGATTGTTTCGTTAGCTGTATGGTATGTAGCGCCGTCTTGTTGGAACCAAAGGTCGTCCACATCAACATCCTCCAATTCAGGCACGAAAAAGTCATTAATCATGGCTCTATAGCGTTCTTAAAGAAATTTGGCCCAATGACACCCTTTGCCCATAGAGCACACCAAACAGTATATTTTTAACGTAACGGCGTCTTTACTCCAAATGCGACAGTTTTGGTTATTAACGTATCCATTCAACCAAAAGTGAGCTTAGTCGCTGAAAAAATTTTCTTGTAAAAATCAGGATCGGTGGCCATCTTGTTTTGAGCCCATTCACCACGATTTGCAAACGTTGTTCTTGAGTAAGTCCATTCATTTTGAAATGGCAAACCAACCTGAGCAAAAAATAAGTGACAGCTGTCAAAAAGACCAATTTCGAAAAAAGTGTGGCCAGATTGAAAAACACACGTCTAAAAAAACACCCTTTAGTATGGTAATAACTGTTTTGGGGATACGGTTGTTGTTGGTGGTATCACGTTTGACAAAACTACACTTCTCGTGAATTTTATTGTTTTTGAGAACCCGAATGTCTATTTTTATAGGGGGCAGAAGGCTGCCCGTAGATCCAGGCCTTAAATTTCGACAAATTTAAAGGTTGAGCGTATTGAGATTAGATACGAGTATATGCCTATTTCTCAGTCAATGCTCGAATGATCCTCATTTTCGGTGCTAAAGGGACTATTGACACAAAGGCAAATACAGTCAAATCGCAGAAATTATGTTATTTTCCGATTCGTGATGACATTTTTTGTTGTTTTTAATATCCATATGTCCATTGGTACAGGAAGCCAATTTTTGTTCTCCTCTTTAATATATTTACACTCTGGAAACCCATATGTCCCCGACCATTAGGGGATGATTTTTAGGCCCCACTGCCTATAGACCATGCCCAACGGTCTCCAATCCAGAATAATTGATGCCATATTCAGATTCTTCTGGAAATCCCATTGATTATGGGTAGCCATAGGTCCATGTTCGCCATGTGGTCCTTAGACCCATGCGTAAAGGCTTCCAATTTCTTCGAATCATAATACTTATGTGATATTCTGAATCATGAAGAAATTTTATTATATTTTATACCTTGATCATAGCTCAGGGGGGGACCATTTTTGTGTAATTTAAAAGCTAATTGGTAAATTAACATAGGGCAAATGTCAAAAAAAAAAATAAAAAATTGTTTAGGGTTTTTAAGGCCGTTAAGGGGGTTCGTTTATTCCTTTTTTCTATGTGGTCCACTGTCAATACCAACCGATTGCCGACTATAAGGCATACTCGTATATATGGTAAATATAAAGTCTCTAGCACTTTTCGTTTGGGCTGAATCGTGTTAGATCCGCTACGAAATTTTTGATGTTTAACGGGGTCGCCGATAAGTGTTTCGAGTAGTGTCTTAAAGAAAGGGGCTTTCAGAAAACCGGCTTTTCGGGTTGATTTCACAAACCGACTGTCGGGTCTTTTTAAAAGTAAAAAACCGGCATAACCGACATTCAGGTTTTAGCCTTTTGCATTGAATGGAAACTATTTTTCAATCAATAGTAAAGTGATTGTCTCCATTTCTAGACTATAGGAGTATAAATGCAATAAAATCAATTGCTACGAATTGAAGTTTGGTTTTTATTTAAAAATAATCTAGTAAAGCACATTAAGTCGGAAGTGGCCGACTATATTATAAGCCCATCTTCAGCAAGTGCAAAAATGCCAAGTAAAAACAATAAAAACAACTTTATTTTTTGCTTCGTGAAAAAATGACATGTGAATTGAACACAGGGAAACGAAATGGTCATATTCGCAGCGACACCATAGCACGAACTAACGGGTAGTGAATGAGGATAAAAAACTATTGGTTACATTTACCAATTCGATCTCACGACAGCACTTAAGACAGGGACTAGATGCAGAATATTGATGAACTCGCCTGTTCCGTATGATAAATTCGCCTATCCCAAGCAGATAATGACGTCGTCCAGCTTCTGAGGACAGATTTGTTGTTGTAACCGATTTTGGTGTCAACCGAATGATTGAGGTAGTATTCTATTAATACAACCGAATAAACGATTGTGCATAATAATTTTCTTTGGAAATCTCCGTTATGGAATAAATTGTACTTACTAAGCGATGTATTTATTTAAGGATTAATAAAGCGAAGTTATATAATTATTTGCAGGATATATTCAATCTGCCAGCCAAAAAAGTTATCATCACAACCATAGTATGATTCACACTCAACAATACTATGATTCACACTCAACAATACTATGATTCTCACAACCATATTATGATCCTCACATACATAGTATGGTTCAAACGAAACCATAGTATGATCCCACTCAACCATACTATGATCCCCACATCCATATTATAACCCTCACAACAATAGTATGTTTGACAAACAGCCATAGTATTAAAAAACCTAACAACCAAAGTATGGTTCACACGCAACCATGGTATGATCCCACTCAACCATACTATGGTCCTCAAAATTATTTATTAAGTTTGGGTTATGTTGTCAACAATAAATATTTTAATTAAGTAAATAAATTAAAAATACATTAAATTTAAAATAATAGAAATGTTTTTTAAACAGTAAATAAAATCCATTTAAAAAAACGTAAGCGTTTTTATAAAAAATATTTCAGTTAAACAAATCTAATGCAGTTTGTGTGGAAAATTCCCACACATTATTATTTCATAAGATTCGTAACAAGCAATCATATTTTTGTCAACATGAAAAACAATACTATGGTTGCGACGAACATGTTATTGCAGAGAACATATTATTGTTGCCGTGACCATATAGTAACTTTGCGTGTTTAAAGTACGCGAAAGCACAAACATTCAGGAGCCAAAGACAAACGTTGGTGATAACTAAGGTCCGCAACTATGTAAATGCATATTTTTTTTCGTCGGTCTAAATATAACTTTAAGTTCATATCTTTGAAAATCAATCATTTTGCAATAGATTGCCATTGATTTGTTAGTGCAT
This sequence comes from Hydrotaea diabolus, assembly GCA_963513945.1. NCBI lineage: Eukaryota > Metazoa > Arthropoda > Insecta > Diptera > Muscidae > Hydrotaea > Hydrotaea diabolus. The sequence goes on from OY740717.1 coordinate 110,474,541, forward strand.
ATTTTTGCATATTTTTACCGAAAATGCATTTTCATTTTCTCCACCATAGGATGGGAGTATATACAGGGTGGGCCAAAAGTTATCATGAGGTAAAAAACTTTAATAACTTCGTTTCGTTTATTATTTTTTTTTTTTTATTTTTTTTTCTCAGATTATATAATATACAAAATGGAAATTATTTTACACTAAGTATAAAAAAACATGTCACTTAATGACTTCCGTTTTTAGCTTCGCATTGATGGGCTCGTTTTAGAGCATTTTCCATAACATCTTTCAAATTTGTGGCCGTAGCGTACGAATGAGTTGAAGGATTGTCTCGGGCTTGTTCACATATACTCGCTCCTTCAAATAACCCCAAAGAAAATAGTCGGGTGCTGACAAATCTGGCGATCGCGCTGGTCAAATAATTTCCGAATTTCTGGAAATTATTCGCTATCTAAAAATTTGACTTAAATGTGCCATTGCGTCTCGGGCAGTGGCTTCGTCCCGCTGAAACCACATCTCAGATCTATTTTCAAGAGCAGGACGTAAAAAATTTTCTTTAATAAACCGATACCGCTCTCCATTTACGGTTACAGCACTTGCATCTTCATCCTCGAAGAAGAATTATATTTGCCGATGTGATCCCAAACCATACTGTACACCGAATGGGATGCAATTGGCGTTGATGAATGGCTCTTGGATTTTCTGAACCCCAGAAACTACAGTTCTGCTTATTAACAAAGCAATTCAAATGAAAATGAGCTTCATCACTCATGCCTTTGAGTTAAAATAATGAACGCTGATTTAAATAATAAATTTTTATTATTCTGGTTCTTTGTTCAGTTGTGAAACTCTCCATTATTTATTCTCCAAGTGTTATTTATAAAAAAGTGTTATTTATGAAAAAAATATATTAACGAAAAAGTTATTAAATTTTGTAAACCCCATGGTAACTTTTAGCTCACCCTGTATAAGTTGCTTATTCCGTTTGTAACACATCGAAAAACTTATCTGCGACCATACAAAGTATAAATATTATCGATCATCATAAAATTCTAGCCTTGTCCGTCTGTTGATCAGTCCAAATGAAAAAAGCTAGAGTCTTGAAACTTTCCAGAAATATGTCTTATGGTCGACACTGGGTTGATATTGAAAATGAACCAAATCGTGCAAAAGGAAAAAAGTTCTCCTTTAAGGGACTAAAGGAGTCGTGATCAAATTTTGAATTTTTTTGACATTTTTTCTATAAAATTTGATTAAAAACTCGTAGCATTTTAATCAGCTATTTTTGAAGGGTCACGCATACCAATAAATGGACGTGGTCATTAGGATCTAGGGCCCAAAAACCGTCCCCTTATGTTCAAGGACATAGGGGTATACAAAAACGGTGAAATCTTCGCTCAAATCCAAATATGTACTAATATCTATGATTTGGAGCAATATGGGATTCGGGCTTTAAAGGTAAATTTAGACTCAGGAGGCCCAAAAATCGGTCCCATTGCACTATGTACATGTGGGTATTAAGAAACAATACAATTTCTTCACGAAACAGAATATCATAGTTGAGGCCTTGACCAACGGGGGTTAGATCCCAAGGGCCTCAAAATTCAGCCCCATTGAACTATGTAAATGTGGGCATTGAAAAACAATATAATTTTGTCACAAATCAGAATATCTCATTAATTTTACGATTCGAAGACATTTGAGACCTTGATCCCAAAAATCGGCCAGCTTGTACTATGGATATATGGGTATCACAAAAACAATACAATTTCGTCAATCAGCAAAATTGCCTCATATGGGGGTCAGAGAACCCACACGTGACTATTGAGAAGCCAATGCAGCCACATTGAGTAACTGTATGGTGTGGTTTTTGGTCTGGCGGCATTATTGGCCCACTTTTCTTCGAAAATGAGCAAGTAGCCGCAACGGTGAGCATTAACGCACCATGCTCAACAAGTTTCCAAAAAATTAAGAGAATGACATGGACGACATTAGGACAAGTCACGTGTCACACAGCCAACACAACCAACGATACTTTTCGCACTGTTTTTGGAAGTTCGAATAATCAACCGAAAGTGTTACGTCAATTGGCCGCCTCGGAGCTGTGATTTTAGCCCCTCGGATTATTTTCTATTGGGATAAGGATACATTTTACGCAAAGCACCCAGAGGCAATTGAAGCGTTGAAAAATGAAATGTAAGTGGCCATTGAAGAGATTCGACCCGAAACAATCGAAAATGTACTGTAAAATTGGTGTGATACGGACGAGCCAGTTGTGGTTGTCATATGAATGACATTGTTATTATTACATTTATTAAATGACAAAGTTAATCGTTTCCAATAAAAGCAGAAATTTTAAAAAAATTATCATTGAAATTTAAATTGTAGATCGCCCACCCTATAAAAGGTATTAAAAAATTTTAATTTTTTTTTTTGTTTGTTCGCGGTTAACAATTCGTTTAAAAAATATTTATAGGAAAGGCAATTAAAATCTCTTTCTCTTAAAGATATTGCCGACCCATTAAAGTAGACCAAATGCTGAAATTGGACACATTTGCTTCAATCTTGGTCCGACAACAGAATTATTTTTTTTAATGGCCATGCCATGGCCATAACTGTAGTTGCATGCACCACAAATCTGGTCATAAGATCTGAAAAATTTGGATGGCATGTCATAACGTCCAAGGACAGCATGTCTGTCGGCATTATGACACCGAGAAAATATCATAAAGTCCATTAGTAGCATTTTTAAGAGTGAAACAATTTTTTTAAAAATTTCTCACAGTCGACATAAACAAATATTGCAAAAATTTACTTTGTCAAGTGCAATGCTCAAAAAATAAATGCCACCTCCCTCTATTTCAAAATATTACAAAATTCCCTGTGAGATTAACTCCGGATTGATCTCATGTTTAGCGAAATAAAAAATCCTACATGCGCGGCGGGGGTAAGTCCGGGCTTAAAGGCATACAGCTATGGTTGGGCCAAATCGAGAGACTTGGACCGTAAGCCCCTTCTGAGACGATCATGGGCAAAGTTCTGTGAAATGAATCGAGAGAAACTAAGATCCGTCCATGTTTTTAGTTCCGCTTGGCAATTAGCAAGGGATATTTCATTATCCTCTCGACAATATCTAGTTTTGTAAATTCTGCCTCTATTAAATGGGTTTCTTAATTCTTTTCATATTTTATTAATTGTTTAATTAAGCGATACAAAGTTGTACATGTAATTTATTTGTTATCATTGCCAATTTTTGGTATAAATTTAAGCTAAACATTTATTTTTCACGGCAGCCCTTGTGCAAGCAATAATTTTGACATTACATTAGTATAACCAATGAGTGTGCAAAAAAAACGTATGTGTGACGCGCAAAATAGAAAGGGACCTAAGGGTAAAAACCAGTTTTGTTCAGGAGAGTCATTTTAAAGATTAAAATACGTGTATCTTTGGTGTACCATCACTTTCATAAAACGCGCATATCTCTGGAAGGGATCTTTTGGGGCATAGGATCGGTCTCATTCGATGCTCAGATGTAGTCCACACCAAAAAAAAGAAAAGTGAAAATTGATTTTGTTTACCCTTAGGTCCCTTTCTCTATGCGCTGTCACATATGGTGAAAATATGGCGCCAGTTTAAAGAGACTCCATTGCGGCAGCAGAATTGTACGATGTGGATTTTGGTCCGTTGTAGGCATAGACTATTTAAACAATCTGATTGAGAAAAAACATCCTGATTTGAAATAAGCAGGTGAAAAACTTTACATGACGAATGGTCTGCATTGCCTACGGAGCCCACAATATCCTTACTTACCATTTACATTTGTGACGAAATTTTTTATTATACAAATTAGACCTTGCCGATTGTATTAACTTTATCATTTTATTGCGTGTTTAATGGTCACTATAAAATTTTTCTGTTTCGGAGGTATAACTGAATTTGAGCACGAAAAATGGTTAATCGTGGCGACGTTTTCCTTTTGAAAGAAACAACGATTCTATGTCGAACGTTAAATGGGCGCAGACAGTAACATTTCCGAAATTTACTATAATTTTCGAAATAAATTTGAACAATTTGCAAGCGTTGCTCTGGCGAAAATCTGCACATGATGAAATGGCAAACCAAGCTGAGCACAATTGAACTGGTCAATTTATGTCGAATTTCTTTAGAACCAGGTCAGACCAGTAAAGTCGAGTAACTGATAGTAGGGTCTAAAAAAGTTGTATCCGCCTTTGTTGTGTAAAAAATTACATATCAACGCGTTGGGAGCTCCATATATGGACTGTGTCGTGGGTTGGATTCCTTTAAAGTCTTTGGTCTGCCACATTGGTCTATGCTTTAAATTACAAATTATCTCAAAATTTAAATGCCCAATATACTCTATTGAAAATCAGACATAAGTTGAAAATATTATTCAGCGTATAAAAGAAGCAATGCTATTGTACTCGTATTAGGTAGAGTGGCATGTTAAATCACAGTTTATTTTTAAAAATAAATCCATGAATTAAGTGCAATAATTGAGAACTAAAAGCAGTCCTTTTTTATCTCTTCAGCCCATAGGTCCAAAAACCAGCCCTATTTTTAATGAGTTAAAGGAGTTAAGTTAAGCCATGGTTCGTCCACCAATAATTGGGATATGTAGTCCCTTAAAGGGAAACTTGTCGATTTCGTCCATATACGAGTATAAACCCAAACCCTAATAAGCAAAACTTGTAAGATCCTAGCATTATTCATAGCAAATGCATACACTTTATACGGTATCCAATAAATACTTCGAGGCGTTACAAACAGAATAACAAATTTAGTGTACACTCCATGCTATTGTGGAGAGCATTATCAGAGTCAGATTGTTGAGCCTTCAAAAAAATATATTGATTAATATTATTTAAGCAACTTTTATTTTGTCCGGTCATATATGTTGAACTATTTATGTATTAACAACATTATAAATTTCAAGATGTGTTGGTTTGATGTTAATTGAAGCCCTTTATCACTTACCGAGCTATGGAAGTAACTCAAACTCCCGTTCTTCAGAACGTTGCCAGTGTTGATACGGGCCATATTCAAATATATTTACAAAAGGTTTAAAATTAAAATTTTCTTTGTATAGTTGCTCTTTAAACCTACTGAATGAAGTTTTTTTTTTGAATATTGGGTATAAAACGAAATTTAAAAATTTGAATGTTAAAAAACCGTTTAGATTAACCATCAATATGGTTTGCATATAGTTTGCATAAGAGTCTGTACAGATAACCTCGCGGAATCTATGAGTTTTTCTACCCAAACCACTTTTGTCGCTGGAAAGACCACAATATCAGTGTACCTTCGAATGGAGTACCCGTTAATATGGGAAACAAAAAGAATGTCTCCGATTTGAGAAGCCTTACATTCAATTCATCGCCACAGAATGTGGCCTCATCGATGGAGAACTGCAGATCCTCCGCCTTTTTGCGCTCCTCGCTCAAGTGGCGCTCCAACAGCGCTACTCGGGTTTTAAGCTGAGCCCCGCGAAAATATTAACATGCAGAAGAAAAAAAAGAGAACAAAGACGATTACAAAGACAATGAAATAAAACCAGAGGGAAAGGGCGATGTTGTTAAATATTTTCTCATATATTTATTTTTCAATATTACACATTCGTACATGGGTAATATTCAATAACATTTACACATACATATAATAAAAAATATATATAATAACAGAAGCAATAAAATTCGCTTAGATCGTGTTGGGTTTATCGTAATAGTAGGGGGCCACATGTTGTTACATGTCCACCTGTCCCGATGGACGGACTCCCGTTTCGGGAGACGTCGACGGACTGGCGGACAATAACCATAACAAATGTTCTTAATTTAAATTCTTTCTGTAAAAAAGAAGCTTTTAAAATTTTTTTAAAATATAATTAAGAAATAGGCGTTGTTTATCATTCATTTCGTTGAGGGCCGAGGAATTGTTTTTTGGTCTTGGAACAAGCACAAGATTCAGGTGTGGGCGTAGTATTTGGTTTTTGAACAAGAAGAAGAAAACAAGAGTGGGACAAATCGGCAGTTGAAGAATGTCCATCGATTCTGTTTGAGCACTATGGAGAAAACTAAGAGGTACAGGTCGGTCTCCTTCATCACTTATTCATTCTCAGCTTTGTTGTATTAACTTTTTCTCAATGACACGCGCGCGGTCGAGTCCAATTGTTGAGTGGGGTTATCTGGTCGCCTGGTCGTCGTAGGTACCTGCTGTTTACTTAATGCGTAGAGGCGAGAGTACACCATGAAGGATGCAGTGCTTCTCATGGTTGCCACTCCAGCCACGGAACTCCCGACGCAGATCGGCTAAACGGAAACTACGGCGTGCAATGAGTCTCGCCCAACGATCGGCATCGCTAAGTACTTTCTAAAGAGGATGTGAAAGAAAATAAACGCATAAATGGTGGCATTGAAAACAAAGAAAGAAAATTCGGTTTTGCATTGCATTTCAATTTTTTCTTAAACAAAATCTTTAAAGGACAAAATAAAGGTAGAATCAAATATTGTTTAAAAAACACACACTCCGGCACAATGTTGGCGGTTGATACTTCACATGCCATTAAAATGCTGAGGCCTTCTCGGCTTATCGTTTTTTCATTAACCGCTTTCCAATAATTTAAATTTTTCCAAACGAACGGGGTATGATTAGTGCATATAAAATATTTTTTATTAAATAAAAAAGTTTAGCTTTAAGGAAAGCGATTTGAAATTATTTGTTTTTGTTTTTATGTTTAGCTTCTTAAATTAAATTATTTTTTTTTATTTTAAATTATTTTTAAGGGAGCTTTGAGATTCTAGGAAATTTACAAAATTGGCACTAGCAAGGACTCTAAGAATATCAATGCGTGAAGTAAAACACGATGGTTTTATGCCAATTAATTAACAAGTTCCACCATTAAGAGCTTTCTATTGCATTTGTTCATGTCACAATTTAGAATTCTTTGATTACAGCGATAAAACACTGCAATAGTTATTTGTAAAAAGTTTTTTTTAGAACACCTAAACAATTTCTGTGCCAACTTATTTACGAATGCACGTTTTATAATTGAACCTCGTACTATTATTTTATAATAACAAGTCGAAACTTGGTTTATGAGCTTGCATTGGACTCACTTAAAAGTGTAAGTGGGTGATTCTGAGATTGTGGGCCAATTTCGACATCATTTTTGGCATTCGATTTTTTTGCAGAATTTAATATATCTTTAATATAATTCAGGTAGATGTCTCAGTTTTAAGAATGACTAGTCATTTTTAAAAGGTACACATCAAAATTTTAATTTTTAACGGAATCATGCAACAATTTAAAAATAAAAAAAACAATTTAAAAAAAACCGGGGAATGACCAACTTAAGTGTGAACGTTCGTAACGAGTGACAAAACACGACTTACTTAATTTTAATAAAACTGTTGACGAGAAAACTTAGATTCATGTAATGTCCAATCATATTTGAGTTGCTTGAAATCAAGATTGGTTTGAAAATTTAAATGTAAGCGAATATTAGATTTTACAGGGGAATACTGTGTATTTTCAGGAACAGAAAATAAACATCCATAAAAATATAAATTGAATACAAAATTATAATCATTAATAGCAACAAAATAATTTGAATATTAATTTTTACTTTGGACTGGTTTTATTAAATAAATAATTAAAATTTTTGTAAAAAATTGTGAAAATTTTAATTGAAAGTAGTGTTAGCGACAACCAGGGTAATGATATTTGAACACTTTGGTAGAAATTTTTTTGAAGAACAAATACATTTTCAAAAGCAATTTTAAAGACTTTAATGGTCCTATAAAGATTTATTGTATAGTAAATAATACAGTATAATAATTTTTTTCCCGCTTGAAACAACTAAGGACAGCAAAGTGGCACATAATTTCAGAATCAATCAAGTAATCGTTAAAAATTGTATTTTTTTATTTGGGAAACACACACAATTTTTTATAATTTTTTTTCGAAAACTTTTATTTTATTTAATGTAAACCAAAAATAAGTGTATACGAGGAATGACTTAATCTTGCACGAACGGCCTTAAAAAAGTAAAGTAACTTAATTTGAGACGCAATGGTCCAAAGCAAGCTTATGTACTAAGTTTCGTCTGGTTATATAAAAACTAAAAGTTTTTCATCTTGCTAATTTTTTTCAAAAGCTAATCTAGAAAATAATGTGAATTGTTTAAAAATATTCTCAGCACACTTACTTATACTTGATATTACTAATGCTTGCAAAAAATTATCAAAAAAATATTATTTTTCATTTGTAAAATTTTTATGGTTCAAAGCAACCACTACCAATATTTTAAAAAATAAAAGCAAAACAAAATAATTTTATGGTTTTTAAATGTTCTTAATTAGTCGGAATGCTGTTCCTTTTATGTTGTAAACAATAATATTGCTATCCTAATATAAGCAAAACTTTCGCATTTCTCATCTAAACTATTATTTTATTATGCTTAAATAAGACCAAAAAAATATTATTTAAAAAAAAAACGTTCATAGTGCGTTGTAGTGTCCCACTGTACTGCCTCTCGTTATAAATTACACACGCTGATGAAATAATTTGGCGCAAACTTTATTTAATTGAATTCGTTTAACAATTTTTTTTGATTGTTTGAAAACTGTAGAGTTCGTTAAGCACCTGCCCATGCGTTACAGTTTGATGCACACGATTTTTCATTCCAACTTATGCCCGTCCGTCTGTCTGCCTGGCCTTTTTGACTCGCGTCGTTCCACACTTTTACACAGAAATCAATTCAGACATGATGAACTCGCGGACAAAAGCCAAACGAAACAAAAGAAGCATTCCAAAATACAATAAAACTAATTGCAGTATTCTGTTTTTCTTTTCTGTTTTTTCTCTTATTCTGTTTTTTGCAAATAAGTATTTTTTAACATCAGAATGAACAAACAGAGAATTTATTTGTTATTACAAAAACAAAACGAACAAAAAACTATATTATAGTTTATACAATATTTTGAAAGTACAATTGCAAAAAAGGAAATCATCAAAACAATAATAAAACACAACACTTTAACAATAACAACAGCAAAGATATAAACAATTTCAGATACAACAACAAAAAAACTAAATCACTTTATTTATTTTGTGTGTGTGTGTGTGTGTGTGTGTATTTTTGCTCTTCTTCTCGGTGGATGGATGGGATGATGGATGAATCATCTGAAAACGTCATGGCTAAATTGAAAATGTCATCAGGTGGAAAATAGATCACGATGAATTGAAACCTTTTTTTTTTGGTAATTTCGAACATTTGTTAGGTTGTTGTTGTTATTTCGAATGACATTAGCTAGTTGTTGTTGTTGTGGAATAGCACGCGAGTAGGTTGTTAAGGCAGGGACAAGTGAGCAGTGTAGTGATGAACAGAAACAAAAGGAACACACAAACACAACGAAACCCGTATCCTGGTCAGGAATTACAACTAAATGCGAATATTAAGTTGATATTGAACTATAAATATGGTTTGAATTAGAGAGCATGACAGGAGACATTGCAGAAGGAAAATGATGGAATGAAAATATTAGTTTAGAAAACAAATCTCTAAATATTGTGTTTAGTATTTTTAAGTTTAACAAAAAGGTTAAGAATGGTGCGATCGGAGATTTGGAGAATAAACACAATTTGAGTCGTTTGCTTGTACATCAGTACATCAACCTTTTAAGATGCCCCCTTCAACACGGTTAGCAATGTTCCAAATCTGAATTTAAAGATTAATTTTCATGTGGACCATTTAAGTTTATAAACTATTTACTGAAACATTATCCGAATGCTGAACAAGACTCACGTCCCGAGTTTACACTACGAGTAGTGTAGGAAAAGTTCATCTTTTCTAGCGAAATTTTTGCAAGCAAGAATCACTGGACAAATATAAAGGAATTTCGCCTTTCCATAAATACACGTTGCATAAATGCAAAATCTCTTAAAAGATAGTAACCAGGGTATCTTCTTAAAGCGCTCTCTCCTTAGAACATCCTTAATACATCCTTGTTCGTCGAAATGTTTCGATAGGTTCTAAAATACTAGCGTATCGCCCGTTTGATATGACAGTAAAACGAATTTTTTTTTATTAAGCTCTGCGATTTTTGATACTTTACTTTATAACAAATCTTGTTTTATTGTCAAAATTTAAAATAGGATATGTTCGAACACGATGCTTTTACAAGGCCTAATAAAATTTCTCAAATGACTCCTTAATTTTAAATACAACTCTGAATGTAAGGCCAAACTAAATACTAGTAATTGGAATTCAATCGCTCGCAATGTCTTTCAAATGATAAAAGCAATCATGAAATTAGCAATTATATGTTTTGTTATAAATACGAGTATGTATCGGGTTAGCCATTTCGTCGTTTCAAACCGCCGGTCTGGAACATTTTAAAAACAATCAACGATTATAATGGAATAAATATTTCATCGAAATCTAACTTTTTACTATTGAAACCGAAAAATAACCCTTTGTCATATATGTATGTGCGCATGTGTGTTAATAATACATAAATTAGTAGCAAAAGCATAAATGAACGAAAAAACAATAACAGAAAACATATTTAATGAAAAATCGTGTACAGGAAACATGTATAAGAGGCGAAGAAAAAGATGTCTCAACGTATGGCTACCGGCCGATCGACCGATTACCAGACTCTAAATACTTTTGTGTTGAGTGCCTACAGCCAACAAACAAACTAGGATATTTTTATCTTATCCTCCTAATGGAACTTAGCCACAAACACGCACACCGGACAAAAATTGTAAGATAACAAGAAGTTTTGAAAATAAATTAAAAGTAGGTCCAAAAAGTTTAAATTTCATAAAGGGGTTCCATGAGTTCTGTTTTTAAGGTTCATGTGCAGATGAGGAAATGTCAATATTAAAATCATCCCAAAAATATTTTTCAATTTGTCCATGGCAGAAATGAACCGATGTATTGATTTAACATATTCCGTTTATTGTTTTTGATTTTATGTCTAATGTAGACGAAAACCCCATCTCATTTACAAGAGCTAATGACACCTCTTGTGGGTTAAATCTTTTTGAGTAGGTCTTTATGAAAGCATTTGCCAAAAAATTAAAAAAAAAAACATTGCACATAAGGGTCTATTCAGACCCACAAATTTAGTATCTAGTTCAGGCGTTCCTTTCCTCGATACCATTTAACGACCTTATAGAGGAAAACTAGCAGTGAAGAAATATGCGTCAGTCAGTCTAAATAGGCTGCACGTTCCCTTTTTGACTGACAAAACTGCAAGACTTCGTTTATCCTTAGAAAATATTTGTGTAGCCAACTATTTTTCAGATTTGTTTGAGAAAACGACCTGTTAAGTACCATTTTTCGCCAGTCTAAATAGCGTTAACGACTTATCCAGACACAAGCTTGTTTTTCCAAACAAATACGACAAAATGGATAGCAATTTTGTTTAAAGAAAATAAATATAGACATCTAACATAAAAGCTCCGAGTTTGCCATTCTTTTTTCCATACAAAAAAGAATATGGAGTTGCCTGACATGTATGAGAAATTAATAATTTTCGCCAATCTAAATAGGCCATAAAAGTGAATTATGGTATTGTCTAAACTTAGTATAAGAAACTCCAATGAGATTTAAGTTGCAGTGTGATACAAAAAACGAAACAAACTAAACTTGGTGTTAAATTGTCACTTACAAACAAAGTGAAGCGTGTGAGAGAGAGGACAATTATGACGTATGTGTTTGAGCAACAACTACTCGTACTCGTTACAACCCAGCTAGCATTTGGATGATTGAATTTTCGGTAGTCATCTTACTTACTCATTTTTGATTACTTTTGGTGATCAAAAAATGAGTTTTCGTATAAATTATCATAAAAAACAGTCAAATTTGTCTATTCTTTTTGATTTAAAACTGATTACATTTAATTTTATCATTTACCTGAATTACTTTTGACTATTCTTGGTGACCAAAATATGATACAATTCAGTAGTCATCTTACTTACTCATTTTTGACTACTTTTGGTGATCATAGTTTGAGATTTCGCATATTTTATCATCAAGAACATTCAAATTTGTCTATTCTTGGTGATTCAAAACTGACAACAAATAATTTTATCATTTGCCTACTTACTTATTCACTAACCCCCACCATTTCGCAAACATCGGAAAAGATCAGCTTGTCAACAAGTTCCCGTTAGGAGATACACAAAAATTTTAATTTCATAGGATATATGTCATTTTAAGTATAAGGCCGAGGACAAGGAAATAAATAGTATCCTTCAAAAGCATTTTGTCCATGCAAAGGAACGTGCCAACAAACGCAAACGTTGTTAAGGACGTAATTTAAGCTAGATTTAAGTAAAATGAAAACACGAAATTCTATTCTTATTATTTTGTATTGTTCAAATCAGTAGTATATACATATGTACATAATATGTATATTATACATATATTATGTATATTATACAAAAATAATTTAATACCAACTAGAATTAAGAAAAATGAATTTAAGAACTTTTTTTTTATTTTGCAATTTATTTTTATTACTATGTAAATGAAATTAAATATACCTTAATGCAAACTTTATCACAAAACTATACCAAATTATAGTCTCATTTGTCTAAAAAGGGGATCAAATATTATTCAAAATATGATCATGAAATGACTTCAAATTCGAATTAACAATTGATCGAATATCATACAAAATATGACCATTAAATGACTTCCATTTGAAATAAGATATGGTTCAAGAAAGGGTCGAAAATGATGCAGAATATGATCATAAAATGATTGCAAATTCAACTAAAAAGTGAACAGAAAATATTATCAAATATAATAACAAATGTGCATGAAAACTACATTAAAGCAGAGATCATTAATGATTATTCAAGAATAGTCACATGCAGGGTACCATTTTCTCCCGATGGCAGAATAATTTATGATTAGAAAATGATTGCATATTTGATCGTTTTAATCATCTAGAATAGTCAAATTTGACTATTTTTTGATCATTTTTTTCACAAAATGCTAGCTGGGAAAGAACATAAAAGAAACCCGCCTCGTTACGGCACATGGATGTATGTATGAATGGAATGTATGCATGTGAGTACTTCTTCAACGCGTGTGTGTGTCTGTGTATGTAAATTCTGTGAAGGGCTGGGTGGGGTATTTGTTCTTACATGAATAAAAAGTAAAAGTGCTTACACCCCCTCCTTTCCAGCCATTTAATATAACAAACCATAAACAAAGTGAGAGGTTAGAGAAGAACGCCATAAAAAGAGTGTTTTCTCTTAAAATATCGCACTGTTGGCAATGCACTTGGGGAAATACTGTTTCTCTTTGTCGCAAAACCAAACTTTCTTTTTTGTGGCCACCGGAGATGCGGTCAGCGAGCGTGAAGGCGATCGTTCGACCAGTGTGGCTCCTTTCGAGATCGAATGTGTTGACGAGAGAACACCGAGTGGACGTCGTGTTGCCGTTGGCGGTGGATATGTTATATCACTGAATATATTTACCTCATTGATGTTCTTCTGGTATTGCAAGGCTGTATTTTGTGAATCCTCCCGATCTAAGTCGCGCTCGATCATCAGCTGCTCGATGTGGTGTTGCTTCTCACGCAAGAGATCCTAAATAAGCATAAAATAGATTTTTTTTGGGGGGAAAGAAAAAAAGATAAAAGCAAGAAAATCGTTTAGAATATTGTTCAGCAGCTGTTTAAATTTATTCCAATACAACCCAATATTAGAATGAAGCAGAAAACGAACAAAAACATAAAAAAGAGACAGTGTTTTAAGATGGGTGGTCAACATAATAGGGTTGTTCGATTGAGGTATCTTAACTAGCATTTGCATGGTAAGCCAGCTAAAAGTCGCTAATGCAACGAGCAAGGTGTTGCCAGAATTTTTACAAAAACAGCCTTACATGATACACCCAGCTTCCATGCCGATATCAAAAACATAAAAATATAAATTAAAGAGCGCAACACAGATTAAAATATTTAAAAGAATATAGTACACACCAAAATATTTAAAACGATATAATATACAGTGAAGACTTGCTTATCTGAAGAACTGTTGTTTCAAATATCGAGTAATCCAGTCTACATTTTTAAAAGTACGAATAGGTTGCATCTTAATAATCCGAATTGATTGATTGATTTCTTTTACTTTTTTCAATATTAACAAACCAAAGTTTAAAATAAGCTTTACGTAGTTGACATATTTTCTTGATATAGTTAAAAAGACGTAGATAGCGATATGCTATACATTTTTTCAATACTTGCATCAACAAAAAACATGTTGTTTAATTTCTTAGTATAGGTACTCTTGACATTTTTTTTTAAAAAATGTTTTTTTTTTTCTAAAATAAAATGTTTTTTTTTTTGTGAATGAGTTTTGTCAAACAAAACTTTTTGCTTTGAGCTTAACTATTATTTAATTTCTTGATAATTTTTTTTAAATTTTACAAATTAAACTATTGTTTTTCTATTTTCAAGCACCATTGGGACTAGTTTGGATTTGTTATGTTTCATTAGTCTATAAAATTATTGTGCTTAGTGGGTCTAATGTTTATTCAAAAGAAACCAAAAATTATTCAAAAATGACTCATAACGACATTTATGTAGTTGTAATCAAGAATGATTTTTCGACTGCTTTTAGACAATATTTTGTTTCTTATAAATGGGCATTCGAGAGAAGCATGGTCTCACATCAGAGTATAAGATTAGTGATTTTACTTTAAGAGGGGCGAAAAGGATATTGTACTTGCCCCAAAACAAGGATTTACTTGAACATCTGTAGAGAGTAAGTACACAGAAACAACATTGTTGTTAAAAGTACATGTCTAATGGGGAACATTTGGGTGAACTGCCCAGTAGAATGAATAAAAATCTACCTTTTTGGAGTGAGAAAATGCAAACATTAGACTTGTTTACACTTAGTTTACATGTATGCAAAGTTAGGATCCCGATATAAAAACAATATATATGATGAACTCCTGGTAAAAGATACTGTTCGTTACAACGAATAAATGTACTTGGAATATTTCTATTCAATCTGGCGAGGTTTTACTGTATTTGGAAATAATAAGAACAATTCCGAAATTGCAATTCATCCGTGTCTGCTTTACTTTAATTTACATATATGCAAATTAAGGATTCCGATTTGTTCGTAAAATCAAAAAAGCTCAGATTTAAAAATAATTTTTATGATGCCCTTGTTATTTAATAGTCGTATTTATCGAAATTCACATTATGTTGACCAGCCATATTTAATTTTAATAAATAAAATTATATGTATATACATAAAAGTAGAAGAAGTAAAAACAACAAACACAGAGAAGGAAAATTCAGAAAAACTTACTGTAAACTTTCACATGCAGAATATGAATCGATTTCGGCCATAACAAAAAAAAAGAAATACATAAAAAAAACAAAAGCTTCCCGATGACAAACCCATTAAAGAAGTTTTTAGAAAAAAGGAATAGAATAAGCCAAAACAAAAAAGTAAATCAAAAAATTATAGAACAAAAACAACATAAAATAAAACAAAAGCGTGCAAATAAATTAAAAAATAATATCTTTTCTTTTTTAGAACAATGCATTAAAATTGCGCTTTATTTACAGTAAAAGTTTTATATCCAAAATATTTATAAAAGAAAGGATTGGAAAAATATTAAATTTAATATAAATTAAAACAAAAAAAAATAACAAAAAATAATGGTTAAAAATAGATTTGAACTGACAGACAGATGATGATTGTCATAGAAGGTTGCAGAGAGAAAAATTTCGTTGGTACATACAAAAGACAGAGTTGTGGGTGGGTGTTAATTTGTTTTGTAAATCGTTTAAATCATGAATTATTGAGACGAATTTCGATTTTCAAAACGAAAAAAGCTAAAAAGAAATTTTGACCTTGTCTGCAAACATGGCAGGCGAGTTTATTCGAAAATTAAACACACTTGGAGTTGTTCTAATGAATAAATTCCGAGAAATATTTATTTCTTTTTAACAAAGCTAATATCGAAATTTGTTATAGGGTTAGTATTCAAAAAAACAAAACATTACAAGAAAAAGGTGTAAAGTGTTTGTGTGAAAGTGTGTCGGTTAACAATTCCTCGAGACTTTTTGAACTACTAAATGGTGTTAAATAACACTCTGCGACAAATGGTAAGGGTCAGTGATCGGCTTGGAATGAAACCACCGGGGAAAGTTATATTGGTAAAAAAAAAGTCATACGTGTTCCAGCGTTTCGCTGGGTCTCATCTAGGAATCGAGATATATCGATTTGAAGTTAGTAAGTATCGTATAGGGGAATTTGTCACGTTTTAGGCTCTTTTGTTTGACATAACTCGAGAACCACTCGTCCGATTTAGCTGAACAAATTTAGAAAAATTAGGAATTACAATTCCTCTAATCTGTTCTTAAACCGTTTTCCTACTTAAGCAACAGTTTCGCAATTATAAATAAATGTATGAAAAAAAAAATTATTTGTGCCTAAAAATTAAAATTTTTTTTTTTTAATTCATAAAAAATCCAAAACGGTAAAAAGTGTCAAGTCCTATTACTTTCACGTAAAGTCACATAACCTATGACCAAAATGAGACATAAATCATGAAAATCGATGCACGTGACAAATTCCCCTATACGATACTTACTAACTTCAAATCGATATATCTCGATTCCTAGATGAGACCCAACGAAACGCTGGGACACGTATGACCTTTTTTTGACCGATATAACTTTCCCCGGTGGTTTCATCCCAAACCGATTGTGGCTGTCGCACAGTGTAATTTAGGAAAGCCCTATTCTTAAAGTTTTTCTCTGAATTCTACTAGACTTGCAGTTTTTTTTAAAAAATCATCTAAAACGTCTACATATTCGGCCAGGCCAAACTATATATACGAAGGCCTATCAATAATTTCGTGACTTTTCAACTTCCCTCGTAGTTATATGAAATGCAATACCGCTCCCATCAAATGTCAAATTTTGAGAGTTTCGCCATTTAGTTTGTGTTTAAAAGCTGTTAAAAATATAGAACCTCGTGAATTTTGTTAAAAATGGAAAAAAGTAATTTCGGGTGCTCATTAAACATTATTTTTTCCGGAAAAAAACACGCCAATCAAACCAAGGAAATGCTTCATAAATACTATGGGGACTGCACCATCGATTTCAATGGTAAAAAAGTGATTTACTGACTTTGTACAAAAGTACAAATGACGCTGGACGTTCTGGACGGCCAATTATATCAATACACCCGAAAATGTCAAAAAAAATCCATGATATAGTGTTGGCCGATCGAAGAGTAAATGTGCATGAGATTATTGATGCCATACGCATTTCATATGGCAGTGCGGTTTCGATTTTACATGATCAGCTGGGTTTAAGAAAGCTGTCTGCAAGATGTCTGCCGCGTATGCTCTCAATTGGCCATAAACGTAATCGTGTGACAACTTCGAAGGATTTTTTGGAGTTGTTTAACCGCAATTCGATTGAGTTTTTGCGGCGTTTTGTAACTGTGGATGAAACAAAAATCCATTACAACACTCCGCAGACCAAAGACAGCCAATAAGGTGATGGCAACTGGGATGTACACGGGAAGATCCACATCGATTACCTTCAAAAGGGAAAAACAATAAACGGCGAATATTGTGCCAACTTATTTTGTTTTTTCAATTCCGTGAGATGTTTAAAGTTTTTCTTTCATTCGTAAATTCGTTCTCACTATCGCTTAAGTTTGATAATTAAACTTTTAGCGAATTATAGATAGCCATTTGAGAGGAGTTTCCGATATGTTCCTTAGTAGGATGTTCGTAATGGAAGCTTTTTGGTGAAAGTATTTTCGTTATATTTTTGATAAATAATTTTTTTTACTAAGAATTAAAATTCAATAATTGCGTGAAGAAGTGGGTAATCGACAGTTGAATAAAGAGAAATTTGACTATAGTAGACATCGAAGATACACATGCCACAGTAGACAAAACGCGTCACCCGTACTCGTATATACTTTGTTCTTCCTTATTTTATTTACGAGTATACACTTTTTGGACAACAAGTGTACTTTTATCCCAGTTGAAATCCACCAAATATGGGTGGTTAAACAAGGGAAAAACAAAGTTTATCTTATGTTTAAACCAAAAACGGATAAACGTTGTTCCAGTGTAACAGACTAAAATTCATCTGCGATAGATTGAATTGATTTCAAATTGAGACTCCTTTTGACGTTAAATGTGCTTTATTACCAGTGCAGCTTTACCAGTGGAAGATCAGATTTAAACCACGCTAACACTTTTCAATTTTAAACCCCGTTTATGCTCAAAACTATGCCTGATATGTCTATAACACAAATGACTGTAAGTTTTACTTAGGATTGAATGAAAAAAGAGCATAATGCGTAACGTGTTTTGTGAACCCGGTTTCCTATGAAACTAGGTTTAAATAACTATAGCTTAAAGCGTTCACTTTTCAAGATTGAACACATTTTTAGCTTTAATTTCAAAATAAAAGTAAATCTATGATTAGCTTTTCTAATCTAAATGGGTCAATTTATTAGCGGTAAGCCAAAGTTTTTTTTTGAAAGATTACACTTTCAACCTAGTTCTAGATTAAACTTAAGGCGACGTTTCCCAATAGAAAATAAACTTAGTATCATGCATGAACTTTTAAAGTTTAACCTTTTTTTTGCTCAGAACTATGTAGTTTAAACTACCACTTACCAAAAGATAAATACTATAAAAAAACTAGACCTAACTAAGATTTAGAGATTATTAGCTACCAATAAATAAATTTAAGCCAATGACAAATAGTGCAGCTGACATTTCTCTCGCACGATTCAAGACAAATTTCGATTAGTTTTTAATGTCACAAAAACCCGTTTAAACTAGTGTCACAATCGATTCCAAATTCCGGACCAAAGCACATACACACGTACATAGGTACGCATATTTGTACATATTTACAGAATAATGTTAGTAACTAATATACAGAAGTTATTGATTTTTTCCCATCTTTAATTAATTGGGGTTATTGTGAAAAACATTAAAATCGATCGGTAGATTGGTTAGATTTTATAAGAATACATAAGTGTGTATGTATATATGGATATAAATAGTTAATAGTGTCAGTGTGCAAGTGTTGTTGTTGTTGTTCTTGTTGTAATAATTTAGCGTACCTGCATCGAAAATTGTGATTTTGGCGTTGTTAGAACGGCAACGGGTTTAGCGGACGACGATTTGCGCTGCTTGGAAGAGACAGGGATTCGTAAAATTGGGTTAATGGGTGGAGGTCTGGTTAGTGAATTGCAAAATGTTAACAGAACGACGGTACGAGTGCTTGAATTTTGTTTGAAAATTAGTTGCGTTTTTTGATTGAACTTTAACAACGGAAAAGAAAAACTTTTTGTTATAAAATACAAAACAATGATTAAAAAAATAATAATAAAAATAAATAAATAAAACTTGAACACAAGTAATAGTCGAAGAGGAAGAAGAAGATAATTTCAAACTGAAAACAAGTCATGCACCATCAGGTTACAACGAGTAGAAGTCGTAATGGAAGAAGTTCAACAAGAAGCTGTATTCTTATACCTGAGCATTCAAGCGCAAGCGCGAAGTATTCGTCGTGGCAATGCTGTTCATTGTGCCGATGGATGTTAGAGATTCACGGGAACCTGCCCGGGAGAGGCGAGACTTTTTTGACGATGGCGACAATGAGACCTTTGCAATTGGCACAAAGACACCGAATTTCGGCTTGCATTCGAAGTATCTGTAAATAGAGAAGCATCCGGCTCAGTCAAGGTTTCCCGGGTAGAAGGGTTAAATAAAAGGATAGGCCAACACATACCTAATGCCGTCTACAGAGCCGTCATTCTTGCCAGTTCCCTCGTCGAGTTCGATGCCACACCAATTGCCCGAAGCAAACTGTGTTTCGCCCAGATAGCGTAGGATGCCAGGACGACTGCCAAAACCGGAAGACACTATGACGCGATCACCGACGGTCAAGCCGTTTTCTTTGAGCGAAGAAATATTAGATGTTAAAATTGATTTGAATAAAAAAAAACAAAAGAAATCGATTGATGTTTTGTGATTCGATTTGTAATTTGGATATTGCCCGATGAATCCGTCCTTCCATAAGTTCCATTTAAGTCCAGAGGAGGACAATTTAAAATTAACACACATGTGACTTGAACGATGGAAAAAGTATGGTTGGGATAACAATATTCGAGGAGCATCAAACTATTGTTGGTGGGCATATGGTTGTGGCACAACAATATTACGATCAGTAAAATATAGGTATATTATTATCCCCACAGCCATATTATGATTCTCACAACCGTAGTATGTTTCACATACAACCATAGTATGATCCTTACAACTATAGTATGATTCACACGCAACCATGTTATGATCTCTACAAAAATGATAACTATGGATTAGTTGATGTTGTCAACAATAGAGATTTGTAGTTCGTAAATTATTTAATCATACATTATATTTAAATGATGGGAGTACTTTATTTCACAGGAGAAAAATCCGTTCAAAAAACGTAAGAGTTTTATGTATTAAAAATGTTTCAGTTAACCAAATCTAAAGCAGTTTGTTTAAAACATTTTAATTTACATCTGAAAAGTACTATAGTTGCGTAAGATTCGCTACAATAACATTTTCCTTAACACCAAATTCAAATTAAGAAAAATTATAATCATACAGCATGGTTGCCTTAATCAGGTTATTGACATAAAATCCAAAAAAAAAACAATACTTTTGTATCATTGTCAACTTTGTAAATTATACTAATGTTGCATTTCAACAATACTATTATTGCCGTAATCATACTTTTGTCATAATGAAATTCAAAAAACAATACGATGGTTGCCGCGAACATACTTTCATTGCAGAGACCATATTATTGTTGCCGTATTTTTTCTCTTCGTGAAGAGGGCCAATAACCAACGACTTCACGAGAAGTCCTTGGGTCTGAGATGAATTATCTTCAAAGAACACATCGTATGCAAGTTCTTATAAAATAAAAATACGAACCCCAAATTTCGCTAATGATCAATAAAAAACACAGAGCCAGCGGTTCCCGGCAAGCCGCAGAGCCTTCCCCTACATGCAGAGAATAGATATTGCTACAACGTGGTCACGGCAACAATAATATGTTCTTTGCAATAAAAGTATATTCGTCGCAACCATAGTACTGTTTTTTGAATTTCATTTTGACAATAGTATGATTGCAGCCATATTAATATTGTTGAAATGTAAACTTGATATTATTGCCAAAATTAACAATGAACTATGGATGTAGCAACAACATATATGGTTGGTGCGACAAAAGTATTCTTTTTTAGGTTTTTGTGTTAACAATAATATGATTACAGCATTAATACCGTATGATTATAATTTAAATAGATTTGAATATGATTTATGGAACAATGTAACGAATTTTATGCAATAATAGTATTTGTTTTTTGTAAATTAAATTTTTCAGAACAACCGGCTTTTGATTTGTAGAACTGAAATATTTTTACGTTATTTTTAAACGGATTTTTTCTATTGTTCAATATCACTCCCATTATGTTGAATTAAATGTATTTTAAAATAATTTACCTAATAAAAATCTATTGTTGAAAACAACACTAACCAATCTTAATAACAATTTTTTGGGGATCATAGTATGGTTGTACGGAACGTAGAGTGGCTGCGTGTGGCCATAGTATGTTGTGGGGATCATACTATGGTTGTATGTGAAACATTCTATGGTTGTAAGGATCATTATATTGTTGTAGGGCTCATAACCATAGAGTGGATCAAACTTTTGTTGGGAGTATCATAATATTGATACTCACGCAACAATAGAATGATGTTCTTCCAATTTTGTCACCCCAACCACTTACTTGTTTTTTCTTCGTGTACAGTTCACCCGGTTAAGAAACTTTGCCCAGGGTTGTTCTATCAGAAGGAAGTGACATAGACCTATTAAAAATTGTAAAAAATAGCAATCATACGAGTATAAATGTACCCCGCGATGTGGGGCTTTGCCGACCTAAGAACAGCAAAATTTTTATACGTTTTCATTGAAATTTGTTTTGTGGCATAACTTCACAGTCTGTATTTTAATGAAGCGACCATACAAATAAACTTTGCTAGTTTAGGACAAACTGACCTAAAAAATGCAAAGACAATCAGATTTCTATGCAATTCGCAGAATATATTGTCGAAAATTAATATAAAAGTAGTTTTCGATTTGGGAATTTTAATGACACTTGGTTGCTTTATTTTTTATTTGGTTTTGACTTCAAATTAAGATGGTCCTGCAAAAATAAAATTTCAAATGAGACCTAGTTCAAAATTTAAATAAATTGTAGCTGGGGTGTGGGAGTTAAATCCAAATTTAATTGATTTCACTCAAAAATATATAAAAGTAAGTCTTCTTTCCAAATAAACAATAAGAATCTTTCGAAAAAAGCATTGCAGGGCATCACACGATCAACATATTGAATGACAGCCCTCCTAACTGCTCTCTGTTGTCAATTTCATATCCCGCGTTACAGTTTGAAATATGACGGTTATAGAAAATGTTATCACGTTTCAAAATCGAATCACACACCATCAATAATCATACCACCCCTTCTTCGTCAACTTACTTCCTCCAGGACTACGCAAAAATGAACTGCGTATACTGGCTGTTGGTGACACTGTGCGCGAACGATCCGGTGACATTTTCGATAGCGGCGATGTCGGCGTCTGAGCACCGGGCAATGGTGTCATGGTGAGCCGTGTCAGGCGTGAGAAAATTCCACGTTTTGCTTCACATTGGAAGTAACGTTTGCCGGCAACACAGCCATCGTTTTTACCTTCACAAGCAGCGAAAATAAATGTTAATTATTGCCACAAGAGATCGGTGAACTTGAGAATGTAAAACGATTCTAACGCAAACTGCAACTTACCACTAGGATCATCCAAGACAACGCCAGCCCAGTCGCCGGGGGCAAAGTGTGTCTCGCCAATGTAGGCTATTTGTCCCGGTCGTATGCCACCAACCCATACTCTCTGGCCAATGATGAATTGCTCTGTGTCTTGTGTCAAAACAGCGCCATGATCTGAAAGCAAAAGAATGCAAAGAAAACGGCACCTTTGTTAAATCCGGTTAAAAACAAGTTAGCAGAGTACATTAGAAAGAAGTTAACGAATACACGTAGCGACCGCATATACGTAAATAGCCCATAGTACCAGAATAAATTCTCATGTTTCAATACGATATTTAACATTTCAATATACCTATAAATGAGGTGGTGTTGAATCTTTTATTTGTTTATCTGTTTTTTCGATGACGCTACTGTTGTTTAGATAATTATTATTGATGAAAAAACGGCTACCATGATGTCATTTCGGTTATTACGATTAATAAACATTTACATTGTATGTATTGTATTATGCATGAGTTTGTATTTTATTCCTTCCACTACACCCAGGTTATAATATTTTTTTCAGTGTATTAGATTAACATTGCCCATTCATCCCACAGAAGTTATATCATAGGGAGAAGAAGCTTCTAAAAGCTTTGCCCATTCATCCCACAGAAGTTATATCATAGGGAGAAGAAGCTTTTAAAAGCTTTGTGTTTATAGTGCTGTTCTTGAAGACGAAAGCTTTTTTCATCCCATATCAAACTAATTGTTATTTGAAAGCTTTTGTCTTCAAACACCAACGCTTTTTAATGGTACTCTTCTCTATGAAATAACTTTTCGAATGCACCCACAGTCGCAGAAATAAATTAGTCTAAAAATGTCTACGAATGGTGGTTTGTGTTTCCGTTTTTCCAGACTATCTGACTTAAGACACTCTTTAATTCCAAATATCATTTGAAGTTTACACAAAAATAAAACTATGTTTTTCGCGTTTTTTTATTTTGCCATTGACAACGGCTAAATTGAATCTTGACGTCGAAATTTATTCAATTTTGTTATTTTAAAAAATATATTAAGTGGATAAAAATGGGTAATTTTTAATCAGGATTTTCGATAAAAATAAAAACATGTACTTTTTTAGTTCAATCGAAAAATTTCTTTAAAATTTGGAGGACATAATTGACCCGTAGGAGGCTATACACGGCGTACTACAAATGTTTAAAACAGTGAGAAAGCATGACAAAACTTTATATGCCAGCATAACCAGGATTACAAACTCGAAGCAAAAAGTCGACTTTCGACATTTTTACAAAAAAAAATTAAAATCGACTTACGACTTTTTTGAGCTTAAAGGTCAATTAATCGACTTTTAATTTTAATTTTTCCTACTCGAGATTTTAGTACGTTTTACATATTAATACGCTCCACCGAAGGGTGAATGGTATACTAAATTTGTCATTTCGTTTGTAACACCACGAAATATTGATCAGATACCCTAAAAGGTACTCGTATCTAGTTGTATGTTATTGATCGTCGTAAAATTCAAAGACAATTTAGCCATGCCCGTCCGTGTATCTGCCAAAAACACGATTGCGGTTAAACTAATTTGATGATGGCGTATAGTTGTGATTGGAACAGGCTGTCGCCGAGTTCGACCGAGAGGGAATACGGTTCCCTATATTGGATTATAGGTACCTTTGAGTATTTACTTTACAAATCCTAATTCTTGCGGACGAACAAAAGTTAAAATGGCTATTGTTAATTGCATATTTAATACCTCAAAAAAAAGCATAATTGCAGGACGTTTTTGCATATGCGGCCCGGCCCGAATTATCAAACGGCCGACCAATATGTGAGCGCAAAATAGAAAGGGACCTAAGGATAAAACTAGTTTTGTTCAGGAGAGACATTTTAAAGAATTAAAAACGTGTATCATTGGTGTGCCATCACTTTCATAAAACGCGCATATCTCTGGGAGGGAACACTTTTGGGGCATGGGATCGGTCTCTTTCGATGCTCAGATGTTGTCCACGTCAAAAAAAAGTAAAAGTTGAAAATTTTACCCTTAGGTCCCTTTCTCTATGCGCTGTCACATATAGACATATGTGCACTGTAATTCAATCTAATTTTGCTATGATTGCAAATATAGATTATTTTTTTGTTTGTTGAGGTTAGGGTGGGACGCATTGGTCGAAGGGGCCAAAAAAAACGGAGGTTAAAAGCGCTATAGAAGTGGGTGATACATTACACCCTCAACTTCTGGATGTGCGGAAAATCCAATTGAAAACAGGGGTTTTGGTTTTCAATGGGTAATACCCACATGTCTCCGTTTAAATAGTTTCGTGAGAATATTTTAGTTACGAGTATTTTTTAACCATATACGGAAGCCGTTTGTTGGCCCCCAAACTATTTGTAGGTCAAGATTGGATGTGTGTCCATCGTTGTTCAATTAAATCGAATCAGCTCATGCATTATTGGTAGTTACAATTACTTGGCATAGGCTCTAGCTGTCGGCAATCTTGAGCTGTTCTAGTTTTAAAAACATCATTAAAATCCGTCATTAACATTCTCTCTTTTTGTAATTTTAATTTTTTTAATCCCATCCTTCGGACTAGGTTAAACAAATTTGCCGATTTTGTTGAGATCAACTTTGAAGGAAACTTTATTTACGGCATGGTTGCATATTTCGAAGAGTTCTTCAATTGTGTAAAAATTAATTTTGTATGACAACCATTCAAGGTCTCCTCCTCTAGTCGATGTTGGTTATCTTATCATCGGATGTTATGCATTTTAACGATAAATCGCAAATTTGTCAATCATCGACATGCATGCGAGTATTGACGCAGTTACCTGTTGCTACTGCCCACACCGCAGACAATGCCAAATGTGCGCTCTAATGACAGTGGGCTGGCTGATGATTTGATTCCATTAATTTCCACAAAAATCGCAGCAGTCGAACAAAAAAGAAACAGCCGACACCAAAGCTGTGGAACTTCGAATGCATGGGTGTGTCCGCAGGCATTTAAATGAGGCGAGATCGGCAGCTCTAGTGCCTTGCACGGGCGGCTACTGTTGACATCGGATACTCTTATTCCCACTGCGAGTCTTTTACTGCCCCATCCATGCAAGCAAACTCGCTTAAATTGGGGGGCTCCATAATATCAGTGTAAAATATTTTTTGTAAATGGGTTCGAGCGCAAACAGCAACATTTTTAATAGTTGCAACATTTCCTCAACACCGTTTTTGTTTTTGTTGCTGTCGTCGCATACGTAATTTGGTGTATTAAATTTTATCTCGTAACTATCGGGGAGGTTGGAGGAGTTCATTTTTGTGTAGAGAATAATTTGCATGCATTTGTTAATAGATTGTAAAACAAAAACAGAGGAAACAAAACAAGTTTCGCCTTAAAGCAAATTATAATTGATGTGTTCTTTCTCGAAAACTCCCCCGCAATCGAACACCGGCCCCAAGACCGACGGGCAAACATACTCGTACCTCGAGAATGGCAGCGTTCCTAGGTGGGGACGATTTCACTATTGTTCAACGTTTTTTTTTTGGTTTTTGTATTTTTTTGCAATGACCATGATATAATTGCATTTATTATAAATTCTGTAATAAAACAAACGTTCATAAATTGCATTTTATGCAGTTGCAAAGTACGCGTATTAAAAAATATTGGCTGAATTGAATTATACTGTCAGACATTTGAAAGAGTTAAAACTTTAGCTCAACATGAATTTGAGGGAATTTTAAGATTTCGCAAGCGTAGGTCATGCGACTACGGCTTTGTGATTACTATCAAATCCGTCGGGCCATTTGACGGCTATTAAATTCGATGCGTATTCGAAACAAGTCTTCTTAGAATCCAATA
This sequence comes from Hydrotaea diabolus, assembly GCA_963513945.1. Taxonomy (NCBI): domain Eukaryota; kingdom Metazoa; phylum Arthropoda; class Insecta; order Diptera; family Muscidae; genus Hydrotaea; species Hydrotaea diabolus. The sequence goes on from OY740717.1 coordinate 110,501,306, forward strand.
AAAGAAATCACGACTATCTAAAAAAAAATACGTGTTTTTATTTGAAAATGGAAAAGTGCATTTATTCTGTCACGCTTTTAAAATGCGCTGACCATTTAAAAAAAAAATTAATTGAATATGCACATTTTTTAATCGATATTTACAAATACGAGTATGAGTATATGCAAGCTACGAGGGTTGCTATATATATTTATGTCCTATGCAACACTTTAGCATATATGTACTCAGGACTTTTTGACGTACGACCATCATTTGTGTTGTTTAAAGGGACTTGAAAAAATCAATTTGGCAAAAAATGGAATTTACTCGTGAACATTTTCGTACGATGATTTTTCACAACTTTCGACGTGGATTATCACGACAAGAGTGCATCGATGAACTTAAATCTTTGTATGGCGATGAAGCACCATCCTATAGCACTGTGGTTTAATGAATTCAATCGTCGTTCAATCGCCGACGCTCGCTCAAAGACGAAGTTCGTAAATGTCGTCCAAAAACTGCCTTTGTGCCAGAGAACATTAATGCCGTGCGTGAACCGTGAGATATAGGCATCCTTGGTCATTTCTTTTACCAGCATACATTCGATATTGCATGAACACCTGGCCGTAAAAAATGTTTGTTCTCGTTGGATCCCGCACAAATTGACAATCGCTCAAAAAAAGACTCGTGTCGATTGGTGCAAAGAAATTTTGAAAAAATACGATCGCGGTGCTTCAAAAGACGTTTAGAAGATCGTCACAGGTGACGAATCATGGATCTATGCGTATGAGCCCGAAAAAACAGCAATCGACCGAACCAAATCTAACGAAAGTTGCTCGTGGAAGAAGCACTTCGAAGCACTTGCGCTTGAGCAACGTACGGCGGTCAATTCTGAGTGGTACACCACAATTTGTTTGCCTCCTGATGAATTTGCCGGAGAAATTCGAAAAACGAACAAGAGAAGACGAATCATTGTGCGCCATGACAATGCGAGCCCTCAAACATCGGCTCAAACCAGCGCCTTTTTGACCGTCCAAAGCGTCGAATTGATGGGTCATCCGCCGTACAGCCCTGACTTGGCACCCAATGACTTCTTTTTATTCCCGCACATCAAGAAAAAAATGCGTGGTCAACGATTTTCGTCGCCAGAAGATGCTGTTGAAGCGTTCAAAAACCATGTTTTGGAGGTGTCTCAATCGGCTTCGACAATTGGTTTGAGCGCATGCAAATGTGTACACATCATGCTAGAGAATACTTTGAAAAGTATTTTTCATGATAAATATTCCCATTTTTATTAATAGGCCAGAAATATATATAGCAGCCCTCGTAAATGTACATTAAAGCCAGTTAACATGACTGGCGTGTTTCGAGTATACAGCAACGAAAATAGTTTTATTTCTACTGGGTCCAGGGGATCCATTTTGCATTTTCTCTAATTTCGGACCGGACAATGTTGATGCCTGATGTGTATCTGCTGTGGGTTTTTTGATAGTTTTAAAGAAATACAAGAAGTCAAATAGAAAAACGTGAATATCTAGAAAATAGCTGAGATAGTTTGCTTTGATCTCCCAATTGTCAGTGATTGAAAAGTAAAACTCTGTACGTGATTTTATATTCAATTGCAAGTCTTAGAAAAAAGCGACAGACATGACCGACGATGCATTAGATCATACTCGTATAAGCCATGCAAGCCATCGCATAAATTGTCCAGTTTAGATCTTAATAAATGTCACGTCCAGCCTGTCGTTCTGAAAATGACGTTTATGCTGAAAGATGATTAATACATTGTCGTGTCGCAGAAATTCTCAATATCTTAGCCAGTTTTTTTTTGTGTGAGACGAAACGCCACGCAACCAACAATCGCAAGTGGCAACCAGCGCCGAATGTGCCATGAATATCGCTTTACTGACAGTTTTGTCTCCACCACCAAGCAAACATATGTGGCTGCCGCCACCATTTAAGGCAACATCAAGTGGCATAGATTTACAATTCTATGGCACATGTGGAACTGTTTAGCGCTGGCTGGTTGGCGGTGGTCTTGGAGTTGCTGCCGCAACCATTTCGAATTGAGGAGGAAACCACCTGCGCAAATGCCTGCCAGCCAGCCGTACTGAGCAGCGATCAAAATCGCAAATGAATTGAATAAATGAAAAGTTATAAAGAAATCTTTGTAGGATTTGTGTGTGTTAAATTATTGGTAATTAATTGACAGAAGTTAGACGAATGTTTTGTTATTCTACAACATTTGTTTAGTCGGCAACTTTGAAGAGAGAGAGATTGAAAAGCTACGTTAGATTTCGTATTTGGTAAGTAAAAGTTATTGGGTTTTCTTGTTTTTTATTTTAATTTTTTAGTTTTGTTTGAACTGAGTTTGAAACGTTCTCTTACCTGAACTGTGTCGTCGGCCAGTGGCCTCTAAATAAAAATCGTCTTTCAATGTCAAAAAATAAAATTAAAATCAAAATGTTATAAACACGAACAGTGAAAAATTCAATGATTGTTTAATTTTAAAATATATATCCAATATCTTTTATAATGATATCAAAAGCATTAACTTACATGGTGAGTTCGATTTGAAAGAAAGGCGCGATGGTGAAAATCTGTCCATCTCTGGTGACAATGACGAACGTGTGAAACGTTTTACGGTCTCTTGGTACATGTCTGCGTTTTTATTTATGATTGACCGGTGTTTGGTTTTTTTTGGTTTTGTTTGGATTATTTTTGAAGCAGATCAGAGGAGATGTTGTTTGTAGAATGTTTTTGAATTAAAAATCAAAAGTTCGTTATTAACACAAAATACATGTACAATATTAACAATACATACACAAACACATACATACACATACAAACATGTTAGTGGTCTTAAGAATGTTATCGATTATATTAAATTTTACAATAGAATAAAAAATCGGTCAGGAAAAGCTAAACTAAAACAAGGGACAAATAACGATGTGTGTAAAAAAAACTATCACTGTGAACCCTGTATCGGTCCCATAGTGGATGTACCGATTTCTTACCTAACCAAACCATGTTGTGCACAATGTTAGATTGGAAGAAACATATGGCTTAAAATAGCAATGAAATATTTGAAACCAGAGATATTAATATTCAGAGATCATAAGGAGAAAGGCTTAAGAAAGAGCAATAGAACAAACCTTTCTTTCGCCTTTATGCTTCACACCAAAATATTCGAGCATTTTAATGGATTTTTTTCTAATATAATATAAACTATTGAAAGAAAGTTTCTACACATGCTGTGATATATCGACGTGGCACAATATGGCAAAAACTTAAAAAAAAATATAAAAACTTTGAGATCAGAGCTTTTTAAAAACTCGTTTGTCTTTATTTTAATTGCTCTATGGCATGGCGGCTGAATTTTGCCAAAGTTAATTTAGAGAGAAGTATCATTAAAAAGCTATGGTGTATGACGTGGCGTAGGAAGGTAATGCTTTACTTTCCATAGCAAAACAATTGCCATTTTGATGTTTTGCTTTCATACGACATGCCGAAATACCAGCGGCGTGGATCTTTTGTATATCATATAACTTTTCTAACAAATACCGGAGCTTTATTCTGTTGTCATATCTCTGGGTAAGTTCCAAACCTTTTAAGGAAATTGCAGCAATTGATGTTTGTTGCTTTATCAAATTAATGCTTTCGTTTTTTAATTTACATGGTAAAACTAAATTTAAAATATTACTTTTCTGACTTTTCTGAGTTTTCAAATAGCATAACTTCAAAAATGTTTTCTCAATATTCTCATCCTTGCTAAGTTTGTGCAATTCAATAAAGAAAACGCCATCTTCATAAAACGCAGTCGTTATATTTTAACATCAAACTTTCCCGTGTACTTTCCCTAGTTTTATGAAAGTGCGAATTACTCCAAACTGTCTCTTGCTCAATTAAAGCAGAATAAAGACATTGGGTAAGAAGGTAAAATCTATAACAATTGTCATTAATGGACGATGACGACCAGTAACCTAACCTGTCTTAAGGGTATTATTTTAAAATGCTCCGATAAACCCTGATTGGAACCCAAAATTTCATAGTTTTTTTTACGAGTATTAATTTGTGTTACAACTGTGACTCAAATACAAGATGGGTCATTAGCTACGATTTAGAATTAAGAACAGATTAGTTATTTGAATATGTAGATTGTACGTGCTAATAGTTTTGAATATTACTTGTAGTGCAGTGCAGTGAAATTGATTGCCGATGAATAATGAAAAGATACCTCCGACGATGTCATAGTGATCTGATGTCATTGACTGGTAAAAATAAGTTTATACAGATGGCTAGGGAACCCCCACAATTAATTTTTCAAAAAAACAAGGATGTTAACGAGTGGAAAATTCGATAGTTCGGCTTGGCCATGGACAATATAGGTAGTGGCTCCAATTCAGCCAAATCATAAAATTAATGTCATCTTCAGATTCGTGCGAAAATTTCTTTGTTTATAAGTACCCACATGTCCATAGTAATAAGGTTACGATTTTTCATGGGCCGAGCCACCAAATCCTATTTATATATGTAGGTTGGATATCTGAGCAAATTTTACTGTTTTTGTTCTCGAACATAGAGGAGACGGTTTTTGGGCCCCGGGCCCCTCAATGTCTTTTTGGGTTTATATCTACGACTTTTAAGCAAAGCTAATTTAAAAATACAAGTTTAAAAGCTGAAATGTCAAAAAACGTTTTTTGTCTTTCAACGTAGAAGTTTTCCCGTTTTGTCCGATTTGGTCCACTTTCAATACCAACCGATCTACAACTATAAGAAATTTATTTTTTATCCTCCCCATGTTATTAGGAAACGTAAGCGTCATTGTCCAAACTCGCTATTTAGATTCAAGTGTACCTTGTAATAGAAAATGTTTATGGCCGAAGTCATACTGTGGTACAGGGTATTAAAATGTAGTGCTTGTACCGCAGTGTTAGAAGAACGCAGTGGAAAAACGAGTTCAAAAAGACCTCTGGAATCTTAGAAAAAGCCACTGGAGGTCACGAGCACAAGTTCGAGGCGTGTGGAATTCAAGCCTGATGGTGGCTTAAGATCTTTTATTTCCATTTAAGTAAGTACTTAGTAGGGACATAAATACTGTTACACACGTTTTATGCTGTAAAATAAAAAGTACTGAATGTTTTTGGACCAACTATTTTTTAATATATTTATCGATGTACTTATATATTGTACCCAAAAAGAATCTACTTATTCGAAATGTCCGCCTTTTGCCTTTACACACGCCTTAAGTCGCACTGGTCAATCGTCAATAGCTGCACGAACCTCGTCCATTGGAAAATTGGCCACAGCTCGAACCAAAGCAGTCTTAAGAGATCCAATGTTGGGGTATCTTTTGTAACAAACCTTGTCCTGTAAAACCGTCCAAATTTGTAATCCAATGGGTTCAAATCTGGACTGCCTGAGGGCCATTCTTCAGAGGAAATGAACGCTGGCAAATTGTTTCGAAGCCAGGCCTGGGACGTTTTAGCCTTATGGGCCGGCGCAGAATCCTGCTGGAAAGTCAATGACTGGTTTTGAAACAGGGAATTGTTAAGAGGCTTCACACCAGCTTCCAAAACGGTTTCTTGGTAAACTTTGGCCGATTTTTTGACTCCTTGTTCGCAGAAATGCAGGTCAGTGACCCCATCGTAAGAGACACCCCACCAAACCATGACTAAAGCTGGGTGATGACCCTTTTCCACCCTTGGGATCAGTTCAGATGCTTCCTAAGATGACCGCGCATACACTCTATCATTTTGCTTGTTAAATTTATCCTGAATTTTTCTGTACATTTTTCAATCCTATTTTTTTAAGCTGCAGTCAATAAATGTCCGGTACGTCGTTTGAAAGCCCCAAGACCCAAGTCTTTTGTATTGATTCGACTCATGGACTTTTGCGTGATATTCGTCACACGAGCCATGATTTTCTGTTTTCGGAGCGGATTTCTGTGTTTCGGTGTTCGAACAGAGCGTGGGCGGCCCGACCGGTGGCGGTCTTTTACATCTCCAGTCTCCCCAAACAGTTTTAAGCATCGGTAGACGAACATGCGGCTAATCCCTAGTGGCCGGAGCGTTTTGAAAATATCGCTTTTTTCATTTCGCACTTGAAAAGCGCTATTACTGCGATACGGTTCTCATTATCTGACCACTCCATGATGAAAGTTGAAACAATTTTAAAATACCGTTACAGACTAACGCAATTGAGGTTAGCTTTCAAAACCCATATGACATTAACGGGGTATGTTCAGTTCTACTATTGAAATGGTGTGTTCAATGTTGTAACAGTATTTATGTCCCTACTAAGTATACCTTTATATCGTTAATATTTAGTATTAATAAAACACCAAACATAAAATAAGCATTAAACTTTATTCTAAACTTAAAATTTGAGTGTCTCGGAACGAAGGGATTTCGAGATATTTCGCTGGGTTACTTTCAGATCTTAAGCATATTTATTAGACTTCAAATCGGAGCGGGAGTCCCCATCTTTTAATAGATGCCAAGACCACTGACTCCTGAAATTGTTACCTCTAAATTTGATACTTTGATAAATTCACTTTAAGCTCTGTGTACCACTGTGCAACATGGTTAATGGACATTCATTCATTCATTCATTCACACGATGATTTACTTTTTTATATTTTGAAAATATAAACATAAATGTACGGTTTGTACATGAAAACCTAATTAAATCTTATGAAATTTAAACAAAATCACCACCTTAAAAAGTGCGATTACAAAAAACAGAAATAATGAAGAAAACAAATGTAAACGAAAACCCGCAACAAAATGAACATTTTTCAGTTTGCCTCCCATTAATCAATTAGCCTCCTGACATCAAAAGAAAACTCATTTTTATAAACGTGATCGTAGCTTTGCACCACCCCTACTCCATTCCTGAAATCCACCTCTAACACTGCGGCCAGTAAAACAAAGAGTTGGAAATAAATTGATTTTTAAAAAGCACCATTTCACAAAGACGCTTTCTGGTGACCGCAAGACAAAAAACAATCACTTTTTCTTTTCGACGTCTATGGAATGGCCGGTCAGGCCGGTATTAGTCAAATACACTCACACCAGTCATCATAAGTATCCCCCAAAATAACAGCTACACCAATGACTTAAGCGACACTCATAATAATATTATAAATAATGATAGTCTGGCGGGCTACTGTGAATAATTGTGTGCGAACGAGTAGCGCCAAGTTTGTGGCAACTTCAGAGATACTCGTATAAAGAAAAAGTTCACATGCGTTAGATATGAGAGTTATAAACAATAAAAGTTATCATGTTTGTTGTGTATTTCTTCTGTTTCAATTTATGCCTTTGTATGCCCTCCACAAGATGGCAGGTTGGTACTTTTGTTTAGCTGTGAAATCTTGAATTATCCATGCCCAGACAAAGCTCTCATTACCGAGAGAGCACAGATTAGCAGCTTGTGACAACTTCACTCACATTGTTAAAAATGCTTATTATCAGTAAGTACTTATTGCTGAGTTCAAAATGTTGCAGAGTAATGATATGTCATTACCTGGTTAACCAAATGGAAGTGAGTTATAATGTCTGAGTTTTTGCCGAGAGAGAACTGAACAATGAAAATGTGTTTAGATATTGACCAGTTGTTACAACTACAGGCACACATTATGCTAGCTATTTCTCGTTTTATCAATAGTCGGTATGTACGAGTACTTATTTCTGTTTTTAATGTAATGAAAGTGGGAGTTTACTACGAGGTAATGCAAATGGTAATGAGTTGTACATATCAAGCTTTGCTGGCAGCATTTAATGAAAAATTACTTTAAACTTATTGAATGTTATCCATTATTTGAGGCAACCAATATAGAGAATATTCTCTATATAATATAGAGAATATTCTCTATATAATATAGAGAATATTCTACAATGGTAGCGAAAATATTCACAATCCTAACTTATAATTGCTTATTTGTTCGATACTTATTCGTCTGAAATTTAATAATTCGATCGGACAAATTGTCGGTTTTGTTTGTTAAGCTACTACTGTGTGTACAATTCTCGTTCGTTGGAAAATACGCTTTGCTTAAATATCTAGGGCATGACTCCAATTAATGATGAGAATAATCATCATTAATTGGAGTCATGCCCTAGATATTTTTTTATTGTAATATTCAATATTGTCAATAGGGAGTTTTGATAAGTTCAATACCTAATAAGAGTAGTTTTTATTTTTAATTTTATTCTCCTCTTTAAAACACTCATTTGTGACGCGCAAAATAGAAAGGGACCTAAGGGTAAAAACCAGTTTTGTTCAGGAGAGCCATTTTAAAGATTTAAATACGTGTATCTTTGGTGTACCATCACTTTCATAAAACGCGCATAACTCTGGGAGAGAACAATTTTGGGGCATGGGATCGGTCTCATTCGATGCTCAGATGTTGTCTGAGGTCCCTTTCTCTATGCGCTGTCACATATTCAAAATGTCAATAAAGGAAATTATTGACTAACACTCATTTTAGCCACTTTTATCCAAAAACAGATAATTTGAAATATTTTAGAGAATTTCAATGTTTGATACTTTTAATAGTACAGGGTGAGCCATCTAGAGGTATTTTTCCTCAAAATAAAAAAATAGTAAAATTCAAATCAAGTGTGGAATCTTTTTTATTCATTCAAAGGAAATTTGATGCCATTTATTTTTTGAATATAATTTCCTTCAAATGTTGGCTTGAGGGTGCAATTTTGGATGACTCATTCGAGCATTTCGACCGGTATGGCGTGAGTGACAAGAGTATTGTTGGCTTCCAAGAAAAATAGGTGTGATATCACACGATCTAGGCGGCCAATTCATCGGTCCAATATGTAACATTAGCTGCTCTTCGAAATTACCTCTCACAAAATGTCGTCAAGAATGCGGGCTTCAATTTCAGGTAGTAAAAAGTCCGATATGAAAGAGCAATAGCGAGCACTATTGTAAGTTTCGTTCCGGCCATCATCATTATTGAAAAATTCGCACCGATGATTCCACCAGATTAGTAACCGCACCAAACCGTAGTTTTCTCTGGAAATAATGGTACCTCTTAAACCTCTACTGGTTCCTCATCAGCGCAAATGCGGCAATTTTGTTTATGACGTTGCCGTTGCGCCAAAAAAGGGCCTCATCACTGAACACAATTTTAGTCGAAAACGGCGGATCTTCTTGTTTTTCGCCGAACGCTCATTTCCATATTACAGTTTCCAACAGTTTATTTTGAAAAAAAATGCCTCTAGATGAATCACCCTATACTTCTCTATATGATAAAACTGCCTTGGGTTAATTGTTCGGAGAAAATTCAAGAAGTGAGATTAACAAAAGTAGTTCTCATTCGATTTGTGAAACCCCCCCAGTACTATATTTAGTAGGGACATAAATACTGTTACAACATTGAACACACCCATTTCAATGGTAGAACTGAACATACCCCGTTAATGCCATATGGGTTTTGAAAGCTAACCTCAATAGCGTTAGTCTGTAACGGGATTTTAAAATTGTTTCAACTTTCATCATGGAGTGGTCAGATAATGAGAACCGTATCGCTGTAATAGCGCTTTTCAAGTGTAAAATGAAAAAAACGATATTTTCAAAATGCTCCGGCCACTGGGGATTAGCCGCATGTTCGTCTACCGTTGCATAAAACTGTTTGGGGAGAGAGGAGACTGGAGATGTAAAAGACCGCCACCGGTCGGGCCGCTCTGTTCGAACACCGCATGTCATCAAAGCCGAATTTACAGAAATCCGCTCCGAAAACAGAAAATCATGGCCCGTGAGATGAATATCACGCAAAAGTCCATGAGTCGAATCATTAAAAAGACTTGGGACTTGGGGCTTTCAAACGACGTACCGGAAATTTATTGACTGCAGCTTTAAAGAAAAAATAGGATTGAAAAATGGAAACGTCTTTTGGTAAAGCACGGTGAACTTGCACAGAAAAATGTTGTTCACCGATGAAAAAAATTTTACCGTTAAGGAAAAATTTAACAAGCAAAATGAAAGAGTGTATGCGCGGTCATCTAAGGAAGCATCTGAACGGTCATCACCCAGCTTCAGTCATGGTTTGGTGGGGTGTCTCTTACGATGGGGTCACTGACCTGCATTTCTGCGAACAAGGAGTCAAAACATCGGCCAAAGTTTAGCAAGCAACCGTTTTGGAAGCTGTTGTGAAGCCTCTTAACAATTCCCTGTTCCAAAACCAGCCATGGTTCACACCATTGCACGTGTGAACCAGATACGAGTACAACAATGCAATCATTTTTCCAAATCAGTATCTCAAACAATTGTAGTCGGTCAAGGCCGAAGTGTATGTCAGAGGTTGGAGTGCCGATACCGCTCGAACGGTTGGTTTGCCCCAACCCCAAACTTCAGTGTGAGGCATTGTTGACGTTTTCAACATCCATGAAGGGAAGAGATGGAACTAATCGAAATTGGATCGATTGGAATTGAAATCGTTTTAATTCTTTTAAAATCTTTCCAGCAGGATTCTGCGCCGGCCCATAAGGCTAAAACGTCCCAGGCCTGGCTTCGAAGCAATTTGCCAGCGCTCATTTCCTCTGAAGAATGGCCCATTGGATTACAAATTGTGGACGGTTTTATAGGACAAGGTTTGTCACAAAAGATACCTCAACATTGGATCTCTTAAGACTGCTTTGGTTCGAGCTGTGGCCAATTTTCCAATGGACGAGGTTCGTGCACACTCACAATATTATTACAGTAACGGACTGTAGTTTATTTAGGAAGTATTCCGTGCAGTTGTTTTTAACTTAAAATGCATTTAATATTCTAAGAAAATTTATTTTTAACTGAATCTAACATTTATTCAAAAAACTAAGTGCACATTAATACGGATTTTCAGTTGCATTTAATATTGGCAGTTGTTTACGTTAAAGTATTTTGTATGTAAAATTAAATGAAACTGTAATTTAAAATGACTGAAAATTTACTTAAAAACCGATCTACTTATTTTTCATTTCATTTTAACAAAAAGTTCATATAATTTTAAATGTTAAAATAGCTGACTTAACTATCAAAAGAAAGTCACGGATTCCGTGAAAATATAAGATTTTTCCTTTGTTTATGCTATTTTTACTATCAAAAATTCAACTGTGAATTCCGTAAAAACAAATGATTTTTAAGTTAATTTACATAATTCAACTACAAAAAAATTAACTACAAATTCCGTAAAAACAACAGAACAACAGCAAATAAGTTACATATGTTACTGCGAATTTTTGATCAACCAAACAAAACAAAAAGATGAAATTATTTTTTTTAGATACTATTTTTTATTGTTTGTTATTATCGCTTCGGAAGTAATAAAGCACCATGGAGGCAACACTTATTACTAAAATAACTGAAAATTCAGTTGTTTTTACGGAATTTGTGGTTAATTTTTTGATAGTTAAAATACATAAAATAACTGAAAATTCTGTTGTTTTTACGGAATTTGTGGTTAATTTTTTGATAGTTAAAATACATAAAATAACTGAAAATTCTTTTGATTTTACGGAATTCGGGGTTGAATTTTTGACAGTATAAATAGCAGAATCAAATGAAAAATCTTTTATTTTTACGGAAGTTATGACTTGTTCTTTTGATAGTTAAAATAAATGAAATTATGGAATGTCAGTTATTTTTACGGATTAAAGTCAGCCAATATTTTAACATTTAAAATTAAATGAACTTTTCGTTAAAATTAAATGAATATTAAGTAGACCGGTTTTTAACTGAATATTCATTTATTTTATATTACAATTTCAGTTAATTTTACGTACAGAATTTTTTGAGTGCAGCTATTGACGATTGGCCAGTGCGACTTAAGGCGTGTGTAAAGGCAAAAGGCGGACATTTCGAATAAGTAGATTCTTTTAGGATACAATATACATCAATAAATATATTAAAAAATATTTGGTCTAAAAACATTCAGTACTTTTTATTTTACAGCACAAAACGTGTGTAACAGCATTTATGTCCCTTAGTAGATTTCAGTTTTCATTTGAACAATTGAAGCAATGCTTTTATGAACAGGGTCCACGCTGACGTGCGATCACTATAAAAACAGTGGGCAGATAAGAAAATACATGGCGATGATGTTAAGCTTCAATTCATTTTGGATAAATTAATAGGGTTAAACAATTATAATTGAGGTTGGGTAAAGACAAATTAAAATTTGGAAATGAAATAAGACACAAATCGCAAATATGCGTTTTCGCAAAGTTCATAAGAACATCTACAGACATTTTTCTAAAGGACTATCTAGAAGGTTTGTAATGAATAGGTATTCGTGTTTATAAGAATGTCTTCTAGGGTTTAAGTCAGATGACTGCGACGGTCAACTTTAAATCTTGACGAGATAACATGTTTTTGTATTGCAAAGCATCCATCGTGCTCTCGATGCGAATTAGAGGCCCTGTTTCTTGGTAGGAGAAATACCCCAAAATCATTATTTTTCCACCACCATGTTTTACCGTTTTTACGGTGTGTTGGGCAGAATTTCGGAATTGGGGGTCTGCCTACAGAAAGCTGCTCGGGCCAGTGTTAAATAATTTAACATTATTTTTTTTCGTCACTTACTTACTGGCCAATCCACATGATCTTTGGCAAATGTGTACATTTACTTTCCGCGCAGTTTTAGCCTTCAAATTATTACTTATGCGCAGTTTTCGTATTGTAGAGGTATACTTATATACGAGTACATCCGAGCTGTATTGCTTTTTTATGGCGGACGAGGCAAGGAAATGACGAAGGATTCGTCTGTGCAATATATTTTCTTCTTCTAGTTTCTTGTTTTGGTGTACACTTTATTTTATATGTCAGCTGTTTCCCTGTTGCTTTACGCTTTTTTTATTATTTTAAAGCACACCTGTTAGGCAGTCAGCAGCAGATTTTCGCCTGATTTGCAAAAAACTAGACCACAATCAAACTTAAAAATAGTGGTAAAATAGATTGTTGAACTACGACAGTTCTTGGAATTTGAGTTTGCCAAAAAATATAGACAAAGTCTGCGCATCAATGAAAGGGGTGGCTCAATTTTATCGCACGCCACTGTTTGCATATTGTACTTGTTTTTGACTGGATTGTTGTGTAATCGAAATACGATCAGATTTGCAATTGAATAAAGAAAAAAAATTAAAAAAATAGTCGCATCGCATTGCCTTATGTGAGCATTACAGTTTATTCTTCTTTACATTGTCTTTCTTAAGATGATTTTGAAGCTTTGTTTTTGGAGACCGGAATGGCAGGCAAATGGCCAACAATGATTTTTTTAGTATTTGATAGTAAAACACTCTTGAGTAATAATTCATCGCCGACCTCATTGAACCTGTAAGCACAAGAGTAGGATTACGGGTACTGCGCACCGGAGAGCGTTTTACGGCATTCACACTAAAAATTTCAAGCACAATGAACCAAAGGCATAACACAGCTGCTCGTAATTCCCCACCCCAACCCACCTTTATTAATGAGTTCAAATTTAACATTTGTACAGTGTAACAACAACTAAACGTACTCTTCTCCTTCTCCCCCTGCACAGAGAGAGGAGTGTATGAGTACAGCCAAAATGCACCACAAAGCAAAGCAAAGAAGTTCAAGAAAATACCACAAACCGTAATTACGCGGACTCAGTTTGGGATTTGTTGGCCACCGCCGTGTCGGCCAAATACTCGTTTTCTTTGAGCGTCATGCAAACACCTGATTAACGGTAAATAAATCAGTTGTTTTGATTTATTTTCGTCGTTCACACCATTGCACGTGTGAACCAGATACGAGTACAACAATGCAATCATTTTTCCAAATCAGTATCTCAAACAATTGTAGTCGGTCAAGGCCGATGTGTATGTCAGAGGTTGGAGTGCCGATACCGCTCGAACGGTTGGTTTGCCCCAACCCCATACTTCAGTGTGAGGCATTGTTGACGTTTTCAACATCCATGAAGGGAAGAGATGGAACTAATCGAAATTGGATCGATTGTTTCAGAATCGATTGGAACTGAAATCATTTTAATTCTTTTAAAATGTTTGATTTAGTGCTGACATTTCTCAACAATCAAATAATAAAAATGCCAAAAGATAAGTCGATTACGATGATAAACAAAGCTTGCATTTTGCCCGAATTAGATCAACCTACTTGCTTACTTAACTTCCTGAACATTACATTAAAGAACAGGGAACTTTTTTCAAGTCTGAGAGCTGCGCAAGATATAAATCGTTTACTTACTGACTGGGACCATCTGGTTAGTGCCTTCCCCGACGTCTAGTACATTTTATAGAAAAGTTAATGTGGTGGAATAGCTAGCGGTTTTAAAACCGCTGGATAGTAGTCGAATACAGTTAATATCACACCACGGCGGCCACTTCGGTTGACCGTCAGATTTTATATGTGTATATCGCTCGTTTGCGAGAAAAACAAATAACTTAAAGTGCAGCTGAGTATTTCCACAGTAATCTAGCCATAAATTATAAATATTCCAAGTATAATATACTCAGTAAGTACAACCCATTACCATTCATATTGTAAGGTACGAGTTCATGTTCTCTCATAACTTTTTAACTTTGTAACCAATAAGTTTTTATCGGTACAAATCTGTAAGTTCTATTTGAATATTTCATTTGAAATTCAAAAGACTCCAATTGAAGTTTAAAGGATTCTGATAGCGGATGGTCATGTCCATTTGCTTAGCTCATTCTGATTATCCTCAATGTCCTCTAGTGTCATACGCAGAGCCCCATCAAGTCTTTTGCTGATGGCAGTAAGCTGTGTCATTCAATCTAGTCTTTCGGAAGATCTCAACAAAGAAGCGACTATGAAGGTATCGCTTAATTATGATCCAGTCCGTGATGTCTGAGTGAGGTCCACTAAATAGGGTTGGATTTAATGCATGTTAGTCTTAGAGCGGTCAGTCAGTTGTCACGCAAGCGTTTTTGCAGATCCGTCTGCATGCAAAAAAGGTACTCGTATGGTTGGGGTAACAATATTTAAAGAGCATCCTACTTATGTTGGGTATATGGTTCTGGCACAACAATATTATGATCCTCAAAACAACCATACTATGATTTTCACAATCATATGATGATTCGAACTCAACCATACTATGATTACCAGAACTATATTATGATCCTCACAACTATAGTATGTTTTACATACAACCATAGTATGTTCCCCAAAGCCATAGTATGATTTTCACGCAGCATTGTTATGATCCCTGCAACCATAGTATGATCCCCCATAATCATACTATGACACCCACAATTATTTATAAGGATTGAGTTATGTTAATATTCAACAATAGAGATTTTTATTAAGTAAAAAATTAAAAAAAAAAACATGGTCAAATTTGAGAACAAACATTTGATTCAAAGAAACCTAAAATTTATTCAAAAGGCAGTCGAAATGACTGAGGACTGCAGTTTCGGTGAACGCTACTTCACCATCCTCAGACCCCAAGCAACGAATGTGATTAAACCATGATCGATGGCTATACACACTTGGCTAAAAAACATAAGATATCCCAGCGAACCACCGTCGCATGTTCCAAAATATACTCAAGGTAAATCATTTCAAGTTGCAAAAGGCACAAGATCTTATACCGAAAATGTAAGACTCAAAGAAGCAAAGGTGTTGTTACGCTTGTACTAATGTGCAAATTTTCCAAACATTAGGCGTGTTCGAATTACTCGCTAATTGAACGAGTAAGTGGTCGCCAAGGCGTTAACTTCAAAATTTTTAAAATTTCTTTGTATACAAAAACTGATTGGCTTTACGCATCATGAACCGTTTAATTTGAGGTTATTCAAAAAATTCTCTAAGCGAGTAATAACCAAGCTCGCTTAAACTCGCTTAAGGTTATTCAGGAATAACTTTCTTTCCAAAAATTTTTATTATTAAAAACAAACGGGATTTAACACAAACCGTCTATAGTTTCTGTGAACAAAATCATTTTTTAAATTCGTGTATAATGATGTGAAGTTATCTCGTTAGCGACCTTCTTAGCGAGTTGCCAATGGAAACGGTCATTGTGTTCACTGCAAGATACCGTAAGATCGAAATCGTGCATCTCATTTTTTAAACGATTGAAGGCAAAAGCTAGACACATCGAGCTCACATAATTGGGTTCAGAAATTTAATTATTTTCACACATACTGTAATTTGAACCAATCAAGCAGAAAACAAAAAATAGGGTCGGGTGAATCGGCAATACCTACTTCAATCGCCTATGTAAGTAGTATATATATATAAATATATATCTTAATTTCCTCCTAAATATGCTTAACTGCAGACTCATACAGAATTTCTTTAAATACCATTCAAATTCACCTACCGAATGAGGATAAAACAGACCGCACAATGGGTCAGGGGTTTAATGTGTACTTGATATTGAAAGTACATATCGGACGGTGTTGGAATTTGAAAGTTTTGGTTGCCATGGTTTTACAAATAGTGTGACGATATATACTTACTCGTGCATATGTACTAGATTCAAGAACGGGCATGCATATAATTAAAATCGAATATGGGTACTTGAGCGTCACGGGCTCTTGCAATTGTTTCTATTTTAGAAACTCTGCCAAACAGAATTTCAGGGTTTGATTTATTGCAACATTTTCTGTTAAGAAACAGAAACTAAACAGAGAATCGAAGCAAAATGCAAATTCAAACAAAAAATCCAAATGAGTACGCAAATGAACGAGTCAAGAGTGCGGCTGGCGTCTATCCATTCAAGCGGTTACTCGTTATCGCCGTCGTTCATATCTGAAATTCCAAAAGGAAACCGCTTAGAAATAATAAACGTCTGTTATTATTTTCCATGACTTCTGTAACGCTTCGGTGTGTGTGTCCCGTCCCGATTATTGTAAAAGGGTCGCAGCGAAATTGAGAAGAAAAAACACAACCAAGAAACATTTTTCGATGTTAATAATGATAATCTCGGTATTCAGCGAGTGTAACAACCAACAGGCCGGTCCTCCCTACGGCCCCCTTAAAAAATTGGCACATCATCATCATTATCTTCTGGCGACCAAAACCAAATGAAACAAAAGAAAAGAAGAAAAATAAAACATTCTCTTTCAACTTCAACTGCTGAGGTTTTGTCGCTTGTATTTGAAATTTCATTTCTATTTGGCGTTTGATTCGGTTGAATTGGCTTTTATTCTGTCGGAAACTTTCGCTAATGCTGTGCGATGCCATAGACAAGAAAGAAAAAATTACGGAAATTATGGCCCAAATATAAAAAAATGAAATGCCATTTCTTTGACTGGATTCATTCGTACAAGCATTTTGCCACACCATAATGAGAAATAAAAAAAGACCAAAAGCAAAAACCGAAAGCAGAAGAAGAAAAATAATAACATAATTTTGGTTTTTTCTTTAGTTAATTTATTACTTCCCTATGGTGCCTGTTTGCTGCACAGTGGCCTATAATTTAAGTGGTGCATTCGACAGCGATTCGGTGAATCTTTTCTGAAGGGAAATTCGTTCCCCGTACACATTTTGAAAGAATAGCGAAAATATTTGTTGCGAGCGAGTGAATGAAAAACTAATTTTAAAATTGCAACAAATTTCTGTATTTCTTTGTGTCACCGAAGAAAATCGAATTCAAAAGTTAATTTTGACAATAATTTTCATAAGAAGAGTGTAATTTGTTTTTATTACTTCAAAAAAAAACAAAAATAATAAAAAAAAAAAAAAAAAAATAGCCAAAAGGCTAAAGTCGGGAGTGGAAGATTATATTACAAAAGCCAGCTGTAAACGGGGTATTAGGCCTTTTGCAACCGTGGGCCGGGCTCTTATCACACCTAGATTTGAAAGATAATGTCATATTTGCACGCAGAGGAACGATATGGTTACTAAAGGGTGTCCTAAGAAGAGCGCAATTTTTAAATTTTAAATAAAACACAGATATTTAAGAAAAAATCGTGAAACTTTATTATATCGTAAAGTAGACAGAATGAGGTTATGTATGGAACAATATATCGTACAGATGGCCGACGCGGCTTTGCTGGCATGCACGCGATATTTTAATGAAATTTTCAATGACCGTTTTGCATGAATGCTGCGGTATTTCATTAATGCAGCGTCCAATTTCGTCTTTTAAGGCTTGAGTCGTCGTCGGCTTATTCGCGTAAACCATCGACTTCAAAAATCCCCAAAGAAAAAAATCTAATGGTGTTAAATCGCACGATCTAGACGGCCAATTCTGATCTCCAAAACGCGAAATAACACGACCGGGAAATGACTGATGCAGCAATTGAATTGTTTCTCTGGCTGTATGACATGTGGCGCCGTCTTGTTGGAACCACATGCCCTCCACATTCATTTCTTCAATTCTAGGCAAGAAAAAACTGGTTATCATTTCACGATACCAAACACCATTGACTGTTTGCGCTTGACCTGCCTCATTTTCATAAAAAAAAAGGTCCAATGATTCCTCCAGCCCAAAAACCACACCACACAGTGACACGTTGAGGATGCATTTGCTTCTCGTGAATCACTCGAGGATTTTCCGCACCCCAAATGCGACAATTCTGCCTATTGACGAAGCCATCAAGATGAAAATGGGCCTCGTCACTGAAGATGATTTTATCGGCAAAATCAGCATTTTCATGTTGTCTCTCCAATACCCAATTAACGAACTCCCGAATTCGTGTAGCGCTCCATTTTTACTAACCTCGTACCTTCTACTAACAAACAATAACAATTGTTCAAATGTCAAACAATGACACTTCGAATGTTGCCAGATTTAAAAATTGCGTTCTTCTTGGGACACCCTTTATATGGTCAATGCAACAATAATATGTATTCTACAAATAAAATATGTTCGTCGCAACCATAGTATTGTTTTTTGAATTTCATTTTAACAATAGTATCATTGCGAATTAATGGTGGGTGCGACAAAAGTATAGGTTTTTGAATTTTATGCTAACAATACTATGATTACGGCAATCATGCCGTCTGATTGTAAGTTTATCAATTTGAATATGGGGCTACGCAATAATATTACTTTTTGTCTGTCAAATGGAATTTTTCAATACAAATTGCTATGAATTTTTATAATTGCAATAAAGCATTTGCGTTTTTAAACGATTTTTTCTGCTGTTAAATATATGACACCTTTTATTTAATTTAAATAAATTTTTAAATAATATTTACTTTATAAAAAACTCTATTGTTAAATAACAACATCATCCATTCTTAATAACAAATTATTTTAGGGATCATAGTAGGGTTGAGAGATATCATACGTTGGTTGTAGAGATCATAACATGATCGTGTGTGAATCATAGTATGGTTTTGAGGATCAAACTATGGTTGTATACATATTATGGTGGTGAGGTTCATAACATGGATGTGGGGATCTTAGTACCGGTGTGTGTAAACGTTAAAACGGTTGTTTGGATCATAGTATGGTGCGAGGAAATCATACTATTGTTATGAGTGAGGATCATAATATTGTTGTGCCACACCCATATGCCCAACAATAGTATGATTCTCTTCGAAAATTGTAGCCCCAACTATATTTTTATACGTGTTTTAATATATACCCATCCAAAACAGAATTGGTGGAAATGATATTGTGCTTTGTAGATTACTCTACGCATAGGCCGAAGATAAACAAAATTGAAAATTCTTCTTATGACATCATAAGAGAATGCAGAGGTATAAATGAATAAAACAGCAAATTAGCAAATTGAAAAAATTCTGTTCTATATTAGATTATTTTAGTTAATAACCTTGTATAAACAATTACTTTTTCTATAAATATTTGAATACACAATTTGTGTGTTAAATACATAAAGGTTTTACCCCTTTTTCCTTTAATGTTACCATAATATCCCCTAAACTTGCTATACCACTTTATAAGATTTATTTGTTGAAAAATCATATTGATTAAACCCATAAAACTGTTATTATTATACTTATGTAACACGAAATATTGGAAGAATACAATTGAAATTGAAAAAAATAGTCCGAAGATTAAATGCTAATGCCTTATAAGTTATTTGATTAATCGATATTAAAACGTAGGCCATTCTCATCGGAGCTAGTTTTTAGGCCCCTACAACCAAGGACAGGGCTCTATTTTATTGCATCCATTGTTTTTGTTTTGATTTCACTGTCTTTTGGCACCCAAATGTCAATTTTGAATGGGTCTGATTTGAAGCTCTAAGGGTCCGTCAAACCCAAAGTAAGCCAAATCCCAAAAATATTTTGATTTTTGGCTTCATTAGGAAATTTCATTGTTATAAAGGGTGATCCACACAGATTTCTCGTGAGTTGTGTTCAACTTTATTTTTTTTTCTTCTCAGTATTATTTACCATTTCATCGTGGAAAGACTTACACCGAAACAACGTCTCAAATGGAAATGAGCGTTCGGTAAGAAACTGTTTTCGACCACAATTTTGTTCAGTGATGAGGCACATTTCTGGCTCAACGATAACGTCAATAAACATAATTGCCGCATTTTGGCTGAAGAGCAACCATAAGAGGTTCAAGAGGTGCCATTATACCCA
Source organism: Hydrotaea diabolus (assembly GCA_963513945.1). Lineage (NCBI taxonomy): Eukaryota > Metazoa > Arthropoda > Insecta > Diptera > Muscidae > Hydrotaea > Hydrotaea diabolus. The sequence goes on from OY740717.1 coordinate 110,521,799, forward strand.
GAGATTACCACGATTACTGGTGCGGTTTGTGGGCTGATGGAAAATTGGTCCATATTTTTTCAAAACTGATGATGGTCGGAACGTAACCGTGAATGGAGCTCGCTATCGCGCCTTGATATCGGACTTTTTGCTTCCTGAAATTGAAGCACGTTACCTTGACGACATTTGGATTTAACAGGACGGCTCCACTTGCCAAACAGCTGCTCAAGCAATGGATCTATTAAGAGGTCATTACGAAGAGCAGCCAATTTCACGTTTTGGACCGGTGAGTTGGCCGCCTAGATCGAGTGATATCACACCTTTAGAAATATTTCTTTGGGGCTATGTAGTGTCATAGCCGGTCGAAAATGCTCGAACACGGCATTCGACCGGTGAAGCGTAGTTGCGGCCAACATTTAAAGGAAATTATATTCAGAAAATAAATGGTATAAAATGTCCTTTTAAAAGAACCACACACATTCCACATTTTATTTGATTTTTTATTTTTTTTTGTATTTTGAAACCTACCTTTAGATTGATCACCCGATACAATTTTTGTTGAAAAGTAAAGTGTGCTCCCTGTACTCGGCAGATTACAGTACAAATGCATCAGATTGAAAATAGTTGTCTAAAACAATGTTTCACAACGCTATACAGAAGTTTATACTATAGAAAATGTGCTCCGTAAAGAAAGAAGTCGAATTAATACTCTCCGAGAAGACAAACTAATTGTCTGGGAGTCGAAAAAGTATACGCATAAATCTCCAAATGAGTTGCAGACTTTGGTGAAAATGAAGCAAAACCATACGTACGTAGATACTGTAAAGTGAAGATTTCGGGAAGCTGGACTCAATGGAAGAATTTCCCGGAAGCACCTACTATTGTCTGAGCGCAACCGAAAGAAAAGGTTAGAGTTTGCCAAAAAGAACAGCCACTGGACCGAAGGCAGTGTTATTTTCGAACGAAACAAAAATTAATAGAGTCTTTTCCAATGGGAAAAAATTGCCTGCCGTCCTTAGTCTAAAGAATTTGATCCAACGTACACTTAGTCCTCTTAGGATCCATCAGCACGGTGGAGGATCAATCATGCTTTAGGCAGCTATGCCGTCATGTGAAGTTGGGCTTCTGCACACAATTTAGGGTATTATGGACCAAGTCTATAACGAAACTATCCTTAGCAACACAACGTTGCCTTATGCTGATGAAAATATGCCTGTTACTTGGATATTCCAACAGGATAATAGTCCAAGCACACCTCTCGGCACGTAAAACAATGGTTGGTAAAAATTCGGTTACTGTTCTCAAACAGCCATCTTAAAATCCTGATCTCTCTCCAATTGAGAACTTTGGCAAGTTGTAAAATCCAAATTCTGATTGATAAAGATTAAGAATTTAAACGATCTCTATGCCAAACCGGAAAGCGTTTCCAAATAGCACATGACAAAATTTTGTAAACTCGATACCTCGCAGATACCAAGCAGTTATCGATAACAACGGTTTGTCCACAAAATATTAATCGTTTTCTAATAGATATGTGTTTTTATTATAATTATAATAATGATGTGTCCTTATTTCTGTATATGGACGACAAATATCAGTCACATCTAAATAATTCGCGCACAACGCTTTAAACGTTGTTTCTTACGTTTAGTAGCAGTGGTTTTTCCTAGATTGAAACTAAGAATAATTATTTTTATTTTACCAACAATTATTTTTTGGTTGAGGTATGCTTTTATTAGTACTATCCCTAATACATACATACATACTCGTACATGTAGTGTCACTTGGATAAATTCTAGTGTAATTTATTTCGATCAATTAACATTCCTTAACATCACTTAAGTTCTACGTCATAATATTGAATTTCTTTCGAGCATTTGTGCTGCTGTCGCTTTGGCAAGTGTCCAGCTAAAAATAAATATTAAATTGCACTTGAAATGAATGGCTCGTTTAAAAATGCATTAATAATAATCGCTTCCCTAGAAAACCCGCTGACATTTTCCCCAACCTCAGCGACCACGACTACACGGCGCAATTTAATAAAAACTTTAGAAATAGTAGACGGAAAATAATATACTCGTATTCCGTTAATTCATTAAAGTTTGCCAATAAAAACAATCATACTCGTATCGTAATCCCAGCTGAGAAAAAGAACAATAGCCTATCCGCAGCAATCTATCCAAAGAAATCGATAACGAGTGCAACGAAAATGTAAATGCAACTTTATTTAACAGTTCCAATAAATATTGTTTGACTTATCTGTAGAACTGTAAACGTTAATGAGATTTTATTCTATGTTTTTTTTTGCCCCAAGTGCAGTCGACGACTTTTGTAGAAAAAGAAAGAATTGATTTTTCTAGTCAACCTCGGTTGTGAGTCATCAAACGTGTAGTGCCGTCTAAAAAGTGTTTTGCAGTTTTGCTCTTTAAATTGTGGCGCCAATTTGCACAGAAAAGGTTTCGAAAAAGCAACACGACAATATCCTTAAACGTATCTGCCAGCCTGTCTGTCTGACCTCATTGTTTGTAAAGTCGTCGCTTGTCTTTTGCTGTTGTTGACTTAGACGCATATACAACGATCCGATAGAGCTTCTGATGATGTTCTTTTCTAATCCGCCGGCTGATTAATCATGCGACGGCGTTCATTGAGCTGGGAGAGTGCAAATGGAATCTTTAGAGTTCAAGTCACTGCGTTTTTTTTCTCATTTTGGATGTACAACATTTCTTAATCAAAAATGTTGTAATCGTCTTATGTATCAGAATAAAATACATTCTGGATAAAAAAAAACGTAATTACATGAGTCATAGGCATGTTAACAGCATTTGTGCAACACTACTTTTGGCTGTCGATTTAAGCGATTTAATAATAAAAACAATTATGTGGATTTTTAAATTGCGGAAACCGATAAGTGAGATGCATACATAGAAACTGGTAACACAAAAAATCAGATGAATGTTTTTCAACAATTAACACAAGGGTTGCTATGTATATTTCTGGCCTAGGCAACACTACGCCTGCGCCATCTGACACTTTCATTGGAAAGTTTGACTTTTTTTTTAGCATAAACGTACACAGAACGACTTGAAAAAATCAATTTGGCAAAAAATGGAATTAACTCGTCAACATTTTCGTGCGATCATTTTTTACAACTTTCGATGTGGATTATCACGACAAGAGTGCATCGATGAACTTTAATCTTTGTATGGCTATGAAGCACCATCCTATAGCAAAAAATAGGATTGAAAAATGCAAACGTCTTTGGGTGAAGCACGCTGATAACTTGCACAGAAAAATTTTATTCACCGATGAAAGAATTTTTACCGTTCAGGAAAAAATTAACAAGCTAAATGATAGAGTGTATGCGCGGTCTTCTAAGGAAGCATCTGAACTGATCGCAAGGGTGGAAAAGGGTCATCACTTAGAGGACAAGGTTTGTCACAAAAGATACCTCAACATTGGATCTCTTAAGACTGCTTTGGTTCGATCTGTTGCCAATTTTCCAATGGACGAGGTTCGTGCAGCTATTGACGATTGGCCAGTGCGACTTAAGGCGCGTGTTAAGGCAAAGGGCGGACATTTCGAATAAGTAGATTCTTTTTGGATACAATATACATCAATAAATATATAATAAAAATATTTGGTCAAAAAACATTCAGTGCTTTTTATTTTACAGCATAAAACGTGTGTAACAGTATTTGTGTCCCTACTAAGTACATTCGATATTGCATGAACACCTGGCCGTAAAAAAGGTTTGTTCTCGTTGGATCCCGCACAATTTGACAATCGCTCAAAAGAAGACTCGTGTCGATTGGTTCAAAGAACTTTTGAAAAAATACGATCGCGGTGCTTCAAAAGACGTTTATAAGATCGTCACAGGTGACGAATCATGGATCTATGCGTATGAGCCCGAAACATAACAGCAATCGACCGTGTGGGTCTTCGAAGACGAGCCAAATCCAACGAAAGTTGAAGAAGCACTTCGAAGCAAATGGTCGCCTGATTCTTCGGCAAAACTGTTCATGTGGCGACTGTTCCGCTTTAGCAACGTAGGACGGTCAATTCTGAGTGGTACATCCCAATTTGTTTCCTGAAGTCTTCGGAGAAATTCGAAAGCGAACAAGAGAAGACGAATCATTGTGCACCATGACAATGCGAGCTCTCACACATCGGCTCAAACCAGCGTCTTTTTGACAGACCAAAACGTCGAATTGATGGGTCGTCCGCCGTAAGCCCTGACTTCTTTTTATTCCCGCAAATCAAGAAAAAAATGCGTGGTCAACGATTTTCGTCGCCAGAAGATGCTGTTGAAGCGTTTAAAAACTATGTTTTGGATGTGTCATAACCGAAGTGAAAAAAGTGCTTTGGCAATTGGTTTGAGCGCATGCAAAAGTGTATAATTCATGCTGGAGACTACTTTGAAACCCAATAAAACCATTTTTTATGATAAATATCGCAATTTTCATTATTAGGCCAGAAATATATATAGCAGACCTGAGGTTAAAAAGTCTTTCAATTTTTTCTTTTTATTAATTCATTTATGCTATATGAACCCAAAAAAAGAATAGGTTAACGTCTTGACAAATTAACACGTTTTGCTGTAAGCTGAGTAAAAGTACTCGTATAGCGCTCCTCTAGGCTAAATTGAAATAAGTTAAAAAAATTTGTGCTGTCAAAAATGTCATTTGCAACACGCAAGGGTATGCGTACGATAAGTCAAAAGATAGAGAATACCGTTTTGAAACGAAAGTGAGTGACTGGCTTTCGTTCGCATAGACGAGTCCTTAATACCAAATACGAGGTCTGTTCCACAGAAAAGGTGAAATTTTGAAATTTCTCGGCCTACGTGCATTCGATTGGTGTATTTTTAAGTAGGCAGCCATGTCTCGAATATATGTTATTAGTTAAGTTTGTTTGTGTTTAGTATAGTTTTTTTGTGAGAGGCATAACAGTTAGTGTTTTGCTTGTTCGGCGATTTGGTTTTTATATCCTCATCATTTCATGGGTCTCTTCAATTTTGGAAACAGGAAAAAGTCGCAGCTGTCCAAAACTGGTGAATACGATGGCTGAGGCATGATTAAGGTATAGTTTTTGGCTAAAAAATTACGTGACCATTTCTTTGTTCAAAATTCAGCAATTTTGAAACGAAGGTTGCTGCCTGCCACACTCTTCATGTACGAAATTTCCGAAATTATCTTTTGGCATGTTTACGACTGGCCAGCTTATCCGCCATGGAATGTGCATGGGCACTTAAATTAGGACTACTATCGGACTACTTGTTCCATCTCTTTATAAGATGCTTAACACTTGTTGACAGTTTTTAAATTCAGAAATACAGATTTCTGAGATATGATCGCATTATATGCCGATACCGATAGTCGTTATGACGTTTCGTCCTTGCCATCTAGCAACTTATACGAACGCCATGATTTTCCCTGAAAACGCTACAATGATCTTGGTAGTCTAGTGGATATATTTAAATGTAGTTCTCTTTAGTCGAGTGAACCAACCCTTCGTCTTGGTTAGACCAATCTATGGCCTATCTGCATCCGCGCTGGAGTTAGTGCATTAAGCTCCAGTGAAGCATATCGCTGCTTAATTTCTAACGTAGATCAGAAGAGTCAGTTAAGCGTTGGCTATCAAGCGACGATGCAGTATAACAGCATTGGACAAACAACAGCAGTGCAAATTTAGTATTTTCGGGAAAAGATCCCAGCGCTTGCATATAATCTTTTTTCACACATAATAGGTCAGGGCGGCTCTGCTGATCTCATCCTTTATGTTTCGTTTATATGTTCTCTATTAAGAATTACTTCTCGATACTAAGCATTATCTTTGGGAGTGAGTCAGTTTCAGGGATACGATGACTCATATTAACGAGAAAGATTTCAGTTGTGTCTGGAACCACCGCCTGCCCGTTTTCGGATGCCCATGTAAAGATTCTTCGGATCAAGTTTTAGATTACGTCTCAGCATATCGATCGGTATTTTTTCTGTGCCGCAATAGCCAAATCTCCATATGATACGATATTGTAGTTGACTTTCCAATTCTAGAAGAATATCTGTTAGGTGTGGCCCGTACAAGGAGAAAGCAAAGCGGTGTGACTGAACATTTTTCTTGTAAGTGGCGTGACGCGCCCGACAGTATTTTGTCCCACCAACATTTTTTCAAAATCCACCCAAAATCGACTGTTTGCGACCAAACTACAAATTTTTAACTTAAAGCAACACTGGCCGTGAGACTTAGAGTGGAGGCTATTCGCCTTTGTGTAAATAAGCGATTTATAAAATCGCTGAGTACTTGGGCGAAATTGAGCATCAATAGTGCCGCTTTTATCGATCCATAAAGTTTTTACGCTTTAGGTTTTACTTATAGGCAGAAAGGGATTATAAAATATCCAGAGGAAATGGTGTGAACAAGTATACCCAGGCTTAGATTCAGGTAGAACTTTATGTACTTAGTAGGGACATAAAAACTGTTACACACGTTTTATGCTGTAAAATAAAAAATAAACTGAATGTTTTTGGATCAAATATTTTTTGATGTATATTGTATCCAAAAAGAATCTACTTATTCGAAATGTCCGCCTTTTGCCTTTACACACGCCTTAAGTCGCACTGGCCAATCGTCAACAGCTGCACGAACCTCGTCCATTGGAAAATTGGCCACAGCTCGAACTAATGCAGTCTTAAGAGATCCAATGTTGGGGTATCTTTTGTGACAAACCTTGTCCTCTAAAACCGTCCACAATTGGTAATCCTATGGGTTCAAATCTGGACTGCCTGAGGGCAATTCTTCAGAGGAAATGAACGCTGGCAAATTGTTTCGAAGCCAGGCCTGGAACGTTTTAGCCTTATGGGCCGGCGCAGAATCCTGCTGGAATGTCTATGGCTGGTTTTGGAACAGGGAATTGTTAAGAGGCTTCACAACAGCTTCCAAAACGGTTTCTTGGTAAACTTTGGCCGATGTTTTGACTTCTTGTTCGCAGAAATGCAGGCCCACAGGTGACCCTATCGTAAGAGACACCGCACCAAACCATGACTGAAGCTGGGTGATAACCCTTTTCCACCCTTGGGATCAGTTCAGATGCTTCCTTAGATGACCGCGCATACACTCTATCATTTTGCTTGTTAAATTTTTCCAGAACGTTAAAAATTTGTTCATCGGTGAACAAAATTTTTCTGTGCAAGTTATCAGCGTGCTTCACCAAAAGACGTTTGCATTTTTCAATCCAATTTTTTTTTAAAGCTGCATTCAATAAATGCCCGGTTCGTCGTTTGAAGCCCCAAGTCCCAAGTCTCATTTAATGATTCGACTAATGGACGTTTACGTGATATTCATCGCTCGGGCCATGATTTTCGGATTTCTGTGAATTCTTGATTTAACGGCTTCGATGACATTCGGTGTTCGAACGGAGCGTGGGCGGCCCGAGCGGTAGCGGTTTTATACATCTCCAGTCTCCTCAAACAGTTTTATGCATCGGTAGACGAACATGCGGATAATCCCTAGTGGCCGGAGCGTTTTGAAAATATCGCTTTTTCATTTTACAGTTGAAAAGCGCAATTACAGCGATAGGTTCTCATTATCTGACCACTCCATGATGAAAGTTGAAACAATTCTAAAATCCCGTTACAGACTAACGCTATTGAGGTTAGCTTTGACATTAACGGGTTATGTTCAGTTCTACTATTGGAATGGGTGTGTTCAATGTTGTAACAGTATTTATGTCCCAACTAAGTAGATTACTATGGACAAACAACCAATCATGGACCATACAGACCCATTTTTTGATACAGTAAACAGATAATTTAGCCTTAGGCCGCCGTAGTGTGAAGGGAGTGTGCACGACTTTCAGCCAGTAAGCCCAACTCCAAATCCGGGTAAGTACATAAAATATATTTTTTAGGGGCGGGTTTCCATCATATCGTAAATGCCGGCGACTTCACGAGTAGGAGACTTACCTCCAAGCCGAGGTAAAACTTCTCTATAATTCTCACAAATTTAAATGTAAATTATTTTTAAAATCTCGGTTAATTAAAGCTCGTTTAAGGGGTCCAAAAACTGTAGTGCAGGGTATAATATAGTCGGCCACACTCAACTTTAGCTTTTCAACTAGTTTATTTTGAAATAGAAAATTCTCTATTCGTCACTATTCTATTCCAGTGAGTATAATTTGGGTCAATAACTTCACATCTAAAAAGGAGAATATTTACCATTCTTCGGCAATAGGTTAAATCCGGAATGTCGGTTAATGCCGTTTTTTTTGCTAAAAAAAAATAAGCCCGATAGTTGTTTTTCTAAAACACGGTTTTGAAAAACCCCGAAGAGGCGGTTTTCTAAGAAATCCGTTTTTCGTACACTCTAAAGTCAACTGACAAAATTTGTTCGTCAAAAATATTATTATAAGAAATGTCGTCCGTCTGATTATCGTTGTCAACTTGACAACCCCTGAAGATGATTGACGAAGTCAATCGAAATATTGGGATAAATAAAAATTAAACAACACATAGAACAACGAGTTAAAATAAATGACCTCAAGCCGAAAAATAATTTTATAAAATAACAACACTAAAGGTCAACTATTCACTTACAACATTATAACAAATCCTAAAAACAGATCTTAATTTGGTAGCTCCAAATCTATGTTTAAAGTTGTCAACGTAGTTATACCCCAAGTTAGTTGTTCAGTATAACTAAAGATTAAGTCACCCATTGTCTAAATCTTACAAAGCCCCGCACTACAGTCTACTAGGTTCAGTGCCCTCGAACTCACAACCCATCGCATTGTTCAATAGCTTTCAAATACGGCAATGCCGCTACACACGACATGAGTTATACGGACACGAAAATATCAGTTTCACTGCATATCCATCCACCACCACCATTTAAGGTTCGCTGAGATCACTCCGATAGGTGAGGACATGAGGCGACAGTTAGATAGATACCAGTGGTTTGGTGGCCGCTCGTTGGGCTCGGTTACAACGGGTGTCTTATCTGGTTGCTCTTGATGTACAATCTTCCGTTTATCCATCCATACAGAGAGTGTTCGGTATTGGGAATTCAATACTGCACGGAATTCCATTTATCGCCGTTTGATTATACAACAAGCATGTTTAGACTTGCAGTCGTTTTCAGAACACCAACACCACCGCCGACAACAGCAAAAGTTGATTTTCCTCATTCGACCGCTGTTTCGGTAATTTTCATACAGTTTCAGACGTGGGCGAGTGATCGATCAAGAAACACACGCTCGTCGTAAAGTTTATGTAAAATTAAACTAAATCGAATTCGATCAGATAATTTTAACAGGTTTTCCATATGACGCCGCTGACGGCAGGCATTCTGGTGCGCTGAGGCCCACATCCAAATGTGCACATTTCAAATGCATCTCAAATGAGTCGTGCATTAGACTACACAGTGGTTTGCAAGAGCTACAGGGAAATAGTTCAAGTTTATGTTAAAAATAAATTAAACGCGGAAAAAATGCTATTTCCATGACAAACCAATTAAGGAAGAAGCGAGGAATTTCTTCTTCAACGTGGCATGTCGAGCAATAGGAAATAGACTTCAGCAGTAAGACTGGTGCGCAGCGGTCAAAGGATGTATGCACAAGGATCAAGGGCCATATGCTGCACGCCAGCTTGAAATTATTGGCAAATATTCGTTCGACGGCAGAAAACAAAGGTACTCGTATTATAATCTAAAGTACGAGTGCTCTTAAAAACATGTGGAGGTGCGTCTGTTATGATTTGAAATTGTTTCGGATTATATGAAGTGGAGGGGGCTCAATTCGAGCTGTAGACATCATTGGCACCATAAAGAAATGCTATCCTTTGTTAAGGAAGAAATGTCTCTTAATTGAAAGCTTATGAAGAATAATTGCCTTTTACCTACATCTAGAATACCAATATCGCAAACGCTAAATCCTAATCCGATGGAGCCCCTTTGGGACATTTAAAAAGTTATGTATTGATTGAAATATCCTGCACCGCAAAAAAGCGCAAAGAGGTCCGTTTTTGGGCCCTTTCGTGTCCATCCCTAATCTAAGCCTAAACTTCAAACCTACTCGTATATTTGGAGTGGTACCAAAATTTGCCTTCATTTAAGTACCCAGCCCGCGTACCCAGTACCCAGCATGCGGGACGTTTTTTTGGGACATTATTATTACTTCGTGGTATTTACAAGCAGGAAAACCCCGTGCTTAAAATAATTTAAGAGGTTTCTATACGTTTTTGATCCTAAGTCACCCGCCATACCTTTAGGCAAAACCTGAAATCAATTTGAACTTTTAATTGAACCAATAATTTTTTTCATCAGATTTTCTATTGCATATAGTTTTTTCATTATATGTATTATTCCGGAAAATTGATTTATTTATAACCAATTTTTAATTAGTTAAATAGACAAAAATTTGATTAATTCGATAAGCAATTTTCGTCGTAGTCGGTTGGTTTAATTTTTAATACAAATCGGTAAATTTGACAATACTTGTTTATACCGGTATATTGATATTAAATTCTGCGTATGGAAAAATAGGCAGATCATATTTATACAACATACATTAAAGTATGCAGGCTAATTTTAAAATATAGGATGATCCATCTAGAGGTATTTTTTCAGAACGAAAAAAAATATAAAAATTCAAATCAAATCTTTATTGGTAATTTGAAAGGACATTTGATGGCATTTATTTTTTTGAATATAATTTCCTTCAAATGTTGATCGCAACTACGCCTCAGGTTTTCCATTTTGATGGTCCAATTTTGGATGACTCGTTCAAGCATTTCGTCCGATATGGCTTTGATGACACGCGTAATGTTGGCTTCCAAAACCTGAATCGTAGCTGGTTTGTCAGCATAGACTTTGGACGTTACGTAACCCCATAGGAAAATGTCTAAAGGTGTGAGATCACTCGATCTAGGTGGCCAACTCACCTGTCCAAATCGTGAAATGAGCTGCATTTCGAAATGACTTCTCAATAGATCCATTGTTTGAGCAGCTGTATGGCAAGTGGCACTGTCCTGTTGAAACCAAGTGCCGTTAAGATTACAGGCTTCAATTTCAGGTAGCATAAAGATCGATATCATGGGGCGATAGCGAGCCCCATTCACGGTTACGATCCGGCCATCATTGATTTGAATTTTTATATTTTGTTTGTTCTGAAAAACATTTCGGTGGAGAGACCAAGTAGAGGATGATGCCAAGATCCTTGGGATTGGAAATGTGAGAAAGCTCTCCCAAGAACAATGTACTTATAAGTCCTTTAATAAGAAGGTCAGGCCAACAAGAGGTTATGGAGCCAGTAAGTATGAAATCATAGAAAATGTATTAACATTATATTTTATTGCACCTATTTTGGTTTTTAAACGATTTTAAAATAAAACGGTCGACAGAAATAAACTTATCCCAAGAACGCCCTTCAGTATACGTGGACATAATGGTATCAAGTAACAGTAAAATCTCTTCACAAAGCCACAGATAAAATTTTACATCCAATTCGGCCAAATTTGGGCGTCGGATCCTAGCGCCGATAATATGGATTTTTTAAACGTGGACATATGGGTAGCAAAACTTATTAAATTTGGTGGGCCCCGCACACTTCGAACAAAAAAATAAAAATGAACCTCTTTAAGTAAGATGTTTGAACCTCCTTAAGTGGGACTTGATTTTTTAGAATTAAAGTCTATAAATGGTAATTTTTGCTTTTAACTAAAGGAGTTTTTGCGGAGTGCGACGCCGGGTAGTCAGGTTTGGCGATTTCGTAGTTTTTTGGCGACTTAGATTTTGGTGATTTGGAGGTTATCCTGGCGGATTTTATAAAAATGTCCTAATTTTACTTTGAAAGGTCTTTTAAAGAAGCTTACTCCAAAACGCCGAAAGCCTTAATTTTTAGTCCGCATTTTTAATATTTAGGCTCATATCCGCTTAATTGACTCCGTTCAATGTATTTTTTTTCTACCTTCCATCATGAGATAGAGGGGCATAGATATTGGCAATAGCAACAGTGCAGTTAAAGTTTGTTAATTTTTTTGAGTAAATTTGACCAACACAATTTGGCTAGAGAGGCCAATCAAAAAACTGACAGACACATTGACAGGGGTATTAAATAAAATTAATAATTTGGAAATTTCTGCAAAAGAAATCTTTATTTTCATTTACAAACCAAAATGACAGATTTTATCTAAGAAATATCTTAAGTCAAAAACATTATGAATATTTTCCCAATTTATGAGTTTTTTGCTTTTATGTAAGTGAAGATCACTGAAATTATATGAATTCTTTTACTTTTTATATTTTAAAAGCATATTCCTCTGTTTGTAATATTTTTAATTGATCTATTGAACTTGAACTTATGCCAACAAATAGAATTTCAGAATTTTTCTCAAACAGAGTTTTTCAAAAAATATCAGCATACTTTACCTCTTTAACTGGATAAGTGGGAAACAGCATTGATGGGAAACCTCTTTAAATGAAAATAAACAGGCAATCTCCCTTAAAACAATTGGCATTTAATTTTTTTGCTTTAAATAAAAGTTTTAGTTGATTTGTAGTTTTACTTATCCCAACTCGTGCAGTGTACCCAATACGAACTCTCCGATGAACTCCGTCTTTTTTGTTAATTTTTTGTAAACATAACAAAAAACATATTTTTATTTAAAAAACAGGGTGTGTCAAGTTTGGTTCTTTTGTACGAAAACTAAGAGATGCAACTCTTACGCGTTTCTTTACTTGCTAACCGAGTAGCTTTCATAAATATGCTTGCTTAGTAACTTAAAAGAATACAGCTTATATGTTTAATAGAATGTAAATTGCATACTGAAGAGCACAATTTTTGTTTAGTATGTGTTGATTTTGTAGGCTTTTTGCGGTTATTGAACCAATCTATTATTTTTCTGGAACGCATGTACCATGCAAAATCAGAATAAGGTGTATATGAGTTAAGATATCGTCCTGGTTGAAGGGCGTCCTGCCGCGTTTACTCATATGTTTGGCGAAGGAAAATCATACAAGGAGCGTGATTTGGCTGTATTTTAAGAAAAATGCTGGCTCTATTAATTGCTTTTCAATGTTTACCAACAGGAAAGAATTCTAATGCAAATGCGCAAATACCTGCATACTCTTTTTTGCCAACCACCGACAAGTGATTCGTGGAGAAGGAAATATACCACTGTTTTTCTAGTGATAACCAGCAATAAAACTCATTCTCTTGAAACAAAGGATTTAACCAAACCAATATGAACGGATTAAGCAGACCAGGATTGTATGTATGGAAGTTGTTCCGTAGAATGCGAGTTGCCTTCAAGGAAACGAGTAAGATGTTGCCAGATTTATTTTTCTAACGACAGTCTTTCATGACACACCCTGTTTTTACAATGATATATGTTGTGTTATCTATACAAAAAGAATAAAACACTAACCAATGTGGCTTAGAACAAAATTCATTTTTGGAAAAAAATAAATAAAACAATTTTGCCACAGTATGGCTTTTAGTTTGTAAAAAACTAGTTTTTATGCCACTTTTGCTGACACATTATTCCCAATTTTGTTAGGTCCTTCCTGTGATTATCATATTGCAAACCTACTAGCTAATGAAGCTAGTCAGTCCCCACGAACAAGCCTAATGTGACAAATAATTAAAAACTTCGTTCATCCGGTCCCGCTTCAATGTGATCTGATACAAATCCATAACATAATAAAAATGGAACAAAAATATACGAAAAATCTTAAGTAAAGGCACTTTTTGAATTAAATGTTGATGTTGGGTGTGTGCGATTCTCTAAATTGGCGGAAATTTGTATTTTATTTGGAATATTTTTCTACCTGAACGCTTTTCAAACCCATTAAGATTGTCATCTATAACCACAATAGAGAAAATGTCTCAAACAGAACTGTTGGATGATCAAGCAAATTCTGCCGCCCCAATAATGAAAGAAACATATGAGTGCTGGCGCAATTAGAGCTTTGAGGAAGACCCGCTCCTTCTTTGCCAGAACAGGCTGCCATCGCCATTTAGTTGATTTAAATTAAGGTTAATTAAAGCGATCATTCGTTCCACACGATAAATAGACATTTCTGTGGACATCGCTAGTTTATCCATAATTATTTTGGCTTATTTTCTTCTCCTTCTCTCTTCATCTCTCTCAAGAGAAAATTTTGATTGGAAAAGCTTATTTGGATTTAACGATCGATGTCGTGACTTTGGTTTAAAAATACAAAAAATAAATCATTGAAACCGATTCGATGCGCGATACCAGCACAAGGAGTGGCTGTTGCTGCATCATCGTCGACAGCTGCCAAGCAAGCGTCAATAATTGGAGTGGTACACCAAAATGCAGTTGCCACAAATGCCCGAACAATATGCAATCAATGACTGCGTAGTAGGGGGAAGTCGGTTTTTATAGTCGCAGATTAGAATGGATTTGGAGCAAAATGTGTACGTATTTGCACGTTCCATCCGGAATATTCATTTTGTTTGGCGTATTTTGAAAGACAGTAGATGAAAATTAACAATGAGCTGCAATTTAAATAATAATTCATGATATATGTTTTATACAACACTTTAAACTACAGCAACTACACCAAAAATACTATAAGGTATTTGCAATAGGAGAAAGGGTTGCCTTGGTATCCCCTAAACTCTGGTTAAACTTAAGTTGTAATTATAGGGTAGTGGCGAAATACCTATTTCCTTAAAGGGTCAATCCTTTCCTAGTCACGACAAAGTGATTGCAATGCTCAAATTTATTTATTTTTTATTAATTTGAGCAAAGTTTACATTTTCTTGCAGCCGCCTCGTTTTATTTCAACTGTGGAAAAATAAGTGTCATTCGGCTTTAGCTGATGGAAAATAAAGGCTTGGAATCCTAACATCGTAAGATGGATTGAGGGCAAAAGTGCCAAATTAAATTCAATGTGTTTCCCTTAAGCAGAGCGTAATTTTTTGAAAATATTTTCGTCCAAAACAGGGTGACTCAAATTTGAATTCCTACAATGAAAACTGGCACAAATACCGTAACACTACAAGTAGCAACCCTCAGTGACTTAAAGCAGAATGTGTAGACGATTTGTTGCGGTGTGATGGTTATGACTGACGGCACCGTTTGGGTAGCTTAATAAGTTTATGTATTTGCTGCAGCCACCGCCATTCAACTTGGCTGTAGCTACGCTAAACAAATTCCCAACAGCATCTAGGGCGGGCCGGGCCACTGGTTCAAGTCGATCTGGCTTCAAAATCTGTTCGGGACAGTGTACACGACAATCACACGAATGCTGCCAGGGTTAGTCCGCATAAGGACATCTATAATATACAGTGGCGGGTTTTCCATCTCGTAAATGCCGGCGACATTAAGAGCAAGAGATTATTCTTTAAAATGCATTAGCCATTCGGAGCCGGCATCAAACAGTAGGTTAGTTAGTATCAGAATTACAACGTGCACATTTAGGAAAACAGCCCTGTTTGTGACTTAATGGAACCTGAAGGCAAATACTCGTATCTACGTTTCAAGTTCCGCATAGTCGAAACTAATACGTCTTCTGCGAAGGAGTGAACCTGAACTTGTCTTCTAAGAGATATGCGATAATTTGGGAAGGCGTGGCAATAGGTGCCTATTGGATTGGAAAAATGATGTATGTACTCGTATACTCTGACAAATTAGGCAATTTTGGAATACAGACTTGTGAAATTTTAAACGTAATTTGTTCCTTAGATCATCGTCGTTTGAGGTCCTAAACTGCTAGACTGCTTCCAAACCTTAACAGATTTGGGACCCTACCAAACCAATTAGCCAAACTAGGAAATTATACTTAGAGCCCCCGTTCGAGAATACTGGTCGGTCAGTCATAATCTCCAAGAGCCGAATGCGACTAAAATGGGTAATTTCACGAACATTAAGTCATGTACCGTTTAAAGGAAAATTATCAGGGTGTAGAGCCGGAGTTAAACCTGGGTTTATTGTGTGCCCAAAAATTACAGTCTGAATGGACCAATGATACGCTACACCACTCTGGTATACCGAAAACTTTTACCCGTGCGAAATTTGCTCACGATCGAATTTAAAAGAAGACCTTCCAAACGACCGGGTCTTAAACCCAAGAGGACTGCATGGTCAAATATCATCAGATGGTCAAACATCATCTCGCTTTAAATGTAATATGTAAAATATGAGAAAGATGGGATTTATATATGAAGCTTCCAAAGTGTGTCGATGTGGACGATAGCTAAATCGAATTAGATAGTGATCCTGAGTTGGTATATCAAGCTTGGGGTCTAGCTCTTAGTTATGCAGGGTTTTGTAATTAAGTGGTGTAGGGTTTATTGAAAGTCGGCAAAAACTTGTAGATATACATCTTAAAGAAGCCTCGTCGAAGCCGTAGATGAGGCGTACTTTGCTGATGAGACCGACGGTTATGTGAACTTAAGTGATTAAGAGATGATGTGGTGATTACTATACTATTCTAAATTTGTCACTTGGTTTTGCAACACCACGAGATATTGATCGTAGACCCTTTAAAATGCATATATTTTTAATCATCGTAAAATTCTAAGACGATCTAACCATGTCCGTCCTGTCGTATGTCTGATGAAAACATAATCGCGGTCAAACACGTCAACGTAGGATCCTGACATTTGAATGATACTCGCTTTTGATCATAAAGTGTTTGGGATAGTAAGGTAGCTCGACAAAAAAGTACACTTTTTATGTATTTGCTTAGCAAATCGCCATTTTTTGTGGACGGAAAATTGGACGCACTTAGTACTTTAAATAGAGCACAGTTGCTGGGCATTTTTACCGGTTAAGCCCAAAAAACGTCCCGAGTCTTTAAAACAGGTGATCAACAGTCAATATGGATATGAGGGTACGAGTACTCAAATTAAAGCAGTAATTTTGGCTGACATAAGGGACGGACACATGAGCCGATATGACCCAAATAAACGTACAATTTTTTGAGTTTTAGTAGCGTAAGGAAGATAAAGGGTTTATAAGATTAGGCCTCACCGAACTTTACGACATTTCTACATTGGAACTTGATTTGCATTATCAGTTGTCTTTAATTGTTGAAATAAAGGATTATTGTTGTGGGCAGCTGTTGTCAAAAACTTTGAGTCCCATTCTGACATCAAACTCAGCTTTATCGGCGTTTGTATTTATTTCCGTAAAATTAAACAGTCTACCTGTTCGCGGTTAGTTTAATGCCAGCGGGTTTTAAAAAAGGTGCTGCCAAAAATATTTGATCGGCAAGTTGACCAGCCTTTTTTGTTCAAGTCGACCGAAATATAAACGAACTATTTCTATTGAGGCAAAATAGTTGCATCAACCAATTTTAAGTCATAAGAACGATCCCACGACAGCCGGTTCTATGCACCGGATCGACCCGAAGGAGGAATTCTTCGTTAAGGGCTGTCACCCTGGCACAATATGCCGCTACAACAACAACAACTGACTTAAGAATACTCTGCTCCTCCTCCTACTACCGCCACAAGTTAAAATTTCACTTCCCCTCGAAAAAGTATTGTGCCCATTTCGTTTGGGTCATGTCACACAGACGACCCTCGTATTTTGAAAACATAATTCCAACATGGTTCGTTCATAGTTAGCTCGTGACTTTAGTTATAATTAAAATAGTTTTGTTCGATTTGGTGGTGATTATCGAAAGTCAACCATTAATCAAGTCATCGATAAATCATAAAGATCTCCAACGCATCATTAATCAAAATCACAATAAACTATTAAGGAATTTGCGGTTCTTTTTCGTTTTGGAGGAGGGAAAAATGTTTCTCTCTCTCTCACACATTTCCTAAATACATGCATGGCAGACATATGTTGAGCTCGAGTCAAATGTGAGACCACGGTTGCGCCAAATTAAATATCGGTGTCGATCACTGTCAATTACAGTTGACGCGGAACATGATCGTCTCTAGACCAGTTGATCGAGCATAGCTGTCATGTCCAATAAAATAAGAGGTTTGGAATAGCGGATTGGGTTGATCTCGAACGGAAGTGAGACTTTGATGTATGCAAATTTCCAATGTTTTCGCATTCACTTGAGTTTGGTGAGTGTGTGTGTGTGTGTGTAAAATAAACGATGGACAAATTTGATTGATTTTAGATTGACATGCGTGTGACTTAAATATCGATCACACAGGGAGGGGGTATTTTAAAACATGATCATATGTGGCTGATTGTGAGAAACATTTAAAAATTTATTTATGGCAAAATTGGTATTTAAAAATGGCATCCGTTGGATGATGACGGCAGTGATATGGACTGCTCACTTAAACACCGCGAATTAAAAATCACTGCTGTTCACTGGCTCGGTTTCATACGAAAATGAAAAAACTGATCATTACGAGTAAGAATAAATTTTCGGTAGAAAATTGGGTTAAAGTGCAGTGGCTGGAGAAAATGTTGCCCTTTCCCCTTTCTAGTTTGTTTCTAAAGACGGCTCGCGACCAGTTGTTTCTATTCATTAGCCATCAGGTAGTTACGGGAACTGTTCTTTAACTACCTAGCCTAGTAAAGATAACCTTTTAGGTACGATGATCAGGGATCGTAACAATTTTAAGTTGTCATTTAAACCAATCTTAAAGAGTTATATATTGATTTTTATTTAAATACTTTACAAATAACATTTATTTTTGATTTTGATTTTATTTCTGTAAATCAGTCAGTGACTTTTATTTAGAAAAGTCCTAAATATAATATTCAGTGCATTTTTTTTCTAGTTGGTTAATCTCACTTAAGGAATCATTGGAGACCAAAGGGTATACGTCCTTGATGACAGCAAAGGGATAAAAAAAAAGATCCAAAAAGGACAAAATTAAAAAAGTGCCAAATAAAACTTTTATTTAGCGTGGTGGTGTTAAAAAAATGTCTAGAGGGGAAAAGACCAAACCGGGCAAAAAGTTGTTATGACAATTAAACTCTATGCAGAGAGTACAGCAAAAACCAAATTTAAATGCATGAATTCCAAGGATATAAAAAAGATATGTCTTGGAATAGGTGGTTTTCATTTTCCTAGGAAACAAATGAAGTTAATAATCTGGGGTCAATGTCGCCCATTTTCATTGAAATCAATAAATCTCAAATCGAGGGGGGGCATACATGTGCAAAACGTGGAACAATTTAAATAAAGACTTTCCATAGCTTAAACTAAATTATCTAAAGTATCATCGAAATTGTTTCATATTTCCGACCTAACATCTCTAAATCGTTGTAGAAAGCCATTCTTAGTCGTTCAGAATATTATTTAATGGGTGTTACAACCTAATGTGCAGACATAATACCCCGAGATCACAGTGTAATGAGGGTTCAAAAATTGGTTGGCACTATTGAAAAGTGGGTGAAGGTTAGTGTGCACATCTACCGCACAGGTATATCCAAGTTTAAAGCCGGGTAAGAACATCTACGAATTTTTCTGCGGCGGATTTTCATCCATTTCGATGCCAAAATTAAACTGTTTGTGAGTATCAGAATTATACCGTGCACAGCTCACAAAAAATAAAAGAAAAATTTACTGGAGTGTCACCGCCGAATTTAGATGACCGCAAACTTCCGAAAATAGATGTTTTTGAAAAAAAGTCGGGCGCAGTGACGGCAATATGTTGCAGGGACGGCAATATGTTGAGACCCGAAAATTCTCAAGGCAGTTTTCAAAGCGATTTTATAATGAAACAATGATAATGAGTTAATATATTCGCCCTTTAATACAACTAAAGGCACAAATCATATTATCTGTGTGTATTTTTTTTCGTTTCAAATAATGCAAATGGTAATAAGAAGTCATTACCAGGTAATGTTTATTGTAAAGATTTGTACTTACTGAGTTTTCTACTTGGTAGTTTTTGTGGGCTTCAATCCTTAACTAAGATATAGTTCCATGCATAATGTTCGGGAGCCTCCTTTCATGCATGACTATAAAGCTACAGGTTTGGAAGAAGCAACAGTGTGAAAAGGCAGACTCACTAAGACACTCTAGTTTGCTTTGATACAAAGAAAGCTAATGCATACCTAGTCCATTATGTGAAACAATTTGAAACGTCACAAATAGCTTCCGGTATTGGCTATTGACGACAATAGCCCGGTCGGTTAGCTTCGTAACAAAGCTAGAACCAAATTGTGATTCTGCCTATCCAGCAGATCAGAACGAACTAGTGCTGAAAAGAGTTTGCATTAACTCCTACTCCTATTTATCGTCCTAGCACGGCCTGCCTTCCCCTCCGACAGTAAGCCGACATCAACAAACAAAAAATATATCGGATTTTAAGAGCGACAATAGGATGTGAGAATGTTTAAGATCTAATCGAGACCATACCTGCCTACATCAAAGCTCATTTTAGAGGTGGCAATGGTGTATATTTCTCTAGAGTCTACAAAGGTCGGAAGTACTTTGTGAGTTTTAGTTTCCTATTGAGTCACTGTGGTCCTATACCCAAGTCTGATGAATGTTAAATTGGTGATTAAACGAAATTTGAATTCATAGCCTGCAGTGTGTGTAAAATACCCGTTTTTAAGTTTTTTTTAGGAAAAGCATAAAAAGAATATAATTTATTACGCTTTTTTAAGTATCGAAAATACAAAAAAAAAATGTCCATTTCCGTTAGATTTTAAATGAAATACAAATGAGATAGAAATGATACTGCGCTATGAAGATTGCTCTTCGCACAGATCGAAGACTAAACACAAAGGGTACTTCTCATTAATCATAATGAGACACCCGTATAAGTCCTTTGATTTGTAACCGAGGTAATCGTTGCCAAAGAAAAACCTAGGCGATTTTAGAAACAGCTGTAAAGTCTGCCAGGCAACCGTAGCCAATACATTTCACCATTTTTTTTAGTTGATTCTGAAAAAGAAACAACAAAAAGGTCTCGAACCAGAATAAAAACTGTTCAAGTCATAATAATGATAAAGACCAAATAAATGTAAACAAATACATGTTTATTACGAACATTTCAAAAATTCTTATAAAGACTTCTCCAAAAAATGTTTTTAACAAAAATAAATATATCGAGCCCTTTCCGCGAAAAAGACGTAAGGGTCATTTCGGTCTTTAATCTCAAATATTTAATATTTATGAAGATATAGGGGAAAACACAATGGTATCCAAATTCTCCAGGCGAATTAGACAAAAAACAAAAACATTTTTGTAGAATTTTCTTTTTGGCACTTACGACTCTTTTGCGGTTAGGGCTCGATACGATATCCTACATGAGTGACTCGCAGTGTAACAGAACAAATATTTTACATACTCATAATACTCGTGTTATGATGGCAACAGTGTCGAAGCTATCGCGATGAGATTGAACGTGATCGAAACTTATTTATTGGAATTAAAAACAAATTGTTTTTGAAAAAGTTTAATGGCAATTTTAACCTTTCAGTCATTAATAAATGAGCGCTCGTATATGGGAGTAATAAATTAAAATTCCAAGTTCCAAACAGAAAGAATCATATGCGCTCCCTACACTACTACTACCACATATGATAATGCTTCTGCATTCATAATAACAAAAATAGTTTAGAATTTATGAAACCGATTTAATGAATAATAAATACGTAGATCAGCAACAACATCATTTACGTATATATGGGCTAATGGGTCTTGTTTTAGGGTTTTCATAATTTTAACTTCACTTTCTCCCATACTATAACAAAATCACCACTTTTTGAATTGAGTTGTGAATTGAATTCGATAGTAACATGTTGTCTCATACCAATGCTACGTAGGGTACACATTATGTTCGCTGTTAATGACCGGGCAATAAATTATTAACATTATCATTTTTCGTGGCTTCTCCAATTAATAAATCCTGATCAGCATAATTAATGTACATTTGAGCTGTTGCTTTCAAATTGTATTTTTCGTCTCGTTTCATTGATTTTCGTGTGGTTGATTTGATTGAAACGATTTCGCTTAATCAATGAAATTGTGAATTCAATGAATGAAAAGCAATTATGAAATCTCAAATATGGCCACCGTAGAGGAAATGCTAAATGGAGACAAATCAACTGACAATAATTTCACATAAAAAGCTCCAGAAGATGGAAAATACGATTCCGCACAAAGTGTTTAGCGGAAAGTGAATGGAAAGGCCACGACAAGCTATTAATAAAAGTCTAAACTTCGTGAGAAATCAAACTAACAATTCCCATTGTAAAAAGTAGACAAAGTCTGTCAGCACGCACGTCACATTGAAAGAGCAGTGAATAACTCATTTGGAGATTTTAGGAGGGATGGCTTTCACGCCATCGGCTTGTCATGGGAATATTTCGTAAATTAGGCTAAGAAATATAAGGAATATTTCATACGGTCAAAAGTAATCAGATCCAACAAAAGCTATTACAAAAGTCCCACTACATCTCATTAAGGAACAAGGATGAACTGCTCTCAAATCTTTTACTCACTGACCGGGATCTACTGTTTAGTTCCGGCTACTGCATTTAATAGAGAATTTTTTAGTTGGTTTAGAGATAAACCACTTACTCGTAAAATCGCCGGTATTCACGCTAAAAAATTGTTAGATTTTCTTGCCCGGAGTTGAACCTGAGTTTACTGGCATGGGAGTCGTGCACACTATCATCATAGCCCAACGGCCCTCAGTACGCGTATACCCTTCCTTTTTATCAGAGCCCAACAATCGAAATCTAGCAAAGACTTTGGCACAGTTTTTACAATGTACAGCTTTTACAAATGTTAAAGTAAAAAAAAAACTGAAATGATGCTGAAAGTTCAACTAGAAGTTTAATAGTCCTCCTTCTGGCGTGCGCAGATGACATAGACATCATGAGCAGAATTGTAAGATCTGAGACTGCTCCCTGTGCTAGTATAGAGTCGGAGTCGGAAAGTTTTGGACAAAAAGAAGCTGGCGATTCTACTGTATGCGCTTACACTAGCAGAGAGACGCTATGTGCGTGGATGTAAATACCCCAGCATATAAAACTCGACGTCGAGAAGGGGCCGACCGGGACACCTGTAGAGAGTCCAAGTCCAGCAGTACCTAAGGAAACTTGGTATTACCCACTGGAAGTCACGCGCACAAGATAAAAGTGTATGGAATTCTAACCTGATCAAGGCTTAAGTCCTTTTAAGGACTTTGCGGTTTTCCCGTCAAATCTAGCGCTTTTTAAATGGATAGTGGGGTTTTCAAATCATTTGGGGGTTAATTTTTAGTTATTTTTCGATATGGGGCAGTAAATATTTTTTTTTGCATGCAATACGAGTATGCTGGGCCTGGCCATAAACTATGCAATTGCCTATAGTGCTGTAGGGATGTCATATAAAAAGGGGAGCATTTAATTGTTTACAAAAAAAGTTTGCAAATAAAAATTCCTATTTATTCCTGATCTTAATTGAGAGATTATTATGCTAAGCATGCATTTTTTTTAAAAGGTTCTCAGAACTAATCATCCAACCAAACGGCACTATTTGAGTGCGTCTTAAGTAGATGAAAATATAACTACAAAAAGATATAGAGAAGTTTATTAGAGCTTGCAAGGTGGATGACCTGAGATATGCATCTTGTCACACTAAGCCCAAGCAGAACGGATGATAAAAGTTGGGACTTACAAAAAAGCATAGCTCTTTCTCCTACATAAATTTGCTTTTTTGATTTGGTAAAATTGGTGCATTAAAAAGGTAGCTTGAAACTTTATTACTTATCTGAAAACATACTCATTTCTGCCGTAGGAATTAAGAGACAATAAAATTGATTAAGAGTTTTTGTAATTTTATGTTTTCCATATGTTTTCCGGTTAATCCCTTTCAATGTATTCTAAAATTATAAAAGTTGGTTTTCCTTTTTTCTGTCTATGGCGCTAAAAAAAATCAGATGACATTGAGCCGCCCCTGTAGATATGAAGAAAGCTTCTCTCCACAAAAATATAAAAAATATTTTGCAAAATGTGCAGGAGCTATTAGAGGGCAGATTAAATGGTTCAGCGGAGAAATATTAATGGAAAGAGGGTAAACGAAATGTAATAGATAAAAATGATTAATTTATGAACCCACAAAAAATGCAAAGGACTATTTGGGACTCTGACTAGCTGATCTTAAGCACATAAATCGTTTAGAAATTTGCAATTTTCCAAGTTAAAAATTGTTATCTAATATTAATTATAAAATTAATAGGAATTTCTCTTTTTATGCATTGGAACTTTTAATTTCGATATGAAATATTTTTACAGAGAATATGAACTATTTTTTTTAAATATTTAAAGAATTTTTATAGAAGTTATGAATTTTTATCATAGAAATTATTAAATATTTTTCATAAAAAACTAAATATAATTTAAATAAAGGGTGGTTAAATTGTAAGGGCCGATGTTGAATGTGAACCACACATAAACGTCAAGTAATTTCTGCATTTCATTTGATATTTCTCAATTTCAGACTAACTCAATTTGAACCATGGAAAGATACACAAGCGAGCAACGCGATAAAGTTATTCAGGCTAATTATGAAAATGGGCGTTCGAATCAAAACGCATATCGTGAAAATCATCTTCAGTGATGAGTCACATTTTCACCACAGTGGATTCGCCAATAAGCAGAATTGCCGCATTTGGGAGAATGATAATCCAAAAGCGATTGTCGAAAAAACAATGCACCCACAAAGAGTGACTGTTTGGTGCGGTTTATGGGCTGGCGACATCATCGGGCCGTATTTTTTCTAAAATGAGGCCGGTCAGGCAGTTACTGTGAATAGCGTTCGCTATCGTGAGATGATAACAAAATTTTTATGGCCGAAATTTGAAGATATGGACGATATTTGGTTTCAACAGGACAGTGCCACTTGCAACACAGCTAACGAAACAATGGCTCTTTGCGTGTTATGTCACGTCGTGGCGATGTTAATTGGCCGCCAAGATCATGTTATTTGACACCGTCGGACTTCTTCCTTCGGGGTTATTTGAAAGAAAAGGTGTACGTCGATAAGCCAGCAATACTTCAAGAGCTAAAGGATGAGATAATTCGGCACAGCGTCATCGAAAATTTGGACCATCGGATGGAGCTGTGCCGCCGAGGTCGCGACGGCCATTTGACCGATAATTTTATCCATACATAATTATTCCATACATTATCATCATAAAAAGAAATGACAATAATTTCCTAAATAATTTGAGTTTTATTCAAAATCAACATGGGCATTTAATATAAACCCACCCTTTAGAAATAATTATTCCTAGAAAAATACAAAATATATTTTGTATAAAAAGATATGAAGAATTTTTTTTTAGAAAATACTCGTATTAAATAATTCTCATACATAATATTAATTATTTTTTTATATTTTAGAAAGTGTAAAATGTTTCCTCGGGAAATATACAATATTGTCCACCGAAAACATGGAATATCTTCCACAGAAATGTGAAACACTTTTAATATACAAAATGATATGCATATCGAAGATAATATGTAGTTATATAGAAAATAATCTTTAATAAAAAAGTATATATTATTAAACAGTTCAAAAAAAAGATACAAAACAAATCATAAAATGTTTTGTAAGATTTCAAAACAAACTCAATTCCTTTCTTTGCCAAATGTTTCAATATTATATTGAAACCCAGAAATATTAAAATTATATTTCCTATTTCTGTTATAAGTTTGAGCGACTGAAATTTAAATGTCTTGAAAATCATTACTGATGATGGTGATAAAATACACTCAACAAAATGTTTCGAAATTAGTTCCTACACCCAATACAATTATTTTCTCAAGTCGCAGTTGCCGAGCGTGCGTACCGCGCACTATTTTCTTCTCTTGGATCAAATCAATGTCACTTGTCCGCGAGATAACGAACGCGGCAAATATTTCGCATAGTCTAAATGCCGGCAAATGAAGACATCAGCATGAAAACATGATTTAGTTTTTCTTTTGTTTAATTGTTATGTATATAAAAATGAGATGATGACTTAAGTTAAATCAAACAACAAACAAAATGCGCTTCGAATTCATCAATTAAAATCACATTAAAGCATGTCAACCCAAAAGCCAAAACGAAAGAATCGACAATTTAAAATAAATAATATCAAATAAAATATGAAAAGAATAAAGGAGAGAGAAAATCAAACAATAATTACCTGTATACTGTGAATTGATTGAACTCAAATTGTCATCGCTTTCACGACTCATGCTGTCTGTATCTGAAAGATAGCGTGAAAAAAAAAAGAAAAAGAACGCAAAAATGCAAACAATAAGCAAAAGACATAACAAACGTGCAAACAAACAAAACAGCATAAATGCTAAAAGAATAAATTAAATAATTCAAGTGTTCAAAAAGAAAATATATAATCGAAACAGAAGAACAACAGCTACCCGCATTCACTCAAAACACAATTATAGAACAAGTAAAAACGTCATTCCTTCCCTGTCCCTTCGCAACTAGAGCGCATAAATGGTACGTTTTTTGGCTCCATTTGGGCCCATGCGTTTGCCCCTAATCACAGGCTGAACTTAAAAGTTACTCTATATTTAAATTGCTTTTATTTAAGTCATATATATCCATTTGGACTATTTATCATCCGTTTTGACCCTACGAACCAAAAAGTCCAGCAAATAAGCCTTTTTTAAGGTAGTTAGTGCGCCCCAACTAACAGTACCCATTTGAACCATTGTCCGTCCAAAGAAAAATATTGTTTGCTAAGCAAATACTCAAAAAAATACCTGATGTCGAGGTACCTTAAGTCCCTTAATGGGGATTTTTTGACCCTTAGCCCGATTTCGCCCATTTTTATTCCAAGCACCAACAAGCCATCATAATGCAAAATTTCAGGATCCTAGGTTGATTAGTTTGACCGCTATCGTGCTTTCAATGCACACGGACGGATGGGCACACAGACGCACGGACGGACATGGCTACATTGTCTTAGAATTTTATGACGATCGGCAATACATATTTTATATACGTTATGGAGTATTCGATCAATATTTCCTGGTGTTGCAAACGAAATGACAAAGAGGAAACAAATTCGGTACTTTCCCATCTTAAGTGGGTTTATTCTAGAGAAAGGAAACTTGTTCAGATCGCATGTCGAACTGTTTAACTTACAACTAAAATCAAAAATAGCAATCCCATTTGACATGCTTGGCAGGCTTTCAATTCAATTAATGATCGACGCACAGAGATCCACAAGAATCTATTGTTTTGGATCAGCCACATCAGCTGGTGCTTTAAAAAAGGCAGGCCATAATAAGCGCAAAAAATGTTTGTGGCTTTATTCTTACCCTCGCATTGCTTGCCATTCAATCAGCGAGTCCTGTCAAGTCGGAGGAGTCCTGTCTCTGTTTTTTATACTCGTATGTGGCAACAGTGGGTTTTTTTTTACAATTTTTCGGCCTTGTATCATTATAATGATTTGACTTAAGGATGTAACGAACGTTCGCGTTCAATGTTGGAATATTTTGATTCGCAGAAAAATATATCAGTATAAGACTGCATACGTACGTTATTGAATACTGAAGAAACAACTGAGTTTATTTTTAAAATACGTATAAATTGGCTCTACTAAACTTTGAATATTGAAAATTTCAATCAAATGTTTCGAAATATTTTAGTACGAGGGCTGCTTTATATAGATCTGGCCTAATAATGAAAATGCGAATATTTATCATCAAAAATGGTTTTATTGATTTTCTGTGTTCTCCAGCATGATTTATGCGCTCAAGCCAATTGTCGAAGCACTTTTCCACTCCGATTGAGACACCTCCAAAACATGGTTTTTGAACGCTTCAACAGCATCTTCTGGCGTCGAAAATCGTTGACCACGCATTTTTTCTTGATGTGTGGGAATAAAAAGAAGTCATTGGGTGCCAAGTCAGGGCTGTACGGCGGATGACCCATCAACTCGACGTTTTGGCCGGTCAAAAGGGCGCTGGTTTGAGCCGAATTGTGAGAGCTCGTATTGTCATGGTGCACAATGATTCGTCTTCTCTTGATCGTTTTTCGAATTTCTCCGAAGACTTCACACAACAATTTGTGGTGTACCACTCAGAATTGACCGTCCTACGTTGCTCAAGCGGAATAGCCGCCACATGACCAGTTATGCCGAAGAAACAGGCGACCATTTGCTTCGAAGTGCTTCTTCCACGAACAACTTTCGTTGGACTTGGCTTGTCTTCGAAGACCCACACGGTCGATTGCTGTTTTGTTACGGGCTCCAATCCAACGCGGAATCCAACGAGAACAAACATTTTTTACGGCCAGGTTTTCATGCAATATCGAATGTATGCTGGTGGAAGAAATGCCCAAGGACGCCTCTATCTCACGGTATGTCATGACGATCTTGCATTATCAGTTCACGCACGGCATCAATGTTCTCTGGCACAACGGCCGTTTTTGGACGACCTTCGTCTTTGAGGGAGCTTCGGCAACGATCGAATTCATTAAACCAGTTTGCTTTAGGATGGTGCTTCATCGCCATACAAAGATTTAAGTTCATCGATGCACTCTCGTCGTGATAATCCACGTCGAAAGTTGTGAAAAATGATCGCACGAAAATGTTCACGAGTTAATTGCATTTTTTCCAAATTGATTTTTTCAAGTCACTGTAAACAACACAAATGACGGTCGTACGTCAAAACGTTCTGAGTACGTTTATGCTAAAAAAAATGTCAAACTTTCCAACGAAAATGTCAGATGGCGCCAGGCAACACTTAGTGATGCCTAGACCAGAAATATATACGAGTATATGTAGTTACCTTAGAACTAAATTTCGGTGATTTCTATATTTCAAATATTTTTGCATTTCGATTAAATAAATTCAATTTGGGTTAAAATTCAAAAGAAAAAAACAAATAATAATTATTCGCATTTGCAAAAGCCAATTTCGCTTTTGCAACATACAAATGCAATATGCGCTTTCGCTAAACCCACTTTCGTTACATCCCTCATTTGAGTAGTTTTGTTCCTGTTCTAGACCATTCATTGTTAGTCCTTTCAAAATCTAAATCCTAAACTAGGTGAAATGAATTGGTTGGCTTGGTCACATCCGACAAGAGTACGCACTCTACCTCGTCGTTAAAAACGAAAAATCTCAATGGAAAACAAATCTTTTCAGTGTGAACTTTAAAATGTACATATTCACATGAAACATTATTCAACGAGAAAAAAAGAAATCGATTGATCTCGGCAGCTAATACTGTCTACCAAGAAAACAAACATTAGAAGTATAAGTACTTCCCAAGGAATCACTTTTGAGAACTTCCAAAGTTGCGATTGGATTTTATAACATGCAAAAGCCACATCAAATGTAATTCTAGTTAAATGTAAACAACGATCTATATTTTGAAATAATGCATAGGGTTACCGAGTTTAGAAACTACAGCTCTAAAAGCCACATATTGCATCCGATTTTGACCCTCTTTCAGACAGAGCATTACGAGTGACCAACACTCATATCTGGTGAAATTTGAACACATCAGTCCATGTTGTCGAATAGCTCCCACACAAAGGTACATGCGTTTTGAGGTTTTGCAGCTCCTCAAAACCAAAATTACACCAAAATTTCAATGTTGATATTTTTGCATAGCCTTCATACAATGGTCCTTTTAGATTTTTAAATCTACATCTTTAGAAGCCACTTTTTATATCCGATTCTTATCAAACTTTGAATGGCGCATTACGAGTGACCAACACAAAGCTCAAACGAAAATGGACCATATCGATCCATGTTTTCGATTAGTTTCCATACAAAGAGCCCTTTCGATTTGAGGCCAAGCAGCTCTAGAAACTAGAAACGTCATGAGCGACCATAATTTAACTGTGTTGAAACTGGACCACATAGACTCATATCGTCTCATAGCCTTTAGCAAAGGTAAATAGCAAAACTTCGCCGATATCTCAATAAATATGACCCTTTGCTAAAATTGACGGGAAAAAACTTTAAATATGCAACCTGTCATTAATGCGAAAGTATAATATTTAATGGAGATAGGCAAAATTAAAAACCATTTGTATTAAGGTTCAATAATGAAAGTGGCCATCCTAAAAGTGATATTTTTAATCAAAGTAATATTGAATTTTCCCACCCATTTTCCATTTGCTGTACTTTCAATTTGTACAACGCAGCTTATAAATTTCATGCCAAGTAACACTTAATGGCTTCAAAGTGATTGCAAGAAGCTTTGGCTCAAATCACTGTGGAACGGACAATTCAAAAGCAGTAAAGCGCGAAAATTAAGCTGCGAATTGCATGCGGTGTCGGTGATGTCAGTACAGCGGCATCACAAGACACTCAGCACGGCCAGCCAATCGATTTGTATGCAAATTAAAGATAACATTATGCAATTTTCGTTAATTAAAGCAGAGTGTTTGTTAAACATATGCAAAAGCTGTTGTGGTCAATTGATTATAGAAGCACTTACTTACCGCACCGTGTATAATGGACCCAAATAATAAATCTCTGAATCCAATTAATATTTCGAAACAAAATATAATGTCAACACTGTAAAGATTATTTATTATCGCGCAACAGATTAACAACTTAATAACGCTTGTGATATACTGCTGCCCCCACTATTCCCCCCTTTACCAATCGGAGAACATCGCGAATGTCTTTTTTTAAATTGTTTTCTATTTTGTCAAATTATTGTAATTATCGTACAAACTAATAATGACCATAAACATGTCCGTATCGGCTATATCCGACGTATTTGCTTGCAAGTGTGTCTAGTGTGCACTTGCCGTGAAATTTCCAAGCCGTGTGGGCTGTTCTATATCGTAATAGCAACAATTGGTCATGCTCGTTGTTGTTGGCGTTTTAATGACATGTAAATCATAGCATCTCTGGAAACGCAATAGAGATGACTTCAAACACTGCCCTAAATGGAATGGAAAGGTGACAGCTTGTGTCTTCTCCGTGCCGCACCATCGGCAGAACCGGAACATCACACCTCTGGATGAAATCATGATAATTGTGAAATTCGTTTTGGCAAATATCATAAATAATACGACGATTATAAAAAATTGGTGTTATTTTTCGGTTTTTATATTGGAGAAAGTCTATCATTATTAGCAAGGCAATAAATTTATTTGATACACTACGTTCTTTCAGAAATGTTATAGTTTTTAGAAGAAGAGATACAGTAGATAGGGGATATCAGGGAGTCAAGATATACCACGAGTTTCTTTCTTATATGGTTTTTTTCTAATAAGAAATTCTTAACGGTTTTAATTACTGACACCGTGTTTAGCAAAAAATTCTTATATGCGTGGTTTTCATATAAAAGCCGTTCTTGTATCCGTTACTAACTGTTCTAACCCGAAAAGTATGTAGACTAGCAAAGAATATGTGACAGCGCAAAGAGAAGGGGACCTAAGGGTAAAAAAAATCAATTTCAATTTTTTACTTTTTTTGATGTGGACAACATCTGAGCATCGAATGAGACCGATCCCATGCCCCGAAAGTGTTCCCCCCCAGAGATATGCGCGTTTTATGAAAGTGAAGTCGACGATTCTTAGCGCAAATAGAAAGTGACCTAATCTTTAAAATGGCTCTCCTGAACAAAACTGGCTTTTAACCTTAGGTCCCTTTCTATTTTGCGCGTCATATAATTACAATGTAGCGTGTTTTAAAAACGTTATATTAAAAATCGCATTTAGAAAAATTCTTTGCAAACTGCGAAAATAGTTGAGCAATTTTTCATAAAACTGATGGAAATAACTTTATAAAAACAATAAAAATATTTAAATATAAAAATTATAGTCATTTTTGTAACATCTTTACGACATATTGTCAAATGTTGAAACTTGAAGAATATTTTATAAATATTTTCTATCAAGCCGAAATGTACTTTATATTTGGTGTAATGAATTCTACCGACCTCAAGCCTAAGTATGGCTCCTTGATCAATTGGCTACCATAAAAGTGATCCGCAAAATGGCTGCCGCATTTGCCCAAGATGGCCAGCACTGTTCTTATGATACAGCAAAGAGATGACAATGAAATTCATATGTGACAGCGCATAGAGATGTAACAGCGCATAGAGAAAGGGAACTAAGAGTAAAAAAAATCAACTTTCATTTTTTTTCTTTTTTTGATGTGGACAACATCTGTGCATCGAATGAGAACGATCCCATGCCCCAAAAGTTTTCCCTCCCAGAGATATGCGCGTTTTATGAAAGTGAAGTCGACGATTCTAAGCGCAAATAGAAAGGGACCTAATCTTTAAAATGGCTCTTCTGAACAAAACTGGTTTTTAACCTTAGGTCCCTTTCTATTTTGCGCGTCACATATATAAAATCACGGTATCTACTTTCAACTCTAAAACTTATTTGATGAAATCAGTGATCGAACAATATATCCCCTTATTTGAAAGGGTCACAAAATTGGCGGCCATTCGAATGTAGTCGTAAATGGCCATATTTGTTTAAAAACCACTGCTGAAAAGGGCTTTGAACAAAGGGTGTGAAGATACATTTATAAGTTAAATTTGTCCGCGACCGAAACACCCTAATGAGCAGCGCGACAGAGCAATTTTGCTGCTCGACTGAGAAATTTCGAAATTCATCTCTTTTTCGTTAAATCCTTGAAATAAAAGATAAACAAAAGACCGAAACACCCTAATGAGCAGCGCGACGGAGAAATTTTGCTGCCAGACTGAGAAATTTCGAAATTCATCTCTTTTTCGTTAAATCCTTGAAATAAAAGATAAACAAAAGACCGAAACACCCTAATGAGCAGCGCGACGGAGAAATTTTGCTGCCCGACTGAGAAATTTCGAAATTCATCTCTTTTTCGTTAAATCCTTGAAATAAAAGATAAAAGTATACAGGTTTATTGATTAATTTGTGAAACGTAATAATATATTAAATAAAAAAACACATAAGATAAAAAACATTTTGCATTGTTTGTATATTAAAACATTTTTTTGTATAACATGTCATTTTTGGAGGCCACTTTAGATGCACTTCCGGTTGAACTTAATCGACCATCGAGATGTCCCTAGATAGGTCTGAGGGAGTAGATCTCGACCTAATTTACCATATATCCTAGACCGATTTCAGATCGGAGATATATGGCGTGCATCTCGACGGTCGATTAAAGTCGACCGGAAGTGGCCCTAAAGGGGCCTCCAATAATGGCGTCCATATTAAAGACATTTAGTGCATGCCATATATCTCCGACCTGAAAACGGTTAATATACAATCAACGCAAAATGTTTTTTATCGTATGTGTTTTTTTATTAAATATATTATTACTCTTCATAAATTCACCAATTAATCTGTATACTTATACTTTTATCAAATATTTCAAGGATTTAACAAAAAGAGATGAATTTCGAAATTTCTCAGTCGAGCAGCAAAAATTTCTGTCGCGCTGCACATTAGGGTGTTTCGGTCGCGGACAAATTTAACTTATAAATATATCTTCACACACTTCATTGAACCTTGGTTACTTTTTATAGTCGCGCCTGTCAAAACACACGGCTAAAAGGTTAGAGCACATCGTTGCTGGGGGTCTAACGATGGTGATGTAGCCTTTAGCGAAACTCCAGTCACTCCTGCTGGCACTACAATATTTGTTGACCTTCTTTTTAAATAACTTTTGGTTTCTATTGAGTGAAATGTTCAGAAGAAACAGTGTCTCAAATATGACGAGTAACTAAGCAGGTACCCAGAATACGAGTATACCAAAATGTGGGCGTGGTCTTTGAGGATCAAAGAAAACAAAATAAAATGGACAAAAGCAAGCTCACTGCTTAAATACAAGCTGCGAGTACTCAATTGCGGAGTCCAATTATACTGTATACACATACTTGTTACAGCGATAAATATCGGGGAGTGCTAAATATCTCGATTCCTTAGATAAGACCTATCCACAGCTGAACCCCGGCCCCAAAGTAGGAACTTTTCAATAAAATAGAATTGGCGCAAATCCAAGAGAAGCATTGGGCCACGTCAATTTTCAAAGTGTGGACCGTTATAAAACCATTAGTCTCATGGCAATCTCTAATTCGTCGATATTTGGGAGATGGAAACAGTTTTCAAACATTTATTTTATTCCCAACAGAAAAAAGACCTGGGACAGGCTTTAATTTACTTTCAAATGATAGGATTGGATTTTATGACGTCCTATAGTCACATTAAATTTAATTATACGGAAGTTATTTGTATCTAATTCGTGAGAAGCTCACTTGATAATGGTGATAATGGAAAATTGTATTCGTAATTTTGAGCAACATTTTCGTAGAAATTTCGTAATTTTTGCTTTATATGTTTTACAAGAATGTAATTAATTCTAATTCTACAAAAGAAAATGATTCGTAATTATTTGAAATAAATGTCTGTGCTTATGCAGACGTAAAAGGGTAATTCTCGTTTATCTGAATACGACTACTGTATAAGTTATTTGATTTGTGGCCGAGAATGCCTAAGAAAACCCATAGTCAATACATTTTACTATTTGTTTACATTCAAGCCATAATAATTATAAAAGACCGAATAAATGTAAACAAAACGAAAAAACTATTTCATGAAAAATTTTTATATTTTTCGTTAAAATTTTTCATAAAAATATATGGACAAATTTAATTTATTTGTTCATTTATTATGAGAGAATTATATGTTTATTGTTGAAACGTGTCAGAAAAAGGATGAATAATATGTAACAGTTTCATTAAAAATAAGAAATATATCATAAAACGTATGAAACATGTTCTTAAAAAATATGAAAAATTCATAAAAAATAAGAAAATCTTTCATTATTTTCTTAAACTTCCAGAATTTTATCCTTAAACCGATTTCGTAATTTTTAAGATTTTTTTTCATATTTCTTGTGACAAGTGTCATATTTCTTAGACAAATTTTCGTTATTAACATGAAATATTTTTTGATTTGAATTCCATATTTACAGTGTGTTGAAGCACGATAGCTGCCGAAAGATTTAATCTAAGATCCCGAACAATTTTTTTGTTAATTTATGGTGGTAAGCTTGGTTTCTGCTTAACAAATCCTAAGTGTTTGGGACGGAAGTGTTTCTAACAGCCAGGGCACAGATATGGACCAATTCTGCTTTAGACCGTAGAATAGTTTTTAAAAAAAGGCAGGTTGATCACAATTATTGTTTCAGATTCCGCCTTTCAAAAATATGTTCCACAAAAACCGGTGTTCTTTTAACTCGGATAAAAGAAGTTTGTCATAAAACCCATAAAAAAGTCTTCGTATGTTCGAAAAAAAAATATTTTTCGTTTGTTTAAAAAGTGCAGTCTTACCATTCTTTACCAAATGGTTGCATGAAACGCGTATCTCATTTCCTGCGCTCACACCAGTCTGCGGTTTAAAATGTACTCCTTTAAAAAAGCTTATGTTGATGATGATCTACAGTGTTGTATTTTCCAACACACTTATACCAAATTAAGCGCGTACACTCAAAATGTGAGCAAAAACGCCATTGCAATTGTTTAGACTGAGAGTGTTTACAAAAAGTATTTAATTTTTGCTGCAGTGTTGCACTTAAATCTGTTCGATTCTTGGCAGTAAAGTATGGTATTTTGAAAGGGTGGATGTTACATTTCCTAAATGTTGCGCCAGCAAAGGGTAACATTCTTTTGGCACACGAAATCACCTCTATCTCATCTTAAATGCATGATAAGCGACAACATAAGGAAGGATTAACTCCTTTTTACATTCAAGAACTATACATTCTTCGATTTTTTTTATAATACTTCAAACCAATATCCGCCATATTATTCACAGCCAGTAGAACGAAAATTAATTCCAGTGAGCCCCGCTAATATACAGTTGTTTTCAAAATTTCGCACTTTGTCATCGAAAACATTTTGGAAAGAAGTGGTTAACAATAGCCAAACACTCTAATTGAAATTCGGACAACGCAGATGATGTGTCTAGACTGGAAAGGAGAAACTGCGTCAAGCCAATTGTTTATAAGTACATACAGGGTGTGAAAGAGTCCACTGTTGCCAAAATGTATTGATTTGAATATTAGACGATAATTTAGAATTTTTAAATCGAATAGAGTTTTGCAGATTTCCAGTTAATTAAGCCTTGCATTAAAAGCGGCAAGATTCTCACTTTCCCCGAAGGCGGATGGTTGCAGACTCCAGATAGGAGTGTCCCACTTTTGTAAAAGCTTTTCTACTGTAGATGGTTTAAATCTGGTTGAGAATAATGAATGCCTTGTAAAAACATTCCAAGATTGAAAATAAGTGCCTCGCCAGGACTGTTCCATACGCAAGCTTTTATATCTGCAACAAGTCAAGTCTTGTGCAAACAGCCAGAGCGGCAAAGACAAAAAGTAGAAGATGATTTCATTTGCCAGCTTATAAAGTCTTCAGAGTGCCTGGTATTTATGCTAAACCCTTACTGTCATCTTAAACAAACTCTGCAAAATATGACACCTTTACGAAATAATTGTAATCACTGGGAGTTACATCTTTCATAATCCATTTCCGAATAATCATCAACTGTCAGTACAAAACCAGTACGTCTACACCTACTTGTTTTTGGTGTCACATTTGACAACGCGCGCTGGCTTAGTGGCGGTGGTGGCGGGCTGGTCGGTCTTATGATGTCTTAATATGCCACGCTTAAAAAACACATCGGATAAACTTGTTTGTTGTTTTATAAGAACGAAATCTTTAAAAATTACTTGTAACAATACAGAAGATGAATAAAAAATACGAGTATACAAGTTTCGGCGTAAATAATTAAAATAAAAAATAATGTTATTGCGATGCGATGGACGGCTGATAAGTGTCGAATTTCTTAAGAGTGGCAAAGTGACTTTTATTTTTACAAAAAAATACCAAAAAAAAAACAAGCAGTCAGTGCCTGCCGCCAGTCTTTGAGCCCGCTGTTTTCTTAGCAATTATTTCGTCTCGGCTCTTATGTTTGTTTGTTTGTTGACATGAATACTTAATACTCGAAATAACATCATCTCATTTAAATTTTCATTTCGAGTCTTGTTTCAGGTTGTGCTGTTAACAATTACGAGCATTAAGCAAACAATTAAGACGCAAAGTAAAACGATGCAGGGACGGACGGACGCATGGTGATCAACAAGAAGCTACAGGCAATTAGTGACGCTAACTAAAAACAACAACAACAAAACAGGGTAAACACAGTCGAAACCCGAAACAAATTGAGAATGGCTAACAAGACAAACGAGACAAAGACACCAGCATTCAGGCGGCATTCATTTGAGCCGGATTATTTGGAGCTATAATTGAAATGTCATATTAACCCACAAAATACCCGCTGGCACGTACATTTGCAACCGATTCCGATATTTTCAGAAGGCCAAAGGTCTGGCAAACTTAGTTTGCCTACATTTCCACTCAAAGCGACGTTCGGTTCGCATCGATAAACATTTCCCATTGACATGTAAAATTTTACACACATTTTCTAATGACAGAGTAAACTTCGGATGGACTTGACATATTTGAATCACTTGAGACGATAGACGACGAACAACAGTTGCGGGCAACATAGGTAGGGGTTTCTAAGCCTTAGCGAACAAAAACATTGTCAATGGGCTAGACTTTGGACTTACATTTGGCTGTGTGCCAATTTACGTTCGACAGCGTTAGAATTGCGTTTCGTCACTTAGGGTATTTTTACATGAGCTCCCCTTTTCATATTTCTAACTAGGCTAATGTGATCATAATTAAGGCACTAAATGCCACAAACTATCAATTCGCCATGAGAATGTGTATACGGGCTATAGGAAACAATTGCATGATGTTTGTTGAGAATCGATTTTGAACACAATTGCAAAAACCAGCGACAGCGACCACCCAAAATACGAGTGAATTTTAATAATTCCATGACTTTTCGAATAAAACACAGTTTTTATGGAAAAAAATATTTTTCAACATAACCTCCTTTTCGCTCAATACACTTAGTCCAACGTTTCTCCAATTTTTGTACCCTTCCAAAAATAGGATTTTTCGAGGTCCATAAAATAGGAATTTTTTCGATCAATAATTTAATCGTTGGAGCAAAATCTCTTTCCAACTAGCCATTTCTTAAGGTTGGAAATAGAAAATAATCAATCCGGAGAATATGGCGGATGTGGTACCAATTCGTAACCCAATTCATGCAAAATTGCCATTGAGACTGCACACATGTAAACCCGTGCATAATCATGATGAAAAATAACCTTTTTCTTGGATACATGGGATCGTTTTTTTAAATTCTCGTTAAATAATATCCGCCGTTCATTGTTTTTCCCTTTTGAAGGTAATCGATGTGGATTATCCAGCGTGCATCCAAAAAAAATGTTACCATCACCTTATTGGCCGACAAAGTCACCTTGGCCTTCTTCGGAGCCGGTTCACCCGGAGAAACCAATTGTTTAGACGGCTGCTTGGTCTCCGGAGTGTTGTAATGGATCCATGTTTCATCCACAGTTACAAAACGCCACAAAAACTCATTGGAATTGCGGTAAAACAAGTCAAAACAATCCGTTGAAGTTGTCACACGATAACGTTTATGGTCAATTGCGAGCAAACGCGGCAGACATCTTGCAGACAGCTTTCTTAAACCCAAATGATCATGTAAAATCGAAACCACACTGCCATATAAAATGCATATGGCATCAACAATCTCACGCACTTTTATTCTTCAATCGGCCAACACCACGTCTAGGGTTTTTTCGGTTGTATTGAACTCAATTGGCCGCCCAGAACGTTTAGCGTCATTTGTTTTTGTGCGGCCACAATGAAAGTCAGTAAACCACTATTTTACTATTGAAATCGTTGGTGCAGAGTCCTCATAGTTTTTATCAAGGTTTGATTGACGGGTTTTTTTCCGCAAAAAATAATGTTTAATGAGCGAAATTCACTTCTTTTCAGTTTTTAACAACAACCACAAGGTTGTATGTTTTAAACAGCTGTTAAACACAAACTTAATAACGGAACTCTTTCATAATTTGACAGTAGTCGATTAACAAATGGTACTTGATGGCACAAATACATTGCCGGCTGATTCGATTCTCTTGATATATCGTATTGAGACTTCTTTCCCTCACGCTAAAATCTATCGAAAAATCGATGGCCCATTATCGACATATTTTTGTCCTTAAAAATCGGCCCACCCTAATGAAAATATTTATTTTGTGGTGCTTTACGTTCAAGTGGTTTAAAAAAAATAAGTTCACTCTACGACAGTACGTTATTTTTAATTCCAACTAATATTTAACATTTATTTTATTGTTTTCGCACAACCGGAAGTTCGAAAGCGCATGGGGAAGAAACCCCCTTTTAGTGTGAACTGGCCTTACAAAGGAATCTTATCTTTATTGGTCCGATTTGGATCATTGGCAATAAAACCGGACTACAACAGCAGCATAGTCTTTAGCAGACAGAAGAATATAGTTAAATTGCCTGAGACTTTGTATATATATACGAGGTTTGTTATATATATTTCTGGCCTAGCCAACACTATGTATTGCCTGGCGCCATCTGACATTCCCATTGGAAAGTTTGACATTTTTTAGCATGAATGTTTTGACGTACGACCATCATTTGTGTTGTTTACAGTGTCTTGAAAACATCAATTTAGCAAAAAATGGAATTAACTCGTGAACATTTTCGTGCGATCATTTTTCAGTACTTTCGACGACAAACGTGCATCGATAAACTTAAATTATTGTATGGCGATGAAGCAACATCCTATAGCACTGAGAAAAACTGGTTTAATGAATTCAATCGTGGCCGACGCTCGCTCAAATAAGGTCGTCCAAAAACGGTCGTTGTGCCAGAGAACATTGATGCCATGCGTGAACTGATAATGCAAGATCGTCATGTGACATACCGTGAGATAGAGGCATCCTTGGGATTTCTTCCACCAGCATACGTTCGACATTGCACGAACACCTAAGCGTAAAAAAGGTTTGTTCTCGTTGGATCCCGCACAATTTGACAATCGCTCAAAAAAAGGCTCGTGTCGAGTGGTGCAAAGAATTTTTGAAAAAATACGATCGCGGTGCTTCAAAAGACGTTTATAAGATCGTCACAGGTGACGAATCATGGATCTAAGCGTATGAGCCCCTAACAAAACAGCAATTGACCGTGTGGGTCTTAGAAGACGAGCCAAATCCAACGAAAGGTGTTCGTGGAAGAAGCACTTCGAAACAATTGGTCGCCTGTTGCTTTGGCAAAACTGGTCATGTGGCGACATGTTCCGCTTGAAGACGAATCATTGTGCACCGTGAAAATGCGAGCTCTCACACATCGGCTCAAACCAGCGCCTTTTTGACCGGCCAAAACGTCGAATTGATGGGTCATCCGCCGTAGAGCCCTGACTTGGCACCCAATGAATTCTTTTTATTCCCGCACATAAAGAAAAAAATGCGTGGTCAACGATTTTCGTCGCCAGAAGACGCTGTTGAAGCTTCCAAACCCCATGTTTTGAAGGTGTCTCAATCGGAGTAGAAAAAGTGCTTCGACAATTGGTTTGAGCGCACGCAAAAGTGTATAAATCATGCTGGAGAAAACTTTGAGAAACAAAACCATTTTTGATGATAAATATTCGTATTTTCATTATTGGGCCAGAAATAAATAGCAGCCCTCGTATATATGGTCCTAGATCACGAAAAACATTTCAAGGTGTTACAAAAGAACTGACTATACTGATGTTGACTCCTTCCCCTGTAAGAGGGTGTATAAAATGATGAAGTAAAACAAAATAAAACATCAGCAGTATTCAAATTAGAAACTTTAAATAACATAATTACATTTTTAGTATCGTTTCCATATTTTGCTACTTTTAATAATTCTGGCATCATTATTGAAGTATTGTATCACATGATAGTAATAAATTCTACTAAAGCTTGACAACAAGAACAGGAATCGCTAGAATCGCTTCCAATTTTGATAAATGCTTAAAGACAGCCCAAAATATCGATCTGGCAAATTGATTTCGATTATCCTTTACATCCTTTACTAGGAGTAATTTATTTCAAAGCTGAAGCCGGCAGTTAATCATCGAAGGTCCATATCCGACATATGTGTATCGGTTTATGATTTAATCATATTATGATTGCATCACGTTCACTTAGTGTTCCGAAATAATCATATGATGTCGAATTAAAACGAAAATTATCAAAGAGTTTAATATCTCGTTAGATCTCAAAGTAATCTGATTGCCCTAGGAGTAAAACGAAATCTAGTGCAGTGGTCGGCACAAAGAGAGCGGGTAGAATAGTGAATGCATTTCAGTAGAGTATAATATTGTTCGATTGTGTCAGCATCCCATCTTTATTGTATTCAATAAATCAGCATAGCATAGCGATTGTGTCAGCATGGCATAGAGTATTAAACGGCGACTGTTAGTATCCCTAACGAAATTGTACTCTATTGGTACATGTTTCCCAAAAGCCTTCATGACCTTGTTTTCATATTGCCCCACAGAAGGGTCTCTCGCGAGTTGAGGTTTTCAAACTTATAATTAAGTATTACCGGTGAAGTTGAAGCATGTCAGTCTATATACAAATATATCTCCCCATCTTATAAGGTTTCTACAAAATTAGGATCGATCCAAAGATACTTTGGTAAGCACTTGCAAAAGTTTCCAACGCATTGACTTAACGAATATACCTATCGACTTTCAACTCTCTCCACGAATCGGTTACACCCAAAAAGTTTCGACAAAAAAATGGCAAGATCAGATATTTTTCATGTATACGCTTGTACAGGTAATCGTGCGCTATGTATGCCGATATGAACGCCAGTGTGAATACTTCATGTTTTTGTTTATTTTTTGTGCAAATGTTTTTTTTTGCTTGCTATTTAAATATTTTAAAAATAATAACATTTCTGAGCTCATCAGAAATGGTGCTTTGCTGTTTTCACCACTTGAGTGTCAGCATATCCAAATATGGACAAGTCGATGATACAACTTCAATTGCGAGAAGAGGGATAAGCCCCAAATCCGATTTGGCTCAATTGAAAAAAGTAATTTCGATTTTGACTATGTTTTATTCTTAAAATTGTCCCAAATATTAAAGAAGGGTTTCCAAGTATGACAACTGCTGTCATTATCAAACTATTATTATTTTTGAGTAAATGTGAAATTGACAAATTTAAAAACTCGTATACAAAATGTGATAGTTTCTTTTTTTCTGAGTTTTAATACCTTTGATGTGATCAAACTCAGAGCAATATCAGCTCTCTTTGATATTGTCGGCTACTGTTCTAGATTTTATTTGGCCATAGAAAGACCTCTAGGGCTAAATAAGTGAAATTCGAGTAGTTAGAGGTTGTTGATACATCAGCCTCATAACAATGAAAAGAATTGCAGAATTGCATTGCAATAAAATCTATGTAGACAACCGAACACATTATCTGTCTCTCAGAAGCCACATGTCACGATGATATGTCAAATACTTCTGCCTCGAGAGACCTGGCAACAGTAGCCAGTCCCCGGCAACAGCAATGTGAAAGTCCGACGCTAAAAATATAGCTAGTTGTTCTTACCCGGATTTGAGCCTGGACACCATCCCATCACACCACGGCGATCCCGGGGTAATAATAGAACCCCTATACGATCGAATAGGGCTTAATCAATTCAATTGACACCGTCATTAAGTAAGTTTGGCTTATTGCGGGCCTAAATTCATGGCGCGAGAATTAAAACCGGGCGATCAAGACAGCGACGTGAATTCGATAGTTGAGCACTGAAAATGTAGGCCGCAGATCTCAATTTGTAACACTGTA
This sequence comes from Hydrotaea diabolus, assembly GCA_963513945.1. Lineage (NCBI taxonomy): Eukaryota > Metazoa > Arthropoda > Insecta > Diptera > Muscidae > Hydrotaea > Hydrotaea diabolus. The sequence goes on from OY740717.1 coordinate 110,564,455, forward strand.
TGACAAATTTAAGCTTTTGGTTGCACACATGAAAAAAATTAGTATATTCTGAAAGAGGAGGAAAAAATAAAATACACGTGTATCCCACTTTTTCTGCATCAATTCGTATATTTGCAAAAAATGTATGGATATGGACTTGTATGTTAATACAAAATATGTCTATATAAGTGGTTTTTAACCAAATATATATTCACATTTTTCGCGAAAATACGAATTGATCTAGAAAAACTGGGACACACGGGTAGTTTATTTTTCGACGTAGATTCCGAATATATAGGTCTTCTTCATGTGTGCAAAAGCGTGTTGAACGGTGTAATAAAAGATCTTCTTCTTCTTGGAAGAGACAAATTTTTGTCACAGCACATATACGAGTACATACTTATAATTATGCATGAGAGTAAAAAAATGTTATTGAGTGAATCGCATTCATTGCGTCTCCAAATATTTACTTCAGAAAAGACATTCCAACGTATTTTTAGGAATTTGTCAGATATATTTGAAGGATTTGCCTTAATTCGTGATCTGTCCGATTTCCAAAATTTTTAATACCAACTGATCTCCAAATAAATACATTGTAGAACACCTCAGATCTTTTCGTTAAAATCTTGTGCTCTCAACAGAAAGACATTTAAAATTTTAGAAATCTATACTGGGACCCTTTAAAGTGTCCCAGATTAGTATTTCAATATGTTACAAATAGATGGATAAAAAAAATTACATACCCTGCCTATGGTGCCCAAAAAACCCTGAATAATTTGACTGAAATTTTAAAATTGGGATTTTGAATCAATACTTGTTTGTTCTCGGGCATTTATATGCTTCTAGAGGGAGTTCTAATATATCATATTTCTCAAGGCTTAAATTTTTTTGTATATGAAAAAACATCTAAAAATGTTCATCGTTGGTCATTTGAGTTCTTGTTCAGACAATACTTTTCCATTTAAAAAAGAACCTTTTGTAGATGACACTGACACATGTTTTTCTACGTGTATTTTTGCTGATTATTAAGTGTGAAGCAGCGCAGACAAATATCCAAAATATGGTTTTGCCTTGCGGCTGTGTCATTGGACGCAAACTCATTTTAATACGACCAAACAAAACAAAAGGCAAAAAACGAAAGTTGATTGGCGATTTATTTAATACTTTTGTCACCATTTCCTCTTCCACCCTTGTGTGCTTTGTGAGCGCGCGCGACAGTTTCTCGACGGTTTCTTTTCTGTCAACGGCAGCACATCGAGAATTTCACTTCGCCCCACTAACGAGTCACGAACCACCGATCTAAGGTGACAGTTTCAGGCAATTGATCGGTGGCAACCGATCGCAATGGAAGCGATGACAGTAAAAGCTGATCCATTTCGGTTTTCTGCGGCCACAAAGAAAGGTCAGCGACTGCCTATGTCTGTCTTTCTGCCTCCTCCAGGTAGCGGGTGTAATGGATACTGGATATGAGCTATTGGCGCGTTTCACTTTTTCCTTTGCTCTATCGCTCCGCCGTCTTCTTTGTGTTCGCGCCCAGTCAAGTACATCAACAACTCATTGTGCGTCCATCGATCCATGTCTGGCACAAGCTTCAAAGCCCTCCCCATTCATCCCCTCTGGTGAGTTTTTACGGTAATTGTGGGGTTTTGTGGTTAATTTTCTTTTTCTTTCGCTCGAATTTCATGCAGAAAAACGTACAACAGCAGCCACAAAAACAACAACAGCGAAATTAGCAATTTTCTGCGTTTTGTTTTTTCAACGCACATCGCACAATTCCTTATCGTCGGAGCTGTTTGCTTGGTCGGAATTACTATGGCCGATTACAAATGCAAACTCTAATACATACAGACGAGTATGTGTGTATAGGTGTGTACCTTTGGCTGAAACTACACAGCAGCGGAAAGTGGTCAGGGCAGTCGGAAGGCCTTGCCTCCATCAGCAATTCTTCATTGAAATTAACACAAAATGTCCGAGGAGAAAGAGGATTGCGAATATAGCCAGATCCAGCCCTATATGGGACTTGAAAAGAAACGCTCGTTCTTTAGCCGTTAATGTGATCTTTTTAAAGGGGCGTGGCGCCGCCACTTTTTCCCTTGGGTGTGTTTCGTTGTATGCCAATATTTATTTTCCGAACATCATCTCAAATTTTTCATGAGATGCGTTGCCACGCCCCTTCTCCAAGTTGATAGTGTTAATATACGTGACAGCGCATAGAGAAAGGGAACTAAGGGTAAAAAAATCAATTTTAATTTTTTTTCTTTTTTGATGTGGACAACATCTGAGCATCGAATGAGACCGATCCCATGCCCCAAAAGTGTTGCCTCCCAGAGATATGCGCGTTTTATGAAAGTGAAGTCGACGATTCTAAGCGCAAATAGAAAGGGACCTAGTCTTAAAAATGGCTCTCCTGAACAAAACTTTTCATCAACTTTTTACATTTTTTTTTGATGTGGACATCTGAGCATCGAATGAGACCGATCCCATGCCCCAACAATGTTCCCTCCCAGAAATATACGCGTTTTATGGAAGTGAAGTCGATTCTAAGCGCAAATAGAAAGGGACCTAATCTTTAAAATGGCTCTCCTGAACAAAACTGGTTTTTAACCTTAGGTCCCTTTCTATTTTGCGCGTCACATATAAAGAATAAAACCAAACATACAACAAATACTCGTATAATGATTTTTTTAGATCTTAACTCAGTCCTTCTTGTGTGGGATAATTTTTTACCTCCTGGCTGATGTGGCCCATTTTTAATATAAACCGTTTCAAAGTTTAAGCACATATTTCAGAAAAGTGTCAACTTAATTGCAATTTTTATTAAAATTAGCTGCCGGAGAAAACGGTGGCAGGTTCGCATAATAAACACCAAAAAGGTATCGAGGAATCGTCTGACCGCTTCGGCGTATCGCGTTTACCTATTGGTGTTTTGTATGCAAACTCTTTGCTGTGCAGTAATATAATATATGTCTATCGGCTATGCACTTGAGATTAGGCAGCAACGTATATTTAACGAGAATTGCTGGCAGTAAAGTTTGGCACCGAACAAAGTCAACGCAATAAAAACCCCTTCGCACATAAAAAATACTAGCTGAACTCAGCCTACGTTGCTGGTCCTAAAAACTAATGTCAAGCATTTATTTTTGGAATCTGTTGTCGATGACAATCTGGGTACCGTATCTGAGAGTTAGCGACTCAATCCTGGAACATCGGCTTGCCACCGATGCCAACAACTCACTTTTTTGCGAAATTTGCAAAAAGATCTCGCATAGAACGCTACAATGTCCAATTGAATGCGCACGACCGACCATCTGCTTTGTACACCTAATGGAGTTCGAAATGGGCATATGTGGATTTCGCTCAAAAAAATACAATCTTTTCTGACGAAGCAAAGATGAACCATCTGGCAACTTAATGATCGTTGAGAAGTCAATGCGTATTCAAAGAGTACAAATTTGGAGCGTTAGCATCATTGACCCATTTTTTCTTTGAAAATACAGCTGAAAACACTGAGTGTTTTATTTAACATAGGGTAAATTCGCTTAAACAATCTCTTCAAGGCGATAATTTAAATCGTTATTAGAAAAAAGCTTTAAAGAAATGCATCTAAAAATATGTTTTATTCAAAATGAGAGTCTAAATCCGTTTTTTTTTGGGAAAATTGAAAATTTTTAGAATAAATATTTGTAAGAAAGAATTAAACGGAATTAAGGGACTTATTATCTACAAATTTAAAATTTGCAATAAAAAAGGGTTTGACTCAAATGTTTTCAATATATAATGCAGTATAAGCATTTTTTTCAGTTATCAAATAAAACCAGTTGCAGTCGGTTGATCCGACTTACATATACCCTCACCCATTAAAATGTTGCGTCGTTCTGTTCTCCATTGCCTTAAGCGTTCCGATTTTATTGAAATCTCGTGTCGAATGTGTGGAAGTTATTAGAAGAGGGGGGGGTTTCAAGGCGGGAGGTACAAGAACAAATGTGTCTTGGAGTCCAAATTTGTATTACCAATTTTTCCTTATAACTTTATTCTCAAGAATTGTTTTTTAGTGAGATCGTGATAACAGTATTAACGACAGTAAAAGAATATCAAAAGTGGGCGAAATGGTACAATGGTGTGGGTAGTACCAGAAGGGGTATGGCTCATTTTAAAAATAGTATGACATGTAAAATTTCAAACCAATTGGTAGCCCCTTTCGAGAGTTATGGTGCAAACCAGCCGCACAGACGAACATTGCTCAAATGACTTAAAGAGTCGTGAAACGGGCTTGGTCAAAACATATGAACGGTCTAAAATGCTCTTTTTAGATACTTTTTGATAATTTTTTTAAAAGAAACTATGATCCATTGCACTGGAAAAAAGAGTGGTCCAACCTTTTTTCCAGTGCAATGAAGAAAAGTAAAAAAAATGGTACATTTGATTAAACAATTAATTAATTTGTAAATAAAGTTTTTCATTCAGAACAATTAATGGTATAGTTTTTTAGTCTAATGCTAGCTACACACGAGGCAACCGGCGAAAGCAGCGTGTTGCAGCAAATTTTGTTTATGTTCACAAAACACGTGGCACCACTGCTACACGCAAAGCAACCCAATAAGCACAAAAATAAAGAGTTTGAAATATTGCTTGAAGCTGAAATTCAATGCAAATAATATATTTCTGTCAGTTTCAAGTGTTGTCGAAAGAATTTTCTTTAAACTAAATATTTTTCAAATCAATTTTATTTTTGGATATGAAGCTAGATAGATTTAAATACCCTTCACGTGTCATTCAAGAGTCATAAGGTCTAATACTAATTCATTCAAAGGTCATAAGGTCTAATACTATTTGGTGCTGGGCGAAAAGTATACCAAAAGTTAAGTATCGATATTTCATTAATTCATTCTCTCCCAAATCTTCCAATTTTCTACTTCTTAACTCCCTTCCTCTGTTTTGTTCAGTCCACTGGAAAAAGCCCACCCAACGGCGGGTGGTCCATAATAATCTTATATCTCACCTATATACGTATCTGTTCCAATTTAATTTACGGTAGACCACAACGCAAGGCATGCAGACCGAGCTGATGAACAGCCCGCTTCTAGCTGATTTTATTTTACCTTAAAACTTTTTAGTGTCAACTGTATGCTATGTTCCACAAATAAATTTATAAACATTCACGAAGAAATTCAAATGTATTTAACTTTATCTTAGAAGCTTTCGATAGTAGTCCTATTGGACCAAGGCCTCGAACATTTCGTCGCAGGCAATGCTTCCAAAAAGAAAGAAAACAAACTATTGAAGTGAAAACCATAACAAGTGAAATATTCCCAAGTAGGCGACTAGGTGTATTGGGGAGGTTGGTAGACTGCTTGGATGGCTGGCAGAAAAGCCAAAGGAATGTTATCAAAGCACAATGTGGCATTTCATAAAATAAATATTATTAACACTTGTACAAATAATAAAAGAAACGCTGATAACACACACTCACATTTGCAGGCAAAAAAAGAAATTCGAACTGAACACGCTTTTAATTATTATTTCTAAATTTATTGCGAGAAATGATATTTTAATGTCTTTAAAACAAACCAAAAAAAACAATCTTAACCAAAACAGAACAATTTTCAAAAGATATTTTTTTAAAGACTTTAACGTTGATGCAAACACACAGAAAACCTTTGATATTTTACCACACGTCCATAAATGCTTGATAGCAATTATGGCCAAGGGGGAAGACTTGGTTAGTGCCTGATTTGTAGTCGACACTCGTCGCCACACTTGGCCAGCAGGCTTTATCTTGTGATTATACAGGTTATTGAACAGTACGTTTCGAATGCACCTTAACTTTTTATCGCTGGGTAAGTTTATGCCAATTAACACACACCTTGTACTTGATCAACTAAAAGGTGTAACTCCAAAAATTTAAATTTTCATTTGTTAACAGTGGGTATATCTATCAACTGTAAAAATCTGCGATCGTTTTCTTTTCTGTATCATCAAAACAACAGGCATAGCCCTTTCTGAGTTTTAGACTACAACCCTTGTGTATGCCAATAGTTTTTTATCTCTGCTAACATTTAAAAAATTTGAGTTAACACCCTTTTAATGAACCAGTGAGATATATCGAGCCCTAATCGCGAAAAAGACGTAAGTTTGCTTTGTTAGGCAAATACTTAAAAAAGTGTGCTTTTCACTGAGGTACCTTAAGTCCCTTAGAAGTAAACATTTTTCCCCCTTGGCGATTTCGCCCATTTACAATCTCAAACAGCTTATGACCACAAGTCATGCACAATTTCTGGATCATAGGTTGGTTCGTTTGACCACTATTGATTGTGCTTTTGACAGACGGATGGACGGGCTCACGGACATGAACATGGATAGATCGTCTTAGAATTTAATGAAAATTAAGAATATATATAATTTATGATCAATATTCCCGGAATGATAAATTTAATATACCATCCACTTTTCGGTGCACCTTTTTTTCAGTTTTAGACAGATCTTAAAACAAAACAATATTCGAATTTATAGTAAAACTTGCGTTAATTTAAGAACTCAATTATGGGTACCGGATTCCGAATTTCGGTACGATCATAAAAAGGAAAGTACTCGTATATTTTGATACGCAGTGAAAAATGCTTTAACCTCTAAACTCAAATGTCCACATTGACTACTGGTCTACTTTATTTTATCATAAGGGAAGGTTTTTGGATCCTTTAGGATCTTTTGTGCTCAATCCCCAATTGTGTTAAAACATATAAATTTTTTACTGAATATCCGTATGTCCAAGTTTATAATAATTTTTTATTAGGATCAAAGGATTTTTTCTGGGCAACAAGAACCCATGGTTCCAACAACAACGTTGGATCAAATAACGCTCACACCAAATCCAGGTATCGTCCAAAAATCCAGAAAAAGATACCTTCAGAAAAAGACAACCAGTCATTTAAGACTTCAATGTATGAAATTACACACGGATAAAAAGTGTGCTGGAAATCAGTCCGAATTACAAAAATTCGGTTGGACGAGAAGATTCTCTGTTACAAGTTCCATATGTTACTCGTAGATGTTTAATCAAGGATATATGCTTCGACAACAACTGTATAGAATCCAATCGCGTAACTTTTATATTTTATAGAATTATTTTAATACTGACGTTTTATTTACTGTCACAGAGTTCGAACCAACATTTAATTGTACTTTGTCAAAAAAAAAATCGGTTGAGACAACAAATCTTTTCTCGGCGTGTACATATACGTAAATGTTAATTGCAGCTTTCAAGCTGTTGAAACATGGCAACTCGCTTGCAAAAACTTGACAATTCATTAAAAAAAAACGCTTTATATTATGAAATTGTGTGAAATCATAAAGCGGATCTGTCATTTACAATATGGTTGTGGGACCATAATATAATTTGTTTGAGATCCTAACATGATTATTGGAATCATAGCATGGTATCTGGTTTCATAATATTATTGCTTAGCGATATGCGTCATACATAACATGATTGCGTAAAATCATAGTTGTGGGAATCATTAAATGGCTAAACGGGATCAAAATATGATTTAGTGGGAGCATAATATGGTTGTCTGGGAACATTACATAGCCGAAGTTTCTCTATTGTTGCCACAATCATATAGATGGTACTAAACAATTATATGATACATTTTGAATACGGAGCACAAATACGTTTAGGACCTCGAGTATTATTTCAAAATTTGTTTGCTTGAAGTTAATGTCAAATTTATCCGGAAAATCTTCTTGTTTGATGGGGCGCATGACCATCACAGTGGCTATTTGAACAAACAAAATTGTCGTGGATGGGTATCAGCAAGCCAGCATGAGATAATCGAGGAGCCCACTGGACTTTCATTTTGGTGTGCATGGAAACTCTGGATATAGAACAATTTTTTATGACGCACGACTCTTTTCTGATGGCAAATTGATTTGGATATATCTTTCAAGCCGTGCGCAGAGCCCCGTCAGTTCATCTACAATTCTGCCATTATGCAGAGCTCATTTGTCTAATTTTACAATGAGAATTCAGCCTTCCCAGCGTGGGAATCGTCAAACTACTTCCATGACTGTCTGTAGTGTACTCCTTGAATAAAAGAAACTCGACGCATTCTCAGCTTTTAATTTTTTATTTATTATCGCCAAATGAATGCGACTGTCACGCCAAATATTAGTATTAAATCTTAAGAATGCCGACATTTGAGATTAACTGTAGTCGGATTAATTATTTATTCGATGAAACGTGTACAAGTTCTCATCGAACGTGTTATTCAAATTAGAGGAGACGGTCGAGTCATTTATAACAATCGTAAAACAAAAACACCTTTCAGCGGACACAAGAAAGCCGGTCATGTTGTTTACGCCTTAGGCAACAAGTTTGAAATTGATACGCGCTTAGCTTACAGAACCACCCTCGTATTTGAACATTGGGATAGCCGGCAAAAAAAGATGATGATCATCATTGTTGTCGCCGTTATTGTCGTAAACGTTTCACCGTTTGTTACACCCAATTTCAGAAATGCCACCTGTGCAAACACCGACTTTGAGCGGAGCGTCTGTCTGTGCCTGTGTGTGTGTGTGTGTTTCTGATGTTAATTTGTCTGTTTCAGTCAAAAGTGGAACTTGAGATACATGCCAAGTAGCCAGAAGCGACGAGCTTGAATAATCTAAGTCAAGCTCACCAGCGTTTGTGCCAATTAGAAGACGCGCGCGTTCGTTCGTTCACTACAAATGGAACGCAGTCTGTGAATGGGAGATGGAATAATGAATGAATACGAGCGGCAGAAAAACAAACGATTAGTGGAAAGAAATAAAGAAAGAAGCGGAATAGAAATGTAAAAGAATGCGAAAAATTCTCTGTCATCAATCAGAAAGACTGGTGATGGCCGGTCTAGTGCCGGCGCACAGTGGGCTAAAGAAGCATCGAAGCAGATTGACACACATGTTGTCTTATTTACTTCTCTGGACATTTTGAGCGCAAAATATAAAGTCTTTGTGAGAAAGTATGCTACAAAGTGTAATCGGTGATTAGATTGATATAGACGGAAAGAAATATGTTTGCATGCAAACATATATATGTTTGGAGCATGCTTCAAACATGTTTTTGATTAAATTTCAGCATTTTATTTTTATGTTTGGGACAACATTCTAGCATATTAAAATATCATGTTTGTGGAATAACATAAATCCTGTCGTTAACAGTTAAAAACACTTTTAATGCAGCATTTTTATTAGTTGCCAGTAATCGTTCAAGTGATAAGACGAAGTGGTAGCAGAACGCATTTAGAAAACGAAGAACACTGGTGTGTATTAGTGGAACTGTCTTAGTGAACAGAATTGAATTAACTTGTAAGGATTATTTAAAACAATCCATGTTTTAGAATTTGTTCAGTTTCAGGCAGTTGTCGGCAGAATTTATTGCAGTATGTTTGTTTTTGGATTAATGCCCGCAATTTCAACAATTCGGTAGGCATTTAGGCCTGCTTAGATTTCTGCAAGCATATCACTGTCTGGGTGCAAAGATATTTATGTTTACACACAAGCATATGAATGTTTGGAAACATTGCTACAAACATATTTATGTTTGCAGTGAACCGTACATATATATGTTTGGAGTATGCTACAAACATATTAATGTTTCCTGCATACTTAAAAACCATATTTTTAACATATTTATTTCAATGTATATTAGACGCTCTTGATGGGGAGGTCGCTTAAATGGTCGATAAGCTATTGAGTTCAGCTAGTTTATGCCAGCTCGGTTATTACTCGCTTAAAGTTCACTGTAAAAAACCTGCGTCTAGGCAGTCCATATATTATAAATCACTGCTCTATTTGTCACTTCTCGGTCGCGGCAAATAGATGCGAAAAAAGTTTAATTAAAGTGAAGTGTGCTGAACGTTGACATGTAATAGCAGTAATTTTAATAGTAATTCCTAGTCGTCGTCATTAAAAAGTGTTTAACAAGTTCTCTAAGTTAGGTCAGTCTAGGAAAAAAATATTCCAACTCACCAAAAACTTTCTTCAGAAATAGCACAAATTGCAAAACTCACCTGTAAATAGAGGAAGAAAAAAAAAATAAAATTATTAAAAGACTTTTATAAACATGGATTATAAAAGGAAACATGTATTTGCAAAATTACGACTCATAAAACACTTAACGACTATCCCGTTTTTTGTTTGTTTCCCAGGAAAGCGGAAAAAGTTTGGGATTTGTTTGGGATAGCGGCCGGTATAAGTACACGCAGAAGAAAAGGTGTGGTTGGGGTGACAATATTGGAAGAGCATCATACTATTGTTGGGTATATGGTTGTGACACAACAATATTGTGATCATCACAACAACAATATGGTTCACACACAACCATACTATGATCCACACAACAATATTATGGTCCTCAAAACAATAGAATTATTTACACATAACCAAACTATGATCCCCACAACCATGTTAATATTCACACTCAACCATACTATGATACCCACAACCATTTTATGATCCCCATAACCATAGCATTTTTACAAAGCCAATTTTACTACAAATCTAATATGGAGCCACTTTTAAGATTTATCTGAGACGGTGGTCGGTGAACGCAAATACGGCCGTTTTATAGTTAAATCAACCTGTACTTGGTTTCTTCGCCACAAGACCGAGATTTCACAAAGCCCCAATGCAAAACAAAACAATTCCTGGGTTAAAAACCGAGATCTAGTGCGTCATAGGTAAGATACAGCCACATCTCCGTGAAAATGTCATAAAAATTGCATGAAAAGAGTAATGACCGTCATCAGAGCCGTAGATGCCATTTGACGGATATTTTTTGTTTCATACTCAATCGGAACATGACTTCTTTACAATCCAATTAAAAAAATACCAACTATCTTAAAAAATACGATTGTATTTTAAATGAAAAAGTGCACGACACATTCTTTATTTTAAGTAGACAGAGTTAGACTTCGCCCAGTGGGGAAATCTTCAAAAACAGTCGGTTTAGATTTTACTTCATGATTAAAGTTAAAATATGATACTTCTCAAAGGCATGGGATCCATGTATTTTAGTTCGGAACATTTTAATATCATAAGTCTCGTAAACTGGTCAAGACTTTGCGAAATGTGTTTTAACATTTTACAAGAAATCTTTGCTCAAAGATGTGTTTCCAATTTCCACAACAACTGTCGTGATTTTGGTTTGTCAAGCTTTTAATTTCAAAAATATTTGTTATGCATATTTTATTTGTCTAGCGCTTATCTTTCGTTTGTACGAAAAAGTCGGTAATGATAGCTTGTCAAATAAACTACGCAAATTTATCAAGAATTGGAACGGATATTAAAATAGGATTCTTATTACGTGTTCTTAAAAAAATAATTATCAGAAAATTATCATCTGTAGTATTTTTATTTTCTAATGTTCGAGATCTTGACATCTTTCTTCCCCCAAAATGATGCTGATGATTACGAACTTTCCGAATCATAAGCTCCGATTATTTTTTCATGGTGTATTTTTTGTTTCACCCTGCAACATATTCATGGTCAATCGTTCGAGGGCAACACAACCGTACGCCTGATTGAACCCGTGGCCTCAGATGACATTGATCGTCCTTTCGAAAGAATGAAGCTGCCAACCCATGTTGGAAGGTGACAAAATCATGTTTGAAATTCATTTGATGGCGATGATGTTGTTTTTGCTAATTTTTTTTGATGACGTCGCCAGTGACAACAATGTATGACGCTTACATTGCCCCAACGTCTGAAGTATGTTCAGAAGGTGTAGTTCTCACATAAGTTTGTACGAGTACATGTGTATGAACATAATTATTAATGTCAGACGCAATATCGGATTTAAGCATGAACAAAGCACAGAAAATCCGTTTTCGTTACAATTCGATTCAATTAATTAGCGGTTAACCGCAATTTCGAGAAATCATTTCATGGAAGAAATTGAAATTCAATAAACAAATGCTCGATTGTACGAAAGCGCGCTCGACGCTCGCATAACTCGATACAAAAGCAATAAATTTCGAAACTAAATAATTAAAATGTATTGCCATTGAGGCAGGTGAGGAGACGTTGCTTATCTCAAATAAATATTTCATAATTATATTAAGGTAAGAATATTCGTGTTTATGCCCCAATTATTCAATGGCATTGTAGTTTTTATTTTTGGAGGTTTTTCATTCAAGTACTCTATTTTAAAATGTTTGAAAGACAAAAATTATCTTATTTGCTTTAAAGTTTTTTGTTTTTTATTTACGAGTATTTTTTTTTTATTGTAACACAAATAAAAATAAAACATTAATTCATGCCAGTTTCAACAGTGTCTGCTTTGGTGTGAATGCCCACTTTAGTGGGGAGTTTCCGAAATGATGAAAGTATTTTGAAAACGATACACGTTTCAGTGTCAATCAATTCAATTGATATGTTGTCAGTGCGAATACAAAGCTGCAGCACAGTGGCTTGGAAATGTATGATTTTATTTGAAAATAATTTCGTCATAGTTTTCGTATTGGAGCAATCGTAATAGTAATTTCGAGATGTGAAATTTTCAAACATTTTTCGTTACTAAACGATCTTTGAACTTATGGAACGACACACATGCGCCTCAGGTGCAAACTTGCCAATTCTTGCTTGTTGAACTCATATTTTAATGGACAAATTTAGAGTTAATCTCTTATATCTTTTAGTTATTTTGTCAGATGTCCCACTTTAAGAAATGAACATTTATATCTGCGATTTGGAAACATAACTTATGTACAGTCGAACAGAAAACTGTAAGCTCCCCTGTTAAAAATACTGCTTAAGACAAAATACAAATTTCAAATTGAAACAACCCTAATAACTGCAAATGGAAGAACCCATGTCTACCGAAACTCCAAAAAATTGCTAATCATTTTCGCGTATGTATTGAATATAAAAATAAAATACCCTATTGCTGCATCTATTTAACAGTTCGAGCTATATCCAATATTTTTTTATATTTGCGATTACCAAATATATATTATTTATATATATATAATGAGATCAAACACGGAGGGAATTCCTGTGGAAAGTGGAAGCGCCTTTAGTGAGTTTAAGAAAAGAGGGAAATTCTTTGAATTCGATCTCTTAAATCGTTGGTCGTGCCAAATCGATTGTATTGAACAACTTTTTCAGACAAAATCAGTATTAAATAAACCTAGAAGTGGCCGTCCACCTAAATTTTCTAGAAGGTCAAAGCATTCCATCTAAAATGTTGTCGTTAAAACCCCTTGAACATCAGCCCTAGAAATTAGAAATACCTTTAAAACTGACCTCAGGATTGATATGCATTCCGAAACAGGTCGAAGCGTTCTTAGAGAAGGAGGGGACTCAGTAATGCTATGGAGCTGTATGTCGCCGAATGGTGTCGGGAATCTGAAGTTTGTTGAAAAGAATATGGATAGGTTTGTGTACTTAGGCATTATGAAAAGCAGTTTGAAACAATCTGCAACAAATAGGGTTGCAGAACAACGACCCGAAGCAAACATCCCAAGTTGTTAAGGAGTGGTTGCTGTAAATTGTTTCAAAAGTACATCATTCACCACTCCAATCGCTGGATCTGAACCCTATAGAGCATTTGTAGGATGAATTAGAACGTCAAATTCCTAAAAAGACATGGAACAAAGCCGATCGCAGGGATGCTTTGGTCTGTGAATGGAATAAATAAGAGCGGATACCTCAAAAAAACCTGGTGTTTTTCATAAACGACCGTGTAATTAATTATAAATGCTTATATGAAAAACGCATATGTGACAGCGCATAGAGAAAGGGACCTAAGGGTAAAAAAATCAATTTTGATTTTTTTTTCTTTTTTTGATGTGGACAACATCTGAGCATCGAATAAGACCGATCCCATGCCCCAAAAGTGTTCCCTCCCAGAGATATGCGCGTTTTATGAAAGTAAATTCGACGATTCTAAGCGCAAATAGAAAGGGACCTAATCTTTAAAATGGCTCTCCTGAACAAAACTGGTTTTTAACCTTAGGTCCCTTTCTATTTTGCGCGTCACATATAAGAAAAAACTTGTGGATTTTTTGGACATTGTTATATCCGTTAGTTATCCTTACAAATGCTCCTGTTAACACGAATTTACCTGTTTGAGATTGCATGGAACTACGACAATCCCAACAGAAAAAGATACCTTTTGCCAAATATTTTTTTTCAACCACCGTAGAACGCGAGTCGGATGCTAGAAATTCCAGCACATGGAATAATTACCACAGGGATTTTTCTAATGACGTCTTAGAGAAAGTCTTGTCGTCGCCGGCCTTTGCAGCGTCATCTGGTGCTAGCGCGGAACTGGTAATAGGAACACAGCTCCCAAGAGGAGGTGAGCCCCTCGTAATGTTTTCCCTAATTGTCTACTTACAATGTTGAGTTTTATTTTTTGCAAACGTTTGCACTGAAGCTAACAAAGTGTTCGGTTGTACAAAAATCCAACTAAAATATCGAGAGATAACAAATGAAGAGCAAGTTGCGTGTTCAATCTTATCAAGAACTTCGCAGAGAGCGTAAGCGCAACAAACCCAAACGGAACGCAGCACAGACTCGCACGCGAACTTCGAATATCCCCCATTCCATTTCACATTTTTTGTAGCGGTTGAAAATGAAATTAGAAAAAATTGAAATTCCACAAAAAACAATACCGAATATACGAGTATTTATTTTAGTGAAATTGTTAAAAAAAAAACAGCAGCAGAACAACAACAAGCGCAGCAGCGGAAAGTAGAAATTTCAAATTAAAAAAAAAACAAAAGTCAAGGTTCGAAACGAGTTCGGATGGAGAGGCAGAGAACGGCAATTGCTAAATCGTCGAGTGTCTCGCCTCGCGCAAAGAAACGAACCTAGAAACAAACCGCCGGCCGGTCGGTCGACCGTCCTTCATTCTGTTCGTTCAGCAAAAGCTGAACTGGAAAGCACAAACAGCGGCGTTCACACTCAGGTTCGACAAAACCAGTGACTGAAGAACGAGTGACAAAACAAAAAAGAAACAAAACAAATTTGTGCACTTCATTAAAACAAATAATACGAGTAATAATAGTAATAAATAAAAGTGACGTGTGGACAGACAGACAGCCAGCCGGAATACAAACAAAACAATTGAATTCGACATAAGGATCAGCCAGGTCGAATCGTATTGCACCCTCTTAGTCTAGGTGAGATTTGCAAGGGACTACCCTCAACACTATCCATCGCA
Source organism: Hydrotaea diabolus (assembly GCA_963513945.1). Lineage (NCBI taxonomy): Eukaryota > Metazoa > Arthropoda > Insecta > Diptera > Muscidae > Hydrotaea > Hydrotaea diabolus. Next base: position 110,579,639 of record OY740717.1, read on the forward strand.
TATCTGGCAGTTTTTAAAACCTTTGTAAGCGTTTCTTACAAAGAACACAAAAGAAGACAAGTGCCCAGTGGACTGTCGATATGGGAAGAATAATTTCACGCTTTACCGATTGTGAGTTCCAATTCGGCCTCAATGGGGTAAGCAGTGCATTTTTCTTCGACTAACTTGGTTAATTTTCGTTAAACTTGGTTCAGAATTTAATGGCTAATTTTCGCTGATACTAGATGAAAAGTCAATTTTGTTCTCGGATTGAGTCTTAAATCATTCCCAATCGTTTGAATCAATTCCTCTTCAATAATTATTGATCATCTTTTTTTATATAAGAATAACTACACACGGCCCAAACAGTGTACTTAAGTAGATCAATGTATGCTGAATTTATGCAAATTATTTTTTGTCTTGGTTGACTACAAAATTATTTTTTTTATGCGGCTTTGCTGAAGACTTAAGGAAGTCGGGAATTTGTTAGGATATTTCATTTTATAACTGACGCTCCACGTACTGAATATTCTATTGCACAAACTAAAATGCAGTGTTTCTGATGGAATACTTGGAACGCAATCATTCGTTTGACGAAAAAAAGGCTGTGACAACGAATCTATTCTTATTTTTGTTCATTCCCGGAGACCAGGGATGCAAACCATTTCAGAACGATTTTGATTTTTATTTGTAAGCCGACCCAATTTTTTTGCGGTTTTTGGTTCGGTTCGATATTGATATAGTTCGGTTCGAAACAGATTCGGGTTGCATACCTCAAAATCCGGCTCCTGATCGTCGAGAAGCCACTGCATTATCAGACAGTTACAGTTCCATGAGGATTTTGGTAAACCATTTTTGTGGCCGAAGATTGAAGACCAGGACTTGAATTCGTATGGCACGACGACAATTATAATTAATTGTTCTTTGGCCGGCCTAGTTCGGTTATCAAATTAAAGATTTGACGCCGTTTGACTTTGTTGGTAGGGTACCGCGAAATCAGTCAATTATTCGGGTCCTTTTGGCACACGCAGAGAAAAGATATTGTTACTATATGGTCACGGCAACAATAGTATGTTCTCTGCAATAAAAGTGTGGTTGTCGCAACCATAGTATAGTTTTTTGAATTTCATTTTGGCAATAGTATGATAGAGGCAATATTAATATTTTTGAAATGTAACAATAGTATTGTTGCCAAATTTAAAATTGAAAATATGGTTGTAGCAACAATATAAATATGGTTGGTGGAACAAAAGTATTGTTTTCATGGGTTGTACGTTAACAATAATAAAATTACGGCAATCATACCGGCAAAATCGTATTTTTTTTAATTTGACAATGTTATTTTTACGAATCTTACGCAATAATAGTACTTTTTATATGTAAATTATTTTTTTTCAAAACAAACTACGGATTAGTATAACTGATATGTTTTTAATAAATGAATTTTTTACTGTTAAATAAATCAATCCTATTATTAAGAGTTTAATGTATTTTTACAAAACTTAATAAAAATCTATATTGTTGAATAACAACTTCACAAAAAATTTTTGGGGATTATAGTATGATTGTGTGTAAGTCATACTATGGTTATGAGGATCATACTATGGTTGAGTGTGAATAATAATAATATGGTTGTGGGAATCATACTACGGTTGAGTGTGAATAATAATATGGTTGTGGGAATCATAGTATGGTTGTGTGTGAATAATCCTATTGTTGCGAGAACCATAATATTATTGTGGGGATCATAGTATGGTTATGTGTGAACCATACTATTGTTGTGATGATCATAATATTGTTGTGCCACAACCATATAATCAACAATAGTATGATGCTCTTAGAATATTGTTACCACAACCATACTTTTTTTCTGCGTGCAAATATCGAACAAATTATCGTAAGATGGAGCCAGATACCTTCACCAAGGTCTTGAAAAGTTTGTATGCCAAAATGCGCTAGCGCGAGTTCAGCCGAGGCTGACTTATACTCTTTAATTAGGAGAAATGTTTGCTCTTTGAAAAAACTTGTTTATGCGGAAACAAAATAATTTTAGTTTTTTTTTAATTTTTAAAAGAATTTGGATTTCGACCGCCTTTTGCATGAAGAAAACAAATAAAAAGCTGTTACGATGCATCGTATGAACAGTTTCATCAAATTTCGAATTTACATACACTTAGAGTTTCACAACTAAACCACCACTATCCCGAATGAAAATAGAACTACAGAGACTTTGGATTATAGAAAAGTATACAATGTCTAAATTTTTTCTTTTTCGTTGTAAATGAAAAGTAGCTTCATTCATATGTAATGACAAACTTTTTTAGTATTCCCCCAAAACTGTGCTTGAGGACGGACTATATAAGAAATTCTTCTACCTAATTCTCCTCATCACTTATTGCGCTTTCTGCGTAATTTTTAGATTCGAAAGGCACACGTCTGAGACAAGAAGTTTATTATCAATCTAAATATAGTCCTAAAAAGTGCTATTGGATGTTATATAATATAAACGGCGGCAGGTTTCATAGCTAGAGATTAACCCGAGCTATTAAATAAATTTAATGATGCTTAAACATAATCCGAAATTTTGCAATTTTGTTTAACTTCTGAGTTATTTTGGACGGAAAAATAACCAAAGTACATACAATTTATTTGCAAAGTTTAACTAATGAAAGTTTGTGCCTTTATCATTTTATAGATTTAAAGAAAATTTAACTTATGGAATTTTGAGTTAAGGAAGTTCCACTGTATACTTTGGGGTAATCGAATCGACTAGACTTTAACACAGTATATGACGTACAAAGCAAACATTTGCTATTGCAATGTGTCACAAATATCCGTAATTATATTTATTTATTTCTTAACCCGAAATTGATAAAAATCTGGATAACAAAACCAAATAAATAAAAAAAATTGTATTAAATTTTTCCGCACTCACAGGTCAGATCAAATTGTTACTAAAAATCTTATAGAAAGTAAAACTAGTTGAACGACAAAAAGAAAACACCAACTCTACCGATTTTATAATTACGTAGTTGGATTTTATTTCCCTAGATGCCACTTAAATCAAATCCTTTGGGGCAATATTATGAACACACAGATTGTACAGGATAAGCTCAACAAAAAAGAATACGCCAAAAGAAGTGGTAAAATTATCTCTAAAACCGATTTCACTTGCTTTTGCTACAAAAGAATGTTTTCACATAAGACTGCAAAGTTTCTGTCATCTTAGCTTTCTAGACAGTAACAATGACTTTCGAGTCGTCTAATTGATTATAGTTCTTACCCCCATGCCTACAAAAACTTATAATCGCGTTAAAGAACATTTTTACAAAGTATTTTCAATGTTCAATAGAAACATGTTCTTAAATCTGACTATGAACTAAGCAAAAAGGACAATTTAAGTTTAAAACCTCCCTTCAATCTTTATAAATTTGGCCCGAAGCATGTAGTAAAGCAAAACAGCACAAACAGTTCTTTAAAAAAGGTGTAACATTAAATTTTTTCTTATAAATCCAATTGCATGTTGTAATGAGAACGGCTCTAAATATTGTATTCTTCTCTAAGAGTATTTCGGCAGTTTAAAGCTTTAAAAAAAACTTGCATGAGTTTTCATCTATTCTGAATGTGTCCATTTAGGGCCCCCGCAGACTGCAGACTTTTTATCGGCCGATAGTTTAGTCGGGTTGGGCTGAAAGTGCGCACACCGAGCCAACTAAACAGTTTGTTTGGTGAACAGGGCGCAGACTATCCAACAGTCGGTCAACTATTCTCAAAATAGTTTGTAACTGATTGTAACCATACTGATTAAGAAGCCGACCAAACTATCGGCCGATAAAAAGTCTGCAGTCTGCGGGGGCCCTTAGTATGCATACTAATTGAAATTAAATTTAGATAAGCTCTACCTAAAGCTTTTCTTCTGAATCGTTTTGAATTGAGGCGTTATCTCGGCCGCTGAACCACATTAAACATTTCTAAAATAAAAGGTTTTAGACCTAATCCTAGTTTTTTTTTTTAAGTGAAATCCAAGTCGCACTCAGCCATGGTCTAACCCTACGAAGTGTAGAACCCTACGAATAACCCAAAAAAAACGTTCCATGGCTAATGGAACTTTTAAACTCTTCGGTGCTCATTAGCCTGCTCAGCATATCAAGTGGTATTAGATTAAGAAAAACCTCTAGAACCGCAGACAGAGCTTTAAATGGTCAATGCATCTACGGAACTAGTGCAAAAATTGTCTAAGGCTGGTTGCTGTATTAGTGGTTAATTTCCCGTGATGTTAATGAGATAATTCTCTCTAGATACAGGGTGAGAGTTGTTCCGAAAGGCTCTGCTACCTTTAAGCTAATATTAAATTTATGTGATACGACCACACAAAAATAATACCGCATGGCAATCTAGGATGGGCAACAACAGTAAAACCTTCCATAGATATTGGCCCCATTGTAATTTTTTGTCAACACTCGCCCCAGGATACTTAGCACTATCAGTGGAAGATATTCTCTTGCCGACAAAGGTTCTGTAAGGTCAGTTTTATCTGGGTTCACTCCCACCCCTGTGGGGATTCTGGGAATCACTTATCAAAGAAGAGGTGGTAGGACAACGAGTATACTGATTTTGAAAAGTCGAATGGATGTTCCTCGACTTTACGTAAGTAACTCAATTACAAGTCCTATAAGTTCGTGGTGAGTTCGCTGGTGGTACCTCTTCCTTTTCTTGTAAAGATAGTGTGTGACCTAGAGGGTAGGTTATTCGTCATCGCAAAAACAACTCATTGTTAGGTATAAATTTGTCCTTGGTAGATACTAATGGCGATGTTATCAATTTCGCTTGTATATTAGTAAGGAGGTTATGTTTTTAAACTTGTATTTAGCATTATTTTATTTGATTACCTCAATGGAGAATTGTAAACAATTTTTTGTGAAAATATAAAAAATTGGGGCAGAACTAAAGAAAATTTAGCAGTTTAAGCAAACGCACCTTAAGCATGAATCGGAATTATTCATAACTTCAGAGTTTTTTTCCTCATACCTTTAAAATTACTGCACCGATCTCTTTGAAGTTTTGGACACTTTATGTGTACACAATTTTAATGCTGGAGAGTTTTTTTAAATTCGTTATTCTTCTAATGTGAAAATTTTCCAAAAGCTCTTCTAGCGTTAGCAGTAGAGACTGATTACACTGTGGAACATTTTTGGGGTTATTGTCGGGGGGGTGAGAAAGGGTTTTGCGTTCGTATGTGCCAGTTTAGTGAAGTTACTTAATTGTACATATATAAAAGCAGAACGCGTTAATCGTTTTCTATGATCTATGTCGCATTTTGTTTTTAGGTTATGTGACTTTACGTGAAAGTTATAAGACTCTACACGTTTTTCCGTTTGGGATTTATGTTTTAAAAAAAAAAAAATATTTTTTTTGGCAAAATTTTCTTCATAAATTTATTTCTAATTGCAAAAATGTTGATTTGGTAGAGAAACAGTATATTAATGGATTAAAGAAAATGTAATTATTAATTTTTCTCAATTTATTTCAGCAAAATCGAACTAGTCGTTCTCGAGTTATGTCAAACTACGTTTTTGCCAACATTTTACAACTAAGCGAAAAAACATCAAGATAAGGAAAAACTGTAAAAGGTCATGACCTAGTACCATCACCCTGACTTGGAATTTCTCACCCCCCAGATTGGCTGTTGTACTGTGTTATCTAACGAAAGAACTTTGAGATTTTGATTTTATTTCTAATTTTTGCGAGACGTCTTTTAATGATCGGAATTGCCGTTTGCTTTAAAAGTTATTTATGATAATTTTACACAATATTTTTCAAATGTTATAATTAATGAATAGATTTTAAATGTGTTGTCGAAAAAAAATCACAAAAATGTGCCTTAAAGGTCCCTTTGTATGCAATAAAAGTGCATTTCTTCTGGTATTAACACCACCTCTCCTGTCTAAACCACATGAATCGGGTAGCTATGGAGCCCACCATACACGGAACCAAAATCTAGCACAAATATATCTTTTACATTTTCATATCGACTTTCGTCACTTTCGAGTCATTCGGTCAATCTGAAGGGTGCAAAAATTAAATCGCCGGGCGACAACGTTAACGTGTCCATTCACAGTTCGGCAGGTATCAACGTCACTGTATTTATCGCTCATAGAGGAGACAGACAACAAGTGCGAGTAATCGCGTTGTTTAGTAATTTAACTACTTGAAATTCAAGACGAGAATCCAAAACAGAACCGGCGTCGGTTAGTCAAACCGAAAAGCAAATGCGACATCGACGACGACAACAACAATCCAGCACAGCAACAAACCAATTTCGCCTGGCAGTGGCACAGCCACGACGGCGGGCGGCTGCAGCAGCAGATAAAACCGAGCAAAATTTCTGTACGTAGTGCTGCATGGCTCGATACTATGTTAGTTAGTACAAGTGTAACTTGCTGCTTTTGCTAACCAACGAACCAACCAACAACAATAATAACGACAACAACATGATTGATTTCAAAACTTTGTAGTTGTTCGTTTGTGTTTCTGTCTCATTTTATTTATTCCAATATTTCGATTGTTTTCAGTATTTTGTTTTATTGTGTTTTTTTTGTTTCGCGACCGTACCAGCTTCTATTTTTAGATCGCGTTTAACTTTGTGCACGTCGGTCGGTCGGTCGGTCGGTCGTTGGATCTTAAGGAAAAGCAATTTACGGTCATATTGAAACAACAAACGTCCAGCAATCGTCTAGTCACGATCAGATAATAGTTAAGCGATACTCGCTGTTTTTTGTTTCAACTTGTTACAGCAAGGACACTCGAAACATGAACTTGAATATTGAGAATGAACGAGCGAATCGATTGAATCAAACACATCCTGAACTTAGTAATTACGATTTGCCACGAAGTTCCACTAGCAGTATTTTGAGCTACCCGCATTTGTCGCCACTTCACTTAACTTTATGTAAATTAAAGTAAGCTTAATTAACAACAACAATAAAATCACCTTTATTTTTGTTATAACAATTTCGTTTAATTCGTTTCGTTTATAATCCACAATTCCTCGTTAAACTGAAAATTGTTCTGAAATTATTGCAATTATTTCGTTTTGCTGGTCTTTTTCTGGTTTTTTTGATTTCTTCAGCTTTCAGCTTTTTTGCGTTGTTATAAACGCGACAAACACGTCCGTCTTGCTTAGTATCGTGACAGTAACTAAAGTATGAAAACGCGATCGTTCCCCTGTGGAGCCAAGCGAATAGAGCCGCGAAATCGCCAAAACACAATAATGATGATCACACTACGACGCTCAGTTGCCCGCAACTCCCTACGGCCAACACCGCCAGAGAGGGAGAGCGAGAACTAGAGAGATAGAGAGTATGGCAAAAATGAAACACCAGCCACACACACACATGCCGCTAATAATCTTTGTTTGCTGGGGAAAAACTTGCTTTGGTTCAGCGAGAGGTGTGAGCAGAGGGGAGAACCCGCTTAGTGCGAGTTTTTGCCAATTTCACTCTCTTACAAACTCACATCGCATCGTTGTACACCGGCATTTCGGCCAAGTTGTAGGTGTGTGAGAGCACCTCCAACCATGCAAACATTTGGACGATTTGTGGAGGATTAATCTACGAGGCGAAGAATTGGCGATTCCTGGCGTTTAACGGCGCACAATGGTTCAGGGTCGATTTGCATCGGCCAAAATTCTATAACTTTTGATCTAGTAAATATTTTTGAGTTCTGTAAGAAAGGACATTTGTAGCCAAGGACTCAAGGATTATTTTGACCTATTGACATTTAAAAACGGACTATGGGATATATTTTACTTACTACTTTTCGTATTTTTTTGTTTTTCTTATTGCCCATTTTTACTTTTTCAGGTTTTCTGGCCTAATAATGAAAATGCGAATATTTATCATCAAAAATGGTTTTATTGTTTTTCAAAGTATTCTCTAGCATGATTTATACACTTTTGCATGCGCTCAAACCAATTGTCGAAGCAATGTGTCCACTCTGATAGAGACACCTCCAAAACATGGTTTTTGAACCACGCATTTTTTTTTTTTGATGTACGGGAGCAAAAAGAAGTCATTGGGTGCCAAGAGCTGTACGGCGGATGATCCATCAATTCGACGTTTTGATCGGTCAAAAAGGCGCTGGTTTGAGCCGATGTGTGAGAACTCGCATTGTTATGGTGCACTATCATTCGTCTTCTCTTGTTCGTTTTTCGAATTTCTCTGAAGACTTCAGGCAAACAAATTGTGGTGTACCACTCAGAATTGACCGCCCTATGTTGCTCAACATCGCCACAAGACCAGTTTTGCCGAAAGACAGGCGACCATTTGCTTCGAAGTGCTTCTTCCACCAATAACTTTCGTTGGATTTGGCTCATCTTCGAAGACCCACACGGTCGATTGCTGTTTTGTTTCGGGCTCATACGCATAGATCCATGATTCGTCACCTGTGACGATTTTATGGACGTCTTTTGAAGCACAGCGATCGTATTTTTTCAAAATTTCTCTGCACCAATCGGCACGAGCCTTTTTTGAGCGATTGTCATATTGTGAGGGATTTGAGCGATTGTCAAATTGTGCGGGATCCAACGAGAACAAACCTTTTTTGCGGTCAGGCAATATCGAATGTATGCTGGTGGAAGAAATGTCTCTATCTCATGGTCTTGCATTATCACTTCACGTACGGCATCAATGTTCTCTGGCACAACATACTTATATATGTGACAGCGCATAGAGAAAGGGACCTAAGGGTAAAAAAAATCAATTTTCATTTTTTTTTCTTTTTTTGATGTGGACAACATCTGAGCATCGAATGAAACCGATCCCATGCTCCAAAAGTGTTCCCTCCCAGAGATATGCGCGTTTTATGAAAGTGAAGTCGACGATTCTAAGCGCAAGTAGAAAGGGACCTAATCTTTAAAATGCCTCTACTGAACAAAACTTGTTTTTAACCTTAGGTCCCTTTCTCTGCAGTAAAAGTATGGTCTTAAGTATGGAATTTCATTTTGACAAAAGTATGATTGCGGCAATATAAATATTGTTGAAATGTAATATAAGTATTGTTGCCAAATTTAAAAATGAAAATATGGTTGTAGCAACAATATAAATATGGTTGGTGGGACAAAAGTATTGCTTTCATGGATTTTATGTTAACAATAACATGATTACGGCAATCATACCGGAAAAACCTTATTTTTTTTTAATTTGACAATGTTATTTTTACGATTCTTACGCAATAATAGTAATAATAATTATTTTTTTTCAAAAAAAAAATACGGATTAGTATAACTTAAATATTTTTAATAAATGAATTTTTTTACTGTTAAATAAATCACTCCTATTGTTACATAACTTACTTAACAAAACTCTTTATTGTTGAATAACAACGTATTCCAGTCTTTACAAACAATTTTGGGGATCATAGTATGGTTGTGCGTAAGTCATACTATGGTTGTGAGGATCATACTATGGTTGTGAGAATCATACTATGGTTGTACGTTAAACATACTATGGTTATGAGGATCATAATATGGTTGTGGGGATCATAGTATGGTTGTGTGTAAATAATTCTATTGTTGCGAGGACCATAATATTGTTGTGGGGATCATAGTATGGTTATGTGTGAACCATACTATTGTTGTGATGATCATAATATTGTTGTGCCACAACCATATAACCCACAATAGTATGAAGCTCTTCGAATATTCAGCCTTATTACGGTTGTCGAAGACGAAAATCGAGAGCAGTCGAAGTCGTTGTCGATTTCGATTATTTTTGGTATTACGTAACTTTTTCGACTCTTGTGATTTTGTAATAGATTGAAAAGTAAAAGATGTGCTATACTGTCAAAACAATGTTTACTTTTTACATAATTGTCCGCCAAAGGCAACATTGAAATTTTCTCAAGATAAAATAAAATAAATATAATAAAAAAAAATATGTTAAGTTTGGGACATTTTTTTCTTCGGATGAAGACGACGAGGCATACACAGAATGTGATATGAGTGCCTTGCGTAAGGAAATAAGACAGAATTCGGACATATTTGCAATGCCCATCTTTGTAAACAAATGTGAATATATTCAGAAAACGACGCCTGCTTGTTCATTTTTACGGCGACAACTGACACAAAACAAGGGACGGCGACATAAACTTTATATCAGCGGTCGACATCAGATAAAAGTTTTTTGGTAAAATACCGCAAATTTACCCAATGTTGAAAATAGATAAATAATTTATTTTATACAATTTTGTTATATTTATTTATTGTCGAATATAAAATGTCAAAAAAATGTGTTAAATTTCAAATTAGTTAACGGCGTGTTAGCGGATGAAACCAACGGCTAACAATTGTTGTCAATTGAATGCGGCGACGTCTCTAGTCGTATGGAAAAAATTGATCGACTGTTTTAGCCAACTTTGACAGTCGTTTTCGTCTTCCGTGTTACGAAAATTGTAACAGATTGTGCATTTTCGACAACCGTAGTACCGTTTTCCATAAAAATCGACATTCGACTACGTCTTCGACAACCGTAATAAGGCTGATTGTTACCACAACCATACTTTTTTTCTGCGTGCACAAATCATGTATTATGATGATCGCCGCGATTAAATTCATCATCTAGATGATAATCGCTGATGATTCATTAGCGATTAAAAATGTTTGCAGGGATGGCTGTTTAGAACACACACGTATTCCCTTGACTGTCGGTCGCAACAGTAGAGCGAGCATTTGTTCCAGAACTTAAGTTTATCCAGAAGAATTCATTTGTTTTGTTACGAGTATCGATTGTCTTGTGTGCAAAATTAGATCATTGTAGTGGTTCAATGATGTAAAGGTAACATGGGAATGGGGACACAGAAAGCGAGAGCGAGAGGGAGAGACGGTGGAGGGGTATTATATCAAATTGACTTCTCAATGTTGGTTGCAGCACCAGTTGAATTGGATGACATTAACATTTTGAGTCATTTCAATGATTTTTCTCCAGCTCGGCCAGCCAGCCGACCGGCCGTACGATACGTTTCTTTCGTTCAGATGTCAATTGTTATTTAACCAACGCTGTCACACTTTTGACGTAATAGTGTGGTCGTTTCATATTTATTGTACACGCTTCCCAACGGGCTGTGGGGGTGTTTATTTAGCCTGTAATTGCGTTTGCAACAACTTGAATGATACCTCCGAGGTTATATCTTGCCTAGTTCACGATCATTGAATGTTAGAAACTGAAAAATAAGTGCAACCTTTGTGTCCGTAAAATGGCCCACATTAAAAGGCGCCAAAGCCTCAAATAAAAGAAGAAGAATCTCTAACATGTTTCCATAAATTTGTGAAATCATATGAAATCAACTAGTGTAAAAAAAATCATATCATCGCCCCTAAAGTCAAACTCTACTACTTTCAAACTTATTTCCGTTCGATTATTAAAAATAAATTGAGGACGAAAAGAGGCATCCACCGCTCCGACTGTACGCAAGTTTGTGCAATAAGTTCATGAGACTACCATGAAAGTAGACAGCACTCACAGTCCTCGTCGTCAAACGGTGTGCACAGACAAGAATGTGGATGCCGCAGCCAAAAGTATTGGGCAGCTCAATCCTGGAACGACTTTTACCACACATTAGTTTCGGCACCAACCTGATGCTTACTTTGCACAAAGACATCAAATGATGTATTATGCAATGATTGCGCCCACCGAATGATGTTTACAGGCGAATTCTTTTCAAGGTCCAATTCACTTAGTGAATGCGATCCGCTTCTCATTTTGGGCCTTCGAGCAGTTCGAAATGAACAAAGATTTTGACTGAAAAATTATATTTTCTGGCAATGCGCATTTTTATCGCGGCGCGCAGTGTTGAGAAATAAAATTTGTTGTCATCTTTGATTTCAAAAATGTTAGTGCCATTCAATAGCAAGCATATTTAAACTAAGGCTGTCAAAAAAATTAGATCAAAGTATCTGTAATTGTAGGCGTAGTGTGCTGCTAAAAACAAATATTTTTTTGTAAATTTGCGTTGAAGGAAATTGCATTTCTCGTAAACTAGTAGGGACATAAATACTGTTACAACATTGAACACACCCATTTCAATAGTAGAACTGAACATACCCCGTTAATGTCATATGGGTTTTGAAAGCTAACCTCAATAGCGTTATTCTGTAACGGGATTTTAAAATTGGAGTGGTCAAATAATGAGAATGGTAGCGCTTTTCAAGTGTGAAATGAAAAAAAGCGATATTTTCAAAACGTTCCGGCCACTAGGGATTAGCCGCACCCATTTCAATAGTCTACTGATGCATAAAACTGTTTGAGGAGACCGGAGACCGCCCACGCTCTGTTCGAACACCGCATGTCATCAAAGCCGTTAAATCAAGAATTCAGAGAAATCCGCTCCGAAAACAGAAACTCATGGCCCGTCATTAAAAAAGACTTGGTGCTTTTACCAAGTCCCAGGCCTGGCTTCGAAACAATTTGCCAGTGTTCATTTCCTCTAAAGAATGGCAGTCCAGATTTGAACCCATTGGATAACAAATTGTGGACGGTTTCAGAGGACAAGGATTGTCACAAAAGATACCTCAACATTGAATCTCTTAAGACTGTTTTTGTTCGAGCTGTGGCCAATTTTCCAATGGACGAGGTTCATGCAGCTATTGACGATTGGCCAGTGCGACTTGAGGCGTGTGTAAAGGCATAAGGCGGACATTTCGAATAAGTAGATGCTTTTTGGATACAATATACATCAAAAAATATATTAAAAAATATTTGGTCAAAAAACATTCAGTACTTTTTACAGCATAAAACGTGTGTAACAGTATTTACACGCAAAGAAAAAATATGGTTACTATATGGTCACGACAACAATAATATGTTCTCTGTAATAATAGTTTGTTCATCGCAACCATAGTATTGTTTTTGGAATTCCATGTTGACAAAAGTATGATTGCGACCATATTAATGTTGTTGAAATGTAACAATAGTATTATTGCCAAATTTGGATTTGTTTAACTGAAACATTTTTAATAAAAAAGCTTACGTTTTTTTAAATGGATTTTTCTACTGTTTAATAAATACTCCTGTTATTTTAAATTTAATGTATTTTTAATTTATTTACTTAATAAAAGTCTCTTGTTGACAACATAATCCAATCGTAATAAATAATTTTGAGGAACACAGTATGGTTGAACGGGATCATAGGATCGTACTATGGTTGTATGTCAAACACACTATTGTTGTGGAATCATAATATGGTTGAGTGGGATTATACTATCGTCGCGTGTTAACCATACTATGGTTGTGGGGATCATACTATGGTTGTATGTCAAACATACTATTGTTGTAAGGAACATAATATGGTTGTAGGGATCATAGTATGGTTGAGTGTGAATCATACTATGGTTGTGGTAATCATAGTATGGTTGAGTGTGAATCACACTATGGTTGTGAGGATCATAGTATGGTTGAGTGTGAATCATACTTTGGCTGTAAGTAGCATAGTATGGTTGTGTTTGAATCATACTATTGTTGTGAGGATCATAATATTGTTGTGCCACAACCATATATCCAACAATATTATGATCCTCTTCGAATATTGTCACCCCAACCACACTTTTTTTCTGCGTGTATGTCCCTACTAAGTATTATCGATAACGAGCTATTCATTTGTTTAATAGGATTGGATATTAGTCTTTAAAAAATGTGTTACATCAAATAGTTATCAATATTTGTAAGATTTTTATAATTTTTGTGTGTACCTAATTTTAGCCCTATTTAGTTTATTAGAACTTCTTGTATTTTACCTTAAAGCTACCTATGAACAAGGATAAAAGCCAGTGCTATTCAAATACGAACTCAGTTGCAATAATGTATCTAAGCAAAAACAATTAAATTAAATTAAATTTTAAGTTATGCTAAATAAAAAAAATTAAGCACCGAAATACAATTTGAACTGCGAATTAAAAAAATGATTTCGTCAAAAATTTAACTAAGCGCTAAAAGAAAAAATGGTTTGAATAAACATAAATTTTATAGCACCTTTGCAAACTGCTTAGATGGCGAACTTAGTGTCCAGGTATCTTCAGAAAGTAAAAATCAAAAGAATTGCGGGTGATCACCAAAGCCATCATCTTTTTCATATCATCATAACCAAAATCAAGATATATTTCATATTTTATTGCCAACGTCAAATTTGGTCATCTCTAGCATTTGAAATGTATGGAAAGTAGATCGCCAGGACTTGGATGAAAAAGCAAAAGGACTGCTAGTGGACAGAAATAATACGGAACTAAACATGGTATATTGTAGGCAATTTTTCAACCTAACGCATTAAAAGTATTGTTGTGTGGTTTACAAAATAAATAATAAATTTATTAAATAAATAAAAAAGTTCGCTGTGCCAAGTATTTTTTTTAATAACAAGAAAAATATATTGCTTTAGCGAATTTTTTATTTTAATGTTTTCAAATTTATTATTTAGATGGTTTGTTTGATCAAAGCATGGCTTTCTTTTAATAAACGAATATGATGGAAAAAAATCCCACATGCTAAATATTAAAAAATTCAAAAATTTAACTTTGACCTTGAATTCCTCTATAACTACTAAGTCGATCTTTTTTAAACTGGAGAAAAACTTAAGAAGTTTGGTGTATAAAAAAATAAATAATATAAGAAATAAAATAAAAAAATACTAAAATATCGCAATCGGTTTTAAAGTTACAGAGTTTGCCAGTAATAAGACGATTCTGAGGCAATATTAACAAGCAACAGGGCTGGTTTAAAATCCAGTGCATCCTCAGAGAGTGACAGTTAGGTGCGGTTTTGTAGCGGTGGCACCATTGGCTCATTAGACATTACGACGACGAAAACTACCTGGGAAGTGATAAACTTATAATTTACCCAAACACCTAAAAGTCATGCGTTACGGGTTTTCGTACCTTTACGCACTTAATCCAGTCACGTGTTTCAATATCAGCCGGTTTTAAGTTTCTCAGCGGATTTGTAAAATTAACTCTGGGCTTTGTAATAGTGTATACAATTTAAAATAGCCTTGGGAAATCTGTGTATACTTCTCCTGCAAACACGACTTTTTTATTTAAATTTGTATATGTTTTTACACATTATTTTATAAGAAGCCGAACAATTTTGAGCCGAGTTTTCTTATATGTCAAATGATGCATTGTTTTTTTAATCGCTCTTAGAAATTGATTAAGTTACTGAACCTTCATTAACACAACATTTTTGAAAAAATAAAATGTTTGGTCTGACCTTTGACGTCCGCAATTTCTCACTAGAAACACATCCAATATTTTTGTCCACCTCAACAAAGTCGTCCAATTTTACACACTATGCCAAAGTCATTATGTACGTACAATTTCTTAAGATTCGTGGATTAAAACCTACGAACATAAGGAAACTAGTATGCTTTCATGTAATAAAATAAATATAAAAAAACTGAATTCAAATAATCGAAAAATAAAATATTATAAAATCAACGATTACTTATAGTTTTATCAGAAACAATCGAACAAATCGCCTCCAGACCACAAAAATAGGAGCCACAAACATTTTGTTGCTGTAACCAATTATTTAATGCTATTTTTTAAAAAAAAAAATAAAATAACTCGATAATTAATGTATTTAAGCCAATCGATTAACCAATTTTTTCGGAAAAAAAATCATCCATCCTTTTTTCTACTTTTTCTTCGTCATGATTTTGTCGAAAGAATGTCGATCTGCAGCATTCTGCTCCATTTACCCAACATAACATACAAAGCGAAGTCGTTGTATTTCAATACGATTAACTACATTCATGCCAGGATACAGTACACGGTTTTCTCGTTTTCGCAGCTAGGCCAACAGATTCAACAGTGGATCTCCATATCAAACATTCATTGCTGCATTAGCTATTTAAAGTAAGAATGCTTTACGAGGGCGGTTCGGAAAGTTCTTAGCCTATCAATAAAAGAGAATATTTAGTTTTTCAAAAATATTTTATTTATTCAATATAATCTCCTGAAACTTCCATACACTTAGTCCAACGCTTATCTAGCAATTCTATCCCTTGATTAAAATAGTTTTCCTCAAGGTCTTCAAAATAGTGGTTTACAAAGGTAAAAGTCACTGGGAGCTAAATCAGGAGAATAAGGTGGGTGGTCAAGCAACTCGTACTTTAATTCGTTGATTTTAGCCATTGTTAAAACACTCTTATGCGCTGGTGCGTTGTCTTGATGAAAAATTATTTATTTGTGTTGTAAGCCAGGGCGTTTTTCTCGAATTTGTACATTTAATTGATCTAAACGGTTGCAATAGTACTCTGAATTTATTGTTTTACCCTTTTGCAGATAGTCAATCAATAAAATACCTTTGAAGTCCCAAAAAAGTCCCAAACCGTTGCCATAACCTTACCAGCCGATCGAATTGTTTTTGCCTTCTTTGGGGCACTTCCTCCAGCTTCAGTCCATTGTTTGGATTGTTCTTTTGTCTCTGGAGTATATTGGTAGATCCATTTCGATGAAAACGATCCAAACAAGCTTGAGAAATGTTCATTCTTATGCGTTTTTGCTCGACTGTTAACAAGTGCGGCACCCATATTGCAGAAAGCTTTTTCATCTGTAGTTCTTCATGCAAAATTAAATGGACTCGATCATTTGAGATGCCCATGATATTAGCTATTTCACGCACTTTTATTCGTCGATCATTTAATACCATATCATGCACTTTGCTTACAATTTCTGTTGTTGTTGCTGTTTTTGGACGTCGACTACGTGGTTCATTTTCAATGCTTGTACGACCACGTTTAAATTCAGCAACCCACTTTTTTACTGTTGCATATGAAGGAGCACTTTCACCTTACACATTCACCATATCATTATGAATTTCTTGTCCCGATAAACCTTTTTTATGTAAATATTTAATGACACCACGCATTTCTAATTTTTCCATTGTAAAAAAATCGCGGATGCGTCTTTTGTGAACACCTGTTTCTATATGAAGGAGTTGCCAGATCGAAACAAAATTTAACATGTGTTCATAGCAGATGGAAGTTTCCAAAACACTTAACTTTTTTCTGTTTATACCGCGCTTTTTGTGCTAGACTAAGAAGTTTCCGAACCGCCCTCGTAGCGTGATAGAGAAGAAAATTTTTAAAATTTCTCAGGTTCAATGTGAAGACTAGAATCGAGTTCTACAGATCTCCGGTAGTTAAGGTAAACGTCGTCAACAGATTTGAATATAAGAGCTGTAAATCTACAAATTAAATGATAACAGTAGTACCGGTTTCAAATGTTTCTAACATTCTGGCTCAATGTTATATAAAATTGAGCGTAGGACAAATACCAATACGCAAAAGGATTAACAAATCGAAGAACACAAATTCGAGAAACTAACTGCACTTCCACTAAATTATATCGTAGAACTACGCGATAGCTTAATGATGTAATCATTTCTGGGCCACCAGTCAGTCAGATGGGATTAAAATCTATATTGTTTACATTTTGAAAAAAATCATCGTTGAATCGAGTAAGTTCAAACGCTGCTCAGTGTTAATTTTGCAATGTTCGTTATATAAAAACGCCATTTGAAGTAAAAGCCCAATTATGACTCTGATCGAGCAACGGCAACAGCGATCACAACTACGGGTAAATACCGGATAGATGTTCTGAAAACAAGCACACACAAAATACAAAATATCCAAAAGCAATGGATGATTGAGAAACAACTCCCACTGCAACAACAACATTCTACGAAACTGGCTTACATGGATCGCATGCACAGAAGGCCTTTGGTAAACACTAAATGAACGAATAAAAAAAATGTTTATTACTGAACACAACGCAAAAATCAACAGTAACAGCGCATTTTTAATTGATCAGCGATTAAAAGTGCCGAGTATTCGAACAATGTTCGCTCTCTGTTGTAAGCAATTCGATAAAGCTCGCCCTCACTGTAAATATTTCACCATATTTTCATTTTGCAACTACACTTAATTTGAAAACCATTTCAGTGTAGATGTAAATGAAAATTGCATTAGGGTTATTCATTTCTGTACTTCAAACGTATTTATATCATGAAGTAAAAAAACAAATGACACTGACCAATGCATTCAGAAAACCGGTGCAGATAGAAATAGTTTTGGAATTCCCTTTGTGCAATTTTCGCGGTGGCCTTAGTTCAAAATTGAGTCGGACCTTGAAGCTGGCATTGCAATTTTCAATAACTTAGACATGTTTTATTTGGCAACCTTACACTTCCGCTACATACAGAGAACAGATTTGTTGCTACCACCAAATTTTTTTTACACCGAATGTTCGTAGTTGCTTGTACTATTCATGTATTCCATCGTTATAACCGAATGTTGATAAAGTACTTGAAATTTTCAGTAGTGGGAACTGACAGCATTATTGGAATTGAATTTGTACACGTATTGGTTGTTGTTATGGATTATTGGCTATAAGAACTTTTGGGATTCGGTTGTCATTACCACGAGCATTTGTTAACTGGACCAACTTATGGTTACATTTTTTGTATTCATTTATCTGACGAAATAATATATTTTTTAATGTAATTTTTATGTTTTATGATTTGAAAACATTCATTCTGTTATTTGAGTTATGAGCATGATTTTTTAAAACTTTGTTTTTACTTTGAATTTAACAAAGTTCAAAAGTGGACCGATTTTATGCATTAATTTTTTTATAGTGTCAAAAAATATTATGATAAAGCTGATATGAAACATAATTTTAGTGAAGTAAAGTGAAATTTTACACCTTATGATTTTCGTCTACTTAAGGTTAATGTGACACAAAATACCTTAACTATATTCTTGAAGTCTTGGCTACATGTGATAAAAAGTATTTAGTTTTATACCGGTAATATTTTGTAAGTGACCGATATGAAACAAAAAAAGATAGGGGGAAAAATGTATTTTAAGAAGTCGCCCCTCTGTGTCGATTTTGGTTTCTATTCTGAACATTACTTCCTGATTTAATTTCATAAAAATGTTTATGTTTTTTTTAGAAAAAGGAACCGAAAAGGCCATTTTGTCTTGAAGATATTCTGATTTTAGTTTATTTCAGTTATTTTAAATGATAATAGTAGTATTTTAGGAGAACATTTATCATTTTTTAGAACATTTATGTAATTTCATTAAAAAAAGAACACGCCTAACTGAAATTAGTTAGACAACATTTGTTCACCTTTTCGAAAAAGGACGCAAAGGAACTCCAATCTTAGAGAAAGAATGTTAAAATGTTCTACAAATATAAACTCTACACGATTTAACTAAAGACACCTCATCAAGAAACTTCGGCAAGAAAAAAAAATAACTCGTACCAAAGAGGGCCGCCGTCTTTTGGTAATTTACTAAACTCACCTAAGATTTTCATTTCTACAAGAAGTCTTAGGTGATTTCGGCTCTAGCTTACTGCATTTTTGAGCTGGAACAGTTTCAAAAGACTATTAAAAACTTATTATTCCTTTAATAGCAATCTTAATTTTAACCAAATTAAATAGAACGACGCAGGTTTAAGGATTCTGCTATAAAATCTTTTGTACAAAAATTAAGAAATCAATGAATACCGCCATTAAATTACAAGTACTCAAAAATTGCATACATTCTCGCCTGCTTGCATGACTATCAGGAGTTTGCGGGGGTTAATGGTGGTGTATACCCCACCGCTCTCTCTCTGTCACTACGTTCGAATGAGATCAATGCGTTTTGAAAATGACGTGTGTTTGTTTTTGTAACAATTATCAAAAATGTCAATATCATGGGGAAGATTTATGACAAATAAAATGTTGTTTTTTGGCCTGAGTTTTTATATTCGAACATTATTTGAATTGTTTATGAATAAATATTGTTCCCGTGTAGAGAAAATCAAAAAGAATAGAAAAAGAAAAAAAAATAGAGAAACAAGTTGAGCAACCAACATCCCACACAAAATTTCTACTACGGGTGTGATGATGGTTTCTAATTTCGCCATATTCATGTTTTAATTTCGAATGGTCAAATACATTCTGAAAACCGTTTTAATGGATTTTTCAATTTTTTTTAAGAAAACCATTGGTATAAAAATATGTATGCGCATGTGCATGCGGACATTAAACAGTCATTGTCATGGACCACCTGTCAGCTCTTAAATAACATTCGAACTTTAAGCACCGTCTGTCTGGGGGTATTGAAAAAAATACGATTTTGAATATGTAGCACAATTTATCAGCTCATTCCTGTTGTAAACAGCTGCATAAAAATAAACGTGTTTTAAATTGTATCAGTGTTTTTTAATAAAGTCCTCCTACTGGAACTAGCCACAGGAAGCAAACAAGAATTGGTAGAAATCATCTTCAATACCATAAAAAATGTATAATAGTTTTAGGGATCATGAGATACGAGGGCATAGCACAGCTTTTGTTTGGAAAAATAGGATTTTTCGAGGTGCTGAATCTCTTTAAGAATATGGCGTATTATGTAAAAATTCGTAATCCAATTCATGCAATTTTGCCATTGAGACTGCACACGTGTACACCCGTGCATTATCTTCATGAAAAATAATTTTTTTCTTGGCCATATGGGGTCGTTTTATTTAAATCCTCGTTAAATATGTTGGCATAATATTCGCTGTTTATTGGTTTTCCCTTTTGAAGGTTATCGATGTGGATTATCCCGCGTGCATCCAAAAAACTGTTGCCATCACCTTATTGGCCGACAAAGTCACCTTGGCCTTCTACGGAGCCGGTTCACCCGGAGACTGCTGGCTCTGGAATGTTGTAATCGATTCATGTTGTATCCACAGTTCCAAAACGCCTCAAAAACACATTCGAATTGCGGTAAAACAAATCTAAAAACCCTTGGAGTTATCACGCGATTACGTTTATGGTCAGTTGCGAGCAAACGCGGCAGACATCTTGCAGACAGCTTTCTTTAACCCAACTGATCATATAAAATCGAAACCACACTGCCATATTAATTGCGTATGGCATCAATAATCTCACGCACTTTTATTCTTCGATCGGCCAACATATCGTGGATTTTTTCGACATTTTCGGGTGTGTTGACCTCAACGTTCAGTGTCATTTGTTCTTGTGCGTCCATAACAGAAGTCAGTAAACCACTTTTTTACCATTGAAATCGATGGTGCAGAGTCCCCATAGTATTTATCAAGCGTTTCCTTGGTTGAATGACGGTTTTTTACAATAAAAAATAATGTTTAATGAGCGCTCGAAATGCACTTTTTCCAATTTTTAACAAAATTAAAGACACCAACTAAATGACGGAACTCTATCAAAATTTGACAGTAGTCTATTAACAGATGTTACTTGATGGGAGCAGTGTTGCATTTCATATTACTAGGAGGGAAGTTGGAAAAGTCACGGAATTATTGATAGGCTCGTAGTTGCGGGTTCTGATGCTATAGTTGTGGCCATTAAACATGGCAGTGGGTATCTAATACGAGTATGATTGTGTTTGAATAATATAATACGACTGTGGGAATCATACTATGATTGTGGGGTTAAAAAAAATTGTTGTGGGTATCAAACTACGGTTGTGGACTATGGTTGTGGGCATCATAATATGATTGTAAGAATCATGACATGCACTAAAACCACTCTATGATTACATGTAGTAAAAAGTAAATGTCGCCGACTTTACGAGTAAGAGATTAATCTTTAAGCCATGTTGAAGATTCTGTTTAAAAGGCGCTGAACAGTGGGCCATGGTCGGTAGGCATAGGAATTATATCGTACACAGCTTATGGGCTCAAGAGAAGTTTTGCCTTCCTCCTTTAAGGAGATATAAAGGGACTGAAGTACAAAAAGAAAAAAGTATTGTTGGAGTGACAATATTCAAACAGTATAACTACTGTATGATTCAACCATGTTATGATCCTGCTTTACCATACTATGATTCCCAAAATTATTTAGTGGGTTTAGGTTAGGTTGTTATTCAAAAATAGAGATTTTATTTAAGAATATTATTTAACATTGAACACATTGAACAACATGATTTCTTCAATAACATAAAAAAACAATTTAAAAACATGTAAACTTGTCGTTAAGTTGGGCCAGGCTGAACCTTTTATAGCCTCCACCGTCCCTACGCTACTAAAGGACCAACACAAAAAAATGGTCCGTCTATTAGGGACTTTTGGCCCATGTGTACTTCTCTTGTCTCAGCCAAAACTTCTCTATATATGGCTTGTAAGCAATCTCTGCTCAAACTGGAGTACCTTAATGTCCCTGCTCGTTATTAATCGCTCGTTTGACAATGTTAAACCCTTTTTGGGCCACATGAGGCAAAAAGTTCAAAAAGATTTTGAAGTATTTGGTGCGTTCCAACTAACAATACCCACTTTAACCATTGTCCTTTCACAATAAATAAAGATTTGTAAGGCAAATACTCAAAAATTTACATTTTACCGTGGTACATTTAGTCCCTTAAATGGAAACGTTTTCCCTTTTGTCGACTTCGCCCATTTACAATCCCAAACAGCTTATGACCATAAGCCATCATGCACAATTTCATTTGACCGCTGTCGTGCTTTTAACCCTTCGGCGGGTGAGATGGTCCCTGGGCACCTTTTTCATTTTCAAACTGCAATTACTCCTTGATGGTCCATGGGAAGTATACCCGACCCCCACATGTATTCTAAGGAAATTTTATCTAGAATCGTTTCAAAGCGATCCGACCAATAGTTTAGTTTCTATTGAGATTTAAATGTGTTTAGTACAGGAACGTGTGGAAAGGTCCGCTAGGACCTTGTACTGAAATTTCAAGAAATCGTTAATAAATGCACTGTCTTTTGGCTTGTTTTATTGTTTGAACACATCACAAACGTGTTCCTTGAATTTTAGTTACTTTTTGGATTATTTTTATTGTGCCTTTCCTTGAAACATAATAAACTTTCCGTCCCTTTTTGAATTTTTGTTACCGTCCCTTTTGAGTTGTTTGAATTTACCCTTACCTTTTACGCATATGTACAAGCTAGAAGCCAGGTAGACGTAGAAAAGGGTATAAAAGCGGCTGTAGTTTCGTAAACTAAATCAGTGAAAGTTGAGACAGTGAACATCGAGTGCGAAATTTTATTTTGAATTTTATAAAGAGAAATAAAAGTACAACACAATGGCAGAGGAAAATTTAGACATTGCTGAAATTGTAATACGTCGTAGTACACGCTACCAGCAAATGAGTGAGGATGAAAGACGTGCAGTGGATGATAGATTTGCAGACTTCATGAGTGCGGAGATGAGTGATGACGATGAAAGTGCTATTCCTGCATTTGGTCTTGAAGGTGCGGCTGATGACGATTTCACATATCAAGCAAATTTTCATTTCCAAAGATGACACCAAATGGACTTAAAAGCACCACCGACTTCTCGTGCTCATAACGTGGTCGACTACACAAGGAGGAATCCGGGACCAGTAGGAACCACATGATCCCTTTACCATATTCCGCTCGCTCATCACCGAAGACATGGCGTACATCATAATACGCGAATCAAATCGGAAAGGGAAGTGAACGCTGCATGGAATTTGGCAAATCCAACTAACACAAAGGAATGGAAACCAATCACTTTGAACGAGTTCGATGCTTTTTTGGCTATTATTTTGTATGCTGGACTCACTAAATCGAATGGTGAACCTCTTGAAGAGTTATGGGGCCCAGCGCGCTGTCCAATATATAAAGCTGCATTATCATTAGGTCGTATGAAGTGCATAAAACAATGCCTTAGATTCGACAATGGAAATACGCGACAGAAGCGACTAATCAACAGCAAAACTGCGGCTATTAGTGATATTTGGCAAATGATGCAGCCTAACTTGGCAGCAGCTTACACTCCGCATGATGCAGTGACCGTTAATGAGCTGTTATTCCCATACTGAGGCCGCACCCGCTTAACACAATACATTCCATCGCAGCCTGCCAAGTTCGGTATAAAGATATGGTGGTTGTGCGACTCAAAATCATTTTATCCTGTCAAACGAATGATTTACTCTGGGAAATTGCCTGCCCAGGCACGAGAGGTGAATCAAGGGCAGAATGTTGTGCTTCAGCTTTAGGAGAGATATCTGAATACAGGCCGCACAATTTATGCCGAAAATTTTTTCACAACTTTGGATTTGGCGCGTACTTTGATCAGGAAGAAAACCGCATATGTGATAGCGCATAGAGAAAGGGACCTAAGGGTAAAAAAATCAATTTTCATTTTTTTTTTTTTTTGATGTGGACAACATCTGAGCATCGAATGAGACCGATCCCATGCCCCTAAAGTGTTCCCTCCCAGAGATATGCGCGTTTTATGAAAGTGAAGTCGACGATTCCAAGCGCAAATAGAAAGGGACCTAATCTTTAAAATGACACTCCTGAACAAAACTGGTTTTTAACCTTAGGTCCCTTTCTATTTTGCGCGTCACATATGTTGGAACAGTGCACTCGAATAAGACATGTGTGCCTCGGGAATTCCAAAAATATCATACGCGTCCTGTCAACAGCTCATTGTTCGGCTTCATAACCGGATATCCAAGGATACGGAACGCAATGGAAGCATTTGATGTAAAGGTAAGTAAAAACAAGTAAAAAATGATAAGTTTGGCTGTGCCGAACTATGGATACCCTCCACCAGATTCCCAAATAAAACCAAATTTGGTGCTGAAGTGTGTTCTATATAGAAATCTTTATGTGCAAAATTTCATTTCGATAGGTCAAGTTTGTGGTGAGTTATAGTCATATTATTTCTCAAGGCCCATAAGGCCGTTTGTATGGGAGGTACAAGAAATGGTGGCCCAATCTAAACCATTTTTACATAGATGATTGCTCCTATATAGAGATTATTATTTGCAAAATTTCAGTGATTTTGCTCTAAAAACTGGACGGATATTTATTTCCAAATAAAAAACTAATTTTTATGAGGTAGTGTCGGTTGAGGGTCTCCAACACCAACTTCCCGTAGAGCTATATAGCCCATTTTCAATACCAACCATGCTAGTTTAACTACACATGTTTGTGACAAATTTTTCATGCAGGCTCTATCTTGTTTTCGACAGACGGACATCCGGACAACATGGCTAGATCGTCTTAGAATTTTACGAGGATCAAGATGATTATTTCAAGGTGTTACAGACAGAAAGACAAAACTAATATACCCTCCATTGTATGGTGGAGGGTATAAAAATTCTAATGTTCAAAAGCAGAATATTTACATAATTTTGTTCTTTTTAGATATTATCAAGACCGTCAGAAGGAGGTGCACCGTCGTTTGCGTCTAGAACGAACAGACCGTCATATCGCCTATGCCGTTCTGAGTACGGACGGCAGCGGAAAACAAGGGCCTATTGCCATTCCTATAACAATCCATTTTGTGCAGAGCATTCAACACTTATGCATCGATGCTACGCCTGCACAGAAAATATGTTGGACGAGGGACAATCTACACAACAATAGTTTTTTAGGCTTTTTTCATATAAAACTCATAAAAAATTATTAATGTTATATATAAAAAAAATTCTAGCATTCATTATAAATGTATAATCAGTAAATAATAATAAATCAAAACAAAAAATGTAAAAAATGCGTTTTCATATAAAATTCCATACAAATAGAAATAGGTTCCTGCGGACCTTGTACTTGGTATAAGGGCAACGGATGACTCAACCGTCGGAGGGTTAAAAGGCTCATGGCACTTTCTTAGAAGTTTACGACAATTAATAATATTTATACTTTATAGGATCCCCGATCAATATTTCGTGATGTTGCAAAAGGAATGACCATCCACTCTTCAGTGAAGGGTATAATAAGAATTCCTGCATAAGTAGGACTGAAAACATCAATTTGGTACACAATGTTTATCGGTACTATTCAATGATTGACATAAACATACTAGTATTGCGTTCTATCATACTTTTGAATCGTAACAATAACTTTGTTCTAACAACCATACTCAAATTAATAAAAGTTGCAATCATGCAGTATGAATGCCGTAAACATATTATTGTAAACGTATGTAAATCCCAAATAACAATACTTTTGTCGTACCGTAACCGTATATATATTGTTGCTACAACCATATTTTTGTGTCTTAATAATAATATTGCTACATTTTAACAATATTAATTTAATCTTTTTATCAAAATGAAATTGAAAAAACAATACTAAGGTTGCGACAAGCATCCTTTTTTTTGCAAAGAACATTTTGCTGTTGATGTGACCAGCGATTAAGGATCTCTAGCGATTAAGGATCTCTAGCGGTTAAGGGTCTCCCGATCTATCGCGGGGCAAGATTATGGGTCCTGTCCACTCGATTTCATTTTCAAGACACGGCAGATTAATAGAAGTATATGGGATAAATTCAAATCTGGCAGAAGATATGTATCGTTTTACCTGTATGAAATTATATTTATAAAGTGTGTGAGAAGGTGATTTCCTTTATAAGAGATTTTGTTTTTCATTTTCCTTTTGTATGAAAATTAAGTAAGCGCTTTGACAAAAAAAAATACTGCTTCGGACACCCATGTACTTTTTTACTCCCTCTGGTGGGGTAGGGATTTGAAGCTATAAACCACAGGCAGTCCATCAAACAACAACACGCGCTTCTATTCGTTTCAAAATATCGACACACTCGAAGATATCGAAAAAAAATCTTCAAAAATCTAAATGACAGCATACCAAAAAACACACATTGCCCATATTTGTTTTGATCTCATAATTTAATTGATTTTTAAATGTTTATTTGTAAACAAATACAGGCAATTTATGCTCGAAACTGCCTAGCCGACAGACAGGCTGGCAGATTTGCTGAGTGTGTGGCGAAGACAAGTCGAGTCGCGCTTCAGACCCACAATCATCACTCGTTGTTCATTGCTCCCGCTGTTCGAATAGCGCTCGACGTTGTTGTTGTCCCTTTGGACAACGCGTTTGGTGTGCTGGTGCGAAAGCCTCAAGAGCTAGAGTCGTAAAAAGTGGCCACCCCACGCAAGTTAAACTGTTTTTAGCGCTTGAAGCGCTCATTATTGTCATTTCAATTGTCAAAAGCAGTATTAACAATTAAATAATGCGGCTTATAATTAATTGATTTAATGAAATGTGGGTTTCCGACTCAATTTGTTGGTGGCGGTGCTGCTGCTGCTGTTGTCGTTGATACTGTCTCTGTTAATTCTTAATAGCCGCAAATTTACAAATTGGAGCAACACCGTCAGTCTGACAGACCCTGAGGGGCTGCTGGCTGGAAGTGCAAGAGAGCAAGAAAAAAAAATTTAAAAAAAAGTAGGGCAACTTTTCAAGTCAACTAAAAGGCAGTAGTTCATAGCCTACATATGCCAGGATGCCGTCTATTGGCTGTACATAAGACTTATTTCGTCCAAGACCGATACAACCTACACCTTATTTCTTTTTTCAGATTGGAAAAAAGAAATAAGGGATTTTCCACTACGCACCCTCAAACATTTTTAATGATCTTTCAGTGTCAAAACGTTAGTCGAAGTCAACATTTTTATCATGGTAAAAATCACATACGAGCAACGTTTGGAAATCATTAAAAATTAGTACGGAAATTCTGAGTCGATGGTCGCAACTTTAAGAGCGCTTAGTGCAATTTTCGGCCGTAATAATCGTCCCACCCGACAGGTTATAAGAAAAATATGTTTACTATATGGTCACGGCAATATTAATATGTTCTTTGCAATAAAAGTATGTTTGCCACAACCATAGTATTGTTTTTTGAATTTAATTTTGACAATAGTATGATTGCTGCAATATTAATATTGTTGAAATGTAACAAAAGCATTATTGCCAAATTTATAAATGAAAATATGGTTTTAGCAACCATATAAACATGGTTGGTGCAACAAAAGAATTGTTTTTTGTGTTTTATGTTAAAAGTAATATGATTACGGCATCATACAACCATATACCCTACAATAGTATGATGCTCTTCGAATATTGTTATCCCAACCATACTTTTTTCTACGTGTGAGTGGTTTTGTCAATAAGCAACATAGCAACAAACCCACATCTGCTCAAAAGACACAATTGCATCCACAAAAAAATACTGTGTGGTGTGGTTTTCATGCCGGAGGTGTGCTTGGGTGGTGTTTTTTCGTCGATGAAAACAATCGTCATGTTACCGTCAAAGTAGAGCGCTATCGTGCCATGTTAGAAAATTATTTTTGACCAAAAATTGGATGAGTTTGACATCGCCTATAGGTGGTTTCAACAAGACAATGCCACTAGCCACACAGCACGCGTTAAATCGATTTACTGAAAGGCAATTCGGTGAACGTGTAATCTCGAGAAATGGTCCGGTCGAAGGGACACCTCGTTCGTGCGATTAAACACTATTGGATTTCTTTTTATGAGGCCACATTAAGTCATGGGTCTATGCCAACAAGCCAACAACTTTGCTCAAAAATAAGATCTCTGCTCACGGGCTCGTGGTGGTCATATGACCGAAATCGAATTTCATTCTTAAAATCAAACATTTGCACTACACCTGGAATAACTTTGAACTCTGTATCTTAAATATTCTGTGTTTCTTTATTATATAAAATTGTAATGTCCTTAATGGAATCCCCTGTACAGAAATCGAATATTTTTGAGACAAGAACTTATATCAATTCAATGTGTTACGAATAAAATACGTCTTATAATAATACAGGTAGTGTCGGCAATCAGCTGATTTTGTAATTTTCCATTGTGTTGTATTTGTTGCAGCTACTGCGATTCCCTGTATTATAGTGCCACGCGTCTTACGCATTTTTAAAGAATTAAACTAAGCCACACTATTTTTTTTGGATTTTTGGTATGACTTTCCTCCATGCGTAGATATTTTATTGGATGAATGGGTTTTTTGTGCCTCCCTTAAACTCGTGTAATGGTTGCAGTTATTCGACGATTATGTCATTGTCAGTCATCGCCATCAGCACTCTTTGTCTTATTCGCTCGCCGAAAAACATCAATTTAATTTCTTATTCTACCCAGTAGTAAAAACATATTTCATATCGTGTTTCAGTATCTTTGCCTTCACCTGTCTATTCCGTCTGACCGAACCAGTCGAAAGAAACTATGCTAATTATCGGAGATCTTTTATCTCTCATACTTTACCATTCAGAGTCATATGAGTTTATTGATTTTTAACCCATGGCAAGCGCGATTTAGCGCTCCTAAGTGCTAGCCAGGCTCGGTAGCTTGCTTAACTTATGAATTCGTTATGGGCGAACGTGGTTTCGTCTTGATTAGCGGAACCAACCGTTGGCATGCTCGATGATTTTCAGCTTTTAACAGCCAAGCAAATTTAGTCGTACTTAAGAGTTTTTCTATCGGCCGATTAGCTTAAATTTAGCGGCGTTTTGTTTCAATATCACGAATATCTTCACGATTGCGATTATGCGCATAACTTTTACACACGTATTTTCGAAGCAATTCTTCATAAACTTCTGTCAAAACCATGGATGAAATTGAGCATCACTAAATTAATCAACGAAAATACCATACTATTTCTGAATATGAATAAGATAAGAACATCCCATGAGGAGATAACCCACCTCGTGCATTCTCTTTGGTTACTACTGGAGAACGGTTTCCATATTCATTAATAACGTATTTTTGATTCAGAAAACAATTCACAAAAATGTTTGGGCCAGTCTGGATTTTAAACTTCTTGGAAACATTTGGGCATATTTTCTTCTCGCTGCTGTCTGTTTTATGGCCTCTCAGTTATGTCTAGATTTGGCTCCGTTGAAACCTTTCAACATATCAAAGTTGGCCTTGATGACTTTTTGGGTAAGATAGCTGTGTTATGTTGGTGAGAATACATTTTAAAATATAACTAGCAGAGACGCAAACCGCCCACTTAACATGACGCAGTTAGTGGGTTAACAAAAGTATAAGGAAGACTTAACATCGATTATTTGTACAGGGTGGAGCGCGGTACTGTTGGTCGAAGAGAGTGGAGAGTGTGCGTGTCTTATAGTGGCTGACGAGAGATTTGCATTCGTCTGCCGTTCAGTTGCCATCATGCATTGGACACGTAAGGAGAGGTCATTTTGTGTTGAAGCGTATTTTTCAAATGCGCACTCAATCATTGCAGTGCAGCGTGCAAGAGAGAGATAGAGTTAGACCAGCAGTACTGCAATCTCCGAAACGCTCTGCTCGGAAGCAATCACTTTCTCTGGGCATTTCCGTACTTTTTTTCAGCCGGCTTTTGGGGCAATGCAATTAGAGGATACTTGGTTCCAACAGGATGGTGCCAGCGAGGGTTACCATGAATTGTTTGAGGCAAATGCTTTCTGGACGGCGTATCTCTTTAAGGGTTGATGTGAACTGGCCGGCACGGCTTACCAGACTTAGCCCCATGCGATTTTTTCCTTTGGGGTTACCTAAAGTCAATTGTGTATTTCAACCGTCCCAGCACCTTGGAAGACCTAATTAACAATATGGAGGCTAAAATTGGCAGAATACTTCAGAAAACATATGCAGCCGTGTGTGGATAGCGAAGGTCGACATTTTCCAGACACACTTTTTAAAACCACGTAAGTTAAAAATTCCCTTATTGTTCAATATAATTAAAATACAAAATAAATTTTCCTAAGGTTCATAATTTTTCTATTTCAATCCCAAATAAGCAAATTACCGCGCTCAAGCCTGTACAATCGCGATTTCTGAAAGAATCGGACAAAGAATGTAACAAGAAATAAAACAATTGTTAACTTATTCGAGTCTTATCATATTCCCAAAAACTTTACATAACCTTCTACGTTGATAATAGCATTTGTAGTTCTCTGATACCATTTAAACGATAATTACTAACTAGGAAACTATGGGACTACATACTGGTACCACACAAAAAGCCCTTGATATTCTGCGTCTAATGTCATATTTAAAATATCCTCGATGAATTTCAGATTTGATACATTTTGAATTTTAAGGTTAAATTTTACTTTCAAAAATCACCCACTATGGGCGAACGGATAAAAACGGGTATGCGCAAATTTGTACCAGAGATAGTCCATGCGATTGCGCGTCACATTTCGTATTCAGAGTATCCTAGAAGAATTTCAGAGTCGATATATTTTACCGACAGGAGTTACAACCCCCACTCTAATCTAAGCAGACTCATTATTTACCGACACCTTTAAATGCAATTCTACAATATGACCTTACTTTAATTTGAACTTTTTCCAAATTCTTCATATCTTTAGTAAGGATCTTTTTTAGCGCAACATTGAAATGTGATAGACTGCATGTAACAACATTTGGAGTTGCTCCAATTGCTTAGCACACAACCTGGGCTCCAACGAAGAATGTCTTATGCAATGCAGCCAATTAAACAACAAAACAGTGGGATATCCAACATTGCATGTCTTGAAGGGAATTACACAAACAAACAAAATGGGCGGCGTAAATGGGGTGGCTTTTTTCAACAAATAAAAACCATAGAAAAGGTCAGTACCACAGTATGAGGCATGCAGATACTTCTTTTATCTTTGACAAGCAAAATGTCGCGTCTGAAAAGTGTTTGTCTTTTCAGTGTGACAATTGGAGACCGCAAGTTGAGAATGGACAGATGTAAAAGACGCCACGTCACACTCAAGTTAGTGTACACTTTATAGAAAATAAAAACTTGTAGTACTTTAATTATAGTTTTGGAATTACATAAGCAGTTATTGTTATTGCATTACATATTTCTTTTTTTGAGAGTACGAAAGATAAACTTAAATTTCCTACATAAATCCTAAAGCCATATATTTTTCATTTAATATTTTGAAAACTAAAAAAAACAATTATTTGAATTAAACTAATTAGTTGCAAAATAAAACACATTTCTGACGAATGTTCATTGTAATCAAAGCGATAGATAAACCAGGGAACTGCCTGTAATCGGTGATTCAAGCTGGAATCTAAAGAGCAAATCTAAAGGGCGGAAAATATTTGGAGTCCTTGACTACTAATACTTTCGGTAAGAAAGAAGGTCAAAAAATAAAACTGGAGTGGACACCCGTTTTTTAACACAAACATCTCATTCGTTTTGTATAAACAACGAAAATGGAACATTCAAGATTCAAGTTTATATTTTGTAATGGAGTTTTAAATATCTTCTCAAGCGAATTCGTGTGATTTAGAAAAGCCCAAACTATTTTGTTTTGCCAACGAGCAATTCGTTTTAATAAAAAAGGGGGCATGCAGCCGAATTAAAGCAGCAGACCTAAGTTTCTTTTACCGCTAGTGGGATAAAAAAGATTCTTCCGGATTAAAGGAAGTTGGACCCAAAATGATTCCTATTTGGGATGTGCTATGAGCGTCTCTACAAACTACCCCAGGTTGAGCCATAGAGTTCGATCAAAAATTATAAAGAATGCTGGGGAAATACTCAAAAAGTATACTTTGAGGTACATTTAGAACCTTGAGAGGCAACTTTTTTCTCCGGACCGCTTTTGCATTTTCGGTCCCAGCTTACATAGTTTGGTTGTTATCGCATTTTAAACAAACACTTAAGCGGACGAAATTAGGAACATGACTCTATTGTCTTAAAATATTAGGACAATCGAGAAGAGCTATACATTATTTAGAGGTGTTAGGAATGGACAATTCATTTTACACGCCAACTTCTTCTCGCCTACCCTCCACTATAGGATGGAAGTAACGGGTGATCCATGTTTTTTTTCAATAGGGTTTTTTTACACAGATAAAACGTGAGTTGTGTAAAACATTTTTTGTTCGTCTTTTCAGTATTGTTTGTCATTTTATCATGGAAAGACCTACACCGTTGCCGATTTAGTGTTTTGGCTCTTCAGAAGCTCGAAGAAGGTCCGATGTTTTCGATCAAAATGTTGTTCAGTGATGAGGCTCCTTTTTGGCTCATCGGCAAATTCAATAAACAAAATTGTCGCATTTGGGCTGAAGAGCAACCAGAAGAGGTTCAGGAGGTGCCATTATACCCAGAGAAACCCACGGCTTTATGCAGTTGGCTGATGGCATCATGGGTCCATATTTTTTCAAATATAATAATGACCGGAACGTAACCGTGAATGGTGCTTGCTATCGCGCCATAATATCAGACTTTTTGTTCCCAGAAATCGAAGCCTGTTGCCATGACGACATTGGGTTTCAATAGGACGGTGTCACTTGCCATACAGCCGCTCAAACAATGGATCTATAAAGAGGTCATTTCAAAGAGCAGCTAATTTCACGTTTTGGACCTGTGAGTTGGCCGCCTAGATCGTGTGATATCACACCCTTCGACCTTTTTCCTTGGGGCTACGTAAAGTCCAAAGTCTGCGATGACAAAGCAGCTAGGATTCAGGTTTTGGAAGTCAATACGAAACCGTAAAATTTTCTATCTGATCCAAAAATGTACCTTAATTTATGATATTAGCCAATTATGGAATCGTACTCGTAAATGGTTTTATGGTGCCCAAAAATCGTTTTAAGACACAAATTCAAATATAAAGCTAATTCTATATTTCGGAGAAGTTCAAGGCCTTGAACCATAGGAACCAGTGGAGTTTCCAGAGTTCTACAGAATCCAAAAATCACCCCCTTCAACAATCGATATGTGGGTACGAACATTGCACTTACCATAAATTGTCAAAATTATTTCTCTCGATTTCAAAAAAATGCAAAAAAGTGGAACATATAGCCGAAATTTGAGCTTCGGAAAAATTGAATTCTATTGAGAACTTGTGCTAGATGATTTATCTGGGTGCTTCCCAACAACAAACATTTCCTAATAAATATGGGCAGATGGTGACTCAAACATTAACAAATATTGTTATTATTCGAAATATTAATGATTTTTCAAGATCTGCTTTAAATTCGGGCTCGGCCGTAGGGATCCAAGGGGCCTAAAAATGGCCAAACGTAAATATAGAAACATGGGTACTCAAATTATAGTATATTCAACTACAAATCCACAGATCGCAAGAATTAGCACCTGCTTAAGAAATACCATAGACTCTTCTGCCGATTCTTCTCTGATAATCTCGAAAAGAATCAGCACCTGCTTAAGAAATACCAAAGACAGTGTGCCAATTTATCATTTTTCCAGCTATATCTAGCGTAAATAAAGGGCTATATATATTGCCGCAACATTTTGCCATTGTTTTTTTTAATATCGCCAGATTATCACACCAGTTAATTTAGGTTAAGAACTGGAAAGAATATCTATTGTTTTCTACTTCAATAGATAGGGCTAGAGGCAATCCTGAGGGAATCGAATTTTGCTCGGAAAACAAGTAAACTATGCTTTTATCAAATAGATTACTATTATAAAGGAAAACGAATTTCTTGCAGTTTTTGTACAATTCGAGTGGAGAATACTTCTATCAGGACATGTAGATATATTCAATCCCGTCGCTCCAATGTATAACATAGGGCCATAGGGATATGCAGAAACTAAAAATTATCCTACACGATCCATTTTTGCCGATTTCAAAAGCATTCGCTACACAAATTATCGAATTCGAAACTCTTAAAGTGTCCCTTTTAAATCTAAAATGAATCTGTTGCCATTATAGAGAAAATGTAGTCATTTTTGATCCGAATTCTAGCCATCACCGTAGTGCATTCGCTCTAATGTGATTACTTTTAGGAGAAAGGCGGAATCTTATGTCCAATTCTATCGTTTGGAATACGCCCATTGGGAATCCGGTGCGGGTTAAGCTATCGTCTCTTTGAAACGATCATTATCTAAAGAAGTATCAATCTGATTATGGTTAAGAGCTCTCCTCAGTTGGTGAAGAAGTTATAAAACGAGTGGAGAATATGGTACAGATAAATGCTTGAAATTACTTACAAAATCTTGCTGTTTTTATAACGTAAAAATTCACATTTCGCTATATTATAATTAATTATTTCGA
The DNA here is from genome assembly GCA_963513945.1 of Hydrotaea diabolus. NCBI lineage: Eukaryota > Metazoa > Arthropoda > Insecta > Diptera > Muscidae > Hydrotaea > Hydrotaea diabolus. The sequence continues at coordinate 110,614,448 of OY740717.1, forward strand.
ATTCCTAAAATTGTATCTTTTGGTCTTAATCAGAGTCGCGCTATGTTTTCTTTTTGACTCCTGCATCGACACTACAGCCCTGCCAAAAACACATGGACCGTAGATTTCAATCTTAAAGAGTTTCGTTACTTGGTCTAGCTGATAGATTTACCTTAATAAATTTCAGTTAATCAAAGCCTTCTGTAAAGAAATTGATGAAAAAATATTCTGACGGCAGTGAATTGTACCAAAACTGGATTGAGAGTACCGAGGAGTCTTCAATTGTACCACAAATGGTACAATTGTAACATGTTTTCCATCAGTGGTGAACACCCTACACTTTAAAAATTATTGCCAACAAGAAAAGAATAAATCGATTTACTAGCACTTAATTGTCAAAAAAAAATACATGGCCATGTAGGGCATTAAAAACAAATAAGTTAAAAAAGTCGGCGGCAACCTTTATTTTCCAAGTTACGGGACCCTAAATTTCGGACCTACAACTGGATATATCTGCAACATTTCGAATTGAACCTAGGCGGTATGGCTATCGATAGAAAACGGTATATAAATTTTATGAGCCCTTTAGCCCATTGTGGGTTAAAAATAATATAATATAAAAAATGACCCCCAGCCCACAATGGGTTAAAGGGCTCATTCTATATATATTATATTAAAAAGGAGCTTATTCCTTCCTACCAGTTTATGGCCAACACTTTAAGCCTTCATTTGGGACTTTGATTTGAAATTTAACCCTTAAAATGCCGGGGATATTAGCATTTTAGTTTCAGTTTTTGCTCAAAATTTGACCTACATTTTCACATAAAATAGATCACATATAGATGGAAACACCTGAAAACACCTCCGCAGTTGAAATATTATTGATTAATTTTATTATTAATAATTTTTATTAATTTTTCATTTTTTTTAATAAGAGCATTATCTCTCTAAAAATGCGTTAAATAAAAGGTTAATATGTTGGATACAAAACTAGATCGATAACGCGTACATACTTAAAAATAAGCACCTTTTTTTAGGAGGAATTTTCAGTAAAAGGTGGTGAAAAATAAAAATGTTGCTACCGCTTCTTAATGGGTTAGCAGATCGAATTTATGTGTGGATCACTGGAATGGTGTTGCAATAAGTTTTTCAACGATATATTGCTAAATAATAAAGGAAAAGTTTCACAGATATGACTCAATATCTGAATTATACGTCTGAACTTTCAAGGCCTACATATATCTCGGAAACCATGGCAGACTGCCGATTTTTTTTACATTTTCTGCTTAAAATCAAATGTTCCATCGATGGTGCAAAATAATGGATGGACAGAAATTAATGTATCTACAAGGGAATACATACCTCTTGGTGGTGGACCAGCTTTTGGGCTTGCATGTGAGCATGGCCGGCCTATTTTCGAAACTGATGACGATGAACCGCTGAAATTTGTGGGCGCCTTCAAACGACTAACCGGAACACCGGTGACCGATGACGCCGGAGTTGTGGCACTTGAGTTGGGCGTTGGTGGCATGACTTGTTGTGGCTGCTGTGACGGCGTGGTAGCCGCCAAAGACGACATAGCTTCGGCTGGAGTAGCTTCCGCCACCACATTGGCATTATTCTCATTTTTATCACTCATGATTTTTTTTTTATTTCACTCTTGTAAAAGAAACACTCGCGTAAAAAATAAGGCCGGACCGGACAATCGGATACTCGGCAAGAATATGCTTGCGAATAATTCGCTTTCTTATTTTATTCGTTTAGCGATTAACTTACCTTATGCTGGTCTACACTACCTTTACCGTATAAAACACTGAAATGCTGAGGTTGGCAACGCGATTCGCCGACTGAACAGCGGAGCAAACACTCTCTTTCTCACCCTTGCTCTTTACTCTCAATGCAAACAAAACAGCAAGTCAGCTGTCGTGCGAATATAAACACAAAAAGGAGTAGGGAAATATTATTTAAATCTTTTCGTTTTTTTATGTTGTTTAGACCCGCACTTGTTTTTAATATTTTTTTGAAAACACGGAATATTTTAACATATACTTAAATTTTTGACCTTTGCTCTATTTGATTTTTTTCGATATATTCGATGTCGATGTTACTCTTTCGAAATTTTCTGTTTTGTTTTATTTTTCGCTGTTTCTTTGGTGGTGGCACACTTATTTGGTTTTCTTTTGCATAGTGCATAGTCTTTCTGTTGGCTTTCGTTTATATTTTAAATTTGCTTGCCGTATAAAACACTGAAATGCTGAGGTTGGCAACGCGATTCGGCGACTGAACACCAGAGCACACACTCTTTTAAATTTGCTTGCTTAATTGTAATTGTCGAGGTCTGTTCTGGGGCTTGCTTCGTTATATAACATCGCGTCGCGGCTACATCACATTGTCAACAATTTTAATAAATTCACGATTTAGACCAAATAATGGAGGTCAAACGCGTTGAGTCGAGTTGAGAAAGAGCACTAATGAGAAAATTAATATTTTCGATAACGGAGTTGCCTTTGAACGGAAACGATATGAAGTGTAAACGAAATGGTGATGCCAGCCCGGGAAACTCTGACATAGGAGCAGAGTTTGAAGCCAAGTCGGCTAAAACGAACGGAAAAACGCCGCTGCTTTTAATGTCGGCTGTGCTGTTGTAAAATATAATTCGCACGACTATCAGCCAGTTAACCCAGGTTTAAATCCGGGTAAGAACAACCAACACTTTTTCAGCGGGTGTTTTTCCATCTCGTAAATGCCGGCGACTTTGCGAGTAAAGGCCCATTTAGTCTCGACGGTTGACGGTGGACGGTAGGCAATCAGCTATTTCAGTTGAGGGTTGCATTTTGCATGTGTTAGAGGGAGATAACTACAGTTTGACGGTTGACGACGGTAGACTTCTGCAGGTTGCACAATCTACCGTCAACCGTCGAGACTAAATGGGTCTTAAGAGATTAATCTCTAAGCCATGTTAAGTTTGTGTTTAGTTTAGTTTGTTTATGAGAGGCATAACAGTTAGACGTGTTTTGCTTGTTCGGACATTTTCTGCCGTAGAAAAAATGCATATTTTGCATCAAATTTTGTGTAAAACATGTTATAAAGTGCTCAACAGTACTTGAAATGTTAAGTATGGCATATGGTAATTGCATTTCAAAAAAAGGTCAAGAAGATGTGAATGGCGACGCACGTCCCGGGAGATCCATCACATCAAAAACCGATGAAAATGGTGAGAAAGAGAGGAAAATTGTTATAGAGAATCAAGGAATCATTATTAAAAAGTTGTAGCGGATGTGAAAAAACCATCGCATGGGAACCGATCAGCAAATGCTGTATGACGTCAAAGACGATCCAGATCTGCTGAAAATGCCATAGCTGGAGACGAATCAATGGTATATGGTTATGACATCTAAACCAACGTCTGTCTGATCCGTCCAATCAAAGAGCTAAGACAAAAAAGCAAACAAAGTTTGATCCAATGGCACTGTTTTCTTCGATTACCGCCGTATAGTGCATTGTGAGTTCTTGCCACATTGTCGTACGATCAATACATAGAAAGCGCTCGAAAAAAATTAATATCGAGACTGCTTCAAGGATTGAAAAAAACGCTTGTTCAAGTATTTCATATATGACGGGCCATACTTTAAAGTAGAAAAAAAAAATTATGAATAAATAAATATTTTTGAAGATTATTTAAATTGCACTTTGTCTATTGAACAGGCTACGTATATGCTACGAGAGGAACAAGTAAACGGTATAAAAAAATTGTTTCACTTGTATCGAAATTCAAAAACTTTACATTTGCCAACAAACTATATAGATGTCTGTGGACCAGTGAGTAGAACCTTCGCTTAAAAAGTTTAAAGTACTTAGTTCCAATTTCAGGAGAAGCAAACATTTTTTTTAAATTTTTCTTTAATTGTTTTTAAAGTGTCTAAAAAATATTGAAAAAAACATATAATTCCTAAGTATTGTATTTTCTACACTACCTACAACTTTGAAGCAGATGATCTTGGTAGCGTTGTCAATTTAGCTTATTTCCGCTAGATTTAGCTTTTTAGATTAAGCCTTAAGCATTTTTTATTTTTTTTTTATCAAAAAGTAAATGAATTCATTTTTCACTTCACCCGGACTAAAATATAAAACGATTTGTTAACAGACGTTTAAAGTGTAAATCATATATCAAATCGTTAATGTAGTATGCATTAGTTCTTTAAAATTGTATTTAATGCGACTATGTATTTTGAAATAGGTTTCCCAAGAAAACGAAAAAACTTGGCCACGTCGAAACTGTATTCAAACTTGCTAGCACAAATTCGAGACCATTTTCGTGAATTTTTGCAAATATTTTTTTGCTCCTCTAATTAATGTCGTTTTTCTATCAGGACGGCAGGTCGTCTTGTTGATTTAAAATTTAAACGGTTTATGACAGTGTCTAGAACAAATTATTTTTAAAAGGTCGAAGATCTAAAATTCAATGATTCACAATAAAAGTACGCGTCGTATAAGAGTTATTAAGTCATAAAAGCTTTGTAAAATGTGCCACTGAATAAAAACAATTTTCAGTCCATACTTCGAAATTAAACCATAAAAATTTTACGAAAAAAAGGTTTTTTTGCATTGTATTTTAGGAGGGTCAAGTATTTAACTTTAATACCTGTACTTGATGTGTGGGGGTATTGGCTATATCACACTAATTAACGAAAACGTATCCACTCAGAAATTGCAAATGTTTAATAGAGGGAAGTAACTGTTTGTCTAGGCTGTTGTAGTCCTCTAATTAATTCAAAAGATTTTCCTTGAAAGAGGGGGACAAACCATGGAAAATTTTTTAGTGAAAAGAGATGGCCTCTGAGTTCTGTTTTTTTGCACAAAATAAACATTTCAAAATTTTATGTTAATATACTTATATAAGTAGAAAATTGTGTTATGTGTTTCCATGAATTGAAAATAAAACAAAATACAAAAATTAAAACCAAGTGTGGAATCTTTATTATTCATTCGAAAATACATTTAATGTCATTTATTTCTTGAATATAATTTCCTTCAAATGTTGGCAACTGTATTGTGAAAATAAGCGTTCGGTGAGAAACGGGAAGATCCGCTGTTTTCGAAAAAAAAATTGTTCAGTGATGAGGACCATTTCTGGCACAGCGGCAAAACTTTAATTATTTTAATCTCGGCGGCAATTGGTTCCAACAAGACGGCGCTACATGCCATACAGCCTACGATACAATCAAATTATTGAAGGAAACTTTTGTTAACCGACACAAATGACGTCTTGGAATAGAATAACCGGCTCGTAATTGCTGACATACGGCCCAAATGCTGCAAAAATGGTCGAAAATTGGGCCTCTCGGCTGGGTTTTATTCGACCCATTAAAACATAATGACACCCATTAAAACATAAACACAATATTAAAACATAATGACAATCCCTTATCTTTATAATAAAACTAAATTCTTGGCCATAACATTGGCTATATGAGTTTTATTTCTTTTTGAAAGCCACTAAAAAAACACCCTTTACAATTTAACTATCAAACATATAAGAAGCATTTTAAAACTCACTTTATCTTTTTTAGCGGGGTTTTAACTTTCTTTTTAAAAAAATTGAGCTATTGAAAAATTTGGCAGCTATGTTTCAAAGAGTATATATCTAAGACAAAGAGTATATGTATATAGAAAAGTGATTTCGTTAACTACTGCATCCAAGACATTTTGGACATTTTTTAGGGAAATTTGGTTGGAGAGAAATTTCTCCAAGGGAAATTCGGAGTTAAATAAATCTCTTTTCTATATGTATATACTCTTTGATATATCGTTGATTCTGAGATTATGGGCCACTTTGTTGTCCTTGGTTGTTTTAAGCGTGAAAAATAAAATATATTATACATTATTATTTACTATACAATAAATCTTTATAGGACCTTTAAAGTCTTTAAAATTGTTTTTTTAAAAAATTATTTGTTCCTCAAAAAATTTCCTACCAAAGTGTTTAAATATCATTACCCTGGTTGTCCCTAACACTACTTTCAATTGAAATTTTCTCAATTTTTTACAAAAAATAATAAATTATTTATTTAATAAAACCAGTCCATAGTAAATAATAATATTCAATTAATTTTGTTGCTATTTACGATTATAATTTTTTATTCAATTTATATTTTTATGGATGTTTTTTTTTCTGTCCCTGAAAATACACAGTATTCCCCTGTAAAATCTAATATTCGCTAAAATTCAAATTCCAAACCAATCCTGATTTCAAGCAACTCAATTATGATTGAACATTACTTGATGTAGGTACACATCTAATAGTTTTTTCGCCAACAGTCTTATAATATTAAGTAAGTCGTGTTTTGTCACTCGTTGCGAACTTCCGCACAGATAATTAACACTTTTTATAACTTTGCAAGTGTTTATTGTGTTTAAGTATAAACTTCCAGTCAATTTTGTAAGGGTAAGTACTTAAATAAACATTTCAGGGGGTTTTGTAGAAATTCATCATTACACTGCCAAAATTTTTCACAGTAGAATGACGATTAACAGATTTTTTCTTTTATTATTTTTACAAAAGAACTGAATTAAAATGAATTTGTTTATTTTAAAGAAAAAATACCATATATTTAATTGTCTTTGTCGTTTCTCTGGTTAATGAGTCATTACCCTGGAGGTCATATTTTTAAATTGTTGTATGATTCCGTTAAAAACAAAAATTTGAAGTGTACCTTTTAAAAATGACTAGTCTTTCTAAGAACTAAGACATCTGCCTGAATTAAATATTAAATTCTGCAAAAAAAAATCGAATGCCAAAATGATGTCGAAATTGGCCCATAATCTCTGAATCACCCATATGTATACTCTTTGCTCTTTGTACGCTCTTTGGTGAGAGCCATCTAGGTTGGTCCGTTTCTTATACATGTTGGAGCGGCGCCATCTATTAACATTTTCAGTAATATTTGAGTCCGTCTCTTCCGTGAACACAAATATGGCAACACTATTTCCTCAAATTGAGATAACTAATTTTGACAATAGGCAAGCCGTTCGGCTGTCTCCCTTTGCATCGCCGTTAATTTTTTGTTCTTGCCACCAGAGTATATAAGGTTGGTTGTTTACGAATCATCGATATTTATTTACTTTATCTAAACATAAAGATACCGAACTAATATTAAAAAAAGCGCCCATGAAGGACAATAAAATTGCCGCTTTTTTGCAGCTTGTAGAGATTAATGTTAATACGCTAATATGCTATCTAGGCTAATTACTAAAAAGGCTCCAACAAAACATTTTTCGAAAATGTTTTTTCCAGAATAGATTAAGAAAATATAGATATAACTTTTTTAAGGGATTTGCCCTAATCATAGTTTTTAATTTAGCGTAACCTAATATTTGTTTCAACACATCACGTAAATCATTGTTACGGAGGCGATCATGAAAAAATTTCAGTAAAAGAAATCGTAGTGGACAAATTTAACAATTTCTTTTCGAAATACCACCAACTAATGCTTAACATATCTCCATCATAAAATGCTTTGTTGCTGGCTTGATATTGCTGGCGTTGTAGCGGAACATACTGCGGGGCTAACAGTCCTTGGCAAAGGACTTTGGGTCGATCCCGTACATAACACCGACTGTTGTCTGATCGCTGTTAGCTTGATAAATGCTGCTGTTGTTCCTTTAATATGCTGGAAAAAGGACGATTAAAACAATTTAAAACTAAACCATAGACCAAATTCTGGCAAATTACTCAAACTATTTTTTTTTTTAAATTAGAAAAATAATTTTATACATTTTGACAATGTATTTTAGAATATATATAAAAAATACACTAACAAAAAGTTAAAAATTGTTGACTTTTCTTGTTTTTAAAACCATGCAGTTTGTTTAATATGTACCAAAAGAATTTTATCGGAGTATAGAAAATAAAAATAGAATTTGTCAATAAGTAAATTTAATTTACTTTATTTGTTAAAAGCAATTTCAATAAAATTCGCTTCATTTTTTTGTTTGCTGCTATTCTCTAAAAAATGAATTGAAACTTTAGAGCGACAGAGAATCTTTTTTACATTTTCACAAAAAATCTAATTATATTTATTTTATGTGTGGATCAGTTGTTTAATATTTTTACATGGAGCCGATCCAATATTTTCGTACAAAATTTTTGGTTGTACAAATTATTTGAATGTTGTAGGAACAGGAAAATAAAAACCCACCTAAAACATAATAAAGTAACAATAAAATAGTTGCATAATTTAGATAAATTAAAAAAACAGCAAATTATTAAATTTATTTTTGTTTATTGTGTTAAAGAACTTTATACTGGTCACTGAAAATAATTTTAATACTTTTTTTCGTTCGCATCTACTTATAATATATTAAAATAAATTAATAAATGATTGACAGATGGCCCAATCAGCTATTGTTCGATAATAAGAACTCCTTTTCCATTACAAGAAATACTTGTTATGCATTACCACGGGAAAAATAATGCGGCTTAAGATAATTTAGTACGAAAACAAAGCTTATACTGTTGCAATGAAATTTTACTAATATATGTAGTAAAAACAGCTTCAACAAAAGTTGCCTCAGAGAAGAGAATATACAAAACAATGTTGGGAACAGATTTGTGGTCAAAAATATATGTAATAAAATAAATAAAAGCTGTAAGCGTCAAAAAGTGACAAATACAAAATATTTTCAAGGTGTATATGCATTTTCATGTATAAACAGGGTGGCCCACATAAGACTCATGGGTAAAAATTATTCATAACTTTTTAGTTTATATATTTTTTCTCTTTTGCAGGTTAGTTTGCATATAGGTTGATATAGAGATATATGATGGCTACATATGATGTCAAAATTGCTAAATTTTAATATTCTTTTGCCAAATCTATTATCTCAACCTTCCATAATTATCGTTGTCATTTTAATGTCAGAATAGCACCCAGTAACAACATGAAAAGGTTGTTACTCTCCCGTTGTAAGGAACATGGATAAGTGTAGGCATCCTTTGGTATTACATCAGCGTCAATGAAACCCCCAGATGTACTGTTTGGTGCGGCGTTTTGGTTGATAAAGTTATCAGTCCATATATTTTTTTGAAAATGAGAGAGTTCAACCAGAAACCATGAACTTTGCGTCCGCAAGTTGATAATGATCCTAACATATGGTGTAGCCAGATGGAGTCACTGCGCATAAAGCAAGAGCCACAGTGGAACTTCTTCGTTAACTTTTTGGGAACCCTTCAGGCTAATTTGGGCCACCCAGTACATATATATCGCATGAAATTCAAGTAGGGTAACTTTTCATAACATACATTTAACAAGGACTCTAAATTGTGAAAGCTCTTATAATACTAAAAAAGGGGCAATCTGGTAGTGCATATTCTATGCTGATAGTCATATTTAAAACTCTTAATGAGCCATAAAAGTGCGTTCAGAATGAGCGTCAACTTTACAGGAAAAAATTCTCAAATCGATATGATCTCAGTGAATTTTATGACACTTGGAACATTTTACGATCACAGAGTGTTAACAAAAAACATTTAAAAATAATTTGATTTTAATTGTCGTTTGACTGCCGAAACTTCAAAAATAACGAGCATATCAGTGAGATAATGCAGCCGACCTAACCTCCGCGCGCAGACTAATATTTAAGTTGCCGGCGCCAGCAAATATTCGTTATCGCCTTTGATCTCTGCTTCCAATCCAAAATGCTTCAGTTTGATTTTTCCATTCGGTCGGTGAGGGTCGCTAAATGGCTAAGGAAAATTATTTTCAATTTCATTAATATGTGTGTGTGCGAAAGTGTGCTTGTGGGAAATTAGAAACAAACAAGAAAGAAAAAAATAAAACCAAAGAAGTAAAAGAACAAAACGAAAAATATCAATCAGAGCAAAGAATGGAAAATATTAAAATGAAATAAAAAAAGCTAATCCAAGTGCAAGTGATAGATTGGATTTGTGTTCAGTTCTTTTGGAAGCCCAACATATTTACACTCCACTTTAATAGATTCTGTCCAAATGAGGATGGCTACAGCTGCAGTCTACAATCGTCTGCACAATACAAGTGTGGGTGTGGCCTTGGCACCAGGAGGTGGACACCATCAGCTGGCTCGCTCCCTGGAGCGTATACTGGAAGAAGCCCATCTCAGTGGAGAGCTGATACTGACCAACCGAAAGCTGAAAGATTTCCCAAAAACTGGCACCAAATACAATCTAAATGACACAGTCATTGCAGGTGAGTTCAGATCAGTCGCCCATCGTCCTGTCCTGTCTCTAGAAGAATCATCTCCTCAATGTCTGCCTTTGGGTGCGGTCGTGTGGCATGACACATAACACGACCACAACAACGCCGCCAGACATCAGCTGCCACCTCAAGCTGGCAAGTTATGTGATCTCTGTTCTGTGTTCCTGGTTTATTCCTCCTTCTTGTCTGGTCAAGTAAATGGACATGTTTTTTCAGTGGAAAAAAAAGCTAATCATATTTTCAGACTCAACAAAATGGTGGGGACATATGAAAAGTATACGGCAAAAAGTGTATTGTTTGTAGAGAGAGAGAGAAAATGGGAATGAATCGATATTTCAACCACCTTTTCCGGGTGGATGCATATACACACTCCACAACACATCATTTACCGTAGCGTCGGCCATCAGCTGCTTTCGTGCGTGCTCCGAGCTGCTTGCTTTCGCTCTCACTACTCCTCTTTCAAGGACAATCGATTTTTGCTGCAGTGTTCTTTTTTTCTAAGGTGTCATTTCGGTTGCCTTTAATTTGCTGTTCTTAATGAAAACAACAACAGCAACATGCCCATGCATTTACCACCACCCACCCCCTTTCGAGTGAATGTGCTGTTCGTACGTGCGTGTGTGTAAAATGCACTCTCACTTTGTTGTTACAATCGAGAAAAGGACTCCAAGTTTACAGCCGCTGTAAGAGCATGACTTCTTTCTTTCGTTTTTGATGTGGCCATCCGTGAATTAACGTAAATTGAAATGGCAAAATCTCACGTATTGTGGACGAGGATTAAGTGTTGCAATGATTTTAATTTTATTTGGTATTGTAGCTGATGGACATTAGTACCAGCTAGTTGGAAACAGTCTGTAATTTTATAAGACTCTCAGATCTCTATTCTTGTAAGTGGGAATCAGCTGTGATTTGTGGCTAGCCTGAAACACTTCATATGTTCATACATGGATGTATTCATTTGTATTCTACGCCATCCGCTATCGGTGGACAGGCGCACAATAATACAAAGGCATAACATGTACAGAAGTTCTGTCGAAATTGACCTAAAGTGTCCAGATGAGCACATTAAGAATGAAAAAGGCTATTGAGTACGAGAGTGGTCTAAGCCACATGCAAGATTGTCACAGATTATCAAGACATTGTGCCATGCAGATAAAAACTGAGCAGTCTTTTTACAATAGAAAAATAAATGCCCATTCACAATAGGCAACTTTACTTGCCGCGACTCTCAGTTTGTTGGAGAGAGAGGTAAGGGGAATCCATTCCCCTTTACAAACGGAGAGTTGCGGCAAGAAATGTTGCCTAGTTTGAATGGGGACTTTGTTTTAAATTGCTAAAATACATTTTTTTGTTCGGAGAAAAATATATTATTTTTATTCATTCAAGTTCTAACCAAACAAACACATTACAAATATACGAATAAAGAATTTAGAAATGATGAAATTATTGAATGTATGATTGGTTTGAAATATAGGGATCCTTAAGGAGGACGCACACCCCAAGGGTATACATCTAAGCCATTGCACGGTTTGTTTTGCGTCCTTGTTCAATTATCATTAAAGACGTTCTGTGTCTTCTAAGGAACTTTTGTTCCTCCTCCAACACAACGCACTTTTGTACTTTAGGAGTTTGTCATGCTCGCACTGGTCAAAAGAGTTGTAGTCTTGAAGACGTGAAAGCTGGGCATTCGTTTCGATGCCTCGCACATGTTTGACTCCACTCTTTTAATACAGAAGATATGCGCTTAAAGTGGTAAGTGGCCGGTAATAGCGCCCATCATCAGGGTCTCCCTTAAGCACTTTGGTGATTTTGCCGGCCGCTGTGCCATTCCATAGTGTTGTGAGCGACCTTTGCTCAAGATTTCATTTCAGCTCTTAACTTTTAAAATAAAAAGCTCAACCTTTCTTTGCTAGTTCGACAGTTTTTTTTCGTTGACGTCAATGTTAGAATGTGTGGACCCATATAACTTCTAGGGTGCCACTTTGTTCTAAATTGACTATTACGTCTTTGCACTTCAGAAGCGTTCGTGACTTGAGTGTCCTTGAGGACAGTGCCCTGATCACTTCTTGGCTGTTCGTTCTTTTCATTGTCGCATTTGTTATTTAAGTTGAACCATCTCGTACGCCCTCCGTGATGGCCTCAATCTCTGCTTGGAGTTCCGTATTGTAGACCGTTAGTTGGAGAGCCCATCTGACCATGAATGTCTGCATGGGATTACTGTTATTGGTAGAAAACTAGCCTTTTCCACAATTCGGTCTTTAACTCGCTCTAGTAGTAAGAACCCGTTACTGTGTTTTCAGGATATTACGGTACCAGGATGTCTGGTCTCCCGTGATCCATTCGGCTACTGGCATCAATCTTTTTGCTGTGACGGCTGTCAATTGTCTGATATAAATATTAATTAGGCTTAGGTTTAGTTTTACTATCATTGCCCCAGTAGAAGTTGTGCAGATTGCTGATCCGATACCCAGACCACAGGTACGTTGCACCTTATATAATTTTTTACCCCCAATGTTTTTAACTTTCTCAGTCGGCTTGATGACTCTTTCTTGAAAGCGACCTTATGGAAACGTTAGGATCAAGAAATATCACGGACATGCGTTATTTTATTTTGCTTTTAGCAATTTTTTATCAATTGAGACTATCGTTGATATTCTCTTTAAGGTAACAGTTGTCCTTGAATAGAACAGCTGTTAAAAAAAGTAAAACAATAGCACCGATCTCCTTTTTTTACCCTTCACCGAAGGGTGAATTAATAGTCTATATGGACTTTTGGGTACTCAAATTAAAGCAAATTTTGCAACGCGGGCTTTTTCTCAGGAAAGCCTGCGTGCTCCGAAATGTCCCAAAAATAAAGAAAAAAAACTTATGAACTGTGGAGGGTACACAGTGGTCGAGATTCGTTTGAGCGCACCTTAATCATTTTTTATCATAGTTAATTTGTCTGTGACTATCAGTACCGTCGTGAAGTGATTTCCTTTTTTATCACAACACTTAATGAGCAATTTAATGTAAGAACTGTAAAATGGCGAACTTTTTTTGTTTACGCAAAAATCACATTTTTGGTAAGAAAATATTAATTAATAAAGTACAAAATATTAAAAATTTAAAAAAATGGTACATTTTTGCAGAAATAGGCTCGGATAAGCGTTTAAATGACTATGAACAAAATTTCATCGATTCACTTAAAAAGATGGACAGTCCAATAGAAAAATTGCGAAATTTTTAAACCGGCAAAAAATATGCTATCAAAACTCCAACCAAAGGCAGTTCAAAATTAACATTAAAGGATAAAGGACGAAATCGTGAGGAAGCTACAAAAACTGGGCCATCCTGCAGCAGAATAAAAAAACTGGACTTATCTGTTACCTCTAGAACAATTGCACGGTATTTAAAGTCTACACCATCCATAAGATGGACAGAATTACGAAATAAACCTAGCTTATCAAATGCCCATAACCTAAAAATGCTGAATTTTCCAAACTGCATATGGCTTGGACAAATAAATCAATTTAGATGGCCCAGACTGTTATAGCTGCTACTGACACGATCTAAAAAAAACAATGTATTTCGATCCAAGCTTAATTTTGTTGGCGGAAGCCTTATGGTATGGGTGCCTTTTCCTACGAAAATAAGTTACCGATTTTTTTCAAATTAAAAAAAAATGAATTCAGAAAATTATATTGAATTGTTGGAGGGCGTGTTGATATCACATGTTGATGAAAATGTGGACGAAGAAGCAATTTTCCGGCAAGGTAATGCCATGCATCCAAGCAAACAAAGTCGTGGTTTTTGGATAAAACATCAATTTTTTTACCATGGCCGGCCAATAAAAACATTTGGGGCATTCTCGCAGCTAAGTTTTACGAGGGTGGAAGACAGTTTTCAACAATCAACGGTCTAAAATATGTATTAGCTTCACAACCATTCAAAATTTGATAGAATCGATGCCAAATCGAAATTTTTCCTCCACATAGATTAATGGAGGACCTACTAAATATTAATTAAATATAAAAGTTGTCCTGAATTTTGTATTAACTTCCTATTTTGACATTTAAGTAGAGTGCGCGCAAACGAATTTCTCGCCGTTTTTAGCTTTTAATTAAATTCTCCAAAGTGTAATGAAATATTTGTTTGTTTTTTTACTTTTATTAAATATAATTACTACTATAAATACTTACTTTTTTTAAATATTAAATAAACTATCTGTTCCTTAAAATATAACATAAAAAATATTTTATATGACCAAAAATAGACAAAAAGTCGTCTGCACCCCCACTGTATGGGGTTCGGCCAATCTTTACGACGTTTTTACTGGACTTTGCTGAAGCCTTTTTTTTTAGCAACGATGTGTCATTGGTAGCCGTCTTTTGAAGTATAATGCGTTTTGGAAGGAAATATAAAGTGGCTTAGATAACGAAAATAAGATTATTTACAGAAATGGACTGTGGAATGCATTGCACGTTGCACGATGAAAATATGCGATTTGATGGATCCAAAATGGCAAGTGCAACTGCTTCCTCTGATAAATACCACAGATGGTTCTGAATTTTTTTTTAATAGCACAGTAGATATTTTTTTATCAACCGAAGCCAATATTTTCCTTTACAAATTGCATGTCTCTAATTGGCGCTTCAACTGCATTTGCGGTTCTAAACCAATATGGAATATGTGACGCGCAAAATAGAAAGGGACCTAAGGGTAAAAAGCAGTTTTGTTCAGGAGAGCCATTTTAAAGATTAGGTCCCTTTCTATTTGCGCTTAGAATCGTCGACTTCACTTTCATAAAACGCGCATATCTCTGGGAGGGAACACTTTTGAGGCATGGGATCGGACTCATTCGATGCTAAGATGTTGTCCACATCAACAAAAAAATAAGTAAAAAGTTGATGAAAAGTTTTGTCCAGGAGAGCCATTTTAAAGATTAGGTCCCTTTCTATTTGCGCTTAGAATCGTCGACTTCCCTTTCATAAACGCGCATATCTCTGGGAGGTAACACTTTTGGGGCATGGGATCGGTCTCATTCGATGCTCAGATGTTGTCCACTTTAAAAAAGAAAAAATGAAAATTGATTTTTTTCAAGAAAATTCACATGTTACGAATTCCATTCAACTGACTCGCAGAAATTTTAAGGTGCGTGAAAAATATACATTTTCATACAATATATGACCATGGACATGAATCTTGCATGAGACGTCGCTCCAGGTACACAAAATGTGAAACTGGAAATGCTACCACGAAGAAAAATAATTGCAAGTTGTAGGAGTTCTCTACGTATTATCATGCCGAATGTGGACTGTCGCTTAATGCTCCACACAAAAGTCATTGCTTGTTTCGCGACCCTCGACAGATATGATACTCACAACTTGTTCATCCGGCATACAAGTGCTGTATCCCTTTGAATTTAGTGTGCTCCATACCCGCGCAAAACGTTCAAAAATCTCCACCTCAGGGCTACATGATTTGACATATTCCGGCATCCATTCAAGCTAACATTCTGTCGTCTATAAAATGCTTCTTTCCACGTTTTCCGATCAGCTTATCGGAGCAACTTGGGATGTTATCTGTTTTACATCCATCGCCTGCACAACATCTCCCGATTCATCACTATCAAATTTACCATGTCAAGTACTCGTATGTACGTGAATTTAGGAGCTCAAAAAAACAAGTGAAAAAGTATAAGTTGGGTGAACCGACTTATATACCCTAAGCTTTAAAAATTACAAAGGGCAAATATGGACGGTACCAGAAGGGACACTACGGATAGTATTTCTGTTGTGCGTGCGGGAGTAAGATATTACTCAAATTTCAAAAGAGGGTGGAATGGTACATTTGTACGGGAGGTTACAGAACGGGCGTGGCAATGTGGCCCATTTTCAATCCCATAGATAGTCCTTTAAAAATATTAACCAGTACACAATATTAAGTCGATAGGTCAATTCAACGTTCAAAAGTTAAATCAATTCAGGAGGTAATTCTGATCCGATCGGTATACTTTAAACTGGGTCTAGCTTAAGTATTTTTTCGTAGATACAAACTTTTAAAGTTAAACTAAATCCTGGTCCACAGGGTGGTGAAGTGTATAAAAATTGATGAAATGCAAAAAAAAGTATTTTATGCAATGTGGCACGGGCTGGCATAACTTGGGCATCAAATCGCAAATTTTCATCGCCACCCACTTACAAAATTCCAAAAAATAAAAAAAAAACCCATATAAGCTGAGCCAGGTCTAAACACCACAGACCTGGCAACACAAAAATGTAGTCCATCAATAAAGAAATGCTGAAAACGTTCGTTTGTGTTTCTACGCTCCATTTCTATGCCATCATTTTTCATATTCCAACTTTGGAAAAATATTTCGTCCTCTAAAATGCAATAGATTAAATTTTAACTCTTATCTAAATGCAAACTACTATGGTGCATAAATCCCTTTGCATTTCGCTTAAATAAATAAGTAAGTCGGGTACAATCACTCAATTTTGAGTTTAATCCTTGATTCGCCTCTTAGCTATTCATGAGACGATATAGTCATTGGTACTAATTACATTTGAAACGAACCAATCGTGGTGGTCCTAGCAATGCAAAAAATTTGCATTTTCCAGTTATACATTTAAAGTAGTAACAATTTTGAATACTCAGATGTTGTGTACATACGTATGCGTTGTTGTCTTGCAAATGATGAACTTTTGAATTGAATAAAAGCTGTTGACCACGTGGCCAATATAAAGTTTGCACGTTTTTCAATTCGAAATAAAGCTGACCGGAGAAGGTGTCTAGTCTAGTTCATTTTAGAAAGCATTTCTACCTCGATGGTTTTTGTAATAAGAGATGAGTCCGCATTACATTTGCTATTTTAATTCTCACAATGTTTCACTTTATTGTAGAGCAAATGAAAGTACGAGTTGTAGTGACTGCACGTTTGCAATATCATCAGAATACTCTTGGGGCTTCCGTCCTTCCATTACTTCGATACAGTGTGTCCACTACAGCTGGCATCTGTGGTGAGTGCTTTCTCTTGTCGATTTTTCTCATGCGTATTTGAATTTCAATTGTTTAATTCTTTCAAAAATTAATCAATTCCAATCTAAATCAATTTCGTTCAACTTGCATACAATTCAAGCTCTTCACTTTGTAGGCTTTGTTGTTTGTTCCCAATGAATTTGTTTCGAATATTTTTGTGTGTGCGTTTCTACTGTTGTTGAATGAGAACACTTTTTTATGGCATTTGTAACACATTTTGGTCGCCGTTTATTTATGTGTGTGTGTATCTGGGCTTATGTTTACGCTTATTTTCTTAATTAAATACGGACGAATGGACGGACTGATGGATAGACAGACAGACAGAGAGACATACATTTTTGTGGAGCGTGTCATTGTTGTGAACATTAATCAACTCTTCTTCAACGCTTGTATCCAATTTCATTTCGTTTCCTTTTGTTTTATTTTTCCAACAACATTTGTTGTAAATTCTTTTATCTTCTCTAAATTCTCATTCATTCATGCGTTTTTCTATTTTCGTTCTCCGTACGTACGTTCGTCTGTCCGTACTCTGGTCGTTATCATCCAATCAACAAAAGACTCATCTTACGTTTGTCGCCGGTCCTACCTCCCCACCACTTGTGTGGGTATAACGTAATGCATGTGATAAGATGTTCAAACAATTCAAAAAAAGAAGAGGTAAATTGGAGCATACATGTAATTCTCATTACTTACCGTATTGTGATTACGATTTCATTCGCACTTCCAACAAGTGCGTATTTTAAGTGTTTCTATAGTACAAAAAGAAAGAGGCGACGATGTGTTTTTTTTTATATACCTTTGAAAATACTTTTGGAGGGGACAAACGGAAATTTGTTTATAATAATTACTGATGTTTACAACTTTGGGGTAGTCACTTAAGGAGTCACTTAGAAGCTACTACGAGTACTTGATAGCCTCAGTGGTTGAACCAAATAGGAACCCTTGATAATAGTGTTTACACACCTTTTCGTGATAATATCTAATCGTTTCACCCACTATACAGTAATCACACGTTACATTTCGAGAGTACAAAATCATTGCAGTCAAAAAAGGTTCGAATACAATTAAAACAAGTTCAGTTCCCAATAGGGTTTATCTTTTAGACTAAAGTTAATTTAATTTTGTTCAATTTCCTACAACTCTATAAAAAGATAAACATCTTAGTCTAGTTAATATATTTCACATACAACGTAAAGAATTCTACGCATGGCTTACATTTTTAAATTCGTCTAGTTGTCGTGATCTGACCAGTACTTCCGAAAAACATAGTGTCATGGCATTAGAAATTGGCACTACATTTTTTTCGTGCTAGGTATAATTGAATGTTTTTAAATGTGATTTAAACGGGACTTGTTATTGGTTAATAAAAAAGGCTGATAACTCCGAATCATTCTCCGATTTATTTAAATTCATTTAAATTTGTCGAATATTTTGTTTATATTCTTTATTTTATTCAATATTTCGTCCCTCTTTGAGAAACATATTCAGGAATTTAACTTTTAACTTATAAAACAAAAACTAATTATTCCGTTTAACTGATCTATCCAATGGTTGGAGTTCAACTCCAACTTACGCTTGCTCGTGTGGCCTTAGTTGCAGTTTAATTTTGATATTTTCGAGGACAGTCTACTTGCCCCTCTGACCTCCTTGTACCTGTGACCACCGGGTTACCTATTGGGGGGTTTGCATTTATAAACACTCCCATCAACATTTTAAAAAAAATTAATAAAAATTCTCACAGCCAATCAAGAAGCTACAACAACAGACGAGTCCTTACACATGTTCTTATTTACTTTGTCGTGTGAGTGAAAGGATGGGCCTTATGTGGCAATAAATGAGATGCGAAAGTCTTCTTGGTTTGTGGCATTCTTATTCTACTTAACCAGTGGAAAGATCATATGACTGTATAATCTCTACATACTCATTTCGATACATCCTAATTCGCATTAGGACTGTACAAAAAAGAAACTGCATACTTTAATCCACTTGTTTCTCATAATCACAATTGACGTATTACGTACGTACTGACGTACAATAAAACATAAAGCCAATCATGTCGTTTCTCGATGAAAGGATGGGGGAAGTAAGGAAAGATGTTTACCGAGAAAACTGAATTTATTTAGTATACAATTTTTATTTTTGAGGTAGCACCATTTTGTCAAACAAGAGAGTTATGTCGGGTGATCAATCTAAAGGTATTTTTTCAAAATAATAAAAAAAATGCAAAAAATAAAATAATTGGGGTTCTTTCGAAAGGACAATTTATGCCATCTATTTTTTGAATATAACTCACTGGTCCAAAACGTGAAATTGGCTGCTCTTCGTAATGACCTCTTAATAGATCCATTGCTTGAGCAGCTCTGTATGGTGGAGCCGTCCTGTTAAATCTAAATGTCGTCAAGATAACGATCTTCACTTTCAGGTAGCAATAGGTCCGATATTAGGGCGCGATAGCGAGCACCTTTCACGGTTACGTTCCGGCTGTTATCATTTCTGAAAAAATATGGACCGATGATTCCACCAGACCATAAGCCGCAAGAGACCCTGGATTTTTCTGGGTATAATGGCAGCTCTTGAACCTCTTATGGTTGCTCTTCAGCCAAAATGCGGCAATTATGTTTATTGACGTTGTCGTTGCGCCAGAAGTGTGCCTCATCACTGAACAAAATTGTGGTCGAAAACAGTTTCTCATCGAACGCTCATTTCCATTATACAGTTGCAAAAAACAAAATAAATTTGAACACAACTCACGCAATATCTGTGAAAAAAGGCTATTAAACAAAATACCTCAAGATGTATCACCCGTTATTATTTGTTATGTAAACGAAACAAGATCAGACTAAATTCCGTCAAAAGAGTATAATAAAGATTGGAAATACTTGTAATCTTAAAGACTTCCACACTGGCCAGTATTGATGGAAGAAAATAAAGTCAACATCCGTAGTTTTACAAGCAAATTAAAATGTACATTTTTATTTGCTACAGGTTCTGCCGTCCATCCTTTGTATAAAGAAGCTTTTGTATGGAGAATATTTTTATATTTTTATATATAAATCAATTGCACGCAAAGCCGCCAGAATTCACAAAATGAAAAAGCCGCTAAAACTTAAAATTTATTTTTAGGATTTAAACTTTGGCCTAGTGGAGCTTATAGACAATTGATAACATCAATGCATTATGTGGCAGGTATAAGTAGTTGGATACTGCCGCCTTCGAGAGGATCAGAAGCAGATTGGTACGTATTGAAAGAGGATAACTAGAAAGTTATCCTCTTTCAATACGAGTAAAGTGGGTCTACATTGGCATAAGGGCGACTTCCTTCAGAACTTGTGAAATACTTCATAATGTACTCGTATAAGGACAATCACTATGCACAGGAGGTTCAGAATAAAAAACACTTTAATATATAAGTTTGCTTATAAGAGATACACATCTTGCGTATCACGACGTCACCGCTATTGATGCTTTAGTATGTGCATTAATTGTTGTCAAATAATGCAAGAAATTGTGATTTTAATCCTGACTTTCCTTTAAACTTTCTAATATCTTTACAGCTTGCATTTTCAAAATAATGCCTGCCAAGTGACAGAGCAGACGCAAATCAGAGTCTAATCACAATTTCCCTCCACTTTATAAGTGAAAATCGTTCACATTAAATAATCTATGAAAATTCCTTGTCATAGCCGTTTAAGTAAAACGATCGCTTAATAGTCCACTGACATGGGAATGTTTTTTTTTTTGTTGGCTTCACATATTCCAAGTTACTTTCATTCCACTTAAGTGGGCTAGCTCTAAGAGTGTCATGAGTATAGGCGATAACATTTGTTATAATGTCATATCATCATCATGTGTGTGAATAACAAATGTGGGTACGAGCATGAACAAACAATTTTATTAACAATGAAAATGTTTGTTTGTCCTATTAAAAACAATATAAACAAAATAATTAATGAACAATCGACAAAAAAAACAACACAACTGCCAACAACGTCATCAACCAAGAAGTCGAACGAGGACCATGCAAAAGAGCAAATGATCCCATCCGCCAACGCCAAACCTAGAACTCCCCTGGGTTCACACTCAGGAGGAAGTGGCAGTCATGACGAACGATGACGAATAACTTTTGACGTCTGAACTGAAGGAAACTGCAATTCAATCATGACGACGATAAGAAAAGGCAACAAGCAAAAACTTTGCTGTAGGATTGTCGAAATTGAAATTTATGGGATTTTATGCGATTTTCAAATCTCAAATACCGTGATTTTTTCAAAATGTTTTAAAGTCGATATCGACTAAGTTTACCAAAGTCTGTAATGAACCTTCTTTAAATTTCATCAATGTTGGTGACATTCCATGTATAAAAACTATACCAAACTTTTGTGCCGCCGTGGTGTGGTGGTTTGTGTGCACCATCATATACAAGTACAAACAGGTTCAACTTCGGTTAAGAACATATAACAATTTTGAATCGTGGGGTTAGCACCTCATAAAACGTCGGAAACCTAACCTCAATATCTTTATAGAATATTGAGGTCACTTCAGTCCCTCAATATTTTATATAAAACATAAGTTATTTGTAACAGGCTTGAAATTTTAAGACCGTGGTCAGTGAGTGTATGTTTTTGTCTTTCCTCCTGTGGTACAGTGGTGGCGCGATTCGCTAAGATAAACATGATCTGCAATTTATATATTTGTTCCCAAAAACATGTAAATAATATACAAGTATTCCTCAATATCATTTTTAAAAAAATGTTTTTTTTAACGGTGCCATATTTTTGTTTTTTTGTTTATCATTTATGTAAATATCGCCCTGGAAAACAAATGCAACTTTACTTATAATATTAGATATCGAGTTCTTAGCCCTTTGTTATGAGGGCTGCTATATTTATTTCTGGCCTAATAATGAAAATGCGAATATTTATCATTAAAAATGGTTTTTATTATTTTTCAAAGTATTCTCCAGCATGATTTATTCACTTTTGCATGGGCTCTAACCAATTGTCGAAGCACTTTTTCCACTCCGGTTGAACGATTCAATAGCATCTTTTGGCGACGATAATTGTTGACCCCTCATTTATTTCTTGATGTGCGGGAATGAAAGAAGTCATTGCGTGTCAAGTCAGGATGACCCATCAATTCGACGTTTTGGCCGGTCAAAAAGGCGCTGGTTTGAGCCGATGTGTGAGAGCTCGCATTGTCATGGTGCACAATGATTCGTCTTCTCTTGTTGGTTTTTCGAATTTCTCGGAAGGCTTCAGGCAAACAAATTGTAGTGTACCACTCTGAATTGGCCTCCTACGTTGCTCAAGCGTAACAGTCGCCACATGACCAGTTTTGCCGAAGAAACAGGCGACCATTTGCTTCGAAGTGTTTCTTCCACGAACAACTTTCGTTGGATTTGGCTCGTCTTCGAAGACCCACATGGTCGATTGCTGTTTTGTTTCGGGCTCATACGCATAGATCTATGATTCGTCACCTGTGACGATCTTATAAACGTCTTTTGAAGCAACGCGATCGTATTTTTTTAAAATTTCTTTGCACCATGCGAGCGAAAGTCGGCCACGATTGAATTCATTAAACCAGTTTTTCACAGTGCTATAGGATGGTATGATGGTATCATACAAAGATTTTAGTTCATCGATGCACTCTTGTCGTGATAATCCACGTCGAAAGTTGTGAAAAATGATTGCACGAAAATGTTCACGAGTTAATTCCATTTTTTTTTGCCAAATTGATTTTTTCAGGTCACTGTAAACAACACAAATGATGGTCGTACGTCAAAACGTTCTGAGTACGTTTATGCTAAAAAAATGTCAAACTTTCCAATGGAAATGTCAGATGGCGCCAGGCAACACTAAGAAATATATATGTGACAGCGAATAGAGAAAGGGACCTAAGGGTAAAAAAAAATCAATTTTCTCTTTTTTTGATGTGGACAATATCTGAGCATCGAATGAGACGGATCCCATGCCCCAAAAGTGTTCCCTCCAAGAGATATGCGCGTTTAATGATGGTACAGCAAAGATACACGTATTTAAATCTATAAAATGGCTCTCCTGAACAAAACAGGTTTTTACCCTTAGGTCCCTTTCTATTTTGCGCGTCACATATAGCAACCCGTATCCTAAATTTTAAAATGTCACGTGATATATTTTATTTTAAACGGAGAAAGAGAATTGTGTGTGATTATTCTGATGTAATATCAGAAGGAGCAACTCGACTAAGTATAATTTGCATCGAAGCTCGGATTCAAGCATTATCGCTGAATTTCATCCAAAAAGAAAATTTGCGGTTACCCATCGGAGAGGTCGATCACGTAAAGCAACTCATTGGACGGACAACTTGATAATCCAGCTGCGAAAAATATCTATTCGCTACTTTGGCATAGACTGTTGCAAGCATCCAAATACCAATTTCTACTCCAACTATTCGTAGACGTTTTGTCGAAGCATCTCTGCGCAAACGCCACCCATCTCAAAAGCCGTTCACAATTTTTTAAGAATCATTTAAATTAGTCGGAAATTAATAGAGGAGTCCTATTTAGCGATATGTGCAAATTTAATACCAATACTGCAAAATAATGGTGGAGCACGCAGGAGACAGCGTAACGCTCTGAGCTGATTTTCTGCTGCTAGCTTCGTTAATGGCGTAGAATCCATGGCATAATGACTAGATTTTAATATATAGACTTTTTGGACAAGTAGGTATAAGAAGCCCTTTCGATTGGAATTAAATCATGACAACGACCCAAATTGTTAAAGCGCGAAAAGCTCAAAAAGAGTTTCAGTAATGAAATGACATACACAATCACCGGATCTAAATCGATAGAGTGATTTGTTTCAAAGGCTGAAAGATGCCTGGCATGCAGTTGCCAAAAATGTTATTGACAATTCAATAGCTTCGAGGCTTCGCTGATGTCAAACCGTCATTTATAATATAGAATTTTTCACGAAATATTAATTTTATAAGGACAAAATTTGTTGCATATGTTGAGGCCATCAACAGATCAGCTCCACCGATGTAGTGATTTTTCTTTTCACATCTAGTGCAAACATATTTGAGTTAAATCTGTTTTTTTTGCATTTTCCAAGCAACAATAAAAAATATTTATGCAAAAGAACCATTTGTTTTCTTTTATAAATTATTGCTAAAATACTCTTTTTAGTTTCATTTGTTATGACCACCACTGTAAAAAGGACATGAGTAGGCTACCTTCGGTTAGAAGGATTTGGAACGGTATCTAAACTTGAACAATTGACTCACAGTACATCCAATCGGTAACCTATAGAGGATCTACGTCTATGAAAAAAATAATGGCTTTCTCTTATAATACTCAGCTATGACTCGAGTATGAAAAATAATGCAATTTTGAATTTAAAGAATTTGTTTTTGAACTAATCAGTCGATATCTTATAAAGATGACCAAATGGTAATTTGTCGAAGACTGCTCTTACATTTTCTGTGGTGCTTCTTTAAACATTTCCCGATATAAGCCTGCAATCCCGTGTTTGTTATTTTTAATCTGGGATCCCCGTTTCAATCGTCATCCCTAATATGAATGTACGAGTATGTGTTGCATATGTACGTTTAATATACATTTCCTCCGGCCGCTCGTCCGCCTGGCAGTCTGTTTATGGAAATAAAAATACACTTTTATTGTGTAAAACGTTCAATTATAGCTTAAGGGTCCCCACATCCATAAGACGATGACGACGACGGCGACGATCATCGTACCATGCAGAGCCCATGGAACTACTTACACTTGGAACGAACGTCAAACGCACACAGACAGACACATGCTAACTTGTCTTCTACTTCGCCGCAAGCCAAAGCTTTTCGTTGTATACGCTGCGCATACGCTTTTCGAAAACAATCCGTGCTTAGCATGCAAATCGGAAGAAGAAAAAAATCAAAATGCATTTAATTGAAGCCATCCATAAGAGACATACTTTTCGTACCCAGTGCACTGTTGTAAACCTATTGCTGTAGAATTACGAGTATCCATATAGAAATTATTATTATTATTCCAGACTAGGCGAGACAAGCGGGATGTTTGTGTGTGTGTACGCTTTTGTTGGCATAGGAACCAATTCACCATCCCATGGTTATAGAAGCAATAGAGTCTCTCCTCCGAAATGTCATTAATCAAAAGTATTTCGTAAGTGACAAAACTTTCGATCAGATGAAGAAGTCTCTATGCTACAAAAGTATGTTTGATACTTTGCACTCCAGGGAACATTCGTACATTCATTCCACTGTTGAATTCTCGAAATGTCTTTCTACATGCGTCCGTCGCTGTCATCGACATTCCAATTAGAAATGAAATTCCATATATTTCGTGATAAGTTATGTTGGCTTTTTCCCATTTCTTAGCCCTTTCCAATGATGAGTTAAGGGTTGTTTCAATCAACAACACACCATGCACTTTGGTGCTTTGCCTCCATGGACACAGACTCACTCCGCTCCGCGAACAGTTTATGTAGGGGGGCCAACGAATGTTACCGGGTATCTGAAAGTGGTCTTGAAAACGTGCCATAATTCATATTCGTATTTGAACAATGTGCCTTTGAAAGATTTATTATTGTACATACTCGTATGATGAAGATTTGGATGGGATGTGTTGCTGCCACGGGCAGTTCAATTGGAAACAAGTGGATTCCACAGTTGTTTACGTAACATATCACCACCATTCGCCAAAAGAAATAAGTAATGGGGGAAGATTTACAATAATACCCTTGAGGATACTGACTTGTTATGTACTTTGTCATAGGACGAAAGAACAGGGTGGCTCAAAAATGTCAAGATATAAACGATTTGATTTTATATTTTTTGTGTTTACGAGTATATCAATTTTCCATAAGTGATATGATATTCGATGATATTCAAGTGAAAAGCTGAGCTTAAAAACCCCTTACCAAAGGTAGAGTTCTGAAGCGGTTAACTCGCGTGGTCATCCACGCGATACCTGCAAACTCAATCACACAAAATCCGATCACACGACAACCGGTTCTATGCTCTGGATTGACCCAAAGCATCAATTCTCCGGCCAATTGCTGTCACCCGGCACTATGTATGCCGCTACAACAACAACACAAAATGTCTTGTATCAAATTTGAATTCACCAATCCGACGACGATCGCGCTACAGCCGATTCTATGCACCGGATCAAGACTAAGCAGCAACCTCTCAAGCGACGATGATTCCACCACAGCCAGTTTTGTGCTGTGTCGGCTCGGCATTACGCAGCAATTCTTCGGACAAGGGCTGTCAGCCAGGCACTTTGTGCCGCTACAACATTTTCGTTGAGAAATCCACCATCTTCGTCGAAAACAACATCTTCAAGTTTATTTTTGATAGAGTGAAACCTTTTCGGCCACTCTGTATATTTTTTGTAGAAATAATTCTCACCAGGATCAAACCAGCGCCTTTTTGACAGGCCGCACTACGGCCCTGACTTTGCACCCAATGACTTTTTTTATTCCCGCACATGAAGAAAAAAATGCCTGGTCAACGATTTTCGTCGCCAGAAGATGCTGTTGAAGCGTTCAAAAACCATGTTTTGGAGTGTCTCAATCGGAGTGGAAAAGTGCTTCGACAATTGGTTTGAGCGCATGCAAAAGTGTATAAATCATGCTGGAGAAAAATTGGGAAAAAATCAATCCATTTTTGATGATAAATATTTGCATTTTCATTATTAGGCCAGAAATATATATAGCAGCCCTCGCGAGCAATATAGATTGGCTTTTTTGGTACTCTATTTGAATAAATTTACAACCTAAATAATAAAATCATACTATGGCACGTTCGTATAGCTTTTTGCCAATGTTTTATATTGATGTTCTGCTTGAGAAAAAAAGCAAGCACTCGATTATAAACCAAAATGATTTCATCATTTAAGTAGACTAGAAATTTTCTGCTTTTAATATTTTTGCACTTTCTTGGATTCTAAATTCCAAATTATTGTTTACATTTAATTTGCAGTTGCAGCAATGTAACCAGTTATTAAAAAACAATTTTTACACGATTACTCGTTTTACTAAATAACGAGTGCTTTTGGTGGAGGTCAACTTTTAAATTCTTGCACTTGTCATTGAATTTTCAATTTTATTAATTCTTTTAGAAACTCATGAATAATAAGTAATAAGTAAACATACGAAGAGACATGCATTCATGCTATATAAGTATTTTGTGTATAAAGGCTGATTCAGTTGGGGTTTTACAATTTTGTGCAAATAATAAAACCAGCAATGATTCTTCATTTCTATATTTATATGGTTAACATTGGAATTTGTGTATGTTTTTATAGACTCACGAACGTAGGACTTTATTCGAAATTCAACCAGCAGAAATAACTTTAGTATACAGAACAACATTGTGCAAAATAATATCAATTCTGTCGAAGCATTTGTTCATTTGAATGTTAATAAATATGGTTTTGAGATAGTTTTGTTTGTGCTTGGATATTAAAAAAAATCGCTACAAAATTAACCATATTCCAATCTCTCTGTTCTTGAATAAAATTCTAGAAAATGTCAAAATTTCTAAAGTTGGATTATAATCTTGATTCAATTAGCGTTTTTCAGTTACTGGGGGTTATTTGTGTCATGTCCATTTCGCACATTATACCAGTATACCCATTTCGCATATTACTGGAGGCAATGGAATTTATTAAAAATCACAGAACGGACATATCGGAATGCAAATATTTATCAATTTTACTTGGACAAAGTCCTATCGAAAGATATGTGACATATTTGAGGCTAGAATTTCAAACATGGTATATATCTTTAAAGGATAGCCTCAGTTTTCCGGATATACATATTTTTGTATAAGATACGATAATATAAGGTATGGTTAAATAATGATTTTTAATGAATAGAAATACCGATTTATATTCTACTAAATAAAAATATTTCCCAACTTCTTTACGCCATTAAAAGGTGTTGCTAGATAATCTAAAAGTTCTTTTTTAATTAATTTTCGAATTTCGCTACATATAAGTTTTTTACGTCGAATAATCGATCTGCCTATTCTTTTGGTAAAAACTACGAATAATGTTTAGGAGGGTGCATAGAGATGTATGTTGAAGCACAGAAGGCCATTTGGCCATTAAAAGTTGGTGCCGAGTCCACACACCGATGATGATCTGAGTTGTTGTCTATTCTAGAGTCTAAATACGATTTTAATCCAAATTATGATCGCTAACTGAACCACCCTTTACATACATGTGTTATACGATGTTGTAATTCTATACTACATTTGCGGTATTTGTTATTGCATACGATGACAGATGTTGGTTGTCGTCAATTTAAACTTGACTTTTTGTCGTTAACGCCATTTCGGAATCGTTTGTCCACGACAAACTGTCCCACGGCAACGGAAGGGGGTAGACTGAAAACAATTGATTGAAAGAACAATCGATGTATAAAATTGTACAATTCAATTGTGATATCCATACGCACTAAATACTATTTTCAAATCGTGTGCATTTGTGAAAATTGCAAAACGAAAGCAAAGCTAAAACAAATATTGAATCATGGATGCATGATTCACAGCAGCCGGTTATAAGAATCTGATGAAATCGGAATCCATCAATTTACAGTTTATTTTACTAAGGGAATTGTTTAATATTTTCATTGGGAGTATTATTTTTATTTCAAATTTGCTTTTATTTTACGCTTCTTTTAAGTGCGTAAACAATATTTTAAAACGCAAAACACTTTATGGCCATGCGGTTTTGTTAATTCTCCAATTCTCTTGTGTACTTGTTTTCCGCTTGTATACAAAACATTAAATCCATGAGGGGACTGCTGCGGCGATGATGGTTAGGGTCCCTTTGTAAATTGGGAGCGAAAAATAAATTTCCTCAATCCATAAATGACCATAAGTTGTACAATGAAAATGTTTGTGACTTGTCCTAATTAAGCGTAAGCCACGAGCTGTGCCGTTGATTTACCCTAATTTGCATTACACAAGTGGGTATTTATAATTCGCCTAGTGAATACCTAAAAAGTCTCAATAAAGAGCTGAAATCCTAAAAATAGTTTAAATCGTTTCCGATATCCCTCTTTCTACAGTGTGTTAGATCATATGGCGAACAATTTTAGAACTACGCTCGTAGGCATTACTTCAGGTTTATTTTATGTTGGAAACAAATCCAGTTTTAGCTATACCCGTTCGTCTGTATGGTCTGCTGACATGGAATTCATTTGAAGGAGAGTTCAAACGTTTTAAATATTTTCAACTAGCTAATTTTTTAAAATCCTTATAACTAGGGATCGCAATTCTATGCAAATACATATTTGTTTTCGCATAAAGTAACTTTGAGCTAGTAATGCGAATCAATCATTATGCAAAAAAATGCCATTGATTTGTTAGTGAATTTTTTTTGCATATTTTACCAAGAATGCATTTTTTTTGCATATTTTGATAAGGAATTCATATTTTGTCCATATTTTGTTTAAATAAAAGGTTTTACTACTGTTTATTCTTATATACAATAGCTTTGTGCATATTTTTCTGAATTTTAATTTTTGCTGCATTTATGAAAAGGTAAATATAAATAAAAAAAACACAAGTCGCTAATAAAAATGCAAACAATTTTTAATAAAATGACCCTAAATAGCAACATATTCATATTTTAGATTTATACGAGTCTAAAGAACAAGAGCTTTTTTATCCATGAGCCACAAAAAATACGAACCTGGCCTCCGATTTGCCAGATTCATACTAGTTTAGGAGATATTCACCCCTAACTGCTTTATTTGTTAACCGAAATGGAACAAATTTCTGTAAAATTTTGCATATATCATTAAATCTATCTATCCGAAAAAAAGCGCTGCATATCGTTGAAATATCAATTTCTCCCATAAACACCGCGCTCAAGTTTTTGAAAATTGGTTCTAAATAAAGCAGTAACGAAAATAACGGATTATGTGAATATCTCCTAAACTAGAGGCCAGATTCGTGATCAGCAGCCCCGAATCAACTAATATTGACTACCAAAACTACTGCCAAGTTTTTTTTTTTTTTTTTTTTTAATTTTATAGCCTCGTGCAATTGATGTTAACATGTATGGAGTTAATTTTTTTAAGTTCAAGTTTTTCGATCTCGAAGTTTATCAATGAGCCCAAAATTACCTTCATTTGTTATTCAAATTACTAAAACCCCTATACGATGTGTTTTGAACTATTTATTGATCACACAAAAAAATGTCCATATTTTTCGATTTTTTGCTTATATTTCTATTTATGCTGCATATTTTTACATATTTTGATGCATATTTCCATACTTTTCGGTTTTTAGTGCATTTTTAAAAGCAAATACATTTAAGCGCGTTTTTTACTGCATATAATTCCGATCCCTACTTACAATAAGTCATATACAAATGCTTCCATTCCATACAATTTGGAAACTCGAGTAATATCTTGAGTATGCTTCGAATAATCTTACCTCCCATAATAATGACAAACTAGACGAGAAAAAAGGTGAGGATAAGGACATGTTTTGCACTTCTTCAGGTCTTGTCTACATCTTCGTTTATAAGAAATTGGCCCGTATCTTCCGACTTTTGTTCCGGACAATAAGTTGCGCCCATGTTAATGTATTCGAGAACACCCTTATAAAAACATTAAAATTCGAAATACTCGTAACTCAGGAAAAAGGTTATGTTTATAATTATTCAGTATGATTTATATCTAAAATTTACAAAATTTCTAAACATACAATTTTTTTGTCTTCTCGTCAGTTCGTGCTTTTACCTATTTTTCCGCTATCGGGAAAAGCAATTTTAAAGAAAAAACAAATCAAGGGCTTGTAAAAAATATTAGAGTAATTCAAAAAAGTATTCCATTAAATATCCATTGATTATGTCTAATAATTATAATTCAAATGCGCTCCAGTATTAAATTCTTTGTTTACATATCATATCGTTATTTTTGTATTTTGTATGTCGTATACAGCCATAGGTCGAAAAATCGACACCACCCTCCTGTCCACCACTGAAGACATACAAAAGTTCTTAGTAAGTGTACAAATATTCATTAATTTGGAATATTAATGTTGTTCCAACAAATCTCTATTCGTCCATCTATAATTTTTTCAAATACACTCGTAGATTCATTGTTAAAAGTAGCCGTTCTTTAGAATGTTTTTCCTGAATGTTTTTCTAACGGCATATCTATTATAAGTCCAATTCTGTATACAGTTTTGAACTCTTTAAGCGGTAATCCGATTTGCAATTGCATGATGAAGCGGTTCGCATCAAAATCGATATGACCCAGATGGATGTTTGGCCAGTGTAATAAGTTTCCGTGTCTGACAAATAAATTTATGACAAAGTTCCGCAAGGTCACAATTTTTTCTGCCCTCCATGCAACTTCGTCTTGTGTCGGTATTATTCAAGTGATATCTGTTAAACTACATTTTGCAGTAATTAACGATTGGTAATGGGTCATGAGCAAAAAAGAAAGGAAAGTACAGAAGTTTGAATTAAAGGCACCACGCACTGAACGTACTCCATCCAATAAATAATCACCCCTTTAAAGACTTCCCGACAATTTGTATTTTTTAATATTTATGTACGAGTATGTCCATATTTACATACTCGTACGTACATACATATGCATTCTCGTAAAGGTATTTATGTACATGATTTGTATGTGTGACCCTCATGAATGAAGTCATCATCCAGCGTTCATGGCACATTGTGCCTGGCCAAATATATCAACAACACCACTATGCTAGTGCCACATGTCCAGTGTCGTTGGCCGTTGTTGTAGTTGTTGTTTCATGCCGAACTTCCTGTTTAGAGTACGGTAGAGGTACCTACACTCACAGAGCCACACATATACTCGTACTTTATCAGCGGTACCGCTAGAAGGTATTTCCATATTTTGCAATACCGCACTTGGCGTGTGCCGAGGAGAAGGAGAGTGGATACAAAAGTACTCTGTTCTCTGTACAGCGCCGCAATATGTCCATGCCTTGCCTTCTTCGTTTGTTCCGAAAATGTTTGAACACGGAAAGCAGAAGCAGAACAATGAGTGACGACATAGGTTTTGGTGGCTACATTTACTTTTTGGTCTATTGAAGTTTGACAGACTATTTTGTTGTTGTTGCCTAACTGGGTTCTGTGTGTCCTTTGTTGTGTGGTGAACATTAAGGTTGCCATTGTTCTTCTCATGTCCTGGATTTTTGTTGTACACTTTCTCGGAGGCAAGCAACATTGGGAACATGGTTGCGGAACACACCCAAATTGAACTTCAATTGATGTCGAGCACGATGTTGACTGGTTTCACCACAGACATAGGAGAACGTACGTAAGTATGTTCCTGGTATAGAAATGTGTGTAGGCTTCCGCTTTGGGACAACTTTGCTGACGAATAATGGCTGCGGCGTTTTTCACTTTGATTTAAGGCATCATTTTCTTTAGTATGTTTTGAAACTTAGTCTGTTCTTGATTAGTGTACGCTATGAGACATGGTACGCTTCTAGTGGGGTTTTTATCCATGTTTTGAGGTACTTAGTGCTTACTAACTAAAAGCATACATTTTAACCATTGTCCACAAAATTTGATCACTTGTTAACGATTACTCAACTCAACAAAGTGTACTTTAAAGTCCATTAAAGGAAAACAGTTTATGCCCATAAGCCGTATTAATGCAATACTTCAGGATCCTAGGTTGATTCGTTCGACCGCTATCTTAGAATTTTACGACGATCAGGAATAGTACGAGGGCAGATCAATAATTCCCTGACTTTTCCAACTTCCCTTGTAGTTATAAGAAGGCAACACTGAATTTCAACTTTGAGTGAGTTCCGTCATTAAGTTTGTGTTGTAACAGCTGTTTAAACATACAACCTTGTGGATTTTGTTAAAAATTGAAAAAGGTGAATTTCGAGTGCTCATTAAACATTATTTTTTGCGGGTAAGAACCGCCAATCAAACCAAGAAAAAGCTTGATAAATACTATGGGGACTCTGCACCACCGATTTCATTGGTAAAAAAAGTGGTTTAGTGACTTTCGTTGTGGTCGCACAAGTACAAATGACAAATGAATGTTCTGACGATGAAATTATTGATCGAAAAAAAGTCTATTTTATGGTCCTTGAAAAATCCTAATTTTGGAAGAGATACAAAAATTGGAAAAACATTGGACTATGTGTATTGAGCGAAAAGGAGATTCTGACGAAAATATTTTGTTTTTGCAAAAACAAACTGTTTTATTCGAAAAGTCAAGGAATTATGGATCTCCTCTCGTATATATACTTTATTGTAGTGTTGCAAACGGAATTTTAAATTTAATATACCATCCACTCTTCGATGGAGCGTATAAAAAGTAAAGAACGCTAGTATTTTAAATATAAATAAGAATTCAAAAATGTTAATCAAAAATAAAAGTTCACAATTAGCGGGAAAATGAAAAACGAAAATGTTGTCATACACGATTTTTATAAACGCGATTCATATCAATTGCAAGGGAGTTGTATAGTTTTCCAACCAGAGATACTAGCTTTAGACAAATTATCCTGCAGAATAGCACAGACATTAGCATTTTTGTGGACTTCATAGCATGTTCAGTAAACTCCAATTCCAATTTAAACAGCTTAACAGTTGCAAAAAATTTCTCAGCTCCTTTAAAAGCCGGACTGCTAGACTAGCATAGGTTTAAGGTAACATTAATGTCGAAGCGAATAATGTAGCTGATAATCAAGCTCGTCTTGACGTCAACAAACAAGAAGTCCATACTCCGCCAAATAACAAGAAAGTGGAAATAGATAGGCCACACTTGACGGAAGTCGCATTACAGCATCTCAAGAGCTGCACTAGCGGGGAATCAGCAAGGCCGATCCCCAAAGAGAACTGCACCAACAAGATAAAACATTGGACGAGATCAAATTATAGGTAAAAATATAATAAGAAGCCCTATGTTGCCAAGTGGAATGCAAAGGGCGGCTTTGCAATTGCAATGGTCCCTTACCAAAACGGAGCTTGTCAAGGATACAAATCTTTTAAGCTCAACCTAACCATGTCTTCTCTAGGTGAAAATGGCGTTTAAAGTTGTTTGCGGCATTTTTAATATACTTTATCTAATCGAAGTGCAACTGGAGTTGTGCAAACACAATTGATGCGTTGCCCTGTTCTGATCTTGTCAAACAGTCGATAGATAAACGAGAGAACCATCTTCAGTCAGTCAGAACGAAGTGTGTGTAACTTTCTTTGAAAATAATGACACATACAAAAACGATTTTTATATTATCCAATTCCAATTGAAATTTTAAATTGGAATCGGCTGTAAAAAACACTTTTCATTTTTTGAACTTTCTGGTTTTATTGGAAAGGTTGAACTTAGTCATTTAATAATGAAACACCATCCGATGCGTTTTCGCTTCGCCCAAGATTGTTTGGCTGGAGTCGAAGAATTTTACCGAAAAATCTTGTTTTCAGGTGAAGTTCATTTTCAAAAATTGCCGCATATGGTTTTCAGAGAACCCACGCCAGACTATTGAGAAGCCAATGAATGCATCCACAAGGAGTCGGTGATTGGTGTGGAATTTGGGCCGGCGGCACCAAATCGCCGTTACCGTCAAAAGTGAGCGTTACAGCGCTATGCTCAACGAATTTTTGTTTCCTAAAATTCAAGAGATTGGCAAGGACGAAATTTGGTTTCAACAAGACACAGCTAACGCTAACGAATTTGTGATTTGAGCCCTTTGGATTATTTTCTGTGGGGAGCCATCAAGGATAAATGTTACGCAAAGCATCCAGAGACAATTGAAGCGTTGAAACATGAAATCGCAGTCGCTATTGAAGAGATTCGACCTGAAACAATCGAAAATGTTCTGAAAAATTGGGTTGATCGTACGAAGTGCTGTGGAGCCAGTTGTGGTAGTCATGATTCAAGTTTTGTGCTTCATTATTAAATGACAAAGTTCATAGTATCCAATAAAACCAGAAATTTAAAAAATAAATATAAGTACTTATTTTTAACAGCCAAATCAAATTTAAAATGTTAAATCGACCACCCTATACATATTAAATACTGTAGAAATAAAAACTAATGTACTAAATGTAAATTCCGTTCGTTCTAGAAGTAAACTAAATGCCTCAAAACCGTAGTTGAGTTAAACAAATTTGTCTTTGTATTATTTGACATTATTTGCCAGCCGCAGGCTATCATACAGACGGCCTCTTCCGAACAGGTTTTTATGAATATCTCAATTCATAACCTCATTCTCATACGTACCTCAAATGCATCTATTACCTAAAGAAAGAAGGTGTGAAGTAGTTAGAAAATGTATCTGTTAATCTGTTTGTATGTTCGCCCAACCTTTTTTCCTTCAAAAATCTTAAGTCTTTAAGTATCCACTAAGAGGGTTTTTTGTTTGTTTTATAACTTTTCTTTGGAGTTTTCTTTTTTCTTCCACGGTATAGAATTGTCGCTGTTGTCGTCTTCGAAGATTAACACATAACATTCTAGGGTTTCAAGTGGATATTAAACCGTTTTACGTTGAAGTCGACATAAACGTTTGTCCTAAACTCCAGAGTAGTAAAAATTCCTAATACAGTACTTGTTTCATTCATCTAGTCTCGGTGGCGGCATATATTTTACTACTCCACCGCCACTCAATTGCACACTCCTCGAGAGCACTCGGCTCCACTTCACTCCAAGAAACACTTTAACTGTGTAGGAAAGACATACTAGGAGGAGAGCCATCTAAAAACCGGTTGAATAAACTTTTCTTCTTTGGCCATTGACGTCTTATTGCAGTCGGAGATGCAATTGAGGAGACTCCAAGCAATACGAGTACAAAAACAACTGCCACACAACGACTACGGTAACAAAGGAATGGGAGTAGAATGTTATTCTAAGAAACAAACCCTAAAAGAAAATGTAATTGAAACCCTATATTCTAGTTAGAATTGATAAATTTATGCAGATGGGAAGGTGGAGGCAAACAGCGGGCGCAGCAGCACACTGGTGAGCAGGAAAAGAAACTAAATGCATAGACAAAGTTTTAATGCTCCAATTTATCCTTCCTCCGAAGTAACAGCATGCCAAGACAAAGGCATCAACGACGCGTCAATTTTCTTTTGCCTCAAAGGCAAAGTTGCGAAGTCGTTCCAAGTCGACTTAAAGCTCGCCTACGCTACTAAGACAGTTTGGAAAAATTTTCGAAGTGACTTAAAGTTACAGAAAATGTACAATACAACAAATCTTCTAAAATCTGATTTTACATCCTTCGCATTATGCTTATGTTCCAACCCTTTAGAATAACAAATATCATTGTAGTGTGAAAATGGAGCTGTTCCAAACATTTGTATAACAGCCCCCGACAAAATCGATTTGCATCGTTACTGTGATTAGGCCCACGCAATCTTCGAAGAGCCTTTCTTGCGAGTATTCATCACAATAGACCGTGTATGGTTCACCTGAAGTATTTTCCACTTCTGAAATATAAAACATGACGTGGATACAGGTCCATCTAACCTAACCTACACTGCGTGTTGAACTAGATGGCTTTCTGAAAAGGCTTTGTTTTTCATCAGAGTATATTGACTGAAGTAACATCTAAAAAATATGATACGTTGCTTAGTTTTCAGATTAATGTCTAAATTGTTTGTTATGATAGATTGATAATTTCAAAATTGCATTGTGATGTGGTTGCCCGTATTGTGATAGTTAGTGTGCACAAACAGTATTAACTCCCGGTAAGAACAAATAGCAATTTTTTAGTCGCGAGTTTCAACCTCATATATGCCGGCGACTTTATGAGTAAGAGATTATCTCTAAAAAAATTTCTATAAAATGCATCAGCTGTTCGTTGAACAGTAGGTCCGGTCAGTGAGTATAAAAATTATATCGTGTGCAGCTTACTGATTTGGAGGAAGTTTTCCCTTGTGTGACTTACATCAATAGGATGTTGTGCGACTTACATAAGTAGGTAATGATGCTACGACATCGATTTAGTTGTAACTAGTAGATAATATGCTCTTAAGCAATTTATCCTCTCCAGCCTTGAAAAGCTCAACCAGTAAACCATCGGCAAATGAAGCCTTTCTATTTGAAGAATTGCAATTAAAGTCGTGACTTCTTCAAGGCTTCTACGTCGTCTTCTATGATTGCTACTGGGTCATAATCTGCGTATCCATTGCCAGGTCACCGTTTACTGTCGGAGTGCAAAACATTATGGGCTCTTAGTCCGATGCAATTTAGGGCATCTTTTTAATTTATGCTCATCTCATAAACGCGCCATTACATTTTCCGTTGAATAAATGATTCTGATCTTTTTGCCTTTATTTATTTCTCCTATACATTAGCTAAAATCTGCAACGTTGCGTTATGGGCATGATTCGTAGCTTCTGTAGCTGTTTAAACTCGTCGTCGTACAATGGGTTTTGCTGCTGTTGTTGTTGTAGCGGCAACTGTGTGCCGGGGTGACAGCCCTTGGCCGAAGAATTGTTCTTCGGGTCAATCCGGTACATAGAACCGGCTGTCGTGGGATTGTGCTTGTTGTAGCGGCACATGAATCTTGGAACCTTGGGTTTTCTGCTAGCGGTTGTCGACGTTGAGTGGGAAATTCGGGTCCACAACGAGCGATTATCATCGAAAAGAGGGTTGTTTATTTTTTAAAGCAATTGAATACGTTGAGAACTCCTCTGTCTTTTGCTTTGTTTCAGGTGAAAAACATTCGGTTCTTCTGTTAAATTAATATACACTTGTTAATATTCCTATTTAATCTTGGTGTCTAGATGGTGATATAAATTTAATTTTTTATGTAGCCATTACTTGTCACGTTGTATGGGACATAACTAGAAGTAGCACGGATGCTAGGTGGACAGCAGAGCGTATAAATGTCTAGCCCGATCGTTTGATGACTCCAAATCATAGGTTAAGTTTTGACTTGACGTGAAGTTACGACACAATCGGCTGCTTTGATTCATTGCATAGCATATGTTTAATTTAAGCATAAAATGGTATTCGGCAATTTATCGGTCCAACTTCACCTCACTTGAACTGAATGATGATGGTTAAGGTAAGCACTGAATTTTGCCGCTATGCAACGCTCGGATTGATTGTAACGTTGATTTACGATTATATCATAAACATAGTACATATTTTTACATTTAGTTAACACATCCACATCCAAAACAGATTTCCTTTTGGTTGAAAATCCACATTGCTGGTTGAACAAAGCCCGATTTTTCAATTCAATAGGTTTCCTTTTCTAGATCGCCAAAATGTTGTAATGACCGAGAGTAGTGTGCTCTAATATATTTTTTGCATTTAAGAAACCGAAGGCGTTTAAACTGCGACTTCAACCAACCTCCTTGGCATCGTTGTCGGCGTCATCGTCGACATCTTCAGCAATGTCTAGCGTTAGACAACGTGTTCCAGCCGCTGCACTGCAGGCAAAAGAAACATATGCTGGGGGCCCAGTCATCATCTACCACTTCAGCAGAGTGCAATGAGGAAATGGTTTTTTTATTACCGCTCAACTTCCCATCCGCAAAACAAAATGAAACGAATGGATAGCATTTATTTGGGTCAATACAAATTAGAATCGGCGAGGAGGTAATAAAAATCCCACCACAACAACAAGTACGAGTACAAAAAGAAACAACGACTGATTGTACCCTTTTGTGGAATTTGCACATTTTTAATTCGGAAATCTGTAATATTTATCTCGAAGATTTGTTTGTTGTCCGGACTCTTGGCTTTATTCCAATACCACCACTTCTGCTTAGATGTCGGCCAATTGTGCGATACATAATTTGTTTGTTTTCTTTTCTGCCCGTTTTATATGGAATGGAAGGGGAGCGTGAATAAACAGCAGACAATAGAATTTCCCACGTCTCCCATAGAACGGCGACATGGGCTACCAATTGAAAAATTGGCATAAAGCCATTCAAGTACTCGTAGAACATTTGAGAAATTTCGTTTTATTATTTTTTTCCTTCAATTGAACACACACATTTTGAAACATATTTAAAAAGCATGGAACAAACAAACACGGACCGATGTCTAGAAAAACTGTATGAAAATTTACTCTGGGGAATATGGTGATTTATGACCACACTCACGTTTTCATGAAATATATTGATAAATCTCAAAACATTTATGCTGTGAATCTTCGAAGTGTTTATGGACAGATTGTCTAATATGTATGCGGAACGGTCCCTAGAGGAAGGGGTTATTGAATTCGGTTTACATTCAATTAAAATCGTGCAACATCCATGTTGTATGTCCTAAGAGATTGAGTAAATATAAGAAGGGAAGCTTTCCTATCTGCTAAATATTTCGGTATATCCAATCCAAAGTCTGATAGATAGAACACTGAATATCGTGTAATCTAGATTTAAACGCACGATATTTATTGTGAAGAAAAGAAAAAAAATTCAGAGAATTATTATTTTAATATATTTTATTATGATAGAAGAATCGTAACAGTTAAGGGTGACACTTCGGTGGTAATGGAGGTTTAATGTCGTCTATGTGCCGAATTATCTCATTCTTTAGCTCATGAATTGTTCTGGGCTTATTGACGTACACTTTTCCTTTTAAATATCCCTAAAGAACGAAGTCCAACGGTGTCAATGTTGGGCCAATTAACATCGCCACGACGTCCGATAACTCGGCCATTGAATTTCAAGCGCTAAAGGGCCATTGTTTCGTTGGTTGTGTGACAATTGGCAACATCCTGTTGGAGCCACGTATCGCACAGGTAAATTCCCCCCATTTCGGGCCACAAGAAGTCGGTTATCATCTCGCCATAGCGAATGCCGTTCACGGTAACTGCTTGGCCAACCTCATCTGCGAAGAAGCATTGCCCGATGACAGAAAGAAATGGGCGAGCATGCACAAGTGTTTTTCATGGGGCGTGTCATTCACTCTTCGTACGCGTGTATAAAGCCGTTATATAAATGTTATGAAGTTCGCTAAATAAGCGAATTTCATGCAAGATGTGGGATTTCAATTCTGGTACCTCATTTGTATGGGAGGTACCAAAAGGGGCGTAGCTAGGAATCCAATTATCTGTCACCTAGTAACCTAATAACTCTGTTCTTAAGTATTGATTTTGAGTTTGATCGTATGAACAGCATTCAAGATATTACACGGAAGCCAAAAGTGGGCGAAATGGAACATTTGTGTGGGTGGTACCAGAAGGGATGCGGCAATATTGTCCATTTTCAATACCATAGGAAGTTTTGGAAAAATATTACGACATGCAAAATTTAAAAATGATTGGTAGCTTTTTTCGAGGGTTATCGTGCGAACCAGCAAATAATTAAAATGGCCATGAAACGGATTTGGTCAAAACAAATGTAGGGTCTAAAATGCCTCTTTCGATGCGTTACACTTTTTGTCCGTACCACTTCATATGCCCTCTCACGTACTAAGCGAGCTTGAAATGCTCACTTTTGTTTCGCAGTGTACATATATCCCATATCACATATACGAGTATAACAGATAGCAACTGGTTTTTCCTAGTCGGCAGGTCTGCAATGAAATTTCATTCACGAAAATTCCCTTGCATTGGTCCCCCACAGCAGCAAATGGAACGGAGTGAAGCTCTATTTTTTTTCTTTCTTTAGGGGACATCGACATGTCATGTCGGGAGCTCGCACCATTCGCGTTCCCCCAAGTATGCTTATACGCACTTCACGAATTACTTCAAAACATGTGTACCCGTATTCGAAATTATTGCCTTGTCGTCGTACTATGGGCAGGCAGTCATTGCTGTTTTTCTTCATACAATATTTTGCGGCTGGCCACATTGCTGGCCCAGCGGCGAACTGGTTGTGATTCTCAGGCTGGTGGATGTCTTGATTGCCTTGGATATTTTGTATCTCAACCGAAAATGAGCACACACAGAAAAACGGCAGATGGAAAGCTATGGCCAACTACCGAGTGCCGGTGCATGTTTTGATTTAATTTTCCTGCAATTTTTT
This sequence comes from Hydrotaea diabolus, assembly GCA_963513945.1. Classification (NCBI taxonomy): domain Eukaryota; kingdom Metazoa; phylum Arthropoda; class Insecta; order Diptera; family Muscidae; genus Hydrotaea; species Hydrotaea diabolus. Next base: position 110,655,635 of record OY740717.1, read on the forward strand.
AAACGATTTGTTGTTATTACAACATTACATGGCACTCTGGGATTGATTCAATTGCTGGACGAAACATGTCTGCTCTGGATTTATCTGCTTATTCCGCTTGTCTTTGATTTGGCTTGTTTACTTTTGGACTCGGCGCGATCTGTTGGGCGTCTGCGAAGCGATGCTTCGGGCATGTATCTATTGGAGAGGAAAAAAAAGAAAATCTTATTTGTCCACTCGCAACGTCCAAATCCACCCATCCCACACTAGTTGCTAGTTGTGAAGTAATTACAAGTTGTTGTCGTCGTCGCGCCGCCGTGTTTAATGTTTTGAAATTTATTCGGTTTTTCCTCTTCTGAAGTTTGCTAATGGGTTGTAGTCGTATGTGATGTGGTGTTCGTTCCTATTTTCTGGTTTGTCTTTTATTTTGTGGAAATATCTAAGGTGTGTTGATGGAAAACTACAACGAGGGGGGTGGTGTTGTGGCGGTTCTGGTGGCACAGTCCGGTTTAATTAAATTTTCAATTTGGGTCAGTTGCTGTTACTTATAAAACATTTTCATTTATTTTGACAAACATGTGAACACGCTCATGATGGGCATGCAAAATATGGTTATTCTCACCCCCAGGCGTGTTCTTTACATGCGAAGCGCAGAATGTCTTGTCATTCATTCATTGCGTGCTAAAACCAAAACATGGCACAAGAAAAAAAGCAGAATGCGTTGGCACAGTTCGCATAATTTAAATATTTGACTTGAATTGAATTTGGACTTTAGTCACATTTTCTTTTCTGAATTTGTTGTGATATTTGATTGTTTACGAAATTCTAAAATTATGCGTATGCATGTGGGACAATCTCATTAAAATCTGAATAATTATAATGCGTATAGAATTGAAATGGCAAATTACAATCGTTTCGGTGATTGGGGCGCAAAGGTTTATCTATTGTCCACGGATAGGCATTGTATTTTTTATATTGTCGAAATACATAATTAGGTAACTTCAAGCGTATGTCATCATAGCTAATATAATCTCAATCAGCGATTCAGATAAGTCAATTCCAGCAGAAATAATATAAATATCCATAGAGTGCGAAAGATAAGCGATTCGATTAGATTTGAAGTGTATTAAAAAAAAACATCCCTGTTTTTATTTGTCGCCTGATTGTATCATTGTTATTGCACTTTTGTAAGTAGAGTTTAGAAGTTGGATTGTGTTCAGAAAAGTATACGGTGTCTAAATTGTTGTTCCACAATTGCGGGCGTTTTCCAGATAATACACCCTAATAACCTTTCGACCATGTGGCAAGAACATATGATGCACTACGCAACGGTAATCAAAGAAAACAGTAAGCAATACCTTGACATTTGATTGAACTTAGCGTGCTATGTTTTTTCTTGGCTCTTCCATTGGGACGGTTGGACTTTGGTTTCGATGTCGTAACCATTATATCCATCACTATTTATGATCCTTCTGGACGTCGTTCAACATTATCTAAGCGATTCCCTCGCAACAGTTTTTTTTAGCTTCACGCCCCAAAATTTCCGAAAAAAAATTGTATAGCATGAACCAAGCGATGTGCCTATATCTATTACAACTTCTCTAATAGTGTTTCAACGATAACAATTTTCTCGATAACAATTTTCTTCACTTTCTGAACATTTTCATCGGTTTTTGATGTTATGGAACACCCAGGGCGAGCGTCATCATTCACATCTTCTCCACGTTTTTTTAAAAGCTTGTACCTCTTGTAAAATTTTTTCTGACGCTAGCCGAAGAATGCAAGCAGCCCGAGAAATTTTAAAATTCACCTTCTTTCTTTAACTTCTACGAACCTCGAAATGGAATTATTGCAAAAATACAATTTCTGGTCCTTCAACTCAAATATGATTACTGATTCTGACATCATTTTTTCATGTTATATCGTGTTTAAAAGCTGTTTTATTGCACTATGAAAATCTCTTATCATCAGTTTCAATCGGACTGGTTGATAAAAAAAACTATGCTCTAGGCTCAAAGGTACGCAAATCCATGTTTTTAATTCGATTTTTCGATTTTCGGGGTGTTTAGAAAATTTTACAAACAGATTCCTGTTTTAGTCGACAAGACCTACAAGAAAAATAGTATCACTTTTCAGAAAATATTTACTGTCGCATAGTGTAGTTAAATGTCATTTTAAAGTGCTCTCACAGAAGTGGCGTTGCAGAAGGATAAAGGGAAATTTCGCATTCAGAACGACAATGAGTTTAGTATTAGCAAAACAAAAATGCTTAATTTAAGCTAAATTTATTTGAGTCTTTTAAAATCAGTAACACAGTAAATTTACATGCCGTGAATGTTAAGTCCGCAACACTGAATTTACCCACATGCAGTTAACTAATTGTCATATTCAGATCATTGTTTTCCAATACCCATATGTCCAAAGTTAAATGGATCTATAACGGCCGGTACGAGTCTCATATTGATCCAAATCATAAATATAGGTTTATGCATATTTGGACTTGTGAGAAATTTTCACTATTTCAGGATACTTAGAGGGCTCCAAAGTGGTACAGCGGTCAAACTATCGATAATCGGCCCATTCCATAGTTTGGATAATTTTCGTCAAGACTATCTATAGTATCAGGTAATTTGTTAAGGATAATTATGAATGATCTTATTTTTATATAAAATCCATATTTAAAAAGAAAATCAGTCCCAGAGATGTTCAGTTAATTGAATGCCTGTTGCTCTAAGTCGAACGAAAATACGAGCAAACGAATGATCGTCACACGAATTGGAATAAATTAGTGTTTCTCTAACTTGAATTTTTTCATCCGTCTGCATTTACGTTTGTCAAATTGTGTGTTTGAATTTGACATTTCTTTTAACACTGCTCGAAATAGAGAAGCCGAATTTTGTATGCAGACGTTAACGCCTTTATTAAGTTTTCTTTCGATTTGTCTTTCGAGTCATCGTTCGTGTAAAATTGAGTTAGTAAAACTCAAATCAGAGTTTCTTCGCTTCGAAGCGAACGAATGCTTTCTTTCGATATCCGGAAGCAGGCTATGAAATAAAACTTTATTGAAAAAAAGTATAGAAAACAAGTTAAAAAAGCTCATGTCGGGACGGCTGACTATGAGATACCCTGCACCACTCTTTTATTTGGAAGAATCCGGGCCTCTGTTTAGAGTTTGGGTAAGTTTTGACTTAATATGAGACATTAAAAGCAGGCAGGACATAGTAAGTTTGGAAACAATGCAAACATAGACGATGTGGACCAAATTCACTAGGGCTGGTCAATATTCACACTTAAGGCGCTATTCCCCAATTGAGCTTCATCGAAATTAAAGTGTATCCTGTCTAGCGGGGAATTCAAATTAAAAAAGGAAATTGTATGGAGGTATCAAAAGATCAGAGATTTTGGTCAACCTTTGGTACAATAGGTTAGAAATTGCTCATAATGCTTAATAAATTTTAATACCAATAAATTTTAGCTCAATGAGATTTATGTAACTTGTAACTTCTAGAGCGGCACAACCCCAAATTAGGAGGGAACTTTGTATGGGGGCAATTCTTAAACATGGCCCAGGTCCAGTTTCACTACATTTAATTGTTTAAAGGTTCGTGCAACCAAAAAGGGCTCAGTATACAATCCTTAGTTATACTTTTAACCCTCATAGTTTTCAAGACAAAGTACCATATAGGATACAACAAAATAATTATAATACACTTTCTGAGCTTCAAGTGCTATTGAATGTTTTTTTTTTTACAAAATTAGCACTTTTTGTAACAAAATAGCTTCATTCGGTACTGTTTACATTTATTTTGCCTAAATTCGGTGTGGCCCAACATATTTGGGATACTATCGATAGTGAATAAAAACTATCGATATTGCTATAGATAGTACGATAGCTGCGATAGATAGTATTTATTTATTTATTTATTTATTTTAATGCGTCTTTGCCTATGAATTCCGAGAATATCTTATTTACAAGTTAATTATTTAATTTACATAGTCGAAATGTCCTCAGCTTTTTTAGTCCATCAAAGAGAAACTTTTCCGGTTTTACCTGATTTGGTCAATTTGCAACATCATCGCCAACTAAGACATATCTGGTTAGTTAGAAGACTCATACTCTTTTTATTTGGACTGAATTGACCTCAAAGTCAATTGTCGTTGGGGTCAGAAATCGTCACTAGTCCAGAATCGTTAAAATACGTTAACGCTGCAAAGTCACTCAATTTTTTTATACCTTCGGAGACATTATTGAGTTGAACACTATTTATTCTTGTCCGTCTGTCCGGTGTGCGTTGAAAGCACGATAGCGAATCCTGAAATTTTGCATGATAATGGCTTATAATCATAACATATCTGGAATTGTAAATATGGAATGGAAAACTGTTAATCTTTAAGGGAGCTAAAAGTACTTCGGTTAAAAATACACTTATTTTTGTATATTTGCTTAGCAAATCATAATTTTTTGTGGACCGACAATGGTTAAAATGCGTACTGTTAGTAGGGAACTTACTTCAAACGTTCAAACGTTCAAACGTAGAATTATTAAGCTAGTATTTTTAGGACAAAATTATATTTCGGCATTTCGTCAATAACTAGATTTTCGGATCTCTCTAAAAATCCCAAGATTGATTGATGTCATTATTTCTACTTAAATTAACGATTACAATAGTCTGCTTTTGAATATTAAAAGACTCATCGCACGACCCGACCCTCATCTGTACTGTGTTACTTAATTCCCCAAAGCAAAATTATGCTATAAATATGTGTTTTTATGAATACAAACTCGTATTCCATGCTCTATTAATATCTGCTCCCTTTTCATCAATTTATAAGTGGCATATCTGGTGTGTGCGTGTGTGCATGTGTCTAAAGGCCGATGGCAAAGATTTCTAAAAATAAGATTGCTGGGAACTTTGGGCAGATGTTATATTTATATGATATAAATTTGGTAAGTCTCCAAGACAAAGACATGTCCAAAATGTGCTTATTTATAAGGAAATGCCTAATCGGATAAGCATAATCCCAAGGGGTGTTCTGCACTGCAATAAATAAAACAATATTTTCTTGAAAAGACTGTCCTAACTAAATTTTTTAAACTGTTCAGATTTTTACAAAAACAAAAAGTGCTATTTATTTTTCAATACTTCTTATTTTGATGCGTTGTTCTTAATACACCTTTAAGATTGAGTAAAGTTTAAAAGATTTTGTTTATTGTGCGTTGGGGTCGTAGACTTTTAATTAGGGCTTTTAAATAGTGAAAACAAACTCAAGTTGGAAAAAAGCGATATCAAAATTCCCTTTGAGATTTCTTAAAACTAATTTCACCTTCCACTACCGATTTTCGTCGTCGTTGCATTATACTTTACATTCTATATTTGCATTTTTTGTTTGGCTTTTATCAGCCACTTATCCAACGATTTGAATTAAATTTCAGAATGTTAACCCACCTGCAGAAAGGATAGGTGGTGATCGGACCGGCCTGATGGATTGGCCAGTATCTTTCACTAGTTTTTTTTTGCTTTGAAATGAAGTAATGTGGCTTAGAAGAAATGATTGTCCCCGGGCGTTACCCACTTCTTCAAAGGAGTTGGTTAAAATCCAATATACCAACTAGTTTTCCACAACATCCGATTATGAAACAAACTGGACCTTCTTTCGAATAAGCGAGATGTGCTCGATATAATTTGTGTACATGCTGATGTTGAGCTTCTGCATTTTGTACAGAAGCGCCGGCATTTATGAGTGAAAACCCACTGCTGAAAATGTAAGACTTTCTTATCCGTATTTAAAGCTGGTATTACTAGAATGACAGTAAAGCACTCTAAACACTACAGCACGGCGGCCCACGATAGGACCACTAATGTCTAGGATTTGGCGGCGAAAGCACAACACATACTTCAGGTTTGTTAACATTACAGCACGGCGGCCCACAATAGGACCACTAATGTCTAGGCGGTCAAAGATTTGTTCGGTCAGCCTCTAGTTACGGTGTGAAAACTCGTATTTCAAAATTACACAATTTTCAAAAATAAAATAATTGCATACCTTTAGGCGGAAAAATATACATTGCCAATGCAACAGCGCCGTCCACCCTTGGTAGAACTGAATCAAATATCACTTTAAGTTTTTAATCTCCATATGAGTGACAACATTTCAATTATGATGTCTCTCAGTTTTGTGTGGAATTGGTAACATTTGTGTACCACTTAAGGACCGTTTATTAGTGATTCATAGGTGAGATGTACAGCACGTTTATCCCTCAACATCCCATGTAGGAAACGCATGAATCCAAATCCCACATCAGAAAGACGACCATGACCAACTGTGTAATGTCATGTCCTAAGAGCTAATACTTTCTTTTAGAGAAACTTCTGCATGTTTGTGAAATTTCCACTCGGCTTTGAATCTGGGTTACTTGTGTGATAGTTGTGTTGCCAATTTGTTGCTAGCTTCATCGGGGGTTTAAATCCCCATTTGGCCTGGGGAAAAATAAACACCTTCCCTACCTAGTTTGTGTTTGAATTTGTGTCTACTTTTGATTGAATTGAACTACAGCATACCCCTTGGATTTTGTACTTTTTTTCTCCGCAACATTGACCACAATATCTAAAAATATTTAGAAAATCAAACAAACAGCTCATGCAGCACTCAAAGCCGCAAACCACCGAATGAAGAAAGAGCAAATCAGAATAGAATTGTATGCAACCACCAGCTTGAAATAAACTCTCCCGTTTTCAATTAGAAAAATTACTCGTGCATTTTTTAAGACGGTGGTAACAGTTGTGTCCACAGCCAATCATTTTGCTGTGTTTACCCTTTCCACCATTGACAGACTACAAAATGATAAATACACCAAATATTCCCATTACCTACCATAAACTAAAGTGCACTTTGTTCGTAAATAAAATCCATTTGTTATTTTTTCAATTCCCTTCAGTCTTCTTCACTTTCTCCTCTGTTGTTTTTGTCGTATATCATTTTAATTTGTATTATCTGTTTGTTTGTTTCTCTTTTAGATCTGTCACGTAATCGGTTTTGTGAATTGCCCGAAGAGATAACCACATTTTCATTCCTGGAAACGCTGCTGCTGTACCACAACACCATACGCAGCATTCCGGAATCGGTGAAGCATCTGACGTCGCTGACATACTTGGATTTGCGTAGCAATCAGCTGTCGTCGTTGCCGCGCGAACTGTGCTTCCTGCCGCTGCACGTATTGCTCGTGTCGAATAATCGTTTAACAGCCCTGCCCGACGAATTGGGTCGCATGGATCGTTTGACCGATTTGGACGCTTCGTACAATCAAATCAGCACGCTGCCGGCTCGCATCGGAGAATTGCGTTCGCTGCGATCGTTTTCGTTGCGCAGCAATCTGTTGATGTATTTACCTCGAGGTAGGTATCCACCACATGGCGTTTGGATGAAGTCCGAGATTAATGTACTAATTGTGCTTTATGTTGTCGTCTGTGCGTGGTTGTGTATCTGTTTCAGAATTAACTTGTCTCACACTGGTTTCATTGGATGTATCCAATAATCGCATTTCTAGTCTACCTCTTGAAATTCGTCAGATGTCAACACTGGTTGAATTAGATCTGGAAAATAATCCGTTGACTTCGCCGCCAGCTAGTGTAAGTATACTTCTTCTATTTTGTTCGATTTGTATTGTATACATGCATCGTCTGAACCTAAACGATTCTATTTCGAGTGTTTTTTCGTTATGTTGAAGTAATAAGAGTCAAAGGACAGAAGAAGAAGCCCTAAACCGTAATAATTGTACATTATTTTTGAGGCTTCAAAGGCCTGAATATTACCTTGCATGCGACTGCCCGTGTCCATCTTAAGTAAAAGTCGTGTCCAACACTAAGCTGGTACGTTACCTGGGCTTCAATTTCAATGTTGCTGCCAAATTGCGAGAAGATTGTTGATCAGACTCCACAGTAATGTTGTGCTTTTTCCGGAACCTCACATGCGTAAAGGCTGTTTTGTATAGTCGAAATTAAATAGTAAACCTTATAAAGGCATAATATAATGCGCTTTCTCGAAAATACCAAAACTATCGACTTTTGTTTTCTTACACTTGAAGTTGGCTCAAAACCGAATACAACGGGAATAGGGCTGAATACTTTTGCAAATGGACTTAGATCGTTTGCCCCTGAAATTGTCTTTTGCTAATTGAATTCATTCAATCAAATTAAATATGTTGCACGGAGAAGTTTAAGTTTAGAAGTTTAATTTTAATAACTTTATAAAAAAAATAAATATTAAATGCAAGAAGCTCAAACTGACGTTATTGCGTGGGAATCTTTACTAATTATTTTCGAAAATGACTATTTTTTACTTTTTGTAATCAAAATAGACAACAACTTAATGAGCAAATCGTGCAGAAATGATGAAAGATAAACTAGAATTCGAATTATAACGACTCCAGCCTCAGAGTTTTCAGAAAACTTCTTAGAGCCTTTAAGTTCGCCGCAATTTAGCATTTTAAAATGTTGCAATTTGTGTTATTTATTTTTTTTTCAAAAACAAACATATGTGACGTGCAAAATAGAAAGGGGCCTAAGGGTAAAAACCAGTTTTGTTCAGGAGAGCCATTTTAAAGATTTAAATATCTTTGGTGTACCATCACTTTCATAAAACGCGCATATCTCTGGGAGGAAACACTTTTGGGCATGGGATCGGTCTCAATCGATGCTCAGATGTTGTCCACATCAAAAAAAGTCAAAATTGCGCGTTTTATGAAAGTGAAGTCGACGATTCTAAGCGCAAATAGAAAGGGACCTTATCTTTAAAATGGCTCTCCTGAACAAAACTTTTCATCAACTTTTCACTTTTTTTGATGTGGACATGCCCAAAAGTGTTCTCTCCCAGAGATATGCGCGTTTTATGAAAGTGAAGTCTACGATTCTAAGCGCAAATAGAAAGGGACCTAATCTTTAAAATGGCTCTTCTGAACAAAACTGGTTTTTAACCTTAGGTCCCTTTCTATTTTGCGCGTCACATATGCAAATAAAACCTACTAATATCTATAACAAACATATTGCAAACAAGTAGTTAAATATTAGGTAGCAAGAACTGTTCAATTTTCCACAATTTGCATTGCCCGTACTAGCGGTATGTTCCGAACCAGCTATATCGAACTAAATCGTTTCTACTATGCATTCTTATAAGGCACCCATGTTTATACCGATTGACTCTGAATTGCCGATTTTGCTCACCAAAAGTGTAGCTGAAACGACCTCGACGAAACTTTGCACATTGTGTCAAAGACGAACGACATTTTAATAGGTCTATTGGTCTACAGATAGTTGTGAAATACATGTTGATATTAAAAAGTCGAATAATAGAAGATCATTTCAGATAAATGCATCTTCAGTGGTGCGTAAATTCGTTTTAAGAGGCGCAGTGACATTATCACTCTGCTCTATACTAACAGGGTACGACTAAACTCTAATGTGGATAGGTCATAGAATCAGCCGAGATACTCACTTATTGTAAGCCTATTAGGTGTCAGTTCATTACTGCGACTTTAAAGCAAAAAAGGCATCCAATAAGGTGGCTAGAGCAGGCTCAGTTAAGTCTACAAAGGAGGCCCAAAACTAGAATAACAGGGCGAACTGTATCGGGGCGATTTAGCCCGGGCTTAATATAGCAAGATCCGAAGTGCTAGCGGAACTGAACAAGCTGAATCTAAGATTAGGGTTTGTATCTCGAAATGAGTTTAAATATCTCCAGGGCGTGTGAGGACTAGAATGAGAGGTATTCTATAACATAAACTTCAAAATCTATAAGCATATTTCCTACAATATGCTACAACCAGAATGGTAACATAACCCCATTCGTATAACCGCCTCATAACTGATATAGGATATTGAACTAGGCTTTATTGTTCCCAAGGAGCAAACAGCTGGGGAATCCAAAATCATTAAAATATGTCAGAAGTTCTAAGCGCCCTGACTAACCGGACTGCCGGCTTGACGATATCGAAGTTAAAGTTTAAGAACTTTTTAACGGTCTTTTAAAACATGAATACACAACAATATTAGCCATGCATGGTCAGGGACAGACAAATAGAAGGTCGCATGATCTCTATGCCCTCAACATCACCAACGTTCTGTTGGGAAATTACAAACATAAAGTAAGGGTGATCGTAGGACCACATACAGCAACATGCGAATATCGTCGCACGTGTGAATATCAGAAAATCATAGAGGCAGCGGAGCATCTTTGATCTAAATGCCTGCTCCTCCATAAACGACCTTAAAGAGTTGTCTTTTTACATAACGGCTGATAAACTGCGTTTTGTAAATTGTCTGTCGTGGCTTAATAGCGGTTCCACACGCGCAACTTGGATTTTGACCGGTGAGAGTTTTCTTTTATTATAATTCGAAATCTTTGACCTTTTACTGTAATATCAACAAATAGAAGGAGCAAAAAAAGCTCGACTCAATGAAGTAAAAAGTGGTTCACTTTATTTCATATACAATTTTTTCTCCTCCGTTGCTTTTTTATACTCTTCACCATAGGATGGTTATATATATTGTCATTACGGGTGTAAAATGTCGAAATATTTATCTGCGACCCTAAAAAGTATATATCTATTATTGATCGTCGTAAAATTCTAAGATGATGCAGCTTAGCCCGCCTGGCTGTTGAAAGCACAATTCAGGCCAAACATAAAGAGGTTATGGTTGCAAATCGGTTGATATTGAAAACGGACCAAATGGGAGAAAAGGCGAAAAAGTTTCCCTTTGTGGGTCTAAAAAAGTTCTGACTATTTTCTTTTACTTTTCTACTATATGACTAATAATTAAATTTATAATTTGTTTTTCTTGGAAGTTATAGACTCAGACGTATTAAGCGTTCCCGGGTGACAGCCCTTGGCCGAAGAATTGGTGCTCCGGTCGATCCGGTGCGTAGAACCGGCTGTCGTAGGATCGATAAAAGACATTGTAATTGGGACCAGGGGCCCTAGGAAAATTTAGAAACAGTAAAATATTCTCACAAATCTTAATATGCTCCTATTATTAGGATTTGGGTCCCTTTTACATTGGATATAAATATATTCTAAGAATTTTGCAGCGCTAGGCTAAAGAAATACAAATGTCTTCACGAAAACAAATGTCTTCACGAATCTGAATAGTTAATAGGGCGCACAAAATTAAGTTCTGTCAAACATGAACCTACCACCAACAAACAAATAACCCGATACTGGCAATGTCATACTACAACTCAATCTATGGTGAAGAGTATTGAACCTTCGGCCCGGCCAAACGACTTGTTTCTGGCTCTAATCCATAATGTTTTTTATAGAATATGTTTTCTGCAAATCCAATTATACTTTAAGACTATACCACTCTAGCTGTTAATTATTTTCTTATTTTCATATTTTATTATAGCTTTGTGTTCGTGGTCTAGTGCATGTCTTTAAATATCTCGAAACTCAAGCCATCAAAGACGAGAAAGGTTCGCGAGCCGGAGGAAATTATGATGGCTATACAACTCTCAGACGAGCACCGCGTAATAATGCGGGCGGAAATGTTGCCGATGCACATCGTGCGGGGAGGCATCATGTCGATTCCGGCTATAGTACCTGCGATGGTATGGACAAAAGATGGTCTCACGACATGCCAAGTAAGAACTCCTTCCTATCTTAGAAATAATGGAACAACTTATGCGACTTTCTGTTTCCAGTTAAATCGAAAATAGATTCCCCCAAACACATAATTCCCACAACACCACCACTACCAAAGGCTTCACTAATCAATGCAGATCTCATGGATGCATCCCTAACATCCAGTACAAGCACTATAGTCGATGAATCGTTGGGTGTTACAGCGGCTTTGGTCAAACCGCTAAACATGGAAAGTCAGTCGACCGAGGACGAAGGAAGTTCACCCATTAAGGGAAAGGACGACAGCAGTATGACAAATGTACAACAGCAACACATCAATTATAGCAGCCACAATCACTCAAGTTCCAGCAATGGCTCTTCCCCCGATCTCGAAGATGGTATGATCGATCATCATCACCAGCAACAATTGTCACAACAAAATTGTAAAATTGAAGATAAATTCAATAAGAACCTGGGCAACATACAAACCTATAGGTGAGCATATGCCTTTATCTGAAGGTTCTCAACGATTTAAATGCTATCATCTGTTTTTTTGCAGAGAATACAAAGAAGCTCTTAAGCAACAGCGCAGTCAGGAAGTGTATAAAATCAAAGAACAGAAGCATGTCTATGATTGCGGTGACCAACCGCCAACAAATAGCGCTGCTGTGTGTCCAAATAGTCAGTCAGCAACCGATGACATGGAAATCCGTCTCAATGGTAATACACAATGTGCTATTGTGCCAAAATCCATAATGAAAAATAGTGCCAACACTACGAATGGTTTAACCATAACCACCGCCACAACCAATGGCGAAGACGCCGTAGTCGTACCAAAGAAACCAATACAAAAAGTTATACCCTCTAGGAATACCGAACTGATGTCGGTGACAAAAAATGATATACTGTCAACGGCGACCACCACAGCCCCCAGTACTAATGGCGAATGCATCGGCTATGTAAAGCCATGTAGTCCCATGAAAACGCTTAATGGCAGTTCCAACGGTGGCACCACTGCCGCCAGTGGTGCTATTTCCGGTGTCGGTGTGGGCATATTGACAAATAATAACAAATTCACGACCACATCAGCCACAAGTGGCATTAATACCAATAAATTGGTAACAGCAGGAAAAGCTCATCGGTAAGAATCATTCAAAAGTGTGTGCCTAATAGTTCATTGACAAATATCCTTTTCTATTCCGTCAATTGCAGCACCGTCACTTGGAACCACGATATACCACCCGAAAAACTTAGCTTCACAATGCGTCGAGAGTTCGATCGGCAACGAGAGGAAATCGAATTGATGACACAATTGCGAAGTGTATGTGTTCTTACAGTGAAATCTCTTTTGTACAGTTGGAAATAATTGCTTTCTTCTCTGATCTCTTTATTCTAGATTATTGAAACTCGCTTGAAAATGACGTTGCCTGAGAATATTGCGTCGGCGTTGACTGATGGTGTCATACTGTGTCATTTAGCCAATTATGTGCGACCACGATCCGTTGCCAGCATTCATGTGCCATCACCGGGAGTAGTGAGTTTTTCCAACATCCTTTATAACATTTTTCGCTAATTTCTCTAAACTTTTGTTTGTTTTAGTCGAAACTAACTATGGCTCGCTGTCGTCGCAACGTCGATAATTTTTTGGAAGCATGCCGTAAAATTGGTGTTGATGAGGTGAGTTCTATACAAAGAAATTCCTATTTATTCTATTCAATTGCAATCCATTTTGTTATTAACATGTCCCTTTAAAAAATCTTAACAATTTCTAACAAACTACGTCTGAAATTTGGGCATTTACATTGAATGGCTTTAGTTTTTTATAGTAAAATCGTAACGTTGTTTGGATAATCGTTGAAATTGAATATTTTTTGTAGTTCTGATATTCATACATCTCTCTCACTCGCTATCTGTAGTCTCAAATGTAGTCATCTTGTTGCTAATAAATATAATTTGTGTTCCTAATGAAAATCGTAAAATTGAACAAAGATATTTTCTTTAGCTCTGATATTCGAATTGGTTTCGTATAGAAATATGTGTGGAAACAATTATACGAGGTTTAAATTCGGATTCAGTGTTAAATGTGATGTCAAGTCAGAGTCAATTTATAAGTATTGGGCTAATTTTGACACTTGCATGGGTACGATTTTGGCATACAAACATAGATTATAAGTTTTGATTAACAATAACGAAGTTGTGGTTAACAAATTGGTTAACAATAACGAAATTGTAATACTCTACAGCAGACTCTGTTACAGGTTATTTTTCAATCCCAAGGCAGCCGGTTCTGTAGACCGGATTGACCCGAAGAGCAATTCTTCGGCCAAGGGCTGTCACACCGGAACACAGTTGCCGCTACAACAGTAACAATAGGTTATTTTCAATTAGTGCTTCTGTTTGCAACATCTAAAAGAGTGGGAGAAATCCCTTCTGATTTAGATATATCCGTCCGTATGCCCATCGACTGTTTTTTTTTTATCAAAGTGTAGCTTGCAAATTTTGCCAGTTTCGACGAATATTGTGCAGGTTCGGGTCAAGGCTAAGCCCAACGGTCCATATTGCTCTTTGTTTTGATATAACCCTCATAAGATATTTCCTAATTGTACGTGCTGCAACTCTATTAATGAATTCAGAACATGTTTGTATTTTCATTTTAAATAAGACGTTTCAATTCAAAGTAGATGTTGTAATAGTTATTTGGTACTTATGAGCATTACTCTTTCTAGCATTGCCACCGGTATTTTTCGAATGATGCGAGTAATGTTGGCATCCAAGTCTTAAACTTGACCTCTCATAATCTCAAAGGTCTGATATAACACTACGTCGACCAAGTATCTGGACTTAAACGTAAAGTTATGTGGTCAGCTTCAAAGGTCTATCAAGTTTTGAGGTACATAGCTTTATAAGCCTAATCCATGATCCGATTGTACTTTTTTTAAATAGTAAGTTACCTGACCGGATTTCCCGAACTGTGCATGTTATTGGTGTCAACCAAAAACGTTGGATTGATAGGACTAGAGTTGGAGATATACAGCATCGCATATTGAACGGTGGTGTTGTGTTAGTCAAGTCACTGAGACTGTTTTTGTTTTAATTTGGTGACTATATCATAATAATGATAATGAAAAGTGTTTTTTTCAACTATTTTTATTTGCTCGGAAAATGTCTGCATCCTTGTAAGATGTTTAAGAAGCATAAGGCGAATATTTTGTCATCCTACCATGGGATTTGGTCATCAATTTCTGTTATCCCTTTGATGAAAATGTCTTTGAATTAAATGAATATCTCCTATTTGTTGAACAAATGGTAAAGTAAAGACAAAAAACTGTTTGCTTAAACACTTTAAAACATTGTTTTTATTGACAAATTAGTAGATTGAGTCCGCGACTGATGTAGGTGGTGATAACGTGTGAAGCAGTTGTTGTAGGAAGACCTCTTGGTTGAAATACTTGCTGCCAGATTATCTTAGCAACGGAAAGCATTGCTTGTCATTAGCTACATTATCAACTGTTGCCCTGACAGAGCGGTGTGGTATTAGGGGAACCACTTCAAGGTTCAAGAGCTGGTTTTTAGTTAAGGGATTTTTAAATAAGCAAGCCATATACTAAATGATAGTTGCAGTGTTTTCCAGGCCGGGATACTAGCTATAGACAAAGCAGAAGAATTCGTTGACAGATTAACCTGCCGAAAAACAGAGATATAAACTTCTATGTGGATAGTCAGGCAGCTGTATCGTAAACCGGATCATCAAATTGAAAAAATTGTCTGCCCTCGGGGAATTTCCGAAAAGTGGCTCTAAAGTACGGTGAATTTAGTACTGCAAACCGTCAACTGGAAATTGGTACCATTCTACAGAAATCATAAAAATGAAAATGCAAAGTATAACACTACTCCAATGCATTTTAATATTCTCTAACATACTAAGTGCTATATTAAGACACATTTCCCAAATTCTCCAAAAAATGTATTTTTATGATCCGGCCCACTGTACGCCACCTCTGGTAAAACCAAAACTGGCTAAGGGTTCCAAAACGTTAGAATTCCCGGAATCTTGGACTCTGTTGGACGAAATGGCATAAGAACTGGCGCGTCTTAGGATGCTGCAGACGCTAATAACTGCGCAAAAGCCCCTATTTGTACCCTCAACGTTTTTTTTCGAAACATTTAAGGGATCATAGCACAATAGATCATAGCACATGGAAATGGATCGACAAATTTTAGGTAACTAGGACTTTGAACCAGACAAGAAGATAGCCAAACCTCTGCTTGAATATAAACAAAAGTGATGTCAGAGTCCTGTGGGTGTACTTGCGGGACATTTCAATGTGAGGATGATTAGGAGATTTAGACAATGGAGCATTTTCAATTTGCTAGGCATAAAAATCACATGCCTAGTCTGGCTCTTTGGGCACACATTTCATGTGTCGAAAGAAAAAGATTCAATTGACTGTCCAAAGTTGGAATAAACTCCTCGTAGATGTCGCTTCAGTTACGTATAGTTTAAACAGACTGAAGTTGAATGCAAACAAACTGTACTTTCCTTCTTCCCTTTACCTTTCATCCTAGATCTCAAGCAACGAATGTGCTTTGAGTATATTCAAAGTTTGATTCTTATGCAAACAAATAAATTGTTTTGATTAGAATGTAGAGTATATGACTTTCTTATTTTAAACCTTTAAAAGAATATTTTAAATTAAAAGTATTGGGTAAATATTATTTCTTTGTGGGTAGGAGTAGTTTGCTCGATTATCACACAGGTAATTCAGGTTCATAGCAGGGTAGGACTATCTAACATTTTTTCAGCGGCAGAATTTTCCAACTCTTGATCCATGTAAAAGCTCCTCTAAAAATTACATAAGCCGTTGATGTCTTTGAACTCTGTTTTCTAGTCAGTGAGTTAACGAATTGTATGGGGCGCAGCTTGCTGATTCGAGAAAGTTTCCCTCTGTTCTTTAATGGTATCGTAAAGTATCGTAAATTATTTATTATCATCAAAGTACTCGTGTGTATGTCACCCTCTATTTGTGCATTTTGCTCGCTGTATGCTCGTTTAAGCATCTTTTAGTTTATTTAAAAGGATTGTCTATTTTTACACGTAGACCGAGACAGAGTAGTATTAAAAGGCAAGTACAATTTGTGTCTACATCCTTTGCATTTTTTTGCGTAAAGTTAAGACTTTGTTCGCTACGAAAAATAAAAACTAAAGCTATTCATGTAGGAGTCCAATATTCTATTATCAAATCTGTATCCTCTCCCCACCTGAAAACTTCCTCACAAAAACTAAATAGTTGTAAAAAATAGTTTACAAAACAATCTGTTATTTGGTGTTGGTTGCAGGAGTTGATTTGCTCCTGTGCGGATGTTGTACCCGTTTTTGATGCCGACGATGATGTCGCCATGGAGGACATAAATGACAATAACGGCAGCGGTGATGTCCTCTTGCAACACTTTCGGGATAACAATAATTGTCATGACAATAAGCGAAATGGACTTACCAATGACCTTAAGCAGCGACAACAGGCGCAACGCAAAGAGCTACCAAATGCCACGGCTGTGCTGAAGACAGTTGCTGCTCTGATAGCCTTGGATGCGAATCCTCATCATCAGAATATTAAAAATTTGCAACAACAACAAGAGTTCCACATAAAATTGCAACATTATCAAAAGCAACAGCCCAAAGAACAGTCCGAGGGGTCCGATTACATGCGTGCCAAGAAACACGACTGGGAGGATAATCGTCGTCGTTGTATATTGCTGGAGCAGGACGAGTACGAAGACGAAGAGGTAGAACAGAAGAGCGAGACAGGCTTGCTGGCAGACGTCCAGCAAGATCAGCAAAAACAATATACTGCAACCTGCACCAAAGAACAGATGATGGGGGAATTTGAAAAGTCCAATTTTGATAAGTTTGATCATTACGATCGTAATAATAAAAACCAAGGCCATAGTGCCAAAAGTGATGAACACCATCATGAGTATGACTTGCATGGCGATGGCTACGACAGCTATAATGGCTATAGCATCAGATACAACGACGGTGAACAGCCGCAAGAGCGACTACAACAGCAACAGCGGCATCAGCAGAAAGTGACGACATCTATTGGCAACTTCTATCGCCACTGCAAATTGAAGACATTTCAGAAGATCAAATTGAATTTGATAACACACCATGGCAACAGTGGTAGTATTTCCTCGGAGTTGGATACAACGACAACACTGCAGACAATTGTCGAAACCGAAAATGACGTTATATCATCTGGTGGCGGCGGCGGTGGTGGCTGCGGTGGTACTGGTCCGAATTCCGGCCTGTACCAAATCGTCGATGAGAAATACAGCAACGAGTTGTCGCTCAAGGTCATTAGTTCCTTAAATGAATTGCCTGGATCTCCTGCATCCCACAAGTATCAACTGATGGAATTGTCTTCGGGCGAAAAAGGCGCCTGCGAGAAAAGTGCAACTTTGCCCAACTCGGTGGTGTCAAAACGTATCGAGTTCTTCGAGCATGCCAACACACCCAATGGCGGTATTATTAAGCCAAAATCCAATATCTATAGTATTTATCGCGTGAATGAGGGAACGCTGCCCGAGGAGAAGCTGCTCGTCAAGAATGTCGCTGTGGAGAAGGAAGCTGGATCTTCCAAAAATGCTGCCTCATCATTCTTGCTGAGACATGATTCACACACGCTTACCATAATATTATCCTGTGTTTTTATTGTGACCTTTTTGCTGTTGGTCTTATTTCCGATACCGGGATAAATCAAGGAGCTTTTCCATAGGATTTCCCTTAGAGTAACTCGCAGCGTTTGAAATATGATTGAATATATTTCCGAGTCGTGTCATTCGCATGCGTGGAAAAGACTTGGGGAATTCCCATGGAATTGCCTACTTTACGTCGTGTATATTTTATACAATTATCCAGCCCTTGCATTGCCATTTCAGCTTAGCGCTAAGTTTGTAGTAAACACTTCGGAATATGATTTACTAATCAAATTGTCGATACACAGACATACATTATTTACTCTTACATACGAGTATACATTATATGTTTACCAAACTGAACTAGGTATACACGTACGTACATACATTGCTTTAATGTACGTTTACGTCAAGTATAAACTTATTTAATGTAGAGGCTGCTTCCATTTTTAGTAACGTACTTAATTAACTAACTTTTACTATATTTACCAAAAAAAAAAACAAACACAAACATATTTTTACTAAATGAAAAACGAATTTTATTGAAAACCATTTTACTCAAATCACTATTGGATATACAATTTGATCAATTACTTATACATAATTAAGTATGTACGTGTAGTTTGAACGAAACACTATACACAAAACGAATGCATTTACAACAAACGACACTATTCCCAAAGACTTGAATTGAAAATATATTGTATTCCATTAACAGATTTCCTTAATATAGTTTCACCAAAGAAACTCTAAAACAAAATGTATTAACTTAAAATATTATCTTTGTTCAGTATTAACCATACTATTATATTACATATATATTATATATATACAAATATTAAAGTGCTTCGCTTATGTTTTCTTTAAGTTGTCATTAAGGATTTTTAAATAGTTATGCCAACTACCACTTAATTGCTTTGAAAGTTACTGAAATTGAAGCATATTTTTTTTCTTTTGGATATTTTGATGTAGCGCTATTCAAACCACTGTGAGTTCCCTTATAAAAGGAAAGGTTGCAGCCTTAAAATTCGGATCCGGGGAAATTAAAAGCGGGGTATAGGATGTATCATAGTTTCTTCAAAAGGTCCCCCTTTGGGCTGAGCAAAACGTGTCAAATGAAGGGGAATGACTGGCTCCTTTTTCTAAGCTTTTCGAACATTGTTCAAACCGACAAGAATTTATTTGTCAGTTTTCTTTAATTTGTTAAGACCTGACCACAATTGATTGAAATTCATTAGCTTATTCAGGATCATGTAACTAACTCACAATGATAGATATGCGGATAAAAAAGTGAACAAGGAGACATGTAATGTTGCAGGACAATGCCACATTAAAGCACATGATCTTGAGATATGAAAATCGACAGAGATGTTGTTTTTGGAAGAGCAATCACCCTTCTCATGTGTAAATAACCCTTACCAAGTGTTAATGTAGAGATCGCCTTTCATGTAAAAATGTGCCGATGGTAAAACATTTCCCACTTTCCTTCATCAAAACCATGTTTTAAAGTTTATCTCGATTAATGTTTATATCTTAAACAAAATTTGTTTATTTCACCCTGAAGTTGCTGTTATCGATATATTGTAACTGTGTCTAAAAGGCAATAATAATTCTAATTGAAACCTTTCAGTCTTTTGGGCCACCCAGTATATTAGAATTAGGGAATAACCTGTTTCTTTTTTATTATTATTTTTTTTAATTTATTTTTTATTTCTTAAAATAATAATTTCTTACAACAATGTACGAAATATGACACCCTTTAAACGGTTTCCATTTTCTTGCTGACAAATATTCATAAAACCCAACAACAAAAAAATCTGCAGCAGTCAAATCCGGTAAACTAGTAGGCCAAGCAAAATTCGATTTTTTTGAAATTATTTGTTCACCAAAAAGGTTATGAAGAAGTCCAACTGTGGCTCTTGCTGTTTGCGCAGTGCCTCCATGTTGCTGGAACCATATATTACAACTATTCTCAACTTATGACACAAAAGAATGTTAAACCAGTTTCTGGTTGATCCTCCTTATTTTAAAAAAAAAATATGGACTGATAACTTTGTCAGCATTACACCTCACTAAACAATATATTTGAAGGTGTGCAATTGGCGATGATGTTATACCATAAGATTCTGAGTGCCCTAAATCTGCAATTCAGCTTGTTCACATAGCCATTTTAATGAGCTTCATCGCTCTTTATAAGGCTATTAAAATTTTTTTATTTTCTCTGGCTAATTGAAAATACGAATAGCCTATAGCATTTTTTAGGGAAACATTTTAAGATTCAGTTTCAAAATTCTTTGTAGGGGTGTTAGGAAGGCTCCCAATTGAGTACAACGACGACGAGTAGAGATACATGGAGCCTAGTTTACACTCTGCCGTACAGCTTCTACAACTGCTTCTCACATTCGAACACTAACCGCCATATTCATAAAAAGTTACAATACAATAAATGTTCTTTAACATTTTTATAAAGAAAATTCGAACTTTCAACCTTTTGTAACACTTTTTGAATATGGCCATTAATTTACAAACGAATACATTTTCTATGAGACTCTGATAATAGTTTTCAGCTGTAATTCAGAAAATATTCTTTGAAATTCAGAAATTTCATTTAAAATTTAGAAAAAAAAAATTAAAATTTAAAAGATTCCATTTAAAATTAAGAATGTTCTATTTGAAATTCAGAATATTTTATATGAAATTCAGAACATTTTCCATTTAAAATTAAGAATATTCCATTTGAAATTTAAAAACGGTGTTTTGAATTTCATTTGGTTTCTTAAAATTTTTTAGACGAACCCTAAAAAATTTGGTGTAAATTTCGAATAAAAAATATTCTAAAGTACAAATAAAATATTCTGAATTTCAAATTAAATATTTTAAATTACAAATGGAACATTCTAAATTTCAAATAAAATATTCTGAATTTCAATTGATTTTAAGTGTAATTGATATATTCTGAATTATAATTAAATTATATGTAGTTTATGAGATATGTATCTTGTAAATTATTCCCGAAACAGGTTATTTTTGGCCATATTCCAACATGGCTTTAGGAGCTACGACCTATTTATGGATTAAGGTTCTCCAACGCATGTTATTTTCGTAATATACTTATTGGAAAGTTGTGGATATTTCGCATTTAATGTTCAATGATACGATATTGAATACGCGGATCTGAAAAAAATTATTCCTGTCGAAAAATTGTATTCCGAAACCATATATTTTTCTATACAGAGTCAACAATATACAGCCTTGTCACAGCTTTCGAAGGAAAACGAAATGCTTTCGTAGTCCCACAACATTATATTAAGGAACAAGGTCAACTTCTCTCAAATCACGATTAAATTCTTATACTCACTGACCGGGAGCTACTGTTTGACATCAGCTCCGATCGGCTAATGCGTTTTTAAGAGAAGTTTTTTCATGGCTTAGAGATAAATCCTGACCCGTACATTGTGAATTTTATTGCTGTTAAGCCTAATGAATTGAATACACAATATTCTTTCGTTTTGGTTTCCCGTAAAAGGATGAAATTGATTTCACTTTCGTTCAAAATGACACTTTGTGCCAGGGCTGACACTACTATTAACTGCTGTTAAGCATAGTTCAAAAGTAGTAAATATTTTAGAGTCAGTCCCAGTTTTCGAGACATCTAATGAACTAATTCCCAAAAAATAAATTTTGGACTTTCTAAGCGATTGCACATCGTAATATTGCAAGGAAACGATAATGTAAATTAAATTACAGTGATGTAGATGTAATTTATGTTGGGCCGGTTATAATCCCTGATCTATTGACTAACTTAAAAACGAGGTAATGTACTTTTTGAACTTTTGCAGTTGATTTTTGATTTCAGAAATATTTTAAGTTCAGCTCAATATTTGACATTGCTTTGAAAAGTTTCCATTGCGCACAGTCGGTTTTTTAATTCATCGGTAGTGCAGTTTCGATCACATTCTTCTATGCCGAAACTCTGGACACACTTACTTAAGTAGGCCTCCTAGAAGGTTTTATAAGAAGAGCTTTGCACATTTTGTAACTCGGGTATTAAAAAGCACTACGTAATTAAGTATACTGTTTTTAGTCGCAGAAATAATAATTTAATACAAACGAAATTCTTTTTTTATATTTCCGAATAAAATTTGGATAACCAGAATTCTCATTTTTTTCTTTGCCTAAAACATAAAAAACATCTTTAAGACAAGTAAAGACTTCCTAAATGATTACAAATACACGTTGAAGATGTTTGCCAAGCACTTTAATAAGATCCCGCTCGATCATACTAGTTTTTGTTAAGTTAACTATTTATTAATTTACCTTGTACTATTTATAAAATTGTTTACATTTCACTTTTGTTTTTACACACACTGTAACTAAAACACATACAAATATTTATTTTGATTTTTTTATTAAAAACTAAGATGTAGTTTTTTATGTTTTCTTCTGAAATTGAATTTTTGTACCAATGAATGAATGAATAATTTATTTTTCTACTATAATACTATTTATTGAACTATGATAAACATTTAGTTTTTATCATAACAATTGTAAAGGGATTCCAGTAGAGGAAAGAAACACAAAAACATTTGCATTTTCACTATATGTGACAGCGCAGAAAGAAGAAAGGGACCTAAGGGTAAAAAAATCAATTTTCACTTTTTTTTGATGCGGACAACATCTGAGCATCGAATGAGACCGATCCCATGCCCCAAAAGTGTTCCCTCCCAGAGATATGCGCGTTTTATGAAAGTGATGGTACACCAAAGATACACGTATTTAAATCTTTAAAATGGCTCTCCTGAACAAAACTGGTTTTTACCCTTTGGTCCCTTTCTATTTTGCGCGTCACATATAGATATACTCGTAAACGTACGAAGGTTTAACTCCAAAGCAGGGAAAGAGTTCGCTAGAAGAGTTTTAGGATGAAGTGAACACGTAACAAACTAATGCCAAGAATAATCACTCATAAAATCATATTGAAATTGATTTCCTTTTTTCCATCTTTAGTTTTTTTTCGTTATAATTTAAATTGTCATATTTTAAAAAGAATTGAAACCAAAAGCAAAAAATTCGAATACAGTGCCTTATCATTAAGAGTTGTAATGTTTACAGACAGTAGGTGATGCTGGCGACATCTGTCGGCCTGCTATCGGCTGCACCTGATAGAGAGTGATGAAAAGTGAAACCTTAAATTTATCGACACGAAAACACAATTGCCAAAATTCCCATTGTCCTCAATATGATTTCGTACGCTAATGAAACCCATGTATTTTTATATGCCAACACTTAAAACATTAACTAACATTCCTCTCATCCTTCATCATAGGAGACCTGGACAAACTTTGAATCAAATGTCTTGTAGAGAAAAAAGAATAGCATTTAGTAAAAAACCAACCTAAGGAACCAATTTTGTTCTATGGAATTTAATGCATTTTATAGCACCATTGCAAACTAATCATACATAGCATATATACGTACATAATATATAACATATATACTAATATATATATATATATATTCATAATATATTTTATGACGATAAATCTAGATAGGGCAAAACGATTTACCTTGGATAGATGTAGGTTCTATCTGTACGATTTATTTGCATACTCTACCAAATTACCAATTAAACAAATATAGATTTACTTTATTTAGCAGCTACATAGGTAAAGTACATACATACATACATGCATATATGTATGTACATTTGTATATAGCATGTAGAAATAAAACACCAAATCAAAAGGATTCTAAATTGTATATGGACTTTTGCATTAATCCACATAGTCATTCATTCGACCAATGATCCCTACACTCAAACATACACTAACACACAAATATTTATTCTATATAAAAAGAAAAAAGTTTATATATTTAACACACAATATATGAATTATTTTGATACTAAATATATGATGCCATTGAAAATGAGTTTTATTTAAATTATATGTGGCACTCAGTCGGAGTCTGTGCAATGAAATCTTTGATAAATATAATACAGGGGTGCCATCTTACGAGTAATGGCGGCATGTTATTATTCTGCCCTATTCCCGCTCTCTTCATCGTAGTTTTTAAGTCGACATCGCTTTGTGTCCACATCCCATTAACCCCAATTGTGTATTCTGTAACGATGACGTCAGTTTATCCATAATTTAAATAAAATCTAATAAGTAAGTCAGCTGATTCAGGTTTTCAATATAGGAGATGATAATCTTTAGTCAGACAGAAGTCCGACATCTTCAACTTGGTAATGAGTGGCAATATCGTTCTGTCGTTTTCAGGATTTGCATTTAGTTTTATTTGTAAAAAAGTTTAAATTTCTGTCTTAAGGCATGTTGCTGTAAACAATAACGCCTAATTCGTAAAGCGGAAGCAGCAACTTTAAAATTTTTATTCCATGGATCAGTTGAGCGCGTGAAACGACTTTTAATTAGGACTACAGATCGACTCAGAATCACCAGTTGATTCCATTTTACGATATCTGTCTGTCCGCCTGCTGTCCGATTTTAAACCGTTGGTCGCAATTGTTGTCCGATTATCATTAAATTTGGCAGAAGAAAGTTTTTTTTTGATATAGATATAGCATCCACACTTATGTTTTACAGATTTTTTGTCATTAGCTCTAGAAGCACATATAATATTGATGAAATTTGGCACAGTTCATTACGATCGGTCTGTAATCATTTTAGATACAAATGGTCGGCCGGCCACGTTTTGATATAGCTCCTTTCCTTTCGATATTATATGCAACCTCTCTTGAACATATATATTAATTTCAATTTCAGTCAAATTTGGTATGGTTCTCGTACATTACGATAGACGAACAACCAATTTTGGACTGATTTAAGTCATATAGGCTCATTTTTGTATACTAAGTAGGGACCTAAATACTGTTACACACGTTTTATGCTGTAAAATAAAAAGTATTGAATGTTTTTGGACCAAATATTTTTTAATATATTTATTGATGTATATTGAATCCAAAAAGAATCTACCTATTCGAAATGTCCGCCTTTTGCCTTAAGTCGCACTGGCCAATCGTCAATAGCTGCACGAACCTCGTCCATTGGAAAATTGGCCACAGCTCGAACCAAAGAAGTCTTAAGAGATCCAATGTTGGGGTATCTTTTGTGACAAACCTTGACCTCTAAAACCGTCCACAATTTGTAATCCAATGGGTTTAAATCTGGACTGCCTGAGGGAAATGAACGCTGGCATTTCCTTCAGAGGAAATGAACGCTGGCAAATTGTTTCGAAGCCAGGCCTGGGACGGTTTAGCCTTATGGGCCGGCGCAGAAGCCTGCTGGAAAGTCCATGGCTGGTTTTTGAACAGGGAATTGTTAAGAGGCTTCACAACAGCTTTCAAAACGGTTTCTTGGTAAACTTTGGCCGATGTTTTGACTCCGTGTTCGCAGAAATGCAAGTCAGTGACCCCATCGTAAGAGCCACCCCACCAATCCATGACTGAAGTTGGGTGATGACCCTTTTCCACCCTTGGGATCAGGTCAGATGCTTCCTTAGATGACGGCGCATACACTCTATCATTTTGCTTGTTTAATTTTTCCTGAACGGTAAAAATTTTTTCATCGGTGAACAAAATTTTTCTGTGCAGGTTATCAGCGTGCTTCACCAAAAGACGTTTGCATTTTTCAATCCTATTTTTTTAGAGCTGCAGTCAATAAACTGGGGCTTTCAAATTGGTACGTCGTTTGAAAGCCCCCAAGTCCCAAGTCTTTTTAATTATTCGACTCATGGACTTTTGCGTGATATTCATCTCACGGGCCATGATTTTCTGCTTTCGGAGCGGATTTCTGTGAATTCTTGATTTAACGGCTTTGATGACATGCGGTGTTCGAACAGAGCGTGGGCGGCCCGACCGGTGACGGTCTTTTACATTTCCAGTCTCCTCAAACAGTTTTATGCATCGGTAGACGAACATGCGGCTAATCCCTAGTGGCCGGAGACTAACGCTATTGAGGTTAGCTTTCAAAACCCATATGACAATAACGGGGTATGTTCAGTTCTACTATTGAAATGGGTGTGTTCAATATTGTAACAGTATTTATGTCACTACTAAGTATATTGGCACTGTACAAATTGTCTGGAGACAAAAAAATGGCTTTAAAAAATGTACATTTACATGGACATATGGCTTTAATATAAGTGTAAAGTTTTATTACTTAGCTAAAAATAAAATTACATTTGCAGTTTGGCTATGCCCGAAAATCGGACACATTTAATCATAGACATAGGGTATCAAAAACAGTAATTTTTTTTTAAATCTGGGTAGATTAAGAGCCTAAATGCACATTTATTTCACTTTTGACTAGGAAAATAATTTCCATTCTCAGGCAAAATGATTGTTGCTGGTATTTTAGACTTAAATAAAACACTGGTAGATTTTAAGTGCAACAACTAAACAATTATTTAATAGTTTTCAAGCTCATAACAATTTCAAGTGAAAAAGGATTTAACCATTGGACATTTCTTAGATTATTGGACATTACTTACCTTGGTTATGTTGCACTCCTGCCATTACAACATATCGAGTGAATCTTATCGAGAACACGCTTAAAAAACTCAAAACTCGGTTTTGAAATGCCAATATTTCTTTGCTTACATTTCTCGTTTACAGGCGTAGAAATTTTCTTTCGTTACGAAGAAGTGGATTTAGTGCTGAAATAACAACTTACCAGATAAAGAGGGACAAAGCATGCAGTGAATTTCGTACATAATAAAAAAGCCTTTACGCATGAACTGAAAACAACACCGCCTAACTTAAAAATCATATAAACAATAAAAAGGATAGCGCCATTGAGATTTTTAGGCCAGGACACGTACTGCTGGGACTGTCACAATCAGTCATTTGCAATATACTGTGTTGTTGCCTTTGGTTAGGTTTATTATCGTCATAGGTATTTCGTCATATAGTACCTGTACACAGTTTCTGTTATCCATCAGCCAGTCCTTTAATAAACAATCATCGAAGAGACAGATGATTGTTTCTGTCTAAAGTCCACAAAAGTCGGACAGTGGGAAAAATATGTTCAGTTGTCTGCTCCACCTCTTCATTGTTACAACTCCCTCAGAAATCGTCGGACATAAGATACAGTTTTCCCATCTATCCTTCTCAATGAGATAGAGATTCCGTGATATAAGCTGCCTGCCCTTTGAGAGAGGAGTGTCAATATACGTAATACATTAATTTGAAGACCGCAAGTGTGTGCTGTACAGTTACCATAAATTTATCCATGTCCGGGAATCCATAAAAGGGAAACCGACATATGTCTCACTATCTCTTTCAGACACATCCGGCATTCTTGAACAATTCTCGAAGTGGTGTACATAGGCAGCGTTGACCACCTTGCCGTCAGTAAATACTCGTATGAAGATATCCCATAGTCTGAACTTGGCGAACGGCAGTTCTTATGGCGTTGATTTCGACCTCAATAATGCTACATTAGTCCGGTTGCTTGAGGAGTAGTTGCGAATTCACCTAATTCGAGTAGATGGTCCACAATCTCTATTGGTCCGGACATGCTCAATAATTGATTTATAAGCACTTCGGTCTTAAGCCTATTTTTCTCACATCATCATCCACTTGGTCTCGGTCGATAGGTGCAGTTGTCACATAGCCAACAGGAAGAAACATATTGCCTACATCCAAAATTATGGCATGACCATAGTTCTTGAACTTCCTGGATGCCCTAGAAAGATCAATTTGTCTTGAGTGGATACAATTTGTAATGATCGCAAAAATAAAACTATTTTATTAGAAAAAAGAACAAATTATTCTGATACGTTTGCTCAAACTTCCTTTGCTTGAAAGAAGAAGAGCTGAATGTTGGAAAATCCATTTTGAACATTTAAAAAACTGACCGGCAGAAGTCCTATAGATCTATCACTACGTTTCCTGAGTTTTGCATTGTACTCCTGAGATACGCCTCAAGCTGAGTGGAAATAGCTTGAATCGTCCGCACCTGAAGCATTACACTCGTCTTTGTTACCATTAATCTGTGCTTCTGAAATATAATAATTGGAAAATCTATCACCACATACGACGGCCGCTATATATATTTCTGTCCTAATAATGAAAATGCGAATATTTATCATTAAAAATGGTTTAATTGCTTTTCAAAGTATTCTCCGGCAAGATTTATACATTTTTGCATGCGCTTTTTTGTCGAAGCACTTTATCCACTCCACTTGAGACGATTGAATTCATTAAACTAGTTTTACACAATGCTATAGGATGGTGCTTTATCGCCATACGAAGATTTAAGTTCATCGATGCACTCTTGTCGTTATAATCCACGTCAAAAGTTGTGATAAATGATCGCACGAAAATGTTAATCCCATTTTTTCCCCAAATTGATTTTTCAAGTCACTGTAAACAACACAAATGATGGTCGTACGTCAAAACGTTCTGAGTACGTTTATTCTAAAAAATGTCAAACTTTCCAATGGAAATGTCAGATGGCGCCACGCAACACTAAGTAGGCCTCGTTCTACTCCAATTCGGCTCCGAATGCCAATCCTTTTTGTAGAGCAACTTTTAGTAAATATGTCGCTTACAGATTCCGTTTTGGTGGCCAGTAAGACGAGACGATGGTAAGTAAGACAAAGGTGAATAGTAGTGGCAGAAAAAGGAATATACATAAGTGTGTAGTAGAAATGTGACACAAAAGACGAAAAGCTGCATCTAGTGTAATCCGCATAGAGCGAATTGTTGGTGTAAATATCCTTTCACTTAAAATGAAAGAAGTTCTGTTACTATGTGGTCAGTATACAAGATCTGATCGGCTTTATGCTTTACAAGCCGTTCGATTTGAAAATTTGTATATTGTAGAAAAAAAGTTATTCAAGAAATACAGGGTGTCGGCTGGGATGGTATACTACAGGGTGTCCGTTTGTTTGTTTAGAATTTGATTAAATGACGGAGAAGGGATCTTATATTGATAAATGTTTTATTTAATGTCAACAATTACGTATGGAATACAATATCAGATAAATTTTCGTCTCTGTAAGCCACACAAATGCGAACCCTTCTGAGCACATTTTTCATTACATTGAACACGGCGTCGAATTGAGGTTGATGGATTGTTTTGAACACTATCTTGAGCAGCAGTAATGTTTTTAGCCGATCTTGCTGCACGTTGTGGTCCATGCTACATACCCTCTTTCTTCGCAATCATTCACTACACGATAAATAGTGCGTTTTGTTGTCACGTTGTTTCTCCCAAAAATTTCACGTAACTTTCTCATTGTCACAGTAATCGATGATTGATTTTGATAAAATGTTTAACGATTTATCGAATATTTTTCCATAATAAATTTGCCACGTCTCTACTTCACGACTGCCAAATATGCACTGTCAAGACTAATGTTTACCAAAATGGAGGCAAAACAAAGTAGTAGTATAGCTTCCCGGCGGACACCCTGTACTATGAGCAAACCATAACCGAGCTCGCTTAACCTTCAAACCATCAATGCCGTCTCTACCGATCTTCGATTTTTGGGCTCCATTGCTGTATTAAACTTTTTCAGTTTAAATTAGTAGAACATGTAAACAAGTTTTGCCTACTGACAGCTTTTCTATCTATAAGTATTTATAAATATATGTATCTGCCTATACGAAAAATATGATTTATCCCCTGCTTATATAACCCGAACGTCTCGTTCGTGTCGTTTAAACAACGAATGAAGATTCATTCTCGTCCATTTCGGTTTTTGTAACACGAATTTAACTTTCATAATTCAAATTTAATTGTTTTGTTATGATTTTTGAATGTGTTGACGTACGAATTCTTGTAATGTACAAAACCTCAAATTATTTTCCTTTCGGCTAATGACAGCTCGTTTCGTCTTAGATGAATTCGATTTATAAAAACAAGCTGTATGTATCTTCTTTGAACTGAAAAGTGTTATTCGATCTAAACCGATTATTTAAAACCAGGAAATGGAAATTTTTAACAACTCAACGGGGTTTTCTTTCTCAAAAACTCGACCTTTCTGTCCGAATGAGGAATGAATAATATCCATATCTCTAGTAGGTATCCGCAATGGAGAACTGAACTGATGTATGATGCAATGAATTAGAAAGTATCCGTTTTAATTCGGATTTTGATTAAATTGCGTTTTTTATATTACGATGGTCAAACAATCAATCTTGGACTATTTTGGACCATACAGGCCTTTTTGATATAGTCCTCATAGAAATTGTTTGAGTGAGAAAACTGCTTTCAGTATACATGAACATATGGCTATGAAATAATAATATTTTTTCACGAAGCAAGAAAATAACCTTTTTTTCAAATTTGAAGACATGAAATTTGGCTTAAATCTAGTTTAGTAAAAACTCTGCACCATCGATAGAACTTTTTATTCTAAGCAGAAAATATAAACTAAAAAATCGTCGGTCTCCCATTGTTTCCGAGATATGGGCCTCGAAAGTTCAGACGTATAATTCAAACATTGAGCCATATCTGTGAAACTTTTCATTTATTATTAAGCTATATGGGTATCGTTGGAAAGCTTATTACAACACCATTCCAGTGATACATACATATGTATGTATTTATCGATCTAGTTCTGTAGCCAGCATATTTAAATTTCATTTATCGCATTTGTAGACGTTTAAACCCTTCTAAAACAAGAGATAATGCTCTATATTAAAAAAATGAAAAATTATTTGAAAAAAGATCGTCCAGTTGAAAGAAACAAAAATATTTCTAAAGAATGTATAACTATTTTTTCTTACACTTAGCTTTAAACCTTCTAGAACAGGAGATAGTACTCTTTATTAAAACCTGAGGCGCAATTTTCAGATCAAACATATTTTATTTCTGTTTTCATGCATTTCTTAATGATTTTTATGTATTTCTTACCTACACATCCATCCACCAGCAACATTTTCTAGTGTAACAAGCCTCAGATCCTTAAAATATATATTGTTCGAGCAGGGATGGCCCCTCTATCTTCATCGCTGAACAATTTTCGCAATTCCCAACTGTTTTTATATTCATTTTACTACACTTTATGTTTCTAACGAGTTTTCTAGACTGAAACTTGCAACTGTCTACAAATGTTACCATATTGTTAGAAAATGGCATGATCGACAATTCCATTTGGGAAAATGATCTATGTAAATTTTTTTTGTAAAATTTTGTCCAACTTTTGCATTTAAAAGGTTAAATACAAAATCAAAGACCCAAATGAAAGCTTAAAACTGGTATGCTACAGTAGGAAGAAATAAGTAAATGGACAATTTTCCGAGTTTTGACCTATTTTTCACAGAAACTTGGGTCAAAAATATACAAAATGACACCCAGCCCACAATGTGTTAAATTTATCAGGGCTGTCATAGAAACCAATGTTGTCACTATTGGTTTTAAAAACGATAAGAAAAAAATGCTTTGGTGTCATGAAAACCAATGTTATCGGTTTTATCAGCAACAGCTGCCGAAATGGACAAAACCAACTTGGTTTCATGACACCAAATGAAACCAACATTGGTTTGCAAAACCGACATGGTTTCTATGACAGCCCTGTATATACCGTTTGAAAGGTATTTTCATAAGCTTTCAACGATACCCATATCGCCCGTAACTCGGAAAATATAGGTTGCCGCCGACCTTTTTTTTTGACTTATTTGTTTTTACAAGTAATGCCCTACAGGGCCATATTTATTTTTTGGCAATTGTTACTAAACTAAATTTGTTCCGAAATTTTCCAATTGAAATGTAATCATGATCGTAAATGCAGCAAAAATGCATCAAAAAACAACAGCTGATTTGCATGAGCGGCGTCAAAGCATCAGTGTTGCGTAGTGCTGCATTTCCGAAAAGGCCCGTAGAGTTAGCCACCGCAAGAAAAGGAAAGTGAAATTAGTTGCTCGTTTGTACGATCTTGTCAACCGGTTGAACGATTATGCCGACCGTAAAATGAAATTGCATCTGGCCCAAACAATGCCAGAATAAACGCCTTATGATTACCATGTGCGCCGTGAATTCGGTCAATGGGCATAAAATCTATTAGAACTCCATTTCTTATTGGCATCAATTTTTCAGCAATAGACATATTTACGACTCAATAGATGATGATTTCGGATCTATAAATATATTAAAACTATCTGCTATTTTGTGTCGAGTCATCCCAGGGTCATTTTACTAATCTAGCTTATCACATGCCAATCACCGAATGAGATTTTGAAGTACTTATTCTATCAATTGGAGAAAAAATGTACGCCACTTTTGCACATAAGTAGGGGAAAACTCAATTTTGATTGACCAGTTTGCTGCAATCGGAACGGTTTTCACGACTGTACTATGAGCGAGAAATTTCACTGAAATCCGATCAAACTGGTCACTCGGCGGATGCATTTGTTATGGGGCTATATCACAACATGGGCCAATTCGAACTTTTTTAAAGGGGTGGTTCGTATGCAAAGTTTTATTTATATCGCTTCATATTTGCGATCTGTACTTTGGCTAGGAATGCTACTTATAAGACGAACGGCATAATTTATAAAAACACACCTGGTTATAATTACTCTTAACCGAGATCTCGACTCTGTTTGGTGCGCTTTATCGATCGGTGGAATCGATGGAATTACTTTTCATAAACAGCGAGCGTTATAGAGTAATGAGTGCCAAAAAAAAATGTTGACTGATGATTAGCGTGTCAAACAATTAATTTAACAAAAAAAACCTTTACTTTGACTCAGACACAAATGAAAAGTAATTTGAAATGACTTCAGTTTGTGCTGGAACACCATCAGTGTAACCGAATGTTAGTGTGTACCGCAATTTTCAGATATATATTCTCTTTGAATTGAATTGCAAAAAAAAACTTATAGTCAAAAGCAAAAATAATCATTGCGTGAGCTACAAGAGGCGGTTCTGACAACTAATAATATGGGCTTAATTTTAGTAGAATTTCCGAATAGTTAGTTGCCTGTATTACATTATTTTCATGTCGGACCGAATTTCCATTATTATTATCAACATATGATGATTGCATCAGAAGGTCGATTGGAATTGTGGTTGTTGGGACCGACCTTTTGTCTGTGGGCAGATAATTATGTTGCTTTTTTTTGATTAAGTCAATCACTTTTTTTTTAATTTTAAATTATGAAATCTCATTATTTTATTTAGAGTTTTACGCCTCTAGTAGAAAAAGAGAGGCTCTTGTAGTTAATAAATGCGACCAATTGTAAAACGAATCAATTTAGGTTAGTCTAATATTAAGACTCGTATATTCGGTCTATAGGGGCCATAAAAATGATAATTGTTATTTCTGCAACATTTTTTCAATTTTGCCTGAGGTAAGTTAAAGTCTAGGTAATGTCAGCGCCGGGCCCTCAATAGCACAAAGTCGTTATTTCTTTTGGACACCGATTAAACAGCTTCAATTTGCTTTTTAACAAAAAAAAGAAAACAAATTGGTTTTTTCTAAAAGTAAAGCAAGTACCTGCATATTTTTTAATTAATATGTTTTATTTCATTACAGTGCTACGAAACCGGAAATTTAAAAAAAAATGTTTCCTTTCAGTATTTGCAATAATTTACAAATGTCTTCCCCTTTCGTTTTGTTTTAGAATCTAATTTGTTGTGCTGCCGATGTACTCGAAGGCAAAGGTGCTGTCCAAGTTGCCATAACCGTTGGTGAACTATTCCGTCTGCACAGTGGCAACACGCAAAATTCAAAATCACCAACGCGAGCTAACCGAGCTGCCCTAACACCGTCGCCAATTGTTTAAGAAACCGATGCGTATTTTATGGAAACACACCGCAGCATGAGATGCGAATGAAGATACAAACACTGGTTCCTTAGAATTTGGGAAATTTGGAAGAGAAATTATTGTTGTGAAACGTATGGAAAATTTAAATACTACAAATATTGTGAAATGTTGTGAAGGCAAGAAGAATGTCGCTGCAAAGTATTACTACGACAAGACGACCGAGAATGAGATTCAGTTTAAGCTTAGTACAATTTTTATTTTTATTTCCCCTTTAAAACTTTATTCACATGTACATTTTTCTTTATTTATCTTTTTAAGTATTTTTTTTGTTCTATTTTTTTGCGATTTCCCTGTATATTTTAAGTAGACACTGTTTTGTTCTTCTCTATTAAATTTTTGTTAAAAGGAAACAAAACCAAACAAAGGCGGGAGAAAACAAACAAAAACACTGTAAATACATCAGACACCAAAAATATATAAAACGAATATAGACTAAATACAAAATACATCGTAGTACATAAATAACACTCTCTTAAATACAATTACGAACACAAATAGTATGTATGAATATTTATAAATTAAAACAAATGAATTTAACACACATTAAGACACTCACTCACCGCCGCCTAGATGCAAATGAAACACCTAGTTTTAATTTGATCTTCAGCACACATCATTTATCATCATCAGAGTCAGTCAACTGATCAATCGATCTATCGTTCAATCAACCAATCGATCAATCACAAAATACAAAAGCAAAAAAGCGAAAACCAACGAAAGTCATTTACAAATTTTGAAAACATTTTCACTTTGTTTTGTATATTTTTAGTCATTTTGTTTTTTTTTGTATTGTATTGTAATATTTTTTTTATATTTTACAATAAAACTTTATAATATGTTGTATACTTATTTTGTGAGTAAATGAAAACAAAAATAATATGAAAGAAAACAATATTGTGAAAGTATTTTATACCTCTATTTTATTCTTTGATCTTAAAATGGACATGCCATTAATTTCTGCATTAATATTCTTTATACTACATTCATCTGTTTGCTGATAGCAATCTAGAGGGACAGACAGACGCCATGAATACATTTAGGAGGAATATTTCAGTACATTTGTCGTAGATTAAATATTTTCTTACCGGCTGTCACAATTTATGTACCAAAAGAAACGTCATTTTGAGCAGAGGACCTAGAAACAAAATATAAGTATTTGTATAAATTACACATATTTTTTTGCCAAATAGTTGTAAATCTTGTTGTTATACATTTTATAAACTGCGCATATGAAACTACTCTGTGCAATTACCAAATGAATGCAGAACGATTTCAAGATAATCACCATAACTGCAAACAAATATGGTCAACGAGGTTCAATTTAGACATGTGCTTTGATTTTTCAAGAATACAATCCCCTTCAATGACTCTTTAAGACGATGGAAAAATAAATTTAACTTTCGAAGAAGCCACTAAGTCAGCATTACCATAGTGGTGGTTCAGTAATTTACTGGACAAAACAAATTGAATAGGAATATTTCGCCAGATTTATAACAAATTGAACGAGTCCAGTTTTTTTTTTATAAATAAAGGTCCAATTAGTCTTGACGGTTGACGGTAGGCAATCAGCTGTTTCAGTTGGGTTGTATTTTGCATGGGTAAAGGCCCATTTAGTCTCGACGGTTGACGGTGGACGGTTGACGGTAGGCAATCAGCTATATCAGTTGAGGGTTGCATATTGCATGTGTTAGAGGGAGATAACTACAGTTTGACGGTTGACGACGGTAGACTTCTGCAGGTTGCAGAATCTACCGTCAACCGTCAACCGTCGAGACTAAATGGGCCTTAAGAGAGATAACTACAATTTGACGGTTGACAAGGGTAGACTTCTACAGGTTGCAGAATCAACCGTGAACCGTCAGCCATCAAGACTAATTGGACCTTAAGTTATCGTTGTTGTTGTAACCACGATATATTTATTTTGAAGTCTTGTTCGTCTATGGGAGATCTGCTTCGATATCCAGGCGGAGGAAACGCGCCATTTGAACTGGATGCGTCCACAGAGACCTGGGGGTCAGCTGAGTGGGCTTGGCCGGACAATTGAAGAGGTGCAGCACATCATGTGGTCTCTGTTGGCAGGCGGGACAGATGTCCGGAAAGTTAGCATCAATTCGTGTCCAGTAAGAATTGAGGCGGCTGCACCATCCAGATCTCAGCTGCGCCAGAGCCACGCGCGTCTGCCGAGGTAGTACCTTCTCCTCAGGTGAAATCTCCGTGGATGCTCCCCTAGCACTACATTCACACGGTAGCTGGATACTGCTGCTGCGACTTCATTAGCGTGCATATTGTTCAGATCTGTCTGATAGTTTCGATGATCTAAAGGTTCCCTCTTATATAAGTATATGTGGTCATCGTAATAACCCTAGGTGGTGAAGAAAAAAAATTCAAAACAGAAGGATATTCTGGGTTGGCTTGGCGTTGCAACTGAGTTTTTTTAAAAAATTGACAAATTGTTATTGAAAACGGTTCGTGAGAAAAAATCGCGGGTTAACTAAACCGTGAGATTAACTTTTTCCACATTCTAATGTTCACCCCATTAAGGAACAAAGTTTAAATTAGCGAGATGTTCACAATGTAATTTGTATGCAGGGTAGTTCAAATCCATGTTTCTTTTTAGGTAAAGTAAGGTTGGAAGGAAGAAAAGTGGCGAGTTCAGACGGCCCATTATGATACATTACTGAAAAGGGAGCAAAGGACAGAGAGAGGTTAAAGCTTGTCTGCGTTTTTACGGATTTAGCCTGACCGTTCTACTAAGTTTAAGAGTGATGTGTGAGCAAACATTCCTATTATAGGGTAGGCGATTTAACATTTTAATTATGAATCGGCTGTAAAAAAATAGTGATAATTTTTTTAAATTTGTGGTTGTGGTTGGAAAGGTTGAACTTTGTCATTCAATAATGGAAATGGCTGAAAATTGTTAAGCAGGAGATGAAAAATTTTACCGAAAAATCGTGTTTTCATCTCGTTGGGTATGGTAATAACCAAAATTGACGCATATGGGGTTCAGAGAACCCGCACGTGACTATTGAGAAGACAATACATCCACAACGAATCACTGTTTGGGGTCGATTTTGGGCTTGCGGCATCATTGAGCAGTGAGTCGTCATTACCGACAACGGTGAGCGTTACAGCGCCATTCTCAACGATTTTTTTTTCAATCCTACGACAGTCGGTTTTATGAACCGGATTGACCAGAAGAAGAATTTTTCGGCCAAGGGCTGTCACCACGGCACACAGTTGCCGCTACAACAACAACGAATTTTTGTTTTCAAAAATGTAAGAGAAAGACATGGACGACATTTGATTTCAAAAAGACGGAGCCACATGTATATATGGAACGCAATGTTATTCATGTGGCTTGCTATGCATGCTTCCCAGTAAAGCATGCACTTGACCCCACCTTTCCAAGAACTTTGAGACGGTGTGTGGCTCTATCTTACGAATGACTTGCTGGATATTTTATAATGGCGTCAAATTGCAGCTCTGTGGTGGCCCATTGACATCGCCGAGACGGCTTATAACACGAAGACCAAACTAACCTGCGAACACCAATGACCGTCAGAGTCCATATCTTCAATTTTAGTCTACCGATAGTGGTTTATCATGTTAACCACTAATCGAAATGCCGCTTCAAGCTAGATTTTAAAAGATAAGTTAGGCAATACGCATGTTAAAGAGGGTACCAATTTCCTAACTGCCCTTGGTTTGAATGAATGGTTTGCATTAGAAATATACCATATCGGAAATATATATATTTATTACTTTTCCTCCTGCTAGAAGCGTAGGGTTGCCGTATATCAGAATAAGTCTCCCCAAACTTTATTGTTTTTAAAGAATATACGCTTTGCTTAAAACTTGTGGGCATGAACGCTTTAAATGCATCATGCCATTACCATTATGCCCAAAAATCTTCACACTTCCAGCGTGGGAAAATATTGATTTAGAAATTCGGCGTCTTTTTAAGATTTGGCGAAATTAAGGTGCTCCTATATTGCCAATGGCACACTTGACTACAATTAGGGCTCGTGAACTAACCCCTGTACCTGTGAACCATTCAACGTAGACTATACTTAATAAGTCATTCCGTTTTCAACGCCTCGAAATATTGATCGGAGGCCCTGTTAAGATTTTACTTGTTTAATTCGTTTACTATCAGCGGGGAGATACAGTTTCACCAAGAGTCGGTTCAAAAGGGCATTGCTTCATGTTGCATATTATGGGAAGAAGGTGCTTTGTTGTAATTAGAGAGAATTTAATAATGCTGAAAGTGGATGCGTTTACTTCGCCGTATGATCGTTCATATATTCTAAAAGTCTGGAGGGTTAATATTTTATTAATTATCACTTTATGTTTAATTAAAGATAACGATCACTTTCAATGAACCATTTATTTTTGTTCAGAACGTGCAGTTTCATTTTGTGTTCTGAAATCAGTTAGTCAGCTAGCTTCTAGTCAATTTTGGTCCTAAAAAAATGAAATGAAACTAAAACTGCGGACTGATTTGCAAACATCTACTGTGTAATTTATTGAGTTGTCGATAAACAAATCTGTGTACAATACTCAGGTATAAGTATCGTTGCTTAACAGCCCTAATTGGCCACCTACATTTTGAAAACTCTGAGGTAAATTTATCTCACATTTTATTTTGTCTTATATTTTTCGGATTTATATTTCCCTTCTTTAGAAGATTTCTATCCTATATGAGATCAGCTTAAATTTTCATCGGGTAAAATTTGAGCTTAATTTGTTTTAAATCTAAGTTATAGAAATGGAGATGCCCAAGTCACGCAGTATACCGATGTTATTTTGAAAACGATACTTTGGTGGCATATGTTCATGTGGCATGTGCATTCGAACAAAAAATATAAATCATACAATTTAAATTAATATTCTTTGATTCGACTCAAATAGTGACATATTTTTTAAAATTCATAGAAGTCATTTTGAAGTTAGTCATAGGCAGTGTAAAATGTAATTTCTTTTCCAGTATCGTACACTATATTTTACATAGATATTCCATCAAACACACCCATTATACACGTAACTTACGATATTTAGCATATACAAATTTAGTCAAGTACTAGCGAGTATTTATAATAAATACTGACACACTAGAACAACCCCCCCCCACACACACACACACGTGGACACGCTGAAATAAATTTAAATTTGAAAATCGTATTTTTGTATTTTATACAAAAATTGTAATTGTTTTTCGTTATTTGTATTATTTTGCATGCACTCTTTTAATGTTGCCACACTCGTATTCATTTATGATCTGAAAAAGAATCACACGAAATGAAATTAATACAAATTATTGAGTACATAAATAATAAAAATCATATAAATATCTAAAATGTTGTTAATTCAATGTCATTTGGGTAATAGATGGGTTGTATACAACTTATAAATGCAATTTTCTTAACAATAATGTCAGGATATAGTACATCTGGCCCAAGGGGGCTTAAACAAATAACATTCACAAATACTTGATTTTTTATTATTTTGAAAGTCACTAAGGCGAATTTAACATTTACAGAAATAGCGTCTTAAGTGGCTTATTAGATGCAGATTTGTTTACCTTTTCAAATGTTATTCTATATAGTCTGCTTTCCTGCGAAATGTAACGCGTGATCCATTTCGAGGTTCCCTACGTTTTCAAAGAAAAAACAGAAAATTTAAATTAAATGGGGAATGTTTATTATCATTTGAAAGAACAGTCTTTGGCATTATTTTTTGAAGATTATGTCTATCAAATGTTGGCCGCGGCTACGTCTGAGTTGGTCCATCCGTTGAGTCCTATTTTCGATGACTCGTTCGAGTTTTTCGACTGGTAACTGGCGAATGATACACATGATGTTTTGCTCCAAGGCCTGAATCGAAGCGGGTTTGTCCGCATAAACTTTACACTTTACATATCCCCACAGGAAAAAGTCTAACGGTGAGTTTATCACACGATCTTGGTGGCCAATCGACCGGCCCAAAACGAGGAATAATCTGCTCACCGAAGTGTTCTCTCAAAAATCCATTGATTGATGTGATGTGTGGGAAGAGGCGCCGTCTTGTTGAAACCAAATGTTGCCGAGATCACGAGCTTCAATTTCAGGCATCAAATAGTCGGTTATAATGACACGATAACGGTCGCCATTGACGTTCTAAATATGGACCGATGATTCCACCGGCCCACAAACCACACCTAACCGTTATTTTTTGTGGATGAAGTGGCAGCTTTTGAACCTCTTCTGGTTGCTCTTCGTCCGAAATGAGGCAATTTGAGCCAAAAATGGGCCTCATCGCTGAACAAAATATGGCTCGAAAACGTCGGATATTCTTGGAACTTTTCAAGAGCCCATAGAGCGAAGCGATGTCGCTTGGGAACGTCGGGCGGCTGTAGTTCTTGCACTAGCTGTATTCTGTACGCTTTCAATTTAAGATCTCGACGTAAAATGCGCCAAGTCGTTCCATACGTCAGTCCGAGTTGCTGCGAACGGCGCCGTATCGACTCTCCACGGTCTTGGTGTACACTCTCGCTGCTGGACGTGGTCTATTCAGTCGAATATTATCAAATAATGAATGCTGCGTCTCAAGATGGCCGATTATGTTGACCATAAGTTGAACGAAGTGCACGAAACACATTCTCAGAGAACGTGAATTTTCGTAATAAAGTTGAACGATTTGTAAACGTTGTTCAGGTGTAAGTCTTTCCATGATGAAATGCCAAACAATACTAAACAAAAATAACATGACAACATGACACGACTCACGCGTGATCTGTCAAAAAAGGCTATTGAAAAAAGTATCTCTACTTGGATCACCTATTACATAACAATTGATCGGTTGCAATACCCGCCAGTTGTCGCCACCAATAGTTAAACTGAATTCGTTTGGTTTAACTGTGTTATTGGTTGTAAATACCGTAATATGGTTGTACCAACCTACATATGATATCTCGTACCATGTTGCCATCAATTCTATGGAATGTTGGTTTTTACAACAGAAAATCAATTTATCCAACCGAGTTTTTGCAGTTTGGACCGTTTTCCGACTGTTTCTTTCTCTGTGTGTATTCAAAAATATTTCCCCATAAGCATATCAAATTTAAATACCAATTCGATTCAAAATCTATTACAATTTTACAAAAATGTACAGCTGTTGATGTCACATCAACTCTAATTTGTTATTCCAAAAATTGTATTGAAACAAAAACCACATCTCTTACACTTGAATCTGCGGATTCATTAATATTGGTACTGGGGTGAATTATTTATTTTCTACTGCAAAATCTGCCTAGTTTCCGTCAGCGCACTGAGTGGAAATTGCTTTCATCTTCCTCACCAGTCGCACTACAATCTGCTCCAACCAGCGTAGAAATACTCAAAACTCACGCTTAAATGTAGTTTTTCGCTCTTCTCGAAAAAAGGACAAGTCAAAGATAGAGGTAGAATG
Source organism: Hydrotaea diabolus (assembly GCA_963513945.1). Classification (NCBI taxonomy): domain Eukaryota; kingdom Metazoa; phylum Arthropoda; class Insecta; order Diptera; family Muscidae; genus Hydrotaea; species Hydrotaea diabolus. The sequence goes on from OY740717.1 coordinate 110,697,172, forward strand.
TTAAAATTTTCTACCAAAACAGTTTCCATACTATTTCACTTAAGACATCTCATCACGAGAATTCGCTAAAATGAAGGAATACGAGTCTGTGCCATTTCTATACTTATTTTATACGGTGTTGCACCGCAAAATGAAAACTTCTTCGGCCCATAAAAGATAACTGAGACCTACTACGACTCTGTTCTTTTAGGCGTTTACTATACTTACCTCTTTCATTTTCCGAAGGAATCGTTCACCCCCAAAAAAATGTTGTTTTACAGATCTACGCTATTAACTCCCGAGAAGTGATAAGGTTCCTGCGAATATTTTTCTTTTTCAAACTAAAATTACTCCATGATAGTCCATGGAGATTATATTAGACCCCACGTATGTTCCGGTCCATTGGGATCAACAGTAAAACTGCGCTATTGATGATACGAGTATTTGCAAATGTCGCAGTTGTTGTTGATTTGACGTGGCAGCAGCTAACACACCGCATGATTCACTGACCGTTGATTATCCGTTTACGTACAGAGGCCGATTCCGCTTCGTCCAATATATCCCGTCGAAGCCAGCCATGGGGCTAAGTCTGGTGAGCGTGCCGGCCAGTTCACATCACCCCTCATAAAAATGAGCCGTCCAGGAAACATTTTCCTCAAACAATTCATGGTAACCCTCGCTGTATGTGCAGCGGCACCATCCTTTTTTTTTCTTCAGACGAACGTTCCCACGCCACTCACACCCGCCCCTGCCGACCGAGGAGGCCACGTCCCCATGACGTAGGGACAACGTACACATTATGGACCGATCCATAATGGAGATGACAAGAAACGTCATCCATGTAAATTAGCTAGAGATATTTATCAACAGCCAATCGGTGCAAAAAAAAATATTAATAATAATCACTAGAAAATATAAATACCAAATTAATACTTTATAATATAACCATCACCTTAATTTAATACAATAATACAGTCCAATCAAAGTATGAGAAGGACTAGAAGCATGCAATACAAAATCAAAATATAACCACCACCTTTCTTTATTACAATATTAAAATCTAATAAAAATAATATAAAGCATAATATACATAAGTGTTTACGAATAATAACAATTACTAAATTTGTTTATAGCAGCCTAAATTGTTATGAAGACAATGAGCCTTGGTGTAATGAGTTTAAATAAAAAATTATTACAGTTTTTAATGAATCAAAACCTAAGGAGAAATCAATTAAATGATATAACGAATTAATATCAGCACACATTCTACGAAATGGGTCACCACATGCATAATTGTGCCTTTGAAAATCCAAGTGTAAGAACTGATAGTATCTAGTAGGTCTAAATGGGACGTTAATAGAAATTTTTGATATTTAGTATTCAGAAGCCACAACCCCACATATAATTTTATATACCATCATCGTATTCATCATAGTTCGCCTACTCTTCAATGAGGGCAATTTAATAAGATTTAACCTGGCATTATAAGAAGGAAGTTCATAACCAGTATTCCAGTGAAGACCTCTTAAGCTGAATATTAAAAATTGTTTCTGCATGGACTCAATTTTGTTAACATAGTAATCATATTGGGGATCCCAAACCACTGATCCATATTCTAAAATTGGCCTAACTAGGGAAATATAAAGCTGTTTCGTAGTATATGGATCAGTAAACTCTTTTGCCCAGCGTTTCACAAAATAAAAGACACCATACGCTTTATTTACCATAGTAATGATATGGTTATTAAAATTCAACTTTCTATCCATCATAAAACCGAGATCAATAAATAAATCAACCGATGCCAATTCAGAGCCACATAAATTAAATTTAGTAGCCAACAAACTACGTCTAGAAAAGCACATATGCTTACACTTTTTAAGGTTTAATTCCATAAAATTAAATTCACACCAAGTACTAAATCTGTCCAAATCACCCTGCAGTATGTGACTGTCCGCAAAGCTAGCATAAGAGGAAAATAATTTAACGTCGTCTGCAAACATTAGTAAATTAGAGTTGATAATAGAGTCGGACAAGTCGTTAATGAATAGTAAAAAGAGAATAGGTCCAAGGTGGCTGCCCTGTGGGACACCAGAGGAAATACGAATTGATCTGGAAAGACTTTTTTCAAATAAAACTACTTGTTCCCTCCCAATTAGGTAGGAGGAAAGCCAATTTATGAAATTATTACTAAACCCAATTTTGTTTAACTTGAATTGTAATAGTCTGTGATTAACTTTATTAAATGCCTTACTAAAATCAGTATATATAACGTCAGTTTGCTTGCGACGAATAAATGCATCTGAGGAAAACTGAAGTAGATTTGTAATAGTAGAGTGACCCTTACGAAATCCATGTTGGCATGGATGGAGTATGGCCGCCACATTATGTGAAACAAAATTTGTTACAATTTTTTCAAATAACTTAGGAATTGCGCTTAATTTAGCAATCCCTCTTTAGTTCGATACATCCAACAGACTACCAGATTTGTGAAGTGGAAACAAGTAAGACCGTTTCCATAAATCAGGAAAGTACCCCAATTGTAATGATGAATTAAATAATAAGGATAAGGGTAAGACCAGGGATTCCGAGCAACCTTTCAATAAAACTTTCGGAATGCCATCGGGTCCAGATGTACTAGTGGGTTTAAGACGATGCAAGTTTAATTCAATAAGTGAAAAATATAAAAAAAGGAGGAACTATTTGACCTACTGATGAAATTTTGTAAGGGTACGGAATTGCAGGATTAAACGAACGTAGTGAATATGTATTTTCGAAAAAGTCAGCAAAACAGTTTGCAATAGACTGATCGCTTGAGAACTCAACACCATTAAATCTTATTCTCGATGGTTTAGAAGATGCTCGACGTTTTAAATTAACAAATCGATAAAATGATTTAGGGTCTTTTTTAAATTTTGTCCCTAACTCTTGTCAAGTACGACCTATAGCATCGACGAGCCTCGACATTGTACCGTTGTCTCGCTATGGAATATCTACCATAATCAGCAGTTAGTCCTGTTCTTTTGAATCTTTTAAATGATTTACTCTTTATGTTTTTTAATCTACATAACTCCATAGAAGACCAAGGCATAGTTTTTTCTACAACAATGGGTTCCATAGGCACTGTTTTAGATACAAATTCATGTAGTATGTCATAAAATTTTTTAACAGTAAAATCAAATTCCGCAATAGTATTACAACAGCAGATAGCATTCCAATCAACAGATAATAAAAGGGAATTAAGTCTATGAAAATCACAACGTTTGAAGCAAAATCTAGAAAAATCACCAGCAGGACTAGATGGTGATTGGTAAGGTAATGTAACTGAAAATGAAATACCTATAGTCGGGTGGTGGTTGTCCTCCGGAGTAGAAATTGGATGCATTCTCATAACTTGAAATGAACGTATTTCATTGGTCAAAATCAAATCAAGAATCCTTCCATTCTGGTTAAGAATATTATTAATCTGAGACAAATTCATTTTTGCCAATAGCCCAGCAACATCAGTGGTCCAATCACTGTTAGTAAGAGGAGTAAGTGCTTCTGAATCAGGCAACATATGCCATGATACAGAAGATAAGTTGAAGTCTCCCAATGTTAGGATAATATCAGACTCATTCATACTTGTAATTATTTTTCCAACGGCAGTCAAATGTTCATTATAAAGATCAAAATCGGTCGAAGGAGGAATGTAGGAACAGGTAATAAAAAGTTTTTTAGATCCCAATGCAACACAAACTGCAATAAATTCCAAATTGTTAAATTCACTAGAAAAAATACGCTCAGAAGGTAGACTGCAGGAAACCGCAATTAAGACACCACCACCGATTTTCTCTGTTCTATCTTTTCTATAAATTTTATAATTATTACACAGAACCTCAGAGTTAAAAATATCAGTTTTTAACCAAGTCTCAGAAAAAACAACAATATCAAAATCAAAGTTATAGCTATCAACAAATAAGCGACTTAATTCAGTTTTTAAACCTCTTACGTTTTGGTAAGCTATAGTGTATACCTTATCTAGTTTTTTGAAGAGTTTGTAGACTTAGCTGGCAATTTCGCTAACCTAGATCTCCCTCCTCTATTACTTCTTTGAACAAACTCCTTGACAAGCGCCCTGTCCGGCCAAAATTTAGGGTCAACAATCTTATCGAAGATATCTTCTGACACATTTATCTTGAATGAGGATAAATGATTAGAAGACGAGTTAAATTTAAAAATATTCAAATCAAAGTCACCTTCCAACTTCGACTTCATATAATAACTAATGTCATCTATTTCGGTGTCAGGGGCAAACCGAGAAATAAAGACAGTCCTTCTCGCTGGAATGACTTTAATTTTCTAGGTCTGCTATTACTTGACGAACAGGCCAAATCAACTGTTTGAATTACCGGCCTCTCTCCGGAACAATGTATCCTCTAATTGCATTGCTCCAAGAGTCAGCTGAAAAAAAATCATGCAAAGTATCATAGTCAAGTGCTATTCGGAGTTCACAGTTACGGCAAGACGGTTATCCTGGAAAAAGTAAAGACCGATGATGCCAACTCGTGATATGGCCCACCACTCAGTGACGCGGTCCGAATGCAGAGGTAAGCCACTATAAGCCACGTACACTCTCCACTCTCTTCGACCAACAGTGCAGCCACAGTCTGCAGTGCAAAAGGCAAATTTCAGCTCTCCACCCTGTATAATTAAATTAAAGAAAATACTTTCTCAAATTCATTATGCAAACAAAATTTTTGTCATAAGAATACAAAATACAATAAACAATAAAAATTGGTCCCTGCGGGCCTTGTACCTCTCATAAGGGTAACTTATGACTCACTAATCGGAGGGTTAAGCTGCGACTATCGCATCGTTTCAAAGATTCGTACGTAGGGTAATCTTTTCCTTCTAATAGATAAAAGATAGAGTTACAAGATCTTCTCGCAGGTCTTTTTGGAGAATCGGAATTTTAAAATGAGTGTTTGATTGAGTCTGAAAAGAAGAGCTCCCAGCAGGCCTTGCATATTTTCCCGCTGTTGAGTGAGGCCTCAAGTGTCTGCAATCTCACGTTGGAAAATATGTACAATTTTTTTTCTTTCGAAATTTGGAATGTAATTAAGGAACATGGAAAAAGCTAAAACAAGATTCCAAACAAATGTATTTGGGCGGCCACGTTTGTGTGGCTGTGCGCTCCGCAAGTATGCAGAAATGAAATTCAGAATTCCAATTTGGTTTTATTGAAATTTATTAACGAAATTGCCGGACAAACAGACAGACGAATGGACGGACAAACAGAGCAACAACCGAACGAGCAAATAAATAAACCAACATTTCAAATATTGAAAAAAGTAATAAATTCTTATCAAGCGACATCCGAAAGAGTGGAAAAACAAACTGAATAATTGCTTGAACAAACAACAAATTTACACAGATCCACACCAAAATCCAGGCCTGGACAGACCAGCCCAGACCAACCAACCAACAAACGAACGAACAAACCATCGACCAGACGCTCGGCCAGCCGTACACTCATTCAAAAAGCCGGCCGGTCAGCCGACTGGCTGGGTCATTTATCCGGTCTAAACAACAACAAACAGCAGCTTAGTTTGTTTGTTGTGTTTGCCCTGCGTGTGGCTGTGTGAGCGTATGGGCATCATTCCCATTAAGGGCTCTGTTGTGGGCTAACCAGGCTGCTCTGCACTCCATTCACACATGCATACGAGTACAATGTTGACTTTAGACTCGATCGACTGGGAGGTGCAGCATCGGGGAGTTCGAGGGCAGCTCGTGTGTTGGTGATTGGTCCGGTGGTAATGATGAGAATAATGGTAATGGGGAGAGTATTTGCTGTGTCGGTGCCATCGTGTGTCCAGAAGCGCCAGGAGCACCCAAATCCAATTTAGGTGCCTTGTGTACATGTTCATAAGCTGCTCGTACAAGTTATAAAATGCTTCATCACAGAGCAGCCGAATTTCATTAGACTGCGATGGGGAAGGTCTGCCAAGTGTTGCTACAAATCAGAAAGAGACATTAGGTGAGATTAGAGCTGGTTTTTATATAAAGGATGTTTCGATTGGATACCATTTGTAATATTTTTTTTTGATATTTGTAGTGTTTTTTTGACATGCGTAGTGTTTTTTTTTGATTAACCGTTGTTCTGTACGAATTCGTGTTCATAGGGTCCTTGTGAGCTCGTACATTCAAGAACATTTTTAAAAATTAAAGCATATTGAGTCTAGTGAAGAAATCCTACTGTTTGTTAGTAATTCTATGTCGATGTTCGAAGGGACCTTGTTTTCGCCACTCTAAGGGCCATATACATAGTCCTCAAATATTGTCGAATCGTACAATTAATGTTATTTTCAGATTCGTGATGAATTTTGTTGTTTTTAATGGGTTAATGGATTGTTTTTAATGGGCTACTTCATTCTTGGATTAGTGAGAAAATCACTGTTTTTGAATACCCATATTTCTCAGAACATTACGGGTCGGTTTTAGGTCCTACGCCTATAGATCAAGGCCTCTAAAAATAAAATTAATACCATGTTAAGATTCCTCAGAAAATTCCACAGTTTCTGAGTTCCCATATGTCCACCCTATGTACCCTAGGGATTTTATACCTAAGAGCATTAGTCGAATCGTTAAATTAATATGATATTTGAACTCGTGGCGAAATTTTATTGTCTTGCAACATTGCCGATTTTTGGCCCTTTGCCTCAAACCTTAAAAATATACTCCTATAGATTAAGGCCTCCAATTCAGCCATATAAGTATACCTATAAGTATATGCCCATGTACGAAAGGACTTATTTTACGGGCCCCTAGAGACCTTAGATGAATTAAAATTAAATATGTTGATAAAATTAATAGGTTATTGTGATTTGAAACGAAATTTTATTAAGGCACTGTTTTTGGACCCCAGGGAACTCAGACCACTGGAAAGGTTTAAGCATATTTGGCTACCACTTCCAAGAAAATCTGAATAAAAAGTTCATTAATTACAAAGCGGAAATGCCAACAAATTAGAAATTTGGTCAGGATTTCGGTTTAGTCTCTAAACGGAGAACTTTTTCCATTTTGTCCGATTTGGTTTATTTCGATATAAGACATTATCAGGTAATTTTTTTTTATTTTTTTTCTCAGATTATGTAATATACATAATTGAAATTTTTGTACACTAAGTATGCAAAATAATGATGGGCTCGTTTAGAGAATTTTCAATAACATCTTTCAAAATTAGTGGCTGTAGCGCTCGAATTTCGGCAACAATGTTGGCCTTGAGTTAAAGGATTGTCTCGGGCTTGTTCACATATAATCGCTCCTGCAAATAACCCCAAAGAAAATAGTCGGATGCTGACAAATCTGGCGATCGCGCTGGCCAAACAACAAGAGTGAGTTAAGAAAGTACCAAAAGCCCTGTCGGGATATTGTGAGGTTACGTAGACCAATGACAGTAAAGAGTAGTCGAATACTGCTGTCTGTGTGGGGATGAAATTGATAAGATGGAGCATCACTTGTGTGGATGGGCGTTACTCCGGGGATAGAATTGCCTTGAGGATTTTACAGAGATATCCTTTTGCAAGCCGAGTTTTTTAAAGAACTTGAAGTATATTTAAGGGACTATCACAAAAGATCCTGTATGGGTCACCGATTAAATGAATCGCTTGTCAAATTCCAAGTCTTTCTTACCTAACCTAAAAGTATGTGGGCAGATAAAGAATGCATGTCTGCTTACCTTCAGTTCTTAAGTAGTTTACTAGGCTAAGTTAGAAAAAACCAATGTTAGTTAGCTCTCAGTCTTTTTTACTCCTCTAACAGAGAAACCTCGTTTGGAATCACCCAATCAGATTATATAAAAGGCTATGCTAATTGGAGTGGTGATGGTAGAACAATCATAAGTCAACTGAAATCTGAACTGAAATCAATTTCTTTCCTTTGTTCAAGATTCTCAGTGCAAGGCCCGACTAAATATTTGAACAACAAGGCCCAGACATCACAATCTTTGTAGTTTGAAGAGCACAACCTTTTCGTGCTCCTTTGCCGTTGATAGATTTCTTTACCGGAAATACGTGTTTCTTCTCAAATTATCTGGTGAAAGTTAATACGAGTACAAGAATATTAGAAATAATTTCTCCTAGGGTACATCTTAACTTTTGCACATTTACGCGTTTCCAGTTTTCGTTTATGTCGTTCTCATTTGTAGCCGTTTGACACCTCCCATGTGATCTTGCTGCTACGGCCAAGAAAATTGCTTTATGGGCAGCATTAGTTGCTTTGTAGCTATTTTACATTCATGAGTTCTGTGAAAGCTTTGGCTGCTGTAGATATTTCGTGTACATTTTTTTCTGATTGTCACAACCAATTGGTTTAGACCGGTGGAGAACTTGTTAGCTGTCAGTTGTCTACGTAGCTTCGCGATGTCTAGAATTTTCCGGCAGTGGGTCCAAATATCTGACCCTCTTTGGCATTAAAGTCTCCAAGAATATCTATATAAGTAATGGCATGGCTGGGATAGCATTACCTTCATAAAAGCTATCTGTGGCATCATCGTCGCTATATTTCGTTGAAGCGCGTTCACATATTCGGCTGGTGCATAAATATTTTGCCTTGATACGGATTGAGACCATTCGTTATTCTACTGGTGTAAGCATACGTGGAGATATAATGTCGATGCCACTTGTTTATCAAACATTAAAATCAAAATTTAATTGCCTACATGATACTCGTATGAACATCCACTACATTTTTCATTCCGTTTGCAACACCACGAAATTTTGATCGAAGACCCTTTAAAGTAAATTATACCAGGTAATCAATCTAAAGGTTTTTTTTTCAAAATAGAATAAATACAAAAATTCAAAGCGTTGAAGTATTATTGTTCGATGCCATTTATTTTTTGAATATAATTTTCTCCAAATGTAGGCTGCAATTTCGCCTCAGGGAGTCAAATATGAAGGTCCAATTTTAGATGACTCGTTCAATCATTTTGACTGGCATGGCATTAATGATACGCGTAATGTTTGCTTTCAAAACTTGAATCGTAACTGGTTTTTCAACATAGATCTTGGATTAGCTGCTCTTCGAAAAGACCTCCTAATATATCCATTGTGTGTGCAGCTTTATGTCAAGTGGCATCGTCCTGTTGAAACCTAATGTCGTCAACATTACGAGCTTCAATTTCAGGTAGCAAAAGGTCCGATATCAGGGCGCGATAGCAAGCACCATTCACGGTTACGTTACGGATGTCATCATTTCTGAAAAAATATGGACCGATCATTACACCAGCCCATAAACCGCACCATACTGTGACTTTCTCAAGGTATAATGGCACCTCTTAAACATCTTCAGGTTGCTCTTCAGCCCAAAATGCGGCAAATTTGTTTATTGACAGTACCGTTGAGCCAGAAATGGGCCTCAACGCTCATTTCCATAACACAGTTGCACGATTTGTCTTGATGTAAGTCTTTCCACGATGAAATGGCAAACAATTCTGAAAAGAAAAAAATCATAAAGTTTAACACAACTCGCGCGTAATCTGTGAAAAACTCTAATGAAAAAATACCTCTAGCTTGATCACCCGTTATTATTGACCTTCGTACAATTCTAAGACGATCTAGACGTGTTTGTACGTCCGTGTGTCTGTTGAAAACACGAAAGCGGCTTAATGATAAGAGCTTACTGTCCTTAGCTGTTTGGGATTATAAATAAGTGAAATTCGCCCAGAGGGTAAAAAGTTACCCTTTAAGGGACTAAAGGTGCCTCTGTAAAAAGTACACTTTTTTGAGTAGTAGCTAATGTGGCCAAAAAAAACGCCCCAAATAATCTAATATAGATTAATTAAGAGTTTTGGCTGAGATTAGGGACGGCCGCATGGGCCGAAAGGGCCCTAAAAAGGACTTTTGTTGCGTAGAAGCGGTGAAGGTATAACTACGTTCTGCTGACCGAATTTAACGACGTTTTTACTTGTTAAAGTATCAATTTAAACACGTGTTCTGTTCCTGCTTTTGTCTGAGGTGTAACGGTTCCTGAAGCTATCTTTCCCGTAGGCAAGCTTCTGTTTTTCAGAAATTCTGCTAAGGCGGTGCGTCTCTACTACTTCTCAGTACAACACTTTTGGCAAGTGATAGAAACACTTTTGCAGAATTTCGAGGTGCGAGCTCAGGCCAAGTTTTGGGATCGAAAAATTACTAAAAGTTCGAATTTCTTATAGTTCTAGTTTCTGAAGTTTATAAGAATTGAAACTATAACTACACCATCGAAAAACAGACAGGGAACTTCTCTCAAGTCAGTGAGCTGTGCACAATATAATTTTTGTACTCACTGACCGGCACCTATTTAATGCCGGACCCGAACGGATAATGTATTTTTAGAGAAGCTCGTAACTGGCTTAGAAATTAGCCCCTAGCTCGTTAAGTCGCCGCCATTAACGAGGACGGAAGCGTCCGCTCTAACCTTGGCTTACTGGTTCGGCTTTCGTGTTCACTACCGACCTTATCACGGCGACCCACTGGTTCGAATAAGCGACGCTTAAATTCCTGATTAATCCGTAGAAAGGGTTTCCTCTGTTTGTTTCTTACATCTATTCCGCTCCGAGCTTGCTCCCAATAACCCAAATGCATTGATAATCCGATACGATGATAAAATACAAAAGGGGTTACTTCTCATTGTGTTCTACGGTGATCAGCGCCAGCAGAGGTCGTTGGTGAAGTGGGACCCCCGTGGGGTTATTGCCGTAAATCACACATTTAAATATTTATGCCTTTTGCTCCTCAGCTCGGCTCGGCTCGGCGCAGCTCAATTCAGTAATGAACAATTCATTTTATTGTGTATTGAAGAGTGGCATAACTGTATGTCAGAGTCTGATCCTTTGGCTGTGTTGTCGCTCTGTCGGCGCTTGATTGGACATGGTACCTACCTGCCACCAGTCGATATTCAACATTGTTACGCGAGTCGCATGTGAGATAATTAAAAGAATTTAATTTCCCTTTTTATGATATTTTAATTTATTTTAGTGTAAATCATGTACAAAACAAGTAAGCAAACGATGAAACGACATGGCCGACTTTATTATGCCCTACACTAAACAGTCGTTATGCCATCTAAAAGTTGGTACTAAGTTCGTTCGCGAAAAATCTTTGGCAAGAACCATTTTTTTCCTTAGCGGAAACTGATTACCAGATACGAGGGCTGCTATATATATTTCTGGCCTAATAATGAAAATGCGAATATTTATCATCAAAAAATGGTGTTATTGTTTTCTAGATATTCTCCAGGATGATTTCTACACTTTTGCATGCGCTCAAACCAATTGTCGAAACACTTTTTCCACTTCGATTGAGACACCTCCAAAACATGGTTTTTGAACGCTTCTGGCGACGAAAATCGTTGACCAGGCATTTTTTCCTTCATGTGCGGGAATAAAAAGAAGTAATTGGATGCCAAGTCAGGGCTGTATGGCGGATGACCCATCAATTCGACGTTTTGGCCGGTCAAAAAGGCACTGGTTTGAGCCGTTGTGTGAGAGCTCTCATTTTCATGGGGCACAATGATTCTTCTCAGAATTGACCGTCCTACGTTGCTTAAGCGGAACAGTCGCCACATGATCAGTTTTGCCGAAGAAACAGGCGACCACTTGCTTCGATGTGCTTCTTCCACGAACAACTTTCGTTGGATTTGGCTCGTCTTCGAAGACCCACACGGGCGATTGCTGTTTTGTTTCGGGCTCATACGCTTAGATCCATGATTCGTTGCCTGTGACGACCTTAAAAACGTCTTTTGAAGCAGCGCGATCGTATTTTTTCAAAGTTTCTTTGCACCAATCGACACGAGCCTTTTTTCTTGAGCGATTATCAAATTGTGCGGGATCCAACAAGAACCAACCTTTTTTACGGCCAGGTTTTCGTGCAATATCGAATGTATGCTGGTGGAAGAAATGCCCAAAGATGCCTCTATCTCACGGCACCTTCGTCTTCGAGCGAGCGTCAACCACGATTGAATTTATTAAACCAGTTTTTCACAGTGCTATAGGATGGTGCTTCATCGCCATACAAAGATTTAAGTTCATAGATGCATCCTTGTCGTGACAATCCACGTCGAAAGTTGTGAAAAATGATCGCACGAAAATGTTTGCCAAATTTATTTTTTCAAGTCACTGTAAACAACACAAACGATGGTCGTACGTCAAAGCGTTCTGAGTACGTTTATGCTAAAAAATGTCAAACTTTCCAATGGAAATGTCAGATGGCGAAAGGCAACACTTAGTGTTGCCTGGGCCAGAAATAGCAACCCTCGTAAGTGTTTGTGACTACATTTTATTGTTTTTTTTGCGTTTTTCTGCGGTCGAACCGGCTCCAAAGAAGGCCCGGTGACTTTGTCGGCCAATAGGAGATGGCAACATTTGATGAACGCGAGATAATCCACATCGATTACCTTCAACTTATTGGACCAATTTAACAAGGATAAAAAAACGACCCCATATGGCCAAAAAAAAGTTATATTTGAGATAATGCTCTGTGCACACGTGTGCAATCTCAATGGCAAAATTGCATGAATTGGGTTACGAATTGGAACCTCATCCGCCATATTCTCCGACTATTTCCAAATTTAAAGAAATAGCTCGGTGGCTATTTTATGGACCTCGAAAAATCCTATTTTTTGAAAGGGATACAAAAATTGGAGAAGGTTGGACTAAGTGTATAGAGCTGAAAGGAGCTTATTCGAAAATGCACGGAATTATTGATATGCCCTCGTATATTTCAATATTCGCCTTCGCAACAAATGTATTTCAATATACACTTTTGCATTCGCTTACGGTAAATCCACTTTCATTACATCCTAGTTTAGATCACTGTTTCGACCACTGGTAATATATTTTATGGGCTTTTATATTTAGGAACTAAACTAGCCTTCAATTTAAATCTGTACCAACACTTAAAAAAAAATCTAAATCTATGAGATTTGGAGTTTTTTTGAGTTTTTAGAGTGAAAATAATATACGTAATAAAAAAGTGTAACATCTCACAATACATATCTGCAATCCTATAAAGTATACATACTCGTATTACTGATCGTCGTAATATTCTAAGACGATCTAGCTATAATATTTGGCGACATATGGCCACTTATCCAAATACATACCTACATTTAAGATTTGGGTCTATTTGAACTCGGGCCGGCCGATATGCACATATTTAATCTATGGGCATATGGGTATCACAGAACAATGATATTTTATCACGAATACGAATATAATTGATTTATTCTACGAATCGACTAAACTTGAGCGTCGGGTCCTCGGAGCACCGAAAAATAAGGACATATGGGTACTCAAAACTGTGTCATTTCCTCTCTTATCTACTAAATACGCCATTACTTTTTTTGATTTTTCTCAAATTCGTACTTGGACTTACGGGCCCTATGGACACATAGTTCGACCCCTTCATCAATGGACATGCATGCGGGTACCCAAAAACGATGAAATTTTCACGAATCTGAATATGAGATAAATTTTACGATGTTGCTGATTTGGAGGCCCTGACCTATTGGTCAATAGCCCATAGGGTTCTCAACATGAAGTACTGCCAAACATTTCCTCCAATACGCCCAATGCTTTACATGAAGAAAAAAAGTTTGGCAACAATACTTGAAGAACATCATACTATTGTTGGGTATATGGTTGTGGGGATTATATAATGTACGTGACGATCATAGTATGGCTATGGGTATTTTCGTATATTTGTGGGATAAGACTAGGGTTGTGGTTATCATAGTATGGTTGTAGGGATCGTAATGCTGTTATATCGCAACCATGTACCCAACAACACGCAGAGAAAAAATATGGTTACTATATGGTCACGGCAATAATAATATGTTCTTCGCAGTAAAAGTAGGTTCGTCGAAACCATAGTATTGTGTTTTAATTTTAATTTTGACAATAGTACGATTGTCGCAATATTATTGCCAAATTAAAAAATGAAAATATTGTTGTACAATATAAATATGGTTGGAGCTACAAAAATGTTGTTTATTGGGTTTCATGTTCACAATAACAAGATTACGGCAACCATACTGTTTGATTGTAAGTTTTCTTCATATGAATGTTCTTTTTTAGAACAATGTTATGGTTACGGATCTAATGCAATAATACTTATAGTACTTTTTATATGGAAATTAAAATTTTTCGACAAACTGACTGATTTTTTTTACAGTTAAATAAATCAAGCCTATTTTTTGAATTTAATGTATGTTTAAATAATTTGCATAATTCAAACCTATTGTTTGTTGACAACTTAACCCAATTCTTATAAATAATTTTGGGGATCATAGTATAATTGTGTGTGGTCATGCTATGGTTGTAGGGATCATAACATGGTTACGTGTGAATCATACTACGGTTGTGTGGATCATACTATGGTTATATGTGAAACATACTATGGTTGTGAGGATCATAATATGGTTGAGGAGATCATAGTATGGCTGAGTGTGAATCATACTATGGTTGTGAGGATCATAGTATTGTTTTGTGTAAATCATACTATTGCTGTGAGGATCATAGTATGATTGCGAGGATCATAGTATGGTTGTGTTTGAATCATACTATTATTGTGAGTATCATTATATTGTTGTACCACAACCAGATACCCAACAATAGTAGGACACTCTTCGAATATTGTTATCCCAACCATATTATTTTTCTAAGTGAAGAGTATGATGCTATTCGAATAGCATACGTGTAGGATTAGTCCTGTTGCATAAACAACCCATTTTAGGCTAAGGTTCTGGAAACCTATTCATGCTAATTGTAGCGAAATGATTGATAAAGTCGAGATACAAGGAGTGTTCGTGTAGTGGACATAACTAAATTAAAGTTCAGTTCAGATGTGAGGTCGAAAGATCGAACGCCGGACTGATCACACACCTCGGCCCTGCGCTTTAGTACTTCCTTTTCCTTACCTTGTGTACGCCGGAATGTAGCTTGGACACATTGTACTCGTTCCAATATGGATGAATGAAACGTCCATTCATTGTGTGGCGCAGTAATAATAAATTAAGTACTCTTTTGATGAACCTTTTGGGAAAAAAATACACACACACAGAGACACAAATTCAATAAATTAACAAAACATGTGAAGAAACAGAAGATAAATAAACCAAATTGGATTTCACAGTTTGTGGTCCAAAAATATGTGCATGGCTTTAAAATCGGTCGGCCGGTCGATCGTTCGTTCGTTCCCATCTTGCAACGTTTCTGTGAATGTTTGTGTGTCTGTTGTAGCATGTGCAACATAGTTATGCCACTCAATTGTAAAAACACTGAGAAAATATTGGTTGGAAATGGGCCAGAACCATCAAAATTTGGTTAAACAAACAAACTCTGTACGGTAATTACCAAATGTTTAGCTCGTTTGTTTTATTTCGGTCTGTTGCTTTTACACATTGAACAGGGATTAAACCGGCTCAAGACCCCTTGCTTCTATATTTAAATAGAAGACAAGTTTTTAACAAAAATGGCAAAGTGACATTGATTTTCGTGGCTGCAAACTACTTTTATCATGATTTCGCGTCCGTGAAGAGGGTTGTCACGAGATCCGAGCCAAGTTTACCTTTGCTCCTTTCTTTTTATCACAGACATTTTTCCATTGGTGGAATAATACTTCTGTTATGCCAAGAGGGGGCGTTCAAAAATACGCGTTTTAGCAAAAACGCCAATACTGAAGTGCTGCGTGAACAGACACAAGTGTTGTGCACCAAAGTGCTTAGGCGTGAAAGATTCTTGCTTCTTACAGGGAAAATGAGAGGTTTTGGCCATTTGCATGAAAAATAAATGATAGTTCTGCAACTGTCCTAACATTTGTTAAAGACGACCAGACATTCTTAGACCCGGTTGATAAAGCTTACCTATTGGCTGAAATGTTTGCAGAGAACTCTTTTAAGCCGGCTAGCCGCCAACTTAGTTAACTCGAAGGTTCTAAAGTCGGAGCAAAAAGTTGACTTTCGACTGTTTCATATGCGATATGGTTATGGTTTTTACAACATTTTATTTCAATGTGAATTAAGTTAATTTTATTTTCTCTATTTTTAGCTCAATTTTGTCTCAGATGAGCAGCTATTATAGTTTACTTTTGCTTTATATAACTACACTACGAGTATGTATTTAAAATTAGTATTTCTTCTTAACTCAACAACACTTTAACAAACTATAAAGAAAACAATTTACCTCAAACCTAGATCAATTGAACAAACCCCAAGGAAATTTGAACGATTCTCATCTTTGAACATAAAATATTCTTTGTTGGAATTAGGACATGATTTGAACTAATATCAAGTTCAGCACAATTCAATTGAAGAATATATTTTTTTGCAAGAAGTACAAATTTTCACATTTTTAAAAATTGCGAGGCATTTCCCTAGAACTTAGGATATGAATGAACAAAATATAAGTAAAATTGTGATTAATATTTAGTTCAAAGTAGGCTAATATACTTAAGACCTAAAGTCGACTTGTAGAGTTATGCAAAAAAAAGTCAAAAGTCGACATTTAGACTTTTCAACCTTTTAGTATAAAAAAGTCGACTTTTTCCTTTAGGAAAATGAAAATTCTTTATTTTTGAATTAAAAACAAGTTTTATTTGTATAAAAACATTTATTTAAAAATTAATTGTGATTATACCCTACTAATCATCAGAAAGTTCATGTAGACATTATTTATATTTAAGTTTTTAAAAACTTTTACAGCATTGTTTATTTTTTAAAGCAGTCGATGAATATACACGGAACCACATGTCGACATGAATTGATCTCAAAAAGATAATCATATTTAAATCTTTTTGAGAAAGTTGTCTACGAATTTGAGTAGCAACAAGAACTGCACGCGAAATTAATCTTTCACACGGGACAGAAATGACAAAGATTGACAAATTTTGTTTTGGCTACTTTTGCAATAAATGGGTACTCGCTTTCCATTGTTCTCCATAGAGGTATTGGATAATTTTTGTTTTACGACAAACAGGCGATGCATTATGGCCCTTTTCGCGCCTAGTGCTTACACTCTTGTCAAGAAACACCCATATGCTATTCCCTGTTGGCCTTGGAACCCTTCTTCGGTCACAGCAACATCGGAAAATAGGTATCGATAGTTATTCAGATTTCAGTGTTTATCAGTTCGCATTAAAAAATAATAAAAATATACATGCTATACAGCTGAATATAATTTTAGTGCTACGAGGGCTGCTATATATATTTCTGGCCTAAAAATGAAAATTCATATATTTATCATCAAAAATTGTTTTATTGCTTTTCAAAGTATTCTCCAGCATGATTTATACACTTTTGCATGCGCTCAAACCTATTGTCGAAGAACTGTTTCCACTCCGATTGAGACACCTAAAAACATGGTATTTGAACGCTTCAACATCATCTTCCGGCGACAAAAATCGTTGACCACTCATTTTTTTCTTGATGTGTTTTTAGGGCTGTACGGCGGATAACCCATCAGTTCGATGTTTTTGACGTTCAAAAAAGGCGCTGGTTTGAGCCGATATGTGACAGCTCGCATTGTCATGGTGCAAAATGATTCGTCTTCTCTTGTTCGTTTTTCGAATTTCTCCGAAGACTTCAAGCTAACAAATTGTGGTGTACCACTCAGAATGGACCGTCTAACGTTGCTTAAGCGGAAAAGTGACCAGTTTTGCCGAAGAAACAGGCGACCATTTGCTTCGAAGTGCTTCTTTCACGAACAACTTTCGTTGGATTTGGCTCGTCTTCGAAGACTCATACGGTCGATTGCTGTTTTGTTTCGGGCTCATGCGCATAGATCCATGATTCGTCACCTGTGACGATCTTTTAAGCGTATTTTGAAGCACCACGATCGTACTTTTCCAAAATTTCTTTGCACCAATCGACACGAGCCTTTTCTTGAGCAATAGTCAAATTGTGCTGGATCCAACGAGAACAACCGTTTTTACGGCCAAGTGTTCATGCAATATGGAATGTATGCTGGTGGAAAAAATGTCCAAAGATGCCTCTATCTCACGGTACCTTCGTCTTTGAGCGAGCGTCGGCCACGATTGAATTTATTAAACCATTTTTTTACAGTGCTATAGGATGGTGCTTCATCGCCATACAAAGATTTAAGTCCATCAATGCACTCTTGTCGCACCCACGTCGAAAGTTGTGAAAAATGAACGCATAAAATGTTCACGAGTTAATTCCATTTGTTTGCCAAAGTCACTGTAAACAACACAAATGATGGTCGTACGGCAAAATGTTCTGAGTACGTGTGTGCTAAAGAATGTCAAACTATCCAATGGAAATGTCAGATGGCGCCAGGCAACACTTAGTGTTGCCTTGACTAGAAATATACTTAAATATAGCAACAATATTGATTTTATTCAACAATAGTGATTTTTATTCAGTAAATTATTCAAACTTACTTTTCAATAGTTTAGATATGAAACTTTGTTTCTATTGAACATTTCGTTCAAAGAAATCAAAATGTTATTCAAAAGCCAGTCAAAAAGTCTTGTAGTTGCTAGCAGTGGTGACTTCACCATCCTCAGACTCAAAGCAACGAATGTGATTAAACAATTTTCAATGGGTATACAGTTAAGTGCAGGTAGATTCTAAATCAAGCCGGCAGTAGAGTATTCCACCGAACAAAGTCAACACAATGTGCCTTGCACTCGCAAACCTATGCGAAATCAGAAGGCAATTATATAAAAAAATTATCTAACAAAAGAATACAATTTTGGGTCGAACAATCAAACTATATTTTTGCCTATCCACTCTAATATACATGAACGTACGTGGATTATACACTAAAGAGTCACAATAAGAGGTTTAATCGGCGAAATACAGTCTTGTGGCGAAATCTCGTGCGCATGAACCCGATTCAAATTAGCCGATAACACATTTTTTGGCTAGATTCTTTTCATTTTGAATCACACAAAAAAGTAATAAATCCACATTTATGATTATTGGACTGCACTGAAAATTCCGATAATGAAAATATGAGCAAATATTTCCTTCCAAAATATACTAAAAACATAAATTCAGAATTAATTTTCAGATCACCCTAGTACGTATATACTCGTATGTTTAAAAAAGATGGTTATTTAATTGGTTCGAAAATAGAACATTTCATTAAGAAACTGTTCGTATAAAATCTGGTGATGGATCAAAATTCGAAACCAAAAAATCGAATCACTCTAATAAACTAAGTTATATGTACACTAGAGCGTACTACCTTACAGGTAAAAAAAAAGTTCGCCGTACACCTTCGAATATAAAGTATTATTGCAAGGTAGTTTCGAAAAAAAATTGTTTTGTTTTTTTGCCGAACGTAGGGGTCCAATTTATGGTTCTGAAGTAATTGACCTCAAGTACCCCCTTCTGGTACTTACCCATCATATTTCAGTTGCTAGTACCCTAATGTACCACCCTAATATCAGAAAATTAAAGTTCGCACAAAATCATTAAGCTCTTGCTAAAGAAAAAGAAGTATGTCAATAATTCCAGCAGATTTTTTGTTTTTTTTGCCTGGCGCCACCTGTCATTTCCATTGGAAAGTTTGACATTTTTTTTAGCATAAACGTACTTGGAACGTTTTGAAGTGCCACCATCATTTGTGTTGTTTACAGTGACTTGAATAAATCAATTTGGCAAAAAATGGAATTTATACGTGAACATTTTCGTGTGATCATTTTTCACAACTTTCGACGTGGATTATCACGACAAGAGTGCATCGATGAACTTAAACCTTTGTATATCGATGAAGCACCATCCTATAGCACTGTGAAAAACTGGTTTTATGAATTCAATCGTGGCCTACGCTAGCTCAAAGACGAAGGTCGTCCAAAAACGGCCGTTGTGCCAGAGAACATTGATGCCGTGCGTGAACTGACAATGCAAGATAGTCTTGTGACACACTCGTACCGACTGATAGAGGCATCCTTGGGTATTTCTTCCACCAGCATACATTCGATATTGCATGAACAACTGGCCGTAAAACAGGTTTGTTCACAATTTGACAATCGCTCAAAAAAAGGCTCGTGCCGATTGGTGCAAAGAAATTTTACAAAAATAACCATCGCGGTGCTTCAAAAACGTTTATAAGATCGTCACAGGTGACGAATCTTGTATCTATGCGTATGAGTCTTCGAAGACGAGCCAAATCCAACGAAAGTTCTTCGTGGAAGAAGCACCTCAAAGCAAATGGTCGCCTGTTTCTTCGGCAAAACTGGCCATGTGGCGACTGTTCCGCTTGAGCAGCGTAGGAGGTCAATTCTGAGTGGTACACCACAATTTGCTTGCTTGAAGTCTTCGGAGAAATTCGAAAAACAAACAAGAAAAGACGAATCATTTTGCACCATGACAATGCGAGCTCTCACACATCGGCTTAAATCAGCGCCTTTTTGACCCGCCAAAATGTCGAATTGATGAGTCATACGCCGTACAGCCCTGACTTGGCACCCAATGACTTCTATTTATTCCCGCACATTAAGAAAAAAATGCGTGGTCAACGATTTTCGTCGCCAGAAGATGCTATTGAAGCGTTTAAAACCATGTTTTGGAGGTGTCTCAATCGGAGTTCTTCGACAATTGGTTTGAGCGCATGCAAAAATAAATGTATAAATCATGCTGGAGAATACTTTGAAAAACAATAAAACCATTTTTGATGATAAATATTCGCATTTTTATTTTTAGGCCAGAAATATATACAGCAGTCTTCGTAGACTAATGTAGGGGTTGTCTCTGTAAGTTGTTCTTTGTATATTCGGTGTTTACAGTCGGATGTTAAAGTGTAATCAATGATTTTGTCTTGAAGAGACATAGTTTACTGTATTATAATGTCATTGACATCGAGAACCTCCTTCTTAAACTGTATCACACTTTATCTTGCCGTAAATGCAGAAGATATAAAGGAAAAAATTAATGGCACGACCCTACGTTCGGCAAAAAAAAAATACAAAAATTATTTTTTCGAAACAACCTTGCAATAAAACCTTATAATCGAAGGTGTACGGCGAAATTTTTTTTGAGGTACTGCCTAATGTACTCAGCCACACACAATCACTTTTTCACAAAAATGTGTAAACCATAACACTTTTATTCACTAACAAATCACATCACTTGCCTAAGATTTCCTCTTGAAGGATTCCGGAAGAACGATGGAGCCTTGGCTATGTTTCTCCTTGATAAATGTCTGAAAGATTAAACAGTTCTAGCGATTTTATGAAATATACTACATATAGCATTTTTTCGTTACCCATTTGTTGTTACTCCAGAATTGTTTGACAAATAATATTTTGTGTGTTTTTGTTAGATTCAAAACAAAACGAAAACAAAAATCAAAGCCTATTTTGAGAATATTTTAGTTCATCTGTTCTTTGATCCAAATAAATGTATTCCAGCTATTAACTTCTAAAAAATGGTCTTCAAACTAGGTAAATGTATTCCCTTTTAGTTCATTTTCTTTGGTACTGAATTCTAGAGGTGAACTAAATTTTACTATCGATATTTCTCAAATTAAAAACGATAGTTAAAAGTAAACTGAAATTATAATATGGCATTCATTTCTCCAAAGTCTTCACGTGCTTGGACTACATAGTAGTATATAATAGTACTACATAGTTATACATTAGATGGAATCCCTTTTGTTCTTTTATAAAGCCATTGTTTGAATATGTTGACCCAATATGCTTTGATTTTATTCAAAATCGTTTTTTGGGTAGGGAGTTTTTTTTAATATTTTTTTACGTATTTTTTAAGTAGGATAAAAATTTGCCTAAAAAAATAATATTTAAACAAAATACACACAATACAAATTTCATACCAATGTATTTAAAATATGCATTTTCAGTAAAATGAAAAATGCTTGATTCGGAAAGACATTAGCTCAAAGTTATTTTCAGATTGAGGATTTCAAGTATGTTTAGCATATAGCTCACATATACCAAATCAGAAATAATTAATTTCTAAATTTTTTAGTGTAAGAGACTAAAAAATTCCCTATCTAAAAAGAAAGCATGTCCCCGAATGGAAAGGGACGGACATTGCTTTTTACACGCGACTGTTCGACTTCTTCGATATTTAATTCGAAAGGTGATAGGAAATGCAGTAGTATCGAGAGAAAGAGCCACTTGGATTTGTTAATCCATGAATAAAATTGTCAAATGGTACAAACCCAGATGGGACTGGATGCCATAATCAGATACATGCTGTTTGTTGGTATGCTTGCAGCTTTGCGCTCTCTTCGGGCCTTTGCGCTATTGTAATCTAAATATTTGTTAATTTATAAAATTCCATCCAACGTTAACAGGGGCGTTATTGTAATTAAAGTTAAGTTTAAGCAAATTTTAATTACTTGCAACAATCCATCAAAGAGCTTGTTTAAAAGCGCATGCAGCGAGCTGCTATGAACGGCGGTGGAAACTGCCGGCAACAACGGACACACATCATCCGGCCACAGCTCGAGCACTGCCACGGAGAGCATACTACATGCGGCACAATAGGCGTACGGAGATAAATTAGGAAGAAAAAGCAATTAATAAAAATGTAAATTCAATTAAATTTATATGACAGGGAGCTGTCAAAAGATCTCAAATTAAATATAACTAAAGCGACATGTTGATGTCCGCCGGAGCAGAGCTGGACAGCACAGCCGCCAGACAAACAAGCCTACGAACAGCAATGCCAACCCCAAAAGCAAGACAGCAACCGTAACGACGGACTGCCACTGACGAGTGCCCACTATCAGGAGGATCTCATATCATTCCGGCCAAACCGCCGACCTGTTACTGCTGAAAGGTGGCCAAGATTTGAAAAAGTCATGAATGCACAATTAACAGGCAACACTTGTTGGCCGGTGCCAGCAGCATTCGCATGCGAGTGTCTATCAACAAGCCCAGGCGAGCCGGACCAGCGAGCGATCCTTCAAGCCGTCTGCCTCCGACCACCATAAAAGTGAAAATTGCTTTTTATTTTCGATTAATGTGCACTGGCGCTGTTCTTCAGCGAGCATATCATCATTCATTCATCTATCCATCAAAACCGTGGCCGAACTGGCCTGGCCTCTTTCCAGGCCGGCCAACAGGCAACCAGAACAACGAAAACCAACGCAATGACGCTTGATCAAATTAAAAATTACGCGCCAATTTGCCTTTAGCGTCTGTCTATCCGGCCTTAAACTGGTTCCGTTGCATGCCGGAGTCGTCGGACGCCGTAGGGTATCTGGCAACGCTATGCCCACTCTTTGTGGGGTGGAGCTGTTAATATCGCATAATCATCTTTATAGTCAACAGCACTAAAATCCACAACAACAACAGCAGCACCAACGAACGCCAACGTCAACATCGGCGACATGTGTTGCGAGTAGCGATGTGGAAACCAGAATGACAAACTGTGTAAGCAGGTATCCGAATATTATCGTTGACTTGAGAGAAGCTTTCGGTTTGTTCCTTACGGGAATGTTGCATGAAGTATCCCAGTAAGTTGAATTGCTTTACCTGTAATTATGAAACGCTGTTTAACACATGTGGCTGTCTCGGCTGGATTTCCAGCCCGACATTCGCTTTAAATGCAGAAAAGTGCCCTCAGGTCACTTTTACTCTGAGTAGAGAAATTTTTCCTTTTACTCTGAGTAGAGAAACTTTCCCTGCAATTAGTATTACAAATTTTAAGCCGTCCCACATGTTCGTGTAAATGAGCTAAATTCTATCCATCATCGGCTTATCGGCCGACAATCTGCACATGATCTAGAATATAAAATACTTGTTTGTAAGACTGTGATTAAACCCGGGGAAGCTTGAGGATGGGAAGAAATACGCTATTAGGGGTGACGTTTTCCATTTCGAAAGGATTATAATGGCGAGTAATTAAATCAGCTCATGACGTGCGCGCTTCAAGAAACTATATGAGAAAACTATCTGACTAAAAACTATATAATCACGAGGGTTGCTATTTATATTTCGGATCCTGACAATACTAGTGTTCCCAGATGCAAACTGGAACTTCCATTGGAAACTTTGACATATTTTTAGTATAATTTCACTCAGAACGTTTTGTCATTTGAGGGGAATTGTTTTGTTTACAGTGTGATTCAGTCTCGGACGCCGTTCGCTCCAGGATGAATTTCGTGAAGGACGTCTAACTTCGGCCACTTTGCCAGAAACCATCGATGCTATGCGTGAACTGATTAAACGAAACCAACATGTGACATACCGTGAAATTGAGGCATCCTTGGGAGTAAGTATGACAAGCATCAATAAGATATTGCATGTTCATTTGGCCGTGAACAAAATTTGTTGTCGTTGGATCCCACATAATTTGACGAATGATCAAAAAAGGCTCGTATGGATTGGTGCAAAGAGATGTTGAAAAAGTATAACTGCGGTAGCTCAAAGGCAGTGTATAACATTGTCACAGGTGACGAATCATAGATATATGCATATGAAGCAGAAACAAAACAACATTCGACCAAAAGTTGTTCGTGGTACATCGAAGCAAATGATTGCGTTTTTTCCGGTATAACCGGCCATGTTGCCACAGTGTCTTTAGTGAAACGTAGGACGGTCAATTCTGAGTGGGGTATAACCATCTTTTTGCCAACAGTGTACGAAGAAATAAGGAAATAAGAAATAAGAGAAGACGGATCATTGTGCATTACGACAATGCGAGCTCTCACACAGCAGCTGAAACGATGAGCTATTTGATCACTCAAGATGTCAAATTGATGGGCCATACACCGTACAACCCTGATGTGGCACCCAATGACTTCTTCTTATTCCCTAGCATCAAGAAAAAAATGCGTGGTCAACGTTTTTCATCGCCCGAAGCAGCTGTTGAAGCGTTCAAAAATCATGTTTTGGAGGTGTCTCAATCGGAGTGGAAAAAGTGCTTCGAAAATTGGTTTGTGCGCATGCAAAAGTGTATTGTTCTTAAAGGAGAATATTTTGAAAAACAATAAAACCATTTTCAATGATAAATTATTGTGTTTTTATTGTCGGACCCGAAATATGAATAGAAACCCTCGTAAAACTCACAATGTTTATTGTAAATAACACAAAAAGATATCAGAGAATTATCTTAATATTTTTTTATTATGATATAAGGATCTAGGACAATTTTCTGTGAAACAAAATATCGGCCAAATGCTTGCCACGGCTTCGGTGGCGTACCTCTATCCGATGATGCATATTTTTAATGACTGTTGGACATAATGGAGGTTCAATGTCGTTAATGTGCCGAACTATTTCATCCTGGAATCAGAAATCGTCCAGATCCACATCCTTAATTTCTGGCCACAAGAAGTCCGCTATAATCACGAACACCATTCACGGTACCTGCTTGGCTGATTTCTTTTTCGAAGAAGTACGCCAACAAGTCACTCTTTGCGAATGCATCGCATCGGCTTTGCAACAATCACTCGAGGATTCTTATTTGCCAAAATGCGGCAATTCTGGATGATTATATGGACAAAAAAACAAAGTACTCGAAATGCATTTTGATTTGAGCGCCCATCTTCGTAAAAGGCTTTAACAAGGTTAACGCTCTGGTCTATTGTGTACCTCTCCCTGGTTGAATTTGCGTAACACTGAAACAAAGAAATGTCAAATTAAGTTTACGTTAATTATTATTGACGTAAAGGTGTGACTCACAGTTATCATCGTGCATTGTGGTTGGGTCACCCTTTATTCAGTGCCTGTACAATCAACAATCAAAGGATGCCACGGAAAAAAGAAAAGAAACGATTTTTTTGAGCTAGAAGGCTGACAATTGATACACATGTTTAGTTCGCATGAAATCGGCCCAGTGGGCGTGGTACCTCCCATGCAATTCAGAAATTAAAAATTCATTATTTATGCTCCTGTTACCGGTATTTGAACAAAATTAGGTATGGTGGTTTGGTGTACATATCCGAAGTTCTGCTGGAAATGTGGGCGGAATTGGACAAAGGCGCGTGGTACCTCCCATACAAATCACAAATGAAAAATCCAGCATTATGTGTTTGAACAATCATTCTACCACGATTTTCCAACGTAACCAGACTCTCATTGAAAATAAAATTTAAAGGCAAAACAACGTTTGCCGGGTCAGCTAGTTATAATAAATATCCAATACAGAAATATGATTTTCATTATGCAGTTAATATTCTAGGGCTAGAAACGGTCGTCACTATACTTAGTAGGGACATAAATACTGTTACAACATTTCAACATGGAAATTTTTTTTACCGTTGAGGAAAAATTTAACAGACAAAATGATAGAGTGTATTCGCTGTCATCTAGGGAAGCATCTGGACTGACCCCAAGGGTGGAAAAGGGTCATCACCCAGCTTCAGTCATGCTTTGGTGGGGTGTCTCTTAGGATGGGATCACTGACCTGCATTTCTGCGAACAAGGAGTCAAAACATCGTCCAAAGTTTACCAAGAAACCTTTTTGGAAGCTGTTGTGAAGCCTCTTAACAATTCCCTGCTCCAAAACCAGTCGTGGTTTGGTGGGGTGTCTCTTACGATGGGATCACTGACCTGCATTTCTGCGAACAGTGAGTCAAAACATCGGCCAAAGTTTACCAAGAAACCTTTTTGGAAGCTGTTGTGAAGCCTCTTAACAATTCCCTGTTCCAAAACTAGCCTTTCCAGCAGGATTCTGCGCCGGCCCATAAGGCTAAAACGACCCAGGCCTGGCTTCGAAACAATTTGCCAGCGTTCATTTCCTCTAAAGAATGGCCCTCAGGCAGTGCAGATTTGAACCCATTGGATTACAAATTGTGGACGGTTTTAGAGGACAAGGTTTGTCACAAAAGATACCCCAACATTGGATCTCTTAAGACTGCTTTGGTTCGAGTTGTGGCCAATTTTCAAATGGACGAGGTTCGTGCAGCCAGTTCGACTTAAGGCGCATGTGAAGGCAAAAGGCGGACATTTCGAATAAGTAGATTCTTTTGGGATACAATATACATCAATAAATATATTAAAATATATTTGGTCTAAAAACATTCAGAACTTTTTATTTTACAGCATAAAACGTGTGTGACAGTATTTATGTCCCTACTAAGTAGGTACATTTATTGATTTTTGCGTTATACGTAATCTAAATCCTACATTCAGTGTCTATGGAATATACAATACAATACAATAAATAAAACACAGGATATTAAGGATGTATAGTTCAAATTTAATCCAGGTGTAGTGCATATGTTACATTTAAAGAATGAAATTCGATAATTTTCGAACATGACACAATAGCGCTCGCCATTGTCGGTAGCATGACGATTGTTTTCATCGACGAAAAATATGGCCCCATCACAGAATTTCGGTAGTAATTTTTAATGATTGTCAAACGTTGCTCGTAAGTGAACTTTACCATGATGAAAATGTTGACTTCGACAAACGTTTTGACATCATTAAATCATTAAAAATGTTTGAGGGCGCGTTGACAAAAAGATACGAAATTGTTATGTCCCTAGTTGAAAACCCCTTATTTCAGTCCTTTCCTTTCAGAGAAAAAGTGACTGTGAAATATCTTTTACTGTTAATTTTTAATTTATTTGGCTAAGACAATAGCATCCAGCATATATTTACGGCAGTTTAGACACCATGAACGGATGGGCAAACTGAACGCTGTTTCCGCATAGTTAATGCTGCTGGACCAACTAAGACAGATCAAGGTGCTGGTCCGGATCGGGACTAGGGATGTTACGAATGTAGGTTGAGCGAAACCAAAAGCCAACATAAATTTTTGCGAATAAGCAAAAATTGTCCTAAAAATTCATCTACAAACGAATGTCAGATGGATTAGCAATAACGTAGAATTTATCTCACGACGTACGTACCACTATGTAATGCATTATGTAATTTGGCTGTATCCAAGTGCCGAAAACCGATACTTTCAAACACGAATCCTCTTAACACGATATCCTCTTGAAGGTAATTATTTTCAAAAAATAAATGGCATAATATGTCCTTTCAAATTACCAATAAAGATTCCACACTTACCTCTAGATGGATCACCCCATATATACAAATGTCTTTTATTCCATACTCGATTTGGATCAACATTATCAGTTGGATTCACATTTTCTCAGATGGGTTTTCCGACGATTAGTTTTGAAAAAATATACCAGTTATTACTTTTTGGAAAAAAGTATAAGGTTAACATTTCGAAAGAAATTAATAACCGGTTGTTTTTAAACAACATTTCTCAACGTCTCTAGTGGTGGGCCTCTATCTACCAATTACTGCTGCATCATGTCCAAGTGGTCGCGATGCGAGTTGCACTCCAGCTTTCCTCAATATCGCATGCAAGTGCTGACTACTGACTGCGGTACACGTAGCGGTGGCAGTTCGTGGTGCTGTCTTTTATTTTCCATTAGTCACTCACGCTCCTGTTTGTTGTTGCACAACATTAGGCTTCCGCTATTCTTTCAACATATTAATCGAATTTCGGCTTGTTCGGCTTGCTTCCTCGCAGGTCCCATAATGATTTGTTGTTTAATTTTTATGCTAATGATAATTGGTTTTAATTAAGTTGAGATCCTGATCGAGATCATAATTTTCAATTTAATTGAAATGATCTTGTGATAATAAATTCCATTCCCAACAGCCCCAGACATATTTATTTTCAATACGCTCCCAAGAACACACACACACGCGCATGTGTGTGTGTGTATTTTTAGTCGGGATACTGAATTCGCCGGAATGTATATGGGTCATGTAATGGACATCCATCCATGCATGTGATGTATAATAATGGATATTCTGTTGCGGAATAATTTGCCCTCAAAGTGATGAAGATCGATTCCAAAGGCGATTCGAATTCAAATTACACATGTGTAATGATAATGGCCATTATGCATTGTCAATTTTTCATTAATCGTTATCAAGATTGATTCGGATACACGTAAAAGTAAAGTGCAGGTATTTATGTGTAAAACCTTATATTACGCGGAGGATGTAATTTCAATGAAGTTTCGACATAATGACTTTTATTATTAATATACGTAGTACTCGTACTCGTATATTACATACAAACATTTTATGGTGATGATTGTTGTTTGGTGAATTGAATAACACTCGGCAACAAATTAAGAACAACTTGGAAATTCCCGATGCTTGTGGCTTACCTTAGAAAAAAGGCAAAACATCAAAAATATTTATATATGCTTAATATTTATAGAGTGTCAGTAGTTGTCTAGCGCCAGTTCATGATGCTGTGTAAGAGAAATAAAGCCAATGTGCACTCGACGTACCCCTAAAGCCTTCGATATGCTATAGAGAATATTGTTGTCTCAACTTTGGACACGGGTACGATATTTTAACGCGCGAAGATACGATTAAAAAGTAATAACTTAAAGATTAAAATACATTTTTGAAATTTGTTTTACCTTCTGCAAAATAAAAAATATTTTTTTTCTTTTCGACGTCTTATATTTAATTCAAAATAAGCTCAATGTGTTTACTTCATATTGCAGAAAAGAACTCAATGGGATCTAACAAAAATGTAGAATTATAGAAGAAAATATACTAAGGCGCCCCGTTAAATTGCTGTCCACATTGTGGTATACCCTGTACGACTTAGTGCTGAAGTTTGTAACACCCTAAAGATATATTGTTAGACCCTATGTAAAGTATACCGATCGACTCATAATCACTACCTGATCCCGCCCGTCTGTATGTCTGTCCATCGTTTCTTGTAATCAAAGTACAGGTAGCAATTATGAACCTATTTCGAATAAACTTACATTTTTCAAGTTTGGAAATAGGTTCACATCGGCCCATGTCTTGATATCATACATAGGATTTTCCCGACTTTAGTACCAACAGCTCTTAAACCACATATTAAATACGATTTCGACCAAATTTCGGACAGAGCTGGTGAAACTTGTCCATATCGGTACAAGTTTTCAAATGGCACCAACACAAAGGTCCCTCCTTTTTTGAGGTCCTGCAGCTCTAAAATTTTGCATGATACGTTTTGAGCGACCTTTTGTTAATTGTAATTCCATATTTTGTATATGCCTTATAAAAAGTACTTCCCGCTTTCAGAACCTACAGCTCTTATAGCCATATAATGTTACACCCGATTCCGATTTTATAGAGAGCTTTACGAATGACCAACACACATATCTGGTGAAATTGAATCATTTTGGTCCATGTTTTCGAATAGGTCCCACAAAAAGGTCCCTCCCGATATGAAGTCCTGCAGCTCGAGAAGCCACAAATAGCACCCGATCACTCCTATATTTACATGCTACGTCATGAGCAACCGTTACTTAACTGTAGTGAAAGTGGACCACATAGGTCCATATTTTCCTATTGTTCCCTAACAAAGAATCTGCAGCTTTGAAGCCACATTTTACATCGACTTCCTTCCAAATTTTGTATGAAGCGTTTCGAGCAACTAACACTGACGTCCTGTAATATTTACTGATCAAATGACATTCTCATAATCAATACTAGGTACAGTGCGGATCGCAATTCAACAGACAATTTTAAAATCATTTACATGGTCCGTACAAGATTTTCACGGGCAGAAACCTGCCTGTTCGGAGCTTAGTTAAGGTGTTAGTTTAACAGATATTCTCTTCGTGATGATCTTTGTTGAAGGCGGTAATAAAGGAAATTTATGGAAGATCTTTTCAGACCACAGTTTTCTGGAAAAAGAATTCATTTAAGTAGCTGAAACACTTAGTTGTGTGCTCGATCATCTGAGTTAATTGGCAGGGCTCATCTTAGTAAAGCGCCAAAGGTCTAAGAGAAACAACGATGCAAGTTTCAATAAACATGAGGATGATTTTAAAAGATCTTCATTGGTGTAATTTTCCGGGTCTATCGATTATGCTAATGAGATATCTAAATATGTTTTCTTTTTATCCAAAAACC
Source organism: Hydrotaea diabolus (assembly GCA_963513945.1). Classification (NCBI taxonomy): domain Eukaryota; kingdom Metazoa; phylum Arthropoda; class Insecta; order Diptera; family Muscidae; genus Hydrotaea; species Hydrotaea diabolus. Next base: position 110,728,014 of record OY740717.1, read on the forward strand.
TGGCTCTATTCAAACAATGCTATTGTATGGAAAGAATTTAGCTTTAAGACCCCTTTGCTGCTTATGGCAAACCTCTTTCATGGTTACTGACACGCAGGGAAGAAAATTTGGGTAAACACTACAGTGGCCTTTAACGAACATCATTTTGTCAGGATGCCAAAATGTAGAAAAGGAAATCTATTGCAGGTAACTGCAGTATCATATTTTCGTAGTACTTAAGGATGGAGCGCATATGGGTATTAAAGCACAATAAAATTTCGACAGTTTAAGACCCTAACCCATGCATATAAAGTCCCGAAAAATGCATGAGAAACGTGGCGTAACGATACTGTCAAATTCTTTGCGAACTCGTAGCGTTCATCTCTTTCCTAGCAAAATCATCGGCTTTGCACTTTCCTGGTATATCCCAATGCCTGGGCACATGTATGAGGGATATATTTAACTGTCCAGCCATCTGCGGCAGTCAAGGGCTGTTTCTGAATTCAGAGATGAAGCCTCCGGAGATCTAATGGCAGATGGTTGTCCGATCTGTACTGATCACTAAGTATATGATTCTAATTACTTCGACCTGATAGGCACTACAAGTATCTGCCTATTAATGCTATGCCCTGTTTCCTATCTAGCCTCGAGCTGTCAGTATAGAAGTTGAGATAGTCTCTATTTCCAGATATTCTGCCAGGCAAATTAGCATCAACGTGGAGAAATGACTGGCCCTTGTATTTGGTTGACCGTCTGATTGAATTGTATTCCGTGCAAAGCTATTGTTTACTCGAAAAATTACAGAAAAGATACAAATTCTTCAAATGGCTCTTAGCCGATGTTAAACGTTTCCCTTATCAAGACATTATGCGAAGAATCCGATTAAGTCCAATTTACCATAATTGTAACATTGTCGTACATGCGTACGCAAAGGCCCCTGGAATATGATCCTATGAATTCATTCGCATTTTATAAATTGGTAGGGGGCTGTAACGCCATTCGTTCGCTCAGAATCGAGCCGAGATAGTACACATCTTAAATAAACAACAACTCATTGAAGCGTCGTTGCTCCCTGGCCGGACTTCATTTAATGAAATTGAACAAAGAAACAGAAAACAACAACACCGAATTGATGGGGTTGAAGTCGAACAACAGCAGCAGCAGCAGGAGAATACAAAAGCGGAAAATGTACGATTTTAATTAATGAAATTTAAAGTTTATTTAAAAAATTAAAGCACAATGGGGAGTGCGACCGCCCATATCCGTAGTTTGCGTGCAGCACTCACTGGTTACCAGTTGAGGTTTGGGCTTGGGCATGCTCAACATGCTGGCCGTCTTTCGTCCATCGGCTGTGGCTTAGGCGTTTTGCCTCTTGGATTTATTTGCTTCTGGAGAGGAGCAGGAGGAGGCGTCTGCGGACTCTTGTTGTGGACAGCAAGTAGGTGTTGCCACAATAAGAAGCTATTGAGCATATCAGTTTACAAGCTTTACAAGATCACAGCGATGATTGCAATCATGCTCATACGACTGCTAATGCTGCGAGCTGGTGAGTGAGTGATACTCGAACGAGTCGGTGTGGCGTAGTAGTAGCACGGTGGAATTTTTTAATTAATTCAACAGATCTTCAAGTAGTCCACGAAGCTCCCGTATTGAAATACAACTCCTTCAAATGTTACGAAATCTCGTCGGCCAAGAGGATCACTGCAAACATGGGGCGTTTCTTTTGTAATACACCCATTTAATTAAACCGAGCAGAGCATAGAGGGGCCAATGTTGGTTGATGCCACTGCCACTGGTGGTGCAGCGAGCATTAGTTAGACAGACCCAGGTTGCCGTCGATGGCATAGCTGGTTGGGCTGTGTGACGAGAACATTCAATCATATGGAGTGGAAACATTGTTATCCCCGGCCGACGCTTTGCCATTTTTTTTATATGTAATCAATATATTTTCTACTCACGTCTCTCGTTTCTGTGATGCAGACTTGTTTCTGATGAAAAGTAAAGTGAATCAGGTGCAACCGCACCGAATATGGTTGGGGGCTTGGGAGGTTTTGTAAACATTAATTTAATTTGAAGCACAATCGAATTTCAGATCTTTAATTTATTTAATGATTGCTTCTGACCGTTATGCCAAATATGATTAATTTGCTTCTCTTCGTTTTAGAAAAGCGGCCGTTCAGGTGATGGGCGGAAGTGATTTAAGGAATTTCATCGGTAGGCGTTGTAGGAACGTTCACTCAAATGTGTCGAAATGTCAGTAAATGCTGGAACAAGGGGGAAAATGCAACCTGTTATTGATTCCACTGATACTGGCGCATCAACTCGGTATATTTATTCATTAGTTTACTCCGTATGCCACCATTAATTTTTTTAAAATATAGTTCTTCATCGGCAATTTTCTTTTTCAGCATGACTTGTCTGATTTCATAGAATTTGCAAATATTGTCATTGATGTTCGGATGTCGCACCAAGCAGGACCCATTGAAACGGGCCTGTGTAAAATGAGGTACTACCTACGAACATATCTAACACTTTTTGTTAACAAATGAATTATATATTGAGGTTTTGCTATACATTCTTATTTAACGAGGCTTAACCGAAAACACCAACATTAACCGAATAATACAATCGAGAATAATTTAGCAACATTGTTTTAGAAAATATAATACAAGAGGGTTTATCCGCGATAAAATATATTAAATTAATTAAATTATACACCTTATTTACTTCGATTGTTTTACTTATATTTCGGTATTTCGCTTTTATACGAGTACATTGAACAGAAATTAACCGGCTCATGACCTCTTGCATCTACATTTAAATAGAAGATAAGCTTTTGACAAAAATGGCAAAGTGGCATTGATTTTCGTGGGTAAAAACTGCTTTTAATTTCGGGTCCGTGACGACCTTCATCAGAAATCTTCGCAGCAATTGTTGAAAGGTAAACTGAACTCTTAAAGACCAGGTTCTCGCCAAACGCATGAGAATTACTGTTGTAAATTTCACTTTTCAAGTTTTCTTCAAACAATTGCACACGAAATGCAATTCACTTTTGACACCTCTACTCTTTTAAGAATGTATATAATATCGTTTAACTTTATGTTTGAGTTAATTTAAATATTTATAAGACTACAAAGTCTCCCGTTACAAATTTGCCGATAAGAACTCATGCTGTTTATTTGCTTTTAGGTGTAACTAACAAAAAAATGATATGTTTTTATATAACAGGGTGTGTCATGATTAGAGTATTCAAACAAATTGGGGTTTTCAGAAAACCGACAGTTTGGGCGATTTTCAAAACTCTAATTTATTTAATAAAAAACCGGCGTTTACCTACATTCCGGTTTTAGCCTTTTGCCTAAAATTGAAAAACATTACCCATTCAGAGGTAAAGTGATTGACCCCGATTTATAGACTCTGAGAATGCATAAAAATCGAATTCTACGAATAGAGGTTTGGTTTTTAATTAAAAAATGAACTTGTAAAAATTCTTGTTATTTGATATCCGTGTTGGAGTGTATAAACCCGAAATCGAAAAACGACATTTCGGGTTTTACGTCCAAACCCAAACGTCGGTTTCTGAATAATAGCTAAAACCGAAATATCGGTTAACCGATTTTTTTTTGCTAAAAAAGCTTAACCCACGTCGGTTTAGCCGGTTTTTTGCTGTCGGGTATTTCCACTTTTTGGTTGTTGTAAGTAAAAGCAAGGAAAAATTGATGTTCTCAACAGTTGATTCGATTTAATGATATCTATCTGTCCCCCCATTTGCTGTCTATCTAAAGCTTGTTTTCAAACTAGAGGTCGCCCGATCTTCAAAAAATTTAGCAGAAGTAAGTTTTTTTTTGTTCAAAGAGCGGAGGCTGTTGCAAACAATTTAGATATAGCTCCCACACATAAATTGAAATGTGTCTTTAGCTCTGCAAGCCACATAATAATCCAATTTTATTAAATACTTTTATCTAAGATACAGCTTAGATAAAAATGGGTCATACCGCTTCACGTTTTGATATGGCCCCAAAACAAAGATTTCTCCCGATATGAATTACAATCTCTCTAAAATAACCACATTAAGTGCGATCAGATTTGACATATTATAGTACTATGGATAAACAACTAATCTGGGACCGATTTGGATCATATTGCGATCAGATTTGACATATTATAGTACTATGGATAAACAACTAATCTGGGACCGAATTGGATCATATAGGTTCATTTTTTGACAGCCATGTTTAGATATAGTCATGGGCCCAAAAAATCCAATAAACATGGATATGTGGCTTTTAAATAACTATACAATTTTCTCACGAGGCAATTGATTTTATTGCATTCAGATAGTTTTGAAACAAGGACATCTGATTGGGACAATATTCTTCATTCAAGGCAAAAGGCCAAACCCGGAATGCTGTTTTTTTTACTTTTAAAAAACCCGAAAGTCGATTTTTCATTTATTGGGTCAACTAAATATGCTAATATTATCCAACATTAGTTGTTTGTTCATAGTTATTTACTATAATAAATTTGATCGAAATCGGAATTAATATGGGGGTATCTGGATGTGGACTGACTGATTTTTATTTGACCAGGTAGCAGATCGATCGTAGTGAAATCCGAAAATTTTCACCAAAATGGGATATATTAGATGACTTTAAGAACAAAATACATCACATAGATTCAACAGACATGTGAGGGCTACTAATTTGACCTGCTTTCTTGTAATTCAATAATGCCATCAAGATTGGATGTGTTATGTGGCTTTTAGAGCGACAAACATCAAATCGGTTGAACATATTTGTGCGAGCTACATATGTCTAAACCTTAACCGATTTTCTAAAATGGGTCATTGGTCTAAAAAACTCACATATAACATATGTAGCTGTTTCATTTAGGGATACAAACCGAACCCAGACCGAGTTTGATGGGTCTATGAATCGAATAGCAAAACGTGGTAAAAAAAATGACAACCAAAAGCCGAAAAAATAATGAAAAGCGGATCGGTTCACAACAGATACAAAATGATGCATCGAAAGCATTTTTTGCGCTAATACGCATCTATGTGCCTGTTACGTTTGATTTTATAAATGTACCTTAGTTTAATATAATTTTTAGGTACTAAGCTTTGTTTTAATTCTAGTTTTAGTTTTAAATAAATATAAATTACATCAAAAATGTACATACACCGTGCACCCTGTCAAATTTGTCATTCCGTTTGCAGAAGTAGGTATGTTTGATTGGTGGGGTGACTTCGTAAGGGGATCTGCTATCATTTGTTCTGCAGGACTGTAACTACCGCATATACAGATCCTTATACAGATCCTTTGCTATTTTAAATTTTGTGTCCATATGCTTAGTTTTGAAGGATAATATGTCATCAGTTATAACACGTAAACAGCGTTTATTGTCATTGAATAGCTGTGTCGGACCATTGATGCGATGATGTACGTCTAACAATTGCCTTATCCTTGGTAGCTTCAGAAAAAGAATATAAAATATTTAGCTTCGCAAGTCGATGTAGCTACTAATCTTTGTTTTTCACATGTCCTTTCGACAGTTCCACCATTATAAAAGATAGCTCTACCACTGTTTTACTCTGCTTCTTTCCTCCGCCCAACTTGCGTCGGCATACCCAATTAAATCTTGAGTGTTGTTATCATTACCTATATTGAATTTATAAGCTGCAGTGCTTTTTAAATATTTTACAATTTGCTTACATTGCGACCAATCGTCTGTATTAATCTGTGAAACTTTTTGAGCATAAATGCTCACAGCTGCTGAGATATCAGGCCTTGAGTTGACAAAGTTATACAAAAAGTGATTAATAAGTTTTTTGTATTTTGTGTTGTTTTCAAGTTGTTTTGGCTCTCCTCTCTTTCCGTAACATAAATCCATTGAAGGTTTTTACGATTTCGAGTCGTGGAGACCAAATTCTTCATAGTTATTTTTAACATTATTGGTAATTTCCGTTTTCATCCTTAGATACCTCGATTCCAAAATAGTATTTCGTTTGACCTAAGTTTTTCATTTCAAATTGTTGGGAAAGCAAATTTACAATTCGATTCATTTGCTGTTTCGTAACGCATGCAATTCAAATGTCATCTACGTAGATTACGATATAGCATGTATCTCCAATTATATATAAACATGGATAATTTAAGCTTTGTACAAAGTTTAATTTCGTTAAAGCATTGTGTAGTGCATTGTTCCATTGTCTAGCAATGGAACTGGTATATGTCACCATCGGCATTGCGCTTGAGCTGGTACACCCATTTGCTTCCTATCGCAGATCTTCCTTCAGCGAGTTCGGTCAGTTCCCAAGTTGGATTGTTTTCCATAGATGCAATTTCATCCTGCATGGCTGCCATCTACTGCATTTTCTCTACGCTAGATATTGCTTCCAGAAATGTCTCCGGCTCTTGAATTTCTTTCGCAGACCATATCTCATCCACAAACTTTTTCGCTATAAACTTTACTATTCGGACTTAAATTTTTTGACATTCGTGTTTCTGAATTTTGGTAACATTACCTTCATTTTCTTGGGATTCATAATCATTTACAGGCATATCTTGATTTGTCTGGTTTTTATCTGTGCCCACATTATTGATCATTTGAAATATCTTTAGTCTGCTCCTCCTCAATCAATAATGGTTCTTTTTGTGATGAATTTTTGTTATGAAAAAGTAAAACTTCTGCAGAATCTTCAAGAAAATCAACAAAGATAACATCCCGGCTAATAACAACTCGTTTTGTAGTTGGAGTATAACGGCGAAAGGATTTTAAATCGTGGCCAAGAAAAATCAAATCACACGCTTTGCTGTCTAATTTTTGTCTTTTTTGTACTGGAGTGTTGTAACGACAAAAGTCGATACCCTCGTTTTTGTCCACATCGAATAACTATCATTATTTCTTTTTTTTACTATAGTATGCCATTGTTATATTTTTTTTTTTGTTGGATATCATTCTTTTATTTTTAAGGTTTTATTTAGTATTCTTTATAAGTTATTAACATATGAAAATGAATTAAAATTGAATATTAGAGAGGGCGTGTAAACTGGCCCAGAAATTCAAATTCAAATGTAACGGAAATTCGCGTCCTGAATGGAGATCATATGTTCGCAGGGCAGCCAACATTTACATACCAACCCGGCCAAGCGGGAATGTGAAAGTATTGGTGTGTGTGTGAAGCACAAAAAGGGTATAAAAAGAGCGTGGGCGGACGTTCTCGGGACAGTTGGTCAGCGGTCGGCGACAGGTAAGCGTGGTAGTAGCTAAAAGTAGTTAGTGCATGCGCAAGGGTTTTAACAAGAGAAAGTCTGGTCTTCCCTTTTCTCTTGGGAATTTCTCCTTGTAGTTTGAGTAGTAGTCTAGGTTGAGTGTGGCGGAGATAGCTTGGCCTTCCCGATCTCTCTGTCCCCTCGCTGTTAGTTAGTTGTGGGCACTGCTGAATGGAATAGAGATAGGTTGGACTTTCCATATCTCTAACGCTCCATCTCAGCTACCACAGAAGCCAACGCGTGTATAGCTTCCGGGTTTCGAAAAGGGGACTGTTTGGTCTACCCAGTCCATCTTTTCGGCCCCTGGGTCAGGGTAACGACGCCGCCGCTCGCCAGTGACGCCGCCATTCTCCCGTAACGACGCCGCCGCTCGCCAGTGACGCCGCCATTCTCCCGTAACGACGCCGCCGCTCGCCAGTGACGCCGCCATTCTCCCGTAACGACGCCGCCGCTCACCAGTGACGCCGCCATTCTCCCGTAACGCCGCCGCCGTTCTCCAGTGACGCTGCAGGCAATCAACAGAGACGACGCCGCCATTCTCCAGTAACGCCGCCGCCGTTCTCCCGTGACGCCGCCGTCAACATACTCCAGTGACGTCGCCAACATACTCCAGTGACGCCGTCGCCATTCTTAAGAGACGCCGCCGTTTGTCATTTGCTGTTATTTCTTTAGAGGATAGAATAAAGTATAACTATTATATGAACCCTACCACACTTCTCTCTTTCTCAGTCAAAAAAATAAATATTTTGTAACGATCCTGGACCTGGCTGAGTTTTGCCCCAGCATATAGTGAAAACACGTCGTTACAGTGTGTACAAAACATTTTGAGCCAAAAACATGAACGTTTTGCAGTGACGGTTTTGTGCTGTACCATAACTCATGAGGTGTAGAGTTAGTTTATCTTGTTAAAAGTTTATTTTGGAGGTAATATGCTGTCGTTATTGCCTCCCCCAATAAGTGTATGGATGGTTTGCATCAATAAGTAAGCATCTGGGCATTTCTATGATCTTCTTTTTTCCTTCCTGCTCTGCGGTTTTGTTACGGGGTTTATGGGGCCGTAAATCGATGTTCATTTCCCTCAGATTTGATAAAATCAATAAAACTCTTACCCGTGTACTCGCCACTTATTGACTTTGGTATTTGACCAAACTTTGTTCGACAGAAACTTACAAATTCTTTAAATATTTGCTCCACTTCAGATTTCAGAGACATTAAGATTATTATGGTGAAACCAGAATAACCATCAATAAACGTTACCACATACCTTTTTCCAGAAGGTGTACTAGTTTGCAGTGGTCCACAAACAGCGGTGTGAATTAAGTCCAAATGCTCAATGATTGTCTTGGCCATTTTGCCTTTAATGCAGGTTTCGCAAACTTCTTTATTACCGAATTTCACTATTTTCATATTTTATACCATATTCTCTGAAACCATCTTTTTTGGTGTTCATCAAGGACTTAAAAATATGTTTATCAGCAGGAGCGTGGCGGGTTGCACCCGAGTCCACTAACCAGCAACATTTTGTATTCTTGCCAAATATAAACAGAACATTTTCAATATGGCTTGGAATATGTGACTTCTTCAACACAATTAATCTTATTGCCGCCCTTTTAAGGAACTTGTCTCGCCTTCCAATTTTTATATTTTAGACTTTTTACAATAATAACATTCACCACCTACACTTTTTGCCGCCATCTTCATCACAGCATCGCCTACGCCAGTTGTAAATCTTGTATGCCTTTCATACTTCGCTATCATCCTCTGTTGCACCAATGCAAATGTTACCTCCTCCCCTTTGCGTGATTCTAAGCAAGTAATAAGGGCGTCGTAACCTCTCGACAGACTACTCAGCAACATCGCAGCACTCCATTAGTCAGATAAAGACTCTTCTCCAATGTCGAGCAATTGTGTAAACATTTCGTTCTTGGAATTAGTATGCGCAATGGCATCGTCGCCTTCTTTAAGCTTCAAACTGCAAATGGACCTCGTCAAAGTAAGGGTGTTTTTCTCGTGGTACACTTTAAGAAAATTCCACGTTTCGTTGGCAGTCTTTAAATTCCGCATATGGCCAAGCTGATCATCCATCACTAAACCAATTGTACCTCTGGCCTCATCATCTTTATATTCCCAGTTATTAATTTTGGCTTGGTTTATTACTGTACTATCTTCAAGCTTTTGAGCTGGACGTGATCCCTCGATGTTATGCTTCCACAACCCCGGCTTACGTAACAGGAGCTCAAGTTTAAACTTCCAATTTGCATAATTTTTATTTTTAAGTTTTGTAATTTTCGGCTTAGCATCCATCTTTATCGATATACTGAAGAAACTCCTTTAATTCCTTAAGAAAAATAAATCCTTATCGAAGTCTTTAAAAGGCCCATAATAAGGCCGACAAATATTTTTACTGCTATTACAACAGGTTTCTTTATAACTTTAAGAATATTATGTAAGTACTTATAAAACGATGCCAAATGAAAGTACTTAATAAAACGAAAGAAGAATGAATATGTAACCAAAAGAAATAATAATGACAGTAAATGACTTGAGTAGTAATAAACAAAGGTTTGAGATGACAAAGTGATTGCTGTATACAGTCCAACAGATCTGCCCACGTCAGAAGCGGTGAAATGAATCAAATTAGGATCAAAAATGTTTTATGGTCTCGGCTTATGGTCTCGGTTTTATGGTATCGGCTTAGGGCGAAAAACTTTACCTTAAGGGACTAAAGGTACCTCGTAAAAATGACACTTTTTTGAGTTTTTGCTTAGCAAATCATAATGTTATATGGACAGACAATAGTTAAAATGTGTACTATTAGTTGATATGCACTAAACACGTAACAACGGTCATAGTTAATGGACTTTTTGGCTTACGTGTCCCAAAAAACGTCCCGCATGGTCAAAACGGGCGAATTATAGTCAATACACGGGGGAAAAATATGCATGCAAACATATTTTGCAGGGAACATATAATACTTATATACGAGTATATGTTCCAAGCAAATATATGCCAGCAAACATATGCTTATGTACAAATTTATTTATATTACATTTATATGTTCCTTAACATATGTATGATTGCACCGAAACATGAGTATGTTTAAACCCAAGCATTAATATGATTGCAGAAGTTTAAGCAGGCAGAAAAACGCACTTTCTTGCTGGAACTGCGGGCATAAACAATAAATTGTGCCGACAATTAAGTGGTGCTGAACACACATTACTTTTGTTAAATATTATTTTTTTTTAAAAAATATTTACAAGTTAATTTAAATTTAATTTTATGCACTGACACACTTCCACTAATAATCACTAACGTTTTTTCTAAATGCGTTCGGCTTCCTATACGATAACTACGAGCAGCAACTAATAAAAGTTCAATATTTAAAATGTTCTAACTTTATTAAAACGAAATTAATTTATGTTTTTCCACAAACATTTTATATTTTAATATACTAGAATGTTGTCCTGTAATATGTTTGTGAAGATATATTTTGCTGAAATACAAACATTTAAATGTTTGAAGAATGTTTCAAACATATGTGACAGCGCATAGAGAAAGGGACCTAAGAGTAAAAAAAAATCAATTTTCACTTTTTTTTTTAATGTGGACATCTGAGCATCGAATGAGACCGATCCCATGCCCCAAAAGTGTTCCCTCCCAGAGATATGCGCGTTTTATGAAAGTGATGGTACACCAAAGATACACGTATTTAAATCTTTAAAATGGCTCTCCTGAACAAAACTGGTTTTTATCCATATGTCCCTTTCTATTTTGCGCTTCACATATATATGTTAGCATGAAAACATATTTCTAACTTTTTTTCTCTGTGTATGGACATGTGGTACTTAAATTAAAGCAAATTTTGCTACCGATCCATACATAGAGTAATTTCGAAGTTCTGGATGAGATGGACACGCGGACCAAAGTCGGGATGGTAGAGGGCATAGGATCGGCCTGGCCGATCTTAACGACGTTTTACTTCTTTTCCTATGATTTTTGAACAATTAAACTGAGCCTAGAAACGCGATTCAAGAGAGCCTTAAAACTATTTTTGGCAAAACTATGATTGGCAAAAATCTTAGAAAATTGTTTACGATTGGGCCAAGCCCTCTTGAAATCGGTCCATGTTGGTTAATATTTTGATAACTTACAAAGGTTTGTCCCGATTTCTGAACCTGCCGTTCTCGAAGTCACCTATTAAATGCTATTCTGAACAAATTTTGCATAGGGGGTTAAGGTAGGTCCCTCCCGGTTTGAAGTTCTACAGCTCTTGAAACCACTAATTAATTCCAGTCGTGCACGCACTAAACAAATGCCTGATTAATAAGGGATCAGCAAGTAACTCTGGTGGAAGTGCATAACCCTCCATAATTTCTAACAGACTTCATACAAAGGACGTCTTCGATATTGGGGTCCTCCAATTCCAGAAAGCACAAATTAATGCCGATCGTGCTCACATTTTGCATTTTATGTTTAAACAATAATTAGCTCTAATGAAAGTGACACATATCGCTCTATATTTTCATGTAGCCCCTAATATAAAGGTCCTTTCTGATTTCGCAATCTGCAGCTTTAGAATACACATATTACAGTTTATTCCATCCGAATGTCGGATGGAATGTCCTTCTAAAGCCCAATTGCATTAGTATATCTTTTAAAAATGCACCCATCCAAAATATATTTTGATATGAAGTCCTGCCGCCCCTAAGTGCAACCTTTAACTGTCCCTAGTGAAATGGAGTCGTATCGGTCATATAGCCCCAACGAAACACACTCCTTCCATATTAACTCCGGCCTGCTCAAACTCCAGGCAGACTTGCGAATCTCCTGAGTAACTGTGTGGTGTAGGTTATCTCATAGTTGGACCGTCCGACTTGAACGTTTTTACTTGTCTTTTCTGCATAATTTTTAATACTTTTTTGTCTCGAGTTTTCAGACTTTTGGGATTTCGCATTTTAAATAAAGGACGCTAAAAGTCGGTACCCACGATAAATTCATTAAAAAATGTTTTCTTTACAGGTGGAGTTACTTACGGGGAAATTTTCCCTCCTGTCTATTGCTGAAGGGCAGACCTAAAAACGTTGACGCCAAACGACATTTTGTATCATAAATATTTATTTTGCTTTCTTTGAACCTGTTTAGTACTCAAGATCAAAAAAATGATTTACATGTGGGGAGATGTGGAGGTATAAGAATTCCACAACGACACAGATACAACTAAAGTATCTATCCCAGTTAGGGGCATCGTGTTGATATCTCCTAATGACATGCAGAAGGGGAGGGCAAAAGTATAAATTTGTTGTTTGAACGTCTTGTTGGTGACTCAGCATGAAATCGGCATGGCATGGATTCTCATCTCAGTATTTGGGCACCGTTGGCCGTCACCAGCTGGATGAGATATTCGATAAGTTATTGATTTTGAATATATGCCTAAACACCTACATAATTTTTAATTACCACACTCAGATTAACATAATTAATTCATTAACAAGTCATCATCATCACGTTTAGTTGGGGCTGGGACAGCGAGTGTCCACATGCATACATAAATATTTATGAATGAATGAGCGAATGTATCCGATACGGATGAGATATCAGATGTAATGTGATACTTACGAGTACAAGTTTATAACATCACGATTATATGCATAAATCAGACCGATTACAAAAACGTACAAGTTTAGCCGGTTCAAATCTCATTAAGCGTAGTTGCTTATTGGGTTGCTTCTCATACAGTCAATCGTTCGTTGTTTTCCCATACGGTCGATCGAACGATTTGTGATAAGAGTTGTCGATTGACTTGGTCCATTTGTTTTCGGGGGCTAACAACAGACTTTATTTAAGAGGAAAGTACGAATCCGTTCCAATTTTAGCCGTTTGATTTGAGATTTATTTAGTTTGCCATCAAGTACGAACTATAGTATAGAAAGTATACTCCGAATTTCATAAATCTTAATAGATGCTTACGAGTATCATTTTTTGTTAACAAGTATTTACGTTTTATCTTTAGAGTGCTGTAGAGACAGACTTCGAAATGAATAAACTTACCTGAGTCAGATAGAACAAAATCACTTGTTTCCCGCTTAAAGTAAATATTTTGGGCAATAAAAAATGCCAACAACTTTTCGAGTACAGGGTTAATCTCTAAGCCATTATAAAGGTATAGATTCTGCAGAAATTACCATTGGAGAGACAGGTTTTGTATTTTTGGTAGGTCTGTTTATACCTAAGGGACCACGCAATCCGGGCTGTTGCAGAGAATATATTTAGTTGCCTCTCTTCATTGTTGCAACTCCCGGTTGTCAAGGTGACCATTGATAACCACAATGGGGTTGCTACGGATGGATACGCGTTCTCTATATTGCAGGTGGGTTCGTTTTCCCACCTATCGAAGCCAACTTGTTTGCTGACCGAGTAACTTCCGTTTAAATACTAGTTTAGTCACCTGGACGAGCGCAGCTACTATTTTATTTCATTGCACGATTTCCGCCAGTCCGACCATTTTTTCCATAACGATTAAGAGTTGTTGTACGCAATTCAAGGAATTACATAAGATAAAAATATCAGTTGGAAATCGGTCCGAACTACAAACATTTGGTTGAATGAACAATCTTTCTGTTGCAATCACCAACATTGATGGTAACATGGTTCGACTTGCCATAAGATGGTTGATACAATAATATTACCATTCTTACAGCCAATATGTCGGTTATACCAAACGATTTCAGTAAAACTAATGGCTGCCGCAACTGGTGTTTATGACACCCAACCAATTATGAAGAACATGTTACTTTGGTTTTAATAATTGGTGGTGGCAACAAATAAATTTAGCCCAGTTGAGTTTGCTGTTGTAACATATTACACTATGCAACAAAAGTTCGGATTTTATCGACTTTATGACATCTTCTAGAAATCTAGATTATATAAATTGCCAAAAGAATATCCCTCGTAGGTCATAGTTAATTTCATGGTCCAAGGAAATTTTTATTTTGCAACGCCATACAAAGTAGTAAATACGAGGGCTGCTATATTTATTTCTAACCTAATAATGAAAATGCGAATATTTATCACCAAAAATGGTTTTATTGTTTTTTAAAGTATTCTCCAGCTTAATTTATACACTTTTGCATGCGCTCAAACCAATTGTCGAAGCACATTTTCCACTCCGATTGAGACACCTCCAAAACATAGTTTTTGAACTCTTCAACAGCATCTTCTGGCGACGAAAATCGTTGACCACGCATTTTTTTTCTTGATGTGTGGAAAAAAGAAGACATTGGGTGCCAAGTCAGGACTGTACGGCGGATGACCCATCAATTTGATGTTTTGGCCGGTCAAAAAGGCGCTGGTTTGAGCCGATGTGTGAGAGCTCGCATTGTCATAGTGCACAATGATTCGTCTTCTCTTGTTCGTTTTTCGAATTTCGCCGAAGACTTCAGGCAAACAAATTGTGGTGTACCAATCAGAATTGACCGTCCTACGTTGCTATAGCAAAACAGTCTCTAATGACCAGTTTTGCCGAAGAAACCGACTATCATTTGCTTCGAACTGCTTCTTCCACGAAGAACTTTCGTTGGATTTGGCTCGTCTTCGAAGACCCACGCGATCTTCGGGCTCATACGCATAGATCCATGATTCGTCACATGTCACGATCTTAAAAACGTCTTTTGAAGCACCGCAATCGTATTTTTTCAAAATTTTTTTGCACCAAACGACAAGAGCCTTTTTTTGAGCGATTGTCAAATTGTGCGGGATCCAACGAGAACAAACCTTTTTTACGGCCAGGTGTTCATGCAATATCGAATGTATGCTGGTGGAAGAAATGGCCAAGGATGCCTCTATATCACGGTATGTCACATGACGATCATGCATTATCAGTTCACGCACGGCATCAATTTTCTCTGGCACAACGGCCGTTTTTGGAGGACCTTCGTCTTTGAGCGAGCGTCGGCCACTACGAGTATTGAATTCATTAAACCAGTTTTTCGCAATGCTATAGGATGGTGCTTCATCGCCATACAAAGATTTAGGTTCATCGATGCACTCTTGGCGTGATAATCCACCTCGTAAGTTGTGAAAAAAGATAGCACGAAAATGTTCACGAGTTAATTCCATTTTTTTGCCAAAATGATTTTTTCGAGTCACTGTAATCAATACAAATGATGACCGTACGTCAAAACGTTCGTTTATGCTAAAAAATGCCAAACTTTCCCATGGAAATGTCAGATGGCGCCAGACAACACTAAGTGTTGCCTAGGCCAGAAATATATATAGCATAAGTATTGTATAGCAAAATATATCCGATATGAAAGTATATATTTTTTATCACGTGCATCCAAGACTTCAAGAAATCATTTGAGGTTTTTTATGTGACATTACCCTTAAACAGCCGGAAAAATACTTTATCATAATCTTGACACCAATTTGATGCATAAAATCATTTCATTTTTTTAAATGAGAAAGTAAAAACTGTGCTTTAAAAAATAACAGAATAAAAATATTTGTAAATCGTTAAATATCAAAATGAAATAAAATAAATCTATTATTTTGCTCAGATAACCGAATATATACATTTTAACTATCAGTTGGTCCAGTTAAAAATTGTTCGTGGTAATGTCGGATGTCATTCAAAGACTACTTATAGCTAATAATCTATAACAACAATCAATACATGTTCAAATTCAGTTCCAATAATCATCATAAAAGGTTAGGGTTACCACCACGTTGTCTCTTTAACCGTAGTGTAGGCAATCAACTTTCGGTTGTAGCAATGGAATACATGGATGATACGTGCAAGCACCAACATTCGTTTGGCAAATAATACGGTTGTAGCAACTAATCAGTTCCCACCACTGAAAATTGTCGTGTATCCAATTAACATTCGGTTGTAGTAATGGAATACATGGATAGTACGTGCAGGCACCAACATTCGTTTGGCAACAAATACGGTTGTAGTAACAAATCTGTTTCTGTGTGAAGTTCTTATCAAAGTACTCCTCTTTCAGAACCTGCGTCTCTAGAGATCACATATTAAATCCGATTCTGACCAAATTTCGCATAGAGTGTCCAAGGCAACCCATTCACAATATTAGCGAAATTAGGCCATATCAGTCCGTGTCCTCCCGATTTAAAGTTCAAAAAGTCCCCAAAAACCACTAATTACTGCCAACCATGCTCAGTTTTAGTTGTATCTAACAAATAGAGTTTCCCTGATATACGCTGCTTACTACTCACGAGAGGGATATCATTGTCACCACTATACACATATGAATTCTGAGTAGCGTCAGCCTTCGCAAGAGTGACATTCTTGAACAACTCTTGAAATTGTGTTCACATTCTGCAAGGATCTAACGACCGCCTTGCTGTCACTACATATGACGATATTCCATAGTATGATGTGAATGATGTCGGCCTGAATAATGCTGCAGTAGTCCGGTAGCTTCAAGGATACCGAGTGGATACCACATCCAACTTCTCGTAGCGACTTTAATCGTCAGTGTGTATTTGGATTACAGTTGTCACATAGTCAACAGAAATGTCTATATTGACTTTTTGATAATTATAGCATGGTCGCATAGCCTTGTTCGCAGCCACTTTCGTTGTCAAAATGTCTGGCGGTGTTAAGGAAAGTGGACTGAGACTTGGTGCCAGCCGTGGTGTAATGGTAAGTGTATGTGTATGTGTAAAAAAGTCTATGAATTCTTCAGCTTCGAGGTTCACCTCGTAAGACTTTACGAATAAGGGATTTATCTTTTGCAAACATCTCTTTAAAATGCATTAGCCCTTTAGAGCCGTTGTTAAGCAGAAGCACCCGGCCTGTAAGTATATAAAATGACTATATAGTATGCAACATATTGATTAAGGAGAAGTTTCGACTAGTTAATAAATTGGATGAAACCACGTGTGTACGTACAGAGCCGTTCGCTCGAACCTACTCTGGTAATTCGTCCTCTCCAGCGCCACCCACCCTAGAGCAGCATCGTAGAAGAGAATTGGGTTGACAGCAAAATCGTGTAGCCAGTAAATGTTTTTGGGGCTTATAAGACAGTAACAAACAGGCTCTGAAAATTGTCAAGAGCAACGGGATCCGCTAGAATGAATAGTACCATCAGGACTCGAAGGTTTAAAGGGATGAAAACTTCACGCTGAGAAAATCTATATTTGCTATAAGGTCACGGCAACAATAATATGTTCTCTGCAATAAAAATATGTCCGTCGCAACCAAAGTATTGTTTTTGGATTTCGTTTTGACAATAGTATGATTACGGCAATACTTATATTAGTTATGAAAATATGGTTGGGCTTTTGTTAACAATAGCATGATTATGGCAATCATGCCGCATGATTGTACTTATAATTTTTATATACGAGCATTTGAATATGGTTTTTATTGAATTAAAAATATTATTACAAATCTTATGAAATACTATTTTTAATGTTTTTAAATAATTTACTTATTACAAATCTCTGTTGTTGGAAAATAATACCCACATCTTATAATTTTTTTTTGAAATCATAGTATGGTGGAGTGGGATCATACTATGGTTGTAAGGATCATACTATGGTTGTAAGGATCATACTATGGTTGTATGTGAAACATACAATGGTTGTGAGGTTATGGGTTTATGTGGAACATAGAATGGTTGTGAGTATCAGACTATGGTTGCATGTAAAACATACTATGGTTGTGGGGATCATAGTATGGTGAAGTATAAATCATAATATGGTTGAGGGGATCATGGTATGGTTGATTGTGAATCATAATATGGTTGTGGAGATCATAGTATGGTTAATTATGAATCATAGTATGGTTATACGTTTGTTGTGTGGATTATAATATTGTTGTGACACGACCATACCCAACAATAGTAGGATGCTCTTCGAATATTGTTACCCCAACTATATTTTTTTCTTCGCGTGCTGACCTGACCGCCCATCGTATGCGATGTCGCGTTATCGGGATTTCGCAGATATTTCTTCATTATGTTAAAACTGTATAAAGAGGCAAGGCACAGCCCGAAAGATCTTATCTGTTGAACTAATACCAGTATGACGAAGGTTGATGGTCTATATGATGTTGGTTTGGACACAACCTGGTAGAAAAGTGGGCGAAAGTTTCCTGGCGCCATCTGACATTTCCATTGGAAAGTGTGACATTTTCTAGCATAAACGTATTCAGAACGTTTTGACGTACGACCATCATTTGTGTTGTTTACAGTGACTTGAAAAAATCAATTTGACAACAAAATGGAATTAACTCGTGAACATTTTTGTGCGATAATTTTTCACAACTTTCGAGGTGGATTACCACGCCAAGAGTGCATCGATGAACCTAAATCTTTGTATGGCGATGAAGCACCATCCTATAACATTGCGAAAAACTGGTTCAATGAACTCAATCGTGGCCGACGCGTCTTTGAGCGAGCGTCGCGACGCTCGTCCAAAAACGTCCGTTGTGCCAGAGAACATTTATGCCGTGCATGCACTGATAATGCAAGATCGTCATGTGACATACCGTGAGATAAAGGCATCCTTAGGCATTTCTTCCACCAGCATACATTCGATATTGCATAAACACCTGGCCGTAAAAAAGGTTTGTTCTCGTTGGATCCCGCACAATTTGACAATTGCTCAAAAAAGGATCGTGACGATTGGTGCAAAGAAAGTTTGAAAATATACGATCGCGATGCTTCAAAAGTCTTTTATAAGAACGTCACAGGTGATGAATCATGGATCTATGCGTATGAGCCCGAAACAAAACATCATCGACGGTCTGGGTCTTCGAAGACGAGCCAAATCCAACGAAAGTTGTTCGTGGAAGAAGCACTTCGAAGCAAATGGTCGCCTGTTTCTTCGGCAAACTGGTCATGTGGCGACTATTCCGCTTGAGCAACGTAGGACTGTCAATTCTGAGTGGTACACCACAAATTGTTTGTGTGAAGCACCATTACAATACGAGCTCTCACACATCGGCTCAAGCCAGCGCCGTTTTGACCGGCCAAAACGTCGAATTGTTGGGTCATCCGCCATACTGCCCTGACTTAGCGCCCAAAGACTTATTTTTATTCCCGCACATCAAGAAAAAAATGCGTGGCCAACGATTTTCGTCGCCAGAAGATGTTGTTGAAGCGTTCAAAAACCATGTTTTGGAGGTGTCTCAATCGGAGTGGAAAAGTGTTTCGACAATTGGTTTGAGCGCATGCAAAAGTGTATAAATCATGCTGGAGAATACTTTGAAAAACAATAAAACCATTTTTGATGATAAATATTCGCATTTTCATTATTAGGCCAGAAATATATATATATATATATATATTTTTGTTATATAAGTATTCACGTATTTTAAAGGAAAGGAAATAAAAGAAATAATTTTAATGCATATTTGGGGTATTTATAGGTTATGTTGGCATGCATGAAATGAACCTAATTTCCTGTTTAAGGAAAGGGCATTCGTGGCACATTAGTCATCAGAAACACGGTTTGAACTTTGGAAAGTGTTTGATCCAATTTCTGGCAAATTAGACGATTTTACAATTCCCAATTTTCGAGAATTGTTCCACCAAAAAAAATTCTTAATTCCAATTTTTTGAAGCGATAAAAATGTTATTTTTGAAGAAAATGAGAATTAGTGGTATATCTGTAAAAAAAGTCTTGCATTTTATAATGAATAAGGCATACAATTCATGGTTTTTTGCAGTGGCTTATGACGCGACATAAACGAAATTCCTAAAGGTCGCAAATTCAGTATTTCTAAATTTTTCATTAGTTCGGCATCTACTTATATTCTCGCCAACCAAAGAATATGAAATGGATATAATGTTGAGATCTATTCCTTAAATAAAGTGTTCTTACAACAGTAGCTCAAAAAAAGAATTCGTATTGACAGTTACTAAAAAAATTGTGAATCTTGCGCAGGAATACAAGGTCCAAATAAAGCAGTCTATGCATTCCATCTACGCATGGTCGAGAAGTTCATTTGTGTCGTGAAGTTTATTTGTTTCAGCATGTTTTTATAACTTAAGTTACCATTTTATCGCGCAAATTTCACGGTCTCATACTACGATCCTCAATTTGCACCTTTTTAGACGTATCGTTAAGAAAACGGATTTCAGTATACCCTAATGTACTCGTGCTATACTCGTGTCCATGGGACATATATATTTATGTATGTCTATTATTAATAAATTTTTTACAAAAAATACCTAAAATTCTCCACGCAGTGGGTGATTGTTCGCAAAGTGATCGTTAATTAAGTTTGGCCCAGAGAAATTATGGACAGTTGTAAGTCAAAAATTTCATACGAAAAAGTCGATTGCATTCCCTTGCACGATGCACGAAAAGTAATTTTAATTAGATTCATGACAACTCGTGCCAGTAACCTCTTCTTGATTAAGTTGTTGTTTCTTTTACTTTTGCTTCTTTTACGCTGAGTACGGTCCATTCATGTCATGCACGGCAAATGCATTCCGAACTGACGATAATTAGGATCCCTCATTGTATAAATTTAGGATGTGACAAAAAAGGACAACTCTCTATATACGGAATTTGGTTTGATTTAATTTTGATTGTGCAAAAATATGCTGCAGTTTTGCCAAACGTGAGTATATGCGACTTTGGAAAATACGTTTTGGCTAAAAGTGAAGGTGGAGGTAAAGATATTTTCTGATTGGACGGTAACATTAAAGTGGTAATACATTTCAAGATACTTCTGGCTATGACATCTACAATAGATTTTTTCTGGCCACCCGATTATATGGCACCTACTACTTTAATTTCCTCAACATCTCGTTAAGGAAAAACGGAAACTTCTCTCGAATCTGCAAACTGTGCACGATCCAATTCTTATACTCACTGACCGGGACCTACGGTTTAACGCTTAACGGCTTCAAACGCTTAATACATTTTAAAGAAATGTTTTTACATGACTTAGAAATGCAGATTTTTTGAACCTCTTTTTTAGTTTGTCGCACTTTTAAATTGAATAGATAATAGAAAGAAATAATGTTCCAATGCTTCTGTTTCCCTGCCCTTCTGGATGTTTAGATAAACCAACTGAATATAGGTCTTTGGATCCCCTTGGACTGGCTCTAAATTTACGCAGATTTTAAAACTAATGTCATATTTGAATTTGTGTGTTAAGTTCATTGTTTTTGGTCCAATCGGTTATTCATATATGGGGAAGCTACAGGGTGGGCGATTTTAAATTTGAATCGTCTTAAAAAAGTACTTATAATTTTTTCACGTTTTTGTTTTTATTGGAAAGGTTGAACTTTGTCATTTGATAATGGAACAGAATGTCATACATACGAGTATGACTACTACAACTGGCTCGGCAGTATCTCATCCGATCAACCCAATTTTTGAGTACATTTTGTATTGTTTCAGTTCGAATCTTTTTAAAGGCAACATCGATTTTGTGTCTCAATGCTTCAATTGTCTTTGGATGCTTTGCGTAACATTTATCCTTTATGAGTACCCACAGAAAGTAATCTAAAGGGCTCAAATCACAGCTTCGAGTCGGACAATTGACATCACAACTTCGGCTGATCTTTCGATTTTCAAAAACAGTGCGTAAAATGTCGATGGTTGCGTTGACGTTCACCGTTGGTATTACCGGTGGCTTATTACTCATTTCCGAAAAAAATGGCCCAACAATACCGCCAGCTCAAAAGCCACTCGTTGTGGATGCATTGGCTTCACAATAGTCAGGTGTGGGTTCTCTGAACCCTATATTCAGTAACTTTGATTTGATATAATATGTGGCTTCTAGATCTGATAATATTAAATCGAATGAACAAATGTGTGGTAGTTATATCTAAATCTGAACCGGTTATCTTTAATTTTAAAAGCGCCCGCAATTTACCAAAAAATAAGTAAAAAAGTTCAAGTCTGTCCCTACTCCACGCTGCATTTAAGAGGAATAACCACCTCTGTCTAGAGGTAATAATTTGTCGCTCATAACGTTCATACAAAATTTGACCGAGATCGGGTATAATTTGTGGCTTTTAGAGCTGAAGGACCTCAAATCGGGATGTGTGAGGGCTATTCAAAAACTTGAACCAATATGTTCCAATGTTATAGGACATGGGTGTGGGTCGCTCGTAACGCTTCAATATGATATGCAATATGTCTCACAAACCGTTAATTTACTGTCTCTCATAAGGTACCATGCAATGGGCGTGATCGGGTGCAATTTGTGGCTTCGTGAGCTGCGGGACTTCAAATAGAAAGGTACCTTTGTGTGGGAGCTATTCGAAACCGTTGACCAATATGATCCAATTTTACCAGAGATGGGTGATGGTCACATGTCATACTCTGTTTAAAGTTTGGTGGAAATGGTATGTAATATGTGTCATTTGTAATTCCTGAAATCGTAAAAACCGTTGTACGTTATCAAAACATGGACAAATGTGGATTCATTTTTAATTGGGTTTGTCCTCAAACTTGAAGAATGTACCTTGTTTTATTGAAATCGGTTCATAACAGCGACCTTAGAATCTTAGAGGTGCAAAAACACTAAGTGTTGCCTGGCGCCATTTGATATTTCCATTGGAAAGTTTGAGATAGAGGCATCCTTGGGCATTTCTTCCACCAGCATACATTCGATATTGCATTAACACCTGGCCGTAAAAAAGGTTTGTTCTCGTTGGAGTCCGCACAGTTTAACAATAGCTCAAAGGAAGGTTCGTGTCGATTGGTGCAAAGAAATTTTGAAAAAATACGATCGCGGTGCTTCGAAAGACGTTTATAAGATCGTCACAGGTGACGAATCATGGTTCTATGCGTTTGAGCCCGAAACAAAACAGCAATCGACCGTGTGGGTCTTCGAAGACGAGCGAAAGTTGTACGTGGAAGAAGCACTTCGAGCACATGGTCGCTTGTTTCTTCGGCAAACTGGTCATGTGGCGACTGTTCCGCTTGAGCTACGTAGGAGGTCAATTGTGAGTGGTACACTATAATTTGTTTGCCTGAAGTCTTCGGAGAAATTCGAAAAACAAACAAGAGAAGACGAATCATTGTGCTCCATGACAATGCGAGCTCTCACACGTCGACTCAAACCCGCGCCTTTTTGACCGGTCAATACGTCGAATTGATGGTTCATCCGCCGTACAGCCCTGACTTGTCACCCAATGATTTCATAAATATTGACATATCTCTCCCATCCATTCGGACGGGTCAAAATTTACACCCTTATACTTATAATATTCTTACTCGAAATAAGTGGCTCAACCACCTGGAATGCTGTTGTTCCATGCTTAATGTGCTCGACTATCAGACAAGTGATCCGATTCTAAACTCGTGTTGGAACATCTAAATTCTTTTAATAGGTGATTCTCCATCTCTAAAATGACAGACTAAAGATTTTTACCTGATAAAACTGTTCAACTGAGCTGTTCTATCGTCTAATGTAGTAAATCTTAATTTTTTTGTTTGACTCTCTTTTTTTATTAAAATAATAAAATAAAACATTTTTACTTGAACTTTGGGACGTGAACGTGAACTTGGACATGTAAGACTACATAGTTATGATGCAACAATAGCAGTTCTTCAAATTAACCAGCTGAACCGTACAATGACATAAATACAACATTTGAATGGTTTAGTCTGCAGACGATATCGCCGTACGTACGTGATCGTCTCATGGTTGCATGCTTTGCAATTAAACTGTTCCAATAAATTATGGTGGATATTAACTCATTCCTAGACGTTTGCACGAGAGTGTGTGCGTGTAAATCGTTGGCATTTAACATTTTAATCATAGTGATATGGGATGTATTTCGCAGGTTGGTGCAAAACAAGAAATGCCATAAAAATTGAATAAAATTCATAATTAAAGTTATTAAAACGTCCCACGGCTATGTCAATAATAATTAATGACATTTATTCGTTACGATATTTAATTAATTTGAATAAAACACCGGCAACGACGAACGAGGATGGCAAAGGCAGAAGCAACCGCAGCAACAGCTCCATCTGCGGCAACAACAAATAAGTTGACCTCTGTATCTAACAGCTTGTAAAAACCGATGATCAGCCAGAGCCATTCATTCAGATAAACATGCGATAAGATATGGATGGAGATACTCCCGAATACAACTACACGCACGCACGTAGGTAGTTCGGTCGGTTGGTTGATCACATTGAATCCAAGAATGAATGATACCAGCAGCAATCGCCAAGCCACTAATTTACCTTTGACGCTGGTTTGGTTGAACATCGTCGCACAGTGTGGCGAAACAAAGCATTTATTTATAAAATATCGCACATACTCAACAAAGTTGAAAAATTTTATTTCATTAAGTCTTGTTACAAGAAAAGAAATTTAAAGTCATAAAACAAGAGGACAATTCGTAAAAACGGCCGAGCCGAAGCATTTACACGCTTCACCACCTTATTATTGGGACCCTACGGACTATTGTCAAATCGTAAAATTATTGCCATATTTAGATTCGTGTGTACATTGCGTTGTCCCTTGTTGAAGGGGTCTATTTTTTGTATACCTAGGTATTGTAAATCCGGATCCAAAATTTAGACAAATCTTAAAAGTTAATGAATGAGTTATTTGTAACATTTCAATCTGAACACATAGATGGCAAAATTGGATTCACAAAATTTGATTTAAAAGTTAAACCTAGTAACGCCAAGGGATTGGCAAGAAAGCTGATAAATAAGGCGTACGAACGAGTGGGTATTTAAAAATTAAAAAACTTAAGCACTTCATCATCTATAGGTACAATAAATTAAGTGTAAAAAACAGTCACGATATAAATGGATCCAATTTGATTAAAAATAAATTTTTATTAAATTATTTATATTTCTTAATTTAATTATTTCTTAATTTAATTATTATTAAAAATATTAAAGTCGCATCCCACTACGAGACCATAAGGCTCTTAAAGGAGAACGCCTAAATTTTCTTTTGAGCAAAAAAATTGCTGTTTTTGGAAAAAAGTAAAAATGAAATTTGATTTTGCAGAAAAAAGTGAACATTTTTTTAATTTATTCTAAAATGCTTGAATAAATCTTAAACTATCTTAAACACTCTGGACACATTTTGCTAGGAACAATAGGTAATTTTGCTAGGAACAATAGGTCTGCAAAAAATCATATGTTAGGCCGACATGTCAAAATTCGATCCCCTCTAACTTAGAGAGTCCTTGACCGATTTCGTTCAAAGTTTGGGTTCAAACTACTATCTAATATAACTAACTTTAGTGCAAGTTTCATCTCGATCGGAAGACATCGATTTCACACATAGGGTCGCATATAAGCATTTTAAGGCACTACAAACGGAATGCCAAGCTCATACATTTACTCGATCCTATGGTGGAGAGTATAGAAACTAATCATTTTAAGGCACTACAAACGGAATGCCAAGCTCATACATTTACTCGATCCTATGGTGGAGAGTATAGAAACTAATCTGAGTGAGTGATATGTGATATGCTATGACCCTCGTTCGATTATAATGTTATGTACCCTATAAATATTTCCTTGCTAAATGTAACAAAAGTTGGCGAAATTTTTTACCTCTTTACCGGTGTGTTGGAATAAAAGGGAAAAATAAACCCCATTAGTTTGCACGCATTTCTTATGGTTCTTGGTAAACTTAAAAATCGAATATTTTAAAAATATTTGTCTATTGCAAAACTTTTAGGCTAAATGTGATTAGTTATATAACAAGGGTAGACAAAGGGTATATCCTTTGTCAGGAAAACGGGCAAAATACAAAAAAGAGAACTTTTTATCAATTCAACAGACAAAAACGGGGAAACCCATATTAAAAAAGCAGAATGGTGGGTCGAAACAGCTGGAAGAGAGAAAAACAATATGGTTTAGAAAACAGAATAGGGGATAAAAAGTGACAAATCAGTCAAAATATAAAATGTGGGAAAAATTCATATTTAATGAACAGAATGAACTGAAAAATATAAATGGGGATAAACAGTGATATAAAGGGCCAAAATGGATAAAATATCAAAAACAAAATTAAATCAATAAAATAGAGTAGAAAATATAAATGAGAAAAATAGGTATAAAACGGGCCAAACAAAACGGGCGAAATATTAAAATACAAAAAAAACGATATTAAATTAACAGGATGACATGGAACATAGAAATGGCGGTAAAATGGGCCAAAAAGGGTAAAATATTAATACTAAATCAACAAAAAGGTGTATAAAATAGAAATGGGGATAAAAGAGGACCGAAACGGACAAAATATATGAAATTAGGAAAAGAATATCAAAACAACATACAGGAAAAAACGGAGAATAAAAGTTATTAAAATGCTCAAGGTAATATGTAATCTGCTTAGATCCTGTACGATTCTATTATCGTCATTTTGGCTGGACATTCGAAAATGACGATTTTTTGATGGAAATTCGAAAATGGCGATTTGACGATTTAAGCACCTTAAATGACGATTGGAAGTATGGCAGCTTCCCCCTAAGTAAAGGGTGTTTTTTAAACGTGTGGTTTACAATGTGGTCATAGTTTGTTCGGAGTTAGAGTAGAAACAGAACACTGAGGCTGCGGCGACGGAATACGGTGCGGCAAGAGAATGCGAATTAAATGACGTCGTGTGCGGCAACGGGGTTTGTTGCCCTTTCACAGCTGTTTTTATGTATTATTTGGCCTTGTGTGATTTTGAAAAAAAAATATTTTTTTTTCAAATAAAACCAAACTTACTTTGAAATGCATACTTGTAAATTGTATGAACAATCAAAATGTTTTACTTTTACTATAATTTTCTCGTTTTGGTCCTTTGTTTTTTACGTTTAGCTTTCCCGCAAATACTTTAAAAATATTTGATTCTTCTTCTTACTGCAAATATGCACAAAAACAATTAGCCCATACATGACAACACATAGAGGGAGGCAGTAGCAAAAATTGAGAGCTCAAGAAAATCCGTAGAGAAAATAGAAATAGATTTAATAAAGTGCGGTTTTGCCTCTCAATTTTCTATATAAATTTGACAACCGCTACCGCAGCCGCAGTGTTGTGTTTCTACTCTTAGTCTTTTTGACAGCTGTCACTTTATTTATGCTCAGTTTGGTTTTCCATTTCCTAATGGATAGACTTATCCGGAACAACGTTTGCAAATCGTATTGAATGGGCCCAAAACTAGATGTCCACCGATCCTGATTTTTACAAGAACATTTTGTTCAGCGATGAAGCTTACTTTCACTGGTTGGTGTGCTCTATGGACAAAGGGAATCATTAGTCCATATTTCTTCAAAAATGAAGCAGTCAATGGGGAACGCTATAGAGCTATGATTAATGACTTTTTCGTGCCTGAATTGGAGGATGTTGATGTGGACGACGTTTGGTTCCCACAAAACGGCGCTCCATGCCATACAGCCAACGAAACAATCCATTTATTAAAGGAAACTTTTGGTGAGCGCATTATCTCGCGTCGTGGGCCTGTGGCATGGCCTCCAAGATCGACCGATTTAACACTATTTTTGTGGAGTTATGTGAAGTTTGTCTTCACAGATTAGTCCGACACGATTGGAGCCTTGGAATACTCGGCGCGTTATTGGTAACATACGGCCCCAAATGCTGTAAAAAGTCGTCGAAAATTGGGCTTCTCGGCTGGAATTTATTCGAGCCAGCCGCGGCGACCACTTGCCCGAAATCATTTTTAAAATATAATGGCAAAACTTTATCTTTATAGTAAAGCTAAATTTTTGGCCATATCATTAAATTATATGCGTTTTATTTCTTCTTGAAACCACACGTCTGAAGAAAACACCCTTTACATATTCTTTAATTCAAAAGATTTAATTGATATGTTCAACTCTGATATATATTAAACTGATAATACTTGAGAGGACTTTGAAATGAAAATAAAAAAAAACAGAAAATATACTCGTACACCAAAAATAAAGTTTTAAAATAATTAATTATTTAAATTGAAATTTACTTTGAAAATTCAAAATATAAATATGTAAATGTATATGACCTCTTTATTTTAGTTTTTTTTTGTTTAAATGTATACAACAAGTTACATAAATTATCAAATGTTTTTATAAAACAATTTAATGTTCTTGAATCGTATTTAAAACTGATGGACTTTTTACCAAAAACTTTCGTGAGATAAATGGAGCTCCTGATGGAAGCTCACATCCAAGGATGTAGGGTGTCGCAGTTAAACAATCCTACTCACGACAAGCAGTAATGGCTAAATCAGTCGTTTAAGGGGTATAAACCGGCAGGTCCAAGAATCAATAGAGACTAGAATGTCACGACTCCCAAACATCATTTCACTTCGTCAGCCTGACATACGGAGAATTTAACTTTATCAGCCTGATCTCACATACGGATTATTTGTTGCGAGTAATATTTATCCCAAAAGATAGTAAAACAAACCATAACACACAAAAAAGACTATAGGCCTTGAGACGTAAGGAGAGCAACTCCATTAGGGGGTGTATATCACCCATACTCGTAAATCTTGTATTAAATAAAATCGTGACAGATGTCGAGGAAAAGGGCTACAAAATTGTTGCATATACCGACAATATTGTACTACTAGTAAGAGACAAATTTCAATCGTCTGTCAGTGTAATCATACTCGTAGAACGGCCATTGAAATTCATATCGAAAAGAGCAACGAATAAGATTTTAGGAGTTACACATACTAAAACAGAGCTAAATATGCTCATTTTATTAAAATTTGGTATAGTGAGCGTCAAAGCTCAGAATAAAATCTATATGCACTTACATTAAATTAAAACCTTCGCCTAAATACGGTTTGATAAGGTCTCACTATCCTGCTGGACGGTTTAACGTGACATAATGGTAACAGAAATGGCTGACCATTGTGTCAGCCATTTTAAAACTGAGTGCTAAGATAAATAAATTGCTTTACATTTTTCCTAACAAAATTCAAATTCTGCAATGAAATGAGCTTTTTAAATTTTGAAGATTTTTTGACTGATTTTTTTGGTTTTGAGGAATGGTTTTGACGGTTTTAGCTCTCCAATATGACGATTTGCGCCCAAACTTTTTTGCGACTGAGAAGTTTTTTTTTGTGGTTTGGAAACACTGTCCACCGTTTGCCATCGGTCGAATCAAAGACGCAGAAAAGTAAAACGAACCAAAAAAAATGTGAAAAGAAATTTCAGTTGCACAGCCACACAAACAGCGATTATGGGTGTTCGTTCATACCTACTACATACGTCCATATGTATGCATACATGTGTGTGTATGTGAGTACAGTAATAACAAGCTATAAATTATAATTAATTAATAATGAATTAGAAGAAGACAACGAAAATGTTTATTTATTTATTTATATGCATTTTAAATAGCCCATCTTTGATTAGGATCGCACGCTAATCTTCGTCAACAGATTCGCTTTTCGAATTTATTTACGGGTATGCGAATATTGAAGATACTTTTGCGGTACGCGATTTCAGGTAGCACTCACTAGCGCTAAAAGCGAAGACAAACGAGTTGATTACGTGTCACTGCAAATCGAATAAAATATAGATGCCAAACCATAAAATGTGTCAAGAAAGACATAAACATTTCAGTAGGAACATTAAAGTCGGTCAAGACCAACCATCTGACACCGTACGCTAGCCGGGGCACTTAATTCGCTATAGCCATTTAGATAAATTTCACGAACTTTCAGAGCACATATTGTGCATGATTGAAAATGTATTTTTACCTGAAATGTTGTGGTAACACTAAGTATTTGAAGAGGCGTACATGTAACATCCACATTTTCTATTATTTTGCCCCTATGTTCACAGTTGAATGATCTCTTGAGGCGTAGTCATGTGTTATGTGAACATATAAATGCCGATTAATATTTTTAAAGCTATGCCTACAAATTTCAGATTACAAATTACTTAAAATATCTTAAGTAATTTGTGAATAAGTGAGCATGAGGGTGTTTCAGTCGGAAACGGATAAACCGAAAGTTTAACTGGGGTTTTTTTCAAAAGCCTTGTGTTTTTACAAGAGTTTTTTTTAAATGGATAAAAGATTCGTTTACCCAGCCATTATTCGAATTTAAAAAAAAAACTTAAAAAATAAAATAATTTATTTTACGCATTATGAGGTAGCAATATTGTAGCGTATATATAATTACTTGATAGCAATTACTTATATATATAAATTTCCCAGCGGTTGGATCAGTCTTTGTGTGGAGAAATTCTGTTGTTTGTTTTTCACGGGCAGGCAGATGCCCGTCTGCTGGAGCTTTGCCTATACTTGAGTTTTAGAAATCGTACCGTGTGCGAGTACTTGCAACGCCATATATGGTGCTGAGACATAGGTTGGCCGTTTGAATTACTCTACCTGGGTAAGTTGATTTCATGATAGGACCTATAGCGTTTGCCTTGTTCGTTTTCTATACTCTCAATTAGGGCACCAGTGCACGGAGATTTTCTGCAACCCACCATCACTTTAACTAATTGCGGAAGGAATCATTTTTATTGTTCGTCCTGGGGATAATTTATTTTAGGAAGTTTTAATTTCTTTGTTGAAATGTACAAATCCCTTTGAAAGTAAAATAGGTCTTTGAAAGGTTTTTGTGAATTAGGAAGTTTTACGCTACACATCGCACCACGATGACAGATAATTACCGATAAAGCGTTCTCCTAAGCGTATTGCATGACTAAGTCCTCATGTCAGAAACATTATTGACCCGTATCAGTTCCATATACCACAGAGGAGAGGAGACAAATCAAATTTAATTTTTTAAAGCATAAACAAAAATATTTGATTTTTCATCTTCGCTGACCTACTTTTCCTCCCCAGTCGATAAACAGCAGCAAACCTAATCTATTTAGAATCCTCCGAATCAGGTCCAATAATACCAAATAAAGCATTAATAAAAAAATTAGCTTGTGGATTAATTCATCCATTTAAGAGAATAAAAACAAATGATCATAACATCTATAGACATTATCTTTACTGTCTTGATTATGTTATACTTATAAGTATATATGTAAGTAAGTATAATAGTTCTTTCCAATTCAATAATAACACTGTTCAACACGAAATTTGCGATAGAAGGTTTGATACTCAACCTATGTTGATTTGGGGCTGCTGATCACGAATCTGGCCTCCGATTTGCCATTTTAGAAGATACTACTCATACATGAAACGGAGAAGGAGAAATTTGCCTCTTTAATGATATGCAGCGCTTTGGACGCGGATTTGAATACGCCGCTTAAATTAATTTTTGTAGCGAAATTTTTGTAGAGTTTTTGTTTATATCTTCAACAATTCTTCTCCGAAATCAAACAACAATAATTCAACAATTTTTCTCCGAATATCGTTGAAAAGGTACATTTTTTCTTAAACACTTTTCTCAAGTTTTTGAACATCGGTCCTTTATTAATAAAACCGAAAATAACGGTTTATGTAAACATCTCCTAAACTATAGCGAATCTAGAAAATCGAAGGAAAGATTCGTGATCAGCAGAACAAATTATTGTTGCCATGACCATAAATTTTCACTGATTTCAAGAACAAGATCTTTATTAAAACCATATGTCACAAAAAGAGGGTTTCGGTCATTGAGTGTCCAAAATATTTCTGTTTCTGTTCACTGAACTGAAAGATATTCGCCAGCACTCAGTTACATACAGCTTGCGTTAGACTTATCGGGCAGCTGAAATGACATACTCCGGTTGAAGCACTAAAAAAAGTTACGAAAGTCTTTTGTATTGTCGACTCAATGACGCATGTATAGGATCGCAGAGCTCGGGAGATATTTTTATGCTGTCTACTTAAAACAATTTCATTAGTAACACCTCCCACATATGTCATAAAAAACAACAGGTTAGTAGCCAGTCCTTCATTCCGAAATATATGGTACGTCCTTTTTCGTCAATCCGAAAATGTTCTGTGCAAGTTTGCGCTCGCTCTCAAACTACTATTTTTTCCAAAATTATAATTTCGTGTTTGTCTTTTTTCTCAAAGAGTTTTGCTACGATAACAGGCAGACAGTTAAAGAACATAGTTTTTTGAGAATACCCTGGCATTAAAATTCCCAATGTCATACCACAAACTGTAGAATTCGTCTTTTTTCAAGTATTATGGTACATTCTTGTTAAAAGACGAAAACTTAGAACTTGTTGCATTTCTGAAAGTGACTAGATACCACTTTTACTTTTGCCTTGCGTGGCTTTGCAAACCCTAATTACTTATATGTACTTACCATTTGGTATCTGTGATTCATTGAATTAAATTATTGGTGGTTTTAGCAATAGGACAGCCACAGAAATGATTTAACCATAACTGGTAAAATGTAATATTTATGCGAGTATTGCAATGATCATTTAATGTTATTATTGAATAATAATTGCAATTAAAAGACACTCTGCTTGGCGTGGCATCGGCATGCTGGCGCAACGTATCTTAATTCAATTTTACCATAATCATGTTTGTTCTGGCGTCGTAACATGCCCTCGACATGCCAACCTAATGGATTTGTTTTATTTTATATGGATCTTCTTCAACATTCAATACACATTTAGGTGTATGTGTATACATTTCGTTTTCATTTTGGTATGCTCTTCGTAATCTGTCCGAGACGGCAAAAGAAATAAACATTCAGCGTTCAATGTCCAGCGTGTATGTGAACGGTGGTCTTAAATGGCAAGTTTGTTTCCTAAGTCTTTCGTTTTGTCAATGGCATTCACTTTGCCCGACGTTTGTGTGAGTGTGTGTGTGCGTGTGATTGTTGGTAGCTTCGCTGCCGGTGTGTTCCCATCGAGGAACAACAACAACAACAATGTTCATATAAAAAATTTCTCATAAATGTTTATGTTAACACAAAAGTGTGGGCATTATAACAGCGACACTCTCCGATCAGGCGAACTTAGGAACCCACGGCAAGGCACATTAACGTCCCACCGTCGACTGCAGCACGGACATACCGGCCAACGAGCACGATGAAAAATTATATGCTGCCCCTTGCCATCATGTTGTTAATTTTTATATTTTATACCTCGGCCTGGTGTTGTCTGCGTCCGATAAGGAACGGACGGAAAGATGCGTCCACCATTCCCATTTGCCGTTGGTCCGCGCGCTGCTATGGCCGTATTGTCCTTTTCGTAAAAATTAATGAAGTCTTATTTTATGCATTGCCGTCCATACATATGTACGCTTGCTCGCGCGCTCCTTCCTGCTTAGTGTGGCACGGTGATATGGGGAAATATTTGTTGTCCTTTGTTGGCCATTTAGTTTTTCTTGTTAAGATAAAGCCAAAATGACATATTGGCGCCAGGTTTGCGAGTTTTTTCTTATTTATTGTGCATTGTTCCATCATCCATTGAAAGAGAATTTTCCTATCGGAGTTCCAATTTTCCATAAAAGGCTCCAAAATGTCATAGATATATAACTCAGCAAAATATTCGTGTGTATGCGCCTGTGTGAGTAAGTTTGTATGTGTGCTCTTTCCCCTCTTAGTGGGAAAACAAAGCGGATTGGCCTCAAAATTCAGTGATGACGAATAATTATTGATTGAGTCCAATCATAATTTGATCCCATCAACTTTAATAGCAATTCAACACAAACTAATTTCCTTTCGTTTATGCATGTAATTAATCCACCTGTGTGTGTGTGTGCTGCATGTATGTTCGGCCATTAGTGGCAACACTTTTCATTCTCGTTGACCGCTGACTGACTGACAGACTGGCTAACTGAACAAGTGATTGAGTATCGGCCGAGCTGTTAGCATGGTTAACATTTATGCATCTTGTTGCTGCTGCTGTTTTAATGGTCTCTGCCTGTCTCTCGCGGAGTTACTGCATGTTGTGGCGAAGGGCAGGGAAGGTCAGGATGATATTGCGGCATTTAATGAAACTAAATTCAATTACCGACAACACGAAATTCCATTAATAAAATTATAGTCATTATAAGCCAAGTAAATTCGAATCAAATTAACACAGGTTGCAACCGATTCATACACATCCAAAGTGGCACAGTGTGATGCCGCGGCATTGACTGTCTTAGGAAAGGATAGTAGCTATGCCCACATTTCACGCTCTAAAGCGGTAAGTGTCCCCTGAGAGTACTAATCAAATTTCGCAGAAACACAAAGATGTTTAAAAAGGAATGAAATAAATGGAGACTGTAATTGTATAAAAATTAAAAACATTGTGATACGCTCTAGTGGATATAATCTTTTATTATACGCCGTTCAGTCTCCACCGGCAGATCTTATTTTTCATGAAGTCATTAGCGAAACATTCCATACACGTTCGCACTTTCATCAACTTCCCGCGAGGAGCACATGGGGAACGTATTCCAAACCTATATGCTGTGCAAGATACCACTCCACTCCCTGGTCATTTTACATCAGCCGGTGTGGATATTTCTAAAAAAAACTCCGCAAAGTAAAGAAAGCATAGCTGTCGAAGCTTTCGAAAAGGATCCAAAAATGTCTACGTATACTGAGAAGAAAAATACCTTATACAAGGTTAACTTAACCATAAATAAACATGATTTGGAGTCTACGTTATATAAGGTTAATTTGAACATTTTGTTGTTGACTGATGTTTAACAATAATAATAGGTAATTTAACTATTCTATGGTTGCATTTTTTAACCATGAAAATTGTTAATTTTAAAATAATTATTGTTGTTTAAACAATGCATTGTTGAGTTTTTGAACCATTCAAATTGTTATTATTAAAATAATTATTGTTGTTTTAACAATGCATTGTTTTTAACCATGAATATTTTAAGTATTAAAATTACATAGTTAATGTATTGACACAATACATGTTCAATTTAACAATGAAACTGTTAATAAAAATAGTTAATAATATTAACAGTTTCATTGATTAGTTATCAATTTCATTGAGGATTGTTATAGAAATCATTTTTATTGTTAAGTTTACTAACTATTTGTTACTTCTTTTAACCAGAAATATAGTTACTGTTACAATTTTTAATATTAAATTAACCTAATAATTATGTTCTTGTTTTGTTTACATTTATTCGGTCTTACTTCATTATTATGACTTGAACAGTTTTTAATTCTGGTTTGAGACGCTTTTGTTGCTTCTTTAGCAGAATAAACTAAAACTTTGTTGAAATGTATTGGCTACGGTTGCCAGGCAGGCTGTACAGCTGTTTCTTCACCCGCCACTGTTTTTCTTCAGCAGTCTTTGCAACGATTACTTCGGCTACAAATCAAATGACTTATACGGGAGTCCCATTATGATTAATGAGAATTACCCTTTGCGTATAGTCTTCGAAATGTGCGAAAAGCAATCTTCATAGCGCAATATTATTGTATCATAGCCCAAGATTGTACAGCTAGCATTTGCATTTGGTGAGGGGAGTCGCAACTGTTGCAACTTCGTGTAACTTAATTCTGAACTTCCTACAACACAAAGCAGATGAAAAACTTCGATACACCAGAGCCGAATGATCTTTAAGTTTTTGTTTATGTCGCACAATTTTCAGACTCTCTCTTTAAAAATCCAACCTTATAGAATGTCAACTCTACTATTTTGTATGTACATTTGACCCTATAGTACATATACTCGTAGTATACTTATAGTATAACGTACTTTTGTCTTCGTTATCAAACATTTACCATGAAAAATTTAACCAGACACACGGTTAAAAAAATCATTGTATTTTCGGCTCAGTATAGTGACGTTCACCACTGTTGCGCAACGTCATGGAGTATTACTTAATAGGTTATTTTTGGTAACATCTCACTAAAGGGGTTCTCATTCGTTTGGAGAGAGCCTGGCCTTATAAAAATCGGTTTTACTTTCAACAATTGCAGCAAAGCTTTCTGAAGAGGGTTGTCACCGACCCGAAATCATGATAAAAGCAGTGTGCAGCCACGAAAATCAATGTCACTTTGCCATTTTGTTAAAAAACTTGTCTTCTATTTAAATATAGAAGCAAGAGGCCTTGAGCCGGTTAATCCCTGTTCAATGTGTAAAAGCAACAGGCCGAAATAAAAACAAACGAGCTAAACGTAGAGGTATATTTTTAAGTCTTGTAGATGTTTCGTTCCTCATGTACCAAGGGTCACCGGTAATCAGCCGCAATGTCTTTGATTGGACTCTTTGGATTTTGTCGAGAATGCTCGAGCTTGCTTTGTCCCATAGCTGAGCACCGTACAACCTGTTGTATAGCAGGACCTGGTATACGAGGCTAAGTTTGGAGTTCGAGCTAATGAGCCAGTGCAGTTGATGGATCTCAAGTTTTAGTTGAGTCTTCTTGGCTTCGATATGACTTCTCCAAGTGAGTCGTCGATACAATTGGATTCCCAGGCATGTAACATTATCAGATTGAGAAAAAAGGATATTGTTTAGTTTCAATGTCGGACAAATGCTAAAATCCAGTGTGAAAGATACCTGCGTGCATTTAGCCTCATTGACTTTTATTCTCCAGTCAAAGAGCCAAACTTCTATTCGTCTGAGATGAACACCTAGATGCAATATCCCGCTTTTTAAGTGAGGCCATTATAGCGGTATCGTCGGCAAAAGTAGATGTTAGTATGTTTGGGCTGGTATGGATATCTGCCGTAAACAAAGGGTAAAGGGTAGGCTACAGGATGTATTTTCTAAAGAAGATTATTTTTTCATATTTACTTTTCATTGAATCTTTAGTTAAATATGAAAATTGTTCTAAGTGCGTGTATTCAAATCTGAAGATTCGTTCTTACAACTAAAAAACGTAAAAATCTAAAAGATATTTAGCACATTTTTGTATTTGGTATACGAATCTAATTTTTTACGGTATACGAGTATTAGATATGCCACCTTTCTTAGACTGCTTTCAACTTACAGCAACTCTCGAGCAGAAATATTTCAATGGAAACGTAGTTTCTCGACTACTTCTTAGCTTTATCGTTGGCAGTAGCAATATTGAGATCCTTTAAAATGTTAGCGTTTCGAATGTACCCAGGTGCATTGATAATTTGCCATAGGAAGAAACCTTAAGCTGAATTCCATATGTCCATAAGGACTTAATCACAATATAATAAATAAATATTTTTTATTCTAGTGCAAGGCGTCGCGACGATCTATTAGAGTTGGATAGACTTTATCTTAATCTGTGTCAATTTGGAGTCAATATGACACTAACAACACGATCGTAGTTCAAATGAAATAGCTGTGATATATCTCTTAAAAAACTTGTGTGTATTTTTTTGGATGTACTTGGGTGATTTTTGTAGAAGTGCGTCGTGTCAGACCTTGTCAAATGCTTCAGAAATACCGATGATAAGGGCAGAACAGTATTGTCTATTTCCATGTGCCTTTCTTATGACGGATTTAATACGACGTACTTGCTCAATGGTGCTATGGCTCTTACGAAACCCAAATTAATGGCCAGGTACTACGCGTATTTTAGTTCTACTTATTAGAAGCATAATTTCCATTAACAGAATTTTCTCAAACATTTCTGAAAGTATCGATAGCAGCTTTATCAGGCTGTACAATTTAACTTGAGTAATATTGGCTTTGGAGTCATGACAACTTCCGACTTCTTCCATGGTGTTGATATTTACGCAGGATGTCTTTAAAAAAATAATATGGATGTTAGAGTAGAATACGGTAACTCTTTAAAAATTCTTATGGTAATACATCCCAACCGCAGATTTTTTCGCATCATGGTCTTTACGAGTAACAGATTCCAGGGTAGTTTTAAGTCTCAACCTAATTGGACATGGGTTTAAACCTGGGCTTGCTGGGCTGGAAGACATAAATTCTAACCTTCAGACACAACCTGACATAAGATGGTAGTGGCGCAAAAACCGAAGTCGGACTATCAAAGATAATGCCATAAGTTTGCTAACTCAGCACTGTAAATATGATTAACTTTTTAGTGCGAGGTCCATTTTAGCTAAACTGCAACAATCAATGTTGACTGTTTAGGACGGTTTATGGTACAGCGGCTGCATATGACCTTATTTTTACCTTAATAACGGGTGATATTAACGAATTTTCCGTGGTTTTCGATTTTTCAAGCTTTGGTACCACAAAACTGCACAGGATGCAGAGCTCTCCTGGGCCTAAAAGTAGTGATAGTGTATACTCTTCGCAAATAATTTGTCCTAGGCTACGTAACTACAGCCTTGTTCATCCTTCAGCCAGCCTAGCGTGTTGCCATAACAAGGATCTGGATCATGAGTTATTCCTTAAACAAAACTAGAGTTCTGAACTTTACGAACAAAAATATCGCAAACAGGTCGATGAATGACTCTGAAGGTACTGTGCCGTTCATTACGAGGTTTAAGCCCAATTAATCAAACGTGTGATCGATACCAGTTAATAAACCATTTAGAACAAATAAATGCAAATCCTGCCAACCAGTACTTCCGAGATCATCTTTGGATCCTTTTCTTTAGCTGCCATCGCGACATCATCCGTGTATGTAATTCTCTTTTACCTAGATTTCACCTTGGCCTTAATCAATGTATTGATGCTAAGATTCCAGAGCAGCGGAGAGTGTTTGTGGTGTTTCACGTACTGCCAACTTTGAAACATTTGATGCGTCTAGAGTTTTCAACAATAATAATATTGGATCGAGTGTCAAAAATTGATTGGACAGACCGCTTGAAGCACCTTAAAGGAAATTATTGGAATGCTGCGAGATCCATACTTTATGGCATAAATATTGCTTCAAAATAAAGTCAGCATAAATTTGAAATCTGTCTATTTGCTTTATACTAGTCATTTAAGCCTTGCTCCGATTGGAGCTGTATAAAAACCAGAAGAATGTGCCTGCGTCTAAAGAAATAAATTTCCACAATACGAGTACAATTGAAGAAATAATGGCGATTATTTCAATTTAAGCAACGGAAACAAGCAAAATTCCATTGTATCAAGTGATACTATGGGGCTTCCATCTAATTTGCTTTGAAACAACAACAGCAAACGCTACTACAGGGTGTCCGCCGGGAAGGTAACCTACAGGGTGTCCGTCGGGAAGGTATACTACTTTGTTTCTTTATAATTTTTGTTTATTGATAAATATTTTATATAATGTATGGAATACTTAGTAGGGACATAAATACAGTTACACACGTTTCGGTGTTCGAACAGAGCGTGAGCGGCCCGACTGGTGGTGGTCTTTTACATCTCTAGTCTCCTCAAACAGTTTTATGCATCGGTAGACGAACATGCGGCTAATCCCTAGTGGCCGGAGCGTTTGGAAATGTAGCTTTGTTTCATTTCACACTTGAAAAGCGCTATAACAACGATACGGTTCTCATTATCTTTTAAAATCCCGTTACAGACTAACGCTGTTGAGATTAGCTGTCAAAACTCATGTGACATTAACGGGGTATGTTCAGTTCTACTATTGAAATGGGTGTGTTAAATGTTGTAACAGTATTTATGTCCCTACTTAGTACAATACGAGTATCAGATAATTAAATGCGAGCCCTTTTGAGCACATTTTTCATCACATTCACCACCAATCTTGCAGTACGTTGTGGTCTATGCTAAGGTCTACGATATCAGCTACAGACCCTATTTCTTCGAAATCATTCACTACACGATAAATAGTGTGTTATGTTGGCACGTTGTTTTTCCCAAAACTTTCACGTAACTTTCTCATCGTCACAGTAATCGATGATTGATTTTGATAAAATATTTTTTCATAATAAATTTGCACGTCTCTACTTCACGACTGCCAAATATGAACTGTCAAGACTAATGTTTACCGAAATGCCGGCAAAACAAAGTAGTATACCTTTTAGGCTGACTCCCTGTATTTGTCGCTGTTAGCAGTTTAGCAATTATTAATCATTACTTACTTGTAATGGGTGCCCCATCTAGTGGTTTCTTTGTGAATGATAAGTTTCTTTGACAGTGACAGCAATGTCACGTTTAAAATCATAACAGAAAGTCAGTATCAAGGAAAGTCAGTCATCTTCGTGGAACGAAATAAATAGCTCTAAGCTTAAACAGGATTGAAAAATAATGGAGAATTATTTTTTATAGCTCGCTGTGACCAATATTGTTGCATACAATTTGGAATTCACATTGACATTTTTTTACCTTGAAGTAGCAATATGGAAACGCATAGCTCCTCTTTTATGTTACACCAACAATAACCTCGTAGGATGAGAAAAGTATTTCCACAGGTCTTTTGAAAAATATTATCTCTTGAAACATTAAATTCCTTTAAATAGAAAACTTTACCAGGTGTGTATCTGTCGCCTCAGATGTGATACAAATATGTACTGTACTTTATTTAAAAATAAGACAATTCTATTACAAACTCATTCTTTTCATTTAAATTCTACGATATTAAGGCGAAGCTCTCTTGTGTTGACATACTTAATTCGCAAAATATTCCATTAAGAAATAAAGAGGGAAATGATATTAAATTAGTGATCTAAACTTGATATGATTCGTATACTCAAGGGTCGGATTAGACCATCATTCGTGGTTCTGTTGAAAGCATGATAGCAGTCGAACGAAAAAGCCTGGAAATCATGCGCTGTTTAAGATTATAAACGGGCGAAATCGGTGTTGGGGAAAAACAATTTTTCATTAAGGAAACTTGAGGTATCTCGGGAGAAAGTGAGTATTTACTTAACAAATTATAATATTTTCATTTTACTAGGGTTAAAAGGGGTAGTTGCTTGACTTTTTAGCTCAATCAAACGTCCCGCGTGGCCAAATCGGGTGATCAACAGTCAATATGGACATATGCGTATTCAAATTAAACCAAAGTTTGCTACGAATCCAAATAAAGAGTAATTTTGAAGTTTCGATATAAATAAGGGATAGACGCATGTGCCGAAAAGTCCAAAAAACGGACCAACTTTTTCGGCTTAGTACTCAGCTCAAGACTGTGTGGCAAGTAAAAACTTGGTTCGGCATATTATTGATTTATTCGAAAGAGCAAACATTCCCAAGGAACACAATTTCATTCATGTGGCTGCAAATCAACTGAATTTTCCAAGACCTTTGTGACTCATGATTGGTTTCCTTGGTAGTCGCCTTAAGAGCCTGTATCAGTAATGTTGGCATAACATCATTAGTTCGCGGTACTTTATCAATAAAAATGCCTGCCGAAGCTGTGACATCTTCGAGATCCCTAAGTATTGCGCGACAATATCGATTGTGGCATGTGCAGTGCAAAATGGCGCGTCAACCTGCTTATACCATAGATCGCCCAAGTCCATGTATTTAATCTCCGGAGAAAAAGAATACCGTAAATCGCGCCTTTGTAGTGCTGACCGTTAACTGAAGTTGCGTTTCCAGCAAAAGTTGCAAAGAAAAATGGGCAAATGATGCCACTCCTAAGTCCTCACCAAACTGTCACTACCTCAGGATGCATTGGCTTCTCGACAACCACGTGCGTTGTTTTTGATCTCCGCATGCTAATGTTTTGCATGCTAACATTGCCGTTTCATAAACACAGAGAAAAAATCAGTTGCAAAACGGTCCGAACTACAAAAATTCATTTGGATAAACCGAATTTCTGGTGCAATAACTAACATTCCATAGTATTGATGGTAACATGGTTCGAGATATCATATGATGGTTCCTACAACCATATCACGGTATTTACTGCCAATTACACAGCTATACAAACCAAATTCAGTTTAACCCTTGATTGCGACAACTGGCGGTTATGGCAACCAACCAATTGTGATGTACATGTTAATTTGGTTCCAATAATTGCTGGTGACAGCAGATTAGCTCTTTGTAGTGACCAAACACTGTTTAGTTGGCTGCTAACATAGTATTAGTTATTTCAACATCAACATATAAAACCTATAATATTTTATCGGTTCTAGTCACAACAATATCTTTGTTTACGACGAAAATATATTTCGATTTATAACAACATAAACAGTGTTTAGACAATTTAAGTTTCTTGGGTTAGACGGTTATTGCTTCGAAACGATACTGCCATAAAAATAAAAAAAAAATATATTTTCCAGAATATTGAAACAGGCTTCACTGTAATTTAGCGACATTGCTCTGTCTTCTTCAGAATTTTTGTCAGATAGATAGACCAAAAAAAAAAATTGTTATATATCTTAATTAACTCTTTTCCGATTGGGGCATCACTGCAATGTTTATCAAAACATCTATTCAAAGACGTATTTTTTCTGATAAAAAAGTACTTATAAGCAAAAATCTATAACAACAACCAATACATGTACAAATTCAGTTCCAATTATCACCTCAGTCTGTTAGGATTACACTAAGCATTGGAGGGACCAGTAGCGGCAAAGGGGTGAGATTGTTTACTGAGCTTACATACTGACATTTGTTTTTGTTCTCTGGTTGGCGTAATGGTAAAGAAATTTAACATACATTTCGCCAACATACGTGGCCTGCGTACGAATTTTTTCGCTGTGTTCTCCCACATTCATTACCATAGGCCTGATGTTCTAGCTCTTTGTGAGACCCAGGTGCGTGAGGATTCTGATCCACAGGATTTTTACGTCCCTGGGTATCACACCCTACCTCTTTTTATTTCTCACAGAGGACTTGTGGTATATGTACGTAACGATATAGTGTTTCAGAGCCAGCAACACTTATGCTCACAAGATCCAGAATTTAACTCCCTTTGGGTTAAGTTCAGGATCGGAACACACGTACTTCATTTCGGGTTTATATACAGAAGCCCAAACTCGGAAAGGGAGGCTTCCCTTAACGGCTTCGACGCCCTTTCCGATTCTATAACGAAAGTTCTGGAGAGTTATCCGGACAGTGAAATCGTCGTTGCTGGTGATTTCAATGTCCACAATTCCGCCTGGCTTTCGCATTCGAGCCAAACAACTCCGGAGGGCCAATACGTCGAGCTCTTCGCCGCGCAAAATGACTTGACGCAACTAGTGAATGAACCGACACATATTCCGTGTGTAGAAGGGCACCATCACAATATTCTTGACCTTTACTTAACTTCACACCCTGAAAAGTACGAAGTTAATGTCCTTCCACCTCTTGGTAATTCTGATCACTGCATTGTTTCAGCATCCTTTTCGTATTCCGCCCTTCGTGTCACTTCGATACCAGCCCCAAAGCGAACAGTTTTTATCTACGAAAAGGCACGTTGGGCTGAGCTCAACCACTTTTTTCAGCATTTTAATTGGAAACTGTGCTTTCTCGACAACGACGTAAATGCTGCTGCTGAAATGATCCAAAATATAATTTTATTTGGAATGAAGACATTTATTCCAAATAAAGTTATGTCGGCTAAACCAGCCAAAAACGGTTGGTTTAACCAGGCATGCAGGGATGCTGTCAGATCTAAAGAGGAGGCGTTCAGAAATTGGCGCCTAAACAAAA
Source organism: Hydrotaea diabolus (assembly GCA_963513945.1). NCBI lineage: Eukaryota > Metazoa > Arthropoda > Insecta > Diptera > Muscidae > Hydrotaea > Hydrotaea diabolus. The sequence continues at coordinate 110,771,539 of OY740717.1, forward strand.
ACGCCAATACTGAACTACTGCGGAAACAGGCAAGAACTTCGTGTGCCAGAGTGCTTAGGCGTGAAAAATTTCTACACGAACAACGTCTACGCACAAAGGTTCTTGCTTCCCCCAGGGGAAGTAAGAGCTTTTGGTCGTTTGTAAGAAGAGTAAAGGATAGTTCATCATCTATCCCAACTCTTGTTAAAGACGATCAGGCATTCACTGACCCGGTTGATAAAGCTAACCTATTGGCTGAAATGTTCGCAGGAAATTCTTCCTTGCCGGAAAGCAATCAACCACTCCCCGTGATCGAAAACATATCTAGTTCCATGCCTCAGATATTTTTTCGAACACGTGGGGTTAAAAGGGTTCTTGCAAATCTCGACGTAAATAAGTCCCCGGGCCCGGATGGTATTTCGGCACTTGTCCTGTGTAAGTGCTCCTCGACGCTAGCCCGTCCATTACGCAACCTCTTCAACCTTGCTTATCGTGCGGGAGTCTTCCCAGCGTGTTGGAAGGTTGCGAACGTCCAACCAATCCCTAAAAAGGGTGAAGCCAATAATCCTGCAAATTATCGGCCAATCGCGATTTGCTCCGCGCTCTCTAAGGTAATGGAGAGCATGGTTAACCACCATCTTGTGAGGTATCTAGAGTCCAACTGCTTGCTTAATGATCGACAGTATGGCTTCCGTAGAAATCGCTCTACGGGAGACCTGATGGCTTTCTTGACGGAGCGCTGGAGTCGGTCTAGCCACCAGTTTGGTGAGAGTAAGGTTGTGGCTCTGGATATCTCCAAGGCCTTTGATAGCGTCTGGCACGGTGCACTCTTGTCAAAGCTGATGGCTTTTGGCGTCGGTGATACTTTCGCTCGTTTTATATCGAGCTTTCTTAGAGATCGCACTATAAGAGTTGTTGTAGATGGGTTCTCATCCAATAAACATAGGCTTACTGCAGGAGTACCACAGGGCTCTGTCCTTTCTCCCTCTTTATTTTTAATTTTCATTGATGATCTGTTGGGTCAGACCGTAAATCCAATCTACTCCTTTGCGGATGACAGTAACCTATGTCATTCATATTCATTCGACCGTAGGCCGAGTCTTCAAGATATTGAAGACAAAAGGCGAATTATGGATGAGACACTTGGCCGGGATTTACTGGCCATTTCCGAATGGGGTCGAGTGAATAGAGTAGATTTTAATGCGCGTAAGACACAGTGCTGCTTGTTGTCTCACAAGCGATTCGCTGACCCAACAATATCGTCAATTTCTATCGATGGTACGGATATTGAACAATCAGAAGCTCTTGATGTTCTGGGCATGAAAATACAATGTGACGCTCGTTGGGCGAGACATGTATTCGAAGTGTCGAAAGAAGCACTCAAGTGCATAGGCTTCTTAAAGCGGTGCAAGAAATATTTCACTCCTTCTGATCTTTACAATATCTATACAACTTACATCAGGCCGAAGATGGAATACAATTCCCATATATGGGCAGGTGCTTCAAAATCATCCTTAGAGCTACTTGACCGTGTTCAAAGGAGAGCGATGGTGCTGATAGGTGACAGTAGGGTATCCAACTCTATTGTTTCCCTTGATCATCGTCGGAATGTGGGTTGCGTGACGCTGTTCTATCGTTACTTTCATGGTGTGTGTTCATCAGACATCCGTCGCCTTATTCCTGACGTGAGGATGTTCGGCAGGGATACGCGACTTTCTAGGAATTCACACCCGTTTGTTATCGATTGGCCAGTTGACCGCACTATACACTACAGATCAAATTCGTTTTTCGCTCGTACAGTCCGTATGTGGAATCGACTTCCGGCAAATGTGTTTCCCACTAATTGCGACATCCAGAAGTTCAAGACAAGTGTCAATAAACATTACTCCCTCTTTCCCCCCTCCGATCCTTTACTTTCCACTCGCCAACGCAATGCACCGCATGTATAGGGGGCATCCCCTGAGTGTTGGTTATTTTAAAAAAAAAAAAAAAAAAATGTTTTCTTCAACCGAAAGTGTCATTTCCCTCTACTGAAAATGCTGTCTTCCCCATCAACATTTAATTGTAACGATGGAATTCATAGATAGTACGTAATTTTGTTGTGGCAACAAATCTGTTCTCTGTGTGTAGGGAAAGTTGATTTTTCAAGCAGAATGCCCATTTCGAGCTCTTAGGCCCAAACAATAACAAATGGACAATAAAAATCCAAAAAAAAATCAGTTTAAAATTGCATGGATCTATACAAATTACGTTGCAAGAAAAGAATTTCCGTTGCCATAACTGAATGTTTAAAACGTTATAACTAGATATTCTATTCAACATATCGCTCGATGACAAATACGATCAATGTATTGTGCACAGAACCAATAGATCGGTTACACCAAATCAATGCCCAAAAGTATTTACTTTCACCAGTACTCACCATTTGTTGTGGTAACCAATAGTATTTCAGAAAATAACCAATTATTGGCGATAATGACTTAAAGTTTATAATAACAAAACAATGTGTTGTTTGTTGAAAAAAACTTTTTTCTTGGTTATAATCTAGGCTTTTTTTAAAAAAAAATTTTTTAATATTCATAACTTTGAGCATTTTGAAATAAAGTGCATGTAGTGGGAGAAGTAATATAAAAATCTTTCTCCCAAGAGAACGTTGCAAATTACACAAATCTGAGCTAGAATTTGATAATGTCTTCTTTTCGATTTTTCTTATAGAAATTAATACTCGTATTTATAAAACCAGGTAAATGTTCCTTTCCCTTGCCTAATGTTTAATGGGTCGAATAGTCGTAAGTTAAAAGCAAATAATATAACAATTGTAATAGTAAAAACACTTTCTTTATTATTCAGTTCAAAAATTGTCATTGTCCTTTTAAAAAATTCTGTGTAAAAACGGACCCAAAGTTAAAAAATTACAAAAAATTTAAAAAAAATGAGTTTACAGAAAAATACACAGTTTTTTTTCAGTGTGATTTTTAAAGTGTATACACCATTCGAAAGGCCGCAGTTTCTTCTTTCCAAATCAGCCGAAAAACTTAAAACCAATTTACTGGCATATAAGTGCGTAAGATCCAAAAAAACCGGTTTTTACCCGTAACTCCAGTTTTGGGAGGTGTTTGGGAAATTTCAAAACCGGTTTCTTGTTGTACTCAGCAAGATCTACAAAAAAATGAATACTATTTCCCAGGTATTTTTTCACTGTCACACTGTGTTTTAGGTCATGCAAACATATCTAGGCGATCGGCAAAAAAAAATCGGTGTTGCTGTTACTAAAAACTCCACTTCAGAGATTTTTGCAAAATATCAATCAAAAACTGGTCCCTTATCTTTAAGGAAATATATTTTGAAAAGAAATTTTTTTATACACACTTTATGGTAAAATGGTGAAACAATCCATAAGTAATTCGAAATAATTCCATAATTACTTATACTACTTCGACTGATGCATGCAATTATCAGGCGATTGCATACTTATTTAATTATTATAAAACAATAATAAGTAATTAAGTCATTAAGATTGAGTTGTATCGGTGCCCCGCGCTGTTTATCTTTGACAATTGGAACACGTTTATGAAAACTTCATTTAATTTCTATTCTAATTGAAATCAATAGATAATCAATGACAGGTTTTCCATCGGAAACAACTTTATAGCCGATGTCAGGTGTTAATTACAATCAATTAGCCTTTTCCCCTTTCGCTAATTTATTGTGTGTTTGCGACAAAAACTCACACAGTGTCTATTGAAATTAAAATAAAGTTCAGAGATCAGAGCTGTCGCTTATAGACGGGATGCAAAAAAGTAAAATAATAGCATTTGTGATGACGAGGCGAAAGGTACGTTATACTTTTTGATATCTCTAGGCTTGTATCAACTTTGGTTGGGAATATAGATTATAAGACAAACAGATGAATAATAATCTGTGTTCCCTAATCTATCTTAAAAATGTGTTGTGAATCTGTACAGAAACCCCAAATGAGAACCTCTCTCTTTTGGGCTGTGTAAGGCAGAGGACTTCACTGTGATGTCGTCTCCTTATAGCTAGGCAAGGAACACGTTTTATTTACAAACGTGGGCATATCAATAATTCCGTGACTTTTCGCAGCTTTTTTTTGCAAAAAAAATATTTTTATATAAGAATATTATATAAAAATATATTATATAAGTATATTTTTACATAATCTCCTTTAATACACTAGGGCCAAAGTTTTCCAATTTTTGTATCCCTTCCAAAAAATAGCATTCTTCTAGGTACATAAAATAGGCATATCAAGGCAATCAATAATTTCGTCGTTAAAGCTGAATCATTTTTCACCGATCCAATTCTTTAGGTTTAAAAATAGGAAGTAGTCACTGGGGGCTAAACCCGGAGAATATAGCGGATGAGGTACCAATTCGTAGCTCAATACATGCAATATTGCTATTAAGACTACACACGTGTGCACCCGTGCATTATCTTGAAGAAAAATAACTTTTTTGTGGCCATATGGAGTGTTTTTTTTGTTTTAAACCTCATTAAATCGGTCGATTAAGTTGGCATAATATTCGCCGTTTATTGTTGTTCCCTTTTGAAGGTACTCAATGTGGATTATCCCGCGTGCATCTTAATAAAACTGTTGGACGACAAAGTCATCTTATCCTTGTTCGGAGCCGGTTCACCCGGAGAAACCCATTGTATAGACTGCTGCTTGGTCTACGGAGTGTTGTAATGGATTCATGTTTTATCCAAAGTTACAAAACGTCGCAAAAACCTATTCAAATTGTGGTTCAACAACACCAAACAATCCTTTGAAGTTGTCACATGATTGTGTTTATGGTTAGTTGAGAGCAAACGCGGCAGACAGCTTTCTTGAGCCCTGAACTGATCATGTAAAATCGAAACCACACTGCCATATGAAATGTGTATGACATCAAAAATCTCAGGCACTCTTACTCTTAGATCGTGCAACACCATTTCGTGGAATTTTTCGACATTTTCAGGTGTAGCGACATTTGTACTTGTGCGACCACAACGAAAGTCGGTAAAATACTTTTTACCATTGAAATTGATGCAGAGTCCCCATAGCTTATGCTTGGTTTGATTGTCGGTTGCTTTCCGCAAAAAATAATGTTTAATGAGCACTCGAAATTTACTTTTTTCCATTTTTGACAAAATCCACGAGGTTGTAAAAACACAAACTAAATGACGGAACTCTCTTAAAATTTGACAGTAGTCTATTCACAGATGGTTCTTGATGGGAGCAGTGTTGCATTTCATACAACTACGAGGGAAGTTGAAAAACTTCACAGAATTATTGATATGACCTCGTATATCAGGGTGATTAAAAAATGTTGCCAGCAGAGTATTTCATTTTTTTGAGGAATTTGGCTCCAAATTTGAGTAGCAATACTGGATGCAAAAACTATTTTCTCGCTACTTTTGCAATAAATGGGTACTCGCTTTTCATAGTTCTCCATATAAGTCTTGAATTATTTTTGTTTTTGCCATCATTTTGACCTTTATCGCGCCTAGTGATTACGCGCTTGTCAAGGAATCCCCAAATACCATCCTCTTCGTTGGCAGTAACCGAAAATATCTTTGGCCATGATGTGACCGAAGTAAATGGGTATTAATAGTCAATGGAGAATTCTGATTTCGTTGTTTATCAGTTCGCCTTAAATAAAATAAAAATAAACTTGTTATCCAGTTGAATATAATTTAAGTGCTAGTATACTTACCGACTCTAGATGAATCTAGAACATTTATAAAAGCATACGTTGCCACTACAATAAAATCAAACTTTTAAGTATTTCACAATCGACGAAAAATAAAATAAAAGCGCATAATAAATTTAAGCATTACGCATTGTTTATGACAACTAGAAATATTTAAAGTTATAATAAAAAAGTTTGCTGCCAATCTGAATGCAAAATTTCCTTTCGCTAAAAAGCTTTTGAAAAGTTTCACAATTGATGGTACGAGTAGAAATCCAATTGATATTATTTTTAATAATATTCCATCATGATACGAGTATGCCTTGCCAAAAGCCTTTTCAACTTCAAGATTAAAAGCTACTGTACACGTCCGATTTTCTGTCTAATGACTCGTTCAATTATCTTGCCTAAATCTTACAATAGAGAAATAAGTCGTTGATTATTTATTTTGATATTGTCCCTAACTTTTTGAATCCGGACTACTTTTGAACTATTAAATGCCTATTAGTCTATTATTACAAAGATCTTCATGTATTCAAAAGCTTCTACTGTTAGTTTCTTAAGCTAATAATTTGAGATTTAGAGGTCCTCTGCCGATTTAATGCTGCAAAATTTATCTCCGAATGTGGTTATAGTACCAGGAAGTACTGCTGTTACATCCATTTTCTAGTCTCTATATTTGTAGCATCTCAATTTGGTACTCATCCTGAATATATTGACAAACTTTAACTTTAAATTTTGACCCATTTACCAAAATTTTTCTTATTGCACCTTGTTTCTATCGCCAATAATATTAAATATTTTTATAAGCCCAAGGTCCTGGATGGATTTGATTAAGTCTATTATATAATAAATTGGATTGATCCATTTCAATTTGATCTTTTCAGATCTTTTTGCCAATTGTATATAATTTTCCAAAGTTTCTTTACCATTAACGATAAATCAATTTTCCACCTTTAAATTCAACTTTCTATGAATGCGCCCCTGTAACAAAATCTTTGGATGACTTAAATTTTTGAATGAAGTAGTCCAACTCTGAACTCTGGAGGTGAATCATCGAGAAGAGTACTACTTATATCAGTCCTAGATGTAGCCCAATCAGTGTTTTAAAATAAAACACATTTCGCTGGATTTTTTAGAAGTAGATCAAAGCGGAAGTGTTGATATTCTGTAGTTAACATCTAAATTGTCAATTAAGTTTAAACATACTAAGAAGTGATCTTATTGTGATGAACCATTAGGGAATATTGGACATGAATCAAATATTCTTCTGATAGCAAGAGATGCAATTTGATAAAACAACGCCGAACAATAAAAATAAATTAGCATTATTTTTATCTCATTTTCAATGATTTTTTTCTTGTTAGACAGCGTTCCAAAATCACCAACTTCAAATGAGTGTAAAAAAAAATCTCGCACTGAATTAAAAAAAAACCCTTCAAGGTTTTGTTATGGATAATATCAACTTTCATTTGCAATTGATTTCATCCCATTCGCATTTTGGTTGTTGCACTGTGTAATCTAATAATGTGTCTTTAGCTAAAAAGAATAGCATTTCGTATTCCTCGTTTATATACTCGCATAGATTTATTTTTTCCAGTTTAAATATTTGAAAATATTTCCATTTTGAAACACAACCGTTCAATGTCGAAACTATAGTTTTTAGCAAATACAATATAAATAAGCCACTCCCTTTCCCACACCTTCCACACGCACGGTACTATCCGAGCGTAGATATGAATTCAGATTACCTTATTCCTAATACATTAAGCAGCTTTTATTCAGTCAACCCTTTACGAGATTTGGATAAAATCGGTACTCTTCAAACAATGGAGGAAGAAAAATTTAAACTCCATGGGTGAGGATACATGAAAGTCGGCTCAACCGACTGAAACTTTTTTATACTGGATTTATTATTTTATGCCACTTGTAACACTTTGCAACATTAACTGAAGATTTTAAAAGATCCCATGTCCACAATCATAACTATAAACAAGTCAAAGAGGCATAAATGGGGGTGGCCGGCAAAGGGATACCCTACACCGCAGTGCTATTTAGAAGATTCCACGTCTCTGCCTGAAGCTTTAGATTGATTAGGTTACCTTTGCAAGGTTGCTTTTAGGGCGGGAGGACCTCAAATCGGAAAGAGCCTTTGCATGGTGGCTATACATGGTTAGACATATATGGACCAGTGCTTATTATTGGCACCATAAACAATTTGAGCATGATGGGGTTTTATTTGTGGCTTCTAGAGCTACATCACCTCAAATCAGGAGGAACCTTTGTGTGAAAGCTGTTCGAAAACATGGAGAGATCTTGTCGGCAGTACTCATATATGATGTTAAGGTGCCGTTCTACACCAATGGCGAAATGTTCGTCTACCAGACCGGGATGTGTTTGCTTTAACTTCGCTGACTTACATTTCCTTCCCTCTATGAAAAACAACAACAAACGCGATCTTATGAGCTTGTGAAGTAATTCTCTGGTGGAAATACTTATAATGTACTCATATAGTCCACGCTCTGTGTGACATTTTGTCGAAATCAGGTGATATGTGAGGCTTTTGGAATTGTAGGTTCGGAAATCGGGAAAACCTACGAATGATATGAAAACATGCCCTGATGTGGACCAATTTCAATAGGGTTCGTCGTTTGCCCAAACTGGGAGAATGTACCAAGTTCATCGAAATCGATTTATAATTGTGACCTGTAATTTGCCTTCACCGACTTCTCTCAGCGGAATCAGTTATTCTGAATCCATTGTTATACCTAACACGGGGTCTATATCCTTACCTAAAAAATCAGCACTACACTGAAAAAAGGTGTGTAAATTTGATGCATTTGCATATCGATTTAATGAATCTGGACATAATTTTCCAACTTACGGCACTACTTGAAGTATATCTTTTACCAGTATTACTTCGATTTCTTACACCAGTTTAATGAACATTGTACATCAATGTAATGAAAATTGTACATTAATTTGAAGACAATTGTACATAATTTTAAAGAAAGTTGTGCATGAATTTAATGAAATGAAAAGGTAAACATGAACTGAGATAGACGAATTTCAGCACGGTGCGTATTTTTTGCTCGTAACATACCATGCGAAATATGCGCAAGATGGCAGTTATTTTGTGGGTTTTAAGCTCAAAAAGGGGGGTTTTTCGAAAATTTACGTCAATAAGGTCGCAGCAGAGTCGCTCATAATGCTCTATGCGAAATTTGAGAAGAATACGATTTTGTGTGACTTCTAGAGCTGCATTGATTAAAATCGCAAAGGATCTCTCTATTTTATTAAATCATGGACTTATATGGACCAGTTGTAAACGAGTTTGTCTTTAGCCCAATACTGATCAATTTGCAAACTTTCGTCATGATCTTTTCATATTTTCGACTTGTATTTTGATTACAACGATAGATCAATCGAATGTGATATCAATTCTAAGTCGATCGTCGTGGGGTTAATTTTTAATATTTATAACCGGATTCTGCAGTCGAAGGATAGAGTAGTTTAGAACGATGCAGTAGAAACGCTAGAGTCGGATTTTTCAAAACTTCACAGCCATCGGGTTAAATAAGACCAGAAACGTATCACACACCAAACATGACTAAGTGATTTTGTTTTTCTCGGATCACCTCTACTTTACACATGTATCTAAGTGCATTATAAAAGTTGCTTAATTAATTGTGATTGATAATGGAAAATGTATTGCAATTAAGAATTGTTAGCAAATAATTATTTCATTAATGGCTCTCGGAGATCGAATAGATAAGTTCAGAAACAATTGTGAGCCACTCTGTAATTATGCAAATATTGTTAATACTCATTCATTGTGGTGCAAACGGCGGAGAGCAGAAAACCTTCCTATGCCACCGGAAACATGAATGGAAGTATAAGTTACGGAGCGATTCGCAGTTGACATCGAGTAAAGGTAATGACAAAAACGTTCCTTTTGCAAAACTTAAGTGCATTTCGCACATTTAGCGTAACCAGCCATTGAAGTCAATGTTCGGTAATTCGGCGCAGAAACACAAAAAACAGGGTTGGTGTAAATCAACACAACACCCGTGCAGCTTCGAACGGGTCATTCAGACGAAAATTTTGCTGCTGTAGAACTAAGCGAGAACATTAATTCGTAGTCGAATTAATGTTCTCGTAATGGACCGAACTGTATGACCATGGACCATAGGCGATTTTTACTGATCGGTACAGGATCGCGATCGAGATTTCAGAGATGAGAGAAAACGAGGTCAAATGACCGCCGAAATCTTCTAATTTGACACTATATTGGTTAAGCTGTTATGGGGCAGGTCCAATAATACAAAATAAACCATTATTAAAAATAAAATTAAAATGTATGCTTTGTCGAAATCACAACTTTAACCTAAGTGCAGAAACAAAAGTCAAAGGCAATCGAGCAACACACCGCTAACTTGATTTTTTTGGCGGTATCATTACAGAATCGGTTCCAAAGCTAATTCGCCTGCGGTGACTGTCGTAGAGGGTTTAATGCTATGTTGCCTTGTTAGAATAAATACACAGAAAAAACGATGTTAAGTTCAGTCGTCACTCAAAAAATGGATTACATCCTATTGTTGAGCAGATAACAAACAAATCCCCCACAATAACTTGCTCAATCTATTTCCACAAGCAATTTGGTATTAGGCGTGTTTCCTATAGTTTCAAATGCTAAGGATGCTTGCATCGTCTTCAACTTTGAGTCTGTTTTGAACTCTCGGACTGGGGCATTTATCTCCATTTGACTGACATGTTCAAATCGGCGCAATTGTTGCATTTTGATGTACACAGCTTATATAACTCACGGGTTGCCCGACAGTTCGTTCTGTTCTATGTCAATGTCTATGTCAATCTGATGTCTATGTCAGCTGAATATGCGAGGAGGATGTGACCCTTGATATTGACTGTGCCCTTTTTTATAACCTTTGCATTATCCAAAATGTTTTTCATTTAGATATTGAAGAAGCTGCATGATTAGCAGGCACCCCGCCTGAGACTTTTCGTTTAGGAGATAGAGTTGGAGAGGTCACCATTTGAACAGAGGATTTGGCGCCAATTAATGCCCTTCGTGAGAGATGTCTAAGTTTTGGATGAAATGCTTCTTCTTAACAATATCTTAAAAAACATCACTTCAGTAACGACAAATTCTCGGTTTATTTGGTCACTTTTGTTTGAACACGATCACAATAACACCAAAAAATAAAAAAATAACACACAGAAAACTTTAAATTCACACACTTTAAACCGTTTGTAAATTAATCAAAATTTAATTGTGAAAATTCCTTAATAAATTTTCGTGTTGTTTTTCAAAAAAACTTTCAGTTTTGTTCTGTTTCATTCTTCGTGGCTCATTCACATTTGCTACTTTTCTACGATATTGAGAGCTTTTAAGAGTTTCTCTCCCATGTCTGCTACTTATTGTGTGGTTTTTAACATTTCGTAAAAGATAGGGTATTGTCTCCCTTTTATTGAACTAGGAATAGTAGTCTGAGGTTCCAATTATTCAGACTTTGATATATTCCAAACTAGCTGATGCACACGCTTTATTAGCTCGTCTCCACCGGCCATATACAGCACTGTCGACATTCCGTCGGCTCCGGCGACTTTCTGTCGCATTCAAAATTAATACGCACTCGTATTTAAAATATGCAATAAAAATGCTTGTCTTCTTAAAGTGTTGTAAAAATAACTAATTCTAAATTTCTTGTCGTGGCTAAGAAGTGAGTGCCATTTTAGAGAATAAGGCCCAATATTTAACGACAACCGTGTCAATTGGTAAATGGTCTTAACGCACCTCCATATTCGGCAAAGTGAATTTTGCACTTTGACGCCCTCTGCATTTTCGATCCGCAAAATAGTCGTATTTAAATATTTCGACAGTGAAAACTCTATACAGAATTGAACTACATACATTCATGGACGATATGACGCTGCTTTCATGGACATTTTGTAACTTTTAAAAGTTCCATAATGTCATTTGTTTTCATAATGGTTTTTATGAAATTGTCATTTTTGATTAACAGAGAAAACCGGGGAAGAAATCATTTAAATCTACATACAAAATCATTAAATAATATTCAAAGAAGCGCTAAAAAATATACATACGAGTAAAATATTGACAAAATCATCTTTGTTGAAATCTTTGTAATAATATGATCAGCTGAATTTTATTCGAATCTGTAGCCAGGGGCCTTTGTCGGTGTTCAACTGAAATTTGTTTAATCTCTTGGTATATCCATATTTACGATTAAACAAAGTCCATGAACCAGTCCATCTAGTGCTACTCGTAGAATCAAAGTACAGGTCGGAACTTTTAAGCGATCCCAATGAAATCTTGATCATTAGCAGCATTGCCTCTATAAAAACGTTTCTCCAATTTAAAGTCCTGCATCTCTAGAAACCACTTATCTAATTCGACCTTGCTTATACAGGGTGGAGCGCGGAAATTGCTTATTTGGGAATGATATAAAAAAAAATTGTGAACCTCAAAAAAATGTATTTTATATTTTTATTTTATCGAGCAATAAGGAAATTTTTAAATTACATGGTTTTGAGTAGTGTATCTTTAAGTATGAACTCTAACAAGCATTTCGACAATTATTCCGACAATTTCTGCCTCAATATTGTTAATTAGGTCTTCGAAGGTGTTGGGACTGTGGATATACACCTTCGACTTCAGGTAGTCCCAAAGGAAAAAATCGCATGAGGCTAAGTCTAGTGAGTGTGCTGGTCAGATCACAACACCCCTCAAAACGATTAGCCATACAGAAAACATTTGCCTCAAACCATTCATGGTAACCCTCGCTGTGTGTGCAGTGGCACCATCCTGTTTGAACCATGTATCCTCTAATTGCATTGCCTCAAGAGCCGGCTGAAAAAGTCTGGAAATGCCAAGAGCAAGTGATTGCTTCCAAGCAGAGCGTTTCGGAGATTGCAGTACTGCTGCTCTTACTCTATCGATGTTTTGTAGTGTTGTGATACTTTTCTCAGGTCCCCTTCATACACATGACACAATCCCTGCTGTTCCCAATAAAATTACGCAATTTACAATTAATTGCCGCCCAGCAACACGTCAGCGTGGGGGAACAGCGAATCGTAAACGAAAAACACGCTGCACTGCGCATTTGAAAAATACGCTTCAATACAAAATGACCTCTCCTCAAGTGTCCAATGCTAATGACATATAAGCAACGCACACTTTCCACTCTCTTCGACCAACAGTGCAGCCACAGTCAGCAGTGCAAAAAAAAATAACCGCGCTCCACCCTGTATATACGAGTATATAAAAAATGTTTGCGTTAATGACTGCCTGATCATTGACCAGACTAAACGGCTAAAGCAAGAATCATGAATTTTAGCTGTTAGTTGTAGGTTCCGATGTAGCGATCGTTTAGAAGGGATTAATGGCACTCGACGGTTTGAAAACAAAATTTAAAACGACAGAAAAGGAAAGGGAAACTTGTTCCAAGACAACAGTGGCTAACATTAGTCTGAACTGATCAGAGTGGAATGAACATCTTGCAATGGAAATAAACCGGACCATAAATTGGGTAAAAAAGGAAGAACGTGGAAAATAAAGTTAAAAATCAAGGCTAAGGTTAAAAGAAAAAAGAAAGGGGGCATAAAAAGGCTTAAGAGACAAAAATGCGCAAAATGAACTAATCAAACAAATTTAATGAAGAGTTATAATTTAGATAGTGGAATTATGGTTTGATATGAGAGTTTTTCGCTCACAACTTAGCTGGTATTTGGATGACAAAGTACCAATCGAGGTGAAGCTTTTCCATATTCCATTTCCATGTTTAAACCACATAAAAGGGGTTTTCCGATTCCTATTCTGTCGCACCAAAAACCTTAAATCAGTTCCAACTTTGATCAAATTAAGAACATTTTCTTGTAATCGAAAAATACTTTTTCACGGCGAAAATGGTCCATTTCTGAACATTAATTGGTGGCCTATAAAGTATCCTGTTTGATTTAAAACTACCGTTCATGCCACTATATGCAGGTTCAACCCCGGGAAAGAACATCTAAAAATTTTTTACCGGCGGATTGTCACCTTGTACATGCCGGCGACTTTGCGAGTAAGAGATTCTCCTCTAAGCCATGTAAAAACGTCTCTATAAAATACGGCTTAACACAGAAGGTCTCTGTCAGCGAGTATAAGAATTGAATTGTGCACAGCTCACCGATTTGACAGAAGTTCTCCCCTTAGCTTAATGGAATGTGTGTAAGTAAGTGTACCCTACAACACAATGTGGTACAGGGTATTACAACTAAGTGCTGAGGTCTGCAACACCTTAAAGGGATGGAGATAGACCCTATGTAAGTAAAGTGCACCGATTGACTTAGCATCACTATCTGATTCCATTGATCGATGGCCGTCCCTCTGTCAATCCGTTGTAATCAAAGTTCAAATCGCAACCGATATACATCCTTCAAATTAGGGCCAATTATTAAAGTTGGTCCATAATCTAAAATTGAAAAAATCATATGAACGCGATTTTCTCAATTTCAGAAACTTCAGCACCAAAAGCCACGAATAATATTCAATTTTGATCAAATTTCGCACAGAGCATTACAAGTGACTAACACTCCTTTCTATAACCAGTCCAAGTTTTTGAAAGCTCCCACACCTTCCCTATTTGAGGTCCTGCAGATCTAGAAGCCACAAATTATAGCCGACCACGCTAAGATTCAATATGGTGCGATATAAGCGACTAAAAATCTACTCCGACCTTACAAATACTGCAGGAAGAGGTGCTTAATCCTCTAAATGTCACAATGGTGTAGGGTATCTCAAAGTCCGCCACGCTCGACTTTCGTTACTGGTGTTCTTTCTAGACCCATGAAATTTTACACAGCCATTGGAAAAGTAGCCGGAATAGTCGGATTCAATAAACACTCTAACTTACTATCTTGTAATTTCCCTTACAAAGCTTAAAACTGAAACACAGCGTTTTTCACTTTCGAGGTTGCCAACTTAAGGGCCGTATACATCATACCCATTTTGGGTGTGTTCCTCTCGATGTATCTCAAACGTTCTTTATACAGTAAACCCAGTTAAATCTCACTTTAAGCGGCTGCATTTTACCTCGTATATGCCGGAGTCATTATGAGTAAATATTTATTTCTAAGACACAGGCGTTCGAAACCAACCTTAAACAGTAGGTCCCGGCCAGTAAATAAAAGAAGTCTCCCTCTGTTCCTTAATGGGAAGTTGTGGGTATAAATTTAGTAAGCTCAAATGCACTTCAGTTATAGCTGTGTGAAATTTCATGGCTCACACAATAGAAATTGAGATTTTTCTCCCAAATAAGTTTTTTCCAACCACTGTGCGTCATTCTCTGATTACTTACCTCGAAGATGCATGAATGAAACCACTGCCTTTACCCAGCTCATGGGTCTTCTTTGTATCAATGACAATGCTGCCACTCACACAATGCACGTTAAATAGCCGTCCATGCTTCGTGTGGTGCTTCTTTGGCGCCTGGTAATCGCTCACAGCGCACACAAATCCCACAGAAGTGTAGACCGGCCGGTACAGAGACCCATGCATCGGCCATAAGTGATCGCATTTGTATTTAGCATTGCATTAGTGACGAATAAAGTTATCTTAAGCGCATAAACGCCAGCTCTAATGCTGCTAATTGAGCAAAACGTGGAAATGGAATTAAGAAATAAACGGCACTGCTGATTTGCACCGGCTGGCTGCCTGCAGGAATGCCATAAAACAAAAGACTTAAGACACAAACGCTTTGACTGCACTCCAACAAAGTTGAGGGGCGACACGTAGCATCACCCCAACACACACACACATACTCGCCACTTTTCATCAGATTCTTTTGTGAATATCACAAAACTTTTATTGTTTCTTTAGTTTCTCTTTTGTTGTATATAAGAAAAAAGTCTTTGATATTGCAGTAGTTTTCATTGAAAATCTTAATTAAAATAAAAATCAAATTTAATTAAATCCTAGTTCCAAGAAACGCACTTTCAATTAAAGACAAAAGCACAATTTAAACGTATACCATGACTGAACATTATTAATTCTATTTGTTAAAAATTAGTTGCAAAAACTAAGATAATGGATAAACATTACAATTAAATGTCATAAATTAAAATACATACAGCGACGGACATCTATCAAAGGAATATTACGAGTAGAACAAATTAAACTCTAACTATTGCTAGTAAGTACAACTAACTAACTCACTAAGTGGAACCTGTATATAAGCTACATACATACAGATCGGGGGACGTATACTTTAATTACTACAATTACAAAACGACATCAAGTTTTAATCTGGGGGGGGGGGGTGCTTTCTTCAGCACTGCCAATGCACTGGTGTTTTTAGGACGGCTAAGGACAGAGTACGAGTATTCCCCAACCACACGCCGGTTGCGTCCTTCTCTCTAGCGTACAAAATTTGTTAGGTTTACGCCCTGAATGACCAGCATTAGCTAAGCACATCATTGTGGCCATTCTGACGCAACATTTCCAATTTCAGTTCATGCTCACGCGCTTTGAGGCGTAACGCGGCTATCGACGAGGATCGACGATCCTCGGGCGGCGTTCCCGAACGTATGGCATTCGTGGGCTGGGCGGCGGATTGATGCTGGGGCGAGTGGTGCGACATGACAACGTTCGCCTGAGGTACGTTGGGCGGTGGTGGAGCTTGCACAGCCGGCGGCATAGATTGATGCGACAGTGATAGTCCAACTACGGGAGAATGCTGTGAGGGTGCGGTCGTCGGTCCCGACTGCGAGTTGACCGACGAGGGCGAAGTGGGTGGTGAGGCAATCAAGTGATTGGGAGAGTGCAAGTCGGGCGAACCAATAAGCATGGGTGGTTTGGCGGCTATCTGGGGTGGTCGCGGCATTGCGGTCATGTTGGCCAACAAAGACTGGAACGAAGTTGAGGGTGAATACATGGAAGCCATGCCCGGCGGCAGCATGTGAGGCGGAGCTCTGCAAACAAAATTTAGCATTATAAGACGATTCCTGTAAGTAAAAGATGCCTTCCTACCTTTGAAACTGATTGAAATAACCCGTCGGCAGCATGGGTGCTCCGGCCAGATGCGGATAACGGAAGGCCGCAATATTGGCATGGGTATCGAACGGCTTGCGCAGATTGGCAAAGCCCAAGTGCGTGAATGGATTCGGCGGCAGGGCGGAACCGACCACCGTCTGTATGGAACCCGGACCGCTGGGCAAATACGGATTGTAGGGATGTGACTGGGGGCCCACCTTCTCCTGTTTACGCCATTTGGCACGACGATTCTGGAACCAGACCTGCAAGAAAAATCAGAACAAAACAAAAAGCGTGTTTAGCAAAAAAAAAGATTGTTAGGAGGGAAACCGCAAATGAAATGTTGACTAAAACGCTAACAACCAACAGCCAGCAAAAACCATTTGTTATCAAATTGTTATTTAATTATTTTCCATGAATTCAATTAATTTCATTCATTGTGCTGCGACTGTTGCTGTGCTGCGACTGGAGCAACGGCAACTGCGGCCGTGTCCATGCAAGCTCTTGATCTGTAGTTGGACAACTACTGCCGGCGGTAGCATTTTAGTTTGTTTTTTCTCCATAACTATCTTGTGTTTGTCCGCTTTGGGGTTCTTTTCCGCTGTTAATTTTTGTTGCCGTCCCGTTTCGTGTGTGTTTGGCGTTTTTGATTTAATTCGTAATTACAGGTACGTCAGCTTAACTAATTAGTGCTGAGTTGATTTGCAACCGTTTCGAGTTGAAATGCATTGATTAAATTAATTTTGTTGCTACTTTTCGGCTGTGGGTTTGTTTGTTTTTCGCTTGAGCGATAATTCAGTGGCTCGCTACGAATGCCATTCGGACAGAGCGGAGTGTGCGCTTGGATTTGCTTAATTTATATCTTTCGAGGAGATTATCTTAATCTATAGCGCATCGCACAGTTATAGATGGATACATCGAAATGTACATCTGTAGAGATGGACCGACCGAATGTTGCCAAGACGTAAGTATTCACGAACATGTGTGGCTTCTCTTTATTGGAAACATCAATTTTATATTAAAAGCTCATTTCGCCAGCATTTACATACTGACTCATATAATTAGAAATAACAATAAATTATTAAGTCAAAACCGAAACTTAAGTGAAACCGAAACAGTACTTAGGTACAGGGTATTTAAAACTGGGCAATTGTTTGACACATCCATAAAGGAAAGTAAAAACACCAACAACTTGATGATCAAGAAAGTCTGGCAGAAAAACGGGGTGATCATATTTGTATATTTTTCATACCCTACATCTCGAAAGATGTGGGCTAGTTTAAATTGGTCCATATCTGTGTATGTTTTGGTTTAACTCCCATACAACTATCTCTCCCGATTTGGGGTCCTATGTACTACGAGCCGATCACCACAAATTGAACTTATCAACAAATACTTTTCCACACAAAGGCACTTTCCGCTTCCTTTTTTTTTAAAACCACAAATTAAATTCGATCTTGTATGGTATGTGCTTAGCGACTAATAAATACAGATTTTGCTAACATATTGCACGGAACGTGTAAATAGACCAATAACAAATCCCATATTGGTTTATGTTTTCATAGAATGCTGGTACCGATATGGAAATTATTCCCAAAGGTAACTATTCCCCAATTATGAAATTATTAGCAAGAAAACGACTTGCAGTGCAGTTGCTCAGCCTGTTAAGTCAATGCTTTGAATTCAGATAAGTCGTAAAATACTTGTCATAGTCAAATTCATGAGAACATTTCATTGTTTTTGAATACCCAGATGTCCATCGTTGAAGAAGGTTGATTTTTGGGTACCTAGAGCCTGTAGAAACGAAAACGAAGTTTAGACAAATCTCTAAAAATCATTGATTATTTAGGTTCATGGGGAATACCTACACAGTTTCTGATAGGTCATATTTTTGGGAATTAACCACATGGGTCAATTTATGTTATATTCGGGTTCATAACAAAATTTTAGATACATATTTAAAGAGTGCCGATTATTGTCCCATATGTGCCAGTTCGAGTATTTAATTTGCCCACATCTTAAATAGAGGTACTAATTTGGTTTCGTGAGTAAATTTCAATGTTTCTATATGCCCATATGGAATTTTAAGATTTCTAGGACCCAATAACCACAGCCACATACTCGTATACTCGTATGAAGTTAATGTAATTATTTACGTAATTGTGTGCGTACGACTGTCATACAAGTAAGCGCTAGGTATGCTCCGGACAAGAACCTTGAACAATTTTGCAGCTGCAGGCTTCCACCTTGAAAATTTGGGCGACTTAAAGACTAATAGATTTATCTATATCCTTCACAACTTACGGATTTCAGGGGAGGTCCTCTACTTCCTTAATGGCATGTTAAACACGAGTAATTAAATAACGTTAAAGTTGAAATGTTTTTTGGCCTTTTCGGTCCAAGAATCTAACCCAAAACATTAAAAATTCTTTATACTCGACATTCCGGTACGTTTTTTGGGCCCCATGGGCCCCATGAGCCGGAAATCTTAGCAACTACGCCCATTTTAAGATATTTAGTGCGTCCAAATTGACTGTACCCATTTTAAACACTGTCCGTGCACCAGCTAAGCAAATACCCTAAAATTATACATTTTACTTAGGTCCCATTAGTACAAAATTCAAAATATCAATTAAAGGTATAAATATGTAAAGACATCAAAACATTTTGGATGGAATATTTAATTTAACAACCTTTAAAACCTAATAATTTAGAAAATTTTCGTCAAAATGTACCCATTTAATTTTTTTTTGGATTATGGCACTAATTTTTGTATATCTTTAAATGCAATATAAAATATGGCTTTTTAAAACAGAAAAACATTCATGTGTAAAGTAGCGGCAATATTAAACAATAATGATTTATGTGAACCGACAACTGTGCGCTATATTTTTGGCAAGAAAAGCGACTTAGTTAGTTCAGAAGGAGATTTTAATTCAAATTTAAATAATTTTAAATAACCAACTCTCAGCGGATGCCCACTATACATATACATGCCCCCTCTTTCGGAGGTATGCTTGTTGATACTTGCCTTGAACTTCCGGATGTCGTAATTAGTGGGAAACACATTTGCCGGAAGTCGATTTCACACACGGACTGTACGAGCGAAAAACGAATTTGATCTGTTGTGTATAGTGCGGTCAACTGGCCAATCGATAACAAACGGGTGTGTGTTCCTAGAAAGTCGCGTATCCCTGGCGAACATCCTCACGTCAGGAATAAGGCGACGGATGTCTGATAAACACACACCATGAAAGTACCGATAGAACCGCGACACACAACCCACACTCCGACGATTTCCCAGGGAGACAATAGAATTGGATACTGTCACCTATTAGCACCATCGCTCTCATTTGAACACGGTCAAGCTCCAAGGGTGATTTTAAAGCACCTGCCCATATATAAGTATATGTGCCTGATGCAAGTTGTACTATATAGATATTGAAAAGACCACAAGAAGTTGGGATGGAAATATTCGAAGAGCATCATACTATTGTTGGTTATATGGTTGTGGCAGAACAATATTATGATCTTCACAACAAGAGTATGATTCAAATACATCCATACTATGATCCTCGCAACCATACTATAATACGCACAACAATAGTATGATTCACACATAACCATACTATGATCCCCACAGCAATAGTAAGATTTACACTCAACCATACAATGATTTCCACAACCATATTATGATCCTTACAATCAAAATATGTAGAATTATTCACACGCAACCATGTTATGATCCCTGACACCGTAGATCACACACAATTATACTAAAGGTTAAGTTGTCTACAATAGATTAGAATGAGGAACATTTTTTTAAAATACTTCAAACTCAAAATAATAGAAGTGATTTGTTCAACAATAAAAAAAATCAGTTTAAAGAACTAAGGAGTTTTTATTAAAAATATTTCAGTTAAACTAAACCAAAGCAGATTGTTCAAAAAATTTTAATTTTCATATAAAAAGTACTACTCGTATTATTGCATTAGATCCGTAACAATAACATTGTTTTAAAGAGCATATTCAAATACATTTTGATTGCCATAATCATATTATTGTTAACATAAACCCCAAAATACAATACTTTTGTTGCACCAACCATATTTTTCTTGTTGCTACAACCATATTTCCATTTTTTAATTTGGCAATAATAATATTGTTACATTTCAACAATATTAGTATTGCGGCAATCAAACTATCGTCAAAATAAATTCAATAAGCAATACTATGGTTGCGACGAACATACTTTTATTGCAGAGAGCATACTATTGTTGCCGTGACCATTTAGTAACCATATTTTTTCTCTGTGTGTATCAAAAGGTTTTATCATAAAAGTAAATCAGTATTATTGAAACATGCCATTTTGCTGTAAAAATTTTTTAACGATTTTACGTGGCCCCTAATCCGAGAAGAACTTTCATGTTTTATATAACAACATTTTTGGTTTTTTTAAGAAGAAACATAAAAAAGATCCTCTAATTGCCAAACAGGGGTTTTCGTCTAATGGCCTAATATACATATCATCTTATGGTGGAGAATATAATTAATTGCTCAAATTCTGCCGACATTGCAGTACTTTTCCACGTTCGTTTGGCATTTGAAGGAAGATATTTAAATTTCCATTCCAGTAAAATATCGGTGAGTATGAATAGCCTTAAATACACTCTTTAATAATACCCTCACCTTACTAGGTAAGAGGGTACATATCATTTGGTACGTAAAAAATTCGTGAGACATCGAAAACGCATTTAAATAATTTGAGCCATGTCCGTCTGTCCATCTGTGCGGCTGGTTCGCATGTCATAATATTTTTTCAAAACTGCCTACGAAATTGGAAATAAGCAATATGGCTAAACACCTTCAGGTACCTTCCATCTAATATTGGTGGCAGAGAATTAGACTTCAAGCCACGCCCACATATCATGTCACGTAGGCACGAAATTCGGTTAAATTATGAATACTTTATTAAGATATTAATAAAGGCTTTATACTGGAATGTGAGAAAAATGGTTGACACGCCCCTTTCTGGTACCTCCCAGTTTTGGGTTTCGTGTAAAATCTCGAATGCTATTCATAAGTCTTATTCAAAACAGTATTTAAGAACAGAGTTAACAGGTTAACTTGATGACAAATAATTCGATTCCTAGCCACGCCCTTTTGGTACCACAGACCTGTTTTAGTGTAGATTAGAACACACACACACACACATCTCTTGTCTTCTGGTGGAGATATTCGCTTATGTTGCGCACTTTATAATAACGGCTTTATAACGGCTTTATACACACGTTCGAAATAAGTGGATGACACGCCCATTTTGGTACCTCCAGTGCATTTGTCTATTGTGCCCACTTGTGCTGAAATTAGGTAATAATATGGAGATGGATGGAGTAATTATATGAATTAAAGGACTCTCTACCACCTCTCTTCATGTACCTCTCACACTTAACTTTTCACTAAAGCATAAATTTCGCTTGAATTTTGAATTCTGCAAAATGTTAATTCAATCTATTTTAGAACCTCCCACGCAAACGACCGTTTACGAGATTTCAATAAAATCGATGCAATAACTCAATCGAATGGAAGAAGCTTTTTTACTTGTTCTTTATTTATTTTTATATTTATAGTTTTTTTATAAGCATATGGTGCAACGATAGTTTCCAATTGTATTGGTTATCACAGCAAACTTATTTGTGACCATTACCAACTGAATCTATGATCAATGAAATCAGCATTAATTTGAT
The DNA here is from genome assembly GCA_963513945.1 of Hydrotaea diabolus. Classification (NCBI taxonomy): domain Eukaryota; kingdom Metazoa; phylum Arthropoda; class Insecta; order Diptera; family Muscidae; genus Hydrotaea; species Hydrotaea diabolus. The sequence continues at coordinate 110,794,011 of OY740717.1, forward strand.
CACCCAAATTCTCAATTTTCTGCTGGTGCCTTCTTTTGACTTAACGGTCTTTTTGGAACCCTTCGGTTCCTATTCATAGTCAAAATAAATCTACATATGTGACGCGCAAACTAGAAAGGGACCTAAGGTTAAAAACCAGTTTTGTTCAGGAGAGCCATTTTAAAGATTAGGTCCCTTTCTATTTGCGCTTAGAATCGTCCACTTCACTTTCATAAAACGCGCATATCTCTGGGGGGGAACACTTTTGGGGCATGGGATCGGTCTCATTCGATGCTCAGATGTTGTCCACATCAAAACAAAACAAAAAAAGAAAAAAATGAAATTTGATTTTTTTTACACTTAGATCCCTTTCTCTATGCGCTGTCACATATAGAGTCTTTGTGAAATTTGCATTATGTCCATATAGGCCGCAAAATTTTTACCAACTTTATCCTTTTTGAGGTACTCGTATACAGTTAAATAGCAGTCCAAATAATGAGAAAAGTGCATTTTTTCAGATCTACCTTTGGCACATTTCGTTCCGAGGACGGATCGACCTGTCTAGATCGTCTTAGAATTTTTTGAAAATCAATAACAAGTATTCTTTATAGGGTCTCCGATCCATATTTCGAGGTGTCGCAAACGGAATGAGAAATACTCTCCATCGGTGGATAATAATTTATAATTCAATTCTCACAACTAAAACTTCATTCCCTTATTATCGTAGCTATTATTTGATGTTAAGTAAACAGAATTTCTCTACAGATTATTTACATCAGAAAATCTTTTCGTCTCAACCGCTAAATTAAAGATTTCTTTTGTTCCATTGTTTCTGTAGGTTTCGAATAGTCTTGATTCTTGATTGATATGCATCTCATGAATTTCCGCATTTGCTATTTATTGTTTGTTTAGTTTAAATCCCAAATAGTAATGAAATTCACAAGTTGTAACATAAAGTGTTTACTTTCAAACACACTTACCTGAATACGTGCTTCCGTAAGGCCAATTTTCATTGCAAGTTCCTCTCTGAAATGAAAAAAGAATGCAAAATAAATAATATGAAATAGAGGTAATGCAAACTCACACTTAATTCTTTAATTACATTGAGTTTTAATTGAAGCTAATAGTATTTTAACACTATAATTATTTATAAGTAAATTATAAAACCCCCACAAACCCTTCAATCTCCCGACCTCTTCCTCAAAGTATTTGCGTAAATGTAAATCGGAATATTCCGGTTTTTTGTACCCTACACTATGCTATATGTGAAAAAAATCAAAGCAAAAGACCAGAAACTATTTTTGTTCAAATTGATTTGTCTTATGTTCGGTTTTACAACAACTCTCTTATATTTCCGCCGAGATTATTCCCTACCTACTCTTAATAACATAGAAATGCAGGGTATTTAAAAGTCAATCTTGACCGTCTTTAACTTTATCATTACCAGTTTTAGTTAGGTAAACTTGAATCTACCGGTAAATGAACGATAACGCAGAAAAAACTGTGGCAATTCATTGGTGATTTTTTTTATTAAGCGAGTGAGCACTTTTTGTTCTGTTTATTGTGTTGTGGTACAATTGAATGTTTTATTAATTGAACATTAATTAAATCAATAAATCTTTATTTTTTGTAGCTGCTTTTTTCTCCGTTTTGTTGAAGCTGCTTTGGAGAATGAATAGAGGTACAAATGAATAACTGGTACAATAAATAATTGAATCGTAACATGCCACAAATGTGCTAAGAAAACATTTCAGTACGAGTAATAGAAAAAGCACATGATTTGTAGTCATATTCAGTGACTCAAAGAGGAGGCAGCAATGGGAAGTTGAGGCTTCTAAAGGGGTTTCAACTCATATGGCCCTGTTACCCTTTGTCATTGCTTGGAATGGCGGAAGCAAATCTGATGCACTTAACAGACGTTTTATATTAATAAAGTTATTGCTAATTGGAGCTAACAGGAGCCGGTCGAATGTTAAGAGCCTCCAACTTGTAACTGCTCTCTTAGGTGCAAGAAACGTAAAATTCTGGCCAACGCCGAGAAAAAGGGAAAGTACTCGCTGGTGCATGTGTCTTAAGTCGTTTGATTTGTAGACAACATTATAGGCATCATCCAAATCACATTTAATGACGCCGCCGCCATCCATAAATCGTTTGTCATTGATTGTTAACATAAAAATCAATTTAAAATCGAATCGTATCAACACCACATTAAACACGATACAAATGGCATTTAAAAAGATATTAACCCAAAGAAATATTTCAATTTTATGCCCCTCAACCCACACAAAGTCCACAGCACAATTAAGGCGGCAACGGAGACCTCCAGCCACAGGCGTCCCCCGCCAAAGAGGAATGTCGCTACAAAATCGTAAACATAACAAAGTATTATTTTTTAATTAATTAAACAAATTCAATGCAGCAACGGCAGCAGCAACAGCAGGAAACCAATTTATGTGCTTTTATGTAAATTAACACAATTATCGTTTGTATCTTCAAACACATTCACACACACATACGTGTATTTGTCCGTCAGATTCTGCCTCCGTCTACCATCTGTCTATCTGTCTGTCCACTTCGACTGCCTAGCTCGCTGTCTGTTGTGGGCTACGGGTGCATATGAACAACAAGTTAGGAGGAGAGAAAATTAAAACCCAAACAGCCCATATTGATGATAAATTAAAAATGCATATCAAGAGCAGATAACAACGTCAGATAAGATAGCATGCAGCGTGCGAGTGTCTGTTTATGCATTATTGAGTATCGACATCGCCGTCGTCGTCATTCCGAGCATTACCATCACGGTCGGTCGTCACCAGCCATGGCAGCACCATCATCTCCGTCGCCACTACCATGATCATGATGATCAAGATGCTGCTTATTAAAGTCATAATGAAAGCTTTAAGCAAATGATACATAATTTAAAATACCTATGGAACACCTATTCAGTTGTGCCTTGCATCGGCCGCGTTGTTTCAACGCAGAGAGGGGTCACATTTCTTGCATAATGTCCCCTCGATGTCATACACTTTAATTAGCTCTGTATGTGTGTGTTTACCTTAACATGTTTCCATAAATCGTTTTTTAAACGAAACCCTAATGATTGCAATTTCACAGTTTTGTACACGATATGGCGTTTTAATTATTTGTTTAGGCTTTCATTGGGGTAAGAAGTGAAAAAGAAGATCCTGAAAATAAGAAGCTCCTGAAAATTGATGTACAAAATAGTCCTTAAAGCACAGGTCACATCATCATCGTGTAACAGATATTTTTATTAATTTTTGCCTTGGAAAATTTGGAACTTAATGGTATAGGCGTCTTTGAGGAGCTGGCAAATATTTGTTCTGTACTACAGAACGAAAGACTTAAGGCACAAACATTATTTTTATTCTTATTTCTAAACCTATAGCTCTAAAGGCAGACATAACATCCGGCTTCGTATCCATGACATCGCATGGACCGTTATGAGCGACTCCCACCCTGTATTTCATATTGCGAAATATGTCCTTTCCGCTCTAGAAGAAACATATAAAGTCTGACCTTCTTTAAGGTCTAGGCAGAGGCGCGAAATCTTCTGAATAACAGAGTGTTGCAGATTATCTGATCTTTGAACACTAAACTTTGAACTTCCTGACTATCATGCTGACATTTAAGCTGCCGAATAATACTATTGTGGGTGAAAATTACATTATTTTTAAAAATAATAAAGCTTTATTTAAAGAAATTGTATGAGCTTTACCATGAATAAAAGAAAAATGAATTCCATAGACTGAAAAATGGTTTGAGTTTCTTAATGTGGCAATATTCATCAGCCACCCTGTATATAATATAATGGATAATTGTCAACAATATTTGTCCCGTGAGTAAGAACTAAGACTACAAACCAAATTTTAAACATTTATATACTCGTATGAATATGAAGATAGGATTCCGTATCGGCACTTTATGTCAAGACGTTAAAAAGTAAATTGCGATTTAGCACATTTGCAAAAGAAATCCATCGTGCCCAGAATTTATTTGGGTATTCTAGAGTTTCCTTACTTGGAGAACTCCCTAAGCTGAAAATACTCTCTATATTTTACCCCGTACGACTTTTATTTATTCCAACCAGCAGAAATGACTCGATGGATCTGGGACATGTGAAGACTATCAGAGGTTGTAATATTGCCTCAATTCGTGAAAGAGCAGCATCATTTTACCTAGTAGGGACATAAATACTGTTACAACATTGAACACACCCATTTTAATAGTAGAACTGAACATACCCCGATCTTGACACAACAAACTGTGATGAACCCTATAGAAATTGGTGACGAACCCATATAAATATGTCCTTATTTACGGAGTTTTGCGCCGTCTCGTCTCACAGCAAAGTACAAACTTTATTTTAAAATGCAATAACCGTTCGAAGCTGGCATAAAACAGTCGCGGTCAGTGAGTATAATAATTAAATCGTGCACAACTCACTGATTTTAGAGAAGTTTCCCTTGTTCTTCAATGTGATGTTGTGGGACTTTGGTAAGTTAACGGCGTCATCTTCTTATATGTATATAGCTCCCAATCAAAGGTTACTCCCAATTTAAGGACCTATTGACTTGGAAACCTCAAATGTGATCTGATCAAAGTTAAAGTTAAGTTAACATAGAAGTATACAGCTCTTGTTTAAATGAGAATAGAATAGATAAGCCCCCTTGTCTATCAATTTGAGGCCCTGACTCTCAAGTAGTCACATTTTCAAACCAAACTTGCACATATAAGCGAAGTCTAAGAGATTAATAACTAACTCTGTTAGAATTGTACCATATCGCATTATATTTTTTTATAGCTACCTCACAAAGAGCCATCCCGATTTGAGGTCCTGCGTCCCGTTATGTCACAAACTAAATTTAATTGATCTTATGTAATAATATCTCGTAAGATCTTAAACCAAGCGGCTTCAGAAGTCTCATTTTGAATCAGATGTTTGTTAAAGTTCGTACAGAAGCGACGAATTCTATGTATACCACATTGGTGTAGTGTACCATATAGCCAGTGCTGACTGACCGGGAACTCCAGAAGCGAGTTTTGATGGTGCGAGATTTAAAACACAAACGCTGATAGAAGCGTCGAGGGAAATTGTGGAAGAATCGGGCAAACTGGTTCTACTCACACAATCCATTCCGACACGAGTCTTCTATAGAGCACATTGCTGAAATACATATTTTTCAATGCAGTTTTTCACAATCAAAAATATTTATTGATGTTTTCAAATCGTATACATTTTGTACGTTTAATTCCACTTCCAAAAGTCGTATCACTCATTAATTGTTCACGGGAAACCAATTCGCATGTGAAAAGTTTACACTATACTTCTGCATCAAAGTCGATTTGCATAAAATGCTGAATTTACCACGACCACTGTTTGTATAACAAATCCGTTTTTGTATGGATTATTTAATTGGATCTTGGATTCAAGCTGAGCTTATGATCTCGCAACTCCCTCGTATGTTGCATGTTTTGTTGCTTTTCTTTAATTTAATTAAAAGCGTGACTTGGCTGCGAATCGCAAAGGCAAGAGCCAAGGAAACATATTTAATATTGTGTGTGTTTTCTTTAAGATTAAATTAAATTCATTTAATGGCAAGAACCGCAAATTGTTATGAATAACAACAAGCGCAACGTTTCCTAGGCATACGTACTCGTACTCGTAAAACTCTACTCTAAAAGAGTTACAATCGATTTAATTGAAGGGGAAAAAAAGAACTGTTTAAGCCAACACATAAAATTACACCTTTTAAAACCTTCAACGCCACCGCCGCCGGCTAAACGAACATTCATATTTACAGCTGCAGAAACGTCATAAACGCTAATATTCTTTCCAATTCATGTACTTCTGTACACCTATAACATCATCATCATCGCCACCATCATCGTCATTATGATCACCATCGTCATTATCCTCATCATCATCAGCACCGCCACCGCTGCCAACTCATGGTCTTCGTAATTGTCGTCATTATCACCACAAATACACCACACAACGCCTTCAATAACAACCGGGTGTGCTTTTTGATGTTTTGTTTTGCAAAATAATCAAAAACACTTTTGGTTCGGTAACAGACAAAAATTATTATTAGCCACAGCGAGCTAAATCAGTTAGCTGTTTCAACGGCGGCGGCCACGACGTTTAAGCCAATCACACTGTATGGCCGTGGAGAGTGGCGGAAGGGGGTAAGGAATTATTTAAAATAAATTCAATTACAGAAAACATGAAATTTCATTATGAAAATTATAGTAATTATGTCGAAACGATTACATACGTATATAAATTGGAAAATAATGAAACGAAGCATTGCATTCAAAACACTTCAGACGGCCATGCCAGCCAGCCGCCAGCCAGCCAGCTAGTACGTTTGAGACGGCGGAACAACAACAGACTGTTGGGCGATCCACGTTGCCGTCGCTCTGCGGCCGTTGTTGTTGGCCAAGATTGCTTTTTAATTTAATTTTGGTTTGTAATCATAATAATGCGACGATTCCCGTTCGTCTCGTAGTAATTGAAGTTTGCGAAAATTAAATTTTCGTTTGTAGCCTTGAATCGTTCGGATAAGCCACAATATAATGACTGCTGTTTGATCTGTAGCGTGTGAATGCGCATCCGCAGCAATGGTTGCTCATAAGTGCTTGTCTCTCATAATCATAGGCTTAGGCCAGTGACATTTGTTAATTGTAATCAAAATGCATCTTGATGGAATATCACTAGATGGAATATCACTACTGATGGAATATCACTGAATCGGCATCCAGCACTGTCTAGCCTTGCTAATTTTCGGTAGTTTGTTTGACATCTAGAGGAATCTCTTCTACTGTTTAAGCTTTGACACAAGTGCTATTCATCTGAATGGTGTTTTCTTGAAAAATTTAACCTCGGGATCTTATTTATTATTCGCTAATGAAATGTATTGAACAAAAGCTCTGTTAATTATTTTTATCTCCATGGAAAAAATCTACATACACCCTTCGATTTTAAAGTTTTGGAGTATTAGCAGCTTCAACTTAAAGAGATTCTATTGCAATAATTAAGGAACAAAAAATAATGACTATTTGAAGAAAAAAGTATTTGAGATCATAGAAATTGTTGGGAAAACAGAATATGTAGCGCGATAAAATAGAGTCAGTCATTTCAGTTTTTTTCCTTGGAAATAGAAAATTGAAAAGAGATACACATTTAAGATCGAAAGTAGTAAAACTTCGAAAGGAAATAAATCTTATGAAGATACGAGTACTCGTATCAATAGGGCAATACAAATAAAAATGATACTGTCTAGGCGATAATTAAAAGCTGTAGCAATACTATGAAAATACGAAAATACGAAACGATTTGCCAGAACCAAGAAGCTTTCGAGGCTCGATATTAGCAGTTCATGTGGTGAAGCAAGATTCGAGAGTGAGTGTTGCGAAATTGAAGGTATTGATTGAGAAATATTCCAATATAATTTTACTCAGCGAATCATAATTAATTCCTACATGACACTGGATATAAAGCGTGTTTTTGTTTCAAGAATAAATAAAACGCATATAATTTAATGAATGGCCAGGGATTTAGCTTTATTATAACATTAAGGGTTGGTTTTATGTATTAAAAATGATTTCAGGCAAGTGGCAGCCGCGGCTGGCATTTAGGGGCGTATGTCAGCAAAAACGCGCTGAATATTCTCATCCAAGGCGTGTTAGGCTTATTAGCGTAGGCAAGGTTCGTTACATAACCCCACAAAGAATAGTCGAGCGGTGTTAAACAATGTTGGAGACCACGACACAGGCCTACGACGCGAGACAATGCGCTCACTAAAAGTTTCCTTCAATAAATTGATTGTTTCGTTGGCTGTAAAGCATGTAGCGCCGTCTTGTTGGAACCAGACGAAAGGTCGTCCACATAAACATCCTCCAAAACGTCATTAATCATGGCTCTATAGCGTTCCCATTGATCGTAATATTATGGCCGGCTTCATTTCTAAAGAAATATGGACCAATGATTCCCTCTGCCCATAGAGCTCACCAAACACTGACTTTTTGAGGATGTGGCTTGTGGATTTTCATCAATGGCTTGTGGGTTTGCATTACTCCAAATGCGACAATTTTGGTTATTAACGTACCTAGTCGCCTAAAAGTGAACTTCATCGCTGAACAACATTTTCTTGTAAAAATCAAGATCGATGGCCATCTCGTCTTGGGCCAATTCACCACGGTTTGCAAACGATGTTCCGGAGTAAGTCTATTCATAATGAAATGGCAAACCAATTTATAATCGGAGTGGCATGCTAAAAGCCACTAGTTTTTACGAAGAACAGTATAATTTTCTCTTTGTTAGAAAAGCACAACTAGACAAGTTTTCCGGGTTTGAATGCGTATAATATTTTCAAACTATAACCTAGGGTAGACCATTTACATATTAAATTTAAATCGTCTGTAAAACAATCGGCTGCAGCTTTTATCACCGAAACTTCACCTGATTGTCAAGGATGCTTGGCAAAAGGAATGTACCTGCTTACAGACCAGTAAGCAATGACCTGGTATGGGTAAGCTTTCGACTCGGATCGCGACTTATCTTCCTAGGCTTTATCTGGCTCCATTGCGATCATTTTGCCTTTTTAAACTTTTGACGGACAATGTTTAGTCTGCAAATAATAATGGTTAATGCCTGTTTGCTTAATAGCGCTATGGGCAGAATCCACACATTGTCAGTGGGCTCGCTGAGCGTGTAAAGAGACGGGACAGTGAATCACATATAGATTTATTCTACTACGATCACAATAGAAGATCTGTTACGGACACAATTAATCCATTTTTACAGCTCTATAAGACTGATAAAACTATATAAAAAATAGGGATATGTATGGGAAATAATCAGTTAGATTCCTGGCCTGGCTTAAATTCTAAGTGGATGCCACAAGTATTGGCCGGCGACTTGGATAAAAAAAAACAAAATCTTCATATGATAGAAAAATGTTCAATATTAAAGCAAACACAATCCACAAGTGTCCGCCAAGCATCACTGCAACCACAAGTATTAACGGTTTGCTGCGGTTTATGACCAATTTTCCGCCACGGACATGCTAAAATACGAACTTGGTAAAAATATACGGGTGTCAAGTCCAAGTTCATGTCTGGGGCTACGTCACGACCTTAGTCTACGCTAACAAGCCGTTAACTTGGGGCAAGCTCAATGTTAATATTCATTCATTAGGCTACTGCTGCAATAACGCTGAGAAATAATGAACAGATCTTTCAAAACTTAAACCAACTGCTTATGTAAGCCTGCAAAGCTGAGTAGAGCATTGAAATAACTTGAAAATAAAATACCCACTCCCATCACACCATCAATTATTAACATTTCTTACGCTTTAAATTTCTATTACTCTCATTTTTGGTTTGTGGCTTTGTGGTTTTTAGGCGATAATAATTTTAATTTTCATAAGAACCTGACGTACGACACGACTGCTGCAATGACACAAAATGGCGCTGGTCTGTGAGAAGCCATATTCTGCGATAAGGAAACAAATATTATAAAAAATATTTTTCAATTATTTTCAATATTTTTTTTAACATTACTCGTAAACCTTTTTAAATAATGTGGAGAATGAGAAAAAACACTATCGTTATTATATACGCACTGTCTCAGATACCCGGTCCGGCCAAACAAAGGTGGTATGCAAATCGTTGAAGTCTAAACAAAAGACTTAAGAAACAAACATTTTTCATTCACACTTGGGTTTTTATCGAAGACACTATAAATTATAAATTATTAAAATAAGATAGAGCCCCGACACAGCTCACTTGGCACTAAGATTGGTTAAGGTTTTGTACAAAATCTACTCAGAAGGAAAATAGTTTAAATTGAACTACAGAATAGTGCTAATTTACAAGGTTTAAGGAATATTTATCTTTGAAGTTAAATTTATTACGACAAATTATGCTATTTTTTTAATAACATCTAAAAAGAAATAATGATCATTTCAAGATAAATTAAACAAATATATATACAGATTCTTCTGTATTATAGTCGTCGGCGTATTTTTTATAATATGTTTGTCTTTCTATAATAAGGCGAATACAATTTCAAAATAAAAACTCATAATTGTCGTAACCCATTTCAAGGTTACTCTACGAGTACAGTAAATAAATCAGATTCTCTTACTTTCAGATACTATTTGACTTTGTAGTGAGGTACCTGTAGAACAACTCTGGTTGGTGCCGGAAGAATTTCGACTGCAGCTTAGCTATTGTCATATGGGTAACTTCTCTAAAATTTGTGAGGTGTAGACGATAAAATGTTTACAGCCGCAAAAAAAACTATTTTATAAAAAAGAGATTATTCTCTTAAAGACGCTAGCACTTGTGTGGTGAAAAATCTTGTTGCTAATGTACCTGTCCCTATCCGCCTTAATTTCGGGTTATTAGTGAGAGAGTCGTTCGCCAATTTTGTATCCGTATCAAGAGTAAATGTCACTTGATACGGATAAAATTGTAACGCATCGAAAAAACGTTATAGACACTATAAATGTTTTTACGAAATCCATTTTATGGCATTTTTTACCACTTCCGTCGGCATTCTGTAATATTTTCAGTATGCCGACGTATGATGACCTTTCAGGTATCTTCCATAAAAATGGCGCTTTACGTGATTGCATTGATTGTACGTGCAATTTGCCATGTTTCGGCACTTCTCGAGATTTTGGCTACATCCTTATGTCACTTTTCAATTTGTGTTATATCTTGCCTTTACTTCAGTCAATCTAAATCTTGATGTATATTAATGCTGGATTAACTCGTCGATTTAAGCTGCGAATCAATCTTGAAAGGCATATGAATAAACAGCCTTTGGTTAAGATTATATACTCTTCAGCTCAACCCACTTTAATTTTATCACTTGTTTTGTATTATTTTTGGGCTTTGTAATTTAGTTCTTTGTCCATGTCCCTGTTTTGTGCCAAATTGAAATTTCGCTTTAATACCAATCAAAACTTTGAAAGATTAAACCATTTAAGGTAACAAATAGTTGGTTGTGATCGACATAAGCCAGCCAGGACTGGGCTGGCTTATGTCGATCACGACCAACTATTTGTTACCTTTATTATCAGGTTTTTAACAGACGGCAATATAGGGGTATCTGTCGTATAGGAGTATATCGAAGCAGCGGTTAACGTGTGAGCTACAAATCTCTTCCGCAGTAAATTGAAATTAAGTGAGATTTGAAGTATCGAATGTACGTAAAGGCAAGTTTTCAAGTCTACTCGAATATTTCAAGGGCATCTAAAAAATTGGGCTTGAGTATAGTGATATCGTTTTTAATTTTTTAGATATCGAGATCATATTTATTGATAATTTTTTCGAGTTCCTAACCTAAAGCAACAGAGCAACGATATTTCAGCGAAAATTGTCTGCAGGTGCCGATGATTGTACTAAAACGGAGAAGACGAATTGATTAGCTAAGACATGATTTAACCCTACCTACGCAAACAATCGACCAAATGTTTACACTACGCTAATCGCAGAGAAGTCCCATGACAAGATATCCACTTAATACCGCATTTCTAATCGATTTTAAAACTTCCTTTGATACTCTAGAGGAGACGCATTGGTTATCAAGAAGTTATTCTACTTGAACCTAAAAGATTCCTTGTTAAAAATAAAATGAAAATCCGTTGATTTCCATCGTTAACAGCATTACTTACCTCGTGAACACGTCCGGATAATGAGTTCGCGAAAAGGCCTTTTCCAACTCCTCCAACTGGAAACTGGTGAATGTGGTGCGATATCTGCGCTGCTTGCGTTTCGGGGCATAATCGTCCAATTCACCATCGCTGTTCGCATCGGAAATGGGGCTGTTGGTGCCGCCACTGGCACCAGTGGCTACAATACAGGATACCGAACGGTCAGGAATAGCATCCTGATGAGCTAATTTGGCTTCGTGCGGTAATTCCTCCAGTTTGACTTCTTCTGATATGCCCATAATCTATATGGGCACAAAATGTTGCCAATACCAACCGAACGAATGCCAGACAGGGCAACCTGAAATGACAGCGCAAACAAAAACCAATCAGTCAAAAATGTGGCTATACATTATTTATAATTGCATTAGTTAGATGCTGGACGGCTGGAACACATGTGCACCGACATTTTGTCTCACTCGTATCACTTCGTCTGGGGGCCCTGCGGTCCAGTCCGTACACCACCGGAGTACACAATGTTATTATATTTAATTATTTATATCATTAATACTGATTGACATTGGTGCATACTAAGTAAACACCAACGAAACAATTCCAATGTTATCATCATCACATTTACGTCGTCGATGATGACTACGAGTATGACACGGACAACACGCTGTCGATGACGTGGACGTGGCCGACAATGATGATTCCCAAGAATTTATGTATATTTATGGTTGTATTGATTTTTTGCAATTTCATTTCAAGTCTGAGCCATCTCGGCTGGCCGGAATGCTTATTTTAGAACATTTAATTGAGTCGACCATACAGCGAATTACAAATATGGTCACTGAGAAGCTGTGACTTACAACTTAATCATCAGCTAGCAATTAAGCATAGAATTCGACTGCGGACTAGCTGAGCATCTGTGGGCTACGGCCAGCGTCGTCGTCAGCATGCACATTGTTGTGCATCGCTCGCACCATAGTGTCGTCGTCCGCCTTCCGTCCGTCCGTCGCCGTTCCATTGGCCGCTTGTCAGGTTGAGGTATCAAACAATTTGTTTTAAGGTGTACAACTAACAATATCATTTCACAACTTTGAGTCACGCTTTGCTCGCCACGCATACATTAGTTCCTACAAGGCCAAATGAATCCTTTGCTGGCTGGCTGGATTTTCGTTCGTCGTCTTTGTTTTTGTATCAATCACGGTGGAACACACCGCATCGGCGGGAGCAGGCACAAGCACATGCAATCCATTTGCTATTCCACGCATTACGGAATGCGTGAACGAGTAACATACCAAAAACGTCTCTACAACGAATTCCAATGAAAGCTATCCATCCGCAAGGCACACGACCAATCGCCACAGTCGCAGTCCCAGGCACATGGAAAAGGCCAAATCGGAACAACCACCACAAATGAATTTTTGCATAACTAATGAGGAGCGCAGTATGGTTAGACGGAATGATTCGCTGCCGAGGGTGGCAAGCGGGGATGCTGCGTTTAATTGAGGTTCAATTTGAGAGGCACAGACAATTGTACGCATTTATGCCCATCTCGCGTCGGGAGTTATTACAAGAATATTTAAGTGTAAGTTCAACTATTTATAAATGTTAATTAAGGCGAAAATTGCGAATATTTGTGTGTTTTATAAGGCTTTACAAAGACAAGGTTTGAATTTCACATTAAAAGACTAGAGCGAAGATAAAACGAAGTTGTTGTACTCTTTCCAGTTCGCTAGTTCCAGTCTGTACCAGTGATGCTAGTCACCGATATAATATATGTTCAAGTTTAACAACTTCAAGTACCTAGCTGTACACGCTGCAATATACTCGTAATATACTATTAGGCTTCTAAAACGTCATGCCTCAAAAGACATTAAAAAAATATACTGATATGGTTCCCTGGAAGGTTATTAACTGCGTGAAACATTTAAATTGGGCACGTCTGGCCCAGTGCCTTTTGTTGCTCCGTGCACAAATGCTTATTCTTATATTCTTATCCAGAGCTTCTCTAGAAAAAGTATTCGTTAAGCCCAGATGGTATCGAAGACTATGTAAAATGGACTAATGCTATCCAAATGACCAATGATATCGAATCGAAGCAGTAAATATAAAATACAATACGGTAAGAGTTATATAAAAATCAATAATTCAGCTACAAAGTTATAAAGAAACATAATCCTTTCTACTAATGCTCTAAATTAATGTTATTTATTAAATATTTAATTAATATTTCGGAAATCGGAAGCGTACTTATGCACACGAAAAATTTATTTAGTAGAGTGTACAAAAACCGGCATTTCGGGTTTCTTTTAAACCCCTTTTTAAATAATAACAGTTGGTTTTTTTTATAAGTAAAATCCGAGTGGAAAATACATTCACATTGAGAAGTGAAGTGGGTGACCCATTTATATCGTAGACTCAGAGAATGCAGTTAAATCAATTGCGACGATAAAGGTTTTTTTTTATAAAGGTTATTTTCTGGATGTGAAATCTATTTGACAACGGGATTTTGGACTTAAAATTACCCAGACTTATAATAAATGTCACATTTCAATTTGTGAGAAAATTGTATTGTTTTTTTGGTACCCATATTTAAGTGGGACGGATTTTAGGCCCTTTAGCCCACCACACGATTTGGCTAAATATAAAAAATAATTTTATATTTGCTAGCACATTGTTATTAAATTCCTTTATGTCCATTAACACTGGAATCCGTTTTGTATGGGGACTACGAGTATATCAAAACGTGGGTCTGTATGGCCCAAAATTGCTTGTTTGTTCATAGTAAAATACTACACACAATTTGATCGAAATCGGAACTAATATGGGGTTTGTATTAAGAGCAGATGTATCAAAAAATCAAATTGGAGCTTTGTAGTGGGGCTATATCTAAAAGATGAGTCCATTTTCATCTGCGCTGTTTGCTGTACTTAATTTAATAAAGATTAGAAAACTTCGTTGTGTGGCAGCTACATCTAAATCTGTATCGATTTTCTTTAACTTCAAAAGCTTTTATTCATTCTCCACAAACTGTGATATGATATGACGATTTAGATGGACAACAGTCGAACGGACAGGCAGACATCGTCAAATAAGCTCCTGATTATGAGTCAATCGGTACAAAAAAGTTTCAATTCTGTTTATAAGTTAATCAAATCAGGTGTGAATATTAAATTGAAATTGGGTTGAAAATAAGCCCTTGTCGATGATAACAGCCTGAGATATTGTCGATACGGAAAGCACAGTCTGTTGATATCGCACAAATTCAACATCACTATCTTCTGACATGCTGCCATCTCTATCAACTTTATAGAGTATGAGTGTATTTCTGTTAAGGGAGTATTTTTAAAACTGGTCAGATGTTTTTTTTATTTATTATTTGGTTTATTTATTTAGACAACTAACCGAAAATAATCTCCATTTGTAAAATAATATAATGTGTTAGTCAAAACTAACATGGGAAAAGGCAATTATATCGCTATTATCAGTAGAGCTTACTAAAAGTAGTATTGTTCTCGTATGTTGTTGACAAATGACACTCGACCAACTCCCTCATAGGCATTAATATTTGAATTAGAGTCACGGGTTCCACTGACAATATCAAATTTCTGTATTTTCTGGCTATTTTTCGATAAATAATCTTTCGATAATGACCTCTGACCGGAAAATTAAGCTTTGTTAACCACCAAACTGATAGATTTACCTGGGAGCGTAGCTATTTGTGCTAAAACACGAATTTGAATTCAAAAATGCATTTCAATAGAAAGGCATCTAGTTAAATAAGTCCTTTCCAACAAACTTCACACTAGGAGGCTACAAAAACCGCAACCTCTAGTACCACAGACGCCCTTAACAAAAGACTTAAGACACGAAACTTGTGTATGAGTTAATCCCCCTAAGATTTACATCTGCATGCAAGGGGATTACTTAATAACCTATGCTCATTATTACCAATTTATCAATAAATCATGAACGTGTGCCATCTCAGATGACTAATCTCAAATGTAGCCCGGAAGAAAAACCAAAGCAGTTTCATTTGTTCAAGTGTTAAATTGACGAGGAACTACTTTTGACTGTGTGTGAGCGAGCGATCGAGCTAGCGAATGAGCGAGTGAGATGGTGTTGCCGTGGCAATTATCATTATTCATATGAATGTAATGTCTCGTACACAAGTCATTAAATTGCAACACGTTCATATGATAATACGGCTGTCAATAAGAACAACATGATAACTGCCAAAGAAGCCATAACACCCGTTTTCGTTTGTTTGTTTTGCTCACCAGACAACGCTTTTACTCGATGTTGTGGTAAAACATTCATTAATCACTGGAAGATATCAACGAGACAGAGACGAAGACAGCGAAAACAACAACAACGACAAAACAGAAAACCAACAAAAACAAACAACAAATCCACACTACTACAGCAAACAACAGCAATCTTTAAGATACGGATAAACGTTAGCATGTATGCATGTGTGTACGGGCCGGGACTGGACGGACGTCTGTGTGTGTGTGCGCGCGCGCATTGGCATCATCCATGTGGTGTTATGTTACTGGATCAGGTTGTTGTAGCAGGGAGCAAGAAAAAGTGTATCAAATCGAGATTCTTACGCTACAACCGCGCGGTGGTATCTTCATTAATATCACATAACACCAAACAGGCGGCCGGCCGGCCCGCCGGACGGAGGGACAGACAGCAGTAGCCAGCGAGATAGAATGAGAGACATACATACGTTTATATAATTTATTTAACATGCTCCCAACCAGAGCTCCATCTCTTAATATCGAATCAATAATCGCAACAAGCCAACACCACCAAAACAGCAACGCCATCTCGAGCAACAGCAAAAACACAAAAGAAGGGAAGAGAAACATGATCGCTGTACGATCAAATTCGTTGATACGCAGGGAAATTTAACAATTCTATTAAGATTACACCCAAATGCAAATATCGGCCGGTACGGGAATGTTGTAGCACCAACAAGGAACACGGTAGCCAGGAGCAGATCTCAAGACGGAAAACAAGATGTGATGACCCCCTTAAGAGGAAATCAATGTTTTTCCAGCCGCTCACACTCTACGGCAGGCACCTCGCCCAGCATTGCCGTGTAGTTCGGTAGCAATATTAACAGGAAACTGCTAATAAGTTCATGAACTATTAAGAATTTAATTTACGCCAAGTGTGAATGCAACTGCCACTGACAGCGAGAGCAAAACAAGCAGTAGCAGCCACATCGGACACATGGAACATCGGCGTGTGCAACTATGAATTGTTGCAGCCACTACTGTCTCGGGTAGCGAGTTAATTTAATATGGAAATTTCTTGTCTTCTCCGGCCGTTGTCCGTATCTCTGTTTACTTTAAGAATTTATGTGGATTTCATTAAAGCAACCATAAATTGAGATATAAAACAGCTCAACCGAAAAAGCTTCCCAGAGCAAGTCCAGAGTACACAGCCGTCGTGTTAATCATGCTGTCTGTCTGCCAGTATGCAAATAACCATTATTGATATTTCAACCTTTAATTTTCTTCTACGTTAACAACTGCTAATAAACACTATTCGGTTGCGATCTGCTCTGCTCTACTCTATACAAATATCGATCAACACGTACTAATTCATTCATTAACAGACAGCCTCTATGTGTTTGTAAAGATCAATTTAGCGTGAATAATTTCCATCTGGACTTGGCTTCAGCCGATTTGAGTAAATAAATGAACAGCAACTATTTATGGATATTGCACTTATTATCTGATAACAAGGTAGAGGTAGATATTTCTAGCTTACAGCCAAAGAATAATCATTTTCTTCTTTATACAAAATGTTATAAATATTTTCCATCTTTCAGGGGTTATATGAATGTTATCGCGGTTAAATCGAAAGTTATTGTCACAGTTAAGCTGCACTATGGCATGGCTCATACGTCTTGAAAGTATTACGCCGGACTTAGCTATGAAACCAGAAACAATTCGTGAAATCAAATCCGAGATCCCACGTGTCATTGGTCAGATATAACCTCATTTCTATGAAAAATTTCAGTAATGGCCTGTCATCGGAACCAATGGTCTTTTTGCAGCACTATAAAGCAGTTGCTGCCTTAGTGGTCCTTGTCTGCATGTGTCCAGGTTCCAGTTTAGTTTAATTTCCAGCACCAGTCCAACATATTCAACACTATTAGATAATGAAGGTGTTACCCAGTCGATAGTGGAATGAACAAAATGAGCGATCTTGTATGGTCTAGTAAATAGAACCAGTTCCGTTTTAGTTGGATTTACACCCATCCCACATCTCCGAATGCAATGCTTTCGAGAGCATCCTTGGAAACTTGCCCATAAATGCTACCGCTCCATCATCCGCATATGGAATTGTCATGTAGCACGTCTTCCAGGTGGCTTAAAGCAGAGTGTTGATGTAAATATTTCACATCTGAAGGGAGAGTACACCTCCTTGTGAAGTTTCATGTCATGTCTACTTGGATATATTAGAGACGCCTAGAGTGGACTCCATGCGACTATTTTTTGCAAGTTTTTGAACAAAATAAAGGACAGCATAATTTACTTCTAACTGCGCCCTTGCGTCAAAGAACGATTCCGGTTTGACATTATTGAAATCTCCCTATGTATCCATAAAAACCACCAGTTTGCATTCCTTGTAATGCATGGACATTTCTATATTGCCAGCCAACGAGTGCAGCGCAGTATCGGTAGACTTGCATTTTGTAAAGGGATGTCGGATCTCCGACAGATGTCCCGGCATGAGGGATGATTTGATGTAAACATCGATGATTCTTTCCAAAGTTTTTAGCAGAAATGATGAACAACTTATTGGTCTGAAATCCTTCGCTTGAGTACGAATTACATTCCCTCTTTTGGGATAAAGACAACATTATATACTGTCTACCGGTCATACAAAACCACATTCGAAAACCCAAGAAACACAGGTTCAAAACGTAGAAAAGCCAGCTGAAATTTTCAGCGACGATAAATCTTGCAACGGAGCTAGCTTTTGACTAAAGATCCTAGTAATTTTGTATAGAAATTATCGCAGAAACTGTTCGTTGATTTGTGGGAAATTCTCCGTCTGTTCCTCAAAGACATTTTAAGAAAGCCCGATTTTCTAGATGTTTGTAAAAATGTTGATAGTAATATTCCGCTAGACTTAAGAAATTTGTATACTACAGCTTTAAATTTAACACAATTACATGGTGTTAGAAATGTTAGATCATTAGACCATAAAGTTAACCTAGAATGTTTTTGACAATGATTTACGCAAGAACCTGAAAACATAAATGCCTAGGATACACTTTCATTCTAAGTATATACAATTTACAACAACTGCTAGAAAGACAAAATAGTCTTGTTTTGTTATTGTCTTGAGTCTATTTTGGAAAAATCATATATCTTACCTAATTTTGTTGGTTCCACAAATATCCTACGAGCAATTTAATCTTGCGGATGTTAGCTCCTATTCGCCAATAATTTGATGTCTTTTTTCTCGCGGTATTTCTTGAGGAGTCCCGGTGATCCCTGTTTGCGCATTCAATGGCAATCTTCCTTTAACATTTGTCTAGGTGAATATTTAAGGTCCATATCCTAGATAGCGCAATCACTGCATTTTGAAGAGTATAATTAAGTTCTAGGCCGACTCTAATTGTTGTAGTTGCACAACAGTCAGACTTCTGTGCTTCTCATTAACACAGTCTATTTCATATATTTCTGGCATCACCTTATCTGCTTCTGCAAATGCTGATGTTTGAGTGCCATAATTATGCACCTGCGAAAAAAGCGTGTTAAAAAGTGTTATTTTCGCTCATCACCAATTCTATTGGCAGCACTGTGTGAACTGATCTTGGATAAGTGGTCCTCTGTGACTACAAACTAGAGTTTGGTTTCCTGACTCGACGCTAGTAGCAAGAGATCGCGTGTATTGTAATTACAAATACAATAAATTGTCAATTAGCATAAATTAAAAAAAAGAATTGAATATCATCCAGAGACTTTTTCATTACATTTTCTGTTTCTTTTATCTTAAGCGGCTGATAATCAACCTGCTGATACGTGAATCTAATAGATTTGGCATCCGAGCAATATTTTTCTGTTCGCTTAGGTGTATGTCCGTTGTCTTGAATCGCACTTCAATTTAGTTTTCCATTTATCATCATCGTATTTTGTCCAATTTGTCAATTCCTTTCATAAATGTTCCAAGTGTACGTGTACATCGATATTTGATCATAAAAATCGCACAAATATGTGCAAAAATGAATGGCTGCTTTACTACATACGACTATGAGTGGACACCAATTGTACATCACACAAATGTTCCCACAATGATTTTGCATCGGTCGGTGGGTTGGATTTTTCCTTGACTCATGGCGGACATCAAAGGAAAGCCATAAACATTTAATTACCGATCATCATTCAGAGAAATGAAAAAATTTGCTGGCTAATAAAGTTAAATGACTAAATAAAGAAATAAATTTATTAATAAGTACATAACTCTGGCTGATATTGTTGTTGTAGCGTTTCAACGTTGTAACGCTGGTGGCAGTTAACCGTCTGCTACTGATGTTCACCGGTCAGTGCTGCCCGTGTGCATAACTTGGCGCATCCACGTTTTACGGAGTTTAATTGAAGAAATTCTCGCATGTAGCATTTATTAAATTGCATGCACAACAAACAGATCCATTCGGGCCCTGGCAAAACAACGTGCATGGCCTCCATATGAAAAAATCGAAACAAATGCTTGAAATTAGTGTTACTGATGGATTTTCAAAAGGACGCGGTGTTAAAAGCCGTTTTAAACAAGGTGGCACATAAGTTGTTACCAAATATTTGTTTTGTTTTCATAAAAAAATCAAACATGGCGCAAAGGCATCTAAAGCCCTAGGCCCTGACGGAATCGCAACGCTGATGCTAATGCAATTAGAACTACCGAGGGTTAAGTATTCGATCGGAGCTCTCAACTTGTCCCTGGTCACTCTAGTAGTTCCCAATGCCAGCAAAATGGATATAGTGGTCCCGCTAGTGAAACCGGACAAAAATCCACGTTAGGGATAATCGTACAGGCCGATTTCTCATATCTCGCCAGTAGTGAAGTCACTTAAGGCTCTCCTAAACCAGACTGGGCATTTTCCTATTGCCGATCACCAACATGAATTCCGTAAGCAAAATAGCACGACAATTGCCTTGCAAGCCATAACCACTCATATTAAATGCAGACTCAACCAAAAGAAGCCCTGTAAAATCTGACAGGAGGGGCCCCAGATAGGGTTAATATCTCCGGTACTTACACGCAGAGAAAAGATATGGTTACTATATGGTCACGGCAACAATAGTATGTTCTCTGCAATAAAAGTATGGTCGTCGCAACCATAGTATTGTTTTTTTGAATTCCATTTTAACAATAGTATGATTGCGGCAATATTAATATTATTGAAATGTAACAATAGTATTGTTGGAAAATTAAAAAATGAAAATATGGTTGTAGCAACAATATAAATATGGTTGGTGGAACAAAAGTATTGTGTTCATGGGTTTTATGTTAACAATAACATGATTACGGTAATCATACCGGCAAAATGGTTTTTTTTATTTGACAATGTTATTTTTACGAATCTTACGCAGTAATAGTAAAAATAATTAATTTTTTTCGAAACAAACTACGAATAAATAAATATTTTTTTACTGTTTAATAAATCACTCCTATTATTACATAACATACTTAATAAAATTCTCTTTTGTTAAATAACAACTTAACACAATCTTTACAAAAAATTTTGGGGACCATGGTATGATTGTGTGTAAGTCATACTAAGGTTGTATGTTAAACATAATATGGTTACGAGGATCATAATATGGTTGTGGGGATCATAGTATGGTTGAATGTGAATAATAATATGGTTGGGGATCATAGTATGGTTGTGTGTGAATAATTCTATAGTTGTGAGGACCATAATATTGTTACGGGGATCATAGTATGGTTGTGTGTGAACCATACTTTTGTTGTGATGATCATAATATTGTTGTGCCACAACCATATAACCGGACTGCACGATTCTGGCGTCCGGACACTCAACGCTTACCTTGGTTACCTTGCCAGTTTTTGTTAGTGCTTGGAAACTGAACGTATCCGCCTTCAAATATCCTACCACACTGTTTAGTTCATTGACTACAGAGATAAAGCTGCCCTTGAATGGAGAGTCGATGACCTACGAATTGTCCCAAACTTATTGGAGTCACATTAGACAGTCAATTTAAGTCAACAGCGCTTGTCACCATCTACGATGAGCTAAGTGGTAGAAAAACGGTCCTTTAGTCGCTCGCCAGCAGCACTTAGGGCACGGACAAAGAAATCATGCAGACCTCTAATAAAGCGATAAGACAGTCAGTGGTGATCTTTGCAGCTCCAGGGTGGACACCGAATGTGAGCGATACACACACTGGATGTCTTCTTACTCGTATGTACTCGGAGAACCACCTATAATAAGTACATTAGTAGATGCAGTCTAGCCCGTGAGTCCTTAAGAATCAGTAACTACTGGAGGGCTAAAGAAGGGCTTAACCAAACCACCATTTTATGGATAGAAATTCCCTTCCCTGGCATGTCATGAGCGATCTTCATGATCTTGAGAGAGAGGTCGAGCGCAGGCAGGTGTTCCGGCAATCACCGACCATCCTTCAGAGGTAGCCAAGGATAAAAGGAGACACCTCCACACATCAGTGTGGTGTTGGCTCAGTTGATATCTGACAGGTGTAATCGCCTCAATTCGAACTGGGCCTAAAGTGATGGAAGTTAGTTACTACATGACACAAAACACTTGTTCAGATGTCCAGCCTAGCCCACTCGGTTGGTGCCTAGGTCCTCATGGACACACTCGGTCTAAGTCGCCAATATAATGAACCTAATATCCTGCTCTGCAAAGAGAGCAGCACAGGACAAACAGGATAACCAAAACAATTATACGGTCATTTTCCTAGACTGAGCATTCGTCGCCCTGATTTTCGTCACGCGTAAAATCTTAAAAAGTCTAAGATTATTTGGCACAGACTCGGAAAATATCGCACAAAATGAAGTCTGGAGCTTTTCAAGCGAGCTATCTTGGCAGATAGTGTGTTTAGACGGTTGATATACACCATCGACTTCAGGTAAGCCCAAAAGGAAAAAAAGTTACGGCGAGACGGTTATCCCGGAAAAAGTAAGGGCCAAAGATGTCTACTCGTGTTATGGCGCACCTCACAGTAACGCGGTCCGAATGCAGAGGTCTCTGATGAAGTTCTCTGGGGTTTGTTGCACTCCAGGACCGCATAT
The DNA here is from genome assembly GCA_963513945.1 of Hydrotaea diabolus. Classification (NCBI taxonomy): domain Eukaryota; kingdom Metazoa; phylum Arthropoda; class Insecta; order Diptera; family Muscidae; genus Hydrotaea; species Hydrotaea diabolus. Next base: position 110,816,990 of record OY740717.1, read on the forward strand.
TTTGTATGTTTACACACCCACGTGGGGGAACAGCGAATCGTAAACGAAAAACACGCTGTACTGCAATGCTCCAGTGCGCATTTGCAAAATACGCTTCAACACAAAAGGACCTCTCCTCCCGTGTCCAATGCATGATGGCAACTGAAAGGCAGACGAATAAATCTCCCGTCAGCCACTATAAGCCACGCACACTCTCCACTCTCTCGACCAACAGTGCCGCCACAGCCTGCAGTGCAAAAAAGCAAATTACGCGCTCCACCCTTTATAATTTAAACCAAAATAATACGTAGAATTTTCATTCAACAAAATCGAGATACAAAAACATTGTTAACACATCTCCATTTGCGGAATTTAGTCTCAGCGCATCGCTTATATCAACATCGTTCTTTTACGGGCCTTCTTAACTTTGAGGCCCCCGACTTTCACTTGGATTTGACGGGCCTGTGCTCACCAACATTATAATAAAAATGTTGGTGAAAAATGTCTAAACCAACAACACGAATGAAGGTACAATTGCCAGCGAGTGAGTTAAAATTAAAACAAGAACAAGAAAGTTGAGAGGAATCGCTGGAGTACCTGCATAAAAACAAGCATGATTACAGGGGAGACGAGAGAGAGAGAGAGAGAGAGAGAGAGAGAGAGAGAGAGACATAAAACACACGCCAATGTTGAGTCAGCAATGAGATTGTCAATTGCCTTGCAAGCCATAACCACTCATATTAAATGCAGACTCAACCAAAAGAAGCCCTGTAAAATCTGACAGGAGGGGCCCCAGATAGGGTTAATATCTCCGGTACTTACACGCAGAGAAAAGATATGGTTACTATATGGTCACGGCAACAATAGTATGTTCTCTGCAATAAAAGTATGGTCGTCGCAACCATAGTATTGTTTTTTTGAATTCCATTTTAACAATAGTATGATTGCGGCAATATTAATATTATTGAAATGTAACAATAGTATTGTTGGAAAATTAAAAAATGAAAATATGGTTGTAGCAACAATATAAATATGGTTGGTGGAACAAAAGTATTGTGTTCATGGGTTTTATGTTAACAATAACATGATTACGGTAATCATACCGGCAAAATGGTTTTTTTTATTTGACAATGTTATTTTTACGAATCTTACGCAGTAATAGTAAAAATAATTAATTTTTTTCGAAACAAACTACGAATAAATAAATATTTTTTTACTGTTTAATAAATCACTCCTTTTATTACATAACATACTTAATAAAATTCTCTTTTGTTAAATAACAACTTAACACAATCTTTACAAAAAATTTTGGGGACCATGGTATGATTGTGTGTAAGTCATACTAAGGTTGTATGTTAAACATAATATGGTTACGAGGATCATAATATGGTTGTGGGGATCATAGTATGGTTGAATGTGAATAATAATATGGTTGGGGATCATAGTATGGTTGTGTGTGAATAATTCTATAGTTGTGAGGACCATAATATTGTTACGGGGATCATAGTATGGTTGTGTGTGAACCATACTTTTGTTGTGATGATCATAATATTGTTGTGCCACAACCATATAACCGGACTGCACGATTCTGGCGTCCGGACACTCAACGCTTACCTTGGTTACCTTGCCAGTTTTTGTTAGTGCTTGGAAACTGAACGTATCCGCCTTCAAATATCCTACCACACTGTTTAGTTCATTGACTACAGAGATAAAGCTGCCCTTGAATGGAGAGTCGATGACCTACGAATTGTCCCAAACTTATTGGAGTCACATTAGACAGTCAATTTAAGTCAACAGCGCTTGTCACCATCTACGATGAGCTAAGTGGTAGAAAAACGGTCCTTTAGTCGCTCGCCAGCAGCACTTAGGGCACGGACAAAGAAATCATGCAGACCTCTAATAAAGCGATAAGACAGTCAGTGGTGATCTTTGCAGCTCCAGGGTGGACACCGAATGTGAGCGATACACACACTGGATGTCTTCTTACTCGTATGTACTCGGAGAACCACCTATAATAAGTACATTAGTAGATGCAGTCTAGCCCGTGAGTCCTTAAGAATCAGTAACTACTGGAGGGCTAAAGAAGGGCTTAACCAAACCACCATTTTATGGATAGAAATTCCCTTCCCTGGCATGTCATGAGCGATCTTCATGATCTTGAGAGAGAGGTCGAGCGCAGGCAGGTGTTCCGGCAATCACCGACCATCCTTCAGAGGTAGCCAAGGATAAAAGGAGACACCTCCACACATCAGTGTGGTGTTGGCTCAGTTGATATCTGACAGGTGTAATCGCCTCAATTCGAACTGGGCCTAAAGTGATGGAAGTTAGTTACTACATGACACAAAACACTTGTTCAGATGTCCAGCCTAGCCCACTCGGTTGGTGCCTAGGTCCTCATGGACACACTCGGTCTAAGTCGCCAATATAATGAACCTAATATCCTGCTCTGCAAAGAGAGCAGCACAGGACAAACAGGATAACCAAAACAATTATACGGTCATTTTCCTAGACTGAGCATTCGTCGCCCTGATTTTCGTCACGCGTAAAATCTTAAAAAGTCTAAGATTATTTGGCACAGACTCGGAAAATATCGCACAAAATGAAGTCTGGAGCTTTTCAAGCGAGCTATCTTGGCAGATAGTGTGTTTAGACGGTTGATATACACCATCGACTTCAGGTAAGCCCAAAAGGAAAAAAAGTTACGGCGAGACGGTTATCCCGGAAAAAGTAAGGGCCAAAGATGTCTACTCGTGTTATGGCGCACCTCACAGTAACGCGGTCCGAATGCAGAGGTCTCTGATGAAGTTCTCTGGGGTTTGTTGCACTCCAGGACCGCATATTTTGTATGTTTACACACCCACGTGGGGGAACAGCGAATCGTAAACGAAAAACACGCTGTACTGCAATGCTCCAGTGCGCATTTGCAAAATACGCTTCAACACAAAAGGACCTCTCCTCCCGTGTCCAATGCATGATGGCAACTGAAAGGCAGACGAATAAATCTCCCGTCAGCCACTATAAGCCACGCACACTCTCCACTCTCTCGACCAACAGTGCCGCCACAGCCTGCAGTGCAAAAAAGCAAATTACGCGCTCCACCCTTTATAATTTAAACCAAAATAATACGTAGAATTTTCATTCAACAAAATCGAGATACAAAAACATTGTTAACACATCTCCATTTGCGGAATTTAGTCTCAGCGCATCGCTTATATCAACATCGTTCTTTTACGGGCCTTCTTAACTTTGAGGCCCCCGACTTTCACTTGGATTTGACGGGCCTGTGCTCACCAACATTATAATAAAAATGTTGGTGAAAAATGTCTAAACCAACAACACGAATGAAGGTACAATTGCCAGCGAGTGAGTTAAAATTAAAACAAGAACAAGAAAGTTGAGAGGAATCGCTGGAGTACCTGCATAAAAACAAGCATGATTACAGGGGAGACGAGAGAGAGAGAGAGAGAGAGAGAGAGAGAGAGAGAGAGAGAGAGACATAAAACACACGCCAATGTTGAGTCAGCAATGAGATTGTCAAATGAACAAACGAACAGACAGACAGACAATCAGTCGGACGGAAAAAAAACCCACTGAACACTGAAGGAGCGCTCACACTCAGGCGGACAGACAGATATTTGTCGATTTTGATGTTGACATTTAAGTGCCTCACTTCAAAACTTTGCCGCCGCATTATTTTATAATTGTTGCGTGCATTAAGCAGCAAATTAACACAATAATGTCAAACGCACAAGAATGTCAGTCATATGTACGGGCTGGCAAAAAAAACACACGCTCTTGCACGGTGGACCCGAAAAACCTTAAGAGAACAGCAACAAAAAGGAATGGGGGACAAGGTAGAGGCGGCCCTGTCGGTATTTACGCCATAATTATAAATTGCAACAATAATTGGCGCCAAAATATGAAATCAAGTTGTAGTTCGTAAATGCCAGTAATTGACAGCTCACAGTGGGCTACCGAAACGCACAACATTTACAATGGACATGTACTTATTTCTGTACATATGTCATCGATAATAGACACATCGATGTGACTCTGAAAAACGAGCTGTACTCTCACATGTGCTCCATGGTATTTAATAGTTGTGTTTTTGGAAATCTATGTGCGGAAATCTATGCCTTGATGGATATTTATCCGGTGTTATTATCGAGGTTTAATCCAACAGGTGTTACCATACCACACTTTTTGAAATTCAATGCGACCAAGTTGATCTTTATTTAGTTGCTTATACACCCCGTTTAGCATGGGAAAAAGAAAAATATACTATTTACATTTATTTTATGCATTGTCCCTTGTCAATGATCTAAATTAGGAATAGTGAGCAAGTGCGTTGCGAATTAAAGAAGGTTATGGAATTGAAAGGAACTGGAAAAATATTTATTTTAGCCAAAAATTATGTTCTTTCCAAAGTTACAAAGATCGCCCCAAGGCCGGGTTTATAGAAAGAATTATATTACTTGGTCGGTGTTGTCCACGTGTAAAGCTGGGCGTTTTGATGCCTGTAAGAGGCGTTTGAAGTCTTAACCATTACAAATATGTAGTTCCTTTTTTTTAAACATACGTAGTTTTGGCCTTTTTTCCATTTTCCAATATAATTTTGGCCCACGTAGATACTACTTTCTGTTCCGACATCATGTTAATTTCATAAATATATTTTAAATTTAATAAAACTATTTTTAATTTATATCAAATTTGCGATTTCGACATAGTAAACTTAAGTATACATCAACAGCAATAACATCTTAGCGAAACGCCAAGGACTGCAGATGGAATCTTATAAGCGGGAGGGACTAGTTCCATTCTAAACTCTACAACCCTATTGTAGACCACTCAACCATTACTTACAAGTTGCCAAAGAGATTTTGGATCCCATCCCGAATTGCCACAAGTATTTGAGATTAATGACTTGTGATCTTTTGTAGAGAATTTCTTTCGGAGATAAATCCAAAAAACCACAGACAGTTTACGTATAATATACGTAAACTCCATATTAAATATTATGGATATTAGGATTTTGTCTTAACGCCTTATAATACTCAGTAAATTTTATGCATTTATTACAAAAAAAAAAGTTGCATCCTGTCGAGTGTTATTTGCATTTGGTTGCACAATGCTGCCAAGTTTTGCTTTCTTACTACTTTTGCTGGATTTCCGTTTTTTTACAAGACTGGATAAAATCCGTATCGAGTCTTTACAAAAAACACCACTATTATGATTTACTAACTATACTCGTAGCATTGAGAAGTGGAGACATTTTGAAAGTTCGGTTTTATGTGCATTGGCAAGGAGGTTTGTGTAGTAGTAGTATTACGCGAGGGAGTCATGAGTAATTTGAATTTAAATACACTCTATTCTTGTATATTTCCGGCCAGAGCCGCTATTTCGGTGCGTTGTTTTGGTGCTTTTCAGCGCTTTTAGCTTTCATTTCAATAATGAGAAATAATTTACTTAGTTGGTACATAAATACTGGTACACACGTTTTGTGCTGTAAAATAAAAAGTACTGAATGTTTTTGCACCTAATATTTTTTAATATATTTATTGATGTATATTGTATCCAAAAAAGAATCTACTTATTCGAAATGTCCCCCTTTTGCCTTTACACACGCCTTAAGTCGCACTGGCCACTCGTCAATAGCTGCACGAACCTCGTCCATTGGAAAATTGGCCGCAGCTCGAACCAAAGCAGTCTTAAGAAATCCAATGTTGGGGTATTTTTTGTGGCAAAACTTGTCCTCTAAAACTGTCCTCAATTTGTAATCCAATGGGTTCAAACCAGGACTGCCTGAGGGTCATTCTTCAGAGGAAATGAACGCTGGCAAATTGTTTCGAAGCCAGGCCTGGGACGTTTTAGCCTTATGGCCCGGCGCAGAATCCTGCTGAAAAGTCCATGGCTGGTTTTGGAACAGGCAATTGTTAAGAGGCTTCACAACAGCTTCCAAAACGGTTTCTTGGTAAACATTAGCCGATGTTTTGACCCCTTGTTCGCAGGTCAGTGGCCCCATCGTAAGAGACACCCCACCAAACCATGACTGAAGCTGGGTGATGACCCTTTTCCACCCTTGGGATCAGTTCAGATGCTTCCTTAGATGACCGCGCATACACTCTATCATTTTGCTTGTTAAATTTTTCCTGAACGGTAAAAAATTTTTCATCGGTGAACAAAATTTTTCTATGTGCATTCGACAAGTGGTCGTAATTGGGTGTAAAATACGGTACTTAAGATATCAAAAATTGCAATAATATGCATAAATCATTGACTTTTGGGTTACATAAAATCTGAAAAATATCTTTAGGTTTGCTTCTTACATACCCGCCATTTCCAATGTTAACTGCGAAACTGGTTGTCATATAAAATACCAATAAAATGTGAGCTGCTTGTGGCCCGTCGGGGTTTTGAAGGAGTCTGGAGTTAACCTCGTATATTTGTCTTTTTTAAGATTTCTTTGTGCGCCGTGGTGTGATGAAAGTATGTACGAGTGCGAGACTTATCTCTAACCCATGTAAAAACTTCTCTATGAAAGGCTTTAGACATTTGGAGTCGACGTTAAGTAGTAGGTCCCGGTCAGTGAGTTTACGAATTGAATCGTGTTTCATAATGGGATGTTGTATGACTTAAGTAAACAAATAAGATTCCATGAAAAAAGTTTAAAGCTCTTCTTATGCGCCTTACGATTTGCAAATTTGCTTAATGTGATGGTAAGTAATTAAGTTAAGTAAGATATATAATTAATGAGTATAGTATATGAGTATAGTATATGAGTATACTTAAATGAGTATAGGAATTGAACCGTGCACAACTCACTAAAGTTCCCCCTTATTCCTTAATGGGATATTGTGAGAATTAAGGGAGTAAGCATAGTACCCTATACTAAATTTGATCAGAATCGGATTTAATATAATATTAATGGACTAAAAGTTTTAATGATATACATAGTCTAACATGACCAGAATAAGGTACACACCCCGCTATTCCAAATTTAAGCATGATCTCCTATAAAATGTGGCTTCTACTTATATAAAATTAAGATCTCAACTTGCAGATGGTGCTATCGTTCAATAAACTATGAAGCTGCTAAATCATTGCCATTAACCGGCCTAATATATCAAGTTGTTGGAGAATGAGCCGCATACTGGAAAAAATAGGTACATCAAATTATTGAAAAAGATTCTTCAGAACTTCTATATCAAATTAATAAAAAAAACTCATTGATTTGATGAATAAGTTTTTCGTTTTAAAGTAGCAACATGCTTTTTTCTGCGTTCTTCAAATTGAAGTATTATTTTATATTAAAGTTGCACGTAGAACATCAATATTTTATATGATGTAGCCAGAGTAAGAAGTACGAGTATATACCAACTAACCAATCCAAAACATACACACTTTGTTCGGTGGAAAAGACTACTGCCAACAGTTCTCGTTTAATGCGAATCAACCTGCTCTTAAGCTTACGAGCCTCTGCTCATGATTAAATCACTTTGCTTGGGCAGTCATCGCTGCTTTAAACTACGTATTGTAGTAGCCTTAAGACAGGTTTTTAAATAATTTGATTAAAATGTTCGATGAAAACATGGTCCCAAATCTGGCTATGAATTAAGCAAGGAAATTAATTTTCTTTAATCTGATGTACAATTTTCTAAAAATTTATGAAAACTTTTCAGATTGATTTACAATGTTCGTCAAATTTATGTAAGGAATTGAAGAATTATTATACATAAAGTTCTACATCAAATGGAAGAAAAGTGTTGCAGGTTGGAAAATGATGTCAAAATTCATCAAAATGATGTACGAACTAATCAAATTAAAGAACATTTTTATCCTCTAGTATACGATTTTTAGGGATATGCCCAGGACTTTCATATGGCCTATTTACACGCATAAATAGTCACGGTGGCTTTGCTGAACATATTTCTAATGTGAAGTATAGGAGTAATGTTCTATCAGGAATTACTCATAGATACTTGCCATACTCTTTTGGAGAAATAATAATATGACAATGTCAACAAAGAAAATATTTAAAAGCCTTTTCGAAAAAAAGACTGGGAAAAGTATAATAGTAATCCGGGAGCGAATTAATCTGTATGACTAAAATAGGCAAGTGCTATATTTTGAGCAACAGGAGGGGGCAGAGATAGCTACACTGAAAGAAAATAGTGAAAACGTAATATAATCTACTAAGTAGAGGTATTTTAATGTCTTTCGTTGTATTTGCACATGAGCACCAGGGATACCTAACGTTCTGGGCTGCCAATTTGGTTCAACACCCTAAAATGTCAATAAAAAATTATAACAAACAATTGATGATGTGCAATGCCATAGGCATAGTATGTGGGTATGCAAATTATGGGAAACATATACGCAAGATAGTTTCCGCAAATGCTCGAAATTGACGAGAACTGCAGATGTTTTACGAAAGAAATTTTCAAAGAGTAGTAGCCTTTTTTATCTGTTCTCGTATGTTTCACTAGTTTACAAATAATGTCTTTTTATTTCCTGGTCCAGAGTTCTAAATATCTTTCCTATGGATTTCGGCATCCTAAACACGAAAATGTATTTTTTAAATTTTCCTATGACTAGTTTTCAAGATAGAATTTTTGGTTTTTTTTGCAATTTTTTTATGAAATGTCTCAGGTTCTTGGACCATAACTTGCAAACGCTATTACCGGTTTGATCAAGAGCGGTCCCAAATGAAAGGAAATTAGCTTTTCTATCTAAAATTCTATATATAAATAAATTGAGCAAAAAGTTGGACTTTCTCAAACAAATCAAGCAATGGTTTATAGAAGTTGGGTGTGAAATTGTAGAGCTACATACATCACTGCTCTACGGTAAACCATAGGTTAGTAAAGAAGTAACTAAAATGCTGAAAATCGAAAAATTTACCAGGACGTGTAACTCTATCATGGCCCAACTTTTATTAACGATGGCTAGTGTTCCTCGAGAAAGTCTAAACTTTATAATCAATATATTTTTATATTATTGTTTATATTTTTTTTTCAATTTAAAATCGTAATTTTTGCACAAAAAAACTATCAAAACTATTGAACTGATTGAAAAACTTTTTGAAAAGTTAATTTCCTTGCATGTGAGTCGCAATCGCTTGAACAAATTAGCGTTTGGGAGTTATGGTCCAAAAAGCTGAGACATCTCATAAGAACATCGTATCTTGAAAACTAATCAGAGGAAAAATCTACAGAAAAATAATATATAGAACTCTGCACCAAAATAGCTGTAAACTATTGTGTTTCTGAAAGGATTGTGTTTTACGATAACGATTAATTGGTCACAAATTGGTCTGATCTAACAAAACTTTTATCAATTGCGCTCAATTATCCTTGATATTTCATCCTGGTTTCTAAATTTATTCCGAAAACCCCCTTACAGTTCGGCAATGTTTACCTACGCTACTTCCTGTTTACTACTGCTCGCATTTTTGGAACTGTACAGATACACCGTCCCATAAGCTTTTGAGATCTACCTAGTCCACGGGAGATTCCAGGGCGGCGTCAAATAAAATGCCATAAATGCATTTTATTTGACGCCGCCCTGCTCTTCTAGCAGGACTGCGTTAAATGGCAGACAGTGCGTCAAAAAGCCAACTTTTGACGATCGCCTTAACGCTTGAAGTTGGATATTTATGTTACGTGCCCCACTAATGGCACTAAGGCGGCTTCCGCTAGCTCTCGGTATCTCAGAAGGTACCAACCCTTTCCACCTTAGCCCAGAGGGACGAACAAAAATACATTAACATTCAAAAAATACTATTTCACAAGAAAAAAAAAACGATCACACACAGATATACCTTTTGACAAAGGAGCTTGATCTTTACTCCCACACTTTGCACGCCCAATCATGGTCCTTGATTTCCTCATACATATTTCTTAAAGGACCATAAATCCCAGACACACTCACCTTACAAAACCCACACATTCAGTTTCCCCCCATTAAACAAAAACACTAACCCATCATGATTTCTTTCACAAGACGTTTACAAAAAGATTTCATTTATTGACTAACAAAAATAAATTAAACTTGGTGAAGAACAAAATAAAAACGTCTTTATCACACTGAACCTAAATAACATAAATCTGAACACTACAAATCACTAACACCAGAAAAACACTTGAATGTGAGCCATTAGCTCTGATCTACTTTTCCTATAAACGCCTAGACGAAAAATATAATTGGACCCTTTATGGACCGCAAAACTCTATTAATATCCTAAATAAAAGAGCTCACTTAGTTGGACTTAAAGATCCCAATTTTTCCTAGATCGTAATACACAAAATTTTCATTTTCATTGTTCGTCTAAACGCGCACTTTTAAAGCAAACCCTACCCTCACAATGAACTCATCCTGGTATTAAAGATTTTAACAAATAACACTACACTTAAAACTTACACTTAGAATAAACAACTATTTTGAAATATAACATCTCCAGATTGTTTTCTTTGGAGTTTCGCGAAGTCATTTATATTGCGCACAATGCGGATTCGTTGGACGCCTAAGCCAAGTAAAAGCTTCTTTCTAAAAAGCATTTAGATAAATTTTCCCTCGTAAGTATTCCCTAATAAAATGTTGAATGAAATTCTTCGACCGAAAGTCTGCCTTGAACCACTGTGCAACCAGAAATGCCCATTTGACGAACCCCCAATAAAAATGTTATTTTTTGTTACTGTACGTCGTCTGTCCGCTTGTGTGCTTCTGTACATTTTTATAAGAATTTTTTCATAGAATTTCACTAAATTGTGGTGGAATTTTATTTGTTGCATTTTTGCGTGTTTTTTCGCTTTTGCCTTTCTGTGCTGCGCTTCGCGTTTTCCTTCTTCGACTCTAGTCGAAAGCGTTTAAATTGCTGTATTGTGATTGCGGCTGTACGAGTAAGTCATTGCAAATGTTTTTCATTTAGCCATAACGAAAGATTATTACTTAATTAGTGCAATTATGTTACGTTCGCTACAAAGTAATAACTTGTTCAGTTTCTTGGCTGGAGTTTACGGATGTGTGTCGGCCAATTTCCAGTAATGATGCGATGCTCTGCACTCCCCTCCACACTGCTTCATTCGAATTCAATCCGTGCCACATCACTCACTACTCTGCTCTAGGTGCAGTGCGGTGCGGTGGCGCTTTATGTTCCAGTGCTGTCTGCACTTGTACAAACATAATTAGTCGTATAGATGAGATTTGAACGTTTCTCAAATTGAAATTGTCACTTGGACATGCGAAGAATTTGTTAACATAATATATCTGTCATAAAACATCATAACATCAGCATGAAATATGAAATGTTGAGTTATTAACTGATTCGTATTAGTTTGTGTCTTTTTTGCGGTTTTCATGCTACAGCCCAAGTGGTTCATGGGGGCAGTTGAATGGAGGAGACTCGCAGACAACACCGTACGTACATTGTCGGCTGACAGACGGACGAAAGGATGCCGATATGTGGAGAAACTGTATGGATTCGCGGTCCTTTCTGCGGTCTTATGTGGCAGCCCGTAGCAAGCAAGATTTTATGGCTTTTTTTTACTTCCTTCCTCACTCATGACGATCGAAATGAAGATGCTGACAATGTTGATGATAATGTTGCCTGTGCTGACCGTGTTCAACAACAGAGGCAACAGAGACGAAATCAAGATACAGATTGTGATTATTGTTACGTGCCGCTAAAATTGTTACTACATCTTTAATTAAATCGACAGAAAGAAACGAAGGAACGAACGACGAGTCCGAATCGCAACAGCGCAGCACCTTTAGAGATCCTCTGTCCGTCCGTCCGTCCGTCCGCCCGCCCGCCTGTCTGTCCATTGCAGGCGACATACGGAGTTGGGGCAAGAAGAACACGCACACACAAAAATCAATTATGAACACAAATTTGCCATTTAAAACATTATACAAATGGCATTTGGACAATTCTGACATATTTTGCGTTCCAACATAATGTCACACGCATGACAAAAACTAGTCGTCACATCCCGAGACAGACGGGTATCATTGCCAGTGGACGACAAATCAATGTGTCTTGTTGTCCACCGACTGTCTGTCCGTCCGTCCGTCCTTTCGTCCAACATATCTTGTTCTTTTGGATTCAAAGTTGCTACGTTACTGGCGGTGCTCAGCAGTAGTCGGTGTTTCGTGCTCCTGCTGGACCGGACTTTTGAATTGGATGTCAGACTCAATGTCTAACTGCCAATGTGGCGAGCAGTACAATAATTGATAGCTTCTCCACTTGATTTGATTTTGTGGCAATTTTCACTTGTTTGCGAGTTATGCCTCCTTTGGGGTTTTTTGCGAGGCTGCTGTTGTCAGCCAAACCCTGGCGAAAAACGAGTAATAAAATTTATTATTGAAGTTCACATTTTTTCTTTCTTTTCGTCCCATCTTTTTTTGGTTGCTAAGTCGCATGGTAAAGAATGGACCCATCCATCCATCGTTGGATGGATGGTGTGTTATAATTTTGAAATGACAGCGAGCCCAAATGAAATCAACTCAAATATAAACAGTATATGGCCATAATTATATAATTAGATTTGATGTCATGTTTTGGGCCTTGTTGTCTTGGCTGTGAGCCAGTCCGAAAGACAACGAAGATAACAATTTCAGCAATTCATGATTCATTTTTCATCATCATTCTTGCAAGTACCGGATGAAGAGACATCTTTGTCTTTTATTTTCCAAAATGTATTTCTCTCTTTTAGTTTGGAATTATTTTTTTGTGGTGAATAAGCAATTAACATTGCGGCTACGGCATGCGAAATTATTTTTGATTGTTTTAAAATGTTGTTCCAAAATATGTACCAAAGAAAAAAATGTCATTAACCGAGAGCCAATGAAATAGTCAAGGCGACGTAAAAGAAAGAGACCAACAGGGGCTGCCGTATTAGTGAAAGACCGGTGACGATTTGGAAGTACTTATCGAATGCTGGAAAAACTAATCAAGATTCCTATAACCAAATTTATGTTATACAATTCCGAATAAATACTCAGTTAAATATAAAGTTTAGGAAGTTCAGATACCATTTACAATTTTTTATCTGAATGACTCTATGGAAGTGGTAATTCTCATATTTCTGTAATACAACTTTTATTCTACACAATGTCGTGCTCTTTTCCATAAAAACCACACTAGATTTAAAAAACGATTCCCGCATTATAAAAGTGAAACTTTTAACAATAGCTAAATTAATCCCATGATCTATAAAGGATATCGGGGAATCGACATTGGACCATATTGGTTTACGTTTTCTAAAGCCTAATACCAAGACACCTTCCGGTTTGAGGTCCACATTTTAAATATAATCTCGCTCTAATTTTAGAATAAATTGAATCTGATCTCGCCCAAATGTATAGTACGCTATGAGTCTCCTATAATGAGTCTCTATGTAAAATTGGACCATATCGGTCTATCATTATTTGTAGCTCCCAAATCACCTGTTTAATCTGAGCGTGCTCAAATTTTGTTTTAAGTGACCTAATACCAACCCTGGTAAAATTATGTCTTTTCGGTCGTTGTTATCGTACCACAAAATCCCATTAAGGAAAAACGGGAAACTTCTATCACATCTGTGAGCTGTGCACGATTCAATTCTTATACACACTGACCTACTACAGTTTTAATGTCGGCTCTGAACGTCTAATGTATTTTATGGAGAAGTTTTTACATGGCTTATAGATAAATTCGCTTCCGCTGCAAATTGTTGGATGTTCTTACTCGGGGTTGATAGTCGTGCACACCTCCATCATTGTATAAGCCCCATTAAAAACTCCTACCAATCTAGAAGCCACATATTAAATTAGATATTCCGTACTTTGCTTTGCTTAACTGAAGATATTTTATGCCCTTCGCCGAATGTATACTTGATTTTGTCGCTTTGTTTGCAAAACCTAATTTCATCGATCCGATATTCTATAAAGTAAGAACGAAAAGCAATCTGACGGCACCTCGAAAAAAGTTATCTTTTTGGGTATTTACTTATAAAATCCGAATATTTGGTGGACAAACGATGGTTTAAATGGTTAGTTAAGGCGAACTTAATACTTCGGATATTGAGGCCCAATAAAGTGCCCGTGTGGTTAAAAGGAGCGATCAATAGTTAATATGGACACTCAAATCAAAGCAAATTTAACTTGGAATCTAAATACGAGTATGGAATCATTTTGTGAATTGGATCATGAATTTTGTAAATTGAATTGACCGTCATTTTGGTGTTTGTTGGTTGGTGTTACCAAAATAGTTAAATATCTAAAATTTTAAGTATTTTTTGACATTGAACAGGGATTAGCCGGCTCAAGACCTCTTGCATCTATAATTAAATATAAGAAAAGTTTTTAACAAAATGGCAAAGTGACATAGATTTTCGTGGCTGCACACTGCTTTTATCATGATTTCGGGTCCGTGACAACAGTAGTTCTCATTCGTTTGGGGAGAGCCTGGCCTTATAGAGTTCGGTTTTACTTTCAACAAATGCAGAAAAGCTTTCTACAGAGGGTTGTCACGGACCCGAAATCATGATAAAAGCAGTGTGCAGCCACGAAAATCTATGTCACTTTGCCATTTTGTTAAAGACTTGCTTCTATTTAATTATAGATGCAAGAGGTCTTAGGCCGGTTAATCCCTGTTCAATGTGTAAAAACAACAGACCGAAATAAAACAAACGAGCTAAACGTATTTTCTGACTACAACAAATGCATTTGGATATAAAGAAAAAATTCTTTGGCACAACCCAATTTGTTTGTTCGCCGATGGAAAGAGGTTGCTTTCAACTTTCGACTCTAAATTCATTCAGTGTTGTTCAGGCGGAAGTTCTCTCAAATGTCCGATGGCACTTCGACATATTGGAATTTGACCGATTGCATCTTTGGACTAAAAATTCAACGCCGGTCGCTACAAAGTAGGGCTGTCGTCTTTCCGCAGTCGCCCTGTATATATCAGTCACTTAAATGAAAACTTGATGGCTGATGTTTAGACATGAAATGTATTTGATGCGTGAGGATAGTTGTTGCAATAAGTCGAAAGGTCAAATTGAAAACTGACATCGCATACACTATCATGAGAGATTAAAAATTAGGCACGAGTCTGCGTACGAGTATTTACAGTTTGAGCACCTTTACCGAAGCCACTGTTAAAACTCTATCTCAGCGAGTGTATAGCTTTGACAAATTGATATTCACCCAACACAGAAGTTATCTGACATACCTAGAATTGACCTCAACCATCTGATGTGCATCTCAACTAAACCGTAACTGACTAAAGTGAAAGTATACCAGAGATTGTTACGATATTGTTGTGATAAAATATAGCCGCAGTAGTTGCCATTATTGACAAATTCGGTGCCGATTAGCTTATAACATATTACAACTCTTATGTTATCTAGGCAAGTTGCGTTTTATCGTTATGACCAATAGAACCATGTTCCGATAAAGGCAAGCAACTTAAATATAATGGTTTAACTTGTTCTCTAATACTAATTTCTCAATATGTGTGTATTTTCTTAATTTTAATTTGCGTTTCTCAATTTAAATTTTTATTTTCTTAATCTTAATTTATGTCAATCAATTTAAATTCGTATTTGCTCAATTTTAATTTATGTTTCTCGATTTTAATATTCATTTTCCCAATTTGAGTTTTCTCAACTTCAATATTTATTTTCGTAATTTTAATTTTCTCAATTTTTCTTAACTTCAATTTGCGTTTCTAAGTTTCGATTTGTATTTTCTCAATTTTAATCAACGTTTCTCAATTTCAATATACATGTTCCCAATTTCAATTTGTATTTTCTTAATTTCAATATTTATTTTCTCAATTTCAATTTGCGATTTTTAATTTGTATTTTCTTAATCTTAATTTAGGTTTCGCAATTTCCATTCGTATTTTCTCAATTTCAATTGAAAATTGTATAGGAAATAATTTTTGGAATCTTAGTATGGTTATGCCGAATCATACTATGGTTGTGGGCTTTACACTATGTTCGTGGAAATCACAACCATTTACCCAACAATAGTATGATGTTCTTGGAATATTTTCGCCACAACCATACTATTTTTCTTCGTGCATCTCGCAAATAAGGCAAAATAACCTCTTTGTAAAATGTATTCTATTTATTCTGGTCACTTCGCATGATATCAATATTGCGATGACATGTCCCCAAAAAAGTGAGTTGAAGAATCATCCTTTTACGACAAAGCGTTGAAGTGTCTGTATGCAATTGATTAGGGAAAACTAGTCAATGCATTTCTATGCATGCTAGCATCCATTCAATGGAACTAGTATGCTTGTATTAGGATGTGGCCATTGTCCAAGTTATAGACGATTTTAATGCGACCAAAAATGAAATGATCACATTATCGCCGCACTCCCGACTGGCCAATAAAGTGTGACTGATGTGGTTAAGCCTAATGTAAAGCCATAAATAACAACAACACAAAAGCCACAATGCATTTCAATCTATGCATTAACGCCAAATCTACCTTTACGCACTCTCGCACCGACGCACACACACATTCATGTTAATTCGCACATTCTCACAGACCACTACATGCGCGCAAAGTGCTTCTGTTTACGTTTTTATCGTAAAAATTTGTCTGCTGCATTGGGGAGAGCCATCTTATGACCAGACCTTGTGGCCGTCGTAGATGCTTTTTTGGATGCATGCCACTTTATCGGAGCGTTGCGACTCCTTGTGACTGCCGGTCGCAAATGTATGCAACGAACAAATGGCAGCAGCCAGCGGCCGCAACATGTGGTGTTCGTCATGGATGTGTTCGTCAACACCATTAAACGTAACCAGGTACGCAGCGCATGTCCTGAGGAGCAACGACACATGTACTCATTTCGTTGATGATCTTGCGAGTGCTACTGATCATTTCGTGGTCCGTTTTCCTTGCGGGCATTCATCCTCCTCCCTAAGTAGTTGATATTTAAGCGCTTATTAACTACAGAGCTTCCGAGGTGAGCACTTTAAACTTCATCGGCTCTCGTATATGAAGTGCGTCAAAAGTACTTAATCCGGCGTTCATGTACAGGTAGAAAAAAGTATTGTTGGGGTTCTAAGAGCATTTATAATATTTTTGGGTATATGGTTGTGGCTCAACAATATAATGATCCTCACAACAACAGTATGATTCAAACACAACCATACTATGACATTCCCACAACCATATAATGATTTACACTCAACCACACTATGATCCCCAAAACCATATTATGATCATCACAAGCTCAGAACCATAGTATGGTTCACACACAACCATGGTATGATCTCTACAACCATAGTATTATCCCACTATAGCACAATTTTAATTATTAGGATTGAGTTCTGTTGGTTTTCAACAATAGAGATTTTACTTAAGTCCATTATTCAAAATTACATTACAATTAGTTCATAGTCAGATTTGAGACCATGTCAATAGTGAACATTGAAACCAAAAAATTCATTCAAAACGCTGTACACGCAGAGAAAAAACATGGTTACTACATGGTCACGGCAATAATAATATGTTCTCCACAACAAAAGTATGAATGTCGCAACCATAGCATTGTTAACTGATTTTGTTTTTGACAATAGTATAATTGCCGCAATATTAATATTGTTGAAATGCAACAATAGTATTATTGCCAAGTTTAGAAATGAAAATATGGTTATAGCAACAATATAAATATGGGTAGTGCGACAAAAGTATTGTGATTTGCGTTTTATGTTAACAATGATATGATTACGGCAATCATACTGTATGATTGTAATTTTTCTTCATTTAAATATGCTTTTTAGAACACATGTTATTGGTACGGATCTAATGCAATAATAGTACTTTTTTTATTTAAACAAGCTGCTTTGGCTGTGTTCAACTGAAATATTTTTAAAAAAAACGCTTATTTAAACTTACTTTTTCTACTGTGAAATAAATCGCTCCTAATATTTTGAAATTAATGTATTTTTGAATAATTTTCATAATTCAAATCTATTGTTGACAACTTAAATAATATTGGGGATCAAATCTATTGTCGACAACTCAAACAAATTCTATTAAATAATATTGGGGATCATAGTTTAATTGTGTGTGATCATACTATGGTTGTTGGGATCATAACATGGTTGCGTGTGAATCATACTATGGATGTGAGGACCGTACTATGGTTGTATATGAAACATACTATGGTTGTGAGGATCATACTATGGTTGTGGAGATCATAGTATGGTTGAGTGTGAATCATACTATGGTTGTGGGGATCATAGTATGGTTATGTGAGAATCATACTATTGTTGTAAGGATCATAGTATGGTTGTATTTGAATCATACTATTGTTGTGAGGACCATAATATTGTTGTAGCACAACCATATACCCAACAATAGTATTATCCTCTTCGAATATTGTCATCGCAACCATACTTTTTTTCTGCGTGTAGAGAAGAGATAAAGATGGCTGTACGCTGCTTTACCATTGTCAGACCGCAATCAACGAGTGTGATTGAACCATGATCAATGGCTATAGTACACTTAAGTGCAGGCAGATTCTAAAACAACAAGAACCAGCCGGCTGTAGATTATTCCACCAAACAAAGTTAACACAATAAAAATCTCACGCACAGCCTTCTGCTTTCTTCATGTACTGTTCGAGTATGTGCGTGTTGTGTATGCATTTTTTTGTATATGTCGTTGGTCTATAAAAACAGTTATGCTAAGTTCATTTTCATAACCATACGGTACGATTGCCGTAACCATATTATTGTTAACATAAAACCGAAAAAACAGTACATTTTTAGCACTTACCATATTTATATAAGTGCTACAACCATATTTTCATTTCTAAATTAGGCAATATTACTATTGTTACTTTAAAGAATATTAATTTTGCCGCAATCATAACATTGCCAAGGTTGCGATGAACATGCTTTTATTGCAGAGAACATATTAGAGCTGCCGTGACCATATAGTAATCATATAATTTCTCTGCGTGTATTACTTTGAAATGTTAGTGTGTCCCACAAGGACAGTGTGATCGCATCAACATGTTCATGTTGGTGTCCATGACAAGGATGCACTGTTCCATGACTCATAATGGTAAATGTAGATGTTGTTAACATGATTCGATCAATTTTCGTTGTTATTTCGTACGTACAACTATTTTGGACTCTCCCTCTCTCTTTCTTTTATTCCATTTGGAAAGCAGATCGAACGAAGCAGCACACAAAGGGGCCAACGATGATATAAAGCAGCAGCGGCGTCAGACACACACACACACGTAACACCATGTCCGAAGTCTGCATCAAATGGTCAGCGGCTGCTGTTGTTGTGGCCTTTGTCTGCAAACATGTCTTGCCCGCCTGGCCCTAACGACGAGGATGGCAAGGGAGTGGTGGTGAAGATGGTGGCAGTCTTGTATGGGTTGAAACGAGAGATAATCGTAATGGTTAAAGTGGCGTCTAGTGGTGTCGTAACATCACATTAATTACTTACTGCTTACAATTTTAGACGACCAGTTGATTTCTTTGACTCGTCGCTTTTGCTGCTTGTGTTGCTGTTGTTGCAGTTGTCTTAATAAAGAACATGAAACAAGGGCTTGCCACAAATTGATAAAACAACAAAAGTAGAGAGAGGCAAAATAACACGAATTTCAACTAAAAAATTTAATTGAAATTCTGCTAAGAAAATAGAAAAACAAACATATAAATCAAATCTTAACGGGCGGCGGTATCCGTGTTCTGACGGGGATTGAGACCAAAGCAATGAGCGTTAGGATTTGGATCGAAATGCTTCTCAGGAGTCCGAGATTTCAAGACGGTTAATATCGTTGAAATGTAAAGCTTTTTTTAGGATGAGCTAATAGACACAGAAAGTCAAAGGAAGACAGGATTAAATGAAGTTGCGACAAACACTTGCAAAAAATGATTTAATATGAAAACGCTCCCTACTTATCAACCTAGCAAAAACTTTTATAATACCCTCTACCATAGCGTGCATACATAATGTGTTATTCCGTTTTTAACACCTCAAGCACGACTCCGGTCCAAAATCATTACATAAGAATATAATTATAAGGTACACAATAGAATTCCTAGCCTTGCCTATTCTCTTACCTGCCATAAAAAATGACCTTGCTCCAATGCAAATAAGAACCAATATTGTGAACTACATAATTTTATTATATTATTTTTTTAGGTTGACATGACCCTACGTTTAGTATTCGCATAATAATTTTGCTAAAGTTCATGCGATTCTTCTTGTAGTCGTATCTCACCCACAAATGAAAAATGAATTAAAGAGCGCAGGTTGAAACCCACACCATATTCCCTAAAGCATGAATTACGCAAAAATTAGGTATTCTGCAATATGTTTATTTCATCTGTGACCTCGTATGGGCAAAGTTCTCTAGTCTACTTAAAGTATAGTACCTCCCACACTAACGTGTATCTAATAGATTTCATTAAATCGGTACTCTTCAGGCAATGGTAGTAAAAATGAGTGGTTAAGAATAATAAAGTTAAATTAACTACATATGGAAAATTTAACATCTAACCACGCCCCTTTCAGCCATATAAGTTACAAACTGGGAGAGGGACCGGATTAACCGAGGGTCGGTCTCATGGACTCTTGGGCCCAAAAACGGTGGTTACTGTTAAACAAGCGACACAGCACGATGTGCAAATGTTCACATATTTCACATGGTCTACAAATATTATCTCAAAAATGTTCCAAATATAATTTTTTGTACGAATACTATTTACAGCAGTCATATCTATTAAATTAATATTACATCGATACCTCACAACATACAGAGTGGGCCAAAAGTTACCATGGGGTTAAATACTCTAATAACTTTTTCGTTTATTAAGTTTTTTTTATTTTTTTTCTCAGATTAAATAATATACAAAATGGAAATTTTTGTACACTAATTATGAAAAATAATGTCACTTAAATGACAGCCGTTTTCAGCTTCACAATGAAGATGATAACATCTTTCAAAATTTGTGGCTGCAGCTTTCGAATTTCTGCAACTATGTTGGCATTGTGTTGAAGGATTGTCTCTGGCTTGTTCACATATAATCGCTCCTTCAAGTAACCCTAAAGAAAATAGTCGGGTGCTGACAAATCTGGAAATCGCACTGGCCAAATAATTTCCAAATTTCTGAAAATTATTCGCTCTCCAAAAATTTGACTTTAAAGTGCCATTGTGTCTCGGGCAGTGGCTCCGTCCTGCTGAAACCACATCTCAGGTCTGTTTTTAAGAGCAGGACGTAAACCGATAGCGACGACTTTCCATTTACGGTTACAGCACTTCCATCTTCATTCTCGAAGAAGTAAGGGCCAATGATATTTGCAGATGAGATCCCACACCATACTGTACACCTAATGGGATAAAATTGGCGTAGATGAATGGATCTTGGATTTGCAGAACCCCAGGACCTACAGTTCTGCTTAATAACAAAGCCATTCAAATGAAAATGAGTTTCATAACTCGTAATCAAATTTTCAATAAAGTTGATTTCATTTTTGGCCAACTGTTGAAATTTAACTGCATTTAGACTTTGCCGATGATCTGCGGGTTTAAATTCTTGCACCAATTGCACCTTTTATGGGCATAACAGTTATGGGCATGACGTACGAGACATACCTAACTGAGCAGAGCGCCTTCTGGCAGATGTTTCTGGTGATTCGTTAACACATTGCTGTACTCGTTCTATATTTTTCGCAGTGCGAATTAAACGTTGACCTCCGGTTCGAGGCAAATTTCTTACGGTGCCATGTTGGTGATGACGATCAACAATGCAACGAATCATTACTTCAGAGGCCGAAATCAAAAAAATCTAAAATAAATTAAAATAATATATAAACGAAAAAGTTATTAAATTTTTAAATCCCATGGTAAATTTGGCCCACCCAGTACAAACGTCAATAAAAAGCCATAACACTTATAATCTTTTAGAGTACTACAAATGCTCTAGCAAATTTTTTTTGCATCCAAAACAACCTTTTGTTTAGCAGGTGTAATATGTGTACTTAAATTACAACAAAGTTCAACACGAATAAATAGTGACTGCTGTCAGTATAATGGACCAAAAATCGGTCGGTAAATATAATAATTGTTTTTTCTGCCCATTTCAATGGGGAATGCATTGTGAAGGGTATTAGGATTCGGTCGGACCGAACTTAAACCATTACAACTTTCCACTTTTGCAACCGCTACGTATTACAATTACATTGTGATGACTCCCCGATTTAAAATGTTTCCTCTTTGCAACTCCACACAAAATATGTATATTAACTCCCAAAATTTTCCGACTAATATTTCAAACGTCATAAAAACATTTACATATATTCAATTAAGAAATTTATTTTGTGAATTTGATTCAAATCGTACCATATATATAAAAAATATAAAGATACAGAGACAGAAGACAAAATAAGGAGAAGCCTTCAGACTATTTGGCTCTCATTTTCCGAACAGATATTTTATATCTTAAAATATAAAAAATGAACTCCCGCAGGTATTTAAACGTGGATTCAGTAGATATCCGACACCGTACCACAAATGCGGATCTCATGTTCTCATGCTTCGATATAATGCTTTTTAATTTACACTGTGAGTAAGAGATGAAAAGATTCGTGCGGGAATACCTTCAGCTAAGATGTGGGAGTATTTCTGGTATTGTCCGTGCAAAGAAAATAATTCCCGCAAATATTTAAGTTTATTTTTTCCAAAAATTGTGTGATGATTTACTTTTGAACTCTTGTTCATGTTCAGCAATAAAGAATCGTAGTCTTTTTTGGAAACCTAGAAAATGCTATTAGTTCCCCAATAGACTATTAATACACTGATAACAAAAAAGACACGAGACGTGGATGACTGATAAATGGACATTCGGAGCCTCTATAAAATGGTAGGAACATCTCGGCTGACCTTTCCGGTGACCTCAACTCTTGTTGTTAATTCGTCTGAAAATATACTTAATTACCGTCAAATGGAAGTATGGACACCAAGGTTCAATGCTGCACGAGCAGACAGACGGCCTTAAATCGAATGCGAGGAAGACGGTCGGTCGGCCACTAAAATGTTACTGATAGCACTGCCGCCACTGAAAATAATAACAACAACCACAAGGAAAAAAATCAGCAGCATTAACAAAAAAACGATACAACCTCTGGAGGAAACAGGTGAGTGAGACAACAAACACCGTCACCACCACCACCACCATCAGCGTCGTCGTCGTCATCAACATCCCAATCCCCATCACCGTCATGCGGTTGTTGTTGACGTTTGACTAAATGAAAACACAGAAGAATTCTTATTCTTTTTTGTTGGATACCGTAGACATGACTCATTCATCCATTTGGATATAAAGTACTCAGGCGAGTAGTAGTCATTGGATGGACTGGATTAGGCCTACACCAAGAATCTCTGTCCGTTCGCCCATATTTACATTGTTGTTGGAGTCAATCGTACTGTGGTTTGGAATAGAAATCTTGCTGAAAAGAATTAACATATATCCGAGCTTATTTCTTTTGAAATGACGAAGCGGACACTGTTACCCTCAATGATTCTCGGTATAGAGCGATGCCAAACGGCCTTCAGTAAATAGAGCTTGAGAACATCAGTAACTTTGAGCTGTGGTTTCAGTTTATATTCGGATTTCAATTATTTAACTGGATTTCGCGATCATGCGACTTAACGCCCTATGTTTAATATTTTCTAAAGCTAACTCAAGTCCTTAATCTACGCTTACAAAACAGCCACATTAGACAAGTTCAAGGAGAGCACTCGAGATACCATTGCTGGAGCGGAGCAAATCATCAAAACTAGGACGAAACGCTCACAGCCTTTCATCAAAGCCGAGTCCACTATTGAAATAATGCCATACGAGGGCAGATCAATAATTTCGTGAATTTTCGAATAAAACAGTTTTTTTTTGCAAAAAAATATATTCTTCAACGTAATCTCCTTTTAGCTCAGTACACTTAGTCCAACGTTTCTTCAATTTTTGTATCCCTTCCAAAAAATAGGATTTTTCGAGGTCCATACAATAGGCATTTACTTGATCAATAATTTCATCGTTGGAGCTGAACCTAGAATAAAAGCTCTGATTGCCTCATCCTTGCACAATCGACTTTCAACCTGTACACTGAATGTTACCGAGTAGCCTAGTCAAATCAACATTGGCATAAGGAAAACTAATTGATCATAAATAAATAATAGTCGTGTTTTATTTAACAGGCGAAAGTATTCGCTTAAAACTTCTCCAAGGCAGTTATTTCAAATCGGAAATAAGGAACCTAACATTAATGTATTTTTTTAAAACATTTAATAACGACGAGATAATATAAAAAATATTTAAATATAGATGCAAGAGGTCTTGAGCCGGTTAATCCCCGTTCAATGTATAAAAAAGTAGAACAAATGTTAGGCATAAGATGTCTCAAGCGACCTAAAGCGCATCCACTTAACGATTTTGATGAGTTACTTTTGTTTTTTTATTTTAAAATTTTGAACACAATTGCTTTTGAGACGAATATTTAAAATGTTTTCAATACACAAAGATTCTTTTAGGTTGCTAATAGCGATTTCGAATTTAAGCTTGGGCGGAGTTTTAAACGGATTTTCTTGCTTGTTGCATAAAACATGGCTAAAAACAAAGCTGTCATTTCCTACCAGCGGCCAGAGTAGCGGAAAAATATATTTTCTGTCCAAAAGTGATTAGCCGTTTTATTTCAGTTGACATTTGCCATTTCTACACTTGCAATTTTACATCTGTATGACTTGCAGTGCCGAGTACATAATCTCCGATTTATCCATTTTATAGTGACAAACAAAAATCATAGTTCACAATAGCAACAGACACAACTCTAACAGCAGCATATTGATATTTTGATGCCTCCACAGTATTAAGCTCAATCTTTAATGGTCGAAACTTTAATTTATTCAACAAAAAGATATATATTTTTAAGACCAAGACTGAATCCTTACTGTCCTTTAAGTATGCTTAGTTTCACAGGGTGGTGTTAGTTGTAGGCGTGGTTTCTAAATCCAAACCACCATTGTATCGCAGTCTGGTATGAAAGTGGGCGTTATTGCTACACTTCTTCTAAGCAGTAGATGAGCTACAAACACTACTCTGACATGATTCGATGAGGCACCACCGCAGAGGGGGTTTCCGAGGGCTCTACACCACAGTGCATTATTGTCGTCGCCCAACATACTCGTCCGTAGTCGCCGTCGTACTCATACAACACCAATAAATTATTAATGGTTTTATCACTCGATTCTTTCTTAAACGCTCTTGTCAAGTGACTTTGGAATCAAAACAAACAAAACAGACCAAAGGAAATTAAACAAAAATGAAGCCGAGTAAAAAACGCCACCGTCAAATACTACTCGCACACTTAGATCTGACTCGGAAGAGGCTTCGACTGTCGTGGAGCCAAGAATACCGGGGAGAAGGAGGACACTTTAGCACCGGTGAGGTCGAAATGGTGATAAGAGTGACGAAGTAAAGAATGACTTGTAGGTCGTCTCGGCACGGAGTGTTCGCTCCAACGTTGCCACCACACACAACCCGCACGTTTTTGTTGTGGAGCTGCCGTGTGTAGGCATACTCACCGTACAACCGTTTTTTGGTTCGCCACCAGTAATCTCACCAGGCGGACACAGACATGGACATGGTGCCGTTGGTTGTTGGCGGCGTTGGCTGTGGGCTCAACCTTCTATCGCAGGGATTTGAGTCCAGCGCACAACAACACTCACAGTGACTCGGTGGCTAATTGACCGGTATTGGCGTATAATTGATACCCTTCGGCGCCTGCCGTATGTCGTTTTATGACTGACTTTTATTGGTTTTTGTTTTGTTTTCTTTGGCTGCCTTTGTTTGCCTTACATTGTAGCGCATGTCGCATGTGTGCCTTTTTTTCGTCGCACTCGTAAGATTATCAATCATCTGCTTCTTTCTTCTGTTCGGCTTGATCTGGTCACCGATCATCATCGTCATCATCGTATGTACACGGAACAGGTAAATTTGTTTGCATTTCAAATTTGTTTATTGGTTTAGTGACGCTTTATACCGTCGATCGACGCTCCGACTGACGGGCTGAGCCATTGATCCGATCATGAACGGATTTAACGTAGTAACGCGTGCTCATGATGTGTTCTCGATCGATCGATCGATCGCTCGCTCGCTCGTAGCGCTTTAGTTCATTTTTGTTTGATTTGTGAACAGAGATAATGAAAACTGAAACTGGGATCTACTATAATTTGATTAGTTTCGTCGCTGTCGTTTTTTTCGGGGGTTTTCTTTCGACCAATCATGCTAAGCTTCGTTGCTTGCTTGTTTTATAGGCTAAATAATAAATAAATTTATTTAATGAGGTCAGTATGGCAAGTGTGCCAAGATCCATAAAAAATGGTAGGGGAAAGTATTAACAGGTATTCAGAGAAGAAGTCAAATTGCTGGCAAAAGTTATGTCCAGTGGGTTTGTTAAACGGTTCGTCGCGTGAACAAATATCATTTGTCAGTAACTTAAGAATTTTCCAGTCCCTGTGAACTTACTTATTAAATTTGATATTCGGCCGGGGGATCTTTTAGAGTAGTAATAAATAGTTAATGTCTCTATCTGCAGGGTGGTCGAAGACCGAGTATTTTTTTTATAAAAATGTAGTTTTGACACCATAAAATAATTTCTTTTAAAGTAAAATAACTAAAGTCAGATGTGGCCGACTATATTATACCTTACACTTCTTGATGTGCAGAAAATTCCTGGGCCGTGTTTTAAAATTATTCAGATTTTATAACCAATGTCATATTTGGATTACCCCAAAACACACTGTGGTACGTGATATTATCGGTTCTTATAATTTCGTGCAATCAAATTGCAAATGCGAACCGGTCACGACAAAACGTTGCAGATTGTGCTCTTTCACGATAGTGACGAGCTTTATTGAAACCGGCCATTGCGGTTTATGTTTTTGACCAGGCCCCACACAAAGCCTTGCCGAATGGAGGTCATACCGACCTAAAAGCCACAAAATATGTTAATCCGATGAGGGTCGAATTGTGCACAGTGCATTGTACGAGGCGTCAAAGTTATACAGGTGAAATTGGACCACATCGTCACATGTTTTTAAAAAACGCTCGACACTAAGGTCTATCCGAATAGGGTCCTATCGCTGACTAAGTCACACATTAGATCCAATCGTGCTCAAACTGATGAATGATCAATTCCTAACTATGGCGAAAGTGGACTATATTGGTGTTTATTTAGCCCCCAAACAAAGCGACTTCCCGATACGAATCCCTGCCACACAAGAAGTCCCATATTTTCAACCAACGAACATAGGCTGGCCGCAGGTTCTGTTCTGTCTTTTCTTCCTCTCTTGTTTTTGTTTTCATTGGCGATCTTTTGGATTAGACCATGAGAAACATAAACATTAACGGATGGCAACAACCTCTGTCATTCATATTCATTCGACCGTTGCCCAATTCTTTGAGATATTGAAGATAAAAGGAAAATTGTGCAACAGACACTCGGAAGTAGCCGAGATTTACTGCACACTCTCGAATGGGTTCGAATGAATGGTAGGGCGGTAGGCTTCACTGATGAAATTTGACCCTTCAAGTCCATGTTTTCCAAGCAGTCGAATGTTTTATTCCATAAATCAAATCAGCTCGTGACTCTTACTCGATCGGTACACTTAAAAAAAGATCAAATTCAAATATTTTTGACTTGAAATTACTTGTAAACTAATAATGGAAACGCACTAGTAGAAGGAACAACTTTTTCATATAAACCTACTATAGCACATATCTTTCCAATTCGTTTATGCCTTCCCTATACCAGAATTCTCGTGAAATATAATCTCGCAGACATTCTTAAGCTTTTTTAGAAGGCATCGTAATTAAACCCACACAGATTCCTTTGTGCATCGTTTGACAATGCATTCTTGTTATCATTACAAGGACTTTTGAGTATTCTTCTTTATTCAATTAGAAATATTCAACAAGAAACATCGCAAATTTTTTTGTTACATTTCAATGGATTAATCACATCCCTTTTGAAAAACTCCATAATTACGTTAAATGTAAATACTTTTCAGGGAGAACATAGAAGGATACCAGATAAAAACAGTTTAAATAGACGATAGAAATGAAGGATCGGTGAATACTTAGGAAGCCTTCGAGCCGTATGGTAATTCGTTAATCGCGATAAGGACTTCAAAGGCACTATGGAAATCTTTTCGAGGTCGAACATGATGCTAGGTTGCCTTCTTTTACGGATAACCAGTTATTTTACAAATTACAAATATATAACAAATTGAATGATCAACTTAATATACACTACATTCTATGGTGGAGAGTAAAGTAAACCGTCAGATGGCTCTGACATGAGAGACATCAGAGTTTCATTACGATTTTAAGTCACCAAACGCTGCTATGGCAAATGTAACCCTCGCTGACCTCTTCGCCCGTTATTACAAAAGGAGTTTGGTAGAAAGCAAATGACTGTTAAACTGCTGAATTTGACTTAAATCAGGGCAATATAACATTTACGAATTTAAGAAAAACATAAGCGCCACGGAATTGTTGGGAAATGTAGGTCCATTGTAGTGGTAAAGTTAATCTATGTACTTATATACTTAGTAGGGAAATAAATACTGTTACACACGTTTATGCTGTAAAATAAAAAGTACTGCATGTTTTTGGACCAAATATTTTTTAATATATTTATTGATGTATATAGTATCCAAAAAAATCTTCTTATTCGCAATGTCCGCCTTTTGCCTTTACACACGCCTTAAGCCGCACTGGTCAATCGTCAATAGCTGCACGAACCTCGTCCATTCGAAAATTTCCACAGCTCGAGCTAAAGCAGTCTTAAGAGGTCCAATGTTGGGGTATCTTTTGTGAGAAAACTTGTCCTCTAAAACCGTCCACAAATTGTAATCCAATGTGTTCAAATGTGGACTGCCTGAGGGCCATTCTTCAGAGGAAATGAACGCTGGCAAATTGTTTCGAAGCAAGGCCTGGGACGTTTTAGCCTTATGGGCCGGCGCAGAATCCTGCTGGAAAGTCCATGGCTGGTTTTGGAACAGGGAATTGTTAAGAGGCTTCACAACAGCTTCCAAAACGGTTTCTTGGTAAACTTTGGCCGATGTTTTGACTCCTTGTTCGCAGATATGCTCGTAAGAGACACCCCACCAAACCATGACTTAAGCTGGGTGATGACCCTTTTCCACCCTTCGAAAAGGGTCATCAGATGCTTCTTTAGGTGACGCATACACTCTATTATTTTGCTTGTTAAATTTTTCCTGAACGGTAAAAAATTTTTCATCGGTGAACAAAATGTTTCTGTGCAAATTATCAGCGTGCTTCACCAAAAGACGTTTGCATTTTTCAATCCTATTTTTTTTTTAAAGCTACACTCAATAAATGTCCGGTACGTCGTTTGAAAGTCCCAAGTCTTTTTTAATAATTCGACTCATGGACTTTTGCGTGATATTCATTTCACGGGCCATGGTTTTCTGTTTTCGGAGCGGATTTCTGTGAATTCTTGATTTAACGGCTTCGATGACATGCGGTGTTCGACCAGAGCGTGGGCGGCCCGACTGGTGGCGGTCTTTTACATCTCCAGTCTCCTCAAGCAGTTTTATGGATCGGTAGACGAACATGCGGCTAATCCCTAGTGGCCGGAGCGTTTTGAAAAGCGATATTACAACCATACGGTTCTCATTATCTGACCACTCCATGATGAAAGTTGAAAAAATTTTAAAATCCTGTTACAGACTTGTGGTTAGCTTTCAAAACCCATATGCCATTAACGAGGTATGTTCAGTTTTACTATTGAAATGGGTGTGTTCAATGTTGTAACAGTATTTATGTCCCTACTAAGTACTTTTGTATACTAATATATTACATAAAATTAAATGGCATATTTTGAAATCATACAGAGTCTGAACGGGTTGTACGAGTATCTATTTCAAAACCTTACACTCTGGTCTATGTCCCAAAATCATTAATGAAATCGCCGAAAGTATCGTGTTTGGATTACCAACCTAAAAACAAAATATTCTTTATAATAAATCAAAATGTTCCGGGCGGTATCTTGTGTGTTTGCTAGAGTTTGTGGCTCGTTCGAGTGCTCCAAACCAAATACAATACCAGTGATATGGGTTGATTAGCATAATTTGAATATAAATGAATAATTAATTCAAAACACAATAAATCTCTTATTGATATTATCGATCGACGACTCGATATCGATAAAATATGCTGAGAAAAGTATTGTTAAATTGCCAATACGATATTTCCATATCATTTGTCATACAACTCCAGCACTGTGCCTCTCTCTACTCCCTCTCTCTGTCTCCCTTCTGACTGATTCTGTCTTTTGCCAAATATTCGATATTATTTTGATTTTTGGTTTTTTTGGAGATATCTTTTTTGTTTGCGCTTTCGATCGAAACTATTTTTAATTAAATACATTCTTAATTAGTTTTTGTTTCGCCACAGACAGATAGATAGATACACACACCGATGGAAACACGGATCCAGCCATGTTTCCCATCATCAAAAGGTAGCGAAAACATGGAATTATTAATTAAGAAATGTCACATCAAACCGACACACAAAGAACTCAAACTCAAAAGTGACTCCGTGCGATGCCCGGACATGGCAGAACGAGACGGAGAGATATTTACACTTTAAAGTTATGGCCATACACGGGATGCACTCCGTTCGCTCTCTTGGAATGGAAACGTCAATGTATCAGTGTACACATGTACCTACATAGTTCACCTGTTCAAGATCTTCCAAATGTACAAAGTCAACGCCAAAAAGGCGAAAGTTAAAAGTGACGGCGATAACGACATTTCCAAAATGTTACAATTCATAATTGAATGTTTTCGATAATTATTTGTGTGGTTGCCAACAAAATAAAAACATAAACACAGATACGGATACCGATATCGATCCACACAGATACACGATACCTGGGGCGATATGTGTGTAGCTCGCTTTTATCTAACGCACTGAGAACATTTCCAATTTCGTATTAAACATTGCATCTGGCAGATGCCACCACCAGATATCGCCCTGCCGATGATATGAACACAAATTCGACTTCCATCATGTCTGGCATGTTGTCGTCTGATGTTACATCCGTATGTGAGATATTCCATTAACAATATCGTGGCATGTACGGCTGTGTAGGGTGTTCCATTCCATCAATGGTTGAAGCGTAAAGTAGCTCAGGAAGGCGGCCAATATCTCGGGTGATAATTATTGTTATCGCTCGAACGGAGAACAGAACAAAACTACGAGTAGGGATGTTGTGTCATTAGGAAATTGTCGCACACACTCTACGACAGTTTTTACAGTCCATTCGTTGCAATCGAGACCAATGTCTATTGCGGAATCAAACATTTATTTACAACAACCATCGCTGGCAAATGACAATAAATAATACAAATTTGTGTTGTTGTAGTACATTTGACGACGGACGAGTGTAATTAAATAATTAAAAAACATTTCGATTTGAATTGATGTCATAAATCAGTTTTATGTGACCGATGTCTAAGTGTGTGCTCATATGCAATATCGAAGTGAAATGGAACAAATTTTCCTTTAATTAATATTAGTAGTGTCTGGAATGTCAATAGCACCGATCACGTAGCCATTCGTCGGTCTGTCTGTTTGTCCATAGTATTGAGTGTCCGCCCGGTGTCCGGCGGTCAGACGACTAGCTTGGTGTGAGGCGACCATGACCAAGTATCCCCCCGCCATGAGTTCATTCTTTAATTAGACACTAATAGAACCTAAATGAATATTGCCGAACAACAAATCAAGCGGTCAGTCCTCATAAATCATGTTGTCTACAGCTACAACAACGGCGGCGGCAACAACAATAACAACTACACCTATGTCGGATGTCGATCGATTAGTGTGTATGCAGTCGCTTACGAAACACGTTGGTCTTACTCATTTCTTATTTTCGATTTCTGTGTGTGTTTGGAAACCGAGAATGAATGGGCTTATCGTCGTCGCGTCCATTCAGTTTAG
Source organism: Hydrotaea diabolus (assembly GCA_963513945.1). Taxonomy (NCBI): domain Eukaryota; kingdom Metazoa; phylum Arthropoda; class Insecta; order Diptera; family Muscidae; genus Hydrotaea; species Hydrotaea diabolus. The sequence continues at coordinate 110,849,023 of OY740717.1, forward strand.
TAGCGATTATCGCTTTATACCAGAGTACAGTATTTACTGCTTCTACGTACGCCGGTTATAAGCACTCTAATTAAAAACATTTTTTTTGATATTGAAGAAGAAATGGCATGCAAAAAATTATTTTGTATGCACAGTTTTAAATTGTCATAAATAATAATAATCTGTAGAAAAATTTGTTCCATCATTGAAATGTGAAAAGTCGAAAGATCTATCCCTTTTGAATCTATTAAGTTCAGGTTGTGAAAACCAAATTAAATATCGGATTGGGCTTATTACCAGATTACCTGGGTCAATTTCGCGACGAAATGGCAACAATTTAAAAGCGATTTTAAGAAAAACAGTTTATTGAAAATTCTTTTTGGAATATTACTAAAGATGCTTAATTAACAAAAGAAAACGCTCAAGTAAGCCTTTTTAAGATGAATAAACAAAACTTGAATTATTGCCAAAAATCCGTTTTAATAAAAACTTTAATTACTCACGCTTTACACGTAGAAAAAAAGTATGGTTGGGATAACAATATTCGAAGAACATAATACTATTGTTGGGTATATGGTTGTGTTTCAACAATATTATGATCCTCACAACAATAGTATGATTGACACATAACCATACTATGATCCCCACAACCATAGTATGATTTACACTCTACTATACTATGCTCTCCACAACCATATTATGATCCTCATAATTAAAGTAGTTTTCACATACAACTATAGTATGATCCTCACAAATATAGTATGATTCACATGCAACCATGTTATGATCCCTACAACCATAGTAGTATGATCCCCAAAATTATTTAGTAGAATTGGGTTAATTTTACAATAATAGATTTGAATTATGAAAATTATTAAAAAAATACATCAAATTCAAAATAATAGGAGTGATTTATTTAACAGTAGAAAAATCAGTTTAAAAAACGTCGCATCTTTATTAAAAATATTTCAGTTAAACAAAGCCAAAGCAGTTTGTTTGAAAAATTTTAATTTCCATATAAAATGTACTATCATTGCATTAGATCCATAACATTGTTCTAAAAAGCATTTTCAAATAAAGAAAAATTACAATCATACATTTTGATTGCCGTGATCATAGTATTGTTAACATAAAACCCAAAAACAGTCCATATTTATATTGTTGCTACAACTATATTTTATTTTTTAAATGTGGCAATAATACTATTGTTACATTTCAACAATATAAATATTGTGGCAATCATAGTATTGTCAAAATTAAATTTAGAAAACAACACTATGGTTGCGACGAACATACTTTTATTGCAAAGAACATATTATTAGCCGACCATATAGTAACCATATTTTTTCTCTGCGTGTATCTGGATCGGCTATTTCTTCTAGATCGTTTAAGTATCAGCTGCCTAGGTAGGTTAGTCTCCATTCTCGAAGAATGCAAGTGCTCCTCTGACTCCTCTTCTTATGCGCCCTGACAACTTTTACAAAAATCTCTGCACGGGATAACTATAAGTATACACTCTGCCATAGTGCCGTTTCCCATCAGGAATCCTATGCGGGTTGACATCGACTGTTTTACAAGTGTTAACTATTTCCTTGCTCTTCGGATTCAAGGAATTCAATGCATCTCTTCACATATTTTGATTTGTCCACATATATTGGGCTACTCGAACGAGATATGCTTAGCTCCAGAATCTTGTCTGCGGCTATGCTGATTGCAAAAATCTATGCCTGAAAGACCTTGAACAATATCTTCGATAAGCCACTAGTCCAAAATATGCTCATTGGTTAAAATGACACAAAATATACAAACCTCACAAACGATCAGTCATAATTATAAGGTGTCACACGATATACCTTGATCGACATTGATACAGACAGAACGCTGGAGTTCAAGGGATTTTTAGCTCTTCCTTTATACAATATATATTCTTGGTAAAGCACCCTACGCCGAATATCTCCAACGCTACAACAAATTATTACAATTATTACAGATGTAAACATAAATTTTTTTTTGTTTGTAAACCTATTAGTTTCAAACTTCAAACAATTAATATAAAAAAATAAAATAGACCAGCAGCAAGGTATAAGTAAAATATGTCAGAAGTTGGGCGCGAATGGTTTTGTTTTAGCAAGTTTGGTTTTATAACATGATTTCTTCGGCGAAAGGAATGTATGTCAAGAAAGCTATATGAAAACATTGCTCGAAATGGTCAAATTTCACAAGGGGTATTTATACGACCTATAAACACACAACGATTCATTTGAACTACATCGAATTAAAAGCAGGACCTCAAATATAATAGGATCTCTGTACGGCGGCTGTATCAAAAGATATAACAATTCGGCCGAGCGTCATAGAATTTGTAATATGTCATTCACGACGCAGTAAGTAAAATTTGAGCAAGATCTAATTTAAAATGTGGCCTCTAATCGGAATGAAACTCAGTATGAACCGATAGTATCAAATTTCAATCAAGGTAATAACAGTGTAACAAAAAAGAATGAAGTCAAAATACCTGGGAAGCGATATTATTTTTCTTGTAGATCTTGCTGGGTAAAACAAGAAACCGGTATTAAAATTTCCCAAACACCTTCAAAATCTGGAGTTAGGGTAAAAAAAGGGTTTTCGGATCATCCGCACTTATATACCAGTAACTTGGTTGAATATCAACCGATTTTAAGGAAAGTAAGGTAAATAATATCATTTCCCAAGTATTTTTTTCTCTATCACACTGTGTAATTGGTTGCTCATAACGAACCATGGCTTCCAAAGCGACCTAAATCGGAATGGGCCTCAAGTGGATTTTAAGAGGGTTGCTTAGTGTTGCCAGATGCAAAAGTTTGACGTTTTTGGCATAACTTCACTCAGAACGTTTTGTCATTTGAGCGGCTTCGGCGTGGATTTTGGAGACAAGAGTGTCGCAATCAACTTGTTTCGTCGCTGGTACTTAGAGTTCAGTGTCGGCCGCCGTTCATTTTTCCCGACACCATCGATGCTGAACTGATAAATCAAGACCGAGATGTGACATGCCGTAATATTAAGGCATCCTTGGGGGTTAGTATGACAAGCATTAATAAGATATTTCATATTTATTTGACAGTGAAAAAGATTTGTTCTCGTTGACGAATGTTCAAAAAAAAGGCTCGAGTCGATTGGAGAATGATATGTTAAAAAAATAACAGCGGTAGCTGAAATGCAGTTATACATCGTCATAGGTGACGAATCATAGGTCATAGGTGACAAACCATAGGTCTAAGTCATACCTATACCACAATGTTTGTGTAGGGTACAAACACACTTGGAATCTACCCCAAGTTGAAAATGAAATAAAGCCCCAAAAATGGGGCCTTATTTCGTTATGAAACTAAGCCCCAATTCATACAATGAAATAAAACACTAAAAAGATGAAAAGAGACCCCAAACCTGAAATGGAACAACATCCCATTTAATTTTTTTTTTGTTATGAACTAATAAGGCCCCATTTTTTGAAAAGAAATATAGTTTTACAGTTTCTGTATTGAAAATTTAATTAAATATTTAACGAACACCTGCATTATATCTTCAACAATTTGTCGGCAATATGGACATTTATAGTGCTCTTATCCCCTGGAAATCGCATCTGCTTGCAATTTAAAGCAAAAGCAAACCTAATTGAACCTGACGGCAACAACGAAAGTGCCATTATTTTATGATACTTTTATGGGAATGCTTCAAAATTCGCTTGAATTTTGGAGAGTTAGCGATGCATTATTGTTATTCAGCTTGTGTTTTGCAGAATAACGCTTTAAAAAAACGAAATAACACCCCAAAAATCATATATATGGCTTTTTTTCATTTAAGAATTAAGGACTTTATTTTATAATGAAATAGTGCCCTAATTATCAAAATGAAATAAGGCCCTAAAAAAGATGAAACCACATCCCAAATATCGTTGTTGATGCTTTCTGTACAAATTTTTGGGGCTTTATTTAATTTTCAGTTTAAGGCCTTATTTCTTGGGGCTTTGTTTCATAAAACCGGAATCTAGACATCTAAATTTATTTAAATTTATTGATAGAATCTACAGTAACCAGAGACGGTTCTTTTAATTTAGTTTCGCAAGTATTGAGATGTGCACTGCGCACCAAGAGATTTGGTTCGGAAGGGTAAATCGAAAAAAAGGTTTGAAATGTGAAACGGCCGATATTGCAATTTTCTCTTACATAACATAAACGTTTTCACAATTATCTGCAAAGATATTCCATTGTTTAATTTGTAAAACAGACACCTGAGACGTTATTAATATATGGTTCATACCTAACTAGGTTTGCGAGTTGCGCAATTGTAATACGTTCCTAAGTACACGCAGAGCCATTTGGGACGCCGTGGTACGATGGTTATCGTTCATGACTATCAGTGTCAGTGAAACCAGGATCAATTCCGGAAAAGAACATCTAAAAAATTTTCAGCAACGGGTTTCCACCTCGCAAATGCTACAATTTATGTAGCATTGTAAGTCTTGTACTACGTCTATGCTTCGACACCCAGGTAAAGGAAACGCGCCATTTGAACTGGATGAGTCCAAAGAGACCTTGGGTCAGCTGAGTGGGCTTGGCCAAACAATTGAAGAGGTGCAGCACGTCATGTGGTGCCCGGTGGCAAGAGAGATCTCAGCTGAGCCAGCACTACTCGCGTCCGCCTCTGGATAAATTTCCGGGGATGTTCCCCAAGCACTACACTGTTGCGACTTCATCAGCGTGAATATCGTTCAGACCTGCCTGTCTGATGTTTCTCTCTTGTATCGCTGGACCTTTCTCTCTTAATCATGAAGGTCATACCAGATCAGCCTGGACGGAGGCATCCTGTCCATGAGAAGGTGGTTTAGATGACTACTGAAAATGTACTTAGGCAGCTATTGCTTAGGCAACAGGAAATTGTGCCTGCGCGTGGTAAGGATGGTAACCTGCTGCTGTTCTCGTTGCGGCATTCTGACAAGACTGAACTTCTTCCACTGCGTCATACTCACGTTCGACCACCGCACTGTTATTCTAGTCTAATCTGCTGTGAACTGTCCTTCAGGGAGTTCGCCGTGGCTGTGGTTTAACAACAAAATCGCAGTAATGCAAATGCTTGGCACGGAGTTGCGTTTATCAATCGGGTGCTGAGACCCATAGAGCAGTAGGAGTGTAAGATAGTCTTTAACCATTCACGGAGAGGTACGAAAAGCCCACACGTTTACCTGACAACCTTATGTAAGTCGAGCTGGATCTTCGTTTAATTTTTTAACATTTATAGGACCGATATCCTACCGACATTTTCTTTGTGTTTATTTACTACCTGAGACTTGTTGAGAAAAAAGGTCCACCATTAACAAATTCAACTTTAGTTTACCTCCGATTTCACATAACAATATATTTTCTGCAAGAAATTTTGTTCTCAGGAATTCTAATAAACATACTCGTAAAACTATTTTACTGCTATACAGAATACTTATAAAATAAATAATATTTTTTAACAAAACTTATCCAGACAGCAAGTATAGTATACATCGCAATTTCAAGAATACATTTTGGTTGGCAATTTCTTTTGTTTCAATTCAACTCTCCCCTTGTTTCCGAACAAAATTTCACTTAAATAAAACCACACATTCCTGTATCAATTCAAATTGATTTTTAACAAATTTGTATAATTTCGGTTCCTCTCAATAGAAATCTAAAGCTTGTACGCCCACACGACAGGTTAGTGAATTCCATTGAAAACGCACATCTGCAAAAACAATGCGGAAATTATACCCCAATCTTAGTTTTAACTTGGATTGACAGATACGTCTGCTGAATGTTTGTATGACACTTAAAAAATCAGCAAAGTTTATGACTCATAAATTTAGTTAAAGTCGATTGTTAGCTATTCAGCCGATCATACGAACACTGTGGAAAGAAAATAAAGTGAGCGCGGATCGCATAGAAAGTAAGACTGAATCAACATTTGCATACGATTCTATGAATGAACCTTGGTGATATAAAGCATTCAGGTACTGACGAGCAAACCTTTTTCCCAACAAGTGAGCTGTGAACTATAGAATTTGATATTTATGGCATTTACAAGTGCATACAGACACAGTATTGGTTGGAAATCAGTTCGCTATTTATATAATAATAATATTTTCAACAGCGATTTAGGTTGATGCAGCTTATTTTTGTCAGTTCAAACAATTTTTAAACAAATCAGTTACAGATCGAACAGATTTTAAAATTCGTTATTGTGTGACATTTTCAATTATCAGTCGAAGCCACCCAAATACAGCAACTTGTAAAAAATGTTTGTCAGAATAACACTTTTCTGTTGTCAGTTTTTGACAAAGCCGCCACTGAAAATGTTCGATATGCTTTGTTGTCAATCAAGCCGGAAAGTTTTAATCTTACCCTCGTAGTCATACAAACTTATAATGGGTTCAAAGAACATATTAAAAAAGAAATTTTGAACTCAAACTGTCATTCAGAAAACAACGGAAAATATAACTCTAAAGTTCCAATTGTGTATATATTTTTAAGGAAAGTAGAATAGCTCGTCCGAACAGAAAATTTCGTGTGTGCGGTAAGAGGAAAACGATGTTGGCCAAAAAAGTTGTTATTAAATGCATAAAATGCACAAGACTTTATTCATTTTGCATACTAAACTGAAAACAAAACCGTGTTTTAATTAAAGCAATGGTAAGAGTTTACAGCAATTAATGATCGTACCAGCTTCAATGTTCTGAAGACAAATTCGGCGAGGGAACTGAACCAACTGAATGCATTGGTTACCACATATGAATTAACATTAATTATTAGTTGATTACCTTAAATTTGGTAGTGCGATTTGAATTCATTTGTTATCTCTACGCAAAAGTGAGGCTCGACAAGGAACAAATGCATTTAAAAACGCGCTATAATGATATAAAAAGACATCGTATTCTGACCAAACTACAAATATTCGTTAAGAGAATAATATCTTCAGGTAAAAGAACTCACTTGGCTTATCTTAAAGTTATGGGACAACATTTTGATACACACAGCCAACAAACGGCTATATCAATTGACTAACCAGGATGCATAATAAACCAGATATTTGCAACCAATAGTTGATGATAAAAACAAATTGGAAGAAAAATTCGCACTGGTGCACCGAAAAATAACTTTCATCGTCAGAACGGAATTTTATACTACAAGTATGCAACCCCGACAAATGTTAGTTTGTGCTTTGATGTATTCAGTACAGGGAACATCCATTTAAACTTTGACTTCACTTACGCAAAGTTATATAAATTGTCAAATTTTAGCATTCAGCAGACAAAAGTTATTTTGGGAACGTATAACATTCAAAGGAATACTCTTAAATAATCTTTAAGACAATACGTATTGCATTCCGCTCAAATAAGCAGTATTCCAGTAGGATTTGAAAAATTTTGGATTTTTTTAGTTTAGCTAAGAAGGTTATTAGAACGAAATTATTTATTGTCATAATCTATTGTTAGCATCAACCAAAATTTCTATACAACAATAGTAGTTGCCATAGCAGGCGGTTCTGACAACCAATAATTTGAGGTGGCAAAAGTGAGTTGTATTTTCGTGGGCAATTGTGTGAAGAAAACTTGAAAAATAAGGTTTACAACAGTAGTTCTCATTCGTTTGGGGAGAGCCTGGCCTTATAGAGTTCGGTTTTACTTTCAACAATTGCAGCAAAGCTTTCTGCAGAGGGTTGTCACGGACCCGAAATCATGATAAAAGCAGTGTGCAGCCACGAAAATCAATGTCACTTTGCCTTTTTTTAAAAAACGTGTCTTCTATTTAAATATAGAAGCAAGAGGACTTAAGCCGGTTAATACCTGTTCAATAATTTGAACTTCATTCCATTAGTAAAACTTTAAAGTTGAACTTTGAATGTTTTTCTTTTTTTTGCGGGTTTTTTCTCTTAATTCATTGTCTCGTCACAAAACACGCTTGATATCAATAAAATGAATCGAAAAACATTTGTTAGATTTGCTACAAAGTTTAAAATAAAAAGTAACATATTTGCGGGAGTTTAGATACGTTATTGACAAAAAAAAGGTGATTAAATTGGAATTTATGTGATTTTGAGGCAGTAGATGCATTTTTTCGTGTATGTTTGTTTTGCATTCAACAGCTACTACATTGCTTAACATATTATAGCAAGATTCCGTTCGGTACCGAGATTTAGCCCTCTCAAAGTATCAAAAAAGTGCTGAACATTTATAACTCGAAAACTTGAGCTAAATTGGCAAAATATATTTTGCAAAAAATCAAGCTTTGCGATTTACTTTCAGCCACCATGGACAAAAATTATACCTGTCATTGTCACCATTGACCATTGTCATTGTGTAATGTTTTTGGAGCCAACTTTTCATCAAGATCAATAACTTTCGGTGCTTGCTATAGAATATCTTCTCCTGCAATAGATTTTTGTAGTTTGTACCGAAATATGTCAACATATGTTCTTTATAGGTTTAGTGGTACAAAATATAAAAAGTCATAATAATGATGAAAGGCCGAATAAAACAAAAAGAAAAGTTGATTATTTTAAATTATTTTCTGAACATTATAATTATTATCATTTGATAGACACAAGTTACATGTAAAAATAGATACAACTGAGTTTGCTAGCCAACTAAAAAATTACTCGTATGTTCGCATGTACTTCAAGTATTCCAATAGTACAACCGAATTTTTTTGGTGCACTGCAGCTTTCTGTACATGGAACTGCAAATATAAAATTAAATATATTCAATTAAAGACCTAAGCAACATTGAAAAAGCATGTTTTACAAAAATAAAAAGTCTAAAAATTAAATTATACGCTTGAGATTATAGTTCCACTCGAGCATTTCTTCATTATTTTTTTTTATATTATGTAGATTTTGTTTTATGGTAAATATTAATATGATGTTACAATAAACTACCCGCTATTTGGATATTATAAGTAAATGATTTGTTGTCATTACCAATTCTTGGTTGCAACAAACAATTTTATACACAACTTAAGTTACCACAATATGCGGTTGAAACATCCTATACTCTTGACTGCAATCCATTGGCTTAACCGAATTAATTGTTATCTGTACCGCTACATAAATCGTATGGTATACCGAACCGATTAACCATAATGCTTTTAAACATTTAATGATAGTAACAAAATGTCATCTTTCGGACTGATTTTTTTTAGTTGGCTTCGCTTTGCAAGTAGTTTTTTTTGTGCGCCCTCATGGTCGCCCGGCTTAAAGGTAAGGGAACACGTAAGTTTTTTTGTAGGCTGCTTATTTTTTAATTTTCGGTTAACGGAAAACCTTTAAAATAAGTTTTGAAAACATACAGACAACTGGGTTACGGGGCCTATCCGTGTCAACACCACGTTATTCCTTTCTGCCGATTTAATTTTTTGCATTCTACGAAGAGTGGGTGGTTGTGTTTAAAATTATCAGAATTTAACGTTTCCATATTCTCAAATATATTCTATTTTTTTACTTTGTATACTCACCACTCTTAGTAAGAAAAATCCACTACAGTGATTCAATTTTTTGCTTTAATTTTTGTTCCTTTCTTCTTGATTAACACAAACTATCCAATTTTGCTTTTTATTTTTTGTTTAAGAAAATCCACCGTCGGACTTTGGCTATTGAAGCCGCGCACTGAGTTTGTTTTGGTTGGGGTTTGTTTGTAATTTTCTTCACCAACACAATCACTTCTTTGTGGAATTATTCATTTGAGAATGTATGTGTGTGTGAGAAAAAGTGGTTTTCTCTCTCATTTGTTAATTTATTTACGTAATTTCTTTTCACACATCTAAAATTGGCGAAATGTATCAGAAGGAACAAACACTTTTGAGTTTCATTAACACCCAATTGTTGGCCACAATCTCACAACGACCCCTCTCGACCATCAGCAAGAATGACCGACACCCACACACCACGATCAACGTTGTCAGTGAAATATTGGGGTAATAAAGACAAGGCTGTGATTTGCGTCAACACGACACGTTAATGATGAGTACCAATCGCGGGCACCGACACACACACGCAGAAACACACGTAACACTGGATGTAAAAACCACGGAACGGAATCGTCTACAACCGCGCTGCATAGAAGTCAACAGCGTACTACTCGTGGTGGAGTTGCTGAGTATGGCCAACGGTGTGAGTCTACCGGTGAACGCAGACATTCAGGTGGGCTCAAATACCGGTTACTGCTCTTGGCCACATGCTCTGCTAACACACAACACTCGGTCTACTCTTCACACCCATGCAGACGTCACAAAGTCCCCCTCGGGAGAATGAGAAAGAGTACCGGCCACAATCGATAAAGAAAAACAAAACAAAAGAAGCTCTCTGAAAAAGATCGTGAACATTAGTCACTTTCGGCCAAAATAACCAACGAACGCACGATCAGCAGACAGGTGAGCAGCAGCAAGTGTTTATGCTCACTCACCTCAACACGGCGTGTAAAATGAGTCAAATACAGAGAGGCTTAAGTAAGTAGCTGGGCCTTGGCATGGCAAACAGGTTCGGTTCGTTTTGCTTCGCTTCGTTTTAGCGGGAAACTCCGCCTATTCGGTAGTGTTAGCATTAGTGCGGGGTTGGTACCAGCGCGCACTAATGCAATATGGCAGCCACCACCAATTGAAGAGCTGTCTTAATTGAATTCATTGGCGCTCTCGCTCTCTCCTTCTCGTGTCGCATGGTTAAATAAGTATGGCGTCGTCCTCCACACTCACTTGCACCGCCTGGCTTGTTGTTGGGGTTGATTGTCGGTCGTTGTTGTTGGTTTGTGCGCGTCTCAGAGAGCCGAGGCAAATGAGGTCTGTTAACGTTGATTTATGTTACAAGTGGGTAATTGAATAATGTTTTGAGTGGGGGACAATAAATTTCATTAGTGGAAGTTCGCACGTAAATTTGCTGCTTGTTTAATAAACTAAACTGAGCACACACACATACACACTCCCTCTCTGGGGATATTTATGTTTGCGTGTGTGTGCGAGTAAATGTCTGCAAGCAGTGAAGGTATGAATGTCTGACATTTGCTTCTTTTACTTGCATGTGAATTTAGTTTATGTTCGTGGTTTTCTTTTATTTTTCTTTTGAATTTTCAGTTAATTTTCAATATTGGTAATATTTTTGTATGTACATACATTTAGACCGTAATTGAAAAATAGTTCGTCGTACTCCTTTGAATATAAAGAATTTTTGCCAGGCAGTTGTATGTATTTCTTTTTGCCGAACGTAGGGGTTGCGATTTTAAATTGTTCGTTATATATATTTCATTTACAATGGAATCTTTAAGTATGATACTCGTACATCGATGTGTTTGTCTTGATCTGCGTTTTTGACCTCAAGAGCACTCATTTGGTACTTACCTAACACGCACAAAATCATTTAATTATTGCAAAAGAAGCAGGTCGATAATTCTAACAGAATAATTTTTAATTTTTTTTTGTTTTTTTTTTTCGAACGTAGGGGATTTTTTTAAAGTTGTTCGTTGTACCATCGTGTGATATATCGATGTTTTTGTCTCGAAGAGACCAATTTTTCTGTTTCAAAGTCATTGATCCTACAAACTCCTTTCTGGTACTCACCAATCATATCTCAAATTATACAACAAGAATTAACAAAATTAAGGTAAAATGAAATAATGGAAATTTTAGTATTCCAACGTGATTAAAGTTGGCTGTATTTGTTGCAGCTCCCAAGTTTAGAAAAAATGTGGCCCATGCGTTGCTCATCGGTGACCGCCATGCCAGATTCATGTACAACATTTACAAAACGCTCGGTGTTTTGAGAAATTGAAAATAATTAAGTTTAGTAAAGAAAACAATTGAATGGAGTTATTTTCATTGCGCAAACCTGGTAATTCGATTATTTCTTTTGAACATTGTAATGTTCTTGCTGGTCTTGCACAAAGAACTGCAAGCATGGCGGCTCAGCAAATTTGAATTTGTTCCAACTGATCATATACAAGTATGAGTCACTCTCAGAATTAATAAAATTATCAAAATTTGGACCGAACATTTGTCGAAGGCATTCTGTTGCTTCATTGCGGACTGATAAAATCTCTCTCATAGCCATCTAGCCATCTAGCTTTGCAAGCTTCCATTTTCTGATATTAGAATCGACCACAAAAGAAGTAGTAGCAATTGAGATTTGATGCGTCAGTGCATAAGGATCGTGCCTGAGGTCAATAACTTATGACGCAGAAAAATTAGTCTCCTCAAGACAAAAATGTATCACACTTAAAGATCCAACAGAATGAAAAAGATATAACAAAAAAAGTAAAAAAATACCCTCGTTTGGAAATTTTGTTTGTTTTTTTTCGAAACTGTCCTGCAACAATCCTTTACATTCGAAGGTGTACGGTAAACTTTTTTTGCCTGCAACGTGTTTTTGTCTAATATGCATTTGTATATATAGGGTCACCCATGTCTGATGGATTTAAGTGCGAACTAAGATTTACCGACAACGTATATTAGCGTCAGTTTCTCCTTATTGGAGAGGCTCTAATACAATCTTCATATAGGATGCGAGGAACTGCGCCCGCTACCCAGCTCTTCTCCCTAAATGTCTTCGGTCGCCCAGTATTCAGTAGGCAAATTTTGCAGTACTTATATGTCCGAAAATATCTTACACCCTAACGCAACTACTGCAGTGTTGTTTTCAATCTGTAGTATGTTGTCTGCTATTGTTGTCATGAAGATGGTCCACAGAAGACAATGTTCCCGAAAGACAAGACGTCAGAAGGGCCTTCTGGCAAGTCTAATTTTCTTCCATGCGTCGTACTGACCTTCGCCGACCACACCGGCGCTGCGTAGTTCACTACAGACTTGCCTATCGCTTTGTAAGAGGTCAACAAGGTTCTTAGCTGGTTCCCCAAGTACTGAGGCTAGTAACTTGATTACTCACTTTCTTAGCTGTGCAGAGAATCGCAAAGGGCTGCCCAATGTGACCCCAATTATTTTAGGGTAGTTGGAATGTTGACGTCATCGACTTTCACATTAAGTGACAACCGCACCTCTTTAAAGATATCACCCCACCATAGGGAACCCCATGTTTAACTCTATGGGACTTCGACTTCCTGTCTCTAAAGTCTACTCGTACATATGACACATATAGTCAACGACCTCACTTTTCAAACTAAGCGACAGGGACGTTTCTGCGATGTCCTCGATGACATGCGACCGTCGTTGAGCTTGTTTTGGTTTAGGCCGCGACTTATACGTGTGGTGATGTCATGTAAAGTAGTTGTTGTGATGTGTTGCTTGCGAACCCATTCTAGTGATCAGCACATGCAAGGTGTTCGATCAGGCTGGGGGAGAGCAGTGCTTCAAGTGTCGTTGCTTCAGGCATAAGTAAGGAGATCGGCCTTTGGTCATGTACTTTTCTCCGTCTGGACCCAGCGCCTTCGCTGTGGATGACATTGGCAACTTCGCCAACAGTAAATTGTGATGAAGCCTCTTCGACTTGGAAAACGCGGACTCAACGCAATACTCTGCTTTTGGCCTTATTGCTCCCTGGTTTAAATAACTCGCACTCTGCATCGGATATGTCACTGTTTTGACACAGAACGTGACGGCTATCCTTTATGAAGCGATTTGACCATTTTCCACAATGTACCAATTTCGGAATTTAAGTTGTAATGCTTTAAGTGGTCTAGCCCTCTGTTTCGCATATGATCTCAGAGTTGGTATTCCTTATTCTAGGGTCAGTAGGGTTGGAACTACAAAAAATTACTTTAGCTGCGGTTGGTGGCTACTCAGAAGGCATTCCAATCAGCCTTCTTTTTAAAAGCACTCTGCAGAACATAGCGCTATCAATTTACTCCGCCAAACCTTTGCCCCTTTGGACGTTGCCTAGGAGAAAATGTCACAGTTCGTGGTGAGCATTGAAGTCTCCTAGGACCACACACCAAATCCCGAGACCCACTGCGGCCTACGTTGAGAAAGCAAAAGGCAACAAAGTTCATTTCGCTATACTCACTGATGTGTTTTAGACCTGAACAGCTCTTGAAGTTCACCCACTCCATGCAACGATTGCGCCTTACTAACGTTGGAAAAACTGAAATCACATATTGTTGAAGTGGCTGCCCCTGTATGTTTCGGGTCTACGGTCTATACTATTGTGCTCTACAATGAGCGTGCCAGTTGTCGGCAAAAAGTCAGTAAACAGTGGAAAGATAGACTAGCAGCGACTAAGATATAGAAGATGCAAAAACGCGCCCTCAACTAGTCTGGAAATTTAACCAACACTTAACAAGCCCATAAAAAACTCTGACTCCGTCTGAAAAGCGCTGCGACCGGATGACCATTACCTAAGGCATTTAGTGAAGTTCTGAAGAATAGCGCCATTATGGCGGTCATCTAAAGATGGGTCTATCTTAAGGGAAAGATGAGTTGGTGTTGAGGTTGCCCTAAACACCGCACACTAAGCGCCAGTATGCTGGGAGGCAGGCAGTTTACACAAATTGTATGGTTGTTAGGATCATAGTATGGTTGTGGGGTCATAATATTGTTGTGCTACTATATGGAGGATCCTTTTCAAATATTGTTACCTCAACCATATTTTTTTTGCGTGGTTTCAGCTCAGGGTTTACAAGGGCTCCAGGCACATACAGTACCGTGGTGGAAAAGGACGAATTAATATTTGCCATGAAACTTACTTATAATACCCTGTTCCACAGAGTGGTACAGGGTATAAATGTGTTTCCTGCATAATATGTTAGAGAGACAGTTTTATCTCTCCGTTTATAGTTGAAATATAACTTTTAAATATATAAACAACGAAAATATTTCCGTCTGTCTGAGGAAAGTCTGCCTGGCCATAATATTTTGAAATGTTTGTAAAAAACTGGTAACACGATTTTTTAAGTTATGATTAGGCAGTAAGACGCAGTCCTGGAAAAATAAATGATCGGTACTCATACGTACCTCATTCCTTCAACATCCCATTATGAATAAAATGGGAAACTTCTTTGAAATCAAAAAGAAATGCACGATATAAATCGTAAAGTCTCTGATCGGAAAATACTGCTAAAATCTGGACTGCAACATCAAATTTTGTTAACGGTTATTCATTTAGAACTTTTCTTTTAATTTTAATAATGCTCGAAATGTTTATTATGAAATGAAAAAAACAATTTCCTCCATTTGCATTTTTAAATAGCAGCATTTAAAAGCAGGTCGCAATTACGCCGTAAGTGTTCTATTCAGAAGGTTCAATTGAGGATGGTTGCCACTAGTATATCACCAAAGATGTTGGCTTTCAAATCTCGTGTATTACGACCAAACCAAATGCCGCCGACATCACATGCTTTAATTTCAGACAAAAAAGTGGGATTTGTGATGCTTAAAGAAACCTTGAAATTAATCACAATTTACAATAACCTCTTGTAAAGTTTTCGGCATTTACTAGGTGGCATTGAGAAAATGCAGATGAGTATATGAGGCGAAGCCCCTTTAAAAAACGGATGTAGTCATTTACTTTTTTAAGCACATCTAAATGCAATAAACAATTAACGAAGCTGTATACTCTCCACATTGAATTGCCTACCTCTTTGGCATTGATAGTATTGGCCCAAGGGTTAGGACCACCAATTTAGCCAAATCGTTAAATGTACGTCATGTTTTTTCAGACGTGTGGTTTTCAAGAAGAAATAAACGCATACAATTTAATGTTATGTCCAAGAATTTAGCATTATTATAAAGATAAGGGCTCTCCATTATGTTTTAAAAATAATTTCGGGCAAGTGGCAGCCGGGGCTGGCTCGAATAAATTCCAGCCGAGAAGACCAATTTTCGACCACTTTTAGCAGCATTTGGGGCCGTATGCCAGCAATAACGCGCCGAATATTCTCTTCCAAGGCGTCAATCGTGTCGGGCTTAGTAAAGCGACTTTACATAACCCCATAAAAAATAGTCCATCGGGCTAAATAAAACGCATGATCTTGGGGGCCACGCCACAGGCCAACGAGGTAATGCGTTCACCAAAAGTTTCCTTCAATAAATTGATTGTTTCGTTGGCTGTATGGCATGTAGCGCCGCCTTGTTGGAACCAAAGGACCTTTCACATCAACATCCTCCAATCCACATACGAAAAAGTCATTAATCGTGGCTCTATAGCGTTCCCTATTGACTGTAACATTATGACCGCTTCATTTTTAAAGAAATATGGACCAATGATTCCTTTCCGCTGCCCATAGAGCTCATCAAATAGGGACTTTTTGAGGATGTGACGGCGTCTCAACAACTGCTTGTGGATTTTCATTACTTCAAATGCGACAAATTTGGTTATTAACGTACCCATTCAACCAAAAGTGAGCTTCATCGCTGAACAAAATTTTCTTGTAAAAATCAGAATCGGTGGCCATTTCGTTTTGGGCCCATTCACCACGATTTCAAACGTAGTTCCGGAGTAAATCTATTTATTACGAAATGACAACCCAAACTGAGCATCAATCGAGTGACAGCTGTCAAAAAGACCAATTCGGAAAATAGTGTGGCCATATTGAAAACCCCACGTCTAAAAGAAAATGTCATTGTCGTTGAGTAGACAAATGTTTATTTGGTCCCTATGGCACATTGATCCGGTCCCGAAATTTAGACAAATCAAGGAAATTAATTGTTTATGAGGACCGACATTAAAAAGCTGGTCCTGGCTACTGAGATACCTGAAACGTTCAATGCGCATATATTAGCGATGCAACAAAAGTGGTTTTAGCGAAAGCGAGTATTCAAATATACATTTTTGCGAATGCAAAAGCTAATATTTTTCGCAAATGCGAAAGCGAATATTTATTTTTGATTTTGTAGATTTAAAACTATAAGAGATATATAAGTACATATCAAGTAAGTTATACTACTCGAGGTCTTATCGTTTGGACTGAATGCTTTCAATAGGCGTACAGACGGACATAGAAAGGACGATTAGTAATAAATAAATTTCATAGGGTCGCAGATTAGAATTTTGATATGGCACAAACAAAATGGCATACGAGTATATTAACTTTCCATGGAAAGTATATTTGTAAATTTTTTATTTAAAAAAATATAAATTTTTCGGAAGAAACTACCACTTCTTGTCTTCTGGCTAAACTGGTTCCATTTTATCCATTCTATGAATGAGTAAAGCACACATGAGCTGTCTTCGGCCCAGACTACTCGGTCAAAATATTGAATGTCTCATAATTTTTATAAAGTTTGTTCCATAAATAGTATTTTATTAGATAATTGTGAGCAGAAACTGCTTCGATTGTTGACGGGTTGCGTCTATCCCCAAATGTCAGTCTTCTCATGATAAGCTCAAGATATTTCTGAATATTCTTTCATTCTGTCGTTTAACTACTCGTGTCGCTTAATTGGCTGAATCATTACGCAAATTGGTGATGACTCCTTAATAGGAATAAATATTCTTAATGGTCGATTAAAGCTCTATCCGAATTTAATTAAAATTTTGAACACACGGACAAACTCTACTTGATTCCTTCGTCTGCATACCTACTCATATCATAAAGTCGGCAGCCTACGAGTGGCTGTATGTGTGAACGGCGATTGGAATACATTCACACACACCGACAGGCATAACCAAACTTAATCGCCCGAAATCAATTCATAACCGGAGGTGTGGCCAAATTTAATTTAAAAAAATGATAATTTTATACACTTAAGTATGCAAACGAATTAGCTGTTTTGTCTATTCATGACAGAACGTTTTAATTAATGAAAAATGAAACAACCTACACGGACACACACACGTACAGTGTAGAGTGTACACGAGTAGGTGCCTATGACTGTGCAATCGTACAGATATCACCCGATTAACATAAATTTGTACAAGAAATGCATAATTATAGAAAATTTGTATGATTATTTATTGTACGCACCAACAAGAATTATAACATTGGCCGGTGTTCGTTGGTAGTCTTGGACTTACTTAATCAGATTTATTTAATAAACACTTTTTAGTTTTACAACAACACAAATTGATTTAGATGACAGTTCCACTCGAAATATTTTAATTTTTTTAATTTAGCAGGAGGAGATATATACAACATGAAAGCGCAATTATATTTCCAATTTAATTTATTAAATAACGTCTTCAGCTCCCTATTCGCCAGTTTCACAATTGAAGCACGAAATCCTTGTAGTACAATTTCTTGTACGTACGTAGTTTCCTAGGCATACCATTAGGTAATCACACCGCCTTGATCATTTGCATATCCGGCAATACCTACACCATCAGACCAGCGGTTTTTATTTTTTAGACCACATAAAGATTGCATTAATACGGTGCGATTATCTATTGGGTTCATTAAAGGAAGGTGCAAAGATTGAGGGTGGCACAAAGAATTACACATTTACAAACAAATGTAATCTTATTAGATGTCCTACTTTGACCGATTGCGGAATCATCAATCAAAAAAAAAAACTCTGATTACACAGTCGAACAACAGGAAACTTCTTGAAAAATAAAAATGTTCTTACAACGGATTCTGATGGAGGGGCAAAAATCATTAAGAACGCCGTTAACCTTCATAATCAGAATCCGTCGTAAGAACCTTTTTTTTTTTTTTTTTTATTCCACAGTGTAAATACTTTCTTAATTCTCACTGCAAAACTATCGATAGTAGTCTCATTTGATATTTAAGATAGTTTCGGAAAATTCTATCGGTGGTTTGGCATATTAAAAAA
Source organism: Hydrotaea diabolus (assembly GCA_963513945.1). NCBI lineage: Eukaryota > Metazoa > Arthropoda > Insecta > Diptera > Muscidae > Hydrotaea > Hydrotaea diabolus. The sequence continues at coordinate 110,867,703 of OY740717.1, forward strand.
AAATGTAAAGGTACTTTGGCCACTAATCAGTTACAGATCGTCCCTGTACTTAAAGAATACAAATCTAATTTATCAATCAGTTCTCAGGCCTACATTAACCTTTGCATGTATGTATACGCATATCAAGAAGCTGCGAATTATTCAAAATACGTCAGTGTCTTTAAATTGTATGTAACCTGAGATGGAGATATTCTTCAGAACTTTTTCATCGAAGAAGCGGTTACGAAAAAATGTACATATGTACAGTCATGACAATAACACACATTCTTCTTTTCTATTGATAAGAGAATCCAGAGAACTTTTTTTTATAATTATTTCTATGTAAGCTGAAAGTCACCCAATTGAAAAATATATGTACTTATATAATATTGTTTATAGCCATATTAACTTTCTTTCTATGCATTCACACTTTCTACGTGTATTTAAAATATATATTCAGAAAAAGGTTTTACGATTTTCCTTTAATACGAGTAGTTTAATTGTTCATGTGTAATTATATATTAGTCTCAAAAAAAAATCATGATCTCATTCGTTGTAGAAAACTAGAATACTATCTCAAACTATGTTGGCATTTAAAGAAACGTAAATAAAGAAGATGTTAAAAATTGAAATTAAATTGAAAAATTTTATTTTTTTCATTTTTAATTGAGTTAATTGAGGATTCATAATTTGTTTAAACTTGAAGTAAAAGCATCGTTAAGTTCGTTCAGACCGAATACCATCCGCTTTGGATTTTTTTCTCAAATGGCAAAAAGAAGGATTTCTCCATTTTTTAATGCCGAAATCATGGGTCCCATGATTTCGAGCCACATTTCCTAAAAAATGTTTAAGACAATTTCATATTTAGAATTGTCGTGTAATTAGTATATTCAATTTGTGCAATTTTAAACTTACTCGCATGTTTTACCTATTTTGGACTACTGCAAATAAGTCCGAGCCCGAATTTTAAGAATATCTTAAATTTACAATATTGTTTCGAAAATTAACGTCATTTGGTTTCTTTTGAGACTCTATAAGTACATGTCCATGTTTTTAAGTATATGTTTGTTTGCTTTGCTTGGTGGATTACTTTTCTGCTGGCTAGGTCTTGTTCTTTAAGATTCTGCAAGCCCTTAAGTTTTTAGCCATTGATCATGGCTCAATCACATTCGTGTCTTGGTGATAGATTTAATTTATTTTGTGATTTTTTCTGCCATTTGTGATTATTATTTATTTTATTATTTAGTAGTAGTAGTATACCTTCCAGACGGACACCCTGTATTAGCACAAACTTCCACAAGTCAAACATTTAGGGTAAACCGAATTTCAAAAAAAAAAATGTGTATGTATGTTGAATTTGTTTCTGTCCAAAATAACTTTTAGAATTAAAAAGAAATGGAAAACTCTGGATATTGATTGTGCTTAAAAAATTTATTTTTTCTGGATAAGTCTGGAACTATGACCAATAGTACTTTTTAGGAATATATTGAGATTATTAATGAACTTTTTGTATCAGATGATATTGTTTACCGCCTAATCATCTGCTACTACGCAGAAAGCGCAACAAGTGATGAGGAACACTTGGTAGCGAAATATATTATAAAATCCTCCAGCAATGTTAAAAAGTAAGCATTAAAGAATATAAGTTCGTTTTTCCACACGAATAAAAGTACAACTGATATTTTTTCTCCAAAAAAAATCAGCCATAAATTAATTAGTATTTCAAGATATAATTACTACATAGATAACAAATTAATAAATTCGAATAATTCTAGAATTTTATATATAAGTAAGATAAAATGTCTGTTGTAAAATAAACAACAAAAGTTAAACTATACAAATAAACCTTTTTTTAAGCAATTCCATAACCCAAAGTCTTCCAAATTCGGAAAGTTTTTGGAGTAAAAGTGGTTCGAGTTATGAAATTTTAACTCTACTTATACTTCCATTTATAAAAACTTTTTCTTGTATTTAATTTGTTCCTTTAACTAATATCAATGGCATTTTATATGTAGCACATTCAAATAAAAACTTTACACCAATTTTTATTTATTTTAAATTTTTACAATTGCATCCCAATTGGCCCTGAAAACTCAAAGTAGAGAGCAAATGTCGTGGTGGGAGTTTGGTTAAATGCAGTTGACATATAAACCATTGCTAAATTTTTTTATTTGCTCTTCTATTAATCGTATAACTCGGACTTTTATTCATTGTTCGATTTACTCTAAGGAAATAATTCTCTCTACAACGTTTGGATTAGTTTGATTTTGTGGCTCAGGTTAGTCATTGTCTTCGAGCTATGACTCCTCGAAATCGTTAGAAGGTTACTGTTAACTTTAATGATAATATTCATTAATGATATTGTTTCTGTAAATGAAAAGTGTATCTTGTCGTTTGCTTCTTTATTAATGTGAACCTTTTATATTTCTGAAAAGATTTGGAATACATAACATTTTTGATTTATTTTTGTGCCTACTTTGGGCTGAACTATGCAAAAAAAATGTTTGTGGGGCCACGGAAATCCTAATCTCCCCAAAATCTTGAGCGCGTGCTCTAAATATCCGAGCTTTACGTAGCCGTCACATTTTCCCAGATGATTTTTTCACTCCACCTATTGTACGTAGTTCTTATAGTGAGAAATGCAATAATTTTATTATTCATTTATTCAAAAGCTTACGGTTTATAGAACAATTTTTTAAACAAATTTTGAATTTTAAACCTTCCGTATGAACATGGCTAAAAATTTAAAACGTGCTTTTCGTTATGTATATTCTTTTGAATTTTCAAAATTATTTCGAAGTGTTGCCTTTTAATACATACGATAGTCTTAGAGGTGAGAGTTACTCCAGAACTTCAAATGCTGATATTTTACGTAATTTGTCTGGAGAAAGTCCCCATTTGTCATCAATCCAAATCGATCCTCTATAAGTTGTACAGAATTACTACCGACCATATCGGGGACTCAAACGAAAGAAAATTAATTTTAAACCCCAAACAAAAGAGGATCTTTAGATAACTCCAGCAGACTACGACAAGTTTACCAACAAATCAGTGTACATACATGAGTACGTTAGCGTGATTTGCTTGTAATCATCGACGATTATTTCCGTACATAAACCGTAAGTATAAACATATACCACGTATATTTGACATTGATTACATACATTAGTCGTGTTCTTTTGTGATAGCTATCTTAGTTACCTAGTTAGTTTGCAATATAGTAATCTGGCAACCATAGACAAATTTGATAATTACATGGCAACATTGTTTATCATTGGGTGATCCAAGTATAGATACTTTTTTCAATAGCCTTTTTTTGACAGATCACGTATGAGTCGTGTCATGTTATTTTTGTTAAGTATTGTTTGCCATTTCATCATGGAAAGACTTACGCCTGAACAATGTTTACAAATCGTTCAACTTTATTACGAAAATTCATGTTCTGTGAGGAATGTGTTTCGTGCACTTCGTTCAACTTATGGTGAACATCATCGGCCTACTGAGCGTACTATTCGCAACACCATGACCCATCTTGAGACCCAGCCTTCATTATTGGATAATATTCGACCGAATAGACCACGTCCAGCACGCAGTAAAGAAAATGTAGCGGCCGTAGCTAAGAGTGTACACCAAGACCGTGGAAAGTCGATTCGGCGCCGTTCGCAGCAACTCGGACTGACGTATGGAACGACTTGTCGCATTTTACGTCGAGATCTTTAATTGAAAGCGTACAAAATACAGCTTGTGCAAGAACTGAGGCCGCCCGACGTTTCCAAGGGACATCGCATCGCTCTATGGGCTCTTGAAAAGTTCCAAGAAGATCCGACGTTTTTGAGCCAACTTTTGTTCAGCGATGAGGCCATTTTCTGCCTCAATGGGTATGAAAACAAGCAAAATTGCCGCATTTATGACTAAGAGCAACCAGAAGAGGTTCAAGAGCTGCCACTTCATCTGAAAAAACAACGGTTTGGTGTGGTTTGTGGGCCGGTGATATCATCAGTCCATATTTCTTCAAACATGATGCCGGTGAGAACCTATGGCGACTGTATCGTGCCATGAGAACCTATTATTTGATGCCTAAAATTGAAGCTCGTGATCTCATTTGGTTTCAACAAGACGGCTCCACTTCCCACACATCGCATCAATCAATGGATTTATTGAGAGAACACTTCGGTAAGCAGATAATTTCACGTTTTGGGCCGGTCGATTGGCCACCAAGATCGAGTGATATCACACTGTTAGACTTTTTCCTGTGGGGATATGTTAAGTCTAACGTTTATGCGGACAAACCCGCTTAGATTCAGGCCTTGGACCAAAACATCACGCTTGTCATTCGCCAGATCATCGCAAGTCATCGCAAATTGGACTCAACGGATGGACCATCTGAGACGTAGCCTCGGCCAACATTTGATAGACATAATCTTCAAAAAAGAAAAGCCAAAGAATGTACCTTCTAATGATAATAAACATTCCCCATTCAATTTGAATTTTTTGTGTTTTTTTTCTTTAAAAAAGTAGGGAACCTCGTAATGGGTCACGCGTTATTAATTGTGACAAAATAATCAATGAAACATATGGTTGCTATTTATATTTTGGGTCCAGCAATAAAAACACAATAATTTAGAATTGGAAATGGCTTTATTGTTTTTCAAAATATTCTCCTTTAAGATCAATGCACTTTTGCATGCGCACAAAACAATTTTCGAATCACTTTTTCCACTCCGATTGAGACACCTCCAAAACATGATTTTTGAACGTATCAACAGCTGCCTCGGACGATGAAAAACGTTGATCACGCATTATTTATTGATGCTAGGGACGCATTATTTCTTGATCAGGGCTTTACGGTGGATGGCCCATCAATTCGACATCTTGAGTGGTCAAATAGCTCAATGTTTTAGCTGTTGTTCGAGAGGTCGCATTGTCTTGATGCAAAATGATCCCCCTTCTCTTACTACGAGTATCTTTTCTCATTTCTTCGAACACTGTTATCAAACAGATGGTTGTATGCCACTCTGAATTGACCGTCCTACGTTCCACTAAAGGCACTGTGGCAACATGGCCGGTTATACTGAAAAAAACGCAATTATTTGCTTCGATGTACTTCTTTTACGAACAATTTTCGTTGGATTTGGCTCGTCTTGAAGGACCCATACGGTCGATTGCTGTTTTGTTTCAAGTTCATATGATTAGATCCACGATTCGTCAGCTGTGACAATGTTATACACTGCCTTTGAGCTAGCGCAGTTATACTTTTTCAACATCTCTTTGCACCAATCCATACGAGCCTTTTTTTTGAGCATTCGTAAAACTATGTGGGATCCCACGAGAACAAATTTTTTTACGGCCAAATGAACATGCAATATCTTACGAGTATTGATGTTTGTCGTAATAATGCCCAAGGATGCCTCAATCTCACGGTATATCACATGTCGGTCTTGCTTAATCAGTTCAAGCACAGCATCGATGGTTTCTGACAAAGTGACCGAAGTTGGACGTCCTTCACGAAATTGATCCTGGTACTCTTGGACTCTTGGTACCAGCGATTAACAAATTTGATGGCGCTTCATCGCCAAAAGTCGAAACAAGTTGATTTAAACTCTCTTGTCTCGATAACCCACGCCGAAAATCTTAAAAAATCATCGAACGAAAATGTTCACGGGATAATTCCATTCCACAAAACAATGTTCACGCTATAATTCAATTCCACAAAACAATTCGCCCTCAAATGATAAAACGTTCTGAGTGAAGTTACGCTAAAAAATGTCAAAGTTTCCAATGTTTCAGTTTGCATCTGGGAACACAAGTATTGTCAGGACCCGAAATATAAATAGCAACTCTTATAATAAATTAATTAGTTGAATTTTATTGAACTATCAGTAAAGGTTGATTTAAAGTTTCACCTATCCCATGTTGTGCAAATGTACCCAATACGAATTCGATGAGTCTTCTTGTTTTATTATTTTTTGTAAAAAAAACCTATTTTTTGTAAAGCAGGGTGTGTCATGTTTGATTTTTTGTTAGAAAATCAAGTGTGGTAACTCGTACTGGACTCGCTTGCAACCTTGTAACTTGCATGAAAATGCTAGTTAAGCTAATTAAAAAGAACACAGCTATTATACATAATTGTGACTAAACACATACGCATGTGGATGCAATGCGACTAGTGATAAGCCAATGGACTCGAATGAAACGCTTAATGAAAATCAATTCAATTTCATTCAATAGCAGTTCACACAGTCGTACAAATGGATTATCGTAGTTGAATAGAACTGAATGACAGACTGGCAGACAGACAGACGGATGGACGGACTTCGCGTACGAGTGGATTTAGGCTCATGTGCGTTTGGGGACAGTGGCAGAGTAGTTACATGTACGCACTCGTTCAAGGCAACCGGATTGACTACAATTTTCCGCAGAGTCGCGGCCACCTTATCACGCATTACAAAAAGGCTGTCCAGAAGTTTGGAACTTTTTCATCATTACCATCACACAAGTACTCGAACATCGTCCATATCACCTAGGAGAGCGGCGAGGGGACAAACCGTTACGTCGCTGGCTGGTTAATTGCGTAAATGGTCGGTCGATCCGATCGCTTGGCTGGTTTAATGAAATTCGTTTTGTTTAATTGCACAATTAAATTGTATGATATTTTCACTGTTTAGATACGAATGGTCGGTCGCTCGGTCGGTTGGTCTCATGTTTTCTCTGACATCTGCCCGTTACGTTTGTGCCGGTGTGCCATGGGATGCATTCGGACAACCGGAAATTCAATTGTTACCAATATAATTACACACTCACACATCCATGTAAACATACATGAGTACGTGCATACTAATGCCTACGTCGGCCGGTGAGTGCGCGCGCATGTGCAAATTATTGGAAAGTCGAGAGAGAAACTACTCATGTTTGTTGTCCGTTTTGTGTCGACACGGGACAGGACAGTCGTTGCGGTGACTGACATGGATGAACACACACTTCCACACAGAAATACACGGACATGCGGCATACGGACATTGTGTTGTAATCGCACACACCTTGCTTCACTTGTTCACGCCGACGACCGATGAGCGAGGGTGAATGTCAGTGCGAGGAGAGATACGCGCGCATTCATTCATTCGTTTTGTCTTTGGTTCCTTTTCAAGTGTTCTTGTCGATGTCCCTGTTGTTGTTGCCAACATTGCAACAATTTTTGTGTCTGTTGACCTTTATACGTACATATGACACACGGTGTTCTGCTGTTGATGTTGCTGCTGCTGTTGTGAATTTACAAGTTTTACGTTTTGCTTAAAATAAACGCCACGACGACGTTCGATGAAGCGTGAAATTGGCTCGTTTTGTATTGTTATTTTTATTAGTTCACTGGTTTCGGTGTGAACGCTTATGGGCCGAAACATAACCAACGGCAATCGAAAAAAGCAAGGCAATCACAATAAGGGGTAATTTTGTTCAAATAAGTTTAATTTCCTATTAACACTTCAGTAATTGATGAAGAACTTCATTGTTTCGCTTGTACCTTTGGTAGACTTTTTGTAATGTGAGCCTATAAGAGAGCTCTTTGGGGTGTTTAGGTTAGGTAGATAAGACCGGTGCCTGATGCCGGTGACCCATAGATGTTGCATTGTAATTGTAAACAATCATTATTGATACTGATCAAATTTGAAAAATATTCTTTAGATTAAGATTCTTGAGAAATAGTATTACAGTCCCTGAAAAATGTACGACACCAATCTTCTAAATTAATGAGATATTGAAATTCGTGAATGTAATATTATCTCGAAAAATTAAACTCTAGTTAAAATTAATCATTCAGTTAAAATAACCGAATTTTAACGTCCACGTGCAGCTGTAAAAAGGAAAATTTTTTTAGTTAACTTTCCTGAGCGTATGAATTTTTCATACTAATCGTTTTTTGGTCATAATTTTTGGTCTTATTTTGTTAACTTTATTGTCAAACAAAATCGATTTAGGCAGTCTTGAGCTTTTTCATTTGTGAGTTGTGTAAAGTAATGTAAATCGCAAATCAGATAAGATGTACAGCAGAAAGTCGAGATTTAAAAAAAGTGATCATGATTTCCACAGAAAACGATTGGCGTTGGATCATGGTCTATCTGAAGTAACCATTTAGGAAATAAAGAAAAACGCGATGACATTTTCAGGGCTGTGGCGAGCACTGTTAAAAAATGCACAAAAGGCAAAACTGCATAAGCCGGAATATGCTGATCTTAACTCAATATAGTATGAATGGTTCTGGAACCAAAGACAGCGCAATTGGTCAATAAGTGGCCGAATTTTATAATTAACCCTGGAGAAAAAATTGAATGCCTGTAATGGGCGGCCGGCAAATTGTAACAATAGAAGGGTATTTGCCTTCTTAATTTAATTGCAACAGAATCTGTGTGGTAATAGCATTTAGGAGTGGGAGAAACTCATGGTCGCTGCGATCCAAGAAACTAAGCTAAATGGCATCTGCATAGTTGTGGAATATACTTTAAGTGGGTATCAAACAAATCTGGGACTGCCGAGATTGACCTGTATAACGTATACATCCCGCAGGGGCACACCTGTTATTTGCCTGATATTAAAAATCTGCTACAAGGCAATAACCCTTGGTCTTAAGAGACTTTTGAGCCCACCACGAATTGTGGCATTTTCTCCTAGATAATGATCAGAGGAGCATTGACATTAACAAAAAAACAAAAATATCAAAATGGACTGATCAACGACGTCACCTGGCAACCTGTCCTCTAGTTAGGATACCATCTTCCCATAATCGTCTTTATCAACAGACCATCCGACTTTGTAATCTTCGAACGGAGAAGCCACCAACCGTATCTTTAGCAATCTTCATATTTCCTCGAATGTTCGGGTAGCCGAGAAAAGGTGCCAGGCCATCATCAACTCGGTACCCGTCCGTCATATTCCTGCTGGTCGAATACCCTAGATTCGACCAAATTTCCCAGCGGAGGCAGCGAAACTCACAGATGAGCCTAGAATAACCATCAGTTTTAGCACCCAGAGAGCATTAAGGCAAATGGAGAATATTTCGTCGTGCCTTCTCTCTCCCAGTCGAAGATGCACCAACAGAACTTACTGTTTGCGAAGTTGCCAATGTCATTCATAGCGCAAAGTCATCAAAGAATAGCTTGGATACCCAGGGAGTAGAGGTCATGATCAAAGTGGTCAATCTGTCGTTAGATACTCATCTAGTTACAGATGCCTGCAAAATGGGCAGACGGGTACCGCTACTGAAGCCAGGCAAAGCCGCAAGCAAAGGCAAATCGTACAGTCTGATCACCTTGCTTTCGTCAGTATCTAAGACGCTTGAAGCACGGCTCCTCCCCAGTCTAATCGAAGACCTTCTATGTACCTATCATCATAATGAGTTTCGCGGGGAAAAAGGATTGTGTCACGCCTCCTATATTAAAAGCAATGTTATAAACATAATTGAAGGAAGATCGTCTTGAAATTTAAACTTTGAAACTGTGTGTCTGAAATTACTATAGTATATGGGTACGATTTTAAAAGTGACGTGGCACCGCCCAATTTTTCGCCGAACTTTTTTCTTTATACTTCAAAAGAATAAATTTCAAATCCGATCTTCCCAACATAAATATTTTATAAGAACATCAGACTTTCAATACGTGCTGTTACTGTGTAAAATTATAAGCTCTTTGGAAAAATGGGTGAAGACACTCCCCTTGTTGTAAAGCGGCTCAAATCCTGTAACTAAAGGCAGATTGTCTTGAAATAAACACAGTGTGCTATTGTGGGCCAAAAATTTTGCACAGAGTAAAGGCGGATTGAATTTTGCAAAGTATTTATGTAAGGAACTGAGATTTGGAATATGTAATATGAGTGTGTAAAGAAATAAGTCTGGGGGAAAAGTGGGCGGTTTTACACTTTAATGACCAAATAATATCGTTTAAAACTTACACATGATATCTTTCAAGCTACAATAACAACTTTGAACTATAAAGGAACTGATCTCTTTATAATGCGAATAAAACAGCTCAAATTTAAAAAAAATCTTGCACTTCGAATCAGATAGTAATATTACTTCAGAAAGAATTGATTTATCAGTATACACATTATACCGAATATGCTATTTGAATTTATGTCTCTAAAGATATGTTTGTGGGTAGCGAAGCGCAACGGTTTACGGCTAGCAAAGTGTATGTATTATTGATTTAATTGAGTACAATACAAATATAGGACTCTGAAATTGAAAATCGTTTCGGGAGGAAGTTTCCCTTTTTGGGTCTAAAGGATCCTTTGAGTATTTGCTCAACGATGGAGGGTACATAATGTTCAGCCTACTTGTTTTACTAAAATTTGCTGTCTATTTATCGCAGTTTCTTTGAGGCCTTTTTTAACTTTATGACAATATCAATAACAACTGTGAATGAATGCTACATATAAATAAGACAAAGTAGATGAAAAAGCCGTATTTTTTGTATTAACTATAATTGTAATTTCTTTACGGATTTTAGTTTGATCTAGTTTGAAATATTAAGCAAAAACTACTATATGCCATTTTAAACATGATGAAAGTGTTATATCTCCGAAACTATAAGACATATTCTGAATCGAAAAGCATATTCGTGATCGCCACGTTATAGTCGGCTTATAGCAATTTTATTGTCAAGTCAAACAAGTTGTTGTTTGGCTTAGCAATTGAAGTTAGTGCGAAAACGTAGTTCTCCACATTTTTGCATTCCCTACACGCCATTATGAGGCTCAATTGAAAAATCCAAAAATTAAGTAACCGATGCATATTTGTTAAAAAATCTTGCGATGTATTTATTGTTTTTCTTAGTGATCCAATAAATTGTCTAAAAACTGTTTCTTCAAGTAAAAACATGAGATACCCCACACTACAGTTACATAACCCGGTATAGCTCAATTACAATAGGACTGGTCTTGCCCCACAACTGTTTAATTTGCATAGTTTCCTTAAGATTCGCACTTTGATTACATGCAAATATCAGCACTGAGAAAAAAAAACATTCTGTGATACAGTGTGGTGTAGCCTTTAAAAACGGAAATATTCTTTGATAGGAAGTCTTGAAATTCACTAATTTGAAGACGCTGGCTTTAAATACACACGAGCTGAGGATGTTGCCACTGTTGGTGCCGCCAATTAACTGCCGTATGCCGCAGCGCCGTTCTTGACTCTGTCTTACTGACATAATCCTCGTCACATTAAACACAGGTTTATTATTAACCAAACAAAGCCGCCATACAGACAAAAGAGGACACAGGTACGTGTACAGATGCACACACAGTCACAGCTGTATCGGTGGCACTTGCCATGCATTGACCGTCCGACCGTCCGCCCGGCCGACAGACCATCTTAATGATGTTCTCTTGCAAGGAATAACTAGAAGCCCGAAACTCTTTTTCGTTTGTGTCTACGCTGCAGTGAAAGATCCTGAGAAGAGTATTGGACTTTAGTCGTCGTCCGTGGCCAAAGACACGGATCAGTCGGATGGTTTATTTATAATTTATTAATTAAAGGTCGGCTTTTGTTTGTTGTTGATTTTAATTGCCTTTCGGCATTTGTTATTATTAACCACATGGCATCACGATCATTTCTTCCCCTCCTCTTATGCCAGAAGTACTTAAGTGTGTGTGTGTGCGCTGAAGCATGGGAATGCTGAGGGTCTGATCGGCCGGGCGGTCTTCCGTAATCTTGTGGTGTGGTTGTGTGCGAGTGTTTCCTGTGCTAGGGTGTCGTCCTGTGAGCTCAGTACACACACTTGCAGAGAGAAAGAGAGAGAACCATGCACACCCTTCAAATTAAACGTTTTGATTATTACAAATTAGGGATTCATTCTTGTGGCTCTGCCTGTTGTCGCTTGTCGACTGGCGATTGCTTTACGACGTCGGATAATTCTATTTTTATTAGTCACCATTAATTGCTTTCAAATTTATGGGCTGTTATCTGTTTGCCGTGTTCAAACAAATGGTTAATTGCTGCATTTAGTCAAATTAAAATTGGATTCTTCTAGTTTTCTTAATCTCTCACCGACTCTCTGCCATCTTCTGTCGGCGCAGTTCAGCAAATGATAACTCTTGTACATTATTTGTCCGCAAAGTCCGGTTCTTTCAAAAATCGAAAGGTATTTTTTTTTTCTTTTTGTTTAAAAATACATTGGGAGTCACAGTGTGGAAAATTAGGTTATGTTTTCAATTGAAAAGTTCATAATTCTATTGGAAATATATGTTGTATTATTAATTGTATCATTTAAATTTAACGACGAGCCCACTTTTAAGCGAACGAACATAAACGAATGCGTGATTTTTGGACTTAACAGCGAAAGAAAAGTTTCAATTAGAATAGGCTTCCAAAGAAGATGATTGGGATGAAGGTACTGTCGTGTACATAAGGGTGGAGCAAGTTAATGAATTTATTTGTGTAAATATATGTGCGTCAGAGAAAGAGGGCGACTATCATTTTCTGCAGTGGTTTGTCGTCTCATCTGCATCTTGAAAACCATTTTGAAAATATGTAATTGTAACACGCCGATAAATGATATGGTTACTACTCGTTTATTGTCATGTTAACATCAATATGTTCTCTGCAATAAAAGTATGTTTGTTACAACTATACTATCGTTTTTTGAATTTAACTATGACATTACTATGATTGTGGCAATATCAAAATTGTTGAAATGTAATAATAGTATGTTTGCCACATTATTAATTAATGAAAATATGGTTGTAGCAACAATATAAATATGGTCGCTGCGAGATAAGTATTGTTAATAGTATTGTTAATAGCGTTTTACGTTACCAATAATATGATTACGGTAAACATTTTTATAAATTTGAAAATTGCTTGGAGAAAAATGTTAATGTTACAAATCTTATTGTCATGACAAAAATATGATAAATACTCAGTATTAGTATGTTTATGACAATTATTGGATTGTTGCGACGAACATCGTGGAACACATTGTCATTCCCATTCAGACTTACGCAGGAATTCTCTTTATTTTTAATCTTTTTCTCTACAAGAAATCAGTTCGCTTGTAAAACCTACAATGTGTGATAAAACTTCAGTGAATTGGTCAATTCGATCAAACATTTCAAGAAGTAAAGATGACTATACGAACATGCAGAAAATAATTTTGTGATGTAAGCGTAATAAATATCTCAATACTCGTATGTATACCACATGCAGCTAAAGTAACTTCATGATGTTAAAAAAATGTTAACTTCTTTGCTTGAGAATATTTCATATTGTTTTTGTTTCTACATCAGGAATTAAACATGGAAGATGACGAGTATATAAAAAATGTATTGCAATACATTTGCGCAAATAACTAAGATTTTTCTATTTCTTGAAAATAATCGTTTGTTAATAAAAATTCACGAAATTTCAAAAAATTTTACAGTGTAAAAACTGCCTCAACGGGTTCAACCATTCGTTCGTTGTTGGGTAATTTTGCTGAATTTGGGACTGTCGAAATTTCAAGACATACGGGAAGACCTTAAACTGGCAGATCAGCCAAAAGTTTTGATGCTGTGAGACAGAGCGTCGTAAAAAATACGCAGACATCAACGAGAAAACGAGTTCTGACCGCACTTTTCGGCGAATTTTGAAACACGATTTGCACTTCATTCCTCACAAAATCCAACTAATTCAAAAACTAAATCTAAGGACTTCACATTGCTCTTGAAATATGCTAAAGCTGCTTTAAATCTCGTTGATCGAAATGATTTTTGTTGTTAAATTTAATGATGATTGACGAAGCTCGTTTTCACTTAAACGGTTTCGTAAATAAAGAAAACAACAGGTTTTGGGGATCACAATTCGTGTTACTGTTTGGTGCGGCAAAATCTACGGTCAATTTGTTTGCTTTTTTTTCTTTGAAAACGATTAGGGTGTAAGCCCAACAATAAATGGAGAACATTACAGAGAAATGCTTCAAAATTTTTTATTTCCGCAATTGCCACCAAACGCCATGGCTTCAAGAAGACACCACATACGGCCAGTGCAATGGTGATGACTGATATTACTGCACAAGATTATTTCTTGTGGGGCTATTTCAAAGACAAATCTTATGTGAATAAGCTCCAAACCTTGCAGCAACAAAGGGACACCATCCAAGAAGGAATTGATCGTATACTACAAGAAACACTTAACAAGTGCTATACAAATGACACACTTTTTCCACCTCTTCAGAGACTCCACATTCAGAGCCATTAATAAAAAAAACGAGCTAAACATATGGTAATACACGCCACGGCAAAACAGTTGAACATCTCTTTTTACAACTAACAATACGCTGTAAAAATAGCCCTATAGATGGCTCTGAATATGGATTCTCTGTAGTGGTGGAAGAGGTGAATTGTATTTTCATGGGCAATTGTTTGAAGAAAACTTGAAAAGTGAGATTTACAACAGTAGCTCCCATTCGTTTGGTGAGAACCTGGTCTTAAAGAGTTCAGTTTACCTATCAAGAATTGTAGCGAAGCTACAGCGAAATTGTCATTTCGCCATTTTGTAAAAAACGTGTCTTCTATTAAAATGTATATGTATGAGGTCTCGAGCCGGCTAATCTCTGTTCAATGTTATTTTTATCATACAATTTTTTGGTTTTTTCATTTTGGTCAATATATATTTAAATAAAAATCGTATAGTAACTTTGGCCGCACCCTGTGTAAGTGTAGTGTATGTGTTTACATATATATTATAATATAATTTACGATGCAAATCTTTCAATTTTAATAAAATAGTTTAATGAAATTTTAAACATAAAATTTTATTGTGTGTGCCGCATTTGTTAGTTACTCTAGTTTAGTGGCATAGCCTTGATGTTCGACCTAAATCAACATTTAACTACTTACATTTATCTATGGTCCTACTATCTATAGTAGATTAAAAAAAATCCTTTAAAACTTCAGCTTTAAAAATGCTAATTTGTAAAGTTTAAAGCTTTAAATGGTCTTTACTGGACTTAAGCAAGTTCGATTAGCGTATTTTCTCAATAACTTTTTACCAGTAAATTAAAATTTTTCGAAAGAAGCAGCTTTTTATTTGTACAGTTGAAATACTTTCATGAATCAAACACTCATTTCGTTTTAAACATATTTTTAATTAATAAATAATTTCCCCTGCTATTTTGCATTTAATAAAAATCTCTATTTATGAATAACACCATTACCAAATCCTTAAAAATGGTTTTGGGTATTTTGGTATGGCTGAGTGGAATCATACCCAGGAAATAGGTTCGTGTTTTCGTTTTATGTAAAACCGGTTTTTGAAGTAAAAAGAAAGGATCGCGCAGTAATTTGCAGAAAAGGGAATATTAAACCAATATAAGAGACCAATATGACAGACTCCATCGAAGGCTTGTGAGATGTCTAAAAATACAGCCGTGCTTTTCCATAGCTATTTCAACGAAGTGCATAACTGGTGAAGTTATTTTAATGTTGAGTGTTTTTACTGAATCCAAATTGATCTGGTATAATATTCTTCTCTTGACTGAAGAACTCCAGTCTACTACTCGTGCAAAAAAGTTTTTCCAAATACAGGAAGTAAAGATATTGGTCTATACGATTTAACACCATCTGGATTTTTCCCACGTTAACTTATCATAAGAATTTCAGATACTTTCCAACATATACATATATCGTATATATAACGGGTTTTCCAATAGGGACATAACAATTTCGTATCTTTATGTCAACGCACCATCAAACATTTTTATTGATCTTTCAGTGTCAAAACGTTAGTCGAAGTCAAATTAAGTATTTTCATCATGGTAAAGTTCGCTTACGAGTTGCTCGTTTGGAAATCATTAAAAATTACTACCAAAATTCTGACTCGGTGGTCGCAATTTTAAGAACGCTTACTCCAATTCTCATCATCTTCAGCGATAAAGCTCACATCTTCTTCAAGAGACACAATTGAATCCGCAAAAAATTACTGTGTGGTGTGGTTTGCATGCCGGAGGTGTGATTGGACCGAATTTCTTAGTCAATGAAACCAATCTTCATGTAACCGTCAATGAAGAGCGCTATCGAGTATTGTTAGAAAATTATTTTTAGCCAGAATTGGATGAGCTTGACATAGCCTATATGTGGTTTGACCAAGACGGTCATCACGCGTTACAATCGATTTTCTGAAGGCATATTCGGTAAACTTGTTATCTCGTGAAGTTATCCCGCAAAATGGCCACCTAGTTCATGCGATTTAACGCCGTTGGTGTTCTTTTATGGGGCCACATCAAGTCTTTGGTCTATGCCAACAAGCCAACAACTTAAGACAAGATCAGAGACAACATCTAAAGCGAAATTGCCAACGTTCCGGCCGAAAGTGGTGGAAAATTTGGTTCAAAGAATAAATCGATGTAAACGGGCTCATGGTGGTCATATGACCGAAATCGAATTTCATTCCTAAAATGTAAGATA
This sequence comes from Hydrotaea diabolus, assembly GCA_963513945.1. Classification (NCBI taxonomy): domain Eukaryota; kingdom Metazoa; phylum Arthropoda; class Insecta; order Diptera; family Muscidae; genus Hydrotaea; species Hydrotaea diabolus. The sequence continues at coordinate 110,884,107 of OY740717.1, forward strand.
CTACACCTGAAATTAATTTGAATTCTATATCTTAAATATTCTGTGTTCTATTAAAATATCATATTGTTATGTCCTCAATGGAAAACCCTGTATTAAGTCTGAAAACAGTGTTGAATGTTATCGTTAGCTTAGAGATGCCTTGATTAAATAATTGCGCAAGAACCTCTCCAATAATTAAGCAGTTTTCAGTGGGTAGACATGTAATAGCGTTGTAAACTTCTTTAGAAATAATTTTCCTAAATTTTTTCTTCGTAAAATTAAATGCGATTTACCAAACTAAACTTGTATTTGCTAATTTCTGTTTTTGTGATAGTTTTTTCCATACCCTATTCAATTCAAATGTCGAGAATGGTACAGGGTATAACGACTTAGTGCAGATGTTTTTAATACCCAAGATGCACTCCATGTGATTTATACCGATCAATTTAGAATCACTTTCAGATTTCGTTAAGCGATCTCCATTCGACCGCGTGTCCACCTACCGCTGTAATCGAAATAAATATACTTATGTATATAATTCTTATATGTTCGATTAGTTGTGTGAGTGTTTTTTTTTTGTGGCTTGCCCTTGGTGGAGAGAAGTAAATCTGAACATGGGAAGTGAAGAGCAAGTTAAAAGTAAGAAGCAGTTAGTTTAGTTGATTTAATAACTTTTGATGAGAAAGGCAAGTCCATTCATTGGGAATTGAGTGCATCAATTTGGTCGATTGGCAGAAACAGATCGTATATAACAAAAATATTGAAAAAATTATGACCTGAACAGTTTTTTTAATCTGGTTCAGAAACATTGTTGTTTCCTTTTCTGAATCAACGTAAAAAATTGGTGAAGTGTTTTGGCTAGATTACTAGAAAGACTATACAGATGTTTCTAAACCCACCAAGGTCTTTCTGCAACAACAAAGGTCTCGAACCATAATAAAAAGACCGAATAGATGTAAACAAAACAAAAAAAACAAAAAATTTGATAAGTCATAATTTGGATAAATATTAAAAATGTATTTTCGTGGGCAATTGTGTGAAGAAAACTTGAAAAGTAAGGTTTACAACAGTAGTTCTCATTCGTTTGTGGAGAGCCTGGCCTTATAGAGTTCGGTTTTACTTTCAACAATTGCAGCAAGGCTTTCTGAAGAGGGTTGTCACGGACCCGAAATCATGATAAAAGTAGTGTGCAGCCACGAAAATCAATGTCACTTTGCCATTTTGTTAAAAACTTGTCTTCTATTTAAATACAGAAGCAAGAGGTCTTGAGCCGGTTTAATCCCTGTTCAATGTGTAAAAGCAACAGACCGAAATAAAACAAACGAGCTAAACAAATACATATTAAAAATTTCATGTCCTAATTACAATTTCAGACAGCGTATTACAAAATACATCCCACAACAGCGGGTATTTGCAAGAATGGATAAACCAACCTACGTTTCCACATCAAAAGAGGCCTTAAAGATGAATGGCCCATTGATTTGAATGACCCATGTCGACATTATGCCAAAATATGGATAAAAGAAGTTCAGTTTTAAATCATTCTATCGCATTTATATATATATGAATTTTTGTTAATAGTCTTTGTTTTGTAGAGGACATTATGCATCTAGCAGGGTAAAATCGCACAATCTTGGTGGCCAATTCCGCATCAGATAACCATATCCCTTAATCGATGATAGCTACTTACGATTTTAATTCATGCAGTGCTTTTTACGAAGACTCGATAGCAAAATCACTTGAAGTGCCAATTGCCAAAAAGTGTCAATTATAATTCTATCCTCTCAAAAATTGTTATACGAGTATGTTCTTACTCGAAGGCGAACTTGGGTTGTATGATTGTCATTGCACTTTACATTAGCAAATGTACTTAGCATTTACTATTGCGTTTTTGCAGTACAGCTATTGGAAGTGTAAACGAGGCCTTTATAACTAGGTTGCAAATAAAACCCGATTTGCACGTTGTAGATATGTTCTATATAAGTATAGAGCCTGTACTCTAAAAGCCAAAAATAACACCTGATTTTGAGTATGTTTTCCATAAAACGTTATGATCGACTAAAGATTAGCTGTACAGAAATTGGATCATATTAGTTATATTTTCAAAAAGCCCCAACACTCAAAAAGCCCCAAAGCCCAAATTACGGCAAACAGTTGACCTCGCACCATATATGTTGGTACAAGTACAGGCAAATAGTTTGATTTACGAACATCGAGTACTGGCACTGTATTCCAGAGTGCTATAAAACGAAGGACCCTTCCCTTAAGGTTCTGCGGCTGACGACAGTGGTGTAAGGCAAATTCAGGCGATTTTACTATTGGCAGATTTATCTGTAATCCTTGAAAAAGCTTTTCAATAAAAATGCTTCGGATGTTAGTTCCTAAGTAGGATGGTGATAACTCGCTTAGAAGGTAAACGCATCTGAAGTATTAAAATAAGCTTTACAGCCGGTTTAAAGACTTTTGTCTTTTTCGACTTGAGGCTTCCACCCGAGCCTATAAAGTTCTGATAATTGTCTTCCAAATGTCATTTCAGCTGGACCACTTTCATACTCGTACATTCACAAGAAATTCTCTAACTTTGTTCACATCTGGGTACAGCTCAATAATCAACACGAGTGAAATTAACCATTACACTCATGTTCTCGGATAGCTTAAACTCAAGGTTCCTCCTGATTTGTGGTCCTTCCACACTAAAAGGTCACAAATTAGTTTCGAAATTTCTCTGGTGTGTCCACTAATAATGTCTTCTAGCGAAGTTGGACCTACCTTAAGGTTTTCATGTAGACCCCCCAATCTTGCGCAACCTTACTGTAGTGTATTTGAAGAGGTGTATAAGTATAACCAGCCCTACTGAAATTGAACTATATCGGTAAACGTTTTCATATATGGACTTACAAAGAACACCGATTTGTGAACTTCTGTGCTTCTGAAAAAGGATTTGCCGCTTGCTCATTGTCTTGTCTTGCATTGTCTAGCAAAACCACGTTGTCCATATGTCTGCCAGACTTGAATTGCCGTCAATAAGAATCAAACTGGTCTAATCTAATTGAATTAATCGGTAGTTTTATCCTAATGATATAAACCTTGAGAAATACATACATATTTCTTCTGACCGAAAGTTTCAATCGATTACAAAGAGGCATCAGTAAAAATATTATAATTAATACAAATTACAATTTTGAATAACAACTAAAATGCCATTACATTTGACTCAGCTTTTGATGAACGAAAATTCAAATTTGAGTCCAAAGTTTAACGAGTAGATAGATCCACAAATACACACAATAGTTGTACTACAAAAAGAGTGCGTATGAGTGGTAGTTAATTATTGATGTCTCATTATTATTTAATCCAGCCCACTATACCGTAGAGATACTCGCCTCAAGTTGAGAGTAGTAACGAACGGCAAAGTTTATTAAATTAATCGCAGTAATTCATCTTTGTCCATCGACCATGGAGCGACGATCACTGCGCTGAGTTCATCACCATGTGTGATTCTGTTGAAATGCTCAGCGGCGGAATAAAAAGGCATCCCAATTAGAACCCCTTTTTTCGAGTATTCTAGGTAGTGAGGAAATTCGTGTGTGTTTTGGAAATTTGAAAATTCTCATGTATTTAACTGGCTGGTCCGATTTAAAAAGAAAAACTAGGCATATTTGTTACCTACCTGCTTAACTACCTTGATAGGTTGTGCGCGCATCTACAATGGAAGCGGATCTCTTCGTTTTGAGATATTAATGATGAACGTGACTGACAAATTGGAGATGTTGATCGACGTATTGCTATATTAGATTGTCTATATTAGGTCAGTTAATGTTTGCCAATATATTTAAATTAAAGAATGCAAATATAATTTGATATGATTTTGAAACATCCCATTTCGAACGTCGATATCGAATTAAATCCCTGACACTCACACACAAAATTGCGGTATTATACAAATTCGACGCTGTGTGTTACAATGGGAGTAAAAAGCGACTGCACCAATTTGAAGCCACTCTCTGCCATTTTGTAAACTATGTTATAAGAAGCCAATAGTTAATCCTGGTATTTTAGCTGAGCCATATCCCTCTATGATGTTTCCATACAGTCTTCATTTAAAGATCCCTTTTCTTTTATTTACATAAAAATGATGTCAATTATTTTATTTAATCAAAAACTCTAAACAAAAACTTTCTAGTTTAGTAACGTTTAGCTAAATTAGGAAAAATGTATATGTAAGAAGGCTACAATCGAATAGAACTTATAGTTAAATTAAAATAAATTAGGTTTACATTCGTTTGGGGAGAGCCTGGCCTTATAGAGTTCGGTTTTACTTTCAACAATTGCAGAAAGGCTTTCTGAAGAGGGTTGTCACGGACCCGAAATCATGATAAGAGCAGTGTGCAGCCACGAAAATCTATGTCACTTTGCCATTTTGTTAAAAATTTGTCTTCTATTTAAATATAGAAGCAAGAGGTCTTGAGACGGTTTAATCCCTGTTCAATGTATAAATTAGAAATTCACAAAAAATTAAAAATAAAAAATAAACTAACACAAGGAAACCATATTTAACTGATAAATACGAGTACAAAAATATTGTCAGTATCTTAGGTGGTGGTTAAACAATAATTATCTTATTTTAAAATATCAACAAGTAACTCTTTAAGTGATTGAACGATTTGCAACTGTTTTTCCGTTTTTAGATTATAAATCTGTCTTAATAATTTGGCTGGTGATGGAGTTATAATGAAACTAGCAAAACAAACATTCACAAATGCAGCCATTAAAAATTGACAGTCGAAACGATCCATTATACCGCCGTTACCGGGAATCCTTCATGGCGGTATAATGGTCTCTGCCTTTGTATAACTGACAAATCATTTTTTGCCTTCTTCAAAAAAGCAACCGCGGCGAAATTTAAGTATGGCGGGCGAAATATTGCTGTAGACCTCATGATTTGTTACCCTACCGCACTAAGCGGCACAAGTGAAGTGCGGTAATGTGAGTGTGGAGGTACAATCTTTGGGATGTGTTATTGGACCAATTCTAACGAATTTTGACCATTCCAGTTGCTCTACTATTCTTAGAGTCACATATTTAATCCGATGTCGCTTTAGTTTCGGACAAGATTTGTCTGCATACTTGAACGATGGGCTACAATGCGTGGATTTTATTAAAAGAGGATTTAATTGAAATGGATTTTATAGTTGAAGTCCCAACCTCAGAAATACTCAGTCTTAAATGGAGAGGAATAGAAGATGACTACCTAAGTACTACTTAGTTTCGTATACAGTAATCCTTCAGAGGCAAAGATCTAAAGTACATTGTCAATTGAATCGTAACACAAAATCTTCGTTTTTAAAGAGGCAATATAGAAAAGATCGGATGTATAAGTAATTTGTGGCTTCTACTGCGACAAGAGTACGAGTATATCGCGACAGATCTTTGTGTGGGGCTATTCGAACACACGAACCGATATAGTCCTGTTTTATCAGAGTTAATTATTGATAGCTCGAAACATACTACTCGAAATTTTAATACGAACACAGTTAATTATTACTAGAGCGCAGGACTTATATTCGGGAGAAATCTTTGTGAGAAATTTGAACCGATTGTATGCAAGCTAGAGGTTCTGAAATTGGATATGGATCAATTTTAATTGGATTTGTTCTTGTCCTAAACGTGAGCCTAAACAAAGTTTTAGTGACAGATGAACTTCACGCAAAGGTTAAAAAAATGATTTGGAAAAAGTCCCTGATTTCTGTTGTATTTATGTATTTCCATGAATTACGCAGCTATAGGAAATGGGCATTCAAGTTTGCAGAAATATTTTTAGACTTCTTGTCAGAAGACGTTCCGTGTAGCACAGCTTTGAAGTTGACTCCTTCGGGTATGGCAATAGGTATAATACTCGCCAAAGCCACAGTTTCTATCCGTTTTGGATCACATGTGACTTTTTGACACCCGTTAGTCACTACCGACACATATTTTTTAGTACTCGTATTCCTATAATTTAAAATGTTTGTTTCCAACTTTCCTCGATCTTTAATTTTCCGTCTATTCAACAGAACTCCAATTAATCTCATTCGATTTCTAGGGGAATTCTGCATAAAATAGGATTACATTCGATCACATTAAAAATATAATTCAGTAACAAGTTTTTTCAACTTCAATAAAATTACGTTGTTTATATTTTTTTAAAAAACAGGTGAATGAAAAATTATGAATGGTCAGATTTTATAAAACAAATGTTTAGACTATAAGTTCTGGAAACGTAAATAAAAGCTGTTTCTTATAAGTTAGCATACGTCTTCTTAGAAAATTTCCATAATTCCAGATATGGAAGGAAAAAATGTTTTTTTGAAAGATTGACCGACATTCCAACGCACGATGGTGTAGGAGCGTAGATAAATTCAAAGTTTAAAGTTTCTGCAATATATTGCTTTTTCATATTTCAATAAAAATATTTCCAAATTTTCATATTTCACTCGGTTCATCAAAATATTTTTTTATTTTTATACGAAAATTTTAGCCTAAAGCTGCTATATGTGTGTAATAAAAAAGTAGACTGAAAATACCTAACATTTTTAAGGCGCGTAACTTTTAAAGTTTAACAGCTATATGGACGTGGGATATATTTTTGGAAAGGTAATTTTATTGCAAATACAACTGTTTTTTATTGCAATAACTAATATCGCAGTTTTTTTTGGGGAAAAAATTACCTAAATTTTTGAACCACAGTAAAATTTTAAGATTATGGTTTTAAGGTGGACTTACAGTTCGATCTCCACTTTGTTATTAGTACAGGGGCTTAGCTACATGTCTCACTTGGAACTTGCTAACCTGGAAAATATATACAAATTACTTTAAAAACTTTATTCCGTAATATGCATTTTTTAATAAGTTTTCCCAAAAAAAAATAATATTTTTTTTTTTTAAACTTCAAATATTATTATAAAGTTAAAGTTAATTTTAAATAATTGCTTTAAAAAAACCTTTGCTAGGATATGAACCCGTAACTGGTTCTTGATGTGCCAGGATTTTACTTGTTCAGCTATCGTAGATGTAATAAACTATGTCGGTATTCTCAAAATTCTAATGATAATCATTAGTAAATCTAAATTAAATAATTAAATAAATAACTAATGATAAACATTGCTTTTTAGTTTCAACAAAATTAAATTATACTTTTCTCAACTCCCTGCAGCTTACCTTGAAAATATAATTTGTTGCAGAAAAATTGAAGTGCATAGTCTGATTATTTTTAGTTTGAAACGTTTTTTGTAATTCGTGATTTTTGAAATATAATTTCAACAAAAGTTATTTATAATGAAAGTATTTAAGTGTAAAAAAAGATAATTTTAGCTTACATGAACTGCAATAAAATTAATCGTAAATTTGTTTCTGCCATAAGAATTTACTTATATATATGACGCGCAAAATAGAAAGGGACCTAAGGGTAAAAACCAGTTTTGTTCAGGAGAGCCATTTTAAAGATTTAAATACGTGTATCTTTGGTGTACCATCACTTTCATAAAACGCGCATATCTCTGGTGCACTTTTGGGGCATGGGATCGGTCTCATTCGATACTCAGATGTTGTCCACATCAAAAAAAAATGAAAATTGATTTTTTAACCCTTAGGTCCCTTTCTCTATGCGCTGTCATATATAGAGAATAATTTAAATATGTGCCAAAGTCAATAAATCATTTAATGAATTAAGTTAACAAAGTGCTCGTACCGCATTTCAACACACGATGGAATAATTGCAAACTAAATAAAGAATATTTCCTAAAAAGATATGAGGATTAGATGAATGAGGAATTTTGAGCAGAAATTCCAGATTTTCAGGCATCTTCTTCGTCTTCAGTTAAATGAGGGCGACCATCTCCATTGTTCGAAGAAGCTTCAAATCTAACGAGGAAAAAGGAAAACTCGGCATTGATCAAAGAAACAGGTCTTGAACACTTACGCAGTGCATTTATCCAAGGATTGCGATCTATTCATAAAACTATTTAGGTCGACCAGTAAAGAAAAAAAAGGAGAATTTATAAAAATGCTCAAAGAGATAGAATTTTCTGCTTCTATGGACAATGATGAAGCTTTGATTGTATATATTGAAATAGATTTTTCTAAGTCTCAATATATGTTGTTGAAAAATATATTAACAAACAAATGTTGTTTCATATTTCCAACTCACAAACAAATTTTGAAAGCTAAAAAAAAATGTTACCCTTCCCTTAATGCAATTGAGCAGGAGCTTTTAGATCTCACTACTAACAGAATATTCAATATTGAAAATGTTGTCATTTAAACTTTCAAGAATAAGTGAAGCCTTAACTGTTCGTAAAAAGAAGTTTTTACTTTTGACTCCTTTTTTATACAAATTTTTCCTGGGGAATTGTAAAGATGTGTTTTAGATTAATCTTTGTAAAGTCCTCTTTCTGAAACGTTTAGAAATGTATAACATATACTTAGTAGGGACATAAATACTGTTACAACATTGAACACACCCATTTCAATAGTTGAACTGAACATGCCCCGGTAATGTCATATGGGGTTTGAAAGCTAACCTCAATATCGTAAGTCTGTAACGGAATTTTAGAATTGTTGCAACTTTCATCATGGAGTGGTCAGATAATGAGAGCCGTATCACTGTAATAGCGCTTTTCAAGTGTGAAATGAAAAAATAACGATATTTTCAAAACGCTCCGGCCACTAGGGATTAGCCGCATGTTCGTCTACCGATTCATAAAACTGTTTGAAGAAACTGGAGATATAAAAGACCGCCACCGGTCGGGCCGCCCACGCTCTGTTCGAACACCGCATGTCATCAAAGCCGTTAAATCAAGAATTCACAGAAATCCGCTCCGAAAACAGAAAATCATGGTCCGTGAGATAAATATCACGCAAATGTCCATGAGTCGAATCATTAAGAAAGACTTGGGACTTGGGGCTCTCAAACGACGTACCGGACATTTATTGCAGTTTTCAAAAAAAATAGGATTGACAAATGCAAACGTCTTTTGGCGAAGCACGCTATTAACTTGCACAAAAAAATTGTGTTCACCGATGAAAAATGATAGAGTGTATGCGCGGTCATCTAAGGAAGCATCTGAACTGATCTCAAGGGTGGAAAAGGGTCATCACCCAGCTTTAGTCATGGTTTGGTGGGGTGTCTCTTACGATGGGGTCACTGTTCTGCATTTCTGCGAGCAAGGGGTCACAACATCAGCCAAAGTTTACCAAGAAACCGTTTTGGAAGCTGTTGTGAAGCCTCTTAACAATTCCCTGTTCCAAAATCAGCCATGGACATTCCAGCAGGATTCTGCGCCGGCCCATAAGGCTAAAACGTCCCAGGCCTGGGTTCGAAACAATTTGCCAGCGTTTATTTCTTCTGAAGAATGGCCCTTAGGCAGTCCAGATTTGAACCCATTGGATTGCAAATTGTGGACGGTTTTAGAGGACAAGGTTTGTCACAAAATATACCCCAACATTTTATCTCTTAAGACTGCTTTGGTTCGAGCTGTGGCCAATTTTCCAATAGACGCGGTTCGTGCAGCGATTGACGATTGGCCAGTGCGACTTAAGGCGTGTGTAAAGGCAAAAGGCGGACATTTCGAATAAGTACATTATTTTTGGATACAATATACATCAATAAATATATTAAAAAATATTTGCTCCAAAAACATTCAGTATTTTTTATTTTACAGCATAAAACGTTGGTTTTGACATTTATGGTTGTTGACTTCGTCGAAACATGGTTCTTATAAAGGGTGTTGTTTTAGACGTGTGGTTTTCAAGAAAGAAAGGCATATAATTTAATATTATGGCCAAGAAGCGTTTGCCATTATCTCTCAAATATACTTAAGGGCAAGGGGGCCGCCGCGGCTGGCTCGAATAAATTCCAGCCGAGAGGTTCGGTTTTCGACCACTTTTTGCAGCATTTGGTGCCGCATGTCAGCAGTAACGCGCCGAATATTCCCTTCGAAGGCGTCAATCATGTTAGGTTTATCCGCGTAGACATGCGACTTACCATAACCAAACAAAAAATAGTCCAGCGGTGTTAAATCACACGATCTTGGAGAACACGTCACATCCCCACGACGCGAGATAATGCGAGCAACAAAAGTATCCTTTTATTAATTGATAGTTTCGTTGACTGTATGACATGTAGCGCCGTCTTGTTCGAACCAAGATTACGAGTATTAATTACAGGTAGCAAAAAGTCAATATCAAATCGTTAGAGAGCACCATTCACGGTAACGTTCCGGCCATTGTCATTTTCGTAAAACCGCACCAAACAATGGTTTTCTCTGGGAATAATGGCACATCTTCTGGCTGCTCTTTAGCCCAAATGCGGCAATTTTTGTTTATTGACGTCGCCGTTGCGCCAGAAATAGGCCTCATCACTGAACAAAATTTTGGTAAAAACCGTTTCTCACCGAACGCTTATTTCCATAATTTGAAGGAAATTATATTTAGAAAATAAATAGCATAAAATGTCCTTTCAAACAATAAATATTCCACACTTGATTTGAATTTTTGTATTTTTTTTATTTAAAAAAAATAAATTGATCACCCGATATAAGGGATGGGATCAGTTTTAATCGACTTTTTCTTCGAATAACAAAGATGTAGATTCTGTACAACACAGGACGCTTAATAATGGGTAGGATAATTGGTAAAATGGGAAAATTGGGCAGAATTGAAATTCGTTTCAAAATACAACAGGTTCTAATCTTTAGCTTGGACCAAAAATACTATTGTAAACCAAATTAAAAACTTATTAGAAAAACACAAAATAAGTCTGCTTAGGACTTTGCGAACAATGACTCAGGGCTGTACAGCATTTAAAAAGTTTAAACGAATTAGAGGATATTTCTGCCGAGAAGCGATTTTCAATATTAATTCCCTTTTTCTTGATTTTCATTTCTCAATTTCAGTTTGTTTTTGTTTGTATTGTATTTTCAGAATTTCAATTTGTATGTTCTCAATTTCAGTCTGTTTTTTTCTCATTTTTTAGCATTTCTCAATTTCAATTTGTAATTTCTGAATTTCAATTAAAAATAGTGTAGAGAGAGGTTTTAAAATGTTCCTGTAAAATGAAATCTACGATAAACACAACAAATATTAGGGACTTTTTTCCAACCACGGTGCATCGCATAATAGAATTAGGTAGTGGAAATGGGATCTATCTCCTTTCTTGTTGAGGTTTTACAAACATTAGCACTAAGCCATTATACCTAGTACCACAGTAAGGTGCAAGCTCTAATATAGGCCATCCAATATATAAGGCCTTCTCACACCAGCATTCCTCTGCTGGGCCGGAATGTGGAGCCAAACGACATCACTCTTATTTCCGTACAATGTATGCGCCGATAGGGTCCTTTTAAAAATCGCAAACATTTAACATAAACACCAACAGAGGGGCTTTTCCATTCGTTTGCGTGGAAATTCATTATCGTGTTGACGATGGTGATGATGATGAATTTATGGCCACAGAAAAAATCAGTAGCCAAGTTTTCATTTCTTAAAAATTTCGAAGCCCATCTCCCGAAATGCAAAAGCCGAACAACTTAACTGCGTATTAAATTTACATTCATTACGTTGTAATTAATCTTGTCCTCCTCGGAGTGGCCGCCAACTGCCAGTGCCCCGATGTGTCTGACTCACTGTCAGAGCCACGCGGGTCGATCGGGTCTGTTTCACTCGCCAGCCCAGCGTATTGCGGCAAGTGGATTGTGGTTGTTGCGAAGGCAGTCACACAAATTCCGTTGGCAGCAGACGATCTTTTGACGAATGGGGAAATGTTTATGCCATTTGGCCGCATTTTATTTTCGTTTCATTTTCTTCTTCTCCTTTTACTAATTACAAAATGTAATTAATTTTGTACTCCTCAGGTTTCTGGTTTTCCCTGCTTCTTTCGGGTTTCGTTTTCTGCCTCTATTCGGTTGGAACATGAAAACGAAACCTTTGAGAAATACAGAAGCTAATTTGGCATTTATGACGACCATCACCCGAAACGGAATGATAAATGGCCAAAACTATTAAGTTGGTAGTTTGTTTAATTCGGGTCTTAACGAATGTTTCTTATGTGGCCTAAATGAGATTTTTTTCCACCCAAACTCATATTCGCAGTGTAAATCCGATTTCTTGTTCATTAGTCTAGGTAATCATTTGCATAATGCCAACGAACCAACCACTTTTAGCCGCTCTCTTACAAAGTATTTGATTGTGATGATGACGGCGACGATGATACCTGTATTATCTCGCTCCATAGGGTGATCGGATGAAGAAACCCATGTAATAGACAATGGCAAGTTGTCTCATAAAGTATATAATAAAATCGGAGTTTGTGTCAAATTATGATCCCGAAATTTCGTTAACCATGTAATTGGACAATGTCGGTAAAAAAAAAATTCGTTAAGAATCTCAAAAGCTTGGGTAATTTTGAACAATATTTGAACGTAATAGTTTTAACGAAGGAAACAAATCTGTAATTGGAATTGGAAAGTTCCCGAATTTTTTGTTGAAATAAAGTTCTAGATTTCTTCTTTTAAATTATGCATTGAAATGAAAACTTTTCTCTCTAAGGATTTTTGTGTGGTAAGGATCTTGAGGGATATTTCTATATTTACTATTGGTCGATTGTATTGGCTATATCGATGTTTTTTTTTTTTTGGTGCCTAGGTTTCATGAGTCCGAGTCCTAGTTTCAGGCAGATTGTTCAAATATATTATGCTTATTTAAAATAAAAAACCAATTTAACTAATTCTGAGTGACCTTATCGAACTTGCTCAGAAAAGCGTATTAAATTAAAAGTTTTCCAGCCTTACTCCATCTAAAAAAAACTACTCTCAGTCGTCAGCTCTACACTCCGCCGACATATCCAATCTTTTAAAAAAACAGCAGTAAGACTTTCCTAAAAGAGGGCGAGACCGACTACATGATTCACCTAGCACACGCTTTAGACTCCCTGTTCTTAATATATGTTGTTCCTGTGCCGTAAATAACTACAAAAACATACTTTTGTTAATATCAAGATATTAACCGATCTGGTTAGTTTCCAGCTCTGTGTTTTCTGTTTGCAAAAAAAAAACGCCACAAACCAAATTTCTATAAAAGCTGAGTAAATTTAGGTCTAGAGTGCAAGACCTTCTATAACCTTACGACCCTCCTCTTTTACCCCTCGTCTACGTATGAACTTTACAAACGGTTAACATTGACTAGGAGCACTAGTGTGTAGAAAAAAAACCATACGTACGAATATTAAATATCAATGAGTCAAAAATCTTCACAGAATCTCTCCACCTCATAATATATAGCGTATTTTGGCCACACTAAGAAGACTTTATACATGGCAAGAAAAATAATTTGATTGCCAAAAGCGACATGAAAGGAATCCGTGGTATAAATATTGCAGGCAAGGCAACTATTGCAATATTGTTGGAGTATTACCGAAAATTGAGGATATCCTTTATTTCGGAGAACCACAAAAAGATAGGCGGAAGAAACCAACTCAGATGATTGTAAAGTCATTGTATTAAGTGCAAAAAATCGCAGCCGCAATTGCAGACGCTATCGCGGTGACAATTAAAGCGTAGATGACGGCCTTATAGTTGCAAATCTTAGAAAGTCTATACTACCAAGAAGAGCGGCTAAATGTTTGACGAACTCAATGAACCAAGCTCGACTCATGAAGAAGGCTACGAGTACATACCGTTAGTGTCTGTTTTTCTATACGAGGATTGCTATTTATATTTCGGGTCCTGACACCATCAAAACCACTGTTAATCGCTGGTACCAAGAGTTCAGTCTCGGACGCCGTTCGCTCCAGGATGAATTTCGTGAAGGACGTCCAACTTCGGTCACTTTGCCAGAAACCGTCGATGCAGTGCGTGAGCTGATTAAGCAAGACCGACATGTGACATACCGTGAGATTGAGGCATCCTTGGGCATTAGCATGACAAGCATTTTCAATTGGCCGTGAAAAAAAATTGTTCTCATTGGATCCCACATAGGTTGACGAATGCTCAAAAAAAGGCTCGTATGGATTGGTCCAAAGAGATGTTGAAAAAGTATAACTGCGGTAGCTCAAAGGCAGTGTATAGTATTGTATTAACAGGTGATGAATTATAGATCCATGCATATGAACCCGAAACAAAACAGCAATCGACTGTATGGGTCTTTCAAGACGAGCCAAATCCAACAAAAGTTGTTTGTGGAAGAAGAACATCGAAGCAAATGATTGCGTTTTACGTTCGGTATAACCGGCCATGTTGCCACAGTGCCTTTAGTGGAACGTAGGACCGCCATTTCTGAGTGGTATACAACCATCTGTGTGCCAACAGTGTTTCGAAGAAATAAGGAAAGATAATAAGAGAAGAAGGATTATTTTGCATCACGACAATGCGAGCTCGCACACATCAGCTGTAACGATGAGCTATTGGACCACTCAAGATGTCGAATTGATGGGCAATTCACCGTAGAGCCCTGATTTGACACCCAATGATTTCTTCTTAGTTCCTAGCATCAAGCAAAACATGCGTGGACAACGTTTTTCATGGTCCGAGGCAGCTGTTGAAGCGTTCAAAAATCATGTTTTGGAGGTGTCTCAATCGGAGTGGAAAAAGTGATTCGAAAATTGTTTTGTGCGCATGCAAAAGTGTATTGATCTGAAAGGAGAATATTTTGAAAAACAATAAAGCCATTTCCAATATAATATGAATATAATTAGAGGCCCTCGTATAACGCATATGAAATTAATTCCATGACATCGTTTAAAATATTTATAACCTATTTTGTCCTTTTGAAATTGACTTCAATACAAAAATGTTTGAATTGGCCGCTCATCATTGCCGTCGTTACCGAGTTTCATGTCACAGACTTTCGAAAATAAAGATATATAAGTAATATATATATATACGAGTATCTTTATTTTCGAATTATTTGTCATTTTCATGAACAAGAATTTGAAGAAAAATTTTGGTACAGACTGTCTTGCAACCATAGCCAATACATTTCAAAACATTTCATGATATGAAACTACTCCGAAACACGTATAAAACATATTTATTTTTAAAAAAGAAATTCTTTATAACAAGAAAATCTTACGAAATTACGAATTTTTATCATCAACTTAATTTCTTCATTTTTAATTTTTTTATTTTTTATTTTTTCACCTTCTCCAACTTAAGACAAGTTTCGTAATTTATATAAAATATTTCGTGATTTTCACGAACATATTTTTTCAGTGCGGTGGTGTGTACTAAATTTCGATAATGTTTTTGTGAAAAAGGCGCCAGCCACACCTTCTCTCTGCGGGTATAGGTTTCTGAAATTTTGTATGACGAACAAAAAGTAAATGGAACACACATTCTGTATCTTGAGCCTTCTCCAGCCAGTCTCATGATGTAAGCCTTCATTTTATTCGTTGTTCACAATTTGTGGAATCATAAAATCTATTACTTTTCTAATTATTAAATTGTACATCGGTCTATTAATTGCCGGTTCTAGTTTCGCTAGACCGATTAGGACCGTTTGAGTCTAGGCATCGAAATCATGTCCAAAAAGATAAATTAAACTTAATTTCTCAATATTTCATTTAGCATTAATATCTATCACTTGTAATAGCTTTAAAGTCTCTACAAAATTATGGTAAAAAACCAATAAATCCTCAGTAGCTTCAAAGTCTCCACAAAATTATGGTAAAAAATCAATAAATCCTCAATTTGGAATTTTTGATATAATTAACTTCTATTATTCACTTGTGTTATTTGTGTCAATAACAAAAATAACAGCAACAAGCAGCAACATTCACTGCCCCTACAATTATAATTCAATGAAATATTCAGTTTAGGGGCGGGGGGCTACTCGTACTTACTTACCAACCTTTCTCTTTGTGGCAACACAAAATAATGACGATGGCCAATTAAATAAATGTTGGCTTCAATAAAACCTTATCACTAATTGCATGCATTAATAATCATTTATTTGGTGGCGCAATCAATCAGCTCTACGAGTAATCGTGATTATTGGCCCAATTAAGTTATGTGAAACACAAAAAGTCAAAGTTTAACTAAAATGCAAAGTAGTAGCCATGACTGTATCCATAAACTTATGTATCTGAAATTGTGTGGAGTACCGCAGGGGGATTGAAATGAAATAGAGGTAAGGTACACGGTCGCACACTGAGAACAGATTTGTTGCCAATCGAATGTTGGCGGTTGCAAGTACTATCCATGTATTCCATAGCTACAACCAAATGTTGATTTGGTACACTGCAACTTTCAGTAGTTGGAACTGGCAGTATCGGTTGATGACACAAAGTGTCTGTAGCCCTAACTAATAAGTTGATTATTGGAATTGAATTGGTTGTTGTTATAGATTATTGTCTATAAGAACTCTTTGGATTCGGTTATCAAATGTTTACTTGCAAACATATTTTTTCCGTATATATACGTACGTATGTAATTTTTTAAATATAAATGCACTCCTAGGATGGCCCATTAATTAGGAAATTGATAAAGTATTTTGAAAGAACCTGTCACAAATTTTTAGACACAGTAAACAAAAACCAACAGTGCCCTTTTTAACCATCGTTTCTCCAAAATATTTACTTAGTATAAAGCAAATACTAACAAAGTGTATTTTTTCCGAGGTACCTTTAGTCCCTCGAATTGAAACTTTTTCCATCTGGACCGATTTCGCCCAATTACAATCCTAACTAAAGTGTGACTATATGCCATGATCATTTGGGCATACCTCAACAAAAAAGTTCACCGTACACCATCGAATATGAAGTATTATTGCGAGGTAGTTTCGAAAAACAATCTTTTATTTTTTTGCGTAACGTAGGGGTTGCGCTTTTACCTTTTTCTTTACTTATATATCTTCTGCATTTACAGCCGAATCTTAAAGTGTGTTACATCGATGTTTTTGTCTGCTAAAATTAATTATTAGCACAGCTTATCCATGACATTCTCAATACACCGAGCATGGACCACATTTTTGCTAAACTTGCCAACCGCCAAAAATGCAGCCAATTTGAATCACGTCGAAATATGGTTGATTAAAATTTTCATTATTTTATTTTACCTTAATTTTGTTAATTATTGTTGTACTCGTATAAGTTAAGATATGATGGGTAAGTATAAAAAGGGGGTTCTTGGTGTCAATGAGTTTCAGAACAGAAAAATTGGTTCTTCAAGACAAAAACATCGATGTATCACACTTTAAGATCCGGCTGTAAATGCAGAAGATATAAAGAAAAATGTAAAAGCGCAACTCCTACGTTCGGCAAAAAAATATTTTATTTCCAAACTACCTTGCAAAAATACTTCATATTCGAAGGTATACAGCGAACATTTTTTTACCTGTAAGGTGGTACGCTCTAATGATCATGCAAAGCATCAGGTTCCTAAGTTTAAACGATTGATCGCTACGGCGATTTCAACAGACTGACGGACAGTAATGGCAAGATTGCTTTAGAATTTTATGACGATCAATAATATATACACTTAAAAGGGCCTTCAATCAATATTTTGTGCTATCGCAAACGGATTGACGAATTAAGTATACTTGTACGTGGATGGTATGGGAAGAATTTGAAAATGCATACATGGTAAAATTAAATTTAGATTTAAGCCACCGCTTTAAAGTAATTAGTCCAAATATTTTTCTTTGAAATTAGTGGTCGACACAATTTGTTTTATATGGAAGAGTTATATTTCTTAACATGTCAAGTCGAAATTAGTTTTTTTATCTGTCATTCCGATTTCAAAATTTCAAAATATTGGTCTTAGACCCCACTTAGTACGAGTATATACTGCTGAAAAATATCCTTCGCTGGTTCAGAAACCATAGCCAAAAAATTTCATCGATCTTTAAGGTTGTTTTTTAACGGCAAATATGATGTTCTATAACCTTAATAAAAACAAGTATACAAATTTATATAGGGCGTTACATGAAAATTTGATCTAGGACCCGTGGCGCCGCCCATTTTTCCATCAAGGCCTGGTTTTTCATACCAATTTCATATATTCCAACTTAAATCGTCATATCGGTAATAAATTATGAGGTATGGCCTTTCAAAGTTCAGAGTTGAATAGGTGGAGCCACGCCCTTGCGTCATTGGTTCCATCGCGTTCTACCACCCACATTTCCAACAGGTTGATTACACAGTGCAACACGCAAAAATATAACCATATACGGACACCACTACGTGATAAAGAGTGAAAAAAGCAGACCCGTGTCTCCCAGTTTTGCCGAAAGTCATGCACTTGTTTTTGGGCCCCAAGGATTTGGGGCGTCGGTGTCATTTTTGCTAAAAAGTGATCATTTTCCCAGGCTCATATCTTGCAAACCGTTCGGAATTTTGATTTACTCTCTGAGGCAAAGCTGAAAGCAATAGAAAAACTTCATCTTTAAGGTAAAAACCAAAATTAAAAAATTTGATATTTTTTTAACTTGGTCCATAGTTTGAAACCGTTCAAAATTAAACACTCAACTACAAAAATGTACCAAAGATCTCAATAAACAGCTTTCTAGAACATATGAACTTCCTAGTAATGATTCTTAATACCGTTTAGGTAACGCTTTTTTCTTACTTCAACTTTGCCTCAAAGAGTAAATGAAATTTCGGAACGGTTTGCAAGATATGATCCAGAGAAAATTATTACTTTAGCTCAACCTTTAGAGCTAAAAAAGTGCATGACTGTGGGCAAATTTGGGTCTTTTTTTGTTCTTTAATCGCGTATTTCCATGACTAAAAAAAATTACACTCACATCGTTATCGATCCATGTCAAAGTCAAGTATTACAAATATAATCGTCATAACTGTAATAGTTCTTGAGATATGGACTTTCTAAGTTCAGGTTGGATAGTGAGACACCCCTTGGCCAATAACACGCTTGTACCCTACAAATATAACATAACCTCATGTAACATAATGTAAATATTTTGTAATGATCGGAGTTGATAGTGGTAATATACTTATACTCGAATAAGCAAAAGAAAACCGAAAAGTTTTACAAATATAGTGATTTCTCAAAAAGTCGATCTAGTCATTGTGAGGGGAAATCGTTTATCTCGTGACCGATCCAGTAACAACCGTTTTAGTCCATCAACTCCTATGTCTGCATAGTTTCAGCCACCTATTTTTTATAATAAGACTTGTAGTTTGCTTTTCAAAGACAGACGGACGTGGCTATATCATTTTAGATTTTTACTGCGATTCAAAATATAAATATTTCAAGGGCCTTCGATCGATATTTCGAGCTGGTTCAAATAGAAAGGCAAAGTGGATATAACCTATTATGGGGGATACAACTAGTCAAGTTAAATTATAAATTTGGATCATCGTAGAAGATCAAGCAAGCTAAGTCTGCTAAAAGCACAAAAAAGGTCCAAAATAAATGTATGTCTATAGTTTATTTTAGAAGTTTCTCGGATTAATCCAGAATACCGCTGAATTGGGAAAAACATTGTTTGTTTCACAAACCACAAAGTACTATTTTCTGGAATGGAATTTCTAATTCTACCCCTAAATTTTGGACACCACAAATTGTTATACACATACAGAAAAAAACCGAAATCGTCATCCAACTCAGGGCCTCCCTAATACTTTATGTGTAAAAATTGCTTGTAAAGCGTTATACGCTGTCGGTAAAAATTACCGAAATGATTTTTTTTCCTAATTTTCTCTGTGCTCTGGTGCGTTCTCCATCGCTCCGACGCGTCGGTGCCTTTGGGTTTTATGCGCCGAGCGGTATGTGCGTTTTGTTTACTGTTTGCTGTTCCTTATCGCCGACTACATCTCTCGTTTTGTTGCACAAACCAGTTAATAACGCTCATCCGTCAGATGTAATTTGTTGTGCTCGTACAAACGAATAACGAGTGCTGTTGATTGTCGCCTGAATTACCCTCGTGTACTGGGCTCATGTACAAGTTCTGCCTCCTACAAAGTTGTGCCGCCCGGGCACCCACCCGTCACACCTGAAAATTGTCACACAATAAAAAGAAAATGGTCTCACATTACCAGACAAACCGTCCATGATATTGTTTCTACACGCACCCACACACACACAGTCGTACTTCGTTTAGGTTAACATTTGACTACAACAAATTACAATTGTCTTACCTCGTTGTTGTTGTAGTTTGATATTTGTTAATACCTATTTTGTGGGGGTTACATTTTGGCTATAAATACCCGAATGCGACGAAAAAGAAATGTTACACTAATTCATTATTCCATTAATGCCCGCCAGTGGGCACAGTGGTTTCATTTGGCTAAAAATTTTGTCGAAAGAATGTATCTGAATATTTTCCATTACTCGATTGTAGGTGGATGTTTCGCGCGTATCATTTAAGTTGTAACTCTTCCTATTCTATCGGATTGTCAAAGTAAGTATTTCGACTTTGGGAATTATGGTAAGGAATAATTTAAAATATTTGTTTTCCCCTCGATACGCGGGAATTTAAATGGACTTTAAATATATTTTTCCTTAAAGCCTAGTATTCACCTAAAACGAAATTTGCGTTAGTCAATTTTCCATATATCCATCAAAACTTCGCTGTGTAGACCTGACTGAAAAACAACTGCTGATTTTTTAAAACAAATAATAAAAAACCCATTTTGTTCGTAATTACAAATAACCGAAACATTTGTACCACCGACATTAAATTATTTCAATAATACGAAAAAAAAATAAATAAAATAAATAAAAAATTAGCATTGCCAATTTTGTGCGTAGCATACGCTGTTGCACACGAACTAGAAAAAAGGACAGAAAGTTGGAAATCGGTCTGAACTACAAATATTTAGTTATAACTCTATAACATATGCAATAAGTTAAAAAGTAGTAAATACTCCTTTCTTTGTACCGAATTTTCGTGATGAGATGTTATTTTCGTAGATCATTTTAAAATCCTATTTCTAAGATTGGAGTGTCAATTTCGTCCTTTTTTCGAAAAGTGAAAAAAATTAAATTAAATAAATTTTGTCCCATTAATTTCAATTAAGGCGTGTCCTTTTTTATAAAAGTTTATGAATGTTAAGAAAACTGTTCGTATTTGGGTTAAAATGTACTAAATAATATCAGAATATTTTTGTCCTTTTCTTTAAAAAAATACATTTTTTTATAAGATTTAATGAATAAGTTATGTTAAGAATGGAAATTAAAATTGATTTAAAAAATACATTTTTCCACCTGTTTTTTTATAAAACCTACAAAATACGAGGGCGGTTCGGAAAGTTCTTAGCCTATCAATGAAAGAGAATAGTTAGTTTTTCAAAAATATTTTTATTTTTCAATATAATCTCCTGAAACTTCAATACACTTAGTCCAACGCTTATCTAGCAATTCTATCCATTGATTAACATAGTTTTCTTCAAGGTCTTCAAAATAGTGGTTTACAACTGTAATTGCATCTTCATTTGAGGTAAAACGCTTGCCAGCAAGAAATTTTTTTAGATTTGGGAACAGGTAAAAGTCACTGGGAGCTAAATCAGGAGAATAAGGTGGGTGGTCAAGCAACTCGTACTTTAATTCGTTGATTTTAGCCATTGTTAAAACACTCTCGTGCGCTGGTGCGTTGTCTTGATGAAAAATTATTTTTTTGTGTTGTAAGCCAGGACGTTTTTCTCGAATTTGTACATTTTATTTATCTAAAAGGTTGCAATAGTACTCTGAATTTATTGTTACCCTTTTGCAGATAGTCAATCAATAAAATACCTTTGAAGTCCCAAAAAACCGTTGCCATAACCTTACCAGCCGATTGAATTGTTTTTGGCTTCTTTGGGGCACTTCCTCTAGCTTCAGTCCATTGTTTGGATTGTTCTTTTGTCTCTGGAGTATAGTGGTGGATCCATGTCTCATCAACAGTTATGAAACGACGCTTAAAATCCATTTTATTTCGCTGAAAACGATCCAAACAAGCTTGAGAAATGTTCATTCTTATGCGTTTTTGGTCGACTGTTAACAAGTGCGGCACCCATCTTGCAGAAAGCTTTTTCATCTGTAGTTCTTCATGCAAAATTAAATGGACTCGATCATTTGAGATGCCCATGATATTAGCTATTTCACGCACTTTTATTCGTCGATCATTTAATACCATATCATGCTCTTTGGCTAAAATTTCTGTTGTTGTTGCTGTTTTTGGACGTCCACTACGTGGTTCATCTTCAATGCTTGTACGACCACGTTTAAATCCAGCAACCCAATTTTTTACTGTTGCATATGAAGGAGCACTTTCACCTAACACATTCACCATATCATTATGAATTTCTTGTCCCGATAAACCTTTTTTATGTAAATATTTAATGACACCACGCATTTCTAATTTTTCCATTGTAAAAAAATCCCGGATGCGTCTTTTGTGAACACCTGTTCAGGAGTTGCCAGATCGAAACAAAATTTAACATGTGTTCATAGCAGAGATGGAAGTTTCCAAAATACTTAACTCTTTTCTGTTTATACCGCGCTTTTTGTGCTAGGCTAAGAAGTTTCCGAACTGCCCTCGTATGACCGATATGTATACATTTTCTATTACATCTAGCCAAGACTTCTAGAATTCATTTAAGATATCCTTAAGTAGCCGAAAATGTTTAGGTTTAAAATTCCACTTTACTTCACTTTAATAATTAAAATCAGCTCTTTCCTAAAAAGTTTTGATACTTTTAAACCAAAATTCAATTTTTTTGAACTAATTTACCAATGAGATGCATAAAATCGTTCACTTGTGCATACAAACTTTATTATATTTGAAAGTAAAATCCAAGTTTAAAAGAACTCAACTCATAATTCAGATAATAGAATAAATATTTTCAAATTCTTAAATATGTAAATATATTTATATTTTCCTCGTCCTATTTTCCTCGTCCTAATTTGGGCAAGATGTACTAAATGACAGACTAGTATTTCCTGTGGATAGCACAATCAATTTTCTAGCGGATCGCGCGTTTCTACTTTGCAAACGCATCAATATACGAAAGTTGCTATATATATTTCTGGCCTAGGCAACACTGTGTGTGTCGCCTGGCGCCATCTGACATTTCCATTGGAAAGTTTGAAATTTTCTAGCATAAACGTACTCAGAACGACCATCATTTGTGTTGTTTACAGTGACTTGAAAAAATCAGTTTGGCAAAAAAAATGGAATTAACTCGTGAACATTTTCGTGCGATCATTTTTCACAACTTTCGACGTCGATTATCACGACAAGAGTGTATCGATGAACTTAAATCTTTGTCTGGCGATAAAGCGCATACATTCGATATTGCATGAACACCTGGCTGTAAAAAAGGTTTGTTTTCGTTGGATCCCCCACAATTTGACAATAGCTCGTGTCGATTGGTGCAAAGAAATTTTGAAAAAATACGATCGCGGTGCTTCAAAAGACGTATGTAAGATTGTCACAGGTGACGAATCATGGATCTATGCATATGAGCCCGAAACAAAACAGCAATCGACCGTGTGGCTTTTAAGACCCACAGGCCAAATCCAACGAAAGTTGTTCGTGGAAGAAGCATTTCGAAGCAAATGGTCGCCTGTTTCTTCGGCAAAACTGGTCATGTGGTGACTGTTCCGCTTAAGCAACGTAGGAGGTCAATTCTTAGTGGTACACCCCAATTTGTTTGCCTGAAGTCTTCGGAGAAATTCGAAAAACGAACAAGAGAAGACGAATCATTGTGCACCATGACAATGCACATCGGCTCAAATCAGGGCCTTTTTGGCCAACCAAAACGTCGAATTTATGGATCATCCGCCATACAGCCCTGGCTTGGCACCCAATGACTTCTTTTTATTCCCGCACATTATGAAAAAAATGCGTGGTCAACGTTTTCGTAGCCAGAAGATGCTGTTCGATGCAGGGCTCAATCGAAGTGGAAAAAATGCTTCGACAAAAGTGTGTAAATCATGCTGAAGAATATTTTGAAAAATAATAAAACCATTATTTATGATAAATATTCGAAATTTCATTATTAGGTCAGAAATATATATAGCAGCCCACGTATCAACCCGGGGAAAACAAAATCTTCTAGACGAGAAACGAATATTCAATTATAAACTAAGCCGAGCCAAAAGATGCGTTGAAAACGCTTTTAGGATTCTTTGTTGAAAGTGCAAATGCTTAAAAAGGACATTGTTTGGTAGACCCGGTAGAACTCAAAACATAATAACAGCGCGCATTCTGGTGCACAGTTCCTTTCTTATTTTTAAAGGAAATAGTTATTGTTCTACAAAATTGCTAGACCATATTGATGAGAATGGTGATTCCGTCGAAGTGGAGATTCTCTCTATAATAATAGAATCTATACAGTAATAGGAAGGTCGACTGAATATGGCTAACGTGTTCAAATCCAACCAACACTATACTGCAGGAGCTGTAATATGGAAACGAGCAGCAGCTTTTTTAAAAAAATAAAAATTTATTATTATTTTATTGGAATTTTTTTTTTCAATTAAAAAGCAAATATTTTAATAAACAGCATCCTCCATTTTAGTATAAATAAAAGTGGTTATTTTCTGGGTTTTATCTTCAAGTTATTATCAAGCATTTTATCCCAGTATGCATAAATTGATTCACACTTAAGTGTTGCATCCAATTTAGCGCAGTTTCAGACAAATTCGGCGTTAAAATTGACAATTTAGTCAGCACTTCTCGGCTCTTTTCCTATTAGAAAAAACGTCGTAGACGGGCTAATCCATAAAAAATTCAAACGTTGTGTAAAAATTGTAGATTGGTCCAGATGTACAATCGAGAAGCAGAAAAAGACGACAAATGCAGAAAAAGACTATTCCCGTGGTAAAAGGTAAGTAAAATCGATTACAAAAATTAACTATTTTCAGCTAAATCGCTTCAATTAAGGAAACAAAGCCGTTACGTAGAAGAATAAAATGGAGTACACAAATTCTAGAGCCTTCCTATATATCTCCAAAGTCATATGCAATAGAGGTCGCACTAAACGCGATATGCGTCAAGTGAGCCAGCACAACATATCCTGTATAGAGCCATGGTTTCAAAACAGAATAGTCATAGGTATGTACGAGAGCTATATCAAACGATGAACCAATATTGTCTAGTTTCAGTAGGATCGGCTTTAAGTCCCTCATAGCGTACTATGATAAATAAGTGCACTCTATGATTTATTTCGTGACCTCGAAAACAGGGGTTAATTTGGTGTGGCTTCTCCAGAGATCCTCATAACGTACCACGCGAAAATTAGGCACGAGCGAATTTGATATGCTATTTCTACAGCTGTATAACCAACCAAATTAAAAGCAGTTGTTTTTATCTTTGACATCTTCGTACTAAGTCTATATTTAAAAACGTAGGTCTGTATGACCCATTTTTATCAGACCTGATTACTGATCGATTATAAACAAAAGGGCCAAATTTCATCAAGATGGATATGGCATGTGGCTTCAAGAGCTAAAGACATAAAATCGGTTAAACATATGTGTGGGAGCTATTTCTAAATTTTAACCGATTTTCTCCAATTTTATTAGCGTCCATCCTTGGCCCAAAGGACGGGCGACAATTGCCTGGTGCTTCTGAGTCTTTCGGTACCCTTAAATTAAATTATCGGTGAAATTATGAATTTTCTTTGATTTCAAATTTAACCACAAAAAACCCCACGGCTTAATACTGGTTAAAGTGACAGGTCGATTTTTGGCTATTTTTGAGAAGCCGATTATCGAGTTTGGACTAAAAAACCGGAGTGGAGGTTTTCGGTTTCGGCTGTGGATACTACTCCGTTCTCTATGCTGGGACTCTTCAGAAAAGAATGGTGCGGATAATTTGTTTGGGTGGTTACAGATCCAACTTTATTCTTTTAAAATATCCAGTCACAAAATCTTAATAGCCGAGAGATGCTTGATGGAATACGCAGAGAACAGTTATGGTTACTGTATGGCAGGGATGTAAAATACGTTTTTTTGTTTTGGTACCTTAAGCTCTTTCAAAATGTACTTTTTCTATCCCGACGGTACAAAATTCAAGAAAACACGTTTAGTTTTCAAAACCAAATTTATTCAATCAAATTAAGTAAAAAAATTATAGTCGGCAAGGCCGCCTATGAGATAACCTACACCGTTTAATTATTCCAAAGATTCGCGCCTCTGCCTGAAGCAAGGTCAGACTTTATACTTCTGGAGCGGGAGGAACATAATTCGATTTGGCTATATAAACACATATATGGTCCGATTTAACCAACAAGTTATAAGTTGCACTTAAAACTCTATGTTTCGTCTAAGCTAGATCGAGTTTGAAAGGTTGTCTGTATAGCGCATGTCTTCAAATTGTAAAGGTTATTTGAATGGGGGCTACATGGGCAAAGAATGGCGGCTCTAGAAGCCTGACATTAAAAATTATAATTAAACCTGGTGAAATTGAACAATATTGGTTCATGGTTTCCTATTGCCACTATTAAAAGTATCCTACCGATTTGAAATCTAGCCGCTCAGCTAGCCACATATTACATCCAATATTCCTTAAACTAATCGTAGCTGCGGTGCAGTCTGCCTGGCAACCGTAGTCAATACATTTGACCAATATTTTAGTTGATTTTGAAAAAGAAACAACAAAAAGGTCTCGAACCAAAATAAAAACTGTTCAAGTCATTATAATGACAAACGATCGGATGTAAACAAAACAAAAACATAATCGTAGATCGTTATAAGAGATCTGTGAGAAATCCTGGTGGATTAGCCCATATCGGTTGCTGCTTTTTAAATAACCGATATAGGAATCTACAAGGCCTTACAAGTAGATGTTTACAAAATATTTTAAAAATCTTGTGGCCAAATGTTGTAAGCAACGACGATCTATACCATAAATGCATTAATGAAGCGATTCCCACCAATGGCGATCTATACCATAAATGCAGTTAAAAACCGATTCCCACCATTATAAAGAGGAACAATGAAAATAAATCGGACACACACTAAGAAAACAACCAGAAGAAATATGACGCCAAGCTTTAGATTGGTCGACCAAAAACAGCATAGAAAAGGAGTCTGATGAAGGATTTAGAAAGCAGCGAACGAAGCTGGAATGAAATAACATTACTAGCTAATGATAAAGTAGCTTAGAAAAACTTTGTAGGTCCCCTAGGCTCAACTGGGAGCTAAGCGGAAATAAAGAAGAAGAACAAGAATATGTAGGACTTTGCTGCTTTGTAAGCTTCCTATTGCTCAAATGAGGTATAGTTCATGAATTACCATCTCTGGCGTAGTGGAACTATATCGGTCAATGTTTTCATATGGCCCCTAATAAAAAGGTCCCTCCACATTTAAGGACCCTGGAAATTGCATTTTAAATCAGAACCAAATTCCATACAAAAGCGATTAGTCTTAAACAAGCTGTGTAGGGAACAATAAAATCGTACACGTCCGTCTTAAGATTTGTTTTAGTTGGCATCTGACAGAAGTCTTATTTATCAGTTTGAATCCTTCTCCAAAACCATTGTTGGTTACATACCAATTAATTTGAGCACACTCTATCCGCTTTTTGTTTTTTTAAGAAAACAAATATAACGCAAAACTGATCAAGCGATTTGCCTACAGTGTATGGGTCCTGACAATTAAAAATCGTGTCTAGTTGTTCTCCTAAGAATAAAAAGCCGTTTAAAAATGTATTGTAGTTGAATTATTCCTATTTATGCTATTGATTGTCTGGTATGAATTACCAGTTCTCACGACGGAAGTCCCATCCGGTTTCATACTGTCAACCTGGCAATTAATCTCGTATAAATAAGCAATAGGTGTATTTGTCATATTGAGGGAGGAGAATGTGCCGGGGAAAGCAGTTCAGTTGTCTGTGGGAGCGAGTCTCCCTACTTGCTCTAACTTATAATTTGTTCAACGAGCTCCCTTAATTCGGGCGACATTCGCATTTCATTCCGCCCATGCAAATGACAGCACCCACACACTCAACGCTCTCACTTGTGTGTGAGCAGTCGGGTTTTCTCCATGACTCGGTGCTCTGTACAAGCAATTACTACTCGTAGTAGTAATCGTGGCAGTAGCTATGAGCGGTTCCTTATCTGCTCAGTTTCATCGCAAATTTGTCAGTAACCTTAACTAATTGCAGGTAATTAAATATAATTTGGTATCACTTTCCTTGCCGTCGTCGACGGTAAATTTGGGAAAATTCTATTTGGCGATCGCCGTGATAAGGAAAAGTCATAGAAGTACATAAATACTCTGTTTTCGTATTTTTGTTGGTTTATTTGTATATACTCGTCCATACTTATACATAGTTATTTACAAACCTTTGTATATATACTAAAACATACACACTCGTACCTAGGTATAATTTGGAAAATTAACTTCTGGTGTACGCCTAAAAAAATAACACTGGCGTACTCGTAAAACACACATTAAATAGCTTTCCATCATTCAAATTCAATTTACTCATTTTGTTATTCGCCATTAACTTCAATTGCGTGCCATTAAAATTATTTAAATAATCATTTTCAATTTCCTTCCATTATCGTTTTCCTCCCATTCGCATCAGAAAATTAGAAATTTTGAAGTTGTCCATCGATAGGGACAATTGAGCAGACGAAAATAAAACAATTTTTCTAAAAGCATTCATATCTCAGTGTCCTTTATTGGATCTCTAGTGAAAATGTATTAAGTCATCGATATTATATGCGACACAAATAAAATTGACTTCAAAATTGTATCACATGAGTTCAAAATATTCTCCCAAAAATGTTATTTAAATATTATTTTGTTTGGTTTGCAACAAATTTCCAATTACTTTGAGTTCACATTTGTGAATAATTAAAAACAGAGCATATCAGAGGTAAACAATTTCACTAAGCTAAAGGCATAACTACCTAAGTTACATATAAATTTGACAAAGTTTTAATTAAATATAGAGATTCTATACCTCTGGCCTCATTGCGGTCTATTCTTATTTTAGTCTGACAATCAAGGAAATGAAAAGATAGAGATGGGGGAAATTTATAAAGTAGTGTTCCATGCTGGAACCCATATTTAAAGGCCATTATTCAGCTTAAAGAATGTTTTTTTACTTGGGAGTTTTACATCTACAAGGAAAAATTGCCGTATTACAAAATATAAAACAAGGCTGTATTTTAAAAAAAAACACGTATTAAACAAATTTTTTTGAAAAAATTTGAAAGCAGCGATTTCCCTATTCCTGATTCAATTTTGTATTCAACTAAAGATTCCTATTAACTGAAGGTAATCAAAGTTATTTGTTTAATAACTTCATATGTCTCGTTAGATGAAAAGCGGGTTCTTCATATTGAAATGTAGTTTTTATTCATATTAATTTAAATGCCCTTGAAATTGTTTCTAAAATTTTTAATATTTTTCTTGCAGATGTCAAGATTTTCTTGACCAAACAATAATTAGAACATTGATGTTTATTGCAGATGGCTGTAATGTTTCCAGTGCTAGTAATAAACATTCCTGTAACATTTCCAAATTCCGCAATCTTTTCGTTTCAACTGAATACAACTAAAAGGAAATTTCATTTGTCTTTTAAGTCTAGTAATCTCCTCAAATTAAATTTTTGCTTAAAATTTCTTTTGAGTCGAATGTCTTGCTTCATCTGCACTAAACAGCGCCGTTATTGGCGTTTTCACTAAACTTAATGTCTCATTAAAATACAAGCCACACGGCAGTAGTTCATTCGTAGGCAGAGGAAGTGAAACTAAATGCTTCGTGCGAGTTGTTTAGGATTTATGCAACAATTTCCCCTAAAGTGTTTCAGGCAAGGAATAAAATTACCTATGAAAAATTAGAATCTATTACTTGTAAAAGCAGGTTAGTGGCATACAAATTGTTCCATCGTTCCGATGTCCTCTCCACATGCCTTACACATTTCCCTGTTTGCCATCCCAAATATAAGTATTTTTGTTTTTGTCCAGTCGACTACATACGCGTACCTCACGCTTTAAACTTTATAGTCTAAGTATTTGATCTTTAGTTTCAAAGTTATATCACCGAATCGTTGGTTTCACTATGTAATAGGTGATTAATTTTGAGGTTTCCTACTTTTTTAAAGAAAAAAAACACAGAAAATTCAAATTGAATGGGGAATTTTTGAAGATTATGTCCATCAAATCTTAGCCGCGGCTACGTCGCAGATGGTCCATCCGTTGAGTCCAATTTTCGATGACTCGTTCGAGCATTTCGTCAGGTATGGCGTTAATAACAAGCGCAACATTTGCTTCCAAAACCTGAATCGTAGCTGCACGCAGAGAAAAGATATGGTTACTATATGGTCACCGCAACAATAATATATTCTCTACAATAAAAGCATGTTCGTCGCAACCATAGTATTGGTTTTTTAATTTCATTTTAACAACAGTATGATTGCGGCAATATTAATATTGTTGAAATGTAACAATAGTATTATTGCCAAATTATGAAATGAAAATATGGTTGTAGCAACCATATAAACATGGTTGGTCCAACAAAAGTATTGTTGTTTAAAATTTACATTAACAATATTATTATTGCGGCAATCATACGGTATGGTTGCGAATATTTTTGTGTGTGCGTATGTTTTTTTTTGATATACCAAAGAAAAACACATACACGCGATACAGTCATGGTTGTTCTCCATTATAAGAAAACAACAACAATCGGAAGGTAGTTCGAGAGATTTTTATTGTATTTACTTTATTTGGTGAAATACTCTAATACCGACTGGTTCTCGTTTATTTAAAATCTGCCTGCACTTAAGTATAAAGCCATTGATCATGGTTTAATCACATTCGTTACTTGGTGTCAACGGATGGTGAAGTAGTGTTCACCCCTGCTGGCAACTAAAATTATTTTTGACCGTTGGTATATATATTTTTGTTTCTTTAATGTAATGTTTAATAAAAACATGGCGTCAAATCTCGCTATGAACTAATTGTAATGCAATTTAATATAACTTGCTTGATAAAAATCTCTATTTTTGAATAACAACATTACCCAATCCTAATAAATAATTTTGGGGATCATGGTATTGTTGAGTGTGTATCATACTATGGTTGTGGGGATCTAAGTATGGTTGCGTGTGAATCATACTATGGTTGTGAGGATCATCCTATGGTTGTATGAGAAACATAATATGGTTGTGAGGATAATAATATGGTTGTGGAGATAATAGTATGGTTGAATGTGAATAATACTATTGTTGTGAGGATCATAGTATGGTTGTGGAGGTCATAGTATGGTTGAGTGTGAATCATACTATGGTTGTGGGAATCATAGTATGGCTATGTGTGAATCATACTATTGTTGTGAGGATCATAACATTGTTGTGCCTCAACATATACCTAACAATAGTATGATTCTCTTCGAATATTGTCACCCCAACCATACTTTTTTTCTGCGTGTGATTGGTCAGCATAGACTTTGGACATTACGTAGCCCCAAAGAAAAAAGTCTAACGGTGTCATTTCACACGATCTTGGTGGCCAATCGACCGGCCCAAAACGTGAAATTATCTGCTCACCGAAGTGTTTTCTCAACAAATCCATTGATTGGAGCAATTGTGGGAAGTGGCGCCGTCTTGTGAAACCAAAGACGCCGAGATCACGAGCTTCAATTTCAGGCATCAAATAACCGGCATCATTTTTGAAGCAATATATAGACCGAAGATTCCACCGGCCAACAAACCACACCAAACCGTTGTTTTTTCTGGATGAAGTGGCAGCTCTTGAACCTCTTCTGGTTGCTCTTCATCCCAAATGCGCAAATTTTGCTTGTTTGCATACTCATTGAGCCAGAAATGGGCCTCATCGCTGAACAAAATCTGGCTCCAAAACGTCAGGTCTTCTTGGAACTTTTCAAAAGCCAATAGAGCAAAGCGATGTCGCTTGGCGGCTTCAGTTCTTGCAGTAGCTGTATTTTGTACTCTTTTAATTTAAGATCTCAACGTAAAATGCGCCAAGTCGGTCCATACGTCAGTCCGAGTTGCTGCGAACGGCGCCGAATCGACTTTCCACGGTCTTGGTGTACACTCTCAGCTACGGCCGCTACATTTTCTTCACTGCGTGCTGGAAAAATATATCGCCCATTAAGTACAACTGCATTGAAATATAAGGAAAATGTTGCCGCTGTTTGATCGGTATGTGAGCTATAACAAGATTTGGACCAATCAGATTCTTTTTCAGCAATGCTTCTCATGTCAGGAAAATAAAGCCACGAACTAAATTACTATAAAGCCTATGAAATCATTCGGGTTAGATTGGTTATACCCAATCTATAATTTGTCGGAAGGCTATTTTAGAGCATTGATCGATTTCTCCCCATTTTAATAGCAACTGTAATTAACCGAAATAAAAATAATGTGCAAAGTTTCACCGAGATCGGTTCATATTTGCGACTTACACTTTGATTGCGAGAATAGATGGGCAGACGGTTCATGTCTAAATCGACGTAGAACGAAATTCTGAGTCAATTGGTATAATTTGTACCAGCTTATAATCTCATAATACTCCTGTAACACATTCTGGTGTAGGGTTATATACTTAAGACTAAAAGTCGACATTTACACTTTTCGACGTTTTCAAAAAAGTCTAAAGTCGACTTTTAGTTTTTTTAATATAAAAAAATCGATTAAAATGGACTTTTTTCTTTAGGAAAATGAAAATGCAATATTTTGAAATAAAAAAAGAGTGATTATAAACTAATAAACATCAGGAATTTCAAGTAGTTCTTACATTAGTAGTATTTAAGTTTGGTGAAATTTGGATCCCAGTAAGAGTAGCAATAAAAACTGCATGCAAAATAATCCCTCACGCGGGACAGAATTGGCAACGATTGACAATCTTTTTTTTCGCCTTTTTGCAATAAAGTCTTGCTTTCCATTGTTTTCCATATAAGTTTTGGATTTTTTTGTTTTATGACAAACAGACGGTTCCTTCAGATAGTACTTCAATTGTATTGGAAACTTATTGTCATCATTATGGCCTGTTACGCGCCTAGTGCTTGCACTCTTGTTAAGGAACCCCCATTTGTTATCCTCTTCGTTGGCCTTGGAACCTACGATCTCTTTGGCCACATCAAACAACGGGTAAATGGGTATCAACAGATATTCGAGAATTTCTGGTGTCTGTGTTTATCAGTTCGCCATAAAAAATACAAATAAACTTGTTATACTGCTGAATATAGTTTCAGTTTTAGTATGCTTACCGACTTGGTTAAGTGCTCTGGATGAATCTGGAACATTCTTAAAAGCACACGTTTTTAACCTCGGCATTCAATAAAATAAAACTTATGTTTATCTTAATCGGCGAAAATAAATAAAAGCGCAAAATAATTATAAGCAATATCCATTGTTTCGATGACAGTTACAAGTATTTGAAGTTAAAACAAAAATGTCGACTTTTTGACTTTTTTAGAAACCAAAAGTCGAATAATCGATTAGTCGAAAATCGACTCATACAACCCTTCTCTAGCGAGTGTATTAAAAGATGAAAAACATATACTTGATCGTACTTTTTGTAAACAAAGTCGCAACCTAAACAATAATGACGGCGTTTGTGTCAACTTTTTGAAAGTACCCGTTTGATTTTATTCTGAAAGTTACACGTAGACCGGATTAAGTGCCAAGAGTGGGACATTTCTACACCCATTGCTTGGAACATTTTGACAAACAATATCAAAATATGTTCTTAGGGTTGCACTTTTTTAACAAACCAACACAGAAATGCAAGTTAAGAGCAACTTATAGAAAAAATATAACCTTATTTGAACAAACGAAAACACTCTTGCACCTATATACGAGTAAGTATGATTTCTTTCAAGAAAGTTTGCGAAACACCGCGTTCCTTTATTTTGTTTTAGAAGGAAAAATATTTCATAATAGAAGAACTTTTATAAGAATGTAATAGATAAATGAAATTTATATTTCCTATAACCGCAATCCTCTGTTTAAGAGCTTGCTGAGTTCCTCGTTATAATCCAGTAGCGTTTGATCGTTTGTTTACTGTAAGGATAAATTGTTGGCGTTATTCCTATATAATTAAGCTATTTAAAGCACTCTACTATGGCCTTTACTTCCGACTACACAAGACCGTATTGCAATCGGGGTGGCAAATAGATTTAAAATTTACTCCATACTAGGATAAACAAGTATATCATTCGGTACTATATTATTTTTTTTAAACGGCACTTGAAGTTTGGATTTAATCTCATTCGTGGACAGCAGTTTGATCTACGTCCGTCTGTGCGTCTGAATCGTGATAACTTTTAAAAGAATTACTAATAAAGCTGTCTAATAATAGATTCTGTTGACCACCATGATGTGATGGCAGTGTGCAAGATTATCACGCCAGTAAACCCAGGATCAACTTTGGGTAGGAACATCTAATAAATTTTCAACAGCGGGTTTCCACCTTGTATATGCCATCGACTTTACGGTTAAGAGATTTACCTCCAATCCAAGAATTATATCGTGCACTGAATTGAGGGAAGATTCCCATTGGTCCTCAGTGGGGTGCTGTGAGAATTTAGTAATAATTGATTCCGCTACATTTGCATCGTCGTATTTTCTTGCAATTCAAATGCAGGCAGTAAAAATAAAGCGATTTTTTAAGTCGAAGATGTATTGGGAGCAGTACAGAAAACTCCATTTTGAATACTGATGTGTTATAAAAAGACCTGACGTTTTGGAATCCAGAATATTTTTCATACAATTATATATTATTAAAACAAGTGGTTTAAAATGCAAAAAGGTGTAACTAACAAAAATAGAAGCAAAAAACGTTGTAAAATGAAAACTATTATAAATATTTTTAACGAAGTTTTTCTACTTTTTTGTTAATAAAAGCGTCACTTTTGATCGCAGAACTGTTAAATTTTGTCAAGACATGTAGTTTAATGGCATTTATAATAATCAATCAAAAAGTCGATTTTGGATTTTTTGTTAGTTACGCCTTTTTGCATTTTAGCTAACGATATGTAGATAGTATTAAGCCATCACACTCTTCAGATCAATTGTCCAATAATTCCAAAGACATTTCTTAATAAGAAATAATTTAATACGAGTATCTTCGGCGGTTATTAGTACGAGTACATATTTTTAATGAAAACTAATAGATTGGTTAGAGACCAAATTTGGAATAGAGGTGCAAAACATTGTGAAATTTCCAGCGGCGGTGGCTCATGAAAATATGACATGTAGCGGCTAGATGCTTGCTGAAACCTAATCTCAGTTTAAAAGAGATGCTTTTTGAAGGCATTAATGCTACACAAAACAAGTAAGAAAGTTTCAGTCGGTTGATGCGACTTACTTATACTCTCACCCATATATCCTCTATTGCCGGAAGCGTTCCGCTTTTACTAAAATCTAGTAAAATGTTGTTTGTATAGAAGGTTCTATATTGGGGCGTGGAATTGAATTTTTCTTTCGCTCATACAATGCTGAATTAAATATATTATAGAAAAAAATGTAAGCGAAAGAATAAAGTTATGTGGGTTTCAATCTACGCTCGATTAGTGCAGTTTGTATGGGATGTAAGAGAAGAGGCGTGGCTAAAACTCCAATTTCCTAACTCATAGTCGATTTTCTGATTGCAAATTTATAAGAGAATCATATAAGAAGAACTAAAATTATGTTTATTATGTGAAGTCCAGAAGTGAGCGGACTGGTACATTTGCATGTAAGGTACCTTTTGTATGCGAAAACGAAGCCGGTTTTAAAATATGGCGGTGTTTACTATTTAATCCAGTTCTACGCACGGGCTGACAAGTTATGTGGGTTCTACTCTACTACGAAGTGTTGTCTATTCAGTGAAGGGTACCAGAAGGTGAGTGGCTTGAAGTCCACTTTTTGTCACCGAGTTTATCTTATATCTTGATTCTTTAGTATTGATTTTCAGTGATATAGTGCAAATGGTGTTAACGATATTACAAGGATACCAAAAATGGGCGCAATGGTACATTTGTGTGGGAGGTACTAGAAAGCGATTTGTTTATATAGTCCATTTTCTATCGCAAAAGCAGTTTTGGAAAAATATTATGACATGCAAAATGAAAAGCGATTGATAGCTCCTTTCAAGAGTTATCGTACGAACCAGCCGTACAGACGGATATGGTTCAAATGACTTTAAAAGTCATTAAACGGAGTTGGTCAAAACATATGTAGGGTCTAAAATTCTTTTTTCGATGCGTTACACTTATTGTCCGTACCAAATTAAATTATCACCTTTTACTCAGTAGGGTGAGTGTATAAATAGCACGCTGTATATGTAAACTGGACAAGATTATCATTATAATAAAACTACAGCCAAACAGGATCAAAAACTTGTAGCTTTCATAACTTTGGCATAAAGCATTTTCGTCGCCCTAGGACTTTTACTATAGACATGAACAAAATTCTTTCTTTATGAATATTGAGGTTGTGCTATACAGTCTTAAATATCTCATCTTAAAGTGAAACACCACTAATTTGTGTTTTTTTATAGCGGGAGAGCCTAAAATCTGGAGGGATCTTTGTATGGGGGTCCATGAAAACTTTTATCAACATTTAAATTTAACTTGGGTTGGTTTGTGGAATCTCATGGGGTGTCTTATAGAAAATTTTAACAACAACAGTATGTGGCTTCTAAGCCTGCAGCGTCCGAAATCCTTAAGGCCCTTTGTACTATATGGAAACATGCACGCTATGCACTATTTTCCTATGCAGTTAACTGTTTAATGTACATTGGTCGGCCATAGATCGATTTCGACGGTGCAAAGTTTTTTGTTGAGCGGAACATATGCATATGAGACCATTACTTTTGATATAAGAATAAACAAAGCGACCAACAACCCACTTTGGGCCATGTTTTCCTATAACCCTCATGTAAAGATCCCTCCCGACTTGAGGAGCTGACACTATACTTATACAAGCCACATTTTATACGAGGTCATGCTTAAATTTGGAATAGCAGGGTGTGTACCTTATTCTGGTCATGTTAGACTATATCAGTGAAACTTTTAGTCCATTAATATTATATTAAATCCAATTCTGGTCAAATTTAGTATAGGGTACTATGCTTACCCGCTTAGTTCTCACAATATCCCATTAAGGAATAAGAGGGAACTTTAGTGAGTTGTGCACGATTCAATTCCTATACTCATTTACCTGGACTAAGTGATCATAGCCGGCACCGAAAGTCTTATGCATTTTTGTAGTTATGACATGGCTTGCAGAAAAATCTCTTGATCGTAAAGTCGCCGACATTTACGTGGTAGAAACACCGCCATACAAAGATCATCCCCAATTTTGGGATCTAGCACAGCACTAGACACATTTTACATTCGCTTTAGCTTAAATTAAGCATACTTAAAGAAACCTTTAACCGAACTCGATAACAGTTTACTACATCGTTTGATGTTTTCATATAGGTCACATCCAAAGTTCTCTTCCAATATAAGGTCTCTTCTGATTTGAGGTCCTGTCGCTCTACAAAATACATTTTAAATTAGATCTAACACAAATAAAATATGTTTTTAAATAGTGCACGTCTCTTCTGCTACGTCCCACAAAAATGTACCATTACACATACTTTTGGTATTCTTGAAATATCTTTAATCCTATTCATACGATCTTACCCAAAATCTATACTTAAAAACAGGGTTTTAAGATTAACTTAGTGACAAATAATTGGATTCTTAGTCAAACCCTTTCTGGTACCTCACACACAAATGACTTTCGCTCAGTGCATATTAGAACCTATATAACATGTCACCAAGTGCGTGAAGTCCGCTTTAATTATGACTATCGTTAAATAAAAAAAGGTTGACACGCCTACCTATTCAAATGGTGCATTCTCCAACATTGTTATTCTTTAAATATTGTTAGTGGTTCTCATAAGATCTAACCAAAAATCAATAATTATGGCCACAACTATTAGGTTAACTTGACAACAAATAGTTGGATTCCTATCCACCTTCTCTCTGGTACCTCCCACACAAATAACACTGTTTCAGGGCAGTTCAGAACCCACATTAGTTGTCGTTTAATGCGTAAAATACTTTTTAATTGAGAACTGCATTATATTTTTATAACGAGTGGGTGGCACGCCCCATTATGGTACCTCCAATGCAAATCCCCATAACTCCCACACACCTTCTCTCTGGTACCTCCCACACAAATAACACTGTTTCAGGGCAGTTCAGAACCCACATTAGTTGTCGTTTAATGCGTAAAATACTTTTTAATTGAGAACTGCATTATATTTTTATAACGAGTGGGTGGCACGCCCCATTATGGTACCTCCAATGCAAATCCCCATAACTCCCACACAAATAACACTGTTTCAGGGCAGTTTAGAACCCACATTAATTGTCGTTTAATGCGTAAAATACTTTTTAATTGAGCACTGCATTATATTTTTTTAACGAGTGGGTGACACGCCCTATTATGGTACCTCCGATGCAAATCCCCATAAGTTTATTACTTTTTATACGTTTATACTAAAAATTAGCAAATGAACTAGCTGACGAATATTTGGAGCCGTAGCCACGCCCCCTTTTCACCTTCCACACACACACAGTACTATGAGAGTGTATATTAAAACCCGCATAACTTCTCCTAATGCATACATTTCTCTTGAATATTGTTTCCTACAATATACTTATTGCATCTTTGTATAAGCAATATTCAATCGAGATTTCCTTAACGAGATCTCGATAAAAATCGGTGCTCTTCAGGTAATGTAGGACCAACGGAGGGACAATTTGAATTCCATACATGCGGGAAGGGTATATCTAGGTACATACAACTTGTACTTTATATCCCTCCCGCTCTAGAAGTCACACATAAAGACCAACTCTGCTTTGGATTAAAGAGCGAAGTCTTCGCAATAGCACAAAGGTGTAAGATATCACATAATCGGCCCAATTTGACCCTAGCCTTTTCTACTCTTATCATTTCGTTTGTACTATCTTGAAATACTTATCAGCGACCCTCTAAAATATATATAAGTATATATTATTGTCATAAAATTCTATGGCGATCTAGCTATGATCGCCTTTCTGTTGAATATATGTAAAAGTGGTCCTGCTGAACTCGACTCTTCGCAATATTTTACAAAAATAATTTATTGCATCCAGGACAGAGGCTTTTACTTAACAGTTATTGAGTCTTAGTTCTAAAACGGCTATATCAATTTATTTACCTTAAAACTTTGGAAAGAGCCGAAGAACTAGAGCCAAAGAACTAAGACATACAACATATGAGCTAAGTATATATAGACATATACTTATATATAAATATGGTTGATTCTGAGATTATGGGCCACTTTGCTGTCCTTGGTTATTTCAAGCGGGAAAAATAAAATATATTATACTTCATTATTTTCTATACAATAACAGCCGTATTCATAAAAAATTAAAACAGCTTTACAAACGATTGTTAAGCCTAAAGTATGAAAACTGTATTCATAAACGATTATTAGCTTAATAATCGTTTTGTAAACCATTAATAAATGTGTGCATTTTAATATTCTTTCGACCCTACTTTAACAGTGTTTTAAAGTAGCGTTTGTGTTTGATTACATTTGCACACATATTTTTTGAATTTTTCGAATACAACGAAGAAAAATATATTTTTCAAATATGCGAGCAGCATGGATACGTTAAATTTTTTTTTGCGTTTGCAATCGTCTTTTTTCCATTTTCATTTATAAAAACTTCTTCATGAAAAAAACACAACACCAAAAAAAGGAAAATTGTAAAAAGTTCACTAGTGATGTGTAAACAATTAAAACAAGAAAAATATTATTCGTTATTCGAATACCTTGTTTATCAGTAATACTTAATTGATCTCAATTTGTCTTTTATTTAAACATAATTTTGTTTTTATTATTTTACAAGTAAGCATAATATATTTTTGTTTATTAAATCAGTTCTTTGTATAATAAACAACACAAAAAATATATAGATTCGACTACTCACATACACGCAGAAAAAAAGTATGGTTGGGGTAACAGTATTCGAAGAGCTCCATACTATTGTTGGTTATATGGTTGTGGTACAACAATATTATGATCATCACAACAATAGTTTGGTTCCACACAACCATTCCATGATCCCAATAATAATATTATGGTCCTAACAACAATAGAATTATTCACACACAACCATACTATAATCCCCACAACAATATTATTATTCAAATTCAACCATACAATGATCCCCACAACCATATTATGATCCTCATAACCATAGTGTGTTTAACGTACAACCATAGTATGATCCCCACAACCATAGTATGACTTACACACAACCATACTATGATCCCCAAAAATTTTTGTAAAAACTGGATTACGTTGTAATTCAACAATAAAGAATTTTATAAAGCAAGTATGTAATAATAGGAGTAATAATATTTTCGTTAGTCCGTAGATTTTTAAAAAAAAAATTAATTATTATAACTATTATTGGGTAAGATTCTTAAAAATAACATTGTCAAATTAAAACTAGCCAAATAAGCAAATACAAACAAGTAATTAAGTGCTATAGTCGGGCGTGGCCGACTCTATGATACCCGCACCACCATAAATGTGATTAAGTCTCCTGTTAATCGAAAGCACTCGTCGCTATTTCTATCTGTATCTATCACGCAAGCACTAAGCCTTTATACCCCATACCACTATGTGGTGAGGGTATAACAATTATAGTTGGTCCACATTTTCATACCTTGTTTTCGGACCCTGTGCCCTCCTACGGACGAGATAAATCATTTGGCTTGACATATTTAAAGTCCTGAGGCAATTCCCTGTCATTTGAGGGGTCACACTAAAATCCGGGTAAACCGAAACTTTTGGACCCTCCTAATGGACCCTGGGGCCCAAACAGGTCGAATTTTTTTCTGTATTTAAAATTGTAAGATAATTTCCTTTCATTTAAGGGGCCACACTTATATTTAAAATCATGGGTCCATTTTTTGGGTTCTGAAGGCCCCGTAGGTCCGAGAGGCGGGTCCAACTATTTTTTTTACATTTTGTGGTCAGTTCTACATCGAATGTCATATTTTTTTAATTTGTTGACCAATACACGCGACATCAACTGGATTTGGACCAAATCCGGGAGTTCCTTTGTATGGGGGGTCTATCAGAAAGTGCTCCGATTTAAACCAAATTCAATAGCGTCCGTCCTTGTCCCAATATATTACCACTTGCCAAGTTTCATCAAGATCGGTGCATAAATGCGACCTGTACTTTGATTACAAGAATAGATGGACATCTTTACATCCAGCCAGCCGGCCAGCCAGCCAGCCGGCCAGCCAGCCAGACAGACATGGCTAGATCGACTCAAAATGTAATTCTGAGCAACTTTCTCTCTGGTCCCGGTATTCTAACTCGATTCCTTCGATGTGTTACAAACGCAAGCACTAAGCCATTATACCCCATACCACTATGTGGTGCGGGTATAAAAAAGGTCTTTCTGGTATGATTGCCGTTATCATGTTATTGTTAACATAAAACCCATTTAAACAATACTTTTGTGCCACCAACTATATTTATATTGTTGCTACAACCATATTTTCATTTTTAAATTTGGAAACAATACTATTGTTACATTTTAACAATATTAATATTGCCCTAATCATACTATGGTCAAAATAAAATTCAATTGCGTGTAATTGATAATCGTATTACTGCATCATTAAGATTAAAATGACAAGTCAAAACGAACGTGTTGCCAGCATTGAATCGACAAATTGATTAAATTGTATATTAGTTAAAGTAGTGTTTATGAATACGTTTTCTTAAAAATCATTTGTTAGCCAAAACGAGTTTGTTAACTTATATGTACTATAAATCCCAATTAAGATTTTTTTATGAATACGGCTGTAAATCTTTACAGGACCTTTAAAGTCTTTAAAATTGTTTTTTTTTTTAAATTTATTTGTTTTTCAAAGAAATTCCTACCAAAGTGTTCAAATATCGTTACCCTGGTTGTACCTAACACTGCTTTTAATTGACATTTTCTCGATTTTTTACAAAAATATTAATTATTTTTTTAATAAAACCAGTCCATAGTTAAAAATAATATTCAATGAATTTTGTTGCTATTAATGGTTATAATTTATTATTCAATTTATATTTTTATGGATGTTTATTTTCGGTCCCTGAAAATACACAATATTCCCCTGTAAAATCTAATATTCGCTGAAATTCAAATTTCAAAACCAATCAAAACCAATTTCAAGCAACTCAAATATGATTGAACATCACATAAAGTGGGTGCACATCTAATAGTTTTTTCGTCAACAGTGTTATTATTAAATTAAATATTAAATTCTGCAAAAATATCAAATGCCAAAAATGCCCATAATCTCAATTACCCATATATTAAATGTATAAAAACAATATTTCACATGTCATCCAGGTTTAAAGCAGAGTAGCAACATCTCACCAATTTTTTACCAATTTCTACCTCTCCGACTTATAGGCTTTTGAATCAAAATTATATCCATCCTGATATTTCAATTTATTTACAAATATCCATTTTCAAGTGCATTTTTCTCACCAACTTCCATTGAACGTTCGTCTGAGCTGAGATTATCGACGCAGTATTCCAAATACATGCAACAAAAAGGCCCAGTGGCTACTGTCTTCGTGCTTTGGGATTGAAGCATGAACATTTTACTTTGCTGTTGACCCTCAAACTTGAGGAGATATATCGCTAAGGGCCAATTCTTCACGCTTTACCTCTTTAGAAATGTTGATTTATTTTCAGCTCTGCTGATTAATTGAAAATGACTCCGAATTAGGTTCGTTTGGCTTTGTTTCGCCCGAAAAGCGCCCTCCGACAACAAAAATGCTCCCTATGAGGTTTCTTCTAAATAGAAATCAGAATTTGAATACGTATTTCTATTTATCATATTTTCAGGTTAAATTATGAGCATAAACGATTTAAGATCCACCAGCACCACTGCCAACAACAACAACAGCAGTGGAAAAACAAAACGAAATTTATTAACTTAATTATGGTTAATTAACTCAAATCGGATTTTTATTGCCACAATCACAATTTGAAATTGGATTTTCGTCTATTTCAAATTCAGAAGATACGCGTAAGGCGCAACAACAACAGCAGCAAAACGTCGAAACAGCGCCACATTCTTTTGTTTGAATTGTAATTTAGAGGGATTTAAAGCTCTTTAATGGACCGCAGAGGCAAATTATGGAATCGTGTGTTAAATGTCGTTGGGACCAACCAGCAGCATCTGATTTGTGTCGGCGTAACGAATTATAAATTATTGTTGGAAATTAATAAGATACACTTTTAGCGATTACACACTCGTATATGCGATGCTGTTGTTCTTGCCCGCGGCGTTTGTGCTCAGGTTGGGATTTCATCCATTCCAACTAATTTGACTTGAGCTGATCTGAGCTGAAAATATGAATTATTAAAGTGTGTATGTACACACATACAAACAGCAATCACATCTGAAGTGTTGATTATAAGTGTTTTCGTTTCACGGGTTTTTCTGAAATTAATGGGAGATTTAAAAGGATTATAGGTGTTATACAATTCAAGCGCGAGTTTTGTACCAGCAGACCTGTAAGAAGATAATGAACGTACTTTCATGTAAACACACTGAGGGAATAAGTAAAACTGAAACGGCCCTTTCGAATCAAGGGTGGGAGCTTAGTTTAAATCTAGTTTGATTTTCTTTTTAAATTCAGTAGTGTCCTTCCCTGCTCTGACCTGGAATGCAAACCGAACCGAATCAGAACCGGGTTTGAGCCGAACCGAACCCTTAACAAAACTTCTATTAGAAAAATATCTCGAACCAAAGCAAAAACCGCAAAACATTGAAAAACAAAACATGGATCGATTAATACTCGTAAAAGAAAAAAATTAAGCGTGGAAAGTGTTTGTCCTTGAATTCGAATCGATGTGCATGTTACCTATAATTTTAAAAACTCATCTTACTTTTTTTAGTATAGGGTGATCCATCTAGAGGTTTTTTCAGAACAAAAATATATAAAAATTCAAATCAAGT
Organism: Hydrotaea diabolus; assembly: GCA_963513945.1. Lineage (NCBI taxonomy): Eukaryota > Metazoa > Arthropoda > Insecta > Diptera > Muscidae > Hydrotaea > Hydrotaea diabolus. Next base: position 110,928,066 of record OY740717.1, read on the forward strand.
GTGGAATCTTTATTGGACATTTTATGATATTTATTTTTTGAATATAATTTCCTTCAAATGTTGGCCGCAACTACGCTTCAGGGTTTCTATTCTTAGGGTCCAATTTTGGATGACTCGTTCGAGCATTTCGACCGGTATGGCTTTAATGACACGCGTAATGTTGGCTTCCAAAACCTGAATCGTAGCTGGTTTGTCAGCATAGACTTTGGACTTTACGTAACCCCAAATAAAAATGCCTAAAGGTGTGATATCACTCGATCTAGACCAACTCACCTGTCCAAAACGTGAAATTATCTGCTTTTCAAAATGACCTCTCAATAGATTCATTGTTTGAGCAGCCGTATGGCAAGTGGCACCTTCCTGTTGAAACCAAGTGTTGTCAAGATTACGGGCTTCAATTTCAGGTAGCATAAAGATCGATATCATGGCGCGATGGGGAGCACCATCCACGGTTACGTTCCGGCCATCATCATTTTTGAAAAATTATGCGACGATGATTCCACCAGCTTATAAACCGCACCAAACCGTGGTTTTCTCTAGGTAAAATGACACCTCTGGAACCTATTCTTGATGTTCTTCAGCCCAAATGCGGCAATTTTGTTTATTGACTAATTTTGGACGAAACGAATCTTCACTTTTCACACCGAACGCTCATTTCTATAATACAGTTGCCAACATTTTAAGGAAATTATTTTCTATTTTATAAAATTATTTTTCGGCTTGAGGTCATTTATTTAAACTCGTTCTTCAAAAAAGCGTATTTTCAAAAAATAATTTCCTTCAAATGTCCTTTCAAATTACCACTTGACTTTGAATTTTTATATTTTTTTTGTTCTGAAAAAATACCTCTAAACCTAAAAATATACCTAAGTTAAAGTTCCTTTATTTGTTTTAATTACAAATAATTTATATCAAAAGATAAATTGTTCCTATAATTTTTGTTTTAATTTTGAATTTTGAACCAAACCAAAACCACGGTTCAAGAGTACCTAAACCCCATTTTTACAACCGAACCAGCGGCTCAGCCCTGCTCTGAGCGACTGAACAAAACTAACTCTAATTCTCAAAAGCTTTGCATCCCTCCTACTGTCAAATTTCATTAGGGTTGCACCAAAATTGCAATATGTAGTCTGATTACAAGCTAACAGACAAACGGAGGTACAGATTTGCGGATATGCATCAGTAATGTACGAACAATTCTGCGACCAGGAACTACTCAACCGAACTTGTGGATGGTCTTCAAAAATACAAGATTGACAGCACCGGAAGTGATATGGCGATATTGTGACACTTACATACGTACTCGTAAGTCCCACAACATCCGATTATGGAACAAGGGGGAATTTCTCTCAAATCTGTGAGCTGTGCACGATTTAGTTCTTGTACTCACTGACCAGGACTTACTGTTTAATGCTGGCTTAATTTTATGGATACGTTTTCATACATCGCTTTGAGGTAAATCTCGTACTCCTGAAGTCGCAGGCATATACGAGGTGGAATCTCGGAGCAGAAAAATGTGTAGATGTTGTTTCCCGGATATGAAATTAGATGTACCTGCATGAAAGAAGTGCATACTCCCATCACACCATGGAGGCCCGCATATATGTGTATATAATACAGCTGCCGTAAAAAGAGGCACTAATTTATATGTGGGTTTGTTTTAATCAAGCAAAACCGTGATCTTGTCGCCAGTTTAACCCCAGCAGACGAACGGCTGGCCACAATCCTTCATTTTTATATAAGTTTAAATTGTGCACGAACGCTAACGAAAGACAACGACAAGGAGACGAAAGGATCCTTCTACGAGCGCCTAGAACAATTATACGATCACTTCCCTGACCATGAAAATAAAGTCATTCTCGGATATTTTAATGCCAATGTAACTTTGGCCCGACCTTCGAATGAAACGAGAATGATCTATTTAGCCGCTGCAAGAAACATGATTATTAGTAGCACCCCTACGGGAAATGCAGAGTCAATTACCCTGAATGTTCCAAATCTAAAATTAAACTGATGTTGAAGATGGGTTCTGTGATGGGTATTCTATGATGGATACAATGCCAGGTTCGGTGCCTGTACTTTTTGAATAGTCCCGAGATGCATGGTATCTGAGCACTAGTGGCAATTAGCTCCCTCCAATGACAAAGCCATGTAAAAGTTACCTTTTCTTTTCACATAGTTAGGTCAGTAATGGGACCGTTTCACATCCATGGGGAACCTGTCACGTGACTGGCTCTGGACCGGTCCAATTTCCCCAGGGCCTAGACTCAAATATATCGATACCCAAAAGACTAGATGGCTGCCACCTGATGAGAAGACGACAAATAAATTGCTCATGTTGAACGTTCCGAATAGCAAACATCGAATCAAAAGACGCCTATATAAAGAAATCTGGTAGTACGGCAACTTTATTCCTACACATGCCGGTTCCATGAACCGGATCGACTCGAAAGACTCTAACCACCACAGTATAATATGTTTCGTATTCCTGAATTGTTCTATCGTGCACTGCCACCTGATACTACTGGTCAGAGCCGGGATAGAAGAGAACCCCCGACTTTGGTTCTACTCATAGTTCCAGGGTTGCATACAAAGGCTGGGTACATTACCAGACTTGCTGCGGCCTCAACAGGCACAGGAAGTAGAGAACGAGCTACGCTGCCTACTGTAGTGCAAAACTTCAACGTAGTGTGTCCCCTTATCGTAGCCACCGCTGACGTCCTCGTCTTCTTAATAATAGAAGTATTTTATTTATATTTGGCAAAACTAATCGTTGTAAGCCAGATTTGCACATACTCGTTTTGAAAAGAGTAAGCAATATGTGCTATACGAGTACAATAAATACTGTTACACACGTTTTATGCTGTAAAATAAAAAGTACTGAATGTTTTTGGACCAAATATTTTTTAATATATTTATTGATATATACTCGTATTGTATCCAAAAAGAATCTACTTATTCGCAATGTCCGCCTTTTGCCATTACACACGCCTTAAGTCGCACTGGCCGGCCAATCGTCAATAGCTGCACGAACCTCGTCTATTGGAAAATTGGCCACAGCTCAAACCAAAGCAGTCTTAAGAGATCCAATGTTGGGGTATCTTTTGTGACAAACCTTGTCCTCCAAAACCGTCCACAATTTGTAATCCAATGGGTTAAAATCTGGACTGCCTGGGGGCCATTCTTCGGAGGATATGAACGCTGGCAAATTGTTTCGAAGCCAGGCCTGGGACGTTTTAGCCTAATGGGCCAGCGCAGAATCCCGCTTGAAAGTCCATGGCTGGTTTTGAAACAGGGAATTGTTAAGAGGCTTCACAACAGCTTCCAAAACGGTTTCTTGGTAAACTTTGGCCGATGTTTTGAATTATTGTTCGCAGAAATGCAGGTCAGTGACCCCATCGTAAGAGACACCCCACCAAACCATGACTGAAGCTGGGTGATGACCCTTTTCCACCCTTGGGATCAGTTCAGATGCTTCCTAAGATGACCGCGCATACACTCTATCATTTAGCTTGTTAAATTTTTCCTGAACGGTAAAAATTTTTTCATCGGTGAACAAAATTTTTCTGTGCAAGTTATCAGCGTGCTTCATCAAAAGACGTTTGCGTTTTTCAATCCTATTTTTTTTAAAGCTACAGTCAATAAATGTCCGGTACCTCGTTTGAAAGCCCTAAGTCCCTAGTCTTTTTTAATGATTCGACTCATAGACTTTTGCGTGATATTCCTCTCACGAGCCATGATTTTCTCTTTTCGGAGCGGATTTCTGTAAATTCTTGATTTAACGGCTTTGATGACATGCGGTGTTCGAACAGAGCGTGGGCGGCCCGACCGGTGGCGGTCTTTTACATCTTCAGTCTCCTCAAACAGTGCATAAAATCGGTAGACGAACATGCGACTAATCATTAGTGGCCGGAGCGTTTTGAAAATATCGTTTGTTTTCATTTCACACTTGAAAAGCGCTATTACAGCGATACGGTTCTCATTATCTGACCACTCCATGATGAAAGTAGAAACCATTTTTAAATCCCGATACAGTCTAATGCTTTTGAGGTAGGCTTTCTAAACTTTAAGGAAGCTTCTACTATGTATATAAGTATAGAGATGAAAAATTTGAGCCGTTTGGTAAACCAATCACTTCGTCAGTGCTGAGAATTTTTTTTGAAACTCTGTAGTAGTTAGACATAGGAATACTCCAATAAAGAGAAATGTATTTTTAGATGCGTCTGAATTGCACATGGTGCATATACCAATTGAGTTCGAAGGCTTTCGAGTTCAAATCTAGCAGGCCACCCCTTGCGCCAATCAGTAAGGCTGTAGCAAAAAAGAAATATTCAGATGTAATTAAAGGCATGGCGCTATTATTAAGTTCTGCATAGAGATCGTGGAATTGCTTGGAAACAAAATTTCCAGCGTTATGACGATAACTACCAGGAAAAGTGCAGTCTACGATGGATTACGATCGCAATTATTATTGCAATTTGGCTAAATTTTTGTGACGGATCCTATGTCCGAAAATCTGACCCATTTTAACATAGACCAACCACAATGAATTTTTCACAAATTAAAATATCAGCTTATTTTTACCATCTGGGTAAATTAAGAGCATGTTCAAGAGCAGGCGTTTAATTTTTACATTCTAAGGTAAAAGGCTTAAACCGGAATGTCCGTTAATGCCGTTTTTTTGATTTGGAAAATAAACCCGACAGTCTGCTCTTTCAAATCACGGTAATTGGACACTCTACTTATTCCATAAGGCATCATCACAAAAAATGTCAGGACCCTTTTTCGTTTTACCGCTATCGAGTTAGATCTTTTTAGACTCTTACGACGATTAATGCTAAGCCTCCAATGAACGGAGGTGTTGCCAATTAATGATAAGTTGCAAAAGGAGAGACAAAATTTAAAATTATAAAATCCGAACGAAAAACGGCAGTCCCAACAAATAAATATGGGGCAAGTAATGACAAAGCGTCCAATTGCCTAAAACTCGACAGCATTAATTTACTCTTGGCCAATTATATTGCCAGCGTTCAAGTAAAAACTATTACAGAGTCTTTACTTTGAGTCATTTTTACTGGAATGCTGATGGAAAAAAGTATACTGAGTTCAAGTTGTGCCACCGCCAAGATTTGAAACTGTAATACTTTTAGTTCAGTGAACTGTAAGCAGTAAAGTTTTTTTATATCCAGACGGAAATCTAAAGTTTGTATATCGATTATGGATATGGCTTTTATACTCGAAATGTCGCTGGCCGGATATACTTAGTAGGGACATAAATACTATTACAACATTGAACACACTCAATAGTAGAACTGAACATACCCGTTAATGTCATATGGGTTTTGAAAGCTAACCTCAATAGCGTTAGTCTGTAACGGGATTTTAAAATTGTTTCAACTTTCATCGTGGAGTGGTCAGATAATGAGAATCGCATCGCTGTAATAGCGCTTTTCAAGTGTGAAATGAAAAAAGCGATATTTTCAAAACGCTCTGGCCACAAGGGATAAGCCGCATGTTCGTCTACTGTTTGAGGAAACTGGAGATGTAAAAGACCGCCACCGGTCGGGCCGCCCACGATCTGTTCGAACACCGCATGTCATCAAAGCCGTTAAATCAAGAATTCACAGAAATCCGCTCCGAAAACAGAAAATCATGGCCCGTGAGACGAGTATCACGCAAAAGTCCATGAGTCGAATCATTAAAAAAAACTTGGGGATAACAAACGACGTACCGGACATTTATTGACTGCAGCTCTAAAAAAATAGGATTGTAAAATGCAAACGTCTTTTGGTGAAGCACTCTGATAAATTGCACAGAAAAATTTTGTTCACCGATGAAAAAATTGTTACCGTTTAGGAAAAATTTAACAAGCAAAATGATAGAGTGTATGCGCGGTAATCTAAGGAAGCATCTGAACTGATCCCAAGGGTGGAAAAGGGTCATCACCCATCTTCAGTCATGGTTTGGTTGGGTGTCTCTTACGATGGTGTCACTGACCTGCATTTCTGCGAACAAGCAGTCAAAACATAGTCCAAAGTTTACCAAGAAACCGTTTTGGAAGCTGTTGTGAAGCCTCTTAACAATTCCCCGTTCAAAAACCAGCTAAGGACATTCCAGCAGGATTCTGCGCTGGCCCATAAGGCTAAAACGTCCCAGGCCTGGCTTCAAAACAATTTGCCAGCGTTCATTTCCTCCGAAGAATGGCCCCCAGGCATTCCAGATTTGAACCCATTGCAATACAAATTGTGGACGGTTTTAGAGGACTAGATTTGTCACAAAAGATACCCCAACATTGGATCTCTTAAGACTGCTTTTGTTCGAGCTGTGGCCAATTTTCCAATGGACGAGGTTCGTGTAGCTATTGACGATTGGCCAGTGCGACTTAAGGCGTGTGTAAAGGCAAAAGGCGGACATTTCGAATAAGTAGATTTTTTGGATACAATGTACATCAATAAATATATTAAAAACTATTTGCTCCAAAAACATTCAGTACTTTTTATTTTACAGCATAAAACGTGTGTAACAGTATTTATGTCCCTACTAAGTACATTGCGTTAACTGAGGTTTAGCTGTACTGGCGTTTATTAACAAATAGGATATGAAATGTGTGAGTCGTAAAATAAAATCAAATTGTGTTAAATTTAAAGCTTCACCAATATTTGGACACATTTTGTAATTCATGTCTCGAAAAAATGAACACGACACACATGCCACACATGACGATAATCCAGAAAAATACTCGTAAACCGAAACACACCGTCAGTCAGTCACTCAGCGAGTACAAACAAGCAACCTGCGCTTATCAGTTTTATGATTTAATGAACGAGAGAAGGCTGAAACAGACTGACAGGCAGACGGACAGACAGGCATAATGACTGAATGAATTAAGCCAATGAGATAAATCCATTAATAATTTATTAAAGCGGACTTAATGCACGAGTGGAACAAAGCCAATTGTGACTCATTCCCCATGCCAGCGACCACAGATGACTTGACTTGAGCCACACATATGCGACGACATGTAAATAGGCGCCTTCTTTTTACGATTCCACCACACAAAAGTGGTAACGGACTGACTGCGAATGACAAATATTTAAACACACATACTCGCTTAAATTTTCTCATACCAACACGATATACGATTCGAAATAAATTTAATTGAAATTTTAACTTTTTTTAATTAAAAACATTTCCTTCTAAATTATTACAGCCTGAAGTTAGCAACAAACGAATTTCTATTTGAACTGAAGGTATTGAAGTCACGTATTGTTATTTTGGAGTAATAAAAGCTACCGAATCGGCAGTATCCGTGGACATTCATATTAGGGATTTTTCCTGGGAAATCCGGAAAAGGATTAGTGTTTACGCTTTTACGATATTCCACGAATTTTCCGCCGGGAATTTGTAAAAAACCTACAAATCCGATTTGTATCTAAAAAAAACTAGTAGAAGAAGATACAATTTAGTAAATTTAATATAAGATATCATAATTCGTTGGTATTATTAGATTTTAATCCACCATCAATGAACTATTTTCGGCTTTTCAAGGATAAATACTAAAATAGTATTATGGATTTGTGGAACTGAAAACTGATTTTGAATTATATGTGAAAATAATGTAATTTTGAATACTACAGCGCTAGGTGATTGAAGTTTTTCCAACTTCACGTTGGCTATACTGGCAAACCAATAATAGCAGCTGTGTCAAATTTAGATATAGTAATGACAACTCCTTGTATTTTTGACAGCATATTTTATCTAAGTTTTGAAGAGCAGACATTCGAAAAGAAGTTCCAATATATAATAGTGTAATTGCGCCATATGTAGACGGAAAATCACAAACAACTATTGTTTGTGAGCTGAGCCATCTCAACGTGAATACTTATACAAATTTTGATTGTTGTAATGAAGCTGGCAGCATATTCAAACGCTTTAGTGGTGGACGAAAAACGCATCATCACATGACCTGGTTTGAAAAGTAAAGGCTCGAAATTAACGAAATCCACGACGTAGCGTAATCAAATGGCCAAAGAACAGAAAATATCCCGGCGAAGCATCCGACTCATATTCCAAAATGAGCTCAGGTTAAGCCTTACATGTTCCAAGAAAACACACGATCTCATACCAAAGCCAGCAAAAATGTAGACTCGAAAGAGCAATGGATTTGTAATGCTTGCAAGAACGTGTCGAATTTCGAAACATTGTTTTCTAAGATGAAAAAAAAATCCTATTGAGCAGTTCATAAACTCTCAGAATGATCGTGTTTACTTCACGGAACACACTGAAGAAAAAATTGAGCCTACACGGCCACCCGAAGTAATTTTCCATTTCAAATAACGGTATGGGCAGCTGTGACCATCGGTAGACGCTGGCCAATCGTTTTCATCGAGCCTGGCTTTGAAGTCTATGAGACCTATTATCGTTAAAATGTTTTAGAAGCTGCTGCGTAGCTCATGGACTTTTTAGCAAAGTACCGCCTCATAGAGTTCGTGGGAACCAAGAATGGTTAAAAACCCATGTTCTACACGTCATTTGATTTACATAATATCCTCCGATTCAATCAGTTGAGCAACATCGCCGGGAAGACGGCAAAGGAAATCAAAAATTGAATTCTGGTCAATATTCAGTATTCAATTTTTGAACTTGAATGCGATTCGATGACAACATGTGACATCGATAATGATCGCTTTTAATTTATTTTATATGTGACTGAGTATTAACCTTAATTAATTTCATGACGTACACACGCACATATGCAATGATAAATGTCGTGAATAAAACTGGAGCTTATCGCGATCCCCCTTAACCCTATTTAGGCCACTAAAGAACCGCTTGCCACAAAATCAGTGTAAATAAATAAATGATAATCAAACAGATTTGTAGTACTACCTTTAGTGAGGTTTATGTCTTTTTCGATATTACAGCATATTGTATCGCCACAATGTCTGCCGAGGTGACCATAGAAGCCTCAAGCAAATGCCAATAGGTCTGCCCACGATATGATTGCCTGGTAAGATTTCACTATAGCCACGAAAGAATGATAGTGCCACGGTACTAGTCCCAGACATGTAACGCTTATAAAATTATTTTTATCGGTAGCTAATTCGCTAGATGTCAATTGACATCAATTAATTGATTTACAAAATGGCTTTCCTCAGATGAAAATCCGATGGACTATTCCATCCGAGCCATTTTGGAGAGCAAGAATTTGAGTGCAAAAATATGCCAATATGGATGCTGTGAATAAAGCGATTGTACCTCAAAATCACAATCGTGCAGCATGCAACTCATTTCCTATACGTTTGAAGGCCATAGTGGCAACATCGAGCTTATGTAAAAGTAAATATAGGGTGCTCCATTTTAAATTTGAATCGGCTGTTAAAAAAAATACTAATAATTTTTCATATTTCTGATTTTATAGCAAAGGTTGAACTTTGTCATTTAATAATGGAACATCATCCGATGTTTTTCGCTTCGCCCAATTGGCAGAAGTTTCTTTGGCAGGAAATGAATAATTTTACCGAAAAATCGTGTTTCAGGTCAATTTCATTTTCATCTCGGTGGCTATGCCAATAAGCAATATTGCTGCATATGGCGTTCAGAGAACCCACACGTGCCTATTGAAAAACCAATGCATCCCCAGCGAGTCACTGTTTGGAGTGCATTTTGGGCTAGCAGCATCATTGGGCCATTTTTCTTCGAAAATCTGCAAGGAGCCGTCGTTAACGGTGAGCGTTACCACGCAAGGCTCAACGAATTTTTTTTTCCAAAAACTTAAGAGAAGGACATGGACGACATTTGTTTTCATAAAGACGGAGCCACATGTTACACAGTCAACAATGGAATAATCAGCCGAAATTGTGACCGCCTCTGTGTGATTTAATAGATTATTTTCTGTAGGGGGCTATTAAGGATAAATGTTACGCAAAGCACCCAGAGACACTTGAAACAATAAATCGAAGTTGCTATTGAAGAGATTCAATCCTAAACAATCGAAAATGTACCAAAAAAATAATAAAACCAGAAATTTGAAAAAAAATCATCAGTTTTTTACAGCCATACAGTCTGACCGCAAAATTAGAAATACTTATTAGGGACATAAATACTGTTACACACGATTTATGCTGTAAAATAAAAAGTACTGAATGAAATATTTTTTACTATATTTATTTATGTATATTGAATCCAAAAAGAACATACTTATTCGAAATGTCCGCCTTTTGCTTTTACACACACCTTAATTCGCGCTGGCCAATCGTAATAGCTGCACGAACCTCGTCCATTTGAAAATTGGCCACAGCTCGAACCAAAGCAGTCTTAAGAGATCCAATGTTGGGGTATCTTGTGTGACAAACCTTGTCCTCTAAAACCGTCCGTGCCTGAGGGCCATTCTTCAGAGGAAATGAACGCTGGCAAATTGTTTCGAAGTCAGGCCTGGGACATTTTAGCCTTATGAGCCGGCGCAGAATCCCGCTGGAAAGTCCATGGCTGGTTTTGGAACAGGGAATTGTTAAGAGGCTTCACAACAGCTTCCAAAACGGTTTCTTGGTAAACTTTGGCCGATGTTTTGACTCCTTGTTCGCAGAAATGCAGGCAAGTGAACCCATCATAAGAGACACCCCACCAAACCATGACTGAAGCTGGGTGATGACCCTTTTCCACCCTTGAGATCAGTTCAGATGCTTCCTTAGATGACCGCGCATACACTCAATCATTTTACATCGGTGAACAAAATTTTTCTGTGCAAGTTATTAGCGTGCTTCACCAAAAGACGTTTGCATTTTTCAATCCTATTTTTTTTAAGCAGCAGTCAATAAATGTCTGTTACGTCGTTTGAAATACCCACGTCCCAAGTCTTTCTTAATGATTCGACTCATGAACATTTGCGTGATATTTATCTCACGGGCCATGATTTTCTGTTTTCGGAGCGGATTTCTGTGAGTTCTTGATTTAACGGCCCGACCGGTGGCGGTCTTTTACATCTCCAGTCTCTTCAAACATGCGAACATGCGGCTAATCCCTAGTAGCCGGAGCGTTTTGAAAATATCGCTATTTTTCATTTCACACTAGAAAAGCGCTATTACAGTGATACGGTTCTCATTATCTGACCACTCCACGCTGAAAGTTGAAACAATTTTAAAATCCCGTTACAGACTAACGCTATTGAGGTTAGCTTTCAAAACCCATATGACATTACCGGGGTATGTTCAGTTCTACTATTGAGATGAGTGTGTTCAATGTTGTAACAGTATTTATGTCCCTACTAAGTAGAATCATTTCTTTTCAACACGTATGCGTATCCAACAGTACGAGTTTCATTGCACACTACTTTTCATTTATGTTTGTACACAGAATCTCAATTGGAAAAAATATCGCATCAATACAAAAGTCGTGGAATTTCACATGTTTTAGCCAACAGAACTCCTACATTTAGAAAAACTGTGTTGACCACAACGACCTTAGATAAGCTTAGGTTTGACCGACAATTATGTTGATATGATCATACCAAGACAAATTATATACTACGCCAAAGTTTTTTGAAGACCGAAAAACTTCAATACGAGTATATTACGGAAAGATTTTTATTGAAAAATATACACATTTTGACTTAATCAATTTAAGACAGAGTCCGTTTGCAGTAGCCCACATGTAAACTTTACGAAGATCTTTATTAAGTTTAAATATGTTGTCATCAATAGAATTTGGGGGATTACTTAAGTAGAGCTGAACGTCATCTGCATGCATGTGTAGATTGCAATGTGATAATTGTTGAGGCAGATCACTCGCATACAACGAGAAGAGAAGTGGTCCTTGTGGAACACACCTTACTATAAGTATAGTTAACGCTCCAGAGCTTAAGTGGCCAATGGATACCGATTGCGTACGGTTAGTAAGGTAAGAGAGAATCAAGCGGACGGCAGATGGGAACAAATTAAAGATGGTATTTTCAATACTTTTTTCAATGGCCGTTTTTTGACAGATCACGTGTGAGTCGTGTCATGCTGTCATGTTATTTTTGTTTAGTATTGTTTGGCATTTCATCATGGAAAGACTTACGCCTGAACAACGTTTACAAATCGTTCAACTTAATTACGAAAATTCAAGTTCTGTGAGGAATGTGTTTCGTGCACTTCGTTCAACTCATGGGCAAAATCATCTTTTGATATATCTCCAATACAATGGTTATTTTACAGGATAATACTACAATTCAGTTAAAATCGGACCGCATCAGTATATGTTTTATACAGCACCACAAAATTGATCCCTTCCGATTTAAAATTCACATATATGTATTAACTCCGGCTAGAATCATTCAGATAGACGCGTGGAATGTTCTGAAAACCAAAGTGGTACAGCGTATCTCATAGGCGGCTCACACGACTTTAGATTTATTTACTTATTGCAAACATACTTGTATGTAGCTTTTGAGCCCGTTTGGGTCAATGTGGCCAACCTCAATTATAAGAATAAGCAGATCTTGAAACTGTTGGCTTAGCAAAGAACATCGATTAGCTTTGAGAGACCATAAGTTTAGGTAAAGTAGAATATATTTGTTCGGATCATCGGATGAGCCGAAGTTAAGACGCTGTTAGTCCTCAAACACTAGAGATAATAATGTGGTTTCTCAAAGGTACTTTTAGTTCCTAGAGGGGGAACAATTTTCCCTGTGACTCAAAGAGCAAAATACACTCGATCGCCCGTATAATGCCAGGCGTTAAAATGTTAAATGCTTTTGTTCGATGAACACGTGTTACCAAAAACATCCAAACGTTTCATTGTTTAAATTCGGATAGCTTGTCTTTCAACGACTTAGCAATGAATTCAATTAATTTTTAGTACATCATTTTTCGATTTTAAGTGGACGCAAACGAACGAAGGGAATTCGAAAACCACAAGTCATGGCTTGTAGTGTTTGTTGATGTTCTATTTCGTGTTAGTAGACATTTTTGCCTCAAGCCAAATAACGAAACATATTTTTAACTGAAATTCAAAACTAAATATAAACTTCCAGCCCACTTATCTGGTACGTACATTCATAAATGGCTATATGTACGTGTATATAGGAATGTTCATCTACCCGCAAACTCGGACGTAGTAGATAATCACGTCACTATTTCAAAATACGATACCCACTGCCGGGTCGAGTGATACGATTCACACTGATTTAGGTTAGACTGTTGACACTATCGCCGTTCTGGGGTGTTGGTGTCTTTGACGTCGTTTATAATTTAATTGAAAATTACTTGTATTGATTTGATTATTTTTTGGAAAACAACCACAACAACAAGAACAGCAGACAGCCGCAGTCATATCATTCAATTTGTTTAGACCAAACTCGTACAATATGTTGTACAGACAGACACAGATACATACATTCGTTTGGTATGCAGTCATATCTTCCGATTCAATCAGTTGAGAAACATCGCCGAGGAAGACGGCAAAGGAAATCAAAAATTAAATAGTGAATATTGACGACTTGAATGCGATTCGATGACAACATGTGACAGCGATAATGATCGCTTTTAATTAATTTTGTATGCGACTGAGTAATAACTTTAATTAATTTCATGACGTACACACGTACATATGCAATGATAAATGTCGTGAATAAAACTGGAGCTTATCGCGATCCCCCTTAACCCTATTTAGGCCACTATAGAACCGCTTGCCACATAATCAGTGTAAATAAATAAATGATAATCAAACAGATTTGAAATACTGCCTTAGGTGAGGTTTAGGTCTTTTTCGATGTCATTACAGCATTTTGTATCGCCTCAATGTCTGCCGAGGTGACCAAAGAAGCCTCAAACAAATGCCAACAGGTCTGCCCACGATATGATTGCCTGGTAAGACAGCCACGAAAGTATGTAAGTGCTACAATACTAGTCACAGACATGTACGAGTAACGTTTATAAGATTACATTAATCGGTAGCTAATTTAATATCTTAAAAATAAACGCAATTTTTGTTTCTCTCGTAGGCCCTGATTAAGCTGCTTCTGAAAGCAGCTTAATCTGGACAAAGAGGACAAAGACTTTGGAAAGGTAAACAAAAAGTGAGTATTAGACACTTTTGCTCTAGTCAGTGACGCTTTGATGCCATTAAGGTGCGTGCTACTGAAACACAATAACAAATTGTTTCATTTTTAATGGGTGATCGATCTAGAGTTATTTTTTCAGAACAAAAAAAATATAAAAATGCAAATCAAGTGTGGAATCTTTATTGGTTATTTGAAAGGACATTTTATGGTCCAAAGTCTATGCTGACAAACCAGCTACGATTCAGGTTTTGGAAGCCAACATTACGCGTGTCATTAAAGCCATACCGGTCGGAATGCTCCAACGAGTCATCCAAAATTAGACCTTCAGAATAGAAACCCTAAGGCGTAGTTGCGGCCAACATTTGAGGGAAATTATGTACAAAAAATAAACGCCATAAAATGTCCTTTCAAATTACCAATAAAGATTCCACACTTGATCAGAATTTTTATACCCTCCTCCATACAATGGAGGGTATATTAGTTTTGTCATTCTGCCTGTAACACCTTAAAATAATCATCGGAGACCCAACAAAGTATATATTCCTGATCCTCGTAAAATTCTAAGACGATCTAGCCATGTTGTCCGGCTGCCCGTCTGTTGAAAACAAGATAGAGCCTGTACGAAAACAGCTAGGGAGCTGAAATTTGGCACAAACATGTGTAGTTAACCTAGCATGGTTGGTATTGGGCTACATAGCTCTACGGGAAGTTGGTGTTGGAGACGCTCACCCGACACTACCTCATAAAAATTAGTTTTTTATTTGGAAATATCCGTCCAGTTTCTTGAGCAAAATTACTGAAATTTTGCAAATAATAATCCCTATATAAGCGCAATTATCTGTGTAAAAATGGTTTAGATTGGGCCACCATTTCTTGTACCTCCCATACAAACGGCCTTATGGGCCTTGAGAAATAATATGACTATAACTCACCACAAACTTGACCTATCGAAATAAAATTTTACACATCAAGATTTCTATATACAACACACTTCTACGCTGAATTGGGTTGAGGTCGGAAAAGTCCTACTGGTACCTCCCACACAAACGGTCTCATGGGCCTTGAAAAATAATATGGCAATAACTCACCACACACTTGACCTATCGAGACGAAATTTTCGGCATAATATATAGAATAATAATATTAATATATAGAACAGACTTTTGCGCTAAATTTGGCTAAGATTGGAAAGGCCCTACTGGTACCTCCCACACAAACGGTCTCGTGGGCCTTGAAAAATAATATGACAATAACTCACTACAAACTTGACCTATCGAGATGAAATTTTCTACATAAAGATTTGTATATAGAACACACCTCTGTGCTAAATTCTGTTTAGATCGGAAAAGTCCTACTGGTACCTCCCCCACAAACGGTCCCGTGGGCTTTGAGAAATAATATGACGATAACTCACCACAAGCTTGACCTATCGAAATGAAATTTTGCACATAAAGATTTCTATATAGAACACATTTCCGCGCCAAATTTTGTCTTATTTGGGAATCTGGTGGAGAGTATCCAAAGTTCGGCACAGCCCAACTTAACATTTTTTACTTGTTTTTATTATTTTCTTGTTCCGAAAAAATACCTCTAGATGGATCACCCCATATTTATTAATGTGCAACAATATGTGCAATAAGGTCAGTGCAGAAGAATAGCTGTAATGTAGACGAATTCCTTTCGACGGGCTTCCGTTTATTGTTATTTGCATTAACGTTGAAAATGTTTCAACCGATTACAATAAACATACGATTCAATAAGCAACAATAAGTAGTTTTATACCCTTCACTACACTTTGATACAGGGTATAATGACTCAGTGCACGCTGAGAAAAATCAATTGGACATCGGTCCGAACTAAAACTAAAGGGTGTTTTTTTCAGACGCGTGGTTTCAAGAAGAAACAAAACGCATATAATTATATCCTACGACCAAGAATGTAGCTTCATTATAAAGATAAGGGTTTACCATTATGTGTAAAAAATGATTTCATGCAATAAATTCCAGCTGAGAGGCCCAATTTTCAACCACTTATTGCAGCATTTGCGGCCGTATGTCAGCAATAACTCGCCGAATATTTTCTTCCAAGGCGTGTCGGGCTTATCTGCGTAGACAAGCGACTTCAAATAACCCCACAAAAATAGTCCAGCGGTGTTAAATCGCACTATCTTGGAAGCCAACGATGCGAGAAAATTCGCTCACCAAAAGTGTCCTTTAATAAATTTATTATTACGTTGGCTGTATGGCATGTAGCACCGTCTTGTTGGAACCAAAGATTGTCCACATCAACATCCTCCCATTCAGGCACAAAAAATTCATTAATCATGGCTCTACAGCGTTCTCTATTGACTGTAACATTATGGCCGGCTTCAATTTTGAAGAAATATGGATCAATAGAGAACACCAAACAGTGACTTTTTGAGGATCTAACGGCGTCTCAATAATATCTTGTGGATTTTCATTACTCCAAATACGACAATTTTGGTTATTAACGTACCCATTCAACCAAAAGTGAGCTTCATCGCTGAACAAAATTTTCTTGTACAAATCAGGATCGGTGGCCAGCTCGTTTTGGGTCCCTTCACCATGATTTATTTGTTAACGCTGTTCTGGAGTTAGTCTCTTTATTATGAAATAGAAAACCAAACTGAACATAAGTCAAATGACAGCTGTCAAAAACCCAACTCCGAAAAACCGTGGCCAGATTGAAAACCACACGTCTAAAAAACCTTTACTTAAATTCGGTTAAACACACTTTCTGTTGCAATGACCTACTAACATTCGAGTGTATTGTGGGTTACACGGTTGGTAGAACGATACGTACAGATAATAATTCGATTAAACAAACGAATTTAGTAAAACTCTTGGTTGCCACAAAAAAGCGAAATATATCAAATCAAATCTTTAGAAATATGTAACCAAACGATACAATTTTATTGATTGCTATGGCAACAAATCTGCTCTCTGTGTGTGATGATATTTGTAACGCCATTAAGTAACTGAGGTAGACCCCGGTTTATTACACCGATCGATTCAGAATCACAATGTGATTTGATAGAGCGATGTCTAGACGGAACGTCTGTACATCTTTCGTTGTTATCAAAGTGGGGGTCGCAAATATGAAGCGACTTTGACAAAACTTGGTACATTATTCAGATTTGGTCAATATCGTTGAAATTGCTCCACATCGGGACATGTTTTAATAAAGGGTGGTTAAATTTTAAGGGCCGATGCGATTTCTTGCCACCATTATGACCATTGATGGCGTTTGGATTGACCAAGAGGCTTTAGTTCTTGAGTCAATTGCACTTTGCAAGAGTGTAAATGCAAGTATTTATGCATAATGTTTATCTACGACGAGCGTGAGTTGTGGAACGACGTGGTTAGGAACTACGAAGAGTTGAGGTGGACGGCTCTTCAGCCACACTATCGCGAACAGCAGCAATATTTTCTGCTGTACGAGTATGCACTGGTGTTTTCACATCTCCTACAGACACTGTTTCCTCATATCTTTGCACGATTTTTCCAATTGTACGCACATTTGGACGATTAAATTGACCAAAAAATATAGAAGTGTACGATATGCATTTTAATTTGAACGCCCATTTTCATAATAAGCCTGAAAAACTTTAACTCGGTTCTTGGTCAAATTGAATTAGTCTGAAATTGAGAAATATCATGTGAAATGCAGAAAAAAACTTGACGTTTAGGTGTGGTTTACATTCAACATCGGCCCTTAAAATGTACCCACTCTTTATAAGACAATTGTCTTTTCCAATTTCAGAACATATAGAAGCAGAAGCTACTAAATAACCTCCTTCCTAGATGCAAAAAAAACAACGTGCGCCATATTTCCTCAAGATTGGCTGCAAAATGAGACTTATAGAGCTAAAACCTAAAAATTGAATGAATATAAATATATGTGGCTTCTGAAACTAGAATAATAAATTGGATGAACATATTAGCTTTAGCTCAATCTTTCAACGTCCTTTCATAGTCCAAAACACTAACGTGAGTCATATTTCATCAAGATTGAATGTGACATGTGGTTTCTAGAACTAAAAACATAAAAATCGGATGAACATATGTGTGGAAGCTATGTATATCTAAATCTGAACCGCTTCACTTCAATTTTAATAGCGTCTGTCTTTGATCGAAAAAATACTTATGGGAAATTCATGAAAATCGGAAAACAATTGCTACCAGTATAAGTAGTTTGATTACATTACGAGTACTTAAATGGACGAATGGACAGTCAGAAAAACAGACATCGTTATGAAATCAGCAAGTACACGTCGATCCGTATACTCAAAGGTGGGTCCAGCTCAACTATTTTTGGTAGTTACGCACATTTCCATTAAACTAGTTCCACAGAGTGCTGCAGAATTTTATACAGGTCGGAGATCCCATATATATTCTGAATCTTCCAATATAATCTAGTCAGTAGATGATCTTCTGAGATCATCTACTCGTACGTCAGTTAATTCGTTTTTCCAAACAAATTCCCACACAAGTCTGAACAACATTTCTAATCTGTATTTGAAAATGACATGAAAAAAATTTTCGGCTCAGTATGAAACATCAAGATTAAAGTGTCTACATTGGTGCCAGACTAAGTAAATACCACTGTTAATTACACAGGGTGGGGGGTGAGAAATTCCAAGTCAGGGTGATGGTACTAGGTCAGTATATTAAAACCCTTAAAGGGTTTTGCGTTCGTATGTGCCAGTTTTTTTTTTATGACCTTTTACAAATTTTCCTTATCTTGATGTTTTTTCGCTTAGTTGTAAAATGTTGGCAAAAACGTAGTTTGACATAACTCGAGAACGACTAGTTCGATTTTGCTGAAATAAATTGAGAAAAATTAATAATTACATTTTCTTTAATCCATTAATATACTGTTTCTCTACCAAATCAACATTTTTGCAATTAGAAATAAATTTATGAAGAAAATTTGAATGAATATAAATATATGTGGCTTCTGAAACTAGAATAATAAATTGGATGAACATATTAGCTTTAGCTCAATCTTTCAACGTCCTTTCATAGTCCAAAACACTAACGTGAGTCATATTTCATCAAGATTGAATGTGACATGTGGTTTCTAGAACTAAAAACATAAAAATCGGATGAACATATGTGTGGAAGCTATGTATATCTAAATCTGAACCGCTTCACTTCAATTTTAATAGCGTCTGTCTTTGATCGAAAAAATACTTATGGGAAATTCATGAAAATCGGAAAACAATTGCTACCAGTATAAGTAGTTTGATTACATTACGAGTACTTAAATGGACGAATGGACAGTCAGAAAAACAGACATCGTTATGAAATCAGCAAGTACACGTCGATCCGTATACTCAAAGGTGGGTCCAGCTCAACTATTTTTGGTAGTTACGCACATTTCCATTAAACTAGTTCCACAGAGTGCTGCAGAATTTTATACAGGTCGGAGATCCCATATATATTCTGAATCTTCCAATATAATCTAGTCAGTAGATGATCTTCTGAGATCATCTACTCGTACGTCAGTTAATTCGTTTTTCCAAACAAATTCCCACACAAGTCTGAACAACATTTCTAATCTGTATTTGAAAATGACATGAAAAAAATTTTCGGCTCAGTATGAAACATCAAGATTAAAGTGTCTACATTGGTGCCAGACTAAGTAAATACCACTGTTAATTACACAGGGTGGGGGGTGAGAAATTCCAAGTCAGGGTGATGGTACTAGGTCAGTATATTAAAACCCTTAAAGGGTTTTGCGTTCGTATGTGCCAGTTTTTTTTTTATGACCTTTTACAAATTTTCCTTATCTTGATGTTTTTTCGCTTAGTTGTAAAATGTTGGCAAAAACGTAGTTTGACATAACTCGAGAACGACTAGTTCGATTTTGCTGAAATAAATTGAGAAAAATTAATAATTACATTTTCTTTAATCCATTAATATACTGTTTCTCTACCAAATCAACATTTTTGCAATTAGAAATAAATTTATGAAGAAAATTTTGCCAAAAAATTTTTTTTTTATTTTTTAAAACATATAAATCCCAAACGGAAAAACGTGTAGAGTCTTATAACTTTCACGTAAAGTCACATAACCTATAAACAAAATGCGACATAGATCATAGAAATCGATTAAAGCGTTCTGCTTTTATTTACAATTAAGTGAAGTTACTTAATTTTTTTTTACTTAATAATTATTAGAAATCATAAAATTGAACAATTTAAAAGTAAAATCTTGTTAATTGAATTGACCACGTCTGTTTTAATAAAAGATGTCGTTAAATTGCGTACATCACAAAAGAAAAGCGTGTCAACTGGTGCAGCGTGCGATGGGTGTTCCCATTCACACAAGATTTCATGGCTGAGGGATTTGAGTGAATTTCGTTTATGTTGACTCCGCCCCATTGTGTGGAGTCACTACCACCAATTAAAGAAAAGCCGCTGCAAATCAGACTCAACTTTACGAAAGCAATGGCGTATCAGTCGTATTTACTCTTGTTGAGTGAAAAAACCTGCTCTCTCGAGATTGTATATATTTACATACATGTTTGAATGAATACGAGTATTTGTACAAAAGTATGCGAGTATGTATAGACGTGAATTGTTTGTAAATTCACAGCTGAAAATCGACACTGCATTACAATGCACAGGGGAGAAGTTCAAAATATATTCGAAAATAAATTTGACTTTATTGGATTTTATCAGAGTCTCAGCTAAAGTGGCTGCGAGCTTTAATTTAGAAGATGAGCCCAATTGGGCAAACCACAACTGAGCATCACAACTTGAAAAGTATGAACACACGCACATTATTCTTGACTCCGTTTCGGTATTAGACCTTGTTCTTTTTGGCTTTAATTTTGTTCAATTAATATGCTTAAGGTCAATGCCTTTTTATAAGTAACTAACAGATACCCGGCGCACAGTGCATTGACATAAATCAGAAAACAGACATGCTTTGAATTTAAATATTTTGTGTCATTTTAAAGGTAATAGTCCTACTAAGAAAAATCCGCAAATATTAGAAATAGAATATAATAGAAATATTTTTTTTTTGGGATCCAGAGTCATTCAAAGTGATAAGTTTGTATCCTGAATCAATTGATATTGATATGGAGTCAGGAGTTTCGTTCCTAGTAGTTAGACGATAATATTTGTCAAAGACGCGTTTTTAGACGAAAGCAAAATGGCTTATAATTTTTGAATAGTAAAGAAGTTGTACAAATTTCATTTTTTTAAATCTTGTAAATATTATTTTTAATTTATTTTTTAACATATAATTTTTTTGATTAATATGTTAAAAAAATTTAATTTTTGGTGGTAAAATAAAAATTTCATAAAATTCGGTGAACTTTTTTGCACAATAATAAAGTTTGGACTTTTGTCTAATACAACAAAACGAAATTTTCACCGATTTTGCCCGATTCTTTTTGATTTTCAATTTTTTTAAAAGTGTCTATGATGAATTTTTTATTCGAAAAATTCTCCATTTTTGATTTCAAAAAGAAAAAAAACGAATTCGGTGAAATTTAATTTGTTTGCACGATTTGGCCTTTCGTTTAGAAATTCGAAAAAATCAAAACATTGAACAGGGATTAAACCGGCTCAAGACCTCTTGCTTCTATATTTAAATAGAAGACAAGTTTTTAACAAAATGGCAAAGTGACATTGATTTTCGTGGCTGCACACTACTTTTATCATGATTTCGGGTCCGTGACAACCCTCTTCAGAAAGCCTTGCTGCAATTGTTGAAAGTAAAACCGAACTCTATAAGGCCAGGTTCTCCTCAAACGAATGAGAACTACTGTTGTAAACCTTACTTTTCAAGTTTTCTTCACACAATTGCCCACGAAAATACAACTCACTCTTGCCAGCTCTAAAGAGACTCCACATCGAGAGCCATCAATAGATTTCTTTTACAACAACGTGTGTGTGTGTGTTGTAAAAAGAGTTTAGTTGACTATGTCAACTTGTGTGCCGTGCCGTGCATGTACGCATGTTTAGCTCGTTTGTTTTATTTCGGTCTGTTGCTTTTACACATTGAATTTAGATATAGAAGCAAAAAACATAAAAAAAATTCGGTGAAATCAATTTTTTGCACAATAAATTAGTTTGGACTTTTTTCTAAAACGAAATCTTCGCCGATTTTTTTATTTCAATTTATTATTTTAATCGTGTTAATTCAGGCCTATTTGATATGCCAAATGATTAATTTTACAAGAAAAACGCGAAAAAACGATAACATTTTTGATATCAGCGTATCATAATCCATTTAGAAGTGAAGTTTCATTACATTCTAAGAACTCCTCATATTTTTGTCCAATGCTAGTATGGGGCTCTACGCTAAAAAAAAGAAAATGTTATTTATTTATTATTTTTTTATCTTAACGCTAGCTGATAATAAATATTTTGAGATTTGTTGGTCGGTGTGCAACTAAAACAAATTTTCGGCGTTCTAACTCTGAAGCAAGCAACATACGAGTAGTGCAAAAAAGAGAAATTTCCTTAGTTCAATTCCGCAACACTTAGGAATTGCCCTGGGGCCTTGTTGATGGTTATGACAAAATGCAGACGCCCAGGAAACTGTAAGCGCTTCATTGAAGGGTAAGTTGTAGGAAATCATTGAGTTTCGTGGTATCAGTTCCTTAACATTCACCGCAAATGGTCGTGGTTCCGATAAAATTCGGGGATATGTAATATACTTTATGTTGAACCAACTTTTAATGCCAAGTTGTGTGTTGGCATAAAATATGGGGACAAACAGTTAAGAAACTCTATTGGATATATTGACCGCTTGTTCAATCGATTTTTAAAAATGTTTGCAATATCGGCAAAAACTTTGTGAACAACATTTTGAATAGATGACTGCATTTGGCAAAGGTTTAGCGGAAAAGTGGTTTTACGTAGAGGGATCATATGAAAGTTTTTCATTGCCCGTATTCAGGCGCCGTTTGGCGACTATTTGTCATTAGGTAGTGTTGATTTTAGAATCAATAGGAAAGTTTTTGACATCACAATCAAGAGTGTCATCTTAACAATAAGTAAGCTTTTAAATAACGCAGTTGTGCCAAATTTCACAGATGTTAAATGAGGCTGTTTCCGTATGGTTTTCGTCATTGTCAGATGTATGCCAACCCATACCATTGTTAAATCAATTCCAGACTATGCTATAGCTAGTATTACCCATTTTGCTTTGTTCCATTTGAAAAATATAATATTTGAAAATCATAAGTTTTAGACTTCGAAAAAATGTCGAAAATTTTGTGTGGGAAAATTTGAAAATCGGCTTCCTGAATGGACAGAATATTTTGCAATATTTCCTTTTTTATGAAACCAATTTGTGCACATCTGTTGGATAACTGTAACGTCTATAGCGGACAGCGGTAGAAACATGTACATTAGAGATTACCTTAAAAAAAGTTTGCCGTACAAATTCGAATATAAATTATTTTTGCAAGGTAGTTTCGAAAAAAATTATTTGTTTAGCCGAACGTAAGAATAGCGCTCTCACACTTCTCATTGCATATTCCGCATTTACAGTCTTCAAAAGCTATTGACCTCAAGCACCCTCTTCTTTTACAGGGTGGCTGAGGAAAGCCGCTACCAAACAAAATTAATAACTTTTTTTCTACTTAATTAATCTGGTTAATTTTATTTTATTTTGCAGATAGATTTTAAGATTTAACAAAAATTGATAACTGCGACACGGAAACAAGCATTTGGACTGTCCGCCGTTATCACGCACTGGAGTCCGTAGTTTCGGTTCAAAAAGAGTATAGATGAATGTTTGGCGGCAACACTCGAGCAGATGGACCATAAAGAGACTTGTTAACAATTTTGCCGAGCATGGGACAGTCAACAGAAGACCTTACCTTCGAAACCCTTCAGTTTGGACGGAGGAAACAATCGCCGTTGTAGCTGCTGCCATTCTCGTACTAAACAATCCAAGAGTTTCGACAAGAAGCTTATCTGCTCAAACGGCTATAAGCAGACAGTCATTGCAGTCAATTATGCACAAAGATTTGAACTTATTCTCATATAAAATTCACATGGCCATCAAACTTAACACAGCAGACATCCCTATTCGCTTGCCAGAAGACGCTTCAAATGGTGGAAAAGGACGGAAACATGTTGAACTGTCTTTTCATGTCTGACGAGACCCATTTCGATTTAAACGGCAACATAAACAAACAAAATTGTCGAATATGGAGTGCTTCCAACCCACAGATACTCCATGAGACTGAATTGCATCCACTTCGTGCCACAGTGCGGTGTGCAGTTTCATCACGCTGCATTGTCGGGCCCTACTTCTTCGAAGAAAATGGTCACACCGTTACGGTTACTGGAGACTGTTACTTTAGCATGTTGAGATAGTGTTTCTATCCAGCATTACGCCGAATGAGAATTTCTCATTCGCCTTATCCAAGAAATTTAAACTGCCTGACCATATGTTAATGTTTTTATAAATTTTGTGGGGATTTTGAAACGTTTTCGTCGTAAACAAAGTTTTTGCTGTGACTTAAGCCAATATAATATTATTGGTTCTATACTCGTATGTTTATGTTGGAATAATTAATATAATGTTACAACAGCCAATTAAACAGGGTTTGGTCACTACAAAGAACTAATCTGTTGTCACCACCAATTATTGGTACCAAAGTAACATGTATGTCACAATTTGTTGGTTGTCATAAGCGCCAGTTTTCGCAACCAATAGTTAAACTGAATTAGGTTTGTAGAACTGTGTCATTAACTGTAAATACCGTGATATGGTTATAGCAACGATCATATGATATCTTGAACCATGATACCATCAATACTTGAGAATATTTGTTATTGCAACAGAAATTAAGTTTATCCAACCGAATTTTTATAGTTCGGGCGGATTTCCAACGGATTTTTTGTCTGTGTGTAGAAGAACAGTTGTTCTAGAGAAATATGCAAGTGCAACTCTTTCTTCAGATAGAAAGAATATTTCATCAAGATTGGATGAAATAAGTATAAAACCGTGCGCGTGGGAGCTATAACCAAAGCTGATCCACTATTAACAGCGTCTATCTTTGTCCACAAAACTTAATTGTGTATATGACTTGATTGAATTTAATAAAACCGGATAAACATATGTGTGGGATCTATGTCTTAATCAGAACCGATTTTCTTCAATTTCAGTAGCTTCCTTCCTCGGCCAAAAAAATAACGTGCGTCAAATTTCATTTAGATTAGATGCAACATGGTTCTTCTAGAGCTTAAAACATTACATTGGATTAACATATATTTGTAGAAGCTATATCTAAAACAAAGCCGATTTTCTTCAATTTCAGTATCTTTCTTCCTTGGACAAAAAAACTAACGTGCGTCAAATTTCATTACGATTGGATGTAATACGTGGCTTATAGCTAAAGCTGAAGACATAAAATCAGATGAACATATGTGTATGGGAGCTATGTCTAAATCTGAACCGATTTGCTTTAATTTCAACAATGCCCTTCGTTTGTTTACGGATAATTTTTTTCTGGTTTACATACGCGTTATTACAATAAGATAACTTGATTATTACTGACTTTAAGCTAATCGTTTAATATAATGTTTTTCAGTAAAACTTTTTGATGATCATCTTTTTCTCATTTTTGCCTCGGACGAGAATTTTAAATTTTTTTTTTGTTGAACAAGTAGGCATGTGGATTTTAAGATCCAAAATTTTTTGGATCTAAATTCAAAGTGAAAAACTTTGTTGTGGCAACGAATCTGTTCTTTGTGTGTACACTTTCCATTTGCAAGGATGGCAATTGTTTCGATTTAAAGCCAACAGAGACTTTCTGGCCTTTGTTCGTCGCGGCGCCTCTGTACTCATACACGCAGAGAAAAACATGGTTAATATATGGTCACGGCAACAATAGTATGTTCTCCGCAATAAAAGTATGTTCATCGCAACCATAGTATTGTATACTAAATTTAATTTTGACAATAGTATGATTGCCGCAATATTAATTTTTATATTTTTGAAATGTAACAATAGTACAATTGCCAAATTTAAAAATAAAAATATGGTTGTAGCTACAATATAAATATGGTTGCTGTGGCAGCAAAAGTATTGTTTTTGGAGTTTTATGTTAACAATAATATGATTACGGCAATCAAAATGTATGATTGTAATTTTCCCTTATTTAAAAATGCTTTTTGGAACAATGCAATGCAATAATAGTACTTTTTATATGGATATTAAAAACTTTTCAAACAAACTGCTTTGGCTTTTTTTAACGGACATATTTTTAATAAAAACTCTTACGTTTATTTAAAATGATTTTTTCTACTGTTAAACAAATAAACTCTACAACTTTGAATTTAATGTATTTTTGAAAAAATTTCATAATTCAAATCTTTTGTAATAAATAATACTGGGAATCATAGGGATCATAACATGGTTACGTGTGGATCATACTATCGTTGTGAGGATCATACAGTGGTTGTATGTGAAACATACTATGGTTGTATGTGAAACATACTATGGTTGTGGAGATTATAGTATGGTTGATTGTGAATCATACTATGGTTGTAGTGATAATAGTATGGTTATGTGTGAATCATACTATTGTTCTAAGGACCAAAGTATGGTTGTGAGCATCATAGTATGGTTGTATTTGAATCATACCATTATTGTGAGAATCATAATATTATTGTACCGCAACCATACACTCAACACTAGTATTATCCTCTTCGAATATTGTCACCACAACCATACTTTTTTTCTGCGTGTAGATAAGAGATTCACTGCCACAACCGAATTCTTTTGCCCACCGAATGATTGTGGTTGCATGATCTATTAAGTTTCCATCAGTCTAGCCGATCGGTGGTTGGTGCACTGCAAATGTCAGTAAATGGAACTAAAAGAATCGGTAAATGTGACAAATTAGTATTGCTTACACATTTTCTCTTCTGGGTGGGTATTAACATTCTAACTTATAAGTTTTGTTTACTGATATACATCAAATAGACTGAATCATATAGAAGATCATTTCTCGATGAAATAATGAAGAACATGAGAAATGATTTCTTAAAATAAATATCAAAATATAAATTTTAAGATCTTTGTTAGTAATATGTACCATGTTGTCGAACACGGGGTTATACTAGACGTGTTTTTTTGGTGCAAACTTTAAAACTTTGAAAATAACTGTAGAAATTTCTGTGAAAACAAGACCTGAACAAGTCTATATCTCATAAACTGTTTGATATAATTGATTGGAGTTTATAGAAAAAATGTTTTTCAAGAAATACTATAAGCGAGTAATGACGTTTTTTGTAAATGATGCAAATTGTAAGTAGTACTTGTATTCTATAAACAACCCCATTCTGTATTATAGCTGAAATTGGTGTTATAATACACCTTCGACCATGTGCATTTCATCAGAATGAAATGAAACGAATGAATTATAACTAAGAATATTTAAATATTTTTTTACTAAAGTCTACATTTAAACCAAAAAAAAGATTTACTAACAAATTACTCCCCAGTAAACCAAATTTGCCGACAATGTCTAATATTAGATAATGCTGAACAATTTCGAAACTCTATCGGGCATTCTTATCGAAATCGTTACGGATTCTGTTCGGTTTGTCTGAGGATTTTTTTTCTGAGAAGTAGTTCAGAATTTGTGTCAATCCTCTCATATGTTTTTCGTTACGAACTCGGTAAGAATTCTGCCGACTGTCGTACAGAATTCTGAACGTTTGGTTTGCTGGGTCCTTATTAGAAATTATTTGTTATCAACACTAAAAGTTGATTGCAACAATTAATTTTTTCAAAACTATTGGATGCAACAATCACCAGTTGCGAAAACTAAATATTTCTTGTGTGCACAATAATTTGACCAAATATTTTTTGCGTGTACAATACTTTGATCAAATTTCCCACCTAGTAGTACGTGGAACAGAATATATATTACGATTGAAAACTTTCGTTGATGGCGACGGCAATTCTTCTTTTGCAACGGAACTTCGGTAGTTCCTACCAATTTCCAACTGATTTTGTCTCTGTGTGTGGCAACGAATTTTATAGAAATCTTTGAAAACAGCGTCTTTCCGCAGTGTTAGTCTGAGTGTTAGTCTGAGCTTTCTCCAAAATGGTAAATTTTTGGCAAATTAGGGTTTAGAGTTTAAACATCATAAACATTTCTTCGTCGGATAAGATTTTTCAGCTAAACAAGCTTAAATAGATATTGTCTAACTTGCAGACATCGTTGGTTAGATGCGGACGCTCCCAAATATCTCATCATTTTTTAGAGAAAGCCGATCTGTGATGCGATAATATGCCTGCAGAGGCACCTAGGTAGTCTATAATAATTTAAATTGCCTTTGAGACAAGCTAGTGCGAGATTTTTCTTCATTAACATCATTATTTGAACAACCTTTGCGGCAACATTCCATCTGCTGCAGCACAGCATTTAAAATACAAATAAATGATCGAATGTGATAAACAAATAATCCAAAGTCTAGCAAAAAACCAAAATCCAATCGTGATCATCATTACGGCATCCATGCAACATGTTTGCTGCAACTGTACAGAATTCAATTTACAGGATTCCAACCAAATCAATATGCAGCACCATCGAGTGATCACTGCAGCACTCTTTCTAAATCGTTGCTGCCGCTGCCCGTGTGGTTGTTGTTGTTGTATGTAATAAAACTTAAATTTACAACACGTAAGCGCCTTCACACGTGCCACCGTCACTGAGCAACCAACCGACAAACCCACCGCCGCCGCAATGGCATCTCCTTGGCGAGCACCAACCTAAAACCGAGTACAGCATTTGCCTTGCCACAAAGTGCCAGTGTCATGAAGTCTAAGAAGATGAAGGAGGAGGAGGCAATTTAAAAGCAATTGTTTAATATTTTAAGAAAATCTTATTTGGCTTTGTTTGTTTTGGGGCAAGTCTTCTGTGGGCAGCGCTTCAACCGACCAACCGCTGGAGTGTGGTTGATGTCGTTGTTGCTGTTGGTAACAAACAATGATTAAAGCCATTATCTGAACTTGTGTGTAAATCGAATTATTGGAAATTTATAGCGTGGCAGGGAAGATAAGTGGTTATATTAGCGCAGCAGTAGTGGCCATTGCATGGAAACATCCCATGCTTCGCATCTGCATGGACACCGATACCAACTCGCATCGAAGCGAGTCATTTTGGCCAGCAATTCAATGAATGGAGGCAGCATCATTGATAGTTTTCCGTTTGCTTCGATTATTTCGTCTGCTGTCCGCACTTCTTCACCTTCACTTTTAGTCGAAGTGCAACAGAGGCGCTCATGCGAATGCGAGAGAGAAAGGGAATGACTCGCTAAATAATACAGTACCAACAATTCGTTGTGGCTGTTTACCTTTTGTGCCTCCCGCTATCGATCCAATTTGTATTGGTCTGGTCATACGCCGGCCGACTTATGGAATGGATCGTGATCAGTTTGAGTTGGTCGGACGGACGGAGTATTCGACTGGCCGAGTGTGTGTGTGTGAATGGGCGAAAATGATGTTGATACCAAGAATTGAAATCAATTTTCAATTATCTGCTTTTTCGTCATTTGCTTTTTTGATATTTGCTAAAGTTCCTTTAGCTTTGGTGGAACAGCATTTCGAAGAAAGGCGGGAGAAGAAGATTCGATTTCAAATCCGAAATTGGTTTTTTCCCCAGTATTTTTTGTGTACTGATGAGAGTAAGTAAGAAATCCGTTCTGCTTTAGCTTCTTATAAGAACTGTAAATAATTTGATGAGGAGTATAATCATTGCTTTTGTTCTTGTTCGTTTAAGGCTCATATGAACTACGAGGTCGGCAAGGAAAAGTGTGGTACAGTTTAGTGGAGAGAGAACACACGTTGAAATAGCTTTTGTTGCCCATCACGAGAACTATTACCTTATCTGAAGGGTTTTACCCCCAAGCATGCTTTTACAAAAATAAATATAAATAGTATATTCGATACAATTGGTATACTGATAGACTGAATCTTACTAAAGTAACATTACTATCTGATTTGGAGGTTTTCCAACACAAGAAAATACACGTAAAAATTTTTTTTAATAAATTTAGTTCGAAGTTATTATTGTAGCTTGAAAGATATTAAATGAATTTTAAACGATCTGCCAATTATTTGTTCATTAAAGCGATTTCAAAAAAGTGCGTGGAACCGCCCACCTTTCCCCAAGACTTATTTCTTTTCACACTTAAATAACCGTGTATACACTGTGAAAATCTGATTTTTAAATATATTCTTTTAAAGTACCAGTGGGCAGTGACACTTCCCTTTTTAAGATCGTACGCGTACAGTGTAAATTAAAAAACGATCTGGCTATAGTCATGTTCATGACATTACTTTTTAAAAGTGGCACCCACTTTTCCCCCGAACTTGTTTCTTTCACTTTAGTAGTATATATTCCAAATCCGATGCTCCTACTTTTTGTACTTTATGAGTTTCTCCATTTAACATTGTTAGAGGGGGCGGTGCCACGCCCCTCTGTATATACGCATCCGTGTATATTCTATGAGAAACTATTCACCCACAGACGATATGATATGGATAATTATGGTCATTACATCGCTTTTAAAAAAGGGGGGCGTGGCACAGCCCACTTTGAACCCGAACGTATTTAATTATACTCTGATAGTACGTTTATATAACGAGTGTGATGCTTAAAACTCTTATGGATCATGTGCTTTGGATGTTTAATGTTTTTGAATATGTGAGCGGTACCCCGCCCCTTTTAAATTCGTCCCCTTAATGAAAAGGAACGTGTTACAGCCCACTTTTTCCTCGAATGTATTTCTTTGCACACTATTAGTATACGAGTATATAACTATACCTAGCTCTTAAAGTTAATAAGATTTGGATGCGTAAAGTTTTTAGATATGTGGGCGGTGCCATGTCCCATTTTAAAACGTATCCGTTTATACCATGTGACAATCTGGTGGTCCACAGTAGCACCTCCCGATTATCCCCACGACTTTTTTGGATACATACCTCAGGTTCGTAGCTCTTACAGTTCTTGAATTATGATCATTTCAAATTTTCGAAGTAGCGTATTTTAACCACCGGTCATAAAACTATATTCTGTGAAAATTTTAAGAAGAACGGTTCATCAATTTTTGCTCCTATACACAAACAAACACAATCTCAATTTCATATGCAGGTATAAAGATATATCGGATATATGGACCGTGTACTTCGCAAATCAGAAACTCAGTCTAACTAAAATTGCGATAACATGGGTGGATGCATGGGATGGTGAATTTTCCAACCCCTTTTTATACCTTACAACACACTAAATAACAGGGAATGCTTACCCTCCACCTGTTTTCTACCTCACGAGGTTTAAACTAAACGTTGTTTTAATTCTCTAACACGTGATCCTTAACACAAACAGTCAACGCAAAAAACCTACAATGCCTAAATTAAGGAAATGTCTGGCTAATGAAGCCAACGCCTCTATTTCACGAGGTTTAACACAAACTTGGCTTATAATTCTCAATTATGTGAGCACCTTAAGGCCTACAGCAAAACGTACAATACCGCGTCTACGAAAAAAAATCGACATAACCATTTTATAGTCGTTTACTTCACTAATCTAGAGATATCCGTTAAACATGCATAACTAGAGCAAAATTACGCAAACACTTTGTAAATGACTGTGAAGGTCCTTTGGCCATTCAGCGAGAGACATATACTTCTCAGACAAGTCATCTATAGCGGTTAAAACCTATTTAGAACACATTAATGCAAATCCTGTCACCTATGCCACGAAACCGAAAATGCCATAGTAGGATTCAATATTGAAATAAACTTAAGTTTTGTATACTTTTTTTAGGCTTCTAAGAAGCACTTTCAATAATTTAAATAAATCATATATAAAAAAAA
Source organism: Hydrotaea diabolus (assembly GCA_963513945.1). Lineage (NCBI taxonomy): Eukaryota > Metazoa > Arthropoda > Insecta > Diptera > Muscidae > Hydrotaea > Hydrotaea diabolus. Next base: position 110,960,004 of record OY740717.1, read on the forward strand.
ATAAAATAATAAAATGGTCATATACAGGGTGTACGTCGGGAAGGTATACTTTGTTTGTTTATAATTTTTAATTAAATGAAAAAGAATGAATCTTATATTGAGAAATGTTTATTTGGCAATTATGTATGGAATACAATACCAGATAAATGTCCTCTTTTGAGCACATTTTTCATTACTTATACATCACACATTTCACGCGGTATTTCATTAATTTCATCACGAATATTTTGTTTGAGTTGCTCAAGAGTTTCTGGTTTGTTTGCATAAACCTTGCTTTTCAGATAACCCTAAAAAAAAGGTCCGGAGCAGTCACATCAGGCGACCGTGAAAGCCAATCAACATCACCATTTCTTGAAATATCTTGTTGTGGAAAGAGGTCTTGCAGTAATTCCATTGTAATCCTGGGTGTATGCGATGTGGCACCGTCTTGTTGATACCACATGTTAATCAAGCCCCAAACATGCAGTTCTGGCATTAAAAAGTTTTCAATCATATCACGACATCGCTCCCGGTTGACATTTACCGTTTCAATGATTCCTCCGGACCAAATTTTACACCATACTGTCACTTTTAATGGATGCAAAGGTGACTGATGAATAATTTGAAGGTTTTCCATTTATCCACATATCCATTCAAGTGAAAACGTGCCTCGTCACTCATTATGATTTTTTCATGAAAATCGGGGTTGTCATGGGGGAGCTGTAAAATCCTATTGTCATATGTACGGCGGCGTAAATGGTCTTGTGGAAGAAGCTCCTGTGTCAACTGAATCTTAAATTGTGGCCAAAATTGTTCTTTGAAGACCAAGCTCCTGTACACGGCGTCGAATTGAGGTTGATGGATTGTTGTGACACTCTCTTGAGACACCCACAACTCTTGCAGTACGTTGTGGTCCATGCTTGGGCCTATCAGCTTCAGACCCTCTTTCTTCGGAATCATTCACTACACGATAAATAGTGCGTTTTGTTGGCACGTTGTTTCTCCCAAAAAGATTACGTAACTTTCTTATCGTAACATTAATCGATGATTGATTTTGATAAAATGTTTTAACGATTAAAACACGTTGGTTTATCGAATATTTTTCCATAATAATTTTGCCACGTCTCTACTTCACGACTGCCATATATGAACAGTCAAGACTTATGTTTAGCAAAATGGCGGCAAAACAAAGTAGTATACCTTCCCGGCGGACACCCTGTATATCCCATATAAGTATGCTACTTTCATTCAAACTATTTATAAGAATATATATTTTTTATTTAATAAAAAGTACTTTGAAAACCTTCTTCAAAATCACAACTAGATTTTTTATACGGCCTTCGTCAAATCCTGCTGAGTTGTACATCTATCATTATTCGTAATGAGATAAAAACCATTAATTTTATTTCTGCAGCGATTTGTGATTATTACGAATGTGTATGTGTACACACATACATACGTACGTATACTTTTTCTCTGCATGAGTAGTGGTGTATGCGTGTTTGTTAAATCTTTATCAATTTAAGTCAATTTCCTTTCAATGATTCTCTTCTATAGGAATTTGGCATTGTATACTCCTTAGTATTGGAACAACTTCTGGTCTGTCAATCGGTGGATGGACACTGTCTGCTATGCTTACTTAAGAATTTTTGTAATTTATTCCCCACAAAGTGGTGGAAATTGTTTATTTACGGAATAAAAATGAAACAAAATGTTTTAAACGCATCATTATACCCAGCACCACTCTGTGGAACAGGATATTATTTTTTTTATAAAAGTGTGTAAAATGCCTTGGTAACACGAGGGGCAATTGATTGTAGATGAGGACATTTGGAAAAGTTTCCTTTTGGTGTTCATTACACCGATGATATTCATCATCATTATCGCGAACAACATTAGGAAGACGATTAAGACTTGAGACGAATGTTTTAAAAGAATTTGTCGGTTGGAATTTAAAGATAACCAAACTTAGGGTAACCTGTCTTAAACATAAAGAAACCAAGTAAAAACGTCGTTAAGTTCGGTCAGACCGAGCCTTATATACCCTTAACCTATGCTATTAAAGCGCAAAATTTATGGCACGTTTTTTGGACCCTGCTTCCGTCTCTAATCTCAGCCAAAAACTTCAAAATTACTCTAGTTTTTGATTCGTAGCAAAATTTGCTTTAACTTTAGAACACCTACGAGGCCATATAAATAATTCCATGACTTTTCGAACAAAACACAGTTTTATTGCAATAAAAACAAGTATTTTTCAATATAACCTTCTTTTAGCCCAACATACTTAGTCCAACGTTTCTTCACTTTTTGTATCTCTTCCAAAAAGTAGGATTTTTCGAGGTCCATAAAATAGGCATTTGTTTGATCAATAATTTTATCGTTGAATCTCTTTGCACCGAGCTATTTTTTTAGATTTGGAAACACGAAATAGTCACTGGGGGTTAAATTCGGAGAATATTGCAGATAAGGTACCCGTTCGTAATCCAATTCATGCAATTTTGTCATTGAGACTGCACCCGTACATTACTTGATGAAAAATAACTTTTTGCTTCGCCATATGTCGTTTTTTTTTTTTAAATTCTGGTTAAATACAAGGGCGACCGCAAAAGTAACTGGTCTAACATAAAAAGAACCGTTTTTTTTGGAATTATTATTATTTATTTTTCAACATAATCTCCTTCCAACTCAATACACTTCATCAAACGTTTTTCAAGTTTTTTAATTCCATCCGAAAAATAAGATTTTTCAAGACCTTCAAAATATGCCTCAGTTTCAGCAATAACCTCGCTATTGGACGAAATTTTTTTGCCACCGAGAAATTTTTTTAAATTTGGAAACAAGAAATAATCAGAATGAGCTAAATCTGAACTATATGGTGGATGCGGAGCAATTTCAAATCGTAATTCGGCCAGTTTTTGTTGAGTTAAAAATGGTAGTGTGTGAAGGAGCATTATCTTGATGAAAACGAACTTTTTTTTTTCTAAATGCGGTCGTTTTATCTTGATTTCTTCACTCAACCGATCCAATATGGCACAAGTTTTTCCTTTCTCAAGATAATCAATAAATATTATACCCCTTGCATCCCAAAATACTGTGGCCATTACTTTTCCTGCTGACTTAACAGTTGTCGCCTTCTTGGGACCACTTTTACCTGCTTCTATCCATTGTTTTGACTGTTCTTTGCATTCTGGGATGTAGTGATGGATCCATGTTTCATCAACAGTTATGAATCAGCGCAAGAACTCTATTGTATTACGCTGATAAATCGCTAAAAGCTCCTCGGAATTGGTCCAACGGACGATTTTTTGGGGCAAAGTCAACAAACGCGGCACCCATCTTGCGGATAGCTTTTTCATGTGGAGTTCATCATGTAAAATACTCCAAACTTGTTTTTCGTGTATTTTAACAATATCAGCAAGTTCTCTGAGCTTTATTCGTCTATCTTTAGTCACTTCATTAAATATTTTTGTAATGTTTTCAATAGTAGTAGCCGTTTTCGGTCTTCCAGAGCGTTGTTCATCTTCCGTACTTGAACGACCCATTTTAAATTGTTGAACCCAGGATTTCACGGTGGAGTATGATGGTGCATTATCACCATGAACAGAATCCAATTCATCTTTGATTAATTGTGGCGTATAACCTTTCATATAAAAGTGTTTAATTAACGCACGAAACTCTTTATTTTCCATTTTTCAAAAATTATACAACTTGTTTACTTCAATCACCTGTAACAAAGAAAATAATCATTAAATATTTCGGAAATTTTGACAGATGGCTTGTAAAAGATTGCTTTTAAAAAACAAAAACAAAAAAAGTTGCTAGTAAAACAGAAAATGTGCCAGGCCAGTTAGTTTTGCGGTCGCCTTCGTAGGTCCAATAAATTGACTTTATATTCGCTGTTTATTGTTTTTCCCTTTTAAATCGATGTGGATTATCCCGCGTGGATCCCAAAAAACTATTGCCATCACCTTATTGGCCGTCAAAGTCACCTAGGCCTTCTTCGGAGTCGGTTCAACGGGAGAAACACATTGTGAAGACTGCTGCTTAGTCTCCGGAGTGTTGTAATGAATCCATGTTGCATCCAAAGATACAAATCGCTGCAAAAACTCAATCGAATTTCGGTAAAAAAAAACAATCCTTTAAAGTTGTCATACGATTACGTTTATGGTCAACTGAAATCAAACGCGGCAGACGTTTTGCAGACAACTTCCCTTAATCTAACTGATCATGTAAAGTCGAAACCATTGTGCCATATGAAATGCTCATGGAATCACGCACTTTTACGCTTCGATCGGCCAATACCATATCGTGGACTTTTTCGACATTTTCGGTGCATTGTACATTTGTAGTTGTGTGACCCTACGAAAGTCAGTAAATCACCTTTTTTGCCACGGAAATCGATGGTGCAGAGTCCCCATAGTATTTATCAAGCTTTTCCGTGGTTTTATTGACGGTTTTTTTTTCGTAAAAAATAATGTTAATAGGCACTCGAAATTTACTTTTTCCATTTTTAACAAAATTCACGAGGTTGTATGTTTTAAACAGTTGTTAAACGCAAAGTAATTGACGGAACTCTCTTACAATATGATAGTAGTCTACTAACAGATGGTTCTTGATGGGAGCAGTGTTGCCTTTCATATAACTACGAGGGAAGATGGAAAAGTCACGGAATTATTGAAATGCCCTCGTATGTCCAAATTAACTATAATTCGCCCGTTTTGCCCACACGGAAGGTTTTTTGGCCGTATGAGCCAAAAAGTCGCGCAGATATGATCTCTTTTGAGGTAGTTAGTGCGTCCCAACTGCCAGTACCATTTTTAACAATGTAATTTTTACCTAAGACCTTTAGTCCCTTAAAGGGAAACTTTTTTCCCAGAGCCGATTTCGCCCATCGTCATACAAAAATTCAGGATCCTAGGTTTATTCGTGTGACTGCAATCATGCTTTCAACAGAGACACACACGGAGGGACATGTCTAGATCGTCTTCAAACTTATCAACGGCCAAGAATAAATAAACTTTATAGGATCTTCGATCCATATCTCGTGGTGTTTGCAAACGGAAGGACAAATTTAATATACTATTCACCCTTCCGGGAAGGGTACAAAAACAACAACATGACCAATAAAAACAAAAAAAAATAAAATCTGTTCAGTTTGAAAAGTATGGTACTCTAAAATACGATTTTTAACTAAATAAGCAAAACTGTTCTTTTCTATGAAGTTTGTGTGATTGTTGGGATCTTATCATTTCATTATTAGTTGGTAACAGATGAGAAATAAAACATAGCATTTTTTTATTACAGAACGGTACCGAAGTTGGAAAAATCTTTTAATCCCCTGACGTTGCCACAATTTGACGTCTCTTCCCATGCTACTTTTCTTTGGCAGTTGCAAACTTTATATTCAGCCGGTCTTCCATAAGAATGTTGAGGAGAAAGCACGATTCGATCTGAATGAACGTGAGCATCTTGCAGTTATGCATGATACTAAGATGTCGATTCCTGAAAGCGATCGAATCACAATGAAGACCGAACTTACCATTGGTCAGACCAAAGAGTTTCTTCATTCCTACTTTGACAGGGGCTTAATGGGGTCACCGTAGCGGTACTGTGTCCAGTTTGCAAAAAGGTCTTAAGTAAGGTGAGGATAATCTGTTGTGCCACTTGTTCAATATTCTGATGCAAAGAATAGTAGAAAAGGCAGCAGACAGCTCGGAGTTGAACATAGTAGCACAATAATACAACATTTCTTAGAGCATGTTTCTAATGTAAAACCTTAATAAGTCTTTAGCTGCGATAAGATTCAAAATCTACTCGTTTCGATAGTGTGCGGGTGACATAAAGTGGGGTTTTTCATGACTTCTTAGGTCTTTCTGGACTTGCTCGTTTCACCGGTGCCTAGGCCAGATCCTTCTGTGTGCACACTCTGAACTAGCATTGAAGCATTTTCATCCATTTGCACATTTTTCCCAGAATCGTCGTCGTAGATCCAAACTTTGCTGAATCCTTCTCTATACTAGCCAAGGCAGCAGCCACTGATCATACAGTTCTCCCTATTATTTCTTTGTCACCTACGAGTTGCATGCTCAGAGTTAGTATTAGAAGGGAGAGATTCAGTCAAATTTTAGCTACATAGTTTGGGTCAGTCATTGCGCTGACGAAGACGGCTTTATATTCGACAAAGAAAAGGTTCGCAGCAATTTACTTTTCTCTGGACTTTTCCAGGATTTGGCGCAGTGTAAAGATCTGGTCTTTTCTATATTTTCTACACTGATAAGGATCAATGATGTTGTTGACGTGGGGATTCAGCCGATCATATAATGCACTCGTAAGAAGCGTGTATGAAATTAGTAGTAAACAAAACACAGTACACTGAGATTCCAAACATCTGGCGTGCAGTCTTTAAACCAAATAGTGCAGATAAGTTGGTGCATGCTCTTAACCAAATCATCTCCTCCAGCATTTAACAGTTCAGCCAGTCTTGATAATTTGCATTCCACGTTGTCATCAAATATTGATCTGGGGTCGAATTCTCCATTATTTATTATCCAAATTTATACGGGTTTCTCTTCTCATCGTTCTGAAATTCAATCAGATCCCTGGTTAATGTCCCGTCCAATGGAAGATCATAAGAAGCCAAAACTATATACGTTTGTACAAATCGTATGCACATATCATTGTATCGTTAATATCTGAAGTTGAAAAGTAAATCTCACATATGTACGAGAACGAAGAGCCATAATCGTGGTTCTTATCCTGCTGCGTATTAAATTAACAAAGACACCATGTGGTGTGATGTTACACTTGTGCTCACATCAATGCCGCCTAAACGCCCCTTCACAATCATATTTATTATAAAATAATTTGTTATTGCTCGTTCCTCTTCTCCTTCTCCTCCGCCTCGGTCTCGTTTTTCTTGATATTTTCTCTTACTATGCTTTTCTTGCCGCTTTATCCTTTCGGGAACGTCTTGGTGTAGCGCAGTTAAGTTGATGTTGGTTTTTGTGAATAAATTACAATATAACAAGGTAACTGCGAAAGTATCCAACATCTTTTGAAAATGTATTTTTGTACCTATATTCGGTGAATTCTATAGTAATGCATGGACTACATTCAAAGACTTTAAACTTAAGTCAGCCGATTTATTTGCCGCTTTTTTCTTTCACGGGAAATTTAGGGCCTTAAGTATATAACCAAAATGAAAAGATGTCTTGAGACATTGAACGTATTTCATCATAATTGTTTATGTAGCAACCAAGGTGCAAGACTTAGAAACTACACCTGGTTGATTAAATGACTCTCTGAAGCTTTCCCATTAAGATATCATTAATCTGTAGAAAGTTATAGCCAGGAACATTTCAATGTTCATATTGAGTAGTAGCCAAAATTTCAAGTCGATATTAGGAAAATGTCGTACAAGCTTAGTGGTTTTTATAGAATTTCCCCGCTTGTTCCTTACTGGGATGTTAAGGAAATTAAGGAAGAAGGTAAGGCAATGAGTTATTAGTTAACTCTCCTTAAATTTATATACGCCCATATCTACTTGGGATCCAGGTTTTCTGGTCCTTAATTTATCTACTTTTCAGATTTCTTTGCTTTTGAGTTCACATTAGCCCAAATCCGACACATCCTCACATTTACATAGTCCTGTTTTTTCTTTCTCCTCTGAGACGAAATATTCAAACCCGCTGAGGCATGTCCGTCTGTACGGATTGTACTTTCTAAAGCCATTACCAAAATTGATTAGTTAAGAACGTCGTTACGTTTTACAAAACTGGTCATATTGCCGTATCTCTGCTGGTTTCTTCCACACAAATATATCATTTCGCCCACTTTTGGAATAAGCGAAATATCTTTATGATACGATCTTGCTACAAATCAGTACTTAAGAAATAAATCTTACCGTAAAATAGGTGATTGAAAATTGGATTCCTTACCACATAAAACATGGGGTATGGGTTCATACGCAGAATATCGGATTAGTGAATATTAAAATCAATTCAAACTGCTGGTTAAAAGATATTTTAATTGCAAAGGTGTAGCAATCTATAGATTTTATATATTTTTTAATTTATTTTAGTCACTTTTTTGTAAATTAAATTTTTATTCCCTGAGGATGATCGTCGAATGCGATCTAAATATTGAAAAACAAATAAAATAAACAAATGTAATCTCTTTGTTATATACAATACCTCGAGCCAATCAATTAAGAAATACAGTAATTATTTTGTTAAAACATTGAACAGGGATTAAACCGGCTCAAGACCTTTTGCTTCTATATTTAAATAGAGGACAAGTTTTTAACAAAATGGCAAAGTGACATTGATTTTCGTGGCTGCACACTACTTTTATCATGATTTCGGGTCCGTGACAACCCTCTTCAGAAAGCCTTGCTGCAATTGTTGAAAGTAAAACCGAACTCTATAAGGCCAGGCTATCCCCAAACGAATGAGAACTACTGTTGTAAACCTTACTTTTCAAGTTTTCTTCACAAAATTGCCCACGAAAATACAACTCACTCTTGCCAACTCTAAAGAGACTCCACACCGTGTTGTTAAAACTTCTTATTGTCTGCTTGTTTGACTCCCTTTGATCCATACATAGAGAAAAAATGTTGCCACACTATTTTCAATTTACGTTTTACGTTACCAAATTCCGCTCTGCTAACTAAGTAGCTGAATAAGCTTTTAAGCATAAATGAACAAAGCTAATATTTCACATTAAAATTATATTTATTCAAGCAGCACTCACGTTTGAAGTTATATTTGTTAAGCTTACTTGATTCCTTGTAAACTTATCCTTCCATCCGTCAATGTCCCCAATTTCAGCGATGTCGGTACAAAGCAGATTGTTCATTATTTGTCATTGATATACTTCACTTTCGTGAGTGGATGGAAATATAAATTATATTTCTATTAATTTACTTGAATCGTTAACTACGCTTCCCTGTCAGGATGGGAAAATCGTATTGTACGATATACTTATACATTTGCGATATACTATTACATTTCCACGTAATGTTAGCTTATACAGGGTGGGCCAAAAGTTGCCATGGGGCTAAAAACCTTAATAACTTTTTCGTTTATTTATTAATATAATATAAATATACAAAATGGAATTTTTTACACTAAGTATGAAAAGTAATGACTCTTAAATGACCCCCGTTTTCAGCTTCTCGATAATGGGCTTGTTTTAGAGCATTTTCCATAACACCTCTCAAAATTTGAGGCTGTAGTGTTCGAATTTCCGCAACAACGTTGGCCTTGAGTTGAAAGATTGTATCGGGCTTGTTCACATATACTTGCTCCTTCAAATAACCCAAAAGAATATAGTCGGGTGCCCGTCGTTCCACTGTGGAACATAGAGCCATAAATTCACATATGGATATGTGAATTTGCTTTTCGTTACAAGCCTGTCCAACACATCGCAACTGTCGCACTCCGGATGCGTGGTCTTTTAAATCGTCGCTTCTTTGTTAAAAGAGGACAATTCCGTTGCTATATTCGGACTATGTATATTAACATTTAAAATCAAATTTGAATGTCCTTCGTTAGCCCATGTATCTTTTCCAAGTTAAAGTGGACAGACAATGTTTGTGATAAATTTAAGAGTAGCCCTCGCACATAGGATTGGGTATGTATTTATAAATTAAATGTATTCTTTAAGTGGTCTTAATTGTCCAAAGTGTGGATACGGAAATTAAAACAAGACCCCAGGAATGCATGTTGAATATAAATTAAAATTTTCGCTTCATATTCATGAAAACTCCTCCATTCGATTGCTTTGAGAAGTGTCCACCTCGAACGAGTTTCGTTTGTGTTTGAGAAGCTCCGTTTCATGAAATCACTTTGAATCACTTACCATTTTCGTGGATGCCAACATAAATCACTGCATATTTATTGGATGATATTTATCAAATGTCTACTTTCAATTAAATTCATATGGCAGCGACCTGTCAGGCAACAAATTAAAAAATTACTCAAACTCCGAGTGGAGCGGGAGAGGAACTGGCCTACACCACAAGTTCGAGTATGGCCACAACAACCGTCCAGCCAGCCAACCATTCATTCAGTCATCCAATCCATCTCGAGCTCATTGTTAGTCATGTGGACGACGGACGACGATACACGTCTCTTCCTTCATTCGTTTAAAGTTGATCATTCTCAAATGATTTTAATTAGTGAAGCTAATGCTGACGCACAATGACCACCGGGAAACTGTGTGCATTCACCACAGATGGAAAACAACAATATACTTTGCTAAAGAACAAAGCTGTCTCTTGCATTCCCCGTGCGTCACTCCGTCCATAAGTCGGTCATCCGTCGCTCCAGCCCGGTGGCTGTCTGGCCGAAACAGTTTTGCTAATGCAGATTTCCTCGCTGTTTTGGCATGGTGTGTTCTGCTGCGTCCACTCTCTAAATTATGCACATCGACAGTAACGAAGATGCCAAGGGACAGGCATCATCATGCACACAAACATTTGCACGCCGAACACCACCGAACTCCGTAAATATCGCGCATATGCGATAGACTTGGTCTTCATTTCCACCTGGGGGAATCTTGTTAAATTTGGAAATCACACGTCAAAAATGCCTCCCGACAAGTGAGATGGTGAGTTGCAATTTATGCGGCTTATTGAAGTTGATATCTTGTGAAATGGCCTTCAACAGCGCATCTTATCTGATACCAGCACTGAAAAGGTTCTCATTTAAATGTTCTGATCTTCAGTTCGAAACTGTTAATGCATTTAGTCAACAAGGCCAATTTGTTTACTCTGCCCACTATATAGTTTTACATAGAATGGCGTTGTTGTTAGATGGGAGTGGCATAGCTCCGAAGCATTATTTTCGCCTCAACTCAGAGAGAATTAATCCTGGTACTAAGTTCGTTTATGTGGGAAACATTTATTGACAGTAATTCGATTAGGCGACTTTGAATTATATGTATTGAAGTACTTCGTGTAATTAAAGCTAGTGTGAGCAAGTGTCACACAATAAAGCCAAGTAAAAATCTGGCTGTATACATCTGACATTTTTGGTGGTAAATTGTCTACCTCTATAATGCCGGCGACTTTACGAGAAACTGACATACATATCTCTAAGTGAAATCTTCTCCACTAAAAAAATTATCATGGCTTTTTCATATCCTACTTTTAGCGAAGCGACAATCTCTAAGTCAAGCTCTACATTTGATAATAGGATCATTTTAAATAGGCAACGAAGGAGATTTTTTATTTCAAACAGCGGTGTTATTGGTTTAAGCTCGCCAATAACCGGTACTTATCTTGCTCATCCCCTCCAGTAAATACCGGCATCCTAAAGGGTGGTTAAATTTTAAAGGGCCTGATTTTCAATAAAACACAAATTATTTAGGAAATAATTGTCATTTCTTTTTATTATGATAATATTGGTGTGGTTCAATTATGTATGGAACATAATATTGGCCAAATGGTTGCCGCGACCTCGGCGGCGTACCTCCATCCGATGGTCCAAATTTTCGATGACGCTGGGGCATAACCGAGGTTCTATGCCGTTAATGTGCCGAATTATCACATCCTTTAGCTCTTGAATTGTTGCTGGCTTACATATTTTCTTTCAAATAACCCCAAAGAAAGAAGTCCAACGTGAGATAACACGGCCATTGAATTTGTCGCGCAAAAGAGCCATTGTTTCGTTAGCTGTGTGGCAATTAGCACCGTCCTGTTGAAACCACATATCGTCCACATCAATATCTTCCACTTCGGGCCATAAAAAGTTCGTTATTATCTCACGATAGCGAACACCATTTACAGTAACTGCCTGACCGGCCTCATTTTGGAAAAAATACGGCCCGATGATGCCGCCAGCACATAAACCGCACCAAACAGTATCCACTGAGGTGAAAATGTGTCTGAAGATGATTTTCATCGAAAATTGATCATCCACTGTTGCCAGTTCTTGCCACCATTCTGATCATTGATGAAATTTGTGAAGCTTGCGCATCATTCCATGATTCAAATTGAGTAAGTCTGAAATTGAGAAATTTCACATGAAATGTAGAAAAAAAACTTGACGTTTAGGTGTGTTGATTAAAAGTAAGTACTAAAATTTCAGAGTTTAAAGTTCAAGAAGGTGTGAAAATGTCTAAAGTCATTGAATACAGAGAACGCAAGACTTTTATACCCACACAATTTGCTGAAGGACACCCGTTAAAAATTATGCGTAAAAATGATAAAGTGTAACTGAAAGCTATTTCCATGCCTTATCTAAAATTCGAAGGAGATTTAAAATATTAGGGTTATACAAACTATCCCGGGAAAATCGCGGGAAAAAATTTGTAAAAATAGATATTTTTGCAATGTAAATCTGTAGGTAAGTAAGATACGACAAATATTTTGACAATGATGAAGGTCTTGAGAAGCCTCTATCAACATTTTTGAAACCCCAATTTCTTCGATTTTTTCTTATAGTAAAAACAACTTTGAGCACGGTGTAGCAACAGGAGCTGCATGAAAGATATATCGGACGGTTAGAAGAGAGGAATAACGCCACCAAAAAGAGCAAGAAATGGAATTCCTGTCCTGGGAGGAAGGCTGCACGCCGAATACCTTTCGGCCGATTGAAACTCCACGTCAACAACTTCATTGGCCTGTATCAGTGCGTCTTTTGGCCAGGGAAATCTACATCTGTACAAATCCATACATTGAGCGATCTTTAAATTTTTAAACTGAAATAAAGTTGCATCGGCTTTGGACGCTAAAGTAAATTGGGTGTGACCTATGTCAGTGTGCATATAAAATAAAAAAAGGACCAACAAAGTCAAACTATTTAATTTTAAATTTGGAACTCATCAAAATGCAAAGAACTTAAAGATGTTTGCGTCAGGAATTCCTAGGAGAAAGTTTGTAGTGTCGTCGATGTGCGTCACCGGAGATAACAAGTGCTCCAGATCCACGCGCTATTTAAGAGTCGTCAGTGTATATTCTGACGTCTTATTCCTGCAACAAGTTGTTTCCTTTCCACACACTTCTGAAAGGAAATCTTATGCCGCATCTACTGTCGCGGGTAGAGTTTGGAAAGTAATAGTCTGACGATGACTTAATTTAACCGGGAGCTTATCTAGGATACTAACATGTCTATTAGTATGTTTCATCCGTTCCGAACTCGGACACTCAAGCATTTTTCTTATATGAACTTACAAATACTAGAAATTTGATTTACAAATTAAATATGTTTGGAAATTACATCGATATTAATCGTTACTTATATTCAATTGTAATGAAAAATAATGGAAAAACATTGCTTTAGTATTACATTTTTCTTTAATAAAAAGAGTCACAGAAAAGTTAAAACAACAGTAATTAGTTCAGCTACCAAAAACATTGAAAAATCGACCGATCAAGGCGATCCTTTTGAGTTATACTTTGTCGTATCTCGATGTTATCTATTGTATTCTGTGCAGATGATAGAATATTGGTTAACTCAGATTATTCTGAATGTACCCCATTCTATCCAAATACAAGAAGGCTGCAGGAGGAACATATCCCGTTTCTAAAGTTGTACAAATATACAAGTCATTAGCATAATAAGGTGCCATAATTAAATTATTTATATCACAGTCTGTGCTCTTTATAATATCGAGCCATAAGCGCTAACCTATCGTAAGTCAAATTTTTGGAAAAAAAATTTTATTGCTGAAAAATAATCGTTAGGACAAGCCTCATCGTTTTGTATTTTTAAAATGACAAAATTGTTAGTAAAACATCAAAAAAAAAGCTTTTGCATTTTATCGTAAATGATTGTTTAAATTTTATTGTGTAGCAATTTTATCGTAAGTCACACATCAAATTGCTGCAGCAATCGCAAATGTGTTCAGATTTTTTTTTTGTTTTTTGATACAGTTATATGAGTAGGTAGAAATCTTAAATTTTTGCATTAAAACATTTGCATTTTTAATAAAGTTGTTTGAAATAAATAATAAAAACCGTCTCCTGTAAAATTTGCATTTTTTCACTTACGATAGGTTAGCGCTTATGGCTCGATATGATGTCTAATTAACTTTATAATGAAATGATCTATTCTGTTAATATTTAATGGGCTATACTTTATAATGCATTATTTGATACATATTTAGTGAAATTGCTGCTAGAAGATCTATAGAGGGAGGTACATGAACGTAGACATTTATCTCGAATTTTAGATTTTTTCCATACATAAAGTTGAAATATTGAATGGCCTCACGGGGTTATAGCCATCATCTGGATTTGTGAATCGATTAGATGTTGAAATACGTGTAGTATCATGTTGGGGGCATCACAATAGCAAGTACACATTTCACCCGAAACTCCGATGGAGGAAGATCTCTGCGTCCTGTGTAGGAGTTTGTGAGTGCTAGAATATGTCTTACTTATTATGGCAGCACAGTGGTCCAAACCATCAATTTAGCCGGAAAAAAGTCATAACTTGCTTTTGAGAAGACTTATCGAGGTGAAACTTTGCATGCGTAATGTTTTTATTAAAATAGAGGTTCGCACCAGAAATGGGCGGAATCCATCAAATGGGCGTGGGATAGTTCTAGCTAGAAACAATAATCATTCGATTTTATATAACTTTATCTTTTATTTAGAAGCACAAACGAGCATAATAAAAATATGAACAATAATAGGTTTGAATATTTTATTCAGAATCTGCTTAACTTTCTGAATCGACTTGCGGCTCGGACATTAATGCGTCAGGCGCATCCGAAAGCAATGCTAGTACTTCTACAGATAAAGGTTCTGCACTCCGATAATGAAGATATGGGTTTGTTGATAAAGATGATATAAGAGGATCCGACGACAAAAGGAGATAGTGAAATAGATCATACATTGTTTTTTCTCGAGACATTTTTCGTGTGTGATTCTCTCGTATATTCCTGAAATCCTTATTTCGGGATTCCAGAGCTTCTTCGGACAACATTCCAATAGGTAGTGCGGCATATTGAATAATATCTGCACCATGCAATAGAATTTTGTAAACACTCGATGGCATGTAATACCACGAATACAATTGTATGTATAGCTTTGCTGTGTCCATCGCATACATTCGAAATGCTTCCACATTAACAGCAAAGCCGCAGGACATAGTGGTTAAAATCACTGCAAACCTCTTTATCAAATCTTCATCGATACCAGTTATTTCTGAGGCTAGAGTTTGTTGTTGGAAAAATCTTCTAGCCGTGTTGCCGTCATTCGTTGTTCCAGATCCCGGCTTAGGAATATCTACCAGCAAATCCATCTCTTTTCTCAAACGGTCAATAATTGTTTTCTTTGTTGCCTCTTTCACGGCCTTATCGGAATCTCCTCTAGTTTGCCATTTTTGAACATTTAGTTTATAGGCAATATGAAGGACACATTCAAAACACCTTACCCAAGCGTGCAATGTTGACAGGCCATACTCATAAAGGTTTTCTTTTGGCTGTAATTTTTCAAGTGCACTCAAGTCATTCATTATCTTTGGTGAAGCTCCACAAATTCCACAACGTTGGGAAGAAGAATTTGCTATTGTTGAGAATATTTTCCCATCAATCATCGTCAAATAAAATTTATGGGTGACATTAATTACTTCGCCATCTTCACAGATTTGTGTTGGAACTATTGCAGCTATTTGAGCTTTTATCGCAGCTATTTCTTTTTCAGCTAGCGACTTAGTCTCTTTTTCAAAAATAAGTTTGATTGGCCTACAAAATCTTACAGAAGATGGGCGTGGATTGTGCCAAATAAGTTTATTATCGTCTTTGAGCTGCAGAGGAACCAAACAAATTGCAAACAAATATTCATCTGTTTTATCTTCGTGACTGCCCCCGAACGCCTGCTTATATCGCGAATGCCCACTGCTGCCATCACATCCCCACTTATAGGACAAAATAAGTTTACCGCATTTGTGTTGTTTTAACATTTCTTTCTGCTGTTTAAAAAGCCTGTTTGTAGTGTGATCTACCAAATTTTGCAAAGTCACTTCTGCCGATATATCGGAAATTTTAATACAATCTTTTGGATAGCACTCCATTTTGGCAGCCAAAAGCTTGTGGTATGATAGGTAGATGTCGGCATTATAATTTTTTGCACCTGAACGCATTAGGGTATAAGTGTTTTTCGTGAAATCACCATCGATATACAACACTAAAGCCTCTTCGTTCGTGAAAAGTATCGGTCCTTTACAAGAAAAATTCAATTTTTTTTCATTGCTGACGCTTTCGACGGAGAAGAACCTACGCATTTGACAATGCTCGCACCATGTCTCTTTCCAGATTTATAAAGACTTGTTCCAGCAGCAAAGGTTAATTCTTCCGGCGACCAACTCTCCAATAAATGCGCTACTTTCATTCTTTTTGCCCTCTCTCCTTGATCTGAAAATTCCTTCGGTCCCTCTAATGTTCCTTCTTCAAGATCTGTTGATGAAGGTTCAGCAGGAATAACAAATATTCCGTCTAACCAACTTTGATTAGAAGCCTCAAACACATCCACTTTTTTTCAGAATACATATAAATATGTGAACCGATTGTTGCACTTCTTTACAATAACTGCCGTCTCCTTCACTTTCAAGTCCAATCTTAGAAAAAACGTAAGTTAAAACAGCCTTTTTTATTTTGCTGTTTCTCTTTGTACCAAACATTGTACAGTTCCTTCCTTGCAATCGACATTTTTCACTGTAAACAAAAAAAAACGTTTAGGCAAAAACTGGCGGCTGATTTTGCAAACATTGACACGTAGACATCACACACTTTACAAAAAGCCATAAACTATAGCATAAGTCGCGTAAAGTCCTACTTAAAACCTTCATGGAACTTGGACATTGAAGAAATTTTCACGGACTTGACACTTATGTACAAGAATGATTTTTTATCTAAACAAAATACCACATTGAACATAAATTTCGAGTAATATTTATTCATACCTTCACCTTAATTCACTTTGTCAACAAAAAATATTATTAAAACTTTTTTTTATTTGTTTTACAATCGCTCCAATTGTGTAATTAGAAAACGAGTATGTGTCAATATTATAGCGCCAACGTAATCACATGTTTTTAAAACAATAAAGCGAAGCTATAATCGCAAATTGAAGCCAAACAAATATACCGTTATGCACAGTGGACTCTTGCTCACTTATTATCAAACAAAATTTTAGATACCAACAACGTCGAAAAAGATACTTTTTTCCGACTAGATTAGTGTTTGGGACCACCGTGGGCAGTGTAAATGATTTACACTATTTTCATCACTGCTTTAGACCTCAGTGGGTACCGAACATCTCGCCGCAGGTGTAGTAAGCCACCGTGGCTTTCTGGATCCTATTTTCTGTGTTCTTTCTTTCTTTCTCTCTTTCTTTCTTTCTTTCTTTCCTTTTTTGTGTGGTTTGAAAGTTGGATCTCATGTACGTTGAGGCTTAGAAGATTGTAGAGCAGAATCTTCTTCGTCTTCGTTAATAACACTAGCTCTATTTTACTTGGATTCCTACCACGCCACACCTGATAGCCCAGGAGTTCAGTGCATGAAGGGCATTGTTCATAAATGCACTAATCACGAAGGGAACAACTCCGAGATCAGTTTTACTAGTATATGATATATTTTTAACCTCTTGTTTTCAAAGGCCAGTAGCAATTAGGAAATTAACAGCAGTTTAAGTAAAGGATCATAACCCCACCTTGAGCTGGGTGGGATAACGATTTTTCGGAAAGGAAGACGTTACTGCCAAAAATTAGGACATTTGGGGCATTTACAAAGAGCTTTTGAAACCTTCGGACACATTTATAAATTAAAAGTATCATCACAAAAGATAAAAATTTTGCTTTACCAACAATTAAGTATAATTTTGATAAAAAAAAATGGTCAAGTCCTACTTATATAGCGCATTAAAAGTAAAAACGTCGTAAAGTTCGTTCAGGCGGAACCTTATACTTTATACCCTCCACCGTCCATTTTTAGGCCTTTTCGGTCCACGCGTACATTGGTAATCTCGGCTAGAACTTCAAATTACTCTATATTTGAATTAGTAGCAAAATTTTCTTTAGTTTGAGTATCCATATTGATTTTTGGGCCACATGATCTACAAAGTCAAGTCACTGTGCTCTTTTTGAGCTATTCAGTGCGTCCCAACAACAGTACATATTTTAACCATTGTCCGTCCCAAAAAATGTTGATTTGTTAAGCAAATATTCCAAAAAAAATGCTTTTTAGCGAGGTTCCTTTAGTCCCTTAAAGGGAAACGATTTTCCCCTTGGTCAAGTTTGCCCATTTACAATCCCAAATCGCTTATCCATCAGCTACGAGTATCATCGTGCAAAATTTCTGGAACCGGGGTCGATTCGGTTGACCGCTACCGTGCTTTCAACAGATTCACGGACGGACATAGCTAGATCGTCTTAGCATATTACGACCAATATTTGAGTAAATTAGTCTTTTATACAACTCACAATTTTACAGAACATTAAATTAAAGGAATACGCTATTTCAGATTTCCACTTTTGTTTTAATTGCTCAAGCTAGTTTCAGCTAATGCATTATAAGGAATATTAACAGCAAAAAGAAGACAAATCCAACTTTTTTGAAAAAAGCGGGAGGACAGTGCTCGGAAATCCTTTAGGAGGACGTATGTTAACTCCAACCTTAAAGCAATCGTTAGTGTTAGGTAAGTTTTATGTTTCTCATAATTATTCACTTTGTCTGTATGCCAACATCATTAATAATTTGAAAACTGCTATTATATTTTTTGAGTGTAAGCTATTGTTTTCAAAACATTGCTGAAACAAACTCCGAAATCGTGTTAATTTCGGATCTTTAGGAGTCCGTATATATTTATTAGTGACTCAATAGTTGTTCTTACTCATTAGAGTCTACTTTCGATCTATAATTACCATAACTGCCGTGCTATGACGAAATGTGGTGGTGTTTTCTGATCCTTAAGGGTATGTTAATGATTGCTTTAAATTTATAAAACTGTTGTAACTGTTAAACCTGACTGATAAAAACAGTTACAGAAAAGAACAACAATTTGGAGGTTTTGGCAGTGAAGCGGGTCAACTGAAGGGAACACCTTCTAATAAATTCCCACCCTACAACAGTTACTCATTTGCGCCATTTGGGATATCCTATGATAATTCTGCTTCGTATCTTCATTATATTTTTATTAAAATTACTTTATAAATTCACAAAAAAAAATCTTAAATTATAACCTATTCTTGTATAGCACAATGTAAACAACAATGGAAAAATATTTATTCAATAAAAGAAACATAAGTAGTACCTATATTTTATTTCACACTAACTACTCGTATAACCCGGTGCGCTTTGTTATCCCAATCAAGCTTTCAGAAAAATAAACGAAAGTAGTAATCTTGCGTATAGAATATTTCCTATTGTTTCACTTTCCCCGAACTGATTTCTGTACTTACTAATATTATGTATTCCAAATCTGATGTTACTTACCTTAAAAAATTATTCCCATTGCAGCAATTACAATTTTTGAACAAGTGTGCAATACCATGCGCCGTTTTAAAAATTATAAACATATCTGTATAGTAATTTCTCGACCCACAGTATCATACTGCCAATACTTATGGGTATTACTCCGTTAAAATTTCTACCGTACAACTGCTTGTGAATTTTTTTCACTTTTAACGGCTGTCTGGCACCAATGACTAAGGTATTATTCCTACGCTGAGCTTCAAATCAAGGCAAGTTCTTGATGTCATCCTAACAAATTGTTTCATTGTTTCAATGATACTGCGCATATTGCATCATTGTAAGGGGCAAATTCTAGAGCTTCGGAAATTTTGTCTTCAACCTGTGCCTGTATTCTTTTTATTCTAATCAAGCGAATCTGCATTCCATGCAGCAATTTCTTCTGCTGAGAAGGTGCAATTAGATGCAAGTCCTGTCAACAGCTGTCATGTCTCTTTGAATATACGATTATAACACGGATCTGGTGGAATCAGCACCGATAAAGGAATATAGTCTTCGTCATCATTCCGATGCTTATCCCAATTCAATAATTTATGCCACGTTTTTTGCACAACACTTAAGTGCATTTAATCCATGCTAGTTTTAACAACACAATTGCCTGACTAAGATCGTTGTTTTGCAATAATTCATGAATCGAGAGGCACAATGAACGCCCATGACTGATTGCGATATGAACGTTTTCTTATTTTTATTCGATTCTGGTCCACTAGACAATCGACATAAAAGGAGTCGAAATTAATTTTGAAATAGAAAAACAAATTTAAAAGAAACGACTCGAAAATGTTAAGAAGCACTTGACTTTGAAGTGTCCCTTGTGATGTCTGAAAGCTGCTTAACTTTCCGCATACTGAACTTTTGCCCATCTTCACTTTTTCGAGCCTCTACTGTAATTACAAATAAAAATATGTATTCAAAATACCAAAAATACTCAATTCTGCAGTTTTTAGCAGGGATGCAAAGCACTTCAAAATTCGAGTTGGTTCGGTTTTGTGGTTCAAAGCAGGTCTGAAAAATGGTTTTTATGCATTCTTGAAACGTGGTTCTGGTTCGGTTCACCGGCTCAAGAATCATAGGAAATAAATATTTTTGATGCAAGTTATTTTTGTTATAAACAAAAAGTGTTATTAAAAATAAGGGGTGTACCCGAAAAAAGTCAGTTGCATTTATAAAATATTAAGTGACATGCACATAGATGCGTATTTATGCTTTCGATGATTCGATTTTTTTTGTTGTGAACCGAACCACATTTTTATTAACATTTTCCAGTTTGGTTCGGCTTAAAAAAATATTTTTTACAGAGGTTTGGTTTCCGTTTCGGATCAAAGACAAAAAAAAAGTGATATGATCAGTTAAAACCCGGTTCTCGTCGGTTTGAATCCCTGGATTTTAGTATCGATAAAACGATCATTTCGATTTAGCGATGGGGCATGACAGTACGTAGATCGTTATATCGGTTTACTCATGGTACAATAAGAAGGTAGAGTAATTGATTTGGCTGATTAAAATTTTTAATCTTAGATAGTTAAACCGTCAAATTTGAAATTTGACAATGGCAATTCTTGAAGTTTGTAAAGCTAAAATGCTATATCACACATTCAAAATATTCATCAAGCAATCACAAAAAAGTATTTTTGGCATTTTCTTTGAAATGACTTTGACAGTTCAGCTAGTGACTGTACCTCGTTTATTTTACCATGGGTTTACTACTGTGTATATTCCAAATCTAATGTTCATTACTCTAAAAAATTATGAGTTCTGGTTGATTAAAGTTTTTGATGTGGGCGGTGACAGGCACATTTGTAAACTAGCTTACCGATAAAGTTTCAAGACAATCGGCCTTTGATTATTGACGGAACAGCGCTTTAAAAGATGGGCGTGGACCCACCGTCTTTTCTCCCGAAATATTGTTTTATTTATTTCAAAATCTGATTAACCTTTCTCATTTAGTTTGTAAGTTTTGGTCGTGGTAGGGTATGTCAATTATCTGGCCCGTAGTAGCATACTGTTAACATTTCAAGGCGATCGGTCTATAATTAATGGCGTTACAGCTCGTTTATAAAAGGGGTGTGGCAACGCCATCTTTTCTCCCAAACTTATATTTTTACGCACTTGTAGTACATATTCCAAATATGATGTAACTTACTCTTAAGGTTTGTGCGTTCTGGTCGTTTAAGGCGGTTCCACGTTTCATCAGGCAGTTCTGAACAACTTTCACGCTGATGATGTAGTGCTAGGGAAACTTACACCGAAGATTTCACCTGAGAAGAAGTGCTGCAGACGCGCGGTGTTCTGGCTTAGCTGAGATCTGGTTGGTGCATCCGCAGTTCCTATCCTGAAGGTCCCGAGTGCCATCAGGGACCTGATGACGTACTTCACCTCTTCAATTGTCCGGCCAAGCCCACTCAGCTGACCCCAGGTCTCTGTGGACGCATCCATTTCAGATGGCGTGTTTTTCCACCTGGATATCGAAGCAGATCCCCTATAGACGAACAGGACTTCAAATCAAAATATATTATTGTTAAACAAAAATTTTAACGCCGTCTGATGGTGCAGGAATTTTAGAGAGGTTAAGCATTGTCGGAGATATCACCCCACCTTGAGGAATTCACTGCTCAACTCTAGGGGACGTCGACTTCCTGTCTCTAAATTCAACATATGACTGGCGCACACACATAAGTTTACGACCCAACGTCCTCCTCAAAGAAAGTGGCATGATTACCGTCTCTAAGGCCTTGGTAAGGTCAAGAGCCTAGACGACCGTCCTGTTGTTGGGCTTTTTCTAGTTAAGACCGCGACTGATATGTGTGCTGATGGCACGCAAAGCAGTTGTTGTACTTGCGGAACCTATGGTGATGATGAGCACATGAAAGGTGTTCAATCAGGCTGGGAAGGAGCAGCACTTCAAGCGTCTTTGCTACTAATAAATGCAAGAAGATCGGCCTGTACGATTCGCCCTTGCTTGCGTCTTTGTCTGGCTTTAGTAGCGGTACTACTATGCCGATTTTTCGGCATCGGAAACTAACTAAATGTGTGGCTAAAGACAGATTGATCACCTTGGTCAAGTTTTCTACTGCCGGGATATCCAAATGCTTTAACATTCCGCCTGGACCCAGCGCCTTCGATGACTTTACGCTTTGAATGGCATTGATAACTTCGCCAACGGAAAATTGTGGTAATGCCTCTTTGCCAACGCTCTCATTTTCGCCTTATTGCTTTTTGGATGCTCAATAAAAAGCTGTTAAAACTAACTCGCGCACCGCATCGGATCTGTCACTGAGCGATTGTGACCGTTGTCCACAATTTACCCATTACGAAACTTATGCTGCACTGCTTAAGGTGGTCCAAACGTTTGTATTCGTTGGCCAAACTACTGATCTCAGAGTTAAGTTGCCTAGGTTCAGTAGGGTTTAAGCGAGGTGGAAGCCGCTGAAAATTGTTGGATATTCATACCCCGAGTTGAACCCGGGTATATTGGCATGATAGCCATGTACACTACCATCACGCCACGGTGGCCCTGATTTAACCACAAATAGCAAAAAAATCAAATATCGAAAAGTTATTTGCCTTGTCCGATTTATAACAAGACTTTGGATATAATAAATTTTCCAGAAATATTTTGGAAGTTTCTGAATAATAATTTTCTTCAAAACCAACATGTAGTCTAATTCAGGGCACAGTAATACAGGTAGTGCCGGCAATCGTCTAATTTTATTCTTGTTTCATTCCGTTTGTAAGCAAATCTTTCGAGTTGCCTTTTAAAAACTCAAAATGACATTTAAGTTTAAAACTTCTCTGAACATTTTAACAAACAACTTTGACGTCATTATATACTACAAAAACAAATTGTACTTGTTGTAGACGATTCCACTACCTGAATTTTTGTTTTTTCCTAACTGTGTGAACAAAGCTTCAAATCTAATGGAGTTTGATGTTACTTTAAATATTAAAAAAAACAAAAGAAAAGCTAGACAATAGTTTACTTTTTGTACTTATGAGATAAGCTTATAAATGTGCCTGTCAACTAATTTCCAATAAGTCCTACCCAACGCATAATCTCACAATTTTTTACGTAAGTGATGTACGACCCTTGGTATATATTTTAAATTTAGTTTTAAACAGTCCAGATCGCTTAGTATACATCAGATATACAGAGATTCTACTGCTTAATTATAGAACTTTGGGAGAAAATATGAAGACGAATTCTCTGTTATAAAGAAGCCTATTTTTTAAAATACATACCTAAAAGTTTTGGTTTGTGATTGCAAAATTTATTAAAATTTCTTAACCGATTCTAAAAAATATGAACTTATATCCTATAAATTAGCACATAACAATCTGCGTTAGTCTTCTATTTTTACAGTGGCGCAATATGAAACCAGCTACCATCTATAACAAGTCTTTAAATTACGTTAAACTCATTTGATAATGTACTAGAAAGATCGTGAGCGGCTTCAGGATTAGTAACGTCCAGGTCGAAGCATCGACATGAGCACGAAGACACCGGGCACTCCGAATACTCTCTAAATTAAATAGAAATTGAAAAATAGATTGTTGCTAGACAAGGGAAGATTGAAAATAACTTACTTAAACCATTGCATAAGGTGTTCAGTATGACCTCCATGGCGACAAGTTTGACACCAAGAAAACCATTTGGAAAATGGTTTTGATTGCCAACCAAGACTTTCGTGCCCTCCTTCGCCGGCCGGCGCATTAAGCGTTGTACCCATATGCAATACGCAGAGGGAACAACGTGGCAGTGGTTTGCGACAACTTGGGCAGGATGACAGCTAGAAAATATACGAGACATGGTTATTAACAGGTATTTCGAATAAAATTCTTTTGCCTATCGTCTATACCTTGTTGATATTTGAAGAAACATTACGCATGCGCGCATCTTCCTGTAAAGCATTCGATACAGACTTGCCGCAAAAATTACACGACAAGTACACCGTTCGGGCGCTGCGCACGGGTGAACGCAAGTTTGCTATTTTGATTTCCAGTTCAGCACGTTTCTCCCAAAAGCCAAAGCCCCACGAATTAAGGCAGTCCATGTAACTGCAATTCGCTATGTTTTGTATTCAATCTAAACCCAGTCATTTTTATTACATACCTCGTAATCCAATATTGTACCCGAACATCGTTAAACATATCACGATGGAAGTAATTAATGGCAATCAGAGCCACCGTTTGTATGTCAAACTTGGAATCCATATAGGCCTGCAATATATTGATGCCATCCGGCGATTCTCCTGTAAGCAATAACCCATTCAAATCTCCTCTTTCCACCGATTTTTGTATTTGCAATTTTACATATTCTGCAAGTTTCGACTCGGACAAATACTTGCAAGCAAATGCCACACGATCCGCAAGGGATATGCCTTCCTCCATCTGTTCAAAGTAAATTGATTAATTGATAATGAGCTGCTTTGGCACAGTGTTTATTTACCAAGACCGAGTCGAAATTTTCGTTATCGGCTATCAAAAATGAAAATATAGCCCTCAAATGGGCATCCTGTATTTGCATATTCGCAAGGGAACGTTGATTGCGCCAGGCGGCAATTGTGCGATCCGCATTGAAACTTGACAGAGCTATAGCTGCTATGCGAAACATGCTAGGGTCTTTGGACTGATCTACGGCCTTGGATAAAATGTCGCAAGCTGAGAGGATTTTCAAATGGAACACATAAATCATGGCGGCACGACTAAATTCCTACAGGAAAAATGTATATAAAAGCATTATAAAAAGGGAAAGACAAGGAAGCCTACCTTATTTTCACATAAAGTGTTAATAAATCGCTCCAAGTCCTGTTCGAAAGTCCAACCACATAACTTTATAGCTGTATCACGCTGGTCGCTTCTACAAAGAAACAAATACAACGCACGATAGGTATACAGAAATACATACTAGTTTGGAGAAGCGAATACGGGTTCATATTTGAAGCATTCCTTATTCACATACCTATAACACACTAAATTACTTGAGTTGTTTATAAAGTCTGGCCACTGTAAGACATGTGACTCAATTCTTGACGTATTCATGAAGGCCTCCGAAGTGTGACTTAGTCCGATGCCCAATACAGTCTTTAGTCCAATCAACTTTTCATCGTTGCGATACAAATTTGCCAAACTAAACCACACATTTATCAGGTAGGGCGTCAAATGAAATTCGCCACTTAAACGTTTACCATCCATTTTGAGGCCATAATCACTCAAAGCCCGTTCTCTGGTTTCATCGACCAAGTCCTCCTCCAGAAGATTATGATCGACCACTTGGAAATTCAACGAAGAATTAGCATTGGCCAATTCCGATGAACTAGTGTGACTAGTTTGGCTGCTATGGACTGGAGTGTTGGGCGCTGACAGAGGGCGTTGCAACAAGAGTGGCAACTTTTTGTGATTACTGTAGGCCGTGAGTATGGACAGCGGCAGGCGGAAGTCCATGATACTGCCAGTCTCGGAAAGCAAGAGGGCTCTCTCAAAGTCCATGTTGTGCCAAGATAAGGCAGTCAGAGTATAACCTTTATGTGATGCATGATATTTCGTATGGAACGGTAGTAACTGCTTCTTAACGCTGTACACTTCACGACTTTTCTCCACGTCCACAGAACGTATATCGTACAGCGTAATGTAGGGAGATTCACGTTGAAGGGACGAAAGTAGACTCGACCTAGTTGGACACCAGCTTAAGTGTAAATGATTTTTGGCTGACTGAATCTGTTTTAGCGGTCTATCTATGGCACGCAGATCCCACAGCATAATCACAGAATCAAAGAAACTGCAAAGGTAGTTACCGTTTGGTGCCACTCCCAAACCATAAACGGTTTTAGTTTGTATGGACTGGCAGCTTACAGTGTTTTCTGTACAGAATAAAACAAAAGAGCTAATACATGAAAAAAACAAACATTTTTTTAGTACTTACGTCTTAAGTCGAAAAGTTTAATTTGCTTTTGGTTCATGCCGGCTATAAGAATGTGATGATTTTTATCCCAACATAAAGAATGCGCAGACTCGGAGACACCCAAGAAATTGGAACCTTGATAGAATATAAATAACAATAATTATTATCTTCTTTTCGATACATGATATTTATGCACTGTTTTTTGTTTAAGACTTCATATTGTCCTCGTATCAGCTGGCGACTTTAAGAGTAAGAGATTAATAGCTGAACCATATAAAATTTTTACTCAACCGCAATTTTGTGGCATAACTCCGATTTGCTTTTTATTATTAGTAAAACTTTTTATACGAACACAATCGAAAAAAAGATTCCATCGGAAGCCCATATTTCCTGAGTAACGGGCCCACAAAGCTTGAATGTATCATCTGGTATATCTTCGTTGTGTCTCATTTGATCGGAATGTAATCGGTGACGTTGAAAACCATATATAGAGGGCTAGTGTAATATTTAAATTTTTTTGGATCGAACTTTTCGGGAAAAAGGTTGATTATTTCGAAATATAAACGATATTATAGCATGTGTTGCATATTGTAGCGTTTTAGCTAAGCTTTTATGCTTTAAGTCATAGTATACCTAATTAATAATATTTTCGTTAGTTTGACTATAATATGGACTGGAATCTACGAAGATGACAGGTTTTGGTATTTGGACGGATTTTAATTAAAAGACTTTCATAACATTAGTCTTAAATTTAAGTGAAAGATTTTCATAACATTAGTCTTAAATTTTAATTCATAAACTTACCGCTCTCTTTAGGTAGACCCCTCTCTATATCCCAAACTGTTATACAGGAATCGGAACGATAGCGGTCATGACCAATTGCCAACATATTGGGTTCAGTTTCTTTCCATGCCAAACATAGACACATTCTTTGTTGACGTGGAGCTAAAATGCAAAACATGCGTCAATGCTTACGCTTTAAGAAGAACATACTCAAGCACTTACTGTACTCCCAACTATTGTCCACGGCTTCGTGAAAGTTGCATATGCCAATTTTGCCATCGCCCAGACCTACAGCTATAATAGGACGATGTTTGTGAAATGAAGGCTGCACGCATCGGGCGTACTGATATCGGTTCTCAATGGCCAAAAAATTTGCCGATATGTTTGGGAGGCGAGCTGGAATTAGGGAAACATTAATCAGGACCAATATTCTTCCCGACCAAATCGTTATCTTACCCTTCACTCCATCTTCTCCTTTAGTGCGCAGCACTTCATACAAATTGATTTCCTGGCCCCAGGTCACGAATTTATCCGGAATATTTGGAAACCAACTCAAGCCATGAATGTTGCCACTCATTTCTCCAGTTAATTATATTTCTACAAATAATTCAATTCCACTTTTACGGCTGGCTAATCTTCAAGTTCGCTTCTTATCAAAATAAAATGTAAACAGACCACACAAATAAAACGTAAACAGCTGTTTTAAAATCATTTGGTACTGAACACAACCAGGTACTTAAATGAGATACAAATTCAGTACTGAAACTACTAAATTTACATCTCTGTGCCAGGTCGACACTACCGGCTTTACCCAACCTAAATATGAATATGTCGTGCGCCGATTAAAAAAAAATATGGTGCGAACAGCTGATTAATTTTTTCATTTTGGAATATTTTGACAGCATCTTAATTGTCCCTCATTGTTGACATTCATATTGTTGTTTACATCGTAATTGCCAACAGAAAGAAATACTTATTGAAAAACATTTTTGTTGCAATTAGAATTGTTAGCCCAGTTCGTCTATAAGGGAATTGCTTCGATATTTAGGTGAAAGAAGCGCGCCATTGAAACCAGATGCGTCCAAAGAGAACGGGGGATCAGCTTGCTTAAATTGTTGTTTGGGATGCCGACAATATTGATACTGTGTCAATGTTTTCGCCACATTTAATCAATACTGATAAGTCGATAATTCCACAGAAAGGTCAACCAAGACGCAAAAAATAAAAGTCCTTAAAAACACTTTCATATGGAAACAATCAAATTTAACTAATGTAAATTTTACATTAATTCATGACAAATGTTCGAATGCAATGTCGCGTAAGTGCACCTTTTCTTATTTGGATATTTTTTTTGAACGCATTGTTTTTATAAAATTTCATAAATCTTTCTGAGAGACCAGAGTCAAAAAGGAATGCATAAGAAAATATGCGGCTGCAAAAACCTATGAGTTTGATTTGCATTATCGCATATTTCGGTGTTACCTGCGACATTGTAAAAAACATTTCATAATAGTGCGTGGAAAGTACATGCGGTAAGATGATCAAAAATATAGTACAAACAGAGGTTTTCCATACAATAACAATAAAACAAACTTTGTTCAAAAATGAGGAGATTTGTCATCGTAGTAGTTATATACGGTTTTTATGCATTCTTAGAGTCTATAAATCGGGGTCAATCATTTTACATCTGAATGGGTGGTTTTTAACGCTAAAACCGGAATGTTGGTTAATGCCGATGCTTTACTAAATAAATAACCCGACTGTGTTAGAATTTTGAAAAACACCCAAACTGTCGGTTTTCCCCGATTTTTTGAATACTGTAATCATGACACACCCTGTTATATAAAAACATATAATTTTTTTGTTAGTTAAACCAAAGAGTATATATATTAAAAGAGAATTCGTTAACTCCGAATCTTAACTGTTCGAATGACGAGCTAGATAGGGGATTACTTGGGCATTGTTTTTGAGGGAAATTATATTTGGTTGGCAGGCATTATTCTATGAAAAATTCCCATTTTTGAAAAATTGTATTTGAGAGCGAAACTTGAAATCAACCAAAAAAGAAAAAATATTTATGAATGAAATCAAGCAAAAAAGAAAAACAATTATGAATGGTTGGTGAGAAAGTGGGTGGGTGGGCGAGACGATGGCCATAAAGAACCACAGTAACAACCATTACCAAAACGTATGAAATAAATTGTGAAGCACCAGGCGCACAGGAAAAATCACACGGCATTCGATCGCCTGGTTTGCTTTTTAATTTGCTTCATTGTTTGAATGTACAATCGTACGTACATACATATGAAAAAAAGAAAGCCAATAGAAGCCGTAAACGGTATGTATGTACGTACGTATGTGTGCTGTTGTACAAGTAGTGGCTGCGCAAGGAAATTGCTCTGCTCGCACACACCAACACAAAGGGGTGTGTGTGCGCAGAGGAATGTGACACTCGTACACAAGGACAGAAAATCTGTTGACAGAGAAAAAAGTTTGAATATTCGTACATGCGAGTATGTTTATTTTGTTTTCGATTTGGTTTGTTTATTTTATGCGAGCCTGGTATTTTGATTTCTTCACAACATGAGGAAAGCGGTCTTTTGGGGCCTTTACCGACAAAAACACGCCATCCCCTACATACCCCCATTCCCTCTACCCTCCAGCAATATGAAAATCGTCATTAAATGGCATTTAACCCCCCATCAACCCCAACTATTTCTACACACAAAGGAAGTTTTTTGTTTGTATGTATGTATAAGTATGTATGTATGCTTACAAAAAACTTTTTTAAAATTTCAATTTATTTCAAACAATAACACAAACTCTTATTGAGATGTATGTATGTATTCAATAACATGTGACCCCTCCCCCAGCTCCCCACCCCTCACATCTATCAATCAATACAATTTTTGTACTTTTGGTTGAAACTGAATTTTGGCAACATGGAATTTCTGAAATCAATTTCAAGAAAGTTACAATTTTCCAATTTTGGCTTTTTTCCAACTCCTCTTACTCATCACCCCTCTCCTCTATCAATCAAGAATATTTTTTCAGTCTTTGAACTTTTTGTGGAAATTTGAAATTTGCCAAAGAAAATTTCTAGAAATTTGCAAATTGAATGAAAGTAACATCTTTTTTTGCTTTGCGCCTGGTAATTTGAATTTCTTATGTCTTTGCACAAACGTTTTTTTCATTTACCAAGACAGAAAGAAAGAAAAATGAAACAAATTTTGTGGAAGTTTCTAGATTTCAACAAAACAACAACAACCTCATTTCCCTCCCCCAACTCCTCACCCCTTAGCTCTATCAATTAAGGTACATTTTTCATTATTTGTGAAAATTTGAAATTTGGCAACAACGAAGTTTCTGAAACCAATTTCTTAAAATTTATAAATTATCAATTTTTCATTTTAGAAATTACTACGTTGCCAAATTTCCACAAATAAATCTAATATTGAAAAATTTTAAGTTAATAGTGATGAGGTGAGGTGTGGGGGGGAGAGGTTGTTGAACCCATACAAAATGCTGTTGTGAATGAATTCATTCATAATATATGTATGTATGTAGGATTATCGGGGAGGAAAAAGAAAAAAACCAAAATTGGAAAATTGTAACTTTCTTGAAATTGATTTCAGAAATTCCATGTTGCCAAAATTCAGTTTCAACCAAAAGTACAAAAATTGTATTGATTGATAGATGTGAGGGGTGGGGAGCTGGGGGAGGGGTCACATGTTATTGAATACATACATACATCTCAATAAGAGTTTGTGTTATTGTTGTTGTTTAAAATAAATTGAAATTTTAAAAAAGTTTTTTGTAAGCATACATACATACTTATACATACATACAAACAAAAAACTTCCTTTGTGTGTAGAAATAGTTGGGGTTGATGGGGGGTTAAATGCCATTTAATGACGATTTTCATATTGCTGGAGGGTAGAGGGCATGGCGTGTTTTTTCGGTAAAGGCCCCAAAAGACCGCTATCCTCATGTTGTGAAGAAATCAAAATACCAGGCTCGCATAAAATAAACAAACCAAATCGAAAACAAAATAAACATACTCGCATGTACGAATATTCAAACTTTTTTTCTCTGTCAACAGATTTCCTTTTTGTACGAGTGTCACATTCCTCTGCGCACACACACACGCCTTTGTGTTGGTGTGTGCGAGCAGAGCAATTTTCTTGCGCAGCCACTACTTGTACAACAGCACACATACGTACGTACATACATACCGTTTACGGCTTCTATTGGCTTTCTTTTTTTTCATATGTATGTACGTACGATTGCACATTCAAACAATGAAGCAAATTAAAAAGCAAACCAGGCGACCGAGTGCCGTGTGATTTTTCCTGTGCGCCTGGTGCTTCACAATTTATTTCATACGTTTTGGTAATGGTTGTTGTTGTGGTTCTTTATAGCAAGCAATCGTCTCGCCCACCCACCCACTTTCTCACCAACCATTCATAATTGTTTTTCTTTTTTGCTTGATTTCATTCATAAATATTTTTTCTTTTTTGGTTGATTTCAAGTTTCGCTCTCAAATACAATTTTTCAAAAATGGGACTTTTTCATAGAATAATGCCCGCCAACCAAATATAATTTCCCTCAAAAACAATGCCCAAGTAATCCCCTATCTAGCTCGTCATTCGAACAGTTAAGATTCGGAGTTAACGAATTCTCTTTTAATATATATACACTTTGGTGGTAGCTGCGGTGCAATCTCATGGTCAGCGGTAGATGGCTCTGAAGGTAAATTAAAAATTGCTGAATAAGATAAAGTACACCTATGCAGCCGTAGATGGCGCTATATAAGAACAGAGACTGCTACGATATGTGGTATGTGCTAATAGAGGGCAGGGCAAGAATGAAATAGTGGTGGATTATTTAAAGAGGTGGTTACTTTTTGAAAATATAAGGAGCAGGAAATACAAGAGATAAATTACTTTATAAGATGTATTTTATATATGATATTCTACATTAGTGGTTCCAATAATGTATTAGGAAATATACAAGGCGAAGAACTTTGCCAGCATTCAAATATCAATCCACATTAAGCTGGAAAATTACTTATGCTTAAATTGTTTTTAATAAATGAGAACAATTGCAGTTTATAGTCTTAGTTATCAAGGCCTTAACAAAAACACGACTAATTACATCGGCATGCTGGCAGGCACTCAACTCTGAAATAATAATTATCACCCTGTGTTACGGGTGTATTATAAAAAGTTATACCGATCGACTTATTTTCTGAGTTGATTAAGTCTATCTACTCTTGTAATCCAAGTACAAGCCCCAAATTTGAGCCAATCTCGGCGAAACTTTGTGCGGTTTCCGGCTAATGACGGTTGCTATTGGAAAAAATCGGTCTATGTTTTGATAAAGCCCCCAAAAGGTTAGGTTAGACCCCAAACCGGGGTCCACATAACAGCGGCAAATTTCATCAGATATAATGAAATTTTAGTTGTGGTGTTAGTTTGTACACAGAATGAACGCGGTTAAAAATTAACCAGATCGGTGCCTGCTTTCATACAGCCACCATACAAATTAACCTCCCGATCTACCTAACAGTAGAAAATGTTATCAGTTTCAATTACATTTTGTGTGTGCTTTTATTTTTTATATAAGTACAGTCGGTCCATGTTTTAATTAAGCCCCCACACAAATGTACTTCCCGATTTGTGGTCTTACTAATAAAAACCAAACAATTTTAAAACCGTGACATAGTTAAAGGTCCAAAAAATGGTCCAACAAATATTTTACTCTCCTTATATAAGTACAATTATGTTAGGCGTATAAACTTTTATAAGCGTAATAAATAATTTTACATTGGCATCCAAAAATTTTCTTTATAAAAATTATTTAGTAATGCAAATCGTTTAAGTCCGCCTAATTTCGGTTAAGCTCTCCAATCGCTTGTTCTTTAACAGTTTTTTTAATCTTTGCATTGTACTTTCCTAAAATTCTGATTTTGTTGGTCTAACCAAAATACAATAAGTACGATTATATAAAACTCTTTCAGGGTGTTGAAAGCCGATGTTAAATTATAGCTTTAGCAGCTTTAAGGCGGGTTATTGCGAAATAAGGCGGGTAAACACGAAATACTTTGCACAACTTGCAGCAAATAGGTAAAGTCTACATAGTGCTTAGTCTTATTGCAAACTTATAATCACTTTTTAAATGAATTTCAAAATGTGTATATCGAAATATTTGATGTTAATAAGCCTGATTTTTGATCTTTGCCAGAAGATTGGGAAATATACCCAGATTATATTTACATATCGTATCGAATTTCGGTTGACTTGCCGAAATAATAACATGCATGGAAGCAAATGGTCTACATTTATCAAATTCTACAAATTTGTCTAAAGAAACTGAAAATTTGGTTTATAACACTAGACTTGGGTTAAAAAAATTAAAGCAATTGTAAATATAAACCCAGATATTAGTACTATTTTAAAAGACAACAATATTTTAAATGTCGGCTCTGAAAATGTGTCAGAAATTAAACCCATATTAAATGTAAATATTACTAAAAATATATTCGCACCACTGTCATCATGCGATGTTGAGAGGAGCTTTTCGACTCACAAGATGGTTTTGATAAATTAGACTGGATAGCGAAACCGCAATAGTAAAGTCATTTCTTAAAATAAATCAAAAAAAGTAGTCAAATCAATTTTTTGTAGCCATTTTGGTACATAGCCTTGATAACTATCAAGTATAAGCCTCTATCCAGAATTTTTTGATTTTTAAATTAAGGTATTTCTGCACATTTTTGGCAAACGCATTTTATGCAAAAAAATAAAAGCATATGTATGTGACAGCGCATAGAGAAAGGGACCTAAGGGAAAAAAAAATCAATTTTCACTTTTTTTTATGTGGACAACATCTGAGCATCGAATGAGACCGATCCCATGTCCCAAAAGTGTTCCCTCCCAGAGATATGCGCGTTTTATGAAAGTGATGGTACACCAAAGATACACGTATTTAAATCTTTAAAATGGATCTCCTGGATGTCGTAGTTGGAGGGAAATACATTTGCCGAAAGTCGATTCCACATACGGACAGTAAGGGCAAAAAACGAATTCGATCTGTAGTGTATAGTGCGGTCATCCGGCCAATCGATAACAACCGAGTGCGAATTCTGGAAAGTCGCGTATTCCTGCCGAACATCCTAACGTCAGGAACTAGTCGACGGAAGTCCACACACCATGAAAGAAACGATAGAACAGCGACACACATCCCGCATTTCGACGATACTCGAGAGAGAGACGATTGAGTTGGATACCCCACCTATCAGCACCATCGCCCTCCTTTGAACACGGTCAAGTAGCTCCAAGGAGGATTTCGCAGCAGCTGTCCATATATGGAAGTTGTATTCCTTTTAGACCTGATGTAAGTTTTATAGACATTGAAGAGATCAGAAGGAGTGGAATATTTCTTACACCGCTTTAGAAAGCCGGTCAAGTGTCTTATCCATAAAACGCCTCCTGTCTTCAATATCTTGAAGATTTGGCCTACAAAACGCCTTCTGTCTTCAATATCTTGAAGATTTGGCCTACAGAGGTTGCTGTCTTCCGGGAAGGAGTAGATTGGATTCCCAGTCTGACCCAACAGATCATAATGGAAATAAGAAATAAAGAGGGAGAAAGGACAGAGCCTTATGGTACACCTGTGATTAGCCTATTTTTGTTGGATGAGAACCCATCTACAACTCATATAGTGCGATATCCAAGAAGCTCGATATTAAACGAGCGAAAGAATATCCGACACCGAATGCGATCAGATTTGATAAGCGTGAACCGTGCCAGATTATATAAAGGGTTAGATATATATACTCGTAGAGCCACAACCTTGCTCTCACCAAACTAGTGGATAGACCGACTACATCGGGTTTCCCGTAGAGTGAAGCCATACTGTAAATCACTAAGCAGTTTGTTGGACTCTATATACATAGGAAGATGGTGCTTACCAATGCTCTACATTACCTTAGAGAGCGCAGAACAAATCGCGATGGGCAGATAATTCGCAGTATTATTGGCTTCACCCTTTTTGGGGATTGGATGGACGTTCGCAAACACCCAACACGCTGGGAAGACTCATGCACGATAAGCAAGGTTGATAAGGTTGCGTAATGGACGGGCTAGCGTCTACATAGGACAAGTGCCGAAATACTAATTGGACCCGGGTACTTATTTACATCTAGATTCGCAAGAACCCATTTAACCCGACGTATTGGAAAAAAATATCTAAGGCATGGAACTAGAAACGATTTCGACCACGGAGAGTGGTAATTGCTTTAAAAAAGAATTTCCTGCAAACATTCCATCAATATGATGGCTTTATCAACCGGGTCAGTGAATTCCTGATCGTCTTTAACAAGAGTGGGAATATATGCTGAACTATCCATTACTCTTCTTACAGAGGACCGAACGCTCTTACTTCCCCTTGGGGAAGCATGAACCTTTGTACGTAGACGTTGTTTGTGCAGAATTTTTTTTAGCCTAAGCACTCTGGCACACTAATTTCTTGCCTGCTACCGCAGCACTTCAGTATTGGCGTTTTTGTTCAGACGTCAATTTCTGAAACCTCCTCTTTAGATCTGGCAGCATCACTGCATGCCTGGTTAAACCAACTGTTTCAGGCTGATTTAGCCGACATAACTTTATTAGGAATAAATTTCTTCATTCCCACTAAAATTTTATTTTCGATCATTTCAGGCGCAGCATCTATCCAGTATCTATCGGCATCCAGAATCAAAGTTAGCAATAAAAATGCTGGAAAAATTGGCGAGCTTAGCCCAACGTGCCTGTCGTAGATAAAAACTGTCCGCCTTGGGCTGGTATCGGAGCGGCGCGAGGAGCGGAATAAGAAAAGGATGCAACACAAATATTGTTTTTTGCTTCTATGCATTACGCTTCAGCACACAATTCATTTAAAAATTCATTAATTTCATTTGAAAAAAATAAATTCCCAAAATATTGTTTGTTTACATTTATTTTTTTCAGTTTTTTCAGTCAAAAACTTTCAAGTTTCAAAATTATATTGCCTCCTTTTTATCGTTCACCATATTCATCAGATTGCGCTGACAACTGATATTGAAAAAAATCCATATGCGAGTTCACAAAGTGGATTTTTAAAGGAGATCGGCATTTGCCAAGATCATTTGGTATAACGTCTTTAATGTTTTTCTATGCAGTCAGTTCGTTTGGGTAAGAGAGTAAGACCAAATTCAGCATTTTTCATGAGCTTACGTATATCAGGCCTAACAAAGTCCCATGTTGAATTAAAAACAAAAGAAACGCCAATATAAAACTTATTATGTATACCTTCTTTAATCTTTGCTTCACTAAGTTTCGGAAAAAGTGACTTCAAAAAATCTAATGCTGACTATAGTTTTTACAAAGTTCTTAACCACATCAAGTTTTATTTGTAGTGGTGGGAGAAGTTTTTGTTCTGTTTGGTGCTGCAGAACAGCCTGCATTCCGGAGAGAAAGGGCTACTTTTAAATCGCAACAAGCACGCCATTTACGCTCCTCGTATTTCACTACGTCCAATATAAATTTTATAGAATCATAGGACTCATTCATGTTGACACCATCTGCAATTAGAATTGGGAGTTTGAGTTGTCACAAAATAGAAGTACAGCTTTAAGGCTTTCCTGTGAAGAGTCAATAAAAATCAGTTTTGCCGTTTTGGTCGGTTTCAACCAAATGTGGTCGGAAAGAGTGAAAAATCTCTTGTTTGGTTGTTTTTTTTGGGCATTTTCGCCTCTTATTATTAAATGTTAAACCTCCACAAATAAGACTACAAATATTACAATGATGGCATTAACCAAAAAATAAATAAATAGTAAAACCGCAACACTCGAGCCAAAAAAAGTCCCTATACGAGTATTTTTGTCGAATGTGAATATTGAATTAAATAAAAAATTGGTTTTTGTGAATTTATAAAATGTTGCGAAAAATGCGCATATGCATATTATTCGCATTCTCTCCTAGACAATACACATATGGAGTCAGCTTTAGCTTAGCAATTTGATAGCTTATCCTTATGAATGGGTGATTGCCACAGTTCGCCAGAAATGTCTATGACAACCCGATCTCATTCGTTTTCATCAACAGACCGTCCAACTTCAAAATCTTCGAACGAAGTACGTACAGATATCAGTCTAAAGAAGATTGATTGGGATGCCTGGGAAGCCACCTTTCGCTTTAGTGGTCCAACCATCTCCTTAGATGATCTAATTGCTCAAAAGAAATTTCGGACCACCATCAAGGAATCAGCAGCTCGCCTTATTCCTGCTTTTGGAATACCCGAGATACGACCGGATTTCCCAGCAGGGGCAGCGGGACTCGCAGATGACGGTAATGTCATCAACGGCTCAGCATACTGACCCTGGTATTAAAGAACTAAACTCAAGAGATAAGTTGTAAGCGCAACAAATTGATTGATCAACAGTACAACTTCGAGTTCCGGATTTGATAAACTGTGGACAACGGTCCAATCGCTCTTAAATCTGGAAGAAAGAATGCTCGAATAACCTCACATTTGGTGAAAGATCCAAATCTGAACACGAGTTATGTAAACCGGCTATGTATTGGGTAAGCGTAAGGGCGAAAAGAAGAGTATTGCGTCGTATTCGCGCTAGGTCAAGGCGGAATCTTTATTTTGATGTTATATGTTTTAGATACCCCTTCAGTAGAGTAAATGACCAAAGTGAGCAATTTGTCGTCAGCCGCTCATGTAGAACCCGATGCCTGGAATATGGTCAGAGTGATACCTTCTATGAAGTCAGGCAAAGACGCGAGCACTCCGATCTCCTTGCTTTCGCCAGTAGATTGGATGTTTGAAGCACTGTTCCTCCCCAGCCTGATCGAACACCTTCCACGCTGATCATCAGCATGGGTTCCGCAATCAGCACAGCACAACAACTGCTTTTCACGCCAGCACCACACGTATAAGTCGTGACCTAAACCAGAAGAAGCCAAATGAAAGGACGGTCCCCGTGGCACTTGACCTCACTTAGGCAGTCGACACAGTCAATCATGCCACTTTAATTGGGGACATCACAAATACGTCCCTCCCGCCTAGTTTTAAACATTGGATCGTTAACTGTTTGCATAGGCGCCAGTCGTATAGCTATTTTAGAGACAGGAAGTCGAAGTTTCGTAGAGTTAAAAGGGAAGTTCCTCAGAATGGGGTGATGTCCCCGGCACTGTTGGACCACGAACTCTTTAACAATTCCTGCACTACCGGACGAAAATTGTATCCTATTCTGACGACAGCCATAATGTGAAAGTCGATAACGTCGAAATTCCGACCACCAGCTGACCTAAAATCCTTGGGGTCACGTTAGACAGCCTTGATAAGTGGATAAGCCATGTGATAAACTGAAAAGAAGGAACAAGGAAGGACCTCGACCGATTTCCTAAAAAGCTAACCCTGAAGCGCTTTTGTTGTCGGAAAGCCTGAGTATGACGCTGTGGAAGAATATTTAGACCTGTCAAAATACCGTCATTAGAACATCAACAGGGTGTCACCTTTCGGCATCAAGGAACATCTATTGAAGTACAACAAGGTCCTTACCATGCGCTAGACACAATTTCTTGTTGTCTAGGCTGGATCAGGCAACGTTCCAAAGTCAGGCAACGTGCTGCACCGCTTGAAGTGTTCGGCCAAGTATACCTAGCGTTTCCTTGCCATTCGTCTTTTGACCATAGTTGGGGAAGCCCGAAGTTGAACACTACAAGAGTCATGTCTGTTGAAATAAGAATGAGGGCATTCCCTGCAGGTGTGATGATATAATTCTTGCGATCCATATGTACGAGATGTTATATCGCTGTCGAATAATTTTTATGCTGATTAAAAAAGGGAATTTCTTAGTAGCCACTCAATATTGTCGGGGTACATTTATTTAAGACATTGATACCACCTCTCATGCCACTGCTTGGGCGGAAGTTATGTCGAGGTGAATTCCAGCAACAGCAACACAAGCATTTCAAACACCACGTGCGGACGTGTGTGTAAATCACAAACGTCCAGTGCGGGGACAAGGCCGGGAGTAACATGTGCGTGCGTGCGTGGTAGTGTAGATCATGGCCAGAATAGACAAAGGACAGGACATTTCAACACTAATTGATGACATCAATCCATTGATGTTATTTTCAGCCTGTTGTGCAAAGATTTCGCCATCACCACACAGAGGCAGGCAGGCAGACAGACAGACAAACAGACACATAAATCCTTTATTTGTTTTGACATTCAAGATGATGATGACATAGCAGGGGGAATCCACGACTACAGCAGCCCCAGAACAGAATACATTGCAATTTGCCTTGGACGGGGGGTTGTGATATGTCCGCACACATACACTCATATCCACAGGTAGGCCGACAGAGGCCTAAATAGACAGACGTGCCCGTAAGTATGTTGGACATAACAATAATTCAAATATTGGATGTTGGTCGGTTTCGAGTGGGTTTGATTTGATTTGACTTTTAATGCCATTTTGGGTGGACAAGAAGACTGGGAAATTGACAAAATGTAATAATACTAGACTTTCGATTAATCCACTACTAGACGGACATGCAATTTTACAGGGTGGATTAAAAAGTTTCTGTACGCTGATGCTAAGCTAATATTCATGCCTCTGATATTTTTTCAAGCGTTTGGAGGTAAAAATAGGTCCAAGGGCCAAGATGGTATTTTGCCCTGTCCTGTGCTTTTGATGTCGGTTATACCTTTGCTCGATTCATACAGAGCTTCCTAAGAGATCGTACTGTGCGATTTGTTGTAGATGGGTTCTGTTCCAGCGAACACAGGCGAATTTTTCAAACTCATCTAAGATCAATACGTACAAAGCAGCTGTGAAATGACAAGAAAGCCGCACCCGACGTCATTTAATTTGCATGCTCTTGCCACACTGGATTCCATCACCACAGCCGCAGTAATCTGTTTCCTCTTACTTCCACCTTTTGAAAGTTTCATTCATCGTCAAATGCGTTACGCTTAAGTCACTTGCAGGCCGTAATTGGTCGTCTTTAAATCATCCAGGCGACAATTAAAGTTTGTTTCTTGTTTACAACTCCAGCCGAAATTAACATGTGCCGTTAT
Organism: Hydrotaea diabolus; assembly: GCA_963513945.1. Taxonomy (NCBI): domain Eukaryota; kingdom Metazoa; phylum Arthropoda; class Insecta; order Diptera; family Muscidae; genus Hydrotaea; species Hydrotaea diabolus. The sequence continues at coordinate 111,000,262 of OY740717.1, forward strand.
GGATATATTAAACAAATTTATGCACTTCTGCCAAAGTCGCAGTGACCGCGAAATAAAACTAGAATCAAAACTAACTTCCTATTTGTAGTTACACAAATGTGACTTCTTGAAGTTAACTCCGGGGGTACAACTTTTCTATACGGAAGACACTTCTGCGATACAATAATGGTATCGCAGACGATGAGTTTTAACTTCCTAGCGTCACTTCTTAGTCACTTCCTCTATAGCAAGTGTTGTCAGGGTACTTGCCAGTGTCAAAAGTGTTTGCGTATTTGTAAAACAGCTGGAATGTACGTATTGAGTTTTTCGAAGTTGCACATGTTTTTGCACGTGTGGCCGCAGTATTGGGTACATTTATAAAATAATACGTTAAATGGCAATAGATGCGAAATGCATGTAAAACAATGTTTTCACTTGTCGGTTTTTTTGTTGTGAATCGAACCCAGAAACGAATAATTTGTACGGTTTTTGTGTCGGTTCGATTCTTTTACTCTAACTGCGGTTCGGTCAATAGACAAAAAGTATTATGGGTTGGTCCAGTCTATTATTTATGCAGATTTGTTCGTAGCAATGAAAACTATATTTTTCTATTAAAAAAATATGGACCCGATATTTATAACGTCGCCGGTAAATTTATTATAATAAAGTCTGGCTTGATACTCTGGTTACCAAAACCCTGAGTCTTTTTAATTCATTGTATCTTCTAAAATTTTAATTGTTGAACCGGTGCGGGCCGATTATTTCAGCGGCGCGCGTCAGTTTATTGGTCTTGGGCAGAGAAAGATATTAGGGATTTTCAAATTAAAACCCGGTCTTTTTCAAATTTTGAATTTTTGAAAAAAAAAGTTATTCTACAAAAACGCAAGCAACTTGTCATAAGCTTTTTAACCTGGCTTAACCATGTTGTGAATAAATTGTTCTTTTTTAAAAATTTCAAATGGTTAAAACTAAAACATTTAGCCCCGCATATCTAAAATATTTTTAATAAATACTTCTATTTGGTTCTTTGATAGCGACTTCAAATCATCGCCCTAACATCAAATCATCATATTAACATAGTTTTTAACGCATTTTTCTACCTCGGTCTGAGGACGAGGAAATATCAAAGTGTTGTTGCCGGTTTTCAGTTGAACCTCGTGATAGCACAAATAGTCCAACCAATAATAGTTCACATGGATAACCGAAGATTATAAATAGTGACGTCTTTTACATCAACCACGACCCCAACTCCCTACAGTTCGCTCTACTACGGAAGATGCAATTAGTGTCGTTCCTGGTGCAGGCAACTAATGTTTCGTCGCTGTTGTTGACGGGCTACAAAGAACCGCCCAATTAAACGATTTGATGGCATCGAGTCAACAGGAAACCCATGATGATGTCATCCCAACTAATACTCGCTATCAGTTGCACCAGAGTCAGGATATTACACACACCTATACACATTAGAGTACACTCAGAAAAAAACAAGTACAAACCCAGTAAACCAAATTTGCCGACAATGTCTGATATCAGACAATTCTGAACAATATCTGAACTCTATCGAGAATTCTTACCGAAATCGTTACAAATTCTGTTCGATTTGTCTGAGGATTTTTTATTTATTATGTTCAGAAATATCTGAACGAATTCGGCCCGAATTCTGTTAGACTTGTCTGTAGGATTTTTATTAATTTTTTGTTCAGATTTCTCTTTTCGAACTCGCAACGAATTCTGAACTATTAATCTGAGGTAGTCTGTTCGTTTAAAATTTTTGTTATTTGCTTTATATTTTACAGTTGTTGTTCTTGTGTTCAGACTTGTCGGAACTAATTCTGAACGAATTCTTAACTGTTTGTCTGAGGTATTTTTATATTTCAAATTCAAATTCTGAACGTTTGGTTAGCTTAGCTGTGCGAGGGATTTTTATTGTGTTCGGAGGAAAACTCTACTGCCGACAGTTCTCGTTAAATGCAAAACTGGTTGCCCTTAAGTGTAAAGCCACTTAACATAGTTACAGCACAATTTTTGCTTGCGAAACTGCAGACACCCCTGCTTGTAACTAAAAGTCTTTTCGAAGCTTTTTGAAAATGTTTTACAACTTTTTTTTGTAGAACAAAAATATTTGTTTCTTTTTGATTGTTTACATTCAGAACTTACCATGACATAAGCTCAGAATTCGTTCAGAATTCGGTTCGAAATGTCGGTAAAAACATCAGAATTTATTAAGACTTAATGCCAGATTTCTGACCAAAGTCGTTCAGAATTGGTTCAGAATTCGATACGAGAAATCGAAATTTCCTTTCGAATTTCCCAAGACTACAGTTCAGAATTCGGTCAGAAATCGGTTCGAAATGTCGGCAAAATCATCAGAATTTCTTCAGAGAAGTAGCTCAGAATTCGTGTCAACCTTCTCATATGTTTTTCGTTACAAAGTCGATAAGAATTCTGATCCGAAATCGGAACATTTTGCCGATTGTCGTACAGAATTCTGAACGAATTCTGAAGGTTTGGTTTGCTGGGTATGTACACAACACACTTTTACAAACATACATACTCGTATGTGGAGTATAAAACTTGTATACACTAATGACTCACAGCACTTACCTTCGATTTTCTCTTGAAGGATTCCAGGAACCCGATAGAGCCCGCTATGCTTCTCCATGACAAAAATCCGTAAAATTGAAAAGTTTTAGCGATTTTATAAAAAATATAGCCTTTTACAAATGCCTTTTGACAAATGATATTTTGTTTGCTTTTGTAAGATTCTGAACGAAAACAAAAAAAATCAACTCCTACTTCTGATTTTGTTTTTTTACAACATTGTCTAGCTGAAAATATTTTTGAGTTCATATTTTTGTACAAGGGCATATGAATAATTCCGTGTCTTTTCGAATATCAGGTTTTTTGTGCAAAAAAAATTATAATTTAAACATAATCTTCTTTTAGCTCAATACACTTAGTGCAACGGCTTTCCAATTTTTGTATCTCTTCCAAGAATAGGACTTTTCGTTGTCCATAAAAAAGGCATTAGTTTGATCAATAATTTCATCGTTGGAGCTGAATCTCTTTCCACTGAGCCATTTCGTTAGGTTTGGAAATAGGAAATAGTCACTGGTGCCTAAATATGGCGGATGAGGTACCAATTCGTAACCCAATTCATGCAATTTTGCCATTGAGACTGCACACGTGTGCACCCGTGCATTATTTTGATGAAAAATAAAATAATGACCATATGTTCGTTTTTTTTTAAATCCTAGTTAAATCGGCCCAATAAGTTGGCATAACATTCGCCGTTCATTGTTTTCCTTTTAGGGTAATCAGTGAGCCGACATAGTCACCTAGGCCTTCTTCGTAGCCGGTACACCCGGAGAAACCCATTGTTTAGACTGCTGCTTGGACTCCGGAGTGTTGTAATGGATCCATGTCTCATCCACAGTTACAAAACGGCGCAAAAACACATTCGAAATTCGGTAAAACAATCCTTTGAAGTTGTCACACGATTACGTTTATGGTCAATTGAGGGCAAACCCGGAAGACAGCTTTCTTAGACCCAACTGATCATGTAAAATCGAAACCACAATGACATATGAAATGCGTATGGCATCAGCAATCTCACGCACTTTTACTTTTCGATCGGCCAACACCAAATCGCGGATTTTTTGACATTTTGAGGTGAATTGGCCTCAATAGGCCAACGGAGTCATTTGTACTTGTGCGACCACAACGAAAGTCCGTAAATTACTTTTTACCATTAAAATCGGTGGTGCAGAGTCTCCATAGTATTTATCAAGCTTTTCCTTGGTTTGATTGACGGTGTTTGTCTGCAAAAAATAGTGTTTAATGTAGAGCTATCGATAGTTTTTTTTTGCACCAATGCCGATTGTTTTTAATGACTAACGATAGTATCGGTACAAATGTCATCACTTGTTAAATGTTGGGTCACTGTGAGTATTGGCAAGTAAAATATAAAGAATACAAAATAAAAATTATTGTCTATATTTTTTTTTCAAAACAGGTAAATCTAAAGTGAGGTTGACGGTTCTGCAAGTCATGCCAATGAGATGACAATTCTAAAAACCTTCGCCGCAAGATACTCGTATTTATGCATTCTACCAACTTCGAGGGAATCTAAAAGAATGTTCAGCAAAGCTGGCTCTATAATTTCTGACAGATGAACTTTCTTGAAATCCAAAAGTGTTGATATGCTTGTTTCTCATCAAAAATGCTTGGACTACTTAATAATATTAAAGCTAAGCAATAGATATTAAGAGCTGCCTTGAGATAAGACAGCAACAACAACAGAAATTGTAGCCAAAGTGCATGATATGGCATTAAATGATCGACGAATAAAAGTGCGTGAAATAGCTAACATCATGGGCATCTCAAATGATCGAGTCCATTTAATTTTGCATGAAGAACTACAGATGAAAAAGCTTTCTGCAAGATGGGTGCCGGACTTGTTAACAGTCGACCAAAAACGCATAAGAATGAACATTTCTCAAGCTTGTTTGAATAGTTTTCAGCTAAATTAAATGGATTTTAAGCGTCGTTTCATAACTGTTGATGAGACATAGATCCACCACTATACTCCAGAGACAAAAGAACAATCCAAACAATGGACTGAAGCTGGAGGAAGTGCCCCAAAGAAGGCAAAAACAATTCAATCGGCTGGTAAGGTTATGGCAACGGTTGTTTGGGACTTCAAAGGGATTTTATTGATTGACTATCTTCAAAAGGGTAAAACAATAAATTCAGAGTACTATTGCAACCTTTTAGGTCAATTAAATGTACAAATTCGAGAAAAACGTCCTGGCTTTTTTTTTCTTTTAATAATTTTTCATCAAGACAACGCACCAGCGCACAAGAGTGTTTTAACAATGGCTAAAATCAACGAATTAAAGAAAGAGTTGCATAACCTCCCACCTTATTCTCCTGATTTAGCTCCCAGTGACTTTTACCTGTTCCCAAATCTAAAAAAATTCCTTGCAGGCAGTTTACAGTTGTAAATCACTATTTTGAAGACCTTGAGGAAAACTATTTTAATCAAGGGATAGAATTGCTAGATAAGCGTTGGACTAAGTGTATTGAAGTTTCAGGACATTATATTGAAAAATAAAAATATTTTTGAAAAACTAACTATTCTCTTTCATTGATAGGCTAAGATCTTTCCGAACCGCCCTCGTACAAGACTGATAGCAAAAACACAATAAGTAAGTCATTTACTTACAAAAAGAAGCTATTTATTATATATATGTACAACGAAAAAGTGCAACAGCTCTTGACTCTATAAAAAATTTTGTAAAAATAATGTGTGTACCCGTTTTGGTATTTAGCCTCGATTGACATTATGGATAGTGGCATAAATAAAATTTCTAAACTGACAACAATTTTGAGAACTTAAAAAAGTACTGCTCTGTCTTTATAAATACTGCTCTGCCTTTGAAAAGATACATAATTAAAAAACTGTTTTGTTGCTTCTAAAGCATATTTGTAAATTAACCCATTAGGTAGAAAAACATTAACAAATACGAGTAGTTTCTTCCATCGCCTCTTTTTTAAAAGATTATGGTTTTCTTAAAGTGTTCACCATTAAAGTACATGTTTACGATTTTAATCTTGCATTAATGGTACGTGGGTTAAAAGCGGACTATACACCATTAATGAAATCTTGAGAATCGGTAACTCTTCATTTTAACGTGTACAGTTTACAAAAAAATGGATTTTGTAAAAAACTCATGTTAAAGAAGCAACAAACTACTCGTATTTTATTTACCTTATCTTAATGGCAGAGCAATACTTTTTTCAAATTTAAAGTTCCGCTCTATCGATTTTGAGTCTGTTCAGTTTTTTTCTTCAAAATTCCGTAAATATAATTTGTTTTACTATAGTAAACTGTAACAAAAAATATATTTTTCTGCTGAGTACTATCAGGCATTTCCTTTATGTTTAAGTATGTACAGAATTTGTAACGTTTGTAAACAAATGAATTACGTTTTGCCTTTTGCTAATACTCTAAGGCACTGAGACTTCATCAAATCATAGCAAGCTGTTTTTCCGACGACTGTATTTGGACCATTCACTGATCTCATGAATTCACTAAGTCATTACAATAAGCGTTTTGTTTTTCCTTTTTGATATACTTGAATTAATTTTCAATTTGTAAAACAACTTTGTATACGGTCTTTCTTAAAAAAAGTGAGTTTTTGTAGAATAATTACAAACATACGCAACTTAACCGATAGTATCGATAGTGTTCTCAAAATCAAAACTATCGAATTGGTCGACTATCGATAGAAATTCACTTTTTCCATTTTTAACAAAAACCCCGAGGTTGTATGTTTTGAACAGCTGTTAAACACAAACATAATGACGGAACTCTCTCAAAATTTTACAGTAGTCTATTAACATATGGTACTTGATAGGAGCCGTGTTGCATTTCATATAACTATCATAATATAACTATCACTGAATTATTGATATGTCCACGTACTTTAAATAAAGAAAATGATTGCAATTAAAAAACGAGTTGTATGTAATGATAGTTTAAAGTGAATTGAAATTATAATACCAATTTCAATGACCCAAAGAAATGTTTTGATCTTGATTTTATTTTGGCTTTTACTCAAATTAAGGAAAAATATTATTGATTATAATAGGCTTGAACTAAACTGGCTTTCCTATTTCCTTACTCTAACTAAATATGAAATAAATCTGAGTTCAAGATAAACTAAAATTTTGAAATTAGTTAATTTGTACTATTTTTGAGGTTGGTCATGAACTACATTTTAGAAAAAACTTTAGCTCAATTTAAGAATTTGATTATCTCGTTTGTGTCTTTCTTTAACACATTGAACAGGGATTCGCCGGCTAGAGACCCTTTGCTTTTACATTTTAATAAAGGCTAGATTTTTAAAAAATCGGCAAAGTGAAATTTATTTTTATGGGTGGGATTTCGGGTCCGTGAATACCTTCCTCAAAATGTTTCACACCAATTTTTAAAATGAAAACTGGACTCTTTAAGACCAGGTTCTCACCAAACGTATGAGGACTACTGTCGTAAATCTCACTCTTTAAATTTTCTTCCAACAATTGCCCACGAAAATACAATTTACCTTAAACACCCCTCCAGATTTTGCTTTAACATATTGAACAAGGATTAACCGGATCGAAAAATCTTGCACCTACATTTTGAAACTGACACACTGCTTTTATCGCGATTTCAGGCCGGTGACGACTTTCCTTAGAAAGCTTCGCAGCAATTGTTGACTTTTAAATTTTTTTTGGAAAATTTAAAATTTTTCCCTATTCATTTTTTTCAATCAAAAACAAACTTGAACTTTACAACTCACTTGCAGCACTTACTTAATTATACGAATTTTTAGCCTCAGAATTGGAAAATTAGGTTGCTTACTAATTTCAAGTATATGAACTATTTACGTTGGCATTAAATTACAAAATTTTATTTGCATTTTGACAAATTTTTTACATTTAAGTAAAACTGAACTACTTTGGAATAAAATTTATGAACTACATTCAAGTATGGATTTTGCTTAAATTTACGAACTATTTTTTTCTGACTGTATTTAGAAATACAAACTCACGCGAAGGTACGTAGCTACTTAAACGCGCAGATGTATTTACACGTCGTAAATGCGGTTGGCATCTAATTAGATGATGTTGCTGTTGTTGTTTGTAGCTGCCGCTTCTGTTATTCTTCTTCGAATGTCACTTGAGAGCTTAATTAGAACTTACCAGCAATAATTACTAACCGAATTCATCGCATTCGGTATAAAGCGAAAGTGTAAATTACAATCTCCCACACAGACAGCGCTTTTACTACCGCCGCATTGTGGTGTCGCGGATCAAATATTAGTTGGGTTTTTGTGCAGTTGTCGGCTGGAGGCGACGATGTCACAAGACTCAAATTGAATCAGTTTTGGTGGTTGGTTGATTAAAATAACTATTGACTGACGCATCATGATGCACTAGCGTCATACCGAGAAATTTGCCATCTGAAAAGATATTTTTCCATTTGACATTAATGAAGGGTAATTAATTATCCATACGTGCATGCAATTAATTGAACTGAACCACACTTGAAATACTCTGTACCCGTTGTAGACTCCTTTCCAAAGGGATACAAAATCATCCGTACAATAAGTTGGCCAAGGCTTAAGGGGTAAATTTTGTTAGCGTAGGAACTTTATCCTTTATCAAATGCACCATCACACAAACTAGCGCTACCGTAGGAAACGTCAAGTTTAGATTAAAAGCATAGGAAATGCTAAGTTCGAAGATTGATTACAGTACGAGAGCTGCTATAAACATATTTGGCCTAATAATGAAAATGCGAATAATTATCATCAAAAATGGCTTTATTGTTTTTACACTTTTTGCATACGCTCAAACCAATTGTCGATGCACTTTTTCCACTCTGATTGAGACACCTCCAAAACATGGTTTTTGAACGCTTCAACAGCATCTTCTGGCGTCGAAAATCGTTGACCACGCATTTTTTTCTTGATTTGCGGGAATAAAAAGAAGTCATTAGAAGTCAGGGCTGTACGGCGGATGACCCATCAATTAGACGTTTTGGCCGGTCGAAAAGACGCTGGTTTGAGCCGATGTGTGAGAACTCGCATTGTCATGGTGCACAATGATTCGTCTTCTCTTGTTCGTTTTTCGAATTTCTCCGAAGACTTCAGGCAAACAAATTGTAGTGTACCACTCAGAATTGACCATCCTACGTTGCTCAAGCGGAACAGTTGCCACGTGACCAGTTTTGCTGAAGAAACAGGCGACCACTTGCTTCGAAGTGCTTCTTCCACGAACAACTTTCACGGTCGATTGCTGTTTTGTTTCGGGCTCATACGCATAGATCCATGATTCGTGACCTGTGGCGATCTTATAAAGGTATTTCGAAACACAGCGATCTTATTTTTTCAAAATTTCTTTGCACCAATCGACACGAGCCTTGTTTTGAGCGGTTGTCAAATTGTGCGGGATCTAAAGAGAACAAACCTTTTTTACGGCCAGGTGTTCATGCAATATCGAATGTATGCTGATGGAAGAAGTGCCCCAGGATGCCTCTTTCTTACGGTATGCCACATGACGATCTTGAGTTAACAGTTTACGCACGGCATCAATATTCTCTGACACAACGGCCGTTTTTGGACGACCTTCACGACATTCGTCTTTGAGCGAGCGTCGGCCACGATTGAATTCATTAAAACAGTTTTTCACAGTGCTATAGGATGGTGCTTCATCGCCATACAAGGATTTAAGTTCATCGATGCACTCTTGTCGTGATAATCCACGTCGAAAGTTGTGAAAAATGATCGCACAAAAATGTTCACGAGTGCATTCCATTTTTTTGCCAAATTGATTTTTTCACGTCACTGACATGATTTTTGTACCTCAAAACGTTCTGAGTACGTTTAGTGTTGCCTAGTTGCCAGAAATATATATCGCAACCCTCGTACTCAGTGAAAGCCTATTACTCGTATATAGCCTACTCGTATTGAAACAGCATATTTGCTGTACCACTAGGCAGATTGCAATGACGGTTTCCGCAAGATTCTTGTCATTTTTAGAAATCAGAAAAACTCAAAATACGCTTTAAAAACTTTAAGAGTGATTTCCACTGGGCAACAAAATTTAAAAACAAATCTACGACAGATGGTTTGTCAAGTTGTAGATTCGCTATATTCGCGCTAGTTTAGGAGATATTCACATAAAGTTATTTTCGATTTTTTTGGAATAAAAGGACGCTTAACTGATCGCCGTGTTTAGACACTTTCAGCAATTTGGAAAGCTTTTATTGCAGATAAAAATTGTTGAAGATATAAGCGAAATTCTACAGAAATTTCGAATTTTAAGATTTTGCTTAATTTTTTGGATTCTTTACTAGGCTTGTAGTTTCATACTTTCATACATACAGCGTATTAAAATCCGCTTCCATCAAGCTAATAAACATTACAATCCGATTACATTTGACTGAGTTGTTCAAAATTTAGTCAGAAATGAGAACAACTTTCTGGCAAATCGGAGGCTAGATTGTAGGATCAACAACCCCAAATCAACTAAAGTTGACTATCAAACCATGACAAGTTTTATTGACAAGCCTTATCAGAAATTACCGAAACAAGTAAGATTCTCTCATACATGGTTGCTGACAACCCATATCAAAGGTAACAGGATACAAATGTTAAGATTTTTGGTAGCAACCGCTAACCAAACTAACTGAGCAACCTGATAATGTTTCTCCTTGTATCAAAGCGATCAGCAAAAATGGAGCTACTGCTACTTTGGACATATGAAATTCCTTATAATTCTCCTGGAGGTGAATTAGTATGCACTGTCACGTATGCGCCATCAACCATAGAATGAGTCTCTTATCGATTGCGTATAAAATACTATCGACAATACTGTGTAAAAGACAATCGACAAAGCTGTCGTGTAACTCTTCAACATCTTAATGATGAAACTTCCGGAAAATGCAAAGGTTAGTAAAACGAGCACAATTAGCCCCAAGGACCACACTCTCAGACAGAACCAGATGTTACTAGAGCTTTAACACGCTTCTTTACTGCGAGGAATATGAAAATATCCGCCTTCAAACCACCGGCCCGATGTTGACTGCATGGACCGCAGAGGTGCGGTTGTCACTTAATGTAAAAGTCGATGACGCAATATCCCGGCTACCAACTACCCCATAATCTTTAGGGTCATACAACTCCTATTTGATCCTCTGTAGCTACTACAGCTATCTGCGACAAGATAAAAATACGATAAAAGGTCCTCAAGTCACTAGCCGGCAGTACTTGCGAGGCCGACAATGAAACCTTGTTGACCTCTTACAAAGCGATAGGTCGGTCTGTAGCGAACTACGCCGCGCCGGCGTAGTTGAAAAAATTCTGACATGCCAGAGTGCAGCACTGAGAACATCAGGAGATCCAGGGTTGATTTTGGAGCACTTGCTGTTATATGGCAGTTGTAATTCATCTTCGGCCTGTTATAGGTTGTATAGAAATCATCTCTAGATTTAAATCTCTAGATTTAAATCTCTAGATTTAAATCTTTAAATCTAGGGGGTGACTTTCTTTAAAAATAAAGCCGGCCATAATGTAATAGTCAATTGGGCACGTTATAGAACCATGATTAATGACTTTTTCGTGCATGAATTGGACGATGTTGTTATGGACGACCTATGGTTCCTTCAAGACGGCGCTACATGCCATACAGCCAACGACACATACAATTTATTGAAAGAAACTTTTGGTTTGCGCACTATCTTGCGTCGTGTGCTTGTGGCGTCGCCTCCAAGATCGTGCAATTTAACACCGCAGGACTGTTTTACCGTTGAAGGGTAAACCGTTGAAAGGGTTACCGTTGAAAAATTTCAAAAAGTCGCACAAAAGGGGGATTATTTTTAAAAAAGTGGCACAAAAAGGGTATTTTTTTAAAAAGAAGTCGCAAACTTTTCGTACGTTCATTTTATTAAAACAATACATTTAAACAAACAATACAGTAAAAACTCAGTTCCATGAAATGAGAGGTAAAATACACATTCAAACTAAAAAACAATTTAATTTCCGATCGTCATTTACCCTCCACTATACGATAGTAAAGCGCAAAAAAACGCAAAATTTGCTTTAATTGTAGTCCATTGTTTGTCCATATTACCTATTCATCGCCCGTTTTTGACCATTCAGGCCACCTGAGCCTAACCTTTCAGCGGCTATACTCTTTTTTTAGTTATTTAGTGCGTCCCAACTAATAGTACCCATTGTCTATATACAAAAAAATCTGATTTGTTAAGCTAAAACAAGTACTTTTTATCGAGGCAAAAACTTTTTCCCGCTTGGTCGATTTCGTCCATTTACAATCCCAAACAGCTTGTGACCATAAGACTGAATCATGCAAAATTTCTGAATACTAGGTTGATACGTTTAAACGATATCATGCCATGGCTAGATCGTGTTAGAATTTTACGACAATCAAGATTATAATTACTTTATAGGGTCTCCGATCAATATTTCGTGGTGCTGCAAACGGAATGACAAATTTAATATTCTCTTTCGTGAAGGGTATAAAAAATTCAAACATCAAATGTCGGACATGGCAGACTATATAATACCCTGCTCTACTGGATATGCAGATGAGCCACCTGAAACTAGGCTTTTGGACAATTCAATTATACACAAAGATTTGGCCTTTTTCCCATAACAAATTCAAATGGCCAACCAACTGAACGCAGCAGGCTTCCCGAATCGCTTGGAATTTGGCCAAAGGACGCTTCAAATGGTGAAAGAGGACGGAAACATGTTGAACTGTCTTTTTATGTCTGACGCGACCCAATTCGATACAAACGGCACCATAACCGGGTTCGGCACCGGGTTCTTGCTAATATAACCAGAGAGTAATATAACCAGATTTTAAAAATTATTTCATATGGATTCGTTCGGTTTGTGGTAAAATTTAAATTTTTGGTACCCATATGTCCTTGCTTTAATGGGCCGTAATTTCGGCCACCTTAAATCAGGGTTGCTTACTTGATACATTTTACAAATGTTCCGATTTGTCGGTATTTTTACCCACAAGCACACTGTTGTGCAGGCTTTTCTGTGCCAAATTTCGCATAGATTGGATGTAATAAGTGCGTTTTAGAGCTGTGCGGCGGGACTGTTTGGAGGTAGTCTTCGCTTAACCCTAGAAATAAAAATACGGGTTAAATTGCCACTTTAGTCGCACAACGGTAACGCTGCGCACCACTCTATGGAAAGTAGTTATATTATTAGTTAGTTGAATGACAAATGTTTGTAACTTACAAAATTATTTGAGTTACTCTTATTTTTAAGCGTACCGATCGACTCAGAGTCAGTAGCTGATTCGATCTAACGATGTCTGTATGTCCGATCGCCCATCTGAAGCTTGTTTTCAATCTACATGTCGCAATTGTTTTCCGATTTTCATTAAATTTGCAGAAGTTGCACAATTGTTAATTCTATTACCACATATTACATCCAGCCACATATTACATCCAGTCTTGATGAAATTTAAAAACACGTTTTTAGACCAATGAATAGAAGAAAAATCAGTTTAGATTAGATTTTTAGATTAATTGCAATACCTTCGATTTTCTTTAATAAAAAGTGTAAATTTTGATCAAGTCTTTAGAAAAAGCTTTACAACACATAAAAATAAAATGTGCGGTTTTTCGATTTTTTTTTGAAACTAACGTTAACCCATTAGGGTTTTGCTACTTCAGCTGCTTTTCGGATTTTATGACCTCATAAGTTTTTTGGTTCAAAATTGATTTTTCCAAATAACAACTATTTGGAATTTTGTTTTCCTGCGCAATTGTAGATATACGAGGGTTGCTATAAGTATATATATTTCTGGCCTAATAAAAATAAGCCAATATTTATCATCAGAAATGGTTTTATTGTTTTTAAAGTATTCTATAGCATGATTTATACACTTTTGCATGCGCTCAAATTAATTGTCGAAGCACTCTTTCCACTCCGAGACAGGGAGAATAGAAAAACTTACCCAAAAAAACTGCATCTAGCGCTTCAAAATTGCTAAAATTTATTTTATTGTGTTTCCATCAGTTTTTACCATTTTTGGCCCATAGCTACCATACTGTAGGAGATTCAGTGAATTAGTCTTTAAATAAACTATTTCTTATTATGTAATTCATAATTCGTTTGAACAATACTGGACATTTATTTTACACATTTCCCTATTTCCATTGGTTTCTAGGGCTTATATGGACTTGCATAAACGCCATATATGGGGAAAAATTAAACATTGTTATAAACTTAAATCCCGAACTTTCAGTGTAGGCCAACAATACGAGTATAGTGTCAAGTAAGTGAGGTAACCACCAGGCTAAGCCTATCTTCCATCTTAGATACTACCTGAGGTATATTTCAGCTTAGGCAAGCATAATTGCATCATGAAGCTCATAAAAACTATATTCGAATCGAGTTAGCTGTTCGCCACTTTCGATCGAATCGAATTACGAATTACGGGCAAATCAGGACATATAAGACCTTCAAGTGTAACCATCTTTACCAGCCCAAAGACGCTTGGGTTGAAAACTATGAACAAGTTACAGTCATGTTCATTGCTAAAGTTTTTATTTCAAGATAGTAATTTATATCTAAAAAGTATACTAAAGTCATCGAGATAAAATAAGAGCCCGTTGAATAACGATTACCCCCCACAATGAAATATACGGATTACTTAGGATGAAGACTTTCGTCCTGATGGTACAGAGAATAGAAATCACTATGCCGCTAACTCCGACTATTACTCATCGGTGCGGCTGCCCATCCAATGCCAATGCAAAAAAAGTATTTTCTTTGTATCGTATTTTTACGAAAAAGCCAACAGAACTTAAGCCAAAGGAGGAGGAATCCAAAAATTCAACTGCTCTGGCAGTTTTGGGATTCCAACAATGGTACCAGTGCATGTGTAAGCGAGTGCGTGTGTCCTCTTTATGTCTCACAGACAACTGGAGTAGCCAAAAGGGACAGCAACCCTTTTGTCCCCAAACAAACACACACATACGCACAAGAAGCAGGAGAAACAGTTTAAAGTGACAGAGTGACACCAGAATTGTTATGAAGCAACTGACCCTTTTGCTTATCAAGCCCATCGGAAATGTCATAATGGCAAGAAGAGAAAATAAACAGCAACAACAGCAGCACTCTTCGAAAGTGTTCCTCTTTGAAATACGGATGCCGGAACACAGAAGACAAAGTTTGCACACAAAAGCAGAAGGACAGGAAGAGAGGCAGAGCGAGAGTGAAATAAAGAATTTATCGCACACTTTCCTTGGATAACATTGACACTGTCCCCAAAAGGTGGTAATTAGAGTTGAATTGCCAACATGAATAATGGGAAGCGGTGCAAAAACTCGCACGAATTAAGAGTCAACGTTGCTGCAATCGAATCCACCAACAACCACACAGCAGCAGCAGTATCAGCACCCAGCTCCAGTCGCAATCGCTGAGCAGACTGAACAGAGACTAGGCAGAGCTAGCGCTGGAGCATAAATTACTACCGAGAATCTCGAAACTTAAAAATTGTTTATTGCTAAACACACAAATGCCATTAAGGAGCGGCAGGAAGACCACTCGCTGAAGTGGAAGCAAAAAAAAAAACTGATTGAGATGCGGCGATAAGGGAGCAAGGCAATAGGAGCATCCGGAGTTTCCTTCGTTCCTTATGGATTTAATTTAATTTGTGTTGATGCTGCTTTTTTCCCTGTACAGAAGGCAATAGAGATTAGAAAAAGGCAATTTAATGAGATTAAGTTTTCACCTCCTGCCCATCTCATTTGGCGTTTCCCTTCATTGCTGCTACTTTTGACTTAACATTTAATCATATCCGCCTAGTGTATCTTATGCAGTTATTTTGTGATTCTCCTATACGAGATACGACCACTTGCAAATCGAAGGATGCCCAGTGTTTTCTTCCCTCAATCATCAATTGAATATCTCGAGTTATGAGTGCATACGGCCAAGTATTAATCATATAAAAGCCTCCACATTTTGAATAGAAAATAATTCGGTTATGCAAATTTATTACGTACAGGGAGATTCTGTTGGAATTTCATTCAGCCACCGTCATCTTAGATAATATTTGCAGTATATGCTTGATTTACTCGCTAATTGAACAGTACTACATAACAGCCATAATGGCCAAAGGATGCTTATAATACAGGGTGGCTGATGAAAGCCGCTATCAAAAACAAATTTAGTAAGTTTTTTCAATGAATCTGGTTATTTTTTTAGATTTAACTAAAATGGATAACTGGGACACTGAAAAAAGAATTTGGATTGTCCGCCGCTATCACGTAGTTTCGGTTCAAAGAGAGTATTGGCGCGCGTTCGGTGGCAATCCTCAGAGCAGATGGACCATAATGAGACTTGTTAAAAATTTTGCCGAGCATGGGACAGTCAACAGAAGACCTTACCATCGAAGCCCTTCAGTTCGGACGGTGGAAACAATCGCTGCTGTAACTGCTGCCATACAAAACAATCCAAGAGTTTCGACAAAAAGATTGTCTGCTAAAATGGGTAAAAGCAGACAGTCAGAGCAGTCTATTATACACAAAGATTTGGCCTTTTTCCCATATCAAATTCAAATGGCCAACCAACTGAACGCAGCAGGCTTCCCGAATCGCTTTGAATTTGGCCAGAGGACGCTGCATATGGTGAAAGAGGACGGAAACATGTTGAACTGTCTTTTTATGTCTGACGAGGCCCAATTCGATACAAACGGCACCATAAACAAATAAAATTGTCGAATATGGAGTGCCTCCAACCCACAGATACTCCATTTGACGGAATTGCATCCACTTCGTGCCACAGTGCGGTGTGCATTTTCATTACGCTGCATTGTCGGGCCCTACTTCTTCGAAGAAAACAGTCACACCGTTACGGTTACTGGAGACCGTTACTTGAGCATGTTAAGGGAGTTTTTCTAACCAGAAATACGCTGCATGAGAATTTCTTTCAACTGTGTGTGGTTTCAGCAACATGGTGCAACTCCACCCATAGCCCGGCCTGTTATGACAGAATTGAGTCGAAAATTTCCCAATAAGCTGATATCCAGAAATTCCACATTCCATTGGCCCCCAGGTCGCCCGTCCTTACTGTACCTGACTTTTTCCTGTGGTTTTATTGCAAACAGGAAGTCTAACAGGAAGAACAATTGCGGCTATTCCTGTCTCAACTCTTCAAGCAGTAATGTACAACTTTTTAGTAAGATGCCGCACATGCATGAAAGAGCAAGCGAGGGGGGAGCGGGGGGGGATTTAAATTCTATTATTTTAAAAACTTATTAGGCTGTAGTTAATAACATTGAATAAGCTTTAACATAATTAAAAGAAAAATGAATTTCATACACTGAGAAAAAAAGTTATTGAGTTTTTTAATGTAGCAATATTCATCAGACAACCTACCCTGTATGTTATCTTTTGAATTTTTAAAATAATATTTAAAGTTTAAGTATGTTTAGGCGTTTTCGTGAATATTAACAGCTATGAACTTAAAATTAAATAACCAACATTTTTTTGCTGTATTTTCCGTCAAAATTAAATACTGGTTAACCGACATTCTTTAAGTTTGGGCTAAGGACAAAAAAGTGAAATTCATTTAATTTGGGCTCCGTAATTTAACATTTGGTTCATCCCACAGCGCCAATTCTGCTTATCCACAGTGACCTACTGGTCTTATTGCGAGTATATCACAACCACTACCGTTTAATATACGCGCACTAGGGTCTCACGTAAATGTTAAATAAAAAATTCGGCTAAATTTCTTGCATCTTTCATAATCGTTAAAGAAAATGTAGAGAAGTTCTCACCAAAAATCGATTAAAAATTTATAACCAAAAAAAAATCATTAAAATTTCTACAAGAACACAAATTATCCAGAAGAACGTATGAGTTACACCTTTAATTGTTTCATCGAAAATGTTGCTAGATTTTTCTCCATCATAAGTTTAGTAATAAGTTTAAATAATGCTACAGCCTTTCAACATGGACTCTCGCCATGTCAGAGATAAACTTAACTAACTCGAAAAGTCTTAAGAAATCGAAAATAAATAAAAAACAAATTATTTATATTCGTATATAAGTACATAATAAGTGTTTTCAAAATAGATTCTATTTGGTAGGTAGGCATGTTTGTGGGTGTATTTTTAATTTTTTTTTTGCAGTCGATGTTTTTTGTCTTATGAAATGAACTTGCGAACTTTTAAAATCCTAGCTTTACTCCACCGACTTTAAGCCGCAGCTTGTATGCAAATATACCACTATGCGTCGATGTCTGATGATCATTGTGCTCCGTCGAGTATTTAGGCAGTGGACAGAGATGTCTGATAGCCATTGCGTTCTGTGGAGCAATCGTTTTTGTCTAGTATGCGGAACAGTGTGGGTGGACAAAGGGTCACAGCTCTATATTTCAAAAAAAAACGAGGGCTGTTATATAATTTCTGACCTAATAATGAAATGCGAATTATCATCAAAAATGGTTTTATTGTTTTTCAAACTATTCTGTAGCATGATTTATACATTTTTGCATGCGCTCAAACCAATTGTCGAAGCAATTTTTCCACTCCGATTAAGACACCTCCAAAACATGGTTTTTGAGCGCTGCAGCAGCATCTTCTGGTGACGAAAATCATTGACCACTTATTTTTTCTTGATGGGCGGGAATAAAAAGAAGTCATTGGGTGCCAAGTTAGGGCTGTACAGCGAATGACCCATAAATTCGGCGTTTTGGTCAGTCAAAAAGGCGCCAATGTGTAAGAGCTCGCATTGTCATGGTGCACAATGATTCGTCTTCTCTTGTTCGTTTGTCTATTTCTCAGAAGACTTCAGGTAAACATATTGTGGTGTACCACTCAGGTGTACCCACAGTCGGTTGCTGTTTTGATTCAGGCTCATACGCATAGATCCATGATTCGTCACCTGTGACGATCTTATAAACGTCTTTTGAAGCACCGTGATCGTATTTTTCAAAATTTCTTTGCACCAATCGACATGAACCTTATTTTGAGCGATTGTCATATTGTGCGGGATCCAATGTGAACAAACCTTTTTTACGGCCAGGTGTTTATGCAATATCGAATGTATGCTGGTGGAAGAAATGCCCAGGGATGCCTCTATCTCACAGTATGTCACATGACTAACTGGCATTATCAGTTCACGCATGGCATCAATGTTCTCTGGCACATCGGCCGTTTTTGGACGAGCTTCGTCTTTGAGCGAGCGTCGGCCACGATTGAACTCATTAAACCTGTTTTCACGGTGCTGTCGGATGGTGCTTCATCGCCATTCAAAGATTTAAATTCTTAGATGCACTCTTGTAGTGATAATCCACGTCGAAAATTGTGAAAATGATCGCAAGAAAATGTTCACGAGTTAATTACATTTTTTTGCCAAATTGATTTTTTCAAGTCACTGTAAACCACACAAATTGTCAGTTGTGTTGCCTAGGCCAGAAATATATATAGCAACCCTCGGAATGGTTATCTATGGTCCATTTACATTACATTAAATTTTTGATTCCGAAATTTTCTCAAATGATTATCAAATTTATAGATAGGACCCCCGACGGTGTAGGTTAGTCTCTATCGGGCGCTTTCCAAGGCAGCGATTAGGGAGAGGTGCCGTATAGCCGTAACACTTACTCCCATACCAGCTTAGATTTAACGGACAGATGGTGGGTGGGTTATGCTGTGCCTTGTAGGGGGGTGATTAGGTCACTCTCCGCGGACCAAAACTAACGAGGGGGTATTCTCCGATATAACAAACAAAGATGGAAAAGATTAATGTTAATAATACTTAAAAGGGACATAAATACTGTTACAACATTGAACACACCCATTTCAATAGTAGAACTGAACATACCCCGTTAATATCATATGGCTTTTGATAGCTAACCTCAATAGCTTTAGTCTCTAGCGGTATTTTAAAATTGTTTCAACTTTCAGCATGGAGTGGTCAGATAATGAGAACCGTATCGCTGTAATAGCACTTTTCAAGTGTGAAATGAAAATAAATGATATTGTCAAAACGCTCCGGCTACTAGGGATTAGCCGCATGATCGTCTACCGATGCATAATACTTTTTGAGGAGACCGGAGATGTAAAAGACCGCCACCGGTCGGGCCGCACACGCTCGGTTGAAAATCAAGAATTCACAGAAAACAGAAAATCATGGCCCGTGAGATGAATATCACGCAAAAGTCCACGAGTCTAATCATTAAAAAAGACTTGGGACTTTCAAACGACGTACCGGACATTTATTGACTGCAGCTTAAAAAAAAGGATTGAAAAATCCAAACGTCTTTTGGTGAAGCACGCTGATAACTTGCACAGAACAATTTTGTTCACCGATGAAAAAATTGTTACCGTTCAGGAAAAATTTTACAAGCAAAATGATAGTGTATGCGCGGTCATCTAAGGAAGCATCTGAACTTATCCCAAGGGTGGAAAAGGGTCATCACCCAGCTTCAGTCATGGTTTGATGGGGTGTCTCTTACGATGGGGTCACTGACCTGCATTTCTGCGAACAAGGAGTCTTAACATTGGCCAAAGTTCACCATGAAACCGTTTTGGAAGCTGTTGTGAAGCCTCTTAACAATTCCCTGTTCTAAAACCAGCCATGGACTTTCCAGCAGGATTCTGCGCCGGCCCATAAGGCTAAAATGTCCCAGGCCTGCCTTCGAAACAATTTGCCAGCGTTCATTTCCTCTGAAGAATGGCCCTCAGGCAGTCCAGATTTGAATCCATTGGATTCCAAATTGTGGACGGTTTTAGAGGACAAGGTTTGTCACAAAAGATACCCCAACATTGCATCTCTTAAGACTGCTTTGGTTCGAGCAGTGGCCAATTTTCCAATGGACGAGGTTCGTGCAGCCATTGACGGTTGGGGTGGGTGATTTGGCATCCTTTGTCGATACAGCGACAAGAATAAGAAACCAAATGCTTGAAAAAAACTGATAGTAAAAACACCAAGGTGGTCAGACCCGACTGGAAGCCCCGTAGTATCAAAGCCTCCAAAAGACTGCTCGGACTCTGATTTCTCATAGCCGTGGAGTGCCACATCAATCAATACTCCAGACGTTGAAAATCTGGTCGATAAAGGCAGCATAGCATTGCGGAGCTGACAACAAAACGCAGAAGAAAGTTCGGGCGCAGCGACGGAGAGCCGCAAGAAATCGCGCTAAAGACGAACGCGCCAAGCTGGAGAAGCAAATCCCACCAACCTCTACGTAGGCTGGGAAAATGCTGCTGGTCAAAAGAGTTAAGAGCAAAGATGAGAAGCCCGAGCTAAACAAGCAGGGGTGTCAGAAGTGACAAGTTCTCAAGAAGGACAAATGATCTCCGTAGTTCAAAACAATCTTCATCGAAGCAGAACGGCAACATTAGCACCAATGGATTTAATAAATACAGGAAAAGTACACGTTGCACTCATTCAGGAACCCTGGACCATAAGGGACAGGGTCTTGGGCCTGCTCAACCCCAACTGCCATTTTCCGAGAGTGCCTCCTATCCCAATACATTTTAGGGACAAGAAAAAACCAAACTGGAAAATGTTGCTCAGGAAATTTATCTCCTGGGTAACAGGGCAGATAGGAAATTTAGGCAAGTGCGTAGAATCTTCAACAGGGCACTACTGGGATGAATACAACAAGAAACTACTGACATGAATACAACAAGAAACTATGAATACATCAAGACATAAGAAATGTGAAATACGAGGGTTGCTATATGTACATTTCTGGCCTAGGCAACACTAAGTGTTGCCTGGCGCCATCTGACATTTCCATTGGAAAGTTTAACATTTTGACGTACCACCATCATTTGTGTTGTTTACAGTGACTTGAAAAAATCAATTTGGCAAAAAATGGAATTACCTCGTAAACATTTTCGTGCGATCATTTTTCACAACTTTTGACGTGGATTATCACGACAAGAGTGCATAGAATTATCAAGACAAGAAGTGCACCTATAGAACTGTGAAAAACTGGTTTAATGAATTCAATCGTGGCCGACGTTCGCTAAAAGACGAAGGTCGTAAAGGTCTTCCAAAAACGGCCGTTGTGCCAGAAAACATTGATGCCGTGCGTGAACTGATAATGCAAGATCGTCATGTGACATACCGTGGGATAGAGGCATTCTTGGGCATTTCTTCCATCAGCATACATTCGATATTGCATGAACACCTGGCCGTAAAAAAGGTTTGTTCTCTTTAGATCCCGCACAATTTGACAATCGCTCAAAAATACTCGTATCGATTGGTGCAAAGAAATTTTGAAGAAATACGTTTAAAAGATTGTCACAGGTGACGAATCATGGATCTATGCGTTTGAGCCCGAAACAAAACAGCAATCGACCGTGTGTGTGTCTTCAAAGACGATCCAAATCCAACGAAAGTTGTTCGTGGAAGAAGCACTTCGAAGCAAATGGTCGGCTGTTTCTTTGACTGTTCCGTTTGAGTAACGTTGGACGGTCAATTCTGAGTGGTACACCACAATTTGTTTGCCTGAAGTCTTCGAGGAAATTCGAAAAACGAACTAGAGAAGACGACTAATTGTGCACCATGACAATGCGAGCTCTCACACATCGGCTCAAACCAGCGCCTTTTTGACCGGTCAAAACGTCGAATTGATGGGTCATTCGCCATACAGCCCTGACTTGGCACCCAATGACTTCTTTTCTTTTCCGAACATCAAGAAAAAATGCGTGGTCAACGATTTTCGTCTCCAAAAGATGCTGTTGAAAAACCATGTTTTGGAGGTGTCTCAATGGGAGTGAAAAATTGCTTCGACAATCGGTTTGAGCGCAGCAAAAGTGTATAAATCATGCTGGAGAATACTTTAAAAAACAATAAAACCATTTTTGATGATAAATATTCGGATTTTCATCGTTAGGCCAGAAATATACATATTTCAGGCCTAACGATCGTATAGCTTCTGAGGTTATTTTCGAAACCGGAAGACAGCGTAATCGACAGTGACGTCGGATATATTATCACGAAGTTTTAATCCAAAAGATACGATTATGATAGCAGTACAAAGGTTCTCTCCGTTTAAAGCAGCAAGACCAGATGTAATTTTCCCAGCCCTTCTAGAAGGGTTGGACCTGATAACAAACCATTTTGCCAAAATCATCACAGCATGTCTCATCTTCCCGTATACACAGAAGATATGGCAACGAGCGAGAGTTGTCTTCATACGTAACCCAGACAAGGTGAGTTATGCAATCGCTTAAGCATACCAACCTATAAGCCTAACGTCATTTCTACTAAAAACCATAGAACGTCTATAGTGAATAAATTGTAAATGTAAGATGATAACGATAACTTGTACACTAGAGTGTTTCATTTTTCCCAAAGATGAATTTTTCATATGACTTTGCTTTCGCCCCGAGTCTCGGTAATATAAAAGTTCTATATACCAAATTTTAAGGAGATTGGATAATATTTAGAGGTTGCACATAATGATCACTTTTTTTTCATAATATAGAAATTTCTAATATTAAAGTACTTTGTTCGATTTTAAAAAGGCGGCCGTTAGTTTTTGTTTTGTTTTTGCTATTGCTTGCCCACACACATAACATAAGCATGAAAAACAAAAGTTGAATGAGTCATACTAATACATGTAAATAATTTGGAGGGGGAATCACCATATTATAAGCAAGCATTAGTATGACGCATTCAACTTTTAGCAATCATAATCATTCAGTAGCATGGTAGCTTTCAACAAAGTAGGTTGACGTCGCGTTGTTTATAAAAATAACAGCGATAGTTGGGAACAATGGGAACAAAGAGAGGAATTTGGCTGTTAGAAAAGGTGCCCACTGGTGAGATTTTAGGAGCTCGTCTGCCCTCAAAAGAACAAGTACTTTTGGTTTTTATTTACCACCACAAGGAATTGAAAGAAACACTTTCGCTTGCTGCTAAGGCCACCAGTGCTAAAGTACAAGATGTGTGGAGGAAGGCAAATATTCCTGTTAAAACAGAAGAGAATATACGTGCTGGTGTTCAAAGGATATATAAAGAATACCAAAATCTGGGAAAAGAGAAATCGAGAAACACAGATAAAGCAGCAATGAAACGACAAATTTGGAAAAATGATCTGGTCGAACTATTTGATATTTCCCGGCAAAATGTAATGGAAATGAGTACCGTTTTACAAGAGACAACGACTTTCTTAGATCACAAAGAGAAGATCGTATGAGTTCATCAATGAATGGGGTAGGCAAAGTTTTCGCTTCGAAAATAAGAAACAAATGTACAAAAGATGACAAAAGTAACTCATATAAGAATAAACAATACGCATCTATTGGCAAAACCAATGAGGCAGTTATTCTTGAATACTCGCCTGAATCATCATCAGAAGCTAGTGAGGGAGAAGCGGAGTTTCTACTTCCAACAACGAAAAAGTCCCTTTCAAGTCGTAGATTGAAACCTCTTGATCAAACAGTTACATCTACTTGGGACAGAGAATAGCTTTCTATTCGGCAAGCAAGTTCTTCGTTTATAGCAACTGCAAAGAGCCTTGGCCACGATGTTTCAAAGATATGTGTATCTTCAGCTACTGTTTACCGAGCTCGGGCAAACAATAGGAGTAAAATGGCCAAAAAAATCGAAGATTCCATTTTTAATAATCCTCCCCATTTGGTCTTG
This sequence comes from Hydrotaea diabolus, assembly GCA_963513945.1. NCBI lineage: Eukaryota > Metazoa > Arthropoda > Insecta > Diptera > Muscidae > Hydrotaea > Hydrotaea diabolus. The sequence goes on from OY740717.1 coordinate 111,024,461, forward strand.
CATTAGGATAGTAAGCTGTTGCCTTCAGTTGTCCAAAGTAATGTCAAAACTTTGGAAGATAGAGTAGCAGTTTTGGTGACTGGAAAAGATTTTGAGCACATGCTTGGCGTACCTGTTGCCCTAAAAGCCACAGGTGAACAGATGGCTCAAGTAATTCTTCGGGAAGTGGACCGATTTGGATTACGTGATAATATTATCGGCATATCTTTTGATACTACAGCATCTAATACAGGGTTGACACTAGGAGCATGTGCCAGAATTGAAACGGAGTTTGGTCGAAAATTGCTGTGGCTAGCTTGCCGTCATCACACCCATGAACTCATATTGAAAGGAGTGTTTGATGAGTACAACATGCCATCACAAGGTCCAAATACATATTTCTATATTTCAAAAGTTCCAAAGCACGTGGACTACATTAGATAAGACCATTTATACGACAATGCTAGATGAAGAAAATATCGTTGAAAACTATGTCGAAGAACAACGTGTACGTATGGTAAACTACATTCAGGATGTCCTAAGAGAGGGAAATCATCCAAGAGAAGACTACAAGGAGTTATTGCAACTATCTCTTCTATACCTAGGAGGTTGGTCCACAAACGCTTTTAGTTTCAGGATCCCAGGAGCTCTGCATCATGCCAGATGGATGGCAAAAGCAATATATGCACTTAAGATTGTACTCTTCAGTAAACAGTTTAATATTTCCCAACAAGAATTACAGGGAATGAAACGTGTTGCATATTTTGTAAGCCTTATATATGTTCGTTTTTGGCATGAGGCAACTGTTAGTAGATGGGCTCCAAAGAATGATTTAGATATGCTACAGCTTTTAAGCACTTATCCGGATTACGAAGTAAAAAAAAGAGCCCTCGCAGTTGCTAAAAGGCATCTCTGGTATCTGTCGGAAACAAACGTGGGTCTATCTTTTTTTGACGAACGTATTTCTCAATCTGAGAAAGAAAATATGATAAGAAATTTGGAAACAGAACATGGAAATAAAAATGAAACGAAACGTTTAGTGGGTAAAAACGTAGATTTTGAAGGAAAAAGCTTGAGCTATTTCATAAACAATAAAACAAAGACCTTCTTCAACATTTTTGGAATCCACGACGCCAAAGAATACTTCAGTGATACTCTTAGGACACATGTGAATTCTCTTCACGTTATCAATGATACAGCAGAAACAGGAATTAATATGATAAAAAAGTTTAACGAATCCGTAAGGGACGAGCAACAAAGTCAATTCTTGTTGAGGGTAGTCGAACACCACAGAAAAGCTGTCACCAAGCGAACAAAAGAGGAGATGGTGTCGTTTAAAGTTGATTAATGCATATGTACATAGGTATAATACATTTCTTTTGCCAAATTATTACTATTGATCTCATATTTTAGACTTGAAATGATTTTAAAATTGTTATTTCTCTTTGTTTTTCTAATAAAAGTAATTGATATTGAAAAATCGTATTTTTGGTTTATTTCTACAAATGTGGTCAAAGTGTGCAACCCCTAAATGTCATCAAATCTCCTTAAAATTTATATTAAAGAGACTCTGGGCGAAAGCAAAGTCATATGAAAAATTCATCTTTGGGAAAAATGAAACACCCTATTGTACACCCTGGCTACCCTTTTAGATATAGAGGGTGCTTTCAATAATGTTTATACTGACTGTCGCTCAACTAGGCTTAACGTAGGGGCCTTAACTTTAACCCAGGAGGAAGTCGGAGATTCCAACGTTAGAAGAATCTCGCTTTGAAGGGAGAAATGTCAAGCTAAGTGATAAAGTTAAATACCTTGGGTAGTTCTTGATCAGAATTTTTTTTTGGGAAGACCACGTAGATAATAGAGCGGAAAAGGCTCATAGATGTTGGTCAATGTACAAAGGCGTCCCAAAACCTTTTTTCAGTTGGTTTTTCTGACATTTCAGAAGTGCAGGGTATACAAATGTGGACACGCCCGACTTTAGTTTTTTTTACTAGTTTTTTATTATACGAGTACTTAAATTACCATACGTCTGTAATTTATAATTCGCAGGCCCACTGTGTGGCCCACTCTCGAATATGTATCGTATATGTATATCTGTTGTTTATTCACCTAATTATGAATGTCATATTGATATAATTGAGGCATTTCAGATGATTTTTTTCATTATGAAATCTAGTCTGAATTCGGAACTTCGTATAATGTACCTATATGCCTATCTAGAAATTGTATACGATTGATTTTGCGCTTTGATAATTATAACTATAAGACATTTAACCCTTTTATAGCCTTTGTAAAAAAGATAATGAACTTCAAAACGCATTTTTTGTATCCGATTCTTTAAAAAACATAAAATGGTTAATTTTTTATAAGTTGTATATATAATACAAAGAGATTTGTTACATGGTTTTACAATTTTTGATCACCATTTCTAGTATATTTGTGTTTCTGACTCCTGAATACCTTTTTTCCAGTTTTCTTTATTTTCTGGGCTATATCGTACATTTCATCGTTTCAAGCTTATGTGTATTCCAGTTTTCTTTATGTTCCTCTTTATTTTTGCATCTCAGCGGTTCAGTATGTCGTTTACTCCAGCTGGAATTAGTAATATACATTTCCCTTCGGTTTCAGTTTATTCAGGCTCCTGTAATTCATAACATGTTTATCTTATGTCGTGTCATGTTTCGCCCAGTTGCCGTGTCGCAGATACTTTTAAGATTCCTGTCCCCAAGAATATCTCGTACATATCGTATGTTTATATATTTTTTGTTCTCCCATTGTCTCTTTAGTTCTCCTGTGACGCCCCCTTCGATCCTGTTACCCATTACACTCCTATATTTTATTTAAAATATATTAATCCATTGTTTAACTATACTATCCTTGCCCCCTGCCACCAAAGTTCATCATATCTGTTATTAATTAATTTCCTTTCTATATTACCTTGTTTCCCTGGCCCCTTTACTGTACAGGGTGTCCGCCCGGAAGGTATACTACTGTGTTTTGCCCCCAATTTGGTAAACATTAGTCTTGACAGTTCATATTTTGCAGCCGTGAAGTAGAGAAGTGGCAAAGAAGGTGTTCAAAACAATCCATCAACCCCAATTCGACGCCGTGCTCAGGAGTTTGGTCTTCAAAGAACAACTTTTACCACAATTTTGCACAAGGTTTTGCATATGTTTCCATTTAAGATTCAGTTGACACAAGAGCTTCTTACACAACACCATTTACGCCGCCATACATATGCCAATAGGATGTTACAGCTCTTCGATGACAACCCCGAATTGGATAAAAAAATCATAATGAGTGACGGGCCACATCGCATACATCCAGGATTATCATGGAATTACTGCGAGACCTCCACAACAAGTTTTTTCAAGAAATGGCGATGTTGATTGGCCTCCACGGTCGGCTGATTTGACTGCTCCGGACTTATTTTTGTGGGGATATCTGAAATGATTGGTTTATGCAAACAAAGCATTTCTGTTTGAGCAACTCAAACAAAATATTCGTGATAAAATTAATGAAATACAGCATGAAATGTGTTAGAATGTAATGAAAAGGGTGCCCCAAAGGGCTCGCACTTTTGAGGCTAACAGAGGCGGACATTTACCGACCGTCATTAAATAAAACATTTATCAATATAAGCTCCATTCTCTTTCATTTAATCAAAAATTATAAACAAACAAAGTAGTATACCTTCCAGACGGACACCCTCTTTTAATTTTTTATTGGTTATAAGATTTCATTACTAGTACAGCAAATTGTTTGAAAAAAATCCACCTATCGCCACAGACGTTTCCTTTTCAGAGCGAGAATTTGACTTAAGAATGTTTGTCAAACTCACAACCCATAATTTTTCTTCGCCTAATTCAAGCAGTAGTTACAGCTTCAAATGAACCATTTGAAGTCACCACTGAACGTCGAAATATGGAATATAGTTGGTCATAAAAATCCAAATTCGATTGACGACATTAGGTGTGTAAAAGGGACTGTTTATCAAAGGCATTTCAATAAAAACCGAAGTAGTTGAGCAATAAATAACCCATTACACTCAGATGACTTTATAAAACTGCAATAACCGAGAACTGATAATTTACTGCGCTGTTCAAGTTTACGGCTCCAGCCACGGGGACAGTGGAACACGCGTGAAGTGGACGCACATGGAGGGGAATGCCGGAGACATGTTTGCCCATGGCCACTGTACACATGCATCGTAAAGCCACAGCAGCAGCATCAGCAGTCTCCAGCTCGGCACTTTTACAATGTACAGGAAAAATATTGTTTTGTTGGCAGATTTCGATGTTGGGTTTCTTTCATCTCTCTGCTCCTTGGAGTTTGTGTGTATGTGATACAGTTGCTCACACACATACACTCACACGCCAACAAACCCTGGCTGATTTATGAATAAACGATGGTTGTAAAAACGGCAACAAAGGAGAGGAAATGTAGGATTTGTGTGTGTGTGTGTGTGTGCGAATATGTAAAACAATTTTAAATCACACACACAAACACACGAACACATGCACATTTTTCTGGAATTAAAATACACATTCATTCTACTACTGCTGCGAAAACCAATAGCACTCCAATGGAGTTGTAAGGAGCAAAATCTCCAACAAACAAAACAAAGCTGGGACATCAGCACAAACACGCACACATGCACACGCCGCCATACGCACGAAAAAAGAAAGAGAAAGCAATGCAAAGAAGGCAAAAAGCAAAAGTTGCATATCTTTTTTTGCCTTGCACCAGCGAGCGAATGGTATGCGTGCCAAACCACAATGCGAGCGAGTTCCTGCGCGTGTTCGTGTGCGTTCGTATGTGTTGTTCGTACACAAAAGTGATACAAATGATGATTCATGACTACACACACTCACACGCGCACACGAACACGCACAGATACGGATGTGAATTCCTCGGTATCAGCATAAAAAAAGGATAATACAAGTTTTTTTCTCCTTCTTAAAATGCTGGGTCGAATGGTGTAGGAGGGGCTGGCGGGGCTGTTGCCTTCCCGTGCTGTGGTTGGAAGTGATTTTTAAAAAAATTAATATTGATCTATTATTTGCATAACTTAAGAAAACTTGCACCGACTGCAAGACAACGAGGAAGTGCAGCGTCGGAATCCTTCTTGTTGTCTTGCCATTGTTTTGCGAGCACATCGAATGCCGAAAGAATAGTATATGTGTCTTTTTTTAATGGGAACTACACTCGCTTCAGCATATTTGTGAGTTCGACATGCTTTTTGCGACAAAGGATGTGTATGTAGTCCAAGGATCTATACTGCCCAGTGATCGCGAATGGGTACTGATCTCGGCTCAGTCAGGTCGGCAGTCAGGTCTTACCGTGGCAGGAGTAATGAGTGCCTTGAACCAAATAGTGTTAATGCAAAGAATAGAGCTTCAATTCTGTAAGTCATATTTGGAAGACAGAAACACGATGATTGTGAATATGCACCAATTCAAATAAGTATCTGGGATGATGGTTTCATCTAGTTGGCGAATATTGTTGGAAATTGTTAACCTGATGTCACAGCCATGACATTTAGTTTTTTTTTGGTTTATCAGGCATATATTGAAAGCTTAGCATTGTTTCAAATTGTACTAACGACAATCGAATATAAACAAATATAGACGTTGCTAAGTTCGCTAGGTCGAATCTTATGCACCCTCCACCGACACTACGCTACTACTACCCTAGATAAAGATAAATCTATTTTTGCAGTACAAATGTCCACATTGACTATTCGCCCTTTTTTGACCAACCTGTCACATATGCCAAAACGCCCACCCACTATAACATTTTCTAATGATTTAGATGAGTCCCAACCAACTGTGCCCATTTTTACAGCAGTTCGTCTACAAAAAATATAATTTTTAAAGTGCATTTTTTTCGAGGCACGTTTAAGCAGGGTTTTCCATTAAGGACATAGCAATTTTATATATAAATTAAACACAGAATATTTAAGACATGGAGTGCAAATTTATTCCAGGTGTAGTGCAAATGTTACATTTTAAGAATAATTTCGATTCGGTCATATGACCACCACGCGCCCGTGTACAGCGATCTATTGGACCCAATTTTCCACCACTCTTATACATATTTCGACCGGAACGTTGACATTTTCTCGTATTTAAAGTTGTTGGCTTGTTAGCATAGACCAATGCTTGATGTGGCCCCATAAAAAGAAATCCAATAAAATGGCGTTAATTCGTATGACCGAGGTGGCAACTCGACCCGACAATTTCTCGAGATAACACGTTCACCGAATTTGCCTTACTGTAAACCGATTGTAATGCGTACTCTGTGGCTAGTGGCACCGTCTTGTTGAAACCACATATCGGCGATGTGAAGCTTATCCAATTCTGGCCAAAAATAATTTTCTTACATGGCACGATAGCGTTTTCCATTGACGGTAACATGACGATTGTTCTCATCGACGAAAAAATACGGTCCAATCACACCTCCGGCATGAAAACCGCACCACACAGTAATCTTTGCGGATGCAATTGTGTCTCTTGTAGGTTTGTTGCTGTTCAATAATGCATATTTTGTTTATTGACAAAACCACTCAACCAGAAATGAGCTGTAGGTGATTTTTCGATGAAATTCTGGATTTTCGTGAAATTTTGCCAGAGCTACCGACTCAAAATTTCGGTAGTAATTTTTTATAATTTCCAAACGTGCTTTGACTAACGTTTTGACACTGAAAGATCATTAAAAATGTTGGAGGGTGCGTTGACATAACGATACAAAATTGTTATATCCCTATGGGAAACCCCGTTATAAGCGAATCCTAGGTCGGTTCGTTTGAACGTTGTCGTACTTCAAAAGACCCGCGGATGGACAAAGGATGGATGGTCCTTAAATTCCTCATTGTGTAGTCGGGAAATTCCTTTTCAAGCATTCAACCCCTTCCCGTGATCGAAAACGTATCTAGTTCCATGAATCAGATATTTTTTCGGGCGTTTGGAGAGATGGTATTTTCGCAGTGGTCCTATGCAAGTGCTCATATTAAAACTGATTACTTTTTATGTCGGCAATGCCTCTGCTCGATTTATATCGTGCTTAATGGGAGCTTATTCTGTACGTGTTGTTGTAGATGGGTTCTCTACCAACACGCACAGACTGGCCGTAGGCGTATCGCAGGTTTCTGACACTTCTCTCGTTCTTTTTCCTATAATCAATGAATCCAATGTAATCGTTTGTGACAACAACCTTTGACGTTCATTTTCATTCGACCGTAGGCCGAGCCTTTAATACCTAAAGATAGAGTGGTTTGTTAATGATGTATATCAGTCCGTCTGCCTGCTGTGCATCTTAAGCTTAAAATCAAACTACTGATCGCAATTGTTGTCTAATCATCGTAAAATTTGGAAAAACTATTTTTTTTTGACTGCGGACGGACGCTAATAAAATACGTTCAATAATGAAAAAATCAGATAAAAATGGTTTATATCAGTCCATGTTTTGTTACAGCCTCTGTACAAAGGTCTTTCCCGATTTTACCTGCAACCGCTCTGGAACACGCATATTTATTCCGATTGCGATTAAATTTAGTGTAGTGTATTGCTAGGGACAAGCATCCAATCTTGAAGCAGTTAGTCCCATTTTTTATAAGTATAGTATCCTTACAAATTATATAGAGGCTTATAAAACGGCAGACATCAAATAACAATAAATACATATAAAAAACTATGTGTGTTATTTGGGTAAAATTCAGTGACGGAACCTAGGCCGAAAAAGAGTTCCATTTACTTATAAATATATAAGTAGACATGTGGGTAATGAAAACAATGGAATTTTCTTACAAATTCAAACGTGAATTAGTTTGTGTTCATAACCTACTATTTGTAGTTTTTTTTTAAATCTAAATCAAGCCCCTTTTTGTTGCAATTGATTCGAAGTTAAATTAAAAACCACCCCATTTTTCAACGGGAAAAGGCTGACACCGGAATGCCGGGTTATGCCGGTTTTTTACTTAAAATAAAACTCAAAAGTTGGACTTATCAAAACACGGTTTTGAAACAAAACCGATATGTCGGTTTCAGAAAGTCCCGTTTTTTTGGACACTCTATAGCGACATTGAATAGTCACCGTAAGCCAGTCATTTGCGGTTTCCCACATGTTTTAGAGCTATGCAAATTGTTTCGTCAAATTTATTTCACTTTTTAAATAAATTCCTCTACGAAGGATACACCAGCACATTCTTAATGTGAATGCAATATATTCCTTTTTAGCAGCGAGCGGCACGAGTACGTACGAGTAGTATAAGTTGAGTATTACTCTGCATTAAAAAGCGAAGAACGCACATGAATACAGCGCCCTTAAGGAAATGCTTTCACATTTTGCATATTTATAAAGGATTCCTCTTTATGTGTTTTAATATTCATACGTTCTCTCGTTTATTCGATTGAATATGCGCTTATTTGTAACTGCTGATACAGCAACTACGTACGAAGCAGGAGCGTAGCAGCGGTCTGTGAATGGGAATGAAGGTCATTCAACGCTTAAAACCAAGATTCCATTATAATAAGTGATCCATCTAGAGGTATTTTTTCAGAACAAAAAAAATATAAAAATTCAAATCATGTGTGGAATCTTTATGGGTAATTTGAAAGGACAAGAGGTGCCATTATACCCAGAGAAAACCACGGTTTGGTGCGGTTTATAAGCTGGTGGAATCATCGGTGCATATTTTTTCAAAAATGATGATGGCCGGAACGTAACCTTGAATGGTGCTCGCTATCGCCCGTAATCTTGACGACACTTGGTTTCAACAGGACGGTGCCACTTGCCATACAGCTGCTCAAACAATGGATCTATTGAGAGGTCATTTCGAAAAGAAGCTGATTTGAATTTTTATATTTTTTTGTTCGGAAAAAATGCCTATAGATGGATCACTCTATATAATTTAGTAAGAGTATGCTCTTACTGTAATCGTTGTACAGGTTACCTGAAAGGGATGACACTGTTGGCATCCAATACAAGTAACGAAACTATTCCCGTCTGTACGAAATTTGACTATGCTCGGATTTAAAATGTGACTTCTGCGGCAGCATCTTAAATCGTAAGGGGCCTTTTGTCCAACATCATCACGCCACAATTTACCAATTACGTTTAATTTCAGTAAGATTCGATATAAAATGTGACTTGTGGAGTATCTGGACATCAAAATGGAAAGCATTCGGCGAAGGTTGTAGCAATACGAAAACATAGACGGATGTAGTCTAATTTTAATAGGGTTAATGACATTTCTGCATCAAAATGTTTTGCACGATACCAATTATAAATGCTTAATATATATATCCCTATAAACCCCATACAAAGGTCTATACCGATTAGGGAACTTGTAGCTCTAGGAATCACATCCAACTAAATTTCGCACGGAGCATTGCGGGTGCCCAATACCTATTTCTGTTTAACTTGGACTTAATCGGTCTACGGTTATTGGAAAGGTCCCTCCAGATTCGAGGTCCTTTAGCTCTAAAAACCACAAATTTAACCCGATCGTGTTTAAATGTAAGTAAAAGTACGTGCATAGTTCGCTGTGAGCGACAAATAATAAGCTCTGGTGAAACTAGACCGTGTTTTAGAAAAGCCACCGCAGGCAAAGTTGAGCATAGAGTATTTTAGAGTATCCTTGATAAAAATTAACCCGGTCCATGTTTTCGAATAGCCTTCATTCCCGTAAAACAACAATTAAATACGATTGAGCTCAAATGCTAATACCGTACCTACAGAAGCTAAACTATTTTGGTCTCTCTTTCAATATAGCATTCATGCAAGTGACCTATTCAACTCTAAGTCTTGCTGCTATACAAAAAAAAACATTTTACATTCGGCGTAAAGCGTGACCAATAACTATTCCTAGAGCAATTGGACCATCTCTAAATATCTTTTCAAATTGGATAAAGTCCGACCTTTCTTAAACTCAAGATAAAGGCGCGTTTCTTCTGAATAGCAAAGCGGTGTAGGGTACTACAAAGTCAGCCTCCTCCACTATTATATTTGCCAATAAAATTGATTATGAGAACTAAACAGCTTTTCTTGTTTTTAGTGCCGTATGAATGAAGAAGTTATTTTTTAAGTGAAAACCAGCAGTTCCTACGGTATACTACACGAAAGGGGATTTCTAAAAGTTTTTTGAAAATATCGACAGTTCTCGACATTCCTTTTACCTTCATTTTTAAAAGAGTATAACTAATAATTATAAAAAAGAAGCAAATTTTGTAAATCATGCAAAAGTAGTAAAATATTTTTTAAAGCCAATAAAAAAGCCAATAATACAGTTAAACCCAACTATGGAAAAAATAACTCACAGATACAGTTGAATATGAGTTATTTTTTTAAGATCAGGATATATAAAGGGTGCTATTTAAGACGTGGGGTTTTCAAGAAGAAATAAAAGGAATATATTTTAATTTTATGGCTTAGAATTTAGCTTTATTATAAAGATATGGGTTTGCCATTATGTTTTGAAGATGATTTCGGGCAAGTGGTTGGCTCGAATAAATTTCACGTTTCGCAGCGAACGCTCATTCCACAATACAGTTGCCAACATTTGAAGGAAATTATATTGTAAAAGTAAATGGCATAAAATGTTCTTTCGAATGAACAATAAAGATTCCACAGTTGATTTAATTTTTTGTTTTTTTTTCTTTTTTTTAATTTTGAAAAAAATACCTCTATATTGATTACCCCATATATCTTCCATATTGTTCTGTCCCCAAAATTGTTTATTGGACAATAGACGTATAAATTGACCCCAAACATCAAAAAGTGTGTAAACAGAAGTTATGGCAAAGTGAATTGTTAACTTACGCAGCATGTAATAAGATACGGAGCCATATACATCGTTTTGGCAAAGACAAATCTCTCAGATGTTCACAATGCTCGGATATGGGTGAAGACGTGGAGCTCCTTGTATTAAAGTGCCTGTTTTTCAAGCCCGCTCCAGAGTGTTTTTTCGACCGAGAGAAAGACAGCCAATCTTTGTCTCAAATAAGCTATATCTCCAAATAAAGTCTGTCAATGTTGTAGGATTTGTTTCAGTGAGTCGCCTTTGTCCTCACTCTTCGGCATCGATCGTTAAATCAGAAGAGACTTTGTCTTCAGCACACATTTATGGCAGTGAGTAGCCATCTCACAGCAACAGCGAATCGTGCGTCTACCAGATGATGTGTTTGCTTTAACTTTGCTGACGTACTTTACTTTTCCCATGCGACATACAACAACAATCCTGATCTAGCTTGTGGAATAATTCACTCTTTCAGAAATCTTCAATAAATTGACTCATTTGTTTTAATAAACATTTAGATCGGTTGGAAATTATGAGCCGTGACAAGCCACTGTGCGACTTAGACCACTGATCTTGAATGGCTTTTGTGCCATCTGATTGTTTCTTTTGAAAATTCCACACCTTCCCAATTTGTCGAGTGCATAGGCTGGTACTAAGTTTGCTCACGAGAAAAGTTTAGTCAAGAATAATTTTTTCCCATGCTGAATCTGACATTACCAGATTAGTTTTCAGACTACATTTTGTTGTGTTTTGCTTTTTTGGCGCCAATTTTATTGATTGATGTTTCCATTTTTGTTATCAAACGTAATAAAATTACGTTTGATAACAAAAATGGAATTTGGAAACCGCCGTTTGTGAGCCTTTTTGAACATTTTTCCATGAAGAGCAATGGATATGTATACTCGTAGCATTCAACGTGTAATGTAGGCTATGATGACAGACACATTTTTTAAAATTTTAAGGCAGTTGTACTCAGTTTTTTCAATGCATTTCATCAGGGAGTTGACGTATTTTTTTTGAAGTTTAACACATTTTCACAGGAAGCATCGAAATTAATACCAGCCTTAAGGCCGAATAATATGAAAACTATTGCAGGATCGGTCCCATGTTTATCCTAATAGAAACTCCTTAGTGCACGGTTGGCCTTCGGCCGGACTTAAAGACTGTCAGATCTAGATAGGCTTAATCTAGTTGCTCGGATTGTAAATCGCTTCTGAGCAACGAGTACTGTTATAGGTTTGGTGCTACTGGTTTTGGGGGAAAATAATTTCCGCACTACGAATTCTAATAACAAAAAAAGGTGACCGTTTTGAGAGTGGCGTAACGGGGTACATGCACCTCCTGAATGGTCTTAAAATTTCAATATTTTGAAACCTAGCCACGCGATTTTGTGTACATCCCAAACAATTGATCCTCTCCGAGCGAAATTAAAACTGGAATTTCGGTGAAATTTTGCGATCCGCAATGTTTTGACTGCACAAGTAATCTGATTAACATGGAAGCGTTTGCCATATCCCGTTTGGAATCTCCCATGTGTATAACCCCCTTCAATTTGTAACTTGTATCGATCAGACTTAATAAATAAACCGCCATAGACTTTTCGGTTCAATAGAACAAAACCAGATTACTGGTCTTTAGGTTTAACTTATTTGCTCCACACGCCTCTGCAATAGTCTCCAAATACTTTGTTGCATAGATTTTGTTGTACTTCTGTATCCCAATGTACATGAATGTGTATTAGTTTGCACACATACACTCACACACAGTTTCACATATGGTTGTATTTATGTAATTTGTTCTCATTCATAGATGATATTCGAATATAAAATCAGAATTTTTCATTTCACTTAAGTAAATAAATATTACAAATGTAATGCACGTCAGCTTCCACCCCCTCCATCTTTGCCGCCGGACTGTGAACGACTACGACGGCGAGTGGAAACTTTTTCCCAGCGGTTTTGAACTGTTCGTTTTCAGCGTTTGCTTGCTCGGTAGGAAAGTTGTGTCTGTAGCTGAGTCGGCAAAAACGCCTCAGCCATTTTCGGATTAAATAATAGTTGTTAACACAATTGAATGGTGGGTCTACTTATGTATGTACGAGTATTAAACGAATATGTACATTCGCCATTAATGCGATTGCTGAAAAGACATGAAAAAGATTTTTGCCAATTCGATTCATTCGAACAGGCCATTCAGCCATCTCAACATTTTCAGTGGGCAGCTGGCATCAGGCATCGAATGTCGAACATCAGGCATAATTAATTACATTTGTTTATTGTAATTGTTCACTTATTTCCATTTATGCTGTCTGGTGGCAAAAACCATATTCGAACAGTCTATGGCAGGCAACGTATTGCTGGGCCTGGCACGGCCAGCCACTCCTGGCAAATCGGCGAGTCAGTGGAAAGAAGGACATGTAAACGCATATCTCGAAGGAGTGACATTTTAATTGGACACAATTATTGTTTCCACACACACACAGAGTTGAACACACATGCGCGCGCGGTTAACTGATCGCAAATATAATTTTACAGTTTGATTTTATTACCGGGAATTATGCGATTTAATCAATGCCCGCCCGCCGCTGAATTGGTATGAAATGTCTTAATGCATAAGTCCAGCAGTGGAGAAATAATTTCATTAATGAGCTGGAATATGACCGTAAATTAAAATCTGCAACCGAATTTCGCAATAACAATCGAGCTTTATTAACGTTGAACGATGGTGGCAGGCGATTAAAATGATTTTATGCCGTCACGTCGCCGGCGAAATTGTAAACTTATGGCAGCTAAATGGCATAAGGAATGCTGATTCTAGGTTCACACATCTGATCTGCTTTGTATAGTTTGTATAGAAGACGAACGTCTGGAGGTTAAATGCATGACCAATAAATGAAATACCGGTAAGAAACTTTACCTACCAGGAGGCGAGTTAGAAAAGTAAGGTTATGTTAATACTATGGGAGGATTTTATAAAACAGACATTGTAGACCTTTTTGAATTCCACACAGGGCTTAACTGTGGGATAATTGATATTAATAACACTAGACAATAGCTATTTTATCCAATGGATGTTTACAGTATTGAGGTATTCTGAAGTTAAAAAATAATCACAATAAATAAATGTCCTTAATCTTATGGCGTACCTTTATTATTTTGACTAGGATTTTGGAAAAAGTAGTCTGAACAACCAATAGGGTAATAATAAAATGTACTACAATAGTTATGAACCAACTTTTTTTTGATTAAAAGTGATTGTTACGGAACAGTGTTTTTTGTTGACATAAAAAATAGTGTTAAATTAGCTTTCATCTTAATGAAGAAAACAAGCAACATTTAAAGTATATCAATGGATAAATGTAGAAGTTATGGTCCTTTTTGTAATTGTATTACAATATAAAAAACGTTTCTTTTATATCCTGTACCGAGAGTGGATGGTATTTTAAATTTGTCATTACGTTTGGAACACCACAAAATATTAAATGGAGATCCTTTGAAGTGTGGAGACCATATCGTTGATCGTTAAAAAATTTCTAAGACGATCTTTGCCATGTCCTTCCGTTCGAGTGTCTGCATTATAGCGTTCAAACGAATCAACCTAGGATCTTGAAACTGTGCATGGTGATGGCTTATGGTCCAAGCGGAAAAAAGTTTACCTTTAATAAGTCCCTTAAAGGTAAACTACCTCGGAAAAAGTAAGCTTTTGTCAATATTTGCCCATAAAAAGACTAAAACACCCACTGTACAGATTAGTATTTTTATACCCGCCTTCACAGGATTCACTTTTTCAATCCGTTTGCAACACCTCTTAATACGGGTCGGAGATCGCATCGAGTTATGTCTTCATCTAGCATCTAGTCATGTCCTTTTGTCTGTGGAGAGCAAACTACAGGTCCCACTATTGATGCTAGGTGGCTGAAATTTTGTTAGAAACTTGTGCTGATGGACTAAAGCGGTTTGTATTAAAAATTGGCCAGATTGGTCAGGCCATAACCATTTTCCCCTCACAAGGACTGAGTCAACCTCTAGAAAAAACAACAACCCTAAATTTAAAAAAACGCAATATCTTATGTTCTATTTAAGATATGAGGCTGATAATTTACTCGTAATCATATACAATTGGCATGGATCGAAACACATCTGAGAGGAAACGTGGGCCTATAAAAATCGCATTTATGCCACAGTTATAAAATACCTATTAACAGGATGAAACCAATGGCTAGACTATTTTATGGAAAAATGTAGACTTTTTTATGGTATAATTATATTAGGTGGCGTGGCAACACATCCTGAAAAAAAGTGGGCGGTGCCACACCCTCTTTAAAAAATCGTATTTATGACCAGTGTATTGTTATAAACTTTTAACAGGATGAAATCAATGAATAGGATTTACTATAGACTATGTTATGGTGAAATTTGCCAAGGAGGCGTGTCTCAGCCAACACAACGCTGAATTTAAATAGACAATATATCATAAACTAATAGAGATATGACGATAATAGTTGGAACAAATGATGGTGGACTGGATCTAAACACATCTTCAAGGAAAAGTGGGCTGTGCCACTTCCTCTTTAAGAAGAAGCTCCCATTTATGGCCAAAGTAATTATCTCTTTTTTACAGAATTAATGCAAATCAATGATCATCGAATTATTATCATGGAGTCTACTGTCTTAAAATTAGAAAAAGGACCTGGCCTCTTCAATACCACTTTAACTTGGAAAGGCTATATCTCGTAAACTAATACCAATATGGCGATAGTAGTAGGCATATATGATGTTGGTATAAAAAGAAACACACCCTGATAGAAAAGAGGTCGATACAACGCCCCCAATGACAATATGGTACCGTTATTCATAAAGGTGCGTATATAAGCGTCGGCACGGTGCAACTTAACTTGTCCGCTTGTTTTCAATATTTTCTGGCGTTTTTCTCTTATAGTTGAAATTGTCACCGATCGTATGAAAGGGAGACAGAAATGTTTTTCGAAATACACGTACACGCAGAGAAAAGTTCAAAAAGTTAAAGGTTCGAACAACTTAAACTGGATTGGATAAACACACTTTCTGTTGCAGTCACCAACATTCCATGGTATTAATGGCTGAATGGTTCTACATATCATAAGATGGTTGCTACGATACTATTACGAAACTCACAGCCAATAATTCAGTTAACCGAATTCAGAGAATCTATATATAGATGCTTATAAGCATGCACAACTGGTGTTTTTGGCAACCAATCAATTGTGAAGTACATCTTACTTTGGTGCAAAAATTGATGGCGACAACAGATAAGTTCTTTGCTATAACCAAACCCCATTTAGTCCACAGTTGTAGCATTTTATTGGTAGTCCCATCATTAGGATATAATTCCTATAAACATTTATCGGGTTAAATTTATATAAAATTTTATTAATTACACATTAAAAATCCCCCTCCCCCCTAACTAACAAAACCGATGGAAGTTAATATTGAATTGTTAAAGAAAATATTTTTAATTTATATAAAATATTTTCTTTCAAATTGGATTTAAAAGTTTTTAAAATAAGGTTTTTTTTTAATTTTAGTCGGAAATCTATTACAAATTGTTTTGAAACATATAGATTATCTAGAAATAAGATAATATAAAGCTGCTAAATATATTTCTGGTCTAATGATGAAAATGCGAATATGTATCATCACAAATGGTTTTTATTGTTTTTAAAGTATTCTCCAGCACGATTTATACATTTTTGCATGCCCTCAAAACAATTGTCGAAGCAATTTTTCCACTCCGATTGAGACACCTCCAAAACATGGTTTTTGAACGCTTCTACAGCATCTTCAGGCGACGAAAATCGTTGACCACGCATTTTTTTCTTGATGTGCGATATTTGATTCATTAGGTGCCAAGTCAGGGCTGTACGGCGGATGACCCATCAATTCGACGTTTCGACGGTCAAAAAGGCGCTGGTTTGAACCGATGAGTGAGAGCTCGCATTGTCATGGCGCTCAATGATTCGCCTTCTTTTGTGCGTTTTTTGGATTTCTCCAAAGACTTTAGGCAAACAAATTGTGGTGTACCACTCAGAATTGACCTCTTACGTTGCTCAGGCGGAACAGTCGCTACATGACCAGTTTTGCCGAAGAAACAGACGACCGCTTGCTTCGAAGTGCTTCTTCCACGAACAACTTTCGTTGGATTTGGCTCGTCTTGGAAGACACACACGGTCGATTGCTGTTTTTTCGGGTTCATACGCAAAGATACATGATTCGTAACCTATGACGTTCTTATACACGTCTTTTGAAGCACCGCGATCGTATTTTTTCAAAATTTCTTTGCACCATTCGACACAAGCCTTTTTTTTGAGCGATTGTCAAATTTTGCGGGATCCAACGAGAACAAACAAACCTTTTTTATGGCCAGGTGCTCATGCAATATCGAATGTATGCTGGTGGAAGAAATGCCCAAGGATGCCTCTATCTCACGGTTTGTCACATGACGATCTTGCATTATCAGTTCCCGCACGGAATCAATGTTCTCTGGAACAACGGCCGTTTTTGGACGACCTTCGTCTTTGAGCGAGCGTCGGCCACGATTGAATTCATTAAAGCAGTTTTTCACAGTGCTATAGGATGGTGCTTCATCGCCATACAAGGATTTAAGTTCATTGATGCACTCTTGTAGTGATAATCCACGTCGAAAGTTGTGAAAAATGATCGCACGAAAATGTTCACGAGTTAATTCCATTTTTTGCCAAATTAATTTTTTCTAGTCACTGTAAACAACACAAATGATGGTCGTACGTCAAAACGTTCTGAGTACGTTTTCCAATGGAAATGTCAGATGGCGCCAGGCAGCATCTAGTGTTGCCTAGGCCAGCAATATATAAAGCAGCCCTCGTACTACTGCTCAAGGCAAGCCTACATCTAATGAGATTACATAACCAAAAGTTATAAGTTTTATAAAATCGATCAAATCAATTAATAAACTTGGAAAATAAACAATTTTATTGAATATATTTTTTGCAGACATTTGATATATTTAATAAAGATTTAAAAATAATTTCGAACTGTATGTTCCTCACAAATAAACTTGTTATGACCCGGCATACAAATCTTATTGATTGATTGTTATACTAAAGGACTCAAAGAGGACTTGTAACTAAGAGTCGAATTCATTTTAATTAGTTAGAGTCACTTTGTCAGTTAGTTAGAGATACTTTGACTCATTAATAGAAAGTGTCAGTTCTCTCTGCTGATTCGGTTGTTGCGATGTGTTTCCAACATTTTGTTGTAGCGAGAGAAACAATATTTTCTGTGTGTGTATTCGTTTGAGAGATAAATTCAAACGGAGGTTAATTCAGAATATGGAACTGTACATTGATTACAGAAATATATAGGCAAACAGATATGTACATTAGAGCGTACCAGGTTACAAGTAAAAAAAAAAAAGTTCGCCGTACACCTTCGAATATGAAGTATTATTGAAAGGTAGTTTCAAAAATTTTTTTTTATTTTTTTATGCCGAACGTTGGGGTCGCGCTTTTACATTTTTCTATATAACTTCTGCATTTATAAACGGATTTTAAAGTGTGATACATCGATGATTTTTTCTCGACGAGGCCGATTTTTTTGTCTTTGAAGTCATTGAGCTCAAGCACCCCGCGCGAGCTTTAATTTTCTGATATTAGAGTGGTACATTAGGGTAGTAGCAACTGAGATATGATGGGTAAGTACCAGAAGGGGGTGCTTGAGCTCAATGACTTCAAAGACAAAAAAATCGGCCTCGTTGAGACAAAAACATATGCTTCAATTTTAGAAACTGTTTCCGAGTGGAACGGTATAATTACAAAATTTTATTACTCGCAGAGAAAAAAAACAGTTGGAGATCGGTTGGAACTACAAAAATTCTGTTGCAAAAAAAAAAGAATTCCTTTTGCCATCACAGAATGTTTTTAAACGTAATGAATATTCGGATCGACACACGAATATCAATAAATAAATAAAAAAAATACTTCCAGATCTCAAATCCGAAATCCAACACGTCGGTAAGATACAGCCACATCCCTGTAAAAAAGTCATGAAAAAATTCATTAAAAGCGTAATTGATTAATGATATTTTGTTCCATACTTAATCTGAACATGTCTTCTTTACAGTAAAATAAAAAAATGTGTTTTAATTTTAAAATAAAATAGTCATCATAACAAGTTTATTTGTGAGGAACATACAGTTCGAAATTATTTTTAAATCTTTATTAAATAAGTCAAATGTCTGCAAAAAATATATTCAATAAAATTGTTTATTTTCCAAGTTTATGAATTGATTTGATCGATTTTATAAAACTTATAACTTTTGGTTATGTAATCTCATTAGATGTAGGCTTGCCTTGAGCAGTAGTACGAGGGCTGCTTTATATATTTCTAGCCTAGGCAACACCAGATGCTGCCTGGCGCCCTTCATATTATAATTGTCATACGATATATGAATATTCAGATCCAGAAAAAAATTGTGTAAGTTCCGATTCTTTGTCACTTCTACCGATACCTTTTGTTCGATTTACTGAAAATTGCAGTGCACCAATCAACAAACGGTTGAAAAGACGAAAACTTTATTTTACAAAAAAAAAATCGGTTGTTGCAACGAATCTGTTCTCTGTGGGTACTTAAATTACTTAGATCTTTGGCCGCGCTCAGATTTGTATTCCCCACGCTTTGTTATTGTGCGCGTGCGCGCGTACCAAGACTCCGTAGGTCATGCTGCACTTTGTCTTTCACCCGGAGCCTCGGTCGGCCTCTACTGCGTTCGACACGGATCTTCAGTACTGAAGCATTTTCATCCATTCTCACAACCTGTGCCAACTAGCGCAACCGTAGCTAGATGCGCCCGACTATATTGATGCCGCCATACAGCTCACGATTCGTTTGCTGCAACCGCAAATGGGTCATTATATTTTTCGAAGAACCTTCGTCTGGAAAACTCCCAATGTCGCTTCACCCACTTGCGCGATTACCCATGTTTCAGCGCCATAAAAAGCACGGGCAGTATGAACGGGTTCGTCGAGAGAGGGCTTAACTATTTAGATGTTTGTAAAGCCCAATAGCGATACTGTATTTTTAAATTCATGGTTGTGTGGGCGATTCCACAATCCTTTATACAATTTTACCATAACTTAGTCTAAAACAATTGGATAGACATTGGTTTCATCCTGTTCAAATTTTATAACATTCGATATTCTCTGGGACAATATCATATGTTCCAAACATAACTAAACAAGTTTATGAGATATTGCGTTTTTAAGTTTAGGATTGTTGATTTTTCTCAGTCCTGTTGAGGGGAAAACATTTACCTCTTGACCGATGTGGCCTTTTTTTATACCAATCGTTCCAGTCCATCAGCACATATTTCTGCATAAATTCAGCTTACAATAATGCGACCTGTAGTTTGCAGACGGACATGTCTAGTTCATCTTAGAATTTTACGAAAATTCATACTACTATATTCTTCGTATAGCCCCCACACAGTGCTCCTTCCCAGTTTCAGAATCTACAGCTTTAAAAAGCACAGTAAACATGCGATTTCTACCAAATTTCCATAGAGCGACCAATACCCATGTCCCTAACATTAAACCATATTAGTCCATGTTTTCGAATAGCCCCCACACAAATGTCCCTCCCAATTTGAGGTACCGAAGCTCTTGAAGACAAAAATTTTATCCAATCACGCTCAAATTTGCTTAAAGCAACATTTAGTTAATTCTCACAAATTGAGTACGATCTTGCTCAAGCTCTAAAGAGGGGTGTTTAATCCTCTGAATAGCAGAGTGACGTAGTGTATCTTATAGTCGGCAATGTCCGACTTTAAGTTTTTTACATGTTAGATATGGTTTTACCTTCCCAATGTGGTGAGTTCCTTTGACGCTTCTAGGTTGTTATCCGAAACTATGTGAGCTCCTCGAATTGCACCAACATCCAATGTACTAAAATAATCGAAACGCAGAACGCGTGCTTGATGAGCTTCAGGAAGTTTTGTATACTTTTTTTTTGTGGTAAAAACACAAAGCTAATAAAGCACATTTCTCAGGAGTTACTACGGAATGACTTGATCTGTAGCATTTCATTTTGAAGATAGTTAGCCCAGTTGTGCCTAGTATTAAGCAGAGTTGGGCTTACAAAAATTCCTTACGTACTGTAATATTACACCAGGGTAAATGCTGGTTTTCGTTGACATTCGAAAACGCTAATAGAAACGTGAAGATACTCCACTGGAATAACTCGAACAAAAGGTCTTCTACCAGAACCCAAATGAGCTGCAATCAGAACATTTGTCCATGATTAAATTAACTGCGTAAAAGTTTTGAAATAGGATATACGAAAATCATTTGAGTCTTTGACGCACTGTACGATGGATATGCTGGGAGATTTGCCGATTTGCACTACGTATCTGAGCGTGGGTGGGTGTATGATTGCCTTCTTGTGCACCTGAGACTTTGCAACACACAAAAGATGGCATTTGTGATGAAGCTCATTACGCTGTCAGTTTGCTTCCATCATCCCGCTGCTTGCTTGCCTTGCTCTTAGCACAGGACGTGGTTCATTTTCAATGCGATATGTTCGGTGTGGAATGCAGCAGTTCACGGGATGATAACAAGTTCCAAATGCCACCATTACATAAGCACTTTTTGCAATACCATGAGCAAATGCGCCTCTATCCTGACTGGCGCTCGACGCTCCACTATGCAACATGATGAATGTGTGTCAGTTTTATTTATGACTCCCATCCCATGTACCTACACACATCCCATCATGTACAGATCCATACGAGTATGTACTAGAGATAGAAATTCATTATGTTCACATATGATTATTTTAATGCATCCATGTCAATCTTATGTGGCAGGGTTGCTGCATCCATGCGGCCCCTGCAAAAAGTGGCCATTAAAAGTGTTATTTGAAAGTTACAGCATCACATCTGAGTTTGCTCGCAGGCTTGAGTAGTAGAAGTAAGGCACGTCACGGTATCTGAACCTGGAAACTCCTAGGTATAGTTGTACGTGCCACGTGGCGGGTGGCTGAATGTGCTGGTGTGTGTGGTGGGGATGTGTGAGATTCATCACCGTCATAACTTTAAAGACGTGGATAAAGTTTTTGCTCAAACCCTTAAAAGTTTTGTAAGTTTCAGTTTTCGCTTTTAATTACTGATGATTTATTGTCTTTTGGGTGTATGAGTGTTTTGCGTCTCCTACAATGCAACCACCACGAATCGTCCACAGTTGAGCAACGATGCTACACTTTCAGCCATCGGCACATGTTAAGTTTTGCACTAGAAATTGTTTTGGTTTCTAGAGGAAGGCGAATGTATGCCTTGATATAATATGTAAATAATTTGAGTGTTTTTAAGGGGTTGCCCTATCCGATAAAGACCACAAACTCGATATAAAACACTATTATCAATTGTGCTCAGTCTTGGTTTGCCGTTTCATCATAGCCCATTTCGGGAGTGTGACCATACTTTAATGCTGGACTTTACTGTTCATCTGTGGAACCTTTTTCTCTTACCAAATTGCTCAAAATGACAGTGATTATCTAGGAAACAATCCCTACTTTTGAGCGCATTATTCGCCATTGTGCTTAATAATTTGAACTCCAAAACTGACTCATCCTTGCGAGCAGCGATGTCAACATGTGTGAAATTAAACTGAAGTATTAAATTATGTTTTCGGAGACAGCATTCGATAAAAAGTCCTGATCAAAACGTATAAGTTTTATATCGTAAACAGCTCCTTAATTTAATAAAAGTTCGCCGTTTGTTTCTTAACAGATGTTACAGAAGCTAAGTAGTCAATTTTCTATTTGAACATACATATGTAATCTCATTATTTTATTTCAAATTAATGTTTTAAGGTCCATTTAGTCTTGACGGTTGACGGTAGGCAATCAGCTATTTCAGTTGGGGTTTGTATTTTGCATGTGTTAGAGGGAGATAACTACAGTTTGACGGTTGACGACGGTAGACTTCTGCAGGTTGCAGAATCATTCGTCCACCGTCAACCGTCAAGACTAATTGGACATTTACACTTACCGAAGCCCGCCCTTAATTCAGATTAAGTTAAACAAGTTAAAAATTAAGCTCGGCCGGACTGAATTTAATTTTAACTACACCGTAATCATGGATAACGTTCTTATAGAAAAATGTTGTCAAGAGGGTGTGGCAGTGGCCTCTTCTCTTTTACCGGATACCCTTTGGTGCTATTTTAGCACAATAAAGTCTATAATAATTTGCTAATCATTGATTTTATTATGTTAACATTTTATGACTTATGCCATAAATGCGGTATTTTTAAAAGGGGTGTCTCACCGCCCACTTTTACCAGAGTGTGTTTCGATCCACGCTATAATCGTTATATCTCTAGTTCATTGGATATTGTCGTTTTAATTTCGGGGTTGTCTAGTTCCTAAGAGGTTGACTCAGCCCATTTTCAATACCAAACTTTTAGAATTCGCCGAATTTATTCACTCCTCTAAATCCTGAAAAAAAATCCACAAATTGCATCTTTTAGTCCGTCTTTAATGCCTTAATACGGAAACAATTCTTAAGTTCAGCAGGGCCGCAGAAATCATGTATGAGATCCCAGCGAATATTGTAAGCCAAAGTAAATGGCATCATTATAACCCCTTTTAAAGTAGACGGAGACTCAATTAAGACAAGATTGCAGCTTGTCCTTGAGCCTATTTATGACAAAATATCACAGTGCTACAAGAATTAATGAAGTTGATATTTCTGGGAAATTATAACATTTTTCGTGGGTCTTGTTCAGATTTTTTGTCAAAAATTGCTGGTACCCGGCGTTAAATTCGGGATATTTTTTATAAAGTTCTGGTCTTTGTGGATTGAAAGTCAAAAAGCAATTCAATATAAAGGTCGCCATTACAAAGGCTTTTATATACGTAATTTAACCTGCACCACTTTCTATACTTTGTTTTCTATATAAATTCTCAAAGTAAACATGTTCTAAACATATACTTATATACTTATATATTTTTTAGATGTTTATCTCAGCCAATACTTCAAAGTATTATTTATTTGGATAGTTAGAAAATCTGCTTTAGATAATAAAAAAATCTGCTTTAGTATTGAGTATTTGTGTCCATATTAACTAATGCCCGTTTTGACTACGAGGGACCATTGGCGAAATCAGCCGAGGGGAAAAAGGATTCCTTTAATGGAATAAAGGATTTGAGTCAAATGTTGTTTTAAGTTCGTATTGACTTCCTCGTGAAATCTGTACATGTACGTAGTTAAAATTTCGACCACTTTTGAATTAGCACCATATAGACCCATTTAAGCCCAAAGGTCTCAAAAGTTGGCCTCCTTAAACTATGGACATATGAGTATTAAAAAACAATTAAATTTCGTCACAAATTAGTTTTATAATTAGAAGAAATTTGAGGAACTGATGGTCTCTAGGCCCTCTTAAACACTACATTCGGCCTTCTTAAACTATGATAATATGGGTATCAAAAAACTATAAAATTTGAAGCCTTTACTCAAGGGTTATGATCCCTACATCACCGAAAAATTGGTTCCTTAGCACATGGACATATGGTTACTCAGAAACGGTGGAATTTTATGAAGAATCTGAATACGACATTAATTTTACGATTTGGCTGAATTGAAGGCCTTGACCTATAAATGTGGCCTTTGTGCTCTGGGGCCCAAAAACCGTCACGTAATGTTTTTATGGTTATCCAAAAATATTAAAATCAGCTCACAACTAAAAATATGAATCTAGATTTAAGATTTGAGCCAATTTTACACTCGGACTTGGGGTCGCAAATAAGTACTAAAAAACAAAAGAAAAATAGTCACGAATCCGAAAATAACACTAATTCTATGAAAACACTACATTAAAGGCTTTGGCCCATAGGTCTCTGGAGTGGCGAGACCCCTTTAATCATTAAAACGGTGAAAATTTCTAACTAATCTGAATATGCTTAAAGTTTTAAGATTTGTCTAAATTTAAGGACTAAGTCTACGGGCTCACTCCAAAATAATAACATTTGCGAATATAAAGAAGGCAACGGTTTACAGGGTCCCAAAAATGTAGTTCTAAAAAACAAGGACCCACCACCAACAATCATATCTACCAGCACTGTCGATGCCATACTACAACGCAATCCATGGTGGAAAGTATAAAAGCTTTGGCTCGGTCGAACTTACGAATGTCCTCTTGTTTTACCTAAATTATCCAACACAATAGCTTCGAAATTTGATTGTCTCGAAAAGAAAAAGGTTTTCAACAAAAACGCTAAGCGGAATCCGACGAAGCCCACAAAGCATTTGTTATCTACTAAGTTTTCATAGCCGTGGATTGTATAAAAGTGGATTTTCCTCTAGCCATGCCTATCCGTCCGTGTGCTTGTAAAAAGCTCGATAACGGTCAAACAAATCAACCTAGGATCCTGAAATTTTTCGAGATGATGGCTTATTGTAAATGGTAGAAGTCAGGGGAAAAAAGATTCTATTTTAGGGACTAAAGATAGTTTTGTAAAAAGAGCACTTTTTTGGGGAGTTTCTAAAAGAATAATAATTTTTTGTGAAAAGACATAGATAAAATAGATACAGTTACTTAGGACGCACTTAATACCTCAAAACAAAGCATTATTGCTGGACTTTTTGGTTCAAGTGGCCCAAAAATGTACCTCATGGTAGAAAATTTTGCTTCTAATCCCAATATAAAGTAATTTTAAGTTTTTGCCGAGATAACGGACAGACGCATGGGCCGAAAATGTCCAATCCTTAGACCTTCCAACACAAAGCAAATTGGAAATGTGTGCCAAAAATAATTCTACTCAATAATTGCACAGTGCAACAACCAAAATGCGAATGGGATAAAATCAATTGCAAATTAAAGTAGACATTATCCATAACAAAACCTTCCTGGGCTTTCTTTAGTGCGAGATTTTTTTTACACGCATTTGAAGTTGGTGATTGTCGAACGCTGTCTAACAAGAAAAGATCATTGAGCATTTGATAAAATAATATATATATATATATATATATATATATATATATATATATATATATATATATATATATATATATATATATATATATATATATATATATATATATATATATATATATATATATATATATATATATATATATATATATATATATATATATATATATATATATATATATATATATATATATATATATATATATACACTAAGTGTTGCTGGCGCCATCTGAGATTGTCATTAGCATTTTTCATTCTTTCGACGTGGGTTATCACGACAAGAGTGCATCGATGTACTTAAATCTTTGTATGGCGATAAAGCACCATCTTATAGCACTGTGAAAAACTGGTTTAATAATTTCAATCGTGGCCGACGCTCGCTCAATGACGAAGGTCGTGAGGTCGTCCAAAAACGGCCGTTGTTCCAGAGAACATTAATGCCGTGCGTGAACTGATAATGCAATATCGTCATGTGACATACAGTGAGATAAAGGCATCCTTGGGCATTTCTTCCACGAGCATACATTCGATATTGCATGAGCACCTGGCCGTAAAAAAGGTTTATTCTCTTTGGATCCCGTACAATTTGACAATCGCTCAAAAAAGGCTCGTATCGATTGGTGCAAAGAAATTTTAAAAAAATACGATCGCGGTGTTTCAAAAGACGTTTATAAGATCGTCACAGGTGACGAGTCGTGTATCGATGCGTATGAGCCCGAAACAAAACAGCAATCGACCGTGTGGGTCTTCGAAGACGAGCCAAATCCAACGAAAGTTGTTCGTGGAAGAAGCACTTCGAAGCAAATGGTCGCCTGTTTCTTTGGCAAAAATGGTCATGTGGCGACTGTTTCGCTTGAGCAACATAGGAGGTCAAATCTGAGTGGTACACCACAATTCGTTTGCCTAAAGTCTTGGGAGAAATTCGAAAAACGAACAAGAGAAGGCGAATGATTGTGCACCATGACAATGCGAGCTCTCACACATCGGCTTAAATCATCGCCTTTTTGACAGGCCAAAAAGTCAAATTGATGGGTCATCCGCCTTACAGCCCTGACTTGGCACCCAATGACTTCTTTTTATTCCCGCACATCAAGAAAAAAATGCGTGGTCAATGATTTTTGTCGCCAGAATATGCTGTTGAAGCGTTCAAAAACCATGTTGTGGAGGTTTCTCAATCGGAGTGAAAAAAGTGCTTTGACAATTGGTTTAAGAGCATGCAAAAGTATATAAGTCATGCTGGAGAATACTTTGAAAAAAAATAAACCCATATTTTATTATAAATATTCGTATTTTCATTATAAGGCCAGATATATATAGCAGCCCTCGTAGTAACTGTAACAGCAAAACTTTTGGATTCATGTACGTAAAAGTAACTTTACTGCTTAAAATGTTTGTGCATTGAAAACAATCTATAGATGTTTCTTTAAAAATAAAAAAAATACAAAAGTTTAAATCAAGTGTGGAATCTTTATTGTTCCTTCGAAAGGACATTTTATGTCATTTATTTTTTTTAATATAATTTCCTTTAAATGTTGGCCGCAACTACGCCTCAGGGTGTCCATACTGAGGGTCCAATTGTGGATGACTCGTTCGAGCATTTCGACCGGTATGACGTTAATGACACGTTGGCTTCCAAAACCTGAATCGTAGCTGGTTTGTTAGGATAGTCTTTGGACTTAGCCCCAAAGAAAAAAGTCTAAAGGTGTGATTTCACACGATCTAGACGGCCAACTCACCGTCTCAAAACGTGAAATTAGCTGCTCTTCGAAATGACCTCTCAAAAGTTCTATTGTTTGAGCAGCTGTATGGCAGGCAAGTTGCTCCATCCTGTCAAAACCAAATGTTTCAAGATTACGGGCTTCAATTTCAGGTAGCAAAAAGTTCGATATCATGGCGCGATAGCGAGCTCCACACACGGTTATGTTCCGGCAATTATCATTTTTGAAAAAATGTAGACCAATGATTCCATCAGCACCAAACCGTGGTTCTCTCTGGGTATAATGGAAATTCTTAAACCTCTTATGGTTATTTTCAACATAATTTTCTTTAACCTCAATACATTTAGTCCAACGTTTCTCCAATTTTTGTATCTCTTCCAAAAAAAATAAGATTTTTCAGGGTCCATAAAATAGGCATTTGCTTGATCAATAATTTCATCGTTGGAGCGGAATATCTTTTCACCGAGCCATTTCTTTAGGTTTGGAAATAGGAAATAGTCGCTGGGGGCTAAATCCGGAGAATATGGAGGAAAAGTACCCATTCGTAACCCAATTTATGTCATTTTTCTATTGAGAAAACGCACCTGTGCACCCGTGCATTATCTTGATGAAAACAATCTTTTTTCTTGGCCATATGAGGTCTTTTTTTTAAATCCTCGTAAAATCGGTCCAATTAGTTGGCATAATATTCGCCGTTTATTGTTTTTCCTTTTGAAGGTAATCGATGTGGATTATCCCGCGTGCATCCCAAAATACTGTTGCCATCGCCTTATTGGCCGACAAAGTCACCTTGGCCTTCTTCGGATCCCGTTTACCCGGAGAAAACCATTGTTTAGACTGGTACTTGGTCTCCGGAGTGCTGCGATATAAATTTCTGACCTAATAATGAAAATGCGAATATTTATCATCAAAAATGGTTTTAGCCGTTGTGTGAAGCTCGCATTGTCATGGTGCACAATGATTCGTCTTCACTTGTTCGTTTTTCGAATTTCTCCGAAGACTTCAGTCAAACAAATATTGGTGTACCACTCAGAATTGACTTTCCTACGTTTCTTAAGCGGAACAGTCGCCACATGAACAGTTGACCAGCCGAAGAAACAGGCGACCATTTGCTTCGAAGTGCTTCTTCTACGAACAATTTTCGTTGGTCTTGGCTCGGCTTCGAAGACACGGTCGATTGCTGTTCTGTTTCGGGCTCATACGCACAAATCCACGATTCCTGTGACGATCTTATAAAAGTCTTATGGAGCACCGCGATCGTATTTTTTCAAAATTTCTTTGCACCAATCGACACCAGCCTTATTTTGAGCTATTGTCAAATTGTGTGGGATCCAACGAGAACAAACCTTTTTTACGGCCAGGAGTTCATGCAATATCGAATGTATGATGGTGGTAGAAACGCCTTAGGATGCCTCTATCTCACGGTATGTCACATGAAGATCCCTCATTATCAGTTTACGCACGGCATCAATGTTCTCTGGCACAACGACCGTTTTTGGACGACCTTCACGACCATCGTCTTTGAGCGAGCGTCGGCCACAATTGAATTCATTAAACCAGTTTTACACAGTGCTATAGGATGGTGCTTCATCGCCATGCAAAGATTCAAGTTCATCGATGCACTCTTGTCGTGATAATCCACGTCGAAAGTTGTGAAAAATTATCGCACGAAAATGTTGACGAGTTAATTCCATTTTTTGCCAAATTGATTTTTTCAAGTCACTGTAAACAACACAAATGCTGGTCGTACGTCAAAACGTCCTAAGTACATTTGTGATAAAAAATGTCAAACTTTCCAGTGGAAATGTCAGATGGCGACAGGCAGCAGTTGGTGTTGCCTAGGACAGAAATATATATAGCAACCTGTGTAAGTATCTTTACTGCTTAAAATGATTGATCCAACTGACACATGCATTGAAGATTCACATGCTGTATATGTTTCAATTACAGAATTATTCCCAGCGACAGGAGAACTTAACAGAGAAAAGATACATATAAAAAGATATAAAAACAATTCATAAGGTCGAAAATAATCATTTAATGATTGTCATAAACATACTGTTATTGCGTACTTATCACATTGTTACAACGCTGTACTAACAATTATGTTAAAAAATTACAATCATACGCTATAATAGTTAATCATATATATGGTTGCTACTGCCATATTTTAGTCAAAATGAAATTCAAAAGAACAGTACGAGAACTACGGTTGCAACATACTTACTTTTATTGCAGATAACATGTCATTGGTGCCGTGTCCAAAAATAGTATGTCTCTTCTTTGTGTGACAGACTTTTCTACTTGTTTAAATTTTAACCTCTTTTGTGAATTTCTGTTTGCTCTCTCATTTTTCAACCGGTCCCGATTTCAAATGAAAACTGTTGCAATTCTTCTTTCAAAGTATCCTATTGGTCATCATGTTGCGCGCATGCCAATTATAATAATATAAAACAATTGCAGACAGACTTTATGAGATGGATCAATTTAAAATTGTACTTAAAAGATTAATGCCCTACAGTAGATTCGGTTCGGCCAAGGATAATGAAGACATTTACGTTTTATTTCCGTTTCTCTAATAAAAGCTGAATATGAATTGAAATTTTATATAGACTTTTGATTTTCCACCAACTATGGGTGCAACAAAATAAATCCACCCAAGCCACACGTACCTTCTCTCGCCCTCTCTGGCTTCTTGACAAAGCGTTTAAGCGTTGCATGTGATTTATCGTTTGGGGGTTTATTGTTATTGCGGTCATTCCGGATCCGAGTACACGAATATTTGGCCACCATTTCCATGCCCCATGTAGCTGGCCGGTTGGCTGGATGGCTGGATGGCTGGTCTTAATGCAAATTTATTATGACGAATAAATAGACTTTACTTAAGTCGTCCGACAAATGAGAATACATAATTTTTATGACAGTTTTCAACTGTTGTTCAAATGCGCTTTTTATAGTTTTCATCCGCAATATAAAAATTTTTGACAGCCACACACACACACAGTCGTATTCATTTGGAAGACACTCAGAGAATATTTACGATCCAAAGAAATTTATGAACAAGTCTTTTGTTGCTGCCGCCGTCGCATTGCCTCTCTGCCGCTGTCATTGTGGTCGCTCAGCTCAATCTTCGTGGCAAGGATGTACAAATTACTCGAATTGTCCAAGTGCTGGTGGGTGGGTGAGTGTAAGGCAACACTGAGCAAGGCGAGAGACGTGAAATGAAATGACAAAACTCGTCCGAGATGCTGACGTTTACCCATTTAATGAAAAAGGGATTAACGCTCCTTTAGTGAGTGTCGGGCCCAAACTGTTTGAACGCAAATGGCCACAAATGGCCGCTAAGTGTGATTTAAATCTACTCGAGTGCCACTTGTTAGTCTGTTCAATTGTTCATTTCTTTTGTCGCCCTCACCCAATCCCCTACTCCTGTCCTGTCCACTCCAGCCCCTTCCTTTGCACTGTTTTTATGGAGTGCCATAAAATAAAATCCTTCAAATAGTGAAGTGTATAAAAACCACAAGTATCCAAATATGTAGTTTACGATACTGCTGGTAGCCACCAGCTAGCTGCTGTTGTAAAAGATTGTACATGCGAACATATGGATGGACGTACACGCCGATGTCCATGGACGGTCGGTCGGTCGGTCACGTTTACGTCATTAACCGGAGAGTGTTTAAAGAAAACAACTTTTAAATGTCCGAAATGAATCCCATAAACACACATTCGCCAGCGGTTGACTAACAAATGGAAATCACGACAATCGTTGTACTCTACTCGTAGAAGTACATGACATAATAGCAAGACGATAGAAGCGAATGGAATGTTGAGGATAGCCCCAAAGTTATTGACAA
Source organism: Hydrotaea diabolus (assembly GCA_963513945.1). NCBI lineage: Eukaryota > Metazoa > Arthropoda > Insecta > Diptera > Muscidae > Hydrotaea > Hydrotaea diabolus. Next base: position 111,055,814 of record OY740717.1, read on the forward strand.
GATCTGGTACAGTATGGTAGTTGAACTTTTGTAGGACATTGAAAAACAATATCAGAACTTAAGTACAAGTTTGCTTTTTGTACATTTTTACAGGGTAAACCAGTGATGTCCACACACATATTATGCTTGTACGAGTATGTGGAGCAGTTTAAAACGACCCAACAGCAGGGACTTTGCGTGTGTCCAAAGGCAGCGTCCGTGTGTCTCCCCTTGATTTTGGTTTAAACGACAGCCCCCACGATACTCCCCGAAGGGCCGAACCTACTAGTCAGAATAACAGACTTAGTCTCCGGTGTATGCAGATTCAAGTGCCTACACATATGAGTTACTGTCTAAACTCATGCTGCACATGAACAAGGCTTTCTTATCGCTCAGGGCGAGGTCTATATCTACCCCTTACTTTCGAAGACGGTGAACGGCAGCAATGTATTAAGGCAAGGCACCGACACCCAGCAAGTCCCGAGGATCAATAATGACTGGGAGTGTAGTCTTGAGAAGATTATCCCAGTCACGCTTGGTACCAAATCCTGCGGTCAAGTTTCGTAAAAAAAGTTACACACAGCTTCAGTCTTAAGTAACCAGTGGACTGGTAACCCCTCGGTGCAGCCGTTGTCGAATGTCAAGAGAGTTACATCACAGGTTACAGCGACACACAGTTAATCAGAACGAACACTATGGTAGATAAGGCCTGATAGACAAACTGACTACTCTTAGTTTGAGATGTGCATTGACCATCAGAAGAAACAACGCCAATGGCGTCCTCATAGAGAGGACATTTTGGCAAGACATGCACCCAGTCCTCGACTGGCGCCCCACAACTGCATAACTGACTGTTGCTTAGGGCCGCCTTATGTACGAGATTCCTGCCCGATCAGCAAAAACTAACAGCACGGATGACGCTGCGCCGTCACTCGACCATTCTGGCTGGTGTCCCATCTAGATGTGACACACTCGCGCAACTGCCAGTATGTCTGAATTTCCAACTATCTCCAGATCTTTAAAGCTATACCGCAACAATGCGATAATACCGTGCAACACACTGGTGGAGAAATCAACAAAACAACCTTCTGACAAGAGAGTATCTTCCGATACCCGACAGCAGACTTAACTGTCTCATACCAGACCGATGATCCATAAGATGATCACGCAAAGAAAAGACCACCGTACATAACGCGTGCTGCACGCGTACTTAGACCGCACTCTACTCTTAAAATACAACTTACGTAACCCACCATTCTGGTTAACTACTTGGGCAAGCGTACAAGATGAGGTAGACTGACTTGCGTCTTGTACGCAAGGTCCACTTCATCCAACCTAACAATGTGATGCCCGTTCTACGACATTGCGTCTTTTAGCATATTTGCCACAGATTTGTCCCTTGCCACCTCAACACCAAAGGCAAAATAACAATGTCCATTATCCTGGAGCCAAGGCTTTACACTGCCGAATAGGACTCAACAAGAATGATCAAGTCATCGGCATAGGCACAAACCTTACACTCAAGACTACGTTGCCGCAACAACGGGTCCACCATGGGGTTCCAAATATAGGGACCACATATGGGGCCCTGTGGACAACTCTGGACAGCAACGATCTAAACATGATCGGAGGTAACTACAGAACATGCCCGTTTGTCAGAAAAAAGTAAATTTTGCAGTCATCCTACCTCTACGAGTATCAACCGACCAAGCACACTGGCTGAGACCAGCTGTTCACATACATGGACGATGAAGCATTTGCGCTATTCTTAAAATACATCAAGACATCATCTACACTGCGAACTCGCTTGATCCGTCTAACGAAATCAGGCAAGAATGTTTGCAAGGGAGAACTGTACCGAACGATTTCTCCTAGCTAGTAACGAAGACACTTAAAGACAAGTCCTTTCTCCGACCCTCATTGGAAGAATTGCCGATCAGCAACTTGGATTTGGCAGGATGCACGGGACTAAATCAAAATAAGCCGTGCTACATAATCGTCCTCAAAGCATTTGACATCTCGAAGGCTTTGTAGACGGAGCCAAGCCACCTTGTTTAAGGAATTTGGCAACTCTCACACCTTGTTTGAAGCGTTGAGACGTCAAAAGTATGTGTGGACTGTAGAGAATGGGCTGCCCTTGAACGTAAGACACACCATATATCCCATAGTTGTTGGTGCTACGTTCGACGTACGTTTTAAGCCCTCTGCGCAGGTCCCTGCTGTCAGCGATAAGCTAAGAAGTAGAAATAGGTTGCTTAAGTCGATCGCCGGCAGCAGTTGGGGTACTATCAAAGAATCCGTATAAAGGTGAACAGTGATAGTCTACATACGCAACGAAATTACGAACACCAAATTTGAGGAACATTACAATTTGGGAGGACGCCGACCTGATCACTGGGACATGGTGTCTCCTTATGTCTCCGAAGGATCACATAAGGAGACGAAGATGTTGCCAATGCGTTAACACAACTACATGAATACATGTTGTGGAAGCAGTGCCTGCCTAACGGATAGGCATCGCCCTCTTCGGCAGGATAGGAATAATCTTTATTAACTAGATAGAGAGGTCCAACGGTACAAACGATATCCTCTTGATCAAAGGACAGATTCACTGTCATGCTAGGCGATCATCCGCCAGAAGTAGCACAAGAGGAGAAGAGCCTATCCGGACAAACTAGAGTGGTATTGCCTCAACTTAGATCCGACTGATGGAGTCGCCTATATAGGGCCCGAATTTATTACAGTCAAACCAACAACAAACTACCTGCAAAATATGAGAGATCTTTTAATAAAATGACTTTCTAAATTGGGTATTTCCGAAGGTCTTCTGCTTACATGAAATATCACCCCGCTAAAATTCTCATTCCGCTTTAAGAAGTTCCGCCAGATGGCCCTTTGTACACCATGCACCACTAAGAGGAAGAGGGCATTACAAAATATTTTTATGGCAAATGTTTATAACTATCAAAAATATGTAAGCTATACTCACCTTTAAGTATACCAATCGACGTAATATAAGTATAATCTGCTGATTTCTGTCTGTCCGTCCGACCATTTAAAGCTTGAAATTTTGTAGAAGAACGTTTTCTCGACCAAAGGCGAAGTGGCCAAACGACCACTTCCATTTTTGGGACGTTTTATACATCTATGTTTACAACTTCCTAGAAGAAATATTTTTTTAATTTTATTATTACAGTTATAAATTGGAAAAGTTCAAAAAAAAAATGTTGGTCAGCACTTTTTTTAGTACCTCAGACAAACAACAAGGTCGCAGAAAAGAATCCTTATGGTCAAAACAAGCGAACAGTTGCAAATATGGACAATTTTGTTTTTAATTAAAATAAGCAAATATCACAATAGGTCCAAATATGGATTTATTTTAAGGATTTCACTAGGTTTGGTTCACTTACCCATGGCACGCAGGGACTAAAAATGCTTTAATTTGTACCCCCCCCGTATCAGTTGCAGATCCATGGTTAAGGAATAATAAGTTTCAGCCTAGCCGAACATAACGTAGATTCTACTTGTTCAATATTATTATGGTTTTGTTAATTACCCTCTTGTATAAGTAAAGGTTATACAAAAAACTATACAAACCACTGCAGTGGTTTCAATCTATTGGTAGTAGTTAGTGAAATGTATAAACAATTCGGTAGAAATTTGCCGCTTGTTGTTACAAGAGCTACCTCCAGCTTAGATTACCACCTCAAAGTAACACTACATGGACACAGATACTCACGCATACGCACACAGCGAACTACGAATACGAATCCATTAAAAGGATAAACAATTTTCATTGTTGTCACATTTTATTTGTTAAGTTTTATTGCATTTTTAAGCGCCGTCTTACTGTTTCCAGCTTCTTTTCATCCACATTGAAGGCAGGGGATTTCCAAGGGGAAACAAAAGAAAATCACAAAAGGACAGTAGTTTTCACCAGAGCTTTACACACACTTCCACAAATATTTGCTCAGGTTTAATTCTTGCTCGTTTGTATGTCTGTACGTCCGCCTGTCTGTATGTAATCAGGGAGGACCTTTTCAAGTCCATTTGGCAATAAATGACTTCGGGGACCAACTGTTAAAATAATAAACGTGTCTGATTGATGTCCAGCTCTTATGGTTACTCCTCTTCACAGCGCTTGTATATTTTGGGCCTGTTGCAATCGGTACATCATCCGCCAGCTTCGTCCTTATCCATATTGAGATTTTCTTTGTGGCTCTGGAAGTGGAATTGCTGTGGCGGTGAGTCGTGATGATGCTTCAAGGATGTCCAATGTAAATTTTTCGGCCGTTAAGGATCTCCACTCAATCCACTTAAAGTAAATCGCACTTATGATTCATTGACTGCGTGCATGTATTCGTATGACATATTTATATTCCCTACCATAGGATGGGAGTGTATATTAGTTGGTCATTTTATTTGTAACACTTCGAAATACTTTTATTATTGATCGGCATAAAATTCTACGACGATTTAAACATGTCCGCCAGTGCGTCTGTTTAAAGCACGATTTAGTCCAAACAAAAGAGCTAGAGTCTTCAAACGACGGGTTGGTACTAAAAATGCACCAAACCGGGCGGAAGGCGAAGAATTTTGAGGGAGTAAAACCTGATCAAATTTTGAATTTTTCAAAATTTTGATTAATTAACTTTTTTGGAAGCGGAATCTATGTCTAATAGATTCTTTAGCCTGTCCATAAAAAAGCGTGGTCATTGGGCCCAAAATCCGTCCCCGAATGTTCGGAATATATACGGAAACGGTTAAATCTACTCCCAAATCCAAATATGAACCTACTATATTAAAGCTGTTGACCAATTAGGGTCTCGGACCATATAGTCCCAAGGGTCCCAAAAATCTGCCTACCTAAACTATGTACATATGAGTAAATACTTAAACAATAAAATAATTTCACGGGTCGGAATATGATATTAATTTTACGAAATTTTAGGCTTTGACAAATGGGGAGTAAGCCCCTAGGCAACCGGCAAATTGTAATGTGACATTATTTTTACCATTTGTCTTATTTTGAGGCCTTGACCAATGCAGTTATGTTGAGGGACATATGGGTGCCTAGAAACAATGACATTTCCCTACAAATCAAAATATGTACCTAGATTATGAGTGTCAAAAACCAACAAAAGTTTTCATCAGTAATCCGAAACAAACATTAATTCTACGATTTGACTAATTCTACGAGGTCAGAGGTCCTTAGACTGTCGAAAATTAGGTCCCTTCGAACATCGACATATGGTAACTCAAATACAGTGGAATTTTCTCACTAATCTCAATATGCATTATTTTTAAAGATTTGTCTTAATTTAAGGTTCGAATTTACAGGCTCTCTAGGGCCCTCTCAACAATGGACAAATGAGTTTTCCAAAACAATAGAATACACGTGTATGAAACGTCCCAAGGGGCCAAAAATGAAGTTCTGTCAAACATGGACCCACTACCAACAACCTGCTTTCCCAATACTGTCAATGCCATACTACAACGCAATCTATGGTGGAGAGTATTAAAGCTTCGCCCAGGCCGAACTTACAAATTGTCCACTGATTTATTCTTCACTCGCACTCTTTTTACCGGTTGTCATTTGCCGAGCTGCAACATATGTGGGCATGGATATACGTTTGGCAAAGTGACGCTTTCACTGTCAGTAATTGGAGGGTTTGTGGTCGTGATGCTTGTTGACATTGTCTCCATTATTGCGGGACGTCGTTCGAAGATAAGCGAAATTTACTTCCTTCAAATGGTTATATGGAGTATTTACATTTTATAACATTCATACGTATAGACAACGGGGACAGTTTTAGAACCATTTGGAGACACGTCATCGCTTTGATGAACAACTGTTTGTCGTCACGAAAAATTTGTCTACAGGATAGGTGGTGCAAAATAGTTTAGAGCACATGACACAAATATATATATATATACGAATTAAGATTTGGGACAATTTCGGACTGGCTAAGGGGTCAACATTTACTATAAATATGTATTGAAAACAGTGATATTACTTCATTAATTTGAATTTAACTTTTATAATACGATTTGACTAAATTTGACGCCTCCAAAAAATAAGACCTTTCCGGACATTGACACATGGGTATTGAGAAATAGTAGAATTTCCTACTTATCCAAATATGGGCCTAACGTAAGGGCCTAACGGTACCTCGGAAAAAAAAATATTTTCAGGAATAAGGTGACGGATGTCTGATGAACACACGCCATGAAAGTAACGATAGAACAGCGTCACGCAACCCACATTCCGACGATGCTCAAGGGAAACAATAGAGTTGGATACCCTACTGTCACCTATCAGCACCATCGCTCTCCTTTGAACACAGTCAAGTAGCTCCAAGGATGATTTTGGAGCACCTGCCCATATATGGGAGCTGTATTCCATCTTTGGTCTGATGTAAGTTGTATAGATATTGAAAAGATCAGAAGTAGTGAAATATTTCTTGCACCGCTTTAAGAAGCCTATGCACTTGAGTGCTTCTTTCGACACTTCGACCAAATGTCTCGCCCAACGAGCGTCACATTGTATTTTCATGCCCAGAACATCAAGAGCTTCTGATTGTTCAATATCCGTACAATCGATAGAAATTGATGATATTGTTGTTATTTTATTGTTGCTTGCCATTTTATCATGGAAATACTTAAACCGCGCTAACCACGGTTTGGTACGGTTTATGGACTGGTGAAATCAGCGGTTCATATGTTTTCCAAATTGATGATGGCCGGAACGTAACCGTGAATGGTTCTCGCAATCGCGCCATGATATCGGACATTTTGCTATCTGAAATTGAAGCCGGTAGTTTTCACGACATTTGGTTTCAACCGGACGTTGCCACTTGCCATACAAACAGCGGATCTATTTATTTCAAAGAGCAGCTAATTTTACGTTTTGGACCGGTGAGTTGGCCGCCTAGATCGTGTGATATCACTCCTTTAGATATTTTGGGGCTATGTAAAGTCTATGCTGGCAAACCAGCTATGAAAGCCAACATTACGAGTGTCATTAATGCCATACCGGTTGAAATGCTCGAACAAATCATCCAAAATTGGAACCTCAGAATTGATACCATGAGGCTCAGTTGCGACCAACATTTAAAGGAAATTATATCCAAAAAAATGGCATAACTGTCCTTTCGAATGAGCAATAAATACATGATGAGCCAAAAGTAACCAAGGGGTTGACAACTTTAATAACTTTTTCGTTTATTAATTTGTTTTATTTTTTGCTCAGTTTATAAAGTAATTAAACAAAAGGGACTTTTTTACACTAAGTATGAAAAATAATGTCACTTAAATGATCCCCGAGTTTAGCTTCGCAATGATTGGCTTGTTTTACAGCATGTTCCATAAAATCTTCTAAAATTTGTGGCTGTAGCATTTGAATTTCTGCAACAATGTTGGCCTAGAGTTGAAGGATTGTCTCGGGCTTGTTCACATATACTCGCTCCTTCAAATAACCCCAAAGAAAATAGTCAGGTGCTGACAAATATGGCTATCGCGCTGGCCAAATAACTTGCGAATTTCTGGAAATTATTCGCTCTTTAAAAATTTGACTTGCCATTGTGTCTCGGGCAGTGGCTCCGTCCTGCTGAAACCACATCTCAGGTCTGTTTTCAAGAGCAGGAAGTAAAAAAAATTACGGTTACAGCACTTCCATCTTCGTTCTCGAAGAAGTAAGGCCCAATGATATTTGCAGATAAGATCCCACACCATACTGTACACCTAATGGGGTGCAATTGGCGTTGATAAATGGCTCTTGGATTTTCAGAACCCCAGAACCTACAGTTCTGCTTATAAACGAAACCATTCAAATGAAAATGAGCTTCATCACTCATCACTTTGCGTTAAAATAATTGATCTCTTATTTTAATAATAAAATTCTATTATTCTAGTTCTTTGTTCAGTTGTGAACCTCTCCATCGTTTATTCTCCAAGTGTTATAATCTGAAAAAAAATATATAAACGAAAAGTTATAAAATTTTTAAACCCCAGGTAACTTTTGGCTCGCCCTGTATTTCATACTTGAATTGAATTTTTGTATTTTTTTATTTTAATAAATTACCCGATATTTTCGGAAAGTTTTGTTTGTAAGGCCCCATGAAAAAGATTTTAAATTGTTATCATAACTTTGGAGGGAACAACTGATGTTTGCCTGGGAAAGTGGAGACCCGGAATTCATTGTAAAACCAATGACTTACTAACAAAATTTTCGATTACACTTACATCTACCATAGAACCATTTTGAGCCCTTAACGCAAAAAAGTCGCAAGCAGCAAAAGAAAATTTTACAAAAGGTGTTTTTGTCTGATTCGTCTTGAGGATCACGATGCAATTGAATTTGATATATTTCATAATTGAATTTTTTTATTTGTAAATATTATTCATTAATTTTTAATATTAAAGCTTAAAAGCTTTTTAAAGTTTTCTATCGAATTCCATTAAAAAGCTAGTGGCGCTTACGTCTTTTTCACGGCAAGGACTCAATATAAGAAGGACAGGACAGTTCAAATCTGTGTTAATTTTTAAAAATTAAAAAAAAATAATATATTTTAATTTTTTTTGGCAAGTTATTGGTTTCTTCAAAAAATTTAACATTCCCATTACTTATAGAAGACAATTTATTTCATGTGACTGCCTCTGCCTTTACAGAGCTAAGTCAGCTCTTGATGAAAATTTCATTCCACTCTGCTTTACAATTGTATACCGAATCTTCTCTTAATTCGAACAAACATCCATTGCTAGCGTTAAAACTTCCACAGTACAACTGCTTGTGAATTTCTTTCACTTTTAACTGCAGTTTAAAAACACTAACTGGTGTAAGACCCTTACGCAGAGCACGGCACCATGTTAATTGCCTTGCTTATATTCTAAAAAATACTCCTGTTTTCATTGATCCCCTGTTTTTGACCAGTAGTTAGCGTTTTTTGTAATTATCAACATTTTGTGGCCAGAGTTTAAAGTGGTTCAAAATTGTGGACTGTGATAAACAATGGGTGTGTGTTTGGTTAACACTCGATAAGAATTTGTATGGAAATCTAAGCGTCGATGGCTTGGCTGAACACTGGATAATTATCCGGTCTTGTTTGGTTGATTGGAAGTAGAATGTTACAGGGAGGGACAGTCACCCAATGTGTATACACCTAAGCCAGTACGCGGCTTGCTGCGCGCCCTTGTACGATGGTTTGGTAATATTTTATGGTAAGAGACTCTCCGTTTCGTCCACGAAATCTTGATTCTGCTCACACGGACGAAAGATTTTGTAGTCTCGATCTCGCGAAATCTGGGCATTGTCAGAGAGAGTGCTCAATCGTTTCGATGTCAACCTCTGGCAGTACGGAAAATATGTGCCGTAATTGGTGAGTGTCCTGTAAGAACACCCATCATCCTACTTAATTCAGTCTTCTTCAGGCTTAATACGAGGGATGCTATATATATTTCTAGCCTAGGCAACACTAAGTGTACACAGAACGTTTTGTCGTTCGACCAACATTTGTGTTGTTTACAGTGACTTGAAAAAATCAATTTGGCAAAAAAATAGAATTAACTCGTGAACACTTTTGTGCGATCATTTTTCACAACTTTCGACTTGGATTCTCACGACAAGACTGTAACGATGAACTTAAATCGTTGTATGGCGATGAAGCACCATCCTATAGCACCGTGAAAAACTGTTTTAATGAATTAAATCGTGGCCGACGCTCGCTCAAAGACGAAGGTCGTAAAGTTCGTCCAAAAACGGCCGTTGCGCCAGAGAACATTGATGTCGTGCGTGAACTGATAATGCAAGTTCGTCATGTGACATACCGTGAGGTAGAGGCATCCTTGGACATTTCTTCCACCAGCATACAATCGATATTACATGAACACCTGGCCGTAAAAAAGGTTCGTGGAAGAAGCATTTCGAAGCAAATGGTCGCCTGTTTCTTCGGCAAAAATGGTCATGTGCACGCAGAGAAAATATATGGTTACACTATGGTCACCGCAACAATAATATGTTCTCTACAATAAAAGAATGTTCGTCGCAACCATAGTATTGTTTTTTGAATTTCATTTTGACAATAGTATGATTGCGACAATATTGCTATTGTTAAAATGTAGCAATAGTATTATTGGCAAATTTAGAAATGAAAATATGGTTGTAGCAACCATATAGACATGGTTGGTGCAACAAAAGTATTGTTGTTTAAAATTTAGGTTAACACTAAATTGATTACGACAATCATACAGTATGGTTGCGACTATGACCATAGCAAAAAAGGTTTTATAGAGCATGCATGTATGTGTGTATGTGCGTATGTTTTTTTGACAAAAAAAAACACATACACACGATACAGTGCTTAGTTGTTGTTTATTATTAAAACCAACAACAATCGAAAGGCAGTTCAAGGGGTTTTTATTGTGTTAACTTTGTTCGGTGGAATACTCTACTGTCGACAGGTTCTCGTTTATTTAAAATCTGCCGGCACTTAAGTATATAGCCATTGATCATGGATTTATCACATTCGTTACTTGGTGTCTACGGATGGTGAAGTCGCATTCACCCCTGCTGGCAACTAAAAGTATTTTTGACCGTTGGAATATATTTTTTTGTTTGTTGAATGAAATGTTAATAAAAACATGGCATCAAATCTGGCTATGAACTTATAGTAATGCAATTTAAAATAACATACTTAATAAAAATCTCTATTTTTGAATAACAACAATAACCAATCCTAATAAATAATTTAAGGGATCATAGTATGGTTGAGTGTGAATCATACTATGGTTGTGGGGATCATAGTATGGTTGTATGAGAAACAAACTATGGTTGTGAGGATCATACTATGGTTGTATGATAAACATACTATGGTTGTGAGGATTATAATATAGTTGTGATGATAATATTATGGTTGAGTGTGAATCATACTATTGTTGTGAGGATCATAGTATGGTTGTGGAGATCATAGTATGGTTGAGTGTGAATCATACTATGGTTGTGGGGATCATAGTATGATTATGTGTGAATCATACTATTGTTGTGAGGATCATAATATTGTTGTGTCACAACCATATACCCAACAATAGTATGATCCTCTTCGAATATTGTCACCCCAACCATACTTTTTTTTTGCGTGTGGCGACTGTTCCGCTTGAACAACGTAGGACGGTCGATTCTGAGTGGGGCACCATAATTCGTTTGACTGAAGTCTTCGGAGCAATTCGAAAAACGAACAAGAGAAGACGAATCATTGTGCACCATGGCAATACGAGCTGTCACACATCGGCTCAAACCAGCGCCTTTTTGACCGGCCAAAACGTCGAATTGATGGGTCATCCGCCGTACAGCCCTGACTTGGCACCCAATGTCTTCTTTTTATTTCCGCACATCAAGAAAAAATGCGTGGTCAACTATTTTCGTGGCCAGAAGATGCAGTTTATGCGTTCAAAAACCATGTTTTGGAGGTATCCCAATCGGAGTGGAAAAAGTGCTTCGACAATTGGTTTGAGTGCATGCAAAAGTGTATAGATCATGGTGGAGAATACTTTGAAAAGCAATAAAACCATTTTTGATGATAAATATTCGCATTTTCATTATTAGGCCAGAAATATATAAGTATATAGCAACCATCGTAGCGTTTTTGTTTTTCATCCGCCAGGGTCTCCCCACAATGTTTTGCCGCCTGCTGTGCCGCTCCATTAGATTTTGTAAGCGACCTAGCGCCATGATTTGATTTTAGCTCTCATTGCTTAAAAGGGAATGCTTACCCTTTGCTTGCAAGTTCGTCGGCATTATCCGTACCTTCAATGATAGAATGTCCAGGGATCCATACGATCTCTGCCTTTTCGTCTAAATTGGCTATTTCTTCTTTACTATAAACAGGTTTTCTATATAAAACTCTAATGCAATTTGCTTGTCCAATTTCGGGCCATATATAAAATAATGAATGCTCGGTTAATTCAATAGAAGGCACCCATTTGACCATGACTCTCTATTGGATATTTCTGTTTGGGATAGAAAACTAGTCCTTTCCGAAAGTCAGTCTGTAACTCGGTTTCCAGGATGTTTTGATGTCGGGATGTCTGGTCTCCCGTGATCATTTAGCCTGCTGCCATGCATCTGTTTGCTGTGATGGCAGCGGCGTTTCTGATATAAATATCAATCGGGGATATGTAGTATGGTGCTTCTTTGATTGCTCTAAAAGTTGTGCAGATTGCTCCGGTAGTACCCAGCCAGCAGCTTCGGACCTTATCTAGTTTTTTAATGTTGCACTTTTTGGTCATATAAGTCTACTAAACTATTGCCGCGTAAGTATAAGTAATAGCACAGTGATTCAAAATCGAACTTTCCGAATGCGTTTGGGATAAGACCAATTGCAAATGAAAGTTTACATTATCCATAACAAAACCCTCACCATTTGAAGTTGGTGATTTTGGAACGCAATTTAACAAAATTTCTCATTGAAAATTTTATAAAATAATGCTACTTATTTTTATTATCCTGGAAATTTGTGGCATCTTACTGTTTTTGGGGTCGAGGAATTCATTTTTATTTTATTTATTTTTACCTAAAACGCACTCTAGATGGCGCTGTCATACAAATGGTGCTATTTCTTGTAGATTTTCATAGAAAAAGCGGTGTATTGCAGTAATTATTGCATATACTTATAGTACAACACAAAGGGAGAGAGGTTAACGTATTGGAGAACATGGAAATACATTTTGGTTGTTGCACTGTGAAATTGGCCTTACTACGCTTGTATAGAGCCAGTGTGTCATCTAAGGTCTAAGGCCTCATATAGATCCCATTGATCTTCAGCACATTGACCAGCGCCTATGGCCTTTTTCTGACGTTGGAATCTTCGGTTTCCTCGTGAAGATGAAAGGTTTCGGGTTTCTCTGTTTTAACGTTTAGGTATTTAGGATTAGCACAGTTTAGTGACAGGTCTAAAGTATCAACGGCCATTCGCCGAAAAACTGTGTCTGCTTTATTTAAACCGTTCGATCCGCATGATATCCATATATGCATATGACTGATCCAGTCTTAAGGCACCTGTTCAACTTTTTTTGAGGACGTATGTACATTAAAAGCACACTGCATATCTATAAAGCTATCCATCAGAAGTTTTAGCATATGTTCACTTGTTTCATCTTCGTCCCATTTGCGTCTACCTGTATTTGCGTGTGAGTTTTGGATATGCATTTTAGAGAAGTCGTTTAGCTGTTTGCTAAATAACCTCCAGAAGCTACGTTTCGCAACTCTTATGGCTTTATTTTATTCACTGAGTTTCTTTGACTTCTCCCAGTATATTGCACTTTTTTAGCGGACTGTCCACCTGAAAAGTCTAAGCAATGACTTGCCCAGTTTTTGTATCTGCCATATCATCCAGTATTTTTCCTTGGCTGATTTCCTGTTCCGGATTGGGTAGCTCTGCTCAAATGACCGTGCCAGAGATTCCGTAAGTTTAAAAACTTAGTTGTCAATCTCTTCTGGTCCATTGTGGTGTCCCTGGGTTCTAGGTTGGACTTAAGTTTCCAGTTGGATTTTTCCTTGTTTCTAAACTATAAGTATATTGGGTAAGAAGGCTGTATCGAAAGGGTAAACATTATGTAGCGGTGGTCATAATGTTTGTTTCATAACAAATCGTTATTTCTATGACCTCTTCCTAATTCTGTTAACAAATGTAAAATGTAGCCTTATTACCAGTATTAAGTGTTAGTAATTCGTGAGCATTCAGAAATTCTAAAAGGTGCTGTAAAGCATTGAAATAATGCGCGTAATTTCAACAAGTAGGTATGTATTTATGGCTGCTGAGATTTCTGCAAACATATTAATATTTGGGTTCAAACATATTAATGTATGGCTTTAAAAATGATAATGTTTTGATGCAAACATGTTAATATTTGGGTGCAAACATATTAATAATTGGGAGCAATCGTTACTGTTTGGGAGCATTAATACAAATATACTGATGTTTGGATGCCAACAAATATATGTTAAACATAACAATATGAATGTCTGCGAACACTGCAACAAACTTATAAATGTTTGCCGTGACCCAATTTACGTTTGCATGCAATCATATTTATGACATATTGTGCTATCATTGCGATGAAGGTACAATTGAAATATCTGCCGGCGATGATATAGATAAGAATCGATATCGAATACAAACAAAACCGCTAAACCTGCTGCAAGCGTTGGAAATTGCCACAGAAAATGTGAACAAAATTCAGCTTGCAACAACCCCCTGAGATCAGATTCATTCGAATGGAAACAAATGACTTGACGCATACTTAAGCACGCTTGTGCTCCATTTTGGAAAACAAACACAAGGACGTATTTATAGCTTCATCGCGCAAACTGCTGACGAAACAGATTAAGAAGTTTGAAGAGCTGTGCGGCTTGCAAAAATAAATGCCTCTCAATTTGTTAATATTGTCAGGAAAGCCGTGAGGCGGGCAACAGAATTGATGACGATAATCATCAGGATGAGCATGAAGACAAGGTTGCCGGCTAAGCTGATACTGATGGTATTTTCTCCCGTTTACCATGTAGGAATTCGTTGCATCCACCCAGCCTCGAACCAGACCAATGGGGCATAAACAAAAATAATCTTCTCGGGGGTCTACATCGTACAAGGGCTATTACGAAGAGGGGAGGATAAAAGATAAAGCAAAATCCGACAGAACAAAAAAAGAACAACAACTAAGCGCTGGAAGATGATGAGTTTATGTCTTATTACCATCAACTATGTACGTGGAGTACATCCTCGAACACCTCTCAATATCAAGCTCCTCCAACAGCAACAACAAAACAGCACCACCACCTGTACTTCCTACAATCATCCGCGTCATCGTGCTAACGGAAGAGAATTAACTGATAAGGAAGGAGATAAAGCGAAACCACTCCGTAAAGATGGCGATGAAAGTAAATAAATAGAGGAGGCTGATGATGATGATGATGGCGATGAAGACAGCGGTTAGGTTTACGAAACAATAATTGAGCATAATTATATTTATTAAGCTGAGCTTCCAACATCGTCCAGATGCTTGTGTTCCCCGTGCCTTTTGGATACTGCACAATAAAGATGTGTAAACATATTTTATTATTCAGATAAATGTATAGATGCTCATGATGCACAGTGTTCCGTCGTAGAATTTAATATTTGTTTTTTTTTGGTAAATTCTCTTCACTTGCATTGTTAAAAATCGAAGGAATTTAGAAGAACATTTTTGATGAGAGGATGTATATCTGAATACATTGACTTCTACAAGTTGAATGCATTGAATACATTGACTTCTACAAGTTATGTTTTGCGATATTGCGTTCAGTTAAGATATACTTATATAGGGTGTTTTTTAGAGCATGAGAACTCAGAATAATAATACAAGGCGGAAATATTGTTGAAATGAATAATTTCAATATGATTTTTCCGGCCTTTAAGAATTGTTGGTTTGTCGGCATTAACCAATGACTTAGAGCCCCATTAAAAGAAGTGCAGAGGCTATAGATCACACAAACGATGGAGCCATACGCAGGACCACTTCTGAAAATAATTTTTTCACCAAATTAATTTCGTAATAAATCTATTGTTAAGGGCGCTGTGGGAAAATTTCCATCGTCTTTGGGACTAAACGTCATTAAGTTTGGCTTTGCCGAATCTTGTATACCCTTCACCATGGATTCGCTTTAGAGATGGAAGAAATAATAATTATTATAAAACGGGTGGCCAAAATGAGACCTAGTGATGTTAAACACGTAAAACTCTTGTAATAACGGTTTTTTTAAATGATTTATTTTTATATGTTAAATACAATTTATGGATTTAACATTTTGCTCGATACAGGCATTGGCTCTTTTTAGCGCATTTTGCATTACACGGCGTAATGTTTCTGGCTGCAGGCGCCGTATTTCGTCTCGAATATTCTGCTTGAGCTGTCCAAGTGCCTGTGGTCTGTTAACATACACTTTGTCTTTTAAATATCCCCATAAAAAAAATCGGGCGCAGTTAAATCTGGTGAACGAGGAGGCCAAGGAAATCTGAATTTTTGAAATTATGCGTTCACCAAAAATTTCACGCATTCCTGGACGGTCGGCAACTGAACCCAGTTCCTCAAAACGGCCAACAAAAATTGTAATCATGGAAGATGTGGGCGCTGATTTACGTTAAAAAAACGGCAACAATTTCGCTGCGTCAGAACAATTGATCGTTGAGAAGAATAATTAAAATCGATAATTTTAATGCGTTCTTGTGGACTGTACGTATTGATTTTAAATTTTCAAGAGTTCAGTTATAATCTGCAAAAAGAAAAAAAATAAATTATGTTAAAAAAATAAAAAAGTTATTTGTGTTTCACATCAGCTGGTCTTATTTGGGCCACCCTGTCCACCCTAGTCCGAGTCAACTCAGTCCTATTATTTTATTATATTAGTATTAATTAAACTCGCTTTTATTTAAATGATCACATTTACCATTGAGCGCGTTTTATGGGTAACTAAGGTCCGATGTGTTGTTCATTAAAACAAATTCGAATATGGATTCTTAACGAAATTCGCTTCAATTTAAGTTGATATATATGGGTCCTTTGTTGCCCCATTAGGATCTTTTTTGCCCACAGTATCAGCCTAATCTTCAAAACGAGTCCATATGGATTCGTACTAAAATTTACTTAAGTTGGTGAACCCTTTTGCTCCGATTTACCATTTGTCGCTGTAGTTATTTTGTTACAAAAACTAAAAGGTTCAGCAACAATTCCTCTTTTTATGGTCAGTGCATCTCCCAATTAAAGGTCTCCATTAATTCATTGGTTTGTCTACAAATAATTAGGATGCGTACTATGAGAACCAACGTACAAAAGTTTATATTTCTCAGCTGTAACTTTAGATTCTTAAACGATTATTTTTCCTCCTGTCCGATGTCGTCCGTTTACAAACCCAAACAGTAAATGACCATAAGCCATTGTCAAACAAAAGTTGCATGTGCTAGCTTTTTTGTTTTGACGCTATATGGCTTTTAACAGATAGCCAAAATTCGGTTTATGTGACATCATGTGAATCTTATATCTGCAAGGAACTCAATTCAGAAGCTAGAGTCTATTAATTATTGACAACTATTGTTGCTAGCTGATTAAGTTTTTTTCTTCTGTTGGAAGCGGATCGAAATTTTAGCTCATCTTCAGCAACGAGGACCATTGAAGGAATGTACACACAGAGAAAAAAAATAGTTGGAAACCGGTTGGAAGTACTAAAATTCCGTTGCCAAAAAAGATCTCTGTTGCAATCACCTAATGTTTAAAGTCGTAATGATTATTCACGCTGACATACGAGACCTCAAGATGATAAATATGATCATCGTATTGTAGACGCAACTAATTAATCGGTCATATCAATGAAACGCATAAAGTGTATTTAGGTGCCATGACTGGCGGTTGTGGCAACCAATAGCTTTGCCAACATTTTGTTATTGGAACCGAATATTGGTGATGATATCTAAGCTTTCATCAAAACTATTAGCGAACATAATTCAATAGCTGCAAATCGTTTAATCTATTTTATTCAAAAAAAATCTTCCATCAATTTTTCCTCTTTTTCCTCGACATGACCCTATGACTAAGACTACTTCAAGTACATAAGAAACAAGTTGTTTGCCTTTACTGAAAATTTAAAGCTTTTTCTTTTAACAAGTGTGGCACGTGAACTTTTGGAACCAAAAATTCTTTTTTAGAGGTTCGGATTCATCGAATTTTCTACAGATACTTCAGATACAATAACTAACCGCTACAAATCGCCAACTAACATGCAAACTTAATCGGTTGGCAAAAAATCGGTTGGAACAACGACCATGTTCTCTGTGTGTAATTTTTTTAAATTTGGAAACAAGAAATAATCGGAAGGAGCTAAATCCGGACTATATGGTGGATGCGGAGCAATTTCAAATCGTAATTCGGCCAGTTTTTGTTGAGTTAAAAATGCAGTGTTTGAAGGAGCATTATCTTGATGAAAAAGATTTTTTTCTAAATGTGGTCGTTTTATCTTGATTTCTTCACTCAACCGATCCAATAATGCACAATAATATTCACTCTTTATAGTTTTTCCTCAATCAATCAATAAATATTATACCCCTTGCATCCCAAAATACTGTGGCCATTACTTTTCCTGCTGACTTAACAGTTTTTGCCTTCTTGGGACCGCTTTTACCAGCTTCCATCCATTGTTTTGACTGTTCTTTGCATTCTGGGATGTAGTGATGGATCCATGTTTCATCAACAGTTATGAATCGGCGCAAGAACTCTATTGGATTACGCTGATAAATCGCGAAAAGCTCCTCGGAATTGGTCTAACGGACGATTTTTTGGAGCAAAGTCAACAAACGCGGCACCTTTTTCACGGATAGCTTTTTCATGTGGAGTTCATCATGTAAAATACTCCAAACTTGTTTTTCGTGTATTTTAACAATATCAGCAAGTTCTCTGAGCTAAATTCATCTATCTTTAGTCACTTCATTAAATATTTTTCTAATGTTTTCAATAGTAGTAGCAGTTTTCGGTCTTCCAGAGCGTTGTTCATCTTCCGTACTTGAACGACCCATTTTAAATTGTTGAACCCAGGATTTCACGGTGGAGTATGATGGTGCATTATCACCATGAACAGAATCCAATTTATCTTTGATTAATTGTGGCGTATAACCTTTCATATAAAAGTGTTTAATTACCGCACGAAACTCTTTATTTTCCATTTTTCAAAAATTATAAAACTTGTTTACTTCAATCACCTGTAACAAAGAAAATAATCATTAAATATTTCGGAAATTTTGACAAGATTGCTTTTAAAGAACAAAAAAAAAGTTGCTAGTAAAACAGAAAATGCGCTAGCCAGTTAGTTTTGCGGTCGCCCTCGTTTCTGACTGGTTTACCTAAAGGGCATGCATGCACAGAATGTCACTATTTAGTTTGGATTGTAAGGCGCCTTGCCGACCGATGGTGTCGCCTTGAGTACTTCATAAAAAACTTAAGGGATAAGCACCAATTTTATATGAACTTGTACGTCATGACACAAGTCTATCGGATTTGGGACAAAATTTATTCAGAAATGGCCCACCTAATCACAATGATTCGGCCAAATCAGTTGGAATTCGGTCCGAACTATATACATTCGGTTGGATAAACATAGTTTTTGTTACAATCACCAGAATATTGATAGTTAGATGGTTCGATTTACCATAAGATGGTAGCTACAATAATATTACGATTCTTACAGCCAATAAGTAATTGGTATAGACGGCTGATAAATTCTTTGCAGTAATCAAACCCCGTTTTTTGCTGTTGTAACATATTGCACTAGACAACAAAAGTTCAGACTTAGTCGGGGATGTGAATGACTTCTTCTAGAAGGACCACCCTCGTAGGTCCGAATTATTTGTTATTGTTTAAGGAAATTTTAATTTCGCTATACCATATGCAATTAGTTCCTTCGTTTTACCGAATTGTTTAAGTGAAACCGTATGGAGTTTATTTTCGTGGAGTATTTTAACGTTCTATTTTGTCCTTTTGGTTCTTTTTTTCGAAAAAGTGAAGAAAAATAACAAAATGTTGTTTAATTCATTTCTGTTAGGTTGTGTCCTTTTTTAAAAAATTGTATACTTATAAGTGTTTCAAAAAACAGTTTTTGGAATAAAATGTTCTACTAAATTACTGCTATTATCACTTAAGTATAGATTGTCTGAAATAGTATCAGAATATCTACAAGATATATTCGTTTTCGTCCTTTAAAAAAATATTTTTTTATAAATTTTGATGAATTTCAGAATGAAAAATGAACACAGAGGGGCGATTTAAATATTACATTTTTTTTGCACGCAATTTTTTCATAACCTCTTTAAAACTTTTGACACTTTACAACCAACATTTAGGTTTTTGACCCGCTTTGCCAATTTAATGCATAAATTCGTTACACTTGTACAAACATTCTTTATTAGATTCGAAAGTTTTAAAAAAAAAACCTGCTCATAATTAAAATATCAGAATAAATATTTTCAAATCGTTAAATATAAGAATTAAATAGAAAGAACTTTATTGTTTTGATCAGATAACCAAACATATAAAGGGTGATCCATCTAGAGGTATTTTTTCAGAACAAAAAAACATATAAAAATTCAAATCAAGTGTGAAATCTTTATTGGTAATTTGAAATGACATTTTATGGAATTTATTTTTTGATTATGATTTCCTGCAAATGTTGGCCGCAACTACGCCGCAGGGTTTCCATTCTGAGGGTCCAATTTTGAATGACTCGTTCGAGCATTTCGACTGGTATGGCATTAATGACACGCGTAATGTTGGCTTCCAAAACCTCAATCGTAGCTGGTTTGACAGCATAGACTTTGGACTTTACGTAACCCCAAAGAAAAATGTCTAAAGGTGTGATATCACTCGATCTAGGCGACCAACTCACCTGTCCGAAACGTGAAATAAGCTGCTTTTCGAAATGACATCTCAATAGATAGTGGTACCGTCCTGCGGAAACCAAGTGTCGTCGCTTGTTCCTCTTCAGCCTAAATGCGGCATTTTGTTTATTGACTTTGCCGTTGAGCCAGAAATGGGCCTCATCACTGAACAAAATTTTGGTTGAAAACAGCAAATCTCGTTTTCACCGAACGCTCATTTCCATAATACAGATGCAAACATTTGAGGATAATTATTTTCAAAAAATAATGCCATAAAATGATTTGAATTTTTATATTTTTTTGTTCTGAAAAAATACCTCTAGATGGATCACCCTGCACAATTAAACTACAGTTGGTCCAGTTAACAAATGATCGTGGTAATGACAACCGAATTCAAAGAGTTCTTATAGCCCATAATCTGTACAACAATCATTATATGTACAAATTTAGTTCCAATAATTAGCCTAATTAGCTAGGGTTACCGATACTTTGTCTCTTTAACCGATACTTTAAGTCACCCGCTACTGAAAATTTCCGTGTACGCAATCAGCATTTGGTTGTAGCGATGGAATACATGGATCGTACGAGCAACCACCAACATTCGGTTGTGGCAAGAAATCTTTTCTCTGTGTGTACTGTTCGGTGCGGATTGTGAGAGGGCACGACGCCATGTTCAATACATAATGACATTTATAGGCAATTGCGACAAATCACGTGTACCATTCCATCTGTTAACAAATATTGTGCAACTCGGACACTGTGCACTCTACACAAGATCCTACGCTTAAAATCCACTGTCCACTGTCTAACGACTCCTCATAATTTAAACATTCTCTAAGTAGTAGCGGATGTATAAAGTTGTTCGGCGGATGTATTAATGCAAACAATTTATGGCGTCCAAGTGAATGGCCTGAAATATTGGCAACCGGGACGACATGGCTGGCACAAGGCGTGCTCGCTCTCGCTCTGGCAACAACTTATGGCCTGCTTAATTATACATCACATTTTTAAATTGTTATTACTATAAAGACTGGATGGAGCTTAATGTTTTTATACTGTTAATAAACCCTGTGCGATGCACACACTCGTACACGTAGACTCGCCGGTCATTGTTTGTATGTAAATCATACAGCAATTACTGTCACACATAAATTTATTAAAATGGTTTGCACGCATTGTTTGCCGCTTGATTTACCCTCGTATGGCTGACTGAACGAGAAGGGTATGAAGAGTAGGGGAATCGAGGCACT
Organism: Hydrotaea diabolus; assembly: GCA_963513945.1. Lineage (NCBI taxonomy): Eukaryota > Metazoa > Arthropoda > Insecta > Diptera > Muscidae > Hydrotaea > Hydrotaea diabolus. Next base: position 111,077,487 of record OY740717.1, read on the forward strand.
TGAATTTTATTCGCCGATAAGCGAAATCCATTAAGAGCACAAAGCCTCGTATTGTATAGGTTGTCCTGTTATACGGCAGGTCAGGTCATTTTAAAAAAAAAAACTCATTGCCAACAAATAAAAAAGAACTGAAAACAACAGACTGTCATAATGCTGAAGAACAGAGCAAACGGTTGTCAGGCAGTAACTTGCCAGAAAATGCCTGTGGTCCCTATCAAACAGGCGGACGTCCTCGAAGAACGTCCTTGGAATCATTGCAAGCCAGGAAATATGATTTAAAGGACACAGTGATTATTAGCAAAAAAAAAATATCTGTTGGTTTCAAAGTTTATTCTCCATAATGGCACCCTGTAGTGAAATGGCTGTTTTCCTGTGATGGAAACCCATATCTCAAATTGAAACATTCCAATAGACGGTAGAGGGTATCTAGTATCTATGTATCTAGTGTCTGAGAGTTTAAAAATGTTGGGCTACAAAGATCCACTGGATCCACCAGCAAGTAGCAGCAAGCGCACTAACCACAAGAGAAAGATAGTTGTGAAAAAACTTCGCAAAGCTGTCTTTACTACTGCTTGTGTAGACAGTTCTGAACAATATCTGAACACTGTCAAGAAATCTTACCGAAATCGTTACGAATTCTGTTCGATTTGTCTAAGGATATTTTATTTATTATATTCCGAAATATCTGCACGAGTTCGTCCCGAATTGTGTTAGACTTGTCTGTGGGATTTTTTTTAATTTTTTGTTCAGAGTTCTCTTAACGAATTCGCAACGAATTCTGAAATATTTATTTTAGGTAGTCTATTCGTTTAAAATTTTTGTTTGGACATATCAGAACTAATTCTGAACGAATTCTTAACTGTGTGGCTGAGGTATTTTTATATTTCAAATTCATATTTTTTGTTTATTTACATTCTGAATTTACCAAGACATTTTCCCAGAGTTCGTTAAGAATTCGATTCGAAATGTCGGCAAAAACATCCGAATTTTATAAGACTAAATGCCATAATTCTGACCGAAATCGTTCAGAATTCGACCGGAGAAATCTTAATTTCCTTTAGAATTTTCCAAGACTATAGCTCAGAATTCGGTTCGAAATGTCGGCAAACACACCAGAATTCCTTTAGAGAAGTAGTTCAGAATTCATCGGAACATTTGGCCGATAGTTGTACAGAATTCTGACCAAATTCTGAAAGTTAGGTTAGCTGGGAAAAAGAAAAGACGACAATGCGAGAAGATCGAAACGGTTTAACTTGCAAAACTTAATGTAGAGCTAACAAGAAGGCGCATCAAATACGTCGATTGTCCCAAGGATCTGTGAACAACACTTCGCAAAATTATTTTTGGACGATTATGAAGCCAGCATACAGTTTTTGACATTGGCATTTCATGTCTATCCTCTAATCCAGAGAGACATGGGGATTTTTGTTTAATTTGGTACTTTACAATTTATCTGAACAACTTTTTGAATCAATTAAGTGACCGGCCTGAAGAGGTGGTATATCGGTTTGCTGCTTGTGGGTATTTTCTAGGATTTGGCACAGAGTGTAAAGATTTGGTCAGTTGTTGATATGGTCGGTGAGATTGAGCTTCAATCTTTCACTCAGTATAGTTCACATTATTTTTACGCGATGGATACAAGACTTATTCCGCAGTTGTTGTCGCAAACGTTCGTTCGGTCTACTGGTTATGTGTGCTGTGATTGGCAAGATCTTTAGTCGCTATTATTTTGAAAAATGCTTTTTCAAAATCCTCAGCTTACTTGACGTTTCAGTAGACTCGTTGATAACAATTTCGCACAACTCCATCTCCTTACATTGGCGTCTTTCCATTTGTCTCTTCATTCCTCAGAATAGACGATTTTCCTTCCTTCTCAACTACCGATATCGCTATAATACTACCAGTGTTGTCTTGTATGCTATGTTCTTTGCCTCATTCGGGGCCCTACACTACATTGTATCATTATTTTTTTTTGTCGCTTTCGGTAACCTATTTCTTCTTCGGCGGCCTTTGTTAGCTGACGTTTAGAATTCCCCTGTTATTGGTACGAAAACTTTTGCAGCACTTAATCTACTGCGTACCTTTGCTGCTACAAGGTAGTGGTCCGAATAGATATTTGCTGAAGAATCATACGTCCAACACGGTGGATGCATGCCGACCGTCAAGCACAACATAACCGATTTGGTTTTTCGTATTTTTATCAGGTGACAGCAAGAACCTTATGAAAATCGCAATGTTTGCTTTTGGTGCGTCTTTTTACCATGACTCTTGAAGCGGCGAATTCGATTATGAAGGCTGAACCTACCGAAGTTCGGGCCAAAGATACTCTCTCTGCCAACTTTGGCATTAAAATCCCCTAGAACGATTTTAATGTCCTGGTCAGGGCAGCGGTCGTAGGAGTTTTCTAGGTGTTCAAAGATGAACATATTTTAAATTGTGTGTTGGGTAATGCTGCATTCTTAATGGCAGCCCACACAATTGTTGAACTGTATACATTAGATACTATTTGTACTCTCGTTCATGATCGTGCGTTTACACATGGTGATAATGGCCAATCTTGGCCTCCGCTTTGATTTTTAATCTCTGCTGGAGGTTTTTCTAGATCACTTGAAATATTTTCAACATTTGATGTGACATTTGATAAATGTAGTATCTTACAAATACTTAAAATGGAATGACGTGTCATTCATTCACTAGGCTCTCAAAGAAAGTAGCTTTTGTCTCTTCTTCCTTATCTGCAACCGGCTGTTGTGCACAAATAAGGCTACTGAAAAAAAAAATGTTTTGATACGGATTGTGGCCAACCGTTCGTCTACTGTTGTGAAACCGGCGCCTATTTACGACAAATTCCGATCCGATTTTATGCCTTTTATTAGACAGCTGTAATCTATATCGCGATTTTAAATGTTTGTTGCGCAATGCCATCTCCAGCTTACTTCCTGGATGTCCGCCCTCTATCTTGGAGGACATCAGCCAGTTGGATAAAGGCACCTGGTCGCAGGAGTGCTCGTTCATTGCATGTACATATCCGTACTTTGTAGTCCTTAAGTCGTTTGCGGTAGTCGTCCACAGTTGGGGTGGTCCGGTTTTTATCATTTGTTTTGCTTTCATAGAGTTTGTTTTTTCCAAATGGGCTACAAACCCGACTTCAATCGTCTTAGCCTTTGCTTTGAAGGATGTCAAAATACCGTTGTCCAGGAGTTACCACGCAGAGGTTTGTATGACGACTTGTAATATAGTCAATAAGGATCGCACTGGGATCACCAGGATGAACCGGCCAGATACTTTAGTTGATGACGTACACCACCAACATCATTTCACTTAACCTCGTAAATATCAATTGTGTGCGTGTGCATGACATTCAGTGGGCTCAGTCACTGACACTAAATTTGACATTTTCATTTGTCGTACATTAAAACTGACTCGGATAATAAGACTTCATAAATATCGGCCTGCTCGCATTGATACGAAAAAATGGCCATGTGTGCGTATGAGTAACGGAAAATAAATTAACCTTTGTCACGCAACTTAATAGTGACAGCGTAAAAGCGCAACGCATAGCGACAGCGAGAGCCAGTGAATTAAATGTCAACAAAATGCACATTATAAATTGTTTTGATTTAATTGTTTTTTATTATTATTATTACTCGTATAGTTGTTGCTGCTGCTACTGCTGCCAACGATGTGGGTGATCCAACCGTGGACAAGGTTCGCTGTGATTGTGTCCAGGCCACGAACTGCTACGGACACGCCACGTCGTACATAATTAACAAAATGCATTTCGAAATTAAAATTGAGTATGGCTGGACACGCTCAAGATGGAATACGGCCTCTGAATTGTATCTGCTTAATTGTTATTCGCTACAAAAGGCAACTGACGCAGACTTTGCACAATTCATTAATTATGCATCAAAGAGATCTGGTAGTAAATGCCATTCCTACAATTTGAAAATAATATTTGTCTTTTGTGGGGTAATGGAAATAACTTGAATTTATTATAAAGAAACCACAAGTGTGATGCAAAGCATTTTTTGGAGGGCAGCAGTTTATTACTGGCTCTATAGCTCACATTAAATCTTACAGCACATACATATTAGTATAGTAATGATTTGCGGATAATATGCATTAGGGATAGTGGTCCTATGGAAAGATGTCTGCCAACCTTTAGTTGATTCTTTAGAAAAACGTTTACCGAACCCCACTAGCTCCACTTACTTTCCGTAAAGACGCATCCTCGGAAAACAACGTTGGGCTAATTTGAAAAGACCTTTGATTTCTTGTGGCACTTGGTCCAATGTGGACCGGTGTAAAATAACTGAAAGCTGTGTTGCATCTGTTTAGGGTCTAGTTGGTTCAAAGTGTGGTTACTACTCAACGTCCTCAGCATTCCATTAAAGAACGGACCATTATACAAATAAACCAAGGTTTAAATCCTTGTAAGATATATACAAAATTCAGCAGTCTTTTCGAGTAACAGCTTAATCTCTAAGATATTTAGAAGCTTTTTTCTCCATTAAATGCAGTCCTTCCATGCTGTCATAGAACATTAGGCCCTGGTAAAGGCGTAAAAATATTACAATATGCACAGCATACTAATTTTAAAGAATTTCTCCGTTTGCTTCTTAATGGAATGCTGAGGGAATTATTTTTTTTGTGGAATCTTCATAGATGCCAGTGGCCCGAGCCATTGGTATGCATGCTTCCCTATACTGGCGGCTACGTACTTAGCCACGTTCCCTCACACATTAAACACTTTCTTTAAGGAGACTGTAAGGTTTTAAATTGTATGTTGAATCTGGTATGTTTACCTTAGAACATCTTAGAAGTAAACGTCTTAGCTCAGACATAATTACTGTATTTTGCGAGAGACCGTTACCGATAGAACTTCTAACTTAAATCGAGGGCTTTGGAAGAACACGTGGTCTGCAGCCTAACGTTTTCCACACAGCTATGGCTCTCCAACTGTCGTGTCCAAGTCTGTGCAGATTCTTTCGAAAACAGCCATGTCCATTAAAGAACTGTGGTAGATAGTAATTTGGGTTTCTTGCAGCCAGGCCGCAATATTTAAAATGATATGGTGTGATTAGCCTTCTTTCGAAGACATATGCCTGCCAGGTGGCGAGTGTAGTTAAACGCTCTTCACTGGCGATTTAAGATCTTTTTTTTATTTGGTTTGCTGTCATATTTTTTTTTACTCTTACTATCTAAGATGTCTCGATGACCTGCTCATCCTTGTTAAATCTCAGTCTCGTTCTGCGATGGATCAGTTTGGCCCCAGGATAATGGCCATGGCTCTTGGCTTTTGCGTGTTACTGTTGAGGTGGCAAGGGACCGGTCTGTGACAATGTTGCTCAAAGGCGCAATGTCACAGAACGAGCATCTCATTGTAGGTAGGATAGATTGGACCTTGTGTTCAAATCGCAAGTCAAGTACTTTGGCATAACGATGGAATATAGGATGAGCTTTCTACCTCATCCTGTCCTCTTGCCTAAGAATCTAACAAGCGTGGCGGGTTACGTACGTCGTATTTTGAGAGTAAAGTGGGGTCTTAGTAGACGTACAGCAAGCACGCAGAGAAAAGATATGGTTACCATATGGTCACGGCAACAATAGTATGTTCTCTACATTAAAAGTATGATCGTCGTAACCATAGTATTGTTTTTTGAATTTCGTTTTGACAATAGTAGGATTGCGGCAGTATAAATATTGCTGAAATAAAACAATGGTATTGTTGCCAAACTGAAAAATGAAAATATGGTTGTAGCAACAATATAAATATGGTTGATGTGACAAAAATATTGTTTCTTTTGGGGTTTATGCTAACAATAATATGATTACGGCAATCATACCGGTAAAATCGTACTTACTTTTTTAATTTGACAATGTTTTTGTTACGAATCTTACGCAACAATAGTACATTTTATATTTAATTTTTTTTCGAAACAAACTACTTTGGATTAGAGTAACTAAAGTATTTAAAATTAGAGAATTTTTTTCTGCTGTTAAAATTTCACTCCTATTATTACGAGTTTAATGTATTTTTATGCAATTTACTTAATAAAAATCTATATTGTTTAAAAACAACAAAACCCAATCCGTAAAAAATTTTGGGGATCATGGTATGGTTGTGCGTGAGTCATATGAGGATTTTACTATGGCTGTATGTTAAACATACTATGGTTGTGGGGACCATAATATGGTTGTAGGGATCATAGTATGGTTGTGTGCGAATAATTCTATTGTTGTTAGGACCATACTATTGTGTTGGGGAACAAAGTATGGTTGTGTGCGAATAATTCTATTGTTGTTAGGACCATACTATTGTTGTGGGGAACATAGTATGGTTGTGTGTGAACCATACTGTTTTTGCTATGATGCTTATATTGTTGTAACACAAACATATACCCAATATGATGCTCCTCCAGTATTGTCACCCCAGCGTTACTTTCTTCTGCGTGCGCGTTATGTACAGTACTCATTCTCTCATGCTAGAGAGATGTTTTGCTGGCATGTCTATCAGTGTGTCGCACGGTCTCTACTGAGAACCTTCAGGTGCTGCTAGGTGTAGCTATTTTTGACCTTGGGGATATTCGTTGCGGTATTACTTCAAAATTAAAAGGAAGTCTTCTTCGACGTCACTCAGTCGGTCGGGTCTAGCCTTAATAAATGGTTGCCGTTTTCCTCAGTCTGACGGGGAAGCCATGTACGCAAACTTGAATAGCTCGGCTAAAAGCTTTGATTAGAGAGAGAGAGAGAGAGATCTGTTGTTCTGACTAGTCTAGTAGATTCGGCCCTTCGGGGGCGCTGGCCGTGGTAAGAGACCTATTGACATAAAACTTGCGACCACTCCGGCTGCCTCCTTAAAGATCGTGCGAAACCCACTGATGGTTCTTAATGGTTCTTCTTGAGGTATTTTTTTCAATAGCATTTTCACAGATTTTGCGTTAGTTATGTTCAACTTCATTTTTTTTTCTTTTCAGTATTGTTTGACATTTTATCATGGAAAGACTTACACTGAAACAACGTCACAAAATTGTGCAACTGTATAATGGAAATGAGCGTTCATGATGAGGCACATTTCTGGCTCAAAGACAACGTCAATAAACATAATAGCCGCATTTTGGCTGAAGATCAATCATAAGAGGTGCCATTATACCCAGAGAAACCAAGGTCTGGTGCGGATTATGGGCTTGTGGAATAATCGGTCCATATTTTTTTAAAAATGTTGATGGTCGGAACGTTTCTGTGAATGGAGCTCGCTGTCGCGCCATGATATCGGACTTTTTGCTTCCTGAAATTGAAGCCAGTAATCTTGACGATACACAGTGGTTGCGCCCATACGACAAAAATCAAAAAATTTGTGGTAATAAATTGATCTTGTAGTGATATTATTAGTCGCTAATGTCATCAAATGTTCATATTTTGACATTGTTTTGATCATTTCTAACGGTATTTTCAAAATAAATGACGTCAAAGTGTAAACAAGCATAAAAGAGGATAGTTGCGATAAAGAAGTACTAAAACAACGTGAAATTTCAATTGTTAAAATTTGTTTATTAAGGTGTCTAAATAAAATTTTCAAAAATGGAAATGAAAGTGGAAGGTATTAAAATTGTTTTAATGCATTAAAAAGTCTAATATGTGTTTTGTGTTTTTGAAAAAATGCGGAATTAAAAAAGTACCTTTTTCTACTTAGTTTTGTAAAATAATTGAAATTTACTTAGACTTTTAATTACTTTGTCCTCCGAATGCCTTAACCGGACTAATTTGTAAATGTAACTACATATATTTATTTTACAAAAACGTTTAAATCAGGTGCACATATTTGCACATTTTGTAATAAAAAATAAATAACTAACTCAACCTCTGTGTTTTTTGTGTGTCTAGAATTTGTGTTGTTAGTAGCGACATATAAAAGAGTGGTATTGTTGTTATTATTGGAAGTGATTTGTGTTACTTTTTAAATTTGTTAATTCATTGTTACAGAAGCGGCTCGTCAATGCACATTTTCACGATTATTTATTTTCGAAATCTGGTGCACTAAGGATGGGTCAAATGCAGATAAAGCCCAACAAGTGTTTGATGAAATAACTAAATACATTGATTTTGAAATGGACGATGGAATGTTTTGTGAACTATTGACATGTATAAAGTATTTATGTAGAAAAATTGCGATTTTTTGGAAAATAAGCCATCGCATAAAATCACGAGTCTTAACAAATTATACAGAATGGCTTACTGCCAAAGAAGTTGTATCATTAAAACTTAAACCCATCTTGTTAACACCTAAGGAGCATACACCGAATGCAAAAAAACGTGGTCGTCCATCTTCTGATTTCACAAATTCTTCCAAGAGAACCAAACAGCGAAGAATTGCAAGATTGGCAGAAACTGATGAGACTGCAGCGGATGCTCTACGTAGTGTGAATTCGGAACCAAATAATTTTTTTTCCGAATTTAATGTTTCTGAAGTTGTAGCCCTGATTATTGATACTAATCTAACAAAAAATCAGTATTTATTTCCAAGCTATGAAAAGATATTAAGAGAAAAGAAAAAAAGTTATCCAGATGCTGAATCCATTACAGTGAGTGAAGCACATGCTGAAGTAGAACTACAAAATTTACTTAACCATACAGCTTTACGCATTGTAGATCTGCAATGTGAAGTCTTAAGCGAGCTATCAAATATAAACAACCTTGTTTTGATAGGCAAATGGGGATTCGATGGAAGCTCTGGATTTAGTGAATATAAGCAACGTTTTAGTAACAACACCCTTCATGACAGTAGTTTATTTGTAACGTCTTATGTGCCTCTTCAACTGGTGACTAAAACTGCTAAACCAGAAGACGGACAAATAATATGGAAAAATCCTCGGCCATCGTCAACTCGGTACTGCAGACCAGTCCGGTTTCAGTTTAAAAAAGAAACATCTGAAGTTTGCATTGAAGAAAGAAATTACTTCAAGGAGAAAATTGACAATTTAAAGTGCACAGAGTATTTAAAGGCTGAACAAAAAATAAATATTGAACACAAATTGCAACTTACTATGGTTGATGGCAAGGTATGTAACGCTTTAAGTCAAACGTCTTCTGCTAAATGTTACATCTGCAAAGCAAATCCGAAAGAGATGAATGATATAGAAACATGTCTACAAAAAGTGGTTCACAAAGACAATTATGAGTTTGGGCTTTCACCTTTACATTCATATATTCGCTTCTTTGAGTATTTTATTCATGTTTCTTATAGATTAGGTCTTAATAAATGGCAAATTAGGTCGGGTGATGAAAAAAATATATTTATCAAACGAAAAAAGGAAATTCAAAGTAAGTTTAGATCGGAAATGGGCTTGGTAGTAGACATGCCTAAATCGGGAGGTAGTGGAACGTCAAACGATGGTAACACTGCGAGAAGATTTATTTATAATCCCGCTTTGGCTGCTAAAATAACGGGCCTTGATGAAGATCTCATTACTAGATGTGCATCATTACTGCAAGCAATGTCATCAGGCTACAAAATAAATTCCAACAAATTTAAAAACTTTGCGCTTGATACTGCTAAAGGACTCGTGGAAAAATACCCTTGGTATTATCTTCCACCTTCAGTGCACAAGATCCTAGTACATGCTTCCGAAGTTATTGACAATGCAATAGTATCAATTGGAGAACTTTCAGAGGAAGCTGCGGAAGCCAAAAACAAAGATATTAAAAGATATAGGCTTCAACACACCAGGAAAATTTCTCGAATCGCAACGAATACGGATTTAATAAATATGTTATTGTTAAGCTCCGATCCATTCATTTCCGGTCAACGAGAGTTACCACGCAAAAAGAAAAGTACTTTATTAAAAACTACAGTTGAATTGCTACAAGACTGAAAATTTAAAATATTGTATTTTTTTGAATTAGCTTCAATTTATGTTATGTGTAGTATTATGTAATAAATAAAAATTAAATTTTTTAAAAACAATTTATTTTATTTATTTACTTTCATTCTATATTTACACTACAAAAAACTATCCAAACGCAAAGAATATTTTTGAGAAACGCGCTCCTAATGCCTACACGCACTCTTACGCCTCCAAAGGCAAATTTATAAAAGTGGGCGGCAGAAGCGGGTGACCACGCCCAGTTTTTTGCAATATCATTTTAATATCGTCAGACATATTCTGTGTAAGTTTCAAGGCGATATCTTCATTCCTTCTATTTTTGTCGCTGTTCCCCATACAAATGCAACCACCGTGCGATACTTGGTTTCAACAGGAAGGTGCCACTTGGTATACAGCTGCTCAAGCAATGGATCTATTAAAAGGTCAATACGAAGAGCAGCTAATTTCACGTTTTGGACCAGTGAGGTGGCCTCCTAGATCGTGTAATATCACAGCTATAGACTTTTTCTTTTGGGCTAATCAAAGTTCAAATTCTATGCTGACAAACCCGCTACGATTCAGGTTTTAGAAGCCAACATTGCACGTGCCATTAAAGCCATATGGTCGAACAAGTCATCCAAAATTGGACCCCCAGAATGGACACCCTGAAGCGTAGTTGCGGCCAACATTTAAAAGAATTTATACTCAAAAAATAAATGGTATAAAATGTTCTTTCGAAAGAATCACAAATATTTTACATTTTATTTGATTTTATGATTTTTTTTTTATTTTGAAAAAATACCTTTAGATTGATCACCCGATATAATGCTGAACTTAATTAGTCTACTTGTTTGAGCTATTGATGACAAATTTAGTATGTTCATACACTCCATCCTTTGGCTAGGATATAACGAAAATAAATAGATCATAAAAGTTTCGAAATGAAAATACAGCGATATACTGTAAAATGTGGACCAGTGGTGGACGCTTTAGATCCACCATATTATTTTCACCTCGGAAAACCATTCTTTTGATAAAGCCTTTTCCGAAATGGTAACGCATATGACGATCTTTAAGAAAATTACCTGTATGTAGAACCTAAATATGCTGGGCAAAGCGTCAGCGTCACTATCTCCGACAAAGGGAAATATTTTGCGGAAGGTACATAAAATAAGTACCATTAAAGGATTTTAAGCCCAATGACATGTCAATGCTGATGCTGTTAAATTAGGATGCACTAGCAGTTCTTGAGAGAGGTCTTCAATTCATCGCTCAGTACCCTTATTGTACCTACACGAGTAGTATGATAGATAATTAGGGTTGCTCCTGCATTAAACTAAGGAAGTGCGCAGGCCAGTGAAACACACGCCGTTCCTGGACGCGAAGGGCCTTAAGACGATTCCCCGTTTGACCTTTAATTGTGGTGCGATTGATTCGGTTTTGGTCAAGTAACCTTGGTCAACTAACCTTATTCGTTCATTCTTTAAATAAATCCAGTCCTTGTTTTAGTATAATACAAATATATTTTCTGATTTGAGAAACTGTAGCTCTACAAACTGTATATTTACCAAGGGAAATTGGACAATAATGGTGCATGTTTTCTTGTAGCTCCAAAGTATAGAGTAATTTTGAAGTTTTGGGTGAGATTAGTGATGGACACATGTGCCGAAATGGCATAACAAATTAATTTCCAGTAGAAGCTTCAGTTTGTTTCTGGCAATATTCCTATCGCCAGGACCTCACATGTAAATAGCAACCCTCGTATGTTGGCTGATAAAGGGATTCCGAAGTCCAGATATTGACTCGCCATCAATTTCCACAACTCAGCATTTCACGTACCACCCTGATGCAAAACTTGAACAACGTACAAAATTCAGCTGAATAAGCAAAATGTTCTTCTCATTTTGTGCCTAAGAACATTTAGACAACAATTTTGCTTAAAAAATCATATTCGTGTTGTTTACAGTGACTTGCGGTGTTGACAGTGACTTGATTTGGCAAATACCGTGAGATAGAGGCATCCTTGGGCATTTCTTCCACCAGCATATTTATACATTCGATATTGCACGATTGGTGCAAAGAAATTTTGAAAAGATACGATCGCGGTGCTTCAAAAGACGTTTATAAGATCGTCACAGGTGACGAATCATGGATCTACGCGTATGAGCCCCAAAACAGCAATCGACTGTGTGGGTCTTCGAAGACAGTCCAAATCCAACGAAAGTTGTTCGTAAAAGAAGCACTTCGTAGCAAATGGTCGCCTGTTTCTTCGGCAAAACTGGTCAACTGTTCCGCTTGAGCAACGTAGGAGGTCAATTCAGAGTGGTACACCACAATTTCTTTGCCTTAAGTCTTTGGAGAAATTCGAAAAACGAACAAGAGAAGACGAATCATTGTGCACCATGACAATGCTAGCTCTCACACATCGGCTCAAACCAGCGCCTTTTTCACCGGTCAAAACGTCGGATTAATGGGTCATCCGCCGCGCAGCTCTGAATTGGCACCCAATGACTTCTTTTTATTCCCGAACATCAAGAAAAAAATGTGTGGTAACGATTTTCGTCGCCAGAAGATGCTGTGGCCAGATGCCGCCAGATGAAGCGTTCAAAAACCATGTTTTAGAGGTGTCTCAATCGGAGTGGAAAATATGCTTTGACAATTGGTTTGAGCGCATTCAAAAGTGTAAAAATCATGCTGGAGAATACTTAGAAAAACAAATAAACCGTTTTTGATAATAAATATTCGCATTTTCATTATTAGGCCAGAAATATATACAGCAAGCCTCGTATATGGTATTAAGGAGCCGGCTCGCACTAACGGCGAAACGTGGGTCTTCCAGACGGTTATATGTTTCCTTTAACTTCACTGACTTAGTTTTCCTTCATCATAAGACAAACAACAACAAACCTTCTCAAATGTGATTGTGGAGTAGTTAAACCTTTCTAAAAGAAATATATTTTGTTCATATTTTTGAATTGATTGAAATGAACCCTGTTTACGCGATAAATATTGAGTCTTTTTAAATTTAACATTTTTTTTAATCTGAATTTTTTATGGTACAACTGCTAAACGCAAGTGAGGCATTTTTGAGTTTGCGAATGTATGAAGTTTACGATTTTACGGCTTTCAGCTAAGGAGCCTTTTATATGCAAAGGCCAAATGACCCTAGGAATATTTTACTGCATTTAGAGATTTTCTTACTTTAAAATCATCGTTACTCAACTTTAGCCGTAATGTCCTATGAGTGACCTGCTAAATCCTGAATTGATTGCACAACGCAGTTGAATTCCTCAAACATTAGCCATCCCCCGAAGGGCCCACCACCCAATACCGAAAAATACAAAAACTGGGGACAATAACAACAACAGTTAGAGCAAGAATGTCGGTTTTGTTGGGCAATTTGTAAATTTGTTAAAGTCCAATAACAGTTTACCACAATATTATGGTCGTATGCTAATTGAACATGTCCTTCGTCTATTGAGTCCTCCAGAAATGGATTTCTTCTATTCTCGTTACGATTGCTGCGGTAGTCGATGTTGTCGTTGTTGTGTTTTTCTTTTCTTTATGGGCCACAAACAGTTTGGTAAATTGCCTTCAGTGCACAATTTCCTTTTCCATCATTTCGTTGGAGTGGAGAGGACAGGACGAGGACTTCCACAGCAACAGGAGCAGGGGCAGTAGGAGCCGCATTACGAAAATGTTACTTGCACGAAACTCCGCAATAATTCTGTCATTATGTTTAATTATTTTGTTCCTGAGTAATTCGTCATGGTACTTGTAAAATACGAGCACTTGTGCTCCATCACTCCAACTGTGCCCAGAAATGTCTTGGAGCGAACCAAGGAATGAACGGTGGCAGACTACGTCACAACAACAAATGGAACTAAGCCATGCCGGTGGTAGTGTAGGCACTCCTAGGTATTGGCAGTGCCCGCATGAAGAATGAAGAATCACTTTGACCCCGTAGGTTAAGTTGGCTGACAGCCAACCAACCGTTCAACCATCCATCGCTTCCTCCATCCACTCATTCACTTGGCACGTGAGTCTACGAGTATGTGTGTGTGCGTGTGGCTGTGTGTACGTTTGAGTGAATCAATGGCATGGACTGAAGTGAATGGCATAAGATTCATAGCGTGAGAATTTTACTTACGACTGTGTTGTGGCTATTTATTTTTTCCTATTTGCCTTTGTGCGTATTTGTTCTTCACTGGAGCAGAAGAGGAGGACAAACGTGGCAAAAGTTTTATGACAGTTGGGTTTCACTCACGCCAAATGTGGCCAATACACAAAGGACTCGGGCCTTTGTTTGGATACCTAAGTGACATTATTATGTAATACACAGTTGTTGTACATTTGGACATGATGTCCGGACGGTTGTTGGAGTGCCAAGGATGTCTGGTGAATGCTCGTACACATTGTGTGGCGTTTCCTAATCGTTATTGAACTTTGACTTGTCATGTCCTGTTATCTTAATAATAAATGAATCTGATAGAGTTAAATGTCGAGCATCTCCAGTGGCGTGGCGCTGCCCAGGAGTATGTTTGTTGTTATTAAAATTTACAACAACAAAACTATTTAAAAAGTACTCTGTGGTGCGAGAGACAAATCCACCAGGGTGTGTTCTGGCGTATTACCAAATTCCCTAACATCGTATGTACGGATTCGTTTACATAATCTAATATTTTGATAAGGCATCAGTTGGAAGTCGTTTAAATTAAAAAATAATATTTAATTCAATAGAACCTACAGCTTTAGTCCGGCTTCAAACGGCGACAGCAGTTATGGAAAAATATTTACATCACGGTCGACTTACTTTACAACATTGACAATGACCTAAAATAAACGAGTAACTAAATTCTTAAGCTTAGCGATGCCGACTACTTGATACCCCACAATTTAAAAGTGATATCTCCCTACATATGAGAGATAAATATCGCTTATTTCGTACAATACTGTCGCAAATGAAAATGACAAAATCCAAATGTCATTGAAATCTAAATACATTTTCAACTCTTTGATATATGAAACCATGGACCGATTTGGTGCATTTTTATTTGAGCATTTTTTAACATAGGCACAACAATTCGGAGTGGAGGGAGAGTCGGTCCGAATTACAAAAATTCTGCTGCAATCGCCAAAGTTCAAAGGCATTGATGGTCGCATGGTTGAAATATCGTAAGATAGTAGTTACTATAATATCACGGTTCACATAGCAAATAAATCGAATATACCAACCGAATTGATTAATACTACTGTGTGCCACAAATTGTGGTTATGGCAACCAACTAAATATAAAGTAGATGTCACTTAGCTACGAATAGTTGGTAGAGGCAAGAAATAAGTTCTTTGTTGTAACCAAACGTCGTTTAGTTCGGTAATGTAGCATATTATTTGAGATCTAATCATCAGAATATAATTCTTATGATTTATTGGTTCTAGTAACTACAGATTTTTGTTTAAAATGAAAACATTTAAAAATCACAAAAAAAGAAATTATCTGTTTCATCTTAGGTAAGGCAGTTCGAACTTCTAAGGGCTAATCGTCTGCCTGTTTTTTAGAAATAGATAAGGCTATATAAATAAAAAACTATAAATAAAAAATAGTTTCCGTATAAGAAGCAGTCTTAACTGTAGCGACATTATTTACCCTCGATTAACATTTTCAACATAGATACCCTCGCTGTTTAAAGAACAATCATATATCTTTATTTTCTTTTCCCCAAAGCTTGCCACTTAATATTGTTAGCCCTCTTTAAATGTTTTTTTAAAATGGGTACTCGTATCATTTGAAAGCTTATCAGAACATCTATTCAAAGACGTTTTTATTTAACTAATCCGTTTGTCCATTGCGAGCGGTTAAACCATAATTTTGTTCACCATTTTTTTTGTAAAATAGCTAATTGTGCCAAAATATAAAGATATGGAAGTATCAAGCATTCATTTGATGTCTTTGTGTCACATTTACCCTTAAGTAGCCGGCGATGTGTAGGTTTAAATTCCAACTACTTAATTATCCCAGCAAAAACCTAGTGAGTACTAATCATTACCATTTGCAACACCAGGTAATGCCCTCTCAGTACCCTCTGCATCATTTTAAACAATAATAAGTAAACATATTAAGTCGGGCTTGGCGGATCATAAGATTGAGCGGAATCGGCTATAATTTGTGACTATTAGAGCTGCAGAACCTCACATCCAGAGGGACCATTGTATGGGGGCTATTGGCAAACATGGACCTAGAAACTTGTGTTGCTTTCTAGTAATGCTTAAGGCGAAATTTAGTAGGAAACGGATGTAATACCAGTATGTAGATTTAAAAAAGGCTGGTTTGGAAATCGTGAGGGACCTTTATATGGGGATATACGAAGGTATGGACCTATGTGTTCCATTTTCACCGCATTTAATTATTGGCCGCATGGACGGATCAGGTGTTGTTTAAGGCTTCTAAAGCTGCAGGACTTTAAAGTGTAAGGAACCTTGTGTGGGACCTATTCGAAAACATGGACCAATTAGGTCCAATGTTACAGGACATGGGTGTTGGTAGGAATCGCATAAAAATATAGCTTCTAAAGCTGCGTATTCTAAAATAGGAAAATATATTTGTGTGGGGGCTATGAAAAATATTGGAGGCTATTTTAAACCACAATTGAATTTTATGACAAACTATAACTAAGGGTTGCTTTATGTATTTCTGGCTTAGGAAACACTAGGTGCTGCCTGACGCCATCTGACATTTTCATTGGAAAGTTTGAAATTATTTAGCATAAACGCACTCAGAACGTTTTGGTTTGTGTTGTTTACAGTGACTTAAAAAAATCAATTTGGCAAAAAATGGAATTAACTCTTGAACATTTTCGTGCGATCATTTTTCGCAACTTTCGACGTGGATTATCACGATAAGAGTGCATCGATGAACTTAAATCTTTGTATGGTTTAATGAATTCAATGACGCTCGCTCAAAGACGAAGGTCGGCCAAAAACGGCCGTTGTGCCAAAGAACATTGATGCCGTGCGTGCACTGATAATGCAAGATCGCCATGTAACATACCGTGAGAGAGACATCCTTGGGCATTTCTTCAACCAGCTTAGATTCGATATTGCATGACCAGCTGGCCGTAAAAATGGTTTGAACTCGTTGGATCCCGCACAATTTGACAATCGCTCCAAAAAAGGGTTGCACCTATCGAGCAAAGAAATTTTGAAAAAATACGATCGCGGTGCTATAAAATACGTTTTTAAGATTGTCACAGGAGACGAATCATGGATCTATGGGCATGAGCCCGAAACAAAAGAGCAATCTACCATGTGGGTCTTCGAAGACGAGCCAAATCCAACGAAAGTTGTTTGTGGAAGAAGCACTTCGAAGCAAATGGTCGCTTGTTTCGCTTGAGCAACGTAGGAAGGAGGTCAATTCTGAGTGGTACACCACAGTTTGTTTGCCTGAACTCTTTGAAGAAATTCGAAAAACGAACCATTGTGCAGCATAGCAATGCGAGCTCTCACACATCAAACCAGCCCCTTTTTAAGCGGCCAAAACGTCGAATCGATGGGTCATCCGCCGTACAGCCCTGACTTGGCACCCAATGTCTTCATTTTATTCCCGCACATCAAGAAAAAAATGCGTGCTCAACGATTTTCGTCGCCAGAAGATGCTGTTGAAGCGTT
The DNA here is from genome assembly GCA_963513945.1 of Hydrotaea diabolus. Classification (NCBI taxonomy): domain Eukaryota; kingdom Metazoa; phylum Arthropoda; class Insecta; order Diptera; family Muscidae; genus Hydrotaea; species Hydrotaea diabolus. The sequence continues at coordinate 111,095,018 of OY740717.1, forward strand.
CAAAAACCATGTTTTGGATGTGTCTCAATCGGAGTGGAAAAAGTGCTTCGACAATTGGTTTGAGCGCATGCAAAAGTGTATCAATCATGACGGAAAATACTTTGAAAAACAATAAGACCATTTTTGATGATAAATATTTGCATTTTCATTATTAGGCCAGAAATATATATAGCAGATCTATGACTCAAAACGGTCCAAGATTGGATGTTTATCAATCGTGGTAAACCACACCAAATTTGATTGGAATCGGAATTTATGTAAATGTTCTAGAGCAGTTGTATGTTATATCGGGAGAGATAATAACACTGGATCTATATCAAAACGTGGACCAGTATGACCCATTTATATATGAGCTGATCGATCGTAATGAACTATGCCAAATGTCAACTATGTTGGATGTATTACGTGGCTTCTAAATCTATAGACACAAAATCGGCTGAATCGGACGATTTTCATAAATGTCAACAGCTTTTACCAAAAAAACTAACTATTGCAAATTTCATGAACAGCGGCTAGCAATTGCTACCTGTAGTTTAAAAACAAGCTTTACACAGACAGCGGAAGGACGGAGGGATTGCGGACATATATCGTTTAATCGACTCAACTGAAGATTCTGAGTCAAGAGGTACGCTAAAAGGTGAGTTTATTTTTGGTAGTTACGTATTCTTACTTAAAAATGATCAATTTTCTTTGCTGTGAATTGCATTTCGTGTCGCAATCTTAAATATATTTCGGATATAAATTTATTGAATACTTGGTGTAGTTTGGGACTTAAACTGGCAACATACATTTTCTTTAAGAATAGATTCATTTACAGCTTCTTTAATCAATCATCAATCACTAAAATATTTTTGTATTATAAGTAATTCTAAAAACTCCGAAAATTTTCCGCTTATGGCCAATCAAAGTCCAATTCCAACAAGTTGCAATATCTTATATAAAATTCACTTTAGTTTAAGTTCACTCACTATGAATTTTTAAATTTAATCGTCTTTGCAGGATTTTTAAAAATTCCAGGGATTCCGGTCTTAATTTACCTTAAAAGTGGAAAATTGAAAATGTGCAGAAAGGAAGGGAACAGACTTGTACTTATAGTAAAATTGGTAAAAGCAATAAGAGTCAAAATGTGACAAATGAAAAATATCGTTTAATTAAAAATTCCAAAATTTATGAAATTAAATGTGTAATCAATTAATTGGTTTTCATTCAATATTAAATCATAATAACTCTATTCTTTGGCTTATTCTATGAACTAAAGCAGCTGACATCAGTTGTTTACAATTTCCTGCTTTTACACAGACTCATTCATACAGTTAAAAGTAGTAGTAGAGCACGACATACTTTCACTTCTTAGTTTAGTAGTTTTCAGTCGAAGTAAAATTACTTATTGTAAAAAGAAGTTCGTACGGGAAGAGGCTTAATGTAAAAACCTTACTTCCTTACTTCCCGTTCCAAAAAATCCTCATTAAGCTCAAGTTTGGGCCTGTCAACAGCGTTAAATATCACTTTATGTGATATAGTTAGTTGCTCCGCCCCTCTCATGCTCGAGGTAAACCCGCTACTGCCCGCATATGCACACTTCAATGTACGAAGACGTGTACTCGTACATATGTAAATATCTTAAAAGCAACTATAAATTTTGAACAAATATATTTAGCGATTAAACAAATTCAGCAAATTCACAATCCCACATGAATAAACATGTGCGTGTACGTTAGAGTGGGTCGTAAGCAATGTATGACATAACATGTTTAGTCCTATTGTAACGAATATTACTTTTTGAGCTTGTTTTTTATCGAGGAAACATGGATCCGCTGATTATTCAGGAGACTTTAACATAGCCTTTTTGAATAAAAGGGGGAAATGACTATTTGCAATTTTCCTAATTTCTTATACGAAAATTTCCAAAAAATCGTTCTATTGGTCGAGCGGAACAAGCATTTTAAATTTTCATTGTGACTGCAACATAGAGCCGACCGTCCTCAATGTTTCAATGGTTCTTAAATAGATACCAATACCATTTCTATATACATATTATTGTTGCAAACAAAAGACACTTTGAAAAGACAGTCCAAAAGATATGCCAGATTTAAATTATATGTAAACAGAGTTTTGCCGGATGTGCATAGAGTTTAAAGCTCGATATACTCAGTGCTACTTGCTAAGCCTATAAAGTGTCTTTGGGTCTCCAAACTATTGCTGCTGTTCGCGATAGTGTGGCTGAAGAGCCGTCCTCCTCAACAACTGAACCTCTCACGCTCGTCGTTGATGGACATTATGCATAAAGACTTGCAAGGTGCAATTGACTCAAGAACTTAACCCCCTTGGCCATTCCAAACGTCGTCAATGGTCAGAATGGTGGCAAGAAATGGCAACAGTTGATGATCGACCCTTAAAATTTAACCACCCTTTATCTTTCCGTCACTTCCGTAATGCAACGCAAAGGGAACATCCCTGATAGTTGCTCCTACTTGAGCAACTTGAGCCCAATAAAACGTCCATTCTACGTAGAATTTTTTTTTCAAATGCACCTAAATTCGAATTTTCGTAAATCGAACTTAGTTTTTTCTCTTTCATGAAATCGGATGAAAATTCTCTTAAAATTTGTGTGTGCCAAAAACCTCGACCCATTCTACTGTACGAACATGCAAGCATGTCACTGTTTCTGCGGACTTGTCTCAACCCAGAATGGCATTGCATGATCCGACAATATAATCAAACAAACACAATTGTACTTATGTCTGAACATGTGTACTCTATATGTACTCTATTTAACAAGTTGACAACATACATACATACATACATACATTCATGAACACATATGTAAGTTAATATATGCATCATGTTCATGTTGTGTATTTAATGTTGTGAAAAGCTTTCATTTCTCTAGGTAAATTTCTATTTGGGCCTTAATAAAAATATCAACTTCTCCGGGCATTCAACAAATTGTGATACGAACAAATTTCACTTTGCCCATTTTTCTGCCGAGGACGCTTCACACGAGAACGCCTGAAGAATAAGGGGGAAGGAATCCGGTGGGGATGGAGTTGGGTGCGTTAAGGTGAACTGTTTAGTAATTTCGAAAATAGCTGTTCGTTTGTTTAATTGCTTCGGTGTTGTTGAAAGGTTGACATGCAACAATCACTCATATTTCGTGATTATCAGACTTGTTTGCTTCGTTTTCTTTTTTGCGTTTTTTTTTGTTCTGTTTAAGTTTGTGACCTCCTTCTCACCCGCCCCTAGCCATGTCCGGAAAATGTTAAACCCTCCATTGTTGTTGGCTCAGACTGTTAACTGTATTAATTGGTAACATTCTAAACATTTTTTAGCGTGGTTTTTGTGTTGTGCCACAATGTTGCGCAACAGAAGTCATGCATTTTATAGCATACTTTCGGGAAGGACTGCCAGCTTATGATTGATATAAATCATGTTCTGGAGCACAGCGGACAAACATGGCTCGCAATTAAATAATTAGGCAGTGGAAGTGCATTTAAAATTTTTACACCTTCGAGGAGAATGAAATCCGCATCGTTATTGCCAAGAAATATGTCGCGTTAAATTGTTCCATAAATTATTTAAATAATTATTTAAATGAAGTCTTACAGTTATAATTAATTGTCGCTTCGCTCGTTGTTACACTGTCGAACAGAAAATAAAACGTTCACCAAAGATTAGCGACAATCGTTTACTGCTGCCTTTAATTTATTGTTTTTAGGCGTGGAATATAAACGTATATCATCAGGCATTTGTATTTAAGTTGGCAATGATTGAGTGTTAAGAAGTGCCTAGAACATCCTTATAGTTCCAAATCATGTTTGGTTAGTTTCTTGGCGCCAATGTAATAATCGGGATCATTGTCATGATCGGTTCAGTTTGGAGAGCTAGTGTGATTCTTATTTACTGCATGGAAGTGTGTAAGACTATCAAGCCTGGTTAACTGGTTTAACCCTGGGTAAAAATATGTCCAGCGGCGGGTTTACACCTAGTAAATGCCGGCGACATTGCGAGTTAGAGATTTATCTCTAAGCCATGTAAAGACTTCTCCCATCGGAGCCGGCCTTAAACAGTAGGTTCTGGTCAATGAGTATGAGAACTGAATCATGCACAGCTCACTGATTTCAAAAAAGTTGCCTATTATTTCTTAGCTCTTATCTTTAATACCTTTTCCTGGGCAACGGTGCGGCGGTATGCGTCTTGCCTGCTGCAATACCTTCATTTAATCATTACTTTTTAAAACTCCACTGCAATAAAAGGACGGGAAACCAACACAAGCATTTTGCAGGTCATAATTTAGGAAAATATATCTTGAAAGGGGCTTAGTTGCAATTACATTCAAGTTCCACGTTAAGCCATTCGCCCAACATGTATAGGCAGCACAATCAGTGTAGTTTGATGCAACCGACTACGACGATGTAGGCATACAATTCGAACGGTTATTGGTTCATTCGCCGTTACCGCAAAGAGCACGGGTAGTAACTTTTTTGGTTTATAGCGGATTTGGTAAAGTCGAGCTCGTCGATCAACTCAAAATTTGCAACTGTCTGCAGTAAATCTGCCCTAAGGATATTGTCCCGATATCGTTTTAGTAGATTAGCACCTTAATTTTTTCCTCGCTTATTTTTTTCTCGTTTCCCTTCAATCCAACAGTCACAGATCGAATTGTTCTCTCCATGATGTCGATGTCATATACGTACGCGAGGATCGTACTCTGAGATGGTTTTATTGTGCTTCCCATGTTAAACTTCGTGTCTTTTGCTACTTTTCCAAAGTTCTTTGCAGATCATAGAACGTTTTGAATGACAGATTATTATCTTGTCCGAAATCTCCCTATTTTATTTTTGAATAAAAATGACAAATTGACAATTTTTTAAAATCCAAAGAATCTGATGAAGATTTTTTATTTTTTTGTTTTTGAAGTTAGCATTTACTTATGTTTGGGTGTATTTGTCGTAAGAAATGGTGGGTGCCCAGTAAACCGAATTTGCCGACAATGAGAATTCTTACCGAAATCGTTACGAATTCGGTTCGATTTGTCTGAGGATTTCTTTTACAGAGAAGTAGTTCCGAATTTTTGTCAACCCTCTAATATGTTTTTCGTTACGAAATCGGAACATTTTGCCGATTGTCGTACAGAATTCTGACCGAATTCTGAAAGTTTGGTTTGCTGGCTGTTTAAGGGTTTGGTTTATTAAATCAAAATTATTTTGTTTAAGATGAACGTTTACTACCAGAAAAGGACAAATTTAAAGATACATTTTTGGTTTTTTAGCAAATGTTGTATTTTATTGAAATAAAAATCATACAGCTCGCAGACCAAAGCGATGTTCTTGTTAAAGTGATTGCGTCTGTTTTTTTTAATCATACAATAAACATAAAATGAAATTTGTCAAACAAAATGACTTTTGCTACTGATGAGACACAAAATTACACAGTTGTTGGTCTTAGATTATGTTTACATTAGGAATAAAATCGCGATTGTCGCTCTATGGTTGACATTTGCAGTTTATTTCCATATTGCAATCACGTTACGCGATAGTTCGGACTAAATTTCTTATGTAAACATAGCTTGTATGCTACGAAATAAGGGAAGTGTAAACTTAACCCAGCCTTATGATACAGGTATTGAATCCGAACCCGACTCAGACTTAATCGATAAAGGTTACACTACTGTTTTAGCTAACTTCAAAGATGGTGAGATCAGCAAGATGGTAGATGCGGTCTATCCGAAACTCCTTCAACTTCTATGGAAACTGGAAAGAGGGTCAGAATTTCCGAAGAGCAGAACGTTGTAAAACCACCAAAGTATATAAAAAGCTCTTTCAAGTAAATCGGAAAGACCAAGGTAAGCCCGTCACATAGAATGATCCAGTCGGTATTCTTCTAGAGTGGGAGGCAGAGCCAATCTACTTACAAACACAGAATCCTCAGGAAACAACAGAACTTCCAAAAGGAAACTCAAATCAACACGGAAGAGGAAGTTGATGGCTGAAATGGGCTAAAAAGAGGGAGACAACTCTGTAGAGGTGAGCTCTGCTACGTAGTGACAGACATCAATAGTCCATTTGGCAAAATCCCCATAAACCAGAATAACATCTCCAAAGACTTGTTCAACCACAAAATCCTAAATTCTGATGACGGTAACAAAATGGAAATAGTCAGGTACTAGTTCAAAACGGATATACAGCATGTACCGATACCCCCAATAAGCTTGTGAGTAGTGTCGCCTCTTCCTGAGAAGGCGCTTAGTGATAAAGGAAGAGCAATGACCAAAAGCAGAAAGGCAGAGGGAAAAAGCGCCTAAGATTACGAGGTGGCCGAATTTACATCTCTGACTTCCAAGAAGCCCAGTTGCTGGAGGATTAAGGTCATCTAGATAAACCTTCACCGAAACGAGATGTTATCCAACGTGCCAATAGAAACAATAAATAAATGTACGAGTCATATTACTTTAATCTAGGATCCATGGACTATTTAAATCGAGGTTACTGGCTTAAACCACTTCATTGACTAATTGTTTTATGCTAAAACTGAAGCTCAACGAAGCGAATGTACTTTTTATCTCCAGAGTGAAGAAGTGAAATGGAAACGTTTACCTGGCATTAGTATATTTGCCCTTATAAATGAGGTACTGGAATGGATGGTCTCCTCAGAAAACTCTTTCTGAGATCATCGTTATACTACGTTTAAGATAGTACGGCATACTAACCTTTCGAAACAAGGCTCAGACCAATTGGAAGCCTAATGGGGGAAAAACTGGGACATCAAATTTTTGTGTGTCCGTGTAAAGAGGGCAGTGTTACCAATAGCTCTAGTGAAGTTTTTTGAAGAAAGTTGTTAGCAAATCAGTCCAAGAAAATACGTAGATGACTGAAGAAATTTTGAGAAAGAGGTCCGCGGAGTTTACAATAGAGCACGGCTTAAAAAGGAAGCAGTATACTAAGACGACTGTCATAAAGGACTCAGGGAATACAACAAAATCATAAATCAGCAAAACTCCTGGAAGTTGTTCTACAACATTCTTCAATAGCGTTAACGTTGTTCTAAGATGAAAAAGGTCCTCTCATACCCATACCCAAACCGAGGCAAAGGAGGTTGTGGGCAGTAGTGGAGGAGAATCTAAAGAAATGGTATGGCTTTTGATAGACACCCATTCTCCGCCAGGTACGACGGGACAGACACAGACACTGGAGTGTATGGAAAATAGGCCATAAGGTGGATGAGCAAAAAAGGCTTTCTCATCCACTTTTAGTCAAAGAAGTCAAACAAAGAAAGTTCTTAGCTTTTTTGGTACCGTGGGTTGGTGGAAGCATTCCGACGCAAAAACTTAGGAGGCTGACATATAGTCACAGAATAATTTAGGTTACGGTTGGAGACTCGGTCGACATGCAGCAGTTTTCGATCGAATACCTGAGACGACAGTAGTTTCCGACTGTTACTGGGTAGATAATCTTCTACTGATGGAACCCTAGCGCTGATGCCCTTTGGAATTAGCTGTTATACGGTTGGCTTAAAGTTAGGAGAAAGGTCGGAACTGGGACTTTATTTCGAAAAACTGAAACCCAACCTTTCATTCCACCTTCCAGTCCTCAGCACTACGCACCTACCAGCCCTTAGCACAGGCAGATGTCCGATCAATTACAGATTTTGTAAGCTAGCACATTGCTTACACGAGCCTGATAAATGTAGATGTGAGGATTTTCACTGACAGAATTTTAATTTCAATTGCTACTCGTACATCGTTTAGGCTTCACACTTACTTTAATTGGACTAGCAGATTGTAGCGAAGTTAACTTTACATATCGCAATAATTCGTAATTTTGTCTGATAGTGTCAAAATGTAACTGCTCCTTGCATTCGTTGCCGAATCGTACAGGATCCATCCACCTATATCGGTTGCACGCCACACAACTTGGCATCGTAATTCATGCTACACACATACAGTCACCGAAACACACACATCTACACCGCCCAAAGACATAAGCGCAATTAAGAAAGAATCGTTTAATCCAAGAAATAATGATGCTCATTAAACATTACACCTCAAAAAGCTCGCATTTATAATAATTTTTTTTTTGTAATATTTCCAAAAAAGAGCTTCTTGAAATGATACCCCACCAACGTTTCCATTCTTTCGTCCGTCCGTCCGTCTGTCACGTTCCCTCCCCCACCATACCGAAGGGTGCAATTTGTTATATGTACCAACATGACAGTGCGGAAGCAAAGGCATACTAAAGTGAATAAGGAGTAGGTGGGGGAGGGAAATCTTACAAATTGTACAGTTGGTAACAGTACAAGTGAAATTAATTACATTCTGTACATTTGGTACGGTTGAGTTATGTACATTATGTAGTTTGCTTAATGGCATTATGTAAAACATTTACAACTAAATAAATGTTCGACTCTTTGTATGAACGACTGAATGCATGTGGTTTGTTCGGTGCCAAACTGTAACTGTCACATTATTAATTTGGTTAATTAAAAGTTTCGAAGCAGTCAAACATTTGTATGTACACTTGTACATAGGGTATATATGTAAACATGTATGTACGAGTACACAATTTATTTAGAGTTTTTTGCCAATGTTTTCAGGTATTTACTATTGATTTTTGAAAAAAAACATCCAAGAGTTTTGTCGATTCATCGCAGCAACTAAATTGATTTGAACATCCAAATGCATAGGACGACAGTTTACCGGCATAATATATTTTTCAACTGTCGATCTATTTTGCACACTCATTTCTACTAAGGGTGGTAACATTTAAAAGGCCGATGATAATGGTGAACCAAACCTAATCGTCAAGTTTAGGTTCTTAATTTCAGACTAACTCAATTTGAACCATGGAAAAATAAACAAGCGAGCAACGCGTTAAAGTTATTCAGGCTTATTATGAAAATGATTATCAATTTTCGAAGATAATAATCTTCAGCGATGAGGCACATTTTCACCTCAGTGGATTCGGTAAAAAGCAGAATTGCCGCATTTGCGCGAATGATAATCCAAGTGATTGTCGAAAAAATAATACACCCACAAAGAGTGACTGTTTGGTGCGGTTTATGGGCTGGCGGCATCATCGGGCCGTATTTTTCCAAAATGAGGCCGGTCGGGCAAGTCCTGTGATCCGTGTCCGCTATCGTAAGATGATAACGAACTTTTTATGGCTCGAATTGGAAGACATGGATGTGGACGATGTGTGGTTTCAACAGGACTGTGCCACTGCCGCGTTATCTCTCGTCATGGCGATGTTAATTGGCCGCCAAGATCATGCGATTTGACACCGTTGGATTTCTTTCTTTGGGGTTATTGGAAAGAAAAGGTGTACGTACATAATACATAATTGGACCCTACCAATATTATCATAATAAAATGAAATAACAATAACTTCCTAAATAATTTGTGCTTTATTCAATTTAATTAAAATTTAATCACCCTTAATTTGCAACCAAAGGAAATTAAAGAGTACTCAGAGTAAGGAATGGACCTTATTGTTGACATATTTAGACAATAAACTCTTAGGCTGGGTAGTCTCTTCTGTTTCTTTCGACACTTCGATTACATGTCTCGCCCTACGAGCGTCACATTGTACTTATACTTTCTGATCAGAAAATCAAGAGCATCTGATTGTTCGATTTCCATACTATCGATAGATAATGATGACCCTGATGAGTCAGTGAATCGGTTGTGAGACAACAATCAGAACTACGTCTTGCGCGTATTAAAATCTACCGTATTCACTCGAGCCCATTCGGTAATAGCTGGCCAAGTGTCTCATTCATAATATGCCTTGTGTCTTCACTTTCTTGAAGACTCGTCTAAGGTCGAATGGATATGAATGGCAGAGGTTGCGGTCATCCGCGAAAGAGTAGAATGGACTCACGGTCCGACCCAAAAGTTCGGCAATAAAATTGAGAAAAAGAAGGGGAGAAAGGGCAGAACCTTGTGGTACACCTGCGGACAGACTACGTTCGCTGTAACCCATCTACAATGACTCGTATAGTGCGATCTCCTAGAAAGCTAAGTATAAATCGAGCGAAGGTATTATCGACAATTAATACAACCTTTGTCTGAAATGATGGTTCTGAGATTTTATTGGTCTTTGTTCATATCGATCGTTTCTTATTTTTTTAAGTAAAATGACTTTAAGAGACATGAAAAAAACAGCGGCTTAGAAAAACAATTTATAAACAAAAATTGAACTGTATTCGGAACCATCTATTTAAATTAGCTATTAATAAATTTTTTCAGATAAGGAAAAGAAAGATAATATGTAATAATCAATTAAAAACGGCCCTATGCTCCTTTCAGGAGCAAAAGATATATAATTAAAAACGATGTCTACTTAAGTCGGCTTAATATATTTTAATGTGTTGGCACAATATATCTTATGATCGTCGTCAAAAGCAATATACAGAGCGTTTTGAGGTTATTGCATACGCTAACGATGCAGCGATTAATCTTTATTAAGAGGCATTCGCTTCTCACTTTGGCAAAGTGGACGGATGAACTCCTTTTTGCTTGTAAATCCAACCATGTCGAAATTAGTGTGGGGGACACTGACATCCTATGTGTGGGGGACACTGACATCCTATCGCTAAAAGTGCAAAATATGTCAGACCTGGACATAACATAATACATGACATAATAAGTAGATAGAAGGCATGAACTATAGCATAGTGACACATCATGAAAGCTGTCACTTTGGTCGAAGACCGGGAAAGCCAATACTAAATAAGTTGCCTGATATTGCTTGCATTGTTGACTATACTCGTACTTTGGCCGTAGCGCTTTTCAACAAGAACAGTCTGATCACTGTAGTGTCTCCCAAGCGTAGAATAATGCAATCAATGAAGTGGCCAAATGACTGACAAATAACAATTAAAAGTTATCTTGAAAATTGTTTACTTCGAGACCGATGATGCGGCTTGAAGAAGGTACCCACAAAAAATCATATCATGTTTACAGAAGTCAATGCGGAGCTATTCTGGACTAGGGAAAGAACATTTTAAGACGATTTTAAACGATTTTAATTTTCTGTTGGAATCGCTCCGAACCACAAATGTTCGGTTGGATAAATCTATACTTTCTGTTGCAATCACCCACATTCCAAGGTAATTTTCCATTTACCCAATCAACATTGGGTTGTAAAGGTAGAATAAATGGATAGTATGTGCAACCAGCAACATTCAGCTGGTAAAAAATTTGGTTCTGGCAACAATTCTGTTCTGTAAAAGGTCGCACATTACTGACTAGTATTTTTCTGACAAGATTTAAAATGTGGGTAGTAAAGTGGCAGGCTCCTTATATAGGGTGATCCATCTAGAGGTATTTTTTCAGAACGAAAAAAAATAAAAATTAAAATCAAGTGTGGAATCTTTATTGGTAATTTGAAAGGACATTTTATGTCATTTATTTTTTGAAAATATTTACCTTCATATGTTGGTAACTGTATTATGGAAATGAGCGTTCGGTGAGAAACGGGAAGATCCGCTGTTTTTGACCAAAATTTTGATCAGTGATGAGGCCCATTACTGGCTCAACGGCAAAGTCAACAAACAAAATTGCCGCATGTGGGCTGATGGGCAACAAGAAGAGGTTCAAGAGGTGTCATTATACCCAGAGAAAACCACGGTTTGGTGCGGTTTATAAGCTGGTGGAATCATCGGTGCATATTTTTTCAAAAATGATGATGGCCGGAACGTAGCCGTGAATGGCGCTCGCTTTCGCGATATGATATCAATCTTTAAGCTACCTGAAATTGAAGCCCGTAATCTCGACGAAACTTGGTTTCAAAAGAACGGCGCCACTTGCCAAACAGCTGTTCAAACAATGGATCTTTTGAGAGGTCATTTCGAAAAGCAGCTAATTTCACGATTTGGACAGGTAACTCACCTGCCAAGATCGAGTGATATCACACCTTTAGACAATATTCTTTCTGGTTACGTAAAGTCCAAAGTCTGTGCTGACAAACCTGCTACGATTCACCCTACATTATGCGTGTCATTAAAGTCATACCGGTCGAAATGCTCGAACGAGTCATCCAAAATTGGACACTCAGAATGAAAACCCTTAGGCGTAGTTGCGGCTAACATTTGAAGGAAATTATATTCAAAAAAAAATGCCATAAAATGTCCTTTCAAACTACCAATAAAGATTCCACACTTGATTTGTATTTTTTTTTTGTTCTGAAAATATAGCTCTAGATGTATTACCCTTTATTACGGCTAAATGAAACCAGGGTTTATTTTAGATATTACCTAACTCACTATACTGAAATTGATTCGAATCGAGTGTAAAATGGCTCGTAATGCAGCAGGACTACAAAATGGGAGTGTCACACGTTAGATACCAGGGGATATTCGGCAAAATGATTTTATCTAGAGCGACGGAAACCTTTATCTGAAGGAAACTTTGTAAAGCCAATATAAAAATATGGAAAGAAATGATCCAATCTTACTAGTGCTTGGTTTGGACAAAATCGATTATAAAATGTGTCACTTGGATTGACACAACCTCGACTCGGTAGAGACCTTTGCATGGGAGCTATAGGAAAACACGGACCGATATAATCCGGTTTCACCGAATATATTTATTGCTTGCTTATGCAGTCAAAAATATGAACACAATCGGATTTAGTTAGTGGATGTTTTAACGTCAGAACATAAAATCAGGTCAAAGCTGGGCTTCTAGAAACACTGGCTATTTAATAGGGAAAGAAAATTGTATTATATCAAAATATCGAACAATATGGATCAAATCCCAAACGCACTGTGTAAACTTTCTACAAAATCGGTTTGCGACCTTAAGACGACAGATGGGTAGACAGGCGGACATCGGTAAATGGAGTCAGATAGTGATTCTGAATCTATATCTTTTTCTATTAGATATTACAATCATTAGCATTAAGTCCGAATACCTTATGCCACATACGAATCGGTTGGTGCGGTCTAAAATAGTGATGATCACACACATATTGTAACAGATTGGGATGGTGTATAAAGCAAAATAAAACGAAGTTGTACCTGTAATGTGAAGTATAAATATAGCATTCAAGCGCTTACAGTTCAAAGGATGACACTTAACAGCTCAAAAACAGTTTTTGCCAGACATGATATGGTTACTTATAATTGGAGAATCATTATTATAAAGCTATTCACAATAAATGTTTTTCCTGCAAAAACAGAGCAACCAAAGAAGTTTAAAGATCCAAAAATTGTGTTTCGGTAGTACTTTCGAATTAGATCGGATGCCATGATTTTGACACAGCCATGCCATAGGACGGATGTTCTTTATAAAAAAAATTAACATCGCTATTGAAGAAAAGATTAGGATTCTATTTTTCATAACATTTTCTATACAGGGTGGGGTGCGTTAATTGGCTGACGGAGATTTGTATACGTCTGCCTTTCAGTTATCATCATGAATTGGACACGTGAGGAGAGGTCATTTTGTGTTGAAGCGTATTTTTCAAATACGTACTCGATCATTGCAGTGCAGCGTGCTTTTCTTCGCTGTTCCCCCAAGCAGACGTGTTCCTGGACGGCAATCAATTGTAAATTGGGTAACTTCATTGAGAACGACAGGGAATGTGTCATGTGTACGAAGGGGACCTGAGAGAAGGATTACAACACCACAAAACATCGAGAGAGTTAGAGCAGCAGCACTGCCATCTCCGAAACGCTCTGTTTGGAAGCAATTACTTGCTCTTGGCATTTCCTGTATTTTTTCAGTCGTCTCTTGAGGGAATGCAATTAGAGGATACATGGTTCAAACAGGATGGTGCCACTGCAAACACAGCGAGGGTTACCATGAAATGTTTGAGGCAAATGTTTCCTGGACGGCTTCTCTCTTTAAGGGGTGATGTGAAACGGCCGGCACGCTCACCAGACGTAGCCCCATGCGATTTTTTTCTTTGGGGTTACCTGAAGTCAAAGGTGTATATAAACCGTCCCAACATCTTGGAAGACTTAATAAATGACATTGAGGCTTAAATAGACAGAATAACAGTCGACATGCTTGTTAGAGTTCATGAAAACGTATGTTTAGCTCGTTTGTTTTATTTCGGTCTATTGCTTTTACACATTGAACAGGGATTAAACCGGCTCAAGACCTCTTGCATCTATATTTAAATAGAAGACAAGTTTTTAACAAAATGGCAAAGTGACATTGATTTTCGTGGCTGCACACTACTTTTATCATGATTTCGAGTCCGTGACAACCCTCTTCAGAAAGCCTTGCTGCAATTGTTGAAAGTAAAACCGAACTCTATAAGGCCATGAAAACTTCAGAAAACGTATGCAGTAGTGTGTGGATAGCGAAGGTCCACATTTGCCAAATACGTACACTATTTAAAACCATGTAATTTAAAAATTCCCCTACTGTTCATTATAATTAAAATATAAAGTACACTTTTCTACGGTATATAATTTATTATAGTTATATATTATAGTTTATTTCATTCCCAAATAAGCAATTTTTCGCGCTCCACCCTTTACTTTGAAGAAAAAATAAAAACATAAGACTCTAGCAGGAGATCAAGGAGACCAGACATCCAGTTTCGCCTTGGCAGAACACGGTGGCGTATGAGAAATGTTCAGTAAATAATAAACGCATACCCTCTTATAACAGTGTCCTACAGTAAGTAACACACTTTCGTATTGAAAACAAGTGAAAAGGCTAGTCAGACGTGGCCGACTATCCTACAAAATCCTTCTATTCAGAATACTTCGCGCCTCTTTTTGGAGCTGTAGATTTAATTATTGGATTTATTTGCCTCAAATCGGACTTTGTATAAAGGCAATACGAAAATGTGGGCCGATATGGTTTAATGTTGGTAGCTCGGAACACTCCATGAGTAATGTAGTCGAAATTGGTTGTAATATGTGGTTTCTTAAGCTGCAGGTGAAGTCGGGAACGTCCTAAGTGATCCAGTTTTCAGCCCAGTAACGTACCGAGTAAATTTTTATTGCTTCTAGAGCTGCAGGTTTTCATACCGGGCCTTTGTGTATGAACTATTTGAAAACATATTTCGTTATGTTCCAATTTCATCAGAGTTTGATATGGGTGGCTCGTAACGCACTGTCCAAAGTTTGGTTGAAATCGGATGTAATGTTCGGCGTTTAATGCTGTAGGTTTTTGGAGAAATTAAAATTACCATGTTAATGGCCGCTACGGTCCGTGCTCTTGCTTCACTAAAAAGCTGAAATACGAGTATGAATACTGCTATGTAGTAATATATAATAAAAAATGTTTCAGTTGTTTCCGCAAAGACTAATTATTCGCAACGTTTTGAGATTGTTCATATTAAATGTGCAAATACTTCTCTTTTCTTTTCCCAATTTAGTAAGTCCAGCTAGCAAGGAAACACTACTGCTGTACTGCTTGTATGACATCTTCGTGTCATTAAGAGCAGAGTGTGGTATAACCCACTGTGGCAATAACCACACCATAGACATACGAACACTATAATCTTTTGACCATCTGTCCTTTATTAATGCCATAAAATTACGGAAAATATCGCATTCACAACATTGTCACTCCGGGCATGCTTTCCCTGAACCCAAACTGATATTCGCCCTGTCCATTTCCCGATGAGTTAATGACAGCATCAAAGGGAAAACACAAACAGTTATTGTTTCCTTTGTGCAAGTTCGTGCATGTGTCGTTTAAAATAATAAACAGTCAATTAAACTCAAGTTAAACAGATACAAAGGCTTTGTTTTCATTTCTTGTAATGAAGTCATAAAAAAGTTTAACCATCGTTTAACTATCCATGCCAATCTGTGTGATGGAGTGTGTGTGTGTGTACGTGTGATTGTGTGTCGGGATTTCTGCACTCTGAATCTGCATTTAGAGTTGCCACCAACAACAACAACACGTCCATACAGCAAACAGTAGCGATTTAATGTATTTGTTACAGCAAATTTCTCAAATGTATAGAAACACCCACCTACTTAATAGACATATACACAAACGCACACATACATACTCATACAAGCATGCTTTAACTATATGTTTGCCAAAACTAAGAGTTGCCAGGTCGATTTCGTTGGAGAGGCGTTAAAGTGTTTGATCTGCTAAAGGCATCCACGAAAGGAGTGAACGATTTTCGTGCCGTGGTGACAGAGTAAAGTTTTAAGTAAAATATTATCGGCATCTTTACATTCCGCGTAAAATTGCCAGGCTGTGAGCGTAGTTAGGACAGCTTTGGTATTTAACGAACGAGGCATTCATTTTGTACTTAGGTCACTGTGACATCTAGAGTTGGACCAATACCTCAGTTAATTAATTTATATCAGAGATGGTTTATCATAAAGATACTTAATGAATTAATTCCCTAACCATCCTATTTAGGCGGTTTCCACTTCATCAGGAGGAAACTTCTTTCAAACCGGTAAGCTGTTCTGAATGACCGGTACTTACATTTTAATGCCGACTCCGAACGTCTAATGAATTTTATAGAAAAGTTCTTGCAATGCTTAGAGATAAATCTCTTACTTGTAAAGTTGCCAGCATGTATGAGGTGGAGGCTCGATGTTCAAAATTGTTAGAATTACGTGTTCAAAACAACTTTGGTGTCATGGCGTATAAAGGCAACAGATCCAAAATTTCAATTAACTAATTAAGGGAGGAAAAACGCGTTTGCCTCCAAACACACTACTATAAAACCCAAGTTTTTAAATGGTACTTCTTTCTCTGATATAATTTTTATCATTTTATTATACGCTCCTAATACGAGGGTTGCTATATAAATTTCTGGCCTAGGCACAATAAGTGTTGCCGGGCACCATCAAACATTTCCATTGGAAAGTTTGAAATTTTTTAGCATAAACGTACTCAGAACGTTTTGACGTACGACCAACATTTGTGTTATTTACAGTGATTTGAAAAAATCAATTTGGCAAAAAAATAGAATTAAGTCGTGAACATTTTCGTGCGATCATTTTTCACAACTTTCGACGTGGATGGATGAACTAAAATCTATGAATGGCGATGATTTAATAAATTCAATCGTGGCCGACGCTCGCTCAAAGACCAAGGTCGTGAAGGTCGTCCAAAAACGGCCGTTGTGCCAGAGAATATTGATGCCGTGCGTGAACTGATAATGCAATCGTCATGTGACATACCGTGAGATAGAGGCATACTTGGCATTTCTTCCACCAGCATACATTCGATATTGAATGAACACCTGGCCATAAACAAAGTTTGTTCCGTTGGATTCTGCTTAATTTGACAATCGCTCAAAAAAAGGCTCGTTTAGATTGGTGCAAAGAAATTTTGAAACAATACGATGGCGGTGCTTCAAAAGACGATTATAAGATCGTCACAGGTGACGAATCATGTCTCTAAGCGTATGAGACCGAAACAAAACAGCAATCGACCGTGTGGATCTTCAAAGACGAGCCAAATCCAACGCAAGTTATTTGTGGAAGAAGCACATCGAAGCAAATGGTGGCCTGTTTCTTCGGCATAACTGGTCATGTGTCGACTGTTTCGCTTGAGCAACACAGGGCGGTTAATTTTGAGTAGTACACCACAGTTTGTTTGCCTGAAGCCTTCGAAGAAATTGGCAGAACGAACAAGAGAAGACGAATCATTTTGCACCATGACAATGAGAGCTCTCACATATTGGCTCAAACCAGCGCCTTTTTGACTGGCCAAAACGTCGAATTGATGGGTCATTCGCCGTACAGCCCTGACTTGGCACCCAATGACTTCATTTTATTCCCGCACATCAAGAAAAAAATGCGTGCTCAACGATTTTCGTCGCCAGAAGATGCTGTTGAAGCGTTCAAAAAAGATGTTTTGGAGTTGTCTTAGTCGGAGTGGAAAAAGTGCTTCAACAACTGGTTTGAGCGCTTGCAAAAGTGTATAAATCATGCTGGAGAATGCTTTGAAAAACAATAGCACCATTTTTGATGATAAATATTCGCATTTTCATTATTAGGCCAGAAATATATATAGCAGCCCTCGTACACCCCTTCGCACTTCATAAAAAACAAAGGGCTTAAACAGGATTTGAAAAATAATTTGGTGTAAAATGTGAACGGATAATTTAACCCACTGTTTAAAAATGAAGCTGTGAATGTGGTTCTCACAACCCGTTGCGACATACGAGTACTACACACACACACAGAGTAAATGTATTATTACAATATGTTCACGACAATAATAGTGTGTTCTCTGCAATAAAAATATGATCGTCGTTCTTTGAATTTTATTTTTATCATACTATGATTGTGGCAATATTAATATTGCCAAGCATTGCCAATTTTAAGAAGGGAAATATGGTATGGTATGGAAATACAATATAAATTTGATAGTTACGGCAAAAGTATTGTTTTTTAGGTTTTATGTTAACCCTCCGGCGGGTGAAACTGAAATTACTCCTTGATGTTCCATGGGATGTATAATCGACCCCCATATGTATTCCAAGGATATTTTATTTAGAATCATTTTATAAAAAATTCGGAGCGATCCGACCAATAGTTGAGTTTCTATTGAGATTTAAATGTGTTTAGTACGGGAACGTGTGAAAAGGTCCGCTGGAACCTTGTACTGAAATTTCAAGAAATCGTTAATAAATGCACTGTCTTTTGGCTTGTTTTATTGTTTGAACACATTATAAACGTGTTCCTTGAATTTTAGTTACTTTTTGGATTATTTTATTGTGCCTTTCCTTGAAACATGATAAACTTTCCGTCCCTTTTTGAATTTTTGTTACCGTCCCTTTTGAGTTGTTTGAACTTACCCTTACTTTTTACGCATACTCTTACCTACTCTTACTCTCCCATAGACGCAGATGTACAAGCTAGAAGCCAGGTAGACGTAGAAAAGGGTATAAAAGCGGCTGGAGTTTCGTAAACCAAATCAGTGAAAGTTGAGTCAGTGAACATCGAGTACCAAATTTTATTTTGAATTTTATAAAGAGAAATAAAAGTGCAATACAGTGGCAGAGGAAAATTTAGACATTGCTGAAATTGTAAAACGTCGTAGTACACGCAACCAGCAAATGAGTGAGGATGAACGACGTGCAGTGGATGATAGATTTGCAGACTTCATGAGTGCGGAGATGACTGATGACGATGAAAGTGCTATTCCTGCATTTCGCCTTGAAGGTGTGGATAATGACGATTTCACATATCAAGCAAATTTTCATGCTGATAATTCGGATGCGGAAACTGAACCACATATAGACATCAATGAAGATATAAGTGATGACGAAGATGATAAAGAAGAAGAAAATTATGCTCAGCAAACAAGTGACAAAAATGGCACCAAATGGACTAAAAATGCACCACCGACTTGCCGTACTCGTGCTATAAGGTGGTCGACTACACAAGGAGGAATCCGGGACCAGTAGGAACCACATATGATCCGTTTACCATATTCTGCTCGCTCATCACCGAAGACATGGCGTACATCATAACGCTGCATGTAATATGGCAAATCCAGCTAACACAAAGGAAAGGAAACCAATCACTTTGAAAGAGTTCGATGCTTTTTAGGCTATTATTTTGTATGCTGGACTCACTAAATCGAATAGTGAACCTCTTGAAGAGTTATGGGGCCCAACGCGCTGTCCAATATATAAAGCTGCATTATCATTAGATCATATGAAGTGCATAAAACAATGCCTTAGATTCGACAATGGAAATATGCGACTAATCAACAGCAAAACTGCGGCTATTGATGATATTTGGCAAATGTTGCAGTCTTACTTGGCAGCAGCTTACACTCCGCATGATGCAGTATTCCCATACAGAGGCCGCACCCGCTTCACACAATACATTCCATCGAAGCCTGCCAAGTACGGTATAAAGATATGGTGGTTGTGCGACTCATAATCATTTTATCCTGTCAAAGGAATGATTTACTCTGGGAAATTGCCTGACCAGGCACGAGAGGTGAATCAAGGGCAGAGTGTTGTACTTCAACTTTCGGAGATATATTTGAATACAGGCCGCACAATTTATGCCGACACTTTTTCCCAACTTTGGATTTGGCGCGAACTTTGATCAGGAAGAAAACCGCATATGTGACAGCGCATAGAGAAAGGGACCTAAGGGTAAAAAAATCAATTTTCATTTGTTTTCTTTTTTTGATGTGGACAACATCTGAGCATCGAATGAGACCGATCCCATGCCCCAAAAGTGTTCTCTCCCAGAGATATGCGCGTTTTATGAAAGTGAAGTCGACGATTCTAAGCGCAAATAGAAAGGGACCTAACCTTTAAAATGACTCTCCTGAACAAAACTGGTTTTTAACCGTAGGTCCCTTTCTATTTTGCGCATCTCATATGTTGAAACAGTGCGCTCGAATAAGACACGTGTGCCTCGGGAATTCCAAAAAATCATACGCGTCCTGTCAGCAGCACAATGTTCGGCTTCAACGAAGGCGATATAGCACTATGTTCATATGTGCCCAAGAAGAACAAAGCGGTAATTTTGCTGTCGACACAACATTATACTTGCGGTGTGGACAAGCGAACTGAAAAGAAGAAGCGGTTTGCTATTTTGGATTACATCGCCTACAAATCGGGCGTTGATACAATGGACCAGATGCTTGGCACATATACATGCAAGCGCTCAAAAACCCACTGGCCATTGGCCATGTTCTTGAATATGGTGGACATTGCAGCATTAGCTGACTTTTCTTCATACAACGAGATGAAGCCAATAAAAAGAAGTGACAGACGACGGTCATTCCTACTGATGCTGACAAAACAATTGGCACTACCAAAAATAGAGGAACGAGCGCTGAACAACCGCATATCCAAGGATACGGAACGCAATGGAAGCATTTGATGTAAAGATAAGAAAAAACAATTCTAATGTTTAAAAGCAGAATAACTACATAATTTTGTTCTTTTTAGATATTATCAAGACCGGCAGAAGGAGCTGCACCGTCGTTTGCGTCTCGCCTATGCCGTTCTGAGTACGGACGGCAGCGGAAAACAAGGGCCTATTGCCGTTCCTGTAACAATCCAGCATTCAACACTTATGCATCGATGCTAATTCTGCACACAAAATATGTTGGACGAGGGACAATCTACACAACAATAGTGCTTAGGCTTTTTTCATATAAAACTCATAAAAAATTAATAATGTTATATATATAAAAAAAAAACAAAATTTGTTTAACGTTCATTATACATGTATAATTAGTAAATAATAATAAATCAAAACAAAAAAAATATAAAAATGCGGTTCCATACAAATAGAAATAGGTCCCTGTGGACCTTGTACTTCGTATAAGGGCAACGGATGACTCTTCCGTCGGAGGGTTAACAATAGTACGATTACTGCAATCATACGGTATGGTTGTTATTTTTTAACTTGTATATGTTTTGTGGAACAATGCTGTTGATACAAACCTTACGTAATTGTAGTACTTTTTATATGTAAGTTAAAATTGTTCAAAACAAACTGAATAACAGAAATAAGTTTTTAATCTGATTTTTTTCAATTGCCGACTCCTTTAGTTTCCAGTGCTTACTTTTAGTTTGCTTTATTACAAATTTTAATTACAAAGAATATAAAGATACATTTTTTTCGCAGTTTGAATAAATTTGAACGACATTTGGGTACAAAAAACAATAAATCTTTCTAACAACTTCAAATATGACATGTGCATTTAAATCAGACCAAACCCAGCCATGGGGGTTCGAAAACTAGTTTTTAATCGGTCACTCCCGACTTTAGCTTTTTTTACCAGTTAAACAATAATTTCAAAAAATAAATCCAACCCATGCTCGCAAGATGTATTATGGGCCAAGCTCGGTAAAGGTTGACTCAACTAAGTCAAATCCTAGAACAGTGCCTATACCATCATCATCTGTAGGCCCCCAATTTTAGGAAAGAAAGAATGTACATGCCTCCGGCTAAAAGTAAATATTTTAGAAGATAAAAGTTAATATAAATTCTACAGCGCATGTATTTCTGCGCTCCACGCCACAGAAGAGGAAATTATAACTTAGCACAGATGTTGTAATACCTAAAGTGAATGGATATATAAATCGTGTTCACTATACCGATCGACTCAGAATCAATAAAAAATTTCAAGCTGTGTTTGTTATGGCCCTGGAATTGCATTGTTTCTAAAACAAATTTTGAGCTTGCAGCCGCCTGTATTTTAAGTAAAGATTCATAATTAATCATGAAAAGTCAGCATCCTACTGTCATACCAAATATGTACTCCATTGTTTGTTCCGTAGTACCCATGAGGGTATGCAGGCATTAAACTGATATCACTTGTGACGCGTTACTTTTGGCTGGCGGATAATCACATGATGAGCTGCAATTCTTACGTGATAAACGTTAAGCCAAACGGCATCATCCACGGGGTTTGCTTTATGCAAAATGGCTATAAAATTCAACAAAGTTTTAATGCTCCATAAAATATTGAATGTAATGACAATAGCTGGCACGGGCATGTCCCACTCCCGCCAGTCATCGACACCCCGTCTGTCTGTCGGCCTGGCTGACTTTGGGCGTCAGTGTAACGTCACTTGTGAGTCTCAAACAGCGGCGCGTCTGGCGGCAACTGTGCCAGCAGACTTTGACGACGTAGTTTGTACGTAACGCACATTTTACGTTCTCGAACTCAACATAAACACGTAACGTTGGCATTAATGTTACGAAAAACGTTTTACTGCGTCAAACTCACTCCTTTTTTACGTTGTGTGCTGTCGGAATGTATGTGTGTGTGTATGTGTCTGCGGAAATGTTTTTATGTGTTCGTGCAAGTGGCGGGATATGGTGATCGAGTCGGATAAGTGAGTGCGGAGTGAGCGTGTGTTGAGTGTGTCGCTGCGTGTTGATGAGGGGCAATTGGTGCGAAGGACAATGTGTGAATAAAAAAACATTTGGCAATGCTGGCAATTAATTGAAATGTTTTATTAGGCCTCTAAATGTAAACACATACTCACATACACACACAAAAGAATACGTGGTCTTATTTCGGTGTACGGCGGTACGAGTATAAACTTAACGTGCATAAACAACAAAAAATAAATAAATGAATTAATTTTTATTTTATTCAAATTCAGTATCATACACACACACACACATGTTTACAACATACGCAGATTGTGTGAATTTCTTCTTATTGCAAAAGCAAACAAAAAAAAATTACATAGAGTTGTGGGTCGCACCGATTCGTATACCGCCCTCCCCCTACCCTGGACAGGCTTTCAAAGTGTTTTTAAAAATACTAAGTAAATAAATCATAGAAGTAGGACTTTACGTTATTGTAAGGACTTTATGTTATTGTAGTGATGCTATCTATCCAGTGTAGGCTCCAGATCACCTACTGTCTTTGCGCCATAGGAAAAATACAGCATTTAAATAATTGTTGAAATGTACGTGCCAAGTGGTGTTTCACACCGTTTTTTATTGAAAATTGTGGACAAGTGTATTAGACTATAAAATCTAATCACTTTCTACTTTTACCAAATTAATCTAGAAAATAAAACTCATGTTAGTAGAATCAAATTTAAATGATTAGGCCAGTTTGTTAAGCTTTCAAGAAGTGGGTCCTTATTTAAAAATTATTTTTTCACATTTATTACTTGTGTAAGTTTCGTTTCCGCTTCTGTCTTTATGTAATCCTTTACATTCATAGGCCAATAACATTTTCGGATATTTGGCAAACTTCTCAAGCCCCTCTAAAATTCTTTTTGTGATTTCCTCCCGTCCTGCCTATAGGTATACTATCTATTGGTATGGTTCTACTTAGCTGCCATTGGCCTGAGCATGAACGCAAAATGAATGCTTATCTGAAATTGGGATTATTATTCCATTTCAGTTTTCTGGCCTCATATAAATACTTACATTTTTAAGCCAGTAGGAACCAATAGGGATGTCCAACAGTGAAGCCTTTAAGTTCTTTGAGCTAAGCAAAACTTGTGTATTGTGAAGTTCTAATTGTGAAGTTCTGATGAGGCTCGCTTCCAAAGAATTATCCTTTGATATCTGCTATCTCTGAGATAACTTTGCAAATATGCAAACTTTTGTGGTTGCTTTTAAGATCTTGGGTACTCTACCTCATTCCAAATATTGCAATGTGGCTGCAATAAAGACATGTAGACACTTTTTAATATGTGTTTTCAGAAGTTTCTATACAGATTTGGTTACAACAACTGGGCTATACGTTTGTCTAAGCTGTGTGGAACAATGGGATGAATGCAAACCGTGCGATGCTCCACTGCCCAAAATTTTGCCCAGAAGTACACCCAGTAACTGATTATCTTCATTTGCTGAAACTAATGCTATAACTAAAGCAGAACTTGAAATTAAATGTCTACGCTTATGAACGTCGAGGAAAACATACCACTGGGAGATGTGATAAATGCCCAGCATCCTCTACGAAGTAATACCTATTGTCAGTCCGTTGTATGGTTTAAGTTTGAATGAATGTGGTTAAGTTCATTTGGGTATACCAATGACGTAAGTAGTTGCAGATTTTCATCGAAAAACGGTGTATTTACTTTTTTTAGGCTGATAAATCAATTTTTGGCTTCATTGTAAAACATATGTCCAATAATATTTGGAAGTACATTTTATTATTCTCAGTACATTACTATTACAAAAATTAAATTTTTGTGGAAAAATTTGTTTTTTTTTTATTGGAAAAAAGTATTTTTTTTTATAACAAAAACAACTTTTTTATTTAAAAGTATTATATCTTATTTGGATCCGCTTATTCATCTTCAATTTGCATGTTCGAAGTAGGAAGAGCTCCAGAAACAGTAGGCTGTGGATCTCTGTATGTTTCTGGTTCTTGCTCTTCGTCAGTATTCTCTTCATCGGTTGTTCTCTTTACCCAACAGCATAAATCAATTAACATACAATCAAGTTTCTTTCCTCTGTTCCTAGTGTCCATGGTTAAAGGTACTTGGTGAAAACGTTCATCTTGCTCATCAGATTCGGTGCAAAGTTGGTTTTCAAACCAATCCATATGGTAAAATGAATTTTTAATGACATATTCACACCAAGTTCCTCAAGGCTTTCAAGAGACGTTAAACTCTTTGTGCACTATCTGCCTCTCGTTTTTTACCAAGAACATTTTTAATTACATCTTTAATTGCATTCCATGCAATGAATTGATTTCGATCCAAAGAATTATAAAACTAATTATTTGTTATCAATCTTCTTATGTCTGGACCATTAAACATACCCGTAAAACTAAAAAAAAAATATTGTAAATTTATTTTTTAAAATCATTTACTTTATTTGTATACAATCCGAGAACCTTTTTAAACTTTCACCAACTTCAAAATGTTAAAAAAAATCTCGCAATGAATAAAAAAAAAACCCTTGTAGGTTTTGTTTATGATAATGCCAACTTTCATTTGCAATTGGTTTCATCCCGTACGCATTTTGGTTGTTGCGCTGTGCTATTGGAGGTCATCCATTACCGCTTCTTACTTAAAATACTCTGCATGGATTGTACACTGCTTTACTTCCCTTTTTATTTTATTACGTTAATTTAATTCCATTCCCACCAAGAAATGCACTGTAAACTTTTCACAACATTAAAATAAGGAACTATATAATATTTAATGACTTGAACATACTGTTAAACACCAGCTCTGAATGTACTTATATACCAAAGGGTAGACCAGCCGGTCCATTGTAAGTCACACCTTAACAAGTTTTTAGTCTAACTTCGTTTGACATTTATTTCTTTTAGTGTTTGACCAATTCAACCATTTTGAGCAGCGCGTTTGAAAATACCTGTGCATACTCGCCCAGTTCGTTTTTTTTTATCGTTGAGCCGTACTTCTTCGAAAACTAAGTTGCCGTGAATGGTGATAACGGACTTCTTGTGGCTCGAAATTGGTTCAAACAGAATGGTGCTACTTGCCACACACCCAACGAAACAATGACTCTTTTGCGTCATTCAGTGGCTGTGTTATATCTCGGCGAACGATGTTAATTGGGCTTTACGATCATGTGATTTGCCACCGTTTGACTTCTTTCTTTGTGGATGTTTAAAAGAAAAGTGTACGTCAATAAGCCAAGAACAATTCAAGAGGTAAAGGATGAGATAATTCTGCATATTAACAACAATGAACCTCCATTATGTCTCAGACTTTTATCTTACCCAAAACTTTGTTGTAAAATTTTAATTTTTTAATTTGACCATGCGGCCATTTTTTTTGGGTCTCATGATCCAAGAAGTCCAGAAACTATGTCTTCTTTTGAGGTATATAGTGCCACCAAAAAAAAAATTATGCTTTCTTTAGCAAATACTCAAAAAAAATTATTTTTACCGAGGTATTGTTAGTCCTTTTAAGGTATACTTTTCCCCCATGGGCCGATTTCGCTCATTAAAATCCCAAACTGCTTATGATCCTAATCAATAATTGTGCAGGATTGATTCGAGCTTTTAATAGACATATGGACTAACATGGCTTAATTGTCTTTTACGACGATCAGAATATATATACTTCATAGGGTGCTCATCGTGGTCTTGCAAACGAGATGACAAATTCAATATACGATCCACTCTTCGTTGGATCGTATGGAGATCTTTTACTCTGAGAAAATATTAGATGTTCGTAGCCGGCTTTGAACCAGGTTTACTGCTGTGCACACTAGCCGAGGGGGTTCACATATTGGTTGCATGGAGGATGGCATTTCCCTCTGTTTTGCAGACCGTCCATGGCTTACTCTGGAATATCTCAGTGTACTTTATTAATCTGTTTATTTATTACAATTCTGCTCTTGTAGGGATGAGTCTGTTAAAGAGGTGCCGTGGACAGTCTCTAGGACTTGGATCTTGCTTGGGTCTCGACGTTAAATGATAAGTACTGTACTCTTCAAAATACTGGAACGAAAACTATCTTATTAGAATCGAAACTATAGAACTCGATACCAGATTTTAAAACTCTCTTCATGTGAAAGGACTTATTGACAAATTTGAAAAATCAATGTTTTAAAAAATACTAAAAACATTACATACTCGTACTTTGTTCACAAATCTATCGGTTTATTCCAATGAATTTTTAAACATTGGACACGAGCGCTTAAGAATATAGGATATTCTTTCTGCTACTACTGCATTCAGTACAGGAGTTCATTGTACATTATTCCATACTAGGAATATCTCAAACAGCCAAATTTGTATTATTTTCAAATCAACTGCAAACACCTCGCACCTATTCCAGTCCTGGCATCTCGTGCAGAAAAGACTTGTCCCTGCTCTTCCATTTTGCGTAATTAATCTTGTTAATTACCGCGCATAGCATTTAAAACCAGCCTTCAAGAATTTCCACCATCGGCTTTGAAAACAGAGCGACTTAGTTCGATTTGATGGGTACTTAGCACCGCGTGTATGTCCTAGATTAAAAGTTGATTATCAATTGGACATTTATCATTTTGACATAATTCCTTTTGGCCACAAGATACATTTGAGGAGACCTGTTAACGACACAAATGAAGCGGAATAAATTACGCATTAACGAATTGTTCGAACGCAACGCTCTTTTGTGTGCTACTTGTATCGGTATCTGTGTCGGTGTTTGTATTGTCGTGCGTACGTGTGTGTGTGGCTCTCTAAACTCAAGGGCGCAATAATTTCCAATTGTTTATTACCTATTTCCCGTCAATGATGGAAAACACCCACTCTCACGCCTACTGACACTTCGCCGCCGCACACACAGCCAGCGAGAACACCGTTGATGGCGTTGCTCACTTCCCATCTGATTATATCCGTCCTTCCGGTTGGTGGTGTAGTGTGATACTCGCAAAATAAAATTTAGCGTACGCCACGCCGTACGCGCCAAGGTAAAAATGCCTATTCACACTTACGGTGTCATCGGAACCTATAAATCAGACGTCGGCTGAACATTACGTGGCTCTCCTGTGACTTGTCTGTGTATGTGTCGGTTTGCCGGTGTCTGTGTCTGCATTTGCATTAAAATTCGTATAAAAGGGAGAGAAGTGAAGCGAATCTATTACGGAGGAGACTAAACTTTGGCGTCGATAGTCGGCGTATCGTATGTTTATTAATCCCGCGGGATATCACTTTATACGGCTAATTTTCTTAAATAATTGCCATATCGACAAGCAGGAACAGACACGCAAGTGACGTACATACATACTCGTATGAATATGGATTTGAGATATTCATTAATTGACTGATGTGTCGTTGTCGACGTAGCTATCGCTTACTGCACTGCCTTAACAAACGTCATTTAAGTGAGGGATACTTCAGTTTCATGTACAGCATTGACATTGACCTATGACAGTTCATGAATACCCTAACGAAGGTGCAAATAAAATATTTTTTTCTCAGAATCCTATTCCAAATATCCTGTAAATTCAACATACAGTAGCGAGTCGATCTAAACGACTTTAACATTGACTTTTCGCATATCAGGGTGGAGCGCGGAATTTTTTTATTTGGGAATGAAATAAAAACATTATGAACCTAAGAAAAATGTATTTTGCATTTTAATTATATTAAACAGTAAGGGAATTTTTTAAATAATGTTTCTGACAAATGTCGGCCTTCGCTATCCACGCACTGCTGCATACGTTTTCTGAAGATTTCACACGCAGAGAAAAAACATGGTTACTACATGGTCACGGCAATAATAATATGTTCTCCGCAATAAAAGTATGTTCGTCGCAACCATAGCATTGTTAAACGACTTTAGTTTTGACAATAATATAATTGCTGCAATATTAATATTGTTGAAATGTAACAATAGTATTATTGCCAAATTTAAAATGAAAATAAGGTTATAACAACAATATAAATATGGTTGGTGCGACAAAAGTATTGTGTTTTGCGTTTTATGTTAACAATGATATGATTACGGCAATCATACTGTATGATTGTAATTTATCTTCATTTAAATATGCTTTTTAGAACAAATATTATTGGTACGGATTTAATGCAATAATAGTACTTTTTTTTTATCGAAACTAGAATTTTTTAAACAGCTGCTTTGGCTTTGTTTAACTAAAATATTTTTAACAAAAACGCTTACTTTTATTTTAACTTATTTTTTCTACTTTGAAATAAATCACTCCTAATATTTTGAGTTTAATGTATTTTTGAATAATTTTCATAATTCAAGTATACTCGTATTGTTGACAACTTAAACCAATTCTAATAATTAATATTGGGGATCAAATCTATTGTCAACAAACTAAACAAATATTTATAAATTATATTGTGGATCATGGTATAATTGTGTGTGCTCATACTATGGTTGTAGGGATCATAACATGGTTGCGTGTGAATCATACTATGGCTGTGAGGATCATACTATGGCTGTATGTGAAACATACTATGGTTGTGAGGATCATACTATGGTTAAGGAGATTATAGTATGGTTGAGTGTGAACCATACTATGGTTGTGGCGATCATAGTATGGATATGTGTGAATCATACTATTGATGTGAGGATCATAGTATGGTTGTATTTGAATTATACTATTGTTGTGAGGATCATAATATTGTTGTATCACAACCATATACCCAACAATAGTATTATCCTCTTCGAATATTGTCACCACAACCACACTTTTTTCTGCGTGCATGAACTCTTACAAGCATGTCGACTGGTATTTTGCTAATTTCAGCCTCAATATTGTTAATTAGGTCTTCCAAGGTGATGGGACAGTTGATATATAAGTACACCTTCGACATCAGGTAACCTCAATGGAAAAAATCGCATATGGCTAAGTTTGGTGAGCTTGCAGGCCTGTGCACATCACCCCACAAAGAGATAAACCGTTCAGGAAATATTTGCCTCAAATAATTCATGGTAACCCTCGCTGTGTGTGCAGTGGCACCATCCTGTTGGAACCGTGTATCCTCTAATTGCATTGCCTCAGGAGCCGGCTGAAAAAACCAGGAAATGCAAAGAGCAAGTGATTGCTTCCGAGCAGAGCGTTTTGGAGATTGCAGTGCTGCTGCTCTAACTCTCTCGATGTTTTGTGGTGTTGTAATCCTTCTCTTAGGTCCCCTTCGTACACATGACACATTCCGTGCTGTTCTCAATGAAGTTATACATTTTACAATTGATTGCCATCCAGGAACATGTCCGCGTGGGGAAACTGCGAATCGTAAATAAAAAGCACGCTGTATTGCAATGATCGAGTGCGCATTTGAAGAACACACTTCAACACAAAATGACCTCTCCTCGCGTGTCCAATGCATGATGGCAGCTGAAAGGCAGACGAATACAAATCTCCCGTCAGCCACTATGCAACAGTGCTGCCACAGCCTGCAGTGCAAAAAAGCAAATTAGCACACTCCACCCTGTATAAAGATAGAGCGCGATTGACACAATGAAT
This sequence comes from Hydrotaea diabolus, assembly GCA_963513945.1. NCBI lineage: Eukaryota > Metazoa > Arthropoda > Insecta > Diptera > Muscidae > Hydrotaea > Hydrotaea diabolus. Next base: position 111,125,333 of record OY740717.1, read on the forward strand.
GAGTCGCACACATTGCTTTGGTCGGCGAGCTACTTGAGTCAATAGATAAGGCTCAAATACATTATATGTATATTAGTCAGGATGTCACATCTGAATTTTCTGATCTGATCTTTTCGATAACCGCTTAAAGCAAAGAATGTTAGTGAAACTTATTCTCGTACAGTGAGTTAAGTTTTCTTTTCCCGGATGATGCATTTTCTTGGATAGCAGAATTTTTTTTCCAAAAATTTTACCAACAAAATTTTTGCTTTCGTTGAGTCTGATTCATGTTTTAGTTTTAAGCTGAAATATGCTTTCAATGCGTATAGGCTTGGAGTATAGAATTCAAAGTAGATAACAATGAGAACGCCCTTAAAAACACACCCCGTAGAGTATTACATAAGAAGTGAGGAATCATGCAGTTGGTCAAACACGAACTGTCTGTATGCGATTGGCATTTTAAAGGAGAATATTGGCAAGCTAAAAACTTTAACTCGTTTACTTCTTCCGACATTCACAGAGGGTGAAACTGATTTATTTTTTTTTTATTTATTATTTTTTTTTGTTTTAGATTGCAATTGTTTTTGTTTTATTTTGTTTAGTTACTTTAGATTCAATATTAATTTCAGTAGATAGAACTCTACTAGGACTCAGTAAGTTTCGGAAGCAAGCACTGTTTTTTACGCATAAAGATTTTTTGTCTTATTAACAAAATTAAACAAATTTTATTTTATTGTAAGTCACAGTAACCAATATTGCATAAAACTAAAATAGTACGTAATAGGTTTAAGTATTCTAAGCACCATCATTTGGAATTTAACTTTAATTTAGAAATTTTAATTAAGACTTAATAAAGCAAACCTTAAACCTAGATTATTACATTGTTTAAATGCGCCAACTATTGTTGGGTGTACGAGTATAGTGTTAAATAATATAATTTGAAATGTCCTCACATTGGTCAGGTCGAATCTTATATACCCACAACTATAGATACGCTATTAAGGTGGTAAAAATAACAGTTATCATGTTTACAGTCCCTAAAGTCATTTGTTTTGATCTGTAGGTTTGCATGTTTGGGTCCCTAGGGTTCGGGGCCATACTTTCTAACAACTCTTAAGAATAATTGCATTTATAGATTTTTGTGAAATTTGCTTTAATATAAGTACCCCAACGTACACAATTACGAGTATTTCAGATCGCTCGTTTTGACCAGTTTTTGGAGCCCGTACGGCTCACTCGTCTGAAGGGGGCCATGCTTATAGTTAATGTTTTTTAGAACCGTAGAAGCTATTTGTTGGGAATCTAGAACAGAAGGGTAGAGGTCTAGGTACCAACCCATTTTCTGTGTTTTAAAATCCTCTAAACTAGCCATTCCCATTTAGGACATAGTTCGTCCACAAAAAATAATATATGCTCAGTTCATTCCAGGGTTGCTAATTATATTTCGGGTCCGTCAATAAAAAGCACAATAATTTATCATTGGAAATGGTTTTATTGTTTATCTATTTTCGAAGCACTTTTTCCACTCCGATAGAGACACCTCCAAAAAATGATTTCCGAACGCGTAAAACAGCTACTTCAGGCGATGAAAAACGTTCACCACGCATTTTTTCTTGATGCTAGGGAATAAGAAGAAGTCATTGGGTGCCAAATCAGCTAGGCGATAAAAAGAAGTCATTGGGTGCCAAATCAGCGCTGTACGGTGGATGACCCATCAATTCGACATCTTGAGTGGTCAAATAGATCATCGTTTCAGCTGAAGTGTGAGTGCTAGCATTGTCGTGATGCAAATTGCTCCGTCTTCTCTTATTATCTTTCCGCATTTCTTCGAACAAACAGATGGTTGTATACCACTGTTGGTAAACAGATGGTTGTACGAGGGCGACCGCAAAAGTAACTGGCCTAACATAAAAAGAACCATTTTTTTTGGAATTATTATTATTTATTTTACAACATAATCTCCTTCCAGCTCAATACACTTCATCAAACGTCTTTCAAGTTTTTTAATTCCATCCGAAAAATAAGATTTTTCAAGACCTTCAAAATATGCAAATTTCTTGCCACAGAGAAATTTTTTTAAATTTAGAAACAAGAAATAATCAGAAGGAGCTAAATCTGGACTAAATGGTGGATGCGGAGCAATTTCAAATCGTAATTCGGCCAGTTTTTGTTGAGTTAAAAATGCAGTGTGTGAAGGAGCATTATCTTGATGAAAAGGAACTTTTGTTTTCTAAATGCGGTCGTTTTATCTTGATTTCTTCACTCAACCGATCCAATAATGCACAATAATATTCACTATTTATAGATTTTCCTTTTTCAAGATAACCAATAAAAATTATACCCCTTGCATCCCAAAATACTGTGGCCATTACTTTTCCTGCTGACTTAACAGTTTTCGCCTTCTTGGGACCACTTTTACCAGCTTCTATCCATTGTTTTGACTGTTCTTTGCATTCTGGGATGTAGTGATGGATCCATGTTTCATCAACAGTTATGAATCGGCGCAAGAACTCTATTGGATTACGCTGATAAATCGCTAAAAGCTCCTCATAATTGGTCCAACGGACGATTTTTTGGGGCAAAGTCAACAAACGCGGCACCATGAACAGAATCCAATTCATCTTTGATTAATTGTGGCGTATAACCTTTCATATAAATGTGTTTAATTGCCGCACGAAACTCTTTATTTTCAAAAATTATAAAACTTGTTTACTTCAATCACCTGTAACTAAGAAAATAATCATTAAATATTTCGGAAATTTTGACAGATGGCTTATAAACGATTGCTTTTAAAAAACAAAAAACAAAAAAGTTGCTAGTAAAACAGAAAATGTGCCAGGCCAGTTAGTTTTGCGGTCGCCCTCGTATAGCACTCAGAGTTGATCGTTCTACGTTCCGCCAAAGGCACTGTGGCAACATGTCTTGTAATACCGAAAAAACGCAATCATTTGCTTCGATGTACTTCTTCCACGACCAACTGTTGTTGGGTTTGATCGTCTTGAAAGACCCATACGGTCGATTGCTGTTTTGTTTCGGGTTCATGTGCATAGATCCATGATTCGTCACTCTGACAATGTTATACACTGCCTTTGAGCTACCGGAGTTATACTTTTTTAACATCTCTTTGCATCAATCCATGCAAGCCTTTTATTGAGCATTGGTCAAATTATGTGGGATCCAACGAGAACAAATTTTTTTCACGGCCAAATAAACATGCAGTATCTTATTGATGCTTGTCACACGAGTACTAATGTCCAAGGATTCCTCAATCTCACGGTTTGTCACTTGTCGGTCTTGCTTAGTCAGTTCACGCACAGCATGGATGTTTTCTGGCAAAGTGACCAAAGTTGAACTCACTGGAACCAAAACTATTCGGCCCTCAAATGACAAAACGTTCTAAGTGAAGTTATGCTAAAAAATGTCAAAGTTTCCAATGGAAGTTCCAGTTTGCATCTGGGAATACTAGTATTGTCAGTACCTGAAATATATATAAATAGCAACCTCGTACAGGGTAGCGCACTTGTAAGCAATCGTCTTATTCTTTTTTTGTCCTGCATTTTTGTCCGGGCATTTTTAGGCGGGAGTTCGGCGGAACTCTCCCGACTAGATGGATCATTATGAGGCTGACAAATATGTTTGCCGAATCTGGAAGCACCATACGAAGACTCCGCCTTTGAGATCCCTATGTTCGGGTTCAAGGCACCATCGCGGCTGTAGCATTGTCATTCGAACCTTCCGACTCGAATTTTTTTGGCGAAAATTGCAGTTAGCAGACGGTCACTAGAACGGATAATTGATGGCGAGCAACTGCACATAAAGCCAGTCCGGTTATGGCAGAGCTCCAACGAAAAATGACAGAGCTCCAACGAAAAACAAACAAATAAGTCTCAAAAAATTCCACTTCCCGCTGGCCCCCGATAACACTGGTCCTGACTGTACCAGTACCAGTACTGTACTTTTTTTATGGGGTTATGTCAAGCAAGAGCTGTGCAAAACGAAACCAACAATAGTTGAAGCAATCCCAACTTCAACTCTTCAGGGCGCAATGAATAATTTTCTGATCAGGTGTCGCATATGCGTTGGATGAGAATGAATGTCATTTACGGTCTAACATCTTCAAACACTATTAGTCATCTGAAATTTAATTAAATTGTTTATGCATTAAAAGAAACAAATGAAATACATTGATTTTAAAAAAATAATTTGAATTTCTAATTGTGGCACAATTGGTGCGCCACCTTTTATATCTAATATAATGTACTTTTTTCGAGGCTCCTTTAGTCTGTTACAAGTGGATTTTTCCTACTGGGTCCCAGGCATATATAAATTTGCGATTGAAAACTTTCCCCATTTACAACCCCAAACTGCTAACGCAGTTTCTGGGTCCTAGTAATATTTCGAGCGGGATGACTAATTTTGTTTACACTCCATCCTACAATTAATGATCTGTATTAGCTGCTGCGTATTTTTGTCTTAGATGAACATTTTGTGAATTTGTAAATTTTGCTAGAAAATTAATGTTATTTATTGTGGGACTTGAAAAGCAAAATATTGAAATATTGTTATATGACTACTTCTGCACTTTCTTCTGTTGCTAATCACAAACAAAATTGCAACGATTATTGACACTATTAAAACTGCCCACTATAAACATATAAACATGAGATTACCTTTACTTGTGAGGAGCCAAAGAGTTAAAAAGGTGTTTCTCTAGATATAAAGGTTGATTTGTTTTAAAGCAAATCCAAAAATTGTTGGCGCTAGCTGACTGATTTCGTTAGCCGGCCTATTGAATAAACATCGTTAAAAATAGAATGTTCCATTCAACAGGGATTAAACCGGCTCAAGAACTCTTGCTTCTACATTTAAATAGAAGACAAGTTTTTAACAAAATGGCAACGTGACATTGATTTTCGTGGCTTCACACTACTTTTATCATGATTTCGGGTCCGTGACAACCCTCTTCAGAAAGCCTTGCTGCAATTGTTGAAAGTAAAACCGAACTCTATAAGGCCAGGCTCTCCCCAAACGAATGAGAACTACTGTTGTAAACCTTACTTTTCTTTTTTTCATTAAAAACTTGTCTTCTATTTAAATATAGAAGCAAGAGGTCTTGAGCCGGTTTAATCCAAGTTCAATGTGTAAAAGCAACAGGCCGAAATAAAACAAACGAGCTAAACAAATAGAACGTTCCTTCAATAGCACACATGATTTTACTCGTATCCTTTTGTCAAATACGTAAGTATATAAATTAGAACGGTACAAGTATAAGTATAAGGACTTTGCGTAACTATAATATTGAAACATGGTTTGCTACTTTTGTTCAAATATTCTGAGAAAATTCCAAATAAAAAGCGTATTTTTATTTAAGACTTTTAGGAACTGATGGGAAATTCTTTTCCAATACTACTGTTTCTATTTTATAGAGAATAATAATACTGTATCGATCTTCTGCACGCTACTAACGAGATAACAAGGTTCGTTTATGTAAAGCAAATACTTAAAAAAGAGCACCCTTTCCGAGGAACCTATAGCCCTTCCTTCGTTATCAATTTATCATTTTAACTTTTTTGAATGAGCCCATTGTCGCCATTTCTCGTAAACATAGGCATTTATTTTAGATGCAAAATCCATTCGCTTTACTCGTACTCACTTTTGATTGTTTTATAATATTGAAATTTAAGAAACAATCGCAAAAGTTGGCTTTTTGTTCCCTTTTAACAAACCTTACTTATGCTTTTAAGGCTAATGTTATAAGTAGGGATCGTTAAACTCACGCTTTAAGCGTTAAAACCTGCACTTTTAAATATGAAATATGAAATAAGAAAACATGCATTATAATGATTGTTTTTTCAGACGCGTGGTTTTCAAGAAGAAATAAAATGCATATTTTAATGTTATGGCCAAGAACTTAGCTTTATTATAAAGATAAGGGTTTGCCGTTATGTTCTAAAAATGATTTTGAGTCAGTGGCTTCAGCGGCTGGCCTGCATAAATTCGACCACTTTTTGCAGCATTTGAGGCCGTATGTGAGCAATAACGCTCACAATAAGGCGTCAATCGTGTCAAGCTTAACGGCGTAGACAAGCGACTTCACATAACCCCACAAAAAATGGTCTAGTGGCGTTAAATCGTACGATCTTGGAGGCCACGCCACAGGCCCACGACGCGAGAAAATGCGCTGACCGATAGTTTCCGTCAATAAATTGATTGTTTCATTGACTGTATGGCATGTAGCACCGTCTTGTTGAAACCAAAGTTCTTCCACATCAACATTCTTCAATTCAGGAACGAAAAAGTCATTAATCATGGCTCCATAGCATGCCCCATTGACTGTAACATTATGGCCGGCTTAATTTTTGAAAAGATATGGACCAATGATTTCCTCTGCCCAAAGTGCACACCAAACAGTGACTTTTTAAAGATGTTACGGCGACAAAATGGGACAATTTTAGTTATTATCTTGCCCATTCAATCAAAATTGAGCTTCATCGCTGAACAATACTTTCTAGTAAAAATCAGGATCGGTGCCCATCTCGTTTTGGACCCATTCACCACGATTTGCAAACGTTGTTTCGGTTTATTGGAACTGAATTTGTACATGTGTTGGTTGTTGTTATAGATTGTTGGTTTTTATTACTTTTTAAAAATAATTAATATTTTATCAACTGATCACTAAATTAATACGTTTTTGAATAGATGTTTTGATTAGCGTTGCAGTGATGATACAATCTGAAGAGAACTTAGGTGTATAACAATATTTATTGTCAAACTGTGAGTGGCCGTAACAACGCAAAAATGGGTCGACACCAAAAAAAAAATTGTTGTTGTTTTGAATAAAGAGGGGTATCTTTGGCTAAAATTCTGATCAAGTCTGAGTAATTTCGCTAAATAACAATTAAGCCTGTTTCTATATTCTGGAAAATGTTTTTTTTAATTTGTAGTTCTTTTATTTTAATGGCTTGTATCGTTTGAAAGCATTCACCATATAATTCATTCACCATTGGTTTCGGTGTGACTAGAACCGATAATATATTATAGGGTTTATTTTTTGATGTTGGTATAACCAATTTAATGTTACAATAGCCAACTAAACTATAAAGCTCTAATCTGTTGCAACAAACAATTGTTAATACTAAAATAACATGTACATCATAAGTGGTCGGTTTCCATAACCGCCAGTTGTCGCAACCAATAGCTAAACTGAATTTAGTTTGAATAACTGTGCTATTGGATGTAAATACCATGATATGGTTGTATCAACCATGATATGTTATCTCGAAACATGTTACCATCAATATTTAGAAATATTGGTTATTACAACAGAAATTCGGGTTATCCAATCGAATTTTTGTTGTTCAGACCGATTTCCAACTGATTTTTTCTCTGTGTGCATAAATCAAGTGATAGCTGTCAAAAAGACCAACCCCGAAAAAATGTAGCCAGATTAAAAAATACACGTGTAAAAAACCTAATCTAATCAAGTCGCACAACATGTCCTAACCAGTAAAATTGCAATAGTTTGATGCGACTGACTATGTCGTTATCGATATACAGCTCACTGTTCATTCATCGTACTTAAAACTAAGGTTCTGTCATCTGTATCGATTCTTAGGGAGTGCTTTGTTTTTCAGCTGTTTGTAAGGTACAGAATATCATCTAGAAGCTTATGGTGGGTCCAAACAGACGAACTCGACGATGTTGTGTCGTCATCGCTTGGGAGCAACAGGATTTTGTTGTAACATACTACGTCCGACTATAAAACTTAACCTGGTAGACTTTTAAATCCTTTTGATGGATCCAGCTTAAATCCCAATTACTACGATTTATATATTTACGGGGTTTCTCAATGTCAAAATACCAGATATGATATACAAGGCCAGATAAGAGAAACAGTTCTATGACTATGTAAGATGTATCGTGTAAATTCGGCGATTTATACAAAATAGAAGTCCAAATATTTTATTGTTACTTTATACACATTTTTCATGTTTAGGTGTGGTTCACATCTTCCTTGCTGGCAGATCTACTAAAGGCAATACCGCAATTTAAATTACTGGAGTTTCATTCTAACTATTAGAAGAAAACAGCGATAGGTTGAAACTTTCTATCTCTGGTAATCGTATCCTCATTTTTGTCGTTTTAACGCGGACATACTCGTTAGCATAACCGCAATCTGATGATCCACAGCAGTACAATAGACATTCGCTAGTATCAGGCCTCACATCAGATGCCAGGCGCTGTTTTTAATGTTAATGAACTGGGCACATTTCCAGAGTATACGGATTACTTTATAATCTGTGGCATGACGAAGCAAAAACATTGCCTGTCATTTATTTCTCATGCCCCTATGAGTATAGCGATCTCGCGCCGATTATGGCGTACACGCCCCTAGGCACGTTCCAAGCATTTGATTCTACATCACATAGAATCATAAACTCGAAATACGTATCGAAACCTACGAGTAAATGACATCGTATGTCCCTTTTGTACGTCTGACATTGTACTCTTGCGTGTGTACGCACACATATGCTGAGAAGTGTTTTTGATATCTGTTTTGCGAGTGATTACGTTTGATAAAGTGGCGACAATATATTTTATGGGGCATTATCTGTTTGTACCTGTTCGATTATACGTGAATTTGAAGCGATTGCTATCGATTCGTACAAATTAATACTCATTCCGTTTGAATCTACACAATACGCGTATTCTGACTTATTGACTGCATTTCATTTCACTACAAATCGCTTTCACGAACCTCATACAAACGTTTGACGTGGCACCGTGCACTGTGATTTCAAACATACAAATGGATCATAAAAACTGTGCAGACAAGAGTTGAAGTACAATTTGAAATTATTATAGGGAGATTAGTGTTCGGCGAGAAACCGAATACGATAAGTTTAAAAATATAGACGTATGTTACAAGATTTAAACTCGAGGTGACCTGAAAGTCATATGCTGACGTAGAGAAATCTCCAATAATAAATACCGCCTATACATTGACCCATATTACACCATGGCATCAAAAAAAATAACACCAATTATGCGACCCGGATAGAGGTACGACTAGAAAGTTGGAATGCAGATCACGCCAGAACTATGTGATTGCCTGGACACGTAACACTAAGGGCAACAAAGTTGCATATCCTCGTTCAACATACGTACTCACAGAGAAAAGATAAGCTAACTACAAGTATATGGTCACGGCAATAATAATATGTTCTCTGCGATAAAAATAACTATAGCGTTGTATTTTCATTTCGTTTTGACAATAGTATGATTGCGGCAATAATAATATTGTTGAAATGTAACAATAGTGTTTCTGGAAAATTTAAAAATATGGTTTTAGCAACAATATAAATATGGTTGGTGCGGCAGAAGTATTATTTTTGGTTTTAATATTAACAATAATATGATAACGGCAATCATTCCGTATGATTGTTATTTTTACTTATTTGTATATGGTTTGTGTAACAATGTTGCTGTTACGAATCTAATGGAATAATAGTACTTTTTATCTATTAATTTAACTTTTTCAAAACAAACTGCATTGGATTTGTATAACTGATTTTTTTAATAAATGAAACACTTACCCTTCGTAACGTCTTTTTCTTTTGTTAAATAAAACATTCCTACTAAAGGATGGTTACATTTTAAGGGCCGATGTTGAATGTGAACCACACCCAAACATGAAGTGTTTTTCTGCTAGGGGGTGATCAATTTTTAAAGAAAATCATCTTCAGTGATGAGGCACATTTTCACCTCAGTGGATTCGTCAATAAGCAGAATTGCCGCTTTGGGGCGAATGATAATCCAAGAGTAATTGTCGAAAAAGCAATGCACCCACAAAGAGTGACTGTTTGGTGTGGTTTATGGGCTGGCGGCATCATTGGGTCGTATTTTTTTTCCAAAATGAGGCTGTGAATAGTGTTCGCTATCGTGAAATGGTAACGAACTTTTAATTGCCCGAATTGGAAGATATGGATGTGGACGATAAGTGGTTTAACGATGTTAATTGGTCGCAAAGATCATGTGATTTGACACCGTTGGGCTTATTTCTTTGGAGTTATTTAAAAAAAAGGTGTACGTCGATAAGCCAGCAACAATTCAAGACCTAACGGATGAGATAATTCTGCACATTAATGGCATAGAACCTCAATTATGGCTCAGCTTTATCGAAAATTTGGAGCATCGGATGGAGGTGTACCGCCTAGGTCGCGGCGGCCATTTGGCCGATATTTTTTTCATACATTATGGAACCATACCAATATTATCATAGTAAAAAGAAAAGACAATAATTTCCTAAAAAAAAATTGTGTTTTATTCAAAATCAACATCGGCCCTTAAAATTTAAGAACCCTTTAAATGAAATTGTAAGAAGCAAAATTGGTTTCTATGTAAAATCAAGGAAATGCTCCAGTAAAAGTCGTGTTACTTTTGAACCCGTGAGTTAAAAGGGTTATGTTGAATATATATATGCAACTTTACATTATCGTAATGAGGGCATAAATACCTTTTAGGAGCCACCTTTGAGATGCTAAAGAAATTTGAACCAAGCAATATCTAGACATAATTAAGAATTTATAAGACAGCCATAAATGAGAAGAATATTCGTACGAATGTTCATCGCACTCCAACAAGTTCATAACCCAAGCTGTGCCATAATTTTTTGGAATAGGAGTATAAAAAACTCTGGTCTAAATACTGATTTATGTGAATAATCGGGTAAGAACAACAAACAATTTTTCAGCGGCGGGTTTCCACATCCTAAGTTTACGAGCGAGATATTTATATCTAAGCGATGTAAAAACCTTTCTATAAATATGGTTGGCGTTTGGAGCCATCCATTAAAAAGAAGAACCCGGTCTGTGAGTAAATGAATTAATAGTGTACAGTTTTCTGATTTGGGTGAAGATTCCCGTGTTCTTATTAAGAGATTTATGTAGGTAGTACGATCTATGCCAGATGGTAATGGGTTTATTTGCTATGTTTAAGTTTAACATTATCATTTTGAATATTTATTATTTTGAATTTCCGACAATAAAAACACAATAATTTTTTACTGAGAATGGTTTACTTTTTTATAATATCGTCCTTAAGATCAATACACTTTTGCATGTGCACAAACCAATTTTCGAAGCACTTTTTCCACTCCGATTGAGATACCTCCAAAACATGACTTTTGAACGCTTCAACAGCTGCTTCGGGTGATGAAAAATGTTGACCGCGCATTTTTTTCTTGATGCTATGGAAGAAGAAGATGTCATTGGATGCCAAATTAGGGCTATAGGGAGGATGGCCCATCAATTCGATATCTTGAGAGGTCAAACAGCTCATCGTTTCAGCTGATGTGTAAGAGCTCGCATTGTCGTGATGCAAAATGATCCATCTTCTCTTATTGTCTTCGAACACTGTTCTTCGAACACTGTTAGCACACAGATGGTTGTATACCACTCAGAATTGACCTCCTACGTCCCACTCAAGGCACTGCGATCACGCAATCATTTGCTTCGACGTACTTCTTCCACGAACAACTTTTGTTGGATTTGGCTCGTCTTGAAAGACCGATACGGTCGATTGCTGTTTTGTTTCGGGTTCATATGCATAGATCCATGATTCGTCACCTGTGACAATGTTATACACTGCCTTTGAGCTATCGCTATCCATACAATCCTTTTTTTGAGCATTTGACAAATTATATGGGATTTAACGAGAACAAATTTTTTTCACGGCCAAATGAACATGCAATATCTTATTGATGCTTGTCGTATTAATGCCCAATGATGCCTCAATCTCACGGTATGACACATGACGACAGCATGGATGGTTTCTGGCAAAGTGACCGAAGTTGGACGTCCTTCACGAAATTCATCCTGGAGCGAACGGCGTCCGAGACTGAACTCTGGTACCAGCGATTAACAGTGGTTTTTGATGGTGCTTCGGAACTCGCCGAAAATAGTAAAAAATCATAACACGAAAATGTTCACGGGATAATTCCATTTTTTGACTGAGATGAATTTTTCAACACACTGTAAACGAGACAATTCGCACTCAAATGACAAAACGTTCTGAGTGAAGTTATGCCAAACAATGTCAAAGTTTCCATTGGAAGTTCCAGTTTGCTTCTGGGAACACAAGTATTTGTCAGGACCCAAAATATAATTAGCAACCTCGTATTAGAGCGAAGCCGATTAAGTTATAGTACGTATCTATTACAAAGAGGACTTATCTCATCTTTACGAAGATCCATTAATAACTGAATATAATTCATTCAGAGCACAAAGGTTTAAAATTGAGAAAAAGTTATTTGTCCAGCAGTAATAACTGTGATGAAGTGGATGCAGATCGAACCTCTTATGAGATTTTTGAAGCGCTCAAACATTGACCGAAAGGCTTGTTTGCCTGTTGTTTGCCTCTTTGCTTGTAGGTGAGTTTTGTGTCTGGTATGTGAATCGTTTCCAAAGACTTTTGTTATCGTTTCTGTCTCCGCGCATGTAGTGGTCCGATCATTTGTCTCTTCTTTCGCCAAAATAGACGATACTCCATCTTTCTCAATTTCCGACATCACACTACTCGCATGGCCAAGGGCGCCAGTGTTGCCTCGCAAGTAAGGTTCTTGCGATTTGTAATGCCTTTACACTCCTCATAGTACCATTGATTATTTTTGTCGCTTTCAGTAACCAATTTCTATGTTATGGACCGAAATGTTGTTATTTTTTGGGGTTGTGTTTTCGTCCATCATCGAAGACTGCAGCATATGCAAATAATATTGAACCTCATTTATTACATGTAAAGTGTGAGGACCCTAAATCGAGAGTGGTCATTGTGTGGAGGTTAAGTATATGAAAATGTGGATCGATATTGACCAATTGCAATTGTATTTGTCCTCGGTACAACAGTTGCTTGCATTAAAGTATGGCGTAGTCTATAAACAAACTTTCTATAGAAACATCTTTGTATGCGACTTGTGATAATCTTCCTTAGAATTTTGGTGTTAAAAGATCCGGTATTACTCTAATCTGGCAATAGTCATTTGGTTTGTAGAGTAACCCGAGTTGGAAACGGCAGGTTAAAATCTGGGTTTTTTGAAAATGATCGTGCCTAGTACTTATCACATCACCGCTGGCTCTACAGGTTATTAACTATAAATGCTACTCTTCTGCACATTTCAGTTTGTCTAGAGCCACTGTGCATTGTAATGAAAATCAAAAAGCCACATACGGAACATGAATAGGCACACTCACACACAATAACACTCCCTCTCTCACGTATGTATACTTGTACGAAATACGTAGGTACAAATGGAAAAATGGCATGGAACTCATGCAAGCGGAACATTCACACAAAACATGTAAATGTAATTTTACATACGAGCACATAAATACATACACATAACAGCAACTTCAACGACCACAGGCTTCATTCTAACTGGAATCCTGTTGGCAGCGGCAACAGGACCGGAGAAGAGATTTACATCTCAACACACGTTTACACAAACGTAAACATCCATTTCCCTTAACAGGAACAACAACAATGAAAGAAAAGAAATGTTCAAAGGAGAGCGGAGGAGGATGTCGTTCTGTCTACTGCCTGCGTATTTGGGGGCGTGCACACCGACACGCATGTAGACACGAACTTCACAGACACATACGAGTACACACTCACTCATGCACACCGATAAATGGATCAAGACGCGCGAAATGTTCTTTGAAAATCATTTGGAGGAAATCTATTCGGAAATGAAAACGCAATGTTCGAGTCAACGAGCGAACGAGACACCGCTGAACAAATAACGGCATTAGTATGGTAATTTTATTCCTAATGTTAATATCGGAATCAATTCAATTCATACACTCGCATTCCCATAATTGCATGGGTGTGCGCGGTCGCATTTCTGTGCGTGTGTGTGTGCAGGGAAAGCGTGCATATGAGAATGAGCGTCATAAGCTCATAGAAATTCGCCAAGTTACCCAATACTCGTATTCGACTTCAATTCCTTTTTAATCCGCAGAAACGGAAGAAAAGATAAACGAACCACATTGATTGGGCTAAAAATAGAAAGTGAATTCTATATTTAAGGAATCAATTAGGAAAACAAATGGAAAATATTTAATCCAAGATTAAAATTGGTTGTCGGCCAATCTGCTCAAATTCCTGCTAGTGGCGGCTAAGCAATTAAAAACAGTTGAAGTAGGATAGACCAAGTCACTGCACAAGTGCATAATCTTAATTTTTTTTTCTAAAAGACAAATTAGAAAAGGATACAGTCAGCTGGGCTAGGGTTTTAAAGGTCGATTATCGATTAGTCGCATAATCGACTTTTGTTGCAAAATTTGAAAAAGCCGTTGTTGTTGTTGTAAAACAATATATTAATTGTAAAGTCTTGTTCTTCTGCTTCGATATCCAGGGGGAGGAAACAAGCCATTTGAACTGGACGCATCCAGAGAGACCTGGGGGTCAGCTGAGTGGGCTTGGCCGGACAATCGAAGAGGTGCAGGTGCGTCCCTGATGGCAGGCGGAACAGATGTCCGAAACGTTAACAGTAAATTCGTGCCCAGTAAGAATTGGGGCGGCTGCACCATCCAGATCTCAGCTGCGCCAGAGCCCCGCGCGTCTGCCGAGGTAGTACCATCTCCTCAGGTGAAATCTCCGGGGGATGCTCCCCTAGCACTACATTCAGCAAGTATAGCTTAGGCAGCAGAAAATTGTGTCTGCGTACGGTAAGGACCTTTGTCTCTCCATGTAGATGGTCCACAGAAGACATAAGAAGACACCCTGAGCAGGCAAGTCTGAGGACCTTGGTCCTACTTTTGAGTTTATCGCAGATAGCTGTAGCATGTGCAGAGGATCGAAAAGGCTGTCCAATGTGACCACAAGAATTTTGGGGTAGTTGGTAGTCGGGATGTTGACGTCATCGACTTTCACATTGAGTGACAACCGCAACTTTGCGGTCCAAGCAGTAAACAGTGTGGCTGATGATTTGGAGGCGGATATTTTCATATTCCTCGCAGTGAAAAAAACGTGCTAAGTCAGTGAGGTAAGAGTTAATTTTCTCGCATATGTCATCCACTTTTGGTGCTGACGCCAGAACTGTGCAATCGTCAGCGTACGACACAATTTCAACGCCATCTGGTGGTGAAGGAATTATAGAGAGGTATAAGTTAAACAGAGCCGGGGATATAACTCCACCCTGGGGAACTCCTAGTTTAACTGTACGGGGCTTCGACATCCAGTTTCTATATTCTACATATGACTGGCGCCCACATGTATAGTTTAGGACCCAACGTTTTAAACTGGACGGAAGGGAGGTTTCTTCAATGTTCTCGAACAGAGTGGCATGATTGACCGTGTCGAAGGCTTTTGTTAGGTTGAAATTTGCAGGCTCAAGTTTTGTGGACAGCGGATGACCGTTATTGCAATTGGAAAAAATCGAATCAATGTGCTGAAGATTGTGTGGCGGAAGATGAAGAATTTTTCCGAAAAATCTTTTTTCATTGATGCTCATATTCACCTTAGTGGCTTTGTCACAAAGCGAAATTGCCACATATGGGGTTCAGAGAACCCACACGTGACTAAGGGGAAGCCAATACATCCACAACGAGTCACGGTTCGGTGTGGATTTTGGGCTGGCAGCATCACTGTCTGTCAACGCTGAGTGTTACCGCGCCATGCTCGACGAATTTTCAGTTGGCTCAACGAAACGGGGCCACATGTCACACAGCCAACGCAACCATCGATATTTTACGTACTGTGTTTGAAAATCGAATAATCAGCCGAAGTTGTGATGTCAATTAGACGCCTCGGAGCTAAGGGAAATTAAAGAGATTTGACCCGAAACAATTGCAATTGTACTAAAAAATTGGGTTGACTGGATAGGGTACGGCCGAGTCTGTTGTGGTAGTCATATGGATAATATTGAGTTCAATTATTAAATGACAAAGTTCAACCTTTCCAATAAAACCAGAAATTTGAAAAAATGATAAGTAGTTTTTTTTTAGCCAGTCCAAATTTAAAATGTTAATTCGCCCACCCTGTTGATAGGTACCAAACATATGTTGAACCGATTTTATGTCTTGCATCCAATATTAATGAAATTTGGCACAATTTATTACGATCGATTAGTTACGAGCTCAAATAACAATGGGTCGTTATTGCCCACGTTTTGAAAAAACCCAGTACAAAGGTCCCTACCTATTTTAAATACTACCGCTCAGAAACAGAAATTTTTATTCCGATTGCCATTACATTTGAAATGGTAATTAATTGGTATGTATAGGGAATTTTTTAAACTGAAGGGAACTATCGATACCAATGGTTTAACAGATAATAATGTCAATCATGGACCGTTTAACGCAAGAACATCGCTTCCAAACTGTGAAAATTTACGTTGAATAATAATAAGTGAAGTTGTTAGGGCATTTTTTTATCAAAGATGCTCTTTTTCTGGTTAAATGGCTACGTCAATAAGCTAAACTCCCGGATTTTTAGCTAAGAGAATCCTCTAGCCGCTAACGAATTCCCGTATAATCCATTAAAATTGACTATTTGATGAGGGTTACACGCTGGCGGCATTATTGGTCTTTATTTAATGAGGAAGGAGCTGCCGTAAAGCACACGCCATCAAGACATGCTGACTGTTTTTTTGTTTTCAAAAATTTATCAACTTAATATCAACGTCATTTGGCTGCCAATAGACGGCACAGCTTGCCATACAGCGAGCTTAACAACCGATATGCTGCAAAATCAATTTGGTAACAACCTTATTTCCAGAAGTTGTCCTGGCAAATGCCTGAATTCATATATAAAAAATAAATGCCATTAAATTGTCTTCTAGATTGAAATTAAAAAATGCAATTCAACAATCAATAAGATCTCAAGCTCTCAAAAAACACCCTTTATACTCGTATAAGTATAAGGTATATGATGTATACATTAATTTTCTTTTGTTTAAAAAGAAACTGTAAGAGCGAGACCGACTACAAGAAACCCTTACAGTGCATCTTCTTCTTTCTTCTTTTATTTGCCCATCCGTTATTCATTTGCCCAAGCGATCATACATTGACCTATACGTATTTGTTTGGGATTATTTTCCGCTATTGGTCGGTTATTCCCAAATCGGTATGTACATTTGTATGGTTGCTATATTAGAATTTGGACCGATCTGATCTATTTTCAACAATGTTATCCTGAGCTCAAAATAGTCGCACAGGCCGCTATTCGTTAAAATCTAATGAAATTTGCTGCTGGCAGGTCAATTACACATTCTCTTTTCCCGGTCTTTTTTATTTTCCAGGAAATCGGGAAAAATTAAAAAAAACATGTTAATTTTTTAGGTTTTATTTTTCACAATTGAGATTAAGCTGTAGTTGAAACAAAGGCATAAAAAACCTTCAAACCTTTCAAAGTATAAAATAGTGGTGTTTTTTTTTGGCTACGCCTCGAAAAATAAGACTTGACAGCAAAACCTTAATACGAGTAGTACAGTAATTTTTTGACATCAACTGGCAATTCTGTCTGTATCTAAAGAAAAAGCGCAGGGGTACTACGAGTATAATTTATTAGCATGCTTTTGCTAGTTTGATACTCGTATGCGTTATTTTGGCACTGGATGAACAATGTTGGAAATGGACCAAAACGGTCGAAGTTTTTAATAAAGTCCTATACAAATTTACTTCAACATTTCACAAAATTGACTCCACAAAATTGATGTGTGACATTAGTATTTATACTCGTACACACAGGACACACAACGCCGAAATTTGACTACACCAGCACATGGTTTTAAGGACCCCTTATAAATCCCGCTTTGTAATCTAGCCGAACAAGTGCAGGAAATATTTCTATATTCTAAAGAAACTTGGTTTGTGTCAGTTGTGATCTGTATTAAATAAGCGATATATTTCTACCAAACATAGGAGAAGCTAAATAGGCACACTTACTACTTTGGATATAAAGGTTGTAAATTAAGACTATAAAGTAAAGTGAAGGTATTAAATAACCGGTCTCCCTCGTTTCTATGCGACAATGGACAGTGAACACGTGTTCTTTTGATCTTCGCCATTTTTTTATATTTATTTAAATGTGACTTTAGACCTGTTGTGTATTTATAGCCCCCACACTGTTTTGCAGCAGTATTATTTTGATAGTCGTTGTCCTTGATTTTCTTTAGCAGAAAAATGTCAGAGTTTTATTGACACTGGCAGATGCCTTTCATGACAAAGATTAAATATGATTAGGCCCATACACTCTCACTTGATGAAAACTAAAAAAAAAACACTTAGAACAAGAATACCACAAACTAATTTGATGCAGAATCCTTAAATCCTTTACTTGGCTGAGAAACCAAGACAAATGTTTTCATCTTAAACCGTTGCCATGTTGCGCGCTTAAAATGTACGAACGATTTTCTATGAACATGTGACATGTTTTCCAAGCTGGATATGCAAAATCAGGATTATATCGGTATCAAAAGGGGTAGGATATAAACCAATTTGCATATAATAATTACTACTACAGTACCGTCAAATGCTGGCACATTCTGATGACTTTGAACGGTATCTGATCAAATGACACATCATCGCAATTCCCTTGGTGATTTTCTGTCGAATCATCTTGTCGTCTGTGGCCCCTTTTGAATTTTGCAAAGACTCTTAAAAGTTTATTTCGACAAACAAATCGAAAACATTTGTTCTTTTTGTTGTTAACAAAAACGACAGACATGAAAGTAATTTGAGATAACCCTCTTTGAATACAACAGCACACAGCTCACACATCTTTAAATACAGAAAGCGAAGTTTCCGGCATTTGGCATTCGTATTGCCACCAAAAAGTGGCAAGAAGGCCGTAATAAGAACCGAACCGAACAGTACAGAAGTCAACTCAGCTGAACTGAATTGAACTGAGCTGAGCAGTGTTCCGAGCAGAGTAGAGCGGTAAAGAAGGCACATTAAAATTCTGTAAAGGGATTTTACAAATCCACTTCTAAGAGTAAAAGTCGGTAAATTCCAAACGCATGTGATTCCTACTCCGAAGCAGCAAAACAAAAATTGCAAATCACATAAAAACAAAGTAAGACAAAAGCCAAAAAAAAAACCAGCCCAAACTCGGAGACAGAAACGGAAACTGTAGCAGCAACAACAACAACAACCACAACAAAAGAAGCGATAGAAATGACAACGGAAAACGCATTGAGACAAATGCTCACACATACATACGAATGAATAGGGTTACAGAGCCTAAAAGCAGACAATGGGATTATTGAAATTCACCTCACATAAGGACGAGGCAAAATACAAACACAGCAGATCCAACTCTCGACACCAACAACAACTGCAGCAGCACAAAGACGAATGTAGGGACTTAAATTCATACAATGTACTTGGAAAGTCACCCACTTATCCCCGTCCCCCGTGGCTAAGCCTCAAGAGTGAAATCGTGTGGGGCTGGTGGTGGACATGGTAGAGGAATAGAAGGAGAAGGAACAAACAAAAAAAGGCGGGGTTAGATAACGCAACGAAGCATTAAACAATCATATTGATGGCGAAGGATATCATGCCTTGCTAAACGTTTTAAATGTCGTAAACTCCAATTACAATTGCTCACGAAGAAAACCGAAATTGCAGGATGCTCGGAAGGACATGTTGGATGAGATGGCATTCTGTTAGCACAAAGCACGAAACGTCTTTCCGACATTGTCCGCCCCATTGTTGGTACACTGTCGGTCCTCATATGCAGGGGAGATGTGGAAGGAATGTCTTTCTTGAACTCGTAGATAGATAGCTAGATAGATACACTGTCTAAAGAGGACACTGGTATTGAATTGGAATTATTACCAAACATCCAGTCACATGCAATTCTAGTTTTCTCACGCTTTATTGGTAAATAGTTGTGGCATACAACAAGAAAAGGGTTTGCTATGCAGCACGATCAATATTGAGGTTGGTAAAGGATGACCGCGCTGGCTTAAAATTTTATTGGATTTACGCTTATTTATACCATTTTCCTTGTGATGGTGGTTATTGCATTTTTTAATCACTTGGAAAGCCTATCGATTCCTGCATGTCAGTTTAATACGTGATCTACATCTTAAAGGCTAAAATAACGAGAACAAGCTTTTGTGGTTCATAACAAATCGAATGTTAATTTCTGGAATTGAAATTTGTTTGCATTTTAAGCTGCTATTAAGTGTACTGGGTGCACTTCTGCAGCTTTTCGGGTCTGAACCACATCAGAGAGTATATCGAAACGGACTTTGTTGGCACGTGATGTATCAACGGTCTTTAGATTTGGAGTCATCGTCGCCGTACATAAATATAGTATCGCCTGGCCTGATCACCGACATCATCTGAAAACCCATACAGATCGATCCACCTTCCCGTAATCCTCTTCATCAATGACTTTATAATCTCTAAGCGCCGTTCGTATCTTAATCAAAATAATGCCTTCAGAGTAGCCACCAACCGCAGCTTTAGTACGAGAAATCTACCTAATCAATTGGATGTTCGGGTAGCCCAGAAGGATTCTGGGCCATTATCAACGCAGCAGCCGCTAGTCATATTCCTGCTGGTCGAATACCAAAGATACGTCTTTATTTCGCAGCAGAGGCAGCGGGACTCGCAGATGCGCGTGCTGACATTCGTCGCTCTAACCCTTCTGACCACAGAATTAGGCATCTCATATAAAAGCGGAACAAATGGTTAGAACACCTAAAGCAGTAGATCTTAAGTTCCAGAATTGGTAAAATTGTGGACAAATCGCTCTCTTACCCTGGAAATAAGGATGATCCACAGCCGTTACGTTCGGTGACAGAACTGTGGCAGATCCGAAGCGGTGCGCTAGTAAGTTCATCCGACTTTTAATTGAGCACCAAAAAAGCGACAAGGCGAAATCCGCGATCTCCGAGTCGAAGAGACACCACCAGAATATACCATTGGCGAATTTGCCAATGTCACCCACAGCGCAAAGACGTCGAAGGCGCTGGGTCCAGAGGCAATCTCAATTCTGATGTTTAAGCACTTGCATTCACTTGGACTATAGTACTTGCCCAAGGTGCTCAATCTGTCTTTTGCCATTCATTTGGTTCCCCATTTCTAGTAAAACGGCAAAAATGCTAGCAAAGTCGAATAGTTCGAACGATCTCCTTGATTTCGCCAGTAGCAAAAAGCTTGAGTACTGCTCCTCCCCAACCTGATAGAACACCTTTCATGTGCTGATCGTCAGCAAGGGTTCCGCAAGCAGCACAGTACAACAACTGCTTTAAACGCCATCACCACAGATATAATTTGCAAACCTTTACCAGGACAAGCCCAACGACTAATCATCCTAATCTCTTCGACGACGAAACGTTGGGTCGTAAACTATACTCGTATGTGTGGGTGCCAGTCGTGTGTAGAATTTAGGCCCTCCCTGGGAAGGGATGATATCACCGGTACTGTTTTACCTCTCCCTCTCTAAAATTCCTGCACCACAAGACGGCGTTGAAATTGTGCCTTACGCTGAAGACTACACAATTCTGGGGGTGAGGACCCAAATTAGACGATATATGTAAGAAAATCAACTGTTACCATAGCAAGCTTCTGCGAGGAATATGAAAATAACCGCCTCCAAATCATCAATCACACTGTTCATTGCATGGACCGCAGAGGTGCGGCTGTCACCGAATGTGAAATTCGATGACGTAATATATTTATTGATTTATATTGTATCCAAAATGAATCTACCTATTCCAAATGTCCGCCTTTTGCCTTTACACATGCCTTAAGTCGCACTGGCCAATCGTCAATAGCTGCACGAACCTCGTCCATTAGAAAATTGGCCGCAGCTCGAACCAAAGCAGTCTTAAGAGATCCAATGTTGGGGTATCTTTTGTGACAAACTTTGTCCTCTAAAACCGTCCACAAGGCCTGGGATGTTTTAGCCTTATGGGCCCGCGCAGAATCCTGCTGGAAAGCCCATGGCTGGTTTTGGAACAGGAATTGTTAAGAGGTTTTACATCAGCTTCCAAAACGCTTTCTTGGTAAACTTTGGCCGATGTTTTGACTCCTTGTTCGCAGAAATGCAGGTCAGTGACCCCATCGTAAGAGACACCTTACCAAACCATGACTGAAGTTGGGTGATGACACTTTTCCACCCTTGGGATCAGTTCAGATGCTTCCTTAGATGACCGCGCATACACTCTATCATTTTGCTTGTTAAATTTTTCCTGAACGGTAAAAATGTTTTCATCGGCGAACAAATTTTTCTGTGCAAGTTATCAGCGTGCTTCAACAAAAGACGTTTGCATTTTTCAATCCTATTTTTTTAGAGCTGCAGTCAATAAATGTCCTGTACGTCGTTTGAAAGCCTTAAGTCCCAAGTCTTTTTTAATGATTCGACTCATGGACTTTTGCTTGATATTCATCTCACGGGCCATGATTTTCTGTTCTCGGAGCGGATTTCTGTGAATTCTTGATTTAACGGCTTTGATGACATGCTGTGTTCGAACAGAGCGTAGGCGGCGCGACTGGCGGCGGTCTTTTACATCTCCAGTCTCCTCAAGCAGTTTTATGCATCGGTAGACGAACATGCGGCTAATCCCTAGTGGCCGGAGCATTTTGAAAATATCGTTTTTTTAATTTAACACCTGACGGTTTTCATTATCTGCCCACTCCATGATGAAAGTTGAAACAATTTTAAAATCCCGTTACAGACTAACGCTATTGAGGTTAGCTTTCAAAACCCATGTGACATTAACGGGGTATGCTCAGTTCTACTATTGAAATGGGTGTGTTCAATGTTGAAACAGTATTTATGTCCCTACTAAGTACATTAAAACAGTCATCCTTTCAGCACAAACAGGTGTTTGCGACCCATATTTTAAAATGCGGATCAGGTTATTAAAGGTATTTTTGATCAGAAGTTCAATTTCTAATAAATCTAAAAAAAATATATTTTCTTCTTCAGCAGAAAAATCGTTTTCACGGATATAGAAACATTTTTTTTGTCATTGTTGAGACATGTATTAAGGATAGTCCAACCATAATGAACGATGTTTTGCCCAACTTAATTTGACATTTCCTTGTTTCAGTGTTTGACAAATTCAACCGTGGAGAGGTACACAAAGATTGCTAAAACCTTTTACAAAATGCGCGTTTAATTTAAAATACATTTCGTGCACTTCGTGATTTTTTTGGTTGGCATAACCGACCAAATGTGTCCAAAGTGGATTCGTCAACAAACCGAACTGCCGCATTTGGTCTAATGAAAATCCACAAGTGTGATTTCACACCAAACCGTCACTCGTTGTAGATGCATCGAATTTCCAACTTTCACTTGTGGATTTTCATTTGCTCAAATGCGGCAGTTCTGCTGGTGACGTTATCAGTTCGTACTTCTTCGAAAATGAAGCCGGTATGCAGTTACCGTAAATGGTGTTCACTATCGGGAGATGATAACAAATTTCTTGTAGCCAGGTATTTAGGATATGGACCTGCACGA
The DNA here is from genome assembly GCA_963513945.1 of Hydrotaea diabolus. Taxonomy (NCBI): domain Eukaryota; kingdom Metazoa; phylum Arthropoda; class Insecta; order Diptera; family Muscidae; genus Hydrotaea; species Hydrotaea diabolus. Next base: position 111,148,790 of record OY740717.1, read on the forward strand.
TATGTTTGCGAGAGTAATTCAATGGCCGGGTTATCTCACGCCGTGGCGATGTTAATTGGCTGCCGCGATCGTGTGATTGCACACCGTTGGACTTGTTCCTTTGTGGTTTTATTAACGTGTTCGTCAAGAAGCCATGCTCCGTTCAAGAGCTAAAGGATAAGATTATTCGGCACATTAACGACATTGAACCTCCAGTATGTATTAGAGTCATTGAAAATATGAACCACCATGGCCGATATTTTATTTCGCACATACGAGTAATTGTCATAGATCCTTCTATTATAAAATATAAAATATTAAGGTAATTTTCTGAAAATGTTTTGTTTTATTTACAATTGACATTGTTCGTTTTAGCTGGACCACGCTTATTTGCTTTTTGAGTTTTGAGATATTTATTTTGGAAACATATTTAGAAATTATAGTTTTTTGTTTTTCAATTTGAACGATAATTATTTTCAAAGATATTTTAAATTTTTATCGTAATGGATTCAAATGATTACAAATTCTTTTTAACAACAATATTTATGGCCAAAGTTCAATATTTTTTCGAACTTCAGTGATAAATAATTAAGTTTAACACATTAAACAGGGATTAATAGGCTCGATACCTCTTGCATCAAAATTTTAATAAAAAACAAAATACAAAACGTTTTTCGCTTCTTGGTTTGCACCTACTCGTTTTTAATTTAAATAGGACATGTGGTGGTAAAACTATTTCCATTTGTTCAATTCAATTTAATGATTGAAATGGATTTAAAATATGACTGGTGGACATAGTTCAAGCGATTTTAATAGCTTTATTAATTACTTGATCCAACCAATCATTCTGCACTTTTGGTTTGTTACCAATTTTCAACTTTGATTTGACCCAACCAAAATTTCTCTTGTCTTTAGGGTATGTGTGGCCTACTGGCCGTCTTAAACTTCAACTGTCTCTAACGACGGAGCCTTTCACACAAACGATTTCGTGTTGGGTTGTAATGTCATGCAACAAAGTGTTTTATTTGTTATTCAGCAGAGCCACGACGAGAATTTAAATTGTTATTGGATCTATGAATATGTAACGCCCAAGACGAGTTCCGTTGCCACCCATAGACTGAGTCTATAGGTGGCTGGGTGTGCACTTGAGGCATACGGGACGAGTGGGGTCTTTGTGGATTAGACCATAAAATTGGTTAAGATATTCTCTATGAATGAAATGTAGTATTTTAACAAATATTTTTACAATGTTTTAACAAATAAAAACTGGAACACCAACGTGGCCACAGCTACAGCCACAACCATCACCATCCTCGCCATCAACCATAACAACCAAACAAACCATAAAAACTATTCCAATTCATTCGAATCCTTTCCGTACGTCTAAGGCGAACGGCAAGCCGTGGCTCGTAAAGCATCAGCTGAGTGGCAAACATTTGCGCAAATGACGACCCAAATCCAAGTAAAAAGGCAACAAGAGCAACAACAACACAACACGAATGAACCACATTTCAGATTATTACAGCAGAAGTGTTCAATAAAAAACTACAAACATCATCTATTCTCGAAATAACAATACAGGAAACGGAGTACATACGAACGAACGCATGCATTTCCCACCCGTATAGGAAAATGTGTGGAAAACTACAGCGTTACAATGTGGAAAATATAGACAGCAATCATGTTTACAGCCGATATGCGTATGGATACATGCGTCCTTATGTACGAGTACCATACACATTCTACGATAATGCAATGTATGTGGAGGAGCAGCAGTCGGATGGTGTCGACTAAGCGATTCTCTACAAGGCTGACTTAATGATTAAGGTTTAGCCGGGAGTTTGACCCATATTCCACTGTATTCTTTATTATGATTTCATAATAAGCTCTAACATGATTTGCATTCTAAAATTTTACATGTTACAATAACAGCTGTTACTATGAGAGTTTAAACACAACAGAGTGACAACACATTCTAAATTGGGATATCTAATTATATTTGGACAACTTCAACTCATTTCTGAGATCATAAGTTTGGTCAACGAATACAAATGGAACAAATGGCTGGATCACCTAAAGTAGTGCAACTTAAGTTCCGGATTTGGTTAATTGTGGACAAGGGTCAAATCGCTCGTTAACCCTGCACACAGAGAAAAAACAGCGTGAAATCAACAAATTCCACCTTGAATGAACGAAAAACAGATTTAAAAGACAGCCAAGTTTTAAAATAGTATTTTCAACAAAGTTCAACTTGAAACCGAATTCAAGGTTGAGACAACGTTGATTTAACATAGCACGTAATTGTTTCAACGTTTGCCGGCGTTAATATAAAGTATTATCAATGTGAAATTATCGATGTTCTACGTTGATTTAACGTCAAATAACTTTTAAAACAACGTTGCACAACTTTGAATTATGGTTGCACATCTTTGGTTCAAAGTCATACCAATATCTTGGCATACAGCGGTGATTTTGTGACAACTTATACTTACGTTATATCGTTTTAATTGAAAATACAAACTATATTCCATTGTTACTAACGATCATTTCATTTATAAATTGATACTGTTCTATTTCACTTATTTTTTAGCAACACTTTTTATTGTTGAATATATTTTTTAGTGCGATCTGACCCGCATCTCACAAACATGTAGCTATTTGTTTGCTTATTTCATGGAATGACAAGGTTGCCAAGTTATTCAACAGTTTCCCACTTTAAATTCAATGTGCACAGCGTTACCAACTACCAACGAGCAATTAACTACCAACGAGCAACTTGAAATGAACAGTGAATCTTTATTTTAAAGATGGATCAACATTATATTAAGGTTGTTACATTATGAAATTATGACTAACAATGCGCGCCTACGTTTTAAAACTGTTGTTAGTTTAAAATAAAAATGTTAGTCCTTAAATCAAAGTAGTGCATTGTTAAATTTAATGTTCATCATATTTAAATCAACATAGACACCGAAATCAAAAGTGATCATGTTTAATTCAACGTTGGATGTTTTCATTTCAACAAAAATATTGTTGATTGCAGACGATTTTAAATTTCAACATTGTGTTACTTTGATTTCGTGTGGTTTTACTTGTACAATTTTGAATTAACGTTGAAATGCGAAAAATTTAAACATTATAAATTTAACACTGGTCGGCGTTGCTTTTAAGTTGCGTTTTTCCTCTCGGTGTGGAAGAAATGATGACCGTACTGCCGTCGCGTCAGATGACCGCAGCGATGCGCGAGTTATTTTAGCCGCCTTTTTAGTAAGCACCCAGAGAGCGATAAGGCAAAAAGGAAAGTATTGCTTCGTAACCGCGCTGTTTGAATCGTATTAACCCATGCCATCAGCAGCGCAAAACCATCAAAGACGATGGGTCCGGACATAATCTAAATGCTGATATTGAAGCACTCGGATACCCCGGGAGTAGATTACATGACCAAACTGCTCAATTTTTCATTATCCACTCACTTAGTTCCCTATGCCTGTAAAATGGGCACAGTGTTACCGCTACTGATGCCAGGCAAAAACTTAACCAAAGGCGAATCGTGCGGGCCGAATTTCTTGTTTTTGCCATTAGCAAAGACGCTTGAAGCACTGCTTCTCCCCAGCCTGATCGAACATCTTCCATGTGCTGATCATCAGCATGGATTTCGTAAGCAGCAAGGCACAACAACTGTTTTATAGGCTACCACCTCACGTCAAAGTCGCGGCCTTATTTAGAACAAGCCCAACGAAAGACGGTCCTCGTGGCTCTTGACCTATCCAAGGCCTTCGACACTGTCAATCATGCCACTGTCTTCGAAGACATCGCAGAAACTTCCCTTCCACCTAGTTTGAAACATTGGGTCGTTTACTATACGTGTGGGCGCCAGTCATAAGCAAAGTTTAGAGGGAAGTCGAAGCCCAGTAGAGTTAAACAGGGACTTCCCCAGGGAGTTGTGTTACCAGATGACGTTGAAATTGAGTCGTACGCTGATGATTGCACAATTCTGAAGTCAGGACCTAAAGTGGATGACACATGCGAGAAAATCTTCACCTTGTTGACATCTTACAAAGCGATTGGCCAGTCTGTAGTGAACAATGCAGCGTCGGTGTGGTCGGCGAATGTGAGTACGACTCAGTGAAAACTATTCAGACTTGCCAAAATGCAGCCCAGAGAACATCAACAGGGTCTTCTGAGGACCATCAACATGAGGAGACGAAGGTCCTTACCGTGCACAGAAACAATTTCTTGTTGTCTTAGTAGTCTCTGCTTGGGTGTCTTCGCAGTAGTCACCCCAACCACCATCATATGGTCAGGATGCTTCACCCTAGTCCGATAAGGCATCACCTTCTTGAAAGAGAGATAGGTCCAGCGATCTAAAAGAGAACATTTAGATCAGTGATCGGCACAATGAGCCAGCCTTACTTTGTGCATGTATGACACTAGAAATTAAATTTCTTTGCTGGAATCCAGAGCAAGCATTTCGTTCAGTGTAAAGCCAAATATCATGCGACAACAACACTATATCGAACGTATGCTCATCCTTGTCTACCAGCATTCGTTGGCTTTCATTCAGTGACCGTTTTCTATTGGCAACTCGCTTAGGAGGTCACTAAAATGATTTGTTTACATAAAACTATAAAACATGTGCGTTAAAGCTCGTTTGTCTTAAATAATTTTATTTTTGAGAAGAAAGATATTCAAGAGTAATCTTTTAAGCGAATTTTTCAAATTAAACGATTTATGATGCATTAAGCTAATCAGTTCTTGTGTACGAAGAAATTAAAAAAAACGTTTTGAAGCTATCGCCTTAGGGACCACTTTTTTAATAATCGAGTACCCATAGTACACGCCTATTGCGGAAGCTTATGTATCACCTGGATGTCGAAGCAGATCCCCCATAGAAGAACAAGACTTACAGTGCTACATATCGTTGGTGTTCCCAGCAGAAGGCCTATGTGTTTTTCCAATACTTTACAGGAGTGCCAACTGTTGCATTTATTCATTCCGCGGAATTTCCGAAAAGTAGTAATAGCAGTCGATTTGTATATATGTGACAGCGCATAGAGAAAGGGACCTAAGGGTAAAAACCAGTTTTGTTCAGGAGAGCCATTTTAAAGATTTAAATACGTGTATCTTTGATGTACCATCACTTTCATAAAACGCGCATATCTATAGGAGGGAACACTTTTGGGGCATGGGATCGGTCTCATTCGATGCTTAGATGTTGTCCACATCAAAAAAAAAAGTGAAAATTGGTTTTTTTTTACCCTTAGGTCCCTTTCTCTGTGTGCTGTCACATATATAGATTTGCCACATTTTTACTAAAAAAAATTAGTTTAAGTCGCGATTTTAAATGACTCACCAGTATATGCCAAAATGGCACAGAGGCTTTTAGTATTGCTTTTTCTGTATTAAATAAAAAATAATTATAATTTTTTATTCCATACAGTTAAAGGCCCCTTTATATCCTCCAACATAGGATGGGGATGTACCGAATTTTTCATTTCGTTTGGTGGATCTAAAACTATTAATCTGATACTCGTACCGTACATAGTAAATATGTTTTTGGTCAACGTCCAATTCTAAGACACTCTAGCGATGTTCGACATATCCGTATGTTGAAAGCACGATGCGGTCACAATAATAAACCTAGTAAGTCCTTACTTTGTAGAGAAATGTATTGTTGTTGCAAGTTGTTTGGAACTTATAATGGACCAAATCCATTCAGAGGGAAAAAGGTTCTCTATAAAAGGACTCAAACCACATCTGTAAAAATCACACCTTTTAGGGGTATTTTGTTAAAAATCCGGTACTATGGAATTGACCTAGGCCTTGTCTTTTGGACAAGGCCTGTTTAGGATTCAATGTGGGCCAAATCGGTGAATGCTTTGATATAGCCCTCATACAAAGTAACTTTCCGAGTTTAGGTACCGGCGCTCTAGAAACTGCAACTTCATCTGATCTCGATGAAATTTGACACGAAGTAGTTTCATGATGTTTTTAATTAAGACATATCGGTCCATTATTGTATTCAGCCCTCATACAAAGTTCCCTTACGATTTTAGATATTTACGCTCTGGAAGTGTCATTTATTGTCTGATTTGGACAAAATGTAGTACAAAGTAGTTCTATGGAATGACCATTAACTGTTAAGGACCATGATTTAATTTAGCTGACATTCAAAGACGCCTACTTATTATGACTCTTACTTTGAACATAATCCATGGTAGAGTTTATACAAGATTTGGTCCGAATGAACTTAGCGCCTTCTATACTGAATGTTATTTTCGTTTCTGACATTTATATGGACAATATATTAAAGACTAACTAGAATTACCGATTCAGCAATTGATAAGGCCTATGTGAAGAAAATATTTGTATGATAATCTTCTTAATCCTAAGCTAATAAAGATATCGAAAACGGTTTGGTAGGTACAAGTATGACAAATAGGACTACTAAAAGCAACAATAAAAAATCAAAAATTTACACATAACCTTCAGCTTGGAACTACGACGATATATTGTTTTTAAACCGAAAAATGCTGATCATTTTGAAAAATATCACAAAAGGGAGATTTATTTCAAATTAAAAATATCTACCATTGTGTGGTATAGGGTTTAGAAAGTATTTATTTTGACAACCGATAGTTGTTAAGATGTCATAGTTGCGCGGCTGCCTAAGAATGGTCATTTAACTGAACTATGCAATTATCATTAAAAGGAAACATTCGTTTGGGCTACACTGTAGAAAAAAAAGATTCTGAAGACACTGAAAATTGATATTTTGTAGCCCCCTTTTCGGTTCGATTTAGACATAAGCGACTTTTGTCATTTACACATATCACGTCGTCCAATTGGAAGGAAGCAGCCAGTATTTCCTAATGCACATTTTTTTGTATATTTAATATTTTTTCTACTAATATCAGGAAACAGCTCGAATATAGAATACCACCCTCCAAAATGTACCTCCACCATTTTGTTCCATACGTCAAATACCCCAAGTGTAAGTGTACTCGTATGTTCATATGTAAAAGAGAAGAAAAGAATAAAAACGGCAAAACAAAACAAGACGTTATTGAAGATGATCTATATTTCCATACAGTTCTCGTAGTGCCAACATGTGAAAAACACTTTCAAGGAGGCATCAGATGAAAACAAGAACCGAGAACAGTTTTTTCAAGGACCAAAACATTAACATCAAACACAAATACACAAACGGCGAACAGCAACACAATAGCGTAGCAAAAACAATCAGAATTGGGTGAAAAGTATTTGGAACACTGGTACGACACTCCGATGACTCCTTTGCCGAACGCTGACAGATGCAGTCGTTCAGTCATACCCAACGAAAGGACATGTAAAGGACTGCAACACTAGAGTTTCACTTTTGTTGAAACCGAAACGATACTTTTTAAGTGAAAAACTTTGCGCTCGTAGACTTTTTCTTATGCCGTTCTTCCGTCTTCCAATGTGAGAATGAACAAATGCCGTTGAAAGTTGAAATCTTGGAAGAGGTTCAAAAGATAAAGTACACTTGCACACAAACACACACATATACATACTCTACGGCCATTGTGTTTGAAGACGTCATTTATTCATGATCCACTTGAAACAATTCACTTCTTGTCTGAAATCTCGTGTACGATAAATTTAAACGAACGGCAGGTATCGTTGAAAAGTGAAAAAACAAATTGTTAAATTGTTAAGGCCAATAAGTAGGAAATTATAAGTAGTTTTGATTCTAGCCCAAAGGCAGGCGGAAGCTAAAGAAATGCTCAGACACCAACGGGTGAAGTTGTTTCATGAGACTCAGAGATAAAGTCTGAGGCAGCTAAACGGCTCAAGTCAAAATGCGTAATAACGATTTGAGATGAATAAATCTTAGTATTAGGGCGACTTACTCGTATCTGCACTTCAATTGAGTGTTTTCGACTAAAACTGCACAAAATAGTATCATTTAGTTTGAAATTGTTTTCTAAAATCTATTGAAGTGCCTATTTCGCAACTGCAAAACTATCCAGTTAATTTTGCAATATTTTTTTTAAAGAAATGTATGCATATTTTCTCACAATTCGAAATGTTTTTTGAAATAGTAGAGACACTGACAGTCCCTTATTTGTGGTTAGGGAAAGGTCGGGTTTAAAAAGTAGGCAAATTTTAGACTCTACTTGCTCGACTCATATACTTATACAGACATTTTAAAGACATATTCAGGAAATAGTTTGGAGTAATTCCGTAGCAGTAAAGGTAGCATTTGAGTGGGATGCACTGAAATGGGAATGACTTATTTTAAATTGTCCCAATGTACATTCTTAAACACTGGTTTCGACTGCGTTTGCTAAAATAGCGTAAAGGTAATACCCTCATCCACTACTAGGTAAGAGAGTACATATCACTTGGTACGGACTAAAATATAACGCAAAAAAACATTTTAAAACTGAAATATGTTTTATGTCATTTGAGCCATGTCCGCCTGTGGGGCTGGTTCGCACGATAACTCTCGAAAGGATCTACCAATCGTTCTTTAATTTTGCACGTCGTAAAACTTTTCCAAAACTCCATAAATGGGCAATATTGCCACACCCCTTCTGCCACTTCTCACACATTAAAAACTTAACTACTTAATAATGCAGGTACAAGGTAAACTTGGTGACAGAGAACTGGATTCCTAGCCACGTCACTTCTGGTACCTCACACACATTGTAGATTAGAACCCACATAACTTGCCTAATAGTGGATGAAATTCGCTTATATATCAAACTTTATAATATTTTTGTAACGACTTTAAACATGCGTACGATTTCTTCTTTGTACGCGCATAAGTAAAAGTGGACGCCATGACCCATTCTGGTACCTTCCACACAAACGAGCGTTTACAAAATTTGATCAAAATGTTACTCTTCAGGCAATGAGGCGCGGAACGTAGGAAAATATAAAAATCCATATGTGACGCGCAAAATAGAATAGGTCCCCTAAGGATAAAAACCAGTTTTGTTCAGAGAAAGATTTAAATACGTGTATTTTTGGTGTAGAATCGTCGACTTCACTTTCATAAAACGCGCATATCTCTGGGAGGGAACACTTTTGGGGCATTGGATCGGTCTCATTCGATGCTCAGATGTTGTCCATATCAAAAAAAGAAAAAAATGAAAATTGATTTTTTTACCCTGAGGTCCCTTTCTCTATGCGCTGTCCCATATATGGGTGAGGGCATAGTCATATGTAAATCGAATCAAGCGAGCTTTTTTATTTGTTCTAATGCGATCTCGAATAGGGTCTTTTGTACGAAAAACACTAGAATGAATATTTTGCTGCCGCTTATATCTCATAGGCATATTGCTGAATAATTTTTAAAGTGGAATAAAGCGAAATTCATACACTAGGGGAAAATTGTGTTAATTTCAATCTACGGATAGTGTTATTTGTAAGCGGGGTACCATAGAGTCGTAGTTAGCAATCAATTTTCTCATGATCTTATGTTTTTCAAAATAATTCTTCCAATTACTAGTCTTCAGCATCATTTTATAAACTGTATAAAAGTAGTATGCCAATACCAACTAGTAAAAGCTAAAATAATACCCTGCTGGATGTTCCAAAACTGAAAAAAGATTTTAAATTTGTGAGAAGATTTGTTTGGTTAAGGTTAAATCAGATAAACATATATGTGGGAGCTATATCTTTTTCTCAATTTTAATGTCGTGCTTCCTGGGTCCAAAAGGTATCGTGTGTCAAATTTTATTAAGATTGGCTGTATTATTTAGCTTCATGTGCTAAAGACGTACAATCGGATGAACATATATGTGTGGGAACTACATCTCAATGTCAACCGATAATGCTGCTAAAACCAAAAAAATATGATGATCATGTATGTTGGAGCTATAAATAAATCAGAACCGATTTTCTTATGAAGAGCGTCCGTGCCTGTTCCAAAAATGTTACTTCTGCCAAATGTCATGAAAATCAAACAACAATTCCGACCTGTAGCTTGATTACAAGCATTAAACGGACAGACATCGTAAAACAAAATCAGCAGGGGTGACTTAAATACTTTTAGTAGTTTCAAACAAAACTTATGTTTTTCAGAGTGGTACAAGGTATAGAAATCGGTGGATAATTTCAGCTACTTCGGAGGTACCAGAATAGGGTGTGTGCCTTTCGTATACACGAAATAAATATGGAGTTTACAATCTAAGCCAACATCATGTAGGGTAGCTATCCACTTTTGCGTCACCTGGTTTACATAATAATTATATTCCTTATTACTGATTATTATCGAGATGGTATACAAAGTACTAAAGATGTTCGAGAATGATTGTTAGTTAGGAACGAAAAATAAGCGATGCGTTACTCTTTCAAGCTATACAAAATGTTTAATACACTCCGATGCAATGGAGTGAGAATATACAACTTCTATATAGCGCACTTTATCTGGCCTGAGTCCCGAAAATAAATGCCACCGCCTCATCATTACCTACATATATATTTCGCCCATGACATTTCTATTAATATTAATTTTATAGAGAAGCTTTTACATGGGTCTTAGAGATAAATCTTTTACTCTTGATGTCACCGAAACTTGCGAAGTGGAAAAGCAGCAACTGTTAATTTTTCTGGCTGGTTCTTGGCTGGTTTTTAAATTGGTTTTACTTATATATGTATGTGGGATAATCGTAGAAGCTGACCATCGCACCACGGCGAAGCAAAACATTAGCCTTATAATGGACCAACGACCCTTATTAATTAAACTGCAAGGGTCTCTTTATGGACAAGGGTTCTTAAGGGCTTCGGGACTTAAGACCTTTCTGAGAATGATCTATTTTTGTATCGGAATTTATCATTTCAAGAAATGAATTTGCGTCGCAATGCTTAAGCAAAAACGACCATTCAAGGAAGTGGAAAAAGTTCGAAAGCTGTTATCCGAAAGTACTTCAAACTAGAATCGGAATTAATCATTTCTATACAGGCTGGTCGATGAGTGGTCTTTTTTACAACTTTTAATATTTTTAAGATTTTTTTTTCACTGATTCCATTATAATTATAAAGAAAAAAAGTAAAACAATTGGCTCCATCGGCAGACGAACCACTGCCCTTAAATACATAGGCATGAGCATTTATTATAACCACCGTCATAGGATGTGGATATATTCCAGGGATGCAATAGTTGATACAATTGTCCTTTTTTTGATGCATTTCCGGAATCGGAAGTACTGTGATGCAACTGCGGCTCATATAGGCTTGTTTTATACATTCTTCAAATGTCCAGATCTGTTGTCCCGACCTGTTGTCAATTTAGCTTAGTGCTGAAATTTGTAACCCCTTAAAGGAATGTATTCAGACCCCATGTTTAGTATACCGATCAATTCAATATCCCTATATAATTCCATTGGGAGATACACGTATGTACATCAATGCTTGTTATCAAAGTAAAGTACAATCCCGCGACTGCCGGTTCTATGTACCGGATTGACCCGAAACTCTTCGGCCGGGGGCAGTCACCTTAACAATATATGTTTTTTGTTCGTCCATTTTTTCGTCGTGGGAGCAGCACTTCCCGGAATGCCTGCTCCGAATACTACTGGTCCGAGCCGGGATCGAACAAAACCCCGGACCTTGGATCTGCTCGGTTTGTCAGAACCGAATACACCATCGTGCTACGTCTGTAAGGTGTAATCGTTGCATGGAGTGGGTGCACTTCAGGAGCTGTTCAGGTCTGAACCACATCAGGGAGTATAGCGAAGCAGACTTTGTTGCCTCATGCTGTATCAACGAAGTTAGCAGTGGGTCTCTGGATTTGGTGTTATCATCGTCGTCTGCATTTTCGTCGTCGTCGTCATCATCATCATCTAACTACGAGACTCCCCCGCAGTCGCCCTCGAAACAGCATCAACACATACAGCATCTTACACCACAGATTGCTGTTGCCACTCCTGACAGTGCATCAATCTTGCAATTTAATTGTAATGGCCTACGCAACAAAATCAGTGAGGTCATAGAATTTATGAATCGGAGAAACATCATGGTCGCCGCGATCCAAGAAACTAAGCTGAATGCCACCTGCAGCCTGCACAGTTGTGACGGATACAACGTGCTACGTAAGGATCGCACCAGAAGTGGAGGTGGGGGACTTGCTTTCCTGTTACACCATTCTGTGCAGTACAGACCTATTTCGCCTGAGCTTGACTCTAGAGACCCATACATGGAATGTATGGGGGTAGCAGTCAAGTCTGGAACTGCCGAAATAGAGCTGTACAACGTATACATCCCGCCGGTTGGTAGCTGTGCCCCGCGTTATCTGCCAGACATTAGCAATTTGCTACAAGGCAATAACCGCTTGGTCCTAGGAGACTTTAATGCTCACCACGAACTGTGGCATTCTCTCCTAGACAACGACCAGAGGGGCATAGCTTTGGCAGAGCAAATTGATAGCTCTACGTTCTGCACAGTGAATGAGGACGCCCCCACGCGGATTATGGGCGATTGCCATAGCTCGCCAGACATCACTTTGGCATCGCCTGGCCTGATCAACGACGTCACCTGGCAACCCGTCATCTCACTAGGATCGGACCACCTTCCCATAATTCTCTCCATAAATAGACCACCCGATTTCATAACCTCTGAACGCCGTACGTTTCTCAATCAAAAAAAGGCTGATTGGGAGGCCTTCAGAGAAGCCACCAACCGCAGCTTTAATAATCTAGCTATTCCGTCGGACGTTCGGGTAGCCGAGAAAAAGTTCCGGGCCATCATTAACGCAGCAGCCGCTCGCCATATCCCTGCTGGTCGAATACCCGAAGTACGACCAAACTTCCCAGCAGAGGCAGCGGGACTCGCAGACGAGCGTGATGACATTCGTCGCTCCAACCCTACTGACCCTAGAATTAGGGATCTCAACTCCGAGATCAGTAGGTTGGTCAACGAATATAAGCGGAACAAATGGCTAGACCACTTAAAGCAGTGCAACTTGAGTTCCGGAATTGGTAAGTTGTGGACAACGGTCAAATCACTCTCTAACCCTGTAAGGAAGGATGATCGGACAGCTGTCACGTTCGGTGATAGAACAGTGACAGATCCGAAGCGGTGAGCGTGTTATTTTAACCGACTTTTTATTGAGCACCCAGAGAGTGATAAGGCGAAAAGGAGAGTATTACTCCGGGAGTAGAGTACATGACCAAAGTGCTCAATCTGTCGCTAGCCACTCACGAAGTTCCCGATGCCTGGAAAATGGGCAGAGTGGTCCCGCTACTGAAGCCAGGCAAAGACGCAAGTAAAGGAAATTCGTACAGGCCGATCTCCTTGCTTTCTCCAGTAGCAAAGACACTTGAAGCACTGCTCCTCCCCAGCCTGATCGAACACTTTCCTAGTGCTGATCATCAGCATGGATTCCGCAAGCAGCACAGCACAACAACTGCTTTACACGCCATCACCACACGTATAAGTCGCGGCCTTAACCAGAACAAGCCTAACGACAGGACGGTCCTCGTGGCTCTTGACCTCACAAAAGCCTTCGACACGGTCAATCATGCCACTCTGTTCGAGGACATTGAAGAAACGTCCCTTCCGCCCAGTTTGAAACGTTGGGTCGTAAACTATATGTGTGGGCGCCAGTCATATGTATAATTTAGAGACAGAAAGTCGAAGCCCCGTAGAGTTAAACAAGGAGTTCCCCAGGGTGGAGTTTTATCCCCGGCTCTGTTTAACCTCTACCTCTCTAAAATTCCTGCACCACCAGACGGCGTTGAAATTGTGTCGTACGCTGACGATTGCACAATTCTGGCGTCAGGACCTAAAGTGGATGACATTTGCGAGAAAATCAACTATTACCTCACTGACTTAGCACGTTTCTTCACTGCGAGGAATATGAAAATATCCGCCTCCAAATCATCAGCCACACTGTTTACTGCTTGGACCGCAGAGGTGCGGTTGTCACTCAATGTGAAAGTCGATGACGTCAACATCCCGACCACCAACTACCCCAAAATCCTTGGGGTCACATTGGACAGCCTTTTTAGATCCTCTGCACATGCTACAGCTATCTGCGATAAACTCAAAAGTAGGAACAAGGTCCTCAAGTCACTTGCCGGCAGTACTTGGGGAGCCGACAAAGAAACCTTGTTGACCTCTTACAAAGCGATAGGTCGGTCTGTAGCAAACTACGCAGCACCTGTATGGTCGGCGAACGTGAGTACGACGCAGTGGAAGAAAATTCAGACATGCCAGAATGCCGCCCTTAGAACATCAACAGGGTGTCTTCTTATGTCCTCTGAGGACCATCCACATGAGGAGACGAAGGTCCTTACCGTGCGCAGACACAATTTCCTGTTGTCTAAGCAATACCTGCTAGGGTGTTTTCGCTGCAGTCATCCTAACCACCATCTCTTGAACAGGATGCCTCCACCCAGGCAGATCAGGTACGATCTTCATGATCTAGAGAGAGAGGTCCAGCGGTATAAGAGAGAACCTTTAGATCATCGAAACTATCAGGCAGGTTTGAACAACATTCACGCCGATGATGTCGCAGCAGCAGTATCCAGCTACCGTGTGAATGCGGTGCTAGGGGAACATCCCCCGGAGATTTCACCTGAGGAGAAGGTACTACCTCGGCAGACGCGCGTGGTTCTGGCGCAGCTGAGATCCGGATGGTGCAGTCGCCTCAATTCTTACTGGACACGAATTGATGCTAACGTTCCGGACATCTGTCCCGCCTGCCATCAGGGACCACATGATGTACCGCACCTCTTCAATTGTCCGGCCAAGCCCACTCAGCTGACCCCCAGGTCTCTGTGGACGCATCCAGTTCAAATGGCGCGTTTCCTTCACCTGGATATCGAAGCAGATCCCCCATAGACGAACAAGACTTCAAAATAAATATATTGTTGTTACAACAACAACATCAAAGTAAAGGTCGCAATTACACTGTGGAACATTTTTGGGGTTATTGTCTGGGGGGTGAGAAATTCCAAGTTAGGGTGATGGTACTTGGTCAGTATATTAAAACCCTCAAAGGGTTTTGCGTTCGTATGTGCTAGTTTTTTTTATGACCTTTTACATTTTTTCCATATATTGATGTTTTTTCGCTTAGTTGTAAAATGTTGGCAAAAACGTAGTTTGACATAACTCGAGAACGACTAGTTCGATTTTGCTGAAATAAATTGAGAAAAATTAATAATTACATTTTCTTTAATTCATTAATATACTGTTTCTCTACCAAATCAACATTTTTGCAATTAGAAATAAATTTATGAAGAAAAATTTTTTTTTTTTTTAAACATATAAATCCCAAACGGAATAACGTGTAGAGTCTTATAACTTTCACGTAAAGTCACATAACCTATAAACAAAATGCGACATAGATCATAGAAATCGATTAACGCGTTCTGCTTTTATTTACAATTAAGTGAAGTTACTTAATTGTTACTTAATTGCTGTTGTACTGTGTTATGAACCGATTTTTTAGAAGCCTGGTACATAGTTCAGGTGTGGGCCAAGAATGAACTGTATTTAAATTGGTTAATTTCGGTTAATCTTCATGTTTGTAAAAATGTAGCCTATACACAAAGTTCCCTCTCGGTCCTGTCACAATCCTTTAGCTCCGATCTTGCTAAAATTTCGCAAAAATTACCACTTTCAAAACATGACCATATCGGTTCATGTTTTGGAATGCCTGCATACTTATAACCCCATACAAAGGTCCCTCCCGGGTTGAGTTTATGCCGCTCTAGGAGTCTCCAATTAAATCTGATTGTGCTCACATTCAACATTGTGCGGTATTAGCGACTCAAACCCTATCTTCTTTCATGACATTTCCAATTCCAAGTCCTACCATTTAAAATTAGATTTATCGATTGGACCATGTCAGTTTATGTTTAAATAAAGCCCCAAAAATATGTTCCTCCCGCTCGAGAACTATAAAATTCCACCCTGCTTAAACTGCAGACCGTGGTGCGAAACCAGAGTGGTAAATGGTTAAGGGTATCTCATAGTCGGTCCCGAACGATTTTTTATTTTTTTTGTTTTAATAAAATCAATTTTAAAAACTAAACATCATTTATTGGTTTTGGTACCGTCGGCATTGAAAAAGTAAATTATTAAAGAGCGGAAAGTACAAAATAAATATAACTATTTACCCACATTGTCATTTAGTTTCCGACGCCTCAAAAATCTATTCAAAGACCTAATAAATTACGAGAATACATATTCGGACTTTTGGATACAGGGTGGAGCACGAATCGTGCTACAATAAAAAAATGTAATAACTTTTTTTCTGTGTGAACAATCGGTTACTTTTTTACTCAAAGGAAATTTAGGCGGGAGTTTGGCGAAAACATGTTTTCCGAACCTGGAAGTACCGCTAGACTATTGGGTTCGATACACGATCGCTGCTGTAGCATCGTCAAATCAGACAAATCCAAGTGCTTCGATCGAAACTTGTCGGCGCGAATTGCAGTAAGAGACGGTCGTTACAACGGATAATTCATGATGACTTAAACTTGTTTTCGTACAAAGTCCATATTACAAGCAAGCTAAACTCTCTGGATTGGCCGATTCGAATGGTATTTTGAGAAACAATAATTGAAATGGCCGAAGATCACAACAGCTTGACAAATTGCTCGGTTAAACGTCAATGCAAACAAGAGTTAATAGAGTTAATCTAATAGACAAATACTCCATGAGACTGCACCCAGAACGAGTTACTGTGTGGTGCGCAGTTTCATCAAGCTGGATTGTGGGCCATACATAGAAGAATATGGTGCAACAGTGACTCTCAGTGGGGATCGTTGTTTAAAGATGTTGAAGGAGTGTTTTTACCCAGAACTGCGCGAAGACGTGTCGGAGTTGGTTCAAGCAAAATAAAGCAAATGGACATATAGCCAGACCGGTTTTGGCCGAACTCCAACGAAAATTCCCAAACAAATATCCAGAAAGAATTTCAGTTGGCCCTGAAGGTCACCGGGCCGGACTGCACCAGACTTTGTACTAAACTGAACCAAAGAATTTGATTAGATTGAATCAGTCCAATAAGACAATAATTTAAGCCATCTCAAATTCAACCCTTCAGTACGCAATGAGTAATTTGCTGATCATCCGTGGATGAGCATTGAGGTCATTTACGGTCTATCATCTTTAAACACAATTAGTCATATAAATTAATTTGAATGAAATACAATATTTAAAAACAAGTTATTTGAATTTCTTATTGTAGCAATTGGTGCGGTACCCTGTATTATAAAATCCAATTACATTTTTAAAGTAGAGGGTGGGCGATAATACAGTTTGAATCGGCTGTAAATAGAAGTACTGATAGTTTTTCAAATTTCTGTTTTTTGTAGAAAGGTTGAACTTTGTCATTTAATAATGAAACACAATATCATTCATATGACGGCCACAACTGGCTCGACAGTACCTCATCCGATCAACCCAACTGTTGAGTACATTTTCGATTGTTTTGGGTCGAATATCTCCAATGGCAACTTCTATTCCATGTTTTAACGCTTATACTGTCTCTGCATGATTTGCGTAACTTTTATGCTTAAGGGCTTGCCACAGGAAATAATTCAAAGGGCTCAAATCACAACTCTAATTGTCATCACAATTTCGGCTGATTATTCGATTTTCAAAAACAGTCCGTAAAACATCGAACAATAACAAAACTCATGCAATTAGCTTGTAGAGTAATCTGCTCTTTACAACAAAACAACATTATTTTCACGAATCAAAATAATTTTTAGATATTGTAAAAATAAATTAGGAAATTTACAAGGCAAATTAGGGAGGGAGTTGGCACTTTTTGTTGCCAAAAAATTATGATTTGTTAAGCAAACATTCAACAAAGTGTTCTATTTTTCAATGTACATACGTTAGTCCCTTAAAAGAAAATTTTGTACCTCCTTGGCCGATTTCACTAATTTCCAATCCAAAACAGTTCATGCGAAATTTTAGGATCCTAGATTGATTTGTTTGACGATAGCGGTCAGCAAATGTAAGTTTAAAAAGTTTTAGATGTTTTGAAAAGTGTGTTTGTTTATAAGTTAAAACACAATTATTAAGACTGTTCGATTTTTTAATCTTCCAAAAACCGAAAGGAGATATTCGACTTTAAGGCATAGTTTATTTGTTAAGTGTCTTATTTGCAAAAAATTAGACCAAAAAATGTGCTTTTGTTATTACTTATGATAGAGGTGGTGTTTCCAATGCCTTCAGAATTGTTCAACAATCAATATATGGGACTCCGAAAGTACCTGTCATAAAGTATAATTTCCTCTAATAACACCTTAACACTTTATAGCATATTATAACACAAAATATTAAGTATAAAGTTTTGGATACAAAAATTAGTCAACAAACTTGGAATTTGTCACATTTTCAATTTAACGTTACGTGGAAGAGTGGCCTAACTCATATTTGAGTGTCAAAAACACGACAAATCTAATATATGATCCGAACACTAATTTAGTTGCTAAATAAAGAAATATTAAACAGGGGTCAACCGGCTCATGACCTCTTGTATTTATATTTAAATAGAAGACAAGTTTTTAGCATACTGCTTTATTGCGACTACAGGTCCGTGACGACCCTCTTCAGAAAGCAATTGTTGTTAAGACCAGGCTCTCACTAAACGAATAAAAATAAAAAATAAACTGTGTACCTTATATAAAACCGTATTTAGCAATCTAGGATATCCATAAAGCTGCTCTTGCTTTCAATTCTTCATTTGTAATATAGATTTGTATGAAAGTGTTTAAGGGAATTTTATTAAACACAAATACAAACTGGCATTGACAAGTTGTATGAGGATATCATAATATAAAATATTTTAAACATGACCATTTTAAATGATTGAAGTAACCAAAGCAATTAATGAGCCGGTGAATCGCAAAATCTGAAATAAAAGTTCATTACCGGTTTATTGTACGAGTATAGCTGACAAAAGTACTTACAGCGGTAAGGGCAGGCAGGGATGGAGCAAAAAATGGCACCTTCACTGTAATTGTACGCTGAGAACGGACCATAATCAAAAGTATCATTTTCTGAATTTTTACACTGTGCATGTACCAGTTGGTGGAGTACGCCTTTACTGCCAATTCCTGACTCTGGAAAATGTGAAAGAGGGATAGTATTAGTTAAGGTCTTATCAGAAGAACAGCTCAGCTACTTGAAGAACTTTTCACACTTACACTTTCCATGACAGCGGTACCACCCAAGCAGTACAAAAAGATTTCGGTTAAAACGGCACAAGTGTAAACGACATAAACCAAAATACCATAGCCAGAAAACTAAAGACGACATTATTTTAAATTCTTATTTTATCTTCACTTTTGTGCGACTCACCAGCAGGATATCAACAACACTGGTTCCAATGATCACACTTGAGGTGATAAAATGACTTAGGGTTATCACGACCATAATCGATGAGAATCGCGAAGTTAATTCTGCGATTTTGTTGTGGCGTTCAATGATGTTTGTCAAAGCCGAACAGATTTCGGATTCCGAATGCTTATGAACATCCTTTTCATGCCGTTCTGAAAATGTAAAGATGGTGAGTAAACATAAATGAGGCATCCATAGTAGGGGTACCTTCCATAACTTCTATGATCTGGTGCAGGTCCTGTTGTAGCGCCTTCAGAAGCGTCGAGAAATAGAAACAAAATCCCAGAAATACACCATCAGCACCCACAAATGAGAAGACCGTAATGTAGCCATGCCAGTGGACTAGTATGTAGGTCAGTGGGTATATGGGCATTGAAAGTAAGGCTTCAGGAAACCTATTTTAAATTGATTACACATTTTAATTGATTGAATAACTAGTGGTGTAAGATTAAAGGTACACCATAGTGAGCTCGTTTGAGTTGTCTACAATAACATCAGAAACCCAGTTTTAAATTTGAGTGGTATTTTCTGATATTTTCAGAGGCTGATTTTCCATCCCGTAGATGCCGACGACTTTAATAGCAAGAGATGAAACCCTAAACCATATTAAAACTTATTTTTTTAGTTAGTGAGTCCCGATTGCATGTTGTACAGCATACAGATTTGAGAGATGTTTCCCGCTCAAGAATAATTAACTTGTATTCAAGTCGAAGACAGCAGAGAACAATTGTATGAACTATTTTTTAAAATATAGCAAATAAAAATGTCGCACCAAATTTAAATAAGTAACGCAAAATAAACATTGATTCTGAAATATACATTAAGTCGATGGGATATCAAACTAACAAGTTATAAACCACATGCCAATTTTGTCGAACCTGCTTACAAAATCCTCTTCAATTGGGGCCATTTGGAACACTATTTGAAATAATACGTCGACGGAAATTTAAAAATCTAGACATGCCATTTTAAGTGGTCTTATTTGCTTCTTCAAAACATTTTCGATTAATTGCTTGAAAATAAACCGTGATGGTATAGGGTAAATATCTGTTATCAATTATAAACAGTCTTTAGCCACGTTCAGGTTTAAATTTTATGCACTTTAAACTTTATGCACTTCGCATGCGCACAAGACCCCCGAGGATCTTGCTGGACTAAGGCTTTTCACCGGAGCCTCGTTTGATCCCTACTGCATGCTTTTATGAACTTGCCGTGGAAAATCTTCAGCGTTGAAGCATTTTTAACGAACTGTATACCATGTCCCTCACAGTTCAATCGTTGTCGTTTGGGCTCCGCACTTTTTCGAAGTCGGCATACAGCTCACAATTCAATTCGCCGTTGATACACTCCTTTACCGAAAAGGAGTCCATATATTTTTAGAAATAACTTTATTCTTGAAAATTCCCAATATCGCTCCAACCGTTTGGGCGAGTACCCACGCTCGGGCAGACAAACTCGTCAACCACCTGAACTTTCCAACTTCCTGCATATATAAGCATTCTGCCCTGCCCCACTGATGTTGCCTTGACATTGATTTAGTAGATGCAACCAGCGACTTTGTTCTGTCCCCGTGCACCACCAATCTCAAGATTGCCGACTCCTCTATACTAGCATGTTTAGACGTGATATTTTTGCGGGGTACTATCGTACCCCGTGGCTTCGAAAATCGTCGACCTTATTGGGCGTCTGTATGTGTCAATTTCCTTTTCTCGGCACTTCTCCAGGATTTGCCGTAATGAAAGATCTGGCCAGTTTTAGATTTAACATGCCTAAGGCCACACTATAATGGGCCAATAATGTTGTTGGCGTGAGGCTTTAATCGTTCACATAATTCGCACTAAAGACCTTGTACGCAATTTGTAGTTGTTGGTACCTCGGATATCTCGAACCACTTACAAATTAGAAGCGTGCCTTAGGTCTAACACCACATGATCAATTTGATTTCGTGTTTTATCTGGGAATAATCAGGTAGCCTTGATGATGTTCAAGAGTTGAAATCTGGTGCTGCTTATTTACATTCGTGAGCTGCGGCAAAATCTATCAAACTTATTTCGTTTGGCATTAAAACCCCCTAGAAAAAGTTTAACGTCGTGGTTGAGACAACGTCTAATAAGGAAGGAATAAGTGCGCTGTACACGATATTTTTGTAAACTCACTGACCAGGGCCTACAGTTAAATGCCCGCTCCAAACGGCAAATGTTTTTTATTATCGTTTGCTATGTTGTCGTGCAGACCAACCATCATACCACGGCGGCCCACATAATTATTGAAAATATACTTATTCTTAATTAAACTCCATCGCTATGTTGATTTTTCAAACTTACATCATTTTGAAGGGCGTTTCATAGACGATACTTTCTCCATTCAAATACAGCATGGTATTGGTTAGAATCGGCCGAATGGTATACGACGTACTGGTGCATATACCAAAAAACAACATCAATGCGGTGAGACGTGTTGCCATTGTAAAATATTTGGTTTTCATGCGAATTTTCCACACCGAGTTTTGGGCATCGGTCAGCCACCGAACTTCTTCGATTAGAAGTTTGTACTGGTCGCGATACCACCACATAAAGAATATCTTGATGAATGACATGATGCTCGAGGCCACCGGACAAAGGGCGTCCAAGGCTTTCGGTATATCGATGGTCAAATAATAGATGCCGTAATAAAATTCGGCATAACAACCATAACCGAGAATGGCAATGTTGAAAAATGCCCACAGCTTAACCGAAATATTCCACTCTGTTTCTGGATAAAATCCGATCGTTCGCAAAGCAAAACGAGGTATAAGAAGGTATTGTTTATCCAGAGGATAGTTGTCCTTAAAGAATTTAAGCACCATCACTTTTGATGATTAGAGCACCTTTGCCACGATACGAATGAATTCCTTTTGAAAAATTCAACCTTTTTAAGGACAAAATGCAAATGCCGATGAAGACCAAAGGCCATTAATGAATATTAAAATCAACGGGGCGTTGCTTAGCTTTCAAAAGTATGATTAAGAAATTAACAAATACTAATTTGGGGTATACCATTGAAGCGGATTATTTCAAAGTTTATAATTTAAAGCTCATTAAACCTAACCACAAGACAGTAATTATTGAGTGTAATTGATAAGCGAGTGTGCTCGGGCCACGATTCAAATGTGGAAAACACGAATAACACGTACTTTAAATTGCACACAGACACACTATTATACTTTTTAAATAGGCTGCGGACAAAAGATATAAGTACACTTAGACATATGTACTAGTGCGGGACATGGGAAAATCAACTTCCGAGTGAGACATTTTAATGGGTGGTACTAAACGGCGTATGGCAAGATTTCCAGTTTTTCGTCAACGATTTACCTTACTCACAGATTTAATAAACACTCAATTGTTCTAAAAGTAAATATAAAAATGATATAAGAAAGGAAGGATAAGGAAGGATATAGATTTTAATTCAGATAAAGGTTGTTTATATGAGTTGTACCAAAAAGGTAATCTCCGGTGCTCAGTTTAGCTGATGATAGTTTGTCTCACTCTGTATTACAGTACGATTATAAGATATAACACCATCACAGAAGTGATCGTATGTTTGTACAGGAGGTACTAGATAGGTTTAGTAATGTGACCCATTTTTACTCAATAGATATTAGTTTGCTAACTATACCGACATTTACAAGGACAAATTTAAATGATTTTGTACGGATTTAAACCTAGGCTTACATGTATGTATGAACTAACCAACACACCACGGCGGAACATCAAAATGCCATGTCGTTTTGACACTTCTTTCCAAAGATAATGGGAGAAGCAGCCGTAAATGGCTGCTTAAAGTATCACGAGCCAAATTCGTCACCTGTGACGGTTTAACAAACTTACAGCCGAGGTGAGTCTTACTAAAATTACACACCTTCTCATAATAATAGATACACCCAAGACACTTTTATTTAAAGAAGAAAAAATACTTTTTATTGCAGTCCATTCTTATTTGTAACAACAAAGGAAGCAACAACAAAGAAAAGATATTATTTTTCATATATTATATTATATAGGGTGATCCATCTAAGGTGTCCCAAGAAGAACACAATTTTTAAATCTGGCAACATTCGAAGTGTCATTGTTTGACATTTGAACAATTGTTATTGTTTGTTAGTAGAAGGTACGAGGTTAGTAAAAATGGAGCGCTACACGAATGAACAACGCATTCTCATTGTGAAATTGTTTTACCAAAATGGTGAAAGTTTTGCTGCTACAGTTCGCAAATTGACGAGGCCCATTTTCATCTTGATGGCTTCGTCAATAAGCAGAATTGTCGCATTTGCGGTGCGGAAAATCCTCGAGTGATTCACGAGAAGCAAATGCATCCTCAATGTGTCACTGTGTGGTGCGGTTTTTGGGCTGGAGGAATCATTGGACCTTTTTTTTATGAAAATGAGGCAGGTCAAGCGCAAACAGTCAATGGTGTTTGGTATCGTGAAATGATAACCAGTTTTTTCTTGCCTAGAATTGAAGAAATGAATGTGGAGGGCATGTGGTTCCAACAAGACGGCGCCACATGTCATACAGCCAGAGAAACAATTCAATTGCTGCATCAGTCATTTCCCGGTCGTGTTATTTCGCGTTTTGGAGATCAGAATTGGCCGTCTAGATCGTGCGATTTAACACCATTAGATTTTTTTCTTTGGGGTTTTTTGAAGTCGATGGTTTACGCGAATAAGCCGACGACGACTCAAGCCTTAAAAGACGAAATTGGACGCTGCATTAATGAAATACCGCAGCATTCATGCAAAACGGTCATTGAAAATTTCATTAAAAGATCGCGTGCATGCCAGCAAAGCCGCGGCGGCCATCCATACATAACCTCATTCTGTCTACTTTACGATATAATAAAGTTTCACGATTTTTTCTTAAATATCTGTGTTTTATTTAAAATTTAAAAATTGCGCTCTTCTTAGGACACCCAGATGTACTTTTTCCGTAGGGTTTTTCAGAGTTTACGCGCGAGTTGCGTAAAACTTTATATTTTTCCGTTTTAGTATCCGCAACAACGTCTCCAAACTGTGCAACTGAATTATGGAGTTGAGAAACGAGAAGATATGCTGTTTTCGAACAACGGTTTATTCACTAATGAGGCCTCTTTCTGGCCCAACGGCAACGTCAATAAATAAAATATCCGCATTTGGGCTGAAGAGCAACCAGAAGAGGTTCAAGAGCTGTCATAAAACCCAGAGAAAACCATGTTTGGTGCAGTTAATGGGCTGGTGGCATCATCGGTCCATATTTTTTCAAAAATGATGATGGCCGGATCGTAACCGCGAATGCTACTCGCTATTGCGCCTTGATATCGGACTTTTTGCTATCTGAAATTGAAGCCCGTAATCTTGACTTTATTTGGTTTCATACCGTACAACTGCTTAAACCATGGATTTATTGAGAGCTCATTTCAAAGAACAGCTAATTTCACGTATTTGATTGGTGACTTGGCCGTCTAGATCGTGTGATATCACGAGTTGAGACTTTTTTCTTTGGGGCCACGTAAAGTTCAAAGTCTACGCTGACAAACCAGCTAAGATTCAGGTTTAGACGCCAACATTATGCGTGTCATGAACGCCATACCGGTCGAAATGCTCGAACGATTCACCCAAAATTGGACCTTCCGAATGGACACGCTGAGACTTAGTCGCGGCTAACATTTGAACTAAATTATATTTTAAAAATAAATGGCATAAAATGACCTTTCAAATGAAGAACAAAGATTCCACACTTGATTTGAATTTTTGTTTTTTGTTTTGTTTTGAAAAAATACCTCTAGACTGACCACTCGATTTAACAACGATACAAAATCCGTACTAAATCTAGTACACACAGAGACAAAATCAGTTGGAAATCGGTCCGATTTGGTTGCATAAACCGAGTTTCTGTTGCACAAACCACCATTCCATAGAACATGGTTTGAGATATTATATGAAGGTTGCTATAACCATATCACGGTATTCACAGCCAATAACACAGTTGTACCAACCGAATTCAGATTAATTAGTGGTGCAACAACGGGTGGTTATGGCAACCAACCAATTGCGATGTACTTTAGTACCAATAGTTGATGGTTACAACAGATTAGTTTCTTGTAGTGACCAAGCCTGTTAAGTTGGCTGTTGTAAAATAAAAATCCAACATCAACTGAAAAACCCTATAATAAAAATATATATTATAGTCCTAGTCACAACAAAACCGTTACGACGAAACCTATTTAAACAAATGGTCAGGCATTTAAAGTTTTTGGGTTAGAAGTATAATGGTTCTTATATCCACAGGCCTTACTGTAATTAAGCGAAATTACACAGACTTTATCAGAATTTTCGCCATAGATAGACCACCTTATTATTCGAAACAACAACCAATTTTTTTGGTGGAGACCCATTTTTTCCGAGCTTCGACCACCCAATGCTTAATAATAAATTGTTTTATACCTTAATTAATTCTTTTAAGATTGAGGCATCATTGCAATGCTTATCAAAACATCTATACAAAGACATATTTTTTTTACTGATCAGTTTGGTTGGCAAAAAATTCGGCGGCAGTAACAAATCTGTTCTCTGGGTATACGTATTATTCAAAATTATTGTAGCTTTCGTTTTAAGTAAGAAATTACTCGAATACTGTAAAGGTTCTAAATCTTAAATGTGATCTTTTTTGAAGTGCAAGCGGAGAGATTTTTAGGATGAAAAATACATTAAAATAGCATCCGCCTTTGGACCAAAATATTTAATTTGGTCAAAATTCATTAAGATTGGACAACAATTGTTAACAGAAGACAGAGATTTAGAGTATATAAATGGGGTCATACGAGTATTAAAACTTGTATCGATATGGTCCGATTTCACCATAACTAATAACTGGCCGCTCTAAGCGTGCCATGATCAATTAAGATGATACTTTGTAAATAAAACCATGGACCAATTGCAAATGTTGGAATTGTCATGACCTAAAACTTTTACTATGTGAAAAGTTTTAGTTGATATTTGCAACTTGTGCTTTCATTACATAAACAGATGGATAGATGAGGCTAAGTCGATAATGTCACTTTAAAAGAAGGACCGCTATCGACGCTTAGGTGTGTCTACACCGAATTGCGGTACCAGTTGTTATTGATGTTTGAGCCAATAATCATCTTTTGTTTTTGAAACATTCATTTTTATTACAAAAATCTTAGATTAAGAATATGAAATATTTTCTTTAATAAAATCTCATTTTTGAAGAATAGTTATCCAAAAATGTTACCACTAAGCTCCTGCTTATTACACCATGATGATCATGCTCTGAATTGTGGTCATCTTTACTTTAATGCGGGTCCATTTCTGATCTTAATTATCGAACCAAATTGACTTTAAACAACTTCAAACATCTCAATACGCAAATGCAAATGATTTTAGATGGTGCGAAAAACTGCCGTTGAAAATGGAAAACCTTCACAAAACCAAGTACTTCAACAAAAATTAATGCAATTAAAGCCAAACGATTGGCTAGTCCAATGGTACAACAGTGTATTCCGTGGCTCTTGACATGCTGCCACCGCATGCCGACAAGCTACAGTATTTACACATCCGCCATTAGCACTACCGTCGACCAGCGACCACAGTAGCTTAATATTAGCTAAACGTTACGAGTATTTTATGTTTTATTTTATTAAAAAGGCAAAAAACGAAACGATCTATGCCATATCTAACCGCAGGTTGTACATTTCCATTGTACTGGGTGCCATATGCCGAGGTAATCAACCATCCGACTATGCTATGGTGGTGGCCACTTGGCTGCTACTGTTGCACTTTATTCCTCATTCGCCCTGGTGTACGATTTCCAACTCCCTTGGCCCATTGCGCCCACTAAACTCTATTGTCCTCTAACGTGACAAATCCCAACAAATAAAATTCACTCGACAAGTGCTTGCTGTAGGTGTCCCTCTGCGGGTGTGTGTGTGGGTGGGGGCATCATCATTACACGACTCGTTTTCAGGATACTCGTAATGCACAAAGGAACAACCTGTTATCGGGGTCTCCGCTACGAGTAGGACGCCAGCAGCTGGAGTGCTGAGCTGTTGAGAGGAGTGGGTGAAGGACACCACTAGAATGGAATGGCGGGAATTGGAATACGGGCAATAATAATGAAAGGAGAAAAGCACGAAAATGAGATAATAAAATAACATCAAATGCATTCGTGGTCGAATGTCGTCGCAACATGCACTCCCGCACACAGACCACACGCACATACATTGATTGTGCCACCAGCAATGCCGACCGAAGCGACCGACCGATGCATCGCTGGTGCAACAAATGTTTGCTATCCATAAATATAACAAAACATGAGTGGTTTTACGTTGCTGCCGCTGGCAGTTGCCGTTGTCATTGTTGTCGTTAGCGCTCTCTGCACTTCTCTGTAATTGCAACAACAATTATGATCATTAGAATTTCTTTAAAGTACATGGAACATCAACGAGTTTCAACCAAAGCTACACTTTTAGCTTAGACATGTGAGCATTTTATTTAATGGAACATGACCTGCGGATGGAACATGACCGGCATGACCTGCCGAATAAGCCGCCTTAGAGCCCGAACACAACCATGTGTCGAACAAACACAATCGTCTGGAGTCTAAGCTTGTCATTTTTTGTTAGAAGATTGTTTATTTTGTATAGTTTTCCTATTAAATTTGAGCAAAAATAGATGGAACCTTCTTTCTTAAATGAAATTTGCCAGAAAATGTCAATTTATACACATAATAATAACTTGATAAACACTAGTCAAAAACACTGTCCAACACCTACTTTATTTAGAAAACATGGCAACCCTAATTTCAAAAAAAACGACAAGGAAATAAACATGTTAAAACGTCGTTAGGTCGAAGCTTTAATACTCTCTACCATGGATTGCGTTGTAATATGCCATTGACAGTGTTGGGGGATGTCGTTGTTGGTCCATGTTTGACAGAACCTCATTTTGGGGCCCAGTGAACCATTGTCTTACTTAGAATCGTGCAGAAAATTTTATGGTTTTTGAGAATCCATACGTCTGTTGTTGAAGAGGTCCAAAAGGCTCATAGGGAGCAGCGAGAAATTTTAAAAGTTCAAATATATTGAGATAAGGGGGATAATTCCAATGTTTCAGAGTAACCGTTTGTCGGTGTTCGAAAGCTCCCTATATTCAGTCCCATGACAGCCGCTTCTATGGGCCGGATTGACCCGAAGATCACTTCTTCGGCCAAGGGCTGTCACCCTGGCACGCTGTTGCCGCTATAGCAACAACAACCCTATATTCGGAACTCTAGGAAGTTTTGACCTTTGGGCAAGGCCTCAAAGAAAATTGAAATGAGAAATATATGTTTTTCTTAAATACCCATATGTAAATAATGGGGTTTCCAATAGGGACTTAACAATTTCGTAACTTTATGTCAACACAAACTCAAACATTTTTAATGTTCTTCCAGTGTCGAAAAGTTAGTCGAAGTCCACATTTTCATCATCGTAAAGTTCAGTTACGAGCAACGTTTGGAAATCATTAAAAATAACTAGCAAAAGTCTTAAATTTTCGGTGATCGGAAATGTAACAACGATTTTCGGCCGTAATAATAGTCCCACCCGACAAGATAAGCGAAGAAGCTCATTTCTGGCTAAGGTTTTTGTCAATAAACAGAATATACGTTATTTGACAGCAACAAACCCACATGTGCTTCAAGAGACACAATTGCATCCGCAAAAAATTACTGTGTAATGCGGTTTTCATGCCAGAGGTGTGATTGGACCGTATTTTTTCGTCGATGAGAACAATCGTCATGTCAATCAAATTATTTTTGGCCATAATTGGATGAGCTTCAACAACACGGTGGTTTCAACAAGACGGTGCAACTGAGAGCCAAATTCGGTGAACGTGTTATCTGGAGAAATTGTCCGGTCGAATGGCCACCTCGTTCATGCGATTTAACGCCATTGCATTTCTTTTTATGGGGTCACATGAAGTCATTGGTCTATGCCAACAAGCTAACAACTTGAGACAAGCTCAGAGACAACATCCAACGCGAAGTTTAAATATTGAATATTAAAATTTATACAGGGTGGCGCAAAACTACCGCTGCAATTTGAATGTTTAAAAACTTTATATTTATTGTTTTATTATTATTATTATTTTTCGTTATATAGTATATTAATGGGGAATATTCTTGGCTTTAGTATTAAAATTAATTCCCGCAAGTGGTAGCTATTTTTGGCTGAGCACGTTCGTGCTCTTTCCGCAATGGCCCCAGCTGTGCCGAACGTCTTTTTGTTGACGTTTCTGGACTGTCTTGCACACTATCCACAACACGTTGGCCGTGTGGGCCGTACGTGGTCTTTCGGTACAGGGAAGGGGTCTTACTGTACCATGTTGTCGAAAATTTCCAACCCAGCGGTTTATTGTTGGTCCTGAATATTCAGTACGCACACTAAAAAATCGACGATAAGAACGCTGCGTCAAAACTTGATTTTTTAAATAAATTCAACTATTGCTGATCGCCATTCTATTGTGAGTGTTTCATTTAAAATTCCCCAAGTTTTCTCCACAAAACTCTGAAATAAAATATATAAATAAATTTTAAAATTTATTAAACCTTTAAACCACAACTGTAGTTTTGCGCCACCATGTATAATATTAAAATCCGTCATGAAGTTATATTGTTTTTATATACTGCAATTAATCAAGACCTTAATTTTCTTCTAGTTAAAAATTAAGGCGAATTTCTGATTTGTGACAAAATTTTACTGTTTCGGTCCATGTTTAACAGAACTATACTTTTTGGGCCCACATTCGTGAATTTTATTGTTTTTGGAACCCATATGCCCATTGGAAGGTTGATTTGTTCGGCTCTTAAAAACCGTCGGTTCGGTTTCTTGAGGCAGAAAAAACCGCCGGTTTCTTTAAAGTTTTAATTTTCCGATTTTTGTGTCGAATAACGGGTTACTTAAATTCTTCCCAAAATCATTACACTTAACATTTCGAATATTTACCTATTGGCAGCCGCAGACATAAATTTAATATATAGCAACCTCTGCATAAACTTTGAACAGTTATGTATGAAATAAGAGGGTCAGTAGTGCTGAAGATTCAAACTTTGCAAATAAAAATTAAAGTTTGCATATTTTGCCAGGTGTTATGCACTAATTTTTAAGTTTATACTGTATAAAAACGGATTTGCCGTGTATAAATATATGTGACAGCGCATAGAGAAAGGGACCTAAGGGTAAATAAAATCAATTTTCATTTTTTTTTCTTTTTTTGATGTGGACAACATCTGAGCATCGAATGAGACCGATCCCATGCCCAAAAGTGTTCCCTCCCAGAGATATGCGCGTTTTATGAAAGTGAAGTCGACGATTCTAAGCGCAAATAGAAAGGAACCTAATTTTATAAATGTCTCTCCTGACAAAACTGGTTTTTAGCCTTAGGACCCTTTCTATTTTGCGCGTCACATTTAGGGTCTCAGATGAATGTCTCGGTGTTGCAAACGTAATGACAAATTTAGTAACCTCTCTTAGGAAATCCTAGTCTATTGATGTGTTTTAATGGAAGTTAAAGGTCTAAATCTCTTACTTAACCCAGGATCACTCATCTATATTTTGAAGTCAATCGAATCGACCAGCATCGCAATCATAGGTTTAACCTGCACGATGTATCGCTGAACCGACCTTCACCCTTCACTTCTTAAAACTAAACTTTATTTAAATGTGTCGTTGTTTGGTAAGTTTGACAATTTATGTAGACTTGAAGTTATTTGGGGCACTTGGATAAAGGGGTTGATGAACTTGTCAGTTATATTTATGGTCTGCAAGGATCACGTTCCTACACATCTGTGTTTTAATGGGTAGACTGTAGAAAGTGCCTTTTCAATTTGGATAGCTGAATTCAACGGTTATTTACACACATTCACACACATATAGACGCGCAAATAAATTTGACACAGTTTGTGCAATTTAAATATCCCGCTTTTAATAAGGACAATTAACGATACATCACACTTGCACATAAAACTTAATTTGCGACAATGTCCTTGGAATTCATTTCATGCCACATAACACACTTACATTCTGGCATAATAAACATAAGGATATCACATAAACAGCAAGTACCACACACACTCAAACGCACCGTATCTGTGTGTAGGTATTGCTCTGTACAAGTGGAGTAGCAGAGTTTGGATCTCGGCATCCTGGGTTCGCCGAGATGAAAATCGTTAACAGAATTGATGATATTTTGAATTTAAACACATGTTATGAATGAGGTCATATTCGTTCAACTTTATGATACTTTTGTGACCTTCACTGGATTAGAAAACGTGCTAGTGATTGTGTGTGTGTATTAGTCTCCTTATCAACCTGCGGGAAAATTGGCCAGGCCTGCTCATAGCAAGACCGTTCAGAAGGCCTATTTTTAGACCCAATACATATTTGCTATTGCCGTCTAAAATTTAGCATTCTACAAGGCCTTCTTAGAAGATGAAAAATTATCCCGCACACAGTCGAATGTGGCTTCTCTAAGAGGGCTTGCTAGAAGGCCTTGCAATTAATACTCTACTCATTTATTGCTGCATTCTTTGAGGATGCATGCAAGAAGGCCTAATGTCTTCCAAAATTTGGCATTCCAGAAGGCATTCTTAGCAGATGAAAAAACATACCATACACAGCCTAATGTGGGCTTTTCTAAAAGGACTTGCTAGGAGGCCTTGCAATCAACACTCTACTCATTGAAGAATTCTTTGAGGAAGCCTATAAGAAGGTCTACATTTTGTAATGTGATAGATCCAATAATCATTCCCGGCTTCCTTCTTGCGAAAGTCATGCTACCATGCCTCGTAAGTGAAGGCAGCACGGAAGGTGTACGTCACAGCGATGAACAGCCGAGGTAAAAAGCCGTTCGATAACTTGGTTCGTTAGGCCAGTACGTAGGATATCGAAGTAGCAACCAAAAGGTCGTAGGTTCGAACTCCAGTAGAGGCAAACAAAACTGAAAATCAAGCAATTTAAAATTAATTTATATATTATCTAATGAATACAGATTGGAAGGTATCCGCAATCACGCCTCCGTGTATCCTAAAAAGGGCTCCTAGAGGGCCTTACTGGGCCCTTCCTTTTCCCGCTGGGCAAGCATGTGTGTGCGCGTGTTTGTTAGTGTTTGTGCAATAGAAGATTTTAGTGCTGCGACTGTGGCACGTTCTTGAAAAACCTCTTGAAATCTTTTTCCGCACGTGAGCCATAGTACAACTTTGACATTTTCTACTTGATATTGTAGAGTTAACATTTTCCATTCTCCGGCTAAAGGTTTCGAAAATATACAGAAAATTGACTCAGATTTACTATAAATAGTACGATATTGTTATTACCACAATTTGAAGTTACCAAAATAAAAATGTAAAGTGCAAAAACTTTATGAAGGGAATAAAATATGCTTTTATTTAGGAAAAACATGAGTACCCTGGGACTTAAATCACCGACATACAATAAACAAATGTACGTGCGGAAGGCCATCAGCATTTTGTATGGTAATCAACTGTAACTGTAATGCTGACCTTAGTAAGCATTGACCCGGACCTTGTATTCCATCGACGTACCTCTTTTTGCATACATGGAAATCTTCTTGACGATATATCAACAAATTTTACGAAGGTTACTATTTAAAATTCGTCAGTTTAGACATTTTTTCAGCATAACTTCACTCAGAACGTTTTGTCATTTGAGCGCAAATTGTTTTGTTTACTGAGATTTAAAAAATTCATCAAAATATGGAATAACCCAGTGCACATTTTTATGCCACGATTTTTTATTGTTTTTTTGGCCCATGTCTTCGTCCCTAATCTTAGCCATACTATATATTTGAGTTCGTAGTAAAATTTTCTTTAATTTGAGTTCCCCTTTGTCCTTATTGGCTATTAACCGCTCGTTTTGACAATGTGGTACGTTTTTGGCTGCACATGAAGAAAAAATCTTAAAAAAAAAATGCCTTTTTAGAGGTATTTAGTGCGTCCCAACTAAAAGTTTCCATTTTAACCATTGTCGGTCCACAAAAATTATTATTTGCTTAGAAAATACTCAAAAAATCCATTTTTACTGAGATACTCTTAGCCCCTTATAGGGGAACTTTTTTCCCCCTAGTTCGATTTCGCCCATTTAAAATCGCAAACAGATTATTTCCATTCTTATAGAAATTTTAAAGATAAAAAATGTAAAGTATAAAGGTACTCTAATGCATTTTGTTTTTCCCTACAGTAATCAATGCTATATTAAGACACTCTTCCCAAATTCTCCAAAAAATTATTTTTGTGATCCGGCCTAATCGCGCACTATAAGTGGACTGCATTATAGTATAACGTATTGGTATAATGATTATACCAAGGAACTTCGTAACACTTATACCTGACATACTCGCAGTGGCGTATTTCAGGCACATGAAAGTACATAGGCTTCTTCACAGATTCGTTTAAGATACACGGAAAGGGATTGCTTAAAATTGACTTTAGAAAATTAGGACTAGATCATTTTGTGTTGTTCAGACAGAAATCATGATCATGAGAAGTTGTTCTATTGCTGTCAGTACAACTATGATATGTATGCCGCGATCGAATCCCTGCACTCTTAATTCCTGGATTAAATAACCGCCCACAATTTCCGCGCATTCATTAACGGAATGGACAAACAGTTCGAAATCCACCTAGATTTGGGTAAATCCTTCTATTTTGCGCTTAGAAGAAGAATCAAATTTAACAAAGCATAAAAATATGAGTAAGAAACTTAATAAACAATAAAATTAATGTTGATTTTTATCCAGCTACGATAACATTTTAAAAGAAAAAAGAGTTACCCAGACAATAAAACCAACTATTACCGACTATAACGCTGAAGTTGACTACTTTTGAAATGTATGTATGTATTTGATGGATTAAATAAGATTTGATTACTTTTCGTAAGTATTAGGCGGAAGACCGAGTAGTAACCGAGTAGTATCATACGATTTGGGCCGGCCAACTTAAGGCCGTTTTTTTCTTGTTTTCCATTATTTTACACATTTACAGAGCCGCGATAAATGCTTGGCGATACAGTTTCTGCTGGAAGTATTTTTGGCCGTTGTCTAAAAGGGTGAGGCAAAATGAGGACCTTTTCAACATGTTGGTAACAACTTCTGATACACTTATTTCTATCCCGCGACAAGTCTAGAAATTGTTAGTCTTTTAGATATACTTACGAACTGTGATGAATATTTACAGAAATTTGAGATAAAAATTATTTTTTTTAACTAAAAAAAACCAAAATTAATAATAATCATTTTTTTAAGTTAGTTTATGGTTGATTTTTGCACAAATTTTAACTTTGATAACCTTTAAAAAAGCATCTACAAGGCCAAGCACCCTTTCCAACAAGTATCTTATCGTATCATATGCCATTTAAATTATTCGATTATCTTGTGCGATTCAAAAGATATGATTTTTGCAACGACAAAACTTAAATGACACCACTTTGCGTCGGTACTGATTTTCCCGAATCATATCGCTTTTCTCTGAGATCGTTCTAAAGGGGTCTCATCCGATGATTTATTCTCCTTCTATATTTGTGAATGCACCATTATTGCATGTTATGCCATAGCCAACTCATGAGCTTAACTTCGTCATCGCTTCTGATGAACGACGTTGTTGTGGATAAGTCAGACATCTCCATGGTTTTAGAGAGAACTGAACTTTCTTTATCATCTGTGATAACTGTTGGAACAAACCCATTTTTAAGGTGGCGTAAGTGTAATTCAAGTGTTTGAGCGGTTTAAAGCGTTGCAATTTATACTTTAATTGTTTCAAGCTCCATGACACCTACGTTGCCTATATTCGGCCAAAAATGGAGTACAACTTCCATATCTTGAGGGCACAGAGGCTTGTACTCGTAGTAGGTTAGATAACTCAGTGTTTTCTCTTGAGCATCAGCGAAAAGTTAGTTAGTTATCTATTATTTGTGTGTGTAACAGCACCTGTGGTAAATGACCTGTTATGTGCTCTTCTGAGATAAGTGACCCCATCCCGCAACATGCCATTTTCTAGAAGTTCGCATCCATTCGATATTGATTGGCATACTGATCGTTCGACACATTAAAGAGAGGTGCGCTATTCAGCCATGTTGTCCGTATGGGGCACAGACGTTCAGCACAATATGCCCAGATTTAAATCAACTGTAAACTAACATCACTTACCCTCTCCTTCTCTATGTAACCTATATTCTCGCAACCGACACATGGTGCTGCCTTTGCAGGGGACATCTCCTGAGTGTTGGTCTAACATCCAAAAACAAAATACTTGCTCCTTATGGGCACAGGTAAAGCCATAAAATCCCTAGTGGGCTTGGCAAAGGAAAGCTTATCATTTTTCCTGGAGTCGTCATAGGAAACCGTGCAATTGAAAAGATTACCAATTCGTAGGGATATATCGGAAAATAACTATTGTGGCAGACGCAACGTTGACGATGAGAGTTAATCAGTAACACATCATTTTCTAGTCTACAGGAACGATGACTCGACTGACCATAAACACGGGTTGCTACTTGGCTTCTTTTGATTCGTCGACAATACGAAATTATGTTAAACCATCTATTAGTCTCTTCATTTTGTGTATTCCCTTCTTGAGGGGATATCGCATTGGACCTTTTAAAGGCCTCCGAGTGAAACCATTCTTTAAGAGCGTGCAACCCATTCAACCTAACCTATAAAACGTACTCTAGTAGCCATTAAAGCGAGTTACTTGTTTCACTAGCCACACAATGACCTTTCCAGTTATTTTCTCTCGTTTTGTTTCGACTGCATTTAACATGCTACAAAAGAAAATCCAATAAATCAATGAATGACATGGACATTGGCGGAATGTTTGTTCGTTTGTTTGTTTGAAGGTCATAATGATATGACCAAATGTGTCTGGGTCTGCAAGTGCGGTTAGTGCCGGCGGCGGAAAGTTAGTCAAATGATTTTATGACTGCAACTGATTTTGATTGTTTTCGAGTGCTGCGATAATTGCTGCAAATTACAGCAGTTATGCGATTAATGAGGCGGAAAACAACGCCAGCAACAACGACAAGGACAACAATAAAAATATAATTATCGTCCATGGGACGAACACATGCGATGCTTCAGCACGAAATGGCGAAACTACGAAAAAATATGAATTATTATTAAAATATTTCAATAAACATAAAATGGATATCAAGGAAGCACTGGGGAGCTGCAGAGGATATGCCATAAAATTTGCATGAACATTGTTCGACATACCACAAACGATGATGTTACAGCTTTTTTACGAGTACTTTGGCATTCCGATGCAACTCCAACCGTTTATTTGTATCACTGAAGTGGTTTAATAGCCCACATGTACGCACAACTTGTGGGATGGCCACAACGCAGAGGAAAATCCGATCCATGAATTATGCTTCCACACACAGCACTCGTGACGTTGTGATGCTACAGCAGGGCTGTTTGGAAATGGGCACCCTTTGCTGCACTGCTCAACAATGTAGATTCGTTGCAGCGTGCGATCCACAATTGCAGTTGCTGCTGGAGCAGCAACGATATCAGAAAAAAACAAGAGCAAACTTTGTCGCTACTTTGTTATAATAATCACACTGGTCATCACCTAATTTGCGGCAAAAGAGTCGATGGTCAAACGTAGTTGATTTGGGGCTGCTGATCACAAATCTGGACTCCGATTTGCCAGATTCGCTCTAGTTGAGGAGATATTCACATAAACCGTTCTTTTCGGTTTTTTTGGATAAAAGGATCCCTTACTGCTTTATTTGTAAACCCATTTTCAAAAACTTGACCACGGTCTTTGCAGCATAAATTGACCTTTTCAACGATATGCAGCGCTTCTATTCAGAGAAGAATTGTTATAAGCCAATTTTTACAGAAATTTCAAATTTTCGTTACAAAAAATTATCTGAGCTGTCTAAATTTTTTGGATTCTATACTCGTACCTCTGTTGTATTTTCATAATTACTCCATTTTAGCGTATTTAACAACAAGCTATTACACTTTACAATCCGATTAGATTAGGCTGAGTTATTCAAGATTTAGTCAGAAATGTGAAATGTTTATGTGAATATCTCCTAACTAGAGCAAATCTCTAGAGTTTAATATCAAAACTTTTGCCCCAGATTTTTTTCAAATTTGTTGCTCAGTGTTGTTAACATTTTTTTCTTTGTTTATTCATTACTTTTTTCCTAATGCCAATCGGTGCGCATCTATCTGGCGACTGATAGAGCCAGTTAAACATGATCGGGTTAAATATTATATAAGGACCAATAGTGCTACTATATTTTTTTAATCAGTGTTTTTATTTATTTTTTATTGTAAAGAAAATTTAATTTTTTATGGCTAATAATGATAGACCGTAAATGATCTTCATGCTAAAGGGTGGAAGTTGGAATCGCTTCAATTATTTATTATATGGACTAATTCTATCCAGTCAAATTCCTTGGTTTCGGTTTGTGCCGTTTATATCAAAATGGGGCTCATCAGGCATAAACAAGCAATTTATCGAGCTATTGTTTACATCGGCATTTCAAAAATTTTGTGGCAAAACTCCATTCGAATCCGGGCAAATCCAGATGGTTTTACTGGTTTTTTTATTTGAGTTTTGTACTGAAACAAGTTTAAGTCATCATGAATAATTCTTTGAAGTCGAAACGCTTGGATTTACCTGAATTGACCATTGATGTGTTGAATCCAAACATAGGGATCTCGACTGTACGGTCTTCGTGCGATGCTTCCAATTTCAGCAATAATGGTGGTTCATGTACCTGGGGTAGTTCCGTCAAACTCCCGCCTTTTGACGAAAATGCAGGACTGTAAAGCAAGAAAAAATCATAGCTTCCACTCCTACTCAAATTTTTGTTTTGTTTGGCAAAATGGTTCCATAATCAAGTAAAATGAAATTTTTTACTTTTCCAAAATCATTTTTGGAAAATAATAATATAAGCCTATCGAATAACTACCCCAATAAACCATTCGACCGTAGAAATTTATTTAATTGAATGCAGTCGTTATCACAAATTGTATCTTTTCCAAAGTGTAAAAATCTGCACGCAGAAAAAAGGTATGGTTGGGGTGACAATATTCGAAGAGGATCATACTATTGTTGGGTGTATGGCTGTGACACAACAATATTATGATCCTCACAACAATAGTATTATTCACACACAACCATACTATGATCCCCACAACCATAGTATGATTCACACTCAACCATACTATGATCCCCAAAATTATTTATTAGGATTGGTTATTGTTGTTATTCAAAAATAGAGATTTTTATTAAGTATGTTATTTTAAATTGCATTACTATTAGTTCATAGCCAGATTTGAGGCCATGTTTTTATTAAACATTTCATTCAAGAAACAAAAATATATTTTCCAACGGTCAAAAATACTTTTAGTTGCCAGCAGGGGTGAATGCTAATTCACCATCCGTAGACCCAAGTAACGAATGTGATTAAACCATGATCAATGGCTATATACTTAAGTGCAGGCAGATTATAAATAAACGAGAACCAGTCGGTATTAGAGTATTTCACCGAACAAAGTAAACACAATAAAAATCCCTCGAACTACCTTCCGATTGTGTTGTTTTTTTTAGTGGACAGCAACCATTCACTGTATGGTGTGTATGTGTTTTTTTTGTATATCAAAAAAACATACGCACACACATTAATGTATGCTCTATAAAACCTGTTTTGTTACGTCCATAGTCGCAACCATACTGTATGATTGCCGTAATCAAATTTATTGTTAACGTAAATTTTTAATAACAATATTTTGTTGTACCAACCATGTTTATATGGTTGCTACAACCATATTTTTATTTCTAAATTTGGCAATAATACTATTGTTACATTTCAACAATAGCTATATTATCGCAATCATAATATTGTCAAAATTAAATGCAAAAAACAATACTATGGTTGTGGCGAACATGCTTTTATTGTAGAGAACATATTATTGTTGCGGTGACCATAGTGTAACCATATCTTTTCTCTGCGTGTGATTATTGCGCTACGAAACACCAAATGAAATTAGTGTTCACGAATCGGTTAAGAAAACCTTGAGGCCTTGACCCATTAAGAGAAAATCCCTAGGTCCGCATAAGCCCAAGAGATCCCAAAAACCGGCTTCCATGAACTATGCGCATATGGGTATTAAAAAACAAGAAAACTTCAGAATATCATATTCATTTTACGATTCGAAAAAATTTGAGGCTCCTTCTTCAACAATAAACATATAGCCATTAACACATATTTCAGTATCGTAGCGTAATCAAAATCATTTTTATTTGACTAATTTTCTGTTCTTGACATGTAGGTCTAAGGGTTTATGGGGCCAAAGATTGATCACGCAGAAACAGTGGAATTTTATGAACAATCCGAATATGGTTAAGCTAAATCGGAGGCCTTAACACATTATTGTACTTTATGTGCCTTAGCTCTAGAAGCCACATACAACTTTATTTTAGTTGGCTTTTCTGCACATCCAGAAGTGCACGGTATAATATAGTCGCCCGACTTTAGCTTATTTTACTAGTTATTAAAAAAAAGATGCAAAAATCTCCGTTGAGTGCTTCAATAACTGGCTATATCAGATAAATGGGTATATATGGCAACTCTGCTTACCACAGAATGTTAAAGAAATGCCCATTTAAGGGGGGCGTAACACAAAAGAACGCTAAACCCCTCAGAATAGGTCTCATCTCAGAAGTCATAAATCTGTCCCGCTCGAAATCTATGGCCCCTTTTAGATTGATCACTGTCATCAGCCTTTTTCATCGCGTATATTGAGTACTCTAAATTTAAAAAAGTCATGTGTTTTTACGAAATCTGTGAGTTTATTAAGTCTCCTGAAGAACACCATTCACATTCATTTCCTTACATGAAAATCAGTGTTTTTTTTTGGGCTCTGAGTCCTTAGAGCGCTCTCATTAATTGTATTTTTCTAAATTCTCTCCCTATATTTATGTATTTTTATTCGAGAGACAAGTAACCTGTGTGTTTCTAAATATGATGTTGAAAGAACTATGTAAGAAAGAGGTTATTGGAATAAATACGATCCCGTTTTTAGATTTTTAAAAAATATGCGTTAAGAAAAATCATAACGCCCTTAAGACGGCCGACGTACGATAACTTGTCACTCAAAAAGCCACAAATTAAATCCAGCCTTGCTCAAACGTCACTTTGACTATAGTTTAATTCAACTCCGCTGTTTCTTAATCGTATACAAAAATCAGACTGTTGCTTTTGCAACACCCAGTAATATATTTGCATGCATTTATCACAATATACATACTTATATATACGAGTAAAGCGACAGCATATATTTTGATCGCAAAAAAATAATTTCGAGGCACGAGGCAATGCACCAACTAACTAAGTTTTGTGACCAATTGACGACTCATAAAAACTAACAACTGCTATGCCAGCATAAAGTTATGTCTTAAATGGCCCAGCGGGAAAGAAAGGCCTTAGCTTGGCATTTTAGGAAACATTAGGGTGCTTGAAGGCATGCTTGCTGCATTCTACTCTCTTTTGAAAAACACACAGCAAGACCTTCCACGTTTCCTTGCATTAGAAGGCCTTTTAGAAGACCTGCAGCAAATGATCTTCAAGATTGCTTAAAAAAAATATTAAAATAAAAAATGTTAACCCAGAAATTAATTTCAAATTTCGCAATACTCATTGGGTTTTAAGTTATTATAATATTTTTTTATTATTTTGAAAGCGTGGATTAAACCACAAGTTAATTAGATCCGATTTGTTGTTGTTTGTCATTTTGGGAAGAAAAAGTAAGTCAGCGAGGTTAGAGCAAACACATCACCGTTTGATAGAAGCAAGTTTCGCCGTTGGTGTGGGCGGCACACCTGTACCATATACAATGTGCTGCCGACAAGCAAGGTCTTTTCTCATTAACCGATCTATATATATACGAAACATTGAAAGGT
This sequence comes from Hydrotaea diabolus, assembly GCA_963513945.1. Lineage (NCBI taxonomy): Eukaryota > Metazoa > Arthropoda > Insecta > Diptera > Muscidae > Hydrotaea > Hydrotaea diabolus. The sequence continues at coordinate 111,190,141 of OY740717.1, forward strand.
TTGACATATGCAAAGTATAAAGCCGAACAGTGAGGACACAGAAACAATTCCAACCATATTCACTGTCTGTCCGACTGACGCTTTTTTCAGTCCTAGAACATTTTACTTTCATTCATACACAGACCAATGTCGATGATTTAAATGTTTCTATTTATAAATTTTTTATTTGTCTCCATTGGACATTGAACCTACGTTTTTCTGGTTGCTACTCTAATATGCTACACATTGGCCTTACGTCAATCGGCTTATACGTGCTGCTATATATATTTCTGGCCCTTAATGACGAAAATGCGAATGTTCATCATCAAAAATGATTTTATTGTTTTTTAAAGTATTCTCCAGTATGATTTATACACTTTTGATTGATGTACGGGAATAAAAAGAATTCATTGGGTGCCAAGCCAGGGCTGTACGGCGGATGACCCATCAATCCGACGTTTTGACCAGTCAAAAAGGCGCTGGTTTGAGCCGATGTTTGAGAGCTCGCATTGTCATGGTGCACAATGATTCGTCTTCTCTTGTTCGTTTTTCGAATTTCTCCGAAGACTTCAGGCAAACAAACTGTGGTGTACCACTCAAAACACAACCCCACCGTTGTTGGACGACCTTCGTCTTTGAGCAAGCGTCGGGCCCGATTGAATTCATTAAACCAGCTTTTTACAGTGCTTTTTGTTCATCAATGCACTCACGTCGAAAGTTGTGAAAAATGATAGCACGAAAATGTTCACGAGTTAATTCCATTTTTTTGCCAAATTGATTTTTTCAAGTCACTGTAAACAACACAAATGATTGTCGTACGTCAAAACTATCTGAGTACGTTTATGCTAAAAAATGTCAAACTTTCCAATGGAAATGTCAGATGGCGCCAAGTGGTGCCTAGGCCAGAAATATATTAAGCAACCCTCGTATACGTATATTGGCTTCCCATCGCTGGAACACAGGAAGGAAGTCAGGAATGTTTATTGGATCCCCCGTGTTGAAAATATGAACATTTGGTCTTCTTACAGGCCTTCTCATAGAATGCACCAACAAACGAGTAAATGCATTCTGGAAGGCCTTCTTTGCACTCAGAAATAGTTTGCCAGTTCCTACAGAAGGACTTACTGTTTAAAGCTGACTCCGAACGGCTACATGCATTCTGTAGAGAAGTTTTACGTGGCTGTGGAGAGGTAAATCTCCTCGGATATAGTCGCTAGAATATACGAGGTAAACGGCCGCTGAAAAATGAAATTCGATAGTGGTTATTTCATCCACTTCAATTGTGGCTGCATTGAGACGATTGGCTGGTTAGATGCTGGCCAAACTTGACGATTGTTTTACTTGTTAAGAGTTCTCTTGAGGGCATTTCATGTTTTTTACCGAAGCGAACTCAGTATTTGGCATTAAGCGGAAAGATTTTCCTATTTCGTCGGATTTAGTCCATTTTCAGGTTTCGACTCGAGGTTTTACTTTGGACTCTAAGGTCCAGCTGTCCTTCTACTCAATATTATGATCTCTTAAATCAGACCTTTAATGCGCATTAAACATTTTTTCTGTACAATCCGTTTTACATACTGCATTGCATTTGGTTTTTCTCCTATTATTGCGAATTCCCATGTTACGATATGAGTTTAACTATAAATTGCTTTAATTTTGATGTAATTGTGATTGTAATCACGAAGAAATGAAAGGGTGAATACATTAATCTCGTTGTTCTTTGGAAATCTGCAAATGGAATCAGCGAGGACGTTGTAATTATGTCACAGAAGATTTGTGCGTCTGTTAAAACTGCAGTGTTTTCACCTCGCATAGTTCGTTGTTGTTTTTCGTATCGTATTTACATATTTATGTACATTAGTGTGCTTCAAAATTAAAGTTGCAGATGAACTACTCAAAAAATAAAAATTGACATGTTTTAGAGCTATTCTCAAAATATTTTGGTTTTAAAAGGCTGTATTCGTAAGCTGGACCAGTTTCACCTTTAAAAATGGAATTTTTCTTCAATAGCATTCTCTATATAGACTTTTGGTCAAATAAATGTCCACGTCCAAGCATTTAATTAATGCAATTTAAATTTTGGTCAAATTATTTCTAATTTTGGTCATGTTTTATACTTTTGTCCAAGTATAATTATTCTGCATTTAAATAATTTTGAAATGTTGCCTTATGCTACTGATCTTAACAGTTTTGTACAATTAAAATAAATTTCCACTTTTTTGGCTCCTAACAAGTCATGGTACTCTGATGTTCGTCTGTATGTGAGTATGTATGTATTAATGTTTACGTGTTATATCGATATTATTATAAGCTATGGACGGCTGTATGTAATACGCTCATTACCGAAATATGGTAGGCAAATACAAATTTGTATAAAAACTTTCATATGTACTCGTATGTTGCATTCAAAGTTAATATGTACACTAAAGGGGGTCGCGACTTCTAGCTGCCACCAGCCCAAAACGAAAACACTTAAGAAAAGCCAAAAAAAGTACGCAATATACTACAATTCGGGTCCATGGACCAAAATTCTTTATTTGTCATTCTACGTTATCGGATTTAATAAAGGGTGTTTTTTCAGATGTGTGGTTTTCAAGAAGAAATAAAACGCTTATAATTTAATTTTATGGAAAGCATTCAGCTTAAGTATAATCATAAGGGTTTGCTATTAAGTTTTAAAAATGATTTCGGTCAAGTGGTTGCCGCGGCTTTCTCGAATAAATTCCAGCCGAGCGGCCGTATGTCAGCAATAACGCGTCGAATATTATCACTAATTGTCAATCGTGTCGGGCTTGTCGGCATAAACAAGCGACTTCCTATAACCCCACTAAAAAAAGTTCAGCGGTGTTAAATCGCACGATCTTGGAGGCCACGTTACAGGCCCACGACGCGAGATAATGCGCTCAACAAAAGTTTCCCTCAATAACATGATTGTTTCGTTGGCTGTTTTGCATGTAGCGCCATCTTGTTGGAACCAAAGATCGTCCACATAAACATCGTCCAATTCAAGCACGATCAAGTTATTAATCATGGCTCCATAGCGTTCCCCATTGACTGTAACATTACGGCCGTCTTCATTTTTAAAGAAATGTGGACCAATGATTCCCTCTGACCATAAAGCACCAAACAGTGACTTTTTGAGGATGTAACGGCGTCTCCACAATAATATGTGGCTTTTCTTTATTCCAAGTGCCACACTTTTGGTTATTAACGTATCCATTAAACCAAAAGTGCACTCATAGAAAAGATATGATTAATATATAGTCAAGGTAACAATAATATGTTCTCTGCAATAAAAGCACGTTTGCCGCAACCATAGTATGGTTTTCTGAATTTTATTTTGGCAACAGTATGATTGAGGCAATATTAATATTGTTGAAATGTAACAATAATATTATTGGCAAACTTAGAAATGAAAATATGGTTGTAGCCACCATATATATATTGTTGCGACAAAAGTACTGTTGTTTAGAATTTACGTTAACAATAATACGATTAGTGCAGTCATACCGCATGGTTGACACTATGAACAAAGCAAAGCATGAACGGCTGCTATATATATTTCTGGCCTAATAATGAAAATGCGAATATTTATCATCAAAAATGGTTTTATTGTTATTCAAAGTATTCTCCAGCATGATTTATACACTTTTGCATGCTATCAAACCAATTGTCGAAGCACTTTTTGCACTCCGATTGAGACACCACCAAAACATGGCTTTTGAGCGCTTCAACAGCATCTTCTGGCGACGAAAATCGTTGGTCACGCTTTTTTGTCTTGATGTGCGAGCCGATGTGTGAGAGATCGCATTGTCGTCTTCTCTTGTTCGTTTTTCGAATTTTTCTGAAGACTTCAGGCAAACCAATTGTGGTGTACCACTCAGAATTGACCGTCCTATGCTGCTCAAACGGAACAGTTGTCACATGACCAGTTTTGCCGAGGATACAGGCGACCATTTGCTTCGAAGTGCTTCTCCCACGAACAGCTTTCGTTGGATTTGGCTCGTCTTCGAAGACCCACACGGTCGATTGATCCATGATTCGTCACCTGTGACGATCTGCTTAGCGTCTTTTGAAGCACCGCGATCTTATTTTTGCAAAATTTCTTTGTACCAATCGACACGAGCCTTTTTCCGCTTGTCGAATTGTGCTGGATCTAACGGGAACAAACCTTTTTTACGGCCTGGTGTTCATGCAATATCGAATGTATGCTGGTGGAAGAAATGCCCAAGGATGCCTCTATCTTACGGTATGTCACATGACGATGTTGCATTATCATTTCACGCACCAAAAAAATACATACACACACACGATACAGAGCTTGGTTGTTTTACATTATAAAACCCAACAACAATCGGAAGACATTATGAGGGATTTTTATGGTGTTTACTTTGTTCGGTGGAATACTGTACTGCCGCATGGTTCTCGTTTATTTAAAATCTGCCTGCACCTAAGTTAATAGCCATTGATTATGGTTTTATCACGTTCATCACTTGGGGTCTACGAATTGTAAAGAAGCATTCACCCCCTGCAGTCACCATTGCTTACAAATTCTTAAAGTCTTTTTGACTGCCTTTAGAATATATTTTTGTTTCTTTAATAAAAATAAAAACATTGGCTCAAATATGGCTATGACCTAATTTAACAAAAAAAAAATGCTTAATAAAAACTCTAATGTTGAATAACATCATAACCCAATCGTAATAAAATAAATTTATGGATCATATCATGGTTGAGTGGAATCATATTATGGTTATAGGGATCATAACATGGCTGCGTGTGAATACTATGGTTTTATGTGAAAGATAATATGGTTGTGAGGATCATTATATGGTTGGGAGGATCACACTATGGTTGTATGTGAAAGATAATATGGTTCTGAGGATCTTAGTATGGTTGTGTGTGAATCATACTATTGTTGTGAGAATCATAATATTGTTGTGTCACAACCATATATCCAACAATAGTATTATCCTCTTCGAATATTGTCACCACAACCTTACTTTTTTCTGCGTGTGCTTCATCGCTTATTAAAATTTTCTTGTAAAAATCAGGATTGTTGATTTCGGCCCATTCATCACGATTTGCAAACGTTGTTTCGGAGTAGCTCAATTCATTATGAGAAAATTGAGCATAAATCAAAAAGACCAACTCCCAAAAAAGTGTGACCAGATTGAAAACCACACGTCTAAAAAAACAAACTTCATATGGATTCCAGCATTGCGAAATGAATTTTGTATGTGAGGTATTCCAAATAAATGAAAGACTTTTTCGTTTGGCGATTAAGATCGTCTTTGAAAACTTTTGATGAGCGCAGAATATACACATTTGGACTAGAAATAAGCAGTCGATTTGGTACGGTCATGTTAAATCGTTCAACTAAGCCGGACAAGACCTACAGCTCAGAGTACAGTATTCGGTGCATTGCCGTTCCCAACGCCTCTCGCACCCGATCTTGCCGGCCAAGGCGCCACGTTCCCTCGGTAAATAAGCTTTACATATTTATCAACAGCCAATCGGTATAAGCAATTATTAAATCACTAGAAAATATTAGAACCAAAACCTATTACAAAATAAGAAAAACTTGAAGTATACAATTAGGAAATTAGTACATTGCAAGTAGTATGAATTGTTATGAAGCCAATAAATTTAAGTTAAAAGTAATTAAAGATGTACATGCATCAAAAATCAGCACACATGCTACGAAATGGATCACCACATGCATTGTTGTGCCTTTAGAAATCCAAGTGTAAAAACTTATAGTATTTAGAAGGTCTAAATGGGACATTAATAGAGATTTTACTTTAGACACTATTCGGTCTCAATCTGCTACTGGAGTTTATACAAATCCTAAACTAGCGTCCTACCTGGCCAAAATTAAGAGTCCGCTAACAACTGACGGATAGGTCAAATCAGCCGTCCAGTCGAGACAGATTAGAACTAAATACAGTACAGCGAGTAGTAATTAAAAACCGCCTGATTTAAGAATACCCACTGCACCTATATTTAAACGGAAACGGCATTAAATCCAATAAGTAGACCCAATTTTAGGGCAAAAAATAGAGTGCATCTGAGATTTATCTGGTTTTACAACATTTGAAAAGGTTACTGCACAATTGTCCGTAACTTAATGGCCGTAACCCACTCTAATATATATATACAGAACGGATAGGACAGAAGCTTTTGCAGATGGATGTACTTAAGTGCGGTTGTACAAGTACGTGGGTTCCATTGAGTATTTATGTACAGAAGAGCCGAACCTCAGCCAGTGTCTGTCGTCCATTGCAAGTGTTTATATCCTTTTGACACGTTAACAATTATTCAATTAACTCGGCAGCGTTGACAGCCTTTGGGAGGAGAAGAAAGAAACCCAGCAGCAACAGCAAATCCCAAATAATGCGAATTCAGTCCACGCGGAATGAAGAATAATGACAACAAATTGAAAATGCAAGGAATAGCAGCGTTTGGTGACATCGCCATATGGGCGAATATTCGAATGAATGTGCATGTGTATGTGAGCACACACATTCACACACACTCATACAAATACGTCTATCTGTGTCGAAAGCGAACATATTCGATTAAAATGAGAAATTAAATTGTAATTTAATTAATAACGCTCCACAAACAATATCACGAAAAGAAATCCAATGTACGTGCTCCTGTCTGCCGGACAATTAAAAGCATAAAACGTCGATCCGTGGGATCGAATCTTAAATACGTCAATCATATCAACCATTTTTTATTCGTCGACAATAGTCGTATTGAAAGAACGCTGTCCGATACGTAAAACGTGTATCGTATGTAGACGAGATTAAATTGAATATAAAATTTATATGAAATTGAAGTGAATGAGTGATTAATTCAGTACGCAATTAAAAACTTCTTAACTATGCATGCGTCTTCAGTCCGTGATATAAAAAAATGCTGCATATCGATTGGTGATCCGTCCTTCGTCTGGCAGTTTAAGAACATAATTAGTGTTTTATCCGCCTGGTACTTCCACACGGTCCAAGGCTGCTCCAGCTGTCCGTGCAGTCTCACAAATATTGATATGCCTATTTGGGTTCATGACCCAATAAACATTGACGTAAACTAGTTTATTAACAATTGTTTTCCAAACACTATTTCCAAACTAGTTTACGAAAATTAAAATTCACAAATTTATTGTAATGTATTTATAATAGATTTGTAAAAGATGTACTAAAATATACATTTACAATACTTTCGTAAGTATACTGGCCTGCTTGAATTACAATCGTCGCCGCCGACACCAATGATACGGTTTTTTGATTTTAAAGAGATTCTAAATATCAAATCCCTTATAAAATCAATATGAAAAATATGTAATGAATTGTAATTCTAATTATTCTTGTTTTTTTTTATTAATTTTGTGGTCGCTGACTTAAAAATACTCTGCCGCCGCCACCGATTACAATGGATCGGCTCGTATCTCTGACTTTTGTTTTGTTTTCATTTCGTCAATGCCTTCACTTTTATTTGACACTTGTCGCGTTGTGCTTAAAATTAATTTGTTTAAGTGGAAAGGAATTTGTGTTGTATTTAATAAATATATAAAAGGTAAATATGCCTTATAAATATAAAAAAAGTGTAAGAAAAAGGAGTGAACGAATAGTTAAGGCATTAACTTTTAATGCAAACGTCGATGATTTGACTATTCATCCACCAAAGGAAATCAACAGTCGCGCAAGCTCTCCAGATTTGGTTTTACTACAAAGCAGTTCCAGCGAAGACAATGCTGCAGATTCTTCAGAAGACGATGCTGTTGCAGACTTAGGAACAGATTTGGCAAAATGCTTTATAAAGCATCAAATTTCGACTGCAGTAAAATTTATTTTTAATGTATCACTTATTCATTTATATTCATTCACTTAATTTTAAATCATTAAATATATTAATTAATAAATATGTAAATATATTTAAAAATATAAATTTAAATTTGTTTTACTTTGGAAAAGTATTTACATCCAATTTTGAAACAAACAAATATACACATTTACAACAAACTTTCCACATGATTTATTAAATATTGTTTTTTCAAATTGATTTCCAATTGTTTTCCAAGCATGGATACAATTGTAGAATAAAGGACCCTTTTTGTTTATTCGATAATTGGAAATCAACATGTTACAATGATTACCGTAAAGAATTTCCAAGCTTACGTTTACTAATGTAAGTTTATAATCAATTTATAGTAAGTTTATAATGTTTATTGGGGAGATGTTTCTGTACTTGCCTTAAACACATATTTATTAAAACCCCCAAATTTCTATCGACTTAGTGGACGATACCAGAATCAAGAACTACTAGCTAACAGAACAGCTAACGACAGAGCTTTGTCGACATAGACTCTTGACTTAAAAAACTTAGACAAAAATAAGTCTTAAAACTCCCACAAAAATAAGGCTACAAACGTACAATCGTCCGATTTTGAGGCCAATGCTAATCGTACCTCCGAATTGGCAATTGACATCCGGAAAATTATTGTTTGATAGCAGAATAGCATACTCGTATCTTGCAGAATTTTGCAAAATATAATGGCCAATGAAACTACCACTTTAGAAAGATAATATAATCGACACTTATATTGGCTTTTCGACAAATTGAATCTGATCCAATACATATTATATAAAATTAAGAATGTCCTCCATAACATAATAACAGCACACCTCAAGCAGTGGAGTAACGCAAAAGCAACCTTCGTCAAAATACGCACCGATGTAGAACAATTTTAATTGGGTATTGGTTTGGTCTTTGGTTTTAATCTTAATAATTTAACTTTCCTCAAGGTCGCGTTACATTTGTGACTTGCGCTTTGATTTGCCTAGCAAGTGGGCATTAAAACGGACTTTTAATTTAGTAGCCCCATAAAAATGATGACCCCGTTTAGAAGCATAAGCCCCGATCTTTATCACATTAAAGCCATCAACTACTAAACCTCAAAGTTATCAAAAAACACCCAAAGTTATTGAACATTTTTAAATTAGACGATTACTACTCGTCCTTAAATACAATAAACGTTATCCTCTTGGTTGAGTACGTACACGACAGTAAATTTTATTTGTTTACCCTACTGTGGTTATGTCTTAATGCTTTGATTGTAACACCAAAAACGACCAAAACAATTCAACATCACTATTTGATTTTATTGAGCAAAGTCCGCCCGTCTGCGGTCGATCGTTAGTTCTTATTAAAGTATAAGTATGGGTATACGTCGTAAGTACGAAACGATATCGATGAAACTAGTGCATACGTATAAGTAGTTCAGTTTTGGGCTATTAATATTATTCCATGTTAAGATAGTTTCTTCCCGATTTTTAAGCCCGCAGCTCATTGTGCCGATTTTTATTTCGATTCTGTTGGAGGTTATTGCGGAACGCTGTAAAAAATTGCAAAATCCGTCCATTTTTTGAATTGCCGTTTTGGGGTTTTCCTACCAAATTTGGTAGGTTTTTTTCTGTATGGTAGGATGGTAGGCTTAGCGGAACATACACAATATAAATTAAGCTATTAAGGTATTATTAGATTTTTTCTACCAACATTTCGTTTTAATTTACTTATACAAGTAGACAGAAGATACATTAGGATGCCAGAAAGGATTAATGGACCTTTTATTTGTTGCCCCTGTCCACAAATTAAGCTTACTCATCAATATCATTATATTCACCTTTGTCGGTGGTGGTTAGGCCATAGGGTTCCGGGTCCAGACCAAAGAAACAAAATCTTTAAAATTAGTTCAAACTTAAATTTTTCTGTGATATTGCGTATGCATTTCCCCATATTCGCAGATGACATCAAATTAAGCAAAGCCCTATATACATGACATATTGAAATTCTAAAAGAAATTACGTGAGGGTTTTGTTATCCATATGCCCATGTTTGAAGCTGCTGGGGTTTCGATTCTTCGAGTCTTACAAATAGTAAACAAATTGTTTTTGGTACCCATATGTACTTAAGAGCTGCGCATACCATTTGAATGGCCATTCACGACATTTGGCTTTTTTAAGACATTAATTGCAGTAAAGAAGCTACTAACAGTGTCGTTCCGAGCAGATAAACCAAGGCATTCGTGTATGTACGAGTATGTGACGCTGTAGAGTCTACAACGAAGCTGGTTACTAGTCGATCATATTGAATTGTTCGAAACTTAATAAATGTTAAAGGTACTAAATCGGTTGAACATATGTGTGTGTAGGTGCAGAATCTACTACCTAACCGTTTTTTAATGGCATTAGCGTCCGCTCCAGAATATAACTTCTGCCCTATTTTATAAAGATCTAAACACAATTTCGCCTTTTTTTCGATTACTAACTTTAGAAGGGAAGGAGACAGACAGAAATCATAAAATTTAATCAGCTGTGGATTTTGAGTCGGTCGGTACACTTCAAGCATGATCAAACTCAAATATGTCTGGAATAAAAATATTTGCCATGAAATTAACTTAAAATACCCTACGGTGTAGGGTTAACAATTTGTTAAATTTTGGTAGGTTTTGGCTCAATTTGGTAGGATTTTTAAAGACTTTTGGTAGGAATCCAATTTTGTCAGTGGCAACACTGGATGTGACCACGAAGTGGTGAGTCAAAACACCATCATCCTAAGCGGGCAAGCCCCTGGCTCACAATATATGGACTGAAAGGCCTAAAGCCGACAGCTAAACATCGTCGCTAAAAACTAACCCTGCTCAAAAAATTATCATAGTAAACGTAAGCAAAAAAGATGACCTAATTGAGTGCAGGAATTGGAGAGCCATTACCATTTTCGGTGCTGTAAAAAAGTCCATACCACATATAAGTACATAAAATTGTTAATAGCTCACCGGCATGAGTCCAGCGTTGATGATATCAATAGCATCGAATGCCAGCCGCTTCTCTTAAACGCCTACTGTTAAACGCCGGTTCAGAACGGATAAGGCATTTTATACTTACTAACATTCCATTAAGGAACAAGGAAAAACTTCTTTCAAATCATTAAACTATGCACGATTCAACTTTTATATTAATTGACCGATTAATACCGTTGAATGCCGGTTCCGAAGGGCTAATGTATTTTATTGAGAAGTTTTACATGGCATAGAGATAAATCTCTTACTTGAAAGGCGGCGGCATTTACGAGGTTCGAAGAGGTTCAAGAAATTTATCTCTTACTTGTAAAGTCGACGGCATTAAGCGGAAAAATTGTAAGATGTCCTAACCCGGAGTTAAAGCCTTTAAATAAGTTGTTATTAATACTTTGAATTAAGTGTATATTTAAATAATTTATTTAATAAAAAGTTATATTGTTTCAACAAAACACAACCCAATCCCAATCAATAAGTTGGGGGATAATAGTACGGTTGTGTGTGAATCAAAATATGGTTGTGGAGATCTTAGCATGATAGAGTGTGAATCATAATATGGTTGAGCGGATCATGCTTATAGTATGGTTGTTGTTATCATAGTATGGATGTATTTGTATCATATTATTGTTGTGTCCAAACCATGTACTCAAAATAGTATGTTGCTCTTTGTAGAAAAAAAGCCACCCCAACCATTATTTCTTCTTTGTGCATGGACCATAATTAAAAGTTTTTGACCTCTGAGCTTTGCACATATGGTGACTTAGCAATAGTTAAATCTCCTTATTTTCCAAAACATACTCGTATAATTGTAAGATCGTCTATTCGCAAACACGGGAGTATAGCTACTACAGCAAGATTCGGGGAAATACAGATATTAACGATAGGGGTGAATCACATATTAAGTAAAGGGTGATCTAACTAAAACGCACGATGTTATTTCTAAATTAAACAAAAGGTTTTATGAGAATTATCTTAATATTTTTCATTAAGATAGAACGATCTATGATTACTACGTTTAAAACAAAATATCGGTCAAATGCTTGCGACGGCTTCGGCGGCATAAATCGATCCGATGGTCCATATTCTCTATGGCTCTGAGTCATAATGGACAAAATTATCTCATCCTTAACCACATGCCGTCCAGGTCCATAATCTCAATTTATGGTCAAAGAAGTCCATTATCATCACGCGATAGCGAACACAATTCACGATAACTGCTTGGTCTGCCTCATTTTCAGAGAAGTACGTTCTGATGACAGAACGATTTCAGAACAAACTGGGCGATCGTGCACAGGTGTATTCACATTCCCTACAGACCCGGTTTAGAGAAATGTGCTCACAGTTCTCCCGATTGTGAACGAATTTAGTCGATTATGCTTACCAAAGAAATATGAAGTGCAAGAAATGCATTTTGATTTGAACACCTTTTTTCGTAAAAGGCTTTAACAATCATAACGCAAAAAAGGCTTCCACAATCTTAACGCGCTTTCCATGGTTAATTTTTTCAAACACTGAAACAAATAAATGTCAAATTAAGTTGGGTTAAAAAACTTGACGATAAGGTGTGACCCACAATTAACATCGTGCATTATAGTTGAACCACCCTTTACTAGTAGGTTATAAATGTTAAATCTTCATCAAACTGTCAAAGCAATAGGCGCAGTCATAACTCTGATTAAGTCAGACGCTGTGCTGAATACTCTGTTTTGAGCATTATGTGCTGAATACTCTGTGCTGAATACTCTGTGCCAAAAATGTCTGCTGTTGAATCTTTGCCGGCAAAAATTATTAAAGCACTCGAAGATTAGGTTAGACTTGTTTTAGATAATTAATCAATTCAATTGAAGGCGACAGTAGCATCAATGGATCAGGTGTTACGAGTATAATGATAAATAGCCATTTAAAAATTTATTATTGATAATAAAAATATCATAAAATTCAAATGTGTTTTTAGTTTTCTACTAAATATTGAGCCAACATAACTTGAATGTTAATAGCTTCGCTCACTCGGGACTATATGTTCAAAATACTTTCCAAGAAGACGATAAATGAACTTTATTTAGAGAAATTCTGTATTTGAATTGAGAAAACCTGTTTGTTTCTTTTTATTTACAAAATGTATATTTATCCCGGGATTTGAAAAAATTATGTTCCGTCTCCTATTTGCCACCTTAATCGTTAGAGCAGTATGTCGGCAAAGTGCGGACGTAGATATGGATTAAACTTTGCAAACTCGATCAACATTTAAAAATTCTACAAATGAAAGACCACCTTCTTTTGGGAGAGGGCAGACAAGTATTTCCATTGGACATTTTCCAATTGACAAACAATTTACGAAAGTGCAATCATTAGATACCTCTTTATAGGCGTCTTAAAGTTGCGTTTATCGTTCGATATAATTACATTGGCTATAGTACGAGTGCCATTATCGTTCCATTGATAATGATGACTTGCAATTTATCATTCGTCTCGACGAAGTTCGCCACTCTTATGAATGATTTTTAATGGTCACAAAATATGACACATCCAAAAGTTAATCAAATGATACATAAAAAAAATTTAATATCGTACTGAGATGCCAATATTTTGAACCCTCCCGCCTTCCCCCTGACTTACATGCATGTGAACCCACTAACATCCGATGGAACCTTACAGTACGAGTACAGACAACACTTTCGCTTCTCTACGATGCCAAGAGAAAAAATTGAGAAACTTTTTCGCAAAGATGGAAAAACTTTTACTGCAGTCATTGAATGCGAGGAAAAGCAGCAAAAACTTAGACACCGAGGATATGCCAACGCCGTTACAATCAAACTTCTATGGCGATGGTGTTATTTATGGTCAGAATTTGCTTTAATGACTGCGCACTAAAATACTGCTTCCGTAATGCCAAGACATGTGCGACATCCAGACGTAGCGTACATGTAATCGCTCCCCACTCCTCAGGCCACTGGCCGTGATGATGCCGGCGGTCACTGCTTGAAGATGCTCTCCTTCGAATGGCGGCAATGGGTGTGCGTTTGTGAGCGGCTTATTGGCGAATGTGTGGCATAATAAATTGTCTAAAAGTCCAAAGAAATCCTTTTTCAAAGAAATCAATAAAAGTCAACAGTTTGCACAATGCTCGGCAGTGAGAGTGTGGGTGTGGGTGCGGATGCCAGTGTGTGAGTGTGCGTGCGTTGGGTATACACCGACGGGTGTATCTGCGAAAGATCTTGGCTGTTTTTCAGACACAACAACTATTCGATAATCTATACACGTGGTTGTTGTTTGTGTGTTTTGAACAAAAGTCACCACATTTATGTGCTTGGCCACAGCTGGTAGCAGTTGGGGGTTGGCTGGTTGTGTGCTGGAAGGAGGTCTCGCTGGTGTTGTTGAAAGGCTCAGATGGCTTTTAAAGGACATTGGCTTTATATCACTCAGAATTCAGCACTTAACACTCACCACCCACCGCTAGCGCACCCCACCCCGTGCCAGTAACAACAATAACGACAAAAGCCGTAGCAGAAGCATAGCAATAATAATGGCAATACAATGTTTAGGAGCGCCTACAGACAGCCATTGGCAAGGACTAGAAAATGATTTAATATTGGTCACATCCTCAAAGAGAAAATAAAGTGAAGCCGGTTGAGACCAGCTTTTGCTGCGAGGACGTTTGTTTTGGTCCATGTGACTTGTTTTGAAATGGATCACATGTACTTTATGTCTGTGGAAGATTAAGTACGGGTCAATTAATATTACACGTAATATGTGACGAGCCTGTTCATGTTTCAGAAACAATTACATTGTCATCATTGTGGTGTAATAGAAGATGAGATAGATGGTGCTTCATTCTGTCCGAGACGCAGGGATAATCTTTATGGAGCTCAATTACATTTTGACGACATTCTCAATATTGGCCAAATGGAAGCTGACATAGCAAATCGTTTATATTTGTAAATTAAAGTCTCGTCCCACAATGATGGCCGGTGGTACATTTGGTACGTCAATTTCGCGAGAGCGTCGGAGTTTTTTGTCGTGGGTAGGCATTTTTATAGTTATTCCTGAATTATTAGCTTCTTGACTTTAAGAGTGCCTACAATATTATATTAAACCCTACAATGGCAGGGTAGAGCGGAATTTATGGCCATTTTATGATAGGAAGTATCACACAATTGACCAAACATAAAACCTGGTTAGATAATAGAAATTGGTTTAATGCGTTCCTTGGATTGAATACTTGAAGTTGGGAGTTTTTTCTGAACAAAAGAAAAATAAGTTTTTAAGTAACTCAGACTTAGTTCCTTTTAGTTTCATTATTTTAATAACGGTTCGTTTCAAATTATGTTCGAAATGTAGCACTAAATAGGCGGTGTCACCCTGAGTTTTATTGTAATTTAATTTATCACAACGATCAAGAATACTGATTAGCATTTTACCCGTCGATTAAGTAATACGGTGTTCAAAGCCTGTTTGTTCTAGAGAGGTGGCACCTATCTGTTATTAAAACCTGCTTCAGCGTCTAGCAATGCAGCTAACGTACTCAGTTTCTGTGCATTTCTTTGATGGTGGACCTCCGTGGTGTGATGGTTAGTGTGAACGACTATCATGCAAGTAAACCTAGGATCAAAGCCGGGTAAGATCATCTTCAACGAGAAAAGACGCCGCCAAGTTCGTCCGAGTTCGCTATACGACGTAAAAAACTGTTTCATTTCTTGAACAGCTTCGGCCCATGTATTACAGACAAAATATCAAAATTAAGCGATATTTAAATTCGTAGCTAAACGAGATTTAATTTGAGTTTCCCATAAGCGACTTAGTGCACTTTTTATCTCATGGGCCGATTTCGCCCATTTAAAATAGCAAACAGCATAAGACTTTAAACCATCACCATGAAAAACTTCAGAATTCCACGGTAATTTGAATGAAAGCCATCGTACTTTGAACAGCCACAAGGACTCATTGACAGTCGGATATGGCTAGATCGTCTTTACATACAGTGATTTCGGTGATTTCTTCGTAAATACCGTCAACTTTGCGGGTTAGAGATTATGCCCTATGTAAACGCTTCTCTATAAAATACATTAGCCGGTCGAAGCTGGCGCTAAACAATTGGTACCGGCGAGTGTGTAAAAGAATTGTATCGTGTTCCTTAGTGAGGTATTGAGGGAATTATATATGCATGTGTCTCTGGTAAATGAACCAATTCATGCCGGACTGTGTTCAGTGTTCTACCTTTCATCTAGATGTGCTGTGCCTGCTTAATCTGAAGTTGGGTAATCCCTCTCATACTCGTAAGAGTCGACTTATCTCTCCACAATTTTTTGTAATAACGAGCAAAAATATTTTATTTTTTATTCGCCTTAAGAATTAAAACCACACCGGCTTCTCGTCCTACTTGCGGTAAATAAAATCAGGTCAGACTCAATGAAAACGTTTCTCAGAAACATGAATGTCTCCAAACATACTTAAAGTAACGCCGGAAAAATGCAGCCTAAACCTGTAGGTTGTTTACGATTCAAAGGATCGTGGGTTCCTGTGGTGTAATGGTTAGTGTACACGATACGACACAAGTTAACCCAGATTCAAATAGGAGAATGAATTTTCAAAAAATGTTAGTGGAAACCAAACAAGAAAGAGATTGTTCTCAAAGAAATGCATTAGCAGTACGCCTCGCAATGGGTCAACTGATCAGTAAAATGAATACGTCTTTGGATAGCTGTTTTGATAAGAATTGCAATGATACCACAATCTAAAAAGAATTAAAGAAGGTATATATTAAATTTTATTGTCAAGCTTTGGGTGGCAGTTACTCTGAAAAAATGGGTCGCCACCAAGAAAAATTGGTTGTTGTAAGGCGGTCTATCTATGGCGAAAATGCTGCTCAAGTCTGAGTAATGTCGCTATGTTGCAGTTAAGCCTGTTTCTATATTCTGGAAAATATTATTTTTTATTTATATTTTTTTCATTAATACTTGTAGTTCGTTGGAAGCTTTAACAGTCTAACCCAAGAAACTTAAACTGTCTAGCCACTTTTTTTGTTTTTATAAATTCATTGGGGATTTCGAAATATTTTTTCGTCGTAAACAAAGTCTTTTTGTGACTAAAACCGAAAAATTATTATAGGTTGTATATGTGACAGCGCATAGAGAAAGGGACCTTAGGATAAAAAAAGCAATTTTCATTTTTTTTGATGTGGACAACATCTGAGCATCGAATGAGACCCATGCGCCAAAAGTGTTTCCTCCCAGAGATATGCGCGTTTTATGAAAGTGAAGTCGACTATTCTAAGCGCAAATAGAAAGGGACCTAATCTTTAAAATGGCTCTCCTGAACAAAACTGGTGTTTAGCCTTAGGTCCCTTTCTATTTTGCGCGTCACATATGTTGATGTTGGAATGAATAACTAATATAATGTTACAACAGACAACTAAACTGGGTTTGGTCACTACAAAGAACTAATCTGTTGTCACCACCAATTATTGGTACCAATGTATCATATAACCGCCAGTTGTCGCAGCCAATAGTTAAACTGGAATTGGTTCGTATAACTGTGTTATTGGCTGTAGATACCGTGATATGGTTATAGCAACCATCATATGATATCTCGAACCATGGTACCATCAATACTTTAAAATGTTGGTTATTGCAACTGAAATTCGATTTATCCATCCGAATTTTCGTAGTTCGGGCCGATTTCCAACTTATTTTTTCTCTGTGTGTTGGTAAATAAATGATCAGTTCTCGATCGATCAACTCAATTCTGTTTTCGTTGACAATAGACTTGATGAGGACGCTAGTGCTTCTTTTGATTATCTGGACCGATCAATCAACCTGTACTTGTATTGCACATCCTTGTGAATAAGAAGAACAATAGAGAAGCATTGATCCGACAGTTATCCAAAGATATCCGTCTTCTTTTTTGTCCGTCAGACGTACCTCAATGAAAACCGCTCCCTTCATTGTCTCCAACATTAAAAAAAGCGATAAGGACGAACTCTACTTTCCCGTCAGGCCTGCCATTTTCCAGACTTTGGATGCAGCTAAACAGATAGTCTGGAACCTTTTTATTACTACATCTGACAGTAATAAGACAATTTTGCTCACTGTGCTGGCGTATCTCCAATAATTATTCCATCTGTTCTTCGAGATTATCCCATCTGGACGAATGAGGTGTTTAATGGTTATTTGTAGTCAAGGATCTGGTGACTTGTGTAACGATATTTATAGTACTAATTTTGAACTTCAGGTTCGGGCAATGCATTCCCAGCGATACCAGATCTGGTGCATATATATATATATATATATATATATATATATATATATATATATATATATATATATATATATATATATATATATATATATATATATATATATATATATATATATATATATATATATATATATATATATATATATATATATATATATATATATATATATATATATATATATATATATATATATATATATATATATATATATATATATATATATATATATATATATATATATATATATATATATATAAGAGCAATAGATAGAGAAAACACAGCTGTAGCTCTATCGTAGGAGTCTAGAAATTAAAATTAAAAATGAGAAATTTAAAATAATATTCACTTGCACTGTAAACGGGAGAGTAGTGCAGGTACACTCTCTGAAATTTATTTTTATTTAAGACACATTGAATACAACGTATTCATTCAACAGATTTTGCCGAGATCTTGACAGAATGTTCGTATCATATCTCCAAAAAAAAATTCTCAGAGTGCGACAGGTGGGTGCGGATTTTTGTGCGGCGCCATTAATGGCCCATTTGGTGCGGTGGCAGCATTTCGGTTAATATCGACCCGTACGAAGGTATGATTTAACATTCTTTCGTGGTCGGTAATTGAAAAGATGGTCTTGGGCGATTTTAGATTCAGCTGGAAGCCGCGCCATGCCACACAGTTTATGTTACATTCAATATTTGCACACCAATTTCTGCGAGTGGGTTATCAGACATATTTTCGATGTCAATTTGGCACCAAGGAGCGGGAGAATTTTGTGTACGCTACAGTCAGGAATGTTTGCTCTTCCAAATATAAATTTAGATCTGGTCCACCTTGTATATTTTACTCAGGAATTTAAAACGTTCAAAGGCAATACTCCTGTAGTAGGGCTAAAAAAACGCACCAAGAAACAAAAGTTTCACTATCATCGGTATTTTTGACTCTGGAATGTCTCTCTTTATATCCTGAACAGAACAACGTATTCTAAGTTTCATGGCAAATGTTTGTAACTACTAAAAATATGTAAGCTAGGCCCACCTTTAAGAATATCAATCGACGTATATATTGCATCCAATCTTAATGAAATTTGCTCAAGTCAGCCTATAACCGAAGTAACGTAAATTAAACGAAATTTGTTTAGATATAGACATATGTACGTCACATACATACTTATAAATGTTCATCCGAATTTATGCCTTAATATTGGATTACGTCCAATCTTAATGAAATTTGGCTCACGGTGGTGTTTTACATTAAATAAGAACGTAATTAAAAGTGAAGCAGATTGGTTCAGGTTTAGATATAGCTCGTTCATTGGCTTTAATGACCACCCAGGAGTGCAGAGTATAATACAGTCAGCCACGCCTGACTAAAGCTTTTTTACTTGTTTCGTTTGAATACTTCTATGCTTCCAGCGATAGACGGACATTGCTAAATCGTTCCAGATTTTACAAGTTATTGGATAATAACTGAATGATAACCGTTATATCCTCCAGGAAAAAACTCATTTTTGTTTATCCAGTTCCACAAGGCACGTGGCGATAAAAGCTTTACTCCCTATGTAACTTCAAAAGAAGCTGTCATTGCTTCAGCGCTTCCCATTGACCCACTGATTACGCCAAATAAGTTCATAAAACGTTTAGAAAGTCTTGACAGTTCAGTGAAAAGTAAGTATCTACGCAAACGAAGTTATTCCTAATCTAATTCACATGGCTCAGAGTGAACATGGACCATTCGAACGGGCATTCATCACCTTCACAGTTCCTAACTGTGGATAATTAAATTTGCTCAGTTGTACTAAACGTATTACCGTAAATGAACTTAAATGTCCAGCGCACACATACTCGTATCTATCCGTCCATTTGGACACTTTCACTCACGTGCAGACAAATGTGAAGTCGTTCCGGCGAAACCAGCAGTACATCAATAACAAAAGGACGCAGAGATGCCGTTTCGCCCGGCGGTGTTACCGGCTGCATCGTGCGCTGAGGCACGTAATGATGTAATAAAATCATTTCACACCTCATGAAATGTTGGCTATTTCCGGCCAAACTTTATTCGACTTCCGCCACGCTAGCTGTGTCTTGGAGTCTTATCAATTGAGCCAAGCAGTCCAGCCTGCCAGTCAGCCGTTCACTGGTTACTAGCATTGCCTGCCTGCTGCCTGGCCAAAGGTCTACAGAGGCGTTTGAGTGTGTCTGTGTGTGTGTGTCCGACGGTTCGTGTGTCGTATTTCGATTTGATTTTATATTTGGTCTGCAGAATCAACGTAATGGACTGTCTGGAAATGCTGACGTATTAATTTTATCCTGCCGCAATCAATACTTGGCCATCTTCATCACCAGGCATCAGCAGCATCATCATCACCATGCAATAAATGTACTACGGAATACTTAGTAGGCTGAGCACTGACTGCGCCATTACCCATTTTGGACTTACTTCCAAATGGCAGAGAAGGCGAAGCAGAAAAGAATCATCATCGTTGTAGTCAACGACATCATCATTGTCACCGTGCCATCGTCGACATCGGCATCGTCATCGGCAATAGTCAATAGCAAAGTTTGGTTAATATTGAAACTTATTTAATGTCCTCAGGATGAAATGCTATAAATTTGTCCGAATCGAGGTGATACATTGTTAAGTCGTAAATCAAGACGTCCAATTACGACTTACTTTAAATAGGACAAAGGGCAAAAGACAACATTAGCTAAACTGTTGCCGTGCGATTATATTCTTCTTTTTCCTTGGTTTTGAAGATATACATTTTTTTGGATTTCATTTGAATTTGCTTCGGGTTGAGTGCCTGCTAAGGACTGCGCAGCTGATGAGAGTTCAAAGAATTGCAACCTAAAATCACAAAGATACGAGTCTGTCAGAAACGTATAAGCCCAAAGTTTAACAATAACCGTTGGCAGCGAGGATAAGAACAGTGTTCCACATTGTACTGTATTGCGTATAAAAAGGGGATTAATTTTTCTGTATGAATTTTTTCAGGTGAATCTATACATTTGGAAATTTGACATATTTTCTGTTGTTACAATCAATTGTTAACCATTTCTTAACAGTGCTTATGCAGGGTCGGTTCATATGGAGATCGCATTTATATGTTCCCCAGATTCGAAATTCAATAATGTATATTATGATAAGCCAGTAATCAGATCGGTTGAAATTGATTTATATTGGTTCTATTCAGTATTGTTTGATATTTCATCATGGAAAGACCTACAAAGTTCTTGCGCGTCGCCGTTTCAGTGTTTGGGCTCTTCAAAAGCTTGAAGAAGATCCGCTGTTTTCGACCAAGGATTGTTCAATGATGAGTGCCATTCCTGGCTCAACGGCAACGTCATTAAACAAAATTGTTGCAGTTGGGCTGAAGAGCAACCGAAAGAGGTTTAAGAGGTGCCATAATGCCCAGAGAAAACCACGGTTTGGTGCGGTTTATGGGCTGGTGTAATCATCGGTCCATATTTTTTCAAAAATGATAATGGCCGGAACGTAAACCTTGAATGGTGCTCGATATCTCACCAACATATCGGACTTTGCACATTTAATTTGCATTTTTTTTATCATTTTTTTATTTTATGGATCATCTGATACTTATAGTATTGGTTAGGTCATGATATTTTCCATCAGCTCAAGTGAAATTGCACTATACCGATGTATGTTTCCAATTCAAAACCTCACGTTGGAGGTCCAAAGAAGACAAATTAGTACCTATGGCAACTTAATATAGATCAATACGTAATAGTTCCTAACTTCTTTGCCACAACATCACATTAAGGAACACGGGGAAGCTGTGCACTTCGTGCCCTCTGACCTAATGGATTTTAAAAAGATTTTCTAAGACGACTAAAAGATGTATCTCTTATAAGTAAAGCCGCCGTCATTAACAAGGTGGCAAACGTACCGCTTAAAAGTTGTTAAATGATTTTATCCGTTAAACGTGGATTTACTTGTCGGGCGTAGAAACCATCACACCACGACGACTCACAAACAAACTTAAAAAATTTGACCTATTAACTTATGAATTGATATTGAATCGATATATACAGGTATGTTCCTTCAACTTAAAATCCTGCAGCTCTAGATTTCATTATTACTCAAATTTGTCTACGATGTCTTCAATAGTCCACTATTAATTTTTATACCTTACACTCGTGGAAAAAAAGTAGGGTTGGGATAACAATAATCGAAGTGCATTATACTATCGTTCGGTATATGTTTGTGGTACAACAATATTATGATCCTCACAACTATAATATGATTCAAATACAATCATACTATGATCAATAGTATGGTTAACTCATAACCATACTATGATCCCATCGACCATAGAATGATTCACACTAACCATACTACGATCTCCACAATCATATTATGATCCTCACAACCATAGTATGTTTCACATACAACCATAGTGTAATCATCACAATCATAGTTTGATCCACACGCAACCATGTTATGATCCCTACAACCATAGTATGATCACACACAGTTATAGAATGATCCCCAAACTTATTTATTAGAATTGGGTTAAGTTGTCAACAATAGCTTTGAGTTATGAAAACTATTTAAAAATACATTAAATTCAAAATAATAGGAGTGATTGCTGCTACAGCCATATTTTCATTTTTAAATTTGGCAATAATACTACTTTTACATTTCCACAATATTAATATTGCGGCAATTATACTATTGCCAAAAATAAATTCAATAAACAATACTATGATTGAGACGAACATATTTTTATTGCGGAAAACATATAATTATTGCCCTGACCATATAGTAACCATACATTCTCTCTGCGTGCATCTCACAAGCACCAGTTGATCACATTGAACGATGTCGGTCAGTTCGTCCGTCTGCCGTCTATCTAAAGCTTGTAATCAAACTACATGTTATCAGATCCTAGTAAAATTTGGAAGAAGTATGTTCTTGTGTTTAATTAAAAACGGACGTTATCGAACTAGAGAATATCGGTTTAGTTAAATAATAGCTCCCGCAAAAATATGATTGCAACTTTAAGTGTTTTTGACTGATTTTTGAATATTTTTTGGTTTCTATATCCTCACCCTACTGGATAAGAGGGTATACGAGTATATAATTTGGTACGGACAAAAAGTGTAACGGATCGAAAACACTTCATCTAAGAGCGTACATATGTTTTTACCAAATGTGTTTCATGATTTTTTAAGTCATTTTGTTTCAGTGTTTGCAAATTAAACCATGGAGAGGTACACAATTGAGCAGCGCGTTTAGGAAATAGGTTTAGGAAAATGGGTGTTCAAATCCAAAAATATTTCTTGCACTTAGTGATTTTTTTTTGTTAGCATAATCGACCAATGCCGATTCTTTCTTTGGGGATGGTTAAAAGAAAATATGTACATCAATAAGCCAAGAACAATTCAAGAGCTAAATGATGAGATAATTCGGCACGTTAACGTTGAACTTTCATTATGTCGCAAAGTCATTAAAAATTATCTATAATTGCCATTTCTGGAGAACTTGAAGCACTTCGGTCGGTCCTTACTTTCAAATAGCCTCAGTGCAGAGGTCCTGCCGCTATGAAGCATGAAGCGTTATGTGTGAATTATAATTGTCAAAGTTAGGCCAGTCTGTGTTTCGATTATCTCTACATGTCCTTCCTGCTCCAGAAGTTACATATTAAGTCTGACCTTTCAACATACATAAAGGGTTCACGGCTAAAGAAATCCTGAAAGTATGTGCATATTTGCAATCATGAATACAGGCTATCTTTTTTAAATACCTGTCTGACCACGCTTGAAGGAAACGAATTTTAATCCGCAATGTCTTATTAATCTGCGTTTCAAATTAAGACACAATAAATATTTGGATCAGAGAGGGAAATGACCTAACTTATTAAAAGTTGTACAATTTCAAAACCAATTCCACTGATTGAAAACAGTAA
Organism: Hydrotaea diabolus; assembly: GCA_963513945.1. NCBI lineage: Eukaryota > Metazoa > Arthropoda > Insecta > Diptera > Muscidae > Hydrotaea > Hydrotaea diabolus. The sequence continues at coordinate 111,214,159 of OY740717.1, forward strand.
AAACATTGACTACACTTAGGGCTTTAATAAAATGTATCGACCAAACCTCACTTAAACAATTATCTTTAGAATGACTTAAAGGTAAACATATCCTACAGGGTGGCTGATGAATAGTGCTACATTAGAAAACTCAAATAATTTTATTCAATTTTATTAAAAATGGCTAAATAAGTTTTTAAAATGCAGCTCGTAGATGCATGTGCGTCATCTTATCAAAAAGTTGTTTATTTCTGCTTGGAGAGTTGAGACTGGAAAAGCCGCAATTGTTTCTTCCTGTTAGACTTCCTGTTTGCAATAACCCCACAAGAAAAAGTCAGGTGCTGTAAGGTAAGGCGACCTTGAGATTTTCGTCGCAATTCTGTCATAGCTGGCCGGGCTATGTGAGGAGTTGCACCATTTTGCTGAAACCACACAGAGTTGAAAGAAATTCTCATTTGGCGTTATTCTGGATAGAAAAACTATCTCAGCATGCTCAAGTAACGGTCTCCAGTTACGGCGTGACCGTTTTCTTCGAAGAAGTAGGGCCAGACAATGCAGCGGGATGAAACTGCACACCACACTGTGACACGCAGTGAATGCAATTCCATTCCTAGATTGGAAGCACTCCATATTCGCAATTTTGTTTGTTTATAATGCCGTTTACACGAAAGGGCCTCGTCAGACATGAAAAGGCAGTTCAACATGTTTCCGCACGAAGAGAAAAGATATGGTTACACTATGGTCACCGTAACACTTATATGTTCTCTACAATAAAAGCATGTTCGTCGCAACCATATTATTGTTTTTTGAATTTTATTTTGACAATAGTATGATTGCGACAATATTGCTATTGTTGAAATGCAACAATAGTATTATTGCCAAATTTAAAAATGAAAATATGGTTGTAGAAACCATATAAATATGGTTGTAGCAACCATATAAATATGGTTGTAGCAACCATATAAATATGGTTGTAGCAACCATATAAATATGGTTGTAGCAACCATATAAATATGGTTGTAGCAACCATATAAACATGGTTGGTGCAACAAAAGTATTTTTGTTTAAAATTTACGTTAACAATAATTAGATTACGGCAATCATACAGTATGGTTGCGACTATGAACATAACAGAACAGGTTTTATAGAGCATACATGTATGTGTGTGCGTATTTTTTTTTGATATACAAAAAAAAACACATATACCCGATACAGTGAATGGTTGCTGTCCATTAAAAAACAACAACAATCGGAATGTAGTTCAAGGGATTTTTATTCTGTTTTCTTTGTTCGGTAAAATACTCTAATGCCGACTGGTTCTCGTTTATTTAAAATCTGCCTGCACTTAAGTATATAGCCATTGATGATGGTAAAATCACATTCATTACTTGGTGTCTACGGATGGTGAAGTAGCATTCACCCCTGCTGGCAACTAAAAGTATTTTTGACCGTTGGAATACATATTTTTGTTTCTTGAATGAAATGTTTAATAAAAACATGGCATCAAATCTGGCTATGAACTAATAGTAATGCAATTTAAAATAACATACTTAATAAAAATCTCTATTTTTGAAAAACAACAGTAACCAATCCTAATAAATAATTTTGTGGATTATAGTATGGTTGCGTGTGAATCATACTATGATTGTGAGGATCATACTATGGTTGTATGCGAAACATACTATGGTTGTCAGGATCATAATATGGTTGTGGAGATAATAGTATGGTTGAGTGTGAATCATACTATGGTTGTGAGGATCATAGTATGGTTGTGAAGATTATAGTATGGTTGAGTGTGAATCATACTATGGTTGTGGGGATCATAGTATGGTTATGTGTGAATCATACTATTGTTGTGAGGATCATAATATTGTTGTGTGACAACCATATACCCAACAATAGTATGATCCTCTTTGAATATTGTCATCCCAACCATACTTTTTTTCTGCGTGCGTCCTCTTCCACCATTTAAGCATCTTTTGGCAAAACTCCAACCGAATTGGGAAGCTGGTGCGTTCAGTTTGTTGGCCATTTCAATTTTATATGGGAATAAGTCCAAATCTTTGTGCACAATTGACTGCAATGACCGTCTGCTTATACCCATTTGAGCCAATAAGCTTCTTGTCGAAACTCTTGGATTGTTTTGTGTGGCAACAGCTACATCAGCCATTGTATCCTCCGTTCTAACGTAAGGGTTTTGATTTCGATGGTATGGTCTTCTGTTGACTTTCACATGCTCGGCAAAATTGTTAACAAGTCTCATTATGGTCCATCTGCTCGGAGGATTGCCGCCAAACGTGCGCCTATACTCTCTTTGAACCGAAACTACGGACTCCGGTGCGTGATAGCGGCGGACATTCCAAATTCTTGTTTCAGTGTCCCAGTTATGCATTTTTGTTAAATCTAAAAATAGAAAAAAAGTTATTAAATTTTTTTTGGCAACGGCTTTCATCAGCTACCCTGTACTTTGTTACCATTTTATACGCGACTCAATATTCGGTTATACTAATGGAAGATTTTAAGAGTACATGTAACTACAAACATTCGGTTGTTTCGACCAATCTATTCTCTGTGTGTATGGTTGCCACATAAACAGCAAACCCTGTATCGTTGCACTTCATAACACATTATTTAAAGTTGTGCCTCGCCATCTTCGCCTCCCCTGTCTTCTCTTCTTTCAACGATCATCATAATTGGAATTTAAAAATTGTGAGGAGTGCATATGGTCGAGACATGTGCTAGGACGCAGTGGCGAAAGTGAGCCAACACCGACAACAGCATCGTATAAATCTTAAACGAAGGTGACATCTTGGTGACTAAAGGAGTTGCAGGCTAATAAATTGCAAATGTCCTGATATAAACACTCACATTGGGGTGCACACAAACTCTCTCACACACACACATCAACTAATCCCACCCGGCACAGAGGTAGACCGAACCGAGTCAGAATTAGAAGGACATTACGGATGATAACAATCTTTAACAGTTTTGCACATGACCAATGTTTTGAATTGCATATGTACATGTGAATGTTTGTTGGTGTTGGCTATGTCATTGTGTGTGTTGTAAAACTTATATACAGGTGTTGCTCAAATACAACATCCTCATGTCCTCCTCCTCGTCCAGTTGCAGCAACACAAGGAGTGCACCAGTGAATGTTGAAATGTATGCATTTATTTAAGGTGTGTGTGTGTGTCGAGTTAGTGTTTTTGTATCCGTGTCCGTCCCTGGATTCATGTAACGGGGTGTTGAGAACATTCACACATTTGCATAATTTTATAAATGAACGAAAGGTTTTTGTGTGGCCCGACCTGAGCCTGTGGCCTGTGTGCTCAGTAGATAAGTGGCCGCACCTACCCACTCCGGAGGTCTGGAGCAGTGTTTTGAAATAAACTTACTCGTGCCGGCGTCAAGGGCCCAAGCAAAACATGGCAAACGACAACAAGTCTATGGAACAATGTTGACGAAAACTTTGAGCGGAAGTCACTATTGTGGAATGTCTTATGAACGACTGGGGCAGGCCACTGTGTGACTGTCTGCCAGCCACACATGCATACCTCGACTCGGACATGTCCGTGCATCCGTTCATAGGTGAGTTTATATTTTTGCAGGCGTTGTTTGGTCCTTTTTTAAGGCAATGTCGACTCGTGGGTTCGATATGTGTGCGGAGTTCTAGTGGTGACATTCACATTAAATATGAGTGCAGTTGAATTCCTTACCCAAAAATTCCTTGGGAACATTTCACGACTATAAATTAATACGATTTATTGCTTACGATAAGAGTGCGCTTGTAGCCGGTAATATATGAGTCGTAGACGTTGTGTGGCAAGTTGCAAATACTCACTAATCTACCTACGGAAAGTTGTCTGTCAAAATGAGATTTACGACCGCCGAGTGGTTCGTTGCTGTCCTTTGTTGGCTTACGGCGCGCCATTCTTTGGTTTCTTTCGCTATGCCCATTGGCTCGAAAGGAATACCATAAAATGTGGGATAAATCTAAGCACACAGTGTTGCAATGGCTGTTCCTCCTAAGGTCAAGAATGCATGAATTGCCGATGGAATCATTGTCTGTCAATAAAGGACAATTCTGGACATATATTGATAGAGTGTAAGTATACAAATGATTTACTGTGCATTTAGGAGAAACACAAGCAACAGCTTAAAGGGTATCCCCAAAATATATCGATTAGGTTTAATAACGCAGTGGGGATATTGTAAACGTTTTCAACAATCAAAATAATGTACAAATTTAAATCGAAAGACCGATACGGAGAAAACACTTCACGTCATATTCTGTTGGAAAGGCGATGAATGTCGACTGTAATCGGAGGCTTAAAATGTTAACTGTGCAGCCTAAAAGAAGGCGGGGCTGCAACCGCGCACCTCAAACTTAAAAAGTCTGCAGATACATACTTATTTTGCATTGTTTGCCGCGCATGGACGAGATGTTCCTCCCGAACAATCTTAGCTAACCCCAAAAGCTCGCCTGCAAGATAAAAAAAGTTAAAGTTCGGCGAGGCTATGAGATACCCTACGCAACTCTGTTTATCAGAGGATTAAGCACCTCTTTCTGGAGCTCGAGCAAGATCGAACTCAAGATGATAGAGTTAATTATTTGTCGATCATAACGTGATCGGGTAAAAAATTGTAGCTTTTATAGCTGCAGCAACTCAAATCAGGAGGGACAGCTAAGAAATATTAAAACTTACTTCAAAAGTTGTGAGTCCTTAACGCAAATTGTAAGAAATTGACATGGAACATTTATCGGCCTTCAGTTCAGTTTGTGCTTCAATTTGTGAAGCGAGTTCATGAAAATGGATCGTTAGTGGACAAACCAACCCGAGTACGTTCTTGTTCAGTACAATCGATCGAAACATTGCTGTTGTGGCTGAGAATGCCAAGAGCATCTATCAATATCAAATCACCATCGTTATCAGGAAGTGAACATTTTTCAATGAAAAGAATTTTGCATAAAGACCTTGGTGTGGAGGCTTACAAAGTTCTATTGGTTCAAGAACTGAAGCCTTATGACCACCCGATGCGATTTTTCTGAAGAGTTTTACCGAAAATCTTGTTTTCAGATGAAGCTTATTTTCTTCTTGGTGGTTGAGATAACCTACACGTGACTTTTGAGATGCCAATGCATTCACAATGAGTCATTGGGTATTGTGGGTTCAGGACTGGCGACATCATTAGGTAATGTTTTCAACATAAGAAAATAGCCGCCGTTACCGTCAACGGCGAGCGTTGCCGCGCCATACTTAACGATTTTTATTTTCCGCAAATTAAGGAGAATGATATGGACGTAAGAAAATATACAGACAAGCTAATTCAAAAACGGTTATTAGCTCCTTTCCATAGTTATCATATCATAAAACGGATTTGGTCGAACATTTGAGGGGCTTAAAAAAATATATATGTACCCTTTTACCCTCTAGGATGGGGGTATAGAAAGTGTACTTTTTACTGAGGTACCTTTAGTTACGTTATTGGAAACTTCTTGCGCCTGGGCCGATTTCGCCTATATAGGGTAATCTATTTTGAGGTATTTTTTTCAATAGCCTTTTTCACAGATTTCGCGTTAGTTGTGTTCAACTTTATTTTTTTTCTTTTCAGTATTGTTTGCCATTTCATCAAGGATTGGGCAACCGTATAATGGAAATGAGCGTTCGGTGAAAAACTGTTTTCGACCACAATTTTGTTCAGTGATAAGGCACATTTCTGGCTCAACGACAACGTCAATAAACATAATTGTTGCATTTTAGCTGAAGAGCAACCATAAGAGGTTCAAGAGGTGCCATAATACCCAGAGAAAACCACGGTCTGGTGCAGTTTATGGGCTGGTGGAATAATCGGTCCATATTTTATCAAAAATGATGATGGTCGGAACGTAACCGTGAATGGGGCACACTGTCGCGCCTTGATATCGGACTTTACGCTTCCTGAAATTGAAGCCCGTAATCTTGACGACATTTGGATTTAACAGGATGGCTCCACTTGCCATACAGCTGCTCAAGCAATGAATATATTAAGAGGTCATTACGAAGAGCAGACAATTTCACGTTTTGGACCGGTGAGTTGGCCGCCTAGATCCTGTACTGTCACACCTATAGACTTTTTTCTTTGGGGCTGTGCAAAGTCCAAATTCTATGCTGACAAACCAGCTACGATTCAGGTTTTAGGACCCAAGATTACGCGTGTCATTAAAGCCATACCGGTCGAAATGCTCGAACAAGTCATCCAAAATTGGACCCCCTGAATGGACACCCTGAATCGTAGTTGCAGCCAGCATTTAAAGGAAATTATATTCAGAAAATAAATGGCACAAAACGTCTTTTCGAAAGAACCACAAATATTCCACAATTTATTTTATTTTTTTAATTTTTTTTTTATTTTGAAAAAATACCTTTAGATTGATCACCCGATATAATCACAAGGAGTTTATTACTATAATCATCATTTCGCTTAATTTCATGATCCTAGGTTAATTCGTTTGTCCGCAATGCTGCTTTCAACAGACACACGGACAGCCGGACCCGCGGACGGACATGGCTAGATCTGTTTAGAATTTGACGACGATCAATAATAAATAAATATAACATTTAGGCTCTCAGATCAATATTTCGTGGTGGTGCCAACGGAATGACAAGTAAAATACTACGAGTTTTTATCTACTCATCGGCGGAGAGCATAAAAAGCTATTAAATATTAAGAAAACTAAATGAAGCAAGATGATGGGCTTCTTTAAGGACAGTCACCACTTAGGGCACCTGTTTTCCCCATTGGATCAAACATGTGCGACTCATGCGATGAGGACATCGAAATAATTGAGCACATTCTCTGTCAATACCCAGCTTTCGCATGGACGTCGCTAACATCTTTCGGCCAATGTGATAAACCTAGAGCACATGAGGACGTTGGAGGTGTTGGAGGAGGACACAGAACATATATAGGTCTTTCGTTTTGGTCCTCTCTTTTCCTACAAACCATGTCCGGTTTAGAAAGCAGCAGACCAAAGGGTTTGTGTTTCATCCAAACTACAAGATAAAAAACTCATAGAAGTTGCCACGTTGTAGCATATAAGCCTGTTAGGGTAACAAAAAATCAATTCATATCCTTACAAATCCAAATATGGCATTATTCTTAAAATTTTCCTTGGCTACCAATTGCCAGTTATCTTCACATCTGTACATAAGGGTACTAAAAATGCAATAAAACTATTCTTAAGATTTGACTAAATTTGGGCGGCCTACTGGACCCATGGTCCCAAAATTCAGTCGATTCAAACATGGACATATGGCAAGGAAAGACAATGCAATGTCTTTAGGAGTCAAAATATATCATTATACATTGGATCTTGATTAATTTGATACTGATAATATGGGCATGTATTTTAAATATGCACGAAGAACTCAAGGGCCGCTAACATAAACTTTAAAATTGTATATATTCAATGGCATGTTCAATTACATTGTTCTATTTCGAATGACAATTTCCACACAAATTGTAATAGATTTTTAGAAAAAATTTGAAAATGGTTTGCATATCCGAACGGCGAGTGAGATTTATTGGTATTCGTGGGCAATTGTGTGAAGAAAATTTGAAAAGTAAGGTTTACAACAGTAGTTCTCATTCGTTTGGGGAGAGCCTGGCCTTATAGAGTTCGGTTTTACTTTCAACAATTGCAGCAAGGCTTTCTGAAGAGGGTTGTCACGTAGCCTGGCCTTATAGAGTTCGGTTTTACTTTCAACAATTGCAGCAAGGCTTTCTGAAGAGGGTTGTCACTTTGCCATTTTGTTAAAAACTTGTCTTCTATTTAAATATAGAAGCATGTGGTCTTGAGCCGGTTTAATCCCTGTTCAATGTGTATGCGAAAACAGTTAAACTTTCTCAAGAACTCTTATATCTATATACTAGATGAACTCTTAAAATTCTGACTGTATTTTGACCAATATTATCAGTAAACTTCAGATTTTTTCAGTAGGATTTTACGCATATAATGCAGGATGTAGTATAGTCGGCCACGCCCGAGGAGCATGATCTGGGATGATATTATTGTGTTTTTTATCAATTCCTGCCCTAATGCCTCAATGATACAGGATGTTGTTGTTGTAACACCAATATATTTTGTTTTGAAATCCTGTTCGTCTATAGAGGATGTACTTCGACATCCAGGCGGAGAAAATGCGCCAATTGAACTAGATGCGTCCACTGAGCTGGGAGTCAGCTGAGTGGGCTTGGCCGGACAATTGAAGAGGTGCTGCACATCATGTGGTCCTTGATGTCAGGCAGTACAAATGTCCACAACGTTAGCATCAATTCGTGCCCATTAGGAAATGAGGCGGCTGCCAGATCTTAGCTGATCCAGAACCACGAGCGTCTGCCGAGGTAGTTTCGATGATCTTAAGGTTCTCTTGTACCGCTGGACCTCTCTCTCTAGATCATGAATTCGTACCTGATCTGCCTGGGCGGAGGCATTCTGTGCAAGAACAGATGGTGGTTAGGATGACTACTGCGAAAACACCCTAGCAGGTATTGCTTAGACAACAGAAGTTTGTGTCTGCGCACGGTAAGGGGTTTCGTCTCCTCATGTAGATGGTCCTCAGAAGACAAATTCTGGCAAGTCTAAATTTTTTTTCCAGTGCGTCGAACTCACGTTCGCCAATGTGTGTGTTTTTGTTCGTCCAATGATACAGGTCAATTGTGTTGCTGGCGTGCGGCTTTAGAAACTCGTAAGCATTTTAAAGTAAACTTAAAGCACGGCAGTTGGCACTACCCGCGCGGTCTTCTTTTTTATGAATTGGAACAGTAAATGATGTATGACTTCAACCAAATCAATCCCTTCAGCCTTATATCTCTATAGGGCTGAGATATAGCTCTATAAGTCTTCATTCCAGAAGTTGGGCCATCAGCCTAATGTTTGATTTTTTTTAAAGAACGTTTGGGCATTTCCTGATCATCCTAATTTCCTCACAGTCACGCAATTAGATTTCTCATTATTTTTATCGAAATATGCGCTTCTCATGTTGTGGTGGCTGTGACAGCGGATTCAAGCGTACTCGCCTAAATCTATCTTTTACCCCATTGGCTATCTTTTACCTCTGTCGGAGCGTTTGTTCATAAAAGGCTGATGTAAAATTATTTCCCTTGATGATAATTGTGGCCGCATTTATCCGCTGAATTGAATCTAGAGACAAGATCGCAGCATTATATATTTTAAGAACATCCGTCAATTGGATTCTAGGACATACGATAGTTCGACATTGCAGGTTCCAAATCATGGTCCTTATTATACGTGTGGGTCATTAACATTAAAGGGTGGACCGTATATTGATTCTTCTTTAAATTATGTACTAAACCAAAAAATATTCCCAGGAAACAGTTTAGGGTTTCCTTATATTCGTACATTAAATCTTACCTTTGTTAATGAGATAGAACGAGTCGGTAAAAATTTACATACCAGATTATATAAAAATGTGTTCGTTCAGCAACGTTTTAAAATCGCTTTTCAAACAAATCACAATTTACGACGCACAAGGCACCACCTTGCACGTGTACAAATATTTACCGTCATAAGACGAAGTAGCAACATCTTTCCCTTGAGCTTGGCAGCACTAGTGGTCCTGCCGTATGTGTGAGCACAGGACTGAGTTGAGCTATTGTTACAAGTCAGACAGACGCTTGCTTCCAAGGAATTTCATTAGTTACGTGAAAAATTCAATTCATTCGAATGGGTGTACTTGAAATTGTTGCAATTACGCAGTTCTTGTTATGCGCGCCGCCACCCGTCGTGGGCCGAGACAGAGGCCGTCAGTGGCAAAGGAGGAGGATGAGACAGTCAGTCGGCAAATTTTGCTCCCATTCTAATGTTCCGGTAGATGTCAACGCCACGAAGAGGGTGGATCTACTCACATAAATGTGAAAAATAAACTTAATTACACACCACTCACACATTTGCAGATACTTTGTGCGGATGTGCATTTTGGAGAAGCCGATGTTGGTGATGAATGGCAAAAAGGGTGCATATTTTAGCCATGATTTACGACTCAGCACTGCTGGTTCAGAGGGGTGAGTATGGGAAGAAGCTGTCACTAAAGTTTATCACTCCTGTCATCGTTTCATGTTAGCGCAACAAAATAACAATTCTTACTTATTATAATTGTATAGGTAAAGATATACACGCACACACACAATGGCAGATTGACATCCGCTCGTATGTCGAGCAGCGCCCCACAAGGATGCCTCGTTGGTGTTTTCTTTACATTTAAACTGATTTAACGAACAATTCAATTTCCAGCGAACCGAAAACAAACTGCTAGAAATAACAATGTGTCATTGCAAGAAATGAACGAAGCAAGGATTTACATTTTACTTATGCAACACGTGCAACAATTTCACACTCCCTCCTGAGCAGCATTTGTTGCCAGCCCTCGCCACCGTGCCGCCACTAAAGAATTACTGCTGTTGGTGGAAGATATTATGACTATAGTTGTCATGTCAATACAATTTACCAGCACGAGCACATTCATCCATCCCACCGTCATCTCAATCATCAAGGATACGGAAATCTAATAAAAGCAAAAACAAGAAACCCATTTTATCCCGCCCTGGAACTCAAGGAACAATCAAACTAATAGTGGGGTTATTTGTTGAAAGCATAACATGCAGTTTGTGCGAACTATCGAAAAAGTAGCAATGCGTGCTATTCTTCAATTGGAGGAGGTGTGTATTTTGGCGAAAAAAACACTGAATAAAGCTGAATAATTTACTGTCGATTGTAATAGATTTGAATTCATTCTTAACAATCTAAAACGCCAGGAGCATCGAGCATTCTTTTTAAATGCCTAGCACATTCCTGTAAGCTAGTCGACACACACGGTCGAACCTATTTGAACCTGGAAACCTCCTTTGCAAAGCGGTGAGACATATCATGCAGTTCATCCTACTATAACAACAACAGCATTCCTATCGACTTGATAATATAAACTATAAAAAATATTAATTTATATCTGCTTACTATTATATGAGGACTTCTTATCGCACCGGATCGTAAGAGATCCGGCCAGATCCTTCCGATCTGGCAGTTCGAAATTCGAAGTCATGCTTGTCTGTGAGACCGATGTTGACGAAATTCAGAATGAGGCGTTTCATGAAAAATTCCTATCCAACTCTGGTCACACGCTTACCCAGAAATAAGTAAAAAAATATAACAACTTCAAATACTCCTCCTCGACCATATAAAGTATATATGTATGCATATTTTTGATCGTCATAACCTTTCAGTCCATCTAGCTTTGTTCGCCTGCAAATCTGTTTAAAGCTCATACGTTAGTTCAAAAAGTGAGAGTCGCCAAACTAACCACATATATTTGAGGGACTTAAAAAATCTTTGTTAAATTTTGAATTTTTTAACATTTCAGCTAAGTAATTTAATTAATTAACAGATTTTTTGAAAGTGGTATGAATAGATCTTCCCTATAAATAGTAGAGTAGTCATTTATGGAAAGATTAAGGGACAGAAGGGCCTAAATATTCCCCTAATAAACAAGGACATATACAGAAATGGTGAAATATTCCCTCAAACTCAAATATTTACAAATTCTGATATATTTAAAACAAATCAGCCCCATGGACTTTGGACATATGGTGACGAAAAATAGGACCTATTCAACAGGGTATTGTGTCCTAGGGCCCAAAAACCGTCCCGTAATGTTCGAAAACACATGCTTATTTAGAAACAGTGAAACTATCTCGTTAATCAAAATATGTAGCCGTAGTTATGATTTTGGCACTTGGATGGCCCATAGCAGCACTCGGCCTTCTTTAACTATGAGGGTTTTAAAAAACAACAAAAAATGTCGTCACGAATCCGAAAATAACATTATTTTTACGATTGACAGGTCACCAGAGTGCCAAAAAAGGTCCCTTCAAACATCGACATATGTTTATTCAGAAACTGAAAAATATCTCCTTAAGCGAATCATGGGCACCAAAAATTTAGTTCCCCCAGGACTGTCAGTGCCTACTACTGGGTGGTCCAACTAAATCGCACGATATACGAGTATATTGTAAATAATAAAACAAAGAGTTTTGAGGCAATTATATCAATATTATCATTTTGATAGAAGGTTCTACAGCAATTATGCGTGGAATAAAATATCAGCCCAGTGCTTGGCCACCTCATTTTCGAAGATGTATGTCCCGATGGCGCCGCTTTGTGAATGGAATTTAAATCGGCATTTAAACAATTACTCGTGGACTCTCATTTGCACAAATGCGGCAATTCTGCTTGTTAACGAATCCACATTCGGTCGATTTTGCTGACCAAAAAAATTACGAAGTGCACGAAATGCATTTTGATTTGAACGCACATTTTCGTACAAGGCTTCAACAATCTTAAAGCGCTGCTCAGTTGTGTATTGAATGGTTGAATTTGTCAAACACTGAAACAAAGAAATGTCCAATTAAGTTGAGCAAATAACTTGACGTTAAGGTGTGACTTACAATCAACATCGTGCATTATGGTTCGACCAACCTTTACACTCCGATCCATGGTGGAGAGTATAAAAACTTCGGCCCGGACGACCTTACGAAATGTTAACTTGTTTGCTTTAAAAACATTAAACGCAAGTAATAGCCTAAAGGAATGGAAATATTTCGCGTTTTTAGGGATAAAGATGAGCGAAACCTCCATCAATTGATGGTAAATTCAGTTCCTATTGGCATCCATTTGCCGATACTCCAACAAAAAGTCGACCATACTTCCTGGTTTTGCTGTCAAATTTTATTGCCGCGAGAGAACTTACTCAGGAAGCAATGTGATGACCTTAAATGCCAATAAGATTCACTTTAGCTGACCTCAAGTTTGCCTACATGAAGACTACTCTAAATATATTCTATATATTTAAGGTTTTTAAAGGTTTGACTTATTTACTAATTGGACTTGAAGAAAACAAAGCAACCAAAGTTCAAGCTCATTGGCGATAGAGTTTTGTACTTAAACAGTTTACCAGCTTAAAGTAGCATCTAATTGAAAGAACGTTTTTAATATCCCCCACCGAAGAATGGAGGAAACACTTCTCTTGGTCATGGATGAAACACGGTCCGGTCAGCGAGCGATCAATAGTCAATATGAACATATGGATAATCAAATTAAAGAGCAAGCGATTTCAGATTTAACACAAGCATATTAAATAAATATATTGCTATGTTTTCGAATTGTAATATACTCGTATTTTGGTGGTTATTAAAACATAAATTATATGCTAACAGAAATGTATATTTTTTCCTTTTACATGTACACCATATTTATATCTTAAAAAAGTAATCCAAATAATGAAGTAATGTTTTTCTTTATATTTTTTTTTTTTTTTATTATTTATTAAAAAACGTTTCTTAGCCTAATGTTATCACACAAGTTTACAGAGTTTTAGTCGCATCATGCAACTTCTCATCTAAAACATTTTCCTTTCAATTGTTACAAAAAAAAGAAGTTAATTATACGTATATTTTTATTAGAAATGTAATGCAGTTGATTTGATTTATATGTATAGATTTGAGATTAGAGAATTAGATGAAATACTACAGTGTAATTTGAATCTATCTGTTAAAGAGCGGATTTTGTCTTTGATTAAATGTATATTATTATTTTTGTGTAGATGTGTGGTGGAGAAGTGCCATGGCAAATTTAACATTATTTTCAATAACTTGTTTTGGCAGATTTGCAATTTCTTTATATGTGTTTTTGCACATACTCCCCATACAGGACAAGCATACAGCAAGATAGCCTGGAAAATTACTTTTGCCACCAATAATTTATTTTCAATACTCAGAGGAGAACAACGTTTTATTAGTGGATATAGTAACATATTTCTTGCAATGCAAAATTTCTGAATTTGTCGTGCAATATGCAAATCAAAAAGTATTTTTTTATCCAGATAGATTCCCAGATATTTAATATACCTATCCCATTTATTTTATTTTATAGATAGATTCCCAGATATTTAATATACCTATCCCATTTATTGTCAACTGATTCGATGGGTAAAAACAAGGATGGCGTTTTCTACTAAAAAACACAGCTTGTGCTTTGTCGTCATTTATTTTTATGGAAGTAATCTAATATAGAGACTAAAGCGCGTTGAAGTTTAGTCACTATATTGTGTCCATATTCATGCGAGAAAAATAATGAGGTATCATCCGCATATGTTGCACATTCACATCCAAACAAATTAGGCATATCTGAGGAGTACAATATGTATAAAGTTGGACCCAAGACAGAGCCCTGGGGAACTCCTGCTGGAATTCCGACCAAATCGGAGTAACTGTTATTGAGACAAACACAAAAATTTCTGCTTCTCAAAACAGCATCGATAATTTTTATGAGATAAAGGGGAAAATTGAACTGAATCATTTTATATATTAAACCACTGTGCCATACAGAGTCAAACACATTTTCAATATCCAAGGTGACCATTACTGTGGAAAGCCCATTCTCAAAACCCTTCCTTACGTAGTTATAAATCCGTTTAATCTGGTGCACAGTACTATGAAAAGGTTGAAATCCAAATTGAGTTTGAGGAATTAAACTACGCTACTCCAAAATCTTTGTAATTTTAACCTTCAAGACTCTCTCAAGAATTTTACTGAGACTGCCTAACAGGCTAATAGGTCGGTAACTTTGTGCCAAATTTGGTGGCTTGTTCGGTTAGGTATTGGTAAGATTTTTGCCGTTTCCCATGTTCTAGGGAAATATTGCAATTTAAGGCAACTATTTACAATGTAACACAAAAAATTTATTGCCGAATACCATAAATGAATTCCTAAAGTCTTGCCTACAGATGTGAACCTACAGAAGCGATAAAAAAAACTTCATTTTTTGTAGGTTATTTTAAAAAAATAGGTAGAAAAAATTTTTAGTTTCAAATCGCGTCTTTGTGTCGATTTTGGTTTCAGATCGGAACATAACTTATTCATAAAATCAGTTTCTGTTTTTATTTTAGACGATCTATTTTAAAATTATAATAGCAGTAATTTAGTAAAACATTTTAACCCAAAAACGAAAATTTTTAAAAACATTTATACAATGACTTGAACAGTTTTTATTCTGGTTCGAGACCTATTTGTAATGTAAAATGTCTGACTACGAACTTAATAGAAGTTTATCAGACGACACTACATAATTTAGCGTCAAATTATTGTTAGTGTTTTTCATAGGATATAAAGATCAATATTTCTAAGATTTTTTTATGATATCACACAGAGGTTTTTACTATCTTTTTCTTTTATTTATCGCTATTTGTAAATATAAATTGTATTTTTAACTCAACTTAAGGTATATTCGTTTCAATATCGATTTCAAATTCGATAGTATCGCATAACTAAGATTTGTTAATATTGAAGTACGTAATGATAAAACAATAAATAAAAATGAATAAATATAAAAAAATGCAAATGCACCATTCCGTCCACATTTGGTTAAATTAGACTTACTTATTGCACCTTTTACACACACACACAAACCGTACTTTGTACCCGGGCGTAGATTGAAAGCCACATAAGTACTTTTCTAATGCATGCATTTTTCTCTGTATTTCCTGCAATAAACTTATTTCATCTTTATATGCGCATTAGAAAAAAGTGGATGCCTTTACTTCATCTAAAGATTTCGATAAATCCGGTCTCTTCAGGCAGTGGAGGGTGGAAGGAAGGGCATTTTAAATTTCGACTAAAACTTTTTTTTACTTTGAACTACGCCTTATATTTTTTACGTTTTCTATTTTTTTACGAGAAATTCTTTCAATTTCAACTACAGCTCAAGCTATTCGTCAACATTCTGTGGCGTCAACGTAGAACATTTTGGGACACAGCTGTTACAAATTTCTTCAGAGCCTGAAGCGGTTGAAACAAAAATATACGCGCACGGTTATAACAACAAACAGGGACAAGACTGCATCACAGTCTCATGTACCCAGCGCTTGTGGTCGATATGTTGCGATTATCTTTATCCCATCTCCGCCTACAATAACATACAATAACAACTTGGCCTCATTCGACAAGGTGAACATGTGGGTGGGTGGGATGGTGGTGTTGTGTGATAAAGTGTTTGTTGGTGAATAGCGACGAAAGGAAGAGCATCATTGTTGTTGCAGCGGAAATATCCTTCAAATGGCTGTTGACACTAACCAACGGTATTTATTATGAGTTAATCGGCCTTCAATGGGGCCTATTTCATTATCAGGAGGGTCACATTTCCTACTTCTACTCATATAACTTTGCAGGAGATTGGATACTCGCATACTCGTTCATTTATGCTTAACTTATTTTGTCACAACTCTCTGGGAACTTTCCACTCTTCGGGACTTTTCCAATAAAATAGTTTCTCAAATCTATTTACAGCTTTTTACTCAATATCTCTAAAGGTAAGTGTCATTGTAGTAGATTGCTTTTTCAGGCTGGAATAAATACAATATTAAACTACTTGTATTTAGAAGCTTAAAATTGTCTCTTCTTTACCGAGATTGGCTAATATTCCTTCTGTAGCAAAAATGAAGTCATTTGCTCAAACATTCACAAGGTAAGCATTTACAGAATAGGTGGTCATAATGACTTAACTTAGCTGCAGTTGTTTTAAAACTGCAAGGCTGTCCAAGCCGCATTTGTTGCTTCCATTAGAATAACCCCAATCATGCCCGTAAAACTTTTTAGAATCTAAAATTTTGAAAAGGGCAGATCTTACAATAAATTTTAACGACGAATCAAAGATTAAGATAGTTGTCAGACAATTATTGGAGAACATGAAGATGTCTTTTCCATGCTTCAGAGCCATATCAGCGAAAGTTAGACAAGTTTAGGGCAATGGATTGAAGATTGGATTGAAGTTAAATGTACTCGTACAGAAGGTTCCATCGGCTGAAAAGTATATGGCAATTGATTTTTGAGATGTAAAAGATGTAACTGCCTTAACACACAAAAATCACAAATATCTAAGATGAGCGAACTGACAACAGGTGAGACATTTAAAGAGGACTGCTATCAACTTTTCTTACTGAAGAAAGGTTCCTTATGATTTTATTCAAAGAAAATTAAGAGAGTTCTTGAAGATATTATTCTCAAATTATGCCCTATCAAAGAAGGTTTCAACAAGAAATCTATCCTTCTCTTATTAAGAAAATCACTCAGAATTGTCTCTGCAATATCAACGAAGGTATTTCAAATAGATTCTAATTTGAAGGCCTTCCTTATTCCGTCAATGAGTATTGCACGCACACAGTTGCATAAGCATGCAGCAGTACTGAAACAACGACAACTGCAACATCATGTGTTGTTATTGTTATTATTGGCGTGGCGCATATTACTCGCATGAATGTATGAGCGTCAGCATAGTTCAGTGTTGCCTGATGTTTTTTTAAACCTTCCCCTAAACGAGCATGAGATCTCCCACATTAAAATTAAATAATGGTAATAGGCAATCTGTTGAAATAATTTTAATGAACGTTTATATCAGAATTAATATGAATTTGTAGCATATATATTGACTTTGCCACACAGCGGTGCTTCCGCTGAAGATGCATTTTCAATGGTAGCGCTAATGAAAAATGAACTTACTACGAACAGGTAAAATGTGAAAACCTGCGAATCTATGCTTTCAGCTGGATACGAAGTTACAAGAGTGGACTCCATGTGAAAAACTTACACATTACGAAACGAAGTTTTGAAAAAAATAAAATGTTAAAGTCAAAACTTTAATTTTTAACCAAAGCTTCAAAAATATTAATATACAAATTTCGTGTTATGGAAGGAGTACAAAAATATCAAAGTACAGGGTGTCCACCGGGAAAGTATACTACTTTATTTTGCGGCCATATTGGTAAAAAATAGTTATGACAGTTCATATTTGGCAGTCGTGAAGTAGAGACGTGGCAAATTTGTTATGAAAAAACCAACGTGCTTTAATCGTTAAAACATTTAATCAAAATCAATCATCGATTACTGTGACGATGAAAAAGTAACGTGAAATTTTTGGGGAAAACAACGTGCCAACAAAACGCACTATTTATCGTGTAGTGAATGATTTCGAAGAAAGAGTGTTTGTAGCTGATAGGCCCAAGCATGTGCCACATTGTATTGCAAGATCGACTGAAAACATTACTGCTGCTCGAGAAAGTGTTCAAAACAATCCATCAACCCCAATTCGACTCAGGTGCTCAGGTCTTCATAGAACAACTTTGGCCACAATTTTGCACACGGATTTGCATTTGTTTCCATTTATGATTCACTTGTCACAAGAGCTTCTTCCACAAGACCATTTACGCCGCCGTACATATGCCAATAGGATGTTACCGCTCGCCCATGACAACCCCGATTTTCATTAAAAATAATAATAAGTGAAGAGGACCATTTTCATTTGAATGGATATGTGAATAAAACAAAATAGACGGTTCTGGGCAATATGTCTATGAAAATTAAAACGGCGTAACGGTAACTGTCAATGGGATGCGACATCGTGATATGATTGAAAACTTTTTAACGCCAGAACTGCATGCTTTGGGTTTGATTAGCATGTGGTACCAACAAGACGGTGCCATGTCGCATACAGCTAGGATTACAATTGAATTAAGCGAGACCTCTTTCCACAACAAGGTTGTCCTCCACGGTCACCTGATTTGAATGTTCCGGACTTCTTTTAAAACAAACAAAGCAACTCAAAAACATATTCGTGATGAAATTAATGAAATACCCCTTGAAATGTGTGAGAATGTAATAAAATATGTGCTCAAAAGGGCTCGCATTTGTGAGGCTAACAGAGGCGGTCATTTATCTGATATTGTATTTCTACATACTAAGTATTCCTACATATAAGTAATTGCCGACATTAAATAAAATATTTATCAATATAAGATCCATTATCTCTCATTTAACTTAAAATTATAAACAAACAGAGTAGTATACCTTCCCGACAGACACCCTGTAGAAATATACATGTATATACATAAGTATGCGCCTTCAAACGAATTGTTTTCAAGTTTTATATGTATTAATTGACGTTCATTTTTATGAACTGTTTTGATCGTTATTTTTTTGGATTTCAATGTTATTTTAAATAAAAGAAATAAATATGAAAAATTTGAGGCTTTTTTTTTAAAAAAATCTCTTATTTGTGCCCCTTTTTAAAACAAAAAACCTTCTTGTGACACTTTTTGACATTTCCCAACGGCTACGCTGGGCGTAGCCACCGTTGGGCCATTGGTCCCGCATCTTTTAACAATGTATCGCAATAGCTGAGTTTCTCATGCAACTGGTACTCTGTCCGCCAAACTATTCGCGTGCCTCAAAATATTAACTGACGAAATAATTGCATAGCCGAGTGATAATTCAATAAAAATATGTAATTCGAGTAAATTGTTCGGTTACATTGTCATTGTCATGGTGTACAATGATTCGTCTTTTTTTGTTCGTTTTTCGAATTTCTCCGAAGACTTCAGGCAAACAAATTGTGGTGTACCACTCAGAATTGACCACCCAACATTTACGGAACAGTCGCCACATGACCAGTTTTGCCGAAGAAACAGGCGGCCATTTGCTGCGAAGTGCTTCTTCCACGAACAAGTTTCGTTGGATTTGCCTCGCCTTCAAAGACCCACACGGTCACGGTATGTCACATGACGATCTAGCATTATCAGTTCACGCCGGCATCAATGTTCGCTGGCACAACGGCCATTTTTGGGCGACCTTCGTCATTCAAGATTTAAGTTCATCAATGAACTGTTGAAAGTTGTGAAAAATGACCGCTCGAAAATGTGCAAGAGTTATTTCCAAAATGATTTTTTCAAGTCACTGTAAAAAACACAAATGATGGTCGTACGTCAAAATGTTCTGAGTACGTTTATACTAAAAAATGTCGAACTTTCCAATGGAAATGTCGGATGCCAACATTTTTGTTATTTCAGGTGTAATTGGCTGGAATTGGTGTTATTCGTTGTTTTCACATTCCACCTTGCAAAATTCCTGTAAATGTTCAATAACTTTTAGATCAGGAAAATTCGGAGGGTGCTCTAGTTTATGCCAGGCATAATAGAGCCGACATTCTTTAAAACTTTCTGATTTTTTTGGATGACAAGCCGGTCCTCCTTGTCATTGACAATACGGGGACGGCCAGAACTAAATTTCAAATTATGTTCTGAAAATTGTTCGATATTCTTATATGCTTTCAAACGTACGCGTCGTGTCTTTTAGACATGTTTACAACATTCTACGTTACTTTTGTGTATTAAAAGTAAATCTACTAAATATAGTAACTTCGAAGCAATTTCTTCCTCTTAAACAAAAAGATCCCCTGTAAAAATTGGAACTTCAGCTGGATGGCAACTCGATCGTTTATAGTTGCCATCCAGGTAGTAGTAGGGGTTGTATTGTTTGTTTATGTTTGGAATTGTTATGATTGTCGTGATTAAAATACATCTACCCTGCCTGCATCCGGCCATCTTGTCTTCCCTTATCAAAGGAGTAGTTTATCGTTGCGCATTTAACCGATGCTTGGGCAATGTTGGTGTTATTTTACTCTACGAATTGAATTATTTTCCAAATAAACAAAATCTACTGGAGTGGGGAAAATAAGCACATGTGCCTTAAAAATCCACAACGAGACCCACAACAGCCGCATCAATGACACGAAGGAATACTGAAGCAAAGAAAATAAAAAAAACGGCCAGTTGTAAGCGGGGGCAAGGAAGTGTTGCTCGGGTTCTGTTTACCTAGCCTGCGGGTTCAGAAAGAAAAGGGGAGAGCTGCTCTTTCCTAATTGAGCTGCAAAAGGGGTGAAGATATGTTTCACGCTATTTCTACAATGCTGACTACAATTGTATTGTTTAAACAAAAGACTTTACTTTTCGCTAACCAAGGGATTGGTGTACAAAATTTAACCGACGACCAGCCAACACTGAAAAAATGAACAATGACCAAAAAATGGCTCATTAATTAAGAGAAACGAACATGTACGCTTTTGCAAGTGCTCGCAATGATGGCAGGAACGGCCTCCACAAGTTAACCCACACGTGCACGGAGGGGTCGTTATACGGCAGAGGATTTATGATCACACATGTACTTTATTTCAACAATATTACATCAAGGAACAAGCAGAAACTTTTTCAAATCAGTGATCTGTGCACTATTTAAACAATTCTTATACTCACTGACCTTTACCTATTGATTTACATCGGCTCCAAATGGTTAGTGCATTTGATTGAGAAGTTTTTACATGGCTTAGGGATAAATCTTTTACTCGTAAAATCTCCGGCATTTCCGATGCCGCTAAAACATTGGGACATTGAACCTTGGCTTACTGGCATGATAGACCTACACACTCCTATCATACCGCGGCGGCCACATGACTAAGTGCAAAATTGGCGTAAATCCTTAATTTGGGGTTATTTAAGCCCCAATTAATCAATTCGCAACATTAATGTGATATTTGGATCCGTGACCAAATTTAAATTTGTTTTCATTCCAATCACGAAGTCAAATTTTTGGACCCCAAAGCCCCATATGGGCTGGTCCGAGTTTCAAATTGGCACAAATCATAATTATGGATACATATTTGAATTCATTAGCAAATTTCACTGTTTTAGGATACCCATATGTCCCTAAACATAAGGAAATGGTTTTTGAGCTGCAGGGCCCATTGACCACACCCATTGGTCGGGGAGTCGAATTTAGTCAAATGGTAAAATTAATGTGATATCGTATTTACATTCTTCATAAAATTACACTGTTTCTGAGCCCCATATGTCCATGTTTGGCGGTCTGAACTTTCTTCAAATCGTAAAACTAAGGGGATATTCTGATTCGTGACAAAATTGTTTTGTTGCTTAATACATATATGTCCATAGTTCATGGAGGCCTATTTTTGGGTCCTTTGGGACCCTACCCCCTAGGGTCAAGACCTGAATTTCCTCGAAATGTTGTTGTCCATAGCTAAGGGATGCCGATTTGGTCCCAAACAAAGGTACATATTTCGACATGTATAAATATTTCACCGTTCCTCAGTACCAATGTGTCCCCAAACATTACTAGGACGATTTTTGGCACGTGCTGTTATGGAAAATCTATGCCTACAACTTCCAACAAAAGGCTGATTTAAAAGTTATTTAATCAAATTTTACAGAAACAAATTTAAAAAAAAAAATAGAACTCAAGGGGAACTTTTCCCTGTTTGGACCGATTTGGTCCATTTTCAATACCGACGCAACAAAAGAAGAGTCCACCATCATTGTAGTGTCAACAACATCGATGTTCTATAAATAGAAAATTTCAAATCATCGACATACGAGTGTGTATGAACGAAAGTTAATTTTCACGTACTGAAAAAACGTCAGTCGAACAGTTTGTCAATTTGGTAAGAATTGTTTTAGTGAGTAGCTCGTGTCCTCAGTCTTCGACAATAATACTTCGCATATGCACAATCAATGCAACTTGTCGACAAAGCACATGTATGGTATTGAGGAGACGCCCACCAATGGTGAATCGCGCGACTACCAAACGTTGACGTGTTTGCTTTAACTTCGCTGACTTACTTTTCCTTTTCCTCTATGACAAACAACAACAAACCTGATTTTAAAAGCTTGCGGAGTAATTCTTTTTCTTTCAAAAATAATAACAAATGAACACAACAAACCAAAAAACAAAAATAAACTACTCAAACAATATAAAACATATATCTAATAATTTTAAAGACTTTTCGTTTGGCCTGTGTAGTGTTTTCAACATGCCTACAGACGGACATGGCTAGATCGTCTTGGAATTTTATGACGATCAATACGACCTTGAGCTTCAGTATTCAATTATTTTATCATATCAGATCGATCATTTATATACTTTATAAGGTCGCAGTAAGTATTTCAAGGTGTTACAAACGGCATGACCAACTTATATAAGTATTTACTGCCATCCTATGGTAGAGAGTATAAAAAGTACTCCCCAGCAAAAAATTTAAAAATTAGCAATAAAACTAAAGCAAACGAAAAACAACATCTGTTTATGCTCTGCGTCTCTCTGTTGGACAGTGGATATTAATTAGTTTCGTGGTAATGGTTTGCAGCTACTAAATATTTGAGCTAGACCTACCTTAAAGTGTACCGATCGACTGATAATCACCTTCTGATGTCATTTAACGATGCCCGCCTGTACATCTAAAGCTTGTTATCAAAGAAAATGCCGCAAGTGTTGTTCGATTTTCATTAATTTTTTTAGGAGAAAGTTGTTTGGGCCAAGGAAGCACGGTATTGAAATTAAATAAAATCGGTTCAGATTTGTTCGGCCACAAACAATTACGATTTGTTAAACAAATACTCAAAATGAGTTAATTTAACAGAGGTACCTTTAGTCACTTAAAGGAAAACTTTTTTCCCCTTTTGCCATTTACAATCTTTAACAGCTTATGACCCTGAACCATCATCATGCATACTTTTAGGAACCTAGGTTGATTTGTTTGACCGCAATAGTGCTTTTAACAGACACACAGTCAGACGGACGTGTCTATATCTTCCAAGAATTTTACAAAGATCAATAACATATATGTGACGCGCAAAATAGAAAGGGACCTAAGGAAAAACCCCAGTTTTGTTTAGGAGAGCCATTTTAAAGATTTAAAAACGTGTATCTTTTGTGTAGAATCGTCGACTTCACTTTCATAAAACGCGCATATCTCTCGGAGGGAACACTTTTGGGGCATGGGATCGGTCTCATTCGATGCTCAGATGTTGTCCACATCAGAAAAAAGTGAAAATTGATTTTATACCCTTAGGTCCCTTTCTCTATGCGCTGTCACATATACTTTATAGGTCAAGATCAATAACATATATACGGAATGAAAAATTCACTATACCATTGACTCTTCGGGGGAGGGTACAACAAGCGGCAAAATGTAAATATGAATATGTGTGGATGGTCAAGTTAAAGGAAAAGTCGCTCTGATATTGAATATTTTAATATTTACCTGAAAACCTTAACGCTGAAAATTTTTTCATCCGTATTTAAAATTTTGGGTTTGTTGCGTAATAGTCGTGCACATTAATAACACTACTCAACAAAATGAAAAAAAATTTCATGTACTCCGGATGCGATAATTTTTTCTGTGTAGATAACCTTGACATGAGCTCGAAAAACGCAATAAAAAATTTTTTTTTCGTTTGGTTTTTGTTTTATTTTTTTTTTTTTAAATTTTAAAAATTTTTTTTTGGTTAATTTGTTTCGTCCGGCATAACTCGGGAACCACTAGCCCGATTTAATTGAATTAAATTTTAAAAAATTTAAAATTACAATTTCCTTAATCTGTTCATATATTGTTTTCCTATACAAGCAACAGTTTCCAAGTTAAAAATGAATATATAAAGGAAAAAACTTATTTTTTGCCTAAAGATTTAAATTTTTTTTTTTAAAAAATCCATAAAAAATCCAAAATGAAAAAAAATATACTTTTACGTAAAGTCACATAACCTATGAGCAAAATGAGACAAAGATCATGAAAATCGATGCACGCGTTTCGCTTTTATTCGCAATTGAGTAAAGGTATGAATTTCAAAAATTTGCTCGACATATGCACAACTTTGTCTATGGTGAGGTTTTTTCTTTTTTATTACAAAAAAAATTAAAATTTCCTGAAATGAAAAAAAATCGATTTTCCAAAATTGTTGTTGGAATTGAACCAAATTCGGCTCGATGTGTCTCTAATATATAACTGATAACTGTGTTGAGTAATATGCCATTATCTCAAAGGACACGCCCACCACCCTTATATGCTTGATACGTAAAAGATGCAATTTGTCCACGAAAATTGTCAATACCTCTTTCACATTTTTTTAACTTTTTCAATAAGTTTCCTATTTTTATCTGTTCCGATCCGACAAGATTGAAATTTTGCATGTAAATATATTTAGTAAAAAATTATTTTAATTTGTAAATTGTGATCATATAAGAGCAAAATTTTACAAAAATTATTAATTCAGTGAAAAGAAATTTAAAAACATGAATTTTATTTATTTAACATAACATATTAAATATACATACATACATAAAATATATATATAGTAGGTATTACAGGTAATCAAAATATATTAACAACTATCACTGTCATCCCTTTCAGATTCTACCAGATTCGCTGTTTTTATGCTCTGAAATCTTTCTTTTGTAACTAAATACTCTTTCAGATCATTTATATCACTTTTCCTTAAAAGTATTTTCTGACTATGCATCGAAATTGATGGCTCTGAGTGCAGAATAAGATAATTTATTAGGTCTCCCATGGAGGCAATCCTACTTATTTTTCTCGTATGTTTCAATCTTGCATTTCTTATAATTTTATGACTTGTCTCTATTGCTTCTTCTGATAACATTCCAATGGGAATAGTGGAATATTTAATAAAATCTATACCATGAACTAGAATTTTATGCACAGTTGCAGGCATATAATACCAAGGATATAATTTTATATATAAAAGTGCTGTATCTTTTAAAAGCTTTTCAAAATTTGATGTATGTATATAATGACCACTTGAAAGTGTTCTTAAAATAATAGAAACATTTTTTATTAAGCTTACATCTACATAACTAATCTGAGCTGAAAGTTCGACATTGGAAAAGAAGCGCCTTGCAGTATTGCCATCATTCGTTGTGCCATACCCCGTCTTAACCTTATCAACTATAAGACCCATTTCAGACTTAAATTTTGCTTGAATACTTCTCTTTTGCTCAGCAACCTGATCTTTATCTTCTTCTCCTACCACTCTCCATTTCTTTATAGGCTGTTTGTTAGAAATATGCAAAATGCATTCAAAACATTTGATCCATGCATGTAATGTCGACAATCCGTACTGATAGCACTGCTCATTCACAGGCCTTTCGAAAATCGATAAGCTGTTCATTTCAGATGGCTTAGCTCCACATAAAGCACAACTTGAACTACTACTGTTTCCACTTAATACATTTAAAACTGCACCATCTATCATTGTCAACTGCATTTTATAGTGAACGTTAAGATTTTTGTTTTTTGATATGTAATTATATGTAAATAGACCTTCAATTTCTGTATTTATGCTATCCCTTACTGATTGTATTACACTTGCATTCTCTTTTGTAAAAATAATTTTAAGTGGTCTACATAACCTCCAAGATGAATGTCAATCATTTTCCCAAACTATTTGGCCATCTGCCCAATCCAACAAGCGTAAAGGAACGAAGGAAGTTACAAACATAAATTCATCACTAGCTTCCTCATCTTGAAATTGTTGTTTGTATACACTATGCCCACTACTGCCATCAAATCCCCACTTGCATTCCAGGACTATATCATTGTTGGTATCAATATCATTAACATCTAAAATGCTTCTTACGGTTTTATCCAAAATCTTCTGTAAGGGTACCTCTGCAGAAGATTCTGTTAATTGAATGTCATCAGGCAAAACCTTTTTTTTTTAGCCTCTGCAATCATATAGTATGATGGAAAGCAATCTTTGTGAATAGAATTTACTACTTTCCTCATCATATTGTACTGCCTCGTAGATAAATCCATATCAATGTATAATGCTAGAGCACTTTCAACAGAAATTTTTTCATTAGTATTTGAACCTGTTAACCTTTCTGCGGCTTTTTTAAGAGCTTCAGATGAAGTAGAAGCGACAAGTTCCTCCACTCGCCTCCTTTTTGTTCGCATTGAACCCTCTTCATAAGAAAGATTCGGTCGGCCTTTACGACTTGTACATGCTTCCTAATATAGTATAAAATAATTAAGTTTTCTTGCAATACCAAAACTTTACACGGATACTTACATTACAAATGATTTCACAAAATAGTTCGCTATCTAGCCAGCCACTCAACGCAGTTTCAAATCTGTCTCTAATGCGATGATATTTGCACCAATTCTTAGAGAATTTTAATACAGTAAGCTTTATTTTCTGTTGTTCACTTTCTAATAATACTCGTTTAAAATGCTTTTCGACAAAATCTTTTACATGATGCATAACATCGCATGGTCTGTTTTGCTTTATCTCTAGCCACAATTGAAAAATAGTGCGAATCCGCAATGAGGTTGACACTGAAAAACAATCAAAAAAGAAATTCGTGCAAAATCGAGCAGCTGAATTTTAAATATATTAAAATACATACTTGTAGCTACAAAATACCAAAAAATTGGAAAAGTGTTATCTCTACTTTCTTTTAAATTCTCTATGAAAGTTCGCTGTTGCTGAAAAATCTTGACAATGTCTCACTACTATCTTTTTCTAACGGGATCTGACATATGATCAATATTTGTAAACAAAAACAGTGTTGTAATTATAACTAGAAGTATCACTTACCACCCTGTTAAAAATTTTGGTAGCCGTTTCATTCAAATACTTAAATTTTTAGTATTATAAATGAACATGAAATTTGGGATTTTCCCATAAATTTCGTATGCTGTCCACAAACCTTGACTTTGAACCACTATAACTTTAAAATTTGTAAACATTTTAATAAGATATTTTAGATATCATCTAACCAGAGTGTTAAAAAAAATATAATAATACAAAAACGTTCAAATTCTAACATTGACTTTAACCATTTTTGGCCAGCCTCGTGACACAGTGCGCCGGCCCACCAAATTTGTGGCATGTAGTTTTATGTAATTTCATGTAATGGACCATTTTGCCAAACGCCTACTGATACCTCTCAAGCATGCATTTCCAAAATTTCCACTGACACATTCCCATCGTATGTTATAGTTGAACCCCAAACTTTTTCGAGGAGAACATCCCAGAAACAGTAAGTTTTACTTACTACCATTTGCATTACCAGGACATGTTCTTTCTTAACACTTTTCATTATTTTGAAATCAACAAATAAAAACGCAGTTAAGTTCTGCCTGGCCTAACGTTATGTACTCTCCACCATCCATATGTTACTAAAGCGCATAATAATGGCCCGTTTGGGGGTACTTTCGGCCCATTCATATCCGTAAAAAGTACTCTATATTTGGATTCGTAGGCAATTTTTTTTTTAATTTAGGTACTCATTTGTCCACTGACCACTGGATGCCCGTTTAAACTATGCGGGTGTTTTGGGCCTCATATGCCAAAACGTCCAGCAACTATGCTCATTTTTGAGGTGTTAAGTGCATCCTAGCTAACAGTAAGCATTTAAACCTTTGTCCATCCAACATTATGATTGGTTAAGATAATACTCAAAAAAGTAAAAGTCGTAAGTTCCTTAAAGGGAAACTTTTTCCATCGTTCGGTGGAGCGTATACAATTAAGTAGTTAAAAATAACACGTCAAATGCTCGTATTACCAACTCGAATCTTCTAGGGATACTTTCCACTAGCTTTTGGCAAAAGCTAGGTTCAATCTGTTCCCATTCCTCTAAAAGAATGCGCTTCAGCTCAGATTTGGAGAAAATCTGATGTTGCCTTACTTTATTATCCAGATAATTCCAAAGATTCTCGATAGGATTCAAATCCGGGCTCTGGGGAGGTGTTTCCATTACATGTGGGAAGTTGTATAACAACCATGTCCTTACACTGTGAGCTTTGTGCTTAGGATCGTTGTCCTGGTAAAATTGGTAGTTATGGTAAGACGCAACTTCTCCTTCGATATTGGCAAATTGGCTTTCAAAATTTCTAAATATGCTTTCTGATCCATTATTCCTTCGATAAAATGTAAAGATCCGGGTCCAGCTGCGGAAAAGGACCCCCAAACCATCACGGACCCCCACAATGTTTCACAGTTGGTTGAACGTGCTTGGACAGAAGCTCTTCGTTTGGTTTTCGCCATACATAAGGTTTCACATCCGATCCAAAAATATTGAATTTGCTTTCGTCCGTGAAAAACGAAAAATCCTTGTTTTGTGGGCTTTTGCGAAATCTAACCTCACTTTCTTGTTATTGTCCGTTATCAATGGCATCTTCCTAGCTCGTCTACCATTCAAATCTGCTCTGTGGAGAACATTTCTGATTGTTTGTGGGCTGACTTGGTGTCCAATTGAGTTTTCGACGAAAACTGTCAGTTTAGGGGCACTGAGGAACGGGGTTTCTTTCGAAGATCTGACAATATATCGCTCTTCAGCTGCAGAAAATATTTTGTTGTGTGCAGTTTTGACCTTATTTTCTATTTGATTTGAACTTTTATAGCGTTTTAGAATATATTGAATTGTCGATGGACTTCTGTCCAATATTTTGGAAATATCTCGAATGGATTTCCCCTCCGCGGAAAGCTTTATTACAAGTTTTCTGCATTCAACACTTGCCCATTTTGGCGGCTCATGGCGACAAATTTTATTGAAAATCTTTGCCACGACAGTTTGTCACTGATTTCGAAGTGAAATGACAACAAATCTGACATTTAAATCAAAGTTTGCTAGGATTAAAAAAAATATTTGAAGAAAGTCTGTGTGTACGAGTTTGGCTTTTGCTGTAATTTTCGAATCTTTTGGTTTAATCTAACTCAAATTTACCAATACACATTAAATCAATATTTATAAGCGGGGCTTCATTAAAGTAGTGAAGAAGCTACCAAATATGTGGGGAAACATTTTTGTACCATTTCATAGTCAGCAGATATTTACGAAAAGAAAAAAATTACTTGATGTACGAGTTTGGCTTTTATCCACTGTATATAGAAACGTAACCAAATTTGTAATATTTTTTGACTAAAGTTCAAATTTTACATTTTTCATACAATTTAATTCAAATTTTATACTTATATTTAGCATAAGCCACCGAGCGACAGATTGTGCCCGTAGCCCAGTAACTAGAAAGTTGTTATGTTGCAAGTTCGAAAATCAGGATTTTTTTTTATTTATTTTAAGCGTTCTGACAATAAATGGTACATAACGCTCCTAAAACCTTAAAAAGATCTACTCACTAGGCCACAGATAGAAACTCCGTTTGATGGAAAATATCATATGAGAAATGTTCATCATTTTATAGAAAGTTTTTGAATTTCGACGCAAGTGATAACAAGTTTCTTACCACTTAATAACTGTTTAAGTAAACTTACGATGTGCTACTTATATATGGAAATATAAGATTGTTCTCCGGCCAATAGTTGTCTTAAATTAACTGGCAATCTGTCCCTCCAGTTTTTTAAGAAGAAATGATAACTGTGGAGCGCTCCTCTTACAGTTCATCTTATTTATTAATAAAAATTATTTTTTGGGGAATATAACAAAATTAAAGTCTGAAGACTCTCATAAAAGGATTTCTACTCACTTTTTCCTTAACTTATATAATATTATTTAGGATAACAATATTACAAATTTTGTATATATATTTAAGTTGTAAAGTCAGTCAGACTAATCTCTTTGAATAAGTTTATATCAATGTATATTATTGTACACTACAAAATATTATCCTTACAATAAATAAACCAATTGAATTAAATTGAAAAGTCTGAAGACTATTCGAGCTCAAAGATTTAATCATCCATGGTAAGTCTGGCATCATCTTTCATCTGCGTGCTCCAGACCAAAAAAGTAAATTAGAGACTACTGGCCCCACTGTGCATAATTATCTATTGAATGTTAAATGAAGCGTTTGCCACATGGACTTTATTACTTTTATACAAAACAGCGGCGTCTACGACAGAGCATGTTTTGCTAAAGTCGCAAAACGCTTTCATCTATTTCGCTTTCAGTCGAATGTCGAGACTCATTTTCGGTTTCAATTCACAACGATGAGGAGGCAAAGTGGCGGACGATGGAGTGGCCTCATGCCGATGCCATTTCAATGTTGCATGCATTGTCATGGACAAACAGTCGACCGACCGGCCAGTCAGCGATGACGAGACCAATGCCGACAAGGATATGCGTACGAACATGCTTATGTTTCATTAAGTTGGCTTTGTTGGAAAATAATTTTTAATTAAATTTAATGTTGGAAAATATGAATAATTATTAATTGCTCTGCACCACGTAGCAGTCATTCGCCCACTTATGCATCCCTACAACCCGCTCGTCCTCCACACAAACACACACATAATCATACAGGCCATTCAAGCGCCTGTCAGTCAAGTCACACATACATTCACATGCTAGCAAAGTTCGTCCTTTCCGTCATTTATGGTTTGAATTTTACAAACTTTTTTTGGTTTTATCAAATTTTGTTCTGCTTTTTTTGCGTGCTCTCTCCTCGCATCCCTTAACTCGATAAGGGGAAAGTCAAAAGTAACATCTATACTTCTATTCCTTTCGACAGGACATCGTGGTTAGAGAGAGAGAGAGAGAGAGAGAGAGAGAGAGAGTAACTGTAAAGAGGCTGCTTCTGCTGACGAAGATGGTGATGATGATGAAGATGCCGCACAAAAAAATGGTTGTTTTTCTGTTTCCATCTACGGGGCACAATTAATTGACGAGGTCTATCGCCTAGGGGAGGAAGACGAAGGCATGCCGGTACTGTGCTGCAGATACGTATTGAAGCGCAACCGAAGTGTTGTTTGGAATTTTAATTCGGGATGATGAGGCACAAAGTTTGCCGTAATTTACATAATGAAAGTCTACTTCAAATAATTAATCAGACAAATTGTTGGAAATTAAGAATAAATGTGATTATTATGAAAATTTTGTTTTGCAAAGTGCGGTACGGCTGTTTAGACACTAGGCAGCGGGGGAGCTGGCGCACCCGGGCATCGTACGCGGACGTTCTTCATTCTTGTACACAACAAAGAGTTATTTTATTAACTGTGGATTTTTATTCAATTTCTATTAATTTGCCAAATAGCAATTACGAACGAAATCAAAGGAACCAGCCCCGCCTAATATGCGTACTTCATAATTCAATGAATATCCTCGTAATTCCAAAACAACTTCAGATGTCTGCAACACGTGAAAAAGCGGATTTGATTGGTTGCCCCCAGACGGTAAAGTAAACTCGATAAAATTGTATTACGAGTATTTGGTTTGGTTTCTCTTTGGTGCTAAAATTCTTATAGTGACATTGACCTGGAGAATGTCCAAGGTGTTTTTATCTATGCTTCCGAGGAGAAACGGCTTAAGTGCAATTCTCTTATTAATCAAGAAACTTTTATTAAAGCAAAAAATATAGAGAGGTTCAATTAATTATTTACCACCCTAATAATTGTAGAGCTATCGTTGACAACAATGTAAGTGTTTTTTTTTATTTTAAAATCTGTTAAGGCGTTTTTCTTTAAGGGCGAAGATATAGTGTACAGATTATATAGTAGTACAAATTGTATGTCTAAACATTGTCTGCACACTAAAACCATGCTTATTTTCTACTTAGCTGGAATTTCGATAATATTTGAGAAATGTCCATACGTTGGACAAGCGCGAAACGCTGAAATGGCAAATCAAACTGAATATCTTGACAGCTGTAAGTAATTAATAAATTTGACAGCTTCTAATAAAATTTAATAGTTATAATCTGGTCATTATTTGCATTACATTCCATCATTCGTTAATAACTTTCAATACTTGTTCTCATTATGGCGGTTAAACTTCAAAATGACAATCGTATATTTGACATTTAATTGAATCGTTTATGTTATTCTCTTCTGTCGTAAATATTTACAATGTAAGTCTAAATGATATGAAATTGCAATTATCGCATCTGAATGTGGTGTGTATTTTATTGATGATATTTAAATATTTAATGTGACAAAGAACAATAACAAAATAAATCATATTTGCCCTTCGTTATAGGGCAAAAAACATAGACATTAGGATGTACTGCAGGAATGATGCGTATGGAAAAGGTAATGATGGAAAGCAAAACTTTCTTTAAGCGAGCCACCTCCTACCACAGGTTTATGCCACGAATTCGATCTAATGCCACGAATCTCTTCATATGTGAGTGACGATAATTTCAAGTTTTACTTTCAGCAACGCGTAAAGCCGGGGTCACCAATAGTTAAATAAGAGATAAACTAAAATTTGAAAATATTTGATAAGACAGCAGTGTAAGCCATGGAAATATAAATTTGACTTTAATTGTTATTAGCACATCCACTGCAGGCTTCTAGTGAAGAATTTAGTGAGTCCGTAGAGGGCTAATCGTCGCTGTCATGCTATTTTCATCCAAACGCCATTTTCAACCTTTTGTGTTAGCTATGAATTTTTAGAGTTATCGACCAGTACTTGCGGAACCTTTAATAAGTCTCATTTGGTTTTTCGGACACCATGCTGCTTTTTTGATCCATATCCCCTTTAGTTTTTATTTTTTTGTAAATTCCATATCTAAAAGTATTGCTTTTGGTTAAAAAAACAATATGATTTACATAAAAAACTTTTATGCTATTTAAATAAACGAATATTATTTGTTTTATATTTTTTATTTAATACGAAAATTAAAATAAAATAGAAACCATTAAACATACTCTAGGGATGATCATCGCAGTCACAATTTAAAGACCTCAATGGTTAGCGTTGTATTCTAAATATTATGATATCTCTGGAGTGAATATTTTTTTAAAAACTCCATTGAAAGGACATTCATATGAGATTATATAAAAAGGACTGATATAATCGACATTCCTGCGTAACGTACAGTAGAAGTTCTCGTATAAGCAAGAGCGGTTTTAATTAATGTCTTATAGAGCGACAAAGAGGTATTTTGTATTGCTATTTGAAAACTTGGTTCAACTTCACCGGTGGTGGTTATTAGGCATTCATGAGCTAGATTAGGACTAGATCTTATAGAGCTGAAGAATCACATGATGAACCCATGTTGACCAATTTTTTTAGTAAGTTTCGTCGACATCGGTTAATATTTTCTGTGCTGTAAAGTACTTTTACAACGATAGATGGTTTGAAAGATCAAATCAATTAGTGATTCAGAGTCGATCGGTATATATCTTTTATCGGTTAAGGTGTCGTAAATAGCCACACTAAGTTAAAGTAACTTCCTCGACAGTATCGGATGTTAATATCGAAATATCAATAGAGGTGAAAATTTAATGCCAATAATCTATGTTCTTAATCACTTCACGGCAATGATATCTTAAAATGGCCATTTCCACTTCAGTTAACCCGAATTACTTTTTGAACATATCTTAAATTGTGGGCCACTCTTTTTGAAATGTGAAAAAAATAAAAACTTTCTCTTTAGATGT
The DNA here is from genome assembly GCA_963513945.1 of Hydrotaea diabolus. Taxonomy (NCBI): domain Eukaryota; kingdom Metazoa; phylum Arthropoda; class Insecta; order Diptera; family Muscidae; genus Hydrotaea; species Hydrotaea diabolus. The sequence continues at coordinate 111,248,229 of OY740717.1, forward strand.
TGTAATTAAAATGCTAACCAAGTCCATATATTGTGCAAAAGGTGAGTGCAGATCTAACCATGTTTGTGGACACTGATTTTTGGATGGCATGGGCAGTTTTGAATTCCTTTGGTGAACATGAGCAGTTAAAATACCCTCAAATGCCCCATTGTGGTCCAGGGTATTATGAATGACCTGATGTGCAAATGAGCCTTGCGGCAGCTTTTACACTAGTAGCAGCTTATAATGCAAGAAGGCCATTTGTCTGAAATAATTTTCAGAATATTAAAACCGTCATCTGGTAAGTTAAATTTAGTCAACATTGCAACAGAGCAAATTTTAGTACATCCATAATGGAAATTAGAAATTAGACACTAGTATCAGCTAAAAATGCCAGAAAGACGTTTGTTTAAATAATATTTTTGTCTAAAATTGTTTCAGAGCGAATCTTAGTACGTTCATAGAAAGAGTTTTGTCAATGACACTACAACAACATTGAAGATCGCGGACTTAAAATTCCAATTTATCACCACTCACTTGTTTTTTAACTAGCCTGCAGGATGGGGTGTCATTCTGTTTTCAATACCCAATCAGAGACACTTTATCATTGACTATTTTTGATCGCCGTAAAACTCGAACTCACTCTTACAGTGACAATCGCAGATATCCCAGGATTCTTCCGCCTGCACTTCTGCGGAACCCCCAAGTGCAAAAACAAACTGAGGTAGATCCCTTAGTTTTTTCAAAATGATGGGATTGACAATAGGCCTACAGAAAATAATTCTTTTTTTGAATAAACTTATTTTTTCTGTAAATCTCCTTCTTTTGGAATACCCCAAGGCACACTGCACACCGTTAAGGAAACCGTTAAGGAAAACGCACCAAACGCTTCCAAAACTACTTAGATGTTGAATCTATGGACACTTACGGCTATAAATATGGGCTCGAAATTAGTTATGTTTTGTTACCGTTCAAGAAATTCATGTGATTTTAGTATCTTCCGGAAATCAGGTCTCGGGCGCATGTATTTAGGGACGCAACAAAACCCATATTGCCAATACATACTACCCTACGGGAAATTCGGCCTGTACAGAACCAGTCACACAGATGTTATAGATCACAGGACTGATCAAAAAGTACAGGTACCGAACGTGTCATTGAATGCATCATAGAATACCCACCAAAAGAACCCATCCTATCCATTCCATCACATCTGTTTGATTTAACGATTAGTGTGATTGTTTGAAAATTTTGATCTGAATGTAAATTTTCATACAAATTTGAATATATTTCTGAACAAAATCCGCTCTAAATTTCAAATAATATATTTGTTAACAATGTGTTATAAGCCAAACATAACACAAGAACATAGCAACTCTATGACTACTAATAAACTGCTGACGGTGCTACGCGTGCAATGCAACTTCGTCTTAACCCCAAAAAACGAATCCCCTTTCCAGATATTGGGATAGCCAAAATTTGAGCCCGATTAAAGGACGTTAACACGTGCCGCTCGTCGCTCAAAATTGAAAAAAACGAATTTTTTGGCCAAAAAGTTGACGTATTGAGCCATAACTCGAGAACGGTAAATAATAAAAACACGCACGATATCACAAAAGATAGCTTATTTTGTTCTTCAAAATTTATGTTATGAACAAAATTGTTGTAACTCTGAGTCAAACCGAGTTACGGCAGCCTTTAGCTCCGAAAACGTGACCTGGTGCCACCAGGAGCATACTTCATATATTATATTATTATGTGATAAATTATTAATTTTAATTAATTTATTTAATTTTTATTTTATTTTTATTTTTAATTAATTTATTTAATTTTTATTTTATTTTTATTTAAATATATAGAAATCAATTTACCTAGACTCTGAAATGGCATCCACATCAGGTGTACAAAGCCGGACCAAGGATAAAATATTTCTTGTTGGCTTTCCCATTCACCAGATCACAGGTTGTAAACTACCCTCAAATCGACAAGTTTTGTGTGCTTTCTTTTATAATTTACGTACTGTAAAATTAACTGAGAGATTTTAATGAACAATGGGAGTGTATTGCCACTGTGGTAAATTCTCATGGACCCCCAATTAGATCTGGTGCTGGATGGAAAAAATTGATTACTTAGGAAATTATGACTTCAAATATGTCTCTTACTTCTCATCGGGCAAATTAAAAATGGAAGATTTCTGTCTAAGCAGTCTTCTTTCCAATATTAATTTTTTTTTTGTTTTCTTCGTCACTCGATGAGTCCGAATCGGATAGAAAAAACATTTTTATTTAAACTTTTTTTTACAAACAAACTTTTTCCCACAAAAATAGCACATAACTTACATATATTTCATCAAAAACAAGAAATAAAATGAATCAGCTGACTCTAACATTAGATATGTGTGCTGTATGTTATTGACATTTTCGATAAACAGGCAACGGCGTCGTAATACTCTTACAGAATACCAAATTAGCATAGAATTGATGTTGTCTTCGATTTGAGTTGCTGTTGCCTTGAAATTGCCGTTGATATTGCCAGCGCCAAATAGAATAAGGATGAATACATTGAAGGCAACACTAAAATGGCCGACGCCAAAATCAAAGCCAATTGAAAACAACGGCGTCGCCAATTTTTCTTACAGCATACCAAACTTAATTTAACAGTCATCGAAATACGGCAATATTGCCAACGGGAATACGAAATTGAAACAAAATACAAAAAACGACGTCGTCTTCTGTTGACTACGCCAAATGGAATAAGGGCGAATAGTTTATTTTAGACGGAGAGTGGTTAAAATTAGTACTGTTTGTTGGGACGCAATAAATACCTCAAAACAGGATATTACGGCCCTGTCTCATAGTCAACAAGGGCGGTTAATAGTCAACATGGACATATGGGTAAATTTTGCTACTAATCCAAATATAAAGTAATTTTGACTGAGTTAAAGACGGGCGCATAGATCGCTTTATAGAATAGTGACGGTAGAAAAAACATACTTATAGTTCAGAACTTAGCAATTTTACCTATAAGTAGTAACCTCCGACCACCAATTCGAAAATCTTTAATACGCTGCAATTTCTCCCCCTTGCATTTTCGGGCATAGTCGTAGATGGACATATTTTCATGCAATGAGCCAAGGAATACGCTGATGAAATTTATCCAGTCGTGAATGAATCGCCCATTATAATTTACGACGATTGTATAAATACTTTCGATTAGATGACAATTGAAATTCTGCAAAAGCGCAGTCAGATATAGCTCCATTATATATAGATGTATCGTAGAATATGATTTTTTAGTTTACTTGTATTAGACTTAATCCAATGAGCGAAATAATTAATGTCAATATTAAGATTTATGTTTATAATTTATTCATACATGTTTGTGTTCACAAATGTTACAAACGTGCGATTGAATTGTAGAAAACACATTTATGGGTTTTTATTTATTTAATTTTATATTTATTTTTAATGTATTTTTAATAGCTATACATTCATTAAAAAAGATTTCCTTTTTTAAAATTACGTTCTTAGATATGAGCGTAACAATGGGCTTTATAACATATCACGATATTAAAGTGAGTTTTATATTTTTTTTGGTGATAATATTTCAAAATTTTGAGAAGTGTGAGGATCTTAATCTTAGTATTAAGTAAGACAAGTAGAAACTGCTTAGACAACAATAACACTGTGCGACAGCCACAATCGGTTTGGGATGAAACCACCGGGGAAAGTTATATCGGTCAAAAAAAGGTCATACGTGTCCCAGCGTTTCGTTGGGTCTCATCTAGGAATCGAGATATATCGATTTGAAGTTAGTAAGTATCGTATAGGGGAATTTGTCACGTTTTTGGCTCTTTTGTTTGACATAACTCGTCCGATTTAGCTGAAATAAATTTTAAAAAACCAAGAATTACAATTCCCTTAATCTGTTTATATATTATTTTCCTCTACAAGTAATAGTTTCCAAGTTAAAAATAAGCGCATGAAGAAAAATTTATTTTTTTTTTTTTTATTTTTTTTTAAATACATTTATTTTTTTGCTTAAGTAGGAAAACGGTTTAAGAACAGATTAGAGGAATTGTAATTCTTAATTTTTCTAAATTTGTTTCAGCTAAATCGGACGAGTGGTTCTCGAGTTATGTCAAACAAAAGAGCCGATACTTACTAACTTCAAATCGATATATCTCGATTCCTAGATGAGACCCAGCGAAACGCTGGAACACGTATGACTTTTTTTTTACCAATATAACTTTCCCCGGTGGTTTCATTCCAAACCGATCACTGACCCTTACCATTTGTCGCAGAGTGTAATTTGAGTCTGGCCACGGTAACGACCTTTGTAGATGGTTCTTAGAAAACTTAAGTAGACACACTGTTGATGTTCTCAGGGCGGCATTCTAGCAAGTCTGCATTTTCTTTCAAAGCATCGTAGTCACGACCACACCGGCGCTGCGTAGTTCGCTACAAACCGACCAATCACTTTTTAAGAGGTCAACAAAGTTTTTTTGTCGGCTCCCCAAGTGTTGTCGGCAGGTGACTTGAGGACCTTGCTCCTACTTTTAAGCTGAGGACCTTGTTCATACTTTAAGACCGAGCTTAAGTTCCTGCTAAAGCTCGGGATGTTGATGTCATCGGCCTTCACAGTGAGTGACAACCGCACCCCTGGGGTCCATGCAGTAAATAGTGCTGCATGGAGAGAAGGAATCTCGATTTTTTCATCGCGGCTGACACTCTGTTGAAACCGCTAGTATTGCAAATATATGCGGCAATGACTTGAGAAATATTGGGTCTACATCATTGAGTTTGCTTGTTCTATTGCAACGTTTAAGCTTCATATTTGTAACACAATTTATACTTGTTTTGACAAAAAAATCTACATACGCGTAGCAAAAGGCTCCCGTCGAAAGAATTCCTTTATAATTTTCATTTTTGAGAACACTCTAATATATATCAGTATGTGTCTATGTTAACATATCTATCATTAATTGTAAATGTGTTAATAATATTATTTATACTTTTTTTATTGTAAACAATGACTTTTTTATATTAAATGCACCTATTAATTGTTGTGGGATTTTGAAAATGAATATGTACTTTTCGATTATCTATATTTATTTTTAATATATAATTAACTAAAAATAAACACTCTATGATTCAATTTGGTAAGTTAATAGATGTAATTCAAATTAGCATTCGAATTGCAACGGCTTTAAGATTTCCGCCAAGTTTATAGATTGTGATACAAGACTGTATTTTCCGAAGGGTTGTCAGTGTAGGATATTTAGCACAAGTTTAGGGAAAATTTGGGAATATGCAAACAGAGAAAAAAATAGTTTGAAATCAGTTGGATCTACAATGATTTGGTTGCAAAAGAGGAATTTCGGTTGCAAGCACCAAATGTTTATAATCGTAATGTATATTCATTTCGATATACCATATGATGATGAATATGATTATCGCACAACTTATTAATGAAACGCGAAAAATTTAGTTGTCATAACTTGTGCTTGGGGCAACCGATAGTTTTGCACACATCTTGTTATTGTAACCAATTTTTGGTGATGACCATAACCAAAAACTTATTTTATTACCGACATTAAGCCAAATGATTAACCTAATTTTTCCCAATTGGAAATTTCCACCTACATTGACGTACACACAGAGAACAGATTCGTTGACACAACCAATTATTTCAACTGAATGATTGCCGCTGCGTAAACTATAGAGTTTCCATCAGTACAATGTTGGATGGTGCACTTCACTTGTTAGTAGTTCCATAAAAATATCATCTCGTTTTCTCAATGAAAGAGTGGAACAAATGAAAAGTGATATACTGTGTGTATAAGTATTTACTAAATATTTAAATTTTAAGATTTTGAGTTAATGCCATTTTGTTGAACAAGTGCGTTATATAATTCGTTATTAACTCACCACGTTATATTACACATATTAGACAGTAGGCAAGGAAATAGACTATACGGTTTTATCTTAGAACTTCTACTTACTAGTTTTACGAGTATAACAATAATTTCTTTAGGAAAATTCTAGGTTCCCATGAAGCTAACAAATAAAATTAAAAAAGCTCAGACTAGTGCAATTTTTAAAGTCATATTTGGATTAAATATCCTTTCTTACCTTGAAGTAAGGAATATTTTTTTAAAAAAAAGCCTACAGTTTACCAGAGCAAGATTTGTAACCTACAAATTATGAGAACAATTAAATTTCTTGGTTGCCACTACCACCAGTTGTGACAACTAAATATGATGTCGCATTTCATTGGCATGACCAATCCACTGATTGTGTATAAAATGCTTTGATTACATTTATCATTTAGTGTTCTAGTATACCGAATATTCATAAAGATTGAAATCATTCGGTATTGGCAACGGAAATTCGACTTTAGCAACGGAATTTTTGTAGTTCCAAGTAGTTGCTTTTTCTCTGTGTGTACCATAAGGTCTTTCCAAGTCATAAAGTCTGTATAAAGTCACTTGTATCTTAAGGGAAGCACCGATTTTTGTCGTAAATATTTCTATATGTACTGCTTCACATAAGGGTTATCTGCTTTAAGTTTCTCACCTATACTATCTGCGTTAAACTTAAAACATATGTTATAATACGAGTACAATGATTCATACCCATCTGGGTTTTATTTTACATTATACGGCGCCCTCTTTTGCTGTTGCACTTGATTTTGGTTGACCGGCGGTTTTGTCGATGTGGTGTTTTAATTCGACATTGAATCCTTTATAAAGTCACATTATTTTGGGCAACTAAATAATACTGTAAACTGTCAAAAACTGTGATAATTTAAATATGCTTTTGGAAATTAAATTGATTTCATTACCATCCACTAAAACATCGATAACATATTTATTCATGAATCTCGTTTGAATATGAAAACATTAGACTGGGCTTTAAGAGCTATTAAATCCGAGACATGTCTAAAACCAGTTACGCGAAATCGTTACAGTGGGCCAATAGATTTTAATTTTTGTAGCCACTACAGTGAGGTCCAAATCAACATTTATTTTAAAAAACTCTCAAAACTTAAGAGCGAACTTTCTCTTGATTTCTAGGCTACAATATCAGTCATCCTTTGAACCCAATTTTTCAGGACCTTGGATGGATTTAACGAATAGCATAGAGCTTTGACGGTACTTCACGACTGTACGAAAGAGCGAATATTCCCATAATTTCCGGAATACAATATCAGCCTTTCAGCACAAGCGCGTACTCTGAAACCAATTTTCCAGGACACATCGAAAAAACTTAGCAAATTAAATTTAAAAAATATTTAAAAAATGGTGCAATGAAGAAATTCCTACAATCAGCGCACAAACTCTCTAAACAAATTGTAGTATTGACAAAAAAGTTCGTGTGTCTTTCTTCAGGAATATATTAATTATAATAGTATCACGTATAAAAAGTGTACGTCTGTAATCAAATACTCGTATGCTCGTATTTCCGTAAGCTTCATTCGCATACACAATTTAAATCCTATATCGAGTCAACATCTATTTTCAGCCGAAAAATGGTGGTAGTGGCCGGTCGGCATAATAAACACTTAAATGATACTGAGAAGTCTTGCGACGTCACCTACGTATCGCGTTTACCTAATAGTGATTTGTATGAAAAATGTTTACTGTACTAAGTATTTTCAGCTGCTTTATTAAATTGATATTAAATTTGCATAGCTCCAAAATTTATATTCGTTTGTGCCCCAGACATAAAATCTCCCAATCTCTAACTCACTTTACTAAAAAGCTTTTCTGCTTGAATTTTGGCTACAAAAATTGTAAGTTTAAAATATATTTTAATTTTTTTTTTGTTTAAATGCAATCTATGGAATCTTTATCGTAAAATTGTGCGACACTATAGATTTAAAGTTTATTATAGAATTTTTGAAAAAATGTTCAGTTTTCTCACAAGCATTACCCTACTTAAGGCTATCAAATTTAGGTATAGAACTCTATACTCGGTTGACCCGATTCTGAAATACTAGCATATGAATTTACTCTTGTAAGACAAGTTTAAGTGGTTGTTTAAAAATTCAAAGACCCATGTTTTTAGTACGAACTTTTCAAGATTTAATTTTCAAATTTTTTTTTCAAAATTTTTCATTGAATTTTCAGATAAATTGAAGCTACATGAATATTTTTTTCGTGTTGACTTGGAATGACTAGAAAAGAATTGCTGGCAGCATCGCTTTCCACCGAACCAAGTCAACACAATCAAAATCTCTTCGCACTTTTAAAATGTATACAAATAGTTCTCAATTAAGATGTTTTGCATAACAAACTTTACTTTAAATTTAACGAAAAAATATCCTTATTCTGAAAAATATTACTTAAATATTAAAAAGTTTTTTTTGTAATCAATATAAATTTAATTACAATTTTTAACAACCCAGCAAAATCTTAACTAATATTTTTAAACTTACCTGAAGTCGCGATAAAACCAGTGTGCAGCCTCGAAAATCAATGTCACTTTGCCATTTTGTAAAAAACTTGTCTTCTTTTTTATATAGATACAAGAGGTCTTGAGCTGGTTAGTCCCCGTCCAATGTGTAAAATCAACAGACCGAAAGAAAAGAAATGAGCTTTACTAATTTCTAACTTAAAAATTTCAGAATGTAATCTGTTGGCCGAAATGACTGATAACACGCGTACCGAACTGGCGCAAAACACCATTGTTGAGTGGAATGTGTGTCATGTCGCGTCATCTAGCAAAGTCCATGTCTTTAATCTGCGGCCACATACAATTTGTATCATACGCGCTCCTTTATAGCGCTCCTTAATCGAAATAACGTTTCCAGCAGCATTTTCAAATAAATAGCAAGTCAAAAAATTTAAAGTCGGGCGTGACCGACAATAAAATGCCCTTACACCACTCTGCTCTTCAAAGGATCAAGTACATCAATATGCAGCTTGAGCAAAGAACGTTGCTCATAACGTACCATGTCCAATTTGAGCGTGATCGGACATAATTTGTAACTTTGAAGGCTGTAGGACTTTAAATCGGAAGGGACCTTTTGTGTGGGGGCTATTCAAAGGCATGTACCAATATGGACATGGGTGTTGGTCGCTCAAACGCTCATGAGAAATTTGGTAGATGGCGGATGTAAAATGTGACATTTAAAGGTGCAGATTCTAAAATCGGGAATAGCCTCTGTGTGGGAGTTATACAAAACAATGGACGTTTATATTTTTGATTACAGTTATTAAATGTTCACTTGTGACGCACTAGCAAAATTTGGGCGTGATCGGGGGTAATTTGTGGCTTCTAGAGCTGCAAGACCTCAAATCGCACCTTTGTGTAGGAACTATCCGAAAATATGCACCGACATGGTCAAATATTCACCAGAGATGGGTGTTGGCCTCGCGTAATGCTCGTTGTGAAATCGGATATAATGAGCGGCTATTAGAGGTCTAGGTTGTAATATCGCAAAAACCTATGTCTAATACTATCAAAATTGAATGTGCAGCAATTTAAATAGGTTTCGTCCTTGGCCCAAATTTGAAGATTGTACCAAATTCCATCGAAATCGGTTTATTATTGCGAGTACTTTGATTACAACGATAGATTGACGGACGGATATCGCTCTAAAGAATCAGATAGTGATTCTGATTCGATCGGTATACTTAACATTTAAAGCGTTGCAAACATCAGCACCAAGTCATAATACCCTTTACCACAGTGTGATGTAGAGTATATTGAGCAGGTGATGCCACCACTCCAAAATTCGTCACAACCTGTCATTATCTAGGGATGCATGGGCTATCATGCATACATAGATGCGGCAATTTGCCTTGTTTAAATAGCCACCAATATAAAAATGACGTCATTTTATTTGTTAGAGGCGGATCCAAGACAGACAAACTCGTCGACCAACTCAAAATTGCAACTGTCCTCCGTTACTAGCAAAGGGAACAGTCACTGATCGTACAGTCCTCCCAATTATGTCTATATCTGCGTATTCTGCATCCTCCCAATGTTCTCTATAACTTCGTGGTTTACAATTCTTCTCACTATAAACGTATATTATATTTAAGTTTCATATTAACTTTTTTTGTTAATGCAGTTTCTGCAAGCAGAATTTTTTTTTGATATTTTGTATACAAAATTTTCGCAAAACCTTTTTTCAATCATCCCACACGTAATAACTTGATAATTTCGGCCCTGATTACTATAAAATTTGCCTAAGCCACATACATGACAACTTATTCGAAATTTAACAGCTACAGCGAGTTTAAATCGCTGCTAATCTAATGTAACACCACAAACAATATTTTCGGTCTCATTTTTGCCAAAAGCAATATAAACAATTCATTTAAAATATTTGCGACACGCACACATACACACTGCCCTTATGAAATGTGCAATCATAGCGTAGTTGTTGTGATTTCTGTTGTAATGACTGCATTTATTGCAATCCAGGCAAAACTTTTATTTATTTGCCATTAATTAATAAATGGGCATGGATAAATCTCATTTCAGGACGAAGCGCAAAAATGCATGATTTAAATTAATCGTAGATAGATTTCAAATTAAATGACAATTTAAAAAATTAATACAAATGTCAGGAAATTGTTAAATCATTGATGGCTGTAGACAAATGATGTCATCTTAAAGTCATCACTCTTTTCCATTATTAGACGTTTTTGAATTAAGTTTCAGGACATAGAGGTCCACAAGTCCTGATTTTAATCAGTTTGCACTCGAATTCATTTAAAAGGTTGAAATCTTCTAACACTTCCCATATTTAAATACACAGTTCGTTTTGTTGTCAAACACTCACATTTCTTTAAACGTCTTGAAGATCTACCGATATTAAGCCAGTATTCGATTTTTGCAATCCAATTAAACATTTCTAGCCATGCAATCAATGGCATATTTACTCATACGAGTATTCTCCCATTGTACAGGGTGTTTGTACTTTTATTGCATATGATGCGTAACAACAACATTGTTCTAAAAACGTATTGAAATTAATGAAAATTAGAATCAAGCAGTATGATTGCCGTTATCATATTAAAGTTTACATAAAACCCAAAAACAATACTTTTGTCGCACCAACATATTTTAACTTATAGTATTGGTACAACCATATGTTCAATTTAAAATTTGGAAGTTAAACTAATTTTATATTTCAAAAATATAAATATTGCAGCAATCATACTATAGTCAATATAAAATTCAAAAAACAATACTAAGGTTGAAAGAAACATACTTTTATTATAGAGAACATATTGACCATAGCCATATCGCTTCTCTACTTGTGCCCCCTGCACTTGCACACTGACACTTGTTTTGTGGTTGGCGTCATGATGAAGAAACTCGAAATTTATTTCGCCAACAATTTTCTCGCTTTGATCTCCCACTTCCATAGGCCTGATGTTCTAGCTCTGTGTGAGACTCAGTTGCGTAAATATTCTGATTCTGTATTCTGACGGTATTTCCATGTTTTTGGGTCGATAAAATTCCGTTCATCAATTCATTATTCTTGACCTTTTCTTAACTTCTCACCCTGAAAAGTACGAAGTAAATGTCCTTGAAAATTTCGCTTATTAAAACGACAACATTATTTCACCATTTATTATATTCCGCTCTTCGTTTCACTTCGATACTAGCCCCAAAGCGGAAATGTTTTATCTACGAAGAGGCACGATGGGCTGAGCTCAACCAATTTTTCCAGCATTTAAATTGGAAACTCTGCTTTCTTGTAACGACATAAATGCTTCGGCTAAAATGGTACAATATATAATAAATAATAATAAAAAATTTCTTTATTCCAAACAAAATTAAGTAGGGTAAGCAAGCCAAAAAAGTTGGGGTGCAGGGGTGCTGTCAGATCTGAAGAGGAGCCGTTTAGAAATTGGAGTGTAAACTTAAACTCAAATAAAGTACTTTACTGCTGCGCAAGCAGGCAAGAATATCGTGTGCTGGAGTGCTAAGGCGTGCAAAATTTGTACGAACAAGGTCAACGTACAAAGGGTCTTACTAGGGTTGCTAAATAAATTTCTGGCCTAGGCAACACTAAGTGTTGCCTGGCGCCATCTGACATTTCCATTGGAAGGTTTGACATTTTTTAGCATTAACGTACTCAGAACGTTTTGACGTACGACCATCATTTGTGTTGTTTACAGTGACTTGCAAAAATCAATTTGGCAAACAAATGGAATTAACATTTTCGTGCGATCATTTTTCACAACTTTCGACGTGGCTTATCACGACAAGAGTGCATCGATTAACTTAAATCTTTGTATGGCGATGAAGCACCATCCTATAGCACTGGTTTAATGAATTCAATTGTGGTCGACGCCGATCAAAGACGAAGGTCGTCCAAAAACGGCAGTTGTGCCAAAGAACATTGATGCCGTGCGTGAACTGATAATGCCAGATCGTCATGTGACATACCGTGAGATAGAGGCATCCTTGGGCATTTCTTCCACCAGCATACATTCGATATTGCATAATAACCTGGCCGTAAAAAAGTTTCTTCTCGTTGGATCCCGCAAAATTTGACAATCGCTCAAAAAAGGCTCGTGTCGATAGGGGCAAAGAAATTTTGAAAAAAATAAGATCTCGGTGCTTCAAAAAACGTTTAAAAGATCGTCACAGGTAACGAATCATGGATCTAAAAAAAAAAACCTGAAACAAAACAGCGATCGACCTGTGGGTCTTCGAAGACGAGGAGCCAAATCCAACGAAAGTTGTTCGTGGAAGAAGCACTTTAAAGCAAATGGTCTCCTGTTTCTTCGGCAAAACTGGTCATGTGGCGACTGTTCCGCTTGAGCAACGTAGGTCGGTCAATTCTGAGTGGTACACCACAATTTGTTTGCCTAAAGTCTTCGGGGAAATTCGAAAAACGAACAAGAGAAGACGAATCATTGTGCACCATGACAATGCAAGCTCTCACACATCGGCTGACACCAGCGCCTTTTTGACCGGCCAAAACGTCGAATTGATGGGTAATCTGCGCTGACTTGGCACCCAATGACTTTATTTTATTCCCTAGCATCAATAAAAAAAATGCGTGGTCAACGTTTTTCATCGCCCGAAGCAGCTGTTGAAGCGTTCAAAAACCATGTTTTGGAGGTGTTTCAATCGGAGTAGGAAAAGTGCTTTGACAATTGGTTTGAGCGCATGCAAAAGTGTTTAAATCATACTGGAGAATACTTTAAAAAACAATTAGACCGTTTCTGATAATAAATTTGCTCCAATTGTGATTTTCACTGCGCTCTCCAAGGTAATGGGGAACATTGTGAGCCACAATCTAGTGAGATACTTAGAGACCAATGACCTGCTGAGTGAAAGACAGTATGGTTTTCCGTAGAACCTGATGGCAGTCACTGGGTTGTAAAAGTCAATTATCGATTAGTCGACTAATCGACTCTATATTGCATAAATTGAAAAAGTCGTGATGGAATTTTGCGTCCGATTTTAATAGAACAATTGACTTTAGTGTTCGAATTTTCTACCGGTTGTACAAATATGTTAACCCTGCACCGTTCTGTGCAACAGGGCATTATAAGTTAGTTTCATGACACATATTTGAGCTAGAATCACCTTTAAGTGTACTTATCGACCGATTCGTCTATCTTTTCGTCCGTTCGTTTGCTGTCGATCTAAAGCTTGTGATAAAATTGCAGGTCTTAGAACCACTAGCTGATTTGACTTAACGATGTCTGTCTGTTCGATTGTCCGTCCGTTTGCTGCGGATATAAAGCTTGTAATCAAACTACAGGTCGCAATGGTCGTTCATGAACGTACCGCATAGACAAAAAGGGCTATTAATACATTTTGCTACGAATCCAAACATAGCCTAATTTTTAAGTTCTGCATGTGGTTAGGGACGGACGCATGGACCAAAGAGCCCTAAAACACGCACCATTTGTTTGCGATTTAGTTGCGAAGGGCCGGTGGACGGTATACAAGGTTGGGTCTGGCCGAACTTGAAGACGTTCAAACTTGTTGTTTAAATTTTTAGTATACGTAAAAATGAATTGTTTATGTACTCGTACTTATATATATCGTATATGATGTATACTTATACATACATATATGTGACAGCGCATAGAGAAGGGTAAAAGAATCAATTTTCATTTTTTGTAAGTGGACAACATTTGAGCATCGAATGAGACTGATCCCATGCGCGTTTTATGAAAGTGATGGTACACCAAAGATACACGTATCTAAATCTTTAAAATGGCTCTCCTGAATAAAACTGGTTTCTACCCTTAGCTCCCTTTCTATTTTGCGCGTCACATATTTATAAATTTCAGAAATTAAAATAAGGCATAACGTCGTCAAGTAAGGCATGTTAGTACCTTATATATATCAGCCCTTACTTTGACACTAAAGAGCAACAACTTTCCGTTTTAGAATCCCATCGGCCCATGCATTCGAGCCTAATCTCAGCCAAATCTTTACAATAAAAAATATTTATTTTGGCAGCAATTTTTGTCTTTATTTAAATGCGCATTAACTATGTGCTTTTTTAGGTAGAACACAACAATTAATGATTCGCACTTTAGTTTTAGTCCTTTTCCCCCTTAGCCGATTTCACCTATTTACAATCACAAAGAGCTTCTGACGTTTAGTCGTTAGATGGTAAAAAATTTGGTTTGTGTTACTAAAATTTCATGAAGGAAAAGTCTAAAAAAAAGTCGATTAGTCAACTTTTTTGCTCAAAATAGTGGAAAAGTCGAATTTTAATAAAAGAAATATGTCACTCCGTCTGATCTTTTCAATATTTATACAACTAGCATCAGGCCGAAGATGTAATAAATTCCCATATATAGGGTGATACATCTAGAGGAATTTTTGCAGAACAAAAAAATATAAAAATTCAAATTTAGTGTGGAATCTTTATTGGTAATTTGAAAGGACATTTTATGGCATTTATTTTTGAAAATAATTTCCTTAAAATGTTGGCAACTGTATTAAGAAAATGAGCGTTCGGTGAGAAACGGGAATATCCGCTGTTTGCGACCAAAATTTTGTTGAGTGATGAGGTCCATTTCTGGCTCAACGACAAAGTGAATCAACAAAATTGCCTCACTATCGCGCCATGATATTGGCCTTTATGCTACCTGAAATTGAAGCCCGTAATCTTGACGACACTTGGTTTCAACAGGACGTTGCCACATGCCATACAGCTGCTCAAACAATAGATCCATTGAGAGCTCATATAAAAAAACAGCTAATTTCACGTTTTGGACAGTTGAGTTGGCCGCATAGGTCGAGTGATATCACACCTTTAGACATTTTTCTTTGGGGTTACGTAAAGTCCAAAGTCTATGCTGACAAACCAGCTACGATTCAGGTTTTGGAAGCCTACATTACTTATGTCATTAAAGCCATGCCGGTCGAAATACTCGAACGAGTCATTCAAAATTGGACCCTCAGAATGGAAACCCTCAGGCGTAAGGGCGGTTCAAAAGTTCTTAGCCTATCAATGAAAGAGAAAAGTTAGTTTTTCAAAAATATTTTTAGTTTTCAATATAATCTCCTGAAACTTCAATACACTTAGTCCAACGCTTATCTAGCAATTCTATCCCTTGATTAAAATAGTTTTCCTCAAGGTCTTTAAAATAGTGGTTTACAACTGTAATTGCATCTTTATTTGAGGTAAAACGCTTGCCAGCAAGGATTTTTTTAGATTTGGGAACAGGTAAAAGTCACTGGGAGCTAAATCAGGAGAATAAGGTGGGTGGTCAAGCAACTCGTACTTTAATTCGTTGATTTTAGACATTGTTAAAACACTCTTGTGCGCTGGTGCGTTGTCTTGATGAAAAATTATTTTTTTGTGTTGTAAGCCAGGACGTTTGTCTCGAATTTGTACATTTAATTGATCTAAAAGGTTGCAATAGTACTCTGAATTTATTGTTTTACCCTTTTGCAGATAGTCAATCAATAAAATACCTTTGAAGCCCCAAAAAACCGTTGCCATAACCTTACCAGCCGATTGAATTGTTTTTGTCTTCTTTGGGGCACTTCCTCTAGCTTCAGTCCATTGTTTGGATTGTTCTTTAGTCTCTGGAGTATAGTGGTGGATCCATGTCTCATCAACAGTTATGAAACGACGCTTAAAATCCATTTTATTTCGCTGAAAACGACCCAAACAAGCTTGAGAAATGTTCATTCTTATGCGTTTTTGGTCGTCTGTTAACAAGTGCGGCACCCGTCTTGCAGAAAGCTTTTTCATCTGTAATTCTTCATGCAAAATTAAATGGACTCGATCATTTGAGATGCCCTTGATATTAGCTATTTCACGCACTTCTATTCGTCGATCATTTAATACCATATGATGCACTTTGGCTACAATTTCTGTTGTTGTTGCAGTTTTTGGACGTCCACTACGTGGTTCATCTTCAATGCTTGTACGACCACGTTTAAATTCAGCAACCCAATTTTTTACTGTTGCATATGAAGGAGCACTTTCACCTAACACATTCACCATATCATTATGAATTTCTTGTCCCGATAAACCTTTTTTATGTAAATATTTAATGAAACCACGCATTTCTAATTTTTCCATTGTAAAAAAATCGCGGATGAGTCTTTTGTGAACACCTGTTTCTATATGAAGGAGTTGCCAGATCGAAACAAAATTTAACATGTGTTCATAGCAAAGATGGAAGTTTCCAAAACACTTAACTTTTTTTTACCGCGCTTTTTGTTTATACCGCGCTTTTTGTGCTAGGCTAAGATGTTTCCGAACCGCCCGTACTTGCGGCCAACATTTGAAGGAAATTATATTCAAAAAATAAATGCCATAAAATGTAACACGCTTCTCCAAAATCATCGTTGGAACTACTTGATCTTGTTCTAAGGAGAGTGATGGTGCTGCTAGGTGACAGTATGTGGACAGTATAGAACTCTGTTGTCTCCCTCTAGCATGGTAAGAATGTGGGTTGCTTGTTCTATCGTTACTTCCGTGGTGTGAATTCAACAGACATTTGTAATCTTATTCCTAAAGTGAGGATGCTCGGCAGGGATACAGGACTTTCAGGAATTCACACCCATTTGTTATCGATATTTAACTTACTGGTGCCAAATCTCACCAAGATTAGATGTAATGTGTGAATTTAAGATCTAAAAACATAAAATCGGATAATACACGAGTATTATCTTAATCTAAACTGATGTTTTTAATTTCCATTTCTTGGGTCCTTGGCCGAAATAGTGTCATTTGCCAAGTTTCATACAGGTTTGATGTAAAATGTAGCTTTAAGAACTAAAACCTTGAACATCGGATATGCCATATCTAAATCTGAATCATTTTTAACAGCGTCCGTCCTTGGTCCAATAACACTACTTTTGCCAAATTTCACAAAGACCGGACAAGTATTGCGACCTGTAGTTCGATTACAAGCTTTACACGGACGGAAAGACGGGCATCGGAAAATGGAATCATAATATTGGGTCTAGCCCAATATTTTTTATAGTTACAAATATCTACGATACCATTAAACTAACTAATAATGTATGTTAACTGCTAGTTTAAGATAGGAAGCAGACGGATCAGCAAGTGATTATGAATCGGTCAGTACATTACACCTGACAAAATTGCATCAAATTTTGGGTCATGCTTTTAAATAAATATATGGTCTGCACCTCATTTCACACATCTTATAATAACCAAGGAGTATTGTAACGCAGTTCATGGTGTAGGTCAAGAGCACCGCCAGAACCTTACCAAGTTTTTAGAAGGAAGTTTCACGTTTTTTCTATTTACCAAGAAGTGGTACCAGGCGTTTCCGCTTATCCCGCTATGTTCCTTCTAGCATCAATAGATTTCTTTCAAATGTATCCACTAAGCAGAGAGCCATTCAATTCATGGTTATAAATTAAACAAATTCAATCACAATCAATTGCAATTGCAATTCAATGTTCAATTTCATAATTAATAAAGTTGATGCACTTTTGGAACAAAGTACTACCACCACATCCGGTCTGAAGTGGAGAACAATCAGAGGCGAAACAACAGCAACGTAGACATAAAGAATAAGTCAAATGGAAAGTGAAATAAATCAAAGGCGAACGGATATAAAGCAAATGGAATGGATTGTAAAGTATGTAGCTCGGCGTCCTGGGAGTCGGTATGAGTCAGCCAGTGTTTGAGGGTAAGTTTCTAGCCTTTTTTTCATTATAAATCGACCTGCGAGGAAACTGAAATAAAGAAAATATATCGAAAGATATCAAATTACAGTGAAATTACAAACGACCCGACCATAACAACAATGTTGCAACATTTGTAACGCGTGCCACGGCCACCACCGCCGCTACCACGAGAACAACGATTAATGCTTGAACTCCAGCTGATGCTGCACTGGCGATTTTGGAATTCTATGAGCTTATAGTGGTGGGTTGGATGTGTGGGTGTTCAGGATATATGCCACCTGAATAGCTACGTTTATAGAAGTGGGACTGATTGGAAGCAATCGCCGATCACTTGGCTTATTGGAACAATCTTAATTCATTTCGTCATTTTTGTTTTCGCTACATTCTCATTTTCTCGTTCGCTGTAGTAGGATTTGAGTTGCATAAGCAGATGAATGTATACAAGTATCCAACATTGTTGTTGCTATTGTGAGACTACCATCTATCACCATCAGTATCCTCATCATTATCATCACCGCCATCAGCCACGTCATAAGTGGCAACATCAGTAGTGGTGGTAGCGGCAGCAGCTGCATTTCAAATGAATTCTATTCATTTCGGTTGCACATCACTCCGCCAAAAAGTGCACTTACACGCTGCGAGAGATAAACTTGTCCAACCCGTTGGTACTATTCGCCAACACCGACACACACACAACTATCCAGCATTCAATTGGACGTAGATTGCCACCCTCGTTGGCAGCTACGAGTACCACGAATGTACACACAGCTCATACAAACATGGGATGGGATTCCAGCGACCGATGTCATCATCTATCAAAATGATTCTTAAATCCTTTTGCCATTCCGATAACTTTTTGTTTGTTTTGAGCGAACGAATGATGCGGCTTAGCGATATCCTCGAACAGTGGATGCTACCCAGTAGCGACAAACAGTGGAACTCTACCAATTTCCGTACAGCGTATTACCGCTTTACCTCACAGAATGCGCTCTTACCTACACATGGGGGAAATATTTGCAAATCGGTTCCAACGATACATATTCCGTTGAACATGTTGGTGCCAATCATTGATGGTGGTGACTGATAATTTCTATATATTGTAGTGGAAATAGAAATTAATAACTCCAAGCAAAGTATACTTATAGAAGCAATTAATCCAATTATTGAAAAAGAGTAACGAACCAATTAAAATAAAATGACCATATTTGACCAATAAAAGTTAGACCAATTAAACAGGGATTAAAGGGAACAGAAACGCTACAAGGTGGTGCAACAATTGGTGCATCGCAGAAATTTCGAAAGGTTAAAAGAGAGGAGAAATGGCTATTCCGACAAATGAAAGGAGAATTTAAATTGCGTGTGTCGGGGGGAGACGGAGCTTCTACTTCTATAAAGCCGATGATTCCCGACAATCTTTAAAAATATTAAACATCGGACTGAGGAACAGGTTAATGGCATGACCACTTGTAGAGATAACTAGTATTAATCGGGCGTGGCTGACTATATTATACCTTGCTTTTAGATGCACAAAAGCCAATTGAAAGCGGGGTTTTGGATTCCTTGGATCGGCTCTAAATTTAGAATTAATGCTGTATGAGATTGTGAGAAAATTGTATTACTTTTTGGTACCCATACGTGTCACTTAAATTTAGTTCAAGTGCCAAAATAATTTTATATTTGGCTTCGTAGGAACCCAAACCATTTGTAAAGGGGTTGTGTAAAAAAATGGGCCTTTATGTTCCGATAAAATAATACCCAGTACCACAGTGTCTTGTAGGTTATAACAAGTAAAATAATTAAAGTCGAGTGTCGCCGACTATGAGATACCCTACACTATTCTGCTATTCAAAGGGGTTAAGCATCTCAGTCTACAGGTAGGTCACAATATATGGAAGCTAATTATGTGAAGCTCATAACGTACCATACAAAATTTGAGCGGGGTGGGGTACAATTTGTGGCTACTAAAGCTTCTTCAAATTGGAAAGGACATGGATGTTGGTCGCTTGTAACGCTCCCTGCTAAATTCGATAGGAACCACATGAAAAATATGTCTCCTAAGGCTGCAGTTTATAAAATCTGGAAGGAATTTTAGAAGTGATCTGTTGTAACTTGTGGCTTCTAGAGATGCAGGACCTCAAATCGGGAGAGACCTATTCGTAAACTTGGACCTATATGGTATAATTTTTATCATAGATATGAATGGATCTCTCGTAATACTCTGTGCAAATTTCGTTCGGAGTCGTGTGTTATATGTGGCTTTTAGAGCTACAGGTTCCGAATTCGGGAAGGACCTTTTGTTGGGGCTATACGAAAATATGGACCTATATCCAGCTTCACCAACGTTAATTAATGGTGGTGCGTATCGTACTACTTGAAGTTTGGCGTGATCGGTTGTTATTTGTGGCTTCTAGAGCTACTAAACCTCAAATTGGAATGGACCTTAATGTGGCACTTATTCCAACACTTGGAACAACATTTCACCATAGATATGTGTTGGTCACTCGAAATGCTCTGTGGGAAATTTGGCGAAATCCGATGTAGTATGTAGCTTTAAGTTCTGTACGATCTAAAACCGATGTGGACCGATGTCAATAGAGTTCGTCATTGAAGAATGTACCAAGTTTTATCGAGATCAGTGCATAATTACGACCTGTACATTGATTACAGCGATAGATGACAGACGAACGGACTATCTGAATGGAATCAGATAGTTATTCTTAGTCGATCGGTATACTTCGCATAGGGCCTATCTCCAATACTTTTAGGTGTTGCAAACATCAGCTCTAATGATAGAGATATTCCTGCCACATACTAAAGGCCCCAGTATCTTTGCATGGGTGATCCGAATAAGAGTGTCTAACGCCGAGACCGAGATCCGATATTCTGGGTTTTAAATCCAAACCTGACAGTCGGTTTCTTAAAAATAGCTAAAACCCGGCATGTTGGTTAACCGGTTTTTTGCTTTTGGGTTTTCGGTTTTTGCAATGAAGCAATGAAAATTTAAAATTTGCAAGTGCGAAATACGTGACTACCAAAAATATTTTAGAAAGTCCAACCTTTAAGTGTACCGATCGACTCACAAGTTGAATCGATTAAACATTACCTGTCCGACCATCCGTCTGATGTCTACCTAAAGGTTGTTTTAAAACTACAGGTTGCAATTGTTTTCCGATCTTAATGAAATTTGGCAAAAATAAGTTTTTTGTGCTTCTGACATTAAAAAATTGGTAGTGTTCAGTGGGGAACGCTATGGAGCCGTGATTAATGACTTTTTCCTGTCTGAATTGGAGGATGTTGATGTGAACGACCTTTGGTTCCAACAAGACGGCGCTACATGCCATACAGCCAACGAAATAATCAATTTATTGAAGGGAACTTTTGATGAGGCCTCAAAGATCGTGCAGTTTTATACCGCTGTACTATTTGTGAGGATATGTACATTTGCCTGTCTACGCAGTTAAGGTCGACACGATTGACGGCTTGGAAGAGAATATTCGGCGCGTTATTTCTGATATACGGCCCGAAATGCTACAAAAATGTGGTCGAAAATTGTGGTCTGTTGGAATTTATTCAAACCAGCCGCGTTGGCCACTTTCCGAAAATAATTTTTCAAACATAATGGCAAACTCTTAATTTTTAATAAAGCTTAATTCTTTCCAATAACTTTAAATTATATGCGTTTTATTTCTTCTTGAAAACCTCACGTCAGAAAAAATACCCTTTATATAAAACAGCAACTTGATACTAGTTGTACATCAGTTTGATGAAAATGTACATTCATTTGAGACCATGTTTCTTTCGAACACTCCATACGAGTACAACAGAAAACTAAAATTATTCAAAAATTAGTCGAAAAGAATATTAGGTGTTAGCAGGGATGACTACCCAGCTGGAAAGTTCTCATAGGAAGACCATCTGGAAGGCCTCTTTTTAGAATCAATACATATTCGCTTATGCCTTTCAAAATTTGACATTTCAGTAAGCCTTCTTTGCAAATGAAAATTAATCCCCTACACACTCTCATGTAACTTCTCTAAGAAGGCCTTATAATGAATCCTGTACTCATTTACTCATTTCATATTTTCAATGAGAGAGATTCAATAAGCTTCCTTCTTGTGAATGGCACGCTGCCATGCCGGGTAACTAAGGGCGGATGATGTTCGCCACAATTAGAAAGGGACGTAATCTTTAAAATGGCTCTCCTGAACAAAACTGGTTTTTAACCTTAGGTCCCTTTCTATTTTTCGCGTCACACACACATATATATATATATATATATATATATATATATATATATATATATATATATATATATATATATATATATATATATATATATATATATATATATATATATATATATATATATATATATATATATATATGTATATATATATATATATATATATATATATATATATATATATATATATATATATATATATATATATATATATATATATATATATATATATATATATATATATATATATATATATATATATATATATATATATATATATATATATATATATATATATATATATATATATATATATATATATATATATATGTATGTGTGTGACGCGAAAAATAGAAAGGGACCTAAAGTTAAAAACCAGTTTTGTTCAGGAGAGCCATTTTAAAGATTACGTCCCTTTCTAATTGCGCTTAGAATCGTCGACTTCACTTTCGTAAAACGCGCATATCTCTGGGAGGGAACACTTTTGGGGCATGGGATCGGTCTCATTCGATGCTCAGATGTTGTCCACATCAAAAAAAAAGAAAAACACCGACTAATAGTACACAGCTTAACCATTATCTGCCCACAAAACATTTTTTGAGTATTGGTTTAGCAAATCACTCAAAAAGCGTACTTGTTGCCGAGGTAGCTTTAGTTTAAAGGGAATTGTTTCCCACATGAAACGACCATAAGACACATGGACGGATGGACATGGCTAGCCGTAGAATTTTATGACGATCAATATACTTTATCTACTTTATGGGGTCTTTAAATTAATATTTCGCCGTGTTGCAAACGTAAAGACAAATTTAATGTATCATCCACTCTTCGGTGGAGGGTATAATAAGCTTCAGTTAGAGCGTGAAAGATCAGTCCCTACCACTATTACTCGTACCATACGATTCAGAAAGAAATCTTTAAATGGACCACTCGGATTACCGCGCTATGCTCAAGGAATTGTTGCTTCCAAAAAGTCAAAAGAATGACATAAACGACATTTGATTTCAACAAGACGGGGCCACATGTCACACAGCCAACTCAACCTTACCTTAGGTATTTTAAGTAATGTTTTTGAAAATCGAATAATCAGCTGAAATTGTGATGCCAATTGGCCGCCTCAGCGCTGTGAGTTGAGCCCTTGGATTATTTTCTGTAGGGATCAATTAAGAATAAATGTTATGCAAAGATCCAGGGATAATTGAAGCGTTTAAACTTTAAATCAAAGTTGCCATTGAAGCGATTCGACCCGAAACAATCGAAAATGTGCTAAAAAATTTGGTTGATCGAATAAGGTATTGTCAATTATTACGTAGTATTGTCTTACAGCCGATTCGAATTTAAAATGTTAAAGCGCCCACCCAGTAAAAGCGAAAGACCGAAATAAAAAATTAGCTAAACAAACGTTTTCCAAAAAAGCTTTGCGGTTGTTGTTGTAGCGGCACACTGTAGCGGGGTGACAGCTCCTGGTCGAAGAACTACTGCTTCGGGTCGATCCGCTGCTTACAACCGGCTTTGCGGTCTTCAGCCTTGGCAGCCCTACTTCTTTAAGAAATGATAACAACAAATTGTTCAGTTTTTGTTTTCGTTTAGTTTGCAGCCCCCTTTCCCATTTGCACTCCAAATCCTTTTTATTGTCCTTTTTTAACGAAACAATTCTTTTAAATACGAAATCATTAAAAAAGGATTATGTTGAAGCAATTGTTTAAATCCACCAAGCGAAATCGATTTAAAGGGGGTGCGCACATACAACACAAACGGCCGTTCACATAAATTAAAAATAAAAGATTTAGAGAGAAGCGTTTAACCACCACCGAACAATTTCAGTGGAGTTCACAAAATCTTAAATATCCTCGTAAATGGCACAGACGACGACGTTGATAATGCCAGTATTGCACAACTTAAGCACGCTCGGTGTTCATGCCGGTACGTGGAGGGGAGGAGTGATTGGTTAGTGGTGGATGGCAGCAGTCACTAAATCACCAATAAGTATTACATATTCCACGTAAAATCAGGGGACGACAACACTCACAAAACGGGTGAGAACCAGCAACCAACGCTTTTGCAACAATTGCCAAACAGTGTAGCAACCAGTTGGCGGCAGACCACTCTGCTTCCCAGTTACGACGCCGCGCTCTAGTCCGCCCCAGGCAATTGTTGATGGTAAAACGCATCGTGACACGTGACTCTATTGGTATGGCGGCGTCTGAAGGTCCTGAGTGTGCAAGTGCTATCGAACAACCCCCTGTCCGGTGGCTGCGAGGGAAGTGTGTTTGTAATAGCACTGTCCTCAACAAGCCCGTCGTGAGCATCGGTGATGGTGACTACAATGCGTTGTTGTTGTTGCCTTCAGGGTAGAACCTGACACTTTGCAAAGATTGACTTGGGCATAGGAAAAATAATGCGGATTTTGCTTTTTGTTTGTCCCATTAACGAAGTTGTGGGATACTGCTATGTGGGGATGTAGAGTGTATGTGCAGCTACTCATGCTCGACACATTTTGAACGCGGCAAAGCAATTAAGCGGAAAATGCGAAAAATATGATTTCAAGTTCGGTGGTCGGCCTTACCACCATTAAAAATGTAGAGAATAAAGTTCAAGACAGAGATTGAGTGGTAGTCCACACCCACTTCTGTTCCTGATGTTTCCGGCATGCAAATTAACAGACTCAATGCATATATTTTGTATTTTAATGTTAATAGTCTGTCCGTTTCACTTACAAGAAGGAAACTATAGCTAAACGTATATGGTTGTGTTATTTCAAGTTGTTGCCCAATTGGCAACGATTCTGTCTTGCCATAATATTACGAGGGAGGTGGATAAATCATACTAATTGGTTACTTTAACGAATCCAAAATAATATGTCACAGATACATAAATTTATTGTTTGTAAAATAAATATGTAATTTAAAAATAAGCCAAAACAGAATAATTTATTTCAAATTTCTGGCCGTGGTATTTAATTTTTGAAAATCGACACCACTCTGGTATAAATAATATCAAGTCTAATATGTGGTTTTTAGAGCTTTTAAATACAGAACACGATTCGATAAAATTCGCTATTATTGTTGTGATCCGGATATTTAATCGAAATCGGACCACGTATGTGTGAGTTGCAGGGTCCCTCAAAATGTAATAGACCTTTGGGGCTTTACTAAAACATGGTTCAATTTTGCCAGGATTATAAAAATATCCTTTATTGGTTGGGTT
Organism: Hydrotaea diabolus; assembly: GCA_963513945.1. Classification (NCBI taxonomy): domain Eukaryota; kingdom Metazoa; phylum Arthropoda; class Insecta; order Diptera; family Muscidae; genus Hydrotaea; species Hydrotaea diabolus. The sequence continues at coordinate 111,273,789 of OY740717.1, forward strand.
AGGTTTGACTACCAGCCGCTTGAAAAGGCTAAAAACAATTGCTTTCGACATATGGTTACTCATGAACAGTCTGGATTTTTCGAACAAATCTGGATGTGATAAATTTTACGATTTGGCTAAATTAAAGTCCTTGACATACAGGCTTGGTCTATGAATAGTTCCTGGGGCCTAAAAGCGTTATATTTAGGTCCACTTTATCGAAAATAATAATTTGTTGCTATATTTGAAACTTGAACCACTTTGGGACTTAGATCCATGGGCAAACCATGGACATTACAAATCAATTAAGTTCCGTCACGATTCCATTTTAACATTATTTCTATTACTCGACCATTGAGGCCTTGGTACACGGTTCGAATGTTCGTAGTGCGCCGAAAATATGGTCCAATGCAACATCGACATGTGGGTGCTGTCAAACATGATCCTGCCACCAACAACATGTCTCCCAATATTGTCAATGCCACACTACGACCACGCTAATGAATTATCCACTTGTTATTGAGTTTTCTTGAAAGAATAAAAGTGGAGTGAGTCAGCCGAACCCACAATTGTTTTCTCGCATAGCCAGCGTTCCTAGTTAAGAAAATACGTTTGCAGGCCGAATATTTATTACCCCCACGCAAAGAAGAAATATGTTCACGGCAACGATAATATGTACTCTGCAATAAAAGTATGTTGGACTATAGATTGCCTTTTGAATTTAATTTTGACAATAGTATGGTCGCGTATGACAATAGTATGGTCGACAATAGTATGGTCGCGTATGACAATAGTATGGTCGACAATAGTATGGTATGACAATAGTATGGTGGTATGGTATGGTCGCGTCAATAATAATATTGTTGAAATGTAATAATAGTATTGTTGCCTAATTTAAAAAAAATATATATGATTAAAGCAACAATATAAATATAGTTGGTGCGACAAAAGTATTGTTTTTTGGTCTTTATGTTAACATAAACAAATTAATTCGTAGAGTATGATTGTAATTTTTTTAAATTTGAATATTTTTTTGAGAACCATGTTATTTTTGCAAATCTTTCGCAATTATAGTTCTTTTACTCTGTATATTAAAATTTTTCAAAACAAACAACAACTGAAATATTTTTAAAAAACGAAAAGCTAACGTTTTTCTAAACACAAATTTGTTCTACTGTTAAATAAATCGCTTCTATTATTTTGAATTTAATGCATTTTTAAAAAATATACTTAAAAAAAATCTTGATTATCAATCATAGTATGGTTGATAGGGATAATACTATGGATGTGAGGATCATATTATGATTGTATGTGAAACATACTATGATTGTGATCATAATATGGTTGTGGGGATCATAGCTGGGTTGAGTGTGAATTATAATATAGTTTTAGGGATCATAATACGCTTGTGTGTGAATCATACTATTGTTGTCAGAATAATCATTTTGTTTTGCCACAACCATGTACCCAACAAGAAAAAACGTCGTTTAGTTCGTGCTAGCCGAACCTTATATACCCTCCTCCGTCCTTAAGTTACTAAAGCGAATAAATGGTACATTTTTGGGTCCTTTCGGCTCATGCGTCCATCTTAAATCTCGCCCCAAAACTTCAAAATTATTCTATTAGAAAAATTTGTTTTAATTTGAGTAGCCATATGTCCATATTGACTACTAATCGCCCGCTGTGACCATGCGACACGTTTTTTGGGCCATATGAACCAAACCGTCCATCATCTATGCTCTTCTTTACCGCAGATGCTGGAACTATTGTCCGTCCACAATAAATTATGATTTGTTAAGCAAATAGTGTACTTTTTACCGAGGTAGCTTTAGCTTTTTTCTCCTGGGCCGATTTCGCCCATTTACAATCCCAAACAGCTGATTCGGATACAATCCTAGGTTGATTCTCACGGCAATACTAATATGTTCTCTACAATAAAAGCATGTTCGTCGCAACCATAGTATTGTTTTTTGAATTTCATTTTGACAACAGTATTATTGCGGCAATATTATTATTGTTGAAATGTAACAATAGTATTATTGCCAAATTTAGATATGAAAATATGGTTGTAGCAACCATATAAACATGGTTGATGCAACAAAAGTATTGTTGTTTAAAATTTTTATTTAAACAATAACATGATTACGGCAATCATACAGTTTGGTTGCGACTATGACTGACTAGAGCATACATGTGTGTGTGCGCGTATGGTTTTTTTGATATACAAAAAAAACATTCACACGTTTTAGTGCATGGTTGTTGTTCATTATAAAAAACAACAGCAATTGAAAGGTAGTTCGACGGATTTTAATTGTGTTTACTTTGTTCGGTGAAATACTCGACTACCGACTGGTTCTCGTTTATTTAAAATCTGCCTGCACTTGGGTATATAGCCATTGTTCATGGTTTAATCTCATTCGTTACTTGGTGTCTACGGATGGTGAAGTTGTATATGTGACGCGCAAAATTGAAAAGGGCCTAATGGTAAAACCCAGTTTTGTTCAGGAGAGCCATTTTAAAGATTTATGTACGTGTATCACTTTCATAAAACGCGCATATATCTGGGAGGGAACACTTTTGGGGCATGGGATCGGTCTCATTCGATGCTCAGATGTTGTCCACATCAAAAAAAAGTGAAAATGGATTTTTTTACCCTTAGGTCCCTTTCTCTATGCGCTGTCACATATATATTTTTGTTTCTTGAATGAAATGTTTTAAAAAAACATGGCCTCAAATCTGGCTATGAACTAATGGTAATGCAATTAAAAATAAATTTCTTGATAAAAATCTGTATTTTTGAATAACAACACCCAATCCTAATAAATAATTTTGGGGATCATAGTATGGTTGATTGTATCATACTATGGTTGTGCGGATAATAGCATGGTTGCGTGTGAATCATACTATGGTTGTGAGGATCATACTATGGTTGTATAAGAAAAATGATATGGTTGTGAGGATCATAATATGGTTGTGGAGATAATAGTATGGTTGAATGTGAATCATACTATTGTTGTGAAGATCATAGTATGGTTGAGTGTGAATCATACTATGGTTGTGGGGATCACAGTATGGTTGCGTGTGAATCATACCATGGTTGCGAGGATCATACTATGGTTGTATGAGAAAAATACTATGATTGTGAGGATCATAATATGGGTGTGGAGATAATAGTATGGTTGAGTGTGCATCATACTATTGTTGTGGATATCATAATATGGTTGAGTGTGAATCATACTATTGTTGTGAGAATCATAATATTGTTGAGCCACAACCATATACCCAATAATAGTATGTTCCCCTTCGAATATTGTCACCCCAACCATACTTTTATTCTGCGTGTACCGAACATAGATAGATCGTCTTAGAATTTTTTGACGTATACTGTATATACTTTATAGCGTCTCTGATTAATAACTCGTGGTGATGCACGGAATAACAGATTTAATATATCAAGAGTTAAGGGTGTAAACATAGTATGTGCTCTTCGAATATTATTACCCCAAACATATTTTTATTCTTCGTGCTGGAATCTTATAGTTCGAATTGATCGCGTTAGACATATCCAAGGAGAGCGCATGCTCAAGTCCAGCTTTTGATAAGAGGTTTATTCATATCTAAATGTTTGTGGAAAGTTCTTCTGCTTTTGGAACCCACGTGACAATATTTCAAGTGGCCCGGGTTGAGGGCCATGGTTAATTACCAAATCTTAGAATTTGGATTAGCTATGAATCTTAATGCATTTTGTTACCCATAATGGTTCTGTTTCAAGGCGGACGATTATTTGTTGGCATTAAGGCTCCGGTCTAGGCCCCAAATAATCTCAAAGCTAAAAAAAGGAATAGGAATGTTGTAAACGTATACCTATATTTATAGTCTCTATTTATATGTCTATCCTTGCGCACAATGGGACCTTTGAAATAGCTGCTTGTTAAAAATAGTAAGAGGTTTATTTATTTAAGTATATATTTATTTTAAATAATGTACTTAATTTGATTCAGAATAAATATGTGGCTTCTAAAGCGACTGTCCCTAAAATCAAAACTGTATTGGGGCTGTAATAAAACGTGGACCGATAAGGTGTACAGTTGTCAGAGTTAATTAATAGTGGATCATAATTAAATCTCTCGAGACAAAGGGCATTTATAAGTATGTGCGAGCTTTACATAGAGCTGAGCTGTTATATCCCATAACAATAGCAACAGCACTCGGACGAAAAAAAATTCTGCCGGACAAAGTTGAGACCTGTTCATTACAAGGTTTGGCGGACGTACGACCGGAAGGACAGACTGACATACTCGTTAATACATCATGAAATCTATTCACCTAGTGATTCTTAGTCAAATAATCAAATACTTTGATTAGTTATAAACATTTGACTTATTCCATATCCTAGATATCCAGTTTTGTAGTCCATTTCACGAATCAGATGAGGAACAAATGCTATTTATTTAATTTTAAGTTATATATTATCAGCAGATAAATAAACGATAGAGGCATTAAAACTACTCGCATAGTACCAGATTCTGAAATCAGCTCCAGCTCAATTTTATAGCTCGGTATAAATACTGCTCTTTAGGGCTATATTTCCATTTACTGGAGCATTGTCATCATCATCGTCGTCGTCTTCGATCAGAAGTTGCTTGGAATCATTGGCGTATGCGGATTTCTTACGATACATCGCTCGGGTTCCCCTCTCACCCCTTTGAGGTTTGGATGGTGGACGTTTGAAACTGGTCGTAATGGACGAAGTTTCCTCACATTGGCCGCTCTGTTTGCTGAAATGAATCATGTACCAGGCGACAGCATGATCGCCGAAACGCCGATACGCGACTCCCACTAAAACTAGGATCACTATAAAAATCAAAGTTCCCATCAACAGGCTGGACCCCCGGTGAGCTGCTTCCACTTTAGGGTCACTGTCTATGACATACGATGTTGTTTTCGAACGAGTAGAGGGTTTTTGTGTTGGCGTTTTAACTAGAGAATGTGGTTGGTTCGAAAAGATTAGATCAGCTGAAGATAACTCTTACTTTGCCGTGCTTACCTCTAGAGTTCCGGGAAAAGTCCAATGTGGTGGATTCTGTAGGTCTTGTTGTCCTCTGTGACGCTGTAGTAGTCTCCGCTGTAGTTGTAGTTGTCTTTAAGGTTGTAGTCGTTGGTCGCTTTGTGGTGGTTGTCGTTGTTGTAGCTTTAGTTGTCCTTACAGTAGTTGTTGTCGTGGGTTTTCTTGTCGTAGTCGTTGTGGCTCTTGTAGTTCTTCTTGTGGTAGTTGTCGTAGTAGTTCTTGGTGTGGTCGTTGTAGTAGTGGTTCTTGGTGTGGTCGTTGTAGTAGAAGTTTTTGGTGTGGTTGTTGCTTTTGTAGTTGTAGTAGTGGGCGTTGTTCTAATCGTTGCGGTTGTTGTTTTTGCCGTTGTTGTAGTTGTGGGTTTCGCTGTAGTGGTTGATGTAGTTCGCCTTGTTGTTGGAACAGTTTTCATTGTGGTCGGTGTAGTTTTGAAAGTTGTAGTTGAAAGTGTAGTCGGCATAGTAGTAGTGCTTGCACTTGTTTTGACATCTGAAGCTACATCGTCGCTGTATGTGACCGAGTCGATTGTAGATGATTCAAATAATTCTGTAAAAACGCCACAAAATTTAAAATAGTTTGTTGTTTCCGAAGTCGCGTTAAATTGTGTTTTGAGTACATACCATTCACACAGGCGGATTTAAAATCCGGACAACACGTATCGGCATCTTCACAGTCGGCCTCGCAGCTGCACAGGCCCATTAGATGACCTCCGTTTCGTACAATTCCGAAATTAGTTGCGTTATAGCAACGGCCAACGCACGACTGGATGTCATAGAGCGACTGGTCTGTAATGTTCGAGGAGAGTTAACGTCAGTGAATTGTATTAGACATCTGCCTATTTCTGTACTTATACTTACATGTCGTTGTATCGAACTCTTCATTTGAAATTGTCTCATCGGCGTTTCTGTCCAATGCTTTGCAATCTTCCCCCGTCAAAAGTCTTACATCATCCACGGCTATATCACTCAGTTGACTGCGTCCAGATTTGGCCACAAATACAATTTGAAAGTCTTCATCCAATTCCTCAATAGTGAAGTGAGCCTCATTCCAGATATTGTTTTGATTTCCATTTCTCTCGAATTTGATAAAACTAGAAGAACTAGAGTAATTGCGATAATTTCATCAATTATTCATCTAATCAGAGTTCAGTTTAGTCCATATACATACTCCGTACGACTAAGCAATATCTCATCCAATGTAATGGAGACTGGTTTGACCACAACCAACAAATCGCCGATGCCGGCTCCGTACATGAAATAGTGAAACTGAAAGCAACAGGCCGTCTTGAGGGACAGCTCCCGGTCGTAGATCGGCGAAGTAAGTGTCACTGGCATGTACTGGCGCACCAGACTCTCCATTAGCATATAATGTCCACCATTGTGCGTTCGGGTTGTGTGGTCGTAACGGGGTCCAGTCTTGAACGATGTAAACACATTGGCAGCCATCACACGTTTCCACTCTAGATTCGCCATCGGTTCATATGACCAACCGCAGATATCATCCGTTTCGAAATCACATTCATGGGATACAATGCCAGTGCGTTCTATTCAAATGAAGGACACTATTAATTTGGATTTAACTGTAGAGAATTAAATGATGTGGACTAGTATTTACCTCGACATGTGCCGATAGGCCGATCCCAGTGTGTTCCATTACAGTAAACGTGGCGATTGCCCGCCAAACTGTAGTTATCCGAACAATACAGAATCGCTTTTAGATCTCCTTCTATTTGTATGCGCCCATTTTCAGGGGTTTCCAGATTTTTTGGACAGCCTTTTTCTTAAAATCATTACGGGAAGAAAAAACAGAAAAAATTTAATCATTTTTCAATAATAATGCGAGGTGTTGTTAAACCTCTACCATAAAATATATATAAATAGAGTGTTTTCCAAAGTTTTTTCTTGTTGTAGTGGCACATAGTACCGGGGAGACAGCTCTTGACCGATGAATTCACCTTCGGGTCGATCCAGTGCATAGAACTGGCTGTCGTGGGAGCGTTACTAAATTTGTCATTCCGTTTTCCGCAATTAAAATCAAAAAGATGTTTGGTTGCTGAACCGGCCTCTACTGTCCTAAGAATCCCGTGGTGGCTGTGGTTTAAACCCAAATCGTGCTGTGACCCATAAAGCAGCAGAGGTGATAGATAGGCCTGGGTGCCTGACCAAGGGGGAAGTTGTGTCCATATAGCACCATTGGAATCGGCGGAATTGGCCTGAATGGAAGCTAGCCGTCGCTTGGTAATGGCTCTAGCTGCGATGGCGCACCATGGTTGAACCTATCACAGCGAGAATCATGTTAAACACTCGGACGCTGTCCTAAGAATCCGTAACATTAGTATATGGATATCTAAAGTATATTATATAAGTTTGTACTTATATGTATTTTCTAAATCGGCTTTTAATGATTGACCTTATGATCAAAACGATTCACCAATAATAGACGTGTTTTATTTGAAAATCGAATAAATACCGACTAAAACACCACTAAGGCCAATCGTTAATCGTTATAAAAACAAAAATATTTTTTTTTATTTACGTGCTATGTAAGGTAGCACGGCCAGATATTGTTCTCGGCAACAAACTTTACAAAATACCTCTTCGATTGGTAACATTAGTAGCATTCAATTTGAATTATCTAAAACTAATGTGTATTGCCATCTACATTTCACCACACCAGTCTGTCCAGAATATAATAATATTTATTCATTTATTACTCATTGGTTTTTTCTTTAAATACGCATTTCTTTTCTTTGTAAGAGTTGTTGAAAATCGTCTAAAAACTTCGACCATTTTGATTTTGAAACAATTTTGATTTATTACACGTACTTTAGCGCAATGGCTTGTTTGGGTTGTTTTTTTCATGGACTATATAGACTGATCATTGCCCAGGCTAAACGACTATAGCTAGAATTAAGAAACTTGGTGGACATGTGTATTTCAAGATGATAAGTTGGAACTTTTTATAAGTAAAAATGGATTTTTTTAAACATTTAAAACTTAAGGGGGTAAAATGTGATAAATTTCGTACCTTCTCATTCCGAGCATCTAGAAACGTGAAATTCGGAGTGTGTTTCCTTTTTGACTTATGACAAGTGCTAAAGGATTTCGCTCATTTCTTATTAACAAGTAAAAATTGTGAGCAAAAAAGATTTAATATAAATTGGGATTTTTTTCTTTAACCATCATTAATGACGCTAGAAACGAAACGATTAAATCAAATTTGTGGGGTAAAACAGGTAAAATGTATCTCCATAAGTTTGTTTGAGATTTTTGTGGTTCTTGTTACCTAAAAGTTCATCGAATATTTTAAAAATGTTTGTCAATAGCATAACTTTTAGAACAAACAAGTTTTTTGTTTCCACAAAAAGGGAAAAAATAGAGGCAAACAGGAAAAATACAAAAAAAAAGTGTCAAAACCTATGTAAAATCATCAGGAAGGCATGAAAAATAGATGTGGGGTTAAAATGGGCCATAAAAGACGGAACAGCAGAAAGTGAGAAGAACAATATTAAAATAATACGTTTGCACAGAAAATTCAAATAGGGATAAAAATTGGCCAAAAGGTGCGAAACATAAATAAGTGAACACCCCATATTCAATCATTTCACAAAAAATAGAAAACGATATAAAAAAGGAATATAGAAACGAGTATAAACAAGTAAAAAATGTTAAGTTTGGCTGTGCCGAACTTTGCATACCCTCCACCAGATTCCCAAATAAAGCCAAATTTGGTGCGGAAGTGTGTTCTATATAGAAATCTTTATGTGCAAAATTTCATTTCGATAGGTCAAGCTTATGGTGAGTTATCGTCATATTATTTCTCAAAGCCCATGAGACCGTTTGTGTGGGAGGTACCAGTAGGACTTTTCCGATCTCAACAGAATTTGGCTCAGAGGTGTGTTCTATATAAAAATCTTTATGTTGAAAATTTCATCTCGATAGGTCAAGTTTGTAGTGAGTTATTGTCATATTATATTAAGGCCCATGAGACCGTTTGTGTGGGAGGTACCAGTAGGGCCTTTCCGATCTTAGCCAAATTTAGCGCAAAAGTCTGTTCTATATATTAATCTTTATGCCGAAAATAGGTCAAGTGTGTGGTGAGTTATTGTCATATTATTTTTCAAGGCCCTTGAGACCGTTAGTGTGGGAGGTACCAGTAGGACTTTTCCGATCTCAACCGAATTCAGCGTAAAAGTGTGTTGTATATAGAAATCTTGATGTGTAAAATTTCATTTCGATAGGTCAAATTTGTGGTGAGTTATAGTCATATTATTTCCCAAGGCCCATAAGGATGTTTGTATGGGAGGTACAAGAAATGGTGGCCCATTTCCATTTTTACATAGATGATTGCGCCTATATAGAGATTATTATTTGCAAAATTTTAGTGATTTTGCTCAAGAAACTGGACGAATATTTCCAAATAAAAAACTGATTTTTATGAGGTAGTGTCGGTTGAGGGTCTCCAACACCAACTTCCCGTAAGGCTATATAGCCCATTTTCAATAGCAACCGTGCTAGGTTTACTACACATGTTTGTGCCAAATTTCAGCTCCCTAGCTGTTTTCATGCAGGCTCTATCTTGTTTTCAACAGACGGACAGCCGGACAACATGGCTAGATCGTCTTAGAATTTTACTAGGATCAAGAATATATATACTATGTTGGGTCTCCGATGATTATTTCAAGGTGTTACAGACAGAATGACTAAACTAATATACCCTCCATTTTATGGCGGATGGTTTAAAAACAGGTTTAAAAACAGGTAGCGAGAAAAACGACATTAAACTAACAGGTTTGACTTGAAAATTGAAATGGGGATACAAAACAGTACAAATGGGCGAAAAACAATATTAAGTCACATGGATATTTAAAAAAGAACAGGAAGGGAGAAAAATAATATTAAACCAAGAGGGTGATATAGAAAATAGAAATCAGAATTAAGAGGGATAAAAAATGGTGAGATGAACAATATCAGAAAGTAAGAAAAACAATGTTGAATTAAAGGATGACATAGAAAATAGAAATGGAGATAAATAAAAAGGGACAGAAGGACCGAAATGGGCCTAAAATTAAAAAGTTTAAGAAGCAATATTATTTTAAAAGGATGGCATAGAAAATGGAAATGATAACACAAATTGTCTGAAAGGGGGAGAAATATAAAAAAGTGCAAAAAACAGGATGCCATAGAAAAAGAAACATCGATAAAAAGAGGCCAAATAAGCAAAATATCAGAAAATGAGATAAACAATTAAAAGGATGATACACAAATTAGATTTTAAGACAAACGGGGATTAAAATGTGGCCAAAGAGGCGAAATATTTCAAAGTGAAAAACAGGATGATAAATAAACTTTAAATTGGGATAAAAATAGCCGAAAGGGGCGAATAAAGTAAATATGGATAAAAAGGGATAAAAATGGCAGAATATGAAAAAGGCGAAAAGCACTTTCAAATCAACACAATGGCAATGATAAAAAAAATGGAGATTACAAAAGGCAGAAACGTGTAAAATATAAAAAAGTGACAATAATGAAACTTTAAACAAGATGGCATAGAAAATAACAATAGGGATAAAATGGGACAAAAAAATGGCCAAAGCCGGCAAGATATAAATGAAGAAAATGGTGATATTTATGCAAAGGGGAGTAATATTAAAAATCAAGTATTTGAAAAATATAGAAACTCGGTAATTTCACCGTGCAACGTGTCAAAACAACCACAAACACTCTGAGAGATTAAAAGGCTTCAAATTTATTAAGTACTAGACTAAATTAATGTTTTGAAATAAACATACAAAACATTAATAACGTATATCCACATCCTAGTGAAAATGTTATACATACTTATGTAAACAGCTAGAAACAACAATATTTTCAAAAGCCGTATAAACTAATGACTAAAGTAAATAACCATTCAATAGAATACTACGAGTACAAATCTAGAAAGACTTATTAGGGTACATTACAATTAGTAGAATTACGATTTGATATGACAGTTTCCATATATAAAAGTATTCTTTCCTTTTGTTCCTGTAAGAAACATAAGACCGCATATTCTATTAAGTTCGTCAGAAATAATATTTTTCTTCTTTGATTATGCCTCATTATGAAATATTTCTTCCGATTAGTACAGCGGCGTTAAAAATTTTTGCACTCGTATTTTTCTTTTTTCATTTAAGTTTGCTGCCCATTTATCGCGGTTTCTTCGTACACATGTGGCACTAGTTTTTGAACCACATGACGATTTCAACATAAACTGTGAATAAAAGCTACGTTTATGGCTTTGCGATAAACAATACAATTTAAAGAGCCTTCTCTTATAATATTAAATACATGAAATCTTGTTTGGAAATATTTAGCAAAAACTACGGAAATAAAGCAATTTGCAAATCCCAAAATCTCTATATTTCCGAAACTATATCATAGATTCGTGATCACTATATGTGACAGCGCATAGAGAAAGGGACCTAAGGGTAAAAAAGTCAATTTTTATTTTATTCTTTTTTTGATGTGGACAACATCTGAGCATCGAATGAAACCGATCCCATGCCCTAAAAGTGTTCCCTCCCAGAGATATGCGCGTTTTATGAAAGTGAAGTCGACGATCCTAAGTGCAAATAGAAAGGGACCTAATCTTTAAAATGAAAACTAGTTTTTAACCTTAGGTCCCTTTCTATTTAGCGCGACACATATTGTAAGTTAAAATACATACATACGAGTATTTTATAAAAAATTTTTTTTTTTTGCTCTTCAAACTTTTTAATCAGAAAATTTTAGAAACCGAAGAAAATGATTAAATGTTAAGTGATTGCAAATTGGTGCAGAAGGTATTTGTGCAATTTCACAAAAGTAAAACCGGAGTTCCTTGTATTTCTACATGCCATACACTGTAATTTTAGAACATATGGATTATTGGAAACGTTTTTACAATTATCAAACTATATCCAACTTCGTCCAGGATTGATGGTTAGTTCGCAATAAACAAAAGCAAATTTCTATGTTTAGAGCGATTGTATCTAAAATCTTGCGAGACCTATCTACTGGGACTATATCAAAATGTGAACCCATTTTCATCTTAGCTGGTTACTGATCGATCGTTATGCACTGCGGTAGATTTCATCAAGATTGGATGTGGCTGAGGTAGATACATTAAACTGGTTGAACATATGTATTGTAACACAATCACAATTAAAACCAGAAAATCGATTACATGCTTTAGATGGTCGGCAAACGGAGAGTCGGACTAACAGACAGACATCGTAAAATGGTATCAGCATGATATTCTAAGTCGATAGATACACTTAGCAGGGTCCAGCTCAAATATCTTTTGGTAGTTACAAACATTTGCCACGAAATTAACCTATGATACTACACAAGGGTGGATTTGAACATTGGTTTGCGAGTCGTCCACACTACCCGCCACACCATGTTTTGCCAATGCAACAGATTATTTTGAATATGGGCAAAAATGAAAATCATATTAAACTCCACATTTATGGTGTGTCATGATAATATCCGATAACGTTGGCATTGAAATGGAACATTCGCCTCTAGATCTAAGTTTACAGTATTTAATGTTTGACTTGCATGTTACAGATGTAATTCAATATTATCGAAAATAGGACATTATTAGCCTCATATTACACTTGTATTTATAGTTAAGTCAATTTATTAGGTATTCATTAGCGATTAGATCAATATCTTCGCCGCACTTTGAGACGCCCCGAAGTAGTTTTAATTTTCAATTTATTTTTTGGAATCTGGTCTTATACTTAATCTGTTCTGTAGTTCTATAATTTCACTCCATGTGTAGTATAATTTCTACTGAGAGATATTCAATGACTATATATTTTTCTTTCTTTTTATCAACCGTTCATTTCCTTTTTTTCATTGTTGCTTATTTTTATCATATTATCATATACATTTGTATTTTCTTTACACAGCACTAAGCATATTAAACTGTTTCCTCTACAATTCAATGAGTCATTTCTTCTATGCGGAAATTGGGATCACTTCCGCCAAGACACTTTACACTTTCTTCCGGTGTTGTATGGATATGGAACATACTTGCGCACACAGGTTTTTCGCCGTCCCACTTGCCACGCACACAACCGATCGTTTTGAGTCCTTGCAACTGGTATCCATTATTGCAGATGACTCTCATGAAATTGCGTTTTAAACGATAGCTGCCGTTCGCTATATAATCCGGTCTTTCGCAACGCAGACGATTGCAGAAAACTCCTTCGCTCGCGATCATGTACAACACAACCGAAAGGATCGCAAAAAAATCTCGGTAAATTTTAAACGCTACGGCGGGAAGCATTTTCTGCGTGAAACTTCCTTGGGATGGCGATGAATGTTGAAAGTGTACTAAGCCGATCGATGTCCGTGTTCTGTTGACTCGCGGATAACTTGCAATAAAATACTAACTGCTGACCACTACTGCTGGCTGATACGGCTCGGAATTTCTTCACAAACAATATCGTACATATGTTTTGAACTCATGAGCGTCCTCTTATCAGTCAGTCATTTCTTGCCGCTGGTCGAGTAGGACTAACGCATATGCGAGTGTAGGTGTGTACACTTACACACAGACCCACACCGACATGTGGTTTGTATAGAATTGTAAAGATTTGCATATGTTTCGTCGAATATAGTAATCAACTCAAACTGCCATGCATATACAGACATACGTATGAGTGTGTGTGTGAAGTGTGAGCGCAAAGTGAGCTCGCCTCAAAGTGTTTCTTTTTGTCTAGGGCCCTCTGCGCAGCGCCTGATCGTATCGCCTCTAGCGTTGCTATCGCCAGACCGTTTGTTTGTTGCACGCCTTCCCTGGCAGGAATTGATAAGAATTTTGTTGTGGGCAAAATTATTATTAAATAACTAATCACTGCTCATGTACACCGAGAAAAATAAATTTTACATCATCCGCACATGATGACTCTGTTGATGACTGAAAGAACACGTACGGGTACTTTGGTTACGCTTCCTGCTATGGCGGAGTTAAAAATGTTGTTATAACAAGAAAAAGAAAAAACCTTAAATAAGTATACCCGCCACCGACCCTTCGCAACTAAAGCGTATTTTGGTGCCTTCGGCCCATGCCTCCGTCTCCAATCTCCAAAACCAAAACTACTCTATGTTTGGATTCGAAGCTAAACTTGTATGAATTTGAGTAAACATATGTCTATACTGAATATTAATCGACCTATTGACCATGCGGTATGTTTTTTGGGCCACATGAGGCAACAAATTCAGCAAATATGGCCTTTCTTGACGTATTCAGTGCGCCCCATCTATCAGTACCATTGTCCGTCCACAAAAAAATTATTATTCACCAAATACTTCAAAAAAGTGTAATTTAGTCACTTAGAGGAAATCTATTTTTTTCTGGGTCGATTTGGCTTCTTTACAAACTCAAACAGCTTATGACCATAAGCCATCATCATGCAAATTTCCAGGAAATTAGGTAAATGCGTTTGACGTCTTCGCTCAGTTATAAACCCAAATAGGTCATATTCATAAGCCACCAGCGTGCAGGATCCTAGCTTCATGCCTTTGACTGATTTATTAGATTTTCGCATTTCCATATCTGGTACTAATTTGGGGTTTTTGTCTTTTTTACCTTATTTTTATTTTCTCTGGTACATTTTGAACTTTTTTCTATTTTCTTTCCAGCCATTCCTGCTCCGGTAGAAGTTTAATGCGACCTTTTTATTGCACTGAAATCAGTTCCGACGAATGTTGGCAAGGATTGTCGTGGAACAATTATCCCTTACCTAGTCTTTGTATTAAATTTTGTATTTCATCCATGCTATTAATAAGGTTCAATCGTATTTTAAGCGTCTGTTGAGATAGTAATCGATTTTGACAGCTATTCATCTCTATTTTTAGTTGTTTAAGTCATTGTGTTGATTTAATATTGGTTCCTTAATTTTAAATATTTCGCCTGTTGAATGAAGCCCTAATAATCCGCTTTTTTTAATGCTATCGCTTTGATGAATACTGTTTTTTTTTTTAATTTTTATGCCCTTCGTTTTATTTGGTGCTCTTTTTCCAATTTTTTTCGTTTAGATCCATTTTTGTTCTGATATTTCGTCCTTTTTCTCAATTTTGGAAATTTGGTCTTCGGTGGCTCTTTTTATCCCTATTGAAATTAGAAATACACATTTTAATTATTCTTGTTTTTACGGTCTTTTATATTACGCCCATTTTAATCGAACTTATGCCCATTTGTATTTTCTGTGCCATTCATCATTTAATACGGGTTTTTTTAACGTTTTGATATCTCTCGCTTTTTATCTTTTTCTAACTTTATAATATTTGTTCTCTTTTGAACCTTATTTAAATCCCTTCTTTTCCCCATTTAAACATTCCATTAACAGCTTGTTGTTTTTATATTACTCTTCTCGATTTCTGCTATCCAGCGCGGTTTGACCACTTTTTAAATCCCTCTATATCATTATTTCTATAGGGTGATCCATCTAGATAATAACTACCTTCAAATGTTGGCAACTGTATTATGGAAATGAGCGTTCGGCGAGAAACGGCAAGATCCGCTGTTTTCGACCAAAATTTTATTCAGTGATTAGGCCGATTTCTGGCTCAACGATGGCAAAGTCGTCTATAAACAAAATTGCCACATTTGGGCTGAAGAGCAACAAGAAGAGGTTCAAGAGGTGCCATTATACACAGAGAAAACCACGGATTGGTGCAATTTATAGGCTGGTGCAATCATCGGTGCATATTTTTTCAAAAATGATGAAGACCGGCACGTAACCGTGAATGGTGCTCGCTATCGCGCCATGATATCGGACTTCTCGCTACCTGAAATTGAAGCCCATGATCTTGACGACACTTTGTTTTAACAGGACGGTGTCACTTGTCATACAACTGCTCAAACAATGGATCTATTGAGAGGACATTTCGAAAATCAGCTAATTTCACGATTTGGACAAGTGAGTTGGACGCCTAGATCGAGTGATATCACACCTTTAGACATTTTTCTTTGGGGTTACGTAAAGTCCAAAGTCTATGCTGACAAACCAGCTGCGATTCAGGTTTTTAAAGCCAATATTACGCGTGTCATTAAAGCCATAACGGTCGCAATGCTCGAACGAGTCATCTAAAATTGGACCCTCAGAATGGAAACCCCGAGGCGTAGTTGGGCCCAACATTTGAAGGAAATTATATTCAAAAAATGAATGCCATAAAATGTCCTGAAAAAATACCTCTAGATGGATCACCCTATATTTTCTATGCCATTCTCTTGATACGAGGGCGGTTCGGAAAGTTCTTAGCCTATCAATGAAAGAGAATAGTTAGTTTTTCAAAAATAATTTTATTTTTCAATATAATCTCCTGAAACTTCAATACACTAAGTCCGACGCTTATCTAGCAATTCTATCCCTTATTTAAAATAGTTGTCTTCAAGGTCTTCAAAATAGTGGTTTACAACTGTAATTGCATCTTCATTTGAGGTAAAACGCTTGCCAGCAAGGAATTTTTTAGATTTGGGAACAGGTAAAAGTCACTGGGAGCTAAATCAGGAGAATAAGGTGGGTGGTCAAGCAACTCGTACTTTAATTCGTTGATTTTAGCCATTGTTAAAACACTCTTGTGCGCTGGTGCGTTGTCTTGATGAAAAATTATTTTTTTGTGTTGTAAGCCAGGACGTTTTTCTCGAATTTGTACATTTAATTGATCTAAAACGTTGCAATAGTACTCTGAATTTATTGTTTTACCCTTTTTCAGATAGTCAATCAATAAAACACCTTTGAAGTCCCAAAAAACCGTTGCCATAACCTTACCAGCCGATTGAATTGTTTTTGCCTTCTTTGGGGCACTTCCTCTAGCTTCAGTCCATTGTTTGGATTGTTCTTTAGTCTCTGGAGTATAGTGGTGGATCCATGTCTCATCAACAGTTATGAAACGACGCTTAAACCCATTTTATTTCGCTGAAAACGATCCAAACAAACTTGAAAAATGTTCATTCTTATCTTATGAGTTTTTGGTCGACTGTTAACAAGTGCGGCACCCATCTTGCAGAAAGCTTTTTCATCTGTAGTTCTTCATGCTAAATTAAATGGACTCGATCATTTGAGATGCCCATGATATTAGCTATTTCACGCACTTTTATTCGTCGATCATTTAATACCATATCATGCACTTTGGTTACAATTTCTGTTGTTGTTGCAGTTTTTGGACGTCCACTACGTGGTTCATCTTCAATGCTTGTACGACCACGTTTAAATTCAGCAACCCAATTTTTTACTGTTGCATATGAAGGAGCACTTTCACCTAACACATTCACCATATCATTATGAATTTCTTGTCCCGATAAACCTTTTTTATGTAAATATTTAATGACACCACGCATTTCTAATTTTTCCATTGTAAAAAAATAGCGGATGCGTCTTTTGTGAACACCTGTTTTTATATGAAGGAATTGCCAGATCGAAAAATTTAACATGTGTTCATAGCAGAGATGGAAGTTTCCATAACACTTAACTTTTTTCTGTTTATACCGCGCTTTTTGAGCTAGGCTAAGAAGTTTCCGAACTGCCCTCGTATAATATTGTTTTCGCACTGTTTTATTTTTCGCCCCTTTTATACCATTTTATAACCATTTCAATTTCCTTCCTTCGCCACTTTTTAATCCCATATCCAATTTCTATGCTATCCTTTTAATTTAATATTGTTTTTTGTAATTTTGTGCCTTTATTGTCCCTTGTTATTCCCATTTCTATTTTCCTTTCCATTCTGTTGATATAATATTGTTTTTCTCTCTTCCTGTTAATTTTGTTAGTCCTGTTTTATCCCTTTTATTTTTTCTATGTCATCCTCTAGATTAAATATTATTTTTTATTTTTTTTACTTTTATCCGGTTTATTTAATAATTAATATTAATATTTTTTTTCACACTTTCATTTCTATATTCAATATGGGTTTTCTCACCTTTTATATTTCGCAGTGGTTATTTTATACTTTCTAATTTTTTCTATGTTTCTGTCTTGTATGCCATCGTTTTGATTTAATACTGTGTTTTTTGCACTTTTTATTTTACTCCCCTTTTGGACGTTTTTTTTGTCCCGTGTTCTTTTTTATGTGCCGTGTTCTGAAGGAAACTTGGTTATTGTATATTGTATAAAATATACAAAATTGTATATTGTATAAAAATTATGTGGTTAACCGAAAACTATAGTTAACAATTTTTGGGAAGAAAGTTATTCAAGAATAATAACTTTCTTCCCAAGCTCGTCTTACTCGTTTTTAGTATTTCTTGAATAACTTTTGTGTTGCAAATTACAAAATTTATTTTATTTATGCATGCATAAAGGCAATCAGTTCTTTTATACAAATAAATTTATAAAGAAGCTTGTAAAGTTTTGAAGTTATTGTCTTGGCGACCACTTACTCGTTTAATAAGCGAGTACCAATAGAAAACACCTATTGTTTTTCTACCTTCCTGCTGTTTTTTTTTCCTTTTTGGGCTCCTGGTTAAATATGGTCTTGATTAAATATTGGTTTTTTCACTTTTTTATATATTGCCCCATTTGAACAATTGTTTGCTCTTTTATCGCGATTTCTATTTTTTTAATTAATACAGTTTTGTACCGTTTTATATTTCGCCACTTCTGCCCCATTTTATCCATATTTAAATTTTCTTCACACCTGTTGATTCAATAGTATTTTTCGCCCGCTTTGGCCCTTTCTAACTCTTTTATCTCCATATTCTATATGCCATTTATATAGTTTTTCCACTTTTCTGTACTTTTTCCGTTAGGACCATTTTGTATCCCCTCCCTAAATCGTTAACAACTTGTAATAACATTTTGACAAACATTTTTGAAATGCGGACAAAATTACTTAAAATTGTGTAACTTTTCGTTTCTGGCGTCATCAACATTCTTACCACTCAAATTTTAAATTGTAAGGATTTAAGAAAGTTTAAATAATCACTATTTTACCTGTACTTGCAATTTTTAGATCCAAATTTGTCCGTAATATTATGAATTTTTATGATAAGTGCATACGAAGGGATCGAATGCACTTTTCGCTTGTCAAAACGGAATTAATTTTCGAATTTCACGTTTCTACGTGCTATGTGGATAAGAAAGTACAAAATGTATCCCCTTTTATCCAGTTAGGTCTTAAATTTCCACATATACCTATTGACTTTGAATCCCAATTACAAGGAGAGCACATTCTCCCAATTTGGAGATTCGAACTTCAACCGTTTGGTCTGGCATGGATTAATCACATATTTTCGAGGAATATTTTTTTTTCGTTTTTACCCCCGTAAAGTACGTAAAAAACATTTTATCCTTATCTCAAGGAAACAATGTAGGGTTTTAATATATCAAAAGAACAGGTAAGGTAGAAGTTGCTGTCTATTTATGAAGTCACGTGATATTACAAAAAACAGGAGAAAAATTCTAGTACATCCGGTTGAACCATTATGATCGCTTGAAAAAGATCTTGAGTTGGTGCGTACAGAGATGGTTTTGGATGGATTTATGCTCAACTTCTGCTGTAGTCTTTTTTCGCAACTTTCAATCTAACTGCATGTCTTTCAATCGGACAGTATTGAAAGACATGACAGATACAATAAGTGAGACTTTAGGTCTCTCCTGCAAAATGATTTTGCAGGTGGCAAGAGCCATGCGTACGGATTCAAGTTTCACTGAAGTACGCAAGGTTGTACCGAGTACGACCTTCAGTTCCCTGGTACGTCCCAGTGGCCCGGCTCCTAAATCAGATTGAGCAGCTGAGCCATATTGATAAGAGATTTGCGGCAGATAAGAGATGATATTGCCAGAATCTAGAGATAAAATGACAGTCTGGCCGTCGGAGAAAATATCATCTCCACTGTGGTGAGAATATTATACTCGTATATGTCTTAGCTATTCGGTCTCTTCCTTAATGGCTAAGATCTCCGCTTGACATTACAGTGAACAGGTAGCCTTTGAGGTATCTTTAGCCTCATGTCCTTGGAAAATACTTCGAAGACTTTTTGTTTGTTAGGTTTGAGCCGTAAATATAGAAGTCGACATGAAATTTTACCAGAATTTTGTTAGTTCCATGCGTTCCAGTGCCGGTAGTGTTTGTCAAATAGTGGTCGAATATTCAGGATCACACTATGATCGTAACGGCTCTTAATTGAAGTCCTTTGTATGGCCCTATTGGAGATCATGAACCGATTTGGCCCGATTTCAGCATGGTTGGTAATAAATATCTTATTTCGCTCTATACTTAACATGGTCGGAAGCAAAATGTGACTAATAGGGCGGCAGGACATTAAACCGCCAGGTCCATAGATGCCATAGAAAACTAGGAAAAAATATTGTCCAGTTCACCATATGGACCGATAATGTCCAATTTCAATATAGTTGGTTATTGTTTGTTCATTCTATGTGAAAGTTAATCAGATTTATTTTGTCACCTTAAAGCGTACGGATTTTTTTTCAATATTTCTAACAATTGGAAAGCATCAGGTTAAATCATAAAATCATTAGAAAAGCATTCCTTAGACCAAAATATTTCAGACCTTAGCCGATGTGACAGCCGTTTCCTTCCAGATCGTTGACCTCCAACCGAAATAATACTCGCAATAATAGATCAAATGTACCTAAGGATTTTTTTCGGTTTCCGATAATGGACATTGGCCCCAATATTTTTGATGGCAGCACTTCGGATTTCCTTAAGAAAGAACCCTGCTTACCGTTCGCTAATCGGTCGTGAAATTGGAGTTTGTAAAGGTTTTCCTCTTCTGGCTGCAGAATTGTTTTTGTGAATTTTGATTGAACGAAATTCGACTGACGACTGCTACACGGCCATGGTCGATGAGCGGCCACTAGGATTTACGCTATGACATCGATCGGTGTGTGACAATAGTGAATGAGGCTGTGTTAGTTCCAGCGTCTACGCCGACTCATCATCAGGCTTATGTGCATCGACGTTTCAGTTGCGTATTATAGTCGATTTTATATATATCCACCATGTTCAATAGTTTTGTAAACAAATCCTAGCTGTCTGAAATACAAGTATATTAGGTTAAAGTATGCCATTATTGCAATTAATGTTTGAGCGTAAATTCCATCGATGTTAACTCCTCAGCCATGTCAAAGCTTAACTCTAACATGTAAATGCCGTTGGGAGATGACATTAAACATTGGGTTCCAGTTAGCGAGTATTAGAATTGTATCAATAATAGTTCACTTTTTTATTTAAGAGAAGTTTACCGTTTGTAACTCAAGGTGATCTGATATAAATGTATCTGAAATATGAAGGTCTAGAATAGAAAGCATCATACTGACCCCTTTCAAAAGATTGAAAATTTATTAAGAAGAACGGGTGCAGGGAGCTAAAAATTACGAAAAAACACTGCTTAATGTACAAAGTTGTTATAAGCATACGTTATTAGTTAGCAAAATAGCCGCAAATTGAGCTGACCTAACCGCTTCATAGCCGAACATAACTCTTAGATTTAATTTGTGACTTTTGCTTTAAAAGCCTCGACTAGGAACCTTCACCATATTAAAATACACATCGTTTTCAAATAGAGTTGTGAAAAACAATCCTGTGATTGATCCTTTTTCTAGCCTACTCCATACTTTGGATTAAAACACTTAACATGGTCGACTACAGTTTACAAATAATTGTTCGTAAACATAAGAGTACAAAAAGTTCATTGCTCTTAAAAACTAATAACAGTAATGGGCAACAGTCTCCAAGCATAATGATTGACATTATGACCGATTACCCTTAAAAATTCATTTTAAATTTAGACTCTTCAGAATAATCAAAACTTTGCCAAGATGAACGAACGCACAATTAATTCAGCACATGCTCGTCTGTGCCACATTTTTTTTTGTACACATACAGTGCAAGGAATATATATTATGACGGTACCCAAAATATTTATCTTGAAATAAAAAAAAAATTAAGTCGGGCGCAGGGTAAAAAATTTTAAAAAATTGCACAAAAAGGGTATTATTTTTAAAAAAGTGGCACAAAAAGGGTATTTTTTTTAAAAAAAAAAGTCGCAAACTTTTCGTAAATTAATTTTATTAAAACAAAACATTTAAATTCAATAAGAAAAGTAACAAACATCACAGTAAAACTTAAGTTCCATGAGATCAGAGGTAAAATACACATTCAAACTAAAAAACAATTCAATTTCTGATCCTCATGTACCCTCCACTATACGATAATAAAGCGATAAAAAATGTAGCAAAATTTGCTTTAATTTTAGTACTCATATGTCCATATTGAATATTAATCGCCGGTTTTGAGCATGCAGGCCACCTGAGCCTAGCCTTTCAGCAGCTTAGCTCTTTTTTGGGTATTTAAAAGGTAAAAACGTTTGCCCATTTACAATCCTAAACAGCTTGTGATCATAAGCCTGCATCATGCAAAATTTTGAATCATGATTATATACCGATCAATATTTGGTGGTGCTGCAAACGGAATGACAAATTTAATATTCTCTTGCGTAAAGGGTATACAAAAATTCAAACATCAAAAGTCGGGCAATGCAGACTATATTATACCCTGCTTTACTGGATGTGCAAATGAGCCAACTGAAACTAGGCTTTTGGGCTCCTTGAAGTCATGAACCGGGTTCTTAATATATCCTGATTTTAAAAATAATTTCATATGGATTCGTTGGGTTTGTTGTAAAATTTTAAGGTTTGGTACCCATATGTCCTTGAATGAATGGGCCGGATTTTCGGCCACCTCAAATCAAGGTTGCAAAAGATGATACAATAGAACTTTTTAATACATTTCGGCACCGTGACAATCGCGGCTCATTTACGGCTTACTTGATACATTTTACAAATGTTCCGAATTGTTGGTATTTTTACCCTAAAAGCACACTCTTTTAAAGGCTATTCTACGAAGCATTTTCAGTTACTGATCAATCCTTATGAAATGTTCCAAATGAACTCAAGACTGGATGTAACATGTGCTTTTCAGAGATGTGCGTCGGGACTGTTTGGAGGTTGTCTTAGCAGCCTGTGTGCAATATACATATGTGACAGCGCATAGAGAAAGGGACCTAAGGGTAAAAAAATCAATTTTCTTTTTTTGTGGTGGACAACATCTGAGCATCGAATGAGACCGATCCCATGCCCCAAAAGTGTTCCTCCCAGAGATATGCGCGTTTAATGAAAGTGAAGTCGACGATTCTAAGCGCAAATAGAAAGGGACCTAATCTTTAAAATGGCTCTCCTGAACAAAACTTTTCATCAACTTATCCCTTTTTTTGATGTGGACAACATCTGAGCTTCGAATGAGACCGATCCCATGCCCCAAAAGTGTTCCCTCCCAGAGATATGTGGGTTTTATGAAAGTGAAGTCGACGATTCTAAGCGCAAATAGAAAGGGACCTAATCTTTAAAATGGCTCTCCTGAATAAAACTGGTTTTTAACCTTAGGTCCCTTTCTATTTTGCGCGTCACATATAGATGCTCTGACACACTACTACGAGTACCCATATTTCCTAGCGCCAGGCTTTAACCAAATAACCTTAACGCTAGAAATAAAAATACGCGTATCTTTTAAAAGCAGTACAAACATTTCGAATTGTGGAAAGTAGCAAAAATTTAAAAAAGTGGCAGAAAAGGGGATTTATGAAAAAGGGGCAGCAAAAGTCTCATGGCTTCAAAAAAGGGTCAAATTGAAATATTAGTCGCACAGCGGTAGCGCTGGTCGGGCGTGGTCGACCATGAGATACTCAAAATATTAGAGCTAAGTTGTTGCCGCACATAACGTACCATAAAAATTTGAATGTGATGGGGTAATATTAGTGGCTTCGAAAGTTGTAGGATGATTATCATGCCGGGCAAGAACATCCAACAATTTTCAGAGGAGGGTTTTTGACCTCGTAAGTGAGAGAGTCTATCACAGTAAGAGATTTATCACTAATCCATGTATAAACTTTCTATAACATTCTTTAGCCGTTCGGAGCCGGCGTATAACAGTAGGTCCCGGTCTGTGAGTATAAAAGTAATAACGTGCACGGCCCACTGATCAGAGGAAGTTTCCCCTTGTTCCTTAATGGGATGTTCTGGGAATTAAGTATGTAACGTACCCTGCACAATTTGAGCGTGATCTGGTAAAATTTGTGCAGGGCCTATTGGAAAACATGTACCGATATGGTCCAATTAATTCAAAATGTTTTCAGAGAATAATCTAAAAATTTTTCAATTTGATAAAGGGTGTTTTTTTCAGACGTCTGGTTTTCAATCTGGCCACACTTTACTATAGACTTAATTCGGGGCAACGTTTAAAAATTGTGGCGAATGGGCCCAAAACTAGATGATCACCGATCCTGATTTTGACAAGAAAATTTGGTTCAGCGATGAAGCTCACTTTTGGTTGAATGGGTACGTTAACAACCAAAATCGTCGCATTTGGATAATGAAAAAAATGTCAGTCTTTGGTGTGCTCAGAGGAAACAATTGGTCCATATTTCTTAATAAATAAAGCCAGTAATAATGTTAAGTCAATGGGGAACGCTATAGAGCCATGATTAATGCCTTTTTCATGCCTGAATTGGAGGATGTTGGTGTGGACGACCTTTGGTTCCTAAAAGATGAGCTACATGCTATACAGCCACTTGCCCGAAATCATTTTCAGAACATAATCGTTCTGAAAATGAACATACAGCTAATTTCTTGGCCATAACATTACATTATATCGGCTAAGTGCCCGCCACGGCTTTGGAGGAGTTTCCTCTATCGGATGTTCTATATTTTCAAGGACTCTGAGACATAATGGAGGTTCAATGTCGTTAATGTGCCGAATTACCTAATGCTGAAGCTCTTGAATTGTTTTGGCTTTTTCTTTTAAATATCTCCAAAGAAAAAATCCAACGTTCCAAATCACATGATCGTGGCGGCCAATTAACATCGCTACTACGTGAGATAACACGGCTCTTATATATTTCTCATGCAAAAGAGCCGTTGATCCTGATGCATATCCTAAATTTCTGAATACTAGAAGTCCGTTATGATCTCGCGATAGCGAACACCATTTACGGTAACTGCTTGACCGACCTCATTCTCCAAAAAGTACGGCTCGATGACCAGCCAGCCCATAAATCGCACCAAACTGTCACTCTTTGTGGATGCATCGACTTTTCAATAAACACTTGTGGATTCTCATTTGCCCAAATGCTGCTGTTCTGTTTGTTAAGGAATCAGGGACACTTTAGGTCGATTATACTGACCCGTTTCAAAAACCTTAACGCGCTGCTCAATTATGTACTTCTTCATGGTTGAACTTGTCAAATACTGAAACAAAGAAATTATCATATTAAATCAAATTAAGTTGAGCAAGAAACTTGACGTTGAGACAGATCACCCTTATATTGAATATAGTGAATTTTTGATTTAATTGGCAGTTTTCCGCTCATCAAGAAGCGGCTATTTGCTAGTATTTATATATTTCCTTTAACTCCTGATAGGGCAGTGATTTGGCGGACTTTCCTTTTTTGTGTTTCGTCGACATGCTGTTTTTAGCTGCCCAGCAATATTTTCTCATCCTTTCTTAAAAAATGTCCAACCCATCTCCACTTTCCCCTTTGTATTCTACCTCAATGGGAATTTTGTTTATAGTACGTAAATTTGATGGTTTGATATCACTTTGGGCCTCCATATTCGTAAAATATTTCTTAAACAGAGAATTGTTTGCAGCTATAGTAAGCCTTGCTGCCAGTGTCCAGTATTTTCTGCCATGCAGGAGTACTGATGTGACATTAGAGTTTTATATTCTGAGTTTGGTACCCTATTTATATTTCGGGTCTGGCAATAAAAACACAATAATTTATCACTGGAAATTGTTTCATTGTTTCATTGAACAGGGATTAAACCGGCTCAAGATCTCTTGCTTCTATATTTAAATAGAAGACAAGTTTTTAACAAAATGGCAAAGTGACATTGATTTTCGTGGCTGCACACTACTTTTATCATGATTTTGGGTCCGTGACAACCCTCTTCAGAAAGCCTTGCTGCAATTGTTGAAAGTAAAGTCGAACTCTATAAGGCCAGGCTCTCCACAAACGAATGAGAACTACTGTTGTGAACCTTACTTTTCAAGTTTTCTTCACACAATTGCCCACGAAAATACAACTCACTATTGCCAGCCCTAAAGAGACTCCACATCGAGAGCCATCAATAGATTTCTTTTACAACAACGTGTGTGTGTTGTAAAAAGAGTTTAGTTGACTATGTCAACTTGTGTGCTGTGCCGTGCAAGTACGTATGTTTAGCTCGTTTGTTTTATTTCGGTCTGTTGATTTTACACATTGAACAGGGATTAAACCGGCTCAAGACCTCTTGCTTCTATATTTAAATAGAAGACAAGTTTTTAACAAAATGGAAAAGTGACATTGATTTTATTTGTTTTTCAAAATATTCTCCTTTAAGATCAATACACTTTTGCATGCGCACAATTTTCGAAGCACTTTTTCCACTCCAGTTGAGACACCTCCAAAGCATGATTTTTGAACGCTTCAACAGCTGCTTCGATGAAAAACGTTGACCACGTATTTTTTTTTGAATGCTAGGGAGTTAGAAGAAGTCATTGGGTGCCAAATCAGGGTTGTACGGTGGATGGCCCATCAATTCGACATCTTGAGTGGCCAAATAGCTCATCTTTTCAGCTGATGTGTGAGTGCTCGCATTGTAATGATGCAAAATGAGCTGTCTTCTCTTATTATCTTTCCTCATTTCTTCGAACACTGTTGGCAAACCGATGCTTGTATACCACTCAGAATTGACCTCCTACTTCGACTAAAGGCACTGTGGCAACACGGTCGGTTATACCGAAAAAAATCGCAATCATTTGTTGGATTTGGCTCGTCTTGAAAGACCCATACGGTCGATTGCTGTTGTTCCGGGTTCATATGCATAGATCCATGAATCGTCACCTGTGACAATATTATACACTGCCTTGGAGCTACCGCAGTTATACTTTTTCAACATCTCTTTGCACCAATCCATACGATCCTTTTTTTGAGCATTCGTCAAATTATGTGGAATCCAACGAGAACATTTTTTTCACATCCAAATGAACATACAATCTCTTATTGCTGCTTGACATACTAAGGATGCCTTAATCTCACGGTATGTCAGATGTCGTTCTTGCTTAATCAGCATCGATGCTTTCTGGCAAAGTGACCGAAGTTGGACGTCCTTCACAAAATTCATCCTACCAGCGATCAACAGTGATCAACAGTGGTATTTGATGGGGCTTATTGCCAAAAGTCAAAAAAAGATTGATAAACACTCTTGTCTCGATAACCCACGCCGAAAATCGCAAAAAATCATCGCACGAAAATGTTCACGGGATAAGTCCATTTTGTGACTGAGATAAATTTTTCAACACACTGTAAACAAAACAATTCGCCCTCAAATGACAAAACGTTCTGAGTGAAGTTATGCTTATAAATGTCAAAGTTTTAAATGGAAGTTAGTTTTAGCACCTGGGAAGACTAGTATTTTCAGAACCCGAAATATATATAGCAACCCTCGTAATAGTTTAGATTTCTTTTATAATCCATATCTTACGCTGTTGAGAGAACCTGCTCTTGGCTTTGTTAATCTTGGAAAGTGATGAGTTTTGCAGTTCTACCAGTAGTTGATATGGTTTCCAGATAGAAAAAGTTTTCAGTTTGCTGAATGGATCATCATTTATTTTGTACGTAAGTGGATCTTGAAACGCTGCTATGTGTTCTGTCTTCTCTATGAGGATGCGTAAGAATCAATTATTAGTTTGTTTCTATATCCTCCGCCGAAGAGTGAATTGTATACTATTGAATTGTATACTATTTTTTTCATTTTTTTTGCAACACTACGAACACTATTGATCGGAGACACCCTTAAAGTACCCAGCAAAAACTTAGTTAGTACTACACATTACCTTTTGCATTACCAGGAAGTGACCTTACACTACCCTCTGCATTATTTTGAACCCATAAATAAGTACTTACTCAAAATAGGTCAAATTATTGCTTATCTGTATGCGCGTGTTTGTAGTTCTATTAAAAGGCCACTTACTAAACATAATTTTTAGTTTTTCAGTTCCGTCTCATTTCACTATTTCTCACACTCGCACACATACCGCAAATTTAAAAATTATTGTTATGAGAGCTTTAAAGAGAAATGCAACAAATAACTACCGTCTGTGGCACTGGGGCTAATGTCTGCGTCTACTAACCGATGAGTTATATGTTCAAATCTTTGCAGAATTGTTAGTTTTCAATAATTAATTATTCTCGAGCTTGGGTATACTCACAATAAGATAAGTAGTTTTCTCATGGCATCATAAGTAGTGAAGACTGTTGATTTTAACTCACTCGCAACGTTACTTTGTAATACGAGGGTTTGCTGGGTGACTGGCCTGTGTGGTCGAATCATTTTCGGTTCTGGCTCTATTCAAACACATACACGTTAGTTACATCATAATTATAACGCCGGACACTGTACGTAACACTTGATTGTAATGTCGTGTATTTTTTCAATGAAGATCTGAAAATGGTATTTCTAAATAAATTCACGGTTTTATAAAACTACAAAATTTATAAAAAATAACAGTATCCCCCAAAATGGTATTTCGACAAGATAACAGTTTTTTTAGTTGAAGATATTTTTTGTTATCTCGCAAGACAATTTTTGAAATGGATTATTTTTTTTAATAATTTTTTCCAATTCTTTCTTTACAGACACTTAAAGGGCTTCGACTTTTGCAAGTGTTGGAATCTTTTTTACTGTAGATAAGTAGACAAAGTCAGAATACTATTCTCGGCACCCCAAAGAAGTGAGTAATGCTGTAGAACAGTGCTATCCAAATTAAAAAGAAATATGTTTGTTTGCCTTGAGATTGTGTGTTTTTCGTTTTTAGACATTTGCGCGATTCTGGGAATTACTACACATCTTGAAGAATTGTTTTGGGTAAATGTCAACTTATCGCAATGTTTTGTTTTTATCATCCGAATGGAATAATATGCTAATTATTTTTTTATATTAAGGTTCATGTACACTAGGGAGTGCTGATTTGTATAAGCGAAAGCCTGAAACAGGCAGCTTTTTGAAAGTTTCAAAGAATTTTTCCGCAAAATTCTGTTCTTTTTAATTTCGCAAATGTGGTAACATTTTGACAATATTCGCTTATATAACACTTTTCGTAAAAGGGCACTATTATTTAAACTTGAGAGCAAAGAATTAAAAGTTCAAACTTTAGGAACAAAAACGATTTTAAGTTATTTTTCATAGAAATTGCAAATATGTCGACTATTTCTGAATTTGTATCTGATCAAGGGAAGCAGAGTTTAGTCCAATTTTTTATGCACCTTCAGTTCTTGTGATGATGAAAAAAAGCAATTCACAAATTTCTCAATATGTACATTCAAAAATGTTTAGCAATTCTTGACGAGGCTTACAAAAGTGAAGCTGTGCGATTATTGCGACCTGCAACCTCCCCTTACTGGAGATAACCAATAGTGTAACTAACAAATGGTGGTATTTACTCAGAGGTAGCGATGCTTGAGGCAGAATAGGCGGCAGCTGGACAAGAGACGTTCTTACAAACCGATGATCTGATATCTCCATGATTGTGCCCGTCATGATAAGAGAAAATACAATAGGACGCTATTAAACTTAAATTTGGGATAGGCGACTACTGCATGTAAAGGACTACTAGCGCTCAAGAGCCCTAACGCAACCATGTCGTATGGCGAACAGCCCTTTGTCATGGATTTCATATGGGCGAGCAAGTTTGGTTGGTAAAGGCTCATGACGACTGGCGACAAGACACCAACTCAGAATTTTTTTTATTTTCTTGTCGTTTTTTCAATTGCCGTTGCCACCCATTGATAAATGATATTGATGCAATGTTGTAAAGTGATTTTTAATAGTATTTTACAAGCATAAAGTGTTTTTCGCAACAAGTTGACATTTTCTGGCAAATATCATGGAAGATTTATTTTGATCAGAACTTATTAAATCCATTTATAAAGACTAAATATACCCACGACTAATTCGATTGAAAATGGACAACAATTGCGATATATAGTTCGACTACGAACTATAAATATCAGCGGACTGATGGACAGACATTGCTGACCCGACCTAGATTAGAACAAGGAGGAAATAATGTATAGCTTCGCAATGTTTTGTGGTATGCTTATTCTTTCCGATCTAAAGCACTTCCTCAGTGTTCGCCAAATCCTAGGGAACAGTCAGTCGGGTTTTTACCACGCCGGGGGAGAGTACTCACTCCCAGGGGGCAAGGTTCAGTCCCATAAGTTAAATTTACTGAAAAATTCCTCTACATATTGTTTTTTATGTATCCATAACACCAGAGTAGTTTTTGAAGAATTTTTGGCAAAGTGACAAACCATCAATGTATTTATCAAATACGAAAAAATATAAGGGGCAAAAATTAATATTCCAGTAGGACCTAGGAGCTCTTTCGAGCGTTGTGTTAATTAACATTACCTATTGGATTAAACAATCTAAAATCGTTGAATCGGGTTTAAGTCTTAAAAGTTATAGACTTTGAAACGTTTCTTACATATTTTCTTCAAATCTGCGTGTCCGGACGGCATGATCCCAGCGGACTTACAGCAAAACATCGACCCATTAATGGCTGTTGACGATCTCCACATCCTGTTTGCGACTCTCTCACGTCTATTCGCGGTGCACGCAGAGAAAAGACATGATTACTATATGTGACGCGCAAAATAAAAAGGGACCTAAGGGTAAAAACCAGTTTTGTTCAGGAGAGCCATTTTAAAGATTTTACGTGTATCTTTGGTGTACCATCACTTTCATAAAACGAGGGAACACTTTTGTCCACATCAAAAAAAAGTGAAAATTGATTTTTTACCATTAGGTCCCTTTCTCTATGCGCTGTCACATATGGTCACGGCAGCAATAATATGTTCTCTACAATAAAAGCATGTTCTTCGCAACTATAGTATTGTTTTCTGAATTTTATTTTGACAGCAGTATGATTGCAGCAATAATAGTATTGTTGAAATGTAACAATACTATTATTGATAAATTTTAGAAATGAAACTATGGCTGTATCAACCATGTTAATATTGTTGGTACGACAAAAGTATTGTTGTTAGATATTTACATTAACAATAATATGATTACGGCAATCATACTGTATGGTTGAGTCTATGAACAAAGCGTAACAGGTTTTAAAACACTATGTGTTTTTTTGTTATACCAAAAAAAAATCAAACACACACACACACACGATACAGTGCATGGTTGTTGTTCATTATGAGAAAACAACAACAATCGGAAGGCCGTGTCAGGGATTTTTATTTAATGGTTGAATGTGACTCATAATAAGGTTGTGGGGATAATAGTATGGTTGTGTGTTAATCATACTATTGTTGTGAGGATCATAATATTGTTGTGCCACAACCATATGCCCAACAATAGTATGATTCTCTTCGAATATTGTCACCACAACCATACTTTTTTTTCTGCGTGTGGACTGTATTTGATATTGTCTTTATCCCAAAATGACGGAAGGTTTCTCACACTAGGGCTAGGCACTCTGTCGGAGACCCAACATGCGTATAGGATGAGCAAGCGATATAGAAAGGTCATTGCACTGGTACTTTTCTTGTATTAAGAGAAAGCGTTTGTCTGATCGGAATCGGTCACTGACGCATGTTGTTCGTTGGGAAACTCCTGAAACATAGGCACATTGAGTACTTACAATCTAGGTGTCTCTAATATTCCATGTTAGCAGTACTCCATAAGGAGGTGTACTCTTCCCGCTGCTATGAAATCTTAACATAAATACTATGATTAAAGCAACGCAGCGTGCTTCAAGACAATTGCATACGCAGATGATGTAGCGGTGCCAGCCTCTGGCAAGGATCCATATATGCTTTTGGCAGCACTGAAGTCTGCGTTAATACTAAAATTGTTTCGGTGATGTAGGCTGTGTGTAAATCCAGCTAAAAAGGAACAGGTACTATTCACTTGGCGATGACAAGAAACCTCATTTCGTTTATCCAACAAACCTCACTATTGCGACATCTGCTATTGATTTTGCTCAACTAGGAAATGAAATTCTGAAACCTGCTGTCTGGTGGATGGCGTTAAAGAGGAGAAAACCCAGATTAGATTCGAACGTATTATGAAAACGGTAGCGATAACGATAATAGGTTCGCTCAGAACAACTGGATTCAAAGTAAAGATGCATTTTTTGAATCTTAAACCTAAGGGGATAATAAGGGATACATACGTGGAAACGTGAATTCTACAAGGATTTTTATTTTGAACATTAGGGACAAATTTCGAGCCAAGAATAGTAATTACGGTTAAAATGGAGATTTTTTTAACTTTTTAAAACTTTGAGTTAGAAATGTGAAATTTTGTGGATACATATTGATGAGGCTAGAAACGAAAAGTAGGACCATTTTTAGCGATGAATCAAATTTTGTGGTAAAACGGGTAAAAGTAACCTCATTAGGTTGAACGAGTAATCATTCTTTTGTGGTTCTCGGTAATCCCAAAATAGGCATAAACGGAGTATTTTTTATCAAAATTGTAGACTATTAGAAAAGGGGATAAAAGCGACAAAACAGGTGAAATACAAAAAAATAGTGAAATACACAAAGTGTGAAAAACCAATTATAAGTCAACAGAATAACTTCGAAGACGAATTAGAAAAAATTTGCTAGAAACAATATCAAATCTATGAAATGACAAAAAATGAATGGTGACAAAAAGGGATAAAATGTGCCAAAACGAGTGAACTATCAAAAAGTGAGAAAAACAATATAAAAGCAACCGGATGGGATAGAGGTTAAAAAAGGGGTAAAAAGGGTCACATAAGGAGAAATATGAAGAAGTGCTTAAAACAATATTAAACCAACAGGATAACATAGAAAATGGGGACAAAAAGAGATGAAAAGGGACCCAAGCGAGCAAAATATCAAAAAGTGGAAAAAACGATATAAAATCATCAGGATGGCACAGAAATTAGAAACGGGGGATAAACGTTTTGGCCCATTTTTAAACAATGCCGAAACAAAAGGCAAAAAAGGTTAAAAGGGCAAAAATAGAAAAATGCGAGAAAATTAAATTAATATTAAATCGTTATGATTGATATGAAAATACTCAGCTTAAACAGACAAAGTATAAGATAGTGCGAGAAATACATATATGGAAAACAACAGGATAATAGTAATGGGCTTAGATTGATAATATTTTAAAAGGTAAAAAGCACAATATCAAATCAACAAAATGGCATACAAAATAATGATAAGTATAAGAATTTGTCACAAGAAAAAAGATCAAATCAGCTGGGATAAAAAAAATATTATTACACTGTGGAACAAATTCAGGTTAGCAAAAGTTAGGTCGTTTCTGAGAGTGAAAATATAGGCTAATTAGAAGACCCGTATCGCGGCGTTTGTTTATGTTAGTTCGAATTTATAGTTTATAGTTCGAGTTTAAAGTTTTTTATGAATTAAGTCCAAAAGGCGACCAACAAAAAAAAAACAATTAAAAAATGGCACTTAATTACTCGTATTAACTGAGAAACGCAAAGTAATATCTAGCAGAAATGTAAAATGATGGGAAAGTGATTTCGAAATTGTTCCATGACAATCAATCAGAAACTGTTTGAATAAACATACAAAACACACAATGTAAACAGTGTCACCCCAACCATACTTTTTTCTGCGTGCATAGATCTCGAACTATGCAATTCAATTAAGTTGTGTTAATTTGTCCAGTCCAGAATATTTTAAGAAATTCGCACACCGAAAACTGTTTCTACTGTACAGGTCTTGGTTTTCTATCTGATTGTTGAAAACAATAACCATTCCCCTCCATAGAACGAGACAGCGAATTCGGAAGTAACTTGTGCAAAATCCCTCCCACAGCTGTTTATTGTGTCCAGATTGAGCCCAATAGTTCAATGTTTTTGTATGGAAATCTTTATGCATAATGCCGGCCTTAACTTCAGTTTCATGTATTTTTTTGTTGATATTTTTATGTAAGCCTGGGAAAATCAACAAGCCCTGATGGCGCGCATACTGATTTCCTACTTCAAACATTCCAAATATTCGGCTGCGGTCCTTCCTGACAGTAAAGATAAAGAGAAATTGCAATTTCCGATTTCATAGCAATGCAGCAACATTTTGCCAAGTCAAAAGATGTCCAGGCAGTTCGGCGCACTTTAAAGACTAACGGATGGGCTACATCTTCGACACCAGGATGCAGCAGGGATTACCCAACTCGCAGTACGAGTACTGACGTTTTATTTTGCCGCATGGATCGAATTGAAATATTTATGGCTTCTTCCTGTCGACATCAATACAATTTCTCAAAATCACAGCAGTGGCAATGTTTATTCTTCCGTTTTCATTAGGGCGAACGGCGGCGATGATGACGCTGATGAGAGTTATTTTGTTTTGTTAATGGCAACGTTCCGAGCGTTGTTAAGCCATTGCACACTCGCCTACGAACATTTAGTTACGGCCACGGATGGCTCGGTATCCTTTGGTAGTCGCAGGGAGTTGCTGCAAGTCCATGTACAGATGTGTGGTGTTGGTACCCCGTAGATAATCAGTCAATATTGACAACATCTTGTTGGCACTTCCTGTGCTGACGGTTGCTGTTTCTATGACAGCCATCCGCTGCCGTTCATCCTGCAAAGTTCGATTGAGCGGACAGACGGCGGGCGGGCGGTCGGAAAAGTGGGTTGATATGTGTACGTACGTCGTCTTATGCACATAATTCACCATCAAGAAAGCTTTTAAACTATACGTCCAGACACGTGGCCCTTGCACACGATTCCATTGTAATGGAGGCAGACTGTGGGCCCGAGTCCCCGTGCATATCTAAGGCTAGTGGGAAATTCGTTTTGTAAGTCATCCATAATTACCAGTGTACACGATATGCCAGACATTTACTAGCTGTCGCATATGTTTCCATGTGTGTGTGTGTACGTAATTCGAATAAGCTGTGAGCTGCACCGTCCTGGGTCGATGCCTCGTCTTGATTTACATTCAAATTTTATTCATAATTTATTTGATGAGTTGAATTATAGCCGAACGAACGTCTGTGGCCTCCTGGCCAAACAACTATTGTCGAGCAGTCACTTGCGAACGAACATGAGCAGGAGCAGTGGCCGGAGCCAGAGCGGGAGACTGAACATGAGCCTGCGGCTACAATTTTTGCCAATATGTTTTCTTTATTATCTCATCACAATCGGAATAAATTTTATTTGAGCCTTCCGTCCGTATCCATCCCTGGATCGCCACCGTGGCCGTCGCCACAGCCACATCATCGCCGTTGAGTGGCAACCTGAAGCCATCAGCCACCGTTTGTGTCTCTGCGACTGCTGCTGTAAATAGTGCTGCTGCTGCAGATGATGCTGCTGCTGGTTGGAAACACGGCGATAACATCACATCACGTTACTGACTGGTAAATATTTGCTCATTATTAGCAAAAGTGGTGAAACGTTAAATACATTTGATGCGGTGGTTGGTGGCAGGCAGACAGGCTGGCAGAAAGGCGAGCTCATCAGCAGGACGTTTGTTGTTTGCTCATCCCTTTTCAGCCACTCACTCACTCAGCTAGTCTGTCAGTCGGTCGGTTGGTGGGTGAGTCTGCCAAGGCAACTGTATCTTCTGACTACTGAATGGGTGAGAGCGAACATCACCGAAATAACTAAATTAATTCTGACTACAAACCAAAAAAAAAAAACGATAAGAAACGAAACACACGGTGGAAATGTACACACAGTGGCACCAACATGCTTACTTGCGTTGCAAGAACTCTCGTTCAGCAGTTCAAGTCGTTAGGATAATTTATTTATTTTTGGCCATTTTGAGCAGAACATCAGCAGCAACCAGCCAGGAGCACGACAACCGTTCTACATGCGGACGGGTATGACCGTATGCGTATGTAAGTAAGTGAACGTTGTTGAAAAGTTTTATTAATTAATTTCGTTTAGAGCACGATGATTTAATTAATTAATAAATATTATGTGTAAATATCTCACTTTTGATGAACTCCGATGAAGTGGCCAAAATATTCAATTATTGCAGACTGTAGTCTACAGGCGCCTGAATGTTGCCAAGGGACCTAAGGATAATCCCAGGCACATTTCAATAATCAATTTTGTATTTAATTTCGTTGAGTAATATGGAATACGTTTTTTTCTTGGAATCAAGTATAACGAGTAAAATCAAAGTAAATTTCGTTTTGCTGTATGGCATTAACTCTTAGGCAACATAGCCGTTAATTTTTGGGGGTGCAAAAATCACTATTTTAAACTCATTAAGGTTAGGTTTGGTGAATTTAGTTATGCTATTGTGATGCCGTTTAAGCAGGGCTGTGGAGTCAGAGTTATAGTTGGGGGTCCGAAAATATGCCTGGAGTCGGAGCTGAAGTCATAAAAATGTGCTCGACCCTGACTGCTGATAAAGATTGAGATTTTATCTAACAAAAAAATAGTGTTCAAAGAATTCGTTTTGGACCTAACGTTAAATAAAATTTAATTTATCTTTGGTTAACTTGAATTGAAAATCCGAGATAGCCTATTCACAATGTCTCAACAGTCCATTCTGAAACTACGAACCAAAAACTACCAAAAAAGTATTCATTCCTTCCCGTTGCGTTTATGGATCCTGAGATAGCCATTATTGATAACTGAACTAACTAGCTTCCAGTCTGTTCGGTAGAAAACGACACGCAAATAGAAGATATCTTATGCCGTCCTATTCATTCTTCCAGTTTCAGCAGCTGTCGCTGATGTCACCTTTTAGTCTAATTGCAAAACTTCCAATCTCCTACGACTCGTAGTACTCGTATAATCCTGTGTTCCGAAACCAACCATGGTGAATGTGATGATACCAGTTGGGCTGTCTGAGGTTACCTTTAGCCCCACCAATGCAATCAGAGCCAATCTGCTACTTCTTTATTAGACAGAACTACAAATCATATCGATGATTAGGTAGACTCCGCACTGTATGTAGTCCAGACCGTTGGAATAGGTAGCGAACCTACTTGACTCTTGTATTTTTAATTGTCAGTGTTAAGTCGACATACGTCCTGGTAACTGTAGTTTGACAGTACCGTGCGGGTCTGCCCGTTCGCTGCACGGTCGACAGTACCAGGAATATCAGCCATCGTGTTATAGATTACTCTGACACACTAATGGACAATTTAAACGCTGAACAGTCTGCCTTCTTATAATATTCAACGACAACTCACGTAACATTAAAATTAGTTCGTGGTTTAGCCACTCTTTTTACCTTTTCTAGAATCTTAATTTATGTCTACTTATAAAAGCCTTCCCCAAAATGATTACTCATTTTGATAATATCGGTATCACTTGATCAGTATACAACGTGTCAACAGGTCTGCGCACACTGAAGCTTTTCTTCTGACACCGCGTATTGTGAACTTCCGGTTGAACTCCCCAGCCTAAATTTTGATAAAATAAAGCTTGTTGTTAAAATGTTTACGGTAGAATGGGCATACTAGCGGTTCCCAATCTATAATTTTCTTTAAAACAAATACATATATTTAGTCGGAGTAGTTTCAATACTCGGAGCCAAAGTCCGTGGTCGATCGTTTGATGGATTCAGAGTCGGAGCGGAGTCGTCCCTTTTTTCCAAAATTCCACAGCCCTGCATTTAAGAAAAACTTGGAAAAACACTATGGGTGATACACTTTTTTTCCTGCAAAGTTTCAGCTGAAATAGGAAAGAAGCAGAACAATAAGCAGGCACGTTAACTTACTGCTAGAAGTCGTATTGGAACATACTTCCAATATGAGTGTTTAGATGACCAACGTACAATAAGCACCCTTTTGCAATATTTTGTACTTAATCTTCGTATAAACCCTTGGTAGAACTACAACTTAAGACGGTAGAATGTTCGATTTTACACACTTTTAGTATTTATACGTTACCAATTTGCTATATTGATACAATAACGAAATTAAATACTGTACAAATATACAACATTTATTTCAAAAATAACTCAATTTGAGTATATTTTTATGTAATATTGTATTTCAAAAGTAAATATATTATTGATCGTCATAAAATTCTAAGACGATCTAGCCATGTTCGTCAGTCCGCCTGTCTGTTGAAAGCTTGATTCGGTCCAAACGAAAAGAGCTAGAGGCTTATAAATGTATAAAATATATGTCGTATGATTGCAGATCGGTTGCTATTGGAAATCCAAAAATATTTTTTCAAATTTAAGATTTGGAACAATTTGAGTCGGCACATATAGGCCCAAAAATGGGCCAGCTTGAACTTTGGACATTTGGATATTAAAAAATAATAACACTTCGTCATCAGAAAATTTTATTATTTTCCGATTCGAAGAAATTTAGGGTCTTGACCATGGGTTGAAGTCTTTAGGATGTCGAAAAAAGTCCTTACGAATTCTCGCATTATGACATCAACTTTACGTTTTGTCGGAATTATAGGACTGGACCTATGTGTATGGTCTATGGATCCTGGGGACCCAAAAGATATTAAAGATTTGTGCCAATTCATATTTCGGACCGGCCCTTATGAGCTCAAAAATCGGTAGACTTTACCTATGGACATATGGTTAAAAAAAACAACAATACATATTGTCAAGTAGGTCAAAGGTCCTTAGAGTTTCGAAAATAAGGGGCTTCCGAACATGGACACATGGTAACTCAGAAACACTGGAATTATCTCGATACTCGTACGTACACATTAACTTTAAAGATTTGTCAAAATTTAAAGGCCTTAAAATACGGGCTCCTTATGACCCTATCAGCCCTCTTGAATAATAAACATTTGGGTTAACCCAAACAATAAAATTTTCTTGACGAATATTATCCTGGGCATGAGCTGAGTGCGCTTGGCCGGACATTTGAATAGGAGCAACACGTTATGTGGTCGCCAGGCGGTACAAACGTCCAATTCGAATTCATGTGGCTGCACCATCAAGAACAACGAGCGTCTGCCTAGGTAGCGTCTCCAAAGGATGTTTTCCTAGCACTACATTTAATCTATAGCTGGATACTGCTACTGCGACTTTATCAGCGTGAGTGTCAGACCTGCCAAATAGTTTCGATGAAGAAATGTTCTCTCTTGTACCGCTGGGCCTCTCTCTTTAGATCATGAAGATCGCACCTGATCTGCCTGTTCAGGGGCATCCTCTCCATTTGGAAAGACTACTGAAAAGACACCCAAGCAGATACTGCTTACAAGTAGAAATTGTGTCTGCACACGGTAAGGACGTCTCATCCTGTAGAAGACATAACAATTTACTTGTTAATTTTTTTCAGGGCGGCGCTTCGGCAAGTCTCAATTTTCTACCACTGCGTCGTACATACGTTCGCAGACCACACCAGCACTGCGTAGTTCGATACAGACCGATTAGGGTTGTATAAGTCGATTTTCGGCTTTTGGGTATAAAAAAAGTTAAAGTCTACCGACTTTTTGTTTGTAAAAAAGTCTAAAAGTCAATGTTTTCATTTCGACTTTTTAGTTTAGCTTTACACATTTTTAATTTTCATACGAACAATGCGTATTGTTTAAATTTATTATGCGCTTTTATTTATTTTCTCTAATTAAGAAACACATAAAAGATTTATGTTATTGTAGTGGCATTGTTTGAAACTGTAAAAACGTAAACCTTTAAATACGTTGTAGATACATCCAGAGCAATTGATCAAATCTAATACTAACACTAAAATTATATTCGGGTGTATTAAAAGTTTTTTTTTTTTAATTTTTAAGGCGAAAATCACCTTAGTCAGAAATTCTGGAATAACTGTTGATACCCGATTTTAATGGGGCCGAAAGATTGTGGGTTCCAAGGCCAACGAAGAGAATATTATAAAGGGGTTCCTTGGCAAGAGTGTGAGCACTTGGCGCGAAAAGGGACAATGGTGTTACAATACAATTGAAGGAAGCACTATCTGACGGCATCGCCTGTTTGTCGTTAAACAAAAATAACACAATACTTACTCGTATATGGAG
Source organism: Hydrotaea diabolus (assembly GCA_963513945.1). NCBI lineage: Eukaryota > Metazoa > Arthropoda > Insecta > Diptera > Muscidae > Hydrotaea > Hydrotaea diabolus. The sequence goes on from OY740717.1 coordinate 111,313,875, forward strand.
AACAATGGAAAGACTTTGTCAATCGTTGCCACCACTTCTGTCTTATGTGGATATTATTTTCGCATGCAGCTCTTATTGCTACTTACATTGGGATCCAATTTTCTCCAGAAAATTTAAATATATTTTTTTTGCACAAATTGATGCAGATATGTGTCTCAGCTTTTATTCATAGACTGTTTTAAAAAATAAATTTTGGTTCAATAGTTTTAAAAACTTAAATATGAATAATATTTCTGATGTTTATTCATTTATAATCAATCTTATTCTTTAAAAAAAAAATTTACAAAAAAAACTTGTTTTTCTTCCAAAATATTTCAATTTTATTTCCCCAAAGAAAAAAGTCTACTTTAATCGACTTTTTTATACGTTTGAATTTTTGTAATAGTCGAAAAGTCTAAAAGTCATCTTTTAGTCTTGATAATATAACCCTAAGACCGACATATCGCTTTGTAAAAGGTCAACAACGTTTCTTTCGGTCGGCTCCCGTTCTAACTAGTGACTACATACTTTTAAGCTAGTGACCTTGTTTCTACATACTTTTAAGCTTATTGTACTCGTAGATAGATATAGTATGTGCGGAGCATTGGAATATGCTGCCCAATGGCTTATCAAGAATTTTCGGGTAGTCGAGACGTCATCGACTTTCACATTAAGTGACAAGCGCACCTCTGCGGTACATGCCGTGCCATGCAACAGTGTGGCTGATGATTTAGAAACGAATACGTTCATATTCCTCGCAGTGAACCAACATGCTAAGTCAGTGAGGTAGCATTTGATGTTCTCGCATATGTCATCCATTTTAGGTCCAAGCGCCAGAATTGTCCATTCATCACGGAGTCTGGTAATCCAGAAATTTCAGAAAGGTAAATGTTAAACAGTGCCAGAGATATCAACCCACCCTGTTGAAGACCCTGTTTAACTCTATGGGGCATCGACTTTCTGTTTCTAAATTCTACATACGACTGGTGTCCACACAAATATAGGAAAATTGGACTCACCGGATGGACCATCTGAGACGTAGCAGCGGCCAACATTTGATAGACATAATCTTCAAAAAATAAATGCCAAAGAGTGTTCTTTCAAATGATAATAAACATTCCCTGTTTAATTTGAATTTTCTGTGTTTTTAAACCCAATGGTAACTTTTGGCCCACCCTGTATAACTCTTCAAAAAACTAAAGAAGTCATTCTAGTACATAACCTGAAGTACTTTCGAGCATAGGCCTCCATCCATTCTAGCGGTATGCCATTAGGCCCTACGAAAAGTGAAAATGAAATTAGGCCCCAAAAAATATATGGAAAACAGCAAAACGAAATTTTATGGTTTTTTGTGGCCTAATTTCATATTTTTATTGGGGTATACTCGTACATTTATAATGCAATTAGATCAAAAAAAAAATTTTGGGGCATAATTTCGCATTTTGGGGTCCAATTTCATTTCGATATATTTAGAGCCACAATAAATATTATTCAGGTCTAATTTCCTGCGGCGAAGAAAAGAAAGCGTTGCTTTTTAATTGAAAATTATATAGTTTATTACCTCTGAACTTAAATATACACTTGTATTATATCTTGCACGGAGGCACGACAGCAAGGACATTTACACACAACCGAAACTGTACGCAAAAAATGTTCTACACGTTTTGGGGCCTATTTTCGTACTTTGTTGTTACATTCATTTCGTAACACATAAATGGAAGTTACACCCCAAATCCAAAAATGGAAATAGACCCCAATTTCATACAGAAAACAACAACTCGATATTTTGGGGCATATTTGTCTTTTTTGGTTGTATTTGCATACCTTCAAATAACCATTTTACATACCTTCAATAACCATCCAATAAAATTTTTGAGGCCTGTTTTCATTTTATGTTTGGGGTATAATTTCTGGGGTATATTTTCATAATACAATTAGACCCCAAATTTGGCGCCTAATTTCCTTTTTGGTTTGGACCACATTTTGCTAACAAATGACTTAACCGGTTTTACAATTTATATATTTTATTATTTGTTTATTGACTTCTGTGTAATACATTTAGTCTTACTTGTCGAGGCTTAGCATACTATAATATTAAGGGGAAAAAATGCCCACAAACCCGACCGAGATCCGACCAAACCACAAAATTTTATTTTTTTTTCCGTTCACATTTGGTCGAAACCGACCAAAGCGACAACACTGGACTGGACCCAGCGCCTTTGATGACTTTGCGCTGTCAACGGTGCCAACTTAACTCTGGGAGCGCGGATACGACGCACTCTGGATGGTCAATAAGAAGCCGATTGAAATAACTCGCGCACCGGATCTGTCACTGTTCTGTCACCGAACGAGACGGCTATCCGATCATCCCTTCTTCCAGGTTTATAGAGGGATTTAACCTTAGTCCACAATTAAGCAATTATGGAACTTAAGTTGCACTGGCTCAGGCTAGCAATTTGTTCCGCTTATTTTCGTTGATTTACTGATCTCAGTTTTGATATCCCTAATTCTAGGGTCAGCTGGGTTGGTGCAATGAATGACACCACTCTCATCTGCGAGTCACGATGTCTCTAGTGGAAAATTTGGTCGTATTCGACCAACAGGAATTTGGCGAGCGGCACTCGCCGCTCCACTACCCGAGCATCCACGGACAAATTGTATGGAATTTATTGCTGCTTACCCATATACGATTATATGTTAGCGTCATACGTTTATGCAAGACTTTACTTTGCAAAGTTTTTGCAGAATACGAAAAGTTCATTTTTCGACACTTGATGGATATCAGAAATTTAACGGGCGGATTTTCACCTTCGTTTCGTTGATTCAAATTAAATTGTAAAGAAAATGTTTTCTAACGTGGTTCTTCTGCACTGAACAATGCATAGGTGTGCTGCAATTGTAATCATACGAGTGTCTAGTAAGGAACGTACTTGGAATCGATGTGAAAGTTCTTACTCGTACTATGGCATGCATACCTATTATGGATATGAACAATTCTCGCAGGAACACTGAAAATTTTCACAATTACGATTTATGTACGAGAAGGTTGAAAGTTACGTATGTACACGAGGCTGCAGCTGGATGTATGGTTGTTTGTTTGGACAATATAGAATAGATATTCTTTGATGTGATTTGCAGTAGAAGGCGCCATTTTAAGATATGGCTTAAATCAGCACTTCGTTTAATTTGATTTTTTAAGAAGTAACGACTTACGACCCAGAAAGTGTGATTTTTATTACTTATTTTGCAACTGTTAGGTTTAGGTTTTAATAAATTTTAATGCTTTAATAAATTTAATGCATATCAGACATGTTTCTCAAATAATTCCCGAAACAATAGAATCACCTCACTTTGAGTCGCAGGATGTTAAAAGGCAAATTTAAAGTAAATGGTAAATGGGAAAGTAAGAAATTTTTTTCTACATAAACAAGTAAAACATCCTGGTCCACTTCTTTAACAGTTGGTGGGGGTGGGTACCCACTTACTTTGAACCCGAACGGATTATTGCCCGTTTCCTTTCGGTTTTTTATATTCATTTTCATAAAAAGTCTGACATTTTTCATACAGAAGATTTCTCACTGTACCCACGCATGAACATGTGGTTTGTAAACATACAGTGCTAATGTCAATGTAAAATAAAGTTAGCTAAGCTGGATGCCTGCAATTGTTCAAATATTCACATAATGGGCTCTCCAGTGGCAACTATGATTTGCCATGAATACGTCAAATTTTGACAGTAACGATATGAAGGTACAATCATAACAATCTCGTATATATGTGTACGAGTATGTATGTAAGCAGGTATGTAAGTATAGATCGTAGCTACTATTTATCCTAACAACTTAATTCGACATTTATAGTCTTGATATGAATATAACATTAATGTGTTCTTTCTCTTTGAATCTCCGTAGTTTGCCTGCGCAGCCCTTCGATTTATAACACAAAAGTTTTCAAAGGAGCAAAATGGGATTAAAAAAGGACGACGCGGGCGTGAGTGTGTGTGCTGACACTTTAATTTATTTTTGATGTAGCTCAGTCTCACGTAAACACCCATCGTCAACATAGCCGACGTCGTCATCATTATCGTCATCGCCAGCGTCCTGGCCGTCGAGAAACTAATAACACCGTTGACAAGCTCATTTGCAAGAGCAGAAATGCAATCGTGGACGATAATTCATAAACCATGGTTGCCACAAACCGCTGCCACAGTGTCAATGTGATAACAAAAACCGGCACCTGCACGAAGCTATGCAACCAACGTCAAGCAATGCAGCAAACAACCGGGCAGGATGGCATTTCCAACAATTTACTACAAATTCGTTTTTGGTCAGCGGTGGCACAGTTGCTGGGATGGATGTTCCGGTGGTAGTTTCGCTTCGCTGGCAGCATGTCTGGAGGGTCGCCCGGTTGGTTGTGAATTTCGCATTCACGTTTCACTTTGTAATTTGACGGAATAATGCATGCAATTGAGAGAAAGTAATAACGGCAAACAGAGGAAACGGTCTGGGGAACTACTTTCAACGCAGGGACAGCTATCATTAGCTATTGGCATTTTGTGTCGGACAAATTTGTCAGACTTCGCACAGTGTGTTGGCTTACCGCCGAATAATAATAGCAGATTTTATTACTCAACTTGGCGATCTAGTTTGGAGAAGATTTTTTTTAACAAGCTTGGCCTATCTTGCTTGTAACGATAAAGAAATTTCAATTGTCCTCGTATGTCAGAATAATTCCACTTTCAACATCTTAAAATCTCGATATAAAAAGAAATGCAAATTTAAAATTTATTCGAATTAAAATGCATTTCTATATGGCGGCAGAAGTTCTAATCGGAAATGTCTTCTATTTTGGGACCATGCCGTAAGATGAACCAATGTGGTCGAGCTTCAATAGCATATGTAATAAGACGCTTATAATTAAATCACAGTTGGTGTGACTTCTAGCTGGACGGAACTTCGATTCTGAAAGGACTTTTTCGTCGACTGATATTAAAAGGAGATAGTCCTGAACAATTAATCGACCTTTTTAAAAAGCGGGTTTCGGTTTAACTGAAAAATGACAATTCCTATGAAACCGGTTTTCATTTATTTTCATCTATTTTCTTAAGAAACGACTTGTGATATTTAGAGGTTTGTGCAATTGTTTTAAGATTAATGGTCAATACATATTAATCATTTCTCATATTTTAGATTTAATACAGAAATATTAATATTAAATATTACCCAATGGTACCCTAAAATTAATAATGCTCTTAATATATCGAGCAAAAGCCACAAATTTCAAATAAAGAATGTATTGCCACATTCTGGCATTTTTTGGCCAACATCATAAAATCGAGAATATTATTCAAGGTAAAATCTGTTTAAATGGAGTTGTGAAACTTTTTGATGATGCAAGCTAGAGCCAAAGAAATCTACAGAAGTGGAGTCTCTGTAAGATGTACATATTATGTTTTTTTGTGGTCAATTGTTTGTTATAGAACACTTAAAAAGTAAGACTAACAAAGATACTTCATTATATGTTGGATAAGAACCTGGTTTTAAAGAGTAAGTTTTCCTCTCAACAATTGCTGCCAAGATTTCTGATGAAGGTCGTCGCGGACACGAAATCGCGTAAAAGCAGTGGGCAGCCACGAATATAAGTCACTTTGACAAAATTATCTTCCATTAAAATGTCGACGCAAGAGGCCTCGAACCCGTATTAATTCCATTTCAATTTGGTAAATCAAAATACGTAAAAGAGTAAGTTTTCCTCTCAACAATTGCTGCCAAGCTTTCTGATGAAGGTCGCCACGGACACGAAATCGCGTAAAAGCAGTGGGCAGCCACGAATATAAGTCACTTTGACAAAATTGTCTTCCATTAAAATGTCGACGCGAGAGGCCTCGAACCTGTATTAATTCCATTTCAATTTGTTAAATCAAAATACCGAAATTAACACACGATCTAAACTTTGAGTCAAAATATTTTGGGACTTGCTTTAAAACTTAGCAATCTTAGTATCCAAAGGTAGTACATTTGCAACATATTGGCTCCACACAAATTATGGTACTCTAGTGTACATAGTTTATGTTATGTTATATACATTTGTATTTATTAACATAAGTAGCTACCAAAAGAATAAATATGATCATAAATAAGTCTTGTTCAAAATGCAAAGTAAAATGCTTTTGCGAAGAATTAAATATATCGGTTATTCAAAATAAAATAAAAAGGATTATTCGCATGTTTTTTAAGAGACCGACTTGTTTTAATGTCTTAGAAAACCGACTTGTTTTTCTGTCTTAAGTAACCGAACTTTCGGGCTTTAAAACCGAACTGTAGGTTTTTAGAGACCGAACAATCACCCTAGATATACCCTATGTTTATTACGACGAATAACACTAGTTTACACCGGAATTGTACATTTGATGAGAGGTGACTTTTCTAATGTATTTCCATCTGCTGAATTCAAAAATCAAGGTAAAATTTTTTTTTATGGAACAGTTTTTGAGATATCCTTATATTTTTATTTTTTCGTCCTTTTTTCACTTGACAAATCATATCTCGAGCTAGAAATGTCTGATTATATCGTTCTTGGTACTTAAATGCAAGGTATTGAGTAGACAAACAAACATGTATAAGTGGATCTTTTATAAGTTAAGTGGTTCAAAATATATCGATGAAGATAGGGCAAATTTTCAAAAAAATCATATTTTAGAGTGATCCTGTGCCGGCGGAAAAGTACATACCGTTGAAAAAACGTCCGGTTTCTCTTCATGTTCGTAAAGATGATACTTTAACGTAAGAACTAAGACCAACCACAAGAAAATCGACCTAAAAATGACAAAGTTATAAGCAATTGAGTGAATAAATCCAAATCCCATATTTTCCGAATATTTTATTTTTTTCGACATTTGACATTTTTGTGTGTTAGAAATAGTTGTGGCTCTTGCTTTGTCTTCGGTTGCTTTTGGGATCCGTTTCTCTAGTGAGAAACCATACATAGTCTCCCAACATTGCTTCATCCCAAAATCCTTGATAGCGCCGCTCAATGGTCTTAATTTGTTGGTGAAATCTCTCGCCGTGTTCGTCACTCACGTCACCAAGATTGTCCGGAAAGAATTTCAAACGCGAATGCAAGAAATGGATTTTTAGAGACATATTTACACCTGTAAGAAATAAATAAAATGGTAAAAACAATACAATAGAAAACAACCAGGAAGGAAATTAACTAATGGCATTCCGTACCCATATTCTTGTAGTTCTTCAGCAAATCGGTAATAATTCCCTCGTAGTTAGGGCTTTTAGTGTTCCCAAGAAAATTGGTAACAACCAGCTGAAATGAATTCCAGGCCTCGTTTTCAACGGGTGTTAAATATTTTGGGAAATCTGTGCTTTTTACCAATTTCTTTATGTGTGGACCATCGAAGACGCCTTCCTTGATTTTTGCTAAAGAAAGGTTTGGGAAAAGGATTTTCAGATAGGAAAATGCTTGGCCTTCCTTGTCTAAGGCCTTCACAAAATTTTTAATGAGGCCAAGTTTAATGTGCAACGCTGGAAGGATTATACTTTCTTTTTTGACAAGAGGCACGTATTTAATATTGTCTTTGCCCACTGTGATGTTCTCCCTTTCTGGCCAGTGTTTTCTTACATAATGATGATCACGAGCACGACTATCCCAAAGGCAAAGAAAGCAGCAATATTTTGTGTATCCACCCTGCATCCCACACAACATGCCGACGACTTTGAGATCGGAACATATTTTCCAGTTGTGCTTCTCATATTAAATGTATTTGAGCAAAATGGCCATTGTGGCATATGATTCTTTAGTGTTGATGGCATGAGCGATGGGAATAGAAGGTTTTTCATTTCCAATATGCAGTATGACTGCTTTCAAACTCTCCTTAATACCGTCAATGAACAAGCGCCACTCATTTGGATCGTAAGGCTCTCCGAGTTGCTCAAACAATGCAGGAATATCGTTGCAATAGCATATGTCGTTTTCCTTCTTAAAATGTTGTGCGTAAGGTACACCACGGTTTCTGTAAAATGTTCCATTTACTCCCGGAGCCAAACATTTAGTTAATTTCCTTCCTGGTTGTTTTCTATTGTATTGTTTTTACCATTTTATTTATTTCTTACAGGTGTAAATATGTCTCTTAAAATCCATTTCTTGCATTCGCATTTGAAATTCTTTCCGGACAATCTTGGTGACGTGAGTGACGAACACAGCGAGAGATTTCACCAACAAATTAAGACCATTGAGCGGCGCTATCAAGGATTTTGGGATGAAGCAATGTTGGGAGACTATGTATGGTTTCTCACTAGAGAAACGGATCCCAAAAGCAACCGAAGACAAAGCAAGAGCCACAACTATTTCTAACACACAAAAATGTCAAATGTCGAAAAAAATAAAATATTCGGAAAATATGGGATTTGGATTTATTCACTCAATTGCTTATAACTTTGTCATTTTTAGGTCGATTTTCTTGTGGTTGGTCTTAGTTCTTACGTTAAAGTATCATCTTTACGAACATGAAGAGAAACCGGACTTTTTTTTTCAACGGTATGTACTTTTCCGCCGGCACAGGATCACTCTAAAATATGATTTTTTTGAAAATTTGCCCTATTTTCATCGATATATTTTGAACCACTTAACTTATAAAAGATCCAATTATACATGTTTGTTCGTCTACTCAATACCTTGCATTTAAGTACCGAGAACGATATAATCAGACATTTCTAGCTCGAGATATGATTTGTCAAGTGAAAAAAGGACGAAAAAATATAAGGATATCTCAAAAACTGTTCCATAAAAAAAAATTTTTGAATTCAGCAGATGGAAATACATTAGAAAAGCCACCTCTCATCAAATGTACATGAAAAAAATTTTATTTTGTAAAGTAGTGTAATTAATAATCAATACCTAATTTCACTGCATGTTTGTCTATCTGGCGATGTAATAGAAGTACAGGTCTCAAATTTAAACCCATCTGGAAAAAACTTTTCTCATTACAGGTCACATTTTCAATCCAATCTGAGTCAAATTCCTTATTCGGACAGAGACAATGAGTCTTACCAGAGTCTTGGAGGGAATTAGCCTGTTCGACTGTAGATTCTCTGCACTTCTTTGTGTATACGATGAATCATCCTTTATTTAGTCAATTTAAATACCTCCAAGTGTACCTCCAGGATAACGGTCGCGGCACACGAGTGACCGGCGAAACCTACCTGTGGCCAAAAAAGGTGATGTTGTGTTTGAAAAGAGTTTTAAAGAAATGAAGTTCTTCTTTGTAAATGTATGTCTACTTCTAAGGCTTGGTGTCTCCATCTTACTGGTGGAAGTCCTCGAACAATACAAGATTAATATTACCGGTATCAAGGAAATACTTAAAAAGAATATGACAATAATAAAATGACAAAATGCTATACATCCTACAGTTGCAAAGAAAACAAGCACCAACTCGGCTATTAGAGTGTCCTAAACAAGAAACTGCGTCATCTGCCAGTACAGCCTTAAACTGTGATCATGAGCCGACAAAATACATCATGGAGTCCAATGATTCATTTTGCGAGCGACTGGTACTTAGCCACGTCCATAAAATCATTTTAAAATTCTAATGCAAAAATAACAGAAACAACATCAATGATAGTCGGTAAAAAAAAATTAAAACAAGATAATGGGATAAGACTGATGGATGACTGTAAAACTGTGTTCTAATATTAGGCCAAATCTAATAGACCATAGGCACCAGTGATCCGGTCCCCTTCAAACAAAGATACTTAAAATAAATTCAAACATTGACATGCATAGGATAGTCAAATGAAAGCAGATTTCCCCCCTCTCTTATCCAAGTAGGCAATTTTATGGGAACCAAAGGATAGTCCCTAATAAAGATAAAAGTTAAAACCCTCACCCTTCTGTTAAAGATCCCAAACCTTCAGAATTATGTACGACAATCAGCAAAATGTTCCGATTTCTTACCGAGTTCGTAACGAAAAACATATGAGAGGGTTGACAAAAATTCTAAACTACCTTTTTGAAAAACAAAATCCTCACACACATCGAACAGAATTCGTAACGATTTCGGTAAGAATTCAAATTTCAAATGATAGAATTAAATTTTCGCTACTTATTAGGCCTGGTAAAACTGGTGTATATTAGTCCATTAATTCTGCCGACAATCGTTGCCCTCCGCTCTAGTCACTAGAAATTACATCAGATTTTGGCCGAATGCCTTCAAAACAACCAATATCCAAACCCAGTAAAATGGGGCGTTATAGGTAAATGTTTTTAAATAGTCCCAGCACAAAGGTCCCTACGAGTTGAGGTTAACCCGCTTATGAAGTCAATAATTCGAAACGATTGTGCATAAATCTAGCATAAAGCGTTATGAACGACTTATACACGGGGAAAACAAAATGTTGGAAATATGTTTGCATGTAATCATATATTTTGTTTGGAACATGCTAAAAACATATAAATGTTGATATTTCAGAATAATTATCTACACAAACATAATATATGTTTGAGATAACATTCTAGCATATTGAAATATCATATGTTTTTGGATTAACTCTAATTGTGAGATAAACAGTTTTCGAACATTTTTAACAATTATTATTGTTCAATTGATAAGATGTAATGAAAGCAGAACGCATTTAAGATAAATGAACATTGGCCAGTATTAGTGAAAGTGTTTCAGTGCATAAAATGGAATTTGATTTAACATGTAAACAGTTTTGAAAAATGTTGTGACTTAAAAATAGCATTTGTTTAGTATTAGGCAGTTGTCTGCAGAATTATTTTTGTATACCCATATGCCAGATTTACGTCAGCTTAGATTTCTACAAGCATATGAACGTTTAGGAACAAATCTGCAAACATAATAATGTCTGGGTGCAAACAAATATATGTTTGCATATAAGCATATCAATTTATAGGAACACTGCTACAGACATATAAATGTTTGCTGTGACCAAAACATACAAATGTTTTCTGCGTAATATATTTACAAGCAAACATGTTTTTTTTCTGTGTAGACATTCTTAGTGAAGCTCGACTACATTCGTCAATTTTGAAACTATTGAAGGATATAAAGAAATGCAATAAAGCTCATATAAATCAAGGTGAAATTGAGCAATATATACATATAGCCCTAACGATATAGTATAGGCTTGAACAAACTTAAACAGAGGAGCGGAAGAGTACATTGATGGTACATTGCATTTGTCATTCCGTGTGCAACACCCCACGACCCTACAAGTTATATATTTTTGGCCATCGTTAAATTCGTAGTCTAGCCATGCCGTGTGTCAGGAATCAATCTAGAATCGTCATAAGCTGTTTGGAATTGTAAATGGTCGAAATCGGCCTAGAGGGAAAAAAGTTTCCCTTTACGTATTAGCTTAACAAATCATAGTGTTTTGTGGGCAGGCATTGGTTAACATGTACACTCTAGGTCACTAAGCATTAAATGCGTCAAAAAGGGGCATAGTAAATAGACTTTTTGACTTATTCCCGCATGGTCAAAAGGGAAATTTTTAGTCTAAATAGCTATACAGGTACTAGAATATACTGAAATAAAAGCAATTTATGCTACCAATTTAAATCAGGGTTCAGAAATTTTCATTAATGTGCGCTCATTTAGCTTCATTTATGAGTTTGGTCGCGAACGTGTGCGTTTCAATTTTTTCATAATGTTCTTCTTCGCGAGTAAGAGCGCAAAAAATATTTCTTTTCACTCTCTTTCACGTGTGCGATGGTTGAAATTTTTTTGTTGCTTATCCTTTGCGTGTGTGCGTGAATCCAATTTTGTTTTGTTCATATATGAACGGTAGCAAAAGAAAGAGCGCTTCTAAATGAGCGCTCGCACATTTCTGACAAGTTGAAATTTTTTCTTTTACAGAAATTCCACAAAACAATTTATTATTTAAACAATTCATTATATATTTTAAATTATTTTATTTTTATTATATTATTTTTGCTCGATTTATTTGGAATATGTTTTGTTATGGTTTCTTTATGCCTAACGCCGAACTAAATCCACTGTGCAGCTCTTAATGCAATTGAATTTGCTACTAATGCATGGCATACTTTTCAGCGTTTACACTAAACCACCCACACTGAAGAATGCGCGTGTTTTCTCGTCCAGCCAGTCACTCTCCAAACATATGCATGTTTATATCACTGTCCTTTTCAATAGAAATTGCAGTACACTCACATATACTCATGCAAACAAAGCAACGAGCTTAGTTGCCGGTGATACATGTGCATGTATGTTTGTTGCTGATGTTGTTTCAGTTTTCAATATTTTCTCTTTTTGCGACCAATTTCGAAATTATCGTCGAATCATGATTGACATTTTAAATTGGAAATTGTACATTCGTTCGAAGTAAATAATGCCGGACCTCCACTAGGGGCGTCAGTATACGCCCAACGGGAAAATGAAGGGCCCAGCAAGGCCTTCTGGGAGCCATTCTTAGGATCCCAGAAATCCCAGTAATCCATAATCGAGCAATAAAGGAGTCATAAGCAGCAACCGAACCGATGTTTTTATTTTGTTGTGCTTAAAAATTCTTCAAAGTCAGAAAAAAAGTTGATGCCTCGCTTAATACTCCAAATTAATTAATGAGGGACACATCTATGCCTTTTTGATTTTGCATGTGTTTTAGTTGGTCAGGCAGTACTCTTCTTGTCCTCTTTCAGAGATCAAAAGGAATACTTCTTATGTACTCTATAGGGGGCTCAAAAGGAGTGTTCGCTTTTGCGGACATGCAGTGCTATAAAGGAGAACAGTACAAAATAAATGAGGCTCGGAAAGTTATGGAGTACTCCATTGATCGCAAATGAGCGACCTAAGATTAATCTTTGAATGATCCTAGTTTTTACTAGGATACTCGCAGAGCAAGATGGCAGAGCAAGAAAATGGCCTTCCAAAGTGCATATAAAACATTTTGTGTCCTATCCGGTAGATTGATTAATTTCCAATTACTAAATTTTCAGTTTTATTTATTTTTGGATTTGCCTTCACTGGAAATCAAGCCTACGAACTTTTGATTGATATTCCGATATGCTACGTAATGGCCTGTCGATGCTAATTGTGTCAAATGGCTTATATATTTTCACTGTTCATCGCTGTGGCGAAAACCACCTATGCTGCCTTCACTCACCAGGCATTAGGGCGGGTCGATTTAAGAATCGCCCAAGTGACAAGGAAAATCGTATTCTACGGATCAAAATAAGAAACTTTGCCCGAGGAACCATACCTCTAAAACGAATTTTGATGTCACGACCTTTGACCCGCAAGGTCAAATTTGGAAAAATATCACTTTGCCTCACTACATATCGACCCGCCCTCCCAGGCATGATAGCATGCCTTTTACAAGAAGTGAGCCAGTAATGTTATTGGATCCCTCTCATTGAAAATATGACGGCCTTCTTACAGGCTTGATCAGAGAACGCTCCAATGAATGAGAAGAGGTTTTAATATCAGGCCTTCTTAGAGAAGCGACGTTACAAATTGTGGGCCATCATTTTTCATTTGCCAGGAAGGCCTTCGGAAATGCCATAAACGAATGAAAGGCATAAACGAATGTGTATGGGATCTAAAAAAGAGGCCATCTAGAAAAGGTTCTTATGAGAAGGCCTTACTAATTTTCCCGCTGGGCGTTGTGTCCGCCCATGCTAGTGTATGTGCGAGTGTGTATGTTTGGCTCTGTGTGGCCATCATTTGGAAGTTAATGGCTGTTTTAATACACACTCGTATTTGTTGACATTCTTCTTCATTTCGAGCATTTGGCCTCGCCATTATTTCGTCTAAGACCGATCGATGTCCGTCCACATGTCCTGTCTGTCGAAGTATGCACTTGGCTGTGTTTGTGTTTCTAATTGTGATAAATGTAACATTTGCCCTGTCCTTTGGTGTGTGTGTGTGTGTTTGTGATCGCACTCATATGTAAGGACTCGTGTGTTTGTGTGTGAGAGAGGGTTGTTTGTTTATTAGTATTGCTTTTGTTGTCCTATCTAATGTAAAACTGTTCGAGTGCCGCCTGCTGATGGGCCGAGAGGTTGCCGACGGGGACAAGCGGAGTCTTTTACAACAATCGAATTGAATTTTAAATTTAAATACTGACAATTTAACTGATTTGCTTTTAATTGGATTTTCGAGTAATTTATTCATGGCATAATGCATGATTTAAATTCAATATTTATATTTATGCCAATGTGTACTGGTGGTTATAATGCGTGTGTTATGTGCGTGTATGTGTGCGTGTGTGCGTGTGTGATTAAGTGGTCAAATTCAAATATTTATAATGTCTCTCAGCCATCATGCGATATAATGACAATAAATTATTCATTTGCATTAACATTAACCATAAAATCGACGACAAAAGCACAAACAAAACTTTACAAAGTGTATTTATCCAAAAGGCATTGTCTTTAAATCCGGCTAAACAACTTCTGCTATTCGCTAGTCGATGGTTGTGAATATATGCAAGAGATCAAAAGTTTCGTAGATGACACAGAACGTCTTTAATGAAAATTGACAAAACATCGTATAGGACCGACAAACGTTAGAACAAAGCCAAAGCCCCGCTGGGAAATAGCAACATTGGTCTTAAGGTGCATTCAAGTGTCCGGACAGCACATTGTAATGATAGGGAAATTACTGGAAAAATATGTTTTGGAGAGTTAAACAGTAGAGCACCTGTTGCATAGATGCCTGTCCTTCTAGATAAGATGGTGTTGTATCCTGGAATGTATTTTCTGTAAGATCTAAAATATTTATCTTGCGAGATGGGAGATCATATAAGTTTTGTCAACGAGTCATCCAGCTTCCTAGCGAACTAGAAGCGTAATTCATAATAGATCCAAACTATTGCCACATAAGCGTTTGCACCGGTTCGAGTCCTGCTAACCAAACCTAACTAAAAATTTTAAAAACAACACAAGATACAAATTTATTCTCTATAATATATAGATGGTTGCAACGTTATTAACATACATATTAGCCGCCGTCGATCATGTTTTCGTCTGCCTCCGCTGCCTAAATTGTGAAGGCTACTTGTACCTTTGTTCCTTCCTGTTGATCCAATATAATATTTTTTATTTTCTTTGTATTTATTCGGCATTTCTTAATACTATGATTTAAACGCATAGTTCGAAGTGTATACGCAAAGGGTAATCTTCATAAAGTTGAATTTGACTACTGTACAAGCCAATAATTTGTGACCTTGAGATCTACGTACTTATTTAGGCTGGCTCCCAATCTCTCGTTGGTTCTGGCCTGCGTAATAAATGAGTTATAAGCACTTCTGTCATGAGGGTGCTTCTCATCATTCTCTACCAGAGTCTCTGTCTATTTTGTCTGTGCTTTCTCTTGTAGTTGTTGTATAATGCCTTTCAGGCTGTTAATTTCTATTCGACAAACATATCAAACCAGCGCAAATGTTCAATTTTGATAAGCTTAACTAAGGGTGGTTAAACTTTAAGGGCCGATGTTTATTTGTCGCCCAAATATCCATTGTTTCGTTAGCTGTGTGGCAAGTGGCACCGTCCTGTTGAAACCACAAATCGTCCACATCAATATCTTCCAATTCGGGCTTTAAAAAGTTACGATAGCGAACACCATTCACAGTAACTGCCTGAACGGCCTCATTTTGGAAAAAATACGGCCCGATAATGCCGCCAGCCCATAAACCGCACCAAACAGTCACTCTTTGTGGATGCATTGTTTTTTCGACAATCACTCTTGGATTATCATTCGCCCAAATGCTGCAATTTTGCTTATTGACGAATCCACTGAGGTGAAAATGTTCCTCATTACTGAAGATGATTTTCTTCGAAAATTGATTTTCATTTTCATAAGCCTGAATAACTGTTACGCATTGCTCGCTTGTGTATCTTTCCATGGTTTAAATTAAGTTAGTCTGAAATTGGGAAATATCAAATGAAATGCAGACAAAACCTTGACGTTTAGTTGTGGTTTACATTCAAGATCGGCCCTTAAAATTGAACCACCCTTACATTCATGCCGGGATACAGCTCACGACGCTTGTACTTATACATTCCACCTTCCAAGCGAGGACTTTTACGAAAGATTTTTCTCTCAAATATTTCGGAGCCATGTAAAAACACAAGCAGTATAGGTGTATTGTGCTTATATAGTGTAATCTTCAGCTTTCAAGAGAGAGCTCTGTCCTGAGGTTGTTTACCGAGCCCATAATAATACATACGAGGGCTTCTGTGTATAGTTCTGGTTTAATAATAAAAATGCAAATATTTATCATCAAAAATGGATTTATTGTTTTTCAAAGTATTCCAGTACTCCAGCATGATTTATACACTTGTACATGCGCTCAAACCAATTGTCGAAGCACTTTTCCACTCCGATTGAGACACCCCCAAAACATGGTTTTTGAACGCTTCAATAGCATCTTCTCGCGACGAAAATCGTTGACCACGCATTTTTTTCTTGGTGTGTGGGAATAAAAAGTCGTCATTGGGTGTCCAGTCAGGGCTGTACGGCGGATAACCCATCAATTCGACGTTTTGGCCGGTCAAAAAGGCGCTGCTTTGAGCCGATGTGTGAGAGCTCGCATTGTCATGGTGCACAATGATTCGTCTTCTCTTGTCCGTTTTTCGAATTTCTCCGAAGACTTCAGGCAAACAAATTATGTTGTACCACTCAGAATTGACCGCCCTACGTTGCTCAAGCGGAACAGTCGCCACATGACCAGTTTTGCCTAAGAAACAGGCGGCCATTTGCTTCGAAGTGCTTCCTCCACGAACAACTTTCGTTGGATTTGGCTCGTCTTCGAAGACCCACACGGTCGATTGCTGTTTTGTTTCAGGCTCATATGCACAGATCCATGATTCCTCACCTGTGACGATCTTTAAAACGTCTTTTGAAGCACAGCGATCGTATTTGTTCAAAATTTCTTTGCACCAATCGACACGAGCCTTATTTTGAGCGATTGACAAATTGTGCGGTATCCAACGAGAACAAACCTTTTTACGGCCAGGTGTACATGCAATATCGAATTTATGCTGGTGGAAGAAATGCCCCAGGATGTCTCTATCTCACTGTATATCACATGACGATCTTGCATTATCAGTTCACGCACGACATCAATGTTCTCTGGCACAACGGCCGTTTTGGACAACCTTCGTCTTTGAGCGAGCGTCGGCCACGATTGAATTCATTAAACCAGTTTTTCACAGTGTTATGGGATAGTGCTTCATCGCCATACAATGATTTAAGTTAATCGATGCACTCTTGTCGTAATACTCCACATCGAAAATTGTGAAAATGATCGCAAGAAAATACACGAGTTAATTCCATTTTTTAGACAAATTGATTTTTCCATGTCACTGTAAACAACACAAATGATGGTCGTACGTCAAAACATTCTGAGTACTGAGTACGTTTATGCTAAAAAATGTCAAACTTTCCAATGGAAATGTCAGAAGGCGCCTGACAACACTTATTTGCAAATACGATCCTACCTTTTATTTTAGTTCAGACATCGTGGCGATTCCGATGTAAACAAATTCCTCAACTTTCTTGACGTTTCAATTGCCGATCGAAACAATCTTGCCTTTCTTGTTTTTCCATCAGTTGCCAGCATATTATTGGTCTTGCCCTCATTCACCATCAGACCCATTTTGGACGACGCTAATTCGAATCGTTTAAAAACATTCACTCAAATCTTGCTTCCTCCCCCGACAATATTTAGGTAGGTATGTCTCCGCATACGCGGCTCTTGGAATAATTAGTGTCTGTTTTATTTATTTCCATTTGTTCCCTTAAGATGTTAAAGTTGCACAATAATAGGTCACCCTGTGTAAGATCTCTTGTCGTAGTGAATGATTCGGAGAGTTCACGTCCAATTTAAACCGAGGATTGGGTGTCACTCAGTGACATACATGTTTCGGTGGTATTTTGTATTTAAAGTGTGCGAGTTTAAATTTAGTCCAATGCGATTTTTTCCTTTGGGAAAAACCCTATGTACGAAGGTGAATATTAGAGCGCCCATGTAATACATAGTAAAATGGTAAAGTGTTATTCTTTCCGCTCCCCTAAAAATGCAGTAAAACTAGTTGTAAGCTTTGATGAGCTATAACTCGTAAGCCAGACGACTTTCGGAAAATACACCTTAAGCATTTGTGTAGCAAATATTCAGGCATACATTATTCTCGTAGACAATTTTTGACCTGGCTAAGACCCTCCATGGTGTTTTCAGAAGTCAAACTTCAAATTTTGACTCAAATTTAGACCTCTGACTCAAATTTAGACCTCTGACCACGCAATATTGATCTGATAATGATAAAGTATATATATTTGCTTGGTCGTCATAAAATTCTAAGATGATGTCTGTCCATGTCTGGCCATGTGATTGTGGAAAGAACGATAGCGGTCAAACGCATCAACCTAGGATCCTAAATTCAGTCAATACGTATGTTAGTGTATTTAATGCAAACTTGCTACGAATTATTTAATGCAAACTTGCTACGAATCCAAATATAGCGTAGGGATGGATGCCATTTTTTTCGCTTTACTTGCGAAAGAACAGTGGAGGGTATATAAGGTTCATTATCTCATTTCATGATTTTTGAATCCGTTGCAATTTAACTAATTTAAAAATCACTACGCATGTAACGATGTTTGTTTTCCTCGGTAATAAATTTTATTTATTTATTTTTCCTCTCAAAACAATGTTGTTGTTCTCAACAATGTCTCCTTGCAAAAGAACATATCGCCGCCTTCCTTCCTTTCTCCTCCTGCCTCACCGCAACATCGTCATTATCATCATCAACAGCAGTCAGAACAACCATCACCGACAGCCATCATCAGCAACATCGGCTGTGCAAATGTGTTTGTGTGTGTGCTTGACTCAATATAACATATATAATTATGAATTTTTATTTATATTTATATTAATTTGCACAACATTTTTGTTTTTAAGTAATTAATTGTTTTGTTTGAATGGCCGGATTTCAGGATAATTTGCGTTCATACACCCAAAACGCCCGCAAAAATTATGTCAAATTATTTGGTTTTGCCCGATTTAATAAAAGCAAATGATTTAGGATTTTAAATATGAAACGTTTTAATATTGACAATGTAGACCTTTTTCAGAAGACATACATAGATCACAGTTTTTACATTTTAAAACAGAAGAACATATAATCTATTCCACACAAAGTCAGGGCTACCTGGGGAACCATGAGATTCAGATTAGACTGTTCTGCAAACATTTTAAGCCTTCCTTTTAACAAAACCAACTGATCCTTATGTAAAATTATATCCTGAATCCGAATTAAGTGTCCGGTTTGCCCCATCACATAAATTGTCTAAAACTTTGGCCGATTCACATGAAAACGGGCAATATTAATTTATAAGAAATCTTTTATATAAATCATAATTTAAAGAAATCAAATAAAAAGTGTGGAAGTTACAGCCCAAAGAAGTCAAAAATATTTTACCCCAATTGTCTAGAGTTCTCCCACTCGTTTTTTTAAGGCAAGTTAATAAAAAAAAGTCAGAAAACGGACACACAATTAGAATTTAGGATATCATTTTACATAAGGATCAGTTGGTTTCATCAAAAGGAAGATTTTGTTGCGGACCCGTGATATCTTTCCAGTTCTTAAAGTTAATACATCTTTACGGAATGTTTAATTGAAATATTGAAAAACTTAGTTAAAATTTCATTTAACTGGTGAAAATTAAATGATCAAATCTTCTCAAGGTAATTTTTTAGACGTTAAAAGGCTGCAGTGGTATAATTTGTGATTGTTATTGTGTTTATAATGGTTTACCGTTTCATCAAAATATCCGAACCATCCATCCATAGCATTTAGCAAGTTTTTTTTCGGTAGATCAGCTCGGTAATGTTGCCGTGCGTACCTCGATTTAACGTACAGTCGACATATTCGTCAATTCGAGCGACTAATTCGACTAACTATATATAGAATATAGAATAAGAAATGTGATATTGAAAAATGTGAAATGGGCGTCCGAAATAACAGTTGCTGTTGTACGGGGGTATATAAATAATTCCGTGACATTTCGAATTAAACACTTTTTTAAAAAAAAAATATTTTTTAACATAATCTTCTTAAAGCTCAATGCAATTAGTCCAACGTTTCTCCAATTTTTATATCCCTTCCAAAACATAGGATTTTTCGAGGTCCATCAAATAGACAATTGTTTGGTCAATAATTTCATCGTTGAAGCTGAATCTATTTCCATAGGGAAATAGGGAATAGTCATTGGGAGATAAATCCGGAGAATAATTCGTTACCTTATGTATGCAATTTTGAGATTGTTAACGTCTGCACCCGTACATTATCTTGATGAAAAAGAACATTTGTCCATACGTCCATTTTTTTAAAACCTCGTTAAATCGGTCCAATGAAAGGCTTTTGCAGAAAAGACTTCTTCCGATATTGGACGCAATGAACATTATACCAGACTATCAGTTTGGTTTTAGGCCTAATCACGGTACACCTGAGCAATGCCACAGGATTATCAAGGTTATCAGAGACTCTCTAGAGAAGAAACTGTACTGCTTATCAATCTTTCTGGATATCAAGCAAGCACAGTGGATTACTTTTTAAACTTAAAAAAATGCCGCCAACTCCATATTATTTATTGTTTAAATCGTATTTAAGCCTGCGAAGTTTTTATGTGTATGTTAATGGTGAAGAGTCTGAAGTTGGAAATATTAAATCTGAAATACCGTTGCTTTATACGATATACACTTCTGACATGCCTGTTAACGCGGATATCACGATCGCTACATACGCTGATGACACCGTTATTTTGGCTACAGGTTCGTTTCCTGCAGCAGCATCATCTAAAGTTCAAAGACAGCTTGACGATCTTCAATTGTGGTTTGATACTTGGAACATTAAAGTCAACGCTGACAAATCCAGCAATGTAACTTTTACATTGCGAAAAGAAGACTGCCCTCCACTCACTTTAAATGTGATTCCAAAATCTAATCACGTAAAATATCTTGGACTTCGAATAGATCAGCGGCTTAACTGGAGAGAACATATAAAGATGAAAAGAAGGAAGTTGAGATAAAAATCAAAAAAATGTACTGGATAATTGGCCCTAAATCACAATTAAGCTTAGAAAATAAAGTCATCCTTTATAAAACTATTTTGAAACCTGCGTGGACTTATGGAATCGAACTATGGGGAACATCCAGCAATTCCAACTTGGAAATTTTACAAAGGACTCTCCGACTAATTTCTAATGCACAACGACCTTGGTTTTAATTTTTTAAAGGACGAAATAACTAGGTTTAGTGCCAACTACTTAGACAAACTAAGTAATCACTCTAATGTTTTGACTATATCTCTTTTAGATGACAGTGACGAGATTAAAAGACTAAAAAGAAATCATATACTAGATCTCCCTTTTTTAAAATAAATGTATGTACATAATTGCAATAATATAAGTTAACAATGTAAAATATATTAATGCTGAGGCCACTGGGTTTTAGCTATACTGTCATTAATTTATTTATTACTAAATTTGCTTATTATTTTTGTATATAAAATAGATTGCAAATAAATATGTTGTTGAAAAAAAATCGGTCCAATAAGTTGGTATACGCCGTTTATTGTTTTTCCCTTTTAAAGGGAAGCGATGTGGATTATCCAGCGTCTATCCTTAAAAACTGTTGCCATCACCTTATTGGCTGAAAACAGTCACATTGGTCTTCTTTGGAGCCGGCGCAACCGAAGAAACCCATTGTTTAGACTGCTGCTTGGTCTCCGGAGTGTTGCCATGGATCCATGTTCCATCCACAGTTACAAAACGCCACAAAAACTCATTCGAATTGCAGTTAAAAAACTCCAAAGAATTCGTTGAAGTCGTCACACGATTACGTTAATGGTAATGATAATCGCGGCACCCATTTTGCTTTCTTAAACCCAACTGATCATGTGAATTCGAAACCACAATGCCATATGAAATGCGCGTGGCATTAAAAATCTTACGCACTTTTACTATTTGATCAGCCAACACAATATCGTAGATTTTTTCGATATTTTCAATTGGCCGTCCAGAACGTCCAGCTCCATTTGTATTTGTGCGACCACAACGAATGTCAGTTAACCATATTATTAGCATTAAAATCGATGGTGTATAGTCCCTATAATATGTATCAAGCTTTACCTCTGTATGATTGACGGCTTTTTCCATTTTTAGCAAAATCCACAAGTTTGTAAGTTTTGTACAGCTGGTAAACACATACTAAATGACGGAACTCCCTCAAAATTCGACAGTTGTCTATAAACAGGTGGTATTTGATGTGATGGAGTAGAGTAGCATTTCATATAACTACTAGGGAAGTTGGAAAAGTTACGGAGTTATCGATATGTAGCCGTAGAAGCATTAAATGTCCCAAAAAGGTCCCAAAATGTCACCTAACACTATATTTATGATTTGATTTTTGCACTCGGACACATAGGGACGAATCTGAAAATAACATCAATGCTACGATTTGACTTTATTTGATGCCTTGGTCCATAGTTCAAGTTCCCTAGAGCACCGAAAATAATGTCCTTTTGAACATCGACATATGCTTACTTAGAAACGGTGAAATTTCCTCATTAAATTTCAGTATGAATTAATTTGTAAGTTTTGCGGATTTTTAAGGCTCTAATCCACGGGCTCCCTATGGCCTTCTTGAATAATTGACATTTAGTTCCCTAGAGCAATACATTAATTTATAAGGCCCTCAAAATGTAATTCTTCGGCCCGACAGAACTTACAAATTGCCCACATATTTAAGATAACAAAAGCTTAGGAGATAAATTCAGTACCATTTTACGATATATAAGTATAAAGGTTGCACACTTAAAAAATTAAGCTTGGTCATTTAACCACACTTAAGTTTCCATTAATTTTTCCCAAACGTCCATCAGTCAGGAATCCACTTATACGACCCTACCTACCCCCTAGTCAACATACTAGTGCAAACCTATGTAGCGCATGATTACATG
Source organism: Hydrotaea diabolus (assembly GCA_963513945.1). Taxonomy (NCBI): domain Eukaryota; kingdom Metazoa; phylum Arthropoda; class Insecta; order Diptera; family Muscidae; genus Hydrotaea; species Hydrotaea diabolus. The sequence continues at coordinate 111,336,867 of OY740717.1, forward strand.
CCATAACTGCGACCAACCTGATTTCGATTAGCCGATATTGTGCTGTTTGCAGGTTGACGGATATGTCTTCTTGTCTCCAATCTCTTTCACGATTCTAAATATAAATGCTAGTACGTATGCACTTAAAATATCTCAGATTCATATTATAAGGTGCTCCGTTCGAAAGTATAAGGTGGGCCAAGAGTTAAAATGGGGTTAATAAATTTAAAAGCCTTTTCGTTTTAATATTTTTTTTCACATTATATAGGGTGATCCATCTAGAGGTATTTTTCAGAACAAAAAAAATAAAACAGATTAAAATCAAGTGCGGAATATTTATTGGTAATTTGAAAGGACATTTTATTTCTTGACAATAATAACCCTCAAATGTTGGCAACTGTATTATGGAAATAAGCGTTGGGTGAGCAATGGGAAGATCCGCTGTTTTTGACCAAAATGTTGTTCAGTGATGAGGCCCATTTCTGGCTCAACGGCAAAGTCAATAAACGAAATTGCCGCATTCGGGCTAAAGAGCAACAAGAAGAGGTCAAAGAGGTGCCATTATACCCAGAGAAAACCACGGTTTGGTGCGGTTTTTAAGCTGTTGGAATCATCGCAGCAAATTTTATCAAAAATGATGATGGCCGGAACGTAACCGTGAATGGTGCTCGCTATTGCGCCATGATATCGATCTTTATGGTACCTTTTGACGACACTGGGTTTCAACCGGACGGTGCCACATGCCATACAGCTGCTCAAACAATGGATCTATTAAGAGGTCATTTCGAAAAGCAGCTAATTTCACGTTTTGGACAGGTAAGTTGGCCGCCTAGATCGAGTGATATCACACCTTTAGACATTTTTCTTTGGGGTTACGTAAAGTCCAAAGTACTCGTATGAGCTGACAAACCAGCTACGATTCAGTTTTTGGAAGCCAATATTACGCGTGTCATTTAAGCCATACCGGTCAAAATGCTAGAACGAGTCATCCAAAATTGGACCCTCGGAATGGAAACCCTAAGGCGTAGTTGCGGCCAACATTTGAGGGAAATTATATTCAAAACATAAATGCCGTAAAATGTCCTTTCAAATTTCCAATAAAGATTCCACACTTGGTTTCAATTTTTATATATTTTTATATATTTTTGTTCTGAAAAAATACCTCTAGAGAATATTTAATGGAGGGATTCACAACTGAACAAAGAACCAGAATATTAGAATTTTATTATTTCAATCAGCGGTCAAATATTCTAACACCAAGAGCACATCGTCGACAACGTCATAAGTTCGCCCTCGGATGCGATGATTCGTGGCATAGTTGATCGTCGTCACCAACATGGCACCGTATTAGATTTGCCTCCAATCGGTAGACCACGTTTAATTCACACTGCGGAAAATATTAAACGAGTACCGCAAAGTATGAATGAAACACTAGAAACATCTGCCAGAAGGCGTTCTGCTCAGCTTGGAATGTCTCATACATCACTACGGCGCATTTTAAAATAAGATTTACTGCTATACCCATACCAGGTGCATTTGGTGCAAGAATTAAAACCTGCAGATCATCCATCGGCAACGTCTAAATTTTGCAGTTACATTTTAAACGTTGTCCAGAAAGGAAATCAACTTTATTGAAAATTTGATTAGGAGCGGTAAAGCTCACTTTCATTTCAATGGCTTTGCTAATAAGGAGAACTGTAGGTTCTGACGTTCTGAAAATCCAAGAGCCATTCATCAACGCCAATTGCACCCCATTAGGTGTACAGTATGGAGTGGGATCACATCTGCCTTGTTTCTTCGAGAATGAAGATGGAAGTGCTGTAACCGTAAATGGAGAGCGGTATCGGCTTATGAAAAAAAAATTGTGTGTGTCCTGCTCTTGAAAACAGACCTGAGATGTGGTTTCAGCAGGACTTCCCACACTTCCCGAGACACAATGACACTTTTTAGTGAAATTTTTGGAGAGCGAATAATTTACAGAAATTAATTGACCTGCTCTATCGCCAGATTTGCCAGCACCCAACTATTTTCTTTGGGGCTATTTAAAGGTGCGAGTATATGTGAACAAGACCGAGACAATCCTTAAACTCATGGCCAACATTGTTGCAGAAATTCGAACGCTACAGCAACGAATGTTGAAAGATATTATGGAAAATGCTCTAAAAAGAGCCTATCATTGCAAAGCTGAAAACGGGGGTCATTTAAGTGGCATTAGTTTTCATACTAAGTGTAAACTAATTTCCATTTTGTTTAAACAAATTAATAAACTAAAAAGTTATTAAAGTTTTAAACACCATGGTAACTTTGGCCCACCCTGTACAAACACATCTACTCATAGTATATACTCAGTGGTGGACAAAGCATATCTTTATTTAATATTGGCGTTTTGCTATCTGTAAGTTTACTCTAACTACTCTACTCTACTGTAAAATGATCCCAGCCTAACACAAATCCTACAAATTCGAAACATTTTTTTTGAGTGTAAATTTGTAATGCTTAAAAAAGTTTGAGTGGGTGAGTCTGGCATTGCGCTAATGAGATGAGATTAAATATTTGTTGCTATTATTGCTGTTAGTGATGGAAATGATGTTGCTGTTGTTGTCGTCCGTCTTTTCATATTTGCTGTTGCAATATTTCATTTTTGTAGGCCTTTTTATTATTAATACAAAACAAATTGAACAAATTGTTCAAATAAATTACACGAATTGTTCGAATACGTGCATAAGTGTTGTAATAGTATCGAGTACATTCATATTGCTACCGAATACACTAGTAATTGATTAATTCGGTTAACCGAAATGTTGACTTCTTAGTGCACTTTATGAAAAAAGGAATAGAAGCCCCCTACTAGCAAATACTAAGAAATACCAGACCACAGGGGTAATGTTCGAATTGTAGCAAAAGAGTGCAGTTACAGTGTTTTTGCAAAGAACGTTACATTTATTCATCGTTGTATTCCCTGAGCCCTATTCAAATCGAAAGTAAACTGCACAAGGAAAGTAGGAATATTGCAGAATTGTGATTTTCAATTTGGATGTCCAATAAGATGATAAGGAGGATCTCGAAAATGAGCTCCCAGGTTCTAATTTTTCAATATGTTTTTATTTTGCTGATCTCGGTATTTCGTTAAAAGGAATAGGTCGGGCCGAAAAAGAAAAGTTTCGGCCAAGAACAGTTAGACTAATAACGTCTGTCAACATTTCATTGCATAAACCACCCGCACAACAGAAAGAATAAATTTAGTTCACCAATCAAAAATTGTTAACACCCTATTTTGCCACTGACTAAAACAGCTTCTTCTCACACGGGTTTAGAAGCATAAAATATTTACTAACTTTAGCTCCCCAAAAACCCATTAAGGAACAAGGGGAATTTTCACTCGAATCGGTAATATGACACTGACCGGGACTTATTGTTTACGCCGGTTTCAAAGGGTTAATGTGTTTTTAAAAAGGTTTTGCTTCGCTCATAGATAAATCCCTTACTCTTGAAGTCGCCTTCATTAATGAAGTGGGACCCCGCCTCTGAAATTGTTAGATGTTCTTACCCTGAGTTGAACCTAGGCTTACAAGTAAGATAGTCATGCAAATTTATCATCGCACCACAGCGACCACTGAAGGAATATGTAAATGGGATAAATACAAATTTTATTGTAAACTTTCGGCATAATAGAACTGTTTAAAATAAGGAAATTGAAAATTATAGAGCCTTCTTTCATTTTTATGTTGTGGTGGATATAAAGTGTCAAAAGTTCGTGTAGTCACGTCTTGCTTTTTATTTTGACAGAAAACTTCTTTGTTAGTAATTACAGTATTAGTTTCACAATTATATTTTACTGATTTCATTAAATACTAAACAGGTATAATTCAGACCGCACAAAAAAAAGTAAGAGACATTGTTTAACATAAAAGGCTGGTCAAAATTTTTTATGCATTTGTCAAAACAAACTACAGCAAAAAAATTAAAAATATGCTTTTTGGTTCTCAAAAAAATCGATACATGGAAAGCATTTTTTTCATTTGTGCTAGTCTTTTAATGTTAATAAAAATAAACTACATCAAAAAATCTATTTTTTTGTTTGATTTTTGAACTAATTTGAGCCATTATATCGCACCACGGTTCAAGAATACCAAAAATCTATTTTTAAAACCGACCCATTGGTTCAGACCTGCTAAGAACCCCTGAACTGCACCAACTCGAATTCTGAAATGATTTTTATACACGAAAAAAGTATTCATTAAATTTTTGCACTGACTATAATAGTTCAAGCCGAACACAGCCTTAGTTAGCAACAATGTCAACCGATTATTACATCCCTAATATACTTAGAATATTTAAAAATAATCAGACACAACCGATAGTAAGTAACAGATATTTGTGTACTCGTATGTATCAATGGGACGTTCGATTTTTTATTGTGGCTTGAATATGATTTTCAGTGTGTGCGTTACAAGTTTACTATTATATCGGTCTAATAATAAAAATAAATTAAGCTCGATTTTTTTGTTTCACAAAACTTAATTTTTACATTGGGGTAGAACGATTTGCGAAGTTCAATCTAGACACTCATGGAACGTTTAAAGTTTCCCTAAAATCCCCCTGAAGAACACAAAGCACCACACTCACTGAACGATAAAACATTTCATATGAATGTGGTCTTGACTGTTATTTCAATCGACATTAAACCTACTACTTGCATAGTCGCCTACCCTAGAATCGCAACTCACACCGATTCCAATTTTCAATAATACACATTTAATAAACATATGGTGGGCGAAAAATAAAAAAATAAAAATTTAATTAGATTTAATTTGAAGCGGTTATAAAACAAGAACTAATATTTTTTCAAATTTTTGAAAGTTTGAACTTTGTAATTTAATAATGGAACACCATCCGATGTGTTTCCGCTTTGCCCAATGGGCTAAAGATGCAGGATGAAGAATTTTACCGAAAAATTCTGTTTTCAGATGATGTTCATGTTTATCTCAGTGGCTATGTCAATAACCAAAGTTGCGGCATATGGGGTTCAGAGAACCCACACGTGACCATTGAGAAGCTACAACGAGTCACTCTTTGGTGTGAATTTTTGTGCTGGCGGCATCATTATGCCATTTTTCAACGAATTTTCGTTCCAAAAATTCAAGAGAATGACATGGCCGACATTTGGTTTCAATAACACGGGTCTACACGTCATACAGTCAACACAACCATCGATGGGATGAGTTTCTGCCGAACAATTTATGGTAGTCATATGAATGATACTCTGTTCCTTTATTATATGACAAAGTTCAACCTTTCCAATAAAACGAAAAATTTAAAAAATGATGAATACTTTTTTTACAGACGATTAATATTTAAAATATTAGATCGTCCAACCTGTATAAAACTGTGCGACAGTGAAAAATGTGACGTGATATTATTTTTCTTATCGGTCTTGTCAAATACAACAAGAATCGGCTCTTCAAATTTGACAAAAAAAATAAAAAAGGTTAACCTCTTTCAGAAAAAATCTATTTTTTTAAGAAAGCTTGAGTGTGTATTTATCGGGCACTTACTCGTTTTTTTTTTTAATTTTTTTTTCTCCATTTTTCAACTTTATTGATTGTTTAACAAATTATTTTATGAGAGAATCGAACAAGCCACTTTATTAATTGGCAGAGTTATAGAAGTTTTTACTAAAAAGTTTTGGTCTATCATTTATGCATTTTTGTTGATTCGCAACTTTAGATCTCCCCGAAGTGACCTGCAAATATTCTGAAACCATTTTATCATACTACCTAGAGTTTTAAAAAGATTGAGACATGTGCTTTGTCAACAGTTTTAGCTCTTTTCAACAGGGTGCATGGAAGAGTTTTATCGCTCAAATCGTTAATTTTTATGATAATCAAAGAAGTTACGACGATACGGTTGTTAATGATTTAATAAAGTGAGTTTTTTGTTCTATAAGTCTATAAATCGCTTCTTTATAATCGTAAAGATAGCTGCTATCATTGTTATTATTTTTTTTAAAAAAAACTTTTTTTTTTTAAAAAAAAAAAACTTTTTTTTTTTTTAAATTAAATTTTTATGATTGTTCATACTCTTTTTTACAATTGTATTAAATTTGTACTTTCGTGGGCAATTGTGTGAAGAAAACATGAAAAGTGAGATTTACAACAAGAATTCTCATACGTTTGGTGAGGAACTGGTCTTAAAGAGTTCAGTTTTTCTTTCAGCATTTGCTGCGAATCATTCCGATGAAGGTCGTCATTGCCCGAAATCGCGATTAAAGCTGTGTGCAGCAACGAAAATCAATGTCACTTTGACATTTTGGTCCTTAGCCGATTAATCCCTGTTAAAATTGTGCATACGTTGTACAGATGCAAAACATTAATCATTTTTACACAATGAAAAGGGATTAACCGGCTCAATACCTCTTGCTTCTATATTTAAATTGAAGACAAGTTTTTTACAAAGTGGCAAAGTGACATTGATTTTTGGAGCTGCACACTGCTTTTATCATTATTTCGGGTCCGTGACAACCGTCTTCAGAATGCTTTGCTGCAATTGTTGAAAGTAAAACCGAACTCTATAAGGTCAGGCTCTCCCCAAACGAATGAGAACTACTGTTGTAAACCTTACCTTTCAAGTTTTCTTCACACAATTGCCCACAAAAATACAACTCACTCTTGCCGCCTCTAAAGAGACTCCACATCGAGAGCCATCAATAAATTTCTTTTACAACATTTGTGTGTGTGTGTGTTGTAAAAAGTGTATAGTTGACTATGTCAACTTGTGTGCCGTACCGTGCATGTACGTATGTTTAGCTCGTTTGATTTATTTCGGTCTGTTGCTTTTACACATTGAACAGGGATTGTGTGAAGAAAACTTGAAAAGTAAGGTTTACAAGTTCTCATTCGTTTGGGGAGAGCCTGGCCTTATAGAGTTCGGTTTTACTTTCAACAATTGCAGCAAAGCTTTCTGAAGAGGGTTGTCACGTACCCGAAATCATGATAGAAGCAGCGTGCAGCCACGAAAATCAATGTCACTTTGCCATTTTGTTAAAAACTTGTCTTCTATTTAAATATAGTAGCAAGAGGTCTTGAGCCGGTTAATCCCTGTGCAATGTGTAAAAGCAACAGACCGAAATAAAACAAACGAGCTAAACATTAATCATTTTTTTATGACTACTAAAACGGCATTTTCATTTGCAAAAAATTATTTTTTTTTAAAAATTTTATTTTTTTATTAAACAATTTAATTTATTAAAAAATTTTATGTTTTTATTAAAAAATTTTATTCTTTTAATAAATAATTTTATTTTTTTTATTAAAATTTTTTTTTTGTTAAATGTCAACTTTCTTAGGTGTTCGCGATGGCCGATTTTTTCAACATTTTTACGCTTAGAATCCAAACCGGTAATGAGATTTTTGGTATTCCCATAATTGTTGATCTATACAAACGGCGTTAAACTTTAAAGAAATCGGAGACATAAATAAGTGTTTGCGGTCGGTTGAATTTTTAAAAAAATACTTGGCTAGAACAATTTCACCAGCGTATTTCTTATCTTATTTCATGAAAATACGAGTATGTCCACCTGAGGTGTTTATTTTATATTTAACAGCAAATGTAAATTCTTTCGGAACAACCTATTGTGTGTATTTAAATCGGTGTGTTCTTTCTATACGAAATACTAAGCAAGCTCGACAGCAAATGCAATTTCTTGCAAACGTTTTATGATACCATTTGCAATTACAGGAATTTCAATGGCTTAACTTACTGAAATCAAACTAAAAAAATGGCAATTAGTTTGGTCGCTCGACTCTTATTTACTCTTCCGCATGGTTTGCATACCATGACAGCACATCGGCCATAGTCTGTCTGTAAGTATTAACTGAACTGCTCTGTCACACAGCTAAAACTTATATATTTTACATCCTTTAGTGTTTAAGTTTAGAGGGGGAAACTGAATGTGAGGATTTTGTAAGGTGAGTGTGAGTGGGACTTGGGGTCCTTCTGAAAATATAGACGTGGACATCAAGAACCATGGATGGGCGGCAAAAGGTGGGAGTAAACATCAAGCTTCCTTGTCAAAAGGTGTCTCATGTGTGTGACCGTTTTTTTTTTGAATTTTTGTAAAATAGTTGTTTTGTAATGTTTTTTGTACGTCCCTCTAGGCTAGGGTTGGGACCTTCTGAAACACAGAGAGCTAGCTGAGCCGCCTAAGTCCCATTGTGGGGACACGTAACAGATATGCATTCAGTCTTGGGAGTAGGAATGCTCGCATGTTTTTAGTACTGCTAGTAAATGAAATTTGTCCATCTAGAAATATTTTTTCAAAATAAAAAATACAAAAATTTAAATCAAGTGTGGAGTCTTTAATGTGTATCCGAAAGGATATTTTATGCCATTTATTTTTTAAATATAATTTCCTTTAAAATATGGCCACAACAACGCCCCAGGGTGTCCATTCTGAGGGTCCAATTTTGAATGAATCATTTGAGCATTTCGACCGGTATGCCGTTAATGACACGCGTAATGTTGGCTTCCAGAACCTAAATCGTAGCTAGTTTGTCAGCATAGACTTTGGACTTTACATAGCACAAAGAAAAAAGTCTAAAGGTGTGATATCACACGATCTAGGCGGCCAACTCACCGGTCCAAAAAGAGAAATTAGCTAGTCTTCGAAATTACCTCTCAGCCCAATGTGGCAATTTTGTTTATTGACGTTGCTGTTAAGCCAGAAATGAGCCTCATCACTGAACAACATTTTGGTCGAAGCCAGTTACTTACCGATCGCTCATTTCCATTATACAGTTGCACAATTAGGAGACGTTGTTGCGGTGTAGGTCTTTTCATGATGAAATGTTAAACAGTACAGAAAACAAATAAATAATAAAGTTTATTACAACTCAAGCGTAATCTGTGAAAAAACCCCTACCTAGATGGATTACCCTATATTTCATTGATTGCATGTAGAAATATCAACCTTGAGATCGATTTACCACTGAGTTTCAGAGAATTGGAGATATGACGTCACCTCGTCAAGTGTCTATCGCGACATCCTTTCTTACCGATCCATTGCGCAAATTCGTGTCGATTACTTTGCTTTCATATGTTGCCATTAAATAGAGTTTTATTTCTATCTGGGTAAAAATATTTAATACGCACCTAAAAAAATTTTGTTTCCACGAAATGTTAATAAATCGCTCCTTTAAGATTGTATATAAACACCCTATATTTTTCACATTTTTTGTGGGTTAGAAAAATTATTAACTTATCGTTAAAAAAAAATGTTTTCTGAGGTCGTTGTCTTGTTGGAAGTAAAAAAAAACTTGTGGACACCTTAAATCAGATATTCTTTTAGTATTCAAATATGTTACTTTATCCATTTTAGTTTCAATAACAACAAGGTTCTCTAATTCTGATGAATCCATACATCACCATGCCCTCACGTGCCTAACTTAATTTATCTTTTTTGTTCTGATTTTTGCGAAAAAACGGGGTTTTCAATACGGACATAACAATTTTGTATCTTTATGCCAACGCATCCTCAAACATATTTAATGATCTGTCATTGTCAAATCGTTTGTTGAAGTCAACATGTTCATTATGATAAAGTTCACTTACAAGCAAGTTTGGAAATCATTAAAAATTACTACTGAAATTCTGTGTTGGTGGTCGCAACTTTTATAGCGCTTGATCCATTTTTCGGCCGTAATAATCTTCCCACCCGACAGGGTGTGCGGGCTATAGTGGATGAATTTGGATCCAAATTTTCACTTTTGTCACTTGATGTTCCGGCGCCAAAGAGATGCCGTAACGCTCGAAGCGACGAAAATATCGAAGCCGTAAGTTGATCCGTTCAAAATGAGTCAAATCAGTCTATTCCGCGTCGTTCTCAGGAATTGGGCATCTCTAAAACCACACTGTGGCGTATTTTGATAAAAGATCTTGGCCTTAATCCTTTTAAGATCAGACTAACTCAAGAGCTAAAGCCACTTGATCATATTTAAAACACCGAAACTTCTTCGATTGGTCTCTGACAAAGTTTTTACGAAAATCCAAACATTTTATCGAAAAATCCTCTTCAGCGATGAAGCTCATTTCTGACTGAGTGGTTTTGTCAAAAAACAAAATTTGCGTTAATGGTTAGCTACAAACCCACATGTGTTTAAATAGACACAATTGCATTCGCAAAAAATTACTGTGTGGTGTAGTTTTCATGTCGGAGTTGTGATTGGGCAGTATTATTTCGTCGATGAAAACAATTGTCAATTTCTTTTTGGCAAGAATTGAATGAGCTTGACATCGCCGATATGTGGTTTCAACAAGACGGTGCCATTTACTGAAAGGCAAATTTGGTGAACGGTTTATCTCGATAAATGGTCCGTTCGAATGGTCACCTCGTTCATGCGATTTAACGCAATTGGATTCCTTTTTATGGGGCCACATCAAGTCACCGGATTATGCCAACAAGCCATGAACTATAGACGAGCTCATAGACAACATCCAACGCCAAATTGTCAACGTTCGAAATGCGTGCAAGAGTGGTGGAAAATTGGGTTAAAAAGAATCGAAATCGGATTTCATTTTTAAAATGTAACATTCATCTCCTTAATTGAAAACACTGTACAAAGATAACTGTCCAAAACTACTTTAATACTAAGTTGAACCCATGTTATCCCAGCAAGCATATTGGCAAGCGTTTTGTAAATCAAGCTTGCAGCAAACATGCATAAATAAGTGTTTTGCGAATGTCGTTACAATTTGCTTGCTAATGCAAGTGTTTTGCGAATGTCGTTGATAATTTGCTTGCAAATGCTAGTGTTTTGCGAATGTCGATGATAATTTGCTTGCTAATGCAAGTGTTTTGTGCATTTCGTTTACAATTTGCTTGCAAATGCAAGTGTTTTGCGAATGTCGTTTACAATTTGCTTGCTAATGCAAGTGTTTCATAAGTTTAAGCAAAACGTGTCATTCTGTGGTAATAAGTTGTGGTAATAAGTTGTGTTAATAAATTGTGTTAATAAATTGTTATTAAAGTTGTTAAATTAAGTGCAACGTTGCTCAGAGCTTTTCCTGGCGAGGAACTGCAGATAAGAAGTGCATTAGGGCCTTCAGTGTCGCCACTGCCATTCGTCGTAAGTGAAATACGTTTAATAGGTTTCTAGTTAAATTTTTATATTCATATTTAAATTCTATAGCAGAAACTTTCGCTGAAAATGGAGGCAAGGAAGAGGACTATGTGTTTGCCTCTAAGTCATATTTCCAATACGCAAAAGATCGTATTAAAATTAAAGCAACAAAAAAGTAAAGTAAAATACTAAGTATTAATGATTTTTTAAAGAAACAACAATGAAGTTCCTAATTTTATATTTCAATTTAATATTTTTCTTTTAAGAAACAAAAAAATTAATATTAAAAATGATTTTTTAAATGTATCAATAAAAAAACATATTCAAAAACAAGTAAATGTTTAAAACGCTTACTAATTACATTGAAAATACGTGTTTTTTAAGCATTTAGAATACGTGTTATTACGTTACTTAAAAAACATGTTTTGCAATCGTCTTTTTAACGCTTATAACCAAGGTTCCTTTTCGATTATAAAACGCTTATTTTGATGTCTTTTATAAGTGTTTTTGTAAGTGTTTTGCTTACATTTGAACGCTTACAAAACGCTTATTTTCATATGTAAATGCTTGCTGGGATATTGTAAACGTCCGAATATTTTACAAAAGCTGCTATTGTACGGAGACTTTTATACTGTAAAGAAACAGGGTTGCGGTTATTTGTTGAACTTTCAACTAGGGTTACCAAATAGAAAAAAAATAAGCAGAACAGTGGAATATGATAGCTTTCGTTTAGTGTAATTGGTTTACTCCTTTAAATTTAAATTTGTGAAAAATATATCAATTTTATTGAAATTGAAGTACCTTTACGAAGACTTTTTTGAGTCAGTGTATATGTTATAATGGGTGATCCAAGTAGGGATATATTTTTTAATAGCTTTTTTTGAAAGATCACGTGTGAGTCGTGTCTTGATGTCATGTTATTGTTGTTTAGTATTGTTTTTTATTGCGTACTATTCGCAATACATCCCCATCTTGAGATCATTATTGGATAATATCCGACTGAATAGACTTTGTAGCTGAGAGTGTACACCAAGACCGTGAAGAGTCGATTTGGCGGCGTCGAAGGAATCGGACTGACGTATTTAACGACTTGGCACATTTTACGTCGAGATCTTGAATTGAAAGCGTACAAAACAAGAAGAACTGGGCTCTCGAAAAGTTTTTTTCCGAAGTTTTCGAGCCAAATTTTGTTCAGCGATGAGGCCCATTTCTGGCTCAATGGGTAGGTAAAAAAGCAAAATTACCGCATTTGGGATGAAGAGCAACCAAAAGAGGTTGAAGAGCTGTCACTTCATCCAAAAAAAAACGGTTTGGTGTGGTTTGTGGGCCGGTGGAACTATCGGTCCATATTTCTTCAAAAACGATGCCTTTGAGAACGTAACCGTTAATGGCGACCGTTATCGTGCCATGATATCCGACTATTTAATGCCTGAAATTGAGGCTCGTGATCTCGACGACATTTGGTTTCAACAAGACGGCGCCACTCCCCACACATCGCATCAATCAATGGATTTATTGAGAGAACACTTTGGTGAGCAGATAATTTCACGTTTCGGGCAGGTCGATTGGCCACCAAGATCGTGTGATATCACACCGTTAGACGTTTTCCTGTGGGGATATGTAAATGTGGGGATATGCAAAATGATAATACTTATAAACATTTCCCATTCAATTTAAATTTTCTGTGTTTTTCGTTAAAAAAGTAGGGAACCTCAAAATGGATCACTCATTATAAAGTTCCTTTCACGTTTTAGATGTCTGCTAAGGTGTATTTTGTTAATAAAAGGTTCGATGCAGCTAAGCACTTTATGCAGAGCTGTTCCCAATGACCTAGCTTTCATGGTGGCATGCTATCGTATGTCTTGCCGAAATAGTCTGAACTTAGGATATTTCTCCAATAATTATCATAGCCTGTAGAGAGTTTTCAGCAAAAACAGTCGTAGTTCCATAGCCTAGTCCATGTTGTGTGTCACTTTTCCTACTTCCATGGCTTGTTGTGCGTAGGTTTTCACAAGAAAAATTCTAAATTTCCGTCTCTACCAACAAGGAGCTTGCTGTACATTAAGCAATCGCAAGGCTTTCATCATTTCTCTACAGCCTATGAATGAATTTCAAATGAAGCTTCAGTTACTCGCGGAGCTTCGGCTAGAGACTTTGTTTTGACTTTCGGATCGCTTTTTCAAATTATTTAACAAAGTCAGCCTTGTACTCGTATGCTGTCTTTTCCTTGCGTAAGGAATGTTTTTTGAATTGTATTTCATTTGTTGCATTTTGCACATGAGCATTTTACCGCTGTAGATAATATAAATCAACTTGAATAAATGACAAATATCGGTCTTAGAGTCAAAAGTTGGACCGACCCTACTTGTAGATACACTGCACCACTCTTGTATACAGCAGAAGTACCGATAGTATTTAAAATTTGACTTCAACTTTAAAGGGACTAAGGTTCCATTTACCAAGATTGGTATTTAATCGCTCGCAATGTTTTTTGCAAAAGGTAGGGGCTTTATGAAAACAAAGACCGGTTAGATCTAATTGTAGCAAAATTGTTACTTATCTGATTTAAAATTCAAATCGGAGGGTCTACTGTGCGTATTTCATGAAAACATAAACCGATGTGGTCCAATATTACAAGGGCTAGTAATATGTTTGATATTGATTAAATATAAGGGACCACTTTAATGGAAGCTATATGAAATCATGAAACGGCATTTTCCAATTTCAGCAGCTCATTCACGGTTTTTTAACCCTCCATCAAAGAGTAGATTGTACCACCACGATATATTGATCAAAACCCCTTTAAGGTACATAAGTATGTGTGCTAAATTCTAAGACGATATAGACATGTCCGTCCGTCTATTTGTCTATTGAAAGTACAATTGCGGTCAAACGCATTAATGTAGGATCCTTAAATTTTGCATAATTATTGTTTATGGACATAGGCTAATTGGAATTATCAATGGGCGAAAGCTTCGCTCTAAGGGACTAAAACTACCTGGGTTAAAAAAAACATTTTAAAGTATTAGTTTAATAAATCATACCTTTTTGTGGATGGGCAATGTTTAAAACGAGTACTGTTAGTAGGGATGCACTAAATACCTGAAAAAAGAGCATAGTTGCTAGACTTTTGGATCATGTGACCCAAAAACCGCCTCGCATGGTAAAAATGGACGATTAATAATCAATACGGAGATACGGTCTGTTTATAGAGTAACTCTTAGTCTTGACTCGGAGAAAGAATCATTTTTGCGTGCAGGGTGTATGAGGTTCGACCTGGCCGATTATAACGACGTATTCACTTGTTATTGCAGGCTTCAGAGTAGCCGGACTTCAATTCGGATGGGACCTTTGTGTGTAATTTATTTGAAAACATGATTCGATAAGGTGCATTTTAACAAGGGCTCTTTATTGATCGCTCTTATCGTTTCATGTGCAATTTAAGCCGAAGCAAATTTTATGTCTAGCTTTTATAGCTACAGCGTTTGAAATCAAAAAAGTCTACCTTATAAAAACTAACATGTTTCATATCGCTAACTTTTAAGAGATAATCTAGGAAAACGGTAAGCGCCTTTGGGTTCAGCGTAGTGGATTTAGTTTAATAAAACTTAATAAAACCCCGCTTGCCGTTAACAAAAAATCTGAACTTAAGCTCAGCGCAATAAGTGTTAAAAACATGATCTAAAGGGTGGTTTAATTTTAAGGGCCCATGTTGAATGTGAACCACACCTAAACGTCAAGTTTTTCTGCATTTCATTCGATATTTCTCTATTTCAGACTAACTCAATTTGAACCATGGAAAGATACACAAGCGAGCAACGCCTTAAAGTTATTCAGGCTTATTATGAAAATGAAAATCAATTTTCGAAGAAAATCATCTTCTACATCCACATTTTCACCTCAGTGGATTCATCAATATGCAGAATTGCCGCAGTTGGGCGAATGATAATCCATGATCCGTGATTGTCGAAAAAACAATGCACCCACAAAGAGTGGCCGTTGGATGCGGTTTATGGGCTGGCGGCATCATTAGGCCATATTTTTTCCAAAATGAGGCCGTTCAGGCAGTTACAGTGTATGGTGTTCGCTATCGTGAGATGATAACGAACTTTTTATGGCCCGAATTGGAAGTTATGGATGTGGACGATATGTGGTTTCAACAGGACGGTGCAACTTGCCACGAAGCTAACAAAACAATGGCTATTTTGCGCTACAAGTTCAATGGCCGTGTTATCTCACGTCGTGTCGATGTAAATTGGCCGCCTTCTTCTTTGGGGTTATTTGAAAGAAAAGGTATACGTCGATAAGCCAGTAACAATTCAAGAGCTTAAAGATGAGATAATTCAGCACATTATCGACACAGAACCTCAATTACGCCTCAGCGTCATCGAAAATTTGGACCATGGGATGGAGGTGTGCCGCCGAGGTCGCGGCGGCCAATTAGCCGATATTTTGTTCCATACATAATTAACCCATACCAATGTAATCATAACAAAAAGAACTGACAATAATTTCCTAAATAATTTGAGTTTAATTCAAATCAACATCGGCCCTTAAAATTTAACCACCCTTTATAATACCCTTTGTTACGGCGTAGGGTACAAATAGGTTTACTCTGAGATAACCAGTTATTTGTTTAACATTCTCGTAGACCTTAGATTTAGTGAAAGCTGGCAAAAATTTTTAGTGTTACATTAGCTCAGCAGGATATGTGGTCGTGTCATATCGATGGGCATAGACATGTTGCCACATTATCCAGTTTTTACCAAATGTAATTAGTGTCATTCCGATGCCACTTGGTGAATCCCGTTTGAATAGATTAAATTTCAAATCTGTTCATTTTTCGTTTTTCCGAAAAAATGGTTCTCCAAGCTTAACCCAATTTTTGTTACTCCAATTTTCAGTGTTTGAAAAGAAAATATTTTAGAAATAAATCTTTAATTCCTGTTGTGTTTGTCATAGATCTATGCAATTGCTATGCTATCTAAATCTAAATGAAATGAGCTAATTAAGACTGTGTTTCAAAAACATATGTGACAGCGCATAGAGAAAGGGACCTAAGGGTAAAAAAATCAATTTTAATTTTTTTCTTTTTTTGATGTGGATAACATCTGAGCATCGAATGAGACCGATTCCATGCCCAAAAAGTGTTCCCTCCCAGAGATATGCGCGTTTTATGAAAGTGAAGTCGACGATCCTAGGCGCAAATAGAAAGGGACCTAATCTTTAAAATGGCTCTCCTGAACAAAACTGGTTTTTAACCTTAGGTCCCTTTATATTTTGCGCGTCACATATAGTCTACATTTTTCGTTGCTGTGAAAATTTACTATTTTTACTTCACTGGAGATCGAGTAATTGTAGTAATCCAAAACATATTTTTTTGGTGTTCGAATGCACCTCTTCACAAGTTTGTTTTTGATAAGCAAAAGAACTGGGAAAAGCTGACTCTACATTCAACGGGCTATAACTTTTGACTGGATAAATATTTCTATTTCAACTTGAAGCCTATATTAAGAAGAACTGTTAGATGCACATAAAATCGAAATGATTTTCTGAAGATAGTGACTAGCGCTTTCCAAAATGCCATATGTCTTCACAAAACGGATTAGGCCAGCATTTTAAGGTTTCTTATAAACGAGGCTGCAAACTTCGTCTGCTATTCTGTGTAGACGTGTAAAAATGTTCCTGTAAACTTGAATGTACCTTGCACAACTTACTTAATTCCCACCACATTTTATTAGGAACAAGGGGAAACTTTTCCCTAATCACTGCGCTGTGCACGATCTTATTCTTACTCACTGATTTCGACCTATTGTTAAACGCCGGCTCGAACGGCTAATGCTTTTTTAGAGAAGTTTCTGCTTTTCTTAGCGATAAATCTCCTACTAGTAAAGTCTTCGGCATTTTCGAGGTGGACACCCTCCGCTAAAATATTGTTCAGGCGTTCTTACCCAGATTTTAACCTACATACGCTGACCAGATAGTCGTGTTCACTTCCATCTCCCTACGCGGCCCGTATGCACTTTACCAGCCTGAAATTCCTGACTTCAACGACAAACACAACCGGATCTAGAGAATAATTTATAAAATATTTTATTTTTGCCAACCACTGTGCAACATTTTATAGATGATATATTCATTTCGTCATCCAATTCAAATATCTCAGTATTTATCTGCCCTGTCAAATGATTCATATATAACAATTTTTTCATTATTTTGTCAATTTCAAAGCAGATCTAGCGAATGTACGAGTATTGAATATGCGATATTCTTTCTTCGTGGTTTTCTGTGAAAGGACATAACGAAATTAATTTCACTTTCGATCGAAATTGAGCACTGTGTTAAGACTGTTACAGATGTTTGATGGAAATATTTTAAAGGCGAATCTCCGCTGGTTTATGATGTGCGATGTCCTTTCGATCAACATTTCAATTTACGAACGTAGCGTACATGTCAGCCGGTAGAAAATAGCCACATGGCAGTGCTGCGAATTTAAATTACATTAATAGAAAATATAACATTTGGTAAATCGTTGGAGCGAAACTGCAAACAAATCACATTTGTTTGAAAAAAATTACCGCAAAGGGAAGGAGTAAAAAAGTAACGAGTTAGTCTCTTTGTTTTGTTTGTTTAATAATTTCATATAGTTTTTATTGGATTTTTTGTTGTTGTTGGTTGTCGTAATATGTATAATTTAATTAACTACATTTAAGTTTGTATCATTTTGTTTTTTTTTCTCTCTCTCTCTCGGTTCTGTTGTAATTAAATTAAAAATATAATTTAATATTTTTATATCGCAATCGTATTCCGAACGGTGTAAATTATATCTAAAACTGTGTGGTTTTTTTGATGTTGTTTGAAAAATATAAAATGAGAAATTTGTTTTTGTTTTGTTGTTGCTGTTGTATACAATACATTACATTATTTACATTTAAGTAACGCGTTCTTTTTTTTTGTTGTTGTTTAGTTTTCGTTTTATTATATTTTTGAGAAAGTTTGGACTTTATTTTGTTTCCGTTTCTGGTCTTAAAACTACGTTTACTCTAGGGTTTTCATAGCTTAACTAAAAAATATATTGTTGTAGGTTCTGTTTTTTTTTAAGATTTTCTGCATTTTCAAGTTTCTGGTTTTCTTCTTCGTTAATCTTAAATGTAATTTTCTGTTTAACTTAAATAACTTATTTGCAATAGATTTGAATTTGTATGTATTTGTGTGTTTTTTGTTTTGTTTTTGTTGTAATTTAACTTTAGCTTAGAGTGTTTTAAACAATTGTGGGAGATTTTCATGTTGTTGTTTTTTTCTGGTTTTGTTGTTTTTATTATAAATTTAATATATAATAATTATACATACTTTTGTAATTAAGTAGAATTTAATTTAATTCGTTGAACAAGTTGTAGTAGTTAATGGAAGTTCGAAAGATATTTTGCAACAAAATTGTAAATGGTTTACCAAAAATAAACACAAAAGACATTAAAGCAAATGCAACGAAACATAATCGATATTTAATAGAAACTAAAAGCTTTTCAAACTGATTGTACGATATATAGGTTTTTAAATTATTTTCAATAATTTTGTAAAACAAAATTTATTTAATTTAAACATAAAACAAATGTTAACAAACAGGTAAATAGTTGGAAGTCACATTGAGAAGCAACTCGGAAATATTTCCAAAACATGTTTTTTAAATAATTAAACTAACGGAAAAAAGATTTAGTAAAATTTAAATTAAGTTTTTATCGTTTGCTTTTCAAGTTTTTTAAACGAAAATTCTCCTCAGTTTGATGTGCTGGTGTTCAGCTGAGCAAGTTTAACTCTTTTCGAAAGTTCGTGAGAAATATTGAGAAATTTGAAATTTTTTATTGATTTTTGAAAAACACTTAAAACCAAATTATTTTATATCTCAACGTAAAGTGCACATTTAAAGAATTACTTTTTCAAATACACTAAAAACGAAATCTTTGATAGAGTACAAAGAGTTCATTAACCTTAGGCCAAGATGTACATAAAGTCTCTCATTAAATAAAACGCCAATAATTTGTTATTCCTGCATTTGACAAAAGAAATACTTTTGATTCGAAAGTAACGCACAAATTAAAAACCGTTTATAATTTAAGCACTTTTTAGATGAAAATTCATAATATTCTGTGATAAAATCAATATTAGAAATAGAATTTATAAAATTGTCCAATAGACCAAAGTCGAAAACTATAAATTATTTTGTAGATATTTTTTATAAATCGCAATTGTTCAGCTTTTAATTGGTACAAACAAAATGTACCTTGAAATTCAACATCAAAATATACATATTCTTTAGTAAACTATACAAATATTCAAAATATAAAAAAAATTCAAGATATTTTGAAGAAGTTGTGAAAACAGAATATTTGACGGCAATATTATTAATTTATTTGAATCTTTTCTAAACAATTTATTTCCTTCAGATATTTGAAAGATGGATAAGTATTTCTTTCTAAAAAAAACAACAATATTGAACAATTAAGTGGGTTAATACAAGAAACTTTGTTCCATGGACCTACCGTGCTTGCTAATATTAAAATTACAAAATCTAAAACGTTTGAGATTCTCAGAAGATACAAATCTTATGGTATTATATGGCCCAGCATAATTGACAAATTACGATGAAAGTCAAATTTCATAACTCTAATTTTTTGAAATGTTGCTAATATGTGGAATAAAAATAAATGTAAATGCTGAAATTTCAAAAATAAGGACAATAATGTCAACTTCCTAGTGCAGGCAATTTTGGTATTCAACATTTTATACAATTTTTGAAAATGTGCATCAATCTTATAAAATACGATGACGATGATTTTAAATGCCTTTAAACAAAATTACTATGAAACATTGCAAAAATTAAAGATTTCCCAAAAATTGATTTAGCATTTATAGAATATATTCTAATTTAATTTATTACAAAGTAACATAACATTTTTCACTGTGTTTCGTAAATTATACGAAAGATTTCATATATGTATTTGTAAAAGTTTTCACGTTTTTAATGATATTTTTATAAAAATTTAAATTTTTGTAACACGTTTTAAATATTTCATTAAAATATAAAATACTTTATAAAATATGAAATTCTTTATTAGTAATATAAAATATTTCAAAACAAAATAAACATTTTTTATAAATATAATTAGAGCAGTATATTATATTTTTTTCTAAAAAGTTTTGAGTGAAATATTTCATATTTTTGTGAATATTTCATATTATATTTTTTTTGAAATATGACATTTATTTTCATACTCATCATATTTATTTATGAAAATTTAAAAATTCTTCTTGAAGTATTTCATATTTTTGTAAAGTATTTCAAATTGGTGATGTATTTCATATTATTGTGCATTATATGATATTTTTGTATATTTTATATTTTTGTGAAACATTTAAAGTTTTTGTTATAAAATATTTAAAATTTTTCTTTAAATTTTCAAATTTTTTGTAATGCCTTTAAATTTTTTTTATGATAGAAATTATATTTTGGTGAAATCTTTTATATTTTTGTAAAATAATTTGTAATTTTAAAAAATATGTCATACACACATTTTATAAACCAAAACCTTTACATTTTTTTCAATGTTTCTTATTTCCTTTAAAAAAAAGTTAGAAAGCCTACTTTATATGTTTCAAGAATATTTTTTAAAAAATAATTCATAAAAAATATGAATTTTTCAAAAAACATGTGATGAACTGTTCCAAAAATAATTGCGAATGTTCCACATAATTTTTAGATGATGAAAGTCAAATTTTATGAATTTAAAATTGAGTTTTAAATTGTAAAACTTCGATGTAAGGATTAAACTTGTTTCTCTCGCATATGAAATATTCAATTTTCTACAGATTTTCCTTGGCTTCTTCTTTAATAGAAAATCAAAATTTCATTACAAACCAAACGAAAAATAGCACACCAACTGCAAACTACAGTAAATTGATAAAGTCATAGACATAATAATTATTTAAATCTGTTTTTGCGTTGTGTTAAAATAAATGAAAATATTCAAACGAAACAAATTACAACGAATGATATTTGGAAAATTGAAAAACAAAAACTTTTCGATACTTGGGAAGTTTTTCTGTAAGTACATGAGACAGGAAAAGAAAACTCCCAAATGTGAGCAATTTTCAGATGCACGCAGACACACAATTAATTATCGATTCTGAAACAGATTTTAAAAGTAAGCATGCATTCGTGGTAATATGCCTGTACTTAGTTGTTGTTAATGTTTGAATTGGTCTAAATTGGTTGAGTTTAAACCAAGCAAACCGCACCTTTTCGTGGGAGTTGTACAACAAAGCGACGACGACGAATACATCCTAATGCATAACTGGGCATATGTTGGTTTAAATTGTTTTTAAACTAAACCTAGCAACTAATTAGGTTTCGACAATAATAATAATAAAAAAAAGATATAAAACATACATACTGTTTATAATAATAATATTGAAAAAATCAATTAACTTAACTAGTATTAACAAATAAAAAAAATATTTTATTAATTATATATAAAGTACAACTAAAAAAAAATTAAGTAAATTTATTTAATTTGTTTCAAAATAAAAAAATGGCAACTTTCAAAAAATTGTTTTCATTTTCGTTGATATCGTTACGAACTTATCCCCGGATAATGTGTAAAAAGTGATAACTTATGACGAAACAAAAACCTTTTCACATAAATTTTTCGTATATACTTTTTGTTGTGTTGGTTGCTTTCTTTGAAAAAGAATCGAAACATGATGAAGTTGCATGAATGATGGTAATGATTTTGAATGCCTGGCATGGCATGGCATGGCTTGGATGCATGACTCTCTCTGTGGGCATGTTTTAAGTATCCTCGTTAAAAGTGGATGCTGTTATGATGGATGCGAGTGGTGGTGGGTGGGCATGATACAGGTTAGGGGATGGCTTGTTGTCGATTTTGTTTTTCACTTAGCTAAATTCATAACAATAAGTGCACAGTTTTTTTCCATTCAAATTAAAAATTGATAAATCATTTAACATTTATCGTAAATATTTTTCTCGCTTCTTCCAAAAGTGCAATGAATTGTTCTGGTTTTCTTGTTGTTGTGGTAAGTTTTAGATTTTAGTTTTTGAGTTCAACTTAAAACAGCTTACAGTTGAGTTCGATATAATTAATGCATGGAGGATGTGTGTGTGTGTGTGTATGTAAAGTGTGTGTTGGTGTTCGTAGTGGTAGTGGTGGGAGTGTATATGTGTGAGTGTGTTTGATAATTTATACAATTATTTCACGTATAACACGACGATTCCGTGAATTCGGTGTGGACGAGTATTCACCTTCGAAACTATCATCGTAACTCAGAGACATGTGCTGTTGTGGCGATATAACTTCATCTTGTTCCATATGCTCCATATTGTATGGATTTGGCAGACCGCTTACGTCGTGATATGGTGAATCTGTAATTGCAACAACAAAAACGAAACAGAATTAATTTCGACTTCTCATATAGGCCGATGTTGAATAAACAACAGCAATAAAGAAAAATATACAAGAGATGTTTAAAACAAAAATGTGTGGCAACTCATAAATATTTCAGTGTTTTGGATTTGAAACTGATGAACTCTGAACTCTACGAAATCATATTGAAACGACATTGGATATGTGGTTGTGCGCTTATTGATATGTGTACGAGTAGGTGCGTGTATGTGTTGTGGCAAGGAATACAAAAAACAATATTCATTAAGAGTTTCGAGTTTAAAAAGGATTCCCTTGGGCTGGTGGGGTAACTTACATTAACAGCGCTCCGTTAGAGCGTAACATCCTGTATTATATCCGCTGCAGATGTGTGAAAGCATTACGGGCAACAAATAAATTTCACAAAACAAAATGACAACAAATCAAAACGAACATAAAAACAAAACGAACCAAAGAGAATACAAGAAGATGAAGAAGAACAACAACAGTAGTAAAGGAAGAAAGAAACAAACAATGTTTGCAACAATTAGTAAAATTCAGTTCACTTAACAAAAAATTTATTTTTTTAAGTCAAATAGTTTTTATTTCATTTTTTCAAATGGTGACACTTCAATATCTTTACTTGGTTTAATTTGTTGTTTTGCTCTGAGCAACAAGAGGAGTGGAAATAAAGCTTTACAAAACCCCTTATAATCCACAGTGGTGTTTCAGTTCAGAATGGCAGGGAGTGCATCTTTTGTCTGAAAACCGGAAATGCTACTGTGTTTGCTGCACTCGCATCGGTAGCCATGGAACGACCGACCATCAGCCGGTTATGCAGCCAGCCATACGGACAGGTCAAATGCAATGAAAGTCCTTTGTCGTTGTTGTTGTCGTGACCACCGTTGTCCAAGAGCACTCTACAATGTTTCGGAGCATTGGTTTTCTGTATTGGCAGTCTCTGACAAAGACCATAAACTCGCTTTTTTTTAAATTTCACAATTAAAGCTTCCTTTCAACACACACAGATAGAGAAAGAGAGAGGGAGGAACGTTTACAAAAAACAAAGAATCAACTGTAAATGTAAATTGGTTTCGGAGAACGTAGCCTGCTATTGTATTAAAGCTAAAGTTGGATTTAGGTTAAAAAAACCTTATAAAAATTAAATTTAGCTAAAAATGTTTGCACCCACAAAAAACTAATGTCACTTTGCCATTTTGTAAAAAAGTTGTCTTCTATTAAAAAGTAGATACTAGAGGTCTCGATTCGGTTAATCCCTGTTCAATGTGAAGCTAAAAATTTTAATTCAAAGGAACTAAATCATTTTTTTTTCGTCAAAATTGGAAGAGTAAACGAGGCCTTTATAACTAAAGCTGTGCTGGAAAAACGCAATAGAAAATACATTTGCTAATGATAAGTGTAATGACAATCATACAACCCAAGTTCCCCTCCGGGTAAGAACATATAACAATTTTTGATAGAATAGAATTATAAATGAGCAAAATAGACACTTTTTGGGAATTGACGCTTCAAGCAATTTTGCTATCAAGTCTTCGTACAATGCAACACATGATTTAAAATCGTGAGTAGCTATCATTGATTAAGGGATATGATTATCTGATGCGGCATTGGCCATCAAGATTGTGCGATTCTACCCTGCTAGATGAATAATGTCCTATTCAAAACAATGACTTTTACCAAAAATTCATACATATAAATGCGATAGAATCATTTAAAAGTGAACTTCTTTTATCCATGTTTTTGCATGGCGTGACCAATATTTAAACCAGGTTTTCGTTTTTACTTTATGACGATATGGGCCATTCAAATCAATGGGCCATTCATCTTTAAGGCCCCTTTTGATGTGAAAACATAGGTTGGTTTATTCCATTTTTGCAAATACCCGCTGTTATGGGATGTATTTTGTAATACGCTGTCTGAAATTGTAATAAGGATATGCAATTTTTAATATTTATTCAAAATTCGGTCTTTTTATTCTGGTTCGAGACCTTTGTTGTTTTTTTATAATAAACGTGAAAATTGCTGAAAGACTGCTGAAGAAAGACCTTGGCGGGGTTAGAAACAGCTGTACAGTCTGCCTGGCAATCTAGCCAAGACATTTCACCAATTTTTACGTTGATTCAGAAAAGGAAACAACAATGTTTCTGAACCAGATTGAAAACTGTTGAGGTCATCATTTTTTCAATATTTTTAATATACGATCTGTTTCTGCCAATCGACCAAATTGATGCATTAAATTCCCAACGAATGGACTTGCCTTTCTCAAATAAACTAAACTAACTGCTTCTTACTTTTAAGTTGCTCTTCATTCCCCATTCCCAGATTTACCTCTCTCCGCCAAGGGCCAGACGAAAAAAAACGCTCACACAACTAATCGAACATATAAGAATTATTATTTACATGATTAAGCTGAAATGTGGGCCGTAATGCATAATCCGTAATCCAGAGACTAAAACTAAGTTTCCATTTATTTAAACCAAATGTTAACATAAATAAAATTAACATTGCAAACAAGTTAAATTTTAACAAATGTTAAAAAATGATCTTTTGGACCATGGAGGTCTTAAGAACAGTACCATTACAACCATTCACACAACTGAACTTAAATGAAAGAATTAGAAAATGCGTTATTATTTAACACAAGGATTTTGAAAATATTCCATAAAACCAAGTTAAAAAAATGTCTTTACAAATCATTGAGATTTTAAGATTTTGTTGTGTAGGTCCAAGTTTTAAGGATGCGAAAGTCAACAATTTAGGACGATATTTTAAGGACCAGGAAATGACCTAAAAATCTCAGACGTCCTTATTATGAAATAGGAAAATTTCTTAATTCGAGACACACCTGTAAGATTACTGCCTCCTTATGGCTAGAGGGAGCTAGAAAAGATGGCTGGTTGTATGATTATATTTCGAAATGAATACTGTAAGAGCTGTACCGACGCTAAAATAAATGGAATAGTATATATATACACTGCTATAAGATTGTTAAAGACTTCAGGAAGCACGACGCACAGGTTGAGGCAGGTTGCAGACTTCTTTTGCAAGATTATTTCCACACTACCAAATGATTTTAAAGCTCCAGTAAAACTCACTTTTCCTTCCCACTTCCTTATCTTTTTTCAAAGTCTGTCTTTCATTGCCTTAGCTAGACAGGTCCCATCGTCGAGGCCAGTCATGGCCCAAGAGTAAAATCGTCCAACATACTCGTACATTCCTTATAATGTGTTTCGACAATTTCAAATACTCATGCTGGGATTTTTATTCCTAACATAAACAATGGTCCATGTGTCTTAAATTCTACGGCAATAATGCCAGCACATATGCCTTTCTTCAAAAAATTTGCCAGCACTTATCCCATAAAGTTGCAGATTTCTTGATTTCCTTTGAAAATCCTTTAATGTTTCCGCTCAGTGTGAATATTCTCTAAGACTGTTGGGCACATGAATTCATAAATTGTATTCTCTTTCGTTTGAAGTGTGACATTATTTTCTTTGCCCAGCATGAAATGACTTTTGCTAAGCCTCTTCTACTAAGCACCTGTTACCAGGATATTTCACACACATACACCCACTCACACACACGCTTGCAAAACCATACGCCAGGACATACACTTAAATACATACCATTAGCCAAGCCGGTACAATTTATAGGCTTACAGGGAATGCTTTAGCACAGACATATGTTTGCATGTGTATGTATGTGTGTATTCACATACATATATATGTGAATATGACTATGCAAACATATTCATATTGAAATATGACATTCACTCAACTTAAAGCTGGAGGCTGGGCGACAGCACATGTATTGGATGTACTAAGTTTTTGCTTCATTCTATTCATTTCACTTTCTTCCTTTCTTTCGTTTTGTGAATTCTGTTCCATTTTATTTTCATTTCCGGCGGCTAAATCAAAATTGTTCTCAGACTGGATGATATTGGAGCTGCTATGGAAAATTATGAAATATTCCTAAATGCCTCAAATATAAAATACGGATAAAAGTCCTTCATCTGGCACTGTTTTCCTTGAAGTGGATCTTACATTTTTATAACTCAGCGATTGAGACGAGTATTCGTGCCCAATGAACTTGTTATCCTAGTTTGTGATACTAACTCCTTCAATATTTAATGAGTATTTATTTGAATCATTATGGCCACCCAAGGCGAGGGAAGTAACCCCCATGAATCCTTTTACTGATTTTTTTTTCTTTTTACAACATTAAAAACAAAAATATTTTCGATACACGGTATCTTTTTTGTACTTTGGTTAAAAATAGAAATGGTTTAGATAAATAATTTGCAATTATATTTGTTGACATATGTTTACATCATTTTCATCACAATACAATTAGAGATGACATGAGTATTTCTTTTTTAATTAAATTCTTGTTTGAATTTACAACCAATTTTATTGGCTTTAATAAAAGTTTTTGTTTTGCTGTGCAATGGTATTCTGTAGTTTCGAAAATGTTTAATAATTTGAAGGTAGAGCGATTTTCCTGACTGCAACAAACGTTTAACTTTGTGTGTAGGTACCTGGATTAGGGTAAATTTCCATTGATTTCTGTGGTGCAGATAAAGATACGCACACGCACACACTCCTCAGGAATTGGAATGCATAAGGATCAAGCATGAGATGATAATGTATTCGTTTCATACGTAATTTCCCGGTAACCACAATCGTCTAGTCATCAGTTGTAGCTGTCTGCCAGTGTTCTGTGTGTCTGCCTATATGTCTGGCACTTAAGCCCCCGCCCCTCTCTCTCTCTCTCTCTCTAGCACTCGGTCCCTGTAGCTATCACACCGTAATTATTTCTATATGTACTACCAATACTTCCGGCCGCAAGTACGTATATACATGTTTGTGTGTGTGTGTTTGTATCGGTATAATATATCCTCTGACGTACTAACCATGTGTGTGTGTTTATGTACTTTGCACTCATTCCGTATTCATTGACGCACAAATGCTGTAAAGAGACTACCATCATCAATAACCCATATGGGGCCATACAACTTCCATTTACGAGATATTCCAAAAATAAATGTATCTCTCTGTGCGGCCAGACTGCACCCTTTGACCACTGCCAATTGAAAAACGTCTGCTGTGCTTCCTTTCAAACACTGGTCCAAGCAATTACATGGATGCTGCCGTATCCGAAAGTATTCCATCATTATTCTATTCCGATTTATTTTCTCTCCAAGTGCATAGTATGCGAAAGAGACAGCGAGTGGAAATTAAGGAAATGTTTGTACGGAATTGATGGTGATTTATCGACACTATCAATGTTTATTAGAGCGCTTCAGGGCGGGGATAATGCAGAAATTAGGGCACTTTTTTGTGGTACTATTTAAATCTATTTTAATAAGTACCGACAACGTGTGCACATACGTTGTTATTCTACCTGGGAATATGTGCAATTTGTTTGGAGAAAGAGTTCACTTGAGACATCCAGAG
This sequence comes from Hydrotaea diabolus, assembly GCA_963513945.1. Taxonomy (NCBI): domain Eukaryota; kingdom Metazoa; phylum Arthropoda; class Insecta; order Diptera; family Muscidae; genus Hydrotaea; species Hydrotaea diabolus. The sequence goes on from OY740717.1 coordinate 111,364,875, forward strand.
TTTGACAATGTCTATAAACATTTTTATCGTCTGTATTATTGTAACTTTTAATATAGTCCATACAGGAGTTTATTGAACGAGAGAAGTAATATCATAAAGATTTGAAAAGAAGCAATTGGTTTCCTATAAGAAGAAAAAATGTTGCCTTCGAACTTTACGCCAAACCATCAGAGCTTTTTAATGATACTATGATGTAAGGTTGCTGACTTGAACTCCTTGCAAATATTCTAAAACATATAGTCACAATATTTAACTTATGTTTTCTTTTTATTTTATTCCATGGTAGTAATAAAATTTCTAGCATAATTTATTAAATTTCGCTCTGTACCTAACAACGTTTTTCATACCCCATGTACAGACTTTGTAGCAAGCACTTCTACGCATGCCTACAATAAGTTGAAAAGTTCGTCTTTATCTGCAACAAGTTGTGGTTACTTAGAGAAATCGTTGGAGATGAAGATTGAGTGTCACAAATTAATATAGTTAGTTGGAAAGAGACGCTGACTTCCTAAACGTATATTTACAATGTAACAATACAGTATTAAAACAGAGTTGATACATTGTGTAGTTACTTTTTTAATACGTTGCATAATGCAGATGTATCATTCATACCAACAAATACGAAAAAAATGCTTACTTATCTTCCGGCGTCGCCATTGTGTTATGTGTTGCATTCGCTTTGCATCTACTTTTATTTGAATGCCTTTGTTGATTTGCCTTGCCTAACAACTACAACAGTGTTGCAAATGGGAACAGAATACATTAGAAAAATTTTCAGGGTTGCATTTACGAACAACCTGCAATGTATTACTGCAAAGCAACATGTATTTAGGAAGTCAGCCAGATTTAAGTAATGTTGTAAATATGACAAAGGCAGCAGTCTGCTCTGCCTTTAATTCATAGGGGTTAAGAATTACATTTATCCGCAGATAGACACAGCGTTCAATAATATATACACAGAGATTGAGAGAAAGGCAGAGAGATCAATAGAGAAAGTTGGTGAACAATTACTCACACACAAGTCATTGAAGCGCCGGCGATGACACCAAACATTGTGTATTTATAACATTTCTCCATATCGAGCCGAGTCGATAAGAGAGAAAGAGAGATAGATAGTTGAGTTAGAATAAGAGTTGCAAATTTAGTAGCAAACATGTTTACAAAGACTGTCGATATAATTGGACTGTCGATATAATTGGACCCAGTCAAGTACAAACTTATGCTTTTATGAGTAAGCCATTATCTTTTGTTTAAACATAATGCTAAGGGTAATGAGAAATAATTATACGGTAGCGTACGTTATGAGTAGTTTGAATTACCAGAGAAATTAAAATTTTGAGAGAAAATCCATCAACAAAACGTGTTCCTTTGGTAGCACCCATAAAGGCAAAAGTTTTATTCTGACTAGGGTAAACCAATCTTAAATTTTGTTGTTTTGCCTTCATTTACCACGCACTTAGACCAGAACTATTCAATGGTGCTACTCTCTGTACTTAATAACCTCGAGCACTACCACGATTTGCAAACGAAACACTGAATTATTAAAAACGCGAGAAAGAGAAAGATACTGAAAAATTAACAAGTACTCGTGTTTCGTTATTTTTAACTCAGTTAGTCACACATGCCATAGATTTGTACATGTTTGGTATTATTTTTTCCTCTACAATAATGCAAAGAGTAATGAGCTTTAATTATTTGGTAAGGTACTCATTTAAACAATCCTAATGAGAGATAACCAAATTCTAAAAGTCACTATGTCTGTATAGAGTAAAACATATCAGCTCATGATTTACGTCATCTTGTTTTGGCATAGTGTTTGAAAACGTTCAATGTACGAAATTGTTTTGTACCATTATGTCTTTTACCATCACTGGAGCGACTGTATGCGAGTAAGGATTATAAAATATTTCAGTTTGTAATAAATTTCCGAGGCCAACGAATGCACTTGCGTATTTGCTGAAGTAATTATTTGCTTTTTATACCTTTTCATCATCAATAACTTTCATTAATTTATGGTTATTTTCCTACATGTTTGTTTATTTGCAGAAACCATATGAAAAGCAAAACAAAAACTGCAAATACGAGTTTTGTGTATAGGCCTTTCACCTGTTTGCCAGTTCAATCCGCAAACTATTGAGAATTTATCCTGACAGCAAAAGCCACAAATAGTACCTACATTAAATAAAGTTCTCATTTTTATTTATTTTTTGTTCTTCTTATTATTATCTTTACCACTGGTTGGTTTTTTAGTGTGCTCCTTTGCTATTTTCCACATTTACATAAAAACATATTTACATACGTATGTGTATACTTCATGTCAATATTTTGCCGTAGCACAGTGGCTCTGTGCAATTAAAGATGGGAAATATGGCGTGGGCCAATTGAAAGACGTTTTACGATCGTAATGCCAATAACACAAGGTTTAAAAAGAACACATTAACCTTTAAGCAACGATAGTAAAAAGTACGTCATTTCATAAAAAATATATATTCTAGTGTTCATACTCTAACAGTGACATTACAGTTTTGAGTAGGCATGTCGATTTAAAATGGCTATTTTATTTCCAGCTAAGATTTTGCTCACAAATTCGAAAGCCGCCGCGGTGTGCTGGTTAGCTGCTACGGAAGCGGCAAATGCTGCTGGTGTGACAACCCTTGGTCGAAGAATGCTCCTTTGGTTCGATCCGGTGCATAGAACTGGCTGTCGTAGGATCGGTTCTTATGTTGTGTAAAAAGTCCTAAAAAAAGTTTATGAAAGCCTGCTTTCATTGATTTGTGATAATGAGTAGGGATGAGGGGTAGGAATTAAGTAACAAATGTAAGTTAAGAAAAAAGCCCTATAAAATTATTCTACAACCTATTTGACGAAAAAATTTGTTAGGCGCGTATGTCAGTGAACTGCTTCTCACACAAATTCATGAATGAGTGGCACTACTCGACATAGTCAACTTGTCACTCAACGTAGCCGTCTTAGATTGAAGAGATTTACGTACAAAAATTTCAAACTGTTTGCTTTCAAGACCATATTGTACTTTCGAATTTTTGGTTTGGCTTACTGTGCATCGTATTGTATATACCCACACACGTGCAAACATCAGCGCTAGCAAAGCCATGCTTTCGCCAACAACACGAATGGAAATTGACAATTTCCGTATCCTGTTATCTGATTGGAAATTCAACATGGCGGCTCAGCGTTTGCTGACGAATATTACACATTACAAAGTTTATTTAATTCTTTTCTGCTGCTGTTGCGCTTATACATATAGACACACGTACACCAATATATACACATGCACACACACACATATATTGTACATGTGTATGTTCATGTTCTGGCACTTTTTCTCTGTTATTTGCCATGATCACATCAATTGAGAATTCCCTCACACACTTGTACACACGCACACATTTCAGCAATCGGCTGCAATGTCCCAGCGAAAAATGTTTGTTCCGAGCTGCCGTCTGACGCCTGTAAACTCTCTGGCATTGCAGCAGAAAATTAAACAACTCCAAAATACCCCCTGCCTTTTACGAGGGTTGCTATTTATATTTCGGGTCCTGACAATACTAATGTTCCCAGAAGCAAACTCGAACTTCCATTAAAGGACGTCCAGCGTCGGTAACTTTGCCAAAAACCATCGATGCTGTATGTGAACTGATTAAGCAAGACCGACATGTGACATACCGTGAGATTGAGGCATCCTTAGGCATTAGTATGACAAGCATCAATAAGATATTACATGTTCATTTGGCCGTGAAAAAAATTTGTTCTCGTTGGATCTCACATAATTTGACGAATGCTCGTATGGATTGGTGCAGAAAGATGTTGAAAATGTATAGCTGCGGTAACTCAAAGGCAATGTATAACATTTTCAGAGGTGACGAATCATGGATCTATGCACATGAACCCGAAACAAAACAGCAATCGACCGTATGGGTCTTTCAAGACAAGCAAAATCCAACCAAAGTTGTTCGTGGCCACTATTGATTGATTTGCTAAGCGAGTCTCTGTAATTTAACGTGTGCATTATCCGCTCAAATCTGCACGTTGTCTAGAACGATTTTCAGATTTTATTTGAAGCAAGATTCTGTTTGAATTTAATTTGTACACATTGACTTCAAGTATCGTGGAGTTTAAGATGTGTGGAAAACAATGCCACCCTTTTATAAATAAGTTATACTTATTTATTGCGTATTTAAAATGTCACCTTCCGGACTAAGAAGTAAGTGAAACGATAGAACCACTTTTTTATTAAAATTTTCATAAATTTATTTGGGGTATTGCTTATTTAATTCTTGTCACCCAGATGTCAGTCATAACGAAAGAATTTCAAAACGTGTTTAATATGATCACTTTGAAATCTTATAATCGTGCCTGGAATCACGACTACAAATTCTGATAACCCCAGATTAGGGCAAAAAGTATTAGAGTTTTATGGGAAAACATGTTCGAAAATTGTACGCTTGCGAATATCTTTCTATACTCGTACTTTATACTCTCCTATCTGGCACGGAAATCGACATCAGTGCCGGAAACCTAAGCCGATGTCATGTTCAAAGCGAAAGAAATTATTCACTGGGATACTTCATTATTTAAATGTTTTCCAACAGCAACACAGTTGCAATTCGAGTATGTGCTAACCTGGTGGCAAGTGTTTTCAATTAGCAGCCTGTCTTGTCTGGCTGTGTGTGTGTAAATTTATTTATTTTTCATTTACATTCACCGCGAAATTCGCAAAAAGAAATTTCGTCGTTTATATCGAATTGTATACGAATAAATTGAGTTAAACATTTTGTACAAGATAGGCCACAGCAAAAGTTTCAAAGTGAAAAAAGGCACTTACACACACGTTGACTATAAAAAATAATAACAAACAAATTTTGATAAAAAAAATAGTTGGATATTAAAACCGGGCACATGGATAGGCCTTCGTTCGGACATTGGGATCGTGGGAATGTGTCCCATCGGAACTGAGAACTTTAATTAAGCAAAGCACAGCACCTGATTTTTTCTGCGTTATTATATTTCCATCATAGAACAGCATAAGAAGCCCTGTTCTGAATTTAACGTTAAATTGAATTCACAGTAGCTCACACGGACGGAGTTGCATGGTTAGATTGTCCAAGATTTTTTTTAATAGGGTACCGGGGGAGTATTGCGAGATGTTACAAACGGACCGACAAACATGTATTTAAATTCCATCCTATGATGGAGGGCATATAATGTGGTGAATGCACACTAATGACTGTTCGAATGCTGATTGCAGGTGTATCAGTATCAGTATCGATATCTTGGTAGTTTTACTTTGTCAACTGTCTGCGATGACAATTCACACATTTGTGCTTTTGCCTCACTTAAGACTTAAAAACTTAATTTTGGGTCTGCACATTAAAGTATCTTAAAACTGTTTGATTTAAAACTTTCCAATAAAATAATGGTTGTTTCAAAACACCAAGCAGTTGCAACATTTGCAATACTCCACGTATACGAGTATTGGCTGTTTAAGGTATACATAATTGCACTTTAAATGATTTTCATTGAGGCTTATTTAAGATCTTGCCAAAAAGTTTCCGTTAAAATTAATGGCTCGACATTAGCAGTAGCGATGGCAAGGAGTATTTCTGACAGAGGTTGGACAAATGCAGATAACAGCTGCAAAAACTGGTAAACTCCTACACAATTGTACAGCGTGTAGCAATGCCAGACAGTAGTGGTGGTAGCGGCAACATGACAGGTGTCACTTTTTCTCAAATAAATTTTATTTCTTCACAACTTATAAAGTTTTAAGAAATAAACCCTATTGTCTAGGAGAAAAGTGGGGAAATTTGCATTCATTTCCATAACTTGGCCGTATCTTACAGTCTGCCTTCCTAACAAACAAACAAAAAAGACAAATGATTTATCGCAATTTTTTTTAACCCATTTTCTTTGTGGCCTCTTCTTTCTTTAGGTCATTATTTTGTCTACCAAATAGACGTTATTAAAATATGTTTCACATTCTCTTGCAACGCGCAACAGCCGTTAGGGGCACAGGGGGCAGTTTACTGGACAATCAGCAGCATCCTGCGTGGGATTAATTTCAATGAAAGGGATAATTGTAAACATTTTGCAAAAGTGCATGAAATGAATAAATATTAAAAACAAATGTTTATTATTTATTTTTTGGTGCTCTATCTGTGCGCTCCGTCTGTAAAGGCCAAAACTACTGAAATGACTTTTTGCCCAACAAAGACTATAAAAGAAGCGATTGAAGGGAAGCCTGCTGGCTGTCTTTATCACAGCCAAAAAAGCCAGTCACCAGCATTGATTTAAAATGTTTCAGAGTAACCCACAAAAAAAAGAGTTCCGCGTCCTCGTCCGGCAGGGCAGACATTTGTTGTGTTTTAAAATTTTCAAAATTTGTAGGATTTATTTGTGCCTTTGTTGCTTGGTCGTTTTCTGCCTTCATTCTCAAAAACAAAAGTGGTCGTCGGTCGGGCCAACCCCCTCTTCATTGTTTGTAAAGGCAATAACTGCAAAAGCGACTTCCTCGCATTTTTATTGTAAATAAACTGGTGTCCTTCTGCGGCCGTATGTGCTTGTGTGTGTGTGTGCGTCTGATCATCCATGAGCGCCTATAGATGAGAAGTATTCAGTATTCCATGGCCGGCAAGTCCAACAGCGCCCGTAGAGCAGTTGCCAGGACATAACAAATACAACAGCAGCAACAACAACTACCAGCTATGATAACGAAACAAAACAACATTCGTAGCGAGTTTAACTGTGTAGAAATAAAATAAAAGCCGACCGAAATCATGTGGCTGGAGAATCATAAAGTGTAACAAAAAAGATAACGAACGCAATGGAAATATAAACTCGACAGCAAACACATACACACACACATGTACACTCGCTCATACAAAGAACATAACTTCCATATATAAAACAGCACTTAAACACACACACACATACATAGATAGTATACAGGCATGTATGTACATTTATGGGATTTGTTTTTAATCCAAATACAATAACAATCCTATAGATACATTCGGTCTGTGTGGCATCTCCCATCCCATTCCAACCAAATCAGCCATTCCACTGGAATTTTGAAAATGTTTCTGTGCAATTTGTTTTTAACAAATTTTAGAAATAACAAATCGAAATGTAAACGATTTTATTGGATTTCCAAAGAAACACACATACACAAAATGTTTGGAATATTGCAATTCTATCGAAATATCGAATGGTCAATTTAAAACGATTTAATGCTGCAGAAACTTTTTCAATATTGTGTTGTCGTTCCAAAATGAAATAAAACCAACGATTTTGATCGGTTCGAATGTGATAGGAGATGCACAGAAAACTCTGGTTTATGTTAAGCCAACATGAAACCGTTCGAGAAACAGTTGTGTTGCAGAACACATGACAGTTCAATTCAGTAGGTGGTCCATACAAGCCCATACAACCCTGAGCTTTAAAAGGCTATATTTCGTGAACTCATACCCCGCTATGACGATAATAGTTGGTATATAATGATGGTATGGAAAAAAACACATCCTGACGATCACTTGCAAAATTTTCATATTACACCGTAATTCATGGTGGAGGGTATATAGGCTTCGGCACAACCGAACTTAATTTGTCCATTTGCTAAGATTAGGATTGATGATTTTTGCAGAGGTTGAACAAGTCCTTACAAGGATCAGTCTATTAACACATTTTTCTGCAATATTTTAACCACCTAGCTTCAATAATGCGACCTGTAGTTTGCTTCTCACAGACAAATCGACTTTTAAAAATTAATAATTTATGGAGTCTCCGACCAGTATTTCAATGTGTTGCAAACGGACTGACAAAGTGAATATACCCTCAATCCTGTGATGCATTGTATAAAAAAGTATTACATTTAGAAAAAAGAAAAGCGTGAATCTGACGCCATTGCAGCAGCTCTAACGTCATATAAAATTAGAAAATAAAAACTAAGAACTACTTAAGTATCTATCATATTTTGCCAGCTTGCAAAAGATGGCTTAGAAAATCAAGGCAAATGTTGGAAAACTTAATAAATCGCACATCAAGATCGATATAATAAAATTAGAGAAACGCTGGGTTGAGTGTATTGAGTTTCAAAAAGATCGACTATTTCTTGAACTATCCTCGTATTGTCTGAAGTCACATATACGAGTAAATATTGCATATTCACAAGGTGTCTATGTCATATGTGATCCTTAATCCAAGTGTGATCGAGGGTAGTACGACGGGTATTGTGCGCAAGATTTTAAAGAAAAAACTGCATTTTAAGAACAAAAGACTGGCAGTTTTACCATGCAGGAGCATACGACTTTATAAGTAAGAGATTAATCTCTAAAATCATGTGGTGAGGAGTGTGCGCGACATCCGCACAACAAACCCGGGTAGAACAATGTTCGGCAGCTGTGTGCTTCATAATACCAGCGAGTATAAAACCATAGATTTTCTACTCTATATAAAAAAACATTTTAAGACTTTAAACTGTGCCTGCCAGTCACTGAGTATAAGATTTTCATCGTGCCCAGCTACTGATTTCAGAAAAATTTCTCGCCTTTTACTCAAAAGAACGAAAGATAAAAGATAAAATTATTTTGATTTTTTTTTTAAAAGAATAGTTTGAATTCGACAGAAGATAATTATCTCACCTCTGATTGATTTAATGCAACCAGGATTAGAACAACTCCTTGCTCAAAACAAGTTAGGCTGGAATAAATAATGTTCGCTGCAACCGGATAAACCCTAGATCACTTAAAACTACTTACGATTTCTTTAACTAAAGTCACAGTAGAAGTCACTACAACTGAGTCTAACTGCAAAAGAATAGCCTTGGCTGTAGGCTTCTAGCAATGGAATCATATATCAGATAAAAACAAGGTGATACGTGAGCTCTGCCTTGTACGATGCATAAGGAGACTTATTAATAAGGTTATCAGAAGTATAAAACTGCCAAAAGATCCTGTTTGGACAGGTTAGGCAAACAACATCAAGGTTTAGGAGTAAGACGGAAAAAATCCTAATGAAAGGACTAATTAAATTAGTACCAACAACTTAACTTTTTTCCTTTATTTTCTCAGTGTACTGCAACATAACATTCAAGGACCAATGTAAGGCTTTATGCTCTAGACTTTCGTTCAGACGTGGTTTTTTACATATACAAAATGTTCTTCAAGCTCTGGGGTTGCTTAAAGTGTTTGGAAATACGTCGCTTGGATGCAATTTATCCAAATTTAATGTATTTCTATTCCACGCAGAATTTCTTAATTTTTAAAACAACTGATTCGGAAGACGCTGTCGGTAAGCACAAATCCCGTATGTTCGTAGTGCTTGTTGTTTGGACTTAAAACAACAACAGCAACAAATATTTGTACAACTGGTGAAAAAACATACAAAAAAAAACAACAAATGAAACCAAACGGACTGGAAAAGGGGTAAATTATGCAAGTTGTTTGGGAAAATACGCTGTGTTAACAAACAATTCAAACGAGCTGAAGAGCTTCAAACATACATATTAACACACACTAATACAGATGATGCTGGTAAACCACTCCAACCAACTCCACCTCATGTTGCAGACAAGAATATCAATAGGGCTAAGAAGGAAACAGCACCAACACACACACATACAATTATAAAGAAAACATAGTTTTTTTGAAAAGGGTATCCCTCTCTCTCGTACCTAACACAGACAATTCATGGACTAAAAGGATTTTTCTATATGTTAAAATATCCACTTAAAAAAGATTTATGCAGTTTCGCAGTTCCTTAGTGTGTGTGTGTGTGTGTGTGAGGACTTTCCGAAATACAACCAACCGCCTGACGTACACACTCCCAAAAACAACTGCTCCTGTCTAATCCTGACCATGAAAGAATATGGGTTAGATGATGATTAATTTTGTTGTTGTTCTCCCTCGTCCTTCATGGATTGTTTTAAAAATTGTTCGTTCTCATGTCTGGGGAAAATAAATGCTCTTCTGGTAGCGAGGGGAGGAGAGTGTTCATAATTTACATAAATTTGTTTTTAAAGAACATTGTTGGCCTTCTCAAGAAGTAACTCTTTTTCGCCACCACCTCAAAAGCCCCATCTTTACTTTCCTCGTACTGTGTGGCTAATAAGGTCTGTATCTGTATGTGCTAGGATCAGTCTTGGAGGGTGTATAGGTGACGGTGTGGCGCGATTGGCACAAGTGTCTGTGTGTGTGTGTCAGTATGTTTATAATGCTATTACAACAGATTTACTGCTTTATGGATTCCATTCGTTGGGCTCTTGCTGCCATCTACTCTGGTCGAATACATAATGCGAATATTTTAAATGCCAAACCGAACGCTCTTACCCACATACAGGCATATAACCATGCACGCTCGCACGCACACTATACCACACTTAACCCCTTAATACCCATAAAGAAGTAGCAACGAATGGTGTTTAATACCCCATAGAATTGTTGCATTATCTTGAGCTCCAAAACATAGGACCACATTGACATCTCAATATGTGCTTCATGGCCGCACCATGAAAAGAGCAAGAGGAAAATACAATACGAGAAAAATCGTTCACCAACACACATACAAACACACACTTAAGCAAGCCGAAAGGAAAAGTAAAAGTTCTTTGTCAATAGAATCGCATACATTCTCGATATTTATTGAATTGATTCGCCAATGAAATTCGTACACTCCATTGCCCCCACCACGTCCATCCACTGCTACAGCGTAGATGTGGTCACCACTGTAAGGCTGCTAGCAACTTGACCATGTTTCCGAAATATGCCAATAGCACATAAAAACATTAGCATCTGAACATTATAAAGCTTTAATCCCAGCTAAAGGAAGTACCGGGGATGGTGGCGGTGGTGGCAGCGGCTGGCCGGGGAAAAGCTTGCTTTAGATTATATGCAAAAAAGTGTTTAAATGGGATTAAGTTGTTGTAGTACATGCTCAAGATTTTCACATTTCGTTTTCCTTTAGCTTTGGCTTTCTTCCTCTTTATTTGGCAGGGGATATATTTTTGCTTTAGCATAATTTATGCTTTGTTTGCATATGTGTATGAGTGTGTATGGGTGCGGACTATGTGTGTAGTTAAAAAATTTATGCGAATTGAACATTTTTGTTGCCACATTTTAAAAAGCTCAAAGATTAATGATGATTCAATATTTGGTATGGAAATGTTCAAATGCAAATACGGCATATGGAATCGATTCGTTTTCACAAAACTAGTAGAACTTCGGGGTTTAGATGAGCCCCGAGGACGACAACGGTTTACATGCGGAAAAATTGTGTTGCTTAATTTGAGAACAATCCAGAGAGTCCAGAGTGGTTGCACAGTTTTGAACCAATAAATTGTTTGGTTAAGGTTTTAATATGTCAAAGAAAGCTAACTTAGTTCAGAATGATCAGAAAATTTTAAATACTGGGTGGCCCAAGAAAGACCAAGGGTTAAAAATATTCATAACTTTTTTGTTTATATCTTTTTTTTAATCTTTTAAAGGTTATATAGTTTTTTATGGAGATATATGAATAGCTACATATGATATCAAATTGTTGAATTTTATAATTCTTTTGGCAAACCTAGTTGAGATAACTCGACGAAATCATCGTCTTCATTTTTGTGTTAGAACAACATGATTTGGAACTTAGACTCGCCTTTTGAGGAACAGTGATAAGTGTCAGAATCCTAGAGTATTTTATCGGCGTCAATTACACCCCTCCAGATGAACTTTTTGGTGCGACATTTTGATTGATAAAGTGATCGGTCCATATTTTTTTGAGAATGGGTCAGGTCAACCAGGAACCATTAAAGGGGCTCGGTATGAGATTTTGATTCAAAATTATTTGCGTCCGCAAGTTGAGATAAGATTAGTAATGATCAGAAGCCAAACGCATTTTTCCAAAACGATCGCATAAAGGCGCCTAAGCTCTTAAATAGAGCTGCAGAAATCCACTTATTCTAATGAAAATGAGATAACCTTATAAATTTTTTCAGTACGGCCGCTTCAAGATTTCTGACAGTTTTGAAGTGCGAAAATTCCGCTTGTTCTTAACCGGATTTGATTCTTTTCTTTTTTGTGTTACGAGTATACTACTAATAGACTTTACTATACCGAGGGGTGATGGATTTATTTCGTACCCATTACCCATCACACGCATTCGACTATTATTCCCGTTATGGTGTTTTTCCTTTATGCCAAAGGACGAAAGACCTTTTCAAAAAATTTTTTAAACATGGCTACATGTTTGCTTTATAGTCATTTCAGACAGGTCAACGAAGAAAGGACAAGCATTTGCAAATATTTCCTTTGGACAGCTCATCATTTCTTTTTCAAAAATGAAGACGGCATTAGTGTTCTAATGTTAAACAAACGTACGTACTTACAAAAAACATACACTTAGAAAATAGCGAAATTATTAGTATTTTTCAAACAAAGAATTCATTTCATGGATATTTAAAGCATATTAATGTGGGTTATTTTTACATTTTAATAAAATACCTGGCTCATATAAATATTTGTGTACAACTACCAACACGTTAAAACACCTTAAACGGACTTAAGTTTTATCGTTTTCATTGATAATCTGTATTCCCCTTTCTTTGACGTACATACTTATACATCCAAGTCAATGTTCAAAATTCGTACTCAAAAAAAACTATCAACACTTTATTAAGTAAATGGTTCGAAATATAATTGATTTTTTGTTTATAATATGTTTTCTTTTCCGATATAAACCATTATAGAAACAAAGGATATATTGAAGGACACACGAGGAAGAATGGTAAATATCACAAGACAACGATTATAGACATCAGATGTTTTAAAGTATTAGAACAGATTGTATGGCGATTGGGTGTACTCTCCTACCTATAAAGGATGGACTTTACAAGCGTATAGTGCAAAAAATGTTGTTAGTATTGATACAAAATCAAATTTTAAAACCATTATTTTCCAACTAAACCTATGTAATTTTGGCTCTGTCATTTAATCTTCTATAAAGTATCTAGTTTCCTCATGTGAATATTCAGCGAATATTTGTAGAAAATAAAAAGAGTAATGAATTTCAAAAATTAGCGTCTGGGTCAAAAATGCATGACAGCGATGGAATAATATTTACTAGTTGTCAGAAACCACGAGAGAACGATTCTATCAAATAGTGTTCTGTAGTGCAACAAACTTTGCTGACTTACAACAATCTTTCCCGGATGACAACAAAAAAATTCAAAATAAGATTGACATTCAGCATTAACAGAAATAATACAAGGTTAGTCGGTCCAAACTTAAGTCGGCCTGCGATATGAATGATCGAAGTAATCTCTTTTTCTGAAATTTTAAGTATACGCCACATTTAAATGTGCATAAAACAATTTTTTTCTTTATTTATTTGCATTTAAATTCGTTGTGTTCGCTGGGTAGGTCTGCAAAGAACTCTTCGTAAAGAAGTGGAGTGTGTAAAGTTATGGGATCGTTTAGTAGGTAACGTCCTACGTTTCAGGTCTGCTTTTGAAAGAAAATAAACTTATTCATACGGATATTTCTAAACGGTCGTTCAAAGCCTTTTGTTGACTGCGAATTGTGTAGCTAGGAGTATAAGATAATTATAGCTTTGTTGATTAAACTTTAGCATTTCCTGATCCATATAGTCTTTTTTAAGAGTATTAAACAGCAAACTAAACCTTATTGTCCACTTTTTATGAAAATCTCTTTTGTTTCAGTGTAGCTACACACGTCTGAATGTTAACAAATTTAAAAACGTATAAAATTGCTTAGCATCAATAACAAAATAAAAAGAATGTAGCTACAAAAATACCTTGACACACGATGACTTGGCATCTGTGGCCTTAACAGATAATTCCCACCCACGCTAAGGACATGCTCTATATTTGGCCGACCATCCTCCATTCAGTCCCGTCCAATTGTGAATCCTCCTCGTTTACATATTTTAACCTTGAATTTGATTTATCATACATCACATTTAATTCGGTAAATAAAACACTCACACACACATGATGACATTCCCTATACCGTCCAACGACTCGACTTAGGTCCTTGTCTCTGGCTAAGTGTGTGTACGCGCGCGTGTATGCCTGTGTCTGTGTCTGCGTCTGCATAAGTATGAATTTTGGGTATGAATGATGGATGATTGATTAAAATAAACTTTTTGACATTCTATGACAAATAGAATGTCGTTTGGCATTAACCATAAAACTAATCTAAAGAAGTACGAGTATGAAACGAAACGGAACAGGATAGAAGAATGGGAAAGCCAGGGAAGGCAACGCAATGCAAGCAATGGAAACGACAACGCAAACGAAATTTGTAGAAATGTTACAAAAAACAACCATGGCAAAAAATGATTAATTAAGAACAAAGTAAAGAGACTTTGGCGAAACGAAAGAAAGATGAATTACGAATTATTTGCAAAAAGCGCAACAACAACACAAAAACACAAACAAAGCCAAACAAAAACGAAGAAAACGCACGAAACGAAAGGGAAAATTGCTGTTGATTTTAATGAAGAAAATCAAAAGCGAAATAAAACAGAATAACCGCAGAGCATTATTGGAGCCATAGAAACGCAACAGCACCAACATAGCAAAGGAGCAAAAGCAAAGTGAGTCTAGTTACAAGTAATGTCAAGTGGCTAACGACGAAGATGAAGTGGGTGAATGGAACGTGCACTGAGATGTGTGAGTGTAGGGCGTGTATGTGTGATTGAACAGCAGTACCCAAAGCCACATACGCAGATAGAGAAAGAGTGAGCTAGAAAGACATAGAGAGAAGTGAGAGAGCGAGGGGGATGTGACTGTATGGGTATGTACGTGTCGAAACCACAAGGACAATCAGCAATTGTAATACAAGGATAATCAGGATAAACACAATTGTTATCGGTGGCTGTTGCTGTACGAGCTCGTGTTGTTGCTCTCCTGGTGGCTGCTGACACAGCCAACAACCGCATGATTGCCTTTTTTATGAACACACTCACATACACACACACTCAGAGATTAACAACCGCACACAGATACAATTGTGTTTGAGCAGCAAAGTCAAACTTATTACGAGTCGTTGTGTCGGTCGGTCGTCATTTGTTACATGTACTTTTCAATCCTAACTAATACCACCACCGCATAACCCCTGCTATAGCCAACACTGATACTATCGTCGTAATCACTAGGATGGCCACTAGTGCGTCGTCATTTGTGGTCATTGCCACTGCTACCTATTCTGGCGTTACTGCCACTGAGCCCTCTCTATTGTTTCTTCTGTTAAATTGGTTAATAGGCCTTATTATACGCCATGTCCTTATGCTCGGCCTTACTGGGTGCCTAGGGTGATTTATCTGAAAACACGCAGACTTACCGACGTCTGTATTAAACATATTAAGACCTTGTCTTTTGATTTTGCCGCAAGTCAGCCGCATATCCTTACCGCAGAGAATCGGTGCGAATGCTTGGGTGAAAAGTGTCGTCCATATACAGGTAATCTTTTTCGAGTCATTCGAATCTAAATGCTTTTCTCAGCCTCAAATCTTGTTTTTCCCAAAAAAGAATGTCACTTTGAAAGAACTTTTCTCAAATCAGTCAGTTGTGTGCGATATCATTCAAGCCTCACTGACCAGCATCTACTATTTTAAACCGGCAGCAAAGGTCTAATGGATTTTGTGGAAAAATATTTACTTGGCTTAGAAAATAGCCTTTTACGCTCTTAAATTCAACTGTATTAAAGAGGTGAAACCGGCGCTGAAACCACATACGTATTTTCGGAGACACACGGGCACTCAGAAATTGTGATATTTTCACACAAATCGAATCGGCTTCTTAAACAATGGTTATATGGGTATTACAAAACATTGACATTTCGTCACGAATCCGAATTTAACGATTTACGACCTTGACCCATGAGTCTAAGTTAGCTAGGGTGCCGAAAAGTGGCGTATGGAATTAATGGAAACTGTGGAATTTAATCACTAATTCAGCACCTACTCTTAAGGTTTGTTTTAATTTTGTTTATATTACCAGTAACAAGAATCCTTTCCTTACAAATCCTAGGATTTGGCTAAAAACCAACAACCATATCGCCAACTTGAACGCAATTCATTGCGGAGAGGATTTATCTACTTGTTAAAGATAGAGTTACCTAGAGTTTAGAGATACAGTTTTTAAAGCAATTGGGACCGAGAAAGCACAGACTTGCTGCTGATCTCAACTGTTTTACATTTCACGCAGCAGTTATAGTTGAAAGAAATCTCAGACGATGTATTCCGCAATGATTATTTCTTTATCAAAATCGGAACTAAACGAAATTAAAACTGTTGATATCTAATGAATTGGGTAAACTGATTTTACATAAATTCATAAACAATTGCAAGTAGTTTTTCTATAAGTATTGATTCCAACAGTATCGTAAATCCTTTCCATGATCATTAAGTTTTTAGTTTAACTGATAAATTGCGACTGAAAGGTAAGTGGTTCGCAAAGGCCGACCTCCTGCCGTCTTGTTTTGGGGATTTGATGTAGCCGACATGTGCGTCGAAGATAGCCGCTCTGGACTTCTTGCGTTAGATCTATATTAAGTCACGTGTCTATGGATGTTTTCAAAAAGAATATCTTACAGGATTTTGGGAACTTGGCACCGGAAGCGTTCACCAGAATCGTAGAAAATTAACCCAAAATGGCTTTCACGCCGCATTTACAGTGGCCTATTAAAAAGAGCTTGTTAAAGGAAGCAGTGCCGGTTTTTAAATTAACTATGAATTAGCTAACAACCTGTGATTGATACGTGGTAGAAGAAACTTGGATAAAGTAAGTTTGATTAAGCAAAATCATTCAATCCTGCAATCGTATTATTGCGTACTTAGCTGGATGAATCTGTGAATATTCTTTGCAGGTGTTTTTTGTCGCCATTACACTTTTGTTTTTAGGTGTCCTTAATGATTTTTACTTTGCTGATATTCCAGAAATAATTCGAGAGCAAGATCCAGATGTCGCCAACAATGTCATGGACAATTGCGATGACAGAGAAGTCAAGCAAGCCCGCACAACAGGGACAATACTAAAACGATTTGAATAAAACTTCTAAACGCCGCCAACAAAGTGGTAGACAGTTGACTTGACAAGATGTATACAGATTAGCAATCATAGCGATATCATGCAAATACGATGATGTGCGGATAACTCAGAATCAATTCGCGAGTAAGAGTAAGGCACAGTCAAAAAACTTCTGCACAACTGAGTTGGCAGGGTGCTCGACAAAGAAACTAGACGTGGCAGTCAGACAAAGAATAACGTTGGCCACATACAATAAATTAACTAAAAACAAAAATTATTCTTCCAATTGGGTCACCCTATATATGGCCGCAGTACACGGTGCGAGTATTAAATGTCAATTTAATGTCTCTTTTGCCATCGCCCAAAAATGTGTCAAATCAGGCGACGAACAAAACAACCCAACACCTTGGCTGTTTAGTTTTACATAAGTAGTACATAAATATGCTCGGGGGGGAAAAGTGGGGGGTTGGAGAATGTAAGACGGACAAACATCAAACTTACCTAAATGTTGGTCAACACGTTTTTTGGGCTTTTGCACCGAGGCATACGGGTCGCTACAGTAGTCTTGTCTTGATGGATTCTGGCTATTGCGTAAATTATGATATTCATCGCCATGTTGACTGGGCGTTGCCGTCAGCTGGGGATATGGTGCATAATCGTCGACACCGCCATAGCCGCCGTGCGTCAATGGATCATAGCCATAGGTGGGCTGCTGTTCAACGTAATTGTTGTGGGAGACTGGCATCAGGTTTTGTTGATTGCCCGCGGCGCCGGACATTTTCACCTGCCACAACGAGTCCTGCGAGTTGACACTGCCGCCGTTGTTGGAGTTGGAGTAATTGTTTTCAATGTAGCCCATATTGACCCCTAAAATTGATAGTTAAGAGTGAAACAGACCAAAAAGGTTAGTACAATAAATTAATAACATTCTGTAGATTTTTTTAAATGAATTTCCACAGCAAAGGCTGCGGTAACGTTGCCGATGCCGTTGCGGGAGCTGGTGCGGTTACTGATCGAATTGGGGTTTTCCAATTTCTGTTTCTGTTCGGTGTGCTCAACGTTTATTGAAAATGATTTTTTTTTTCCATTTTTTCAGCGTTAACAAAAAATAAATCAATTATTTGAATAAAAAAGTACAATAAAAAGAAAATATCATAAAGAACACTTCGAGCCTAAGGAAAATTAAATTTCGTTTATGCCACTTTTTGTTATTTGTGTTTTTTAAGTGTTTATAATAAATTGCTTCCGATGTTCCGCTGCAGGATAAATATAAACCATCTTTTAACAGGTTGGGAAGTCAATAAAAAAACCATTTGCGTGGTCAACTTGGAAGAATGACCACGGTCTAGTAAACTTGAACCATATTAAAATTGAATATTCATAGACAAATGTGGGTATAGTTGGTATGGCAAATTACGCCTGACACATCTGGAAAAACACGTGTTTCTTTTCCACAAGTTTCCCCCCCCCATGGATTCAGTAAAATCATTTTTGTTCTTATATAATTATAAACGTGACAATAAACTGCTGATCTGTTTTACTGACTTGGATAAGAAATTGTCCTGGTTACGCGATACAATCGTATTCAGGTGACAAAGACGTATTTCGTAGAAATGAAAGCATCCGTGAGATATGGTAACATTATCGACAGTTAATTACGCAAATGCCTGCCTACCATTTCCAGCTAAGCGAACAAAATTACATGATTTGAACCAACGTATTTTGTGGATAAAATCCGACTTGCGTTACAAAACAAGAACACAGTCATAACGATAGCCATGGTGATGTTTCAGCCTTGTTTGTTTCGTATCCAGATTGGCCATAACTAAAGACGTGTCATCACAACAACAGCGGCCATAAACAACACATTCTCGGAAATATTGTCCACATTTCTTTAATAATGTTGGGAAAAGGGACAGACTGAATTTACTAATAAATTTTTCACCATAAATACAAACATAACAATTTGTATGGATGTATGTGTGTGCATATGATATTATAAGAGAAAAATATATGAAAAATGAAAAAGAAATCGCCTCATTATGCTCATTGAGATAAAATCGTACAGACGTTATATATGTTGGTGATATATTAGCACAACGTGGTCTGAATGTATTTTGTTAACTAGTCGGAAATGCAAATAATGGTCGGAAAATTCAAATATGGCAGTAACCAGTCTCACCAAAGGGAAACGAAGGTCGTTTGAATTATTATGAAAAAATGGATACAATGAACGATGTTCCAAATGACCAAATTACGTATTGAAGATTTGAGCCCAAAATATCTAAAATATCGTCAGCTAACTAAAAATGTACTACCTCCTGAATTGGAAGCGGTTTCTTGTCCCAGTTTTCGTTAAAGTCTACATATAAGTATATGGCATCTCACACCTTCGATTTAAGCCTAATTAAACTGGATTTAATCCTAATTAACTGGATGAAAAAATACTTTTTTCGATGGAGAATTATTGACCTACATGTGACAACAATAATTTTGTTGGCATTTGTACCCTCACACGTACGATCAACAAATCAGCCCCATCTGGAGCTGCCTGTCCTTACGGCGTCTTTTATTTTTGAAGTCTAAATATATATAGCAATTTTAAACAGATTACAGTGTTATAATTCATTCACTATGACCGATCAGATCCTACTGAAACGGGATTAAATTCGGCCAGCCTTATTCCTCACCAAACTCTTTACACACCGTAGTCTTAGTAGGTAACAGTGTTTGCACGGCATGTGGGAAGGACGGCGAAGCGTTAAAGAACTATTATTGCCATAGCTCACCTTTCGCAGACAATAGATCCCAATTGGAAAGGGTTGACTTTTTACCGCACTTGACCTAGATAAGAGGCATAGAATGGAGGACACTCAAAAACTTTGTCAAAAGTACATAGTTCCTAAAACAATCTCTCAAGGCTGAACTATAAAATAATTTCAGAGTTCAACGAGCCGCTTAATGAAAGTCCAAGGACATGAAATGAAACAAAACGACCTCCTATTTTTCAAAGAAACTAGCTAGTGTTATTCTATGACCTTTAATTCCAATTGAAGGAAACAAATCCAAGACTATTCCCTTGGTAGATTTAAATTGCTTATTAAAAACAAGACTGTTACAAATCAATAATAAAACAAATAAAAATGTACCTCTCTTTGATCGTAAAAACCACAAATCAGGAAGTCTACCCAAATAAGAACTGTTTTTAGACATTAATCGATCTGGTCGAATTTCAACACGGTTTAGTCCAGGGATTGTCATTTCATTGCACAATTGTGAAATCACTACCTCACACACATTCTTATGCCCTTTCATTTAGTTGTCGATGAGACTTCGACAAGTGTACATGGATAGCGGATGCTACGATATTTTTTTTTCATGATGACACTCAAAAAATATTGTGCGGTCAAAAATGCTTTTGGTAACATACAATGCCTTATATGTTATAAAACATTTAAGGAAGGTACGGAATATGTTATTAAAAGGCATTGCTATCATTTTCAAAGTAATTTAAATGATAAGGAAAAAGTAGACCTGTTTTACAGAAATTAAAAAATATTTTTGGAAAAATTAAAAGAATGGTTATTGGGAGAGGAAATTTATAACCCAAAACCATTTTCCAAATTAAAAAACGAGATTTCAAGTTCAATAATATTGTCAGAAAAGGTCAGAAGGACGTAAATGGCAAGATCTCTTCCAAATTTCCCGATGATCAATAATAGAAATACTTTATATACGAAAATACAACTATTTTATCGATTGCAAACGCAAATACAAATACCATATGGTTGATTCTGAGATTATGGGCCACTTTGCTGCCGTTGGTTGTTTCAAGCGGGGAAAATAAAATATATTATACTTTATTATTTACTATACAATTAATCTTTATAGGACCTTTAAAGTCTGTAAAATTGTTTTGTTTTTTAAAAATTTATTTGTTCTTCAAAAAATGTCCTACCAAAGTGTTTAAATATCATTACCCTGGTTGTCCCTAACACTTCTTTCAATTGAAATTTTCTCAATTTTTTACAAAAATATTAATTATTTATTTAATAAAACCAGTCCAAAGTAAAAAATAATATTCAATTAATTTTGTTGCTATTAATGATTATAACTTTTTATTATATTAATATGTTTATGGCTGTTTATTTTCTGTCCCTAAAAATACACAGTATTCCCCTGTAAAATCTAATATTCGTAAAAATTCAAATTTTTAAACCAATTTTGATTTAAACCAACTGAAGTCAGATAGAACATTACATAAAGTGGGTGCACATCTAATAGTTTTTTCGTCAACAGTCTTATTATTAAATTAAATACTAAATTCTGCAAAAAAAATCGAAAGCCAAAAATGATGTTGAAATCGGCCCATAATCTCCCTTCATCGGAGGGTTAAGAAATACACAAGAGAACGAACGGACATGTCTTATTCGATTTACATCGGTCGTTATACTTTTTATTCGGTATATCTTAATGGTGGTTACGAATTTCAGCACAAACTCATAATACCCCCTAACCACAGATTGGTGAGGGTTCGACGATGGCTGTCGCAAAGAGATTTTTTGATTGGTCAATTTTTGCTCATCGCTGTGATAAAAAAGTTTGCCATTCTATACCCTTCTTTAGAACACCTTAACCCAGCCTAACGAGTGTCTTTCTTGAATTTGTGAGGTTTAGTCTAATCTTTGTACTCCTACAACTAGTCATCTTAATATGTCTGATATTTTCCGACGCTGATAAGAATTTGTGATAATAGTACAAAAGGCTTGCAATTTTTTAAGCAAATGTTGATTTAATATTTAACCCTAATATTGCTTTCTTAAACTAGATCTACAGTGTATGATTTTAGTCGACTACTTTAGCCTAGGGGTAAAAAGTGTATTATTTTCTTAACAAATGATAAAATTAAATAAAAACATTAACACGCACACACACATACAGACTCACATAAATGCATCATACGCTTTTGTTTATTTAAATACGAGAAGACGATGAAGATGCATCATCAAATGTATTTTAAAATAATGGCGTTCTCTGTATCTCTATCTCTCTCTCTCTGTCTGTCTGTAAGAGATGACAAACATTTGTAATAAAATGTGTTAAAATGTCATAAGGTTTTGTTTATACACCTAGTGCTGAGTGCAAACATCATCAGATACACACGCACACACAAAGATACACTTACAGATATGATCCATGACCCACTACTACCAGTGCACTAATGAAGCTTACACTGCTAAGTGCGACTTGTAAGTGTATGTGTAAAATAAAAATTTGTATTTTCTTTGTGTGCGTTCTTTACACTTCCACATCCGGCACTCACTTACACACACACAGTAGGGAGTCTCACTCATACTCACGCACTCAGCCAGACACACGCATGTATCCATTGCTGCGGGCATTGTAATTTAATTAAAAAGTTTGTTTTTTCTCTCTGTCGGTATCATCGTTTCCTTTAACAAATTAAAAGGGGGAGGAGCGAGAGAACTTTCAGATAAAACATATCAGCGGAATAGAAATGTAACATTTTAGGCAACACAACGGGTCCTGTTTAAAACGTTTGCATTGGTAGCGCCCATGTGTATGGGCATGTGGCCGGGGTGATGGAAATGTGTTCTTATGCTAAACAGGTACACACGGCGGAGATCCTTTGGTAGAGATTTTCTTTTTGTTTGCCTTTGTTGCTCTTCAAACAATATAATTTTTGTCAAATTATTTTCCTTTTCTCGCCGCCGACGCTACCGTTGCCGCCGTTATAATAAACATGTTGCCATAAATTATTGCGCTGTTGATGAAGAGAACATGAAAGAAGAAGAAACACACACGCCAAATCACTGCACAAAGTACGGGAGGAGCATCTTTGGCAAAGGTGTGGTAGCCATTCATTAGATATGCTCACTAATCGCAGCAGTCTTTTAAGATGGAGGATAATATGGCTTCTGCTTAGTATTGGCAACGCCAAATTTGGGGAAATCCCGAAGGTGGTTGCCAAGATTTCACTTTTCACATAAAATGTTCCAGTTTTTGAAATACTGTCTTTATAATTGCTTTTCTAGGAATTACACAGACTTATTGTTAACTGTTTATTTTCGAATTAATTATTTTACTGACTTTAAAATAACAATTAAAGAGAAAAAAACGATAAAAAAAAGCTGTAGAGTTATAGCGTGGCCTATGAAGACAAAAGCTTAAAAAACCCCATTGATATGCTATGGGCAGAAAATAAGCTTTTGTCTTCTAACACCATATAACACCAGAGATTTTAATCGTTCTTCTCCGTATGTTATAACTTTTCTGATCTTAGCAACTTCGAAAGCTTTATTCGGTTTATGAAGTCTTTTTGGTTAAATTACATTTGAGAGATCATTTAAAAAATACTATGTTGAAGAAAAATTAAAAATAAAACAATGGCTTTCGCAATGAAGCTAGTCTTCACTTTGAATCCAAGATCGAGCTTGCTAAGCCAAACAGCTCTTTAAAACTGTTGGAATCTTTAGAAATAAGAGATTTTTTTTGCATATTAGTAGATTATATTATATAAGTACGTATGTACTGGGATATTTCACAAATTTAAAATGTCCCCACCAACGAAGCGTTTTTTTCAGTCTTACTTTTATCTTGCGATACAAATGAAGTTTCAGTCGCATTAGCAATATTTGCAATAATTTTAGATTCATTTTGCAGCATGAAGAAATCTTTAGCTTAGGTCCCTTGATTACTAGTGGAAGCTTTTGATGATGTATTTTCAAGTAAGAGAAGTAGTCCTTAATGGGCTTATAAGCCTTATAACAAAGCGTTTCACTTCGATCATAAAAACTTAGAGACAGGCGTAGAAGCATTATTAGAAGACTTATACTATCAAAAGAAGGAAAAGCTTGCACGTATATTTGATGTGGCTTTAGCTACAATTTCCGATCGTTTTGAAACCGTTGGAAATTTTTTCATATAAAACAAGAAAAAAATCTAGTTTTTACTCGGTCTTTACTCAACACGAATTGCCAAATATAAAATACTACTTGGCAGACATTTACAAGAATAGTTGTGTCTCGTTTTATTATTCTTCAGCATGATAATGCTCGTCCATATAATGTAAAACAGTTCAAAACCTATCTCGAAACAATCTATACTAACCTCGAGTATGGCTAAAGAATTTCTTAAATAAAATTTTTCAACAAATTAATAATTTTTTAAATTAATCTACGCACAAAGCCAATCAGTTTTCGTAGACAAAGAAATTTAAGCAAATTCTCGCAAAGTTTTGAAGTTATCGTCTTAGCAACCACTTGCTCGTTAAGTAAGCGAGTACCAAACGAACAACATGTTAACGAATGACTTAACTATTGCGGTTGTGCTATCCAGTCGACACCAGTATTATCAGTTAAGCAATAATCAATAGTCCACCCTGACATAACTATTCTTTGTCTTCCTTTCGTTATTATTAATTACCCACATAGTCTGGATTTGAAGTTCCAGATAAAACTTCACCCACTATGTCTGGATGGCAATTTCCAAAAAAATATTAAAAATGTATCCTTTATAAAAATTTCCGGAAAATTGGATTCGATTGGCAACACTGCCTGTCCCTCACTACACTGCAGTTCATCTGTGGGCCTCATGCGTATGTCTTGCATGTATGGCGTGTGCTAGTGATGATGACATGTTTTGCCATATTTCTTTTATTGCCACCCTATAAGCACAATTTTGTGGATTTGTTTTCTCGTTTGTCTGTACGCTGCTGTGAAAAAAACAAAACGTACCAACACATTTATATGTTTATGATCCTTACACATCTAAGTGCGCGGCTGAATGGCTACAATATGATAACACCAGCAGTAGCGTCAGAAACGGAACGGGCGACATTCGAATTAGGAGGGGGCAATGACAAACGGAAATTGTAGCTATAAAAATTCACACCAAACGGTGCATGTTCAGAAGTTATTTAAGAGACTATGCCATTGTCGAAATAATCGAAAATAATACAATGATGGTTATCATGTGACAAAAACCGGATACTTTTAATCGCCGAAATTCATTTACACGCAAATTTAATCGCATATGTGCTGTAATACGAACTTTGAAATTGTTTTGTAAGGTAATGCACAATAGACACGTAGAAAGAAATTCAAGGGGCTATTAAAATGATGGGCTAGAAAACTATATACTTAAAATCAAAGCTTGATGTTTATCACGCTGATTGAGGGAAGTTTTCGGAAAGATTAACTAAAGCAGATGCAGGTCGTGTTCGCAAACAGGTGCTAACAGCTTAATAACAGAGTCCCCTTTCGGAAGAAGAAAATTTAACTTTGTACGAGCATGACCTTTAACCGCTTCAATTAGAGCAATAACAACAGTTGCTGGGATAGTAAAATGATTTCATCAATATGAAAATTCTTTATTTATTTTAGGCTCGTATATCGAGGCAAAACAGGAAAAGCAGTAATGGGTGTTTTCAAAAGGGAACGTTTAGGGCCTAGAAGGAGGGGAGCACATGACAGCGCATTCTTGGTCATGCCGATCGACCAAGACTCTGGTGGGGGGAATAAAGTCAAAGAAGATGCTAAAGATCCTTGGTATTGAAAATTCGGATGCTGGATCTGCATTCCTATAGTTGTGTGGAAAAAAAATCCAAAGAACAGGTGTTATTGCTTTACTTCAGACATACTGGCAGAGTTATAAATAAAGACCAACAGTTGAAATGGACCCTTTCAAGAAAAAGAAACAAAAAGATTTCAGCTATATAATAAAGTATGTTACCGAGGCATGAGAACTTCCATTCTTACCGTTGGTCGTTAGGAAACAATTTCAGAAAGACAGTTAGTCACACCTCAAAAAAACTTGGCTGATTTGCAAATATTGAACAACGTACACCGTTATTGAGCTTGTTTGCTTCCCATGTACATGCTCTGGTAGGAGGACTTTACTAACAAATACAGATTTTATATTTAACAACTTTATTTTTTATTGTGTAAATAGGATAAGTAAGTTAGTAACTCACAACAAAACATAAAAATGCCAGTGATTTTGTTTACATCCCGTAATTGCTTTCTGGTGGCATTTCCATCATTTATTGCATTCAAAGTAAAACGGTAGATGGCGCTATGGCTGGAGATCAACTTTCCGATCTTCAGAAAATACAACGGATAGAATAGCAACGGATAAGCAACTTGAAGAAATATATTATCATTGTTACTAATGTTAGTCCTTCTGTGTGTTCTTGTACCTCTAGGTAGGTGTTTGATTTATATCTTCTATTTCTTTGGAAATTAATTAACAACTCTATTAGTCACTGTTTCTAACAAATTACCGTCTTTTATCTCTTTGCCTGTGTCCCTGCTACAACCAAAAAGAAAAAAAATCTCAATATACTTAAATAGATATATTACTCTAGTTGTCCGAAGCCATTTGGTCATAAATTAATTTGACCACAATCAAAGAAAAAAACATCAAAGGCAACAACAACCGAACAGCACTTTTTAAAACTTTATTGCATTCAACAAATGTGGCAATGAAACAATGAACAGAAAAATAAAACTCGACTGCACATATAGACAAACAGTGGGAAGAGGGAAAACTCGCGGCAAGAGCAATAACGACGATACTACGAGCCCGAGCTCCAAAAAGGAAAATGTTTAACAACGTTTTTTTTTCTGCAGCTACAATAGCAGCAAAGCTAAAAAAGACAAAACTATAATGAATTGGCAATTTTGATTCGACTACAACTATACCATGCCACTTCTACAGACAAATCGTGCTACTACAACTAGCACTGCCACTACATCTTCAACGGACGGCCTGACTGAAATCACAAATACGTAAACAGAAATAAACACCCATACACCCAAACAAAGATTAAATTCGACAATTTAACAAACACACCGAACGAGCAAGCGACCGACCGATCGACCAACTGACAGCAGCACCAACAAAAACAACATCGAAATGCTACTTGCGACATAACGAAAAAAACAAGAATAGAACTAATTTTTGTTGGTTGTGTTGTTGCTGTTGTTACGTTTGCTGATATCCCTCCTCCCCAAAAAAGGACAAAAAATTTTGAAGCGAACAAACGACAACATTGTGCAACATGGGCAAGAGAATGGCACAAAAAGACAGCTAAAGCGCCGCCATATTGTAAACGGAAGTAGCAGTTGGATAGCAGAAAAAGGAAGACGAAGAAGCTAGCCATCACGCACACACTCACAAACACATATTCATGTAGTCGCAAAAGGACAATACGACAGCATTGACAACATTATATTGCAGTGTTTTCATTTTTGCGACTTTGGTCGCCTGGTTGGGTTGGCTGCTGATTGCAAGTGGCCCGCCGTTGGTTGTTGTTGCTGCCATTATTGGTGGTTGGTTAGCGACCAGGAGTGTTAAGGAAATTCCGCTTAGACAAGAATAAAGTGTTAAGCAAATACAACAAAAGTGACTGAGAGAACGAGTGTTTTGCCGTCAATGCAAGAACTGCAGCAACCACACCGCGAACAACAACTCAAGCAACGGCATTGAGAGTAACAAAAGAAATCCCATAACAAATGCCAAAAGTTAAACAAATGTTTCAACATCAACTTAAACGGAAATCACATAAAACCGATACAAACAAATGCAACGCTCCGAGCGAACAGTCAGGCAAAACCAGACGTAGGAAACTAAATTTGAGTGTTTAGAGCTTTTTCTTTTTCGTTACATCGAATCGATTCGCGATGGAGAACAGATTAAATAAAATGGCCACGAAGCATGACATTCAGGACAAGTGGTTTACTTGTCGTTCAACATAAAGTTTAAATATTATTCCGAAGAACTGTAAAATTTTAAATACTCTACAGCTCACCTTGAGCGCTATCACAATATAAATGAGCGGCAGCAGAATAAAAATGGCGAGGTAGCATTTTTTTTGGAAGTAAATCAATTGCATCTTTGCAATTAGTCAGTTGTGAATAATGATTAGTTCTTTTAGTTACCCCTAAAAGTCGGAAATAATGCTTGAAATGCATTATTTTTAAAGTCGTGGTAAAACGACCCACTATATCGCTGTCAACAAATTAAATCAAATTATGTCTTAAATCCTAGATTTGAGATACTAACGTTTATTGTTAATCGTTGTTGTTTCAGAAGTCGCTTAAAAAGACTGTAACTTTTAAGCTAAGATTTCCTAAATGACTGAAAAGCGCTTATAGCGGTTTCTTACTTTTTACTTATTTTCGGAAGCAATTTGTTTAAATTGTATGTTTATAAATGATGTTTTAAAGTATTTCCAGATTTAAAATCACATCACATGCATTAAAAAACATTTGTTATAACAACTCAATTATTTGCATATTCAAATGAAGATACTCGTATAATAAATAATTATGTTCAACAACGTCACGGTAAGTCAAAAGCTATTCTTTTTCTTCATTTAGGAGGGAGCTGGTCCCAACTCTAAGGAAATCTGTGGGTTTCGAAAAAAATCTGTTGTTTAAGCATTAAATACCGTTTTATAAAATTGTATTAATTTTAAGAAGACTTTCATGGCTCAGAAATTGTTATTTTTCCATCCAAGAATGCATTTTAAAATGATACCATGAACGAAAGACAACCCCTATTGCTATCCACGTGACAACTTCTTTAATTTTGCGTTTGGTAACTTTAGGCAGACAAAATAAATATTGTATGGGAATTACCAAATGTAGGGCTGCAATCCCCTTAATAAGCGATATATAGCTGAGGTTGGAAAACTAAAATTTGGTACAAAACAAAGAGGTCACTGCTTTTCGCCCATTTTTACAACGTCTTGCTAGGCTCAACACGAAGTTGCGATCTTTTTACCTTAATTCAGTCGCTGACTATTCGTAGTAGTAGCTATCACTGTAGGTTATTCGTGTAGTCCACAAACTATTAAAGGCCTCTCAAATAAGTCATAACCGTATACTGAACTACGAATGGTCCCGATATTAGAATTTCAAACTGGCTAAAGCTGAACCTTGGCCTTCGCTCATATTCGAGCTTTCTCATCCTGCCGCATTATATGGCGTCGTCTTCAAGGCGAGTGCACGTTAGGAATTTTTGGCAATATGGACAGTTTTTTTTAATTACTTAAGCCCAACTTTTGAAGGTTTTGTATTATATACGAATTAATAATTCAGGCGTCTTGCACTTGTAAGACAGTACTAGTAAAAAAAACAGCTGAAGGTTTTCCCATTGCATTTTAGTTACGTACCGAGACTTCACTGATGTTCAAGGAAAATTCTTGATCACCATTTGACTATAATCGGAGATTTGCATACATTAGGTACTAATATACTGAATTATTCCTGGATCTGAAGGAACGCATAATTATCTGGAACTCGAGAGTGTTCTTCAATGCTATTCTTAAAAATGCAAGCGATGGTCTAGATTTTCTTCCATCATAGATCAGTCTGCATAGTGGTGTCGTTTTTTTATTTATTGGCTGAAATCCGCCTATGATCTTTCTAAGGGAAATTAGTATAGCAGTTTGCGACTGGGATTGGACAGTACTTTTAACGAAAGTGGAAAGTACTGTTTATGTTATAATTGATTAATATGATTAAAATCAAGGCATTTATTATTGCTCAGGCTCTCCTTTGGAAATTGTGGCTATGGGAGTCATAGTCCGCAATATATCTCCCAATATATCTCAAAACAACATTTTAATTTAAAATGCTAAGAAACCGAGTGCAAAATAGGAATGTCCACTATATTCCTGGCAAATCCAGGGTCGAAAATTCCATTAAAAACCTCTATTAGTATGTTTGACGTGTCTACAATTGAAATTTGGTATTAACCTAATTTTTTTTTGTTTGGGTGAAGACAGTTTTGTAGGGTGTCATAAATCCTCATACTATAACATGAATTTGCCCCAACAATTTCCCCCCCCCCCCAATCAGCTTGTTGTTGCCAAATACTTTAAGAAATTGTTCAACATTTCTGTATATCCTGTCATAATTTTTCTGTATGAGCATCACTCAACAGATTTTCATTGCTGTTGACTATCAAGTGAAACGACTAGGAATAAACTTTGTTAAAAACCATTATAATCAACGATGATAAACAATATGGCTTTCAAGCTGATGGTCTAACCAGGTAACAACCGCCAGCAACCAGGGCACCGTCATCACCAAACAGCCAGCCAGCCAACAACTAACAACAGTGACAGCGTCAGCAATTCTCGTTCGTAACAACAGCAGCGGCAGCAGCAACAGCAACAACAACAAAAGATTACAGATTTTAGAAAGTGCATAACAATCACTTATGGTGGCACTAAAACACGTACAACATAAACCAAAAGCATCTCACACACATACTCCAAAACACATTCACACTTGTGTATGTATGTGTGCTGCTCATCTAAAAGCCTTCATTCCATACCACCAACATTGGATTTCGCAGCCGAAGAACCGTCACTTCAAGAGGTAAGCAAGCAAACCAGCCCAGCACTTTTTCATGGCAAAACAAGAAACCAACCTTGCTGCTCTGCAATTTTTTTCCGTTTGTTTGCTCTGCTCGCAATAAAGGTAAAGTGAAGCACAAAAAGAAAGTTGTAACTTTACAAAAGTTTTAAGCGAAACAGCGAAGATATATGGTGCGACTAAACCTTAAGAAATTGCATTTAAACTCTCCGCCCATCTTCTCGTCCGGCCCCACAGCACGAAGGGAAGTCGAGGAAATGAATGAATGGAATGACAAAGGAAAACCTTAACGTATACGAGTACAAGACAAAAGCAGCAAGAGTATTAACACCGGCATCAGCACTAATGTTCGGTAAACAGAATGTTTACTGGGTTGTGTACGCGGAGGACGCACATACATACATGCGCTTAGAAGAATGAGGGCCACATAAAAACTCTTAAAGTGCAACACTTACAGTGCAACACCTAAAAAACCTTCAACCAACTACCAGCACGAAGCAAAGCAGTATTTCGCGGGAAAGCATATGAAACTTGCAACAGCAAATAAAGAGCCCCTACAGTCAGTAAAATAGTTGGTGTCGTCTAATTAGAAGTGCAGTCAGCGAAGAAAGAGACATTCGGTACTGGAGGGTAGCAAAACAAAACGACATCATACGAGTACACAAAAACTCTACCTATTTGCTACCTTATCCACCTGATCATCCTTCATCTAATCTCTAGCAGCAACTTGAGCAACATTCGCAGTTCACTGCAAATGACAGAGTGTGTTGGGGCTATTTCTATGCAGCAGTTGCAACTTATGCACTACAATTGTCGTAAATAGTTTCTCAAATTAAAAGCTTAACAATTAACTGCTAAGTTAAGCGTTGGATTAAAATATTGACGGGGGGAGGGGTGAAAAATGGATTTTTGTTTCTTAACTTAAATTATTTTTAAGCTACTGCGAATGATGAAGAATCTGTCAAAAAAAACATAAAAATTTATAGAAAAGTCCCAAATAAAGCCTTTAGATAAACAAAATTCCTTTAGGTGCTGGAACTTTTAAATTAATTTTTTGGAAATGCAATTGGGACAATAATATGCAACTCCCATAAAAACAATTCATTTAGTTAACTTTGCCCGGTCGAAGTGGAATAGTATAGATTGGCAAAGGGCAAAGTGGTGACGGGGATCTGAAGCGAGACCTGCCAAGTTGGAGATTTTTAGTTCATAGTTTAAAACAATCTCAAACTGTAAAGAGTAAAGACTTATTTGGATGGACGAAACCCCGAAGATTGAGAGGTCTTTTTTCTATAAAACTCCGACCAATGGTTGGCAGTCTTAATTTTTCTAGGGAAACCTAGCACGAAGTCTTCTAGTTGTATTAGATTGAAAAAAGAAGCTTATGAAACCGACGAAAGGAAATATTTTTTATGACAAATAAGAAACAAACTATCGATTATTTTCAGAATCTTTTACTAAAAGTTGTAGATGTCAAATGCCATGAGAATGTTTCTTAATGTTGTTGACTTATAATCGGAGATTAAGAAATTGTCATTACATTAAGAAGGGTTTTCAACTATTTGTGTTGAATCGAGACATTTGGAATGTTTTCAAGAAACACTTACTCCCATTTATTTGTTTCTGTATGCTTAAGTTAGTGATAATAAGTGATAATTTGGCGCCAGGGAGGGTGTGGGGACTGTATGACACAACCCATACACGGCAAAACAAAATAGATGACATTTATTTGATCCACATTGTTATTATAGGCTGTACCAGAAGAAATACAGCAAACACTTTCGTTTTATCTTTCAGATGCTATCGTTTTGCAGACTGGTATCTATGGCGACACGGAGAAGTTATAGTTTCGGACAAATCGACGATGCCCAAATGAAATAGAAGATATCAACAATCTTATGTGCAATTATACAAGATGTGAGCATGATAAGGGGCAACTAGAGCGTGATGTAGGTGGAATGAACATCCATATTATTAGCTTTCTTAAAATAATGCAACTGATGATATGAAAGGAAATAATACTTGGTCCTTTCCAAATGGGCAGTTCCGCAGTTCGATATATCCTAGACAATGGACATCAGTGAAAGCTTATCAAGTCCTCCACACAGACTTTTTTTTAATATAAATTTCAAGAAAATACATATTTTAAATAAAAGTGTTACCAATTGTAAGACCAAAGGCCCCACAAGTCAAAAAGGGTGGTTATATTTTAAGGGCCGATGTTGAATGTGAACCACACCTAAACGTCAAGTTTTTTTCTGCATTTCATTTGATATTTCTCAATTTTAGACTAAATCAATTTGAACCATGGAAAGATACATAAGCGAGCAACGCTTTTAAATTAGGCAACAGTGGATGATCAATTTTCGAAGAAAACCATCTTAGTGAAGAAGTCAGTAAGCAGAATTGCCGCATTTGACGAATGCTAATCCAAGAGTGATTGTCAAAAATACAATGCATCCAGAAAGAGTGACTGTTTGGTGCGGTGTATGGGCTCGCGGCTTCATTGTATTTTTTTATTTTTTCCAAAATGAGGTTGGTTAGGCCGTTACTGTGAATGGTGTTTGATATTGTAAGATGAAAGCGAACTTTTTACGGCCCGAAATGGAAGATATGGATGTGGACGATAAGTGGTTTCAACAGGACGGTGCCACTTGCCACACAGCTAACGAAACAATGATTCTATTGCGCGACAAATTCAATGGACTCGTTAGCGCACGTCGTGGCTTGGCACCGTTGGTCTTCTTTCTTTGGGGTTATTTAAAATAAAAAGTGTACGTCGATAAGCCAGCAACAATTCAAGAGCTGAAGGATGACGGCATAGAACCTCAATTATAGCTCAGCGTCATCGAAAATTTGGACCATCGGATGGAGGTGTGCTGCTGAGGTCGCGGCGGCCATTTGGCCGATATTTTGTTCCATACATAATTGAACCATACCAATATTATCATAACAAAAAGAATTGACAGTAATTTCCTAAATAATTTGTGTTTTATTCAAAATCAACATAGGCCCTTAATTTAACCATCCTTTAGTATTGGCTGTATTGTGCAACTGTATCTGGGAAACAGTTTGAACAAAGGTGAATGGAAAAATACAAGAAAGTGTCGCTCGCCTATTAGTTTTTAAATATAAGGCGATATTTTGGAATTCACAGTTGAAAGATTATACGCCTCCCCCTAGTTTCTAAAGAGATTCTTTCGACAAAGTATCTGCAAGACCAATCAAAAAAAAAGGAAT
Source organism: Hydrotaea diabolus (assembly GCA_963513945.1). NCBI lineage: Eukaryota > Metazoa > Arthropoda > Insecta > Diptera > Muscidae > Hydrotaea > Hydrotaea diabolus. Next base: position 111,398,574 of record OY740717.1, read on the forward strand.
TGTTTTTACAGGCAATTGTGAGAAGAAAACTTGAAAAGTAATGTTTACAACAGTAGTTCTCATTCGTTTGGGGAAAGCCTGGCCTTATAGAGTTCGGTTTTACTTTCAACAATTGCAGCAAAGCTTTCTGAAGACGGTTGTCACTGATCCGAAGTAATGATAAAAGCAGTGTGCAGCCACGAAAATCAATGTCACTTTGCCTTTTGTTAAAAACATGTCTTCTATTTAAATATAGAAGCAAGAGGCCTTGAGCCGGTTTATCCCTGTTCAATGTGTAAAAGTAACAGACCGAAATAAAACAAACGAGCTAAACATAAAAAATGAGAATCATTATATTTAAACGGCTAAGAAAATTTTTGGGACACTTTTAGTTAGGAAAATCACATATTATGGAAGAAATGTATGGAAAAAACTATACCAATGGATAGGCCTCGTCTCCAGAATCTTATTTTCATTTCGTTTTGTGCATTCATTTAGCTAAAAAGTTGAATATCAACAAAAACAAATCCCCAGTGCTTGTAACTATTGTTGTCTTTCGGTGGGTAAGAAGTCAAAAACGCGAATGCCTGATAATGGTTTCGGTAGTTTATATGTTTATTGTTGTTGTATCATCGTGGGCTAATGAGAAACAGACTGTTCGACTCTTCAACTCTCTCGATTATATATTGCGCTTATCGTTGTTGTTGCATCTTCCTTTGCTACAGACAACAACATTGCATTAGTCTGAAAGGTGTGATAAAGCAGAGCGCACTCTTCTTGCCAAAAGATAATCTTAAAGAGAGAGTGATTAAGTTGACTTTTTGTGAAGTTGGCACCAAGTTGTACAAGAATCAACTTGAAATCCACTACATAAAAATGCATATATTAAAAAGAATGCCAGGCTTGTGTACATTCAGATTAACAAATTTATGTTCTAATTTCAAGGGCTAGGATCTAGAAGTACTCTTTAATTTGTAAAGCAGATGGTGCTGCCTCCGAGTACTGCATCTGGTGTAACCATCATGTGCCAAAATGTCTGTAAGCCAGTGTAATTTGTATAATCGTGGTTATCTCAAAAATGCAAATGTAAATAAGTTAAGTTTATTTAAACAATTTCCTGACAGTAACAACTCAAGAATATTCCGGCGCGTTGCTGCAGCGAGTCTTCGTACAAGTGCTTAACATAATATGAATAATACCAGACCACAATATCTAAGATTCAATTCGGAAAAATTCCATAGAGCCAAAGTTTAATTCAACATTCCTTCCGTCTTGTCATAATTAATTTCCAACTCTCTTACCTAGCTGCAGACTCGTCTTAATAAAGACAATTGTCTGCATTGAAATGCATTCGCATTCTTCTGTACAATTGCATTGTTTTTAGACAATCGTCTGCTGATTATTTGCCACAAAAATACAAATGCATGAACGTATTTAATTTAGGAACTAAAGACAGCCACACAGTGGCACGCTCATTGCGGCACTTTACATTGCCATTATGAAGGAATTTATGAATTCATTTGAACAAATTTCATTTAACAAATTATTTAATACTCATTAACACTCATTGTTTTGTGGCCCAGTAACAATTGGCCTCCCGAATGGAAGAGCAGCACAGCCCAAGTAATGCACAAATGTGGCTAAAATAACAACAGCAGCAAAATGGAGAAAGACGGAACAGAAGGGACCACATTTTGGGTGCACAGTGTTCTGTGCAACAATGCCAGCATAAGTGGCGGTGGTAAGCAACTGTTATTGTTTGGACCACAAATTCATTTAAAAACTAATTCAATGACAATGAGGACAATGCAAGTGGCATGAAAGAGAGTGAGAGAGAGATGGTAAACGAGAGAAAGACAGAGTGAGGAGAAAGAGAGTTACGGAAATTCTATGTAAGTGTTGGTACAAGTGTATGCCATTGCATATGTTTAGGCTTAATGGCTAATGAAAAACTTGAGCATATTATGGGGCTTAATTGCTTGAGAGGAACGACAACAACGACAGCAACAGTCGTTACAGGGCCACCATCGGCAAACAACTTTAAGAACAATTTAACACAGAAAACTTTACTTTCCAATGAAGTTATAATCAAGTGATGTCGTTGTTCTTTCTGGTCGGTCGTGTGCTCGACTTTGCAAGCGAGCATTTTAAAAAGTCATTAAGAAGAAGAAGTTGTTGTTGTTGTTGTTATTTTTAGTAACTTTTATGGCAACTTTTACAAAATACTAAAAAATCACACTCTAATGTCTGTTGCCGCATACGTCATACACACTTTACACTTCCTAAGGGACTTTGAACACACACGCATACAGAGCCCAAAAGTACCCACAACTGCGGGCTAAAGGTTTCAAATTTTACTTTTTGATTTTTGTCTTGTTTTCAACACCGTACCCAAATCCAACACCCCACCCCCCTAACCCACTACACAGGCTATAACATCCTGCCATATGTTCAACACAATCCCAGCTTTAATTTATCCTTAAAGGAATATGTTAACCAAACCAGCAAGGCAAAGACAACATACTCGTAGCTTCACTCTTAGTCAAATGTTAATATTTGTCGAGGGGTTGGCGACAAAATAAAGGGACAGCAATGAATCTTAAAATGTTTTCTCCCATATCCCTTATTCTTATAGTCGCCTTTAAAGGAAACTGCGTTGTAAGAAGTTAAGGGCAGGCAAAAAACTACGAAACACAAATACAAGCAACTCTGCTCTGCTCTGCCAACTTTGGTGAATTACAAAGGCCTTAAGGAATGAATCTTTACTGGCGTCATTTTGAAGTAGTAACTACGCTGCTGCTACAGACTTCCTTCTATCTCTGGTCTTTCGTTTTTTGTTTTGCCATCATCATTTGACTTCACAGAGCCGAAACATCTGTTGAAAGGAACAAACATTAAATAAACAACTTTACACTTTGTTGCAACTCTAGTTGCTGTTGTTTTTGCCCCTTTGCCGATTCCCTACATCCTGGGCAGATAAAAACAAAGTGAAAGGATACAGTTTTAAGGGAATTTCGTTAGTAAACAAGTTTCACTTTAAGCAAAACTGCATCATATTTAACATAAATTTCATTTGCAAAATAGTTTATGTTCGCCACAAAGTAAATACTTTATGTTGCTATGCAACACACTGTCGCTGGCAGACAGTAAACAAATTGTGCTGTTGATTTTGAATTATTTCGAATACCGGATACTTTAGAGTGGGGGTACTCGGTGAGTTTAACAAAAAATGTTTAAAATATTTGCAGCATCTACGTTTTTTGTTGCGGTTTTTGTAAACTAATGCTATGCGCTTAATAATGCTAACGAAAACAAGTAAAATAGTAGTTCAGTTCGGCCAGGCCGAAGCCTCTAAACTCTCCACCATGGCTTGCCTTGCATGACGACATTGACAGGGTTTGTGATCATTGGTGGTTGGTTCATAAAAATTTTCTATTCAGATTCATTAAAAAACGTTAAGGGTTTTTACAACCCATTTGTCTATTGTTGAAGAGGGCCAAAAGTGTCATAAGGAGCACGAAGATTAGGGCCTTAAATTAAGATAAATCTTAAAAGTTAATGCATATGGAGATTAGTTATATAATTCCACTGTTTTTGAGTAACCATATGTCTCTAGGGAGCTTTGACCTATGGGCCAAGGTCGCAAGTATAATAGAAATGTGAAATAACTGTAATTTTCGGATTCGTGACGATATGTTTTGTTATTTTTTTATAACTATATGTATACATATATTGAGTTCATAAGGCCCATATGGGCCGGTCCGAGATCTAAATTTTAAATTACATTAAATTTGTAATGTCCATATTTGAATTTGTAAGAAAACTTCAGTGTTTCTGGATACCCATATGTCTTCGAACGTTACTGGGCGGTTTTTGGGACCTGAGGTCCCATTAGTCTTGGCCTCTAATTCAGTTGAATCGTAAAATTGATGTCGTATTCAGATAATTTAAAAAAGTTCACCGTTTCTCAGAACTCATAAGTCAATATTCTTTAGAACCAATTTTTCGGCACACTAGGGACCTTAGACCCATGGGTTAAGCCTTGAAATTTCTTCGGATCGAGATCAAGATGAGCAAAAGCTCGCGTAATAAATACATTTGTGCGGTAGGTGACAATTTTTGTAAAATGTTATGACATGCAATATCTAAAATCGATTGAATATTCCAGGGTCCATAGACCATACCCATAGGACTCAAATTCAGCCGTATTGTAATATTGAAGTCATATTCAGATAATTTAGAAAATTCCACTGTTTCTGACCCTAGGGACCTAAGACGGATCAAGACTTTAAGTTTCTTCGGATTGGCAAATCAACGTGATTTTGGGATCTTTGATGAAAAGCTGTTGTATTTTAATACCTATAAGTATATCTCTATAGTTCAAGGTGGCCGATTTCCATTGGGCCTATAAGATCTGACCAAATCCCAATTGGTCCAAATCTTAAGTATAGGTCCATATATGGATTCGTCACCGTTTCTAGATACCGATATGTCCCCAACCATAAGGGGCGCTCTCTCGGCCCAGTACCATGGACCGCGGCCATTGTCAACTTTTAAAATTCTGCAAATCTAAAAATAACGTCAGATTCTTCAGAAAATTCCCCTAATTGAGCTTCTTAGATAGCCGGCATCCCGCGCAGATACACACTAATCGTCTTATTTATCGAAAACTTACATTTGTCGACCACAAATTTCCAAACCAAATGTACCTCTTTAGTGAAAAATTAATTTTTGGTGCATTCAAATCTCTCTCCTTCGGCCATATAACGAACCTGTCCGTGATAGAAGTGAGTAGGCAAACTTTTAGTGACTTACTTTATAAGAACGTTGTCAGATACTTGTATATGGAATTTACTTCTATAGCAGACATACTTATATATGGAAAGATAGACTAAATAGCTTTTATAACTTAATTGAGCCAGAAAGTGTTATTCAATATGATTTGCAAAAATCCCGGTTATTCGTTACGATGATAGTGTTCCACATCACTAGCGTCCAACTGGATCTGGGTGCGCGCGCTGATGGTGTTCTTCTAACAGAGTAGCAATTTGCTTCTGCGGTTTTGTTGCTGCTCTGCATAAATTTGCTTTACGCGGATTTTGCGGCTGACTTAACAATCGGTCACTGTGGTCGTCTAATCCAAACCCTATTTATTTTACAAACAAATGTTACTTGCAATGCAGTATTTACTGCATTATATTGGGTGTGTGTATGTGTGCGTGAATACGCTGCACCATATGTTTAAGAGCACTTTGCAGTAAAGGCTCTACAGCAGAAATTAAATAATGAAAAACTGATGAAATTTAATCTGTAGAGTGTCTGCAGTGAAGTGAATTTTAAGCATGGTCGGGGAGTCATAGTTTAAGAGTCGCAGTATTGGTCGTTTAAGTAACAAAAGCAGCACCGTCACAACATAAAAATGGGAATTGAAATGAATTTCAACGTGGACATTACTGGAGATGGAAGCATTTTATTCTCCTTATATAATCGCCGTAGTTTATTTATGCTTCATCAAGTCAAACTAAATAAGCCGGGATCCCCGATGATAGATTATATTGCTTAGCTGTTGTGTACAATAAATAGGCGAACAAAGATTTTCCTGCTAAAGAGTAAAGGTTCGTCGGAAAAAATACACCTTTTGATGATATGCTCAACATTTTTTTAACCCTTTTTCGACGAACCACGACTTAAATGAGGTCATATCTACAGGGTGGATACATTTTAAGGGCCGATGTTGAATGTGAACCACACCTAAACGTCGTTTTTTCTGCATTTCATTTGATATTTCTCAATTTCAGACTAAGTCAATATGAACCATGGAAAGATGCACAAGCAAGCAACGCGTTAAAGTTATTCAGGCTCATTTGATATTTCTCAATTTCAGACTAACTCAATTTGAACCATTGAAAGATGCACAAACAAGCAACGCGTTAAAGTTATTCAGGCTTATTTGAAAATGAACCTCAATTTTTGAAGAAAATCATCTTTAGTGACGAGGCACATTTTCGCCTCAGTGGATTCGTCGATAAGTAGAATTGCCGCATTTACGCGAATGGTAATCCAAGAGTGATTGTCGAAAAAACAATTCACCCACAAAGAGTGGTGCGGTTTATGGGCTGGCGGCATCATCGGGCCGTATTTTTTCCAAAATGAGGCCGGTCAGGCAGTTACTGTGAATGGTGTTCGCTATTGTGAGATGATAACGATCTTTTTATGGCCCGAATTGGAAGATATAGATGTGGATGATAAGTGGCTTCAACAGGACGGTGCCACTTGCCACACAGCTAACGAAACAATGGCTCTTTTGCGCGACAAATTCAATAGTTCCTTAAAATTTAACCACCCTTCATAAAAGAGGTTGTTTGCCGGACCTATTAATTGTTGTGGCCCAAAAAATGATCCCTATGGTCCTTACAAATATTTAGGAATAAACCGCATGATAAAAAAGTAGTCTTTTTTGAGTAATTTCTTAACGTCATATCATAAATTTTTGTGGGAACCTATTCCTAAATAGGGGGCCCAATAAAAGGGCTTCATTTATCCATATACCTGGATGTATTTTTTTTTAATATTTTTTTTAATTCAATGTAAAATTTTTCTTCTACTTTACTTAGTTCCTGCCTAAAACTTGGGCTGAAAGGTGTGCCCAAAAAACGGCCCTCATAGTTAAAACAAGTGAGTACTGTAACTTAAGCAAATTTTAGGAACTCATGTAAGGTAAGGCCCAAATAACGGCTCGTGTGGTCAAAAGAAGCCATTACTGGCAAATTTGGACTTATGGGAATTCAAATTAAATTATTTTGAATAATTTTGAAGATCTGGCTAAACTTGAGGCCAAGGCACATAGAGCCAATAAAAGACGCATAAGGAAAAAAAAACAACGGATCAGTAGTAGATACACAGAAAAATATAAGCTGACAAATACAACTAAAAAGATTGTTAAAAAACTAATATCAGGTAAATAATATTTTTACTGAGTTTGCAAAATGTTAATTAAATATAAAGAATAAAAAGTAACACCCAGGAGCATCATTTTTCATAAATTTGTAATTGGTAGCTCTTCTTATACCTCGCAAAACTCATACATGCATGCATATATTTTTAATGGAAGGGGTCAGTTTCTCTTTATTTGAGACAAAAAAAGATTAGTAAGATCGCTTGTGAGAAAATATTTTTATTGTGCTGGCTTTGTCGAATGAATACACTACGTTCAGCAATTCTCGTTTAATATACCTAGCTACCCGCCATAATGTGAGGGCGCTTATCACAGTTATAGTAAATATTTTCCATGTACAACAAACACGGTTAAATGTCATTTTTGTGTTTATTACATCGACTTGCAGCCATTAGGTTACCAAATATTTACAAATTGTATTTGATATTAAAACGGAATACTGTGCAATGGGAGTGCCTCATACGGAAATATTTTTAAAACAGGCGTTCAATTACTTGAATCAACACTAAAATGTTCAATGTATATATTCCTGATAAAGAACATACAATATTTTTAGTCAATACTTTAATTATTTTATTTTTTTTATTTTAAATTCTACTAACAATTCGAGACGACCTTTTGAATCTGTGTGAGTGGCATGTTAATATCTAACCAAGCTTTGTCGTCGCCTTGCCACCTTTTTCAAGTAGACCGTGTTCACACACTTTCAATGACACGTCGACTTTCATTTGTCGTTCTGTGGTCCAATTGTAAAAACGTCTTCCAATGACACTTGGCCAGCTCTGCAAATGTTGTTGTTGCCATTTAATGTCAAAAGTGTTTTTTTTTACATTTTATTGTTTGTTTAAAGGTATTGCCATTGTTGTTGGTAGTTCTTGGTGTTTATGCATTGTTTGTTCTTGCCGTAAGCTGCTCCAGTATTTGCCACTAATACCGAAAAGCGTTAGTATTGCATTTATTTATTTTTTTGCTGCATATTTTTCTGCTCTGCTTTGCATTGGGTTCATTATTTTTGTAGCCAGCCACTGTTAGCCCCCATTTATGGGGTTCTTGTTGCTGCTGCTGTGGTTGTTGCTAATGTCATTGTTGCTTTTGTTAATTGGCTTAATGCAACTGTTGTTGAGTGAGCGTTTTACAATTTGTTTCATGTTTAAGACCCCAAAACAAAGTGAACTCATTTTTCACAAAGAGAACAGAGAAAACGAAAAACTGAACACAACAAAAAAAACGAAAAGAAACTTTAAAAACAAAACTGTTTCTGCATGTTTCAAGTAATAAATTTTAAGCTACAGCCACATTTGACCCCTACTTCTCCTATACCTCCCTCGGCATTGTTGCCAAACGAACGCATCGCTTGCTACAAACACTTCAAGGTGAAAGCGAAGGGGATTTCCTGCAACTAATTTTGGATTCCATATATGGTGCCTTTGAAGTGGCCTTTGTTTGTGCTACTTTTGTTTTCTGGTGCGCCGAACTTTTAGGTGGGGAAAAAGTTCACGTCTTCGCGCCACAGAGTATGGCAACCCTGTTGCATTAAACTTATGCACCAATTGTTGAGGTTAAGTCGATTGAGGTTAAACTTAGCAACGTACCATGGCCTGGACCAACTTGCAGTCATTGCATTGAACATGAATGAATGAATAACTTCAAGGTATTTAGAAGGGTTTAAGAAGGCAACATTGAGCACTTACACGTATGGGGATTAGTGTTCATTTATTAAAAGTAAAACTTCTGCTCGAAGTGATTGGCAAATCTTCTTGCCGGTTCTAAGAAGATTTCGGAAAACCAGATAAAAGAAGATGCCCGTCCTTTTTAGGTATTAGTGTAATAATTGACCTTAATGTTAGTAAACTATAATCGCCAAGAGATTGGCCCTTAGAAGAAGAAGAAGAAACTTTGTTCGGCAAATTCAACTTTAATTTTGGCCTGAGTATGTTTCATTTTAACTCTGAAAATTTGTTGCTCAATTTGAACTAAATAAAGATATTTAAGTTTGATGCAATTTAAGTAAACGCCTAATTCGAGTTTTCTTTGCATACGAGCTTTTGCTGTATAAACAATCGGTAGATATAAAAACTAACGATTATTTCAACGAAAATTGGACTTCATTGTCCGTATTGAAACGTGAACCTATGCTTGGGCGTCCAGGTTCTTTCTTTTTTTTATGAATAATGAATTTGCTCTGTGCAGCATTTTTAGCAGTTCCCTTGGGGTTGATTTCATTTCTCAACATGAATCAAGCTCAGTAAAGCATGCCATGTAATTGTGAAAGACTTTCAGTATAAATTTCAAGTTGATGTATTTTATATACGCAAAAGTAATTTTTGCTAACTTTGACCATTTAATGTTCACCATAATCGAATAAGTAATGAAGCGGTTCAACGCGTTGCACAAAAATGTTCCATACAAGTGATGCTATTGAAAATCGTCTAGTTATGTACAGAGAGTATAAAAGAAAACGTTGGTCTCTGAACCGGCTGATGCCGGTGATTGTTTGCTTATCCCAGAACAAAAAAAGGAGATTTTGTGTTTGTTTTTACTTACTAAAAATTGGTTTTCCCTAACATTTGTCTGATTTTTTTTTTGGCAGCCTGAAGAGGGCTTTTTGATGTACTCGGTCTTAAAGATGATAATAGTGATGTAGTAAAGGATGCCTCTATAACAATGGCTGAATAGCACAAACACAGTAGTGTAGTAGTTTAAAAAGTCATTTCTGTTCTTGTATACAGAAAAATACCAGATGTAATTGACTCTGCAAGCAAACAGTTAGGCTAAGTATTAAATCGCCCACAACAAATAATTTTGTTTAAGGCTGGACTGCGGCATCTTTCGAGGATTCGTTAAAAATACCACTAATAGCAGATGATGAAGCCATCTGTGTTTTATTTCATAAATTAGTTGGTGCCACCTACTTGTGCGTTTATAAACGAAATTACAGCACATTTTCAACTAGAGGGTATTACATCAACAGTTTTAAATGTTTAGTAGAAACAAATAATGTTTGCTGTAACCTTTAAAGTACTGCAAACCAATGACCTTATTTATAAAAGAGTGCAGATATTGATGCACGATTAAGACAGTGGAATAGAGGTGGTTCTTACAAAACGTGATAGTTGGAAGATTTTAAGTTAATACACTTTAATCGAACAGGCGCGTTGGCCTTGTCTATATTGTGAATATAAATGATCATAGTTTTGTAAAATAAAAAAAGATTTTATATTAAAAGCTCCCCATGATATGAAAGGGAAAGGAAAACAGTTTCAAGTCTTGTGTGTACACAAATCTAATCAAATTTCGCATTATCTGCAGTGCTAGTCACTTTCAAGGCTCGACAATGTGAGTTTGCAAAGCTCAGTTTATACCTCTATCGTAAAACTTAAGCCACCTTTTCTCAAAATATTCGAAAATAATTCCGCATATACTCGTAAAATTCAAAACCACATTCATCTGATTTCGTGTCGAAATCCGTTACAATATGTTTGGAAGTTCTCAGCCGAAATCTTATGAAAATGCAGTAGATTTCGGTCGTATTACAGAAAAGCGAGTGACAAAGGAGCCCTACATTTTAGTTTCTGGGTTCCAGATTAATTTTATATAAAAAACGTTTCACCCACTGTACTTACATTCTATAGATTTATTACACTTAAGTGAACTGCTGCTTAAGCTGGACGCTCATTTTGTTTGGTGTCTTCCAAGAGCTATTCATATTGGCAAATTAACGTTTCTCCACTTATGTCGTAAGAGAATTACAATTTCCAATTATTTTAATAATTACGAGCCATACCATTAAAAGCCACATGTAAACGAAGATAAAATGAGAATAAAACAAATGGCAAAAGGAAAATATGCTTATATGTAATGGCAAACAACACATGGAGAAATCACGAACACACTCATCACGCCCCCTAGGGGCCAATATGAAATTAATTTGGTTCTTTTACGACTGCGATTGCTGCAATTCCGTAATGCCATTTGCGAGATGAACGATGGCAACAACATTGAAACGTGTACGAGAACTCTTAGCGGTACATCAGGCCTCTTAAGGAACCTGTCTGTCCGTCCACAGTTTCTGTGGTGTGCGTATAGAGAGAGAGGGAGAGATGAACGCAAAACGTAAAGGACACCGGTCAATATGTACATAAGGAGCTCCATGACAAATAACTAGCCGGAAGAAAGTCTACACATAATTGTACACTCAGAGTAGCGGAGTGCCAGTAAAATGAAAACAACAATCAACGAGTGAATGGCTGCGACAGACGGTAGAAGGAAATGGAGAAATGTGCAGACCAGAAGTAAAAATTGCAGCAAACGTTGTGCCAGAGAGCCACCGAGCGAGCCATAAACAATGGCAACAATTAATAATGAATCGTTTTTGGTGAAACATTGTAAATGCGTAAAACCGCAAAATCTACCCAATCATTTACTCTCCGGACACACTCAAACCCACACACACCCAATGATACCAATGGCAACGTTGGATGCAGTGTTTGGCAGGGTATGTGGTTTCATGTACTGTTTGTGTTTGTGGATAGTCATGGTGTGTGTGGTTCACACACCCACTCTCTCGCACACAGACAATATTATTGTGGTATGAAGTGTGAATGTCCTCGTGTACAAGGCTTCGGTATGTAAAGGATTCATTAAAATTCACATATCATGGGTAGTATGGGAGAGTATGCCTGAGTGTGTGTGTCTGTGCCTTAGTATGCGAACTGGTCCATGGCATCTGTAGAAGTGTAAACGAAGGACGATAAATGATTATTCCAGAACAACACCTTTCGAGGGAGAGATAGTAGTAGTTGGCAGTGTGAAACTGCTGTTTCAACAAATTCTAGACAAGACAATATTTCAGTCAACTTTGCCTGTACTCACACTCACACAGACCGGAAGTAAATGGAAAAGTCATTAATATCGCTTAAGAAGCAATGCGGAGGAGCCATGATAAATAGTGGTGATAGATGGGTTGCCATGAATACAACTGGCGAAAGACCAGGTACATAATCCATTGGTCCGAAAAGCATAAGTAGTAGTGTGTGGTGTTTCCTTGCTTCCACTTTATAAAAGCATATGTTTTTGCGATTGATAATTCATAAACTACAATGAGAAGATACCCAAACTTTGAGAACGGATGTATAGGATCAAACTGAGTGTGCTTCACTTATTTCAAAACAAAATCCTCTGTCTGTTCATGTAGGATGTGTCCTAAAAGATTCTTAAACATTAAGCAAAAATCCACTAAGAATTATCAACTTCTAAGCATTTCAAATTAACAATTCCATATGTTCAATATGAATATAAGCCATTGCCCAAAAAGGTTATTTTCTCTTGTCTAGTTCCAGTGTTCCTGCACCCCACAGTATCGACGTAGCTCAGCACAATATCAAAACCACTTGCATCTCACTTTACCCCCTAATGTTAAGAAATCATCAGAAGCAATCCTTTTCCGACTGCAACGTTGTCCCACAACCAGCAACACCTCGGTCCACCACAATGTTTGAAATCGTTCGCATTCATAAAAGCGCCATACATTTTAATTTCCATCGAACCGCAATAATAAATGGCGGCATATTTTCTTTTGCATTTTTTGCTTTTGGGGAAAGTTTGCTGTACTTACATTCATTGCCAGGTATCGTGTGTCCAGGTATGCCGATGCCACCACCCACAACGCCACTGCCCGGATGATAACTGTAGCCATTCTGTGTGGCATACAAGGCACTCTTTTGCTCCTCCATACTCAGCGCCAAATCCATCGAATGTTCGAGGGCCTTGTTGTCCAAGCCACTGGCCGGATAGTAGGGCGGCGGGGCTTGACTCTGCTGGGCAGCGACAATTGATGGCCGCACCGAATCCATTTCATAATCTTTAGCGGCCGCACTCTTTTTCGATTGATTGCGCTTGCAACGGCAGAACATGAGCAGCAGACCGACGAATAAAGCAAAAACGATGCACGAAACGATTATGGCAATTAAGGTTGGTGTGGCCAAAGCGGAGGCTTCTGCAATATAAGACCGGCCAACTGCAAAAAGGAACATCAAGGAAGGGCATTAAATTTTAATTAATATTTGGCCGCGCGCAAAACAATTTGCAAAATACTCACTTTCGGCATCCGTGTATTCGCCGCAGTGCTCGTGGTTCGAACGCAAGCAGAGTTTCACGCGAACGGTGGGACTGTTGTCGTCTTCCAAGGCCAATGTGTTCATGCTCATTTCCTCGTCATCGTCGTCGCTTATGGAATGACCCAGAGCACGGCCCGCAGTGCTGCGGCGCGGAGCAACCAGACGATCCAACACGGTCTCCTTGAAGGTGGGACCGTTTCCGGACAACTGAAGATTCACCTGATCGATCACTTCCCACGCCGCCATGGGTGTGTCGCTGTTCACCATCGATTCGACCACCGCAATCAGAGACAGGCATGTGGCTCCCACATTAATGCCCAAGGTCCGTGAGTTAGGATCGTAGGTGACATGCAGTGGAGGTGGGATCTTGCTCACTTTGGTGGTGGTGAGGATTTCGTTGGAATACTGGGAATTACCCTTTGTATTCAAGGCGTTCACTTTGAAGGCATAGCTCTGATGTTGATCCAATGGTGTCACCTTGCAGGGATTGTCGCGATGACAATCGAACTCCATCCATTCGGTATTGCTGGTGGCCAAAGTGGCACAGTCCGGTATCAGTTGTTCCTCTCTGGGCATGGGCACGCGACGATAACTCACAAAGAACTTTGTATTGCTTATGCCACCATCGAATCCGGGATCCCAGGAGAGGGTCACATAGTTGGAGCCAACATCAATGGCACGAGTGTTGGTGGGTTTTTCGGGAGCACCTTTCTGTTGCAGACGTATCGGGGCTCGAATGTTGTTCAGCGAGTTGACCACGCGACAAGTATACTCGCCATAGTCAGCATGGGTGAGGGAATTTATACGCAGGACGGATGTGTAGATATCATTGTTGTCGGTTGTGGTACTTATTTCATAGTGGCCATCAGAAGACATGGTCAGGGGCGAAGGGTTGTTGCCAAACTGCCATTGGAATTCGGGCTTGGGGTAGGCCTGTACTTTGCACACCACCTCGGCTGTCTCTCGTATGTCATAGGCGACCTTATTGTATTGATGCAACACAATCGGCTCGTGTTCAATCCTCAGCTGCATACTGGAGTTGGCCGTATTGACCTCGTTCTCGTACAGACACGTGTACAGGCCTCTATCGCCGGGCACCAACTGATTGCCATTTGGCCTGGCTTTGCCGCGGAATTTCAACATACTTTGAACGGTTACCATGCCGTTGGGTCCTTGGTCCGGGTTGGTTTTCACCTCGTACAGATTGAGTTCGGGCAAGATTTCTACATCATCCTTTAGCCAACGAACCGAGGGTGCTGGTTTACCCTTAGCACTACAGGTGACGGTATAATCGGTGTCGGCAACGCGACGTGTCATATGTTGTTGCAACTTGGCCAGAAACTGAGGGGGTTGATGAATCTCCAATACGATGGTGGCCATTTTACCGATGCCCAATTCGTTGACGGCATGGCAATGATATTTGCCTTCATTGCCCAAATGGGCTTTGGGTATAGAGTATTGTGGTCCTTGGGCCAAGATCTTCTGGGTAGCGGAGAACTCGCCGTCCATATCGCGGAACCAACGATACTGAGGCACTGGCCAACCTGGTGGATTTGCTGAGCAAGTCAGTGTAACTCCATTGCCGACATGAACGATAGGCTTGTTGGGTGTGATGTACGCTTGGCCGGGACGATGACGCACCAAAAGGGCCACTGTCGAGTTTCCCACACGTTCACTGCGTTCCTGGCCATATGACTGGATTATATTCACCGCTCGGCAAATGTAGTTGCCGGCATTTTCTGCTCTCACTGACGACAGCGTTAGGACGGCACCCGAGTAGCGGAATTCGGGAGAACCTTCTTTTAACCACTCCACTGTTATGGGCGCGGGATTCGAGGTGACATTGCAACGTATGTTGACAGTTTCACCTTCTTCGGCCTCGCGAGTTTTTGACTCAATGACCACCGTGGGTGGGTAGAGTATGTCCAAAATCAATTCCTGTTCACCCGTCTTGCCCAAATTGTTGTCGGCCGAGCATGTGTACTTGCCGGCATCCTGGATGCTGACTCGCTGTATAATGTAAACGTGGCTGGAACTCATGAATCGGCCATTGCGTGTCCAGCGTACATTAGGCACTTTCGGCTTGGCGTCGACATTACACTCCAATTTCGCAGTGCGATCACGTTCGACACGCAGCGGATTCTCCGGTCCAACTTCTACGCGTGGATAATCTGCAAAGACAACAAGAAAACCAAACGAATGTAAATACCGCAAGATAACATTCAAATTCAGCATAAGCACAAGTAAACAACACGCCCAAAACGAGGGAGCGAGGAGCACGAGCAGAAAATTAATAAACATAAAAACTGGGTTGGCATATGCCAAAAATCATAAACAAAATCCGACTAGCTGCGATTGAGGTGAACGTCAATGGTCCACCGGTCGCGCAGACCAGAGATGAATGATACTTCGGGACTGGGGCTGGGACGACGACGACCGTGGTCCTTAATTGAATCTTTCCGCTGGCAGGGGCAATAGACAAGCTACACCCACACCGACCCGACCCGACCCGACAACCAGGGTGGGTGTGGTGCTGCGCTGAAACATGGCATGGCAAGGCAAATAATGATTTAGCCGTAAGAAAATGATAGAAACGAATTATTAATAACCGTATTGTTTCCTTTTTATCTGCTTCGTCTAGTGTGAAGGAATTATTCTACGTTTTATTCGTTTTTGTTTTTTTTTCGTTCTCCCCTTGGAACTTATTAGAATTCAAGCACGCACGTCCTTTTGTGCTCCTTGTTTGATTTTCGTGTAATCTAAGGTTAATTAGCAACAATATTTCGTTTGTGAGCGCCACCAAATCTCTGCAAATCAGTTCGTTATCTTGAGCTGACAAAGTGTGAGAATAAGCGAACATAATTCGCAGCTGCATAAATTACGAAACAAAGCGGCGAACGAAAAATAAATCATAAATCCGTCATTAATCTAAAGGCATTGACAAGATCCCACCAGACCTTTTTTTGGGGCGGTTAAATTGCCCAAACCTAGGCCTTATCTAAGTGCTGAGTTTTTTGTGATGAACGCAACAATGAAAAGCTCTCACATTTGGTGGTGTTCATTAACAAGAACTCTCCATTCGACACCTTTCCAACAGTCTTTCCTCGTTGTAATTAACACTTTCTTTCTTTTTCATTTTCCAATCTCTTTTTGTTTTTTTTTGTCATTCCATTTAAGTTTAATAAGTTTTGTGAACAATAGAGAGCCACGGTTGGATGGATGTTGGCTAGATTGGATAAATTGCATAGCTCAGCTGTGCTCCATGGCCACCACATGGCCACAATGCTACAATTAAAGTGCACCAGGTGTAGCCGTGTTCAAAACCACTCTCATTCCAATTAGATGGACTCGCATTTTATTGTGTGCTGCTTTGTGTACTTTGCGGGCTCGTGTCGCCGCCATCAATGTGGGGACATTCCTGAAAGGATGCTGGTTGCCAGCAAGTCGGTTGGCTTCGGCAGGGGCGAATACAAAGGTGCGATGGAGGAAAACGCGAATGAAGCACATTTTTTAATGGACCTAATAAAGTCACCAATTCAGCCAGAAAGAGATAGAGAGAGAGACTGCTTACTTAGGATTTTATTTGCGTAAGTATCTACGTATGGACAGGGCAACAATGTCCGTACGCAATTCGCCAACATTTGTTTGTCCTTGTGGCAGGAACATTTTTAAAAGGGTGACCAACCTTTCTCACATTGTACAAATATTCTAGTCAATTTGAATGAGTGCTGCCCTCCATGAACGTGGCTAATGTTTTCACTTTAGGCCAGTTAATAAAAGTCGATAAAGCTTCACTTTAAATCTCGCGCGTCTCTTTAGGGCATTTTATCGGAACTTACAGTGGGCGTTGAAAAATCAATAACTTTTGATGGATACAATGTTTTTGACTACCTTCTTGGTTGTCGCTGTTACTATCTTTCATTAGAGAAGAAACACCGTATATTTGGTTACCCCATTAAGGCACAAGGGGGAACTTCTCTCAGATTAGTGAGCTATGCACGATTCAATTCTTATGCTCACTGACCGGGACCAACTGCTTACCGCCGGCTTCGACCGGCTAATGCTTTTAGCCGGTCGGAGCTTGGAAAAAATACTCTTACTCATAAAGTCGCCGACATTTACGAGGTAGCAACCCACACTGAATACGTTTTTACTCGGGGTTGAACCTGGGTTGTCGTGCTCACACCTCACCACTAAATGACGGCAATTTCTCTAGAATTCAATCCTTGATCGCAGAAAAGGTCGTGCAAGCAACTCATGGCGCCGGCAAACTAAACAAGAAGAAGCGAGAATAAACAAATCGTAGAACTAGCTGAAACCCCTAGCAAATACAAAACGGCACTACTGAGGCTATTATAGGAAACCAAGATCGCTTTAAAATCCTAAGACGATCTAGCCATGTCCATCCGTATGTATGCCTGTTATAAGCAAGCATTAATCTAAGACCCTGAAGTTTTGCGTGATGATGGCTCATAGTCTTTGGGGTTGTAAATAGGCGAAATCGGCACAGGGACAAAAAGTTTTTCTTAAAGAAACTAAATCTACCTCTGAGTATTTTCTGAACATTAAATGGGTTCTACTAGTTGCGTTAATACTGGGTAAAAGGTCATAGATAAAGGACATTTCAGCTCTTGTAAAAACCGCCCTATGGTCCTAAGGAACCTTTACTTGTAAACATTGATATAACCTTTAAAAGTGTAATAAAAGTTATTACAATAGTATGTATGCGTGTAGGAGTATCTTAAAAATCTGCCTACAATTCGGACTCCGGCGTGCGAACCGAAGGGGCCCAAAAAAACCGCTCATGTGGTTAAAATGAACGATCAATACCTAGAAAATATAAATAAGTTTGAGCACATTTAACTTAGTATCCAAATATGGAATAATTTTGATTATTTGGAGAAGATTGGGATCGGAAAAATGGGCCCACAGGTCAAAACGAGCGATATAAATTAACCTACGCATTCTGGTTGAACTCATGGACCCAAGGGAATAAAGGGCATTTAAGTTTCACACCATCCGAACTGAACAACGTTTTACATGTTTGTATTCGTAATATTAGTAAAATACTATTAGCCAGATTTTTGCATCCACTTAGACGAAATATTAAATGAAATGCAGTAAAGAACACCGTATCTTTGAAGAATAACGCTCGCAACCCCTTTTGACTAAGTAGAGCGTTTAAAGTATTCCATTAGCAAAGCATTTAAATCATTTACATAAAAGGACCCCATTTCCTTGAAAATATTTGGTAGATGCAATTTCCCTCCAAGCAGACGTCTTTTAGAGTCTGGTCACCCCATTTTGCCTTTTCAATTATAAACTTGAAACAGGCCAATGAGTTAACTTGTTCCTTAACATTTTTCAATTGCAAGGCAAAGTCTAGAAATTATCCAGAAACGTATGGCAAAAAAGGACAAAGTCAACGAAGACATTTCAAGGGGAGAACAAAGATGAGAAAACAGGAAACCGGAAACGGAAATACGAAATCCGTTCCTTTAAAAGTTGATTTGCATTCATTTCAACATAGAGAGTTCAGTGAATTATTTAAATGTGAAAAAAATCATACCAAATGAAAATGATTTCCAGATTTACCCGCCAAAATAAGAGCAGGACATAAAGTTTAATTTCCAAAGTGTTCTCGACGACAATAACAGTTTTTATGCATTTCCGCACCTATTATTCGCACAAACAATTTACTGCTTTCGCCCCTCAAAATAAAAACAAAAACATGCCGAAAACGACATCAGCAAAAATAAACGTCTGACAACAACAACGACAACATAAAATAGTTACTAAACTACACGTCATTTTCTACAAACATGGCAAAATACATACATCTAGGCAATGAATGTACTCGAACTACCATTATATACTTGTATATCAGTGTTTTCAGATACATTAACTGCGAATATAGACCAAGCAATTTGTGGGGGGAATTTGCTAAGACACCTCGGTCATACTGAAAGTTCAGGGGTGCAGGAACAAACCTAGAACCTACACTTATAGTACATTCGAGTATATAGCAAAAACTTTTGCAATGTACCTCGTATGAACACACATAAAAGCGAGCTACTGCGTTGTCAAATGCCTGTTTGCCTGTTTGTTTATGCGTATCCGATGCCTGATGTATCTCGCCAAAAAGACATAAAATTCAAATTTAGCGTGTGTATAAGTCATGATTTGCTCATGCGAGTATACTACAGCTCCTCAGCCCGCCTACGCTCCCTACATTCCGGCATTAACTACCCGTGTACGGTGGCTTACTACTGCCGGTTGTTCGTCGTCGTCGTCGTTAAATTGTCCGCACTTTTATTAACAATTTTATGTGTTCTCCACACAATCGAAACTGTAACTAACAGTGGAGGGCATACGCGCCGACACTCTTGTTCGGGTGGGTGACATGGGGAAATTGTCGGTGTCTATAATAGGGGATTTCTGATTTTCATGACAAATAAACATTAACGTCAGTTATGAATAGCATAACTCTCGCCGCTCTCCAAAGTGGTGAACTTTTTTGTTGTTACAATTTGATTTAGTTGCAATATCTGTGAGTGGAACAAGGAAGCTTTTCCATTTAGTCGCAAGCAAAGTTGACAGGGCAATTATTCTACAATATATCAGCGGTCGTAACCCAGTGAAGGAATTTGAGGTTGAAACGAAATTTTGATTTGTTATGAAAGGATTTCTGGATTCAATGGGTTGGCCGGCCAATGATGATAAATCGTTTCACTCTTTGGCCATGAATAGGTCCACTGTAAAAAGGAGTTGAAACTTTGTAAGCAGATAGTTCTTAAAGTAGAAAATCCGCTAGTTTTAAAAGGATATGCGAAAGCAGAAGGGATACATTTGAACCGCGTGGAACAGTAAATAAAATTCGCTATGGAAGTCAGAGGCATACATGCATATCTTTTCGAGGTTGGTAAGAAACTTGTTTTTAAGGGTTTTTGATTTCAAATAAAATTTTCTGATTTTTCGTTAAATACACATGAAACACATCCTTTAATGAGGACTGTGTTTTGTATACTTAGAGCAACTGAAATACAAGAATTTTGTCTTTATAGGATAGAATGTGGCTATAGATCCTATTCAACAAATACCCGTTGACAAAATTCTTTAATTTTGTCAACGGGTATTTGTTGAATAGGTTACTCTAAGTATAAAAACCACAATTCTCATTGAAGGATGTTTTTCATGTGTATTTAACGAAAAACCCGAAAATTTTATTTGAATTCAAAAACCCTTAAAAACAAGTTTCTTACCAACCTCGAAAAGATATGCATGTACGTATGTCTCTGACTTCCATAGCGAATTTTATTTACTGTTCCACGCGGTTCAAATGTATCCCTGCGGTCACTCTAGTCGTTAATCTATTGATCCAAAAGGCTCGACGAAGATTTCTCATTGTTATATTAAGGGAATTAGTTAAGTTGGAAATATTTTAATCATTGTTAATTTTGCTGGGATGTGACTTTGCCAGGAAACAGTTCCAAAACTTGTGTACCCCCACATATCCCCACAACGCCAAATGTAGTGCTTGTACAATTGCAATATTTTTGTTTGCTACCAGAAGTTTTTGGCAACATTTCGCTAAACTGTTTATTTATACTCGAACATTTTGCCTGTTAATTTGAGTTCAAAGGCTTGACAGACACCATAGCAAATACTTTTCCAGCGGTAGTAGTTGTAGGTGGCATTAATGAAATTTGATTTGACAAACAGCCATTGGAGAGTGTAATTATTCAAACAATTTTGCGATAAGGGAAACGGCATTAAATTAAATGACTGTGCCATGGAGGGAGCGTGTCTGGCATTGAAAATGTAGCGGACAGGGTTCGTTGTTCGGTCGTTCGTTCTAGCCATGACAAATTTATAATATCGACAAGGACACCAGCCTAAAAAAATTAAGAGGCCCACAAACCAGTCTTTTTATCCATCTTAAGACATGTTGGCTGTAATTGAATTAGTTGAACTGAATTATGCTTGGACTTGTATATTGTGATAGCCATTGCCCGTTGGGAGTTTGAGTGTGTTTTTTATTGTTGTCGGCAAATTTGTTCGTGGAAAATATTTACCTCACACCTTGGCCAACCCACCAACACTCGCACAATTCGTGTTTGTAAATATTTGAACAATATGCAGAGGTTGTTGTCCAAACAATTCTATTCACGATTTGCTTTTGCTTTTGGCATTTCTACGTTCTTGGCCTAACAATGAATGTTCAACGAGCGCCATTGCCAAATAGGGCCGACGTATTTTTCAATCAATTTTAAATTAAAGCCATCAGGTTTGTTTTTTGCTGTTTTTGGTGCGCTCTAGCATTTTTGCTCTAAACACTAAATAAATTCTAAAATTCTATACAAAAAAATAACGCAATTTGTAGTATATTTTCTGTGTTATTATTTTATTTTCATTTTTTTTCGCTTGGATGTTGGTGTTTTGAACCAATGCATAGAGGGAGATAGAGTGGCACAAGTCTATTCAAAATTGATGAATGTAAGCTGATGTGGCTAGAGGTGACCATTGGAGGAATTTGCATTGAGATCAAGGATCTCCGCAAGTGTTGAGCATTAAAACATGGCATTTTAAATAATTTTGAGGCACACCGATGAATACACTGCAGGTTGATTATGCATGAAGATTGGTCCTTAATCTGATCAGTACGGCTTCTTTAGGGCAGAATCTAGAAATCAACCAAGCTGTGGATGTTAAATCCAAATTGAAATGGAATCAGTGAAGACGACTTTAAGTAACGTTCATATTTCCTTCCACAGCCTAATCAAAAGGCTGTGCTATGCTTAAGACATTAACCTCTGGGATCTGTTTGAAGTAGTCTCTGCAAGGTAGACGCATTTTGAAAAAAAAAATAATTATATGACTTAAGAGATTAATCTCATTTACGTAAAATTTCTGGCCTGGTGACTCTTGTTCGTCAGTGATTAAATCATTCTTATTTTAAGACCAGTATCCTTTTCTAGCATCGATTTCTTCCCAAAAGTACCACCACTACATACCTTCAAACTCATGTATAATTAAATGGCCATCTGAAGATCGGAGATGCTCGGCAAGCTGACTATTACTTCGAATATTCTTCCTGTCGCTTTCATAAATAAATGCATTGCTATACTCTGTTAGTCAATTTTGCAACCTGGCTTATGCTGTCCGGCCTTTAGATAGTCTTATCTGTGGGAATTGGTAGTTTTACTGTTTACCATAAAAATAATAATATTGAAAAACTTCTCTTAAAGCAGTGTCGCCAACTGTTTCAAAGCAAAAATCGCTACGTATGAAATGTGCCTAAAACTGCTACAAGTCGCTGCAGGACTTGCAGAGAAAAAGCCCAAAAATAGTGCTTAGAAATCCTCTACGATTATGAGTGGTCCGAATATCAGAGAATATCGATAAATATACGCCTTATAACTTAAACCTTCTCAGACATAGAGTCGGTTAGAAGCATGTTCAAGGGTTTCGTCTTCGTCCGCACAGTTTCTGCAGCAGTCATATGCTGGTACTCTCAGTTACAAGGAGTAACTGAGCAGTGCTCCGAGATATCGATCCTAGAGAAGGATATTATGGATTAACCTGTTGATTCGGTATTTCTTAGCACTAGTTTCTTGACGTAAAGCATCTAGTCTGTGATTAAGCTCACATATATCGATATGGTGCCCACATGCGCCAGATCAAGTGAAACGTGTTCCATTTTCTGCCATTTCTCCGGCATACATCAAAGCCCTGGCACCCAAACCAGGTGGGTATTTTTTGAATCGTTTCCGACTAGACTACAATAAACTAAACATGAGCCATACAATTTAAAAATTTGTTTTAAGGTAAAAAAAATACATGGAGTACCTTTCGTCTTTGCTGCCAAGTGATCTAGACAAACGTGACCTTTAAACCTATAATTTAATTGCCCTTTTTTAATTCGTCCTTCCCATCCCCCTCTAATACATTGTTGACTTCAATCATTTTACCTTTACATCCAAATAACAATTTGACTTTAATGAAAAATGGGACGCGCTCAATCTCGTTGCTGAATTCAGTGTATCCTCTTTCCACTGGTTATGGCAAATGAACGCTTGGTCACCCTATCAACCTGAAAATATGTCGAATTTGATAGCATAGGCTTTTTTTCTGACTCGACGGACTATTGGCTGTAGGATGGATCAATCCATGGTTGGGTTGTTTGGTTGATATGGATTTAAGGTGGCGTGGTGAAGGGGCGTTTAGGGGGGAGAATACGGCTAACATAAACAGGGAAAAACAAAATATTCAATTTATTTCTAATCTTGCCATAAAAAGTTGTAGGATTAAAAATCCATTAAAAATCCTGGTGCGTATATAAAGACAACAACAGCAGTAGCGACAGCAACAGCAGCAACAACAACACTACTACACAAACATCAGCATCCAGAGCAGCAGCAACAACAACAATGATAATATTGGAAAAACATTGGATTTTCCCGGAGTGTGTTTGTTTACCATCGAAATTTTCTTCATGTTTTTTTTTATTTTTTTAAACCAAAACGAGGACCGAGCAAAAAATGGAATCCACTCCCCTAACAACAAAATGTGTTCGTTTGTAGTACTGGTGGTTATTGAATCTCCTACCGAAGATGAACGCACACACACACACACAAACAAACACACAGGCCCACATTTAGGGGAATTTGATTTCATTGGCTTTTCATCTACCATCCGTAACATCAGCAGGATACAATTTTCAGGTTCTGTTTTTGTATTTCTTTTTTTATTTCCCTTTTTTTCTTCTGCAGTGCGCTAGTGCCGGGTTGGGGGGAAGGTCGTCGGCAATGTGATCATAATATTTTTCCGAATGCTTTAGAAATGAGAATTAATTCTATGCCATTACCAACACTCGTTATGAGTTTCAATATTGAACTGTTGCCGTCTGCCAGTGGGGAGGAGGAAGGGAACGGTACAAAGCTTACAGACAGCCTTATGAAGGGAACGGCAACGACAGGGGAGGTTTTGTCTAGGACTGTGCTGAGTTTTTCTTTGACTGTTTTTTCCATTTTTTCCCTTGATTTGGTGTTCAGTAAACATTAATTTAATTTCAACAAATTTAAAATTGTAAGCAAATATTTACTTCAATTTCCAACTCGGTATATGTGTCTGCGCGTGTGTGTGTGCGTTTGTTTTACTTTACGTGTCTAACTTTGAAGCTGCAACATCTTTGATGCTGTAGAAGAACAACTTCTAATTACAATGGCGAAGAAAATTGGGCGAAATTATATTTAATTTCCGTTTTTGAGGATAAGATAGCAACAACAGCAGCCAAATCTAGAAAACAAAAACCTCGGCTGCCACAACGTCATGCCCCATCAAATTAATTCAATACAGAAGTTCTCATTGTAATGCTCAGCTACGGAGTTTGCAAATACATATGGGAAACACTACCCTACATGAGGCATATACAAATAAAGAAGCGCCAATTTACCTCAAAACCCACTAAAGGCAGCACTGAATGTTTTTATCGACGAATAATTGTAATTAACGTGAAATCAAACGCTACATTTATTCACTTAAAGTAATCAGAGAGCTGCACAGATCTGAGGCAAGGTTCCCAATTTGTTCTCCAAGAGGAGTTAAGGAAGACAGGTAGAGTTAAAAACAACGGTATTACATAGTCTAAATCCTAGACAGTGTTTGGTAGGCAGATTATCAAAAGGATACAATTTTGAGCAGTCACAAAAAGTTAAAAATAGTGACAGTGCACAATTCGTATAGCCTTCTAAGGCCCCGTAGCAGAAATACCATATCCAAACTTGCAGACTTAGGATAAGGAACAATTCGTTCAATGAACAATTGGTTACCCCAGATAAGTGGGCATGCAAAAAAAAATGTAATCCAGTAGCTTACAGGCTCAAGAAAAATTTCAATTTTAAACAAACAGTTTGTTCAAAACCCAATTAAGCAAATGACGGTTTTGAAAACTAACAAACTTGGAAACTTTTAAAAAAAATATATTTTATTTGTCACAGTATTTAAGAGAGGTACTATCAGTGCGCTAACTGGGCACTCAAAACAAAAGGTACATCATGTTGTATTGACAGATCCAGAGAAATTCACGTTTTGACATGCGGTCCTATGGCGTATCGAGAAGAAATCGAAAAGATTAAACACCGTCATTGCACCTGCCCAGCTTTCGCAGGAAAGACATTCCATTCCTCTGTCGGTTTAATATTTCTAAAATTAAATTGACTATTTCCGCCGTGTATCGAGAGTGCACCACATTCTACACTTCAGGCTTAAGTGATGATGACGTCGTTGGGCATAGGTCATATTCTGCACGACCCTTCTATTTCGACCTTGACTAATCACAACAACAGAACAACTTTGATATAATCGTATGAAATATTCATGTAACGCTCTTCACTATATAAGTACATGTTTCATTATTTTTTATACTTTTTTGCGTGTTATTGACGTTTTTGAAAAAGTATGAGCAAATGAATTGGCTTCTTAAAAACATTTTTTATTAAAGTTTTTCAATTTCAGTCTTTTTTTTTGCTAATCTATCTGTACGAAATATATTTTTTGAAGAATTATACCCAAAGACTTCATAGATTAAAAGTCTTTCATACAATTAATGAATTTTTTCATAGATTTTATGAAATCTGTCATTAAAACATTTTAAAGATTATATGACGTTTTCACTTCATAGAATCCAAGAGTAGTTTCATTATTCGAATGAATATCTATCATTGGTTCAAAATTAATTATTATGTTAGGAAACAATCAATTCGATGTAGCTGTAGATTGATTTATGTTCTTCAAAGGAAGATACCGACAAAGTTGTAGATTGATGGAACTTTTGAAACAGTTGCATTAATGCAACAAATTGATTAAAAAATGTTCATCTAATTTATTAAGGAGTTCATTAATTCTTCGAAACATTTCGGGCTATACGAATATTATATATATTTTTACGAGAAGACTGTTGACGCCTCAAGTGCCCAAAGCGTTATAGGGCTGCCGAGAGTCGCTTTTGTTCAGTGTTTCTTTCAGTCTTAACGCCTGCTGCCATGCCAAAGCCAGTATGTTCGTAAAGTTAGCAACTTTCCACTGCCATCATGAATATTAAAATCATTTCAACTTCTGCTAATGATGTTTGTCAAAACTCAGCGGGTGTTTGCGTGGCCGCAAAATACTTATCGCTTCGCATTGCCCCCGCCGCCACTACACGACCCATGATGGCATTTGTAGTAAAAGCAAAAAAAAAAAACACTGAGAAACTAAATGCCTTACCTTCAGTTTAAACATTGAAATACAATATTTAAATAGATTAGACGAGTAAGCGAGCTTGTGGCTAATAGGTTTTTGTCAGCTGAACTTTGTTCAAATGGAAATCAAACGCTACATTAATTAAGTATTTCAGATGTCAGAAGAAGTGGAACATAATATCATATTCTAAAATGGTCGTAAACTCCAATAAAGTCACTATAAGTGAACTTATATTAATCTATGCCTACGTACGAGTCTACGAGGGATAGAAAGACACACACTCCAACATCTGACTGCGAATAGAATTTCCATTATGGGGCCGGTGATCTGTTTGGAATTCCATACATTTTCATTATAAAACTTTTTCAATGTGTCTGAGTGTGTGTGTGTGTTTGTGTACAGGGCAAGGACTTTGGGTTCACTATCCAAACTAATTGTGAACTATGTAAGAAATGCTAGGCCTCTCCTGGCCGGGTATGGTGGCAGAGCAAGGGGCCATTGCAAGGAGATGACAGCCAGTGGTGGCACTGGTGGTGAGTGTGTGTATTTGGTGTTGAGTGGTTTGGAGTGTAAATCCAAACCACAACCAGCACCTAAACATGATAAATGAAACAAAAACATTGTTGTGAAGTTTTTGTGTATTTCACAACAACTACGGCAAACATTTGACCAGGAAAGCTTTTACTTCCCGCCACCTAGTTTGGAGCTACTGCCTTCAGCTTTAAAACAGAGGAAAACCCCCCTACCCCCTGCAAAATATCTAAAATTTCGACCACATGTGTATCTAGCCGCCCGTGAACAACAGTATGCACAACACATTATTGTGGTATTCAACAACAGGATGAAACGTTATCAAATGCGTGTTTGTAGTTTTTTTTTTGTGGGAAAGGCCACCAAATTGTAATGGAAATATTCGACTATATGCTGACGCAAAACCAAAACAGACAGGAACAAAAAGAATATCATATTGCCGAACTTGTTCTAAACAAGTTGTATAATTAGACTATAGTCTAGTGAAAGCTTTAAAGAAAATAAGGACTACAAATTTGAAGTATATAATGTAACAGGTAGTGGAACACAAAGACCGCAAGTTAAAACATTGAAAGGAGTTATACGTTTTATTCCTTAACATATTTAGAGAGAATAGCTACATTTTTAGATTGTAAGTTCAACGATCTCCAAGAATTGCAAATTTTAAAAGTTTCTTACTTTTCTTGCATATAAAAATAAACTGCACAGGGTCGACTTGTTCCACATCATTAGTTACTTACTTTTAGTCCGTCTTGTTCTTTAAAAGTAGTGTCATTTAAAACAAAAAATCCTCTAACTCCAATGAAAAATTAAAAAAGAAAATTAAAGCAGATTTTAAGATTTGTGTTCTTATCGGCGTTCTTAAATAGTAGGTTTTGTGATATAAGTAAATCATTAAAAAAAGTTTTTAATTAATGATGCTTTAACCTTTTGATAAAGATAAACTCTGAACAACACATAAAATCGTAACTAAATCTTGAAAAATGTCACTAATTAGAATTTTCATTACCAGATAATGTCCTCTCAATATTGTTAGTATGAATGGTTGTTAACAAAAATGTATTAATTTGCCGATCAGGACCTTTTGTTAGATTTATAGTTTAACGCGACAACAAGAGCCCAACAAAAAACTTTATAAGTAAAGCTTACCACCAGTGTTGCCGTTTTGGTCGGTTCCGACCAAATGTGGTCGAAAAAAATTAAAAATTTGTAGTTCGGTCGGATCTTGGTCGAATTTTGGGCATTTTTGCCGAATATATTCAATACTAAATATATAACATTGAAGTCGCTTAAAAAAAAAATTAAATAAATAAATCCGCAACAGTTAAGTCATTAGTTAACAAAAAGTGCCTATTTTCAGCGTGTCTCGATTATGCAAAAAGAACATTTACCCCATTTAAATATTTTTCAAAATCAAAGAATTATGTATGTTATGCAGAAACCAGTGTTGCCATTTCGGTGCATAATACGCTTTTTATGTCTTTGCTTTAGACAGTAAGCATTGTCGGTCTTTGCGCTCTTTTTAAAAGGGATATTTAACAGTGCCTTTTGTTTTGTTTGTCAGTGTTTTCGGTGATGTCCTGATATATCCTTATTGAAAGTTCACGGAATTAGAATCTTGGTTGTTGCGGATTCGTACACACATCAGTCAGCAGTTTGAAGCGAACATGTATTGCATGAGCTCGAAATATTAAGCAACTGTCAACACAATAAAATATTTTTTTCAGTGCCTTTTTTATCCCCACTTTGGTTGATTTTTGCGATTTTTAACATGTTTTAAGAGGCTGTCGACAACACTGGCGGTTACCTTCGATTTCAAAATAAAGTTCTAGGAACATGATAAAAACGCATTCACTTTCTTAAAACTTTCAAATTAGAGTATGACTAAAACCAATACAATTTCGTTTTGGACCCCGTTACGGGGCGGAGTATTATGTTGATGCTTTTAATTCCCCACCTCTGCACTCCACTTGTAGTTATTTAATGCTAAGTATTTCTATTCATTTCAGTTGTCCTAAATTAAATGATCCATGAATTTAAATCACTACAACCAACTTAATCCGAAGTCAATTAAAATTTAATTCTCATTGTATCCACAACAAATGATTTGCCAGACTGCACTGCCCCGGCGCTCGAAGATGGTGGCATGTCTAATGAAAATCTCAAATATTTTGATTGCCTTTTCCCCAGCGTACGTATGTATGTACATTGCCAAGACCATTCATATCTCACAATCAGCATTCAGGCCTACGATGATGGCCTACAAGAATCTCAATATGAAAAGAATTCGCAGATACGAAATTCCACTCATAAAAGTTGCTATTAAGTTGTAAGCGTTGTTGTGATGGCTGCTTGCGGCTCTACAGAGACAAGATTAAAAAATACTAAAGTTTCCTAAGATAACCGAAACTATTATTTAGCAACAACACCACCACCAGCGGGGAGCTGAGTGCGTGCGGTAAGTGAGAAATATCACACGTTTGTTGAAAGAAAAAACAAAAAGAAGAAATGGAAACACACACCGCCGCCCGAATCACATGAATTGATGATACGTCTTAAGGGCCAAGTTAAAGTTAATTTCTTCGGATGAGAACAGGGGCTAACCTAGGCAACCTCAGGACATGATGAGACAGACAAACGAAACTACAGCAGCAGGAGGGTGAGTCAGGGTTTTCGAATGATAGTGAAGGCGGCCACCGCTTTGAGTAGTTGGTGTGCGCAACATATGTCGCTCGTAGTAAAACAACCATAATTAATGCCATTTATACAACAATTTCAGTGGTTCGTTTCGGGGTGTACGCTTACAGTCATGTTGCACTTGATGCCAAGATGAACATGCTATGACTTGAGATGAGGCGATACGATACGATACGGGTGCTCATGTGTATGTGAGTAATTTGATTTTTCCAAGCCCCGGCGCATTGCAAACTCCTCACTCCCCCCTCAACCGAATCAGCACAGTTGCAAAGGCCATGAGTCGTGGCCGAGGGGTTGAGGCATGCATGATATACATAGTTGTTAGATAGAAGGAGAAGATATCATTTATAATTATAATTATACTGTAAATGTAAGTACACACAATATCTGATCTATGGATTGTGACCAGAAAGTTGTTTAGACTTTTTGGTGGTCATATCTTATAGCGACCAGGAGATTAAGAAGAAAACAAAGCTGCAGTAATTGGAAACCGAAACTGGACCTGGTCGTTAGAAGCTCTCTCAAAGTCGAAAAAAGTTAAAGAGCTCCTGAGAAAGTAAAGCGTCATATTTTATAGCGTTATAAAGCGTGAATTTGCTTTATTAATTATTATACATTGAAGCTTTTGGCAATGACTTTTATCCTCAAAAATCTCCACAGAAATCTCGCAGACATTCTAAAGAGAAATATCCTTTGTCCTTTGCACAAGGTGATATTTTGTTTTAGGAGTTCAGATATCATTAGAATTAATCACACAATTCAAAATGAACCAGAAAAATGTCAAGACTTCAGGCTTGTAAGATAGTTGTCAATTACGAGGAAGTCTTAATCCATTAAAGCCCACAGTACGAATATAATTCAAAAAAATTAAATTTTTCCCAAGACGCAGCTATGGCGAAATGTATCATAAGGTTAACAAGCGTGAGAAAGCGTGGGACTTAGAAAAAAGCTTGATACTCGCATGTCTCATTATTATTAACTCGATACTTTAAGATCCGGTACTTGCTGGAACCAAGTGCTACCATATCAGTATCGTTATCGAATAAATTCAAAAAAAATATATTTTTTTCGTCAACACTTTTGCCAAATTAAGTGGGAGGATTTGTGAACAATATAGTCAATATAATAATATATATAAAAATATACGAGTAGATAGGCAATATAACAATATAGTATAAAGACCGACTAAATATAAACAAAGAAAAAAACTATAGTTGCGAAATCTTTAAAAATGTGAATTAGAGCCGATTTTAAAAATTTATCGAAAAATCTTGTCATCAGCACAGGACATGAGACTAATGGCCTGCTTCTAGATTTCGAAAGAAATCATTCGCTCGCTTAGTAAGCGCAAGTAATTTGATTTGTTTTGTAATCATGCTCAGCTCACTAATATGAGAGAAGTTTCGCCTTGTTCCTCAAAGGGATATTGTAAGAAAAAGAAGGTAAGAAGTAAGTGCAGAAGTTCGCCTGCACTTACTTCTTACGTTCGAGATTGTGAAATCCAAATTTAGTCGAAGTAAAGTGACTGAGATTGAGAAACAGGTGGGACATCTCTCCTATTCTATACCAATACTTCGGGTGTAGAGTATTTTAGTTTCAATACTTACGGGGTTCAGGTTTCTATCCGCAAAATGCGACGAATTTGTTGTTACCTTTTTAAGTTTAAAAATAACATCACAATTCCTACTTAGGACAACGTGGCCTAATTTGAATTGGGAGTAACATCCTGGCGATAAACAATCCTTGTGGCACCTCACCTCCAAATACTCGTAATATAACATCCCAGGAAAAAACGATCGAAGAACTTTCTTAAAATATGTGAGCTTTTCTCTATATAACACCAGATAAGTTATATACGAGTAGCAGAAAGAAGTTCTATTGTTCATGTTATTTTAGTAACACATAATGCAGGAGTGACAGTCCTTGGCCGCAGAATTCCTCCTTCGAGTCGTCCCGGTGCATAAAACTGGTAGTAGAGGGATCGAGAAGATCTTTTGAAAAAATTTGCTGTTATGGCGTGGCGTCTGATGGCAAAGGAAAAATCGTCTCATAGCAAACCAATTAAAATTGTAGAGCCTTTGCTTTAATAAGCCACTCTATCATACTAAAGGTCCTCTCTAGGACCCGTCTGGTACCACTTGTCCGTCTGTCTAATATTTCACTACGAATGTCCTAATTTAAAGTGAAAAGGCCAGAATTTTAGTAAAGCTAAAATTCAAACAAGTCTTTAGATAGGACCTACCGGAGATCTATGGGTGAAATTACACGTAGCCAGAAGCCCTCGGGAGCTGTAATTCTAGCCTGACGGCGGCCATCAAGAATACTGTGATATCCAAATCGCATACTGATCTGTGTATCGGTTTTAATAGGCCCTAATTGGGTAGATATGCTATGTAAAATGCATCTTACTAGGTGGCATAGTAATGTACGATGGTTGAACCTAAAACAGCCCGAATTACGTAAAAATGTTTATAGACGGCTTGAATTATCTGACTCCATTTTTAGTAAAGTCACATGACATTTTAATCCATTGTATCCGTTATAATTTAAAGGCCGCGACCTGTCTGTGACTTTGTCATATTTTATACAAGTGAACTTAAAATTCATAGTTTCTACTCTGTAGAGCAATTGTAAGCGTGTGCTGCTGTAACATCTTCATTTACTAGAGGTCTCTACATTCTCTGTCTCTATCTCTCTCTTGGCCTCTATGCCGTGCGGGTTAATGCTATTGACCCGGGCTGGTCTTGCAACTTTTCGCTGAACGCACAAAATCCGTGCTAGAACCGGAATTGGCTGCTTAAACAAGTTACGTTAGAGATATGTATCTTTAGCTTCGTTTGAATCTTTTGATAAATGAAAACACAACACCATCGCCGCCAACCAGAGCAACAGCAGCGAAGAACGACTGACTTTAAGAACAACTCCAGTAAATGGCAACAACATTTCGAAATTCGTTTGCTACTTGTTCTTGGCGCTTGGCTGCTGTTTGTTGCCTTCTACAAAGCCAAACGGCGGTTCTGCTGGGTGCGTTTTTGTATGAAAAGAAACGGGTTAACAAAAGCTTAGTAACGAGGGAACGAACGTCGTCATAATTTCTTGTCTGCATCTTCATAACTCTTACAAAGAGGATGTCATACTGTTGTTGCTGTTGTTAGTACTGTGGCTTCGGTGGCAACATCATATGCTCTCATTCGACTAACACTATTTCATGGAATCCGACTGTGGCATGAAGTAAAGCAGGCAGCAGAAGCGTAGTAGCAGCAAAGCCAGTATTAACTGCATGTAAAATACAGCAGAGTTTGTTTGTGGTTCTAAAAGAAAAAAGAAACTTTTTTCCTTTTTCCAACACACGCACACAAATTCTAACTCTCAGATACAAAAGCTATACTACACAGTGTCGCCAACTGTTTCGAAGCAAAAACCGCTACAAATTTAATGTGCAGAAAACCTCTACAAATCGATACGGAGCAAATCAAAAAGATACAGATTTCCAAATATAGTAAAACTTATTTTGGTTCGATAGAATATTAAAAAAAAACACTTCATATGCTACAGATTTTCAGACGGTGTGCACGCGAATGTTCAAAAATCCTCATATTTTGTTGCATCATCAATTTTTTTTTAAATTAATTTTTAATAGGGTGACATTGAAGTTGAAGTCAAAATCTAAATAAGAGTTTTTATGTGAAAATTGCTACTGGCGCTACTCCAAATTAGTTTAAATCGCCACGGTAGCGACTTTTTTAATTTTTTTTTCTTTAAAAAAAATCGTCAATTTTCCTAGATAGTGTTTTTTGTTGAGGAAAAATCACTAAAAGTATTGAAAAAAACACAAAGTTGACATCGCTGATACTACATTCAGCCATCCAGACAGGCAGGCAGATCCGACGATAGTTTCAATGTTCTATGAACTCTTCTACTTCTGGTTCTTAGTTGATGTTGCTGCTGCTTTGTCAGTACCATTTCCATTGCTATTGCAAAGGCTGTGTGGGTATGCGTTTGTTGTTCAGATGTTGCTGCAGCTACTGTATCTTGCTTCCTCATTTCGAGCTTGTGGAAAAGAAACTAATGTTGTGTAGCGTATTTACATTTTATAGCCGCCAAAAGACCGACGTAAAGACGATAAGACCTACAAGAGAGAACATTCCTTCCATTGTTCATATGTACGTATTGCGGCCTTACAAAGGTTGGTTTTACGCATAAACCATCGTACAACTTTGTGTTGCTCGCTTTTTTGACCAAAAGTCTGAGGTAGGCATGCGTCGCCTTCTTGCTTCTCTTGATCTTCTGACCGTATGCTTTCACCCAGTTGAGACCTGAATCGTCTTGGCGTCACTTAGTATCTTCTGCGCGTATGTGTCGCTTATACGTTTTGTTGCATTTTCCAAAGTTGGTTGAATAATAGTTTTTATCATGGCCCATAAAGAAATTCAACGAAACGACAAGACGACGTACAACAAATGTTGTTCTCTAGAAGAACATTATTACATTTTGCTTGATTCACTGCAAACAATTTCTTTCTTTCGTTCGTTCTTTGCTTTGCTCTGGTTCGTCTTCTTTATCATTACAATGGGACGCCTACGACTATCAGCGCCCAAATCCAGCCCCAGTCCATCCCTGACTCAGTCAGTGTTACTACGAATGTTTCTAGGCGGCAACAATTGCTTGGTCTTCGTGAAATTATAAATGTTTTTGTAATTTATATTTCAAAAGAAAGAAGGATGTGTATGTTTAACATTCTTTAAGTAGGAACATATGTTTGTATGTGTCTGTGTCTAAAAGGAGTATATTATTCATATCATTACAAAATGCTACCAACAGCGATTTGATAGAGAAAATAGAGATTAATTTGTAAAGATACATTTTGAAAAATGTCGACATTACCCAGCTGTCAAAGCTGGCTGTTGTTGGTTCTTGGAAATAGTTTGACAGTTGTTGTTTTGCTCTATGCAAAGGAAACCGCTTGCAGTGTTGGTTTGACAAAAGAAGTTATCAAGACATTTCAAGTCATTCCGGAAAGACAACAACTCGGAGGTCCTACTAAAGCACAATTTAAGAAACAAATATTGTACATTACAGCAAGTCAGCGAATGGTACTCTATATCAATCTATATATTTATATGGTAAAAAACAATAGTGATTTGCATGTTTCCTTTTTTGCACCCTACAATAGAAAGAGTTAGCTTTTGGCGGTTTTTCCCACACGCAATTGCAGACAAAAACTCGTGGAACTACAAGGCAACTGAAAATATTCCATTTAAAGAACCAATATTTGTCCGGAATGCCCGGCATTTAAGTTGCGGAAGAAACTTGGAAATCGGTTGGAACCACAAAAATACCTTTGTAAATGAAAAATTTCCGTTGCTATCACAAAATGTTTATAATCGTAATGGATGATAGGTATGATCATTGTAAAGTACACACAACAAATTTATCGGTCATACCAATAAACGCTAACTTATGTTCAACCCCGGGTAAGAGTATATAACAAGCCACAACTGGTGGTTGTGGCAATCAATAGTTTTGCAAAAAAAAATTAATAGCAACCAATTATGGGCGATGATAACTAAAATTTCATCCCAACCAAAGACGGGTTTTTTTGTTGGTTATAATGAAATTTTAGTTATTATTGCCCAGAATTGGCAAATTTTTGATGTGATTTAGACATTTTTCTAAAATTAAAATAACTCAAATTTTACTGACTTTAAGGCAATCGATTAATCCACATTTTTCTGAAAATATCTTCCATCATTTTCTACACCTTAATCGACATAGCCTTCCCTATGTGTTAGAGTATCAAAGTGTGTCTGAATATGTTTTACCTCTAACGCAAATTAAAAACTTTTAAGATAAGATTTTTTTGTTAAAATGCTACAAGTGAGTTTTATGATGAAAAAAAAACTTTTTCAGAGGTTCGGATACTCCGTCACTTCCATCGATACTTCAGTTCAAATAACAGAATATTAGAGAGCACCAACTAACTGATGGAATAATTGAGATGCATGCAATCTCAACCGTTCGGTGTGCAGACAAATTCAGTAGTGGCATCGATAGAAGTCATAGAAGCATACTAAGTCGACAATTTCAAGTGTACAATAAAGTTAACACGTTGTTTGCTTAAACAGTTTTAGGTGCACACAGAGAAATAATTAGTTGAAAATTTGGTTGAAACTTCAATGATTTGGTTACAAAAGAAGAGTTTCGGTTGTAATAACCGAATGTTTATAATCGTAATGAATATTCTGTTCGAAATATCACATGATACTACAACTGGTGGTTGTGGCAACGAATAATTTTGCAAACTCTTTTTTATAGTAACCAATTATCAGTAATGGTAACCAAAACTTTATAATAATGCTATGTTTTTAAAATAAATTAATTCCATTATTGCTGACTTTAAGCCAATCGATTAAACAATTTTGTTTCCAGTAAAAATCATACATCATCTTTTCCATTTTTTCTCGTCATGACGTTCCCTATGGGTACATTTAGTACTTAAGTTGTGTAAGCAAACAGGTTTTTGCCTCTGACTAAAATTTTAATTTTTTTCGTTGCACATAGCATTTTTAGGCCTAAAAATGTTCTTCTGAAGGTTCGGATACTCAGTATTATGCACCGGTACTACAGTTGGAATAACTGGAAATCACAGAGTACCAACTAACATTCGGTTGTCCTGCTGGAATACTCGAGGTGCGTGTAACCTCAATTATACGATGGGCAAAAATATTCGGTTGTGTGAACACTAAAATATACAGAGGTTCAATTATTTTGGATGGCTATTAGTGCAAATGATGGAAGATAACTACAGTGGGTAGAGATGACCCCTGTGTGCGGTTTTCCTACAAATAATAAAAATTGGAAAATTTTGAGTTAATATCCTTTAGCTGAACAAGTGCGATATGATCACAGACCCAAACTATGGCCAAAGTAGACAGGGAAGCTATTTTTGTCGTAAATGCAGCGAAAAAGGCCAAGGACTGCAATCAGGCTGACAAAGATTAGCTATCTTAAGCACTAAACTAGCCACTACAGTTTTAAATCGATAATGACAATAATATATTTTGATATATAAAAGAAAAGCTTCCCGTGTATAAGATATCAGTACGATTCGAAGTGTGAAGATAGATCACTAGCTAATAGCAGCGATAGTAAGAACTACATTAAGTTTAACGATAACCTTAAATTAATTACAAAGCTCAAACAAAATAAAATATGCGTTGCGAACTACAAAAATCACCGGAAGTCCATGAATTCTTCATCTTACAAAGTCAATTGCATCCAAAATTCACCCAGATATAAGAGCGTAGCAGAATCATACTT
This sequence comes from Hydrotaea diabolus, assembly GCA_963513945.1. Classification (NCBI taxonomy): domain Eukaryota; kingdom Metazoa; phylum Arthropoda; class Insecta; order Diptera; family Muscidae; genus Hydrotaea; species Hydrotaea diabolus. The sequence goes on from OY740717.1 coordinate 111,435,414, forward strand.
TCGACTTAATTACAGCAGCAGCCTGAAAACTGAAGGCTGACGCAGTGAACAGTTGGTCGACTACGAGCTAAAAAGGCACAGCAGCAAAAATGCTGCCCATACCGATATACTACGGGGCGTAGCTATAAGTGTTCAATGGAAGAGAAATCCAAAGATTCAATATCTTTTCAATAGCTCATATTTCGCTGAAAGAAACGAAAAGTGAAATTGCTGTAAAAAACTAACTATCACAAACTCAAACATCAGACTAAAGGTTCTAACAATGGAAAGCGCATATCTAGGGATAAAAAGTATGATATGGTACTTCAAGTTGCACTTGATCAAAATCCGTTGCACATGTGGTAGTTATCCATAAAAATAAATAAGTACTTAAAATTATTTCCGCCAGAAATACGACATCCTTAATGAATTACACTCCATATATGAATGTCCCAAGATCTTGGAAGTACAAACATAGCGGCTGCCCCCAAAAACGTATATGCATTAGACAAAAAATCACATTTTTTCACTATCGCTGGACCGATAGTGCCATGCTTGAGTTTTTATACTACGAATGTCTGTTTCATTAACTTTCTTCACCTTGCTAAAATCTATGTCTTTAAAAAATTTATCTGAATACGAATTTAGTTGCTATAGCTGAAATGTTATTTAAAACCTGAGAAACAGAAAGTGAATTAGGTCACTCTTTCTTTTAACGGTGCAATTGCATACGGGCTGTAGATTCGTAACACGGATGCAAGGTCTGCTACATTTTAACATAACTTTTATAAGGTCAAAGGTATTTTTTTCAATACCTTGCATGCGATTAATTCTTTAATTTAATTTAATTTGTCCTAGAGATGTGTTTATCAGTGTACCACAAATACAGGAAACTTTTGGCTAATTTAAGTGGTCTTCCATATTAGAATTGAGTTGTTACTTGCTCAATTCCTTTTTGGGCTATATTTTGTAAATAAAAACAAATCAATAAATGACCATGGAATGCGAGAACTTTGGCCACACACACAAATATTCTTATCCAAAATCCTAATAAAATTTAATAAATTAATTTCAGATTTAATGACTCATGCAAAAGTTTGCACTTTTCTTTGGCCTAGCTGCCGACAGGGAAGTTGAGGTGGAGACAAAAACAGACGTTTCCCTTGAAATGAAAGTAGTTCTGAAGGCATTGTTTATGGTTGGCCATTTTTATGATTTACCAGAAGTTTTAATTAGGCAAAAATCCATAAATTGTTTGAATGTTCTACTCAAAAACTTCCAACTATAAATAAATCCCAACAGAAGGGAAAAAAAAACTTTACCTATAAAATTCTATATTAATTGGCATCCAAACTTTATTAATATTCTCAGTTTGATAAATATGAAATAAAATATATATTTAGGTTTCATTATATGCCTTCCCCTCTCTCTCTTTCTTCACCACTCCTTATATCCTTAACCATGACGAGTAAAATGGGGAGTAGCCAGAAAAAAGCAACATGAAACAATTTAAATTGTTTTCTAGTTATACTAGTTTTTTTATTTACAGTAACTAAATAGGAAAAATTCTATAAGAAATTGCTGAGGAGTGTTCAAAATGAAAAGCAGAAGAAGAGGGGGGGAAATCAGAAACAAAACAAGAAATTGTCTTGAACTGAGTTTTCAAATAATTGCATACAAGGTAAATATTTATGAAGTTTTCTTCCTTTTCCCCTGTAACTACAAGAACATGCAACAATCGTATGATACGAGTATCACGGCCGACTGGTACGGCTATTGGGGGGGGGGGGGGGGGGGGTGGGGGGTGAACAATAACCATATGTTGCTACTGCCATTGGCTTTGGTGTGTTTGTTGCATTTAAAACAAACACCGTAGAAAAGTAATTTCAATACTTTCATCCTTTAGCTATTTATTTACATACAAATATGGAAAATATGTTGCACAACTTTATAAGTATTTATGAGTCTACGTATGTGTTTCTGCAACGGCTGCCTACCTTTACTTCTCTATATCAGCTACAAAACGTATACACCTGTCGGTGGTGAGCCCTCTTTTTTCCATCTTCTAGGGGCCAATTGTTATAAGAAAAAAAAAACAACTAAACGAAGAAAAACTACTTTCGATACTTCATGATAGAAAAAAGGCCACCTTAGACATGGTCTTGGTAGAGCATTCGATATATGCAAGAGTATGAGTGTGCATGTGGGGGTTTCCATAAATACGAGCTCACTTGTGGATGGAGTATCAAATTCAGAAGAACTCAGTTTAATGAAAGCAATACGATATTATAACATACCCACACACACTTAATAATATATCCAATGTTGGGAAGAGGTCTACGACGGTAAGGCCTCCCTTTCAAAGTGTAATATTTGCATTGAATACTTTTTTACTTACTTAGTAGGTACATTAATACTGTTACACACGTTTATGCTTTATGCTTTAAAATAAAAAGTACTGAATGTTTTTGGACCAAATATTTTTTAATATATTTATTGATGTATATTGTATCCAAAAAAAATCTTTTTATTCAAAATGTCCGCTTTTTGCCTTAAGTCGCACTGGCCAATCATCAATAGCTGCACGAACCTCGTTTATTGAAGAATTGGCCACAGCTCGAACCAAAGCAGTCTTAAGAGATCAAATGTTGGGGTATCTTTTGTGACAAACCTTGTCCTCTTAAAACGTCCACAATTTTTAATCCAATCGGTTTAAATCTGGACTAACTGAAGGCCACTCTTTAGAGGAAATGAACGCTGTCAAATTGTTTCGAAGCCAGGCCTGGGACGTTTTAGCCTTTTGGGCCGGCGCAGAATCCTGTTGGAAAGTCCATGGCTGATTTTGAAACAGGGAATTTTTAAGAGGCTTCACAACAGCTTCTAAAAGGTTTTATTGGTAAACATTGACCGATGTTTTGACTCCTTGGTTGCAGAAATGCAGGACAGTGACCCCATCGTAAGAGACACCCCACCAAACCATGACTGAAGCTGATGCTGACCAGATGCTTTCTTAGATGACCGCGCATACACTCTATCATTTTGCTTGTTAAATTTTTCCTGAACGGTAAAAATTTTTTTATCGGTGAACAAAATTTTTCTGCGCAAGTTATCAGCGTGCAATCTTATTTTTATACCCCCCACCATACAATGGAGGGTATATTAGTTTTGTCATTCTGTCTGTAACACCTTGAAATAATTATCGGAGAGCCAACAAAGTATATATATTCTTGGTCCTCGTAAAATTCTAAGACGATCTTGCCATGTTGTCGTGCTGTCCGTCTGTCCCTCTGTACGTCGTTGAAAACAAGATAGAGCCTGCATGAAATTTGGCACAAACATGTATAGTTAACCTAGCATGGTTGTTGTTGAAAATGGGCTATATAGCTCTACGGGAAGTTGTTGTTGGAGACCCTCAACCGATACTACCTCATAAAAATTAGTTTTTTATTTGGATATATCCGTCCAGTTTCTTGAGTAAATCACTGAAATTTTGCAAATAATAATCTTTATATAGGCGCAATCATCTATGTAAAAATGGTTTAGATTGGGCCACCATTTCTTGTACCTCCCATACAAACGGCCTTATGGGCCTTGAGAAATAATATGACTATAACTCACCACAAACTTGCCCTATCGAAATGAAATTTTACACATCAAGATTTCTATATACAACACACTTCAACGCTGAATTCGGTTGAGATCGGAAAAGTCCTACTGGTACCTCCCACACAAACAGATTCATGGGCATTGAGTAATAATATGACGATAACTCACCACAAGCTAGACCTATCGAAATGAAATTTTGCACATAAAGATTTCTATATAGAACGCACTTCCGCACCAACTTGTTTTAACATTTCCAGTCCTGATTTGACAACATTGCAATGAAAACTCTCCAATGGCCCGGTGTCTCCTGACCTAACTGTACCGGAATTTCTCTTATCGGGCTATTGCAAACAGAAAGTTTACAAAATAAAACGAAAAAATTTGAATTTGTGTCACCGATCGCAGAGGTCTTTCAAATTAAATTACTTTTAAAACCAATCAAATAGATTGAATTTAAAAATAGAATACATTTAAATAATCCATATGAATAAAAGTTGTAAAAGTTCCTTATTCATCAGTCACTCTGAACTTTGAAATACGTCCTAAAACAAACAGTATATTGCACAAGAGGGCCGACTATACAATAGGCTACAGGTTATAATTAAAATGGCGGGCAGTGGTTCAAATGGGTTCTGTTATTTGGGACACACTTAAAACCTCAAAAAATAGAATGTGCACAAAGGCCCAAAAAACGGACCATTTTACCATAAAAAAATAATAAATGTTCGATCTGGTCGAACTGAAAGACTTTTTTAAAAGTTGTTCTATCTCATAATTAGACCCTTAGCTTACTAGATAAGAGGGTATATATCATTTGGTATGGACATCAAGTGAAACGCATCGAGAAAAGCATTTTAGTCCCTTAATACGTCTTGACCAAATTCATTTCATGACTTTTTACGTCAATTGAGACGTGTTTAAAATGTTGCCTGTCATAATATTTTTCCAAAACTTCCTACGGGATTAATAGTGGGAAATAATGTCACATCCCTTGTGGAAACTCCCACACAAATGTACCATTTTGCCCATTTATGGTTTTCGGTTAATATCTTCAATACTACGTATTTGTACGATATCACTGAAAATCAATACTTAAGAATGGAGGTATACGGTAAACTTGGTGACTGAGAAAAGAACTTCTTGCCACACAAATAACTCTATTCCACAAAAGATTTTAACGCACATTACTTGTCACCTATTGCATGCAATTTACTTGAATTGTAAAACATTTATAACATCTTTGTACTCATATAGTCGGCACGCCTCATTCTGGTACCCCCGTGCAATTGCATTATGTCGTCCACTTTGGTCCACTTGAATGTTATTCATACGACCTAACTCACAATGAATACTTAAGAATAGAGTTTTAAGGTTAAGTGGATGACAAATAATTAACTTCCAATCCACGGCTCTTCTTGTAGCTTTCACTCAAATGAACATATTTCATAGTTGATTAGAACCCCCATAACTTGACTCCTAGAGGATGTAATTCGCTTATATTGCGAAGTTCATAATACTTTTATAATTGCTTTAAACACGTGTACGAAACGAGTGGCTGACTCGCCCCCATTCTGGTACCTCCAGTGCAAGGATCATTTCGCCCACTTTTTGTATTTGCATAATAATCATAATACTATTCATAAGGTTTTGCTGAAATTCAGTAATTAGATGGAGATGGATGAAGTAGGGTGTGGAGCACCTTCTTGTACCTTCCATACATTAGTTCTTGCCAAACATCTTTAAAAATGGCCATGAACGATACTGCTTTAAGCGATTGTGACAGGACATATGATCCCCTGATTACAGTGGAGATACTATTTTGTTATCCAACTAGCCGATAAGGCCCGACCAAGTCCGCTGCTGTTCACTTTTACAAAACCAAGCCATGCCTCTACGTGTGTGTACGTATTCGATGGCAACATGTTGTTTCGTTTTGTTCCGTGATACTGCTGTGTGTATTTATCAATGTTTATTTGGCACGTGCTGCATGCGGCGTTCCAATGTCTGTACACGAAAGAAGTTTGACTGGCTATCACTGCCAAGGAACCTTATATCAGAACAGAACTGCCTGCCCGCCTGCACTGCACGTGAGCACAAGACTACACATTCAAATAACATGACTTTAGTTTAGGAAGAACTCTCATATGCAAGTATTTACTTACATTTGTATCTGTATGTGTGTCTATGTGTATGTGTCTAGTTCACCTTCACAGTAGTTGCAAAAAACACACACACGCGTAAGGATTTTTTTGTGTATTTGTGTTAAACGAGTACCCACACAAGTGCACAAACTAAATACTACACGTGTAACTAAGCACTGGTGCAACTAAGCCTTATTGCATTTGATGGTATGTGAAAGTCATCCGACAGATAGACCAACATACAGACAGACAGACAGACTGACAGACACTCATATGTTCATAGAGTGTTACGGGAAATAACCACACTTGGAGAGCTACACTTGTTGTTTAGCCATAGTGGCCACTAAGTGGACACATGTACAAGAAGAGAAGCTGGTTGTGGCGATATAAGTAGGGCGCGCCAAGTTCAAATTTGACTTTTCAAGTTGCATGCCACGTAAATTTGTATTTTGATTATGAAAGCCATACAATAATATGGCTTACAAACAAATTTTAAACTAAAATCAGATTCGTATTGCGATTGTAAGACTCCTCAAGCTGGATATAAGACTTGATCTACTCAACGTATTCAGAAGAGACCACTGTGCATTGGAAGACTACCGACGGAAATGGTACGTGCACCCATTAATTTTGGATTGTATGCCTTTTCTTTATGACTTATTGGGCAGTATACTCCAAGTTAAGGCAGTAACTCTAGCGAATATTAACAAGAGTCTTTTTAAAGGAGATAATACGATTTAAATTTTGTCTGTTCCATTTTCCTACAAAATCACATTTACACTGCGTTGAAGCTTCAGGCTAAAAGCATTAGGAACTTCTTATTAAGAAAAACATTGGATTGTAGACCTACTACATTAACTGATAACACCAACGATTTTATCACTATCATTAACTTTGGGGATAAATCGAACTATCCGAAATGTAAAATAGAGGACTTTATAGTTTAACCAGAGAAGTGACTAAATTAAAAACCCTTTAGTTTAGAGCACACCATTTGTTTTATAAACCGTTGAATTCGTTGCCGTTTTTAAACTTGAAAGTATTGTCATACATTGCTTATTTTAAAACGTTCGGCAAACTACTTATACTTGCTTATTTCTAAACTGACTGCCCCTGTCATAGCCCTAAAACTATATGCATATTTCTGCACTCTGGCAGGGAAGCACACATACAGACAGCATGTTTTCATTAAAAGCTACATTTCCGTTTCCGTCGTTTATGCTGTTGGTATAAGGATTTTATTTCACTCTATGTGTGCGTTTTCCATGAGGGTATGAGTTAAGCTTTGAGTCTATTAGCATTTATGTAAACACATACGACTACATACATATATGGTTGATCGTGTGTGTGTGAGTCAAATTTCTTGAAGCTGATGCTCTATCTCCATTGTTGTGGAAATCCTTTTAATATATAAAGGGACCAAAGAATTCGAGGTCAGAAATACGATTTAAATGAGTTGGGGAAATCACTTAAAGGATGCTGGACCTATTAAACATTAAAGCGTGAGAAAACCAAAATTACAAGGAAGTAAACTATATATGAATATAAAAAATTATCAACAGGACACGCAGGATGCGTCTACATCCTGCGTGTTCTCTTATAATCTCCTGTTGAAAATCTTATATTTTTATGGTCACTAGAACTCTCCCAGTTATACACGATGTCCGAATAATGATGAAATTTAGTAACATTCGGCATTTAAAAAATCCGACCATGAATAGAGTTTTTCATAGGCCAAAAATTAAACATACTACAGCTAAGAGAAATGCGCAAAAGCCTTACAGTGGTAAAATCAAGAAAGAAAAAACATCTCGGTTAGATATTCCTACTAGAGAGTAGGGGATGTGTTATGGTATGTCAGTTTGCGAATTGAGATTGATTTTAGTACGGTCTAATTATGTCTTTAGATGGTAAACCGGCTCCCAATACCCTAGCAAAAAAAAATAAATCAAAAGCTCTACGTTGGCTACGTGAGCGCAAGACAGCAACAATGCAGGTAGCATTAGCTAGGAGGCTGTTGGACATGTCAGAACATCCAAGCAATGCGGCATAGAAAATTCAAAATGATCTTCAAGAAGGCAGTTGAATTCGTTGCAGGTTATATGCCACTGATCTCTTGGTCAGCAAGACAAAGACGAGATGAGACGAAAAAGAAAAGAGAAGATGAACAAATTCTTAAATAGCCAGATACGAAAGTTAGACTAAACGTCGTTCCAAAAAAGCACGGCCATAAAAGGCAACAAGAATCCATCTTCTCATGCCAAACATTGTAATATGACAGAAAAATAGCATTGAGACATATAATGCTTAAAAACTCAGTAAGAACAAACCATTACCATTTACATTACTAGATAATGACCACTCATTACTGTTTGCATTATTTTGAAATAAAAAATACGTACTGTATATTAATATATTTAATAAGGACTAATAAGTATGTTCTGTGTCTTAAGTTGTATTAAAAGGCCAATCTTTGAACACGTTTCGTTCATCGTTCTCTCTTTCATTTTAAAATTCTTTGTTAGAATTGTTTTAAATGCTCTCTGTCCATCTCTAACTTTCAGGGTAAATTATAATTAATTAAGGCGGTTAAAGAAAAAATCTACAAACAACTGTCATCTAATATAGTCAGCTGTGATTAAATGTCTAGTGCATGCGGCTACAAACCGAAGTGTTCTATGTACTAATAGACGCAGAACTGTATTTTTATTTTTTTTCTAAATCTTAAATAAGTCAAGCAAACAGACAAACCAATATTTTTTCTAACATCTCACGCTGACATGCTCTCTCTTTTAGATAATGTTTTGTGAGATAACTGTTAGCTTAAAGACTACTACTTATTTTGTATCTTTCGGTAAGCGTGCGTGAAAGTATTTCTCTCAATGCTATAATGTGTAAATTGAATTGAATCGAAATTGCATATGTGACGCGCAAAATAGAAAGGGACCTAAGGTTAAAAACCAGTTTTGTTCAGGAGAGCCATTTTAAAGATTAGGTCCCTTTCTATTTGCGCTTAGAATCGTCGACTTCACTTTCATAAAACGCGCATATCTCTGGGAGGGAACACTTTTGGGGCATGGAATCGGTTACATTCGATGCACATCTGAGCACATCAAAAAAAGAAAAAAATTAAAATTGATTTTTTACCCTTAGGTCCCTTCTCTATGCGCTGTCACATATAGAACACTTTTCATTTTATCCTACAGTTTTGGTAACATAAGAATTTCCAGCGTTACTCTACGATGTGTGAAATATGCACTCCATAAGACGTTCTCCTGTCCTCGATTTGGCCAAGTTATCATCGAGTGATAAGCTCATGCTTAACAAGACCGAAGCTAAACATACTGAACTGATTTCTACCCAGATCTGACGAAGTAATTCCTTAAGCCTGTTCTGTGGGCACGGTATGAAGGGTCGTGCGTGGTGCCTTTCTTTTTCAAGAGAATATATTTGTTATCACAATCATTAATTTGCTTAATTCGTTCTCTGATCAAATTTGCTGGTCTGTTAAGGATTGCTGCTGTTATGCATGTGAGCAAAAATTAAACACAAAGAAGAACAAAAAGTTGGAATAATTCATTTGTGTACTTTTAACATTCACCGGAATATCGGAAAGCTGCCAGAGATTTTAATTAATCTTAAACATTTGTTTCATTCATTTAATACGCCAAAAGAGAAGGAGGAGGAGGTCAATTAAATACGGGTTATACGTATCCACGCTTTAAAAGTTTTCAACTTTTTTCTGTTTTTGGTTGAGAGTTTAAAGAGTATCCTGTTTGTGTGTAGCTGTGTGCATATTTCGCTTTGGGGATTTCCGATGGAAGATAGACATTTCACAGCTTGAACATTCGAGGCGTGAAGTCGAGAGAGGGAGAGAGAGAAAGGAAGAAAGAGCGAGATAGGACATTGAGTGACACTGTGGACAAACTTGCGATAACGTTCGAAGTTTTACATCGAATTTAAATGGAATGTACAAAACAACTGGTGGCATACTTATGCGAAGTTCGTCCGAAAAGTATTAAGGCAAACGTTTAAAGTTCTGCGCTTGCATTAAACAATTAAGAACGAAAGTAGTAATCCGAATAGCTTTTGCAACGCACTCATCTGCAGCTATTGTTGTACGCAACAAACAACTTTAAGATGCTAATTTCACAATTTCTGATGTTGGAACTTTCATTTGCATTCGGTTCAAACACACACACAACAAATTTCTGTTGACTCCCCGCAATTTGAAGTGGACAAAGTTTTCTCGCTTTTGTTTTAAATCTTTAAAAATCACTTCCTTTTCCATCACTTTTGTGCATAATATTAAATGATTTTTTGTTCTTTCTCTCTTTGCCAAAAAAAACAAAAAACTTTTGGTCTGTACTAAACAGCAACAACTTTTGACCGGTGCAGCGTCATTTCAGGCCAGGCGAGCTCAGTTCAAAGTGCATTTAGAAAAAAATAGAACAAATTTAGTATGCATTTAATTATTTGGCATTTGGGTCAGAGGACACAAGTTTCGAAATGAAATTCTTCGAGCGAAAGTCAGGAGGATATGGTGAGCAGAAGTGAAAGGCAAGCGGAGGAGTACCGGAAATATGGCCATCTTGAAATGTTGATGGAAATGTCAAGAAGCGAGGTAGAGCCTGGCTAAACAGCACAGCGTTAGTCCAAAACACTTGAGCAAGCTTTCAAGTTGTGCGAAAACTTTCAAGATCGGCTGCCACTGGCTGACTGTAACAAAGTTTAAACAGTTTTGGCACAGTTTGCATACGAGTCTTCTCAACGAGTTGATAATTAAGTCTCTTACACAATTGTTGGTTCTGTAATTCGATATTAATCGTCAAAACCAAAAAAAATGGCAAGTACATATTTCTGATTGTCTGCAAACAGTAGACTAAAGAGGACATTTGTTGCTTTAATGCGGCTCTATTGTTTGTGTTTTTCCTTTTTTGTTTTCTCCACCAGCCGTGATTGAACTATGCAAACAACCATAAAACTTTGTGCAAACAACATCGTTCCGCAGTTTTTATGTGTTGTTTTCAATTTCATTTGAACATACATCAATTGCCTGGGAAATCGACGAGGTATTGCAGCGTGAGAGTATGAGTGTGCTGAGTTATGCCTTTTGATTAACTCTAAGTGACTGCATCCATCATAATGCAAAAACAAGAAGAACACCAGAGAAGCTGTGCAGTGTGGCACAACCAGCGGTACGAGAGGCGACGGAGTCTCCTACATTTTGGCGAAAACCAATTAAGGTATCCAATTACAGAAACAACCTTTGCAACAACATTACCATTTGGCAGACTAAGAGCGTAATTTGTTGAACATTCTTCTCAAAAATGTACAATCGGGAATATGCTGGCTGTCACTTCATACTCATTTCACCTTTCACATTCACTTCACCTAAGCAAATTAAAGGTATGCTAGTATTCACGTGAACCATTACCATATGAACCCGTGTTGCCATGGGTTTTATTCGAGAATATATTGCAATACATATATTAGCCATTTCTCTCTTAAGATTTGATAAAATATTTAAGTTTTTATGAAATATCAGACAGAATTTCGGAATTAAATTACAAATGTTCATTCAAATATATCAAAACTGAATCGATTCATGAAATTCTGGCAACATCTTACGATGAAGTGAAACATCAAAGTACACACAGAAATTAAGAAAATGTGAAGCATTTTTCACAATTAAAATAATTTTGGCATTTAATTCTGATTGGGAACATGAAAACACATAAAAAAGGGTTGTACATGATTAATTTGGCATTTGTGTCTTTTATTTGTCTTCTTAATAGATTACAGATGGATTTTTTAAAGGAACTTGACCACTCACACTGCTCTCACCATGATTTTGAAGGTGAATAAATTTTACTCCAAAATTAGGATAAATAGAAATCTAGCGGAACTATAAGGTTAAAATTTTCACTTCAACGTTTAAAGTGAAAACCAGTTCATACCTGAATATATTGTAAACTACTGAATGCCACAAATAAAAAAATCAGCAGGGACATTTGTAGAAAGAAATGTTGTAGTAGCTTTAAATATTAGTAATATTTCTATAAGCACCCAGTAAAAATTCTAATTATCAAAGAGCACTGCAATTAATCCAAACTAGGTACACACCACTTACAATTCGCCAACCCTTTGTATTACTTTTAAACGGCAATGCCATTGGAGGTAAGTAGATTGTTTGTGTATCATGTTGTAAACAAATTCAACATTACTACAGGGAGATTTGAACTAGCTAGATTCTTGTTACAAGCAGCTCACACTAGGTCACAGCAGTTCATTACTATTTCAAGCTTTTTCTCCAAACAAAAGAGGTAAAAACATATTTTGAAAAAAAGGTGCAGAAGGTGTTTAATTCAAAGAAATATTGTGTACGAGAACTAAAGAAGGAATAAAAAACTATGGGTAACTTCTTAGTAATCTCATTATAAGTAATTCATTACTTTTTGCATAGAACTCATGCTGAGGGTGATGAGGTGGCATTACGTGGTAATGCAAATGGTAATAACTTTTGCGTTCAAAACTTTCTTTGGGCTCCTTTTCTGCATACGTCTTAAATTGGTTTTTAAACTTCTGCGAAACTACCGTGGGCGATACTTAAATACCTAAACTTATAACAAAAATTTCTAAAAAATACGTAACCAGGAGCTACAAATTGTTAAGGATTGGTTAATACTTACCCAGTAGGAGCTCCTTGAAAAGGCGAAGTTGACAAAGCCTTCTAATAAATAACGTTTTGGGGAAACTGAAACATATTCTAGAAGGCTTTCCGTTAGGATGGACTGTAGTAGAACATCTACGTCCCCAATATACCATTAAGGAACACTAGTAAACTTCTCTCCGAACATTGAGCTGTGCAAGATATAATTCTCCGAATCTATAGACGGGACCAACTGTTTACAATAAAGCTTTCATGGCATAGAGACTATTCTCGTTTTCGGCACTCGCATTCAGAGAAGTTTAGCTATACAGAGAAGTATCATTAAAAAGCTCTGGTGTTATCGTCCGGAGTATTTAGGCAAAAGTTCAATTCAGCGCGTAGAAAACCACCTATAGTTTTGGAACTTTTGCCTTCATACATTGTCAGAGCTTTTAAGTGACACTTCACTGTCGTCATATGCGAGGTATTAAACGCGATGCTAGATGATATTACGAGTATATGTTCCCAATAGGTCTCCGATCAGTATTTCGTGGTGTTGAAGGAGAGTATAAAAAGTAACGATCATTTCTTGGGAGTCCTTCTTTCAAAGATATGCTGTTTGTGACTTCAACTAGGTTAGTTCGAATCTCAGAGATTCCTTAAATTGATTACTACTCTCAAACTTCTGCGCAAAAGGTTGTCCCATCCTGCACAATAACCCCTCACTTGGTCCGCCAACTCTATCCGAACTACATAAACAATGTTGTTGTTGATCAATTCTTTTGAGTAGGCAAAAAGGGAGGACATGCCAATGTGCATTTGAGGGACATCAGAGTTCAAACCACGCAAAAAAATATAGGAAAAAGTAAAATTCAAAACTCAACCAAATGTTGTGGGTGTTCTATTTACCTTACTGACTACAGAATAGCAGGCCACTACATACATACGAGTATATACCGCATCATATTTGCATATATTCCTATGTTCAGAGTTAGTCTGTAGGTATGAGTGAAAGTTTTTTTAAGGGGTCGAGGGAAAAAATGTTTGCATACACACAAACATATTTGATGTAACTATGCCACACATATACACAGGAAGCTGGCCTACACACAAACACAGGGACAGGCAAGCTAGTCCCGATGTACGGTCCGAGGGAGTAAAAACTGTGTAACTATTTTTGTTTTAAAAAGTTTTGCTTTTCAACAGAAATTTGTTGCATATGTGGGTTATAATGCGAGTACGGCGTTTGGTTTTGTCTGCCTGTCCGTGAGTCCGTCTGTCTGTCCATTGAGTGGATGTAAAGTGCAACATAAATCCGTCTGCTTGTGTAATGGATTTCGGTGTACTACTTTCCTCAATATTTAACGCACGCTTCCAATTTAAGCTTATTTTCTCTGCAATCCATTTTCTTCTTCTCTCGACTGCTGTTACTTCCACTTAGCACTAAAGACACGAAATGTATTTTAATTTTGGTTGTACTCAATTAAGGGGCATTGTAGTTTTTCCTCCGAATTAAAAGAGATATTAAATGCTCGTAATCGCAAAATCTTTAATCTACTGTTCCCATCCCCCGAAATCCCTCGAGGGCCACTGCCATTGTATGGCCATTTATGTAAATACCACGTAATATGTTATGGCCAAATTGTATTGGCCAATGTTGCCATTGGTTTCTGTTCAAAAATACAACGAACTGGTATTGCACAAATAAAATGATAGATTTTTAGATGGAATAAAGCCGTAAAAATGCATTTAAATTAACACCAGTCGAATTCGTTGGTATACTTTTTTTTTTGTTTTTGGTTAACATCCTAGTGATTTGGTAGTTGTTGCCAGTGGCATGTTGGTGTTTCGTGGAAAATTTTGTTTGGCTGAAAATGTAGTCCCAATCATAGGCTGGTTAAGCTGGAATATTGAGAGATTTTCGCGTACATCTATAAATAAGTTGTTAATATACAATACCGACAATTGCGAAATACAAATAACCCATGAAGAGCCCTGTGGGTTGCATTACCAACTAGCCTTAAGGGGAGATTGTGTTAAAAATTGAAACACAAACATTTTAATATTGAGCCAATTTTTCATTCCAAATTAAATCTTCCCAAAATACAACAAGAATCTGATTTCAGTATGCTCTTCTGAACATCCAGTAGAGCTTAACTCATGTCCAACTTAAGCTTTCTTTTCTAGCTTTTTGGTTTTTATACCATCCACCGAATGGTGTACGGTATATTAAATTTGTCACTAGCTTTGCTACACCAAGAAATATTGATCGTAGACCCTAAAAAGTGACGCGATTGCCATCAACCGAATCAACCTTGGATTCTGAAATTGTGTATGGTGCTGGCATATTGCCATAAGCTGTTTTGGATTGTAAATGGGAGGGGGAAAAGAGTCACCTTTCGATCGATAAGACGTATGTATAAATCCTTGAGTATCTGTATAACAAATCATTATGTGTTCTAGACAGACAACTATTAGAATGTAGACTGTTTGATGGTAAGGACTTAATTCCTTAAAAAATCGGGCATAGTTGCTGGACGTTGATGAGGCACAACGATGGACATTTAAGCATATATTGCTACTAATCCAAAATTAGAGAAATTTTAAAGTTTGGCGGTAAATAAGGGTTGGACAAATGGGCCGAACGGACGGTGGTGGGTAAATAGGGTTCGACTAGGCCGAACCTAAGGACGTTGCTATTTGTTTCATTTAACTTCGATGTGTTGTTTTAATGAAATTGAATTGTTGTTAAGTTGAATGTGTATTTTTTCTTGTGATATTTTTTATTATTTTAAATGTTTTGTTTAGTTAAATAAGTTGCTATTTTTTTAAATACCTTTTTTGTGCCACTTTTTAAAATTTCTCAACAATAACCCTTCTGCGGAAGGAGAAGAGTTCAAAAAGACCATGTCTGGAAATATATTCGCTGCGGGCCAAACAAAAGAGCAGAGGCCAGAAAAGGAGAGTGCTTGAAGTGAAAAGGAAGTCCTTGACCTATCTCAAATATGATCCACAAGAAAGTTGCAAGATTCAAAAGATAAGGGCCAACTGACAAAGCAAGCACACCGTGAATAGTAACACCCGAGGTAGATCCCGTAGGAGAAGATACGGACATCACTGGTGTACTTAAAAGGCACAAAAATACGCTCATACCGATCGATCACTATCCGATTCGAATTAGCCATGTCAGATACTAAATATTTAGAAAACAAGCTGGCAGCGTATTTTTTATTTGCCTGGTCTGAAAAATGAGAATTTGTCGTTTGGTAGTCGAAATAATGCTCTTACCCGAAGGACTGGAGCTCCAGCGATAAATTGAAAACTTAAAAAAAGCAGTTAAATAAAATCTCTCTTTAATTGTACAAAAAATCGTCCAACATCCACAAAGTATTATGCAACAACATACCCCTTCAATGAAGGGGTATGTCGAGCTAAAAGAAAAAAGTCCATACCGCGAAGCAGGAGTTGCTGCCGATTTCGGTTGTGTAATTCCGCGGCTTCATAGGCATGTTTTTGTTTCCCCAGCCTACATTTTTGCAACATAACCAAATATCAAATGCTGTAGAATGCAATCGATTGAATTACAGCATGAATAACTAAAAACAAAAACTTTCGTTCATGTGAAAAATAAAACCGGGACCAAACCTCACTCAATCACACACATTAATTAAAAGGGAAATACGATGACGATGATGCTGATGATGGAACTAAAACAAACAAAAACGCAGAGAATCAAAACGCACACAAATCAAAGATACTCGAATACACAACGGATGAGAATATAAAACCAATTTTAATTAAAACTATATTCGAAAAACTTTAAATATAGCATGCGAATTTTCCCCATTTGGATTTTTGCATGTTTTTTTTTTTGTATTTGTTGCGCAACAGTTTAAAGGGTTTATCAAGCCAATACAAAAACGCGGAAAATTTGCATTCACATTCAAATACACATATACAGGCAGTCAGCTAAACATCATCCTCGTCATCAGCCCGGTTGCACAGCTTCAGCATTTATTTTCGGTGGGCAAAATGGAGCAAGCGCTTGCAGATACATTTTATTTTTCAAAAAAAAAAAATGTGTGCGAATATTGGCCGGTGATTGTGAAAGTGTTCTAAGTCACATGCAATATGGTGAGAAATACACACATATTTATTATATCTTATGTAGAATGTGGTACTAAAAAATATTCTACTAAAAATATATTCGCACATTGTGTAATAAAGAAATTTAAATTATCTATACAAAAATATTTTCGTTATTCGCCTAGGCAATCAAAATGTTAACTTTAAAAATGGTAAGTTTTACAACAAATTGTAATATGGATTATAAATTTTAATAATTTATATGGATCACAGATCGAGTGAGAGAATTTGTTTGAACTGGAACCAAAGAATGGCAAAAATGCTTTGGACAAGTTCGTGATGAACATCGCATTCAAACTACAAAACCATCAGCAGATTTTGTTGTTGTCCAATAGGGTTAGCGAAGAAAGTGCCACTAGGTAGATGCGTTTCATCGTTGGTGAGAGACGACTAGTCAAAGACCTTCTTGTTATTATTAAACCGACTCGTCTTTCGGTTCTATACTAGTCATTGCATTGATTTTTCATATGGGTACCGTCGAATTTAAATGTTCACCTGATTATTGAACAAAATTTTTATTTGTTTATTTAACAAGTTTTAGGTGCCATTCTTATACTTTCTGGGAAGTTTTCTAGCCCTAATTAGTGAATGACGCTAAAGAGGAAGAATCAGAAAAACATCTAATGTATGGCGCAAAGTCTAGAGAAACGACTACTCATCTACATTAGGGCTGCTCCTTGACAACTTCAAACCGGTCGCTAGAGTGCCGCTGACTTCTTTATAGCGATTTTTTGATTGTAAGAAAAAGATCCAAAGCTCGCACACTCTTCTCAGTTTATTTTTCTTCAGTTTTACAATATCACGTATTTACTTCTGAAAAGGGTGCATTAAGCTCACTCCCTTTCTCCTTCTGAAGCGTGAATCAAAGAGCGAAAATCTTACCATAATTGAACTTGAGTTACATTAGTGCCAGTCACCCACACTACCTAGGCAGAGTACAGCACTGGTGATGACATCGCTCATGGCACAGTTAGACTCTACGTGACGTTATCCTTCGGCTTCGCTGTATACTACCAAAGCCTGGTGTAAGCCTTTTCAGATTGACGAAAACTAGCAGTTTTCCAGATCCTATACAAAATCGACAAACAGTTGGAAACTCTAATTTGGCTAGTTTTCTTAGTCTAAAAAGACCTTATGGTACTGTTGTTGACAGTTTTGATGCGTCGTCTAGGACGTACTAGGTTAGTAATACAGTGCTTTGAATAAATGGACGAAGGAATGGGACAAGTAACGATTCACGATAAAAAATCTTATTGCATATTAAGTATTTTGGCCTTTTTTGCCACTTTTTCAAAAGTTCGACCAAAAAATAAATAAAACAGGCAATATTCATTATTTTAGATACATAAAGTATAAACTTTTGTTTTGGACTTTAAGGAAGTCTACTCCTTTGTCGACAACAATTCGGGGTATCCGAATTTTATTGGAAAACGCTTGCTGATTTAAAAAAGGCTGCTCATGGCATATAATTCGAATTAATGAAATACCGAAAACAACCGTTAATAAGGAGGATACCTACTGAAACAGGGTATACCAAAAAAGGCTACACACAAAGGGTAGTTCTCAGTAATTCAAATGAGACTCAAGTATAAGTTATTTGATTTGCAGCCGAAGTAATCGTTACCAAAGACTGCTGAAGAAAAACCTTGGCGGGTTTAGAAACAGCTGTACAGTTTGCCTGGCGACCTAGTCGATACATTTTACCAATTTTTAAGGTTGATTCTGAAAAAGAAACAACTAAGGTCTAGAAACCAAATAAAAAACTGTTCAAGTCATAATAATAATAATGATAAAAGACCAAATAAATGTAAACAAAAAACAGAAAGTAGTGTAGTTTTTTTTATGTCGCTGGAGACTTCGGTTGTTTATGTTTGCAAACTTTTTGTGGTTTCCTTGTTGGGTCACGCTCCCAGATCCGATAAAATAATGGTTGAACTTTTAAAAGTTAAAATATTGTAGCTAATCTACTGATCTATATTTAAAACTTATGTAGAAAGTCTTTAAATTTTTTAGAACTCCGACTATACGACAACCCTAATACTCACACTTGCTAAATAGTATTTGAATCAAAAATTGTAAAGTGGATGTCACCCTATACTTCTTACAAAGCTATTTATCTTTAATTGCCTACGTGTTATTTCGCACCATCAATTTGAAAAGTGACTCCTTCATTAAGATTCAAACTGGCAAAGTTATTCTCCTCGGGCATATTGACACGACTAACAAAACCAATGATAGCATGAAAGAAGTCAGTTTGAAATTGCAAGGTACCCTCGGTTACCCACTGTAATTACCCTTCTCTTAAACCGAATTCTGCGACATTTGCTGTCGCAATACAAACCTCATGAATGGTAGTTATTTTCTTGTTTGTTTTGCTTTAATATTTTGATTTAGGAAAAAAAACTCATTAGATCCTTTTGCATTGCAGCCAACGTAATGCCATAATAGATTCGACAATAGTCGTTTCATCATTGCACTGGTTACAGTGTCGAAATTCTTGCTGTATTGTTTCAATCGTTAGCCGAATTGCCATTTGGACGAAAGGACATTTCGCAGAGCATCAAAAACCATCCTGGTCCTGCGACCACGTTATCCACTTTCTGTTCACATCATTATTAGCAATGCAAATTTGCAATAATGTTGTAATAATATTCACAAAGCGCAAAAAGAGCATTTAATTAACTTGTTATGACATTTGCAATTGACATGTTTGCGCGATATCTATTAAACGAGAGAGAGGGAGAGAGAGAGAAAGTGAAGGAGAATATTGTACATGCCTACAATACTCACACACGCCTCATGCACATTGGCCCTTAAATTGAATGACAAATCTTTAATAACCACAATTTTGAATGGATTTTGACAGTTTATGTCAGTTCGCACACACACGCCCACACAAAGTGTCACACACACACACACTTTCACACTCACTGGTATAAATTTGTCATAAATTCAACATTCCATTTTTTGTATCCTGTACCTATTGTTGCCACATTTCGGAATATTCAATTGCATGTAATGACATTAGATCTACGATGGGGTCGCGACGGGGTAAACGGGTAAGGTTTTAAAAATAAATAAATATTTTTCTAATATTATGACGGCAGCCATTGTTGGAATTTCCAATTGGTTACCGGCAACGATCGCTGTGGATATGTTTCGCTGTCTCACTGTATTATGTTGGAACAATGTTAGCATAATTGGTTCTGCTATCAGGTATATGGTTGCCCGACGGAGCAGCATGGGTGCACGGCGAGTATGCGGGGTGTTTGTCTCTGTGCCCTGCCGTAATTGAAAATGAATTGAAATTGGTATTCCACAAAATTGAAAAGCACTCAAATCTAAAGTGAATTTACAGAAAATATGTTGACAATTTATGTGATAATAATAGCGATTTGAAATGACAATATTTAAAGAGGCCACAACAAAAGTTGGAATTTACAATTTGGTGCTCTTAGCATGACAAGTGGCGGATGTGCATACCCTGAGAAAAGGTGTACGTTTACACAACATTAGCTCTATTAACTCCTCATGTTCCACTTTATTTTGGACAAACTCATGGGGTGGAGTTGACAGATAGAGTATAAACACCAACCACAGGATGGAACGCAGTAATTTGCTTATTTGCGAATGAAACAAAAAAATTATGAACCTTAGAAAAATTTATTTTATATTTTAATTATATTAAACAGTAAGAGAATTTTTTAAATTACATGGTTTTAAATACTGGCAAATGTCGAGCTTCGCTATTCACACACTGCTGCATACGTGATTGCTTCCAAGCAGATCGTTTCGGATATTGCAGTACTGCTGCTCTAACTCTCCATATGCTTTAAGGTGTTGTAATCCATCTCTCAGGTCCCTTTCGAACACATTACACATTTTCTGCTGTTTTCAATGAAGTAACCCAATTTACAATTGATTGCCGTCCAGAAAACGTCCGCGTAGGGGAACAGCGAGTCGTAAACGAAAAGCACGCTGCACTGCAATGATCGAGTGTGCATTTGCAAAATACGCTTCAACACAAAATGACCTATCCTCACGTGTCCAATGCATGATGACAACGGAAAGGCAGACGACTACAAATCTTCCATCAGCCCCTATAAGCCACGCATACTCTCTTCGACCAACAGCTAAAAAGCTAATTACCGCGTTCCACCCTGTAGTTGACTTATTGATGACTTTGTGATTTTTATAACTTAATTTATCGTCTGTATGCCAATAATCACTTTTAAATGTTAATGTCATTTTTTGATCTTTCGAAGAAACTGAGGAACTCTTTTGAATACAATTTAAATTTATTGCACGACTTCACGAAAAAAAATTCTTTAGCAGCATTTTTGGTCCCCTAACGCACAATTAATTTTCGTGTAAATCCATTATCAATCGTAAGCAGCTACCGGTAAATCGTCTTAGAATTTTAGAACGGCCAAATGCTTTATAAGGTTTCCGCTCAATATTTTGAGGTATTTTACGCGCAATGAAAAATCTTGTAAACCCGTGATCCTATAGCGGAGAGTAAAAACGATCTGCCACATATTTTAACCCCCTTCTTAAAAAAACGTTTGCTATGTGAACTGTTTCTTATTTTTATGCCATGACGTTTTTAGTTATAAGAAATTTTTGAACGAAAACCATTTAGTGGTTTCTATATTGACCACTCTAAGAAGGACATTTGCTATTAGATTTGCTTTAGTTGCAAATATTCCCTTATCGTAGACTACCAGCTATTCCCTGCCATTCCCCTTAAACATTCGACCATTCTCCCTACCATTCCCATGAGTGAATATCAATTCATTTGTTTCAATTATGGAAAATGTTGTGCCACACATTCTCTCTTGACATTAATGTGATGTTAGCAAACCTCTTGGATTTCCCTACATCAACACATTGTCTCTGGCCCATATAAATGGTGCCATTACCTTCAAGCCTACCACCTTGAAGCTGAACACAAAATGGTTCCCGGTCTCCGTCGCCGTCTCCATGTCAACAGTACCGAGACCGAAGTGAAAACTATGAATTCATTAGACCATGTCGGATGAAAATACAAATCAACAGATTCCAACATAGTTTGTGAAGCATAAAAAAGAAACAAAAACATGTTGTAAATGTCAGGGTACCAAAACAATGACACAGAAGATCTGACTGACACCACCATAAAAGTCATTTCTTTGATTGAAGTTAAGCACGATGCGAGTTCGACTTGCTGGGCAAAGGTTGTGGCGTTGTGTGGCAACATCCAAAGTCAGCTAGCCAGCCTAGTAACTTCCGGTTAAAAGTAACTGAAAATTCCAATATACATAATAAGTATATCTTTTCCCTTTCCTTCTCTCCCTCTACAAGGAAGCAGGACCTTTTAGCACTTTAAGTACCGAACTAATACCAAAACTGAATAGACTTTGGTCGAAATGCTCTTTTTGTGGCTTCTTTAATGCCTCATCATACATAGCTGCCTTTCACACGATGTTAATGACGACCATGGCGATAATGATGATGTGGATGATGACGATGCTGTTGATGCCAACATGTTTAAGATGTTATCTAGCAGTGTAAATATGTGTACGTACGGATACGGTATAAAGAGAGAGGGAGAGGTAAAGTGGGTAACAAATGTTCATGTTTGCACCAAGTGTTAATAAGAGGGGAAAAATCAACAACAGAAATCCTGAAGTTTTTGTAGGCTCCACCAAGGAAGGGATGGAGTGTGTCTGTTAATATTGGCATTCTCTTTGTTACACATTCAAGTACTGGCCTAGATTCTCTGCCACCGCTATACTAATTAAATATACCAACTCCATATCGATCACCACTGAGCTAAAGCTATGTTAACTCAACTTTTGTGTAACAAACTATGGGAATTTTGCCTTTGAGAATTTTGTAGTTATGGCGATCAAAAAAAAATAGTTGACTATCCTCTTTTAAAACCCCCTTTTTAAGGCCTGAGCTTTCAAAATGTGATACCCTCCTTGTCGGGAGATTACAGTAGTATATAAGCTAACTTTACGAAAACCAGGAAGGGTATAGCAGCATTTTCACTTGTAGTCCCGCCATTCTCCTTAAACGGAAAGTTATTTTTATTTTTTACGTTTTTCCTTCGTTTTCGTAACTTTCTCTTAAAGGCATTTTGACTACTATTCTGTTTGTTTTTTTGAGATGTTTTCTTTACTGGTAGGTAAACGTAAATGTAAAAAATGTAATTTTTATGTTTGGCTAAGTCTAAGGTTAGATCAAGAAAGAAATATTTCCTTCCCCCCTATACAAACAAACATGTGGATGTATGTATCCTTGTGTAGCTGTGTGCGTGTACTAGTATGCGTATGTCTATGTTTGTACAACGTCGCTCTGATCAGTTAACATTATCATCAACATCAGCCTCATCATCATCATTGGCAGCATCATCAGCAGCATCTTCCATTTAATACATACGTACATATGCCTGTTTGTGTGTGCGTAAATGTGTCTGTGAACGCCAGTGTATGTGTACGTATTCATCCGTTTGTTTTTACAAGGAAATACTGTAAAAAGCCGGAATTACTTAGAAAACTTCTAGTGAAACTGTAAAAAAATAAAGGGAAACAACAACAGCACCGGCATCAACACATACATGACTTTTATGCTCTAATATCTGTTTATATATGTATGTGTGTGTGTAACTTGGACTCGCTTTTAGTCTGACTTTTGCCATATTTTTATGTTGGGTCATAGATAAACCTTGCAGAACACAGCTGTCAAGTACAATAAGAAAAATCTCTTGAAGGAATGACAAATGTTGAAATCTCATATTGTCCAAGACGAAATCTACTAGATTCAGTAAGGATCAATTGGTTGGTGGCCATTTTGGCATAGCGGCCGGATGATCGAGTCGGTGGCCATAATTGCATCTATTGCGATAAACTTTCAAAGATGCAAACCAAAGCATTATGAAACAGATGAATTTTAACTTAGAAAGAACAGAGGAGGATGGAAACATTTTCAGGAAGTTTACGATTCAATTCGTACTAACAAAAAAGCTCACTTGAGAATTCAACGGCGCGCTAACAAGCTATTTGAGGTCTCAATGGAACTTGCTCTCAATATAAAGTAGACGAGTTGTCGTTTCTGAAGACTGGCAGTGTTGCGTAAGCATTAATCTATTAATGGTGATTTGTCAGAGTATCCGGAATGATGGTTAGTTCGACAGCTAACCCTTTCGTCAGCACCCGTCAAAGACGGGGGTAACTATTGCAGAAATTCTTACGGCAATAAAGAGTATGAATTAGTGAAGCATCTGTTATGCCACTGTTTAAATCTGCAGAAACAAACGCTAAGCCTCAGAATCCAATAAACAGACAGTATTTGAAAAAAATATGTCACATCTAAGTGGTTTTCAAAAATAATTGGTCTACCAAGACGACTCCAAGAGTATATACTTATAATGTGCAAACGAATTTTTTGCGGGTCTAAACGGCCTCTGCTTAATTACATATATTTCTTAACGTCCCACTAAGAAACAAAAGAGAGCCATGAACTGTAGAAGGATTTTGAGAGCTTGGGCATTTAGTAAATTAGTATGCAATAAGCCTGATCTGTGAGTTTAAATCTTTTGTCTGGATGCCAATAGTTCTTCAATCAAAACTCTGGTGTTATGAATTTTAAAAGAGAAAAAGCGAAGTTCACGATGAACATCTTCATTAAATAAAACCTTGAATGTGATATTTTTTTTTTGTTTTCCCAACACTCAGGCGATGTCCTTTATAAACGCTGTGCATTCAAGTGGTAACGCGAGGATTACTGCATCAAGTAGGGGGAGACAAGAGGCTGTAATGCTTATGAAGATTTATTTTGAATCCATTTATATCGTAAGTGACCTGCAATACCTTTACTGGGGGTCTGTTCCACATGCGGACAAAGATCTAAGGAAATTACATACTCGGAATCGTCAATCAAAAATTAATGAAAAAACGTATCGAAAAGTGAGTGTTAGAAGCGAAACTTTTGAAGAACACTCATGCCATGCCGTTGAAGCAACCTTAAAATACTGACCTTGAACTTTAATTCCACTGATGCTTATGTGAAGCCTGGCGCTTCTACGAGTACTGTGAACAAGAAAACTTTAGATCTACTGACCGGATATGAAGGATGCACTCTCATTTTAGAAGAATATGGGTAACTTGTATATTAAGGATATTTGAGGGAGTGCCCCTCTTTCTGGTAACGCTTTTCCAGGCCCCAAATAATATAAATGTTTTTCGAACATCTAAAAGATGTTTTTGTTCCAGGGATAATTATTCTCAATTTGCATGTTCAGAACATCAAACGATGCCAATTCGCAATACTGGCGAACATAAAACTAGTGCGTTTGTCAAAACTGCGACATCCAAGCGTACAACGGAAAATATAATTTATACCTTATATCCTTCCTTGGCATAGACAAATAGTCCGTCATCTGCTTGTGACTGCTTATATACCAACACAACATCGCAAAAACGCTTAATAAAAATCGCAAACCCCTTTCTAAGGCTACCGGGAGATCCAAACAATGAGTGTTTCTCATAGTACGTTCCCAAGTTTGGAAGGTATGGTCTACGGTCAAACAAATATGGCAGATAGATCCCGCTTCTCTAGGAAAATGTTTAGATGGAGTTTGTCTTCAGACTCCGAAGACATTTGGAAAAATTAGGAGGAGATATGAGAAAAATTAGAGACCTGCGGTACTCCTGCATTTATGGTATACTTATACTTGTGAGATGAGACCCTTTCTATAAAAACACGTACAACGGCCACTATTGCCTTCATGGATAAACACTTCTTGAGGATTTCCGTTACATTTTCCTACCGCGTTCCACGAGAGCTTCTAGTACATGTTGTCTGTTTTGTGCGAGCGTTTTGAATGTATGTAACGGCATTTCATGTGCCGCATTTGATGCCTGTAAGATGTCGTTTTTAGATCTTTATGTTATGTATGGTTAAGCTTTTAGAATCCTTAATATTGCTACGAAAATAGATGCTCACCCAACCACCCTCACTCTGCTATTCATTCACACACACGCACACACAGACAAGAGACACCGCAATGCTGTTCAGGCTGTTGATTATGTACGATGACGTGTAGGTAGAGGTAGAGACTATCATTGACTCTGTCTATGTATGCGTGTGTGCGCCATTGCGTTTATGTTTGTTTTCATTATAATGCTTAATTTATATACATAGTGATTTCAAAAAGGAGATTGTGACATTTCATTGTAAATGTATATGTTTGTACGAATGTACATATGTAAGTGTGTGTGTGAGTGTTTACGTGTATGAGCAGGAATGTTCATCAACATTCCTTTTCGCATTTCTTTAAGTTTTCTTGGGTTTCTCTTCCTATTATTCTTCTGCCGTTTTGCTGGCGAAAACTAAAACTAATAACACACACGCACGTGGAGACACACAGACTCGCATTATGCTTGGGTACACAGGCGGATACGGATGTGAACGAGTGTGTATGCATGTGTGTGATTACATTTATGTCTTGTTGTTTTCCTTTGGGTTTTCCTAAGGAAAATTCACCACAAACACACATGCTCACACAGGCACACACAATCATAGAATATTGTGTACCGCACAAGGTCGTTTGCATCAATTGTGTTTTGCCAGAAATTATAACCAAGAAATTTGAGGAAATTGTGATTTCTCTTCATCGCTTCTACTCGGGTTTTCTTCCACTTCTATGCGTGTGTCTGTGTGTTAGGTGGTTATCTTTGGTGAATTTTAATATGAAATGTCATTTAAGCGTAAAAGTCAAGTGTGAACGTGGTGTGGGTTTCGGCAACAGAAAAAATCCTTAGCTTGAGGATTGTGCAAAATACAAAACGCATATAAAAAAGTCTGCCACCAACTCTTTAGGTCGAAAAAATTTTAAAAATTCCCTTTGAGTGTAAAGCACAGCGACAAATTAAAGTCTAGAGCATCTTTAAGTATTTCGGGATTTAGACCCTCTAAACAGGCCGCGATTTGTTGGGAAAGGCTTTTTGTTGTACGTTTTTAAGCGGAACGATTTATTTTGCGTTGCTGCGAATTTTTTTTTGAACGGCAGAAGGTAAAATAACCCAGCTTAATTGTCGGCAATTTGCCATATATAATTTTAGTCAGCATTTACAAAGTAGAATCCCTTGTTTCGCCATCTCTGGAATGACAAATTTGCATTCGAATTTGTTTCGGGAGAAGAATATTTTTGGATTGTTCTAATAATTGAAGGAACATGTGTCAGGTATTACTAATAATGTAAAGAGGAGCTGGCTTTTACTATCAGCATGAGCAAGAGCTCTTATGAAATAAAAAGACAGGTATCGCAGTGATAGCCGAACTCAGATGGCTTGGATTGAAAACGGGCAAAGTCCATTTAGTTCCCACTTAAGCAGCCACTATAAGTATGTGAGATAGCTGATTTGTGCATGGAAAGCTAACGACAATACGGGCGCTGCATGCAAAAGAATACTTTCGCTATACATTTACCAGTATTATGAACAAAATCAACGATATGAAGTCGGTATTCATCAACATTTTAATTTTACGCTTCATTTTTCATTTTCAATAGGCTCGATGACAAAAAAAATCTAAGCAGCAAAGAAGAAAAAGTCTTTACGGTAGAAGGTTTCTGAGAGAAGCTTTGTCAGCGCCGAAATCGCTTAAATCCGTACCACCACCCAGGTATGCGAAGCCAGATTGCGATGGAAGAAACAGGGCAAAGAGGACACGAACATCTTTGATATTACAAACTGGTTGGCATGATGTTTCTACACATTTCACTTTCACATTATAATTTATTCAGAAAGTTTTGTTATTTAAGCGTGGCTTGGAGAAGTATTTTAAAATCCAAAGTGCTTTTCAAATCTTTGTAAAGAAAACAAACCACAAAAATTATCCAAAAATACATCTGGCGACTCTAACACAAAGGTCCATAGTTTTTGAATAGAAGATAACCTTCGATTTGAGTTTAAACTAACTTTGTATGTAAAGTTTAAGTATGTGTCCTTCACGTTTAATATATCTTTTAGTTAAAGCGTTAACTGACACTGAAAACAAGCGCCTTAGGACTATCAATGTTTACAATCATCTCCTTCCCATAAGTGAGAATGCATATGTTCCTGCTTTGAGCCTCGGTTATGTTGCTTCTTCCATGAAAAACGTAAACCAAATCCTATAATTTTTGATTTAAGTTACTACGACGCATTGGCTTTGAAAATACAAATTTATCGCTTTTTGTTTTTCTTTCATTTCGTAAACTACGAAACCCCATCATCAACGTCAATGCGAAGCTCTATTTATGGTCTGTATAGACCGTCAACAAAACTATAATTTCTTAGGGATTTCATAGCTAATCTCCCGCCTAAAAATTGCGTATCCTCAATTCTGTGCCAGACTGTCAATAAATTGCGGACTTACTTATTGTTTTGGCACAAGCGGCAAACAGCAAACAGCACACAGACACAACAAGGACATTGTCTCCGCTGTGAGATCATACTGTCAGCGAATAGATAAAAGCCAAACAACAACCATAACAACAGGGGAGAGAGAGGAACAAAGGACACACACAAACACTCACGCAGAGCCATCAATCCGCTTCCGTAAACAGCCACCTGAGCGCATATGTTTTATAATCGCAAATAAGTAATTGTTGATAAATATGACAGCGAGCGACAAAAAGGACGAAATCGGCACCAAAAGCCAGGCCGCCAGACAGACGAACACACATAGGGGTGGTTCGGTTGGCCCTCCAACAAATCGTTGTGCTAAGCAGGCACCGGTGGGTGGTTAACAGCTTATCATAAGTTAAGTTCACAACTATTCCCCGAAATATCTCCATATTAACAGCAGGCACACCGAGGATTTGAAGGGTTCAGCGGGCGTTACGGGTTCCGAGGGAGGACTCAAAGGAATTTGTGTAAATACGCAGATTGCTACAACTATTAAACAACAACACCAACATGAGCATAAACATCACCAGCAACAACAGCAGGAACATCATCGCACCCCCTGGCAACACTGGTGTCATCATAAAAGGCACCCGGCCAAAAAGGTAGGCGTGCTGGCGTCAACAAAAGGTACGAGAATGAGCCCCACCAACAAGAGTGACATAAAAGCCCATAAATAATGGCCGGGATTAGCAGCGGTGGCAATGGGGTAAAAGGATTTGCCAGCCTAATAAATGAAACCTTTAAAATAGCCGAGAAACTTAATGTTGGCTAATTTAAGGGTTAATTGAAAATATTTTTTAATGTTTTTAATTGTCATAAACATTTGTGACAGCTACGTTTTTCTTCCTTCCTTCCGGTCTGCCTGCCAGCCAGCCTGTCAGCCTTAAATGCCAGGCTTCCTTCCTTCCTCCAAGTAAGCCAAAGTTTTAATGGTTTTTTCTCTAAACGCAACAGAGAGCAGAAAACGAAAAGGAGTTGTTGAAAATGGTTCAGTGTGTCTCAGGCTTAAGGATTGATTAATTTTCGGTGCAGATTGCGGCAAACATTGTGCAAGCTCGTTGTGCCTGTATGTCTGTGTACTTAGAGAGAAGTGTAAGCAAGAAGGATGTAAATATTTTATGATTTGTTACATGCGTATTAACAAACCCCCCGAGGCATGATAAAGGGTGCTACAAAAGCAAATATCTTTTTAAAAATGAAATAAAATGAAGGTAAACTCAATTAATATTCTTTTATTTTGATATTATCTCATCCTTGGACGAGCAGTACAAATTGACTTTAAATCTGTAATTGTTGACACTTCATTTGGTTTCTTGTTAAACGTGATTTTAGACTTTTTTTAAGTTGGGTGCGTTTTTTGGAAAAACCAGGTTCGATGCTAGTAGAATCCGAGTTAAATAATGCGATTTTAATCTTCATGCGGCGATTATAGGTTATTCTACAACGAACAAAAACATTGGGATTTCATGTTCGGAACTGACTTGCTTAGTTTTGCAAATACATTTTAAAAAATGTTAAGTGTTTGCATCTCTTTCCTCAATAGCTTTTCGAAATGATCTTTGAGCGCAACATTTAAAATAAAAAAACACGCTTTATGACACCCGATAACACTGTGGTATGCAGAAGTCTCATCGCTTATGTTCTTAATTTAGATATGATTAAAAATGATTGTTATAGAGCAGCAGGGCCTTTAATCGGAATGGATTTTTTTAAAAGGCTACAATATGTAAAGCCATAACACAATATGTTTTCATTTCGGAAATGTATGTTACAAGCTGTCCATCAAGTATTACTCGTATGTCCAATTGTTGCAAGATCACATTTAGAATGTGGTTTGATGAGCGGCAGGGCCTTAAACTGGGGGCCTTTGTACCGAGGATATATGGAAATATTAACTGCAGCACTCACATTTGATTGTAGATGTCTCATAAAATGGAACAAAAGGTTTAAGCCAAACAGAATGTAATATGTGGCTTGGACATGGTCAAAATCTGGACTTTACTTGTTAGGGGGGAGGCTGTAAAAAACCATGAACATACAGGGTCCAATTTTACCGTGGTTAGTTACTATCCGCATGTAACATACCTTGCAAAATAGGCACATTTAACTTATGACTGCTGCAGTGACAGGACCTCAAATCACGAAACACCCTTTGTAAAACAAGTGGACAGAACTTAAGTTCGGACATCCTGCCGCTTTTATACTCTCCGCCATCAATTGCAGTGAACTGTGAATAATTATAATTTTTGTTAAGTGGCAACTGGACTTAAAAAAAATGTCAGTCGTTATTACCCGCGGCTTGAGCCTGTATACCTTATGTAAAACTCAAGCACACTTCTTATTTAGTAACTGATAAGTTTGAGATCTTAGTTTAAATACGAGCTCGTAAGGGCGTGGCAATGTGTCCGGTGCTCTCAAGTGTGCATGAGTTCTCCTTGGCCTCTTCAGTAAACGCAGCTTGCACTTGAAAGAACTTTGCCTCCCACGTTTTTGACGCCTGAAACAGACTTTCAACTAACACATAGTGCAAAAAAAAATCAATTTGTAATTTGTTCGAACTGAAATAAATTACAATGGTAATAGAAACAATGATTTAAAGTATAGCCTTCATTTAGATGACCCTGTTTATGCCTATACATTTGATATTTAAGTCTAACACACAGAAAATGTTTAATTAATAAGAAGAAGAGAAAATAGACCATAAAATTCGTCTTAAGATTAAGCCAAACCGCACAATGTGTATTCGAATACGTCATGAAGGCAATAATGAATGAATTATTTTGTAGTTAAATTAAAACTCAATTAAAACTTAATTATGGTGAATTTAATCTATATTACAACGACAACAGCAACGTTTACATTGACTTTTATTTAAAATACATGTATTAACTTTATGATCTACACCCACACACACAAAGAGAAATAAGTACACACATACACAGAAATGGCTTTAAATGCAAATACAGTCGATGTCTCGTATTGAAATCGAAGCCTCAAGAGATTTGTCAAATACAAATGCAAAGCATTAACGTTTAGTTGATGTAATGTAAACAGACACCAACAACAACCAGCAACATTAACAACAACAACAACAGCAAGAATAACGTCGACGTCAATGGCGACACATACAATTAAACTACCCAAAAGTAATTGATACACATGAAAATGACAGGTTTCAATTACAAATAACATTAACATGGATATTAACAAATCTATGTGCACATACAAATGCACTCACCCATTCTCACTCTTCGCAGACACACACACATGCAAATTGAGAGTGAGAGACATACGCGCGTAACTACAAGGACATCGCCATGTTTAACGTTTGACAAACATGGCGATTGTCATGTTTACAAACACTTAAAATGCATCTGCATATGTATTGATGTTGCCCCCATAATTACACACATGCTCATACATAAAGGGTGCTCGAAAATGCACTCGAGCTTTGCCAACATTTTTGTCACGCTGCCAACAGAAACCAACAGAAAGTGACAAAGCAGACTCACAACATCTATTAAATCTTGCTAAAACTTCGAATATTGTGTGAATTATGGGACATCCTTTAAGCACATATATTTTTCTAAAAATATGTGGTACAGCGCCATTTGGTATTGGAAGGGGAGACTTCATTTGACCATCCACCATCTTTAGTCTATAGCAAAACACTCTACAGTACAATTTCCCTCTTAGCCATCAATTAAATAACTTTATTTACACACGAATTGATTTCAAATACACACACACACTGGTTTAATTTTTTATGTCCTTTTCCTCATGCACTAGTAGTTGTAACACACACACACACGTGAGTTTGTGTGAGTCCTTTGCCGTGTTAACCTTTCGATTTATCTTTTTGTTTATTTGCACACTCGGAGCTATTTCTACCGTTAGCTAAAGTCCTCTCGTATCATTTCCGTTTCCGGTTTTATTTCCATGTGTGCATGTGTTTAAACCCGGACAGCACAGTCTGAACGTTGGACTTGGTTCTAGTTTTACCTTTTTATTTGTTTCTTTTCACCTCTCGATTTTTTGTCTCCGTCTCTCCATCTCTGCGTTCCTCTCTGTCTATTTGTTTTTCGTGTTTTATTTTCTTGTGTTTTAATGGCAAACAGCTTTGATAACAAAATACTTAAAAAAGGATTTAGGTTACATGGGAAACCCATAAAAAACAGTAAAACATATACAGCAAATACGGGAAGAGTAGAGAAAAAAGCAGGAGAAACGCCAGCAAGGACAGCATGTTGGTACTTTCCAACCAATAAACTGGATATCCAGGCAAAAAGTGTATACAGAGGCGAAGACACATACGGCCGGTTACCACAGACACACTCACACATAGCCACATACACATGCATAAGTAGTTAAAGGTGTGAAGCCACAATCCTTTGGACAAATTGTTATCCACAAAATAAACAAACTATCTTTAACTCTTGCATTTACTTATTTACTCATACATGTACGAACCCATCTACACAGACACAAACACATAAACTCATATGATTACACTTACACATACTTATGAAAGTAGGGATAGCAATTGCGACATATTGTGGGGATGTCGGTCAGATTCTGGTTAGGTGGAGGATACGAATCACTCGGATAGAAGCGTTTAACAACTGCGAAATATAGAAGACGCTACTTTACTTTTACTTAGGAAAAATTGACTTCAAAAGAAGCAAAATCTATTGACAAATCTACATTATGGAAACGACCAGGACATTTAGGCGAAGAACCCGAACGAAGAGCGAGATTGAGGAATACAACCAAGCTATAAAACACCCACAAGGTGACATAAACTAGAGCAAAGATGTGACGCATATGCGAACCCCTGTTATTTGAAGGGGAATAAGCCAGATCCCAATACATGTGCGGACTTACTATAAGAATCAAGCCAGTTAATATGTTAGCAACAAAAGATTGACGTTATAGTACAACTCAAGAAATCGCGGACGTGACCGTGGAGAAAATTATGACCTTTTCCCTCCTTAAAATATCTGATGTGAGGCTCCAAGGCCTCATAAAGGGTTCCTTGTTTGCTAACCTTTTAAACGACAGCCTAAAATCTAGCTAATTCTTAGAGCATTTACAAGAAGAAAAAACATCATTGCATCCTTTTGCGAACACTACGACGATATCAATATTAGACCCATTGGCATTCTAGCAGATAAAAGATTGTATATATCTGGAGAGGGCTGTAAAGGCTCTTCAGGAGGCAATACAAACAAATTCAGTAAAAGAGATAAACTATTTAAGAAATCGGGAGAATGTCTGATATATAAAACTCAATGACTGTGGTACCCAAATGACAGAGGTTACAGCAGTAGTTCCTTACAGGTTAAAGCAGAACTCCCTTTAGGCCAGTTATAAGAATTACTACTATGGTGAACAACGATATGTTCGGCCTAAAAATGCCGGTAGTCCAGTAGGCTTCGCATATAGCCGTACTTATACAAACTACTTGGAGTAGTCCAAATGTATGCCGAAGAGTCGGTGAACATGGACCTGAAAGAGAGGTAAAAGTAAGAGGAGTCGATAGTAGTGACGAAAATATCAGGGGATGATTTACTTCCTACAATTCCATTTTTCTCTCCGTGTTATATTTTTCAATATCGTCATCCCTAATTTCCCACACACTGCCGTACTGCATGTGTATGTGATTACGAGCGAGTGTTTGTGTGTGCTTACCACTTCTCCGATTGCATTGCAAACACAGCCCATTTGAATATTCATTGGGTTTGCTAAAGTTTCCACTTTGGTTTTGTTTTTCAAAACTTCTGTTGTTGTTGCTGCTGTTGTTTCGTACGCTTCTAAAACATTGTATGCAAAGTTACCAAAAGGATTGTATAAAATTAAATTTTGAAATATGTTTGGTAAAGAGTTGAAAATGTATGAGCGGCCCATACAGAGCACACTTTCACATACACACACGCAAAATCTGGAAGATAAAATTCGTTCTTGCAATAATATTGTAATACATTACAACTTTTTTTCCAAGTTTTTTTGGGAGCGTATGTGTGTGTATGTATGTTTGGTAGACCACATAGCGCAGATTTATATGGTACATCTGCATGAAAATGGAGAAACAAGCAACAACTTTTTACTATCATATTTGGAGATTTTTGTTTGGATTCGCCAACAACTATCTGGCAGTCCAAGTAGTGGATATGTGGGGTCGTAAAGTTGTTAATCTTTGGTGTTGGCATCATATTTTTTGTGGTAGGGCAAATAGTTTACATGAGGTACATGGTCTCTTATTAATTTGTAGATATGTATGTCATCGCTATTGTGTTGCCAAGAGAAAAGGGGACGTCTTACAGCTTTGGTAACACTTTTTGGTTTACATCTAACTGTCGGCCAACATTGGTAGCATTTGTGGGTTTTTGTCCAAAGAAAACCCCAATTATTAATTTAGCCAGCTCCGAGGAAATTAAAGCTCTAAATCTTTACAAATAGTCTCAGTAGTGGGAACATGAATTTGTAGATTAAAAAAATCAGCACAAAAGTGATGCCAAGTCTATTTTCACCTTTAAGTGGTGCCAAGTAAAAGAGACAGCAGTATGAGGAAACGCACAAAACTTTATTTTTAAAAAAAAATAGTTACAACTTTTCTTCGACGCTGTTTTATAGCCAGGATCTTTAAAATACTTTTGATTTACTTATTAAAGTGATTTTATAAGGCTTGAAAGAAACGTCTCTTTAATGTAAAACTGCCGGCGTTTATGCGTTGAACCTGTGCCCATGGCCGACCATAAAACTCTGCACAATAAGAAAATTAGAAGTTTAAGTACCTTATTTTGAATTTACATAGTCCAAAACATCTGTAAGAACGAACTGTTGAGCATTTGTTCCACAAATCACAGGGTGATCATCTTAACGGTACTCCTAGTTGTTAATATGTCTTAATCTACATCAAGAATGACAAAATTTTCCATAAATGGAACGGCTTCCTCCTCACCAGGTGCGATGCATGTAAATTCGATCCCCATATTAGTCTAACAATCGTCATTTACATTTATACGTACCATGAAAGCCAGATTAAACTCTAGACAAAATAGGTGGTGTATTTATCTACGACCACACATTTTAGAGTTTCGGATTATCCCATATTCAGTTAAAAGACATTGAAACCTAACAAAAAAATCACAACAAAGCGATGCAGAACTTGAAACTTAAAAAACAGAAGCAGAAATCCGTTTTCAAAACGACACGGTTAGAAGGAGAAGTTAAACCCAAATGTTTACATTGGTAATTAGACGTGCCGGCTGCTGTGATACAGAATGCCCACTAGGTCAGTCATAGTGGGAGAGGAGGAAAAACAAAGGTTTGCAGATCGGTGTCGTTTCTATGACGGCCTCAGTTCGAGTATTGTTCTTCATAAAATGCATTCGGCTTTACGCAGTAGGTCTCGGATAGAAGGACCAGAAAATATATCGGAAAGGCATATTAATTTGATAAGTTCACCAACTGTCCATCTAGAGTATTTTAAATTTAAAATATGCATTGCTAGCCGGCTTAAATATTTTTTTTTTTGAATTTGAGGCCCAGTTGGCTTTCGAATAAAGGTATGTTGAAAAAATTCTTAGTCTACTTTTTCAATTTGGAGCTACCGTTTTTGAAAAAAGCGCTCTTAACACTTATCCATTAAAAAGATCCTCACGCCGCCATAATTTTATATGGCCCCAAAAGTGTGGTCCAATGGGTGTGTACATAATTGAAAACTAGGTAGCACTTATTTTCCGTAACAATTTAATTATTTCATTGCATTTGATCCTACGAAATTTGTTGCCTAATTTATCATACATCGAATGCTATTAACCAAATAAAACGAATAAAGTTACACAGAAACTTCAGGGAATTTTATCTAAAAGGTAATGCCAAGTTTAGTTACTAAAGTGCTAATCACAAAAGTGAAGCCACTGCCAAATCTTGAAGAATAAATAGAGTAAAATGGAATCATATGTACCAAAGAAGTTTTCAAGTAATACCAAATATTTATTAAGACTTATAATAAACGAAAACTTCTTGAGATATTGTTTTTTTATATCGTTGTTGTTATTATTAATTATGAAAATAAATAACTCCACACAAGTGATGCCAAATATTTCCTAAACTTTTACTTGTTTTTAAATAAATTGATTTAATATTTTCTCACAATTCTAGAAGTTTTGTTCTACAAATATAACAATTGCATAGACCGTTTACCGAGAAACTTACAAATAGACTGTGATCACAGTTTACAAACCCATACTGACACTGTCTTTCCCCCACTGTGTGAGTGAGTGCGCGTTTTGATATAATTTCTTGTTTCTGTAAAAGGATACAGCTATTCCCCCCAAAGAGCTGAACCGTAACTACGAGTATAATGCCAGTCCTTGTATGTACCGTCATTAACACCAACTAAAGAGGTGAAGCCTTTGTTGGCAGCAGCCATCGCATGTTAGTTCTGTTTCTTTTCTTTCTTCTTTTTTTCGTAGGCATGGCCACCAGTTTTTGGCATCCGTTTTAGAAGACACCATTTTAATGGTAAATGTCTCAGTTAAGCCCTCATAAAATTTAAAAACAAATGTTCAAGTCTACGTTACCGTGCTGAAAACACACAAACGCACAAAAGTCGTGAGCCTAGTCAGTCTCCGGGTATAAGCATGGAAATTTATGGCACTTGGCCCCTTTTGCCAAATGCATACATATATCGTACACAATTTAAATTAATGCAAACCTAACCGACTGCGAGAGCGGAGTCCACATACAGCACTTACATATTAACTTACGCCCATTTAAAATAATGAAACACCTTGTGGCAGAACGGAAGGAAGAAGAGCGGTATCGGCAACGGTTTAACTGGAAAGGTCTTAACACCCACTAACACTAATGTGGCGACCATCAGAGATAAGGGCCACACACTCATGGTCGGTCGGCCACATACAGCAGTACGTACACCTCCATTCTGGCAAGGACCCGGCGTTAAATTTTTAATGAATCAATAATAATATTAATGAAAAGTGTTATAACCCCTTGCAAGGTGATGAACTGGCCTAGGTGTTGGCCTCGGCACCCATGATGGCCCTCCGTAGATTAACCTTTTTTACTCTCTGAGTGTAAACTAATCGCCTGCCCAGGCGTTTAATTTTCTTTCTTATCAGTGTACAATTTATAACATTTTCAATAAATAGCTTTATTTGTGGCATTGTGTGGTGCCAACGAAAAAAAGGGATTATGGAAAATTCATGTTAAAACGATACGTGCGTGAGGAAGAAAACTTCAATTGTCACGCAATTACGAGTAAGTCACTCACAAACAAGCCTAGAGGATGGAAAGGGTAACAGTTTTTTTGCCACGCTGCTACAGATAAGCCACTTTGAATTTGCTTCGATGCTTAGGTGTAGCAAGTTTTCAACTCGAATGTAACCCCAATCTGGAAGAGTATTCAGAGATTGGTATATTGGAACCACATGCTATTTACCATAAATATTTTTTTTGAAAAATTACTTATATCGGATTGATTTTGCCACTCTTTCATTAAAAAATACATCAGAGGTCCAATGTTTAAGAGTACTTCAAATGCAAACCATATTTTGCCTTTACTGATATCTGCATGTGTTGAGTGCTAACCGTACCCGCAGAGATTAAGGTTGGAGTTAGTCCTACATATTTGATTAAAATCTAAGTTATATGGCCCACAAAAAAGGAGGCTTATCGCAACTAACATTGGCTGGGGAAAATTGTTAAAACGCAACTTTAAATGCGTAATTAATTTAAAACCGACATACGCTGATATGACGCCTAATTATACGACCACACATGACATGCAACTGTAGCAGCAACTACGTACAACAACGACAACGGCGACAACAACAAAAAATCAGCACGTCAACGACCACCGTCTAAATGCTATTAACCACAAGAATAGCTAATTTTCCACCTGACCTAAACATATACCAGACGCGTCGTGTCGCGCCTGCTTAATTCCCACACTTTACGCTTTCCAAACTCCGACATTCACCCACTTACACATCCATCACTCACGTAACCTATTCCCACAGTAAAGTGGAGCTGTGTAAAGCAATACCCTCAAAACGACGGTAGTTCAACTCTAACCCATGCTCGGTGGAAATCCATCATGTGGGGAGTGATGCGGAACATCCCCACTACCGCGAGTCGTTTGTAATTCAATTTCCATTTTCATAATTTGTCATGTTGTTGCTGCTGTTTTCGTAGTTGTTGTTTCAAAACCTAAAAAAACGCATCTGAACTCGGTTGATCACAAAGCACGGCAGGCATGCCGTGGCACAATGGTTGACATGCAACCCTACAACTACCGGCGGCGACCAACAATGAAGACATTTTATATGACGTCTAATTGACGTTTTAATTGAATCGCCCACTCAGTGGCAGGGCCCACTCCACTCCATTTCACAGCACCGCTTACGCTCTCACTCACCCTCATACGAGTAACACGAATGACAGGACAGGCGGCATATGTTTTGGGCCAATTAACATAATTTTAGTGCTGTTGTTTTCTTTTTGTGCGTGTGTTTGGAAAACTGCACCCGAAAAAAAGGGTTTACACCGATTATTTTCCAAATTCAATCTCTGTTTTAAATTAACACAAAATGCTTTGAATTTTCCATTACGTAGTCCCACGTCGCTGTTGGGCTTAATGAATTTTCAAAATTATGTACGATGAGAGGCCGACAAATAATTAAACAAAACATAATATTGAGCCGGTGGATTGTACATAGAGAAAACAACAGCAGTAACAAATTATTGTCCTGTACCACACCGTTTCCAGTGTGAAAGAGAAGTTTGATTTGAGAAGTTTGAACATTGCAATGCTCGCAAGAATACTTTTGAGCATGGCTTAACAGTCCCATGGACATAATCTACTGGACTTCGTAGAAACCACAGATTTAATTTTAGTGATTTCTGTGTGGGAGATCCAAAAGGGCATAGAGAGAAGTTCCCCCTTGTTCCTTAATGGGATGTTGTGGGACTTAAGTAAGTAGTAAAGGACATTTCAACTCAACATTTTAAAATTTTTAGAAGGCAAAATTAATGTTTTGTATGCCTTTAAAGCACTCTCAAACATTAAGAGAGCCATGTCGCTTTTTTGTCAACACTCGTAAAAGAGTGTAAATATCTTCGTATGACTTTAACGACGTGTCGTAATGGACATTGTGAGTTTTTTTTTACAGCAATTTAAATTTTCAAAATTTTAAGTTAATACACTTTCGATGAGCAAGTGCGATATGTGGAAACTAAATTGATTTTTTTTCGATGGCTAACTCTTTTTGTCCATACAGAATCATAAACAGAAGTCCCGACCGGGACTCGAACAATATCTTCCTTACCCCTTACCTTCCTTTTCCGTGCACGACCATATTCTTAGGCGTCTTTCAATTGTAATGCTTTACCTGTAATGGTTTATTGCTTTTAGGTTCGACATTGTGTTACTCGTACCATTCATATGGAGGTCAGAACAACGCGTCTGTACTGCTATTTTCGAGAACATCAAAATTTGTAGAGTCCAATCTGGTGAAAAATGCTAGGAGGATTACAGCAAAACCGTTCGTTTGTTGATCGAAAGTGACCAAGTGCCACAGAAAGCCGAGCTAAGCAGTTCAATTGCTGATCGAGCAGTTGCTTTACAGTGTAGATAGCTGAATGTCTACAGAAGACCCAATCAACATGGCAAAAATAAACTAGGGCAATACAACTCCACCACGAGGGCCGTCTTTAATTAACTGCAGATTTTATATTAGTTGGAATTATTCTTCGAAGACGTTTTATTTGGGCAGTGATTCGAAAGTCAGACCTGCTTTGAAGGAGCTTCTCTCTTTTGGCGCGTTCGAAGAAGGTTTTACAGTAAACAATTTCCGAGAGCTGCTATAATTAAAAACCCCTCGAAATGAAGTCTCCAGCCGTTACCAAAGTATAGTTCCGTTATAAGACCACAGATACCGTAGATATTAAAAACATTCGAACGCTACTCAAAACCCTGGACTAGTGTTAATTTTTACCCTTTGGAAATGGTGTAGATACTAAAATGAACTTTCAAAATTGTAAATGTATTTGTTTAAAATGTTTATGCATTTAGATAAACCGGCATACATATGTACTCGTATGTACGTTAGTACTCGCAGACTGTATAATTACCAATGACAATTGTTTTAGTTATTGTAAACAATTATTATCACCTTTCTCGAATATGGTTCGGTCAGTTAACATGGCTAATACAAAAAGGCACTGGGTGTAACCTCTAAATGATTTTTAATGTTATGGTAGCTCATGGTAATGACACGTTTCCAATTTTATAATCGCATTACATTTGGATAGCACGGAGAAAAGCTGCAATAATTAAATGCTGTCGTGTTTACGGCTGAAGTATTTTTGTGGATTTGTACGGCAGACATTTCGAAAGGTTTAATTAATATCAATTAGTTAAAGCTTACGAGTTCAAATATAACATTTTTAAAAAATATTAAGGTGGGTGTACAGTTTTAGGCGTTTCTGATAAGCTAGGTGTAAATGGGTAAATATAAATTCTAATGTAAACGAATTCTGCTAACTCTGTTTTAATGAATCTGAAATTAATATTGATTGTTTTAACGAAAACTTTAATCAATTTAACCATTTTAATTTCTTGACAGTTAATTAAGGCAACAGTAGCCTGCATAAAGGAAGAAATCAGATTAAGCGGTTCCACATTGAGGTTTTACTGACGCAAAGGAAATTACGTAAAGGAAAATACTTTGAAAAGTTGCAAGAAAATTACGATATCCAAAAAGTTAATGGAATTAATAACTAATCTGTCAACAGTCAAATACCTTCCGAGTGAGTTAGCTTTTTCTACCTCGTAACCTTTATGTAGGATAACCCAGTGACATTATCACCCTTTTAAAATTTAAATTTGGAGAAAGCATAAAATTGCGTTCGCATTTTTCTCAACATTACATTAAGAAATAAAATAAAAGTTGTTATTTTCAAATACTGTCGAAAATGGATAGATTCCCCGACACGAGTTTTTACCTCAGTGTGTTTCTACAGTAAAACATTATATAAAAAACATATGGTTGCGGTAACAATAATCAAAGAGCATCTATTGTGGTGACAACTATTTAAAAAATTATAATTATCAGAGTATGGTACTAGTAGCCATAATATTATCAATACATAATTCATATAATAACTATATTATGATTCATGTAACCACATTATGATCACACGCAATTGTTGTATA
Organism: Hydrotaea diabolus; assembly: GCA_963513945.1. Taxonomy (NCBI): domain Eukaryota; kingdom Metazoa; phylum Arthropoda; class Insecta; order Diptera; family Muscidae; genus Hydrotaea; species Hydrotaea diabolus. Next base: position 111,476,619 of record OY740717.1, read on the forward strand.
ATTACAAAAAAGATAGCATGATGCGCACAAAACAATATATAATGCCCACAATCATAGCGTGATAAATCTCCAAATACAAAATTTATATTTTTCTAACAACCATGTTTTGTTACCATCTTTGTTGTTATTATTTTTAAATATGTAAGTGAATTTCTCCACAAGCTAATTGGATTAGGTTTGTTGGTTTTTCCATATTTCTGTTACATTTAAACAATTTTAAAAACGCCGAATTCATACTATTTCAAAAAAGTAATTCAAATGCCAATGCTATGGTTGCGACAACAATATCTTTATTGTAGAGAACATATCATTGTTGCCACGACCATATCTTCTCTACTACACGTGTTTAGGGAATAAGGTATGCTACAACTTGTCTGATGGTCGCTTAGCCTAACCATTGCAATACGACGTCGCCATTTCGTTATTCCAATTAGTATTTTTCTAGTTGTACATAAAAACTCGTTAAAGGCTCCCCATTTGATATGTCGCTCGTATGTAGCCTCTTAATATTCCATCGATAAAACATCACAACCTTTCACATTCAATCCATGCTCCATTCGTTTGATGTTTCGTTGTATTTATTTTCAACAGCATCCATCTGCAGATACAAGCCGACAGACATGGATGGTTGGTTACCGACATATCCTTCCTGCCTTAATACAATTTTAAATATTTTCAGAGTTATGGTATTTTTCTCTCTCTGCGCCATGGACGGATGGACGTAAGTTACAATAATTCCAAAGAGGCAAAGATACGATAACTGACGAATGAGGAGCTAAGGGCAAAGAGGAATTATAAAAAGTTTACTTACAATTAACATTTAACGTTGCTGTGGTTTCCAAGCGTTCGCCCTCATTCATGGCACGATTCCAAACAACACATTTGTATTTGGCACCATCGTCCTCGCGACGTGGCACAATGGACAGCGTTGCATTGGTGGGTTGATCCTTTGAGCCTCCTTTAAGCACAACAGCTTGCAGTATTGCATTGCTGCCTTCGCGATACCAGCTGTGGACGTTACCAAAAAGTATATGTAAAAAAAGAAAGAAAACGAGATGAGATAGTGATACGTGAAACGGAAATGAAACAAAAACATGAAAAATTATTTCGCTTTTTTCGTCTTTCTTTCTCTTGTTCTTGTTGTTGTTGTTGGGGCCTTACAGCCATAACATGAAAAGAAACTGCGAGAAAAATAACAGAAACAGAGACCGTAACAACTCCCAAATAACATGGTCCTCGTTGTTTTGGTAGTAGCCATAGCGCGGCGTGGCGTGGCGCGCCGTGTGGAGGCCATGCTACATTTGCCCCAGCGCGTGTGTATGTGCGAGTGGGTACTTTATCATCATCAGTGGAAGTCGGAATAGTGGCTGTTGTTCCTGGTTGTTAATGCTGTTGTTTTTTACGTTTGTGATATCGTTAAGTGGCATCATTCTGTTTTATTTGTATTTTCCATTTGTTTCTCTCTGTCCCTCCCTCGGTCTCTTCATTTGTTATTTATCCCTTTCTCTAAGGATGTGTCCGCAAACGAACCTGTTTGCGTTCTTAGATTTTAGTGAAAACATCTAGGCTGGGCAAGGGGGTTATCTTTAGCTTTTTGGCAACTGCTAGTGGTAGATTTGTGGCGAAGCGTACACACAGCCGCTTGTGCTGCCTCCTCAATTTTTGGTTATTTTGTTTTTGGGCCCTTTTCCGCTTAACATAATTTCACATTGTTGTTGTTTGCTGTAACTGAAATGTAATTGTTTGCTTTTTGTTGTTGTTGAGTGAAAAGGGACGAGAAGCGAACCCAAGTAGAATGGGTGTTTAAAATTGAATTCATCTCTGATGCTCTTTCTAGTATTTCTCTTGCTCCCCTATCTCTGGTGATGTGAAAACTTTATTTGGTTAATGACTCTGTAGCAGCAGCATGAGACAAAAATTGTGTTAAAAACTTTTAGCAGTTATTAAAAGTCATTACAAAACTATGCGGAAGAGAAAAAGAGAGAGAACTAGCTACACACCATAGGAGTGACATATAACGTCAATTACTACTTTAAGTGTCCTTTCTGTTATGCGTTCTAGGGACGTATGTCCCTAGGAGATGGTGACAATTGATAGTAAGAGAGAACCCGAGAGATTGAAGGGAGATTTACGATGCAAGTTTTTGTGTTTGGATGGCAACTCTCTAGATTAGATGAAAGCCACAATAAAAATTGCAATTACAAATCGTTTAAAAAAATACTTGGCATACTTTCAAACACTCCCGCAGCATATGTGTTCTGCTTACAGGTAGTGAAGTACGAAATAAAGGGTGTTTTTGAAAAGGTGTGAAACTTTAAGTTTAAACTGAAAAAAAGAAGGAACTTAACATTTCGCTTTGTTTTATGTCATGACTCTGATATAAAGTAATAATACGAATACGAGCAAGTGAGCCCCACGGCGGGTGCAATTTGGATGACCAAATTTTTTTGTTTTGTTTAAGTCTTGTTTTAGTTAAGCCTCGATAAAAAAGACTAGGGAGCAAAACCGCAATAGTTAAGTAGTTATTTTGAGCATGTTTATAGAAGAAACATTTGTTGTAGACTTTTTAGCCAGTACTAAAATGGTTACAAAAATTAAATTTATTACCTTTCTAATTTTTTTAGTCCCAAAAGCCCGGAGAGGACTGACATGTTTTTAAAAATCTCTCTATTGTTCTCAAAATATGGCTGTGGGTATCATAGTAAGGTTGTAAGTATCATAAGTTAAACTTGAAAGGAGCATATTATCATTAAAAGGGATATGAACAAAATGAGCCTGGTGTTTGTCAATGAATTCCATGGGAGGTCTCCTAACTTATTAAATTGCGAAATTTTAACATGCTCATGTTTTCGCATGAAACTTTCTCTGGCGACTTGGGAATTTGGGTTATGCAATCGTATAAAGGTGGCTTAACAACTCGTTCATCATACTTTAACAAGTTCCTTTCACTTTTCATCTGCAAGCTCGGCAATGATGCGATCCTTGCAAACATGGATTCTTTCATTATCTTGCACATTGTGTCCTTTCGTGGTAAAAATAAGAGAGACAAAGAAAAACATGAAATTTATGTCATGTATTTAATATCACACATTCTGAGCGTCGTCAGGGAATTAAGTGCCAAATTTATTATGCAATGTAATTTCTGTCTCCGCCGCTGATGGCGTTGCTGTTTCTCTTGTTGTTCTTGACTTTTTTTAATTTTTATCATATCATTCTCACTTTACAGCATAAATTAAAAGAACACGTGTATGGCCGCGGCTAGGCAAGAAAAGAACATGCGCCAGAACAGGCCCACACAAAAAGACGACAAGCGTTACTAAAGTAGCGAATATGTAAAGGCTTTCAAAAAGCCATAAAAAATACATAGCATGGCCTTGCGCATCGCCACGGTTTCCGGCTTTTATTTCAATTAAATGACCACGGCTTAAAATAAAGAGACGCACAATCGCCGCACTCGCTTGAGCTGGAACAAAGGACCGGCAAAAACGGTCTGCGACGAACGAACGCAAGAAAGAAAGTGCGAAATGATGAAGAGAAATGTTGCTGGCATACTTACGTTATCATGGGATCGGGTGAACCGCCAATGCTACTGCACGTCAATTCCATGGGCTTATCTTCGGTGGCAATGGCTATGTTGCCCGGCGATATGACGGGCGGATGTGGCGGCGTGAGCACGGTCAAATTGTAAAACTCCTGATGCACATCGGCACCGGTGCCTTTGGCCTTCACGCGACACTCGAAGCGACCATTGTCGCGATTGTAGGAGGCATTTTTAATTTGCAAATCGTAAATGCGGCTCTTAGGGCGAAAATCAAGTCTGCAATAAAATGGAAATGAAAAAGGAAACAAAGAGAGAGATGAGTACAAAAGTGAATATCAGTTAAAATCAAATTCGTATTAAAAGCCAGCAAACACACACATATAAAAAAATATCCACTACAGGCTCGAAGGCGGAGGTGGTTATGGATACCAAAGCCCAACTGAACTTAAATGCCAGTGCAACAAAGACATAAACGTGGTGGGTCACAAGAGATAAGGTTAATTGAAAATGTTAAACATAAAAGCAGCGAATTAAGAATTGAAAATGAAACAGAAGATTAATTGAAGCAGCAAACAGTGTGAACCTACAACGGAAAGAAAACGAAAAACGTGCACGGAAATGTGAAACTTGAACTTCCTTGAGTAAGCAAATCACTTGAAATTAGATTCGTGAATTCAATTCAATTAAGATGATGCCAGTAGAACGCTTTCAACTCACCCCTTACCATAAGCCATTGATGCATGGCGAGAAATAAAGGGTTCTGCATTCAGGTTTACTCGCTTGGGCATTTGGCCGATAAACTGGCCCTGCGAACCCTCGAGACCAAGACAATTTATTTGTGTCTTCTTTTTCGGCTCGCGTCGGTCTCGGATCTAGATTAATGTTCTCAACCATTTAAATTTATGATGGCTACTGGAGATAATTGGTAAACACAAGAGAATAGCAACCTGTTTATTTTCACATTTCCATGTGGCGTATACGTACGTATTAGCAACCCTCTGCTACCAACACCCACCCCTAAGTCCCAGTATCCAAAGAGTTTCTTTTTCATAATAAATAATTGACAAATTATCAATATTATCAAAGTGTTTTTGAGGGGATTCCCATTTTACTTATGCTTCTTAAGCATAATATTTTTTCTTTCGGTTTTTTGCGTCAGCTCTCTTGCCATCCATCCCGACATGAAATTCGTGAAGTTGCCGTTTGTAACGGGGGCGTAGCATAAACAAGTTTTTATATTACGTTTGGAGTCACCTAAGAAACCATTCAGAGGGCAGCAAACTGAGGGAAAACATATTAATGTGCAGATAAATTTCAAGTGTCCTTGAAATGTTTTTTATTTCCTTCGACGGGGTTTTCGTCTTGCTCGTTACTTGTTTATGAAAATCGTATCTGTTTACTTTTTCCGTTGCCGCTTTTCTAGGGAGACGTCGTAAGTGGCAGGCAGTAGAAAAATTAGCAAAAAATGACTAGCCAGAAAGGACGTTGCTGCCGTCGCGGCCAATGACGACAATAATGTTAATAAAGGTAATTTTGTAATGCTCCCGCAACGCAGGGTAGCTGTCATTCGAAGCTGGACACATTTGCCCCCTCTACGGGCTAAATATGTGAAATTTGAAGCATAAAGAGAAGGGAAGCAAAAAACAGCAATAATAAAGTTGAAGAAAATTAATTTTTAATCGAATTAAGATGGCGTAGCAGTGTAAATAACAACACAGCATCACCTGAATAGGCCTCACAGCACAGCATATCTGTAGGCATAGCTCTGTCTTGACGCATTAGTGTGGCATACTTTAAGGGGTCTTGGCATTCAATCAACTTAACAGCATGACGATAATTAGAACTTCAATTTATGTACGAAAATATGTGCACAGCAACAGAAGGTGAGAGTGTAAGTATGTGAGAGAGAGAGAAGAATGAACAAAATTTTATTTTTCCTAAAACCGGAAAATGTCCATGCTGTCTGTGGGTTTTCATAGAAAATTTAAATATTTGATTAATTTGCAAGAATAACAAACGCAGTCAAACTTCACAAGAACAAGTTAAACTGAACACGAAGAGCTCTCCATTTGGTCCCAGCAATACTTATTTAGTTTATCCAATTTATATTACAATTCATTAGAATTTCTCCATATGCAATATCAATTTGAACACACATACATTGCCTACTTTAAGGCAATGCAAAATGCAAAGCATACACACCAGGAGCATACGAAAACACACATACGTAGAGCAGTTATTAAATTATATCCAGGCTGTTGCTGGCATTGTGTTTCCCCCACCACATAATGGCCTATTTCAATTATACCAACTGAAAGTTTTGTTATTTTATGTTTTATTACATGAATTGAAATATTTCGATTTAACTTGTAGGGCTTTTTGCAGAGGACATTTTATGTGAATGCATGTGTTGAATATAAAGACTGTCCCAAATTGTATATCATTTCATAAATTAAATGAAAAACTTTCATTATGTAAATGAAATAAATAATAAAAAAATGTATGAAATGTTTTTTTAATTGCCAACTTCTTATTATGGACATGTTTTCTTAATAATATTTAAAGGAAAAATCAGTACAACATTTTATACATTTTTAACTTAGACATTTTTTTCAGTGTACTAGTATAAAGTTTAAATCGAATCTCTTCGACACTCTTTCCTATCCTTCAGCAACTGGCCTTACTACAAGAATAGCCAGCCGCTTTAGTGCAATTAGTTTCATGTATGAATTTCAATTTATTGAAAATTCATTGAGAGTTCTTTGGCCACAAACAAAGTACTACTTGAATTTTGATCAAATAAAAAAAGAAATGTTTTTCTCTCTCTCTCTTAAATTAAGAACAATTTTTACACCACCACAGACAGTTTAATATCAAATATATCTGCTGATGAAGTGTTTCTCAGGGTACAAAGCACATCATTTCCAGTGTTCCTTCTCATAGCTGAGAATAGTTTAAGTTTTTTGTTGAGTTGGCATTTAAGATTTATAAATCTTTTGTTTACATTTTGCAAATTGTGTTATTTTTATGTGGTTAACTGCAATTTACATGTTCGGTTTCTGTTCACACGTGGTCTTAGTCAAGAGGGTTATGTGGTAGTTAAGGTCCATAAAGGTGAGATATTAAAACAGAGTAAAACAACATCAATCATATGGTACTTTCCAAAAAGGCAGGACCCACCATATAGTCAAGCTAGGCATCTGTCTAGGGCGGGTGCCAAAGCGAAATGGGAATACTTGAATAGCGTTAAAATTTCTAATATCACCAAGAATGGCGAAGAACTACTAGGTGTCCATTGGGATATTTGCAACAACTCCATTTTATGGCTGTTTATGTCATACTATCAAATTTTCATACTAGATCCGTCTTGCTGGAATCACAGCTCCGTTAAATCAATGTTATCGAGCTCAGAGTTGGCCACAAGTAGCTCTATATTAATTACTATGGATGGCACCAACAACTGTTTTGGCATTTCAAAAACTTTATGGTCCGTTGATGTCAACATTCGTATAACAATTTCAAATCCAGTGATGCTGGATCGAATCCTTATAATTTGTTTTCGCTCTAATGATCACAGTTTAGCTTTGACACCGAGAAGATGATTTCGACATTCCAGTGAGCAATTTAAGAGCTCATATCGTTGTACATGGTCTTCCGGCTTAACACAAATAAGGTCCTGAATCCAACCCCATAATATGACAGATTGATTATCTGGCAATGCCCTATTGAGCAAATAAGCTCCAATTCCACATATCTGGTCTTTTTCAATGTTGACCAGCCACTACGCATCTATGGTTTCTTTCCTACGCTACAGTCTCTGCGAATTGGTGACTTAACGTCTAATTTGTTTTTGACCATTGGTGACCGACCTCATGACAAATTCATACTGAGTCGAAATTTAAATAAAATAAATTTTTTTTAATAATTTGTCCACATTCGGCTGACGTCAAACGATGCAAGATAAAATGACAAACCCTACCGAATAGTTTGACAGATGCAAGGCATTGCTAACTTTGACAGCTACCAAAGAACAATAGTTGCAAACACTATAAATGGTAGTTTGCAACATTTAACGGCAAATCGACTGAAATAAGTTTGACTTTACTTTTATCTAATGGCTGGTACTGAGATTGAGTTTCATGTGAAAATAAGTCAAGCTCCATATAAAAAATTATCTTGTAAACATGAAGTTAAAAACAATTTTGTGATAATAAATACTATAGAGCACCCTCCTTTAATTTCCTATTCCATAATCACTAAAAAATAATCAAACCCGTACGTAGGCGCTATGTTATGGGTGAAATTTTACTTTTTACCTGAACAAATTTAGAAACAGACTTATACTAAAGAGTTAGAATATTAAAATTTCTACTTAACCTTCGTATATTTCTAATTTTTTTCTTGTGGTTGTTATCAAATTTGTATTTTGTACGTTTATGTTGAAAACATCTTTTTGGAAAATTGATTGAGAATCTACAACATCTCCGAAATATGAATGTGGTGTCCTGAGTATACGGGTAATTTATAGAATTTACTTAAGAAGAATTCATAATAAATTGTCGACCAATTACGCACCACTCACACATGCACACGGCAGCATATCATGTCTGGTAAGTGATTACTTTACAAGCAGAGGCCAATAAATTTGAAATGCAGTCAGCCGCACAACTGTGCGTATGTGTGTGTGTGCGAGTATCTATGATGTATTTAAAGGCAAATGTCGCAAAAGCTAGGATGCAAAAAGAAAACGAAAGTTGTACATATCCTTATGGTATGATTTTTAAAAAATATTTTAAATTTAATGAGTCTTCTTCAGTCGTTTGTTTTTGTATATTTTATTATAATTAAATAATAACAAAGTATTCAAAGTGGGGAAATAAAAGCAAAAGTTGGATGCGATATAATGTTTTTTAAACAAGTTCTTCAACGGTCTTCTGTTAATCAATTGTGTCATTTCTTTCTATGTTTTAGTTATGCTTAGTTCATAGTCAGATTTGAATCCATGTTTCTGTTGAACATTTTCGTTTACAGAAACCAAAAACTATTTTAAGAAACAAACGAAATATCTTATTATCTTTTTTATACTATAATACAGCAAAGATAAAAGCGACTCTAGCAAGAATTTCAACTAAGACATTTTGTATGACAGCGCTTTTGCAATTCGCAGTTAGGAATAATTTCTTACTAAATTAAACAAAGCACTTCGCTATAGCTACTCAATGGAACGCGCATCTCAGAAGGACCATATACACTTCATGACTGTGCGTTTATTATTTTCAATATATTTTCTATAAGAAGATTTAAAAGAAGTAAACACATTCACCAATTTAAAATTCTTTCTGTGACCTGTGACTTATTAAAGGTTACTCTTGTACGAGTATCTGAGATCTGAACTGGTTATTTGTGAAATATTTGTTGTTTCCATTCTAATGTCCACCCTTTCATTAAAATACAATACGTGGTTCTTTAAACGCTTGCCGATATCTTATTCCACGACTTAACCCTTCATGCATGTCCCCCTGTACTGGAAATGACATCCAGGGTGGAGGATATAAAATATTCAGCCTGGCCGAACGTCATATTGGGGGTAAGTTGCCTAAAGCCCGAGTTACATCACAAAAGTGCACACAACATACACACTTACGCATACATACTCTACATGTATGCCTGAGTATGTCCTTTTTGAAGTGTGCACTTTGAAAAAGCTAACAATTTGTGTGACAATTTTTGCTACTGTGTGCGTGCCTTGCCTGAGTAAGTGCACGCCATACTCACATGTCAGCATCGCTTACATGTGCGTGTGTTTGGGTGATTGCATATAAGAACGTTTGGGAGATGCACTGGCTGGACAACAAGGATACATTTCCTTTCGTTTGTTATTGTTGCAGGACTCATAAGATTCGCTCCATATTTACCTGGTTACAAAACACCACAATCATGTTCGCAGTTTGTTTATGTGTGGGTAGGTGGCTGCTTGTGTATGTGAGTCAATGCAATGTATTTTATTTTAACAAAATGCAGCAACAACTACAACCTCAAATAACAACTATAACTTGTTGTTGTTGTTGTTGTCCATAAAGTACATAATGTTTTCTGAGTGGATAATGCAGGTATAGCGAGAGAGATTCTTGCAAAGATCTCCTCCCAGGCTGTGTGCGTGTGTAGTTGGTTGTGTGAGTGCGTGTGTTTGGAGCTCGTTTGGTTTTGTTTTTTGATGCACCGGTGGTGCTTGTTAAAATACTTGTCCTTCTTTTGCTGCTGTTGCTGGTGGTTTTTCATCAGTCCCCCCGCTCTTCTGCAGTTTCTACAATTCATTCATGCTTCAGTGCGTTTTCTGTGTATATGTGTACATTTATTTTCTTGTTGTTTTGCATTGAATTCATTTTATTTTGTGCTTCTACTTGTCTGTAGATGCAACTCTTTTTCATGTTTGCTACTGCTGCCGCAGCCGCTGCGACCGCTGTTCTTGTTCTTGTTTTTGAGTAGAACAAACATGCGAACAAAAGAAACCATACGTGTATGTGCTGGCAATGGCAGTAATGGCAATAATAGCCGGAGTAGTCGGAGTTGAACACCATCAAGGATATTCCGGTACACAAACACACATATACACACACGCACACACACACACAATACATATGGTCATACAGAAAAAGACGTAACTAAAAACGGAACAGCAGCATCAACTCAACTGAATTGCAACCTCAATGTATGCCTTACTGTTTGAGCTTCGTTGTTGTTGTTGTTTTTTGTTCTCCTTCGTCTTCTTTTGCCTTTATTTCAGCCCACTTATGGACAATAAGAAACGTTTAGGGTATTGTTTGTGGCTGACATGAGATGAGCCATGAATGAATGAGGTTACGTACCGTTCGAACGTGTGTTCATGTGTGCGGGGGATAACAATAACAGCAAAAACAACAGCTCGAAACCAAATTAAAGGTTATTCAAGTACAGTGGGTGGTTTTTTTTATATTTCGCATTTCTCTCTTTTTGCAATCGTCCTCATTATAATGGTCTTCCCCTTTTAGCACAAGTGCTTAACAACTTAATTATAGCAGGCCAAGAGACCAGATAAAACTACAGCATTAAAGGTCAAACAATAGTGAGGGCTTGCCTAAGGGGCAAAAACTTCAAAACCACTGAAAGCCGGATGAAAATGTAAACAGTATTTAGACCGATTTCCTATACTTTTCATGCCAGATTGGAAGTGAGTAACGCCTGTCCTCCACTTGACAAGTTCAAGGTCGAAAGTTTCATTGCATTGAGATACGAGAACAATTGAAATGTAAAAATTCATAGAACAGTGAAGAGACTTTAATTTATCAAATGATTGTAAAACAAAAAATGGGCATAACGCCAAAATTATCGAGGGCGTATCATCTGAATATATCCTATATCTCGGAGTTAATTTCAGTGTGACATTTGCAGTAGAAGGCGTGGTAGTAAGATCAGTCTATACCAAGCATTTTATAATATAAAAACGTTATTTATTTGATTAACAACTAAGACGATAGAAAAACAGTTTCCAAATACAAGATATTATTTTAACGCAATTAAGGTATGCCAAAAAACGCATTTGGGAAATCCGTGAGGCGTAAGAATTGCCAAAAAGCCAAAATGTTTTCTCAGAAATTTGATCATATGGACGAATTTGGTTTGAACCATATGTTCATATAGAGCTTGTGAAGAAGTTTAATTACTACATGAGATATTACCAGCTTTTGTACTTTCATTTTTCTGTGTTCAGAATTGCCCATTACACTCTTAAAAAATAATATTTTTTCATTACTAATGAAAACTTAAGAGATTTTCTTGAAATTCCTGAATACATAAAATCCACAAGCACTAGCAATATAACAATTTATTTAGAATCAAAATTTCTTTCAATTGATCTTCGAAAAACTTTTTAGTCAAAAATTTTAACAAAAAAACAACTTTAACTTTTATGGCAAAAGCCATAAATTTTTTTTTTTTAATTTTTAAAATTTCTTCAAATCCGAAAATAAAGTGTGCCGAATTTTAAAACTTTGTTTAATTATTTCCATAGTTGGATTTGGAAAAGGCGTCTTAGAATTTTACGGCGATCAAGATCATATACAAATACGATATGTACACTAGTGTGAGAGCCTCAAGTAGAAATGAAAATTTTAAGTTTTAAAACAGATCCAGTACGTGGACTCTGCAATAAATTTATTTTAATTTTGTTTTTTTACGCTGGAAATGTTTAGAGTTTTCGCAATCTTTTTTAAACGATTTTTATGAAATTCAAAATAATTCGTGTATCCATATTTGCAATTTTTCTGTACATTTATTAAGTTTTGGTGTCAATCCTCATAAAGCATAAAGGACATTTTTATTTTTGCAACAGTACACTAAAATTAAAATGGAATGAAATTAAAATGGCAAATATTTTAATTAAAATAAAAACCGCTTAGAAGAGTACGATAAAATTGCTCAAAACTCTTAATATCTCAAGCGTTAAAACAAGTTCAGATTATTTTAATGCAAACTCCTTTCTAAAATACTTTAGCATTTAATTGTCAAAAACATAAAATTGAAAAGACAAAATTTAACGTATATGCCATTGGTACAGGATAGCAACACTTTTGGCGCAGGCTGCACAGGAAACATCACAAATCAATATAACAATTGAGTTGGCAGCACTGTCATCTGAGAGCTGTAAATACTTTAGACTTTACAACACTGTAGCACTCGTAACGGCAAAAATAAAAGGAGAATAGTGAGAAATCCCATACAATTTCAATTTGTTAACTTGTCGAATAAAACACGCCTAATATAATACAAACCATCCTTGATCATACCGATACTATTTAAATTCTCATTAAAAATATTTTCTTAAAAAAAATCAAAATTCAAATTAAACTTAATTTTATTTTATTTATTTTTGTCGAAGATAAATGTTCGTTTCAATTTTGCATACAATATCAAGTTGTTTTTGTCGTCTCAGTCTCATACGAAAGTATCGCCTTTACTATTAAGGCTGGTACTAAGTTTGATGTTTCCTGTGAAAATGTGTCAAACTCCATATAAAATAACCCATTGCTGAAAGGCTGTAAAAAAAGCAGTACTGAGTTCAACGTCCTAAAAATTTTAGAATGGTGTTAGCAACATTACCTATTTCATGCTAAATAATTAACATGATTTAAAAAAAATATTAATAGTTCAGGATTCTAAACAAAAAGTTTTTGAAGCTTTATTACGGTAAAGCTTGATCTCAAGAAATAATTCATCTCTAATACAGTATTTACAGCTTATACGTATACAGCCGGTTATAAGCATTTCTCGCTTATATGCACCCTAACTTTAAACATTTTTGACACCTAAAATACCCCAAATGTTTTTATGTATATGCGTTTCGTTTAAATGCATGCTCGTTTTATGTACCGCAAATAAATACAATTTGAAGAAAACATTCTTTTATATAAATAGTTTAAAATGTACATCAATAATATAAAAATCTGTACAAAAATTGTTCCATCACAAGTGCAAAGTCCAATGTTTCCTTTTGAATATATTAAAGTGCAGGTTATAAAAAACAAATTAAATATCAGATTGGATTTATTTCCACATAATCTAGGGCAATTCAGCAAGGAAATGACTACAATTGACAAGTGATTTGAAGAAAAAAATAAAATAAAATTATTTCAAACTGTTCACTTAAAAGAATAACTGAAGATGTCGAATTAAAGGCTCAGGTACACTGAACTTTTTTCCTAACGCTGAGTATTTTACAACTCCCGGCAGTGTAGAAACCATCAAAGTAAAGGTCCACACCTTGCAAAGAATGATGGCATGGCTTTGTCTATGCCGGCAACGCAATATGATTAACTTTTTGTAAATTGTCAACATATAATAAAGTGCTTTTCAGGCAATCGGAAGATAAGCAAAACGCAGCATTACAAAAAAAGCTTAATAAAAGAAAACGCTCAAGCAAGCATTTTTTTTTTTGAAAGGCAAAACTTGAATTTTTGCAATAGTCCCCTTTAAAAAAAACTTCAAAAACTCAATAAATACAGTGGGCCGACGTTTGATTGATTAGCGTCCACGGCTATTAACCAGTAAAACCAGCTTCTACTTCGGGTAAGAACATCTAACAAAATTTTAAGCGGCGGGTTTAAAACTCGTAAACGCTGGCGAATTTATATTAATTCAATATAATTATAATATAATTTAACGTGAAATTCAATTTTTAAGAATATATTTTAATTTATTTACGTACTCGTATGCACTGATCTCAATAAAACAAAATTTCAACTTGCGTACATAAACGAAGTTGAATTTATGTTGTTTTTGTAAAAAAAAATTATAATATGCGATCTCATTTCGTGTTTAAAATTATATTTTCTTGTATACACCATCTTTGCTACTTAACGAGCTATAGCTATAAGCACTGCCGATGCATATAACGGAGTTTTTATCAAGACATATTCCGCTTAGAAGCACTTAAATTTGTGCAAAAAATAAATGCATATAACCGATAATTACTGTATCAGTTTCTCTCCACGTCGTCCTTTTTATATCTCTTTCCTCTCTTTATTCTATATTAAAGTAAATCCTTTTTGTAAGCATATTTAAAGCGAAATGTCGAACGTTGGGGTTTTTTATTTTGTTCTCTCGTTGCTACTCCATTCTATCAATATTTCACTAAAAACATTTTATTTACTCATAAAACTTCTTAACACTCAATACAAAAGAATTGCAATTTATGTGTATGTAAACGTTTTATTCGACGTCCTGGCTGGCTCTCGGAGGTGGTGGTCGGCGTCGGTGGTACTGTTGCTGTTGTTGACGGTGGTGCAGTTGTGACTTCGTAAAAAGAAAAAAAGAAAAGAAAAAGGCAAACTGCAAAAAAGGCACATGGAGAATGCAATCCATACAACCGAGGGTTTACAGCAGAGACTCTGTTCTGGGAAAATGCTCATTTAGTAGCGTTTATCATAATATGCACTTGGCTGCTGTTGTTGCCGGTGCACAAACACACTGCGCACACACACACACCGGTAACACCAAAGGAACGACGGACGATTCCCGTTTCAAGCTCTGTTTGTAGTTTTGTTGGATTTTGTTTCTTTATGGCATTTTTGTTTTATACGAAAATCCCTAAAGGACTTTAGGGCAAGAGTAGAGAGTAGCAGTTAGAAGCAGGATTTTTGTACAAGTGCACCATGTCGGTCGGTGTGTTGTTCCAACTCGCAGTGTTTACGGAGCTTAGCTTCTGTGGCACAAAACTGCACGGTTACTTCGCACTGGTTGCCTGTAAAACACTTGCCGTTGTTAGCGTTTGTTTTACTACAAGGATATTTTATTTTGATATTTTCAGTAAGTTGCAGCGTTATGTTTTTGTTGCTTTTTGTGTTCATCCAAGTATTATTTAGTCGCTATTGGGGATAAACATAAATAAGGAGACTATTTCGACGTTGGCAGCCAGCTCTTATATCATATCCATCCCAAGGGATTGAAGGGCTTGTGTTGAAACATTTATAAATATTTTCTTTGAATGAAATACATTTAATTATATTCTATGGAAAGGTTGAGATTTTTTTTTTGTTTATTGCCTTAAACTATGCAATATTGTGAGAAAAATTATAAAATTTTTGCCTGAACGTGGGCAAAGGACATTATTTTAATATAAGGCCAGTTTAGATGGTAAATAGCCACCAACGACTCATAGAATTATCAGATGCGGTAATTTGTCTATAAAAAAAAACAAGAATAACTTCTTTGGTTGTGGAGTCGTGCTTAGCCTTCAGGACCATCTCATAATACACTTAGACTCAAGATTATTAAATATTCCTAAGCGGCAGGTCGCCTTTCACTTAGCCAGTTTTATAGAATTAATCTATGACAGCTCTATGGTATGGTGTTTTTATGTTTTGTGGCATGTCCAACTTGTGGACTGGGATATCGCGTGCCTGTAGTTGACCAATTCAGCGAGACAAATTTCCGAAACAAATAAACACAAAACGTAGCCTTTATTATGCGTTTATTCTAGCAGCTCTAAAATAATCGAAAACAATCATAACACGAATAACTCCGCCTGGTGGCATTAAATGGAACGTTACGCCATATGGCATGCACTACATTGTCCACTACATCTATTCGAATGTTACACAGCCCTAAAGTATGCAATTGCGTTTGCGAGGTCTGTAAAATATAAATGTCATACTTTCCAATATAAATACTCTTAGTTTAAAAATGGAAGGCCGCAACAAAATAAGTTCTTAACGAACGAATTCGATTTTAAATTCAACATTTTAAAAGCACAACCGAGAAAACCGAAAAAATGGTAAACTCATTTAGCCAAGAAATACGGCACAACCCACTCAAACAAACAAAGAGAAGAAGAAGAAAGAAATCCTAAATGAATAAAAAAAATGTAAACCAAGGAGAAATCCTAAATGCAGAACAGCATACTAATGAAAAGTATGTACTAGTATGTTCTATCCGAAGTTCTATATGTGGGTGGCAAACCCCCCTAGCTGCCCGCATAGTTGGGGTAAAGCGAGTGGCTTTAAGTCCTTAGGAGTCCACCACCGGTCCCCACGCCGCATCCAAAACCGTGGACCACTTCAGCTCTAGTGCTGTTGTCAACGCAGTCAGCGAGTGAGTGAGCCATGTAGTTAACCAAACAGTGCCAAAGTTGGTTTAAAGTTAATGACTCTTAAGACATTTGTTGTATTTTTGTGGTTGAATTGTGTTGCGACGACTTGATTTTAATTAGGATTTTCTTACATTAAATATTCGTGGAGCATGATTTCTGTCTTTGCCGGAACTAAAATAATAATACGAAGAACCAGCAGCAAGTGGCAAGAACGGCGACGCAGCAGCTCAACTGCTGGCCTCCTCTACCCGCCCCGCCCCGCCCCGCCCCGCCCACCGTAACGTCGTCGATCTGGTTGAGTGCAAAAGTTGCTGGATCATAGAAATTTATTTGGTTTTGCTCCTTGGGTTGGTAAACCTCAATGTCTTTTTATTTGATTTTTCTAATTTTTAAACATGATTTAACAGAAAAACAAATGCCTCGGTGGTTGTTCATCATAATTAAAATTATTTGCTGTATTTTGTCTGTTTGCACAGATAAATTTTCCATTTGCAACGAGTCACGCTGGGGATGAATCTTTGCGGTATTCTCGGTAAGTTCTTGCCAAGGCAAAGAGGTGGGTGAGGCAAAATCTCTGTGCGAGTTTTTAAAATAGAATTGAATTTAAGTTTCAAAGATGACAAAAATTATGGAGTTTAAAGCGTCTGGTTAAGCCTTTATAAAATAAATGCCATAAAATGTCCTTTCAAATTACCAATAAAAATTCCACACTTGATTTGAATTTTTATATTTTTTTTGTTCTGAAAAAATACCTCTAGATGGATCACCCTATATAAAAGATGGAATAAATTTCATTGAATTTAACCTTTCTGATTAATTTATCCTTATGCTGCATATCATAAAATATCTTGAAAAGGTGAGTAAAGATATAGTTAAGTGAATACCTGGGCTCACATTATCCTCACGTACACGGCGGACGTTATCGAGGTCGAATAAATAAAGTCTAGTGCAGCAGGAGATGTATTTGACCAATTATAAGTAAATAAATCAAAGTCGATGATGTACCTCTGTCCCGCCTTAAATAAATAGAATAATACCAGCAACGAAATAGAGAGATACGAGTATACGTGCTGATTTTGGGCTTAGCAATAGCTTAGGACCAAATCTTCATCTTGACCTATGCAAAAAAAGCTACACGCTTACCTTGCCAGTGTAAGCTTTACTGATAGAAGACATTACATAGAAATTTGCGTCGCAATATTTCACTTAGGAACGCAGCTTTTTCATTGGACTATGAGTATTGGCCTGTCAAATATGGTTTGATAGCACTTAGATCTCTTAACGCATGTCGAAGCATTGGACAAAATATTTGCATCTATCGGAGACTATTGTAGGCTAGTCGCGATCAGACATCCCTTTATTCAATCCGTTAAGCATCTGTGAGGTCCATGAAGCAGTATGACCCAAGCATGCTATTTTCTAAAACACCCTTTCCCACACATGTTTAGAGATGGGAAGGAGTAAATACGCCATTGGTAAATACCCATTAAATTGGGCAAAATAGGTAAATATCCAGGTATTTTTCTAAAATATTAGTATACATTATGTTGTAGAAAACACATTGAGTCCCAAAATTTAGTGGATTTTATAATAAATTTTATAAAAAATAAATATACGTTTAGCTCGTTTGTTTTATTTCGGTCTGTTGCTTTTACACATTGAACAGGGATTAAACCGGCTCAAGACCTCTTGCTTCTATATTAAAATAGAAGACAAGCAAGAGGTCTTGAGCCGGTTTAATCCCTGTTCAATAAAAATACTTAAAGAGCAGTTGAAAAAAACCGCTTAAGACAATATTTATATATAAGTAATATAGACATATTTATTTTTAAATTTTGTGTTAGTTTTGTTTTAAAAAAACGTGTTTATTCTTGCAATATTACTTATATATTAGATTAATCGAAATCACTGCCACTTTTAGTTTCACTCCGAAAATAGTTAAAAGAAGAATGAGGTGTAGAATGGATGATGCCAGTGGAAGGTGCTTACTGAAATGAATTAGCAGAATTGCTAACTTCATCCTCAGCCGATAAATGTTTTTGGGAAGAATCCTACTGTCGTATGTCTTTATTGCAGAGATTCCAATTGCTAACTACTTTTCCTTCATTATCTACGTTTATTCTGTTACGTATTTTTTTTTTTTTTGATTGAATGAAACTTTTAGCGCTGAATGAGCGTTCAGTGGAACTGAAGTGCATCGTGCAGGAGATGCAGCTCCACACAACATTTTTAGTGTATGCATCACATTTATGTTAAAATTGCTAGCCGTATTCTAAATAAACTACATTGCAATTCTATAATCGGATGAAGATTTGCGTAGCCTTGACTATGGGGTCAAGAAAACTAACAGCCAAATTGTTTAATTAAAAGCTTTTTTATGAAAATTTCATTTACTCTGCATATCTTCGACTATTAAAATGTTAAAGAAACTAGTAAGATTACCGGTGCAAAATTTAAATTAATATTTGGTGATTAGTTAATGATATTTTTTGTATGTACAAAAATATTTTATTTCTTTAAAGAAATAATAAAAATTTTTATACTAAATATTATTGACTAATTTTGGGATAGAATTTAGAAATTTTTGAATATTTTAAAAATATTTTTTGATAGTGTATTCTGTCTCCACTGATAATTAAACCACATAAAATTTAGCTTCTACGACAGGAGACTAGCTAACACTTCCAGTCCTATTGGCTCGGGTAGCGTCATCCAATCTTTCTACTTTTTGGTCCAAACACGTAGACATTCGTAAACGAAAATCAACACACGATCCCAGAAGGAAGTTTCTAAATGTTGTTCTCTTCTTGCTCCCAGCATTTAAAAGCGCTTATCAGCTGATGCTTCCGGAAGGGCTATCTTTTTACATATTTAAAAGTGCCCTAGGACCGAAGCAACTTAAAAATATGTGTCGATCCTAGAGGTAAACTTTAATGACGACGAATTTAAAAATGTCTCCTTGGTCGTTTGTAGCCGAATTTAAACTGAAAAATCTGGCCTTTGAAGCTTTGAAGAAGGCATTTGCAGGAAACCTCAGTGAAAATTATCCTAACGAATTACTTGAATGGGAACCATTGAAAACGAGCAACAAGAAGGAAAAACCAAATGCTTTATAGGATGATCATCCTAATGCTAGATACACACAAGGCTACCGTTGCAGCAATACAGCCATGTTAAAGCCAACGCTGCTTCGGGTGTAGCTATGTTGCCGTGTGGTCTGTGAAGAAAAAAAATTGCTGCAACACGTTGCTTACGATGGTTGTCCCATTGATTTCTAGCATAAGCTTCACAAAGTTTATTATAGAATATTTGTTACCGAAGCCAAGTTCTTAAACAGCCCAAACTACAATTATGTTTTAAATATAGATAATTATTATCACTTTACCTAAAAAAGAAAACGATGATGATGGGCAAAATAAATTGCAGCAGCTTTCAAAGCATCTTTCTGAAAGACATCACGTTTTCAAGGCACTTAAAATTTTAAAGTATCGACTCACAAGATTTCCATTAACCAAAACCTAATCCACTGTGTTTGCAATGCATGCCTTGCCAATATCTTACCCTCTGTAAGTTTCAAATTTCAGCATTTTTATTAGACATGGCCCTTAAATAAGATACAAGTACGTAGGGAGTTTGCACTTTTTGTGAATATCCCATATAATTTACATTTTCCTTCTTATTGTGACGCATAGCTACGCTTTTAAAATTTTAATAAGGCAGCGGGGAAGGGAAATGGAAACGGAGAAAATAAAATAATGACATTATGTGACTTTGTTGGATAAAAAAAAATAATTATGAATATGAGGCAAAGGTATTAAATTACAAAACATTTTATTTTAAATTTCCCCAAGGAAAAATCAATAAGAAAAAACAATTTAAATTTTCTTCTTTGCACTTTTCTACCACCACGAACTGAAAAAAAAAAACAAAAAATCCAAAGACTGTTGTCTTTATATCGTCTACGGCAGAAATCATAGGGATATCAAAGAAGCCTTTTAAAATTTTAATAATTTTGTGATTATAAGAAAGAGGAAAAGGGAATCGTTATTTTAAACTATAAAACGCAACGAACCATGGAGTACTGACATATGAGTCGACGTAGCTATGTCCTTCTGCCTGGGCAGGTAGCTATTTCTTTAAACAAAATTAACAAATTCCCTAATGCTAAATTTAAGTTTATTTTAAGTTATTTTTATTTACGAGGGCGACCGCAGAACTAACTTGCCTGGCACATTAAATTGATGATGGCACATTAAAAGCAATCTTTTATAAGCCATCTGCCAAAATATCTAATGATTAATTTCTTTGTTACAGGTGATTGAAGTAAACAAGTTTTATAATTTTTGAAAAATGGAAAATAAAGAGTTTCGTGCGGTAATTAAACACTTTTATATGAAAGGTTATACGCCACAACAAAGATGAATTGGATTCTGTTCATGATGATAATGCACCGCCTTACTCCACCGTAAAATCCTGGGTTCAACAATTTAAAATGGGTCGTTCAAGTACAACGCTCTGGAAGACCGAAAACTGCTACTACTATTGAAAACATTAGAAAAATATTTAATGAAGTGACTAAAGATAGACGAATAAAGCTCAGAGAACATGCTGATATTGTTAAAATACACGAAAAACAAGTTTGGAGTATTTTACATAATGAACTCCACATGAAAAAGCTATCCGCAAGATGGGTGCCGCGTTTGTTGACTTTGCCCCAAATCAGTAGGACCAATTCCGAGGAGCTTTTAGCGATTTATCAGCGTAATCCAATAGAGTTCTTGCGACGATTCATAACTGTTGATGAAACATGGATCCATCACTACATCCCAGAATGCAAAGAACAGTCGAAACAATCTATAGAAGCTGGTAAAAGTGGTCCAAAGAAGGCGTATTTTGTATTTTGGGATGCAGGGGGTATAATATTTATTGATTATCTTGAGAAAGGAAAAACTATAAATAGTGAATATTATTGTGCATTATTGGATCGGTTGAGTGAAGAAATCAAGATAAAACGACCGCATTTAGAAAAAAAAGTTCTTTTTCATCAAGATAATGCTCCTTCACACACTGCATTTTTAACTCAACAAAAACTGGCCGAATTACGATTTGAAATTGATCCGCATCCGCCATATAGTCCAGATTTAGCTCCTTCTGATTATTTCTTGTTTCCAAATTTAAAAGAAATTCTCGGTGGCAAAAAATTTTCGTCCAATAGCGAGGTTATTGCTCAAACTGAGGCATATTTTGAAGGTCTTGAAAAATCTTATTTTTCGGATGGATTTATAAAACTTGAAAAACGTTTGATGAAGTGTATTGAGTTGGAAGGAGATTATGTTGAAAAATAAATAATAATAATTCCAAAAAACGGCTCTTTTTATGTTAGGCCAGTTACTTTTGCGGTCGCCCTCGTATATTATGTGTCCTGCTTATTTTTATTATTTTAATTAACTTAGCTACATCCGTCTGCCTGGGCATGCATTTCATTGCAAACACAAATTTCCCTTATGCTAAAATTAAGGTTAATTTTAACTTATTTTCAGTTTTACTGTATGGTGGATTATTATTTTGTTTGGCTTAAATTTATAATTTAAATTGACTTAGCAAAGTCCGTCTGTATGGCGGGTGTTTCATAAAAAAGTTAGCAATTTTCCTTTGTACGAGTACTAATTCTAAGTAAATGTTAATTCATTTTCAGATACACTTTGTGTCTGTTTAAATTGTGTTTAGTTTACATTTATAATTTGACATAGCTTTGACTGTCTGTCTAGGCAAGTGTTTATTTTACTGAAGTTTAACAATTTCCATTTTACGAAAGCCATGCTAAATTTAAGTTCATTCGAACTTAATCTTTGGTACAGTGTGTGGCTATTTAAAGTATGTTTGGCTCACGTTAATAGTGTCAGTTGACTTAGCTTTGTCCGACTGCCTAGGCAGGCATATCTTTAAATAAGGTTCACTTACTTGACATTGTTTAGTTAAAGGAGATTTATACTAAATTCATCATTGTGTGTCTGTTTAAACTTGCGTTTGGCTTGCTATTATCACTTATAATATTTAGGCAAAACTTACCTGTAGCCTGAATTCAATTGAACATCGCCAATGGCCACATTTTCAAACTGTGCCGGATTCGCTGTCCATCTGGCCCAGTAGAAGGTAAAATCCTCAGCATCGTACTGTTCGGTGAAACGGCATTTCAATGTGAGATCTGTGTTTTCTCGCGTATCGAGTGATTCATCAGCGTATGTAAAGGAAAGCGCAGCAAATCCTACAAAAAAAAATAAAAGAAAATGAATATCGGGACGATAAAAAAAATAAATTCAATACAACAAAAGAATACACACAAGTGGCGACTTTAAGTAAATATTCCATATCCTCTGTTTAAGAAAACAAAACAAATCCTAGTAGAGGAAAGAGTGATGACCTTCCTCTGCTTTTTTCAAAAAGATTTTCTTTCTAATAGGTTTCCTTCCGTTTTCTGTTCCATATCCTTGACATATTTTCTGGGAAGCAGCGTGTAAGTGTGTGTGTGTGTGTGTGCGTGTGTGGAGTGGGACTCATAAGGCTGGAAGATTGAGTGTATGTGCACTGATGCCATTTAACAAGTTAGCAGGACTTGTATCGATTTCTCGTTACGCATATGAAATCATAAAGAAATTCCTTTTGTCGCTCCCTGGCCAACGTTCATTGAACGAAGGGTCCTTGGGTTACGCTCCAACACTCCATGAAAATGTCAATTTTGCAATTCATCAAACATTTCGGACATAAAAAGACTTTATATTAAATTAGAATATACAAAAATGCTGCCCAGTCAACCCAGAGCCACAGCACAAAAAAATCCTTGTGAAGGCACGCGGCCATTAAAGGCGATGGTTTTTAGGGCAGAAAGTTACATCCAGGAGAAGGCCACAATAAAGTCCGTCTTTGCGAAATGGGGGAAAATTGGAAACAGACAAAATGGTTGCCCTTAAAAAAACAAGAAGCTGCAAACGTATTATGAATCCCAATCACCTGGAAGTCGGTTAGTATTAGGGCTAAGCTGAGCACACACAAACAGAGTCATTTGTCCGATATGGATTTGAGTCCAAGGAGGAGGTTCATAGCTTTTCATTCTTTGCTTTACCGGAAAATCAAATCGAAATAAAGACCCTATCACAGCGGAGAAGGAAACAAGGTACAGGGTTAAAAAATATTTGTCTGGCTGTGGCGATGTCGCAGTGTGTGTATGTTTCAATGTGACTGTATCTATATCCGTGTCCGTGCCAGTGTTTTATTTCCTTTCTGTTGTTGTTGATTAAGTACGTGTGCAAATGGCGGCAACACTCGTAAGTAGTATTATCATGTGGTCCATTTGCGGCCGTGATGGTTTCCTAAAGCTGACGTAGGAGGAATGAATGGATATTTGGTTGTTTGGCCCGGTCCAGACGGGTTGATTTTAAACAAATTTCTTAACAATATCCGTTATTGGTTTTATCGCCCACCGTCCAGGGCTATTCGCATTAAACTTTTACATCATTGAACTTCCAACAAGAGCAGCAACAACGCGAACCAGAAAAGGGTTCAGGCATAAGTTCAATGTAAGGATTTAGTTTCGGACTACAAAAATTGTTTCAGTGTTTTTTGTTTTTTCATGTGGGGGAGTTTTCTTATTTGTAAAACCGTTTGTTAAGCATATTTTACGGTTGCCAAACATAAATTACATGTTGGTTCAGAACACATAAAAATATGTTGACCACTAATGAAAAGTAACCAACACACCCCGTCCAAAGGGTTGCGAAGGGGACCAACTGTCCATTATCGAAATGTGAATTTTGATAACGTATTGTAGCTATTTATGAGCACTTGAAAGGAATTCGAAATGGCCACATCTCATTGAATTGAGTTATGGCATTGCCACGGAGACATGGGGTGGAGGAGGCAATGTTTCAACTTTAATGTGGACACTGTGTGATATTTACGAGTATTTGAAACAATAAACTCATGACGTCCTTTAGCCGATTCTGATAAAACTAATAAAAAATAATCAATGGTGCACAGGCGTTCGTGCTTTTGTTGTTCTTCGGAAATATTTTACGTATCACGCTCTTATCGGATATAATGTTGGCACTTGTTTGCCATTCAAGTACTACGCTGCAGTCAGGGCGAATATCTTAACGGAGCTGGGATTCCTCCATAGACGTACATGTTTTATACACTCTTCTTTAATCGGACATTGCGTTGGAACTTCATTGCTCTTTAAGCACGATT
This sequence comes from Hydrotaea diabolus, assembly GCA_963513945.1. NCBI lineage: Eukaryota > Metazoa > Arthropoda > Insecta > Diptera > Muscidae > Hydrotaea > Hydrotaea diabolus. The sequence continues at coordinate 111,501,026 of OY740717.1, forward strand.
TCGTGTGGGTGAATTTCTACATGGGCTTGGGTGGTGTTCCTAGAAAAGGACAACACTTTTTTATAATCTTGAAATAGTTTAAGTTTCATTGCTGAAAACCGGAGAATTTTGTACCTCAAAAACTTGACACCATAAGGTCCACCCCACAATCAATGAAACTAAACAAGTGGACAGTTCGTAAGTTCGGCCGCGCCGAATTTTTTACTCTCTCCACCATGGGTTGCGTTGTAGTACGGCATTAACAGTAAAAGGGTATTTACTTGTTGGTGAAGGGTCCAGGTTAAACAGAACTACATTTTGGAACCCTATGGACCATTGTTCTTTTGAAATTCGCGAAAAAATTTTATTGTTTTGGAGAACCCATATATCTATTGTTCAAGAGGGCCGAAAGGCCCATAGGAAGCCCATAGATTAGGGCTTTAAGTTTGGACAAATCTTAAAACTTAGGGCATATTGAGATAAGTTTAATAGACATGTGTCGATGTTCAAAGAACCTAATTATCGGACCTATAGGGACATGTGGCCTATATGCCAAGGCCTCAACTATTTTCGAAACAATACATTTGGGGTACTTAATATCCATATGTATCTACTGAACGGTGCAAGTGCAAAATGCGGCCAAATCATAAATATTTAAGTAGAAACATATTTGAATTTGTAAGAAAATGTTTTTGCTTCTGGTTAATCATATCTCCCCGGACGAATTTTGGGACCCAGGGTCCTACATTACGGCATCTAATTCAGCAAAATGAGCCAAAACTCACAGTTTCTGAGTTTCTCGATGTTTGAAAGGACCTATTTTTGGCATTCTAGGGACCTTATACCGATATATCAATGACTTAAAAGAAGTCTAATATTAAAACTAATATAAAATTGGGCTACGTGCCGAAATTTTAATGTTTTTTAATACCCATATGGCCATAGTTCAAGGTGGCCGATTTTTAGCCCCTAAAAGCCTTATGGTCCCATAGTCCGAGTTCAAAATTAGAACAAGTGTGAACACCCAAAGTCTCCGAAAGTTAGGGGACGCTTTTTGGGCCCCTGAGTCTATAGACCACGAACCTCCATATTCATATTCGAACCTCCATATTCAGATTCTTTAGAAAATTCCACTGTTGCTTAGTACCAATACGTCAATGTGGGAAAGGACATATTCTACGGCCCCAAGAGACCTTTGACCGATGGGCCAAGGCCCAAAATTTCGCATGTTTTTCCAAATCCTTAATATAGATCCATATTTAAATTTGTGAGAAAATTTTACCGTTTCTGGATACCTCTACATATCCCCGAATATAAGGAACGTTTTGAGGATACCAAGGGCCGATAGACCACGCTCACTCGCCAACGCTTCTAATTCAGCCAAAGCGTAAAGTTTCTACTATATTCAGATTTCTGTTTCTGAGTACCCATATGTCCATGCTTTAAAGGACATATTTTTCGGCACTCATTGGATCGTAGATCCATGGGTCGGTCAAGGCCTCAATCAGGTCAAAAAGAAGAATTATTTTTGTATTCGGATTCCCTGGCGATATTGTACGGTTTTTATACCCATAGGTCCATAGTCAAAGGGGCCATCTTTTGGGCCCCCTTAGGCCTAATGACCTCGCCCATTTTTGGGACGTTTAATGCCTCTACGGTTACAACTTCCAACTCTAACTTATTTTTTAATTTAAATATAACAGTTAAATATGGGAAAACCAAAGAAAAGTTTGGTAAGGACTTTTTTTAGTCTCTCAAAGGGGAACTAGCTTAACACAGCGAAGGTAAAGGACAATTGAACTGTTCCCAACAAATGGTCGGGATTATGTTCTAGAGCATGTATCTTGCCTGGGTGTATGTATACCCTACCATTTGTTAAATAAAATATAAAATTTAAGTATACAGTTCCTCGCCTATTTGAATTCGAGTGAACAAATTTTTCTATGTAAAAAGCGTACTTTTAAGGCAAATATAGTCCTCCTAAGGCTTGCATAATCTAACCTAGAAACAAACCTGGCAACGTCCAGAAATAAAAGCATCCGAGGTTCTTGGAAAAACCATTTTTAGGACAACCTTCAAATAGAAATTCAATTTAATTGAAACCAATAGAACAAACCGCAACTAGATTACCAAAACCCACCCACGATTTGCAGCCTAAAACAATCAAAGACGGCGAGGGTGAGTCCCTGAGCAATTACAACTTTAATAATTCCGCCTAAACCTTAGAATTTATTTTTCATGTAACAGCTTTTGAAAACACATTTCTGCTCTAGCAATTTGTATTTTGCAAAAAATATAAAACTGCGATTGACAATTGCCAAGGTAATGAAAAATTCAAAAATAAATCACAAAAGGACCTGTTCCATTACGAATCCAAAGAACTTGCATGGAATCCACTTTTGAATTTCTTTTGAACTTAGACCATGGGAATTTTCAGGTTCACGAGTTTCAAACCTCCCGCGCTGCTCACCTTTAACAAACATGTAAGTATACGAAGGAAGAAAAACACAAGAAATATTTTCACAACCACAGATGCAGACAGCACACACGTGGAAAACATACACGCGCTGTTTTGAAAGAATTCGCAGAAATGTTGCAAAGAACCTGGCCATCAGGAGGGAGAAGCGAGCGCCTGGCGAAAAGTACCAGCCAGTTAAGTGTTTAAGAAGTTTATGTCTCAATATTTTGTATAAATAATAAATGAGTTCAATACGAGGCAGACGGAGGGGGCGTTTGTCCTTTCCAGCTCTGATCGTAACGAAGTCGCAACACAAAGGTCCTGCGGCAAAGCTGCACAGGCAAAGAGGCTTTAAGCAACATTTAAGTTTAGTTGAATGCTTTTCATGAATAACCAACAATGAGCGACATATCCTTTGCCATAAATGAGTAGGGGAAAATAGCGACGATCAACAAGATAGAGTGGAGGCGGGTGTAATGACCTAAAGGGCGGAGTGCTTAGTATGTGTTCAAACGCCCATCAAATCGCAATAGTAACAATTCAAGTATAGTAGATGCAATTTACATTGGATTTAGGGGGTCCACCTACAAAACCTTGGCAGTTCAGACATCGCAAAGCAACCTTACGAGCTAGCTGCTTCTCATGCTGTCAGCTGTTCACTTTCCATCAGGTTTCAGGCTTCTGTCTTTTAATCCTAAAAAGAACATTCTCAATGTCAGAGATGATAATAATGGCTTCCGTTCTCTAAAGAAATGCTCCTTTCAACAAATCCAAATGTTCAACGTCATCAGCAGTAGGAAAAACAGCGGCAGCAGCAGTTTGGTCCTAATGCATGCGACCTTTCACTTAACAGCAGCGCGGAGCTATTCCAGCAGCTCTTAGCTGATACTTTTGCGCCAGCTGCTGCTGCAATTGTGTGTGTGGAAACTGTATAAAAGGCATTTGATAAAATAAAATGAAACGAAGCTACGAAGCAAATCAAGTAACAGATAATAAAAACCAGTTCACTTTCTAGTATTCCTGCCCATGCACCCTCTTGGAGCGATTGTAACGCAAAATAAATGCTTACTTATAATATTCCGCATAGGAGCTGATGTAAGGCTGTAGTAGGGGGCCCATATAGCCATTTAAAGCGGAAGCAAATTAAGACCCGTTTGCTGCCTTGCTTGCCTCTACAGCCAACGATGGTGGCAATGTGATGGTGGCAGAGCAAGGCTGCGACAATGGCAACAATAACAACTAAAACACATTTTATAAGTCATACCAGCAATAAAATTGTCATTTCTCTTTTGCCTGCCGTTGTTTGTTGCACCGTCATTTCCTCTGGCTCCCGCCCTACGCCACCTCACGCAACCAACGTTTACAGAACGCTTCACGTCAGACATTGCATCCTGCCTTGCCATGATGCCGTAGAGTACAGCTTTGCAATGTCTTCAAACAGTGGCTAAAGTAAAATTTATGTTGAAACTTTGTCGCGTCACAAGATTTAAAGATTTTTATAAATTTTCATCCTTCATCTTGGGCAACAGCACCAACAACAGCCAGAAAGCATAGAACAAGTCATGCTACAACAACAATGGCAACATCGCCGCCACCACCAACAGCAGCATCAACGAACAAAGCAATTGGTGTTATGTTAGAGTAAGCGAATGTGTGTGGCACTTTTAGCGCGTGGCAAGCAACATTTGCTGCATGTTGTTGGTGCTGCTATTGCCGTTGCTACTTTATGATCGTAACCAGCCACTATAGCTCGTACTACTCTATTTAACTGCGACAACGGCAACAGCAGCAACAACGACAACAAGCCAGAAGCGGATTAGATCAGGACTGTTTGTCTGGAGGCATCGCTACATGCAGTAGATCTGTTGTGTTGTCCTTGCTGTAAAATTGACAAGAGTCCTTGGAAATTACTAATTCGGAAATGGTCTAAAGTCCTCTAGATAAATTCGAGAACAGAACGATTATACGGACGGATATGTTTTAACTGTACATGGCATCCGCATGTTAGATTTGTCTGTAAAAAGGGCATGCAACTGGGTCTGACATATGTCGCTGTATACACGCAGAAAAAAAACATGGTTACTACATGGTCACGGCAATAATAATATGACCTCCACAAAAAAAGTATGTTCTTCGCAACCATAGCATTGTTAACTGAATTTATTTTTGACAATAGTATAATTGCTGCAATATTAATATTGTTGAAATGTAACAATAGTATTATTGCCAAATTTAAAAATGAAAATATGGTTTAAGCAACAATATTAATATGGTTGGTGCGGCAAAAATATGGTTGGTGCGTTTTATGTTAATAATAATGTGATTACGACAATCATACTATATGATTGTAATTTTTCTTCATTTAAATATGCTTTTAAGAACAAATGTTATTGGTACGGATCTAATGCAAAATATTACTTTTTTATCGAAATAAATTTTTTTTTAAAAAGCTGCTTTGGCTTTGTTTAACTGAAGTATTTTTAATAAAATCGTTTACGTTTATTTAAACTTATTTTTTCTACCGCGAAATATATCACTCTATTATTTTGAATTTAATGTATTTTTGAATAATTTTCATTATTCAAATCTTAAACAAATTCTAATAAATAATATTGGGAATCATAGTATAATTGTGTGTGATCATACTTTGGTTGTAGGGATTATAACATGGTTGCGTGTGAATCATACTATGGTTGTGGGGATCCTACTATTATTGTGAGGATCATAGTATGGTTGTATTTGAATCATACTATTGTTGTGAGGATCATAATATTGTTGTAGCACATTCATATACCTAACAATAGTATTATCCTCTTCGAATATTGTCACCACAACCATACTTTTTTTCTGCGTGTACAACATTACGAGAGGTTGTTGCTCTCCAAGATTTATCAGGCCTTTTTGTGCTTGATTTAGTTTTTTTTTCTTGCTTTCTCGAATTTTTTTGTCGAAGATTTTAAGTGCTTGAGAATTTATACCCATTTACGCATTATACCTCAGCCAGCTTAATCGTTGTAGTTTGCCCAATTACGTCGGTCCAGAGTTGATTCAGAACTTATACCGATAAATGTACTTATTCTATATTCATTCGTTTTGAAGATGACTAGAACCTCCTCTCTACGTCCTTAGCAGGTCTAATTAATCCCCCTTAAACAAATCTGCTAAGCTCGTTTGCTGCAGTCAGACCTTCTGTGAGCTATCAAAGTTAAGATCTTTCATGTTATCCAGTTTTGGTCTTCAGTTTTGAGTACGCCATTCCCCGTCATTATCTCTGAAGACCCTTTGTGTTCACTAAGACAAAGGGCGAGCTCAGGTATTTACTTCATTTGACCTTTCTGAACATACCATCACAGAACAAAAGGGAGACTTTTCTGAGTCACTGACCGAGACATACTGCTTTAAATCCACTCTACATATAGCCCCAAGGCATATTCCTCAAGAAGCTTTTAGAGTTTATAGAAAAAGAACTTTTTAAAAGCTCTGTTCTTATTGCGTGGCATATGAGCTCAAAATAATTTTAATGCTGGCCTAAGCTCTTTGCTATGGGAAGAATAAAACTTTTGTCTTTATACTTACAGACTTGCACTTAAGCTTTTCAGTATACTAATATAATTTCTCTAAAAGTGTTTGCAAGGTCACAGGAACTTTTTAGGTAAAAAATGGCCTTAGCTCTTAACTGGGTTGGTTGTGTAAATGTTGGCTAATGTTAAAAAGATAAGAATATAAAATGGGACTGACAGGACTTCCGGCACAGGTATGAGGCCTGCTAAGCCCTTCCCTCCGCCACTGATAATTTTCATCCACACACATTTATACAAAATCAGCTACACGAAGAGACTTGTATAATATAAACTACAGACAAATGAATAAAACTGTAGCTCATCTATCAAAGTAACGCGGATGGGTGGGATCGGCTACAGAAATATGAAGTGGTATACCCAAATCGAAATTGTTGGACAATAAATTGTAATGAAATCAAACAGAGTCAAAAAAAACACACTCGTTCAAACTAATGGAGCAGTGCAACCTGAGAAGGTACCTTTCAATTTTGGGTATTCTAAAGCGATTTAAAAAATATTTTCATATAGATCTGAACATGATTTTGAAGATCAAAGAAATGAGTATTGAATAACTACATTAAAATATAATTAACCCATGTTCTTAAAAAACATGGGTTAATTATATTCCCATTGTGATGTGCCTTCTGAAAGAACATTATCAGACAACCTTTGCTGTATTTGCAAAAATCATATCTTAATTTTTAAACTTAAAGAATTATTTTTGGCCTTTCAAAAAAAAATAATTTCGACCTCTGCAGGTTTTTTTGCATTTGGTACCAATATCTCATACTGAGATATCAATTTATTCTTAAAACTAAAAGATGTAACCTTTACTGACTTATATGAAAGGAAAACTAAAAAGGAATATTTTTGAAATAGATAGCGACATTTCTGTACACCACTGATTTGCTAACTCTAACTCATAGCTAAACTTATCACCGATAACAGCAAAAACTTAATACAAATGACGGTTATCGCGGGGAACAAAAGGTCATGTCACCACCGTTCGTTATAGTTCTCCATTACATTATCTGCATTAACATGCTCTGATTTTTTCTTAATTAACTTTCTTTCCGTTTCAACCGCCTTATTAATCGATCCTCATATTTTTCTTTACTCCTCGTACATTTCAGGCTGCTGAATCCGTTTTTTTATGATGCGACTGACAGTAAAGGATTTAATAGGAAAAGTTTTTAAAAAATTGGAAAATTATATTTGTACAACACTATCACGGCACAAGTTAAAGCGAATATTACAAACAGAGCGCGAAAAAGTACAAAATGACGCCGTCAGTACGGTCACGACGAAACATAGGTACGCTTCTAATGAGCCAAAAGAGGAAAACAGGGTAAAAACGATCTCTAAATGTCGCACTTCAAAATCTGACAGAGAATGCAATAAAATAGAATTTTTTTTAAATTAAATGAATATTTTTCAAGGCATTTCGTTAAATTATGAAGTGGTCCTTTCCCTAGCTGCAGATACGAATCTGAGGAACTTAAGGATTGTTCCTCAGATTCGTATCTGCATTGGCTCAAACTGAGTTATCTTAAAGAGGAATTTAAACTAAATCTGCTTAGAGTCGTGATCATTTCGCTTCGGCACTACATCAGCGTACCTATCAAAATAAACAGAAAAATAATAAGGATATCTCAGTCAACTGAGAAAAAATTCTACAACGGCCAAATCAAGCTACTGTAGGGCACACAAAAAACGGTACTGTGGCAGCCAAAACAAAAGGATGGCAACATTAAAAATCATTTTCGCAGTTGAAAAGAAAACGAAAAATGTTCTTCTTTAAAATTTACAATTATTTTCTTTTTTTACATTTACCCAAAAAAGGGAAAGCAGAAGACGGTGCAGTAAAAAACCAAGTGCCTCGCAAAGAAACTGTAACGACGCTACAAAGTTATGGAGTTTCAGTAAAGGACACACTGAACTGGCCGAGCGACTATCAAGCTAACGACAGTAACAGATGAAATGGAGATTGTGACATCATGTGCAAAATATGAAGAAGAAGAAAAGCTTTTTTCTCTGCCCCAAGAAAGTGAAATTTTATTTCACATTATTCGTGTGATTCCATTTCACTTCGCCGAGTGCATTTTATGTTCGACACAAAAAAACGAGCAAGTTGAGAAAAAACTGCATTTATTTTTCAATTAGCATCAGCCGGAATAAAACCAAACGAACGAAACAGAGAAGAAAGATAAAACACAGTGACAGATAATGTTAAGATATTTAATTGAAAAATATTGCAATTATCAGAAACACAGGGAACGGTTAAGTTATATTGGTTGCGATACATATCAGGCGAGAAGACTGTCATAACTCTTAAAGTTTTGAGAAAATATTTCTCAATTCCGTATCTATTGAGTTTATTTATCCACATTTATCGAAAGATTGAGCTACAAAAAAGCATAGCGGAACTGACAATCACAAGTAAAAACGTCATGAAGTTCGGCCAGGCCGAATGTTTCAAATCATTAGTACCTTTGGCCCGATTTCTCCTGTTTAACAATTCAGGATCCTATTCTCATTCATTTGAGCTTTATCATACTTACGACACACTTACGGATGAACAGACGAACATGGCTAGATCTTCTTGGAGTTTTACCACTCTACAAGGACTTCGGAAGAGGGTATAAAAATATGGTGATAATACTGGAAAAGTATCTTACTATTGTTGTGGCAATCACACATTAAGTTTTTATCATTAGAGTTGCTTTTGGTTTAGCCTCTATAAATAAGACTGGATAGCAGAACCGCAATAGCTAAGCCATTTGTTAACAAAACATGCTAGTTCTATTCGCCTCGAAAGGAATATTACAGATGTACTAGAGTATTTAAGAACGAATTAGAAAAGTTGTAAAATTTATTTTTATAGCCATTTTAAATCTTAGCCTGGATAACTATTGAGTATTAGCCTCTATCGTGGCTAAGTACTAAAACAACTAAAACAAATGATTTTTCTAAACATTTTTTTAGAATCAAGTGATTTTTCTATAGGACATGCTCAAAATTGGCCTTTTTGGAAACAAATCTAGACTATAGCGGTTTTTCTATCCAGTCTTATTTGTCGAGGCTTAACCAACACCACTATTATCACAGAATGGTTCCATATACCATAATATTATTAGTATTTGTTCTCTCACAACCATATTATGATTCCAACACACATAGTAAGATTCCAGCTGATTCATACACTGTAATGTTAAGAAGTCTACAACCATAATATGATTCCAACAACCATAGTATTTTGACCGCAACCACATTATGATCAAGATTTTATTGAAGCAAATATCAATGTGCTGGTAGCCAAGGTATGATAAGGTTCACGTACTCGTATCTCTATTTTTTCTTCTTAATTGTTTTCAATTTTGTTTTTTTCTTCATCTTATTTTTCTTTGTAAGCTTCTGCTGATATACGAGTACATCTATTTGTAGCATAACCAATTTTTGGAGCCAGTGGCTATACAAGATGCTCCCTGAAATATAAAGTTAACGGTTTATAATATGAATCCGATATAAAAATAGACGAACTTTGGAGGCGTTTTAGCATTGCTTCTACATCCCGAGAAACTGCACGTAGAAAAAAAGTATGGCTGGGGTAGCAATATTCGAAGAGGCTTATACTATTGTTGGGTATATAGTTGTGGTACAACAATACTATGATACTTACAGCAATAGTATGATACACATATAACCATACTATGATTCTCACAACCATAGTATGCTTCACATACAACTATAGTATGATTCTCACAACTATAGTATGATTCCCACAATTATACTATGATCTCCAAAATTATTAATTAGAATTGGGTTAAGTTGTAAACAATAGATTTGAATTATGAAAAGGATTTAAAAGTACATTCATACACATTAGAAAAAATCAGTTTTAAAAATGAAAGCGTTTTTATTAAAAAATATTTCAGCTAAACAAAGCTAAAGCAATTTGTTCGAAAAATTTTAATTTCCATATAAAAAGTACTACAAGCATTATTGCATTAGTCAAGTGAAGGAAAATTACAATCATACAGTATGATTGTTGTTATCATATTATTGTTAACATAAAACCACAAATACAATACTTTTGTCGCACCAACCATACTTATATTATGATAGTATGGTTGGTTTTTTTAACTTGGCAATAATACTATTGTTACATTTCAATAATATTAATATTGCGGCAATCATACTATTATCAAAATTAAATTCAAAAACAATACTATGATTGCGACGAACATACTTTTATTGCGCAGATCATTTTTTTTGCGTGACCATATAGTAACCATGTGTGTTAAGATGCCATTGTGGAGTTATATTTGTAATATTAAAAGTGCAGATTTAAAAGGCGCAGATTTGTAAACTTCTTTATTCCTTGTAGATTAAAAATCCATTTTTCTATCTCAACAGTATTGATGCGAGTCTGAATTGCATAAGGCTTATTGTGGCCATTGATAGTACAGAATGAAAGTATGCACTGTACAGGAGGCGAATAATGAAAATAAGTGAAATAATTGACAGACAGTATCGTACATTCACATGCCCTTCAATAAAAGTAACATAATTAATGATAATGTATGTTCATGCACACATACATACATACATACATACATATATGTACATAATTTATACTTGAAATTGTAAATACATATGTGTATATGAATACATACGAGTATGCCAGTTTATATAATGTGGTAATATGAACTATGAACACATACATATTTGCTCATTGAAGTTGTTATGTAAATAGCACTGAATGAATGATTCCCGTCAAAGGGTTAACGCCAGAGTATATAAATACTACAAGTAGGGATGATACTCGTATCGACAAAGATGGAAAGCAAATCCCGGATAGCGGTATTCAATATACTCTTTTCCAAAATTATCTTATAAGCAAGCTAAGGGACCAACCTCCGCTATCCTCTTTTTAAAGCGATAATCCATCGTTGTGAGATTTACTAATCCTGCATTATGGCGCCATGCAGTGTGAGCGGTTTCCCTAGTTCTGGCACACATTCAGACAAATGCGAAATTTTTAATAAATACCAAAAGTTTGGAGGAATTACACGGACATTTTTTTTTGAAACGTTGCCAGCGACTGGCAAATGAAATGATTGCATACGATTAGTATTGATTGTATGTAATACACACACACATACGAATACTTATGTACTTTAAGCGTGAGTTGTACATCCATACATATGTACATTTATATGTACAAATGAGCATATTAACAATCATGCATGATTTTTTTTACATTGAGTGTGGCAAACATATTGATTGGAAGTTTCTGAAATGTTGCCAGAAAGAAATGCAAACTCGCACATGAATAGATGCTACACTGGCATGATTTTGGAAAACGAATCAAAGTCTATACAAATGAAAGTACTCGTATGTACGAGTAGTACATGAAATGTTTAAGGATCTATGGAAAGGACAGTTTTTTTATCACGACAGAAAACTTTCGTTTTGTGTTTGATTATTTTTAGAGCAGTTTGTTCTTTTCTTTTGCATTTTTTGGCCGCTTTATGATGGCTACTTTTTAAGTTAAATTTAATTTGTAAATTCTCTTTGCTCTACCTTCGAATTTATAACGAATTGTTGCAATCATTGCGTATTTTATACTCTCCTTCATAGCGTGGGATTGTATATAGGTTTAACATGTCGTTTGTAACATATCGAAATACTTATCTGCGAATCTATAAACTTTATACATATATTATTGATCGTTGTAAAAGCTAATACGATATAGCCATGTCCGAACGTCTGCCTGTCTGTTTAAAACCGTATGCAGACCCAACGAAAAGAGCTAGAGGCTTTTTTAATTAACAGATATATGTTTTATGGTTGCAGATCGGTTGATATTGAAAATGGACGAAATAGGGGAAATGGGGAGAAGAAATTCCCCCTTGACGGACTAAAAATAGTCCTGAATTTTTTTTAGACTTTTCCACAATATAACTGTAATAATTTAACTTTAAAAATAGTTATGCTTGGAAGTTGTAATCGTAAAGACATTAAACGCCGTAAAATGGCCAAAAACGCCAAAGCATATCCACTGATACTCGGGGACATATGGGTATTTAGAAGAATTAAAATTTTCTAAGAAATCTAAAAATAAACCTATTATTTCGATTTTATATCCGGATACACCCAAATGGCTCCACGAACCCTTTGACTAAGGACTAATGGGTTTAAAAAACCAATAAAATTACGCCCTAAATCCCAGTATAACATTAATACTGCGACTTGACCTAATAAAAGACCTTGAAGTCCCCTTAGGAACTTTAGATCCATTCTGTCAATGGCGCACTACAACTCAATCCATGGTGGAGTGTATAAAAGATTCCGCCTGGCCGAATTTAATGACGTTATTACTCGTTAAAATATTTTAAACACTCTGTGCCATAACTTAAAGTTATACCCTGCTCTGCTTTTGCTGTAGCTGCGATGTGGTGCTGATAACAATCACATAATAAAAAGTAGTTGCCACAACTCATGCACTCTCACATCCTGCCAAACGTTTCAACTGTTGTTGAGGGCCTCATCGTAAATTTGTTTAGGAAATATATCATATAATTGCAGCAATTATTTATAAATGAAAAAAAGTAAGCAGGAAACTAGACTTTTCGGTTCAAAGGGGAGCAAACGGAAAACTCCCAGAATGCAAAAAAAATTGCTAATCCAGTTAGGGTATTCACTTTACATTACATATGAGCATCATCGTAAGGGGGCTTCCCCTTAAAATAAATACATCAAGGAAAAGTAAAAAAAAATCAGCAACAAGCGATTGTACATTTATTTTTTTGAATTGACAGAAGATTTAGATTTCGGATAGCTAACGAAAAATTTCATTCTGAATGTTTGCGGGGACTACGAAGGAGAGTCCAGAATGTGAGTGTTGGTTGTTAAATTCTTGGTGATAAATTGGATTTTAAAATATATTCGAAAAAACATCAAAGGAACAATAAAATAGAATTTTTAAATTATTGACTTAAAAACTTTTGGCTTCAGGCAGAGGCCACAGACACTTGTGCGAATGAGACCAGACTTCCAGTAATTTTTTTTTAAAGGCCGTTTTGTAAAATATTTAGAATATAATTTTCAACAATCTTAATAGTTTTTAAAACTATTCTAAGATATTATTGCTATACAATCCTCTATCTAAAATATTTACTTATTCACAGGCAATAGCGGCACTGCGAAAAAGTGACAAAAAAATTGCTCTACAGTGACGCTTTCTGAGTCCGTGCAATCTAGTAGAGGAGGGCACAGTTTCCATTAGATAATCAAAAGCCAGCAAGACTTTAGAAAGCTTTACTTAGGCAATGACAGGCAACGCATACGAAACAATACCATGTGGAATTCAAATAGCATGTGGAATCATTCCAGCTTGGTTGAGATTACAAATCGATTTTTCTTGGATATTTTGGAATTACTTAATAGGCGTGTTTGAATGCATGTTAAGACGCAAACTTTTAAGCAAAGTTAAAAATTGTAAAACGTTGCAATTTGTCTACCGTTAAGGTGAATACCTTAAATGTTTTTGCAGAAATCATTTCTCTCTCGTTCTTTTACCTTTACCTTTTGCCTTTTTTGTAAACATTTGCAAGTTGTTGTGTTTCTCCGTTTATGCGATATTATTTATGTGTGAATCCAGGGAAAACTGTAAAAACGTTTCTCACAACAGCGGCAAGAGTTATTATGTATAGCCAAATACCCCTTTGCCCGCATAAGAACATCCCCGGTAGGAGATGCACGTCACATGTATTGCAGTATTGGAATTCGACGCGGCGTTACCTTCGATAAGACCTTTGCAACAACCTAACTTGGCATGTTCTTGGTGATGATGATGGTGGCGGTGGTGGTTCTCGACGTCTTAACTAAATATGCACATGGCAAAGACACGATAGAGTAACCCAGCAGCAGCAAAATAGGATGTGTAAATGCATGTGAAGAAACTGTCTGAACGCAATTATTACGTGAGAATTTTAATGAAAAATATCCACAAAACAATGCCTTTTGTCATTAGTAGTAAACTATACGAGTTTCGAGTTTACTTCAGACTTCAGATCTTGAGTTTATGTGTGCATGTGAACTTTTTAGCGGCAACATACTAATTCATAACAAGATACAGCCCCGCGCGAGCCCGCACACTCACACACTCACGTAGTAAAATTCGGCACGGCTGAACCCTTCGTTGGGGTAAGTACTTTTTGACAAACGACGCAGCAACAATTCAAAGTTGGATTACGAAAAATGCTCAATACCAAAAGTTTATATGTAAACTGGCAACAAGCAGCAACTACAGTCAGAAGTTGTTAAATGTTTTGTTTTGCACAAGTACGAACGAGTGCAACGAGTATTGCAGTTCATTTGCAAAGGCGTGCATATATCATACATCTCAACATGTATCCAGAGTTGGGAACTAGAGGGCCCTTTGAAGAGATCCATAAGACATAATTCAGGATAGAGGGTCTTGCTCAGAGACAAAAGGGTCTTACTCAGCTTTTTGAAAAGATATTACAGCACTTTTCCAAAAGAAGAGACATCTGCGCTACTTGCCAATGGATCTTGCTAATGGATCATCTTCCATAGTAGTCTGGACCACTCCGTGGTCTACCTTGACTGATTAATTTTGTTTCCGTTTGTTAAACGTTTCTGACCACTTTTTTCTTAGGCTGCAAGTAACTCTTCCAAATTTCGAGATTTTTTTGAGACCTCCATTAAGATATTCAAGTTTTGCTAATACAGATTGGACCGAATAAATACAGATTGGACTTTTGAATAATTTTCCTATAGGAGATAGAAATCTTTTGAATAAGGAAATCGATCTTCACGTTGCGGATCTTACAGGAACTATCAACACTATTTCAAGGATGCATTCTAAAAGGATTGACATTGGAAATAGGAAATTCATGATTTCGGATAATTTAAAGAAGCGGTACAGAGTGAAATACAACTGGCAGAGGGAGTGAAAGAAAATGTTTTACAGAGCACTAAATCGGAAAAGTCAAGAATACATGACTTGTCTAAGTATTGTGAAAGAAGCAGATGGATCTAGAACAGGCTGACGCCTTCAGGAAATAACTGACAAATATAAGGCCGGGACGAGAGCCCATCGTCTGAGTTATAATATTTTGGGCTATAAGAGAAATTCATCTATTTAGAACCCGACAGTATATGGTCACAGAGGACGAAAGTCAGTGTTAAGATTAAATTGAGTCTTTCTGAGTCCGGCGTGAAGGCTTAATCAATATTGAGGAGGTAGTACGAGTATATGATTTTCTTTCGGATGTTCCGGAAACTTTGTACGATTTCGATGCCAATCAGACATCTTCTAAAAGACGTGGGTGTAACGATTTGCTTACGGTGGTACAATTGTTGGATCTGTCCAGAGGTATGAAGAACAAGAAATCGTCCGGGTTGGAAAACGTCTCTAACTTTATTGTTAGGAAATTGCCAACCAAGGCATTTGAGTACTTGACTGTCATTTTAAATAATTGTATTATTAAAGAATATTTTCCTGATGCTTGGAAGGTTTCGAGGATTATTTCGATTAAAAAATGGGGCAATGATATCTGTATTGGATATTTAAGAACAAATTTCATTGTTATCGAATCTTGGGCAACTCTTTGAAATCGTGCTTCATGTTAGGATGGATTCGGCTGCCGTATATTCCTGACCTACAGTCCGAATTATTGAAGGACATTTCACGGTGGATGCGTTGATTAAGTTTCAGGATGATGGAAAGTGTACTGTGGCCGTGTTTCTGAATGTGGAAAAGCCGTTTGACCGTGAGCATCATTATGGAATTCTGTTTAAGATGGTACACAGAAGGGTTTCAGTGCCCATTCCGCGAATTATTTAAAAGCTTCATCAGAAATAGACGTTTCTGTATGCAATTCAGTGTAAACTGTGGTGTTCCACAGGGGTCAGGGGTCACACGTTTATAATACTTTAATGTATGTTTATTCCTATAATGGCGATAATTTCACGGGAATTCTGTGTGCTTGCTTTATACGATATTTTAGAGAAATTTGTTACAAGATTTTCATTGCATGAGAATAGCGAAGGATTAATATTGTACTCGTAAACGGACAAGCGGACTACGAGCCCGACCATAACCATGTCGCATAGCGAACGACGAAGGAATTTTTAAGTTAAAACCCTATTGTTGAACAAGTTAGATATATTCAGAATAAACATTTAAGTCAAATAATTTATTTGAATTCTATTTTAGATTTTGAGCGGGTTTTTAAGCATTTATCAGTATGCTTTCGATTAAATTTGTGCTGTATCTATCGTTTATAACAGACATGTGTGTTAGGCTGCCACGAGGTCAAGTTGTTTTTATATTTCCCTTCTTTTTTGACAAACTTATTTGTCGATTTTTTGTTGGCGTATTTATTTAGGGAAAATTCTACCTTAGTTTAGTTTCTGAAGACACCAAGTGCCATAAAGTTGATCATCGTTGACATATACTTCCAAACGACCCTCGAAGGCCTGTTTTCCCTAACCCTTTGTTTGCTGCTGGCATCCATAAATATGGATGCATGCACTCGTGCTCGTGTGTAGGTGCATCCATTTATGCTTGGGGTGATGGTTGCCTGTGTGCAAGAACACTCGTATTAGATGTTGGCTGTTGCGGCCAGAGTGTGTGGCATGGATGGCGGTGGTAGCGTTTAAGTCGAGGGAATTGTTGTTAATTGCACGTTCTGCATAACACTCGGCTTCTCTTGGTGTCTAGCGACTGCTTCTGCTGCTCTTGGTGGATTGGTTTGGCTGCCGTTTGCCGCCGCCGTTGTTGTTGCATTGTTTGTGTGCATTTGTTGCATGTGTTTGTGTGCCGTTCGCTACTTTTGTTGCAAATTGGCACAAGGGAACTTAATATGTATAAGTTGGTTGAGTTCGTTCGGTTTTTATTCTCTTGCGCTCCTTGTTCACTTTTTTTCTCCATTCTTGAATTTTCATAAGCTTCATAATTGGATTTCAGACTTAATTACCAACAACAGAGAAGTACAACACAAACAGCAACAAAGACGATGTTGTCGACGATGGCGGCGACAACGAAACACCACCACCATCAGCAACAACAACACCAGCCAACATACAGAAACAAAGTTCATTTTCATTTACAAATGATTTTCTTCGCTTTTTTTCAAAGCGATTTTTGAACGGGGTTTTCCTTCTGCTTTTCAATGCACGAAACATATGTACGTACGTACATACATGTGAACATATGAACGGTTAAAGTACGTATTAAAGGTAGAATGGGCGAGAAAAAAATCACGTTAACCGCATTTAAACATTTTATTTTCTTTTCGTTTCAGTTAAAGAAAATAGCAAAAAGAACCAAAAGAACACACACGCACACTACGAAAGTGATGTTGCCATTACCGATAAAAAAAATATGGAACTTTTTTTTCAAACGTTGGCAAAAACCCAGCTGAAGGCCCAGCTCTATTAATGCCTAAATCTTAAGTGTGGCAAATTAAAGTTCTTGGCTCCTCGACATACTGTTTTTTAGTTGTTCAACTGATACACGGAGGCAGTAGCAATCAAACATCCACTCCTATCTAAAAGATTGTTCTAATAAAACTATACTTTATTCACATACCCTAGTAGGTGTGTGCCTCATTTTCTTGTCCTTATAAGGATCATCGATATTTGATTGGTCTAGTCAGTCTGATACTGTTAGCGTCGTCTACCTTTTCCTTTCATTCATCATAAGGATTTGAATTTTAACAAGATCTCTTCAAAATGTTGCTTTTTAAGTTGCATTAAGCGTTCAAATTAAATTTGTCGTTTTAAAATTTTAATATTTAATATGTTTATAATTTTAATTGCCTATGGGCAATTTTTTTGTAAAACGCTCCATTCCACACCATCAAACTTCATGTTGTTTTCAGTGAAATGGACTACTTTTTCAAAAGCAAAAAAATCGCGTATTTAAAATAAATACATGACATTGAAATAATCACAATTTTTTTAGGAGGTGCCACAATCTTAAGAATTCTCTATCGCGAAATAAATGTTCTTTATATTCAGAACGGAATATATAAGTACATTCATCCAGTACTAAGTAAAAATAATTCCGATTTATTAAATATGTCAAAATACGAACATTACAAAAAAAAAATATTAAGAAGAAAACGCGATATTGAAAAAAATTTAGATGAATGGAAAAAACCTTTAATAGAGCCCCTACATAATGGGTCAATCTTTTAAGAGTTCTTATAATACAGCGACATTTCAAAACAAAGTTTAACGCCAATCAAGCAAATGTCTATTGTTAATTTCCTAAAAATTGTACTTTATACTTCAACTATCTCTCCATAAGTCCAATTTGATTTATTTTCAAAACAAAACGATCTATGACAATAAGTCTCACGTTCGCACCGCCAATGAAGCTACCGCTTTTCGTTGCAACACGGCAGCTCATTCCGCTGCGACTCTTCAACATACGAAAGACACGATTTGACACTGACGAACGGACAGAGCTGTCTGAGCATTTCATACTGATCCAGACTATGCCATGCAAGCAGTTCTAGATCCTTTATCTTGCGGTGGAAGGATTGAAAGCTGAGCAAGACTTGGACACATATACAATTTAATTTGTATCTTATTAAGCAGGGAAGTTCGCTTACCGCAAATTTAATTTAAAGTTAAGTTGATGAATTGCCTACTGGCATTACTCTCAAGTCAATTAAATTAACAGAACTTCAGGACTTACATTTGGAGACATCTGTGTATATATGTATTTTTAAACAATTCTGTACAACAGGAAAGTTGAATTTACGACTGGCTCCACCTGTATATAAGAGTGATGGGCAATTTCGAAATATCATCAACATATCCTCGACTATTGGATTGAAAGACAATTTGTATAGCAAAATAATTGTATTTCTAATGTTATTATTCTATAGAGCCTGTATTAATCTTTTCTTGAGTTTTGGTGGACCGAACACGTACGATAGAACATAACGGGAATGGTAGCAATTTGTAGTCCGATTCTGGAAATTTCGTTGCTATTTAGTTTTTCGAACCGGGCTGATCAATACATTTCTCTAGAATATTTTGCCAATTGCCTTTCCATCCACATTTGTTAATTAAAGCCCTAAACCAGTAAGTCATTTTATATGCACATTTCCTCTTAAATCAGACATGCCTTTACTCTTCGGCCCATCAGAGGGAAATCTTTTAACAAAATTGAAAATGTCTATCTTTCTAATTGATGCGGATAATTAATCAATTCCATATTCACATTAATTTGACTCGGATTTTACCCCCTCGAGATGATTTTCTTAATATTTCGCGCAAACAGTTCACTTAAATGTGTTCGTTTTTTGGCATCCTCAAACAAAAATGGTGAAACTGCCTTTGTTATTTCTTCATTTTGACAATTAAAATATGGAGAGTGAAATAAATTCGCTGTAATTCTATGGAATTAAGTAAATCAGACTATAAGTTATAGTTACAGGGAAGTGACGTATGCTTGCTGTTTATAAGGTCAAGAGAGTTTGAAATTCTCCGATTTGAAACTTTCAAAGATTCTCGAAAATACATCGGACTGTAAATTCCAGTCCGATTTTATTATAATAAAAAATATCCACATCCCCTTAATATTGTTTTTACAGCCAAATTTATTTTCACAACTAAATTGTCCTTAAATAGTATCGAGGATACTGCAGAAATTTTAAATTAAATCGCTCTGTACTTCAAGGAATTTCTGTTCTTTTTTTCTCATATATATTTTAATTCATTTTTATTTTCGTAGAATATTTTGCCAACTTTGTACTGTGCGCTCAATTTGCAGCTGCAAGTGGCAAATCTGTTCAATTTAATGGAAAATAAAAATCTTTCCCGCAGAGTCGATATAAATTCAGAGTCTTTAAGTAAACGAGACGAAGAAGAAAAAATACAGAAGAAAATCACACGCTTTTCAGATGCAGAGCGAACACACACAGGCATGTACACATACACTTGCACCGTGTGACAATGTCATCGCAAGCAGCTATTTCATTTCATGTTTTTCTATTCAAGGAAAACTTTTGTGTGTGTGTTTCTTTGTATATGTGTTTGCTAAATAGAGTGTTCCTCCATTTAAAAGGAATGAAGAAACTGGATTCCTTTTGTAACAGTACGTGCCAATAGAATGAGCACACCTTGGCACATCCTTAGTGCAGAGGCATACTTGCATAAATCCAAAGCATCAATGAGCTCTGAGGAGAGTGTGTGTGTGTGTTCGAATGCCGCCATCAATTACATTTTTGGGGAGGTGGTGGATTATATTTCTATTTGGAAGTATTTCGAACATCAACAAAACAGTCCATCACTGTTCCGATCCGGCTTTTTTGTCTACTTAAGACGCCTCCCGAAAATGTTTGCTGAGATTTAATACTCCTGCTCGAAAATAAGCAACATTTTGTAAGTTCCCCGGCAAGGATCTACCAAGTTGTAGCCATATGTGTCGTCTCTATGTGAGTGTGTGTGTGGTGTATCTCTTACTTCTTCATCCCAGTCAATGTCCTGGTACGAGTTTAGTTTCGGAAGCAGGCACCACAGCTGCCTGTATGTGTATATAAATCTTTTTAGCAGCACTTACAAACTTCGAGGATTTACTATAAATCTTGATATTTCAATAAAGTATATGCTATTTTTTCAGTTTCTTATTCTTCATCATTCTCGTTACAAGTTTGCATATGCCTCTGCGTGTGTGTGGGTGTACTCGTAATAAGTTTAGTTGTCATTGTAGCCACTTTCGCCGGGATGGCGTGATGTGATGGCTAAAGTGTTATGCACCTATCAAAAACACTTACTTTATGTTGCTGCTACAACACTTGCAACGGTTGTCAGCAGTTTATGGATTGCACTGAGTAGCTTCATCAGCGTCGGTGAATGGCAGCAAAATGGAGTCACTCGAATGGGGCCCAATGACATGGATGTGAGAAAATTGACAGCATTGATTTTTAAAAATTAAATTAGTTGTGAAACCAGTATCCAATTTGATACATTTTTCATATTAGTGGGCAAGCTTAGGCGAACTAGTTCCTATTGTCAGGAAATAGAAAATGACATATGGACGATGTACCTTTAAAGAGGGTCAGTGAAATTGCCCCTTTGCCGATAGTGTCAATAGACAACACTTGAGAACGAGCGAGAAATGTCACAGTGGCATTATAAAGGTGCAATAGGACGAAAAAAGGCCTCCAGACCTATATATTTTATAAAATATTATCTAATTCCCAACAGATATTCAGATATATTTTAATACGATTGATTCCAAAGGACACGGCTCGAAACTTTCTTGCAATCTCTTTCTGGGGGAGAGAACTTTAAAGAAAACTAACTATAGGTAGTCCCTAATAGGAGGTTACTTTCAATCTAGTAGGATGTGATACCATAAGAAAGGCAAATATATACGAAGCGTTAAAGACACTGCTACCGCTATCAAGAGCCAATAATCATTAATTGTTTGCCTCATAACAGGGCAATGTCTGATTACAAGGCAGACAATTAGAAATGAAGTCCTGATCTACGACTACTACATATACCCTAAAGGGGAGAAAACTTCACGTGGACACCCCCTGATTTTTTACTTATAAAGACGATTTAAAAACCCCAAACCTTTTTTTTGATTCGTGCACCGTTTTATAGTTGTCTTAGCGCCAGTATTAACTGGTAATGATATGATTTTCGATTTATCAAATTTTGAGGACCCTTTTTAAAAAATGAGGGACAATTCGTCAAAAATGTTGAGAATGCCTATGAATTTTATAAGGATCCGCACTAAATAAACATTGTAATGCTATTAGTAATTTGGCTGTGCGTCGGTACGATTGTACGTTGCAGCTTGTGGCTAATGAACCATTTTAAACCATTTTTCACCATTTACTGTCAGCTGCAAAGACTAAAATGAATTACCTTAAACTTTAACTGGAACAACTTTCAAATGTTTCCGAAAAAACTCATACCGACCCAAAAAGATGAAAGGAAATTTGTACACGGACTTGGTCGACTTTTTTTTACCTCATCGAATACGTTAGATATAATCCTTTATTGAGTTTAGGCTAGAGAATAACGTTTAGTTAAAAAGTGTAAGAATAGGTTTGAACTGCAGGACTAACCCTACTCTGTCACTCATGTAATCTTGACCAAAGACGATATTGTCCACATAGTCTTAAACGTTAGTCATCATGGTTACAAATGCCTTAATAAAAGCTAAAGGATCCGGAAATTTCTGGAATCGAAATTGCAATCTGAATCTGGAATAGAGGTTCTACACTCGAGGCTGCTAAAAGAGAAAGTGCAGCTAAAAAACGTGTGGTTTGGTCCTAACGTTGGAGTGCACATTGTAGGGGTACACAGATATTGTCTTGCATGTAACACTTTTTTAAAGCAAAATGAAAGAAAAACCCCAATTCTGGTGTAAGTCAATGTTTTCGCGTGTCTTGTAAAAGTCTCAGTTTTGCATACACACACATGCCACTCTCTACGCCGATGCATGAAAAACTCGTAAAGATTTGCCGCTATGTTGCAATTGCAGCCGTTAAAACAATACGAAGCTGCCAACACTCACTCGCTCGAGGGGGGGGGGGGGGTTTGATGCTGCCACTCACTTTGTGGCGGCTGAAAATCTATGAAGGAACCTGGCATATGGAGACGTGGCAAAACAAGGCAGGCTGGTGAGGTGGCAACTTAAACCTGTTACAGGCATACTCGTACCCGTCGAAAGTATTTTCCGCAATTACGTGCAGTTTTAGGAAACTCACACTGCAAAGGAGAAGTGTGATAATGCCAGGCATGCTGTGGTTGTGCGGTTGTTAGTGGAACACCAACAACAACAGCGAAAAAGAACATTAGTTATGGCGCACACATAAGTCAAGAAAATGCATTTTCCTCGACACTTCCGTGTACACGGTGTTGCCAATTTAGGTAGACTTTCCCTTTCAATCTAGCGCTTTTAGCATGCCAGTCGTGGGAGAGATGAAGGTTTCTGGCGAGAAGACGGATTTCTAGTACGGCTTTCTAAATTGTTACAATGTAACGTTTCTTTGCTGCTTCTTTTACTCTTTCAGAGAATTAAGCTTTGATATCATTAAACGATTAATACTCGTAGGTTACATAATTGATTGTGGGTTAAATATTGTAACTTTTGATCATTATATGTGACGCGCAAAATAGAAAGGGACCTAAGGTTAAAAGCCAGTTTTGTTCAGGAGAGCCATTTTAAAGGTAAGGTCCCTTTCTATTTGCGCTTAGAATCGTCGATTTCACTTTCATAAAACGCGCATATCTCTGGGAGGGAACACTTTTGGGGCATGAGATCGGTCTCATTCGATGCTCAGATGTTGTCCACATCAAAAAAAAAAAAAAATTAAAATTGATTTTTTTACCCTTAGGTCCCTTTCTCTATGCGCTGTCACATATGGATCCGATGGACCCAAATATGATTGTATGTCATCATAATATAATGGCTGTCATGTTATTTTGTTTGTAGTATAACTGCGAGGAATCAAACTATGGTATTATGGGATCATAAAAACATAGTGTGCAAACATACTCGTAATAATGTCTGGGTGTGTTTTAATACGGTAACATGGTCTGTTATGGTTGTGTGTAGTCATGTTATGTTTGTAAGGAATTATATAGTGTGTGTAATAATAATATGGTTGTGAAAACTCATTCTATGGTTGGTGGTAAATATAATATGGTTGGGTTGTCCTTAAAAGAGTATTGTAGGATTATAATATTGTTAAGACTTTACACTATGATTGTTTGTCATCTTGTTATAGTTGTGAGAGACTATAATAGGGTTGTGGGTGGATTGTGCATTGTGGTGCAGGATTGAATTATGTTTTGGATGGCCAGGTTGTGTACGTGTAATATGGTTGCATATGCCCACAATATCGTTGTATGGGATCATAATAAGATTGTGTGTGAATGAACGAGTAATAAGGTTGGTGACGGTATATATACCCACGATAGCTAGTTCTATTCACCAGATCGGCCTAAAGCAGGAATTCATAGACCACGAGCTGTCACCACGACACTATGTGTCTCTACAAATACTTTAGTTTAAAGTACGTTGCTTTGAAAAAAGATCACCAACACCCGTTTTAGTTACCAAGATTTGCTGTTTTTGATCACCGTAAGAAGACCTTACTTTTCTGCTGGAACAATTTTTTTCTCCGACTTTCAACCTCAAGTGAGTTAATCCCATTGCCATTTACGTTCAAACAAGAAGTTTTTTTTATAAGCAACATGTTAATTTAGACAGTCCTGTCGTGTTGCAAGATCCTCAAGTCTAACATAGCCGGTTATAACATCTTCAATATGTCATGTGCAAATACGTTTAACTGTAAAATTGAGATTCAGATTTCTGGCTTTTTTCGTACTTTCGATGGTATTTTTCGAAAACTTTTGACAACACTGCATGTACATACATATGTATGTATGACACACTTGTACATGTGTGCCTGTGATAGTATATGTGTGTGTATGTGGTGGAAGTTTCATCGTTTTTCGATTTTACTGTTGCAGTTTTTCAAGCATATAATTAGAATAAAATAAACGGCAAAGTAAACATGAGCAAGAAAAACAAAAAAAAAACAAAAAAAAGATGGCGAAACAATAAGAAAAAAATGGGAACAAGTACTGCTGCTGGTACTAGAGTCTCGTATGTCCGTATGGGTATGTGCATCCTTGTTAAGCATACGATTGCTGCCAACGAGAAAAAGGATGTAATGTTCATGCAATTGTTGTTTGTCGATGTAGTTGTTATGCGTAAACGTAATATTTCCCTCCATACACATACACAAGCAAATCAGTTTGGCTCCCTCTATCTGACCCACACACAGAGGCATACATTCACATTTGAAAATGTTAGTTTTATTCTTAACATACTTTTCCATTTGGAGTACACTCACCCCTTTGGAAAACACACATAGAAAGAGAGAGAGAGAGTGATAGAGAGAGGGGGGGGAGGGCGTAAGGGCTCCGGTTCTTTAAAATGGAAAACTTAGCACTGAAGTAGATTCACTGCTCCAAGCATTTCAAGGATACAAAAGTGGAACATTTAAGTCATATAGAGAATAACAACAACACCAGCCAACGCCAGTGTTGCTGCT
Organism: Hydrotaea diabolus; assembly: GCA_963513945.1. Taxonomy (NCBI): domain Eukaryota; kingdom Metazoa; phylum Arthropoda; class Insecta; order Diptera; family Muscidae; genus Hydrotaea; species Hydrotaea diabolus. Next base: position 111,526,162 of record OY740717.1, read on the forward strand.
TGCTGCTGTTGATGACATATATACATACACACGCACAAAAACACACTCGTCTTCTCTCGCTCATTTGCTACCACCGACACTTGTTGATTCCTTAGCAGCAAACAAAAGCAGTGGAAAGCGAAATGATGTAAATAAAATTCGTTATGAAAAATATGATATGAAGCCACAAACAAAGCAAAACTAAAATCACCCAAAAAAATGTGAAAGTCCTTAAATCCGTTAAGAGAGTTACACACGCTCATTCGGGCATACACATATACAAACTTTTCTTTTGACTTTCTATGAAATAAACAGAAATGAGCGTGAGTAAGTGTGTGCTTCGGATTTTTTTTCTCCACAACATCCGTAATTTCATTTGGCCTTGACGTGCTGGTGTTTTTTTCCTTCGTTGTGGATTTAGTAAGTGTTGAAATGATCCTTTATCTTACAACAACAATGGCAACGACAGCTGAACAGAAGCTGTTCTACTAGAGAAAAACTATAATAACAAATTTCAATTTTTTATTTGCAACTTTTGCAAATATACTCCATGGCACTCGAAGAAAACACTATCAATGCAAGTCAACACTTGTGGCACAGTGGTTTGACAGCCACTGGCGAATCCTTAGTGGAAGGGCGCTGACAAAAGGATTTGTTGGCGTATTTGCTGTGAAAATGCTAATAGGAGAAAATAAACAGTAGCTGGAATCGGCGAAAACCGAAGAAGTGATCTCGAAAACGCTACAAAACAAGTCATGCTGCCTAGAATAAGCTGGCTCAGAATGAACAAAATTATTTTCTTTGAGACAGAATGCATTATGGTGATCTAATTCAAGTCTATGTCAAGTCTAAATCAGGTCTAAGTCAAGTCTAAGTCAAGTCTAAGTCAAGTCTAAGTCAAGTCTAAGTCAAGTCTAAGTCAAGTCTAAGTCAAGTCTAAGTCAAGTCTAAGTCAAGTCTAAGTCAAGTCTAAGTCAAGTCTAAGTCAAGTCTAAGTCAAGTCTAAGTCAAGTCTAAGTCAAGTCTAAGTCAAGTCTAAGTCAAGTCTAAGTCAAGTCTAAGTCAAGTCTAAGTCAAGTCTAAGTCTAAGTCAAGTCTAAGTCAAGTCTAAGTCAAGTCTAAGTCAAGTCTAAGTCAAGTCTAAGTCAAGTCTAAGTCAAGTCTAAGTCAAGTCTAAATCAAGTCTAAGTCAAGTCTAAGTCAAGTCTAAGTCAAGTCTAAGTCAAGTCTAAGTCTAAGTCAAGTCTAAGTCAAGTCTAAGTCAAGTCTAAGTCAAGTCTAAGTCAAGTCTAAGTCAAGTCTAAGTCAAGTCTAAGTCAAGTCTAAGTCAAGTCTAAGTCAAGTCTAAGTCAAGTCTAAGTCAAGTCTAAGTCAAGTCTATGTCAAGTCTAAGTCAAGTCTAAGTCAAGTCTAAGTCAAGTCTAAGTCAAGTCTAAGTCAAGTCTAAGTCAAGTCTAAGTCAAGTCTAAGTCAAGTCTAAGTCAAGTCTAAGTCAAGTCTAAGTCAAGTCTAAGTCAAGTCTAAGTCAAGTCTAAGTCAAGTCTAAGTCAAGTCTAAGTCAAGTCTAAGTCAAGTCTAAGTCAAGTCTAAGTCAAGTCTAAGTCAAGTCTAAGTCAAGTCTAAGTCAAGTCTTAGTCAAGTCTAAGTCAAGTCTAAGTCAAGTCTAAGTCAAGTCTAAGTCAAGTCTAAGTCAAGTCTAAGTCAAGTCTAAGTCAAGTCTAAGTCAAGTCTAAGTCAAGTCTAAGTCAAGTCTAAGTCAAGTCTAAGTCAAGTCTAAGTCAAGTCTAAGTCAAGTCTAAGTCAAGTCTAAGTCAAGTCTAAGTCAAGTCTAAGTCAAGTCTAAGTCAAGTCTAAGTCAAGTCTAAGTCAAGTCTAAGTCAAGTCTAAGTCAAGTCTAAGTCAAGTCTAAGTCAAGTCTAAGTCAAGTCTAAGTCAAGTCTAAGTCAAGTCTAAGTCAAGTCTAAGTCAAGTCTAAGTCAAGTCTAAGTCTAAGTCAAGTCTAAGTCAAGTCTAAGTCAAGTCTAAGTCAAGTCTAAGTCAAGTCTAAGTCAAGTCTAAGTCAAGTCTAAGTCAAGTCTAAGTCAAGTCTAAGTCAAGTCTAAGTCAAGTCTAAGTCAAGTCTAAGTCAAGTCTAAGTCAAGTCTAAGTCAAGTCTAAGTCAAGTCTAAGTCAAGTCTAAGTCAAGTCTAAGTCAAGTCTAAGTCAAGTCTAAGTCAAGTCTAAGTCAAGTCTAAGTCAAGTCTAAGTCAAGTCTAAGTCAAGTCTAAGTCAAGTCTAAGTCAAGTCTAAGTCAAGTCTAAGTCAAGTCTAAGTCAAGTCTAAGTCAAGTCTAAGTCAAGTCTAAGTCAAGTCTAAGTCAAGTCTAAGTCAAGTCTAAGTCAAGTCTAAGTCAAGTCTAAGTCAAGTCTAAGTCAAGTCTAAGTCAAGTCTAAGTCAAGTCTAAGTCAAGTCTAAGTCAAGTCTAAGTCAAGTCTAAGTCAAGTCTAAGTCAAGTCTAAGTCAAGTCTAAGTCAAGTCTAAGTCAAGTCTAAGTCAAGTCTAAGTCATGTCTAAGTCAAGTCTAAGTCAAGTCTAAGTCAAGTCTAAGTCAAGTCTAAGTCAAGTCTAAGTCAAGTCTAAGTCAAGTCTAAGTCAAGTCTAAGTCAAGTCTAAGTCAAGTCTAAGTCAAGTCTAAGTCAAGTCTAAGTCAAGTCTAAGTCAAGTCTAAGTCAAGTCTAAGTCAAGTCTAAGTCAAGTCTAAGTCAAGTCTAAGTCAAGTCTAAGTCAAGTCTAAGTCAAGTCTAAGTCAAGTCTAAGTCAAGTCTAAGTCAAGTCTAAGTCAAGTCTAAGTCAAGTCTAAGTCAAGTCTAAGTCAAGTCTAAGTCAAGTCTAAGTCAAGTCTAAGTCATGTCTAAGTCAAGTCTAAGTCAAGTCTAAGTCAAGTCTAAGTCAAGTCTAAGTCAAGTCTAAGTCAAGTCTAAGTCAAGTCTAAGTCAAGTCTAAGTCAAGTCTAAGTCAAGTCTAAGTCAAGTCTAAGTCAAGTCTAAGTCAAGTCTAAGTCAAGTCTAAGTCAAGTCTAAGTCAAGTCTAAGTCAAGTCTAAGTACGTCAAATTTTGTTATGACTATAGCGTAGACACCACTGTTTTCTGGGGTTGAGTTTAGTATGGCATTTCCTTGACTTCAAAAAGTTCGAAACAAAAACATCGCTTAGGGATAATCCATACATATGATGGGAGTGTATAAGTTAACGGTAAATGCATATGTTTTTATCACTAGGGCATGGATTTTGATGATCTCTTTATGCTATTACTAGGATATATTGAGAAACTCTGTCAGCAACGCCTGATAAGGTGTCTAGAACAGTGATAAAGGTATTTTGAGAAGTTAGCAAAATTGATTAAAATTTTATACAACTTTAATTTAAATTCCCCATTATTTAGATACAGGTAAAAACTGCCCGTATGTAAAGTATCCAACTATTCACAATGAGTTTGAGACTATGTCATATTTATCAAAACTCATACCACACAAATTCTAGCGAAATTTTAACATTAAAAACCATCATAAAAGCTATAAAGTCTCAATCTTCACCAACGTTTCAACAATTGCGACGGGAACGGTTTTATACATATGACGAGCCCTAATAGCTCAAAACCTTCACCAGACATCCAAACGAATGTACCATCATCAAGACAGATATTTGCGCTATTATAATTGATGCAAATCTGATTTAGCGTCAAGATCCATCAAATCACGCTGTGCCACAGAATTCTTTGTGTTTCCATCGCTCTGCTGGGTACCAGAATAAAGCAACGTACCACGTAACAAATTAACAGACGAGTCTACCAGTTTCGGCCCCCGTACGTAAGTAGAAACCGCGGCAATGGACGCTTGTATTCTGTTCGTGAAACTTTAAATGTAAGTCCATGACCCGGGAGCTGCAGTAACCAGTTCGAGGTGAAAATCAGTATACAACTACAGAGCTTCTCGATCTCTTTGGCCGGTCATTAATGTTAACGTTCCAACGGTTTGCCTTACCTAGGCAAGAGCACACTCAGTATTCTCACAGGTATCACTCACTACTGGACACTGTGACGTGTCACAAGGGGATCCGATCTGAGGTCTTCTCTAGAATCTATTTACGTTTAGAAGTGTAAAAATTAGTGCAAGACTTACTGTATTCCAACAAAGGACTGCTGGAATCTTCTTAGTTTAATACAGCCTATAAGAACAATTTACAGGGAAATGCCACCGAACTCCCCTGCATTAATCACCTTCCTTTTCACTACTTAATTCGTATCCTTCAACTTTTACTTAAATGAACTACAACCCGAATTAAGTCGGCTGCGAGTAAAGGAGAATTGTGGCATCAACTATCGGACTTGCCATTTAACCAAATCTTTCTTTACACCACACAACGCATTCATTATTAAGGCATTTCTCTTTCTCTCAACTACAGGTTTGCAGATCCTGCTGACTTCACTTAACAAAAAACTGTTTGGGCTGGTAGATTTTCTATAAAAGCTGCAAGTGTTGCCGTTCCATACTCTTCCAGAACGAAAATATCGCTTCGCATAGTTCGAAAGCACAGGAATCCGTTCCCTACTCATCATATGAAAACTTAACAAATGTTTTTTGTTCGCTGTTGCTTCGTTCTTAAGATTCACCTGCTTTACCACTCATAAGCGTTGAGGCGAGGGGATAATGTTGCCGTTGTTATTTGATTACTATGCCAAAGTGCAACAACAGCCACAACGTGCCACAGCATTTGGGGAATAATTCCACTTACCTGCAAAGATACAAAAGAAAGTACAAAACACAATCAGTATAACAAGTTGGAAAATTTCACAAACATAGATACAAGTATCCTACATACACATACATACATTTTATATAATGAGAGACTAGTATAAATGGCGGTGTGAAAGGATATGTGATGCCCTGGCATGTGTTTAATCCAAATATGTTTGTAGCAATTAAAAAAGTTTTTAATTTAATATAAAACAACACACACAAACAACCGACCCCAAAATTGAACAAACGGAACGAATGTTTAGGAAATACGAAATAACCAAACAAACATCAACCAAAAACGGAAGAAACAAGAACACAGAGAAAACACAAAACTCCATAATTAAATTGGAGATAATCTTTGATGCTGTCTGCGAGGGTAGGCGAACGAGGACTGCCGTTGATTGGTGGGTGCTTCGAGTGGCCAATTGTGCCTGGGCTATGAGCGTGCCAAAAGGATTTTTGTCACGAAAATCTCCTCGGCCATGGTGGTCAGCAGAATGAAAGGGAAAACACACACAACTAACCCCATTTTATCTTATCGTTTGGCCATAAACTTTCGAAATGTATTCACGTGGAAAGCACGGTTGTCTACGCTGGTGTTGTCACAAAATGTTAATTGAGCCGAGGCCAAGCTACAAAGTAGGGACATTTTGGATGCGCCTGTTTAAATGAGTTTTAAACTTTCATTGTGTTAGAGTTTTTTTGCCAAGTGATATAAAACTAGTGTTCTCTTAAAGCAGCATACCCGGCCAATTTGTTTTTGTTTCAACAAAATGTTACAAAACTTTTTGCAATAAGTACGCTAGTGTGCATTTCGAATTGTTTTCTCTGGCAGCAGCAACAATTAACGCTAAATTATTATTTGCTAGCATGCAACAAACGGCAACAACAAAGGCGAGTTGAAAAAGTTTTATGCTTTCGCTTAAATCAGTGCCGGCAAGTTACACAGAGCTACCTGTTCATAAGCTCACTGACTTATGTTGCAATGCCAATGAGTGTCTGAACACCGGAAATCGCAAATACCTTTTATGAAATACGCAAATATGCCGTTATTAGAGAGCATAAGAAATGTTGCAATGATTCATAAGCATTTCAAAATAACGGAAGCAATGCTAGCAGAAAATGTAAAATGTACAGAAACATAATCACAACGAAAAGTTGTAGATATTCTCTACCGGATTCTAAAAAGGGCACTGACTACATACAGAATGGGTGGTCGAACAATCTGGGGTTTCTCAGTTCCCACGCCGGTCTTAATGAAATGCAATACACTAGTCTACACAAACAGTTTTAAACACAAAACACATAAAAAACCTTAGCGAAAAAATTGGAATCCTTCACCAATACCAGGACCAGACAAAGTCGAATCAATTTAATGGCCACTAAAAGTCCAAAATTAGCTTGAGTGGTAACCAGAACATGTCGAAGGCAAGAACGATATAGTCCGTGCACTCACTCATCAAGACCTACAGTTTATAAAAGGCCCCGAATGGCGATCGATTCCTAAGCCGATGGGAAGACATAAATTGATTAATGGCGTTTCCGGAATGCATTTAAGTTTTGTAGAGTGATAGTCTTGCACAGCCTGATTACATCTTTTTTTTCTATTCCTACAATGGACTTATTTAGTAAATGCAAATCTTTTGGTGGTGCAGCATAAAACGTGTGCACTCAGAATTTAATTTAGAATAAAATACAATCATTGAAGCTGCAATTATCAGCAAATGTCAAGAAGGCTTAACATAGCTTCCGCGCTGTTCTACCCAATCTGGATCCCTATAAGTCCGGGCCATCTAAAAACTTGAGGCATTGCACACATTTTCAGTGACTTCTATTTCTTAAGTTTTCTGCTATGTTCGGCCTTTATGTTGTATATCTTTGTCAAAGTCAATTAAGACTAAACAATAACAGCCCAAGTCTTAAAAAATTCAATTTTCAAAAAAATATATATTGTTGCCCATGTATATGTCAATATTTTCAAGGTGTTATTAGTTCTTATGATGCAAAGACCGAACGAAGTAGCCTAGGTCCTATTAATAAAATTAAAAATTTAGAATTGTTTTCCGGCAGTTCTATACTAAAAATCGTTCGTTGTTTTAAATCACTCAGGATTGGCTATGGAACAAACATAGATATTTTTTTAGTAAAATTATTTTTTTACTGTTTAAAACTACAACATGTGTGGAAAAAATCAAAACTTCAGAATCTATTTAATTTAGTTCGATGTGGCTACCCTTTGCTTTGACTATGGCCCTTAAATGGTTAAAAAATTGGTTGCTTGCTGTTCTTATACAAATATGATCATGCGGTATATTGGCCCAATCCCGTACAATGGCTTTCTTCAGCTCATCCATGCTGGCATATTTTTAAGTGAGCGCTATTCTTTTCTAAATGGCCCAGAGGTGTTGACGAAATGGAGAGTGGAACATAATTTGTTAACCATTCTTGGTTCACGCGAGCTCTATTCTATGAGACAGTGCAGAGTCTTGTTCTAGCGTTCATGGCCAATGACCGAAATGTTACAGCTCTACAGCAGCATCCTACACATTTTTCCGACTCTATAAAAACAGATGTACAGCGTCAATCTGTGGTCACAGCTGCCTATTTCTTGAGATGGAAAATTACGTCAGGTGGTTATTCAAAGGCTAAAATATTCATTCTCGATCTTTTTGAGAGTTTATGAACTGGAAAATAGGAAAATGTGTTTGGATATTAGCCACGTTCGTGCAAGCGAACAATTATTTTGCTCTTTCAAGTATTTTTTTTTGCTGGAGTGTAAAACCAATATCAGTTTGCAGTATTGCCGACTTGAAGTTCGTAACACTCAAATCGCCTAATTCTGTATACTTATATGTGACAGCGCATAGAGAAAGGGACCTAATGTTAAAAAAAAATCAATTTTCACTATTTTTTTGATGTGGACAACATCTGAGCATCGAATGAGACCAATCCCATGCCCCAAAAGTGTTTCCTCCCAGAGATATGCGCGTTTTATGAAAGTGATGGTACACCAAAGATACACGTATTCAAATCTTTAAAATGGCTCTCCTGAACAAAACTGGTTTTTACCCTTAGGTCCCTTTCTATTTTGCGCGTCACATATAGATGCCAAACCTATGAAAACTGTGACTGCATGCCAAACTTCGATATACTCGTACGTATATAGCCATACTCAACAACTGTTTTTAATTTTAATTTTGACTATCAATATGTCATGGTTTCTCAAGTCAGTCTTAATCTTATGGATATAGATCTGTGACAGACATTTAGTACTGCCATCTATTTGTGAAATTGTATGCTGTCGATCGGCTGTGTGGCTGTGAGCAGTAGATGATATGCGCCGTCGGCTTCGCTTTTATTTCAATGGTCCTTCTATTGCGATGTCTTCCTTCAAATGCATTATGCCTTAAGAATTAAAAACACGTTGAACATATCCCAGAGTTTTTATTTACGAAGTGTTTATTGCCGATCAACGTGTAATAGCCTGCGATGAGTGCTGTTTTTCGATTTTTTTAAGTCTGCAGATGTTTTAGTAGAAGTAACAATTGTAAACTGGTTAAGAATTAGAGCAGTTACTTCTATATTTAATCAATTGTACTCCATTCAGTAAAGCTTACTTTAGTTAATATTATGAAAAATAGATACCTAAACCTCACAAATCCACGAATAATGGTCAACTACACGTCCACCTAGGCCTCTGACACTATATCAGAGTGAGAAGTTATTTTACAACGAAAAGTGCCATAAAACGGCCCCGGTGTTTGAAACTTCTTATTTAATACAACATTCCTCATTTCGACGAACTACTCTTCAGCAGTTCAGTAAAAATAATCATTATAATGTGCTCAGTTCACTGATTTGGGAGAATTCATTAGTTTTCCTCTCAGTGTAATTATAGTTTGCGCAGCTTCCGTTAGTCTGTTGGTTGGGGTATAGCGTATATCTTAACTCTACATGTCATAATCATAATGCCTACCCCAATATGTAATATCAACAATGTTGTAATCATCAACTTTCTCCTTTAGGCTATGCTATGAAGAAAAGCATTTCCGAGCAAAATCCATTAATTCTTTGTTAAATTCTACCACCCGGTATAATTAAGATATTATTGATTTGGCAAGAAGGATATTAAATCATTGTTACAATTACAAAATAATATCATTAAATTGCTTCTTTCGTTGTTAGAACAATAAAATTCTAATGAAATTTTCCGCACACCACCACCTTTTGCTCGTCCTTTACTTCAATTTTCTAAATTTATCTCATTCCATGGAAAAGTTTGCGGAGGAATTCTTCAAGTTTTTGCTCATTTACAGTAACATTCATTATTTCTTCAGACAAATGTCATTTCTTGGTTTGGGAAAGCTTGGATAAGAACAATACAAAATTAATTTATTGAATTAAATTTTTATTTGAATTACTGTGATGAGTGTGTATGCACACAGAATGTTGGCTTAATTCGTTTGATTTTTTCTATCTTGTTCTTCCTCTATTCTTTTTGTTACTTTGGCAGTCCCTTTGTTTCGGACAATTGCAATTGTGAGAAATTATTACCACGTCCAGTCCCATCTTGTCCCAAAGCCATGCATACTCGTACCATCCCTAGTCCCTTTCAAGACCAATACATAGTTAATTTTTTCGTCTTCTTCTTCTTTCACTACTTCTGGATAACCAAGAAGGACTTGGTTATCCAAATGGATTTTACATATACTCGTACTCTTGTCATGGTGCTCAACGCGAACATCTTTGGGGAATTTCTTAACAAATATTTGTGGTGACAATGTTTGCTGGCCGGATATACATAAATTTCGTACTTTGCAAAGACAAGCGACCAGCGCCAACCGCTTTCAGCCACCCAATCCAGCGACCGACACAAAAACAAAAAAAACACGAATTGGTTGTTTGAATGACAGTGTCCTTGTGCTACTCCAGGATCCCCATGGCAGTCAAAGCCAACAAAAATAACAAACCTCCTCTATACTCTGGTTCACCGCCCACTTAGACCGCCAGACTCCAAGCAACCTCAGCCACAACCAAGTGGACACAGCAAGCAACACACACACACACACTCACAGAGCACAAGAATAGAAGAGACCACAACAAATGGACCACACCAAATAAAACAGAAGAAGAAGAAGGAACATGAATGAAATTGTAGAGAATAAGGTAAAAAAAACAGGAGGGGGAAAGTAGAGTTTCCACACCAAATAAAAACTGAAATGAAGGTAAAGTTTTAAACAAAATTAACTGACACTGTAAATCATACGCTCAAGACTAAATCAAACAAATTCGTAATAAAAAGAAAAGTTTTCTTTTTCTAAACAAAAAGTAATGAAGGTATGCGCAGATCCCGGCCAAACGCATGCCACGGCCACCACATGGGCGGGCGAGCATGTCCCGAAGAGACATTCTAATTCAAGTGCTAACACTCATCACTGTCACACTTTGTTTGCGAGTTGCTTCGTCGCGCCTTGCTCGTCCCGGTTCGCCTGCTCCAGTTGCTGTGCCGTCCGTCATCTCTCTTTATCACTGCTATCATTCTTGCTGTTGTTGTTGCGGCTGGTTGTTGCTGCTGTTGTTGTTGTGTGGTTGTTAGTATGTTAATCCTACCCTTATCACTTACTAATTCATAATTTCTCTTTGATTCGCCCCATGAAAATTTATCATAAATCCCATTTGATGACAAATTATTACATTTTTCTCGGTCTGTTTGTTGGCTTTGCTGTCTCCGTCTTCGCCTTTACTGGCCCATCCTCTCGCTCTTCCGCCCCACAGATATACGACATGTCAAGGCAAGAAGTGATGATGAAATATAAGTTGTATCCTTTGGATTTCTATTGACCAGGGAGGGCGAGCGACCTTGGTTGATTTCTTGCCAACGGCTTATCGTTGTAATTAAAGGATTTGTTGTAAATATCAATTTCCGGCAACAAGTGATAATTCTATTTGGTTACCACAACCAATTGGTGTAAGGATGGGAATTATGCTTCAGTAGAAGTGTTGGAAGTAATAACAAGTAATTCGAATCAATTAATATAAGATCTAAAGTTGAATTCTTTGAATCCAGTTAGAGTAGTAAAGCTATGTTGTATTTTAAAATCCGAACTTTGGACAGTATCGAAGATTTTTAATTTTCCCGACCTTTCCCCTGTCAGGGAAATGCCAGGGAATAAATTACACAATAAGGTTTTTGATGGTTATATTTAAAGTCAAGTGAAATGGTCCAGAGGAATATGTTAGACGTAACTATTTCCTCAAAGTCGGTGGTGAAAAACGTGTTCATCTGTGGGATGTATATTAGTGGAAATATCTCCTGGTATCTATTTCAAGTTAAAATCTAATGCAAGCATTCACGGATATTTAGATCGCTGAGATTCATTGCTTTAAGTTTATATAAATTCTCATTCTAGGTGTGCAGACAGGAGTATAAAGGCGAATTGTTTTAAAACGCAGCTGACGACAAATTTTTATTTAAAATATCCGCCGCCTGTTTTAAAGGAGGCCTGAAGTACAATGAAGCGTCGAGGAATAGAACCCCGCTAATTCTATATCCGCTGCAAATTTTAATGCAGATTGTAGCAAGAGCAGATATTATAAACCGCCATTTCAATGCACTCTGTCATCAAATAAGCCATTCTCATACTCCCCTATCACTTGCCATCTTTTTAGTCAATGATTGAATTTCTTTATTGAGAGTAAAACACAAATTCTTTTTTATAAACGTTTGTCGGTTTTTAAAATAGTTCGTCCATTGAAAAAAAGAACATATTTTCCATAAAGGTCTTACAACTTATATATTTATATTATATTATTTTTCAAAAAAACATTCATTCGAATGAGAACATTTCAATTCTCTGCTCAGCCAGGTCTTTCATTTTCAGACCCACTACAAATTTAAAAATGTTTGCATCTTTTTTAAGCCCAACACTCTAGAACAATTACCTTCTTATAAACTCGTAACAATAAACAATTCAGAATGAATTGTTCCATTTATTGTGTTTATGAGTTGACATTAAGGGTACTCAGTTCGATAAAAACAAACAGTAAGAGTCAGTACTATTTGTGTAGAAAGTTGTTCATACATTCGTTAAATAATATGTGTATTTCGGATAATTTGTGGAAAAATTTGGTACAATAAAATTTCAAACAAAAATCTCTTCGACCTGGCAAAACAATATCCAACAACACGAAAAATAGTCAGTAAAAATGGAAGTAGATAGGTCATACCGTTCGAGACAGTATGATACTGTCAGTAGAGCGGCCTTAGAATAGAACCCCCAGGGAACCGACGACCAGGTCGCCCAAGAAATATGTGGCGTAGAACAATGTTAACAAACTAATAAAACTTATAAAAAAAATAAAAAATGTATGTATCGTTAGATAAAGGTATTCCCTAGAAGTATAAAAGGGGTTTAACGTGTCTCGCGACTTATAAACGACAAGAGTTCATTACCAAAATAGGCAAGCCAGCTTGGTGCAAAATAAACTCAGTTTAGAACTCGGTGAAAGGTCGACCAATATAAAGATGCGGTTTAGTAACGCAATTAAACACACACACATTAAACCGGGTAAGAACATCCAAAATATTATTCGGTAGCGGATTTGCACCTAGAAAGTGCCGGCGACTTGACGTATGGGATATCAACCCCTAACCCACGTACATGTGCAAAGCAATGCCGACTTTAGACATTTTATCCCGGAACAGTAGATCCCAATCAGTTGATATACGAATTCTATAAGTACTCGTATAGAGCGCAGCTCACCAATCTGAGAGATGTTGCCCGTCTGCTGTTCCCCAAATGAAAGAATGCTCTAAAACAATGTTGGTAAATCAAGAATAGGAAATGGATTACCCTATAGAAGTGCGACAGTCAGCACAACAAACCCTAGTGCAAACAGAATTGAAAATTTGGTTTTGATGCTTTTGTTCACTAGACCTTGCATTTACTTACAAGGTGCTGTATTAAGTTACAGTGAATACCCTTATTGCGCTACACAAGCCACCCCACCCACAGAAACCAAGTACTTTCATGACTTTCGTTCCCTATTCAAACGTAAATTCTCGTACTTGTAAACGGCAAAAATTAGTAAATGAATTTTAGTCAACAAGTTTTATTTTTTTTCGGATGATTCTTATTCTTTTTTCATGTTTATTAATTTTTGGCTTCCCCCAACATGAAAGCCGAGAAAGCGAAAAACACAACACCAGAAATTGTATAATTGTGTATGTGGCTGGGTGTGTTTGTATGTATACTTGTATTTAATGAAAATAAGAAGAATTACAACAATAAAGTTTTCAACACTTTTGCTTTTTTGGTTGTTTTCTGCGGGAAATACAGGGAGGACGATGCATGGCAGCAGCACAACTGGCAACAACAGCGAATGAGAAGGATTTTTTGTTAACAACAACAACAGCACCCCGCACAACAAACATAGCATAACTATAACATTAAAATGTTTTAAATAAAAAAAGAGAGAAAATTAATTTTTATTTTACAACATTAAGTTTGGAAATTATTCGTTTGGTTATTTTGGTGTGTGTGTGTGTGTGATGGTAGGGGGAGGGGAGTTGGTGTAAACATTTCTCGAGCATATTTTCTCGAATTAAATGAGGGTTTTTGTTGTGAAAGACACCAACTACACCAACCAGATACGGCTACAGATACAGACATCAGACATAGCACCCAGCCACCAACTCATGTACATATATTTATTTTGTTAGTGTTTTGTTGTTTTAATGTTTATAATAAACATTCAAACAAATGAATGCAGAGCAATTTAGTTAACAAATGAGTAAAAATTAAGGCAACATTTAAACAAACAACGGCCAGGGAGTATGAGACAATAACCAGAGCAACGAAGAACGTCTGTTTATATTTGAAATCATTTATTGACTGCTAAGATACACCGTCAAAAATTAGAGCATAACAGCTACGAAATCGTTCAAAAAAGTTTCAGACCAATTACTACAACATTTCCAAACATTTTACAATTTCTCTAAAATATGTCAAATCTAATGAAAATGTTTCTTGGAACACAGTGAATACTTTTATTTCAGTGTATCCTCTAGGCGGCCTCACAAACACTCACCTACCCAAGGTTGGCTTCAACTTAGTCCCATTGTATGGACGTGTTCATAATTAAAAAAATAAAATATACTTTAAATAAAAAGGAGAAAAGTTAATAGAATTTATGTTAACCTTTAGAATATTAATCGAATATTTTAGTCCTAGAATTTTCGTTTTTTGTTATTTTCTTTTGTACGTCCTGAAAAAAGGGAGCAGGACATTTACATATTTATGGAATTTACCAGCAAATACTGGCACAAACACACACGCATTTATAAATGAAGTATCCCTAAATCTAAATTGCAAGGGAACCGAAAGGGGAGCAAAAACGAACGAACGAACCAACAGAGAACAAACACATGCGAATAAAGAAAATAATGTTATTTCAATACCATAAAGTCCGCAAACGGAGCATAAAACCATAAAAAATGGGTTTTTGAATACTGAACAATATGTAAACAATGATACTACTATTCGGTACTTCCGTTAACGCCTTCTGGTCCTCCACTCACAAGAGCCGTGCCGTCTGGAAAGTGAGGTCGGCGAGAGGCAGAAGGATAACAGAATAATGAAAACACATAAGCCGAATGGGATTACGAGTATATTGGGTACTTTAAAGAGCTAAACTAAATTGAAAGTACCAAATTTTCAGTTTCTTATCGCTTGGCAATAACGAAAGAACTTTGAAAATCTGTTGGCAAATGGATAGAGGTAAATTTTTATATGTGGGTGAATATCGTTTAGCCTAAGATCAGAATTATAAACATCGTACGCCATGTAAATATTATAATGCAGGACACTTACAACACTCGAATAGTACTACTACTCATTAACGCCGACCACTTATTGCTTAGTCCCGGTTCCGTTTATGTTACCGACTTACATAAACTAAACTTTGACTTAGCCGTCAAGATCATCGGTTTAACTTTTTGAGCGCTGGATGGGTTTGGCATTTATTTTCGAGCACTAGATAGCACATAGTACATTTTGTCGGCATCGCTATTTTTTCGATCCAAAAAATAATTGAACGTTTATGCTTTATGAACTATTTAAAAACTTCACTGCCTCCGTGGACAATGTGACTCCCTCTTGGTGGCACAATATCCATAGACATTATCTCCTTGGACTTTATAACTGGCAACTCACCAAAAATGACCCTATACCTTTCTGTATATATTCCTCCTCTAAATAACTCATAAAGTCGGTTCTGCCAACATTTCTGTATAAAATTATATTTTTATGTTATTTCGAAGAGAAGTTTAAACAGTTTATTCAAGTGCATGCTGTTTGTCATGTGTTTACCAAAAACAATTTCCACTGTAATTTTACAGACTTTTTTCTTTGGGATGTGACAAATTTTTATATGAAAGGGCGATCTTAGTATCAAAATTCCATTCGAAGACTATGCACGCAAACGAAAGTAAATGCGTGCCATGGCAATAAATTTGCGCTTCGAAAATAATGGTGCCATCTGATATTGTACATAGGCCATGACAAACTCCTTGGACTGAACATAGACCGAATTGAACTACTTTAGCCGGGGCTCCTACTGCAAGAGTTAGGTATCGTTCTTCGCTTATGTTTTCTACCGACACCTCTTGGCTTTCGATCTATCATTTGGTAAAGAAGTCTAATTTTCGTGGTATTGCACACGGTCACTCAAGTTCCCTATCTTCTAAGCACTAGACTGATACTATTGCATAGAGCCTCTTTAGGCTCTATTTAAGTGGTAATTCGCTTTTTCTTCTAGTTGTAACCACTTAGGTTTTATTTACTTCTTATAGTAAAGTCATTGAGGCCCCCCTGAAATTATGTTTGCACGACTATCACGCCCGTAAGCTCAAGTTTAAATCCAGCTATATTTATCTAACATTTTTCACCAACTAAGTTTTCCACCTCCTTAATGTCGCATCTTTCAAGAAAGATACTAATTTTTAATTGTAGTAAATACGATTGAATTTAAAAGCATTTATATAGCGCCACCTGTATGTGACACTACTGAAAACAACACAATTAAGAATAAATACAAGTTTAATTCATACTATTATATATCATAAATACTATTTAAAAAAATAAGTCATACTCCAAATTACACGATCATGGCATAAACATCTAATGTTTGTCTAAATATAAAGATGGCGCTAATTTAGATCAACTATCTGATGGATTTTCTATTTTTCTTCAAAGAGAGAGTTCTTTCGATCGACAAATATTTACTAAAAATTATTTCACATTTGTTTTTATTCAATTTAGGAACTGTTCCCCTAGGTGTGACCTTAAGCAGTAGCCCTTTCAAAATCTTCTAAATGCCAAATTAATACTCCGTAGCTCACGTCTTAGGATACTTTTTAATTAAATGCGTAACAATTCGATTACTTTCAATATTTACCCTTATTGCCGTCCCCCACGAAAAGTTAAATGATTCACATTAAGGAGGTTTATGTATATGTATTTTAACCACGTTTATAACACTGACCTCGTACCATGCACAACTGCCAATATCGCACTCATTCATACGCTTTCGTATGTACACCCATACATACGAGTACATGTGTGTATGTTCCTGTGTATTATCGAATAAAAGAAGTGTCAGATATACCCTTTCGCAAGCCTTCTCAATGGCTGAGAATACCCCAAAAACTTGTGTGAAATATGCCATGGTTAGGTTCTGCAGCTTCCTTTGTCGTTACAATATTTATACGCTTATACACGCAAACACTCACACGAGCGCGCGTATACATACGTTGGGTGGGTGTATGTGTGTGTATCCAAAAATCGTTTTTGTCCCTCTTAACATTGTCGTTATTTTTGTATTACTGTTATTTTAACACAAACACTCTCGCACGGTTTAATATGTCCCCTGTGTTAGTGGTGCGGAGCCCATTGTAGCAGCCGCCACACTCTGGCCACCAGCCTCTTCCCACAGAGAGTGAAAGTGTTTTTCAGTTTATAAGAATTTTTGGGGTTTAACGATTTCCATTTACCCCCTTCCGCTCTAGTTGGCGACAAAATATATATGGGTCAGTTCACATAACAATAACGGCGAATGTTGTTTAATAAAAAAGAAGAAGAAGAAAATACGGTATTTTCATAAAGTATCATTTTAAAGTTGTTCACCCGGTATGAAAGCGCTTTAACTGCTACTTAATATTGAAACTTGTGACATGAAGATGTCTGGAAATAATGAAATTCATGAAGTGCTTTATGGTTGAAATAGGGAGAGCGCGTATGCAGGTTGTCAGTCAGACTTGTTCAAAGTTATTTAGAATTGCCGTTCGGGAAAGTCGTAGCATTAATAAGTTCTTCACCAAAATTGTATACAGTGAAATATCTTTAAAATTCGGAAATATATATTTTAATTTTCCCATTGCAAAATGTCGTAGATATACTGTAATTATCGAATAGATTTGTAGTATCACATTTTAAGGCAAACTTCAATTTTAAGGATACAGTCAGGACAATGGAGTCTACAGGAACACTGTTTCTTCTATATTCCAGACTGACAGATCCCTCATAAAGAAAGAAAAGTTTTACATGGGGTTTTCGCGTTTGAGTATCTTTTTCGATAGTGTTTTATTTTTTGGACAGAACTGTATTGAAGAATTTCAAATATTATCAATTGATTTGGCATATCCGCAACAAAAACAAGGAGAATTTTATTTAAGGCTTTAGGTTTTAATTTTCACAAGGTTGTTGCGGGATTTGAACCCAAATGACCATTAGAAACTGCATGGTTTTGCTAAAGAATTTATTTTCTCATTCAAAGATCATATTTATTTGAATGGCTAAACAAACAAAATTCTGAAAATTATCCCCAAATTCGAAGGATAAATCATTTCATAAAACCCTAAGGAAGTTTAACCACCAAGAATTTTTTTAGTTCCTCTATTTTGGTTTATTCGAAAGATCAAACATTTTCATTATTCATGGGGCGTTTTGTTATTCGCCTTAAGGGTCTAAATTTTAATGGATTGTTGAAATAACATGAGCCTTCATGGTATCACACTAAAAATGCCTCTGGATCAAATCGCAGATCCCAGGTGACCAATTGACATTAGCGAATTTGTTGATTGCATGATTGCCGAACTTGGCAGTCAAAGATATATTCTGCCGTCAAAAACCAAAGCTCAACCAAAACCATGTCTTAAATCTCTGGATTCAACATGTTCAATGTTAATTAGCCTCTTTATAGCGAAGATACTTAGCATTTTCAAAAGAAAAACAATACGTGGGTATCATTGGCCCACAATTTGATAATATATCGGCTTTACGATGATCACCTGTGGGTTTTTCGATCACTAGATAATTCAGTTTTGCTTATTAAAATGTCTACTTACACAAAAATGAGCATCGCCAGAAAAAATGATATTTTCGAGCAAAATCGTTAGCCGTTCCGAGCTGCTGCAAGACCTGAACAGAGAAGCGATAACTCAGCTGATGATCGTACTCGTATGCCCCTAATTGCTTAGTCATTTTAAAAAGTATAGAAAATCTAAAAACATTCTCTTTTTAAAAGATAAATTTTTTGAAAGAACAGTTTTTTGATCAAATAGTACAAATTCCACTTTGGAAACGGCATTTGGGAACGCCTAGAGACGTCAACTTAATTTTGGGTTGTATAGTGTAATGGCATCATAGTTCGGACCTGATCTTTAAAAAAAGATTCTACGAATCAATAATAATAAGTTTACGGCTTTTGGTGTGTTAATTACACATACATAAAAAGTAGCCAGTCACGACAATCAGATTTTCCATCAAACTTTACTTTTCTAAAAATTAAAATTGTATTTAAAATGTAACGCTCTTTAAGTTCAATTAAAGAAAAACCAACACTCACCTAAATGTTGCCAAATTTAAAAATTCGTTGTCTAGTTTTTACCCAGAGTCCATAATCGAAAAACATTGCTCATCCGAAGACGGACCTCTTTCTCAAATTGCCGGATTTGATGTAGAAAAACTTAACAAATTCTTTTTAATTAATTTTAATTTCTCATTCTCTGGACGCTTAACAACCAAAAATCATCCCAAAATGACAATTCATTTTTTGCGTGTCCTTTTTTGTCGCTAAGAAAGAGAAAATGAAAAATAAAACGAATACTCTTTTTTTGCTTATTTCTGGCCAAATCTTTAATGCCTTCAGTCTCAATTTCTTGACGTTCTGCTGGTGTTGGCTGTTGACGGTGGCAAACCGCTATTACATAAAATCGCCAGTGACCCTAAAGCGAAAGGCCAACACTTGGCTATTCTCCGAGAATTCCTCAATGCAACAACAAGAACAATGGCCACCCAGCTTTAAGAAGGCAAGTTAAGGGCCAAAAACAACAACGAAGACGGTACGAACGAACGGGTAAGTAGTACAAGTATGACCGTTCGACCGTACGTCCATCCGTCCGCCAGTCCGTCCGTCGTCGTAATGTACCTACATTATGATGGCCTTAACAAAGTGCTTACTTTCACTTTAATACGCCTCGCAATTAGGTGAAATGTACGCAAAGTATGATGGGAGACAGCATGGGATTGGCAATGCAGGAAGAAGATGGCTGACTAGTGGTGAGGGCGGGCGGAGGATATGAAAAAATAGAGTACCAGAAACAACAACGATTTAAGCTAAAATAATTTTTGCATAATTTCAAAAACATTTTCCAACACGATTCGGCGAAAGGAGGCAAAGTCAAAGAGGAAAGAGTATCCTCTCACGGGGGGAGAAGAGGCGGTGGGCCAAAGGGCCTTTGTATTTAAATTTCGCTGGGGTTTCCTTTAGTTTTGAACGTTTCTTTGTGTTGGTTTTGCTGTTCTTTCGCCTGCTATGCTTTGAGGTGGTTTTCTTCAAAAATGGGAAAAACACTCGGAAAACTGAAGGGAATTTAAGAGGTTGATGGGAAAATTGGTGTTTTACTTCATCCTCCCATTAACAGACACTTATATCGTTATGTAAGTGTCTTTGTTTGGGGCTCCGAGTCGGTTTGTTTAGTATTTAAACTGCAACATTTATACGCCGTGGTTGTGATCCACACCATTCCTTTATCAACGCTATCTGCTGCTTCTTCGTACCCATTCACACGACTAGTAATTGGACAAAAAAGTATTAGTCGGTCCTGTCCATTGTTTCTTCTCAGTGTAGCATACGCTGCGTTTGTCCTTTAGCTCAAATTATCCACAAATATGTTTGACTCTCCACTTTCCCTGCGGCCAAGTTTTTTTTTTGATGCCCTTAAGAAATGAAACTCGGAAGAAGCGAACGTTGTGGATAAATAATAAACTTTACCACAAGAATATGAAATTATAGCCAAGCTTGAAAAACAAAATGTATATGAAAGTGCGGCAATAATCTTTGGTTTTTATGCTGCTCGTTTGGTTTTCTCTTTTTTTTGTGTCTCTCCTCCCAAGAATGTCAAGCGAAAAACGCAGGAAAAAAGCAACGAGCGAAACGTTAAACAAATTGGTTCACTTCCCCTTCTGTCGCTGGGCCATAAATTACCTCCCAAAACAAAGCACAAAAAACGCCAGTTAAAAATTGGAGGCAAAAGGAGCAGCGGCAGTGGTGGCACATCATCCTGCGCTATCCTTTTTTTTGGTACATAAAATTGTTACAATCATAAATCATTGTGAATTTTTGTTGGCCAAACTCTGTATGTGTGTGTGTGTGCGAGCATAAATATGTTGGCCATAATAATGGTGGTCGACTGGTTGGTTGCATGTGTGTGTTCGTTTTTAAATAAAAATCAATTAAAATCGCTTCATTTCGTTGCTGATGTTATTGTTTTTGTTACAATTTATGACCATCGTTGATTGCTCGGATTGTCTATTTTATTTTGTGGGGTTTTCATTTTCGGGCACTGTTGCTGCGGGTCAGTTTTAAGCTTACCTAGGCATTATTTGTCCAAAATACAACGCCACCATAAAAAATCCCACACACACGCACAAAACAAAATGCAGAGTTGCCAGCGATTTAACGGAAATGGGTTAATGCAGCAAATGTTAACGGCGCCATAGGCAACTATGCAGTATAGAAGCACATTATTTTTTTTTTAATTAATGGAAAGGCATAAATACGGAGTTTACTTAAAAAAGTATTTAAATTGATCCAGTCAATCTACAGATTGTTTTAATTTCATGTTAAGTTCTGAACAATGACAGCCTTTCGCTAACATTTCAATACAATCGTCTTTTAAGCCCTGACAGCATTGCACTCTGGCTTGAAATCTTGGATGTCGCGACAGTATTTAATACCTGGGGAATCTAAAGAACCTTAGAAACCTTTGCAAACTTATTTCTAAAGTCTGAGATGTATTGTTTGTGCAATCTGTGCCTTTTCAAACTTCCGCCAGTTGCCAACAGTTTGCGAAAGAGGATTTTTCTGCATTTCGACACAAGCCAGTTTTTTTTCAGAAATCTGGTTGTGAAATAGATTGGATATTTTCATGAAATATTTCAGGGTAGATTTCTTTAAAACTCCATCAAAATAGATTTCATATTTCGTATATCAGTTCCATTCAAGCTGATTTTCAAATGGCTCTTAACTTCCTCGAAGCACTACACTTCCATACGACTCAGCAATATTCAGCAACATTAGACAATATTACTCTCACTCTTATTCTGCAGCAAATGGACATCACAGCAATAGCTGTGTTCATTTTAGGTTGCCTAACTAGCATTTGTATGAAAACTACTCGCTTAGCAAGCCATTTGGCTTTAGGTCGCTTAAGAAACGAGTAAGAGTTCCCAGACTTATTTTCCAATAAACAGTCTCACATGACACACCATTCTTTATAAAAAATAATGGATAAACAAGAGGTCTTATCGGCGAATTCGCAACGGCTTCTTGTGCACGAGTTGGGATAAATGAACATTATGACTTGAACAGTTTTTATTCTGGTTCGCGGACCTTTTTGTTGTTTCTTTTTCAGTGTGTACAGCTGTTTCTAAACCCGCCAGGGGTTTTCTTCAGCAGTCTTTGGCAACGATTACTTCGGCTACAAATCATATGACTTATACGGGAGGGTCATTATGATTAAAGAGAATTACCATTTGCGTATAGTCTTCGAACTGTGCGAAGAGCAATCTTCATGGCTCAATATCATTTCCATCAATTCCACCAATTGAATATTCATATTCATAACTCGAACTGATAACTCGCACAGTGCGATAGGTGGTAGGGGTTAGTGATCGACAGGGGTTCCGCTTACAGGGATAAGTTACATCGCTCAGACACAAGTCAACGTTTCGCTGGGTCGGGTCTAGTAATGGAAATATATCGATCTGAAGTTAATAACTATCGTTTGTGCATTTTTACCATCTAAATGTCCGAATATTGCACATCGATGTTGTTAAGCTCAACGCCGACTACAACATACAGGGTGGCCCATGAAAGCCGCTACCAAAAAAAAAGTTAATAATTTTTTTTTCTTTGAATAAATCTGGTTAATTTTTTTATTTTGCAGACTGATTTTGGAATTAACAAAAATGGATAACTGGGACACTGAAATAAGAATTTGGATTGTCCGCCGCTATCGCGCACTGGAGTCCGTAGTTTCGGCATTTGTCGGCAATTCTCCGAGCAGATAGACCATAATGAGACTTGTTAGCAATTTTGCCGAGCATAGGACAGTCAACAGAAATCCTTACCATCGAAACCCTTTAGTTTGGGAGGAGGAAACAATAACTGCTGCCATACAAAACAATCCAAGAGTTTTGACAAGAAACTTATCTGCTCAAATGGGTATAAACCGACAGTCATTGCAGTCAATTGCAGTCAAAGCCTTGGACTTATTCCCATATAAAATTGAAATGTCTAATAAACTGAACGCGTATCTTGATGTGTATCGAAAAGTATTGAGAGAGCAGTGATGAATCAGCCAACATTACACTAGGCCATAGAATTGGATGTGCGGTCACTGCCAGCGTGTTTGGAACACAGCCAAAAAGTACCAAAGATGAGTGCAGATCACTGATGGGCTTACAGAGACACTGTACTTTCTTTTTGATACGCTCAAGAACGCACTCACAATCCCACCAATCCGCTTTATTTATGTGCACCGCTTCGGCATCAACGAACCATACTTATGAGCGGATAAGAGTAATCGAACAGAAAATGTTGACAGTATCAATACATGAACACTTGCAGAGCGCTCTCTTTGTGTCGACCTCTGCTCTGGAGACACACAACCAAAATTGATGGATGCAGAAATATATAAATAAAGCATCATTAAAGATCAGTGGCCCACAGTGGCGCGACTTTTGCACAATACGAGTAGGCCCAGGTTCAAATTTGGCATATGGGCAAGAATGTCTAACGGATAGAGCATGGATTAAGAGACATGTTTGAACAGATATCCTGTAAAATAATTTAGCCGAATATACTCTAACTGGAATTTGGCAAAGCTTGGCAATCTCGCCAGAAATTCATATTGTGGCTGTAAAAAAATTTAGTGGCTTGTAAAAATGCTCTTTGTTTTGGAGGCCGAACGCGTTTTTGTTTGGTGTTTTTTGGTTCCTTGTAACACATTTTTTTGTATTTTTGGTTCATAAATTTTATAAATAGACCAAACCCATGTTCTTATGTATATTTATTTATAAATCAATAAGTATCGGCCTATATGTAAGTGTCTCTATGTAGGTAGGTCTGAGTTTTTGTACATGCAAACGAAAAGCAACCGAGAGAATTTGCAATATTTACACAAAAACCGAGTAGGTATGCGCAGCAAGCAAGAAGCGTTGAACCATGAAAGCTCATTTAAAATTTATTACCAAGGAATCCATCATTGTCAAATAATATCGAAGGATATGCCAATGGGCGAGGGTAGTGGTGGCGTGGCAATAATGCCGGCGTAGTATCGAATATATTGGGTAATATGTGAAAATTGGTTTAAAATTTTATGTGAACACACACACACTAGTCCATATATGTGGAGTATGTGGATGTTGGTGCTCATACATCAATAGCAAACGTTACATTTCTACACCACAGGAAATAAATAAATTAACAAAAAAAACAGAATGGAAAAAAATGATAATGCCAATAGAAACAACAACAAGAGCAGCAGGCAACAACAGCCAGCGACTAAATGAAAGCCAGAAATTTTTTATTTTTTAAGCTTTAATTGTACCATGAAAAGCATGTGCGGGTTTGGAACGAGTCGGGCCGGAACGGCGACTTACAACGAGGTTAACAAATCCTATACATAAACAAAGTTAACACATTTTGGCAGCCCGGGCCAAAAGAGCAGAAAAACGACGTTGATGTTGGTGGAGAGTCAACATTTATACGCCATTCACAAAATCATTACCTACACAAGTGATTGCCTTGACGACCGCCAGCAGATGTTGCTGATGATGATGGCGATGGTGATGGCGGCGATGGCGATGACAACGACTCGTACGTAGACGGCGCAACGACGATATCTAAAATTGTGACAACGAACGTTGTGTTGGCAATAAGAAAGCCAATGATGTGTTGTTGTTTTTTTTATTCGGGGGCTTTGTTTTAGAAGTCCATTTAGGATACACTAGTTGGAAGGCAAACACATGCCGACACATAAGGACATGGCCCAAACAAACTGGAAAAAGTCAAACATTTGTTAGTGACATCACAATTTAATATAATTTCGGTTTACCCGAGACCAGCACACACAAAGGACCAAAGGCGCAGCAAGAAAAAAGTGGCGCGGCAAAAGGAAAACCACCAGCCAAAGTTGTCCTTTAAAGAAACAAAAAACCCCCCTAACCAAAGAAGAAGACTAGAATAGTTGATGAAGTTTATTTTTTGTTTTGTTTTTTGAGAATATCACTAAAATGAACATAAAAATGTTAAATGGATATGCCGACCGACCTATCATAAACATCACCTGATTTCAGAATATATTTACCATCTTCCATTTACATATGAACATAAAATTGAAAACTCATCAGCATTTGACTCAAAACAAAACATCCTTCTTCTCTCCTGGCCATTTAAATGTGGCCTCCAATGGCATGACGAAAACAATAAACAGCTTAGCGCTGTATCATGTTTTTATGACCTTCAGTGTATGCTCTATGCCAGCGCCTAAAAGTATGCAAAGTTTTTCCCTTTATTCTCAATGCTAGCTAAACCCCAATACCCTGTGAGTGAGCGGCATGATTGTGAATTTTTGCTTTTGTTTATTTTTGTGGTGGAACAGGAACGTAACGCACACCAGCGCCGAACAAACGCTACCTTCTTTTATTGAAGGCATTTAGTTGCACAAACAAAATGTTTATAAATCAAAATTGAGTTTACGAATTTGAGTCTTTTGTGTAAAAGAGTACGAGGAGACCACAATTTAATACCCACAATACACAATTTATAAATAGCAGCCAGGAATGAATTCCCAACAAATGTGTACCTACTGATGTTACGGTTGCGGCGGTGATGGGGACACACGCACATACAGACACAGAACTCCCGCCGCTGCCCGCACAGATGTTATGGAATTTTGTATACTTCAGGCATAGAGAAGAACAGTGGACGTAACCGGCGTATGGTCGAAATCAACAGTGGCTAAAAGTAACTTAAATTCCGTTATGAGCACGAAAAGTTTTCCCAGATGCAGCCGTCTGCTTTTATTGTCCTTTAAATCATCAGAACAAGGCTACATCAGTTGACCATCGCAAAAAGGGGGCCAAATAAAGACTCAAGCGATAAATCGTTTATTTTGCTTTCCTACACATATGGATTTAAATAAATTGAACCCGGAACGGACACGTAACGCTTTTGGCCTATTCTGAAGAACGCATTTTTATAGCTCAAAACTATCAATTACCTAGCAGACTCCCATTGAGGGCGAACCAGATCATAAAAATGTGTCAATGATAAAACTTGCAGACAATTTCTTTCATTGGCGTTACTGTAGAACTGAGAGCTGCTGTAGTGTGATGGTAGAGTGCAAGACTATATTTTGCCAAAAAAAAAACCAGGTTCAACTCCGTGTAATAACATTTAACAAGTGCTAGCGTCTGGTTTCCACCTCGTAAATGACGGCGATTTTACGAGTAGGCGACTCTCTATAAAATGCATTAGCCGTTTGGAGCCGTCGTTAAACAGTAGGGGCCGATCAGCGACTATGAGAATTGAATCGAGCACAGCTCACTAATATGATCGAAGTTAACCCTTGTTTTTAATGCGATTTTGTGCGAAAAAAATAAGTACCTGTACAGCGGAAGATTTACTTTAAAGGTCCCTTCTATCGGTGGACACACTCTTAACGTACATAAGCATGATCGCAAATTCGTATAGTTTTCTTTTATGTTTCCTACAAATAGTGGACTTTCAATGCAAACTTATAGAGAAATTCTATTCAGAACAGATTTTAAAATGGAGCACTTGTATTTTTAAAATTATTCCAAACGAGGCATTAAAATGTTTCAAGCAATGGACGTAAAATGTAAGTACGTAAGTAATATCTTGGAAAGTTTCCCTATAAAATGCATTAACCGTTTGAAGCCCTAATTAAATGTTGAGATATTTAAGTAAGTACTCTCAAAATTAAATGTTTTGATTGCTATTATTAGTAGATAAATATATTTAGTTGGAGGTTTTTTAAATAGAGTCGTTTAACTTAATCATGTAGGAATGGGGTAAACCAAATCGTTGTCCTTGTTTAACGCCAAACGACAAATGGTTTAATTTTAGAAAAGCCAACCATCCTTATATTACCACAACAATAATATTTTTTGTTGGCTTTGAATAGAACTCTTTGGTACTAAAAACTTCTATCTCATAGCAAGATGACCAGGCTATTTCTTCTTCTATACCAAACCACATCTGCGGTCTAAAAGTCGACCAAAGCTGCCAAAACATTTCATCTGTAGATCATAAAAGTTAAAACAGAATATCAACGACGAATATGTCAATGTGCTGGGACATGCGGCCGAAATGGCCACCAAAAATAATCCGACACTTTTAATTTTCGAAGGCAATTTTCGAGAGAGCTTGGAGAAGGAATAGAAACCGACTCCAGTGGAAATATAAGTACATACTTTCAGTTTTTTTTTATTAGGAGATAAACTCAGATTCATGTTTAATCTAAGTTTGGATATATTAAGCTTTTAATTTAAGCACTGTTTAAACTAAGAAGATAATCAACTACTAGCGAAAAGCTGATCCTAAGCCTATGACGATCTGATAAATGTAAGTGTTACCTACTGTAAAATTGGGGGAAACTTAAACAGATAAAAAAAATAATTCTTATAAGTGTAATAGTTTCTATAACTTCAGTTTACATTCCAAAAGTTAAAGCCTATTTTTCTGATGAAGGTCGTAACGCTCTGAAAACGTGATAAAAAAAAAAGTGGGAAGCCAAAAATTACGTTCAACTGTACAATTTTTTAAAAATAAAACGGATTGTATGCCCTTTAATATTTTTCAAGATATCAGTTTTTTTATATAAAATATACAGAATGTTCAATGATCTAATCTTGTTCCTTTAGTTGCTTGCACGTTTTATACAAATCCTCCGAATACCAACCCACTGTGCCAACCAGCCTGTTTGCCGTACACTAGAATGCCTATAAGCACATTCTTCAGGTATTGGATTGCAAATATTTCAAGACTCTTGGCTAAAGAAGCTCCACAGCGACAACAACAATGACGACAGCAAGAATGAGCACATCGAAATTAAAATTTAATAATATTTTCATAAAGAAAGAGCAAATATTTATACAAAATATTATTTTAATAGAAACTCTAAGAGCTTATAAATGCAAAGAGAGGACGAGGGCGAGGGAGAGAGATTCCAGTTGTTTGCAGGAATTTTCTACATTTTGTCAAGATTGCAGACAAAGCTGACAAACAAGTGTCTCATATTCCCAAGTCGAAAATAAATTGCAAAAAAATCACTTTAACCGATTTGGAGATGAAACGGTGTCACCCGCAAACCCCTTCTTCTATCTTCGTACAGACTAGACCTTAAATTTAAGCCTACCAGCCGAAATTAGGCGCTTCTTGTAGTGAAGGTCCCCTTTGGAAGTAGTGTTTGTTTGTGTGCGTGTATAGGCGGCGAATTATTTTGTTTGTATTGAAATACATTTCGTAAATGCGTCCGCCTGTTCCACAATCGTCATCATCTAGTCAAGCAAGGCAAATGCGAGTAATCCTTTTGTCGTTCTGTTCGTTTGTTTATTGTGTTTTAGAGCTGCTCCTGGAATATTTCACTTTTGTTATTTTAATTTATGTAAATTTGTGTTTTAATTTCCCGGATTTTTTCCCTTGCTTTATTTAGTTGTATGTGGTTATTCGGAAGGATGCGTATCCCAGACCCGGCTGAGGGTCTTTGTGCAACCGGCACCCTCCCAAAGACAAGAAATATCGTTTACAAATTTCATTTATGCTTATTGTCAGTATTCAGTTTCCTTCCACGCAAAAGGATATGCTTTATTTACACATTGTTTTTCTTTAGCCGTTTATGCTTTCAATCCTTCTTGGCTCTCTATCACACTTTGTCCCAGTCCTGGGCAGATTTGTACTTATAGAAAGTCGTGGTTGTACCGAAACAAAAAATACAGAAAGAAAGAAAATAATCTTAATCATCTGTTTATCGAAGTGAGGGAGTTCAGCAGCAGATTCTCATCATTGGGATGCTGATGTAAGGTTGTCGTCGTTACTGCTTTAAATAAATTTGTAATTTTGTATGCAAAATATATACGTACGAGTATTTACTGGCGGAGTCGGTGCTCTGCTTATTTCGATTCAATTTATCTTTTACCCCTATCTCCCAAGAAATGCTGCCGCAAAACGAAGATGAATTTCGCACGGAATGTCTTGCCAAATCTTGTTAACATTTTTCGTTTTTGTGTTGTTGTTTGTTGGGTTTTAATTAAATCTAAAATCTTCTTTTCATCTGATTTGAAGTGCGATCATTCGTTGTCGTGTTGGTTGAATTTCCGAGCTTCACACATAATTTTCAAAATAATCAATTGGGTATTGTTTATCTTCAATAGATTTAAACGCCAAAGCTGCTATAGCAACCTGCTTAGTTTTATTTCCTCCAGTAGTTTGAATCTTGAATCTAGGTTTAAGTATTTAAAATCAGAGTCAATATCTTTGTGGCTGCTGCTGTTTGAAGTTCGGTGTGAGAAAAAAAGAGTTCGCGCAAAGTTCACCCATAAATCTAGTTTGTCATTTTGGTATTTGGATTTTCAAATCATTGGAGAATTCCCACCGCTGTTGTTGTTGGTAGGTATCTGATTTTGTCATCAAATGGTGAGTGTGCGAAAATTTGTTTGAAGTTAATTAAAATTTGTATATTGAAAGAAGGTCCCCCTGAAAGTAAAGAACTTGAAAGAGAACTATCAAGTGTTTTTATTTCCCAACGAAAAAATTGGATGACATCGCAGAGATGTCTGCTTCAGAACACATTAAATATGACACACACTCATGAAATTTCGTAGGGCCAAGCTCAGGCTACTACGGGGGCCAGCAGGTGGCGGATAGCTGAACGGCCTGCAGATATGCAGGTCAGCTGCGAATAACCAATAAGCAGTCCCCGACCAAGAGCGGCAAGAATGGAGGGCGTGCTACAAGAAGGCACAAGTGCCCAAGGAAGTCCTTGCGTCATGGCGAATGGAATGCCGCCATTAAAAATGCTTCCCCCACAGGGGTGCCCTCAAGAGAGGTAAAGATGGAGTGTGAAGACTCCATGGTTTCCCCTAGTCAAACACCAAATCCAGAAGCGTCTGTTCCACATTGGACGGCTTTCTGGTCAGCGCCTGTCTTCATGTTAGGAGCGGCTGAGTAAATCGTCCTGGCGGTAGGCAAAAAACGCTAGGGGTAGGATCCCCGATGAACAAAACAAAAGATGGAAAAGTTCTTGAACATTAGTAAACTTACCACACAGGGGACTAATACCCCAGTGTCGGCGGCCGTGAGGGGTGAGCAAGCAGGCTCCCGGGCGTCGTTATCCAGCGACTGCAATGCTACTCCAGTAAGCTTGGCTGGAACAGCAGATAATGCTACAAGCAGTATCAATACTAACCGCGCAATTGAAGGCGATAGGCAACGAAGTGATCCCTTCGGTCGAAGTTCGAGGATGCAAAGATCTCCGCAAGCATCACCATCTGAAGCTCACCGCCCTGTTGCTACTTTAAACAAAAACGTGTCGAACCGGCAGGTGCTTAACTCTGGCACTAATGTACCTGAATCGGCTTTTTATAAGCTAGGAGGACATATAAGGAGTCTAGTGGATATGATGGAAGATGGCAAAAGGCGATCTATACACCAGCCAATGAGAGATACCATAGAGAGTATAAAGGTTCTCTACGAGCTTTGCGCAATCGAGGTACGCGATGAGAAAGCGAAAGAAGTTATTCGCACCAGTAAGGCGTCACAGACATCGCCATGGCTTAAACAAAAGGAGCAAAAAAGGAAACAGCCCGAAGAAGCCGAAACCTCCAGGGCTAAACGCATAAACAAGGTGGATGAAGATGTAATTGGTTCTGTCACAACCCGCAGCCAAATGGAACAGAAAGAGAAATGCAACGACGAGGAAATGCCAAGTGAATCCAATCGAGGAAAGAACGATATGCCCTGGACGAAAGTAAAACCGAAGAGGAGAGGTAAGAAGCCTAACCCTAAGGTTAAATCAAGACCGGATGCAATAGTCATTGCAGTAAATGGAGGGCTGTCCTACGCTGAAATCCTGCGAAAAGTCAAATCGGACCCAAAGCTTGGTGAACTTAGTGACAATGTCACGAAAATACGAAGAACCCAGAAGGGCGACCTGCTTCTACAGCTTAAGGGAAAGGGCGAAAAAGCGGAGGTTTTCAGAGGAGCAATAGGAGACTTTCTCGGAGACCAAGCAACCGTTAGAAGCCTAAAGCAGAAAACTATAATAGAAGTGAAAGATATAGATGAAATAACGGAGAAAGAGGATATATGTCAAGCCTTTGAGCTCGTATTCGGCCCTAAAACCTTAGAGCAATCGGACATCATAAATCTAAGAAGATCGTATGGCGAAACGCAGACTGCTGTAATAAGCTTACCTGCAGACTACGCAAACTCATTGCTTAAATCTGCTAGAATTAAGATAGGATGGGTTAACTGTCGCGTTGTTGCAAGGACGAACATCACAAAGTGCTTCAGATGCCTAGAATTTGGACACAGAGCGAGAGAATGCAGGAACGAACACGATCGATCCAAGTGTTGCAGAAGGTGTGGGGAAGAAGGCCACATTGCGAAAACTTGTTCCAAGGACCCACAATGTATGTTCTGTGTGCAAAATGACACTAGAGACGCAGGCCACATAGCTGGAAGCGGCAAATGTCCGATATTTAAGAATGCGCTGAATCAACAAAGAAGAAAATGAGAGTAGTGCAAATAAACCTAAATCACTGCGAGGCGGCTCAGGATCTTCTCAATCAATCTACGAGAGAAAGTGACACAGAAGTAGCAATCATTAGCGAACCATACCGAATTCCACAAAACGGTAAATGGATAGGCGACAAATCGACCAAAGCAGCGCTATGGACATGTGGCCATCATGCGCTCCAGGAGACGCTACAATCCGAAGGATTCGTCAGAGCGAAAATTAAAGGTGTATACTTCTACAGTTGTTACGCTCCACCAAGTTGGTCGCACGGACAATTTCAGAGGATGCTAGAAGACCTGATTGCCGATGCTAGGCTAAGATCTCCCGTGGTTATTGCAGGGGATTTTAATGCATGGGCACTGGAATGGGGCAGCAGAAACACAAACGCCAGAGGGCGCAGCCTGCTGGAAACTTTTGCCCAGTTGGATATACACCTGGCAAACAAGGGACGGAAGAATACCTTCAGAAAAGCGGGGTATGGCTCAATCGTAGACATCACTTTTGTCAGCAAGTCCCTTGCTAAGTCCACTAAATGGCGAGTTAGCGAGGAATACACGCACAGTGACCACCAGGCTTTAATCTTCTATGTAACTGATCGGAGAGGTAGAGAAAACGTGCGCCCAAAGCAAACCGGACCGAAATGGAAGACGACCGCTTTCGACTGCGAAACCTTCAAAGAAATGATTTGCTCACATCAACTTGCAAACGGCACAGCAGAGGAAATGTCACAGGATCTATACACTATGATCACCAACGCCTGTGACGCATCAATGCCAAGAAGAAGCATATGCAAACGAGGTGCACCCTGTTACTGGTGGAACGAGGAGATACGACTGCTACGCGCAAACTGTCTAAAAACAAGACGCCAGGTTCAACGATCTAGGGGGAAACCTGAATTTCAGGAGATGCGGAAAGGATTTAAAAACCTTAGGAGGCAACTGAAAAAAGCCATATCAGAGAGTAAAACGAGGTGTTTCAGAGAAATATGTGAGGAGGCAAACATCAACCCATGGGGCACAGCCTACAGAGTGGTTATGAAGAAACTAGGAGGTCAAAAATCGCCACAGATAACGTGTCCTGATATGCTACGTAGAATAATAGAAACATTGTTTCCGCAACGCCCATTGCCGCAGGCTGATACATGGGCACCCGGAACAGAAGAACTGGTCCCCGTTATAACGGTACATGAAATCACAGAAGCGTGCTCGAGAATAGGTGACAGCAAAGCCCCGGGCCCCGACGGAATACCAAATAAAGCACTTAAGGAAGCAATACGTTCAAGACCGGAAGCCTTCGTCAGAACTTTCCAAAAATGTATTGACGATAGAGTGTTTCCAGACAGATGGAAAGTGCAGAGACTCGTACTAATTCCAAAGGGAGGCAAACCACTGGACGAGCCATCGTCGTATCGACCTATCTGTCTTCTTGATACCATGGGCAAAATACTTGAGCGCATTCTGTACAATCGCCTACAACGAATTGTTGAGGGGAGAAGGGTGCTATCGGAACATCAGTATGGATTTAGGAAGTCACGCTCTACTATAGACGCGATCAAATCTGTAGTCGATATCGCAACGGATGCTTTGTCTGGCAAACGATGGAAAGGAGGCTCTAAGCAGTATTGTGCAATAGTTACACTCGATGTAAAAAATGCGTTTAATACGGCCGATTGGGGTAAAATAAAAGTTGCCCTTGCTGGGATGGAGGCACCTGGATACATTCTGGATCTGATCACGAGTTACTTCTCGAACCGAAGGCTGCTCTATAGCAGTGACGTAGGCGAAGCTGTCTATCAGGTGACAGCTGGCGTTCCCCAAGGATCGGTTCTCGGCCCACTTCTGTGGAATATCATGTACGACGAGGTTTTAAGATTGCCACTCCAGCAAGGTACCAAAATTATAGGCTTTGCTGACGACATTGCCATTGTTACCGTCGCGAAGCATATCAATCAAATAGAAGAAAAGACAAACAACGCTATACACCGAGTGCGTACGTGGCTAGCAACTGCTGGTCTTGAGCTGGCTGACCACAAAACCGAGGCAGTACTAACTAGTAGCAGAAAAAAGATGGAGTACATGAGCATAAGAGTTGGGGACCATTACACTCGTTCTTCGCACTCTCTCAAATACCTAGGAGTTATGTTAGATAACAGGCTAAACTTTAAAGAGCATATAAATTACGCGAGCGAAAAGGCAGCACGAATCCAATCCGCACTAGCTAGGATGTTGCCCAATATTGGAGGCCCCAAACCAGCTAGAAGGAAACTACTAGCATCAGTCGTTAACTCGGTGATCCTCTATGCAGCACCGGTATGGGCAGACGCGATGTCGAGAAAGGAAGCCAGAAGAAAGCTAACCTCTATTTACCGCCTGAGTGCCCTGCGAACTATAAGTGCATTCCGAACAGTATCGGACGAAGCCGCTTGTGTTGTAGCAGGGATGATGCCGATCGACATTTTGGTAGACGAAATGAGACGCATATACGATAGGAGATCAGAAAACCCAACGGAAAGAAGAGATATGCTAAATTCTGAAAGAGAAGTCTCAAAGGATATTTGGCAAGCCAGGTGGGACAGCAGCACGAAAGGCAGATGGACGCACCAGTTAATCCCCACTGTATCTGACTGGATAAATCGGTCCCAAGGGGACGTAAACTACTACCTGACGCAATTTCTTACAGCACATGGTTGTTTTAGAAAATATCTTCACAGGTTTGGACATGACAGCTCGTCTGTATGCCCGAACTGTGTGGAACAAGAAGAAACCGCAGAACACGCTGTATTTAACTGTCCCAGATTCAGCGCTTCACTTATGGACATCCCGGGCCCTCAACACGTTACGGAATTTATGCTCCAGAGTATTGACAACTGGGCGAAAGTAGAAATGCACACAGCAATAGTGCTTAAGGAATTACGAAGGACAGAACGCATTCGAAACGCGGAATCAAGATCCAACGATGAAACGACGATAGCTTAAATGCTAACCAGCCCCCGCGAAGTAATACCTTACGGCAGTCCCGCGGGGGAGAGTGGTTGAAGTGTGGGGGGTGTGGTTTAGTACGTAGGCGCCAGAGATGGTGAATCGTGCATGCTTGTAGTGCGGGCTACTTGTATCGAGGAAGATTCCACACCTCCGGTTCGTAACAAAAAAAAAAAAAAAAAAAAAAAAAAAAAAAAAAAAAAAAACACTCATGAAATTTTCTAGCTTGTACCGAGTTTTCACTTTACAACTTGGCATCACTTTCCAACCGCTGTCATTAGCTGTGTTCTTTCAGATTATAACATGGAAAATACTCGGTTAACCAGCGAGTTAGCCCTAGGTCGTTTAAGAAACGAGTTACAGTTGTCATATTTATTTTTCCAATAGTAAATCCAACTTGACACACCCTGCTTTGTTAAAATATATATTTTTTTAAATGTTTACAAAAAAAGTAGCCAAAGGAGAAGAGATTTTACCCACTAATTCGAACTGAGTTCATCTGCAAAGAAAGGCATCAAGCCAAAGCGATAGTTTAACGAAATTCTAAACATTTTTACAAAGAAGAATGAAGCAATTTCAGTTGTTTGCTGGATTTTTATACAGTTTGCCAAAACTGCAGACAAAGCTGACAAACAAGTGGCTCATATTGCAAAAACAATTCACTTTAAACCTTCCTCAATCTCTGTAACTATACTATGAATTTAAGCCTGCCAGTAGAAATTAAAATCAAACGACAAGAGGTCTCATCGACGAATTCGTACTGGGATCATCTGCAAAAGATGGCATAACAAAAACTATAAATAATGCCAACTTGATAGCTCAAAGAAATTTTTACAAAGAAAAGTGTAGCAGTTGATTGTTTGTATTTTATTTCATTGTTTATTTTACTACTATTTACAGGTTTTTATTGCCTCCTTTTAGCGAATTCGCCGATGAATTCTCTTGTTTGTATACATAGAGGAACAATGTTGTCATGTTACTCTCAATTGTGCTCAATATTGCCTGATTACTATACTGCAAACTAACAAGTTAACTAAGCTAGTTGCCTTAAAAGAACACGGCTATTGTTGTACCCATATACTACCTGTTCAGACTGATGAAAATAATCACGCGTATGCCCATTTCACAAACAAATTAAAAACGAACTGTCCTATAAAAAGTAGTCTATTTTTCTAAATATGCAAACAAAATATTGGTTTTTGTTAGTTGGAAAATCCAGACCAAAGGAATTAAATTCGCTTAGAGAAAAAATGCCAAGTTTTAAAGCGAAAATTCAGCAGAAGAAAGCTAAAAACATTTATTTCACTAAAATAAAGTTGGTTAATAATTTTATATTTACTCAGATCGGATATGTTAATACTTTTTCTATATATAGGGTGATCCATCTTGAGGTATTTTTTTCAATAGCCTTTTTTCACAGATTTCGCGTTTGTGTTCAACTTTATTTTTTTTTCAGTATTGTTTGCCATTTCATCATGATTTCGCGTGAGTTGTGTTCAACTTTACTTTTTTCAGTGTTGTTTGCCATTTCATCATGTAAAGATTTACACCGAAACAGCGTCTCAAAATTGCGTAACTGTATACGGGATTTGAGCGTTCGGTGCGAAACTGTTTTCGACCACAATTTTGTTCAATGATGAGGCACATTTCTGGCTCAACGACAACGTCAATAAACATAATTGCCGCATTTTGGCTAAAGAGCAACCATAAGAGTTTTAAGAGGTGCCATTATACCCAGAGAAAACCACGGTCTGGTTTAAGGGCTGGTGCAATAATCGGTCCTTATTTTTTCAAAAATGATGATGGTCCGAACTTACCCGTGAATGGAGCTCGCTGTCGCGCCTTGATATCGGACTTTTTGCTTCCTGAAATTGAAGCCCATAATCTGGACGACATTTGGATTTAACAGGACGGCTCTTCTTGCCATACAGCTGCTCAAGCAATGCATCTACTTAGAGGTCATTACGAAGATCAGCCAATTTCACGTTTTAGTCCGGTGAGTTGGCCGCCTAGTTCGTGTGATATCACACCTTTATACTTTTTTTCTTTGGGGCTACATAAAGTCCAAAATCTATGCTGACTAAGCTACGATTCAGGTTTTGGAAGCCAACATTACGAGTGTCATTAAAGCCATACCGGCCAACATTTGAAGGAAATTATATTAAAAAAATAAATGGCATAACATGTCCTTTCAGAAGAACCACAACTATTCCACAATTTATGTGACTTTTTTATTTTTTTTATTTTGAAAAAATACCTTTATATTGATCACCCGATATTTCGATAATAAACAAAGTTGGCATTGTCCGGCCCCGTCCGTCCTTTTCTTACATTACTTACTTACTTACTTGTATTTCCCACAACATTCCAATAAGGAACTAGGGGAAACTTGTCGCAGATCTGTGAGCTGTGCAAGATATAATTCTTACATTCACTGATATTCTTAGACTTAAGATAAAACTCTTACTCGAAAAGTCGCCAGCATTTACGAGGAGGAAACCCGTTGCTGAAAAATGGACAAGATGTTCTTACCCGGAGCTCAGCCTTATGATTAACGGGCATGATAAGCGCACACACTACCATCATTTCCCCACAAATGGCGGCAAATTCGAATCTCGCATAAATATTGAGACACCCCGTATTTTGTCATCGCCTCGAAACTGATTTAAAAGTTTCTCAGCCTGAATTAAATTTTCGCTTTAAATAGCATTTAATTTATCTCAGTCAAACAAGACAAAAACAGCAGAACGGCAAAAGCTTTCAAACAGCTCATGTAATGAAGACGAAGCCACAGAAGTTTTGCACGAAAACAAGAAAAGCATTTTTCCGCTTTAGTTCGATATTCACTTTCAATGGCCGACTTAATTATTGTTGCATAATGAAAATGTTTATGTGGCGATTTTACAAAACTCATAATCGGCTTTTCACAATTTCCCCCATTGTTCGCATAACATTTATAGCAGCATAAAAGTGATTCTCTCTTCTCGGTGGGTGTGTGTGTGTCAATTATAGCTCACGAAGAAGCAAAAGTGTAAGTGTGTAGGGAACAAACTGAAAATCGGACTCTGAGGCGAATAATGAACAGCTTACTTGCACAGTAAAAATAGTAAATTGTTAATTGCAAGCAAAAAGCAGATGAATGAATGCTTAACATTGTTTATGCTCGTTCATACGGACGGACGGATGGAGGGACGGACGGACATGGTGGCATGTGTGTAACAGAAAATAATATTAAAATGCCATAAAAAGCGGGCAAAAGCCACGAGAATAATGAATGGCA
The DNA here is from genome assembly GCA_963513945.1 of Hydrotaea diabolus. Classification (NCBI taxonomy): domain Eukaryota; kingdom Metazoa; phylum Arthropoda; class Insecta; order Diptera; family Muscidae; genus Hydrotaea; species Hydrotaea diabolus. The sequence continues at coordinate 111,563,562 of OY740717.1, forward strand.
GACGGTCAGACCGTCGGAGGGACGGATGGTCGGTAATAATAATAAAAACAAACGTGTTTAACATAATCAACAATTTTGCATTTAAACAAAAGGAAAAGTAACGAACGTCGCTGCTTGCAGTACAAATTATGCTTTGTTCGAGTTGCTGCTGCAATAAAATAAAGCAACACGAAACGAACAAGCTACCCAGTATTTAATATTTAGTTTCACATTTAGATGGGAGCCAACAACAATAAAAATAAATTCTATTATAAATGTTTTGTGATAGTTTGAGTGTGTATGTGTGTGTTTGCAAGGACATGCATGTGATATTTCATAATTTCATTTAGCACAAAACAACACTGCCACTACAACAACACAGCACATTATTATTTTCATTTGTGCAGTGCTCGACAATGGCTGTCCTCTAAAGACCCCAACAGATACGGGCCACGTACGTTCCATCAGATACTTTTACTGGCACTACTTATGTGTACGAGTACATCAGTTGTTGTTTATAATTTGCAAACAGGAAAAACTTTTCTGGTCCTTGTCTCAGACGAAATAAACAAAACTTTTCGACTACACACACACAGCATACATACATACACGCCTGTGTGGCACGTACAAATTGCATTTTGTGCACTCATGTTGGTATAACCCACTCCCACTCTGAGCACCACCTCCAGTGGAAGGGCATCATCTCCCATGTGGCATTACTGTCTCTTATGCTTACTAAACATACCTACAACAACAACTACAACAAGTGAAGGCAAAAACTATAACAAGAAAAATATTAATGAAATTTTTTGCAAACTGTTAAATTTAAAAGTTTTTCTCTCTCCTTATATGCATTTATTTCTTTGTGCTGGTTTTTTTTTTACAAAATTTCCTCGAGTCTATAATTTTATTCCAGCATAAGTTTGCCATAAGGCTACAACAGTAAAGCCTTGATGTGCGAGTTGCAATTTCAAATCACAACTCAAAGCTCCGTTGTCAAATAATGGGTAACGCACCACGAAGAACTATGCCCGTAATTTCTAGGACTACCGGTACGAACACGTGCTACATGAGGCAATATAACAATGTTTATGTGCATGAAAACAATCTGGCAATACTTTAACCAAAGTTTATTGTTTTCATTTCAACGCACTTGTTTTATTCTTCAAATAGAAGAGAGAAAAACACAAGTCCAAAATGTTCATTTCCCATTTTTACCGACAAAGATGCATAGACATGATAGTAGGACATGCATAAGCGGTATTCACTTCTATTATTGTCACCTTTTGTATAAGGAAAACTGCAATTGGAAAAATGTACTCCCTGACCAGCAAGTAGGCATTGAAATTAAACAAATTCCATTCTAAAAATGTTGCCGAAGTGCAAAAATTATACGTGAATAATGTAAAATATGTGTGGAAAATATATTCTGCTAGTGATTTTTTATGCAGCTGCAGAAAACCAGACAAGTAATAAACTTGCACCCTTATAAGTTTAAACTAGTAACAATTCTTTATGTCTTGCAATCGTTTGAAAAAGTATATTTCATTGATTATTTTATTACAATTTACGATAAAACCTCTTGTTGTTTAATTCTCTTTCACGCATACAATGGCAAACGTTGTAGCCAAATTATTCCCGATATTGTGTATTGTTGCCAGATTACCATATTGCACACTAGTTAACTAAGCTGGCATTACTTGCTGTTCAGCAGTTTTATATGTGCGGAGTTTGTGTTTAAGTGCTTAAATAATAGAAGATAGATTTGTCACCAATGCCTTAGATCTGAACCAGTTGTGGTTGTTCTTAACTAACTTTGCACTGGTTCCCGCTAAACCTGAAAAGTTCCTGTTTGATAAGCATTATAATGCTAAATACGAGTATGTGATCTTAATTGATCACCAGTTCTGGTCTAGTTCCATACTTTGCTCCCAAGGTTATAACAAATAAGGCCCGCTTTCAATCCGTTTTGTTCTGTATTAACTCTGCACTGACCCTCTGGTTAGTTTAAACTGGGTCTTGCCTTTTATGTGGTAAACATTCAGTTCTTTAACGCTTTTCGTAGACGGTTTCGAATTAGTCTCAGTAAAGATCCCTAAAAGCAAGTTTAACGTCGCTTAGCAGTAAATCCGACAAGTTCTAAACTATTTTTTTCACATTACCTTCAACTATTTCTAGTTTGATACACACTTGAAACCTAATAAATTTGCTATATTAGATGTGCAAGTTCTTGATGGTCAAAACTGTATCTCCGCACTAGTTCTTTTTTTGCTTCATACCTAGTCCCCCTACACTTACCCTCTCGTTGTTTTGAACGAGTTTTTGCTCAGTACCATTTTTTGTGGTTAAATTTCTCTTTTTTCTGATGATTGCTGATTTTTGTTTAGTTCCTCTTTACTGGCCTTTGCATAAGCGCGAATTAGTTGCCTTTAAGGTTTGACAATATTTTCGATTTACGTGAGTACTTTTCACGTCATCATCACTGTATTACCTTAAAATCAGTACTGAAATAGTGGTTGATGATGAGCGCTTCAGCTAATTCTAAACTAACTCTCTTGTTTAACTAACTCCCACTTGTTTACTGTAAATAAGTTTCGTTTCAATAGCCGTCCACGTACCACAAATGCAATTGCACGATTTATAAATTAAAACATATAAATTTCCTAGAGGACAGGAAAACTAGTAACACATGAATCAGTTTTGCCTGTATTCCATAAGGACTACAATATTGCAGGTTCATTTTGTACCATTTCTAAACAACACACTTTCAAATACTTTTTCCACCATTGCTGCAAATTAAAGGATTTCAATTAGTTTTTAAAACTCAGGCGGCGGGTGAGCTCTCCTAAAATAGCAACAGCTGTTATTTCAGGTTTTAGGTTTTTTTGCAAGAATTTTTAATCTTTTTTGCTAAGATATAATGAACTAAAATATACTTCACTAGAGATGAGTTGGGGTCTCAACCTTATAAAAAATTGGTAATAAAAGCAAAATGTTGAGTCGTTTCGTTAATATCTTTACATTTCTCATTTCCTTTAGCTATTTGACTTTGCTCTAACCATAGTTCCTGCAGGCAGTCCAGTATTTAGTAAAGACTTGGATGATTTAACACGTCAGTTACATACGTTTTATTGCTTTACTTTTATTCGAATCACCCTGTAATATCGTTGCTGTTTCTGACTTAAATCCCTTGTTCATTGAATTGACCTTCCACTGATCCTTAACCCAATGAATGTGTGATAGTTTTCCCACTTTCCTTGTTTGCACTTTCCGAAGTGAATGCCCCTACTAGTCTGTATGCATTCATGCGGCAGAGTATATCAACAACTTATTACTTTGTAGTAAGTTTTTCTCTCCTAGTGTTTGTGTTCAAGGAAATTATGTTTGTTGTGGAAAATGTTAAATGCCAACGTAAATTGAACACTGTGATTCTTTTTTCACTCCGAGTGCCTACATAAATTGGCTTTACAGTAAAAGTTTTCGACACAGAAAGTTTCCATTGAAGACACAACTATAGCCATTATTCTTCACAAATATTTACATAAGAGAAAAAGTATCAAATGTGTAAGAATACATGTTTTGTTTGATTTTCCAATTGCCGAGCTTAAAAAGTGACATCAATAGGCCAAAAGCAGCTTTTGTTGTAAGGAATTTAAGGTCGTCTCTAGATAGTTTTTTACTTGCACAGGCATATGTAAGGCTGACAAGATGGTAGGAGACATAAACTTGACAGCATTGTCATGACCGTTGAATGTTTTTAGTGTCAGTTTAAAGTATGTTTTACTTTTTCTGAGTTTAAGGGTCCTATTCTCCACCGCCTTTGTAACGACAATAAGATTTTAAAGCTCTTATATTACATCAATTCTAGCAATAGTAAATTACTTTGTTCTTTTCAACAACGAAGCCCATGTGAAACAGTATTGGTACATAGAAATGATATTGCGATTTGGAGATTGTTCTACTCGGTCTTGTATGCGCAAAGGGTAATTCTCAGTAATTCAAATGAGTCTCCGGTAAAAGTCATTTGATTTGTTGCCGAAGTAATCATTGCCAAAGCTGTACAGTCTGCCTAGCAACCTGGCCAATAGATTGTACCCATTTAAACTTTGATTCTGAAAAATCAACGTAAAATGTTAGTCGTGTATACTAACCATTATAACACGAAGGCCTCAAAATTATCTTTCATGCCATGGCGGACTTTAAAGGGCCCCTTAAAATCTTTTCAAATCTTTAGTCGTTTTAAAAGCGGTTCTATCTGGCGTGAACACCGCCCGCAAAGTTATGTCTACTTTAGTAAGAATAAAATGTTACCAAGTTTGTCTCCGACGAAGTTCTTAAAATCGATTTTAAGCAAACGAAAAAGAAACGTTTGACAAATCTGAGAACAACGAAGTGCTACCAAGTTCAGGCTACTTTAACAATTTAATTTTTTATACCATAAACATTCATACATATTTTTTTGTGTTATATGTATTTTCAACGGTGCCAAAGACGAGGCCACACTCTTTTAAAGAACAACCAACCCTTTTTTTTGCAAACAAAGCCCGCATTGAGCATTGTATTCCTATTTATTTACTTGCGAAGAAGCAGCCATAAATATGCAAACAAAACCAAAATAAACTCAAGCAAGGAAAAATACATTAAAATGTGAAAATGTACATAAATATTTATGTGCGAGTAGGTACATTTGCCCCAAGAAGGAGTGGAGTGTAGAAGTCACAACAGCGAGCAAATAGTTTAGACAAATCATAAATGTTAAGGTGTCACCATTACCAAGAAACCCATAGACGAAGTAGGAAAACATGGAAGCAAATAACAAAACAAAAAAACTACTAGGGAATGGAAATGCCACTGCGAACGCAAACGATCCGCCAGGGTGAAGGGGTTGCCAGACATCAATATTTATCAGCTGTAAGCTCGCCAACCAAGGGGTATGTGGTGGCAGCCGAAACGGAAACTCGACAAAACGCTACGTGAATTTATGTAAGATTTGCTAAAGTCTTCCTTTTCGTATCGCCGTTTACTGCTTGCCATGCCTGCCTTTTCCAAAGTGCATTTCTGGTGGAGTGGGTAAGAGGGTGCAGCGGCAGAGGCGCAAATCATAAAAAAAAACGAAACCAAACAAAGTGAAATCAAGAATAGAACTTTGCGCTTAAAAAACCAGTCACGTTTCGCAAAATGCTCAAGTAAAATAGCGCGTATTTGCTGCAAGCGTATGAGTGTGTATGTGTTCTTTGCGCCATTCGCGTAGTGTTGCAGTTGAGGAATTTGTTTTCTTTTTGGTTTCTCTCTTTTGTGTTAACATTAAGGGTATTCGCGTATTTTGTTTATAACAATTAATGTGTTGTTAAAAAGAAATTCTTAAAATGGCTTCACAGTGATTTAGAGGACTGCTTTAAGTCTTTCTTCTCCCACTCATAATTTTCGCAAAAAATATCTTTTGAGCGCACCAGGCTTCAGCTTTCGCAAAAAGCACCTAGAGAATAATCGTCTTGCAATGACCTTTCACTGACCCTTAACCCAATGAATGTGTGATAGTTTCCAATGTTTAAATTTTCAACGCCGAGAGATGGCTCTGCTCTTTAGCTGTTAGGTGGATATATCAAATATTCTCTAACAGCCAAACTGTAAAAAATATTTTGTCTTGCGCTGAAATAGATCGCAGCTGATATGAGACGGTAGAAAATAGTTCAATATTGGGGACAAACATTCTATACAAGGCCAAGGTCTAGACTGAAACTATTCCCGGCACACAGAAATATAATAGGTCATGAAGGCGTGGATGAGCTCACCAGCGAGGAACCCAGTAAACTAAGAGAGACTGCCGCATAACCTAGTCCCTTGTATCCCAAACCTTGCAAGCTTAAGAAAATAAAGGGAATACATTAACAGTGGCACTTAGATAGAAGCTGGTCTATTTTAGGGTTTCTCTTTGGATCATATATTATTCATCTCGCTCGATAATATCACAACAATTCAGTATCGTATCGATGTGGAACTAAATGAGTCGTTTTCAAAATCCTTGATGTGTAGCCCAAACAGCGCTTTTATGAAAAAAAGTTTTGGCTGAAACAGACACCCACCACGCCTGCTGTACGCAAATTTATCCTAAAGTTCGTGAGTCGGTCATGCTAGTAGACAGCATGACAGACTCATGGTACTATAGTGCGCTTTAAGGGGAATTTGGCTGTCGTAGCCGAAAGTGTGCCACTCAGTCCTGGAACATTGACTGGCCATCGACCACTATCACATTTCGCAAGCCAGCATGATGCGAATTTTGAACAAAAACTTCACATTATTTGCTTTGTAGGCCAAATTGACTCAGAAGTTCAAGACGTACAAGCATCCGCTTCGTTATAGCAGTTTGGGCCTTAGAGCAGCTCGTAATGAGCAATGATTTATCTCGGATTTTTATCTCGACAGCTTTGTTTACAAGCAAAACAACTGCATTTGGGGATAGGAACGCCCGCACCTAATTGTCAAAAAGGCAATGCATGCTCAAAGATTGGATGTTGGTACGGATTTTGAAGCGTTAGCTCTTTTTTTTGAAAATGTTGTTGAAAACGTTTATTTGGTTAGCGCTGAGTGCTCCAGAGGTATTTTAACAACTTCTTTTCAGCTTACGATTTGCTCGTGAGTACCCTTATTGGTTAGCATTGCTGCTATCATAGCCGCTAGTTTATTGTGCTAAATTGTGGCTTTTCCATCTGTGGCTACTGATTTGTCTCTTCCAGTGAGTGTGAAGGGGTTGCACGATTCTCTGTCTGTCTGCCTTACGTCCGTCGGTATCTGTCTGTCCGTTCGTCCGTCTGTCTATTTACGATTGTTTATATATATGGCCGTTTAAAAACTATGCAATGTTGTTACATGCCCTGCGCTGCTGGGTATTCGAATAAACCGACGGACGGACGTTTGACTGTCTGTGGATACATGGATGTTTGATCAGTTGGCGGAGGCAGTTGGCCGCCCTGGCGCTGGTGATGGCGGTGTTTGGCGTTAGAATATGGTTTATGCATATGAATTTGGCAAAACGTTTATTGATGTTTATTTTATTTATTTCCTTTCGCTTTTTTCAATTTCTGCCAGTTTTCACTCAGTTCTTGATGCTGCTGCTCGTTCGGTTGCCGCCCGCCTCCAAAGAAAGTAAACAAAGTTTGCATATTAGTTTTGCATATTTTACACAGTTTTTTGTTGCTTTTTGGGCAAAACAACAGCATTATTTTGCTCTGTTGAAAGCGGAGCCAAAACGAATTTTGTTTACTTGAGCAAAATGTATACAGAACTACACGATGTGATGATGATGTTGACGATGATGACGATGTTCATTGTTTATTTAATTTGCCGTGCATTTTTTCAAGAGAGTTGTTTGTTGCTTCTTTTTCCAGCTTTTGTGCGTAAAATCGCTTTACGCCCGCTTCTCTTCAACCAGAATAATTCAATTGGAATTTCTTTGCACAAAGAGTCTTAAAGCAAGAGCCAGCAAACAAAAAACTGCCAAAACTTTGATACAAGGAAACAAGAAATATAACAGCAATACACGCTGCTGGAAAATAAACTTTTTTTCTCGGTGTAGTGGGAGGCACTAGATAACGGAGTGCGAGTAGCTTTGCATTCAAGCGTATGGGTTTTAAGAGTTTTAAGCTCCAATGATGCTATCACAGTGCATGCCAAAGCTCAGCAAACCCATGCAGCCAAATACACCAAATAGTACCGCCCCTCTGGTCCCTTTGATTTGCTTTTTACGGGATGCGTATGGTTTGTTGCAAGGCATTCTCCCAAGGTTTTCTTTACTTTCGCCCAAAGTGTACACAAAACAACAGAGCATAAAGTTGTAATATTAAAATTTAAAATAATAACAAACTTTTTGTTGCCGCTGCTGTTGTTGTTATTACAGCAACGTTGTACATTTGCATAAAATGCTCGGGAATACTATAACAAGCAAACAAATAACAACAGCAACAACGTAGAAGCAAGCGAAACTTGCATAGCAATTTATTAATTGGTTTCAGTTCCTCAAACTGAACTGAGACGACGGAAGCTCAGGAGCAACACAACAACAGCCAAACACATTCTGAAGATTTTCTGCAAATTTATGAATTTCCAAGATGCATTAGTTGGGTTTGGCAGCAACAGCAACAGCGATGAAACAGATACCAAAGTTTGCATTCATTAAATGCATTAAAAACTTATAATGAATTCACTTTTAATAATGCAAACATGGCAAAACTTTACGATTTGTTGGCAGTATTTTCTCTTGGTTTCACAAAAAATCGCACAATGAAAAACAAATCCCTTTTGCAAACTATTGAAATGACGGTGCTTAGAATCCCCTGCCCTTCCAATGGTTCAGCCGCAACCAGGTAGAGTTTTCTTTTTAAAGTGCAGATTTTAATGGCTCCCACAAAAAGTTGTGTGGTCTAGTTGCCAGTAAATGACTCCATCTATTAGAATTAAGGAAACAATAATGCGATGCTTAACTTAAACAGAAATTTCGGTTACAATGTAATGGATGGTGACAGTGGGGATGGCATTACTCGAGCTTCATAATCGCGTGTCTTCGCAAATTATTGGTTCCATTCAACAAAAAACTTTTGGAACCAAATAAAATGATACAGTGCCAAGAACAGTGTTTGAAGTTTACAATTTATGCTCTGTTCGAGCAATCTATTTTTAAAATTGCATTTAATTAAAAACTCGGTTTTTTGCAATCAACATATTTCTTTAAAAATTCTTTTGTTGTGAAATCTTCTATTGTGAAATCGTTTAAATCATCCCTTAGTTCCAAAGTTCAGTTCATCCTAAACAGGAAAAAGCTTAAAATGCTGCGAACTACCAACCAATTTGAGCATGTTTGGCAAAGGATTGGCTGATCACCATCCTGTGGGACATAAAGAGTAAAGAATACATCGCATCGATCGGCAGGGTGGTTTTAGTGGAAATCGATTTACTGGGGATTTTATTGTGTACCTAATACAAGTGTAAGGCCGCTACATATGCCATTTAGATGAAGAGTAAGTTTTTGGCATTAGGTATCTCACAAACGTTAGATCGAGTTTTCAAATCAGACTTAATGGCTTCAGTGTCAATACTGAGTTCTCTCTCAAGCTGTTCAAGTTGTCACACAGCCTTATGGTTGAAGCAAACAAAACTGGGTTAATATGATTTCTCAGTGGATAAACGAAACAGATTTAAATGCATCTCAGACTATTCCATGTTCCCGGCTAGAGGTTGATTTTTCTTCATTCATATCGAGTTTTCTACGAAATTTTTTGGGGCCAACAGTAAAGAGCGTCTTTTCATTAAACACAGGTTAAACCAAACAGCCCTCCTGCCAGATGAAAATACATCTCAGACAATACGTAGTATCGAGTATCAGTATCGAAACTGCACTCAATAAAATACTCGACTGAAGATTAAAATACATTTCAGAACAATCTGTGTAATTGAAGGTACTAATACAGTCCAAAGGTACAGTAACTGTCCTCCTAATTGATACAGTAGCCGAAACCTCGTGTAACTCAGCGGGCGAACATGTTCGACTTTTCACATGAAAATTACAAAAAAAAGAGGTTGTGCGAAAGAAATTTCAAAAGCTTACACTCAGAGAACAGATTTGTTGCCACAACAGAATTTTTTGCCAACCGAATGTTGGTAGTTGCATGTACTATCCATGTATTCCATCATTACAAGCAAATGTTGCTTGGGAAGACAGCAATTGTCAGTAGGGGGAACTGACACTTTCGGTTGTCGAAAACAAGTATCGGTAATCCTAACAGACAAAGATGATTATTGGAACTGAAATTGTGCATGTGTTGGTTGTTATTCAAGGTTGTTGGTTATCAGTACTTTTTGAAAAAATTTAATATTTTACCGTCTTGCCTTCCCAATCTGAAAAGAATTTATTAACAATAGTTTTAATCAAGCTTTGGATGGCCGTAACTCGGGAAAAATGGGTAGCCACCAAAAAAAGTGATTGTTGTTTTGAATAATAAAGAGGGGTATCATCTATGGCGAAAACTCTGATCAAATCAGAGTAATGTTGTTTTATAGGTTATTTGGGGATTTCGAACAAAGGTTTTGTTATAACTAGAACTGATAAAATATTTATTTTGTGATGTTGGTATAACCAATATTATTTTACAACAGCCAACTATACAGGGTTTGGTCACAGCAAAGATCTTTTCTGTTGTCTTCACCAGTTATTGGTACTGAAGTAACATGTACATCAAAACCGCCCGCTGTCGCAACCAATAGGTGAACTGAGTTAGGTTTGTATAATTGTGTTGTTGGCTGTTTAATACCGTGTTATGGTTGTATCAACCATCAAATTATAACTCGAATCGTGTTACCATCAATGCAATGGAATGTTGGTTATTGCAACAGAAATTCGGTTAATTCAGTTTAGTTTTTGTAGTTCGGACCGATTTACAGCTGATTTTTCTCTGTGTGTATCAGCTTACAGTAAACTAGGGTTAAGGCGGGTCCTATAACAAATTAAAACACTATCCAATCGGATTTTTCTGGACTAATAGATTAATTAGTAAGTGAGCTTGTTAATAGTTTGAAATACAAAAAAGTTAAGTAACCTTGCCTTACCTTTTCATATCCAAAACCAAGCTTAGTGAAGAAGTTGATTTGTGTGGAAAAATATAGTGCAAAATAAGCAAAGTCATAAGTTCTCGAAGCTTCAAATGCTGTTTTCAAAAAGTTTCCGACTGGGTAAGTATTTTAAAAGCAAAAGTAAACAGTATCAATTAAAAGTATCGATACCTTTTTCGATTTCCAGTCTAGAGGAACTGTAGTTTCTCGCTCTTTGTCCAGCCATACAAGATGTCGCACTATAAGTTAGTACTGCTATTTCATAGGTGAAACTTCACAGTTCGTAAAATGTGACACATATGTGGTGAAAGCTGGTTTCAGCTGTATCACAGGGTTCTGTTCTTTTTCCTTACTGCTTCTTTATCTTTCTCTCTCATTACCTCTTGTGTCATATAAAGAATGAAACTCTTAAAAATTGTATTAATTGCATAATTTTAAGAGCTGAGAAAGGAGAATTGTTTGTAGGCAAATGATTTCAATTCAAAATTATTCGATTTTGATCTGAAAACTACAAAATATTTGTAAGGTCCTCACAAATTTAATACTTACACGTATCTGTCTGGTCTAAGGTTATTAAACTAGTTGGAAATTACTCGGCTAGAAGTCGGTGGATAAAGTAAGAGTTACCAGACTTATTTTTCCTTAACAGTTGCCAGACTTATTTTGTTTTTATCTATACTAAAAAAGAATTAAACCAGAAAAGGTCTTGTGGGCAATGTAATGTCGTGTTCATGTACACGAAAAGGGATAAGTGAATATTTAAATCAACTCAAACCGGGAGAAAGGGACCTAAGGGTAAAAAAATCAATTTTCATTTTTTATTTTGATGTGGACAACATCTGAGCATCGAATGAGACTGATCACATGCCCCAAAAGTGTTCCCTCCCAGAGATATGCGCGTTTTATGAAAGTGGTGGCACACCAAAGATACACGTATTTAAATCTTTAAAATGGCTCTCCTGAACAAAACTGGTTTTTACCCTTAGGTCCCTTTCTATTGTGCGCGTCACATATGGAAATGATATTGCGCTTTGAAGATTGCTCTACGCACAGTTCGAAGACTATGCGCAAAGGGGAAATTCTCAGTTATTCAAATGAGACTCCGGTATAAGTCATTTGATTTGTTGCCGAAGTAATCGTTGCCAAAGACTGCTGAAGAAAAACATAGGGTATTGGGTTTAGAAACAGCTGTACAGTCTGACAGGCAACCAAGTTAATACATGTCACCAAACAACAAAAAAGTCTCAAACCAGAATAAAAACTGTTCAAGTCATAATGAAAATGATGAAGCTATTATTAGTATTAAAGTTTTTCCAAAAAAAGGCCGATTATATTGCCAATATTTGTCTTAAGCAGCATAAAAGATATGGCTTTTCGGACTTTAGCGACAAAGGGTGTGTGAAATAAATTTCTTTCAAGAAAAATAGCCTGGTTGTTCGATACACAACATTGACACAACTTTCTTGCTTTCACACACTTTCTTGAAAACCACAGAGAGTAGAAATATTTATTGTCAGGTGTTCTAAGTCAATGATTCCTAAGTGCTGGCAAGTCTGCTTTCGAACACTAGTTTAAAGCGTTTTGTAAACTAAATAAAACAAATAATTTAATTAGCTTTCATTTTATGTTTTTATGACTACTCTAACAAATATGACTAATAATTTAAAAAAAATAAATATCGTTGGTTTTAGAGAAACGTAGGTATAGAAGTAGTAAATTTTCCCAATTACGTCAAAATTAAAATGGTATACATCTCGTTAAACAGCCACCCGTATACGGCCGACAACATCGGCGGGCTTTTTAACGATTTCAGTTCCCCGTTCAATTTTGCATTTAATTAATCCGCGTGATGTTGTTAATGTTGATTTTTACCTTTTATGGCGTACTTACTGTAAAATTTTATGTATTTTCCAAAACGCCAAGTTTTCTTAACTTACCTAAAATGAAATAAAAAGGAAAAAGAAAATATTTAGTAACACATAAAAACTTTTATTGTTATGATTTCATTCTAATTATTTTTATTACAAATTATGATAATAATCGGTGTAGTGGAGGTGTGGGATAGGTAAAAATTTGGACTGGCAGGCGCGGTGTTTCTGGGGCACAATGTTCGAAGGTTGAGTTTTTTAACTCCAGCAATAAATGATATGTTTTAACTTCAGTATTAAAACAGAAAGCTAAAAGTATTTGTATCTCTTTTCAAATGAATACCTCTCAGGAAATTTCGGCAAAAAATTCCAAATGCAAAACAACTCATCTTAAGAGACGGTGTGAAAATAACTCCATTTTTCCCCCACACTTAAGTTCGTAATTTTTTTTTTTTTTGTTGCGGCGGAAAAATTATTGGAGCTGGGGCGCTGTGTGCATAATGTCGGCTTTCAAAGATTCCACATTAACAATGGTGTGAAGTTTCATTTAATTATATTTAATAAGTTAATAACTGCCTTTGCAGTCGAGCAGGCAACTCACGAAACAAAAGAAGACGCAAATACTTGCCAGCCAGTCAGCCAACCATTTCTACTAGCTCAGCATTGACGGAAGCTTCACTTCAAATGCCAAGGAGGGCGTGAGACAGGCACTCGTAACGTTTTTCATTTTCAACGGCTTTTGTTTTTTTCCTTCGCTTTTCTGCACATTTTCAAACTTCACACCAAAAACACAAGCAATATTTAGAATAGCAGAAAAGTTGCTGTTACTGTTCATGATGAATTGAGGCAAAAGAAAACAGAAAGAACTCCCTAATTATGTGGCAAATCATTTTAAAATGAGGTATACACCGCTTGACAGAATCTGCCACAATTGACGTAGAACTGGGCGAAGAATGTTGTGATGAAATGAAAAATAGCCAGCATTGGCGGGGAGAAACCAGAACCAGAACAGAAACAAAAAGTTCAAAGCTTAAGGAGAAACACCACGACAGCAACAGCAGCAAAGAGTCAATGGTACCCTCTGCTAAAAAAGAAACACCAGCTGTGGAGTGTGGGATACAGAATGGATAATGCAGCTCCTTCCGCGTGACATGATGTTCTCCAAGACCTAGACCTATACATATGCATGCAAGTCTGGGAGATGGTTATGTACTCAAGTGTGCAAATGGTTTTGACAATAATCAAGCCACTGTTGCTGGCAATTTGATGAAACGGCAAGGATTCCCATAAAGGTGTGCATGCAATGTCTCTCTCTCTCTCTCTCTGATGGCATGAGGGACATTTACCCACACCTCTCAAGAGCTCACTACACTCTCTCTCCCTTCCACTGTGTGTTGACAATGGCACATAGACCGGAAACTGGATGTAACCTAAGAAGTAGCTGCCAGCGACAAATAACAACGGGCAGCATTATCGGAGAGTACTCACATCGTGTAATATGAGCCAACAGCAGCGGTGACAATAACCGATATGCATGCTTATAATCACTTCATCCTTCTCCTCTTGCTCCCAAGACCCGGACGACAATGGAGTTAAGATTCTCTTAAGGCTTGGCCATAATAACCCATCATTATCGTCGTCGCCGGCTCCGTCGTCATCGGCATCATCATTGTCACCATCAACATCATCAGCAGCAGCAGTGTCTGTTTTAAGCAGACTCAGTGTTTTAAGTGGATAATGTGTGAGTTTTAAGTTCAACTTCTGTGTTTAACTGGCTGGTCAAAAGATGCTGATGTTGCTGCTGCTGCTGCACCAGCTATCCAGCGATGGCCTTAAATATGTGCAACATATCTGCATATGCAACACGACACACACACGCTCACTCACATCCATAAACAGTGCGTTTTTATCATTATGAGAGAATCTAAGAATTTACTGAAATTCATACTCGTACAACAGAAACGACTGCGATGGCACCGAGCATGAAAGAAAAAGCCCACAAAAGCAAACCCATAATAATACAATTTTAACGACTTTATACGATATACAATAAACGTCCATATATATACAATATCTCCATAAATACATACATACATCCGTACAAATATACACACGTATGTTCATATTTAGATGCTTTTGCTACTTATGTACTCAAAGCAAAAGTATGGCAAAAATGATAAAAAAAGAAAGAATAGTATGCGTTGCAACAGTGCACAAAAAACAGAGCTTCCGCATGAGTCTTCGAGTAACCCAACAAACCTATTGAAGACTTTCATGATTTCACTCGTTATAAATACTTATATAAGACATATTTATTGGCGCTATGAGAAAATCAGTTAAGCATAAATTATTGGCTCAATTAAAGTTTAAATAATATAAAGGAAAACAAACAGATAGATATAGTCATTTTTAGAGAAACTAAAATATTCTTCCTCAATGAAGATCTTGGCGCTTCAGAAGTCACATGTGCAGTCAGAAGTTGATCAAATTGGCCAAATGCTCGAATAATCGATGGCGGCGCAATTGAATCGTTTCAAAATAAAAATTGGTATAACACCAATACAAAAGTCGATCTTAGTTTGACCACCACTCAATTTCCGTAATTAACGCTGGCAATGTTTGACTATTTCCGTCTATGTTTAAGAACAGTCTTTCCTTAAGCAAACATCCATCCTGATTTGAAAACCTGCCGCTTTAAACTAAACATATGAGGTCTGTTAGTGAACCTGTTTGGTACAGTTTATTCTAACCAGCACTCTTAATGTTTAACCATATCCTTTCAATAAGCCAAAAGTTCTTGTCGATTTGAGGCCCTGCTGGCAAGAAGCCGCTCCGATATTTTTCAAATTTGGCACCGTCGAAAATTTAAAACACTTTTCTTTTACGTTTCAGAATGATAACTCTCGTTATAAAGGCATTTCGCTTACATCTTTGAATAAATTTCCATAGTCCCTAACAGCCAAAGGAACAGAAGGGTTTAAACCATTTTGTACCAGACAACAAAATGTTTTTAAATCTTTATGAAATTTTCATTGCTAGTTACAAATAGGCGAAAAATAATTTTTTGGATTTTTATACCCTGCAACACTCGTTGAAACAGGGTATTAAAAGTTAGTTTCACAAATAATAAAACATAATGTAATTCTGTTACCAAAAATTTCTTATTATTTAATAAAAAAAAGATAAATTTTTCAGTCAAGATCTCGACCGCTGGTACAAAATGGGTGAATGTGCTAACAGCCTTTTCAGACTGACAGAACTAGTAGCGTTCGTTGATTTGTGGTAGTTTTGTTGAAAAAAAATTGTAGTTGCCAAACATTTGTGGGGAAATCCAAAGACGATAAACTATAGAAGATGGATGAAATCACTGATTTTGAGAATGTTGTTTTTTTGTATTTAAAGCGTGTGATTTAGGGTTTTTGTATTTCAATTTTGACTTTTCAGCGTCCTTGTGAAACGAACGTGGAAATATAAATCAGGAAATTGTGCATTACTAGAGTGATGTTTTTCTAAGATATTTCAAAGAAAAAGCATTTTACCCATCTTCTATAGTTTATAGTTTTTGGCGAAAACGACCTGGATAACTACAAGTTTTCATCAGTCTGAAAGGGCTCTTTCGTTTTCGTGTTAGTTTTTCACATAAAAAAAAAATGAGTTTCCAACAATTTTAAGATTTTTATGTGAAAACTACTAGTTTTTATCACTCCGAATAGGACCGTGGACACTTCAAGCAATCTAAAGATTAGAGGCGAATGAGTGAAGGAAACTTTGGAAGATTCCTACAGTGCGTAGAGTGGCCAATGAAGGTTGATTTCACCCAAAAAAAGGAAATTGGAAATGTTTAAGTAAATACGCAGTTGTTGAACAAGTGCCACATGATGCATTCTAACTAATTTGCTAATCCAGTATAGCAAATCCAGTGTATCGAGTCTGGTCCAATTTTTCAAAAGACTTGAAATGTGTTGGATTGCCAGTTAAACCCAATGGCTTAGTCTCCAAGTTACAACGCTTTCTTTTCGTTGGGTGACTAGTAAAGCAGTATTGAACATAAATTATGGCTATAAATACGGGTACATAAGTAGCATATGCATATATCTTTGTGACTGAACATACTCATATATCTGTACATAAGCCGTATGGGTATATAACATTAATACCGATAACAGGCATTGCTGTTGTACTTATACTCTGCTAGAATGTGGTAGGCACTTGTGACTTCACCAAAATATTAACTCCCATCCAATGGAAGCGCTTTAAAAGGCAGTACCCCTCCAGCACCAACATGGAACACATAACTCCTCCACTTGATCCAGTTGCGGCCAACTTCACTTTGTTCCAGTTTTAAAAACGCACACACACTCACAGTTTTGAATTGTTATCATTCTCTCTGGTTAAAGTGGTTTTCCCATTGTCCAAAGTTCTATGCATTGTTTTGGCTCTCATGGTGTTTATTAAGATCAACAGATTCTTTACTTAAGATTGAGAATGTAATAATATTCATTCAGACACTGTCTGCGAATGTACGAGCGAAGAAGACAATAAAGAAGTAAAAAAAGTTATTAAAAATATGCACATAAAGACAAACAAAAAGACATGTATGAGAATATGTACAAACAATATTAAGATAATAAAGATAATAGTAATATGCAAAAGAATGTGGAATATGAATACGTTTTACAGTATTTGGAAACAGATTAAAAAGTCTTGATAAGAAATAACTACTGCTGCTATGCGAATGGGACGTGTCATAAGAGGCTTAAACAAGTCACATACATATTTTCAGTTTTACGCAAAAATAAACGACAAAAAAGGAAGAGAAAAAACTGCCAAACAAAGGAGTGCTTGTTTTTATTTTTGTTAGCAATCGATCAATTTGACTTGAGTTTAGATGTTAAGATAGGAATTCTCTCTAAAGGCACACTTATTTTGCGTTTTTCAAGTGGACGTTTTGCGAGTGAAGTACGCTCAGATTCCATTGGTAGGTAGACGCAGTTCATCGTAAGCATGGCATATTTCTTAAAAGCATGAGCTTCTTACCACTTATCATTTTAAAATTAAGTTAAATTTTAGCGAAGGAGATAAATAAAAGACATGCCGTCATAGGATTATTAGGCACACATTGAACTGACAGTTGTAATATTGTAAGCGACTGTCATATAAAAAACCCAGCTACATCTCGAAAAAAGAATATCAGCCGTTTTTTACTATAGAACGTTTTCCTAATAATGCCGGCAAGAAATTTAGTAACGAAAGCCACGCAAAAACGTCTCAACAACTGACTAAGTTGTTCGGAGCCCACTCAAATTTACAGGCCTCGAAATTAAGTCGTTTACAGTTCCCTGTTCCGGGAAACCCAACACCCTTGAAAGAAAGTCTAGCGGAGTCAAAACGTAGAATTGCATGACATATTCATACCCTTAAATCGGTTGTGCAGAATGACCATTGCTGACATGATGTCCATTACCATATCTCAACGGCAATCAAAGATGACTTAAAGAAACTCTGGATGTCACAATGACTTCGATAGGAAATGAATGCTGCACTCGAAGAAAATACTGCACCCGCGCTCTGCAGCACTTCAACTTAGGGCGTATGAACTTTTGATTGTCGTCTTGACGGTTGTTTCTTAAGCTTGACTTTAAGTATAAACTCTTTGACGCAAACTATTGATATAGCTTACGCAGTGAGCTGATACAGCTTACGCAGTGAGCTTGATACAGCTTACCTAGTAAGTTGTACATTGAATGTGCGTGAATACCGTTTTTGTGAAAAGAAGCCTTAAGTTTCTAAAATTTGACATTAACGGTAGATTCTTATTTTTCGTTGGTCGTAAATTTTTTACCACTCAACCGTTATTTTATGTTAAGGAAGAAAAAGTCTAGGTTGGCAAAGTTTGATGACTAGGCAGTGCGAAAACTCCAATGAAACCTCAATTATTTAGCATCTTTCGAAATCCATAAAGTCCACCTCTAGATTCGATGTAATCATGTAAGTCTTTCGGTCACCGGGTTATGCTTTATTAACAAGTAGTGAAACTGAAAGTATCAACTGATGTGACTACAGTAGAAGCTGTGGGACGAGGAGGATGAAAGCATCAATATCCTTATATATTCTACAAGAAGATTCAAGTTTTTAGGCTAATACGCCTTCTCGGACCTCTGAGATATTCAGAGCATACAAATTAGTAATATCAGAGGACTTCTGAGCGATTTATGAATAGAAACTTGCCAGAAAACGTGTGCAAGTCTTGAAATGTGCACATTAAGAGATACGAGACACAGTGGTCCTAACTTGAATGTTCGGTATAGGTTGTGCAATGGGGTAAGACATATAAAACGAACTTCTGACCACAACAATAGAGGATGCTCTAGTTCAAATCAGCCTCCAGGCAACAATTTAGGGGCGGCTACTTGACATTTTGTATACAACTGTACTCTTGTAAAAAGCTAGTTCAGACCCGATTGCAAACTTCTGCCCACATTTCAATATGACGGGATTATCACTTTAACGGGGAGTATATTTAGCTTGATCGGCGTATTTCAAAATTTTAATTGTTCTTTCCCCCTTCACAAAGCAGTGAATTAATTTTAGACACTTAAAATTTTCAAAGCAATTAAGGAAATTGTTCAAAAAGAATGCCCATATTCCACATGTTGTTCCACATTTGGAATACCGTGATAAGCGAACTATTTACACCCCAGACACGTTGATTAGAAGGAATTTAAATCATAATGGATTTTCTTGGCATAAAAAAAGAAAAACACATGTTCCATCTCCCAACTCTAATCGAGTCTTCTTTTGTCCGAGCACAGATGCAGCACAGCGCACACCTTCAATGGAATTCTAAACAATTTCGAAATGAAATCTCATCCAAATGTTCAAGGGGTATGAACCAGCGAACGAGTGTGTATGTGTGTCGAACAAACGAGCGGCCACTATAATTTCCCAAATTGTATAAATAATTATAGGCCTTAACAGGGTAAATATCGACATGAAGAAAAAGGTAAAACTCACACCAGGTTGCACCTACACATGCGAGTACATATAAATATTTGAAAAATATTTTGGGTACCCTCGCGCCAGTGGCCCTCTCAGGCAAATAAATCTTTTATCGCTGCAACGTAGTGCATGAGAAGAAGGGAATTTGGTTAAAAATAAATAAACAACATTTTCCGATTATCGAGTATGTTTTTCATGTCATTTCCGATCGGCAGTGTGGAGAAATTCATGTCAGCATTGGTACGAGTACAACAGCTTCAAAATGAAACTGCAGATGCTTATAAATGGTCATGAATACAACTAAAAATAATAGGCAGCAGAAAGTAGTTAAATACAACTACGAGTATTTAATTTCCTCAATATCCGTAGTGGAGCTAATCACCTTGAATTTTTGAGTTCAAAAGGTTCCAAACGTTTCATTCTCTTATTTTGTAGTTGTGCTGGCAAATAGATGGTGCTGTGGACTCAGTTAACAGATCTCTATCCATGGAAAATCCTCATGCATTCTTTGCTCTGTTTTCTGTTTATAGCATCAAGCCATGGGTCTTTCGAAAGCGGTCGAAGCAATACAGGGTTATTTGATAGAAACACTCTTGGCCACGAAACAAGATTTAAGTGGAAAAAGAGCAACAATTTAGGTATTTTAAACTGGCACAATCGAAGTGGTTGAAAATCATTTAGTCATTTAAGCATATCAATTCTAAATGGTTGTAATGTCATCTCAAATAAATAAGTATGTGGAAAAATAAAAAGACTTTGTTCCTACATGGCTTGTGGTTTCTTCGCTACTTGTGTCACCTTTGTCTAAATTAGTAGAGGGCGCTTCAAAATTGTTTTGTGGACTTGGTCTGCGCGAATAGCTCTCCATTTGGAAAGACTAAAAGAAAGTTTTTACTGTAAAGTGATCAATGTTGATCAATACTTTTCAAAAATTTCCTAAGAGTGTTCACTTTTCATGGCCACCAAAGAAATGTTTAGTTTAAGCGATTTCATCTAAAGGTAGGAGATTAATAATTTCCTTTTAAAAACAAATGTGGTTGGAAAATTTTCGTTGTCTCACACTGTTTCTAGTAAAAAATTTCTCATTTACAGTGAAGAAATTCTCATTTAATGACTACAATCCATTTCTTTCATTTTAAAAAATTCAGTCAAAGTCATTCTTATATGCCCGTTAAATTTAAATATGTTAAGGCAACTGATAATTACTGCATTAGTCCTAATATAACCTACCACATTTTGTACCCCTTTTACAAGTGTAAGCCCCCTTTGCTCGAAACCCTTTCTCGTACTTAAAACCCTTTTAAGGAAAATAAATAATGCACAAATGATATTGGAAAAACATTTGATCATTATATCAACGAAAAAGAAGAGGACAGTTTAATTTTACAAATCGATTTATTTCAATTGATTTCCCATTACTTACTGCAGCTTTGAAAGGTATGACTTTAAAGAATCAACGGAAGGAATAAAAAGGAAATCCGTTCTTAACCCTTTTTGTCAGGAAGAGTAACGGCATATGGCAATCAATTGCCCACATAAAACCACCACTGGCCCTTTTTTAGAGTTTTTATTGACAAAAAAAACTCTTAAAAACAGTTTAAAATGTTCATCAGCGAATATGAAAAAAATCACAAAATATCCTCTGCATTCAAAAATGTCACATTTATTTTATTTATTAAACTTTTTGTTTTTGCTAAGTAAAGCAGATGTTTTCAGTGAAAACCAAAAACAGCGAAAAAAAATCTGAAATCTGTTTTTTTTTTTGGTTTCCCCATAAAACAACACGAAGATATGGTTGTATCCAATCCTTAAAATGTTCGTCGTTTTGTTTGCTTTTTTTGTTTTTATCTACAGGGGCAGGTGTTTTTTTCCCGGAGACGCAGTTTTTCCAACAGCGGTCGAATATTGTTTTGGCCTTGTATGGCATTTAACGAAAAAAAAACAAAAATAATACCACAAGAATTTACTTGTTTTGTTGGCGTTGTCGTTTTTTCTCATTTCGATACAAAACAAAAATAAAATAAAAATTTATTTAAATAACAAAAGCAGCTGTTTTTATTTCGGACAATTATTATAATTTAAGAGAAGTTGGCGGCATAGGTAAAGTTTTCGCTTTTCAGCAGTCGTGTTTTTTAGTGTGTGCAGATTTTATTTCTTTTCCTCTTCTTTGTATTGGAGCTGCTGATGAGAATGCTGATGTTGATGCTTCGGATTTGTTGTTGGTTTCTATCACAACTTTTTTGCTTATTTTGCAGCAGCATTAAAAAACGTCCATTGCTTGTTGAAGCCGCGGAGCTGGCTTCAGCCCTGCTCGTACATCATAAAGGCGTTTTCACTCATACACTACGTGAAGTAGTGAGAGTACGAGTATGTGTATTTTCTGCGTTCACCGAAAAGCATAAAGCTGCAAAAAACTGTTTTCGAATCTCAACATACAGGAAGATGAGAAGCAAAAAGACAAAATGAACCAGCGCATTGATATGGAACAAAAAACTTGAAGAGTTGTTCAACACACTCACTCTGCTTTCATTCCTTTTTTCGTACTGTTGAGCAGTCATACACATACCGTGAAGCTAACGAAGTTGCAGCAACATCCAGTTGCTGCCGAAGCTCATGAAGATGACGGCAGTGTGCTGCCACTGCTCCAGTTATTTGAGTGGCGGGGAGGAGGGACAACAGCGCTGCAAACGCATAAATAAAAGAGTGAATTCTTTCTTTCCAATGTTGTAAATTTCATTCATCGCCCAGTATTGAGATGTCAGCATTTTCCAGCGGCCAGATTTGAATGTCTCTGGAACGACAGCACCATCGTCATTATCATCATGTCTCGCAACAAATCGCATTAGTTTCCAAAAATTGCCTGCGATTGATATATTTAATGATGATTTTCCACAACAACAAAATCTCCATGAAAAATTAATGATTTTTGAAAAATATTTTGGGTACCCTCGCGCCAGTGGCCCTCTCAGGCAAATAAATCTTTTATCGCTGCAACGTAGTGCATGAGAAGAAGGGAATTTGGTTAAAAATAAATAAACAACATTTTCCGATTATCGAGTATGTTTTTCATGTCATTTCCGATCGGCAGTGTGGAGAAATTCATGTCAGCATTGGTACGAGTACAACAGCTTCAAAATGAAACTGCAGATGCTTATAAATGGTCATGAATACAACTAAAAATAATAGGCAGCAGAAAGTAGTTAAATACAACTACGAGTATTTAATTTCCTCAATATCCGTAGTGGAGCTAATCACCTTGAATTTTTGAGTTCAAAAGGTTCCAAACGTTTCATTCTCTTATTTTGTAGTTGTGCTGGCAAATAGATGGTGCTGTGGACTCAGTTAACAGATCTCTATCCATGGAAAATCCTCATGCATTCTTTGCTCTGTTTTCTGTTTATAGCATCAAGCCATGGGTCTTTCGAAAGCGGTCGAAGCAATACAGGGTTATTTGATAGAAACACTCTTGGCCACGAAACAAGATTTAAGTGGAAAAAGAGCAACAATTTAGGTATTTTAAACTGGCACAATCGAAGTGGTTGAAAATCATTTAGTCATTTAAGCATATCAATTCTAAATGGTTGTAATGTCATCTCAAATAAATAAGTATGTGGAAAAATAAAAAGACTTTGTTCCTACATGGCTTGTGGTTTCTTCGCTACTTGTGTCACCTTTGTCTAAATTAGTAGAGGGCGCTTCAAAATTGTTTTGTGGACTTGGTCTGCGCGAATAGCTCTCCATTTGGAAAGACTAAAAGAAAGTTTTTACTGTAAAGTGATCAATGTTGATCAATACTTTTCAAAAATTTCCTAAGAGTGTTCACTTTTCATGGCCACCAAAGAAATGTTTAGTTTAAGCGATTTCATCTAAAGGTAGGAGATTAATAATTTCCTTTTAAAAACAAATGTGGTTGGAAAATTTTCGTTGTCTCACACTGTTTCTAGTAAAAAATTTCTCATTTACAGTGAAGAAATTCTCATTTAATGACTACAATCCATTTCTTTCATTTTAAAAAATTCAGTCAAAGTCATTCTTATATGCCCGTTAAATTTAAATATGTTAAGGCAACTGATAATTACTGCATTAGTCCTAATATAACCTACCACATTTTGTACCCCTTTTACAAGTGTAAGCCCCCTTTGCTCGAAACCCTTTCTCGTACTTAAAACCCTTTTAAGGAAAATAAATAATGCACAAATGATATTGGAAAAACATTTGATCATTATATCAACGAAAAAGAAGAGGACAGTTTAATTTTACAAATCGATTTATTTCAATTGATTTCCCATTACTTACTGCAGCTTTGAAAGGTATGACTTTAAAGAATCAACGGAAGGAATAAAAAGGAAATCCGTTCTTAACCCTTTTTGTCAGGAAGAGTAACGGCATATGGCAATCAATTGCCCACATAAAACCACCACTGGCCCTTTTTTAGAGTTTTTATTGACAAAAAAAACTCTTAAAAACAGTTTAAAATGTTCATCAGCGAATATGAAAAAAATCACAAAATATCCTCTGCATTCAAAAATGTCACATTTATTTTATTTATTAAACTTTTTGTTTTTGCTAAGTAAAGCAGATGTTTTCAGTGAAAACCAAAAACAGCGAAAAAAAATCTGAAATCTGTTTTTTTTTTGGTTTCCCCATAAAACAACACGAAGATATGGTTGTATCCAATCCTTAAAATGTTCGTCGTTTTGTTTGCTTTTTTTGTTTTTATCTACAGGGGCAGGTGTTTTTTTCCCGGAGACGCAGTTTTTCCAACAGCGGTCGAATATTGTTTTGGCCTTGTATGGCATTTAACGAAAAAAAAACAAAAATAATACCACAAGAATTTACTTGTTTTGTTGGCGTTGTCGTTTTTTCTCATTTCGATACAAAACAAAAATAAAATAAAAATTTATTTAAATAACAAAAGCAGCTGTTTTTATTTCGGACAATTATTATAATTTAAGAGAAGTTGGCGGCATAGGTAAAGTTTTCGCTTTTCAGCAGTCGTGTTTTTTAGTGTGTGCAGATTTTATTTCTTTTCCTCTTCTTTGTATTGGAGCTGCTGATGAGAATGCTGATGTTGATGCTTCGGATTTGTTGTTGGTTTCTATCACAACTTTTTTGCTTATTTTGCAGCAGCATTAAAAAACGTCCATTGCTTGTTGAAGCCGCGGAGCTGGCTTCAGCCCTGCTCGTACATCATAAAGGCGTTTTCACTCATACACTACGTGAAGTAGTGAGAGTACGAGTATGTGTATTTTCTGCGTTCACCGAAAAGCATAAAGCTGCAAAAAACTGTTTTCGAATCTCAACATACAGGAAGATGAGAAGCAAAAAGACAAAATGAACCAGCGCATTGATATGGAACAAAAAACTTGAAGAGTTGTTCAACACACTCACTCTGCTTTCATTCCTTTTTTCGTACTGTTGAGCAGTCATACACATACCGTGAAGCTAACGAAGTTGCAGCAACATCCAGTTGCTGCCGAAGCTCATGAAGATGACGGCAGTGTGCTGCCACTGCTCCAGTTATTTGAGTGGCGGGGAGGAGGGACAACAGTGAAGCGCCCGTTGTTGGCGCTATTAAGAAGTGGATACCGAACCAGACAATAACACCATCTTGAATTAAAAGAAGCTTCAAGAGGAGAGTGCTGCTCAAAGGTAGAAAACGAAAAAAACTGGATCACTAAAAATGATGAGTTTTTTATGCCTTATGAAGTAGCTCCTTGTTTTCTTCTATTCTAGCTATTCCACCTTTTAGCTTTTTATACAATTTCGCCAATCGTTAAAAAAAGTGTTTAAAATGGAAGCCGAATACTCTTCAAAAGCCAGGAAATTGGGAAGACCACTTTCGTTAGGTAGGAACTAAATTGTTCTCAATAAGGCCTTAACGACATCCTGGCAAAGCTTTCGAAATTTTGAGGATAATACAATGACAGAAAAATATCCTGTTTGTCCAATGAACAATCCCATCATTGTTTATTACCTAACACATAGCGACATCTAGAGTACGCAAATGTACAAATAATGAACCACATAAATCCAAGTTCCCTGAAAATAGATCAACGCCTACACTAAATCCCAAAAAGGTTCCTAATAAAAAACACTAGGGCTCTGAATATTTCCTTTCATTTTTATAAATTTCGGGAATTGCTCATCGCCTTTATTTGACATTCCATAAATACGCCAGTAGGTGCTCTATCTCTCTCCTTTTGACGGTTACTTACCTTGAGAATGGCAATACTAGCACTTACACTTGTACTTTATAATTTCAATTTCATATCAAGCCGGAGGTAAATACAGTTTCTGCGATCTTAAAGATCTCGTTAAAGTCTAAGATCTGCCTATCTCCGCCCTTGTGTCTGTTAAAAGCCCAATATCAGTGGAACGAATAAACCTGCATTCTTCGATTTACCAATTGTTTTGAAGTACTTTTGAGGCAATAGGAAAAAATCATAACGCTGTTTGAGAAATCCCTTTAGGCTAGAGTTACACGATCGTAGAATAGAAAAACGAGCGTATTTAAAAGTTTATTTCTGCAAAAAACTTTGAACCGTTGGAGACTTACTCAAACGAGGAGCGAGAGAGGTAAAAGTCTCTGATGTTATTAAGTGACGTATAAAGGCAAAAGATTAAATATAGCAATTGGTGTTCTGTGGCAGGATTAAAGTTATGATAACTTTTTTCTTTAGTTGCATAAGTAAATGTCAACTAATGTTCATGAGGATTCTTCTATGTATGACGACTTCCCAATATTCTAAACATTTATTTTTAACACAACGTGAGGGGTTTCTCCACTGCCAGTTCAAAATTTCAAATTGTAAGAAAAAAAAAACCATCAGGAGCTCGGTCCTGTCTAAGGACTTTATGCACTTTCTTGTCAATCACTTTTCAGACGCAACGTTGAGGTCAAGAAATCATTCTTTCTGCAACGGATAAAACTAAAATTAGTATTTGTTTTAATATAAACATTTAGAAGGGAGTCATTTTTATAATATTTGGTAAACAAATTTCAATGCAAACTTATCTCTTCTAAGTATCAGGTTAACAAATTTGCACTTTATCTAGAGTACGGCGAAAATAGGATATTGCATAACATTTTACTTTTCCTGCCTTGTCGTTTTTTTCATCCTAACCTAAATAAACGCGTCCCTTGAAAATGTAAGCACAAGCGTCCTGTCCATTGTTAAAATTTTAAAATGTGGTTATTTGAGGCTAATTTATTTGTGTAATACCGCATTTATCGTTCTTGTTGTAGCGGCAACTGTGTGCCGGGGTGACAGCCCTTGGCCGCAGAATTGCTTTTCGGGTCAACCCGGTCTATAGAACCGGCTGTCGTGGGATTACCGCATTTATCGTCAATATAGCGTGAGAAAGAAATCGCCAGATTAAATTTTAAAATATTAAGATTAAAAAAAGGCCTGCGAACATATCCTTTGCAAGATTAGCTTAACACACGCTCGACCTTGACTTAAACGAAGGCTTACGTTTTAAGCGATGCACAAACTAAAAATTAAAATTTTCGGACAAGTACCGCTTTGCGGTTTACGCAATGGGAGGAATCAATCTCTGGATTAAATAAAAAACTATAGAATAAAAATTGAGTTGTTATGGGTAAAATTGAACTAGAATACTAAAAATTTGTCAAAGGCCCTTTAAAATAAAAAACTTTTCAACCCACAATAGCTTTTCAAAATGTATATATAATTTGAGGATAATATTCTTATCATATCCTGCTTTCCTACAAAGCTTCAGTGTTAAATTAAAAATTATATTTCAATCAAGTTTTTCTCTTTTTTTTCTAACAAACCATCTTTAATAATTGATTACTTAATATTTCGATTGCTTTTCAAGCTATTTGTTGATGATTCTTTGTCAGGCTTTGCATGTATGTGTTATTCAAACAATGGCGTTATAAAGATGTGTCAAAATCATTTTAAACATACACAGTTTTTACATTACTCGTATTTAAGCTGTATTTAAATAAAATGTATCTGCTACGATCTGAGTAAACACGTATCTGCCGTTGTTTTATTCAATATTAAAAAATTTGCATACATTTGTTCATGTGTACGCGGGAAGACAGCAACGAAATTTCATAAAAAGAATGACTGTTTTTTGTCTTTATAGCTACATGAAATTATTTAAATTTTTTCCAGACAGTGTTTCGTGCTTTTTTCGTAGAGATGATGGAGGTATAGCTTGTTGCTGTAGTGGTAAATATTATTTAATATACCATTTTCGGATAGCGACTTTTTTTCTTTTTGATTGGATTTTATAAAAATATTTTTGTTTATTGTACAAACAAAAATTAATAATGAGTTGATGTTAAGCTAAAGATGACGAGATGAGAAATCAAAAATAGAAACAGGTTTTAGGAAAGAAGACAGCAGAGAAGAAACAAGCAGGTGTGGTGGCTGAATATGACATTATAGGAAGGGGAATTGGGAGATGGCAGTGGCCGGTGTATACCTAGAGATGAGGTCAAAAATATGGTGTTTGCATTGAATTGTTTCACATCTATGAGCAAAGATCTTTGAACTGTAGTTTTGTTTATGGTTTGTCTTTTTTTCTTGAACATCATCCAAATATGAAATTGCTTAAATTGTTCAAGTGGATGAAAACACTCAAATGAAATGACATCATGTGAAAGAGACAATATTTAAAATCGCAATTATTTATAACAAATACGAGTATAATCAATATTAAACCGTAGCTAAAGTATAACAACTCACTGTTTCGCAAGAAGTTCCCCGTCTTGTACTGCGAGTGATGGCAAGGGAAACATGAATTCGTTTATAAGTATAAGGTGAAGTATATAATTTAATTAAACTGCTCGTTTGCAACAAGACCGTCATAACTTAAAAATAAGGTTTCGAGAAAAAATGTTCCAAGAATATACTTTATATAGTGTATTGCTCTAAAAAAAATAGTAATCAAAAATAAACAGCGAACTTAACTCATAATCAGTGAACTGTCTTATTGTAACCTACTATTTGGTTGGAACCTACCACGCATTTTCAGTCGGCACTACTATTTATGATGATTGGCTTAGGTTTTTATCAATTGCACATAAAAACAGAATTTTAAGTTATATCTCGGCCAGAGATTACGAAAACATTTAGAAATAATTTTAAATAAAATAATAAGTACATTTTAAAGAAATTCAAAGTGACATATAGATAGCGCTTTATTCAAAAGATGATCG
Organism: Hydrotaea diabolus; assembly: GCA_963513945.1. Taxonomy (NCBI): domain Eukaryota; kingdom Metazoa; phylum Arthropoda; class Insecta; order Diptera; family Muscidae; genus Hydrotaea; species Hydrotaea diabolus. The sequence continues at coordinate 111,592,206 of OY740717.1, forward strand.
TAGTCGGCAATACTATTTATGATCATTGGCTTAGATTTGTTGCACATAAAAACAGAATTTTAAGTTATATCTCGGCCAGAGATGACGGAAACATTTAGAATTAATTTAAAATAAAAAAAATGTTAAGTAAATTTTAAAGAAATTAAAAGTGACATATAGATGGCGCTTTATTCAAAAGATGATCGTAATGATTTTGAACGCTCTAACAGGATTGTTTGTTTGCTCTAATTGATTGTTTGTCACATGGAAATTTGAAGTGCTTAACTTACTCTAAACTTCTGTAAATATAAATTGGAAACTGCACTATTTTTTTACTCGATATGTGCAAAATCATATTAAATGCTGCTTAAGCGGTTGAAACTCGAACAATAAATCTTTTGGTCATACCAGAAATGTGGCATTAAAAAGATAAAAAATGAGACCTTTAACTAAAACCACTTTACATCCCCATACATATGTGGGGCTGATGAAAGCCGCTACCAAACAAATTAATAACTTTTTTCAATTTAATGAATCTGTTTTATATTTTTTTTTAATAATTAGATTTAACCGAAATGGTTAGCTGGGAAACTGAAACAAGAATTTGGATTATCCACCGCTATCTCGAATTCCATGCACTAAAAAAAAGTTATTTGAGTTTCTTAATGTAGCAGTATTCATCAGCCACCCTTCATGTGAATGTGAAACACGCTTTAAGTGGAAAAAAAATCTAATTAAAAAAATAATCAATTTGTGGGGAAAAGTGAAACTCCAGTAACATAAAATCGGAATCATCCACATGTGTATTTTAATAAATAAAATACAGATGACGCTTTCTAAATGATAGAGTGTAATTTGGAATACTTTTTTTAGGTAAACCTTAAAATCGTAAGCATTAACTTTGAACATTTAACAAAATAGTTTGCTATTCTTAATATTTTCCGATATTTATTATCAAATAATTTTCGTTTGTTAACATATCCCCAGTAATACCGCCTTTGCATAACCGGCAATGGTGGAAGTTACATATATTATTCTCTGGATTATCGAATGCTGTCCTGATAGAATTTATCGTAATCTTTCGTAGTTTTTGAGAACTTTGAGATTTTGTCCTCCGCTCGTACTAGCTAGATAAAGAGGAGCAAGCCCAACACTCGCTTAGAGCAATAAATTGCTCTTTGTTTGCTCTGACTCAGTTTAAACTAAATTAAAAATACAAAAATGTGTAAATTTTAATGTAAGATTTTATCAAGGTTTTTATGAAAAAAAAGTTGGCAGGTTGTTATAAGTCGGATTCATTACTCTCCCCTCGACACTGTTAAGTTGTATGTGATTTTTCTCTGCCGAAACAACTTCAGCAGTGGCTAAGCAAAATGAAACCAATCTAAGGCCGAGCTAAGGATTTTTCAATTGTTAAAAGAAGTTATTGATTAATTGTATTAAAAGGGTCTCTATCAATTTTAAAAACCTCTGGTTGACCGAAATAAAAAAATATTTTTAATAAAAAGATGATTTTGAATATTAGCTTGTACATTAAAGGTCATTACACTGAGTTCATCACAGAGCCATCTACATATAAACTTACGAGTATTATGACATTTAGATGACGCTTAAATTCTGAAGTACGAATTTCTGAGTATATGGTTTTCTGAATGAGTAGAATGAAGCGGAAAATAAGCAGGAAACATTTTGTGAAAGTATAAAATAAATCTTTGTTATTTAAAGACAAATCATGGGGAGAAAAATTTTGAAAAGCTTTGGTGCTCTAGCGGGGTGTTTGAAGGCAAAAGATGTATTCTTTTTTTACCAAATACAGTCAATAGACATTTCTAAGTTTTTGCCGTCAAACACTAAGCCATAGAATTAACATATCTGATATTTCGAAGCTTAGTAACGAAATGCTTGGAAGAAATTGTTTATACCCAAAAGGGCAGCCAACTGTTGATTCAAGTTGGAACCTAGGAAAGCAATTCAATATCTGTTTTCACATAGGCAGAGATTAATTAACTCACGCTTTAAGATTTTAAGCTTTTTTTCTAGGTGTATTATTTAAGGGAGGATTTGATAACCTCTTACTACAACAATTTTTAACCAAACATGATTTGTTTTACTAATCAACTGGTCACAATGAAATCGCTTTAAAACCCTGAGACACACACAAACTCGCATAAAGCAGAACTCTTAGAAGCAAAGCTTCTCATTTTAATTTAATAAACTAAATTAAGTTTCCTTTTCCCCAGTCGCAAACAAGAAGAAAACGCTCTTTACAATTGCACAAAGTCAAATGCAAGACAAAGAAAATGCTACAAGACAATCAGCGCCCGTTGCCCGTTGGTGGGTGCCTGACACTTATGCCCGAACAAGCCCAAGCAAGCAAAAAACCCAAGAAGAGTTCACTCACTACAAACGAACGAGCGAGCGAATGAACAGCTTTGTTTCGTTTAGTTTAGTTTTTGCAAACAAAAGCTTAAAACTAATTGCAACTACGATGCAATGGCGACGACGACTGTCAACATAAGTCGTTTTTGCTGCCACCGTTTGTCGAGAGTGTTGTGTGCAAAGAAGACGGACACCGACGAAGGAGGATACGATGGCCACAGCACAATGTTGCCAGCTACTGGTTCCTCCGTGTGTTGGTTGGTGTTGCCTGTTGGCCAACACAGCTCATGTGGATGTGTGTGTGTGTGTGTGGAGGGCTTTAAAAGCATTTAGAGTAAATTGTCTTTTACTTTGTGTCTGTGTCGGTGTGTTGACGTGTCTGCGTGCCTGTTTGCCCGTGTCATGTGGCCTGGTAGAAAGCAAAGGAAGCAAGAGCACAGAACAAATATGTATTTTATGGGCTAAACATTCATCACACTTGATGGTGGCATGGCGATGAGATGAGATACATGTGCGGCACAGACACTAGTGTGGCGGGGCAGAGGGACAAGTGGTCGGGCAACGCTGAAAGGAAATGAAATTGTTACTGCTGATTTTAGTTTGGAGTTAAACACATCAGCACCTTATGGCTGTAAAGTTGTTTTTATTACAACATAAATGTAGCACTCACCCGCCGCAAACACGTACACATATACACGCGCGCGTACACACACACTACCACACAGAATAGCTGAGCAGCGCGTTCCTTTTACGTGAGACGGCGACAAAGATAGGCGAGTTAAAACAAACATCACCCACAGCTAAAAGCACCAGCATCCATCTCCATCTCCACCGGCACCACAGCCACCAACACTACAAGCACCTTCCCGTGCATGTTTTTCCATTTTCGGTTGCTGGCAATGAGGAAAATTTGTTTAATGTCTTCTTCTGCTGCCTGCGTCGTCACCGCGGTCGCCACTTCAATCCTGTACGCATTTAATTTGAGCATGAACTGGTGGTGTTGGTGTCTTTTTCTAAGATTTTTTCTGAATTAAAACGTGCCGTTGACACTTTTTTAAATGTTGCCATTTTCATTTTCTTCCTTCTTTCTTCATATCCACAGGACTAATTTCTCTTGATGCTCCAACCGAAACACACTCGCATACGGGAACACGAACACGCCCTCGCCTACAACTTCTCGCTCACAAACACTCTAGCATGTGATTACACATCCGGTCCCCACTTTGTGCCTGTGTATGTGTGCACAATTTCCTCTATGAAATGTGTCAACTCTTTTGCCGAGTTTACTATTATTATTATTATTATTGTGCTTATGTTGTTGTTGTCGTTTCTGCTGTAGCAGGATTCCTCGAAAATTGTGGAAAACAAAAAGTTTCTTAGTTCTTGCAGTGCATTTTATAATTAAAATAAAGAGAAAAACTCAAACCAAACACTCGAGAAATAATCAAAGTGTTGCCATCAGTAAGAATGGAAATGGTCTACAGTGCGTCTACCTCTACAGAGCACCGAGAGCGACACGTGAACATCTGAGCAGTTGTGGTTCAAAGTGAAAGACGTCGCCGACAACAATGGTATGACGTACGCCAGGCAAACTGAGGGAAGTACGTATGTAAGTGCGCAACATTTTTTGCGAATCGGTAAAAAAGAAATCCTCACAACGACTTGTGCAACTTGTGGCACTAATATGCAAGAAATATTGGAATTAAGTTTTGCAAAAGTTTGTACTATGTATTGAGAGTGGGACTTCAAAATTAAATAAATATCATTATGGCTTAAAAATACGCTAGTAGTAGGGTTCTTGTCGCCAAGTGTACTTATTTTGGAAGAAGAAGCATCTAGTTTGGATAAGCCATAAGCGCCATCTATATCTGGTCAGCTCAAAGCGCTGTCTATATCTTTCCTGCCTAAGGCGCCATCATTTTTACTCAATAATCATGGATGAAAGCGCCATCTATAGTTGAGAAAACCCAAATATAAACATCTTCAAGTAATGTAAAGCAGTAGTGTTCCCTAAAGTCGTATTGAAATTTCATACAATTTTAAATAATTATGTAGTTATAGTAGTTATGCTTCATCTAAGGTGTTTGGTTACATTATACTACGCCATCTATATGTGACTGTTTGCCATGCGATCATAGGTCTGCGCCATCAACTTCTCAGATCTATGAAAGAAGATGTCAGAAAAGTATAAATTGATAGTTTATCTGCAATTGCAGGGTTGTATATTGAGGATACCACTGTGATATTGCGACTTATATCTATATGGGCTAAACTAGTGTAGCTCGAATACTGTTAGTGATACGAAAACGATCAAAAGTACATAAACTATTCCGGAGTGTAATTGTAACCAAAATTTGGGATTGACTTCTTTAGCATATAGCAAAAAAGTATAAACATTTTGCTGTTTTCTATGTAGCAATCATTTCTTTTAGGTAGTTCTACTAGAGGCTTTGTATGTCCTTTACGGACTAAGGTGTTTTACGAACCTCAATTCCTTTCCCGCTCCATCAAAGCTCAGTAAATATATTTACAAGCATTTAGTATACAATGCCAAGGCAGACATTTCAACTAATATGACAGACAAAGTTATAGCTGAAGTAGGTTTTTTAAGGTCCAGGGTATATAAGGACAAAATCCGCCATTTACGCCATTTTTCCTTTTTAGCTATATTTCCGGCTGATGCCATGATAGCCTGCGAGAAGTGTCTAATGAAATTGAAATACTACTTTCATGTACGGTTTAAAAAAGCCCCATGCCAAGCCACTAGTAGAGTCCTTCTAGTTTTCTCAAGGCATGTCCCGAGTAAGCTTCAGTTATAAACGGGCAGGAGAATTATATAAATAATTTGTTTCCGATTCAACCATTTTCTAATACCGACCGGCATTGTTTGCCTATGAAATTCGTACCACGAGTGGTACATCCCTGGTATTATAATACTTGTCAGCCAACTCACCATCTGGATATATAGTATTGTTTTTAGTAGCTGTTTGGAAAAAGATGAAACCAGCCCATCATGTGTGTCAGTCATCTATCTGCTGTCTGTCCGACTGTCTCTCTGTCTGCGCGTTTGCCAGTGTATGTCGGCCCACTCGTGCTTTTGCTCAATTAACCAGACGAGTTTTAACTGCAACCACTTGCTGCTGCTGCTATTATTGTTGTTGTTGATGCCACTGTTGCTAATGTTGTGCCCCTTGTCGGCGTTTGTCTGTATGTCCTGTGCCCTGCCACATGGCAAGTGTCTGCCTACCCTCACAGATACGAGTACTTTGTCATTTTCTTTGGATTCCACTTTCAGCAAGGACGTTTTGTAATTATTATGATATGCTCACACACACACGTATGAACTTGTGCGAGTACATCTAACGAATACATAGACAGACTGTGACTTGAATACGTGTGAGTGTGTACAATTATTTGTTTTTAATGTTTTCTTTTGACCGAATCGTCGTTGTCGTCATCAGCATCATATGACAGCGAGTTGGAGCAACCATTCATTCATTACCAAGAGGATGCAACATGTCACTCAGTTGCTTGATGTGCCTAAGAACACTTAAACATCCTCTCTTTGTGTGTTCTAGTGGCCTTCTTGCCATATTTCCCAGCTTAATCATTTCATTTCCTTTCCCTTAACACTTTCTGTTGGCGTATGGCAATTATACATAGAAAAAAGCAAGAAAACGAAAAAATACATTCCAGATTTTGTCCACTTTTCAAAACTAAAGAAATTAGTTTAAATGGCGATGTTGCCGTTGGGGCCACAGTGGTTTAAAACCATGCCATAGAGTAAGAGGTCTTCTTACTAGCCTAAATAAGAAAATTCAATTTGAATTTATAAGAGGGCGAGCTAACAAAAACTTTCTTTAATTGTGATTCATGGATTCTAAAATTCCAATATTAATTAGTTTGTTTTGGCGCTTTTTCCTATAATGTATGCAAATGATTTGTTTTAAGCAGACCACTGTACGGTTTGCTTAAATGAGTCATTCATTAGAGTCAAAAAAGAATTGCATTCATAAAATGAAGAGGAGGAGGAGGACGGCGACGACGATGATGATGATGACGACAACATTAGCATCTTAGCTGCTGCATATGAATGAAATTGAAATGGAAAAATGCCCATTTAATCTCGAATCATTCTGATTAACAGGCTAACATTTCAATTTAAAAGAAAGCGAAATAAAAAAATTAAAGAAATGGGGGAATTAAAGTTAAATCTTTGAGTTTGAACCGAAACCAATTTTCCAACGGCAATTTTCTGTAATAGGTAATTGTTGTTGTGATCAAAAAATATATTTGCCATAAACAGCAGATTTTATGTATTCACCATCGTAAAGAAATAAATACATTTGCCGTAAACAAATATTAGCTGTAATATAAGCCTCGTAAACAAATTACGATAAAATTTGTACAAAATTGTTATTAAAGTTTTAAGAAGTTAAATTGTAAAGGAGAAATTCATAAAAGTTTTTATTTCATATTTCCTGCATTTTAGAGATTAAACAAATTGGAGTCTAACGCCTAACAGGGATATATTACGGAAAGGCAAAAGTCAATGTCGTCCATCGCAGTCGAATTGCCGTTGAGACAGACGATTTGTTATTTATATTTGCTCACCACCTCTCTGAGCGGCACTCTCAATTTATAAATTAGAATGACATTTCTCGCTGGCGACCAATATCTAGGTGAGATTTGCGACTCGCTGAGTAGTTTTCACAGTGTAAAATAATTTTTTGTTTCCGTTTGGCTTTAAGCAACTTGCAATTTGAAATAGCCTTATCAAGAGTGTAATAATTCTGAGTTCTCCATCAAATGTCTTAGTTAATATTTTAAAATATACTTTTTCCTTTTAACTTTCGCCCTTAATACATTTTAATTGGGAGTAGATTTTCTTGCAGTGCAACTCTTAGTGGCTACAGCCAAAAAGAAAGCCATGCGTAACATTTAGCCCAGTTTATGTAGTGATGATTGAAGAGAGATTTCAAGCTTTTCATTCGTTTTTCCATTTTGAAAACATGTCAGTGAAAATATTCATTTTGAAACTTGCCAAAGAATTTCATGTTCAAGTACTTTACAAAATGATTTTATGACGACATTGAAATCAAATTGTCTGCAACAAACGGAACTAAGAGACACTCGCACACATTTGCGCTGAACAGAAATGACACAGCGACGGAAATGGCAAGGCCTTTGCAAATCAGTTGGAAAAGAAGGCTTTCCAGCGCATAAGCTTAACTTGAGTGAATGCCTGCTTGATGGAGGTGTGCCATATAATTGGGGCAAGATCTGACAGTCTGCAAGCAGACATGGCAAATATTTCCTCTAAATTTTAAATTAAAATAGAGAAATGTCAAAAAAAATAATGTACAAATGACATTTGTCACGAGCGTATTGCCACAAAACACATGCTGCGAAACAGCTGTTTCCACACAGCTGTGCATTAAGTTGTGAAAAGACAAATTTCAGACGTTTTTATTTCAGACATACAAACTTAAATAACTCGTATACAAAAATTCAACATTGGAAATTTCCATCTCTTCTCAAGGCCTTTATTGTCTTCCTTAATAGTCTTGGGTCATGCACTGGCACTGAGGGCTTGAACACATGCTAATTTTATTTGGCCTTCTAGATAGACCCTTCTTTACGCCGCTGTGCAGAGAAGAAAGCCATGCCAAAAACAAAACAAAAATGAAAGGCAAAATTCTTAACGAGAAACAGGAGGAGAGGAGGAACATGTTGTGAAAACGATTAACAGAGACCCAAAGAGGAAAGCAATGAAAGCGACGAACTGGAAGGCGAGCAAAAGAAACTGCATTAAGGAACAGATGTCACTGTGCACACATGCACATAGGAATACGAGTGCCTCACAAACAGATACAATATACATATACGTATGGACGAGTACATATATAGACATATGTTAATGTATATGTACGAGTATGTACTTGGAATATCCGCACCATCATCATCGTCATGCAGCAGGTTAATTTCATGAAGCATAAAAGAAAAATGTATTTAAAACTGACACTTGAACATTTTTAAAGTCAAATCGAGAAAACATTTTTCGCTGTCCATGACAAACGAGCGGGTTCGCCACACGAAGGAGGGATACCCGTAAAGAATGTTAATAGGGAAGACTTGAATGGATAAGTGGTGTTCTTCTTCTTTTTGGCTATAGGGAAAGGGGACCTACACACACACACGCGCGCATCATGTAAAAAACACATAAAACCAATTGGAAGAGTTGATTGGTCGCCGCTTCCACCATCAACCGGCACCCGGAAAAACTAAAGAAGGAACCCCGAAAAAAGGGGCGGACGGCAAATTGCCCAGGAGGGTTGGGGAAAATTAAAAACTGATTTGGAATGTTAATAACAAATAGAAATACCAAAACATTTAATTTGATTACAAGCGAGAAAATGTTTCCATCGATACGACTATTTGAACATGATTTATTTCGACTTTTATCTCTCGTCTTTTCAACTGTACGGGTGTACGTCGTGATTGTTCTTCCTTCGAACATAACAAAAAGGCCAATTAATTATCGGCAGCAAAGCGAATGGTCAGGGTCAGCAGCAGGGGCGCGAGCAGGACGAGCAAGCAGAAAATGAATATAATCTGACGGGTGTTTCAGATTTCTTCTGCTGCTTCCAAAATTGATTTCATACATTTTTTGCGTTGGCATCGTTTGTGCCGAGTTGGTCCATGATGCCGGTGATGATGTCTGACGACGACGTCTTGTGCTGTAGATGTTGACGAACGTCGATTTATTGCAAATCGAGGAAAAGTTGAAGTTTAAATCAAATGAAAGTTTTATTTTCACCATTCCCTCACTTATACGATCACATCATGGCACCGGGTTTTGTTACCTTTTATTATTACTCGTACAAAAGCAAAAATACCATATCAAGCGTATCACAGTCGCCCCGAATCCAAACAGCTCGCACATGGAATAGTTGGAACTTTTTTCTTCTTCTTTCAATACCAAGTGAAATATGCGTAAAACTTAATGCAAGACTATGTTCAAACTTGCAAAGAAAGACAGCCAGGTAGGCAGGCAGACAGGGGGACGGACAGACAGAAGATCAAACAAACTGTCAGAGAACGTGTGTATGTGAGTGAGTACAAGACAAGACAAAATCTGACAGTCGCTTTGTAAGTTGGCTCCATCTTGAACAAGTGTGCGGTGTAGTTGAAGCAGTCGTGTGCCATTAACTAGCAGCCAGTAGGAATTTCAGTTATAATTTTAGTCGGTCCACTAACTCCAGGTAAAACATTGGGGAACTTATTCAAAAACTGTACTGGGGAAAACTGTAAAACCAACACATCTGTGTACAGTGTGGCCATTTTAGAGCTTTTTTTGTTCAATTAAGGAATTTCTGTTTGAAAATGCAAATAAACATTTCAATTTAGCTATTTTTGTTGCAAAAAATAAAATTTGAGAGTATTAGAGAAGTGCCAAAGAATACCTACAGACAAAATCTTCTGTAAGCAGTGTTGCCAGTATAGGGAATATATCCTATATTGGGGGTTCCCATTTGAAATGATGTGAAAATTAAGGTTTCGATTACTATATTTTTTTGTGAACCCCTTCAGCAATTTAAGAGAGTAACGGGAAAAAGAACAGAACTAATTGGAAATTAAGCCATTTTATGTGTTTAATTTCCAATTAGGGCATTCCTATTGCAAATGCTGGCACATATATTGCTTATAAGTTCAAATGATTTTGTGAGGTAATTATTTTATATTTTGGGGGCAGTTATATGAACAGTTTGAAAATTTGTCATCAGATTTTCTATTATAAATTACGAAACTAAACGCGACTCAACTTAAAAACTATATTTAATTTTTTTTGCCAAATTGGACTACAATTACAACGAGTAGTGTAAGTGGCCACGCAAAGATTTTTTCTGAAGGAAAAAACAAATTTAAGATTTCTTTCTGCTAGATCAGCTGAACATTTTGCTGCCAAACCATCATTTCGGATACTCCGAAATAATTAAATCGCCTATGGTTCTGCACTGTGGTAGGTTTCTAGTTTAGTGGTATTGATGGTTTATACAGCATTTAGGAGCGGCATACAATTGGCTATTCCTACGTAAATACCATTTAAAGCTGGTCAAAAGGTCACATGACGACGAAAAAAGGATACTCAGTAAGCCTTTAGACTTCATTTTAATTTTTTTTTGTTGATTTCCTCACTTCAGTTCCTATACAAAACAAAATAATAGTTTTCTCATAAGTTTAAACATAAGAAATTTTAAACAAATTTGAATATGAATTGTCATTATTATAAATCAATTTATGGCGATAACTGTAAAATTGGCGTAATGTGGATCAAATGACATACGGCTTAATTGAAAATATTGAAAGGGAGTGTATTTATTCTCGTTTTCCTTATGGATATAATGCTATGTCACGAAATCTTATAAAAAGAAAAGTATATATTCTCTTTCTGATCTTCACAAAAGCGAAACTAGTCTTTAGCTAGCAGGACTGAACGAGAGCATATACCAGATGCAAAGGGTAGACAGCAGTCACCTGGTGAATTTTGGGGATTATTGTAGTGGAAACTTTCTTCACAACCGGTTGCTAAGACCCATAGATCTGCCGAGTTGTTGGAGCTGCCAACCTCTTACAAGACCCCTTACAAAAAATAAGCTATGTCAATACAACATGATTCGAACTGGTATCGGCATGTTTAGCTTAGCACTGTGCTAAAGAGGCTCTAGTCACTTGCCGTCGTGAAATGGTAAGACATCCACCGTGCTCCCGTGCGTCAGCTCACCAGGTTCCCTGAACAAATAGTAATTTATGGCATAAAGTATTTCACAGGTTTCTCCTCAAAGAAATAATTTCACTCGATTTTATGGCAACGGTTTTATCAGTGTACAAGCTACCATAGAGAGAGAATCATGTTAAGCTCATGGACCTTACCCTTTTTTGCTGCGCTATTTTCTTAAGCATAGATGTTACTTTAGTATGTGCACAGTACGATGGTTGTTCAACCGAACGAATCCACTAACGCATGAAAAGCCCATTAACTGACATGGTTTGCAAACACATACACACACACATACTCTTACATACGTATGCCCGACCACCTCCCAGACTGGTACACGGGGAGAAATCTTGTGTTAAATGCCTTTTCAACACCTTTCGATGTCTGTGTTTCTTTTAAAGTAAAAAAAAGAACTGAAACACGCACTTTTAATCTCTTTGTTTGAGTATACACGTGAGTGACTGGGTGTGTGTGTGTATCTGTTTATCTTTGTAATAAAAATAATCGTAAGGTTGTTTGCGTGTGTATGTGTGTGCGTTTTATAAGTAAATGATCCATAAAGTGTTGTAGACGAAATTAATTCAATTGTAACTTTTCAGGTATTTAACAACACCCAACAACACGTTGATATCAAACGCAACAACAGAGACATTACACGAAACAACAACAGCAAAGAAAAGGGAAAACGCGGCCCAACACAATTTCTCAAGAAACACGATATGAGTTGGTACACGAATGTACAGGCCAACCGACATACGTTAAGATACGACAATGATATCGTGACAATGTTGCAACACTATTGCCATGCCAGGCCGCTCACTCACTCAATCACCATCGAGGGCTGTAGACAGTGCCGCCTTGCCATGCTAGCACAAGGCCAAACGTCCACTGAAAGTCGTTGAGCTCATCGAAGAAATGGAAGCTGGCGAAGTTCAGTGAATCCAAAAGCGATGGGCGGTGAATGGATGCCTTTACGGATGGATGGATGTCATAGACATTAATTGAAAATAAAAAAGCACAAATTCCAGACGATCGCATATCATTTTATTGCCACAAAAACAAAACCAAACATGATAAATTACTCCGACACATAGTCTCAGCTTGGCATAGTAGGTAAAACTTATTAGTCAGCTAAAGTGAAAAGTGTAATTTTCTCTGGCATTCGCTTTAACCAATTGCGTTAATGTCACTTTAACACTTTAAATACTTGGGGCCGAAACTTTTCTCAAAAATGCCAAGTACTTTCAAGGGTTTCCTTAATTAGTGCTCATCTTTCCTTTTAGCTATCACTCGCTCGCCTTCTGCGGTCGCAACAAAATAAGCAAACTAAAACTTAAGATGATGCTCGAAATATTTTTATTTCAATTTTATTTTTTCGTTTCAGTTTACCGCCTCTTTGATAAGTTTTAAGAAAGTATTTCCTCGTGAATCGGTTTAATTTCATTTTGTTGCTGCTGTTGGTCGGACGGTTGTCTTCTTAGCCACAAAAGTACTTGATGAAATTCAAACGTTCAGCTATTTAAGTCCCTTGAACACAACTCGTTTTCCCCCGAAGTTCCTAGGATTCGCTGGACTTTGGCAGAACTTGTGTTGAATTTCCTTATTCTCTCCTTCCTGCCGTCTCTAACTACATTTTCCTTTTATTGGCAACAATATTTCAGCGTATTCTTTATGAATACATATTTGTTGCCACAACTTTGTTGGCTTCAATTGCGTCGGTGTGCAGAAGGGTAAAATTCTAGAACTTTCTTTCAATTCTTTAGAATTTCGATTGTGGCGTAAACAACTGTTGGACAATGCAATGTTTGAGAGTGAAGAACTTTCTTTTAAGTAGCATTTTGTTGTGGTCTATTATTTTTTTTTTTGGGGAATTGTGAAGCTGCCTAGACTCAGTGTTATACAAGAAACTTCAAATCGAATTCAATACGAGTTATAAGTAGGAGTTGCTGGTGTGAGGAATGCGATTTTGTCTATTTTACAGAAAGAGACCAATCATTTGTTCAGCTCGTTTGTCTATTTCGGTCTTTTGAATTGAAACGGGGATTAAGCGGCTAAGCACCTAAATTTTAAAAGACGGCAAGTTTTTTGCAAAATGACAAAGTGACATGACATTTGGATTTAAGTGTTTTAAAGCCCCTGTTTAGAGTTTACATTTGGATTTTAAAACGTTCGGTTTGCCAGTAACATTAGAAGGTGAGATTTAATTTCTTAACTTCGCACTCAACAAGACCAACTTAGGTTACTGAAATGTAGATGGCGTTCAAGCAAAGACCTAAAAATGAAAATAGACCGAAAAACCGAGAACGTCATGAATAATCTTGACATATAGTCGAAAAGGATTTACGATCTCATCAAAGATCTACTTCATAGTGCATTATGCAGATCGATTATGGCAACATACGCCAGGATGTGAACTTTGTGCATATGTTTTCCAAATTTCGGGCAGTTTCATTCGTAGTGCAAGCGCCCTAAGCGAGAAAAACAAAGAAAATTAGGTTCTTGCTTCATTTCTCGGTATAGTTTTCATTGCATTTCTAATAATGGTTGATTTTATTCTTGAGTTTGAATAAATAAAAGGCAGAACTACTTACCAAATTAAGTCCCGCAGCATTCCGTTAAGAAACAAGGGGGAATTTGATGCAAACCAGTGAGCTGTGCATGATTCAATTATATTACTCGCTGACCGGGACCTACTGTTTAACGCCGGCTGCGAGCATCTAATGCATTTTATAGAGTATAAAGTCGCAGGCCTTAACGAGGCGGAAACCCGCCGCGGTAAATTTTATGATGTTGTTACCCGGGGGTTAAACCTGGGCTGACTGGCATGACGTTCTTGACACCAAGGCGGATTACGGTGTGCAGAACTACCAAAAGTATTTTGTAAATCATAATTCATTTTGGTAATATTAAAATGAGCTCCTTTTAATTTACTGACTACAGACTCTGCGCGACCACTGAATAACATAAAAACCACTGCAGCCGAAAAGAGTAGTCTTGAAAATGAACCTTAATCAATCTCTATACGAGCTACAATTAAGCTGGAAACCAAACATTTTTAAAACACAGCTTATTTCATGCACACTATCATTTATATTTAAAATAACAAACAACCAAACACTTTTGAAACTACTCTCGCACAGCAATAGTTAGGTGGGAGGAGGGAGCGATTAACATTTAATTTAATTGCATTTTCTATAGAACTGTAGAGAAACCAAAAGCGCAACATTGTTGCCTGCTGTTTTGCTGTTCTTGTCACCATACACTGGAAGAGTGTCTGTCACCAGCAAAAACAACACGCCCGACATGTTGTGTTATTCAGCATAGAGCAATTGTTGTCGTCGTCGCTGCCGCCGACGCTGTTGTTCGAAATGTTGTTTGTGCAGACAATGAAGACAAACATTGTTTTAATGGGATACGGGCTATGCTTAGCATGGAGTACCCAACTAACACCCCACGAATTATTAGCCCACTACACCAATAGAAGAAGAGTATCTTCACTCTTCTCGGAAAATGTCAAACACACACAAGCATGCATAAGCATGTTTTGTTATAATAAAACTTGATATAAATGAGAAATAACAACCGCAAATTGTAGCATTAAATGCATATCTACACTATCAACATCATATAAATATATAGAGAGCATATCCGCCAACAAATGCATACATATACATATCATGCACATACATACACACACACAAAGGCTCAGGAAAATCAGTTGTGTTCACTTTGCCTGTGCGACAGAGAGTGTTGGTGAAAATGTTGTTTATGAAAGCAGCACAAAATAAAAACGATTGTTGCTGCTACTTTTTTTGCACGCAGTAACAAAGGCAACGCTGGGAGATCCTTTATTCGTTGTTGTTGGTTTCGTCTGCAAAAACAACAACAACAGCATGTTTGTGCTAAAAGGACTAACTAAAGGACCATAAAGTGGTAGAGTTGCAAATATTTACAATGGAAAAATCATAACATACCCACATAAACAGAGAGCGAGAGAGAGAGAGTGAGGAGAGACACTCATACAAATATCTATGATACTTATGCTTGACTGTGTGCTGCTACAAATGCTGCTGGTGACAATGATGATGTTCATATGTTGCCACTGGGATGGTGCTGATATAGCAGCGCTGATGATGATGCAGTAGATGGTGCCACACGGCAACTACCAGCGCCATCACTATCGCCAACACCACCACCACCGCCATACAGACATTGAGAATGTCGTTGATAATGACGATGGCATTTAGTTATTTTCTAGTTGCCGTTGTTGTTATTTTTTTGGTTTTTATTTTTCCTGGGGATTCTCCCTGCCACACACATCAGCACATAAACACTTTTGCTAATGGCATATATAAACACCGAATAGCTACATCATTCTCATAGTGCCATATACGACAACAACAGCAACAAGGACGAGAGGAGCGACACAGCAGCAGCAACAAAAATGCTTCCAAACAACATTTGCAACAAAATGAAAACATAAAGGCACTTTGTGTTTATTGGCAAAGAGAGCGAGAGGCATGTTTGTTGGTTAGAAACAACAGCAACAAAAGCAAAGTTAGGAAAAACTATAGAACCAACCAAAAACAAACTCATCGCCCCGAAAAAAACTGGTGGTGGGGAAAAGCCCCAAAACGACAGACATACTCGTGCACCAAAAAAAAGTAAACGTTTTGAATGCGGTTTTATGCCTGATGAGTTTTTAGCATTGTTTTGAATACATATGAATGTTTTGAAATGTCATTAAGGACAAAGTATAGACAGCCCACACACACGCGCGTACACAGAGTCACACGGACGGATGCAGGCATTCTGGTTAGTCATAGATTCTCGCACACGCACTGACAGCCATGTGCCTCTGCAGGATAATAGTGCTACATAAAGCCTCTCCAGAGGCGATACACACACTCGCACCTACAGAGGCTAGAGGACCAACAAAAAAGAGCACATACCGACAAATACCTACACACATTATGGATCTTTAGTGCACACAAATGCATCAACCGACACATAAACAATACGAAAATGGTTTAAAATTTAAGTCTGTTTGGATAATGTGCCTTTTGTGCAAGACCATCATAACTCTTAAACCGAAGATTTGAGCAAATCCAATCGTACCATCATACACATACACTCAACCATAGATGCCTTTAAAGCTTCTGCAGGTTATCGCAATTGTTGTCTAGTACCAAATGTGGCATTGTTTTTCAACTTTCTGTCATTTTGTTGATCTTCCAATAGTTTTTGTCAAACATTGCCGTTTACAAAGATTTACGGACGATATTTAAAAGTTGGCGGAGTAAATCGGTTATAAATAACTACCAATTCATTTAAGTTTTTTAACTTAGGTCTTATTTTACCATACAGTGAGAAGAAAAATAACCTTATACAAGGTTAACTTATCCATAGATAAACATGATTTGGAGTCTACGTTATATAAGGTTAATTTGAACATTTTCTAGTTGACTGGTAATTAACATAATAAAAGTTAACTTAACTATTCTATGATTGATTTTTTTAACCATGAAAATTGTTAATTTTAAAATAATTATTGTTGTTTTAACAATGCATTGTTGAGTTTTTTAACCATTGAAATAATTATTGTTGTTTTAAGAATGCATTGTTTTTAACCATGAAAATTGTTTATATTCAAATTTCATAGTTAATTTATTGAAACAATACATGTTCAATTTAACAATAAAATTGTTATTTTTATTAACTATGAAGATCGTTATAGAAATAATTTATATTGTAAAGTTAACTAATTATTGGTTACCTCTTTTAACCAGAAATATATTTACTGTTAAAAATTTTAATAAGTAGCTAACTAATTATGTTTTTGTTTTGTTTACATTTATTCGGTCTTTTTTCATTGTTATGACTTGAACAGTTTTTATTCTGGTTCGAGACCTTTTTGTTGTATCTTTTTCAGAATCAACTAAAAAAATGGTTAAATGTATTGGCTACGGTGCGGTTGTTTCTAACCCGCCAAGGTTTTTCTTCAGCAGTCTTTGGCTACAAATCAAATGATTTATATGGGAGTCCCATTATGATTAACAAGAATTACCCTTTGCGTATAGATTTCGAACTGCGCAAAAAGCAATCTTCAAGATTGTACAGCTAGCATTTGCATTTGGTGGTGGTTTTTTAAAAGAGTGATATAATTTTTCTTATGATATTTCTCACAATTACAAACGTTCAGAGCAGAGGAAGAAAGGAAAAAAACGGCGGGGATAAGACGTTGCAACTTCGTGCAACTTAATTCTGAACTTCGTATAATACAAAGCAGATCAAAAACTTCGATACAACAGAGCCAAATGATCTTTAAATTTTTGCGTATGGCGCACATTTTTCTGCCTCTCGCTTGAAAAATCCAACCTTAATTTTAACTCTTTCTAATCATTTTACCTTATACAACGTTATTTTGTCTTCGTTATTAAACATTTACCATGAAAAAATTAACCAGACACATGGTTCAAAAAATCATTATATTTTCGGCTCAGTAAGAAATTTTTCTCGGCGAGAGATAAAGTTCACTAGAGTTATTTAGAGTTTACAGAAGCGGCTGCTCTTATGATGTCTATTACAATTCTATTGCCTTCTGCTTCTCAGATATCAACTGATGAAACTGAGTTGAGACAATGTTGCACGCAATGATTGAGATGTCGCTGCCTGGCTTTTTCTTTTTTTGGTTGCGTTCGTGTGCTCTAAGGATTTGTCATTCATTTATTCTTGCTTCGTTTCTTTGTTGTCGGTGGTTTGTTTTTTGTTCTCTCCATCTTCATCCTCGCCCGCCATCGTCATCATTGTTTTTAGTTTGAACAAAAAAATTGCATACACTCGGGGAAACAAAACTGTAGAAAGGTGACAAAAGGCATCATAACACACACATACATAAAGAAAAAATTTCAATTATCGCTCAGAAATAAATGACATTTTTGTGAAACGTTTACTTATGGCCCTTTTGTCTGTGCAGGCGTTCTTCCAGCAGAGATGTATCACAAAAACAGGAAAAACGCTGATAATGAATAAATACTTGAAGAGGTGATGGAAGAAATGCATTAAGATACGTATGTACGTAAAGGAAATTTAAAATCTTGTGCCACTAGCCAAATAGTTTAAATATTGAATTCTTTTCGCACTCTTCAAATATAATTCAAATATCAGAAGCTATCGCTCCAAGCACAACACTTAGGCGAGAAAAAGGATGTCCTTACCAATCAATTGAGTTAGTTTGTTTTAGTTATGCTCTGATTACCTAGGAATTCCTTATTTCTTAGATAAAATGTTGGCTTCATTAAGGCCATTTTCTCATATAACTAGCTGGAATAGAGTTAAGTTGTATGCCAGCGATTTTGTATTATTACATTCCCTACACATCTGACTATACTTTTAGAAAAAAAAGTTATTAAAAAGTATGCTGGACATAATAGGTCAGGAAGCGCTGTGTATCCTAATCGACTGGGCCAATTTCCCACCCTCCCTCCGCAATGAGGAAATTTCGACAACAATCATCAAATTTAAGAACAAATAACCCCGCTTGCTTCCAGAGTTCGTCTTGATAAATATTGTGATTTGTATTTTTTCAATTCGCCTTAATGCCCCAAATTGGATGTCATACGGACCCGGCATGGCAACATTGTCATTTCTCGAGTGTACTTTGATTTGATGTACATATTTTGTTTTCCAGTCGTTTCAATATTTTTTTCACAAACTGTTTGGAAATTTAGCAAAATATAAACTATTTTGAAGCTATCGTTGCTGCTGTTGTTGTTGTATTATTATAATGTTGTTCCACCACTAGCAACAACAACTACCAGTTTTATATAAAATATGCATCTCATTTATTTAATGAAGTGTTTCATCATAAATAATACAATTGTAGTATTTGAATTTGTTGCCAGTGGTAGTGGCGGTGCTTAAGTTGATGTTTCGCTTGGCTTCGTTGTTGTTTTTCGCCCCGCTGCATATTTCGTTTTTATATTTTACAAAACATTTCGACTAACATTCATGCAACAACATGCACATGATTTATGTACGACTACATCATGTAACATTCACGCATATGGGAGCATAAAAAAACCAACATGAATAAATGAATTTTCGTACATAAATCCATTCAGACGCAGGCGAAAATGTGCATGACTTTATGCATGTACGTGAATGTACGTGTGAATAAAACTCACTGGGAAATGACGGGAAAAACTAACATCCACACACACACACATACAATAATGATGATGATGATGATGATTTCTTATGTCCAATGAAAGGAAGCAAACACTAGAATTTTGAGGTTAAGCATTTATCAAAACATTAACATGGGCGTGTGTGAGTGAGTCTGTTTCTACTACGAGTACTGGATCAGTGGTAGGCATAAAGAGAAAAGGGGGAAGAAAATGGTAAATGTTCCTGTTGGTGAGCATTCCACGTAAAAAACAATGAAAAATGAGTAGCTGCCAAATATTTAAATATTAATGAAACTTTTCGTTTTATTGATGACAAGTTTCATTGAAGTTAAAAGAATCATACTGCGTTTCTTTTCGTAAAGAACCCAACTGAAGATAATTTCTTTAGATACTACAAACAACGAGAAAAAGTCAGAGGAATCTAGCACCAGGTATCAAGAAGACGATTAGAGTCGACGTTAATTGTAAACCATCTTATCCTAAGGGGGTAATCATAATCAGTAAGACAGCTAAAACATACTGGATTGATATATAAATTTTGTTTTTAGGGGCGATCTGTGTTTCAATGGGCAACGAGTACAAAATTGCTATGAAATTCTGCTTTCAGACTGTCAGGTTCTCAATAGGACAATAAGACTATCACAGAGGACACAGTTTCCGATAATGGAGACTTTTATGGGAAGGAAGAATGATCTATTACGACTTTAGTGCAAACGGTTCAAAGATGGATGTAGCAGGTGCTATGACTGCAATGGAGGACAAAGAAAATCGCTTAGGCTGATTGAAGAATCAAGAGAGTTTCTGGCTGAAATCAAATCGACTTAAATGGCTACCAAAGTCAGTTAATTTAGGCATATTTTTGAAGCCTGTTTTATTATTAGGTACGCAGCGAAGTTGTGATAGCGGATAAGCTAGGCTTAGTTTAGCTGCAGATCAGACCTACCCATTTAGGCTGTAGAAGGACAAAATTCAAAAACACTAATCCAGAACTGTTAAACTAAAATAAAATAGTCATTTAGTTCAGATTTCGCACGAACGAATGTACCGATGGAACAGGACAAATAAGTGTCACTCGGAATAACAATTCAAACTTGGCTTGGACCAAACAATACGTAAAAGTTGTCCAGACCTCCACAGGATAATAGATAAAAGAAACAGAGCAGCACGATCCTTGCTACTGTTTGGTTCATAGACAAGAAATATGAGTTATTACGACAACAAGAGCATACGAGTATGTGAGCAAGAGTATGGCTCAGGAGAGCCATTTTAAAGGTCCCTTTTAGTTGCGCTTAGAATCGTCGACTTCACTTTCATAAAACGCGCATATCTCTGGGAGGGTACACTTTTGGGGCATGGGATCAGTCTCATTCGATGCTCAGATGTTGTCCATATCAAAAAAAGAAAAAAAATGAAAATTGATTTTTTTTTACCCTTAGGTCCCTTTCTCTATGCGCTATCACATATTAACACTGTGAGTACAATGATGAATAAAAAAAAGTGCTGCACCACATTGCCCACAGTTTAAAATTACATTGTAATCACAGTGTCTACGATAAAGATTATAAGGGTTATTCGATAACTAAAAACAAACTATTAAAACCCCTAAAGTTTCTTAGGTTCTTCTTTAAACCTCCATTAAACTAAATATTATTTTCTTAAATTGTTTCTCAAACTTTAACTATCTTAAACCGTAGTTCTTAAAGAAAATTAGTATATCTACCTAAAGTAAATTCACTCTCTGGCAGAAGTCCGTCTTCAGTTTGCTTTACAACAGGGTGTCAGGTGAGGAATAACACCCACCGGCTTAAATTCATTAACGGAAAGGAGAGGCTTTCAGTGCGTAAGAGTCCCCAAAAACTTTAAAAACGGGATTCATTCCAAATTTTTATATTCATGTTCATGCCGGTAGTTCGATGTGTATAATTTTTACATCCACTTTTGATTATATTGAAGTCACAGTCTAAATATTATAACGAAAGGAAAATAATTTCCATATCGCAAAAAAATCCCCACTTTATTAATTTCAACTGATTTCGTCGTAAAATAAAATACACAAAAAGCGTTGATACATTTAGCAAAACAACAATAAAAGAAGAGAATATTAATATTTATATTTTCGCCAGAAACCACAACATTCAAATCATAATGCTTTTCCAAATAAATCTACAAAACATTGGCGAAGAATGTGGAACACCGCAGATTATTTGTATGTTAACCAAGCCATACGCTCGAGTGTCTAAGTGTAGACACATCTGCTGGAAGAAATGGCAACCAACATAACCGCAAAATAGGTCAACGGAAATTTTGATCATAAAAATTGTGTATTTTATACTTTTAAAGATTTGTAGATTCTCGTACTGCTGGTGTACTGAACATTCGAATGCCTCTGTAGCGGCGGCAGCAACAGAAGCAAGCCCATCGAAATCAAGTGCTTTGTATTTGGTTTTTGTTTCTAGTTTAAAGTGCTGTAGAAAATAACGAAATTCAAAGCCGTAGATTTGAAATGCCAGTAGCCAAGCGTTGTGAATCATTTGCTTTGCTGCCTAGCACGGGTGAGTCATGGCGCTAAGTGTAATCTAAAGCTCAGCATCTGCGAGCTCCTCACCGATGCTGCCATCCAAGCGAACAAATGCCTCAATCCGCTCCCCTGCGCCGCTCTGGAATGTATGTTTTCAAGTTTACACCTACTGTTGACGCTGCGCCTTGTTCTTAGCTGGTTCTATTTCGCCGTAAAGATCATCAGGTTTGTCTACGACACTTGATTGATGCTTGAGAGCTGTACAATCTTAGATGAATTTAAAATTCAATTTGATAAATGTCAACCAAAGCAAAGAAAAAAACAAATAAAATATTAAATTCTAATGAAATTTATGCCGCCTCAGAGTGTGGGGAAAGAAAAGAGAGAAAATAATATAATTGAAAAAATTAAACAAAATCTTTTATCCGTAAGCGAAGAGGGTCACTATTTAGAAGAGAAAAAGCATCGTACTTTTATCAGTGGCCAGCTTTCCGCAGGTAATTTGATGAAGATCGGGACTGTTATGTAGCTTCTAGAGTTTCAAGATTGGAGTTCGGAAACAAACTTTGCATCGAGGCTATAGCATTGCATTTACCAAATTCAGATTGGTTTTGCCTTCGGCCCAATATAAAATAATTACCACTATTCAGTTGTCGGTGTCGAAATTCTACTAGGGTTAGTTTTATCGTAATTAAAATTAAATAACAGTCGTATTACGAGAACGACAACTGTTATAAGAGCGATTGTACGAAGTTTCGTTTAGATAGTGTATAAAACGGCAGCTATGTAAACAATTTTGACACATCGTACCGAGTACATAATCGCAGTGCGTGGTGCATTTTTTTGTGGTTATCTTAAAAATGTTGACAAAGTAATGAAAATTGGGAAGATCTTTTCAAAAATAAGTAAAAGAGAGTGGCACAAAAGTACAAAAAGTTGCAGAAATAGCATCACAAAAATACAAACAAAAAAGGAAAATTGTCACTTTAGTACACAATGGTAACTCTGGTGCTGAGTACCCCGTGTTTGAGCAATAATGGAGAGTATACTACGAATATGTTGCTGATTATTTGTATTACGGCAATCACATCAGAGTTTAAGTTTTTTTTTAGTTAGGCAACACTATGTGTTGCCTGGCGCCATCTGGCATTTCCATTGGATTAAGCATAAACGTACTAAGAACGTTTTGACGTACGACCATCATTTGTGTTGTTTACAGTGACTTGAAAATATCAATTTGGCAAAAAAATGGAATTGAACTCGTGAACATTTTTGTGCGATCATTTTTCGCAACTTTCGACGTGGATTATCACGACAAGAGTGCATCGATGAACTTAAATCTTTGTGTGGCGATGAAGCACCATCCTATAGCACTATGAAAAACTGGTTTAACGAATTCAATCGTGGCCGACGCTCACTCAAAGACGAAGGTCGTCCAAAAACGGCCGCGTGCTTGAAGAGATAATGCAATATCGTCATTTGACATACCGTGAGATAGAGGCATCCTTGGGCATTTCTTCCACCAGCATACATTTGATATTGCATGAACACCTGGCCATAAAAAAGGTTTGTTCTCGTTAGATCCCGCACAATTTGACAATCGCTCAAAAAAAAAATGCTCGTGTCGATTGGTGCAAAGAATTTTTGTAAAAATACGATCGCGGTGCTTCAAACAACGTTTATAAGATCGTCACAGGTGACGAATCATGGATCTAAGCGTATGAGCTCGAAACAAAACAACAATCGACCGTGTGGGTCTTCGAAGACGAGCCAAATCCAACGAAAGTTGTTCGTGGAAGAAGCACTTAGAAACAAGTGGTCGTCTGTTTTTTCGGCAAAACTGGTCATGTGGCGACTGTTTCGCTTGAGTAACCTAGGACGGTCAATACACCACAATTTGTTTGCCTGAAGTCGTCGGAGAAATTCAAAAGACGAACAAGAGAAGACGAATCATTGTGCACCATGACAATGCGAGCTCTCACACATCGGCTGAAACCAGCGCCTTTTTGACCGGCCAAAACGTCGAATTGATGGGTCATCCGCCGTTTAGCCCTGACTTGGAACCCAATAACTTCGTTTTATTTCCGCACATCAAGAAAAAAATGCGTGGTCAACCATTTTCGTCCCCATAAGTAATGTTGAAGCGTTCAAAAACCATTTTTTGGAGGTGTCTCAATCGGAGTGGAAAAAGTGCTTCGACAATTGGTTTGAGCGCATTCAAAAGTGTATAAATCAAGCTGCAGAATACTTTGAAAAACAATAAAACCATTTTTTATGATAAATATTCGCATTTTCATTATTAGGCCAGAAATAGATACAGCAGCACTTATGACGAGTATCCCACGACAGTCGGTTCTATGCACCGGAGCAATTCTTCGGCCAAGGGCTGTCACCTCGGAACTGTTTGTGCCGCTACAACAACAACAACGAGTATCAGCGGAAGTATTGATAAAACTGTAAAGTCCAGATACATTCCTTTTGACCACTACCTTGAACTGGGTGGCCTGTGAGTGATAATAGTTTTTCAAATTATTGTTATATTTTCGAAGCTGTCAAAGTGACTATTGATATCTCGCTATAAAATGCATTGCTTTACGACTACCTAGCATGTGGAAAATAACAGAAATTACTATCGGAATTCAGGCTAAGTGCAAATACCCCACTTCATATAGACAAAATAATGCTGATTGCAGTATTTAGTACCAATTTCAGGTTTAGATGTTGATGGTGACACTACTAGATAAGATAAACTGTAAATATTTGATAAAAATTATGAATATTATTTTAATTAAAACAAGTAATTAACCCTCAACTAAACAAGAACAAAAAAGCAATCCGAAAAAACAAAGGCAACCGATTGAATGAACTATTCTTGTACGGCATATGAACAACGACACTGCCGCAGTGTGTTTGTTCTATAAATTTAATAAACAACAAAGTTGAACAAACAAATATTTACTAAAATCAACAGCAACAACCCTGCAACAACAACAATAGAACGGATATGAACAAATCACAAAAAGAGAGAGAGAGAGAGAGAGAGAGAGAGAGAGAGAGAGAGAGCGTTTGTACAACTCTATCTAAATAAATAATTCATAATTATAATTAGTTAACCAATTAGACATTGATACGTATGTGCATCTGTATGTGTGTATCTACACTCATATGTGCGTGTGTGTGTTTTTGTTGACATTTCAACAATTCATCCATCAATATTTATTCTGTAAATGTATGGGTGCATAGAGGGCTGATTAATAAATTCAAATGGAATTTCATTAAATGTATTAAATATTTATATCAGTGGCCATTGCATTTAAATGTGTGGGCATATATACTCGTATTTGATATTGCGTTGTTTTTTTATGGCAAATGATAAAATTGATTTGTAAACAACAACAGCATGAACAGCAGGCAACAAGAATGTTGCCGGCAGCAGCAATAATTGCAGCCACAGCAAATACATAATTGCACTGGCATATTTTTAGAATACTTTCCGTTTTTTGTGTGCTGTTTTTGTTATTGAACACCTTTTATGCGTAAACATTTAATTAAAATCTCCCATAAATGTTATTAATTATGTTAATTAATGCACCGGCAACACAAAAAGAAGCCTTGTAACAATAACAATTGCTGCTGCTTATTTCATTAATTTGTTTATTTTTTGTAAAAACAACAGTTTAATAATTAATTGCTGGTGTTCAAATGCTGTTGCTGTTGCACTATAGAACATGTGTATCGGAGATTGAAAGATAAGTGTAACGAATTCGATACATCCTAGTATTTCGATAGGTATTTTTATAGAATTACTAATGTTTACTAAAAAAAGATTTCTCTAGTAATTGCAAGTCATATAAAGGCGATCATTCTCTCTCTATCAGTAAGCTCCTATATAGCTTTATAGGCCCAGGTTGGTATTAAAGATTGCTTAACTAAGATCTCGTTATTAAGAGCTGCTATATGGCCTTGACGCTTGCATATTGACTCAGATATGGGTTTCTACAAAGCAAAAAAAAAATTCCGGCTATGGCTCTAAAACTAAAAAAAAATACTATCATAGAGAGATGTACCATCGAGAGGCTCTGGTTGTTGTTGTAGCGGCAAACCGTACCGGTGTGACAGCCCTTGGCCGAAGAATGGGAGGCTCTGGTGTTATGGCGTGGTGTTTGAAGTCAAAAACTCAAAAATACACGCAGAAAAAAAGTATGGTTGGGGTAACAATATTCGAAGAGCATCATACTATTGTTGGTTATATGGTTGTGGAACAATATTATGATCATCACAACAATAGTATGGTTCACACACAACCATGCTATGATCCCCATAACAATATTATGGTCCTCACAAAAATAGAATTATTCACACACAACGATACTATGATCCCCACAACAATATTATTATTCACACTCAATCATACTATGATCCCCAACATTTTTTTGTAAAGATTGGGTTAAGTTGTTATTTAACAATTGAGAATTTCATTAAGTTATGTAATAATAGGAGTGATTTATTAAACAGTAAAAAAAATATTTTTTAAAAATATTTCAGTTATAATAATTCGTAGTTTGTTTGGAAAAAAATTAATTATTTTTACTAAGATTCGTAAAAATAACATTGTCAAATTAGAAAAGTACAATTTTGCCGGTATGATTGCCGTAATCATGTTGTTGTTAACATAAAAGCCATGAAAACAATACTTTTGTTCCAGCAACCATATTTATATCGTTGCTACAACTATATTTTCATTTTTAAATTTGGCAACAATACTATTTACATTTCAACAGTATTAATATTGCCGCAATCATACTATTGTCAAATTGAAATTCAAAAAACAATACTATGGTTGCGACGACCATACTTTGGTCTTCAAACACCACGCCATTTTATCAAAGCCATTTATTGATATTTCTCTCCCTGACGTCATTCAAAATTAGAAATGTTAAAAACAAAAGCAAATGTACACTCACTAGGGTAAGCATTCGGGCTACTAAGCCCGAACACAAAACACAAAATTAAAAAATTAAAGCTATATTTGAATTTCGCTCCAACGTTTCTAGATACCTCGAAATCTTACCAGCCTTAGGTGGTACTTCTCTTTATGATATACATTTTTTAGTTACAGAGCCATAGCCGCAATTTTTGTTTGCAGTATAGAAAATCCTGTATGAGGCAATTTGCAAGCTTCTTGGTCAAATAGAAGCCCAGGACATTGGGTGTGCTAAGCCACCATACATTTATTAGTACGAGTAGGAAGTGAATTGGATTAGCTTTTATTATTGCTGCAACCGACCCAAGCAGAGTTTTAGCTGTACTCAAACCTTCTCAATATGCAGAGAATTTAAGTAATGTCGTCTATAAAGCTCTGGGCTTATGGTATGGTGCTCAATAGCAAAATGCTTCTTTGCAGTTACTGTACCGGTATTTTAACATAACTTAACTCTTATTGCCACATTCAGATTAACCAATATCTAACCTGCACAGAAGGCGAAAAAACAAAATCATGTGTGAATTTTAAATCAATTATGGGGCATGGTTTATCAGATAATTTATAACCATGTCCCAGGAAAACTATGAACATCACACAAAACTAGTATTAGTGTAATAAACATGGTCGTACCTACGTCATTCAGTATCTCTGGATTTGTAGAAAGCTTAAGAGAAGGGACTAATTTTTGCTGGGTGTAGCTCTAGATTTGCTATATAACCAAATAGGCTTTTCCACACAAATATGTCGCTTTTCTACCTTTTATACCCTTAAGTCAAACTACACTACGGAAATCGTCTATTCTTCGCTTCGTTTGCCATAATCGCCACCAAGATTTTCCACTTCTTTTTCAAGAATAGCGGCCTTAGACTCGTGCAAAAAGTGAACATTTTAAATATTTTATCGACCGCATGCAAGAGATCTAAAAAATATTAAGTCCTAGCCTACATTGACTGTTTTGTTTCTTAAATGTTATGAATTTTTAAAGGGGCTATGAGCGTAAAACGCTTTAGCGCACCAGCAGAGAGTGGAGAGACCAAAAGAAAAAATTACCATACTTGATTTATTCTTCAGTACTTAAACAAATTAGAATTGTTTGCACAATGTTTTGTGATTGAATAAATTATTAATATGGGCTCCTTTCAGGGAGTGAGGCAGGAGGCCTGCACGAGTGAGGGTGTGATAATGGCATAGATGATGATACGGATGGTTTGGCGGGATGGGCTGATGTTGGCGTGATTGGCTGTCATGGAGGGAGGAAGACACGAACGACTACTGGAACGACACCCTCCAGAGATAGCAACTGGCAGCCAGCCACCCCTACTCATCTGTTTCGTTTTCAAATTAAACACACACAATCAGTTAAACTAATTATGTATAACATTTATTTATGTTTTGTGTATTGATATTTATCTTTGCCCGCGTTTGTTTGTCTGTTTGAATTCCTAACACATTCTGGCTTAATTATTTTCATAATTTTTTCTTTGTTTGCTAAGAAACTTTTTTCGGCTTCATTACGAGCGGGTTAAATTTCCCGCCGGTACTTGTAGCAAAAGTATTTCTTTTAAAGGGGGGCGGGGAAGGTTCTTGCAACTTTTGTTGAAGCTTGTGGAGCACAATAAGTGTCTAAATGCGTGACAGTTATTGCTACGACGTGCAAAAGTATGACATCTTCTGAAACCGGCATTTAATGCACTTTGGTGCCGTTTTTAATTGACCCCCCAAAAGTTGGCGAAATTAATGAAAAAGATTTAAAATAAATTATACTAGCCTTTAACTCTGCCAATATTATTTTCAGCTTCGATTTATTATTTGTGTAGAAGTGAAATTTTAGAAAGTGCTACTTTATTTAATTAATTACTTTGCAATATCCATTTGATATGACACATTTGTGTCTTGAAAAATTGAAAATTTTTCGAAAACTGGTGGCCCGGCCCGCCTTTGGTCCTTTGCCATTTACTCAGGATTCTCGTATTTTGATATGTCATTTTCATTTCGTTCGCTTTGTTTTTTTCCTCCAGTGTCTGCGCTCCTACAATTTGATAAACGATGACATTGAACAAAAAGAAAACAATCGATAGGAAACTATGAAAAATATCTCGGTGCGGGAGAAAAAAACCCCAATCAGTTTAAGGACATAGGCAAGCGAACAAAGAAAAAAATGAAAACTGGAGAAACGAATAGATACTTTTTTGCTACCAATGGAATTGGTATTCATTTGACATCTCCGACAGTTGGGACAGCAAAGAAATTCAGATAAAAAGCTCACGTTAGGATCTAACAAGGTAACCTTGTTTGCCGTAAATGAAATTTCTACTGTTTTTTTTTTGTGGATAATTCTAAGTGAAATTTCAAAGCGGAAAAATGTATAGAAAGGTAAAAAGGAGTCTGCTCAAATGCCATTAGCAAAAAAAATGTTCATTAATAATCCTGCCTTTGATAAAATAAATATAAAATTAATTGAAATGGGATTTAAAATACATGATTTCGCGTTAGCGGACAAAACAATTTGGGACACTAGCAGTGACTATCAAAAGTAGGGTGCCCGATGGGACCAACGAATTTATCTCAATTACAAAAGAATAATAAAATATAAATATCTCAAGCTAAGAAATTAATTTAAAAAGTTCTATTCGTAAGCAGCCACAAAGAGAGACATTTGTAATAAAAGAGGTATATTTTAGGTTGTTTAATTGCGTGCCGCGCCATGGAATCAAAGCTTTTTAATGTTAATTCAACTACTATCACAAACTGTCATGTTTTCCTTAGAAGCTTTACCAGTGTATTAAACATATAAGGGTGTTGTAGAAATTTGCAAGATATGTTAAGAATTGCTAGTTCAGCGTTTGTAAGAAAGTCGGTGGCACCCTCAAGCTTTAATAAAAAAGGTTCTTTCTAGCCCAAGTTTGTCACTAATAAGACAGCCTTTGGCTTAGGCATTCTAAAGTAATTCTTTCGCTCAAGCTCAAAGAGTTTTTGTCTCTCTAGTTAAAACAAAATAATAATAAAGTCCATAAAGTATGTGAAACAGCTCAAGCTATCTTATGAATGTTTTTTTAAGCTCAAGCTATCTTTTGAAAGTTTTTCCCAAAGAGAAACAAATTTTTTAAAGATGTTCTAAGGTGTTCATTATGTAGACAGTTCATGCTCGCGAGATGGGCTTATCTCAAAATAAGGCAAAACTCACGCAGTTATAACAAAAAACCCATTTTACTGTTTCTTTTTCCAATTTATCTTTATTGGTTGTACATTTATACTATATTTACATAGTTTCGTAATTTTATTTATAGATATAAGATAAAACCCAATAAAATGTGTTGCAACAATTATTCGCTTCCTCAGTGCATTATAAAAATGGGTAAAAAGTTGTGAAACTATCAGTTTAAGTATTTAACAATCCCATATCGTGCGCATGAAACCCAGATAAAAGCTCTTTATGAAATTTGTTTTTCTTTGATTTCTCCCTTGCTCAATTATATACTAGATAGTCTCTCGCTAGCTAAAGCTTTCCGAAGAAAGGGTCCTGCAAGCTTTATTCTATTTAGGAAATGCTCGCACTAGCACAATCTTTCTAAAGAAAGGCTCTAGCGAGCTCAATGTCTGTAATGAAAGTCTCTCCGCCTGAGAAACTCTCTCGCTTGTTGAACCTTTCTAAAAAGCTTCCCTCTAGCTTAAAATTTCTGAAAAAGGTGTACTGACATGCTAATCGCTAGCATAATCAATCTTAAGAAAATCATAGTAAGCATTCTAATGAAAGTTTGTCGCTATCTCAAGATTTCTTATGCAAATCTCCTCTTAGATCACGCTTATACTAAAAAGCCACTCGAAGGCCTTCTTAAGAGACTTTCGCTAGATCAAGCTTTTTAATGAACGTTTCTCGACATCACAAGCATTTCTCTAGCTCAATTTTTCTCGATTGCACAAGCTATCTTAAAAAGGAGTGCTTTTATTTGAGACCTCTTGTGTACCTAAAGAGTATCTAGCTTTAGAAAGACTCTCACAAGCTTAAGTCATTCTATGAAACTCTCTCGCTAGCTCAAGCTTTATGGAAAAGGTATTTCAGTAGCATACGATTTATTTAACAATAGTGATTAAGCGCTTCAAAAAAATATCTCACAATGTTTTTGAAATTCCTTTGCGAACTTTTCTTCTCACATCTAATATTCCTTAAAAGCTTCTACTTTTACTCAGCCGCTTTCTTTCCGTACGCGATTTTAAACAACTCCCTTATTAATTCATGACAGAAAAAACTTTATCCTTTCCGGAATTAGTATAACGTGCATGATTTTGTTTAGAACTTATGAGTGTTTCTTTGTTTTGGATTTAAAGCGAAGAAATCCTCCGTAAAATTATTATTTTTAAATATTAATGGATGGGAGTCGGCATCAATGACAGCCATGCCGAGTTCAAAGTTAACGCTACTTTCAATCTATTATCAAAGTTTGTTATCGCCTTTAATAAATGTTTGACATTAGCCCGAAATCAGATTTGCTGAAAACTTTTCTATTTGAAATGCTTTGGCAAATAGAAATATGTGTTTTGAAACATTAAATGCTGATAACAATCGAACTTGTAATAAGCTTACGAACTGCTCGCTTAGGATTGCTCACACACACAAAAGCAAATAAACATGCGATAAATGTGCCAAGGAGGGGCGAAACACATTAGAAATGAAGAAAAAATAAATTAACACGAATGGGAAAAAAATCATTTAATGAATTTTAAATAACACCAAAGGACCGGACAGACCGACCGACCGAACTAACGACTATTCTTTCCGTCCCGTTCAAATACCCCCCGCCATCCTCGTACAAAATACTATAAAAACATGTCAAATAGCGTAAAACGGTAACACAACATTTGACATTCTTCTTTGGAAAGCAATCTGTTTTTTAAGTTCTGGCCACCCAGTCACCCCAGTTTGCTACCACCCGCATACTGGTCAGTACGGAGCTGTTAGTGTCCTTAATAGAAAACGAAGAGAACTAAAGAATGCGACAGCGACAGCGATAGCAGTCAAAAGAAACAAGCAAACACTCCCACAAATGCCGATCTGGTCCAGACTCCGACCCCTGTCCTGTGTTTACTTTTTCTATATTTATTTATTTATAAAAACTTAACAGCCTCGTTCTGGGCAACACCAGCCAATGAAAAACACAACTAAAGCAAAATGGACAAAAAGTAGAAAAAACATGATGATTGACAGGTTCATGCATTTTAGTCTAGTACACAATTTATGGGGTTTCAGTTGCCCCGGTGTCCAGTGTTGCCTCTTTGGTCCGTCCTTTATGTATTAGGTGTGTATGTGTGTGTGTGTGCTAACCGCCATCATCACAAGGTAACACTTAGGGAGGAGGACCCTGAAATTTAATGTTTCTATTTAATTTAAGTTTTACTTTACTTTCCAGAAAGGCCCGAGAAGTGAAATGCGAAAAGACAGGCGCTCGTACGTACAGGATACGGTTTGCAAGGATTTTTATGGGCGCAAGTCCTTAAAAATGGTAATAAAACGAAATGGAGGAAAAAAGCTTCATAAATTTAAAAATGTTATTACAGTTAAATAAAAAATGGTTATAAAGCCCAAAAGTAGACTACAATAAATTTTAAATGTTATTAACAGTAATACACATCCCGTTTACCTCCCCCACACTTCCGGTGTTTCCGATCAGGTAACTATACGCAGGCACACAAACACTTTAAGCAAAGTTTTCAAGAGAAGCAAGAACTTTTTCTACTTCTGAGGAAAACTTTTAGGTATGCCTGGCTGCAAGTATGTGGCACGTATTTAGTTTGTCTTCCGCGTGCTATTGCTGAGGTATGCCAGCTCTTCTACGAATGATATCTGTAGGGTCGCTGAATATTATAAGATTTCAGTTTTTTTCTACCTTTAAGTTGAAGTCCATGTTTGTACAAAAATATCAAAAACCTGCTTTTATTTACAAAGCCTTAATAAGCTGATAAAATCTGTTTATAAAAGTTGTACATAAAAAGATTTAAATTGAGAAAGTAATATGAGTACTACGAAACATCTTCAGATATTGTCATTCTTAGAAAAGCTTTAACATCATCGTAAGATTTCTCCTTCTATTCTTTAGAATGCAAAATATCACGATTTGCAAAGAAAATAAGGAATAGCTTTACAAATTACGGGAGCTTTGGATCAATTTGAAAATTTGTAGTCAGCTCAAACTCTATCCCTCCGTTTTCTTTTTCAAGTTTTGATGCTACAAAGAGTATGGGGAATTTCGTCTGATGTTTTGAAGGGTTTATATAACAATTTTTATAGAAAATGTCCTACAGGATCAATTGTTAGCACAAAACTTGATGCTTGAGTCTTTACAAAAAGTTTCTATTGGAGCTAACTAGAAAATACGAGTGTCAGAAAGATCTGGACTCTCACAGCTTTGACCGCAGAATTTTATCAAACGCAGTATGGACCGCAACAATACAACACGTGTTGTTTGAAGCTTTCTTGGCGTAATCCGCCTGGTTAAAATTTAATAAAATCGGAAATGCACCAAAAAGGCTACAGAAAGTTTTTTTTATTAATTGTCACCAAAATCTGTTAAAGCTTGGATATGAGAGGTGTGTCTCTGGAAAAGCTCTTATTTGTGCAAATCTCTAAACAAAGTATCAGGTGGTTAGCTTTCTAGTCACGATATTAAGAAATACGTGCAAC
Source organism: Hydrotaea diabolus (assembly GCA_963513945.1). Taxonomy (NCBI): domain Eukaryota; kingdom Metazoa; phylum Arthropoda; class Insecta; order Diptera; family Muscidae; genus Hydrotaea; species Hydrotaea diabolus. The sequence goes on from OY740717.1 coordinate 111,625,710, forward strand.
TTAGTGGAATAGAAGAAGGTAAGACCAAAGATGTATTAAGTAAGAGTTCATTACAATTCGACAACTATTAAAGGTAAGAGTAAAATTCTCTTACAAATACTGCTCTGCGGTTATTGCCTTAATCCTCTTAAAAACCCCTAAACCCCTTATCCTTTCAGAGATTATATGTCTGCATCTCCCATTGGTTCAACATATCATCCAAAAAAAGCAGTGTTTTACCTCGATTTGAAACAATTTCCTTAATAAAAGGCCCAATATCAGTCACAGTTGCAATGATGAGGAATCCATGAAATTCTTTTAAAAACTACAAGGCCAAAAGCAAAAGGCCCGAAAGGCTTTTGTTTAAACTGTTTTTAGAGAGCGATATTCTGCAATTGTTTCCCTATTTGCCCTACAATGTGTTTCGATGCAAAAATTTCCTTTGTACTCATAGCTTTTGTGAGGAGTAATAAAACAAAAATAAAGTTTTTAACAAAAGCACAGTTTGATATCCACCCTTCACGCACTTCTCAGTACCTACAATTGAGGCTAAAACAAAACAATTTGATAAAACTGATGGACTTAACCTGTTAAATCCCATTATTCTTACTGAAACGAGATTGGCAACACCGAAAACAAGAACAAGATTAGCTCATCGACAGAAAAATTATTCTGGCCCTGAGTACGGTTGTCGTTTCCGAAATACGACTGGTGTTAAAAAGCTTTATTATAGCCATACACACATTCCAATATCAGAGCTTTTTTTCTTTAAGGGTAATGAAAGGTATCACAGGAGTATCATTAGAAAGCTTTGGTGATTTGACGTAGTGTTTAAGGACATTCCATAGCAAACCAATTGATATTTTTAGATTTTGCCTTCAAACATCGCGCCATAGCACCATACTTCAAACAATTATATAACCTCTGTGATATATCAAAGCTTTATAATGATATTTTTCTTAATGAATTTACTTTTTGCTTTAGCTGAGATTGGAAAAACTCTAGCCGGTTCAAAACCTACTCGACATCTCTCAACCTTTCCTTAAAATATTCTAAGGGTATTACGACTTTACATTTAAACTGAACATCCTTGTCTGTTGCTATAGAAGATTTAAGAAAAAAATTCATCATCTACGCCTAAAATGGATAATAACCTTAAAGATACTTGCTATGACTCTCTGAAAACTCTGTGACATTTGAAATCTACGAGCCTGTTTAAGCTTTTTTGTGATATCTCCTAAAGGCTCAAGTCAACTATAAAATCTGTAGATATTTTTCGAATTTAGCCTTAAACATAACCTTAACATAGCGATATCCGCAAATTGATCACCTTATTTACCCATACATTTCATTTTTCCTTGTCAGTGTAAACTTTCGCAATTCACAGAGTAGGGTTTTCAAATTCGTAGAGGTCTTATCGTTTGCTCTCTGTGCTTTCATCTTTAATTTTGTTATCGATAAGAAGAGGCTGTTTTGGTTGAAATTGTTAAATTTATGTTGGCTTAGATAACTTTTAACTTAAATTAAATATCTGTCACATACACTGGCAAAGGGAACAATGGAAGACAGGCAGCCCGAAAAAGGCACTCGCACATCAAGGCAGGACGGACGGACGGACAGACGGACGTTGAAAGAGCAAGTAAGCAAACACAAACAATGAGGGGAAAGGAAAATCAATAACTGTCAATTGTTTTCGATACATTTTCGTTATCCGAAAATCAAAGACAAGTAAAGTGTGATTACAACAATTATCATTAAATACAATTTTCTTGTTGTTGCTGACGCTAGTGCCGTTTGATGGTGGTCGACCCAATGGAGCGTTTCTCACAAAACTTTCCCCTCGCTGCGAAATCTGTTGATATATAAATGATTGATATTTAATTGATAGTTTTACACGTTGTTTAATAACCCCACTTGCGCCACCGAGTACTTCCACCAGTGCTCAGCGTTTAGTGTAAGTTTTAGTTCCAACAACACTAGGTACTATTTCCGCCGCACCTTACGGATGAGCGAGGGTGCTGAAAGTGACGGCGACGAGGACGATGACGTTGGTGGCACTGGCACTTTTGGGTTATACTTTTTATTACATTTGTGGCTGATTGACTTTTAGCATTGCGATTAGGGTAACCCACGAAAGGAACAAACGGTGGTGGCTGGCCGTTTGATGGCTGTGGATTTAGGGGTCGACCGTATGGCCCTTTTTTGGGTGGCAAGTGCACAGCTATTGCTACGTATGTACGAATGTGGCAACATATAATCGAACACTTGCCATTACCCGAAGAACGAGTACAAATCAATTTTTGTTTTGTTTTTATATTTTTTACTTTCATGCAACTGTGGTACATCACGTTATGCTTGATCACACTTCGACGGGGTTTGGGTGAGTTTATGGCGGTGGTTTTTTCGATCACATTTCCAAAAATAGAAATTGAAGGTGTCCCTTGTAGCACCCCCATCCATTTATGTAGCGCGTAAACGTAAAATGCCATAAATTTTCTCAAATGTGTTGTGGCGTCAGTGTGTTTATGGTTGCCGCTGCTGTTCAAGTGATTGTGTGACGTTTATTCGCATTTGATTTCGGCAACAATAAAACAATTTGTTATAATGTTTATGGTTTCTAATGATATTTAATTTGCCGCATTTACTACTGATAGTCGTAAATTATTCCCATATGAGAAATAACGTGGATAACGCTCATTCAAGCTACTTACACGTAATGAAATGCTCGCATCTACGCTGGGCCACCCTCCGGCACAATTTTGTGCAAGGGTCGGGCACGGATGTGTATGGTTCTTTAAGTTTTAGTATTCTTGGGTGGTTATTTATTCGCACACTTACCTAAAATGGGAGTGGAAGAAAACAAAAGTAACATTAGAATCAGGTGCAAAAGTTTTCAAGCAATAATAAGAAGAAAATGGGAAGAAACAGGTTACACATGCCACATACAAAAGTTTGGAGTATATTTGATGCTTCTTTTCCAATTAAACGCTAAAATGTAGCTAAACTAATGATACCGGAGGGGACCCGTTAAAGCTTTGACTTAAACACATAATAAAATATATTGATTTTGATGTCCGTATTTGACAAGAAAGCTAGTAGAAAATCATGTATGAGGAAAATTGGTCATATCCAATAATATTTACCAGTAAATCTGCCCTTGCAGAGTAATTCTTATATCGATATTGCGATAGGCCAGATAGCAGACTTAAAACTTTTGCAGAAAGAGGAAACGTCATTTTTTACATTTGACATCAACTGATTAAATTAAAGCAATTCTACTTTAAACTTTGTGTTTATTACAGCATCTCTCTCTCTCTCTCTGGCGGTTTACAAATTACAAGAGCATTTGGTCACTTTGAATATCTCTAGTCGGCTTTCTTTTCAAAATTGCTGATGCTACAAAGAGTATGTGGAAATTCGTCTGAGGTTTGAAGGGTATATACTTTTATTTGTGAAGAAAATAGTCCGAGTTCGGTGGGATCAATAGTTAGCCCAAGCTTATCCTCTTTTTTTTTGTAAAAAGCAAAGCGAAAAGTTGTATGTTTGATTCTTGATTCTCTACAGAAAATTTATCATTTGCAAAACTAGAGAATACAAGGTAAGGGAAAAAGATTAGGACTTACAAATCTTTGACCGCAGAATTCTATAAAACGCATTACTTACCGTAACTACAAAACTGGTATTGGCTCAAGCTTTCGTGGCGTATTTCGCCTAGACCGTAAAAAGTTCGAAACAAAACTAAATCCAAAATGACATATGTACATAAAATAAAAATATTGATTTTTATGTCTTATGTTTTTGTTTGTAAAAAAGCAAGTAGAAAAATCCTGTAAGGGAAAAATTGGGCCCCAGTAGAGCTATTCAAATATCAACCCGATGTTGAGATAGGCCCGACAATCAAATTAAAAGCCTTACAGGAAACATCTTCATAAACTTTTACATAAAATGATAAATTGCGGCAATTTTAGTGCAAACTTATTTCTCGCTCAAACTTTCTTTAAAAAAAACTACCGCAAGCTTAAGTAGTTTTATGAAATTTCCTCACTAGCTCAAAATTTACTAAAAAGAGTACCTACTTGCTAGCTCAAGCTTTTAGTGAAATTTCCTCACTAGCTCAAAATTTACTAAAAAGAGTACCTACTTGCTAGCTCAAGCTTTTAGAGAAAAATCTCTCGCTATTTCAAGGTTTCTCAGGAAAGCTTCTCGATGCTCAAGCTTTGCTAAGCAAGTCTCTGGGAAGCTTATGCTGTCCTACGACAGTCTCTCGCTAGCTTAAACTACCATAAGAGAGTCTCTCGCTAGCTCAAGCTATCCTTACAAAATCTCACGCTTGATCCAGCTTTTTACGGACTCAATCCACTGGAAAAAAGATTATAGTTCTATTTTCATTATATTTTGCAAATTTTTGGTAGCTCGTGCTTTTTCAGGAAAGTCTCTCGCTACATCAAGTTTTCTCGGGAAATTTTCTCGCCGCTCAAGCTTTATTTTTACCTATGTTTTCTGTTTATTTTATTGCACAGAGTTGCTACAGTATACTCAAAATACAAGGTTTCTAAACTATTCGGAACTACTTAATTCGATCGGAATCTAAAGAAGGTAAAAGAAACCCGATCGCAATGGCAAGTACCGAATAAAAGCCACTCCGATGAAATCCTGTGGCAGGCCTGTATAGCTCAAGACTTCTCTGGAAGTAATCACATTACTGACTAGATCAGCAGCAGCGAAGAGTTACTTACATTCGCTTTACCGCATCAGTGTTGCCACATACCTTAAAAACTATGCAATGATTGTTCAGTAGCTTCTGCCTGTTTTTACGAGTATGATATGATATAAACGTTTGCTAATTTTAAGGGTTGAATGGTAACGTACTTTTGATTTTTTTTAAATCACACAAAGTTGTCCTACGGAAATTTACTACTATATTATACTTAGTAACCGCCCTCTATATCATAAGGACGAGCCTTAACTTGCAGATGTTTCCACCACTTTTTCTCGCTGCAACACCTGAACAAATTTTGAATTTTTTTTAAATCGCTACAATTAAAAAGCATTGCTTAATATTTCCTCATGGCGTAGAGGGTGTTTTCTAAAATTTTATTAAAAAGTCTATCCGTCATTTCAAAACGAGCCCTTAAACCTTCAAGAATGACACAATTTAATAAAATTAGAAAAATTACCATAACTGATTTTGAGCGGCGCAAAAAATGCAAACATTTGTCACTTACCCACCTCCGGCTCGACGAAGGAATACAAGCGGGAAAACTACTATTGACGATGATGTTTCTAGTTGTTGTAGTTGAAAATGACGTTTTAAACCGTCGAAAATCCCTGAACTTGTTACACAACAACAAAATACAGACAACAGACTTAACACATGGAACAAAAGAAGTTAACAGGCCGTTTGTTAAAAAAAACCCATAAAGTCACTGAAAAACCAACAGGCAACTAAAACACCCCTGGCCCAGAAAAGGGGCTGCTGACAGTAGACAAGCAAAATGTATTAATTGCAACAAAAAAGGACGAGAGAACCGGAACTGCCAAAATGCAGACATACAAATTGAACGTTACACGCAGACAAACTCACCATAAACGCTCAATTTCAGGGGTTTCTTTTATTTAAACTGATTTCATAACACACACATACAAAGTGGCATGACTCTGGGGGAGGGGCGGAAAGTGCATATGTATTGTTTGCCATTATATTTTACTGTGGTAATTTGTAAAAGCCATATAAAGTCACAATTTTACAATTTCTTTTAAAGCCTTTTAGTGCTGTGTCTGAGTGTGTGTGCCAGTGAATGATTCACCCCCGGGCAAATACAATTTTCAAAAAAGAACAAGCTTTGACGCACATAGCCACAAGCGAGCGCGGGCTCTCACACTTATGCAAAAGATGATCGAGTGGTTAACTCAGCAACAGCAGTCACAGCCGCAACAACAGTGACAGGCTCTGGATTGAAAGAAAGCTGCCCAAGTTCCTTTTCGTAGATGGGACGGGGGTGCGGGTTGAAATTGTGTGATTGCACGTGTTCCTTGCTTCTGCAAGCTGCTGATCCTGTGGGGTGGTTGTGACTGATTATCCCTTTTAAGCGTATCAATATTTCGTGCAAGGTAGGAAGTACGTACGCTGAACAATGTGACTCAAGAGGATGGAGATCAGGGTATAATCGGTAAATGTCTATGTGTGTGCGTGTGACTGTGTATTTTGCATTTTAAGCATATTTTTCACGCTTTGTCTGAATGCGATTGGCTTCGTTACACCGTTATCGGAATGGCAGATAGTCTTAAAATCTTAAGGGATCAATTTTTAATGGCACACCATTTACAATTTAAACAATAACGAGTTCGTACAACCATTAAATGGAACATAAAATCATTTGCTAACTCTTTTGGAGATTGCAACGAATCGAGAAGGGGCGCTCGAGCGATGGCATGGAACAGTGGCTGGGATTGAACAAAGTAAAAACTAAAAGCAAAATTTATTCAGCTGTTTAAAATAGAAATTAGCCGGAAAGTTTATATCTTTCGTTTCAAACTTTGAGGGGATAAAGCAAGATGGAGGGACCTCTATCACGAAGAGGATTTGAGGGAACTTTTTAACAAAGAAGATTTGATTGAAAACGCAACAGATTGAATCGTCCTGACATTGTTGAGGTAAGCAACTATGAGACTTGAAAAAATAGTCGACAAATTGATCTTCCTCCTTTAACAATAAATAAAATAATGAGGTGCTGGCAAATATATATTTCTTTGGGATATAGAACTGATCCCTCTTTGGACGAATGGGCTTAAAGATCTTTTGGAAGGACCGGTGCAGAACATGCGCTGCAATCTGCCAGAACAGAGCTGCAGAACTGCCTCTATATTTATACATCAATCGAACTCAGTATTATTCATCTTAATTAAACTGTCTCTACAACCTATTTTTAGCCTAGCCTTCCTAGAACACCACAATAGGCCTCTCCATGAATTATGAGTTACAACCAGCGATGCCAACTTGGCGGGTTTTCCAATACTTGAGGTAATTTCTTATCGTTATAAAACAATGTTTTAGAAATTTAGCGGTTTATTAGAGAAAAATGCCATTTTAGCGACTTAACTGCTTTAGCGTATCGCCTGTTGCCAGTATCACTAAAAAGAGTTTTATTTCGTTTTTGGCTTTACTTATTCTTAGAGTTTTTGGCGGTAGTCATTCCAGTAAAAATAACTTAAAAAATCAATGACGCAGAAAAATAAAATAGGATTTTTGAACACTCGCATGCACACAATTTTTAAAACTCTAGAAAAATAATTTTAAAAATTTGTAGACACAAATCGCTACATTTCCGTAACGATTTGTTCCGTAGAGGTTTTGTCCATTTCATTCACGGTGATTTTTGCTTCGAAACAATATGTGACACTGGTTCAACTCGAATTAAACTAATTTAAAAAAAAAAACTTAAAAATACTTTAAAATTATCCAAAGTAACTCAAATACTAGAGATATTTTTATTCCAATTATAATTCACTTTTAGTACACTCCGAGAAAAATACAACTTTCCTAAACAATTTTCTTCTGGCAAACAAGAACAAATACTAACCTAACTATTGCCAGAAGCTCTTGCCATAAACCACTGTCCTGGAGAGACTAGATTTGTTTTTTTATAGAATAAAATAAATTAAAAAATCACAAATTTTGTTAAATTCAAATACTAAAAGCATACAACAGCATCAAAAGTCCTACAATGTCATGGCAAAATTCATTTATTTTTTTTGTCTAGTTTCGTATCAAAACAAATTCAGATTCTTTTCCGAGAATTCCCTAGAATCCAAAATAGAAAAACGAACAAGTGAAAAAACAAAATATTTGACAGGACTCTGAGGTATTTGAAATTAACAAACAATGATGGCCAGAAAACACTCAAATGCACATCTGACATAGACGAAAACGAAAAACCCAAAAAAAAATCTACAATCTAAAAATCTCAAATGTGAAATCGGCACACACAGGCACTCACACCGACCGACAGAGAAACAAATAGGAAAAAATTAAAACACAAATGCATTCAATTAAATTGAGGATGTTGCTGCTGATGATGATGATGTTGTTGTTGTTGTAGCTGTTGGCGTTGCTATGAATGTTGCAACAAAAACTGATGTTTTCATTTACGATTTTTGGCAGTAATATCCTTGTGTTGGGCTTCGGCCTGTATTCCCCAAAATGGATATGGACATTTGAAATGCCTGCAATGGGCTAAACTGTGCAGACACAGAGAATACAATAAGAAAATCTAAAATAAAATTGTTTAAATTTACTCAAGTGGATGAAATACTAAAACAAATGGGATTTGTTCCATTTTTACCAAATGATCTATGCACAGAGAAATAAACAAATACAGACTTAGACTGGCATAGAGAGAGAGAAACACACACATAGAGGCACCTAAGCCCACAGATATGTACAGTGGCTCAGAGTAATAATGGACATTGTGGAATATTGTAAAAGTTTTCAAAAGCAAACAAGATATTCTTGCGTCAAATTATTATTTCTTTAACATTTTAATGTGTTTAATTGTTGTGGATTAAAAGTTTTGCATAAAAAAATACAAAAACAAACACAAATGAAGTTAAAATTGTCATTTTCGAATGACAAATTTTCTTTTTCAAACGAGTCAAAATAATCACCCTATTTTATAGCGAGTAGTAAATAATTCCTTAAACCAGTGGAAAAAAGAAAATTTGTAGATTTACGCTTTTCCTACAGTCCGTTTTTGTCGAACTAGTGCTTTGAGCCACCGTACGTATGAGCATTTCTCAAAGGACAGGAAATACTTTTCCATAAAGACACACATGTCTGGAAATATGGACACGTAATACATTTTATTTCTTTGTTTAAATGCGATTTACTTTAAATGTTGTTGTCATCCATTCCACAAGAAGCAAAGTTTAAACATTAACAGCAAAATGGCCATAATATCTGTCTGCATTAAATTATCCCATAAATGTGTAATCAAATTTCATATAGATGAACAAATTAAAGGGGGGGGGACCTCTAGTCCTTATAACCGGATACAGCACACTTGATAGTCTGATGATTTTTTTTGTTCACACCACGATGGCCATCAACACCAAGCCGCCAGCCAGCATCGTGAGTACTCGTAGCATTTGCCTCTCGACATCTTGTCAGCAGACCATCGCCAGCCAGCACTCGTCTTGATAGTATTAATAATAATTATTGTTAACAGTATTAATTTTTGCATCAGCAGCAGCATCCGCATCCTCGATGAGTGGTTTGGTTTGGATTATTATTTTATTATGGACAAAAAAGAAAAAAAAATAATAAAGAATGAAAAAAAGACCGAAATGTTTTAAAAGCATTTGTTGCATTCAGTGTGCAGAGAAGAGCGACTGTGTGGTGTGGGTGTCTGCTGTCCCTGGCTGTCTACCGCCCTTCCCTTCTGCCTTCTGGCAAACGGTGTACGGGGCCATGGCTTTCGTTGCCGCTGCTGCAACCACTTGAGGGTATTTTGTGATTAATTAAGAATTATGTGCATTTTCTTTTATTAATAATCTTGAAATGCTTTGCCGTTTTTGTTTTTCGAATTCTTGCATCTTTTTTTGTTTTGTATTCAAATTTTTGAGAATTTAAAAGCTTTGATGGTGGTGGTTTTTGTGGTGGTGGCGGTGCCGTTTTTATGCAAAAGACTGTAAATAATCATTGTCGTTATGCCTCTTATTTCTTCTAAAGAGGACAATTCAATTTTATATGCTTTTCAATTTTTTTTATTAAAATAAATTTTAATTCCAAAAATTTATGGGTTTCTTCCTTAGTCCATGGAAGTTTCACATGGCCCAGCGTTTAATTAAATATGTGCGTACATGACTTTTTTACACAAAAAAAATGTTAAGTGCCAAAAGCAGTGGTCCAATATCGGTTTATTTCCGTTCACAAGCCTGGGATGTATATGTGCCATGAATACTGATTACAAATGATAAAGTGCCTATTAATTAAAATTACCAGCTTGCAGGGAGTTCAGAAAAACGTTTTTTTTAAAAACCCATTAAAAGTGAAAAATTAAAAGCTGTCCTTTGTTTTAAACGGAGTTTGTACATTTGAACAGTCAGTGAGTATTTAGAATAGAGACAATAGATTTGTTCGTTTGAGATTACTAAACAAGAGTGTTGGCTTTAAGTAGCTTAAGAAAGGAGTAAGAGTTACCCTGCCTGCGTAATAAAAACATATGTTTTTCTGCCAAAAAAAAAGAGCCAGAGAACGATTGGTCATATCGGCGAACTCGTATAAGTTTAATGCGCACGAGATGGTAGAAATATATATATTTATCAACTTAAACAAAAAATTATAGAGGCATTTTACATATTTCTTCAATGCGAAAGTGTAGCAGTCAATTAATTTAATATATTTTATTTTGTATTCAACATATGTTTTATATATTTTATTTCAAATATTACAAAATATAGTTTTTCATTGTTTTTTTTTCTTTTGAAGAAATCGCTGATAGAACTTGTTGTTTTTCAATTATTTTTAACGTATTTAATAGGAAATAATGTTGCCATTTTATTCTCAATTTTGTTTAAAGTTGCTAGATTACCATATTGCAAACTTAATGGGTAATTAAGCTATTAAGCACAAACGAACACGGCTTATATTTGTTTGCACAAATGGCAACTTGTCGTCCGATTATGGTTGGTCACACTAAGTAAATATAATCTAATTGTAAATGAAACGAGATCAAATAAGCCACTTCAAAATGAAATGTTCGATAGGAAAATTGATTCTTCGACCAACATTAAAATTCGGCGCTTAGTATAAACGGGCCCAATTGAGCGAAAAGTTGTGGTGTGTATAAACCCCTAATAATTGTATCACATTTAACTAGTTATTTCCTTTTAAATTAAAAGCCTACTATTTGGTGAGCATTATTACTTTAGCTAACAAAAAATTTGTGATGCTTGTCCTTTAGGCGAGGGGATTTTGTAGCTTGAACTGCCAAAATGCACATGTGACTTACAAACAAAGCATAGCCTTAAAATAAATGACACTCAAAATGGTTAACTAATTCACATTTTTTTTACAACATCCATGTTTAGCAAACTCTTGCAAACATTATAAATTTGTTCTTTTTATGGAATTTGTAGAGAAAATATATAATATAGATGGCGCTAAGTTAAATATTTTTTCAAGATCGTTACTCGACCGCCACCTAAAATAAACAGTTTGTCTTTAAAAGCGACTTCTCGTGTTACCATGCGACTTCCTGTAAAAGGAAAATACATTTTAATTGTACTTTTTTCGAACTTATGGGTTTAATTTTTTTTTTTTTTTTTTTGAAATATTTTACAAAATGCTCTGATCTTAAAACATCTTCTGTTTGATTGCAATAAAAGCTCAGACTGTTTCAGGGAACTAAATCTATTTGCAGAAGTAGTACTACATATGCAATCTCTAAATGGTAGCTACATAAAATGAAACATAACCCATATAAAACGAATACATCATTGGTAGAAAAAACTGTATCTGCCCCCTCATGGGAAAAATCTGCTCAAATCTTAGAATGTATGACATTTTGTAAAAGAAAAAATCGAACAAAAACACAACTACTGCCGAAAAGAATTTACAATATAGATAAACAAAAATTTGCACTGAAGAGCCTTAATATGTAAAATAACCCGATGGAAGTAAATAGAACGCAGTTTTCTATGCAATAATCTTTAAGATTATTGCAATTACGTTGCAAAATAAAAATAATACAATTTGCCCATAAGTAACAACTTTTCCCATGAAACACACCTAATATTATCTGCAGTTGCACATCATCGTAAATCATACGCTTGTCATTTATTTAAGAAAAATAAATACTGGTCAACACTATAGTTATTTATTGACCACCACTATCGACTCACTCTGCACTTATGGACATTTTAACTTCACTCGAGTGCAATGAACTGCATGAAAAACTGACACTTTTTTTGAGGGGACATCTCCATGAATATCACTTGAAAAAGAAACTAACTGCAAGATAAACATAATGGCAAAATATACCATTTGGATATTTAAATAAATAATGAAACTGGTAGATGTTCATGTTGTCGGAACTGATGGTGTTGGCCAAAACAACAACGTGGTGGTGGTGAAGGAGGACGGGAGAATAAACATAAAACACTTTTGAAATAAAAATCATCAGCTGGCCAGGAAAAGAAAACCAAATTGAAGAAGAAGCAAAAACTTCGAAATTTAATTGATTTATTATTCCCTCTTTTTTGTTCGATTTTTTGGTTCAGCCAACAAAAGTGACCCCATCAACAAACAGGATACAAGCATAAAAACGACTAGAAGAAGAGCAAGTATGTTAGACAAGGAAGATGGAATAAAAACACATGGAAAAACATAAGAAAAAACATTCCATGTTCATAAAAGTTTACATATCAGCGGGAAAATTATCAAGGCCATCTCATAAGTAGACCTCCTGGGAGGCCTATTTTAAAACTGTATACGCCTTTGTTTATGCTTTTCAAAATTTGGCACATCAGAAGGCTTTCTTTGGAAATGAAAAATGATTCCCCACACATTCTCATGTTGCTTCTCGAAGAAAGCCTGCTTAAAGACGTTGTTATAAATCCTCTACTCATTCCTTGATGAGGCCTGGAAGAAGGCCTTCATATTTTCAAAGAGAGAGAGATCCAATAAACATCCTTGGCTCCCTTCTCGTGAAAGGCAAGCTACCATGGCTGGCAGGTGAATGCAGCACGGAAGGTGTTTGCCACAGCGATGGACAGTGAACATATTTAAGCCGATTGACGTTGACACACAATTTGGTTCGGTAAGCCAGGGATAGCAGACAGAAGATTCTCGTAATAGGTTCAAATTCCAGAAGAGGAAAATCGAAAAATAAATAAAACTGAAAATTATTTTTTTTGTAATTTGCATAGTGGAAAACGCTTTACTACAGGCCTTCTGGGGGGCTGTCCAATGGAAAGAAGCGTGGAAGGCCTTGCCCTGCAGTTTAACTTTGTGTTAATTTGAAATGAAGGTAGAATGCGGCAAGCATGTCTCCGACCACTCACGAAGGGCTCCTAAAAGGCCTTTCTGGGCCCTTTCCTTTTTTTTTCTTTTTGATAAATAGCCCAATACACACACATAAACTCAAATAAAGGCTAATACATGTACAAATCAAATGTGCTAGTATGTGTTTGTATATAACAATTTCCATGCATAACTTGCTGAAACAAAACATTACGAATTCATCAGAAGAAGGATGTGTCGATACCTTAGTACGCATGTAAGTGAGTGTGTGTGTGTAAATTCGTTAAGAAACTTTACAAAAACACAAGAACGGACGGAAAAGAAGAGAAAAGAAACAACAACTACAGGCACACAAATCATATTCTAAATGATCACAATTTGATGTTTTCTTGTCTTTAATTTCTTGTCTTGTATCTTTTTCAACTTCGGCTTTGTCTTTGTTGTTGCTATTCCAAAACATGCCCTCTTTTGATACAAACTCTAGTAAAATATAAGTAAAAGTAGACGAAGACGGCAAAGAAGTACAAGACAAATCAAACGAAAAGCCAATCAGTGTATTGACCACAAAAAGCATTAAAACAACAACTACAACTGCATACATACTTATACATGCATATACGTATGGACTTTCAAGCAGCGGAAAGTGAAGTTCAGCAGGCCTCTTGTAAGGCCCATTCGACGAAAGGGAAAACCTTTACATCTTTTTCACATAGCCAGCGATTGCGCGATTACACTCAGAGGTTACTACCAAGCCTCCAGATGGCCTTATAAAATAATTGGTATCAAACTTTTTCTGTTTCATGACCTTTTTATCAATATAAAGCATGTCTGTCTCTCCATCCTTACGGCTGCTCCTGACGTTAACTGTCGAAGACAGTAACCAATCATTATGTAATATTTTTTTAAAAGTTTTCTTCAAATTGTCTATGGCACTAAACATCAACCATCCCCGCTGATCCTCCAATGGCTGTTAGGAACAAACACCTAACCTCTTTCAAGCTGTATACATAGCCAGTCTGGAGTACAAACGATTTGTGCTGATTTAGAAGTTCTGGAGAGCTAAGGGTCTTTGCTGATCAAGAAGTGCTATGGATAAGGCACCAAATGACATCGACATAGATAAGGTACAAATTGACAGACCAGACAAGTCTGTAGCTTTTATTTATCGGTGTGATACCAAGAAATATTTGTGTTCAAGCCTTCAAAATGCCGAGGATCTATTCAGAAGGCAAAACGACAATCAACGAAAGTAGAGAATAAATAGTACGGAAAGATGGCAAATGAGAAAAAGCAGGTCGAAGTCAAGAATCAGAGCCGACGTTGGAGAGGGTGCGGTGTCGTCCAAATTTGCCCAACTAAACATGTCCTGATGAATACCTTGAAAGATCACTAAGTATACGGAAGCTATTTACAGAAATATATGAGCATGACTATTACCCGAAGTCTCCACGACAGCCAAAGTACAATGTAAAGTACGATACGTTCAGTTGTCCTAGATTTGACCAAGAGCTTAAAAAAATACAACTCCGGCCACGAGAGGGGAAGCGACGAAGCACGCTATAAATTTCAACGTACGGACGAGCTGAGCATTCTGAACTTGGCATTCTGCGATGTAATACCTCAACTCGCAGGTATTGACCGTGCGAAGGATACAGTTTCAGAGTGAAACAATCTGACGTGTCGTAGGTCAACGTCATACTATGCAAACTTTCGAGCATTTCTACCAAAAAAATCCTTGGAAATCGGACCACACAGACATCGGGGGAAAACATAAGACATAGAAACCTAGAAGAATACAAAATTTTTAAATGTTCAATGGAGCCATGAAACTGCTTAAGTAGTCATTTGAAATACCCTAAAACGTATCTGCGTAACCAACTGTAGTGTCGCACACAGAAAAACATATTATGAATTTCCCCAAAATATTTACTAAAAATTTCATTAATATTTTGAAGTTTTCATTGAAAAATTATAAAATGTCCATTAAAGCATTTTATATGTGTAATGAAAATATTTCAAGGAAGTGTATTTAAAGAAACATTTAAAAAATATACCGCAAACGGTTTTGTTAGCTCCTATCTTGAGTGACGGCAAGGAAGTTGCGATAACGAAGAAGGCAAAATAAGTTTATAAAATCTGGGTGGTTTCCAAGTGTACACGAAAAAACTATGCTTCTTAAGGACTTTTCTTAGGCCTGCTTAAGGAATCCCCGTCCAAATTCGCCACTGAGTTTGGTTTTACGCATAGGCATGGCTATGAGTTTATGTGTCTAGGGCCTGTTACACTAGGAACCAGACAACAGTTTTGTTGTTGCAAACAAAACATAAAAAGCCGCAGTAACAACATCAGCCGCAAAAGCGATTTGGGGCCTACAACAATTGGCCAGTTGGAATGTTTGACATGATACGCATACGAAATGAGACGAAGAAAGAGATGACCACAAAAAAGGCCAAGTAAACCAAGTAAGAAAAGAAACAAACACCACCAAAAAAGCAACAACAACAGATATCTGAAGATTTAAAAAAACAACAACCAAATGATTGTGAAACTTTTTTTTTGCCCACAAATAAGTTCTTCGTTTTGCGATTTTGTTTGTTTTTTTTCGCAAACGTTTTGTGTTCGTCTGTCCACTCCGCTTCGTATGTCTTTTGGCGGTTGCCATATGCCACATGTGTGAATCGCACTGTTACTGGTTCTTCTTGTGCTACGCTCACTTTAAGAAAGACATCATTTGTTTGCTGCTGGACTTTAGTATAATTTATTAAACGGCAAAACAACTACATAGCAACAACAACTACAACAACAACAGCTTCAACATAACAACAAAAACAAACAGCAAAAGAATGAACAAAGAAATTAACTTAAAAATTATTGCGATGATAAACTACGAGCAGCATGGCTGGCGTGCCGGCCTGCTCATGGATCGATCCGGTCGGCAGCGTAATTATGACTACAACAAGCGTCGGCTATTAAAAGGTCATTGGGATTAGGATCCATTAAAAAAATAAATTACATGTGTGGTGGTTTTTCTTTTGATACAAAAGCTTTTGTTTTTTTTTCGGATGTGTTGTTATTGTGTCTGCATTTTGCTTATCGCAAAAATCCATTACACCGAAAGATAAGTTAGTGGCCACTCTTCAAAGAGACGGACCGGGGAAATGCCTGGCGCAGAGGCTCACGGTATGCTCGACTATTTGTAGGGCATCAAACACAACAAAGTGTTTTGTTTAAATTGTAAAACAAGCTACACACACACTCACGCATACTAAATTTTTAAGCCATAAACGAAATTTTATTATTTTTTATTTTATATAATTTTTTTTATTATTCTACGAGCGTTTTATACGCACATGACAGGCATCTCAATGTACACCACACGCAGCGTGTTTTTAGCCGGTAACTATTGGTAGCTGCGGCGGCGGCGTTTTTCAACCGTCTAATCTTAGACAAATTTAATATTCCGGCGCGAATGTAACGACCTTTTAATGCTTTCTGGTTTTCAAACACACAAGAAAAGAATTTAAAAAATATTTTTTCTTTCGTAACATTAGATTTTGTTTAGTCTGATCTTATGATGGTCTCATTTGGGTCTAGAATTTTTTTCACAATTTTGTGTTCCGCAGATCGATGATTTTGTTCTCAAAATAGATTAAGAAGATAAAACTAAGCTTATGATACTTGAAGCCTCGAGATATAACATTGTATTTTTTATCGTGTATCAGTGTTAATATTGATTATGAACAAGGTTATTGGTTTTAGGTCACTTTTGAACTCGGGCCTATAGCTCATAGAGAGCAGCAAAAATCTGAATTATCTTACACACAATTCAAAACTCACCTTTCAATGCAAGTAGACGTAATACGAATTGTTTCTTACCATTTAGTATCTTTATTTTTTTCCTACGGCCAATGCAGTGGTCGGTCGGCCCAAAGAGAGCATTCAAAACAAAATAGCCATTCTTAGACCAAAAGGCAGGACTTTGTTTTGTCGAAACGCCAAATGCAAATTGTGTATTAGAAAATATACTCTGAGAACATAACATATTTGTAGTAGTACAAATCTATGATAAGTATGACAAAGGTCGACAAAAAATAAGCACACCGAATGAACTTACCTAAATTCTAATGTACTAGGCAATACAAAGTTGTTCATGGAAAACAATAATGGCAGTGCCGGGCATTTATAAATATTGCTGTGAGAGCGCGCCGAAAAAGCGTAAATACTCTTTGAACATGACAAATCATTGTTTTGCCGGACGATCGCGATGGTTCAAAAGACGTTTATAAGATCGTCACAGGTGACGAATCATCGATCTATGCGTATAAGCCCGAAACGAAACAGCAATCGACCATGTGGGTCTTCAAAGACGAGCCAAATCCAACGAAAGTTGTTCGTGGAAGAAGCACTCCGAAGCAAATGGTCGCCTGTTTCTTCGGCAAAACTGGTCATGTGGCAATTGTTCCGTTTGAGCAACGTAGGACGGTCAATTCTGAGTGGTACACCACAAGTGGTTTGCCTGAAGGCTTCGGAAAAATTCGAAAAACAAACAAGAGAAGACGAATCATTGTGCACCATTACAGTACGAGCTCTCACACATCGGCTTAAATCAGCGCCTTTTTGACTGGCCAAAACGTGGAATTTATGGGTCATCCGCCGTACAGCCTGACTTGGCACTGAATGACTCCTTTTAATTCCCGCACATCAAGAAAAAAATGCGTGGTCAACGATTTCGTCGCCAGAAGATGCTGTTGAGGCACTCAATCGGATTGGAAAAAGTGCTTCGACCATTGGCTTGAGCGCAAGCAAAAGTGTATAAATCATGCTGGAGAATTTTTTGTAAAACAATAAAACCATTTTTGATGATAAATATTCACATTTTCGTTATTAGGCCAGAAATATATATAACAGCCCTCGTATCCGTTAAAGTCTTCTATCAGACTACCACATAAAATCTTTTGTATAAGTCCCATAGAAGGGCTAAAAGAAATGATTGGTTGAAGGACAATAACTGAACCACACATTTTCAATTGTAGTTTTCGTGTAATACAAAGGGGAATTACAATCGGTCGTATGGGTCTTTAAGTGGAGGTGCATTTTTGCATTTCCGAACCTAACCAAAGCCAGTATCCGCTTTAATTACACTAGTAATTGGCACAAAGAAAAATATAAGAAAATATTTTTTAGGAGTAATTTTTGTATTTGCCAGTAGCAGTAGTCGGCATATGAAGAGCAGTCAAACTACAAATTGGTCTTACACAAAGTCGTAATATATTTTTCAGTTTTCACTTGAAATTATATAAATTGAGTATTAAATATATACTAATATTGTTTGGGGTTCACAGTAGTCCTAGACCTCTGAAACGCGGTTGTCACAAAGGGATCACCAGAAAGTGTGTGGAAATTTCTGAAAAATTAAATAAGTGGCAGTTTGTAACACTTTATCTCTTTTCAGTTACCATTATTTTATATACAGTTTTTTGAACTCATGGCAAAGCTTTAGAACAAGCTCTATTTGAATTGGACAAAACTGATCTGTTTGTACGTGTAACGACGATTTTTATGCCGTATACATTTTTTTAACATTAAGGAACAAGCAGGCTAATTCCATCCTGTAAACGATACTAGTTCAGGCAATCACTTATCAGAACCTACTGCTTGACGCCGGCGTCAAAGGGCAAAGGCATTTTATAGAGAAGCGTTTATGTGGCTTGGAGATAAATCTCTTACTCGCTAGTATTAACGAAGTGCAAATACCGCCTTTGAATACTCTTAGATGTTTATATCTGGAAAATTATTTTTAAGTGATGTCCTGTTAAAGGCGTTTTGAGCTCCAAACACCAGTTAAAGGTGGAGTAGGTCAAGGCCGGTTCGCAAAATTAAGAAGTTCAATGTGTATTCCAATTTAGAAAGAATTTAAAATTAACGGCTTTTAACACATATCAACAGCAGGCTCGTATTGGTTTAAAAACATTAAATTTTTAAAATATTTTTCTTTGCAATGGAAGTCTATTTTCTTCAGCACTTGAAGTCTTTTGACAGAGTTAATGTTCTAGAATACACATTAAGATTATCATGCCATTTCTCTAATAAATGGCTAGAAAAATCGATTGAAGATTTCTATAGTGCTTAGGGATGACGACCGAAGTCGTTTTCCTCCAAAAATACCCGTGTAAGTGTGATATGTCAAGAAATAATCGGACTGCATCCACAAAATAACAATAAAGCAATATGCTAGTTTTGGTTATATTTTATGGAACAATTTCAGTGTCAGTCACTGTTAAAGTCTGGCAGTTTGAGAGCTTTTTTTAAAAACTCGTTTTTATACATTGGCATTTTTTTTAAATCGAACCACACTGGATTTTAGCTTATTAAATTCCTCTAATTTGTGTATTTAAAATATCAATAAGCCTTTGAATGCAACTATACGCCCGATACGGCTCAGACCACAAAATAACTATTTTATGATTTATTTAATAAAAAGCTCACATTTAAAAATACGTAATTGCAGAAAGTTCTATTAAATTATGAACAAAAAGAAATAATCCATTATTGAATGATTCCCTGCATGTTGGCCGCAAAATTGCGAATAAAAAATGCCATGTTCAAGCTTCAATGAGTTTGATTTTTATGGATTTGTTTAAAAAAAATGTAAAACGCTAAAAAAAGTCGATTTTATTAGTTATACATAAAACTATGTAAATATATACAGACATACACATGTATACATGGACACATGTAGTTATACATACACATGTACAATCAATAAGGTGTTAAATATATGCTTTTTTATAAGCGTAATTTATGATGCTCTGCCAGAAACAAAAACGCGCTATGAAAATTTACACATTTGCATATTTAAAATTATGGCCTGGCTAAAACAATGGGCCGAGACCTGCACGGTCAGTATCACGGCTCTCTTGTGTGCACCCTCTATCATCGTTGGTAGTCGGAAAATATTCAAATTCAAGTCTATTTTTTTTTCAGAATCATTAAAAACATTATATAATCGTGTTGGTCTTTTCTCTATCTCTTCTCTCACCCCACGTCACAACCACCATTTCTTTTGTTACATTTTCGTATCAAGCCTAAAGAAAGTTTAGAAGACCAAAAAACCTAAAAGAGTTTAAAACAAAATCTTAATGCGTTTTTAATTATGGCTTATAATTTCTTTTATGTCCTTTTTTTGTTGTTGGTTGCTGGCCCGTCGTCTGTCTACCTGTTGTAGGCCGCCGCTTGAGTTTACCTTATCTGACGGCATATCCCCCCTCTGCTGGCATCGGACCAAGTGTGGTGTTCAATCAGACTTTAATGGCTTTATGTCTCGAAGGGTTAAGAGCATAATGGTCATTATTGTGTAATTATAAACATGCCATACAAACAAATTTAAGTTTTGGTCTTTTCTGGCATGTGGCCTAAAACTGCCAAACACTTGTTCCAATATTTACTGACCGTGGTATTTTTGAGTATTGTAAATAGCGAAACCGAAAGTCTTCGATTACAACATGTTGGAATATCAATTATAGAATTCCGCTATGGGGGGTTACTTTCAATTATTGATAAAATGGCAGGAAATTAATGACCTCGAGGAATTTTTTGTAAACAAAAGCTTCAAAAAATGCCATAAAACACCTCCGTGTTCCCATCATTGTTATCACATTCTAGAAATCCCCTAAATTTGTCAGAAAATGTCAAAGACATTAAGATTATTTCATCGAGATTCTTATCCCTCTTTTCAGTATTTTGGCATTGGTTGACAATGTCTCGTATAAAGTGCATTAGCCAACCGTTTCGTTCAATACAGGTTTGTGCCGCAACAAAATGTTACATTCATCGTTTCATTCTATCAGTTTTCAGTAGTAATTGTTCCGCAATTGTGCTTTGCAGTTCCGCATTTGTGTACACTCTTGTTGCACATAAAGTGGAAACCCATCAAAGACTCTAAGCTCCCAGTTTAGAGGAATATTTCAACGCTTCAGGTAAGTAGGCCGACTTGCCAAAATGCGAAAACTGTTTATTTTTATCACCAAATTTGCCACCAACTAGCTTTTTCTTTGCTATTCCCGAATTTTTGTAATGAAATAAAGCCTGGTATAAGCGCCTTTAGTTATGTCCACTTTGGTCCAAAAGGCCAGGCTAAACATTGAAAGATCTTTCTGCGTGGATTTTTGTGATATATCGACCACAGTCCAAAAACAAGTTCTCTGCAGCCGAATGTAGAGACTGTTTTCTTTTAGACTTTTTCCAAACCCTGCTTTGAGGATTTCTTTAAAGTGGCCAACATCAGCATGCACAATAATTATCGTCAAATTGTTTCTGTTGTGATGACCGATTATATCTGTGTGTGTTTTTTTTTGTTCCAGTGCTTTTTATAACCTCCACCAAATAATGAATACGTAATTTGTCATTCCGTTTGAAGCACCTAGAAATATTGATCGGCCCATCCAGCCGTGTGACTGTTAAAAGCTTCTTAGAGGTCAAACGAACAAAAAAGCTTCCTGCATTACATATACATATATATGATGATGGTCATATAGTCATAAAGTCTTTGGTCCCATTCCGCTAAATCCAGTGCAAAAGCACCACTTCGCCCACTTTTGGTATTTGCATAAAAATTTTAATATTATTCAATAGTTTTTGCTGAAAATTAGTTATAAGCACACCTAATATATAGCAGGCGAAAATTTGGAGTCTTAGAGAAGCCCCTTCCTGTACCTTCCTTACAAACAACACTGTCCGAGCGTAGATTGCAAACCATATCTTTAATTAATTCATGAATTTCTCTCGAATTTGGTTTACTGCAATAGACTTATTTTATCTTTGTATGTGCATAAGAAAAACTGGATGCCACGCCCCCTCTAGTTACTTCCACACAAACGACCCTTTACGAGATTTCAGAATATCGGTACTTTTAACACAATGGAGGACGAAATTTAAAGGGTATATGTAATTCGGATAAGCCGACTGAAACTGTTTTTTACTTGTTTTTGATTGAATGACAAAGTACCAAGCCTTCTTTGTTGTTGTAGCTGCTGTGTCGTTGTTTCTTTGTGCAAACCAATATTTACATTTGTGTATTAATTATTTCGACTTTAAATATTTGCAATATCTCTGAATTCCTGTTAAAAAAATATGTACACCCTTCTTACACAAGGCAGCAATTGAGCTTACATTCGTTTGCTTTGGAAACATAAAAAACCAACACGTCTGGCTTCTCTATCCTATTACAGTTTCTTATCCCTACAATGTAAGTCATTACCCAATTCATCAAACCAATAGGTTTTTGCTAATGACTGGCCATTATATACTCGTACTGTAAGTCAAACCACTCTTTATAACTTGTCCTAAAATTAAACTTATATTAGTGTGCCACCGATATTTAATAATTACGAAAATTGTTAATTTATTTCATTGACTTTCTCAATAAAAACCCGCTCACAAGCTAAAAAAAAAATAAATCGATCTGTTTCGGGCTTTCATGCCGATAAATTGGTTTCGCTTGAATAGAAGTGATTATTTTGTCGTTACCACAACAACTGTGCCATTTTCGTTGAAAAACGCTTAGAAAGAAAAACTACACCAACAACAACAAATTGATAACAAATTGTTGATTGGATTTTTCGCTCTTTCGAAATGGTTTCTGCGCTGGGCCGAAAAAAAGCAAGAACAAAAACAAGCCACGAGCGAGCCAGTCAGCCTGCCAGCTAGCGAGCCAACCAATAGTCAAACAAATTCGCACTACATATCATCAGGTGATATATGAGCTGCATAGTTTCGTTCTTTCTGCGAAATTCGCATAACAATACCCGTTCAATCAAAAAGGAAAACTTTCAACGTTTTTCTATGTTATTTTTTTTAATTGCAACGAAGCAAAAAAAAACGCGAAACACAAACGCTTGAAAACAAAGCATTGAATGTCTGTGCATGCTGATGGTAATTTCAAGAGTTTTAAGGTACTCGAAACTTTACTTAACACACATGTTTTTCTTTTCTTCGTTTTCCTGGGTGGAGTAGGTTAAGGCAGAATAAAATACAGATCATGGAGTATGATTATTGGGGACTATGTCTGGAGTTGCTGGGTGCTGTTGCCTGCCGGCTTTTATTGCAGCTGCCACCTGAGTAGGGAGGTGGGCATATCTAAAACTGGCTGTAGCCCGCATATGAGTCAAATGCCCGTCTTTATATACACATGACGTTGTTGGAGTATTTACTTTTTTCCATTTTTATTTTTTGTCGGTTTTTTAAAATGTTTTTCACAAAACTCTATGGTTTTTAACTTTTAATAAACAATTGTGCAAATAACACCGAACGAATACAAAAAACATAGACAGCACACACACTTATGCCTAGGAGTATAGAACGAGTGAATGGAGCAGCCGAAAAAACTGAATGCAGCATTTGCTGCTAGTGTTGAGAATAGCAGGAATTTATTTTATAGCGAGTAATCGGTTTGCCATAGTTATTTACAAGTAATATACCGTCATAAATTGTTTAAAAAAAATCTAGATTAGTGAAATTAACATAGGTTTTCTTCTTCGTTTGTCGAGAACCTAGTTCAGCTCTTCGAAGAGCTGTGGTATACAATTTCAATGCTACAAGTTGGGCTGTCCGAATTAAGTCACTAAATTAATTCTCTTAAGATTCTATTAAGCGAAAACTTCTTTACAATCAGTAAGCTGTGCGCTATTACATTTGTGGACTCACTGACCGGGACGTACTGTTTAATGACGGTTTAGAACGGCTAATGCATTTTACGCGGCTTACAGATTTATCTCTTCCGCGGTAAGTCGCCGGCATTTTAAGGTGTAACCAGTCGTTGAAATTTTTAGCAGTTCTTACCGGGAGTTGAACCAGGGCTTACCAGCATGATAGTCGTGCCCTTTTCAATGGCGGCCCTCCAAGTTATTTACAGAATATCAAATTTTTCGTATGGAGTGGCTAAATTGGGCATTAAATTGTGGAACTTATATTAAAGTCTTTACCCCGAATTGTCATATGCCAAAGCATTTACAAAAATTACTATCAACGAAAACCTTCTGCGTCTAAGAATGCCAAAAATTGTATTTCCTTAATGAACAATTTTTCATCTGAAAAAAAACCTGCATCTAAGAGTGCCACATCGAAATACTAGCAAGAACAAACCCCCTTTTTAAACTCTTCTCTATTTTTACTTGGGTTGTTTGTTAGCAATGAATACTCCCCATTCAAAAAGTTATTAAGACTCAACATCACTACATTAAACCGAATTTGTCGACTGATATGGTGTGGTGGGTGGGTTACTCATGCCCACGAATGTCGTTTTTTTCTGTTGTTTTCCCATTTCAAATATCGTTTCATATTCACTCATTTACTAGCTGGCGTTTGACTGAATGGCCAACTAACCGACTGAATTTATTAGAAGCCAAAGGGGCACGTGTTACAGTACAAACGGTTTTCAAATGTTTCTAGCTCCCCGCTTGCTGGGGAGCACAAAACCAGACCTCCATCGGATACTTGGAGAAATATGAAACAACGGCAAGACTGTAATGCATGGAAAATAAAAAAGTTATCATAAATTAAGTTATAGAAAAAAATACTACAACAGCAGAGAGCATATAGAACATGATCAATGAAACACCACAGAAATTATAATAAAATTATTGTTCAAAGCTTATTCATTAAACCAATACCAACGCATAGAAAATACCTCTACACTCGCACGAACTCGAATAAATGAGAATCGGTGTGCTTAGGGTGACGTGGTAAGGGTGCTGTGAGGTGGGTATTGGTATTTACTGCCAATGTTAGTAGAAGTTGGCTTTCTGCCGGCTATTGGCATGCCGTCGTTCATACTCTTGTATGAGTGCTTGTGCATGTGTAAGTGAGTCTAAGTTTATAAAAATGCATAACAACAATTTGGGTCAAATGAAATCAAGTAGAAAAGTGTTTAAGTGTAATGAACACCTAAACAACAACAATAACAATGAAAAGCACATAAATTAAGTTATTTAAACGAAAACTCTTTACCTCGACAGCAATACCAGGCTTTCATATGTACATATGTATATATGTATGTATATATTCAGATACAAGTAGTTGTAGAAAAAAGTGTTCACTCGCCCACTTTCATGCCCATGTGCAGGTATACACTCGTTTATTCACTCGAATGCAAATTGTTTGGTTCAATCAATGCTTTGCGCCCCCCTTTTCAGCCGGCCAAAACCGAGTACCAGAGCGCTTGCCAAGAAGAATCTAAAGTCAAAAGTATCTGCATGCAAATACGGTAGCTTTGGAGTACCTCCTACAACAAGACAAGTACAACCAAACGTTTATACACCCACAAACACATACATACGCAGACATTTGCCTGTACATCGGCTGTACATGCCGATACTTTAGACGATTCAAATCAAATGTAATGAAATTCCAGACACGCATTTCTGCAAACAATCGAACATAAACGTGCAAATATTTATTGGTTAAAGAACTTATTTGTATAAGACTTCATTTGGACGTTTTTTTCTGGTTTGTCTTCGTTGTCGACTTTGCCTTCTGATTGTTGGCTTCTTTCACTTTGTTTATGTGCGAAGATGGGAGGGGGCAACCTCAACATAAATGATAATAATTTGTTTTCTTTTATGGGCATGAATGTGTCAACAGTAGAACAATTTAGAGGTAGAATTAATTGTCGGGTTAAACAAACAGATTCTTGTTGTGTATTTTTTAACAAGTAAAAACGTCGTTAGGTTCGGTCCGTTTTTGGGTCCATTCCTTTTATTAGCCAAAACTTCAAATTACTTCTTAATTGGATTCGCAGCAAAATTTGATTTAATTTCAATATTTCAATATTTTCTGTCCACCAAACATTATGATTTTTTAAGCAAATACTCCAAATACTGTACTTTTATTGAAGTACCTTTAGTCCCTTAAAAGAAAACTTTGTTCTCCCATGGCCGATTTCATTTATTTACAATACCAAACAGCTTCTGACCATAAACCACCATCGTTCTCAGGATCCTTGATTGATTCGTTTGACCGCTATCGTGCTTTCAACAGACACACGGATGGGCGGACACGTCTTAATCGTCTTAGAATGAACGATCATTAATAATTATAAATAATCTATATATAAATAATTTAAATATAAATACTTTACAAGGTCTCCGATTAATATTTCGTGGTGTTGCAAACGGAATGCCATATTTAATATACATCCTCTCTTCGCTGAAGGGTGTAAAAAATAAGCCCATAATTTATGCCAATACCACTACTCGTGGTAATACCCACTACAATGATAATTAAGACATTTAATAAAGAAGGGATTTCAACAAAATATAGCGCCATTTTTGAAAGTTTAAGTGTTTCTATTTCCACAACCAGGATGTAGAGCTTAAATTAAAAGAAAATAAACAAAAAATATCTTTTGCTCAATAGAAATTCTTTAATTGCCTATTTCCAGTACTAAGTGCGATGAAAGGAAAATATTAATGTCATTTGTTCTATTGCGGAATGTTTCAAAAAAAGCCAGTGTTTTTTTGTATTAAAACTCGTCAATTTTATAAACATATTTTAATTCATCATTGATGTGCACTTTAATCAGAAACAATAGCCAAGTTCATTGGGGATTACTGACTTAGCTACCTAGGTTTTTAACAATATGGTTATCTGGTAACTTTAAACATAATTGGTAATAATATGGCAGCATTGTTTTTCTTTGAATTGAACGACAAGAGGTTTTATCGGTGAATTTGTCAAAAGCAAACATAAAAGCTTTACAGTTTTATTTAATAGCCACAGAAATATATGAGTATTAACTCATTTAATGGCTACAATTTTCTATTGCGCAAATATGTAAAATGTCTACGAGTATATGAAACAAAAAACATACATAGGTAGGTCATGTTAGACGTTTTTAGAATAAATAAGTCTGGTAACTCCTGCTTGTTTCTTTAGCGCCTTCACGCCAACTCGCTTGCTAAGCGAGTAGCTTTCCTACAAATGCTAGTTTAGTAAGAACACAGCTAATAAGTCTGAATGTTTCTATCAAGATTATGTTGACATTTCTATAAACGAGCTCAGTATTACTATGGCAACAATTTTTACCGTCAGTTCGCAGCATATTTTTTCTGTTTGTCCGGAAAAGAGAACAAGACTATAGGACAAAAACAAAAATGTTCCTTTTTCAATTTTGTTTCTTGCTACCGGTGTCGAAACAAATTATATAATTATATGTGTGTTTTACCATTTATATAATCTGCACTATGCGGTAGAATCAAAAAAAAAATCTCAAATATACTGAGGAATAAAATATAAACACTTCTAAGGAAATCAACATGAAACCGAATACAGAAAATTCAACTAATTGGAACTATAATATTAAGCGATTTTACAAAACTCGAAACATTTCAATTAAGTCATTAATGTCTTTTTCGCGTTTCGGATTTGTTTAAACAAAATAAAATGTTTATAATGAAGTGTTGTGTGATTTATGTCTAAGCAGCTCCTTTACAAGTGTTTCGACACTTTGTGGCGCACAGCTGCCGACTAATCCAATTGGGGAAACAACCACTTTATAGCTGACATGAGTCCGCGCAAGAAAAGGGCTACCAGGGAACAGCAGAAATGATATATTTGTGAACATGTACACAAATTCAGATGTAAGTATGTCTACGACCACTGGCATATGAATGAATGACAACTACAAATTGATCGATGGACCTTTAAAGCCACCCCTACCGTCTGTCCTTCAAAGGTTGGTGGAACGTAGGGTCGGATGTGGCAAAACAATGTGGCAAGAAATGCCAAAAAAAAACATTTTCGTTTCTCTTTTGTGTTTTTCTCGGCAATTTTCCATGTTAAAAAAACAGCAGCAGCAAAAAAACAACAAACAATAACGCACTATGACGAGAAACTGTTTCATTATGGAGCGTACCCGGCCAAAGAATATTTCCATACAGTTTCCACGGACAATGTATGTGTGGTGTGGCATGGTGTCCTCAGTTTGTCTGTATCGGAGTTGTTGTTGTTGTTGCGTGTTTTATATTATGGCATTTTTACGTTAATATAAACATTTTACGAGTCGGAACAATGTTGGAGGGAAGACAGAAGAAACAACACACGCCACAAACAGCAACAGAATGAGAGCAACGAAAACGGCGGCAACAAAATAAAGACGAGAATGAAGAGCAGTATAAAATTTATGCGTTACATTTTTTTCAAGTTATTACTTTAGTGGCTTTATTTCCGTTTCCACCAAAGGCACGCACTCTCACTCACACACACACACACACTTACAGAGTCATACGCACGCACGCACGCAGTCTCACATACATATTCACAAATGAATGAATGAAAAGAATGTCTGTAACCAAAAACGAAGAATGTAACACCGCAGCGAATCCTTTTAAGGCTATCACAAGTGTATGAGCGCAGCAAACGTGGGGAGTGTGAGGGGTGCAAAATTAAACGAAGAGTGCGTGTGTATTTATTAGCACGAAATCTTATTATACATTTAAAAAAAAAAAAAGAAAATCCCTTCCCACCCAAGAACCAAAAGGAAAACATAGGGAAAACCAGCCTGCAGTGAAAAAAATGCGAAAATTGTGTGTTAAATGTGGGTAATTTCTGTTGTTCTAACTTCATTTTCGGTTAACAAACATTGATTGCGTAAATATGGCTGGCGCTTGGCGGTGCCTACTTTACGGCTCGTTCTAATAAGCCCAAAATTATGATATTCATTTTTGCAAAAATAACTCATTGTTCACAGTTTTGGGATACATTATCATCGCCATTGCCGCCGTCATCGGCAGCGGCATCATCATCGCCACGAACAGTCGTAGCAGCAGCACCAGAGTGATCCTTTGTGCTCCTATTCTTTATGAATTATGCAAAAATCAAAGACGTGCGTAAAGATGTGTGAGTGTGTGTGTGTATGAATATGTTTATATTCTGTTTCTGTTATAATTTATTTTGCATATTTTAAAAATGATTTTATTGTAACACTGTGCTTCACTTTCTTCATCGTCGTAGTCATTCTTCTTCTTTGGGAGCAGCATCATCTAGGATGACTCTGTGAAGGCCCTGACAACCGACAATGTCTGCTGCCGTGTGTATGCGAGTGCTGGTGAGTGGATCTTTGTGTACAAGGATTTAATGGATTCCCGAGAAATATCATGTTAATAGGTTGTTACATATAATTTATTATTTATGATGATGTTCCCAAAACCGAATGCTCACTGCCTTGCCTGCTTTCTTTCCACTTCCAACTTTCATTGTTAATGATGGTCCCAATTTTAAATATGTGAATTTTACAATTTGTTTCCCTTCGACAGAACAAACAAACCAGAATACAAAAAAAGTATACAAGCCAAAAACGAAGATAGACTTTACAAAATTGGTTTGGTACATTTGTATTGAATCAGAAAAAATCCAAAAGAAAGGAAAAATCGCAAAAAGTGCCCAGGACTAAATATGTACGTATGTCTTAGCATACGTCTGTGCTCATAAGATCAAAGACATTTTTAGGTCAAATATTTCAAGATGGAACGTTTTTCTGAAATTATATAATACTCTACATTTTTATTTTGTCATGCAAGAGAACATTTTAAAGAAATTGGGTGTCGAAATACTTCTAGTGTATCATTTCAAAGCTAAAACTTCTAACAGACGTTCTAAAGGGTCATTCTGTTTTAGAGCGAACGTGAATTAAATTTAGAAGTTTAGTTTTAGTACCGGTAATTTAAGTCTGTAATTAAACTAAAACATTTCGATAGAAAGTGTAAGCTATTTAAATCAGGATTTTAACATTAGAACCTGGATTCTTAAAATTTCATAGCGCTCAACTTATGATTTGAAAAAATTCACCCGTTCGTTCTTTAATTTAATGTTGAGGGAAATAAGTAGGTACAAAAACTCAAAATCTGCGTATGTGCACGCTTACGCAATAGCTAGTGTTAAGGTCACCAGATGTGGCTTAATGCTTTGAAAGCTAATTTATTTGTTATTACACAGTGCAACACGAAAATATATAACCATATATCATACTATTGATGAGTATATGGCTGTGGTACAACAAGTTTATGATCCTCACAACAATAGTATGATTCACATACAACCATACTATGATCCTTACATCCATACTATGATCCTCGCAACAATAGTACGATTCACACATAACAAAACTATACTATGATCTCCATAATCATAGTATGATCCTCACAACCATAGTATGATCCTCACAGCCATAGTATGATCACGCACAATTATACTATAATCCCCAATCCCCAAAAATACATTTACTAATTCAAAATATCAGGAGTTATTAATTTATCCGTAAGAAAAAAATCAGTTTAAAAAACGTAAGCGTTTTTATTAAAAATATGTCATATAAACAAAGCCAAAGCAGTTTCTTTGAAAAATTTTAATTTTCATATAAAAGTACTATTTTTGCATAAGATTCGCAACAATAACATTGTTCTTAAAAGCATATTTAAATGAAGAAAAATTACAATCATACAATACGATTGCCTATATCATAATATTGTTAACATAAAACCAAAAAAAAACAATACGTTTGTAGCACCAACCATATTTATATTGTTGCTACAACCATTAATACTGTTAAATTTCAACAATATTAATATTGCGGCAGTCATACTATTGCGAAAATTAAATTCAAAACACAATGCTATGATTGCGACGAACATACTTTTATGTTGGAGAACGTGTTATTATTGCCGTGACCATATAGTAACCATATTTTTTCTCTGGGTGTGAATGGAGTGTGAATGGGGACTTACAGTTAAGCAAAGTTATTTCAAAGAAGCTGGCAATGATAGTACTGATGTAGGTACTAACAGTTTGCTGGCCATTTTTACTTGCTTTCAGTTTAACTTTTTAAAAATCTCTTAAAAGTGTCAACTTTTATAGTTTTAGAATTTATACCGGCGTTATTGCCGGCTTACAGCCACTTAGGGTATTTGTCAACTCATTAAAGTTTCTTGGATTTATAGCCCCAGCATTTTATTTTCAATATCGAAGTCATTGAAACTATTGCTTTGGCTTCATCACCATCAGCGTAAAAAAGACAAAATTGAAGAGAAAACAAAAATCGAAAAAACAAACTTTCTTTCCAAGACTATTGCCGCTTGGCATCCATCGTGGCTGGGCAAACAAATAAAAGCGGTCGAGAAAGACAAGCACACTGAGCGGTGGCAGCATTAAACAAATATTGAAATTGCAACTCACGTACGCATAAGAATGAAAGAAGTTCCCTATAAAACCAATACAAATACAGACAAACGTACGTACACATTAAATATGGATGCGAGTGCTAAACTAAGTGAGTGCCACTACTGCTAATACAGCACCAACAACAAGAACAGTAGCTGTGGCAGAGTGTCTTGTAGTTGTTGTAACACGCAAAAAGGTTTGTCATAACAAATTTGTAACAAATCCCAATACTCACCGATCAAAAAGTATTTCCAAGTTGCCAACATCCTGTTGTTTGCGACGATAACAGTCCTCAATGTGTTGAACGACAACAACATCGCCCGGAGAGAGAGAGAGTAAGCGAGTGAGTAAGTTCGTGTTGCAGAGACAGCCAAGAGAGTGAGCGACACACAAAAGGTATCACTACGGAGTAATTTGTTGTTGTAAAGTTGTTTAAATCACAATTTGATGTTGCAGTTGATGATGATGAGGATATTCCACACAGCGCGTAAATGTTGAGAGGGAGCGTGAGTGTTGTCCGCCTGTCCGTAGCAGTTTAAAGTTCGTAGGTGGGTAGTAGAGGACGCCGACAAAGATGACAGGTCAACTTGTGGATACAGAAGCGTGTTTTCTTTTTGTTTTTATTTGATTTTTATATCCTTTGCTTAGACCAATGGATAAGGTAAGAGTTTGTTTAGTTTCACTATATTTGAAGCTTTACTTATTGCACTATTTACTTCGAATTATGTATGATTTGTTTCATTGATGCTGGGTTATGCACATTCGATTAGAGAGACGATGAAATAAAGAAGTGAGGGGAAGTTGATTTAGTTAATGCTAAGTTTTCGGAGACATCTTGCTCGATGTCATTGGTGACTTTTTGCGATTTCAATTTTAGATGCACTTTTTGGAGGGGGGGTTTTATTTAGGTCATGTTTGTTTCCTTAAAGATCGTTTCTGTGTTTTTTTTTGTTTTTGGTTAGTTCACTTTATCAATTTCTTGGACTTTTCGAAGATGTTGTGGCAAGAAGAGGGAAAACAAAATGGCTGCTTGTGTTCAAGACCTACCCCCTTCTTCACGCGTTGGATTGCCCCGTTGACGTTGTTTCACTTGGTTTAAACTGGTCTTAAACTTGTAGACTTGTTGGCTGTATGTGTGTGTGTTTTTTGTTTGTTTCGTCTCTGTTCTGCACTTTTTTCTCTTCTCTTGGTTCTCTTTTCTTGTTAATTTTCTTATTGTTATGTTTCTTGGCACACACGCACACACAAAAAAACTGGCTTAGAATCGTTGTAAGAACCTCTGTAATCTAAAAAGGGAAATAGTAAAAAAACATATAAAATTACATACAAACATACACACATAGGCCAGAACAAGAAAGAAGAATCATATTGTTGTTATCTTTCTTTCATTTGTTGGCTTATACTTAGGAAACACTCGTACAAAAAAACCAAGAATATGAAGTAGTTGGAAACTCAGGTAAAACAAAAACGTCATACGAGTACACTCTCTGTCAATTTAGTCTTATAAGCAAACACGATGAACAGCAAAGCCAGCAGCCTGGGCAGCGGTAAGCAATTTAGGGCTTGTTTACCAAACACCAACTCCAGATATTACCAACCAAGCAGCCAACATCGCAGCGGCGGCAGCAGCAGCATGGCCGTCGTCCATGTTTCATGTTGGCTGCGGGATTTTGTCAGGGTTTAATATAGATGTGCATGTGTTTGTCCAGAGTTGTGTGTTTGCGCTTGAAAGGCTTCAACAGTTCAACATAATAACACTAGCAGCAGCAACAACGACAATAGCAACCACGGAGACGACGACAATAGCATATGAAGAATATACCAGGCTTCCAAGAAGCAGTTTCACTATGCTGGGCTGTTGTATTTTTTTTGGTTTTATCTTTCGTATATCTTTTTTTTTGTTTGTTCGGGAAAATAAATGTACACTGTGGGAAATTTGTCACCACTTCTAGGAACAACGAATGAATGAATTATTACCAAATCAGTGCGGTTTGCTACGACTGTAGACTGCTTTAAATAGAGCTCCCATAATTCAACTAAAGCATGGTTATTGAAACTATTGTAACTCTTTTCGATTAACTTCTCATGACCGGGGCTCTCACATGTGAAACAATATAGCACCTTGTATGATTAAAATACATTTATAGATCTACAGATAGACAGATCGATCTACATTTATCCTTTGTGTCTAATTCAGTGATCCGTACCCTGGCACTCAGTGGCCCAACATGATCGGCTACTCAACACTAACCTTACAAATAAGAGGTTGTAAGAAAGATTCAAGAAAAATTGCACTCAGATCATGCCGTATGTTTCTACAAATCCAGTACACCGAATGTTTTGAAACTTTTTGCACAGCATTGGTGATATTTAAACTATTATCTTAAGCTTCGGCAGTAATTTTGTTCAGTGCATACCATAAATAACGTCACATTTCTGTCATTTTCTCTTTGTGTCGAACACTGGTCTATATGGTCACGAGAGCTAGTAAATCTTTGACAATATAGACATAATCGTAGTATGTGGGATTCATATTAAATGAATGCAGGCTGAACGGAGTCTATAATCGGAAAACACAGATGATATGGATCTTTAGTGATCGTTGGTAACGAGCCTTCGGAGATTTAAGGGATGACCGTTGTTTAGGGCAGTTAGTAAAAGGTAAACTTTTGGCGTGAATTTCGGTTGTAAATCAACCGAGTGCTATGGCCCATAAACTGAAAGATGGGCAGTGGTAGTAGCATTTTAAATCGTCACAAAGCTGTGAATCATCAGGGCTAAAGCTATTACGGCGTAGAATCGCGTTAATATGCAACATCGTTGTCCTTGCACGAAAAAGTTGTCATCTGTTGGGGACAAAAAAGTTTTCTTTTGAAGGACACCAAAACGTCAATCCTCATAATTAAAGTAGAGTATTACTATTATTTGTGATCTCAGCAAGAGTTCCAGTTTAAGAAGCGTTTTATTCGAAGGTCAATAATGAAAGCAAGAAAACTGCCCACAGGTGTGTCCTCCCTTTACAAAATATTTTCTGGATAAACAAAACAAACACACAGAAAAGGCAATGTGGCTAAAGCTGATTCCCGGTAATGCATTCGCTCTAATAAAATAGGGCATATAATTGTGGGAAACAAGCACTGGAATTTTTGGAACTAAATGGTATTACTGTAGTTTTGGTTTAGCTGTTACTAGCTTAGGTGTGAATTTAATATAACATCAAAAGATTTACAATTTTGCTCGAGTTTGTGTGTAAATAACTTCATAAAGTGTCACTCATCAACGAGCAAATTAAAGATTATATCCAATGATTTTTTCTCAAATGTTCTTGTAAATGTCTCACGAACGTTATTTTATTTTTTCCCTTACATTATATTTTTTTCTCCGTATACAGTCACGAGCACGCTGAAGCTTTTTTTAAAAGATCTTCTGATTCAAAATATTTAAGTCACTGTTTCCTAAGAGACCCAGCACACCACGCTTTCATATGCCTAGTCGCAGCATTCTACTATTTTATCTACTACGTTTTTGCCTCTCATATTTAAGATAAAATTTGATTCCAATGAATTAATACTGGAGAATAATGGAATATTGAGACGTATGTGAAACATAGATGTATACATTGAGAAATGTATTTTGTTTTTATTTTACGGAATTACTTTTTTGTTAAACTGCAAAATACAATTTTTGAAAGAAATATGGGTGGTTCTGTATAAAAAAATGGGAAGGCGATACACTACAAAAGGTGTAAGAAAATCGTACTTTTGCAGGGAAATAAAAATGCCTAGAATTTGGCAAGTTTTGCTTTAGGCCGTTTCACATGGTACGATTCATCGAAAGGATGTGCAGTGGGACTTTTGACATATCTATAATTTTCTAACGACATGGTCTTAAGCACCAATAGTCTAGTTTATCTATTTTTAACATTGCAGTGTTTTGCAGCAAATTAAGAATAGATTTAAAAAAAAAAAAGATTAAAAAACAATTTGGATACCTGGTTAGCTAATATTAAAAACTCGAACAAACAATTCCCATATTTAGTAGGATAATCTTTAATATTTTGCTGTGTTTTTACAATATCCTGAATTACCCACCCCTTACTTTGGCCTTAAATCATAAGGGAAATTGTGCAAACTGCAGAGAGTTTATTTACCTGGGGAGTTAGGGTAGAAATCTGAAAAGTGACACCATTGTTCACTCTGCGTCAATATTTCAAAACGCAAACAAAGGGACGTTATGACGATTATGTTGCCAGTATTTTAACAATAGCTTTTAAATTTTTCAGCTAGGGTGGTTAACATGTATGTATAGGAACTAATGAGTGATAATGCACAATATGTAGACAGATAAAGTCATTAATTAAAAAGGGGATGACAAATATTGAAAATATTTTAACACAGAATTTCATTAAATTCTGACATATGAACTTATGTGAAATTAAAATACAAATTATGACATGTGCGAATAGGAACTCGGGTTTAATCCCTCCGCTTTAGGTCCACTCACACGGTAATAGTTCATGACCATCTTCAATATGATTTCTTAAATTCGCTGGCTATTAAAAACATCAATATCATAATTTTCCTTAGGTATAGAATCAAGAACTAATATTTGCGAAAAGGATATTTTAGTAAAAACGCTGTCGTTAAAAAAAGTTTAAGAACTTTTTTAACTCGGTTTTTCAAACAAATTTTCATTTACATAGAGCAAGTGTTGACACAGGCTATTAGTATTCTTAGTCGAAAATACTGCAAAAGTGAACAAATATAATGAGGATTATTGATTTTTTTTCGAAATACTTCATTTTAAGCTTACTAATTGCTCATTGGAGTTGTTGGAGAGATTGTGCCTGATATTTGATTGTATGTGTAAAGATTTAAGTTGTTTGTAATTTGTAAACGGTGCTTGACGTTTTGATACTGTTGAAATAATAATGAACAAAACTATTCAAATTTGATAAATCATATTTATAATTAATAGTTCTGGTTAATCAAAAATTGTGATTATTAGATTACTTAATTAATCACATTATTGATAAACCCAAATTTTGACTAATCGATTGCCATGTTGTTTTGTGTAATTTTATGTGACCAAAAACTACAAAATATTTATAAATAACAGCGCCAGTTCAGCAATTACTCTGGCATACCCTTATTTCCTTCAAGTATGAAATAAGTTCGGATCGGCTTTGAGCGCGCACTCAGCCATCACTCTAGGAGTTCAAAAATTCTAATCACAATTATGGTAGACTGATTTAAATCGCAGCTAATGCTCATTGAGCTGTACTTTGCATGTTACACAAAATGTAATCGAATCGGATTTATTGCAAAACAAAATCGAATCTAGTTTTTTTGCAGCTAAGATAGTATTGAACCATAAAAGCGATAAACTGTTAGACCACTGAAAACATTTACAAAATATGGGGATTGATTGGTTTTAATTCAGTTCAGACGGCGAAAATTGTTGAAACGAATTGCAGTTTCTGGGCTAATAAGCAAGCAAGATTTTGAAATTGAGTAGACGCCTAGAAAGGACCATAAAAATTCCCAATTTTAACCTGGATAACGAAATAATATCGTAGTGTTTTCACAGCTAAAACCGTTTTTGTTGAAGATTAGAAATTCTTTTCTGGTGGAAACATTTATTGTTTTTACAAAATATGAATTGAACAGTAAACCTGCTCAATTCGTAAATATTGTGTCCAATGGCTTTTACTTTAAAAGAATGATCCGAAATAAATTCATATTCCTTCGGGTCAGAGACAAGTCTAAGTACAACCATTGTTTCCATAACGAATACATAGACAGGATAAAGCAAAACTTATAGAATTCCTGCTCGTTTTGCCTATGTACACAAAAGCATTTGTTTGATTTAAATGGAAAAACACGCTTAAGAACTACTGAATTCAGGACGACCAACGGGCAGATGGTCCAGCAAGGATACAAACAAGGCACGCCACGCCGCCAGATGCCATGAAATTTTTTATCAAATTCACATTTTTGGCCATTTCAAACTGGCAAAACCAATTTACATTAATTTTTTATGTAGAAAAAACAAACACGGAAGCTTGCAGTTGTTTCAGTCTGATACTTCAGAACTTGACAAAATCGAATAATTATTTTTAGGCCATGTTTCAGTTCCTTCTGACAAGGATCATCTAATTTTTGAAGTATGTATGTCACATTTGCCACAGAACCGTCTTCAAAATTTATAACACTTACAACGAAGTAGAGAAGACAGATTTTGAATATTGCCCATAATCTATATCAAACAAAATGTGTCACGCTGAAGGGAGGGATTTAAGTTTTTGACGTTTGCTTGTTTTATCATCTCAAAGCGTTTTACAATTTCTGTCTATTGGAATTTAAATCTTCCTATTTGAATAGCCTTCTCATGGCCTCAAATTGTCACGCCATAGAAATTTGAGCGTTTCTTCGTCTATACGCGGGTTTTCCCCCAGGATGTTTTCTCTCGGTGTATTTGGATCTTAAAACGTTTGTCTTGTTTTTCTATCTCTGCGTCACTTTTTGGCCATAAACATAAACAAGAAAACGAAAGACAAAAACTTGTTTTTTTTTCCTTTTGTGATGTTGTTACTTCTCTGCTTCGACGGGCTGGCTTGGTAAGCCGATGCGGCGGCGGTCGCCGCTGCTGTGTGTTTTCATGATTTTTATATTCATTTTGTACATTCATTCGTTGTCGTTTCTCAAGAAACGATTAAACTCCAAAAAGAAACCAACAACAACCGAGAAAAGGCCAGAGACAGAAACGAAGCCAAAGCATAAGACATACAATTCTGCTTTACTACAGGCATACACACACACCTATACAACTAATGACGATGACAAGCCACAACACCAACAGCAAGGTGATGGTGGCGGTGTAGGTAAGACGACGTTCATATTAAAGGTAGTCATGCTGAAGACAAGAGGAGCCAAAAGAGCTACAGAGAGAGGGTATACACAGGCAGACGGTAAGTTCGACTTAAGGTGAGCACGACAAGGGTACACGTACATTGACACACACACACATAGTAGTGCATGTGTGTAAGTACGCGCGCGGTGATTATAGAGAACCAGTTTGACAGGTAAACAACGACGGCGACGCCGTCTTAGCATTCACGTTTATTGTTCCAGTGTCGTGTTTTAAGACGCCGTTGTTGCTGGGATAGTTGTTGAGGCCGGAGTCGAGAAGAGTTCACTCACTCATTTACTACTTGGATAACTGTTGGTCGGCGGTGTGTGCCTGTGAGTGGACGTGTTATCCAACTCTTCTCAGTGGCCGCTTGTGTTGTTATTGTTATTCTGTGGTCTTGACCGCATGTCTGTCCGTTTCGTCTGTCCAATTGTTGGTGTCTGTGTTTTACCAATAACCAAAGCCGTACTCATATCACTGGGTTTTCAGACAATTATCCAAATATTGTGCATAGTAAGGCTGAACATGTTGAAGGAGGATTCTGAGCTGTAGTGGATAGAATCATGTTTAGTTTCTCTAGGTGCTGGTGGTATTGCTTGCTTTAGTTACACTTTCACGTGTATTGGTGTTAAAACAATTTCGTATACATTTTCTTTTCTTGGCTTCCACAGTAAAAGTTGGAAGATTTTATTCTTCACACTATTCGCCAGCATATGATACTACTACACTTTTCAATTGAATTGTAATATGCTTCTATAATTTCAAGAGATTATTTATTCTCTTGTCTTTTGTCACAAAATATATTGGCGTTTATATTTATTTCATTCCTTCACTTTTATTTCGTTTTTTTTTTGTATTTACTTTATTCGTTTACCTTTTGTTGGTATTTCGTTTTGTGATTTATTGTTGTTTTTTTATTAACGGTTTTAAAACTCTTGTGTTATTCATTGCATTCACACTTCACTTTGGCGATTTCCATTTATGTACGTGCCGTGCCGCGTTCACTTTATTCGCCACAACAAAAATATTAAATATTTTTATTGTTTACTTCTCGTTTTGTTGTTTTTTTCTGTTGCTTATACACCGCAATTATTACAAAAGAAAAATAATCACATAAAAGTATAGCCCAAACCAGAAGTTGGGAGAAAATCGTACGCAAATACCGCCGTCATCCGTGACATCAGTCCGTTGCAACAGAGATCTTTCGCTTAACTAAAGGTACACAAACATTTTCATCATCTGTGCCGGAGAGCGTTGCGCTCATTTCTTCCCATCACCGCACGTCTGTTTTGTTTCAGTTTAACTGCTACGGGAGAGCGAGAGCGACTTTTGTGTTTTATAATTTTTTTTTGCTGTCAGACCTTATTCTCCAGCTGCCATTTGTTTGTTTTGTGTGTGAAAAGCAAACAGTTGATGTCTTCAAAGCGAAGTTTTATTTGTAACAATACAACTCTGTTTCTTGTCCGTTTTAGTAGCGCTCTTCTCACTACGCTCGGAGAGAGTGTACAGAGAGAGAAAGAGAGAAAAATAAAGTTGTAGCAAGAGCGGCAGCACTGTTTACAGAGTGTGTGGAGAGGACATTTTTGTGTCCAACAGAGTAGAGTGTTTCTCTTTGTAACATATACCTACCTACAGAATTCGCGCAGTTTTTAACATTTTGATTACGATTAAAGGCAGCCAATGTTGCTGCAACATGGCTCTGTTGAGATGAGTTCGTTAATAGAAGATTTAACATTACATATTGTGATGAGTATCTACGCGTGATGATGCTTAATATTCAGTTAAATTTAAATTTTGAAATTAGTCTCCACGGTCAGTTTTTGACGTGTGTTTATTTATTAATGTGAAAAAAGTTTAATCGACAAAAAAATGCAACGTGATGCGTTTAAAACGTCATTGCTTCTTTCGACATTTAGAAACAGGAAAAAATTCGTTGGCCAACTTAATTTCAGTAACTATGGGGTAATGCCAGGTTAACTTTAATGTTTGGGATTTAATCAGAATTTGACTCAAAGTTTTCTTCAATAACCGAAATATGCTTCTATCCTTTATATCTTATGGAACACTTTATTTCTTCAATATACAAATTTGTTAGTCAAAGTATAAGTTTCTTTGCGTTAAGATCCGGGCTACCGAAATGCGGTTGTTCTATCCGACATAGGTCAAACGTTTGAAGACTGTCTGGAGTTAGTCTCACAGACAGCAAATGTACTTATATACTTTTTAACTTTACGAAGAGACTAATGCTTCTACCCTGCTTTGAATCGTTGTCGGTTTTGTGATAGTCGTCTACACTGGCCTTCATTCCACAATAAGTAAGCAATGATTTGCAAATTTCATATAAAATGTGTTCGGAATATTTTTCATTTATTTCTCTACACTACACCACTCTCTAACACAGGATATTTTGACTTACGGCTAATGTTTTCGACACCTTAAAGAAATGGAGATAGACTCTATGAATTTATTTAGAATCACTATCTGATTCCACTGAGTGATGTCCGTCTCTTCTCTCATCTATCGTTGTAATAAAGGCTGTTATGCATCGATTTCGATGAAACTTGGTACTTTTTTATGTTTGGGTTAAGAAACCTATTGAAATTAGCTCAAAAGCCACATATTACATCCGATTTTTACCAAAGTTAGCACCAAGCATACCGCATCGAGGTCCTTCAGCTCTAAATGCCACAAATTTAACCCGATCAACCGACTAGTAATTAACTGAGATAAAAATTGACACATAGGTTCATATTTTTGGACAACCCCATACAAAGGTCCCACCCGATTTCACAAGCTCTAGGCTTGGTAGTCATATCCCAGCAAACCAAACGTTCCGAATTCGGTCAGAACTCAGTACGACAATCGGCAAAATGTTTTCGGATTAGATTTCTTACCGAGCTCGAAACGAAAAACATATGAGAGGTTTGACACAAATTCTGAAATACTTTTTTGGAAAAAGTCCTCAGACAAACCGAATAGAATTCGTTACGATTTCGGTTGAGTTCAGATAGTTTTCAGAATTGTCTGATATCAGACATTGTCGGCAAATTTGGTTTACTGGGATATTACATCCGATTCCTAACAAATTGCACATGGAGCGTTACGAGGGACCAACACCTTTGTCTTGTTACATTGGACCATGCCGGTCCAGGTTTTTAATTAGGCCCCATACAAGAGTTCTTCCCGATCGCGCTTAAATTGGCAGGGGCCAATTAAAGTCAATGCATGGCATGGACGGCAAATACTTAACATTAACGTTTTGAGTTCGACTTTGCTCAAGCTTCAGACAGAAACGCTCAATCTTCTGGATAGCAGAGTGGTGTAGGGTATCTAATAGTCGGCCAAGCCCGACTTTAATTTTTACTCGTTTCATTTGCTGGAGAGGTGTGTTAGTTAGTGTGCACGAGTATCACTCTTAATCCAAGAGTGATTGTCGAATAAACAATGCACCTACAAAGAGTGACTGTTTGGTTCGGTTTATAGGCTGGCGGCGACATCTGGCCGTATTTTTTCCAAAATGAGGCCAGTTATTTGCCGCCAAGATTATGTAATTTAAACCGTTGGACTTCTTCCATTGGGGTTATTTGAAAGGAAAGGTGTTAGTCGATAATCCAGCAACAATTCAAGAGCTAAAGGACGAGATAATTCGGCGCATTAACGGCATAGAACATCAATTATGCCTCAGCGTCATCGATCGGCCATTTGGTCTATATTTTGTTTAATGCATAATTGAACCGTACCAATAAAAAGAAATGACAATAATTTCCTGAATAATTTGAGTTTTATTCAAAATCAAGATCGGCCCTTAAAATTTAACCACCCTTTATAATTAAAGGCAAATACCATTTTTAATCGTGCTTTAAAACTGCTCTTGTTCACGACAGTATCGAGCTAAAGCAAAAATATTGTGGGATTCGCTTTCAAACATATCAATCTTCATTTATAGAGGGTCACATTTGCCCTTTTTGGCTCATTACAAGTCCGGGCACTGTAATGTACTTATGGGCATATTTCCCACAACATTACATAAAGAAACGATTGGGAAACATCTCTCCTACAGGTAATGTATAAAAATAGTCTAATTAATTAAAAATAACCACGAAATTCTACAAACATTCCAGGTTTACTTTTGTTTTAGGAAAATACTATGGTTTACATATTTCTATATACTTCATGTATAAATATACCGAAGTATGGAAATATTTAATACAGAGTTTATTTACAAAACTTTAAAAAAATATATAAAACTTTAAAAAATCTGAAAGTGATTTACAGAAACAATAGATAGACTGAGATATCGACATTTTCGTCAATTTTTTTGGTTTGTTACAGAGTATCCTAAGGCTGATACATAGTTTTGATTATCGTGTAGTAAATTTTGCGTATTTCGACGCCATCGATTGGTTAAGTGGATTGACTCTGACGAATCTAACTACTTATAAAATTTCGCGTCAATCGTTAAGGGAGACAAGATGATAGTTACAGTTTTGTCCTATTGTTATATTTTTAAAGCTTTACAAATTGCCAGTGTCGTCTTGCTGTAAGATTTGCATTGAAGTAAGATTTGCCATTTCACGATGCACTGTTTCACGTTTGCCGAAAGTTTGGAAATGTTAAAAAAATATTATTATTGAAGTCCGGTTAGTTACATATAAATACGCAACGAGAAATTCATCGTGAGGTCGGTTGTCGTAATGAGTTCAGTGCGCTATCAAAAGTGGTCAGATCGTGGAAAAGTTTTAATGCACCAATTCATCTAACTTAACAATGGTTGGAGAAAATTGAAAAGAAAACGGCAGTTTCGAAGAAGTTCAGCAATGTCGAATAGGCGTTGTTCAGATGCACAGGGCATTGTCAGAGAGTCATTCCACAGACCTTAGAATTGATGCTGGAAGTGATAACGGTGAGTTCGTTGTTATTTTCGCTGGCAACGTTCTAAGGAGATCGGGATTTCGGCCAAGAAATTAACTACTCGAACTAGGCCAATTATAGGCTCGTCGTCTATGACAACAATTCATAGACGATGAGCCAATTGCTTTTAGTACAACAAACACAATCCACCAGTAGTCGCCCGAGCGTCATTACATACACCATGATTGACTGTTTGGTTATTCTAGCGATACAATTAGGAGTTAGTTGTCTAAGCAGTTCAGTTGTTATTAGATCAAAGCCGTCATGTTTTGGTTCATTTCCTTCCGAACCGTCTTAGCTTATTGTATGATTTCTTCTATATTAGTAAATGTTTCATCGATATTCATACTTACAGAATTTTCATTTTCGGAAAAAATACTGTGTAGGTAGTAGAGAAAAGTCCTACTTTTTGTTCGTTGGTTGTGGCCCACGTTGAGTCTGTCGTTTTAACTGGAGAACAACGAGTGATTGCATGCTTTATATTTTTTTGCTATTTTCCTCAAAGAGTAATCGGTGGTTTTATCATTAGACTGCTTCCTTTTACAGGGTGGAGCGCAGAAATCTGCTTATTTGGGAATGAAATAAACAAATTTTTAACCTGAGAAAAATGTATTTTAATTGTAGTGAACAGTAAAGGGATTAATTACATGGTTTTAAATAGTGCTTTAAATAGTGCAAATGTCGACCTTCACTATCCACACACTGCTGCATACGTTTTTTGAAGTTTTCATGAACTCTACCAAGCATGTCGACTGGTATTCTGCCAATTTCTGCCTCAATATTGTTAAATAGGTCTTCCAAGATGTTGGGACGGTTGATATACACCTATGACTTCAGGTAACCCCAAAGGAAAAAATGGGGCTAAGTCTGATGAGCGTGTCGGCCGGTTCACATCACCCCTCAAAGAGATTAGCCGTCCAGGAAACATTTTCGTCAAACAAGTCATGGTATCCCTCGCTGTGTGTGCAGTGGCACCATCTTGTTGGAACAATGTATCGTCTAATTGCACTGCCTCAAGAGCCGGATAACAAAAATCTGGAAATGTCAAGAGCAAGTGATTGCTTACGAGCAGAGCGTTTCAGATATTGCAGTACTGCTGCTCTAACTCTCTCGCTGTTTTGCGGTGTTGTAATCCTTCTCCCAGGTCAGTTTCGTATACATGACACATTCCCTGCTGTTCTCAATGAAGTTACCCAATTTACAATTGATTGCCGTCCAGGAACACGTCCGCGTGGGGGAACAGCGAATCGTTAACGAAAAGCACGCTGCACTGCAATGGTCAAGTGTGCGTTTGAAAAATACGCTTCAACACTAAATGGCCTCTCCTCACGTGTCCAATGC
Source organism: Hydrotaea diabolus (assembly GCA_963513945.1). Lineage (NCBI taxonomy): Eukaryota > Metazoa > Arthropoda > Insecta > Diptera > Muscidae > Hydrotaea > Hydrotaea diabolus. The sequence goes on from OY740717.1 coordinate 111,670,081, forward strand.
AACTGAAAGGCAAACAAAAACCAGTCTCCCGTCAGTCGTTATAAGCCACGCATACTCTCCACTCTCTACGACCAAGAGCGCCACCACAGCCTGCAGTGCAAAAAAGCGAAATTTCGCGCTCCATCCTGTACTATTATGGAAAATATTATTTTTTTATCGTTTTATTTGTGGGCTGACTTTATTTAGGCGCGATTTATCAGCGAGGCACCTTGACTGTTGCCAAGTTTTGCTAACTCAACGTTTATATTTTATTTTTTCTTTGGCGTATCTCTGAATCTCCTAAGCTATTGGATTAATTGGAGTAGATTGTCATGCAGCTCGAAGTTTTAAGAAACAATTTGGAGACTAAATCCGCGTCTTTATTCCCATCGATTACATAAAGAATTGACATATCCCTTAAGACTTTGTCAAGTCTTTAATTGACGCTTAAACCCAATTTGAAGTGTATTATATTCCATTCATTATAGTTACAACTTGATTCAAAATACATCCAGCATCAATTTTATAACTTACACCTATTTTCAGTAAGTTTATTTTACTCTCATTCCTTCATATTCACCCCGTAAAGAGTTTGCTGCTCATGACAATCGGAAATTAAATATTCTTAAATAGAGCCTTCACGAGTTTTTCCATATCTAAGCTATACCAATTTTAAATTTAAGCTACTTATTTATACAGTGAGAACAAATAATGTTTTGTTTAAAGTCTAGATGGTTCCCACTCTTCTACTACCAAATTTTGATAGTTTCAGATATATAAGATACACAACGTTTGACCGCGTACACTACCAGGCAAACTTTAGTTTTATTCTTTAACAAATCCAAATGAATTAAACAAAAAAGAAACTCATCAGTTGAGTACGATTTCGTTTGCTAGCTCCTTAAAACACGCAACTGAAAAAAATGCTCAAAACTTTAACCAAAAATAAATATTTACTACGTTTGTGGGAAAAAGAAACGAAAAACTTCATTTAACTAAAATTATGTTCGTAATTTTTGCAAAGTTTGCAGAAAAGCAAAAGCAAACTCTTCAACCTCGAAATTGAGATGCTCCGTATATATAAGTACAGCGCCAGCAACTTCAACACAAATAAAAAAGAATTTACAATCTTTGGGGATTTCTTCGCTGGAGGTGGGTTTGGGGCTTAAGAAATGCACTGCATCGCTTGGTGAGATTTTTGTTTTTTTTTTTTTGGAAATGCAAATGCGCCGGTACTTGGTGCAGTTAAATCAACATAACTACAGTATTCATAAGTTGACGTATTTGTAATCATGAACTTTTGTAAATGAAATTGTAATTAAACCCATCAATACTCGTAGTGCTGCAAAGACTGTCTGCAAACATTTATTTTGACAACTAAAGAATGAGTCTGCAAACATTCTAGAGAACAAGAAAACAGTGCCTCGTCTTGTCTGAAACAAAATGTAACCCCTTAAGAAATGAAGATTGACATGTATAAATATAATTTAAGGCGTATCTTAAAATATCACAACTTATAAGTTTTTCTATTACATCGGGTGATTTTGCATCACCATAAAACACGTTTTTTAGAAGCAGTTTTTTTTTATTAATTTCGCGTAGAGCCTTTTGCTATTTCATTAAATAACAAATATTATTTTGTTTTTTGCATCAAATATCCTGTCCTTTTTGAGGTAGTAACTTGTCATTCAATTAAAAATAATTTAAAAAACTACAATGCAGAAAATATCCAGTGTTTGGAACATTTGCTTGAACACGATTTTTAAAAATCTGAAACATTTGTTGTTTTTTTTTATAATTTCAGTTGAAACAAAATGATGTTTCCATTGTTGAAACATTTTAATTTTTTTAATTTGTTTTCTATTCAAGTAGCGATTTTCGCTAAGGTACTGCAAAAAACTCTCAATGTCTCGAGAGCAGAAACTAATTCAAGATTCTTTAAATACAGAGTCCTCGCACTGCAATGGTGCATTTATAATTGGTGATATTTTTAACAAAAGTTTGAAGTTGAAAATGTTATCAAAGGAACAATTCCATTTTTAATCGAGTTTTTAAACTGGTCCAGATAACGAATGTATTCACTAGAGCCAAAGTATTAAGGGAATCTCTATTTTAAAATGGGTACATTTGCAGTATTTTTTGAAGCACTCTAAGTAATGGTTAAACATTTCAGACATTAGGGATACATTGGCCCAATATAAATGGTTGCTATATGTGACGCGCAAAATAGAAAGGGACCTAAGGCTAAACACCAGTTGAGTCCAGGAGAGCCATTTTAAAGATTAGGTCCCTTTCTATTTGCGCTTAGAATCGTCGACTTCACTTTCATAAAACGCGCATATCTCTGGGAGGGAACACTTTTGGGCATGGGATAGGTCTCATTCGATGCTCAGATGTTGTCCACATCAAAAAAAAGAAATAGAATTTATTTCTCTATGCGCTGTCATATATATATTTCTGGCGCCATCTGACATTTCCTTTTTTTTAGCATAAACGTACTCAGAACGTTTTGACGTACGGCCATCATTTGTGTTGTTTACAGTGGCTTGAAAAAATCAATTTGGCCAAAAAATGGAATTAACTCGTGAACATTTTCGTGCGATCATTTTTCGCAACTTTAGACGTGGATTATCACGACAAGAGTTCATCGATGAACTTAAATATTTGTATGGCGATGAAGCTCCACCCTATAGCACTGTGAAAAACTGGTTTAATGAATTCAATCGTGGCCGACGCTCGCTTAAAGACGAAGGTCGTGAAGGTCGTCCAAAAACGGCCTTTGTGCCAGAGAACATTGATGCCGTGCGTAAACTGATAACGCAAGATCGTCATGTGACATACCGTAAGATAGAGGCATCCTTGGGCATTTCTTCCACCATCATATATTTGATATTGCATGAACAACTGGCCATAAAAAAGGTTTGTTCTCGTTGGATCCCGCACAATTTGACAATCGCTCAAAACAAGGCTCGTGTCGATTGGTGCAAAGAAATTTTGAAAAAATACGATCGCGGTGCTTCAAAAGACGTTTATAAGATCGTCACAGGTGACGAATCTTAGATCTATTCGTATGAGCCCGAAACAAAACAGCAATCAATCGTGTGGGTCTGCGGAGACGAGCCAAATCCTACGAAAGTTGTTCGTGGAAGAAGCACTTCGAAGCAAATGGTCGCCTGTTTCTTCGGCAAAACTAATCATGTGACGACTGTTCCGCTTGAGCAACGTAGGACGTTCAATTCTGAGTGGTACACCACAATTTGTTTGCCTGAAGTCTTCGGAGAAATTCGAAACACGAACAAGAGAAGGCGAATCATTGTGCACCATGACAATGCGAGCTCTAACACATCGTCTCAAACCAAAATGTCGGATTAACAAGTCATCCGCCGTTCAGCCCTGACTTGGCACCCAATGACTTCTTTTTATTCCCGCACATCAAGAAAAAAATTCGTGGTCAACGATTTTCGTTCAAAAACCATGTTTAAGAGGTGTCTCAATCGGAGTGAAAAAAGTACTTCGACAATTGGTTTGAGCGCATGCAAAAGTTTATAAATCATGCTGGAGAATACTTTGAAAAATAATAAAACCATTTTTGATGATAAATTTTCGCATTTTCATTTTTAGGCCAGAAAAATATATAGCAGCTTTGGTATGTAGAATTTTTTTACTTCTTAAAATTTATCTTTAATTGACAAAAAAAAACATAACTGAAATAAAAACAGGTCATCTTCCATAAATCTTATTGAAAGTTTCAAGTTGTTATAGTATACAACAGAGATATGATTAACAAAACCATACCATTGTTGCGCACTTATCATAGTTTTGTCGTGGCTCTTACAACAAAAATTGTCTCATATATCATTAAAATGTCATTTCATGAATACCCTTATTATGTTTTGTGTAATTCTTGTTTTCTTTAAAAAAAAGAATAATATGAATTTATAATTGTTGTTATTTTCCGCTTTATTTTTTTTCTTTTTATTGTCCACATGAGACATTGACGTGTAAAACGACGACAGCCGTAGAAAATTGCATTGAAAATATTAAATAACAACAAATGTAAATGAATATATACAAAACACACAAAAACAAAAATAGAGAACGAAAAACAAAATGCGAGAACTGAAAAAAGAATCTTCAATTAAATCAAAACAAACAAATGAAGTTTTGAACAATGGCATAATTAGTGATGACTAAATGTGTTTTTATTTACTCATTGTTTAATATTTCGTGTTGTTTGTTTCAACCACATTTGATTTGAATTAAATAAAATATATTTACATACAATACGTATGTATGTATATTCTGTATTCCCCGCAGCTGGTGACTGAGAGTGACGAATAGACATTGTGTTGCTGATGCCTTGAGGTGTATGTGGAGCAAAATCATTTCTTGGTTTGTTAAGATCATTTTGGACAGTGTACCCACCTTTGCATGGCCAGCCAACATAACTGATAGATGATTAAAAAAATCATGTTAAAATATGAGGTGATCGGACTTACATATACCCTCACCCATATATGGAATTTTAATTTTCCCTCCTTGCGTCCTCCATTGTCTGAAGAGTTCCGATAATATCGAATTGGGGAGTGGCATTGACTTAGTTTTCTTATGCGCATGCAAAGATGAAATATACGTTTTGCAGAAAACAAAATTCAAGCAAAATGTATGCCTAAGGATTTCAATTTACGCTCGGATAGTACCGTGTGTGTGGAAGGTGCAAGAAGGGGCGTGGCTAACGCCCCAAATTTTCGTCAGCTAGTCTTTTTATTTTCGATTTGCTTATTACTAACTTGCAGCAAAATCTTGTTAATAGTAATTATTAAAATTAATATGCCAATACCAAAAGTGGGCGTAATGGTGCATTAAATATATTTGACGAATAAAAAAGTGGGTGTGGGTCTAAATGCTTTTTTTGATATGCAAGTAGAAAGCCGTTTAAAAATATTACGATGTTAACAATTTAAGCGAATAGCATGCACTAGGAGACAAGTTAAGTGGGTTTTAATCTGCACTGAAACAGGGTGATTTGTGTGGAAGGGTCCTGATGGGGCGTGGCTAGAATTACAATTATTAGTCCTCAAGTTAAGCCTTTAACTCTGTATTTAAGTATCGACTTAGGGTTAGATCGTATGAGTTGCATTAAAGATATTTCAAGAATAAAAAACTGGGCGGAATGGTGCATTTGTGTAGGACGTACCAGAAGAGGTTTGGCAATATGGCCCATTTTCAGTTTCTTAGACTCTATTGGATAAATTCTACGACATGGAAAAATTTAAACGAAATCATTTAAGACCCCGCAAAATATATGCGGGGTCTTAAATGATTTTTTTGATGCGTTACTCTTTTTTTCTCGTACTACATGATATATACCCTCTTACTAAGTAGAGTGAGGGTATAATAAATACATTTCTTTGAACAATATAGAAAAGCTAAATCGATGCACCCCATTAAAAACTAGAGCTAGTTGGTTTCAAAAAAGTCGACGCTAAAGTATTCTAAAGAGACGTAAAACATAGTTAAAAAAGTGGGACCTTATTTTACTTAAAACACGTAGAAACGTCATTTAGTTGGCCAGGCCGAGCTGATTTACCCTACAAAGTGAATTCACTATTTTGTGGTATGTCTAACGAGCCCAGCGTGACACGGCCACAATCTCTGCACAATATTCTAAATAAATCCATATTTGAATTCGTCGTACAGGGTGGGCTAAAAGTTACTTTGGGATTTAAAAGTTTAATAATTTTTTCGTTTATATATTTTTTTATTCTTTTTTTCAGATTATATAAATACGAGTAACACTTGGAGAGTAAATAATGGAGAGATTCACAACTGAACAAAGAACCAGAATAATAGAATTTTATTATTTAAATCAGCGATGAATTATTTTAACGCAAGAGTGATGAAGCTCATTTTCATTTCAACGGCTTTGTTAATATGCAGAACTGTAGGTTCCGGGGTTCTGAAAATCTAAGACCCATTTATCAACGCCAATTGCGCCCCATTAGGTGTACAGTATGGTTTGGGATCACATCTGCAAATATCATTGGGCCTTACTTCTTCGAAAATGAAGATGGAAGTGCTGTAATCATAAATGAAGAGCGGTATCGGTCTATGATACAAATTTTTTTAAGTCCTGCTCTTGAAAACAGACCTAAGATGTGGTTTCAGCTGGACGGAGCCACTGCCCGAGACACAATGCCACTTTTAAGTAAAATTTTCAGAGAGCGAATAATTTGCAGAAATTCGGAAATTACTTGGCCAGAGCGATCGCCCGCGTACGACTATTTGTATTGCGTACAACAACTCTTAAACGTTATGAAAAAAAACAACTATTCTCTGGGTTTATTTGAGGCAGCGAGTATATGTGAACAAGCCCGAGACAATCCTTTAACTCAAGGCCAACATTGTTTGCAGAAATTCGAGTTACAGCCACAAGTTTTGAAAGAAGTTATAGAAAATGCTCATTGCGAAGCTGAAAACGGTGACATTATTTTTCGATTTTGTAAATTATATATAATCTGAGAAAAAATTAATGAATGAAAAAGTTATTAAAGTATAAAATGCTTTAATTTGGGTGCCCATATTCCCGGTCGTCTATTCTTCTGACCAATCGGATCGTTTTTTGGTCCATGTGTCCGACCCTAATTCCAGTTAAAAAATTAAGACAAATATTTGAATTCGTATTAAAATTTGCGTTAGTTTGAGTTATTATGGGTCCTAATGACTGTTGATCACTCGTTTTAACGATACTGGCTGTTTTTTTTGGCCATATGCACGCAGAGAAAAACATGGTTACTACATGGTCATGGCAATAATAATATGTTCTCCACAACAAAAGTATGTTCGTCGCAACCATAGCATTGTTGGCTGAATTTATTTTTGACAATAGTATAATTGCTGCAATATTAATATTGTTGAAATGTTACAATAGTATTATTGCCAATTTTAAAAATGAAAATATGGTTATAGCAACAATATAAAGTATTGTGTTTTGTGTTTTGCGTTTTATGTTAACAATGATATGATTACGGCAATCATACTGTATGATTGTAATTTTTCTTCATTTAAATATGCTTTTTAGAACAAATGTTATCGGTACGGATCTAATGCAATAATAGTACTTTTTTTATCGAAATTAAATTTTTTCAAACAAACTGCTTTGGCTTTGTTTATCTGAACTATTTTTAATAAAAACGCTTACGTTTATTTAAATTTATTTTTTCTACTGTGAAATAAATCACTCCTATTATTTTGAATTTAATGTATTTTTGAATAATTTTCATAATTCAAATCTATTGCTGACAACTTAAACCATACTATGGTTGTAGGGATCATAACATGGTTGCGTGTGAATCATCCTATGGTTGTGAGGACCATACTATGGTTGTATATGAAACATACTATGGTTGTGAGGATCATACTATGGTTGTGGAGATCATAGTATGGTTGAGTGTGAATCATACTATGGTTGTTGGGTTCATAGTATGGTTATGTGTGAATCATACTATTGTTGTGAGGATCATAGTATGGTTGTATTTGAGTCATACTATTGTTGTGAGGACCATAATATTGTTTTAGCACAACCATAAACCCAACAATATTGTCATCACAACCATACTTTTTTTCTGCGTGTGGTTCGAAACATCTAGCAGCAATGTTCTTTCTTGAGCTATAAAGCGTCTCAATTAAACATACCCTATATGAAAATAAAAAAAATGTGAATTACTGAGCAAATATTCAAAAAAGTGTACCTTTAGTCCCTTAAGGGGAAACTTTTTTTTACTAGGTTTTTCAATTTCGCCCATTTACAATCCTAGCACAGCAAACGAATAAATTAGAATCACTAAAGAAAAGTGAAAATTTAGTTGGTGGCAAACTTGGTGACAAAACTAAACTGTTTTCTGCATTTCGGCAAGTAGGCCTACCAAAAAAAGTACCAATTGCCCGAAGCTCTAAAATATTTCTTTAAACTGGGTGGTTAGAATCTTTTTTGGGTATGCAAATAATTCGCAATCACTAAATTGATAGATTGTTAACCTTTGCGAATATTAAATTGCGAACTGTAGCCATTGTAGCTGTGTTGCAAGCGGCACCGTCCTGTTGAAACCACATATCGTCCACATCCATATCTTCCAATTCGGGCCATAAAAAGTTCGTTATCATGTCACGAGAGCTAACACCATTCACAGTAACCGCCTGAACGGCCTCATTTTGGAAAAAATACGGCCCGATAAAGCCGCCAGCCCATAAACAGCACCAAACAGTCACTCTTTGTGGGTGCATTGATTTTTTCGACAATCACTCTTGGATTATCATTCGCCCAAAGGCGGCAATTCTGCTTATTGACGAATCCACTGAGGTGAAAATGTGCCCATCACTGAAGATTATTTTCTTCTAAAATTGATCATCCACTGTTTCCATTTCTTGCCACCACTCTGACCATTGATGACGTTTGTGACGCTTGTGTATCTCTCCTTGGTTCAAATTGAGTTAGTCTGAAATTGAGAAATATTAAATGAAATACAGAAAAAAACTTGACGTTTCGGTGTGGCTCACATCCAACATCGGCCCTTAAAATGTAACCACCCTTTACTACAACCAGTAAACATTGGAACTCTTGTTCCAAAATGTATTCCTTGTCTCTGCAGACAGTTCGATTCATCTTAATAATTTGAAAAAAGAGATTAGGATTCGTTTTCTTAATGGAGATTCAACAAACAAAGCAAACTTGCAAACTTAAAATTAAACCTCAAATATTAAATCTAAATTGAATTTACTTCAATTACGACAAGCAAACCCGAACGAACACACACAGACCTAGAAGTTTCGTAAACATTTACGACTAGATATGATGTGAAACAAGTTTTTATTTTCAAATAAACATATTTTGCCAAGAAACATGTTGATGTTAGCAAATAAACAAACCAAATAAATTCCCTCTTGTGAAGCAACACAACAAATCGAATGTTTATATGCAGACAAAATTTCCCTTGGCCGGCAGCAAGACAAAGTGAATCAACAAGTTGTATGTTGCTGGTCATGCTGAAGAGTACGTAACTTAACAACCCTGTATTTAGTAATCGTTGGCAACATTTAGATGTTGATATTCACCCGAGTGACATGAGTACGGATAAATGGTACAAACTGTTCTCAACTTTGCAATACCCCTCATGTGGAGAAATCTGTCTCTATACATTCAGACTTATGCGATGGTGTGCGTATGTGTGATGTTGTACTGAAATCGGGTTTTTTGTGGCGTTGACTTGAGTGCGATTGTCAGTGGCTTAAAAGCCAACAGCACTGCCAAGACGACGAGACAACTTAAGTTGAAGTCAGCTTGGCTGCTTGTGCTGTTTGCTGAACTCGCAAAACGGTAGAAGCTAAAAAAGCCATTCCAGGCCATGTAAATGGAATCTTGGTTTGTTTGTATGTAGTCGACGATCTACTTTTAACCCGTTCTTCAACATAAAGACTTGTGCACATTCATTCGCCTATACATGCTTAGCAAGCATATACATAAGTATATATGTGTGTGTGTGCTGGTGTTGATTGCCGAGGTTCATAGCCATCTTATGGAGATTTCTGATTTCTTCTGACTCGATTGTACTCGTATATATCTTTGATTTGCTTTTTCGTTGCGTTTCTCGGTGTCAGCAGAAAACAAGTTTCTGACGAAAACAGACTTTTTATGCCGGCGTTGTGTAGCTCTGCCTGTGTTAGTCAGCGAGTTAGTGAGCGTGTGTTTATGCCGTCCTCGCCTCAAGTTGAAAAGCCCGCAACTTTTGTTCGAATATGCTGAAGATGAAGAACCTCTAGAACAACGAGAAGCCAAGTAGCACGCGTTGCTTACTTGTGCAAACTTTCTAAACAAATAATGAATGTGGTTTAGCAATGGCTGGGCCACTTGGTATTGGTTACACCTCAAGTGGTTGGTACCTCTATGCCTCGACTGGGCCAATTTATCACTGGTAGCAGGCAACGCTGACACCAACTCCATCTCGCTTAGCCTTAGCCGACGGTCGCACCAAAACATAGCATGAAACGCAACAATGTTTCTTGTTGATTCGTGTTTTTGTGCGTACATATGACGTGTTTTGCATAAAGGTTTTTCTTTTAGGCACGCATCTTCGACAACGTTCCATTACCCCAGCCCCCTTTGGATACTCTTTTAGTTGTCGACTTGCTCGTTTCGTTTCATTTGTTTGATTTGGCTTCTTCACCGAAATGGCTTTGCTTGACTCCGTCTCAAAGTCGAAGCAAGGGCCATTGTCTTGGACGAGCGACTAGCATGCATTGTGCCCGTCCATTGTCTCGGGCCCGGTGGCTAACTGTGTGCATACTAATTATGGTCATGTCTTTAGTGTTAATAACAAACCATCATTCAAAGCTGCTGCTGGTGGCGGCGGTGGTTGAGAATGAGCGAGGGAGACAGTGGCAAGGTTTGAAGCCACTGTCGTCTTGAAAGAGTTGTACAAGTTATGGTGGCATTTATTATGTTGGTATGCTTGGCTGGTGCGACAGGTGTTTTTAATTTACAGTTTCGCCAGGTTATGCATTCTTAATGGGCAAATCTTTCTTGGCCAGGACTTGTTTTCACGGATATTTTCTTCAAATTTGCAAGATTGCCATTACTGTTGGAGGCCATTGAATTTTCGCCACAATGTCGTTCCATTATCGGATACCAGCAAGCAGATTATTATCTAAGAATAGTTTTTCTTTATTTAGCTCTGTATCTAACTTACTAGAGGTGGATCTACAACCTGTTGTTGGCCTTGGTAAATAAATGATAAGCAAGTGCTTCAGGTTTGTCCTGTCTCAGTTTAAAGTATGAGTAAGAATGGATTTTGCCATTGTCTTCCACCTGGTCACACTAACGTAGTCTAGGTCTTTCCATTAAAGTTAATATGTAACACCTTTCTGGCTGGAGCCTTTGTTTTCATTTCCTATCCTGCAATTTTTTTGTCGCTAAGCCTTTCTAACAGCTATCAACATGCCCTGTAATCCATTCTACACTACCCTATTGAAACTACATCTCGTTCTTTTCATCTGTCCTAGGTCCTATGTATGTCCTTGGTGACCGCAACAAGATGATCAGTTGCAATAGTTTAAACAGCAATGCTCGTTATTTTAATAAAACCTGTGATATTTTATATTGTTTTATTATTTATATTATTATTTAATTGTGTTGTGTTGTCAGGTTTAAAAAATAAATAAATCAATAAATTCAAATATAAATTCTACTGAGGATGTTAGAAAAAAAAGCCGACGAAACGTCGAAAAAAAAATTTTAATAATGAATTAGTTTTATTTATAATATTAACAACAAAAAAGTAAGATGATAAAAAAGTTCATGTTTAGCTGTCTTTCCATCTGAGACATCCTGTAGAGGCGTATTAATAGGTCACTTTAAAATTGAGCTAAGACATCCTGTAGAGGCGTATCAATAGGTCACTTTAAATTTGAGCTGAGAATTTGGCGCCATTTACAATAATTTTGTAAAGGCGTTTGGTTTTTCTCTCTAATCGAGGTCAAGTGCAGCCTTCAATCGATAAAGAGGTGGAATGTATCGAAAAGCTGCATTTAGATCTTCGGCACATTTAAGGTTTGGTTAAACGATTTAATTGATAGTTGACTTATGAGGCCTTAAGCCACAACGATATGGTTGGAGCAGTTCGGCATGTTTGGGCTTCAATCTTTCACACAGAATATTCAATAGTATAAGTATTTTATACGGTGGACAGAAGACTTATTCTGCTGTAGTTGGCTGAATTGACTAAGCTGAGGTTTCAATCATCCGTCGTGCGGTCAATACAGCTCCTCCGATAATCTATCGGCTTTTGCTTTGTTGTTGTTAAACCGGGTTGTTGCCGAAATGACCTCTTTCTGGGTTATTGTTATTATTCGGCTGTCATCGTCAGATCCTCAGTCACCAATAAATTAAGAAAGATTGTCTTTACAGAGTACTAGTGGGGTCACCTGATGCCAAGAGCTCCCCTGCAAAATAAAAATTCATCTCGGATGATCCTATTCATCCTCTATTTTTTGATGGGTAACATGGTGCGAATTCTAGGTGTAGACATTAATGATACAAGGCAGGGTGTGCGGAGCTCAAAATAGAAGTAGTCATATGCTACGAGATAGGACCAGAGACTCAATTCTGGGAGGTCAGGAGCCCCTGGAACTGTTGTTCTAGCCTAACCTGTTTGGGATAGGCCCTTTGGGGGAGTTTCGAGGTGACTGTGGTTTAAACCTAAATCCCAGGTAACGCTAGTGCTTGGCGTGGATTTGTATATCAATCGGGTGCTTAGACCCAAAGAGTAGCTGAGGTTTTAGATAGACCTCAACCCCTCACCAAGAATGAGGTGATACCCACACCGCTAATCTTTTAAGTGGCCCCTAGAGTCTAACTGATAGAGCCCATGGAGTACCGTGGTTTAGGCAATAATGGTGATAATCTCGTCAAGCTGACGTAAATCTGTGTTTTCCGATGATCAACATACTCGGCATATTAGTTTCCTGATTCCATATTGTATTTTTACACGCAGCTATGCTGGTAGAGGAGTCATTCGTCTTACATATGACTCGATTGTAAAATTCAATGGCATCCTTTCTGTTGCGTGCAATTCAATCTCCTTAAATTAGCATCCTTCCATTTGTCCCTTCTTTCCTTGGAATAGACATATCTCCTCCCTTCTCAAATACTGATATTGCTCCACACTGCGTCACCGTAGGAGCTTTGCTCCACTCCTTATGGTGACATTGGTTGTTTGTCACTGAACGCCGATATCATTAGGACAGGGGTTTTATTACGATCTCTCCGTCCGATATAACAACCAGACCATGCTCAGTTGAAAGTTAGAGGGGTTTCTGGACACAAATTATTTAGATAATTTTCTATCGCCGTATTAGAAGGGTGCACATGTTAGATTCCAATTAAGTCTAGTAGTTCTGTTAAAAGGGAATTTAGGAGTTAATATTCAGAATCAAAGTTTGGAATTAAGTAAATGATTAAAACTAATCGATGTGATGAATAATTTTGATCTTTAGTAAGATAAGTTTATTATGTTATTTTGAAAAGATTTGCTCATATTGTAATTCACAAGTGTATACGAATAAGTATTGAAGTGCTTAGTGAATACTACGTGTACAATTACTGCTGAAGCGATCGCTGAAATGTAGGTGATTTCATAGCTCCAAATAATAACAGTTCTTAATGTGGTGGGATGACAGATACAGGGTCTTGAAATAGTTGTATTTGTAATAGATAAACTCTTACGGTCGTAGATATTAAAAGACAATAAATTAGCTTTACAACGTCCATTAGTAATTTTACATTTTAGAGTTTACAGAAGGTTTTAAATAATCAGTGTTATAGGTAAAGTACGTTTTTGGGGTCTCCAAATCTCCAAAATTTAGGCGTTTCCTTAATTGCGTTACAAATGGTGTGGCGGTGGTTTTTAGGTATGCTCTACATTAATTTCAACTATTTTAAACAAAAAACACGTGTACATCAGTGATGGAACTTCATAATTTTAAAATTGTCCTTCTACCAGAAAATTTTACCAAAAGTTGAATGAGTGCACCAAAATTATTTTAATATTTTGGCCAACCCAACTGTTTCGCAAAGAATGTAAAATCAGACAAGCAGTTATGGGTCGTCAAACTCAAAAATGGATTGTAATTTTGTAAGTTGAATAGTCACTATTCAGTCGAACCCGTTTAGATTCGTACTAGAAATATTATAGAGATGCACCAGGCTTTTATATTTTCCCTTCTTTAAACCATACTCTGTAAGCTGACAACCATAGTATGATTCACACTCAACCATACTATGATCTCCACAACCATAGTATGATCCTCACAACCATAGTATGTTTCATATACAACCATAGTATGATCCTCGCAACCATACTATGATTCACACGCAACCATGTTATGATCCCTGCAGCCATAGTATAATCACTATTTAGATTTGAATTATGAAAATTATTCAAAAATACATTAAATTCTAACTAATAGGCTGATTTAGTTCACAGTAGGAAAAATAAGTTTAAATAAACGTAAGCGTTTCTATTAAAAATATTTCAGTTAAACAAAGCCAAAGCAGCTTGTTAAAAAAATTTTAATTTCAATAAAAAAGTACTATTATTGCATTAGATCCACACCAATAACATTTCTTCTTGCCATGTAGTAACCATGCTTTTTCTCTGCGTGAAGTTAATGTCACGCCCAGGGCAGCGGTAAGTTCTAACGTTGATGTGAAACGTGTTACACGCGACTCAAACCATAATGTACACACTATAATAGTTTGTTACTCACTGATTTTCGTCTTGATCTGGATTTCTTGCGGGCGTTTTTTAAAGTATCAGGTCTATGCTAATAAGCGTAAAATACCAAAGCCACCCTTCTACTCCCCGTTGTTTGCTCATACTAACAATGTCACCGATATCATTATAGAAAAACTTACAAGATATGCAGCTTCTGAATTACCCAACTGCTTAGAGTATTGGATAACATATTTTTGTAAAAAATCAAAAATTCTCTTTGCTTACATTTTAAAAAGTTCATGTCAATGTGCATTTTTTTTTTTAATTTGCAGATCAGATTTTCTTTGAACGCGGGTTATTTGTGTGATTGCTGTTCAAACTATTGATAAATTACTGCAGGACTCTTAGAAGCTAAATATGATCTTACATACGCCTTGGTCCAAGGACTTTGGATATTTTCTACAGTTTGTATTCATGAGAACCATCCGTCATCTGCAGCCGTTCAGGGCCATCATATTTACACATGGACTACCCAATTCACACTCTGAAACGTGTAGCTAATGAACCCTTATCAAAACACCTGTCACAGGAATAAAAGTCCTCTAGCCTTTTGCACATTTGTATAAATCATTGTCCACCTGACATAACCTTACTCAAGTATGAACACACATAAGTTCGTCCATATCGTACATTAACGACTTAACTCGACCACGGACTTCTTATGGAAAAAAGTAGCTAAAAGATGTAGAAACATACGTAAGAGTGTGCAAAATTGAAAAACAAGAAGGTTAGAAAATTCTACTTTCTAACAAAGGCGTATTTAATTATTAACTTAAAATATCGATTGGAGACGTCATTATGTTAGATGACGAATGCATTACTCACTTCCCTAGGTATTCGACACATTCTGGCCTTGGCTTGCAGGAAAAGTGCCTACCAAACACTTAGAAGTAATGTTTGCTACGATCAGTTCGTAAGTTCTAGGTTTATCTGATATAATTTTACTTGAAAAATCTCACGAAGCCTCAGTCTATGCATTCCATGGTAGTTGTTATGATATACCTCACGATTAACTCAGCCATGGATTTTACGATGGAACTTCCTCTTTAACACATCCACCGCTTCGTTGTCTCCTCCTACGTCAAATCTTCGACGCTTCGGTATTCATACTTGAACCAGTGGACAAAATGTTATTTCTGCCGAGCCGAAGCTTCAGCCATGGATTGCGCTCTAGCATGGTATTGCCAGTATTAGGGGGAATGGTTGCGGGTATTTTTTTTATGTATGCTTTATTTGTATTATAGAATATGCTCCAAAGGAGCCTAACAATAAGTGTACGAATCTTAAGCATATTTCAATAATGAATCCTAGAATGGATTTTTTGTTATGTGGATCTCTGCTTATTGGCAGGAATTTGCATTAATTTGGTCAAAATAGTATATAACTGGTGTAGTAGTATATAACGTGTCTGAGAATTTTAAATCTGATTTGGCTTGAACCTCGTGATAAAGGGCCAGAGGACCCTTACAGTCATTTACAGAGTGTTCGCGATATTATGTAGAGTGAAAAACTCTAGTTACGTAATTTAGGTTTTGTTAGTTTTTCGTGTTGACTGTTTCAGGGATTACGTATAAAGGCATTGAAGCCACGTAACGTAGAATAAAGGATTCTACGCAGTCCTTTTGAAGTGTTTGTTCGCGATTGGTATTGACTGTTTTAAGGATCACGTGCAAGGGCATTTAAGACACGTGACGCAGAAAAAAGAATTATACACGGTCTTTCGGGCGCGTGTGTTCGCGATTACTGTTACGGCTGAAGCACAAGTGTAGATTAACAAATTTGAAAGCAAGTATGTTATCATGACGTTCGAGCCTCTCTTTGTGCTTTATATTGATGTTTTGAACTGCCTCTTTAATGAGAGGTATTTGTAAGTCTCGGTAGATGTTTTCGTTCCTCATATACCAAGGGGCACGGGTAATGAGCCGCAATGTCTTCGATTGGACTCTTTGGATTTTGTTGAGATTGTTCGATTGCCCCATAGCTGAGCACCGTATAACCAGATAGGTTTGATTCACTGTTGTATAGCAGGACCTTATATTCAAGGCTTAGTTTTGAGTTCGCGTTTAGGAGCCAGTGAAGTTGATGGACCTTAAGTTTCAGTTGAGTCTTCTTGGTTTCGATATGACTTCTCCAGGTGAGTCGGCGATCCAGGTGGATTCCAAGGTATGTAACATTATCAGACTGAGAAAAAGGGATGTTGTTTAGTTTCAATGTAGGACAAGTGCTAACTTTCAGTGTGAACGTTACCTGTGTGCATTTAGCCTCATTGACTTTTATTCTTCAGTCAGATAGCCAAGGTTCTACTTGTCTAAGATGTACACGTAGATTCGTAGATGCAATATTTTGCTTTTTATGTGCTGCCATTATAGCGATATCGTCGGCAAAAGTGGATGTTAGCACGTTTGGGCTGGTAGGGATATCTGCGGTAAACAGAAGATAGGTCCCAGGGCACTTCCCTGGGGCACGCCAGCTAGTATTTCGCGGTCATCGGTGACGTGTTGCCCACATTTGACTCTGAATATGCGGTTTTCTAATTAAGACTCAAGAATTCGATGCGTATTTGCCGGCAGGTATTTGCAAATTTCGTTGGTCAAGCCAAAGTGCCAGACTTTGTCAAATGCTTGAGCAACATCCAAAAGAACGGCGCAGCAATATTCTCGCCGTTCAAATGATTTTTCAATTGCTTGGGTAAGACGGTTTACTTGTTCGATGGCGCTGTGGCCTTCGCGGAATCCAAACTGATGGTCTGGTATTATGTTATTTGACACTAGGAATGGTTTTATTTTTGATAAAAAGAACTTTTTCAAATAGTTTGGATAAGCAGGGAAGCAAACTGATCGGCCTGTATGACAAAGGTATTGATTTGTCCTTTCCTGGCTTTAAAATCATTTGAATCAGAGAAATTTTCCATGCTTTAGGAGAGTAACCATGTCCCAAATCGAGTTTAACAGTTTTGCCAGGAACTTCACAGCACTATAGAGAAGTTCCAAGATCATTTTAGGCGTGATAAGATCATATCCAGGTGCTTTACCTGTATTCTCGGTTTCTTTAATGATATACAGAACTTCATTTGCGTTAGTAAACAATGGAATGACGGCAGACATTTTATCATCTGGTGGAAGGAGGTCGCTACTGGCAGGATTTGGGCGAAATACCTGGTTTGCGAAATCATTGACTTTTTCCTCTTCTGATATTGCCCACTCGCCATTTGCGTCGCATATTGGAAATTGCGTTTCGGTGGACATACTAGTATTTCTTAATGTTAGCCATAATGAGTGTTTGGTTAAGCTTGCAATGAAACTAGCATGCTGTCTACTATCTTCATTTCTAAGTGCGTTTTGCAACCTTTTGGTAGTTAAACACATTTGCTATGAAACTAGCTTTTAATTTTCCGCTAAATCCTGAATAGCAAATTGTTAAATGTCTTCACAATTTTTGGTAGGTATCAATTCAATTTGGTCGGATTCTTGAGAAAATTTGGTAGGAAAATACCTTTGCCAGTGTGAACACTGTACCGATCTGTGGTCTATAAGACAACACAAGTGAAGTTGAACCGATGAATAATTTAACTTGCCAGTAATAGGATTTGTGTTGTACACTCCCGGAGGTGGCAATTGCTTTTAAGGTTTTTAAAATTTTAATTATAGATTAAATGTATAGCTCTCATCAAATTCACCAAAGTCCTTTCTTAATGTAAGCATTTGCCTCGATCATTCAGAAAAGTCAACGATTTACGATTACAATGAAATAAACATCTTATACATCAAGGGCATATCGAAAGTCCTTTACCCCCTCCGAAAAAGTCTTTACTTTACTTCTGCCAATGAGTCATTTGCGCCTCGGTATGGTTATCAACTAAAGCTGCTTACACTTGGCTTTCGTTGCTTCATCTGCAGTTCCCATAAAAAAAATAGAAAAGGTCATTCACTAAACAAACATTTGATCCAGCCATTCTTTGACGACTGCCACTCGTGTTGAAATCTGTTTTGATATCTGACACTTGTGCTGCTTATAAATCGTAAACCGATTTATTTCAAATCTCGATAAAAATAACACTGTTAAACTCATTTGCATAATAAATTTTACGATTACAAAATGAAACTAAACTCAAACTAAAGAACGTGAAATAGAAACAGCAACAGAGGAATCGGTCCGATTGAGTTATAAACCATTCCTCGATTTGCCCATACTGGCGTGCGTGTGTGTATGTGCATATGTTAGTATGCGTGTTTTTATTTTTTAAACGAATAAAATATGATTTTACTACTCCCGACAACTATCAAACGACAATAGGCTCTATTAATGTTTTACGAGGGGAGCGTGTGTTTGTTTCTGCCATAAAAAAGAACTCAAATCACTGCCATCCTTTTTCGCTTTTAAATCGTGTGTGTGTATGCGCGAATAAGAGTTTAGTGTATATGGGCTATTCCATATCAAACCAAACTAATGTGATATGTTAAATAATTACGATTAAGGGGCACAGTCTCATTCTTGCCACTCACTTTTGCTTGACGTTGACGAAACTCTAATTCATTCAAGTTGAGGGTAAATAAGCTCGTCATCGTGACTGGCAAGAGACTAAAGTGTTATGACTATGACCTTGAAATGTAGGTAAACTCAAATTGAGTAGAACAGAAGCGGATTTACTTTCAACCCGTTTTTTGAGTAACATATGTGACGCGCAAAATAGAAAGGGACTTAAGGTTAAAAACAAGTTTTGTTCAGGAGATCATTTTAAAGATTAGGTCCCTTTCTATTTGCGCTTATCTCTGAGAGGGAACACTTTTGGGGCATGGGATCGGTCTCATTTGATGCTCAGATGTTGTCCACATCAAAAAAAGAAAAAAAATTAAAATTGATTTTTTTTACCCTAAGTTCCCTTTCTCTATGCGCTGTCACATATGGGGATCATCCGGGTCAAGTTCTGGACTACATCTCTATAGATTAATGGGAATTTTCCTCACCACTAAAATCAGGCCATCTGCATATGATACGATTTTAAAGCGTGCTCTTTCTAGTTCTAGATGTATCCCGCTTAGAGCTAAGTTCTAGAGAATGGGTAAAAGGAATTTGACAGCAATAAAATATAGTTTTACAGCACAGAGTTTCAAACCAATGTTAAAATGTGTTTATAGACATTTTAAAGAAATCTATTTTAAATCGATACCTTCACATCAGTACAAACTAGTGCTCACAGCAATTAAAAAAATTGAAAACATTTTCATTTCTGTAACAAACAAAACAAAAATGAGTGGTCTTCTATGGTTAAGTGAGTATGGAAACAGAAATTGTTGGTGGTACTGTAGGATCGATGGGTTCTTGTGGCCAAAAAGCGGCCCCTTCGGTCCTTAAAAACGTATACATGTGGATATATGACCAATGTTTCAAATATCTTTACTTTCGTTGCACATAATTTTAAAATCTGCCTGAAATTAGGAATCGGATATTAATATTTCAATGGGATACCAAACTTCGATTGGCATGGAATGACCCATATACCCATGTCTGTGTGCATGCAACGTGCAATTACTCATATTCTTAAGGGGGAGGCTGACACTATCCCCCTTCCAACCTCCCACCACATCGTTTATCCCAACCAACGAAAGAAAAATACCTCGTACTCGTACAATCAAGTGCTCGCCGCTCGTAACATGTTGCACGCCTTTCCTTCTGACCATTCCCCCCGAGCCCATTCACTGGCACACCATCAATTTTATGATTGTTTTAGGCATCAAATTCGTGACGAGTTTTATTGTTGTGGCTGTTGCCGCCGTCGTTGTTGTTGGTGGTGGTGTTGCTTAGAGTTTTTGTTTAAATAAATGCGCAGCATTTCCACTGGCACCTCATCAAAGCGAATCGGGAAAAGGTTTATTTGAAAAATCGACAATTATGGGCATGCACAGCTCAGGGGTCCTATTTATTTTGACAGAATGGCATCACACAGAACAACTCCGAACACGACGAAATACAAACGACCACCATCCAACCGAGCCACCAACAACAACAAAAGCACAGCATTTGTTTAAACAATTACAGCCAACTCAAAACATAAACAATCGATTCGAAGCAGAAGACGAGGAGGAGGCAGGAGGACGCGACAACGCTGGAATGAAAGAAATCCAATTGAAATGACGACGAAGTGGAGAGAAGATCAAAAGCCACAAGTGATGAAGAATGGAAAAAAACAAACTCCGTTGGAAAATCTTGAAAATAAGAGGCTTTTCCAACTACAAATTTCTATACACGCCGAGTTAACAAAAAGAAAACGATTTCTTTTAAAAATAAATCATTGTTCTTCTCTTCTTATTCTTATGTTCTTTCGTGCTGTGTTCTCGTCGTTGTTGTTGTTGTGTTGTGCTCATTGTTTGAATGAAAGAAAAGTGAATGCATTGTTGTGCTTAGGCTCAGCTCAAAATCATTCGATACGATTCGTTTGATTTTCAATTTGTCTTCGACAATTTTCCATCAATTTCATGGCATAATGAAGAAAATAACGACCCGATGGATAAACAAAAGGAAAATGCATTATTAATCATAAGCGTATTAGTTTAACGGAATGTTTTTTTAGCTGAAAGTACAGTTATTTCTAGGACCTCTATCTTAGCTTCAATTACAAGGAAAATTGGGTACAGGAAATACAATCGTCCTACAGACAAAGGTTTGGACGAACTACGTTAGATCTCAATGCAATGCTAAATACAACTTTTACTTAGGTCGAGATATTGGTCAATTTGGAGACCCGTTAATGCCAGAGGAAAACGGATCCAAACACATTCTAATTATGTAAATTGTAATTGTGCGGGGTTGGTGCATTTCTTATAAAGAATGATTGTGGTCCTATTTGCTAGGGCAGACTCAGCCAGTCCCAAGGTCGTTACGAACAATTCATTTAAGACAGAGAAGGAGAGAGGTGTGGTAGGACTCATATTACTATAATTCTTTATTAATCAATAATTACAAACAAAAACCTTAGCCTTATTTAATTTCTACCTGTTCTGTAGAGGAAAAAGTGACAAAATAGGCTAGATACTAGTACATACGTAAGAACACTACGATGGACAGAACACTTTATTACTATCGGACGAATAGGTGACACACGATGACGGCAGAGAGAAAGCGAAGGCCAATCAGTCTCTCAGTGATTTCGGCTCTATGGTTAGCGGTGGCGTCACTGTAGATGGAGAACGTCAATGGAGAACGGCCGCGGCGTCATTGTAGATCGGCGGCCTTGAAAACATAACATGGTCAAAACAGACGGATAAGAGTACATGTGGATTGATTTGTGCTCGCCCCAATGGACCAAGGACTATTAATTAAAAATGTCAATGTGTATGAATATTATTTAATATAATTTTCGCTATTTCTCCTAGCCATTTACTTTCCTACACCAGGCTGTATAAGTAGATCGGGGTATTAAAATTAAGTTTCCCGGGCATAATATTTTTGACGGACTTCTTCTTCCGACCTTCTGTTCTTCGCCTTTCTATGTCTGTCTTTCCTTTCATCTTTCTATTCGTCCCTCGCAGAAGTGAGCCTGCTTTCTATTTGTAGCTGACTTTAGTTTTGCGTAAGTAAGTTTTTATCGGTCGAAAGACACCACTTTTCAAATCAAATTTAGCTCAAATACGCATTATCTGTTTCCATAGACATTTATGAACCTGTTATTAAAGCATTGAAGTTGTCTCAGTAAACTTGTCTAGATATTCTGCATTACAGCTCTAGAAACTTAATAATAATCTAGTTCTCGATATAGTTTCGTGCAACAAGTTGGTGCAGCTAATCCATATACTACTAAATCCCTAGAGCATGTAGAAAGGGCCCATGGATTCGAAAATCGGTTGCCGATCACCAAGGACCAAAGTAGTTTGTAGATTCCTCTAAAATCAAGTGGTACTAAATGCCGATATTTGACATCGGTTGACTCAAAATCGCTATCTGATTCGATTGGATTATACTGAAATTAGCATATATCAGGCCATGTTTTAATATAATACCAAGATTCTTTAAAATTTAAAACACTGCAGCTGTTGCCAACTAGCCTCAAAAATGCCCTATAGGCGCTAAAGCACAACTTAAAAAGTATTTTTTTTTATACTATTTTTGAAAATATCGCAAATGAATAAACAAAAAAAGGGCACATATTGAATTCGACCTTTCTCATGTTCTCAGTTTTCATATTTTGTCGTTGCTTAGCCGATGTCGTGTGGTTAGAGCATAAATGTTAGTGGTTTTCGTTCAATTCACAGCAATCTAGACATGGTCGAAATCGGCCAATGAGAAGAAAATAAAAAAAAAATGTAAAGGGACTAAAGGCACCTCGGGAAAAAATACAGTAGTTTCTTAACAAATAATATTTTTTGTGCACAAGGGATTCAGTGGGGACCATTAGTTAAGACGCACCTAGTCCCTCAAAAAGAGCATAGTTGCTGGACAGTTCGGCTCTACTGGACTAAAAACTGTCTGTATGGTAAAACGAGCTTTCAATAGTCCATATGGACACAAGGGTACGATACTCTAGATAAATCAATTGAAAAAAAGATTTATTTAGGGTAGGAGTCATAGACCTAAGGGACCACATTTTAACATGATTATAAGGGTATTCAAATTAAATCAATTTTTTTTACAAATCCAAATATGGATTTATTTTCTATATATGGCTGAGATCATAAAACGAGGCTGGTTCACAATGTGAATACTGCCGTAAGCTTTAATTGTCGAATCAAACCTTCTGGAAGCCACAGCTTACTCCTGAGGGACATAGCAATAGCACGAATTAACATTTTTATAAGTGCAAACTGTACTTATATTTTTTACATTTTAAACTGTTCCACGGCACCTCCAACCAACGCGTGACACGGGATTTTACAAGAATAAAGGCACGACAAAGGCCATAAATTTTTAAATCGAGTAAGTTCTTGTATGACGAAAATGCACAATTCTGTGCAAAGACTTTTCTGACGCTTCAGTTCAAAGTTCAGGCTTTCACTTGAGTCATATTTAATATTGCATTACTTTCACATTACCGTTATGGCGTTATGTACGTGACACATACTGTTCGAAATTTGCAAAATTGTAACGTCTTCGTGCCAGAATGATGACTGTTCAGTTTCACAAAAGTCATTGCCAATGTTTCCCCTCTGACCTTTAAGTGAGGTAAACCAGACAAATATTATCACATAACAAAATAAAAAAAGATGTTCCAAATGTAAATTTAAAATTATTCACGTCACCGTGTCTTTGAATGCTACGAACCCATAATCTCTAAATGGGGTGCGAACAATTTCTCAAGCGTTGCGTGTTGTACCAAATTATCAGTATAAAATAATTTTCAACTCAA
The DNA here is from genome assembly GCA_963513945.1 of Hydrotaea diabolus. Taxonomy (NCBI): domain Eukaryota; kingdom Metazoa; phylum Arthropoda; class Insecta; order Diptera; family Muscidae; genus Hydrotaea; species Hydrotaea diabolus. The sequence continues at coordinate 111,693,724 of OY740717.1, forward strand.
AGGCTCATAACCTACCCACCAAATGATACTCCATTTTTGTATTCGCGGCCATGAAATTAAATGTGCCATTCTGTTGAAATATGTAAGTATCACTGTAGACAATGAACGTCTACGACCGTCTGCCACATAATGTGTTATTTAGGCCATAGGAACATGGACTGGCATTTTCCTATTTGATTATTAATGACTATTAGAGCCTTTTAAAATTAAGTTTTCTGAAAAAAGATTGGTGGGTTTTTAAAATTGTATTTGTCCGCCTATCTAGGCTTACTCCTACTAGCCTATCTAGCCCTAAGTAACGTACATACTCGTACCACCTTACAACACCATAAAAGTGACTTTATAGATTCCATGTTTGTTGTACTGATCAATTCATAATCACTATCAGATTACATTAAGCGTTGTCAATCCGTCCGTCCATCTGTATTTGTAATTATGTAAGAATTTGCATTTGTTTCCATTTAAGATTCAGTTGACACAAGAGTTTCTTCCACAAGACCATTTACGCCGCCGTAGATACGAGTATGCCAACAGGATGTCACAGCTCGCCCATGACAACCCCGATTTTCATGAAAAAATCATAATGAGTGACGAGGCGTATTTTCATTTGAATGGATATGTGAATAAAATTATTTATCAGTCACCTTTGCATCCATTAAAAGTGACAGTCTGGTGTGGTATTTGGTCAGGAATAATCATTGGACCGAAATTTCTCATGTATTCTTAGATAAATTATATATCATTAGAAAGATCTCAGCTTCTTCTTTCCAAATCTAGTAAGAAATCATTATCAACAAAATTACAGGCTTATAAGTGCGCAAAGGTACAAAAACCGGTTTTTTAACCGTAAATCCGGATTTTGGAGGTGTCCGGCATATTTCGCTATTGGATTCTTCTTTAACTCGACAAGAAAAATAATATTACTCCCCAGGTTTTTCTATTTCATTTAATTTTGTACCACCGTGTAATTGGAGATTAATTATTAAGACTGGCATGAAGTGTGCACGTTTATCATACCAGTAAGCCCAGGTTCAACCCCGGGTAAGAACGTCTTACAATTTTTCAGCGGCGGTTTTCCACCTCCCACCCACCTTAGTCGTTCGTAGGCGGCGTTAAACAGAGTATACGAATTATATCGTGCACAGCTCACTGATTTGCGAGAAGTTCCCCCTCATCCCTTAATGGGATGTTGTGGGGCATTACAAGACACATTTTTTATCCGATCTTGTGTTATGTGGCATTACAAGGGGCATTACAAGACACATTTTTTATCCGATCTTGTGTTATGTGTGACCTAAAACCCGTCCTGGAAGTATAAGACCAAAGCGTTCTGTCTTTTCGTGTAGTCCTTGGTCAAAGGTTCCCCATGATTGTGGGATTCTCTAGAAAACCCATTTTAAACCCGATGTTGCTTAATCGTTTCATGTAATTTATATAGTTTATTTTAGAGTTTTTTTCGACGTGAGGCCATGGCGCTCCTTAAGCCTAATTTCAAATACGCTCTTGCTCATATTTATTTAAGTCTCATGTGTTGTAGTTGTGACAGTAATATCATGAGTTTTGTGAGTCCTGTTTGTCTAAGGAGGATTTGCTGTGACATCCAGGTGAACAAAATGTTCCATTTGAACTGCAAGCATCCAAAGAGATCTGGGGGTCAGTTGGGTGGGCTTGACCGGACAAATAAACAGGTACCGCATGTCATATAATCCTTGATGGCATTGGAAATATCCATCCGGGACTTTGGAGGTAACATCTTCTCCTCAGGGGAAATCTCCAAGAGATGTTTCCTTTACACTGCATTTACGATATATTGCTCTTTCTCTTGTAGCGCTGGACCTCTATATATATACTTAATGAAGGCCTGAGCTGCCTGGGCTAAGGTATTCCATCTTTGAGATGATGGTTAGGCTGACTCTTGCGTTGACATCCACGGTTAGGACCTTTATTTCTTTTATAGATTGTCCTCAGAAGACATGAGGAAACACCCTGTTTATGTTTTAGGAGCAGCATTCTGGCATGACTTAATTGCCTGGTACTGTGTCAAACTCACGTTCGCCGACACTGGCGCTGCATAGTTCGCTCCGGGCAACCTTTCACTTTGTAAGAGGTCAACAAGGTTTCGTTGTAAGCGAGTGACTTGAAGACATTGTTCCTACTTTTCATCATATTGCAGATGGCGGTAGCATTAATAGCGGCTTGGATAATCCCAAATTTATCGAAATCACTTGCTGCCTGGTCTCAACTAAATTTAGCATAACTAATATATGCCAATAATTAAAAAAAAATGAGTTTAGAAATTGATAAAGATATGTAGCTTCAATAAAAATGTGTCCTGATTTCATATCTGGACGTATTTCATTCCAAATTGATAATTTTGATATAGTTGCCTATAACCAATTTTATCAGGCGTAAATTGTGGTTTGTCGAGCAGCAAGACCTTATATCAAGAAAGTCCTTTGCATGGGGAATAATGAACCAATATGGTTCACTATCATCACGGCTAGCAACATGGCGCATTTAACGTTCCATATGTAGTTCAAGAGTAATTGGATTTAATTTGTGACTTCCGGAGCAGCCAAATATCGAATCAGACGGAGTTTTGTTTAGGGGCATCAACAAATATAGGTCCACTTTTACCATGTTTATTATGGACCACTCATAATGCACAATACTAAATATGGACCAATCTTAACGAGGTTTCGACATGGTTCCAAAATTTAACAATTTTCAAAGTGTCATTGAAATTAATTTTGCAACCCGTACTTTTATCACCGACGGACTGATATTGATCAATGTTATCTTATAGGGATTCTAAATGGATTGGTATCATACTCGGTTTTATTCTTATGACTGGGACCTACTGGTTTACGCCTGCTCCGACCGGCTAATAAATTTTATAAAGAAGTTCATACATGGTTAAGAGATAAATCTTTTACTCTTAATGTCGCCGGCATTTACGAGGAGGAAAACTCGACGCTGAAAAAATGTTTAATGGACTTACCCGGGGTTGAATCTGGGCTTACTGGCATGATAGTTATGCACACTTCCCTCACACTACGGCGGCCCACTTTTAACTACTTACGTCCTTTAATATTTACTCGTAGTGTGACAACCATCTGCATTAATTTATAATACCCTGTACTGCAGTGTGATGTAGGCTGTGTTTACGAGTAACTTTCCGTAAAAAGTCTTCTTGCCCAACAGAGTTTACGCAGTGCGAACCGATTTCGAACTGATTTTATTCTCCTTGTGTAAAAACTTGGTGAATCCATTCTTAAGTTTGTATCAGAGCGTCTAAAATAAATTTGACTATCGAGCTCTGTTCTCCTTCTGATGTAGGGTATACCAAAGTCGAAGCGCTCGACTTTAGTTTTTTGAATGTGTAGTGTGGATTTGTAAAACGATATTATAATCGTAGTATAATAGATCCTAATGATCTTCTTAATGGATTTAACTTTAAAGGGTTTTGTCTATGGAATCTGTGTCCGTCAGTCTGTCTGGCATCCTACACATTTACTCATACATGCAAGCGTTAGAGATTTCTCCAAGGATATGAAATGGGTTTTTAATGAAGAAACGATCATTTCGAATGATATGAACGATTCTGGACTGTTGGCACTCCATCATTCGTCTTGTTTCTCTTTTCGTTTTTCCTTTGGTTGAAATGCGACAACATCGCATTTTCTCATTTAGCCATTTGCACATGCTCAGTTTCAACGTGGGCAATCTTAAGATGTTGTTGTAGTTTTAAAATTATTCAAACAATTTGCTTTGCTCCCGCCTTCGTATAATGTGTAACTTGATTACGGGGTTGTTGTATTCTTGATACAAAGTCATAGTACTCGTATAAGTACAACGTCGTAAATATGCAGGGAGTAGCTTCGATTGAAAAGAAATTCACTTAAAATGCAGTTAAATAAACCATGAGTATATTTTACAGGAACAGTGGGTGCCATGTCTGCAGTTCACTCTGATTTAGAGCTTTCGTTATAAGGTTCATAATTAAATCTCTGAAATGGTATTTCGCAAGACGATATAGAAAACAGTTAGTTTTTGACAGCCCAAATAGCGTCTTAGACCGGTAACAAAATTGTTCGATGCTTCAGCCCTATTAGGTACTTGAAAAAAAATAAATAAGATTAAGTTGAATGAGCAATTCCAGAATGTGGAAACCGTTATTCTGTAATGAAATAATAAATAATGTTCAATTGAAATGAATTTCGCGCATAATGCAATCTTTATGAAACCTTTTGGAAATTCAAAAAAAAGGAGTTATTATTATTTTTTTTTAATTTGAGTTCCGATATACTTATATATGCACGTGTTGAACGCATTCCGGTTTTTGGCTAAGGCTTCGTTGGTAACCTCCTTACTTAAGTCCCACTCAACCCATTTAGGAACAAAAGGAAACTTCCTTTAAAACGGCGGTATGCAATTAGGCCCCACGAAAATACGTCCCAAAGGCAAAATGAAATTAGGCCCAAAAAATGTAAAACAGCAATTATGGTTTTTGGGGCCTAATTTCATATTTTTATTGGGGTATATTTTCATAATGCAATGAGATCCCACATGTTTGTATGATAAAAGACACCAAACCATTTTTGGGGCATAATTTCATAAAAGTTTTGGGGCCTATGTTCGCATTTTGGGGTCCAATTTCATTTCGATATACTTTAGGTCCACACTAAATATTTTTGGGGTCTAATTTCCTTCGGCGAAGAAAAGAAAGCATTGGTTTTTTATTGAAAATTATATAGTTTATTATCTCTGAACTTAATTATAAACTTGTTTAATATCTTGCACGGAGGCACGACAGCGAGGACAGTACCGAAAAACAGTTAATCTGGTTTATGGCTTTGCATTCAAAATTCACGTAGAAACTATAAATAATAACAAATGAGTAAGTGCAAAAAGAGAATATGTCAAATATTAATATTTACACGCAACCGAAAATATACGCAAAAGATTTTCTACACGTTTCGGGGCCTATTTTCGTACTTTGTTGTTACATTCATTTTGTAACACATAAATGAAAATTACACCCCAAACCCAAAAATGAAAAAAAACCCAAATTTTTTACAGAAAACAACAACTCGATACTTTGGGTCACATTTGTTTTTTTTGTGCATTTGCATACCTTCAAATAACCATTACAAAATTAGGCTTTAATAAAATTGTTGGAGACTATTTTTATAATTAATTTCATAATTCAATAAGACCCCAAATTTGGGGCCTAATTTCCTTTTTGGTTTTGACCACATTTTGTTAACAAATGACTTAACCTTTGCGGTTTAAATATTTATATATTTTATTATTTGTTTATTGACTTCTTTGTAATACATTTAGTCTTATTTGCCCAAAAATCCGACCAAACCACAAAATTTTATTTTTTTCCGTTCACATTTGGTCGAAACCGACCAAAGCGACAAAACTAGTCTGGTGTATTTGCATACCTTCAAACAACCGCAACGAAATTAGGCCCCAAAAATTATATTGGCCCCAATAACATTTTTGGGGCCTATTTTCATTTGATGTTTGGGATATAATTTCGAGGAGTCTATTTTCATAACACAATTACACCCCAATTTTTGGGATGTATTTTCGTGGGGCCTAATGTCATACCGCCGCATATTTTGCTCAAAAAACAATCTGTTATGCATTCTTTCCAAAAATGCAAATTTTTATTTCATAAAAAAACGTTAATAATAATAAAATAATTGAAACCCTTACCAAAATAAAAATATTTTTAAATAATATGAATCTCAACTAGCGTATACATTTTAAAATTATGGAATTTTAAGAGAGTCAGTTAACGGACAAGATATATTTTATCCATTAGCCATGGAAATAAAAATATATGGAGTAACTGGCAACACTTCTTTACAATGGATTTATGTGATTGCTGATATTTTTAATAAAAGTTAAGGTGTATGGCGGAGTAAATACTAAGAATAGCGTGCTTCCTTTAAAAATACACCTATTTATCCGTATTTTAGGTGACAAAGTGTTGCATTTTTAAGACCAAATAAATTGCGGAAACTCAATTACTAAAAAAATTTTACGATGTGCTTTGGATTATTAACTGATCTCAAAAAAAAGGTTGCGAATATTTTTTTATTTTTAGTGTATGTTTTTTGATATGTTGCGTATATTTTGCTTTTTACTGAATTTTTTTTAAACTTTTGCTGCATATTTTATTGCATATATAGGGTGATCCATGAATGGAATATGTCCGCTGTTTTCGACTAAAATTGTGTTCAGTGATGAGGCCCATTGCTGGTGCAACGGCAACGTCAACAAACAAAATTGCCGCAATTGGGCTGAAGAGGAACCAGAAGAGGTTCAAGAGGTGTCATTACATCGGTTTATGGGCTAGTGGAATTATCGGTCCATATTTTTTCAAACGTAAATTTCAATGGTGCTCGTTATTGCTCAATCATTTCGGACTTTTTACTACCTGAAATTGAAGCCCGTATTCTTAACGACAATTTGTTTCAACAGGGCGTGCCACTTGCCATGCAGCTGGTCAAACAATGGATCTGGTGAGAGGTAATTTCGAAGAGCAACTAATTTCACATTTTTGGACCGGTGAGTTAGCCGCCTAGATCGTGTGATATCACACCTTTAGACTTTTTTCTTTGGAGCTACGGAAAGTCCAAAGTCTATGCTGACAATCCAGCTAAGATTCAGGTCTTGGAAGCCAATATTACGCGTGTCATTCACGCCGTACCGGTCGAAATGCTCGAATGAGTCATCCAAAATTGCACCCTCAGAATGGACACCGTGAGGCGTAGTTGCGGCCAACATTTGAAGGAAATTATATTAAAAAAATAAATGACATAAAATTTCCTTGGAATGAATAAAAAAGATTCCACACTTGATTTGAATTTGAGTATTTGTATTATTTTGAAAAAAATACCTCTAGATGGATCACCCTATATTTCTATTTTATAATGAAAATTAAAGTGCTTAAAACGTATTTTTAGTGCATATAATTCCGATGCCTAATTTTAAGTAAGCTTTGAGAGATGACTTAGCTTGTTTTTTTTTGAGAGATTTGAATTCTACTCAGTAGTCTGTGTGAAGTATCTAAAGTATTTCGTAAAATTATGTGCCCGCTCCTGCGTATATTGTTTGACCGTCCCTGAAGACTGAGATTCGGTATTAAACTTTAGATGTTTTTCTGGCACATTCTTTTGTCTAAATGGATATTAGAAACGTTTTCTCGATATTTCACATTTTCATTAAGATTGCCATCCCACAGAGCTCTTACTTAGGTTGTCCTTATATAGACGCCTATGACCCATTTCTTTCATCATGTTTGTCTTCTGGAAAGCAATTTCAGCCGCTCAATTCTTAAGATTGTTGTTTATGGGTGGTATATTAAGTAATGTTTTATGGAACTGTTGGGGAGCAGACCACATGGCTACTGCGTTGCCCACGCATGTTTAACCTTTCTCCCGTTACAAAAAATACTATTTTTAAACCCGTTAGATCGGTAGCTTTTCCATCGATATTTACAAAAAAAATACTTTCCTCCTCCCCCATTCAAGTAAAATAAAATGAATATCCTGCAATTCATATAGTTTGATGTGAAATGACCAACACACCACATTAAACGGGGAACTGCTGGTCCCTTATGTCTATGTACTCGTACTTTATTCAAAATCTTTAGAGACTCACTGTGTCGTCATGTGCTGCAAACCCAACAGTATTTCAGAGGTTAAGTTCGCTTTGTAAACCTCAACCTGCAATTAACGTCCAAATGCAAACCGACCGACTAAAACAACAGCAACGTAGCAGCCGCAGCATGGCAAAGACAATAAGACCACGGGCTCCTCAAGACCAGAAGGCGACAAACTCAGCGAGAGGGAAATGCAGCAGGGAAAATGAAACAACTTATCAGTCATTTGTTGCTGGTACTGCTGTTGTGTGGCATGTTGCATGCGGCAAACGGCATGATCTTGCCTAAAAAATTACTGACACTGACTGTCCGTCAATGTTTTATACGTTCTACCCGTACGGGGTCTAGTACACGGACGTTATGGCGTGTGTGTGTGCATCGTGCTGGACGTTTGAAGATTTCCCTTGCAGAGAAGACACCAACAAAGAGCACTTAAACATCTCTTGTGGTTTCTGAAAATTAACTTCAGTTTCTTTGTTATTAACGTGCATTGCTCCTTTCACGTTGACCACAATGTCTTTTAAGTTGGTCCATGGTGGACATTCTGCACTTACACACACACACGCACATAAATACTCAGGCTCCTCTTATGCATAGACTCAAACACATGCATATGTACTTATGTTGGTTGGCCTGTCTCGTATCTCGTACCCCCATATGGTACGTACTTCACATTTAATATTGACCATTTAAGACATCCACACATGCAACTAACATTCATCCATCCATGTGTCCATCTTCCATACATGTGGCACTTCCTTATACTGCAACTTCCTTAGACGAAGCTGCCCACAGTACAATCATTTCTTCCATTTTCATGTTTCTTTCTTTAGGGGTTTCTGCCTTTTGTCTTTGCTTCATCAAACCTCCTTCTGCTGCCTGCCTGCCTGGTTCGTATTCCCTGTTCCCGGTGTACTTAAACCTAAAGATTCTTCTTTTGTTTCGTGTGGTTGATTTTCTAGCCCCTTTCTTTGGGTTTCCCTTTGAATGGTGCAACCGCATTCTTCGGCCTCATGAGGTTTGCCTTCACTTTACTGCTTCGGTTCGGTTTGGCCGTACCGTATAGTGTCGAACCGTGTTGAGTTGAGCTCTTTTACCTGTTGTTGTTTAATTTGAAACCTAATATGTTTTTGATGAAGTCGACTCAAAGTTGAAGATGTTGATTTTGATGCATGATGCTCGATTCAGTTTTTGTTGTTGCTGTATTCGAGTATCTTTCATTGTACTTTCCTTAGATAAACGTTGGGGTTCCCTCAAGACGCACTTGAAAGCAGTGGACAAAACTAGAGCACACAGTTCATTGTAAAAATTAAGCCCAGATATTCCACACGAAGACAAAGAGGACATTATTTAGGCGCGCATGATTAAGTGGTATTTCGAGGACTTATTAATATTTAAATGGCTTTTGCTAAAAGTTGAGTACTCTAAATATCGAATGAACACTTAGGATTAATTATTGCAATACAAATTTCATCAGAGGATACGTGGGTAAGTTAAAACTGGTAAGATCGTATATCTCCTATTACATGGTATGAGTGTTAATAGGGCAGGTTCCAATATACAGCTACGGATGAAAAATTAGGGTCACTCCAAGTTGTTTTAAAAGTAAATTTTTTAACAATAAATTTCTTCTTATTTCATTTCAATTAATTGTTTATTTTATATATCGGTATTATATACAACAAAAGCTCGGAGGCTTTCAAACAGACAAAAAATCGGGTAATCTTTAGAGACGACATGTAAAACAAAAATTGTCTTATACCGTTTGAACTTAGAGCTACTATTTAGAAGAATAACCTTTATTTCGTTAAAAAGTTTGCATTTTGTTTGCATCTTTGCATTCTTTATTTAAAAGGCATTTTCCATTCTGAATAGGGCAGCGTCACTTCGCTTAAGGTATCAATTTTTATCCATGTTCTCCTTAATCCATGATGTGAAGCAAACTTCATGCCTTGAAAAGCACCACTATACCATGATATTTATTCTTTAATGCTTATAGGATTTTGCTAGTTAGCGGTAAAGTAGCTATTTTTTTAGACCATCAAACCCAGGTTTTTCGTAAATTTTGCATTTTTTTCAGTTTCGACTCATCTCGCAATTTTCTTTTAATTATGGGCCGTTCCCAATTTTCATATGTATTTTCAAATAATTTTCTATTTTGTAGCTGTCGTTGTTTGTACTTCTGAGACTTTTCGGAAAGATCTACTGAATTAAAAGTTTTTTACTATTTGGCATCTAACAGTTATGATAGAAATTTCAACTCCCAGCTCACTTTTATTCTTTTCTTAAGATCTTAAAGGGTCGCGAGTAGACATAATCTTAATGTAGTTAGCCTCTTTAGCAAAACTTTTTCGTGGTCCAAATAAATAATGTTGGTCTTGTAAACCATAACAAACAAAGTTCTAAGAGATTCCAGTGCTTCTTTTGGAGATCTGAAGTTGTTTGGCCTTAATCTTTCAAATTTCGAATGATGAAGCACTTACTATGCTACAGTGCATAGAGCTCGACCCATATTTTTAATATTACATATTTTGTGAGTTTTATATTAGCATCTACAAAACACATTTCGCGTCTAAAATATGTAAATTATGTTTGGTTATTATTAAAATTTTCGTTGACCCTATTGTCCGCACCTACGGTGGGCTTCAAAAAATTTAGGCGACGTACAATATTGTTTAAAATTGTAAGGAATTTCCAGTTTAAAATTTTTGGAAACTCTTCCCATTCAGAATATTTTGAAGCAAAAATTTTTAAAATGGCAATTTAAATTTGTCAGATATTTTTTTAACATTTTCTGTATATTACGAGAGCTACTATATTTATTATCATTTATTACCCAAAGTGGATTTATTACTTTTCAAAGTATACTCCAGCATGATTTATACACTTTTGCATGCGCTCAAACCAATTGTCGAAGAACTTTTTTCACACCGATTGAGACACCTCTACATGGTTTTTGAACGCTTCAACATTACTTATGGGGGCGAAAATCGTTGACCACACATTTTTTTCTTGATGTGCGGGAATAAAAAGAAGTAATTGGGTGCCAAGTCAGAGCTGTACGGCGGATAACTCATCAATTCGACGTTTTGGCCGGTCAAAAAGGCGCTGCTTTGAGCCGATGTGTGAGAGCTCGCATTGTCATGGTGCACAATGATTCGTCTTCTCTTGTTCGTTTTTCGAATTTCTGCGAAGACTTCAGGCAAACAAATTGTGGTGTACCACTCAGAATTGACCCAATACGTTGCTCAAGCGGAACAGTCGCCTCATGACCAGTTCTGGCGAAGAAACAGGCGGCCATTTGCTTCGAAGTGCTTTTGCCACGAACAACTTTCGTTGGATTTGGCTCGAAGACCCACACGGTCGATTGCTGTTTTGTTTCGGGCTCATACGCAAAGATCCATGATTCGCCACCTGTGAAGATAAACGTCTTTTGAAGCTCTGCGATCGTTTTTTTTTTTAAAAAATTCTTTCTCCAATCGGCACGAGGCTTTTTTTAAGCGATTGTCAAATTGTGCGGGATCTAACGAGAACAAACCTTTTTAACGGCCAGGCGTTCATGCAATGTCGAATGTATGCTGATGGAAGAAATGCCCAAGGATGCCTCTATCTCACTGTATGTCATAGACGATCTTGCGTTATCAGTTTACGCACGGCATCAATGTTCTATAAGATGGTGCTTCATCGCCATACAAAGATTTAAGTTCATCGATGCACTCTTGTCGTGATAATCCACGTCGAAAGTTGTGAAAAATGAAAATGTTCACTATGGAAATTCCAATAGAAATATCAGATGGCGCCAGGCAACACTTAGAAATATATATATAAATATAGCTACCCTCATATTAGTGACCTTATTTATTGTACGTGACATTAGATATTGTTCTAGGCATAGGACTGTACAACAATTTTCTGGGGACTCGAATATTATTTTGTCAATAGGTAAAACTGAGGACTTTTAATCCAGGATTATATATTTTTGATTTCAGGAGAAATTCTCCTAATGTACATCCCAATATATATGTATACTGGGCGGCCAGATTATATTGAAAACAAATTATAATTGTGTGTGGAATGTTTTGTCATTTGAATGCTTTCCATTTGTTGTTTACTACCTGAAGGATTGTTTTTGGTAGAATCAATGAGTGTAAAAAGTCCCCGTTGGTTCCTTAATGAAATTTGGAGTGAATAATGTGTTTTTGAGACAATGCCGCATATGACAATTCATCGTATCGTTAATTTTTTATACAGACGAGTATGCCAGATTGCCCAGCAGTTATAAGACTACCGATTTTAGGTGTTGTATATTTAATATAAACTCAATTTTCGTTGGGGTCATAAAACGTGATTCGGTGGGTGCATAAAGCGTGATAGAACCAAAAAAATCTTTATTATGACTCAAAACTACAAGCTCTGACATTTTCTGTTTAAATATAATTTCTTTCAAAAGTTGGTTCGGAGGTTCCAACTTTTGATTTCTCTTTCCAACATTGCCTCCGGTGTTGCTTGAATTTGTTACGTCTCCTACTTACTTATAATTATTTTATGCCATTAAGAAACAAACAGTAAAGATACAAATATTTTCCTCGTAAAGTCCGGCATGTACGAGGTGCAAACCCGTCAATTAAAATTGCTAGGTATTCATACCCGTAGTTTAATCTGGGACCATTTTCCGCTTTTATTTGACAGAAAGATTGACTAGGAGAGAAGAGGATGTTATAGTTAATTCGCTAGAAAAACTATATCCTCATTTAGGTTACGTAACTATGTACAGGGTGAAGCGCGGTAAATTTCTTATTTGGCAATGAAATAAAAAAATTATGAAACTTAGAAAAATTTATTTTATATTAAAATTATACAAGTATTGAACAGTGAGGGAATTTTTAAACTACATGGTTTTAAATAGTGCAACTGGCAAATGTCGACCTTCGCTATCCACACACTGCTGCATGAACTCTAACAAGTCGACAGACTGGTATTCTGCCAGTTTCAGCCTCAATATTGGTACTTAGGTCTTGCAAGGTGTTTGGACGGTTGATATACACCTTCGACTTCAGGTAACCTCAAAGAAAAGAATCGCATGGGGCGAAGTCTGATGAGCGTGCCCGCCAGCTCACATCACCCCTCAAAGAGATGAGCCGTCCAGAAAACATTTGCCTCATACAATTCATGGTAACCCTCGCAGTGTGTGCAGTGGCACCATCCTGTTGGAACCATGTATCCTCTTATTGCATTGCCTCAAGAGCAGGCTGCAAAAAATCGTGTGTCATAGTCCAATACCGTTCGGAGTTCCCAGTTACAGCAAGACTGTAATCCTGGAAAAAGTAAGGGCCAATTATGCCTACTCGTAATATGGCGCACCACAAAGTTTCACTCCATCACTCCAGTACCGCATATTTTGCACTGCACTGCAATGATCGATTGCGCCTTTAAAAAAATACGCTTCAACACAAAATGACCTTTCCCCACGTGTCTAATGCATGGTGGCAACGGAAAGGTAGACGAATACAAATCTCCCGTCAACCACTATAAGCCACGCACATTCACCGCTCTCTTTGACCAACTGTGCCTCCACAGTCTGAAGTGCAAAAAAGCAAAACTCGCGCTCCGCTCTGTATATGACATTATAGTATGTACAGAGAACAAATTCGATTAGTTAATAATTAGCAGGTGTGTAATAACTACGAATGATATTTGTCTTAGAGAAAAAGAAGTTACACCCAAATAAGAAATATGTTAAGGTAATACGATCAATCTAATATGGGCTTAAGGTCCCGAATCCTTAGATAAAGATTGTCCACAGAAGAAAACCTTTAATCTCGATGTTTCCAGGGGCCGATCTCAAAAGGATCTTTTGGTTTTCAAATGTATCTCGCGTTAATCTTGTGCTCAAGGACCGGGACCTGCTGCTTAAAGTTGTCTCCAAACGGCTCATGTGTTTTAAAGAGAAGGCCATGTTAAGGGCTAACTGAATTATCTCTAAGATTTCACTCCAAGTCTAAGACGCCACTAAAACTGCATAGAATGCTAAACTATTCTTCACTACTGTCCCTATACGAGTACATGTGTTGGCATTGATAAGCGCTAGAGTGGATCGTACCTTAAACATGGATTGTACTCGGACACTTCTTCGTCCATTCGTTTCTTAGTTGGTCATTTGATATAGTGCCAACAACCAAAGGTAATTTAGTTCGAGTCCATTCAATACGTATTTGCTGAAACTCGTTCATTAGCGATATGTCGGTGCTATACGATACGAACACACAACCGACATATGCTTGCAGATACGTTTATACTCGTACGTTTAGATGAGGATACAAATGTTGCTTTGATGATGTTCAACTCTCATGTTTCTGTTTAACTGTTTCGTTTTCGATTCATGTCAGATTTCCACTTGATTGCTCAAATTTAACAAAGTATCTTGTTATAATTACGAGCAATATTTCATATTTCTCTTCAGATTTGTTTTAGTATGCTCGAATGTATGATTGTAAGCGATGCCTTGAACAAGAAACAACTAACAAATATAAATTTATTCAGAAACCGCGAACACAAGTTCGAATTTTAAATGCTTACATTTGAGCCGACTAAATTATAATGTTCATAACAAATAAAAGTCAGAGAAATGGTTTCAATCTTATCAAATAATGACACCTTACAGAGAAAAAAAATTGGTGGAACTTTATTTGCTTATAGACAAATACGAGTAACACGTTAAAACATGTCGGTAGAGTGAGTTGGCTATAGCCTCACCCTAAGCAGCTACACTTTAATGCCTTCTCGGAAGGTACTGCGAAAAAACAACGAATTATCGGATATCAATTGGATTCGCTTGAAGCCATATACTTAGGCCCTTGTCCTATTTGCGCTTCATTTCTGTTTTAATAAGTCCATTTTAGTTGGCATTTCATCTAAAGTAGTATCATTCCATTTTCAAATCGCCTAAATGTTAATCGAATTACTTACAAAGTTTATAAGTCTTCATCGTCAAAAGTTCTAAAATGAAGTAAAGCGAAAATTGTAAAAAATCAATTCGAGATGTGCAAAAAAGCCAACCGAAAAGAGGGTTGTAGACCCCTTATGTTTCTACTTGACCTATCAACCGGGCTCTTAATCTACCCACATTTAAAAAGATTTAAAAAATACCCTTTTATCCATGATGCGAAGAGCCTGGTTTGTAGCTCAAGAGTCCCTACCATTGGGGTAGCTCTCCAAAATTTAGCGAAATATGCAAAAGTACGAGGGTTGCTATTTATATTTCGTGTCCGGCAAAAAACCACAATAATTTATCATTGGAAATGGTTTTATTGTTTTTGAAAATATTCTCCTTTAATATTGATCTTAAATTACTAAATTATTGATCTTTGAGGCACCTCCAAAACATGATTTTTAAACGCTTACACAGCTGCTTCGGGCGATTAAAAACGTTGACCAAGCATTTTTTTTTGATGCTAAGGAATAAGAAGAAGTCATTGGGTGCCAAATCAGGGCTGTACGATAGATGGCCCATCAATTCGACATCTTTAGTGGTCAAATAGCTCATAGTTTCAGCTGATGTGTGAGAGCTCGCATTGTCGTGATGCAAAATTATCCGTCTTCTCTTGTTATCTTTTCTTCGGAGAAGTTCGAAAAACGAACAAGAGAAGACGAATCATTGTGCCCCATGACAATGCGAGCTCTCACACATCGGCTCAAACCAGCGCCTTTTCGACCGGCCAAAACGTCGAATTGATGGGTCATCCGCCGTACAGCCCTGATTTGGTACCCAATGACTTCTTTTTATTCCCGCGCATCAAGAAAAAATGCGTGGTCAACGGTTTTTTGTTGCAAGAAGAATCTGTTTAAGCGTTCAAAAACCATGTTTTGGAGGTGTCTCAATCGGAGTGAAAAAATTCCTCGACAACTGGTTTGAGCGCATGCTAAAGTGTATAAATCATGCTGGAGAATACTTTGAAAAACAATAAAAACCATTTTTGATGATAAATATTCGCGTTTTCATTATTAGGGCAGAAATATATATGGCAGCCCTCGTTCGGTTAAACCGAAACCCGGTTTTTGGATGCAAGTTTAAATTAATTGGAACTATTAATTTAAAACGAAAATAATACTCATATCATATATAAATACTATTATAGGCATTTTATGTTTTATTTTAGCAGCATGTTACATGTATGGGAGACCCCAGTGAAACCGGTTTCTTAAGAAAATCAAAAATGAAAACCAGTTTCTTAAAAATTTTCCTTTAACGGTTACACCGAAACTCGGTTTTTGAAAAAGGGGGTTAATTGATCACCCTATCTTGCAGTATTCATGTTAGCTTTCTGACTGCAGCATTTTGGATTGGGCAGGGGTAAATTATGGTCATTCAAATTCTTACAGGTGAATCTATGAAGCTCCTGCCAGATTGAAATACATATCAGTTGAATTAATTAGTTGACTTACCAAAATATTTAGTTCAGTTTAGCTTTTGATCGATGAATCAAATTTGAAAACTGCCACTTAAGCATCAGGGAGGAGGGGGAGGACTTCCACGACCAAGATTCTAATGCAACACAATGAGCCCAGCCAAAATACATTTTAAATGGCAGTGAATCCTTGTCGAACATCCTCTTCGGAGGATAACTTCATTGAAATGTTCATACAGACGAATTAAGGTCTTAATTGCTGAATATGTTTGCAGCCAACACCGAAAACTGTTTCCGGCCAGAGTGAATGCAATGCCATATGAGGTCGGGGTCAGCAGCAGGTTGTTCGTTTTTATGGAAAGTGATTTTGTCGACGATGTGGTGTTACGGCTGTGCGCAATATTCATGAGTGAAGTGATCTGTGAAGGAAACTGATGTTGGTATGCATTCACACATGCATACAAATACTGTTGGTTGCGACGGAAAATATGTCTGTGTGTGTGTGTACATAAACACTATAATATAATCAACATGAGGACAAATTTTCACTAAAATTCTGGTAAAGTTCGACCGGGACGCCAACCATAGATTGCGACCGAACTTGGTATTGGAATGGTATATCACGCAAGTAGTTTTCAGAGTCCCTGCCCCAAATTCAATCAAATCTAAAAAGGAGAAGCACATTTGATATCAAGAAACATGTTTTTTATTTGTCTGCTCATATATCCACGTTTTGCAGGAGACCGACTGTCTTCTGATATGTCCTGATATTAAATTTAGTCAAACCTGAAATGATTTAAGTATTCGAATTCCCTTAGACGACGAATAGGAAGTTCGACTTGTAAAATTTATGGTAGACAGGTATTGGGGTTAGATCCACCGCTCTTGCAATGCAAAGCTAAACAAGTGAATAATTCGTTGGGCCGGACTGAGGATTGCGTTGAAGTATGACATTAAAAGTATTGGGTGGGTTGTTGATGATGCGCCAATGTTTGACAGAGCTACATTTTTGTGGCCCTCTGAACCGTTGTCATGTTTAAATTCGTGAATTTTATTGTTTTGAAGAACCTATGAAACCCATGTGTCCATTGTTAAAGGGGCCTGAGGCAGCTGCTATATTTTAGTCTTAAATTTACACATATTTTAAAAGTTCGAGTATATTGAGCTTATTGCGGAAATTCTACTGTGTTCGAATGGCCAAATGTCGATGTACGAAGCAAACTCATTTTCGGCGCTCTAGGGACTTTCGACCTATGAAATATAGTCAAATTGTTATTGGTAGATTAGTGGCGTACATTTTTGTTATTTTTAAATACCCATATTTACATATTTTTTGGTCCCTATGGGCCGATCCTGGTTCCAAATTGGCACGAATCATAAATAAAGAAAATTTGATTGTTGGTCTAACCCATACGTCCCCAAACATGAGGGGAAAAACATTTCGTTTTTGCCCGATTTGGTACGTTTTTAATACAAATCGATCTGTTAAGTGTGAAGGCCTAAGCTCTTTTTGATGGTACAATGATACAATAATACAGGGTGGAGCGCTTATTTGGGCATGAAATAAAAAAATTATGAACCTTAGAAAAATTAATTTTACATTTGAATTATATTGAACAGTAAGGGGATTTTTAAAATACATGGTTTTAAATGGTGTATCTGGCAAATGTCGACCTTAGCTATCCACACACTGCTGCATACGTTTTCTGAAGTTTTCATGAATTCTAACAAGCATGCCGATTGGTACTCTGCCAATTTCTGTCTCGATATTGTTAATTAGGTCTTCCAAGATTTAGGGACAGTTGATATACAACTTCGACTTCAGGTAACCCCAAAGGAATAAATCGCATTGAGCTTAGTCTGGTGAGCGTGCCGGCCAGTTCACATCACCCCTCCAAGAGATAAACCGTCCAGGAAACATTTGCCTCAAACAATTCATGGTAACCCTCGTTATGTGTGTGGTAGCACCATCCTATGGGAACCATGTATCCTCTAATTTCATTGCCTTAAGATCCGGCTGAAAAAAAATCGGAAAATGCCAAGAGCAAGTGATTGCTTCCGAGCAGAGCGTTTCGAAGATTGCAGTACTGCAGCTCTAAATCTCTCGATGTACACATGAGACATTCCCTCCTGTTCTCAATGAAGATACCCACTTTACAATTGATTGCCGTCCAGGAACACGTCCTCGTGGGGGAACAGCCAATCGTAAACGAAAAGCACACTGCACTGCAATGATCGAGTGCGCATTTAAAAAATAAGCTTCAACACAAAATAAATTCTCCTCACGTGTCCAATGTATGATGGATACTGAAAGGCAGACGAATACAAGTCTCCCGTCAGCCACTTTAAGCTCCACGCACTCTCCACACTCTTCAACCAATAGTGCCGCCATAGCCTGCAGTGCAAAAAAGCACGCGTTCCACCCTGTATGAATACATTATATGGTTGCAGATAAGTATTGTTAGACATTACAAACGATTTAACATATTAATAGTTATAAACTCACATCCACTGGAGAGTATGAAAATAAGTAAATTAAAGTTGTTGACCAGATATGAATGGGCAAAATAAAATTAGTTAAACAACAACGGAGCGCGATATCAATTGATTTTGGTTTTAAGCTGCATCTATGCACGTGGTAAACATGGTCGGTGTTCCTGGCAGTGCTTCAAGCGATCGGTAACTCGACTTTACATCTGCTACGTTATTTTGGTTAAGTCAGTCTAAAGTCTGAACATAATGGAGAGGTGCCAAGTCGCATGGCCGGCCAATTGACGAACGCTCGCCATGAGATAACCCAATCATCAAATTTGTTTGAGCGTTGCATTGTTTATAGGATTTTTAGCGCTGGCAGCTAGAAACACAACTCGGATATGACATGTTTGTCGAGATCTAAATACATGAACTCTTTTACCATCGATCTCTGCTCTCTACCGCAGTGAAGCTTGGACCAATTAGGCAATGTTTCTTGAACTAAACGACTATCCTTACTTATTTCTCCTAACATCCCATTGAGGAAAAAAGGGTAAACTTTTCTCGACTAAATGAGCTGTGCGCTTTATCATTCTTATGCAATACGAGGTGGAAATCCCGCCGCTAAGAAAATGAAGGATATTATCCGCATTCGAAAGTGCGATTACTGGTTGATAGTCGGTCATTCCGACCATTACACCACGGTGACCCATCGTTGTTTACATGGTAAGAACTGGTCGCTGAAAAACTAAGATTTTTTTTACCTGAATTTAATATAGCCAAAAAATGTATATGATGTTTTGTCCTGAATCTGAATCCCTAGCCAACAAGTCATGAGTCTAGTTGGCGATCAAGGCACTGTATTTGGTCGTCTGATTTTAGTTCTTGCATCCGTACAATCGTTTACGGATGTGGGCCTAAATCTATCAAAAAAATTTGGGTTGACTTGGAGGTGAGTGGAATTGAGCTGGGCGCGCCTAATAGACAATTCTGGATCGACTTTAATTAATGTTGACCACTAAGGCGTCTATGTTTATTTTCTCTTTAATCTCTCAGTGGTTAAAGTTGCAAGAAAGTGTAGTTGTGGTTATTACATATGTTGCAACGAATTGCCTGAGCATTAAAGCCATGATGTCGACCGACCTCACAATAAAAATTACCACTAAGGCTGAACTTGGGTTATTTATATTAATAATATGTATTTATTGGGCCCCTGTGGTGTGATAATTACATAGTGTACACTACTGTCATACAAGTAAGGCAAGGTTCAAACCCGGGTAAGAACACCTAAACAATGTTTTAGCGGCGGTATTCCACCATGTAAATGCCGGTTACTCTACTAGTAAGAGATTAATCTCGATGCTGTATTAAAATGATTTATAAAGATATCATAAGCCGTTTAGACCTGGCAGTGATATATAGTTTCACTAAGTTATGCACCACAGTGTGGTGTGGGCCATTAACAGGGTGGCGCACCTATTGTGCTACAAAAGGAAATTCAAATTACTTTTTTTAATCAATTTCATTTATTTTTTTATTGTTTAGAAAATTCAAATTAATTTCACATGATTAATTCTGTTTGAAGATGATAGACCGTAAATGACCTTCATACTAATCCACGCACCTGATCATAAAATTATTCATTGAAGTTGGGATCGCTTCAATTATTGAGTTAATGGACTGCTTCAACTCAGTCAAATTGCTTGGTTTCGTTTTAAACACCTCTCGCTAGACCTCATAAAAAAAGTCTGGTACAGTCCGGTTCGGTTTTTGATATTAATTTGTTGGGGAATTTTCGTTGGAGCTTTGCTATAAGCGCTCTGGATATACTCGTATGTGCCGGATATGTCAGATATGTTTTCGGCGCAGTTTTGGCTAATCTGTAAATAACGACCCCTATTGACAGTCACTGTTACACCGTTTTCTTCAAAAAAGTATAGCCCCACAATGCGCACCCCACATTAACTCGTTCTAGGATTAGTTTCGTCCAATAAGGTATTTGTGGATACGGCAATTTTGCTTGTTTACATTGCCGTTTAGATCAAAATGATTCTCATCAGACATAAACTGACAAATTTATCAAGCTGTTTCTTCTTTGGCCATTTCAATAATTGTTTTTGGCAAAATTCCCTTCGAATAGGCAAATCCAGAGGGTTTAACTTGCTTGTAATTTAGACTTTGTACGGGAACAAGTTTAAGTCATCATGCAGTATCTGTTGTAATGACTGTCTGTTAACTGCAATTTGCGCCGATAAGTTTTGAATCTAAACGATTGGATTTGCCTGATTTGAATATGCTACACTCTCGATGGTGTCTTGAATCCAAATATAGGGATCGCGATGGTAAGCTCTTCGTGCAATGCTTCGGCAAACATGTTTACCAGCCCCATAATGGCCCATCTACACGGGAGAGTTTTGCCAAACTCCCGCCTAAATTCCCTTTGGACGAAAGTGCACGATCCGCTGAACTTTCCAAATTCCCTTTTCACTATCCCAAGATCCCAAATGCTTACCTTCCAAATAAAATAATGAATAAGCCGACTGCTCACATAGAAATAAAGTTATACGATTTGTTTTTGCAGCTCGATTCGTGCTCCACCTTGTATGTAAATACATATCGAGTTTTATAAAATATCTAAGTCTTTTTCAATTATCAATTAATACAATCATCTTTATTAAAATTTCATTTATTTCTATTTAACTTAGTCGATTTTCATCAGTGATAACGTTGTTGCTTTATAACATTTAAAGTCACAGCCTGCAAAATCTTAAACATTTCTCCCACCAGCAATACTAACCCACGCAGTAACATTCAAATCATCTAGTAACTATTCTTGTAGATAGACTAATTCTTAAGTGCTGCACAACAGTTTAACCAAGTATTGCAACCAAAGCAGCTTCCCTCAGCGCTGCTTACTTTAAAAGTCAGCATAAATACTTTACGACGTTGCCGCTCTACATTCTGACTCAAAAAATATACATCGTTGAGGCATGGAGTGTGTTGCAGTTACCGAAATTGTAGATACGTTAATATTACGAATATAAAAGTACATATGTATAAGTACATACATATGTATGTAGTAGCCGGTGCACTTCTCAATGCCGTAATGATAATGTTTCGTCGTCATTTCCAATTCTGTTTGGAAAAATCACAAGTCCTCCTCCGATATCGTAGATGCGTGAAGGAGGATGCACCCATTCCCTCTGATCCTTGCTCGTACAGTCGAGTATGTCAGCATGTACGAAAGTGCGATATGAGGAAAAGTGTAATTTAAGTTTACCCTCTCACTTTTACGCACGCTGATACAAACACTCGCATGAAGGTTATCAAGTGCAGTAGTGCAGTTTGAAGTGACTGCAGTCGCAAGGAATTACTTTAAACACTTCACTACAGCTTGGAGAGTACGTAAAGTTTGTTGTACCGTTTATTACACCATTAAATAGGACGGTAAGAATATCAGCAATGTTTACAAATCTCGGTTATCGTCACACGCAGAGAAAAAACATGGTTACTACATGGTCACGGCAATAATAAAATGTTATCCGCAATAAAAGTATGTTCGTCGCAACCATAGCATTGTTAGCTGAATTTAGTTTTGACAATAGTATAATTGATAACAATAGTATTATTGCCAAATTTAAAAATGAAAATATGGTTAAAGCAATAATTTTAATATGGTCGGTTCGACAAAAATATGGTTGGTGGGTTTTATGTTAACAAAAATATGATTACGGCAATCATACTGTATGATTGTAATTTTTCTTCATTTAAATGTATTTTTAAGAACAAATGTTATTGGTACGGATCTAATGCAATAATAGTACTTTTTTATCGAAATTAAAATTTTTTAAACGAGCTGCTTTGGTTTTGTTTAACTAAAATATTTTTAATAAAAACGCTGACGTTTATTTAAACTTATTTTTTCTACTGTGAAATAAATCACTCCTATTATTTTGAATTTAATGTATTTTTGAATAATTTTTAAAATTCAAATCTATCGTCGACAACTTAAAAAAATTCTAATAAATTATATTGGGAATCAAAGTATAATTGTGTGTGACCATACTTTGGTCGTAGGGATCTTAACATGGTTGCGTGTGAATCATACTATGGTTTTGAGGATCATATTATGGTTGTATGTGAAACATACTATGGTTGTGAGGATCATACTATTGTTGTGAGGATCATAGTATGGTTGTATTTGAATCATGCTATTGTTGTGAGGATCATAATATTGTTGTACCACAACCATATACCCATCAATAGTATTATCCTCTTCGAATATTGTCACCACAACAATACTTTTTTTTCTGCGTGCAGATACTCTAAAAATTCTGTAATGCCAGTCTCAGAAGTCTTGAAAAGGTAGTAGTCTGCTTGTGTATATTTTCTGCGTTGGAAACTAACTAAACTGACTTCAGGGGTACCGCTTTGAACATGCCTATGTTGTTTACACATTTATATTGACCTACGTATTCTGTCATATTTGGCTGCCCGGCTTTGCAGCTGTGTTTAACCGTACGAAACCATCACTCAAAACCTCAAAATGTCTTCTATGCCTTAAAAGGTCCATGGGTATATCCTTTTAGATTAGTCGCATCTGAAAAGAAGTACATTGAACATCTATTTACTGCATTTTTCCACGAAGCGTAACAGCGTGGATAGCAGTAGTGTGATGCTTAGTGTGAACGAGAACCAGAGCTGGTTGTCATTCTGGTAAACGCTGGCAACTTCATCGGTAAGAGATACATGTGCCCTTGAAAAGCGTTTCTATATAATGCATTAGAAGGTCACAGCAAGTACATAAATTCAAATTATAACGCAGCTTATTGATTTGAGAAAACTTTCCCGAACATTTCTGAAACGGATGTTTAGGTATGCAAATAAGTTTGTATTAGGCAAGTCTTCATGTTTAAGTGTTTTCAAATTTTTTTTTATACATTTTAACCTGTTTCTGTCAAATGGCAATAAAAGAAACTTTGCTGGTTGACTAAGAAACGCCAAACTTTAACTAATTGCAGAGTGTATTGGATTCGGTTGGAACTTAACGCCGCTTGTACGAGTACTTGATTGTAACGAAATCTCTTTTTGTTGCACTTCTACTTATAGTCGCACTCAACTCCCCTAAACCACTAATGCCAGACTCCCGTATTGACCTCACTGTTTGATTGTACTTCAACTTTTATGGCCGTTTATGTGAACGGCAGTGCTTTAATTGTTAAAAGCATTTGTTTCGGTATCCATTTCAATATCTCTGGTGTTGCACAAAAGCTTCCCTAAGAATTGAATCCAGATGTAAGCGGCAGCCATTCAATAGTTGCTTAATTGTGCTCCCATTAAATGTTGACCTTTTACACAGATAATAGTTTTCCCCGCAGAAGGCCATGCACATGCACGCGTTTAGACCGCCACAAAACAATGAGTGCTGTTTTGTACGCACAGACTTTTCAATTAATAGCTTGAATTTTCTCGTTATCGGGTGGCAGGCTAACAATTAACATTAGCAAAAAGTGTTGCCGGAGCCGACGGAAGGGCTTCTGGAGCCCAAACGTAATATTAAAATAGGTTCATGAAGGTTGGGAAGATTGTTTATTTCACAAGTTAGCTATTTTCCTTCGGATGATCCGACAGAAATATTCCCTCACCCATATACGGATTTTATAATTTCGGCCGTTCCGTCCTTCATTGCCAAGCGTATTAGTTTAATAAAATATCGTAAAGGGTTTTTTGTGTGGTAGGTTCTAGCATGGAGCTTGGCATCACCGTTTTCTTATGGGTATACATGAAGAAAAACACATGTTTGCATGCAAACATAATATGCAGGAAACATATTAATGTTTGGGGCATGCTTTAAGAAGAAAATCATATGTGACGCGCAAACTAGAAAGGGACCTAAGGGTAAAACCCAGTTTTGTTCAGGAGAGACATTTTAAAGATTTAAATACTTGTTTCTTTGGTGTAGAATCGTCGACTTCACTTTCATATAACGCGCATATCTCTGGGAGGGAACACTTTTGGGGCATGGGATCGGTCTCATTCGATGCTCAGATGTTGTCCACATCAAAAAAAGAAAAAATGAAAATTTATTGTTTTACCCTTAGGTCCCTTCCTCTATGCGCTGTCACATATGTTTGCTTTCATACTCGTATAACATATTAGTGTTCCAAACATTTAAATTTTTTTGTCATTGCAAACACTAAAATGTTTGTAGCAATATTCCGAAGGAATGGGATTGCATATGTACAAACATATATTTGTTTGCACGCAAACATCAATATGTTTGCAGTTTTGTTCCCAACATGCATATACATGTGGGTAAGCTTATAGCAGGCAGAAATCATTACATTTCAACGTTTAAAAAACAGACAACAATAAATTCTGCCGACCACTGCCTGATTATAAAAAGACGTGCTTTATTAAAAACATTAATTTTTCTGTTAAAAACTTTACAAGATAATTCAAATTCCATTTAATGCACTGAAACTCTTGCACTAATACTCGCCAATGTTCTTTTTCTTTTAATGCGTTCTGCTGCTACTACAACTACAAAATTAAGTTAATAAAATAAATCTGTGTTTAAATTGCCTACAATTGTTTTACACAAAACGTATGTTAATCCACAAACATATGATATATCAATATGCTAGAATGTTGTCCCAAACATATAATATGTTTGTCTAGATCTATTTTGCTGCAATATAATGTTTGCAGCATGTTCCAAACATATACAGTCGATCCTGGATAAGTGGGATCGCAATGGACAGCCTGTTTATTGCCACTTAAGAAGGTTTCCCACTGCCATTTATCAATGTATTTTTATTTTATCCAACTTAAAGAGGTAAAGCATGCTTATTTTTTTAGAAAAGGCAGTTTGTGTGAGTTATATTCTTACATTCTATTTGTTGGATGTAACAACAATAACTCTAGTTGTATATTTTTACCGAGGATCACACCAGGGTATTTAGTATTTTTTTGGCCTCTGTCGCGAAAATGTTGGTAAAAATTACCCAAAGGGAAATCGTTAAACTATAACCTCAGTGATACTTTTGTCCATATCTATGCTCCTATATCCTATGGTGAAAGGCACAAAAATATGTACATACAAAGAACGGAGTCATTCAACGGATATGAGAAAAACTATCGAAAATGACAGCTAAAAATTGAGACTTTTGGCGTTTTAGTGTAAGCTACTATTTTATTAAGACCTTAAAAAGTTTTTGCATAAAGTCCGCCTGGATAATCGTCTACAAGTCGGTAAAAGTCTTTGACCGCCAAACTTGACAATACTGCGCCGCACTCCGCTAAAACTCCCTTAGTAAAAAACAGAAAAAGGGAAAGGAGAAAATATAACAAAAAGCGTACTTTTGGAGGTATAGCATAGAAGGGAAAATCCCACTTATAGAGGTAAACGTTTACAAATTCCCACTTATAGAGGTAAATTCTAAAAAATCAAGTTCCACTTCTAGAGCTTCAAACTTCTGCTTAAAGAGTTTTATTTTTATTTTTTTGTTTGAAGTGCGTAGGGACCGCCAAAACTGCCACACTTATAATGGATTCCCACTTGTGCAGGTCCCTCTTATCCAGGTTCGACTGTATATGTTTGCATGCAAAAATCTTTTTTACGCCATGCAGTTAAATCAAATTCCATTTTATGAACTGAACCACTTCCACTAATACTCACGAATGTCCACTTGTTTCAAACATATTTCCCAAAGGTTTTTTTTTCGTGTATTATTATAATCTCAATTTTATGTAAGGTTACCTCACTTTTATTCCGGTTCCAGATTTACTCACTATTTTTCAACGCCCCACGTTAATAAATTCTCCACAGATGGCACTGTTTGTCAACTTGCATACAAATATGTTCGCATACGGAAACATGATGCTGCAGAACTTAAATATCGCTATTATTATGGCTTAATTGGCGTATTAGCCCAATTACTTCAGTTTCATACTGCACGTGGTACATGTACTCGTGCTCCGCATTCCTATTCCTTCGCTTGTCGTCTGTCTGGCTGCATGTGAATTATATTCTATTGAACCTGAAATGATATGGGCATGTGTTTGTGCAAACACATGTGTGTGTGTGTTTGGATGCATTCAACTTCAGCTGCTGTCATACCAGGTTAAGTAGTGACGATAACGTTGATGCTCCTACACAAACATTGTATAAGTATAATGCAGGTTCTTATTTGCAGCGGAGCAAATTTTGGATAAAATTTTCTCTATTTCAGAAACAGACATCATTGGAGTCTGAATATGATATTCGTTGACAAGGCGGAGCAAGCAATGCTCATTTGCCAATGCGTACTCCTTCAGCAAAGAGCAAATAAAAAATGTCCGTGGCACCGATGTGCTGGATTTGTCATAGTTGGTAATTTGTTTCGATAGAACAAAGTGCATGTAAATTTTTGTACTACACTGTAAAAGATTGCCGTTCAGGTGTTGATCGGCGACCCCTGAAAACAATCCACAAGATCTAAACTTTATGCCTAATACACAATCTAAATAAAAAACACCCAATTTTTTGGGCCAGAAATAAACCTTTAATTAATAATAGAAATAAAACCGCTGCTGCGATGTCGTTATGAAAATTAACTTTTAATACTCTCCTCTGACAAACGTTTCAACTTCCCGAACTGGGGCCCATATGGGCTCTAGTGGCTTAAAAATAAATAATAGTAAACCATAATGAAATTTCATTACTAATTGGAATATGACATAATTTCGATTTCAGTAAATTTAAGGCCTTGATCCATGGGTCAAAGGTCTATAGAGTCTATACTTGAACGTATGTGTACTAAGAAACTAAGTTTTAAGATTTGTTAAAAATTGTGCCTGGAACTACGTGCACTATTGATAAAGGTTTAATCGCACGACTTTGAAGACCACTTCACAGGCCCTCGACGCGATAGTTTACTTCAATAAATTGGTTGTTGTAACAAAAATATATTTATTTAGAAGTCTTGTTCGTCTATGGGGGATCTGCTTCGATATCCAGGTGGAGGAAACGCGCCGTTTGAACTGGATGCGTTCACAGAGACCTGGGGGTCCTTGGTCGGACAATTGAAGATGTGCAGCACATCATGTGGTCCCTGCAGCACATCATGTGGTCCAAGCAGCACATCATGTGGTCCCTGATGGCAGGCGGGACAGATGTCCGGAACGTTAGCATCCTAGTAAGAATGGAGGCGGCTGCACCATCCAGATCTCAGCGGTAGCTGGATACTGCTGCTGCGACTTCATCGGCGTGAATGTTGTTTAAACCTGCCTGATAGTTCCGATGATCTAAAGGTTCTCTCTTATACCGCTAGACCTCTCTCTCTAGATCATGAAGTTCGCACCTGATCTGCCTGGGCGGAGGCATCCTGCCCAAGAGATGGTGGTTAGGATGACTGCTACAAAAACACCCTAGCAGGTATTGCTTAGGCAGCAGGAAATTGTGTCTGCTCACAGTAAGGACCTTCGTCTCCTAATGTAGATGGTCCTCAGAAGACATAAGAAGACACCCTGTTGATGTTCTGAGGACGGCGTACTGGCAAGTCTGAATTTTCTTCCACTGCGTCGTACTCACGTTCGCCCACCATACAGGTGCTGCGTAGTTTGATACAGACCGACCTATCGCTTTGTAACAGGTAAAAAAGGTTTCTTTGTCGGCTCCTTGCTCCTACTTTTGAGTTTATCGCAGATAGCTGAAGCACGTGCAGAGGATCGAAAAGGCTGTCCAATCTGACCCCAGGGATTTTGGGGTAGTTGGTAGTCGGGATGTTGACGTCATCGACTTGCAGATTGAGTGACAACCGCACCTCTGCGGTCCATGCAGTAAACAGTGTGGCAGATGATTTAGAGGCGCATATTTTCATATTCCTTGCAGTGAAAATGCGTGCTAAGTCAGTGAGGTAACAGTTGATTTTCTCGCCTGTGCTTTTTCTACTTTAGGACGCCAGAATTGTGCAATCGTCAGCGTACGACACAATTTCAACGCCGTCTGGTGGTGCAGGAATTTTAGAGAGGTAGAGGTTAGAGCCGGGGATAC
The DNA here is from genome assembly GCA_963513945.1 of Hydrotaea diabolus. NCBI lineage: Eukaryota > Metazoa > Arthropoda > Insecta > Diptera > Muscidae > Hydrotaea > Hydrotaea diabolus. Next base: position 111,722,321 of record OY740717.1, read on the forward strand.
CACTCCACCCTGGGGAACTCCTTGTTTAACTCTACGGGACTTCGATTTTCTGTTTCTAAATTCTACATATGACTGGCGCCCACACATATAGTTTACGACCCAACGTTTCAAACTGGGCGGAAGGGACGTTTCTTCAATGTCCGCTAACAGAGTGGCATGATTGGCCATGTCGAAGGCTTTTGTTAAATTGTTGGTTTCTTTGGCTGTCTGGCATGAAGCGCCGTCTTGTTGGGACAAAAGGTCGTCCACATCAACATCCTCCAATTCAGGTACGAAAAAGTCATAAATCATTGGTCCATATTCCATCATTTGGACCAATGATTCCCTCTACCCATAGAGCACACCAAACAGTGACTTTTTGAGGATGTTGCGAAGTCTCAACAGTGGCTTGTGGATTTTCATTACTCCAATTGCGACAATTTTTGTTATTATCGTACCCATTCAACCAAAAGTGAGCTTCATCGCTGAACAAAATTTTCTTGTAAAAATCAGGATCGGTGGCAATCTTGTTTGAACCCATTCACAACGATTTGCAAACATTGTCCCGGATTAAGTCTATTCATTATGAAATGGCAAACCAAACTGAGCATAAACCAAGTGACGCCTATCTTAAAGATCAACTACGAAAAATGTGTGGCCAGATTGAAAACCACACGTCTAAAAAACACCCTTTACATGTTCTCTCATTTTATAAATATGTCATTATTTTACAATTTGGCAGAATTACAGCCCCAGTCTTATGGGTTAATGGTCCATAGGTTCTTGGGCTGACCACAAACAACCATTGCCTTCAACACTGCCAAGTCGAAATTCATGGTGGAGATGGTGTTTTCCGTTGTAGAGAACCGTATAAAAATAACAAATATCTGATAGGAATTTTCTCTGGCAAGTTATAGCCCATATATAAGTACATTCTTATATATGGACAGCTTCAGGAAGCTTCTTCAAAGAGAAAACTCGAAACTTTTCAAAATTGCATAGTGTGGCAAAAATTCAACGTAAAAGAGCCCGAACACAACTATGTCGCACTGATATATTCTTGTCGAACAAATACAATCGTCTAGAGTCTAAAATTTTCTTTTTTGAAAAAAAATAATTTGTTTAAGTATATTTTGCCTACTAACCTTGATCAAAAATGGATAGAAACTGCTTTTTTCAATGACATTTGCCAGAAAATGTCAATAAGTTGCGAAAAACACTCAGTTTTTGGAAAACACTAGTGAAAGCCTGCATTTTTTGTAAAAAGGTGGCAAAGGTAGAAGGAATTTAAGTAAGCGTCTTGTTGGCACGAGCATTTGCCAACCAAATGTGTTCGGCCATATAAAATACATGACAAAAGGCTGTTCGCCAGACGACAATGACATGGTCATGTTGGGCTCTAACATGTGTACTGTGATCTGATGAGAGCAAATTTTTCATAAAACTTAGCCAAAAAAACATTAAGATGCAGACAATTCCATACAGCGTTGACAAATGTTGGTCCTCTTAAGGACATTGCAAATAAGTTTCTCCCTAACGTCGCCCTAAAGCATTAACCATGCCCATTAATCCAAAGGGATAAGTTCTGTAAATTATTCGCGTTCGAATTTGAAAATATAACCGACTAAAGTACTAAATAATGACGTACTGTGAACTAATCCATGTGGGTCGATAGAAAAAACGCACCAGTAACAAATAGGCCAGACCTACAGGGAATTTGTTAAAAGATTATTAGCAGCCTCAGACCAACTATATATTAATTTTTCAAGTTCAAAACAAAATGTTTTTGATATTTAACTAGGTCCACCCTAATGTTCATACTTATGTGGCTCTGCATGGCTGCTGTATCACAGCTCCAGTGTGAGGAGTTGTCTGTGCGCTTTGTATTGTTTTGAATGTTACTTAACTTTTAATTGGTAGTTTTTTCTGTTGTTTTGCTGAAACCGTATCCTTCCAGCCAGAGACACACACACTCACACATGCTTGCGTAACTTCATGCAAGTGTACACTGCAAACATTTTAGATCGCGGATGAATCATCGGCGAATCATCTGGACGATAAATTAAAATATTCGCGAGAGAGATCTCGTCGCAGAATCGCACGGGGGAGGAAGAGGCGATTCATTTAGGCGAAGCGCTTTACATCGGCCGCACACGAATGGCCACGATTATAATAATCCTCCAGATTATTGGCCAATAGTTTTACTGATTTATGTTAAGGGTTGCTAAAACAAATTCAATACGATACGCTTGAACATAAAATAGGGTCAAGAGATAAGTTCATGTAAATGGAAGAATTTACGATTCGATGTAAACTAATAGGAACATATTGTAAAGTTATATACTTAGTAGGGACATAAATACTGTTGCAACATTGAACACACCCATTTCAATAGTAGAACTGAACACACTTGTGACTTGGGTCTTTCAAACGACGTACCGGACATTTATAGACTGCAGCTTAAAAAAAATAGGATTGAAAAATGCAAACGTCTTTTGGCGAAGCACGCTGATAGCTTGCACAGAAAAATTTTGTTCACCGATGAAAAACGTTTTATCGTTCAGGAAAAATTTAACAAGCAAAATGATAGAGTGTATGCGCGGTCATCTAAGAAAGCATCTGAACTGATCCCAAGGGTGGAAAAGGGTCATAACCCAGCTTTAGTCATGGTTTGGTGGGGTTTCTCTTACGATGGGGTCACTGACCTGCATTTCTGAGAACAAGGTGCCAAACATCGGCCAAAGTTTAACATGAAACCGTTTTGGAAGCTGTTGTGAATCTTCTTAACAATTCCCTGTTCCAAAACCAGCCATGGACTTTCCAGCAGAACTCTGCTCCGGCCCATAAGGCTAAAACGTCCCAGGCCTGGCTTTAAAACAATTTGCCAGAGTTATTTTCCTCTGAAGAATGGCCCTCAGGCAGTCCAGATTTGAATCCATTGGATTACAAATTGTGGACGGTTTTAGAGGACAAGATTTGTCACAAAAGATACTTCAACATTGGATCTCTTAAGACTGCTTTGGTTCGAGCTGTGGCCAATTTTCCAATGGACGAGGTTCGCGCAGCTATTGACGATTGGCCAGTGCGACTTAAGGCGTGTGTAAAGGCATTTCGAATAAATGGATTCTTTTTGGATACAATATACACCAATAAATATATTAAAAAATATTTGGACCAAAAACATTCAGTACTTTTTATTTTACAGCATAAAACGTGTGTAACAGTATTTATGTCCCTACTAAGTTTATACCTCGGATAATCAAAAAGTGATTGACTAATTTTCCAGCTTCTCTCCTGCTTCGTTTTCTCTTTTTTTATTAGAATTTTTGTATTATACAACTCATGAAACAAAATTGAAACTATTATGATTTTTTTGGTTGTTCGTTCCTTTTTGCTTTAAAATATTTAAGTTATAAATGATCGACAAAACGAATCGCGTATATATCGCGCATTCTTCTGCCCACGTGATCACGATCGCCAAATTTTCTACTCATGCGATGCTGGCACCACGTTCAGGACGAACCACGAATGCAATGTGAATTCTTCTGCACAAGCAATGTTGGCGCCATTGATTGCCAGGAAGAATCGCCAATTCGATGCATCGTGGATTACTCCTCCACAAATCGTCCAACTGTTTGCAGGGTACTACTGCAGTTGCATGTGTGCAAGTCTGTGTGTGTGCGTGTGTTTAGAGCAAAATTTAGAAATTCAGATGAAAAGAAAAGCCAATTACATTCGGTAATGTGATGTTGTCTTTAAAGTTTTTTCTCCTTCCGGTAATTGAATGGTGTGTAACACAGAACAAAGTTAATTTGTGTTGGCGTCATGCTTTAAAATCAATGAAGTGAACCGATGCTCAAAAGTAGATCTTGTGTTGCATCCCCAGACCATGTAACTCTGATTGACTCTTTTCAGGCCGAAGCAAGCACACATTGCATCTGGTCGAAATTTTAAAGCAACTCAACAATTATCATGCAATGCAGCAAATACTTCTCAAAACGTATGGTGCTAATGGAAAGCCGGCTCTGAATCTATCACAAAGGAAGTTATGCTACGCCCAAAGAACCAGGGGATAGATTACATGATATTACTTATCTTGCAGCACCTGTGGTTGGACAGAGCAAGCGAGTTAATGAAGCCTATTATGCATCAAATAGTCTACACAATCCGGTAGAATAACAGCATACCTGATGATCGGAAACTGAATGGTTTTAATATCTTTGTTTAATAACAAATGAAACAAGATGCAACTCTATCAACGAAGGAGGGGAGGGGTTGCATCAGGACTGTGCTTTTAAGAAAAATTCACGATTATGGTAGTATTCCTACGATATTGCTTAAAGACAATACATAAGTATATTATTATTTGGCCATCTTTGACCAAATATAGGATTCTTTACTTCGCCGCTTCTAGTGCCTTCTACCATCTTGACATTGCCACATTGCTGATTACAACTCACAGCCTCAAGCATTGTGTTGCTTGCAAGTGCTGATTGTGTTTTTTAAACCATAGATCGGATGTATATTTAGCTCTGGCACCAAATGTCGGTAAAAATCGCTCTATGCCGAGGACCAAATGTGCTAGCTGCGTCCCCTACGTTATTTTAGTGAAAATTGGGCCCAAGTATGCAGACGTGCCAAAGAACAAAACAAACACACGATATTTGCAGCGATGATTGGCCAAACACTTGTTAACAGTTTTCGTTCAAATAGGAAAATTCTAAACTTAAAATGGGTTTCGAAGAGATTTTTAGCCAAAAAATTTCCAAATTGACATTTTTGTATTTATGTACTACAAATGGGCAATGTTTTTTATAGTTTAGCGTAATCTCTTAACCCGTTGGTAGCTTAAGGTCTAAAAGCGTGAACTTAAGCTCAAATATATCCATTTTGTGATGAAATATCAAAGTACTGAAATGAGTAAGAAAAGTCTTTAGTGGGGAGAGCTAAGAACATGATACCTACGCCACAGGCTCTAGACTCCATGGCCATATTATGTGATATTTAATTTTAAAGTATTACTTACCTCCGAATTGTTGGTTTCCCTTATATATGAAATATATCCTTTAGTACAGTATATATCTTCTAAAAATCTAGTGAAATTTCCTACCTTTTATCGGTTAGATCCCAAGTTAGGTGGTTGAGGGCTATATCAAATAATAAACGGATTATGTGCGGTCTTAAGCCACCCATCAAACACTGTTGAAATCTGTTACAATTTTCCGGTCTAAGGTCCGTTGGACCACAAAACGAAGGTACATTCGTATGGAAGCTAAATCATAACAAGGACTGATCTAGTCCCTGTTCATCACTCTTTTTCTAGTTTGCAAAACAACCCTACAAACCAAACAGCATCAGATCGGTGTGGGGCTATATCAAGAATTGAGCCTATATCTTCAAATTTCAATGCGACCGAAAGCTATATGGCCCTTACTGAAACCTATGAGGCCCTATGTTCTACACTAGAAACCTAGAAAATAATTCTGTGTCGATCGGTCTGATTTTAGTGGGTTTATCTCATTTATTTTGCTAGGTTTTACAAACAAAGGGTCGGTCGCTGGTTAGGTCGGTCTGGATGAATCTGACGTACCCTGCACAATGGATTCAGCATTAAAATGGAATAAGTAGCAATTATCACGTTGCCTCCTGTGACTATTTTTCCAAGTACAGACAGTCATAGTCAAATAGTGTCAGGCAGTGATTAAGAGAGAAAAATTCGACCACTGGTTCAGAACTTAGCAATTAAACACTAGTACCCTCCGACCACCAATCCGAAAAATTTCAAACAGCTGTCATTTCGCCCCCATGCATCGGGCATGGACGTAGATGGACATACTTTTATCAAACGAGCCAGCGAATACGCTGGTGAAATATGTCCAGTCGTGAATGAATCGAACGAGTCACTAGATCTTAGACTTTCATTACAGAACTTTTTGCGAAAGGTATTATTTCTGACCGTTTGAGTATATCTCGGTATCAGTAAAACATCGGCTGTGTTTCTGTCCAACTCTACAGAAACAATGATTCACCTGTCTTGGGACCAGGATACGTAACGGCCTCGGACAGGCTGCAGTTCTTAATATTTATAAATATTCCTTTTTCCAACCCGCTTCTTTCTGATTCAACAATTCTGTTTGCACTAACATTGTTCTAAAAACGATATTAAAATTACAACTACACGGTATGATTGCAGTGACCACATTTTTGTTAACAATCAAACCTAAAAAACAATACTTTTGTCGCACCAACTATATTTATATTTTTACTACAACTTTATTATCATTTCTATAGTTGCCAATAATACTTAAGTTACATTTTAACAATAATAATATTGCCATCATACTATTGTTAAAATAAAAGGTTAAGATGTACATACTTTTATTGAAGATAGCATATTATTGTTGCCGTGCCCATATATGCAGTAACCATATCTTTACTTTGCGTGAATTAAAAGTCAAGACGTTAAATCTAGGACTATCACTACTACTCTTTCCGTACGAAAGTTTTAACCCCTTGTTGTTAGAAGAAGATTGGTTAAGAAGTAAAAGAAAACTATTATTACGGATAGGATGCTGTTTAAGATATACTATCTTTACGTATGGACCGACACCTACATTATAAAAGCCAGTCCGAATGGTTTTTGGGAAGAATTCTAGACGATCTAACTACTACAGCATTTCCGGCCACGGCCATTAATTTCGCTATCATGACTATAACTTAAATAAATACCTAGTCTCTGTGCCCAGACAGTGCCAAAAAGCGCAAACCTTAAAAGAATTATAACTTAGAGTACTGTTCTATATTTAAAACGCTCTGCCAAATAAATATGCCGGGATAATTGAATCCGTGCCTTATCCTTCCTTTTTGTTAATTCCGCACAATCGTCTTCCGGTTCCGGAAATTACAGCCTGAACATAAATTCAACTTACAACTGTTATCGGAGTACAATCCACACGAGCTAATTGAGACATTATATCCTCAAAATGAAATCGTCCATTATCAGTTGTCCATGTACAATTAAAATGCTCTTCGATGGCATGTGAATGTGTTGTGGCAAATTACAATCAATAATAGTAACACTAAACTTGGCCAATTATGGGCATTTGTATGTGTGTGTGTCTGCCTTCAAACATAGTTAGTATTAGCATTGTTGTCGTAATCGTTAATGTTGCATGTTTAACGCTAAAACAGCCAAAAGATCGCACACACACACATACACTTAGTACAACTCTGTCGTAGCCAGTCGTTGTGGCGTGAGTGAGAATTTGTATGTGTGTACATGTGTGAGTGTGATGATGAGTACTGCTTCATCGATAAGGACATGCACCTAATGCACGGACATGTACCTACTCACATACACACACATACACACAAGAAGACAGAGGCACACTAAGTGGCGTTAAATAAATTAGTTGAAGATGTCTCAATAAATCCTGTCGACTTGCTGTTTGTTACTCACAACATCCAGTTAATGCAATGCTACAAGATACACAGGCCGATATGGATGTCGGTGTCCCCCCGACCGATGCACACACGCTACACCACACCGCACCACATGCTGCACCACAAGAACGACAGCGACAGCAGCATGGAACATCAAAAGACAATGGATGAAACTGTAAGTGCAACATACATAATTAGGACACGGCAATGAATAATATTCCGCATCTGACAAATGCAGGCATTCATTATTAGTCCTATCACGACATCATAGCCACAGACTCCATCCATGGAGGATGGGGTCGGACGGGCATAAGTTGCACTGATGCCATCAACAATAATAGCTACAGCAACATAATGGAACAGCAACACGACGAGTGGTCGGTCGACATGTGAGTTTGGGCATAAACCTAATTGAAATCTGTTATAAAGGTCATGGTTGTACGAGGGGGACATTATGTGCATGTGGACTGCAGTGAACCGATTTTTTAAAAAGTGCGACAGCCCTTATAATGACGACTGATTATTAGAGCAACTTATTGTGAAGTAGCGCAAAAACCTCACAACCCTGAATATTAAACGAAAATGTTACTAAGCCATAAATAAAAGTTCTCTGTAAAATACATAAGTTATTCGAGGTCAGCGTTGATCAGAAGGCTCCGGTTAGTGAATATCAGAATTATAGCGCATAGAGTTCACTAATCATAGTTTGCAGAAGTTTAGAACTTTCTCTAAGTAAGAAATGATACCGTGTTTCTGTTTGCGTTCTTCGATTTCGTTAGAAAGCCTGAATTTCAGTAAACAACTTTTAAATGATTCTTATTTACGAGTCGGACTTAAATGTCACAATAATGCTACACTCTTAGAGTTTTTTGGTTTGTTGTGATCATTTGTTGTTATTATTTTTTGAAAGGGAGAATTACTCTACAAGCCAATAAGATCAGGTTTTTTTGTTGTCGTTTGTCATAGAGAAAAGGAAAAGTAAGTCAGTGAAGTTAAATCAAACACATCACGATTTGGTAGACGCACGTTTCGCCGTTGGTGTGGAACGGCTCATCGGTACCATATATGTGTGCTGCCGCACGGTCTCTCTACTAGTTACCGATCTATATTTACGAAGGATTACATAGATTTTGCATATGCGAAGTATTATTGTCAAAGAGTAAGACACATGTGACTCACTGAAACAATTCCTACCATATTGACACGTTTGTTTCATAGCATAAACCAGCAAGTGAATGTAGCACGGCAGAAAAAAGTAAAGGGGAGCTAGGTAAGGTAAGGTTGAAGGGTAGTTTGCCAGAAAGAACCATGACAAAAGGGGGAGTGAGAAAGAGGGAGAGAACGGGGGAAGAGTGATGAGTTATTAGAAGGAGACAGGATAGAAAATGTGGGCCGCCGTAATGTGATGGGAGTAAACTCAGGTTCAAAATATGAAAATCCAATAATTTTTTTGGCGGCGGGTTCTCCCCTCGTAAATGCCGGCGACCATGTAAAAACTTCTGTTAAAAATTCATTAACCGTTCGGTGCCGGGGTAAAATCATAGGACCCGGTTAGTGAGTATAATAATTATATTGATTGTTGCAGCACTTGCTTACTGACATTTGTTTTTGTTCTTTCTGGGTAGCGCACGAGTAATGGTCAGGAGATTCAAATTCCATTTCGCCAACATACGTGGGCTGCGTTCGAATTTTTTCGCACTGTTCTCCCACATGCATTTTCACAGGCCTGACGTTTTAGCTCCATGTCAGACCCAGGTGCGTGAGGATTGTGATCCACAGGTATTTTGAGTTTCTGGGTACCACACCCTACCTCTTTCTATTTCCCACAGGGGTCTTGTGGTATATGTACGTAATGACATAGTGTTTCAGAGCCAGCAATATCTGTACACACAAGATCCAGAATTTAACTTTCTTTGGGTTAAATTCAGGATTGAAAAACAAGTACTACATTTTGGATTTATTTACAGAATTCCAAATTCAGAAAGGGAGGCTTCTCTTAATTTCGAACAGTGAAATTGTCGTTGCTGGGGATTTTAATGTCCATAACACTCCGGAGGGCCAATACGCCCAGCTCTTCGCCGCTCCTTCATAAAATTAGTGAATAAACCGACACATATTCCGTGTGTCGAAGGGTACCAATACAACATTCTTGACCTTTTCTAAGCTTCACATCCTGAATTGTATGAAGTTAATGTCCTTTGCATCTCTTGGCAATTTCGATCAATGCATTGTTTCAGCATCTTTTTCGTATTCTGCTCTTCGTGTCGCTTCGATACCAGCCACAAAGCGGACAATTTTTATATACGAAAATGCGCGTTGGGCTGGGCTCAACGACTTTTTCCAGCATTTTAATTGGAAGCTATGCTTTCTTGATAACAACATTATGCTGCGGCTGAAATGATCGAAATTATAATTGTATTTGGAATGAAGACGTTTATATTATTTATATATATTAGTCGGAATATTATGACGGTTAAACCAGCCAAAAACCGTTGGTTTAATCAGGCATAGAGGGATGCTGTCAGATCCAAAGAGAAGGCGTTCAGAAATTGGCGTTTAAACAAAACGTAAACACTAAACTGTTCTAGTTCTTTATCTATCCCCACTCTTGTTAAAGACGGCCAGGCATTCACTGACCCGTTTGATAAAGCTAACCTATTGGCTTATCGTGCGGGAGGCTTCCCAGCGTGTTGGAAGGTTGCGAACGTCCAGCCGATCCCTTAAAAGGGCGTAGCCAATAATCCTACGAATTATCGGCCCTACGCGATTTGCTTTGCGCTCTCCATGTTTTAATGCATGAGCATTAAAACATCTTTCCGAAGTTATGGAAAATTGTTAGGATCATACCTGTTGTCAAAATTCCGTTGGCTATGAGTCCAAATGATTTTTTCAGAACCACCGAAAGTTTCTAAAAACCTCATCCCTAGGTAAATTACACATTACATTAATTCAAATACTTTATTATCTCTCCTATAATGTGGGTTTCATGCAGGTTATAGTTGTACAACTGATACTCTAAAGGTTCTGGGTACTGGAAAAAATTCACTCATGTGCTTTTAAAACTTTTCTAAGGCGTTTGATAGGGTAGATCATAAATCGTCAAACATCACAGCGGGACATAATGCCGGTTACGACGTCTAGAGTGACTCGTCCAGGATACTTATAGCATGAAAATCTGTAAAAAATCTCTAATGCAAGAATGCAGTAAGAGAGTACGAGCAATACAAAACTCAAATAGTAGACAAATCAAAATGCTTATTTCTTCTAATAATATACCCGACCATCCCTCAAGATTCTTTTTATTTGACTTGGCTAGGCTAGTAAAATGTAAGGGGTCGAAGGGTAGAATTAGAGTAGCGAAAGGCGAATTCGATCTGTTCTGTATAGTGCGGTCAACCGGTAAAAAAGCATAAATACTTGAGTGCTTCTTTCAACACTTCGAAAACATGTCTCGCCCAACGAGCGACACATTGCATCTTCATGCACGGACGATAAAGAACATATGATTATTCACTATCCATACCATCGATAGCCATTAAAGACACTGTTGGGCCAGAGAATAGCTGGTGAAACAACAATCAACACTTTGCCTTACGCGTAATAAAACTAACTCTTTTCATTCGACACCCTTTGGAAATGGCCTGTAAAGCCAGGTCGTACCTTAGGCTTCAATATCTTGCAAACTCGGTCTACTGTAAAATTAATATGAATGAGTAGATTGGACCACAATATGAACCAAAATAAAAAAATAGTTAGTGAGGGCGAAATGACAGAACCCTTCGGCCATCCTATGTTCGTTGAATGAAAATCCATCTTCTACAACTTGTACAGCGTCCGAGTGTTTAACATGATTCTCACTATGATAGCTTTAAACATGGTGCGCCATCGCAACTGGAGCCATTACCAAGCGACGGCCTGCGCCTCTTAAGGCCAATCCTGCCGGTACCAATTCGAAGCGTGCTATATGGACACAACTTGCACCTTGGTCAGGGGCTGAAGCCTATTTGACAACTCTGCTGTTCTATGGGTCACAGCACCCGGTTGCAATGCAACTCCACACCTAGCCGAGCCTGCGAGATCTAACTGAAGCCATGCTCTGGCTGATCCCCCATCTCTCCGATTCTGGCGTCACAACCCGCCACTCTTGGAATGAACTCCTTCGTGAGAGCAGCAACGCAGGATGAAGGGCGGTATCACTGACCCTAATCACCGAAACATATTTCGACCTACCGTTGGACATACAGATTCGGTAAAGATGACCCCAGGGCTCATCCCGATTCTGCTCTACAAACTGATGCCAATGATCATCTTTTGTCTTGGGAATCAACTCCTTGTACTCCCGAAGATACTGCCGATAGGCAGCACTGAGCTGAACCAAATTGTCAGCTTCAGTCAGTCTCCCTCTCTGGAATAGCTTCCGGAGATGTCTGACGGACCTCCGCTTGACAGTTAACGCAGCGATCCACCAACGCAACCTGGTGAGATTCAACTTGGCTCCTCCCAAAGACGTCGTCGTTGACCCGCGAAACGATATCTACGAAAAACGCCACTTGATCATCGACCGTCAAACCATCAAAATCATGGGGGGGGGGGGGGCATTTAAAAATGCCTCCCTGATGCACTGCTATATTTGCGCCCTCAAGCTGATCATAGGTGATTAAAATTTTTATCAAATTGTGATTACTTATACCTCACTCATCTGTCACCTCCCACGCAAATCTAAACTGGCGCAACGCCGCCTCATCTCTAAGAAAGCTCGATAGAATTCGAACAAAGGTATTACCGACTACAAATCCGTGCCAGACTCTATCAAAGACCTTGGTGATACCCAGAGCCTCGACCTTACTCTTACCAAATTAGTGGATAGAATGACACCAACGCTCCTACAAGAACACCATCAGGTCTACTGCAGCGTGATTTCTACGAAAGCCATACTGTCGAGGACTCAGTAGGTCGTTGGACTCTTATTAAAAGATGGTGGTTAACTATGCTTTTCATTACTTTGGGATTCGCAATAACTCTTTTAACTCCACGAGTTGGAAAAATGTCGGAGGCATGGAATTAGATACGTTTTTAATAACGGGGAATGAATGGTTGATTGATTTTTGGCAGGGATCAATACCCTGCAAACATTACAGCCAATATGTTAGCTTTATCAAAAGGGTCAGTGTTCGTTAACAAAAAAAAAATTGGGGTAGATAAAGTAATATCGTCTACTCTTCTTACAAAAGACCAAGAGCTCGTGGGTCTAACTAAATTTAGATTTCAATGCAAATCTACGAGATCGGTCAATGTTTTTATGTAGGCATTATTTAAATAGAATTCCGTTTTCTGGTCCAACCGACATAAGACCGAAAACAGATTCCAATAATATATGAAGTGTGGCCTTACACCGCTCATCGGACATAAAGGGTTTCTAGATGAGGGCATCATGTGAAGGATTTACTTACTCGTTTAATTTAAGGTTTTGTGCCTATTTCATTTTATTAGCCACATCTCAGATACTTCATCCAAAATTTTTTGTTAACGGAATAACTGTGTATAAATAAATACAGCGAACTGTGCCATTATCCATTTTAAATCTGCATTTCCTTGTTCATATATTGTCTGCACCACTACTAACAGCAATAAAACTTAAAAGGGCCATATTTACTCAGCGGTGCACATTCATCTCAATTTCGGTCATAATTCACTTCCACCGTCTAATCCGTCTAAATGGTACCACCAAATCACAAAGTCACTCACACAACAAAAGCATTTGACGTAGCGATGAAATACTATCCGAACGGGCGTTATTAGCTTCTGGTCGGTCCGCCCAATGATATTTGATATTCAAATCAACGCAAGCTAATAACGAGTACAGTAACTACACACAGCTCGCTGCTTTCACATTTCTTTCATAGGCTTCGCATAAACATGCCACAATTCACACAAGTCCGATGGATGGACTGTGCGCCGGCGGATAATGATGAAGTGGTAAATTTTTTCCAGGGAGGCGACATCGCCAAAGCCAACGTGCAACTTTTGCATAGTTACGCACATTTATAAAACGCATTCGCTGCATAATCTTCTCAAACGGTTGCGTACGGGCCATAAGCAACGCTCAAGTTCTTTTGCATCTGCCCCGCTTGCAAAGATGCCTCCGACTGGTTTGCATACCGAGTGTTGCCAACAACAACAAAACACGCGATTCTCTGCTATGGAGGGTCGGGCCGAGTGTGTCTTGCTTGCATTATCCGTCTGTCCGTCGTTTTTTCTCTTTCTGTTTTGTTTTCGGGTCCAAACCCGTCCAAACATTGTGTGAGTGGGTAGGTATGTTCGAATATGAGGTCATGTAACGGCATATGTAATGTAAGCAAGTCATGTACATACATACTCGTTCATTTACAACAACACATACGAGTACATGCATGTGCCTCCTCAGATGCAAGGCATACATTCTCCTCATGTCACATACACATACGGGTATTATCTAAACAGGGTTTGTTCCTCGCAAAACACAAATAAGTGTCTTGCCCAGACGCGAAGATATGTCGCTTACTACGAGTATGTGCCCATACGCCGCCGTACGCGGCACATGCTGAGCCGCCCGGTCGTTGGATTTTAAACATTTCGCCAGAGCCAGTTCAATCTTGTGGTCTGGTCTGGGCGATGCGGTGCATTCACTTAAAATTAATGTCTGGCAGAAAACCCCTCCTGCTCTCGGATATTCGCTGTATTCGCATGTAATTTCATGTCGTCTGATATCACTGCCATCGTCGTTGTCATTGCCATCATCATCGTCATGAGCATCATCAATGCTGCAATCTTCAGTCTTGACACTGACTCACACAACCGCACAGATGTCGCCGTTTGCCCGTACAAAGAGTGAATGAGCTTAAATTTTGCGAAAGTACATTGGTCACCAAGCGGCAAAATGTGATCATAAATCCGATATGACTAAGCGCTTAATGTGTGGAATCAGGATAATAGCTGTTGTGTTGGTGCAGGACATATGCGTTCCGTCGCCATGCCGTTGAGCTTTATTTGAGTGCATTTCCAAAAGCCTAGAGAAGGAGGATGGACTTCTTTGAAAGGATTGAAAAAAAAAGAAAAAAGAAGGAGCGAATTCCACTATGATATGAGTTGATGTACGAGTAAAATATGGATATTGAAAAAAAGGCTAGCTTGATGTTTCTCGATTTAAGGTCTGTAAAATACAAAATGATTGGTCGCTCGAGATTGCGATATAAGAACGATCTGCTTCTACTACAGGGTGGGCCAAAAGTTACTATGGATTTAAAAACTTTGATAACTTTTTCGTTTATTAATTTTATTTTATTTTTCGTCTCCGATTGTAAATATACCAAATGGAATTTTTTTTTTTCACTAAGTATGAAAAATAATGTCTCTTAAATGACCCCTGTTTTCAGCTTCTTAATGATGGGGTCGTTTAACAGCATTTTCCATAACATCTCTAAAAATGTGTGGCTGTAGTGTTCGAATTTCTGCAACAATGTTGGGCTTTAGTTGAAGGATTGTCTCGGGCCTGTTCACATATACTCGCTCCTTCAAATAACCCCAAAGAAAATAGTCGGGTGCTGACAAATCTTGCGATCGCGCTGTCCAACTAAATTCCGAATTTCTGGAAATTATTCGCTCTAAAAATTTGACTTAAAAGTGCCATTGTGTCTCGGGCAGTGTGGGCAGTAGTTCCGTTCTGCAGAAACCATATCTTAGGTCTGTTTTAAAGAGGAGGACGTAAAAAAGTGCCTATCATAAACCGACACCGCTCTCCATTTACGATTACGCACTTCCATCTTCATTCTCAAAGAAGTAAGGCCCAATGATACTTGCAGATGTGATCCCGCACCATATTGTACGCATAATGGGGTGTAATTGGCGTTAATGAATGGCTCTTGGACTTTCAGAAGCACAGAACTTACAGTTCTGCTTATTAACACAGCCATTCAAATGAAAATGAGCTTCATCACCTTGCGTAAAAATAATTTTCGCTGATTTAAATAATAAAATTCTATTATTCTAGTTCTTTGTTCAGTTGTGAATCTCTCCACACGAAGAGAAAAAAAATAAGTATTGTTGAGTGTGACTCATAATATGATTGTGGAAATCATAGTAAGGTTGTGTGTGAATCATACTAATGTTGTGCGGATCATCATAACATTGTTGTGCCACTACCATATACCCAACAATAGTATGATTCTCTTCGAATATTGTCACCACAACCATACTTTTTTTCTGCGTGCATTATTGACGCTTCAAATGTTATTTATAAGTATACTTATATAATCTTTTTTTTCTCAAAGTTGTTATTTACAATCTGTCCAACTACAATAAGCAAATTTTATCATATTTTACAAATAACATAAATTGTTGAGCTCCAACGAGAACAACAATATAAGAGTATCCTACGATTAAATAACAATAATTTACAAGTGTATGAACTATTAAAATAAATTATAATTATTATATATAAAGCATCTACTTCCGGAATGAGATGTCAAGGATGTGGTGGCGCTTCAATCTTCTTGTTTCGTTGGTATCATCGAGCAATGAAATGGCCAGCGAGTTGCAGTGATCACTTAATCTTTGAAGGTAGTTTTCTACATACCGTCTTATTTCATCTTTCACCATCGGAATGTTTAAGTCATTATGAATAGTGTTGTTAGATACGAACCACGGTGCTTTAAGTATAGTCCTTAATGTTTTAGACTGATATCTTTGTAAAATTTCGATATTAGAAACTTATATAATCTGATTAAAAAATATATAAACGAAAAAGTTATTAATTTTTTAAAGCCCATGGTATCTTTTGGCCCACCCTGTATTTACTGCCTTTGCAAATGAGTTGCATGTGAGTCTGGTGACAATCCAGAAACTCGATAAAAATCTAAAACGGAGAAAATAACCCAGCACGATTTCCAGGTAGGTTAGGAACCAATGGTGGAACAACGTATACTCAAAAAGAACATTTTCTGTTTCCATACGAGATCCGTATACATCTCACCACATACATGGTGGGGCAAAGGCAAACGGGTTGAATGAACCATTAATCCAGACTAAATCATTTTTGGCAAAAGTGTTTTGTCTTTTTATACCCTCCGAAGAAGCGAGTGTTATTCCTTTTACAATACCTCGAATTATTGATCGGAAACACTATGTAAATATATTATTAATCGTCGTAGCATTCTTAGAAGATCTGGCCATGTCCGTCTGTCTAAGAGTCTGTTGATAGCACAATAGTTTTCAAACGACTTAACGTTAAATTTTTCTTACGGTACGCAGTTTTGATATCGGACCAGAGGGAAAAAATTCACTTTAGACTAAAGTTACATCAAAACAAGTAAAAATTTTGTTATGTTCCAGGCCAGGCCGAACCTTTTCCTACCCTTCACTGTCCATACGCTACTAAAGCGCATGAAATGGTTAGTGGGCTCTTTTGGCCCATGCACCGATCATAATCGCAACCAAAACTTATCTATATTTCTATAAGTATCACAATTTGTTTTAATTGTCAATATTGACTATGAACCGCCTGTCTTTATTATGCGGGAAGTTTTTTGGGCCACATAAGCAAAAAGATATGTATTATGTGCTCTTATTATTCCTCCACAAAAAGTATAAATTGTTAGTAAATACCTCTAAAGTGAAAATTTTTTCAATTAGGACGATTTTGCCCATTTGCAATCCCAGACTGCTTATGACCATAAGCCTACATAATAGAAAATTTCAGGATCCTAGGTTGATTTGTTTGACCGTTTTGAACATGAAAGACATGGCTAAATAGTCTTAGAATATACATACTTTATATTTCGTGGTGTTGCAAATGGAATGACAAATTTGATATACCATTTAGAATTAGGTGGAGGATATAAAAATTACCATTTTCAGTACTTTCTTAAGAAATCATGACTTTTTATGGACGAGCACTGGTTAAAATAGGGACTGTTAGTTGAAACGCACTAAATACCGCAAAAAGTGAGTGAATGGGCGTTTAGGCTCATGGGGCCAAAAGATCGACCCGTGTGATCAACACGGGCGACATTGTCGTTGTTATACCACTATAGCGTAATCAAAAAATTAATAATCCAATATAGTTTTTACGTCCTCCAAAAGTTAAAGTCGAATCACTCCTCCTGCGTAAACTCCCCACCACACAGCGACTTTCAGAGGATGTAATGGCTCGTCGTGCATTTCAGTCTTTTAGAGCAGGGCTTCTTAAACTTTTTTGCTACGTGACCCATTTTCGTAATACGAAATTTTTAGTGACTCCCAAGAAAGTATAATTTAATTTTGAAAATGCATGTTCTAATGATTTTATATAGAAAGTAATAATAAAAATATATACAGATTATCATATATACTATAAATTTTATATTAAAAAAAATCAAATTAATTTCAAAATTCAGAAACCAAACGAAAAATAATTATGTATGTACATGTATAAATTAAAACTAATTCAAAATACAGAAACAAAAATAAAAAATAAGTGTATAATTAATGAGATGGGTGTGCTTGCATTTATTTACAGAGTAGATCCAATCTCGGGATTATTTCAGATAGCAGGTCTCATGGCTGTTTCAACATTGGTAAGGCAAGAACGATTTTTTGATTTAATTACAACAAGCGTTGAAAACGCTGATTCGCACAAGTATGTGGTAGCAAATGGCAGTAGCATTTTGATCGCTAAGTCGGAGAGTATTGGAAATTCGTCTTTAACATTGATCCAAAAAGAATTTAAGTTTGTGTGAGCAAATTCTAGCTTTAAATTTGTATCGCTCGAAAGTTCCGCGAATTCTTCTTGAGCTTTTAATGGAAGATGTGTGATGTTTTGAATTGATTCATTGAATGGTTTTTGCACCCAATCAAAATGACTATTAATATCTGGCTGAAAATATTTCTTGAATTGTTTTTCCAAAGATTCCAAATGATCAATTATAACCGTCTTGATAATATTGCAATCCAAATTATTTTCAGTAACAAAATCATTCGTGTATGAAAACATTTCAAATCTGTCATTTGTTACTAAACTTTTCCATACATTTATTTTTTTCACAAATGCTTGGTTTTATTGCCCAAATTAAAAATATTCGTATACGTCCCCTGAAGAGACAAATTTAGTTCGTTCAGTTTCTCGAATATATCTGACAAATAAGATAATTTGCACATCCACTGCTCATTATGAAAAAGTTCAGAATCAGCTGAGTTTTTCTGCGCTAAAAACAGCATTACCTCATGTTTCAACTCCATCAAGCGTCTCAATGTTCTCCCTCTTGACAGCCATCTAATTTCTGAATGCAACAAAAGCTTTTCATACTTCGAACCCATATCTTTGCAGAAATTAACAAACAGGCCTTTCAGCACGGAGAAACATAACAAATACAATTTCAAATACATACATAAAATAAATAAATTCGAAAATATAATTTCAAAAGGAGGAAAAGCTTATTGCGTTAATAAAATCAAGGAATAAAATGCTGTTTCTTGTGACCCCTCACAATTTTTTCGCGACCCCTAGTTTAAGAAACTCTGTTTTAGAGGATGTTATGGCTATTCATGCAATTCAGTGTTCTCAGCGACATCTGCAGCCATATCCGCGATGTTCTCGTTCGAACGACCAGTCTGATGGCGGTCACGCCCGCAAGATCTCATTCTGTTCCAATCTTTTCGAGTCGACCAGGAAGTCAAAACTATACATTAAAATCGACACAATTATTGCACGCTTTTGCGAATAATAGCGCTCCATTGCTAGTCTGTTTGTATTCTGAAGCTGTCAAATATGGTTTACATACGATGCCATTTTTCAAAATTTATTACAGAGTTGTGTGTATTGTAGACCTTTTTGATGCAAATTAAGTTGAGTTCGTCTGGCTGATGCCTTTTAATTTCATGTAACAAATATACAAAGTGAACTTGTAAATCAAAATACTAAATCCTCTTAGATAGAAAAGAAGATCTGAATAAACACCAGAAAATACTAATGAAAGTAATATTTCAATCCATATTTTTATATGGTTGATTTTTGATAAATAATTTTCCATAAATTTGGTTTTATGTTAGGTATATCATTAACTAAAGTTTTTTTTAAAATGCTAATATTCCAAAATTGGTTTTTGCGAATGCAAATACGAAAGCGCATATTCCAAAATTGTTGTTTTGCGGATGCGAATGTTAAATATGATGCAAATAATTCGAGTTCGCTGATGTGAATATTAGTTACAACCCTAATTTGAATATGCATTTGCTAAATACAGGGGATAATGATAACTCTTTATTCTAAAAATGGACGCAATAATACAGTTGGACCCATTGTAATTCCTACACGCAGAGAAAAAATATGGTTGCTATATGGTAACGGCAATTATAATATGTTCTTCGCAATAAAAGTATGTTCGTCGCAACCATAGTATTGTTTATTGAATTTAATTTTAACAATACTATGATCGCGGCAATAATAATATTGTTGTAATGGAAGAATAGTATTATTGCCAAACTAAAAATGAAAATATAGTTGTAGCAACAATATAAATACTCGTATGGTCGTTGCTACAAAACGTATAAACTGCATTTTGGGTTTTATGTTAACAATAATATGATTACGGCAATAATACTCATACTGTATGATTATTATTGTTACGGATCTAATTTAATAATATAGTACTTTTTATATGGAAATAGCATTTTTTCAAACAAACTGCTTTGTTTAAGTAAAATATTTATAGTTTGTTCGTTTTTTTTTGTTATTTATTCGGTCTTTTATCATTATTATGACTTGAGCAGTTTTTTATTCTGGTTCGAGACCTTTATGTTGTTTCTTTTTCAGAATCAACTTAAAAAGAAGAAATTGGTGAAATGTATTTGCTACGGTTGCCAGGCAGACTGTACAGCTGTTTCTAAACCCGCCAAGGTTTTTCTTCAGCAGTCTTTGGCAACGATTACTTCGGCCACAAATCAAATGACTTATACAAGAGACTCATTTTTATTAATGAGAATTACCCTTTGCGTATAGTCTTCGAACTGTGCGTAGAGCAATCTTCAACGCGCAATATCATTTCCACCAATTCCGTTTCGCATCAATCAAAATGTGCATGTTTTTTGTGCGTACATATACTCATACATGCGTTGCACATGTGGGCGTACCAATCCTTTTTAATTGTTTGTTCGTTTTTTTTGTTATTTATTCGGTCCTTTATCATTATTATGACTTGAGCAGTTTTTTATTCTGGTTCGAGACCTTTATGTTGTTTCTATATCCCTATATTCCGGGAAGAGACGCAGAGCTTTGTAAATAGAAGAGTGTCGTAGGGTATCACAAGTTTACAGCTGTTTTTGGTTTACACCACGGTGCAAAATACCTTTCTCAGTTTGCAATGCTACAGTCGTCGTTGACCACCATAAATTGTCTTTCGATCAAGTTACCATATTTTGAGTCGAGTATACTTTCAATTAATAAACGTTACATTCCGTTCGATAACTTGCACCAAATGTGGTTGAACAGACGGGCAGCCAGACGAACCACACAACAAATTGGTGCTTCATCCTGTTTTAATTAACGGACAAAGACAAGAAGACTCACCAAGACTTCATAATTCGTTCATTGGCCCCGGTCGTTGCTTATTGTGGGGTGTTTATGTTGCAACTGAAAGAGAGAAAGCCAAGAACAGTTTCGAAGTGAAGTTGGCTATTAATTATTTCTCTGAAAACTGTATTAGTTTACCTATAACCGTTCTTATTATCAAATATGAATTTTATGTTCATCCTCTTGATTGGATCGTAAAATACTCACTCAATGGTTGAACGAGAATTTAAGATGCATCCGAGCATTTTCGAAAAAAACCATAACTACACGAATGCATGCTTGAGATGCTATTAAAAGGCCATTAACTTTTTGTGGATTCGTCTAGTTTCCTTAAAACCACATGTTCTCTGGTGGAGTTTGCTTTGGTATTGATTACAAATTGATTAAAGAAACGCGTGATGCTCGTAGCAAAAAAGAAAATATGTCCAACAGCGAAATAATGGAATTAAAAGGTTTAATCAACATCTGTGCTACAGGAATCCTTAAAGCATTCCTTACGTGGGTCAACCGGCAACACTAAACTGCGATCTACGAGTATAAACTGCATTAATTTATAAGCATATTTGGATTTTGCAAAAGTTGATTTTCGTATTTCTTTCTCTTATTAGAAAATAAATGTTTATTTTTAACAAAGCGATTTATTAATCAAATAATCCACTACCTTTCAATCTTTCACTAAAGAACAGTTTGTGTACCGTGCATCTTTCTGTGGAATAGGGTATTATAAGTTGGAGACATGGCAAATGTTTGTTACTTCCAAAAATATTTAAGCTAGACCCAGCATAAAGTGTGCCAATCGACTCAGAATCATGAACTTTAACAAGATTAAACGATGTCTGCCTGACCATCCATCCATCTAAAGCTTGTAATGAAACTAAAAATACTACAAGTAATGAACAGACAGCAGAAAACTTCTTCCGAAATAGTATCAGAGGAGATGAGAAGTTAAACAAATGATGAGGGAGGTTGTTCCATAACTCTCCCAAGATATATATAATATATATAAGTAGAGATGGAGAAACAAGAGAGCAATATTTGTAGATTCCTTGCAGATCTTGTTCTTAACAATGGCAATCCATGCAAAGTCATAATATTATACTTATAGAATGACTCCGGGTTAGAACATATAACAAGCGGCAAGTTTCCACCCCGTAAATGTGGGCGACTTTACGAGTAAGAGATTAATCTCTACGCCATGTATAAACTTTTTTATAAATACGATACATTAGACGTTCGGAGCCGGCATTAATCAGGAGGTCCCGGTCAGTAAGGATAAGAATAGGTAAATATAAGAGCGAAGTTTCCCTCTTGTTCCTGATGGGATTTTGGGAAAATAAAGATAAAGGTTTAGATCCTGCAGCTCCGGAAGTCGCAAATTAAATCCGAATATGATAAACTTAAATATAGTGCTTTATAGGCGACTTGTAGCCCATAAGGGCCCCATAAGTAAATATTACCTTTTTGATTTGAAGTCCCTGTTTAATTGCATCAAATGAAGAATGTCACGCTATGTGTGACCAATATTTGTTCCCGGTAGAGTTGGATTTTATTGGTCTATGTTAGCCCCAACTTTATATGTCCCGCCCTTTCTAGATGTCACATATTGAGTCTAAACTTGTCGCGCTGTACTCAGAGGCACGAAATTTTCTGTGCAACAGAGTGATGGGGGATATCTCTAGTCGGCCCACCTGACTTAATCTTGATTTAATGGTTTTGAACCCTCCACCGAAAAGTGGATGGTATACTCAATTTGTCATTCCGTTTGCAATCCCACGACATATTAATCGGAGATCCTGATATAATACTGATTATTGTACAATTTTACGACGAACTAACCATGTCCGTTCGTCCGTGTGTCGGTTGAAACCTAGATTCCTGAAATTGTACATGGTGATGACTTATTTTCGCAAATGGACGAAATCTGCCCAGGTGAAAAAAGGTTTCATTTAAGGGATTTAAGATACCTTGGTAAAAAGTTCGCATTTTTCTGTAATTGCTTAAAAAACATAGGCGCATAATCATAGTCAACATAAAGTCGGCTCTTAATAAGTTAAAGTGTACTTTAAATTTAAGCTGTAGGTTAGGTCTATCATAGACGAGTTAAAGGCTACTTTATCTCTTAAAGTATACTTTATATTTAGTAATGAGAAAAGCTGTTATTAAATTAGTTAGTAAACAGCTAAAATAAAAAACAACAGAAAATAAATTATATTTTCGGAGTGTTGATGAGTGTAAAAGTGGTATTTTGCGTAAACAATATAGCATAATGTCTCGATTTGACAATATTGAAAGAGATTTTCAAATTATAAACGAATTGGACTCATTGAGGCGACCTAAAATATACAAGCAGAGATTTAATCCCTTTGAATTAAATGACGACGACTTTTATACTCGTTATAGATTCGACAAAATTACGGTTCAATTCTTAATAGACATCTTAAATATAGAAGAACCTATTAATAATAGAGGTATTCCTGTTCCCGCAAACATTCAAGTCCTCTGTACATTGCGATTTCTTGGTAGAAATATTCATCAAAGCGACATTGGTAAGTTGAATTGAAAGCTGAAACCTTTTCTAATTTCTTATAAATATATATATATTTATTTCAGCTGATCTGCACGGATTATCTCAGGCTACTGTTGGACGAATAATTAGAGATATTTCCAAAAGAATCGCATTATTGATGCCTCATTTTATTCGATTTCCGAGCAACAGTGAGCTAATTGCAGTAAAGAATAATTTTTTTCAAATAGCTCGGTTCCCTACTGTTATTGGAGCAATCGACTGTACCCACATTCGCATTAAATGTCCGTCTAAAGATGTGGGAGCAAATATGGCGGGCCACTATCTTAACAGGAAACGACAATATTCTTTAAATGTACAGGTACTCATGAAGATTTCAGTTGGTTTATAATTATCTTATTTTATGTTTCTATAACCTTTTAGATCGTTTGTGATGCAGACTACAAAATTGTGGATATCGTTGCAAGGTCTCGTGGTTCAAAGCATGATGCTCGAATTTGGAACAACTGTCAACTCAAAACGAGGTTGGAAGAAACAAAGCATATACACAACGGTGTATTACTTGGAGATGCCGGCTACCCAAACTCCTCAATATTATTAACACCAATCAGAAACCCATCCACACCGAAAGAAGAAAGGTAGTCTATATGTATTTTGAAAAGACTTGCATATAATTTAACCCCTATTCAGATACAATAAAAGCCACATCTTAACACGAAGCAGAATTGAATGTTTAAATGGACAAATAAAATCAAAGTTCCGGTCAATATTTCAAAGACTTAGGGTTAAATTGGATACAGCAAAGAATATAGTTGTGGCTGTTGCTGTACTCCATAACATTGCCAAGGAAAGAAATTTTGCCTGTAAGTTTTTTTTAATTATTTAAGTTATAAGTGAACTGATTGAAATTTTTAGTTTTGGACATGGATTCTAATGTTCGGCGAACACAAGTGGTGCAAAACAATAATTTCTCAGAAATACTTGCATCCAATTCAGGAAGAGCGTACAGAACAGCGTTCATAAACAGACATTTTTAAATTAATATTTACTCTCCCGTTTTGTAGTAAAAACCAATGAACTATTTCGATCTTCAGAATTCATTTTATTTGATCTATTTCTTAAGTTATAAAAACAATAAAATTCTCTTTTTAAATATGTATCACATTTGAATTTTTTCTGTCAGACTTTTTTAAAAAGGCACTTAAATAACTAAATAATCATGAAATTATAAAATAAACATAAATAGCTAGTAACTTCAGTCATGGCTTATAAAAAACAATAGTAAAAAAAAGTTTTGAAAAATTTAACTAAATAAACTCTTGCTGCATATTTTCATGGAGAAGATCACATCTCAGTCTATGTATCTCATTCATATGATCTTTCTTTAGCTTGTGAATCTCAGCTTGTTGAATGATTTCAGCACGAAGCTTTTCCACCCTTAATAAATGAAGCTCGTCTTCATGGGCTGACTCTTTTTCAATTTGCTCTTGTCTTTCTCTGACGACGTCGGCTCTGGTAGCACTTTTTTTTAAATTCTGGAGACGTTTCAGAAGTTTTCCACTACTGGTGGGAAGTGGAGTGGTAGAAGGGCTTCTGTTTGACAATGGGGTCTCGTTTTCAATTTGCTCCTGTTCTTCTTGGGTGACGTCTGCCTTATTAGCACTTTTTTTTAGAGTCTGCAGACGCTTCAAAAGTGTTTTACTGCTGGTGGGAAGCGCAGCTTCATTAGAATCACTTGATAGCTGGTTCGAAAATGGGGTATCGCTATCAATCATTATTGTGTCTTCCACAAATTCACATTCTAACATGGATCCAGTCATTATATCACCTTCATCCAATGTTGGAATCTCTACAAAGTTTCCTGTAGCCACAGTTGCCTTCCTTACTTCTGAAATCGCCTTTTTCGCCCCAATCTTCATCCTGACCCATTGTTGCTTCATTTTGGATACATCCCTATTAAACCCGGAAGCCACCATATCACTTCTGATAGCATCCCAGGCATCCTTCTTTTTCCTAATCATTTTTAGGTCGTTGTCCTTACTTTCCACTACATTTATGTGGTTATTTATTAACTCCCGCAAACAGTCTTTCTCAGGCCGCGACCAGTTCTGCTCGCGGGTTCTTTCCTAAATTAAATAAATATGTTAGGAAATCGTACAAAACTATGTTTAAAATGTCTTACCTTTTTATCTTTTTCCATTTGTGTTTATTTTTACATACAGTTGCACAAAACAAAATAACATTTGTTGTTATTTGTTTTATAGGCTGTTTCCACTACGGTCGCGTCCACGTCCGCATCCAAAAATCAATGAACGCGCGTTAAGGCCCATACAAAAAGCATAGGCAGTTAGGTATGGGAAAAAGTCGCGTTCATATTGGACGCGTTTATCGATAAGTCGCGTTTACTATAAAATCGATTATTTTTGCAATCGAAACCCATCCATACCTATCAATGGCAAAATCGCAAATTGCACATCCATATGAAAACAGCTGTCAATCAGTATAAATAAAAAAATCCAAAATGCAAAAAACAGGAGGTAAGTTAATATTTTTGGTTTTGTTTATAATATTAATGTTTCCAATTATTTTAGAATTTAAAAAGGCGGAGTGGACAGCAGTAACAACACTGCATCTGTTGGACCTCTGGGAGGAGAACATTGATGGCCTGAGGGGTGCCCGAAAAAACACCCACATACACAAAGAGATGGGCGAGAAGTTGGCAGTGACTGGCGCCGAAGTAAAAAACAAACTGGATAATTTAACGAAAAAATACAGGTAATTTTTTAAATATAAATTATATACCAATATTTTTTTGGAATTAAATCGATTGTGTTTATTGCAGAAAGGAGTAGGCGCTAGTTGGGCCACAAAAATATTAAAATTTTTCGCACCCCTAAAAAAAAAACAAATAAACACAAACAGCTGTTTGGACGCAAACGTGGACGCAAAACACAGTGGAAACACCATTACAAATTTATCGATAAATCATGGACGCGGACGTGGACGCGACCGTAGTGGAAACAGCCTATTAGAGATGTGTAAAACGGCCGATAAACTCCAGATTTTTATCGATTTTATTTCGTTTCTACTTCTAAAGTCGATACTAGTTACCACCGTGTACTAAATCGACTATGATAACTTAAAAAATAAAGTTGACACTAACTTTTTAGTGTAATGCTAACTAAAGCCGGCTTTTACGCGGGACTATGATTATGCGCCATAATTTTTTGTAAGCAAGATTAAAATGTGTAGTGTTACACAACAGCAAGATTAAAATGTGAAGTGTCACAACTGCCAGGTTATGTCTCATGTGGTCCAAAAATCGCCCCGCAAGGTCAAAATGGGCGATCAGTAGCCAATATGAATATACGGGTACTCTGTTGTAAATGTTAATTTTGGTACGAATCCAAATATAGAGTGGTTTTGAAGTTTTGTCTGAAATCAGGGACGGACGCATGGGCTGAAAGCGCTGTATTTCGGCTAGATTTAGCGATTATTTCTTCATTTGTCCATTAAAAAATGCCTAGTTTGAATATTGCCAGAAGAAATAGCCATAGGTTTTCCGTGTGCCCATTTTTCGTTGTGTGAAATTTTAGCAATTAAAAAGTGCAATGGGGATTTTCAATAAAAAACGAAAACAAATATCTAAAGTGTTCGTATTGTTTTAGTTTGATCAACAAATGTCTGCAATACGACTATATATATATATATATATAGGACATAAACGATCCGCAGAGGGCAATATGCAAATCTGCGCAGCGCCACAAGAAAAATTTAGGAAGCCATGCTTACAGTAGATCTTAGAGTAATGTAAGAAATGTTGAAGGATACCCTTAGTATAAAGTTTCGTAGAAGCAATCAAAAACGTTTTATGGTCTTATTTAAAATTGGAGCTAAGGAATTCCATAAATTATAAAGGTTCTGTGTTCAATAACCGCCTTGTGGAAATTTGTAATTTCGCCATTCCACTTCTATTTTTCTTCGGTCGAACGCAGACATACTTAGTAAACTAAGTAAAATCAAAAATAAGAAATAAAATTGAAACTTAAATAGGTAAATATACGTGGGCGTATCAATAGCTCTGTGACTTTTCGAATAAAACACAGTTTAGGTAAAAAATATTTTTTAAACATAATCTTCTTTTAGCTCGGTAGACTTAGTCCAACGTTACTCCAATTTTTGTATCCCTTCCAAACAATAGAATTTTTCGAGGTCCATAAAATAAGCATTTGTTGGATCAATACTTTAATTTCTTTCCACCGATCCATTTCTTAAGGTTTGGAAATAGGAAATAGCAGCTGGGGGCGTAACCCAATTCATGCAATTTTTCCATTGAGACTGCACACGTGTGCACCCGTGAATTATCTTGATGAAATTGTAATCGCGGCACGCATCTTGTAGAGAGCTTTCTTAAAGCCAACTGATCATGTGAAATCGAAACCACACTGTCATATGAAATGCGTTTGGCATCAACAATTTTACGCACTTTTATTCTTCGATCAGCCAACACCATATGTGACGCTCAAAATAGAAAGGGACCTAAGGGTAAAAACCAGTTTTGTTCAGGAGAGTCATTTTAAAGATTTAAATACGTGTTTCTTTGGTGTACCATCACTTTCATAAAACGCGCATATCTCTGGGAGGGAACACTTTTGGGGCATGGGATCGGTCTCATTCGATGCTCAGATGTTGTCCACATCAAAAAAAAGTGAAAATTGATTTTTTTTACCCTTAGGTCCATTTCTCTATGCGCTGTCACATATAGTGGTTTTTTCGACATTTTCGCGTATATTGACCTCACTTGGCCGTCCAGAACGTTAAGCGTCTTTGTACTTGTGCGACCACAACAAGTCAGCACATTTTTATCACTGAAATCGACGGAACAGAGTCCCCATAGTTTTTATCAAGCTTTTCCCTGGTTTGATTGACGCATTTGTTTCTCAAAAAATAATGTTTAATGAGCACTCGAAATTCAATTTGTGCATTTTTAACAAACTCCACGAAGTTGTATGTTTTAAACAGCTGCTTAACACAAACTAAATAACGGAACTCTCTCAAAATTTGGCAGTAGTCCATTAACAGATGTTACTTGATAGAAGCAGTGTTGCATTTCATATAATTACGAGGGTAGTTGGAAAAGACACGGAATTATTGATATGCCAGTAAACAGTATTTTCAAATGCTGTCGTATTATAAGTAAAGCACATTGAAAGAAAAAAAAATTTTTAGAAATCAGTGGCAAATGTTATCAAAATTACTAATCCCCTAAAGAGTGTTTAAAGAAAATTGGAACTACCGATTCTGATTAAAGATGTGATCAGGGCAACGGTGATTGGCGATTTTTAAATGCAAATCTAGCCGTTTTTTAAGACCAGCCGTTGGCAACAGTGACCGAAAGGGTCCAACAAATGGCTAATTTTTTTGCTATGTAGTAACTCAGGGTGGAAGGTATAAATGGTTCGATCTGACCTTACTTAACGACGTTTTTTCTTGGGTTTTTTAATTATCTGAATTATATTTTAGTTTAATTTATAAAACGTTTTTGTGAACCGTTTTTATTCTAAAATACACAATACATGCACAAGATACAAATGTATCTTTAACAAGCTATCCGAAAGTATCAATAGTATTGGCGAATACTTTTGAAACCATCAAAGAGGATGGCTGTAGTTAGGTTCCTTAAGAACTGAAATATTTACTAATATTTACGATTTGGCTATATGGGCCCGAGTGCATGGGCCCACTGTGAATTTACAACCAGAAAAGTGTAGGGTATTATAGTGAGTAGTGTATTGTTTTTATAGATAATTTATTTCAAATTATTTAATGTGTCGCATACGTGCGTTAAATTCATTTCAATAAGTCCTAAGTACTAACATTAATACAAACTAAGTAAATCAAAGGATATCAAAATGTTATCATTTCGTTTGACATATCTTTAAAATATTGATATTGGAACCTATACCAAGCTTTAGTAATAAAAATTCACCTAAACCTTAAGGAACTTGCCACTCGTAAATTCCAGACGCCCCTTGCTGGTATGAATGTCCATTGAAAAACTAAAAATTTTGCTACAAAACTTTTTGTAATAGTTCGATTGTAATTAAATAATTAACAACGAGGATGATCTTGAATATGTTAAAGAGAACAAGTTTAAGCCTCGGCGAGTTTTAATTGGATTACATTTAACCATATTTTTGTGTTTCAAGGGAGAATACATTTCAACGCAAATGGTGTGAATTATTTATCATCCAATAGACGACTATGTCTATATCCCAGTATCCAAAAGCAATTTTCAATCAACTTTTTTTTTAAAGCAAACAGACATACATACATGAATATACCAAACGTATTTACAAATTTACATTCGGAGTGAATACGAACTGAAACCCCTCTCCGTAAAACAAAACAGAACAGAACACTAAAATCAATTACAAAACTTTTCTACACCATCAACAACAATAACAAATAAAAGCAGTCGAAAAATGTTGTGGTTTACAGGAAAAAGTATTTACAGAATTTACATTTCAAATTAAAAATGCAACAAAAACTAATGGATTTCACTTCAGTTCAAATGCCAATTCTACGAATACACTTCAGCAAACACAAAAAAACCAAAAACTCAAACTTTAAGTACAAACATCAAATGCAGTCCTAGTGCTCTGCCACGCCTGGCTTCTGCAGCGGCCAATGGATCGGTAGGGGTAGGAAGGGAAACACTTTCCGAAATCATTCCATTTCCAATCGAAACAAACAACAGACACAATCAAAGGGGGAAACATTAAAATGCGGTAAACCGACAAATTTGCTAAATTTAAAAGAGTGGGTAGTAGATTAAAACATCACCAATACAATGACAAAGTTCTGGCAGCTCCAGCAAATCGACTTGACGTTATTATATATAAAGTATTCACCTCCCTCTGAGCAATTTTGATAAGTACTCGATTTTTGGAACAAATCAGTAAACATTTTATATTTGTCATATGCAGCAGTAGATTGTTGATTTCATTTAAGTTTTGAAAATATATCACAAAACATTTCAAAATGTTCCACTACTGCATACAATTGGCCAAGGCAAACTATTTGGATTGTGGTTGAATGTGTACAACTCCGATGCAGACGTATTTTAGCAAATTAACCTTCTCATCTTATTATAAGTCAAGTCATTAATTTACTGATTGGAACCTACTGTTCGAAGCCGCTTACGAATGCCTTAATTCATTTTGGAAAGAAGCTTTAAAACGACTATGGAGATTAATCACCTTTTTATAGAGACAGCCTTAAATGCTTTTGCATTTGAAAAATGTTTGTTGTTCATACCCGAGAAGGCAAAATTATAGATGTAGTCAATATGGGGTTTCCTGTCAACTATGTGATCCATTAAAGAAATGAAGATAGCCCCCATGTTTTCAGAACCGATTAAGAATCACTTTCTAATTTCCTTGAGCGATGACCGTACATCTATATATTCTTGAAGGCAAAGTACAGGCCGCAAATATGAACCGATTTTGAAAAAACTTTTCACAATGCTGAACTCTAATGGCATTAGACCTTATCAACTCAGTTTTTTAAATATAGTAAAGTTATTAATGGAACATCTTCAATCAAGCCCGGTAAAATGGGACCATAGTGGTTCATGATTTCCCAAATCACCCACAAAAATGTGCCTCCCGATTTGAGGTCCTGCCGCTCAAGAAGACATAAATCAAATTCGATTTTGCAGAAATTTGACATGATATGTTTTATCAAACATGCGATCTCACGACAGCCGGTTCCAGCACCGAATCGACCCGAAGGAGGAATTCTTCGGACAAGGGCTGTCACACCGGCACTATATGCCACTACAACAACAACAATTAAACATGGCAATTCCACGACAGCCGGTTCTATGGACCGGATTGTCCTGAAGCAGCAGTTCTTCGGCCAAGGGCTGTCACCCCGGCACCCAGTTGCCGCTACAACAACAACAACCAAACATGGTGATAAAAAACTGTTTAAGGACACTGGAGATGTAAAAGACCGCCACCGGTCGGGTTGCCCACGCTCTGTTCGAACAAAGCATGTCATCGAAGCCGTTAAATCAAGAACTCACAGAAATCCGCTCCGAAAACAGAAAATCATGGCCCGTGAGATAAATATCACGTAAAAATCCATGGGTCGAATCATTATATGAGAGATCTTCATATCGTGCCCTTACCGCAAAAAAGACGTAAGCGCCATTCGCTTTTAAATAAAACTCGATAGAAAATTATACAACGCTCCTATGATTAAATATTTATATTTACATAGGTAAAGCAATTTCAATTTTATTGGAATCCTCCAGATGAATTCGACAAAAAACCAACAAACACTCCTGTAAAATTTTATTGTTGGTGCTTACCTTTTTTTACGGCTAGGGCTCGATATATCCGCCATACCACAGTGGTGTAGGTGATGTAGTTTAGTTTAACATGTCTGACTTTAGACTTTCTTACTTGTTATGGCTTGAATATAAAGTTAAACCTTTAATGTTACAAAATTTCATTTAGTTGTAATAACGATTAAAGTAACATCGTTTCATTAATTGTTCGTAATTGATATACTCTTCAAGTGCATTAGTTTGTCTTCTCAGTTGTTACATCTTGAAATACTGGTGGACAAAAAAAAAATTAGGATGATCTAGCAATGTCTGTCCGGCCATCATCTGACTGCTCTATTCGGTCCAAGCAAAAACGTACTAGATAGTCTTCTAGCATACTATATACTTAGTAGGGACATAAATTCTGTTACAACATTGAACACACCCATTCCAATAGTAGAACTGAACATACCCCGTCATCAAAGCCGTTAAATCAAGAACTCACAGAAATCCGCTCCGAAAACAGAAAATCATGGCCCGTGAGATAAATATTACGTAAAAATCCATGAGTCGAATCATTAAAAAAGACTTGAGACTTGGGGGTTTCAAACGACGTACCGGACATTTATTGACTGCAGCTTTAAAAAAAAATAGGATTGAAGAATGCAAACGACATTTGGTGAAACACGCTGATAACTTACAAAGAAAAATTTTGTTCACCGATGAAAAAAATTTTACCGTTCAGGAAAAATTTAACAAGCAAAATGATAGAGTGTATGCGCGGTCATCCAAGTAAGCATCTGAACTGATCCTAAGGATGGAAAAAGGTCCTCACCCAGCTTCAGTCATGGTTTGGTGGGGTCACTGGCCTGCATTTCTGCGAACAAGGAGTCAAAAATCGGCCAAAGTTTACCAAGAAACCGTTTTGGAAGCTGTTGTGAAGGGAATTGTTAAAATCCCTGTTTCAAAACCAGCCATGGACTTTCTAGCCGGCCCATAATGCTAAAACGTAATATTGGCATGGTTAAATTATGTATGGGAGAAAATATCGGCCAGATGGCCGTCGCGACCTGGACAGCACATTTTCATCCGATGGTCCAAATTTTTGATGACGCTGAGGCATAATTGAGGTTCTATGTCGTTAATGTGCCGAATTATTTCATCCTTTAGCTCTTGAATCGTTGCTGGCTTATCGATGTTCACCTTTTTTTTAAATAACTCCAAAGAAAAAAGGCCAATGGAGTCAAATCACATGATCTCGGAGGCCAAATAATATCGCCACGATATGAGATAACAAGGCCATTGAATTTGCAAAAGAGCCATTGTTTCATTAGCTGTGTGGCAAGTGGCACCGTCCTGTTGAAACCACATATCGTCCACATCCATATCTTCAAATTCGGGCCATAAAAAGTTCGTTATCATCTCACGATAGCGAACACTATTCACACAGTAACTGCCTGACCGGCCTCATTTTGGAAAAAAAATACGGCCGGTCACTCTTTGTGGGTGCATTGTTTTTTCGACAATCACTCTTGGATTATCATTCGCCCAAATGAGGAAAATCTGCTTATAAACAAATTACACTGAGGTGAAAATGTGCCTCATCACTGAAGATGATTTTCTTCGAAAATTGATCATCCATTGTTTCCCGAGGCCTGAATAACTTTAACGCGTTGCGCGCTTGTGTATCTTTCCATGGTTCAAATTGAGTTAGTCTAAAATTGAGAAATGTCAAATGAAATGCAAAAAAAGCTTGATGTTTAGGCGTGGTTCACATTCAATATCGGCCCTTAAAATTTAACCACCCTTCAAAGCTCGCATGGATTCCTGGCCACAGAAATGTCTACGGTTTTACAAAGGCGGCCGCACTAGTATGGATGTTATCTGCCTCCCTCAGATTATGCTCAGTTTCAGTGGAGGTACCCCTATGGAAAAAATACTTCTAGGTGGATCACCGTATATACGAGTATAAGATTGGGTCCAATTTAGGACCTTTTACCTATGTACAAATTAGCATAAAAAAGTGTAAATTCGTCATGAACCCGCTTATAACATAATAGATACGACCTTGATCAGTGGGTTAAAGGAACAGAGGGTGCTGAAAAATAGGTCCATGGATATATGGGTATTCATAACTAGTTTAATTTCCTTTATAGCCTAAATATGCACCTACCTTGCAGAGTTTTCTAAATTTACGGTCCAGACCTACCAAACCACAAACTAAAAATTTCTTTAATTTTACGATTTGGGTGAACGACGGCCTTAGCCCATGTGCCAATGTTTAATAGAGCCCTGATAATTAGGTCCTCCTTAGAACGCAATCCATGGTGGTGAGTCAACAGCTTCGGACAAGCCGAATGAATTTTCCAATTGTATAACTCCATAAAATTATAATTATTTTTGGGAGGTAAATATATTTCGATTTTTATGAAACTGTCGCCTAATATAAATATTTCGAACTTTTAATGTAAGTGTAAAGAGAAAAGCTTTCTGTGAAAAACATTATTTTTTCGATTATGAAATAATCGATTATGAAATAATCGAAAAACTAAGATGTGTGGTACCTTTTGACAGGAATCTTAAGTCCGCTTTGGTCGAGCTACATACAATATAACATAAAAAATCACCCCCTTAAAAAATTGACTAGTGAAAATATTTTTTTTTACCCCAACCCTTATCATCAAATGTTTTCCTTTTGCTGTCGGCTTATGCGGTTATCTTTGATTAATTCCATCGGACACTCGGTTTTTATTTAAACATCATTAGCGATTCCTTTGTTTTACGCACTGTCATTCAATTAAATTCAAATGGCAACATTTTCGGAATAATTTCAATTTTAATGACCTCTTTTTGTTGGCCCTTGAAAATTTTCTCACATTCGGTCAATTTGTAAAGGACAGTTTGATAAAGGCCAGCCACAGGGAAACTACCTGTTCGCAGGGAAGGCAACTCACCCCCGACTGTCGGCTGACTCTGTTGCATGCTTAATATTAGAATTTATTGTTGGCACCCTTTCTGGCCATCCGTAGATAGTTGAGCCATCCGAACATTCATTATTTACAGCTATCGCAAGCAGTCAAGCGAAAAATGGCAACAGGTTCATTCATGATCGTAGTTTTTGCCCTTTTCGTTCGGAAATTAAAGAAGAAAACACAAGTAAGTGCAAAGGAGGCGAATAAAGTAAGAAAGAGAAAAGAAGGCGCGACCTATGCAAAGACTGTGGGAACTTTTTGATTGTTCCTACATTGCTTATAATTGCTCCAGAGAATGGACGAACGTATGACTGAGTGCTTCGATGGCTTCTTCTTCTTCTTTAAGGCCAGTTGTGTTCCCTTGCCAGTGCATGGCCACCACCATTGCCACCACTTGTGTGAAATTGTGATGTGATACTGTTTCGAGTGCCGTCTCTAACAGTGCAAGGCGGACGGACGGACGGTCGGAGAGTCACAAGTGCATTCCTCTCAGTTCAGCTTATGATAAATTATCTTTATGTTATTGTTGCGTCGTAATGTGAGGAAAGTATGCATGCATTCAGTTTTCTTCAAGGCGGAAATGCAATTGTTGTAATTTCTCTTATTATTAATACTTCTGCTGTTGTATTTTATTCTTGTTTTCCACTAGAAAATAACATAAACGTTGATAACGATTTAGCGTTTAAGTTTTAGTCCATAAAAAATTAAAGTGTATGTGTCGTTTAAACCATTCTTTTTTTTCCTGAAACTGTAATAAAAGCATTTCCCAAGGCTTCGTATTCGTTTGAAGATGAAAGAAAACATTTGTACGCTAGAGTGTCTCTGATTTGAGATGATTGGAAACTTTTCAACGAATACCGGTTGCTTGAAAACATAAAACACACCGTAAACTAAGAAACTGTTTCTGAAACTAATTGGTTCAAAAGGGGTCTCAAATGAAACAAATATTTGTATATAGGGCAAAATGAACTGCACTGCACAGGTAAACAAACAAAAACTAAAGGGGCCTAAAGAACATGTCTGGCGTACTTGACAAGAAAGGCGAATTCAGCAGCTTTTAAAACTGGTGGTATTTACTAATTTTGAGGATTTCATCATATTTAGCAGGTAAAAAAGGACATAAATGTTAAACTGTAATTCAGAAATTTTTGAGCTTTATCAAAGTCAAAATCAAATCAGCTTACAGGATATTGAGATTTATTTAAAAATATCATTTGCTAAGATTTTTTTGGATACTTTCAATGTTTTAATCAATTTATTATTAATCGAACACATGAGCACATCTTAGGAGGTTATTACCTTTAACAGCTAAATCTCGTCGGAATTAAAGTGGAAAATATTATTATAGAGAGTTATTATTTTTAGAGTCATTTAACTCTGAATCGTTCAAATGACTTTTTTTTTATCCATTGACTTCTTTTGACTCTTTAATATACTGACTCCAAATCTGATGCTTTTTGCAACTAATGATTTGACTATTTGATTAGCCCTTCAAAAGAAAGGAAAATATTTATTATATACAAGTAGTATTGACGGTGTTGGCTCTAAAGAGTCGAAGTGACTCTTAATGAAGAATTTTTGAAGTTAAGCCTGTAAGATGGACCTAGGCAGGCTAAGGAGCAGATCAGTAAAGGTCTCAAATTGAAAATACTTAGAGAACTTTGAACACTTCATATTTCAATGACTTCAATGAATCATTATTCTTCAATGAATAATTTGAAAGTATATCAAATAATGAAGTCACAAAACTTAAATGCACTAAAAACAAATAGTTTTTAGATTTTAACATAATGAACGATGAGCTTAGTTATTGAACTTTAATCAAACCTAAAGATTAATTTCTAAAGAAATGTTTCAAAATATTTACAATTTTTATAAAACTTGCTTTTTATGACTATTAATTAAAATTTGGGACTATTTCATGATTTGATTTACGTTAAAAATAAAAACGTTTTAATTTGTAAAATTTTGAAATAAAAGCAGAGTCTACGATCTCCTCTCAGAGATGTAAATGATACATTTTCAAGAGTCTAGAAGTAATTGGACTGCCGGTGGGTCGATTTAACAATCGATATTGTTTCATCGATTTTTCGACAGCTTTTGACATGAGGTCCACTACGACACAACAAAAACCACATTTTCTAGGTGCCAAAATTTAAATTTCTTTACTTTTTTATGGTGTTTTTAGTAGGTAATATTTTTTTTTAAATATAACCTTTCTAAGGTGATATGCAATACATACAAATATACATTGCCACATACAATATAACACATGAGCGTGAGAATAGAAATGCGACTGAGGTAGAGAATCGAGTCGATGGCACAATATCGACAAATTTTTGTCTTTACAAATCGGCCCATTCTTGTGTACGCCCATGCTTTGCGACTAGGGATATTTATAGGGACTGACTGTCACAACTCCAGGAATTCGGGATTTTAAAAAATGAGATCCAGGGTTCCTTGGATTTTTTTGAGCCCGCGATTTTCTGGGATCCCGGGATTTTGTGAATTTTTGGAGTTTCCGGATTTAGTATTATCTAAAAATTTAGTAAATTTCAGATTTTTTTCTTACAACTTAAATCGATTCGTAATTTTGGGAAACGTCAACAAAAACGTCTACTTATTTTTTCTATTTTTTTGTTTTCCCTATCCTCTCTTTTTTGTAATTAAACCCTCCCCTTCACCCACTAATTTTAGGCTAGTTATAAGTATACTTTTAAGCTATTTACTAGGATATTTCACTCCTAAGACCACTTTAGCCTTGGGATCAAGGGCGAACACACTTATCAGTTCTTCATACAAATTAAAAATATTTCTATACACAGAAAAGGCTTGGTGCCGTTAGCTGTACGTTATTGATAACTTAGACAATAGATTATAGTCATAAGCAATTTCTTGTTTATCGATCTAGTATACGTCTGTCATTGTTTTTGAAAAGTCTCAATAAAATAAACTAAACTAAGGACTATGCTTAACTACAGAGTTTTTAAATAAATCTCTCAATGCGGTACCATAAAATAATATGTTCATGTTCAAGGAAATTTATGATTAAACAAATCATTGTTTCTTATGAAAATTAGAGTATCTAAAGTTTAATCAAATAGTCTTGATCTTATTTTTTCCAATATATGTCGCTGAAAACACCAACTCCTCACAATCGTGTAATGTTTTGCTATTGTAAAATGTTTAAATTCTTCCGAATACTCAACTGAGTCCCTATCGCCTTTATAACTACGAGTTTTCATTTTTTTAATTCCATCTGCTAAACAGTGTAAAACAATTAGAATCTTCAATTTATGTAATAAAAGTTAATATGTGGTTATTCAAATTAAGATGATTGAATTTAGGTTTTGGTTGTACAGGATGGGCCAAACGTTACCTTGGGGTTACAGAATTTTATAACATTTTCGTTTATTATTTTTTTATTTTTTCTCGAATTAGGGTGATCCATCTAGAGGTATTTTTTCAGAACAACAAAAAATATAAAAATTCAAATCAAGTGTGGAATCTTTATAGGTAATTTGAAAGGACATTTTATGGCATTTATTTCTTGAAAATAATTTCCTTCAAATGTTGGCAACTGTATTATGGAAATTACCGTTCGGTGAGAAACGGGAAGATCTGCTGTTTTTGGCCAAAATTTTGTTCAGTGATACGGCCCATTTCTGGCTTAACGGCAAAGTCAATAAACAAAATTGCCGCATTTGGGCTAAAAAGCAACAAGAAGTGGTGCCATTATACCCAGAGTAAACCACGGTTTGGTGCGGTTTTTAAGCTGGTGGAATCATCGGTGCATATTCTTTCCAAAATGATGATGGCCGGAACGTAACCGCGAATTGTGCTCGCTATTGCGCCATGATATCGATCTTTATGCTACCTGAAATTGAAGCCCGTAATCTTGACGACACTTGGTTTCAACAGGACGGTGCCACTTGCCATTAAGCTGCTCAAACAATGGATCTATTATGAGGTCATTTCGAAAAGCAGCCAATTTCACGTTTGGGATAGGTGAGTTGGCCGCCTAGATCGAGTGATATCACACCATACAGCTGCTCAAACAATGGATCTATTGTGAGGTCATTTCGAAAAGAAGCTAATTTCACGTATGAGACAGGTGAGTTGGCCGTCTAGATCGAGTGATATCATACCTTTAGACATTTTTCTTTGGGGTTACGTAAAGTCCAAATTCTATGCTGATAAACCGGCTACTATTCAGGCTTTTGAAGCCAACATTACGCGCGTCTTTAAAGCCTTACCGGTCGAAATGCACGAACGAGTCATCCAAAATTGGACCCTCAGAATGGAAACCCTGAGGCCTAGTTGCGGCCAACATTTGAAGGAAATTTTATTCAAAAAATAAATGCCATAAAATGTCCTTTCAAATTACCAATAAAGATTCCACACTTGATTTAAATTTTTATATTTCTTTTGTTTTGAAAAAATACCCCTAGATGGATCACCCTATATAACAAAGTGGAAATTTTTTTACTAAGTATGAAAAATAATGTCACTTAAATGACCCCCGTTTTTAAATTTGCAGTGATGGGCTCGTTTTAGCGCATT
This sequence comes from Hydrotaea diabolus, assembly GCA_963513945.1. Taxonomy (NCBI): domain Eukaryota; kingdom Metazoa; phylum Arthropoda; class Insecta; order Diptera; family Muscidae; genus Hydrotaea; species Hydrotaea diabolus. The sequence continues at coordinate 111,761,719 of OY740717.1, forward strand.
TGCCATAACATCTTTTAAAATTTGTGGCTAAAGCGTTGGAATTTCTGCAACAATGATGGCCTTGAGTTGAAGGATTGTCTCGGGCTTGTTCACATATGCTCGTTCCTTCAAATAACACCAAGGAAAATAGTCGGGTGCTGACAAATCTGGCGATCGCAATGGCCAAATAATTTCCGAAATTCTGGAAATAGTTCGCTCTACAAAAATTTGACTTAAAAATGGCATTGTGTCACGGGCAGTGTGTGTAGTGGCTCCGTGCTGACAAAACCACATCTTAGGTCTTTTTTCAAGTCTCCAAGTGCTATTTATATAATCTGAATAAAATGTAACAAAATATATTAACAAAAAAGTTTTTAAAGCTTTAAATCCCCTGGAAACTTTTGGCCCACTCTTTATAATGTTGCAGTAAATGTAACGAATTTTTGGTATTTCCTTGCAGGCGATGCATCGCATTTAATTTTTTACTATAGTGGTGTTTTAGGTTATGCCTCCATAAATAAAGCTGGATAGCAAAACTGCAATAAATGGTTAAGTTAACAAGAAATGCTTACTATGTTTACAGAGAAAAAAATAGATGGAAATCGGTTGGAACTACAATGATTTGGTTGCAAAAGGGGAATCACCAAATGTTGCAATCACCAAATTTTATGATGCAATGAATATTGGTTTCAAAAACCACAAGATGATACTGTACTCAAAACTTATTGATCGGACATACCAATAAAACGCGAAAAAGGTATTTAGTTGCCACAACTGGTGGTTGTGGTTTCCTATTTGCGACACTGCCGCTCTTCATGCCTGCTGCTCCTGCCGCTTTGGAAGCCAAATCTGAGAGTGATCCAATTTTCCATAACATTTTATACGCGATTTGGCGGCAAATTAGATGATGTTGGTTTTCATACAAAGGTCCCTTCTGATCTGAGTTCACACACTATATATATCCTTTCCCAAATTCCTAAGATGACGCAACCAGTCATAATAATGCTGGAGTGATGTAAGGTATCAATTCGTTGGCCTGCTCTACTTTAGACTTTGTAATATAGACCTATGAGGATTTAAATGGTCACATTACAATTTATCTCTGATGAAGGGCTAGGGACAGCACAAGTGGAACACCCGGCAAATCTAGCCAAGGTACCATCTGAATCGCTCGAAATTATGTCTATTACTAGAGTCAATTTCTACACCGCGATCAGTGGCCACTGCTTGATGGGTAGTCACACTGCCAAACGCAGAATATTAGCTGTTGACTACTTTGAAAAGTTATACGAAAGAGAACAAGGATGAAATCAAATGCTTTATATGCTTGTACCTGTCTCTATGTATGATAGCCTTAGTCTTAGTTTGGGTAAAAACTTCGAACTACAGTTCGAGCTACCTGGGCAGATCGTCCTTTGTGTAGGTTGTAAAGCGTTCTTTCATGATCGGTTGACTACCACGTACTTTTGCTTTTATTTTACTTGTACCATCGACTTTTAGCGTTTTGTTGGCGTTTTGTTGGCTCTGTTTTATAGGCTCTTTTTTGAAGTCGCTTGTCTGAGAATATAAATATGCATTTCTATTTAATATTTGGTTAAGTTTAGGCCCGAAAACATATATGCATCTGCCGAAGGCCAGGAATTAAAGGCATACATAACTCAAACGAAATTTTTTATGAATCCAAATATAAACTCATGCCAAACTTTACACACAGCCACTCGAGGCAGTACTGGCTATGCCGTATTTGAATGCAATCTATAGTCTTTACTCACGAATGGTTCATTTGCTTAAACATATGAAGGGGTGTATGTTTGATTTTGAAATCAGAACGGTACTAGCAGAGAAAAGATATGGTTACGATATGTTCACCGCAACAATAGTATGTTCTCTGCAGTAAATGTATATTCGCAACCATAGTATTGTTTTTTGAATTACATTTTGACAATAGTATCATTGCGGCAATATTAATATTGTTGAAATGTAACAAAAGTATTGTTGCCAATTGTAAAAATGAAAATATGATTGTAGCACCAACATAAATATGGTTGATGCGACAAAAGTATTGTTTTTTTTTGGGTTTCACGATTACGGCAATCATACCGCCAAAACCGTAAAAAATTTTTGAAAATTTGAAAATGTTATTAGTCGTGTTCTTTTCGGGTATCTAGCTTAGTTACCTAGTTAGTTAGCAATACCGTATTCTATCAACATTCAACAATATTTGGAATCAGATTGCAGCATAAGCTCAACAAAAGTAGAAAACTTGAAAAGTAAGGTTTACAACAGTAGTTCTCATTCGTTTTGGGGAGAGCCTGGCCTTATAGAGTTCGGTTTTACTTTCAACAATTGCAGCAAGGCTTTCTGAAGAGGGTTGTCACGGGCCCGAAATCATGATAAAAGTAGTGTGCAGCCACGAAAATCAATATCACTTTGCCATTTTGTTAAAAACTAGTCTTCTATTTAAATATAGAAGCAAGAGGTCTTGAGCCGGTTTAATCCCTGTTCAATGTGGGACGAAAAAGCAAATTGTGAAAACGAATACTGATATTTCGTATAGTTTCTTGTTTTGTTAACATTTTATTGACAAATTTAATTTCGCTGGTAGACATTTCTTTTTCGCCGGGGACATTCAAATTCGTCCTTTCTGGCTTTGTAGCAAGCCAACAGCATCAACGTCTCGTCCCTGGTCCACAATTTTCGTTTAGTCACTCTAAATCTTAACAATAAATATTTTCACTTATTGTTTTTGCATCATTGTAATTTATGGAAATGGTTTTATCGCGCTTTTTCTATTTTTTTCTTTCATTCTTTTTATTTTCTTTCTGTATCAGCAACAAAAAAACATATGTTATAGAAGCCGGGTATGCAATAATATTTTTTTAGTTAAAAAAAAACCGGTTAACTCTAACTCGTTAGCAAGTAACAGCCAACTCGGTTGCTTACCCAGTAACTTCCCTATAAATGCTTGTTTAGTAACCTGAAAAGAACACGGCACTTGTTACGAATCTTATCTTTATTTCCAAAGGAGGTTAGTTTGGTTTACAAATTATAAGTCCATTTATATAAATAGTTTTTCTGGCATGCTTACTCGTATGTATTTATATACTTATAGAATTTATAACATTTTTTTATATTTAATGACATAAGGCCAACCCATTTAACATTTTAATAATTAGTTTGACAATGCCACTTTTTGTTTAATATTCCCGAAGAAATTAGAAGAAAAACTGAGTTGTTACGAATCTTACGCAATAATAGTACTTTTATATATAAATTAATTTTTTTACTTTAGATTAGTACGAGTATAACTGAAATATTTTTAATAAATTAATTTTGTTCTACAGGTAAATAAATCACTCCTATTATTAGGAGGTTAATGTATTTTTACATAATTTACTTAATACAAATCTTAACCCAATCATTACAAAACATTTTGTGGATTATAGTATGGTAGTGTGTGTCATACTATGATTGTGAGGACCATACTATGGACGTATGTTAAACACACTATGGTAATGAGGTTCATAATATGGTTGAGTGTGAAAAATAATATGGTTGTGGGGATCATAGCATGTTTGTGTGTGAACCCTAATATTGTTGTAATGATCATTATAGTGTTGTGTCACAACCATATAACCAACAATACAACTCTTCGAACATTGTTACACCAACCATACTTTTTATTCGTGTGGTAGTTAAACTTTCCCCGTCCCCGGAATTGAAATGAAAAATCCACATCCAACAGCATAAATGTATGCAAATTTTAATTGTTCCATCGTGGAATATTTTTTAATTCAATGTATTTTCATAAAACTACAGTGCATTTTAATGAAATTCTCTACAAAAGAAAAAAAAAAAGAAAAACCAAAATTGCGATGATACGCTTGCTTGAAGTTTCTTTTTCGCTACTTCTGGCGGCTCTTACTTATTTTGTATCTTTTTTTTGTAAATTGTTAATAATAAAAAATAAATTTCCTAACAACTTTTCAGTTGTTGCTGTGTCTTGAATACAACGACCAACAAAAAAACATCGTAACTTCCCATGATAACAAACAATGGACTGGATGCGCTAAAATGGTGTAGAGCAAATATAAATCAACTTCCGCATGGGTGCCCACCAAATACGTCGTAGCCACGACCTTTCATAACACAGCAATAAAAAAAGAACAACAACAATGGATGCAATGGCGAAATATGAAAAATATGGTAACACAGACCCAGTGTTGCCGGGTGGTCTTACGAAAATTTGTAAGTTTTTTTATATACATAGATTATTTAGATGATGATATAACTGCTCATTTTAAGAATTAGTTGGCTTACGACACTTTGTAGTTCAACTCCGACCAAAAGTTACAATTTCAGAAAATATATTATTTTTTATACTTTCCACCAAAGGAATGTCATTCCGTTTGCAACGCCTTAAAATACACAGTGCAACAACCAAAATGCGAATGGGATGAAACCAATTGCAAATATTATCCATAACAAAACCTTCAAGTGTTTTTTTAGTTCAGTGCGAGATTTTTTTTTACACGCATTAGAAGTTGGTGATTTTGGAACGCTGTACGATCAAATAATGTTTATTTATTTTTATTCTCCTGGAAAGTTGTGGTATCTTACTGTTTCTAGGGTCGAGGAATTCATTTTTAATATTTATTTTTACCTAAAACTCACGCTAAATGGCGCTGTCATACGGTGCATTTTAATTCAGGGCCCCTTTCTGGAAGTTGCCATACTCGTACAAACCCAAATTCAACGAGCTATAAAACAAAATCTTCGAATTTGACACAATTCCGGTGCCGAATAATTCGCATAGAAGAATAGAAAATGCCGTCTAAATTTTATGAAAATCGGAAGGGGTAGGGTTCTGAACTGAGTGAAAATATTTTTGAATTACCATGGTCACAATTTTATTTATAATTCTATGGATACGTTTAAGAGTAAGCTTGAGTCTTATTTGATTGTTGTTGATTGACTAACCGATCGTACGGCGCTTAACAGAGAGAATTTGTCAATTAGAATGGCTTATGAACAAACTCTCCTGTGTGTGGAACTGTTTACAGAGGTTGTTCATGCCATGTAGGATATAAACAAATTCACATTAAATGCCCCAAACCTACGTTTTTTTATTCTTTCGAAACAAATCTTCCTCTTACCGACATAATTTACGAGGGCGGTTCGGAAACTTCTTAGCCTAGCACAAAAAGCGCGGTATAAACAGAAAAAGGTTAAGTGTTTTGGAACTTCCATCTCTGCTATGAACACATGTTAAATTTTGTTTCGATCTGGCAAATCCTTCATATAGAAACAGGTGTTCACAAAAGACGCATCCGCGTTTTTTTACAATGGAAAAATTAGAAATGCGTGGTGTCATTAAATATTTACATAAAAAAGGTTTATCGGGACAAGAAATTCATAATGATATGGTGAATGTGTTAGGTAAAAGTGCTCCTTCATATGCAACAGTAAAAAATTGGGTTGCTGAATTTAAACGTGGTCGTACAAGCATTGAAGATGAACCACGTAGTGGACGTCCAAAAACAGCAACAACAACAGAAATTGTAGCCAAAGTGCATGATATGGTATTAAATGATGGACGAATAAAAGTGCGTGAAATAGCCAATATCATGGGCATCTCAAATGATCGAGTCCATTTAATTTTGCATGAAGAACTACAGATGAAAAAGCTTTCTGCAAGATGGGTGCCGCACTTGTTAACAGTCGACCAAAAACGCATAAGAATTAACATTTCTCAAGCTTGTTTGGATCGTCTTCAGAGAAATAAAATGGATTTTAAGCGTCTTTCATAACTGTTGATGAGATATGGATCCACCACTATACTCCAGAGACAAAAGAACAATCCAAACAATGGACTGAAGCTGGAGGAAGTGCCTCAAAGAAGGCAAAAACAATTCAATCGGCTGGTAAGGTTGTGGCAACGGTTTTTTTTTGGGACTTCAAAGGTGTTTTATTGATTGACTATCTGCAGTGTTTTAACAATGGCTAAAATCAACGAATTAAAGTACGAGTTGCTTGACCACCCACCTTATTCTCCGGATTTAGCTACCAATGACTTTTACCTGTTCCCAAATCTAAAAACAATCCTTGCAGGCGAGCGTTTTACCTCAAATGAAGATGCAATTACAGTTGTAAACCACTATTTTGAAGACCTTGAGGAAAACTATTTCAATCAAGGGATAGAATTGCTTGGTAAGCGTTGGACTAAGTGTATTGAAGTTTCAGGAGATTATATTGAAAAATAAAAATATTTTTGAAAAACTAACTATTCTCTTTCATTGATAGGCTAAGAACTTTCCGAACCGCCCTCGTACTGCATTTGCTCCTATAGGGCTAATGATAAAATCCGCATAAAACGTGATTGGTACGCGCCCGTAGCTTAAGAGTTGCCTTGGAGCAATATCGGGGTTTGAAGAACAACGATAATGGTCTGGAATGTTTACAATCTAAAGCGAATGCGGATGACTAAACGACGCCTTTTTCGTTGGTCCCGATCTGATAATGGGATCCAGTTACGTATTTCCATTAAATGTTTTTGGCTGATTTGCTTTACAAAAACACGTTTATTTTTTAAATCCAGAGTATGGTAACCCTCAATGCAAAAACAACATAAGTTTACTAGACGTAACGAAACAAAAAAACAAACAGTAAGCATTTTGAATATGGCAATGTTCGAAAAATTGCTCTGTTTGTAACACGAGTACGACCAACATTTCATCTCTAAGAAATCAAAAGGCACCTAACATATTCAAAACCACTCACTCAGCTCTCCAACAGACTGACTCATTGGTATGATATGACCATACTTTTCTGCGATAACAAATTTCCATTCGAACAAACCCAAAAGAAGAAAAACGGAAGAAAATCATTAAATCGAGGGGAACCCACAACACACACACACAAAGTGTAACAAATCCATCAAAACAAAGCGAGTATGAAGAAAATGGAAAGAACGCAACGAAATTGGTCGCAAAAACAAACATACCGATACGTGCTTAAAGAAGACCAGCAAAAAATTACTTTGAGGTCCGACTGGTTGCATCTTAATTTCACTTTATTGGGTCCCTACTGTGCAGTGCAGTTCATAGCTTATATTTTGGGCAGTGAAAGCGTTTTTAAATAAAAAAAACTCTCAAAATGTCACTTAAGTGAAATACTTGTTCTCTGCTGTTTCCAACTACAGAATTATTTAAAATAGATTTTTACAAGATTGTTTGATATTTGCTTCGCTCTACGTAAAAATTCCTTTTTCGATATTTTCACGAATATCGATTGACGCTGCTGATGAATGTTCTCTTTTGGTACGCTTTACCGTAGGATGGCGTGTGACGAACAACTCTTTTAAGATCCTTTAAAGTTTAGACTTAGTTCTTGGGCAGATTTGATTGACCCTATATATTTGAAGAGAATTGACTGCTCGAAAGTCGTAGGCATCTTCCTTAGGCCCAAAAATAGCTCTATGTCGGGGTATACTCGTATGGCTACGGAGAATCTGTGATATTTCCTCAGAAATCCCAATTTAAAGTGTGGTTTAAGACCAACAAATCGTCTACCTCTACGTATGTATAAGTTCATATAGGGAGTTAAAACATTCAAATTTACTTAGAAATCCAAAGAGTTTATTAGCTAAAAGTTTCACTAAATTAAGGCTTTGAACCGTAATCCTCTAATACCCAAAAGCGACTCAAGACACCAAACCAGAAACGAGTTTATTTGGCAATATCGGACATTTATTAATCTAAAAAAATAGTTTTGTAGATGGTAAATCTATAATTAGGCATACAAAATACTTCTCGAAAGATTGGTTATGGGGATCATAGTGTAATTGAGAGTGAATTGCAAAATGGTTGTTTGCAAAATTATAATATTTTTGTGAGGATCATAATATTGTTGTGCCGCAACCATGTACCCAACAATAGTATGATACAGTTATAGTGAGACGGCTGATAGCACGATTACCAAACTTGAAGCGAAAAAGATCAATTGTAGTATGGGTCAAAGATCGTTCAGAACCATGTCTTTAATCTTCCTCCATAAAAAGTTATTCATTATGACTCTGCAGCGTTTAACGTTGACTCAAATGGCGTTCCAAGCTACATTTTTGAAGCAAAATCGGGCAATGACGCCACCACTCAAAAACCTGCTCCAAACTGTTATTCCCATAGGATGCATTGGCTTCTCAATGTACAAATACGGGTTTCCTACAGTTTTGCTTGAGCTCATAGCTGCCGAGGAATATACATTTCCATTTCGATCGCTTCTCAGATTCATGTCCAAACTGGTTAATAAACATATATCAGTGTTTATTATTGGGTCATAAAGTGTTCTTGGGTCCCTATAAATTAACGCATGTCGAGCCGTAAATGCTAAACTATCGCTCAGTGAAAAAATGCTAATTTCACATGGACGGTTTTGTTGTGTAGCTTTAAACGCATTCTTAAAAAAATGCTTACGATTTAAAGCAAAAGATTTATGCCTTCAGCTCATCGAAATGTAAAAAACACAGCAATTAAAGCATTTTAAGATATATTTGGCACTTCCATTTAAATGTACCTACTTTTTGTTGCACATGCAGAGAAAACCAAGTCACGATAACTTTGCACAGTACCTAAATGTCAAAATGGAAAGAAATTTGTGAAATTTATTTATCAACATATAAATAAATTACTTATTTTAAACCAAAACGCAAACACTATCTGTATGTGCACTGATGCAAGTTGCTTTTAACGAAGCAGATGTCGTGTGCCTTTAACTGTAACTCAGTTGGAACTAGCGACGATGTGAGAGCGACAACTGCTTAGACTAAATATCATTGATTTTGCAAGAAATTAAGATTGCATTATTTCCCAACTATGTTGAAGAGTCAAGGGATTCATTTTATTCCCCGGAGATTTAATATTAACAATTCGACAAGAGTTTGACAAGAGAAACCACTGGATAGACCACCCGGTTAACGTATATCAAAATTCCTAGCAGAATGAGTCATTCTTTTACAGATCGTGCCAAACAGCTCTGTTGACAATGACTATTGCGTTTTCTACAATCAACAATTATACATTTTCCACCAACTACAATAGTCTTTGTACTATGCCTATAAATAAGTGACGTGTCACTGCGCAGGCGTGCCACTTAACACAACTACCAGCGTAACAGCAAAAATGTGTTACAACAATAATTATATCACTGTCATTTGTTACCACCACCAAATGTAATTGCCAATGGTCGAAATGAAAAGACATTACAAAGACAAGACCGTCGTCTGCCACCCTGTCTGTCAGTGGAAGCCCGACTGTCAAAATTCATTCAACCATACAAAGAATACCTTCGGTTCCCTACTTCGAGGGTAATTGCGATGAGTAAAAGAATTTTTTGTGATGGTGGTGGTACGAGCAACTGAAATGGAGGGTGATAATAGCTTATACAGCCTTCGATTCTCACTACAGGTGATGTTTCACCTGTTCACTCCCTCACAATGTAAAGGCATGAAGAATTAAAAAATAAAAATCGAGCACTCAAGTGAAGTCGGCGATTCTAAGCGCAAATAGAAAGGGACCTAATCTTTAAAATGGCTCTCCTGAACAAAACTGTTTTTTAACCTTAGGTCCCTTTCTATTTTGCGCGTCACATATGACATCAACGGGGTATGTTTAGTTCTACTGTTGTAATGGGTGTGTTCAATGTTGTAACAGCATTTATGTTCCTACTAAGGACATCAGTACGCTTATCCATACCCTAGAGCAGTTTGGCATTAACCTCGTCAATTGCTTAAAAAAGATAGCTTGTAGTTCAAAATGAAAAAAAAAGTTCACCGACAGTCAAGCTGCAATCAACGGCCTGTTATCAACGACACTGAAGTCTCAATCGTTGCTTTAACGCACAGACCAACTTGGCAAGCCTTTAATTCAAGGCAAACTGAAAAGCATATTCATCGCTCTTTTCTCTTTTAATTAGGACGAAGAAATGCCTTTTTGAGAGATATAAGCTTAACTTATCTAAGTAAACTGTATTTTATTAAAAACTAAACACAAAAAAACAAATCTTAGAACAGGACAGGACATTTTTGTAAAGCACCACATAGTCTTTGATACGATAAAGGACGACGAGTGGATATGGGATACCCATCAATGGTCATATCGGTGTTAAATAAAATAAGTTACTTTATTGGTCGTAGGTAATTTAAAGTATTAGTGGACTCCGACTTTTCCTGAGTTGTAAACCACATAGTTTATCGATACTCTCTCCCTTTCTCTGAGATTCCATTAGGAAACAAATTAAGAAAATCTCCGGAATTGGTTGTCGATATAATCCTAATGTTCAAAGAACGGGACGCTGCTTAAAGACGGGTCATAAAAGCATAAGCATTTTAAAAAGTAGCTTCTTCATGCCTTAAAGAATAATCTCTTACTCGCTAAGTCGTCAGTAATATCTAGTTTGTCTCTCCATAGAACGTTATAAACATTTTTTTTTATAAGTTCTTTATTTGCGATTTTTATAAGCGAATTTGATCGTTAATATTAAATAACAGAAATTATATAGCTCTAGTGAACTCAGTCTTTCTGAGAAGCTTTCGCTTTATCTACGAAGTACTTGTTTGAAGGACATCATTTTGGGCTTATTAGAAATAGTTTTGCTCCTGACACACCATGGAACATTTGTTATTATTCTTTAGGTTTTGAACTGATACTGAGAGTATCGTGATGATGTCGATATTTGAGTTAAAAACATATGAGAAAGTTTCAGTCGATTGATCCGAAGAACATATTCCCTCACCAACAAGCGATTTTTAGGTTTTTGCGGATATTGCTCTATGAACTTACAAAGAAGCGACGCTTTCCATGTGCGTGGGAGTTACTAAAAGTGGCGTGGCGAGATTTCCCTTGTTTAAACTAAATCTTCAACGATATTTATCTTAGGCATAAACAATAACTTATTAGACTTTGTGCAGAATAATAACACAGTGCAACAACCAAAATGCGAATGCGATGAAACCAATTGCAAAGGAAAGTTGGCATCCATAACAAAACCTTCAAGGGTTTTTTTAGTTCAGCGCGAGAAAGGTGTTTTTGTAATAAAAAAAAATAATTTTTTCCAATAAAAAACACAATGTTTTCGCATAAAAATTGAATTTTTGAAATAGTAACCTACTGAGAATAATAAATGTACTTCGTCAACATAAAAAAACAAAGTAACACCGTTTCACCGTTTTTCAATAAAAATCTACAAGAAATATCACCATTTATATGACAGCGCCCTCTAGCGTGAGTTTTAGGTAAAAATAAATATCAAATATTAATTCCCCGACCCCAAAAACAGTAAGATACCATAACTTTCTAGGATAATAAAAATAAATAAGCATTATGTTATTGAATTTTCAATGATGTTTTTTTGTTAGACAAAGTTCCAAAGTCACCAACTTCAAATGCGTGTAAAAAAAATCTCGCACTGAACAAAAGAAAACCCTTAAATATTTTGTTATGGGTTGTTATCGCATTTGGAAAGATCGATTTTGTATCACTGTGTAATTAAAGATACTTTCATAAGATTTTCATTTTATGCTCGGAAAGTACCATTTGTTTGGGAAATACCAAGTGACGTGGTTAAGGCATATATTTTCCAGTGCCTTCTATTATCGTTTTCCCAGGGCTGTGGATTTTTTCAATGTCGACTTAAAGCTGATGGATCAAAAAATTAAAGTCAAATAGGTTTAAAGGCTATACCAACAATACGGACCACATATAGCCAAGAATGCCCAACCTTCAATGTGTTTATGAATGTGTAATTCTGTGTAATATAGAAGAAGCAGAATACGAGTAGCTGTGTTTACCATAGTGGGGTAAATAAGTATATTCTTTGGCAGCCGAACTGCCATCATACATTTTCTCATAACAAAATGGCTCGCAGTCACCTTATTTGGGTTTCGACCGGTACAGCAGCTGAGATTTATTATGCATACTAGATTGTGTTCATCCTGGCAGGACACCGTTTGGTTAGAAGTACTGCAATGCGACTTAAATTTGACACCAGCGACTTCTTCAGGAACTAAGAGAATAGAAAGGAGTGCATACATAATGAATCCACGTGTCGTTTTCTACAGAATGGTCATCTTAGTATCTATTACGGAACGGAAAGGACTGAATATATTCTTTGGGCTTTCATTTTAAGTTGATCATGCTTTATTTTTTAATTTAACAGATGTGAGCTTATTTGGAAAGTTTAACTAGGTTTCGTTTTATCAGGATGGACAGTTGACAGTCGCTCAGATTTTTGATTTGATCTAAGCCAGGAAAAATCTCCTAAAAATTTAATATTTTCGTTTGATAGAATTTCAGTCTTTATCCAGCGTCGAAGTGAAGCACATTTTTTTTTGACTCCTGCTACGAGCCCGACTCCAGGGATGTTTTTGAAATATTCATGTAGTGATAATATTATTATTATTATGGGTGGAATGAATATGGAGCATTCCCGTGGAAAGTACAAGAACGGACGTGAGAACCACTTTTTTACGCAAACATTTACATAGTCCCTATAAAAAATTCAATTCAGGCAAATGCCATGTGCTACGAAAAACGTACATAGGTTCTAATCTGCCCGGGGATCGATCGGGTCATTAGGGTGAGAGTAACGAGAAGTTTGTGGTAAGCAAATCGGTTTTTTTTCACCTGGTTTATATTTTTACAGCCGGTAAAAGCTACTCATATTTCTTGAGTTACGGACCTCCAAAGTTTTCATACAAAATTGTCTATATAATTGCTATATATTTTTCGATTCGGACAAAATGCTTAAGCTAGGCAGATATTGGCAAAACCTTACCAATGATATATCACTCATCCGTTAACCCATTGCCGAAACTGTATTCTTTTATAATATGCATAGCATTAAAAATATATTGAAATTAAGATATGTACACACAGCGAACAGATTTGTTGTCACAACCGAAATTTTTTTGCCAACCGAATATTGACGGTTAAAGTTATGTACGCACAGCGAACAGATTTGTTGCCAACCGAATGTTGGAGGTTGCACGTACAATCCATGTATTCCATTGTTACGACCGAATGTTGATTGGGTAAACAACAATATTCAGTAGAACTGACATTTTCGGCTGAAGAAAACAATTATCAGTAATCATAACATATTAAGATGATTATTGGAACAGAATTTGTACATGTATTGGTTGTTTTTAAAGATTGTTGGTTATTTCTTTTGGATAAAATTTAAATGGGTCAACTGAGTGAAATAAATTTGTTTTTGTACGAGTAGCTGTTTTGATAAGCATTGCAATGATGCGCCAATCTGAAAAGAATTAATTAAGGTATAAAACAATATTTACTGTCAAGCTTTGGATGGACGTAACTCGAAAAAAGGGTCGCCACCAAAAAAAAAAATGGTTGTTATTTTGAATAATAACGAGGTCTATGTATGGCGAAAACTCTGATCAAGTCTGAGGAAAGTCGCTAAATAACAGTTGAGACTGTTTCTGTATTTTGGAAAATATTTTTTTTTTATCAATAGCATTAAACGTCTAACCCAAGAAACTTAAACTGTCTTGTTTATTTTTGTATTGTTTTTATACATTTTTTGGGTTTTTAAAATATATTTCAAAATATGTACGAGTATATGTCGTAAACAAAGATTTTGTTGTGACTAGAACCGATAAAATTTTATGGTGTTTATATGTTGATGTTAGAATAACCGTTGTTATGTTACAACAGCCAACTAAACAGGGTTTAGTCACTACAAAGAAATAATTTTTTCTCACCACCAATTAATGGCACCAACGTAACATGTAACATTGCCATAACCGCCAGTTATCGCAACCAATAGTTAAATGAATTCGGTTGGAATAAATGTGTAATCGGATGACAATACCGTTATATGGTTGTAGCAACCATCAAATGTTATTTCGAACCATGTTTCTATCAATACCATGGAATGTTGGCTATTACAACAGAAAGTGGTTTAATACAACCGAATTTTTGTAGTTCCGGCCGATTTCCAACTGATTTCTTCTCTGTGTGCTTGAAAGCGAGATTTTTGAAAATAATTTTTGCAAATTTGTCAAATTTACATTTTCAAGCTACAATAGCACTGGTTTTAGAGGATCCATATAGACGCTTAATGGTTTAAGCTGAATGGAGAGCTTATGATGTCAATTACGTATAAGATGTTATCTTAGTGTACAAAATACATACCTCAATTACAATTTATTTAGTTTTCCTGGGGTTGAAGAACGTAGCTTAAGTTCCGGAGACAGTAATCAATGGCAGAAGGATTTAAAGTCCTAAACCCCTTTTCACATACACACACACGGCCAAGCACTCATAACATCTGTCCATAGCTGAAAGTATTTTTGATCGGCCGAAGACCGACCACATAGGAAAAATAATTTTAAAGTAGAAAATCATTTTCAAGGCATTAACTCTAGGCTTAGGTGAGCAATATGGAAGTTTAATGGATACAATGAAAGCTTATGATGTCATGTACGATTAAAGAGTAGAAAAATACATATAAAAATACATATGCACTTTAACTACAATATATTTTGTAATATAAGGCATATTCCAAAAATACATATCAAAAATGAAGAGTTGTTTACCGTTATCAGACATAACGCATTTGTTCCGAAAATATATGGGAAAGATATAGCCAATTTTATGTCAAAACTTTGGGGTCCGTCCGTAACTAGGAAAATATGGCCCCCCCGAAAATTATTGTTGTTTTTTCACACTTTTTATTGTTAACAGGTCTCGTGGCTCGAAAACAGGGTTGTTCCCTTCAATGTTTCTGCTCTGACCTCATTACCCCCCCTATTCGTCCAATCTACTGGCGATCGGATTTGACTCACAGACCAATACAATCGTTCATAAACAATGGCCTGTCTATAATCGCCGGAATCGTCAGTACGAGTACGTTTAGAGGGGAATATATTTGAGATTTCCACAACAACACCGAAAAAAGCTAAAAGGCGAGCATTGTACGTATAAGTGTGTGTGTGTGCGTGCGTAATTGATGACGATGTGACATTACAATTCTCCAAATAAAACCATTGTTGTTGTTAATGGCTTTTATTCTTTACTGTGGATTTTTTTCAAATGTCCCACTTCTGTTGGAACGACGTGAATTCGACACCCCCCTGTGTGCCGGAAAAGGGAAACTCTTACTTTAGAATAAGTGAAACGAATTCATGGATAAGATGTTTACATCATAAACAAGGATGAGAATTTTCACATACACACACACGGCCAAGCACTCATACATAGGCCTGGATAGACTTCCCTCCGGCGCAGCTCTTCCTGGTCATAACTACGAAGTTAGGATCGTAACTTCACGGACTACAAGTGTTGTGTTTTGAATTGTTTATGATTGTATTAAAGTGGAAGACACAGTTGTGCCCCCGGTACTCGATGAATAGAGACGATGAGTTGAGTCCACTGTCTCCGTGCATTCCTTGCCAGACAAATGCCTTCATCCTTTTGTTCGGGCGTACGTGTGCGTTTTAAGTGTGATTATTGCCATATTTATTGTCTGCTGACGATGATTTATTATGACCACCTTTTTGTACATCTACGGCTTTCGGCCAATAATGGGGCATTTCATCCACAATAGATAAACATTCTCGCATTCAGCGACAAGAATATGAAGGATGAAAAAAAACAAATACTGCAAATTCACAATGAAACTCATAAAAATCATGTTAAAATACAATAATGCGATCACACATTAACACGCAGCAGATATGACGTCTATCTGTATTTTATTTGTAAGAGAACGATTAAAAAGCAGCTCTCTAAAATAGAGCTGCCAATGACATTGCTAATTCTGGCTGTTCTGTTGTCGAAAAGTCCCACCATTCTGCTAGTTAGATTACTATATTGTGCACAGGTGTGAAAATCGGTGTTTCCGAGGTGGATAAATCACAGTTGAAAAAATGTTAGATGCTCTTAGCCTGATTAAACCAACGGCCGCCCAAAACTACTTCTTAAATTCCGGTAAGAGTTGATTCCCAAACTCATATAAATTCTCCCCTATAAAATGAGTAAGCCATTTGACGCCTGTTTTAAATAGAAGGTGCAGTGCAGGGAGTAAATGAAGTACTGCGTGTCTGCCGGGAAGGTATACTTTGTTTTGCCGGGTAAACATTAGTCTGGGCAGTAGAGACGTGGCAAATGTATTATGGAAAACTATTCGATAAACCAACGTGTTTTAATCGTTAAAACATTTTATCTAAATCGATCATCGATTACTGTCACGATGAGAAAGTTACGTGAAATTTTTGGAAGAAACAACGTGCCAACAAAACGCACTATTTTCGTGTGGTAAATGATTTCGAAGAAAGAGAGTCTGTAGCTAGGCCCAAGTATGGACCACAACGTACTGCAAGATCGGCTGAAAACATTACTGCTGTTCAAGAAAGTGTTCAAAACAATCCATCAACCTCAATTCGACGCCGTGCTCAGGAGCTTGATCTTCAAAGAACAACTTTGGCCACAATTTTGCACACGGATTTGTATGTGTTTCCCTTTAAGATTCAGTTGACACAAGAGCTTTTTTCACAAGACCATTTAAGCAGCCGTACATATGCCAATAGGATGTTACAGCTTTAACACCAGAACTCCATGCTTTGGGCTTGATTAACATGTGGTATCAACAAGACGGTGCCACATAGCATACAGCCAGAATTGCAATGGAATTAATGCGAGACTTCTTTCCACAACAAGTTTTTCAAGAAATGGTGATTTTGATTGGCCTCCACGGTCGCCTCTGCTTTCTTTTTTTTTTGGACATCTGAAAAGCAAGGTTTATGCAAACAAGCCAGAAGCGCTTGAGCAACAAAATATTCGTCATGAAATTAATGAAATACTGCGTGAAATGTGCGAGAATGTTATTAAAAATTTGCTCAAAAGGGCTCGCATTTGTGAGGCGGGCTTTTATCTGATATTGTATTCCATACATAATTGCCGACATTAAATAAAACATTTATCAATATAAGATCCATTCTCTGTCATTTAATCAAAAATTATAAACAAACAAAGTAGTATAACTTCGCGACGGACACTCTGTATATGGATCAGACCTCACGGCTTTAAAGGAAGTTGATTGCCTAGGGCTTACTGTTTACGACTCCGAAAGGCTAGTCGATTTTCTTGAGACGCATTTACATCACATTGGTATCAATTTGTATACTCTCCACCATAGGCTGGTAGTATATATAAGTTTGCCATTCCGTTTGTAACACATGGAAATACTTATCTGCGACCATACAAAGTATATGTATTATTCATGGTTAAAAAATTCTAAGGCGTTCTAGCCATAACCATCTGTTGAACTCAAGATTTAGTCCAAACGAAAACAGTTAGAGTCTTCAAACTTGCCAGAAATATGGCTTATACTGGGCGTTGGGTTGGTATTGAAAATGGAAAAGTTCCCTTTAAGGGACTTAAAAAAAGTCCTGATGAATTTTTATTTTTTTTCACATTTTCTAAGAAATTTGATTAATATTCTTTTAAGTCATCTTTTTTTTTGAAAGAAATAGGCATAGGTTCTTTAGCCCATAAATTGGCGTGATCATTAGGACCTGGGACATTAAGGGCCTAAAAACCGCCCCTTTACTCGTATGTACGGAGACATCTGGGCTTACACAAACGTGTAAATTTTCTCTCCCCCCGGACCCAAAAATCGGCCACATAGAACTATGTGCATTGAAACCTGTTCAGTTAAAAACAATAAAATTTCGTCGCGAATTAGAATATTATATCTCAGTAGACATTTTAACAATGCTTAAAAACAATGTTAAGGTACATACATTGAAATTTCTTCAAATTGGTATGTGCTGGAGAAATTTGGAAAATAGATTTGCCGCTTGGACTCCAACTCAAAAAATGTTCATTTGATTAGATCCCAAAGAGTATAAAGTTTGTTGTGCCGTGTTATTTTTATTTTGTAAATGGAAATTCTATTAGTTTCAATTAATCGGGAAAACATATACAGGGTGTCCGTCAGGAAGGCATACTACTTTGTTTGTTTATAATTTTTGATTAAATGAAAGAGAATGGATCTTATATTGATAAATGTTTTATTTAATGTCGGCAATTATGTATGGAATACAATATCAGATAAATGTCCGCCTCTGTCAGCTTCACAAATGCAAGCCCTTTTGATCACATTTTTCGTTACACTCTCACACATTTCTCGCGGTGTTTCATTAATTTCATCACGAATATTTGGTTTGAGTTGCTTAAGCGTTTCTGGTTTATTTGCATAAACCTTGCTTTTCAGATACTCTTACAAAAAGAAGTCTGTAGCAGTCAATTCAGGCGACCGTGGAGGCCAATCAACATCGCCATCTCTTGAAATAATTTGTTGTGGAAAGAGGGCACCGTCTTGTTGATACCACATGTTTATCAAGCCCACAGAATGCAGTTCTGGCGTTAAAAAGTTTTCAATCATATCACGATATCGCTCCCCATTGACAGTTACCGTTACGCCGTTTTCTTTTTCATAGAAGTAAGGTTCAATGATCCCTCCTGACCAAATTGCACACCAAACTGTCACTTTTAATGGATGCAAAGGTGACTGATGAATAATTTGAGGGTTTTCCATTGCCCAGGACCGACTATTCTGTTTATTCACATATCCATTAAAATGAAAATGTGCCTCGTCACTCATAATGATTTTTTCATGAATATTGCGGTTGTCATGGGCGAGCTGTAACATCCTATTGGCATATCTCCTGCGGCGTTAATGGTCTTGTGGAAGAAGCTCTTGTGTCAACTGAATCTTAAACAGAACAAATGCAAATCCTTGTGCAAAATTGTGGCCAAAGTTGTTCATTGAAGATCAAGCTCCTGAGCACGGCGTCGAATTGAGGTTGATGGATTGTTTTGAACACTTTCTTAAGCAGCAGCAATGTTTTCAGCCGATCTTGCAGTACGTTGTGGTCCATTCTTGTCACTACGACTACAGACCCTCTTTCTGTGAAATCATTCACTACATGATAAATAGTGCGTTTTGTCGGCACGTTGATTCTCCCAATAATTTCACGTAACTTTCTCATCGTCACAGTAATCGATGATTGAATTTGATAAAAATGTTTTAACGATTAAAACACGTTGGTTTATCGAATATTTTTCCATAATACATTTGCCACGCCTTTACTTCACAACTGCCAAATATGAACTGTCAAGACTAATGTTTACCAAAATGGCGGCAAAACAAAGTAGTATACCCTCCCGGCGAACACAATGGACAAAATTTCAAAACTTTTAATAGAGTGATATTAGTAATTGAAGCATAATTTTTATTTAGTGTTGTATCCTTTGATAATTACTTTGTTGAATCTTTGAGGTAGATCGAAACGTAAATTAAGAGCATAATTTTAATTCTTAAGATCGCTTTTTGATGTGAAAATGTGTCAAAGTCCATACGAGTATACAAATCTGTGAAATTGCAGTGATCTTTATCTGCCGCACTGTGCACAACTCGTTTTTAATCTCTAGGAAGTAATGTACTCGAACATAAGAAAACATAGAAAAGCCGCATTTATGAGTTAATTTTAGGAGATCTTTAAACGATTTAAAGTCTTTGGAAGCAAAGGTATTCTTAAAAAAAAAGAAATGCCATTTGATTCAATAAAATAAAACCCTATACGAGAAGTATTAATTTAAAAAAGTCTAAATCCTGTCCACTGATGCCTAGTCAACGTCAAATTCCGAGGAGATAAACAACTTTGCGAATCAAAATCACAATATAACAGATGTACTAGGCTCTCAAAAACTGTTTAGAAAACTAATTTTTTGTAGACGCTTTAGTACTTAGCCTGGATACCTATCAAGTACTAGCCTCTGATGAGGCTTGCTCTAAATTGGCGACAGCAAATTATTTTTCTTGAAATTTTTTTGAAGAATTGAATAATGCAGGACCTTTTCTATAGATATAAATTGACACTTTTTGCGAACAAAAGTCTGAAGTATAGCAGTTGTTCTGTCGAGTCTTAGTTATAGATACTGAACCTTAAACACGACCAATTTGTTTGTTGTATTGCAAACAAATCCGAATTGGCTTCTTGCAAAACGGAAGGCGTAAATAACTAAAATTGGCAATTCCTATCTTCGTGGCAGACGGGCTTATTCCATTGAAATAATATTGCCAGATCGTGAGTGACTGTTTTTGAACGATAGCCCTAAAATTTGCTCCATACACGTTAATGAAGTATAAAAGTTTGATTTTATAAATAAAGTAGCATAAAATTATAGTATACTTTTAGGATAAATAATAATTATGCCACTCTTGCATGCGATCCACACGCCAACACTTGAAACTAACTGTTATACGAAAAGCAAACCCTAACAGCACACAAAGGAACAATTAGTAAAAGAAACGCAAGTGGAACCAGGCCTGCCAATACTCATGAGTTATCGTCAATATTTTTAAACTAAAATTTGACCAAATGACGATTGACCACAATTCAGTGTTAAAATGTCGATTTTATAAAACTCGTGAATAAAAGTCAAATAGAAATGGAACCAGACATAAAAACGAGGGTTGCTATATATATTTTTGACCTAGGCGTCACTACGTGTTGCCTGGGGCCTTCTGACATTTCCATTGGAAAGTTACACTATTTTTTAGCAGAAACGTAGTCAGAACGTTTTGACGTACGATCATCATTTGTGTTGTTTACAGTGACTTGAAAAAATCGATTTCGCAAAAAAAAATGGAATTAGCTCGTGAACATTTTCGTGCGATCATTTTTCACAACTTTCGACGTGGAATATCGCGACATGAGTGCATCATCGACGAACTTAAATCTTTGTATGGCGATGAAGCACCATCCTATAGCATTGTGAAAAACTGGTTTAATGAATTCAATCATGGCCGATGCTCGCTTAAAGACGAAAGTCGTGAAGGTCGTCCAAAAACGGCCGTTGTGCCAGAGAACATTATGCCATGCGTGAACTAATAATGCAAGATCGTCATGTCACATGCCGTGAGATAGAGGCATCCTTGGGCATTTCTTACACCAGCATTCATTCGAATGCATGAAAAAAGGTTTGTTCTTGTTGGATCCCGCACAATTTTACAATCGCTCAAAAAAGGCTAGTATCGATTGGTGCAAAGAAATTTTGAAAAAATACTATCGCGGTGCTTCAAAAACCTTCTATAAGATCGTCACAGGTGACGAATCATGGATCTATGCGTATGAGCCCGAAACAAAACAACAATCGACCGTGTGGGTCTTCGAAGACGAGCCAAATCGAAGACGAGCAAACACTACGTTTATACATAAAATTACTAATTTACGTTTGAAAAAAATGTTGACTCAAATTTGAAGTTTGACCTCTAAAAACACCATGAAGGGTCATAGCTAGGTCAAAAATTGTGTGAGAGAAAAATGTTTGCCTGTATATTTGCAACACAAATGCTTATGGTGTATATTCCAAAAGTCGTCTGGCTTACGAGTTATAGCTCATCAAAGCTTGAAACTAGTTTAACTCCATTTTAAGGGCTAAAAGTAGTGACGGACTGGCCGGTTTCCATCCGATTACAATTTTTGAACGTATATTATTTTTGATGCCCAATATACTAGAAAATGAGCGGGGAGCGGAAAAAATAACACTTTTTGTTTTATGAGCGATCTAATGTATATGGGTTTTTATTAAAATCAGAGAAGATAAGTTGTAGAAGACGCGCGATATGCTTTTTCTTTGCAATATCGTAGAAAAACAGCACTTAGTAACGCACAAAATTTCGATTTATGTTGCCACATTAGTTTGTACACAAACACAAAAAGACAAAATTGAAACACAAATTCGCACACAATAAATACAGAAAAGGGCTCTCCCAAAAATAAGGTTGTGTTTCTCAAATTCTCGTAAGAACTCATTTCGTCCATCTTCTACAAGTTATCCTCTTTGATTAAAATAAACATTGTGCATTATTACTCCCCAATGGGAAATTGAACCAGTACAGAAGCAGTTACGTGAAGTGTTCCTTATGGTTGGGAACCGGTCCAAGTACCGACCCAAATATATGAAAATCACCGGTAACTTTTACATGGCTTTGTCATTGGACGAAATGAAATTGACGTAACTCAGATACCACGTGATATCCATCCCATCACATCAGTGTTATTAATTGATTGGTCTGATGGCCTAAAGGTGTGATATCACACGATCTGGGCGGGAAACACACCGGTCCAAGACATTACATTTAGCTGCTTGTGGAAATGACCTCTAAATACTTATACGAGTAGATACATTGTTGGAGCAGCTAAACGGCAAGTGGCACCGTCCTGTTGCACCAAATATAGTCGAGATAACCGGCTTCAATTTTATGTAGCAAAAAGTCCGATATCATGGCGCGATAGCGAGCAACATTTACTGTAACGTTCCGGCCATCATCATATTTTAAAAAAATATAGACCGATGAGTCCTCCAGCCCATAAGCCGCACCAAACCGTGGGTTTCTCTGGGTATAATAACGCCTCTTGAACATCTTCTGGTTGCTCTTCAGCCAGAAGCAATGCGGCAATTCTGCTTATTGACGTATCCACTGAGGTGAAAATGTACCTCATCACTGAACAAAATTTTGATCAAAAATAGCAAATCTTCTTCGAGCTTTTAAAGAGCACAAACACTGAAACGCCAACGTGTAGGAACATCGTTATGCATCAATTCCTAAAATGGCCAACAATAATGAAAAGAAAAAAAGGACAATTTGACACAAATCATGAGTAATTTGTGGAAAAAAGCATCTAGATAGATCTCCCCATATATAATTTTTTCGCTGAATTAAATCCCTTGAGTTTCAAACGACAAGAACTGTGATCATGTAGCTTGCGAGAGTATCCACTATTAAATGAAGTAAACTTGCAATGTAAAAGTTGCCTAACAGGTGTTTGACGATTCATATTTGCAAAAATGTCGAGTTTTCTTAAAAACGACGATTTTTTTTATTGATTATGCTTGGCAACTCTGGACGGCACAGACAGAAGAAATTCTAAATTGTTTGCAGCACCCACACCAACCACGAGTGTGTTATAAAGGGTGGTTTAATTGTAAGGGCCCATGTTGATTTGTCGCGAGCCATTGTTTCGTAAGCTGTGTGGCAAGTGGCACCGCCCTGTTGAAACCACATAACGTCCACATCCATGTCTTCCAATTCGGGCCATAAAAAGTTCGTTATCATCTCACGATAGCGAACATTATTCACAGTAACTGCCTGACCGGCCTCATTTTGGAAAAAACACGGCCCGATGGTGCCGCCAGCCCATAAACCGCACGAAACAGTCACTCTTTGTGGGTGCATTGCACTGAAGATGATTTTCTTAGAAATTGATCATCCACTGTTGCCAATTCTTGCCACCACTCTGACCACTGATGACGTTTGGAATGGTCAAGAAGCTTTAGTTCTTGAGTCAATTGCACCTTGTAAGTGTGTAAATGCAAGCCTTTATGCAAATGTTCATTATCGACGAGCGTGAGAGGTGCAATTGTTGGGCACGACGAGCCACACTATCGCGAACAGCAGCAATATTTTCTGCAGTACGAGCATGCACTGGTGCTTTCACATCTCCTACAGACCCGGTTTGCTCAAATTTTTGGACGATTTTTCGGATTGTACGCACATTTGGACGATTAAATTTTGTGGTTTGGTGTGGTTTACATTCAACATCGGCCCTTTAAATTTAACCACCCTTTACTTATTTGTTGGAAGAGCTGTAAGAGAAACTTTTCTTTCCATTCTAAGGCCACAAGGAATCCATTTTAAGCACGAAATGGATGAGCAACTGTAGTGGACCATTTTTCCAATTTTTTTTTTTATTTTTATTTGGACTGGATTTCCTTCAAATAATTATTTCATTTTTTCAACTTAGACAAACTCAATTTCAACAGGCAATCTTTATTCTTTAAAGGCAAAACATTGCTTAGGATCCAAAACCTTTCATTTATTATTTTTATAATAGCAATTGTGATTTGCATTCTTGACCGGGACATGTTTGATAGGCAGAACATTTATATATTGCATTATAATTGGCACAATCACTTTTACGAGCTCTCCTCTTTTCGCACTTGTCCAACATTCATCTAAAAGAAGGCACAGTTAAATAAATCTTCTATAAGTTTTTTTTTCAAATACCAACCAAAACCTTTTAATCTCTGACCAAATTTTGCACCAACTCTTCAATTTCTTCCACTTTGATATGATGATCGAACAGGTTTCTTCTGATTGCTGTTTTTATCTTTTCTGCACATGATATTCTATTTCTATGAGTTGTCAGCTGACCACTCAATGTTTTATGTACTTTGTTTTGATTACGAGCGGATAAATCAACCACCGTATCGAAAGAAGTGTAAATGTCATAGCTAACGTCAATATGTACTGTCTAGTATATGTTCATATTCACCATAATTGTTAAGATTTGTCAACGATTATTGTATCAAATTAACAAGAGATTCAGACAAAAAAAAGGATTGAAAAGTGAAAAATAATCCTTACATTTTAAAACTTACATTTATAACATGGATGTATAAAAAATGGTTTTTATGTAATATCGCCTATTCCTCAAATGTTGGCAACGTAGTTGGTATTGCAGATTTGACATTTCTTTTTCACCGGTATACAGACTTACTGAATCAGATACCCAGAACAATTGCAGCCAAATTCAGATCTTCCCTTTTGCTTTACAACCTTTGGAGTGAAAAGATCAAATTCAAATTAATTGAAGATCGGGGAAAAATCGTAATAATTCGTGCACATAGTTACAACGAGCCTGTTATTTTTAAATTGAAATTGATTTTACAATCAACCCCAATAAATCACACATTAACCCATTTCCATCAGTGAAAGCTTTTCGTATATTTTAACCTTTCCCATCGGTTTTTAATTTCGCAAAACTCACCGAGGAAGGATTCTATCAGATAACATGGAAAAAATATCAACAGGCGCGTGTTTGGAGTTGGATTATTTTTTTATTAATCTGGTTGAGTACTAGAATCACCAAGCGATTATAACCCCAACAACATACAACCCAACTTGCATACGAATTTAAAGCAATAAAAAAAAGAACTACACTTGATAGATTCCCCCAACTACCCTGCGCTGTCAGCATCACCGGAGTACGCTCCCAAGCAGTGTTTCTTTTTATCACCAAAAACATCAATCTCACAAGAAACCACAAAAACCGTATTTGAGAGCGAGAATAACGATCCAGCTAGTCATCGTACAGAGTACATGAAGTGATGTAAACTTACATCTTATCCACACAACACAAGGCGTATCCCAGCAAAACCAAATAGAAGTGACATGTTCCTGAGTGCCCTGTAAACCATCATCAAGATGTATTTTACCTAATAAAAAAACTCGACCACCTAAAAGTATCACACTTAAGTACAAATACTATTAAAAAGGTTGCATTTATATGTTATACCATTAATTACATCTAGCCAATATTTCAACATCCAAGCCCAAGTATATTCACTTCGGTCTGTTCTAGAAAATTCAAATAATGAGAATCTTACGCTAACAAAAGTTATATGGTAAAACACAAATTTGATTAAGTCCATGTAAAAATAAGATGGTATAACATGTTAAAGCACATTTAAAATTAAATCAGAGAACTCATACATTTTATCGCATGCTAGGAAATCATCTTTGCAAGAAATTCTTCTCTCTCTTAACCTACAGCAACATCAAGATCGTGTGGGAGGCCTTCAGCATGACCGGAGTATGTTGGTAAGTGTGTAGCCCAAAGTAATAAAAAAAAACCAAACAAATTTCTTGCAATGATAAATATTAAGAGAATTAATTATGCAAAACATATGTAAGAGCTATTTACAGTGTTTTTTTTTTGTTGTTGTTGCCTTTCTTTTGCTATCTTGAATACATTTCTCTCTTACATACGTTCTCTTATTATTGTGTATCCACATTTGTTTACAACTTATTCTGGTTGTTATCTCTGTTTTACTTTTTCCTTTGAATATAACTATAAATTAACCCCTTAAGGGATACCTTATGATTAATAAGATTTTTATAAAAAAAAAAAAAATACAATTTATAAAGATAAAAAATGCAAATAGATTGAAGTAACATATATATAATTTATCACTTTAAAGTTAACTTTTAATGAATTATGTCCTGAATAAACCTATTTATGATTCACGATGAATCTTTAAGTTACTTTTAGACGTTTTCTTACGAAAGGGATGAGTTCATAGATATGGAGTGATAGAACATTAGGGGTCCTTTTTTTATATAGCTTTTCAGTGCCATAAGGACACAGGTAGGCGAGGGTTTTGAGGCATATTCTCTCAATGACATCTGAGAGTAATCATATATTTATTCGACACTCGACAAATGCCCGTAAAGTTTAACCATATATCCAGTTTCGTTCCTTTTTTTTAATCTTAATTTTGGATTTTATCCACATTTAACTTATTTTCTTAGTAAATAAAAAGGGAGTCTACAATAATTCTTGTAATGGGAACATGGCTTGGCTGGAGAAGGACACGAACCCCCCACCCGACTGTTGCTAGCGATACAAAGGCTCCCGCAGTCCTACCTCTGCCCAAGTTCCAGGATGCCTAAGGATATTTATTAACATTGCATCACAAAACAGTTTTGTTCTTGAACATTACAGAATTTGGCGCCCAACGTGGGGCCAGAAAGATGACGACCTTGTCTTTTCGGCTCTTTTTCCGTTTGTTTTTTTTTTCAGAGTTCCTTTTTTTAGATTATAATTTTTTTCTTATGGTAGAATACCAAGCAAGTGAATCTTTGTCAAAGCCTTCATGGACATTCAGTAATCTGAGGTTAACCTCGAATTAGCTGACCGCTGGAATTTTGATAAACTTTTCATTGTTTGATAGTATATTATAAGTTAAAATTCTAGATCTTGTTTGGTTTCGTGTAACTTTTGTTATTCCAATTACATTTTGGACTGAGGTATCAGCACCTGTTGGACGTATCGGACTTCATTATCTTAGCGAAAGCATTTTAGTGACCATCGATCAACAGATGAGGACAAAAAAATATGGGTTCTCTATGCTGGTTTGTCCAGTGTAAATGGATTTCTTCAGATACGCATAACTCCATAAACCAGTTTTGTAAATTAGCATTAGTCGACGAACGTCTTTCACTCCATTTATGTTATCCTCATCACCTGGTAAGAAACGTCAATTAAATGAATAAAACTATTTCCCAATACAAATCTCGTTAGCTACAAAATACTTAGAAAGTCAACGATTTCATATTATTAAGATATATTTTCCACATACTCAAGTTATTTTCCCAGTTTTTTTAGTTCATAGTTAAAAATTCTGATTGAGCGTTTTTCAAAATGTCATCCGAATCACCTCCAGAATCTACCTTGCCCCAAGCGCCTCCATTGGCCCCTATAAGCATACAGCCTACGCTTTGTAATGTTTGCAATGAAACGATGAACGAAGGCCAAGATTGTTTGATAATTAGAGAGTGTTCACATCCTTTTCATAGGCAATGTATTGAGACTCATTTATCTTCATCTGCCGAATGTCCGCTCTGCAAGCGCGCTTGTGAGCTCAGTGAGTTACGAGCTTTGATAATTGCACCGAAAGCACTTCCACTGAATAAAAATACTCAAAATAGGTCCAAAGGTAGAGGAGCAATGGCTAGACAATACAATACGCGGAGCACAAGTCGAAACTTGTTCCAGGTACCTCAGAATCCTTTACTTAACGCTAGCTCTAGTTCTGCAGGAGATCAGTTGCACACTCCTAATCGCAGCGTAAGCGCTTTAAATCAAGGTAACATTGGTTTATCACCCTTTCAAAACCCTGCAAACCAAATTGCCGGTACCTCGAACATTATAGATTATAATCAAATTAATTCAATGATTGAATCGAGTTTAGCCCGTCTTCTTCAGAATTGCAATATATTACAACCTTCTCCAAACAACATCAACAACGGTTTTCAGAATAGATTCCCCAATCCTTCTAGCAATAACTGCCCTCTTCCAAATAATACAAACACTATTCCCAACAACAATATTAATTCAAATCCTAATAACCCACTGAACAACAATATGCATAGTCTTCACAACAACCCTTCTAACATTAATGCAAATATTCTGCAAGGAAATCAAGTACACTCAAATTCTCAAGCTTCAAATTTGTCACCAAATACATTTTTTACCTTCAATGCTAACAACATGCATGCAGAGAAAATAACATCTATTATAAACAATTGGAACCTCAAGTTTGATGGTTCACCAAACGGTTTGAATATAGATGAATTTTTATATCGTGTCAAAACTCTTACGAGAGAGACTTTTAACGATGACTTTTCGGTCATTTGTAGGAATCTAAATACCATACTAATAGGAAAAGCCCGTGAATGGTACTGGCGGTACCATAAACAGGTTTCGTCTGTTAATTGGGACTCGTTTTGCGAGGCTATTCGTAGCCAATTTAAGGAACTAAAATCTACTTTTGATCTAAGGGAAGAAATCCGAAATCGAAAACAAAAGCCCGGTGAATCTTACGACGTATTCTTTGATGCACTTTCCATGATTGCCGACAAATTACCTAGACCAATGTCTGAAGAGGAATTAATCGAAATTATAGCGCGGAATTTACGTCCAGAGATACGTCAGGACTTATTGTATGTACCCATTCGCTCTTTATCGCATCTTCGGAAGCTAGTGCAAATGCGTGAGAATTTCTTAAGTGATGAGTACGTACGTAAGAACCTCGCTTTTCGTAATTCGAATACAAACTTTGCTCCACGTAGACACGTAGCTCAGATTGAAAATGATGACCAAGAGATGAGTGACTTTGACACACACCATTTAGTAGACGCATTCCACAAACCCGATTCCAACTTTAAATGCTGGAATTGCGATAAATCCGGTCACCACTGGCATGATTGTCTTGAGGAGAGAACAATCTTCTGCTACGGCTGTGGTACCAAAAAAGTTTATAAGCCGCAATGTGGCAATTGTATTTCTCGAAATCAAACTTTGCCAAAAAACGTGAAACAATTGGGCCATCCCAAGGACCAAGTCTAAATGTTGGCCCTCAACAAGAACCTAACCTTGACTACAAAGATTCAAACACTCAACCCGAAAGTAAAAATTTACCCGGCATAGACTTAAAACTTAACGCTTCAAATATACATTCAAAACCAATTTCAATACTTAAAAGGCCAGATACATCTGAAAACATTTCTACTACGAACGTTTCACGAATAATTTTTCCAAAATTACCTTTTCACAAGCGTTGGCAATTGTACGTCCAAAAACGAAACGAAATTTTTAATGTCTCTTCAATTTCTGCTTTAAATAAACCAAAACGGTCTACTGTCCGACTTCGAAACTTTTTCAGGAATCGAAAATTGTGTCGAAATATTAGAATTTCCACCATAATTTCTAATCCCCATGACATGCGATACTATGCAAAAGTGTCTTTTTTAAACTTACAAGAATACGGCTTATTAGATACAGGTGCTAATGTAAGCTGTATCGGAGGAGATTTGGCCCGACAGGACTTTTCTAAATATCCTAATTTTTCAAATTGCAAATCCGTAGTAAAAACAGCTGATGGAAAGTCTCAAAAAGTCGTAGGATGGATCGATACTAACATGACCTTTAAAGATAAAACAAAGAATATAAAATTATTTATAATTCCTACCATTTCTCAAAAATTAATTCTGGGAATTGATTTTTGGAAATCGTTTAATCTTTTACAAAATGTTCTAGCACCAGTCGATGTTTTAGCCTGCAATAGCAGTGGGATAAACACGTCAGATATAGCTGCAGTTGAGTTGCAGAGTAGCCAACTAATACAGGACGAGTTAGATGATAAATTTTGTAAACTATCCTGTCAGGAACGAAAGCAATTAGATGCTGTCGTGGAACTTTTCCCAAATTTTGAAACACAGGGCTTAGGCAGGACTGACCTTATAAAACATTCTATTGATGTGGGAGATGCCACGCCCATAAAGCAGAGGTTTTACCCTGTATCGCCAGCAGTAGAGAAACTTATGTTTTTGGAAATCGACAGGATGTTGAAATTGGGAGTCATCGAGCCTTCTACCTCATCATGGAGCTCACCTATGAGGCTAGTGGTGAAGCCAAATAAAGTCAGACTTTGTTTGGACGCTCGAAAGTTAAATTCGGTAACGAAAAAGGATGCATATCCGCTTCCGAACATAGAAGGGATATTTGCCAGACTTCCAAGAGCAAACATTATTTCAAAACTAGACCTAAAGGATGCCTTTTGGCAGATTGGCCTTGATGAAAAGTCTAAATCACTAACGGCATTCACAGTCCCAGGCAGACCACTGTACCAATTCAAGGTCATGCCATTTGGGCTGTGCAATGCCCCACAAACTATGTGCCGCCTAATGGACGAGTTAATTCCAGCAGATCTACGTCATTCAGTTTTCGGATACTTGGATGACCTAATAATTGTATCGGAAGATTTTCCTACTCATCTTGAGATACTCATTCGTATTTCAGCTCAGTTTCGTAAAGCTAACCTTACACTTAATGTATCAAAAAGTCAATTTTGCGTCACCAGCGTAAATTACTTAGGTTACGTTATTGGTAAGGGTGGTATTACAACTGACCCTGAAAAGATAACTGCTATTACCAACTGGCCTGTGCCCAGGAACTTGAAACAAGTCCGTGGATTTCTCGGTCTAGCTGGTTGGTACAGGAGATTTATTCAAAACTTTTCTACAGAAACTTCTTCCATAACTGATGTTGTGTCCACCAAAAAAAAGTTTAATTGGACGGACGAGGCTCAAAGTGCTTTTGAAAAAGTCAAAATATTGCTTACCTCAGCGCCAGTGTTGACGAATCCTGACTTTTCCAAAAAGTTCTATCTTCACTGTGATGCTAGTGACTTTGGCATTGGTGCAGTCCTGGTACAACTTGACGAAGATGGCAATGAAAAACCAATTGCATTTATGAGCAAAAAACTTAACACTGCCCAACGTAACTATAGTGTTACAGAGCGTGAATGTTTGGCAGCTATTGAAGCAATCAAGAAATTCCGATGCTATTTAGAGCTTCAGGAATTTGAAGTAGTCACTGATCATTCTAGTTTGTTATGGCTCATGCGACAGCCAGATTTAAGTGGTAGGCTAGCTAGATGGGTATTCAAACTTCAACCTTACAGATTCTCAATTAGCCATAGAAAGGGCAAGGATCACGTAGTTCCGGATGCTCTTTCCAGGATACCTGATTTTGAAATCGGAGAACTGGATATAAGTGAGCCAGGCATTAATCTGAACTCTCCTTGTTTTGATGATAAAGACTACATTGAACTAAAAGACAGAATTCTGGATAGTCAAAGTAAATATCCCGATATAAAGGTGGTAGACAAATTTGTTTACTATCGAACGGAACATTACTCGGGAGACGAAACTCAGGAAGAGCTATGTTGGAAGCTATGGATACCTCAAAAACTCCGAAATGAAACTATCTTAAAAGCTCATGATACTCCTGTCACTGCTCATGGAGGCATGGCTAAGACCCTCGAACTATTAAGACGAACCTTTTACTGGCCTGGTATGGTTAGTGACGTTCGTGAGTACGTTCGCAATTGTGAGGTTTGTAAGACCACAAAAGCCCCAAACATGGTGCTTAAACCTCCAATGCGTAACATGACCGAAACCGTCCGCCCATTTCAACGCCTTTATATTGACTTACTTGGCCCGTACCCAAGGAGCAAATCTGGACATATTGGTCTATTAATTGTCCTTGATCATATGTCTAAATTTCATTGGCTTTGTTTATTGCGAAAATTCACGGCCACTGCAATTCAAGATTTTCTTCAAAAGCATATTTTTCATGTTTACGGTGTCCCAGAGACAATTGTTAGCGACAACGGCAGTCAATTTCGTTCCAACGAACTAAACGCTTTTCTGACAGGTCTCGGAATCCATCACATGTATACCGCCCTGTACTCGCCACAATCGAATGCCTCTGAGCGAGTGAATCGTTCCCTGATAGCTGGAATAAGAGCTTACCTCAAAAATGACCATAAGCAATGGGATCAGAACTTGACTTCAATCAGTTGTGCACTTCGTAACTCCTTTCATCAATCTATAAATTGTTCACCATATCATGCCCTTTTTGGTTTTGATATGATCACTCATGCATCCTCATATGAATTACTAAAAAAACTGCATCTTTTAAATGAACCGACAACAAAATTGTCGAAGGATGATCACCTTCAATTAATTCGCCAGGATTTACGAAAGCACATTAAAGAAGCCTTTGAGAAAAATCAGCATAAATACAACCTTCGAACTAGACCACAAGTTTTCAATATTGGTCAAACGGTTTACCGCAGAAACTTTTCTCAGAGTAATTTCGAGAAAGCATTTAATGCTAAACTGGCACCAGTTTTCGTTAAAGCGAGGGTAAAAGAAAAGTTGGGCAATCATTATTATGTGTTAGAAGACATGGATGGTAAACTAATGGGAACATATCATTGCAAAGACATTAGACCGTAATAAAACGTCCTTTCCATCCAATTCAGTTTCCAAAGTGTCGCTGAATTATCCGGTTTGTAGTGGACCATTTTTCCAATTTTTTTTTTTATTTTTATTTGGACTGGATTTCCTTCAAATAATTATTTCATTTTTTCAACTTAGACAAACTCAATTTCAACAGGCAATCTTTATTCTTTAAAGGCAAAACATTGCTTAGGATCCAAAACCTTTCATTTATTATTTTTATAATAGCAATTGTGATTTGCATTCTTGACCGGGACATGTTTGATAGGCAGAACATTTATATATTGCATTATAATTGGCACAATCACTTTTACGAGCTCTCCTCTTTTCGCACTTGTCCAACATTCATCTAAAAGAAGGCACAGTTAAATAAATCTTCTATAAGTTTTTTTTTTTCAAATACCAACCAAAACCTTTTAATCTCTGACCAAATTTTGCACCAACTCTTCAATTTCTTCCACTTTGATATGATGATCGAACAGGTTTCTTCTGATTGCTGTTTTTATCTTTTCTGCACATGATATTCTATTTCTATGAGTTGTCAGCTGACCACTCAATGTTTTATGTACTTTGTTTTGATTACGAGCGGATAAATCAACCACCGTATCGAAAGAAGTGTAAATGTCATAGCTAACGTCAATATGTACTGTCTAGTATATGTTCATATTCACCATAATTGTTAAGATTTGTCAACGATTATTGTATCAAATTAACAAGAGATTCAGACAAAAAAAAGGATTGAAAAGTGAAAAATAATCCTTACATTTTAAAACTTACATTTATAACATGGATGTATAAAAAATGGTTTTTATGTAATATCGCCTATTCCTCAAATGTTGGCAACGTAGTTGGTATTGCAGATTTGACATTTCTTTTTCACCGGTATACAGACTTACTGAATCAGATACCCAGAACAATTGCAGCCAAATTCAGATCTTCCCTTTTGCTTTACAACCTTTGGAGTGAAAAGATCAAATTCAAATTAATTGAAGATCGGGGAAAAATCGTAATAATTCGTGCACATAGTTACAACGAGCCTGTTATTTTTAAATTGAAATTGATTTTACAATCAACCCCAATAAATCACACATTAACCCATTTCCATCAGTGAAAGCTTTTCGTATATTTTAACCTTTCCCATCGGTTTTTAATTTCGCAAAACTCACCGAGGAAGGATTCTATCAGATAACATGGAAAAAATATCAACAGGCGCGTGTTTGGAGTTGGATTATTTTTTTATTAATCTGGTTGAGTACTAGAATCACCAAGCGATTATAACCCCAACAACATACAACCCAACTTGCATACGAATTTAAAGCAATAAAAAAAAGAACTACACTTGATAGATTCCCCCAACTACCCTGCGCTGTCAGCATCACCGGAGTACGCTCCCAAGCAGTGTTTCTTTTTATCACCAAAAACATCAATCTCACAAGAAACCACAAAAACCGTATTTGAGAGCGAGAATAACGATCCAGCTAGTCATCGTACAGAGTACATGAAGTGATGTAAACTTACATCTTATCCACACAACACAAGGCGTATCCCAGCAAAACCAAATAGAAGTGACATGTTCCTGAGTGCCCTGTAAACCATCATCAAGATGTATTTTACCTAATAAAAAAACTCGACCACCTAAAAGTATCACACTTAAGTACAAATACTATTAAAAAGGTTGCATTTATATGTTATACCATTAATTACATCTAGCCAATATTTCAACATCCAAGCCCAAGTATATTCACTTCGGTCTGTTCTAGAAAATTCAAATAATGAGAATCTTACGCTAACAAAAGTTATATGGTAAAACACAAATTTGATTAAGTCCATGTAAAAATAAGATGGTATAACATGTTAAAGCACATTTAAAATTAAATCAGAGAACTCATACATTTTATCGCATGCTAGGAAATCATCTTTGCAAGAAATTCTTCTCTCTCTTAACCTACAGCAACATCAAGATCGTGTGGGAGGCCTTCAGCATGACCGGAGTATGTTGGTAAGTGTGTAGCCCAAAGTAATAAAAAAAAAACCAAACAAATTTCTTGCAATGATAAATATTAAGAGAATTAATTATGCAAAACATATGTAAGAGCTATTTACAGTGTTTTTTTTTTGTTGTTGTTGCCTTTCTTTTGCTATCTTGAATACATTTCTCTCTTACATACGTTCTCTTATTATTGTGTATCCACATTTGTTTACAACTTATTCTGGTTGTTATCTCTGTTTTACTTTTTCCTTTGAATATAACTATAAATTAACCCCTTAAGGGATACCTTATGATTAATAAGATTTTTATAAAAAAAAAAAAAATACAATTTATAAAGATAAAAAATGCAAATAGATTGAAGTAACATATATATAATTTATCACTTTAAAGTTAACTTTTAATGAATTATGTCCTGAATAAACCTATTTATGATTCACGATGAATCTTTAAGTTACTTTTAGACGTTTTCTTACGAAAGGGATGAGTTCATAGATATGGAGTGATAGAACATTAGGGGTCCTTTTTTTATATAGCTTTTCAGTGCCATAAGGACACAGGTAGGCGAGGGTTTTGAGGCATATTCTCTCAATGACATCTGAGAGTAATCATATATTTATTCGACACTCGACAAATGCCCGTAAAGTTTAACCATATATCCAGTTTCGTTCCTTTTTTTTTAATCTTAATTTTGGATTTTATCCACATTTAACTTATTTTCTTAGTAAATAAAAAGGGAGTCTACAATAATTCTTGTAATGGGAACATGGCTTGGCTGGAGAAGGACACGAACCCCCCACCCGACTGTTGCTAGCGATACAAAGGCTCCCGCAGTCCTACCTCTGCCCAAGTTCCAGGATGCCTAAGGATATTTATTAACATTGCATCACAAAACAGTTTTGTTCTTGAACATTACACAACCGAACCATACTCGTAGTTGTGGTCCAGACATCCTAATTTTTTGTGAACGGGCAATGGTTACACAGTGTAACAAACAAGAATGAAGTCAAAATACCTGGAAAGTGATATTATTTTTTTTGTAGATCTTGCTGAGTACAACAAGAAACCGGTTTTGAAATTTCCCAAACACCTCCAAAATCTGGAGTTAAGGGTAAAAACCCGGTTTTCGGATCTTAAGCACTTATATGCCAGTAACTTGGTTGAATATCAACCGATTTTAAGTTTTTCGGCTGATTTGGAAAAAGGAAACTGCGGCTTTTGAATGGTGTATACACTTTGAAAATCACACTGAAAAAATCTGTGTATTTTTCCTGTA
Organism: Hydrotaea diabolus; assembly: GCA_963513945.1. Lineage (NCBI taxonomy): Eukaryota > Metazoa > Arthropoda > Insecta > Diptera > Muscidae > Hydrotaea > Hydrotaea diabolus. The sequence continues at coordinate 111,797,484 of OY740717.1, forward strand.
AACTCATTTTTTTTAAATTTATTGTATTTATTTATTTATCATCCCCCGCAGGGGATGAGTGGGTTCACCTTAATTTCCTTAGGTGAACCCAAGAGCTCTCCTGCTAAATTGAAATACATCTCGAATTAATCTTATTCATCCTCTATGTTTAATGGTGGCAAAGAGCGAATTCATGGTGTAGACATTGAAGCTACCAGTCAGAGTGTGCGGAACTCAAACTGGAAGACGTAGGCCGGAGACTCAAGTCTGGTGCCGCGGGTGATCAAGAGCCCCTAGAACTGTTGGTCTAGCCTTATCTGCTGGGAACGGCCGGGTGCTACGACCCACAGTAGAGAGAAGCAGAGGTGTAAGATTGACCTCAACCATTCACCAAGAGGAAGGTAAAGCCTGCACAGCTGATCCTTGAATTGGCTCCTCCAGTTTACTGGGGGTCGTTGGTAGTCGCATTTAAGCTTACCCTGCACGCAGAGAAAATATATGGTTATTATATGGTCACGACAAAAATAGTATGTTCTTTGCAATAAAAGTATGGTCGTTGCAACCATAGTATTGTTCTTTGAATTTCATTTTGACAGTGTGATTGCGACAATATTAATATTGTTAAAATGTAACAATAGTATTATTGTCATTTTTATAAATGATAACATGGTTGTAGCAACCATATAAACATGGTAGGTGCAACAAAATTATTGTAGTTAAAAATTTACGATAACAATAATATGAATACGGTAATCATACCGTATGGTTGCGACTATGAAGATAACAAGAAATATGTATGTGTGTGTGTTTTTTTTTTGAAATTCCAAAAAAACACACACACGATGCAGTGCATGGTGCCCACTAAAAAACAACAACAACCGGAAGGTAGATTTTTATTGTGTTTACTTTCTTGGGAGAAATACTCTACTACTGACTGGTTCTCGTTTATTTAAAATCTGCCTGCACTTAAGTATTTAGCCATTGAACATAATTTAATCACATTCGTTACTTGGGATCTACGTATGGTGAATTTTCACCATATAGGTCAACTTTTTGATATGGTCCACCTACAAATGGTCTTGAGGCCCAAATTTTGCAATTTGGCTAAACAGATCGGAAACAAGCGCTGAATATACAGCCTTCTCATTTATTGAAAAATAGGTAGCAAAACAAATGGACAAGTCGTTAAATCGGCCGGGACGAAGCTTTATACTCTTTACCATGGATTGCGTTGTAGTTTCGTATCAGTATTGGAGTATATGGTTGTTGGTGATGTGTCGATGTTTAACAGAACTACATTTTTGGAGCTCAGGAACCGTTGTCCTGTTGAGATTCGTCAATTTCATTGTTTTGAATAAAGCAAATGTCCATTGTTGATGGGGCTCTAGGGAGTCCCATCTTAAAATTATAGCATATTGAGATAAGTGAGGAAATGCCACTGTTTCTGAGAAAAATATATGTTGCTGTTTGCAGGGATCTCATTTTCGGAACTTGAGAAAACTTCGATATATGGGCCAACCCTCAAATATAGTCGAATCGTAGAAATTATGATATTTTCAGGTTTGTGATGAAAATTATAGTTGAAGGACTATATCAACTATACTAGGATCCCTTAATTCTTTGTAAGTTGTTATTCAACACAAGACATTTTTATTTATTTTATTAAAAATATTTCATTTATACTAATCCTGCTTTGATGTTTAGAAAATTTAATTTAAATATAAAAAGTACTATTATTGCATAAGATTCGAAACAAAAGCATTGTTCAAAAATTCATATTCAAATTAAGTAAAATTACGATTTTGCCGGTATGATTGCCGTAATTAATTTATTGTTAACCACATCAAAAAAAAAACAATCGTTTTGTCGATCAGGTCTATGCGCCCAGCTTTCTTCACTTATCTTAGCCAAAACACACCAAAATACTTATCTGCGACCATATACTCGTACTTTATATTATTGATCGTTACAAATTGTAAGACGATCTGGACATGCTGAAAGCAACATTCAATATTACATTTATTTTACAATTCGAAGAAATTTGAGGCCTTGAACCATGGTGGTAAGGTCCCTATGGTATTGAAAAATATGTCCTCTCTTACGTGGAATTTTCTAACGATTCTTAATATGGAAAAAAAAATTAACATTTGGCTGAATTGGCGCATTGGATCAACAAACAATACCAACCTTATATAGTGTTATTACAACCATATTTTCATTTTTAAATTTGGGAACAATACTATTTTAACATTTCAACATTGTTAACATTACCACAATCGTGCTTTTGTCACAATGAAATTGAAAAACCATACAATGGTTGCGACGAACATACTTTTATTACTTAGAACATACTATTGTTGCCGTGACCATATATAGTTACCATATCTTTTATCTACGTGTGGTCTAAAATCTGATTATGAACTAATTGTAATTTAATTTTAATAAATTGACAGAATAAAAATCTCTATTGTTAAACAACTTTATAATACAATTCTAATAAGTAATTTTAGGTTATAGTATAGTTGCGTGTAAATCATACTATGTTTGTGAGGATCATACTATGGTTGCCTGTAAGCATACTATGGTTTTGAGGATCATAAAACGTTTTTGGGGATCAAAGAATGGTGAGTGTAAATAATAATATGATTGGGCGGATCATAGTTTGGTTATGTGTGTATCCTACTGTTGTTGTTCCTTTTCAAGGGAAAAAAATATCCGTGGGAGAAACTCTAGTATAAGAAGTATAAATAATAATATAATTTAATTTTAAATTAATTTTTTGCTTTCCAGTCTTAATAGGATTTAAGAATATTTTCAATACGAAAGACAGAACAAAATAAAAGGGTTTTAGCGTCCTTACTAAAAAAGAGTATTGAAAATGGTCTTTGAATGTAGTAAGTGGATGAAGGGTGGGGTAGAGCAACAATAGAGTGAGTATTTTACTGTCGGCTATATGTAGACGTCGATGGCTGGCTGTAGTTGTAACATTGGGTTTTGGCTTTATGCCACATATGCCACTGGGGGTTAATAGATTTCACTTTTAAACGCACATTTGCAGGCACGCACACTCATACACTTTGTGAGGTTGAGAGTGTGTGTGTACGTTTACTTGTGACTTTGTTTTCCCTTAAACGTAAATTATCCGTAATTGAAATGTGTTTACATCTTTATGTACATAAATGGGTACTGTATATACCTGCATATGTGTGTGTGCACATCTGTACATACTATAAGTAGTTACATATATCCTTACAGCCCCCCCACGATGTTCATGGTATATACTTACTTATGTTTGCAAATACAGTCTGTATGTCGTATATGCCCATTTGAGTGAATATAAATTTATGGGTGTTTACCTTTTCCAATCGCTTTTGGTCAGAAAAATGTCACCAATAACGACGGCTTCGACACTTTTGGCACAAACGATACAGGATTGTCAAATGCCGATGGGGATAAGACTTCCTACCCCATAAAGCGGAACGAAATGACTGATACATTAGCACAAGTGATGACGTGGAATTTAATAAAAGTTTAATAGCCCATCAAGTATTCAGATATGGACACACCCATACATATAAATGCCATCAATGGGAGTGGGGCTGTGTGTGTATGTGCGAGCGTTGCCTTTAGGTCCCAAATTGACTTTGGTTGCCAATGTGCAATTTGTTTATGTATTGACAATAATATATGGGCTTCTATACTTTCTATATGGACTCATTAATAAGGTACTTGAAATATACGCACATAAGTACATGTTGACGTCTAAGGACACATTCGTAAATATTAGTCTCGGAAACCAAACAACAACAAAAAGTATTTGAAAGAAGTTGCAATCGCATAAATTTCATTGCGCAGCCTTCGTTGGCGACACATAATATCCGATATTCGGCCCCTAATATCAACGCGTTTAAATATTTATAAGATTTGCTGATAACTTGCATAAATACGAGTATTAGGAAATGTGCAGGTAGATATGAACGAGGGTTGTATGGAATTATTCAAGCGGTAATCAGTGGTCATACCAACTTATAGGACTATAGTCATTCCTTCTTAATACCATGGAACGTTTAGTGAAAAGCATGCAAAAATCCAAACATGTTAAGGTCAGGTCACTGCATAAGGCAACGCACCTAGGAAAAAATCTTTTGGGTAGCACGAACACTAGACGAAGTCCCTTTTTTTGCGGAAAATGCTCATCCTCCCTCGATGTGCGAAATGCTGAATTATTTTTAGATAGTTTGGGTGCAAAAACCTTCCGCACCGAATGCAATCAATTACTGCTACTCGAAACCGATTTTTTTGTTCTCCATTTTTTCTGATATTTAAATTAAACAAAAAAAATGTCGCTTATCTCTTAAATGTTTGTTCTTAATTCACAAAGAAGTGCTGATCACGAATCTGCTTTTTGACTTGAAATGTGGGTACTTCCAGAGAAAGGTCAACCGTAACCAAAAATTACTCGTAATTTATCAAAAAATATGGTTTATTCTTATAGTATGCTAGAGAAACATTCACATTTTATTCTTTTTTAAGATTTACTCTGTTACGACGATATTTCGGTATCGACGGTATTTTAATGTCTTTAAATTATCACTTGTTTGTACTACTTCTATGTCGTGTATTGCCACTTGTCGCAAATTAGAATTTAAAGAAAGTTTTTTATATTTAGGGTGATCCATCTAGAGGTATTTTTTCAGACAAAAAAACGATTTAAAATTCAAATAAAGTGTGGAATCTTTATTGGTAATTTGAAAGGACATTTTATGGCATTTATTTTTTGAAATAATTTAAAAAAATAAGATCCGTTGTTTTTGACCAAAATGTTGTTCAGTGATGAGGCCCATTTCTGGCTCAACGGCAAAGTCAATAAACAAAAGTGCCGCTGAAGGCTGAAGAGCAACAAGAACAGGTTCAAGAGGTGCCATTATACCCAGAAAAAACCCACGGTTTGGTGCGGTTTATAAGCTGGTGGAATCATCGTTGCATATTTTTTCAAAAATGATGATGGCCGTAACGTAACCGTGAATGGTACTCGCTATCGCTCCATGATCTCCATATTTATGCTACCTGAAACTGAGGCCCATAATCTTGACGACACTTGGTTTTAACAGGACTGTGCCATGTCATAGAGCTGGTCAGTTGGCGGCCTAAATCGAGTGATATCACACCTTTAGACATTTTTCTTTGCGGTTATGTACACTCCAAAGTCTATGCTGACAAACCAGCCACGATTCAGGTTTTGGAAGCCAACATTACGCGTGTCATTAAAGCCATACCGGTCGAAATGCTAGATCGAGTCATCCAAAATTCGACCCTCAGAATGGAAACCCTGAGGCGTAGTTGCGTCCAACATTTGAAGGAAATTATATTCAAAAAATAATAAATAACCAATAAAGATTCCACAATTGATTTGAATTATTTTTTTTTTTATGTTCTGAAAAAATACCTCTAGATGGATCACCCTTTTTTAGGGTGACTTTTTTTTAGTCCTTCAGAGGATAATTATTGGACCACTGAACTTCAACCGAACTACAACTATAAGACATATATCTGATAAGTTCGAAGACTCTAGCTCTTGTCATTTGGACTGAAAGTACCTTCAACAAACTGACGGGAATGGCTAGGTCGTCTAAAAATTTTACGATGAACTCTAGAAGTCACAAATTAAAGCCGATCGTGCTCAATTTTCGAATGACACATTATATGCGACCAATTATTAACTATGGCACAACTGGTCCTGTCATTTTAGTCAACTTACAGCCGATTTTGATCAAATTTTGTATAATGTGTTATGAAAAAGCAATTGTCATTCCCCATAAAGTTTAAGCTTACCGGTCCCTCTTTCCCGAATTGAGGTGCCGCAGCTCTAGAAGTAACAAATTCAATGCGATTTTGCTGAAACCTAGCATAATATGTTATGGGATACTTATAACCGCTCTTACTAAACCTCGACCACGTTGGTCCACCTTGTGATATAGCCCTCATACTAAGAACCTTTCAGATTTGAAGTCCATTTTAAATTCCATCTAGTTCAACTATGACGCTTTAACTATTCCTGGTGAAATTTGACTATATCCTTCTTTTCATATAGCAAACATACTTCTCCCGCTCTAGAGATACCAGAGATACGCTTTAGAGATACCAGAGATACGCTCTAGAGATACCAGAGGAGCGGAATATTATGAATAATAGATTGGTGTAGGGTATCTCACAGTTAACTTGTTTTTCTTTATCTTCGGTTAATTAATGCAACAAAATACAAAATATATCAACAATTTCTTGATAGCACCATAAAGTAAGTTTTGCAACATCACGTCATGTCACGTGAAAAAAAATGTTTTAACTTCGCGACCGCATTTTTTAAATATGAAACTACACTATATTTAAGGGCCGATGTTGATTTTGAATAAAACACAAATTATTTAAGAAATAATTGTCATTTATTTTTATTATGATAATATTGGTATGGTTTAATTATGTGTGGATGAAAATATCGGGCAAATGGCAGCCGCAATCTCGGCGACACATCTCCATATGATGGTCTAAATTTTCGATGACGCTGAGGTTAATTGAGGTTCTATGCCGTTATTGTGGCGAATTATCTCATTCTTTTGTAATTAAATTGTTGCAGGCTTATCGACGTACACATTTTCTTTCAAATAACCCCAAAGAAAGAAGTTCAACGGTGTCAAATCTTGGCGGCCAATTAACTTCGCCACGACGTGAGTTAACACGGCCTTTGTATTTGTCGCGCAAAAGAGCCATTGTTTCGTTAGCTGTGTGGCAAGTGGCACCGTCCTGGTGAAACCACATATCTTCCACATCCATATCTTCCAATTCGCACACTTCGCATTATTCAGGCACGTTATCGCGAACAGCAGCAATATTTTCTGAAGTACGAGCTGTACGAGCATGCACTGGTGTTTTCACATCTCCCGGTTTTCTCAAATTTGTGCAAGATTTTTCCGATTGTACGCACATTTGGGCGATTAAATTGACCGAACAAATCACGAAGTGCACATTATGCATTTTGATTTGAACGCCCATTAATCAAAATGCTAAAAACCATGAGAGTTTTTTATACTCTTACCATACTGGGTAAGAGGGTACATATTCTTTCGTACGGACAGAATATGTAATGCCTCGGAAAAAACGTTTTTGAACCTACGTACTTATGTTTTGACTAATTAATATAATTGTTTTAACTTGAACTGTTGGTCAATCATTACCAAGCTTGGATCCCTTACAACACTGTCTATTGCATTCAATATTTTTTCTTGTGCCATTGACATTTCGCACTGGTACGATTTCCAAAGAGTCTTGGCTTTTTAATTTTCCAATCGCAAAGTTATTATTTTACTGCAGGTTATTCTTACGCCAACGTATTGCAGTTGTTCATTAGGTTCATGTTGTATTCCTTTGCCCTTAGGTCGAATTTGTGATGGGTAAGTAAACCGTGGGAACGAAAGCAAGAACTAAAATTCCGTATTGTAGAAAACGCAAGAGATTTGCTTACATCAAAATCTAATGAAGCAATTTAGTCGTAGATCTGCCCTGTTTGCATGCCAATAATTCCTATTCGTCCTAAATACCTACATTTAGAAATCTACGCGAATTCGTGTTTGCATGTACACATTTCGGCTTTCTCTCGTTTTTTAATGATTTTAACTTTTAATGTTGCCCTTTCATTTAAAAGGTTCACACAAACGGTTACATAGACTTGATCCCACACGGCGATAGGTGAAACATACATACAAACGTATTTATAGGAAGGAATGAACCCACACATGCACAAAAATAGTCCAGTATTTATTCCTTTAGAACCCCTTGTACTCATACTAACACGCTCCCAACAGAGAAGAGTGAGAGGGAGAGAGAGAGTGGAAGAGGCATCCAGTGTATTATTGTTGGCCTAAAGTGGCTATAATGGATTCTATTTAACTTTTACTGACTGCTAATGGATTTTTCTTGACCCCAAATAAAATGTGAAACATAAAAAATCATTGGTAACAACAACAACAAAAGCGACAACAACAAGCGAAAGGAAAAAACAAAAAACAACAACGACGACGAGGACGAGGACGTCAAGAACAACATTCACAACTTCTTTGGCAAAAGGTAAACCATAAAAACTTTACTTATTTTTCAATTTCATCTACTCTCGTCCTTTACTTTTTAATACACGACATCGCATGGCGCTACGGCTGGTATACGACAACCATGTGCTGGTTTGGAATGAGTACAAAAAAAATAAGGCAAAAGTTTCATACAGACCCAAATCTGTTGAATTCCATCCGAACTACAAAAATTTGGACGAGGCGATTTTCTGTTGCAATCACCGCATGTTGATAATCTAAGGAAAACTTGTTTCGACATATTATAGGGTGCTAAATAAATGTACTTACTATTTGTGTATACCAATGAAATGAAGTTCATATTATTGATTGTCATAACCTCTTGTTGTAGCATCTAATTGCTATCGGTAAAATTGTTCGAGGATTCCAAAAATTGGTTATGACAACAAAATAATACGACTAACAACAAATAATCATAACAATGCGAAAAACCCATGAACGAAAATTTGCGTTCTAATACACCAAAAATCTAAAAATAAAATGTAGCCGGTCATCGATTATGCGATACGAGGGCAGATCGATAATTCCGTGACTTTTCAAATAAAACACATTTTTTTTTTGCAAAAAAAAATATTTTTCAACAAAATCTCCTTTCAGCTCAATACAGTTAGTCCAACATTTCTCCATTTTTTGTATCCCTTCCAAAAATAGGATTTGTCGAGGTCTCTACTAAAATAGGCTTTTGTTTGATCAATAATTTCACTGTTGGAGCTGATTCTTTTTCCACCGAGCCATTTCTTTAGGTTTGGAAATAGTCACTGGGGGCTAATTCCGCAGAGTATGGCGGATAAGGTACCAATTCGTAACCGAATTCATGCAACTTTGCCATTGAGAATGCACACGTGTGCACCCTTGCATTACCTTGACGAAAAAGATCTTTTTTTTGGCCATATGTCGGTTTTTTTAAATCCTCCTTAAATCGGTCCAATAAGTTGGTTTAATATTCGCCGTTAATTGTTTTTCCCTTTTGGTGGTAATCGATGTGGATTATCTGGCGTACATCCCAAAAACTGTTGCCGACAAAGTCACCTTGGCCTTCTTCGGAGCCGGTTCACCCGGAGAAACCCAATCCCGAGTGTTGAAGGCATCCATGCTTCATCCACAGTTACAAAACGCCGCAATAACTCGTTCGAATTACGTTGAAACAACTCTAAACAATCCTTTGCAGTTGTAACACGATTACGTTTATGGTCAATTGCCAGCAAACTGATCCTGTAAAATCGAAACCACACTGGCATCTGCAATGCTTATGGCATCAACAATCTCATGTACTTTTACTCTTCGATCGGCCAACACCATTTTGTGGATTTTTTCTTACTTCTTTTTACCATTGAAATCGATGGTGCAGAGTCCCCATAGTATTTCATGTTTTTCCTTGATTTGATCGAGGTTTTTTCCGCAAAAAATAATAAGTCGTGGTTGTATGTTTTTGAACAGCTGTTGATCGCAAACTAAATGACGGAACTATATCAAAATTAGGCAGTAGTCTATGAACAGTTGTTACATGATGGGAATAGTGTTGCATTTCATGTAACTACGAAGCAAGTTGGAATTACAGATCTGCCCATGTATTCTACAAAACTATGTTATTTAGAAGAGTTTGAGCATGGTCGGACTTAATATGTGACCTATAGCAAATCGGCTGCGCGCCGTCGCCAAAATCAACACCGTACAAAGGCGCCTCAATTGCCTTTGGCTCATCGACGTAAACTCCGGCTCTGATGTCAATGAAAAATAATTTTGAATGACTTTTTTGTTTTGTTTTCAAGGCACAGAGGAGCAGAGTTGGAAAAAATTATCAGTTGCTATATTTAGAATTGAAGCAAACGTTTTTCTAAATACTTATATATTACATGATTACCTGATACTTAGTTCTTTTAAACAATAGCGTAACTGTTTAAAAAAGGAAACATAGTTTTATGTATACATCTTATATAAGTATATACTTAAAAGTAGTCCCTTGTTCCTCTCCACAGGTCAACAAGTTAAAATAAATGTTTCGATGTTTATTTTTTAAAGTAAAACTGTGTCCAACTCCTATAAGAACTACTTTTTCGAATATCAGCACACTGCACAAAATTGTTTAAACTTTTTTGAATTCCCTGGAAAATAATGTGCATTTCTAAACATACTTGGCAAATTGTTAGGCTAAGTTTGTAAAAATGGTGTATCAAAACATTCTTTTTTACCGGCTCAACTCCCCAGTAAAACTCTGTTCGACTTAGCCATCTATCCACCGCAGCCGATCAAATATTTATCGCTCCGCCGACTATTATGGATCGACTCGGTTCTCTGCTCAGAGCAGATGTAAGATGAAGCTTCTAAAGCTGCAGGTTCTAAAATAGGGAGGGACCATGATCTGGGAGCTATATAGAGATATGGACCGATGTTTGTCCAGTTTCACCAGCGTTGGATTCTGGTCGCTCATAACGCTTTGTATGAGATTTAGTTAGAATCGGATTTGGTACGTGACTTCTGGAGATGCAGGTTCTGAAATCGGAATGGCCTTTCTGATATAGAAACATAGACCGATATGGGTCAATTTAAATTGGTTTCGTACTGGGCCCAGTTTATAACGATAGATGGACGGACAGACATCGTTCAAAGGATTCAATCCCACGACAGCCGTTCCAAGGACCGGATTGACCTGAACAGCAGATCTTCAGCCAAGGGCTGTCAATCCGCCACACATTTGCCGCTACAACAACAACATAGAAATTCTACATCGATCAAACATGAGCACTAAGGCATTATGCTCTACGTAGTGTAAGGTTTTAATAGAGGCGGACCTTGAAGGTGATCAATTCCAACTGATATACACTTTTGTGAAAGTAATAAAAAACAAATGCTCGTATGCAGTCAGGAAAGGCAATTGAAATTTCTTCCTCAAAACGCAATGCGGTGCAGCAACACAATATAATATGAGTTATATTAGAAAGAGCATATCACGCTTATATTTTTTGGAATATAAGCGTGGGTCGAAATACATTCTGGTAAAAAAGTGGGTGGTGCCACGCCGCGTTTAAAAAATCGCATTAATGGCCAAAACAATGGCCGATCGTTATAAAATTTAAACAGAATGACGTAAGTGGCAGTAAATTACTAAAGACTGTAATGTTAATTTTAGACTGCTATGTACTTTAAAATGCACTATATCGTACGCTTTTATGGGTATGGCGATAGCAGTTGGCGTAGATCGTATTGGCGTGGAAGCAGATACACCCTGGTAGAAAAATTGGCGGTGCCACGCTTCTTAAAAAACATTTTTATATGGCCTTAGTGAAAGTCTAAGCTTTAAGCGGATAATTTATTTTATACGTAGTTATGGCATTCTTACATAATATTATTACTTAATTGTCGCAACCATGAAATCACTATGCCTTAAGTTTGACATTGTCAAGAAATCGTGCTAAATATTTCAGTGGCTGATCGTCTTAAACCCTGCTAAACTATAGATAAACTAGCGTTCCTGTATACTTAGGCAATAGCCCAACAGTTTTTACTGAATATTATCTCTTTATTCTCATTCCGAGGTACACCAAGAAAATCAAAAAACGAAGTGTGTCTTTGCCAAAACCCAGCCCTGTTTTAGATCACCAAATTATCTGAAATTGGAATAAACCATATCTTAAGGTAAGTGTTAGTAATTTGTTGTCACTGTTGAATCCGGTAGTGACAGAGCGCGTGGAATTGTTTTTTTTAGTTAAAGTTTACCATTAAATGATTTTGTAAGACGGACTCAAGAACAAGAAACTCCGTTTAAAATTGCAAGGAGTATGACAGTTTACTGGATCTACCATTGTAGATAAATGTAGCATGTTAATTTCCAGTTTTCATTTAAATAACGTTGACCATATTTTGTCTGTTCCCTACGCTCTAACAGCAAGAAACGAAACATTTCTAAAAAGTGAAATCTGCAGAGCAAATGACTTGAGACGTCTGCCATTAAGATATTGGTTAATCATTAAACTGAAAATATAAATTTCAGTTGGATCCATCAATATTTTATCTTTCCTAAACAAATCCAAAATTTGTAAGTCACTAGCAAAAATCGTTGTTTAAGAATCCTCTCGTCTAAAGGGACTGAAATGCCTATGGATTCAGGTTATAAATATGTCAATCCTTAAGGTAACATCGCTGGTCTTAAAGGAAGGATTGCATTAGTTGTATCTCTAAAAACCTCAGTGCTGGTGAAAATTAGTTGATGGTAGTCTCCAAAGATGTGATAATGTGGCACCGAAGAAATGAAACTGCAACTGGCATCAAAATAATTAAAACAAAAAATGTTTGCAACATGAAATAGTATGTTTCAAAACGAGCAAAATAATATCTGAGTTCTTTGCTATCACCACAACTGTATTAGCAGAAGGTTCCAAATTAACTGTAGAATAGAGAATATATAAGTATACATAAGTTAGTCATTCTGTCTGTGATCCCATAAAGTTTAAATATTATTTGTATTCGTAAAATTTATGACTTAAACAGTTTTTATTCTGATTCGAGACCTTTTTGTTGTTTATTTTTCAGAATCAACGTACAAGATGAAGAAATCAAAAATTCTGTGACTATATATATACCTATGTTCCTCTGTTGGTGGGAAGCACGATTCAGTCCACACGAATAGAGCTAGAGTCTGCTAACTTAACATATAGATGTCGTATAGCCTGTGAATATTAAAAAATCGACCTAATCAGGCGAAAAGGAATGATTTTTTCTTCGAGGGCCTAACAAACTCAAGACCACAATTTTTTCATTTTTACATTTCCACTATATAACTTTAGGAATTAACTTTTAAACTAGCTTTTCTTGAAAGTTGTAGGCATAGACGCATTAAACTTCATATAAATGATCGGGGACATATAAGTATCGGCTCCACGAAATAACACCCGAGTGAAATAACTCCCAAACGAGAAATGAAATAACCCCCAAGAAATAAGCCATTAAAAAAAATAAATAACTCCCAATAAAGAAACAACGAAATAAAAAGGAAATAAACTCAAAAAAGTCAAAAACGAAATAACCCCCCATAAACAATTAACCCTAACAAAACAACAATGAAATAACCCTCAACCAACGAGAACAAAAACATTTATCAGTCTTCTTTCGACAGTGTTACTGTACGCACGTATGCAACGGAAGATCGCAAAAATTAGCCTTCAAAAAAACTATTATTCTCTTTTTGTTCTTTCTTTTCTATACAAAAAAACAAAAAAATACTACAAACAAAAAATAAAATATTAACTGAGATGAGCGTAAATGCTCAAAACTCAAAAACCATTAATGATGTAACAACAAGTGTTAATACTGAAAACAATAGAAAAAGAAAAAACATCAACAACATGGATTTGTCGACGGCAAAGCTATGCAAAAACAATTATTATGCAGTTCTTGACACTGACAATGTCACACAATGTGATCCAGAACTATTGAAGAAGTTTGAAAAACATATAAACGAAAATAAAGCAAAAGAACATAAACAAATGTCAAGTGTAGCAACAAAAGAAGTGCAAACGAAAAGCAAGAACAACTCAACACCTCAAGTGAATAACAACACAGTGGTTAATGATGACAAAAACAAGAATAAAAAGATTCCACCTATAAACATTGTTGACATAGAAACAAATCATTTAATAGAATTTTTGAAAAATGGTTTAAAAATAAAAGAATTTAAAATTAAAGAATTTAGAAATAAAAAATCATTATTTATGAACTCTTTGGATGATTTTTTAATGGTCAGAGCATACCTAGAAAAAATAAAAGCAAAGTTTTTTACTTTTACTCCAAAAGGTATCAAAACTAAAACGTATTTGCTAAAAGGCCTGGATACAAACATCGAAACCAATGATATCCTTGATGAATTATGCAAATTTCAAAGTGATGACTTACAATTTATCAAAGTAAGCCAATTTTCAACGAAAGCTTCCACCGAAAATGGATATAATTTGCCAATTTTTCTGGTGCAAATAACACCAGATAGTAATATACAAAAACTTAAAAACATAAAAGCTCTTTTCTATCGCATCATCAAATGGGAACAAGTTAGACGCCCAGAAATACCACAATGCCGAAACTGCCAAGGGTTCTTCCACAGTGCATCGAATTGCTTTCTACCGTCGAAATGCGTAAAATGCGACAAAGATCATGAAAAGGGAAAATGTCCCACTAATATTGTTCCATCAGATGAAAGAAACAAATTGTACTGCGTCCTATGTAAGAAATATGGACATCCAGCCTCATATAAAGGATGTGAAAAATATAAAATTCTTCAACAAAAAATTAGAAATAAGAAAAATATTTTAGCAGATATTAGAACAAATAATTTATCCTCATTTACAAATCCAGAATTAAGCTTTGCTAATGTTTTAAAAGGAAACAATAATATAAATAATAATGCAAATAATATATGTAATAATCCTTTCCTACAAGAATTAAAAAACATGATGTTGAATCTCAACAGCCAAATAGATAGCCTACAAAAGCAATTACAACTTCAAGCATCACGAATAGATGCAATCTTTTCCATGGTAGGGGTGTAATAATTTCCAACAACCAAATAAGCACTATATCTAAAAATCTCAATATTATACATATCAACGTAAATTCTTTAATACTCTTAAGTAGAAGGTATGACCTTCAACAATTTCTTAATAAACATAACCCAGATATCGTTCTTTTAAACGAAACAAAACTCTGCCATAGACATAAACTTCAATTTTCTAATTATAATATGATTAGGAAGGATAGGAAGGGGGCAGTTCGAGGAGGAGGAACAGCCATTCTAATTAAAAACAATATAAAATACTATAACTATTCAAATAATATAATAAATTCATTTAGCTTCTTAGAAACATGTATCATTAAAATACCAATGGCAGCAAATAAAACTGTATATGTTATTGCGGCATACTATCCCTCGGGAAATAATGATTCATATATAAGAACAGAAATAAACCAACTTTTTGAAACTTTAGAACTGCATAATGAAAATCATTACTACATATTAGCGGGCGACTTGAACTGTAGACATACGGACTGGGGTAATCCTTCTGATAATACAAAGGGGAAACGAATTAAGGAATGGTTACAGCAAAACGAAATCCAGTTTAGATGCAGACTTTACGCCTCTAGCTCACCTTCATATCCTAGATCAGGTTCATTTTTAGACATTTGTATCGCCGACTGTAGACTGCACATCCGTACAGAAAACAACTCTTTAAACTGCCTGCAAACTCTGGATTACGATAGTGACCATAACGCGATACAAATTTACGCATCTTTGAATAATGAAAAGGATCAATTTACTTTATTTGAAGAAACCAAATTACTTAAGTACGATTACAAGTGTACAAATTGGAAAAAATTCAAGAATAAGATTAGTCAGAAAATCGACAAGGATATACAAGTTCCAAATGATAGAAATTTATCAAATATAGAAATTGATTCCCATATACATAGACTAAATAATTTAATCGCCGAAACAATTGAAGAAGTAACGCCTAAATATAAAAATGTGGATTCATTTCTAAAAATAACTAATAATATTATAAAGAAACTGCATCTGCACAAAAGTAAAGTCCTGACAATCATCAAAAGACATAATAGGTTAGAACACACGCTTCCTGAATCTGTACTCAATTTATTTAAAGTTAAATTAAAGCTGATTAAAAAACTAATCCATGAAAATATCACTGTGGCAATGAACAAACATATTCAAGAAAAATTGACCAATATTGACCCTAAAGATTCAAGACATATGTTTAATGAAATTAAAAAGAAATTTAGGAAATTCAAGACATTAATTCTTGAAAACGTAAGAATTCCAGATAGCTCTGAACATTTACTGATTAATGCTGGAATAGATACAGAAAGTTTAGAAAAAGACAGCTCAAACAACTTTATTATACGAGATCAGGAACTTATTTTAGATACTATAGGTTCATATTTAGAGGCGGTTCACGATCATAAACAGATTAACAACGAAAATCAACTGCATGTTCAAGTCAGTGATTCTTTCGATAGGTTTTTAGAGACAAAAGCAATTTTCGAGTATAACCAAAACACAATAATAAATTTCAGTACAGAAATGAAAGCTAACAATTTAGATGATCTACAAACCAAAGATTATTTTATTACAAAGAACAAAATCATGTATATTTTCTTTAATTTAAAAGGCAAGTTGTCCACAGGGATAGACGAAATACCCAACATAGTTTTAAAAAACATTCCAGAAAATATGATATTAGAGTTCTGCAGCCTTTTTAATAATATGCTAAATAACTCGTATTTTCCGCAAAAATGGAAAATAGCTAAAGTTATTATTTTGCCAAAAAAGAATAAAGATGTAAGTAATCCAAAAAATCTGCGAGCAATAAGTTTACTCCCTAATATAAGTAAAGTGTTTGAAATGTGTATTAATAATAATATACACAAAATATGTCATAACAAAAACTTAATTAGCGATAAACAATTTGGATTTAAATATAAACACTCGACCACTAATGCAATACATTTACTTACATCCAATATCAATTGGAATTGGAATAAAAAACTATGTACAGGAGCTTGTTTAATCGACATGGAAAAAGCCTTTGATAGCGTCTGGATTCCAGGTCTAATATTTAAATTAATACAATATCAATTTCCACTGTATCAGATAATACTCATTTACAACATGATTAGCGACAAGACGTTTAGGATTTTTCATCAGGATCAAAAGAGTAAAAAGAGCTTTAAAATTGTTAATGGTTTACAGCAGGGAACCGTCAACTCACCCATACTTTTTAATTTATTTATTCTCGACATCCTTAACAAAACAGAAAATATAATCTCGTTTGCAGATGATATAATTATATACCACGCAGATAACACAATTGAAAAAATTAATAACAAACTACAAGAATCGTTTAATAGAATTGAAAAATTTACTGAGGATTGGCATATGAAAATAAACCCACAAAAATGTGAAACTATTTTATTCAGACCTCCAGTAGACAAATGTAATAATAATATAAGAAAAAATTGGAAACTTTTTGGAATCAAATCAAATCTTAACAATATTAATATTCCAAACAAACAAATTGTTAAATACTTAGGTATTTACCTAGATAAATTTCTATATTTCAACAAGCATATTAACGAAATTCTCTTAAAAGCAAGAAATGCTTTCTTTATGTATAAAGCATTGTTCTATTCAAAATTCCTAAAACCAAGAGTGAAAATTATTATGTATAAATCATTAATTCGGCCAATTATTACATATGGATGCCCGATTTGGTTTAATGTTTCACCATCTTATATGGAAAAGATTCGCAAATTCGAGAGAAAATGTCTTAGAGCTTGTACATCGTTGTATAGATCACCACAAAGCAACTATATAAAATACGTATCAAATAAAAAACTATATAATGCTTCAAATTTAATTAGAATAGATAACTTTATAATCACACTAATTAGAGAATATATCTGGAGATGCACATCATGTGAAGAAAACAATTTAATATTAGCGCCGTACTATACAAATGAAAAATACATATCGGAAGTTTTAGAAAAGGGTTGGGTACCGCCTGAGGCCTTCCTATACCTCGATAAAATGAAGATCATCCAAAATGAAAATGGGATACCAGTCTTTTATCATAACTATAGACGGGCCAACATTAAAGCGGTTGATTGCAACTCAACCGCAAGTCACAATTTTAGATATGATACTAATATATCCAATAAGGATTCATATATTTTGAAAAAACCAAAAACCAAAAAATGTTGGTGGCTATCTAATTAAATTTAAGTACCTTAGCCGAAATTTTTAATTCTTAGACCTTACTTTTAACCTATACTAATCAAGAAGTAATGTTTTTTTTAAAAATTTTCATTACAATAATGTATAAAAATATTCCTTTTTAAGGAAATCACTTATAACCTTTGGTAAATCCAAAATAATGCTATCGTAATAATACTCGAGCGCCCGAATAAGGGACATTGTATATATGTAAATTGATATTGTTAATTAGTGTTTATTATAATTTAAGTACTTCGAAATAGAACAAAATAAACGAACAAAAAAAAAAAAAAAAAAAAACAAAAACATTTATTGTTTAATGAAATTATACCCAATCAGCATGCAACAGTTAGTATTAGCAAAGTTTCATAAAAGCAGTTTGAACCAACAGCCAAGTCGAAAAATTGTTGAAATTAATCGTGTGGCGGGCTGCAGACGTCTTCTCAATAATAATTAATTAATTAATTAACTTTCAAAATGTGCCAGCCAAAAATCTCGCTTAATTGTGGCTACTTTTGGTTTTGTCAATGGAATAATTCCAATGCAGTTATTTTTCCAGATACAATGGAGGTTATTTACACGAAACCACCAACGAGATATAATTAAACTTTACGAATGGCTAGAAAATCCCACAATTGGAAAACGTTATTACAGTTACAATGTTATGAAGAAGCTAGTAATTTTCTTTAACGGAGATGTCAGGAAATATGGAAAAAAAAACTTTATAATTTTACCAATATGTTTATTTTGAAAACAAGAGAAAAAATATATTCATGTGCATATGCATACATTTTCAAATAAAGTGTAAACATTTTTGAAGAAAATGATAATAAATGAAAAATAATTCAAGAAACAAAATATATGGACTCGAATAAATCTTCGTCCGGTTCCATATGTGTATGTATAAGTAAAAATAGCGTTGTTGAGAAATACCATTCGGTTCAAAAATATTGATGCAGTTATATTGCTGTTGAGAAGCAAAGCTACTCGTAAAGCTCTGCTCTTAACGAGTTCTTCCCCATAAAGAACTTTTACCAATTAAAAAAAAATAACGCCTTTTCTTAAAAAAATTAATATGAAATAATAACCAAATTATAAACGAAATTAAATAACCCCCGAATTTAAAATATTGTTGGGTGATATTTTATTGGGGTTTGTTTGTAATTTTTAAACCCCATTAAAAAAATGAAATTAAAATGTCAGAAAAAAAATAATTAAACCCCAATAAATTTTGGCAGTTATTTCACCCAAAAATGTATGAAAATGTTTGGGGGTTATTTTATTTCTTTTTTGGGGATTATTTCGTGGAGCCTAAGTATCCAGAAACAATAAAATTTTTATTAACTTGTATGGGTCTATATGGGTCCAACACCAAATGTAGGTGCTTAAAAACAAACCCAAATCCTCACTAATCTCAATATGATTAATGATTTGGCTGAATTGGATAAAAAGATCTTTATAAGTATATTAACTAGAGTGTTACAAAGTCGGCCTGTATCTATTTCCATTTTTCTTCCCTTGTCTCAATAATTGTGTGTGTGTTTCGTAGCCGAGTGAGTGAATGTGTTTTTACTTTGTTTGAAACGATTACATTCCGCTAGGATGAGGGGGGGGGTTTTCTCGTCATTTCTGCCAACAATCATTGCTAAATACCTTTTGAAAATAACAATGGATCCATGTGGGACGAAAGAAAAACACATGAAAAAGTTCTCAACACCCGAACGGTATACAAACACTTCAGCAGTCCCGCACAGGCGACATTCGCCCAAACACACCTGGTGCGCCATGGAATTGAACATTGACTGCTTACAAATTCCGGACGCAGGCGATGGCAACGTTTTGTGGCATGGACAAGGAAGGAAGTCTGTGGGTTTTTAGCTTAACCTCAATTGCAGAAAAATTCATTAGAATCCCCCCATCTATTTGGATTGGCAATGCACTTGACTTTTTTTATTTGCAAATATTTTACGAGTATTTTTTGCGAGATTTATTACGAAACATTTCAATGGGATGATGGTGAAAGTTTCAAAAGTCGCAAGGGAAACTGTGAAGAGTTGACTGGAGAGCTGTCACTCAAACGATTTATTGTCAAGCTCACCATAGCTTTGCTAGAGAACTTGAAACATCTAAAAATACGTTTTCGCAATAAAATTGTTTTAAAAATGTCCTAGAAGTCTTTAGAAATTTGATAAATCAAGGCCTGTCGTTAGAGAATACTCGTACATGCTTATGTATTCATTGATTTTTTTTTAAATAACAGCCGAAGCAAATACAATCTAACCTCTTTAAGTCTTTTTGTTTTTATTTACTGAAATAGAAATGTTCAATGAAAAATGACAAAATTTCAATAAATGCGAATATACGACTTAAGTTTATATATAGGAGGTAGGTTCATTAAATTAGGTGAAATGGGTAATATTGGAGGAGTTTGGACTTTATGAGCAGACATGAACTAGTCACGAGATTAAGGTTTTCTCATCTTTTTTCGGGTGACCCACCTCAGAATTTCCGTGGACACACAAACGTAAGAGTTTCTTTCTGTTAGGCATCGAAAAAGTTGCTCAGCGAAAAATTGCGGACACTTTTTTAAAGGGGCACTGGCAAAATCCTTGCTGCCCGTCGTACAAGTACCAGTATTATTTTTTAAAATGACCTCCTCAAATAAGGCAAACTATTTTTACCAAAACTGATTTCCGGCTAAGTGAGGATTGATGTTTAATTTGACTGTTGGAAAATCACTTATCATTTTGTATTTCCAACATCTCTCAAGCACTCTGAAATATGACGTCCTTGATTTCAGAAATTGGTCTGTTTGTAAGTAATTGCGCCAC
The DNA here is from genome assembly GCA_963513945.1 of Hydrotaea diabolus. Taxonomy (NCBI): domain Eukaryota; kingdom Metazoa; phylum Arthropoda; class Insecta; order Diptera; family Muscidae; genus Hydrotaea; species Hydrotaea diabolus. The sequence continues at coordinate 111,818,204 of OY740717.1, forward strand.
CATGCAAGGTGCTACAGCAGTTCTTAATCGTTTGTATATATTTTTGCCTGGGTGAGCGCATAGTAGTCAAAACATCCATCTAAAATTAGGAATCAAACTACAGGTTGCAATAGTAGTCCAATATTCATAAAATTTGGCTGAAATAAGTTTTTTAACCTCGGACAGACGCCACTAAAATTGAAGAAAATCGGTTTAGATTTAGATGTAGCTCCCACCGATTTGTATGTTCTTAGCTCTAGCAGCCACATCTTATATTAAATCTTGATAACTTTTGGCACTCTTTAGTTTTTGGACCAAGGAAGGACGTTTTAATTGAAGGAAATCGGTTCAGATTTAGATATAGCTCCCATACATATATATTCATCCGATTTTATACCTTAAGCTCTAGAAGCCACATTCTGCATCCAATCTTGATGGAAATCAGCAGCCGTTAGTTTTTTTTCACCAAGGAAGACAGTTGATTAAATTGACGTCTTATAAAGCGATGCCGACTTAGCTATAGCTCCCATATAGCTTCATCCGATTTTATGTTTTTAGCTCTAGAAGCCTCATGTTACAGCCAACTTTGATGAAATTGTGGCAAGTTGAACTCTATTAAAACTGAAGATAATCGGTTGAGATTTGGATATAGCTCCCACGCATATGTTCATCCGATTATATGTTTTTAGCTCTTATATTGAAGATAGCTCAAAAATTGTGCCAAAGACGGGGGCTGTTGCATTTGGAGAAAATCGTTCAACCGATTTTACCGCAAAAAAATGAATTTTCTCAGAAATTAAACTATGACATTAGTTTTCACATCTGGGTAAATTGAGTCCAAAAACATATTTTCAGTTCGCTTTTCGAAACATCCGGAAGTAAAGGGAATAATATATTGGCCTCGCCCGACTTAAGCTTTTTTTTTTCTAGTTTTTTAATGATTTTGTTGGTAACCAATCACCCACGTGCTGTGTTCCAAGAATTTTTGGATCCGCACATATTTTTAGATTCGCTTTTTTTTTTTAATGGTGTGCTAAATTCCGAGAAAGACCACATATATTAGAATGTGGGAAAATGTGAAATTTCCAAAAAGCAATGTTTTTTTCAAACATAAAAAGTTCGCGTGGCCTTTTTCAAACATGGGCGAGAATCCACGATTGAAAGTAATTGGTTTTTAATTTGTAAAATTTTAGTTATTAAACAATAATTTAGTAAACATTATTTGTTCAAATGTGAACTAACAACATATTTATTTTAACGTTGTAGCATTTTTATATGGGATTATTAACGCCAAAAACTCCATATCTAAAATCCTAATTAAAACCCCAATGATTGTATATAAGTACATACTTTATTTTTGCAGTTATTAAAACAAAAAGTCTAATTAGTTTAAAGACTACCTAACGTCGAAAAGGGTTGATAGAATGAACTGGTCGTATTTACATTATTGATCATCTTCAGCCTACTTTAAACAAAAAAAAGCTTTATTTTTTTTAACGTAAACAATTCCTTCTCTTTATTCGGTTTTTAATGCGATGTGCTTTTTATGTCATCCTTTAATAAAAAAAACTTTTAGAACTTTTAGCAAAATTGTAAAATTAATCCCCGCTATCCCGTGAAATGAAAAAGTCCGGGAAAGTAAAACATAACAAACTATAAAAACATAACAAACTATATTCTTGAAAGAATTGCGAAACAACTTTACTTACTTGAATTTGTCATTTTACAACAAATCATCACTAATGATAACGACCTGTAATGGAAAAAGAACGACAAAATTCATACTCATAGTGACCAAGTGTAAAACTTAATTTTTCTTTATAAACAATATTAATTTTTTTCCATACTACGATGGCTGCTATATATATTTCTGGCCTAATAATAAAAATGCGAATATTTAGCATCGAAAGTGGTTTTATTGTTTTTCAAAGTATTCTCCATCATGATTTATACACTTTTGCATGTGCTGAAACCAATTGTCGAAGCACTTTTTCCACTCCGATTGAGACACCTCCAAAACATGGTTTTTGAACGCTGTAACAGCTTCTTCTGGCGATGCTTAGGGCTGTACGGCGGATGACCAATTCGACGTTCTGGCTGGTCAAAAAGACGCTGGTTTTATTTGTCTTCTCTTGTTCGTTTTTCGAATTTCTCCGAAGACTACAGGTAAAAAAATTTTGTGTACCACTCACGTTCCTTAAAAGCGTCCTACGTTGCTCAAAAGCGGAACAGTCGCCAGTTTTGCCTCAGAAACAGGCGACCATTTGCTTCGAAGTGCATCTTCCACGAACAACTTTCGTTGGATTTGGCTCGTCTTCGAAAACCCACACGGTCAATTGCTATTTTGTTTCGGGCTCATGCGCATAGATCTATGATTCGTCACCTGTGACGATCTTATAATCGTGTGCTGCAAAAGACGCGATCGTATTTTTTTAAAATTTCTTTCAACACGAGCCTTTTTTTGAGCGTTTGTTAAACTGTGCGGGATCCAACGAGAACAAACCTTTTTTACGGCCAGGTGTTCATGCAATATCGAATGTATGCTAATGGAAGAAATGCCCAAGGATGCCTCTATCTCACGGTATGTCACATTGAATGTCACATATGCATATGTCACGGTCTTGCATTTCCAGTTCGAGCACGGCATTAATGTTCTCTGGCACAACGGCCGTTTTTGGAGACCTTCACGACCTTCGTCTTTGAGCGAGCGTCGGCCACGATTGAATTCATTAAACCAGTTTTTCACAGTGCTTTAGTATAGGATGGTGCTTCATCGCCATATAAAGAATTAAGTTCACCGATGCACTCTTGTCGTGATAGTTCACGTCGAAATTTGTGAAAAATAATCGCATGAAAATGTTACGAGTTAATTTCATTTTTTTTTTGCCAAAACGTCAAAACGTTCTGACTACTTTTATGCTAAAAAATGTCAAACTTTCCAATGGAAATGTCAGATGGATATATAGCCACCCTCGTATTTGTTTTTATCGGGCTATTTGGTAAAATTACGATGATTTCACTTTTTACTCAACGTTTCGTTGGCTTGTTTCCAACTTATTCTTGTTTCCAACTTCTTCAATTAGATTCACAACGGTCTCATAATACATATTTCTATTATTAAACTGGACTTCTCGATATAAATGTTAAATAATATAATAAATATTACACATTTATATTACATATTTCTATTATTAAACTATTTCTATTTTTAAACTGGACTTTTCGATATAAATGTTAAATAATATAATAAAAAATAATCAAATTACGAAAAAATCACAGCATAAATTAAAACTAATATCAAAGAACTTTATATAAGGAATAGCTATCGAGTTATATGAGACGGTTGTGAAACTAATTGATTTTTAGTTGTGGCTTTTGGAGCGACGGGCTTATATAGGGATTTGTTGTATGAGGCTTAGTAAAAAAAATGAACCAACATGGTTTAATTAAACCCGGGTTAGTTAGTTTTTTAAGTTTGTATTTTCTGGGCAATAGGATCTCATATCGAAGGGCTTTTAAGAGTTCGTCTTGTCCCAAACAAACACAATGTTTAAAGATTAGTTCTTAGTTACGGCCTGCATTTTAACTAAAACTACGGATGCACGGATGGACATCGCTCCATCGAATCATATGCTGATCCTTTATCGAGGCATTCAATGAAAACAAAAACATGGTTTCTCTTTCAGTTGTTACAAACATTAGCACTCAATAATGGATTTTTTCAAATTCTTTAAGTATTGTCTCTTTTACTAGCAAATTAGAGAATCAATCCATCTGAAATTGAATGCACTTGCAAGTTTCACAACTTACGAGGGCGACAGCAAAACTAACTGGCCTGGCACATTTTCTGTTTTACTAGCAACTTTTTTTTTGTTTTTTAAAAACAATCTTTTATAAGCCATCTGCCAAAATTTCCGAAATATTTAATGATTATTTTCTTTGTTACAGGTGATTGAAGTAAACAAGTTTTATAATTTTTGAAAAAAGGAAAATAAAGAGTTTCGTGCGGTAATTAAACACTTTTATATGAAAGGTTTTACGCCACAATTAATCAAAGATGAATTGGATTCTGTTCATGGTGATAATGCACCATCAGACTCCACCGTGAAATCCTAGGGTCAACAATTTAGAATGGGTCGTTCAAGTACGGAAGATGAACAACGCTCTGGAAGACCGAAAACTGCTACTACTATTGAAAACATTAGAAAAATATTTAATGATGTGACTAAAGATAGACGAATAAAGCTCAGAGAAATTGCTGATATTGTTAAAATACACGAAAAACAAGTTTGGAGTATTTTACATGATGAACTCCACATGAAAAAGCTATCCGCAAGATATGTGCCGCGTTTGTTGACTTTGCCCCAAAAAATCGTCCGCTGGACCAATTCCGAGGAGCTTTTAGCGATTTATCAGCGTAATCCAATAGAGTTCTTGCGCCGATTCAAAACTGTTGATGAAACATGGATTCATCACTACATCACAGAATGCAAAGAATAGTCAAAACAATGGATAGAAGCTGGTAAAAGTGGTCCTAAGAAGACGAAAACTGTTAAGCCAGCAGGAAAAGTAATGGCCACAGTATTTTGGGATGCAAGGGGTATAATATTTATTGATTATCTTGAGAAAGGAAAAACTATAAATAGAAGAAGACAAAATAAAACGACAGCATTTAAAAAAAAAAAGTTCTTTTTCATCAAGATAATGCTCCTTCACACACTGCATTAACTCAACAAAAACTGGCCGAATTACGATTTGAAATTGCCCCGCATCCACCATATAGTCCAGATTTAGCTCCTTCTGATTATTTCTTGTTTCCAAATTTAAAAAAATTTCTCGGTGGCAAAAATTTTTCGTCCAATAGCGAGGTTATTGCTGAAACTGAGGCATATTTTGAAGGTCTTGAAAAATCTTATTTTTCGGATGGAATTAAAAAACTTGAAAAACGTTTGATGAAGTGTATTGAGTTGGAAGGAGATTATGTTGAAAAATAAATAATAATAATCCAAAAAAACGGTTCATTTTATGTTAGGCCAGTTACTTTTGCAGTCGCCCTCGTATACTCCAGATGTTTCTAGCTTGCAGAAATGATGTGCGGTTGCAACAACTTGACTTATCATTTGGCTCTCGTGTAACAATTCATCGATATTTCTCGCATCAACCAAGTCCATTTTCACTTTTATTTAGTGTTTTACTTTTGGCATACATTTTTCTTTAAATGTCCGCAATAATTTCGCTTGTTGGCAGGTGCTTGATTTTTGAAATGGTGTTTTTTCCTGTGGAAAGAGTCATGAGTTCATTTTGTTCTAGAGTGGCGCTGTTGAGTTCTTGCCAACAGCCGTATATTATGAGACACTTCTTTAAACGATCCAGTTGAAAGTATTTTGTTTTCAATTAACCCAGATATAAACAAATATATTCGCATCTGGGAAAACAAGACAAACTTCTGGTAGTAATTTATAAGTACAGTCATTGAAACCAACGTATAAACCACAAAACTAATAATTTTCGAAACGCAATAAAATGCATGTTTCAAATGAGCTCAGTATTGGTTAGGTTGTAGGGTGTGATGAGGTGATGTGTACTCTATAGCACTTCGTTGAGCTTACATATGTTTTACATACAATCTTTGGAGTTACATTAAATTATGTAAGCCAAACTTTTAAAATATAAGAGAAATCTACACAAAAAATGGCATTTCGAGTGTCTTAAAAAATCCGACTTTCGGGTTTTGTTTTAGGTAAAAATAACGGCATTAACCTACATTCCGGCTTTAGCCTGTTGTCTAAGAGTGGAAAATATTTTCCTATTCAGAAGTATAGTAATTGATCCATTAATAGACTATGATAATGTTATAATTTATTGCTACTACTAGAGATTTTTCTTTTTATATAAAAATAAATTAGTAAAAAAAACTCAAGTCGGGCTTTGCCGATCCCAATCTTCTGGATGTGCAAAAAAGCCAATTGAAACAGGTTTTTGGACCCTTGAATAAAGTCAGATCTATTTTTTTTAAAACATTAATTTCTTCCAAAATAATTTTTACAATTCGAAAAATGTTTGTCACAGCCCCATTTGGACATTTTTAGAGCCAGTTGGCATATATTAAGCTAAAAGTAGTTTGTAGCTCGAGAACTGGAATAACGAAATAGTGTGCTCTTAAAAACTAAACAATATTACAATATGACAAGATTTCATTGTTTTCCCGACACCCAAAATTAGCCAATTTGCAAAAATTTAATTTTTGGCTTTATTGTTAGTAGATACCTGCACCCAAATTTAGCCATATTGCTAAAAAGTTTTCATTTTTGACCTGATTTTACCCATGTATGCTGGAAACAGTTTTTGGGCCCAACCCCATTTGTGCGTGGACTATATCAATACATGGATCTATACATTCCAAATTCTGCCATGATTGGTAATTAGGCTGTCGTAACAAACTGTACAAAATTTGATTAAATCAGAACTAAAATGGGTGTTCCAGAGCGGTTGTTTGTAAAATCAGGAAGCTGGTTACTGATTGATCGTTTAAAACCGTACCAAATTGCATTAACATTGGATGTAATTGAATGTTAGTATGTGTCTTCTAGAGCAAAAGACCTAAAATCGGAGCATATGTGTTGTACAGATATGAGCTGATTTCGAACAGATCTGATCCAATTTTCTTCAATTTGGTTTGGTCAAAAAACTTATTTCTTCTAAATTTTATGACGATCTTACAACAATTGCGAATTGATTACAAACTTTTGATGAACAGCAGACAGGCGGACAGACAGACTGATATTTTTAAATTGAATCAAGTTGCGATTCTGAGTTGATCAGCCCTTTTGCTGTTGGTTTAGTAGGTCTAACACAAATATTTTTGGTAGTTACCAATATTTGCAATGAAACTAACTTACAATTCCCTCTTCGACAATGTGGCGCAGGGTATAAAAATGGTATTCCTTATGGGCATATTATGTATTTTCTTTGCTTTAACGCACACCAACCAAAAAAACCGGAAAAGCCGACATCAAAAAACCGGTTAAACCAAAATGTCGGGCTTTAGCTATTTTTGAGAAACCGACTGTCGGGTTTGGACATAACAACCGGAATTTCGGTTTGGACACTCTACTAGCCCCCCTACATTCCTTAATGGAATGTTAAGGGAATTAGGTACGTTATCTTCCCGCCTCTCATATATGTACAACTTGCTGATTAGTTAAAGTAAAAATAGTTTGAGAAACTGTAGATTGTACCCACTTAAACTTTAGAGTCCAATGGAAACTAGCAAAAATTCTATCACTTGTCAAGCTTGTAGTCAAACTTAATTTAAAGCCGACAGAAACAGACGTAACTGCGGATAGAAGAAAATAAAAAGGAATTTTTATTTACATTAATCTAGACCAAAATTAATTACAAAACTATACAAATCAAGCTAAAACATCGGCTAATGATTCTCATTACGTCAGCTCCCTTCCTAGATGGCGTTGCTGGGCGTCTTGTTTATTTGGAGAACATCTGACACTTGGACAAGGACGCCTGGTCGGAAGAGTGTTGGGACATTTCATATTAGGGTTATATACTTAAGACTAAAAGTCGACTTTACGACTTTTAAAAAAACAAAAGTCGACTTTTAGACTTTTTGGCTTTTATTACAAAAAAGTCGACATTTCAATTCTTTTCTTTAGGGAACTGAAATTGCAATATTTTTAAATAAAACACGTTTTCTTTGTATAAAATACTTCTATTTAAAAACATAAAAGTGCTGAAAAACGAATAAACATCGGATAATTCAAGTATTTTGTAAATTATTCATATTTGATTTTTAAAACAGTTTGTATTTTTAATCAATTGTTCTTAAAAGGAGAATCATATTTATTTTTTTCTTGGAGAAACTTGGCTCCGAATTTAAGAAGCAATAAGTCCTACATGCGGAAATGATATCTTACAATAGACAGAAGTAGCAACGAGTGACACATTTTTTTCGCTTTCCATTGTACTCCATATACACAAGTATTGGAATAGGGTTTGTTGTACGACAAACAGGCGGTGTCTTCAGACAGAGTTTTTTTTGCATATGTGACAGCGCATAGCGAAAGGGACCTAAGGGTAAGAAAATCAATTCTCATTTTTTTTTGATGTGGAGAACATCTGAGCATCGAATGAGACCGATCCCATGCCCCAAAAGTGTTCCCTCCCAGAGATATGCGCGTTTTATGGAAGTGAAGTCGACGATTCTAAGCGCAAATAGAAAGGGACCTAATCTTTAAAATGGACAAAACTTTTTTTTATATAAAATTAAAATAAAAAATAGACATGAAAAGTTGACATACCGACTTTGGCTTTTTTTTCGCCAAAACTCGATTAATCGATTGGACGAAAATCTACCTGTAGAACCATATTCCAGATGCATATCCATAAATATTCGTCTTTGTTAGTTTGTGCTAGTCGTCAACAATTAGGATGTCCTGGGGTGATCATTCATTTTGTTTTTCATTGTAATCGAATTTTTCGAAGTGAGCGACAAATCCAACTTCAACCTCTTTGACCAGTGACCAGGTCGGGTGTCATACATTAGCCGTTGCTTTGACGAATGTCAGGTTTTAACACGCGGAGGTCTGATAGACACCTTATGGTACATTCACTAAGGATTGAACTTCGTCATCAGTATAAACCGGCCAGAACAACTTCCTTGCGCATGTTTTAGTGTTGAACTATTGTTTTTCTTAGTTTCCACCATATTTCGTGCTGCAGCGAAATCAATCAACCTCATTCCATTCTCGGAGGTATTATCGTGGAGACTGCAATTTCCGATAGTGAATAAAAATGTTTTTCTCTGCCTACATTGCCAGAGAACATTTCCGAAACATTTTAATGTCATGTTGGGATTAATGTCTACACTAGCTTTTAATTCTGTCGCACATACGATTTAACATTTTAAATTTGAATCGGGTTAAAAAAAACTACGGAGAATATTTTCAAATTTCAGTGCATAAAATATTAACGTTTGCATTGGCTGTGTGACACCCGTCTTGTTGAAAACAAATGTCGTCCATGTCATTCCCCTGAATTTTTTGAAACAAAAACTCGTCGAGCTGCTGCCGCCAGCCCAAAATCCACACCAAACAGTTACTCGTTGTGGATGAATTGGCTGAAGGTCACATGTGGGTATTCTGAACCCCATATGCAGCAATTTTGCTTATTGACATAGCCACCGATATGAAAATGAGCTTCATGTGAAGACACGATTTTACGGTTAATCTCTTCTTCTCCTGTCAAACAAACTTCAGGCCATTGGCTAAAGCGAAAATGCATCGGATATTGTTCCATTATTACATGGAAAAGTTCAACCTTTTCAATAAAAATTTAAAAAACTGTCCGTACTTTCCTTTACAGCCGATTAAAATTTTAAATGGTCCGCCCTATTTAAGGCTGCTGGTAAAATATTTTGCCTAGATGTGGATTGTCAGTCAGTCGTTTATTTACTGGTGGCAATTGAAGCCTCTTGTTCACCTTATGTTCAAACACAAATTCGTGCTTGTTTGAATGACAGTTGTAAGATATGTAGCAGTTATTTGTTTCAAATACGCCTTGTACTGTCTATCGCATTTTCTGAGTGGAGTTGATATCAGCCTTACATCATTCGAATACCTCCGCTAGTTGTAGGCGCCTTCTCTATAAAGGTTTCATGTTCCCACGTTGACCGCGAAATCACCGGACTCCAAAACAACCTCGTCGTCCAGTTGCTTCTTCGTGGAGGTCTCAGTTCAACACCCCCATAAACTCCCCTACGTAAAATACACCGTACTATTTTTGGCATGTCTGCTATTATATGATTTAATCTATTTAAAGGCACACTTGAGACTTCAGTAAAGTTTGAAATCGCATTTAAAAATATATTTTTTTTGTCTGTATCACACTCTTAAGCTGTGATCTAGCAATTGTCAACAAAGAGAACGATTTTATTGTTACGGGCGTTCTTTATCTTTATTGATGATTACACAGAGTTTTACAGGGATAAAATGGAAAAACACAAACAAATGCTAGAATAACAGACACACATACAAGCATTTGTACAATTCTATACCAATCCTGTTGCCATTTTTTTGTTCCGATGGCTGCATTCTATGAACATTGAAACGGCCAAAGTAAGTAGTGCTGCACAATATGGAGTAGACAAGAACTAAAGGAGAAACCTAAGAATAGTCATAAATAAAAAGTCCATATTTCGAGTGGTCATTGTTGTCCCCTTTATCAGGATCATCAACAACCCGGACGACAGCAATGGGGATGGCGATGACGGTGGCAATGTTGAAAAGAAAATAGTAACAACGTCCACATGATGTAACTCGTGCCAGAGAATTCACCATCGGCGTCGGCAATAACATCGCATCGTCATCACCGCCCCACCATCTCCGCCATTCATATTATCCACGGATTTTCCTTTCACTTGATGTACTCTTTGTTTCCTAAAACACACCCAATGAGAAATTACGAACTCCTTAAAAATAATTCGTAAGTCGGCCGGGTTGAAGGTTTTATGATTTTCACCGTGGATTGCGTTGTACTCGTATTATGGCATTGACAGTATTGGGGAATATGATTGTTGGTGGTGGGCCCATGTTTTAGGGAATACATTTATGGGGCCTATAGTGCATAGTTTTGAACATATGTTCCAATGAAGTAGACCGAAGGGGCCCTAGGGTGCCCGTACTCTGGCCTTAAATTTAGACAAATCTTAAAAGCTAATAGGAAATGTCATTGTTATTGGTAAAATTGGTTAAAAAATATGTGTGGGAGCCATAATTAAAACTGAACAGGTCATCGTAACCACCATCACTTCGACAGGATGCCTCCGCCCAGGCAGAGCAGGTACGATCTTCATGATCTAGAGAGAGAGGTTCAGCGGTACAAGAGAGAACCTTTAAATCATAGAAACTATCAGACATGTCTAAACAATATGCAGCAGTATCCAGCTACAGTGTGAATGTAGTGCTAGAGGAGCATCCCCCGGTGATTTCACCTTAGGAGAAGGTACCACCTCGGGAGACGCGCGTGGTTCTGGCTCAGCTGCGATCGGATGCTGTAGCCGCCTCAATTTTTATTGGGCATGAATGCTAACGTTCCGGAGTTGGATACCCTACTGTCACCTATCAGCACCATAGGTCTCTTTTGAACACGGTTAAGTAGCTCCAAAGATGATTTTGGAGCACTTGCCCATATATGGGAGTTGTATTCAATATTCAGCCTGATGTAAGTTGTATAGATATTGAAAGGATCAGATGGAGTGAAATATTTCTTGCGCCGCTTTAAAAAACCTATGCACTTGAGTTCTTCTTTCGACACTTCGAATACATGTCTCGCCCAACGGACGTCACATTGTATTTTCATGCCCAGAACATCAAGAGCTTCTGATTGTTGAATATCCGTACCATCGATAGAAATTTACGATTTTGTTGGGTCAGCAAATCGCTTATGAGACAACAAGCAGCACTTTGTCTTACGCGCATTAAAATCTACTCTATTCACTCGACCCCATTCGGAAATCTCCAGTAGATCCCAGCCAAGTGTCTCATCCATAAATCGTCTTTTGTCTTCAATATCTTGAAGACTCGGCCTACGGTCGAATGAATATAAATGACAGAGGTTACTGTCATCTGCGAAAGAGTAGATTGGATTCACTGTCTCATCGTCAATGAAAATAAGAAACAAAGAGAGAGAAAGGACATAGCCCTGCGGTCTGCCTATGTGAGTTGGATGACAACCCATCAACAACAACTCTAATAGTGCGATCTCTAAGACACCAAAAGCGATCAGTCGACTCCGCTTAAGTGAAAATGCAGCTTCTTTTTTCAGTTATCCGTAGTTCACACTTAAGGGTAGTTCGGACAAGTGGAACACGTTTCAGTTAACCGATCTAAGTCAGTGGAAATTGTGAACATACTTCTTCAAAAAAATAAATTTATTATTTATTAAATTAAAAAAAAAAAACAATTAAATTCAATTCAGTGATTCAAAAAAGGTACATTGATCGGAATACACACATGATGTAATTTGTTTATGTCGTATTACTAAAATAGTCTTTAATTTTTTTAATTTCATTTTGCTTAAAACTGATTGACACAGTATATGCTCAAGTTCGTGCAATTTTTTGCGAGCCTCAGGATTGTTCATAAAAACATCATTTAATGTACGAATTTGACAGTAGGTTTATTAGAAGGGGATGTACATTGTTCACCCTCAATGTTATCATCGTTATCTTCTGCAATATCGGAAGCGCTGCTAAGCAGTTGAAGAATCTCTGTTTGTGTTAAATTCTCCCAAAAAGGCAAGTTTTGGTCCACTTGATTGGTCTCTTATTGATATAAGAGATTTAATATCCTCACTAAGAGCACATAAAAGCTTATCCACTTCTTTAACGGAAGAATTGGTAACAAATGCCGCTTTTATGAAGCAGTTACGAATGCTTTCTGAAGTCACATTTGACCATGCCAGTTAAACCATTTGTAAGGCATTAAGTATATCAACGATTTTGGACAATAACTTACATTATCAGTAGATGCGAAAATATTCTTCTTTAAAATTATGATTCAGTCCGTAAAAGGCACCATGGACTAAATTAACTTGAAACCTCTTTTTTTTGCCATCTACAATTTCACACTAGCAAAGTGCAAGTATTGACGAAGAAATCTCAGATCATTTCAACGAAACATCTATGTTTTTTCAGTTAAACGGAGTACATTTCACATAAAATTGTCACTTTAGTTGAAATTGTTGTTTCACTTATGCGATATTTTCACTTAAATGGAGTTTTACTTAAGCGGAGTGAATTGTCTGAAATTATCTTAAAATCTCACATTTCAGATAACCGATATTTTTCAGTTAAGCGTTTTTCAGTTGTCCGGAGTCGACTGTAGTCGAATTCAACAACAGCAAAGTATTGTAGATATTATTTAGTCGGCTCGGTCCGACAGAAGCCAGTTTTTGCAGCGTGTGTTTTCTGGTCAAACGCTTTGTCCTTCGTAATTTTCGCTCTGGGTACATACATTTGTTCGTCCTGACTGTTTTAACGGACGACAATAAGGACCCTAAAACATTTTTATCTCTTGTCATTCGCTGAATGCAACAAACCAACAGTTGTTGTAAGCGCCTTTGTACATAAACATCGAATGGATGAATGGATAAATGAATGAATGCATAAATGAAGTCGCATTGTATCAGGAATGGGGGTATTGTTTTCGATATTCTGTGCTTTTCGTTAACATTTCAGTTGTCTGTGGAGTTGATGGGTTTTATAGTTTAACTACTTAGGGTTAATGCTGTATCATGTTAACATTAGGAGTTAAGCAAGTATTTTCTGGCATATGTTGTAGGCTTTTGTGAATATTTCTTTACAAAAAGTCAGAGTAAATCAAGTAACTTGCCCGCAAAGGAATTTGTAACTGAAAATCAATTAGGTTTAGATGAAATGACTATTTCGTAGGAGAATATAATAAAGACAGTGTAAACACATTTTGGGTCTTGGAGTTCTAATGAATCAAAAACTTAAATTTATGGATCACATATAAAGGGTGGTAACATATTAAGGGCCGATGTTGAATGTGACCTCACCTAAACGTCAAATATTTTGTGTATTTCATTTAATATTTCATACACAAGCGAACAACGCGTTAAAGTTATTCAGGCTTATTATTAACATGAAAATCAATTTTTGAAGAAAATCATTTTTAGTGATGAGGCACATTTTCACCTCAGTGGATTCGTCAATAAGCAGAATTGCCGCATTTGGGCATTTGGGATGATTCAAGAGTGATTGTCGAAAAACAATGCAGCCACAAAGAGTGACTGTTTGGTACGGTTTATGGGCTGGCGGCATCACCGGGCCGTATTTTTTCCAAAATAAGGCCGGTCAGGCAGTTACTGTGAATGGTGTTCGCTATCGTAAGTTTTTATAGTCCGAATTGGAAGATATGGATGTGGACGATATGTGGTTTCAACAGGACGGTGCCACTTGCTACACAGCTAACGACACAATCGCTCCTTTGCGCGACAAATCAACATCGGCCCTTAAAACTTAACCGCCCTTTATATGACAATAAATAAGGGGTTAATTAAGAGGTAGTCCAAGGAGTTCGTGGACACTTATAACGAAGCAACTGTATACTTTTCTTGGAATATGCTTCTTTTATATAATGTCATTAATATCTATCTTGCTCTGATAAAATTGAATCCATTTAGAAACAATTTCTTAAAAAAAGCAGTAGTGGGGACTGATTTCGCGGACACCTACCACTGAATGACATTAAAAGTTAATACATAAGTGTCCAAAGTGATGATTTCCTTCATCTTCATTTTCAATACAAATCGCTTACTTGCTTGCACGTTCGTGCGTTATATTTAATCCTAACCTAGTTTTAGCAGCAACTCTACATGTTGCAAAGCCATCCAAGGTAATGATTTAATACATAATTCTCACCCTTTACACTCCTTAACAATTTTTTATTGTTTATTAAGTTTATTTTAGTCATGGTCGCATAATCAGTTGACACTGCTAGGGACTCCATCCGTTAAAAGTAGTCCAACTGTTAACTAAAGCAGAACATAAACCCGCCTACCGGTTTTCGCATTTACTACTTTTTAACTTATTTCAAACGGTATAGCATTTAAAAATGAAAATTTCCTTTACTTACAACAAAACCTTAGACGTACCAGGACCGTCCCTTTGGGAATTTACTATACTCACCTAAGTCTTTCATTGCTAGAAGTAATAATCCGGACCCCGAGAAAGTCCGAAATATTGTTGCATTGAAAAAGAGTGAATTACTCCACAAGCTTATAAGATCAGGGTTGCTATTGTTTTCATAGAGGGAAGCACGTTTCGCGGTTGGTGTGGGTGACTTATCGATGCCATTATGTGTGCTGCCGGCAAGGTCCCAGCTCGTTTAACGATCTATATATGGGCAAATCCTGTGCGACGAACGCTACATTCGTCCCCTTTTTTGATTAAAATATAATATATTTTTGGTGTTTCAAAAGAGATAGCTTCAACATATACTTAGTAGTGACATAAATACTGTTAAACACGTTTTATGCTGTAAAAAAATACTGAATGGGGTATCTTTTGTGACAAACCTTGTCCTCTAAAACCGTCCACAGTTTGTAATCCAATGAGTTCTGGACTGCCTGAGGGCCATTCTTCAGAGGAAATGAACGCTGGCAAATTGTTTCGAAGCCAGGCCTGGGACGTTTTAGCCTTATGGGCCGGCGCAGAATACTGCTGAAAAGTCCATGGCTGGTTTTGGAACAGGGAATTGTTAAGAGGCTTCACAACAGCTTCCAAAACGGTTTCTTGGTTAGACATCGGTTTGACTCCTTGTTCACAGAAATGCAGGTCAGTGACCCCATCGTAAGAGACACCCCGCCAAACCACGACTGAAGCTGGATGATGACCCTTTCCACCCTTGGGATCAGTTCAGATGCTTCCTTAGATGACCGAGCATACACTCTATCATTTTGCTTATTAAATTTTTCCTGAGCGGTAAACATTTTTTCATCGGTGAATAAAATTTTTCTGTGCAAGTTATCAGCGTGCTTCACCAAAAGACGTTTGCATTTTTCAATCCTATTTTTTTTAAGCTGCAGTCAATAAATGTCCGGTACGTCGTTTGAAAGTCCCAAGTCTTTTTTAATGATTGGACTCATGTTCTTTTGGGTGATATTCATCTCACGGGCCATGATTTTCTGTTTTCGGAGCGGATTTCTGTGAATTCTTGATTTAACGGCTTTGATGGCATGCCCTGTTCGAACAGAGCGTGGGCGGCCCGATCGGTGGCGGTCTTTTACGTCTCCAGTCTCCTCAAACAGTTTTATGCATCGGTAGACGAACATGAGGCTAATCCCTAGTGGCCGTAGCGTTTTGAAAATATCGTTTTTTTCATTTCACACTTGAAAAGCGCTCATACAGCGATACGGCTCTCATTATCTGACCACTCCATGAAGAAAGTTGAAACAATTTTAAAATCCCGTTAAAGACTAACGCTATTTTAGCTTTTAAAAGGGCTTTTAAAGGGGTATGTTCAGTTCTACTATTGAAATGGGTGTGTTCAATGTTGTAACAGTATTTATTTCCCTACTAAGTACAAAGTGTTAAGTGGGATTTGTGAGTACTTTCAATTTGTATAAAACATAATTTGTTAACAGATACGAGGGCTGCTATATATATTTCTGGCCTTATAATGAATAAGCGAATATTTATCATCAAAAATGGTTTTATTGTTTTTTAAAGCATTTTTCAGCATGATTTATACACTTTTGCATGCGCTGAAACCAATTGTCGAAGCACTTTTTCCACTCCGAAAACATGGTTTTTGAACGCTTTAACAGCATATACTGGCGACGAAAATCGCTGACCGCGCATTTTGTTCTTGATGTGCGGGAATAAAAAGAAGTCTAGTCAGGGATGTACGGCGGATGGCCCATCACCCTTTTTTTGAGCGATTGTGAAATTGTGCGGGATCCAAGGAGAAAAACTTTTTTACGGCCAGGGGGCTAATCACCGCATTCGTTAACGACCAAATTTACTTCGAAACGCAATTAATTTGGATCACGGCAGTCGTTATTATTTTTTATTATTTTTAGGGACAAAGATAATGAAAAAACGATTGCTTTTATCTCGAATATTTCTTCTAATTACGTTTACATTGCAATCCTCCTCCGAATCGGACGATGATGAGTAAAAAAATAGCATTGGATCCATTTATAACTAATTTCTATATTTTTATCAGATTTATTAAAATATTCACTTGCATTTATTAAAATATTCACGCTTGTTGTTTTGTTTTTCTGCTTTTCTCTGCTTGTCATCATGCTCGTATGCTTGCCGCAAAGAGAATCAACAAAGAAAGATGTTTCATTGGCCTTTTAGGAAACTCAATTTGTGTTATCACAGTAGTGGTTTCGACAAAAATTACGTAAAAACACCATGAATTGTTATAAAATAATAAATTAACTACAATAAAATAATTAATCGTTACATTTTTGCATTGCAATAATGCGTAAAATGTTTCTTATTATCTATTTAATTTTTTAACAGTCCCACGTCGTGCTCGAATCAGCCAACGACACATCTTTTGAGTTGAAAGTCTTTGTTTTGCAGCATTGCAAAAAAAAGTAGTATGCGATAAAACATTACGATCGAATACCATGATCCAAACATTTAAACGTATCGAAATATTTTTCTATTCGAATTTGCATTCGTCGTCGAATGCCGTGATTAGCCCATAGATGTTCATGCAATATCGAATGTATGCTGGTGGAAGAAATTCCCCAGGGTGCCTCTATCTCACGGTCTGTCACAGGACGATCTTGCATTCTCAGTTCACGCACGGCATCAATGTTCTCTGGCACAACGGTAGCTTTCGGACGACCTTCGTCTTTGAGCGTGCGTCGACCACGATTGAATTCTTTAAATCAGGTTTTCACAGTGCTATAGGATGGTGCTTCATCGCCATACAAATATTTTAGTTCATCGATGCACTCTTGTCGTGTAACCCACGTCGAAAGTTGTGGAAAATTATCGCACGAAAGTGTTCACGAGTTAATTCCATTTTTTTTGCCAAATTGATTTTTTCAAGTCACTGTACGTAAACAACACAAATGATGGTCGTACGTCAAAACGTTCTGGGTACGTTTATGCTAGTAAATGTCAAACTTTCCAATGGAAATGTCAGATGGGGCGAGGCAACACTTAATGTTGCCTAGGCCTGAAATATATATGGCAGCCGTCGTATTTGTTTTTGGAATTGTGTTTTCGTAATTTGTAGAGAATTTTGCATTGTTAAGCCCAAATAATGGAAAAAATAATAAAGAGATTAATATAAGAGAATTCTTAAACAGCTTATTGCAGCTAAAATTTGTTGTAATTTTGTATCAAGAGCCATGAACCCTTTGTGAAGCACGCTACGTGAAGCACGTTACATTTTTTTTACAGTACCGTATAAATAATAATAATTGTATTTATTTTGACAAAACAATTTATATTATTTGTTAAAAATATTGCTTAAGACAAATCTTATGTTTATTAATGAATATATAAATAATTATTTGTTTATAAATAAATTTTATGTTTTGTTGAGTCTTCCTTTTGTGCTATATCGAGCACATTTTAATTAAAATTTTAAATGGTTGCTTTTAATTCCGGGAATGCTCATTGTGTTAGCCCATCTCTCCTAAATAAAACCAGTTGTGTTTTCAACATATGTACTGCCTAAATATAAAATATAAATGATATTTATATGACTTTTTGCCTATTTAAAAAAGTCGAAGGAGTTATTAGGAATATGGTTTTGAGCTTTAACCAGCTTCCAATTTGTTCTCTTCTCAATTCCGTCTACTACACCATTCCGTAAGCAGGTGCAAATAAATTCCACTCAAAGTGCCTCACAACAAATTCTTCTTGATAATGCGATATACAAAATAAACATGTTTTTAAGTTGACTTCCACAGCGATCAGAAAATATTAATACATAATTTCAATGTTTTTAAAGTAGTAAGAACAATTTTTTTTCCAGAATTTAAGAGAATTTTATGAATAAAAATGTACTAACGTATTGATATGAACACTTTAAATATCGTAATTTTTTTTGTAACATTAGGCGATCTATGGTTGGGTAGGACTTGATAATAATTTTTGTATTAATGATCATCAAAATATATTTTTATTTGCGAGAGTATATTTATAACATTAAATATCTGTTCTAATGTTCCATTACAAAAACATATAATTAGATTAATTTCAGAATTTATTGGTTATTGGTCTGTTTCTGGGACTTGCCCATGTACGAAATAATGTTTGATTTTGCATATGCGAAGTATTATTGTCGAAGAGAGCATTTTAATATGCTGGTAAAATTTGACCAAATCTATAATGTTGACATGTTTCTCCCGAATTAAGGTACTAGCGCTTTAAAAGGCATATAAAGGGTGATCCATCTAGAGGTATTTTTTCAGAACAAAAAAAAATTGATTTGAAAGGACATTTTATGGCATTTAGTTTTTAAAAATAATTTCCTTCAAATGTTGCCAACTGTATTATGGAAATGAGCGTTCGGTGAAAAACGGGAAGATCCGCTGTTCTGGCTCAACGGCAAAGTCAATAAACAAAATTGCCACATTTGAGCTGAAGAGCAACAAGAAGTGGTTCAAGAGGTGCCATTATACCCAGAAAAATTCACGGTTTGGTGCGGTTTATATGCTGGTGGAATCATCGGTGCATATTTTTTCAAAAATGATGATGGCCGGAACGTAACCGTGAATGGTGCTCGCTATCGCGCCATGAGGGGCCATTTCGAAAAGCAGCTAATTTCACGTTTCGGACAGTTGAGTTGGTCGCCTAAATCGAGTGATATCACACCTTTAGACATGAAGTGATATCACACCTTTAGACATTTTTCTTTGGGGTTGCGCAAACCAGCTACGATTCAGGTTTTGGAAGCCAATATTACGCGTGTCAATAAAGTCATACCGGTCATTTAAATTGGACTCTCAGAATGGAAACCCTGAGGCGTATGTTGGCCGCAACTACGCCTGAAGGAAATTATATTAAAAAAGTAAATGCCATAAAATGTCCGTTCAAATTACCAATAAAGATTCCACACTGATTTGAACTTTTTTTTGTTCTGAAAAAATACCTTTAGATGGATCACCCTATATATTTAATTCGTTCTTGCGTATTAGTTGAATGGTAGGTCACGATTTCATAATATATTTTAGAAGCAAAACAAATAATGGTATTACATAATTTTTTCACCGAAAGGTTTGATCAAATGCTATTTAAAATATTAAAAATAAAGAATAATCTTAAATATTAATGTTGAAACTATTTGTTTTAAAATAAAAAATATGTTTTTATACATTGAACAGGGATTAACCGGCTCGAGATCATTTGCATCTACCTTTTAATAGATGACAAGATTTTTATAAAATGGCAACGTAAAAAAAGTGTCATCTATTAAAATGTAGATGCAAATGGTCTCGAGCCGGTTAATCCCTGTTCAATGTGTAAAAGCAAAATACCGAAATAAAATCTAAACATAAGTTTTTTACATAAATTTTTATTGCAACAAAAAAACAAAAGAGGTTATTAAAAGTGACAAATAATGTTATATGTATAAGTATAACGCAACAAAATTTGATATAGCTAATTTAAGATCCAAAAAAGGTTACGCAAGCTTGCCCTATTATTATGGTGATTTTTTTGAAAATGTCAACATTTTTTATTTTTGCTTATAAGGCTGTATTTTTATACTCCCTCGCCATCATAAAAGTTAAACTTATTGCATGTGTAAGGCATAAATTATCTTTAATAATAAATATGTTAAAGTCTAGAAAAACAAGTGTACAAATCGAAAGTTCGACCGGCTGACACTTTTATACTTTCCACCATAGATTGGCACTTTAGTATGGTATTGACAGTATTTGAAGCCCTGTGAGCCGTTGTCCGTTCAGATTCTGATTCATGAATATAATTGAAAAAGCCTTAGTGCCCTAGGGACCTTATTCTAAGAGGCCAAGGTCTCAACTAACTTCAAATCGTGAAATTAATGTGATATTCTGATTCGTTCTATTTGTTTTTAATACTCATATGTCCATAGTTCAAGAAGGCCGATTTTTGGACACTAGAACCTATATGGCCCAAATACCAAAAAACATACAAATCCACCAAAAGTCTGCCGCCAGACTGAAACCGAAACTTTCAAAAAACCTTTAAATTCAAAAGATATATTTTGTAATATTCAGATACAACCTATATACCACCTGATCTGATCCAGTAAGGATATTATCGCTGTATGCGCTAAACTTCTTCCATATCAGAAAATAGCTTACTGTTTATTCTATGCCTATATTCTCCGTTTGTACAGCTGGGCTCAAATATTTTATAAAGAATCTTATTGTCGATCGTATGTTCTTTTGTTTTTGTTTCTTTTGTTTCGGGGACATACATGAAACAAAACCACAAAAAGTTAAAAAGTCTACAGGCCGACCATATGAAGCCGAACATCACCTCGTTATTTATAAAATGAAAAGATCGGATAATATGGAATAAATTGTTGTTAATAACTCACTCAAAACGCACTGTTCTTAATTGAAGCTTGGTAGAATATAAAATGAAGCTTGACGATTTGTAGAACCTCAAATGGAAACAATGGATTTTAAGTGTTCCTACTCAGCTTCGAATATGGATTACTTATGTGTTTGTCGTTCTCACTGACCATTACACCATTAAGACCAATCAAACGCACGATGCCTGACAGTTGATATTCTTGATAATAATTTAATTTTTTCCACAAAAGTGACATTTTTCAATTAAAGTGTATTTTACGTAGGCAACTTTTAGTTAAACACCGCAAGAAAACCTTCTATCGAATCGAAAATAGAATTCACCACATTATTGGATTTCAATCAAGAACATTGTTAAAGTGACTGTTAGGGATTTTTTTATACATTTAACACCTTTTCTTATGGATTGTTCAAAAGCAGACAATTTCCATCGTTGTCACTATTGGATTTCAGTTAGTTTCGTTTTAAGGTTCTTTTGGCCCGGAAGTCAGGAAACATCAAAATTGAAACTGGAGTTCAAATGACATCGTTCTGCTGGATTGAGGGTATTTATGTACTTATATAAGTTTAATCGATTTTGTCCAAACTTGGAAGCGAAGCACAGTCATTTCAATTTATAAGTGCGTCCGAATGTACTCGTCAATAAGTGGTCGCAAACAATTGCAGCTAAAACAAAATCAATTAAAATCGTCTACGAAAATAAAAACATACTTGCCGTTAACAGAATCTTCTTCCGGCTATAAGTGTGTCTCTGTAATCAACAAATAGAATATCGTCGATATCGTGTACATTTAGCGCTTCCCACACTGTCAAAGTTATCCCTCTCGCTTCCATTTCCATTGTACTTAAGTTTATTGCTTTCCTTATGCATTGTTCGTAATGATGTCCATCTTAAGAAATCCTCTTAACATGACAAGTGGTCATTACCGGGTTAAGGACAAAAGCAGTGCAAAAAGCCTCGAGCAAACTTGTTTTTACGCTCATCATCACGGATGGACGGACGCACGGCTATGGCCAGACACACGCTTGCCGACTAATGGCTGGATAATAACCAGTGGGAGTGGACAACAATATCATTTAAATGTAGTTTTTGTTATTGCCGTTCCACAACAACTACAATAATAATAACTATCAAGACAGCCGAAAGGACAAACAACAAACGGACGCACGGACGACCAGTGAACGAGAGGGTCGAACAGAAGCTAACAACAAGTAGGCGACAATGACCACTGCTGTAATAAATAATAATAAATATGTTTTCTATGCGAACTCGGCCAGGGGCGAGTGGAGCTGAAAAGTGCTGCCCTAACGACACTAAGTATCGTACGTAACTAATTAGTTACAGTAATGCATAATTAAGATATGCCTCGCATATAGACCTCCACATATGAGTAAGTAAGTAATGGAAAGGGAGATGGGGATGCCGGGGTGTTTTTCATTTGCCAATAAAGTTGAAAGAAAACACTTCATAAGTTGGCATAATTATTTATGGCCCAGACGGTTAATTAAATAGATCGGCTGAGGGGGAAGAGCCTTTCAACGAGTATACGATAGTAATAACAAGGCAGTTGTTGAATGTTTTTGTAGACCGCATTCGTACTTTGTAATAGTGTCTATCGTATTAGTTGCCGGCAGATGTAAACACACAATTGAGGTACATATGTCAAACCATATTTTTAGCCTCACCCTACTAGGAGAGAGGTATTAAATCAATTGGTACGGACATAAAGTGTTACACATCAAAAACAAACTTTTAGACCCTACATATCGCACTTTTTTACCAAAAGGCAATTGCAAAATATTTTCCAAATTTCTCCTTAAGCAAGAAAAACATTCAAAAAGCTGCAAAAATCGTACATTGATATCTCCTCTCTTTAATCCAGGTTTGATTTGACTCGCAAAAAATACTCAAATCACAAAACACTTTACTCTTTCCATGTTTAGGAGTCGCAGATTTCGAAACCCTTGATCTGTCGGTGCTCAATCACAAAAATTGTGTTTACCTGTTTGAAAGAAAAATGTGTTTTTACTGCCTTTGCTACCGTAAAAAAAGAACGGCTCCCGTAAAAAAAGAACGGGTTTGACTTTGCACATAAATTTTGTTTTAAGTACTCTTTTTCTGAGCTGTTGTATGACAATCAAAAACTCCCCAGCAGAAAAATTAAGAACGTATTGCATTGGGAATAAATTATATAATTCATTGTTAATATTACATATTAAAAAGAATCGACGGGATAATATCACTTGGCAATAATTGCACGTGGATTACCTACGTAGTATACTCCCTCATCTGCAGAACGTGGAATACATTGTTTCTGATGATTGTTTTTGTTTCAAATTCCCGGTATCTGTCGTCGCCTTCTTGTCGTGTACAAATTTTGGGTTTCATATTTGGAAACTACATATAAGTACATAAATAGCTCAGTTTTTGTTGCTACGTATTTTAGAATAATAATTAGAAAAAAATGTGAAAGTGAAACAAGCAAATTTAAATAATTTAATTGAAATACTTAGTTTTTATACCAACTTTTGTTTACTTACTAACTCCAAATGTATTTTCTAATTTTAAATTTAAAATAAAAAAAGTATTCAACGGAAACTGATTATTTTGAATTAAACAGAATATATTCTTTAATATACGAGGCGAACGCAAAAGTAACTGACCTAACATAAAAAGAACCGTTTTTTGGAATTATTATTATTTATTTTTCAACATAATCTCCGTCCAACTCAATACACTTCATCAAACGTTTTTCAAGTTTTTTAATTCCATCCGAAAAATAAGATTTTTCAAGACCTTCAAAATATGCCTCAGTTTCAGCAATAACCTCGCTATTGGACGAACATTTTTTGCCACCGAGCTTTTTTTTAATTTGGAAACAAGAAATAATCAGAAGGGGCTAAATCTGGACTATATGGTGGATGCGGAGCAATTTCACATCGTAATTCGGCCAGTTTTTGTTGAGTTAAAAATGCAGTGTGTGAAGGAGCATTATCTTGATGAAAAAGAACTTTTTTTTCTAAATGCGGTCGTTTTATCTTGATTTCTTCACTCAACCGATCCAATAATGCACAATAATATTCACTTTTATAGTTTTTCCTTTCTCAAGATAATCAATAAATATTATACCCCTTGCATCCCAAAATACTGTGGTCATTACTTTTCCTGCTGGCTTAACAGTTTTCGCCTTCTTGCGACCACTTTTACCAGCTTCTATCCATTGTTTTGACTGTTCTTTGCATTCTGGGATGTAGTGATGGATCCATGTTTCATCAACAGTTATGAATCGGCGCAAGAACTCTATTGGACTACGCTGATAAATCGCTAAAAGCTCCTCGGAATTGGTCGAACGGAACAAACGCGGCACATATCTTGCGGGTAGCTTTTTCATGTGTAGTTCATTTTAACAATATCAGCAAGTTCTCTGAGCTTTATTCGTCTATCTTTAGTAACTTCATAAAATATTTTTTTAATGTTTTTAATAGTAGTAGCAGTTTTCGGTCTTCCAGAGCGTTGTTCATCTTCCGTACTTGAACGACCCATTTTAAATTGTTGAACCCAGGATTTCGCGGTGGAGTCTGATGGTGCATTATCACCATGAACAGAATCCAATTCATCTTTGATTAATTGTGGCGTATAACCTTTCATATAAAAGTGTTTAATTACCGCACGAAACTCTTTATTTTCCATTTTTCAAAAATTATAAAACTTGTTTACTTCAATCACCTGTAACAAAGAAAATAATCATTAAATATTTCGGAAATTTTGACAGATGGCTTATAAAAGATTGCTTTTAAAAAAACAAAAAAAAGTTGCTTGTAAAACAGAAAATGTGCCAGGCCAGTTAGTTTTGCGGTCGCCCTCGTATATCGGTATAATGCACTATAAGCCCAATCATAAATAGATAAATAATATAATTCATTAAGAAGAATAAGTTATAGAAAAAGACGACTGTATATAAAAATAAGGTTTAAGTTTTACTATAACAGATGATCGCTACGTCTTCGGTGGCATACGTCTATCCGATGGTCCATATTTCCAATGACTCTGAGACACAAGGAAGATTCAATGTCGTTAATTTGCTGAATTATCTTATCTTTTAGCTCTTGAATTGTTCTTGGCTTATTGTCGTACACTATTTCACAAATATCCCCACAGAAAGAAGAGAGCCATTGTTTCAGTGGCTGCGTAGAAAGTGGCACCAGCCTATTTAAAGAACATACGAGTAATCCAGGTCCATTTCACATACGAGTATCCCATGTCCATTTCATCAATTTCTGGCCAGAAGAAGTTCGTTATCATCTCGCGATGCGAACACCATTCACGAGTCGAGGTTACCGGCTCTTCTGCCACACTATTTTTAAGAACACCAATGTTTTCCGAGTTTTCACATTTTCTACAGACCCGGTTTGCCGAAGTTTGCGCATATTCCTACCGGCTGTGGACACATTTGATCGATTATGCTAACCAAAAAAAATCACGAAATGCATTTTGATTTAAACGTCCATTTTTGTAAAAGGCTTCAACAATCATAACGCTCTGTTCAATTGTGTACGTCTCCATGGGTGAATTTGTCAAACACTGAAACAAAGAAATGTCAAATTAACTTGGGGAAAAAACTTGACGGTAAAGCATGACTCACAATTAACATCGTGCATTATGGTTGTACCATCCTTTATTTAAATATTAAAAATGGACTCGTATGTTGCAAAATATGTTAACGAAATTTTAAAAAAACTTTCGGTACATTGATTTGTGGGCACTGATAATTTTTTTTTTTAATTTAGTGAGGTTTTTGTTAGATTGAAATATTTTTCTAACATTGGTTTGATTAACGGCAAAAACTCAATTGCTGCTTAGTTCCCCTTAAACGCCCTCTTGTCCAAACTTGGCACATTTTATATTTACAAAAATGCGCTTGAATACTTCTATTGCGACAGGAGATTTGATTATACTAAATACTGAATTGTGTAGGTGGAGCTACGTGGTTTTGGTAGATCATGACCTAATATAGCCTTTAAACATTTTCTTGTACAACAAAACATACGAGTAGTGTGAAAATTCCATGGCAATCGGCGTTGATAGTTATGACAGAGAAGGAGAAAACCAAAAAACAAAAACCTTAATGCTGATTCAACCCTCGTGAGGGTATACTACCTAGCTTGAAAATGGTGTGGTTTTGGTTAAGCCTCGCAAAAGACTGGATATTAAAACAGCAATAGTTTAGTCCTTTGCTAAAAAAAAATTTGTCATCTTGTAAATTAAATCTTTAAACATTGTTTTACTATGTATCTGCAATATTTATATGTAATTTTGAAAATACCCAAATTTCTTTCAGAACAAAACTCTTGACTATTCGTACTCATGAGTTGCACACTTGTTTGGTGGCATGTAAAAAAATAATCAAAACACACACGGACAACACAAAGTTTTTTTTTTGGTAAAGTGAGTATTTTTTTATTTATAAGACTCACGTCCGAACGTAGGCGCGATTTTTTCTTTTTTCTACAGAGCAAAAACAAAACAAAAAACGAATTGAATTGTTCATTTAAAGAGTAACACAACTTTTTTGGTGAGCTGGTCATCGCCAGAGCAAGAGTTTCAAAAATGTGTAACTACTGCTCACGAGTTAAACACACAAAACAACATTTATTGATGGTTTGGCCCAGAGCAAGAATGAATAAAGTGAAATTTTGTTTAGCAAATTCAGTGTGTGCTTTATGCAATAAAACGACATGACACTCTCAATGTTTAAGAGTTATTTTAAGGATCAAGAAAACAGTTTTTTATCTCTTCTGAAAATTAAATTTATTGAGTTAATATCGCTTTTGTTGAACATTAGCGATATGTTTTGACCAAAAAATGTTCATAAAAGTGTCCGTCTGCGCGGCCGGTTCGCAAGACAACTTTCAAAAGGAGTTACTAAACTTGTTTTACTTATTTTATATCGTAGAATTTTTCAAAACTGCCTATGTCATATTGTAACATCTATTCTAGTGCCTGTCACACAATTGTACCATTTCTCCCACTTTTGCTATTCTTGTAATATATTTAATACTGTTAACACTATTTGCCCAAAAAGTAATGCTTAAGAATTCAGATATAGGTATATAAAGTACGTAATTATAAAGTGTAAACACCATTGCATTGACAAACCGGTCTTTAAAGCACGTATGAAAAAAGTACTTGACACGCCCCATTCTGGTACCTTCCGCAAAAACAAGTCACTGCGCCCACTTTTGTTATTCGCATAATAGTTTTAATAATATTCAAGCAATTCATCTAAAACTACGAGTAGTAATAGATTATGGTAAGATCATAAATTACGTTAGCAGACGAAAAATTAGAGCACTATCCACGGCCCTGCTTGAACTTGCCCCCCAAATGACACTATCCGAGCCTAGATTTAAACACACATTACTATTTGTTGACTTGCTTAAAGTTTGTATTCTGCAATAACTTAATATCATCTTTGAATGCGCATAAAAAACCTATTCCGGTGACTCCCCCACAAACGACCCTTTAATAAACATTATGCTTGAGGCAAGGGAGGTGAAAGTGAGTGGATATGAAAATGTAACACTTCGTAAAGTGGTGTGATGGTTAGTGGTCACGACCATCGTGTAGGGGTTGCACTCAGAACATCTTACAAATTTTTATCGGCGGGCATCTATTTTGTTAATGCCGGAACTTTACGAGTTAGAGTTTCATCTCTAAGCCATGAAAACACTTCTCTATTAAATGCATTGGACGTTCGGAGCCGTCATTCAAAGGTGGGTCCAAGTCTATGATTACACTGTGCAACAAAATTCTGAGGCAGAAGTTTTGGTAGTTGTTCTCATTTCTGACTTAATCTTGTTTATTAGCTTGTTGGACGCGGATAATAGAGTTATTATGAAAACACAACACTGGTAAAGAATCTAAAAAATTTAGGGAGCTCTAAGTATTTTTTTGTATTGAAACTTCAGTAGAATTTTGCGGCTCTATGAAATAAAGCCCCAAACTGAAAATGAAATAAAGCCCCATTTTTTTTACAGAAAGCAACAACAACGATATTTGGGGTGTTGTTTCATCTTATTTAGGGATTTGCTTAGTGTTCGTAATTAGGGCATTATTTCATAATAAAATAAAGGCCTAAATTCTAAACTAAAATAAAGCCAAAAATATTATTTGTGGGGTGTTTTTTCGTTTTCTTAAAAAGCGATTCTGCAATACAAGCTAAATAACAGTTATGCATCGCTAACTCTACAAAATTCGAGCGAGTTTTGAATCTCTCGCCCTCTTACACACTGACATATTTAAGTGCAATTTTTTTTTTCACACCATCAATTTACGTTTACCTAAAACTGAAATTCGAATACGTCTTTCTGTAAGAGTAAATTGGTGGTGTTGGAAAAAAAAGCTTGAATTTTGTCGATTTCTAACCTTTTACAGTTCGATAAAATTAAAGCTTTTTTTCCAACACCACCAATTTACACTTTCTTAAAATTGAAATTCCAATTATATTAAGTTTAATGAAAGTGTAAATTAGTTGTTAAAACAAATTATTTTTGTAGGTTTCATTATTGCCAAGCTAAAAGGCGAAACATGTGTAGCTAAAAATTATTGCTTGACTACGAGTAAATCAAAGCTTCGAAGGCAGCATCTGTGGTTTATTATAAAATAATGGCACTTCCGTTGTTGCCGTCATTTTCAATTAGGTTTGCTTATGCTGGAGTCAAATCAAAAATGCAATTTAAAATTGCAAGCAGATGCGAATTCTAAGGGATTAGAGCACTTTAAATGTCCATATTGCCGAAAAAAAATTGTTGAAGATACAATGCAGGTGTTTGTTTAATATTTGCTTAATTTCTTAAATAAGAAACTTTATTTCATTTTCAGTTTGGGGCCTTATCTCTGTGGCTTTATTTCATAGAGCCGAATTTTGCCTATATCTTCAACAACTCTTACCCGAAATAAAGCGCTGCATATCTTTAAAAAGGTCAATACCGAAAATAACGGTTTATGTGAATATCTCCCAAACTAAAGCGAATTTGAAAAATCGGTGGTCAGATTCGTTCTTTAAAACAACTTTTGGTCCCTAATTAGAACTCTTTCTATCTTTTTGGTCGATTTAGTTACGCTTTTTTAGTTATGAATAGCGCTAAACTGAGGGCTAGTGTGCCCGACTATCACACATGTAACCTGGGCTAAATGTCGGAAATTCACACCAGACATTTATCGGTGCCGATTTTCCTACTTCCAAAATACATTCGATTTTGTTAAACCACACTCCCTCTAAAAGTCACATATCTTGTTGCTGACCAAAATATTTACAGAACGATACGAGCGACAAACTCTGGCGAAATCGGACCTTACCGAATGTTTTCAAATAGCCCCACATAAAAGTAAGTACTGATTTAAGTATCTGGTCGAATTTCACATGGTATATTACCGCTGGTCAATAAATAATATTAGTAAAATGGAAACTTATCGTCCTATTTTACAAATAGCCCCCATACAAAGTCAGTAAATCTCCTTTTTTAAATCAACTCGGCACCACGAGAATGATTTTTATGATATGTCGTAGTGGAACTTTTTTTTCCTCAAGTTAAAACTAACGAAAAATCGATGGCACAAGCTCGATTGCCATCTTAGTATGTATGTCTAGCGCACCCAAACAACTAAAGAGCCAGAACTCAAAATGTAGAGTTTATTTCCGTAATAGAAATTGCCGACTAGTTTCGATTATGTTGTTTAAGTGTGTCAAGCTTTCACACATTCTGTCTATAAAACCCATAAAATTTTATTGCAAAATTGATGCAGGTGCTAACACTAAAAATCATTACAAATAGAATTGAAAATTAAAAATTTTGTCGTGGACATTCATTCGCATGCATGTCGTGTAGTTCATGTTGTCCATACAACAGGAGTTCACATTGTGGTCAACATAAGTGAAGGAAGACGTTCATGAATTTGTTAAATATTTATAAAACCATATGCCCTTCTTATGCTTTTACAGATTCGCGGAAATGAAAGTATTTGCAGGGAGGACGTGGGCCATTGAGAACTTTCCCATGTAAGCAAAAGTTAAAATGCTTTTTCGCAATATTCAATACAAGCTCTTATACTTATACATATTCGCATAACACATGCGAGGGTTGTTCCATGAATACTACATGAAACACAATGTTATTCGTTAGTCTGACTTGGCTGGTTTTGCAGTAGGACATCCGGTCAACCCAATTTTCTAAGACCTTGGGCGCGGCATCTACATCTATCTCACGAATGGCTTGCACAAAACTCGCTATGGGGATAAATACTTAGTATGACCATAAATACTGTTACAACATTGAACACACCCATTTCAATAGTAGAACTGAACATACCCCGTTAATGTCATATGGGTTTTGAAAGCTAACCTCAATAGCGTTAGTCTGTAACGGGATTTTAAAATTGTTTTAACTTTCATCCCGGAGTGGTCAGATAATGAGAACCGTATCGCTGTAATAGCGCTTTTCAAGTGTGAAATGAAAAAAAACGATATTTTCAAAACGCTCCGGCCACTAGGGATTAGCCGCATGTTCGTCTACCGATGCATAAAACTGTTTGAGGAGACTGAAGATGTAAAAGACCGCCACCGGTCGGGCCGCCCACGCTCTGTTCGAACAGCGCATGACATCAAAGCCGTTAACTTAAGAATTCACAGAAATCCGCTCTGAAAACAGAAAATCGTGGCCAGTAGGATGAATATCATGCAAATGTCCATGAGTCGAATCATTAAAAAAGGACATGGGGCTTGGGGCTTTCAAACGACGTACCGGTCATTTATTGACTGTAGCTTTAAAAAAATAGGATTGAAAAATGCAAACGTCTCTTGGTGAAGCACGCTGACAATTTGTACAGAAAAATTTTGTTCATCGATGAAAAATTTTTTACCGTTCATCTAAGGAAGCGTCTGAACTGATCCCAAGAGTGGAGAAGGGTCATCACCCAGCTTCAGTCATGGTTTGGTGGGGTGTCTCTTACGATGGGGTCAAAGACTTTCATTTCTGCGAACAAGGAGTCAAAACATCGGCCAAAGTTTACTAACAAACCGTTTTGGAAGCTGTTGTGAAGCCTCTTAACAATTCCCTGTTCCGAAACCAGCCATGGACTTTCCAGCAGGATTCTGCGAAAACGAAAAAACTATCAATAAATATATTTAAAAACATTTGGTCCAAAACATTCAGTACTTTTTATTTTACAGCATACAACGTGTGTAACAGTATTTATGTCCCTACTAAGTAGTTAATGGTTGTTCGCAAAATATCGGCTTTATTGTACTCCCAAGTAAAAGGCAAACTGCGTATAATTGCAGCTTCGCGATGGCCAATTGGCATTGCTAACGCTGCTGAGACAACACGATGACTTATCAAATGCAGAGTGGTCTGTTTTGCTCTGAGTTTGCAATCTCCGTTTTAAAATATATGGTTAAATATGCATCTGTAACGCCCAACATTAACCGAAATGGCATTTCCGGCAGCATTTTCATACAAAAATGTGCCAATAGTTATACCGCTCCAAAGTCCACACCAAACTGCCACTCTTTGAGGATGCATTGCTTTCGTGACGATAACGTGCGAGATTAACATTGACGCCATGTTTAAATTCAGCTTCGTCAGGAAAGATGATTTTTCGAGGAAAATTGTTGTCTAATTCGTGTTTCTCTAAGACCTAAACTTAGAAACGATAGTGAGCTGATGATCGAGTGCTTTTATAACTGTGTGAGTTAGACAATGTGAGCGAAAAATACCAGGGCTTTGTGCAAAATTCGCAGCAGGCTGTTGTATGAAATTTTATGTTGTTGAAATCGACGGCGAATCGATGTCTCAAGACTGAGCCGTACACTCTAGGCTAAGAAAAGACCTTTTTGTAAATGCGCACCTTACCAAAACAGGGATGATGAGTGATGTCCACTAGCATGCCAGTCTTAAGAACTTGTTGAAAATCTTGCGTACAGCAGGAGTGGTGGATTCCTCGTTCAAACGTTTAGGTACATATTTAGGGTACATATTAATCACCGGAAACGCAAAACGATTAATTTTGTTCCACTAAATTTCTGTCAGGATCTCGGACGAAAAGGAGCTATCGCTTTCTGAATTTCATGCGATTCAAAAAGCCATTCAGAAGTAATTATTATAAGAACGACCGCTTGCATTAATAAGAAGTTAGTTTAGGTCCGTTTTTCTTCGGATTGACCAAAGATTTTCATATTAACTGCCGATACATCTATAACTAACGGTAACTACTTAATATTATATGTACACTCGTCTGTACATACTTACTACATATGTATGCATGCACCAAGTTAAAGACTATTGATATGTTACCTTAGGGAACTATTTAATCTGTTTGTATAGAAATAGACACTTCCAACAATTTCCGATACATAAGCAAACGACCATGTACATTAGGGCTGTTCGAAAAAATTGTTTTTGAATTTGATTATGCATTATAATTTTGTTCCTTTTTCATTATAACTATTGCCTTGTGTACATGAATGTAATAGTCATCAGAACATTTAAACCACTAAAAGTATTCTAAAGGGTGTACTTTTAGACGTGTGGTTGTCAATAAGAAATAAAACGCTTTAAATTTAATGATATGGCCGAGAACTTAGATTAATTATAAAGAAGATTAATTTTAAAATGATAACAGGCAAGAGGCTGCCGCGGATTGCCCAAATAAATACCAGCCGAGAGGCCCAATTTCCGACGACTTTTTGCAGCACTTGGAGTCGTATGTCAGCAATAACGTTCCGAATATACTCTCCAAGGAGTCAATAGTGTCGGGACTATCACATAACCCCACAAAAAATAGTCCAGCGGTGTTAAACCAAAAATGTTGGAACCAAATGTTGTCAAGATTACTGTCTTCAATTTCAGGTAACATAAAGTCCGATATCATGACGGGGTTGCGAGCACCATTTACGGTACCGTTCCGGCCGGCTTCATTTTTGAAAAAATATGGAGCGATGATTCAACCAGTCCATAAACCACACCAAACCGCGGTTTTCTCTAGGTATAATGACACCTCTTGAACCTCTTCTGGTTGCTTTTTAGCCCAAATGCGGCAATTTTGTGTATTGACGTTGCCGTTGCGCCAGAAATGGGCTTCATCACTAAACAGAATTTTGGTCGAAAATAGCGGATGTTCCTGTTTCTTACCGAACGGTCATTTTCATAATACAGTTGCAAACATTTGAGGAATTCATATTCAAAAATTAAATGGCATAAAATGTCCTTTCGAATGAACAAAAAGATTCCTAACTAGATTTGAATTTACATTACGAACAACTTATTGCACAAAGACCTCAAAATGCCTTTTGTGAAATGTGAAATCAAAAAGTTTAGTTCAAATTATTTAGATAGACTAAGTAATCACACAAACATATTGGCAATCACACTATTAGATGAGACTGACGAAGTAAGAAGACTAAAAAGAAACCATGTTCTAGATCTTCCATTTTTATAATATTTCAATAATAATAATTATATGAATAAGAATAAGTAAATATTATGTAAATTAATATTTTCTTTTTAGTTTAGCACTATTTATGCGCACACATCTGTACATATATATAAATTATATTGTTGCTTCCGATGGGAATCAATAAGTCATGTTATGTTTTAAGTTTATCAAATTTGCTTATTATTGTAAAATAGATTGCAAATAAAATTGGAAAAAAAAAAAAAAAAGATTTGAATTTTTGTATTATTTTTGTTTTGGAAACAATACCTCTATATTTATTACCCGATTTAATGGATTACAGTTTTTTCGCGCCTGATACGCTTTTGAGCATCGGCTACTCGTTTTTACTGATCCTCTACTACCTGAATTAATTTCTGCTTCAAATGCTTAACTTACAAGGAACTGATTTAAACTCACAAAAGTGAAGTGAATATTTTGACACCTGGGAAATTCTAAGGAAATATACCCAGGATATTCTATAACAAATCTTTGGAAGCGTTGAGCAACCTCTAAATGTTGTTCGATTGAAAATCGAATTCTCGTAGTGGAACAAAATAAGCTGCTATGCGATAAGATCCGACAAAAAAATGTTTTTCCCATTAAGTCGTGAACAGCCCTAATGTACATACTCATTTATACGTATGTAGATATACGTACGAATGCTACACAAAATGGGTTAACATACGAGTACACCAACTTACTTATCTGTTAACATAATTATATTGTCATATGTATAAGTATATTAGGGAGGATTGTTGAAAATATTTGTTGTGGTCAACTAACTACGAAAATAATATTTGGATAGGTAGTAATTATTTGCCAACAATTTTGTAGGCTCAGCAACATTTTTAGGTGAACAACAAGGTATGTCGCTTTTATCAGCGTTCTCATTGAATCAATAGTTTACAGATTGCTGCCAATGCAATACATGGCAGAAATTGGAATTACCTATTAGCTCAAATGTTTGAAAGTATGCCTACTTGTTAAACCTGTAACCATCAAAGCGTACATACGATACATACATAATTCGCATGACATTCTAAAAACGGAAAATGTGAATATTGTCACTATTATGTATTGTTTTTTAAAAGTATTCTCCAGCATGATTTATACACTTTTGCATGCACTTTTCGAAGCACTTTTTCCACTCCGATTGAGACACCTCCACAACATGGTATTTGAACGCTTCAACAGCATCTTCTGACGACGAAAATCGTTGAACACGCACTTTTTTCTTGATGTGCGGGTATAAAAAAAGTCATTGGGAGCCAAGTCAGGGCAGTACGGCTGATGACCCATCAATTGGACGTTTTGGCCGGTCAAAAAGGCGCTGGTTTGAACCGATGTGTGAGAGCCCGCATTGTCATGGTGCACAATGATTCGTCTTCTCTTGTTCGTTTTTCGAATTTCTGCAAAGACTTCAGGCAAACAAATTGTGATGTGCCACTCAGAATTGCTCAAGCGGAACAATCACCACATGACCAGTTTTGCCGAAGAAACAGGCGACCATTTGCTTCGAAGTGCTTCTTCCACGAACAACTTTCGTTGGATTTGGCTCGTCTTCGAAGACCCACACGGTCGATTGCTGTTTTGTTTCGGGCTCATACGCATAGATCCATGATTCGTCACCTGTGACGATCATATAAAAGTCATTTGAAGCACCGCGATTGTATTTTTTCAAAATTTCTTTGCAACAATCGACACGAACATTTTTTTGAACGATTGTGAAATTTTGCGGGATCCTACGAGAACAAACCTTTTTTACGGCCAGGTGTTCATGCAATATCGAATGTATGCTGGTGGAAGAAATGCCCAAGGACGTCTCTATCTCACGGTATGTCACATGACGATCTTGCATTATCAGTTCACGCACAGCATCAATGTTCTTTGGCACAACGGCCGTTTTTGGACGACCTTCGTCTTTCAGCTGGCGTCGACCACGATTGAATTAATTAAACCAGTTTTTCACAGTGCTATATTAGAGGATGGTGCTTCATCGCCATACAAAGATTTAAGTTCATCGATGCAGTCTTGTCGTGATAATCCACGTCGAAATTTGTGAAAAATTATCGCACGAAAATGATCACGAGTTAATTGCATTTTTTTGCCAAATTGTTTTTTTCAAGTCACTGTAAACAACACAAATGATGGTCGTACATCAAAGCGTTCTGAGTACGTTTATGTTAAAAAATGTCAAACTTTCCAGTGGAAATGTTAGATGGCGCCAGATGTTGTTTTTTTTTCAAGTTACGGACCTCAAGTACCCTCTACTAGTACTTACCCATCATATCTCAGTTGCTACTACCCTAATGTACCACCCTAGTATCAGAAATTTTAAGCTCGCACAATTAGGGTGATATTAGGGTGGTACATTAGGGTAGTAGCAACTGAGATATAATGGGTAAGTACCAGTAGGGGGTACTTCAGGGCGGTGACTTCGAATACAGAAATTGGTCTCTTCGAGACAAAAACAGCGATGTCTCACACTTAAAGATCCGGCTGTCAATGTAGAAGATACTCGAATAAAGAAAAATGTAAAAGCGCGACCCCTACGTTTGGCAAATTAATAGTATTTTTTTTCGAAACTTCCTTGCAATAATACTTTATATTTAATAGTGTACTGTGACGATTTTTTGAGGTACGGCCTAGAGTCCATATTGACCGTTAAACGCCCGTTTTGATCATGCGTTACGTTTTCTGGGCCACATGAGCCAAAAAGTCCAGCATTCCCTTTTGACGTATTTAGTGCTACCCAAGTAACAGTATCCATTTTAACCATTTGTTTACAAAAAATTACTATTTGCTCAGCAAATACTCAAAAAAGAAAATACTTTTTAGCAATGTACCTTTAAGGGAAACTTTTTCCCCCTGAAACGATTTCGTCCACTATGTCCATAAGCCTTCATCTTGCAACATTTCAGGGTCCTAGGTAGATTCGTTTGACCGCTACCGTGAGCTCAACATACACACGGATGGACACAGGGACGGACGGAAAGAAGGACATGGCAATATCGCTTTAGAATTGTACAACAATCAGTAATATATATTCTTTATAGGGTCTCCGAACAATGTTTCGTGGTATGACAAACGATATGACAAATTTTATAAACCATGCACGATTTTTTGAAGGTTATAAATAAACAAATTTAGATTCATATTCGGACCCAAATCATATTTTGAACAACTGTGGAAAATCGAACTGATTATGCCAAACAAGCATAATTTTTAAGTCGCAAAAATCTTAGCCCAAGAACGAAATAATTTGAACTGTTCACAATTAAACTGCCATTTCAGGCGGTGACCCGGTTTAATGTACGATATATGTACCAATAATTATGCACGAAATATTTTGGTACGACAAGCAAAGAAACGAAGTGTTTGAATATAAAAAATTTAATAATGCTCAGGAGTATATGAAACTGAGGATTATTTACTTTTCGCAATTAAACCGAAAGTGTTTATGAATATTAAATGTTCTCACTATCCATTTAATCACAAGGACATGCACACGTGTAGCCCAGGACGTAGGCGGCGAAAGGAAGTCTTTAATATTGATACCGTTGAATAATTCTACAAAAGGGAAATCAATCAAGTACAGATTTACAAAAGCCGTCCAACTTGTCTATATTTATGGGATGAGGGGGTGGGATAGTAAGTATTAAGGTTTCATAGTCGAAGCAAAAAGTATGCTTTTAACTTTCTTTCTTTTAAAAAGACGACTCTCGATCCAATCGACTCATTGCCTCTTTGACTTTCCGAAATAATACTAAAATCGAAAAGATTTCAAAACAAAATATTATATTTAATATATGTGACAATGTAGGGAATAAACGCAAAATCCTAGATAATTTGAGATCAATTTATCGGAACTTTGAACAGAAGAGGTAAATTTAAAGGTTTTTTTCCAAAATAAAAAAAAAATACAAAAATTCAAATCAAGTGTGGAATCTTTATTGTTAATTCGAAAGGAAATTGTATTCCACTAATTTTTTGAATATAATTTCCTTCAAATGTTAACTATCAATGAAGGGTGTCCATTCTAAGGGACCAATTTTGGATGACCGTGGTTTTCGCAATGCAAGTCATTCTACGATGAAATGGCAAACAATTCTGAAAAGAAAAAAAAATAAAGTTTAACACATTCACACGTAATCCGTAAAAAATCCCTTGAAATGCCTCTAGATTGATCAACCTATTATAACAGTGGTGAAAAAAATTTGTGGAACTGCTGTAAGTTCTGAAATCTTTTGCGTTTTTTAACGATTTTGGTCCGATAAACAACAAATATCTTCAGTACAGGATTGCTGAGCGTATCAATAAATTCGACTTGCTCGCTTCTAATGGATTGATTTTCCAAGACAGGAGGTTATAGCAACATTATTTTGGAATTTATAAGTATGTATATATAGTTTAAGGGCTGATTGACTGAAATAAGAATAAATACTTTTTGCCCTGTTCTAAAATGTTTAAATTTACAGACCAATATGAACATTTTGTCAAGGGGCGTGGCACCCTCCTCCTTTCTATCGGGCGGTAATAATTTCCAATCCAAAATCATATACACCATCTTCTAACGTTATATCGGTATTAGTCATGTAGGCCAGGGCTACTCGCTCTTAGCTGAGAATATGTGACAGCGCATAGAGAAAGGGACCTAAGGTAAAAAAAAATCAATTTTCACTTTTTTTTTGAAGTGGACATCTGAGCTTCGAATGAGACCGATCCCATGCCCCAAAAGTGTTTCCTCCCAGAGGTATGCGCGTTTTATGAAAGTGATGGTACACCAAAGATACACGTATTTAAATCTTTAAAATGGCTCTCCTGGACAAAACTGGTTTTTACCCTTAGGTCACATATGGGCGAAGAGCGCCCTCACAACACAATGGAATAGTGAAGCCAACGAAAATACTGTGAGAAAATCCGGACTAGGACAGAACTAGAATATCGCTGAATATAGTCTTTTAAAGTTTTTGTCCAATTTAATCACAATAATGTCTACAATAATGTCTGTTAACATTTTTAAAAGTTGCGCCTTTAATGATATTTGTTTCTACCCATGTCAACATTAAACATTCCAAATATCGTCGTTGTTAATTTTTTCAGACGTCGACTAAGTCCTTTTGTGGGAAAAATTTTTACTCCTTGACCGACACCATTCGTTCCAGCCTATCAAAACATTTTTCTGCAAAATATGTAGTTTACTTTACCAAGACAGACGAACACGGTAAGATCATCTAAGAATCATCTCCGACCAATTTTCCGTTCAGCAAACGGATTGACAAAGTTAATATATCCTCTGTCCTTTGATGAAGTGTATTAAAAGACGAAATCAAAAGTCGACTATTCGATGAATTTATTACATGCCACCATCATTCACATGCAATAATTTTTTTTCGGAGATGTAGATTAATCTCTTAGTCGTGAATCGATTTGTGGAACCCTAGTTAGTCGTCCTCAATATAATGTCATAGCTTTTTGGACCGGGCATTAAACAAGAAGTCTCAATCAGTGACTATAAGTATTATATCAAGCAAGAGCTACTAACGCGGGGAAACTTTCCCGTTTGTGCCTCAAACAGCACAAAAGACCGTAACGAAGAAATTCGCGAGTGGTCTGTAATTTACTGTAATTCAGAACATCGTCACTTTACCGTAGTGCCCCCGTTTTAAATGCTTTTAACGGTTATTGCCCGTATATTGGATTATATCTCATATTTAACAATCGACTAATATCCGTACTTTTAAATGTTCAAAATGCTTTTCCAATATCACAGACCTACCCTCAGCTACGAAAAGTATGTCAAACAGTTGCAAATGCTTGTTCGTTCGCATATCAATAACTTTGTGCCAGACATGTTGCGGAATTAAAAAGGACCGTACAATTCCCATAACTGTAAATTTAATCATTCGCTGGGAAAAAAATCTCAGTTTGAATTTAATTTCAACGACGAGGCGGATGAAAAAGGCAGCTCTCTAAGAAGATTTAAAAATGATGCTTAATAAAATTGAGTCCGTTATGGAAAGAAAGAAAGTCAAGTCAATTCCCAACAGTCATAATATTTAATGGACTCTCTAGCAACAGCAACACTGATGTTGAAGTAGGCTGGTAAAGTATCCAAAAATGAAAGCAAATGTCCTAGCGTAGCGTTTGCTTTACTGACGGGTGTTGCTGCGGAATACAAATACACACAAGACATACACACACACACATACAATATGTGTCCCTTTACAACAAAATCAATGGGAAAAAGGAAAAGCGACGTATTCTAGAGCCATTTGGACACTTTAAGTCTATTATCGATGAAAGCTGACTCCCCCATTTTTGGGAAGCCATGGATATTAAAGAGAGCCGTACGCTTAATATGGAAATGAGAGTTAGACGTTTCAGCTCCTCTTTATGTGCTGTACATGTGTGTGTTTGGTTGTTAGAAAGCCACCATACGAGAAGGAAGTCTCTTTTGGATGGACTTTTGCTTTGTATTCTTCAAAGGGGAACTATCCTGGATTTTGGTTTGAATGTTAGACGAGTTTGCCGTACAGCCCGGCGTTTCTTTCAATATCTGCAGATTTGGTATGCAAAACAGATGCAGTTGCAAATACGCAGAGGTTATTGTGTTATAGCCTGTCACACAACAAAGGCTTTTTTAAAGCCAGGTAGCTTTTAAACGTGAACGTTATGAAGGCATTTCAGCTTCGATTTGAGCGTTAATTGTGGTGCCAGTGGTGAGAGCGCGACTATCGCACAAAGCCCCGGAGTAAGAAAAACGCAAGTTCTATGTAAAGCCTGTCATAAATTCTGTGTTAGACCTGCAAAATTGATGACATTTTAATACAAAATCCTTTAATTTTAGTTGAAATATTTCCTTGCAGATTTTAAAAATATTATGCCCTCATAAAACTGGGTGGATGGGTGTTCATCGTTTGGCATGACTGAAATGTGTAACGCATCCAAAATGCATTCTGACCAAACTCAATTTAAATTGGACTATTTGGTCCATGTCTTAAAAATAAAATTACACAAAGGTCCGTCCCGATATGAGGTCCTGCATCTTTAGAAGCCACAAAATTTTGTAGCTCTAGAACTTAGTGGAATTCGACCAAAGCCGCCTATGTTTTCACATTCCATCCATACAAAGGTCATTCCCAATTTAAAACCATGTCGCTTGGCATTTTGCATTTAAAATCCGATCCCATATCCAACCTGTTTTCATATAGCGCCTTTAAAAATTTCCCTGCCGATACGAGGAACCTCATTTTTTACAATGCCCTTCTAGATGTGAAAATCAACCTGTTCTATTCCTTGGTTAAGGACAAAATCATCTGTCACTGGCAGACGTTAGGCTGTGGACATGTCCTCAGGCGATAAGGCAAAGGCGAAAGAGGCGATAAGGCAAATATAAGAGACACACTTAACGAGGACTTCTTAAAGGGCATTGATGTGGGATTTTGCGAATGGGATCGTTTTTGTGTTGATTGTTAAGCCATAAACTACCCATTGGCACAGCATTCTCGGAGCTGTAGACTGCTCTTAATGTTCTCGTCATAAAACTCAGTATGATTTTCGCTGGAACCAGTACATGTCGAATGAAGCATTGAAGGCGTTGGTCTTTAAATTAAGAATATGAAAAAAACTGTTACTCTTTCCGACCATAACATTTACATAAGCTACATTTAGCCGAAAAATTGAGTACAATTCTTACAGCTGAACAGGTGCTTCAAGGCCTTTTTTGAGTTTTTCGATCGGCTCAAAGTGTTGGCTCTAAAGCTATTCGATGATAGCAGGGTAGCCAATTTTTCGACCAACTGCGACTCATTTCTTTAAAACCTGTCTTTCCGTAACCCACTCCATGTACTTTATATGTAAAGAGGACAAAAAAGTGTTGATCTAACAAAAAAACACGCAAAAGAGTCATTAAGTTCGGCCAGACCGAACCTTATGTACCCCCAACGCTACTAAAGCGCAAAGCCTCCTCGGCCCATTCTTCCGTCCCTAATCTGAGCCAAAACTTAAAAATTACTTTATATTTGCAAAATTTGTTTTAACTTGAGTACGTTTTCTGTGCCACATGACATGGCCTTTCCACCGAATTACTGCTATTCGTTCTTGTCGCTTGCTACGAGCTCCTTTTGTGTCGTACCTTCTAATGGGAAGATGCTCATGCCATTATATGTTACGCTCGCTTAAATTAAAATTGATATTCAATGCCATCGGTAAGGAGAGCGTATGAAATTTGCTGGCTAATTGTGAGTTTACATTGTATGTAAGTACCAATTGCTAATTATCCATTGGTAGCTATTAAACGCAAAACACCCCAGCTCACGACTTCAGAAATTTCGATGTCTTTCCTTGTCGTTTCTCCATTTACTTTTCCTCCGTCAACACTCACGCTTGCATTGTGTTGGCACGAATGAAATTTCCATTTTGGCCGCAAATTGGTTGACAGCAACACATCGTCTGCAGCGCCGCCCATTGCCACAATCGAGTAGTATTGGGATTTTCGGTTCAGCCAATGCATTGTAATGGCTGGTATTAATGTTTAAAATTCTAATTTTCGAAAACACATATTTGAAATTCTTTGTTAATACATTAGTGGGTGAAATGCGTTCGCGCATTCCATTTAAACCACTCTTAATGCTGGCACAGTATTCGGGGCCTACAGTTTGGTTGAAGACAATCGGTTGAAATGTCCCTCTGTATAAACTTAAGTCACAATACTTGTTATTCTGATGTAAATCAGCCACCACTTAGATCGATTTGTAATGTGACTTCTCGTGGAAGCTGTGCAACACTTGCATGGAACAACGCCTGGTTTGCATCTAAAGTTGTGGTTTCAAATATCTGCTCAAAGACCAATTCATTCTATGAACAATTTGAAACAACAGCCAATATAAATATGTTGATTTGATGTGACGTTTGGTTATTGTTACTCCTATTTCCTGATGATGCTATCCGAAGGATAGCGAAATACAGAAACAAATAAAAAAAAAAAAACTGACCTTAAGCTTGAATAAAAATAAAAAATAAAAATAGTTTGTTAATAATCGTTAAAAGATAAACTAACAGGAAACTACAGCCAATTTTCTATGTAAGTACATGCGTATGTTCGGTTTCGCAACACTGTATGACTGCGTTCAGTCACAGTTAACCGTACATTTTAATTAGTTCAAGTCTCACGAATAGCTAAAACACACAGCACAATTGTTGTTTTTTCTATTTCGCATTTCCCGCTGCAATAAAAATCGATGACCCAAATCGTTTAGAGCAGTACAATACGTTGGTATCTACTTTATCTGCGAATACATGACTACCACAAGGGGGTGTAAGGCCTCTTGTCGAAGGCCTTACTTTTGACCTTTGTTCGGCCTTGTGTTCAGGCGTGGAGTTTTATTGGACATATCTGCTATTGCCTATTTTAGAAATTTTCTAGAGGGATTTCATGATTATATGTGACGCGCTAAATAG
Source organism: Hydrotaea diabolus (assembly GCA_963513945.1). NCBI lineage: Eukaryota > Metazoa > Arthropoda > Insecta > Diptera > Muscidae > Hydrotaea > Hydrotaea diabolus. The sequence goes on from OY740717.1 coordinate 111,861,237, forward strand.
AAAAGGATCTAAGGTTCAAAATCAGTTTTGTTCAGGAGAGCCATTTTAAAGATTAGGACCCTTCCTATTTGCGCTTTGAATCGCAGAGTTCACTTTCATAAAACGCGCATGTATCAGGGAGGGAACTCTTTTGGGGCATGAGACCGGTCTCATTCGATGCTCAGATGTTGTCCACATCAAAAAAAGAAAAAAATGATAATTGATTTTTTTTTACCCCTAGGCCCCTTTCTCTGTGCGCTGTCACATATGCTTTTACACTGGACAACAAATCAGAAATTTTACACTTTATGGTGTTAATCCACAATAATAACTTTTTGAATTAATTTTTTTTCGAGGCTCTTAATACTTTTGATCTGCACATTACAGGGTTAATTTTACCTTAACGATTGAGTATTTAGCATCCGCTTTTAAATTAATGGCAAACATATCCTATAGTCAAAAAGATATGAGAAAAAGCTTTGCACGAAGCTTTTATGGTTTTCGTACCTAAGCTTATAAACCATATATCATTGATTACGGTCCAATTTGGGCGTAAAAAGGGTTGGTTTTCGTTGGATCCCGCATAATTTGACAATCGCTCAAAAAGGCTCGTGTCGATTGGTGCAAAGAAATTTTGAAAAAACACGATCGCGAAATAACGAAAAGTGAGAAAAACATTTTAAATCAACAGGATGTCATGGAAAAGAACAATCGAATATTCACAAAGTGATAAAAGCTATATAAAATCAACAGAATTGCATAGAAAATAGAAATCGGGGGATAAAAAGAGCCAAAAGGAAGAATCAGTCAAAAGTTATTAAAACAATTTTAAATCGACAGGATGATATAAATATAGAAAAGGAGACAAAACGGGATAAAAGTTGCCAAAACTCTCAAAAAGTAACAAAAACCATATAAAATGCTTCAAAAGACGTTTATTAGATCTTCACAGGCGATGAACCATGGATCTATGCGTACGAGCCCGAAACGAAACAATCGACCGTATGGGTGTGTCTTCGAAGACGAGCCAAATCCAACGAAAGTTGTTCGTGGAAGAAGCTCTTCGAAGCAAATGGTCGCCTGTTTCTTCGGCAAAACTGGTCATGTAGCGACAGTTCCGCTTGAGCAACGTAGATCAATTCTGAGTGGAACACCACAATTTGTTTGCCTGAAGTCTTTGGAGAAATTTCAAAACCGAACAGGAGAAGACGAATCATTGTGCACCATGACAATGTGAGCTCTCACACATCGGCTCAAACCAGCGCCTTTTTGACCAGCCAAAACGTCGAATTAAAATGGGCCATCCGCCGTACAGTCCTGACTTGACACCCAATGACTTCTTTGTATTCCCGCTGTTGAAGCGTTCAAAAACCATGTTTTGGAGGTGTCTCAATCGGAGTGGAAAAAAGTGTTTCGACAATTGGTTGGAGCCGATGCAAGTGTGTATAAATCATGCTGGAGAATAATTTGAAAAACAATAAAACCATTTTTGATGATATATATTCGCATTTTCATTATTAGGCCAAAAATATATATAGCACCTCTCCTATTGATGGTTGTTGTTACATATTGCTGGTTAGAAGTATTCGGTGAATTCGGTTGTCATAATCACGAACGTTTGTTAGCTGGACCAACTGATGGTCAGCAAGCAGCAATCTATGAACATGTATAAAATTGTTGGCTAACAGACTGACGGATAGACTGATCACTGCCCTGGATAAATGGGTGAGGCTAGAATTATGAAACTTGGTAGGTAGAAGTGGACCCTTAATAAGAAAGGGATTTTTCAAAATTCATATTTTAAGGATGGTAATACGAAAAACCTTATCCTCCATAAATAAGTGATTAATCCATGTCAGGCAAAACGGTCGGAGCTACAAGTAGAATCAATAAATACGGAGAAAAGGCGTACCTTACAATTTGGATTCGAAGTAAAAGGGGACTTAATACCAATAGGGATAAAAAAAAGAGTTTCGTACTAGCTTCCAGTGTACGTACGCAGAGAACGTACGTGATAATCGACGAATATTTTCATTTTGACAAATGAAAAGTTCTCTCGAATAGGTTTTGACAAATTCATATGATAAGGGACAAGTTTAGAGCTTAAAATACTGCAAAATAGGGGTTATTTGTACTTTTTTAAATCCTTGAGGTAAAAATTTGAAATGTGATTGGTATGAATATGGATAACGCTACAAACGAAAAGCAGTTCAATTTGTGGAGTAACATTTATCCCCTTTAGGTAATCTTAAAAGTCTAACATTTCAAAAACATTTGTCAATTTCGAAAGGTTTAGAACCAATGGGTATTTTGGTATTACAAATTGCAAAGAGTAAGAAAAAGGTTTACAAAAAGGGGCAAAACGTTAAAAAGTACAGAAAAGCGAGAAAATATCAAATCATATAAAACAGAAATGGGGATAAAAGGGTTTAAATAAGGGCCAAAACGGGCGTAACGACAGAAAGTGGGATATACAATATTGAATCAACAGGTTTGTGCAAAAAATTTAAAAGATGGTAAAGAGGAATAAAAATAGGTCAAAAAGGGATAAAAATAGGTCAAATCGTTAGCATGAAATAGAAATGGGGACAAAAAGGAGTCAAAACGAGAGATATATCTGAAAGTGAGAAAACAATATTTAATCTGCAGAATACATAGAAAATAGAAATAGTGGTAAAAATGGATAAAGCGACGAAAAAGAAAAATGTGCTAAAAACAATATTAAGATAGGATGGCATAGAAAATAAAATCAGAGGGGAAAAAGGGCAAAAACTATGCTACCTTAAGATACCAAAAATGAAATATCAAATTGAATGACAACCCATATTTAATCAACAGGACATAGAAAATGTAAATGGGTATAAAACGGGGGAAAAGGGACCAAAACTAGCGAAATAACGAAAAGTGAGAAAAACATTTTAAATCAACAGGATGTCATGGAAAAGAACAAGCGAATATTCACAAAGTGATAAAAGCTATATAAAATCAACAGAATTGCATAGAAAATAGAAATCGGGGGATAAAAAGGGCCAAAAGGAAGAATCAGTCAAAAGTTATTAAAACAATTTTAAATCGACAGGATGATATAAATATAGAAAAGGAGACAAAACGGGATAAAAGATGCCAAAACTCTCAAAAAGTAACAAAAACCATATAAAATTATCGGGATGACATGGAAAATGGAAATAAACAAGGACCAAAACGAGAGGTATATGTAAATGTTAGTAAAGAAAAATTAAAAAACAGAATTGAATGGAAATTGGAAATGAAAATAAAAAAATAACCAAAGGGGTCAAAATATTGAGAGGTGCTAGAAACAATACTTAATCAACAGCATAACACAGAAAATATAAATGGGAATAAAAAAGGCCAAAATAATTGAGTAACACAAAGATCGGCAGGATGATTTAGAAAATGGAAATGAGGATAAGATGGGCCTTAAATGGGGTAGATTAAGCAAATTATTAAAAAGGGGAGAAATACAATATAAAATCAACAGGTTAACATATAAAATAGGAAAGGCGAAAACATGGGCCAAGAGGGCGAAATAAGAATAAGTATGAAAAATCGGACTCAATTTAAAAATCGGACTCAAAAGTTGTCGAATATCAAGAAAGTGGCGAACACAATAGAAAATTAACAGGATGGTGTAGAAAACAGGAATAGAGGGTGGCGAAATATAAAAATGCGTAAAAGTATAAAATAAGGGACATAAGGAAATGGGTGAAACAACGTAAGAAAACAGTGAAAAAAATCAACAGAATGGTAGAGAAAATAGAAATAGGGATAAAAGGGGCCAAAATGGAAGAACAATAGGGATAAACGATGTAAAAACAACAGGTAAAGAAGGTTAAAATGTAACAGTTAGTAGGAAAATGGTTCAAAACCGGCAATATATATAAATTCGAGAAACCCAATATGAAATCATGTTAGAAAACATTAATAATAGAAAATATCGGCTTAACGGAGTATAAATAAGTGACAAAAAGAAGTTGAAACAAAGTTGCAAAAGGTGCGGATCACAATATAGAATCAACAGGATGGCATACAAGATTATGATGAGTACAAAAATGTGTCACAAAAAGAACACAAATCAAATTATCAGGCATACCAAGAATTTAAAAGAAAAACAATATTCAATAAAAACGATGGATCAGGGCCAAAACTGGCAAAAGAACTAAAATTAAGGAACAAACAGGAAATGTACAGAATGGCATACAGATAGGGATCAGAAGGACCAACTTAGATGGATCATTGGAAAAGATCATTGAAAATTTGATAAAATACCCGTAATGCTTATTTATTTGTATTATCGTGGAAAGTTGAGGAATCTTACTTGGGGTCGAGGAATTCATTTTTAATATTTAGTTTTACCCAAAACTCACGCTAGATGGCGCTGTCATGCAAACGGTGCTATTTCTTGTAGATTTTCAAAAAAGCGGTGTATTTACTTTTTTAGGATGAAAAATTAATTTTTGATGTTGGCTTCAGTAAGATACCACAACTTTCCAGGATAATAAAAATAATTAAGCATTATGTTTACCAAATTGTAAATGATCTTTTCTTGTTAGACAGCGTTCTAGAATCACCAACATCAAATGCGTGTAAAAAAAATCTTGCACTGCACTAAGAAAACCCTTAAAGGTTTTGTTATGGATAATGTCAACTTTCATTTGCAATTTTTTTCATCCCATTCGCATTTTGGATGTTGCACTGCGTTATTAACTGAGAAACGCAATGTAAAATGTAGCAGAAATGCAAAATGATGAAAATTTCATTTTAAAGAACGACAACCACTAAAATCAGAAACTTATTTTAGTGAAATGAAAAGGTCGCAATATACTTACGAGTATATATAAAGTAGAATAATGGCCAAAATTAACCAGAGAGGTTGGAAAATAATTTTAGTATTTTTCCGCTTAGTTGCTTGGATAGTTGCTAGTAAATTTATTAAATTTTCTGTTCTTTTCAAAAACTGTGGACTTCTCAATATCAAAGTCAGTGATAACAAGTAAACACACCGTTAAGTTCGGCCAGCCCAAACCTTATGTAGCCTCCAACGTCCCTTTGCTACTCCTTCCGTGCCATATCTCACGCCAGGCCTCGTACGTTCTCTAGATTTGGATTAGTATAAGAGAATCCAAAAACTGTTTCTTTATAAAAACCGATTTTTCGGACGAGACATGTATTTGAAGTGACATGTGAAAGAACCATTCAAGTGCATAGACTTTTTAAAGCGGTGCAATACATATTTCACTTCTTTTGATCTTTTTAATATCTATACAACTTACGAGTACATCAGGCCGAAGATGGTATACTTATACAACTTCCATATATGGGCAGGTGCTTTAAAATCGTCCTTGGGTCTACTTGACCGTGTTCAAAGGAGAGCGATGGTGCTGATGGGTGACAGAAGGGTATATACCTCTATTGTATCTCTTGAGCATTGTCGGAATGTGGGTTTCGTGACGCTGTTCTTTCATAGTGTGTGTTCATCAGACATCCGTCGCCTTAATCCTGACGGGAGCATGTTCGACATGTTCGTTTGTTATCGATTGACCAGTTGACCGCACTATACACTACAGATCAAATTCGTTTTTCGCGCTTACTGTCCGTATGTGGAATCGACTTCCGGCAAACGTATTTCCCACTAATTGCGACACCCAGAAGTGCAAGGCAAGTGCCAATAAACATTACTCCCTCTTTCCCCCCTCCGATGTTTTACTTTCCACTCGCCAATGCAATGTACCGCATGTATAGGGGGCATCCCCTGAGTGCTGGTTATTTAAAAAAAATTACTTTATAATTGGTTGGTTGCCATAAAACCGATTTTAGGATGCACGAAGCGTGATATTATCGGACCTACCATCGTATGTTTTGTCGAACCATGTTACTATCAATACCATTGAATGGTGGTGATTCGTTTATCCAAACGAATTTTTGTAGCTCGGACCGATTAGCATCTTTTTTTTTCTCTGTGTGTATCCATTCTCCAACCTGAGATAGATTATGTAAGCGTGCCGTAAAGCGGTGTTTTTGTTTGTGAGCCTTTAAAGTGTTATGGTGAGTGTGCGCGACAATGGCCCGGAAAACTTCCCTTAGTTTAGAAAGCTCTACTCGACATTTTTCTTCTACGTAGCGACCAGGACCTACTATTGATATAATCACATATATATTAATATTTTTTTCGTAAAGTCGCTAAACCTAAAAGGAGAAAAACTCGACACCTTAAATGTTAACTATTCTTAAACGGCGACAAATATGGGTTGTTTTCTCTTATAAATCTGACGGCAAAATTTAGCGTGTTTAATATTAGGTTTGGGTCATACTGCTGTGTTTACACGTAAATTTTGACTAAGCGGTTAAAATTTCTTTATATTAAATTGTTTATCGTACATTAGACATATAATTCTGTTTATGACTGCATACAGAAATAGTTAAATTGATGTCGGTTCGAACTATAAAATTTCCTTTACAAAATCAATATCGGTTATATTCACCAAATGTTTATAATCGTAATAGTTATTAGGCTTGACACACATATCAAATGAAAGTCATTGTATTGTAGTCACATCTTATTGATTAATTATACTAATGAAACGTGGGTTAAGTATTTAGTAGCCTCAACTAGTGGTTGTTGCAACCGATAGTTTTTCAAGCAATTTGTTGCAGCAAAAAATTATAAGTGATTTTAACTAAAATTTTAACATAACCACCAACAGTTTATTTAATGGTTTTATTTATTTTGGTTTAAAAAAATAATTCAGTAAAGAAATAATTCGATTATTACTGACTTAAATTATCTTTTTTTATTTTTTCTCGACATGTTTCTCCCTTTAGTACTTGAAGTGCGTTAAGATTTTTTTTGTCTTTTCGTATGCTCCACCGATACTTTAGTTTACCTTACTGAAAATTACAAAGCACGAACTAAGGAACACTCGAGGTGCATGCAATCTCAATCATTCGGTTGGATACAATTTCGGTTGTTACAAAGAATCTGTTCTGATTATCCAGATTAACTAAAAACAGGGTGGGCCAACATTTTTCGTTTATTATTTTTTTATTATATTTTTTCTCAGATTATATTGTATTCAAACAAAATGGAAATTGTTTTACACTAAATATGAAAAATAATGTCACTTAAATTACCCCCGTTTTCAGCTTTGCAATGATGGTCTCGTTTTAGAGCATTTTCCATAACATCATTAAAAAAATTGTGGCTGTAGCGTTCGAATTTCTGCAACAATGTTGGCCTTGAGTTGAAGGATTGACTCGGGCTTGTTCACATATACTCACTTCATAAATAACCCTAAAGAAAATAGTCGGGTGCTGACAAATCTGGCGATCGCGCTGGCCAAATAATTATCGAATTTCTGGAAATTATTCGCTCTCATAAAATTTGACTTAAAAGTGCCATTGTGTCTCGGGCAGTGGCTCCGTTCTGCTGAAACCCCATACCAGGTCTGTTTTCAAGAGCAGGACGTAAAACATGTTCTATCATAAACCGATACCGCTCTCCATTCACGGTTACAGCACTTTCATCTCCATTCTCGAAGAAGGAAGGCCCAATGATATTTGCAGATGTGATTCCACACCATACTGTGCACCTAATGGCGAGCAATTAGCCTTGATAAATGGTTCTTGTATATTTGGAACCCAAGTTCTGCTTATTAACAAAGCCATTCAAATGAAAATGAGCTTTATTACTCTTTGCTTTGCGTTAAAATAATTGTTCGCTGATTTAAATAATAAAATTCTATTATTCTGGCTTTTTGTTCAGTTGTGAATCTCTCCATTATTTATTCTCAGAGTGTGATTTATATAATCTGAAATAACATAAATAAAAAAAATATATTAACGAAAAAGTTATTAAATTTTTAAACCCAATGGTAACTTTTGGCCCACCCTGTGCAAACAAGTTTACCATCAGTTGTTCCAGATAACCAATGTTCGTAATAATGACAACCGAACCAATTTATGTACAAATTCTGCTCAAATAATCATCTTAATTAGTAAGGGTTACCAATACTTTGAACCTTCAACCGAAAGTGTCAGTTCCTCCTACTGAGAATTGTCGTGCACCCAATCAACATTTGGTTGTAGCGACAGAATACGTCACATTGCCTGCGGTTATATAAGTAGTTTCTGATGTTAACATAGACTGAGTGGCTTGGAAATCAGTTTTATGCTTTAAAGCTCTGTCTGCAAGAAATGCAAAGGCCTTGTCAATACCGCCTCTGGGGCGTGTAGAATATTGTCAAAAAGTGAAAGTAAGTGTGCTGGCAGAACATACAAACTACGTAAGTGTGTGTGTCAAAATCACAAAATCAATTGAACATTTTGCTGGAATACAATTAAAATTCAGTGTTAAAAGAACGCATTAGCGAGTGTCCTCTACCACGAAATACACACATCCGTATCCGTAATGAGCATACATTGCATATAAATGTGTCGGAGTGGTTTGTTGGTGAAGGTAAGAAGGTTAAAGGATGATTTGGAACGCAATATTCATGAAAACGTTTAAGCATTTTTGTAACGAAAATTTAAGATTGAAACCTTTTTAATAATCTACAACTCACTGTGGTTTAGAGTATTATGACTTAGTGCAGCTATTTTTACCTTCTGTGTACGAGTACTGCGATATATTCTACAACTGTCAGTGGGTGGGGTTGGTTTCATCATTACTATATTCTTCCTTAATGCTATACAGTAGAAACGCGTCTGTGACACTGTAATTCTGCCGACATTTAAATTGTCCTCTACGAATGAATTGCATAAACTTTAGTTTTAGCTAACACTAAATGTGCTCGTCCTATGCCATCGTGTTTGTACAATAGTAACTTTCACTAGCACACTTTAATTCTATTTACCACGAACAGATTTATTGAATTTTCACATTTAGTCACACTAGATCACAGTCATCGCGTGAAAATACGAATTCAAAATATTTGATTTTTTTCAATTTTATTTCAAATAAAATCCCTAGTCATGAATAAAAAACCAAACATTAAATGTCATCTGTTCACATCTGTGCCATGTATCCACGTACAGTTCAGGTCGGCGATGGAGATAATTGCGGATATTCTGTCGCGGATGATACCCGCATGTGTGCATTTGTGATGTGCTGTAACATTTAACCACTTAATTAAATTGATTCATTTTATTTGGGGATTAGGAATGCAGTACGAAATTAAGTAATTTCAATTGGAAAATCCCCGAGGTTTTCATACGGACTACACTCTAATACTCATAGTGGCATGGCGTTTCCATGTATCGTTGGCTGAAACACAAAGTGATATAAAAACGATTTTGATGATCGGCTTAAAATTTGTTAGAGCAGTGGAAACTGATATTGATATGATACTTTTAATACTCTACACTATCGGATGAAGTGTAAATGTAAGTTTAGTATATACTTATATATTATTGAGTGTCCTTAAAATTTTAAGATGACATATTTGTATCCGTCCGGATTGACCTGAAACAAACACTCTTCGGCCAGGGGCAGTCAATTCTACAACATGTGATCTTGTTCTTCCCTTTGGGCATCGTGGCAGCTCCTCCAGGCATGCCTGCTCTCAATATTACTGGTCCGAACCGAGATCGAACAAAACCCTAGGCCTTGGATCTGTTCGGTTTGTCAGAACCGTATACAACATCGTTCTGCGTCTGTAAGGTGCAATCGTTGCATGGAGTGGGTGCACTTCAGGAGCTGTAAATGTCTGAACCACATCAGTGAGTATAGCGCAGCGGACTTTGTTGTCTCGAGCTGTATCAACGAAGTTAGCATTGTCTCTGGATTTGGTGTCATCATCGCCGTCTACATTTTCGTCGTCGTCGTCATAATTATCCAACTATGAGACTCGCCCGCAGTCTCCCTCGGAATAGCAACAGCATATACAGCATCTTACACCACAGGTTGCTCTTGCCACCTCTAACAGTGCATCCGTTTTACAATTTAATTGCAATGGAGTTCGCAACAAAATCATTGAGGATATATAATGTATGAGTCGGAGAAACATTATTATGGTTGCTGCGATCCAGCAAACTAAGCTGAATGCCACCTGCAGCCTGCACAGTCGTGACGGATACAACTAGCTACGTATTGATTGCACGAGAAGTGGAGTTGGGAGACTAGCTTTCCTATTACACCATTCTGTGCAGTACAGACCTATTAAGGCTGAGCTTGACTCTAGAGACCCGTACATCGAATGAATGGGGGTACCAGTCAAGTCTGGAACTGCCGAGATAGAGCTGTACAACGTATGCATCCCGCGGTTAGTAGCTGTTTCCCAGACATTAGCAATCTGCTACAAGGCATTAAACGCTTAGTCCAAGAAGACTTCAATGCCCACCACGATGATCAGCATTCTCTCCTAGACAACGGCCAGAGGGGCATAGCTTTAGCAAAGAATATTGATAGAACTACATACTGTACAGTGAATGAGGACGCCCCCGCGGTTTATGGAGGATTGCCATAGCTCGCCAGATGTTACTAACACCGAGTGGCTTGATCAACGAGGCCACCTGGCCACCCGCCATCTTATTAGGATCAGACCATCCGACTTTATACTCTTTGAACGCCGTATGAGTCTTAATTAAAATAGAATGATTTGGATGCAATTAGAGAAGCCACCAACTGTAGTGGACCATTTTTCCAATTTTTTTTATTTTTATTTGGACTGGATTTCCTTCAAATAATTATTTCATTTTTTCAACTTAGACAAACTCAATTTCAACAGGCAATCTTTATTCTTTAAAGGCAAAACATTGCTTAGGATCCAAAACCTTTCATTTATTATTTTTATAATAGCAATTGTGATTTGCATTCTTGACCGGGACATGTTTGATAGGCAGAACATTTATATATTGCATTATAATTGGCACAATCACTTTTACGAGCTCTCCTCTTTTCGCACTTGTCCAACATTCATCTAAAAGAAGGCACAGTTAAATAAATCTTCTATAAGTTTTTTTTTTCAAATACCAACCAAAACCTTTTAATCTCTGACCAAATTTTGCACCAACTCTTCAATTTCTTCCACTTTGATATGATGATCGAACAGGTTTCTTCTGATTGCTGTTTTTATCTTTTCTGCACATGATATTCTATTTCTATGAGTTGTCAGCTGACCACTCAATGTTTTATGTACTTTGTTTTGATTACGAGCGGATAAATCAACCACCGTATCGAAAGAAGTGTAAATGTCATAGCTAACGTCAATATGTACTGTCTAGTATATGTTCATATTCACCATAATTGTTAAGATTTGTCAACGATTATTGTATCAAATTAACAAGAGATTCAGACAAAAAAAAGGATTGAAAAGTGAAAAATAATCCTTACATTTTAAAACTTACATTTATAACATGGATGTATAAAAAATGGTTTTTATGTAATATCGCCTATTCCTCAAATGTTGGCAACGTAGTTGGTATTGCAGATTTGACATTTCTTTTTCACCGGTATACAGACTTACTGAATCAGATACCCAGAACAATTGCAGCCAAATTCAGATCTTCCCTTTTGCTTTACAACCTTTGGAGTGAAAAGATCAAATTCAAATTAATTGAAGATCGGGGAAAAATCGTAATAATTCGTGCACATAGTTACAACGAGCCTGTTATTTTTAAATTGAAATTGATTTTACAATCAACCCCAATAAATCACACATTAACCCATTTCCATCAGTGAAAGCTTTTCGTATATTTTAACCTTTCCCATCGGTTTTTAATTTCGCAAAACTCACCGAGGAAGGATTCTATCAGATAACATGGAAAAAATATCAACAGGCGCGTGTTTGGAGTTGGATTATTTTTTTATTAATCTGGTTGAGTACTAGAATCACCAAGCGATTATAACCCCAACAACATACAACCCAACTTGCATACGAATTTAAAGCAATAAAAAAAAGAACTACACTTGATAGATTCCCCCAACTACCCTGCGCTGTCAGCATCACCGGAGTACGCTCCCAAGCAGTGTTTCTTTTTATCACCAAAAACATCAATCTCACAAGAAACCACAAAAACCGTATTTGAGAGCGAGAATAACGATCCAGCTAGTCATCGTACAGAGTACATGAAGTGATGTAAACTTACATCTTATCCACACAACACAAGGCGTATCCCAGCAAAACCAAATAGAAGTGACATGTTCCTGAGTGCCCTGTAAACCATCATCAAGATGTATTTTACCTAATAAAAAAACTCGACCACCTAAAAGTATCACACTTAAGTACAAATACTATTAAAAAGGTTGCATTTATATGTTATACCATTAATTACATCTAGCCAATATTTCAACATCCAAGCCCAAGTATATTCACTTCGGTCTGTTCTAGAAAATTCAAATAATGAGAATCTTACGCTAACAAAAGTTATATGGTAAAACACAAATTTGATTAAGTCCATGTAAAAATAAGATGGTATAACATGTTAAAGCACATTTAAAATTAAATCAGAGAACTCATACATTTTATCGCATGCTAGGAAATCATCTTTGCAAGAAATTCTTCTCTCTCTTAACCTACAGCAACATCAAGATCGTGTGGGAGGCCTTCAGCATGACCGGAGTATGTTGGTAAGTGTGTAGCCCAAAGTAATAAAAAAAAAACCAAACAAATTTCTTGCAATGATAAATATTAAGAGAATTAATTATGCAAAACATATGTAAGAGCTATTTACAGTGTTTTTTTTTTGTTGTTGTTGCCTTTCTTTTGCTATCTTGAATACATTTCTCTCTTACATACGTTCTCTTATTATTGTGTATCCACATTTGTTTACAACTTATTCTGGTAGTTATCTCTGTTTTACTTTTTCCGTCTCTTTGAATATAACTATAAATTAACCCCTTAAGGGATACCTTATGATTAATAAGATTTTTATAAAAAAAGGAATACAATTTATAAAGATAAAAAATGCAAATAGATTGAAGTAACATATATATAATTTATCACTTTAAAGTTAACTTTTAATGAATTATGTCCTGAATAAACCTATTTATGATTCACGATGAATCTTTAAGTTACTTTTAGACGTTTTCTTACGAAAGGGATGAGTTCATAGATATGGAGTGATAGAACATTAGGGGTCCTTTTTTTATATAGCTTTTCAGTGCCATAAGGACACAGGTAGGCGAGGGTTTTGAGGCATATTCTCTCAATGACATCTGAGAGTAATCATATATTTATTCGACAAATGCCCGTAAAGTTTAACCATATATCCAGTCTCGTTCCTTTTTTTTAATCTTAATTTTGGATTTTATCCACATTTAACTTATTTTCTTAGTAAATAAAAAGGGAGTCTACAATAATTCTTGTAATGGGAACATGGCTTGGCTGGAGAAGGACACGAACCCCCCACCCGACTGTTGCTAGCGATACAAAGGCTCCCGCAGTCCTACCTCTGCCCAAGTTCCAGGATGCCTAAGGATATTTATTAACATTGCATCACAAAACAGTTTTGTTCTTGAACATTACAGAATTTGGCGCCCAACGTGGGGCCAGAAAGATGACGACCTTGTCTTTTCGGCTCTTTTTCCGTTTGTTTTTTTTTTCAGAGTTCCTTTTTTTAGATTATAATTTTTTTCTTATGGTAGAATACCAAGCAAGTGAATCTTTGTCAAAGCCTTCATGGACATTCAGTAATCTGAGGTTAACCTCGAATTAGCTGACCGCTGGAATTTTGATAAACTTTTCATTGTTTGATAGTATATTATAAGTTAAAATTCTAGATCTTGTTTGGTTTCGTGTAACTTTTGTTATTCCAATTACATTTTGGACTGAGGTATCAGCACCTGTTGGACGTATCGGACTTCATTATCTTAGCGAAAGCATTTTAGTGACCATCGATCAACAGATGAGGACAAAAAAATATGGGTTCTCTATGCTGGTTTGTCCAGTGTAAATGGATTTCTTCAGATACGCATAACTCCATAAACCAGTTTTGTAAATTAGCATTAGTCGACGAACGTCTTTCACTCCATTTATGTTATCCTCATCACCTGGTAAGAAACGTCAATTAAATGAATAAAACTATTTCCCAATACAAATCTCGTTAGCTACAAAATACTTAGAAAGTCAACGATTTCATATTATTAAGATATATTTTCCACATACTCAAGTTATTTTCCCAGTTTTTTTAGTTCATAGTTAAAAATTCTGATTGAGCGTTTTTCAAAATGTCATCCGAATCACCTCCAGAATCTACCTTGCCCCAAGCGCCTCCATTGGCCCCTATAAGCATACAGCCTACGCTTTGTAATGTTTGCAATGAAACGATGAACGAAGGCCAAGATTGTTTGATAATTAGAGAGTGTTCACATCCTTTTCATAGGCAATGTATTGAGACTCATTTATCTTCATCTGCCGAATGTCCGCTCTGCAAGCGCGCTTGTGAGCTCAGTGAGTTACGAGCTTTGATAATTGCACCGAAAGCACTTCCACTGAATAAAAATACTCAAAATAGGTCCAAAGGTAGAGGAGCAATGGCTAGACAATACAATACGCGGAGCACAAGTCGAAACTTGTTCCAGGTACCTCAGAATCCTTTACTTAACGCTAGCTCTAGTTCTGCAGGAGATCAGTTGCACACTCCTAATCGCAGCGTAAGCGCTTTAAATCAAGGTAACATTGGTTTATCACCCTTTCAAAACCCTGCAAACCAAATTGCCGGTACCTCGAACATTATAGATTATAATCAAATTAATTCAATGATTGAATCGAGTTTAGCCCGTCTTCTTCAGAATTGCAATATATTACAACCTTCTCCAAACAACATCAACAACGGTTTTCAGAATAGATTCCCCAATCCTTCTAGCAATAACTGCCCTCTTCCAAATAATACAAACACTATTCCCAACAACAATATTAATTCAAATCCTAATAACCCACTGAACAACAATATGCATAGTCTTCACAACAACCCTTCTAACATTAATGCAAATATTCTGCAAGGAAATCAAGTACACTCAAATTCTCAAGCTTCAAATTTGTCACCGAATACATTTTTTACCTTCAATGCTAACAACATGCATGCAGAGAAAATAACATCTATTATAAACAATTGGAACCTCAAGTTTGATGGTTCACCAAACGGTTTGAATATAGATGAATTTTTATATCGTGTCAAAACTCTTACGAGAGAGACTTTTAACGATGACTTTTCGGTCATTTGTAGGAATCTAAATACCATACTAATAGGAAAAGCCCGTGAATGGTACTGGCGGTACCATAAACAGGTTTCGTCTGTTAATTGGGACTCGTTTTGCGAGGCTATTCGTAGCCAATTTAAGGAACTAAAATCTACTTTTGATCTAAGGGAAGAAATCCGAAACCGAAAACAAAAGCCCGGTGAATCTTACGACGTATTCTTTGATGCACTTTCCATGATTGCCGACAAATTACCTAGACCAATGTCTGAAGAGGAATTAATCGAAATTATAGCTCGGAATTTACGTCCAGAGATACGTCAGGACTTATTGTATGTACCTATTCGCTCTTTATCGCATCTTCGGAAGCTAGTGCAAATGCGTGAGAATTTCTTAAGTGATGAGTACGTACGTAAGAACCTCGCTTTTCGTAATTCGAATACAAACTTTGCTCCACGTAGACACGTAGCTCAGATTGAAAATGATGACCAAGAGATGAGTGACTTTGACACACACCATTTAGTAGACGCATTCCACAAACCCGATTCCAACTTTAAATGCTGGAATTGCGATAAATCCGGTCACCACTGGCATGATTGTCTTGAGGAGAGAACAATCTTCTGCTACGGCTGTGGTACCAAAAAAGTTTATAAGCCGCAATGTGGCAATTGTATTTCTCGAAATCAAACTTTGCCAAAAAACGTGAAACAATTGGGCCATCCCAAGGACCAAGTCTAAATGTTGGCCCTCAACAAGAACCTAACCTTGACTACAAAGATTCAAACACTCAACCCGAAAGTAAAAATTTACCCGGCATAGACTTAAAACTTAACGCTTCAAATATACATTCAAAACCAATTTCAATACTTAAAAGGCCAGATACATCTGAAAACATTTCTACTACGAACGTTTCACGAATAATTTTTCCAAAATTACCTTTTCACAAGCGTTGGCAATTGTACGTCCAAAAACGAAACGAAATTTTTAATGTCTCTTCAATTTCTGCTTTAAATAAACCAAAACGGTCTACTGTCCGACTTCGAAACTTTTTCAGGAATCGAAAATTGTGTCGAAATATTAGAATTTCCACCATAATTTCTAATCCCCATGACATGCGATACTATGCAAAAGTGTCTTTTTTAAACTTACAAGAATACGGCTTATTAGATACAGGTGCTAATGTAAGCTGTATCGGAGGAGATTTGGCCCGACAGGACTTTTCTAAATATCCTAATTTTTCAAATTGCAAATCCGTAGTAAAAACAGCTGATGGAAAGTCTCAAAAAGTCGTAGGATGGATCGATACTAACATGACCTTTAAAGATAAAACAAAGAATATAAAATTATTTATAATTCCTACCATTTCTCAAAAATTAATTCTGGGAATTGATTTTTGGAAATCGTTTAATCTTTTACAAAATGTTCTAGCACCAGTCGATGTTTTAGCCTGCAATAGCAGTGGGATAAACACGTCAGATATAGCTGCAGTTGAGTTGCAGAGTAGCCAACTAATACAGGACGAGTTAGATGATAAATTTTGTAAACTATCCTGTCAGGAACGAAAGCAATTAGATGCTGTCGTGGAACTTTTCCCAAATTTTGAAACACAGGGCTTAGGCAGGACTGACCTTATAAAACATTCTATTGATGTGGGAGATGCCACGCCCATAAAGCAGAGGTTTTACCCTGTATCGCCAGCAGTAGAGAAACTTATGTTTTTGGAAATCGACAGGATGTTGAAATTGGGAGTCATCGAGCCTTCTACCTCATCATGGAGCTCACCTATGAGGCTAGTGGTGAAGCCAAATAAAGTCAGACTTTGTTTGGACGCTCGAAAGTTAAATTCGGTAACGAAAAAGGATGCATATCCGCTTCCGAACATAGAAGGGATATTTGCCAGACTTCCAAGAGCAAACATTATTTCAAAACTAGACCTAAAGGATGCCTTTTGGCAGATTGGCCTTGATGAAAAGTCTAAATCACTATCGGCATTCACAGTCCCAGGCAGACCACTGTACCAATTCAAGGTCATGCCATTTGGGCTGTGCAATGCCCCACAAACTATGTGCCGCCTAATGGACGAGTTAATTCCAGCAGATCTACGTCATTCAGTTTTCGGATACTTGGATGACCTAATAATTGTATCGGAAGATTTTCCTACTCATCTTGAGATACTCATTCGTATTTCAGCTCAGTTTCGTAAAGCTAACCTTACACTTAATGTATCAAAAAGTCAATTTTGCGTCACCAGCGTAAATTACTTAGGTTACGTTATTGGTAAGGGTGGTATTACAACTGACCCTGAAAAGATAACTGCTATTACCAACTGGCCTGTGCCCAGGAACTTGAAACAAGTCCGTGGATTTCTCGGTCTAGCTGGTTGGTACAGGAGATTTATTCAAAACTTTTCTACAGAAACTTCTTCCATAACTGATGTTGTTTCCACCAAAAAAAAGTTTAATTGGACGGACGAGGCTCAAAGTGCTTTTGAAAAAGTCAAAATATTGCTTACCTCAGCGCCAGTGTTGACGAATCCTGACTTTTCCAAAAAGTTCTATCTTCACTGTGATGCTAGTGACTTTGGCATTGGTGCAGTCCTGGTACAACTTGACGAAGATGGCAATGAAAAACCAATTGCATTTATGAGCAAAAAACTTAACACTGCCCAACGTAACTATAGTGTTACAGAGCGTGAATGTTTGGCAGCTATTGAAGCAATCAAGAAATTCCGATGCTATTTAGAGCTTCAGGAATTTGAAGTAGTCACTGATCATTCTAGTTTGTTATGGCTCATGCGACAGCCAGATTTAAGTGGTAGGCTAGCTAGATGGGTATTCAAACTTCAACCTTACAGATTCTCAATTAGCCATAGAAAGGGCAAGGATCACGTAGTTCCGGATGCTCTTTCCAGGATACCTGATTTTGAAATCGGAGAACTGGATATAAGTGAGCCAGGCATTAATCTGAACTCTCCTTGTTTTGATGATAAAGACTACATTGAACTAAAAGACAGAATTCTGGATAGTCAAAGTAAATATCCCGATATAAAGGTGGTAGACAAATTTGTTTACTATCGAACGGAACACTACTCGGGAGACGAAACTCAGGAAGAGCTATGTTGGAAGCTATGGATACCTCAAAAACTCCGAAATGAAACTATCTTAAAAGCTCATGATACTCCTGTCACTGCTCATGGAGGCATGGCTAAGACCCTCGAACTACTAAGACGAACCTTTTACTGGCCTGGTATGGTTAGTGACGTTCGTGAGTACGTTCGCAATTGTGAGGTTTGTAAGACCACAAAAGCCCCAAACATGGTGCTTAAACCTCCAATGCGTAACATGACCGAAACCGTCCGCCCATTTCAACGCCTTTATATTGACTTACTTGGCCCATACCCAAGGAGCAAATCTGGACATATTGGTCTATTAATTGTCCTTGATCATATGTCTAAATTTCATTGGCTTTGTTTATTACGGAAATTCACGGCCACTGCAATTCAAGATTTTCTTCAAAAGCATATTTTTCATGTTTACGGTGTCCCAGAGACAATTGTTAGCGACAACGGCAGTCAATTTCGTTCCAACGAACTAAACGCTTTTCTAACAGGTCTCGGAATCCATCATATGTATACCGCCCTGTACTCGCCACAATCGAATGCCTCTGAGCGAGTGAATCGTTCCCTGATAGCTGGAATAAGAGCTTACCTCAAAAATGACCATAAGCAATGGGATCAGAACTTGACTTCAATCAGTTGTGCACTTCGTAACTCCTTTCATCAATCTATAAATTGTTCACCATATCATGCCCTTTTTGGTTTTGATATGATCACTCATGCATCCTCATATGAATTACTAAAAAAACTGCATCTTTTAAATGAACCGACAACAAAATTGTCGAAGGATGATCACCTTCAATTAATTCGCCAGGATTTACGAAAGCACATTAAAGAAGCCTTTGAGAAAAATCAGCATAAATACAGCCTTCGAACTAGACCACAAGTTTTCAATATTGGTCAAACGGTTTACCGCAGAAACTTTTCTCAGAGTAATTTCGAGAAAGCATTTAATGCAAAACTGGCACCAGTTTTCGTTAAAGCGAGGGTAAAAGAAAAGTTGGGCAATCATTATTATGTGTTAGAAGACATGGATGGTAAACTAATGGGAACATATCATTGCAAAGACATTAGACCGTAATAAAACGTCCTTTCCATCTAATTCAGTTTCCAAAGTGTCGCTGAATTATCCGGTTTGTAGTGGACCATTTTTCCAATTTTTTTTATTTTTATTTGGACTGGATTTCCTTCAAATAATTATTTCATTTTTTCAACTTAGACAAACTCAATTTCAACAGGCAATCTTTATTCTTTAAAGGCAAAACATTGCTTAGGATCCAAAACCTTTCATTTATTATTTTTATAATAGCAATTGTGATTTGCATTCTTGACCGGGACATGTTTGATAGGCAGAACATTTATATATTGCATTATAATTGGCACAATCACTTTTACGAGCTCTCCTCTTTTCGCACTTGTCCAACATTCATCTAAAAGAAGGCACAGTTAAATAAATCTTCTATAAGTTTTTTTTTTCAAATACCAACCAAAACCTTTTAATCTCTGACCAAATTTTGCACCAACTCTTCAATTTCTTCCACTTTGATATGATGATCGAACAGGTTTCTTCTGATTGCTGTTTTTATCTTTTCTGCACATGATATTCTATTTCTATGAGTTGTCAGCTGACCACTCAATGTTTTATGTACTTTGTTTTGATTACGAGCGGATAAATCAACCACCGTATCGAAAGAAGTGTAAATGTCATAGCTAACGTCAATATGTACTGTCTAGTATATGTTCATATTCACCATAATTGTTAAGATTTGTCAACGATTATTGTATCAAATTAACAAGAGATTCAGACAAAAAAAAGGATTGAAAAGTGAAAAATAATCCTTACATTTTAAAACTTACATTTATAACATGGATGTATAAAAAATGGTTTTTATGTAATATCGCCTATTCCTCAAATGTTGGCAACGTAGTTGGTATTGCAGATTTGACATTTCTTTTTCACCGGTATACAGACTTACTGAATCAGATACCCAGAACAATTGCAGCCAAATTCAGATCTTCCCTTTTGCTTTACAACCTTTGGAGTGAAAAGATCAAATTCAAATTAATTGAAGATCGGGGAAAAATCGTAATAATTCGTGCACATAGTTACAACGAGCCTGTTATTTTTAAATTGAAATTGATTTTACAATCAACCCCAATAAATCACACATTAACCCATTTCCATCAGTGAAAGCTTTTCGTATATTTTAACCTTTCCCATCGGTTTTTAATTTCGCAAAACTCACCGAGGAAGGATTCTATCAGATAACATGGAAAAAATATCAACAGGCGCGTGTTTGGAGTTGGATTATTTTTTTATTAATCTGGTTGAGTACTAGAATCACCAAGCGATTATAACCCCAACAACATACAACCCAACTTGCATACGAATTTAAAGCAATAAAAAAAAGAACTACACTTGATAGATTCCCCCAACTACCCTGCGCTGTCAGCATCACCGGAGTACGCTCCCAAGCAGTGTTTCTTTTTATCACCAAAAACATCAATCTCACAAGAAACCACAAAAACCGTATTTGAGAGCGAGAATAACGATCCAGCTAGTCATCGTACAGAGTACATGAAGTGATGTAAACTTACATCTTATCCACACAACACAAGGCGTATCCCAGCAAAACCAAATAGAAGTGACATGTTCCTGAGTGCCCTGTAAACCATCATCAAGATGTATTTTACCTAATAAAAAAACTCGACCACCTAAAAGTATCACACTTAAGTACAAATACTATTAAAAAGGTTGCATTTATATGTTATACCATTAATTACATCTAGCCAATATTTCAACATCCAAGCCCAAGTATATTCACTTCGGTCTGTTCTAGAAAATTCAAATAATGAGAATCTTACGCTAACAAAAGTTATATGGTAAAACACAAATTTGATTAAGTCCATGTAAAAATAAGATGGTATAACATGTTAAAGCACATTTAAAATTAAATCAGAGAACTCATACATTTTATCGCATGCTAGGAAATCATCTTTGCAAGAAATTCTTCTCTCTCTTAACCTACAGCAACATCAAGATCGTGTGGGAGGCCTTCAGCATGACCGGAGTATGTTGGTAAGTGTGTAGCCCAAAGTAATAAAAAAAAAACCAAACAAATTTCTTGCAATGATAAATATTAAGAGAATTAATTATGCAAAACATATGTAAGAGCTATTTACAGTGTTTTTTTTTTTGTTGTTGTTGCCTTTCTTTTGCTATCTTGAATACATTTCTCTCTTACATACGTTCTCTTATTATTGTGTATCCACATTTGTTTACAACTTATTCTGGTAGTTATCTCTGTTTTACTTTTTCCGTCTCTTTGAATATAACTATAAATTAACCCCTTAAGGGATACCTTATGATTAATAAGATTTTTATAAAAAAAGGAATACAATTTATAAAGATAAAAAATGCAAATAGATTGAAGTAACATATATATAATTTATCACTTTAAAGTTAACTTTTAATGAATTATGTCCTGAATAAACCTATTTATGATTCACGATGAATCTTTAAGTTACTTTTAGACGTTTTCTTACGAAAGGGATGAGTTCATAGATATGGAGTGATAGAACATTAGGGGTCCTTTTTTTATATAGCTTTTCAGTGCCATAAGGACACAGGTAGGCGAGGGTTTTGAGGCATATTCTCTCAATGACATCTGAGAGTAATCATATATTTATTCGACAAATGCCCGTAAAGTTTAACCATATATCCAGTTTCGTTCCTTTTTTTTAATCTTAATTTTGGATTTTATCCACATTTAACTTATTTTCTTAGTAAATAAAAAGGGAGTCTACAATAATTCTTGTAATGGGAACATGGCTTGGCTGGAGAAGGACACGAACCCCCCACCCGACTGTTGCTAGCGATACAAAGGCTCCCGCAGTCCTACCTCTGCCCAAGTTCCAGGATGCCTAAGGATATTTATTAACATTGCATCACAAAACAGTTTTGTTCTTGAACATTACACAACCGCAGCTTTAGTAATCTACCCATTCCATCGGATATTCGGGAGGCCGAGAAGAAGTTCCGGACCATCATCACCGCGCTCGCCATATTCCTGCTGGTCAAATACCCAAGATACGACCAAATTTACCAGCAGAGGCAGCGGGACTCGCAGACGAGTGTAATGACAATCGTCGCTGAACCTAGAATTAGGAATCTCGACTCTGTGATCAGTAGGTTAGTCAACGAATATAAGCGAAACAAATGGCTAGATCTCTTTAAGCAGTGCAACTTAAGTTCCGGAATTAGTAAATTGTAAACAAAAGTCAAATCGCTCACTAAACTTGCAAGAAAGAATGATCGGACAGCAGTCACGTTAGGTGACAGAACAGTGACATATTCGAAGGGGTGCGCGGGTTAACAGGGATTAACCGGCTCAAGAACTCCTGCATCTATATTTAAATAGAAGAAAAGTTTCTAACAAAATGGCAAAGTGACATTGATTTTCGTGGCTGCACACTGATTTTATAACGATTTCGGGTCCGTGAAAGCTTTGCTGTAATTGTTAAATGTAAAACCGAACTCTTTAAGGTCAGGCTCTCCCCAAACGAATGAGAACTACTGTTGTAAACCTTACTTTTCAAGTTTTCTTTACACAATTAAGCAACAGACCGAAATAAAACAAACGAGCTAAACATTTTTTTTTAATTTAGCTATAATACTTCGAGTATTGTTACATTTCAACAATATTAATATTGCGGCAATCATACTATGGCCAAAATTAAATGGTTACGATGAACATTCTTTTATTGCGGAGAACATATTATTATTGCCGTGACAATTTGACCAGAATCGGACTTCTTCTGTAAATCCGAGTTTCTATGACACGGCCTGGCCATACTTATCGACGTTATTTCTTAATATCGTTACAACTATTTGCTATTCAGCTAACAAAATGTATTTAAATGTATGAAAGTGTGAAGCCAGATACGTCTGTTATTCATATAAATGATTCATTCCAATCATTCTCGTTTTCATTATTTAAAAAATCCAGAAAAGCCTTCATCCCCGAGCACATGCTGGTGGATTTCATGGATTTTAGTTTAGTAAAGGGGTCACTAAACTTGATTTAACGTGTTTCTAAATACGAGACTCAATCTAGTATTTATAGCACTCCCACCTCGCACCCACTTCTTCTGTTAATGTTTTTGCAAATAAATAAAGGATCTTTAGGAAAATCTGATTTAATTTCGTATAAACTGAATTGGAGAAGTTTTATGTTGCATCCTGTGCAATGAATTTATGGTATCCGTTATAGCATAAGCTAAATTTTAAGTGTCGCCTGAGTTCAAGCACTAAATCCTGGTTAACCCTCTTCGTACTAAGCTCAATTTGGAACGTCAAGTACCACGCAGTGACTGTAAAACAGTGGTTTTTAAAAAAACGACAAGTGCTGACAAATTTGCAATACTTTAAGTACTATAGGGTAAATTATAAAAAGACAATGCAAATATTGTGGATTTGGAAAAAAAATAAATACGATTTTTAAATAAATTTAGGCTTTACTGAGAGATTAATTAATTGTTTCTCACAATAATGACATTTTATTTTAAATATTCATCTCTTTTTCGCTTTTCGAGTATACTCGTACTACAAATATTTTCGAATGAGATTTCATCAACATAGATATTACTGAATTAACAGTAAGGGTCTTTCTATATAAACATTGATGGATTTTTAAAACAAAGGTTTATCATAGAAAAATGTAGGATAAAAAAACTTTATAGAAATTTAAAATTTGCTAGAACATACGAGTACGTATACTCGTACGTACAAATGAAACTATCATGCTGATAGCCTATAGTAAATCTACTATTTTCAATTTGCTGACTCCATAGGGTAATAATTAAATAATTAATTAGAATTAAGTTGGAATCCATCAGAATCTTATCAAAGGATAAGAGGAACCTTTTAATTTGCTTAAATAATTACATTTGTAGAATATCTCCAATGTTTTTTATTTATAATTTTCAAACGTTTGTTTTTAATTTTTTGTAATTTGTTCAAATGAGTTCTTGCTGATTTATGCCACACAGGGCAAGAATGTTGGATGTTGTTAATGTTGGACTAAAATAGTTTCATTTAAAAGATTCTCGTTTTTAAAACTAGGAAGTTAATGCATAAGATTTTAAAGATTCTTTGCACACTTTATTAATGTGTTTTCCAAAAGTAAGCTTCTTGTCCAGCGTGACTCCGAGGTATTTCACATGTTCTTAAATATTTGCTATTTCATTCCCGAAGCTAAGTTGGCGTTTGGGAATTCCCCTAGGTGACTTATTGAATGGAAATAAAATGGCTTGCGTTTTACAAGGGTTTATTTTGATCTTCCATTTCGATAAGTATTTGTATCAATCTTAAAATCCTTTTTCTATCTTTTTAAGCAAGGCGCTCGTGAGTTTACTTCAAGTTATGAAGGTTGCGTTAAATGCCTAGTACACGCAGAAAAAAAGTATGGTTGTGGTGACAATATTCGAAGAGGATAATACTATTGTTGGGTATATGGTTGTGGTAAAACAATATTATGATCCTCCCAACAATAGTATGATTCAAATACAACCATACTATGATCCTCACAACAATAATATGATTCACACATAACCATACTATGATCCCCACAACCATAGTATGATTCACACTCAACTATACTATGATATCCACAACCATAGTATGATCCTCACAACCATAGTATGTTTCATATACAACCATAGTATGATCCTCACAACCATAGTATGATTTACACGCAACCATGTTATGATCCCTACAACCATAGTAAAATCACACACAATCATACTTTGATCCGCAATATAATTTATTAGAATTTGTTTTAGTTGTCGACAATAGATTTGAATTATGAAAATTATTCAAAAAAAATTAAATTCAAAATAACAGGAGTGATTTATTTCACAGTGAAAAAAATAAGTTTAAATAAACGTAAGCGTTTTTATTAAAAATATTTCAGTTAAATAAAGCCAAAGCAACTTGTTTAAAAAATTTCTAGTTCTATAAAAGAAGTACTATTATTGCATTAGATCCGTACCAATATCATTTGTTCTAAAAAGCATATTTAAATGAAGAAAAATTACAATCATGCAGTATGATTGCCGTAATCATATTATTGTTAACATTAAACACAAAACACAATACTTTTGTCGCACCAACAATATTTATATTGATGTTATAACCATACTTTCATTTTTAAATTTGGCAATAATACTATTGTTACATTTCAACAATATTAATATTGCGGCAATTATACAATTGTCAAAAATAAATTCAGTTAACAATGCTATGGTTGCGACGAACATACTTTTATGGCGGAGAACATATTATTATTGCCGTGACCATGTAGTAACCATGTTTTTTCTCTGCGTGTACATAGTTTGTTGAAAATCAGACTTGTAAGTGGAATGGAGATAGCACGGAGCCTTGCCGTAGACCTGTGGTAAGCGTTTTGGTAGACGTGTGGGAGGAGTTTAATTCTACAATAAATGACCTGCTCTCAAGAAATACCAAAATACGTTTGCATAGATACTTTGGTATGTTTCCGTTCATAAGTTTGTAGATTATGTCGTTATGCCAAATTGTACCAGAAGCTTTTCAATGTCTAAAATGACGGTAGAGTGCCTCTTACTCCTGTTCCTTATAATTAAGTTTTTATTGCTGTGTATTTGGTGCACCGAAATGTGACCTCTTTTAAATCACAATTGCTCAGATCATATTTAACAAGTTTCTGGTGCATTGTCACATGTCCTTGAGTGTAATATTTTTTAAAAAGATTAGACAGATTGCAGAGAAGACTGATCGATCTATAACTGCATGGATTGCCTTTAAGCTTAGACGATTTTCTTACTGCTATAACCTTTGCTGTTTTAAAACATTGGGGGAAGTAATTAAGTTTACAATAAATGAAGCTTATATAAACTGCAGCTTTATAAGCTTTTATATTAAAAAATCCTATTTAGTGAGGCTCAGGTGACATCGGCGCCAGCCATTCGACACCACATTACTACGCGATAATCCTTTGAACTATACACAAAAATATTGTCATAATTAAAAATCGAGCGAGTTCTTTCTGAAAAGGTTTACGATGAAATATTTCTTGGCTTTATTCCAGTCTGGGCCTTACAATATCCATATTATTTTAGATCTAATACATTCTAAAATTGTGCGAAAGATATGCATTTTCCTCATGATGTAAAATATGTTTTGGAGTAATTATAGGGAGATGGCCACTTTTCGGTACTTTACTTGCTAAGAGGCATTTAAAATCATGCTAAGTATACTAGTATTTACCATCGGATAGATTTCTTTATTTCATTTCTAGGTCTGAGGTAGTTGCACCGAATTTAACTTTACTTTCTGATGGCAGGAACTCCTTCATTTCTACAAAATTGTCATCAATATTTGCTTCATCGACAAAAGCATCATCGTGACTGCACATAAAAGTTTGCTGAGTTTGCTTTGCTTTATTTTAGAGGAGATTTCGTTTATATATGGTGATCAACCTAGGGGTCTTTTTTAAATTGGATTTTTTCAAAGATTACAGAAAAATCGGAAAAAATATGGATTTAATTTTTTTTAAATAAAACAGTTTAATCGAGGGATGCATGAGTCGATAGGGCTACTTTTTAAAAGGGTAAATATGTTCGGAAGTGTGGGGAATTTTTTTTGTTGGTTTATATCTTAATCATGTTTTCACCAGCAGGGCAGACGAATGTCTTGATCGTTTTAGAATTTCACGAATTTCTTTTCACTTTGTAAGAAAGCAGATCAGTATTTCGAGATGCTCCTAACGGAATGACAAATACTTGAGTATAATCATGAAAAAATGCAAAGACATGGATTTAAATTTTTCTAATTCTTTTAATTAAAAGATTCCCCATTTTAAACTAATCCCTTTCATGAAAGTTTATGGTTCATACAGTTTACAGCACCCTGGACAGCCACGATTGCATTTTAATTTAAACAATGGCATTGAACAATTGAATACTTCCCTCCCTCTCCATTTGAATTCATGTGTTAATTTTATGTGCCCTAATCCGCAGCAGTATTCATTCAGTTCTAAGAATTATTTGTAATTTCGAGAGTGAATTTGGTACCAAAAAAAGATTTTAATTTAAATTGTTATTTATTCATCATCACCATGTCAATGGCAACGCGTTGGTGAGTACGGCATAAGAGTAAATGAAAACTAAATGTCAATTCAATGGTTTTGTTGGCTATTATACAGGTAACTCTAAACGAGGTCAACAGATTTTAATTGAATTTAAGACACCTCAAATTTCAACGCACTGAATCTCATTTTCACACACATGCACCAAAAAGTATATGTGCAACTCCATGCAAAGTGGATCATTTTGATACACCGCACTATGGTCCCGCCGATCACTTTTCTTATCACTAAATGATAGCTAACATTTAGAGACAACTAAAATCATATTTTGTTTAAGTAACGAGTACAACAATAATGCAGTATTAGCGTGCAACGCAAATCCAACTTTTTTACTCCTTACAACCACATTTTAAATTATGAAAGAAAATGCAGACCAAGTGGAATAATTCTCAGTGAAACTGCAGATAAAAGTTATAGTTTGGATGATGAATATGACGAATATCAAGAAAAAGGGATATGAAACTGAAAATTTAGTATTAGAAAATGGATTGAATATGAATGGAAAGGAAATTTAAATAAAAACTGAGAATAAATATTACACACTGCTTAAAAAAAATTATTTTAAACCAATGTAAACAAAATATAATTTGAAATTTAAAGACCCATAAAACATATTTTTCAATCTGTATATAACTTGAAGTTGAAACTAGGAAATTTAACTAAGTATTTTATTTTAGATGAAAATATTGAATTTAGGGGCGTGACACAGCGCCTTCCACCTTGGATGTAATTCATACTGTACGAAAAACATGCATCCCAAATTCCATCTTTATACTTCTGATAATTCATGAGATATAACCATGTGAAGTTTGAAGTTATATACCACTCCCACTGATCCAATCCCGCCCATTTTTTGTTAGATCACGAGTTATGCAGTCTTATTCATTTATACAAATTTTCATATAATTTCCTTATATTAATAGGTTCATCTTTCATTCAGATATTGCGTTCTCAAAAATAGGGTCCAATGGGAGGTGTCACGCCCCCTTTTTCCAAAAAATAGCCTATGTTACCCTCCAGGTTATTCTGAAGATTCCATGAAAATCTCGTCAAAATCGGTCCTGCCAATTTATATCAAATAGTTTTGGCCAAGTAAAGTGGTCGGCTGGACCATAATGCACTGGAGCATAGAATGGCGTATTTTCTCAGTCATTCCCTTTGCAACGCTCCAATATATTGGTAGACGAAGCTATTCAAGTATATACGTATCCGTCAGTCAATTTGTCCGTCTGTCCATCTATTATAGTAATCAAAGTTTGCAAATATAAACCGATTTCGGCTAAACTTTGCACATGGTTCATGATTTTGCAAAGCCATGCTAAAATTGGCTCTTTTCGGTCAATAGTTTAATATCATATCAAGATTTTCTGGTCATAATAATAACACAAGACCGAATAACTGTAAACAAAACAAAAGACATTTTTTTCCGATTTAAAAACGTGTCGCTCTTGAAAGCACAAATACCGATTTTGACAAAAGTGTAAAACGTTACGGGCGTCCAATGATTTCCAATTGCCCGCTTAAAAACGTCCCTGCCAAATTGAGATCCTATCACTTGAGATCGTTTAGCTAAATTTTACACCCGATCTTGCTTACTATGTTGCTTGATGGAATATTAATAATCATTCTGGAATTATTGGGCTACAAGTTTTCATATAGCCCCTTGGAGATATTCCGCTCGACTAGCGCCACTTTACAAATCATACCTAAATTTACTATAGCGCACTATGGAAAACATATAATCTTGTCTGATATAATTGCATTCATGCTTTTATATAGTCCTTCTCCAAATATTGGAACATGCTTTTGAACAGTTGAAAAGTACGCCTGATTTGAGGTCTAACGCCACATAATCCACATAATCAGATCTTTCACAAATTTAGCTTAGTGCGTGGAGATGTTCCAAGTTTTCACGTAACCCCTATACAAAGAACCTTCTGATGTGAGGTCCTACCGCTCATAAATCAACCTATTAAATAAGCATTTAGCATAGTGACTTATGTTGTTGTTGCAGCGGCAACTGTGTGCCGGGGTGACAGCCCTTGGCAGAAAGATTTCTGTTTCGACTAAATCCGGTCCATAGACCCGGTTTTCGTGGGATTAAACGGCATATAACTGCCGTTAGCGAAATCAAGCAATATCTGTCAATATTTAGTGTACTCGTAGTCCCCTATCATGTTGATGGAATGCTCAATAAGTGCCTTCAACGAAAACCTTTTTCCTCTATGCAGATTTCGCCCATTTACAATCCCAAATAGCTTATGATTTTACGCTACCAACCTGCAAAATTTCAAGATCGGAGAATGCTAGATCGTCCTAGAGTTCCACGACGATCAAAAATATAAATACAGGGCCCCGAATAATATATGGAGTAGTTGCAAACCGAATGACAAATTTTATATACACTCCAGCAGGAAGCTATGATCTTTATACGCTCTCTCATGTGATAAAAGGTATATGTGACGCCCAAAATAGAAAGGGACCTAAGGAACCAGTTTTGTTTAGATTTTAAAGATTAGGTCTCTTTCTATTTGCGCTTAGAATCGTCGACTTCACTTTCATAAAACGCGCATATCTCTGGGAGGGAACACTTTTGGGGCATGGGATCGGTCTCATTCGATGCTCAGATGTTGTACACATCAAAAAAAAAAAGAAAAAAATAAAAATGGTTTTTTTACCCTTAGGTCCCTTTCTCTATGCGCTGTCACATATTTACTTTTTCATTCGGTTTTCAACAACTCGAAATACTTCTCGCAGACCCCATAATGTGTATAAGTATATACGAGTATTCTGAATCGTTAAAAAAATCTTAGAAGTTCTTACTATGGCCGTTTTTCTGTCTGTGTAAAGCAAACAACAGGTCTTACTATTGAAGCGAGGAGGTTGTTGTTGAATATGTTGTTGTTGCTGTGGCGGCACATAGTGCCGCGGTGACAGCCCTTGGCCGAAAAATTACTGCTTCAGGTCGATCCGATGCATAGAACCGGCTGTCGTGGGATCGTGAAAGAATATGTACTTGTCGATGCTGTGGAACCGCTACCTATAGTATCGAATGTTCTGGATTGGTCAAGAGTTTAACGTTTTCCTTTTACAAGAACTAAATCAACCTCTGCAGTAATCGCAATATATAAAGGATTTTTGAAGGTTTCTTGCCTATATAAAGGGTGGTCCAACTAAAACACTTGTTATGGTGAAAGGCCAATGTACGCAACATGCGGTGCAGTGCGGTGACGACATTGCTAATTCAATACATAAGCTACGTTTTCAAAAATGTCCGAACAAAATTTTTTAAATATAGAGTGATCCATCTAGAGGTATTTTTTCAGAACAAAAAAAAAAATTTAAATCAAGTGTGGAATCTTTTTTGATAATTTTAAAGGAAATTTTATGGCATTTATATTTTGAATATAATTTCCTTCAAATGTTAGCCGCAACTACGCCTCAGGGTTTCCATTTTGAGGGTCCAATTTTGGATGACTCGTTCGAGAAATTCGACCGGTATGGCATTAATGCCACTCGTAATTTTGGCTTCCAAAACCTAAATCGTAGCTGGTTTGTTAGCATAGACTTTGGACTTTACGTAACCGCAAAGAAAAATGTCTAAAGGTGTGATATCTCTTGATCTAAGAGGCCAACTCACCTTCCCAAAACGTGAAATTAGCTGCTTTTCGAAATGACCTCTCAATAGATTGTTTGCGCAGCTGTATGGCAAGTGGCTGCGCCCTGTTGAATCCAAGTGTCGTCAAGATCACGGGCTTCAAATTCAGGTAGCATAAAGATCGATATCATGGCGCGATAGCGAGCACCATTCACAGTTAAGTTCCGGCCATCATCAAATATGCACCGATGATTCCACCAGCTTATAAACCGCACCAAACCGTGGTTTTCTCTGGGTATAATGGCACCTCTTGAACCTTTTCTTGTTGCTCTTCAGCCTTAATGCGGCAATTTTGTTTATTGACTTTGCCGTTGAGCCTAAAATGGGCCTCATCACTGAACAAAATTTTGGTCGAAAACAGCTGTTCTGTCCATTTCTCGCCGAACGCTCATTTCCATAATACAGCTGCCAACATTTGAAGGTAATTATTTTCAAAAAATAAGTGCCATAAAATGTCTTTTTAAATTACTAATAAAGATTCCACACTTGATTTGAATTGTTATACTTTTTTTTGGTCTGAAAAAATACCTCTAGATGGATCAACCTATATTACAAATATTCGCATCTGGCAATACCTACAAAGAGGTGGCATGGCGAAGTTGAAATTTGTTTAACTTTTTTGCGGCACCGCTTGTGTTGGATTTAACATTTGTTTTTTTCCGTTATTTGACAAAGAGAATAAAGCAAAATAATTATGAAAAAATGGAAGACGAAAAATAAATTACTAAGGTAAGAAAATATAAATATTTATATGTTACAATAGATGCGAGCTACAACAATAAATGTAAGTACAAACGGGTAAGTGTTTGGGCTGTAACAAGCTCTTCCATGAAAATGAGTGGTAAGTATTGCGGTACATTTGTAACATTATGGTGGAAACGTAAAACTTCTGGAATTGTATAGTAGGGTGGAGTGAAATTCAAAAAAAAAAGTTAACCTCGGAAAGAGATGTAGTCTGGGGTCCTAATGAGGGGAAAAATAAAGAAAAAAAATTTAAAAAAATTTTTAGGGGTCGCGCCACTCCCTAGAAATTTGGAAATTATCGCTATTTTGGCGTTGATTTTAGAAAAATCCTAAAAAGTTTTATGTCAATAAATGTTTGCAATAGCGTAAACAATGAAATAAGGGCATGAAAAAATTTAAAAAAATTTTTCTCATTGTTCAAAAATTTCAAAAAGTAAAATAAGTCAAATCGTCCCTTCTTCAGAAAATTGACTGAACAATGAAATCGCCACCAAAGCTACAAATATTAGTCGATTATCCTCATATTTGCCTCAAATACTTTTGTTTGGGCACTGAACAAGCTCAAACTTTTAAATTTCGAAAAAGTTAAGTCGTTAATTTTTAGGATTTTTCTAAAATCAACGCCAAAATAGCGATAATTTCCAAATTTCTAGGGAGTGGCGCGACCCCTAAATTTTTTTCTTTATTTTTCCCCTCTTTAGGACCCCAGACTACATCTCTTTCCGAGGTTAACTTTTTCAAATTATAAAAAAAGCATGTTTTCACTCCACCCTATTGTATAGCTCTAGGTTTCTGTATTTTTAATGGTTAAAAGTGACCGCTAACAAACCAGATGTAATCCTGTGGAGGTAAAGTTATAATTGGCATGTCAATGCAAATAAGAATAACAACTCTTCCGAATCTTCATCCATTTTTCCTTTTATTTCTTCAAAAGATTTTTCGCAACTTTTTAGTTTTTGATATAAACAAATCACTTTTAATTTAATTTAGACTAGCCGCTTTAATAATACCGCGTTCATTGACCTACCTTAACAAATTGCTGGCGGAAAACTAAACAGCTGACTGCCGCGACGCGCTGCATGATGCGTACATTGGCCTTCTACCTTTAATTGTTAATAAAACAAAAAGTTTTCAGAGAATTATCTTAATATTTTTTATTATGATAGAAGGCTCTAGGGCAGTTATGTCTGATACCAATTGCTTGCCACGGCTTTGATGGCGTATATTTATCCGATTGCCATATTTTCAATGACTCTGAGGCATAATGGAGGCCCAATGCCGTAAATGCGCCGTATTATCTCATTCATTAGCTCTTGATTTGTTCTTAGCTTATTGAAGTACCCTTTGTTTAATCCTTAAAGAACGGTTTCCAACGGTGTCAAATCACATGATCGTGACGGCAAATTAACATCGCCACGATGTGGGTTAACACGGCCATTGAATTGCTCGCGCAAAAGAGTCATTGTTTCGCTGGATGCGCAGCAAGTGGCACCATCCTGTTGGATCCACATATCTTCTAGGTCCATATCCCAAATTTTTGGCCACAACGAGTCCTTTGTCACCTCGAGACTACGAACACAATTCACGGTAACTGCTTGGCCGAACTTATTTGCGAAGAAGTACGGGCCACCAGCCCAGCCCATAAACCGCAGTCACTTTGCGGATGCATTGGCTTTTCAACAATCGCTAGTGGATTCTTATTTGCCCCAATGCTGAAATTCTGCGTGTTAACAAATCCACTGTAGACATATTTCGATTATGTTTATCAAAAAAAATCACGAAATGCACGAAATGTTTGGGCAAAGGGGCATGGTACCGTTCATATAGTCCATTACATATCTTCTGAACTGCAAGGAACAAAACACATCCTGGTGAAAAAATGGGCGGTGCCACCCCCTTTGAAATCAATGATCAGCAAATTATTACAGACGATGTTGTGTTTAAATTGGACAAAAGTGCGAGGCGCCGAACATTCAACTCTTAGCTTTGAAGTGAAATATCTCGTAAAGTGGCATTGGTATGAAAAATAACACACCCTGATTGAAAAGTGGGCGGTGCAATGTCGCTATAAATAAATGTTCATATTGTACCGGTATTCATGGTGAAGGGTATATAAGTTTTGGCCCGGCCGAACATGTTAACTCTGCAAAAATTATTGATTAAAGAGAAACATTATTAAGGGGCGAGAGATTCAGTTGGAACCAAATTCGATGGTACCAACAAAACTGATTGCGGTGTAAAGGTGTTCTAGCTTCGGTTATTAGTCAGTCCCTGCGGCCTTTAATCGCGATTGTGGAAAGTTGGTTTAAATTCAGTTATTATTTTGTTTGTGTCCTACTAAGGGTTGCTATATATATTTCTGGCCTAGACAACACTAAGTTTGGCCTGACGCCATCTGACACTGGCATTGGAAACTTTTTTATCATAAACGTACTCAGAACGTTTTGTGTTGTTTACAGTGACTTGGAAAAATCAATTTGCCAAAAAAAATGGAATTACCTCTTGAACTTTTTCGTGCGATCATTTTTCACAAGTTTCGACGTGGTTTATCACGACAAGACTGCATCGATGAACTTAAATCTTTGTATGGCGATGAAGCACCATCCTATACTATAGCACTGTGAAAAACTGGTTTAATGAATTCAATCGTGGCCGACGCTCGCTCAAAGGCGAAAAGGTCGTCCGAAAATGGCCGTTTTGCCAGAGAACATTCATGCCGTGCGTGAACTGATAATGAAAGATCGTCATGTGACATACCGTGAGATAGAGTCATCCTTGGGCATTTCTTCCACCAGCATACATTCGATAATGCGTGAACACCTGGCCGTAAAAACGGTTTGTTCTCGTTGGATCCCGCACAACTTGACAATCGCTCAAAAAAAGGATCGTGTCGATTGGTGCAAAGGAATTTTAAAAAAATACGATTGTGGTGCTTCGAAAGACGTTTATAAGATCGTCACAGGTGACGAATCATGGATCTATGCGTATGAGCCCGACACAAAACAGCAATCGACCGTGTGGGTCTTCGAAGACGAGCCAAATCCAACGAAAGTTGTTCGTGGAAGAAGCATTTCGAAGCAAATGGTCGTCTTTCTTTCTTTGGCAAAACTGGTCATGGAGCGACTGTTCCGCTTGAGCAACGTAGGACGGTCTGAGTGGTACACCACAATTTGTTAGTCAGAAGTATTCGGAGAAATTCGAAAAACGAACAAGAGAAGACGAATCATTGTGCACCGTGACAATGTGAGCTCTCACACATCGGCTCAAACTAGCTCCTTTTTGACCGGCCAAAACGTCGAATTGATGGGCCATCCGCCGTACAGCCCTGATGACTTCTTTTTATTCCCGTACATCAAGAAAAAAATGCGTGTTCAACGATTTTCGTCGCCAGAAGATGCTGTTGAAGCGTTCAAAAACCATGTGTTGGAGGTATCTCAATCGGAGTGGAATGAGTGCCTCGACACTTGGTTTAAGCTCTTGCAAAAGTGTATAAATCATGCTGGAGAATACTTTGAAAAACAATAAAACCATTTTTGGTGATAAATATTCGCATTTTCATTAGTAAGCCAGAAATATATATAGCAGCCCGATATTGTGTTTTTCGCCCTTATCAAATCTAGAAGTCTCTGCTTGCTAGCTTATCACTGAGAGATACGAGTTTTATGGCATACCCTTATCACTGATTATTTGGCTTTTTGATGTAGCATACATGTCGATATAGCACCAAATCAATGTACTAAAGCCAATAGTTTTAGTTGAAACGTCAAAGTGCTAAGAACACAAAGTGAATCGCTATCGCAATTTGAGTCTTATAGAGTTGAATAATGCCACCACCACCGTACGGATGTCCACCACCTCCACCGCCACATCATCGTGGACCTGGAATTAAAATAGAAATAATACCGCCATGGCGTCGTCGTCATCACCATCATCATCCACCGCCTCCTCCACCGAATCCAGTTGTTGTCGTCATGCAACCGGGTCAACCTCCACCACCAGCCTCGTACACGTATGCGCAGCCAGCCGACTACTACGTGCCGCCAGGACCACCATCGGGACACTATCATAACCCTCCCAGATAGAAGATTGATCTTTGATCGTGGAATTTACTTAGTATCTACTTTAACGTATTTATAGTGTGTATCCTCCATACACAATAAAATCCCAATAAAATTGTATTTTTAAGTTCAAACAAACTGTAGAATGGAATGTCTCCTATCAGTGAATGCTTGTGTAGCATGTCGTTGATCTTTCAACTTTTGTACGACCAAATAAGAGACTGTACTTGAAATACAGATCGTAATAGCATTTTAATTAAAATGAATACAAAGTGTGACCGCTCATAACTCTCATTGAAAGTCTGGTTCCGATACTAAGTCGTGGTGGATCGATATTTCGAAGAAGAATGATAGTTGCACTGCATTGACAAACCAAATTTTGTTCAAATATCTTCAAAAGGAGCAGAAATAATAGATTTTTAATTTGTGATAGCAGACCCCGTTGCACTTCGTTGCAACCAACCAAAAAAAGAAATGATATATTTAAGAGTTTTTTATGAAATGAATGCATTGTATTTCAAAATTATTAATGTCAATCCAACACATTTTGATATACGTACAGTGTTTTTTGTTTGCCAATTTGAAGCGAGCACAAACAAACAATTTGTAGTTCCCACTCTTGAGCTGGTCATGTGAAAAGCACGGTTCCTCCAAATTTAATCCGCATATTTGAAGCGTTTGCCCTTGCGCGTTATTGATGGACATGGCAAATTAATGACGCACTGGGAATTGCAAACTCTGACATTCAAATGGCATGTCTGTTGGAATCAGTGGAAAACGTGGTATGAGCACAATTTCACCTTTCGTTATTCCGGTCAGTATTGTGACTTCAATTAAAATCGATATCAATTTTTTTACTGCTAATCTTGTGCCATTGCACAGTTTTGGTGCATTTAAATTTCGCAGTAAAATAATTGATGAGCCAACCTTTAAATTCAAACAATGCCAGGTGGTTCCAATGAATTCAAAAATTCAATTGGATAATTCACTGCATTATCTGCATTCATTGCGCTATCAACAGATTCATATGATGTCACTGCACCTGGCAATTTTTCTTGAATCGGATAATTGATTGCATGACGTGTACATTTTTTGGTGCCAGTATTGCGCGTTCTCTCAACCAATTGTGATTCCTGTTGATTGGAGAATGGTACAAAAATTGTTCGAACTTTGCCATTTCCAATACATTACAATTGCTTCGAGAACCGATCTGCAGATTGGTCGTTGTGCAATTGAACGCGCATCTTTATGTTCAATGTCAAATTTTGCACATGTCGCCACAGAAGATAAGACTTTAAACATGCATTGATTTCATCTGCAGGTGTTGATGGTGGAACCACAGTCAATATTTGACGAAAATCGCCTGACAATAATATTAATGCACCACCAAAAATTTCTTGATTCTGACGTAGATCTTGCATTGTATGGTGTAATGCTTCCAGCGATTTTTTAAGGCGTCATTGTACATTACGTTTGCGACGTTCCAAAAATTAATGAATAAAGTGGATCGGGGGAAGATTCAAATGCTGGCAGTCTCACTTTACCATTAGCCAGGCGTTTCACCCTGAAATTTGACTGCATCACAATGTGGACATCTCACCGTCATTCCACCAATCTTTGCATGTTCACTTTAATCATTTCCGCTGTTGTAAGCGAAAGCAACATATTCCATCTCTAGCACAGCACGACGTGAAAGTTTATTTTTGTACCCCTATCTAAGCAATGCTGTGTAACAAAGCAAACATTTTTGATATTCACACAATTCATATGAAAATGACTAATGCTCAGAAAGATCACCACATCTTGACCAAGAGAAAATATTTTTAAACTTTTCTTTTTAAAAAAACCATAATATGTTTTTGTAGAACATGCAGTGAGTAGCATGTTCTACAAAACGTAGTCAGCCATTTTTTTTATTTTATGCAGCCGTCCTATGGAGTGACAATCGAAACGTACACTTCTTTTTATATACTCGTACTTATATGGGTGATTCTGAGATTATGGGCCACTTTCGACATCATTTTTGGCATTAGATTTTTTTGCAGAACTCAATATTTAATTCAGGTAGATGTCTTAGTTCTAAGAAAGACTAGTCATTTATAAAAGTAACACATTAAAATTTTAATTTTTAACGGAATCATGCAACAATTTAAAAATATGACCTCCAGGGTAATGACTCATTGAACAGAGAAGTAACGAAGATAAAAAAATATATTATATTTTTCTTTAAAATCAACAAATTCATTTTAATTCAGTTCTTCTGTAAAAATAATAAAAGAAAAATCTGTTAATCGTCATTCCCCTGTGAAAAATGTTGGCAGAGGAATGATGAATTTCTACAAAACCCCCTGAAATGTTTATTTAAGTACTTACGCTTACAAAATTGAGCTGAAAGTTTATACCTGCAACAAACACAAAAAACACTTGCAAAATTATAAAAAGTATTAATTATCTTTTTAAAAAAACAACACAGGGGAATGGCCAACTTAAGTGTGAATGTTCGTAACGAGACAAAACACGACTTACTTAATTTTAATAAGACTGTTGACGAAAAAACTTTTAGATGTGCACCCACTTCAAGTAATGTTCAATCATATTTGAGTTGCTTGAAATCAGGATTGGTTTGGAATTTAAATTTTAGCGAATATTAGATTTCACAGGGTAATACTGTGTATTTTTAGGGACAGAAAATAACATCCATAAAAATATAAATTGAATAAAAAATTATAATCGTTAATAGCAACAAAATTAATTGAATATTAATTTTTACTATGGGCTGGTTCTATTAAATAAATAATTAATATTTTTGTAAAAAATTGAGAAAATTTCAATTGAAAGTAGTGCTAGGGACAACCAGGGTAATGATATTTGAACACTTTGGTAGGAAATTTTTGAAGAATAAATATTTTTTTTAAAAACAATTTTAAAGAATTTAAAGGTCCTATAAAGATTTATTGTATAGTAAATAATAAAGTATAATATATTTTATTTTTCTCGCTTGAAACAACCAAGGACAACAAAGTGGCCCATAATCTCAGAATCAACCGTATGTGACATCGCATAGAGAAAGGGACCTAAGGGTAAAAGATCAATTTTCATTTTTTTTCTTTTTTTGATGTGGACAACATCTGAGCATCGAATGAGACCGATCCCATGCCCCAAAAGTGTTCCCTCCCAGAGATATGCGCGTTTTATGAAAATGAAGTCGACGATTCTAAGCGCAAATAGAAAGGGACCTAATCTTTAAAATGGCTCTCCTGAACAAAACTGGTTTTTAACCTTAGGTCCCTTTCTATTTTGCGCGTCACTTATATAATCTCGCAATGGACAGAAAAAAATTTGGTGTGCATATAACACAAATTGAGAAATCCAACATTTTATGTTTCAAAAACTCCAAACCTATTCAGATGAGCGGCAGTGTGTTTATATATTCGACCACGCTTGACTTTAGCATTTTTTCAAAAATCTTTTCATATTTTTGATAAAGTTATTAAAGTATCGCTTTAGAGAAGTTTTAAAGCGGATTCTTCTGTTGTCAACTAAAACCAATAATTTTTTATGTTGTAAAATAGAAGACCCCTATTTAAAAGTAGACGATTTGGTGCAAACAAGACGGCAGGATAGGTTTTGAAATCGACTTAAGAAACAAGGATTAGATCTATATACCAAACTACCAGATCATTGTAGTGTTATTCAAACACAGCTCAAGGCAAGCGAGAAGTTGATTTGGATAGAGACGAAACGCCACAGCAGCTATCAATCAGTATCAGCATATACTCCGGTAGTAGGTTGAGCTACTACAGAGTCACAGAGCCACATGTGTGAAATTCTGTTCATAATTAATGGTAATGCTTGTTCTTTCGAATAAACCTAAAATATTCCTAAAAAAATGTTGTTTTGTTTATTTTAGTAACTTTGAACTTTGTCCACCCTATATATTAGGGTGGGTCGAATTAGCAATCTTTTATTTTTATGGTTTTTTAGTTGGTCAAATTTCAATATTTTCACCTTTTCTCAACTTTTTTTATGGTTTTTTAGTAGGTAATAAAAAAACTATTTTTTAAGTATTACCTATTCAAGGTGAAATACATTACATACAAATTTACAGTGCCACATACAATACAATATACTTATAACATATGAGAGCGTTAAAATATCGGGTGATCAGTCAGTCTAGAGGTATTTTTTTCAAAACAAAACAAAAAAAACAAAAATTGAAATCAGTGTGGAATCTTTGTTGTTCATTCGAAAGGACATTTTAATGCCATTTATCTTTATATATAATTGTCTTCAAACATTAAACGCGACTAAATCTCAGCGTGTCCATTCGGAAGTTTCAATTTTGAGTGACTCGTTCGAGTATTTCGACCGGTATGGCGTTCACGTCACGCGTAATGTTGGCTTCGAAACCTGAATCTTAGCTGGTATGTCAGCGTAGACTTTGGAATTTACGTAGCCCCAAAGAAAAAAGTCTAAACTAGTGATATCACACGATCTAGGCGGCCAACTTACCGGTTAAATACGTGAAATTAGCTGCTCTTTGAAATGAATAAATCCATTGTTTGAGCAGCTTGAGTATGGCAAGTGGTACCGTTTTGTTGAAACCAAATACCGTAAAATTACGGGATTCAATTTCAGGAAGCAAAAAGTCCG
The DNA here is from genome assembly GCA_963513945.1 of Hydrotaea diabolus. Classification (NCBI taxonomy): domain Eukaryota; kingdom Metazoa; phylum Arthropoda; class Insecta; order Diptera; family Muscidae; genus Hydrotaea; species Hydrotaea diabolus. The sequence goes on from OY740717.1 coordinate 111,901,783, forward strand.
ATATAAAGGCGCGATAGCGAGCGCCATTCAAGGTTATGACCGGCCAACATCATTTTTAAAAAAATATGGACCGATGATTCCACCGCACCAAACCATGTTTTTCTCTGGGTATAATGACAGCTCTTGAACCTCTTCTGGTTGCTCTTCAGCCCAAATGCGGATATTTTATTCATTGACGTTTCAGTTGAGCCAGAAAGCGGCCTCATCACTGAATAAACCGTAGTTCGAAAACAGCGGATCTTCTCGTTTCTCATTTGCATAATTCAGTTGCACAATTTGGAGACGTTGTTGCGGTGATAGTCTTTCTATGATAAAATGGAAAACAATACTGAAAAGGAAAAAAATAAATTTTAACGCAACTCACGCGGAAACTCTAAAAAACCCCTATGAAAAAATACCTCTAGATGGATCACCCCATAGAAATGCGACTGCGAAAATCGAATCATTTATTTTAATTATTTTTTATTACCTATTAAAAAAGCCTTACAATTAAATCTCGAAAATGTTTTTTTTGATATGTCGTAGTGAAACTTTATTTCCTCATGACGAAAGCAATCGACAAATCGATGGAAAAATATTGAAAAATTTTTGTCCTTACAAATCGGCCGACCCTACTTCATATATATGCGTTCACTGCGATGTTCAAACCGTTGGTCTTGGCAACATCGCATTCCTTTTTATTTCCCTAACACTACTAGTATATGTTTCGTATGGTTTACTCAACCATTCTAACTCGATGATATAAAAAGCCCCACGTGTATGTTTGGTGCTTGGTGCCATTCGCAGTCACATTTACGTTTTCCACTAGTTTCTTTAGTAGAGCATCGAAGAGTTTTAATGACAAACTGTCACTATATAAGTACACTAGTGAATGGTTCTGAGAAGTCAAATTCTATTTTTTACCGAGAATCTTGATTCAAATTCAGGCATACACGCAGAAAAAAAGTATGGTTGGGGTAACAATATTCGAAGAGCACCATACTATTGTTGGTTATATGGTTGTGGCACAACAATATTATGATCATCAAAACAATAGTATGGTTTACACACAACCATACTATGATCCCCATAATAATATTATGATCCTCACAACAATATAATCACTCACACACAACCATACTATGATCCCCACAACCATATTATTATTCACTTTCAACTATACTATGATCCCCACAACCATATTATGATCCTCATAACCATAGTATGTTTAACGTACAACCATAGTATGTTTAACGTACAACCATAGTATGACTTACTCACAACCATACTATGATCCCCAAAATTGTTTGTAAAGACTGGAATAAGTTGTTATTCAACAATAAAGATTTTTATTAAGTAAGTATGTAACAATAGAAGTGATTTATTTAACAGCAAAAAAGTTCATTTATTAAAAATATTTTAGTTATACTAATCTGTAGTTTTTTTGAAAAAACCTAATTTTTATTGCAATTATTGCGTATGAATCGTAAAAATAACATTGTCAAATTAAAAAAAAAAAATAAGGTTTTGCCGGTATGATTGTCGTAATCATGTTATTGTTAACATAAAACCCATGAAAACAATACTTTAGTCCCACCAATCATATTTATATTGTTGCTACAACCATATTTTCATTTTTAAATTTGGCAACAATACTTTTGTTACATTTCAACAATCATACTATTGTCAAAACAAAATTCAAAAAACAATACTATGGTTGCGACGACCATACTTTTACTGCTGAGAACATACTATTGTTGCCGTGACCATATAGTAACCATATCATTTCTCTGCGTGTAGTGTAAAGACTTTGTGAGGGTTTTCAGTACAGTCATGGTTTTAAAAAATTTGTCACTTATTTGCTATGTAATCCATGAAATTACGGGTCAAATTTGTATGTAACTTTTTTTTTTTTATATAAGCTTTATTTGAATTATTGAATCTGCTCCAATGGAGCCTAACAATAAGTATACGAATCTTAAGTATAATTCGATAATGAATCCTAGTATGGATTTCTTGTAATGAGGATCTCTGCTAATTGGCAGGAATTTTAATTAATTTGGTCAAAATAGTATATAACTGGTATGGATCACATGTCTGAGAATTTTAAACCTGGTTTGGCTTAAACCTCGTGATAAAGGTCCAGGGGACCCTTACAGTCATTTACAAAGTGTTCGCGATATTATGTAGTGAAGAACTCTAGTTATGTAAGTATAACGGATAACTCTAGAATAGCAGAGTGGACGACGTATTTTGGGTTTAGTAGGTTTTTCGCGTTGACTGTTTTAAGGATCACGTATGAGAGCATCTAAGCCACGTAACGTAGAATAAAGGATTCTACACAGTCTTTTTTGAGTGTTCGTCCGCGATTGATATTGACTGTTTTAAAGATCACGTATAAGAGCGTTTAAGCCACGTGACGTAGAAAAGGATTCTACACAGTCTTTCGGGCGCGTGTGTTCGCGATTACTGTTACGGATGAAGATTAGAAAACACGGCGTTCGTTTCTCCGAAGTCTTAAAGAGCTGGGACTGCACAATAATTGTCTAGCAAGTATGTTATCATGACGTTCGAGATTCTCTTTGTGCTTTATATTGATTTTTTGAATTGCCTCTTTAACGAAAGGTATTTTCAAGTCTCGATGGATATTTTCATTCCTCATATACCAAGGGGCACCGGTAATAAGCCGCAATGTCTTCGATTGGACTCTTTGGATTTTGTCGAGATTGCTCGAGCTTGCTTTGCCCCATAGCTGGGCACCATATAACCAGATAGGTTTGATTGCACTGTTGTATAGCAGGACCTTATATTCAAGGCTTAGTTTTGAGTTCGCGTTTAGGAGCCAGTGAAGTTGATGGACCTTAAGTTTCAGTTGAGTTTTCTTGGGTTCGATATGACTTCTCCAGGTGAGTCGGCGATCCAGGTGGATTCAAAGGTATGAAACATGATCAGACTGAGAAAAAGGGATATTGTTTAATTTCAATGTAGGACAAGTGCTAAAATTCAGTGTGAAAGTTACCTGTGTGCATTTAGCCTCATTGACTTTTATTCTCCAGTTAGAGAGCCAAGATTCTACTCGTCTGAGATGTACACCTAGATTCATAGATGCAATATCCTGCTTTTTATGTGTGGCCATTATAGCGGTATCATCGGCAAAAGTGGATGTTAGCACGTTTGGGCTTGTAGGAATATCTGCGGTAAACAGAATGTAAAGGATAGGCCCCATGACGCTTCCCTGGGGAACACCTGCTAGTATTTCGCGGTCATCGGTGACGTGTTGTCCACATTTGACTCTGAATCTACGGTTTTCTAAGTAAGACTCAAGAATTTGATGCGTATTTGCCGGTAAGTATTTGCAAATTTTGTAGGTCAAGCCAAAGTGCCAGACTTTGTCAAATGCTTGAGCAACATCCAGGAATACTGCGCAGCAATATTCTCGCCGTTCAAATGATTTTTCAATTGCTTGGGTCAGACGGTTTACTTGTTCGATAGTGCTGTGACCTTCGCGAAAACCAAACTGATGGTCTGGTATTATGTTATTTGACACGAGAAACGGTTTTATTTTCGATAAAAGAACTTTTTCAAATAGTTTGGATAAGCAGGGATGCAAACTGATCGGCCTGTACGAGGAAGGTATTGATAAAATCATTTGAATCAGAGAAATTTTCCACACTTTAGGAAAGTAACCATGTCTCAAAATAGAGTTAAATAATTTTGCCAGGAACTTCACAGCAATATAGGGAAGTTCCATGATCATTTTAGGCGTGATAAGATCATATCCAGGTGCTTTACCTGGATTCACGGTTTCTTTAATGACATTCAGAACTTCATTCGCGTTAGTAAACAATGGAATTACGGCAGACATTTTATCAACAGGTGGAAGGATGTCGCTACTTCCTTTAAAAGGTGAATCACACTCTTTAGGTTCCTGTGTCTAAAATAGCGAAATGGGAATCACAGAACTTAAATATGGAAAGGAACTATTTTGGGTGATTTATTTGAGAACTTTATTTGTGCCGTTGTTTATTTTTTATTTTCTCTCAGCTTTGTAGAGGCGTTGTTTTGTTTTTGTTATCTAAATGCCATTACCTTCCAAAGTGTGAAAACATTCTTATCTAAATGCGAAATATTCGATTGTACGCCCCGCGCCGTGTTTTTTTTCTTTTGCGTGATTCACACACCTGCCCAGTCATTACTTGCTTATCTCAGTTCGAACACACGTTCGATCGATTGTGTTAAAAAACATATAAAAAACACACTGGATGTAATCCACTGGAAAGTGTACTTTTCAAACACATACGAAACTTTGTTTTGTTTTCTCTTATCAATACGTATAATTATCACTGTTTATTTTTGGGGGAACAAAATATTTTGTATTATTTATACAGTATATTTTGCGACTTCATTACGTTTTACATTGTCGGACGTTCAACAGCAATATAAAGTTTATTAGCATAGAGTAAATTGTGATTTTCTTCGTTTTCTTTCAATATGCCACCTCCGTACTGCTATGAAGATCCATATCGCCATCGCCATCATCATCACCACCATCGCCCAGGTATCGAAATTGATATTGTTCCCGGTTGGAATCGTCCATACTATCCTGCAGCTCCCCCACCGCCTCCTCGAACGGAGGTGGTCGTTGTAACTCCAGCAGCCACCTACAATCCACAACAAGTTCCAGGACAATACTACAACAATGGCGCCTACTACAATAACGGATACAACAATGGATGCAATAATGGATACAACAATCCACCTTATCCAAGGTGGTAACGTGCCGTAGATTGATTTGAATATGCCCTAAAGTAAATGCCAGTATAAACATATTTTATTTGTATCGCCATACTTCACTTGATGGAAAATGATTGAAATAATGTTATGCCAGTTGCTATAGATTCTATATATACTCGCCAATAAAATTCGATTGTATTAGATTTTATGATTAAAAAAAAGTGTTATGTCATACTACCAATGTTTTAGGGCAGTCTTTTATTCGTTTTCAAAGTCATTTAATTTCTTTCTGCTTTTTTGAGGTTGCTTTAATTATTTTACAGGAATGACAAGAATTCGGCAGGCATTTAAATTTGGAATATATGAGTAGTTTGATATTAATGGGTGACAATACTCGTAGATTTCTAACTGTTTGCTGAAATAATCACTTACATACGAGTATTTCAAATGTTTTTTGTTCCTCTAAAACGGCAGAATTATTTCTAAACGCGCTCTGATTATTTATGTGAAATAATTAGAAATTTTTATTATACCATCAAAGAGGGTAACTATTGTTTTTGTGACGGAATAGCTATAATATTTGCCTTCCTACAATAAGCAATCCCAAGATTATCATTAAAAAAACTCACAACGTGTATATACGTTAGGGTGGGTCTATTTAGCAATCGATACTGTACCATCAATTGTTCGATAGCTTTTGGCATGATCGAAAAAAAAGTTCCACTACGACATATCAAAATAAAATGTTTTCGTAAATTCATAAATTGTTTTCGTGGCGCCCACATTTTAATTTTTTGGACTTTTTCACAACTTTTATTTTTAAGGTTGTTAAGTAGGTAATAAAAAAATATATTTTTGTTGACATACAAAATATATTGCGACATACAAATATACATTGCCCCAAACGATACAATATAACATACGAGGGCGGTTCGGAAAGTTCTTAGCCTATCAATGAAAGAGAATAGTTAGTTTTTCAAAAATATTTTTTATTTTTCAATATAATCTCCTGAAACTTCAATACACTTAGTCCAACGCTTATCTAGCAATTCTATCCCTTGATTAAAATAGTTTTCCTGAAGGTCTTCAAAATAGTGGTTTACAACTGTAATTGCATCTTCATTTGAGGTAAAACGCTTGTCAGCAAGGATTTTTTTTAGATTTGGGAACAGGTAAAAGTCACTGGGAGCTAAACCAGGAGCATAAGGTGGGTGGTCAAGCAACTCGTACTTTAATTCGTTGATTTTAGCTATTGTTAAAACACTCTTGTGCGCTGGTGCGTTGTCTTGATGAAAAATTATTTTTTTGTGTTGTAAGCCAGGACATTTTTCTCAAATTTGTACATTTAATTGATCTAAAACGTTGCAACAGTACTCTGAATTTATTGTTTTACCCTTTTGCAGATAGTCAATCAATAAAATACCTTTGAAGTCCCAAAAAACCGTTGCCATAACATTACCAGCCGATTGAATTGTTTTTGCCTTCTTTGGGGCACATCCTCCAGCTTCAGTCCATTGTTTGGATTGTTTTTTGTCTCTGGAGTATAGTGGTGGATCCATGTCTCATCAACAGTTATGAAACGACGCTTAAAATCCATTTAATTTCGCTGAAAACGATCCAAACAAGCTTGAGAAATGTTCATTCTTATGCATTTTTGGTCGACTGTTAACAAGTCCGGCACCCATCTTGCAGAAAGCTTTTTCATCTGTAGTTCTTCATGCAAAATTAAATGGACTCGATCATTTGAGATGCCCATGATATTAGCTATTTCACGCACTTTTATTCGTCGATCATTTAATACCATATCATGCACTTTGGCTACAATTTCTGTTGTTGTTGCTGTTTTTGGACGTCCACTACGTGGTTCATCTTCAATGCTTGTACGACCACGTTTATATTTAGCAACCCAATTTTTGACTGTTGCATATGAAGAAGCACAAGGAATTTCTTGTCCCGATAAACCTTTTTTATGTAAATATTTAATGACACCACGCATTTATAATTTTTCCATTGTAAAAAAATCGCGGATGCGTCTTTTGTGAACACCTGTTTCTATACGAAGGAGTTGCCAGATCGAAACAAAATTTAATATGTGTTCATAGCAGAGATGGAAGTTTCCAAAACACTTTGCCGCGCTTTTTGTGCTAGGCTAAGAAGTTTCCGAACCACCCTCGTATTAGCGTCAGAGAATTGAAATACGATTGAGAGAATACAAATTTGATATGTGTTTCGGTTAATTCTTTAAAAGAAAAGGCGAAAAGTTACTCCCAATCAGTGAGAAGAGAACGATAAAATTTGTATAGGGTGATCCATCTATAGGCATTTTTTCAGAACAAAAAAAATATATAAAAATTCAAATCAAGTGTAGAATCTTTATTGGTAATTGAAAGGTCATTTATGGCATTTATTTTTTGAAAATAATTTCCTGCAAATGTTGGCAACTGTATTATGGAAACAGTGAAGATCCGCTGTTTTCGACCAAAATTTTGTTCAGTGATGAGGCCGATTTCAGGCTCAACGGCAAAGTCAGGAAACAAAAGTGCCGCATTTGGGCTGAAGAGCAACAAGAACAGGTTCAAGAGGTGCCATTATACCCAGAGAAAACCATGGTTTGGTGCGGTTTATAAGCTGGTGGAATCATCGGTGCATATTTTTTTAAAATGATAATGACCGGAACGTAACCGTGAATGGTGCTCGCTATCGCGCCATGATATTGATATTTATGCTACCTTTAATTAAAGCCCGTAGTCTTGACGACACTTGGTTTCAACAGGAAGGTGCCACTTGCCATACAGCTGCTCAAACAATGAATCTATTGAGAGGTCATTTCGAAAAGCAGCTAATTTCACGTTTTGAACAGGTGAGTTGGCCGCATAGATCGAGTGATATCACACCTTTAGAAATTTTTTTTGGGGTTACGTAAAGTCCAAAGTCTATGCTGACAAACCAGCTACGATTCAGGTTTTGGAAGCCATCATTACGCGTGTCATTACCGGTCGAAATGCTCGTTTGAGTCATCCAAAATTGGACCCTCAGAATGGAAACCCTGAGGCGTAGAACTTTATTTGCCAACATTTGAAGGGAATTATATGCAAACAATAAATGCCATAAAATATCCTTTCAAATTACCAATAAAGATTCCGCACTTGATTTGAATTTTTATATTTTTTTTGTTCTGAAAAAATACCTGTAGGCGGATCATCCTATATAATTGCAAGTTGAGACCTACAATTAAAGCCGGCTTCGAGCGGGAAATGTCTGTAAAGAAAATCTATTGAAATGTTATAATTAAAATAAAGTGGGTTTCTGAAGCATAATCTGAATTTTGGAAGTATTGCTCTGACATATCTGGTGGTAACGATGCCTTTCATTAATGCCTGTGTTCAGAATTTTACCACATTGCTCTACTCAAATAAACTACCTTTGGTAGAGAATATCATGAAGCATATGCATCAATATGTTCCACATACAAATGAACAAATTAAGTTTCAAGTGACTTAAGATTATATGCCCTCCACCGTGGATGCCAGTTCAATATGAGAACATTTTCAAGGAGGCGTGGTACCGTCCACTTTTCCATTAGGCTATGTTTCTTTCTATACCAAGATCATATACGAGTATAGCAACTCCCGTATGCTGAATGAGTTTGCAAAAGCTGTGTAAAAAAGCCGCACTAAAGCTATCTAACTTATTGTAGTTATACACTATAAGTAGTTTATATATAAAGAAATAAAAACAGCAGATTGGACACATGGCTAAGGATAAAGTGTAGTTTAAGAAACTCATCCAAAAGGTGTGGAATTGGTAAACTGATTACTGGTGAAATAGCAAAATCATATCGGGATCTTGGAAAAATAGTTTAACTGTGATGAAAAAAAGGTCCATGTAAATGACGTTTGAATTTAGAGAAAGCGCAGAAAGAACAAGCCAGTTTATTCTAAGGTGCAAAAAACCACAACAAAAATTCTAAGGTTTGGTCAAAAATTAATTCTTTGCCCAGAATGACATCATGGATGATGCTTCACATTTCACATCGGTTTGAAATAAATGACAGGGAAAACTTTTTTCGCATTACAATTTTTCGCTAGAAATGTTAAAATAAAGTACGTAGAATTCTACTATTGTATAGGTAAAATCTGATTACCAAAATAGAAATCGGAGTTCCATAAAATGCCGTAGTCAATGTTTAAAGCGGAAATTGAATAGATTTATTAAAACTGTCGCTAATCTAATGGGACTAAATTAACTTTCACATTTATGTAATAAAATTTATCATTTTCTTTAAAAGCGCAAAACAATTTACGATTTTGTTTAAAAAAACGTATATTAATTTTTTGCAAAATTATTTAGCATACGTTACTATCGGCATACCGGTATTATTTTACGAAATATGGCCTTTCAAAGTACTTTATTAGTAGACCACAATTCAATCATTATCACGGTATTGCAGGACTTGCACTTATTGGAAGCTATCTACAAAACAGGAAATAGTAAGTTAAAAGAGAAAATACTAGAAGTAAAGTAGAAAATATACAATATGAAGTACCTCAAGGATGTGTTTAAGGCCCATTATTATTAACAATTTATTTAAATAATATTGCAAACCTCAAGTTACACAATAAATAAACAGTGTATGCTGATCATATAAGTCTCTTTTTTCCATTGTCGAGAGGTTATTCTCAAAGCTCAAATGAAAGAGGATGCGCGCATGAAAACGGAGTTTGCTGGGATAAATGAATAAGTGTTCTATGCCGATTTCAACCTTATTCTGATGGAAACAACGCTTTCAATATTCCTATTTGAGGAACTGATGTTCTGTTGGATACCTAGGAGTACTTTTGCAAAGAAATTTATCATGGAACTTACATATGCAGCATTTGAGTACAAAATAGCTTCATTAATCGGGCTACTCCATAAATTTTCAAATAAGTTCGATGAAAAAATTGAATTATTGCAATATACTTAGTGGTGATGTATAAGCAAAAACACCCCAAAAAATTCTACATATATAATCGAGGAAAATGTTAACCTCTTGTCGTTCAAAATATATTTCTGCCAAATTTCAGCCATCTAGCTTGAATAGTGCTACCTGTAGTTTGCTTTACACAAACAAATTAATTTACACAATTCAAATTATCATCTTTGAATTTTGCGATGCGATGAGTTCCAAACAGATTGACAAAATGTCTATCCTATTACTGCCACTTGCACTCAACCATGCGTTCTAAGCAAAAAGTAATCACTGACCATGATTACCTACGAGTATACAAGCAAAAAAGGCTACAGCCGTCAATGCACTACCTTAGAGAAAATTCATCAGAGATACCTGTTATGTAATCTGATTTTTAGTGGCAAAGGGTTTCAAATCTGGAGGAAATACTTTTAACATGGGCTGTTTAAAATCATGAACCAATATATTCCCATTTTACCGAAGTTATTTACGATAGGACTTTAACTGTGGTGTGTGGAGCGGTTCGGCAAAAACCAGTACGCAAATTAGATCATAGTCGGATATATTTTGAGCCTTTTATAGTGGCAGAATCTTCAATCGGATGGCGGGTACTGAAATCGGGAGAGGTTTTTGCATGGGAGCTATAGAAAAACATTAACCAATATGACCCAGTTTTACCAGAGTTAATTATTTATTGCTCATAACATACTGAGCGATATTTAAAACACATCTGTTTTAAATTGTGGTAAAAAATAAATAAAATGAGCCTTGACGGGTGAACATCAAATCAACACTGGCCAATAAGGTCCAATTTTACAGAGTTTGTGTTTGGCTGCACTTAACGTTCCATGTGAAATTGCGTCATCGTCATCTGATGTCATAAGTGGGTTCTTGAGCTGCCGATATATAGATCAAAAGCGTAGTATTTCTGGACTTTTCCTATCGAAATGATCAATTTTTTTTGTTAGCAAATGAGGCTGTGCTATTCAGTCTAAGTTAAGCTAAAATACTACCAATATTTCCCGATTCTGCGCATAACTGGAGCTCAACTCGTAAGTTAATCTTTTGAAACAGTTTGATATGTTGATTTGGGATCCTACACGATTCTTCATTTCCACAACTCTGGGACAAGTAAGATCAAATTCGCTTGGGCATATTTTAATTGGTATTGAGTTCCAACTTGTTTTAACCGATAAAGAAAATCTTCCTCTCTATCTTAAAGGATAGGGCATTATAATATTGGTATTTAAAATTTTGGCACTCCGGGCCAAATCTGTATCTGAAAAACAGCATTTTTTTTGGATATTTCCCCTATGACTTTTTTTAGTTTAAAATAAACCCAAAGCATAAGGCAAATTTGCATTGCTTGAAAGTTTTCTGTATGGATTATTAAATGCAATGTTAATGGCCCGGTCATTGGTCGCCTATAAACCGGAACATGTACATTTAATAGTTTTTCCGTTCTAAAGGATCTATAGACTATTGGGTTTGAAAAGCCGAACCTGTTAACATGGACATTGGGGACTAAAAAACAACAACTTAACCTTATACCAAATATGACCAAACTTACGATTTGTCGATTTGAGTCCATGACAGGTCATTAACGCCTGGTTACTCAGAAACAACGAAATTTCATACGGTCTCCAATTAAGCATTTTTAAGTAGGATATATTTAGGACCGGATCTACTGGCCCTTTTCATCGGCAAACTGGCCTTTTTTAAACAGGCAAAGTAATTAACATACATTTCCTTAATAAAAACCCGTCGTTTCTACCCAATTAAAAACATATTTGCCCTTACTGTCAATGTTATATTGTAAATGTCATAACCCAAGGCCGACAGTATGTCCCTGCCTAATTTGTTAAATTCTTCCCTCATTCAGCTGTATACAAGAAATAATTATCTTAACTTTCCTTAAAAAAAAATAATTGTATATTAATTACTGATTTTTACAGATTAAAATACAAATTGAATATAATTTCTGTTCAACAGTTCAAAAATGAGTAAATTTCAGAGTTATATCCTATTGACATTTTCCAACGCCTTTCTCCGAAATTGCTGAGATGAATTGTTACGTTCAGAAAAAAATTAAAGGAACGGATATCGTTGGACCGATTGTGAAGTTACTTTCGTGTAGAAAGTGTTTCTTGCAGTGTAAGTCACATTCACTAAATGACTTGAACAGTTTTTATTCTGGTTTTAGACGAAACATTACAAATTGGTGAAATGTTTTGTCTATTTTAACAAAACTTAATAGATCAACACATTTCTTTAGATACAATTCAAATCATGCTGCAAAATGTATAAGTATATCACCAGCGCGGCGAATTATCCCAATGTTCCCTTTGGGGAAAACGTTGATTTTCCGGTAGAACAACAACAATTTCTTCTTGTTGTTGTTGTGGCGGTAGCAAAACAACCTCCGTGGTAACGCACTCTTGTGGTGGTGCCATATATGGCCGGCCCAAAGAATTCTCAATGTCCACTTCGATAATAGGACGATCTGGACTATAGTGATGATGATGATGGTGATGACGTTCTTCGTCCCATGGTGGTGACATTCTGACCAAGACGGTTATTCCACAGCAAACTCCAAGCAAAGGCAATCAATTATTTTTATCTGAGTCGCTTCTGCTCAGAGGTTTCGATGAAAACTGTGACTACACGTAAAAAACTAAAGCATTTTAAGCAAGTAATTACTCGTGTTGCTACGTTTTTCATTATCGAAAAAATGGGGGAAATATTAATGCAAAAGGCTTTAGAATATATCAATATTTTATCTTTGGAATTCGAAGCCCACTGTTAATGTTGAAAATAGATAAAGTTATGAATGGATTTGTTATATGCGCAAAAGTATTTAATTGATTGTGTCTGTAGTTGTTTCTGTGATTCAGAATTTATCCCAGTTTCCTTTAGGTTTCAAGGGCGTACAGCAACGCTCTTAGTTTAAAAAATCAATAACTGAAATGTTTCCTTAATTTATTTTTTTGTTTATTTTGTATAATCTTGCCATCTTTGCTAATATAAATGTTATCCACCTTGAATTGTTAACCTGCATTTAAAATAAAACAATTTCTTCATAAATTAAATTAGTACATAATTAAATTAAAGTAATTAAAAAGATTGTATATTGTTTTACTGGGTCAATCATAATACTTATAAATAAACTTCGGTTGACCCGACTTACATGCACCCTCGTCCAATTACGTTTTATTTTATAAAAGTATCTAGCAGAATGGGGAGTGACTGCTTTGTTCACTACCATTGGCATACTAAAACCAGGAAAGAGCGTGGACCAGGGAGACTCATATGTCCAAAATCGCTATTGTCCCCGGTCGCCAAGACCCTAAAGGCGCTTGTCCATCCAACATTGACCCAGCATATCCGGGTTACATGGCTTTAGCATGCATTTCGCAATATGCGCAGTACAACGACAGCATTGACCGACATCACATCACTCATATGACACAGTCTTAATAAGGCACAATCATGTCCACAAACGGTCCCCGTTGCACTCGACCTGTCAGAGGCAGTCGATCATGCCATCCCCTTCAGGGACATAATGGAAACCAGTCCTTAACACCACGACGAGATGGCTGATAAACTATGGGCGTGTTCTTTTGTTGTTCGGTAATTAAGCGAGTAAGAGGTCGCTAATGCGATAAGTTTGCACCATTGTATAGCGTGATCCATTTAGAGGTATTTTTCCAAAATAAAAAAATACAGAAATTGAAAGCAAGTGTGAAATCTTTATTGTTCATTCGAAAGAAAATTTTATGGCATTTTTTTATATATAATTTCCTTCAAATCCTGACCGCAACTACGTATTAGGGTGTCCATTCTGAGGGTCCAATTTTAGATGACTCCTTTAAGCATTTCGACCTGCATGGCGTTAATGACACGCATATTGTTGGCTTCCAAAACCTGAATCGTAGCTGGTTTATCAGCATAGAATTTGGACTTTACTTAGCTCAACAAAAAAATTCTTTAAGTGTGATATCACACGATCTAAGAGGCCAACTCACCGGTCCAAAACGTAAAAATAGCCGATTTTCAAAATTACCTCTCAATAGATCCGTTGTTTCAGCAGCTGTATGGCAAGTGGCACCGTTCTGGTAAAACCAAATACCGTCAAGATTACGGCCTTCAATTTCAGGCAGCAAAAAGTCCGATATGATGGAGCGATAGCAAGCACCATTCACGGTTACGATCCGGCCATCATCATTTTTGAAAAAATTTGGGGCGATGATTCCACCAGCCCATAAACCGCACCAAACCGTGGTTTTCTCTAGGAATAATGTTAACTCTGGAACCTCTTCTGGTTGCTTTTCAGCCCAAATACGATTTGTTTATTGACGTTGCCGTTGAGCCAGAAATGGGCCCAGTCACTGAACAAAATTATGGTCGAAAACAGTGGATCTTCTTATTTCCAAAATACAGTTGCGCAATTTGGAGACGTTGTTGCGGTGTAAGTCTTTTCATGATGAAATGGCAAACAATACTGAAAATAAAGAAATAAAGTTAAACTCTATTAAAAAAGTACTTCTAGATTGATCACCCGTTACAAAAAGACAAAAATGGTTTTATTTTCAGAAAACTATTTACTTTTTTTTCATAAACAGGTTGTTTTGAAAATTTTTAATTTTAAGAAAAAAAAAATATTCGAGAATGACCTTTAACGAGCTTGGTTATTACTCGCTTATAACGACCGTGTTCTATTGGCAACTCGCTTAGGAGGTCTCAAACGCGATAACTTCACACCAGGAATTTAAGAAAGACTTTGTTTATAGAAAACTAAAAACATTTTGCGTTTAAGAAATTAAACATTTTTAAAAAAAAACGTATTTAAGAATAACCTTTAATGAGTTTCAGCGAGCTCAGTTATTACTTTTTTGTCGTATTTCTTGAATAGCTTTTTTATTACGAGAAGAAATTTTGAAATCAAAGGCTTTATGACGCATAAAGTCAAAAAAAATTCAAAAATTTCTCGTAAAGTTTTAATGTTATCGCTTTAGCGACCTCTTGCTCCTTTAATAAGCGGTTACCTATAAGTATAGAATACGCCTAGTATTTCTTAAATAACTGTTTTTCTATAAATTTTTCTATAAACTTTATCAAACGGTTCATGATGAATACAGTTGTTCAGGTCTCGGGTACACATAAATTTGTTCAGTTCTTATCAAAGTTTTAAAGTAATCGCTTTAGCGGCTATTTACTAGCTTATTAACAGAATAATGCCTTATTTGTGTAGGCGTCAGTCGTTTGTAAAGTTTCGACAGACCTGACCAAACACCCGGCACTACCAGAAGGAGTGGATAATATATATCCTATATAATATATATCCTAGGCCGACGACTGCACGCTTTTGGCGACGGCCATGATGCCAATGTCCTATGTGGCGCCATTAATGAGTTTTCCTTTTTCCTGGTCAGTTTCTGTGCTGTAAAGAATCTTAAATTTAACACCAACAAAATCATAAGCTACTCTGTTTACCATCTGTTTTTTCCTTTCTTCCTCTGCTCTGAACGTTTGTAATTATGAGAAAAATCATTAGACAACTTATCTCGCTCTTTTAAATAACCACCACCAAATGCAAATGCTAGCTGTACAATCTTCATAGCGCAATGATTTTGCTTTTCGCACATTTCGAAGACTGTATGCAAAAGGTAATTCTCATTAATCATAATGAGTCTCCGGTGTAAGTGATTTGATTTGTAGCCGAAGTAATCGTTGCCAAAGACTGCTGAAGAAAAACCTTGGCGGATTCAGAAACAGCTGTACAGTCTGCCTAGCAACCGTAGCCACTAAATTTCACCAAATTTTTAGTAGATTCTGAAAAAGAAGCAACAAAATGGTCCCGAGCCAGAATAAAAACTGTTCAAGTCACAATGATGAAAAAAGACCGAATAAATGTAAATAAAACTAAAGTATAATTAGTAGGTTAATCTAATATTTATAATTGTAACAGTAACTATATTTCTGGTTTAAAGAGGTTACCAATAATTAGTTAACTTAACAATTAAAATAATTTATATACCGATCTGCACAGTAAATAATATTAACAATTTCATTGTTAAATTGAACATGTACTATTTCAACAAATTAACTAGACTTAATTACCTAAATTTTAATACTAACAATTTTCATGGCGAAAAACAACTCATTTTTAAAACAACAATAATTATTTTAATAATAACAATTTTAATGTTTAAACAACTCAACAATGCATTGTTAAAACAACAATAATTATTTGATTTTTCTTAGGATTTCCTAAGTGATTATTTGAAATTTACCAATTTTCATGGTTAAAAAATTAAACCGTAGAATAGTTTAATTAACTATTGTTATTGTTAAATACCAGTCAACAACCAAATGTTCAAATTTACCTTATATAACGTAGACTCCAAATCATGTTTATTTATGGTTAAGTTAACCTTATATAAGGTTATTTTTCTTCTCAGTGTATAAAGATTGGGGTTTTCCAGTATGTATTAAAAATGATTTCGGGCAAGTGGCCGCCGCGGCTGGCTAGAACAAATTCCAGCCGATAGGCCCAATTTTCGATCACTTTTTGCACAATTTGGAAGAGTATGTCAGCGCCGAATATTTTATTCCAAGGCGTCAATCGTTTCTGCGTAAACAAGCGTCTTCATAAACCCCAAAAAAAAACACGCCCAGCGGTGTTAAATCGCACGATCTTGGTAGCCACGCCACAGGCCCACGACGAGGGATAATGCGCTCACCAAAAGTTTTCTTCAAAAGCATTCCCCATTGACTGTAACAATATGGCCGGCTTCATTTTTGAAGAAATATACTATGCTAAATTTGTGCAAAATCGGATTGGAAATTTGGCTCCATGCTATCAAAGCGGGAGCAAATTTACGGTAGCTATATAAAAACATGGAACTGCATGGTCTGAAATTACACTTGTAAAGCGTCGGCGCCTTACATCGGAAGGGACCTTTTAAAGGGCACCAAATGAACGCATGAACACATATGAAGAAGCCCCTACAGTAGAGGTTATTCTTCAAGGTAGGTTTTCAAATCGGGAGAGGCCTTTGTGGGGACAAGTTGAAAACCTGCGCCGACAAGGTTTAGATTCATTAATAGCGTTCTTTGATAAATTTGTTCAGACTTTGATGCTCTATGGATAGCTTCTGCTGTTATAAAGCGTAATCAGCCAGAACAGTAAGCGTGTCGAGACAAAACAGACGGAAGTTTTACTGGGTCATCTAATCACCAGTGCAATGAGTTATTTCTCAGTTTCGACTCATCACTAGTGACGCAGGACTGAGGAAACTTATGTGTTAAAACCAGGATTCTATAGGCTTTTCACAGTTATTTGGGAGGATTACATAAAATCAGTTGATGGTCTAAGGGCTTATGAAAATTTATAGATGCATAGAGCCGACAAATAATTTTAAAATTTTACTGATAGGCTAATTCAGAGTCCCAAAAGGAAGACAAGCTAAGATCTCTAATAAGAGCAGCACGACTTTAACGTTGCTTACGTTATTTTGAGGCTTTGCAGATTACCTTCAATATTCTAAGTGGCGTTTGATGCTTTAAAACGAAATGTGTAGAAAGGACTCCTTAAGGAACTGTACCGCAATAAGTCACAAAAGAACAAATACCTAATAATCTAAATAAGAGCAAAATATCCATAAATATTTCTTTCATTACTGGTCTTTGGTAATGGCAGCATAATTGACACTGATTCTGCAAAAAATTATCTAGCAAATAGAAGGCACTGCCGTAGCTACTATGATGCACTTATGTTAGAAACCTTAGAACATGATTTTGTTGAATGCCCAGACTTGGCAAAACAAAGAAGGATTGTACTGGAAGTAGCTTTTCTGACAATTCATTCATTCCCGATATTTCAGTCATCACAAAATCGAGTGGGATGAGATCAATTGCAAATGAAAGTTGACATTATGCATAACAAAAAACCTTCAAGGGTTTTCTTTAGCTCAGTGCGAGATATTTTTTTACACGCATTTGAAGTTGGTGGTTTTGGAACGCTGTCCAACAAGATCATTTGAAAAGATCATTGAAAATTTGATAAAATAATAATTATTAATTTGTATTATCCTCGAAAGTTGTATTATCTTACTGTTTTTGGAGTCGAGGAATTAATTTTTGATATTTAGTTTTACCTAAAACTCACGCTAGATGGCGCTTTCATACGATTGGTGCTATTTTTTTGTAGATTTTCATAGAAAAAACGGTGTATTTATTTTTTTAAGCTGAAAAATAAAGTTTTGAGTTTAGCTTCACTGTAAAACACATTTCTAATGATATTACGAAGTATATTTTATTATTCTCAATATGTTACTGTAACAAAAATACAATTTTTAGAAAAAAATTGTGTTTTTTTATTTGAAAAATATATTTTTTATTACAAAAACAACTTTTTTATATAAAAGTATTATATCTTTTTTGATCTGCTTAGTCCCCATCACTATCACTGTAAATTTGCATGTTTAAAGTAGCAAAAGCTCCAGAAGTAGTAGGCTGTGGATCTCTGTATATTTTTGGTTCTGGCTCTTCGTCAGTATCCTCTTTAGGGGTTGTTCCCTTTAACTACCAGCATTAATCACCTAACATAGAATCTAGTTTCTTTCCTCTAATTATCAAGGAACAGATTGATAAACAGCAAACACAATTGTTTTCTGACAAACTAAGGGAAATAAAACCAGATCATACCTCATTTAGAAAGGTTTTTAATATAATAGGGAACAGAAGAAGTGTCACTGTTAGAGCTGTACCGGTTGACGGTGTCAAAATAATAGACACAAATGGGCAACTGAATGTGCTGTGCTGAAAAGCCACTTTTCAACAGTTTATAGTGAATGCCTCTCGCGAAGTACTTTAGCTGAGGAAGAAGGTTTTACTGATAGTTACATCGAATAGACCCCTGATTCAATTTTGACTTTTGATCATAACTATACATTCATGAACCAACATTTGGATTCCAAGTTCGTTACTATAAATGATGTTTTGGTTATTTCTCAATTAATAAAATGTTAGAAATCTTCAGGTTTGGACGGTATATCAAATTATTTAATTCGAAAATTTGCAGCAAAGTGCTTTGAGTATTAAACTGTTTCATAACGCGATCAATAATTGTTACTTCCCAGTTGACTGGAAATTCGCTAAGATCGTCCCAATACCGAAATTAAAAGGTCACTCTGACGTTAATAATTTTAGACCAATATCTCTGTAGTCAAATATGGGTAAGATGTTTGAAATCGTTTTTTGAAGTTTAATGGATGCTGATGTTCATGTAAATTCCTGAATACCAATTTGGCTTCAAGAAGGCAAATTCCACAGTTCATGCTCTTTTGAAATTTCAAAATGATGTTGTACAAAATTTGAGGGATCGTAAGTGTACTATGGCTATATCTCTGGACGTCGAAAAAGCTTTTGATAAGGCAAATCATAATGGAATTCTGTATAAGATGATCACAGTTGGAATTAATCCTTCAATTATTAAACTTTGGAAAAGGGTTTTCGCCGACAGATTATTTTGTGTACAGTTGGGCACTACATTGTCCTCTAGCGGCAGTGTATTATGGGGTGCCTCAGGGCTCGATATTATCGCCACACTTATATAATACTTATATGTAAGATTTCCCTGCCCAAGTACAGGAATCTAAAGGCATTCTTTGAGTATATGCCGACGATTCTCTTTTGTATGCCCATGGCGAGTACATGACTATTGTACTGATTGGGGGATAAAAATAAACGCGTCAAAAAGAAGAGCAATTTGTATCCGCCACGCTTTCGGAAAGTGTATGTGGTTTGTCGTTCCGCAGAGTAAAAAGAGCTTAAAAATTAATGTAGAGGAAAGTCCAATTGGGAATACACGAAGTCTAATTTGGGAATACAATCAAATATTTAGGGTTACATTTTAATAATCTGTTAAAATTTAATAATCACGAGAGACTTAATTTTGGTAAGGCAGAACGTATTAATGGAGCTTTCTCGATAATATTTAATAGTAAGTCGGTACCGATAGATACAAAGCTACTTTTATATAAAGTATGCCTCAGACCGCTACTTCTCTGCATTTCCAGCTTTTTTCATTATCGTGTGGGATATGTTAACCACACGATAATGAAAAAAGTGGAAATCTTCGAAAGAAAAATTATAAGGAAAAATTATAAGGAGAAGAATTTTCACTCTTACAACAAACGATACTCAAATAATTTTATATACGAGAAAGCTTTGTTAATACCTTTGTCTGATTACGCTTTAGGACCAATGGCAAAATTTGTACAAAAGTTAAAAAAATTTTGAACGTTGCTTAATGCAAGAAATTTTGACAAGTGAGGAATCATGCAGTTGGTCAAACACAAACTATCTGTCTGCGATTGGCATTTTAAAGGAGAATATTGACACGCTGTCTGGACAAAACTTTTACTCGTTCACTACTCCCGGCATTCACAGAGGGTGAAATTTATTTATTTTATTTTTATTCGTTTAACTTTTTGTTTTATTTTGTTAAGTTACTTTAGATTTATTTTAGTAAATATAACTCTACTAGAACTCTATAAGTGCCGGCAGCAAGCGCTGTTGTATACTACGAGTAATAAACAAAATTACACAAATTTTATTATATTGTAAGTCACAATAACCAATATTAAAAAATTCGTAAAAGTTTTAAGTTTTCTAAGTACCTTCATTTGTTATTCAACCTTTATTAAGAACTTTTTTAAGACTCAATAAACCAAACCTTGACCTTAATAATTAAACTTCATCTGGCAGGTTTCATGCTTGCGTCCCAGGTTTCATGCTTGCGTGAAGATAACGTCGTTCCGAAGTTATCTTCACGTATCTCCAAAAAATTGTTTTTGGTGAAATTGACTTTTAAGTTTCAAACTCTTATAGAAAAAAGTGGCGCGAAAAAAGTTGCCCTTTTTACTTTTTGTTGTATACGCCACCTTTTGCGAAATATTTTTTTTATGGCGCATACGTGAAAATAATCCGTAAAAACCTTACTATTTTTTGTGATAAACACTACTTCGTTAGTTGAAGGTCAAATAATTATCTTTTATCAGCTCTTATTAACCTTTATTATATCTATTCTCAAAGAGAAGAAAGAGAGGACTATTCGATACAGATAGGCAGTTGGTATCGAACAACACAATTGTGGTGTGCTTCGACTTGCAAAGCACTTTTAATCTTCCAAAGGGATTTTCTTTCACATTTTATTATAAAAGAAAACGCCCCTTTTCAATATGACAGCGACTGTAGGTGCTCAGAAAGCAAATGAAAAGAATACAACTTATTGTTCCATTTGGAGTGAAGCACATAGTGGTCGCCCTGGAAATGATATTGTCATTAAAATTTTGGAACAAATTTTGCAGGATTTTAATAATATTGAGCACATCATTTTGTGGAGTGACTCCTGTGTGCCGCAAAATAAAAATAAAATGTTATCGTCTGCTATCCTTCATTTTTTATATAGAACAAACAATGTAAAAACAATCGTTCAAAAATTTTCAGAACCAGGTCATTTTCAAATTAAGGAGATTGACGCGATTGAAGTTTATTCGTCTTTAGCAAATCAATTTAATTTTTATAAAGTTCCATTCAGTAAAATTAAATCAATTATGTAAATATAATAAATACAATTAATTAGAGATTCTTTTCAGATTTATTAATGTAAATTTGTGTATACATTCAGCTAAATTTTCTAAACTAAATTTAAGCTCGAGTGGTACATACCCGTAGATATATTTGATATTTTTGTGTTATTACTAGTATTATGTAATAAATTGTTTCCATGTTAAAAATGTTTGTAAGAAAAAAGTTTTACTTTCGTTTACAATAAAATGCATTTAAGAAAACCAGTTCTAAATCCTTTTGTCTTCCAATATCCAACTATATTAATAAAAACAAAACCCCTATTAACTTTATCGGAAAATATTATTGAAATATGGGACAAAAAAATATGAATATACACGCAGAGAAAAAATATGGTTAGTATATGGTCACGGCAATAATAATATGTTCTCCGCAATAAAAGTATGTTCGTCGCAACCATAGTATTGTTTTCTGAATTTAATTTTGACAATGGTATGATTGTCGCAATATTCATGTTGTTGAAATGTAACAATAGTATTATTGCCAAATTTAGAAATGAAAATATGGTTATAGCAACCATATAACCTTGGTTGATGCAACAAAAGTATTGTTGTTTAAAATTAACGTTAACAATAATATGATTACGGCAATCATACCGTATGGTTGCGACTATAAACATAACAAAACAGGTTTTATAGAGCACACATATATGTGCGTGTATATGTTTTTTTTTTTGGTATACCAAAAAAACACATGCACACGATACAGTGCATGGTTGTTGTCCATTTTAAAAAACAACAATCGGAAGGTCGCTCGAGGGATTTTTATTGTATTTATTTTGTTTGGTGAAATACTCTACTGCCGATTGGCACTCGTGTTTTTAAAATCTGACTGCACTTAAGTATATAGTCATTGATCACGGTTTAATTACATTCGTTACTTGGGGTCTACGCTTGGTGAAGTAGCATTCTAAAACTAAAAGTATTTTCGACTGCCGTTGGAATATATATTTTTGTTTATTGAATGAAATTCAAAAAAGCAAGGCCTCAAATTTGGCTATGAACTAATTGTAATGAAATTTAAAATAACTTGCTTGATTAAAATCTCTATTTTTGAATAACAACATTACTCGATCCTAATAAATAATTTTGGGGATCATAGTATCGTTGAGTGAATCTTACTATGGTTGTAGGGATACAAGCATGGTTGCTTGTGAATCATACTATGGTTGTATGAGAAAAATAATATGGTTTTGAGAATCAAAGTATGGTTGTGGGGGTCATAGTTTGGCTGAGTGTGACACATGATATGGCTGTTAGGATCAAACTATTATTGTGCCACAACCGTATACCCAACAATAGTATGATTCTCTTCGAATATTGTTACCCCAACCATACTTTTTTCTACGTGCACTTGACTATATCGCCTTTCTTTCGTTGCGACGCCTCTTTAGTAGTAGTTATCGTAATTATGATATTGCCTCATTTCTTATCAGACTCTTTAAAATTTCATTTGAAACATTTTGGAATTTTTCAATCTTTGAAAAAACTTAAATTACAACTCTTTCTGTCCTCCCGACAATATCTACATATGTCATCTACATACGTGAGTAGGGTGTTATCTTTAGAGTTAATTGTGTCCGTTTTAATAACTTTTGCGTTTTCTAGAGTTTTTTCCATTATGCTGTTGATGGATGTCGTGTTGTTACACGAAAAGCTGTCTTTTCTTAGATCTCATGTCGTAGTGAATGATTTAGAGAGGGGACTTCCAATATTTTGACACAGTATTTGTTGTCACCTAATATCACTTAACAAAGGAATACAAATTTTGAAACGCAGACATGCTTTTAAATAATTCATCTTTTATCGGAGTGTCTTACAGCCTTTAGGTCCATGAGAAATTAGTAAGTGTCGATTTCCTGATCGTGGGCCTTTTGGCCTAAAGACGCACTGAAACGGTTGGAACCGATCGGCGGGTTTCGGCTTCAATCTATCACAAAATACTCGTATAGTCGAGATGTATGTAACTTATTCCGCGGTAATTGGCGCAAATGGTCTTGTCTTTCTTTGTTTGAATTGGGCATCGTAGGCTGAGATTCCAATAATCGGACAAACGTGCGTTCACTATAGATAATGCAAAGTAGGTTGTGCATCTTATCAGCTCGTCTTCTCAGGACTAATACAGCTCTGTCGGCGTTGCATCTACTCCTTAAGCCGGGCTATGGCTGTTGGAACTTCCTGTTGGGTCGGGAACCCATTTATCAATGGTATTGTATGGTTGTCATTGCCGAGGTCTTTAGTCGTTTACAATTGAGAATAATGCTTTAATCCGATTTTCTACACTAAGCTCTGACAGTACAGTCATTAGTATTGTGACTCGTTTACAAAAATTTCTTGTGTCGTTTTTGTTGTCATAAAATTTAACCTCCTTACATTTGTAACTACCCATTTATCTGATCTCCCGATATCGCTTTGACACTTCATGGCTTGCCATGTTTCGTAAAATACTTGGACATTTCTAAAACATTCTCGTTTCGACCAGGTATTTGAAAATAAAATTTTTTAGGAATCCTAAAAATGAAAATTATGGGAAATTGCAAACCCTGTTCTTTACATACATAAGCTAATATTCGGGCGTAAACCAAACCCATAAATGATCTAGGTGGTCCTAAATCAAGAAACTAGCTAAAAGTGATTCGAAGGATGGGAATGCCAAGCCCCATTCTGGTAATGGCCTATTATACGATTTTAATGTTTAATTTAAATTTATTTTCGCAAACTCTTTATTTCCCCAACACAGTATTTTGACTGCACCTTTATGTCGGTGGAAATTCAAGGTGATTATGGAACCAATTCTATAGAATTGAAGTTACAAGTTAAACCTTACAACTACCGTTTTGGTACCTTCGAAAAATACCTACTCCGACCCTTGGCAATTTCCTCGAGCAATGTCCTGGTGAGCTTTAAAACTACACCGTCAATGATAGGTGAGAGCTTTAGTAAGTCATCTAAACCAACTTACGTACACTCTGACAGAGTAAAAAATCTTATTTCTCATCTTAATTTATTCACATTATATTATATAGTAAAGAGAAATCTATCTATCCATATACCCTATGTTGCAACAGTCCTATATTAAACACTTTTTCATTTAGTGTTTTTTTTTGCGCCACCCTAGTATTCGAATTGCGGTTTACCTCATAACGACGATACCCCAAAAACGATGACTGTTTTTAAAACAATAATTTTGTTGTAAATAAACATAAAAAGAAAATGATCGATTTATCTTAGATACTCACTCGTATCTTATTGAAATAGCCGCCACTTAGCTATTCCACATTGACATTAATTATTGAATGCCAATGATAAGATAACCGTGAACTGACTTCGCCATGTCTAGGCGATCATCACAAGTCGATTTATTTAATTATGGTCATTTTATAATGAATGTGCATTCATAAATTGAATTTCAGTAGCTGAACAACTCTGAAGCTATACGAGGCGGGAATAACGAGGAAGTTGTCCAATTTCAATCGTTGAAAACGGAAGCAGTGTAGCGGAATGTCCCAAGAATGCAAAATCGAATTACACTGTGAGTGCAATCACCGCCGTCACGGTGGCCTCTTATCGCTGCTTTTTCCCTGGAGACACGACCGACCGCGTCGGTGTTGCAAACGATGCCGACGTCACATGCCCACCCAAGTCGTGACGGTGTCTACACCAGCGGGACCTCCAGCACCAGCGCCGGTGGCCCAAACGATTGTGTGCCAACAACCGCCTCCGGCGTATGATTCCATGGCCACCATTACAGTGAAATAAGTGTTGAAGTTATGAAAACCGTTTATTATGATGTTCTTCCTTTTAATGTTATTAACCCTTTGTTGCATGAAAGCGAATAAAATGTAAAGTCTGAGAGAGAGAATGGGAGAGAGGTGAAAAAGAAAAATGAAAGAAAAAAGTTTAATAAAAGAATCACGAGCACGCGAAAATAATTAAAATTAATTTGCCTATTTGCTTTCGACCAGTGTTGCCAACGTTTACTAGGTGCAATTAAAACAAATTGCTGGTAACAGATACCGGTGCCGAGGTTTGACTTTTCATGCAACCCACTCACACCCGCTGGCCGTTGTAATTTTTACTGCCATAAGTCATGTTTTTGCTAAGCCTGCAATGGACTGACTCCAGGCGAAGGTGTGGGACCCGCCGTCATCGACATGCACCTGTACACGTGTAGCTGCCACATCCATTTCAATGCTTCGGTAGACTTCTTATGATATATTAACATGAACAGGGACTGCGTGGGCTGTGGCTGGGGGGCGACGCTTAATTGTTTTAACATGCTGTTGGATATAGGGCCTTCGTTTATTTATCAGTTACATTCACATTGATATCCTGACCACATATTGTACATTTTCTATTGGCCACGGAAGACAAAGAACTGAAACCGGGACAAAAAGTGGCATTTTATTCATTTACACCGATTAGAATGCACCATTCGTGATGGTGTTTAGGGCAAGCTCGAACAATAGCATTTTGCAATGGACAAACAATCCAGTCGCGATCGCATATATTCCTTCCATGGACTAATAAAAGCCTGACTTGAAACTCAAAAACGCCAATTTATTGTAAAAATGAATTGCAATAATAATATGAAGGTATTACAGACGATATGATAAATCGAGTACACCAGTACAAAAGTACCGAGGACGTGCAATCACAAATTATAAAAGCAACAAGCCACGTAAGCCACTTCACAGTGGGACTTGGTCAAACAAAATCCCATAAAATGTGTCGCAACTTAGAGTTGGTGACAACCGAATTAATAATTGCTAATAGCTTTTGGTTTGCAATTTCATCGTGGATTAACTTACTATATACTAGAAGAACGCTTGCAAATTATTGAAATAATCAAACTTAGCTACAGGCGCTGTCGAACAGCATAAAAGAAGACCCACATCAATCAAATTAGTGACGTTCTCATCAAATGGGGAAGTTTCAATTAATTTTATGGTAGATTTAGCGAAACTTTAATGGCATAAAATTATCTATCCAACAAAGCCGGTTTAATTAGTCTAACAAATAGTTTTCTTTGCTTTATTTTAATAAAATGTTTTGTAAATCTAAACAAAATTTTGCGAAGACTCACTAAATAAGACTAGATGGAATCAATTCAATGTATACTTATAATTCATCTGTTAACAAAAATATTAGATTTTTCTTGGAAACTGAAAAAGCGCTGCTATAATTAATAGTCAATACTAAAAATTAAATTAATCAGTACTTGCCTCGGTTATTATCAAATATAAGTTTTTATCCAAGCTTAGTACTAAAACAGTTCCAAAGAAAAGTTTTTATTTAAAAAAAATGTTTTTATTTTAATTTTTTTGGTTGTCAGTACCTCGGGATATTTCCTCTATCCATGAGCAAAATTGTGTTAAGAAAATCTATTGAGCAAACCTAACCGAGCCCGAAACGGGTTTGAACCGAACCGTATCACTTTTTGGTCTGTGAACCAAACCGAAAACCAAACTACTGTTAAAAAAGGAAATTTCGACATGCACGAAAAACCGAACCAGAGCCACGGTTTCAAAGTACCCAGAAATCATTTTAAATGCTGAATCAGCGGTTCTGACTTGATCTGAAGCATCGAACCGACTCGAATTCTGAAATGGCTTGCATACCTTTTATTGAGTTTTTGCTATCCAATCTTAGTTACCGATGCTTTGTAAAAAACGTTACTAGGGTAGTTGTTGTGAAAATTGTATCGACATATACAGCGAGTTTCAAATGTCCCTTGCGGAAAGAAAAATGCTTTGGAGGCAATAAATGTTTTAATGGTTTTATAATTTTTTGTGAGTAGTTATGTCCATTTTTTTATTAAATGCAATTTTTGTATAAAATCTTCATGGCGAGTCTTGGTGACAAGGATCCTTTAGCTGGATTTTACAACGTGGTCTAAAATGATCCACAAGTAAAATTCCGACCATTCTACTAAGTATCGTTTCAAAAGAGTAAACTACAAATGGATACTTGCCAATGTTATTATTAATAAGTCATTACTTCTCTTTTCTATTTTTATATGGAGTTTGAAACATTTTCGCATAAAAAGGCAAACTCAGTACCAGCATTTAAGGACAATCACAATGGTGTGTAGGTCACCGAGTTAATACGAGGGTTGCTATTTACATTTCGGGTCCTGACAATAACTAGAACTGGAACTGGAACTTCCATTGGAAACTTTGACATTTTTTAACATACCTTTACTCAGAATCTTTTGTCATTTGAGGGCGAATTGTTTTGTTTACAGTGTGTTGAAAAATTCATCTCAGTCAAAAAATGGAATTATCCCGTGAACATTTTCGTGCGATGAGTTTTTATAATTTTCGGCGTGGGTTATCGAGACAAAAGTATTTAAATCAACTTGTTTCGACTATTGGTGATGAAGCACCATCAAAAACCACTGTTAATCGCTGGTACCAAAAGTTCAATCTCAGACGCCGTTTGCTCTAGGATGAATTTCGTGAAAGACGTCAAACTTCGGCCACTTTGCCAGAAACCATCGATGCTGTGCGTGAACTAATTAAGCAAGACCGACATGTGACATGCCGTGAGATTGAGACATCATTGGGCGTTAGTATGACAAGCATCCATTAGATATTGCATGTTCATTTGGCCGTAAAAAAAATTTGTTCTCGGTGGATCCCACATATTTTGGCGAATGCTCAAAAAAGGCTCGTGTGGATTGGTGCAAAGATATGTTGAAAAAGTATAACTGCGGTAGCTTAAAGGCAGTGTATTACATTGTCACAGGTGACGAATCATGGATCTATGCATATGAACCAGAAAGGAAACAGCAATCGACGGTATGGGTCTTTCAAGGCGAGCCAAATCCAACAAAAGTTGTTCGTGGAAGAAGTACATCGAAGCAAATGATAGCGTTTTTTCGGTATAACCGGTCATGTGGTTCCTTTCATTTAGTGGAATGTTGGACGGTCAATTCTGAGTGGTGTACAACCATCTGTTTGCCAACAGTGTTTAAAGAAATGAGGAAAGATAATAAGAGAAGACGGATCATTTTGCATCACGACAATGCGAGCTCTCACACATCAGCTGAAACGATGAACTACTTGACCACTCAAGATGTCGAGTTGATGGGCCATCCACCATACAGCCCTGATTTGGCACTCAATGACTTCTTCTTATTCCCTAGCATCAAAAAAATGCGTGGCTGTTGAAGCGTTCAAAAATCATGTTTTGGAGGTGTCTCAATCCGAAAAAGTGCTTCGAAAATTGGTTTGTGCGCATGCAAAAGTGTATTGATTTTAAAGGAGAATATTTTGAAAAACAATAAAACCATTTCCAATGATAAATTATTGTGTTTTTTTTTGCCGGACCCGATATATAAATAGCAACCCTCGTATATTTCAATTCTCTCTTCTTTCACAACTAGTAAGCTGGTAAATCGTATTCGTCGATTAGAAGAGAAGTGCTTGACATGAGCGATTAATGCATTTTCATGGAAATGATATTATATTACTAGTTAAGTCCCGGTATTAACATTTAAGGTGAGAACATCCGCCGCTTAGATAATACAAGTTCCAAGTAGAATCCTCGCCTTGCTCTCGTGCGTCTCAAGTATCAACTTTTCCAATTTTCGAAAAAAATTGCATTTACTAATCGCACCATTCTTTGACGATGCCGTCATCTTAGACATGTGCGACAAGAATGTGCTTTTAATATTAAATGCGGCAATCGTATTAGCTTTAAAATATAAATATAACTTTAAAACGACATAAAGTTTTCCGAACTTCGTCGTGGATTCGCTATTGAATTGAAAAAATAGCAATTATGGTCTGGTTTTGGGCCCATCCCTAAACCCATATGTGACAGCGCATAGAGAAAGGGACCTTAGGGTAAAAAGAAATCAATTTTAACTTTTTTTTTGATGTGGACAACATCTGAGTATCGAATGAGACCGATCCCATGCCCCAAAAGTGTTCCCTCCCAGAGATATGCGCATTTAATGAAATTGATGGTACACCAAAGATACACGTATTTAAATATTTAAAATGGCTCTCCTGAACAAAACTGGTTTTTACCCTTAGGTCCCTTTCTATTTTGCGCGTCACATTTTTTAATTTGTCACTTTTGAACAATAACAGTTTATTGTGGTCCCTGTGCGACCTACTCCAAATTTTAGAAAAAATATTTAGTTATATTTGGAAAAATAATTAAATTTTATTATTTTTGAGCCACCATGTTTAAGTGCTTGCTAGTAATAGCAGTTACTAATCGCACCATTCTTCGACGATGTCGTCATCTTAGCCATATGCGAAAAGAATGAGCCCTTTAGTATAGATTGCGTTAATCTTATTAACTTTAAAATTTGCTTAATTAATTTTAATTTTTGGGCCATTAGATGCCTTAGTCCAAAATCCTTTCTCATTTAATATCGTATCTTTTAACAATCAGAAGTTTGGGCATGGTTGATATTTGAGCAAACACTTAAAACAGTACTTTTTTAAACGTGTTTTAGTGCCAATGGAGGACACTTCGGATTTGCAGCAAAATTTGCTTCATTTTGAGTACGCATATGTCCATATTGATCGCCCGTTTTGACCATTCGGGTCGTTTTTGGACCGCATGAGCCAAGCCGTCCGGCAACTATGCTCTGTTTTGAAGTGTGTAGTGCGTCTCTACTAACAGTAACCATTCGAACCATGGTCTAAACTTTCGTTCTATTTGTCGTTCTAATAACTGCTACTGAGTCTAAAATCAATTTTCTGTCCCGTAGAAGGCAAGCGAACGTTAACGTTGTGGTCCAAGCATTAAGACATTATGAGTTCTGATGGCTTTCTACCTGAGTTTTGACCGCCTTTACCACACTGTTCTCCGAACTGAGAACAAGGTGTTTCCGACATTTTTTCCATTGACTGTGTAGTCGTATTTTATAGCATTTGCATCGCTTGAGTTACGAGCAGGATGTAAGTGTGTGTGTGTGTGTGGATCTGAGAGTGTTTTATAGTAGTCGTCGCAGTTTGCATGTTGGAAGTGGGCTTTTTTCACTTCATTTTATAAAAACGTTTATTTTAACTTTCGCATGAACATATTCTGGCGCTAGAAAACCATGGGTTGAAAATAGGTTACGTACCTATACGAATGCCTTGATTGCAGACACATACATACATACACCGTGTCTGTGGAAGTTGTTCAGGAAAGCTCTACGTAAGTCAGTTGGCAGACAACAATAAAGCATACGCTGCCACAATGGTCCTGCTCGCTGCTGCACGTCTGATATGGTCTGGTGGCGTTCCGTCAGATGGTCGGACGGTTGTTGTTTGGTTATTGCATGTAAGCCTTTTGTTTTCCATTTTACATAGGAAAAAATCTTTTCTCTCTTGTGCATCGTCTTACTCGCAGTTATGTCAGTGGTGGTGTGTGTATACATACTCGTACATGCCCACTACGGGCACTATACTGCAGGTTGTTTTGCATTTGCATTCCATCGTCTTGTTGGACGTTGTAAGACAAAGCAACCATGCTGCGCTTACTCTCCAACCTCTCTCCCATGCGGCCACCCTCTCTCTCCAGGGCACACTCCCACACCTGTGGAAGCTTGTCCATTTAATAATATAGTATGTGTTAGTACATTAATGGTGGTGTATGTGTGAGTGTGTGTATGTTTCACACTTTCTAATTGTTCTTCCGGTAATTTTCAGTTGTATTGTGATCCACAAAGGATGTTTTATTAATGTTCCTACTGTTCGTCGCATATGGTGGCAGCGATACACAGCTTCCATCCGGCTTATCCGTCTGTTGGTCTGAGCCAGCTGGTTATTCGGTCTGTGGCTTTCTTATGGCTGCTCCAACTTTTAATGCAGACGGTAAACATGGCTGTCGCTCTGCAAATGCTGAAAGTGCACAAAATATCGAATATCGCAAGATGTTGTCGTTCGGAAGTTGACATTAAACTCATAAGGTGGCATCCCATTAAAGCAGTTATTATACAGATGGCAATGGTATTTACCTGAATCAAAACGAAAAAGAGAAAGGCCTCTGGGCTAATTGGAATGAGAAAGAAGAAAAGAAATTCAGTAACTTTAATAAACCTGATGCAAATAGCGGTCTATACTCGTACTGCCTTATTGTGTTAAAATTTGGCGCAAAATTTATATGCTTTGCAGACTTTTTGAAGCACAAGGATGGGGTTGGGACACAAGGGTGATGTGCTCAAATCGATAATTATACTTTAACTGCTTGTGTTCTTAAACATTTGCCTTTAATATCCAAACCTGTTCAAGATTGGTTGTTTGCTCATCGCTATAAACAATGCCAAATTTGATCGAAATCGAAACTAATATTGTTGTTTTGGAGCTGTTGTATGTATATTAGGCATAGTTGTTCTGGAGCTATATTCAAAAACTTAGGTTGGTATGACCCAATTTTATCTGATCAGAATTCTGATCGATCGCAAAGAACTGTGCCAAATTTTTAGCAAGATGGATGTAAAAGGTGGCTCTAAGAGCTAAACACATAAAATCGATTGAATATGTGTGAGAGCTATATCTAAAATTTTAACCGACTTTCTCAAAAGTTAACAGTCTTACTTCTGTCAATTTTTATGAAGATTATATTAATATGTTGGTTCTAGAGTCAGAAACATGAAATCGGATGAACATGTGTGTGAGAGCTTTATCTAAATTTAAACCAATTTTCTATTTGGTTTTATCAATTATCTATCCTTGACCCTAGAATCTTATTTTTACCAAATTTCATGAAGGTCGGACAACAATTGCGACTTTAAGTTTAATAACAAGCAGACGGACAGAGGGTCAGAAATACACAGATCGTATTCGTAATTCGTACATGAAGTTTTTCATTTTCTTTTATTAGAAAACAAAAACAACAAAAAGACCGGAAAACCCCGACAGCAGAAGCCCTGGTAAGCCGTCTTGCCGGGTTTTGTATATTTTTCAAGAAACCGACTGTTTGGGTTTGGACATAAATACCGGGAAGTCGGTTTTCGGTTTGAACTATCTAGTCCCAGCCAGTTCAAATGTGATGTAATAACGCACGACTATCAAAAAACTGGCCCGACTCCTGCGTTTTCCGCCTTGTCTATATTTCATCTTTGTATTCTCTATCAAATAAACTAGCTGGCATAAGGTACGGGTCGGCGAGTAAAAGAATTGTATCGTGCACAGATCACTGACTTAAGAGTAGCTAGTCGTTTTCCCCCTTATGAGATGTTAAGGAAAATATGCATTTATTATGTTATGATATGTATAGACTGATTGTTACAGAAAACTTCCGCATTCGATCAACTTTATTGCATACTTTTGAAAGATGAATTACTCCAGGAGCTAATAAGATCAGGTTTGTTATTGTTTGTCATAGAGGAAAGGAAAAGTAAGTCAGCAAAGTAAAGCAAACACATCATCGTCTGGTACACGCGGCGTTCCGCTATCGTATTAAAAAGTTCGATGTTCTCTAAAGGGGACATTACGTAAACCCATATCAAATTAATGCAGACAACTCACACAACCGCTTTAGGGAGGACTTCCATATTCACCAGTAGGGAGGACTTCCATATTCCAGAAATTTTCTCAATATTTTGAACCGAGAATAAAAAAAACAACCATCACAAAGTATACTTAAACATTAGACAGGGTCAACTTTTTTTAATAATTTTATTTACAATCTCTAAACCCAAAACAAAATAATAATCAATTTTTATTTACACTTTTACATGCTAAGCTTAAGCGAACCTAACAGATAGTAACATCATTGCATTTATAAATAGAACAATTAATATTTCTAATACTAACGAGTGGACAAATTAAGTTCGGCTGTCCCGAAGCTAACCCATCATCGAGGATAACGGTCCAATATAAAATTTTTATCATGGGCCGTAACACTGACCTATGTTTAAATCCGGGTGTGTTTTTTTCCATACGGACATCATTTATTTTAAATACTATCGTCATATCCGTATTAGTTCATGACATATAGCTTTAAAGTTCAGCGTTGTTTGTGCCCTTATCTAATATTACCATAACATAGTGTATAATAATTCCTTCTATAACGATCATAAAACGGGTGTGGCACCGCCCACTTTTCCTCCGGGATTTATGCCAATAGCAGATGTCCATGCCAATATTTGATGTTCCAAATATCAGCCTCATATCTGTAAAAGTTCATGGGATATTGCGTTTTTAAATTTAGGACTTTTGATTGTTCCAGAGGTTGACTCAGGCTCTTTCTGGCCACTTCCAACAGTTTCAGTCCATAATCCCATGTTTCTGCGAAACTTCGGCCATCTAGCTACAATAATGTAATCTGTAGTTTGCTTTTCACAGGCAGACAGACAGTCATGGCTAGATCATTTTGAAATTTTACGACGATTCAAAATATATATGCTTTATGGGGTCTCCGACAAGTATTTCCATGTATTGCAAACGGAATGAAAAAGTGAATAAACTCTCTATTCTATGAAGTAGGGAATAACACTTACTACTGCCAAATTTCGGGTTGTACAACCATTGCCATCTGTTTGATAAACAAAATTTAGTTGGACATGAGACGGACAGACATCGATTAATCAAATCTACTGGTGACTTTGAGTCGGTCGATATACTTATAGGTCTTGGAAACTCTAGTGCAAATTAGCTGTTTTACCAAACAAAATTTTGCATTTAAGTTTTAAAGCCTTTTTTTTTTTGGAAATTTGCTGAACTTTTTATATATCTGTTTTAAAAAAGTATTTACTCCGCATGTTCTCTGCAAATTTGCAATAAATTTTGCAGAGAGGATTTTGTCATTGAGAACTATTTTATTAGTGGAAAATGCATCAGTTTAAAGTTTAAAGGGTTATTTGAAAAAGGTGATGGGGAAATTCATAAAAGGTATATTCGAGAAAGAAAGAACTATTATCTTCTCCATTTTAAAATGTAACTGTTGACTTTATAAAATTAATCCGTGTTAGACAATCGGTAAAAAGTTATTAATCAATGAAACTTATCGAATTTTTAACTAGTAAAAATTCGATAAGTTCGGCAAGGCTGAACCTCCTTCCTCTACCGTGCAAAAAAAGTAAAATGGATCTGTATTTGGGATCCTTCGGCCCAAACGGCCAACCCTAATATTTGCCAAAACTTCAAAAATATTCCATGTTTGGATCGTAACATTATTATTAATGGTCAATAGAGACATATGGTTACTCATATTAAAATATGAGTAAACATATGTCTCTATTGACCATTGATAGCTCGTTATGTCCATCCGGTCCTTTTTTAAGTTCGCATAAGCCAAAAGCTATATTATCGATGTTCTATGTGAGGTATTCAGTGCGTTATGATTTATAAAGCAGACACTTCAAGATTGTATTCTTCCGAGTTAAATAGTGCCCTTTAAAGGTTAAATTTCGGCTTTTTACATTGCCAATGGCTCATTATTATAAGCCATCGTCACGCAAAATGTCGGGATTCTTTATCAATTCGATTTACCGCTATCGTACTTTCAAAAGACACCTGGAGGAACGGAAATGCCTGGACCTTCTTGATAGTCGTTTTTACTTTACGACGATCTATTATACGAGTTTACATAAGAATGAATATACTTTATAGGGTCTCCGATCACTATTTCGCTGTATGGCTAACGGAATAAAACATTTAGTATACCATCCAGCCATCGGTACGGCCGACTTTAGCCTCTCCTTTTTATGTTATATAAAATTTGTATTTCCATTTGGAACACCACTAAATATTGACCGAAGACCCTATAGAGTGTACTTATTTTATTAATCGTAGTAAAAATATAAGACGATTTAGCCATGACCTTCCGTGTGTCTGTTGAAAATCCGATAGCGGTCAAACGAATCGACCTAGGATGCTGACCGAAAAAATGTACAGCATGATCAAAACGGGCAATTTAAAAAAATTTTGCTTTCAGTTTAAATATTAAGTTATTTTGTAGGCTTGGATTTGATATGGGCGCATGAGCCGAAACGGCCAAACGGCCATTTGTTTGCGCTTCAGTAGTGTAAGGACGTTGGAGGGTAGATAAGGTTCGGCCTGGCCAAACTTCACGACGTTTTCACCTCTTTTTTTTACTTTTCAAAATACCGCATTCTGTATGCCAACCGCTTCATATTTGAGCGGTTTCGCTTAGTTGCCAAACTGCAAAGTTGTAAAATCGCAAAGTTGAAAAACTGCAAAGTGTAAGTGAAACGAAAACATCTTTTCTCAATGCAATATTTACCAAGGCAAATTTGCAAATAAAAAGTGTTTGGTGAAAAAGAGCCCAGGTTCGAAACCGCTTGTTTCCACCTTGCAAATGCTGGCGACTTTACGAGTGATAGTTTCATTTGTACTACATTAGCCGACATAAACCAGTAGTTGGTTTTTTTGCGCTCAGCTACACACAAATTCCGCATCCTATCGTTGATTGTCCGAACTTCATCACTACAATTCGCCATCGTGTAAAAAACGTTTGATGTTCGCGTAAGGAGACATTTCGTAAATCCCTATCAAAATAATGTAGTCAACTCATACAAAAGCTTTAAGGAGGACTTCGTTACTTCTGAAATGTTGTCAACATTTTAAACTGAAATAAACCACACAAAGTATACATTAGACAGGGTCGACATATTTTTAAATATTTTGTTATCAATCTATTTACGAAGAAAAACATATTTAGAAATTTTTATACACCTTTATAAATAAGGGTTTTTCTAAGTTCCAGCAAACCTTATAGATAGTAACCTAATTGCATTTGCAAAGAGTACAATTAATATTTTTAACACTTAAAATACCTGAAAGTTTTGAATATTACAGTACATAATATAAACTGTAAGTACATATTATATTACACCGTTCAACACGCTTTTGCACACATGAAGAAGACCTATATATCACGAATTCCATATAACGTACGACTACAGCGTGCGAATTATTTTGATGTTTTTTCCTAGTAAAATATTTTTTTAAAAACTTATTTTACATTTTTTAAATGTCAAAGCAAGTGATCATTTGAAATGTATAAAAGTTTTATCATTCACATTTTTATCATGGAAGATTATCTGCAAAATATGCATAACGTACATGCCACAAAAATTTCACCCAAAATATGATATGTTTACTTCTATTTGAAATTTCTGCGAATCGGTTTCATATTAAAACTTTTTTTTTCGTAATTACAGGAGACTATCCTGTACTGGGTTTTAGGTGATTTCATCTAGAAAAAAATCAATGTTAATGAGATTTTTTTAATCGGTTGCAATGTAACGTACATGTAGCACTGGTAACGTACAACTACACACTTTTAGTCGACTACACAAAACGATCAAAAACATGTCTTGATTTTATTTTATTTTAAATAATTAACAAATAAAAACAAATTTTTAAACAAATTCTTTTATCACACCACTAACTTGTATTGTCACCGAAGTTATACATGTTAGCCAAATTTCATTGAGTTTAATAAAGTCTAAGTATAAAAATTTTGCATTGCTATATTTGACGACACGTAGTGTAAGTTAAATAAAAGAATTTAAAAAATAAAACAGTATTTACTGTTGCAACAAAATTATTGAATTCATTTTATTTAAAAACAGAAGTACATAAAATAAAAACTTAAAAAAAAATTAAGTTAATTGTTATGTCTGTAATTTATGTATTCCGTTGTTGTACATTGTTTTGATTTGTAGGTATAGCGAGAGAGTATGCTATTTTGGGAAACTTCCAAAAAGTGCTGCAATTGTAGGTTGGGGATTTTGGGTAGATGACTATGCTGCCATATTGGACTCAACAGATTGCGAGTTCCAACTATACTTTCCTTATTATTATAAAATATTTGAACATTATTTAATTTTTCTGCTGCACAATTCGCAAAATCTTCTGCGTTTCTTATCGAGATTTTATTTGCGTCCAAACTGTCCTTTTTACGATTCCTCCTATGCCATCAACAGCTCCCTTTCCATGTGATGTAGCAAAAAATGACCAAGTTATTTTCATGTTATATATATATATGTAGCTTGTACGAAACTAATATTATCTCTTTCAAAAAAAATTAAAGTATAAAGCATTTGAGGATAGCTTTATTGACTCAAAATCTACAAATAACTTTATTTGTAAGCTAATAATATTTTCTCATTTAGGCATTGTTGAAACTTAAAGACTTTTGGTAACGTACATGCTACACAAAACTAGGTACAAAACAATTTAAAGTTTTCTACCCTATTTTAGATTACTTACCACCAAATGTAGCTAATAACTGTTAACCATTAATTAAATAATTTTTTCCGTAAATATAATGTTTTCTACAACTTGCACAAAATTGATGTACGCGTACCGCAAATGTAGAGTTAAAACTAAAAAAATTTGTACAAAATATACTCACCAAGCAAAAACAAAGGAACGGTGAGCAAAACTACCGTTATTCTGAAAAATTCAAATCAAATTATGTCTCTAGGAGTCGAGTGAATATATTGAGTGTATTTAATTTTCTTCTTCTAGCACTTTGATTTTTACATGTGCGGATGACCTTTTCGCGGAATTCGTGATATTCGGAATCTACGTCGAAAAATAAACTACCCGTGTGTCCCAGTTTTTCTAGATCAATTCGTATTTTCGCGAAAAATGTGAATATATATTTGGTTAAAAACCACTTATATAGACATATTTTGTATTAACATACAAGTCCATATCCATAAATTTTTTGCAAATATACGAATTGATGCAGAAAAAGTGGGATACACGTGTATTTTATTTTTTCCTCCTCTTTCAGAATATACTAATTTTTTTCATGTGTGCAACCAAAAGCTTAAATTTGTCATACAGTGTAATAAGTACTTAGTAGGGACATAAATACTGTTACAACATTGAACACACCCATTTCAATAGTAGAACTGAACATACCCCGTTAATGTCATATGGGTTTTGAAAGCTAACCTCAATAGCGTTAGTCTGTAACGGGATTTTAAAATTGTTTCAACTTTCATCATGGAGTTGTCAGATAATGTGAATGTAATGTAAGTGTGAAATGAAAAAAGCGATATTTTCAAAACGCTCCGGCCACAAGGGATTAGCCGCATGTCCGTCTACCGATGAATACAACTGTTTGAGGAGACTGGAGATGTAAGAGACCGCCACCGGTCAGGCCGCCCACGCTCTGTTCGAAAATCAAGAATTCACAGAAATCCGCTCCGAAAACAGAAAATCATGGCGCGTGAGATGAATATCACGCAAAAGTCCATGAGTCGAATCATTAAAAAAGACTTGGGACTTAGGGCTTTCAAACGACGTACCAGACATTTATTTACTGCAAATAGGATTGAAAACTGCAAACGTCTTTTGGTGAAGAACGCTGATAACTTGCACAGAAAAATTTTGTTCACCGATGAAGGAATATTTACCGTTCAGGAAATTTTTAACAAGCAAAATTATAGAGTGTATGCGCGGTCACCTAATGAAGCTTCTGAACTGATCCCAAGGGTGGAAAAGGGTCATTACCCCGCTTCAGTCATGGTTTGGTGGGGTGTCTCTTACGATGGGGTCACTGACCTGCATTTCTGCAAACAAGGAGCCAACAAATCAGCCAAAGTTTACCAAGAACCCGTTTTGGAAGCTGTGGTGAAGCCTCTGAACAATTACCTGTTCCAAAACCAGCCATAGACTTTCCAGCAGGATTCTGCGCCGGCCCATAGACTAAAACGTCCCAGGACTGGCTTCAAAACAATTTGCCGGCGTTCATTTCCTCTGAAGAATGGCCCTCAGGCAGTCCAGATTTGAACCCATTGCAATACAAATTGTGGACGGTTTTAGAGGACAAGGTTTGTCACAAAAGATACCCCAACATTGGATCTCTAAGGCTGCTTTGGTTCGAGCTGTGGCCATATTTCCAATGGACGAGGTTTGTGCAGCTATTGACAATTGGCCAGTACGACTAAAGGCAAAAGACGGACATTTAGAATAAGTAGATTATTTTTGGTTACAATATACATCAATAAATATATTAAAAAATATTTGGTCCAAAAACATTCAGTACTTTTTATTTTACAGCATAAAACGTGTGTAACAGTATTTATGTCCCTACTAAGTGTATAGAACAAGTCAAGGACTTGTAGTGAAATAAGTAGTCTTGTTCTACAACTACTTATATTATCTAAAAGTTTTAAAGCAAGTTTATTTGAAATATTCTGTTGTGACGATTTGTGCCATGGCTGATTTTGTTTCTAACCTAAGAAATAGTCTGAGGTAGAAATATTGTTTTAGTTGAAACCTCAATATGTAGGACTGTGTAGCAATACTGATATAGTCAAGTCGTTTGTTATCAAAAACGCATATTTAGATCACGCTATACTCGATTCTTAAAAAAATTAGAAAAATAATTTATGTAACCCGATTTGGTACAAAACCAGGATAGGGTTTGATGCTCGATAATTATTCAGGGTAAGTGATAATGTACCCGATTTGGTACAAAACCAGGATAGGAGTTGATGCTCGATAATTATTCAGGGTAAGTGATACTTTACTAATTTATTACTCAACGAAACGAAAGTAGTACTACTTTACTTTTCTATTACACACAAACAAAATTGGTTTGAGTGTTTATGATTAGTATATTTGCAGAATTTCTTCACTTGAATAGCTTCCTGAAATTTTGTTTTACAGGGTTAATTGTGATTTTGTAAGTAAACCCCAATGCGTAAGTTTTAGGTTTTATGATTTGCATCCATATTAAGCGCCTGCCCCCAAGTATTTTATAAGTACATAATTATATGAAGCAAAAGTGATTCCGTTTAAAGTTACCTGTAGCCAATCCTATTTCCTAAGAGGTAATGTTACATACTTTGACTTGTCGGCATTGACTTTTATATTCTACTTTTTTAGCTTAAATTGTGGCAGGTCAAGCTGGTTTCAAATGGAGCATCCACAGGTGACTGAAAAGTAGCCAATATAGCAGTGTCATCTGCATACGTCGGTATTGTATGAATGTCCTTCGTAGGAAATAAAATGTACATGTTGTGCTAGCTGTACCCGGACTATTGTTATGGTTGTTACAGCGGACTTTTTAAAAAGGTGCGTGGCACCGACCATTTACTAAAAACACAAACACATAACGGGCGATCAATCTGGAGGTATTTTTTCAATAGCGTTTTTTTTAACAGATTACGCGTGAGTTGTTTTCAGATTTACTTTTTTTCATTTCAGTATTGGTTGGCATTTCATCGTGTAAAGACCTAACGAAGTTCCTTTGCGTCGTCGTTTCATTGTTCGGGCTCTTCAAAAGCTCGAAAAAGATCCCCTGTTTTCGACCAAAATTTTGTTCTGTGAGACCCATTTCTGTTTCAACGACAAAGTCAAAAAACAAAATTGCCGCATTTGGGCTGAAGAGGTTCAAGAGATGCCATTTTACCCAGAGAAAACCATGCTTTTGTGCAGTTAATGGGCTGGTGGAATCATCGGTCCATATTTTTTCATAAATGATCAAGACCGGAACGTAACCGTGATTGGTGCTCGCTATTGCGCCATGATAACGGACGAGCTACCTGAAATTGAGGCCCGAAATCTTGACGACATTTGGTTTCGGCAGGACGGTGCCACTTTCCATACAGCTGCTCAAACAATGGATCTATTGAGAGGTCATTTCGAAAAGCAGCTAATTTCACGTTTTGGACAGGTGAATTGGCGGCCTAGATCAAGTGATAACACACCTTTAGACATTTTTCTTTGGGGTCAAGTAAAGTCCAAAGTATATGCTGACAAACCAGCCGCGATTCAGGTTTTGGAAGCCAACATTACGCGTGTCATTGACGGCATACCGGTCAAAATGCTCGAACGCGTCATTTAAAATTGGACCCCCAGAACGGAAACCCTGAGGTGTAGTTGCGTCCAACATTTGAGGGAAATTATATACAAAAATAAATGGCATAAAATGTATTTCGAATGAGCAATAAACATTCCACACTTGATTTGAATTTTTGTATTTCTTTTTAATTTCAAAAAAACACCTCTAGATGGATACAACAAACACACATACTTTATTATCTCTTATAGCCCAACGGATCAAAACTTTAAATACGATATCGCATACGACAGTTACGCGAAACTTTTGCAGGCAGAACTCCCGTTTTCAGATCCGAAAATGATCGGATAATGAATCATCAGTAGCTCAGTTGGTGACAGTAAAAGTTTCGTTTACGATGTCTCGCAAGAGATTCGTTTGCGAGGCTTTTGTAATATCTCTTGCGAAACATTTTTGAGATTGTCAACGAGTCGGAAAAGATATTTTATGTGATAAGTTTTTGATATTAAAAATGAATTAAATAAAATATTGTTTACGAATCGTAAGTAATTTAGAAACTGACTCGTTTACGTTATCATAAATTGTTCGCAAAAAATTGTTTTTGCGATTATTTTATGGGTTTTTCACATTTTGCTCCCCCTAAAACAGATACGAGTACGTTCTCTTTTTATATGCTTGTTTATTTAGAAATACAATACAAAAAGGAACTTAATTCCACTTAAAATATATGGTTTACAAAATATAATGAGGTATTCATTGCTTCACATACATATAAGTTAAATAATATACGTAATTGTAACAATTCACTGAAGTTTTAATTTTTGCTGCTAGATTTTTCACCCTTCGACAGCCTGTCTTGTGCATATTGGAAAAACTTTTGTGTTGTCCGATCAATGTCAGCGTCCTCCAGTACAAACTTTTGTTTAAACGCAGCTGTAAAAATAAAATTGGTAGTAAAATTATGTATACATATACATAAGGATATCGTCGCTGGTCTGGAAAGCGAAAAAACTAAATTCTTTGAACATTCGTTTGACATAGTAGATATTGGTAGTACCAGTAATTTTTTTATAATGAAAATATTCACAATGATGCAATAAAAATTTTCAAAAATTAGAACAAGAAAAAAAAACAAAATCCAACAGCAAACTATTCAATCGTTATTTTTATAGCTTTTTCTTGTAACATTTTTCTTCAGTTTCTATTTCACACTTTAATTTGTTTTTCACTGACTATCGCCAAATTACAAACAGCACTAAATTCAAAAAGTTCATTTGTCAAGACAATGTTGTTGAGTCGTGTGCCTGCACATTTTTTTCTCTGTTCCAAGCAACACAACGACAATAATTTCTCTCTCTCGTTTTTCGCCCGCTTCACATCTGTTTCTAAACCAGTTTGCGAAAATTTTCGTAAAATGTACGGGGTTTTCAGAGAGGGGCGTGATCCAGCCCATTTATCCGAAAAAATTTAACGTCTATTACTTAAATAAGACCTTATGTAGGTAAGAGATTTATTAGTCTACTAACAGGCGAAGTCACATGGTAACACACGGTTGGTGGGTAACGTAAAGTAAAGCAAGCGCGCTCTGCTTTTTATCATATACTCCCCAAATTTGGCTTTGCTTAAACCTACCTATTCAGCTAAGTTTTCGATTTCGATCCCATCTGTTATATTCAAGAAGTACACGTATATATATTGTATTCGTTCATTGCATTCGTTCTTAGCATGTGTGCGTTACACATGCTAAGAACGAATGCAACAACACATGTCGGAAATATTGAATATAATGAAACCTACATTATTTCCATATCAAACAAAAATAAAGGAAAGAAATGCAGGGCAGGACATACAAGTAAAAACATAGTTTAGTTCGGCCAGGCCGAAACTTATATACCCTCCACATTGCCGTTGTTACATAAGTCCAAAATTAGGTTCTTTTTGTGACCTTTTGGCCCATGCGTCCAAAAACTTCATAATTACTCCATATGTGACGCGCAAAATAGAAAGGGGCCTAAGGCTAAAAACCAGTTTTGTTCAGGAGAGCCATTTTAAAGAGTAGGTCGCTTTCTATTTGCGCTTAGAATCGTCGACTTCGCGCATATCTCTGGGAGGGAACACTTTTGGGACATGGGATCGGTCTCATTCGATGCTCAGATGTTGTCCACATCAAAAAAAGAAAAAAAAATGAAAATTAATTTTTTTTAACCCTTTGGTCCCTTCTCTATGCGCTGTCACATATTTCGAAATTAAAGCGAAATTTGCTTGTCCATGTATCCATACTAAGTCCATTGTGAATGTTTGAGTACTATTGTGAATGTTTAATTTACAAATTTAGATTTAAAGACATCAAGAATTATATTTTTCAAATATCAAATTTGAAAGTTTAAATTTCTACGAGAAAAATCTGTAAACCAGCTGACTGCTTTACTCTAGCTTGTATAGTGTACCATCGTTACACACCTATGGAGGATTCCTCAATATCCACGTAGCGTACCCCAATGTGGTGTAGCACATATAAAACAAACCAAATACACCAAATCGATAACTGTCAAAATGGGAAGTCCTATGAAATTTTAAATATTTATAAAGGGAAAAAATAATATACTCGTATCGTCGGCGAAAAAAGTTGAAACGAAACGAAAGCTCAGCAAATATGAATGCGCAACTGGAAACGCATTTCCTAAAGACGTCAACTAAAAAGATGACGACGGGTATATTCTCAGTAATGGCTGTAAGTGTAAACACAGATACTCCTCTCACAACGCAGCAGTTAAGCATGATACAAAATTGAAACAACCGATGCTTAGTGAGTAATTTTGTTGTGTTGAATATTGGCCCACTCTTTTACACTCGTTGGAGAGGTGTCAACATCCACTGTCAATTTAAAAGGATCGGTCATGTATGGATATGTGGTCTGAGATTTGCCCTAGGTACACAAATAACAGTACTGAAAATCATTAAAATTAATTTTAAAAAAAACTACCGATATTTGACTGCGGTTAGAATCGGCTAAATTTGAGGTTGGCTCGCACCCTAGATTCCTAATACGAATAAGAATATCGTCTCTGACGTGGACAAAATGGCTACTCAGGGAGAAGAAAGTTTTATAAGGAGTCCAAATACCTCTTTTTTTCGAATATTTCAATAATGGGGTGTTTCTTTGTGTACAAATATGCCATTCACCGCCATATGTGACAGCGCATAGAGAAAGGGACCTAAGGGTAAAAAAAATCAATTTTCACTTTTTTTTGATGTGGACAACATCTGAGCATCGAATGAGACTGATCCCATGCCCCAAAAGTGTTCCCTCCCAGAGATATGCGCGTTTTATGAAAGTCATGGTACACCAAAGATACACGTATTTATATCTTTAAAATAGGATCCTTAGGTCCCTTTCTATGTTGCGCGTCACATATA
Source organism: Hydrotaea diabolus (assembly GCA_963513945.1). NCBI lineage: Eukaryota > Metazoa > Arthropoda > Insecta > Diptera > Muscidae > Hydrotaea > Hydrotaea diabolus. Next base: position 111,946,264 of record OY740717.1, read on the forward strand.
CTTACTTTCAATGCCACAGGATAAATAATGGAGAGATTCGCAACAGAACAATGGACCTGAATAATAGAGTTTTATTATTTAAAAGCTATCAATTATTTTAACGCTCTTTTTCATTTGAATGACTTTGTTAATAAGCAGTACTGTAGGTTCCGGTGTTCTTAACGCCAATTGCACCCCATTAGGTGTACAGTATGGTGTGAGATCACATCTGCAGATATCAGTGGGCCTTACTTCTTCGAGTGCTGTAACTGTAAATGGAGAGCAGAATCGGTTTGTGATAGAAAATTTTTTACATCCTGCTCATGAAAACAGACCTGAGATGTGGTTTGAGCAGGGCGGAGCCACTGTTCACACTTCCCGAGACACAATGGCACTTTTAAGTCAAATTTTTGGAGAGCGAATAATTTTCAGATATTCAGATAAATTATTTGGCCAGCGCGATCGCCAGATTTGTCAGCAGCCGACCCTTTTCTTTGGGGTTATTTGAAGGAGCGAGTATATGTAAACAAGCCCAAGACAATCCTTCTACTCAAGGCCAATATTGTTGCAGAAATTAGAACGCTGCAGCCATAAATTGTAAAAGATGTTATGGAAAATGCTCAAAACGAGCTCATTATTGCGAAGCTGAAAACGATGGTCATTTAAGTAACATTATTTTTCATACTTAGTGTAAAAAATTTTAATTTTGTATATATAGTGTGATCCATCTAGAGGAATTTTTTTTAAAATAAAAAAAATACTAAAATTCAAATCAAGTCATCATTATTGTTCATACGAAAGGACATTTTATGCCATTTACTTTTTGAATATAATTTCCTCCAAATGGTGGCCGCAACTACGCCGCAGTTTGTGCATTCTAAGGGTGCAATTTTGGATGACTCATTCGAGCATTTTGACCGGTATGGCGTGAATGACACGCGTAATATTGGCTTCCAAGACCTGGTTTTTCAGCATAGACTTTGGACTTTCCGTACTATTCAGCTATGAGGCGGGTATTTGCAACATTTGATACTGACATGGATAGAAACACATTTCTTAGATAAAGTGAGCGGTGACACGCACCCTTTAAAATTTGTATTTGTGGTCACACTTGTGGACCGATTGTTATAAAATTTAAACATGATGATTCGAAGGACTAGGCAATTATTCTGGCACCGAAAACACAACCCTGAACTTTAAACTAGAATAGCTCATGAACTAAAAGAGATACGACGATGATACTTGGAACATATGATATTGGCATGGACCAAAATACATCCTGGATGAATAGGCCGCGGCCCCGAACATAACCCTAAACTTTAAAAGGCTATATCTTGTGAACTAATACCAATATGTGACAGCGGATAGAGAAAGGGACCTAAGTGTAAAAAAAAATCAATTTTCACTTTTTTCGATGATCGGTCATCGAATGAGACCGATCCCATGCCCCAAAAGTGTTCCCTTCCAGAGATATGCGCGTTTTATGAAAGTGATGGTACACCAAAGATACACGTAGTTAAATCTTTAAAATGGCTCTCCTGAACAAAACTGGTTTTTACCCTTAGGTCCCTTTCTATTTTGCGCGTCACATATGACGATACAAGTTAGTATATGTAATGCTATTATGGAAAGGACCGTTACCCATTATTGATGATAGATAAGCTTCGGCACGGACAAACTTAATTTCTCTACTTGCTAATGAAACAATGGCTCATTTGCGTGACAAATTTCATGGCCGTGTTGTCTCATGTCGTGGCGATGTTAATTGGCCGCCAAGATCATGTGATTTGACACCGTTGGTCTTCTTTCTTTGGGGTTATTTGAAATAAAAGGTGTACGTCGATAGGCCAGCAACAATTCAAGAGCTAAAGAATGAAATAATTTGCCACATTAACGGCATAGAACCTCAATTATGCCTCAGCATCATCGAAAATTTGGACCATCTGATGGAGGTGTGCCGCCTAGGTCGCGGTTGTCATTTGGCCGATATTTAGTTTTATTCATAATTGAACCATACCAATATTATCATAATAAAAAGGAACGACAATAATTTCCTAAATAATTTTTGTTTTATTCAAAATCAACATCGGCCCTTAAAATTTAACCACACTTTACATTTTCGGCCAAAAGTAACAAAAATACCACTTCTTTTAAAAAATTTTGTTTTGTTCAAAAAACGGCCACAAAATCACTATGGTAACACTGTTTAAACTTAAAACAATTAAATGTTTTATTTTTGTAACGTAATTTTGAATGAACTCGTGTGTTTTACAAAAACTTCAATTATTTTTCGTTACGTCTCAGACAAATTCGATTAATAAAAATAATCTTTTTATTGTAATGACAATAATGACCCAAATACTTCAATTCGTTCTTTTTTTGGATCACCAAATGTGTTTAGACTAAGACAAAGATTTATATCCGATAAATTATTATAGGGATTACTTAGTATGGACATAAATACTGTTACACACGTTATATGCTGTAAAATAAAAAGTACTGAATGTTTTTGGACCAAATATTTTTTAATATATTTATTGATGTATATTGTATCCAAAAAGAATCTGCTTATTTGAAATGACCGCCTTTTACCTTTACACAGGCTTTAAGTCGCACTGGTCAATCGTCAATAGCTGCACGAACCTCGTCCATTGGAAAATTGGCCACAGCTCGAACTAAAGCAGTCTTAAGAGATCCAATGTTGGGGAATCTTTTGTGACAAACCTTGTCCTCTTAAACCGTCCACAGTTTGTAATCCAATGGGTTCAAATCTGGACTGCTTGAGGGCCATTCTTCAGAGGAAATGAACGCTGGAAAATTGTTTCGAAGCCAGGCCTGGGACGTTTTAGCCTTATGGGCGGGCACAGAATCCTGCTGGAAAGTCCATGGCTGGTTTTGGAAATTGTTAAGGGAATTGTTAAGAGGCTTCACAACAGCTTCCAAAACGGTTTCTTGGTAAACTTTGGCAGATGTTTTGACTCTTTGTTCGCAGAAATGCAGATCAGTGACCCCATCGTAAGAGACACCCCACCAAACCATGACTAAAGCTGGGTGATGACCCTTTTCCACGCTTGGGATCAGTTCAGATGCTTCCTTAGATGACCGCGCATACACATTTTAATTTTGCTTGTTAAATTTTTCCTCAACGGTAAAAATTGTTTCATCGGTGAACAAAATTTTTCTGTCCAAGTTATCAGCGTGCTTCACCAAAAGACGTTTGCATTTTTCAATCCTATTTTTTTTAAGCTGTAGTCAATAAATGTCCGGTACTTCGTTTGCAAGTCCCAAGTCTTTTTTAATGATTCGGCTTATGGACTTTTGCGTTATATTCATCTCACGGGCCATGATTTTCTGTTATCGGAGCGGATTTCTGTGAATTCTTGATCTCTAGTGGCCGGATCGTTTTGATAATATCGCTTTTTTTATTTCACACTTCAAAGTACGGTACTCATTATCTGACCACCCCACGATGAAAGTTGAAACAATTTGAAAATCCCGTTTCAGACTATCTTTCAAAACCCAGAAGACATTAACGGGGTATGTTCAGTTCTTCTATTGAAATGGGTGTGTTCAATGTTGTAACAATATTAATGTCCCTACTAAGTATATTCTGATGCTGGAAAAACAATATGTTGAACCATGTTACCATCACTTACAATTCGGCCCATCCTTATGTTTAAACAACCAAATTTTTGTAGTTCGGACCGACTTTTTCTGTGTGTGCACATAGGTGCTTTTGCGACCCCATGTACAACAGGCCCATGCGCCGAGGCCTTTGATTTTGCCACATCGTAAAATTCACAATTTTGGTATTAATGTCGTATGCTTTTGTGTTTCCAAATGTATCCGATCAATGGACCGGCTTGCGGTCATTTTCAGAATTCTAAAAAGTAAAAAAATATGTATGCGAAAACAATGTTTTTAAATGTCCGTCTTTGGGCTGCAAGGTGCAGGGACCCCTGAATACAAAATTTGTTTTATCTATAGAAATAGGTGCATACAAATGCATGCTCAGTTTTTCGAGCGTATTTGGAACAGTAAGGAAATTTCGGACTGTATTTACGCGATCAATAATATATTGATATACATACAAGGGCTGCTATATATATTTCTGGCCTAATAATGAAAATGCGAATATGTATCATTAACCCATTTCGCTCCGAGATTCAATTTTTATTTATTTTTTAGGAAAAAATTACTTTTTTAGGGTAATTAGGACCCGCTGATTTCAAAAATCTGGCCAAAAAAAATTTCAGATTTTCCGTTTTCCCAGAAAATCCTGTTCGAAATTTCGAACACTGGCGCTTATCCTATATGTCAACTTTGTATGCAAGTGAAACATTTGAATTATTTGCTGTTTTATTGATTTATTCATTATTTTCGAATCAAGTGCTACGAAAATGATTAAAGTTGATTGAAAATGATATTAAATTAAATCTACTTGGGTATTATTTGAAATAAATCGTAAAATAAAAAGAAATATCAAAAAGAAAAGTCGTGAAAAAATACTATTTTTCATGTTTTTGCTTGAAACAATTTGTATGCAGATGCACATTGCATTTCTCGCACATATAAATTGTGGGCTTACCACATCCCTTCAATTGACAACGACGATGCTTTCCTTCGGGATTTCTGATTATTACGTGTTTTCCCTCAACTTTTGGTAGATTTGATGGTCGATATTCCTTATCATCGACATCATCATCGGTGGATTCTTTCCTATTGGTCAAAAGAAGAGCTTCTGTCACAAAGATTTTGAATTCTTTTTGACTCATCGGTTTCTCAACTTTGTATTTTGCAATCAAACAATGCAATTTCCAAGCATTCACAACTGCCGAATTCAGAGTAGTACACCACAAAGGCCAATACCATTTCTTTCCACGTATATTGATTCTGTAGTTCTGGATTGCATTGTCATGCAAATCCACACCCCCCATGCCCTTGTTATAATTGTGTAACATGGCTGGCTGACCATACATTACGTATTTACCAGCTTCGGGGTTCCTTTTTGATGTTGATGCCTTTTTCCAACGTTGGACATTGTGCAAAGGCAAGACTTGGTCGAAATTTGTTGCCATGGTGACCTCTTTGTTGTCCTGCCATCTACATAGCAATATTTTTTGTGTGGCGTCAAATGTATAATCATAATCACCCCTTGGTAATTTTTTACCGGTTTTCAATTCAGTGGATCCACCAGCCAGCCGATTGGAACGAACGGTTCCCTATGCACAAAACCCTTTATCAGACAACAAACAAAGCAAGTGGTACGATGTGAAGAAGTTGTCAAAATAAACTTCATGTCGTATTGGATATTCAACATTCGAAAGCAACCGCATAACCACATCAGCTCCCAATCCAACAACATTGTTATATTGGTCAGCAGATCCACAGTATGGTATAAAAGAATACAGATAACCTGTAAATAAAGAAAACAAAATATTTATCAAAATTAAATTATTACCAGAAGATGAAAGATTTATTACCTGAAGAAGAGCATAGACACCATAATTTATAACCAAATCGAATTGGTTTGCCTCTAATGAACATCTTACAGCTATGTCTCCCAAAATATGGAACCATTTGTTCATCTATGGATAACATTTCGTCCCAAACACCAAATTGAAGAAATTTTCGATTTAGAATATCGAATAAAGGACGAAGCTTGAAGAGAATATAGATATGTTTTTATTTGTTTTTATATTTGTTATTGTAATACATACCTTAGCCATTTTATCAGCTTTGTCTAAATCATTATTATTGGCAAAATGTATAAATGATTTTATATGCAAAAATGTTGACCGAGTCATGGTCTGTTTTACCATAGGGATCCCTAATGATGGCTTTGAAGACCAATAATCTGGCACAGATGGAAGAGTGTGATATCCCGATAATAATAAAATACCAATGAACCGTTTTAGCATCACTTCATCTAAATGAAAGTCGGTATTATTTTGTCCCGCAAATCTATTTGTTTCTTGAATAATATGGTCAAAGACTTCGTCATCATAAAACAAATGAAACAATTGTAAAGGAGAATGGTCTATCAATCCTGAACAATTTTTTTCTTTTAGTTCAGTCAATGGTGCTGGATTTGGAGCAATATCAAAATGGTATTTCTTTCGGTTGCCTTTTGACCATTTTGGCTTTCCAAAAGAACTGAGAGGCTTGTATTCAAATCGAGGCTTCTTCGATGTTGAAGGTCCCTCCTCTTCTTCAAATTCAGGATAGCCATTGTCCTCAATTTCCTTTCTTTCAGTTTCAATTTCAACGAAACCGGCAACCTCGCACAATGGATTCGGATCTAAATTCAAGGCTATTTCATTATCATTGATTGTTTCTTCATCTGAACATTCATCGACTCGATCAGGAGGAAGTATATTCACACAATTAATATCCCCGTCATCATCACTCCAATTGGCTATTATTTCTTCCAACTCCTTCATAGACAAACATTTTTTATGTGTACTCATATTTCGCTATGCAATGCACAAATCAATAAAAACAAACAATATAAAACTCACAAAAACTCGAAATTCACAATTATTTTGTATATTACAGATGAAATATTTACCTTTTTTGCAAAAACTTTTTTATAAAACACTTGATGAAACGAAAATATAATAAACACGCTTCTTTTCACGTCTAATATGCACCAAATATAACACAAAGAATGAGAAATGTCAAAAATGTCAGTCAAGTGTAATCGTCAGTCAGTAACTATAGGATAAGCGCCAGCGTTCGAAATTTCGAACAGTCAAGTTTACACACATGTGGGGTCACGCATGTGTATGTAACACATGTGTTATATATTTTATAAAATAGTTACATACATTGGCAGTAATTCCTCATAATTATTCTTTTAGTTATTTTTTTTTATTATTCTTAAAAATTAATTCAAAAAGTGCCTAAAAATAGGGGTTGCAGAAATGTACCCCTAGTATAGGTGGAGAGGGTGGTGGGCGGGGGGGAATATTTTTTTTCAATTGCTAAAAGATGAATCTTAACATTAATACCAAAATTTACCTGAAAATCCACCTTTTTCATACATAAATATTTTTTGGAAAATATGTGATTTTTACTGTTCGAAAAATCGAACAGAGGAGCGAAATGGGTTAAAAATGGTTTTATAGTTTTTCATAGTATTCTCCAGCATGATATATACACTTTTGCATGCGCTCAAACCAATTGTCGAAGCACTTTTTCCACACCGATTGAGACACATCCAAAACATGGTTTTTGAACGCTTCAACAGCATCTTCTGTCAGTTCACGCACGGCATCAATGTTCTCTGGCACAACTGCCGTTTTTTGACGACCTTCGTCTTTGAGCAAGCGTCGGCCACGATTGAATTCATTAAACCAGTTTTTCACAGTGCTATAGGATGGTGCTTCATCGCCATACAAAGCTTAAAGTTCATCGATGCACTCTTGTTGTGATAATCCACGTCGAAAGTTGTGAAAAATGATCGCACGAAAATATTTACGAGTTAATTCCCTCTTTTTGCTAAATTAATTTTTTCAAGTCGCTGTAAACAACATAAATGATGGTCGTACGTCAAAACGTTCAGAGTACGTTAATGCTAAAAAATGTCAAACTTTCCAAAGGAAATGTCAGATGGCGCCAGGCAACACTTAGTGTTGCCTAGGCCAGAAATATATATAGCAACCCTTGTATGAACTTATATTCTCCTAGGAACGAGTAAATGCTTCAAGATGGATTGTCTAATTTGCGAAAATCCTGATTTGCTGTTTAGGACGTATTCGAACAGATTTTATGGTCATAGAAGTGATTCCTCAATTAAAAAAGATACATAGTACAGCAAGTATGTAGTCATAGCTTCAAATGGCTGCCTGTTCTAAAGGATCCAGCTGACATAAAATGAAAAACTCCAAAGCTGTTTTGTAACATTGAGGATACATTTGTACGTCTGTGCGTATGGACGTATACGTACGTACAAGTATCAATTTTCAGACTAGAGTTCGTTGCAGCAAAAAAAAGAATGTACTTAAGGAAAATACCAAAGACATCTTATCAAAAATTGACTCAAAGTAGTTCCATGGCTTTTTTTCTCTGCTTTGGCTTACACGCCGCCTTTCTACATTTTTTTTTTGTCTTACCCCCCTCTGTTCATCTTCCCACTCAGTTTATCTAAACAGCAATACTTTGTATTTCATTGGTTTGGTTGGCGTGGCTGAGGAGAGCGGAAGACCAGCCAGGCAGTGGCCTGGTGTGAGCGGTTCTGGGGTTTGTATTCTGGGTTCATGCGGCTGTCAAAGTCAACTCAGACTGTACGCTGAATTCTGAGAAACGAAACACTCATACCCAGGCATGTCTGCTGTGGAAAAAGTAAAGAAATGCTCAGCAATGCATTCCCACAAAGCAACAACAGCAGCAACATCACCAATCTCATCATAATTTTATGCACAGGATCTGTAGATACGAGTATGTCAGTCAGTATGTATGGACCGACGAGAAATAGGAGCTACAGAAAAAACAACAGCAACAACAACTGAAGCAGGGCGAGCATGAGAAAAAAGTAATAAAAATGTTTGTGGTTAGAATCCTTTAAGAATGTTTAATGTTATCATCAAAATTTCACAATTTCCTTTGAATGGGTATCATGAAATATTTAGAAAGGAAAATGTTTTTCTTGCATACGTTCCAGTTGCTGGTCTTGCCAGCGCCTTCGGTAACGAAGTACAGGGTGGTTCACATATCGGTATCTGTTCGAACAGTGTGTATTTTAGTAAAGAGACAAACCTTTTTAAACTTCATCCTTGTATGATCGCTTCAATGCATTAAGCCCTTTGTGGATTTAGAGTGAATATGGATCCTTTTTAGTAAAAAAAGGGACAGACATCATTAAAATACTTTTCGGACAAGGAGAGTGCTTTTTACTCGGCAAAGCAGTCATCGGAATGATCGAACGAGAGATAGTAGCTTCCACACATTGTGACGGAATATGCAAAGGTTAATCTTAAGGGACATGCTCAGTAGACACTATTGCGAAATATTTATTATTATATAATATTATACTTTAAATGGTGCCATTTTTAACGACGAGCCAGTTAACTAAATTATTTTGGATTCGCCAATATTCCGAAAAATAACGTCAGCACCAAAATTAAAAGATGGTTAGTGGAGGAAACTCAACAGCAAACGATTGATGTCTAAAGATATATATTTCACAGGCTGTTAATGCTTTTAATGCCATCCACCAGTATATACATAGGTTTGCCATTTCGTCATACATTGTTTCTGCCACTTTTTTGTACACAAACAAATTCGTCGTGATATCGGCCAGTGCGCCGGCAATTCGTAACACCTCGAAATAGTTGAGCGTTAGTGTATTCTCTTAGACCTAAATCAATAACCCAGACGAAGTGAAGAACCCATAGCAGCCCCAAATACCTTTTTTGACTATGACCCAGAAATAGCGATAAGTAATCGATTGGGTGATTGGGGTGGTATTTTTTTTTGCAAATTTGAGGATCGCCGGGCGGAATTTTCTTACCCTAGATCTAACAATGAAATAATGAAAATTTGAGATAATTCGGACTAGATTAAACTGTAAATAAATGATCTTGAAACACCGTTATTTTTTGACGGATTTCAACGAATATTGGTGAAATTATTGCACTGGTTCTCAAAGGGCCTTTCTGAAAATTTCAGACAAATCGGAAATTTCGGAATTATGATGCAGCGAGGTCAAAGTTAAAATTTTAGGAAAATTTTGTTGAGGTAATATTATAAACTCTTTATGAGGCACCCAGTTAGATATACTATCTATTATTGACATCAACCTTTACTACTTTTTCAAATTAACGGTTTTCAGTAGAAATTGCAAGGAGTACTAGATCCATATATTAAAAGCAAAACAAACAAACTTATAATATAAGACACTGCTGGGAAACAGTTCAAGGTGCGGTTCATAGAGCAAGCTGATGATTGTTGTTGTTGGTTTCGAAAAAAATCTAAACTAAAATAATGCCCTCATTAAGAGAAAAAATATATTTGTTGGTTACCCAAAATCTGAACTTACAGGCTGTAAACTACCATCGAAACGAGACTGTCTTCAAGTATTTTTTTTATAATATTAGAGTAAACAAAATAAAAATTACAGATTGTGCTCGTTTAGTGGTTTTGGGAAAATGCTCGTATTCCTGTTCAGGAATCGCATAAAGCCGCAAAAAAATTAATTAGCCTGTATACCGAATGGAGGCAAATTGTGAAAAAAAGATTAAGAGACGCTCATAAAAATGGCAGAAAAAGTGGAACAATGACTTAAGCGACTTATTCGGTATTGCTCATAATAACGCATTTAATATGATAAAGATTGAAGAGGAAAAACAGTTCTTGATCAAACAAAGATTAAAAGGACGTGAAGACAGCACTTCAAATTAAAAAAAGAAAGAGAGAATTATTAAACGTAAAGCGCGAGAAGAAACTCGAAATATGTTGTATCAAGAACTACCATCAATTTTAACAGGTAAAGTTTGCTTGTATTTTTGATTCCAGGTTATGTAAAACACGTATGAAAAGTAAAATTCGTGCTGGCCCGACTATATTAAACCCTACACCACTCTAGCATACAGAAATATAATATAAGAAAAAATGGAGTGATATGGTCCAGATCCATAAGAGTTAATAAACATGCTATCGAATCACTTCATGTAATTTTGTTTTGGAAATCGGTCAATAATTTCGTCCTGTATCGTGGTTACAACGGTTAGATGGACACCAAACGGTCGGATGGACGGACAGATAGACAGACATCGTTAAATCGAATCAGGAGGTGGTTCTGAGTCGATCCGTATACTTTAAGGTGGATCTACCTCAAATATTTTTGTACGGTACAAACATGAGCCGAAAAACTTACTCATAATATCCTTTTCCACAGAGAAGTGTAGGGTATAAAAACAATTTTTAATGTGACTAAAATTACATTACAGCTTGCAACAACCGGATTCTGAAGATATTGAAACAACAGAAGAGCCACGAAAAGATGATGAATATACCGAAAGTCCTCCAAAGACAACTCGACTTCAAACTCGCACCAGTTTAACAAAAAAGAACATATTGACGCCAAGACTTGCTGCCGTTCTAGTCCAATTAAGAATAAGTCAGAGAGATGCTATCCACTTATTAGTAGCGGTTTTGGATGCAGTAGGGCTTAATTCGTCTGGTTATGCTCTAAACCGCAATATCATACGCCAACAACGTGCCACTTTAAGAAAAGCTCAAAGTCAAAATAATTTACAAAAGTTTTCGGCAAATGATCAAAATTTCACGAACCGGAAAACGAATTGGTACCTCATCAACCATATTCTCCGGGTTTAGTCCCCAGTGACTATTTCCAAACCTAAAAAACGGTTCGGTGGAATAAGATTCAGCTCCAACGATGAAATTATTGATCAAGCAAATGCCTATTTCATGGTCCTCGAAAAGTCTTATTTTTGGGAAGGGATACAAGAATTTGAGAAACATTCTACGAGTACTAAGTGTACGAGTAATGAGCTTAAAGGTTGTAAAATAATTTTTTTTGCACACAACTGTATTTAATTTGAAAAGTAAAGGACGTTTTATGCTTAGGGCATGAACAATAAAGATTCCACACTTAATTGGAATTGTTGTGTTTTTTGTTTTGAAAAAATATACCGCTACTTATAGATTGATCACTGCCATATACGAGTAAAGTATTTATTTATTCTTGATTTATTCACGATCTAGCCATGTCCGTCCTAGTGTCTGTTGAAAGAACAACAGCTTTGTTTGACAGCTATTGTTCTTTTAACCTAGGATCCTGAAATTTTACATGCTAATTGCTTAGGACTGGACGAAATCGGCCCAGGGGGAAAGAACTTTCCCTCTATGGGACTAAAGGTAAAAATAGTCAATATGGATATGTGGGTACTCAAATTAAAGCAAATTTTGCTACGAATGAACATATAAAGAAGTTATAAATGAGATTAGGGCCAAAAGGGCTTAATAAACTAAAATTTATTGCGCTTTAATAGCGTAGTGCCACCGTGGAGTGGTGGAAGTGTACACGGGTAAGAACATCTAACAATTATTCAGGGGACGGTTTCCACCTCGTAAATGCCAGCGACTTTACGAAAAAGAGATTTAATTCTAAGCTATGTAAAAACATCTCTATGAAATGCATTAACCGTTTGGAGCTGGCGTTAAATAGTACAGTCGAGAAAATAAATCCCTTGCTCCTTAATGGGATGATGTGGGACTTAAGTTTAGTAAGTAGGTAGTAACGCAGGGTCAACGAATGGTGTATAAGGTTCGTCCTGGTCGGACTTATCAACGTTTTGACTTTTTTTTATTTTAGAATGAAAAAGTACTCTCTTACAGTGACAGCCTTTAGTTGTATTTTTCGATCCCACGGCAGCCGGTTCTATGCATCGGATTGAACCGAAGCAGCAATTCTTCTGCCAAGGGCTGTCCCTGACTCCGACACCAACAACAGTAGTATTCTTAGAACTCTGTCATACATAATAGTTAATATTATAGAGAACTTTCTACATGGCTGTTGTACTCGCCGCGCACGCTACCTATCGCACCGCAACCGAACACAACCGTGTCACTCAGCCTATTCTACTCACTTAGTTTAGCTGTCTTGACAAAGTTACTTTGACGCCTGAGAGCTATGATTGGATCTCATTACACTCAAATGGGCATACAGGGATAAAATCAGTTGAAAATCGGTGCAAGCTACGAAAAACCGATTGAAAAAATACACTTTCTGTTGCAATTACCAACATTCCATGGTATTGATGGTTACATGGTTCTAATCGTAAGATTGTGGCTGCTACAATATTACAGAACTCAGAACCAATAAATCGATTCTACCAACCAAGTTCGGTAAATCTTTTAGTTTTATGAAGGACAAGTTACGTTAGTACCTATAAAGAGTTGTGATATCAAATAAGTTCCTTGTAGTAGCCAAACCCCGTTTAGTTCACTACTATTGTAACATATTATTCATTCTTTCTCCTAAAAAGATGATATCCCAAAACTAAAGAATTGTACATTTTAGTTTATTTAATAAAACATAATTGTACTTGGTCCATCCTGTACATATTTTATGCTTTTCTTTTGTCGGCAAATAGGAATAGCTGATGCAATGTGGCATGTTTTCGAAGTTACGAACGAGTATAAAACAATTAGGATGTCGTTGAGTATTCATGAGCAGGAGTAGTCACTTATATTCTTTACTGTAGAGTTCTAAATTAATTAAGTCAGTTGCAATCCTCTCTCTGTAGACAAAACATGCACGAAACGGAAGCTAAATTTAATATCCTGTTTCGTCTTGAGCATCTGTTGAAAAGTGTCGCTTTAGTTTCGAACGTCACACGAAAAGAAAATTTTCGTTGCACACATCGAAAATTTAAAAACAAAACTTCTTTTGAACATTTTTTTTGCGGCTAATATAATTTGGTGCATCAAAAATGTCTGTTTTTTTTTGTCATAAATGACTTATTTCAATTGATGTAAATAAAGAAAAAGTCAATTAATGCGAAGTCATAATAAGCCAAAATAGGCATTGAAAAGTTGTCTGTCCCAACGACGGACCGCGTTTACTAAGTGCTGTTGCTTAAGCAATATCTGCGCTAATATAATTTTTCTAATTCACAAACATCGAAAACTGCTTCCGGTCATCTTAAAATAAAAGAAAGATGTTTTCGACAGATGGTTTTACATTGGCCACAAACTGAAAGAAGTCAGCAATTTGTCAGTATAATTATGATAAAATTCGGTCCCTATATCTATCAGAAAACTTGGTGGCTGTTCTTAAATAATGGAAATAATAATTAAATTTTCTTCAATTTTAATACCTATAATTGTAGTTTTGTCCACTACGGTCAGATTAATGTGATATTCAGCAATATGACCTGAACCAAGGTGCTCCCTAGCACTGGAGTAAGCTGTAATGCGTCTACCAATATTTTTAAGATCAGCTGTGCGGGCTTCACGTACCCCTTAATAGGGGGTTGAGATCTATGTAAAACATCTGCTACTCTATAGGTAGCAGCCACTCCAAGGTTTAGGATTAAACCACAGCTACCGCATTATTGTTTGCCCTTTCATCATGGAACGACTTAGTCTGCAACAACGTCTCCAAATTTTGCAACTGTACTTATATTATAATAAGTAAGTAAGTGCTATAGTCGGGCGTGGCCGACTCTATGATACCCGCACCACTATAAATGTGATTAAGTCTCCTGTTAATCGAAAGCACTCGTCGCTATTTCTATCTGTATCTATCACGCAAGCACTAAGCCTTTATACCCCATACCACTATGTGGTGAGGGTATAACAATTATAGTTGGTCCACATTTTCATACCTTGTTTTCGGACCCTGTGCCCTCCCACGGACGAGATAAATCATTTGGCTTGACATATTTAAAGTCCTGAGGCAATTCCCTGTCATTTGAGGGGTCACACTAAAATCCGGGTAAACCGAAACTTTTGGACCCTCCTAATGGACCCTGGGGCCCAAACAGGTCGAATTTTTTTCTGTATTTAAAATTGTAAGATAATTTCCTTTCATTTAAGGGGTCACACTTATATTTAAAATCATGGGTCCATTTTTTGGGTTCTGAAGGCCCCGTAGGTCCGAGAGGCGGGTCAAACTATTTTTTTTACATTTTGTGGTCAGTTCTACACCGAATGGCATATTTTTTTAATTTGTTGACCAATACACGCGACTTCAACTGGATTTGGACCAAATCCGGGAGTTCCTTTGTATGGGGGGTCTTTCAAAAAGTGCTCCGATTTGGACCAAATTCAATAGCGTCCGTCCTTGTCCCAATATATTACCACATGCCAAGTTTCATCAAGATCGGTGCATAAATGCGACCTGTACTTTGATTACAAGAATAGATGGACATCTTTACATCCAGCCAGCCAGCCGACCAGCAAGCCGGCCAGCCAGCCAGCCGCCCAGCCAGCCAGACAGACATGGCTAGATCGACTCAAAATCTAGTTCTGAGCAACTTTCTCTCTGGTCCCGGTATTCTAACTCGATTCCTTCGATGTGTTACAAACGCAAGCACTAAGCCATTATACCCAATACCACTATGTGGTGCGGGTATAAAAATGAGCGTTCGGGGAGAAATGTTTTTTGTGCGCTCGAACATTTTTCTGTTCGATTTAATCGGCCTACCGAACGAACTACTCGGATAACCATTGATACTTCGTGCTAGACCACATCCAGCACGAAGTATTAAAAACATAGCGACAGTAGCTAAGAGTGTACGCGAAAACCTCCAGGAATCGATTCGGTACCGTTCTCAACAACTTTGTTTGTCGTGTGGAACAACTTGAAGCATTTTACGGAAGGATCTTGTTTTGAAAGCGTACAAAATACAGCTCGTGCAGGAATAGTAGCCTAGCGATCTTCGAGGCTTTTCAAAAGCTCGAAGAAGATCCGCTGTTTTCAAAAATTTGTTTAATTATGAGGCAACGTTAATAAATAAAATTGTCGCATTGGACTGATAAGCAACCAGAGGAGGTTTCGAAGGTGCTATTTTACTCAGAGAAAACCAAGGATAGGTGCGGTTTATGGGATAGTGAAATCATCGGTCCATATTTTTTCAAAAATTATGATGGCCGGAACGTAGCTGTGAATGGTGCTCGCTAACGCGTCATGATATCGGACTGTTTGCTACCTGAAATTGAAGACCGCAATCTTCAAGACATTTGATAAAAACTGCACAGTGCCACTACAGTGCTTAAACAATGGATATATTAAAAGATCATTTCAAAAAGCATTTAGTTTTAAGTTTTGCACCGGTGAGCTGGTCGCCTAGATCGTATGATATCACACCTTTAGACTATTTTTCTTTGAGGCTACGTAAAGTCCAAAGTCTATGCTGTCAAACCGTCCATGCGTATCATTAACGCCATACCGGTCGAAATGCTCGAACGAGTCATCCAAAATTGGACCCTAAGAATGGACACCCTGAGGAGTAGTTGCGGCCAACATTTGTAGGAAATATATTCAAAAAATAAATGTCACAAAATGTCCTTTCGAATGAACAATAAAGATTCCATACTTGATTTCAATTTTTTTTTTATTTTGAAAAAAATACCTTTAGGTTCATCACAAGATATAAGCTGGTGCCTTAACTCGCCGGCATTACCGATGCGGAAAATGCCACCGCTAAAAAAATTTAGATATTCAGACCCAGCATGGAACCGGGGCAATTTGCGTGATAGTCGCGCACACTAACAATGACACTATGCCGCTCACCTCTGTAAGCACTAAATTTGCAGTGAGGTTAGGTTCAAATGGTAGCTCACCAGGAAGAAATGCGAGATCACTCGGAGGTCTAACAGGCCCTTTGTTTAACCCTAATAAAAGGAAACGAACGAGAGGGTGGGAGGAGTGAAGAGTTATAAGAAGGAGAGAGGGTGTATATTTTTAAAAGAGATATGTGGCAGCTATCCTTATTTTAATATTTTTTATCCGTTTTGGTTTATTAACTTCTTCGAGTAGTTCGGAACCAGCCCATTAAACAAGCTTTAAGAGTAACAAAAAGGCATGTCTTGAAGACCTGTGTATGTATGCATAGCAAATGCTCCACTGGCTTCTCTTCTTCTGCGTCTTGGCAACATCTACAAAAGTCTCTGCACGGGATGCCCATACATCTACAAAAGTCTCCTAAGACGGTTGACATCAATAGTTTTCCTCATGATAGCAATTCCCTCGTCCTTTGTCGGTCTAGAGACCGGGTTATTCTGCAGTTGGTAATTTAGTTCCCCTTGATACTGTTTTCAACGCAGCCATTTCGTCAAATTTTATTTAGTAAGATTGAAAGGAGTTTTGCCTACTGTTCTAGGTCATACAAGTCAGCCAGAAATCGGCCTGTTGTGCGCTCTTATTATTTATGGTAGCATTCAGATATCATTTTAGAAACTCGGTACTCTGGACATAGTCCTTAAGTATCTTTCATTCTCTTATCCTAAACTGGGTCAAGTCTGGTAAAGAGACATCCCCTAAGAATTGTCATCTAATGTCAGCGAAAGCTTGGGCAGAGGCAAAGGAACTTGTTAATTATTAGACAGGTGAAGTAAAACACATGTATTCACGGTCACTGTTTCAAGAGAACTCGATTTCTTTTTTAAAAATTACCTTTTTCTACTTAGAAAACACATATAAGTACAGATGGAAAATGCATACAGACAAGGAAAACTTGTTAGCGGATTAAATTTCACAAGATTCTCTTACAATGAATAAGCAATTATTTTCTTACAGGGCCGGACACGCTTTACTGTAGCGTGTCAACTTGACATGTTTGGAATAAAAGTATGATGCTGGGCAATTAATTACAATTTACAGATAAGATACATGCATTTAAAGATTGCGAAAATTGTTGGCACGAACTCATGGTTTACACCTACATTCCGCAATTGAAATTGTTTGACTCGGTTCGATAAGGGACGAACACTGCCCTTTTAAATGTTGATTTATTGCCATTAAAATAAATGAAAATTTTTCACAATTAAAATTTCGAATCAATAAACTTTTTAAAAATTGCCATAAGTGAAAATGGGACTAAAACTGAAAATACGGGATTTGATTTAGCCCCTCTCGTACGTACAGCTCTTCATATGTATCCACAATTCGATATATTTGTACAGCTAAAGGCAAAACTCTTCCACTCACACAGACAGACTCACAGTAAACTAACAAACAATAGATGCAAGCATGAAATTATTGTCAAAGCTTCTAATCAACAGTATTAAATTCCATAGCCTTTTGTATTCCACGCTAATATTAACTATGGGGAAGCAGCACTGAGCCAGTCCATCCATCCATCCAGTCAGACGCACACATTCAAATGCGTGCTCTTGATCCACATTGAAACACATTCGCAGCCAATTGAGCAATAGCATTTCGTTATTTTGATTTGAAGTCATCGGATCACAATTGCACTGGTATTCCGAAAATGCATTTAAATTTAACAAAACTTTATTGTCAAGCCCAAACGCACGAGAGCATTGACAGGCCATGCACACGATATGACAATGACGATATGTGTGGAGACACATTGATGTACATTACTATAAAAAGGGTGTGTCAAAATTTACACACGATTTGTATAAAATAGATGTGCTTTTTTTTCGAGGTTTATAACTTGTTTTTTTAAAGAAAACATTAAGGAATCTTAGGTCTGGATATATATTGGCTTAATTTACTAGGCGACTTTGTTGGCACGTCAAAGTTGATAAATATGGCAAATTTAAGATAACAAATCATCAAATCCTCTGCTTCAATGCACCAAAGAATATGGGTTTATTGATGTGAACCTTAAACTTCAAACAATACCATCCAATACTGCCAAAGTACATGATGACCGATTCGGTCATCAAAACGAGAAAGTACACGTTCAGGGAACGCATGTTGCATAATCTTGTTAAAACGACATATCGTCAACTTTAATATAATCCAACTTAGACAGAACCTCCTGTAGCTGGTGACTCCTCCAGCACAAAGTACACTCCAAACGCCTGATTTTAATAATTTTCCTATTTACCAATGTAATCTCTAAAATTATGAAAATCACAGGATTTACATAATGATTTAACTGGTAAACCCGGTTAAATCATTTAAATTTGTACGATTTCATACTATATATGAGGGTGGCTATTTATATTTCGGGTCCGGCAATAAAAACAATAATTTACCTTTGGAATTGTTTTTATACTTTTTTAAAATATTCTCCCTTTAGGTCAATACTCGTACAAGATCAAATGCGCACAAACGTACTTTCGAAGCACTTTTTCCACTCCGATTGAGACACCTCCAAAGCATGATGTTCGAACGTTTCAACAGCTACTTCGGGCGATGAAAAACGTTAACCACGCATTTTGTTTCTTGATGCTAGGGGGTAAAAAGAACTCATTGAGTGCCAAATCAGGGCTGTACGGTGGATGGCCCATCAATTCGACATCTTGAGTATTCAAATAGCTCAAGGATGCCTCAATCTCACGGTATGTTACATGTCGGTCTTGCTTAATCACTTTACGCACAGCATCGATGGTTTTTGGCAAAGTGACCGAAGTTGGACGTCCTTTACAAAATTCATCTTGGATCGAACGGCGTCCGAGACTGAACCAGCGATAAACATTGGTTATTGATGGTTCTTCATTGCCAAAACTCTAACCAAGTTCATTTATCACTCTTGTCTCGATAACCCACGCCAAAAACCGTAAAATATTATCGCACGAAAATGTTCACATGATAATTCCATTTTTTGACTGCGATGAATTTTTGAACACGCTGTAAACAAAACAATTCGCCCTCAAATTAAAAAACGTTCTGAGTGAAGTTATGTAAAAACATGTCAAAGTTTCCAATGAAAGTTGCAGTTTGCACCTGGAAACACTAGTATTGTCAGGCCCGAAATATAAATAGTAACCCTCTTACGAAGTTTGGGAACAGTTGTGGCTCAGATTTGCTAGCTATTAAGGAAATATTATTTGACTCTACTAATTCTGAAATGTCAGATGTCACTATGTTGGCTTTTGTGTAGGTTGGTAACTCATTACTGCAATTCAATTCAATTCAAATTTTGAACTAAATTTGTGACACCCTTTTGGATATAGGAAATGCTATATTTTCATAGGTTACGAATTATAAGTATATGCGCTAATCAAAATAAACTGTTCTCAGAATAATAACTTTTATAACGCACCTTGAAGTTAAATAGATACGTTTTCCTCCACTACATTACCTGTAGTGGAGCTTAAACGTAAAGTGAAAATGATGTTAAGTAAGAACAGTCTGAAACTTATATACCCTGCACCGAGACTGCGCTAGTAAAGCCTTAAAAAATATAAAAGTCCGTTCTTGGGCACTTGGTCACACGAGTCCTACCATAAAATCAGCCAAATCGAAATAAATCCATATTTGTAATCGTTACGAAATTTGATTTGATTTAAGTACCATTTGTCTTACATTCGCCAGAGGTCCCTTCTTTTGAAAATAATAGACGTTTTCTGGCCACATGATTCAAATCGTCCAGCACCAAGGTCCTTTTTTGGGATATCATGTGCGTACCAGCTGACAGAACTAATTTTAACCATTGTTCATCAACAAAAAAATCATGATTTTAATGCATCCTAAAAACGTGGTTTCTTTTCCAAGTCTTTTTAAAGGGAAAAATTTCCCCCATTTATAAACCCATACAGCTAATGGCCATAACCCATACACAAGCAAAATTTTAGGACCCTAGGGTAATCCGTCAGACCGCTAGAGTAATTTTTACAGATAGATGGACGAAAATACGAACGGGCATGGCTAGACATTCTTAGAATTTGACGACGATTAATAATGTATGTATATAATTTATATGGCGTCCGATCGATATATTAAGGTGTTGCAAAGGGAATTCCACATTTAGTATACCACCAATTCTTCGATAATGGGTACAACAACTTTAAAATGCTTGATTTGCACATGACCGCCTTGGGGATACACGATTTCCAAATTCATTGGGAATTGTAAAAGGTTGCAGTTGATGCTCCAAGCTTCATTTGAGCTAAATTGAAAAGGTAATTCGTATGTGGCCTATATTACAAGATCGAGTCGCTCATAAAGTTCAGTGTTTAATTTGGGCACAAACGAATTAAATTTGTGACTTCTACGGGGGGCTTTTTAAGCATATGGAAAGATATGGTCCAATTTCCCCAATGTTACTAAGAGGCCATGTACAATGTACTATGACAAATTTGAGCAAGATCGGAAACAGGGCCTCAAATCGGGAAGTGATTGTGTATAGGAGCTACACGAATGCAGACAGATATGGCCCATTTTCGCTAGAGGTAAATAATAATTGCTTAAACCGTACCATGCAACATTTGATCGGGTTTAGTTTGTGGTCGGGTTTTTGTTTGTGGTTTTTAGAGTTCCGGGACCTCAAATCGGAAGGTACAATTGCGAGTGGACTATTAAAAAATATTTAACGATATGAGCAAATTTTACCAGAGACGTGTGTTGACAACTTTTTAAGCTCTATTCGAATACTTGCTCGAAATATAATGTAATATGTGATTTTAAAGCTGCGTGTTCTCAAATCGGAAATGAAATTTTGTATGAGGGCAATACGAAAATTTGAACCTATTTGTTCCAGTTTCACCAGTGACAATTCTTCGGGTTTACTTTGTGAATTCTAGAGCTGCAGGACTTTAAATTTGGGGGGACTTTTGGGAAGGAGCCTTTCGAAAACATTGATCGAAAGAATCAATACAGAAGCAGTTTTATGTATGTTAGTCCCAATCATAGCATTGTTTTTTGAATTTAATTTTGACCATAACAAGAATTCGCCAATAATAATAAAGTTGAACAATAGTAATATTGCCAAATTTAAAAAGGGAAATAATAATTGTAGCAACAAAACATATATGGTTGGTGTGAAAAGGTAATGTTTTTTGTGTTTAATGTTTTCAATAATATGATAACGGCAATCATACCGTATGATTGTAATTTTTATAAATTTGTATATGGTTGTAAGAACACTGTTTTCGTCGCGTATCTCTCACGATAATAGGACTTTTTATATGTATATTATTTTTTTACAATAAATTGCTTTTGATTTGAGGAACGCAAAAAATTAAGGTGTGGCCGACCGACTATAAGATACCCTACATCAGTCTGCTTTTTAGAGGCTAAAGCACTTCTGTCTGGAGCTTAAGCGAGGTTTGTCGCTCATAACATACCATACAAAATTTTAGCTTGGTGGTACAATTTGTGGCTTCTAAAGCTGCAGAACCTAAAATCGGTAGTGATCTTTATATGTGGGCTATTCGGCAACATGGACCGATATGATCCAATTTCACCAGAGATATGTGTTGGTCACTCGTTATACTCTGTGCAAAATTTGGTCGGAAACGAGTGTAAATGTGCCTTTCGGAGCTCTAGGTTCTGAAATCGGCAATATGATATTAAAATATGGACCGTTGTGGACCAATTGCAATAGGGTTCGTCCTTGGCACAAACTTTATGAATGTATCAGTTTTCATAGAAATCGTTTTACAAATGCGACCTATACTTTGATTATGGAATCAGATGATTCTGAGTCTATCGGTATACTTAACATAGGTTCTGTGTTCTTTCTTTTAAGGTGTTCCAAACCTCAGCAATAAGTCACAATAATCTGTATCACTCTGACGTTTTTCAAAAGATTTTTTTTATTGTTATTTTTATAAATCACTTTAATGTGTTTTTAAATAATCTTTTAAACAAAAAAGTTTTGTTGGATAATCCAATACTAATAAGCCAAGACTAATAAATAATATTGGGGATAACCGTATAGTTGAGTGGGATCATATTATGGTTGTAGGCATCATAACATGGTTGCGTGTGAATCATACTAAGGTTGTGAGGATAGGTTGTATATAAAACATACTATTTTTGTAATATGGGGTATGGTTGAGAGATGATTCTCAATGTGGTTTATCCCCACAACCAGTATTGTTGTGTGTGAATCATATTATTGTTGGGGGGATCAAAATATTGTTGTGCCACAAAGACCACTATAGTATAATACTCTTCGAATATTGTCACCCCAAACAATACCTTTTTTTCCATGTGCAGCAAGGAAAGAGCTGAGGTCTAGTGGTTCCACTCTAAAAACTGTAAAAGCTGATCCTTAACTGCATTAGATGTTTTAAGCCGGCATTGGTATAGTAGTACAGCTCAAAGTTGGGTGTTTCTTTCTTACCTTACGAAGAAAGTGATTAAATTCATATGGTATATTATAAGTTCATGGGTAGATTTCAGACAATATTGTCGACTGAACTTATTCATTCAATTATTTCGACTCTATCATACTGTCGACAGAGACTAATTACACAGTTTATTATAATGTTTTTAAGGTTCCATAGAACTGACGAATTTTCATTTATAGGCATAAGAAATCAGATCAGAGTTAGGTCGTAAATATACTTATTGCAGAATTTTCAAATGAACACACTGGATAATTTTATATAATTTAATAGATTTTCAGTAACTATGCTACGTTATATGAGTTGTAATCTATCTTGTTATGTTTCAATCACTTTAAATATAAACGACTCATATGACGGTTGCTATATATATTTCTGGCCTAATAATAAAAAAGCGAATGTTTATCATCAAAAATGGTTTTATTGTTTTTCAAAGTATTCTCCAGCATAATTTATACATTTTTGCATGCGCTCAAACCAATTGCCGAAGCACTTTTTCCACTCCGACTGAAACACCTCCAAATTTTTGAACGCTTCAGCAGCATCTTCTGGTGAAGAATATTATTGACCACACATTTTTTTCTTGATGTGCGGGAATAAAAAGAAGTCATTGGGTGCCAAGTCAGGGCTGTATGGCGGATAACCCATCAATTCGACGTTTTGGCCGGTCAAAAAGGCGCTGCTTTGAGCCGATGTGTGAGAGCTCGCATTGTCATGGTGCACAATGATTCGTCTTCTCTTGTTCGTTTTTCGAATTTCTGCGAAGTCTTCAGGCAAACGAATTGTGGTGTACCACTCAGAATTGACCTAATACGTTGCTCAAGCTGAACAGTCGCCTCATGACCAGTTCTGGCGAAGAAACAGGCGTCCATTCGAAGTGCTTCTGTCACGAACAACTTTCGTTGGATTTGGCTCGAAGACCCACACGGTCGATTGCTGTTTTGTTTCGGGCTCATACGCATAGATACATGATTCGTCACCTGTGACGATCTAATAAACGTCTTTTGAAGCACCGCGATCGAATTTTTTCAAAATTTCTTTGCACCAAACGAGCCTTTTTTTGAGCGATTGTCAAATTGTGCGGGATCCAACGAGAACGAACCTTTTTTACGGCCAGGTGTTCATGCAATATCGAATATATGCTGGTGGAAGAAATGCCCAAGGAAGCCTCTATCTCACTTTATGTCACATGACGATCTTGCATTATCAGTTCATGCACGGCATCAATGTTGTCTGGCACAACGGCCGTTTTTTGACGACCTTCGTCTTTAAACGAGCGTCCGCCACGATTGAATTCATTAAACCAGTTTTTCACAGTGCTATAGGATGGTGCTTCATCGCCAAATAAAGATTTAAGTTTATCGATGCACTCTTGTCGTAATAATCCACGTCGAAAGTTGTGAAAAATGATCGTATGAAAATGTTCAAGAGTTAATTCCATTTTTTGCCAAATTGATTTTTTCAAGTCGCTGTAAACAACACAAATGACGGTCGTACGTCAAAAACGTTCTGAGTACGTTTATGCTTAAAAATGTTAAACTTTCCAATGGAAATGTCAGATGGCGCCAGGCAATACTTGGTGTTGCAGTGATTCTATCTTGCTGGAACCACTTGTTAGGATTATTTTTAACTTGCGGACGTAAACAAGTTTCAATCACAGTCCTGTAGAGCGCCCCGTTAATGTTTTTTAGTTGGGCCATGGACCGATAACATTATCAACCATTACACCGTAGTAAACAGTACTAAACAGTACATCTTAAGAGGTGTAATTTACTTTGTTGTAATGCCCTAGGATTCCATCCGAGGAAACGCAAGGTACTAATCCCTGTTCCTCAAATCGAGAGACTAAGTTGCTTATCATGCTGTAACTGTTCTGTTCTAACTTTAAAATGACGACGATAATTCCGTTGGGTTGATATAATAGACGTGCCTGAAGAATAATTAAATTCAACAATTTTGACGCGTTGCTGTACAAAATATGTAGCCAACTTATGTCTTCATAAAAAACTATATAATCTGTTATATAAAAAAAACTAAAAAGTTATGGATATTTTAAACCCTTCGGTGTTATTTGGGCCACCCAGTACGAGTACATATGCATACATGTATAAAAACAAACATAAGCGGAAATCTATCAACTGGCAAAATAAAATGCATTATAAGTAAATCTTTGTGCCAAGATTGTTTTGTTTTTCGAATTTGATTATTTTAACTGACAGTGTTGCCAACTTGTAAGCATGGAGAATAGAAGTGCCTTTGAAGACGTAATAACGCATCTGTGAACTCTTGTCTCTCCCATATGTGCTGCCATCTAGCGTTAAGAGTCTGCAAGCGTTTGTATGCATTTGTAGGTCGGTCTTTATACCCAAATGTACCGAATCAGATTTACCCCACTGTTGATGTTTGTGTGAAAATTCTGTGACCACTTAAAAACAGAATTTTTAATTACGTAAATTAACCATTTCAGCTGCCTTTTCATTGCACCTGCGTGGTAGTTCAGTAAAAGTTTTAAAGACTCTTTTCTGGTGACTAGAGGGTATTCAGTCCAAACCACCGCTGATCCGAAATATCTTAATACTGCTGGCACCTGTGTTTTTGTATGCAAATTTTTTGTAAAGCGGATCGGAGTGGCAGAACCTTAAACAGGGATGAAGTCTATAGGAAAAATAAACACGATAAATAAACGATGTTTTTTACCCAGCATTAAGTCTTCTTTAATAGCGATCAGAATTGGTATGGTAAATTCCAGATGTCAATGACTAATATCCTTATCATTGTCTACCGGTATCAAAATATCGCTTGCCATAATATTTCTAGTAGTTCAAAGACAATTTGTGACTGACAAGAGCTAACTTTAAATTCCTTGTTTAATAGCCATTGAAGACAACATAAGAAACCCTAATCTGGCAACACTGGTCAGAGAAGAAAAGTGGGTGATTTATATTGTGTGCTCCCGCAGTAAACCTGGTATATTTCACACACTATACATCAAAATGTGAAACTTCAGACCATCAATTTAAACACATCATGAAGCATATGCGCCCCTCCGTTATCGTCCACTCAAAAAACTAACACATGAAGAAATATTAATAATTTTGATAGATATGGATTGGGGGATTGTATGTGGTTAAATGTGGGCAAAAGGCTGAGTGAATAAAAGTCTCTCTGGTGTGTGTGTTTATAAGTGAAAAGCCTTTATAGAGACGAAATCGACAAGGCATTCGTTTGAGAGGCCTTCATTGACGGACTTATAAAAGAGTCCGATTCACATTTATGCAGTTGTAAAGAGGAAAGTGCAGTAATATTATTATATAATTTTGATTATAATTTCCTTCAAATGTTGGCCTAAACGACGCCTCAGGGTGTCCATTCTGAGGGTCCAATTTTGGATGACTCATTTGAGCATTTCGACCGGTATGGCGTAATGTTGCCTTCCAAAACCTGAATCGTAGCTGGTTTGTCTAGGCTTTACGTAGCCCCAAAGAATGAGGTCTTAAGTCCAAAACGTGAAATTAGCTGCTGATCGAAATGATCTCTCCACAGATCCATTGTTTTATGACAAGTGGCACCGTCCTGTTGAAACCAAATGTCGTCAAGATTGCGGTCTTCAATTTCAGGTAGAAAAAGGACCGATATCATGGCGCGATAGTGAGCGTCATTTAAAGGCACGTTCCGGCCCTCATCGTTTTTGAAAAAATATGAGCCGATGATTCCACCACCAGCCCATAAACCGGATCAAACCGTGGTTTATTCTGGCTATAGTTTTCACACCGTCCATTGCAGCTAATTGACACATGGGCGAATCGAACTGAAAAGAGGGCATTGTCCCGGACCTCGATGGAATACCAAATAAGGCACTTAAGGCAGCTACGTGGAAAACCGGAAGCCTTGTCAGAAGAAAGGGTGTTCTCATGCAGATGGCAAGTGCAGAGACTGTTTCTTAATACAAAGGGACGAGTCATCGTAGTATCAACCAATCTGTCTGCTGGATACAATGGGGAAAACTGGAACGCATTCGTTACAACTGTGTACTGTAAATAGGGTTGGACAGAGGAGTGCCATCAGAACGCCAGTTTGGTTTCAGGAAGTCTCGTTCCAGCATTGGCTCATTCAAACCAGTAGTCGACATTGCAATGGAGTCGATAACTGGTAAACGCTAAAGGGGAGGTTGCAGGGAGTATTGTGCAGGAATGGCGGCACCTGTGCACTTTCTTGACCTGATCACTAGCTACTTCTCGAATCGTAGGCTGATCTTTGACAACGGCGAAGAAAAATCTATCTACCACGTGACAGCCGGTGTTGCTCAGGAATCAGCTCTCGCCCACTTCTGTGGAATATCATGTACGATAGAATCTTAATCCTTAGGATTGGTAGTCCTAAGACTACCAATCCTTAGACTACCACTCTACTAAAAATTTGAGCTTCGTCTTAGGACTACCAATCCAAAGACTACTCTACTAAAAATATGAGCTTCGTTGACGACATTTTTACTGTTGGCGAGCACTTCCTACAAATAGAGTACGTGACAAACGAGACAGGTCTAGAACTTTACGGACTGCAAAACAGAGGCGGTGCCCATTAGTAGCACAAAAGAGGAAGACTATATGAGCATACGATTTGAGAGACAGTTGCTTTCGCTCTTTGCATGGTACCTTATGGTTATCCAAAGTAACAGTCTCAACTTTGGGGAGCATATCAACAACACAAGCGAAGATGCCGCCCGAATACGGACGACACTAACCTGGATGTCGGAGGACTCAAGCCGGCTAGAAGGAGATTATAAGCGTTAGTCGTTGACTCTGTGACTGTGTGTGGCATTGCCAATGAAGCTTACCACAATGTATCGATTGACTGACTTACGAACAACAAGCAGATTCTGGATCATATCGAGACAAGATCCTGCTGAAGGAAGGGACAGACTAAGGGCTGAAATAGAGATATCAGTAAAAATGTGGCACCCAAGGTGTGACAGCAGTATAAAAGATAGATGGTTGCACCGGATACAGTATCCGACTGGAAAAATTTGTCCCAGGGAGAGGTGAACTACTATCTAACACAATTCTTAACAGGTCTGTTGTGTTTAAGAACATATCTGCAAAAAATTGGGAAATGACAGGAAAACGTTGAACAACTTGATTTTAACAGTCCCACGTTGATTTTAACATGCCTTATAAATATTCTGGTCTCTGAACAAGTTTTAGAAATTATATGCTCTAACGTATGGAAGACTGGACTATGATCGAAACGCACACTGTGATAGTGAAGCAAGACAAGATGATGTGACCACAGCGTAAATGCCAACCAGCCCGTGCGAAGTACGAGTATAACTAAAGAAAGTCTCGAGGGGAAAGTTGGTTGAAGTATAGGGGCCGCGGTTTAGTACGTTGGTGCCAGCAATTGCAATTCGTGCATACCTGTGGCAGGGGCCACCTGTATCATTGAAGATTGCACTCCTGCAGTTCCCAAAAAAAGTTTCCACCTATAAAAGAAGGTTATATGTACTACATTTTTCATTCCGTCGACAAAACCTCGATCGAAGACCCTAATATCGTCATATGCTGTTTGGGACTACAAATTGGCGAAATGGGCCCAGAAGAAAATAATTATCCTTCACGCGACTAATGGTACCTCCGAAAAAGTACACTTTCGGAGTTTATAATCAACGGTGGTGGGCATATAAGAATCGGCTTAAGCGTTTATACTTGGTCTGTCTCTGAAGTTGCAACACGTTGCAGATATGACTGATCTATACGGAACTGTGGCCAAAGCGATGTTAAAAAGAAACAAAATAGGAAAATGGTGGACAGGCCTGGTGGATTGAGCTTAACAAGCCCTATTACGCCGCTGAGTTCTCATAACTTGTGGACGTCGCCGATGGCAATGGTGGCAGCACTGGTGGACAGGTATTTAGGCACGAAGTGTGTGCCCGGTATGCATGGCAGAGTTTGTGTGTGTGTGTGTGGCGTTGATGGTGGCATTTAGTGCAACAACTCAATTTGCATATCGGTCGGAATATGCCAAATTGCACACGACATGCAAAGCGGAAAATGTAACCGAATGCGCCCAGGCACGAACCAGCGAGCGAACGAATCGTATGGCAGGCGCTTTTGTTACTCTGTCACCCATCATATCGGGCGGCGATGACGTTGTTGAGGAGCTCCGTCAATTCTTGAGCTGAGTTCGGCATGAAATATGGAACAATAACTACAAGGCATGTTCGTTCAGGCATACGACGCGAGGAGTATTATGGCCGCATGCAGTGCTAAACATTGTAAATTTTCGGAATAAATTGTTCTTAGAGCAACAAATACAAATTTATTGCTGGTTGAAATTCTTGTTTTGTGTGTGTGTGTTTTTTTTTGTTACAAGTGCAACGCTTTACGAGCTTGAGGATACTTGGTGCAGGCACTCGTATGTGTCGGTGTCAGGGTGTATGTTGCAAGTGTTGGTGTTCATTTTATTAAGTGGCAGGTGCCACTTACCATTTTGAATGAATGATAAGAGCGAATGAGTGAATGAATTGTATGTGACTAGGAAAACAGCAGCAGGTGTTGGAGGCGCCGTACAATGCCAGCAGCAAGCATACATTGTTCGTGCCATATTTTCCAGGATATTGAGTCGTCTAGAAGGTGGGCTGCGTCAATTTATCAATAAAGTTTACAAAAGTTTTGTAATATTTCAAATCATGCAAAGTAATGCAACTTCGAACTGCAACGGCACAGTGCAAGTATTAATTGGATTTGCGTTGAGTTCTCGATAATAGCAGAAATGTAGTAATTGATTCATTGGCCTTGTCCCAATAAAGTAGAGCACACCAATCAGGGGCAGATCTCTGGTAAGAAATAATTAAGGTGTTGTCAACGGACAATAAGGCTGACTGGCCACTGTTCAGGCGAAAGTTGGAATTATGAAATTTGGTGGCTAGGTGCATCTTTAGATGTGGAAGCTCCATAGGAATGGAGTTTTAAAAATTCGTACTTAAAGGGGGTAAAAACGAGGAAGTCATAATCAAAAATAACCCATGCCAGTACTAAACGGTCAGAGCTATAATCACAAACTTCGAAGAATGGACGTCCCTTATAATTTGGATTTAAAGTAAAATGGATTTTTTGGAAACTTATGGGTATAAAAAGGCATAAATTTCATTCGTCCTAATACAGAGCACTTAAAAAATGAAATTTTGAGGGGTTTTCCGTTCTGATAAATGGAAAGTGTATGCGAAAGGAATTTTAGATTTTTGACAAATTACTATTATAAGGTACAAATTTACAGCTACTTAGTAGGGACATAAATACTTTTACAACATTGAACACACCCATATCAATAGTAGAACTGAAAATACCCCGTTAATGTCATATGGGGTTTGAAAGCTAACCTCAATAGCTTTAGTCTGTAACGAGATTTTAAAATTGTTCCAACTTTCATCATGGAGTGGTCAGATAATGAGAACCGTATCGCTGTAATAGCGCTTTTCAAGTGTGAAATGAAAAAAAACGATATTTTCAAAACGCTCCGGCCACTAGGGATTAGCCGCATGTTCGTCTACCGTCTACTGTTTGAGGAGACTGGAGATGTAAAAGACCGCTCTGTTCGAACACCGCATGCCAAAGCCGTTAAATCAAGAATTCACAGAAATTAATAACACGCAAAACTCCATGAGTCGAATCATTAAAAAGACTTGGGACTTGGGGCTTTTAAACGACGTACCGGATATTTATTGACTGCAGCTTTAAAAAAAATAGGATTGCAAACGTCTTTTGGTGAAGCACGCTGATAACTTGCTCAGAAATTTTTTTTTCACCGATGAAAAAAAATTTACCGTTTAGGAAAAATTTAACAAGCAAAATGATAGAGTGTATGCGCGGTCATCTAAGGTCATCTGAACTGATCCCAAGGGTGGAAAAGGGTCATCACCCAGCTTCAGTCATGGTTTGGTGGGGTGTCTCTTATGATGTGGTCACTGACCTGCATTTCTGCGAACAGAAGTCAAAAAATCGGCCAAAGTTTACCAAGAAACCGTTTTGGAAGCTGTTGTGAAGCCTCTTAACAATTCACTGTCCCAGCCATGGACTTTCCAGCAGGATTCTGCGCCGGCCCATAAGTCTAAAACGTCCCAGGCCTGGCTTCGAAACAATTTGCCAGCGTTCATTTCCTCTGAAGAATGGCCCTCAGGCAGTCCAGATTTGAAGCCATTGGATTACAAATTGTGGACGGTTTTAGAGGACAAAGTTTGTCACAAAAGATACCCCAACATTGGATCTCCTAAGACTGCTGTGGTTCGAGCTGTGGTCAATTTTCCAATGAACAAGGTTCGTGCAGCTGTTGACTATTGGCCAGTGCGACTTAAGGCGTGTGTAAAGGCAAAAGGCGGAAATTTCGAATAAGTAGATTCTTTTTGGAAACAATTTATAAGTACATCAATAAATATATTCAAAAATATTTGGTCCAAAAACTATCAGTACTTTTTATTTTACAGCATAAAACGTGTTTATCAGTATTTATGTCCTTACTAAATATAAAGTGTAAATATGGATAAAATGGAGATTTTTTGTAGTTTTTTACTCTTCAAGGTAGACATTTTATATGTCCATTGTGGACGCTAGAAACGAATAAAAATTTATCCTAGTAGTTTTCAAAATGTTTGTAAATAGCGAAACATTAAGAACAAATGATTATTTGGCATTACAAACTGTAGTTAACTAAAAAATGGGCAGCACGTAATAAATATTAAAATATGAGAAAAGCTATTTTATATCAACAGGATGCCATAAAATATAGAAATGGGGATAAAAGGAGCTTTATATTAGAAAGTGAGAAAAACAATATTAATTGAACAGTATGACATAGAAAATTGAAATTGGAATCAAAAGGGGGTAATTATATAATGTGAAAAATGGGTGATCCATCTAGAGGTATTTTTTTCAAAATAAAAACAAATACTAAAATTCAAATCATGGTGGCTTTGACTTTGCCGTTGCGCCAGAAATGGGTCTCATCACTGAACACAATTTTAGTCGAAAACAGCGGATCTTCCCTTTTCTCACCGAACGCTCATTTCCATATTATAGTTGCCAACATTTGAAGGAAATTATATTCAAAAAATAAATGGCACACAATTTCTTTCAAATGATTAAAGAAGATTCCACACTTGATTTGAATTTTATTATTTTTTTTGTATTTTGAAAAAATACCTCTACATGTATCACCCTAGTATCATTAAAATGACATAGAAAATAAAAATAGGGATAAAAAGTGCCCAATAAAGGTGAAAAAGGAGATCTAGAAAAACAATGCATAATCAACAGAATAAAATAGAAAGCTGAAATGGAGATACAACTAGATTAAAAATTGCCAAAACGGGTAAAGTAAAGGGTGGTTGCCATTTCTTGGAACCATTTTGACCATTGACGACATTTGGAATTGACAAGAGGCTTTAGTTCTTGAGTCAATTGCACCTTGTAAGCGTGTAAATGCAAGTTTTTATGCATAATGTTCATCAACGACGAGCGTGTTGGGCACGACGACGAGTTTAGGTGGACGGCTCTTCAGCCACACTGTCGCGAACAGCAACAATATTTTCTGCAGTACAAGCTGTACGAGCATGCACTGGTGTTTTCACATCCGGCAGGATTTTTCCGATTGTACGCACATTTGGACGCTTAAATTGACGAAAAAGTTACGAAGTGCACGATATGCATTTTGATTTGAACGCCCATTTTCATAATAAGCCTGAATAACTTTAACACGTTGCTTGCTTCAAATTGAGTTGGTCTAAAATTGAGAAATATCAAATGAAATGCAAAAAAAACTTGACTTTTACTTGTAGTTCACATTCAACATCGGCCCTTAAAATTTAAATATCCTTTATAAGAAAGTGAGGTATAAAGAGGGCCAATAAAGCCAAACTATTAAAATGTGAGAATAAAATATTATATCAACTGGACAGGGATGTAAAATAAGTGTTTTCATTTTTTACTTTCCGCTCGTTGAAAATTAACTTTTTCGATTCCGACGGTACCAACATTAAAAAAGGCGTTTAGTTTTCAAAATCAATTTTATTAAAACATTTTATTAAAACATTGTTTACTAACGCAAATGAAGTTCTGAATGTCATTAAAGAAACCGTGAATCCAGGTAAAGCACCTGGATACGATCTTATCACGCCTAAAATGATCTTGGAACTTCCCTATATTGCTGTGAGGTTCCTGGCAAAATTATTTAACTCTATTTTGAGACATGGTTACTTTCCTTAAGTGTGGAAAATTTCTCTGATTCAAATGATTTTAAAGTCAGGAAAGGACAAATCAATACCTTCCTCATACAGGCTGATCAGTTTGCTTCCCTGCTTATCCAAACTATTTGAAAAAGTTCTTTTTATCGAAAATAAAACCGTTCCTCGTGTCAAATAACATAATACCAGACCATCCGGGAAGGTCACAGCATCATCGAACGAGTAAATTGAAAAATCATTTTAAAGGCGAAAATATTGCTGCGCCGTATTCCTGGATGTTGCTCAAGCATTTGACAAAGTCTGGCACTTCGGCTTGACCTACAAAATTTGCAAATACTTACCGGCAAATACGCATCGAATTCTTGAGTCTTACTTAGAAAATCGCAGATTCAGAATCAAATGTGGGTATCACGTCACCGATGACCGATGACAGGTGTGCCCCAGGGAAGCGTGATGGGGCCTATCCTTACCTTCTGTTTACCGCAGATATCCCTACCAGCCCAAACGTGCCACTTTTTCCGACGATACCGCACATAAAAAGCAGGATATTGCATCTATGAGTCTAGGTGTACATCTCAGACGAGTAGAATCTTGACTCTCTGACTGGAGAATAAAAGTCAATCAGGCTAAATGCACACAGGTAACTTTCACACTGAATTTTAGCACTTGTCCGACATTGAAACTAAACAATGATCATGTTACATACCTTGGAATCCACCTGGATCGCCGACTCACCTGGAGAAGTCATATCGAAACCAAGAAAACTCAACTGAAACTTAAGGTCCATCAACCTCACTGGCTCCTTAAAGCGAACTCAAAACTAAGCCTTGAATATAAGGTCCTGCTATACAACAGTGCAATCAAACCTATCTGGTTATACGGTGTCCAGCCATGGGGCAAAGCAAGCTCGAGCAATCTCGACAAAATCCAAAGAGTCCAATCGAAGACATTGCGGCTCATTACCGGTGCCCCTTGGTATATGAGGAATGAAAACATTCACCGAGACTTAAAAATACCTCTCGTTAAAGAGGCAATTCAAAAAATCAATGTAAAGCACAAAGAGAAGCTCGACCGGCATGATAACATGCTTTACTTGCTAGACAATTATTATAGACTTCAAAGAAACGAGCGCCATGTTATCTAATCTACACTTGTGCTTCAGCCGTAACAGTAATCGTGAACACACGCGCCCGAAAGACTGTGTAGAATTCTATGTTCTACGTCACGTGGCTTAAGTGCTCTTATACATGATCTTTAAAACAGTCAATATCAATCGCGGACGAACACTCAAAAAAGACTGTGTAGAATCCTTTATTCTACGTCACGTGGCTTAAATGCTCTCATACGTGATCCTTAAAACAGTCAAAACGAAAAACCTACAAAACCTAAATTACGTCGCCCACTCTGCTATTCTAGAGTTATACATACATTACTAGAGTTTTTCACTCTACATAATATCGCGAATACTCTGTAAATGACTGTAAGGGTCCTCTGGCCCTTTATCACGAGGTTTAAGCCAAACCAGGTTTAAAATTCTCAGACATGTGATCAATACCAGTTATATACTATTTTGACCAAATAAATTTAAATTCCTGCCAATTAGCAGAGATCCACATTACAAGAAATCCATACTAGGATTCATTATTGAATTATACTTAAGATTCGTATACTTATTGTTAGGCTCCATTGGAGCAGATTCAATAATTCAAATAAAGCTTATATAAAAAAAATTAAAACATAAAAAGAAAAATCGGACGGGACCGACTAAATGATACCCATAACTACTCTTTTATTAAGAAAATCCGAGCCTCTGAGTGAAGCGTAAACACGGTCGGACTTTATACTAGTAGATCCGGGGGACATAGTTTATAGGGACAATATAATAAACACTTGTACTGATGTGGTATAATTCACTATGCTTAATTTATTCTAGATCGAATTTGAAATGTTTTCTATAGAGCGGCAGGATTTTAAATTGGAAAGGGCAGTTGTATGACGTATTATCAAAAAAAAAAACTAATAGAGAATGGCCGATAAATATTGCTAAATTAAAAAACTCAAATAACTTTTTTTTAGTATATGGACTTCATTTTTCTTTTTTTCATGTTTTTATTAAATATACCTTACTTAGTTTTTAATATAATGGAATTTAAATGCCCCCCGCGGCATCTTACCAAAAAGTTGTTCATTACTGCTTGGAGAGTTTAGACAGGAATAGTCGCAATTGTTTCTTGACGGAATATGGAGTTTGTGGATATCAGTTTATTGAGTAATTTTCGTCGCGATTTTGTTATAACAGGCCGGGCTATTCCTTTAGTGCATTCAACTTTGTTGGTTTTGCTTTGTAGACTTTCTGTTTGTAATAAAAGTCTGGAGCAGTAAAGCTATCTGGGGGGCCAACTGGATATCAGTTTATTGAGTAATTTTCGTCGCGATTCTGTTATAACAGGACGGGATATGTGAGGAGTTGCACCATTTTGCTGAAACCACACATAGTTAAAAGAAATTCTCATTCGGCGTAATTCTGGATAGAAAAACTCAACATGCTCACGTAACGGTCTCCAGTAACCGTAACGGTATGGCCGTTTTCTTCGAATACTCGTAAGTATGGCCCGACAATGCAGCGTGATGAAACTGTACACCAAACTGTGACACAAGGTGGATGCAAAAACGTCTCATGGAGTACCTGTGGGTTGGAAGCACTCCATATTCGACAATTTTGTTTCGTTATGTTGCCGTTTAAATCGAAATGGTCTCGTCAGACATGAAAAGACAGTTCAACATGTTTCTGTCCTCTTCCACCATTTGAAGCATCTTCTGGTAAAATTCCAAGCGAATCGGGTAGTCTGCTGCGTGCAGTTTGTTGGACATTTGAGTTTTTTATGGGAATAAGTCCAAATCTTTATGCATAATTTACAGCAATATTTGTCTGCTTATACTCAGTTATCCATTTTTGTTGAATCTAAAAATCAA
This sequence comes from Hydrotaea diabolus, assembly GCA_963513945.1. Lineage (NCBI taxonomy): Eukaryota > Metazoa > Arthropoda > Insecta > Diptera > Muscidae > Hydrotaea > Hydrotaea diabolus. The sequence continues at coordinate 111,982,193 of OY740717.1, forward strand.
TCTGCAAAATAAAAGGAAGTTAAGCAGATTTATTAACTAGATAAAAAGATAATAATTTTTTTTTTTGGTAGAAGCTTTTATCAGCCCAAAAAAGAAAGGAATGGTTATAAGTATTTCGTAGCTTCTCGAGCGACAGGACATCAAAGCAAGATGGATCTCTGTGTAGCGGGTAGTCAAAAACACGAACTGATAAGGAACCGAGTTTACCAGAGTTTGTTACAATAGGCAACAGTCATTTTTTCAAGGGATTTTTAGAATATTTTCTGGTGTATTTTGGTGACCTGAACTGCAAAAAAAAATTATCAAATTTTTTTGGATAATTTTTTTAACTTTTTTTTTTAAATTGCCGTTTTCGTCGGATTCACCTTTTTATATACAAATATTGTCTTTATGTTGTGACAAATTTAATTATCACTGTGGTTTTAATGTAAAAACGGTCATTACAGTGGGCAAAGAGATTACAAAAATTTTGTTTTTCTTTAAATCGATTTTTCTTGAAACAAATAAATTCATAAAATATTGAAATACATTTTTACCTTTCTTATTATTTTATTTTTGAACACCTAGCATCATATTAAATAAAACAAGCACTTTTTGAAGGATATGAAAAAGGCTATATTAACGACTTCCCAGGTCGTTAGTTTTGGTAGTACTAGGTACCAGAAAATGATCAAACATTAATCAGGAATAAAAGTCCGATTTAGTACCGCACTGCCGTCCTAAGAAACAAAGCGCCAAAACTCCAGAATTGAGTTAACGGCAGATTCGGAACACTGAATGAATTTCTGATTTTTGACCCATTTTCAACTGTAAATGACTTGAAAGGCAAAGTGGTCAGTCACATCTACCACTTTCAGCTTGTTTCTTAGTCAAAAAAAAACTAAAAATCTCAAAACTACTAAATGGGAGAAGTGACTTTCTAAGAAGGCAGTGTAGGTCGTGTACCTATAAAGTATTTATTCTTCTAACATATTTTTTGTTTAATATTTTCCAATAGTCGTAAATATGTCTTGTCTCTCAAAATTCATTTCTTACATTTACATTTAGATCTTTTTCCTGAGAATCTCGGTCACGTAAACGACGAACATTGCGAGAAGTTTCACCGAAGAATGAAAAAATGTTGGGACTACATTTGGTTTCTCATAAGAGAAGCCGATTTTTATGATAACAACCGTTAAAGGAAAAGTAATAATTACTTCTAATTAAGTTCATTTCATACGAATAAATAAAAATTTATATAAATAAACTCAATTAATGAACATAACGTAATATTAAAGAAAAAATAGCAAATTGAATTTTATTGAAAATATGTGTAACTTCACATTTATCCAAATATTTTCTTCGAATATACACAGTTTTCGTTTCAAGGACGCTAGCTATTCAATAACAAATAAAATAAAAATAATCCCTTTTTAAATTTTTTATGAATTTTTTTGTCAACAAAAAGCGATTATTTTTTTTAATAAACAAAACATTTTGTGTAATCTTTTGGACCACTGTTCCATAACTATTATTTCCAAATAAAAATTCGGTTCGTAACAAATATAGTACGCATAACTTGATAATTAGTAAAAAGTTTACACTTATCTAGGTAATTTGTTTTTATCCCACTTAAAGAGGTAAAACATGCATGTTTTTTTTTAAAAAAAAACTTCTTTTGTGAGATACATTTATTTTTTTAATTCTGTTTATTGGCATTAAATTTAAATTCCATAGTTTAATTAAAAAAATTGCAAACAGAAAAATATGCTTTTATAAACATAAAAATTAAAAAAAACGACCGCCAAACTAAAACTATAGTGATACTATCGCCAATATATAAGTCCCTCTAACCTATGATGGAAGGTACAAAAATACATAGAACGGAGCCATTCAATCGGATATGAGCCCAAATATCAAAAATGTCGAGATTACTACTCTCAAGAGAGGAAAGAGAGAAAATGACAAAAATCTTACTTTTTGAGATACAGCATAGGATAAGGGAACCCCCACTCATGGAGGTTAACGAGTAAAAAATCCCACTTATAGAGGTAAATTCTAAAAAATCATGTCCCACTTAAAGAGATTCTAACTCCTGCTTAAAGAGTTTTTTTATGTTTTGTTCGAAGTGTGCAGGAACCGCCAAAACTGTATCACTTAGAGTAGAAACAGAACACTGCGGCTGCGGCGACGGAAACCGGTGCGGCAAGAAAATGTAAATGAAATGACGACAGGTGCGGCGATGGTTTTTGTTGCCATTTCTCAGCTGTTTATTTTTTTTTATTTATTTTTTGGCCTTGAGTGATTTTGAAAAAATACCGTTAATTTATTTGCAAACTAAACAATAATTATTTTGAAAAGGTAATTTGTAAATATCATGAGCAATCAATTTTTTTTAGTTTTATTATAATTTTACTGTTTTGGTCCATTTTATTTCACTTTTAAAATTTATGATTTCTTCTTCTTACTGCAAATATGCACAAAAACTATTATCCCATACGGGTTTTGTTTACAAAAAACATGAAAATATGGCAGCAGATAGAGAGAGGTAGTAGCAAAAATTGAGAGCGCAAGAAAACCCGCAAAGAATATAGAAATAGATTTAATTCAGTGCGGTTTTTATGTGCGGTTTTGCCTCTCAATTTTCCATATATATTTGACAACCGCTACCGCAGCCGCAATGTTGTGTTTCTACTCTTATAGAGGAGTTTTCAACTTTCCAGTTTCGACTGTAACTTTAGTTTGGTGTATTGGGGTTTTTTTTGATCGTCTCCTTTCAAAATTTCAGTCAAAATAATAAAAAAAAACATCGGACGAAAATGGCATATATGGCATATATTATTACAATTTTTTTCACTGATTTTAGGAGACTGGGTGCAGACAAAAAAAAAGTAATTTCCATGAACCAAAATCTTCTTGTTTTGTTGCCTAGTGTTATCGATGAAAATAGCATTAAAGAGAGTGCTAAAATGGCGAATGTACTCGTCAATATGAAATCTTACATAGTTCTCCAAAGTCCCAATAAGGAGCTAGCAGGTTACTTGTGTGATAGTCTCAAAAACTATATATCACACCAGGAATATCCAAATAAGCATGTCAGTTCGAAGGGAAAATATATTTGACACTAGTTTCTTTGAACATATCACACTATCCTTTTCATTGCTTCATCACTGCGTTATTCAACAGTTTCCTAACTACGATTATAAAAGAAAACGACTGAAATTTCATATAAATAAGTTCAAAATAACCCCATGTTCTCCTAAGCACTCCAACAGCTCTTGCTAAAGTCATTTGCCAGAAGGAATTATGGAAATGTTCTGCCGAACAAATTATGACCGACAACCGGTCCAGAATATTCATAAGATTTTGCATTTTTAATCTTAATTATTGATGACAGACGGTGTTGCCTGCTCCTCGTTGTAATTTGTGACAGAGGCATCTTGCAAGTGGCATATTAGTACGTACAACAACACAAGCCTATACAAGCCGGAATTACTCCTTACTGCCAGTGAGTTCTACAGGCCTTAGTCCTCAGTCCTCTGTAACTAAACATGTCAAATTTGCATCTGAAATTCGGCATTTGTTGACACCTTCACAGTATAGACTTCCGCCATGATTAAAGTGTTTTGTTGGGAGGGATTTTCTGGGATTTGTGTTTATTCCTTTATGTCCATGTTGTTTCTTTCTTTAGTCGTTTCGATTGCTGCTCCATTTGATGGCAATGCCCCAAAGCAACATGGGCCACAACCAAGACCACAAAACTGGAGTTGTGTAACAAACAAATGAACTTCGACACACTTCAAGTGGCAACTGGCGCAAGCATACGGCAATACAATGACAACAGATCCCCAACTCCAGTGTTATTAGAAGTGTGGCCACCACCACCGCCCTCATACTACGAGTACAAATGCCGGCACCGGCACCAGCAGTACTATCGACAGAGTATGTGTCCTGATTGCAGACATAAATCACAATTCACCAGAAATATTCATAGACTTACAAGCTGACTTTTGCGGCAGCGGACTAGTGTGGAATGGCAAGGCAGTCCATGAACCGTTTTCTATTTAGGCAGTAATTTGTAGAGGAAATGTTATTGTACAGTGAACAAAGGCTCAAATGAACAACTCTAAGTACATTTGTTTGTTGTAATCACAGTCTAAGAGGTGGAGTAGAGGTGGCAGTGGAAGCATTTGTAGTTGTCCGCCTCCAGTGAACGCCAAAACGCCAGTGCAAATACCAGAATCACATTCCAAAATCTTCGATAGCGTTGTGGAATATCTTGCACGAAACAGACCACAGTGGGCAATTTTACTTGTGAAAAAGGGGAACAAATATTAAATTGCAACTGAATTAAAGCTTGTCCGTGGCAAATTTCAGTAACTGGAACTTAAAACATCGGTGAAGGTAAACATATTGAATATACATACTCGTAAAGCTGAGTGCCTAATCGTTCTTCTTATACAATTTCTAGAAAAATGAAAATGTCTATGCGAGCAGAATAAAATGGCGAGCGCTCTTACTATTTTTGCTGAGGATCTAGTGTCAATCAGTGGTGTTCTACACGAAGGATTGAGGGGATACTATTAGAAGATCTCTAAACTGTTGTGCAAAAATTTAATCTAGTTCCGAAATTTGTGATTTTTAAGAATTTAATGTAAGAATAACTTTTTTTTAAAGAATCTCTTTCACAATTTTTAAGAGTACAATGGTTGCTATATATATTTCTTCTATATAATTCAATTCGAAAAATAACCACGTCTCGACTCAAACTATAGTCGAAAAATCCTAAATTCTCATTACATGCTACACTGCAAAACACACACACTCTCGGATTTACATTGAACACGATATCGATATTATTGAACGAGAATAAGATTCATATTCGATTTAACCTCGAGTCAATTAATATAACCCAAGTCTTTATAAAATCCAAGTCTAGTTTGGTTGTCCACTGTCGAGCCTTCGGAGAAACAGTGGATGCCCGGTTTATTGAACCAGGACCCTAACGAGCATTTCTCTTTGGTAATGGAAACAAGCTCTTTCCGGTATAAGGTCTGTATTTTTATGATTTCCATTATTTAATAATTTAAAAATTTGAAAAAAAAATGTTTGCCACAAACCGCCATTTAAAAATTTGTGGTGAGGTGTTACGAATCTGCTAATTGGTCCAGAATATTTCATATAGTTTCGGAGCTATAGCCGTTAAATAACTTGCAAAAAGGCAAGTTGTCGCATTTTTTGCTAAATTTTTCGAAACTAGATCATACTGAAGCCATTATGTAATGTAAAGTCCATCTTAACAGAAATTTTAATTATGATAATCAAAAATTCGCGTACTTCATTTACTTAGCATTGATTATACTCGTACGTTTCATTCGTTTTATGTTGTAGTTTCCGATCTTCAAATCGTCTCATTGTTTTCATTATTTATATAAATATTTTCATTTATAATTATTATATGTAACTTTAACAGCTTTTATTCTTTTTCAAGAAAAGTTTGTGAAATGTTTTGGCTATGGTTGGGAAGCAGACTGTAAAGCTGCTTCTAAACCCACCAAGAGGTTTCATCAGCAGTCTTAGGCGACTGCTGATGAAACCCCGCAGTCTAATAAATTAGAATTTTCCTTTAACGTATGCACAAGCACAAAACTATATTCTTTAAAATAATACCTATTTTTTTATGAAGACATTTCATACAAAATAAGAACATTTTTGTAAAACTTATCAAGCGTAAATTAAGAAATTTCTACGAAATTTATCCTCAAAATTACCAATAAATTTTTAGATCACTTTTCATAAAAAATCATTCACAAAATATATAAAGGGAAAATTTCGAGAAGTTTTTTAAGATGACGGTTAGAAAATTCTTAAAAACTTTTTCACAAAATACACGAAATGTTCGAAAACCTTTTCTAATAATATGAAGTTAGCATAATATGAATACAAAGAAAGATAAGCTGGAAATCGACCACCAAATGTTTATAACCGTCATGAATGTTCGGTTCAACAAACCACAAAATAATAAATAATTGGTCAATAAAATTCATAAAATGTATTTAGTTGCCATAACTGGTGGTTGTGGCTATAACTAGTTTTGCCAATATTTTGTTGTTGTAACCGAATATTGATGATGATATCTACACTTGCATTATATTCAACAGCGAAAATAATCCTGCCATTACAGCTTTAACCAAGTCGTTTAGCCTAATTTATTCAGTAAAAATCTTGCTTTATCGTGCTTTTGAGTTCTGCAGGTAAGGGGTGGTTAAATGTTAAGGGCCGATGTTGATTTTGAATAACACGCAAATTATTTAGGAAATTATTGTCGTTTCTATTTATTAAGATAATACTGGTTTCGTTCAATTATGTATGGAACAAAATATCGGAATAAAATATCGAAATATCGAATTGCCTCCGCGACCTCGGCGGCACACCTCCATCCGATGGTTCAAATTTTCGATGACGCTGTGGAATAATTGAGGTTCTATGCCGTTAATGTGCCGAATCTCATCCTTTAGCCGACTAAGTACACAATTTCTTTCAAATAACCTCAAAGAAATAAGTCCAACGGTGTCAAATCACACGATCTTGGCGGTCAATTAACATCGCCACGTCGTGATATAACACGGCGATTGTTTCGTTAGCTGTGTGGCACGTGTCACCGTCCTGTAGAAACCACATATAATCCACATCCATATCTTCCAATTCGGGCCATAAAAAGTTCGTTATCATCTCACGATAGCGAACACTATTCACAGTAAATGCCTGACCGGCCTCATTTTTGAAAAAATACGGCCCGATGATGCCAGTCCACAAACCGCAACAAACAGTCACTCTTTGCGGGTGCATTGTTTTTTCGACAAACACTCTTGGATTATCTTTCGCCCAAATGCGGCAATTCGGCTTATTGACGAATTACACTGAGGTGAAAATGTTCCTCATCACTGAAAATGATTTTCTTCGAAAATTGATCATCCTCTTTCATAACAAGCCTGAATAACTTTAACGCGTTGCTCGCTTGCGTATCTTTCCATGGATCAGATAGAGTTTGTCTGAAATTGAGAAATATCATAAGAAATGCAGAACAGAACTTGACATTTAGGTGTGGTTTACATTCAACATCGACCCTTAAAATTTGACCACCCTTTATTATTAGAGATATTTAAGAAAACCAAAAGAAGGCCCAATTGTACATTTGTGTGGGAGCTTCCAGAATGGGTGCAGCAATATGGATCATTTTCGATCCCATAAGCAGTTTTGGAATGATATTTCGACATGCAAAGTTCAAAAACGATTGTTAGCTTCTTTCGCGATTTATCTTGCGAACCAGCCGTACAGACGCACATGGCTCAAAGCCATGAAACGTATTTGGTCAAAACCTAAGTAGGATTTAAAAAGGTTTTTTTTTTTTTTAATTTGTTACACATTTTCTCCGTGCTAAATGATATATATCCTTTTCCCATGTTGGGTGAGGGTATAACAATGCAAATATGTGATGACCGCTTGGCTGTCAGAGGTTGTATTTATCCCATACTCAGATAACGCAATCGTTGCCTCAACCGTTTTGTCAAAAACTTCCTTAGCCATTTTAATATATCGCTTGTACGCCATGTATAGAAGATTTATTAATCAATAGTTGACGTAACGAATCGGACGTACATACGAGGGTTGCTATTTATATTTCGGGTCCGGCAATAAATACACAATAATTTATCAGTGGAAATGGTTTTATTGTTCTTCAAAATATTCTGCTTTAGGATCAATACACTTTTGCATGCGCACAAACCAATTTTCGAATCACCTTTTCCACTCCGATTGAGACACCTCCAAAACATGGTTTTTGAACGCTTTAGCAGCTGCTTCGGGCGATGAAAAACGTTGACCACGCATTTTTTATTAATAAGAAAAAACGAAGAACTCATTAGGTTTCAAATAAGAAGAACTCATTAGGTTTCAAATAAGAAGAACTCATTAGGTTTCAAATAAGAAGAACTCATTAGGTTTCAAATCAGCGCTGTACGGTGGATGGCCCATCAATTCGACAAATTAATTGGTCAAATAGCTCATCGCTTCAGCTGATGTGTGAGAGCTCGCATTGTCGTGATGCAAAATGATCCGTCTTCTCTTATTACACTGTGCGACAGCCACAATCGGTTTGGGATGAAACCACCGGGGAAAGTTATATCGGTCAAAAAAAGGTCATACATGTCCCAGCGTTTCGTTGGGTCTCATCTAGGAATCGAGATATATCGATTTGAAGTTAGTAAGTATCGTATAGGGGAATTTGAATACATGAGAAACGCGTGCATCGATTTTCATGATTTATGTCTCATTTTGGTCATAGGTTATGTGACTTTACGTGAAAGTAATAGGACTTGACACTTTTTACCGTTTTGGATTTTTTATGAATTAAAAAAAAAAAATTTTAATTTTCAGGCAAAAATAATTTTTTTTTTCATACATTTATTTATAATTGCGAAACTGTTGCTTAAGTAGGAAAACGGTTTAAGAACAGATTAGAGGAATTGTAATTCTTAATTTTTTTAAATTTGTTTCAGCTAAATCGGACGAGTGGTTCTCGAGTTATGTCAAACAAAAGAGCCTAAAACGTGACAAATTCCCCTATACGATACTTACTAACTTCAAATCGATATATCTCGATTCCTAGATGAGACCCAGCGAAACGCTGGAACACGTATGACTTTTTTTTCATTCCGGTGGTTTCATTCCAAACCGATCACTGACCCTTACCATTTGTCGCAGAGTGTTATCTTTCTGCATTTCTTCGAACACTGTTGGCAAACAGATGGTTGTATACCACTCAGAATTGGCCTCCTACGTTTCACTTAAGCCACTGTGGTAACAAGGCCGGTTATACCAAAAAAAAATGCAATCATTTGCTTCGATGTACTTCTTCCACGAACAACTTTTGTTGGATTTGGCTCGTCTTGAAAGACCCATACGGTCGATTGCTGTTTTGATTCGGGTTCATATGCATAGACCCTATGATTCGTCACCTGTAACAATGTTATACACTGCCTTTAAGCTACCGCAGTTATACTTTTTCAACATATCTTTGCGCCAATCCACACGAGCCTTCTTTTGAGCATTCATCAAATTATGTGGGATCCAACAAGAACACATTTTTTTCAGGGACAAATGGACATGCAATATCTTACTAATGCCTAAGGATGCCTCAATCTCACGGTATGTCACATGTCGGTCTTGCGTAATCAGTTCACGCACAGCATCGATCGTTTCTGGCAAAGTGACCGAAGTTGGACGTCTTTCACGAAATTCATCCTGGAGTGAACGGCGTCCGAGTCTGAACTCTTGGTACCAGCGATTAACAGTGGTTTTTGATAGTGCTTCATCGCCAATATTTCTGTAAAATCGCTCGCATTTTTAAGATGAATATATTAATCATTTCAAACAACATTTAATATTTATTTATAGTGCACAGACCTATACTTATATATGAGTATTTTTATATGTGATACAAACCTTGCAAGCCATAATTGAGTGCACACAAATGTAAAACCATCCCACTGTCCTAGACTCTACCTACACAAAAACATAAGTGCTCGTACAATAGATTTTTTTCAAACATTTCGATATAATTGCATACTTTTAGTAGACCATACCCACGTATTTTCACATAATTGAACATTTAAGGCGTAAGCCGTCAATATGTCTTTCCCTCCTTCCCGCCAGTTCCTGTTAAGTCCTCTTTCACGGTCGAGTGTCGGCTACAGAGTACAGTAGTGCGAGATACTTTTCCATTCGCATACTTCTGTAAGCGGATTTGGCATGAATCAGATTTGTTAATTGCGCTGTAGTTGTAATTTCCATTTATGGACACTCTGGTGTGCTTGCGTGTCTTTCCTGTTCATCTCAGGCAGCGGATATGGTACCATCTGCATAAGGGATGGATGGATGGATGGAGTTAACGAGGAATACGTTTTAATGTTGAAATTATTTGTATTCTGCTGGCTGGTTCGTTCCTTCGCAGATTCAATTCAATCCAGTTCGTTTATTCGTATTTAATCAGTGCATTCAGTTGTGAAATTGTCAGCATTATTTCGAGTGTTCCCATGATTTATGGGCGTTTTATTTAATTTGTCTATTTGCTGCGATTAAGCAAACGCAAAATTTATTCAATTTGCGAATGGGTCAAAATTCGCTTTCTCGCTCTCTTTCAGTCCCATGTGTGTATGTAGAAGTGACAATTTGGTTTGTAAATGTTTTCCATTTACATATGCATACACACATGCACACATTAGGGCGCCTTAAGCATGGAAACCTGTATAGGTAGGAATGTTTTTTATGGCTATTTTATTTTTTTAACTTTCAACTAATTAATGCTTAAATACGCAGGATTTGCTCAATCTAAATTTATTACTTGCTTAATTCATTCAACATTCCTGGAACGAATCAGGATGAAACATCTCTTAATGCTGGCACATCAAAACCACGAACTGTTGGGCTGCAATCGTATTTGTGCTACTGCCAGCGGTCTTGTAGTAGATTTGGAAGTTTTTAATGGAGCTGGCACATTCGAAGATTTTGGTCTTGGACATGGATCTAAAGTCAATAGACCACGAAATAAGTTATCTCTAAACAAAAAAATGTAACGCTTATAAAATCAAAATTGGTCAAACTTCCTATATTCCGTGGTAGCCAGGTGAATTCATTCTTAACTAAACTTTAGTGCCGGCATTTTTTACTCTTTTATAAAGGCTAATTCCCATTTTCGTTTTCAATTATGCCTAGTGCAAGTAGACCTGAAAGCTGTATGCCTTTCCATCCTATTATTATACCCTTTACCGCAGTGTGGATGGTATAATAAATTCTGTCATTCCGTTTGCTACACAACGAAATAGTAATCGGAGATTCTATAAAGTATGTGTATTATTGATCTCATATATTTGTAGACGACGTCACACGTGCCTGTCCGTCTGTATCTCTGTTGAAAGCACGATAGCGTCCAAACGAATCAATTGCATCAGGCCATCGTTTAAGGTTTGGAAATATCCGAAATCGGCCAGGGCGGAAAAAGCTTCCCTTTAATGGCCAAAGGTAGTACGAAAAAAGAATGCACTTTTTTGAGTATTCGCTTAACAAATCGCAATATATTGTGGAAGGACAATGCTTCATAGGGAAACTGTTAGTTGGGCCGCACTTAATAGCAGATAAATGTATAAGCTTAAGCAAATTTTGGAATATATACGAGTACTCGTATAAGTTTGTCATTACGTTTATAATACCTCGAAATACTTATATGCGACCATACAGAGTAAATATATTATTGATCGTCATAAAGTTCTATGACGGTCTAGCCATGTCCGCTTGTTGAAAGCTCGATTCAGTACAAATGAAAAGAGCTAGAGTATTCAAACTTACCAGAAACATATCTTATAAAGGGCGGTTAAATTTTAGGGGCCGATATTGAATTTGAACCACACCTAAACTTCAAGTTTTTTCTGCATTTCATTTGATATTTCTCAATTTTAGACTAATTCAATTTGACCATGGCAAGGTACATAAGCGACCAACGCGTTAAAGTTATTCAGGCCTCGGGCAACAGTGGATGATTAATTTTCGAAGAAAATCATCTTCAGTGATGAGGCACATTTTCACCTCAGTGGATTCGTCAATAAGCAGAATTGCCGCATTTGGTCGAATGATAATCCAAGAGTGATTGTCGCAAAAACAATGCACCCACAAAGAGTGACGGTTAGGTGCGGTTTATGGGTAGGCGGCATCATCGGGCCGTATTTTTTCCCAAATGAGGTTACTGTGAATGGTGTTCGCTATCGTGAGATGATAACGAACTTTTTATGGCCCGAAATGGAAGATATGGATATGGACGATATGAGCTTCCAACACGACAGTGCACTTGCCACACAGCTAACAAAACAATGGCTATTTTGCGTGACAAATTTAATGGCCGTGTTATCTCACGTCGTGGCAATGTTAATTGGCCGCCAAGATCATGTGATTTGACACCGTTGGAATTCTTTCTCTGTGGTTATTTGAAAGAAAATCCAATAAGCCAGCAAAAATCCATCGGATGAAGGTGTGCCGCCGAGGTCTCGGCGGCCATTTGGCTGATATTTTGTTCCATACATAATTGAACCATACCAATATTATCATAACAAAAAGAAAAGACAATAATTTCTGAAATAATTTGTATTTTATTCAAAATCAACATCGTCCCATAAAACGTAACACTTTTTCTCCAATATTTCAGAGAACATAGAAAGCTTATTTAGAAGTATTTTAAACATATTTGGAGAAAAAGTATTGATAAAATCATTTCTGAGAATCGAGACTAAAATCGAAAATTGTTAAATTTTTTAAAAAAAATTATCTTAATTATCTAACGTCAAAACAAAGAGATTTATACCAAGGTGTAAGTCTCTTAAATCGGTTACGCTTATTTCAAGATATTATATTATGAATAAACGCCAGTTAGCCGTGTTTTCAAGAATTTTCAGAACACCAAAAGTCGATATCTCTGCTAAATAATTTTTAAGATGTTGTTCCTAAGACGTGAATTACAACTTTTTTTATAGAAGAATCTATGCTTCTATTTTCAGAAAAATTGGAGACATTTGAGACTTGTGAATGACTCTTGTGTATGTCTAATACTCGTAAACAGATTAAAACTTTGTTACTCGTTTTTGTCTCCATGCATAGGGTAAGGCTGCCTAAGGTTCATATAAATATTTGTTGGTTGTGTGTACGAAAACACGTCTCCAAACGTAAGTGTGTGGTGAATAATGAATTTTTCTTTTTTCTTGGCAGAATATAGTCCTGGTTATGTAATAAGTCTTCTATCTAATTCCGATATACACGTGTAAACGTAATTATGTGCCTAAGAAAACAAAAATACTACGTATTTTCACTTTAAGAAACGCATATTTGGCAAGTGACTTCGAAACATGTACCAAATGTGCTAACTTAGCGAACTTCTTTAGTTTAAAAAAGTAAGATAATCTGTCCTAAGAGTGAATTGTGGGAAATCTAAGCTTGATAATAAACTTAGCTGATAAAAAGAAGGCGTAAACAATGCGTTTCAAAATCATAATAGAAAAATAGATGACAAACAATAAAGAGCCCCAAGAATATGTAGGTCCAGACATTTGGTTATTTTAACCAAATAAAAATACGGGTAGAAATCATTGCCCAAATATCGCTCCAGCTGAAATTCAGAGGTTTTAGTACTGCTCTCCGGAACCGAAATTTTATTCCTTAGCAGAAAGAACAAATGTCTACTCATCGTCTGTTGTATTTATTTTACCAAAATTAAAGCTTTTAAATGCAACAAATCAGTAGATAATTGGCGTGTTCGATTGGTACTTGCCTTTTAAAGTGTTAGCTAAGGCGATAACTTACAAACTTTACGAGACATTTATTTTTAAAGAAGATTAGATTGGCTTTACGAGTATGCATCATCATTCGCTAAAGGTTATTCTGGATGACTTTCTTTCCAAAATGTTAAAGGGTGGTTAAGGTCTAAGGGCCGATGTTGAATGTGAACCACACCTAAACGTCAAGTTTTTTTCCATTCAATTCCATTTGATATTTCTCAATTTCAGACTAATTCAATTTGAACCGTGGTCATCATCAATGGTCAGAATGGTGGCAAGAAATGGCAACAGTGGATAGTCAATTTTCGAATAAAATCATTTTCAGTGATAAGGAACGTTTTCACCTCAGAGGGTTCGTCAATTAGCAAAATTGCCGCCTTTGGGCGAATGATAATCCAAGAGTGATTGTCGAGAAAACAATGTTTATGGGCTGGCGGCATCATCGGGCCGTATTTTTTTTTCCAAAATGAAGCCGGTCAGGCAGTTACTGTGAATGGGGTTCGCTATCGTGAGATGATAACGAACTTTTTATGGCCCGAATTGGAAGATATGGATGTGGATGATATGTGGTTTCTACAAGACGGTGCCACTTGCCACACAGCTAACGAAACAATGGCTCTTTTGCGTGACAAATTCCATGGCCGTGTTATCTCAAGTGATTTGACACCGTTGGACTTCTTTCTTTGGGATTATTTGAAAGAAAAGGTGAACGTCGATAAGCCAGCAATATTTCAATAGCTAAAGGATGAGATAGTTCGGCACATTAACGGCAGAGAACCTCAATTATGCCTCAGCGTCACCGAAAATTTGGACCATTGGCTAGAGGTGTGCCGCCGAGGTCGCTGCGGCCATTTGGCCGATATTTTGTTCCGTACATAATTGAACCATACCAATATTATCATTATAAATAGAAATTAGAATAATTTAAACAATTTGTCTTTTATTCAGAATCAACATCGGCCCTTAATATTAACCCACCCTTTATTTAAAACAAACGGGTTTTCACGCAAATTGTTAATAGTTTTCTGCAAACAAAATCATTTTTTATACCCTCCACCATACAATCTAGCCATGTTGTCCGGCTGTCCGTCTGTTGAAAACAAGATAGAGCCTGCATGAAAACCGCCAGGGAGCTGAAATTTGGCACAAACATAAGTAGGTAACCTTGCATGGTTGGTATTGAAAATGAGCTATATAGCTCTACGGGAAGTTGGTGAGGAAACCCTCAACCGTCACTACCTCATAAAAATTAGTTTTTTATTTGGAAATATTCGTTCAGTTTCTTGAGCAAAATCACTGAAAATTTGCAAATAATAACCTCTATATAGGCGCAATCATCTATGTATCTTAACAAGTTAATAAATGGTTGACGACTCAGTATCAGAATTTTCAGATATACAAGTATAATAAATAAAAAACATACATTAGCAAGGTATTTGCATACCCCCCATAGGGAATATTCACTTTGTCATTCCGTTTGCAAAACCTTGAAATACTGGTCGGAGGCTTCATAGTTCTTAATCAACTTAAAAGTCTAAGATGGTCTAGTCATGTCAGTATGTTAATATGGTGTCGGGAATGCGGGCTATTCACTATGCGCTACAAACCTCTCAATTTGAGACGGGCAGTACACTCTTCTAAATCATAAATCACCAACTATAAGCAGTGAAAATATATGATTACTATGTGTGACGCGCAAAATAGAAAGGGACCTAAGGGTAAAAACCAGTTTTGACCAGGAGAGCCATTTTAAAGATTTAAATATGTGTATCTTTGGTGTACCATCACTTTCATAAAACGCGCATATCACTGGGAGGGAACACTTTTGGGGCATGGGATCGGTCTCATTCGATGCTTAGATGTTGTCCACATCAAAAAAAAAGTGAAAATTGATTTTTTTTACCCTTAGGTCCCTTTCTCTATTCGCTGTCACATATGGTCACTGCAACAATTATACGTTCTCTGCAATAAAAGGATATTCGCCGCAACCATTGCATTCTCTTTTGAATTTCATTTTGATAACAGTAAGATTGCGGCAATATAACATTGTTAAAATATACTCGTAATAATTGTATTATTTCCAAATTTTGAATTGAAAATATGGTAATAGCTACCACATAACTATAGTTAGTCTGACAAAAGTATTATTGCTTAAGATTTATTTAAACATTGAACAGGAAAAAAACGATTTATTTTAACAATAATATGATAACGGCAATCATATTGTATGGTTGTGACTATGAACTAAGCTTAACAGGTTTTATAGACTTACATAAGTATGTACGAGTAAGTGTGTTTTTTTTTTTGGTATACCAAAAACAAACAACATACACACGACACAGTGCATGGTTGTTGCTCATTATAAAAAAATCATACTATTGTTGCGAGGATCATATTGTGGTTAAGCTACAACCATATACCCAACAATAGTATGATGCTCTTCACTCTAACCATACTTTTTTCTAAGTGTGGACGGTTGGGTTAGAAGTAATGTGAACATAGCCGCCGTACCAACCAATGTCGGGGAAGACACAAATAAGTTGATTCAGAGCCGACAGCACATTTGGGCTTTACCATAGATACATCCCGGTGTATTTCGCTTTCAGTTTTGGCCCTGCACTCGTCTATGATTGAGCTGAAGTGCTATTTATGCCAGACGACCGTTCATAATTTCACGAGTTCCCCAACAAGGCTCAGAAAATGTTTTCGGATCGTCTTCTCAGAAGTGTTCCATTAATGGCTTAGCGGCCACGTCAAAACCAAAACCGCCGTAACACAGTGGTAAGGAAAATAACATATTTTGGAATAAGTCTTTAATTTCGGCTGTGTTTGTGGTACTTTCATGCAATTTTACACAGCTGTAGGTAGGATGCTTTCGAGTTTACAGAAACATATCTTCGGTGTTCCTAGCAGGCCTATGTGTTTAGTGGAATTTCTTAAAATTAGTAATTGCAGTCGATTTGTATACAGATTACTCATAGGCCCTCTTATACCCTTCACCATAGGATGGGGGTGTACCAAATTTGGCATTTCGTTTGCTACACCTCAAAATATTTATCTGATACCCTATAAACTATATACGAGGGCATATCAATTATTCCGTGAATTTCCAAAATAAAACAGTTTATTTTGCAAAAAACATTGTTTTTAACACTATCTTCTTTTAGCTCAATACACTTAGTTTAGCTCTCAAATTTTTGTATCCCTTCAAAAAAGTAGGGTTTTTTGAGGTCCATAAAATAGGCATTTGTTTGATCAATAATTTCATAGTTGAAACTAAATCTATTCCCACCGAGCCAAATCTTAGGTTTGGAAATAGGAAATAGTCACTGGTGGCTAAATTCGGAGAATATGCCGGATGAGGTACCAATTCGTAACCCAATTCATGCAATTTTGCCATTGAGACTGCAAACTTTTGCACCCGTGCAATATCTTGATGAAAAAGAACTTTTTTCTTGGTCATATGGGGTCGTTATTTTAAATCCTCGTTAAATCGGTCCTAGAACGTTCAGCGTCGTTTGTACTTGTGCGACCACAACGAAATTCAGCAAACCACTTTTTTACCATTTAATTCGATGGTGCAGAGTCCCCATAGTATTGCAAGCTTTTCCGAAATGGGAGCAGTGTTGCATTTCTCATAACTACGAGGGAAGTTGGAAAAGTCACGGAATAATTGATATGTCCCATGTATTTTTTTGATCAGCGGTCCCGACTGTCCGTCCGTTAGTGTGTCTGTTGGAAGCATAAAAAAATTCTACCTCGAAAATCCAAACTTTGCAGAGAAATGTATTGTTTTTTCAAGTTGTTTTGGATTTATAATGGACCAAGTCTATGCAGATTAAAAAGGTTCGCTTTGCAATAAATTAATGAACAGCTGTAAAAATCACGCTTTTTAGGGGTATTTTGTATGAAAGTCAGATTTATAAGGGCAATGTAATTACTTACTAGATTTATGGATTTGGAAATTGAAAAAACCTAAAACACATAGCCCTTCTACAATAATCTTATGATAATTTCTATAAAGAAATGCACTAAGGCTTTTTTCGTAATCCTGAACCAAAAAAAGGATATCGAAAAATGATTTGGTTGGTACATGTATGACCAACAGGACTACTAAAAGCGACCATAAAAAAATCAAAAATTTACATACAGGGAACTACGAGTTTATAGGTGTAGTACGTTCCCGAAGCTAGCAACCTCGGGTATGAAACACATTATAATGCTGCCCAAAGCCACAGTTTTTTTCCGATTCGAGTGAAATTTTGTCTTTAATTAGTGTTTTTATGCATCTCCTTAGAGTACATTTGATAGTTCTTTAATTAATGTTATTCGATTTATAGAAAAAAATCACATAAAGCCGGTTTCCACTGGGAGTAAAAATTATAATCCAGTCAAAAGTTATAACCGTTGAAATTTAAAAAAAAATATATTTTTACTCTCATCATCGGAATGACGATGGCGACATCCATACTGTCAATGGTCTGGTGAGACTTATCTTAAATGATTTGTTGCGCTCGAAAACATTGATATAGCTGAGCTGTGGTTCTCAAAGTTGCTAAGGAAAAATTTGACGACATATCGAGCATTCATCAATTGACATCCTTTAATAAGTTTTTCCATGGCTACGTCAAGTCCTTGCTCTAATCTTAAAAGCAAACTGCTTTAGACGAGTTTGAATTAAACATTCATTATGTGTTTGCCAGAATAATACAGCACATATCAAAAATTGTATAGATTACTTGATGCAATGACAGCGAAGTACATAAGAGCTGAAGAAAGCTAGAATGAATATGCTATCTCCTTGGTATATAATATCCCAATCGGTCTTACCTGAGCACCCTGTACCACCTCGAACTCCCACTACATTCTTTGTCTGGCGACAGTTATAATCGTGTGCTGTGTAGAACAGGTTCTCAAATACAAAAACTGTAACCCAAATTTTGTACTTTGGTGGAGAAGATTGTGGAGTCCCGCAAAGGGATTGTACCGGATGCAGTCGCTTCAAACTTGCACCATGGATTTAGCTAGCTTTGTATGACTGCTAACGTGTAGTAGCAATACTTATGTATACGTTTTATATGGCTAAACGAAAAATGTTTTTAATCCAAGAGAACCGACAAAAATAAATAACATTTGTAATTAGCTTAAGTTGACATTTGTTCTGCCACATATTTCTTTTCTTTCGAGCACTATTTTGTAGTTTTCCATATTAATATAATTACCGTAAAATCGACAATAGGATATGTTCAATTGAAGAATTATGGAATTCGATTTTTGTAAGTGAAAGTTCATAAAAGCCTTGGGGCCCACCACATGAGGTCAAGTATTAATTTTAAAAATGATATTAAACAGTTTTTTTTCGAAATATTTTATAATTACATTTCATTACGCGTTATTGAAATTGTCCACAAGAATTTGTAGCTAATTTATTAACATAATTACTGTACATGTTATTGCTCACAATAATTAATGGGATTATGTGTTTGTTACATCATGTGGAAATTATTGAATGCAAATTCTGTCGCATTCAGTGAAAGAGTTGTAAATTATAATTATTTGTTGGTCTTTTTTATTTTCAATAAATTCTAAAGGTCTGAAAGTGTGCTTGAATTTGGTGCCGATACGTATATACACTTCGGTGTTGATAATCGCATACTTGACTTGAATATTGAAACT
Organism: Hydrotaea diabolus; assembly: GCA_963513945.1. NCBI lineage: Eukaryota > Metazoa > Arthropoda > Insecta > Diptera > Muscidae > Hydrotaea > Hydrotaea diabolus. The sequence goes on from OY740717.1 coordinate 112,001,224, forward strand.
TTTCTGAATGCGAATGTTTTAATTTAATCAGAAACATCAGCACTGAGACTGACACCAAGGCATTCAATATTGCCATGATGCCCGTCATCATTGGCACCTCAATCATCAGCATCACCATCAACACCATCGCCGGCGCCACCATTCGAATATTATGAGGAGCGTGGAAATGCTAATTTAATAATAACATACACAAATAAACTAATAAAACACCAGCCATGGAATGGAAAATATTCTGCATAACTATTCACTCAATCGCACTTCCACCCCAGCAAGACTTCCACTGGAGGAGGCAATCAACCGTTAATTTGACTGAAAATGAAATGACAAACAGGCCATAATCAACGGCAACGGTTATTTGTGTGAACAAATCTATGAATGTTGAACACTGACAGGTAAACAAGTTTTCATTTCAAATATTTTTAGTGAAGTGACACCGTCTCCAGCCCACTTCAACATATCCGTACACTGAAAGAAAAACTTAACAGCCACACAAATATTTGGGAAATTTCGAAAATTTTTGTGATTTGTAATGTGGTACGTTATTCTTAATAAAGTTTAACCTTGTTTTTTTCAAAATCTGGTCGAACAATATTGTACGTCTTTTTATCAGTATAATACAAAGTAGTACCCCCACTAAACCTAAGGTCGGTGCTGGAATCGCAAAAGTAGACTACTACACTAAAGTGAATAAGTATATGTGACGAAAGGGGCCTAAAGTTACAAACCAGTTTTGTTCAGGAGAGCCATTTTAAAAATTAAGTCCCTTTCTATTTGCGCTTAGAATCGTCGACTTAACTTTCATAAAACGCGCATATCTCTGGGAGGGAACACTTTTGGGTCATGGGATCGGTTTCTCACCGAACTCTCATTTCCATAATACAGTTGACAACATTTAAAGGTAATTATTTTTAAAAAATAAATGCCATAAAATGTCCTTTCAAAAATACCAATAAAAATTCCACACTTGATTTGAATTTTTATATTTTTTTTGTTCTGAAAAAATACCTCTAGATGGATCACCCTATATACACATTTAAGGGCATTGCTTAATGATATTTTATAAAACAGCGATTCAAGAAAAAACGTATAAGAATTGTCGATCCGTATAAAGTAAGGACAAATATGCCGTTTGATTGACTCAACATGAAGACGTTGCAAAAATTCCGTTTAAAAAAATAATTTTGTTTGCAATCACCAAATGTTTATAATCGTAATGGATATTCGGTTCGACATACCACATGATGTTAAATATAAGCATCCTATTATAGATGCAACTAATCGATCGGTCATACCAAAGAAATTTATAAAATGTATTTAGTTGCCATAACCAGTGTTAGTTGTGCAACCACTTTGTTGCTGTAACCGAATATTGGTAATGATATCTAAACTTTTACCATAACCAAAAACCCACATATTCCTTTTGTTAATGTTTAAGCAAATCGTGTAATCTATTTTATTCACAAAGAATCTTGCATCACCTGTCCCTCTTCTCCTCGCCATGACCCTCACTAACACAGTACAACATTTTTCAGATGTTGATTCGGGAATCAATTCTGGTTATTGTTTGTGAAAGTAGCCCAAAAAAGAAGAACTTCTGCCTCATTCGTTTGGCCATGGTACATCAAATAATAATTTTTTAATTAATTTAGTAGTAAATTAAAAAATTCTACTTATAAGTATCGTATAGGAAAATTTGTCACGTTTTAGGCTCTTTTGTTTGTCATAACTCGAGAACCACTAGTCCGAATAAACTAACACAAATTTAAAAAAAAAATAAAAATTACAATTCCTTTAATCTGTTCATACTTCATAAGCAACAGTTTCGCAGTTATAAATAAATATATGAAGAAAATAAATATTTTTTGCCTAAAAAAATAAAGTTTTTTTTTTAATTCACAAAAAATACAAAACGGTAAAAAGTGTCAAGTTCTATTACTTTCACGTAAAGTCACATAACCTATGAACAAAACTATGTCTCATAGATCATGCAAATCGATTTACGCGTTTCGCTTTTATGCACAATTAAGTGAAGGTATGAATTTCACAAATTTGCTCGAGATATGCACAAAATTCTTTGGAAAAAACATTGATGACTTTTTGATGATTCTCGTAAACCGATTTTCATGATCTATCATGTGTTGTACTGTGTAAGAAAACAGTTTAATTTACCTCTACTGAAAATTTTAAATATTTTAGTTTAACAACTGCGACACGTGGACTTTTAGATTCAAAAATTCTTTCTTTTGGTAAAAAAAACTTTTCTGGAATAAACAGTGATTTATTTAAATTGAGCAATCGGCTTTAAATCAGAAGTTTATTCCAATAAATTGAAAAAAGGATTGCAAATGGTAATCAAGAAAAACTATTTTTTTTCTACAAACTCATAATTTTAATACTCAGTCCGTCTCGTAGACATTATTCTAGAATTTTCTCGTTAAATAACCACACACCAACCAAACACCCCTATTGTACACTATAAGGATCGGTAGCGGTCCTTAGCCCAGCCTAGTCGTTCGTGGAGATTTTCTTTAAGTGTAGTACATTTAAATTCTACAAGACAAATGAAGAAACTCCTTGGAACACAAAGCGGCGGTGTGGCTTAAGAAACCGACCACACACTTTCAGCAAACAGAGAAATTCTTTTGTTAGTTGGTTGTTGTTGTTGGTGGTGGGGTTGGTGTTGTTGTCGTCGTCCCCGTCGTTTGTACTAATTAATACAATTCGAAAGGTGGATTTAACAACAAAGACAAGCCAGGCCGGGGCCAGACCAAGCCAACCATCCAGCCAGCCAGCCCACAACACACAGCAAACAATGAAGAAAATAATGAAATCAGCATTCCATGGCATGCTTGCCAACAGAGCCCCCCCAGCCAGTGTATGGAAGAGTCGAACCACAAACACACGAAGAATGCGTACAAAAACTCAAAGGATCGAGTGGATGTTGCTGGGGTTCTTGCTGTCCTTTGCCATAGAATTATTATACAACAACAGCAGCAACAACTACACCCAGTTTGAAATCCATAAAACGCTTTGTTTTGCACTGAATTCATAATTAAATGAGTATTTTCACATTTCGCGCCTCTGTCGAGACCGGGACCGCCCCGCCCGATTCTCAGGCGGGCGAAATACGCGCCGCTCGCAATGCCAAAGTCATAATCAGTTAATGACTGAATTTTAGTGGCAACTGGCAAGTGGGTGGAGGGGAAATTTGTATTCATCGCCGTTTTAATTTTGGGTGCTGAAACTTTCCGAGGTGTTGAAATAACATATTTTCATAATAATATTATGTGGATAACAAGGGCCCTTTTCATGTAACGAATATTGTTGCTGCCGTTTTTGTTGTTGTTACTGTTGTAATGTTTCGAAACGTCTTGGCTCCTTTTAAAGTAGGCCTGTATGTTATTTAATCGTTATGTTAAATGTGTAAGTATGCGAGTATTTGTATGTTTCATGCCAACTATAAAGATGGAATAGACAACAATCACACCGTATTCCCCAGGACCATTTGTGAGTGTGAAAGATATATGATCAGAAGCTGGAGAAACCTCTTAACTATAGAGTGGGAGTGCTGAGTTTGGACCCCAGAAACACCGACAAATATTATACATATAAATATGTAGAAATCCTAGTAGTAAGCTCCTTTACCCTTCGATTAGTGAGTCATAAGTTGTTTTAAGGATACAAGGTACAAGACCGTCAGGAAAACGCCGTTTAATAAAAAAACAAATTTGTTTTGTTTTACTATTACTTACTAACCATTAATGAATAAATTATTTCAGAAAGTAATTTTTTTAATTTAATAATATTATTAATTCTCAATGAGTTGTACCTGAAAAAAGTTTAAAAACTATTGTTGAGTAGATTTTCCTCGTCCAACATAGTTTGGGTGCAGGTGTAGCATCGGTGAGTTGAATGCTCTGCACAAACTGGATTGTTATAGAAATAGCAAGAGGCCCTTGTTTTAGGTGCAAACAACGGTGCAGCATTTGCATTTTCTTTATAAAAGTTTCCACTCAATATTTACTGTTCGTTGTCTAAACTTTTTATGATTTGTTTAGGAAAGATTATGAACAGGCAACAAAAAGTAAGGGTAAATTCGAAGAACTCGTTTCAAATGTGTTCAAACAATGAAAAACAATCCTAAACCAACCAAAACAAAGTGCATTTATTAATGATTTTTTGAAATTTCAGTAAACGTCCACTTTTTACTCGTTCCCGTACTATCACCGTTGAATCTCAATAAAAACTAAACTAGTGGTCCGGTCGCCTTTATCTTTTTTATACACGGCGCGATAAGTTGCTTATTTGGGAATGAAATAAAAAAATTATGAACCTTAGAAAAATTGATTGTATATTTTAATTATATTGAACCGTAAGGGAATTTTTTTAATTTCATGGTTTTAAGTAAGTTTGCTACCCACACACTGCTGCATACGTTTTCTAAATAAAAAATCCAAGAGCGAGTGATTGCTTCCGAGACGAGCGTTTCGGAGATGGCAGTACTGCTTCTCTAACTCTCTCGATGTTTTGTGGTGCCGTAATTCTTCTGTTAGGTACCCTTAGTTCACATGCCAAATGACACTCCACGAAGTTACCCAATTTATAATTGATTGCTGTCCAGGAACACGTCTGCGAGGGGGAACAGCGAATCGTAAACGAAAAGCACGCTGTACTGCAATGATCGAGTGCGCATTTGAAAAATACGATGCAATACCAAATGACCTCTGCCCACGTGTCCAATACGAGTACAAATCTCCCGTCAGACACTATAAGCCACGCACCCTCTCCTCTGACTTTAATTAACAGTGCCGCCATAGCCAGTAGTGCATAAAAGCAAATTATCGCGCTCCACCCTGTACTTTATATGCACCATTATTGAGAAATTTCAGTTTGAAAATAAAAATATGCTTAGGAAACTTCTGACTTATCGGAGCATTAGGTTCCCAACCATTATTTTTACTCAATGTTGTAGCGAAAAATTTATTATTTGGACACAATGATTTAAGAACCGTAGATCTCTGCACTGACAAATGAGAACATGTCGAATGTTGCTTTGGACATCGCGAACAAAGAAATTCTACACTGGACTCTTTCTCATGAGAAGTCTATTACTCGTAGCTGGAGGGAATATACTCTTTTTCCATTTAAAGACTTTTATGTGGCTGGAAATGAGGTTCCACCATTATCGATCAAAGCAGAAAGTTCTTTATTTAATGTAGACTAATGTCGCCGTATGAAACCTTTCAATGGGTTACATAAGCAGGGAATACAGAAACTCGCCAGGTAGGTAATTTTCTGACTCCTGCTCCGGAACCTAGCATCAAACAATATCCTGGCTCATGCAAATGTCCTGAACTTCATTGCGGTTTATTTCAGAACTCAGCACATATGCATCAGAAAATCTTAATAAACAAACCACTTGGTTATTTGTACTTTATAGCCTTCCATAGCCATGAAACTGTAAAACTACTTAATTTTCGACTATATTTAGTTTACACTAATTTTATGGCTGTAATATGATCTGAGTCATTTCCGGAATTCGACTACTTCTACTGTTAAGTATAACAACATATGGGTTAAGCCGGCGTAACAATTGAGATAATGTTTTGTGATGACATTGTCGTCACTTCACTCTCTAAAGACAACAGTATGTCGATACGTCTCCATTCCGCATGGCATGATTTTACGAAACTTACATACAACTATACTATGATCCCCACAACCATATTATGTCCGTCACAATAATAGTATGATTCACACACAACGATGCTATGATCCCAACGACCATAGTGCGATTCACACTCAACTATACTATTATAACCATTTCCATGTTATGTCATGTTATGATCCTCACAACCATAGTATGTTGCACATATAACCATAGTATGATCCTCACAGCCATAGTTATGATATCTACAACATTAGTATGATCCCACTCAACCATACAATGATCCTCAAAATTAAATTGGGTTATGTTGTCAACAATAGAGATTTGTTTTAGGTAAATTATTTAAAAATACATTAATTTCAAAATAATAGGAGAGATTTTTGTAACAGTAGGAAACATTAGTGTAAAAAAACATAAGCCTTTTATCAAAATATTTTATTAAAAATATTTATAATAACTAAATCGAAACCAATCTGTTTGAAAACTTTTAAGTTACATATAAAATGTACTTGCATACGATTTGTAATAATAACTTTGGTCTAAAACCCATATTTAAATTAAGAAAAAATACAATCATACAGTATGTTTGCCGTTATTATATTATTGTTAACATATAACCAAAAAAAAAATATTTATATTGTTGCTGCAACCATATTTTAAATTTAATTTTTTTAATAATACAATTATAACATTTCATCAATGTTAATATTGGCGCAATCATATTATTGTAAAAATGAAATAAAAAATACTATGGTTGCGACGAACATACTTTTATTGCAGAGAACATATTATTGTTTCCCTGACCTTATTAAGGTTATTTTTTCTCTATGTATGATGGGTCTGAACTATACGGAAGATAATACCATAGGGAAGTAGGACTAGACATAGTGATCAGCGAAGCTGCTTGTGGCTGGAACAAAGGTCATAACAACTTGAATTGAATTAAGATAAACTCTGCAGTCAGGCGGCAATAAAATCTCTGCAATCTCTGTATTCATTACGCGGACACAATTTCGGCTCTTCTCTTAACGCATATGCGAGCAGTTGCATCCACTAATTTAGGTGCCAGATGAATTGGCCATACATGGGATAACCTTACATGTTCAACTCGCCCTTAAATATATGGGGACTCCCTCACATTAATACATAACATAGTCCCGTCAATGTTCCACTATGGAACAAACGGAGATGTGTCACTGTCTCTCGTTCAGTGACCTACTGTTTTACACCAAATTCGAACGTCAAATGTATTTTATGTAGAAGCTTTTACATTGCTTACAGATAAGTCGAAATTTACAGGATGGAAAAACGCTGCAGTAAATAGTTGTAGATGTCTTTAACCAGGTTTGAACCTAGGTTTACTTGTGCAATAGTTGTGTACGCTAACCATCACACTTAGGCGGCCACTATCTCGATTCAAATTTTGTCTCAGTTTAGAAGATCTCAGACATGCGGTTAAAAGATGGGCATGCCTTAATAAAAATATTAATTTGTCGGTGTTAGTTGCCGTTATCACGATCAAAGATTTAGAGGTATCGGCTGATGACTTCTGCAAAAACTGTCGGAACGAGAAAGGGGCCTCTGTTATTTGTGTGAGAGAAACACTGCGTTCTTACATCTGTACTCCTCCTCGGGCATCTGAGACATTACGTTGGCTGCTATATATATTTCAGGCCTTATAATGAAAATGCGAATACTTATAATCAAAAATGGTTTTATTGTTTTTCAAAGTATTCTCCAGCATGATTTATACACTTTTGCATGAGCTCAAACCAATTGTCGAAGCACATTTTCCACTCCGATTGAGACACCACCAAAACATGGTTTTTAGAGGTGTCTTCTGGCGACGAAAATCGTTGACCACGCATTGTTTTCTTGATGTGCGGGAATAAAATGAAGTCATTGGGTGACGTTTTGGCCGGACAAAAAGGTGCTGGTTTGAGCCGATGTGTGAGAGCTCGCATTGTCATGGTACACAATGGTTCGTCTTCTATTGTTCGCTTTTTGAATTTCTCAGAAGACTTCAGACAAACAAATTGTGGTGTACCACTTACAATTGACATCACCAGTTTTGCCGAAGAAACAGGCGACCATTTGCTTCGAAGTGCTTCTTCCACGAACTACTTTCGTTGGATTAGGCTCGACTTCGAAGACACCCACGGTCGATTGATGTTTTCTTTCGGGCTCATGCGCATAGATCCATGATTCGTCACCTGTGACGACCTTCTTAACGTCTTTTGAAGCACATCGATCGTATTTTTTCCAAATTTCTTTGCACCAATCGACACGAGTCTGTTTTTGAACGATTGTCAAATTGTGCGGGATCCAACGAGAACAAACCTTTTTTACGGCCAAGTGTTCATGCAATATTGAATGTATTGCATGAAATGCCCAAGGATTCCTCTGTCTCACGGTATGTCACATGACGATCTTGCATTATCAGTTCACGCACGGCATCAATGTTCTCTGGCACAACGGCTGTTTTTGGACGACCTTTTCATCTTTGAGCGAGCGTCGGCCACGATTGAATTCATTAAACCAGTTTTTCAGAGTGCTATAGGGTAGTGCTTCATCGCCTTACAAAGGTTTAAGCTCATCGATGCACTATTGTCGTCGAAAGTTGTGAAAAACGGTCGCACGAAAATGTTCACAAGTTAATTCCATTTTTTTTGCCAAATTGATTTTTTCAAGTCACTGTGAACAACACAAATGATGGTCGTACGTCAAAACGTTCTGAGTACGTTTATGAAAAATGTCAAACTTTCCAATGGAAATGTCAGACGGCGCTAGGCCATCTGACACTGGCCGGTCTTAGGATCCGGTCAGTGATTAGAACAGTTCCCATTTCCGTTTCTCAAACAGATTTTACAAGAAGCTTACGCCCCCCTTTCCCTAGTTGCCCAATATTTATTGTGCATCGCTATAGAAATAAATCACATTAGATCATTATCATGATTACAGTACAATCGATTTTTTTTAATGTGCAAAAAAGCCATTGCAGAACACTGTTCGGCATAGCGCCTTTCGCTGGCTTAGCGAGGTGTGAATGTTTTATCCATATTTGATTGTGTTTAACAAAAGCATTTTGTTTTCATCGCTCTTGCCGTTGCTCTTACCGCCTGTTGTTGCCCTTGTTCGAGTTGAAGTTTCAAAATGAAATGTTGCAAAATTATTATGCTCGAACTGGAATGGAAGCCTATACATGTAGTGCCGGCACTACCACGTATAAACTAATTAAAACCTTCATAAATTAACATTAATTCGTTCATAGTCAGTCAGTCAGTCTTTGAGTGGCAACAAAGTGTTAAAACAAACTTTTCCTTTCGTTCGTAATCCAACTCTATTTGCATTTGTACTATGGCGCTGTGTTTCTGTGTGTGTGTGTGTGTGGAAGATGTGTATGTATGTGCTGTTGGTGTAGAGATATGCCTATGTGTGAGTGTTGTTTCATTTGTACATAATCAAATTAAATTTCTTTGAATTATTATTTTAATAATTTCGGTTGGAAGGCATCGGCATCGGCAAGAACAACATCAACACACCAAGAGATTCAAATAATGGCAAATATTTATTTTCATTTCAATTATTTACTTTAAATGGTAAATTTAAGTAAACTGTTGACTTTGTGTAGATCCCGCTGGAATACATCTGTAATAATAGAGAAGTGTATGTGCTTTTTCAGTTTTGCTTTATTTGCTTCGAGAGAGATTTGCTTGAGGCTAATTATGATGACAGTCAATTGAACATATCGGCGGTGCTTATATCGTAAAACCAAATCCTGCATAAAACGGCGAGATTAAAAGAGATCATGGGGTACTCTGATTAAATCTTAGTTTGATTAAAAACACATTGATGGGAAAACATAATGCTCTATTAAAGGCCCATTCTTTACTATGGAGTACGATCTAGATGGGATTAGATCATTTAAGCTGCAAGACGCAAGAAGAAATCATCTTCGCGTTTAGCTGGGCTCTGTCTGACTGAGTTGTATGTCATCTTTTTATATACTAATAGTTATTTAGATATAATTCAGAAATAGATTTTTAACTAGATAACTCTACAAACCTAGCTATTTTCTTAAAAAAAGTAATTTTTGTCTAAAAATGTCAAGAGAAGTTCCCTGTTTGCTCCTTAATGAAATATTCAGAATACTAAATAATCAATTCACAAGATAATTGGATATGTTTTGTTGTAATACCCTCCACCAAAAGGTGGATGGATGATGATATACCAAATTTTTTATTCCACGAAATATTGATCGGAGAATATTTGATCGTAGTAAAATTCTTAGACGATCTATTCGAGTCATATTGTCACCCGTGTGACTGTCAAAAGCACGATAGAGGTCAAATGAAGCAACCCGATAGATGGTGGTCACATGCTGATTGGGATTGTAAATTGGCGAAACTGACAACGCGTAAAAAAGGTTCCCGTTTTAGGAAAAAAGAATACTTATTTGAATATTTGCTTAACAAATCATAACTTTTTTTGAGGACGGACAATTGTTGAAGTGTGTCCTGTTGGTTGGGAAGCAATTAATACCAAAAAAAGACGTTTTGCTCATGTGGCCCAAAAACGTCCTGTGCGATTAATATGGAAATATGGGTACTCAAATTAATACTCAATTCTGAAGTTTTGACTGAGATTATTGACGGGCGCATGGACCAAAAAGCACAATAAAGTAGTTTTTATTGCTCTTTAAAAGCGTGGGGATGGTGGAGGGTAAATGGGGTCCGGCCTCTCTGAACTAAACAACTTATTTCCTGTTTATCTTATTTCTAGCAGATAAGCAAAATTTTCAGTTTTTCGGTAGGTTTGTCAACATAACGATGTTCAGCGTTCAACTCTGGAGCAAACAGCATATAATTGGTCGCCCGAAGTACTGGCATTTTCTAAGATCGAACCAGCAACACTTAACGCAGCCTTTTTGTTGGTGATGGCGAAGGCATGACGCACAGGAAACCGTTAGCGCTAGGAATCGAAGGATAAATCGGTGGAAGTCATTGAAATTCGTGGCATTCATTTCATTACATTTTCCGCTGCTGATTCTGGCCTCGATAAAATTCGGCAACAGCTTGGGAAAAGAATGTTTGGTTTTGTTACACAATTTCGTTGGATATAAGTTATGGTAAACCAACTTTTGATGCTACTTACATTACGTTTGCTGCCAAACAGTTTTGAAACTCTATTGAATATATTGAATTGGAATGGGGTTAACAAACAGTGTGATTTTGATAAAATTTTAGATACTTATAAAAGAGGTGTTTTCGAGTTTTGAGCTTGGGCTTCAGCGCCCCCATGTGGCCAACTCAAACGGAATTTAGTTTAACTATTGGTTGCAACAACTGACGGTTATGCCAATCAACCAATTGTGATGTACTTGTTACTTTGGTGCACATAATTGGTGGTGACAACAGATAAGATCTTTGTAGTGGCCAAACCCTGTTTAGTTAGCCCTGTTTATATTGGTTATACAAACTTCAAAAACTAAAGCCTATAATATTTTATCGGTTTCAGTCACAACAAAACCTTTGTTTACGACGAATACATAATCGGAAATTCCCAAAAAATTAATAAATATCAAAAAATTATTTTTTTGGTGGTGACCCATTTTTCCCGAGCTATGGCCACTTAAGCTTGATAATCAATATTGTTATATACCTTAATTAATTCCTTTCAGAATATTATTTTTTTTAAAAAAGTACTGATATCCAACAATCTACAATAACAACCAACACATTCAGTTCTTATAATCATCTTAGTCTGTTAGGTTTACCGATACTTGTTTTCTTTAACCGAAGCTGTCAGTTCCCTCTACTGGAAATTGCTGTCTTCCTAATCAACATTCGGTTGTAACGACAGAATACATAGATAGTTCGTGCAACCGCCAACATTCGGTTGGCAACAAATTCGGTTGTGGCAACAAAACTATTCTCTGTGTGCATGTAACTTGTATTTGTGAACCGATCTGTGTAGCACTCCTAGATGGACATGAGTGTTGTCAATCGAACTACAAAAGGATTCCACTTTTTTCGCCAATAATGTGACAAATATAGCACGAAAGCTGACAAATCTCAATTTTGGGATTTTTTAAATATTTTTTGGGTATTGTGGGATCATTATTAAAAAGTTTGTGACGTAATGGTTTTTTTTCCCAATTTTTTACCTGACAGCTATTTATGCAATAAGTGAGTGTGAATTACTTTGGACAACCCTTCTTTTCCTTTTTTGAAGATCATTCTTACCTATTTCACTATTGATACTAAATATTTCCATTCATCGGCTCCATTTGGATACCAGGTACCAGGCGCCGACGAAAATGTGATCGAGATTATATCGAAGCATAAACTAAATTAGTTTTCGTTTTTGTGAAAATGTACGAGTAAAATAAACAATCTTTGTTACTGCAGTTTTCCATTGAGTTTCTAGAGAATAAAAGCAAAAGTAAACAATTTTTGGTATAGCAAATCCTTTCAAGAAAAACTGCAAGTGCTTAACTATGAAGTAGTCTTCACTTAGCAGCATTTGTTTTAAGTTTAATTGGGTATAACTGCCTAAATTTCTTTATAGTAAAATTATTTTTTTGATTTCATACTAAAATAGTCTTTAAGAGAACATTTCATACTTGCACTGTGGAATCTTTATTGGTAATTTGAAAGGACAAAACCTGGATCGTAGTTGGCCAGGTTTTGGAAGCCAGCATTACGCATGTCATTGAAGCCATACCGGTCGAAATGCTCGAACGAGTCATCCAAAATTGGACCCTTAGTGTGGAAACCCTGAGGCGTAGTTGCGGCCAACATTTGAAGGAAATTATATTCAAAAAATAAATGCCATAAAATGTCCTTTCAAATTACCAATACATTTACCACACTTGATTTGAATTTTTATATTTTTTTTGTTTTAAAAAAATACCTCTAGATGGATCACACTATAGTTCCAACCGATTTACTTAGTTTTTCTCTGTGTGTACACAAATTTAGATCATTCATACTAAAATGTTCTTAACAGGGCCCATTAGTGGTGTTAAGCCCCGATTACTAAGACTGGGTAGCACAACTCATTTCTTAAGAGATTTTTGATCATTTTAGTCATGCCTATTGAAGGATCCAGCTTTATTCGATTCTGAAAAAAAATTGACAAGAATAATTTGTTGTAGCTTGGATAGATGCTAATTCTTGATAATTATCCACTCTAAGTTATAGTGCAGCTACGAGTGAGCATTTTCTAAATCTTTTTTGAAATAAAGGACTTTTCCTTAAGACACTAACAAAATTGACACTTTTCGTTAACCTTCAAACCGGCAAGATGGTCTTCGACTTTTGGGCTCCGTTGCTGTATTAAAAATTTTTTGGTTTAAAATAGTAAAAAATTTAAAAGAAAAACTGTCTAATGACAGGTTTAACTATTTTAAAACGAAAAAATGTTTAATATAGAAATGGGGCCCGAAAATCGATGATCGTCGTGAGCCGGTCTTGCCGGTTAGAGCGTTACCAAATGAATGAACTGTTGCGGTTAGACACTTAACCTTAAACATGCCCAAATAAGTACACACAGCGAGCATCGAAAAGCTTAGAACGTATCACTTTATTTCATGATAATGTCTTCCATTCCATATTTTCTTGTAACACCACCCTTCTAAATAGCCCACTCGTGCTAAAACTGCAAAAAACACGTCTTTTATAGAAAAATGATTTCAAATAACTGAACAAACACACGTGCTGCATAGAGAGTAGATTTTATGGTAACTGCAGTTAAATAAGCGAGACAAATATTTGCAGAAAAATAGAAAACTGTGAAGAGTTCTGCACTTGAACACGACACAAGTGCCCGTAGTTCAACATGGAATTATTTAGTAAAAAGTGGTACTTTTGATGAACAAATTTCAGTTTCATCAGAGCCAATAAGGCCAAGAACTGGCACCCGCAGTGGTGGTTACTTATATTTCGGGTTACCTATTTCACGATAGTTCATGAGATTACGAGTATGATAGGCACGAACTAAGTTGTTTGCATATTTAACAGGCTCAGTGTTAGGGCTTTAGGGGTTTCCACCTCGGCAATGCTAGTAGGAGATTAATTTCTCAGCCATGTCAATCTTTGAAAATTTCTCTATAAACAAGCAAATCGGTTTGTAGTCAGATCTAAACAATAAGTTTTGGTCGGTGAATACTATTCTATACAATACACGAGTATAGATACACGAGTATCTTGTCCGTCATCTGAACTGAAGTCCAACAAAGTAGTCGAGATAAGGACTTAGGAAATAGTATACTTTGATAATTTAATTTATCACTATTTCGACACTAATTTTTTTTACTCGATATATTTTTGCAGGGATATAGAAAAGAAAACGTGTCAGCATTTAAAAGATGTGTTCCACTTCAAGATGTGCCCATGAAACGAAAAAATTCAATCTGGATGAATTTTTTTAAGACCACGTTGGGTATAATTCATTCGGCCTACACAAAGGAAATAATTTACTTGCAAATCCGTTGATACTACAAAAAAATTTCCGTTGCCATCATCGAATATTTTTAGTTGTTATAAACGTTTCGTTTTAGAAATCAATAGATACATAATGTGAGTACTGTGCACACAACCAAAAGATCGGGCATACCAATTAAAAATATTTAGTTGTCACAACTGGTGGTGTTGGCAAACAATAGTTATGAAGAACATTTATTATAGCAACCAATTATTGGTGATGGTAAAAAAAACATGTTATAACGGGTTGTCTGTTTGCAAAGCTTTTTTTTACGAATGTACAGGGTGGCTGATGAAAGCCATTACCAAAAAAAATTTAATAACTTTTTTCTAGTTAATGAATCTGTTTAATTTTTCTTTTATTTTGCAGACTGATTTTTAGATTTAACAAAAATGGATAACTGGGACACTGAAACGAGAATTTAGATTGTCCGCCGCTATCAAAAGAAGTTATGCTCACATTTGGCGGCAATCCTCCTAGCAGATGGACCATAATGTGTTTTTTTTTTACAATTTTGACAAGCGTGGGACAGTCAACAAAAGACCTTACCATCGAAACCCTTTAGTTCGGACGAAGGAAACAATCGCTGCTGTAGCAGCGGCCATACAAAACAATCCAAGAGTTTTGACAAGAAGCTTATTTGCTCAAATGGGTGTAAGCAGACTATCATTGTAGTCAATTATGCACCAATGGCCAACAAACCAACCGCAGCAGACTTCTCGATTCGCTTGCAATTTTGACACACGCAGAAAAAAAGTATGGTTGGGGTGACAATATTCGAACAGGATCATACTATTGTTAGGTATATAGTTGTGGCACAACAATATTATGATCATCACAACAATAGTGTTATTCACACACAACCATAGTCACACTCAACCATACTATGATCCTCAAAATCATATTATGATCGTCAAAACCATATTATTTTTCTTATACAACCATAGTATGATTCACACGCAATAATGCTATTATAATTACAATCATAGTAAGATTCACTCAACCATACTATGATCTCCAAAACTATTTTTTAGGATTGGGTAAAGTTTTTATTCAAAAATAGAGATTTTTATCAAGCAATTATTTTCAATTTCATTACAATTAGTTCATAGCCAAATTTGAGGCAATGTTTTTATTCAACATTTCATTCAAGAAAAAAAATATCTATTCCAAAGGCAGTCAATAATACTTTAAGTTGCCAGTAGGGGAGAATTATACTTCACCATCCGTAGACCCGAAGTAACGAATGTAATTAAACCATGATCAATGGTTATATGGTAGCCATGAACTATGGCTATATTGGTATATAAAAAAAACATACGCACACACATACATGTATGCTCTAAAAAGCCTGTTTTGTCATGTTCATAGTCGCAACCATGCAGTATGATTGCCGTAATTATATTATTGTTAGCGTAAATTGTAAACAACAATACCTTTGCTGCATCAACCATGTTTATATGGTTGCTATAACCATATTTTCATTTTTAAATTTGGCAATAATACTATTGTTACATTCCAACATTATTAATATTGCGGCAATCATACTATTGTCAAAATTAAATTCAGAAAACAGTACTATGGTTGCGACGAACATACTTTTATTGCGGAGAATATTATTATTATTGCCGGGACCATACACTAACCATATTTTTTCTCTGCGTGCAGATGATGCTTAAAATGGTGGATGAGGATAAAGACATGTTAAACTGTTTTTCATGTCTGACCAGGCCCATTTCGATTTAAACGGCGAAGTAAGTCTTTTCATGATAAATAAAGTTTAACACAACTAACTCGTTATCTGAAAAAAACCCTATTGAAAAATTACCTCTAGATTGAACACACTATACAGACTAACCATTTTCTTATGAATTAACTAGAATATTCTATTATTTGGACTTCTAAGAGCCTTCTGCCAAATGATACCCCAATTTGGTGTTATAGGTCCCACTTCTGCAGTTTACTTTATTTTTGTTCCATTGATATTCTCAGGATACTTTCAATTATTTTAAGTACAAAGAGAAACTGTTTTTTGCCCGTCTAAAAAACTAACTTTAAAATTAAGGGATTCCCATTCTATTAATTTCTTCTCAATCATCAAATATATTTAGTTAGATTCTGCGTTTTAAAACAGGATTCCGTAGTCATTTCAAGGCCCAAAATAAGAAGCGGACGCTTCCAATTTTTGCAAAACTCTACAGACCTGCTTTTCAGTACTATACTTATACCTATTAATTTAAATAGGATATTTGTTTAATTTGTGTGATTCCGTGTGGAAATTTGATTTTTCAAATCCGTCGATAAATCTTACTACAGGGTGGAGCGCGTTTATTTGCTTATTTGGAAATAAAATAAAACTATAATGAACCTTAGAAATTTTTTTTATTTTATATTTTAATTATATTGAACAGGAAGGGAATTTTTAAATTACATGTTTTTAAATAGTATATCTGGCAAATGTCGACCTCCGCTCCGACCACGCACTGCTGCATACGTTTCCTAAAGTTTTCATAAACTCTATTAAGCACGTCGACTGGTATTCTGCGCATTTCAGCTTCAATATTCAATAGGTCTTCCAAGGTTTTGGGAAGGTTGATATACACCTTCGACTTCAGGCAACCCCAAATGAAAAAAATCGCATGGGGCTAAATATGGTGGGCGTGCCGGCCAGTTCACATCACCCCTCAAGATAAGCCCTCCAGAACAAATTTGCCCCAAACAATTCATGGTAACCCTCGCTGTATGTGCAGTGGCACAAAAATTTTGTATCAAGTACCGTTCGGAGTTCGCAGTTATGGCAAGACGATTATCCTGGAAAATTAAGGGCCAATGATGCCTACTTGTAATATGACGCAAAACACAGTGACACGGTCCGTATGCAGAGATCTCTGGTGAAGTTTTCTGGGTTTTTTTTTTTGTCACACCACCCACTGAGAAAAAGCACGCTGCACTGCAATGATCGAGTGCGCTTTTGAAAAATACGTTTCAACACAAAATGACCTCTCCTCACGTGTCCAATGCATGATGGCAACTAAAGGGCAGAATACAAATTTCCCGTCAGCCACTATAAGCCACGCATACTCTCCACTATCTTCGACCAACAGTGCCGCCACAGCCTGCAGTGCAAAAAATCAACTTCGGCGCTCCACCCTGTTTATGCAACTTATGTTATAAAACTGGCGTGAACATTTTCCCGAGTAATTTGGTTTCGCTGCTAAGGGTGTTTGGATACTTTTAGTTCGATCATGTTATTGAAAACAGCATCGGGGTAAGCAGTAATAAAACAAAATTTAATAGAGACGGCAGCTGAGCTGATGTAGTAAACCCTTAAGTTGGTCGACAACATATTGAATTTTGTCTGGACGCTTCTTTGGCTTGGTCACTAAAGCATGTTTTGACTGAACATTATGTTTGTACGTTCTAAGGATATTATCCTACACCTGTTCTTAGTGCTTTGCAACTACTGATTTGAATCCTGGCTGTGATCTATACATACATGCATTTATATATACATATGTATATACCTATACGTCAGTATATACTCGTATATGGCGTTTTATGATATGACAATACTACACATTCCCTCCATTAAATTGACGATTTGACAACCCAGTCAAGGAAAGCACTTAACGAAAAACGCCACCACCACCACTACCACCCTCGTGTTCCTTGACTACAAGTGCCGGTACGAATAAAAAAGTTCTTTTTATATTTTGTTTATTTTTAGAAAAAATGGCAAATATTTTTAGAGTTATAAAACATTACGATGTTTTCCTTGGGAAATGGAGGATATCAAAAATATCTTCAACTTACAGATACACACGTGTAGAACAAGCACACGTTTGAACGTGTGGAAACGCTCGCGCCTTCTCGCACTTGTATGGGTTCGATTATGTTGCTGTTGTTACAACAACTAAAACATTGTAAAGCAATCCAACAAACTCGAGTTGCTCAGCTGATGGCGTGTGGTGTACAATTGTGGAGTATAAAAAAACGATGTTCGGCAAGCACGAACCTTAAGCACCCTAAACAAAGAAAATTGTCTTTATTAAAGAGATAATATTTTTATTATAAGATAAGTCCTCAATGCAAGTTGACTCATTTCGGTTATGTAGATATTTCGCTTGATATCTATACTGATTCTCGTCATCATTTAGAGTAAACGATCTACATTTTTTCAACTTATTTTTAAGGATGGACGATAACGTTGCCATTGCACACACTAACATTACCGAAATGAAACCTTATTTTCGAAATCAATTAGTGTAGTACGAGTACTGCAGTTAGTCTATTCACGATGTACTTAGTAGGGACATAAATACTGTAACACACGTTTTATGCTGTAAAATAAAAAGTACTGAATATTTTGGACCAAATATTTTTTAATATATTTATTGATATATATTGTATCCAAAAATAATCTACTTATTCGAAATGTCCGCCTTTTGCCTTTACACACGCCTTAAGTCGCTCTGGCCAATCGTCAATAGCTACACGAACCTCGTCCATTGGAAAATTGTTCACAGCTCGAACCAAAGCAGTCTCAAGAGATCCAATGTTGGGGAATCTTTTGTGACAAACCTTGTCCTCTAAAACCGTCCACAATTTTTAATTCAATGGGTTCAAATCTGAACTTCCTGAGGGCCATTCTTCAGAGGAAATGAACGCTGGCAAATTGTTTCGAAGCCAGGCCTGGGACGTTTTAGCCTTATGGGCCGGCGCAGAATCCTGCTAGAAAGTCCATGGCTGGTTTTGGAACAGCGAATTGTTAAGAGGCTTCACAACAGCTTCCAAAACGGTTTCTTGAAAAACTTTGGCCGATGTTTTGACTCCTTGTCCGCAGATATGAAGGTCAGTGACTCCATCGTAAGAGACACCCCGCCAAACCATGACTGAAGCTGGGTGATGACCCTTTTCCAACCTTGGGATCAGTTCAGATGCTTCCTTAGATGTCCGCGCATACACTCTATCATTTTGTTTGTTGAATTTTTCCTGAACGGTAAAAATTTTTTAGTCGGTGAACAAAATTTTTCTGTGCAAGTTATCAGCGTGCTTCACCAAAAGACGTTTGAATTTTTCAATCTTATTTATTTTAAAGCTGCAGTCAATAAATGTCCGGTACGTCGTTTGAAAGCCCCAAGTACCAAGTCTTTTTTAATAATTCGACTCATGGACTTTTGCGTGATATTAATCTCACGGGCTATAATTTTCTGTTTTCGTAGCGAATTTCTGAGAATTCTTGATTTAACGGCTTTGATGACATGCGGTGTTCGAACACGTGGGCGGCCCGACCGGTGACGGTCTTTTGCATCTCCAGTCTTCTCAAACAGTTTTATACATCGGACGAATCCCGGCTAATTCCTAGTGGCCGGAGAGTTTTGAAAATATCGTTTTTTGCATTTCACATTTGAAAAGCGCTATTGCAGCGATACGGTTCTCATTATCTGACCACTCCATGATGAAAGTTGAAACAATTTTAAAATCCCGTTACAGACTAACGCTATTGAGGTTAGCTTTCAAAGCCCTTGTGACATTAACGGGGTATGTTCAGTTCTACTATTGAAATGGATGTGTTCAATGTTGTAACAGTATTTATGTCCCTACTAAGTATATAACGATAATGTCGTAAAAAGTATGACTAACTATTTGGTTGTACAAATGGAATGCTTTTCAAATCAGTACTTATAACTTCAAGACTATCTTGCCATGTCCGTCCATCTGTGTCATTTTGAAAGCACGATAGCGTTTAAACGAATCAACTTAGGATGCTGAATTTTTGCATGCTGGTGGCTTAAGGTCATTAGCTGTTTGGGATTGTAAATGCGAAATCTACTCAGTGGGAAAAAGTTTCCCTTCAAGGGACTTAATGTACATTAGTAAAAAGTACACTTTTGAGTATTTGCTTAACATACGAGTATCATAATTTTTTGTGGACGGATCCTGGTTAATATGGCCACTGTAAGTTTGGTCACACTGAATACTTAAAAAAGGGCCTAAACAGCGTCCCGAATGGTCAAAACGGTACATGTGGGTACTCAAATAAAGAAAATTTTGTTAGCAATCCAAATAAAGAGTAATTTTCAAGTTGTTAAGGCTTTAATTAGAGCTTGAGTAGTTCAAGGTCGGTGAAGGGTATGTAAGGTAAGGATTGGCTGAACTTAACGACTATTAAACTTATTTTTAATAAAACTTGTTTTGTCTATTGATGGCTCTCAATGCAGAGTCTCTGTAGAGGTGGCAAGAGTGAGTTGTATTTTCGTGGGCAATTGCGTAAAAATATCTTGAAAAGAAAGGTTACTACAGTAGTTCTCATTCGTTTAGTGAGAGCCTGGGCTAATAGAATTAGGTTGTACTTTCAACAATTGCTGCGAAGCTTTCTGAAAAGGGTTGTCATTGACCTGAAATCATTATAAAAGCAATGTGCAGCCACGAAAATCAATGTCATTTTGGCATTTTGTTAAAAACCGATTAATCCCTGTTCAATGTGTGTTGATATCATTTTTAAAAACCCCTAAAACATAAAAACCAATAAAAGTAATTTTAATTAATCTGACTTCTGATGGTGAAACAAAAATATCTTCGAAATGGCAGTTGTAATATCTTGCGCCGATTTCCAAGCAAACGTTAAAAACTGCACTAAAATCCGCCAAAATTGAGCAATCAATGTTTTATCCTGATTTAAAAAAAAATTATCTTCATGTAAAAAAAAAATTGTTTTTCAAAATGACTTGGCTAAAGGCTGCAATTAAGTCGAAGCTACGCCACGCTGTGTTATTACAACAAGCGCTGGTGTTTGCAACACCTTTAACCCTAGAATGGTAAACACAGCCTGTGAGGCGAAGCAAAAGATCTCTTCATCTCATCAAACAAGATATGTGATTTACAAAAACGCCTACAAAATCTTAAAGATATTTAAAACATGAATTATTTTTGCTTGTTCTTGTTTGTGTACATTTTTGTGTTTTCAAATGTGAAATGTGGGTTTTTATAAAAGTGGACTCGCTGGCGAAGTTTACCATTAAAGAACAGAAAAATATGTTTACCTTTCTAGGGTTAATTAATGGATATACGAGTATGATTACATTAGGCGATGTCTGTTTACATTAAGTTGTAGACAACAAATAGTATGAAACGAGGTTCGGACCAAAGACCACCTAATTTAAATTGGTCCATATCGGAACGCCTTTTTACTTTAGAGTCCGTAGCTCTAGAAGCCTTATTTTAAATTGGATATGATGCAGTATCGTTACAAGCGAAATCAAATCTCCATGAAATGATTTAAAAGTCGGGTCTGGGCAATACATACAACATTGAAAAGTTTTACATTTAATTTCATAACTTCACTCAGAACGTTTTGTCATTTGAGCGCGAATTGTTTTGTTTACAGTGTGTTGGGAAATCCATCTAGGTCAAAAAACGGAATTAGTCGAGACAAGAATGTCTCGATCAACTTGTTTCGAATATTGGCGATGATGCACCAACAAAAACCTCTGTCAATCGATGGTGCCATAGACACCGTTCGCTCCAGGAGGAATTTCGTGAAGGTAGTCCAACTTCGGTCGTTTTGCCGGAAACCATCGATGCTGTTCGTGAACTAACCTAAGACAAAACAACAATCGACCGCATGGATGTTTCAAGGCGATTCAAATCCATCAAAATTTGTTCGTGGAGAACCACATCGAAGCAAATGATGTCGTTTTTCGGTATAACCATTTTGTGGGCTACGCAGTTTCGCTTACCTCTAGCGTTCGAAATTAATAGGAAGTAGAACAGTGGGACTTAGATTGAAAAGCAAAATGCTGCTAGAAGTAAGGTATTATACGGAACTAAATATGGGATATTTGCAGGTACTTATTGAAACGAACAAATAAAAATTAAAATTTACTGCTTTTATTAAGAAGTAAAAAATATTTTTTTCCCTAAAAGTTATTTCAATAAAAAACAAAATAAACATTAAATCTGTTCGCAAAGCAATATTTTTTTCTTTTTTTTTTTAAATTTTAAGAAAATTTTTTTTCTTAATTTTTCAAAATGTATTGTTAAATCGATGCACGAACATTTTTAATAAAAATGAATAGGATGAAAAACCCACATTTTCATACTAAAAACTAAAAAATTCAAAAGTTAAATTTTGACTCTGAACTTCTTAATAGCTACTGAGCGGATTTTATTGAAATTGAAACTGGAGAAAAGCTTAAGGAGTTATCTGTCGAATAAAAAAATCCTAAAATGACTCTATCGGTTCAAAAGTTGCCGAGTTTTGGTCAGTAAAAAATAATTCCGAACCACTTTGCGGCGGTCCAAACTGACCTTAGTATTTTATCGTATGTCCTCATATAGTAATTCTAAGAATATCTATGAAATCGAAGGTCCGTCTAGCTCCAGTTCTTCTGGCAGATATTAGTAATTGCCATGAATCTTACTTCTAATACTCTGCCTCCAAGACTGCGGTAGGGGCAGTATCAATGTTATGGCGATGAAAATAGCAATACAGCCGACTGCCGACCAACATCCGCATCAACTACAGGTATGGAACATCACCAAGTGCGTGGGTTGTAGAGGGGGTGGGTGAAGGTATGAAAAAAACATGAAACTGGCAAAAAACAATAAAAGTTTAAAAAGTTTAAAGTGCCGACATACTCGTTTTTACATACATACTTCCACACAGTTTTTATTTAAACAAACCCCAAGACAACATCGGCAAGGACTTCGTACGCGAACACGGGAGGGGTGTTGTTTTTTTCATTGTTTAACACTTTTTTTTTGTTTTCGGCCATAATTCATAAGAATTTTTGCGTGTTTTGTCCCCTCCAACCCCGTGTTTACGCCTTTCTCGAGTGGTGCGCCGTGAGATAGACCTTGTTAATGGATGGTTTTTGTAAAAGTTCCCGACAAAATCCGGCCAAAAACTCAAATATTCTTTTTATGACAACTCAATTTGGCAACGTCGTAAGTGCGGGTATGGGCAGGAGCATTGTAACATTTGCCAAAAACACACGCATTTACATGATACGCACACATGCCCACGCACATACGAACATATGTTTATGTGTGTGTATGTTTAAATGAATGTATTTGTCATGAGTGCGTGTGTTTTGTTGTAATGCGAACAAATAAATTTGTGTCAAACAGTAGATGGAACACCTTGTCTGCCATCCATTTTTTTTGCTTTTGACTTTTAAGCACCATTACTGCGTATCCTTTTTTATATATTTTTTTTATTTTAGAGGAACTTTAATTTATTGCACAGTAAATCGATGAAGCTTACGGACGTCAACTGAAGTCCCTCAATGTATTATTAGAATCGAGACAAGGAACATCTCTCGGATGGATTATGGGAAATCAAGAGGTAAAAGCTGATTTTCTGCAGTAAGTATGCTAAGCGATAAAGCATAATTTTGTTCAATGGCATATGTAGGGAAATCAAGACAGGATACGTATTTTATATGACGTTTAAAACAATAAACTATATAATATGAAGGTTGTTCCAAAGGCGGTAAATAAATTAAAGAGTTGTGAAGCGTTTAGTGGCAATATAGAGCTCCAACTTCAATTGGAGACAAATTCCTTATAGCAGGTGGTAAAGTAAGATGAAGCTTGGAAAGTGATCAAAATTGGGCTCGATTTACTCGCAGGGCCACAACCCGGGACATTGGTCCTTTTGCTATCCCACCCTATGTGCTCTGTAGCCCAAACAGAACATATGTATATTTGAAATAAGTATCGGCCAATACTGCATGCAAGTTTGTGCAAAAAAATTGGCATGAAACACTCTCAGTCCTCTTGGCACAAATGTGGCTGCCGTAGCCCAAAGTGGCCTACTGGAACATCTACTCGGCATCGATTTCCACAACTGAAAATTGAATTTTGTACAAAGACTTCACAATATTCCCTTACAAGTGTCAATTGAGACAGCAATTAAAGGCACAGGAGCTTCCGCTTCGTTGTTTATAAGAAAACGTTCACATGTGTGTATCGGATAAACAGCACCTGATCGCCAGAAAGCCTTTTTTTATTTCAGAGAGTGACAATTTGTTGCGAATTTTGGTGAGGTGACATAACGAGACAATTTTTCTTTAAGGTTGCTCCCATTTCGGTTAACCTCCGGCGCTAGAGGCATGACGAACTATCGGTTTGAAGAAATGGACGACACAGCCCAGAGCGAAAGAATTTTGAGACTTGCTAGAATGCCGTAATAAAAACATTAACAGGGTGTCTCAGTGTGTCTTCTGAAAGCGATCTACATAAGGAGATAGAGGACCTTACCGAAAGCAGACACAATTTCTGGTTGTCTATGCAGTATCTGCTTAGGTGTCTTCGCAGTAGTCATCCCAACCACCATCTCATGAACAAGATGCCTCCGTCCAGGCAAATCAGGTACGATGTTCATGGCCTAGAGAGAAAGGTCCAGCGGTACAAGGAAAAGCCTTTAGATCATGAAAACTATCAGACAGGTCTGAACGACATCTGATGAAGTCGCAGCAACAGTATAGCAGCGTGAATGTAGTGCTAGGGGAAAATCCCTCGGAAATTTCACCAGAGGAGAAGACGCTATCTTGACAGACGCGCTTGGCTCAGCTGGGATCTGGCTAGTGTAGCAGCCTCAATTCGTATTGGGTGCTAATTGATGGCATCTTTCGGAAGGTTGTCCCGCCACTATCAGGGACCAAATGACGTGCTGCATCTCTTAAATTGTATGGCGTAGCCCACTCATCTGATTCCCAGGTATCTTTAAACGCACCCAGTTCGAATAACCCATTTCGTTGGATATCATGATCTCGTTAGTATCGGACCACCTTCCCATAATTATCTTTATCAACAGACCATCCGACATTATACTTTCTGAAGGCCGTACGTATACTAATCAAGCCTTTAGAGAAGTTACCAACCACAGCTTTCGTATTCTGCCCATTCCTTCTTTGGACGCATCCAGTTTATATATCGCCTTTCGCGGGAATGAAGATACAATTTGCGACTAGTCTCTGAGGAGTTTTCCACACTAGTGCATTATTAGTGCATTATAGTTGTCTGCATTCCATGTGCGTCAAGACAATTTCTGCATTCCACCATATGACGTTATCCTTGCCCATTCCGACAGTTTTGGCATATGATACCTTGTAGATGTGATCAGAGAAGGAGCAGTATTCTGACACTTTCAAATTACTTATAAGGTTACTAAATTTATTGTTTATAATTGTAACATCGTCAACAAGAAAAGTGGATTCATTACCCCTATGAACTACTGTTGGGTTGTTTTAGGTTATAAAACTAATAATCGATTCACCTCTCCGATAACATACTTTCGCACAGAATTAGTACGACACAAAACTGTCTAGACGTCTACGCTCTTAGATCTTCAATAAAACTGTGGAACAAATTAAGGTTAGCAAAAGTTAGGTCGATTCTGAGAGTGAGGGTTGAAAATAAAGGCTCAATTAGAAGACCCGTATCGCGGCGTTTGTTTATGTAAGTTCGAATTTTTTTAATCGACCTTCGAACTTTGCAGTCAAATGCCGATTTTAGCATATTGTTTAAATGGTTTTTTGAAAAGCCAAATTATTGCTAGAGACCTGTCCAACAATTAAAATTTTTTTAAATAATTGATTTAGAACATTTTTGTGGTGCTTATGAAGCAAAATGTTGGAAAAATTTTTTTTTCATGCTTTTTGAAAATATTTCCCACAAAACTAAGTCTTTTTTGCTTTCTGCTTGATCTATAATATGCTTCTCAGCTTCTTCAATAAATTTCATTTGAAAAGAAAACAATCATAATACAAAACTTGCGTTTTCCAGCTTAATATTAATTTACTTCTCATTTTTGTGTATCAATTTTGTTCAGTGTTGGTTTTGAAGAAACATTGAAAAAGAGGTAGAAGTAATAAAAAAGCAAGTTCCAAGAATTAGGAATTGGTAAAACAACTTTTTTGTTAACAACTACGGTAGCGATTTTTTTATTTCGTACAAGCGAACTAATTTCAAAAATAAAGAAGTAGTTAAGACTCGAAACTCAGCCGAAGTTGATGTCTTTTAATTTTCGCTCGGTCGTGATAAAATACGCTATTAATTTTTTTGGAACATATTTCATTTTGTGAGTGATTTAAGTTAAGTGCATTAGTTTCATAAAATATGCATATTGTATTAAGAATGTCGGAACCAATATGTAAAATGGACCATTTTTGCAATGTTTGTGGACGTTTCATAGCAAGCGATGAAAAATTCAGAAATGCGAGTGATTTTTCTTCGCAAGCCTATAAACAATATTTCTCGCATGAGTTTATCACTGACTTAAATTATACCCCTAAAAAAGTTTGCTTTAATTGCTATTCATCTCTTATGCAATGGAAAAGTGAAAAGAAGAAGGCTATGCCTTTTGGTATACCAATGATGTGGTTAGACAACAGCCCGCATCACGAAGAAAATTGCTATGGATGTATCAACTACCATAAAACTTTGAATAGAAGGAAAGCAAAGAATAAAACTTACGTAGCAGTGCTAAGTGTCCAATTACCATTCCCGCACTCACATTACCGTAAGTTTTGTATTATGATTGTTTTCTTTTCAAATCAATTTTATTGAAGAAACTGAGAAACATATTTCAGATCAAACAGAAAGCATAAAAGACTTAGTTTTGTGGAAAATATTTTCAAAATTTGTTTCCAACATTTTGCTTCATTAGCATCACAAAAATTTTCTAAATCAATTTTTTAAAAAAATTTAATTGTTGGACAGGTCTCTAGCAATAATTTGGCTTTTACAGATTGAAAAAAATATCAATTAGTTGACGAGTTATAGCCAAAAACCATATAAACAATTTGCTGAAAATCGGCATTTGACTGTAAAGTTCGAATGTCGATTAAAAAAATCGAACTAACATAAACAAACGCAGCGATACGGGTCGTCTAATTAAGCCTATATTTTCACCCCTCACCCCTAGCCTAACTTTTGCTATCCTGAATTTGTTCCACAGTGTAATTGTATTATATTAAAGAAAACTGTACTAAAATCACTCAACTAAACTGTATAAACCCCCTAATATGTAAATCGAAATTATGAAAATGGGTCATAATGCTATGGTTTTTCAACAACTCGTAAATTAAAAAAGGATAGTTTTCTGACAGTCAACATCTTAACGTCGCTGCAATCGATAATGGTAGCTTAACATTTCTTCCTTACTGTGCAAGTCACAAGAGCGTCTCTAATAGTATACGCAAGCCACATTGGGTAAAGCCCTTAAATTGGAAGAACTGTATAGGAAGGGGATAATAGAAAAATATTATCCGAAATGGTTTCATCTCTTGCAATGGATGCTATCATCTAAAGAAATTTTATGACATTTTAAAGGTTTCCGGGTAAAAATTTCAATATTCAATACAACTAACAACCCACCCGAGAACAATTAAAAAATTGAATACATCTTTTTGTGATATTTTCTAAATAAAGGGGAACGGATGTATTGTTAACATTATTGCGAGTCACCATGATAACTCCAAAGGTTTTACAAGAGAGAGGCATAGAAATATAATAAAACAAATTGAATCTATTACATCATTTGAAAGCCATTACATTGACATAAATGTGTCGGTTAAATGGCCGTGGCGGCTTTGCTGGGTGGCGCCCATACGAGAAGTTATATTTTCCTTGGCTTTTAAACGTAGATCGAACTGAATTTCTGGGATGACACGGCTGGCGGCAATAGTTTGGAGTTTATACGAGAAGGTATAGACCTGCATCTTAGGAAAGTCTATCGTTGCTAAATCATTTGAATATCCATTGAGTCATCGGCTGTGTGGCCAAGTTTGGCAGATGGTTGGGATTCTTCGGCAACTTCCCCTTCGATAAAGATGTACTACAATTCCCTTGACCATTGAAGTTCTTTGCAAAATATGGTATTTTTGGAATTTATAGGCAATGTATCGACACAATTCTTCCGGCCAGCGGTAAGAAAATGTTTGTCGTTAAAATAAATTCAAAACTATCGAGTAGGTTTATTGCAGTTGGTCTTCAAAAATTTTCAAATTCGAAATTGTACATCGACCGTGGTGAACTCACTCAACACCATGTCAACACATTTTCGAGTGTATTGGCCGTTTGGCGACCACAGCGAAAGCCAGTTAACCAGTTTTTTTACCATTGAAATTTAAGGTACAGAGTCCCCATAGTATTTTCAAGCATTTCGTTGTTTTGATTGCCCTTTTTCGCAAAAACTAATGTTTAATGAGCTCTCGAAATTATTTTTTTTTATATATTTAACAAAATCCACGAGGTTGTATTTTTTGAACAGCTGTTAAACACAAACTAAATGACGGAACTCTCTCAAAGTTTGACAGTAGTCTTCCTACAGATGGTACTTGATAGAAGCAGAGTTGTATTGCATATTACTACCAGGGAAATTGGAAAAGTCACGGAATTTATTAATCTACCCACGTAGTTAAGGTTCCAACTACTGAAAATGGCCGTATACCTAATCAGTATTCGGTTGTAGAAATGGTATACATGGATAGTAAGTGCAACCACCAATGTTCGGTTGCCAAAGAATTCGGTTGTGGCAATAAATCTGTTCTCTCTGTGGACATAAACAACGCAATCTACAGACCAAAAGCCAATGAAGCAGATTAAGAATGAAATGAATTCATAAACATAATAGGACTTCTAAAGAATCGCTTTGGAAATCATTGTTATAAAACGGCAAAAAAAAGGGAAAATTGTACTAAAATATTGGTAAAAAAGTATGACCCGTCGTCTAAAATCCGTTGCGTGTGGAGACATAACAATTTCGTATCTTAGTGTCAACGCACCCTCAAACATTTTTGAATGATCTTTCAGTGTTAAAGCTTTAGTCGAAGTCAACGTATTCATCATAGTGAAGTTCAAATATGAGCAACGTTTGGAAATCATTCAATTTTACTACAGTACTTCTAAGTCGGTGGGCGCAACTTTAAGAGCGCTTACTCCAATTTTCGGCCGTAATAATCGTCCCACCCGACAGGCTGTGCGTGCTACATTGGATATATTTGGATCCAAATTTTCACTTTTGGATGTTCCGGCGCCAAAGAGACGTCGTACCGCTCGAAGTGACGAAAATACACAGCCGTAAGTGTATCCATTCAAAATGAGCCAAATCAGTCGATTCCACGTCGTTCTCAGGAAGTGGGCATCTCTCAATCTCTCTTAGCCTTTATCCTTATAAGATCAAACTGCATCAAGAACTAAAGCCACTTGACCATTTGAAACGCCGAAACTTCTCCGATTGGGCTCTGGCAGAGTTTCACGAAAATCCAGAATTTCAACGAAAAATCATCTTCAGCGATGAAGCTCATTTCTGGCTAAGTGGTTTTGTCAATAAACAAGATATGCGTTATTGGAGATACAATTGCATCCGTAAAAAAATACTGTTTGGTGTACCGGAGGTGTGATTGTGTAGTATTTTTTCTCGATGAAAACAATCGTCATGTTACTTTTAATGGAGAGAGCTATTGTGCCATGTTAGAAAATTATTTTTGGCCAGAATTGAATAAGCTTGACATCGCCGATACGCGGTTTCAACAAGGCGGTGCCACTAGCCACACAGCACACGTTACAATTAATTTACTGAAATGCAAGTTCGGTGAACGTGTTATCTCTGGAAATGGTTCGGCCGAATGGCCACCTCGTTCATGCGATATAACGCCATTGCATTTCTTTTAATGGGGCGACATCAAGTCATAGGTCTATGCCAACAAGCCAACAACTTTAGACGAGCTCAGAGACAGCATCCAACGCGAAATTGTCAACGTGTCGGTCGAAATATATACAAGAGTGGTGAACAATTAGGTCCAAAGAATAGATCGTTGTACACGGGCTCGTGCTTGTCATATTCGGTCATATGATTGAATTTTATTCTTAAAATGTAACATTTGCATACAGTGTGCTTTGTTTATATATTAAATTGTTATGTCCTTAATGGAAAACCCTGTACAAAGGATTCAGTTTCTTTAAGTAACATTTTTATTTTATTTTATTTTAATTTGATGTACGTAAACTTTTTTGATGTCATTTTACAACATTTTGATGTTTTCCTGTAACTGTTCATACCCTTTAAGTCAAACTTTTATAAACAAATCTGTTAGTATATTCCTTAGTAAATATAGCAACATACTCATATCTAAAAAAACTTAAACTTTATCAATTGGTTATTTCATAAAGAACGATTTCGATGCTTTGTTTTTTGCAAACGTGGGATGTATGTAAACTTTTTTGGTTCGCTGTATAATCTCAACTACAATTAAAAAAAGTAGATCTACAGTCCCGGCATTTGCGAGGAGGTCAAAACCAGCGCCGAAAAACTGTTGGATGTTCTAATGTAGCTTTAAACCTGCTTTTTAAAGCGGTAGTCATTCACACTACGGCGGATTAGGGGAGTGAATTTGTATTAGTAAAGAAATTGGCTTAGCCCTAAATTATCAGATTTAATTCTACTTGAAGCTAGAAAAATAATATGACCCGTTAGAGAATTCCATTTTAGATCCTCTTGTGCTACAAATGTTATAATGAAATGGTCTTTACCATACCAGAGTGCATGGTAACGCATACAATATTCAACAAGTACACGTCAGTATTACTCCATCTTATCGTGCTCTTATCTATACCTGGCCGATGAGCAATAAGTAATAATTCATGCACCTTGCTGTTGTTATGCTTTTTCATCTTTCACAGTTGTATGTAATTTTTCGATAATTAAAATATTTAATGAAATTAATATTCATTGGACGTCCTTCTACTGGTTGCTGTTGCAATTACCAACCAACAGCAACAAACAACAAGGCCAAGGTAAGACAGGCCAATCCACAACAACGGGTGCCACAGAGGGAACGAATGTCGGGCCACAGAATGCGAGTATCAGCTTTCGAAATTATTGTGCAGGGGCGAGAGTATGGAAAAATTTAATTAAAAATTCGAAACGTTGAAATTGCGAAGAAAATAAGTATAATTTTAATGTTGTATAAGCCTTTTTCCGTATTGTTGTGTTGTTGTTATTGCTGCTGTTCTATTTTATTTTTTGTATAATTTCCAACCAATCCCAGGTTCTTGCTGTGGCAAAAGAAGCTGTATCAGCAACTCGTGCCGGTGTTGAGAGTATATGGGATATTTTTGTGTTCCACATCGAATAGGAGATATAGACCAAATAGAAAAGGTAAAGTCTGTATTACAACACTCGCACATATACATACACATATATAAAAACTCGCACACACACACGGTTACACTGAAATAAAAATCATGCATAAGTGGACTAGTATTCCGAACACGTTTTCATGTGAAGTCAAAGGTACTAAGATGATGTTCCTTCTGTTGCTGTAATGAAAAAAGAAAAACATCCTTTTTGCTTTTTGCCTCTCGGTGTATATTGATATACTTTTCAGTTATATACCGATATGCTCATAGATATGTACACAGATGTACTTGTAAATGAGTATGAGCTATGCCTGAGGAAAAGTTCCGATTTAAATTGTCTCGTACTTTATAATGAATTGGGAATGTGACTAAAATGGCTTTGTCCCTTTGTCCCTCAGGGTTGTATTGTATTTTTTCATAGAATAGTGCGACTTTTTTGTCCTATTCTCATTTTAACCATTAGTGGTATTTGACCAAATCTTTCCCGAATATTACGTATGAAATCCCGAATATTCCCGACTATTACGTATGAAATCACAAAAGTGCAAGGATGATTCCTCCTCGACAAAATTTTGAAAGCTTAAACACAAGTATTTTTATTCTAGATCCATTGTTCTCATCAAATAGTCGTAGCTAGGGAAGTTCCTGGTTTCCCGGTAATTTTTCGCCGGAATCACGGGAATTTTTAAAAACCAAGAAAGTCGTTTTGGTTTAAAAAGCCGAAGTGAAAGAACATTGGAAAGATCGGAATTGGAGTTCGATTGTCCATCAATTAACAATTTTGGTTTTAAAGGATAAATGCGAAAAATGTTTTGTTGATTAATGGAAAAGGAAACCATGATTTTGAAAAACAAGTTATCCGAGGACAGATTTTTGGCAAAACAAAAATTATTTTTCAATATAATCTCCTTTTAGCTCAATACACTTACTCCAATGTTTCTTCAATTTTGTATCCCTTCCAAAAACAAGGATTTTTTGAGGTCCATAAAATAGACATTTGTTTGATCAATAATGGACCGTTGGACCTGAATCTCTATTCATCGAGAAATATCCTTAGGTTTGTATATAAGAAATATTCACTGAGGGCTAAATCCCGTTTGAAGGTAATCGATGTGGATTAACCCACTTGTACTCCAAAAAACTATTGTCATCAACTTATTAGCCAACACAGTCACCTTGGCCTTCTTTGGAGCCGGTTCCATACAAAAATAATGTTTGCTGAGCATTCGAAATTCACTTTCCACGAGGTTGTATGTTTTGAATAGCTGTTAAACACAAACTAAATGACGGAAGTCTCTCAAAATTTAACATTTTTCTATTAATAGATGGTACTTGATGGGAGCAGTGTTGCATTTTATATAACTGTGTGGAAAGTTGGAAAAGTCGCGCAATTATTGATCTGCCCATACTAATATGACTTAAGTTCAAATCTGTTTTGTCAATTGTCCCACGGTTTATGTTTGAAACATACAGGAGTTTATTGGAAGAAATTTCATACTCTTATACCCTATTATGAAATCCAATTATATAGACAGAATAGGTCCCGGGGAAAACATTATTTTACAAAATACATAACCACATTTGTTAGTGCGTAATGTGGATTGTGAGCACGACCAACATACAAGTTAACCCATGCTCAAGTCGGGGTAAGAAAATTTTACAAACTTTTTGCAGTTGGTTTTCACATTGTAATTTCCGCCGACTTACAATACAACTAAGAGATAAGTCGCGTAGCCATGCTTAAATCTCTCCATATGATGCATTTGCCGCTTGGATCCAGCGTTTAACGGCAGGTGCTGGCCAATGAGTATAAGAATTATATCGTGTACAGTTCTCTGATTTGATATAAGTTTTCCCTTGTTCTATAATGGAATGTTGAGCTACTTAACCCTTATCCTGTATTTAAAAAGAATACCGCATACTGTATTTGTGGGTCATATTTGCCTTATATAAGTTTATTAATATGACTGTGTATTCTAAATTGCTGTGGCAGTTTGTACATGTTACGTATAAATTTCACATTTCACACTTGAGCATTTATTCGGGTACATTGCTGAACAACCGCTTTGTGTTCGGAGAGATATTTCATTGTATACAAGGAAATATCCCAATTCTTCCAAAAGAAAGGTTTGTGGCCATCGATTGGATCTATGTGTAGTTTCGAACCAATTGATCAAGTATGTCTACTCCGGATTTCTTCTCGTTGTAGTAATGAATGATTTTAGGATTTTTATTTTCGATTGTATTCTAAGTTTTTTTTATCAAAAAATAATTGTAAAAAGTTTTGGGGTTTATTTTTCAAACTAAGTATTTTTTGTGAAATAAATGTCTTGTTTTTGCAAACTGTGCTAACCATAGTAAGCAGTTTATTGAGCAGATCTGCTCTGAGCTCAAAGGAAGTAAAAAAATTGTCACATGTGCTGTTTCGGCCATTCAAGCACAACACGACGTCCTTGATCTTTTTCTGGTTTGCAGTTTCGTCCCTTGCAATGACCATGCATAGTTATCTTTTGTGTCGCAGAGAGCTCAAATTTGTATCCCATATTTTCCGGGCTGTGAAGAAATATTCTGTGAAAGGACACCTTCCGCGATATGTGACTAATTGCTCATCTACGGTCGCACACTCACTGGGGTTATACATTTTTCTCAGATTACTCCCAAAAATTTCTTATTGCACCTAATTTGTCTCGTTTACGTCTTTGGTTGCGGTCAGACCTATTATCGAATCGTTGAACTCGTGAAATGTTTTGAAATCTTCGAAGCTTATTGTTGCTTTAAAAAATTGCTAGTCCTTCATGTCATCCTACAAGCTTTCCAATGTTTCTCTATGCTTACGAAATAATCCTGGTAATAAAAGAAGGTCAAAATATTCCTTTGTTGATACACACAAAGAAAAGATATGGTTACAATATGGTCACGGCAACAATATGTTCTCTACAATAAAAGCATGTTCGTCGCAACCATAGTATTGTTTTCTGAATTTTTTTTTGACAATAATATGATTGCGGCAATATTATTGAAAATTGAAATGTTACAATAGTATTATTGCAAATTTAGAAACTAAAACATGGTTGTAACAACCATATAAATATTGTTGGGGCGACAAAAATATTATTGCTAAAGATTTACGTTAACAATAATATGATTACGGCAATCACGCCGCTTGTTGAGACTATGAACAAAGCATAACAGGTTTTAAAGACTTTTTTTATTGTTTATTAAATTCAAATATAAGCAATTATAAACTAATACTGTAATAAACAATAGTAAAAGTGAAAAAAACAAATTTTTAATATACACTGTCCCCAGATCGGGATCTCAAGTATTATTATATTATTGAACTTGTATTTTTACATTTTTACATCAAATCAGAGAACTGTGCATCTTTTTACAACACACACACACACGTTGTTGTAAAAGAAATCTATTGATGGCTCTCGATGTGGAGTCTCTTTAGAGCTGGCAAGAGTGAGTTGTATTTTCGTGGGCAATTGTGTAAAGAAAACTTGAAAAGTAAGGTTTACAACAGTAGTTCTCATTCGTTTGTGGAGAGCCTGGCCTTATAGAGTTCGGTTTTACTTTCAACAATTGCAGCAAGGCTTTCTGAAGAGGGTTGTCACGGACCCGAAATCATGATAAAAGTAGTGTGCAGCCACGAAAATCAATGTCACTTTGCCATTTTGTTAAAAACTTGTCTTCTATTTAAATATAGAAGCAAGAGGTCTTGAGCCGGTTTAATCCCTGTTCAATTTTTACATTTTTAAATTATAATTATTCACCAAAAGTGTTACATTTATATTTAGAAAAATAATATTGTACTGGAAAATTTAAATAAAAAACACTACACCTACTTAGTAGGGACATAAATACTGTTACACACGTTTTATGCTGTAAAATAAAAAGTACTGAATGTTTTTGGACCAAATATTTTTTAATATATTTATTGATGTATATTGTATCCAAAAAGAATCTACTCATTCGAAATGTCCGCCTTCTGCCTTTACACACGCCTTAAGTCGCGCTGGCCAATCCTCAATAGCTGCACGAACTTCGTCCATTGGAAAATTGGCCACAGCTCGAACCAAAGCAGACTTAAGAGATCCAATGTTGGGGTATCTTTTGTGACAAGCCTTTTCCTTTAAACCGTCTACAATTTGTAATCCAATGGGTTCAAATCTGGACTGCCTGAGGTCCATTCTTCAGAGGAAATGAACACTGGCAAATTGTTTCGAAGCCAGGCCTGGGACGTTTTAGTCTATGGGTCGGCGCAGAATCCTGCTGGAAAGTCCATCGCTGGTTTTGGTACAGGGAATTGTTAAGAGGCTTCACAACAGCTTCCAAAACGGTTTCTTGGTAAAATTAGGCCGATGTTTTGACTCCTTGTTCGCAGAAATGCAGAATAGTATGGTTTAGTATGACTCATAATATGGTTGTAGGGATCATAGTATGGTTGTGTGTAAATCATACTGTTGTGAGGATCATAATTTTGTTGTGCCACAACCATATAACCAACAATAGTATGATCCTCTTCGAATATTGTCTTCACAACAATACTTTTTTTCTGCGTGTACTTCGTCGTTTGAAAACCAATTTTTACCAAAAGCAGACTGTACTCGTACTAATCCTTTATACATATCTGGTTCAAATACTTAATACCATATTTGCAATTATGCTTGTGTATAACGATGTTTATAAAGAGCTTGAAATCGTCAAATTTGACCCACAAATGCTGTAATCCGAACTTTTTTCATAGGCCCAACTCAAAAAAAAACTAACACTAAAATAAAATTCTTGTAATAAAAATAAAAGTCAAGAAGTTTTAAGAAGAAATTACGAACCGGTCTAAAAGTATAAGCCAATTAAACTGGTTTGGGCAATTTTGAACCACTCATACAGGATAAGGGCTAAGTAAGTATTAAGTTTGCAAAAATGTGAGTTTTCAGGATACTGTTTGAAATAGTCTAAATGGGTTCCGGGATTCTTTCTTATTCAAGATAAGTCGAAATTTGATATACTCCTAAACAAATAGACAAACTGAACGAAAATGGCACTTGAAAGAGTATATTTTTTTGCGATATATTTGTTCTTAACAGTTAAAAACTAAAAAAAACGCTACCTTGCACTTCTGGATGTTTATCAAAACAAAAAAAGGTTTTAAAACTAATGTCATTACAGAATTTGTAAAAAATTTCATTGTTTTTGGTAGAATCGGTGGAACATATTTGTGGGAGCTATATTTCAATCTGAAACGTTTTATTTTCAAATTTTTATAGCGTCCGCCCTTTACCCAACAAACAAACCTATGCCAAATTTCATCAAGTTTGGATGTCTAAATCTGTACTGATTATCTTCAAGTTCAATAACTTTAAAGTAAGGTAGACCGAAACTAACATGACGACGAAACACGGACCCAAATAAACCCAACATGGATTGATCTTAAAGAACTTTCCAAATACTGAAATGATTAAAAAACTTTCGTTATGGCCGTGTTGGGCAATTTTAGCGAGATATACTTTATATTGATCGCTCATAACGTACCTACGAATATTAACATTTTAGCGAAATCTAGCTTAATTTAAAGTTTCTAAAGCTGTACTCCTCAATCGGGAGACATCTATGTGGGGTTTATTTAAAACGTGGAAAGAATAATTCAAATGCATAAGAAGATATGGGTGTAAGTCACAAAAATGGATTAAACATTGACTAGCCGCGTTCTTAAAAAATTATTACTTTCTCTCTAATGAGTTTTAAATAGAAATATGGTCTCAAGGATGACTTTGAGCTAAGCTTTAAAATATTATTTATTTTCAATGTGATTATTTAAGAAGTCACAATATGGTTGTTGACATAATATAATGGTTGCTGAAAAGTAATGTTTTTCGTTAAAATGTGCAGCAGATACCGATCTACGCCAGTGTTGTGTCCATAACTTCAAGAACAGTTAGACTTATTCGCAATTGAAAAAAAAACGGCGACCCCAACGCTTAGCAAACTTCAAATTTTTAAGAACAAGTAAAAATTTCTAAAAAAATGCCGACTTACGCCAATATTTTGGTCATAACTTCAACAATTATGGTGGTCCCAAAAATCTAATTATTGTTTTTTTGTAAAAGGAATGAGCAAACTTGGAAAAATCTATAAATGAAAAACTTGACTACGTAATATAGATCTCATTCATTTGATACAAACCGCGTACAAATTGGTCAGACTCATACCCCCTAAAAAAAGAACTCGTAGTACCGTGCCGTTAAGATCACTATAGTCCTTGATTAATATTCCGCCAGATCTGCGCAACAGGGTCATTGAAATTTTTACCTCGCAAAGACGCGTCACATAGCAACGTTGTTTTAACCTATTTCATGCAAAGTTCGCTTGTTTTGAAATCCAAGCTCTGCTACAGAGTGTTATATATCCTAAATGAGAGCGAAAAGAGATTAATCTCTAAGGGGTGTAAAATCGTCTCTATGAAATGCAGTAGCCGTTAAGAGCTGGCATAAAACTGAAGGATCCGATCAGAGCGCAACTTATTATGTTTTGCGCAGCTCCCCGATTTGAGAGTGGTAGTAAGAAAACAACTTAATGGATTTACTTTGGTAATAAGTAAACGTTTTCATATCGAATTGAGCAGTGTAGGTTACAACGCCCTATTTTATCCTCCCCGGTAGCATATTTGGTTTAAAATAGTACTGAATGCAAAAAATTTACGTATTTCGACTATAAAATTAAGAGTGAACGCAAGTACTCGTCTTGAATAATCACTTGCCAACTCTACCGACGGGCTAAACGCTTAAAATGATCCAATGTAGAATCTTTTATCGTTGTATGGTTTAAAACATAGTATGAAATTGTACGCTACAAAAAGGTTATTTAGTATTGAATGGTCCATACATTTTAAAACACTATATTTACTTACATACATACATATTTAAGTACATACATACTACATATTTTTATATTTATGTAAGTTCTGTCTTTAATGTTTGTAAAAATGGACAAATTTTTATTAGGGTGAGTGGGATAAAACTTCTTTAAAATTGCCAACCGGTTCTTGTGTAAATACATAGGATTACCTTAGCGTTTGTAAAGGGTTTCAATTTGTATGAAAATGAAAAAAGGATCTATGAAGTTTCTTCATTGAAAATGCATTCCAGTATTGCAAATGGACCAAACCAAGCTTTAAGCGAAAGTGCCCCTTTAAGAACCTTGCCAGCCTAAATACATGTAAAACAAGTAAAAACGTCATTAAGTTCGACCAGGCCGAAGCATATAAACCCTCCACTAAAGCTAAAAAAATGGTACGTTGTTAAAGCCCTTTCAGCCAAAACGTATTGCTCTATATTAGGATTGTTAGCAAAATTGTCTTTAAGTAAAGTACAATATGTCTATATTGACTATTAATTGCTCGTTTTGACCATGCCAGATAAACCAAAAAGTCTAGCAAATATGCATTTTCTTGAGATATTGAGTGAGTCCCAACTAACAGTACCAATTTTAACCATTGTCCATCCACAAACAATTGTGATTTATAAAGGAAAAACTCAAAAAAGTAAACATTTTAGCAAGGTACCTTTAAACCCTTAAAGGACTATCTACTCTTTGGTGGAGGGTATAAGAAGGCACAAATCGGGCGTAGCGCTTCTGTTTGGAACTTAAGCAAGGTTGGAATCAATATGTTACTTCTACAGCGGGAGGGTCATACATCGAAGGGTTAGTTATAGGTCGTATGCACAATGTTTCACTTTAGCTAGATTGTATTTGCAATGTGGCCAATAGTGCGGCCACTCAAATCCGGATAGATCTTTTTTTTATTGTCCAACACTCAGGGGTTTCCCCTAAACATGCAATGCTTTCTGTAGTGTATAGTGCGGTCAACCAGCCAATCGATAACAAATGGGTGTGAATTCCTGGAAAGTCGAATGTCTGAAGAACACACACCCTGAAAAAAACGATAGAACAGCGACACACAATTCGCATTCCGACGAAGCTCCAGGGAGACAGTAGAGATGGATACCCCACTGTCAACTAACAAAACAATCGCCCCCTTTGAATATGATCAAGTAGCTCCGAGGATGATTTTGGAGCACCTGCCCATGGGAGTTGTATTCCATCTTTGGCCAGATGTAGGTTGAATATATATCGAAAAGACTAGAAGGAGTGAAATATTTCTAGCACCGCTTTAGGAAGCCTCTATTTGAGTGCTTCTTTCGACACTTCGAGTACATGCCTCGCCCAACGAGCTTCACATTGTATATATTTTTATACCCAAAACATTAAGAGCATCCGATTGTTCAATACCTTACCATCGATAGATAATGACGACACTGATGGGTCAATGGATCGCATGTGAGACACCTAGCTGCACTGTATCTTACGCGCACTAAAATCTACTGTATTCACTCGAACCCATTCGGAAATGGCCAGTAAATCGCGGCCAAGTGTCTCATCCATAATTCGCTTTTTGTCTTCAATATCTTGAAGACTCGGCCTACGTTCGAATGGATATGAATGACAGAGCTTGCTGTGGAGTAGATTGTATTCACGGTCTGACCCAAAATATCGTCAATGGCAATAAGAAAGAA
This sequence comes from Hydrotaea diabolus, assembly GCA_963513945.1. Lineage (NCBI taxonomy): Eukaryota > Metazoa > Arthropoda > Insecta > Diptera > Muscidae > Hydrotaea > Hydrotaea diabolus. The sequence goes on from OY740717.1 coordinate 112,041,109, forward strand.
AAGAGTGATGTTTGTTGGATGAGAACCCATATGTGGCAGCGCATAGAGAAAGGGAACTAAGGGTAAAAAAAATTAATTTTCATTTTTTTTCTTTTTTTGATGTGGACAACATCTGAGCATCGAATAAGACCGCTCCAAAAGTGTTCCCTCTCAGAGATATGCGCGTTTTATGAAAGTGAAGTCGACGATTCTAAGCGCAAATAGAAAGGGACATAATCTTCAAAATGGCTCTCCTGAACAAAACTGGGTTTTAACCTTGGGTCCCTTTCTATTTTGCGCGTCACATATACAACAACTCTAATAGTGCGATCTCTAAGAAATCTCGATATAAATTGAGCAAACGTAGTACTGACACCAAATGCGATTAATGCACATATCAATGCTGATCGCGTGCCAGAGTCTATCAAAGGCCTTGGAGATATCCGGAGCCACGACATTACGAGGGTTGCAATTTATATTTCGGGTCCGGCAATAAAAACACAATTATTTATCATTGAAAATGGTTTTATTGTTTTTCAAAATATTCTCCTTTAAGATCAATACACTTTTGCGTGCGCACAAACCAATTTTCGAAGCACTTTTTCCACTCCGGTTCAGACAGCTTCAAAACATTATTTCAACAGCTGCTTCGGGCGATAAAAAACGACGACCATGCATTTTTTTCTTGATGCTAGGGAATTAGAAGAAGTCATTTGGTGCCAAATCAGGGCTGTACGGTGGATAGCCCATCAATTCGACATCTTGAGTGGTCAAATAGCTCATCGTCTCAGCTGAGAGCTCGCATGGTCGTGATGCAAAATGATCCGTCTTTTCTTATTATCTTTCCTCATTCTTCGAACACTGTTGGTTATACAGAAAAAACGCAGTTATTTGCTTCGATCCACTTCTTCCACGAACAACTTTTGTTGGATTTGGCTCGTCTTAAAAGACCCATACGATCTATTGCTATTTTGTTTCGGCTTCATATGCATAAATCCATGATTCGTCATCTGTGACAATGTTTTACACTGCCTTTGAGCTACGGTAGTTATACTTTTTCTACATCTCTTTGCACCAATCCATACGAGCCTTTTTTTGAGCATTCGTCAAATTATGTGGGATCCAACGAGAACAAATTTATTCTCGGCCAAATGAACATGCAATATCTTATTGATGCTTGTCAAACTAATGCCCAAGGATGTCCAATCTTACGGTATGTCACGTGTCGGTATTGCTTAATCAGAAAGCATCAGCACAGCATCGATGGTTTTTGGCAAAGTGGCCGAAGTTGGACGTCCTTCACGAAATTCATCCTGGAGCGAACTGCGTCCGAGCCTGAACTTTTGTACCAGCGATTAACAGTGGTTTTTGGTGGTGCTTCATCGCCAAAAGTGGAAACAAGTTGATTTAAACACTCTCGTCTCGATAACCCACTGTAAACAAAACAACTCGCCCTCAAATGACATAACGTTCTGAGTGAAGTTATGCTAAAAATATCAAAGATTCCAATGGAAGTTCCAGTTTGTACCTGGGAACACTAGTATTGTGTTCCCAACCCTCGTACTCTCACCAAACTGGTGGATAGACCGACTCTAACGCTTCGAAAGGAAAGCCATCAAACGCAGAACCATACGGTCGATCACTCAGCAGGTCCTTGGACTCCATATGGTGGTTAACCATGCTCTCAATCAACATGGAGTACGCAGAGCAAATCGCGATTTGCCGATAATTCGCAGGTTCATTGACTTCAGCTAAATGTATGCAACCTTCCAACAAGCTGGGAAGACTCCCGGGAGATAAGCAAGACAAGTGCCGATATACCTTCCGGACTTGGGCACTTACTAATATCCACATTCGCAAGGACCCATTAAACTCCACGAGTTTAAAAAAAAATGTCTTAGCCAAAGATCTAGATACGTTCTCGAACTCGGGGAGTGTTTGATTGCCTTCCGACAAGGAAGAATTTCCTGCAAACATTTTAGCCAATAAGCTAGCTTTATCAACTGGGTCTGTGAATGCCTCGTTCAACAGGAGTTGGGATAAATGAAGAACTATTCTTTTCTCTCCTTCTCTCTCTTACTTCCCCTGGGAGAAATAAGAACCTTTGTACGTAGACGTTGCTTGCAAATAAACTTTTCACGCCTAAGCACTCTGGCACACGAAGTTCCTGCCTGTTTACGCAGCATTTTGGTAAAACCATTTTGTTAAAACGCCAATTCGGAACGCCTCCTTATTGGATCTGAAAGAGTCCCTCTAAACCAACCGTTTATGGTCAGTTTAACCTACATAATTTTATTTGGAATAAACGTCTTCATTCCAAATACAAAAAATGTATTTTCGATCATTTCAGCCCCACCATTAAAGTTGAGCTGCAGGACCTCAATTCGGAAGGGACAATGTTTTCGAAGCTTTCATTGGCCTAAATCTCTCTTTTAACATTGGCCTAAATCTCGCAATAACAGCTACGAAATTTTGGTCACGAGTCCAAATATAAACAGTCCAGTATTTGTCATTTACCCAAACAAAACGAAATGCCCTTGCTAATACAGTTTAACATTTGATTCTAGATAAAGCGCGAACACAATATTTCTAGGTGCTGAAACTGGCTTTTGCAGTATGAAGAGGCCGCTAGGCATAGTTACCTCTACAATATCAATTGCATATTTATTTGCATTAAGGATTTAGGTATTTTTTAACTTTCAACGATTTACACCCCTATATTCTTGAAATCAAAGGGAATATCATCAAAAGAAGCCTAGCTTTGCATTTTCGTTCTTAGAAATGTACGTCCCGATGTGAGAACTTAAAATTTCGTTAGATTCAAATGAATTAAGTTTGTTATAAGTAGGTTCTAAGCTTAGGTTCTAAGCTTACAGGTACAATTTATCAGGTTTTTATGGAAAGTGATTTGTGACATCGTTTAAATTTTGACACAGGAAATAGTTCTTGCCTAAAATAAGGGAAATTTAAATTTGAGATGTTTTCTATAAGTACTTTCTTTATTATGTTTCTCAAAACGTCAGCTTAGCAAAACGTCAAAATAAAAATCACTAAAAACGTACTTACCCTAATGTACATACGCATTCTTCGAGCTGGTTGTACCTGTAAACCAAAAATACACGAACTAAATTTTTGAATAGTCCTGTCTTTGTGAATATAAGCATGTCTGCTTCGTGTATACTAGTTTGGCAAAGCTTTCTAACCGAACGTCTGTAAATCTTGTAAAATCAACTTAAAAAGGAATTTGAATTAGAATGAAGTATATAAAATAAACGAATGTTTCATATCCCCACTAGTTCTATTTATGTCATATTCAGAGTTCCGGCATCTTCCTTGCACAACGTGACCAAATCCGAAATTCGGTATAGCATTTATTCGGTCGTACAGCAATTTGAAACATTGTGCTCCCCGTCGGTCTTGTGTTCATGGTTATTATTTTACTACGAGTATTTTGTGTATCGGTGTTACGATATTGATGCTGTAGGTTTTCTTCCCGGTTGCCGACACAAATTCGTATGCAAATGAAATTAGTTTAAAAACACTAATGGAAAATTCAAACTGAAATGTATATTGCAGCCAAAGACTTTAATGGGATATAAACACTCGTAGTTTAAGTTTAAAGTGCCAAAAGTTCTCGAAAGACATTAACAAATGCTCCATAGCATAAAATTGTCTATTTCATAGAAGATGTTTTGTTCGGTTAAAAAATATAATCCCCTTTGAAGATGTTTTGTTCGGTTAATAAATATAATGCTAGCTATTTTATAGAACACAGAAGATGTAGATGATAAAAGCTTTTTATACTTCACACCAAACTGTGAAACGTGGTATTAAAAGTCAGGATCGTGTCTCTTATTTGTACTACCTGGAGGTAGCTGTCCTAAGCCTAAGTTTTGTAATCGGCTAACTTTATTCCATTCATGTTACCCATATGAGGCCTGCCGATTAACCATATGTCTTTGTTCAGCTTGAAAATAAGCTCAAAAATGTTACCCAGCTGAAAAAATATATGAACGTTTCAATTTTGTCATGCAGATTTTTCTATTTTAGATCTTTCTGTCTCTAAGCGATAGATCTTGATCGATGACCGGAATGGACCCGCATTGGTTCATGTTTTGATTTAACCTACACTCGGTTACAATCGATGGTCTTTATCATGCTCGGTGTTTTATATCCCCCCATGATTGTTTGGTAACAGCCGGAAAATGATTTACAATTACACCGGTATACTCAACATTACTTCGAAATGGTATGTAGCACGTGCGTCTCTTCATGTAATAAAAACAATAATACCTATCAATATTTGTATTAAAAATTAACCTCTACACCAAATTAAAAACATTTTTGACAGATGCTATGAGAATATATAACATTTGGAATCGGTTTGCAATTGCGGCAAACAAGGGTGATACGAGGGATGCTATTTATATTTCGGGTCCTGACAATACTAGTGTTTCCAGATTGAGTAAAACACACACGTCATTCTATGTTGAGTATTTGTAAGATACTAAATTTTATTTATACAAAAAGTCATTATATCAAATGTTGAAAATATTTCAAGTCATCTAGTAAAACCTCCTGCAGAGATTACAAATCAAAGCGGAGGCCAAATATTCAATACAAAATATACAATACAATTTTTCAATAGCATATGAACATCCCATATGCTGGTATTCATCCTAAGTACACGCAAAGTGTCACATTTCGTGTGTGTGCGGGCTGCTCCTACCACAGGCCATTGTCACCATGTGGAAAAGTACGATCATGAGCGAGCGTACAAATATTATTTAATGTATACAGGTAACAATTTTATGGGCTGCACTTGAGAATGCAACATTACCCAACAAACAATTGAAAACATGTTCAACTTTGAACACAGATGCAAACTGGAACTTCCATTAACACATTGAGTGCCACGTGATTGCTTTTCCTTAGAGCCTGTAGTTCTTTTATATACGATACCGAGTGAAATTTGTTGCGATTTTTAAATAAAGAATCCTTAACTGAATATGTTTGCAAAAGCATGCATGGATGATTTTTTGAGGTTTTATTAAGTGAAAATGTAAGAAATATATTTTTTTGAAATTTAAATTAAATTTACAAGTAATTTAATATTATATTCATTTTTGAAAGAATAAAATTAAGTATACATATTATTATTTTAGATGGGCGTATTTTGGGAAACACTGCAGGCACTGGTGGAGGGTATTGGGGCATTTTTGGCAATAAGTACTCGTTTTTTTCAAGTGATTCCTTCCTGTTTTCCGGTCCAGCTGTTTTTTGGCAGTTGCGTAACACAAGAACGTCGAATTGCTTTATTGTTGGCACCTACCCTTTAAGTTATAATGTGTTTGCCAGGGTTTACTGATTGCGGAGATGTAAGATCTAAAACGTCATTAGCTACACGTTGACGGAATTTGCGTATGTTGATGTTTTTCTTTGTAGCTTCCTTATGAACAATATTCGCGTTTACTTTTGACAGGCCAAGTAATAATTCAATTGCCAATTTCCTATACCATTGCAAACCTTTGCGTAGGGTGCTACCATAGGAGACCATTTGGTAGGATAAATCTATACCAGCTTTTCCTTTGTCATATTCAATGATACCTAACGGTTTTGACTTAACTATACTTTTGCGTCTTTTTGCTATCCTAGTTGATGGCATATTTGGATCATCTTCTTGATTTAAATCGGATATCGTCACTGGAGCTTGCTTTGTTAAAATTATTCTGACATCTCTCTTATCCTTCCATTTTAGTACTACTATTCCGTTATCATCTTCTTGGGCCACCAATTCACATGTGTAAGTGCAGAGTTCATCACTTCTTTTGGCAAATATTTCTTGTTTGCGCGAAGAGTGCCGACAAGGTGGGTTTTATAATTTAGCATTGAGCGAGTTCGTAGCTGGTATAAATGTTGTCACAGTGACTAAATATTCACAAACATTTTTTGCTAAGCCAACTTCTCCCCAGTAGCTGATTTACCAGAATATATTTTCAATGACCAGGTAAATCTTTTAGTAGAGCAAAGTTTAAACAGTTTTATTCCATACGGATGAGCCTTATTGAGAATATATTGTCGGAAAACAAGTTTGCCTCTCCAAGGAATCTGTGTTTCATCAATAACGATATTTTCTCCTGGTACATAAACTTTTTGGTACCGCATCTGAAGCATATCTAACAATGGTTGGATTTTTCCTAGTCGATCACCAGGAATAATGCTACCATTATCTGCAAAGTGCCTGAAGCTCAGTAGCAACTGAAAACGATTTCGGGGCATTGTTTTTCCAGGAATGGTAAAGTTATATAGGTGATTTTTTGACCAATAATCTGAAAGAGACCCAACTTTCACCAAACCCATCCATTAAAGAAGTCCCAGAAACTTTTTAATTTCAAGGTTTGTTGTCGGTACCCAATGTTTTTTTCTCGAAGATCTAGTTACGGCGTTTTGTTTCAAAATCACTTGTGCGTATTGGTTGGTTTCTTTGACAATTAAATCAATGATATCATTGTCTACAAATAGCAAATATGTATCCAAACAGGAAATGTCTGATGAAATATTTTGCTTGATACCAGATTTTCCAGTAAATGTAAAGGTCTTTTGACGTGATGAAAATTCAGTACAATTGACTTAGGTATTCAACATTTCTGCGCCTGCTGTTAAACTGTCTTCTTCAGCTTCGACAGCTTCGTCAGCTTCGTCTTCCGTATTGATACCATCTTCAAACAACATGTCATCGATTCCCACAGGATCTATGTCAGGCTCAGAGTCAGAATCCGAAATCTCTGGTATCCAATCACAATCATCATCATTAGAAAAATCTTCATCACTCTCCGTCAAGACTTCCAATATTTCCCTTTCTCTTAACTTTCGTTTCGACATTGCAGGTATTTGCTTTTTATTTTATTATATTTTTATTTTAACTAAAAAGAACAGAAATAAGAAATCAAACAAAAATTAAAAACAAGCAAATAAAACCGTCGTAGGTTTTTGTACGACAGCGACTTTTACAAATGCATACCCGTCGTGCAGTGCCACGTCATACAGAAACGGTTTTTGTACGACAGCGACTTTTACAAATGCATACCCGTAGTGCAGAAACACGTCGTACGACACAAAAAAGCCTATATACTCGTAAAATAAAATGAAGGGGTCACAATGACTATGGATATCTCAGAAATCGTTATTTTTATCACTAATACACTCATTTAACAAAAAAAATGTTTGGCCTCCTGGGAAGGTTTTCGTAAAAACCGCTTGGGACTCAATGTGTTAAAAACTTTGATATTTTTTAGCACAACTTCACTTAGAACGTTTTGTCACTTGAGAGCGAATTGTTTTGTTTACAGTGTGTTGAAAAATTCATCTCAGTCAAAAAATGGAATTATCCCGTAAGCATTTTCGATTTTTTACGATCGGGTTATCGAGTCAAGAGTGTTTAAACCAACTTGTTTTAGCTTTTGGCGATGAAGCACCATCCAAACCCACCGTAAATCGCTGGCACCAAGAGACGCATTTCGATTCAGGATGAATTTCCTGAATGACATCCAACTTTGGTGACTATGACAGAAACCATCGACGTGCACCAGCTGTGCGTGAACTGATTAAGCAAGATCGACATGGGACATACCGTAAGATTGAGCCATCCTTGGGCATTAGTACGACAAGTATCGCTGTGAAAAAAAATGTTCTTCTTGGATCCCACATAATTTGACGAATGCTCAAAAAAGGCTCGTTTGGATTTGTGCAAAGAGATGTTGAAAAATTATAACTGCGGTAGCTCAAAGGCAGTGTATAACATTGTCACAGGTGACGAATCATAGATCTATGCATATAAACTCGAAACCAAACAGCAATCGACCGTATGGTTCTTTCAAGACGAGCCAAATCCAACAAAAGTTTTTTTTCGGTATAACCGCCCATGTTGCCACAGTGCCTTTAGTGGAACGTAGGACGTTCAATTCTGAGTGGTATACAACCATCTGCTTGCCAAAAGTGTTCGAAGAAATGCGGAAAGATAATAAGAGAAGACGGATCATTTTGCATCAGGACAATGCGAGCTCTCACACATCAGCTAAAACGATTAGCTATTTGACCACTCAAGATGTCCACCGTACAGCAATGATTTGGCATCCTATGACTTCATCTTATTCTCTAGCATCAAGAAAAAAAATAGGTGGTCAACGTTTTCCATCGCCCGGAGCAGCTGTTGAAGCGTTCAAAAATCATGCTTTGGAGGTGTCTCAATCGGATTGGAAAAAGTGCTTCGAGAATTGGTTTATGCGCATGAAAAAGTGTTTTGATCTTAAAGGAGAATATTTTGAAAAACAATAAAACCATTTCCAATGATAAATTATTGTGTTGTTATTGCCGGACCGAAATATAAATAGCAACCCTCGTAAAAATTCTTATGAACACATTAGGCACACTAGTGGACTCATCAAATAATTGTCAAGAAAACCGGACCACTTGGCGTATTTCTGGCTTTTCTTGAAGAATCTATAGAGATGATAATGTCATATATATGGAGAAGGGTGAAGTCAAAATTGTAGTAAAGCGGCAAAAATACTCGTAAACCGCATACACTAAAGCATTTTGACGGACATACCACAAATCTTTCATTACTGAAAATTATGTGAACTCTGGTGAGGGTAATATTTAGTTCAGGTACATCATCGTTATATAAAAGATAGGAGTACTGCATGCAGTGGTAAGATTCATCAAATAATACATCTTTGCTGTAATTCTACAGTTTTAACACAAGTGGATCCCAACATCGGAAATTCAAGTGCGATTTTTTACATGAATGTACACACACCTGGAATTCTGCGTGGTCTATTTTTATGAGTTAATTTTTAGTTAATTCTTTCACAATATTGTGGCCAATATAGACTGATAAAAACGATGGTTCCAAAAAGGTATGCCTCAAAGAAAAATGCCATTCTTATCTTCTTTATTGCATTGTCTTAAATAGAAAAGCGCTATCGTTCTAAACAAATAATTAAACAAAAAATATTAAGATCGTTACAGCAAATCACGAAATTGTGTCTTGAATTCTGAAGGAGTAGCAGGCACAAATTTCCGTTCGTCGCACAATCGTAATCAGGAATATAAGTAACCTGCAAAGTGAATTAATTTGCAATATTTGGCTTTAAAAGTAGTACTACACGCCACGATCACCGTTTCATTGCCGGTAGAGTTTTTGCATGTCTTTAAAAATTTTATGCAAGACAACATCGGTCAATATACCCTGCATATAGATATACATTAGGTTATTTATTCTTTTTGTATTGTTTTATCGTAGTTGTATTGTTCGTCGTAGATGTAGCATTTTCTTACGTATCAGATATATGTTTAATTGCCGCGGAAATTATGATACTGCGAATGTATGAAATTAGACAAAATCGGAAAACGGCAGATCAATAACTCCGTGACATTCGGTCTCATGCATAAAAACGAGTAAACGCGATGAGTTGAGTCAAGTAAGCAATTGCTCGTAAGTTGAGTTGGATCGAACAGCAACAGCTTTTGCTCAATTTCGTATGCATAAAAATGAGTTCAAACCAATTGCAAAACTTGAGCTTATTGAGATAAAACGTCTAATTGTTATTGAAGCGCAAACATGTTGTCAAGTGGAAGTGAAGTAGAAGTAGAAGAAAATAATAATAATAAAATAGAAACTGTCGATATATCTAAATTTTTTGTACAAAAAATGAAAGAAAATAAATATTTACTTGAAAAAGTCAGTTACCAAGCATTAAAAATAAGAAAAAAGAAACAATAGAAACATATGTCAAAGAAATTAAGCAAACATTTGGAATATAAATAACGGGAAGAAATATAATAAAAAAATAGCCATTTCATTTGTGCATCTTTTATTTGATCTGCATCTTTTGGGAATTTTATCAACTCGCTTGCTTTGGCAGATATAAGTTTTGCAGCTTCCGCAACTGTTCGCGACACAGTTGATTGATGGACTCCAATATCTGTGGCTATACCATTTTGGAATCCAGGATCTGCACAGAATCTTAAATAGAGTCGAATTTTATCAATGTTGCTGAGGGCACCACCACGTCTTTCTTCTGAATCCTCAAAAAAATAATTCGCTAACCATCAAATGCTACTACCATCAAATCTATGTATTTATCATTTTATTAATAATTATATAAAAAAAAAATAATAGTTAAGATTACAAACCTGTATAATTTTTTATCCTCACTTGCTAAATTCGTCTTTCGCTGTTGATTACATTTTTTTATTTATTTGTGGTACAAAATATTCAGCCATGATTCCTTTTTAGTGTACACGAGTCAACTAAAAGGCATGCTCCACAAAATTTAAGCAAGAGCTCACAAAAGTAAGCAAAAGCTTGTTTTTATGCATATGAAAACGAGAATAATCTCATCTAACTTCAACTTCTAAGTTCAAACTGAGCAAGAAGAGATCAAACGTGAGCAGTGAGTAAAAGCAAATACATCAAATTTTATTATGCATACGACAAGCACCTTTTACTGGAAAAATCGAGTCCGAGCTCGAGCTCACGTTTTATGCATGAGACCCATTGACTTTCGAATAAAAAACAGTTTTGTTTTCATTTAATCTCAATATATTTAGTCCAACGTTTCCATAAAATAGGCATTTATTTGATCAATAATTTCATCGTTGGAGCTGAATCTCTTTCCACCGAGGCATTTCTTTAGGTTTTGAAATAGGAAAAGTCACTGGGGTCAAAATCCGGAGAATATGGTGGATGAGGTACCAATTTGTAACCCAATGCATGCAATTTTACGACTGAGACTCGCACGTGTGCACCAGTGCATTATTTTGATGAATAAGAACTTTATTCTTGGTCTTGTTTTTTTTTAAATCCCCGTTTAATCGGTCCAATAAGTTGAAGGCAATCGATGTGGATTATCCCACGTGTATCCTAAATATCTGTTGCCATCACCTTATTGGCCGACAAAATCACCATGGTCTTCTTCGGAGCCGGTTCACCCAGAGAAAACCATTGTTTAGAATTGTAATTCTTGGTTTTTTAAAATTTATTTCAGCTAAATCGGACGAGTGGTTCTCAAGTTATGTCAAACAAAAGAGCCAAAAACGTGACAAATTCCCCTATACGATACTTACTAACTTCAAATCGATATATCTCGATTCCTAGATGAGACCCAACGAAACGCTGGGACACGTATGACCTTTTTTTGACCGATATAACTTTCCCCGGTGGTTTCATCCCAAACCGATTGTGGCTGTCGCACAGTGTTATGGTTTAGCAACTCCAACCGATCCTTTGAAGTTGTCACACGATTACGTTTATGGTCAATTGAGAGCAAACGCGGCGAACATTTAGCAGACAGCTTTCTTTAACCCAACTGATCATGTAAAATTAAAACCACACTGCTCTCTTTACTCTTCGATCGGCCAACACCATATCGTGGATTTCTTCTTTACTCTTCGATCGGCCAACACCATATCGTGGATTTCTTCGACATTTTCGGGTGCATTGACGTCAATTGGCCGCCCAGAACGTACAGCGTCATTTTGTATTTGTGCGACGCCACAACGAAAGTTAGTAAGCCACTTTTTACCATTGAAAGCGATGGTGTAGAGTCCTTATAGTATTTATCAAGCTTTTCCTTAATTTGATTGACGCTTTTTTCCGCAAAGCTTTCTGAAGAGGGTTGCCACGGACCCGAAATCATGATAAAAGCAGTGTGCAGCCACGACAATCAATGTCACTTTGCCATTATTTATTAAAAACTTGTCTTCTATTTAAATAAAGAAGCAAGAGGTCTTGAGCCGGTTAATCTCTGTAAAAGCAACAGACCGAAATAAAACAAACGAGCTAAACAAAAAATAATGCCTAATGTTTTGAACATCTGTTAAACACAAACTAAATGACGGAACTCTCTCAAAATTTGACTGTAGTCTATTAACTGATGGGAGCAGTGTTGAACTTCATATAGCTACGAGGGAAGTTGGAACTATTGATCTGCCCTCGTATAATCAACTTTAAAATGATTTATATCTCCAAATACTTCCCATACGAGTGTTTTATGTTTTCACAGGACAATTGGCGAAAGACAATTGAGAATATGTAAAAAGGAAAAAACTGTTTGAGTGACGTTGGCGTCCAGACAATGATGAAGACAATACCCTTTCAAGCATCCGTCGTTAGTGTCGTTTCGCGCTCTGATTTTTTATAAATAATAATAAAAATAACCTTTTCTAATTTTCCAAATTTCTCAATTATGTTTTAATTTTTATCACAAATAACGACGTTTCGCTATAGAGTTTGCCGCTTGCCGAATTTACTGTTTAAAAAAATCAGAGTCAGTGACGAAGACATTGATATACGTGTGTGAGTACTAGTAAAATAGTGTAAGTGTATTGCTGTTGTCTTTGCAAAACTATTTGCAACGCCACGGGATATTGATCGTGATAGTCGCAAAATGCTAAGCCATGTCCTCTTTACTACGAATCAAAATAGAGAGTAATTTTGTAGTTTTGGCTTAGATTATATGGAAGGACGCATGGTCCGAAAGCGCTTGACACGGATTATTTTTCCTTGCAGTTTGCCGTCAATGTTGGAATGTCGAGGGACCATATGATCTTTAGGGTGTCATTTCGTTCTAAATTGGCTATTTCTTCTTTACACTCAAGAAGCATTCGTGACTTGACTGCCGGTAAGGCAAGTGCCATGATCACTGCTTGGCTGTCTGTAAAAATCTTTACATTGTCGTATTTTTTATTTGAGTTGAACTATGATAAACATTCGATTATGGCCTTTATAACCAGCTCCAGTTTCGCTGTCTCTGTCGAGCCCTCGGTATAACTGTAGATGCCTGGTTCATTTCATATGTGTGACCCATTTAACCAGGACTCTCTGTATGGGGTAGGTAACTAGCCCTGTCCGAAATTCGATCTGTAACTCGGTTTTGTGGTGCGAGGCCCGATAATGTTTCCAAAATGTCCGCTCTCCCGTGATACAGTCGCTATCTTTTTGCTGTGATTGTTGCCACGTGGATGATATAAATATCAATTGACCTGCCTCAGCACCGTTGCATCTGCATTTGACCACTCTGAGGAAAAATATAAAATAAATGACGTTGGCAAATAATACAAGTTCTTGTGTGAAAACCTGTGTTTGCGTAGAAAAGTTGGTAATTTGGGTTGCTCGGACGCGAGACCGTATCCTTTATGGTCCTGGGTTCCTAAATGAGAGTAACGGGTACGTATTTATTACCGCCATCAGTGATAACGTTGCCATTCTGTTCCGATGAAGATTGATTTGAACGACACATATCATTTATCGTTTAGCAGGCGGTCTTGTAGGGAGTTTGTCAGTTCTCACGCTTGGCTCGGACTTCTCCTTGTTTGGCTCGGACTTCCGAACTTTGCTTTTGCCATGAGTTTATACAGCATGAGTTTATACAACATTAGCGAACGGGTAGCTTTTTCGCAGGATTGGCCTCATCCATTTTATCCGGAGAAAACACCCGCTTTCCAGCCTTTGTAGAACTCGGTGGGATCTACCCTATCTTGTTTATTAGTTACCCTTGCGTGGATGGGTCTTTTGCAAAGTTTCTTGCGGCTTTCTGTCGCTTTGCTGCGGACCTTGTGTTTGGTTGCCAGCCGCGCAATGCTGTTGCTAACTTTTCAACCTCTGGAGTCTTGAGCTCCACGACCGCATAAGTGGTCTCATGTGAGGAATCAGATTTATCGTAAGTGGAGCCATCATTTGGAGGGATTGGTAGCTTGAGCTATAAGTCGGGTCTGACTTCACTGAGCTCTTTGTATTTTTACCATTGACAGTTTTAAAACTTTTGGTTAGCAGGAAATTTGTCGTTTAATCAACAAGTAAAGTCAATTCTCCCACGCCCGTTAAAGTATTTGCTTTGCAGTAATTGGATATTGACCACTTGTGGCCTGCAAGAACAGCACTCGCCGCCGGCAGTGGGATCATTAATCCTTACATCGTAATTTTAATTATTTCTTACATACTCAATCTTTTGTTTGGTGTATCGGGGAAAACACAATTTTGGTCCGTGGCGATTGACTGCATTGAAGCATGTATACCAAAACCTACCCGCCACCCCATAGGGAGAATGACTGTAAGGGGTACGTTAACATATACGACACACCTCCCCCTATCCGCCGCCTGGGATGACCCCATGAAAGATTGACATAGTCCGGCGGGAATACAGGCCTTATAATTAGAAATATACATTGGAAATATCTTGCTATTACAGTTTTGCATCTCATGTTTCTATCGGTTTAGAGAAAAAACATGTACAGGGTAGGCCAAAAGATTCCATGGGGTTTAAAAATTTAATAAAATTTTTGCTTATACTCGTATATTTTTTTATTTTTATTACATTATATAAATAACACATGGAGAGCAAATAATGGATAAATTAACAATTGAACAAAGAAGCAGAATAATAGAATTTTATTATTTAAATCAGCGTTAAAATAACGCAAAGGCATGAGTGATGAAGCTTATTTTTCTTTCAATGGCTTTGTTAATAAGCAGAACTGTAGGTTCTAAGGTTCTGAAAATCCAAGAGCCATTCTTAAGCGCCAATTGCACCCCATTAGATGTACATTATGGTGTGGGATCACATCTGCAAATATCATTTGGCCTTACTTCTTCGAGCATGAAGATGGAGGTGCTGTTACCGTAAATTGAGAGCGGCATCGGTTTATGATAGAAAATTTTTAACGTCCTGCTCTTGAAACAGACCGGAGATGGGGTTTTAGCAGGATGGAGCCACTGCCAACACTGCCCGAAACACAATGGCACTTTTAAGTCAACTTTTTGGAGAGCGAATAATTTCCAGAAATTCGGAAATTTTTTGGCCAGCGCGATCGCCAGTTTTTTCAGCACCCGACTATTTTTTTTAGGGTTATTTGAAGGAGCAAATATATGTGAACAGGCCCGAGACAATCCTTCAACTCAAGGCCGACATTGTTGCCGAAATTCGAACGCTACAGCCTCAAATTTTGAAAGATGTTATGGAAAATGCTCTAAAACAAGCCCTCCATTGCGAATATGAAAACGAGGGTCATTTAGTGACATTATTTTTTATACTTAGTGTAAACAAGTTTCCATTTTGTACATTATATAAACTGAAAAAATAAAAAAAAAATAATAAACGAAAAAGTTATTTAAATTTTTAACCGCTTAGTAATTTTGGCCCTATGTACTTATACATGGTTTAACCCTCAAAGCTTTTTCGCTTGGCAAACCAATACAAAATTCTAGTACACAGTTGGAGTCTTTAAGGCTGTCAAAAAAGGGTAAAATTCTAGTCGATAGGGACTGTTCAAAAGTAGAGAAAGGAACGGTCTAGGTCATTTTTACAGTAGCTGTGCTACCAAGACCCTTTTATAGTCTACCTAGCGTTGCACAGTTTCCAGACAGTGATATTCACAATAGACATTGTTACTGAGGTGATTTCCAAGCAAAAATATAAACCCTCGAAGAAACTAAAGTCGGAAATACAATGAAATCTGTATATATTCCAAAACGATTAAATTTCCATGCAAAAAAATTGTTGTGTAAAGAGGATATTTCACATCAAAACATTCTTTCATAGGATTTTTTCGTTCTATCGACAAAAAAAAATAAATTTGGTAAAGTTACTAAGTTGGGATTGCATACAAGGGATTGCCTGAATTAAACACAAAAAGAACCCACCTTAGCAGTGAAGAGTTTTATCAAAATTAGAGCAAAATTTGAGTGAATCCTGATCTCAAGGGGGCAACTATTTAAGTTTAAACCTTATGTTACCTTTGGAGGTTCCAAAAAATGGCAAGCTGCTTTTGGACAAGTTTGTGCAAATCTACATTAGAGAGTTTTCCAAAATTGTGCCATCATAGAGAAGTCATAATTCGGGGATCGGAATGCGTTTAAGGAATTAAGCTGTGTCCGATTAGAGCCCATGGTGTAAAGATGGCACTGAAGGGCTTATATAGAACCATTTGCGTGGCTTTAGAGATGAACCGCGAACTTATAAAATCTAAACTTTTGATTTGTTTTGTAATAGCCGCGCAGTTGATCAAAAACACCACGGTTTTTATACACGAGTTACTAAGTTGACTTTTACTAACAAAAAATAACAAGAACAAATTCCCCGGTATTGGGTATTCAAGATTCGGCCCAAAACTAACGACAGTATTTTTTGTTTTAAATAACATTAAAAAATTCATCGTAAGTAGTCTCCACAAAAGTAGCTGTTCCCAAGAACAACATTATCCAGTGCCTTGGAAACAAATGTTGTTTAACATTTTTACCGTTAATTATTTATATGCATATGTCTAGCAACATGTAGCCTCTGTTAGAACCTAACAGAGAGCACAAGAGAGCTTGCAGACTACACATTTCGGCTATAAGCAGTCGTCGGCATTTGAACAGTCGCTGGTTTCGTATCTGAAGCCGAAAAAGTAACTGTAACAGTGACAGTAACAGAACCATGTGTGAATGCACCCGATAAGGAATCCTTGTCAGTGCGAACGTACACAATAAAGTAAACAGATGCGAATGACCCACTTTCGAGAGTTTCAGTTGGTATGAGCACAACAACGGAAAAGAGGAAAAAGGACATAGCACACACACACACACACACACGAAAAAACGGCAAAATATTTCAGTTGAGCGACAAGCTGAAAAAAAATTGCAAAAAAAAAATTTATAAGGAATGGGGACAAATGAAATGGAAGCCAAACATACAAACAGCCAGACATACACACTTACACTTGTACACTGGCACATGGAAAACAGCGCCAGTTACAACAAAAACAACAGATGTGCCTAGAAAATGGAATCAGGTTGTCTAAATTAAATCAAATGGCCTGAAATGGAGAAATATTCAATTGTGAATTGTGCGAAAAGCGAAAGGCGAAGTGGCGACATAAGGATGTCAGGAAAGCGAAAACCGAGGAGGTTCCTGATTACTTGTGCTTAGCAGGGATAATAATTGCGGAAGACTAGAGCCTTAAATTGTAGAGAACGTTATAAGAAACTGTATTAGAAAAGGTTTTTCTTTCTCTGGTAGAATGATGCCCCAATTGTTCTCTTTATGGAGGATAAACAACGTTTTCTAGGGGAAGAGGGGCAATGGAATTTTATAAAAATTTTGTCCTAACCATAGCCAAGCATTGAAGGCATCATCATAAAAGACATGGAACTAACCTTAGACAATCACTTGGCTGTGGCGTAAAGAAGGTCCAGTCCTTTTCACACAGAGAGCCGAGAGCAAAAACCGGCTTTTGTTCCGACGGCTATGAGAGTGAATTTTCTCAATTTGCCTTATGTCAGGCGCCGGTCTGCAATGCGTTTCGTACGCACAAAGTGAATTCTCTCCAGGTCTCTCGATTTTACTCTCTTTGGCTGTGGCGACGCTCTCTTAGATTGTAATAGATTAGATTCGGCTTTGGGACACGAAGTGCAGGTGATTAACGCGCGAACATCGTTGCGGCGAATTCATGTTGGGGCGCACACATACATAGACAAGTGCTTTCGTCTTGGAGCCTTCATTCCGTCAACTAAATTCAAGTCTGCTGCTTCGTGGCGAATGGCACAATTCATAAACAGTTACAAAACTTAGTCGGTGCTTAGTTGTTAATAAGAGTCCTTTAGCTACGGGCACTGTTGTCGGCATATGTTTCGTTGTTCGGTAAACAACAAAACCAACAGCAACAGCAGCAAAAGCACATGAGTCTTCTTGGCGTTTGTGTTTGATGTCTGTTTTGTGTGTCGGGAAATAGAAAAACCAAAAAGAAAAAAAGAAAGCGGAAAAACAACAACAAAAGTAACGGAATAAATGTGCAAGTTATTTGTTTCGAACACAATAACAAAAGCGCCAAAGACGTTTACCGGAAGTAACAGAAAATTCGAAAAGAAAAATAAAAGCACGAAACCAGCGATACGAGAAGAATAAAAGAAATAATTTTAATCAAGAATTAGCAAAAACAAACAAAAATATAAAGCAAAATAGTGTGAGTAAAATTATAGAAAAGTGTGTGCCACATGTGGCGTATGATCAATTCCCCGTGAATGGATTGCGAATTTAAACATACCTCATACGCTCGCTACGTGCAATTGAGCGTTCATTCTAAAAGTGTGTTTGTGTGTGTGTGTGTGCGTTAGTGTGAAAGCGCAAAAATGCAAATGTAAATTTTCTCTTAGTGCATAGCAAATAACAAAACCACAAATGAAATTTAATTATGCAAATGTGTTGTGAATGAAGCCCGGTGTTGAGTTGCCAACGACGACGACAACACGTTACACACGTACGTACGCTACCAAATAGAGCAAAAGCAACAATATTTGTGCAGCAGCAGCTGCTGCAGTCTTTTTTTACAAGCTAACAGTAAATGCTGTCAAGTTCAGTTGACAAATGATACAAAAGTATCAGCAGCAGCAAGCAAACGAGAAAAACAACACAAAGTGATGAGGAAACGGGTTACAGCAAAAGCAGAATAGCAACAACAGCAACGGTAACTTTAATTTTAGGTAACACGAAAAAAAAACAAAACAATCCCTTAAACCACCACTCTCACTATCCCTACACTAACAAACATTGGCCACCCACAACCACACGCTAACAACAACAACATGTGCAACTAGTGATAATTGTGTTGGTGGTCGGTAGCGACACCTCTTGTACAGCAGTAGCAGTAGTAGCAGCGGGAGCATTTCGTTTTCTGAATGAGTGAGTGAGTGTAGATAGTGTTTGGAATATAAAGTACACACATACGTACGCACTAAGGCACATACTCACATAACGTCAAATAATTTTTAATTAATATTTATGAGCAACAGAAGCATGTGAGTATGCCCCTAGTTCTGTGTGTGTGTGTCTGTGTACATGTGTGTGTTTATAATAGTGCCTGCGTAATGTTACATTAAAATCTAAATTGTCTTCTCTAAAACTCTAAAGCATATCCGCTTTGTACCCTCCGCGCAACTCCTATAAAATCAAGGGAAATTTATTTAAATAATAAATCTTTTTTGCGTGTGCCACCACCACAAAGGAAACACGCATAATTACTTTGCAAGGGCCTAAGAGGGATGAGATGGAGAACCTCGATGCCGAATGTTTCGGTGTCTTTGTGGGCCTAACAAATCTCCGACGTGTGTATTTCACACTTTCAGTACTTTGTGACGGTATTATTAGAGACCTTCCTACATCCGCTTCCGTTTGCCGCTCCAAACGTTAACGAAAACTTTTTTGAGATTGTGCTCCCGATATCAATGACATTATAAATACACTCGTTTCTACACCACCACAACAACAAAACAAACATGTATGTGTCGTATGTATGTACGTTTCATTTAATCTAATCCTTTTACACTCGTATACCCGCTGCCAGTGCTAAATTTTTCGGTTGCTCTGCCGGCAACGAAATTACGTTTGGTTCGTGTGTGCCAGCACATACTTCTGTCATATCCTGGCCTCCGCATGGTACAATATTAAACCCGTTTTTCATTTGTGATCGTTTATAATGTGAATGGAATTGAAATAAAATCAAGTATACAGTGAAATAAGGAAGTGTGTGTGTGTGGTGATTGTGGTTGGGCATCCTTGAAAATATTTAAAGCGTTTTCTATGGCACTTCAAAACACACAAAGGCGGGGAAAAAATATCCATTCGATTTATAGCCTATAAGGGAATGGCTTGAATTTTCTGTTATTCAATAAAATTAAATGGAATATAAGGATAGCTCTTTGTCCATACAATATCAGTCATTCTTTATGCAAATGAAAGCAATATTATATTATCGCGAAATCTAAATTGTTATCGCTTCGAACGTATGTATTTGCCTTAATATTTTCTTCAGATATAGAACGGGGAAATTCGCTAAAAGCATTTAAATAATGTACTAGAGTTTTTGTAACTAAATAAAATAATTCCTTTTGGAATTTAAAAATGCTCAAGTTTGCTTATTGGTATAGTCAGAATCTGAATGTCAGGCTGTTTTTAAGAAACGTTTATTTAAAAGAAATTTTTATAGGCAAGCTTAATAGGTTTTTGCTTTGTAAACAATGATTTTCAGATTCTCTCAGAGGTTCTTGGTGGACCTAATACGTTATTTTAAGGAACTTTTTTAAAGGTTCTGAACCTAAAATCTACTAAACAATTCTTATAAATGTAACCTTCTCTGAGAAAAGGTACCTAGTGTGTCAAAAAAACGGGTTTGGACTTAAAAGTGGATTCTGGTACCTAAAAGGGTGTATAAGATGAAATAATTTAGATTTCTGATAAAAATTATTTACCCCATAAAAACGTGCAAAACAAACTTGGGAAAATAGATAAAAAAAATGAGAAAAACATTACAATTTTACGATTTTTTTGGTTTTAAATTGTGTTTTTTCGTCAGTCTTCGATTATTTTGGAGTTGAGACTTTTTTCGGTATTTCGTGTTCTGTTAATTCGATTTTATTCCGTTTGACAGTTTCAGTTATTTCTTTTTTCAGCGCTTTGACTTCAGCTTTATTTTTCTCGTGATCCGGTTCTTCGATTTTTTTTTAATCTTGCTGGCGAGTTCAGTTTTTTTTGATTTTTTTGCGCTTTGGGTTCACTTGATCTAGTTGCTACAAAATCCCGTTTCTCTGAATCAGTACATAAGACCCTCACTTTCTCATACAAATGACATTTGCGATCTAACAATAAACCGCTTGGTGCAATGAGCGGAGGTAATTCGTTTGGTAGCAACAATAGCGAAGGTATTGTCACACTAAAAACGAAAAAAATATGTCACCACATAGGCATGACGTCACCAAAGTCGGCACCCAATCATAACTAATAATACCGAATCGCACCTCCTAACTAAAGGTGTGTTCACAGTGGTAATGCGTTATAAAACTTTAAATGCGTTTTTCTCAAAACTTCATTTTCACACACTAGGTCCGTTATCTCGGAGAAGGTCACATATACCAATATTTGTTGATGCAATATTTAAGCTGACGGCAGGAATATTTACCCAGAGCTACCTCGGTTCGAAGCAAAAATGAAATTCCTAGCACACGGATGCCTGGCAATTCTGAAACTTTTGACACAAAACCATGTCTGTCCAGCACTACAACCTCCATTCTACCGGAATATATTCGAGTTAGAATTTTTATAAAATGCATGTTTATAAAAAGGGAAACATGACGTTGATATATTGTTGAAGCAAAATTTAGTTCAGTAGTTCTAAACATTTGAAAACTTATTTTTGGGTGGAAAAACTGAACACTAACCAACATTACGCATTAAAAATCTTTCAATGAAGCCTTTGACATTATCTAGTTAGTATGAACCGACCTCTTGAAATCGCTCCTTCGTAAGATAGAGTCAAATTGTTACATAGAAAAATTAATATTTTCATTTAAATTTAACAGCTATCGAAAGGTGATTATGGAGGAAAAACTATGAAATAATTATCTTTTATAGTCCATTTGCCGGCACTATTTGTAATAAGTTATTCATATTGGGATACTGCACATACGTTGGCCGTCCATTAAATTGTTAATTATGTTAATCTTAATCTGGGTTTAAACGTTGGTCCAACCAAAACGCATGATGTTAATTGTAAATATAACAAAAAGTTTTCAAAGAATTATTATATAATTTTTTATTATGATAAAAAGATCTTTCATAATTATGCGTAAAACAGAATATCGGCCACGTCTTCGGTGGCATACCTCTTAGTACCCCATAGTACATATTTTCAATGACTCTGAGACATTATGAAGGTGCAGTGTCGTCAATGTGCTGAGTTATCTTTTCTTTTTTGCTCTTGAACTGTTCTTGGCTTATTGACGTCACTTTTTTTAAATTTACCCAAAGAAAGAAATCCAACGGTGTCAAATTACATGATCCTGGCGGCCAACTTACATCACCATGTAGTGAATTTCTCACACAAACGAACCATTCTTTCGTTGGCTTTGTGGCAAGTGGCACCACCCTGTTGGAACTACATATCGTCCAGGTCCATATTCTCAATTTGTTGCCACAAGAAGATCGTTATCATCTCGCGATAGCGAACACCTGTCTCGAGTTGGGGTGCACGAAATGCATTTTGATGTGAAAAGGCTACAACAATCTGCACACGCTGCTAAATTGTGTGCCTCTTCATAATTTAATTGGTCAGACACTAAAAAAAAGAAATGTCAAATTAAGTTAAGCAAAAAAATTGACGTTAAGGTGTGACTCACAATTAACATTGCGCATTGTAATCTTAATGTAATCAAAAGATTAAAATCCAAGAAAATGTAATAAACTTTGAGTTTTTTTGTACATGTTTCTGATTGTCCAATTTCTCACGTTAATACAGAGTGTTTAAATTTTAAGGGCCGATGCCATTTCTTACCACCATTCTGACCATTGATGACGTTTGGAATGGTCAAAAGACTTTAGTTCTTGAGTCAATTGCACCTGGTAAGTGTGTAAATGCAAGTCTTTATGCATAATGTTTATCAACGACGAGCGTGAGAGGTGCAATTGTTGGGCACGACGACGAGTTGAGGCTTCAGCCACACTATCAGCACAATATTTACTGCAGTTCGAGCTGTAAGATCATGCACTGGTGTTTTAATTGACCGAATGAAATGGACGATTAAATTGAGCGAAAAAAATCACGAAGTGCACAATATGCATTTTTATAATAAGTCTGAATAACTTTAACGCATTGCTTGCTTGTGTATCTTTCCATGGTTTACATTGAATTAGTCTGAAATTGAGAAATATCAAATGAAATGCTAAAAAAAACTTGACGTTTAGGTGTGGTTCACATTCAACATCGGCCCTTAGAATTTAACCCCCCTTTATATTAAATAGTCGTTCAATCCATAACTACCATAACATTGCGTGAATTTGAAAACACAAATCAGTTGGATCCTTCAAAGTGCGATCAGTAGGTCGGACGTGCTGTTGAATCTACCACCAAAAATTAGACCGTTTGTACGAGTATCAGAAAATCACATTCTTACTTTCTAATATAGGGCTAGGCCTTTGAAGTGTTACCAACTTCACGTCAAACTCATACCTGCTATTTGTTTTGTATGTTAGCATTACCATCTTAGTTTTATATATAAAAAATTATTCGAAAATAAATTCAAACGTCATAGCTTGATAGCGTTATTTTTGGCCAGATGGATCACTCCTGATCCATCTAGGAGTGAATGAAAAGAGTAAGACTCGAAAGAGCTAAGAAGTTGTTAGGAGGAATATGGAGAATGTCCAAACATTATGTTCTGTGATGAAAAAATATTTCCATTGATCACTTCATAAACCCTCGAAATAAGCATTTTTACTTTGCTGAACGCACTGGCGAAATTATGAGCCAAACAACGAACACCCTTAGTAACTTGTCATCTCAAGTAAACACCGTTGGAACATATATAGGGTGATTAATTTTGAGGTTCCCTAATTTTTGAAAGAAAAAAAACACAGAAAATTTAAATTGAATGGTTAATGTTGTGTATCATTTGAAAGAACATTCTTTGGCATTTATTTTTTGTAGATTATGTCTAACAAATGTTGACCGCGGCTATGTCTCAGATGGTCCATCCGTTGAGTCCAATTTTCGAGGACTCGTTCGAGCATTTCGACTGGTAACTGGCGAAGGACACCCGTCATGTTTTCTCCAAGGCCTGTATCGAAGCTGGTTTGTCCGCATAAACGTTAGGATTTACATATCCCCACAGGAAAAGTCTAACGGTGTGATATCACACGATCTTGGTGGCCAATCGACCGGCCCAAAACGTGAAATTACTCGTATCTGCTCACCGAAGTGTTCTCTCAATAAATCCATTGATTGATGCGATGTCGCCGAGATCACTAACTTCAATTTCAGGCATCAAATAGTCGGTTATCATGGCACGATAATAGTCGCCATCGACGGTTACGTTCTCACCGGCATCATTTTTGAAGAAATATGGACCGATGATTCCACCGGCCCACAAACCACACCAAACCGTTGTTTTTTCTGGATGAAGTGGCAGCTCTTGAACCCCTTCTGGTTTCTCTTTGTCCCAAATGCGGCAATTTTGCTTGTTTACATACCCATTGAGCCAGAAATGGGCCGAACAAAATTTGGCTCGAAAACGTCGGATCTTCTTGGAACTTTTCAAGAGCCCAGAGAGCGAAGCGATGTCGCTTGGGAACGTCGGGCAGCTTCAGTTCTTGCATAAGCTGTATTTTGTACGCTTTCAATTTAAGATCTCTACGTAAACTGAGCCAAGTCGTTCCATACGTTAGTCCGAGTTGCTGCGAACGGCGCCGAATTGACTCTCCACGGTCTTGGTGTACTCTCTCAGCTACGCCCGCTACATGTTCTTCACTGCGTGTTGGACGTGGTATATTCGGTCGAATATTATCCAATAATGAATGCTGGTTCTCAAGATGGGTGATGGTGTTGCGAATAAAACGCTCAGTAGGCCAATTATGTTAACGATTAGTTGAACGAAGTATGGCTCAATATGGCTGTGCTTAAGAAAGACATTGTACGAGAATAGGCAAAAATACCGCAATATCATATTCGTGCGCAACCAACTCAATTTTCAACCGTTTATATCCAAGGAAAAACGTGGCCACATCGACCTAAAGTAAATGGACTCTTAAATTTTTATTATATTCACACATTTTGTACTTTAAAACAATAACAAATAGTTTAGAGAAATATATATGTGACGCGCTAAATAGAAAGGGACCTAAGGTTAAAAACCAGTATTGTTCAGGAGAGCCATTTTAAAGATTTAAATACGTGTATCTTTGGTGTACCATCACTTTCATAAAACGCGCATATCTCTGGGAGAGAACACTTTTGGGGCATGGGATCGGTCTCATTCGATGGTCAGATGTTGTCTACTTCAAAAAAAGAAAAGTGAAAATTGATTTTTTTAGCCTTAGGTCCCTATTTCTATGCGCTGTCACATATGATCGTTTGAATAGGTAGTAACTATTAAGAATATACTGCAACAGTTTTAATACGGGTAAAGTCGAATTTAAAAAGGTCCGTAAATTATTTCTTGCATCAATTTTAAAAGCCCAAATACTAGAGTGTTTTGGTCGACTTCTTAATAATGAACTTTGAGAAGTCGAACGAGCCATTGTTTATCACTTTAAATTAGAATGTCATCAACCTCAAGAGTATCCAATTCCACAACAACTATTGGGTCAAAACATTTACTACGTACATCGAAGTTTTTTGCTCGAAAAGTTTTATAAAACTCTTCTTTATAATCGTATTATTGGTTGCTATCATTTTTGTTGCTGTTTTTGGTGTGGATTTGAAAACTTGAAAATGGCCGAAGAATGAATATTTTGGCTAACTGATCATTTTGCACGTGTGCTTTGGGAGGATGCATTAATAAAAATATACATCGGGTACCGATCTACGCCATTGTTTTAACCATAACATCAGCAATTATGCCGGTCCTAAAAATATAATTATTGTTTTAAATTTGTTATTATGCTTTTTGGAATATATATAAATCGGCGACTGCAAACATTTAATAAAATTGAAATTTTTAAAAACAAAAATAAATTATTTAAAAAAAGCGTAGTGTTCTCTTTAAAATAATTTTTATTTTGTACAAATCGGTCAATCCCTTCCAGAACAGCTAGATTTTTACTAAAGCCCAAGAATGCATTTTTCACCATATACTCGTATAAGTATTTAAAATTTTTACTTTCCCCAAACAAAAATAATTAAAACAATTAACCAGCAGCAATACATTTTTAGACCAAAAAAAATTAGTTTGTACGGGTTAAATATCCCAACTCAATTTCGTTTATCGACTTTGCTAAGGCCAACCCACAACGGGAGCATTCGAATATTGAACCTATTCATAGGAGTCATAAAAAAATAACACTGGGCAACAAAATTGGAATGAAATATATAACCTTTCGGCGGAAGGTTGGATTGGCAGCTACAGTTGATTGGGGGAGATATTCACATAACCTCTTATTTTCGTTTTTTTTTGAACTAACAACTTTATTTGTGAACCGATATTCAAAGTTGTTCTTATTTCTGACTAAATCTTGGATAACTCAGTCAAATTTTATCGGATTGTAAAGTTTATTAGCTTGTTGGATTTTAATACGATATAATAGAGTTATTATGAAAATACAGCACTGTTAAAGAATCTAAAAAATTTAGGCAGCTCAAAGTATTTTTTTGTAACAAAAATTCGAAATTTCTGTAGAATTTTGCCCATATCTTCAACAACTGTTATCTAAAATATGCATATTTTTGGAAAGTTGAATTTCTCCTCTGAACACCGCCTTGAAGGTTTTGAAAATCGGTAGACACATAAAGCAATTAGGGGTCCTTTCGTTCAAAATACACAATATGGAGAAACTAGAGCGAATCTGGCAAATCGGAGACCAGATTCGTGATATGCAGTCCCACATTAATTAAATCATGTTGCTGTTGTTATAGCGTCAACTCTGTGCCGGGATGACAGCCCTTGGCAGAAGAATTGTTTTTCGGGTCAATCCGGTCCATAGAACCGGCTGTCGTGGGATTGGTTAATTAAATCATCAAACCTTCTGCCGCAAATTAAGTGTTGACCAGTGGTATTTGTGAGACATAAATGAAATCTTCGGTGCGAATTTATGTGTATCTACTAACATTATAATTTCAGAATTTTATAGTCGTTGGGTACACTCCTTTCGAGAGACAACATTTTGTCAGGATCTAGTTTTAAACTAGGCTGAATTTCATTGTGGAAAGTGTTGCTTTTAAATGTGGTTGATTTATTCGCATAAAGCAGCAACCAAAAAATAACAGATAAGGTACGTTGATTTTAATAGAACTTGTTCTGGAAATAACCATTTTCTGTAAATTTATTTTCCAACAACCTCAAATTCAAGTCTTATAAGTGGCACGTCTTGCTGAAAGCACATAAACCAGTTGAGAATCGTTGAACATCAGGGATGTTCGCCATTGACAATCGCTAGCTAGCTAATCTCGTTTGGGAAGATGGATAGCCCAGTAATGTCGTCTAACAGAAATCCATAAGAGTTTCCTAAATGCAATGACATTTTACCTACACTTGTTGTGTAGTGAACCGACCGATAAATAAGTGATTGACGACGTTTTTCACAAAAATCACACAGTGAGTATTGTCCGAGGCAAGTTACTCAAACTAAAATTATTTCGAAACTAAGTTGATTTAACAACATCCGATTATTTGTTTAAAAAGTAAAAAAAAATATTGGACGTCCATTCAAAGGGGCGGTCATAAAGTCTAAAATTTTGGATGCTTCTTCGTTGGGCTTTATGACCATTTTGGGGGCTGTCATAAAACCCAAATAAAAATTTTGAGCCATTGAACCGAGCCAGATTCACGATTCAAGAGCACCTAAAAACGAACCAGCGGTTCAGATATGCTACGAAGCACTGAACCGAAACAAATTGTATTCTCAGTTGCATCTCTTGCTTTAACTTAACTCTAGCCGTTGCCACTAAAACATTTAAATCGTTGAAACAGATCTTTAATTAAGACACAGAACTTTTCATAATGTGAATCAACTTTAATATTGGCACTTTAGGAGGTCGCTTACGCGACAATAAAATGCCATTATGCGAGAATTGAAAAATGATTTTTTGTGTAGAAAACTTTATTTAATTTAAATTTTTGGGAAGAAAGTTACTCAAGAATTACCTTTATCGAGCTCGGTTGTTACTCGCTTTTAATATTTCTTGAATAACTTGTTGTACAGATTTACAATTTTCAAATAATGCAAAAGTTGATTTAACCTGGTTTTCTAAGAAATTTCAAAAATTTCTTGTTTACGAGTATTAAGCGAGTACCACTAGAACACGTCTATTGTCAAAATACTAGATTAAATGTGCATCCAACTGAGAATTAAACATAAGTTATTCCCTCCCAGCTCCTACTTACATCCATGACATCTGCTCAAGCGTAGTTTATCTAATTGCAATTGAAGACAAACTCAAAGCGAAATATTTCACCACAGCAACGCTTTTGTGTTTTATTGCCAAAAGTCTATTGGATTTATGTTTTTATTTGTTGGTGTGGCAATGCGAGTTGCGCCTAGAAAACTTCCGCCATTAAAATCATTGATGGCTTTTTTGTTCGAACTTTTCTCGTTGTTACAATTTTTTTTCCACGAAACCTAGAGACAAATTTGCCCATGGCCGTATGAGGTGGGCGGAAAGTTTTACATACCCATTACAGCTGTAAGATTAGGTATGTACCTACAGTTTGAAATTCCTCTAATGTTGTCAGAATTTAAAAGAAACCCAATTCTTTTTGCGATTATGCCTATTGGAATTCCTTGTACCAGAAATTCGTGGTATAAAAATTTCAATTGTGCCAATAGCGTACCATCCATTATCGACCAAGAGCGATGTCCTTAAATGAAACTAATCCACAATAATTGCCCGTTTACATGTTAGTTGCAACTCAAAGCATCTTTAATTTTAATGCTAGCATAACTTATGTCTTTGAACAGATTTCTGATGGTTATTGAACCACTATCGCAAAATAGTTTTTATTTTTATTTAATTGTTTCTAACAAATGCTGATTTTGCAGCACAAAACCGCCCAATGAGAAGCTTATTTTTGGAAATAAAATAGATGAGATCCGTAAAGCATAAAAATCGTCCATAAATAAAAAATACCCCGTCCTTTTGTCTTATCGGGCATTTCTGCCTGATGTCTGTTTCTATGAACGATTTCAAGATAGTCAATTTTAATTTATCGAGATACATTTTACGCCATATTTTGCAATGAGGTCGTAGATATATAAATATTGGTTTTTGGTCTTTTAATAATATATTTGATATTAATGGAGGGTGTTTAGGTAATTTATTGGTACTAAATTACCTAAAGACGCGGCGGGAAATTACGGAAGCTTTTAAAACACATTAGTGGCAGAGTACGGGCGTAGTACTTACTCGATGAAGGAAACATCAATTTAAATTTAGTGTATTTCAACGGTTGACAAAGGGCTCCAGAAAGAATGCTATACCAGGATTTGTTTTTTTTAAATGCCTTACTATGTATCAAATGATAAAAAGTTGTCAATGTTTTTTTTAAATAAAAGGTTGTTATTCACGATTTACAAGGGCATATCAATCATTCCCTGACTTTTCTAACTTCCCTTGTAGTTATATCAAATGCAACACTGCTCCCATCAATTACCATCTGTTAACCGAGTTCAGTCATTTAGTTTGTGTTTAACAGCTGTTTGAAACATACAACATCGTGGATTTTGCTAAAAATGGAAAAAGTTAATTTCGAGTGCTCATTAAACATTATTTTGCGGGAAAAACCTTTAATCAAGCCAAGGAAAAGCTTGATATATACTATGGGGACTCTTCACCATCGACTTCAATGGTAAAAGTTTACTGACTCTGCACAAGTACAAATGACGCTGAACGTTCTACATGGCCAATTGAGGTCAATACACCTGAAAATGTCAAAAAATCCACGATATGGTGTTGGCCAATCGAAGAGTAAAAGTGCTTGAGATTTTTTAATGCCATACGCATTTTATATGCCAGTGTGGTTTTAATTTTACATGATCAGTTGGGTTAAAGAAAGCTGTTTGCTAAATGTCTGCCGCGTTTGCTCTCAATTGACCTTAAACGTAATCATGTGACAACTTCAAAGGATCGGTTGGAGTTGTTTAACCACAATTCGAATGAATTTTTGCGGCGTTTTGTAACTGTTGTTGAAATGTGAATCCATTACAACAATCCGGAGACAAATTAGCAGTCTAAACAATGGTTTTCGCCGGGTGAACCAGTTCCGAAGAAGGCCAAGGTGACTTTGTCGGCCAATAAGGTGATGCAACAGTTATTTGGGATGCACGCGGGATCCACATTGTTTACCTTTAAAAGGGAAATTTATTGTTTTTTCCTTTTGAAGGTAATCGATGTGGATTATCCCGCGAGCATCCAAAAAAACTGTTGCCAATATTATGCCAACTATTGGACCGATTTAACGATAATTTAAAAAAATAACCAAGGTCAAGAATAAAGTTCTTATCATCGAGATAAGGCACAGGGGAGAACGTGTGAGTCTCAATGGCAAAATTGCTTGAATTGGGTTACGAATTGGTACCTAATCAGCCATATTCTCCGGATGTAGGCCCAAGTGAATATTTTCTATTTCCAATCCTAAAGAAATCGCTCGGTGGATGAAATTATTGATCAAACCAATGCCTATTTAATGGACCTCAAAGAATCCTATTTTATGGACCTCAAAAAATCCAATTTTTTGAAATGGATACAAAAATTGGAGAAACGTTGGACTAAGTGTATCGAGCTTAAACAAGATTATGTTGAATAAAATGCCAAAAAATTGTGTTCTATTCGAAAAGTCACGGAATTATTGATCTGCCTACTTATGGCCGTGGTGGCACAGCAGTAATTTTGCAATTCACAAACTCACACATTATTTCTACTGGTCAACCAGAATTCTGGGCTTCAGACCTTAATGAAATTCCTAAATAAATTGACTTCGCAATAACGAAGAACATTAAGCGCTATCAAATTTCTATATGTGACGCTCCAAATAGAAAGGGACCTAAGGGTAAAAACCAGTTTTGTTCAGGAGAGCCATTTTAAAGATTTAAATATGTGTATCTTTGCTGTACCATCACTTATTAAACGCGCATATCTCTGGGAGGGAACACTTTTGGGGCATGGGATCGGTCTCATTCGATGCTCAGATGTTGTCCACATCAAAAAAAAAGTGAAAATTGATTTTTTTTACCCTTAGGTCCCTTTCTCTATGCGCTGTCACATGCAATGATATCTCTATTAGATGGAAACGAAGGTTGCTTTCCAAATAGATGCACTAATTAAATGAAATGCCTGGAATACTTTAGCTCACATCTACTCTAAGAAATTCCACTGAAATCGTCAGATGAAAAAGATTCTACTGTAATTCATCTAGCTGAGCTTACGACGAAAGCTGCAGATATTGCAACGCCTAAAAACATCAACAACCTACGACATAGAGATGTTAAAGCTCTCGTTAGTGAAGAGAGAAAACTGAGCAGATAACGGCAACGATACCGCTCTTCAGCCCTAGAAACAAGACTCAACCATTGTTAGAAAAAATGAGAGGCTATTCCTAAAATAAATCAGCTCTGATAAATTATTTACAAAATCTTGATCCGAGTGAGGGAACAGAAAGAAATGCGATGTCGTATCTCACATGAAGCCAGTGCGCCTTGCTAACGGTAGTTGGGTGAGAGGCTATACGGAAAAGCTCGTTGAGTTTTCCAGTCACTTGGAAACAGACTCATCCCAAATAATTGGACATCTACGGTCTATATACCCGTCGTATGAAGTTTTCCAATGTCCACTCAGGCTTGGATTTAAAATTATTCTGGAATATCTGAAAGACTCGACACGAAAAAAATTCCGGGTAGGGAGATAAATTAGTTGCCGGATTCTGCTCTAAAAATTATTTATTTTGTATTGTATTCTGTGAAAAGGATATTTCCCAACATTTGAAGTCAAATCGAACCGCCCGATTAGTCTGTTATCGTCATTCTCCTTAAAATGTTTGAGAAAGTTCTGTTGATGGAAACTTTGCGTCGTATAAACAGAAATAAAATAATACCTGGTAATCAATTTGGTTTTCGCAAGAGCCATATCACCATTGGGCAAGTACATTTTCTTTTATCCATCATACCCGAAGACAAAGACATATGAAAAAAGCCAATACTGTCAAGGCCTTTTCATCGACATTCTCAAGCATTTGACAAGGTCTGGCGCGATAAACTTCTAAATAAAATCACGCAATTACTGCCAAAAATACACACAAGTTCTTTAAGAGTTTTGTCTCAGCTCGGTCATTTGAAGTACAATCAAAAGGAGTATTTTATAGCCTTAACAATAGTGGTATTTTAAAGTCCCAGAATACTATCCCCATAATAGTATTCTGGGACCCTTATTGTACGTCATCTTAACAGCAGATATGCCTTCAAGATGAGATACACACTCTTAAACATTTGGTGATGACACTACCATCGTCAGCATTCATTACAATGCATCAGTTGCGTCCGATCAGTTGCAGTTCGTCGTCATAATGTGGGAAAATTGGTTAGATAATTAAAGGATTAAGATAAATGATGCAAACTGCGCCCAAGTCACTTTTATTCTGAGAATAGATAATTGCCCGCCAATAGCTTTAAAAAAGCTAATATTTCTTAATATGCCAGTATAAAAGATCTTGAAATTCATTTGAACCACCGTCTCACATGATCGTGTCATATTCACTCCAAAGAGAACCAGATCACACTAAATAAAATCCAACTCCAATCGATTGGTCTGTTCTATATCTAGAATAAACAATTGTCGTTTGTAAGACTGTTATTAAACCTTTATGGATATATGGTATCCAGCTTTGAGGTTCTGTCTGCCCATCAAATGTAAATAAATTACAAAGGCGACAATCCAATGTTCTACGACAAATTACCGGTGCACCATGGTACATTAAGAATGCTCCCGTTAACAAAGAATTAAGGGTATGTCGAGGAAATACGTGTTAAAATTACTTAATCCAAATACACTTGCTCGAGTGTTGCAAGATTATGAAGGTCAAAGACATCTATAAAAAGGGAAAACCGTAGATCTAATGCATGTCTAACAAACTGTAATAATGAGATAAAATGTTAAAATAAAATTCATAAAACTCTGTCAAATAACTTTTTGCACTGGTAATAACGCTTAGTTAAAATAACGCAGCATACGATTTGAATAATTACACCTGTGGCCGAAGGCTTGATAGTCATCTTTAGTTGATTTGGGGCTGCTGATCACGAATCTGGCCACCGATTTGTCAGATTCGGAGATATTTAAATATCCTAAAAAACCCTGAGTGCGTTGTTTAGTAGAGAAATTGATTATTTAAATAATATGCATTACTTTTATTGCGGATAAGAATTGTTGAAGATTTAGGCAAAATTCTACAGAAATTAAGAATTTTTGTTACAAAAAATTACTTTGAGCTGCTTAAATTTTTTGGGTTTTTCCCAGTGTTGTATTTACATAATATCTTTAATATAGCCTATTAAAATACGTGTAAACCATACAATCCGATTAAATTTGACTGAGTTATTCCAGATTTAGTCAGAAATGAGAACAACTTTCCCCTTCCCCTCGATTTTGCAGCATTTTAAAAAAATATTCGGCAAAGCTTAAAATGAAGTTGGGTTTTTGAGAAGCTTTGTAAGATGGTACTGATAGTTAGGATAAAAAAATCAGTTTTGATGGTTGAAAAATTCGATTTGAAAATTAGCGGGAATTCCCTTCTTTTTTTATAAATATAAGGACAAGTGAATGCTATTTCTGGAGGTTTTGATACTTCGTATTTTCCACTGATACTTTATTTACAATTTCTAAACATTACAGATCACCAACTAACATTCGGTTGTACTGATGAAATATTCGAGTTGCGCGCAACCTCAATCATTCGGTTAGAAAGCAAATTCGGATGTGGCAATGAATCTTTTCTCTGTGTGTATACATTCCTAAGGAAAATCGCAGAGATACTAAACATATTTCGTATTTACCGAAACGGAAGCAGAACTCCTCTGCGTGACAAGGCTTTAAGTGGAATTCAATATTACTAAATTCTTGCAGTTTTTGCTTAAACATTTAAAAGACAAACTCATTCTTACTAAATACAAGTACAAATACAAATATTTGTCAGCATAGCCTATAGACACCCACTAGTTTCAAGAAATGTCTAACCAAACCCCTTTATTTCAGTCATTCTATTATGATACAGTCGCCGGTAATTGATTTAAAATGCAAGTATATCCTACCACTACAGGTCTCATAATTCCATACTTCAGACGAAACAGAAAATGTTCTTGCTACAACGGAAGTATAAGAGAACAAATTCGCCAAAATCGACTTAACAGTCAAATTTGTGGCGCGTGTAGAATATCCGTCCGTCAATTTACCTTCGGTCGGAACAATGCCAAATTGGCAACATTACGCGTGCAGGTTACCTTTATCTTGGATAAAGTTTTGCTGTCGTCGTTTTGCAACACTTTAAAAAGTAATTAATTTCAAATTACAAAATTTGTACCGTAATAACAATCTAAAGTGTTGTTGCGCTGCTGGCAAATTGATTGAATTTCGCCCAACAGTGGAAATGGAGACGGGACAAGTGGGTTGGATTTGTGTGAGCTGAACTCATTAGTTATTTTCCGCATTTCTGCCCGAATTGGAGTTTGGAACTGTTGAAACGACAAACCGAAATCTATTAAAGGCACCCCAACTCCACCCTCGAACAAAAGCCGCAAGTTCTTCGAAAAACGCTCTGCCACCATGACTTTATGGTAATGGAATCCGTCGCAATGCCATGTTGTTCAATTAAGGGTGACTCCATGGATATGCTGTCTATTACTGTTGGTAATGAAATCAAAAGTTATGATAATGGAAAGAATATCTTTCGATGGTTACAAACATATTGCGTGCTTTTAAGTTGTCATAGATTTTTATTGGAAAATATGAATCTTGAAGAGATTTTAAAACAATTTTGATTTGGCAATAAAAATGGGCTTTTAATATACCTACACAAAATTACATTAGCCAAATTGTCTGTATAAGACAAAACCTTAATAGATGGATGATCAAATAAGAGGCACGAGTATTAGTGCGATTCAGATTTACCAACTGTCTTGTCTTAAAGAAGTTCACCAGTTCCTTAATCAATCTAGTACATTAAATGCGTGAAGGGAAATTTCCCACAAACTATATAAAATGTAACCCATAACAAAGTGATGTTTCTTCCCCTGCTTCTTGCCACAACCAAGATTGGAGTGGTTATAACAACTCACGTGCAGAGAGAAGTTAAGTATCTGCACCTCATGTGGCATGGAACTCTAAGGGCGCATACGACTTGGGGTAATTATCAATCATATAGAATTAGACGTCGATGTGTCATTCTGTCATTTTAATTGAAATTAATGTGATACCCTCTTAGTGGATTTCCTTACCATTGTGCCCATATTGACTCTCTTAAGAATGCGTTGAAATGGATTATTTATTAGGTGCGAACTAATGTGAAACAGTCCTCATATAACTCGTTTTTCAAGTCAAAATTCAGCCGCCCCCCCCCCCCCCCTCATCACTTTCAAAGTGATTTATGAATTGTATTTCGAATGTACGGTTGTGTGTTTCGAAACTAGATATGCCACATAACTATTTGTATTTGAACGGTGTTAAAATGTAATTTGATTGCACTGCAAGGGAAAACCCCGAAATATGTTAACGGTACGAAAAACAAGTGGACAGCTCCTCACAAAAAAAGTTGATTAGTTCAACAATAATGGGTTTTGTATATCGTTTACCATGGAGTGCTTTGCAAAATTACTAAGAATATGTGATAGGGGATGGGGTACGTACCTATTTCTGGATTGTCGCATTAAGGAACGACTGGGGGACACATTTCTTTCAAAGGATATAATATATAAGTACTAGGTGGAGAAATCGGAGCAAAATATTGTTAGCAAAGACAAACGGTCTCGCATAACGTCAGAAAAAAACAAAATCAAACACAATTCACCCAGCCCCAGTACAGACTATTTCGCCTGCCTGGGGCTGGGTCATTATCCATAAAGGGAAAGAGTTGTTGATGTGTCGCACCTCTTCGCCCACTTTTGGTTTTCAAGTAAAAACTTTAATCGTCTTAATACACATTTAAGTATTTGTATACCCTCCCCGGAAGCGTGGATGGTATACAAAATTTGTCATTCTGTTTACAACACCCCGAAATATTAGTCGATTGATCGGGGATCGAATAAAGTACATATGTACTATTAATCGTTCTTAGACGATCTAGCTATAGCCGTTCTTCTGTATATCTGTTGCATGCACGATAGCGGTCAAACGAACTAACCTAGTTGACTGAAACTCCAGAAGAAGACAATTTTCCCTTTAAAGAATTTAAGGTACCTCGGAAAAAGTATTTTTTTTTTAAAAATCGCTTTACTCTTTTTAAAAAATCACTTTATTCTATTTAAAAAATCGCTTTAAAAAATCATAATTTTTTAAGGACGGACATTGATTAAAATGGCTATTGCTAGTTGAAAAGCTCTTAATACCTCAACAATATGGACAAATGGATACTTAAATTAAAGCAAATTCAAATAAAAATCATAGGCTGAAGGGACCCAAAAAACGAACGAATTTTATGTGAGTTTAAGTAAAAGAAGAAGAATTATGATTTGTTAAGCAAATTTCTAAAAAAATTACTTTATGTCGAGGTACCTTTAGTACCTGTAAAGGGAAACTTTCGCCAACTTCGCTCATAAACCCGTCCATGCTTAATCGTAATTTGACCAGTCAGACGGACAGACATGGCTAGATTGTTTTAGAATTTCACGATGATCAATAACATATGTACTTTATTGGGGGTCTGATCAATATTTGGTCGTGTTGCAAACAGAATGACGATTTTTTCAATTTTCTCGAGCAATTTTCTGGAAAAAGCTTTCCTGACAGGCTCGTCGTCAGTATACGTCTTACTAGATCTACGCCATTATATGCCAAGGATTTGAATTTTTCTAAATTCTCGTATCATCATCGTTAAATTTTCCAATGAGTTTATGTTTTTTATGGCCGCTTGTCGGTCGATATCTTTTGAAATGAGCTACCAATCGTTTCTTAATTTTGCATGTTATAATATTTTTCCAAAACTGTCTAAGGGGTTGAAAATGGGATATATCGCCTTCACCTTTCTGATACCTTCCACACAAATATACCTTTACCACCACCATAAGTATTCTTGTAATACTCTTGTAATATCAATTTGCACGATCTCAATAAAAATCAACATTTTAAATTCAAGATATAAGGCCAACTCGTTAACAAAAATTTTGGCTCCAGCCATGCCCCTTCTGCTACATCCCACACAAATGCACTATTTTGGACAGTTTGGTGTTCTTGTAATAAACTCAATGATATTCATATTATTTAACTCTAATTCAATACTTAAGTGCAGGGTTTTAATCTCAACGGCGTGGCAAGCTTTTGGACTACATGCCACGCTCCTTCTGGCAACTCCCACAAAAATGACCCTGCCAAAGTGCAAAAAACTCATTACTTGTCACCTAGTGCATAGGTGACAAGTAATGAGCACTATTCCGCCCATTTTGGTATTTTTGTGAATATATTCAATGATATTCATACGATCTATAAGTAGTTCAAAAACCATAATAGGTTAACTTGGTGACAAATAATTGAACTCCTAGCCACGTCCTTTTGGTACCTTTCACACAAATGACCCTGTTTCAGTGAAGAGTAGGACCCATACATCTTGTCTCTTAATTCATAAAATCCGTTTAAAATCCGGACTACATGCTATTTTTATAAAGGTATAAAGGTTAAGCGAAAAGAGTGAATGGCACGACCCATTCGAGTAACTCATGTGCAAATGCACCATTACGCCCACTTTTGCTATTCTTGAATTTTGTATTCTCCAATATGTTTATTTGATCTGTTTTTGCTTGAGAAAAGGGGATGCCACGCCCCAATCAACAACCTTTCACTCTAACGACCATTTACTATATTTCAATTAATTAGGCACGCTTCAGACAGTGGAGGACGGAACGACGGAAAACTTAAAATTCATAGAAGGGTGTGGATTTATGTATGTATGTCTGATTAACCGACTGAAACTTTTTTGTTTCTATTTTAAGTACACACGACTAGTTTATTGTAGAAAGAACTATTTTTGTTTAACAAGAAATCCAGTTATGGTATTTCCCTAGAAGAAATTAAGGTTAACGATACTTGCCTATCCAAACATATGCTCTGATAATACAGTGAGCGAAATTAGTGAAATTGTTCGGCAACATGGCTTTATTTTTTCCAAAAAAAAAACAATATAAAGAAACTGTTGTCAAATTAGTTGGATCTATGTAGTTTTGTTATTCCTTTTTACTGTAAAATTAAGAACCAAAATTTATTTTCGAGTTTAAACTATGCAGATTAACGAAAATTATTATAAAGAATGCGGTTTTAATCGTTAAAATATTTTATCAAAATCCATCATCGATTACAGTGACGATGGGAAAGTTGCGTGAAATATTTGTGAGAAACGACGTGCCAACAAAACGCACTATTTATTGTGTAGTAAATGATTTCGAAGAAAGAAGTCTGTAGCTGATAGGCTCAAGCATGGACCACAACGTACTGCGAGATCGGCTGAAAACATTACTGCTGCTCAAAAAAGTGTCCAAAACAACCCATCAACCTCAATTCGACGCCGTGCTCAGGAACTTGGCTCTCAAAGAACAACTTTAGCCACAATTTTGCACAAGGATTTGCATTTGTTTACATTTAAGATTCAGTTGACACAACAGCTTCTTCCACAAGAACATTAACGCCGCTGTACATATGCCAATAGGATGTTACAGCTCGTCTATGACAACCCCGATTTTCATGAAAAAATCATATTGAGGGATTAGGCACATGGAAAACCCTCAAATTATTCATCAGTCGCCTTTGCAACAAGACGGTGCCACATCGCATACAACCAGGATTGCAATGGAATTACTGCGAGGCCTGTTTCCACAACATGGATTTCAAGAAATGGTGATAGTGATTGGCCTCCACGGTTGCCGGTGACTGCTCTACCCTTCTTTTTGTGGGGATATCTGTAAAGCAAGGTTTATGCAAACAAACTAGAAACGATTGAGCAACTCATAAAAAATATTCGTGATGAAATTAATGAAATACCGCGTGAAATGTGTGAGAATGTAATGAAAAATGTGCTCA
The DNA here is from genome assembly GCA_963513945.1 of Hydrotaea diabolus. NCBI lineage: Eukaryota > Metazoa > Arthropoda > Insecta > Diptera > Muscidae > Hydrotaea > Hydrotaea diabolus. The sequence goes on from OY740717.1 coordinate 112,079,869, forward strand.
AAATGGTTCGCATTTGTGAGGCTAACAGAGGCTGACATTTATCTGATATTGTATTCCATACATAATTGCCGACATCAAATAAAACAGTTATTAATATAAGATCAATTCTATTTCCTTTAATCAAATCAAATTATAAACAAACAAAGTAGTATACCTGCCCGACAGACACCCTGTATATAATTCTTATTGGTCCTCCATTTTTGTTTATTGTTTGAAAACTTGTAACGGGAGAGAACTAACCAGTTTCCGAAGCAAATTAATTTCCAAATCAATCCATGCTTGCAAAATGAGTATTCTTAATTCTTGGACCGTTCAATATTGTCTTCCATTTGCATATACTTGTATACTTTAGTTCTTGCAATAATCCCTCAAACATTTTCGATTGGGTTTAAGTCAGGGCTTCTAGCAGGTCAGTCAAGCAATTGTAACGAGCGGAATGAAAAATACTCCTTAGACTATCTTGTTGAAATATAAATTCTAGGTCATCTTTTTTATCCAAATATTCAATTAACACACCGTCTAACATCTCAAAATATTTATATGAGTACATCTTTGTTAAAAGAAAGCTTAATTTTAGCATTCCTTGGAAAGAAAAACCACCCCATATCATAACCGAACCTCCGCCGAAGTTACGACTTAGCCGTGGAGGGTAATTTCCGCGAAGATGATGCCAGTAATGACTTAAACCATCTGGTCCATCGAGGTTAAACTGTTGTTCGTCTTAAAATATGACCCCTTGCCAGTTTTCCGCCCAATCTATGTATTTTTTTTAGCAAATGATATCCTTGTCACTTTAGGAATTGCGGTTATACTGTAGGTTTTTTTCACTTAATATTACTTTGGAATTTCTCTTACATTTTAAGGAGGACCAACATATTTACTATCTAATCTTAAGTAATTTCGTATCACCTTTTCGGATCTTCCGATTTGTCATCCAACTTCTCTCTTCAGAATGCCATTTTCTTTAAACAAATTTATTTGAGCCTTTTACACTTTGTTGAGAAACTTCTTGCGAGCCATTGTTTTAATAAGCTTTCCAAATAAACATAAACTTATTCAGGATCATTAAAAATCATATAAAATTGAAAAATAATATTCAATGACCAGAAACAATTTCGTGATCTTACCAGCTGAACGCACTGAAAGCGACTGCGGCCATACAAACTTCGCAATAAATCTTCACATTGTGTATGTATCATTTTATAAATGCTGTTGTGCTGATATTTTCGCTCACTGTATATAGGGGTTTTCTTGATCTCAACTGAACTACAAGTTATAGTTTTCCTGACTATACGTATCTACTTATACACTTATTAACGCTGCATCAAATTAATTCCATTTTGTAGGACTTTAAAGATTTGTGCTTACATGTCAATTATGATTGATCGGATTTGTTTTGCATTTTTTTTTGTCATTTTAAGTGATTTGTAAGCCAAATGGATAATGTAGCATAGAGGGTAGAGAAGACGGGCGAAAATAACCGAACATGAAATATTGCACCTAATGAACCTTTAGTGCACATGTCACCAGCCTTTCGTGTTTTTATGTTTAATCAGAATTCATAAATACACAATAAATTTAATAAAAATGTTTTTCGATTATTATTATTTTCATTGCAGATGTTGATGTGATGTACATGTATGTACTTAACACACACACGCAGTGCATGAACCGCTTTTGCATTATTCAAATGGAAAAGGTTTAAATGTCGGCCATCGCCAGCAATAGCGAGCAGCAGCAATCTGTGTGGACATCAAACAACAAGTGGAAGTGATTTAAAATGTGAGAGAGAATTAACAGCGACAATAAAAAAAGACGTAGAAACGAGCAACACAACATCAGCAGCACAATGACAATTGCAATTGAATTAAATATACAGAAATGATCGCATTACAATGATTAAAGAGTTGAAGAGTATAGGATAAATGCAGTCGGCCATAATACACATATACACATACATTTAATTATAACAAATTAAAATATGTATATGCATGCATACATAAACACAGAGGGAGGCAGACAGACGGCAAAGCGGACAGACGGACAGGCAGTCTGACCGAAGGACGGAAGGACATTTAAAAGTGAGAAAAAATGCGATATGATTCGCAACAAATTGAATTGACAAATTTATTATGCATTTCGTGCAATTGTAAATTGAACATAAAGTACTCGTACACTCACACACACACACACACATACCCAATTGAGCATTCAGTATACAAATACACATATACACATTCACCGTTATTCAAACAGTCGGCCAATTGGCGACGACACCCTTGCACTTATGGCCAGCCAGTGTTCGCTGGCACGCATACAAGCACATCACCACAAAAGTGCACATATTAATTGATGTACGCATACTCATGTGTATGTGTGTGTGTGTATCAGTGGTAGTCATAACAAGGTTATTAATGATAATAAGTTAATTGTGAAGAAATATTGATTAAATAAATACAGAATTGATACAAATACAACTGGAATTGCCAGTTCAGAGCTGATGCATTTCTTGTCTGCCAGATAACAGGCCAAACATTAACCCGAACTAAGGCCACAACCTACAGCTGCACAACACTTTTCAAATCCGGATTAATAATTATTCATGTCTACAAAACAACAATCATTTTATCTACCTGTGCTACAATATATTTAAACAATTGACGACCAAGAGATAACCAAACGTAAATAAATAAACAAATTTCTTTGAAAAGTTGTAGACTAGTGACATAAATTCAGTTGGCCAAAACAAAAGACTCTAGAGCAGTCTCCGAACTCATACCCACACATAGTGCCAGACTCCATCTAGCCTTTTCCACAGCAGACCAGTAGCAGAAGCATAGCATCATCATCATCGTCAGCAGCGGTAGCAAACCCATAAAGGCTTCCAAACGTTTGTAACCTAAACAAACAGCAACTGCGAACATGGCGCCCATAAAGTTACTTATTATCGGTAAGTTTATTTTGCAATTAAATCTTTACGATATCAACACAATTTATGTGTCATTCTATGCCGCTGTATGCATGCACCTTTGTGTGTCTTTGTATACCGAAATGTATTCACCGAAAATATTTTATTATACTCACGGGTGTAAGCATTTTTTATTTGCTCGTCGGCGTATTTTTCTTTCGTATGTCGTTTATCGCATCTTCTTGGCGTCTTTCATACTGCGTAGGTAGGCCAAAAAGTCTTCACACTGCCATGGTAATATACGGATTAAATTACTTTTACACAATTATTATTTTTAACATTAAAATTTTTATTTATGCTGAACTGAAGGAGAGTGCTTTCGGGTGGGGGCAGGGTCGGGGGGTTACTTTTTCTTATTTACTAACTTATTTGTAAGGCCAGTGTTGGTTCTTTTGTAATTGGTTCAATGACAATTGTTTCCATGAATACAAGTACGTGAAATTATAGGCAAATATCAATTACGCATTGTGCCAACCTAAAGTGAGACAGAGTAAGGCAGACAGGGGGATCATGTGGTATAATTCCCCCAAAAACAACATTTGTTGTTTATTTCAAATACAAAATATAATAAGAAATTCCTTTTAATACTGTTTTTCAAATAACGTTATTCTTTTATACAACTACAACAAGTTTTCAAATTTAAAGCTGGGATTTAAAGTATCGCACTTATTTAAATGAAACTGTAATAATTCAAAATTTCAAAGAGAAGCAAAAATATTGTACTAAAATATGGCCAGACAAACAGAAAAAGGACGGCATTTTCGTGCAAATTATTACAACTTTAAACAGAGTTTAACTAAGAGTAAATGCATGCATGATTTCCTTATTCCTCCACTAGAGATGAAACGGGAATCTTCCCTCGTTTCAGTGAGCTGTGCCTAATTTAATTTTTATACTCAGTACACAAAACTTCATTAAATATTTAATGTAATTCTGTAATTCATTCGATCTGAGTCATTTCTAGCATGACGCCTATAACCAAAGTAGTTCAAAACTAGTAAGTGAGTGTATGGATAAGTATTTTTGCCACATAATTTTTGGAATATCATTTAAAGGGTGCAATTGCGGTACTCCAACGTTTTGAGGAGAGTGAATGATTTAATTGGAAACTGAACGACTTAAATGAATATACTTTATAAGTAGTAAATCCTCAAAATGACAGATTTCTGTTGCGTCTCCTTAATGATTTTTGACACATTCCTTTTTTTGCAATGCAAGACGGCATAAACTAAATAAAAAATAGCTTTTCCTTCTCCTTAACTTTAGAGAGTTTTACTTATGAGATGCTTTAGTTGACATGATAAAATCATATGTGCAGAACCTTGTCCGTTTTGTCATTTTTTTCAAGAATAGTAATAAACCGATCTCTACAATGGGAGTTTTAGATATTAAAATATTGCCAGGTTTACTTTTAATAGGAAAAATGGATGTCACTTATTTAAGTGTGCTCTTTTGATCTTTCTTTATTTAAAGTAATATTCTGATATGGCTGAAAATGAACCATTTGTTGGTTGGTGGTTTTAGGTCGTCTACATGATATCAGGATTTCTTTTCGTCCTTTTAACATAAATGGTAATAGTCGCATGATCGCGGCGGCCAACTGAAAAACGCTTATCTTAAACCTATTCGTACTCGGTGACTTAGGTTCACTATTGAAATAAAAGGTGTATTTTTAGACAAATAAGTATAACCCTGTTCAAAAATTTACTTAAACAAAGATAAATTGGTATTTTATTAAGAAGACCCGGTTGCCAAATTTTTTTATTCACAACATAGCTCTAATATCTAATAGCAGTAAATCGGTTGATGACGCTCTAAACTTAAATCTCTCAATATTCACATTAAGGAACAAGGAAAAGCTTCCTTTAAACCATTAAACTGTGCACAATACTACAAGTATTCTTATGCTCTTTGACCGTGACCTACTGTTTAATGCCGGTTTCGAACGGCAAATAAATTTTATAGAGAATATTTTCGCTGGCTTAGAGATTAATCTCTTAGTCAAAAAGTCGCCAGCAACCCCGAGTTGGAAGCCTGCTGCTACAAATTGTTAGATATTTTTACCCGGGGTTTAACCTAAGCTTATTTGTTGATGGCCGTGCACACAAACCAACACGCTACGGCTAGCCTCGTCGATATATAGAGAGGGCTACTGACGGTAACAGTTGATCCTTCATGATTTTAAAAGAAATAAGGTAAGATGATACTCATTACCAAACAGCTGATCTAAATGAATGCAGTGATCCTTGGTCGAATATTTGTTTAATTCCGTTTGCAATATCAGATACAATTTTGTTTATCTAGACGCTGTGCCAAAAATTGGCCTCCTTCTAAATTATACGGGGGTTTCTATATATATTTTTGGCCTAGGCAACCCTAAGTGTTGCCTGGCGCCTTCTGACCTTTCCATTGGAAAGTTTGACATTTTTTTAGCATAAACGTACTCAGAACGTTTTGACGTACGACCATCATTTGTGTTGTTTACAGTGACTTGAAAAAATCGATTTGGCAACATAATGGAATCAACTCGTGAACATTTTCGTGCGATCATTTTTACAACTTTCGACTTGGATTATCACGACAAGAGTGCATCGATGAACTTAAATATTTTTGTATGGCGATGAAGCACCATACTGGTTTAAAACTGGTGAAAAACTGGTTTAATGATTTTAATCATTGCCGACGCTCGATCAAAGACGAAGGTCGTCCAAAAACGGCCGTTGTGCCAGAGAACACTGATGTCGTGCGTGAACTGATAATGCAAGATCGTCATGTGACATACCGTGAGATAGAGGCATCCTTGGGCATTTCTTCCACCAGCATACATTCGAAATTGCATGAACACTTGGCCGTAAAAAAGGTTTTTTCTCGTTGAATCCCGCACAATTTGACAATCGACAGTGTGGATCTTCGAAGACGTGCCAAATCCAACGAAAACTGTTCGTGGAAGAAGCATTTCGAAGCAAATGTTCGCCTGACTTATTTTTATTCCGCACATCAAGAAAAAAATGCGTTGTCAACGATTTTCGTCGTCAGAACATGCTGTTGAAGCGTTCAAAAACCATGTTATGGAGGTGTCTTAATCGAAGTGGAAAAAGTGCTTCGCACATTCGCACAAAATCTAAATCTTTCTGAAATTAGCGTTTTCTTTGGCCGTTAGCTGCTAATTTTTGTGCCCACAAAAATTAACTCTAAACGGGTTGACTCTCGAACGATACCTAATTCAGATGACAGGCGTCGAATCGACATTTCTGGGTATGGGTGCTACGGTGGCTGTGTTTACGTTTCATTGCACCACCTTCTGTTGGTGGCTTAAGGCCTTAAGAAGTGAAACTATTAAACGTTGCTGCAATTGCCTGAAAACTGAAGATACTCGTAAATTTGCGAACGACAGCCGGATGTTATGGTAGCTTTGAGAATTTCTGAAATACACACAACTACAAAAACTATCACAAATATCTGGCCACCATGTATTTTTTGATGTAGATAAACAAAACTTCCAACTGAAAATATGCCATTAAAGAATTAAATTTGAATTAAACAAAACAGACCTTAATTAGTTCGAATTAATTTACTTTCAAAATAAATCGGCCATGTAAGAAGGTGATAAATTTTTCATTACAATGTCTAATACCTTAACATAGTTTAGAATTTAACAAATGGAAACGCTTTATGGTATTCTGTCGATTTGGTATAAATGATCGAGAACGCCACTCTTGGAGCTAAACAATTATTCTCTCATCAATTGGTTATATATGTTGTTATATTATGTAACAATTTTTATTAATTTTGTGTTTTTTCTACACAGTCCAGGGAGAGGCAGTAATATTGATAACTAGCAACTTAAAATTTGTATCGGCTGTAAAAAAAATTATTGATAATTTCTTAAAATTACTGGATTTATTGGCAATAAATTATGTAACACTGTCCGATGCGTTTAAGCTCATTTTCATCTCGGTGGCTATGTCAATGAGCAAAAGTGCCACATATTGGGTTCAGAAAACCCACATTTGATTTCTGAGAAGTCAACGCTGTTTGGTGTGGAGTCGCTGTTTGGTGTGGATTTGGGTCTGACGGCTTTATTTGTCCATGTTGCTTCGAAAATAAGCAAGTAACCACAGTTGCCGTCAACGTTGAGCGTTACCGCGCCATGCTCAATGAATTTTTGTATCCAAAAATTCAAGAAATTGACATGATCGACGGGGCCACATACACAGCCAACGCAGCTATCGATATTTTACGCACTGTTTTTGAAACTCGAATAATCAGCCTTTGGCTTATTTTCTGTGGGGAGCCATTCAGGATAAATATCACGCAATGCGTTGAAACATAAATCGAAGTTTCCATTGAAGAGATTCGACCTGTAACATTCGAAAATGTATTTAAATATTGGGTTGAAAGGCTGAAGTACTGCCCAGCCAGTTGTGGTATTCATATGAATCATAACGTATTTAATTTTTAAATGATAAAGTTGCAACTTTCTAATAAAACCAGAAGTTTAAAAAAATTGTCAGTACTTTTTTGTAACAGCCGATTCAAATATAAAATTTCAAATCGCCCAACCTGTAGAATATGTATATATAATCGAGATGATGTGTCGACTAAACGGATCTAACGGGTGGTTAAATTTTAAGGGCCGATGTTGAATGTGATCCACACCTAAACGTCAGGTTTTTTTCTGTATTTCATTTGATATTTCTCAATTTCAGATTAATTCAATTTAAACTGTGGAAAGATACATAAGCGAGCCACGCATTAAAGTTATTCAGGCTTATTATGAAAATGGGCGGTCAAATCAAAATGCACTTCGTGCGTAACATCGGAATAATCGTGCAAAAATTTGAGCAAACCGCACAGCTCGTACTACAGAAAATATTGCTGCTATTCGCGATAGTGTGGCTGAAGAGCCGTCCACCTCAACTCGTCGTCGTGCCCAACAATTGCACCTCTCACGCTCGTCCTTGATGGACATTTTGCATAAAGACTTACATTTACACGCTTACAATGTGCAATTGACTCAAGAACTAAAGCCTCTTAACCATTCCAAACGTTGTCAATGGTCAGAATTGTGCAAGAAATGGCAACAGTGGATGATCGGCCTTAAAATAATTACCTCGTTTGTATTATGCCGGTCTGTTGCTTTTACACATTGAACAGGGATTAACCGGGATTAACCATTTTGCCATTTTTACAAAATGGCAAAATGACATTGACTTAAAATTTAATCACCCTTTATTTTTAAAAAGCTTAACTTCCCCAATACAAATTTTTAAAATTAAATCTACATATGTGACAGAGCATAGAGAAAGGGACCTAAGGGTAAAAAAATCAATTTTCACTTTTTTTGATGTGGACAACATCTGAGCATCGAATGAGACCGATCCCATGCTCTTCTGAACAAAACTGGGTTTTACCCTTAGGTCCCTTTCTATTTTGCGCGTCACATATGCAGTTAACATTTGTTCTTAAGACATGTAAAATCAAACTCAGCTATACCTCGAATTAACTGTGACTTAGACAACTTTCATTCGCACTGGTGGTCCTTTAAATTATTGCGTTTGTAACATAAATTAAAATACTTATCAGGAACTCTGCAGACATATACTTATAAAATGTTGATCGACGTACAAATCTCAAGATATCTGTTGAAAGCCCGGTAGGGTCAATATAATAGAAGCTAGAGCCTTTTATTAGCTAATAGATCAATAAGTATAAAAAAGGGGGAAAAGTATTCCATTAAAGGACGAAAACGTCCAGCACAAAAAACATTTATTAACCTAGCTTGAAAGTCGTTGACATGCACGTATTTCCCGTCCCATGGTCAAGGTTATTGCGCCCAGAGGTCCAAAAAATAATTAATTATATACAGCCGTAAAAATTGTATTGTATGGTGTGTTGGGTTATGTTGGCTAGTTATTGCACTTTCGACTGCAGCGAGGGAGCATATTAAAATTGTTCCTATACCTGCATTTCAATCTCACAGAAAAAGGATAAATGCATATTTTGGTTACTACATATGTTACACACATGACGATAAGGATCTATAGCAAAGAGGCGGCCCCCTCACAGAAACACATATTGTTAAATACTTTAATGTATAAATGTTTGAGTGAAGATTTATTCACAATTAGTTTAGTAGGAAATAATTTTAGATGTAAGTAGTTAGTCGAAATCATTACCCAAAAGGAGAAGACCTGACAACTCTTGTCTAAGCTCTGGTCAGCATAAAGCTTTTAATCATTTATGTAAGAAACTGCGTTTCCTTTTAGGTTTTGACAATTTGGAGCCTGAATCAAAATTAGGGTAGATATTTATATATATATTTATTATATTTTCTACATAGGCATATGGGTCCTTAACTAGTTTTAAGTCTCCCCACGAATACAATTTCTAAGATTTGGATTAACTTTGATCATGGAATGGCTACTAACTTCCAATACGCCAAAATTCGAAATTATTGTTAGATTTAGCTTAATGGTAGTACCTGGACCTTATAGGTCTGTTTATGTTACGAATTCAGTTATGAACTTATGTTTAAGACTTGGCTAAAACTGTATCCCAAGTCCCCGTGGTCCTTGGGAAGCAAATTCCGGTCCTGTTTCCATGAACTTCAAAATATAGAAATTTCATTACAAACCTTAAATAACTCTATGTTGGCCTACATCTAAACTTACAGCCCCAAAACCGGTTATTTTTATTCGGCTTCATCTTAAGTGGCTCAGGAACCTTTCCCTTAACACATGAATGTGTAAGTACCAAAATGTCCTCTCGAGTCTCATAATACACATGTTTTTAAGACTTGGGTAAGCAAGGCCTCGAGGATCACTAGTATTTTTGTCAAACGGAATATGCCAGGCCCTACAGACTTTTTTATGAGTACATTTTTTAGTTATACGCCATAATCTGAACCATTACTAAAAAAATAAATACTTATTTTATTTGTTTTGATAATGGTGTTGTTTTTTTTTAATTTTTATGGTTTTTCTTGTTTGTCAAATAATTAAATAAGTCAGCGATGATTTTTACATGTAATTTTTGTGGTTTACAATGCTTTCAGCTGGCGATAATCCAAAACTTTAAATTTGGTAGCTCTCTATTAAAATATCAGCCATTAATTGCTAATGCATTGCGGGCAATTATTAACAGTTTGTGAAAATTGTCTAATATCAAGTTTTTCATATTATATCTAGAATTTTTCTATTCTGAATCATCGTGCTTATGGTCCTACACTTTTCACCCAATCTACGTGTCCACATCTGGCCAGTGAACAAATACAATCTATAGACTTTTATTTAAACGTTATCAAAGTCGCATTTTGTCTAAACATCAGACAACTGACTGTCAGTCGTATGAGAGGAATCAAATGGTGGGTGGGTGGGTCGATGTGTGTGTTTGCGTATGTTATTATGGACTCACCTGCTATCATTATGAAACGCTTATGCGTGACCTCATAAAGGACTGCGTCAAGGATCATAACACTCGCAAAACCAAAATGGAAAGTGAAAAAGTATCCAGTTACCAACAAAAGAACACACACACACACAAAAGAAACCAACGCCGCAAAATAATCCTGATTGTCGTCGCTGTCGTACCTTTATGGCGCTCAGCGGGGGCCTGTTTATGGCTGCTTTGAATATTTTCATCGTTGGCTGTTGCATAGCCCCAGCGTAGAGCGGTCTCCTGTGCATGTGTGTGTCGGTGTTTGGTGAGCTCGTTTAATATGGTTATAAATGCGTAAAGGGCAATTGAAAATGCTTCTTATGGTTTTATGATGTTAAATATTAACGAAGTTAATTAAAAACTTATCAAAAAACCGAGTTAATTATGTCCATTATTTTCGATTTAAGCACACATACACATACACAATTCAGACTACAAATATATACATACACATTTAGCCCTTTCCTTTAAGGGTGGGCTCTGAAATCCATAACGCAATTATCAGAAGAAGCCAAGGTGTCGCTTTCACCAACCTTTCTTTATACGATGTCACCAATAATACTAGGCTCATAAATTTATGTCGTATGTGTCGAGACCATTAAATGTGTTATAACAACCTTCCTTCCTCCCTCGCCCTCCAATCAGTCTTATGAGAAATGTAACAAACCGTGGTATACAGCCATATTAAAGTACGAAATGAAGGTCGAAAGGGTTCTGTTCACTTAGGAAGAGTGTCGTTTTGTTGCATCATAACAACAGGTAAACTTAAGGGCTCAAGTAATTTTGTTTTCAACATTTTCCATTTAAACATGAAACTGAAGTTTTTATGTAAGATCGGGCAGATATGTTGAACATGTTTCAAATGCGACACTCAAATTAATTGCTTTCTGTTATGCAGTGTTGCTTACTCTCTACTTATAGTTTCGGAAAGTGTGGGCTTAAAAATGAATACAATAGCTAAATTATCAAAAATCAGTAACATTTGCCATAAAAACCATAATGGATTACTGTCCAATTAGAAAACTTTGACAAGGGGGCGTGTCACCGAGTGTGGTTTTTCCATAGCATCATCTTATAGCACAACTACTAACATCATCTTTATCAAAAGGGTGATCCATCTAGAGGTATTTTCCCAGAACAAAAAAATTTAAAAGTTCAAATAAAGTGTGGAATCTTTATTGGTAATTTGTAAGGACATTTTATGGCATTTATTTTTTGAAAATAATTTCCTTTAAATGTTGGCAACTGTTGGCAAGCGTTCGGTGAGAAACGGAAAGATCCGCTGTTTTTGACCAAAATTTTGTTCAACGATGAGGCCCATTTCTGACTCAACGGCAAAGTCAATAAACAAAATTGCCGCATTTGCGCTGAAGAGCAACAAGAAGAGGTTCAAGATGTGCCATTATACCCAGAGAAAACCATGGTTTGGTGCGGTTTATAAGCTGGTGGAGCATATTTTGCTCGTTATCGCACCATGATATCGATTTTTATGCTACTTGAAATTGAAGCCCGTAATTTTGACGACACTTGGTTTCAACAGGACGGTGCCATTTGCCATACAGCTACTCAAACAATGGATCGATTGAGAGGTCATTTCGAAAAGCAGCTAATTTCACGTTTTCGACAGATGAGTTAGCCGCCTAAATCGAGTGATATCACAACTTTAGACATTTTTCTTTGAGTTTACGTAAAGTCCAAAGTCTATGCTGACGAACCAACTACGATTCAGGATTTGAAAGCCAACATTACGTGTGTCATTAAAGCCATACCGGTGCTCGAACGAGTCATCCACAATTGGACCCTCAGAATGGAAACCCTGAGGAGTAATTGCGGCCAACATTTGAAGGAAATTATATTCAAAAAATAAATGCCATAAAATGTTCTTTCAAATAACCAATTAAGATTCCGCCCTTGATTTGAGTTTTTGTATAAGTATTTTTTTTGTTGTTGTGAAAAAATACCTCTAGATAGATCACCCTATGTATAAAAAAGAAATGTGGTTTGTTACACCGCTTAAAACTTGAAAACAACTGGGAAAAACTGGATACTTCTTTCTGCGGGTTTGTTCATAATTGTTACACGAATGTTTAGTAAAAAAGAAAAGTCGAAATTTTGGAATGTGGGCGGAGGAGGCGTGACAAACTTTTTTTTTGAGCTAGAAGCCTGACAATTAGTACAAAATTTTAGGGTAAATTGGGGATGGTCTGTATATGGTTTGTGTGCATAAGTAGTTTGCATGAAATCGGCCCAGGGGGCGTGGCACTCCAATACAAATCACAAATTAAAAATCCATTATTTCTGCTCCTGTTAACGGTATTTAAACAAAATTTGGTATGGTGGTTTGGGTCTATTTCACGATATGTCGTAGAATGAAGGTCGATGACTTATTCGGTAGCCACACTGATAGGGTTGAATCAGACCGGCGAGTTTGGGCTTCAATCTTTCACAAAGTATACTTGACAGTAGCTTATATGCGATGGATAGGAGACTAAATAGACTAATAGAAAATATTGACGATTTTTAATAGGCTAAATTCTATTACTGTGAATATATTTTTTATTCTATTACCAAAATGCCAACTTTAATACAGTTCTGCTATTCAAATCGCTTTTAGTATTTCCAAATAACACCTCACCAAATACGGCTGATTCTAATCGATATGCAATCCTCATATCTGTATGTATTCGCTGTCTTTACATTGTTAAGACATGTAATCATTACTTAGTCATTAATTAGAATTGAAATGTTCTGCACTTACATGTTTCTAAATGCAAATCTTAGTTTACAACAAACAACTGCAGTTGCGAATCTATACGAATGTGTACGAATTGCATCTGTAAGCAGGATGAAATAAAACTAATTAAACAACGAGGAATATACAAGTGTACACACTCGCATGCTTGTACATTAAACTGGGTTGCGGTTCATGTCATAACAAAAAGTTCCATACCATTAATCCGCAGAAAACATATTTTGTGCACAACCCTTTTACTATTGGCGGTTGGTGACCGCAGCAAGCAGTTTGCGGCACCCACTCTAATGTCCAGTTCTGTACACTAGTTATCTTCTACACGCACACATACCAATGGACCAAGTAAAGTATAGGCCCCCGCATTTCCCTGGGCAGCATATGATGATGACTGGAAACCACACTAATCGTATTTGAAGAACTATTTAACTGTATATGCAGTCATCCAATCATTCGTCCATCGGTCTGCATGTCCATGTGTACTTAGCAATATTAAATTTCACAATACATCCGAAAACGACGAGTATTTAAATTATCCCATACCATGCACAGTGATTATGAAGCACTTTAGGCTATTTTGGGTAATAATTTTTTTTTCTTTATAACTGAATTTACGGAAAACAAAAGTTTTCCTAAAAAAATAATACCAAATGCATGCGTTTTACAAAAGGTTTTAACAAAAGGAAAGAATCAAAATCAGTATTTTTCAAAAATTTAATTTTATAGAATAAAAATTGCCAAAAAGAAACGAAAAGAAACGAATTAGGCGTCGTTTCTACATCAGTTCAAAGCAAAAGACTTTTTTCGCGCAGGCCTCATAGCTTTTTAACTTCTATGCCAAATTTTGCCAAACAATTTAAATGATCACACATAGAACAGATTTGTTGCCACAGCTGAATTTTTTGCCAAGTGAATGATGGTGGTTGCAAGACTTATCCATACATTTAATTTTGACAAGCGAATGTTGGTTGGGTAGCTAGCAATTTTCAGAAGAGGGAACTGACACTTTCTATTAATGCACTAAGATGATTATTGTAGCTGAATTTGTACATGTATGGTTGTTGTTATAGGTTGTTGGTTGTAAGTACTTTTTGAAAAAATGTAATATTTTAGCGCCTTGCAATGGACCAACTGAAAAAAATTACTTAAGTTGATAACAATATTTATTGTCAAGCGTTGTGTGGCCTTAGCTCGGGAAAAAGCGGTCGCCACCAAAAACAATTGATTGTTGTTCTGAATAATAAGGAGGTCTATCTCTGGAGGTCTCTCTGATCAAGTCTGAGTAATGTCTCTAACATACAGTTAAGCCTGTTATAATATTCTGAAAAAAGTTTTTTTTATAGTTTGTTTATGATCAGTATCGCTTGGAAGCATTTACCGTCTAACCCAAGAAACTTAAATTGTCTGACCATTTTTGTTTTTACGGATATCGAAATATGGTTTCGTTGTCAACACAGGTTTTGTTGTAACTAGAACCGATAAAATATTATGCGAGTAGAATTTATTTGTTGATGTTGTAATAGCCAATATTATGTTACAATATACAACTTAACAGGGTTTGGTCACTACAAAGAACTAATCTGGTGCCACCACCAATTATTGGTAAATTTAGGTAATATGTAAATCACAATTGGTTGGTTGCTATAACCACCAATTTTCCCAACCAATAGTTAAATTGAATTCGGTTTGTATACCTTTGTTTTTGGCTGTGAATACCGTAGTATGGTTGTAGCAACCATAATATGATATCATGAAACATGTTACTGTCAGTTCTATGGAATGTTGGTTATTGCAACAGAAATTCGGTTTATCCAACCGCATTTTTGTAGTTCGGACCGATTTCCGACTGATTTTTTCTTTGTGTGCAAACAATTTAAATTTTGATCCATCGAACAGCAAATGTGTTTCAATGACCGAGCTTAATTTTTAAGTGTGCAAATTTGTATATAAAGTGAAGACGTCATCTTTAGGATACAGCCACATTGCTGTAAAAAAGTCATGGGATATTTCATAAAAAGAGTAAAGGCCTGTAATTTGAGCCCAGGGGACCACTTGATCTATATTTTTTCATATTAAATCGAAAGATGGCCTCTAACAATTAATAAAAAAAAATCTAAAATTCGTGTTTTTATTTTAAAAGGAAAAAATGCGTTCTTACTGAGACACGTTTTTCCATAAAATAGAACTGAATTGAACTAAATGTTTAAACCCTCAATCTGTGGAACAGGGAATTATAAATTTGTTTCATGACAAACCAACAACAACCACCTTTAAGTGTACCGATCGATACAGAATCACTAGCTGATTCGATTTAAGTATCGGTCTGTCCGTCCATCTAAAGCTTTAGGTCACAATTGTTGTCCGATCTGCTGGCAAGTTGTTTTTTACGTCAAGGACGAACGCTATTGAAATTGAATAAAATCGGTTCAGATTTAGATATAGCTCTCACATATATGTTAGTTTGATTTTTCTGTTTTTAGCTTAAGAAGCCACATTTTACATCCAATATTGATAACATTTGGCACGAGTTAGTTTTTTGAATCAATGAAAGACTCCATTCGAATTGAAGAAAATACGGTTCGTATATAGACATAGCTTCCACATATATGTTTAACCGATTTTACCAAAAACAATGCAATTTCTTACAAATTCAAATATTAAATTATTTTCAGTTGGCTTTTTTTTGGATTCAAAAGTGCAGGGTATTATATAGTCGGCCCTGCCAGAATTTAGCTTTTTTTACACAATTATTATTTGGTCTTATTTTCTTTATAAGAAGGCGATTTTAGTCGAATTTCAATTTTGGAAAAGTCGACTTTTGCGAACAATTTTAGAAGGTGGCTCAAAACTATCGTTGTGCTTTAAATGTATAATAATTTTTATATTTATTGGTTAATTATTATTTTAATTTCTTGTTATATAGTATATTAATGGGAAATATTTTTGGTTTAAGTATAAACAATTATATACCGCAAGTGGTGGCCATTTCCAGCAGTGAACATTCGTGCTCTTTCCAGTTTCCGGTGTTATGGCTGGAATTTCATGGCGAATGTTTTTTGTTTAGCTGTGATATGGTCGCTGGCTTATAACCCTAAAGAAAACAGTCTGGCGCTGTTAAATCCGATGCACGAGGGGGCCAATTGAAATCGCTTTTGCTCGAAATAATGCGTTCGCAAAAGCGATCCTGTAACAGGGCCATTGTGTCCCTTGCAGTGTGGGCTGTTGTGTAGTGTTTCATTACAAATTCCCCAAATTTGATTTACAAAATCCTGAAATAAAAATAAAAAATATAAATAAATAGTTTTTTCGTTTTTTGTTATTTATTCGGTCTTTTATCATTATTATGACTTGAGCAGTTTTTTATTCTGGTTCGAGACCTTTATGTTGTTTCTTTTTCAGAATCAACTTAAAAAGAAGAAATTGGTGAAATGTATTTGCTACGGTTGCCAGGCAGACTGTACAGCTGTTTCTAAACCCGCCAAGGTTTTTCTTCAGCAGTCTTTGGCAACGATTACTTCGGCCACAAATCAAATGACTTATACGGGAGACTCATTTTTATTAATGAGAATTACCCTTTGCGTATAGTCTTCGAACTGTGCGTAGAGCAATCTTCAACGCGCAATATCATTTCCACCAATTCCGTTTCGCATGGGTCTTCGTTGAAAACCACAAATGCAAAAGCACAATCAAAGTGTGCATGTTTTTGTGCGTACATATACTCATACATGCGTTGCACATTAGGGCGTACCAATCCTTTTTAATAGTTTTTTCGTTTTTTGTTATTTATTCGGTCTTTTATCATTATTATGACTTGAGCAGTTTTTTATTCTGGTTCGAGACCTTTATGTTGTTTCTTTTTCAGAATCAACTTAAAAAGAAGAAATTGGTGAAATGTATTTGCTACGGTTGCCAGGCAGACTGTACAGCTGTTTCTAAACCCGCCAAGGTTTTTCTTCAGCAGTCTTTGGCAACGATTACTTCGGCCACAAATCAAATGACTTATACGGGAGACTCATTTTTATTAATGAGAATTACCCTTTGCGTATAGTCTTCGAACTGTGCGTAGAGCAATCTTCAACGCGCAATATCATTTCCACCAATTCCGTTTCGCATGGGTCTTCGTTGAAAACCACAAATGCAAAAGCACAATCAAAGTGTGCATGTTTTTGTGCGTACATATACTCATACATGCGTTGCACATTAGGGCGTACCAATCCTTTTTAATAGTTTTTTCGTTTTTTGTTATTTATTCGGTCTTTTATCATTATTATGACTTGAGCAGTTTTTTATTCTGGTTCGAGACCTTTATGTTGTTTCTTTTTCAGAATCAACTTAAAAAGAAGAAATTGGTGAAATGTATTTGCTACGGTTGCCAGGCAGACTGTACAGCTGTTTCTAAACCCGCCAAGGTTTTTCTTCAGCAGTCTTTGGCAACGATTACTTCGGCCACAAATCAAATGACTTATACGGGAGACTCATTTTTATTAATGAGAATTACCCTTTGCGTATAGTCTTCGAACTGTGCGTAGAGCAATCTTCAACGCGCAATATCATTTCCACCAATTCCGTTTCGCATGGGTCTTCGTTGAAAACCACAAATGCAAAAGCACAATCAAAGTGTGCATGTTTTTGTGCGTACATATACTCATACATGCGTTGCACATTAGGGCGTACCAATCCTTTTTAATAGTTTTTTCGTTTTTTGTTATTTATTCGGTCTTTTATCATTATTATGACTTGAGCAGTTTTTTATTCTGGTTCGAGACCTTTATGTTGTTTCTTTTTCAGAATCAACTTAAAAAGAAGAAATTGGTGAAATGTATTTGCTACGGTTGCCAGGCAGACTGTACAGCTGTTTCTAAACCCGCCAAGGTTTTTCTTCAGCAGTCTTTGGCAACGATTACTTCGGCCACAAATCAAATGACTTATACGGGAGACTCATTTTTATAAATGAGAATTACCCTTTGCGTATAGTCTTCGAACTGTGCGTAGAGCAATCTTCAACGCGCAATATCATTTCCACCAATTCCGTTTCGCATGGGTCTTCGTTGAAAACCACAAATGCAAAAGCACAATCAAAGTGTGCATGTTTTTGTGCGTACATATACTCATACATGCGTTGCACATTAGGGCGTACCAATCCTTTTTAATAGTTTTTTCGTTTTTTGTTATTTATTCGGTCTTTTATCATTATTATGACTTGAGCAGTTTTTTATTCTGGTTCGAGACCTTTATGTTGTTTCTTTTTCAGAATCAACTTAAAAAGAAGAAATTGGTGAAATGTATTTGCTACGGTTGCCAGGCAGACTGTACAGCTGTTTCTAAACCCGCCAAGGTTTTTCTTCAGCAGTCTTTGGCAACGATTACTTCGGCCACAAATCAAATGACTTATACGGGAGACTCATTTTTATTAATGAGAATTACCCTTTGCGTATAGTCTTCGAACTGTGCGTAGAGCAATCTTCAACGCGCAATATCATTTCCACCAATTCCGTTTCGCATGGGTCTTCGTTGAAAACCACAAATGCAAAAGCACAATCAAAGTGTGCATGTTTTTGTGCGTACATATACTCATACATGCGTTGCACATTAGGGCGTACCAATCCTTTTTAATAGTTTTTTCGTTTTTTGTTATTTATTCGGTCTTTTATCATTATTATGACTTGAGCAGTTTTTTATTCTGGTTCGAGACCTTTATGTTGTTTCTTTTTCAGAATCAACTTAAAAAGAAGAAATTGGTGAAATGTATTTGCTACGGTTGCCAGGCAGACTGTACAGCTGTTTCTAAACCCGCCAAGGTTTTTCTTCAGCAGTCTTTGGCAACGATTACTTCGGCCACAAATCAAATGACTTATACGGGAGACTCATTTTTATTAATGAGAATTACCCTTTGCGTATAGTCTTCGAACTGTGCGTAGAGCAATCTTCAACGCGCAATATCATTTCCACCAATTCCGTTTCGCATGGGTCTTCGTTGAAAACCACAAATGCAAAAGCACAATCAAAGTGTGCATGTTTTTGTGCGTACATATACTCATACATGCGTTGCACATTAGGGCGTACCAATCCTTTTTAATAGTTTTTTCGTTTTTTGTTATTTATTCGGTCTTTTATCATTATTATGACTTGAGCAGTTTTTTATTCTGGTTCGAGACCTCAGAATCAACTTAAAAAGATATTGCGCGTTGAAGATTGCTCTACGCACAGTTCGAAGACTATACGCAAAGGGTAATTCTCATTAATAAAAATGAGTCTCCCGTATAAGTCATTTGATTTGTGGCCGAAGTAATCGTTGCCAAAGACTGCTGAAGAAAAACCTTGGCGGGTTTAGAAACAGCTGTACAGTCTGCCTGGCAACCGTAGCAAATACATTTCACCAATTTCTTCTTTTTAAGTTGATTCTGAAAAAGAAACAACATAAAGGTCTCGAACCAGAATAAAAAACTGCTCAAGTCATAATAATGATAAAAGACCGAATAAATAACAAAAAACGAAAAAACTATTAAAAAGGATTGGTACGCCCTAATGTGCAACGCATGTATGAGTATATGTACGCACAAAAACATGCACACTTTGATTGTGCTTTTGCATTTGTGGTTTTCAACGAAGACCCATGCGAAACGGAATTGGTGGAAATGATATTGCGCGTTGAAGATTGCTCTACGCACAGTTCGAAGACTATACGCAAAGGGTAATTCTCATTAATAAAAATGAGTCTCCCGTATAAGTCATTTGATTTGTGGCCGAAGTAATCGTTGCCAAAGACTGCTGAAGAAAAACCTTGGCGGGTTTAGAAACAGCTGTACAGTCTGCCTGGCAACCGTAGCAAATACATTTCACCAATTTCTTCTTTTTAAGTTGATTCTGAAAAAGAAACAACATAAAGGTCTCGAACCAGAATAAAAAACTGCTCAAGTCATAATAATGATAAAAGACCGAATAAATAACAAAAAACGAAAAAACTATTAAAAAGGATTGGTACGCCCTAATGTGCAACGCATGTATGAGTATATGTACGCACAAAAACATGCACACTTTGATTGTGCTTTTGCATTTGTGGTTTTCAACGAAGACCCATGCGAAACGGAATTGGTGGAAATGATATTGCGCGTTGAAGATTGCTCTACGCACAGTTCGAAGACTATACGCAAAGGGTAATTCTCATTAATAAAAATGAGTCTCCCGTATAAGTCATTTGATTTGTGGCCGAAGTAATCGTTGCCAAAGACTGCTGAAGAAAAACCTTGGCGGGTTTAGAAACAGCTGTACAGTCTGCCTGGCAACCGTAGCAAATACATTTCACCAATTTCTTCTTTTTAAGTTGATTCTGAAAAAGAAACAACATAAAGGTCTCGAACCAGAATAAAAAACTGCTCAAGTCATAATAATGATAAAAGACCGAATAAATAACAAAAAACGAAAAAACTATTAAAAAGGATTGGTACGCCCTAATGTGCAACGCATGTATGAGTATATGTACGCACAAAAACATGCACACTTTGATTGTGCTTTTGCATTTGTGGTTTTCAACGAAGACCCATGCGAAACGGAATTGGTGGAAATGATATTGCGCGTTGAAGATTGCTCTACGCACAGTTCGAAGACTATACGCAAAGGGTAATTCTCATTTATAAAAATGAGTCTCCCGTATAAGTCATTTGATTTGTGGCCGAAGTAATCGTTGCCAAAGACTGCTGAAGAAAAACCTTGGCGGGTTTAGAAACAGCTGTACAGTCTGCCTGGCAACCGTAGCAAATACATTTCACCAATTTCTTCTTTTTAAGTTGATTCTGAAAAAGAAACAACATAAAGGTCTCGAACCAGAATAAAAAACTGCTCAAGTCATAATAATGATAAAAGACCGAATAAATAACAAAAAACGAAAAAACTATTAAAAAGGATTGGTACGCCCTAATGTGCAACGCATGTATGAGTATATGTACGCACAAAAACATGCACACTTTGATTGTGCTTTTGCATTTGTGGTTTTCAACGAAGACCCATGCGAAACGGAATTGGTGGAAATGATATTGCGCGTTGAAGATTGCTCTACGCACAGTTCGAAGACTATACGCAAAGGGTAATTCTCATTAATAAAAATGAGTCTCCCGTATAAGTCATTTGATTTGTGGCCGAAGTAATCGTTGCCAAAGACTGCTGAAGAAAAACCTTGGCGGGTTTAGAAACAGCTGTACAGTCTGCCTGGCAACCGTAGCAAATACATTTCACCAATTTCTTCTTTTTAAGTTGATTCTGAAAAAGAAACAACATAAAGGTCTCGAACCAGAATAAAAAACTGCTCAAGTCATAATAATGATAAAAGACCGAATAAATAACAAAAAACGAAAAAACTATTAAAAAGGATTGGTACGCCCTAATGTGCAACGCATGTATGAGTATATGTACGCACAAAAACATGCACACTTTGATTGTGCTTTTGCATTTGTGGTTTTCAACGAAGACCCATGCGAAACGGAATTGGTGGAAATGATATTGCGCGTTGAAGATTGCTCTACGCACAGTTCGAAGACTATACGCAAAGGGTAATTCTCATTAATAAAAATGAGTCTCCCGTATAAGTCATTTGATTTGTGGCCGAAGTAATCGTTGCCAAAGACTGCTGAAGAAAAACCTTGGCGGGTTTAGAAACAGCTGTACAGTCTGCCTGGCAACCGTAGCAAATACATTTCACCAATTTCTTCTTTTTAAGTTGATTCTGAAAAAGAAACAACATAAAGGTCTCGAACCAGAATAAAAAACTGCTCAAGTCATAATAATGATAAAAGACCGAATAAATAACAAAAAACGAAAAAACTATTAAAAAGGATTGGTACGCCCTAATGTGCAACGCATGTATGAGTATATGTACGCACAAAAACATGCACACTTTGATTGTGCTTTTGCATTTGTGGTTTTCAACGAAGACCCATGCGAAACGGAATTGGTGGAAATGATATTGCGCGTTGAAGATTGCTCTACGCACAGTTCGAAGACTATACGCAAAGGGTAATTCTCATTAATAAAAATGAGTCTCCCGTATAAGTCATTTGATTTGTGGCCGAAGTAATCGTTGCCAAAGACTGCTGAAGAAAAACCTTGGCGGGTTTAGAAACAGCTGTACAGTCTGCCTGGCAACCGTAGCAAATACATTTCACCAATTTCTTCTTTTTAAGTTGATTCTGAAAAAGAAACAACATAAAGGTCTCGAACCAGAATAAAAAACTGCTCAAGTCATAATAATGATAAAAGACCGAATAAATAACAAAAAACGAAAAAACTATTAAAAAGGATTGGTACGCCCTAATGTGCAACGCATGTATGAGTATATGTACGCACAAAAACATGCACACTTTGATTGTGCTTTTGCATTTGTGGTTTTCAACGAAGACCCATGCGAAACGGAATTGGTGGAAATGATATTGCGCGTTGAAGATTGCTCTACGCACAGTTCGAAGACTATACGCAAAGGGTATTTCTCATTAATAAAAATGAGTCTCCCGTATAAGTCATTTGATTTGTGGCCGAAGTAATCGTTGCCAAAGACTGCTGAAGAAAAACCTTGGCGGGTTTAGAAACAGCTGTACAGTCTGCCTGGCAACCGTAGCAAATACATTTCACCAATTTCTTCTTTTTAAGTTGATTCTGAAAAAGAAACAACATAAAGGTCTCGAACCAGAATAAAAAACTGCTCAAGTCATAATAATGATAAAAGACCGAATAAATAACAAAAAACGAAAAAACTATTAAAAAGGATTGGTACGCCCTAATGTGCAACGCATGTATGAGTATATGTACGCACAAAAACATGCACACTTTGATTGTGCTTTTGCATTTGTGGTTTTCAACGAAGACCCATGCGAAACGGAATTGGTGGAAATGATATTGCGCGTTGAAGATTGCTCTACGCACAGTTCGAAGACTATACGCAAAGGGTAATTCTCATTAATAAAAATGAGTCTCCCGTATAAGTCATTTGATTTGTGGCCGAAGTAATCGTTGCCAAAGACTGCTGAAGAAAAACCTTGGCGGGTTTAGAAACAGCTGTACAGTCTGCCTGGCAACCGTAGCAAATACATTTCACCAATTTCTTCTTTTTAAGTTGATTCTGAAAAAGAAACAACATAAAGGTCTCGAACCAGAATAAAAAACTGCTCAAGTCATAATAATGATAAAAGACCGAATAAATAACAAAAAACGAAAAAACTATTAAAAAGGATTGGTACGCCCTAATGTGCAACGCATGTATGAGTATATGTACGCACAAAAACATGCACACTTTGATTGTGCTTTTGCATTTGTGGTTTTCAACGAAGACCCATGCGAAACGGAATTGGTGGAAATGATATTGCGCGTTGAAGATTGCTCTACGCACAGTTCGAAGACTATACGCAAAGGGTAATTCTCATTAATAAAAATGAGTCTCCCGTATAAGTCATTTGATTTGTGGCCGAAGTAATCGTTGCCAAAGACTGCTGAAGAAAAACCTTGGCGGGTTTAGAAACAGCTGTACAGTCTGCCTGGCAACCGTAGCAAATACATTTCACCAATTTCTTCTTTTTAAGTTGATTCTGAAAAAGAAACAACATAAAGGTCTCGAACCAGAATAAAAAACTGCTCAAGTCATAATAATGATAAAAGACCGAATAAATAACAAAAAACGAAAAAACTATTAAAAAGGATTGGTACGCCCTAATGTGCAACGCATGTATGAGTATATGTACGCACAAAAACATGCACACTTTGATTGTGCTTTTGCATTTGTGGTTTTCAACGAAGACCCATGCGAAACGGAATTGGTGGAAATGATATTGCGCGTTGAAGATTGCTCTACGCACAGTTCGAAGACTATACGCAAAGGGTAATTCTCATTAATAAAAATGAGTCTCCCGTATAAGTCATTTGATTTGTGGCCGAAGTAATCGTTGCCAAAGACTGCTGAAGAAAAACCTTGGCGGGTTTAGAAACAGCTGTACAGTCTGCCTGGCAACCGTAGCAAATACATTTCACCAATTTCTTCTTTTTAAGTTGATTCTGAAAAAGAAACAACATAAAGGTCTCGAACCAGAATAAAAAACTGCTCAAGTCATAATAATGATAAAAGACCGAATAAATAACAAAAAACGAAAAAACTATTAAAAAGGATTGGTACGCCCTAATGTGCAACGCATGTATGAGTATATGTACGCACAAAAACATGCACACTTTGATTGTGCTTTTGCATTTGTGGTTTTCAACGAAGACCCATGCGAAACGGAATTGGTGGAAATGATATTGCGCGTTGAAGATTGCTCTACGCACAGTTCGAAGACTATACGCAAAGGGTAATTCTCATTAATAAAAATGAGTCTCCCGTATAAGTCATTTGATTTGTGGCCGAAGTAATCGTTGCCAAAGACTGCTGAAGAAAAACCTTGGCGGGTTTAGAAACAGCTGTACAGTCTGCCTGGCAACCGTAGCAAATACATTTCACCAATTTCTTCTTTTTAAGTTGATTCTGAAAAAGAAACAACATAAAGGTCTCGAACCAGAATAAAAAACTGCTCAAGTCATAATAATGATAAAAGACCGAATAAATAACAAAAAACGAAAAAACTATTAAAAAGGATTGGTACGCCCTAATGTGCAACGCATGTATGAGTATATGTACGCACAAAAACATGCACACTTTGATTGTGCTTTTGCATTTGTGGTTTTCAACGAAGACCCATGCGAAACGGAATTGGTGGAAATGATATTGCGCGTTGAAGATTGCTCTACGCACAGTTCGAAGACTATACGCAAAGGGTAATTCTCATTAATAAAAATGAGTCTCCCGTATAAGTCATTTGATTTGTGGCCGAAGTAATCGTTGCCAAAGACTGCTGAAGAAAAACCTTGGCGGGTTTAGAAACAGCTGTACAGTCTGCCTGGCAACCGTAGCAAATACATTTCACCAATTTCTTCTTTTTAAGTTGATTCTGAAAAAGAAACAACATAAAGGTCTCGAACCAGAATAAAAAACTGCTCAAGTCAATATAAATAAATTTAAAAAGTTATTAAACATTCAAACCACAGCGGTAGTTCTGCGCCACCCTATATAACGCTGGGTCCGGCCAAGACGTATCTGTTGTTTCTAAGCGTTCTTTTACAGTTCATATATGGCGACTCAAGACCACAAGCGGAAGTTGGCTGTATGTTCGTATATTATGGATGTATATTCGTCCGTTTGTCGGCAGAAACGGAAAATTTGTTCGCAGTAGAAAACCGATTCGTTGCCACAACCGATGTTTTTGACAACAGAATCGTTAAAGCGTTTCTAAACTTACTGGTTTCCATCAGTACAATCAGCTGTGAAAATGGGACACTACTATTTTTGGTATATGCAACTAAAAATATTACTTGAAGAGACAAAGTATTGGTCGCTATAAATAAGAAATGATTCTTACAATGAGTTCCTACAGATAAGCTTAAAATTTTTGCTTGTTCTCTACCATAAAATAGTGGTTAAATTCAAAATTTGTTTGATTGTAGTCTAGTCCCCCTTTTCAAAGTTTATATCCCACAAAATCCCATAAAGAAACAAGGGGAAACTTCTCTCAAATCTGTAAACTGTGCACGACTCAATTCTTATACTCACTAACGGCTTGTGAATTTTATAGAGCAATTTTACATGGCTTAAAGATAAATCTCTTACTCGTAAAGTTACCAGCATTAACGATGTAGAAGCCCGACGCTGAAAAATTGTTCGATGTACTCGTAAGCCTGAGTTAACTGGCATGATAGTCGTGCTCCATTGTATCACAACTGTAGAATTACTTTTACCTATTCTTGAAAATGATATTGCATCTTCTAGAAAGTTATCGAAATCGAGTTGATTAATTTATTCAGAATACAGGCGATTTAGCTTTACAAACGCCAATTGTCTTACACGACAATTTCCATTAAAATTGCAATAGTCGTTTGCTTAAAAGCAATGATTGTGGATTTCAATTATCTCTTCGAAAAGGACATTATCTAAATTTTGAATTGGGTTAAACGAAATATATTTTCATCTATTGATCAAAGTCTAAAAGAGGATATACACGTTAAGCTATTCACTTTTCACAGCGCATGATAGCCTTAATTTCATACAAACGGAATCAACGGAATTGATTTAGAACACTGTGCAGTATGTTTACGAGTAGTATGTATGTGGCTGCCAGTGTTACATGTGTCGGGCGAAGAGTTCTCAATCTGATATTTCCTAATTGATGTATCTCCTCCTTCAAGCAATTAATAAATCCTCAATACCCGTTGACTGACTGCATGCGCAGTATGCGAAGCACACTCGTGCTGTAACAGAAAGAAACAGCGCTGGCGAAGCAAATCAAATAGATCTACGAGTATATCTTGCGTACCACCAGTAATCGAGAATAACTTGAGATATGCAGTGTCCAAAGATGATAACCTAAAGCCGACCAGAGCCAATGTATGCGAAGATTCTTGAATAAATAACAATATTGTATTACCAAATAGAAACTCATACGAGTACGGTGAATTCAACAAATCATCGTCGATTCCATGGACATTCTGGCCAATTAATATTATGATTTATTCTCATATATTCTCAGTAGAAATTTGATTATATTCCGATTGTGGTGCCACATTTCTCTCATCGTATATGCGAGAATTGAATATACATTACAAAGATGCATGATTGTGAATTAAATAGACTCAGTTTGAAGGTTGGTTGGTTCTTCCCAGATCTGTTGTGGCGCACTACAACAGATGGGGGAAGAAATATTAATTTGTGGATTATATTACACCATAAACACACCACGATAACTGTCGTAATAATTCTGGGGCCTATACGTACATGAAAGCCGCGTAGTCCAGTTCGTACAAGGAAGTGTTCGTTTTTTCTGCCTGTGTTTTAACTCTGAAAAGTACATTAAAGAGAGGCATAATACCACCTAGATTCCAGCGACTTTTCGAGAAATACGAGTATATTAATTTCTCGGCCCTGCAAAAGCTACTTGATAAAAATAATTGTACAAAAGAAGTTATGAAAGGTTTTAAATGTAAGGTTCATCTTTAAGAATACACACAGAGAAAATATATGGTTACTGTATGGCCAGGGCAATAATAATATGTTTGTTGCAATACAAGTATGTTCGTCAAAAACCATAGTGTTGTTTTTTAATTTTATTTTGGCATTAGTATGATTGCGGCAAAATTATGATTGTTTAAATCTAATAAAAGTATTATTGCCACTTTCAAAAATGGAAATATGATTGCAGCAGCAATAAAAATATGGTTGGTGCGACGAAAGTATTGCCTTTTGTGTATTATGATACCGATAATATGATTTAGGCAATCATACCGTATGATTGTAATTTTTATAAAGTGGAGTATGGTTTTTAGAACAATGTTATTGTTCCGAATCTTACGAAAAAGTAGTACTTTTCATCTGCAAATGATGATAACAAAACCTCAAGAATATATTTTGTTAAATAACAATATTACCCCATCCTTATAAATAATTTTTGGGATCATAGTATGGTTGAAAGGATCATAAAATGGTTGAGTGTGAATCATTCTATGGTTGTGAGGACCATGATATGGTTGTATGTGAAACATACTATGGTTGTGAGGATCTTAATATGATTATGGGGGTCATAGTATGGTTATGGGGATCATAGTAGAGTTGTGAATGGGTCTACTGTTGTGAGGATCATAATATTGTTGTGCCGCAACCATAAGCCCAACAGTAGTATGATGCTCTTCGAATATATATCACAATCATACTTTTTTCGTGCATTTTCTCGTTTGTTCTTAATTGAATGTCGAAGGAGTAAGAATGGACCTAAACAGAAAATATCTGAGTTCTAAATTGCAGCGATATGATAAGTACCCATCAGTTTGTCAGTTCAAAACACAGAAGGTAAGACTTAAAATTTGACATGATGATGGCCTTTATTTATGCGCATGATGGGATCTAATGGGTTAATTTTAAAATTATACGTTACACATTGAACAGGGATTAAACCGGCTCAAGACCTCTTGCTTCTATATTTAAATATGTGTAAAAGCAACAGACCGAAATAAAAAACGAGCTAATTATACGTTACTTTGACAGTGACAACTCTCATCCGAAGAAGTTTTGTCCCAAATAAGGCAAGTTTGTGCAAAACAGTTCGTGAACCTAAATTACCAGTGGGCATAATTTACAGTCTCCATTGTCTTACGAGTCGCACTGACGATAATGTGGCTGCCGTCGCCTATGGTAATCTATTCAGTGCTGGACCATCGACCAGCCTGATAAGACTTTTGCACAATGACCTCTCACAACTCTCTTACAAAGGTCAATTGACACATTTAGACCAGCCGCTTTGTTGCTTTCCAGTTTGGGCCTATGAGCTGTTCCAACTGGACAACGAGTTTACTTGACAAATAATTTCTTTTGACAACAAAATTTAAATCACCTCGGCGGCCAACCACTACATCTGGGGATCGAAAGCGGTCGTCCTGGATCTGATCGCTTTATGGATCGTTCTATAGCCAATGCGTTGTTGGAGAGCCATTTTACTGAAACAACGAGTGCCGAACTTGGTACGCAAAGATCAATCGTGTCGTGGGCAGTATGGCGTGACGCGCTACAGCAACCGGTTATCTTTCAAGTCTATGTCTTAAATTTACGACCAAATACTCGCGCAACCGCAATTACATTTCTAACATCATTTTTAAAGAAACATAGGCTAGTGATGTCAACGCTTTAAAATCAGAGTACTTTGACTTTGTGCTTATGTTTTTAACCCTTTAAAGGAAAGAAAATATCCTCCCTTTATGCCTACGATTCAGAATTACTATCTGGGAGATGCCCGTCCGTCCCTTTATTCAGATGTTGTTGTATCAATGTGCAGGTTTCAAATATGAACAGATTTAATATTTTTTTTTATTTATTTATTTATTGATCATTGACGTCTCGATTCAGAAGCGTTGCAAAATGTTTACAGTGGGAAGAGACGGCGAATGTGCATCTTATTATGAGTTGATGGTCCTTAGCTGAACAATTGCGATATGCTTGGGAGATTCTAAAAATTATCACTCTGATCTATACTGTAGGGTTGTAGGGTATACTCGTATCAATGTTGACCTACAACTACTCCTCCTTTTAAAAACGCCTCGTTAATGTAATCATATTAACGAGATCTATATTGATTTGCAAGAAATTTGATAAATAAAAGTGCTTAACTATATGCACATAAATAAAAAAATCTCACCCCCATTGCTCTGCTCAGATTTGATAGATGTACTAGAATTCCATCAAATGTTTTCGCATTATCCAGATTTAGCGTACCAACTTAGTGTATTCCTGTAATTAATTAAATGTTTGTTAAATCTGAAAATTATTCGCAGTCTCAAATTCAAAGTTAAACATTTCGCTTCCAAACGGCGAAATGAAAAATGGTACGAAACGTTGTGATAAATTACAAAAGGAAATTCAAGCGATTGCAGGATATTTAAGTGAACGAAGAAGACGCGTAGGCAGCGACATCGACTCGTATAACACAGCGTTAAATTTAGCCGGCAGAGGGAGATCTTTCAGGCTTGAAATTCAAGATAAGCCACCGCTCGCTCCCCCGTCGACGACTTGCGACGCAAAGTGTTTGGTGTGTGTGTGTGTGGTAATTGCTGCTGGGACTGAGTGGGTAGATGTGGTAGATGATGGTGCTGATGAAACTGGTGTTATTGATGAGTGCATGTGGTTATCGATTAATGGCTTGCTCAGGAATCGCAAATGAACGACGAATACTCGTTTGAGGTTTATTTTGTAGATGTCTCAACGAAGAGAATGCGATTGCTGGCCACTGAAGTGGCCTTGATATATTCCCATGCAACTTTGTAGACACGTCGGCCGCCCGTATGAGGTTACTTGCAGAATTAATTTCAGTTGAACAACTTCGGACGATTACAAATAGTGACCACAGCAAAGTGTGATATTAATAAGGCAAAGTAATATCTCAAGTTTCCAAGGCAAAAACTGAAATAAACTTTGGTCATTTCATGTATAATAAATAAAAGTTAGAAAGGAGTGTAATAAATGGGGTGTTGTGGATAACACACAAATACCAAATGTAGTTATGGACCGCAGTGTCGAAATCTGTGGGATGAGCAACTAAAATACAAAACACCCATATTTGAAATCGGCAAGGTAAAGCTAGCATGTCTTCACCTCGAAACGGCAAAAACCGAAGAATTATCGAGTAAGAGATTAATCTTAAAGGCATAGACAAGCTTCAGTATAAAATTTGTAAGCTGGCCGCTGATGAAAGTTCCATATTGACGTTAAACTCTGCTCTTCACAACGAAGCTCTTCAGTAGGCCCATACTAAAAGAAATATATATGTGACAGAGCATAGAGAAAGGAAAGTAATG
Source organism: Hydrotaea diabolus (assembly GCA_963513945.1). Classification (NCBI taxonomy): domain Eukaryota; kingdom Metazoa; phylum Arthropoda; class Insecta; order Diptera; family Muscidae; genus Hydrotaea; species Hydrotaea diabolus. The sequence continues at coordinate 112,110,423 of OY740717.1, forward strand.
GTACACCAAAGATACACATATTAAAATCTTTAAAATGGCTCTCCAGAACAAAACTGGTTTTTACCCTTAGGTCCCTTTCTATTTTGCGCGTCACATATGTACTTTACATCAAATCGGTGAAAAACATTGTTCAATAGTTCTACATCATATTGATGAGAAAATTCCCTGATTTAATGAATAAATTCCTTAGTTTAATATATTTTGATTCTATGCAATTTTCCTGTTCTCATTAAAGTAAAGTATTCCGCAAGTTGTACATTAATTTTTCAAATGTGTTAGCCAAATAACATTTATAGTCCAAATATAGAGGCATTTTTTCAGAACAAAAAATATATACAAATTCCAATCAAGTGTGGAATCTTTTTGGTAATTTGAAAGGACATTTTATGGCATTTTATTTGAAAATAATTACTTTTAAATGTTGGCAACTGTATTATAGAAATTAGCGTCCGGTGAGAAATGGGAAGATCCCCTGTTTTCGATCAAAATTGTGTTCAGGGATGAGGCCCATTTCTGGCTCAACGGCAAAATCAATAAACCAAGTTTGCCGCATTTGGACTGAAGAGCCCAAAGAAAACCCCAGTTTGGTGCGGTTTATGGGCTGATGGAATCATCGGTCCATATTTTTTCAAAAATGATTATGGCCGGAATGTAACCGTGAATGGCGTTCGCTATCGCTCCATGATATCGGACTTTTTGGTACCTGCAGTAGAAGCCCATTAATTCATTCCTGCTTGCAACTAGCAGTCTTTATTATTAACTTAGCAGAAACATCAATTTTCTTTAAATGTATGTACACTTCTTTTTATCAAATTAATGAACATTTTCATTAAATTGATGTAAGATTTTTATTCAATTAATGTAAAATTTTCATGAAATTAGTGGACATTATCATCATATATATAATTTTCATCAAATTTATATACATTTTCATGAAATTGGTGTGCAATTTTCATCAAATCTATGAAATAGCTTCAATGAATAAATACAGCACAGTTTGTATTTAATTAATGTGCAATGTTCATAAAATTGATAAGGATATTGGTGCGAACAAATTGAAGAAAAGTGTGGTGAATTGAGAAAAATCATCTAATTAAAGTAGGAATTCGTCAAATTGATGAACTTTTTTTTCAGTTCATTGTAATACCTTTTAAAGAGAGAGAAGGGAAACAGAGAAAAAGAAGACTGGGTCTTCAGGATCTGCAGATGCAATTGGTACTGTCGTCATATTTATTTTGATAACTTACCGGCACACTTGCAGGTCGCCAAAAAGCCTGCTACGAATGTTAGGTGAGTCGCAGTTCCTGAAGATTTGGCAGATGAGCAGAAGCTACTTTAATGATTTTTTTCTTTGGCGTCGTTGCAGTATCTACAATCCTTGGAAAACTTTTGCGCACGATAATCCTGTCAAAATGCTAAATATCCTTTGCCAAAAGGCAGTACTATTTTAGATATTTTTGGACAAAGGTCTGGCCATAAGGAGTGCGTAATACTGAAGTTATATATATCCCACCTTTGCCTCGTTTTTGGACCTCTTCCTGAAAAAATGGTCTGTCAGCTTATTTCTCACTATTTTGCTGTAACCCAAGGTTATGTAAACTTGCTTTGATAAGCCGTTTGTTTACCAGATAAAGTACAGAATCTAAATTATTCCGGGCAGAAGCATAGTAGTAGTAGCATAGTAGGTTCATAGTAGCTACTGAACCCATCTAAAGAATACATTAATGTGTCTGAATGCACAGTTGTCTGAACATAATTTTACGTAGTCTATGACAATTTTCTAACGATTGGATCGTTAATTTTGCCATACCGTCATTTGTTCATGAGATATGTTCTTAAACGTTCAGAGTTGACACGGCGCTGCCTTGCCCTTTTCTTCCACTGATTTTGCAACCACTTGTCTACCAGGGTATATTTTTTGGTTCAGAACTTTAAGGCCAAACGATCCACAATGTAGAATTTTTGATATGATCGGAGTTGGTAGTGTTGATTGATAAGCGAAAACACTACAAATACAGTGATTGTTCCAGACATTGATTTACTTCTTGTGTGGGGAAAATTGGCACCACTTAAACGACCTGGCCTAATGTCAAAACCGACCGTTTTATGGCATCAACAAACAAAATACAAAAAAACCTGCCACATTTCAGCCACCTAGTTACAATATAGGAGCAGTAGCTTACTTTCTTGGACAGACTGACAAAATGGCTAGATTGTCATGAATTTGTTCGACTTACCTAAATATATGAATATAAATTCTTTAGGGGGTCTCCTATTAATATTTCAAGATGTTGCAAACGGAATTCTGCTCCATCCCACTATCCTAAAAATCTACCACAATTGAGTTCCCACAAAACATTTCGAATCAATAAATAAATGTATTCTGTCTTCTATACAGCAGTTCCCAAATTTGGACTGCTATTTCGAGTTTCATAAACTCTTAAAAAATGATTGCAAGAGCGGTAAGAAGATCTCAAAACATCATTAACAAAAGCATCGCAAATTGTGCAAAAAATGATGAAAGCAATCTGATGTTTTATTTTTGAATACCGCAATAAGTCCGTTCTTAAAATTAGATGCTTGAAATATTTGCGACTGGTCCGACGTTATATAAACGTGTAGTTTATATAACTTTCTATTGGGCTTAATTCCCAAAAAAAGAGGTCTTTCAAAAAATCGACACGGTTTTGAAAAAACTCGGTTTTATTTTAAGTAAAAATACAGCATTAACCGACATTCTGGTTTCAGTCTTTATCCTAAGAATGGAAATAGTTTTCAGATTAAGAAATTAAATGATTGACCTCATTTTAATCTCTGAGAATGCATTAGAATCAATTGCAAAGTAATAAGGTTGGCTTTTAAAAAAAAAAATAGAAAAAGTCGGTAAAGAACACAAAACATGTTCTGCTCGAGTTTCTGAGAAAGTTCCATAGTCATAAATCCATATGTGACAGCGCATAGAGAAAGGGACCTAAGGGTAAAAAAATCAAATTTCATTTTTTTTCTTTTTTTGATGTGGACAACATCTGATCATCGCATGAGACCGATCCCACGCCCCAATCTTGAAAATTGCTCTCCTGAACAAAAATGGTTTTTACCCTTAGGTCCCTTTCTATTTTGCGCGTCACATATGTCAATCGGACGCATTTTCGGCTTGATTTAATATTTGGATTTATTTTTATTTTCTCTCCGTATGTTTTCGTAGAAGCCGTTTTATGGGCCAGCAGATCGTTTCTAAGGAGACTTTATCAAACAATGGGCCTATAAAGTCCAAGATTTTTTTTTGCTTTTTCATAAAAACAGACTACTAAAACTCCGAAATTCCCGATAGAAAAAAAGGGTAAATATAGATGTCGGTTTTAGCTAGTTTTGAGAAACCGACTGTCGTTGGAAATTAAAAATAGAGCGTCGTTTTCCGGTTTTGGTTTTAGAACTCCAACTAGGCTTCAACTTAATGTAGCAGATGTGGTTTACATTGCTCCAATGATAGCCATGTGGCCGATGTCTTGAGCTGTTTGCAGTGGTTTTTCAGTTGCTCCTTTTTCTTTATATTCTGTGTCCAGCATCTGTGAGCATTGTCAGCCCCGCCTTTGAAGTTGTATTTTCTTTTCTTAAATTATAATATTTGATATTTTTATAGTTCTTCAATGGAATTGATCTTTATTAGAAATAGGAAGCAAATAACGTAGTTATTGACGTATTCAATGATACACAAATGGACCTCACTATTGGATTTCAAAATTATTGATTTAATCGTATAGAATGAGCACTCATAAACGTGTACAAATTGCAATAACAGAAATTATTTTTAGATTTAACCCACGTTGAATAGATCTTTTGCTCATGGCAAAAGAGCAATACCTGATCATTAGGCATACCCCATGTTGCTTGGAGACTGTAATTATGGATAATTTTGAAAAGGTGAAGTTTGCTAATCGATAAATGGTCCGAATGCCCGTAAGTGTAGTTAGCCCGGTGATTGTAACTCTTTACACATTGACAGAAAAAGCACAGGTGACAACAATTATACAACGAAATATGTTTTCATAGTCGGGCCCACATTTCAAGTATTGTTCAGACCGACGCGACGCGACATGACGCAAGTTAGTAAAATGCTATCTTAGTACATATGCCCTAATGAAAACTGACAATGGCTGCAAAACGATGAAATGAAAACATAAGCTGAAGAGGGATTTGCTTTTGTTGCACCATTTTTTGTATTGTCAAATAAACGTAAACAAATAAAATATTTTCAAATTGCTTTCTTATTAAAAACAAACAAAAAACTCAAATTAAGAAAAAATGCAATTTTTTAACATTTTTTTTTTGATTAAAAGAACTGCGACAATGAAGGATTGATGTGAATAAAGTAAAGGGTGGTTCAACCAAAACGCACGATATTTATTGTAAATAAAACAAAATGTTTTCAGAGAATTATCTTAATATTTTTTTTTTATGATAGAAGCATCTATTATGCGTAAAACAAAATATCGGCCGAATGTGCCGAATTATCTCATTCTTTAGCTCTTGAAATGTTATTGGCTTATTAAAGTACATTTTTTTTTGAATGTCCCCAAAGAAAGAAGTCCAACGGTGACAAATCACATGATCATTGCAGCCAATTAACATCGTCACGACTTGAGATAACACGGCCATTGAATTTCGCGCCGAAGAGCCGAGAAAGTGGAACCATTCTGTTGGACCAAATATACTTATATAGTCCAGGTCCATATCCTCAATTTCTGGTCACAAGAATCCCGTTATCATCTTGCGATAGCGAACGCCATTCACGGTAACTGCTTGGCCGGCCTTATTTTTGAAGAAGTACGGCTCGTTGACGCCGCCAGCCCATAAACTTCACCAAGCAGTCATTAATTGTGAATGAATTGGCTTTACACAATCACTTGTGAATTCTCATTTTTTCAAATGCGGCAAATCTGTTTGTTTACGAATCCGCTGTGGACACAATTGGTCGATTATGCTGACCAAAAAATCACAGAGTGCCTAAAAATCCTTTTGATTTGAACGCCCATTTTCGTAAAAGGCTTCAACAATCTAAACGCACTACTCAATTGTGTACCTCTCCATACTTGAGAGACGAAGATATGTCAGAAACTTGACGTTGAGAATCGACTCACATACAATACCGTGCATTAGCTGAAATGGTGGAAGGCCCATGTACTCGACATGCGGCGCGTCGCGGCATTCAGCTGTTTACTTTTACGTCTGAAATTTGTTAAGGTAGGCCAATGAACGCGGCATTATTAAAGCGGTCAGTCTAAACTAGATTAAAAGTGACTGGTCTACATCAAAACAAAAAAGTAAAAATGGATGATATTTTGAAAAGCGTTTATTCTTATTTGTATGGTCATGCCAATTAAACCTTTACCTCCTAAGGAATACATCTGTTTTTTTGCGATCACTTTTAACCATTGAAAATACAGAGAGCTAGGGATACAACTCAAAAAGTTCTACGTTTCCACCATAAAGTTACAAATCTACGTAAATACCACTCATATTCATGGAAAGGGATTTACGAGGGCTGTTATATATATTTCTGGCCTAATAATGAAAATGCGAATAATTATTGCCCGGTCAAAAAGGCGCTGGTTTGAGCCGATGTGTAAGAGCTCGCATTGTCATGGTGCACAATGATTCGTCTTCTATTGCTCGTTTTTGAATTTATCCGAAGACTTCAGGCAAACAAATTATGGTGTACCACTCAGAACTGACCGTCCTAGATTGCTCAAGCGGAACAGTCTCCACATGACCAGTTTTGCCGAAGAAACAGGCGACCATTTGCTTCGAAGTGTTTCTTCCACGAACAACTTTCCTTGGATTTGGCTCGTCTTTACAGATCCACACGGTCGATTGCTGTTTTGTTTTGGGCTCATAGTATAGATCCATTATTCGTCACCTGTGATGATGTTATAAACGTTTTTTTAAGCACCGCGATCGTATTTTTTCAAAATTTCTTTGCACCAATCGACACGAGCCTCTTTTTGAGCGATTGTCAAATTGTGCGGGATCCAACTAGAACAAACCTCTTTTACGGCCAGGTGTTCATGCAATATCGAATGTGTGCTGGTGAAAGAAATGTCCAAGGATGTCTCTATCTCGTTCACGCACGGCATCAATGTTCTCTGGCAGAACGGCCGTTTTTGGACGACCTTCGTCTTTGAGTCAGCGTCGGCCACGATTTAATTAATTAAACCAGTTTTCACAGTGATGTAGGATGGTGCTTCATCGCTATATAAAGATTTAAGTTCATCGATGCAGTCTTGTCGTGATAATCCACGTCGAAAGTTGTGAAAAATGATCGCACGAAAATGTTTAAGAGTTAATTCCATTTTTTTGGCAAATTGATTTGTTCATGTCACTGTAACCAACACAAATGATGGTCGTACGTCAAAACGTTCTGAGTACGTTTATGCTAAATAACGTCCAACTTTCTATTGGAAATGGCGCCAGGCAACAAAAATGCAAGCCAAGCACTTGCATTTTAACTTATAAACATTTATATTTGCTAACTTCAGCAATAAATTTAAATCTTCCATTTTTTATTTATTATTATGCTTTATCCCAAAAACCAATCTCAAATCCAACAGGAGCGGCGCCGCAAAAAAGTTAAACAAATTTGAACTTCGCCGCGCCACCACTATGTACGGTACTGCCAGATGCAAATATTTGTAATATTTTAAAAAGTTCGTTCGCGCATTTTTTAAAACAAAGCTTATTTATTGAAGTGGCAATATTGTCACCGCACCACATGACGCGTACAGTGGCCTTTCACCGTAAAGCTTTGGACGCGTCGGTCTAAAGTCTGCTTTAAAAACCATTTCAGTATTTTGGGAACTTGTCAAAGAGGCCGAGGGGTATTACAATTTCTATTTTTGTCAAAATTATAAACACTGGATTTTTTATTTGCCAGAAACCCCAGTTATCGTTGAGCTGGACTATAGCCGGGTTCGTGAAGTTTAACGATTGATCTGTTTCCCGTATAATCGCAGACAATTTTTTGGTTCCAATCCAACTTTAAACCTGGGTTACTAGTGCGATTGTTACTATTACTAATTAGTATACAACGGCGGTGATGATAAAAGGAATTTCCTACCAGTTTTTTTCTTTTTGTTTATATTTATTCGGTCTTTTTGGCAAAGACAGCTGAAGAAAAACCTTGGCTGGTTTAGAAACAGCTGTACAGTCTGCCACGCAACCAAGCCAATGCATTTCAACAATTTTTTTAAGGTTGAATCTGAAAAAGAAACAACAAAAAGTCCTCGAACCAGAATAAAAACTGTTCAAGTCATAGTAATTTCCTACCGTTACATGCATCACGGCTTTTTTTCAACGATGTGGTCTAAGTGATCTGAAAATGAAGCATTTTTGATTTAGCACAAATCACGTTAAATATATTGAATTGTTTTATAAAAATATTCGAGTGCATACTCACGGAAAACCAGCAATTAATTATGCATCAATTCGAATCGAATTAACTATAATTGCACAGCGTTAATGTGATACGTTTTTAACCCGTGAATTACCAGTCGATTCACACTGTCCAATATGTTCGTATTACACATACATAGGTTCGTGTACGTGCACATATACAGGTGTATTTGTATTCGAATCATATTTACATATGTATAAGTACAATGAGTATCAACATATGTACGTTCGAATTATATATAATTACTGCTTACTGTGAATGTTTCGTACGCCTTTTTTTATCGAACTGAGATTTTTCAACATATTTCCAAGAGATTTTAATTGATTCCGGTTTCAGTTGCCCAGAAACCAGAGTAAAAAATAATTTAATGTTTTCTTTTAATTTATAATGTCATTAAAACACTTCTGCCGGAACTGGCCTGGTAGTCGTTGGTGCTGCTGTTCTCGAGAAACAACGTAAATATTTCTCTTACAAATTATGGCCATACAGTTGCAGTACGAGTATACGGACTCGTATGTGGAAATCTTTGTGCGTATGTATCTATGAAGATGTTCACAAGTATTCGGTTGACCGAAGACGTCGTCCAAGAATAACAGAAGAATATGAGTGGACACAGTATTAAGTTTGGCCAAGCGGAATTTTAATTGGCCTCTATCCGTAGGGATTAGCATTGGAGTTGGATGAGTTGGTTATGAATGAGAAAGGCCAACACGTTAGGTGGATCTTTATCAACTATGAACACACATGGTTTAAAGTCTTGGGAGCTTGAGAAAAAATCCAGTCTACCCAGGGGTAGGTGTGAAAGAAAAATCACTCAAAGCATACTAAGACACATATTTGCGTTTGATTTTAAGTAAACTTTTCAGAATAGCAGTTCTAATCGAAGGGGTTTCCGTAATAGTTTTGAGGTTTTTAATGTGCATGATGAGTGACTTTTAGTACATCCCTACGAAACAAATTATCAGTACACCATACCGTGCTTTAAAAGGTAGTGCGTGTTACTACAGGGTGTCCGCCGGGAAGGTTTACTACTTAGTAGGGACATAAATACCGCCACACACGTTTTATGATGTAAAATTGAAGGACTGAATGTTTTTGGACCAAATATTTTTTAATATATTTATTGATGTATATTGTATCCAAAAAGAATCTACTTATTCGAAATGTCCGCCTTTTGCCTTTACACACGCCTTAAGTCGCACTGGCCAATCGTCAATAGCTGCACGAACCTTGTTCATTGGAAAATTGGCCACAGCTGGAACCAAAGCAGTCTTAGGAGATCCATGTTGGGGTATCTTTTGTGACAAACCTTTTCCTCTAAAACCGTCAACAATTTGTAAACCAATAGGTTCAAATCTGGACTGCTTGCGGGCCATTCTTTAGAGAAAATGAGCGCTGGCTAATTGTTTCGAAGCCAGGCCTGGGACGTTTTAGCTTTATGGGCCGGAGCAGAATCCTACTGAAAAGTCCATGACTGATTTGGAACAGGGAATTGTTAAGAGGCTTCACAACAGCTTCCAAAACGGATTCTTGGTAAACTTTGGCCGATGTTTTGACTCCTTGTCCGCAGAAATGCAGGTCAGTAACCCCATCGTAAGAGACACCCCGCCAAACCATGACTGAAGCTGGGTAATGACCCTTTTCCATCCTAGGGATCAGTTCAGATGCTTCTTAAGATGACCGCGCATACACTCTATCATTAAGCTTGTTGAATTTTTTCTGAACGGTAAAAATTTGTACATAGGTGACCAAAATTTTTCTGTGCAAGTTATCAGCGCGCTTCACCAAAGGACGTTTGCATTTTTCAATCGTATTTTTTTAAAGCTGCAGTCAATAAATGTCCGGTACGTCGTATGAAAGCATCAAGTCCCAAGTCTTTTTTAATGATTCGACTCATGGACTTTTGCGTGATATTCATCTCAAGGGCCACGATTTTCTGTTTTCGGAGCGGATTTCTGTGAATTTTTGATTTAACGGCTTTGATGACATGCGGTGTTCGAACAGAGCGTGGACGGCCCAACCGGTGGCGTTCTTTTACATCTTCAGTCTCCTCAAACAGTTGTATGAATCGGTAGACGAACATGCGGCTAATCCCTAGTCCGTAAACCAAAGTGTTTTAGTCGTTAAAGCATTTAATCAAAATCAATCATCGATGAGAATGTTACGTGAAATTTTTTGGAGAAACAACGTGCCAACAAAACGCTTTTTTTATCGTATGTATTGAATGATGTCGAAGAAAAGGGGTCTGTAGCTGAAAGGCCCAAACATGGACCACAACGTACTGCAAGATCGGCTGAAAACATTACTGCTGCTGAATGTAATGAAAAATGTGCTTAAAAGAGCCCGCATTTGTAAGGCTAACCAAGGCGGACATTTATCTGATATTGTACGAGTATTCCATACATAATTGCCGATATTAAATAAAACATTTATCAATGTTAGATCCATTCTCTTTCATTTAATCAAAAAATATAAACAAAGAGAGTAGTATACCTTCCCGACGGACACTCTATAGTATGCCATTCCGTCGGAAACCCTGTATTACACTGGAAACACAGATTTAAATCCCACTTTTAACAACAGATAACATTTTTAAGTGGGCAATTAATCTTTATGGTCAATTAAAGCGTTTTGCGGTTTTGAGTCGGCACTTCAATTCATACAATTGAAACTTTTCCCAAAGAGAACATTTTAACGAAAGCCTTTTAATCCTTTGAAGAACTACACCCAGTTTACATGTGTTAGATCGATTCTTGGGATACCAGACGTAGAAACTCATTTGAGGCAGGTCAGTAAATGGTCTTGTCTAGGGATAGGTAGATTCGAAACACTTTATTAATAATATCTCTATAATTTCACCCTCCGTGACTTTTTTGAGAAATCTAATTTTACATCACTGTTGTCAGTCAGATAGCATCTTGTCTTTTGGTTCTTATCCTCTTGCCCAATTGCCATTGGAATTGTTTTTTTCGTAAACGAACGCGATATAGGTACCTTCTTCTCAACTTAAATGTTGAAAGGAGAATATCTGATTGACCGACGGCTTATTTTCAATAAAGCGCAAAAAAAATCGTAGGGGGTGAATTTAAAAAGTTCACAAAATCTGCTGAAATATAGAAATTTTACTCATATTTATATTCGTTTCAATCATGAGAATTGGATCCGTAGATTGGTTTATTTAACTACATTTGATTTCATTCTTAGGATTATTTGAAGCCCGATGTTTTTCAATAAGCCAATATGCAGACATTTCATATACATTCAGTCACATTTATTCAAAATGTCCATGAACAATTTCCCACTACCTCTAATTAATACCAGACATTACAGTAGTCAATATTTCCAAGAGAATCAATACCTTTTTAAAAAAATAACTCTTGGAAAATTTATTTTCTCTAATATTTATTTTAAACCTTATCGTAAAAAACTGAAGAATTATGGGCCTTTAGTAACAGCATTTTTATAACCTTCATTCCACTGTGTTGGAGGACATTAACATAATGATGATTTTATCGATAGATTCAAAACTACTATTTGCTGCAGTTTAGATTTTGTCGTCTGTCAGTCCATCTTTAGGTGCCATCACAGTTCGCAGACGTGAATCAATCTTGAAGAAACTTTGCAGAGTGTGAAGGTTAAGTCTAATGACAAACTTTGTTGACCCCCATTAAAAAGTCCCTAGCACCTCAACAGCATTCTTAACCCCGTCTTGTTAATACTTCGCTTAGCGTGATATAAGTTACAAATATCGAATCGTGAATAAATTCTGTCAGTCTCGATCTTTGGTTTTATATAGCCCCCACCAAAAATTCCTTACAAATTTAAAGTTCAACTGCAATTTAGATCCTCCATAAAAATACCAATCTTTTCAAAGTTCGAACTTTGGCGAGTCTTCTGCTTTGACCTATACTGTGTAATAAGAAATCCACCACTGCTTCAAACTCGTCAAGATTGTTCTTTCAAGTCGTATACTATATTTTTAAAGGACATTTGTATATTGCGATACTTTTGTGTACCTGATTAAAATTGCACGGCTTTGTCTGAAAACTCACTCCATCCTTTTCAAAGACCAAAAACATTTTTAAATAAACGAAATGTTATAAAAAGCAATATCCAGAATTCGTACGGAATTCGAATTAAAATTTGAATCAGCATTTGGAGAAAGTCAATGCAGGGGTTGCCCCTCTTTTCGATTCATGAAATCACAGCACCATCGCATCGAATTCAAGCATTATTCGCATAAGAAATTGAACATGAAAATGAAATTCATTTGGGAAACACATCACATACAATGCTCACACATCCGATGAGGAGGGGGTGGCAAGGGAAATGTTACAAACCACAAACAAACGAAAGAACATACAAACAAATATAGGCAAGTACACACACCTACTTGCACTCTACGGTGCACTATGGGACAAATGTTGTGAAGTTTAAAAACATAGAGTTTTGACATTGCTACAATTATAGTGAGCCACACTTTTCCCCGACGAAAATGGACATCTCTAACCCCCTAGTAAAATTCATATAATTTAAGTATTTATGAGCTCTCGTATATCGATAATAATTCTGTTTACCAGGCGGATCTTACTTGAGCAATCTGGTTTATCAGTATTTCTTACCGGAAAAGTAAAATTACAATAAAGATGTAACCTGGAAACTGATCAAAGGCGTCTGCCATAGCAGTCCTAGGTAGAAATGGGCACACATACTTCTCTTCCTGTTTTGAGATGCTTCTAACAGAGCTTTCTTTCTTTACTACAAACGGAGAACTTCTCTCAATGAACTGTGAAGGATTTCATATCAGATAATATCAGGGACCTACTGTCTCCTTCGACTAAAGACGACACATGAGGCAAAAGCAAACTGTTTTACGACAAATGTTCTTTCAGGAAAATTCAAACGTAGGTTGTTTAGAAGAATTTAATTTTTCAATGCCATTAAATAATTATTTTATGATTATAATCATTTCGCCTTTGCATTAGCTCTTCCATTGTAGCGACCTATTTGCAGCCGGGCACAACGCCACACGTGTGTAATTACATCTGTCTTACAACTATCCTTGGGATGCTTTTGTGTTGTCCAACAGACAGGCGAACAAATTCGAGTTAATTAAAAAACTATAATATCCCACAGCTGGCCATTGTGTGATGCTGGTGTCTGCTGCTATCATACAAGAAACTTGGATAAAATCTAACTTTTTGCAGAGATGCACAGTGGGACATTTTTGCAGAAAACGCCCAACAAGTATAAAAGTTTTACACATCCAATATGTTTAATACTGATCTTTTGAAGCTTTTGTATTGATAAGATGATTAAAACATTTTTGGCAGTCGAGTGATCACCCTGGAAATGCTGGCGCCTTTTCGACTTAAAGATAAATAACTTATCTCTGTGAGTAGAAAAAAAACCATGGAAAATTAAATTTTATTTAAACAATAAGATGATAATTATGTGATAAATCAAACTGGATCTTACTGTATTTGGAGCTATATTTATGCCATTATGTATGGATTATTTATTATGCCGTTCAAATGGCTGATAGTGCTTCAAGTTAAAATTCAATTTTGGATGTCTTCCTCCAGCACCTGCAGCGCCCAGCCGCCGACAGAGCCCCAACTGTTTGTCTCGGGCTCTTCCATAAAGGTTGGCTTGTAAGCGAAGACTAACAACCTTAAGTTCCCCCCGAGAATCTACTTATAATTGAGGGGTGTCAGAGTCCCATAAACGAGTCGGCCAATTGTTGAAGGCTCGATGTGTGATGATGCTAAATTCTTCCTTTACAACTTTTAGCACTGCGTTGCTCTTATGGCACTATAATGATGTAATCACGTTTGAATAAATCGATGTTGTGGAGCATGATTGACTGTAACCGCGTCTCCTTTACTCCTCAGGAAATTTGGTTTAATAAGGGTGTCCTGCCATAAACCGCACCAAGGTCAGGTTAAATCGGCAGCCCTGCGAAGCATAGCTCACATTAGGACCCATGCAACCTGGCCACAGCCTCTTTTATCCTTGAGCATACCTGTTGACTTGATAACGGTGTGTAACCAGCTTAAATCACGAACGAAGAGACAGGTTATGTCCGTAGGAACCTGTAGAACAAAAAGTTTACGCCTTAAGTCCGCAAAATCCGGGCATTGGCAGAGAACATATTCAATTGTCTCCTTGTACTCTTCATTGTTCCAACTCCCACAGAACTCCCCACAGTGGTTGCATGGCAGATGCAGTCTAATAGCGTGTACAGTCAAAGGCTAGTGGCCGTTGATGACCGCAATTAGGTTTCTTTGATGGATCCTTGACAGATTAATCGCGGAACGCGTTCTCTGCTCGTGCATACAACGCCACATCGTTCGGGTCTCTATGCAAGTGGGTTCCCTTTCCCATCTACCCTTAGCAATAACAATGAGTTTCTGTAATAAAATCTGATTGGCCTTGACGAAAGGAATGCCCATATCATCATAACACTTATTTGAGTTCTGAGCTGCGCCACTTTTTGCAAGTGTGTCAGCTGTACAATTACCATTAATGGTCCTAAGTACAGGAACCCATACAAGAGTTGACGAAAAATGTCTCGCTATCTCCTCCAGAGACATCCGGCAATCCTGAACAAATTTTGAAGTGGTGTACATATGCTCCAGAGATCTAATGGCCGCCTTGATGTCTTGTAACATGAATACTACCCTGCATGATAATTTGACGAATGTTACAATAGTCCGGTAACTTAAGGGACAGTTTCAAATTCAGCTGATCTAAAGCCAACATCAACGGGTACCTCCCGATTTAAGGCCGCTCTAAAAACGACTTTTATATCTGAACTTACCAAAAATTTGTCATTGTACGTTACAAGTGCTCTTTAATGGATCCATGTTTAATGGGACCCATATTTTGCTTTGCCTCCATACCAATGTCCTTCCCGATTTCACGCCGCTGCTCAAGCTACATATTACACCCAATCATACTCAAATAACGCATGGTGCGAACCAACCTTGATAAAATTAGAATATTAAACTAAGGCCTCTAAAAGTCGCACATTTTATCAGATATTACCCAAATTTCACACTGAGGCAAGGGAAAAAAGAATACTTCTTTATACCAGAGTGATGTTGGGTGCCATATACTCAGGTCGTCAGACTGTGAACTTTAAACTTATTTTATATAAGCTGATGGAGACCTACAGGGTGACGCAAAAGAAATGTCGTAATGTGAATATGTTTTCACGAAAAATTTATTTAAATAAGTAAAATTAACTATGAAATTATTTTTGCTCTACCTGACATAACATTTGCGCCACCCTGTACTGTCATAAGCCAACTTGCACTTCCCTCAGCACTTCATTAAGAGACAAACGGGAAACTTTTCTTAAATCACTGAACTGTGCATGATGTATAGTTTTTAACTGACTGAACTTGACCCACTGTTTAATGCCGGCTCCGATCGCTAATGCATTTTATAAATAAGTTTTTACATGGCATGTAGATAAATATCTTACTCCTTAAGTCGCTGGCTTTTACAATGTGGAAACCCGATGCAGAAAAAATTTAAAATGTTGTTACCTGGAGTTAAACATACTTTTACCGAGTGCGCTAACCATCATACCATCAAGGAAAGTGTTGCTATCAATCACACAGGGTCCTTAAAAGTTTTACGAAGCATCACTAAAGTTACAATGTCTCAACGTATAAATCAGATTATCCCTCAAAGCGTTCATTCTCTCTCGGAGGCCCAGCATGCCTGTATGAACGGCAAATCTACCGACACTACGCTGCTCAAGTTTGTTGGCAATCTAGAAAGGTCCCTGAATTACAAGGAAGACACACTGGCAAATTTCTACTTTATTCGCCTTTAATATTTTTAAGCCGGCAGTACGAAGAACACCACAAGGAGGTGTACCCTTCCCACTGCTGTGGAACCATAACATTAATACTCTGCTCAAAGCCATGGAGCAGACGCGCTGCTAGACAATTGCATACGTGGATGTTGTGGCGGTGGCAGCCACGAGCATGGCTCTAAAGATGCTCTCGGAAGCACTGTAGTCTGCTCTTACGAGTAAGCTGTTACTTAAATGGTGTCAGGGATGTGGGCTGGGGCTGGAAAAAATTCAGCTAAAACGGAACTGGTACTATTCATTCCTCATTCAAGATTCTTCCTTTTTCATTCTTACCATCGATGGGGTAACATGGCGCTATAGTGCCAATTATTATGAACTGGTGTTGGAAAGTAAACAAAACTGGAACCTGAACACACAGACAAGGACTACCAAGGCTGCTACTGTTTTATATTGCTGCGAAAAGGATTTTGATGTCAACTATGAAACGAGTCCCTCAAACGTATACTGGCTATACGATTTTGTAGTCGAGCCGATTCTGTTCTGCAGAGCTGCTTTTTGGTGGGTGGACGAAGAAACACCAGAGCAGATTCGAACGTGCATTGACAACGGTAGCGATAATGACAACGGGTATGCTTATCGTAGAACGACTCCATCTAAGGATCTGTTCAAAAGCCTTAACTGATTTCCGCCAGATGTTTTGGCAAAGCGAGTGTCTAGGAATACAGCTAAGCGAACGGGTGCCACGGCAGCAGGGAAATACAAGGACTATGACTACGCTGAAATTTTGAGTATATTTATTATAGGTTTACTTGTTGACTATGTAAAACCTGAAACATTTTCCGATCCTGGATTTGCGACGAGTGTACCGTATGAATCGGATTATCGGAGATTATCCTTCGCCTCTGTGAGAAACCAATCCACATGTACACTGACGGATCAAAGTCACTAAGATCATGGAACTGCATAGTCCAACATCCCCATGGATTACATTTGTAACTTATAGAGAGGCAGGACCTTACATCGTAAAGGAATTTTGTGTATGTATAGGTAAGTGTTCACGCATAGGGTCCTTTGCAATAAAATCAGATTATATAAGGGAGATGCAGTGGAACTGTTTTCACTTGAGGCAAAGATTCTACGAAGACATTATCTTCACGAATTATACAACAATAGTAATCTTACATAGAAGCAGTGATCTCATCTGGTGATATGTAAGTCAATCTGTTTTAACACAGAGTCTCCTAAATTTCGCTCTGATACTATGTGGCCAGTTAAACCACATTTTGTACAACGTTTTTCTTTCTGTCATCAAACTGATTTGTGTTGAAGGATTCAGAAAAATAGTGTACATCCGAGCTACACCATAAAATGTGTAGAGCAAGTAGAAATTAAATTTGGAATAATTGTGTCTTATGTCTCAAAACAAAAAAAAAACTATTACATTTTCGGTGGAAAGATTACGAATATAATTGAACCACAATGTTGGATAGAGAATCTTTAGAACAATTTAGACAATTTCCTTGGCAAACTTCCTTAAGTAATAAAAATTTAAGCCACTGTGCTGCCAGAGATTCTTACATGCATACATTCAAATACATATGTCTGGATGTGTCTACACACCTTTAGCATTTGTACAGGTGTGTGCGTGCGTGCATGTATACATCCGTGTGTAAGTGTGTTTGTGTATTAGTAGCAGGTTGTGTACCCATGGAACATTAGTCGTACACACTAGCAACGATGAGATGGTGCTTCCACAGCTGAACATTCACACCAATACTTAGAAATTCCGCAAGGAAAACTGCTGATGAAACATTTTGTAGAAATGTTTCTTGTGAAAACAAGAACTCATACAAAAGCTCAGATGGCAATAACAGCAGCAACAACAACAAGATGCTTACAACGATGAAGAACCACAAATCCAACAAAATGTCCTTTGGGTGTAAAATCGATTAAAGAACACACAAGCGCAGTCACACTCACACATACACAAAGCGGAAGTCAATCAAAGGCACGCATCATCAACAGTACCAATACCATAAACGAGATATTATAACAAACATACCTTCAAACACACAGATTCAGACACACACACGCACACATCCATACAAACGTATATTATTGGTAAAATGTGTAGGTACTCATCCTTAACCCTTGGATGATTGAGTGGGCTTTGGCAGTCCAATTTCGACTATGTTTTCTGAATTCCTTGGCACAAGCGGGCAGCCGGCTCGGTAAACACTTTGGATATCTTAGAATAGTATTTTTCTCAGAATGGAGAGGTAGGTTATCCTACTGGGATTGAGAAGACCTTATCGAGTTGGGCATGTAAAAAGTGTTTTTGCATTGAAATGAGTGGTATCGACGCTATGCTAAATTTTTTATATCAGAAATGAAAGAAAATACATGAGATTTGGGTATAATTGGTAAGGGTGGATGGTTGCAGATATGAACCAATGATTTTTATTTGCAATTGACAGTTAAGGTAATGATGAAGATGTTGATTACTTACTTATGACCCCTTTAGACGGGGATATGGAAAAATAATTTTTATGTACAATTGACAATGAAGGTAATAATGCATATGTTGATTACCCGCTTAAGACCCCTTTAGATAGGGGTATTTTCTAGTGGATACGGTTCAAATTAAGATGTGGCATACATGGAGCATTAGGTGCGACTTTTTAGAAAAAATGCTAAGCAATTTACAATCGTTGAAATAATCTATGTGTTAAACGTGAACTTATGTTTCGAAGCCGTAGCTTATACGACTTAGCGTACATGAAGAAAGAAGTGTTCTATTTTATGGGTCCTTTCTAACAATGCGTACCACGTGGGCCAAATCGTCCAGTTATTATGCGGTTTGTTCAGGTACTAAAATCGTCCAACGATCAGTACCCTTTACAATCCATACTGGTCCTTAAAAAACATTGTAATTTGAAAAGCAAATATTCAAAAAAAAATGTTTTCCGAGGCGCGTTTAGTCCGATTTCACCTAATTTCAGCCCCAAATATCGTTTGGTTATAAACTATCAGCATGTTAAATTTCATCATAGGTTAATAACCATTTGAGCGCTGTGGTGCTTCCACAGACATGCAGACAGAGGGACGTACAAAGACCCAACCTATTAGCCGTGTTCTTTTCAGGTTATTAGCTAGTTAGCAATATGGTATTCTGGCAACATTCAACAACATTTTAAATCAGGACAACAACAACAACAACATCAAAAAAGACAAAGCAAATTGTGAAAAACGAATTTTGTTATTTTGTATAGTTTTTTGTTTTGTTAACATTTTATTAATAAATCATGTCTCCTAAAATATGTTGGTAGGCATTTCTTTTTAGCCGGGGACATTCAAATTCGTGATTTCCGGCTCTGTAGCAAGCCAACAGCATCAACGTCCCGTCCCTGGTCCACAATTTTCGTTTTGTCACTCTTAAAATAATATAGCTACATCGAAATTTCTAAAAATCTTAACAATAAACATTTTCTTACTGTTTTTGCATCATTGTAATTTATGGAAATGGCATGGCGCATTTTCTATTTTCTTTCATTCTTTTCATTTTCTTTCTATATCAATAACAAAATACATATGTTTTTGATTTTGCTATAGAATCCGGGTGTGTCATTATATTTGTTTTGTTAAAAAATAAGGCAGGTAACTCTAACTCGTTTCGTTACCGAGTAACAGCCAACTCGCTTGCTTACCGAGTAACTTCCATACAAGTGCTTCTTTAGTAACTTGAAAAGAACACGGCTGTTATTAACTCAATAGGGTCTCCTATTAATATTTTATGGTGTCGCATAAAGGCAATTACTTACTCGTGCAACACTATCCTCATGGTATTGAACAAAAACTCCTCTGGCGAAAGGAACCACTCTCATATTAACTTTTCAGATCTAGCATTAGCATTTAATATTATTTTCCTATTTTTTCTATGAAATCTCGAACAAAATCTTATTCTTGATTTTCAAAAATTTGTCGAATTTTTTGTTAGATTTTCTTAAAATTTTCTTTACACAAAAACCTTCTGCTGATAATTGTGAACACATCAAATGAAATTAAGGTGTCTGTAAGTTTTGACAGGTATGTTTACCTCGTCTCCGATGCTCGTAAAGTTTTTTTTATTAAGAAGATTTCTATCATGATTTTGAATGGAATCATTCATACCATAAATACGAAAAATTCTTATTTTTAGACGACAGCGCCACCTATCGCAATTTAACTTAAGATAAACCTTGCCGCATGCTTATGTAACATATGGTCCAAGTTTGGTGTTTATCGACCAAGCGGTTTCTTAGTTTTAGACGCTCGTACACCGAACACTACATCTTTATATATAAATAGGGTAGCCACTTATAATAAAGTATATACCGAGACTGTGAAGTTTTTGCGCGTTTTTGTCATATGTTTGAACTAACTATTTGTTTTCACTACAAAATGTCCATTTTTTGGGCCCCAGTGGGTAGGCCCACTCTCTGTTATATCATAAAGTTGTATTAAGATTTTTTTTGTACTGAAATTCGTTTTTATGATAATACCGATATGTCCCGCTTGTTTTAACTATAAAGCCCATTTTTGGTCCTCCTTGGCTGAATTTGTTGCAGATCTCAGGAATATACTTATCCGGTGAATCTGAAACCTAACCCCAGAAATCCGGCCTATCGAAACATGGACATATATAAGTAGGTACCAAAATAATTATGATTTGTTCTTAGAAATCAAAACATGACATTTTTTAAACCGGTGTAATTTAATAGCTCTGGTCCTGGGTTGCTAAAAACCGGCCATCTGCACGTAGAAAAAAAGTATGGTTGGGATGCAAATATTCGAAGAGCATCATAATATTGTTAGGTACATATATAGTTGTGGTACAGCAGTAGTATGATCCTCAAAACAATAGTATGATGCAAAAACAACCATACTCTGATCCTCACAACAACACTATGATTCACACATAAACATACTTAATCCCCACAACCATTGTATAATTCACAAACAACCTTACTATGATCTTCACAGTCATATTATGATCCTCGCAACCATAGTATATTTCACAAACTACCATAGTATAATCCCCACAACCATAGTATATTTCACACACAACTATGATATGTATATACTATGATCCCCAAAATTATTAATTAGAATTTTGTTAAGTTGTCAAAAATAGATTTGAATTATGAAAACTATTCAAAAATACATTGAATTCAAAATAAAAGGAGTAATTTATTTTACAGAAGAAAAAATCAGTTTGAAAAAACGTAAGCGTTTTTATTTAAAATATTCCAGTTAAAAAAATCTAAGGTAGTTTGCCTGAAAAATTTCAATTTCCGTAGAAAAAGTATTTATACTATTGTTGCGTTAGATCCGTAACAATAATATTGTTCTTAAAAGCATATTCAAATGAAGAAAAATTATATTATCATATTAAAATCATATTATTTTTAACATAAAACCCAAAAAACAATACTTTAGTCGCACCAACCCTTTTTATATTGTTGCTACAATCATATTTTCATTTTTTAATTTGGAAATAATAATATTGGTGCATTTCAACGTATTGAAATTTCTATTGTCAAAATTAAATTCAAAAAACAAAACTATGGTTGCGGCGAACATACTTTTATTGCGAAGAACATGTTATTATTGTTGTGACCATATATAAATAAGTAGTATCCATATTTTTTCTCTGCGTGTCTACATATGTCGATATAAATGGCAAAAAGTAAAAAGTTTTTCACACAAATCCATATATAGCGTTTATTTAAGATGTGGAAAAATGTCAGCCCGACTTATGGACCTCAGTGTTCCTAGTTATCTAAACAACTATGCATATGGGTACCAACAATAATAAAATTATCTCACGATTACAAAATTGTAACTGCTGTGGCCAAAACGTACATCATCAAACATGGACACATGCAGAGCAATCAAACATGGACAGCACAATTTCAATAGGAGTTAAAACAAATCATTATTCATAAGATTTGGCTTTAATTGATGCTTGGGGCAAGGGGCCCTGAACTGAACTGCTTCAGGAAGTTGGCCACACCCAAATAAATATTTACTAGTTTTTTTACCGGCCCTGGCTTGATATTTTAAAATGGTACAGTATCTCTAATGCAGATGACCATTTTAGGGTTAAACACATACAAACGATGTATGATGCGTAAAAGCAATATTCCACTCATACCTTGTTTTTTGGCAGCTATAAACGGGAGTCTACCATTTTATTACACGCCACAACATGCGGCGATAATCTCACGCACAATTTTTAAATACTTTTCATTGCAACACTTATCAAGGAAGTGAGTGATGTTCGTTCTATACAAAAAACGAAAATAATTTATGAAACCGTGGCAGGGTATCCATGCGAGTACAACTACAGCGGATTGCTGTTATCTCGTATTGCTTAGTATCATAAAAGAAAGCAGCTAACGATTTGACAGCATTTTTTGCGGTATCAATGAAAGTAATTGTATTGATGTTCATCTTACACTCTTAAAGAAAATGAGCTCCAAGTAGCATCAGTCACTGTATAGTCACACTGCCTTGCCTTGATTTATGGGTTGCCTCAAATGATTTTAGATTTATCATTGTCGTTAGCATCGGGTGGTGCCAGTATGTCGCAAAAAAAAAGTCAGTGGACTTGTTCTATTTGGTAGACACAAACGATATATATTGGCTGCATCCAATGCTACCCAAAACACCAAGTTTGTTTTCATCTAAAATGCCCAATGGTAGCGTTAAAAAATAGGCTGCATGATACGGCATGTAATGAGTAACCATCACCAACGCAAAAAAATCTTGTGGCTACAGAAGCAAAATAATTTTGTAGGAATACTGGAGAAATAGTGAGTGAATGGTCCCAGGATTGGCAGATCAAAATGCAGGGGAATTATATACGTATACGAGGGCTGCTATATATATTTCTGGCCTAGTAATGAAAATGCGAATATTTATCATCAAAAATGGTTTTATTGTTTTTCAAAGTATTCTCCAGCATGATTTATACACTTTTGCATGCGCTCAAACCAATTGTCGAAGCACTTTTTCCAGTCCGACTGAGACACCTCCAAAACATGGTTTTTGAACGCTTTAACAGCATCTTCTGGCGACGAAAATCGTTGACCACGCATTTTTTTCTTGATTTGCGGGAACAAAAAGAAGTCAAGTCAGGGCTGTATGGCGGATGACCCATCACGGTCAAAAAGGTGCTGGTTTGAACCGATGAGTGAGAGCATTGTCATGGTGCACAATTATTCGTCTTCTCTTGTTCGTTTTTCGAATTTCTCCAAAGACTTCAGACAAATTATGGTGTAGCACTCAGAATTGATCGTTCTACGTTGCTCAAGTGGAACAGTCGCCACATGAGCAGTTTTGCTGAAGAAACAGGCGACCATTTGCTTTGAAGTGCTTCTACCACGAATAACTTTCTTTGGAGTTGGCTCGTATTCGAAGACCCACACGGTCGATTCCTGTTTGTTTCGGGCTCATACGCGTAGATCCATGATTCATCACCTGTGACGATCTTATAAACGTCTTTTGAAGCACCGCGATAGTATTTTTTCAAAATTTCTTTGCACCAATCGATCGAGCGATTGTCAAATTGGGCGGTATCCAACGAGAACAAAACTTTTTAAGGCCAGATGTTCATGCAATATCGAATGTATGCTGGTGGAAAAAATGCCCAAGGGTGCCTCTATCTCACGGTATGTCACATGACGTCTTGCATTATCAGCTCACGCACGGCTTCAATGTTCTCTGGCACAACGGCCGTTTTTGGATGACCTTCACGACCTTTGTCTTTGAGCGAGCTTCGGCCACGATTAAATTCATTAAACTAGTTTCACAATGCTATAGGATGGTGCTTCATCGCCATGCAAAGATTGATGTTCATCGATGCACTCTTTTTGTGATAATCCACTTCTTAAGTTGTGAAAAACGATCGCACGAAAATGTTCACGAGTTAATTCCATTTTTTTTGGCAAATTTATTTTTTCAAGTCACTTTTAACAACACAAATGATGGTCGTACGTTAAAACGTTCTGAGTACGTTTAGGCTGAAAAATGTCAAACTTTCCAATGGAGATGTCAGATGGCGCCAGGCAATACTTAGTGTTACTTAGGCCAGATATATAAGTATGTAGCAATATTACACATTTTTTTCGAATATTATATTTAAATGTATCATTGGTTTAATAAATACATTTTAAATGTACAGTCAAAAAATCGCAACAAGCAAAAACGCCGTTAGGTTCACCCAGGCGAAACCTTGGATTACCTTCACCGTCCGTACTCTACTAGTGTGCCAAAATATGACCCGTTTTTAGGCCCTTTCGGCCCTTGCGTTCGTCCCTAACCTCAGCCAAAACACCAAAAATAACTTAATTAAGATTGCTCTAATTTGAGTTTCAATATGTCCATATTAACTTTGTTTGGACCATGCGGGTATTAAGCACGGTTTGGTGCGGTTTATAAGCTGGTGGAATCATCGGTGCATATTTTTTCAAAAATGATGATGGCCGGAACGTAGAAATCATCGGTGGATATTTTTTCAAAAATGATGATGGCCGGAACGTAAAAATTGTGCAAATACTCAAAAGAGTGTAGTTTTTTCCGAGGTAAATTTATTCCCATAAAAGAAAACTTTCTGCTCATTTATTATTTCAAACAGCCTATAACCTTAAGCCATCATAATGCAAAACTTTAGCGTCTTACGTTGGTTCTGTCTTAGAATTTTATGATGATCAATAATATACTCTTCGATGGGAAGTATGAAAATGCCCACTATTTTAAGTAAGTCCTTCGCTTGTTTCTCAAATACGGAAAGTTTTTAAATATTGAATAGTGGAATCGTTTGAATCCAACAGTAATGTTTCAATGTGTTTTCTGGGTGACACAATGTTTATTTATGTGCAAACCCAGGCTCAAATCTGGGTTAGAACACCTACAAATTGATTAGCAGCGGGTTTCAACTTAAACTTCACTAAAAGCCGAAGCAGTCATTAAACAGTAGGAACAGATTTCAGAGAAGTTCTTTGTTTGTTCCTTATTAAAATGTTGAGGGAATTATGTATGTAAGTTAGTATGAAGAGAAAGATAGAGAAGGAAAGGAGGATAGCAGGGCTCTGCTAGAGTAAATTAAGCTAATGGTTTATGCTCCTAATGAAAATTATTCATGCCAAGCTGGAATGATGTTGGCTAGTTTAAACCAAATGGTGGCAAATGAGTTAAAAACATAAAATTTTGTCAATTGAGATGAAGAGGGCGAATTTTATTTCACCATCTGATACCCCGGGATTTCCCCCTTCTTACAAAGTTCTTTATTGATCATATTGAATTTGTGATTTTGTCCGCTTAACATAACTTTAAAAAAATTAGAACTAGAAGATTACAATTTTAAATTTCCAAACCGCTTTAATTTAAAGACACTCTTGATGCATACACGTGGCGTTTTTCTTCTTTAATTCTTTTTTTGTTGGCTTTAGATTAAAGTGACATTGTCATTGCCATAACATTCAACACCGTTTCGGTGATAACTTTTGGAAACGCTACTCTGTCTGAGTCAATGTAACGGTAGGTATCCCGTAGAAGCGTCGCTGATTTATGATGACGGCCGGGGCTGAACTTACTCAGGTTGAGACCATTGCGACGTGACCTCATAAATACCATCCAGCCGTTAGCACTCCCAAGTGCTTATTGGAATTTTTGTTTGCAATATCTCTGGGAACATTTTCAGTTTTCTTAAATTGCAAATGAAATTCCAGACAAGATGACCGGCTTTGTTTTACATTTTTAATACGGGTGACACAATAATTTATGTACTTAACTTGCTGCCGAAGAAAAAGCAACAGTAGCAACAAAACAAGAGCACAAACAAAAAAGTAGAAAAAAACAAGGAAAACTTCTAAGTTTTCAAAACTTTAGAAAGCAACTTTTCCCAAGTAATACACTGAAGAACAAAAGAAAGAGTGGCACACACAGACACGCACTCCACACACACACACACACTTACATATTCTCACTCACACTCAATCATAATCAAGCGAGAAAAAGGAAGTTGTGTTGTAACATAATTTACAGAGCAACACTTATGTCCTGCGACTCGAGAGTTTCTATGTTTGGCAACAAAACGAAACGCAACAGAAGCGAAAGGACGATTTACACGACAACTTCAAACAACAATGACAGATTGTGACACAGTGGGCCCGTAACATCAGAGCCGATGGGAATTCAATGGCTAGATGGTTGCTTACTAACATAAAATGATATTCGCGTTTGAGTAAAAGGTTGCATTTTTTAAAGGCATCAAGAAATGTTGGTAGTTTAGTTTACGATATCAGTTACAACAATTGCTGCCAGGTGATTAAATGTGGTTTGCCTTTCCTAGAGACAAGATAGTCTTAAGAACTAAAAACGGTGAAGCAGAATTCCTCTAAATAATGTTTTTTTTATTTTACGTGAAATACAATTTTGTTTCTTTAATAAAATAAAAAGCTTCGTTTCTAGTTAAGAAAATCTAAATGGCATTGCTTAGAATACATGACACCTGCCGTGTCTCTAGCATAGAAGAAAGGTGTACCTTTAGATTGAACTATACCCAAACTAAGTGCAGTGGCCATGACTATATCCTATGTCCAAAGTGGATTTTTTATTTTAATGGCAGCAATAGCGTGTATTGTTATCATGCATTCCTTTAACCAAAGGGACCGTATATGTGAAACGAATGGTACGACGCCACACTATCTGACAATTTTGCGTTCGTTGAGAATCGGGAAGATCGGCTGTTTTCGACCAAAATTTTGTTCAGTGATGAGGCCCATTTCTGGCTCAACGGCAAAGTCAATAAACAAAATTTCCTCATTTGGTCTGAAGAGCAACACGAAGAGGTTCAAAAGGTGCCAGTATACCCAGAGAAAACCACGGTTTGGTGCGGTTTATAAGCTGGTGGAATCATCGGTGCATATTTTTTTCAAAAATGATGATGGCCGGAACGTAACCGTGAATGGTACTCGCTATCGCGCCACGATATCGATCTTTATGCTACCTGAATACCTGTAATCTTGACGACACTTGGTTTCAACAGAACGGTGCCACTTGTCATACAGCTGGTCAAACAATGGATCTATTGAGAGGTCATTTCGAAAAGCAGCTAATTTCACAATTTGGACAGGTGAGTTGGCCGCCTAGATCGAGTGATATCACACTTTTAGACGTTTTTCTTTGGGTAAAGTCCAAAGTGTATGCTGACAAACCAGCTACGATTCAGGTTTTGGAAGCCAACATTACGCTTGTCATTAAAGCCATACCGGTCGAAATGCTCGAACGATTCATCCAAAATTGGACCCTCAGAATGGAAAGCCTGAGGTGAAGTTCTGGCCAACATTTGATGGAAATTATGTCAAAAAATGAATGCCATAAAATGTCCTTTTAAATTACCAATAAAGATTCCATACTTGATTTAAATTTTTATATTTTTTTTGTTTTAAAAAAATACATCTAGATGATCACCCTATATTCGTTATGAAACTTTCTTTATATTTTGTACCCTTATGTCCATATTTACAGTGAAGATATTTGTCAATGAGTCAGATCCCAATCTTATATTTCGTTTTTTGGAGATTTGATTTAGTTTAGGTACCCATATTAAAAGAGGCCGGTTCTTTGGCCCGTAACGGTCGTTTCTTGGCCCCTTCTAAAAGTCGTAGCCTTCAAATAAATCCATATTCGGGATTGTAGTCAAACTTTTTTTTAAATGTTTCGCTTTATTAGATCATAGGGGCATTTTTGGGCACGGTCAGTTCTTTGGCCCGTAACGGTCGTTTCTTGGCCCCTTCTAAAAGTCGTAGCCTTCAAATAAATCCATATTCGGGATTGTAGTCAAACTATTTTTAAATGTTTCGCTTCTTTTGATCATAGGGGCCATTTCTGGGTTCATGTTGCAGACCCCAATCTTAACCAAATCCTAAAAATGAATCAATATTTACATTCCTAAATAAATCTTAGATTTTGGAAATCACCATCGCTGTCATTGTTTAGAAGTTTTTTGGTTTAAGATGGCAAAACGTCCAGCAACGGCGATTTTAAGGTATTAGCGTCTTAATTTAATGTCCCCATGTAGGTCATGGTGTCCTATAAATATTTCGATATGTTAAGCAAATACCGAAGGAGAGTACTTTTTCCTATGTGTTTTTAGCACCTTACAGGAAACTATTTTCACTCTTGCCGATTTTGCTCATTTACAATGACTATGAGCATAACCCATAAGAGTTTAAATCAAACGGAAGCAAAAACGCGCAAACAAGATTTGTGGAATTGTAATTTGAATCACATAGACAGCAGGTTTGTTTTTCAGAACCGAATTTTTAACCAACCGAATGTTGGTAATTGCACGCAATACATTGCTACAACCGAATGTTGGTTGGGTACCCGACAACTGTCAGTAGAGGGAACTGACACTCTCGATTCAAATGACAAAGTATTGGAAACCCTAACTAATGTAGATGATTATTGGAACTAAAATTTTATATTTATATCTTCTTACAGGTTATTGGTTAAAAGTACTCGGTAAATTCGGTTGTCGTACAAATACCCAACGAAAATATTCAATAAAATTGCTTTGTAGATTAGATACTTCCCAAGTTTATTGATTTTATTTTTACGTTTTGATAACCTTCACAACTTCCGGTGATAAAATCTTATCTAATGTGAACTTGCTTTAAGATAGTTTTTTCTTCTTATTTGAATGCAAATTGTAATAATTTTCCGGCTAAAATTCAAAAAATTACTTATTGTTTTAGAAAGTTATTAACTACAATAAACTTATCTGTTGGTACCACCAATTATTGGTAGCAAAGTTATGTGTACTTCATAATTGGTTGTTCTCCATAACCGCGGCAACAAATAGTATACTGAATTCGGTTGGTATAAACTATTTATTGGTTGTGAGTATTGTTATAGTATCGTAGCAACCATATTATGGAATGTCGAACAGTATATCTATCAATACTATGAAATATCGGTCATTTCAATAGAAAGTGTGTTTAACCGATATCCAACTGATTTATCTCTGTGTGAAGGGACATATATGACGATACATACTTCAAACACACGAACGTGGCTAAAGTCCAGCTTCTTCATATGGTAGACTGCCTAATGTCCTCCTGGTATTCATATCGTTATAAGGCGATTTTTACTTCAAACATACAAACGATGTGTGCTTTGAATGTAACTTAAGTTTAGCTTCTTTATATACCAGATTCGATCCACTGTGCATCGTAAGGACAAACATAAAGAATATTAAGAAAATTATGAAGAAATAAAGCATAAAAGAAGAAGTGGGTGCCTTCCTGTCATTTTCTTGATTTCATTATGAACACAAGTTGAGCCTTGCTCACTCACACCATCAGCATCACTGGCACTCGCAGTCCCACTTGCACACTCGCATAGTTACAGTTACAGCTACAATTGTGTATGAGGAGCGTATTATTACGTTTTAATTAGCGACTTTCCGTTTGCCGCGTTCATTGTGCTCTTGTGCAACGTGCCGGCGCTCAGCGCTCCGGTGGCGGACATTTGGTCGGTATGGCTGCAATCTGTCCTTTCATCGCTCGCACACGCCGTCGCTGTCGTTGTCATTCACATTTCACCTGTGCTAAGTGGCAACCGGGGCAGGGGCTGTAGGTGTGGAGTTTGTCTTCAGCCTCAACTCCATGTCCTCGTCTCCTTGTCTTCTTCGGCTGCTTTGCATACGCACCCATTTGGTAAAATGTCAGTTTTTCCGGTATTTTGTCGTTGCTAACAAAAAAACAGTTTCTTAAAGTTGACGCGCGTACTGCCACTCATTATGTGTTATGAATTTTTTATGGCGTCTCCTTTTTTTCTGCATTTATTTGTTTATGTGTGCTGGTGTGCGTGTGTATGTGTATGAGTGCTTTGTTTTAACATGGAAAGTTTCTTATGCTACTCATAATGATATTTGGGTCAGTTGGGGTCATGCTATTTGCCACTGCGAGAAGAACATACCGAAGAGCAGATATCCTATACAGGCATGGGGAAAATATAGCAGGACAATGAGGATATGAAAAGTTTTACACATGAGTGTACCCCTAATAGTGAAGAGGTAGTGTGAATTTCTAAGTTGTTTTATAGATTTACAAAATCAATTGTCAATAGTAATTTTCAACTTCCTTTAAGATTTCAAATTGCTAAATGTACTTGTTTAAAAAAATTATGACAAACCAAAAATTTTATCTAAATTAATCATCTAAGCTAATGATGTATCGCTTATATATGTTTATATATACATTATATACTTATATAACATTATAATTTGCTTTGAATTTAGGCGCTTAGAGTATTGCGAAGGATGTCTAAGAAGCCCTTATCGACACGCTTCGTGCCTCATGTCCAAAAATAACAATTCAAGCAATGACTAAATACTACGAGTATAGGACGCTCTTTAATATAGTCAAGTCCACAAGAGCTTCAGAGAATTGGGATAATATATAAACGGTACCTATAAGAAACCACAAGAAAACTGGACAACATCAGTAAAGAATCACTGGAGTTACTCCTCGACTCACATATTGCGTACGCTATAGCAGTCAGATGGAAGTCTTCAAACATACCTAGAGCTTCCTTCACAAAGCGCTTTTCACTTTGACAAAGTAGGCAGTTGGTTTCGTACCTCACCCTTTGAAGCACTAAATGTAATACAGCATTTGCTACCCCTAGGCAAACAAACTGCGGCAACGACCGCAGTAAGATTAAGAAAGCTGTCACAAATATTATGTCCTTTATATGATGACTGAAAGACTACTGTCTAGCCTAACCGATTTTGAACATAAGTTATCATACACTAATACCAGATGGGGATGCTTGGATCTGCCGAACTCCGGGTAAAAGGACGTATGTAAAGTACTCGAATATAGACTTCTAAACTGACGACTCTAAGTTAAAAAATCAATTAGGTATATTTCCAATGTACTTATGACAAGAGGTCGCTCTAAGGCTGTCTGATCACTGTAGTGTTTGCCAAACGTAGATCTTAGCAGTTAAGGAATTATATAAGGAGTATATATTCTCACAATTATTGGGATAAACATTTTCTCCCACAGACAGGCTGCGTTTAAATCGCTGGAATCCGTCTTGATAACTCAATGTAAGCCCTTAACTGCCCCAAATCGCTTACCGAGATGTCTTAGCAGTTCAATATTTACCTTGTTTGAGTACCGGGCCACAGGGACATACTAAGGAACTGTAGAGCAGATGCGTTTGCGTTAGGCATGCCCCTTGCCACCTGCAAAATCAGACTCTATAGAAAAGCTAATTATAGGTGGGCTGCAGACACAGGATGCGTTCAATCGAAACAAATAGTGCCGGGACAGGATGTGAGACAGTCTCGCGTGCGTTATCAAGACATGGCATCTAACTAGTCGTATATGTTATAACGGGAAACTGTCGGATTGGAAGACAAGCGGTGAAACTAAAAGTTGCGACTTAAGACTGCTGCAGAATCTGTGAGGATAAGGAGGAACCTATTCTACATCTCTGCTCTGATCATAAGGCGGGGCTCTACATTAGATTCATACTGCTATGGGGTTCCTGGTTGATATTGGTATTAGCCAATACTAAAAGCTTTTAATGCGATCACAGCAGTTCCAAGAGAGGAACTAGGGATTTTTAAGCTAGTTTTAAACTGAGTCTGATTGTGCAGACTGCTATTTCTGCTTACCTAAGGTGTGAACACGACTTTCGCTCATGCAAAGCCATAGCCAACACTTCTTTGGGGAATATGGTAATATACAAGTGAGTCGGCGTATGTCTGTCATATATAACTGTTTTAGGTACACCACTTTTAATTATAAACCATCGATTTGGTTCTGCTCTTTGTAAAAGAAATAGCAATTGTTGCCCGACTTCAACCAAATTTAACAATTTTCAGAAAAAAGAGGGGTTGGAGGGACAATATTCGAAGAGAATCATACTATTGCTGGGTATATGGTAGTGGCAATAGTATGATTCAAACTTAACCATACTATGATCCTGACAACAATATTATGATTCACACTCAACCATACTATGATCCCCACAATTAAACCTCCCGACTATAGCATGTTTCACATACAACTATATTATAATTCTCATAACCGTAGCATGATATACACGCAACCATGTTATGATCCCTACAAGCATAATACAACCCCAAAAATTATTTATTATGATGGGATTATTTGTTATTCAACAATGGAGATTTTCGAAACAGGAATTACTTTTTCATAAAGTTAATTATGTAAAAATACATAAAGTTCGAGTAGTACATGATTTATTTTACAATAGAAAAGGTCCGTATAAAAATATAGGGTGAGCCACCTAGTGGTATTTTTTCAGAACAAAAAAAAATATAAAAATTCTAATCAAGTGTGCAATCTTTATTGGTAATTTGAAAGGACATTTTATGGCATCTATTTTTTGAAAATAGTTGCCTTCAAATGTTGGCAACTGTATTATGGGAATGAGCGTTTGGTGAGAAACGGGAAGATCCGCTGTTTTCGACCAAAATTTTGTTCAGTGATAAGGCCCATTTCTGGCTCAACGGCAAAGTCAATAAGCAAAATTGCCGCATATGGACTGAAGAGCGTCAAGAAAAGGTTCAAGAGGTGTTTCATTTATTAAAAATTAGTTATACAAATCCGAAACAGGTTGTTTTGAAAAAAAATAATTTACTGATAAAAAGGACCTTTTTTGTGTAAGATTCACAACAATAGCATACTCGTAAAACCATATACGAATTTACAAAAATTACAAACACAAGAGATGATTGTCGTAATCATATTATTGTTATAATAAAACCAAAAAAAACAATACTTTTCTCGCACCAACCATATTCATATTGTTGCTAAAACCATATTTCCATTTCTATTTTTGGCAATAATACTATTGATACATTTCAACAATAATAATAAACAATCATACTGTTGTCAAAGTAAAATTTAAAAATAAAACTGTGGTTGCAATAAATATACTTTTATGGCAGGTGACATACTATTATTGTTGCCGTGGCTATAAAGTAACCATATCTTTTCTTTCAGCAGTCCCTCCTAGAGCGACATTGAATTTTCTTTAATCTTGGGACCCAAAAATCGGCCTCTTATACAATGGGTATTCGAAAACAATTCAATATCCTCTCCATATATGAACGTATATTAATGATTCCGCACTATTTTCGACTAGTTCCAGCCAAACGAGCCTAAGATTCTGTCTCCTTCAACCAATTTATTTCAAATAACTCTACTACATCCTCAACCCCTATACCGCCAATGTCATAATATAACCCAATCCTTGAGTTTAAAAGATTTGGAACGCCGAACTTACAAAATGTCCACTTGCTTGAAATACTGGCTATTATTATTCAATAGCTTGTTTTTAGTTTTGGTTGAGATAACACGTTTTGTAACCAAAGCTATAAAGTTTTAATTTTTAGGACGCCAACTAATTTCTACTATTTGCATATACTTATAGTTCAATGTTCGGATATAAAGTTGCTTAAATGCTCCATTCATAAAATCTATTGCTTCCAACACACCTACTGCCAAAACTATAAATATGATTAATTTCTTTGGTCTAAACATTTAGTTGTGTTTGTAGTACTCGTAATACAATCCTTGGCATACATTTTTTTGAGTATCCCACTGACAAAGACCTGAAAGTTTTCTGGTCTAAAGGAATAATTTTAAATCAGTCAGATTAAGTTCAAAGATTTTAAAATATATTTTAGTTACAAAATCCCACGAAGAAAGCAATCGACCCACTTTTTAATTTGTGTTATAACTTTATTAAGCTTCAGTCAGGCTTTGGCAATTTTGAATCCTATTCTTTCATCTTTTAGTATATCTCAAGCAAGTGCTTGCAATTCCCATGATAAACCTTTTATTGAACCTGCCTTCAGGGTATTAGTAAGTCTGCACAAAAGACTGAAGCTTTATTACTTTTTTACCTTCTTTAAACACAAATGCATTTAATGAATTTCAATAGAAAAATAATCGTACCATAAACGCACTTGTTCAACAAAAGAGTATCAAATCAATATATTCCGAATTTCACTTCTTGTAAGAAAACGATTTACTGTAGTCATTTCTATCCACTGCAAAAATAGCATAAAACAACATGACACCCTCAATGTAGGTTATTTCTAGGCATAAACAAACAGATATTTGCCTCTAAAGAAAAAAAAATGTTTTAATATCCTTTATCTAAATAAGTGCTATATTCGTAAGTATATGTGAAAATTGCAAAATTTCTGCCGTCAGCTAAGGATCCTACATAAGCATCAGTTACCTTAATACAAACAGCCAAGCTAATTGACTCGGGCAAAATTCTTCAACTGCTATTTCACTGACCATCGGTGTTTTTGTGCTTTTAGCACCCACTACCCGCTGCGTCAGTTTGTTCGCTCTGTTCGCGAAAGACCATCGGATTTTGTCGCATAATTGGTCTATTAGGTTGAATATAATTTTTAATAACTTTTGTAAGAGAAATTTTTAATTAAAAAGACATTTGATTTTCATTCCGGCTCCGCAGACACAGTTGCACAACTCTCTAGTTTAAGGATTTGCTCGAAGTTGCTTTGATTCTCTTCATTTGACAACTGTAGTTGCTTATTGTCTTCTCTCTCCCTCTTCTTTCGGTCGTTGTTGTTGGCTGGTTCTATCATAATGAAAATGATATTTTATTGTTGTTGCCGATTGTTTGGTTTATTTTTGTCTCGCTCGACTGAAGTATGGTTGTTACCACAACAAAAACAACACGATAATTGATTGTTATGTTTGATTGCCGTGTTTGTGTATGTATAGGTGTGGGAGTAGCATGTATGCAAGTGTGTGTGTCTGTCTACAAATGGCCCATTGTCTGTGGGTTTGTGAAATGATTATTTGTTGAATGCATACATACATACATACATAAATACATACGGACATACCATATTTCAATCGACTGAGTTTAATTGATTTTGCTCCCGAAGCCCAGGCTAAATCCGTCCTGGCAGTTTCCATACAGCAGGTGTACACACACACACACCTGGAAGACATACATTCTTGTGGATAGGTTTTGTGAGGTGTTCGATATGGTTGCCAGGTTTTTAACAATGTCGTGAATATACACAGGTGCCAGATGGAAATACAACCACAAAACTGACAAACTTGAGGGCCGCTAAAAACGCGCCAAAGAAGGATCTTATTAGTATTTAAATTGTAAAGACATGCACTATTCAGAAGCTAAATTACATAGGTTGAAATGACTAGCTATCTCTTAGAGCAAAGTTGAGTTACGAATAACAGAATGATCTACTTAGATAAAAGAAACGCCAAAAGGTCTGTCCTGTCGTTGCATAGATAAGTCAAAGTCCACTTGCCATGCTCGATCAATCAGTGCCGGAGCTTTATTTTCCTTTCGCTCAACATGTCCTAGCCTACACATAAAAAAAGGTATGGTTGGGATAACAATATTCGAAAAGCATCATACTATTGTTTGGTATATGGTTGTGGTACAACAATATTATGATCCTCACGACAATAGTATGATTCAAATACAACCATACTATGATCCTCACAACCATACTATGATCCTAATAACAATAGTATGGTTCACAGATAACCATACTATGATACTCACAACCATAGTATGATTCACACTCAACCATACTATGATCCTTACAACCATAGTATGTTTCACATACAACCATAGTATGGTCCTCACAACCATAGTATGATTAACACGCAACCATGTTATGATCCCTACAACCATAATATGATCACACACAATTATACTTTGATCCTCAAAATTTTTTATTTTAGTTGTCAATAAAAGTTTTAAATTATGAAAATTAATTGAAAATACATCAACTTCAAGATAACAGGAGTGATTTATTTAACAGTAGAAAAAATCATTTTAAAAAAACGTAAGCGTTTTTATTTAAAATATTTCTGTTAAACAAAGCCAAAGCAGTGTTCGAAAAATAAAAATTTCATATAAAAAGTACTTTTATTATTATAACAATAACATTGTAATAAAAAGCAATTCAAATGAAGTAAAATTATAATCTTACAGTTTGATTGCCGAAATCATACTATTGTTGAAATTAAACTCAAAATACAATATTTTTGTCGCACCAATCATATTTATATGGTTGTTACAACCATGTTTTAATTTCTAAATTTGACTATAATACTATTGTTACATTTCAATAATATTAATATTGCGGCTATCATACTATTGTCAAAATTAAATTCAATAAACAATACTATGGTTGCGACGAACATACTTTTATTACGGAGAACATACTATTATTATCGTAACCATATAGTAACCATATTTTTTCTCTGCGTGTAGCCTATGTCCAATGTTTATTCGCCGTCAAGGTGAATGACAGAAAAGGCCACATAATTTTGTTGGAAGCGGTAATATAGTCCAGTAGTATTCGTCTATAGGAAGAGGCTGTAAATTTCCAGCTAACCTTAAATCTTCTTTAAATTTTATACCTGAGACCGCTGGGCTTTTGCTGACATCGAATGGAAGAATTATTTAACAGCGAATTAGTTTTCTTAATCTTTCTGATATACTGCAGTATTATTTCCAGGCACAACAAATGTTACATTGCGCAAAGAGAACATATACGTTTGCCACAATCGAATTTTTAGCTAACCGAACGATTGAGGTTGTATGCACCTCGAGTATTCCATCAGTACAACCGAATGTTAGTTGCTGTTTGGTAATTTTCAGTATGTTGAACTGAAGTATCGGTGGAACAATCGAAAAGGCAAACAAATGTTAACATACCAAAAGTACTCTGAAACAAAAGGAGGTTCATATCGAAGAAAAAGTGAAAAATATGATCCAAGATTTTTACTGAAAAACATTGGATTGTAGTTAATTTGGGCAAGACCGAAGCTTACATACCCTCCATAGTGAACACCCAATAATAGATTCGATTCTACTACCAAAGGGTACTATTTCCCTATACTTGGTTTGTGACCAATTTTTTTTTTGGTCCTCAAAAGTTTTGAAAATCAGTGTGCCCCTCGAAAAAAGGTGTCATCAGTTTTTGCCCAACAACTAACACATACTTTGTGATAGCGCTAAATATTTTTTGGCAATAATGTAGCTGGAAGCTCTGTGCACAAATGTTGTAAACACTTTATGCCAAAAAAGAATTTCATTCCTGACCTATTTAAAAAAAAATCACTTTTTTCAGTATAACTTTGAAAGTGCCGGAACGTTTTACTAACAATGTTCCACAAAATAACCTTCTCGACTGGCAATATAGAAATCGATCATTTCTGTGTTTGGACGCCCCTATAATTTGGACCAATCCGGGTAGAAAACATAATTCGTAGAATTGTTACGCATGTAAAAATACAGTTCAAGGGATGAATTGGAAAAAACAACAACTTTTAAATACCAGTCCGTTCATAGTACCCAACTACCAAAAATTCGTTCAACTGACGTTCCAGTACCACAACAATCTATGGAAAATAGACCCTTTGAGATAAGTCATGAATCAACGCCGGATTTCAGTTTGATTTCAGTTAAATAACGACAATTTGTATGTAACATACTGGTATTTATGAGCTATTTAGGGTGCCTAGAAACGTTCAGATTGTTTTGAGATGTTTACCAAAGTCGTTAAGCTTTACCTTGGCGTTCGGGCGCTTTTAAAGTTATACTGAAAAAAGTGAAAACATTTTTTTTTAATAGGTCAGGAATGAAATATTTTTTTGGCATGAAGTATTTACAATATTTGTGCACAGAGCTCCAAGCTACATTATTGCCGAACATAGCTAAGCGCTATCACGAAGTATGTGTTAGCTGTTGGGCAAAAACTGATGACACCTTTTTTCGAGGGGCCCACTAATTTTCGAAACTTTCGAGGTCCATAAAAATAATTGGTCACCAATCTAGCCAAACCAAGTATAGGGAAATAGTAACCTTTGGTAGTAGAATCGAACCTATACTGCGGTGTTCTTGCATTTTTAAAAAAGTCATCATTTGTCTTACTGTGTAATTGACTAAAAAAGAGTGGGCCTTTTTTGGAACGCCTTGGGACCACAGTCTGGGCCAAATCTTTGGGAAGCTTTTTTTCCTTCTTGGTCGATGTCGCCTATTGGCAATCCCGAATGGCTTAAGCCAGCATTATGCATAATTTTAGTATATTAGGCTTATTCGTTTGGCAAAGGAAAATAGAACATCTCAATCGAAATCCTAAGAAGGCCTGTAAAAATTAATTAAACTGTATTTCTTTTTTAAAAATTGGTTTAGACTGAATTGTAATCTTCTATTCACATTAGGTAATGATATCTTTAATGTTCAATAGCCATTTTTAACCAAGTACTATGTAGGTCTATTCATTTGATTGTAGGATTCATTCGGATATAATAATTTTGGACTTTAATTCAACTTTTAGACGAAAGGGAATTCCATCTCTCTATGTCTTCTGATACTAATAAACGATTTTCATACATAAACTTCCCCCCCCCCCCACTTTGCACCTGTGTCTTTTTTTGGAACATCCTATTCCAAAGAATACCCAAGACATATATTACGTTTTTATGTTTGGACAAGCACTTCTATTGTTTTTTTCTCTAGTCCCTGGAAATCTTGTCCAATGAATGACCGCACACATTGTCTTTAACATAAATTCAATGAAACTGTCGGCTCGGCCGTATGGTGTGTGGTCGGGTGGGTTCGCTATGTCCGTCATACTAATTTGACTCGGTTTGTTGTTTCTTCTGTTTTTGTGTTATTTTTCATTTAACACATGCTACAATCATAATCGTCATCCTCCTCCAGTCCAGCCGCCAGCATGGTCGTCATGGCCCTTGGAATACGAGTAGCCTCCACATTTGAACAATTTAACACCTACTGACATACAAATGTTGCGATTGTATTTGTGCCACCTACACAGACAGACTGCCTTGTATTCCGGCTGTAGTTGCGTGGCATAACTTAACTGTGCAGTGGGTTGGTGGGTGTTCCACTGTCGATATGTTCGTGAGTGGGGAGTGTGTTTTTGTTATTGTTTCGATACACATAAATTATCCTGCTGCAGACATTCACATCAATCAAAGTGGTGACGCACATACACTCTAGCACATGCATAAGCACAAAATACAATCATGAAGTTGAACTTTTAACAAACATTTGCTGCGAGTATGTGTGTGGCATGGAGAAGTGATCTACAAAAACATTTAATGGGGAATGCTTCAAATGTATGGGATGTACACATGCATTTAAATGAATGAGTGCAGAATCGCAAAAAACCTCTATTGGACATTGAAGGCCAATATTTAATGCACGTTAGCTCAGATCAATGCTATGTGTGCTGCCAGTTGAATAATCATATTAATTTGAATATGCTAACTACGCTGGCATCTTTACACCACATTTATATTCACCATCATATTGAATTTTCCCGACTAGACTATGTCTACAACCAATAAATTAGATCTGTTTGATCTGTTGAGACGTTGCGTTGAAACATCCAAAACTGTAAAAGTCGCAACGCTTACAAATTGTGAGCCAAATGCTGCCATTTAGGGATTAAGTCATTTCTTGACATATATTCTCTGTCTAGACACATAGACAATATTCCTTGTCACAGACGAGTGATTGCTATTGAGACTGCTCCCAGCAGCAAGTGTTAGATCATTTATTGCCATTTTTATGTAACTTAAGTTATTAAGCAAAAATCTTCAATGAAGCGACGCCATAGCGAAGAGTTAATTATATTGTGCTTAAATTTTGATTAAAATAAAAGTGTCCTGAAACTGGACATTCGGAGGATGATCTATATTAAGGGGGTGGGTTACCCTTATCGCTTAATTTATGAAAAATAGATGTTGGCCGATATGCACACACAATTTAACTCCAAACATTCTGTGTGTCGCAGTCGGACAAATCTGTGTGATTTTTTTTTTGGATGTGTTTACTTACGAGTAGTTAGTTTAGTCCCTAACCGCGCCTATAGATGTTAACACATCAAAAAGACTTCACCTAATTGGCACCGTAAATTATATTGTATTTAAAGTAAAATAAGTGTCCTGAATCTGGACATAAAGATAATTTGGTAGTTCGTACCGATTCACGAACATCGGCTTCACTGTTTTATTAGATAGGGCTTTTCTAAGCACTCAGGACTTTGAGCATTTCTGATTTTAAACTTGCTCTAAGAGTGTTACTGGCTGACGGTACCTCAAGGTATATTAATTGATGCGTTGAGAAGTAGTCTTGTCAAAATGCAAGATATTATTTTGTCATTTCTAATATTTCAGTGTTTTACAAATTCAACCATGGAGAGGAACGCAATTCGCAGCTTGTTAAAATTGTTGAAGCCTTCAACGCAATGGTCGTTAAAATAAAAATGCATTTCGTACACTTTGTGATTTTTTAGTCAGCATAATAGACCAAATGTGTACACAGTGGATTCGTAAACAAGCCAAATTGCAGCATTTGGGCAAATTATAATTCACGAGTGATTGTTGAAAGCCGATGCATCCACAAAGAGTGATTATTTGATGCGCTTTATGGACAGGCGTCGTCATCGTGCCGTACATCATAGAAAATGAGTTCGCCCGAGCAGTTATCGTGAATGAAGATGATAACGGACTGCTTGAGCTCAGACATACAGTATATGGACCTGGTCGATATATGGTTCTAGCAGGATGGTGCCACTTGCCACACAGCCAACAAAACAAAGGCTTTTTTGCGCGAGAATTTTACATCGTGGCAATGTTAATATGCCGCCAAAACTATGTGATTTGACACCGCTGGACTTTTTTCTTTGGTAATATTCCAAAAAAAAAGTTTACGTCAATAAGCCATGAACATTTCAAGAGCTAAATGATTAGATAATTAGGCACATTAACGACATTGAACCTCCATTATGTCTCAGTGTCATTAAAAATATGGACCAACGAATAGAGGTATGCCACCATGGCGAGCATTTGTCCGATATTTAGCTTAACACATAATTTTTATAGATCCTTTTATCTAATAAAAAATATTAAGACAATTCTGTGAAAATGTTTTGCTTTATTTACAATTTATGTTTAGCCCGTTTTTTTATTTCGGTCTTTTGCTTTTACACATTGAACAGGGATTAACTGGCTCAAACCTCTAAAATAGAAGACAAGTTTTAACAAAGTGGCAAAGTGACATCATTGATTTTCGTGGCTGCTGACTGCTTTTATCGCGATTTCAGGTCCTTTAAAAATCTGTCTTCCATTTAAAAGGTCTTGAGCCAGTTATTTGGACTTTATATCGTAAATTTTAGTTGGGCAACCTTTTATAGTTCTGTCGATTTTTTTATTGCCTGTCTTTGTCTGAGGCCTTCTATGGCCTTGATTTCCGATAATTGCATTAACCGAATGCAAGTGACAGTGTCTCGCTTAACACTCCATTGCGAATTAATATTGCGGCGCTAGCAATCGGCCAAATACAGTGAAATATAATTTTACTGACACTGCGGCAGGTGTATTGGGCTGCCGCGAGAACGTCGAGAAAGGTGCGTATTACCTTACATATGTGTAAATATATATAGCACATTTGCTGCTTATCTAAAAAAAATGCCAGTACATTTATACAAAAGTAATTTTACAGTTCGAAGATCATTTATCACTGAAGACAGCAAGTCGTTAAATATCACCATATGCTAAGCAAAAAAAACTTCAAAAGAGTTGGCGTAATATTCGTATAACACAGTGTGTTTTTTTATCCAAAATTTCTCCTTAAAAATGTAACATCAAACTTAATGAGACACCAGTCATTGGCCCAAGATAACCAGAACCAGAACCAGACTCGGATTTTAATCTCCTGCAAACGCCACAACCAGTTATTCAAATGCAATGATTAAGCGTACAGAAAGACGATAACATGCCTTTATGTGCTTTGAAACTTAAGACGTTTTCGTCTGTAGACTGAGGCCCTACACCAAATGAGTTTCAACATCTCCTTGTTGTTTGTAGCAGATTCCTTGAATTAATGTATTATACCGATTCGGAATTTCAGGAATTGTTTCATAGCACAGACCGTATTATAATTCTCCGAAATATTCTGCATTAGTTAACCATTTAAGTGCCTTTCTTCGAATAATTTTTACGCTGTATTTGTCTCAGCTGGTTTCTCTACATTGGACAAATACACGTGTACAGTAAAAGGTGTGTTATGAGAAGAAGTATGTAAGAAATGTCTTCATTCCCGGCAGGTTTTTTAATGTTATGTACCTTTTAACTCACACATTCTATTAACTGGAGAACTAGTTTTGACCAATTAAAATTATTAATTTTGATTTAAAATATAAGAAATTTGGGATAATAAAAATATTTACCCCTGCAGAGATCACTTCCATACATATTTCCCTCATAATCCCATCAAGGAAAAAACTGGGATTTTCTCTATATAATTTTTGTGTTCATGGATAGAGTCCTTCTATTCAATACCAGAACTGAACGGCTAATGCCTTTTGACAGAGAAGCTTCTTTATGAAAAACCAGCCATTAAAATTTTAGATTGTTATATCCGGACTAAAACCTGTAGAACTTGTATTAAAATCGCGTATAAGTACTTACCAACTGACAAAATGCCTTCTAAACTATTTAAATTGTTATTCGACTAGGCTAAGCAGGATTGATCTTTTAAATGTTTAACTTATTCAATGCAAATTAGTCTCAAATTTCAATGAAATTGCAACGAGCACTAATCAGGCTAACTTGCGGATGAATTCGTAAAGAATGAAAAATAGAAATAAATTCTAAATGAGGAACATTGTGTCGCGATTTGAAACCCGATAGCCTTTTGTGGTAGGTAAAACTAGGAGTTGAACTCTAGCATTCTACGAAAACATTTTTGATGTTATGTCTTCCTCACATTGAAACTCGCTAATGGTGATGGCAAAATTTGATATAAATAATATAAGAATTCTAGACTTGTTTACTTAATGAACTGTTCCACAACCAGTTGAACGGATTATTAAGCTAAATTTGACGAAGATTACTTATAAGGGAGAACTATTTGCCTCAAGATATATTCAGGGACAGGGACGTGTTTAAGTTATTAACCGCATCCAAACAGCTAATGTAACTTCCTAGCGCAGTTTTTAATTAAAAATCTGTTCACATATGAATATAGTTTCCACACAGATGATTAGCCGATTTTATGGTTTTACTTCCAGAAGCTACATATTAAATCCAATCATAATGAATTTTCGCACAAGTAAGTTTTTTGGGAAAATTAAAGTAAATCGGTTTAGATTAAGATATAGCTCCCATAGATATGTATGTTCATCCGATGTTTTTAATTTGTAGCTCTATAATCCACATTTTTCATACAATCTTAACAAATTTTGGCGCAAGTAAGTTTTTTGAATAAACGACAGACACTATTTAGACGGACGGACACACATGTGTATTACTTATTTTATATCTTTTGCTCTAGAAGCCACTTACTACACCAATCTGGATGCTATTTGTCACTGTTTATAATTATCGATCACCAGCATAGACAAAAATTGGGCATATCGCTCCATATGTTGATATAAGTGCTTATATAGCCCCAGTACAAAAGTCTCTACAGATTTACACATAACTCCTCTTGAACACCCATTTTTATTTAAAGTTTTTTAAAATTTTGTATATTACGATGGAGAAGCAACCAATCTTTTGGCCCATATTTTGAAATAGCCTTCACACAAAGTGTTGGAAGCACAAAATATCTTCCAGTATGTATGGACAAATGGATATCTAATAATAGTAAAATTCTTTTAATAAACGCAAAAATAATTTTTTTTTGCAATTTGCCCAGATTTTGGGGTATGGATCCTAAGGCCAAAAATCCGGCCCATTGGTATCAAGTATCATAGTTGGATCAATTGGGTTAGGAAGCCAATAAGTAACTAGTAAAAATACAACATCGTTCTGGAAGCTCAAAGCTAACTGAAAGCACGTTTCATGACCCCTTGTATGGGCTCTGAATTTACTCAGATTTTAAAACGATTGTCTAGTTTGAATTTGTGAGAAAATTTTATTGATTTTGCTGAAATCGGCTGAGCTACATCTTAATCCGAACCGATTTTTTCCAATGTCAATAGCGTCTGCACTTTGCCGGAAAAAATTTTTGTGCGAAATTTCATTAAGGTTGGATGTAAAAGGCTTCTCCTAGTACTAAAAACATAAAATGGGATGATCATGTGCTGAACTATATCCAAATCTAAACCGATTTAATTAACGTCCTTCCTGGGTACAAAAAATTAACGTTTGCCAAATTTCATAAACTCTAGATGTCAGATGTGGCTTCTACGAGTACAGCTTAAAACACAAAATCGGATGAACATATATGTGACGCGCAAAATAGAAAGGGACCCAAGGTTAAAAACCAGTTTTGTTCAGCAGAGTCATTTCAAAGATTAGGTCCCTTTCTAATTGCGCTTAGAATAGTCGACCTTACTTTCATAAAACGCGCATATCTCTGACAGGGAACACTTTTGGGGCATGGGTCGGGTCGGTCTCATTCGATGCTGTCCACATCAAAAAAAGAAAAAAAAGAAAATTGATTTTTTTACCCTAAGGTCCCTTTCTCTATGCGCTGTCACATATGTTGAAGTTATATTTAAATCTTAATCATTTTTTTCAATTCTAATAGCATCCATCCGTCCTTGGTCGAATAAACTTGCCAAGTTTCGTATAAACAGAACAACAATTGCGACCTGTAGTTTGATTAGTATCTTTAGATGGACGAACGGACGGACGAACCGACAGACAGGCATTGTAAAATCAAATAAGCAGTAGGTTTTACATCGTCTGTATACTTGAAAAAAAGGTCTAGTTAAAATATTTTTTGGATTTTTAAACATTTGCCATAAAACTTACTTTAAACCTAACTATTACTGTTCCAATGAGTAGTGCAGGGTATAAAAATTATTTTGCAATTTGGCCACATTATGGTAACGAATCCTAGGGCCAAAAATTCGGCCCGTTTAAACGCGGACAAATGGGTACCAAAAAATAAAGAAATTTTCTCAGAAATTTGGCATTATTTTCAAGATCTGGGTAAATTAAGAGCCCGCCATGGGGGTTTAAAAATCTGATTTATTTTCTATTGTTTTTACTGGACATCCAGAAGTATCCGGAAAAAGTAATATACAGGCATGGAAATAATTACATGGTACAGGGTAATACCAAGCAATATCACAAAAATGATTAATCATTCTGAGAGCACTACCACTTTTTTTCATAAGTATTTTTCCATCAACATTCATTCTTTTTAGAAGATAATGTTTTTTTTTAGTTGACAGCTGTTATATCGCTGTTTTCATATGAAATACTCGTAATTATATGGTACAGAGATAAAATTAAAAAAAATTGAAACGAAAGAGCTTGAAAAGTTTAATTTTTATTCTGAAAAAATAAATGATGGTTAATAAAATGGTTTATATCAAAATACCTCGTGGAACTCAATTATCACTTATAGGCCTTGAAAAAATTAATACCTAAGGGAGTTTGGAATTTAAATAAGGACTAAATTACTTATACACTTAAAGTTAAAAGATCGAAAACAACAATTTTGAATTATCTAGCGGATCCAAATTTGTATGGAACAAAAAGCTCCACCTTTAA
Source organism: Hydrotaea diabolus (assembly GCA_963513945.1). Taxonomy (NCBI): domain Eukaryota; kingdom Metazoa; phylum Arthropoda; class Insecta; order Diptera; family Muscidae; genus Hydrotaea; species Hydrotaea diabolus. The sequence continues at coordinate 112,155,373 of OY740717.1, forward strand.
GCAAATTAAATCAGAATTACATTTTAACGTAAGGGCCATGCGAAATTAAGATTTAAATGTTAAAAAACAGCATAAATTTCAAAAGCTATGCTTATAGTACGTCACAAAAAGTCATATCAGCATTTGCCGAAAACTAGAAATTTTAAAAGAAAGAACGATGATTTTTTTTACTTTTTGTGACGCGATAAAAAGTTAACATGAATGGCCCTGATGGGCTTCAAGATTATAGTCGCGCTGAGTGTCAAGAACAGAAAATCACAGTGGTTCAAAATTTTTAAGGTGGGTCACTCATGAAGAAGGTTGCATTTGTGTGTATATAAGTAGAGTGTACTCCGATTTGTTTTATAACACATATGCAATAATTAAACAATGTTTTAAAAGACTTGATAATGCACCCATCCACACGCCGAGAAGAAAAAAGTTTTTTTTTAGAGATTTATAAGATTTATAAGCTTTGATTTAGATTTATAAGCTTATAAGATTTATAAGTTTATTTATAAGTTTTGACTTAAATCCTGTGGCAGACGCTTGAGCAATTCTTTCGAATCAAGTTAGTAAGTTTAGACTTAAATCCTGTGGAAGACGCTTGAGCGATTCTTCCGAATCAAGTTAATAAAAATGGTCGCAATTTTAACTCCTTAAAAGAACTTAGAGATACCTTTAAAGAAGAGTGGCCCAAAAAAGACCAAAATGAATTTCACAAATTAATAAATTCAAACCACGTTCGTATTAATAGAGTTATTAAAAATTGTGAAGGTCATACACATTATCAGATTGTTAATCAAGGTGTTGGGACGGGTGATATACTCCTTCGACTACAGGTAACCCCAAAGGAAGAAATCTGGTGAGCGTGCCGGCCAGTTTCCGTCAACCCTCAAAGGGATAAGCCGTCCAGAAAACATTTGCCTCAAACAATTCATGGTAATCATCGCTGTGTGTGCAGTATCACCATCCTGTTAGAACCATGTATCCTCTAATTACATTGCCTCAAGAGTCGGCTGAAAAAAGTATTTTGAGCAGAGCGTTTCGGAGATTGCAGTACTGCTGCTCTAACTCTCTCGATGTTTTGTGGTGGCGTAATCCATCTCTCAGGTCCCCTTCGTACACGTGAGACATTCCTTGTTGTTCTCAATGAAATTACCCAATTTACAATTGATCGCCGCCCAGGAACACATCCGCGTGGGGGAACAGCGAATCGTAAACTAAAAGCATGCTGCACTGCAATGATAAACTGCGCATTTGAAAAATACGCTTTAACACAAAATGACCTCTACTCACGTGTCCAATGCATGCTGGCAACTTAAAGGCAGACGAATACAAATCTCTCGTCAGTCACTATAAGCCACGCACACTCTCCACTCTCTTCGACCAACAGTGCCTCAACAGCCTGCAGAGCAAAAAAGCAAATTTCCACGCTCCACCATGTATTTATTTATAGTTACATGCCTGTAGTCAACAGTGAACGACTTTAGCTTTTTACTGGCTATTTATATATATAATTTAAAGACGGTAAATAATGACCTATTGCCAATGACGCACTCCCTAGTGAGATGTGGAGGAGTGTGACGCCCGTTTGAGATAATTTAAATTCTGCCCAGCCGAACTTCATTTCACCTAGCTTAAGTGACAAAACTTTACCTCACGAATAACGGCAAATTTAAATGTTGTACGAAGTTTGAGACCGAAAGATTTGCCTTCAAGGGCCGGTTATGATTCCCGAATGAAAACTAATTAAATTGTCGGAACTGCTTTTTCTTCTACAACTTCATAGGTAAGAGTATTTTGTCCAATTTGTTTGCAGACTGATCGACGAGCATGGCTATGTGTGTGGAGGTTTAAGATATCCTGTACCAAGTTATTTTCTATAAAGTGACAATTCTTGTTTACCCACTCCTTCATTGGCAGCGCATACAAAGGGCTTACTGTCATTACTAGCATCTTGAAATAATCACTTAAAAGGCTACAAAGAATGAATAGCATATTCACACCACACTGTCATTTCTCATCCTTTTCAACAGTTGTAGGCGCAATATCGTTTTTAATCACACATTTTTTCTCTATCTTTCGGGGACTTTTCTGTATTGTTTCTTGAGAACTTTGTTCATTTCTTTAGTTTTCTTCTGTTACTGTTGTTGTCGTAGTTGTTTTGTGTTAATAAGTTGTCGTTGCGTTTATTGTGCATTATTGTTGGATGTTGTTGTCGTTGCTCCTTTTTTGCATAATGTTGCAACAACAACCATCGCCTCGTTTTGCTGTTGTTGTTTGACATTTCCGTTGAGTGCATTTTGTCACTTCAAGATGGAAAAACAATAAAAGAAGATTTTTCTTGTTCTTCTACTCCGTCATCTTCTGCTGATGCTGCTGCCGCCTCAGCGCTGAATACTTGCTGAACAATAGGCATGGAGGAAAAGAGTTCATGTTGTTTTATCATACGGCAAGTGCTGCAAATTGCACCTTTCTTTCAATTATACTTTTGTGCACTTTTTCTCACCACTTTCGCCTTCCCCGCCCATCAGCCCGGCACTATTCCCTAACAAACGGACCATTGTTGTTGTTGTGGTTTTGCCAGCTTCTGTGGGGGCGGCTGGGCTCCTATGGCTGACTACACTTCACACTGCCGTTGCATTTCATTTGTTTCTCTTATTGTTCCACTGTGGCAACAACCAGTGCCACAACAGTTCCATTCATCTAGTCAGTGTCTTGCGAAAGATGGAATGCCATTGTTCACGTCTACTCAAACATTCCATAGCGGCAGCTTCTGCTCTAGTCCCTCCCCTCCTCATCGCATGGCCTCCTGCTGGCGTAATCAGAGCGGTTTTATTCACTGCATGCCATTGTTGCAACTTTTCCTCAGCCGTTGTTGCTCCTTTCGATGTCGATAGTGTGGTTCTTGTTGCTGTTTATTGCAAGGTGCTCTTCTGTGAAGCAGTAAGCAAGAAAGTAATATTTTCTTAGCTGTAGAAACCTTTTGAAGAGGCCAAGGAAAAACAATCAAAAGTCGCAAAACAGCCATGATTCAACAGCAATAATTTATAATCCTAAATGAGTCCGTTTTTCTTCATCATTTCTACACTTCGCGTCTTTTGTTTTATGAGTTTCTTGTTTTTAATTTGCATGCCTTTGTCTTTTCTATCTGTCTGTCCTGCGTGTAAGGCATTCACAGTGCATCGCAATAATCATAACACCACACAGAGTTACTGGGGAATGCATTCGCTGGTTTAGTGGGCGGTCCAGTTATAGTAGGGTGTGAATGCTAAAGCTGGCTGGGGTCGTAAGACCCTTAAACTACGAGTAGTTAAGTAATGCCATCGTATTACAGGCTGTTAGTGGTACGCAGCAGCTGATGATGAATAGAATTATTTTTATCCGATGATGCTAATTATACACGGTAATAAGAACGAAGTTGCAGGCAGTTTAGGAAACGATGAATAGATGTCAATTAAAAAATAAAAAAATGTAATACTGAGTTTCTTATTTGTTAATTGGAGCTACACTGAAGAATGGTATAACATTCTAGGCTCCTGAGATCAACAATACTGATTTTATTAGTGAAACTGAAAATACGATTCAAATCACAGTTTACTTTTATTCACACCTTTAATTCTCCCATACAAATCTAAATGTTGCTGATTGGCTTACTTTGCTATATATCCTGTATCTCCATCATGCATATTTCGATTATTGGCCAACGCTAAAATCTGTGGACAACCAAATATGTGGTATCGCCGCTGTCACAAAATGTCCACATTTCAGCCAAATCTGGTTGCTTTTAAACATTTTCATCCCAAATGACATTTGATTTATACTCATATTGAATTTTTAGTTTAAAAAAAATGACGAGGGAACAATGAACGACTTTATCCATATATTTCGAAGGAGAACATTTTTATGGGCGATTGTTTCAAATTAGCGACTGCAACCATGCAACAGTAGTCAACAACAGTAGCAGGACCTCCGATAAAAATTTACGAATATTTGCTGTTAAATTGAGAAAACAATTATTCCAAGCTTAACTAGCAAAAAGCTTAAGTCAGGCGTAGCCGAATATGTTATACTCAGCACTTTTGGATGTTTAGAAAAACCAACTGAATATACGTTTCTGGACCCCCATGTACGGTCTCTAAATTAATTTTTAATTTAAAACTAAAGTCAAATTTATATTTTAGAGAAAAAAATGTTCATGTGTACTGGAACCCTTTTTCATTTGTGTGGGAACTATATAAATAAATAGGCCTATATTCTCCAAACTGAACGAAGGTTTCATGTGTGGCCATCATCATTTTCTATACAAAATTTGATTGAAATCGGAATTAAAATGGGTGTTTCAGAGCAGTTGCATGTAAAATCGGACCGGTGGACTTATATCATCCAATTTTATGATTTGGTAACACTTTGATCGCAACAAGCTGTGCCAAATTTTTTCAAGATTAAAGGTTTTATGTGCCTTCTACAGCCAAAGACATACATCCTTTTGAACATGTGTGTGAGAGATATATCTAAACCTGAACCGACTTTCTTCAATTTAAATGATGTCTTTCCACTAAAAACAAGTAAACAATGTTAAGTTTGGCTGTGCCGAACTTTGGATACCCTCCACCAGATACCCAAATAAAACCAAATTCGGTGCGAAAGTGTGTTCTATATAGAAATCTTGATGTGTAAAATTTCATTTCGATAGGTCAAGTTTGTGGTGAGTAATAGTCATATTGTTTCTCAAGGCCCATAAGGCCGTTTGTATGGGAGGTACAAGAAATGGTGGCCCAATCTAAACCATTTTTACATAGATGATTGCGCCTATATAGAGATTATTATTTGCAAAATTTCAGTGATTTTGCTCAAGAAACTGGACGGGTACTTCCAAATAAAAAACTAATTTTTATGAGGTAGTGTCGGTTGAGGGTCTCCAACACCAACTTTCCGAAGAGCTATATAGCCCATTTTCAACACCAACCAAGCTAGGTTAACTACAACCTAAAACCTAACTTTGTGCAAAATTTCAGCTCCCTAGCTGTTTTCATGCAGGCTCTATCTTGATTTCAACAGACGGACATGACTTGTACCAAATTCTAAACCTGAACCTATTTTCTGCAATTTTAGTAGCGTCTGTCCTTGGCTGAGAAAACCTACTTCTGCCAAATTTTTTGAAAATCGAACAATAATTGCGACCTGAATGAAGTACGATTACAATCTTTAGATTGACTGACGGAGAGATGAATATAGTTCAATGGGACAAAACAAAGGTGTTTGTGGCTTGTAACGCTCCATGAGAAGCTCTGCAGGAATCGGATATATTAGATGTCGACCTATGTGGTCCAGTTGCACACCAGTTTATTAATGGTCGCACATAACATGCCATGTAAAATTTGCTACTGATCAGACGCTATTTGTGGCTGTTAGAGCTGAAGGTCCTCAAGTTTGGAGGGACCTTTGAGTGGGAGCTAATAGAAAACTTGGACCGATATAAACTAATTTCTCCAGAGATGGAAGTTGGTCACTCGTAATGCTCTGTGCTCACTTTAGAAATCGGATGTAATATGTGGCTTTGACTGAAATCGGAAAAAACCTATATATGATATCAAAAAATGGACCGATATGGACTAATTTCACTAGGTTTCGTACTTGGCACAAGCTAGAATAATGTTCCAAGTTCCATCGAAATCGTTCCATAATTTCGAACTGCACTTTGATTTCCACGATAGATAGACAGACCAACGCACCGATATCGCTCATTGGAGTCAGATAGTGCTTATGAGTCGATCGGTATACTTAACATAGAGTCTATCTTCATTTCTTTAAGGTGTTACAAACATTGGCCCTGTACCACTGTGTGATGTAGAGTGTAAATGTCATCGTGTTATTGAAATCACAATCTGGAATAGGCAATTCTAGCATACGAGGGTTAGTAATTATGTTTCGGGTACGGAAATAAAAACACAATAATTTATCATTGGAAATGGTTTTATTGTTTTTCAAAATATTCTTTTTTAAGATCAATACGGGCGATGAAATACGTTGACCACGCATTTTTTCTTGATGCTAGGGAATAAGAAGAAGTCGTTGGGTGCCATTTATTGGATTGCCCATCAATTCGACATGTTGAGTGGTCAAATAGCTCATCGTTTCAGCTGATATGTGAGATATGTCGTGAAGCAAAATGATCCGTCTTCTCTTATTTTCTTTTCTTACGAGTATTTTTTCGAACACTGTTGGCAAACTGATGGTTGCATACCACTCAGAATTGACCGTCCTACGTTCCACTAAAGGCTCTGTGGCAACATGGCCGGTTATACCGACCAAAAAAACGCAATCATTTGCTTCGATGTACTTCTTCCACGAGCAACTTTTGTTGGATTTGGCTTGTCTTGAAAGACCCATGCGGTCGATTGCTGTTTTGTTTCGGGTTCATATGCATAGATCCATGATTCGTCACCTGTGACAATGCTATACACTACCTTTGAGCTACCGCAGTTATACTTTTTCAACAGCTCTTTGCACCAATCCATACGAGACTTTTTTTGAGCATTCGTCAACTTACTCGTATGTGGGAATCAACGAGAACAAATTTTTTTCACGGCTAAATGAACATGCAATATCTTATTGATGCTTGTCATACTAATGCTTAAGGATGCCTCAATCTCACGGTATTTCACATATCGGTCTTGCTTAATCAGTTCACGCACAGAATCGATGGTTTCTGGCAAAGTGACCGAAGTTGGACGTCCTTCACGAAATTCATCCTCGGGCGAACGGCGCCCGAGACTGAATTTACAGTGGTTTTTGATGGTGCTTCATGGTCAAAGGTCGAAACAAGTTGATTTAAACACTCTTGTCTCGATAACCTACGCCAAAAATCTTAAAAATTGGCGAACGAAAATGTTCACTGGATAATTCCATTTTTTTGACTGAGATGAATTTTTCAACACACTGTAACATTTCGCCCTCAAATGACAAAATGTTCTAGTGAAGTTATGCTAAAAAAAAATTAAAGTTTCCAATGGAAGTTCCAGCTTGCATCTGTGAACACTAGTCTTATCAAGACCCATGCGTCCATGATGTAGTAGGTTGTGTTAGCCAACCATTTTCATTACCCCGTTATGATCATCAGATATTTTTCATCAGATGTCAAACAACTTGAAATGTCAACATTTCAAAAAAAATTCCCGCTAATTCGCCTTTTTGTAAGTGCAGCTGGAGTTCATAACCGCCTTTTATACTTTGCACAGCTCCAAAAGTTGGGAGCGGAACCCAGTCTGTAAATCAGCGGAACTTGGTGAAAAGCATATATGGTGAGATTTTACACAAAACTGCAAGGTACCTCGAACTTAAAGGCCAGATATTAAAACAGGACTGTCTCAATCACTTGTGATTAAAAGAAAAGAACGAGGTATATCATGGGAATAAGTATCTTGAATAAGTCCCTGAAGAGATTTAAACCACTGTCTTCTAAATAATACTGCAACATTTTGAATAACCTTAAGTCAATCAATAGTTCTTTATCAGTAGTACTAAGGAGCTTGGCACGAACATGACTTCGTTTATTTATCAAAATCAGTCTTAAGAATTAAATTCTTTTTTGTATCCAAATATTTTCAGCTCTGCCTTCGTACTTTCATATTCCGAAATATCAATGAACTTTTTTCAGAGTTAAATGTCACCAAAAAAAAACAAACTCGAATGTTTTCACAATTATAACGAAATTATTAAATTTTATGTAAATTGCAAATGTGTCAAAAAGCTGTGACATCACAAGCGAGAAGGAAAGCATGTTTTTTTTGTTCTGATGCAAATAAACAAAATAAAAATATTTTAAATTATTTCGAAATGGCACCGAGTTGTAAAGGATAGTTTAATGTGACTGCAATAGTAGTTAAATTTATAACAGATTCCTGTGTGTGTATATGTTTTGTACACCTGTGCGTATTTATACATACTCGTATATACATATGCACTATTTAGTGTACATATATAATCTCTCCTATATATAAACACTAAGTGTTTTATTGAGCTTTTTTATTATTAATTTTTCCCCTCTCAGTCGCCTAATTAACGACAATTAAATATGACTTTGTATTGATTTCCGGCATTAGTTATGCAGAAACATGATTTGTTATCTACTGGTAATTATATTGTAATTTGCCGCTTACATTATTGAAGTTTATCACACCACATATCATGGCTGCTAGACTGGGCGTAGACAGTGGTAGTTTGTTTTTCTAAACCTAACATTTCGGTTGAAGGTGTAGACTATACAATTCTAATAATTATTGACCTTTTATGCCGCTTTTGATGAAATTGTGTACTTTAAACGATTAATGTGTACTTAACTCCCTCAACATTGCGGAATTTAGTAAAGGAAAAGCCTATCGTTTACCAATAGTCCTGTTGATTTTGTCCACGAAAAAAGGTAGCTTTTCACTACAGTGGTTAAATAGCTTCTACCTTTTATCCTCTTTTTTGGCAACAGAAGTTATATTTCAATGGCATAACGTGTACTCGGTGTCTTGATGTCATTATCTGAAAAGTGAAGTTATTCGACTTCTGCTTCTTCCTATTGTTATCACCAAGTTGCCTTGGGTATCCTCGAATGTGGCCTTACTACAGATATCTTTGTCGTCCTCTTTTATGTGATTATCCTAGTTTCTTGATTTTGTGTGAATTGTTTACCCTTTAATTGAATAATTGTTGGTTTTTTATACGGCTTAGAGTCCTTAATAGAAACTGTTGTTTTTCATATTTAAGATTTATTTGATCCCTATATTTCGACTAACTTCGTTATAAATCTAATGGATATCTAACAAAAATGCCTAAATTATATAGGGTGATCCATCTAGAGGTATTTTTTCAAAATAAAAAAAAATACTTAAATTCAAATAAAGTGTGACATCTTTATTGTTCATACGAAAGGACATTTTATGCCATTTATTTTTTTGAATATAATTTCTTTCAAATGTTGGCCGCAACTACGCCTCTGGGTTTCCATTCTGTGGGCCCAATTTTGGATAACTCGTTCCAACATTTCGACTGGTATGGCATTAATGACACGCGTAATGTTGGCTTCCAAAACCTGAATCGTAGCTGGTTTGTCAGCATAAACTGTGGACTTTACGTAGCCCCAAAAAAAATCTAAAGCTGTGATATCGATCTAAGCGGCCAACTCACCGATTCAAAACGCTCTTCGAAATGACCTCTCAACAGATCTATCCATTCGTCCTGTCGAAACCAAAGGTCGTCAAGATTGCGGGCTTTAATTTCATTTATCAAAAAGTTCGATATCGTGGTTCGATAGAGAGTACTCATGGTTACGTTTCGGCCATTATCATTTTTGAAAAAATATGGACAGATGATTCCACCAGCCCAAAAACCGCACCAAACCGTGGTTTTCGAGGGTTTCCATGATGAAATGGCAAACAATACTGAAAAGAAAAAAATAAAGTTTAACACAACTCATGCGTAATCTTTGAAGAACTCCTATTGAAAAAATACCTCTAGATTGATCACCCGTTACATTGTCAAAGTTGGTTTTATTTTCACTTGTAGTACAGTGGTACAGTTTATAAATGCCTTTTGGTCTGATTTATAGAATGAAAGTCTTGTTTTTTTATTTGTTTTTAGTTGTTCAGATATATACCGATTTGTCACCAGTGCATTTAATTGGGTTAACTAGATCGGATTATCTGCAGTTATCAGCTTCGACTTTGTCCAGCTAAAAAAGTAATTTGTCGTGTTATGTGTTTTGTGTGCAAATTCGAATACGTCATTATTGTACATATTAGATGATTTAAGCCTCCCTCAAAATCTTGTAATATATGTCATCGGCTTATACATTTTTGGTGTTTTTGTATCAGTGTGATTATGCCTTATTCTATTGGCTCGTCTAAAAAGATCATTGATGACTTTAAACGGAAAATCATTCACCTATAATATATTTATTATTTTTTTCTCATTAATAATAATTTATGAGTTAATCTGCAGTGGATTTTGCCAAAACCTGATTTTATTAAAGCTATTGATATCCTTCAAAATTATTTGAGCTCAGCTAAAAACGCCCCAAATTTTATAGACACACCTCTAAAAAATTACATTGAGAGGAATAATAATTGTCACACTTATGTCTCATATTATCCGTGTCCCAATCGTGGCATAAATTTAACAACAAACCTATGCAGTATGTGGGGAAAAAGATTGAGATAATTCTCTGAAACATCTTGTTTGGAAATGAACCAGAATAGTAAAAATGTTCCCTATACAAGGACTGAGCCAACTTGAAAAATGATTAAATGATGGTATTATTTTGGATATTCACTTTAAACTCTGATCGTTAGGAAATTTTCACATTTTATAACGTTTGGTCGGAAAATATTTGTAGACTAGATTTCGTCATAGTTGGGTAAGAGGGCGTAGTACTGCAGAAACAATGCAAAACTTAAAATACTATATCTCATGAACAGTTAGTGTTATGGAACATAAGATATTGGTATAATACAAAAAACACCCTGTAGGAAATTTAGGCGATGCCACTGCCCATTTTATACATTTCCATTTTGAACCTTCATCCCAATGGAGGATATATAAGCTTTGGCCCTTCCGATTTTTATTTGTCTAATTGTTTTGTCTATAAAGGCCTTGTTTATAATTTGAAAAATAGGGAAAGTTGATTCTCATTTAGCCATGGTATATTTTTTTATTTATTTATACTAGTTGACCATTTTTTTAGAAAAGAGAAATTTTTCAGAATAACTTTTAGTCCCTTAGGGCAACTATTCCACCTCTGGGAATATTTCGCCCATTTAAAATTCCAAGCAATTATGGCCATAATCCGTCAAAGTTCAAAGTTTTTCTATCATATTTCTTTTGGATGGATGAAAGGACAGAGGGATATGAAAAGATCGTCTTAGAATTTTACGAGCTCAATAAAGCTAGTTCGTTTGGAATACGAGAGTTGCAATTTCTATTTCGGGTCTTGACAAAACTAGTGTTTACAGATGAAAACTGGAACTTCCATTGGAAACTTTGACATTTTTTAGCATAACTTCACTCGTAGCATAACTTCACAACGTTTTGTCATATGAGGGCGAATTGTTTTGTTTACAGTGTGTTAAAAAAACGAATTATCCAGTGAACATTTTCGTGCGATGATTTTTTACGATTTTGGGCGTGGGATATCGAGACAACAGTGTTTAACTTGTTTCGACTTTTGGCGATTAAACACCATCAAAAACCACTGTTAATCGCTGGTACAAAAAGTTCAGTCTCGAACGCCGTTCGCTCCAGGATGAATTTCGTGAAGGACGTCCAACTTCGGTCACTTTGCCAGAAACCATCGATGGTGTGCGTGAACTGATTAAGCAAGACCGACATGTGACTTACCGTGAGATTGAGGCATCCTTAGGCATTAGTATGACAAGCATCAATAAGATATTGCATGTTCATTAGGCCGTGAAACAATTTGTTCTCGTTGGATCCCACATAGTTTGACGAATGCTCAAAAAAGGCTCATCCATACGAAGCAAAGAGGTGCAAAGAGATGTTGAAAAAGTATAACTCCGGTAGCTCAAATGCAGCATTTTCACAGGTGACGAATCATGGATCTATGCATATAAACCCGACACAAAATAGCAATCGACCCTATGGGTCTTTCAAGACGAGCCAAATCCAACAAAAGTTGTTCGTGAAAGAAATACAACGAAGCAAATAATTGCGTTTTTTTCGGTATAACCGGCCATGTTGCCACAATGCCTTTAGTGGAACACAGAACGGTCAATTCTGAGTGGTATACAACCATCTGTTTGCCTACAGTGTTCGAAGAAATGAGAAAAGATAATAAGTGAAGATGGATCATTTTGCATAAGGACAACGCGAGCTCTCACACATCAGCTGAAACGATGAGCTATTTGACCACTCAAGTGTTGTTATTGTGTTTTTATTGGGATGTTTTGTAATATTTATATTTGTGGTTATTTTGCTTGTTTGCAGTGTAATTTTGTTTTTTTTACTAACTTTTCAAGACTTTTGCTTATATTTGCTATAATATTGAATTTTATATTATAAAATTAAACAATATTTACAATTCTCCAGTGACGATACAAAAAGTGGGGATGATTATGATGAGCTTCAAAAGATTAAGCCGATCTTATAGGGCTTTCGCTAAAATTGTTTAAATGTTACTGCAGAGCAGCATCACTGCTAGATGAGCAGATTGTCCTTTTCACAGGCAAAAAAAACTTTTAAAACAATGTAACCGGAAAAAGCCACACAATTGGGATTTTAAAGTATTTACCAGATGTAGAAAGTCGGACATCATATATGACCTCGCAATATATACCAAAGAAGGAAAAAAAGGCCGACTTAGCTTCAGTTTAAAAAAATCAGTGATAAAGTTAAGTTGACCCCGGTACAGTTCCAAACTAGAATTGCAATTGGTTTTATTGATACAAACACTTTCGATCCGAGGGCGGTCCATCAAATTCTCCACAAACGACACCATCAAATTCAAAGCGTTGCGCACCCTCGATTCAGTGTGAAGAATTTAAAACTGACTTCACAACTTTCTTTTGCAGAATATATAATGTATCCATATACTTTAATCCTAAAAACAATTGTTTCAGTAAATACCATATAAACTAGTAAGACTAATGTACGTCTTGAAAATTTTGTAAGATTTTACATCTATTCTTTTATGACTCAAATTAAAAACAAGTAAAATAAACTATAAAAACGTTATTTATCAAAAAAAGTTTATATATTCAGGGTCCTATGTATACATTTTTTTCTTTTTTGTGTTATTTGACTCCAATACATTCATAATTTACGTATAAAAAAATAACTACCCTAACGAAGTTTGGTGCATCAGAGCGTTAAATCAATTTATTGACACACGACACACTTGTAAAAAAGTTTAAAATGTATTAAAACTCTCAGTTTAATTTGTATATTTATTAATCGCTTCTCGTTCACAAGAACCCGATATTATTTCGCCTATAAAACCTCTTCTCCGATTAATATTTGGAGATGTTGCGAACAGCATGACAAATTTCTATACACTCAATCCTATGATGGAGGGTGCAAGAAAGAGCTATGCATGAATTAACTTTATCTTTAATTAATTAAACAACTTTGCCTCACAGTATAATTGGTTTCAAAAATTTCATACTCGAATTGAAATATATTCTACGTAGGCAGATCTCGCATGCCAACAATACTGTAAGATTATCTAATTGATCTGAAGGAGATTTCCAAATGCCACAATACTCACATCACTCAGTCGGTTATTTATTTATCGGAGCGCAGCAATTGTACAGATTCCAGATAGCCATTCATTTATTCCATTCACTGAAATCACTTGAACGATGTATGAAGCTTTTCTCTGATTGATTTAATAACAATTGTTGGAATTTGAAAATGCATGCCATCATCATCGACCTCCATGTCCAAGGAAATATTTGATGTGTCGGTGTGTGTGTGTGTCGAAATACGAGCGTTTGCCAGCTATCCAATACTCGTACTAAACGATTTATAAATATTTCTACAATTTTATTTTGCTTCCGATGATCATTTATCTTAATCAAAACGTTGTGTGTATGTGAGCACATGCATGTATCTGTGTGAGTGTGTGTGTGTGATTGCATCAATATACGAGTATATGCGCCAATATTCAATTACATATTGGATTCCTTTCAGCTCAGTTTGTTGGTTTCAATGGAATATAAACTACATTTCACTTACGTGGGACGTATACGAAGCATGTCCGCAATTGGATATGATAACGTGACATGGTTCATGTATTCCCCATGGTCCAATTTTAAAATGATCGGCTTAGAGCAGAGCTCAAAATGTGAATGTCAAATAATAGAGGAAGTGATATTTATAACTGCCAGTAAGCTTTAAATAGGTTATTGAGAAAATGTTCCTTTAAATTTTACAAGTCTTCGATAACCCATACTTTTGAACATGAAACATATTAACAATTGAACTCGTGGCAAAGTTAAGAGTACAATAGTGAGACTGTTAATGCAGGTTCGATTTTCCTAATATGAATTGTTAAAAATAATTAACAAAAACTGTCACATTGGGACCTACCTGCCACTGAGAATGGCTAAAAAATAGATTGAAATAGGAAAGACATTATAAAGCGATGTAACAAATCAACATTCTCGCTCACCGAAAAAGTTTATCGCTGCCGGATTTAAAGAAATGAAACAGGTATACATTTTTAAATATGAAAATACCCCAGCAAATAACGGACTAGCCCATGAAGAGATAAACGATTAACTTTAATTATGTAGAATCAATGAACTGGGTTCGATCTAGGCACGAACTAGGAACATAAAACGATACTAATTATGAGTTACACCCTAACGTCAAGTTTTTCGCCCAACTTAATTTGACATATCTTCTTTCAGTTTACTTAGCCATGGAGTGTTAGATAATTGATCAGCGCGTGAAGATTATTGAAGCCAATTTCAAAAATGGTCTCTCCAATCAAAATGCATTTCGAGTACTTCATGACTTTTTGGTCAGCATGACGGACCGAATGTGCCAATAGTGGATTCGTTAATAAGCAGAGTTGCCGCATTTGGGCAAATGAGAATCCACGATTTATAGTGGAAAAGCCGATGCATCCACAAAGAGTAACTGTTTGGTGCGGTTTATGGACTGGCTGCGTCATTAGGCCGTACTTCTTCGAAAATAAGTTTGACAAAGCAGTTGCCGTGAACGGTGTTCGCTGCCGCGTGATGATTACGGATTTTTGGTGGTCAGACATAGAGGATATGGACCTGGCGGAAATGTGGTTCCAGCAGGATGGCGCCACTTGCCACACAGCCAACTAAAAAATGGCTTTTTTGGGCGAGAAATTCAATGGCCGTGTTATCTTACGTCGTAGCGAAGTCAATTGGCCGCCAAGATCATGTGATTTGACACCGTTGGATTCTTTCTTTGGTGATAAAAAGAACAGGTGTACGTCAATAAGTCAAGAACAATTCAAGAGCTAAAGGATGAGATAATTAGGCACATAACCGACATCGAACCTCCATTATGTATCAGTGTCATTAAAACAATGGACCATCGGATAGAGGTATTGCATCAAAGTCGTGGCGAGCATTTGACCGATAAGGTAGTTCTCTGAATTTTTTTTCCCAATTAACATCGTGCGTTTTAGCTGGACCATCCTGTAATAGCGTTGGTTTCTCAATTTTGGGGCGGCTTATAAACACTAGTCATTTTCGTCCACGCATTTTATTCTGGAAGCAGGGAACTGAGGCCATCGACTCTCAGTATCATTTGTCCTCCCCTGATGACCGTCTGTACTTCATATCCACTTCTAGAATCGATATCACCTAATAGTGACCGTGATCATGGACGATAGACAGTCTTGCAGCCAAACTGATAGAATCAGCTAATGAAAACTGTAGTAGCTTTCGGGATAAAGGGGAGGATGAAATCGTCAAAAATCACTTTAAATAGTTGAACATCATATGCTTGTGTCTGGTTTTGTGTCCGAAAAGGTTGAAATTATTCGGCTTATACTCTTTCTCGTATCACTTTTATATTGAGTGTTCAAGATACTGACCAGAATTGGTGTATTAAATCGTTAGAGTGAGTCGCCCATGATATCATGCTGGCTTTACACATACTTTGGTACACTTTGCAAATCCTTTGCATCTGCTTTGGTCGACCTCTTTAGAAAATGGAGATTAAAAACACTGTAAAATGTCCCTATATCTTAAAATCAATGGAGCAATGTGCACCACACCTTCTATCTAAACTATGTGGAACGCAAAATAGTAGAACTTTATATTAAGTGGATCCAATAAAAAGGATTAAATCCGGAAGAGACAAACACCTAACTACTACAATCCCACAACAGTCGATTCTATGTACCGGATTGACCCAAAGCAGCAATTCTTCCGCCAAGGGCTGTCACCTCGGCACTGTGTGTGCCGCTACTGCAACAACAACAACAACATAACTACTATACAAAAATCCCTAAGAGATGGCCCTAGGTATTTCTCGCGAAACCAATAGATACTGTGAAACAACGAGGCAGGCTCCTCTCTAGACTTTATAATCACTTTCGACTCCCATGATGACAATGTGTATAGTTTTTCAGATAGGCGGTCTCAATTTGCGTGAATACATCGTACAGTACTTTAAGACAAAGGGGAAATCGACAGAATCTAAAAAGTAGGACATCTTGGAGCCATATGGTCGATCACATAGTCGACATTGAAAGGAGTTACGAAAAAGCAAAGATATGATCGAACTGTCACTCAAGTGGTGTACGCACTTAAAGCTGTTTTTAAATTCCACTATGGCACCAATAAAAATTCGGCGGTTCTATAAAGATCCATCAGAAAGAAGAACAGAAGAACTGATTAACTCCTCGCTAAGTATACGGGTATTCATGGGAGTGCTACTAGGGCACTCTGCACTTAAAACAAATATTTTCTTATTGCAGGCTGAATAGTTACGAAGCCTGTAATAGGACAATCGGAATAATGAAGAACTTTTTCTAGCACAACTTAGTTTTTGCTTAAAGGAGACAACAACACCACGTCACAACAGTTTCTGGTTTCAAATATGTCACGTGCATTTATCAAATAGATTTTAAAAATATTTTGATCAAAAATGCTGGATTTCCCTTAAAAGATGTGGGCTCAAAAAACGCCAAACAAATGACAAAATGAACGACCGATGCCTTGAAACAACAAAGTAAAGATGTCCTTAATAGTTTCAGAATAGCACCGCACTGAAAACGAAACCATCACAAAATTTTTTTTACAGTTCTGAACTTGGTTAAATCCTTATCGTGGGGCAATTGCTATTGTGAGAGAAATTGGAAGCCCGACTGAAAAGAATCACAAACTATGACCTTATTAAGGGCAGTTTTTCCATAAGCTTATGTTACATCTTGCGTCCTTTTTGGCTCATCCTCCTCCAATTCTTCATTGTAAACCTGGTTTGAAATCGGGCATAAATATAGTGCCACTGCATCTAAAAGGGTAAAGTTAATTTTGGGCACTAGATTCTTCTCTAAATAATCCATTGCAAATAAATATGGTCAGGATATAAATATTTGACGCCGCTGATTTCGATGTTTTGTATTCTTCAGTAGCCATTTCGCTACTAAAATGCTTTTCCCCTTTTACCAACATTTTACGTGCTAGACACGCTTATTACCCCGACCACGTAAAGCGGAAGTATCCTCTATTCATAAATATCTCTCCCATCCGTTTCCTCACGAAACACACTCACACATTTACCCAACAGTCGTACATTGTTATGTGACTGTGTGTGTGCGAGAAAGAGTATGCATGTGTGTGTGTTTAATAGCGTTCTCGTCGTTCTCTATGCTTTTGTTTTGCAATGAAACATATGAGTTTTTGATTGCAAAATTTATACAAATTGAAATGGAGAACAAAAGAAATGGCAAGAAAAGAAATTTCTATTTCAATAAATCAATATCATAAAGGAGACTGCTAAGATTTCTGCACGGAAACAATACGTAATTCTATATTTCTCTTTTGATTATTTATTTATTAAATATTTCCTCAATAATTTTCCGAGTTTGCAGTTTGCCTCGCACATTAACAATGGAAATGAAAAATATGAGTTTAGGGCACTATGTAGTTCTGGTCGATTAAAATACAACAAACTAGTAAAGAAGGCAGCCTATATTTCACAATGGGTGAAAATTAAAAATATTCCCTTCGGCCTGCCCTTGATGAGGGCGTCTGTGGTAGAAATACAATCACCAGCTGCAAACAAAACAGGGCAACACAATTTGAAAGATAGCATGTAAAGCGGGATTCATCTGAGTTCTTATTCCACTGTACAACACTTTCTTCGGGAGGTGGATGATTCCTTCGGGGAAGGAATGAATGTATTAAAAATTCCCAAAAACAGGGACCAGGAAGGTCTAAAAAATTTTTTTTACACACGTACACGTGTGCTGCGATTTAGAATAAGACCCTATCCTACGGAGCATAGGTACCTGTTTGAATTCGAAAAATGAGAGATAGGACAAAGCATGCCATGCGTTTGATCTCTCAAGATTCCTTAACTGCCTTTGTCTTTGTTGGAGTTTTCTGACGTTCCGGCATGTGTTAGAGATCATGGTCATAGATCATAGTCTGTAGCCTTTTTAAGTTGAACCTCATGATAGACCCTAATAGATCCAACAACTTGGTATTGAGTATGTGCTTATACCGATGATATATTGTCCTATTTGAGGCCCATTCTAGTTCTGCGGTTGAACAGTCGACTTCCCGTATTAGGACACTTCCCCACCCTACTGGCTAAAATGGTATATATCATTTTGTGTGAACAAATAGTGTAACGCATCGAAAAAAACATTTTATACCCGACATATGTTTTGAAAAAATCCGTTTTATGACTTCTTATATCTGGTTCGACTGGTTCGCTCAATTACTCTTGAAAGAAGCTTCCAATCGAGCTGCCAATGAGTTTTGCAAGTCGTAATATTTTTCCAATTCTGCCTATGGGATTGAGAACGGATAATATGTCTACACCCCATCTGGTACCTTTCACACAAGTTTACCATTTTGCCCACTTTTAGTATTCTTTTAATATAAAAGAAAAGAGCTATAAGATAAACTTGGTGACAGAGAATTGGACTAATAACCATGCCCCTTTTACAACCTTCCACAACAATGACCCTCTTTTAGTGCAGATTAGAACCCACATTACTATATTTGAAACCCGTCTTTGTACTTGCGTATGTACAAAGTTCTTGACACGCCCCTTTTGGTACCTCCCATGCCATGCAGAATTCCACTCTTTTGGTTTTCATGTAATATCTTGAATGTAATTCAGACGATCGAACTCATAATCAATACAAAAGAATAATGATTCAACAGATTTTAATAAAATCGGTACACTCCAGGATATGAAGGACGGAACGTTAAAAAATATAAACTACATATGTGGGTAAGGGAATAACCAAGATCAACCGACTAAAGCTTTCTTATTTGTTTTACTGGAAAATAACACATGCTGAAGAGTATAAAAGATTTGGCCCGGCTAAAGTTACGAATCGTTCATTTAAAATAAACGACGAAACTTGATGTCATTCACTACTTAAACACAGAGGAGTCTGGCTGACTATATCGAAGGAAGTAAAATGCCTTCAAAGTTGTATTTGTCGTCGAAAGCTTTGTGCGGCATTTGTTGCCTGACACATCAGCAACATAATTCGAATCAAACTACAACATTTCAAGATTCTGAAAATTCAATTTTCTAAATATCCAATTACAAATCAAATCTCCTTCTCCACGCATGATGAAAGATAATGCCCATTACCGATGACGTATCACCCTTCCAAAAGAAATCCCTATCCTCTTCTTAAATTGAAATTATTTCAATTTTACTCCAACGCATGAAGATGTGCATACGTGGGATAACAATCCACAGCAGTGAGTCAGTCAGTCAGTCGACGTCTGTGATGCGACTAACAAAGGGGCACCACAAACAAACCACCCTTATGCTGGGCCTCCCCACTATGGAAATAACGTATGTACGCAAGCAACCACACATGGTCAAATCTGGCAAATGTTAACGTTCTGACGGATACAAAGCGATTTATTTTATGATTAAAAAATGGCAAACAAATGTCGTTATTTGTGATTGTCTGTCTCTGCCGTCGATGGTAATCAGCATGCGGTGGCCATGATAACATCCCATGGCCGTGGATAAGGGCTGTGCCTGGTGGATAACTCGTCCAACTGGGCAGCCGTTATTACTGCATTATTGTACTCATGATTACTTGAGGCGGCTCTATGGAGGGGTAGGTGGTTTATATAACCCTTATGTTGAATGGGCGCAAAATACTTCCGAGAATATATGAACGCACGTACGTACCACACATATAAGCGTGTATGGGCAAATATACACAGAAAAAGTTGCACTTTGAATATTATTAAGCGGATTTCCGATAAAACCCCGTAAAACTTTTATTAGGGGCAGAAATTCCAAAAATTAAACTATTTTAAAAGGAAATTTACCACAACATATACGATTATAATTAACGTCCAGGTTTTAAAAAACGAGTAATTGAAGTGAGATTTCTGTTGGTGGAAATCTGAAACCATTATTGAACATTAGGTCCCGGTTAGTGAATATACAATTTAAAACGTATACTTATACGAGTATGTGCATTGTTTCGACGCTTCATAGATTTTCTTAGAATATCTGAAAACTAAAGTTTCTGGTTTGGTCAAATTCTTTTTTTTATGGGCATAGTAAGTTAAGCATATTGTATTGTAAATATTGTAATTGATCGTCAACAGTTAAAATATTATAATCGAATTCCAATCGATTACCATGAGTTAATTTTGGAGGAGCTCATAGTTTAAACTTTTAAAATCGCGAAACGTGATCACATATTTTTGATGTTGTAGGTCCTAGAAAAGCAAGGTGCCAAAAGTTGGTTGTTCAGTAAGATATTCGATTCGTAAGTAACATAGACAGAAGGTTCTTATCTGCAGTGATACAGTGTAATTTTTGGGGAGGCACCAATAAGGCGCGAGGCTAGGAATCCAATTACTTTTTTTTGTCACCAAGTCCACCTTATAAGTATTGATGTTGAGTTGTATCTATCATATGAATAGAATTCAAGATATGAGGACTGCTATATACATTTCCGTTGCAAAATGCGAATATTTATTATCAAAAATGGTTTTATTGTTTTTCAAAGTATTCTCCAGCATGATTTATACAATTTTGCATGCGTTCAAACCAATGGTCGAAGCACTTTTTACACTCCGATTGAGACACCTACAAAACGTGGTTTTTGAACGCTTCAAGAGCATCTTCTGGCGACGAAAATCGTTAAACACGCATTTTTTTTCTTGATGTGCGGGAATTAGAAGAAGTCATTGGGTGCCAAGTCAGGACTGTACGGCGGATGACCTATCAATTCGACGTATTGGCCGGTCCAAAAGGCGCTGGTTTCAGCTGATGTGTGAGAGCTCGCATTGTCATGGTGCACAATGATTCGTCTTCTCTTGTTCGTTTTTAAATTTCTCCGAAGACTTCAGGCAAACAAATTGTGATGTACCACTCAGAATTGAGGATGGTCAACGTTGCTCAAGCGGAACAGTCGCCACATAACCAGTTTTGCCGCAGAAACAGGCGACCATTTCCTTCCATGAACAACTTCCGTTGGATTTGGCTCGTGTTCGAAGACCCACACGTCGATTGCTGTTTTGTTTCGGGCTCATACGCATAGATCCATGATTCGTCACCTGTGACGATCTTATAAACGTCTTTTGAAGCACCGCGATCGTATTTTTTCAAAATTTTTTTGCACAAATTGACACGGTCCTTTTTTGAGCGATTGTCAAATTGTCCAACGAGAACAAACCTTCTTTACGGCCAGGTGTTCATGCAATATCGAATGTATGCTATTGGAAGAAATGCCCCCGAATGCCTCTATCTCACGGTATGTCACATGACGATCTTGCATTATCAGTTCACGCACGGCATCAATGTTCTCTGGCACAAAGACCGTTTTTGGACGACTTCGTCCTTTAGCGAGCGTCGACCATGATTGAATTCATTAAACCAGTTTTTCACAGTGCTATGTCGCCATACAAAGATTTAAGTTCATCGATGCACTCTTGTCGTGATAATCCACGTCGATAGTTGTGAAAAATGGCCGTACTCAAATTGTTCTGAGTACGTTTTTACAAAACAATGTAAAATGGAAATATCAGATGGCAACACTCAGTGTTGTCTAGGCTAGAAATATATAGCGCAACCGTATAACACAAAAACCAAAAGTGGGCGGAATGGGGCATTGCATGGAAGGTACCAGAATGGGGCGTGTCAACCAATATGCTAGCACAAAGTCGTTAATCAAATATTACAGACTTTACAACTTAAGCAAATTTGTGTGGGAGGTACCAGAAGGGGCATGGCTAGAAGTCCAATTCTCTGTCGCCAAGTTTACCTTATATCTTCATTCTTAAGTATTGATGTTTAGAGAGATCGTGCAAATATTATTGAAGATATAACTGGAACACCAAAAGTGTTCCAAATCGTATATACCAGAAGGGGTGTGGCAATATTGCTCATCTCAGCATGCAATATTCAAAATCGATTAAAAGCTCCGTTCGACTGTAATCGTACGAACCAGCAGCACAGACGGACAGAAGCAAATGACTCAAATGCCTTAAAAAGTCATAAAACGGATTTGGTCAAAAGATACGCTGGGTCTATAAGTACGAGTATAATGTTTTTTCGATGCGTTACACTTTTGGTTCGTATGAAATGACACTCGTATATTCCCAATAGGGTGAGGGTATTCAAATGCGTGCTGATGGCGGTAAATGAAGACATGATCAGCGACCTCAAATAAGTTAATAAGTCCAATTTAGTTCTTTTGTCTAATAAAGCAAATTGTGCAAAATTGTTTTCCTGCGAGGTCTTTTTTTTCAGTGTATTCGTGTCCACCCACATGTAGTTGCATGCCTTATGCCTCCCTCATTTTATGTTTGCAAATACTTGTGACCATTCAATTTTTGCAATAGAATGCGTAAAATGAATATACGGGCCTTTTTTTGTTTCGGAGCCCACAGGGCATGCATGATTTCTGTCATCGTTGAACTCACATGACGAGATGACGATGATGAAATGCTAGTGCCACTCGTGCCGATGACACTCTTCATAAAAGCGTTCGGTGGCAGCAACAGCTACGACTGGGGTATCATTGTAGCTCTCACTGGTTGCATCCCCAGTGATGTCGATGGATGTGTTCATTCATCCAGCGTCCTTGTTTTGGTCGCATAATATTCGTAACATTTGTTGTTCTTTATTTTTGTTTAAATGGAAATGTAAACAGCAGCCAGCGCATGAACGCCTCCATGGGCAACAATAACAACAATGTGACGTAAGATTATGGCCTGTAGTCATTGCCACACAATGACACTTGTGGAAAAGTCATTAAAGTCCGTGCACGTCGAGACTTTGTCGGCCGGGCGGGCGGGCGTCCGTCCGGCTGGCTGGCTGGGATGGATTGCATGCGCCACGGCTTAAATCACGACTTTTCGTTAACTGTCACAAAATGACGTTGTTGACGTTCGTACGTACGTATGTTCATGTATGCAGCTTGCCAGAATTTAAACGTCAGTAGGAAATTAAGGTCTTTCTGGCAGCAGTTTTAAAGCTCGAATGGCCAAACTTGGCGTATCCCACCACTTGAATATGCAAACCGACGACCACATGAAAAAAAACAAAGAAGCTAAGGGAAAAGGTCCAGTTCTATTCACCAAAAACCAATTAAAAATTAAATTGAAAACTAAAAGTTAGACGTTGAAATGCAATGCCACAGCAACTTACTTATGGACCAGAGTGGCTAGGGGGTGGCCTGGTCTGTATGCGTACGCCGGTCGAACAATGGTGCAGTTGTACACACATCCCTGCATCGCCGTGCATACATTTGGACACTCGAAGCGCAGTTGTATTCTAATCACTACGGCCCCGTCTGGTGGTAAATGACAGTGATGCTCCTACGTCCAGGCGCAGTGAGTGAGTTGCAGAAATGTGATGAATTAATTCGTGACCAGTGTGATGAACATTCGTCTGTCGGTTGAAGCATGGACAGAGGCATTTCTCCTCATGACAGGCATTGGCAATTGCCAAAAACTGCTGAACGGAACTTTTCATCAAATGAAATTGTCATTCTTCTTAGTTGTTAAATTTTTTGCGGTTTCGATCTTTCCGTTCGTGGGACAGTAAAAGTGGGTCAATGTGAAGTTTGTAATTTTAATTGTTTTTTTAGTGCGAAGTCCGTCTATTGAATTTATTTTTACATATATTGTGTGCCTTGAAAACTGGCATTGCATAAAAATTGGATTTTAGTCAGAAGTGACGATTGCGTACAAATAACACCTACACATTTAGACTCAACTTCCAGGTAATAACCAAAATTCCCTTAAAGAAGAAAAGGATTAATAATTTTATATAAGCGAGCTGTATGCAATAAAGTTCTTATACTCACTTTCAGGGAGCTACAGTGTAATAACATGTCCGCACGGCTTACGTATCGCAAGGCAAAAAAAACGCTGCAACGAAATGTACGATGTTTTTAGTTTGTTGTGATCACTTGTTGTAATTACTTTTTGAAAGAGGGATTACTACACAAGCTTATAAGATCAGGTTTGTTGTTGTTTGTAAGGCATCAGCACTCTTACATGAGTTCTTACAGGCATTGCGCTGTAGGCATATCAAGAGAGGAATTCTGCAGTAGAATCTACGGAGCAATTGATATGTCTCTGCCCAAGGTTTTAAGAAATTAGACTAAGCCATTTAGAAAAACAAAATTGGAAAAGAAAGTAGAAACATTTGAACGAATTTCTGCTGGTCTTATTTATTTAGAAATAAAGTAAGTTTCTCCCTACATCTCTAAAATCGTACTCTTTTTCTCTGATCCTCGGGCTAACAAGCCTCCGAGTAAATTCGTCCCTTGGGACGGGCAACACTTTTACCCAAACCTAACCAAGGAAAATGAGTCAACCAGTCATTATCAAATAAAAAGATCTTGAAATTAATGACAAAAATTGTCTTTGGCATATTATGTCGTATTGGCCTATTAATCGTGGCCTTATCCATGCACCTTAAAATTAGAAAAACTGATTTTTGGTACATTCATGTTGGTACAGAAATAATGTGTTCTAGTCGAAACGTGAGCCCCTTGAAAAATCGTTGTATTGAGCAAAATAGTGGATCGTGCTAGAATGAGCGTGCAGTTTCTTATATTGTCACAGATTTCATATTGTCATGTTCGCATAAAAGGACATGACATTTTGACATTTCTATGTCCCGCTTATAAACGCGTAATAGGTGGGCCGATGGTGATACTGAAAAACAAAATTCATGGTGGAGTATAAAGAAAATCGAACGGACAAACTTCATGTCGTTTTAGCTGTAAAGTTGTCCACTCATTAACAAAGTAATGTACTCGTATGCTTAGAATATCGTATATCGAAATTGCTGATATCGGATAAAGAAAGTCGAAACAGAAAGCAGTTTTAATTTTTAAACAAGAACGTATCCAGACCTCTGTCTAGCATCCCAAGCACAGGACCTCATAGTATATTTTTTTGCTCTCATCTCCCATTTGAGATGTCCTGCTCTAGACAGCACTTTGCATGTACGCATTTATGCGTTTCCAAATTGATATTTACTCGTACTCATACAAAAAACATCTTTTTGAGATGACTCAAGAATGTGTCGCCATAATTGTCGTCGGCTGTCTAGACTGTGAATGGATTTCAGTCCTGGTGAAAAGTCAAATGTACTGGAATGAGATAAATGAACACAAGAAAAATTAAAGAAGCGTCAATTCTGGAAGTGCAAAGCTTTTTTTACTTTACCGAAGCTCGCTGCCTTAAGGACAGAAGCATTAAAATCATTTTGTTGTCGTGCTTGTTATTGACATCATATGAGCAGCCATAATAATAATAATAGTCATCATCGTACTCGTAATTCGAGCCATAATGCCCTGCCAGGAATGTTGATTGAATTCACCAACAAATCACAATAAGCAGAAAAGGCACACGACAAGAAAAGCCAAATTCAAAATTCAACCCCATGTGGTTATCATCGTAATCATCGTCGTCCTCGTCATCACATGGAAGTGCCGCTGAATGATGTTTTTGTTTTTTTGTGGCCTTTGAAGAGAAAACTTGAAGACATTCACAAAAAAATTCGCAAGACATACAATCCCATCGAGTAATTGCCTTTGAGCAAATCTAAAGCCTCTCGAAAATATACGCCTTCATTGGTACCCGAACATGCTGTACTTATGCGTACGTACGTTTGGAAGATTTTTTTTGAAAAAGACAATTACTTTTTAAAATACTTTCCTTTGTTTTCGCTCTCTTTCTCTTTGAGCAGGTCCTTTGGGAGGTGTTGCTGCGATTAAGTGCCTTCTGGTGTTGTCATCCTGTGTTGGGCCAGAGAGCGAGTAGGGGCGGAAAAATCAAAAACAATCGTAACATGAATCATTTATTGTTCGCTATAAGCCCTTTAAACGGCAAAAGCAATTATGCGAACTTGGTCCTTCGGAGACCTCGTAAACCTCAACTGACTTCAACGCAAATGCCATTGCATGCAAGAACAATCGAAGATGCGATGATCTGCTCTAAGCGATGTTTTGTAACAAATGTTCCTATTTTGGATTTCAGAGTAGCTATTGTTGGGAGATTTGAATAGAGCAGCATTCCCATCGAATGGATTTCAGTTGAGGCAATGATGAAGCTGTATCGCCGACACAATGGTATTACAAATAGAAGACGAAATAAGTTTGTACTGATATGAAGCAAGTTAAACCGGCTTTAAATGATTTCGTACGGAATGTTTTGATTCCCTTAGTGTAGAGCGTAAATGTGGGCGAACCGCAATAGTAGCAGAACCACTTCAAAAATCCTAAGGGACCTTGTGATTTGTCAGTGTGGTACTACTTAAAACGGTTTCCCCTGCGGCTGCACAAATCGAATGGAGAAGAAGAAGAAAAATTCAATAAAAATAAGTTGGAATAAAATCTATTTTCCCATCTGATAAAAGTAGTCCTTATCACATTGCGACGTTACAGGTTTTACAGATCTAGTTCCTACTAGGGCTGCGACATCGATGATTTACACATTAGCTGCATATTTCAAAAGTCCTGTGTCTAGACTACATGAAAATCCCCTGGAGGCATGGCAACAGGGATATGTGCCTAAAAATTCAGCGACAATGAAGCCGATTCTGTCCCCTCTAAGAGAGTGTTGTCGGCTGCTGGAAATATTGCTTCAAGCAGAAGAAGCTCTATCTCAGGAGAGAAGCTCAAAAAAATTCTATTTATTTACAAACTGTCAACTCAATGTTTTGGAACCTTGAACAATAATCTTTTATATAATTTTGTTTTAGCAATATACTTATAAGTACATAAATAAAATAATTCTAGTATTAATGAAGTTTTATATTTTTTTTGCCTTTATATCATCGAATAGGATAACTTCTTTAACAAAATTGTATTTATTTATTTTTTACAGTATAAATTAAAATAACTCCCGTATTAATATTTTTTTGTATTTTTGGTCTTTTATCATCAAATAGGGTGATTTGTTTGTTGATAACACATATTTAAAAGAGAATATCAGCAATAACAAAATTTCCGTCAAAACATCGATGTTTTCGAACATCGATGTTTATACCGATTTTTTATCGACGCCCTTGATTTAACACATCGATGTTGCAAAACATCGATGTTTCAAGGTCGATGCCGCAGCACTAGTTCCTACTACTCTACTCAGTACAGAATCTAAACAATTCACTTATCCGAGCTTACGTCGTTGCAAAGAACAAATAACCTTCTGTAATATTCTTTGTTAAATTTATTTCGTTTTTTTTTGTGTGAGATATATTGGCAGTACCTCTCAACTACTTTAGAATCACTCAGACATGTATTCAGAAAGGATTTTGTACGGTGCTTAGAATGTTTTATACCGACAAACAAATTTTTGTGTTTTTTTTGTCACTTGATAGCCTTTATTTATAAAACTCAGAAAAAAGTCAGTTTGGAATCGGTTCGAACATACAAATTCGGTAAAAAAAAGCAGACTTTCTGTTGCATTTACACACATCACATTATGTTGATGGTTACTTGGATCAACATATCATAAAATGGTAGCGACGCTAATACCACGGTACGCACAGCCAGTAAATCGGTTAACCAATTAAATCCAGTAAAACTATGGGCTGCCACAAATGGTGGCTATGGCAACTAACCAATTATGAAGGAAATTTATGTTACTTTGGTACAAATAATTGGTGGTTACAACAGATAAAATCTTTGCAGTACTCCACCCATTGCATACATATAATTGGATATCCCAACATAAGAAAGTAATTCCTATAATAAATACTCGATTACGGGTTGCTACTTAGTAGGGACATAAATACTGGTTCACACGTTTTATGCTGTAAAATAAAAAGTACTGAATTTTCTTGGACCAAATATTTTTTAAAATATTTATTGATGTTTATTGTATCCAAAAAGAATCTACTTATTCGAATGTCCGCCTTTTGCTTTACACACGCCTTAAGTCGCACTGGCCAATCGTCAAAAGCTGCACGAACCTCGTCCATTGAAAAATTGGCCACAACTCGAACCAAAGCAGTCTTAAGAGATCTAATGTTGGGGTATCTTTTGTGACAAATCTTGTCCTCTTAAACCGTTTACAATTTGTAATCCAATGGGTTCAAATCTGGACTGCCTGAGGGCCATTCTTCAGAGGAAATAAACGCTGGCAAATTATTTCCAAGGCAGGCCTGGGACGTTTTAGCCTTATGGACCGGCGCAGAATCCTACTGAAAAGTCCATGGCTGGTTTTGGAACAGGGAATTGTTAAGAGGCTTCACAACAGCTTCCAAACCGGTTTCTTGGTAAACTTTGGCCGATGTTTTGACTCCTTGTCCGAAGAAATTCATTTCAGTAACCCCATCGTAAGAGACACCCCACCAAACCATGACTGAAGCTGTGTCATGGCCCTTATCCACCCTTGGGATCAGTTCAGAACGCCCATAAACTCTACCATTTTGCTTCTTAAATTTTTCCTGGACGGTACAAATTTTTTCATCGGTGAACAATATTTTTCTGTGCAAGTTATCAGCGTGCTTCACCAAAAGACGTTTCCATTTTTCAATCCTATTTTTTTTAAGTTGCAGTCAATAAATGTCCGGTACGGCGTGCTATTCATCTCACGGGCCATGGTTTTCTGTTTTCGGAGCGGATTTCTGTGAATTCTTGATTTAACGGCTTTGATGACATGCGGTGTTCGAACAGAGCGTGGGCGGCCCTTAATAT
This sequence comes from Hydrotaea diabolus, assembly GCA_963513945.1. Lineage (NCBI taxonomy): Eukaryota > Metazoa > Arthropoda > Insecta > Diptera > Muscidae > Hydrotaea > Hydrotaea diabolus. Next base: position 112,184,243 of record OY740717.1, read on the forward strand.
GCGATCTTTTACATCTCCAGCCTCCTCAAACAGTTTTATGCATCGGTAGACATACATACGGCTAATCAATAGTGGCCGGAGCGTTTTGAAATTATCGCTTTTATTCATTTCACACTCTCTCTCTCATTATCTGACCACTTCATGATGAAAGTTGAAACAATTTTAAAATCCCGTCACAGCCTTACCTATTGAGGTTAGCTTTCAAAACCCATATATGTTCAGTATGTATGGGGTATGTTCAGTTCTACTATTGAAATGGGTGTGTTCAATGTTGTAACAGTATTTATGTCCCTACTAAGTATATATGTATATTTCTGGCCTAGGCAACACTAAGTATTTTCGTTGCAATCTGACATTTCCATTGGAAAGTTTGACAATTTTAGCATAAACGTACTCAGAACGTTTTGACGTTCGACCATCATTTTTGTTGTTTACAGTAACTCGGAAAAATCAATTTGGCAAAAAACTGGAATTAACTCGTGAACACTTTCGTGCGATCATTTTTCACAAATTTCGACGTGGATTAGCACGACAAGAGTGCATCGATGAACTTAAATCTTTGTATGGCGATGAAGCACCATCCTATAGCACTGTGAAAAACTGGTTTAATGGATATAATCGTGGCCGATACTCGCTCAAAGACGAAGGTCATGAAGGTCGTCCAAAAACGGCCGTTTTGTCAGAGAACGGTGAACTGATAATGCAAGATCGTCATGTGACATATTCCACCAGCATACATTCGATATTGCATGAACACCTGGCCGTAAAAAGAGGTATTCTCGTTGGATCCCGCAAAATTTGACAATCGCTCAAAAAAAGGCTCGTGTCGATTGGTGCAAAGAAATTTTAAAAAAATACGATCGGGGTGCTTCAAAAGACGTTTATAAGATCGTCACTGGTGACGAATCATGGGTCCATGCTTATGAGCCCGAAACAAAACAGCAATCGACCGTATGATTCTTCGAAGATGAGCCAAGTCCAACGAAAGTTATTCTTGGAAGAAGCACTTCGAAGCAAATGATTGCCTGTTTATTCGGCAAAACTGGTCATGTGGCGACTGTTCCGCTTGAGCAACCTAGGGCGGTCAATTCTGAGTGGTCCACAACAATTTGTTTGCCTGAAGTCTTCGGAGAAATTCGAAAAACGGACAAGAGATGGCGAATTGTACACCATGACAATGCGAGCTCTCACAAATTGGCGCGAACCAGCGCCTTTTTGACCGGCCAAAACGTCGAATTGATGGGTCATCCGCCGTACAGCCCTGACTTGGCACCCAATGACTTTTTTTTATTACCGCACATTAAGAAAAAAATGCTTGCTCAACGATTTTTGTCACCAGAAGATGCTGTTGAAACGTTCAAAAACCATGTTTTAATCGGAGTGGAAGAGTGCTTCGACAATTGGTTTGAGCGCATGCAAAGTGTATAAATCATGCTGGAGAATATTTTGAAAATCAATAAAAACCATTTTGATGATAAATAACTGCATTTTCATTATTAGGCCAGAAATAAGTATAGCAGCGCTCGTATTATCGCATCACAGATGATGCTTATAAAGAGTGGCCTTTTAACTGGGGCTATACGAAATCATGGAGCACTGTTGACAAATATTAGTGTTATTATATTACATAATATATTCGCTATGGAATATGTTTGTGTTCCTGAAAGACTTTAAAAAAACTCCGAGTAAAATGTAATTCTACAAGCCGTAACTTTTGGTATCGAATAAGTACGAACAAAGCAAAACCAATCTTTACAAAAATGCATAGAAAATTAAAATGCAGCTCAGAATTTCAATTTAGCAAGAATTTTAACATTACACTGTGTCTTCTATTATCCATATTCACTTTTCGCAGCACTTTGCAAAAAATGCTTTTGACGCGCATTTCTTGGTGCCTTTGTCAAAAGCTATGAGCTCAGCGGACCCCAGCCATCAACTGTGGAAAATCACAAGAAAAAATACAAAGTAAAACCATAGACAGCATCAACATCATCGTCGTCCAAAAACAACGAAACAGCTTTCGTAAATGCATCGATGCAAGGACCATCATATTCCGTTTCGTGTCTTGTTTGGAAAGGATTTAAGGATAAATATCCGTTTTAGACGAAGGCTTTGTTCTACAAACAAGAAATCATGGATTCCGTCTGCCGCCCACCAGAAGCCAAAACCATTGCTTGCCATCCGGCCAATTTCGTGTGAAAGAAAAGGAAAAAAGTAAAGTGAAGAAGGAGGAGGAGGAGGAGGCATATGGAAAATTGATGTTTAAGAGGCTTTTAGGCGATGTTTCCTCAGACAATTCAAGAAGAAGTAAAACAAAATGCAATTGCAGCGATAGCGTTGTACTGTACAAACGAACACAAACGCAATAAAGCATGCTCCGTTCGGCACGTGCATGGATATCGGCTTGGAATATGGCTGATTTAACAAAGAAATCCTTTTAACGGCAAAATCATACTCTTTCTGATTTCTTTTTTCTTGCAGGCTGGCTAACAAGAAGCCATCAAAAATTGTGCGTTTTTTCCAAATCGTTTATGGCAATTTTGTTTTCCCTGTATTCCCCCTTTTCCCATGTGTTCTTGCCTAAAAAAAAAATATCTTCCGCATTAATAGTTTCGGCGAAATAAAGGCAAAATTGCATGTTGAAGAGCCATTGAGAGCAGCCAAGCTTCTTGTGTGTGGGTTATCAGCGTTCGATCAAGTTCTATTCGAAATTATATGGAAACAAAATGATGTTCATCACCAGCCATAGAAGATAATAAAATAAATTCCAAAGCATTATCTGATTTAAAATAAGGGACATCTTGTTTCCGGCTCATCTTAGTTTGGTTTGTAGTTATGAAATATTTGCTACTGCGAATCGCACGTGGTATCTTGATAGTGGACTAAATTATTTCCTTGGAAAAGCACCATGACTATTCATATCTTCCACTTATTTTTAGGAGGGATGGATTTTCAGGTTGTGCTATTAAAAAGTTTGTCTAAGGCACATCTGGCAAGGTAGTCGTAAAAAAAAGCGCTCTCAGTGTGAACTTAGTTGCCAAAAATTATAACAACGAAAAGTATCTAATGAACTCTGACCATTGTTATATGGAACCAACATAAGGAAGAAAAATTCATTATGTTCGGCCTTCACTGTGAATTTAAGGGGTCTGTGTTTTGGCCCACAAGCTTGACCTTCATCACAATCGAAACTTTAAAATTGCTCGTATGTGGATTCGCAGCACTTTTTTTACGACGATCCATTATACCTTTATAGAATTTATCGGTACTCTGATCAATATATCGAGGTGTTGCAAACGTAATAACAAATTAAGTATACCCTTGATCATTTGGCAGAGGGTATACTAATTTGTGCAGATATGGTGTCATAAATATCGTCCCTTTATCTGGATGAGATAACTATACTGACATTGACAATCTTTTCAGGAGCTAATCCCGCGATTGCCGGTTCTTTGTACCGAATTGACCTGAAACAAACACTCGTCGGCCAGAGCCAGTCACCTCAAGAATGTGTGTTTTCTATTTGTCCATTTTTCGAAGTGGCGACAGCCCTTCCGGAATGCCTGCTGCGAATGTTACTGGTCCGAGTCGAGATCGAACAAACCCCGGACCTTGTATGCTCGGATTTTCAAAATGTATACACCATCGTGCAACGTATGTGGGGCGTGGAGTGGGTGCACTTTAGGAGCTGCTCAGGTCTGGACCACATCACGGAGTAAAGGGAAACGAACTTTGTTGTGTCTTGCTGTAAAAACTTAGTTCGCAGTGGGTCTCTGGATTTGATGTCATCACCGCCGCTTACAATTTTGTCGTCGTCATTATCATTCACCTATGAGACTCCCCCGCAGTCTCCCTCCTAACAGCATCAACATATACAGCTTCTTGCACCACTGGTTGCTACACCTGACAGTGCTTCAGTTTTGCAGTTTAATTGCAATGGTCTACGCAACAAAATGGAGTCGAGGAAACATCATGATTGCAGTGATCCATGAAACTAAGATGAATGCTACCTGCAGCCTGCACAGACGTGACGGATACATTGTGCTACGGAAGGATCGCACAAGAAGTATAGGTGGGAAACTTGTTTTCCATTTACACTATTCTGTGCACACCTACTATATCCCTTAAGCTTGACTTTATAGACCTATACATGGAATGTATGGAGTAAGCAGTCAAGTCTAGGACTGCCAAGATAGAGCTGTTTGAAGTATACTTATACATCCCGCCGGTTGGTAGCTCTGCCCCGCATTATTTGCCTGGCATTAGCAATCTGCAACAGGCAATTACGTCTTGGTGCTAGGAATACCCATCACGAAATGTGTCATTCTCTACTAGACAACAAACAGAGGGACATAGCTTTGACAGAGCATCTTTATAGCACACGTTCTGCACAATGAATGGGGATGCCCCTCGCAGATAATAGGCGATTGCCATAACTATGGCATCGTCTGGCCATATTAACGACGTCACCTGACAACCCGTCATCTCGTTAGGATCGGACCACCTTCCCATAATTCTCTCCATAAATAGACCATCCGACTTTATAACCTCCGAACGCCAAACGTATCTCAATCAAAAAAAGGCTGATTGGGATGCCTTCAGAGAAGCCAGTAACCACAGCTATAATAATCTAGCCATTCCGTCGGTATTCGGGTAGCCTAAAAAAAGTTCCGGGCCAACATCAACGCAGCCGCTCGCCATAACCCTGCTGGTCGAATACCAGAAGTACAACCAAATTTCGCAGCAAAGGCAGCGGGACTCGCAGACGATCGTGGTGACATTTGTCGCTCCAACCCTACTGACCCTAGAATTAGGGATCTCAACTCTGAGATCAGTAGGTTGGTTAACGAATATAAGCGAAACAAATGGCTGGATCACTAAATGCATTGCAACTGGAGTTCCGGAATTGGTAAGTTGTGGACAACTTTCAAATCGCTCTCTTTCCGAGTCGAAGAGGCACCACCACAATTTACCGTTGGCGAAGTTGCCCATGTTATCCACAGAGCAAAGTTATCAAAGGCGATGGATCCGGACTCTATCTCAATTCTGATGTTGAAGCACTTGGGAGTAGAGTACATGGTCAAAGTGCTCTATCTGTCGCTAGCCACTCATTTAGTTCCCCATGCCTAGAAAATTAGCAGAGTGGTACCGCTATTGATGTCAGACAAAGACGCTAGCAAAGGTGAATCGTACAGGCCGACCATCTTTCTTTCGCCAGTAACAAAGACGCTTGCGGCACTGCTTATCCCAAGTCTAATCAAACACCTTGTGCTGATCATCAGCATTGGTTCTGCAAGCAGCACAGCACAACAACTGCTTTACTCGCCATCACCCTACGTATAAGTAGCGGCCTTAACCAGAACAAGCCAAATGACAGGACGGTCCTCGTGGCTCTTGACCTAACTAAAGCCTTTGACACGGTCAATCATGCCACTCTGTTCGGGGACATTGATGAAACGTCCCTTCCGCCCAGTTTGAAACGTTAGGTCGTAAACTATATGTGTGGACGCCAGTCGTATGTAGATTTAGAGACAGGAAGTCGAAGCCCTGTAGAGTTAAACAAGGAGTTCCCCAGGGTGGAGTGATATCCCCGGCTCTGTTTAACCTTTACCTCTCTAAAATTCCCGCACCACCAGACGGCGTTGGAAATGTATCGTGCGCTGATGATTGCACAATTCTGGCGTCAGGACCTAAAGTGAATGACATATGCGAGAAAATAAACTTTTACCTCACTGATTTAGCACAATTTTTTACTGCGAGGAATATGAAAATATCTGCCTCCAAATCATCAGCCACACTGTTTACCGCAGAGGTGCGGTTGTCACTCAATGTGAAAGTCGATGACGTCAACATCCCGACTACCAACTACCCCAACATTCTTGATGTCACATTGGACAGCCTTAGTCGATCCTCTGTAGATGCTGCAGCTATCTGCGAGAAGCTAAAAAGAAGGAACAAGATCCTAAAGTAACTAGCTAGCAGTACTTTGAAAGCTGGCAAAGAAACCTTGTTGATCTCTTACAAGGCGATAGGCTTATGTGGTCGGCAAACATGAGTTCGACGCATTGGAAGAAAATACAGACTTTCCAGAATGGCGCCCTGAGCACATCAATAGGGTGTCTCCTTATGTCTTCAGAGGACTATCTACATAAATAGACGCAAACGTGTGAAAAGACAATTTTTTGTTGTCTAAACAGTATCTGAATTTCTGATCTAGAGAGACAGGTCCAGCGGTACAAGATTGAGCCTTAAGATGATCGAAACTATCGGGCAGGTCTAACGACATTCATGCTGATAAAGTCACAGGTGAACGTCTCTTTGAACGCATTCAGTTCAAATGGAACGTTTACTCCATCCAGATATCGAAGCGGATACCCTATAGACGAACAGTACTTAAAAAAAACAAATATATATTGTTGTTACTACAACAACATCATCTTGCCAACAGTTCTTCCTCAGTCGTTGACTGCGCACTTCATGCTCCATTAGCACGCACATGCCCTAAAGGCCAAATCCTTCATGGTGGAATAATGAGTTAGAAATCCCCGAAAGGTCAAGCAGGTACCTTTCTAATAGAAAAGGAGATTGTCCACAAGGGTGGACCAGGATTGGGGAGATACAAATCACCGCTGTGAGCATAAAAGAAACAACTCAGATTTTCCCAAAGGACATCTTGGAAAAGTTTCTGTGGTAGCATTGAAAATACATCGGAGTGTTTCGACTTCAAAAAATTCATTCGACCATTTTCACTTATTATGCCTGATTGATGAAACTTTTCAGGTAACTCGGAGGATAACATAGGATCCGATATACCGACATATCATGTAACTTGAGTAATTCTCTCTCTACATGCAAGCGCTATGACAGATTAGAGTCTCTCGGAAAGGCAAACGAGAGATACACACTTAAACGCAGGAAATTCACCTCTATGGTCTATTCCATGATTACGGGTCGCAGGGTTACAGGTACTCATGCAGCCGAACTGCGGGTATCAGCTGACGACTACTGTTAATGGTTTCGTGATGAGGATGATAGTAAAAGCGTAGAATACATAATATGTGTGTGTCAGATATGTGTCTAAGAAGGTTTGGGTTTTTATGATCATACTGCTTCTCGGACCTCTACGGTTTAGTTTGACAGTCTGGCCCGATAGAGTGTAAACGTTTCAAACTATACATCGAACTATAAGGGCACATCCCCTGTAATGTGAAAGGGTGATAAATGTTGTAAAGTGGGCTTATATCTCGGCAACCCATGGTATAATAGTGCTTGGTGGACTTAGTCTGCTATTGGGCTGTATGATAAGGAAGGGTGATGCAAACATGAACCTCCACTCGAAGACGTATAACTACAGGGTGATCTATCTAGAGGTATTTTTTCAGAACAAAAATAATATAAAAATTCAAATCAAGTAGGAAATCTTTATTGGTAATTTGAAAGGGAGGAAATTATTTTCAAAAAATTAATGCCATAAAACTGTCCTTTCAAATTACCAAAAAGATTCCACACTTGATTTGAATTTTTATATATTTTTTTTTGTTCTGAAAAAAAACCTCAAGATGGATCACCCTATAGAGAAGGAGAAAGTCCACAAGGGTGGACGAGGGTTGGGGAGATACAAATCACAACTGTAAGCATAAAAGGAACAACTCAGATTTCCAGAAAGGACATTTTTGACTTCGCAAAATTCATTCAACGACTTTAACATATTAGGCCTGTTAGATGAAATGATGAATCGTTGGACCTCTTGGTTATTACGCATTTCTCAGGTAACTCGGAGGATAGCACAGAAAAATATATTATGTAATTGGGCTTCAAGCTCTATCTTATATAAGAGGCTCTCGAACAAGCAAACGAACGATGGGCTAGACCAATATATATCCTGCGTACAAGCTAAAACTCTGGAAATTCATAATATCCACCTCTATGGTCTATTTCGTGATTACGGGTCTCAGGGATACTGGAACTCATGCAGCCGAACTGCAAGTATCAGCTGACGACATAATATGTTTGAACCACCACAACATGAACCACCACTCGGAGACGTTTAAATATATTGTGATTCATATTCATATGGACGCTTATAATGAATAAATGCCTTGACAACTTCAGTATACTGTGTCTGATTAATTATATAAAAGCCATGACCGTTTGCGCCAACTGCCGAAGAATATTAAGTCTGCCATCCAGAAAAAGTCTTCAATCCAAACGCAAACCAGTACAATGTGAAAAATGTATGTCAAATCTGGGTGAACAGATTCAGCTCCTTTCAGTATGGATTAACACCAAATAAATCAACAATCAAACAAAACGTCATCCCATGCCAGAACCATGACAAAACCTTTGAAATTAAATGGAGACACACTATATTTTTAGAGATTATGTCTGCGTGTCAGAATACTGCAAAACTTTTACGACACTAGATTCTCAGTAAAACTAGAACGCGACCATTACAAGACGTCTCAGACAAGTTGATATGTTAGTATATCAGAGTATTTATTTATATACTCGTACTCTCGCAACACTGTGGTACAGGGGTATTATTATTTCAGGCATTTGTTTGGATTTCCGAAAATAATGTGTGGAATGCCTTACAAATTAGGAACAAAAACAAAAAAATATCCCATCTAAAAGCAAATGTGCCTGTCAGATTTCAATATAATTTACTTTTTGTCATTTGGAGTTGCAGCGGTCTTGTAGTTATTAAGTAATATAGATGTCAGCCGAAGCAAGCCCTAAAATGTGTCCCTAAAATAAGGAAAAACAATAGGACCACTATTGAACTATGAAATTAATTTCTAAGTTATCTGGCAGATTTTGCAGATAGCTTGCATACGCAGTGCGGGATAGAGTATCGGAATGTTGCCAGAAAGAAGACTTCGACTGTGGAAAGAATGAAATCCAAAATATATGTGACTCGCAAAATAGAAAGGGACCAAAGGTTAAAAACCAGTTTTGTTCTGGAGAGCCATTTCAAAGATTAGGTCCCTTTCTATTTGCGCTTAGCATCGTCGACTTCACTTTCATAAATCGCGCATATCTCTGGGAGGGAACACTTTTGGGGCATGGGATCGGTCTCATTCGATGCTCAGATGTTGTCCGCATCAAAAAAAGAAAAAAAAATTGATTTTTTTACCCTTAGGTCCCCTTTTCTATGCGCTGTCACATATGATGATGAACTGGAGTCATCACGCAAAAAATGATCTTCTTAAATTTGTTTTCAAACAATCTAAAATCAGCATCTTGTTGCAGAGCCACCTCATGCGAGTATTTAAGTTCAACTAATTCTTATCATCTCTTGAATTTATTATTTATATTATACTTACTTCACACTACAGCTCAGCATAGGTTAAATTTGTGCGATAGTTCGGAGGTCTCCCATATGAACCAAAGTCAAAGAAGTTTCCAAATCATAAAAGAAATATACGAACCATATTTAAACTACACCATTTCCTCATGTAATTCAAAAAATATTTATTGTTATGCAGAAAAGAATCATTGAAATTCAGAAATTACAATTGAAATTCAGAAATGACCAATTGAAATTCAGAAATTATGACTGAAATTTCATAGGAATGAATATGAAATATTAATTACCATGCAAATTAAATGTATGAAAATGTTAAATATGTTCATAGGATTAATAAATTCAAAGGATTAAACATATGTCATATCCTATTAAGGGCAGTTATAATCGCTCTTACATTTTGTGATTTTAAGAGCAACTCTACATAAGAGACACAGTTTTCAAACGCTGGTATCAAATTTTAGGGGGAATAAGGAGTCCCGAAATTTCTACTCGTACATTTTAACGATAGTCGTAAAACTCTAAGACCACCTATATTTCCATGATTCTCCGTCCGTCTGTCAGTAAGTATGTGTTTAAAGCACGTAGCGTTCAAGCTAATTAAGACAGGACCATTAAAGTTAGCATGATAATGGTTTATGGTCAGAAGCAGATTGGGATGTATATGGGCGAATTCGGCCCCGGGGAGTAAAGTTTCACGTTAAAGACTAAAGGTATATTGGTAAAATTTATAAAAACTTAAACGGCCCGCATTGTCATAAGCGATGTTCAATATGTGACTACGAATCCAAATTTAGATTTTTTTCTGTGAAATGTATAGCTCGACACTGTTATTAAGCAGTAGGATTATATCGTGCACAGCTCAAAAAATCGAGAACAGTTACCCCTTGTTTTCTAATGGAATTCCGTTTTGTTTATTATAAGTTACTTATAATCAACCAACTAATGTTCAACACGAATAAAGTCCTTCTGTTCTAAAAACCTTATAGAAGGTCCAAGCTCGTTTGAGTGCGGCACCGACTTTTCGTTTGTTCCCTGGACAACTTAAACTATTTAGAATAATGTTTGGGAACATTAATCTTATTGAGAATTTGGCGACCAAGAAAATACTTACCCCGGTGAAATTGGACCAAAGAGGTATATGTTTTTATACAGCCATTATTAAACCCTGTGACTTCAGGTCGCTTAGGACTTAAAACTTATGTATTTCATTTAAAAAATAGTCCTAGCGACCAATACCTTTAAGTAGATCAATTTGTTTTTTAATTTTTTGTTTTTATATATCACTTTTCGATTTTCAAACGTAACGTCTCACGCAGTGATGCTGTGTGACTTAGGCAAAACTATTTGTAAAAATATACTGATTGGAAAAAGTATCGATACTGCAAGTCGCGAGAGATGTAATAACGAAATAAATCGCGCAGCAGTACGATAAATATCGGAGGTGATTAGTAAATGTCGAGAATAGTTGGGTTTCGGAAACGGAACGTCAAATAAAAAAAATTATAATTTGTTACAAGTCAGTAGTTGGAAAACCCGTATAGGGAATTCTTTTGACGATCACCATAGGATAGATGGTAAAGGGTGTTTATATTTTAAGGGCCGATGTTGAATGTGAACCACACCTAGACGTCAAGTTTTTTTCTGCATTTCACTTCATATTTCCCAATTTCATATTAACTCAATTTGAATTGTGGAAAAATACACAAGGGAGCAACGCGTTAAAGTTATTCAGGCTAATTATGAAAATGGGCGTTTAAATTCGATTAGTTTTCGAAGACAATCATCTTCAGTGATGAGGCACATTTTCACCTCAGAGGGTTCGTCAATAAGCAAAATTGCTGCATTTGGGCGAATGAAAATCCAAGAGTGATTGTCGAGAAAACAATGTACCCACAAACAGTGCCTGTTTGGTGCGGTTTATGGGCTGGCGGCATCATCGGGCCGTATTTTTTCCAAAATGAGGCCGGTCAGGCAATTACTGTGAATGGGATTCGCTATCGTGAGATGATAACAAACCTTTTATGGCCCGAATTGAAGATATGGATGATATGTGCTTTCTACAGGACGGTGCCACGTGCCACACAGCTAACGAAACAAAGGCTCTGTTGCGCGACAAATATAATGGCCGTGCTATCTCACGTCGTGGCGATGTTAATTGGCCGCCAAGATCAAGTGATTTGACAACGTTGGACTTCTTTCTTTTGGGGTTATTTGAAAGAATTGTGTACGTCAATAAGCCAGCTACAATTCAAGAGCTAAGGGATGAGATAATTCGGCACATTTACGGCATAGAACCTTAATTATGCCTCAGCGCCATCGACAATTTGGACCATCGGTGTGTCTCCGAGGTCGCGGCGGCCTATTGGACGATATTTTGGTTCATGCATACCAATATTATCATAATTATCATAATAAAAAGAAATTTCCTGAATAATTTGTGTTTTATTCAAAATCAGCATCGGCCCTTAAAATTCAACCATCCTTTATATAAGCTGTGTCATTCCGCTTGCAACACCTTGGTATTACGTTTAAACTGTTCGTTGATGAACTAAATACAATTAAAGTCTTATAAACCATTTGAAGTAACAACCAAGTGACAAAGTGATGAAAAGTTGGATATTCTAAAAAGACCATCCACGGCCTAGTCGCAGCAAACATCAATTTTTCCGTTATAAGCAAATGTCAGAAATTATTGTTTCAGGACATTATTAATATGCCGATATTCATTTCTCTTGTATGTATATTGTTTATAAAAAAAAACAATTACAAGTGAGCCATCATTTAGTTGTGGCCCTCTTTTTATTGCATATGCCCCACTGTGCAACCTATGTATGTTCTCTATTCAAAAACTTGCCTGATTTCAGAATGTGTGTGTGTGTGTGTGTCTGTTGGTATGAATGTCTTTATGTTTGCTTAACGTTTAGTTTCGTTTCTTTTATTACACCTATGAAAAGAAGTGTTATATCATGCGATTCTAGCAGCAGCATCTTGATAGCAATCGCACGAGTGTTGGTGTACTATATGAGTGTGTGTATGTGTGTGAGTCCTCGTGTGTCGTGTGTGTTGAGTCATACATTTAATGTAAGTTTTTATTTAATTATTCATTGTAAAAATACTCCAAAGCCCCATAAAAAGTATAACTAACACAGAATTCTCATTTTGCATAGAAACAAATCAAACAAACACACCTAAATGAACACATAAACGCTAGCTCACACACACACGTATGCGTATGCATCTAGCTATCCTCATTACCATTCACACGCATACACAAATGCGCGTTCAAGCTAGAAAGAGAGCATATTACACGGAGCTTCTCGTGAAAATGAACGGCAGTGCTGGCGTTTTTTAAGCAACACTTTCGCCGCGAGACATTTAAGTATTATTGTATGTTTTAATTAGATTTCTTATTAAAATGTGGCTTATTGTTATTAAATTTTCAATGAATAACGCCAGCACACAAACGCACACAGAGATACGGCCCCCTCGCAGGTAGCAAACACACATGGACGTTCGTGTATGGGCGCATGTATGTGTATACAGTTCTTTCAAATTAAACTTTTGGCTTAATAAAATGCAAAGATGCGAGCGAACTTTACGCTCCCTCTTCCTCTCGTACTAAATGAATTATTAAAATTTTAATTCGAATATTTCTTCTTTTGAAAGGAGCACCTCCAGCCAGTTCAGCCAAACGCCAGGAGTAATAAAGAGTGCAGAAGTATGTGTATTTTTATAATGTAATAAAATTGAAATGACGCTCATAAAGATACTATCAAATATTCATTAGTTTGTCGTTAAATAATGAAATTATATTTATATTTTTTTAATAGTACTCGTATACTAAAACGAATTCCAACACTTTAAAATCTATTCTAACGCCTTGCCTTTTCTCTGTCTCTATTTGTATTTGCAGGTGAGTGCCAATATCATTAATTTCTATGGTTGGAGCATATTTGACTGTAAGTGGTTGGTGCGGTTCGGTGCCATTAGAATATTGAAACTATTCATGATTAATGGAGAGAACAGCGGTCTATGAAATTATGGCATATTTTTTATGATCCTCTTTTTATTACGAAAAAATGAGATAAATGACAGTGATAAGCAATTATAAGTTATGACGCTGGCAGGCATGAAAGCAATAACAACAAAAAACTTCTGGCCTCCTTGCAAAGTAATGCAAATTTGTTAAATAAGTTCTAAAAGATATCTATCAAAAGTGATACAGTAGATGCTGAATAATGCGAGGGAGATTGGTGTTTGAAGATATTAATGGTCTCTGCACATTTGGAAACAATAAACCCAATAACAGGGCGCAACAAAGAATCACACTGGTAGAGAAGGGCCGAATTTAAAAATTTTAGTCCGCTGTGTTGCAAAACTTTGTAAGAATACGAAAAGTTTTAATTTCTCCAAAATATATACAAAAAGTATAAGATAATTTTCCAAAGACACAGACTCATTAGCCATAGACAATTTGGCGTTTTCGATTTCCTGTTATGTATTCTACTAAACTGATATTTTGACTATACCTAAAACTTAGGTATCCATTGAAAAGGGTGATACGTTTGGATTTTCAGTGTCGTTGTTTCGGTTTGTTGACAAACTTTCGGTTTCTTAAAAATTTCCATTTTCCGATGTTCGATTATTACGGGTTTTTTGTATCGAATAATCGGTTTCCTAAATTCGTTTGAAGAACATTACGCTTTGTAAGATGTGGTTCAACCATAATGCACGATGTTAGTTAAGAGTCACACCATAACGGCAAGCTACTCGCATTTCCTTGTTTCAGTGTTTGAAAAATTCAATAATCGAGACCTCCACAATTAAGCATAGGGTTACGTTTGTAAAGAAGTTTTACGAAAATGGGCGTGCAAATTAAATTTTGTTATTTTTTTGGTCGGCATAGTCGACCAAATGCGTCTACAGTAGATTTGCTTACAAGCAGAATAGCCACTTTTGGACGAAAGAGAATCCACGGGTGATAGTTGAAAAGCCGATGCATCCACAAAGAGTAACTGTTTGGTGCGGTTCAAGGACTGGCGGCGTCAACGGGCCGTACTTCTTCGAAAATGAGGTCGGCCCAGCAGTTATCGTGAATGGTTTCGCTATTATGGTTGGGATATATGGATATGGATCTGGAAGATATATGTGACGCGCAAAATAGAACATATAGGGACCTAAGGTTAAAAACCAGTATTGTTCAGGGGAGCTATTTTAAAGATTAAAACCCTTTCTATTTGAGCTTAGAATCATCGACTTCACTTTCAAAAAACGCGCATATCTCTGGGAGGGAACACTTTTGGAGCATGGAATCGGTCTCATTCGATGCCCAGACGTTGTCTACATTAAAAAAAAAAATGAAAATTGATTTTTTTACCTTAGTTCCCTTTCTCTATGCGATGTCACATATGGTTCCAACAGGATGGTAGCACTTGCCCCACATCCAATGAAACAATGGCTCTTTTGGGCGAGAATGCAATGGCCGTGTAATCTCATGTCGTGGCGATGTTAATTGGCCGCCACGATCATTTGATTTATCACCGTTCGACTTCTTCCATTGGAGATATTTAAAAGAAAAAGTGTACGTCAATAAGCCAATAACAATTCAAGAGCTAAATGATGAGATAACTCTGCACATGGACGACATAAACCTCCATTATGTCTTAGAGTTATTGAAAATTTGGACCATCGGATAGAGGTGTGCCATCGAATCCATGTTAAGCATTTGGACGATATATTGTTTTACACATAATTGCCATAAATTCTTCTATCACTATGTGGAATATTGAGATAATTCTCTGATATATTACCAATTAATAACGTGCGTTTTAGCTGACCACATCTAAGTAGGAACCAAACACAATGTTTTTTTTATAAATTTATTTATAAATATATTGCAACTCTGTTCATAATTATTAAACGCTAGGGTGGCTTAATTTGTGTGCAGCCAAAATGTTACAAATGTAGCTCAGAAATTAAAATTGCCATGTTTTTAAACAACTTACAAAATATATTTAGGCGATACGTTTATATCGTTTATTTATTGCGGGTAACGGTCTTATTAGCGACTATTTTTTTATTTTTTAAAAAGACAATTTTTTTTTATAAAAATGTCAAAGTGACATATTTTACGAGGCTGCCCACTTTTTTTTATCGCGATTTCGGATCATTGACCACCATCAGAAAGCCACATGGCTCTAATTCTTTAAAAGAAAACAAAATTGTTTAAGAGAAGGTTCTCACCAAAGGTATAATAACTTAATGTGTGGAATCAGGATAATATCTGTTGTGTTGGTGCAGGATATATGCGTTCCGTCACCATGCTGTTAATCGTTATTTCGGTGCATTTCCAAAAGCCTAGAGAAGGAGGATGGACTTCTTTGAAAGGATTGAAAAAAAAACAGAAAAAAGGAGGAGCGAATTCCACTATGATATGAATTGATGTAAAATATGGATATTGAAAAAAAGGCTAGCTGGATGTTTCTCGATTTAAGGCCTGTAAAATACAAAATGATTGGTCACTCGAGATTGCGACATAAGAACGTCCTGCTACTACTACAGGGTGGGCCAAAAGTTACCATGGGTTTAAAAATTTAATAACTTTTTCGTTTATTATTTGTTTTTTAATTTTAGTCTCAGATTATAAGTAAGTAAGTTTGTAACTAAGTATGAAAAATAATGTTACTTAAATGACCCTGTTTTCAGCTTCTTAATGATGGGATCGTTTTAGAGCATTTTCCATAACATCTTTTAAAATTTGTGGCTGTAGTGTTCGAATTTCTGCGACAATCTTGGGCTTGTGTTGAAGGATTGTCTAGGGCCTGTTCACATATACTCGCTCCTTCAAATAACCCCAAAGAAAATAGTCGGCTTCTGAAATCAAGCGATAGCGCTGGCCAACTAATTTCCGAATTTCTGGAAATTATTCACCCCCCAAAAATTTGACTTAAAAGTACCATTGTGTCTCGGGCAGTGTGGGCAGTAGCTCCGTTCTGCAGAAACAATATCTTAGGTCTGTTTTCAAGAGCAGGACGTACAACAGTGTCTATCATAAACCGATACCTCTCTCCATTCACGATTACGCACTTCCATCTTCATTCTCGAAGAAGTAAGGCCCAATGATATATGAAGATGTGATTCCACACCATACTGTACATCTAATGGGGTATAATTGGCGTTAAGGAATGGCTCTTGGATTTTCAGAAGCACAGAACTTACATAACTTGTTAATGTCACTTTTCGACTTTCTTTTTACTTGTCCACCTCAAAACAATATGTGCACCTATGCAGAAACTGTTCATGGGAGCCATAAATAGCTTTATCTGGCATTCAAACTGGAAGATTCATTAAAAATTAAATTTTCCTTCAACAACATTTGGCCAAAAATTAGAAAAGTATTTCTACTTTGCATTAAAATATTTTTAAAGTTTCTGAATTTGTTTGAAATATTGAAAGATTTGAGCTCTTTTTCGGATTTTTTAAACATTTTAATGAAAGGTTGCCGTTGGCTAGTTCTTTTCCAAGGTTATTATTTCTTATGAAAAATTCGAAAATTGCACAAAGTTTATAATGTCTGATTTTTAAACTTTAAATACTGGCACCGCTCTATTAGTGGGAGGTATCATAAGGGGCGTGTATAGGAATCCTGTTATGTGTCACCAAGCTAACTTTGTAACTCTGTTCTTAGGTTTTGATTTTGAGTTAGATCGTCAAAGCATAGAAGATATTACAAGAATACCAATGGGAGCATGTCGAAAATGGGGCATGTCAAACACTTTTTGGAAGTACAAAACATATGTAAGAAAATGAAGTTGTTCATAATTTAAGCGAATTTGAAGCACTGAGTGACAAGCGTTGTGCGTTCCAATCTTCTACCAGAAGAGGCGTGGCTATCCAATTATTTGCCACCAAGTTAGTCGTACAACTCTCTTCTTAATAATGTCAATATTGACTAAGATCGTTTGAATAACATTGAAGATACTTTAGAAATACCACAAGGGGGCGTAATGGTACATTTGTGTGAGAGATAACAGAGGAGTGTGGCAATATGTTTCATTTTTAAGTCCAAAGGCAGGTTTGAGAAATTTGCAAAACTAAAAAAACGATTGGTGACTTCTTTCGAAATTTATCGAGAGAACCAGCCGGCGAACACCTGACGAAGAGACGGACTTGGGACTAAAAATTTCTTGAAATGGATTTGTTCAAAACGTGTGTAGAGTCTAAAATACTTTTTCGGTGCGCTATTCTTTGCGGCGCATTGCTATGAAAAATTAAATAAATAATGAAAACCGGACCGGATTTTAAAGAGGTTTTTTGAAATGTGCGACAAAGCAACTTGAACCCCTTTAACCTTAGGGCAGGTGGTCTCTAACACGTAAGTCATTGCAATGGATGTCAAAAGGCATGCAAGACAAACAATTGAGTCGGTCAGACCACATAACCCCCAACAACTCCTTTATTTTCCTTTATTTGCTGGCATTGAACAACAGGTCCCGATGGGTAAACTTAAGAATGCTTTCATAATCAGATGTTGTGGGAACTAAATGGGACCTTTGATTGATACCTAACTCCTACGTCTCGATCAATACTTTAAGTTCTACACAAAAGTTAGTACTTTAAGTAGAGTTATCAAAGTTCGACATGACAATAATTGTCGAATATTCATCAGTCTAAGTAAGGAGTCCTAGAAAGTTCTTAAGGGGACCTTCAGTGTCCTTATTTATTCTGACGCCTCGTTGGAAACGTCAAATGTCTTTAAAAAGTCATTGTATTTGATTACCTTTTGTCAGCTGCACTTGTTTTTTTACCATAAAAATTATATCTATAAGTAAATAAAAATTTAACAGCATGACAATGACAAAATAATTCTAAAAATGTAGAAAAAAATCATTGTTATTTCTTTCTTTATAGAAATTGCAAATATCCGTTTCTCAAGAATTAATTTTAATTTTAAAGCATTTGCCTCAATTCCTTTATCTAAAAACGTCTGTTTCATCTATAAATGTATTTTAAGATTGAAGTCTATATTTATGTAATGATTTTAATACCTGTAAAATAGTACATATGTATGTGTGCATCAAATGGCTTACAGTGCACTCTAATGGCAGACATTAACACAAAAGATAATTGCCTTTTATGCTCTCGGTCTCGTAAAATCCTTGTACTGCAAATGTGCACTCATAAATAAATAATTCCGAACTGAATTCAAATACACATTATCAATTTTAAGAAGGATAATAAAATGCTTACATTTTTACAACGAAATGCGTAAAGATTTACAATTAAATTTAATACTTAAAATATCCTACATTTATCCTTCTTGTAGGTGGACTCATTTGTACTTCTCACCAAGAAGTTTTAGGAATATTTATTACAATCACACGAAATCACTGTACTGAAAGAGATTTTTCCAGAAACATTAAATTGCATTTCGATGTGTTTTTAAAACCAAAGAAATTTTAAAACAAAAAGTGCAGGGCTGCATTAAGCTTTTGCCGGCCCTAAGGGAATTAATTATGTCACCTCTATTGTGCTATGGACGGACGAACGAACATGGATAGATCGCCTAAGAATTTTACGACGATCTAGTATATGTGCACTTTATAGGTTCTCGGATCGATGTTTCGAGGCTTGCAAAATCAATGGCAAAGTTGGTACACACTCTATCCTATGGTGAAGGGTTAAAAACAGTTTAATCTATTTAATGTTACAATTGGTAACTATGTCCTTTTGTACATAAAAACTATCGTTTAGCTTTCAAGGATATATTTATTTGCTGGATCATTATACGTACTACTCAATAAATGCTTCAAATTTTCAAAAATGACAACATTGACACTCTGTTGTGCATCAACTACTCGTAATCTGCGGTCAAAATGGACTTGCGTAAATTAATGCCATTGAAGAACAAACCCGATTTTCATTTTAACCAGCGTGCGGCACATACGTTCATATTAGAATCTGTTCATCCCCGATAGCCCGTACCACTCCAACTTGAGTTTGTGCTCATATTTTTGTATGAACAAACAAAAATTTAGCCAAAATGTTGCCATGAAACGTTAAAACCATCATCCCCTGTTCTACTCTACCATCGAAGGCGTTTATCCTTTTGCATTTTCCGAAAATTGAAGTGTGATGTTGGAAAAAAGCTAAAAATTACCATTAGAATTTGTAGTCGTTGTGTTTTAATGATGAGTTTTCTAAAAATGTTCTGGTCCTGTCAGTTTTGCGTAGACCACCAGAAACGAATCTAAGATACGCGCCTCAAGCGCTGCAAGCAAAACCAAAAACTCTTTTTTCGGTCGTTTTCTCTGCTGCCTTTTAACGCTTGCAAATTGGAAATGTGTCAACAAAATTGAGATGGATAAATGAAACGCATGGTTTCGCAACGAGTGGTTTTTATCCGTGTTGAAGTATATTTCCAGTTTTTTCTCCCCGATAGATGCGAGATAAACAAACCACGGCGAAAACAGGCATTCGCCAGAAAAGGGGTAGAAAATGTTAATCTGTTTTTGGAAATCAATGGGTTATTTAGTCTGTGGTCGTTGCTGGGGAGAGTGCAAGGTAATGTATACGAAACATTGGTTAGAACACAACTACAAATTTACAATATAATTACCCTGTAATGCTTCTTTAAAATTGAGTCTTAAACGTCAGATTTAAACTGTGCCATACAATTTTAAGCCAATTCAGCAAATAATAACCTCTTAGGTGTACTTTACCACCAAAAAGGTTTAAAGAACTTCGGTAGAAAATGTTAAATGTTGACTCTGATATATAAGTATAATAAGTAAAGTGTCCCAAAATACATAAGCTTATGCGTTTTTTTATGACTTCAATTGTCAGTATTTTGTTTTTTTTGTGAAGTAAACAGATACAGCATTAGATCTTTACTAAACATGGTTACGGACTACTGAAGGAGACGACGTAGCGTGCGATTTCCGATAAAAAATGTAACATGAGAGCCAAGTTTTACTATAAACTAAGCGGTTAAAAAACACTTCTAAGATTTTGAGAATTCTAGAAGTGACTTCTTTGAAATAAGACCTTATTGGCAAAAGTTTTCGAGTAGCCTCCACGAAAAGATACCACCCGAACTGTGATCCTGTTGCTCTAGAAGCCACAATTTAAATCTGATATTTTCTCAAATTCAGAACAGTTCTTCAACCCCCTGTTGAAGTGAACAGTCTAATTTTTTACAGCATATTTATTAAGATCCTGCCACACGTACTAACCGCATTTTACTTCCACTTATGTTCAGAAATGTGCATGATTAACGAGTTTTCAATTCCTTGCAGAGCACGGTTGTTAAAAACCGAAATATTTTACAAATGAATTGATTCATTCTTTTGGGTTCTGTTTGGGTTCTCTGGGAAAATCGAAAAAGGGAAATTTTTTTTAGAGTATTGGTCGACAGCTATCTCACTGCCCAGTTAGTGCTTTTTGGGATATAAACAGCCACATTACGTAAAAATCAGTTCGAGTTTCGAGAACCAATAGCATTAATATTCTGTTTATATGAAAATTTATCATTTTCTAGTGGACCGGGCGATCGAATGATTGCAGTAATTCAATTTTTTATCTGTAGAGACCTCTTTCTAAATTTTCTGATATGTCTTTACAAGTTTATTTTGTAAAAGCGAAATATGACTAATACCATTTAAAAAAATGTTTTCACATTTGTAATTCAAACTGTTCTAACTTATATCAGAATAAAAATTTTTGCTCAAACTTTGAATGTGTTTTACGCAGTATTCTATCATAATGGGTTTTCTGTACATAAAAAATTCTGTACATTAAATTAGTTCTAAACTATAAAAGAAACAAAAAAGTATGTAAACACATTTTGGTAGGAAATCGACTCAAAACTGTGGTTTTGGCGAGTATTGCAAACTTTTTCACACAGTGGTTATCAACTTTGGTGGTACCTTACCTTTTGGTGGGTACAATTTTATGGATTTATTCCATCCCCGATGTAACCTTCGTTTTTTCAACGTTATAATGGCACGAAATATTCAATCTACTTAGTAGGTACATAAATACTGTTACAACATCAAACACACCCATTTCAATATTAGAACTGAACATAAACCTTTAATGTCATATGGGTTTTGAAAGCTAACCCTAAATAGCGTTAGTCTGTAACGGGATTTAAAAATTGTTTCAACTTTCAACATGGAGTGGTCAGATAATGAGAACCGTATCGCTGTAATAGCGCTTTTCAAGTGTGAAATTTTCAAAACGCTCCGGCCACTAGGGATTAGCCGCATGTTCGTCTACCGACGCATAAAATCGTTTAAGGGGACTGGGGATGTAAAAAACCGCCGCCGGTCGGGCCGCCCACGCTCTGTACGAACACCGTATGTCATCAAAGCCGTTAAATCAAGAATTCACAGAAATCCGCTCCGAAAACAGAAAATCATGGCCAGTGAGATGATGACGCAAAAGTTCATGAGTCGAATCATTAAAAAAGACTTGGGACTTGAGGCTTTCAAATGACGCACCGGACATTTATTGACCGCAGCTTTACAAAAAATAGGATTGAAAAATGCAAACGTCTTTTGGTGAAGCACGCTGATAACTTGCACAGAAAAATTTTGTTGACCGATGAAAAAAATTTTACCGTTCAGGAAAAATTTAACAAGCAAAATGATAGAGTGTATGAGCGATCATCTAAGGAAGCATCTGAACTGATCCCAAGGGTGGAAGAGGGTCATCACCCAACTTCAGTCATGGTTTGGTGGGGTGTCTCTTAAGATTGGGTCACTGACCTGCATTTCTACAAACGAGGAGTCAAAACATCCGCCAAAGTTTACCAAGAAACCGTTTTGGAAGCTGTTTTGAAGCCTCTTAACAATTCCCTGTTCCAAAAGCAGCCATGGTCTTTTCAGCAGGATTCTGCGCCGGCCCATAAGGCTAAAACGTCCCAGACCTGGCTTCGAAACAATTTGCCAGCGTTTATTTCCTCTGAAGAATGGCCCTCAGACAGTCCAGATGTGAACCCATTGGATTACAAATTGTGGACGGTTTTAGAGGACACGGTTTGTCACGAAAGATACCCCAACATTGGATCTCTTAAGACTGCTTTGGTTCGAGCTGTAGCCAATTTTCCAATGGACGAGATTCGTGCAGCTTTTGACGATTAGCCAGTGCGACTTAAGGCGTGTGTAAAGGCAAAAGGCGGACATTTCGAATAAGTAGATTATTTTTGGATACCGTCCAAAAATATTCAGTACATTTTATTTTACAGCATAAAACGTCTGTAACGGTATGTCCCTACTAAGTAATTAAAAGTTTTAAAAATAAATAAATTATGTTGACCAGCCAATATTAAGAGTACGATTTGAAGCTTATGGAGTTTCAGGTTTCGATAACCAAAGTTTGGATTTCCGTTAAAGGTTTAGATTAATATTTGTTTAAATTTTATGTTGCGAGTGGATGAAGGAACTGCTGAAGCCGCACGCAGGAAAACGACCTTCAAATCGTTCATTGTTTTGACTATTTGCTGTGGATCGAGTTGACTGTTCTAAATTTCCATCTTTCATGACGTTTAAATACTTTGGTAGATTCCAACAATGCCCCTATGACTCTATTAAATCTCACAGAAAAATTTGACGCCAGTTAAAATGTCTTTAATAGGGTAAAAATATAAGTTTGACGGTTGTGTCCGTCAAAACTTGATAGTATGCTGCTGGAAAATAATTTGTTAACGAAGTTTTGTACGGCTTACGTCTGTTTCCGAATACCTCTTTTATTTTTTGCGTAACCTTTAATTTCACTTTACTAACAAAGTTTCTCCAAATCATCCAACTTAGAACGCACTGCATTGCGATTCTCTGCCCACTGGCGCTAGTCCCTTTCCCAATATGTATGTCTAATATATTTGGGATACTTGCGAATTATGTCAACAGCTATCCCAAAATTCAATTACATCTCGGAAATTCTTCACGTTTGCCCGTAATCACCGCGGAAATATTCAATGGCAAAATGCTTAAGATGTCAAAATGTTTATTAAAAGGTTTCCATTGTACCGAAACGACTGGAATAAGGGGGCTGAACAATATTGCCTTAACCCAAAAAGGACTAAATATTTAAAATTCATTTAGCAAAACATATTTATGCAAAATGTGAATGAAGAACATTTTCTTTAAATAAATGTACGCTGGTAGTACAAGCGAATGAAAGTTTCAGCGCAAAAGGGTTTACTTTGTCGAACCGAGTGTTTTAAAGTCGCCACGACAGAAACCAGTTACCTGGTGTTGATACATGGATAGAGAGAGGGTGTGGGGGGCGAGAAGAATAGAAACATTTATACACACACTTACATGCGAATATACAAGTGTTGTAGGGACAGAGGCACTCGAAATGGCTGAGTGTTTTTCGATAAAAAATGCTTTGATTACAATCGAATATTTGTTAAATGCATTTTGCCACTTTATCGTATTTGAAGACGGTCGGCCGGTTTAGGAATTGCGGTCAAAAATGTGCGTCCAAATAATGTGTGAGTTGGCTTAATTGTTTCGTTTAGAGGCACTTATACTCCCATCCCACATTTTGGAGATTATATAATTTTGTATGGAAAAGTTAAATAGAAATTAGCGTGGAATCTTTAAGAAGACTCCAATCTAAGGGCTCATAAGCCGGTACCTTATATCACTCTGGAACAAATGAAATATATGAAATTGTTGTCAAGGGGCGTGACACCGGTCTCAATACCAACAGCTATCGTCATATCGATTTCTGTTCACCACGTGGCCATGCCCTTTCGTCCACTTTCAATACAATGTAGTCTTTAATAATATGCCAAACATTGATTTCATTCTGTTAAAAGTTTTTTTACGATTGGTTAATGACTGTTACCATAAATGCGATTTTCTAAAGAGGGCGTGGTCAATGTCAACATTATTGTCATATCTCTAAAAATCCATGAGTTATTGTCTTTTTAAATTCAGGATTGTTGATTTTTCCAGAGGTTGAACTAGTCCTTGGGTGGGGAATATTTTCACCTCTTGGCCCATTTCTAATACCAACGGTTTCATTCCATCAACATGTGATTTTGCAAAATTACGGCCACCCAGTTTTGATAGTGTGACCTATAGTTTGCTTTCCACAGACGGACGTTGCTAGGTCATCTTAGAATTTTACGAAGATTTATAATACGTTATGGTGTCTCCGACTAGTATTTCGACGTCTTGCAAACGGAATGACAAAGTGAATACATACACCCTCTGTCCTATGATGAAGGGTATAATAAATGGACTATTCGTAAGTTCGGCCGGGATGAAGCTTTTATTCTCTCCACAACGGCTTGCGTCGCATTGATGATTGACGGTGGCATTGGCAGATTTGCCGGTGGTAGATGTGGATCTGGCAGTATTGCCGGTGATAGGTGTATGTTTGCCAGGCTAGGCCCTCAGGGCCATTGGCCCTTAGGTCAAGGCCTCTAATGCAGCCAAATAGACAAATTGAAGTGATATTCACATTCCTAAGGAAATTATATGGCTTAAAATAGCAATATATCCAATATTGATAGGTTATATGTTAGGATTCCAAATGTTTTTTTGTCTCGAATTCTAAAATGTCATAAAATCAGAATTAAAAACTTATTTGGATTCATGATGACACTTTCTTTGATTTTTGATACCAAACTGTTTTTTGGCCATAGAGCCCAGAGTGTGTCCAAGAGACCAAATGTTTGCCTGCCCACGGCCCTGAAGCAGCTTCCAAAGCTACTCCCGATAATAAGTACAATTGACTTTGACACCAGGCTTGTTAAAAAAGATTGGACAGCGTCCATTCTATGTCTTGAGGTGGAAAATGACATCGGGTGGTCGGTCGTAGTATCAAAATTTTATCAGTGCGTTTAGTTAAGTAAACAGATCATTCAGAGAGTTTAAAATAGCTCAATAGGATTTTTTTGCATCAGAGAACACAATTTTTGGAAATTTGTCACGTTCGTGTAAGCCTAACAATTCCTTTTTGTTTCTGCACCTTTTGGATATTGTAAGGCTTCAGTTGTCGTTGGTATTAAATTGGCATTGCCGTTTTGCCAACACGAATTTGGAAACACTTCGATCGCCTAGTCCTGCATATTCATCAGTACAAAAAGTAATTTACTCGTACTAACGACTCACCTATAGGTGAGTCGTTAGAACATAGATGTTCTTTTTATTTGTGATGATCCCGGATAGTGTGAGTTTCCGTCTTTATTATCATGACGGACGACTGCTTTGGGAAGTTTGCCTGTTTGTTCCTTAGTTGAGGGAAGTAAGCTAGTGCTTTACTATCCCTGATTACTAAACAAAGGCTGCTGTCACTGTAACAATTAGAGTGAGGTAGATCATACCTAAATCCACGAATGCCGATTCACAAAATCTACGATCGATGCCACCATTCTCTATAAAATTTAGCTGATTATTGAAAGTTACTTCGAAGAAATGTAGATTACTCTGGCAGCAAGGGTTACATACAGAGTTACAACCTCTTAGTGGTTCAGGCCTTCCATATAGATAATACTTCCTCCAAAAACTCCTGGACCGAAAGGTTTAAATACCCTTAAACCTTAACGTCAACTTTAGTACGACTTCAAGTATGGATTTATTTTTAAGATTTTGTTGAGATTGAGGATGTAGTCATGAGTCAGTTCAATAGTGATTTCACGGTAATGCGTATATAAGACTCGACTTGGCAGACTTGTTTACACAAAGTTTTATTTCGCCTTAATGTAATTGTCTTTGGAAAAATCCTGTTTATATTTTTAACATCACATATTTTAATATATATGCAAGCAGGATCATTAAAGAGAATAATAATCGTTTGATTTTTCTTTACTAACCAACTTTTAATACTTCCCTCGCATGCTAACGCTTTTACACAAACACACACACATACAGGGGACTACAAACAAACACGAACTCTGGCCAATTCAATTCCTGTGTACCGTTTCTATTTTCCTTCCGAAATTCAAAATGGTAATTTTCTAAATGGCTGATGGTGGATAAAACGATTATTACTGTTGTTGTTGTTGGTGCCGTTTTTGCTGTTGTTGTGTTGCTGCTGCTATGGCTGGTGCCGCACTGCCCCATTTCGTGAATGGTAGGCGTGTTTTAGATTTATGCGATGGAAGTACTTTAGCCGTAAAAGTTGGTATTAGTTTTGGCAGAAATATTGAGCCGAACATTCATTCATTGATTTTCACAAAATAAAGCCCCTTTTTGTGCGAGTAGTGGTATGTGTCAGTGTATGTGTGTGGCTGTATGTGTATGTGGGTGTGTGTGCTGGTGAATTAGGGTAAGTGTGCCTAAACAATGCACAAGGTTGGCTTAACAAATTCAATTACAAAATAATTTGAATTCATTGGAAATGTTTGAGTATGTTCCAGAAACAGGAACCCTCACAGAAATATTGAAACAAACAATGACGACTACAAAAATATAGTTTGGAATTGAGTTTGCAGACATTGTGTTCCATATTTCCTCCATAAGGGCGTCCAAAAGTTCCGAGTAAAATACTTATACACAAAGTAGTTCGTAGAAAAAAAGAATTAATGAAGCCCAATGGCCAACAGGGGTGAACTACAATGAGATCTCTAAAAGTCTAAAACAACTGCACAGTGGATAGAAATCCAAGTGTTTTTGAAATAAAATTTGAAAAAACTGAAACTGTTGTATCCTCGGATTCTTAGTTTACAGAGAAATTAGAATTTCATCGCCCTTTTACCTGCATTTGCGTATGCTAGTGATATACAAATACGTAAAAAGCCACAACCGGCTTAACAAAATGCTGGTTATTAGCCCCACAAACTGGGTTAAGAATCCGTCACTAAAAATTGACTCAGAGACCACCGGTTCGTCATTTCAATGAAAAGGTGGTCCGATGATGCAGTCTCACCTAAAAACACACCAAACAGTCAATCCATGGGGATGCTGCAATCCTTGATCCAACAATGACAATAAGTGATTTTTTTTTACTCCATACTGAGGAATGTATCCTAATTTAAAATGTCTATGGGAACACAGGTGTTGGCCAGCCTTTTAATGAGCCCTAGGCTATAACACAAGCCTGGATCTCGAATTTGTCATTATGTTTGAAAACGGAATGTTTAAGCCTTTTGAATTATGCACCGGTATGCCTAATAAGTACAAACATATGCCCTATGAAAGTGTTTTTGAAGTACTAAAGCGGACAAACGAAAATAAGGCAGGACCCTGAGATGGCTTATAGTCTCACGCACAATGAGAGCTTTAAATCACCAGTTGTTTGCGATTGAAATTGGGCGAAACCGAAAATAGTTTTTCCATGGCCCTTTTCTATTTAGTGCAATGTTGCAATTGCGGAATGATAAGTTGATATTGGGACTTGTAATCAAATTGTGCCCTAATGGAAAGTATTTCTGGCATCACTTTAAAATGTTCAAATACTAGAATGCTTTTTCTGACACTGTAAAAACGTGTTTGCATCACCGAACAACACACTGCTTTTATATGAATAAATAATTAACACCTCGACCACAATACCATTTACCGATATCGGCGGCGATGATAAGCTTTGGATCTTTTATGAATAAAAACGAATCATTGCACCGTGGGAGAATTAAATCCGGGATAATCGTAAGGTTCTCGGTATGTGCGTCAAACTTATTTCGCTTTATCGCCTCTATATCAGTAAGGTCCGGTATCCAGTCAAACGAATATGGCTGACAGATGCTGCAGTAATTGGCGAAAGGGTTTATTGTCGGATCCAGTAGTGTGTTAAAATAAAAGGGAAAGGGAAAAGGACAGAGTCCTGCGGTATCCCAGTATTTGTGCATACTAAGTGATGAGACCCTATCTTAAACAACTTGTAAAGAACGAACTCGAATATGAATCGAGAAAATTATTTGTGTCTCAATTAAAGGTCGTTGACGTACTCGCTTAACAATTCCAAAGTAGACTTGGTTGTTGTATCTATACACCCTAGTGACCCAAGAACGGTTGCCAGGACCTAGTCATCGTTAACTAACAACCACTAAATTCAAACATATTAAATTTCATTGCTATTAATATATGTGTGAATTTTAAGATTTGCCTGAATTTGGAAAATCAAAGCAAAAAATAGCAAAAGGAAAATATTGGTATACAACTCTCCAATTAATGTTAAATTTACTATAAATCCAAATGTGGATTTAATTTTCAAAATAGGCTTAGATCGTGGCTTGAATATTGTGCAGAAAGCCCAAAGAAAACATGTTTTTTGATTTTTTAAATTTTATTTGTGAGAAAATTACGGCCGGATTTTCGGGCCCACACGTCAATAATAATTATTATGACTTTTGACTTAGTGAGAACATTTTATTTGATACCCACATACCCATGTGTTTACTTATATACAGAAAAATGTTTTTGTATCATGAAAATGGCTTATCGTTCATTGTTCATCGGGTAATTCCAAATAAAATCTAACCATAAACTGGAAATTTAGCACATATATTCTCCTCGTCATTGTCTGATATAGGACACCTGATTTGTGTTTAGGTAGGGCTTGGTCCAAATCTTACAGCATCTGAAATGTATCCTAGATGCGCATTTTTAAAGCTAGCTATGTTTAAAGTCAAATACTCATATATTGGGAAAGCGTCATCAGAAATAAACAACTCAGGTGCCGGCTGAAAGGTATTGATGTTATCTCTACGACAATTTTGCTTATCTTCTCACATATATAAAAGGATATTTTTTACAATTTTTATCTAATTAGTTATACAAGCTTTGACAAATTGAGATTGGGCTCTGCATGGTTTCAGAATTGTTATATTTAATGCGACAGTAAAAAAATTCTGGAAAGTGATACTATTTTGCTTGTAGGTATTATCGAGTACAACTAGAATCGGTTTGTAAAATTTTTCAAAAACCCTTTAAATCTTAAACTCCGGTAGTGAACGGAGTTGATCAAAAAAAATAAAATTGATCCAAATTAAAATGGCTGTTCTAGTGTGGTTGTATTTAAAATGGGGAGGAATCTTTGTATTGGAGCTTTATCGGGAGGAATCTTTGTACTGGAGCTGTATCAAAACGTTATCAGCGGTATCATCGGTTTTGGTAAGTGATCGATCGTCGTGAACAATGCCAAATGTCCTCAAGTCTGGATGTTATACATGGTTTTAAGAGATAAAGACATTAAATCAGTAGAGGACATGTGTTTTGGGCAACATACAGGGTTCGTGTTTATAATTTTTGATTAAATAAAAGATAAGGGATCTTATACTGATAAATGTTTTATTCAATGTCGGCAATTATGTATGGAATACAATATCAGATAAATGACAGCCTCACAAATGCGAGCCCTTTTGAGCACATTTTTCATTTTATTCTCACACATTTCACGCGGTATTTCATTAATTTCATCACGAGTTTTTTGATTGGTTGCTCAAGCGTTTCTGGTTTGTCCACATAAACCTTGCTTTTCAGATATCCCACAAAAACAAATCCGGAGCAGTCAAATCAGGCGACCGTGGAGGCCAATTCACATCACCATTTCATGAAATAACTGGTTGTGGATAGAGGTCTCGCAGTAATTCCATGGCCTGTATGCGATGTGGCACCCTCTTGTTGACACCACATGTTAAAAAAGCCCAAAGCATGCAGTTCCGTCGTTAACAAATTTTTTAATCATATTACGATATCGCTCCCCATTGATAGTTATCACGGCGCACGATAACTATCAATGGGGAGCGATGTCGTAATATGATTACTTCGTAGAAGTAAGGTCCTGCTGACCAAATTGCACACCAGACTGTCACTTTAAATGGATGCAAAGGTGACTGATGAATAATTTGAGTGTTTTCCATTGCCCAGAACGGACTATTCTGTTTATTCCATTCATATCCATTAAAATAAAAATGTGGCTCGTCACTCATTATGATTTTTTCATGAAAATCGGGGTTGTTATTTATGGGCAAGCTGTAACATCCTATTGGTATATGTACGGCAGCGTGTCAATTGAATTTTAAATGGAAACAAATGCAAATTCTTGTGCAAAATTGTGGCCAAAGTTGTTCTTGGAAGACCAAGCTCCTGAGCTCGGCGTAGCTGATAGGCACATGCTTGGGCCTTTTAGCTTCAGACCTTCTTTTTTCGAAATCATTCACTAGTACGTTTTGTTGGCTCGTTGTTTCTCCCCAAAATTTCACGTAACCTTCTCTTCGTCTTAATAATCGATGATTGATTTTGATTAAATGTTTAACGATTAAAACACGCTGGTTTATCGAATATTTTTCCTTAACAAATTTGTGTCGATAATGAATATCATACAGCATATTTTTCTGGTTATAAATCATACTTGACATGGTATAAACTGAACCCCGCTCCTGAAGACGTTTTAATTGAAAACGGCAATTGTTTCACTTTCAAAACATTGTGCGAACGCTTCATGTTTACAATTAATTAATTAACTAACAACACTTCGATTGGGGCAAATCATGGACGACAGCACTATGATGGGTTTGAAAACTGCAAGTATAGAACTCTGTGTAGTCCTAATTTAAAATTAACTTATGGAGGTGTTAACCCATCTAAAAAGGTGGTCCACCTAAGCAGACCCTTTCAGTTTTACAAAATTAAATTATGTTACGTGTGTGTAGCCATATTTTTTGAATCTTCGTCATCCATCTTAGAATAGAAAATGATTTTATCCTTGCTCTTAAGTACAAAATAAATGGGTGGATTTCGCTTGTAACTAATTTGTTTAAAAGCTTCCGAAAAATATGCTCGTATTGAGGATTACTCATGCATGTGGCTGTCTCTGTGTATGTAGTTGTGTGTACATGTGTCTGTGTGACTGAATACATATATAAAAATATGAGCTCAATATATTTGATATTAACCCTTTTCACAGAATAAATGATTTGCGACTTCAAACAGAAACGACACAATCATAAAATTCAGTTGAGTCTCAGATTGTGAGATCTGCTTCGACAGGAAAAGTAACTCACAAATACACCCTAGTAAAGCATATGTACACACACACACACATACACAGAGATGTACATGTGTTCATTGTATATAGACTATATACAAGTAAAAGATAAATTACAAGATGCGAAGAAGCAAACAACAAGAAAACTGCTATGAACGCTAAGAAGAATTTATTAACTTCAAAGTGAGTAACGAACGAGTAGCGAGCGTGTATCAGGAGGGCAAAGGAGCAGATGGATTCCAGTCACTGACGCAACCACCGGCGCGGAAGAAGCAGAATTAAGGGAACCTAGCATAGCCACGCACACAGTTATACGACCGTGTATACATGAACGTAATTCGGAGGGTTTACATATGAATGTGTGTGTAATGAATGTATGAAAGGATAATAAACTATTGCCTGGCAGTATTAAACGCGAGAACGCCCAAATACTTAAGGCTGCATTATGGGAGTTCATGCAGTGCCATGTGAGCGAAACACGGAGCAAAGGCAACTCGCACAGATGGCAAATGGCACCCATGATGGCCCCCACTGCCCACGGCTCTCTTTCAGCGTTTGCTTGCTTGGCCCTTATGTCTGTCGTTCGGTGGCCCGGTTGTTTGTTCGTTTGGTTGTTTGACTTCAATATTTTTGATTAATGGAATTTTTTATACTTATCTATAAATTGGTTATTTTTCACTGTCTTTTCGGTTATTATCGGACCAATATTATCGGATCCTACGACTGCAACTGCGGCTGTTACAGCTCCAGCCACTGATAATAGTTAGTGCTTTTATAATGGCAATTACGTTGCACAGTGTCGTCGGAATGGCAAAATGTAATAGGGAGCCATGCCTAATTTAGTCTCAACAGTGTGATTTTTCCGCGGTGAGTTACGTGAGACGAACTGGTTTCAAATAGATAAAATATTTGAAACCACGGGATATAATATGCTACCCGCACTTTATGATTATGAACCACACTACGAGTACTTGTATAAGTAATTTCTTGTAATTATTGAAATTCTTTCTGGGGATTCTCTGGAAAATACAAAGAGCTCACAGTCACAAATGCCACAAACCACATTTTATTAAAATATTCCCATCTTTTGATTGAGTGGGTTATTTAGAAATATAAATGTTTCACCTCGATTTTTGGACCTTTCTCACTCAAGTCCAATTATGTTTGACGATCTTAGGACGTTTAGGTTTTAAAAAAGAATGTGGGTGCCATATTCGATCTGGTTAATATTTGATGGTGGTTGTCCACAAACAAAAGTTCGTAGAATTCTGATCATCCCATTAAGGTACAAACGGGGAACTTCTCTCATATAAGTGAGCTGTGCATGATACAAGTTCTATGCTCCTTGCTGAAGAAGCTTTTACATGAGATTTATTTCATACTGGTGAGGTCACCGACATTGAACAGATGTTATACTTTATATTCTTTCCCTGTTATTAACCTGGGTTTACTTGTATAAAGATTGAGAACATAAATCACTACTTCGGTTAACTCTTATTTCAAATAAATCCCATATTGGCGGAATATATTTATCTGGAGGCTATGTCGGAACATGAAACGATTTTCAATAGAGACCATCCTAAGCGGGATGTCAGGCTAGGTTTTATCAAGATCGGTTCATATCTGCTGTCTGACCTTTGATAGCAAAATATATGGAACAATTCAAATTGTTTCTCTTAGTCTATCGGTATTATTTTTAATTGGCAAAATTTTTTTTTGGCAAAATTTTCTTTATAAATTTATTTCTAATTGCAAAAATGTTGATTTGGTAGAAAAACAGTGTACTAATGGATTAAAGAAAATGTAATTATTAATTTTTCTCAATTTATTTCAGCAAAATTGAACTAGTCGTTCTCGAGTTATGTCAAACTACGTTTTTGCCAACATTTTACAACTAAGCGAAAATACATCAAGATATGGAAAAAATGTAAAAGGTCATAAAAAAAAACTGGCACATACGAACGCAAAACCCTTTAAAGGTTTTAATATACTGTCCTAGTACCATCACCCTGACTTGGAATTTCTCACCCCCCAGATTGGCTGTTGTACTGTGTTATCAGCGTGCTTCCCCAAAAGACGTTTGCATTTTTCAATACTATTTTTATTAAAGCTGCAGTCAATAAATGTCCGGTACATCGTTTGAAAGCCCCAAATCCCAAGTTTTTTTCAATGATTCGACTCATGGAGTTTTGCGTGATATTCATCTCCCGGGCAATGATTTTCTGTTTTCGGAATTTCTGTGAATTCTTGATTAAACGGCTTTGATGGCATGCGGTGTTCGAACAGCGGTGTTCTCCAGTCTCCTCAAACAGTTTTATACATCGGTATACGAACATGCTAGTCCCTAGTGGCCGGAGCGTTTTGAAATATCGCTTTTTTTCATTTCACACTTGAAAAGCGCTATTACAGCGATACGGTTCTCATTATCTGACGACTCCATGACGAAAGTTGAAACAATTTTAAAATCCCGTTACAGACTAAGGCTATTGAGGTTAACTTTCAAAACCCATATGACATTAACGGGGTATCTTCAGTTCTATTATATAAATGGGTGTGTTCAATGCTGTAACAGTATTTATGCCCCTACTAAGTAGTGTACTCTAACCATATGAATACTTAAGTGAAATGTTGCTACGAATTCAAATATGGAAACATTTTGAAGTTATTGCTAAGGATCATAAGGGTGAAGAAAACGCCCCTTTTTAATACGGTAACGCCGGTAAATATGGTCATATGGAGGCCGGTGCATTTATTTTAAAGATTTGGCTGAGACTAGGTCGGAATCACCAACTCAAAAAAAGGACTACTTTAATTTAAGGTAAAGGGTATATAGTGTTCTTACTGGCTTAACTCAACGATACTCTTTCTTCTCTTATACGAGGGTTTATATATAGGGTCCTGGCAATACCAGTGCTCCCAGGTGCAAACTGGAACTTCAATTGGAAACATTAACATTTTTAAGCATAACTTCACTCAGAACGTTTTGTCATTTGAGGGCGAATTGTTACAGTGTATTGGAAAATTCATCTCAGTCAACAAATGGAATTATTTTGTGAACATTTTCGTGCGATGATTTTTTTACGATTTTCGGTTATCGAGACAAGAGTGTTCAAATCAACTTGTTTCGACTTTTGGTGATGAAGCACCATCAAAAATCACTGTTAATCGCTGGTACCAAGAGTTTAGTCTCGGAGGCGTTCGCTCCAGGATGAATTTCGTGAAGGCCGCCCAACTTCAGTCACTTTGCCAGAAACCATCGATGCTGAGCGTACACTGATTAAGCAAGACCGACATGTGACATACCGTGAGATTGAGGCATCCTTAAGCATTAGTATGACAAGCATCAATAAGATATTGCATGTTAATTTGGCCGTGAAAAAAATTTGTTCTCGTTGGATCCCACATAATTTGACGAATGCTCAAAAAGATGCTCGTATGTTGAAAAAGTATAACTGCGGTAGCTGAAAGGCAGTGTATAATATTGTCACAGGTGACGAATCATGGATCTATGCATATTATCCCGAAACAAAACAGCTATCAGCCGTATGGTTCTTTCAAGACGAGCCAAATCCAACAAAAGTTGTTCGTAAATGTGCATCGAAGCAAATGATTGCATTTTTTTCGGTAAAACCGGCCATGTTGCCACAGTGCCTTTTGTGGAACGTAGGATGATCAATTCTGAGTGGTATACAACCAACAGTGTTCGAAGAAATGAGGAAAGTTAATAAGAGAAGACGGATCATTTTGTATCACGACAATGCGAGCTCTCACACATCAGCTGAAACAATGAGCTATTTGACCACTCAAGATGTCGAATTGATGGTCATCCACAGTGCAGCTCTGATTTGGCACCCAATGAATTCTTCTTTACCCTAGCATCAACAAAAATGAGTGGTCAACGTTTTTCATGGTCCGAAGCAGCTGCCGAAGCGTTCAAGCGTGCTTCGAAAATTTGTTTGTGCGCATGCAAAAGTGTATTGATCTTAAAGGAGAATATTTTGAAAAACAATTAAACCATTTCCTATGATAAATTATTGTGTTTTTATTGCCTGACCCGAAATATAAATAGCAACCCTCGGAGGAAGGCACCTACCAACTAAGTACCAACGAATAAAAATTTAATCTCTAAAGCCGTGCGAAAATCTCACTGTATTTTAAAAGTTTCCCACTTCCTTCCTAATTGGAGTTCATACAATTGGAATTTATGGCCCTAGTACCCTCCGACCACCAATCCGAAAATTTGCAAATCGCTGTCATTGCGCCCCTTGCATTTTCGGGCATGGTCGTAGGTGAACATATTTTCATGAAATGAGCCAAGAAATACGCTGGTAAAATTTGTCCAGTCGTGAATGAATCACCCTGTATATAAATTCAATGTTGTCGACAAAGATTCGTTATAATATTTTTGGTTTATGGAAATCATTGGTCTTTAACAGGTAAAAAACTTGTTTTAACTAGGAAAAGCCTACTAATCCTACGCGTGTTGTTGTCTTGCACAGCACCAACTTATTTGATGATATTTTATAACTTCCTCGTATTGATGTGGGCAATATATAGAATCTGTATAATTTTACTTCGCTTCTTATACGAAATCACAACACTGTAACACGATATGAAGAAACACATGTACGAGTATGTGTGTAAGCGTGTTCATCCAGCAGCAGTTGCAATAAGTAACATAGAGTTTTCAGGATATTTGCTTGGTGATTATAGATTCTACTGAGTCTATTACGCCAATGAAGGAGTAAGCCTGTCGTAAAGGCATCAGAGGGGGGATACATTAAAAATGAATTTCTTGCTGTTTTATGAGTTACTCTTCTGCTGGCTGTTCGACAATATGAAAGACGTTACATTGCCATAATAATATAAGTGAAATCATAATAGACGTTATGTATGTCTCTCCGTCCGTCTGTCTTTCTGTTTGAAAGGATCAAAGTCCGCGTGTGTGTGTGGAAGTTTTGATGATGTTTCACATTTGAAAACTATTATGATCTTTTCTTCGATTCTTTGCCTTCGCCTTCTGCCATAAATTATGTAAAGTGCATTTATCTGAACTTTTCTTTGCTGAAATTAAATAATCGTTATGATATGTAAAAACTCATGGGTGTACGCAAGAGTTAATACATTCTTTGAAGCTTCCTAGGTAAAATGCTTGGATATACCATTATTTAATTAATTTTAATTGAAAAAAGTGCAGAGAATGCCGAACATTTTTTTTGAAAATGATGGCAAAAACTCTGTATTTGCTGATGAAGTAATGAACTATTTGGGTCTTTGTTCAATAAATTTATTTATAAATAAAGCCTTTGAGATGTGGCATTTCTAAAATTGGTCGATTTTTAGATAAACTTTTACGAGTTTAGTTCATTTAGTGTCTGATCTCAACAGAATATAGATTTAGAGCAGTCTTCAACAGAATGCCCATTTTTTAAAAGTGGATCAACGGAATAGGAATTTAGAACAGCCTTAAACAGAATGCCTATTTTTTACTGAAATTTTAAAAAGTGGATTGAGTTAAAAGACAACTTCAATAGAAAATTTTGTTTTTTTTTTACAGAATTTCTCGTAAAAGTCAATGCAACAATACTCGTATTTTAAAACCCTTGGTATTAAGGTGGACTCAAAACCCCAATGAATGCTTAAATCAAGCAAATATGACTTTTCTAATATAGCCCAAAACTATTAGATAGTTTTGGGCACGGGATGATAGTGAGGGCTCACCTACTTCTTTAACAGATCACAATCTCTACGCTTGTCTGGAACAGAACTGCATATACTAGCTACTGGCCTCATAAGGAAGCGGAAATGCAACATTGTGGTTTATACTCGTACTTACGCCGCTTTCGTTTCCTATTCTCTTTACACACCTTCACGCTGTGCTTGCCAGCTGCTCGTCGTTGGCATGAATTGGCCTCAAATGGAAAAGTGATAAATGATATGTTTCCAAACTAATACCTCTACACTCACACACACACACATGCGTTCTAAACTAAAAGTAGAGAGTGGAAACCGAACTTTTTGAATTTGAGTTTCATTAAAAAATGACTTTTAATAGTTAAAAGTTCTTTCGTTTTTTTCGAAACACAAAAAATACCAAAGGAAACTTTCTTCCCTTGACATTTCCCCCCAAAAAATGTTAAATAAATTACAAAGTATCCGATTTTTATCAAGTGTTTCAGCTTTACACAAATTTATTCCCCCAGGCTTAAAGGACGGGAAGAAGGATACCTTATTCCGTGTTTCCTATTTTTGCACTATCCAATGTTAGCACTGCTTTAAAGAAAAATCCATACCGCGTTAAGGGTCGAAGAAATTCTTAAAATATTTGCCATTATCGCTGACATTGTTGTAGTTAAGAGTTGATAGTGAAATGATAACTGGCTGGCATCCACTTCTGTCCACAACACCTGCTGCTTGTTCCAAGACGAACGACTGAAAGGTTCCTGGCGCTGGTTTTGGAATGGCTCTTGCCGCCGGTGTTGGCAATAGGGCTGGATATGGCATTGTAGTAGTTCGGATGTGACAGTTTTGTGAAGATTGTGATAAGCTTCTGTTTGACAATCAACTAACAATGTGACTTAACAACTGTCATAAACTTGTGACACATTCTAGTGACAGGGCGACCAACGAACGAATAGACAACAAAAAGAAGAGAAAAGAAAAGATGATGAAAAATCGGAGAAACTGTTTCTGCAAGATGACGACGTGCGACATTGTATTTGGTTTATGACGTTCAGTGTTACGTTTTAGTGTAGATTAACAAGAGGTCACTTTTATTGATCCATTAAAATAAGCCAATAACGAAAACTATTCATGACGGTCTTTTTAAGGAAAAAATAAAATTTACAAAATAAACAAAGTCACAGTTAACCCGGAGGGCATTTCTAAATTAAAATTCTTAAAAGAATGTGTACTTGAGTATTCTTGATTAAAATTAATTATTTTTCATTTATGTATATATGTATATAGCATGTGTACATCGTTATCGCTACATTAAAGCATGAAGCGGTATGCTCTAGTTTCGTCTGAATTACCTTCTATTATCATGTGTGGATGAGGAGATAAATAACTTAAAATAAGTGGACAAATTTAATTTTTCCATCATGGATTGCGGTCCAAAGTATCGTAGCAGATAGACCGTCGTCATTCAAGAAAGCATTAAAATGTCCTAATGCCAATGGCAACTCTAACATAATTTAGTCTTATTACCATTTCCTAGTCCTTAACTGTATTTTGTTGACATTTTAAACGAACGGTCTGTTATTTTGGCAAAAGGGCGTTGCACCGCCCACTTCTCTACAAGGCTGTGTTTGTTCCATATCAATGTCATACCTTCCAAATATAATCATAGATCATATCATTGATATGTTGTTTCTCAGTTCAGAGATTTTAGGGCGGTATCACGACCCCCTTCTAATCATAACGTAGTGTACCCTACGAACGTTGTTGCATAATGTTAAAATTTCTTTACGGTTGGAATTAATAGGGTTTGCAATTTTCGCTGTAATCATTTCCCGGGATACAAACAATTTTTGTTTTACTTTCCAGAATGCGCCGACGGGACAAAAGATTTTCTGAGTGAAATTTACACACAAAATTACACCTTTCGAAATTGAAAAGATTCTCTGTACCAACAAAAAATGAAGTATTCTATATTAAAATGCAGTATATCTTTTGAGGTTAGTTCAGTGAATGATTGAAAAGCAATTTTCAGAAAAATAGCTGAGGTCATTTACATTCAAGGGAAGTTACCTGACTGTTGATTAAATATTTTAACTAAAATTACATTTTCTAATGTTTTTCAATAGTTAAAACGAAATATTATATATACTTTTTCATCATTTCTTCCAATGCAATGGTAAAAATTTGTTAATGGCAGATCATCAAAACAACGCCAAATTTTAACAGCTGTAGCCGGTAGAGTTGAACAAAAAAATGTCCAAGCTCAAATGCAATATTTTAAATTTAAATTGGGAGAGCCTGGCCTAAAAGAGTTCGGTTTTACTTTCAACAATTAAAGCAAAGCTTTCTGAAGAGGGTTGTCACGGTCCCGAAATCATTATAAAAGCAGTGTCCAGCCACAAGAATCAATGTCACTTTGCCATTTTGTTAAAAACTTGTCTTCTATTTAAATATGGATGCAAAAGGTCTTGAGCCGGTTAATCCCTGTTCAATGTATAAAAGGAACAGACCGAAATAAAACAGACGAGCTAAACTTAAATAGTTTCATTTAAATTTCAACTGGAATTCTCTAAATTTTAATTTATATTTTTAGTTTCGAATGGAATATCTTAATACTAAATAAATATCTTAATTTCTTATTGATATTTTTGCAAAAAAATTAGTATTCACTTCAAATATTTTTGCCTTAAGTTTAAATAAAGATTTTATGCTATATAACTATATTTGAATATTTGAACTTTTGAATTAATATTTTCTGAATAACAATACAATACGCATTCACCCTTTAAGGGGGAAAAATGGTCAGCAAAATTCCCGCAGGATTTCGCGTCAAATTCTCGAGAAATTAAATTATTAAAATTTCCCGGAATTTTCGGAGTGAAATATCGCGGGATGCAAACCCTAATGGTGCTATAAACGGGTGTCTAAGTAAGAATGCAGTTTGTCATTTAAAAAAGCACGTTATTTTTGAGATAGTTGTGATTTGTTTAATTAGATTGTAAAAAAGGCATGTTTCGAGTAAGTATGAAAATAAGTATGTGTCAAATGGCCTCCACTGTTGACAGGCCCTTTTCCCTGACTTGTTCACAGAGATGTCGCTGTATCTAGCCGATGACTCGTTGGATCTCGGATAAGGCTCATAGAATTGTTTTGTTGTTCTTTGGGGTTTTGTGAAATCTCGAGTTTATGTGAATAAACCACAATAAAATTCTAAGCTCAAATCCGAAATCCAAACCAAATCTTTGTGGAAATATCATTGAAAATTTCATAAAAAGATTAATGGCCTGTCATAAAAGCCGCCATTTCTCATTTGACGGATATTTTTTTACATACTCAATCGGAATATGTCTTGACGAATATTTTATTCCGTACTTAATCGAAACAAATCTTCTTTACAATCAATTAAAAAATCTCAACTATGTCAAAAATACGTGCTTTAATTTTAAACTGAAAAAGTGCATTCATACTGAGACACCCTTTATTTACACACTATTGCAAAAATCCCAAAATTATTGCAAACACAGTTTTTTTAGAAGTTGACTTCGTTATTGTGTTGGAAACATTTTTTCTAGCCCATTTTCAGTACTAACCATTTGAGAGTATCAAGACACATCTCTGCAAATTTCTGGACGCCTATCTTTAATATTGCGGCATCTAGTTTACTTTTCACCCAATTTTCGACCACTATTTGCGGCCGTATGTCAGCAATTACGCGCCGAATATTCTCTTCCAATCGTGTTGGGATTATCTGCGTAGACAAGCGACTTCAAATAACCCCACAAAAAATACTCCAGCGGTGTTAAATCGCACGATCTTGGAGGCCACTCGGCTAAAGTTACCTTAAAAAAAATTATTGTATGCCATGTAGCGCCGTCTTGCAATTCAGGCACGAAAAGTCATTAATCATGGCTCTGTAGCGTTCCCATTGACTGTAGCATTATGGCCGGCTTCATAGAGAACTCTAAACAGTGATTTTTTGATTATGTAACGCCGTTGTGCATTTTTATTACTCCAATTGCGACAATTTTGGTTTTTAACGTACCCATTCAACCCAATGAAAGCTTCATCGCTGAACACAATTTTCTTGTAAAACCCAGATCCTTCCGCTTAGTCTTCCATGAAGTGAATGTGCACAGCTCTAATTATTGTGCGCGATGGCGGATGGGCTTATTCGGGTCTTCTTAGATACTCTGCTCCACAGCAGCAATAGCGTCTTCGGTTCGCTCTGTACAGCGTACAACTGACCTCAAATTTCCACAGAAGCAATAGCGTCTTCGGTGCGCACTGTACAGCGTCTCTAAGGATGCACATTGCCCACTAGAATAAACGTTGTGCGAAACCATTCTATGGTTGCTCAAATTTCCGACTCTGCTGGGCGATTATGTCGACCGAATATTGGACGCAGTGTGTGATGCGTCGCTTGAACCGAACCATTATTTTGGTAATAAATTTCCACGATTTGCAAACGTTGTTCCGGAGTAAGTCTACTCATTGTGAAATGGCAAACCAAACTGAGCATAAAACAAGTGACAGCTGTCAATTTCTTTAGCTTTGGTTGTGGGTTATTAAATATTGCCATATGTTAAAAGTACAAACTCTTAATTCTATAGGTCCAGTGAAATGTTTACCCAAATCTGGTTTGTGTGTGTGTTTGGGACGGGGTTTCGGCTTCTAAGGACCCTGGCTCTAAATCATAAAAGTAATCGAATATTTATTTGGAAGGAAATGTCTTGCCTTTGTAAGCCCATACTTATTTAATCAAATCACTGAGCTTTGCACTATTCAATTCTTGCACTCGCTTATGGGGACCTACCGTTGATTGTCGCCTCCGAACAGCCAATGTTTTCTATTAAGAGGTTTTTACGTGGCTAAGAGATAAATCTCTCGAGATGGAAGATCGCCGTTAAAAACTTTAAGATGTTCTTAGCCGGGGTTGAACATGGCTAAGAACATGAAATGATGATGCATCAGCAAAGACGTGTATACTGGTATAGAATAATAAGAAAATATTCTTTGATTTTGTGTACTTAAATATAGGATTTGGATTCATCATCTTGTCCATTACAGGGAATTTTGGACGTGATTCCTGGCAACCAGAAACAGCGGTGTATACGTATGTAGATACCTAAGAGACTAAAATCGATTTTTAAAGAAAACACAAATTGGCTCCATATCGGAGCCAATTTTGTAATGAAACATATTTCATTTAACTTTTTTATTTATAAATATTGAAACATTTTCGCTGAAGTTCCTACAATGGCTCCTTTTGCGTCAAATACTTGATTCTTATAGGTACTGCAGTCAAGGGGTTGTTGCAACCTTACGCTTCAATCTATTTATACTCTGAATTGGTTGGCTGCATCCAACATGGACGTAAGCCTATGTTTAATTTTTTCCAGGATTGGTTTAGCAATAACCAATTCTGGAAATAATTTTTTCGAGATCGGAGTTACACAGTTTTTTAATGCGGCTACTCACAAAATCGGAACGGACCTTTGTGTAAATCAAAAACATTGACCGATATGGAATAATTTAATCAGTCTTGGTTATTCGATTAATGGTAAAATTAGTGGTATAATTGTATCCTTACTGCATCTTAATCCAAAGCGATTTTCATTGTTTTCAAAAATGTATGCCCTTTTACAAAAAAGTACTTTTCCAGAATTCATTGTTATCTGAGACAATTTCGACCCGATGTAATTTTTAAATTTTTTTTTTGATCTCCATAAGCTACTCATTGTAGCGATGAAAAACATGAACTTGGTAGACTTTCCTCCTACACACCTTGGACATTCAGTGATTTCATGGTGTAGTGTATAAGTATATGTGACAGCGCATAGAGAAAGGGACCTAAGGGTAAAAAAATCAATATTCACTTTTTTTTAATGTGGACAACATCTGAGCATCGAATGAGACCGATCCCATGACTCAAAAGTGTTCCCTTCCAAAGATATACGCGTTTTATGAAAGTGATGGTACACCAAAGATACACGTATTTAAATCTTTCCCGACTTATCCATATGTTGTTTACCCTCCTACGTAAAAAATGTTTTGGTGACTCTCATGACTCAAGGGCGACGTTAAAGATGTGAAAATCTGTCATAACAGGACTGTGAACAATGATGCCAGACTTAACCTCTTGCTATGCGTTTTATTAAATATAGCATTGATGGGAGGGAGGTTGTAACTGACTTTCCATGGCAAACGGCACATTTTCCCAAATTCCACAAAATAGTCTCGACAAAATAGACAAATCGTAAATGGAATTCAATGAATTTCATTGAATTCCAATATGTCCCAATGACAGCTATACTCGAACATACTTATGTATTGTTGAGAGAAGAAAACTTACGCCCACCCTAAAATTATATAGAAATTCTTTCTTTGTGCATGTGAATGGAAATAAAATCAGCCATTAATTGGCAGTAATTGATGGCCTTGGAGATAATTTTCTGTTAGTTGTGCTCCACTAATGAATGAGACTGTGCCTCCGCCCGTGGGTGGCTAGTTAAAGTTGACAATGTCATTGATTAAATAATTGCGATATATCTGCAATTTCCATTTATAATGAAGGCTTTATATCAAGGTAATGTTACCAACTTGGGTGATATTGTGTGTAAAAGTGTCTCTTTAGTAGGCGAAAGCGACTGTTTTTTTAGCAATGTGTAACCTAAGGCGGCCACTCCCACACTCGGCGATATCAGAACCTTCTGGTAACACAAATAATGCAAAAGCGGCCAAAGAAGCAAATGGTCAACATGAAAGATGTACAAGGAACTAGGGGATCAATGAAAAGTGTGAAGTCTTAAAAGATGTTAAAAACGGTTTGAAGACCCCAGTTGACATTCCTGTAAAGTTTGCTGTCGTTGGCTTGCAAGACCTTAGTTGTCGTCAGGGAGTTTTCGAAATATTTCAATAATTTAATAACACGGGAACTATACATAGTAACTCTAAATAGGAGTTGAGCTTAGGATGAAGTGATAAGTCTATTTTAAAAAAGCGTTGAATTAGGGGAAATTCAGAGAGTTTGCCAACGTATGGAAGGCAGAAGATGAGTTCGTTGGGAGTGTATTCTACTAAGAGTATTACAATGCTGGACTGATAAGTTCCCGTGTTTAAAGACAGATGGCTATGCTGAGAAAAACTATTACCGTCATGTACTGCCATCTGCTAGATGCGATCAGATTTAATTCCACACTGATTAATAGGTTAAGTTTTTGAGTTTGTCGCATTTGAAAAACCATTCGAAGAATTAAAAGCAAAGCTGGATTCACGATCTAAGGCAATCGTAAGGAAATGGTACAACAATTTCACACATACTCGTGCAA
The DNA here is from genome assembly GCA_963513945.1 of Hydrotaea diabolus. Classification (NCBI taxonomy): domain Eukaryota; kingdom Metazoa; phylum Arthropoda; class Insecta; order Diptera; family Muscidae; genus Hydrotaea; species Hydrotaea diabolus. The sequence continues at coordinate 112,228,511 of OY740717.1, forward strand.
CGTTTTTAAATGAGGAGCGTCAGAAGGCGCGTGGTTATCATGTCTCGTAGGCTTCTCGCTGCTAAAATATCCCCCTCAAAATCATCAGCGACACTGTTAACTGGTATGGATAGCAGAGGTGCCGTTGTCACTTAATGTCAAAGTCTATGACGTCAAAATTCCGACTACCAACTACCACGGCAAGTCCGTGAGGTCACATTAAAAAGCCTTTTTCGATCCTCCTCACATCCTATAGCTATCTGCAATAGGCTTAAAGTAGGAACAAGGTGCTCAAGTCACGAGTACTTGGGAGCTGACAAAGAAACCTGGTTGACCGCTTACAATGCAACATGTCAGTCTGTAGCGAACTACGCAGCAACGGTGTGGTCGGCGAATGTGAGTTCGACGCTGTTGAAGAAAATTCAGACATGCAAGAATGCCGCCATGATAACATCAACAGGGTTTCTCTTTGTGTCTTCTGATGCTTATCTAAACGAGAAGGCGAAGGTTCTTACCATGCGCAGACACAATTCCTTGTTGTCTATGCTGTATATGTTTGGTTGTCCTCTCTACTGTCATTCTAGCCAAAAACATATTATGTACAGGATGCCTCCACCCAAGCAGGTTCGATCTTCATGATCAAGAGAGACAGAGGTCCAGCGGTACAAGAGAGAGAGCCGTATGTCATCGAAACTATCAGCAGGTCAGAATGACATTCACGCTGATAAAGTCGTAGCTGCAGTATCCAGCTACAGTGTGAATGTTGTGCTAGGGGAGCATCCCCCGGAGATTTCTTCTGAGGAGAAGGTACTACCTCGGCAGGCGCGCGTGGTTTTGGATCAGCTGAGTTCTGGATGGTGAATCCTCCTCAATTCTTATTGGGCGCGAATTTATGCTAACGGTACGCGCCTTTGTCCCGTCTTCCAGCAGGGACTACATGACGACCTGCACCTCTTCATTTTCCGGCCAAGCCCACTCAGCATCCATTTGAACTGGATCCAGTTCCTTTTCCTTCACCGGGATATCGAAGCAGAAAAGAACTTACAAAACAGAATAAATTGTTATTACAAGACCAACCAAGGAAATCGTTTAAAAGTTCCAGCACAGGATAATCGCTGTTTGCCGAAAGAAAATCCGCGAAGTAGCAAAAACCGTAGGTGTGTCGTACGAAACAGTAAATAATTCCCAGGAAAGCATCCACATGAACTTTTTGAAGAAAGGAATTACGATTACATGACAGCACTACAACGAGTTATTGGGCTGATTCGATAAAAGTTAAAGGATACACCCTCAATTTGGCTTAGAAAAAGTGCTGTTTCACCACAATATCGCATTAACACATTTATTTAGAATTGTATCGGCCGATTTTTATGAACTGCACTACGAATTGCCGCCGTACTCGCCCGACTTGGCTCTGAGCAACTTATTTTAGTTCTCTAACATGAAAACGTGGCTCGGAGGTGAAAATACAGCTCAATCGTAGTGACAAAGGTGTATTTTGAAGAGTTTGACAAATCGTATTTTTTAAACTTGACTTTTTATGCCGAACTCGGGTACTTGTTGATCCAACCTTGTAAATCTCTTTAATGAACTCAGAGATATGCTTGCTACGTTCTCAAGGCTCCCTAGGAACCGACTCCCAATATAGGCGAGTCGACGTTTCTGTTAAATTGGTCATTGGCACAGCAGTATTTTACCAGGTGTAGTCATCCAGAGGTAATCGGAAGCTGTCACAGAGCTGGTTCGTTATGGATAAAATGGTGTCAATTACTTCAAATTTCAAAGTAGTCAAATTCGCTGTATAACTTCGCACACAAAAGATTTTACATGTCCGCGGATTTCAGCTATCTTTCGAAAAATTCACTTTGAGCAGATTTTGTTTAGAAATCTATTAAAATATAAAAAATTATCTATTAAATCTATTATATGAAAATTTATATCAAGATCAACTTTTTCAAACAATTAGACATTAACACTTTCGGTACCTGTCCTTTTTCATCAGGCTCGTGATATATCACATGGTATCAGAGTAGTGTCAATTGACTCCCTCCAATGACAAAGCCATGTTCAATTTACCGGTTCTTTTCATATAGTTGGATCTGTACTGGGGCCGGTCCCCTTCTAGGGGTCTATCACATGACTGGTTCTGTACCGGTCGAATTTTCCGTAGTGTAGTCATATTTCGTATGCGACCCAGCAGAAAAGATGTTGTAGTTAGCTGGGGGAAATGTAATTCATTATTGATGTAGAGCAAGGCACCAAACGCAAGAGTCGACGGGTGAATTTATCCCGTGTCCGATTACAGATTTTCTGTAAAAGATAAAGACTAGTCAAAGATGCTACTGTGATTTAAGCGTTTAGCTACCGGAGATATGGGGGTCGAAAGAAGGTGAAATAAAGGCGAGACTGAGTTAATCTATGATCCTCTACATTTTTGCCTTTAACAAGTCAGATCATTCCCACCTCGTTTTATTTCAACAGATTTTTTTTCATATTTTATTCAAAAAGGATTTAAAACATATTTCTCACTCACTGTTTGCCCTTCGCTGCATCCAAAGCGATATCGTTGGTGATATTAAATGATGAAATTCCAAACTTTGCCATTCCTTTGCGTGGCAATCTACACTCCGGAGCTCGGCAATACGAGGTGTATTAGTTTTATTTTTTGCTGAAGGAAAAAAAACACTTGTGATAAGCACCTCTTGATAGTTTTAACACTTGCCCCAGTCTTCGGAGCGGTCCTTCCTTGAGCTTATTAAGTGCGTTGCTTTCGCAACAGCAGAAACAGCGGAGCGCGGCAAACGATGTTGTTGAACGGTATTTGTATCTTATGGGTCGCCCCCCCCCCCCCTAAGAGCCATTGAGATCTTCTGTGAACATTTAATATCGGAATCTTTGAGTGTATCACGAAGTAACTATCAAAAATATTTACGGTCTTTGTAACTTTCTTCGGGAGCAGAGCTGAAAATAAAACTACAACTGCATCAACAACTTCAGAGGCGGGATTAACAAGAACTGTGTATTTTCGTTTTGCCCTTTTTCGCCGTTTTTTCCTCATTTTCTGGCCACAGAACTGCGAAAATTTTAGAAAAACTAAAACACAGCCACGCAACCGTTGGGCAAAGGCGCATGTAAGCAGAAGGAGAAATCCCGCCAAAGTTGACTTCTAACCCGACCAAATGATAGCAACGAACAATTCCATTCAGTTGCCAAACTATGAACTCATTTAAAAGATATTTGGGTCAACAGTCTCATGCTGGTGCTAGTCATGTCCGTCCTTACATTGAGCCCTCCATTGGAAGCCGTGTCTTTCAGCGAGACTGTGCCTTTTTAGCTTCCACTCTCTCTCTCTCTCTCTCTCTCTCTCTCTCTGTTTATGTCGCTGGCTACAATCGCTTTAGAGTGAGCAAAGTTTAGTAAAGAATAATGACCGTTTCAACACTTAAAGTGCATTCGGTCCAAATGTTTGTGTGTTAGTGCCACTGTGTGTTTGTGTGGGTTGCCGTTTTTGTTCGATTTCATTCGATGTTTTTCTTGTGATAGTGGGATTTAACTTAACAAATTGACATGGAAGCCAAAGCGCCACTTTGAGTGATGGCATCTATAATGTTGGTGTTTGTTGATTACGAACAAATAAAATGGAGGAAAACTGCTGCTGCAATAACACACAGACATACCAATAATGCAGGGGAAAAAGTCTAGCTCGTATAACACACCCACAGCCATATCAACATACACACACACGCTGAAATAAATTTAGATCCAACGAGTTGAACATGTTGCCAATCTTTGGCATCCTTTGGAAAAGATTTAAAGCTGGACTGCCACTGTTTCTTTCAGTTCGAAAGAGGAAAGGAAATCAATGTTGAACGTTAATTAAAAATCTTGAAGGGAAATTACTTTATTTTCAATTCCTAAAGAAATCTAGAATGGTTGGATATACATTCAGTTTCTTTATCGCATGCGCGTATATTGAATTGTAAGTCGATGGTTTTTTTCTATGACCGCATGCAATGGAGAGTGTGAAAAACTAGGACTGGTTAGAAATCTTGACGGTATTAATAAGAGGCTCTGCCACTACAACGAATAGGGTATAATTTGGGTATGCTCCACTCCTGAATATTTTTTTTTTTCGTTTTAGAAACAAATTTTATGTTTTTTAAAGAAAACATGAAAACAGCCTTTTAAAAAAATAATGATAAATAACATTTCATTATCTTTTGCCCGATTAAGCTAAACCTATTCTACGGTGTTTTGGACTTTTCTGAATTTTTCAGTGCCTAAATCCTTCCCTTTAGTTCATGATCAAGCAGCAGCTGAAACTTAATTAATTTTCGTTGCCAAAAAAAGCCTCCAATTGCTGTAAAAATATATACCCTACAGTTTCTGGAAGTCGAAAAGACCATGTTAAAGAAACAAAAAATTTCATTTTATTAAAATGAAACCATTTTTTTAGTTTAGCTTTTGAAAAACAGGACCCTCAGAGTTTCTTCCACAATATGGATCAGAAATTGTGACCGGTTTTGGTGTGACTCCTATTGTGCGCGACCATCACACAAGAAACCCAACTTCAATGCACGGGTTAGAGAGGTTCACATCGAAATACTTGAATCACTTTAAGGGTGAAAGTCATATAACTTGCTTGGCTCACTTTTAAAGTTTTTAAAATCAGTAGACATAACGAAGAAACCACAAACTCCGGAAGTAGTCAAAAAACATGGGACAAGACTGTGAGAACTTATCTCCCATAAATAAATTCAGAATGATTAAAAATAAGGTGCACAGAATCCAAGTGGTAAGCATCCTAGACAGGCTCCAATAGCAAGACAAAGCCTTTTAACAAGTGGACAGTTCACAAGTTCGGTCAGCCCAAAGACATAGTAGTATAGTACAGGGTGGAGCGCACCCTTATACAATGTGCGTGTCCCAAAAATTTTCAGCACGGGACTATTTGACACGGCTGTACTCTTGTAAAGACATTCTGGCAACTATACCCCGTGACGCAATCGTGTTATTTTTTGATGAGGCACATTTCACCTCAGACTTTGCAACATGGGTTTTTTCCTTTGGGGTTACCTGATGTCGATGGTGTAAAGTATAAATATATCAACCGTCCCAACACCTTGGAAGACCTTATTTACAATATTGAGGCTGAAATTGGCAAAATTCCAGTCGACATGCTTGTTAGAGTTCATGAAAACTTCAGAAATCCTATGCAGCAGTGTGTGGATAGTAAAGGTCGACATTTGCCAGATACACTATTTAAAATCATGTAGTTTAAAAATTCCTTTACTTTTCAATATAATTAGAATATAAAATAAATTTTTCTACAGTTCATAATTGTTTTAATATCATTCCTAAATAAGCAAATTATCGCGCTCCACCCAGTACATTGACAGTGTTGGGGTATTTTGTTGTCGGGGGTATGTCCTATGAATCGTTGTCGTGTTCAGATTTATGTATGTTTTCAAAAAACCATTTGTCCTTTATTGAGGTCGGCCTAGGGAACAAGTAGGTTCGGCCCTTTACAATAAGGCAAATCCTAAAAGTTAAAGTCTAGTGATATAAGTAAGAAAATTCCATTGTTTCTGAATTAAACATATCGATGATTGAAAGGATCTTAATTTCGGCATTCTAAAAATCGCTGACCTCTGGGCCAAGACCTCAAGTATAGTTTAATTGTAGAATTAATCTTTCGAATTCGTGGCGATAAGGCTTTTTAATAGCTAAAAGAGGACGAGTTTTGATTCTTATATGGATTTGAAGAGAAATTTCACTGTCTCTGAATAGCCATACGCCTCCGATCATTGCGGGACGGCTTTTAAGTCCCAGAGCAAGGCCTCCTATTCAGCCAAATCGTAAAATTAATGTCATATTTGAATTTTTCATAAAACTCTACTGTAACTGAGTACCCATATGTCCATGTACAAAAGGACTTATTTTTCGGCACCCTAGGTTACGGACTTAAAGTTAGTCGAATCGTACAGTTAATATGATACCTTCGATCCGTGACGATATTTTAATGTTTTCCAATACCCATAAGCCCATATGGGCCTGTACGAGTTCCAAATTGGCACAAATCTTACATGTAGGAATATATTTGTCTTTGTTAGAAAATATCACTGTTTGTGGAGACCCGTGTGTCGGTTTTTTGTTCCAAGGGCACATTGGCTGCGCCCATTGGTCAAGGTCTACTATTTAGCCAGATGGCCAAATGTCAATTTAGTTGTTGTTGTTGTAGCGGCACACCGTACCGTAGTGACAGCCCTTGACCAAAGAATTGCTGCTTCGGGTCTAACCGGTACATAGAACCGGCTGTCGTGGGATTGTGTCAATTTAGTAATTTTAGGAGGTGAGGTTTTTTGGTGAGACCTTTTATGTAAAAATGTGTTAAGCGAAAAATTGCCTTTGATCACTATCTACCACAAGGCACACAATTTTTGATTTCAATGGGAAATACAGCCATTATTTGTTATAAAAATATTGGCAAGAGCGCATTAAGTAGTCACTTTTTATTTGAACAATTCGCCTGTGAGAACGCTTTGTAAGACATAACTATGACCATGCACAATGTGACGCTGATATTATCGACATTTTGACATTTTAGAAAGTGTCATACTGTCGTAATAGAAAAGTCGGAAATCAAAAAGAAAATATTTAAATTAGTTGAGCCATTGTCGGATTTCCAAAATAAATGCTCCACACTTTCTCTCGATTTAATTTCTAAATAGCAGCTGCAACTAAATTTTTTTGCCCAAACGAAAGAAGAATTGAACCCCACCGCCTTATGAGTCGTTTGAAGCACCAACATTGTCACCACTCGCTGGTCGTCAATACATTTTCGTTAATGTAGCAAGGACACTTTTCCGGAATAGAACACACACACACCCAAAGTACTTTCGACTACTTAAAACGTTCGTTCCACTTGAGATATTTTAAAATCTCTTAACTAATTTTTATCGTATACAAACGATTTAACTCGGGATGGCGTTTAGTCACTCTTGTATGCTTCTCTCTGTGAGTGTGCGTGTGTGTATGGCTGTGTGAGATATTGTATCTCCTGCCGGTTTTTAGTCGTTCTGCGGTTGGATGGGGCAAATGTTTTTAGCCGTTGTTTTTCGACTTAAAGTGAATGAGACACACACTCACACTACAAAAGATGCTCATTAACGTTAATTTGCGTAATTACATGGCTCATGGAATGCTGTTGTTGTTAATTGTTGCAGCAGCAAGGCAAAGCAAAAAATGAAAACATTAAACGGAAACAGAAAAGCGATAATTCCAACTAACAAAAGCGTCTAACACCAATGACAGCATAATGCCGAAACGTTGGTCAACACAGCCAGCATTTCTCCCTCCCTTCCGCCCTTTCTCCACCAAAACTTTAAGTGATTATGTGCTTATGTACATGACTCTAGATAAATTGTTTGTATGTATATACATACGAGTATATTATGTATTCCTAAACATTTACATCGTATACACGAGTATTAAATCGTATCAGAAAAAAACGTCAACGTCATTGAAATATTTAAAGATACAGGCTGTTTAAGGACATATTTCAAGAAAGTCAAACGAAATTAAATCGCAATTAATACAATATTAATGTGCTACCAAAGTGAGGAGAAGAGTGATTTTTTTGTCATCAAAATAAACAAAAAATATAAAATCTTGAAGGCATTAAGCGTATTTTAAAGGTTCTATTGAGGTAGAAATTTTATAAGGTCCAAAAAGGTCAAAATATTGGACTTATTGTTTGGAATTGTTTGGTTGCATTTCATTTTAAAAACCCTTTCATGCAACAACTGAAACTAATAACAGGGGTTTCGGACCCCTGGGGATCAATGGGTCGATTACATAATTCAAGCCTGATTTTTAAAATAATATTATGTTTAGATTTGCGAAAAAATATCATAGTTTATAATAGCCCATATATAAGTAGGATCGTCCAATTGCGTCCGTCACCCAAAATTAACCAAATTACTAAAATAATTTAATTTTTCACGAAGTTATTATTGTAATTTAATACACATATGTCCATATTTATAGGAAGACGTTTTTGAGTCCCAGAACATTTGCATGATGACTGTATTAAAAAATGAACCAATATGGTCCATGATTTGATGTTAGTCGACTATTATATGGTTAGCAGAATTTTATCGAACTAGGAATTACTATGGGTGTTTAAGAGCGATAGTATCTAAAAATAGGCAGAGACCTTTGTAGTATATCACAACATGGACCCATAAGATCCATTTTCATCAGAGTTAATAACTGATCGATCGATATAACCTGTTCGAAATTACATCAGGATCTTATGTAACATGTGGCTTCTAGAGATCAAGACATAAAGGGTGATCACTCTAGAGGTATTTTTTTCAATATGGGTTTTTCACATATGCATGATTTGTGTTAAAATTTATTTTCTTTTCAGTATTGTTTGCCATTTCATCATGGAAAAGCTTATACCGCGAAAACCACTGTTTGGTGCGGTTTATGTCCAGGTGGAATCATTGGTCCATATTTTTCAAAAATGATGATGGCCGGAACATGACCTTGAATGGTGCTCACTATCGCACCACGATATCGGACTTTTTATTACCTGAACTTGAAGCCCGTAATCTTGACGACATTTGGTTTCAACAGGACGGTGCCACTTGCCATACAGCCAACGAAACAATCCATTTTTTGAAGGAAACTTTTGGTGAGCGCATTATCTTGGTCATGGGCCTGTGGCATGGCCTTCAAGATCGTGCGATTTAACATCGCTTGACTATTATTTGTGGGGTTATGTGAAGTCGTTGGTCTACGCAGATAAGCCCGACACGATTGATGTCTTGGAAGAGAATTTTCGGCGCGTTATTGCTGACATGCGTCCCATATGCTGCAAAAAATGGTCGAAAACTGGGCCTCTCGGCTGGAATTAATTCGAGCTAGCCGTGGCAACCACTTGCCTGAAATTTTTAAAACATAATAGCAAAACCTTTTCTTTAAATTAAATCTAAATTCTTGGCCATAACATAAAACTATATGCGTTATATTTTTTCGTGAAAACTACACTTTTAAAAAACACCCTTCGCAATTGGAAATTTTTATGTGTTGTAGCTTTATTTAAAATCTTAACCGATTTTCTTCAACGTTAGTGGCTTAAACACTTAAGTCTGTCAAATTCCATCAAAACCGGACCACAATTGTGATCTCAGGATTGATTACAAACATAATCTGCCCATCAGAAGGACAGACAGAGATCCTTAATCGATTTGTATACTTAAAGGCAGGACTACCTTAAATATTTTTCGTAGTTCGAGACACTTGGATGAAACTAATTTATAACACTCTGTTTTCAGCGCGCGAAGGTTATAAAAATGGCTTAAGAAGAAGTAATTCAAATTACAAGTAATAATGTGACCCTTACTGCGTTGCTACGATATTACTATACGTGAATAATTGTTAAAAATAATAATAATGTACGAGAAATTTTATTCCAGGCCCGACAAAAAAAAATCACATGGATCGTATTGTTCTAAAAAAAAACGGTTAATACAGGCCTTGGAAAATAAATCTAAAAAATGTATTTACATAGATATTGCCTTTGAAGTTATGATGATATCATGTATCTCGAAATTGGCTCTTCCGATTAAAGAGTTCTATTCCTTATTTTGAGTACTATACCTTTTTAATTTTTGAACAACCAGATTTTTTTTCGAAAATTATAAAATACAATTTGGTTTCGATTATAAACAAATAATTACATTAATTTTGGTTCCCCAAGATACATTTTAAAATCATCCTAAATGTATTATACTCTGAAATTTCACACAAGAGACTCAGCGGTCTGCATTTTTATAAGGTGCCCAAAGAAACTAGTGTTTCAGAGTACCGGCATTTTGGTTTTTTTAAGGAAATACCGACATTAAAACTGACATTTCGGTTTGAGCCTGTTCAAAGGTGAAGTAAGCGTCCCCATTTCTAGACTATATTTGCTAAACTAATACAATAGCTAAAGTTGGAAATGGCCGACTGTATTGTACGTACCCTCTTCTTCTAGAGGTGCACGGTTTTTTTTTCAAAGCCTGTTGCTTTGAGTGGAAATTTTTTTCAAAGATGAAGTAAGCGTCCCCATTTCTAGACTATATTAGCTAAACTAAGACAATAGCTAAAGTTGGAAGTGGCCGACTGTATTATACGTACCCTCTTCTTCTAGAGGTGCACGGTTTTGATCTATTAAAAGGGCTTTAAATTTACGCTGATTTTTTATAAGTTCATATTTGAATTTGTGTGATATGTTTTCATTTTTGGTACAAGCTAAAATAGGTCATAATTGGCCAACTGCCAAAATTTATGCAGTTTGGCTGAATTTGGTTGACGGCTTCTTTGTCAGAAATTTAGAACTATTGGAACATGGACATTTAAGTCCCGAAAACCAATAAAATCATACAAATTTAAATACGACCTAATTTTAAAATCTGGTTAAATTTGGAACCCTTTCAATGGAATAAAAACCCTGTTTTAAATGGGCTTTTCTGCAAAACTAGAAGAAATGGTATAACTTTAGCTATTTTACTAGTTTAGTTAATATGGTCTAGAAATGGCGACAACTGACAGATATCGTTAAATGGAGTCAACTGATGAGATCAACGGTATACTTAAAGGATGGACTGTCTAAAATATTTCTGGTAGTTAGGTATATCGTACGTGAACAATTTAAACCAAAAACCCGACAGCAAAAAACCGGGTAAGCCGACTAACGGGTCTTAGCTATTTTTAAAAAACCGACTGTCGGGTTTGGGCATAAAAACCAGAATGTCAGTTTCCGGTTGGGTTTAGACTCTCTAATAACTATATTGATAGAGGTTTGTCAGGGAGATGCTGGGATTGATCATGACAACCACTTTATTTTTACTCAAGCGCAAAGCCAGACATTTTAAAAATACCCACAAGATCAATCAATAGAAGCAACAACAAGTGGACATATAAAGTTCTGCCGGGGCGAAGCTTCGTTACCCGCCATCATAGGTTCCGGTGCAATATGAGCATTTATAGGCCAAGGTACAGCCATTCCAATATCAAATGTTTCAAAAACCATCGTAATTCTCTAACATTTATTTTCAAGTTCAGGTTTATATGGGCAGTGGCACGCCCTCTTGTCCAATGACATCGTTATGTATTTTGCCTGACTGAATGTAAATTAATTTAAAAAAATCGTAACTTTCAGAAGTGATATTGGACAAAAAATACTACATATAAAGTGATTTTTCAAGAGGTTGACTCAGTCCTTATGTGGATGAAAAAACTTTACCGATCTGTCCTATTTTCAAAATCAACCATTTTAGAGCCAGAATATATTTATCTGCATAGTTTTAGTTACCAAGCTTTAAAAGAGCAACCTGATTGGAGACTATTTAAAGTATATAATTAACTGATCGTCATACTATTCGATGACGATCTATCCAAGTCCGTCCGCGTGTCTGTTAAAATCACACTAGGGGTCAATCACATTAAGCTCAGAGTCTAGAATTATGCACGATAGTGGTTTATAGTAGTGGTATAAGCTAGTTGGTAAAGAATTCGTCCAAGTGTGTAAAATGGATTCTTTCATCATTATGAGCCCGAAGTCTTTTTTTATAAAAGCGATTTTGCAAGAGACCGACAGCGGTCTCTTATTGAGGTTTTCGAATAAACAGTGTACGTACCTGAGGCTATTATTCTATAATAGGCCTGAAGGCCTTGCCATTAGCAAAGGTAAATAACTCACTCAATTTAAAATGGCTGCATCAATCTAATCTTGGCATCAAAACAAACTTTTTATATAATTTCAGAGGTTTAAGGCACTATTTCAATTTCATATCACAAATAAAACACATACCAAAACGATGCTAAACTCTTCAATATTAAACATATTGTACAAGTATTTATTTATGTGAATCTCTTTACCTCTCATTTGGTTTAATCAGTTTTCTATTTCCGTGTAAACCAACAAATCTCCCTTAGAAACAAATTTCCGTTCTCGCTGGCCAATTTCTCCGATATGAAGCAGTGAAACTTAATCAGTTCTTGGTAGGCAAAAATTAATTAGCAATACGTATACGTATTTACCCCTTTAGTTGTGGCTTTATCTTGGTTATACCATTTCATTAAATGTTAATTAAATACAAGAAGACGTGTATGCAATAGGATACGATGTCTACCTTTCACGTAATTTCACATATTCGAAGACCTTTCAATATCCCAAATATATGTTTGGATATGGCTTTTCTCGAAAATGCGCATACTTACGTATAAGAGGGTAAATTGGTACTTAGTTCGAAGTTATTTGAATTTGTGCAACGTAAAGGGAACTTATTTTTTGTTGTCGGTAAAATGGTTACTGGTACATAAAACTATAGCCCAAGAAATATTTTGTATGTATCCTGTATTTCCTGGTAATAGATGGTGGCCATAATTATATGTGTGGCCTTATAGTATTAAATCACACATAGAAACCTTTTGTCAATATGTCATTAGCTTAAAATAATAACTATTTTGAATGTACCACAAGCAAAAACAGGTGTCAATGTACGAGTAGACAATCAAATAGGGTCAGGTGGAATCGTAACTTGCCTAAGGTACGCCCACGCTAAGTACTGTTGCCCACTTATCTAAAATAAGCCATTAAAACATGTGTTAGACCACGTTTGGAGCTTTTGTTGGGCAAAAGAAAACCATAAGGAATTTAATCAGGTAATAGGCGCTTGAATATTTTGATCGATGTCCTACAACAGAAGCAACTTCTAAGAAGGCGTCACATATAAATGCTTTCAACTTTAATCGAAATATACCTACAGTGATCTTTATTAAGGACTACAAATTGTAACAATGCGATTTACACAAATTGTGACAATTCCAATTACTTTTAATGTGATAAATTGTCTGCCCTTCTCTCTCTATATTTAAAATTTTGTCAACTGCCATAATTAAACGCATATAATTACACATTTAAAAATCACACACTGAAAACATTTTATTCCTAAAAATTACGATACATTTTATATAAATTACGAAATTTGTCTTATTTTGTCAGCCAAAGAAAGTTTTATAAGAAATATGATAAAGATATTTAGAAATTATTAGATCGGGTTGATGACAAAATCGTGATTTTCAAAAGCTTAAGGAATGATTTTCTGATATTTTCAAGAACTACTTTCTTCTTTTTTAAAAATGTATTTAGTACGTTAAGTGAAGTAGTAGTTTCATATTCATATTACTTATAAAACCTTTTCAATTTTGAATGACAATATTTCGCAATCAACAATAAATTAATACGTAAAAATTACATAATTTGTTTCAATTTATGTGACAAAAACTATGACACCTACACGCAGAAAAAAGTATGGTTGTGGTGACAATATTCGAAGAGGATAATACTATTGTTGGGTATATGGTTGTGGTATAACAATATTATGAACCTCACAACAATAGTATGATTCAAATACAACCATAATATGATCCTCACAACAATAGTATGATTCACACATAACCATACTATGATCCCCACAACCATAGTATGATTCACACTCAACCATACTATGATCTCCACAACATAATACTATTGTTGGGTATATGGTTGTGGTATAACAATATTATGAACCTCACAACAATGGTATGATTCAAATACAACCATACTATGATCCTCACAACATTAGTATGATTCACACATAACCATACTATGATCTCCACAACCATAGTATGATTCACACTCAACCATACTATTATCTCCACAACCATAGTATGTTTCACATAAAACCATAGTATGATCCTCACAACCATAGTATGATTCACGCGCAACCATGCCATGATCCCTAAAACCATAGTATGATCACACAAAATTATACTATGATCTCCAATATAATTTATTAGAACTTGTTTAAATTGTCGACAATAGATTTGAATTATGAAAATTATTCAAAAATACATTATATTCAAAATAATAGGAGTGATTTATTTTACAGTAGAAAAAATCAGTTAAAATAAACGTAAGCGTTTTTATTAAAAATATTTCAGTAAAACAAAGCCAAAGCACCTTGTTTAAAAATTTTAATTTCGATAAAAAAGTACTATTATTGCATTATATCCGTACCAATAACAATTGTTCTTAAAAGCATATTTAAATGAAGAAAAATTACAATCATACAGTATGATTGCCGTAATCATATTGTTGTTAACATAAAACGCAAAACACAATACTTTTGTCGCACCAACCATATTTATATTGTTGCTATAACCATATTTTCATTTTTAAATTTGAAAATAATAATATTGTTACATTTCAACAATATTAATATTGCAGCAATTATACTATTGTCAAAACTAAATTCAGTTAATAATGCTATGGTTGCGACGAACATACTTTTATTGCGGAGAACATACTTTCACTGCCGTGACCATGTAGGAACCATGTTTTTTCTCTGCGTGTACTCATTAAAAAATTTTCGCTTTGTTTACATTTATTTGGTCTTTTAATTTTTATGACTTTTTTTCAGAATCAATGTGAAAAAATAATGAAATAAAGAGTAGTAGTGATTTATGCTCAGTTTGGTTTGCATTTCATAATGTATAAACTCCGGAACAGCGTTTACAATTCATGGTTAATGGGCATAAAACGAGATGGCCGCCGATCCTAATTTTTGCAAGAAAATTTTGTTCCGCGATGAAGCTCACTTTTGGTTGATTGAGTACGTAAATAACCAAAATTGTCACATATGGAGAAATAAAAATCCACAAGCCATTGTTGAGACGTCGTTACATCCTTAAAAAGTCACTGTTTAGTGTGCTCTAAGGGCAGAGGGAATCACTCGTCCATATTTCTTTAAAAATGAATCCGGCCATAATGTTACAGTCAATGGGGAACGCTTTAGATTCATGATTATTGACTTTTTTATACCTGAATTGGAGGATGTTGATGTGGACGACCTTTGGTTCCAAACGAAACAATTAATTTGTTAAAGTAAACTTTTGGTGAGCGCATTATCTCGAGTCGTGGGCCTCTGCCGTGGCCTCCAAGATCGTGCGATTTAACACCGCTGGACTATTTTTTGTGGGGTTTTGTGAAGTCGCTTGTCGACGCAGATAAGCCGGACACGATTGACGCCTTGGAAGAGAATATTTGGCGAGTTATTTCTGACATACGAGTACGGCCCTAAGTGCTGCAAAAAGTCTTAAAAATTGGGCCTCTCGGCTGGAATTTATTCGAGCCAGCCATTGCTGCTACTTGCCCGAAATCATTTTTAAAACATAATGGCAATCCCTTTTCTTTATAATAAAGCTGAATTCGTGAACATAGCATACAATTTTATTCGTTTTATTTCTTGTTGAAAACTACATGTCTGAAAAACACATCCTTTATATAGGGTGATCAATCTAGAGGTATTTTTTCAGAACAAAAAAAAAATATAAAAATTTAAATCACGTGTCTTTATTGGGAATTTGAAAAGACATTTTCTGGCATTTATTTTTTGATAATAATTAACTTCAAATGTTGGCAACTGTATTATGGAAATAAGCGTTCGATGCGAAACGGAAAGATCCGCTGTTTTCGCCCAAAATTTTGTTCCGAGATGAGGCCCATTTCTGTCTCAAAGGCAAAGTCAACGAACAAAATTGCCGCATTTGGGCTGAAGAACAACAAGAAGAGCTTCAAGAGGTGTCATTATACCCAGAGTAAATCACGGTTTGGTGCGGTATAAAACCTGGTGAAATCATCGGGGTATATTTTTTCAAAAATTATGATGGCCGGAACGTAACCGTGAATGGTTCTCGCTATCGCGCCATGACAGTGGATCTACTATTGAGAGGTAATTTCGAAAAGCAGCTAATATCACGTTTAGGACAGGTGAGTTGGCCGCCTAGATCGAGTGGTATCACACCTTAATCATTTTTCTTTGGGGTTACGTAAAGTCCAAAGTCTATGCTTACAAACCAGCTACGATTCAGGTTTTGGAAGCCAACATTGCGCGTGTCAAAATTGGACCCTCAGAATAGAAACCCTGAGGCGAAGTTGCGGCCAACATTTGAAGAAAATTATATTCAAAAAATAAATGCCATAAAATGTCCTTTCAAATTACCAATAAAGATTCCACACTTGATTTGAATTTTTATATATTTTTTTGTTCTGAAAAAATACCTCTTGATGGATCACCCTATATTAGATATGTTGCAAGGTTGACTGGAGAGCTGTTTCTAAGCCCGCCAATGGTTTTTCTTCAGCGATCTTTTGTATCAGATGACTTCAACAGTTGCCACATTTAAACTAATGAGAATTATCCTTTGTATATAATCGTCGAGCTGTGAGTAGAGCAACTAACAAAGCACAATATCATTGCCACCATCTCTGTTTTGCTTAGGTAATCATAAAAACCACAGATGGAAAAGCATAAGTATGCGTAAACAGATTACAAAATGTATACGAATAAGTTCCTAAAAATTACAATTAAAAAGTTTAAGATAACTGTTCATACAGAATAAGAAACTTTCCGAAAAGTTTGATGGAAAAATTACAAATGTTAAAGTTGATGGTTCGTAAATTCGTAAAAACAAAACGTACGAATAATATAAAGAGGTACGAAGAAAATAATAGGAAAAATGTTTCGTAAATAGTACAAACTTAACTCTTTCAGTGTAAGAATTCATTTAAGAATTGCGGGAAATTTTACTGCTATAAAGAAAATATCGTCACAAATTTGAGGACGTTTAGAAATCTTTTTGACTGCATTTAGAACTAGTTCCGTTTTAATTCCACAAACCATTAGAATATAAAAACTCTATCAGCTTATTTCGATATCATAGTTTATGCGTGTTGCCACAAAAATATTCATTACTAACAAACATATGTCGGTCTGTATGGATTAATGTGACCTAAAACATACAACCCATACAATCAACGCCCATTCATAAATTATACGATTACGTATGTTTATCTGTTCATACCCCTGTGTATAGGTACAAATGTGACCGCAAAGTAGACATACATTCATACAACTAGGCCCAAACACATACACACACACATACATACATACATACATACATACATAGTTACTCCAATGCCAAGTGTTTAGGGAACCATTACTAATGAGTACAACCTGTCATTGTGTCAATTTAATTAGACAAGAAGTACCACCAGATGACATAAATTGAATTATTAGTTGCCATTTTAATGTGCATGTATGTATGAGTAGTTGTAGGTGTGAGTCAGTAAAAGTGGGTTAATATATACGAGGGCCGTTCAATAAGTAGTCGCTCTAAATATCATAAGATATTTCTTTCAAAATTAGACTTATGCTCAATACAATTGGTCAAGCCTTTTATCAAATTTTATTATAACATCAATGCATTATATAAAGTTCTCCAAATACAAGTGATTTAACTTTGTCATTTGAAGTGAATCCCAAACTATTTTGTAAAACAAGAAGTTATCGTCGTGTCCAATATCTGGAGAAAATGATGGATGCAGAAGCATATTTCATAGCATTTTTTAAGCTTTACATGAAGTTGTGATAGTGCCGTGATGAAAATGATTTACCTTAAATTCCAAGCATGGCTCTGATTTTATGTGTTTTAACTTTTAAGTTGCCCAGTATTGCCTCATAATAATATCTTTCGCTTTAAAAACCATTTGGCATACTTTGAAACATGGGCAGTCTTTGAATTTCGTTGTCAGCAAAAACGGCAGCTATTACCTGATAAATTGTTCATATGGCGCACTTGTTTTACAAGAGGGCACTAAATCAAAATTTTCAAGTGCGATATATGAAATTATCGTTTAATAATTTCTTTGGTTGTTTATTCGTACGAACACCGCTCTTGCAACCCACAGTGATTTTTGATGAAACCCACAGTGATTTTTGATGAAACAAAAATTCCATAATATTTATTATGCCCTTCCTTGGCTTACTTCGGCAGTAGGTTTATAGTAAAAATTGTTGAAATTGCTATTTTTGTGGTGTCAGATTTCGTAAATATTTCGTAAATATTGAACTTACCTCGTATAACTAAACATCTGTGTGAATTGGAGTCATTTGTGCATTGGTGTTAGTGTTAAAAGTAATAGTGTTAAATAAAACCAGTCAAAGGTTATCCCGCGAGCACTCACACATACATACAGTGTAGGAACAGCAGTGTATGAGATATTCCTTAACCAATCTTCTCATTGGCTTTATATCATTCCTCCTCGCATAAGAATTGAAAATTTCTGAAGTAGTTGTAGAATTCAAGGCGTATAGTTGCAGCTCAATAGCTAGGTTTTAATGACCTCTCTTGACTTGTCGTTTAGGCGTGTAAACTGATTATCATTTCTTGCAAGACAGTCGCAACTCTCAAATAATGGATGTGATGACTTTTGCGCAGGACTCTTATAAATAACACTTGTTCCAAGTTGGGTAGGAAAATCTTAGCATTTTTAATCACTAGTTTTACACTCGCATGCTGTTGAACCGTTCGATTCAGTTTCCTTATCTTATTTCATTTAGCGATGTCCTCCCGTCGGACCATTTACTGTTGTTAATAAAATGCAGAACAGATATATGATCTGATTAATCGGCTCAATTAATTTTTATCAATATAATTTTCGTTTTGTCGGCTGTTTTTCTAAATTCTCAGCATTTCGTCACATCTCTGTACATTGAGCAGCTTTGTGCCAAGGATGTGTCCTATTGAAATTGGGGCCATACAAAGGTATTTTCCGATTAAGCAACCTGCTGCTTCCAAAGCCAAATATTGCCTTCAAATCATATCTAATTTCGCTTTTAATTGTATGAGCAATAAATAGTCAACTCTTGTAAATTAGACAGTCTCTCCTGGTTTGAGTACGGCTGCTCTAAAATTCACAAAAAAGTATCATCAATCTTGCTCTTCTTTACATGTTACGGCATGGCCGGCCAGTAACTAACACTTGTGAAGTTGCACCATAACGGTCCAGGTTTTCTAGAAAAGCACAGTCCCTCGACAATCCTCATTTTGTACCCGTTGTTTCTTAAAAAACAAAACGGCGTATTTTTGGCCTATAACACTGGGCAACACTTTTGGTGGTATGTATACAATTCTTTCGGGAAATGAATTGTATACATGATCATGTCCAGAAGGACATGATCCTGGTAGGTTTCAGTTATTTTTTATTAACCGATGAAGTCTTCATTTTGAGGTACAATACCCTACGAAATAAGTAAATACTTAAATATTAAAACTCCTTCATTTTCGCAAATTTTTATTATAAGCTGCCTTAATTGAAATTTAAAGAGGATTATTTTCGTAAAGCATGTTTACATCCTATCTTTAGTTTGGCGTGTCCGTTGCCGCCTTTTCCGAGAAAAGTGAAATAGACATTTTAACTGCAGTTTTGAGTACTTATACGTTTTACAAAATTGCTTAATTTCAGTAGGTGTCACGAAGATGAAGAACGCTATGAGTACTTCTAGAGAAAGGTCAACTGTGACCGAAAATTAATTAATTTTCAAAAAGATGTTTTATTCTCATATTATGCTAAAGAAACATCCAAATTTTATTAGTTTTTAAGCTTTACCAGCCTATTCTGTTGTTAACCCGATAAAACTACTGCAAATCCGAAAATGTTCTTTTTACAACTTAGATTGAATTTTTTCGTTTCTTTTCATTTATTCTGTAAACAACTTTCATCCCGCGGAAAATATTTTACATAATTAAATAACTAAAATACATAGTCAGCAAGAAACTCAATGTTCGATCAACAGGATATTTCCAATTATTGGTGTTTTAATGTCACTTGCGCGTCTTTAAAGTATCACTCGATTCTATAATTTCTGTCTTCTGCGTTGCCACTTGTCGAAAATACGGATTTAAAGAATGTTTTCAATATAGCATGCAGAAGAAAAGTGCTTAGAAGTAAATACAGTAAGAGAAAATAGTCGTGTATCGTCAAAGTTGTCAAGCAACTTCACTGAATTCAGTTGTAAGTGCAGTTTCCTACAACTGTTTTTAGTCCTTCAGAGGGGAACTTTTCACCCTCTTGCATTATTTGGTCCATTTCAACACCAACCGATCTACAACTATAAGATATAAATCTGGTAAGTTAGAAGATTCTAGATTTTTTCGTTTGGACTGAATGTAACTTCAACAAGCAGACGGACATGGCTAGATCGCCTTAGAATTTTACGATAAAATCTAGAAGCTACAAATTAAACCCGTTCGTGCTTAATTTTCGAATGGCACACAATAAGACACCAATAAGTATCTATGTCGAAACTGGATCTTATCCATAGTTAAAAGTTTAAAACAACCTCCACATCAATAATGTCCCTCCTGTTTTGAGGTCCTGGTGCTCTAGAAGCCACAAATTACAGCAGACTTTGACCAGACTTTGATAGGTCTATGTTTTTAAATATCCTCCACACAAAGGACCTTCCGGAATAAAGATTTTGCAGCTCAAAAAGTCCAAGATTAAATCCGATTGTGCTCAAACTTAGCATAGTGATTTATGGGCGTCTTAAACCCGGTCTGACCTAAATCACAAAGGACCTTTCCTATTTAGAGTCCTGTCTCTACCCATGGTACATTTAGAATTTCATCTAGCTCAAACGAAGCATAGGTCATTATGTTGACCCTTTTACTATTCCTAGTGAAATTGAACCATATCGGTTTTATTTCATACCCCCTAAAAACATACTCCCCCCGCTCTAGAGATACCATATTGAGCCCGACATTGCTCAAACTCCATAAAAGGACGCGTAGTCTTTAGAATAATAGAGTGGTGTAGGCTTTCTCACAATCGGGCCTGTGCGGCTTTCACTTGTTTTACCTCATCTTTTTGAATTAATGCCAAAAAACAAAAAAATATGTGAACAATTTCTTCATTGCAAATTAAAGTAAGTATTTGTCACATGTCTGCCGCCTTGGTGTGATGGAAGTGTGCTCGACTATCATGCCAGTTCTCCTATGCTCAAGCCCCGGTAAGAACATCTAACATTTTTTTAGCAGTAGGTTTCCACCTAGTAAATGCCGGCAACTTAACGAGTAAGAGATTTCTCTCTAAGCCATGTGAAAACTACTCTTTAAAATGCATTATCCGTTCGGAGCCGGCGTTAAACAGTAGGTCCCGGTCAGTGATTATCAGAATTCAATCGTGCACAGCTCACTGATTCAAGAGAAGTTTATCCTCGTTCCTTAATGGGATGTTGCAGGACTTAAGAAGTCTTTGTCACAACACGCTATGTCACGAGATGTATTTTGTTAGGGCCGTTAAAAAATTTACACTTCGCGGCAGCGGATATAAGGTGTCATAACTTTACTTCATAATTAAATGAGTTGCAGACCTTTCTACTCTTATAGATGAAGGCAGAACCCACTTCTATATTTTGCACGTGACGAACTGCGTTTGATAAGTTAATATCTTTCAACTAAGATTTAAATGACTCTCAACTGTTAAAACAAATATAGTGGTACAAAAACAACATTTAAAATTAAAAACTTGTTAAAAAAATACTTTTACTTTATGTGTTTTTTAATTGTCGGTGTACTTAAGTCCCAGGAAATACCCATAATATAAGCGTGTCCTTTTGGTTTTTTATTTAAAGAAGTTGAGTAAATATGACGTGTTCAAATTGTGTGTTCAGCTATGTTGGCTAGTTGTTGTACTTTTAAGTGCAGCAGGAAACACATTTAAATTGTCCACATACCTGCATTTCAATCTCACAGAAAAGGGATGAACTTACATTTTGGTTAGCACATAAGCTACGCATATCTGTGTGAAGCAGCGCCCACACACAAACACATATTGTTTTGAACGTCACTGTTTCAATGTATAAGTGATTATTTTTTTACAAATAGTAACGTAAGATAATGTTAGTCGTGTTCTTTTCGGCTAACTAGCTTACTTAAAGTTACCCAGTTAGTAAGCAATAAGGTATTCTGGCAACATTCAACAATATTTTTAATCAGATGACAGCATAAGCTCAACAAAAGTTAGTTTACAAACAAACAGAAAAAACAATGCAAATTGTGGAAAACGAATTTTGTTATTTCTATTGTTTCTTGTTTTGTTAACATTTTATTGACAAATTTAATTTCGTTGGTAGCCATTTCTTTTTCGCCGGGGACATTCGTCCTTTCTGGTTTTGTAGCAAGAAAACAGCATCAACGTATCGTCCCTGGTCTACAATTTTCGTTTAGTCACTTTTAAACTAATATAGCTACATCGGAATTTCTCTTAATCTAAACAATAAAGATTTTCTGTTATCGTTTTTGCATCATTATGGAAATAGTTTTATCGTGCTTTTTCTATTTTTTTCAATCTTATCATTTTCTTTCTGTATCAATAACAAAAATCATATGTTTTTGATTTTGTTATACAAGCCGGGTGTGTCATAATATTTTATTTCTTAAAATGACTTACTTTTTTAACTCTAGCTCGTTTCGTTTCCGAGTAACATCCAATTCGCTTGCTTACCGAGTAACTTCCATACAAATGCTTGTTTAGTAACCTGAAAAGTACACGGCTATTGTAGATGTAGGTACGCAGAATTAAATAACTACTTGACCAAAGAGGACTTTACAACTCCTATTCAATATCATGTATAATCGTTGCATTTACTTATACAATAATTTGTTGAGTTTACATGTTTCACTCGTCTAAAGTTAAAGCAGGATATCGCCATAAAAATCTTTTTCATTCTTTTTAAAAAAATACTGTAGAATTTTGTATAAAATTTGATTTTTTCTAAGTAAATTGCATAGTTGAAAAATGATCACTTGCTCGTTCCGTTAAAAAAAAACTGAGACCTACCAGTACCATGTCCTTCTGGGGATTTACTATACTCACCTTACAAAAAAAAGTCAAAAAATTAGTTGCATAGTATAATCAACCACAGTGAAACAAGACCTTATCGGATCTTGTTTTTTACGCATTAATAAGATAACAATAAAATGTTCTCTGCAATTAAAGTATGTTCGATGCAACTATAGTATTGTTTCTTGAATTTTATTTTGACAATAGTGTGATTGCGGCAATAAAAATATTGTTGAAATGTAACAATAGAATTTTTGCCAAATTTAAAAATTAAAATAGGGTTGTAGCAACAATATAAATATGTTTGGTGCGACAAAAGTATTGTTTGTTGGGCTTTATGTTAGCCATAATATGATTATGGCAATCTTACTGTATGATTGTAATTGCTATTTTAATATCGGTTATTGTTACGAATCTTTTTTTACATATAAATTACAATTTTTCAAACAAACTGCTTTGGATTTGGTTTACTGAAATATTTTTAATAAATGAGGAGCATACATTTATATAAACGGATAGTTTTACCGCAAAACAAATCAATCCTATTATTTTGATTTAAATATATTTTTAAATAAATAACTTAACAAAAATCTCTTTTGTTGAAAACCCAATCATAATAATTTATTTTGGAGATCTTACTATGGTTTAAGGGATCATAACTAGGTTGTTCTTGAATCATACTATGGTTGCGAGGACCATACTATGGTTGTATGTGAAACATACTATGGTTGTGAGGATTATAATAAGGTTGTGGGGACCGTAGTATGGTTGAGTGTGAATTATACTATGGTTGTGGGGATCATAGTTTGGTTGTGTGTGAAACATAAAAAGGTTGTGAGGATTATAATAAGGTTGTGGGAATCATAGTATGATTGTATGTGAGTATCATAATATGGTTGAAGGGATCTTAGTATGGTTGTATGTGAATCACACTCTTATTGTAGGGATCAGTAATATTGTTGGGCCACAACCAAATACCCAATACTAAGTATGATCCTCTTCGAATACTGTTATCACAACCATACTTTTTTCTTCGTGTTTTCAGTTAAATGGCCCTGCCACTCTACAGGTCACATTTTAGATCAGAACCTTGTCATATTCCGTCTTTTGTATACTACAGTAGTGTAGGCTATACTAAGTATAGAGAAGACTAGTTTACTTGTTCCACCTAGTAAGTGCCGTCAACTTTGTGAGTTATGAGGTTTATCTCCAAATCGTGGTAGAAAGTAAATCTCGGTCAGAAAGTCACTGATTTTAGAGTAGTCCACTGCCTTCCTTAAAGCGATATTGAGAAAAATAGCATATATGAGAATCGATTTCAATAGTTCTCGTCGTTGGCACGTGAAATCTTCATTAAAAGTCGGAGAATATTTGGGTCCCTTACCCTTAATATCATGGCCACTCTGGACCCTACTTTTATTATAAGTCAATAGATTGTAAATTGAATGCCCGCACTTTGGATCTGAATATGGATTTTAGAACGTACAACAAGATTTCTTAAGTTTCTTGGACTAAAAATTTGTACGGCGATCGGTCCGTAAGCTATTAACGATATAAAGTCACCTGATGTTTTCTTCAAACAGCTTACTAGCCAAAAACGACCTCTAGCATTCAATGATATGCAGTAAATTAAAATATGTGATTTTTAAATTGCGGGTGTCTCATTTATTTGTCCAAGTCTTGCCATACATGCCATGTTACATTTCATTAGATACATTTGGTTATTTTCTATTGGAATCGCTCATATGTATATTCATGGCTGATATATACATACGTAAGTTGTGTTTTTAAAGCTGTGCAGACATCCATTTTACAAAACGTAACACGGTCATTGAATATTTTGCTAGTGCTGTTATTATTTTAAATGTTGGCATTTTTATCACCACTTTTGGCTCGTAGATTCATTCGTTCACACATACTCGCAATACACACACACGAAACAAACAGTCTCGTATTTGTATCTAGATACTTGTGTGTAGACATTTCGATTTTGACTTCTCTACATGTTTACCGCACGTAAACAATTAACTGCGGTTTAATGATTTACAACAATGCAACCAACCGACACCTCCTGCGGCCCACCACCGCATTTGTATTACCTTGGCAAATTATCAGGTGTATCGACAATTTCATGTTAGATTGTGCCTAGTATTTTAGATAGCAATTCATTTGCCAACACCTTAATTGAATCAGGAATTTTTATTATGCATGCAATTCACTCAATTGACAGCAAATTCAATTGGATTGTTTGGATATTTGGAAAATTATAAAAGTTGGGTGACAACTATTGCTCAATGAAGGTTAGTTAGTTAACTACAATACTTGTTAATTTATAGAATTTTTCTAAATTTATTTTATCGCGAATCAAGTATTCAGTTGTTCATGGCCAAGTAAATTGAATAATACAGGGTGAAAACAACAGAAAAATATTCAGGATTAGAATTTTACTCAAAGTAAAAACTATTTATTTAACGTTTTTATATTTTGATTTAACGTTTATTTTTTATTAAATTAGAACGAATGCAAAGATGATTTTCATCTGAGGTGTAGTGGCAAACAGAATTTCATAGAACGCTGAGTTTCATAACGCAACTGAATAATTTGGATATGTTGATGCTGACGTGGACGAAATATCAAAAATGAGATGAATGCTTAAGAACAGACACGCGTGCTCGGCATACAAAAACAAATGTAAGAAAAACCTTAAAAACAGATATTTTTAAGGTTTTTCTTATACTTGTGAACACGTTTCATACTGTGTGTTGGGTTTTGTTGGCTTGTTGATACATACATATGTATATTCAAGTGCAACGAGAATAAACATCGAATTGTTTGTCCGCCTGTAATTAAATTCTATTCTTAGTGATAAATGATGAAAGCACAATCCACTGAAAGCACAATCTAATAAACGCACTTTGCGAAAGGGCCTCTGATAAGTGCAACGCTCACACATAAAAACTACCCTTCAGAAGAAAAGAGTACTGCAGCAGTACTTCGCGAGTACTCACCAAGCGATACCGACTACTCGCTCCTCCGTTACCCGTTAATGGTTTCAAGTGCTCGATTTTAACATTGGGCTGTCATACGAAAAGAGTTCTCGCTTTTTTATGGCTTTTGGAGTGCTGCAGGCATTGCGATGTCGTCACGATGGTAGAGTGTTCGTTTAGAAAACGGGGGTTCCATGTTCGAATCCCACCGGCGGCAAAGTATCTTTTTTTTAGAAAAGGTATTAAAACACATATATTTTTTGTTGTTTTTATTTCTTGTAGTATATATAAAATATGTAAAAAAGTGCTTATTTGGCATTTTCGTGAGATCATTTTTGTCTTTTAACTTAAGTTATTGAATTCAGACTGTTAGAAGAAAAAAGCTTAAGGTATACAATTCAGGTTGTTTGCAAAGGTAATATTACTTAACAAATAAATGAATTTGAAATGGATAAATGGTTCCTCTTTAACAACGTTAAAACAAAAAAATAATACATTAGAACATCTGGCACTTCTTTGGCACTTTCGTTACAACAAAAAGACTTAAGTTCTATTAAATGTTATTTTTTTAACAACTTAAAAACCAAATAATAGAAAATTAAAAAAACAGGCACTTCTTTGGCAGTTTCTTAACAATGAACCGACTAAAGTTCTATTACATGTTATTTTGTTAAGAACGTTAAAACAAAAAAATTAAAAATTCAAAAAATCAGGCACTTCTTTGGCAATTTCTTAACAACTAACAGACTTGTTATATAATGAAATGGCTTTTGGTTTTGAGTCGGCTCTTCTGGCTTATGCACAGTTACCTGAGCTCGATTTTCTGTGCTCTTCTTCTTAATGTTTATTTTGTGGTATTTTTGTTTCTCGTTCTGGAGTGCGGCTTTGAATTTCTCTTCGGGTCGTTCATCAGACATTGCATCTAAACAAACAATATGAAGTCAACGAAAGTCTACTGCAATCTTTTTAAACATATACATACCAGTAATAGCATTGTAAACTTTTTTGAGCTCTTTAAATCTCTCTTTGCCTTGAACTCCTTCTGTGTTGTAGGCCATAATAATCTCTCGCCCAAGAATTTTTCCAATATTTTTGGCTATGTCTCCTTTTTTTTTAAAGATTTTATGTACCGAACCTGCAACATTTTAGGTTATATAAAAGTTCATAAATATTCTTTATTATTCTTATATTTTTCTTTATTATTTAATATTCCTTATGCATAAATATTCTCAATACAAATTGTGTTGTATATGTGATAATTACTTACATACAAATCATTTTGGCCTTCAAGAAGCTTCTCAAGCTCATGGAGTTGGCTCTCCGAACTTATGGGGAAAATCTTCATTACTGTGTCGATGGCTTGGTTTTTGTCCATCAGCTGATTTAATAGAACTCTGTGTTCTGAAAGGATCTCACATATTTTCATATTTTGCTGCTGAAGCGTTTCTGTAAAAGATTTAAAATTGAATATAATTTCGGGTTAAAACTGCTGTAAATAGTCAACTTACCTTGCATGCTGTGTAGTCTTTTATTAAGATCTGCGCAGGCATCGCTCATTTCACAAAACTTTTCTTCAATGTTTTCACATCGCATTTCTTCACGACAGTTATCAAACACTTTTCTTCCATAAGCAACTTTTTGTTTTGCTACTCTTCGTTGGAACGTGCGTTTATTCATTTTGATTTGTTTTTTACCTACTAATAAATAATTTATTTTTATAAAGTCACGGGCACGAGAATTTTCACAACCAAAAAATTTCACAACAAAACATTTAATTGTTGGCACCTGTGAACAGGGTTACCAACATGAGTATATATTGGTAGTGTTGTCTGCGTAACAAAACTAGTGCAGCATTTGCGAGTAGTCTAGTAGTACTCGCCGCCCGTCTATAAATCGTACCCGTTGCGACTACTCCCTTTTACTGCAGTCCAGCAGCACTCGCCTTCTGAAGAGTATGGATCGTATTACCTTAAAAATAATAAGAACAATGTGGTTCGCTTGATAAGAAAGAAACACACATCAAATTAGTATGAAATCATTACTCAACCGAAGAAGAGCTTAAAAATCGTTTTTAAACTCAAGTATAAAATAAATACTCAGTAGGAGAAGACCCTGCAACTCTTCTCCAAAATGATATAAAATCGTATCATTTAATTATATAGGGTGGTTAAATTTTAGGGGCCGATGCCATTTTTTGCCACCATTCTGACAATTGACGACGTTTGAAATGGTCAAGAGGCTTTAGTTCTTGAGTCAATTGCACCTTGTATGCGTGTAAATGCAAGTCTTTATGCATAATGTTCATCAACGAAGAGCGTGAAAGGTGCAATTGTTGGGCACGACGACGAGTTGAGGTGGACGGCTATTCAGCCATTCTATCGCGAACAGCAGCAATATTTTGTGCAGTACGAGCTGTACGAGCATGCTTCTCCTACAGACCCGGATTGCTAAATTTTTCACGATTTTACCGATTGTACACACATTTGGACGATTAAATTGACCGAAAAAACCACGAAGTGCACGCTATGCGTTTTGATTTGAACGCCAATTTTCATAATAAGCCTGAATAACTTTAACGCGTTGCTCGCTTGTGTATCTTTCCATAGTGCAAATTTAATTAGTCTGAGATTGAGAAATATCGAATGAAATGCAAAAAAAACTTGACGTTTAGGTGTAGTTCACATTCAACATCGGCCCTTAAAATTTAACCAGTCTTTACGATATTATTATGTGGCTACTAGTGTTTGAATCAATATCTGACATCATAAGAGGTGCAGGTTCTTAAGTCGGACGAATACTCTGCATGGGGGCTTTGCCGAATCAGGGAAAGATGTGGTCCAGTTTCGCCTGCATTGGTCCATGATAATAGACTGAGTTAACTTTTATTAATATCGTCCAAGATTGTTTGACGATCTAGCCATGTCCCACCGTCCGTCCGTAGGGTTGTTTAAAGCACGACAACGGCAAAACGAAGTAATCTTGAACCCTGAAAATTTATACGATGATGGCTCATACGAGAGCTGCTATATATATTTCTGGCTTAATAAAGAAAATGCGAATATCTATCATCAAAAATAGTTTTATTGTTTTTCAAAGTATTCTCCAGCATGATTTATACACTCTTGCAACCAATTGTCGAAACACTTCTTCCACTCCGATTGAGACACCTCCAAAACATGGCTTTTGAACGCTTCAACAGCATCTTCGTCGATGAAAATCGTTGACCACGCATTTATTTCCTGATGTGCGGAAACAAAAATAAGTCAATCAGGGCTGTGCGGTGGATGGCACATCAATTCGACATCTTGAGTGGTAAAATAGCTCATTTTTTCAGCTAATGTGTGAGAGCTCGCATTGTCATGGTGCACAATGATTCGACTTCCCATGTTCGTTTTTCGAATTTCTCCGAAGACTTCAGTCAAACAAATTGTGAATTAACCGTCCTACGTTGCTCAAGCAGAACAGTCGCCACATGACCAGTTTTGCCGAAGAAACAGGCGACCATTTGCTTCGAAGTGCTTCTTCCACGAACAACTTTCGTTCTTCGAAGACTCACACGGTCGATTGCTGTTTTGTTTCGGGATCATACGCAAAAATCCATAATTCGTCACCTGTGACAAGTCTTTTGAAGCACCGCGATTGCATTTTTCAAAATTTCTTTGCACCAATCGACACGAGCCTTTTTTAAGCGATTGTCAAATTTTGCGGCATCCAACGAGAACAAACCTTTGATACGGCAAGGTGTTCATGCAATATCGAGTGTATGCTGGTGGATGAAATGCCTGCGGGTGCCTCTTCATCGATGCACTCTTGTCGTGATAATCCACGTCGTCAGTTGTGAAAATTGATCGCACGAAAATGTTCACGAGTTAATTCCATTTTCTTGCCAAATTGATTTTTTCAAGTCACTAAACCACACAAATGATGGTCGTACGTCAAAACGTTCTTAGTTCGTTTATGCTAAACAATGTCAAACTTTCCAATGGAAATGTCAGATGGCGCCAGCCGACACTTAGTGTTGCCTAGGCCTGAAATATATATAAAGCAACCCTCGTAGTCATAAGCATTTTTGGATTTTAAATATTTGAAAACGAACCTAGAAGAAAAATTACGCATTTAGGAGACTGAAGGTGCCTGGGCTGCTCACTTATTCGAAAGAAGTGTTCCGTTTTTTCTGAGTTAATGCTAAGGAAATTATTAATACGCCTTAACTAATAAAAGCTTCCTTAGAGTTGAGCATGGACGAGAGGGCCCAAAAATCTCCATGTGGTAAAAACTAGCAAAAATTAATTAACCTTAATTAAAGCAAATTTCGTATTGAATCCAAACATGGAATTACTCTAAGCATTTTATGGGAAGTGCAGCTCGAATTCATTGATCGCATGCATCCAAAAAATACTGGTTTTTCATAAAAAATAGGCTGCCCTAGGGATTATTAATATGGTAACTGTTATTTACACCATTTGAATAGCGAATCAGCAATAACATTGCCGAAGGGCATATAAGAGTCGGCCTAGTTGAATTTAACGGAGTTTTTCTAGTTACAAATATAAGGGCAGAGGAAAGTTAAAAACCAGAAACCCAATAGTGCGTTTGGTTCAATAAAATTTAGACGAAACAGGTTACTTTCGCAGAAAAAGAACCTTAAGGTCTTTAAGAAAAATAATATAAAACAGATTTTACAAATAACTGATCGAATAAACTCACACACAAAATACGAGAAACAGAGAAGATATGCAAATAAAAATTGGTGCAAACCTAAATAATTTCTTAGGGACATGTTTTTTTGTTATGATTATTTGTTGTATTATTTTTGAAAGAGTGAGTTAATCCTCAAGCTAGTTAGATCAGGTTTGCTGTTGTTTGTCATATGGGAGATGAGAAGTAAGTCTGCGAAGTTAAAGGCTCATTTAGTCTCGACGGTTGACGGTGGACGGTTGACGGTAGGCAATCAGCTATTTCAGTTGAGGGTTGCATTTTGCTTGTGTTAGAGGGAGATAACTACAGTTTGACGGTTGACGACGGTAGACTTCTGCAGGTTGCAGAATCTACCGTCAACCGTCAACCGTCGAGACTAAATGGGCCTTAAGGCAAACACATCAGCGCCTGATAGACGTTTCGCTGTTGGCGTGGGACGGCTTACCTTAACCATATATGTGTCCTGCCGAAACATTTTCAAGATTTGGCATATGCGAATTATTGTGTCGAAGAGTGAGGACACAGGCGACTCACAGAAACAATTCCTACCATATTGACACACTGTCTGGCTGACGTTTTTCAGTCTTAGAACAATAACATTCGTTCATACACAACGGAATGTCGATGATTTGAAAGTTTCCATGTATAGAACAACGATGTTGTTGAGACTACAATGAAGTCGGACCTTCCTTTTTGTTACATTCTTTGGGTTTTTAAGGAGTTGTTTAATAACAATCATTTCGATTTACCAAACCTATGGCATATGTATCTTATACATAATTTGACCGGCATTTACGAGGTGATCTATGTGTGCATGGTTATTTAAGTTTAATTTTAAATTTAATGGTGAAAAACAAAATGGAGTTTCTCATAAGGTTATTACACTCATATCAACGTCGTTTTCAAAGTGTATTTTTCGAATTGATTTATAAATATTTTAAACAGAATTGCATTGCCTTAAGAAAATACAAGGATAATCTGAGGCAAATGATTGAAATTTAATTTAAATTAAATATACAAAATTTAAATTTATAAACGTTTGCAGGTTTAATGAAGGTATTATACTCCTACGGCTTAGAACGAAGTGGTAACTTACAAAACTTCATTCTAATTTGCCATAAGATATGTCGATCAAAAGAATTTGAAAGATTTTCAAACATCCTTGGTCTAACGCAAAGATTGTGCAAATCCTAATGCACCGAGGACATACAACTCCCTACGTCGTTCGTGTGTACAATTTAATTCCACATATGATTATTTAAATATTTATTTAATGCTGGGAGTACTCCCATTCACTAAACTTAATTATAAAATTCCCATGAAGCTCTTTCCTTCCCAACGCTGGAGGGACCCGAAGGAGACAAATGATGTCGCCCACATGTGGAATGCTCTAATGAAGATCAGACAATAATTTTCTGAATCTGAAAATGTAAACCACATACCAGCGTACCTACTACATACATATGCACATATGTATGCGTCCGTACATACGGACGCATTAGATGGATAAAATACTGGCACTGGCAACAATAAAGGAAACGGAATAATACAAAAGTATTGTACAATCTGTTATTTCCGTTCCACAACGCCAAAGGTCGGGGAGTGTGCGGCGGGTGATCCCAAGAAGCTGCCTTGAAATTTAAAAATGCCGAGGAATTAACATTGCCACATGTGTAGCCTCCACTTGCGTAGGTATGAACGTACACACACATAAATATACACGGACTTAAATTCTTTGAGCACATGATACCCTTTAAGAGTAAATTCCATTTCTTAACCAAATTGTAATATTTACCAGTGAACGGGGGGAGGGGAGAATGGAATTTTTGTCGGGAATTTATGTCGCAACCGTAGACATTCATTGTAGCATTGGCAGGGCTAAGAGGGTTCAGCGAAAGGTTAAGAAAATATTTTTGGATTAGGATTTCGGAGTGTCACACATGCACGATGTTGTCGTCTCCTCCACTGTCACTTGAGCAGATAATGGAGCTTTAAGGAATCCTTGAATTTAACCCACTACACACACTCACTCATACACATAACCTCTTTCACTTGATGTGCCCCCATGCCCCCTCCCACAGCAAATACAGTTGAAGTGGATTACATCTACATACACACACACACACACATGCCTACTTGCTCACTCATGTCCACATTCATAATGTCGAGGAAAGTATTTGTTTGTAATGTGTACGTGTCGCAACGGAGATGTGTGCGTGTAAGTCGGAGTATTAGTGTTAGAGTAGGGTTTTTACCCGGTGTACACCCGTGACAATATTTTCCACTTAGTCCGGTTAAAATTTATGACCATATTCTGGGCATTACAAAAAGTATTATGCATGCACGTACTTATGTGCGTTCATACATTTGTACTCCGTACACCAACACTCGGCCAGACTTGAGCTTTGTTCTTTTCGCTCTCGTCGGACTCGGCCTAAAGTGCCTGATCCAACTAGCAGCCTCCCGGCCACAGCCAGGGCTAGTGCCAGTGCCATGGCCAATACCTCAGCCGCTTGCTGCCACTGTCGTTGCCATGCATGAGTGGCTGACATCTAGTGTATGTGTGGTGTTCACATGTCCGACACTCCATATTCCCAGTCAGCTGTAGTAGTAGTACAACTCTTACGACACCGGGTTGCTGAATGGCAACAACGCAAAACATGTCAAGTTTATAAATCATTGCTTCCAGGATATTGTTTTATTTATTAATGCGTTTTTGAAAAGCTAAGCTCATAAAAATGGCAAACAAGTTCCCGCCATGGCGTCGCCTTCTTCCCGCACAGAATGGCCCAAAGCAGAGTAGCTGAAATGTGGAAAATATTCTGGCCTTTGAAGGCTCTCACGCTGAAGTAGTGTGTGTGTGTGTGTATGTTTTAGTTGAGCCCAAACCGGAAAATATGTTTTATGCTTTTCACTTTCGCTGCCAACCCCAACGCGACCCAGTACACGCTGTGGGCAAGGTGAGTGTATGTGGCCCACACGTAGCGTGGCGACATGTACGAATGGATATGGTCACCTCAAAATCGTTACATGATTTATTACGTGTCGTCCGTATTTTAAATGTACATAAATTTGTTTTTTTTTTTTGTTTTGTTTTGTTATTCATTTCACTTTTACTAAAAACAATACCGGGATCTCTAGCATGTTGATTTTGTACATGCAAAACTTGCAATAAAGCCATTTACATATGTACGTACATGCCTGTATGCCGGGCTAGTGGGGCGATATTACTAGACTGACCAGCTATAAATCAAAATAAGTCCAACTTTTCCGTAAGTTTGCTAAAATCTTAGTTGGGTTTCGGATTAAATAAATTAATTTAGTTTCGCATTCTTCCAGCAACTGTGTGCGAAACTTTTTATTTTGGCGAAAGTTGCTTTCATTATTTGATGCGTGAACACAAACAACCCCATTCGAACGTTAGCTCTTTCTATCTTTTATTATTTCATTAATGAAAGTTATTGTTTTTGAATAATGGGTAATAACTTGCGTATGGAAAAAATGGCATTCATTGGAAGCATAAAATATGTTCAACTGTACACTGAAAAAGAAGATGCGATGACGGTTTTAACCAAAGTGACATTTTATACAAATTGCTTCAGAAATAATCTTCTGAGTCTATTTAGAAATGTCCGTCTATCCACCTATTCTTGTAATTAAAGTGTATGTCGCTAATATAAATCTATCTCGATGAAACTTTCACACTGTCTAGCGGTCGGATTTGAAAAAGAAAGAAATCGGTCCAAGTTCTGTCATAGCCTCCTTACTTTTTGTACAAATACGGCAAATTTCATCAGAGTTCAAAGCAATTTGGTGCAGTCTAATTTCGGTCTAATGATGTCCAGGAACCCTACCTTTATTAAAGATCTAGGCCAATTTTAGACTTGCTTCGACCCATATAGGACATAAGGAACAAATTATCGGCCTCCTCTAAC
The DNA here is from genome assembly GCA_963513945.1 of Hydrotaea diabolus. Taxonomy (NCBI): domain Eukaryota; kingdom Metazoa; phylum Arthropoda; class Insecta; order Diptera; family Muscidae; genus Hydrotaea; species Hydrotaea diabolus. The sequence goes on from OY740717.1 coordinate 112,262,896, forward strand.
TATTAACAACAGGGTGGTAAGAAAAAAGAAGGCTCTGTCACAAATCCTAATAGGAGGATATGTGGATTCGTTCCATGGGTCTTAAGTACCTAGGGCGGTAAAAACAGGTTCATTCGAACTCGTATATCGATACTCAAAATCAATGAATTCTACTTACGTATCTGACTATAAAATCATTTTACGATTTGACACCGTGAGCCATGAGTCAATTGTTCCCAGGGCCCCGAAAATGATCGCCTGTCAAACATGTATGGATTCCAAAAAAAAGAATTTATCTTACGAATACAATAAGGCATAAGTTTTTTTTGAAGATTTTGGCCGGCATAAAGCCGGCACATATGGACATATAAGGGAATATGGACATATGAGTGGGTATATGGACCAGAAGCTATACAATTTCCCAAAAAATCCAAATATCTTAAAGAATCAATTTGCAACTAGTTCAGCTTCAGGGGCTATAAGGACCCAAAAATGGTCCCCTTCAACATATCTTTTCCAAATTGGACTAAATCAAAAACCCAATCCATGGTTTACTCGTATTGGGCCTAATTATCCCCCTTGAATAAGCAAATGAAACCAAATATGCCCTTAATTTGAAAATTGCATTACAATTAGATCCAATCCACCGCCTATGCCAATCTTGACTCCAAAAAGGGTTTAGAAATATTTCAACATAAACTAGCCACAAAAACATTATCCTCCATTACATTCAATGCTGTACTTAAAAATGAAAAATATCTAATAAGCTAGTGCTCATCCATAAAACCGTTTGTGATCACCGCGCCAAACATATACAAAATCAGTTCAAAGCGAAAACGCAAAGCATAACTTTTGTGATGTGTTTACTTGCAGTTTCCTTCGACACAAAAATTGGAACGAAAGCGATTACAAAAACTTAGGTATTTCTACAAATTTGTGTTAAAACATATTTGTCCCAAAAAAAAAAAACAATTAGACCACTTTTTCCATTTTGGCCTTGAACAGCTCAGAAAATTCATTCATATAATTCAAGTATTTGAACAAGTGTATTTGGACAAATTTGGGAATAGTTTGAATTTTATTTAAATATTTTCGAAATGCTATTAATTATAACCAAAGCCAGCGAACCACAGAACCATAACATTGCATTTTTAAACCGAGTGGTAAAAGTGTAGATTTGGGGAAAACCCAAACTGTGGGATCGTTAATAAAACAATATTTTTCGCACTGCTTGGTTTTGCATTTCCAGTACCATTTCTAACTTTAGTGCTTAAAACAGGGCAATGGGACTTAATCACGGAAAGGAAATATACATGCATTGAACGCTGGTTTGACTGTCATGTTGCGCGCTATTTAAAGCTGGTGATGCTTATAATAACGAACGTTCCTTGTCGTGGCAAAGTCAATCAGCCTGCAATCTGAACTTTGCAAAAGTCGGAGCACTACTCTAGCATAAAAGATCCCAAAACTAATTTTAATGTCATATTAGGGACAGCAATCATACGCCTGTTTCAGGCATTCTCAAAACTTGTTGTTGTTGTTGTAACAACAATATATTTATTTCAAAGTCTTGTTCGTCTATGGGGGATCTGCTTCGATATCCAGGTGAAGGAAACGCGCCATTTGAACTGGATGCGTCCACAGAGACATGGGGGTTAGCTGAATGGGATTGGTCGGACAATTGAAGAGGTGCAGTACATCATGTGGTCCCTAATGGCAGGCGGGACAGATGTCCGGAACGTTAGCATCAATTCGAGCCCAGTAAGAATTGAGTCGGCTGCACCATCCAGATCTCAGCTGCGCCAGAATCACGCGCGTCTGCCGAGGTAGTACCTTCTCCTCAGGTGAAATCTCCGGGGGATGTTCCCCTAGCACTACATTCACACGGTAGCTGGATACTGCTGCTGCGACATCATCGGCGTGAATGTTGTTCAAACCTGTCTGATAGTTTCGATGATCTAAAGGTTCTCTCTTATACCGCTAGACCTCTCTCTCTAGATCACGAAGATCGAACCTGATCTGCCAAGATCAGGTGGTTAGGATGATTGCTGCGAAAACACCCTAGCAGGTATTGCATAGACAACAGGAGATTGTGTCTGCGCACGGTAAGGACCTACGTCTCCTCATGTAGATGTTCCTCAGAAGACATAAGAAGACACCCTGTTGATGTTCTAAGGGCGGCATTCTGGCAAGTCTGAATTTTCTTTCACTTCGTCGTACTCACGTTCGCCGACCATACAGGTGCTGCGTAGTTTGCTACAGACCGACCTAACGCTTTGTAAGAGGTCAACAATTTGTCGGCTCCCCAAGTACTGCCGGCAAGTGACTTGAGGACCTTGTTCGTACTTTTGAGTTTATCGCAGATAGCTGTAGCATGTGCAGAGGATCTAAAAAGGCTGTCCAATGTGACCCTAAGGATTTTGGGGTAGTTGGTGGTCGGGATGTTGACGTCATCGACTTTCACATTGAGTGACAACCGCACCTCTGCGGTCCAAGCAGTAAACAGTGTGGCAGATGATTTGGAGGCGGATATTTTCATATTCCTCGCAGTGAAGAAACGTGCTAAGTCAGTGAGGTAACAGTTGATTTTCTCGCAAATGTCATCCACTTTAGGTCCTGACGCCAGAATTGTGCAATCGTCAGCGTACGACACAATTTCAACGCCGTCTGGTGGTGCAGGAATTTTAGACAGGTAGAGGTTAAACAGAGCCGGGGATAAAACTCCACCCTGTGAAACTCCTTGTTTAACTCTACGGGGCTTCGGCTTTCTGTCTCGACTTTCTCTGCGCGTAAAGCAGTTGTTGTGCTGTGCTGCTTGCGGAATCCATGCTGATGATCAGCACTAATAAAGTGTTCGATCAGGCTGGGGAGGAGCAGTGCTTCAAGCGTCTTTGCTACTGGAGAAAGCTAGGAGATCGGCCTGTACGAATCTCCTTTACTTGCGTCTTTGCCTGGCTTCAGTAGCGGGACCACTCTGCCCATTTTCCAGGCATCGGGAACTTCGTGAGTGGCTAGCGACAGATTGAGCACTTTGGTCATGTACTCTACTCCCGGGGTATCCAAGTGCTTTAACTTGACTTTGCGCTGCGGATGACATGGGCAACTTCGCCAACGGTAAATTGTGGTGGTGCCTCTTCGACTCGGAGAGCGCGGATACGACGCAATACTCTCCTTTTCGCCTTATCACTCTCTGGGTGCTCAATAAAAAGCCGGTTAAAATAACACGCGCACCGCTTCGGATCTGTCACTGTTCTATCACCGAACGTGACAGTTGCCCGATCATCCTTCCTTACAGGGTTAGAGAGTGATTTGACCGTTGTCCACAACTTGTCCTTGTTTTTGACGTTACATGCACATCCGCTTATCTTTTACTATGGCAAAGGTCATTAGCGAAATGCTTGTGATCTGAGCCAGGTATAACTTTTGGATTTTTAACTGAACACTTAATAAAAAGGCGTGTGTTAAAATTTCAAGAAGTTTTTTTTCAAGAAGAAATAAAACGCATATAATTTAACGCAATGCCATGAATTTAGTAAATTTATAAAGATAAGGATTTGTCATTATGTTTTAAAAATGATTTCGGGCAAGTAGCAGCCGCGGCTGGTTCGAATAAATGCCATCCGTGAAGCCCATATTTTGATCACTTTTGCAGCATTTGGGGTCGTATGTCGAATATTCACTTGCAAGGTGTCAATCGCGTCAGACTTATCTGCGTAGACATGCGACTTCACATAATCCCACAAAAAATAGTCCAGTGGTGTTAAACCGTGCGATCTTGGAGGCCACACCACAGAACTACGGCGCGAGATAATGCGCTCACCAAAAGTTTCCTTCAAGAAATTGATTTTTTCGTTGGCTGTATGGCATGTAGCGCCATCATGTTGAAACCAAAGGTCTTCCACATTAACATCCCATAATTCAGGCACGAAAAAGTCATTAATCATGGCTCTACAGCGTTCCCTATTGAATGTAACATTATGACCGGCTTCATTTTTAAATAAATATGGACCAATGATTTCCTCTGCCCATAGAGCACACCAAACAGCGACTTTTTGATGATGTAACGGCATCTCAACAATGCAACAATTTTGGTTATTAAGTTACACATTCAACCAATTGCTGAACAAAATCTTCTTGAAAAAATCAGTATCGGTGGCCATCTCGTTATGGGCCCATTTACCACGATTTCCAAACGTTGTTTCGGATTAAGTCTAGTCATTATGAAATGGCTAACCAAACTGAGCATAAATCAAGTGAAAACTGTCAAAAAGACCAACTCCGAAAAAAGTGTGGCAGATTGAAACCCACACGTCTAAAAAGAAACAGCCGTTACTTAAGTCGCGATCTTAAAAACTTTGTGGTGGTAGTCATCATCAGAGGTTGTCCAGTTATGTTTTATTTCCTGTGATTCTCGTTGTAATAGGGGTTTTCATAGTGTGTAACAAACACTACTTCAACCCCTTTCTAATAAATCTAATAAAATTCCCCTTTTCTCAAATTAACCGAGCAGGTCACATGACACGTCGTGGTAAGACAATCTACGATTTCAGCTACTTCATGCCAGAAAATGCTATTACTAGTAGCTAGACACGGGACGCTGCGCAGTGCTTCCTGCAATTGTACTCAAAATTTATTCGAGGCCTATGATGTGTTAAATGCCACACATCCAGTATAATTGGAATCTGATGGAATGTTCCGGTCTTAGGGCGGTTGAAAAAAAAAATTAACATATTTGAACCGTTCTGGTCAATTTGTAGCAGTTTTTGTCCTGTATGATAAATAAAACCACAAACTAAATTGCTTTGAAATGTGATCAAATCACGTTAGTTAGACCTTAATTCGAGAGTTACATTTGTATGGGGGCTATATCAGAACTTAAACCAATTTTTATATCGACCGTCGCGATCGGTTTATAATTGAGACCTCCACTTTGATTACAATACAACTTGGACAGGCATTAACAAGGATACGTCAAAATCACCTCAGAATACAATTTTCGGAAAAACTTAACTTTCAATGGGTATATCACACTTTTTTCAGGGTGTTACAAATGCTTTCATGCAGGTGACTGTCTCTACCGACATCGCAGTAGGTCATAGTATCAGCCCAATTTTCTAAAAGGTTGTTAATGGCTCTTGCTTACAAATGACTTGTATGATAATTGCCTCGATGCCCTGAATCATTAATGGACTGTCTTTTAACGTTATCTAACTGTAGCTTCAAGGTAGTCAATTAACACTGCCGATGTGGCTGATTACACGATTACGAACTTTAAGGACAAAAGATTGATTGCGTCGTGGGCTGTATGACATGACTCGCCATCCTGCTGAAATCATTTATCGTCTTAGTCCATTTCTTTAACCTCTGGCTACAAAAAAATGTTTATCATGCCTCTGTTGAGCTCCAACATCATTTACAAAGAACCGAACCAGGATCTGCACCAAATTGTTGCTCTTTATATATGGGAGGTACCAGAAAGGGGCCTGTCAACCGCTTTTTTGATATAAAAGTACAAAGGCTTTAAAAATATATGACGGTATTTATAATTTAAGCAAATTTCACTCACTGAGTGAAAAGTTGTGTGGGCTCTAATCTGCACTGAGCAAAAGTTCTATATATATGTGTGACTTGGCTAGGAATTCTAATTATTTGTCACTAAATGAAGCTTATAGCGCAGTTTTGGCTTAAATCGTATGAATAAGATTAAAGATATTTCAAGAATACCAAATCTAGGCGTAATGGTTTATTTTGGTGGGAGGTTCCAGGAAGGTTGTGCCAATATAGTCATGGGCAATCCCACATGCAGGTTTGAAAAAAAGTTACGACGTGCAAAGTTTAAGAACGATTGCTAGCTCCTTTCGAGACGTATATGGCTCAAAAGGTTAAAAAAAATCATGAAAAGGATTTGGCCAAAACATAAGTGGGGTTTTCAATGCCTTTTCGATGCGTTACACTTTTTGTCCTTACCAAATGCTATTAACATGCTTAACCAGTAGGGTGAAGTTATAAATATAATATGAAAACAAAACTTCTAAATTTGTAGTTTCTTTTTAACCATGACTCCAATTACTAAAGGCTTTACAGACACACCAACCGACCGACCGTCTACTTTGAACCATTGCAATAACTTAAAAATGGAGCAAAATGAAGCAAAAACAGCCCAAAAGCCTGTGGCACAAATGGAAAATATAAGCAAAAACAATGTAAGCCATTATGGGAATTTGTTTTCAATCTTATCATATTTGGCCTACGTTTATTTTACTTATCAAGGTGTGCAAATCAGGGTGTACTTGACCCTCGGTTATGGTAAATGGAGATGGAGATAGATGTAATTCTTTTATGCGGCAACCAAAATTTTTTATTATTGACATTCGATAATTTTATGGTTATTCCTTGACTCGAATAAATAAACGAAGAATGAGGAACATACGTTTTAATACCCTACACCACACTGTGGCACAGAGTATAATGACTTAGTGCTGATATTTGCAACGCTTTAAGGGAATGAAAAAATACCTAATGTTAAGTATACAAATTGACTTAGAATCACACTCTGATGTCATTAAGCGATGTTCTTCCGTTCATTCATCCGTTTGTTCGACTGTCCCTCTGTTCGTCTATCTGTGTAATAAAAGTAGAGGTCGCAATTATACTCCAATTTCAATGAAACTTGGTTCATTCTTTAACTTTGGACCGATGTAAAATTATTCTACATCAGTCCATGTTTTGATATTATACATAGGTTTTTTCCGGTTTCAGAACCTACAGCTCTAAAAGCCACATATAACATGCGATTTCGACCCAATTTCGCAAAGAGCACTTCGAATTTTACTATTTCTGGTAAAACTTGTCCATATTAGTCCTATTGTTCGAATAGATCCCATACAAAGGCACTTCCCGATTTGAGGTCCTGCAGCTCTAGCAGCCACAAATTACACTCGATCCGAGAGCATTACATAACAGTGGTGAAACTGGACCTCGTATGTCTATATTCTAAACTTCAGAATCTGCAGCTTTAGAAGCAACATTTTACATCCGAATCGCACCAAATTTTGCATGGAGCGTTACGAGCAACCAATGACATGTAAAGTACTGTTATATTGGACCATAGCCCCTCACACAGGCTCCTTTTCATTTAAAGTTCTGCATCTTTACTACAAATATTATCCCATTACGCCCAAATTGTGTATGGAACTTCTTTAGCAACAAATAATTAACTCTAACATATTAAGTGCGACCTTGCTCAAACTCTAGACAGAGATGCTTAATCCTTTCAATAGCAGATTGGTGTAGGGTATCTAATTGCCGCCCATGTGCGACTTCAACTGTTTTACTTGTTTATTTTTCATATGGCGATAATGAACACGTATGATAGTATGCCATTGTAAGTTGATTTGTTGCAGGGGGTATATTTGTAATATCTCACAGGAGGACTGCCCATCCCAAAGATCTAATTTCCAGTGCATATATTTTAAAGTAATTACGATTCAAACATGTGGATTAGTTCGAAGCCAAATAAGAAATAACAAAAGATGACAATAAACCGCAAAAATTTATGAGTGCACAAGTAGTACTCGCATAAATATCGTAATAAACAGCGAGTCTCAAAAGTCATAAGCGAATTTTACAAATTTACAAAATTTTGACAAATAAATTTCGGCCGTGCCGAAGCTTATATGCCCTCCATTATGTATTACATTTCAATATCAAAAATTGGCCAAGGGGGCATGGCACCGGCCTCTTTTTTTATCAGGGTGTGTTTCTTTTCGCACCAACTACTATCCTTATAGCGGTATGCGTTAATGAAATATGGGTTGTATGGGCGTCAGCAGCATACGTAGCAGCATACGTAGAAGTCAAGTAAGAAAATATATCAAATTGAAAGGGACCTTTGATTGGGAGTACTGATACAGCTAATTTCTCCGAGTTATTATAGTGCAAGAATTAAATACGAGGTTTGATATATATATATTTCTGGCCTAGGTAACGTTAAGTGTTGCCTGGCGCCATCTGAAATTTCCATTGGAAAGCTTGACATGTTATAGCATAAACGTACTCAGAACGTTTTGACGTACGACCATCGTTTGTGTTGTTTACAGTGACTTATAAAATCAATTTGGCAAAAAAATGGAATTAACTCGTGAACTTTTCGTGAGAACATTTTTCACAACTTTCAACGGGGACTATCACGACAAGAGTGCATCGATGAACTTTAATCTTTGTATGGCGATGAAGCACCATCCTATAGCACTGTTAAAAACTGGTTTAATGAATTCAATCGTGGGCGACGCTCGCTCAAAGACGAAGGTCGTTAAGGTCGATCAAAAACGGCTGTTGTGCCAGAGAACATTGATGCCGTGCGTGAACTGATAATGCAAGATCGTCATGTGACATACCGTCAGATAGACGCATCCTTGGGCATTTTTTCCACCAGCATACATTCGATATTGCATGAACACCTGGCCTTTAAAAAGGTTTGTGTCGATCGATTGGTGCAAAGAAATTTTGAAAATATACGATCGCGGTGCTTCAAAAGATGTTTATTAGATTGTCACAGGTGACGAATCATGGATCTATGCGTATGAGCCCGAAACTAAAAAGGAATCGACCGTGTGGGTCTTCGAATACGAGCCAAATCCAATGAAAGTTGTTTGTGGAAGAAGCACTTCAAAGCAAATGGTCGCCTGTTTCTTCGGCAAAACTGGTCATGTGGCGACTGTTCCGCTTGAGCAACGTAGGACGATCAATTCTGAGTGGTACACCATAATTTGTTTGCCTGAAGTCCTCGGAGAAATTCGAAAAACGAACAAGAGATGGCGAATTGTTCACCACGACAATGCGAGCTCTCACAAATTGGCGCAAACCAACGCATTTTTGACCGGCCAAAACGTCGAATTGATTGATCTCTCCACCTCGTTGATGGCCCTTGTATTTACAATGGGACCCTAGAATTTCACTGATCCGAGCCAAAATCTCAAAAAAAGCTTATGATCTGTTCTTGTTGGATGGTTAAAACAAAAAAGATATTTTGTTTTTTCAGCAGAGTTCACGAGCCGGATTTTAAATTCTAATCAAATCTTTTAAATAAATCCACACTTATTAGAATTCCAACATTCCATGTTTTTGTTAGGACTATTGGTACTGTTATAAGGGGTGGCAGCTAGCCATTTTTACAAAAGTTTGGAACGAGTTACAAACTAATGTGAACTAGTGTTTTGGTGTTTATGGGGTTGATTTAGGTTCTGAAAGAAAAACTTCTGTTTTTCTGGTCCGGTTTCGAGGAAAAACATAAGCATTACTTGACTATCAGCTACGTTCCATTGCTAGCGTGGTTTCGAATACTTTCATTGACGTAAAGAATGTGTGCCCGTCGGTAACAGTTGGGCCACCCTGTTTAAGAACATTAAGCAATATTTCTTTTATAAGATACTTGGAAGCTGAAATAAACATATGTTGCCAACACACGATCAGTATGTACAAAAGTAAATATATATAAGTATGTATTGCATTTTAATACATAATATGTACCAACGCACTGTATGTCGCACTGTGCCTTAAATCGAAAAACAAATGTTAAAAAATCGTGTTGATATTTTTGAACAGAAGTATAATGTGAGAGGAGCCCTATGGCCATTAATAGGGAAAAAGTGAAAGCATCTAGCAAATATTGTTTAAAGTCACACTTTGCCAAAATTATAATGGCCACTTAGGTAATTTGAAAAAGGGATTAAATATTTTAAAAAGGGTTTATTTTACACAGAACTTAATTGAGTTGCAAAAAAAGTATGAGCTTCAAATCAATAATTCAAATAAAGTTTGTTGTCGATTACTACATTAAATGTACTATAAACCAAGCAAATGAGAAGTAACAGATAGTTTTTGGTTTCTAAAACGCTTATTTCATAATCTTAACAAACGATTATATACCTTACTTACTAACTTTAGGCCCACGGCATCCCATTAAGAAACAAGGAACTTCTCTTAAATCAGTGAGCTGTGCATGATTCAATTCATATACTCATGACCTCGGACCTTCTGTTTACCAGCGGCTCCGCATGGTAAATGCATTTAATTAATTTAATTAAAGTTTTTACAAGGTTTAAAGATAAATCTCTTACTTGTAAAGAAAACATTACTGCCGCTGAAAAATTAATACTTACAAAAAAATCAATACTTACAAATGCATTTAATTAAGAAGTTTTTAGAAGGTTTAGAGATAAATCTCTTACTATGACTTGATCAGTTTATTATTTCTGGTTCGAGACCTTTATGTTGTTTGTTTTTCAGAATCAACTTAAAAAGAAGAAATTGGTGAAATGTATTTGCTACGGTTGCCAGGCAGACTGTACAGCTGTTTCTAAGCCCGCCAAGGTTTTCTTCAGCAGTCTTTGGCAACGATTACTTCGGCCACAAATCAAATGACTTATACGGAGACTCATTTTTATTAATGAGAATTACCCTTTGTGTATAGTCTTCGAACTGTGCGTAGAGCAATCTTCAACGCGCAATATCATTTCCACCAATTCCGTTTCGCATGGGTCTTCGTTGAAAACCACAAATGCAAAAAGCACAATCAAAGTGTGCATGTTTTTGTTTTTACTTGTAAAGAAAGCATTACTGCCGCTGAATAATTAATATAAGTAGATGTTCTAACCCTGGGTTGAACCTGGGTTTACTGGCATTACAATCGTTCACCACTTCCACATGATAACTCTGTATATTTTCAATAAAGTTCGAAAACATAACAAGGACCTGAGTGAAATTTCATTTCGCACAAGCCCGTTTAAAAATGCTAGAGTTATTTCACCCATTTTCCGAATTCTTCCACTGTCTGCCTGCAGTTGGTGGTTATCGCGTTCTATGTCTGGGCGAGCACAAGATAATAAAACATACTTCCTGTCTGTACACAACAAAATACGAGTGTGTAGCAACATCAACAAAATCAGCAGCAACAAAAGGATAGACGTTGCAGGAATGGACTGTAATAACAGTTAAGCCAAGCCAAGATTTCCATTTTCACACACATGCACACAACGCACACATGCATTGTGGTATTTACTGCATTAAATACAAGGAACAAATAAACAGCCCAGGGAAATAAGACATGCGGAGGGCCTTCTTAGCGGGCCTTTTCAGCAAGCTAAAAGACATGCTAGCTGCATTGTATAAGCGAGTTCACTTATATGTTTTTTAGAACAAGAAAGGAATTTATTTCAAATCTATGTATGAAAGGAAATGTTGAAATATTTCGTCAAGACTTTTACGCGATCCAAATCCAATCAGCTAGACCATTTTAAAGAGAAGTTTATAGCGTGTCCATGACTAAAAGATTAATTTCTTACTTGTTAAGTAGAAAAATAGTTAAACGATCTTAACCGAGGTTTTTCCTGGGTTTACTTGTATGGTAGTCGTTGACATTAAGCGCAACACAACGGCGGATAAGTCTCTAAACAAACTAAAAATGTACACGCACTAGTAGTGAAGAGCCTGATCTACGAGTACGCTCTACCTACCATAAATGGATCTTCTGGATGTTAGATAAAATGCGAAACATTTGGTTTGACAGGGTTAGAAACATAAGTTCAAATCGATATACAAATATGCCTCCAGACTTCAGTTATATAAAGAATGGAATACAGAATTGTATTCCATTCTGTATGGCCTTTGGCCAACAGTCGTTGGAAAAACAGGAAAAATTACAAAAAAAAACTGCGCCGCATTTACTCGGTTATTAAAATGTTTCTTGAAAGTAAATCGCAAATGTAAATAAAAGAAACAAATGGTTTATAAGTCAACTTTTGCATTTAACGAACATTTGAGAGTTTTCTCAGAATTACTGTAGCTTATCTCTATAAATACTTTTTCCCTTAGGGATCGTCCATTATTAATTATATTCATGGTAATTTTTTAGAACTCACAACATTTGTTGAGCTAGGGCCAGGTTTTAGTGTATCGTTTGACTTAGAAAATAATTACTCAACTTATAAGTTGATATCTACTACACCATTTCCACATCTAATTCAGAAAAGATCAATTGAATTTTAGTAATTACAATTGAAATGCAGAACATATCAACTGAAATTCTGAAATAACATTTGTAATTCAGAACACTTCATTTGAAATTCATAAATTACAATTGAAATTTAAAACATATCACTTGATATTGAGAAATTATAATTGAAATTCAGAACACATCAATTCAAATTTAGAAAGTTTCGATTGAAATGCAATACCTATCAATTGAAATTCAGAAAATTCCATTTGAAAGTTAGAAAATTATTTAAGACGTATTTATACACGTGGAAATGGTGTAATTAAAGCAGACTATTAAAAGTTAGGCCATAAGTGGTCCAACTCGGACTCTTTGATTATTTATATGTCAAAATTAATGCTGGCCAGCTATGGTACTGTAAATTCGTTTCAGCAAAGTTAGGTCAAATGACATAAAAGGATCACTTTTTGTATTGACGCATTACAAACATGAATAATTTCAGATAATCCAGAAAGATATTTGGATAATTTCGAAACTTTTTAAATAATTTTTACTGCCACAAGTGGCAACACTGCAAATGTTAATAAAGCAAATGTTAGCAAATGTTAGCGAGTATCTCTTATGAAGCAAGCTTGAATGGAAAGTTTTAAATTGTTAACAAAAATCAAGCAGATTTTATAAACATTCCTATAATAGGTAATAAGAGCCATTTTAGGCTTTCTGCATTATAGATATCTGCAATTAGCACAGGATTGGCACAGCTGAAATACAGGTCCTTCTAAAACACCATATAAGAGAAACCATATTTGACTTTGTGAGCATCGTCTCATATGAGAGAAGGGCGATCTACACTGGATGTTTGAACAGAATTTCTAACGATATTTTTATAACCTCTATCACTCTGTGGTAAGTTACTTTCATGGAAAATGTTTGTAACCACCAAATATATTTGAGATAGACCCATATTTAAGTATACTGATCGATTGCTGATTTCATTTTAAGATGTACGCGGTCCGCCGGCTATCTGAAGCTTGTTATTAAACTACAGATTGCAATTGTTGTAAGCTAAGAAAATCGGTTCGGAATTAGATTCCATAAATATATGTTCAAAAAAGTCTTATTATTTCCGCTCCCAGCTCATTTTCAGGTATATTGGGCATCAAAAATAATATCCGTGCAAACATTTTTTCAATCGGATGGAAACCGGGCAGTCCGTCACGACTTTTAGCCTTAAAAATGGAGTAAAACTAATCGCAAGCTTTGATGAGCTATAATTCGTAAGCCAGACGACTTTCGGAATATAGACTTTAAGCATTTGTGCAGCAAATATACAGGCAAATATTTTGCTCTCACAATTTTTGACCTTGCTATGGCCCTTCATGGTGTTTTCACAGTTCAAATTTAAAATTTGAGTCAAAATTTTTTTTAAACGTAAATTAGTAATTACGTTTTTTATGTTTGAAAAAAATGTTGACACGGATATTATTTGTGATGCCCAATATACTAGAAAATGAGCGGGGAGCGGAGAGAATAAAACTTTTCCATTTTTCTATGTATTTCATGGGCGCTCTAATGTTCATCCTATTTTCTCTTTAGCTCTAGCAGCCACATATTACATCCAATCTTGATAAAATTCAACACACGTTGCATGTATGAACTAATGAAGCCCTTATTGAAGAAAATCAGTAAATGTTAGGATATACGAGTACTTATAGCTCCTACAAATATGTTCATCCGATTTTATGTTTAAGCTCTAGAGGCCACATATTACATCCGGCCTTGATGAAATTTGGCACTAGTAAGTTCCTCGTGTCAAGGACGGACGCCGTTGAAGCTGGACCTAGGACGAACGCTATTGAAATTAAAGATAATCGGTTCAGATTAAGATTTATCTTCCACATATATTTTCATGCGATGAAATGAAATAAGGGTAAATTAAGAAGTCATCCAAATGGGTCCAAGAACCTATTTTCAGTTGGCTTTTCTGGACATCTAGAAGTGTTGGATACAATATAGACGACCAAGCCAGACTTTAGCTTGTTTCACTAGTTCTTGATAAAAAAAAGTTCCAAGTGTTTTCTTTCTATGGCAAAGCCTTAGAAATTTGCCCTTTGAAAAATGTTATGCATCTGCCAGTGAGGGTGTTTGCTTACAAATACATATGCACTAAAAATCTTGCGTTTGTAATACCTTAACTCGGAAAAGATTTTGTAAATGGATTCGAGTTTGTTTACTACAGACGGAAAAACGAAGTTTTTAAACCTTAAGCAAATCATCTTATCTTTGTGTGTCGCCTTGGTGTTATGGTTAGTGTGCACGACTATTATACAACGAGTCAGAGAATACTCTGTGAGCCATGAGAAGGGTTCTCTATAAAATACATTAGCCAGCATTAAACAGTTGGTCTCGGTCAGTAAGGACAAGAACTGCCGGGTGCCTAGCTCTATGGGTGCGTAGTTCCCCGGTTACACTGAGAAATACAAGAGCGGACATGGATCCGCATGTGCTCTATAGGTATCCCTTTATTATATAGAAATATAATACCGAACGAGTGAGCAATTTTTTAGCCGTAAGTAGTTTTAGCTATTAACGACTTGCTGTGGGCCAAACGACCCTAGGCAAAACATTATAAATGCTGAACGGTTCGGATTAAGATTTATCTTCCACATATACTCGTATGTTAATGCGATGAAATGAAATTTTCTTACAAATTCAAATATGACACTAGTTTTTATATCTGGATAAATGAAGAGGCCATCCAAATGGGTCCAGGAACAGGAAAGGTATTACTGAATAAAGTTAAGTAATTACTATAGTAAGCCAAAGGGACTCAGCGAAGTATCATGTTTTGAATGGCACTACGTAAAACAGTAGCGTCAGCAAAATAATATAAGAGCTAATAGGTTTTTAAATACAGCATAAGTCCCTAAAGTCGTTTTATTTCTGAGAAAATCTCCCTGCAGATGGATTCAAGTCGCCATTAGCATTTAAAAGGAATATTTTTTTTACACCAGCCCTAAAATGAAGTAAAGTTCTACAACTTACTTTCTATAATAACCGGGTCCTGTTCGACCGTCTATACAAATGTGATGACATTTTCAATTGGGAAGGACCATGTGGGCAACGGGATCGAGCGTTTTATTACAAGTAGTAAACGCTTCCTAGGCTGCCCTGCACTTTATGTGGTTTTCGGGAATACTCATCATATGAGCATAATATTTATATAGCCGTCCACATCTACACTTGTTTTGCAAGAGGAATAATTACTGAAAGTATGACTCTTAGTGTTGCCTTCTTAACAATATCCATTACATTTTGCTTGATATCCACTTTAGAGTATAACGGAAGGTTTCTGTTTCTTTTTTCCTAATCTTCCTTTTGCTGTACATTTGTAAGTGAGCGGAGGTGGTGGCATCAGGTTCCGGATGCGGGTGTACGGTGAGTTTGTGTGCTGAGGAAACACACTAAAGTTTAGAAAATCCTCAACTTGCAGACTTTGTGGGGACGAAACTATTTAAGCCACATAATGCGAAGAACATTCACAGCTCGACTTGAATTTTCTTTATTTCACCTGGCACAACACAGAGGCTCAAGCACTGAGCACTGAACACTGAAGGCCCGGTACTGGGTAAACAACAAACAAATAAACATTTTAACAACTTTAAAACAAACGTTAAAAGTTTCAATTTTGTTTCCATTTTTCATATTCATTTTTTTTTCATTCCTTTTTGTTTTGTGTTTGTTGGCATTGTGTTTTTTTAATGTTCTCTGCTGTGTTTCGATATTTATTATGGCTCGGTTCGTCTGTTCCGGTTTTTGTTCGTCGTCTTGCTTCTCATAAATGCACTTCAAGATGACTTTTTAGCTGATACCACCACCAGCAGCAACAACAACTTTTGTGTTGTTTTGTTGTAGTCCTTTCGACTTTTAAGTGTTTACAATTTTCTCGGTATATTTTATTTGCTGAGATATTCTTTTGAAAACCAACATCGCCCAACGACTGCACCATCGCCATGGACGCCCTCACGTTATCGTCGTCGACATCCTTGTCGTCCTTGTTCTATTCCATTTAGAAGATTTTTCTGTTCACCAAGAATAGTTTTGTGTTTCTGTTTATGATTTTTTGTTTTGTTTATCCATTTACTGCTATTGTTTTCATACGAGTATATGCCAGAAATATTAGGGTGTCTCCGAAATTCTCTTCTTGACATTATTTGCAAATCTAATGAAGGACACTTTATAATTATTTTCAAAGAGTTTAAAAATCACGCTTTCGTTGTTAAAGCGTTTCAAAAAGTTTTCTTCATAAAAAAGTGTTTTTACCCCTATATTTGTAGATATTCTATATATGCGATAGTGGTTGCTATGCGAGTTTTCTGTGCCTTTCAGATAGTAAGGCTATTTGAGTGTTGTTTAGATTAAGTGATACGTCATTAGAAATAGTTTTAGGTATGGCTGGGTACCGATATCTTAACTTGAAAAGTTGACCCGGTGACCTGTATATAATCTAAACCGATTTTCCAGCTATAAGCCATTTATCAAGATTAAATGTAAAATGTGGCTTCTGGAGTTTAATACATAAAAATTGAATGAACATATATGTGTCAAGAAGACTGAACAACAGCTGATACCAGTAGTTTGATTAAAAACGTAATTAGACTAACAGACAGACAGACAGACAGACAGACAGACAGACATAACGGAATCAGCTAGTGATTATACTTCAATCGGTATACCTAAAGGTCGGTCTAGCGCAACTATTTTTGGTATTTAAAAACATTTGCAACGAAACTAACTAACAAATTGTTGCACAGGGTGGTGTAGGGTATAATAAAGAAAAGTAA
The DNA here is from genome assembly GCA_963513945.1 of Hydrotaea diabolus. Taxonomy (NCBI): domain Eukaryota; kingdom Metazoa; phylum Arthropoda; class Insecta; order Diptera; family Muscidae; genus Hydrotaea; species Hydrotaea diabolus. The sequence goes on from OY740717.1 coordinate 112,279,711, forward strand.
CTATTTTTAGATAATATTATTGGTATACCCTACACCACTTTCGTACAGGGAATTATGGCTAAGTGTGATGTTTGCAACACCTTAAAGGAACGGAGATTGACCCTTTGTTAAGAATACCGATCGACTCAGAATCACCATCTGATTGAGAGATGTCCGTCCGTTCGTCTCTGCATCCGTCCGTTGGTAATATATAAACCGATAATAAACCGATTTCGAACCGAAACTTGATTCATTATTCAAGTTTGGGCCAAAGGCTAACCCTTTAGAAGTTGGTCCACATCGATCTATATTTTGATATCATACATAGGATTTTCACGATTTCAGTACCAATAGGTCTTTATTTCACACAAAGCATGTCCAGCTACCAACACTATCTCTGGAGAAATTTGTCCATATTGGTCCAACTTTTCGAATAGCTCCCACACAAATGTCCCTCCCGATTTGAGGTCTTGTAGCTTTAGATGCCACAATTGCACTCGATTACGCCTTGGTACGTTATGAACAACCGGACCATTTAGTTCCCTATTTCCCCACAGTTCCCACACAAAGTTCATTTCGGAAATCAAAGTGAGAATTGGTGGGGTTGATGAGACTTTTCTTCAGTTGATGGTTATGACAATAATTGCAATGTTTTGCTGTTCCACCCGATTGTACTCTCATGCATAGATGAGTCGGTGTACATGTATTTAAAATAAAAATCACTTATGGCATTATAAGATGGAATAATGTTTATAAACATTTGCTAAAAAGATTTTAAATTAAAAAAGTTGATATTTGAACTAAAAATTACATTGTCGATGCAATGAATCCTTTCCTGGGAACAAAAGAGATAAAGAGAGATAGAGAGAAAGATAGGCGGAGACATAGAAAGAGTATAGAATGTTGTGTATGAGTTACTTTTTGGTAGCATTTATTCTGTTGTGTTGTCTTTGGCCAGACTCCCTGTGTGTTTAAATGGATTCCCTTCAAGGAGCGAGACAAATGTTTACTTTGCAAAGTTATTAAGTTTATTTGATTCGATATGAATATGAATTTTCATATGATACAACATTCGAAAGATTGTATAACAATATCTTCCACTTTAATTTGGGAAGAAAATAACCAAAGCATCTTTGTTATGTTTTATCAGTCTAAAAAAATATAAGCAAGATTTAATAGAAAAGGTAAGCAAATAAGAATCCTTTCATCCTATAATGGAATGGTGCCTAGTATTTTGTGATGTAAAGGACCCACTACTTTCTCAATTGACGTGGTGGTTCCATCATTTTCCTATAGTGTTTCAGTCATATTTCTGGCCTGTGTTGTGGACTAGTATTAATTAATTTTTTCACATTATTGGAGTTAAGGCTAAAGATAGACCCTATTGAAATTCGGCAGAATAAGTTCAGTGGTGGTTGAAAAAAACCCTATGTGAATAATGCTGAATAACATGCACAATAGACGAAACTTGCAGCTGTAGCTGAACTATTCACATTCAGTCTCAATATCATTCTTATCCTAGATCTAAGTTTCATAGTATTAGAAAATCATTATCACTGATGGAATATTTTCAGTAAATGCACAATTGCTGCATTTGAGTAGAGCATAATCGACGGCAGTATGAATGGCATAAAACCGGTGGATTTTTTACCTTCATCTTAGTTGTTCTATACATCACTAGTAGCAATATGGTTACATTAAAAGACGATGACATTCAAACGGTCGTCGCATTAAAAATGAAACCGCAGATCCAAAGACTTGGTTCCGGATTTTAAGATATAGCTGATATGGAGGCGATGGATTATTTGCCACAAGCTATTTATAAAATTTAGCCGCTATGAAATATTTAGCGGCAGAATTTAACTAAAATCACTTGGCCAAAAGCACTTAGGCAAAATTATCACAAATAGAAACGGGATATATTTTTGGATGAAGGGCTGCAACAAAAAAAAATCCGTATATGGAACTACGGCATGAGCTTCTGAGGTCACCAGTCCCAGCTATACGTGCTGCAAATCAATGCAATGTAGTAAACGGCATAAGATATCAATACGAGTAGAATGGCGCTGCGCGCCACGAGTTTAAAATAAGGTTTGCTGGCCAATGACATACTAAGCATTTCATAAATGGTCTTTGTTCCATTTGACCCCAGCCCCATAATCTTCCAAAAATATGGATATTTTAAAAATCAAATATATATCTTTAAAATAGAATTTCGCCAATAGTACTTTATACGATCCCGTATTGGTCCTATTTGCACAAAAATCGTCCTCCTTTAACTATGGGCATATGAACACTAAAAACTAATGCATTTTGTTTAATTCTGCTTACCATTAGTTCTACGATTCCACTAAATTTGAGGCATTGACCCATGGTTCTAAGTACACTAGGGCGTCGTTTGTACATGACATATGGAAACTGTAGAATTTCTCCACTGCTCTAAATATGCACTAATTTTTAAGATTTGTCTTAAATTCGGTCAGGATCTAAGGGAACCCCAAAATCGGACACCATCAACAATAGATATTTGATCACTCAAAATCAATAACAGTTTCTCATTTTACGATTTTGCTTTTTGGCAAGGATTCGGCCAATGTCCCATTCGTCAAACGCAGTAGTAGGCAACTATATTCCCCAATATTCCCAATGTCATGCTAAACCGCAATCCATGTTGGAGAGTACACCCGGTTTGCTTGGCTGAATTTATGAATGGTTCACCTGTTTGTATATAAGCTTTACATGGCTTAGAGATACATTTCTTCTTCACCGGTAAATACAAGTAAGAATTACTGATCAACTTCTTATTATTTGAATGTAAAATTCGGTCATATTTTAGTATTCGTATAATAAATTTAATGTCATTCAGAGGAGTCATTAAAAATTGGTAATCTTTGTTTTGTTGCGCCATTTGAACCGGTTTCAATGATATATTCGGATTTAATTACCTTTATGGATCTTTTAACCAGATTCATATCTTCTTTGAAACTAGACCATATCCTTTAGATACTTCCCATTTCCGAGCTACAGTCTAGGTATGACTTTTTCCTACATGTCTTACTTTGCAATGTTTTTGCATTACATGGGTGCAAATGAGAAGTTGAAACAACTTACAAAATCATTCTAGCATTTTCCACTCTTACCAGTCCACTCCGGTCACATAAAAATTCAATATAATCTTTCATTGACTCAAGACACAGATAGACTGAGTAAAGTATTAAAATAATCCCTTCTTCTCTACATATTTTTTTCATTGAGTATTCCCTGGACAATCTTTAAAAATTAGATGGTGTAAAAATTAGGTGGTATAGCCGTATTTCTCTTTTGCATCTCTGAGTGACAGTACCGACACGAATACACTGCAACTCCTAATGATATCCCATGTACAATACTCGTGTAAGTGTGATCCAAAAGTTTTTAGGATAATTGTAGATATTTCCAAGGCTAAAAACTCATTACATTTAACATTACATATTTATTGCATGTATTTAAATTCAATAGGCCACAAGGGACTATATTCTCCAGAAGTTACCACTGCCAGCAACTACTGCCTGTGCTGCGGTGGAGACAAAGTCAAAGATATTCAAATGAAACGAATGTTTCAAATAATGCCAGCAATAAACGTGCATACAAAATACCGTCATTACTCATACGCCACATATGACAATGACTCGCTCTCTCTCTTTCATTCTCTGTAAATGGGCTGGTGTGGTGTACTCGTAAGAGTATATGCGAATGTTTCAATACACTTTTACATTTAATTTTATTCGTAATGCGTTATTCATACACTTTGTTGTTGGATGTTATTACAGTAACTATTCACTGTATTTGTGTGTTTGCACCTTTCTCTGCATGTGTGTGTGCGTGTGCGGTCTTAGTGGGGATGTCGGCGTTTGAATATGTCGGCGTTGTTAGTGGCGGTGCATTAATGAAATAAATCTGTAAGAGAGTAACAAATGTTTTTCGCTCATAAAAAAGGGGTTTTATGTTCATTCGCTGTTGTAACACACAACACAGCCATAAAACACCCAGCCGCACACATGCACACATACAGCGACACATTTATGCAATACCTGTCGTTGTCGCCGCAATATTCACCGTCAGAGACCGACATACACTTGCACACTTTAGTTCGGAACATACATGCGGACGCACAGACAGACATGCCTACATTCATTTACTCGTACAGATGTTGTTATTATGGCCCGTTTTTTCTTTTTGTTGGTGTATGAGTGTTGTTTTTTAACTAACATCATGGCATTTGTTTGTGATGCTGTTGTTGTTGTTCATTAAGAGAAAGAGAGAGAGAGAGAGAGGGAGAGGGAGAGAGTAGGAAACTTGTTGAGGTTGTGTGCTGCTGTTACTGGTAACGTTACTGCTGCTATTGTTGTTGTACCATTGTTGTGGCGCTGTACTACACAACAAAATTGCCACAATAACATAAAACTGTGCAAAAAAGAAGCGAAAGAAAATAAATAAAAAGAAACTCTGTCTGCACTTTTACACAAACATCTATGCTCGACACAAACATAAACACACACACACAAACATACCACCGCAGCCGTGTCATAGGAGGTTATAAAGCATTTTTCTCGTTGGCTAATAGCCTGTTACAGTGCACAGTGGTTTGAAACAGTTTTAAAAGGAGAAAGTATAGTCTTGTGATTTATACTTTTGATCTGACTTAAACAATTCGATAATCTCTCTACTACTGGAGATAAATATTTAAAAGGGGATTCATATGTATGCGCAATGAAATGTTTAGAAATAAGTTTTATTAGGCCATATGGCGAAACCGCGACTGAACAATTGCAGATGTTCTTAGCCAGCGATGTATCCTAGTTGCTGTGAGAAAGTCGCATTCTCTACCATAGCATATCTATAAATGCCTGTTCTGAGCAATCAATTCTATATTTTTTTCAACTTAATTTTATTTTTCACCTTATTCTTCTTACATCATGATACTTAATGTCCCACATTTCTTAAAGTGTATTATTATGATAACTATAGTGCGATTTATAAAGTCCTTGAAAATAATTAGTAGTTTTATAAAAAGTAATGCTTGGGGTCTGATCAAATACATTGTAGCGAAAGCAATGGTACGGCTCGAGGCGGACTAAGTTTTTGAAAAAACTTGGATTTCATCTTCGTCAAATGTAGTCATTTGTATATCCTAACTCTAATCTAAAGAAAGGTGTATAAATAACTTGACTTGGCTAAATAGTGTATCACACTCAAAAACTGTCTTAAGATTCCATTGAACCGCTTACTATTCCGTTTTGAGCCAGTCCTGAACATATAGACTGAATAACTCTTCGCTCAGAAGTACTACTTATGAATTTTTCTAGGTGACAGGAGAGAGTCCAAAGTCAAGTTCATAATGCGATACTGCATGTAGGCTTTTGCGCAAACACTAGCTGCTAAAGTGGCCTGATTACACTTTACCAATTTACAGACTATTGTAGTAGACCATTAGAGAAGCAGATAGTTATGCCTATATTTTAATGTTATTACCACAATCCACTGAAAAGCTGCCACCAAATCACAATATTAGGTATTTTTAAGCTCATTATACTCCCCATTACAGTTATAACTGGAGTTTCTTTGATATGATACAATGTTTCCACATTCACCCTTTCAAGATTTTTGAACCGTTGTACCATCACTAAGCCGGGTATTTGGAGAATTTTAGGATTTAGAATTTTAGGGGAATTACTCGCAGCCAGGGATGACCTAAACAGGAGATAGTGTTGCAATTTTCAGTGATTCTATGTCACGATGATCTTAACCTTTTAATCTGTGTGCTCTATTAGATTCGCATCTGGCGGATACCTATTTGGTGCATGCTGTATTATTATATTTTTCGCTTTTGATGAGGGGTCATTGCGAAACAAATAAAACCGTTCAATGGCCATAAACAATTTGAGTAAATAGTAATTCTAAAAACAAATCGTTTGCCGACTACTGTGCACAATATACAGTTTTTTGCTCTGTAAAACAATCTGCCAGTGTTTGAGTAGTCGGCCTATATGAAAAAGTAACCATTAAATAATAGCACTGCTTTTTTGTGTTCCATGTAAAGCAAATGTAATGTAAGAATTATTGTTGTAGATCGTATGTTTTAACAAGTCATAAATTGTTGAAATTTTTCTAAAATGTACAACGTACACATTACCCTGCTCGAAACCCGGACCCACACCCGTTTCCACACAATTGTGGTTTTTTTTTATTTCGTTCTCATGATGCGATATTAGGCCGTGCTGGCCGGAGGACGGTGGATTTATTGCAATTTTCTTTGGCTGGGCGGGGTAGTAGCTTCTGGGCTCTTCCCGAATACTTCAAAACAGCCAAGAAAATGCTTTTGTAGCTGGAGTAATAAACGTTACTTCCGCTTTCGTTTGGTTTTTCAGTTTTTCTTTCCGATTGTACCATTCAAGTACTGACTTATAAATCTTAAAGTGGTAAACGACTGCCCCATTATAACCTTCATGGACGGACATAGTAGGGTTATAAATACCAAGCCATTTGTTTTAATTTATGCTTAGTGATTGCAGTAAATGTGGCTTTTGCCCACAAACCTATGGGGCAACTGAAATGTAAGAGGATGCTATCAGTCAAATAACAAAAGTTATATGGGAATAAAACCTAAAATAGAGCGACTTCAATATGAATTTTTGTCAGATAAGTTCAATACAAAAGGGGGATACATTTCTATGGATGTGGTCGACTATAAAGCACCCTAACTTACTTTCGGAAAGGTTGCCGCACTATAAAATTAACATTCATTTTTAAAGTGTTTAACAAGGAATCTAGTTTACGTGACTACATTGCAAAGTGAAGAAAAAAAATCTATGTAAAAAATCTATGATCCATCTAGAGGTATTTTTTCAGAACAAAAAAAAAACATTTAAAAAATCAAATCAAGTGTAGAATCTTTTTTGGTAATTTGAAAGGACTTTTTATGGCATTTATTTTTTGAAAATAAATGCCTTCAAGTGTTGGCAACTGCAGCGTTTGGTGAGAAACGGGAAGATCCGCTGTTTTCAACCAAAATTTTGTTCAGTGATGAGGCCCAATTCTGGCTCAACGGCAAAGTCCATAAACAAAATTACCGCATTTGGGCTGAAGAACAACAAAAGAGGTTCAAGAGTGGCCATTATACCCAGAAAAAGCCACGGTGCGGTTTATGGGCTGGTTAAGTCATCGATCCATATTTTTTCAAAAATGATGATGGTCGGAACGTAACCGTGAATGGTGCTCGCTATTGCGCCATGATATCGATCTTTATGCTACCTGAAATTGAAGCCCGTAATCTTGACGACGCTTGGTTTCAACAGGACGGTGCCACTTGTCACAGAGCTGCTCAAACAATGGATCGATTGAGAGGTCATTTCGAAAAGCAGCTAATTTTACGTTTTGGACAGGTGAGTTTGCCGCCTAAATCGAGTGATATCACACCTTTAGACATTTTTCTTTGGGGTTACGTAAAGTCCGAAGTCTATGCCAGCTACGATGTTTGGCGGGTGCCTCCATGTGCGCTTGTTAATAGCATTCCTTCACTTGCATCGACTGGAAAATTGAGTGTTTGTCAAACCTGCATTTGTTCTGAGGTAAATAAAGTATACATTCTTTTGTGCCCTTAAAGATTGAGCCCTCTTTGGCACAACCATTACTGCATATTTTTGTAGTATCTTGTTGATTTGACATGCTTAAATTTTATTATATTTTGTAGTTGAATCGAAAGTATTAAAATGGCAGATGACATCAAACATTACCCACTGGATTTATAAGTACGTATAATACTGTACTTACCGCTTTTATTCAATTTAAGAAATTGGTAACGATTCAACTCATCTGTTATTTAGTTCAAGGGCTACGGGATATAAAATGTATGCGGATACTGCCAAGCGCCTCCAATCAATAGGTTAGTTTAACTGAGAAGGAGTCTCACACCTTCAAAGTTGACTAAGATTATCTTAACAAGAACAAGTTACTATGAGATATAACTGCTTTTCAGAGGATTTGGCAACAGTGTCTAGAGCTCGAGGAAGGTCGGACTTATAGTTAGGGGTAATTATTTGTCGCTCATTACGTATTATACCAAATTTTAGAAATAATGTCACATTTCAATTTGAGAGCTTTTAAAAGGACGGTTTTTTGGCCTATTGGCCCGTTAATCGAATTTATGATTCCCCTGTGTCTATTTGAGCTAAAACTATTTTCGTGCCCCAGACGATTTGTATGGCCTCTCTACTGCATATAGGTTAATTAGTCTAGTTATACTCGTATACTGTACCAAAGTTACCCGAAATTGAAAATTATATGGTTGTTTTAGTGTGGTTGCATTTAAAATCAGGATGGACCTTTCTATTGGGAATATATCAAAACGTGGATCGATACAATGAAATGTGCATAATTTCATCAAGATTGATAGCAATATGTGGCACAGCGTAAATCGTTTGAACATATGCCGGTTAACTAATTTTGATAATTTGAACCGATTTTTCTTAATTGCCATTACAATTTTGATCGTTGTTTTAAAAAAAAACAGTTATGGCAAATTTTTTGTAGGTGGAACGACAGTTGCGACCAGTAGTTGTATTACAAGCTTTACGTGGACAGCATACGGATAGACAGACTTTGTTTAATCAAATCAGCTCGTGATTCTTAGTCAATCGGTACAATTAAAGGTGGGTCTAGCTCAAATATTTCTTTAAAGTTCAAGCAATTTTCCGTTCAAGCATTTTTCTTTACCGAAATCCAAAAAAATAGACAGCAAAAATCTGGGTAAACCCACATGTCGAGTTTTAGCAATTTTGTGAAACCAACTGTCGGGTTTGAACACAAAAACTGGAACTTCGGTTTATCGGTTTCCGTTTTGGGAATTATAGAAAGTACCTTTGTTTGGCGTCTATACGAAAATATTGACCTATGTGGTCCAGTTTTACCACACTTATTTAAAGGTCCATCATAACATACAAATTCTGGGCGTAATCTGGTGTAAATTGTGGCTTCTAGAGCTGCAGGACCTCCAATCGAGATATACCTTTGCGTGGGAGTTATTCGAAAACATGGACCGATTTACAATATGGACCAATATCGATAGAGTTCATTCGTGGCCTAAGCCTGAGGAATGTGACAAGTTTTATCGGACGCATGGACAGCCGGACATCGTTCAATGGAATCGACTAGTGGTTCTGATTCGATCGGTGTTGCAAACGCCTGCCCTAAGTCATAATAATCTGTACCACAGTGTGGTGTAGGGTATAAAGCAAAACATGCATAACTATCTACAGTATCCCTGATACCCCTGAAAGAAGATCCTACACAAATGGAAAGTAATTGAAAAGAATTATTATAAATTGTGAATCCACTAGCACTCAGAAAGGCCTTGTGCTAAACAAATAAACGGTGATATTCAAAGCATTTAAGCTAAATCCAAATGGATGATGGAATTTATAATTGACCTAACAATAAGACACCGCACGATGTCAAGACTTTTTCAGACATGTAACGAGCAAGGACCTTTCTTCAATTACTGTGATATCTCGAATGTTACATAAATGCAAAGTGTAAATGGACAATTTTCTTGTTCAAGAAGTCTAGGAACTTTAAGCTAAGAAGTCTAATCCTGGAAGCCATATGGGTTCCATTGCACTGCAAGTATTTAAGGCAAGGGTAGAACTAGCAACACTAACCAAAGGATTTCAATGAAAAACCTGAAATTAAAATATTGGTCAAACCCACCCATGCCTAACAATGAAACTTATCGAAAGCAGGCAAAACAATTCAAAATCTCTGGTAAGACGTAAAAGAAAAGAAGCCTGGAGCTTTGATGGGACTAAGCAAGTTTCAGCTAAGTAGGAGCGTATTCCATAAAATTGACTGAGTCATATCCCTCACAATTGAGTTTTTAGTTATTCTAGAGTTTACAGTTTACTTCTTATGGGGTCATTTCCGTTTAGTCCTTTTCGTGGTTGTGCTTCATTACTCCCGCCTTGAGGATAACGACAAATCTGACTTTACCTAACAAATACAACTGAAAGTTGTTTAAACTTGATTTGCCCGAAACAATCCTTTCGGCCTTTTCTTATTTAATGTTGAGCCTTAGATTGCCAATTTAATCCGATTTGTTTTCGTATATAAGTTTTTTCATGTCCGTCAGATTTGTCGTACTGAAATAATTTGTTAACAGCTTCAACAGAGAATGTCGGTAATATCGTACACAGCTCGTATTAAGCCTTTAATTTTGCAGAAGGGTTCTAGTAAGTTTGGCATAAAAACGCTGTATTATAAACAAATAATAATCCTAAGGCGGTTTATTATGTTTCACAATACATTTGATTGTTTTACATAGCCAGGATAGTTAATAAAAAATTCAACTACTAAAATTTAATTGTTTTTCTGGCAAATACAATAAAATCAGTTACCATTCAACGAATTCTTTTCACATTATTTTAGACAATTATTGCAGACCGAATGATTCGTTAACTATTATGTGGCCACAAATTATGTTTAGCAAATAATTTTTTGTTTTAGATATTTGCGATTATCAAAATAAAAGAGAACAAAAATCAAATTAAATTTCAGTACAAAATGTTGCATACCACGCCCAACTAGAATCCAGACCAAATTGCAGTTGGACAAGTAAAGAAAAGCACAGTGATTGAGGGAAAGAGAGAAAATGGAAAGCTGCATAGCAATTCTCTGAAACGAAACAGAAAAAAAGTTGCACAATGGCAATGCATTATTGATGCGATAATCGTAGCAATAATTCAGATCTAATGACGCGCAACATGAAAATCAATATTTGCAAAACAATTGAAACTCATTGAAAACTCGACGGGGGAAAACGGATAAAAAACTGAAACAAGAGAGTAAATACTCACTCATCCGTACGTACGTATGAAGGTATGTAGACACACACAATCATATGGCCAACAAACAAACAAATACAAGGACAAACATATCCACAGACGCACACACACGGATGCTTACATGCGAGAAGAATGGCATGAAAAGCACAACGCAACTTAAAATCACAAAGAGTTCAATACATACGACTGAATACTCATGGCTATGAATGGCGGAGAGAGCACTTGGCGAACGTTAAAACGCTCACACACACTTGCACTCGCACTGAAGAAGTAGCAAATATTATCGAAGAAACAAACCAACACGAACACCAAACAGAAGGCCACAATGCAAAAACACATTAAATCGCACACAGCCACGCCTTTATGCATTCATTCGATGGCAATGAAACCGAGTGCAATTGCATTCGTGTGTGTTCACTAACTGTGCGTGCGTGTGTGTGTGTGTGTGGACATACCATTAAAGCAACAACATTGTACACAAACAATGCCATAAAATGGTTATTGCAAAAATAATATTTAAAAAGAAACGGTACTTGTAAACTCTTGTAGTATTGGTTAAAAATACACGACCGCTATCCTACACTGATCTCTGTTCGAATAAGGCTAGAATGTATTAATCATTTGTATATCCAGTATGCATGTGGTGAGGAAAATTGCATGGTCGCCTTAAGAACGCCGAAAATGCTCCTTTAATCCCGGTATACGTTGTTATTCAAACGTTCCTGGCAAACTTATTCAACTCCATTCTAAAGCCAAACGGGCTAAATTTCTAAAGATGTTTTTTTTGTTGGAAGTATGTATAGGGTGACCCAACTAGAGGTATTTTTTCAGAACAAAAAAAATTAAAAATTCAAATCAAGTGTGGAATCTTTATTGGTAATTTGAAAGGACATTTAATGGCATTTATTTTTTGAATATAATTTCCTTCCTTTGACCTGTAGTGATCTTTTAGGATTTATTTTTCTTCATAGGGGCGAATGGTCTTGCAATTTTAGATAGAATTCCACCATAGTTTGACAGCTTCTTTCCATAAAAGGAAACCACATGAGTCAGATTTGCCATTCATCCACCAGTTTGGAGCCATTCGTGTCATATTGGTTTCAGTTTTTGTCTAATTCCTTTCTTAAAGTCAGGAGACTTTAGATATTTTTATAAAACCCTTCCAGCTTCTTTGGTTTAAATGTCCTTTTTATTATAATTAGGCTAAATAATTTATACGACGGATGTCTATGGTCGTCACATCGAGTATTAATTCCATATGATACGATGATCGTTACATAATTTTATTGATTGAAGAAAATAATGCACCAGTATTGTCAACGTTTATAACCACTTTGTAGCCAATTATATAAAACCTTGGAGCATGTGATTAGTAAGACTTATGCTAAGATCTTTACATGAATTTTCCAGATTATTTTGAGTACAAATTAGGAAAATCGACTTGTGAGTTTGTTTTTGTTGGTTGGGCGGTCTTAGGTGATTTTAATGATTTTAAAATTATAACAGGGTAGTTTAAGTCCTTGCTCATATGGAGGTCCAACTAAGACGCACGACGTTAATTGTAATTAAAACAAAAAGTTTTCAGAAAATTATCTTAATATTTACAATTTATTATTATAACGATATATTATAAAAACGATAGAAGCATCTATGACAATTACGTTTGAACAAAACATTGGTCAAAGTCTGGCCACGGCTGCAGTGGCATTTTCTATCCGTTGGTCTATATGTTGGGCCGATTAACATCGCTACGACGTGAGATAACACGGCCTAATGAACTTCTCGCGCAAAATAGCCATTGTTTCGTTAGCTGTGAGACAAGTGGCACCATCCCTTTGAAACAACATATCGTCCAGGTCCATATCCTCAATTTCGGGCCACAAGAAGTCCGTTATTATCTAGCAGGTGTTTTCACATTTCCTACAGACCCGGTTTGCTGACACATTTGATCGATTATACTGACTAAAAAATCACAAAGTTCACGAAATTCATTAAACAATCTTTTGGCGCTGCTCAATTTTGAATCTCTCCATGGCTGAATTGTTCAAACACAAAGAAAGCGTGTATTATGGTTGGACCACCCTTTAGATATATCTGTTCTAGCTCTTATCAAAATGCTGTCAGAAATAAAACCGCTGGAATAACATGAATTTTAGAACCAGTATTGGGAGACAACTTTTGTGGAAGTTAAATAAACCTTTCACTTAATTGTGCCTTAAACTGCATGTGAAAACTTACTTTATAGAATGACATAATTTTTGTCTAAGGAAACATTTGACATTTCGATCAGTGTTGACTTGTATTACTCAATATACCCTCTCATAGGCCTGTAATAAGTCGCCGTACTCTAATTACGACGAGTGTAGATGTACAAAGAATCAAATGGGATGCCGTGTGTATGTGTGCATGTGTTCCGTATTTATGGATAAGTGAATGATGACAAAATTGCAGTAAAAACACAGAAGCCTGAGATCAACGGGGGCAATACATTCATTTGGCTCGCTGTGTGTGTGTAGTCGAATACACACACATACAAATTGAAATGAGTTCACTCCGATGCAGCTGCCAATGGCTGAAAGGAAGACAAAAAAAAAACAACGCCGAATAAAAGCATTGCGCCGCAGCATTGTGTAAATATAATATGCGTTTGTTTATGTTGTCGTTTATATGGGTTCACCAGTACCAGTAGTGCAGGCCGCCTCTTCGAGTGCTAGTAGTAGTTGTAGTGGTAGTGGTTGTATCACTAGTGACTGACATCCTTCCGGTCAATGTTTTCCAACAATGTGCAAAATAAAACAAACACTCATACGTATGCATGTAGTATATTGGCAGACAGATAGAATGGGGAATACGAGAGGCAACAACAAACACGGAACAGCCTGGCAGCATAGAGGACAATAAGCAGAGCTATCTTTAATGTCTGCTAGTCCTTCTTTGTATGGCCATGTGTGCCATTGACTTGCTACGCACACGGCCGCCACAAACGTACAGGCAATATGCGAGCAGATTTTAACTTGTAATCTGTGCAAAGGTTTAGATAGAAGTGATCAACAATAGTCACATTCAAGCGCCAACACAAAAAAACCATAGCGTATGAATGCGTATGTGTTGGTGTGCGAGTTTTTGTGTCTGTATACGAGTACTCACATCACGTAGACATAGAATGCAGTTCCTGTACGATATCTTTGCTTCTGTTACAAAGTCACTGGTGATTTTTCATTTCCAGCTAAAAACAATCCTCTGGAACAATATCTCCTGACATCGCCTCGTATGGCGCTGGCCAGGGAGACAAAAGGAAGCGACGGATGAGTGGTCGTAGTTGGCACAACAATGTTCCGTCTGCATGTGTGTGTATACAGGAGTATATTTAACCGGATCACCTTCAATACCTGTTCTGTTAAATCCCAAAAATTTACGATTATAGCATGGGATGAAGTTGGCGCTATTAGAATAACAAAGCCAACAACACTTTTTTCTAAGTCGCCTTAAAGTGCTTTCAAAGGGTTTCATATCACCCAGTGTAGTGTAGATGTCATATTTATTGAACTACTTTGTAGAAGTCAAAGTCATGTTCACATTTTATGTCCATATATTGCTTTGGTCTATAATCGCTAGCTATAATAAAAATAGCATAAAACCAGAAAAGGCAGTATATGTCTGAGATTTTCAAAATCGAGTTTGGTAGAGAATTCGTTCACATTCTTTGAACAGCAGGTCCAAAAAAAAAATAGAAAGTTATACCCAAAGGTTTTTGTTGTTTTTTTTTATCAAAAGATCTTTTTTTAATGAAACTCCTTTAATAAAATATTTGTACTGATTAAAAGGTATTTTTGTCCGGACTCTTTTGTTTGAAGGGATAAAATGAAACTAAATAAAATCGCCATCATTTCACTACGGTAATAAAAGCGACCCGTTTTTTGGCATCTCAGGCCCATGCATGCGACACTAATCTCACCTTAAACTTGAGACTATAAGGCCAGATGAGCCAAAACGCTAGGCAGCTACGCTGTTAAATCAGTACTGATTTACCTTTAGTAGTACAAAGTTTATGATACTCAAAAATGTTAATTGAACTCCCTTTCATTGCTGTCAATTTCCATTCCAAAGTACTTAATTAAATGTTGAGACATAGCTACTTTCCCTTTGATTCAAATGATCTTAAAGCCTGGAAAGGAAAAATCAATGCCTTCCTTGAATTTCAGTACATGTCTGACATTGAAATAAAATAGCATCCTTAAATGTCAATTCGATAAAGTTACAATTTGGGGATCGAACTATACGACGACTAACCTGGAGAAGTCATAAAAAGCCGAGAAGACTCATCTGAAGCTTAAGGTGTGCCAAGTTCACTGGCTCCTTAACGCGAACTCAGTGCTTAGTCTCGAATTCAAGGATTTGCTATACAGGGTAATTCATTCACGACAGGACAAATTTCACCAGCGTATTCTCTGGCTCATTTTATGATATATGTCCATCTACGAACATGCCCTGAAATGACTGCGGTTTGAAAATTATAAATTGGTAGTTGGAGAGTAATGGTTTAAAATTGCTAAGTTCTGATCGTTTTTTTTCTCTTAAAAGATACGTTTCAAAGTTATGACTATTTTACTAAAATGCAATTTTTTTACAAAACGGAAATGTCAGACTATTGAGACCTTAACCTCCATATTACAAGGTTCAAACCAAATCTGGTTTAAAATTCTCATTATATGAACACTCAAAGGACTATAGTAGTACGTGAAATACAGCGCATAAGAATAAAATCGATAAATAGAGTTACCCGTTCCACTCTAAAGTTTAGAGTTGTTTACTCTACAATCAAAAGTGTCCCGAACACGTCGGCAATTGACTACAAAGGTCCTCTAGACTTTAACTCGAAGTTTAAGCTAAATTAAGCTAACATGTGATATAGTTATATATATATATCGTTAGTTTAACGTGAGAATGTGCTAAGTCAATTTTTTGGAAAAATGAGATTTTGATGCATTCTTAGAAATAAATTCAAAATACACACTTTAAAAAAAAACTATGAATTTGAATAATTTTTACTTGATGTTGGCAATGATGTGTAAATGTTCTAACTTCACGACTGTCAAAGAAATTGCGCTAAGTCATGTTTTTTCTTCTTCTATTGTTTTCTTTCTGTTATTGTTTTTTCTTCTTGCTTTTCGTGAGCTTTATTTGTGCAAAAGAAATATTATTTGTGTTTTATTTTAAACGAAATAGGTAATAAATGACTTTAATGACTTAATTAAACGAAGAATAAAATAAAAACAAAACAATTTCTTAGCGGATTTTCATGGATTTGCACGACAATAACAACGTTACAGCACAATCACTTCAGTGCATCGATGATGCGTCTTTTGGAATAGAATCTGACGATGGTGTGGTTGGTTTGGTTCCTTATGGCTTCAGCAGTGACTCTGACAATTCCTTTGATATGCCAGTGAGAAATAAAAAACGCAAAAAGAGAGTACAGGTGGAGAGAAATACATGGCTCGTTGCAAAAAATAAAAACAGAAGAGAATGTGGAAAAAGCTATTGGGGAAGAAAAAAAGAAAGTGACGTGTGGAATTATAAAAAAAAAGTTGCACGAGCGATAAAGGGAAGATGTAAGTGTGCTCAAACATGTGATACTGCTACCATGAAATGTGCATTGGTGACTGATGCTCAACGACAGCAGATTTTCAAAACGTTTTGGAAGATGGATTGGAAACAAAAAAAAGTTTATGTGAATACATTAGTGCAAACGACTAAACCATCCAATCCTCGAAATAGAACAAATCCTAATGCGTCTATAAGAGTCCAAACTTTGAAATATCACTTGAAAGTGGATGGTAAAAATTTGCGCGTTTGTAGAATTTTTTTTTTAAATACCTTGTGCATAGGTAGATGCTCAGTGCTTAGTTGGGTGAATAAACCCGTGACTGCACATAATAATGTCATGAGAAATGTTCAAAACAACATTTCAGAAGAAAAAAAAACATAAACTTATTTTTTGATTCTCTGCCAGTAATGGAGTCTCATTACTGTCGTGCTGTCACGGAAAAAAAATATCTATTACCGGAATGGCGTTCTAAGCAAATGCTTTATGATTTTTATTCAAAAGATTGGTGCGCAACTCACAACGTCCGGCCACTTTCCTTACGTACGTTTCATTCGGTATTTGAGAGCAGAAATCTTGGCTTGTTTGCACCAAAGAAGGACCAGTGTGAAATATGTGCACGTTATTCTGCCGGCACTACTCCACTGGAAGAATATTCTTGTCACCAAGAAAAAAAGAAGAAACAAGAATGGAAAAGAACAAAGACAGGTGTGACGAATCCAATGTGTTTACGGTAGATCTTCAAGCTGTACTCATGGCTCCAAAATCCCAAGTCAGCAGCTTGTATTATAGAACGAAATTACAGGTTCACAATTTGGTTTTTTTCAACATAATAAACAAAAAAGGGTATTGCTTCCTCTGGAATGAAGCTGAAGGAGGTGTGAATGCTGAAGAATTTTCAAGCATATGGGTTTATTTTATTGAAACCAAAATTCTTCCCAGCCTTGATAACAGTGATAACCCTATTAAGATTATATTTTATAGTGATGGATGTGGTTACCAAAACCGGAATAGTGTAATGAGTAACGCACTTCCAAATACTGCTATTAAGCACAACATTGTGATAGAGCAGAAAATACTGGAGACCGGGCATACGCAGATGGAGGCCGATAGTGTCCACTCTACCATAGAGCGTGCTATGAAGAATAAAAATATCGATGTTCCTGCCGAATATATCGCAATATGTAAAGCAGCAAGAAAAAAGCCTATGCCATACGATGTGACTTATTTGACACATGATTTTTTTAAAAAATTTAACAATATTGAATTCTGTAAAAGTATTCATCCTGGACGTACCAAAGGTGATGCCAAAGTCACAGACATTCGTGCATTAAAATATATATCCAAATCGAGAAATTTGTTTCAAATTACGGTTCACCACTTTATGGAAAATTCTGCCGCAAAGAATTGATCAAAAAGTAGTTGCTTTAAATTGGTGCAATTTAGAACAACTGTACCAAAACAGAATACCAATTAAACGTAAGAAATATGAAGATCTACAATATTTGAAACTTACTTTGCCTAAGGACCATCATAAATTTTATGATGATTTGCTTTTCGAATAATAAAATTTTTACTGATTTTTTTATATAACTTTTACTAGCAGCAGGAGTAAGACGGCAAAATTGTTCTTTGTGATAATTTTTATATAATTTTATATAAAATATTAAATAGCAGCAATGAAATAAGACTGCATATAATTTGTGATCAATGTTAACAAATAACGAAGTACCTTTTTATTTTTGAAACTACATTGCTTTAATTTTATTTATTAATACTATGAAGAAATAAATTTAGTAAAATGTGCTAAGTCAAACAAAAAAAGAAAAAATAAGTAAGAAAAACTGCTAACTCAATAAAAAGCTGATAGGGGTAAAATGCATGTTTTTTTAGTTTTTTTTTTGTCCTTTACGTTGAGTAGTTATGACATTGAGGTTACTGCATTTACAGTTTAATAAAATAATGTTTTATTTAAAAGTTATTAGGTTTTTTGTCTCTCCTGTAAAATTTGAAAAAGATGACTTAGCACATTTTCACGTTAAGCTAACGATATATGTGATATAGTTGGCATTCCACTGTGAACAAATTAATGCGAATCATTCCAAAAAGACTCAGAAAACCGCATAACAGGAATCCATGTCAGGATTCACTATTGTATTTTACTTTAAGATTTCTATACTTATTGTTAGGCTCTATACAATATGTTAGGCAATAATAAAAGCAAAGAAATAAAAATATTAAAACAGTTTACTTTATTCCAAGGTTCCTTTAGTCTCTTAAACGACAAGTGTTTTTCACCTGGGGCGATTTTGCTCATACACAATTACAAACAACAAACTCGTATGACCATAAGCCATAATTATGCAAATTTTAATTAGACACACGGACGGACAGACATAACTGTATAAAATTTTTCGACGATCATTAACACTGGTCAATATTAAATTTGCGGCAGAAAGTTTGACAGTCAACTTTAGCTGATTTGGGGCTGCTAATTTGCGGCTGCTTATTTGGGGCTATTGATCATGGTTCTGGCCTCCGATTTGTCAGAATCAAGCTAGTTAAGAAGATATTTACATAAAACGTTATTTTCGGATTTTTGATTAAAAAGAACCATAACTGCTTAATTTGTGAACCGATTTTTAAAAACGCAGTGTTTAGAAGATAAATTGACATTTTCAACAATATGCAGTGCTTTTATTTCGGATAAAAATTGTTGAAGACATAGGCAAAATTCGAATTTTCGTTACATTATAGCATATAAATCCGCGTCCAACAAGCTATGACAATTTAGAGTCAGACACAATTTGATAGAGATATTCATTATTTTGTACAAAAAGGAAAAAGCTTTTTATAATCGGTTCACAAACAAAGCAGTTAGGGGTCCTTTTAATCAAAAAATCCGAAAATAACGGTTAATGTAAATATCTCCTAATCAAGAGCAAATCTGGCAAATCGGAGGCCAGATTCGTGTTCAGCAGCCCCGAATAAACTAAAGTGAAATATCAAACCTTCTGCCGCACATTTTATTTCAAGTTTTGTTGCCCAGTATGTATAAGCAATACATAAATAAACTTCTGTGGGCCAGTATTGAGTGATCAATATTTCGAGGTGTTTCACGAAATGACCAACTTTTTATACACGACATTATGAAAATTGGCAGTTTGTGTTAACAAATACAGTCATAATTATCGAGGCTAAGCTAAAACACCACTAATACTTGACACCAATCTAGGCCAAGAACAGTGTACGTTTCTCACAAATCCAAACATGTACCCGATATTAAGAACGGTTCCTGAATACGGGATAATACTAGAATGGTCGCGACAGGATATGTGTACAATGGAATTGTTGGAGCGTATAGAAAGTCAAGGTTAATCATTGTCCTTTCGGGTCATAATAATAGTTCTGAATGGGTCAAATTTTATTTACACTCATTGAATCCTCTAATAACCATCAGACCCTTTTCGCCAATATGTGGTGAAAAAATGTGTTGTCCCAATACATTTTCGATCTAAATTAAGTTTATAATTTTAGTAAGCAAACTTTTTGAAGTAGTCTATATCCCAATAACCCCCAAACTCTTTAGATAATTGTTTTACCATATTTTTTTTTTAAGAAATAGGTATATTTGTTTTTCAAGTCCCGGAACCCTGCAAATTCTGCTCAAGTTTCAAAGGAACAAGTGTAGCCTATAATGTTACCCAGATACTCATCGTTTTACTTCTTCAACTGTGACCTTTTTAGCAGATGTCATATGGCTCATGTAACCTAGAGGTTCGGTTAGACTTCCTAACGTAGCTCCTGGGGGTTGAATTGGATTGTCTAATGTAAATGCAACTCCTAGACAGTGAAGGGATTCCGTTACATGAATCGTCAAAATATACATTAGGCTTATGAAAATCCATCGCTCTTTGGTAAATGACACGTGTAATGTTTATTTGTACTCGTATGTGTGACTTACTCTTGGCAGGTCCCACGAGATTGACATTTTTTCGAATAAATTATAAAATTGCACTCTACTCATTCTTCTAAATGAAACATTTTTTTGAAACAAAATTTTGATCAAGGATAGGCTATAACGTATGTTTTTGATTTGAATTTCCATTTGCTCATAGTCATTTTGTGTTGAAGCTTTTCACCTTATAGTGTTAAGTCGACAAACCACTCTTCGTTACCGGTAGTGGCATCATGAAGGCTACACAAATATGAAAACTGACTGTCGCACTAAAATCGGCAATAAATATTTTTAATGTCGGGACCCGTTCTAAGAGCTATTTTGACCAACTGTCAAAGCCCTAGTCAGATTTTCATGGTATCTTAAATGCAAAGGCTTTGGTGTGCTTAATTTGTAACATGTGGTTTCCGGCTTAAAAATGTCTCCTAGTTTGTACATTAGGAGAACAAATATATATTTGAGTTGGAAGTTTCAAAACCTATAAAGCAAAATTATAAATTCCAATTCAATTAAATTGAATCCACTCTAAAAGTGAGACCTATTGACCTCATTGGCGCTTAAGCACAAATCCGTCTGCAAAATAAAACTATTTGACCTTCATCGGGATTGTGGTCAGTCTTTCATCTACTTGTGCGAAACCGGCGTCAAGTTGACGTCGCCTTCGGTTCACCGATATCCCCTTATCCAAGCTGGTGTTTGTTTTCTTTAATAAAATATGTTAAACAGATCCGTGCGCCATACTTTGTCTGCTTACAACTGTGGTAATTTATTACAACCCCGGTAAAAATAACTCATTCATTATTCTATGCAAAATCAGGCAAGACGTTTATGCTGATTCAGAATGATTTCTTTTCTATTCACCAAGACTAAGGAAGACACCGCTCGTCAGATTGTGTTGTTTGTTGAAAAATAATCAATAAATATTTTCATCATCCATCATAGACAGTTTAATAATAAATAAAATCGAAGCGCATTTTCGAAACTTGATATGGTTTACATCATTTTTGCGCAGAGTCGGAGCAGGGTAAGATTTCTGGTGATGGGAGAAATTAAAAGTTTTCGTCCTTTTACACACAGAGAACACAAACGTTGCCACAGCCGAATTTGTTTGCGAACCGAATGAATGAGGTTGCGGACACCTCGTTTATTCCATCAGTAAAACCAAATATTAGTTGGTGCTTTGTAATTTGAAATAATTGGAACTTAAGTTTGGCTAGAACGTGCGTAGTATCCGAATGCCCAAAAAGAATATTTAGATCTAAAAACCCACATTCCGTTCTTTTTTAACGATATCATTTAAAGTCAATTTTGCTTGCCGAATAGCCGCTGAGAAGAAACTGGGTTTCGTCTGCGAAGATGATTTTTTTTCTCCAAAATATGTATTGCGGGATATTTAAGGCGCCTTATAAGCGACCTTAAGGCGGTGTCTATTATCAAATCAAATAGCAGACCAAACTCCAACCATTAAAAAGCAGAGTCGACTCTCAGACTTTGCCTATTGAGCGTAGTCTGAGAGTATTTGACGTTTCTGCGTCTTCTTCGATACTGGTCGCTACGGCGGTTATGTTTTATTCACATGGAATTAATCTCGATTTAGTTTTTGGTTTAAGGAATACAAAGTTGCTCTTAATTTCCTTCTGAAACAAATAACATGTGCAGTGAAGCTGCGATGGCTACTGACGAAATTCCCATTACGAATTTTAAACTGTCCCGGAATTTCAATAGTATTTTACTATAATTACTACACGTCCGGCTGGCGATGTTTGATTAAATGGGAAACCTTACTGAATGATTGGACAGCTGTTTTTGCAGCTAACAGTTTGGAGTTGTTTAAACATTTTTTTTTTCATTTCAACACTTTTTATGCCTTATAAAGATTCAACAATATTTTAATTTATAATTGTCGAAGAACATTGAAGAAGTTACAATTAATGATCTCCCATTTCCAAAAAGGCAACATAGTCATTATGGGCCTACCTTTGATCCGTCCCTGCGTGTGTTGTATTCTTGTTTCAATTCGCTTCTGTAAATAAGGAGTGCGAATTTGTTTGAACAAGTGGTAGATCTCATCAGCGATGCTTACATTCATCAATATGTAATGTATTCCTTTCAGCATCTGTGTTGTAATCAGTGACTCGTTGTTAATTCATTTGTAAGCGATAAATATGATTGATACTTAATTATTGTGTGAAGCACAAATCCGCTTACCACATGAGTTATTGAAGACGGTGAAAGTGAAATTGGAAAATACACTTGCGGCAAATGTTTTAAAATACTACACCATTAAGTTGTAATCTTAAAAGTCTTTCAGTGAAAAATCAAAAGACTTTTGAATCAACGCCAGCTGCTCAGGCTGCGACCGAACACGTAGATGGCTTAGAACCATAAAGGTGTTAAAGTTTCAGAAGAAAGATAATAATTCACTATTCTCTGAAATGTAAAGTACCTTTTTGTCGAAAATTCTTATATAAACATTACAAACAACCTGCGTCATTTGTGGGTTATAGGCACCCGATGGGGACATGCCATTCCACATGGATTCGTGGGCAATTTTCTGTGCGAGAGCACGACTTCATTCTCTGACATTTATAGTTTCAGACCCCTAGTAACTCTGCAAAACTACATTGAACGTCTATACTTATTTCAATTGTCATTGGTAATGTAAAGGGGAGAATTTCCGGCGGGGTAACCCATGATCGTAAATATCACATTAAATGTGTGCGGCTTAAGGGAACTTGATGTCATGGACATTTGGCACTTTGAGGCCTTACAAATTCTATACCTGAGTTACTCTGGGCTCATTCTGTACTTTGTACTTTATATGTTCGAAAGGCTTTTATTAAACAGAGCAATTTTTCAAAGAGAACAACGTCAACATATTCATTTTGTCAACATTTGAAATTTGTCAAAAAGTATATTAAAAACCATTTTTATAAAAATTCATTGAAACTTAGTATGCATTTTCCTAAAGGAAGATTGGGAATATAAATGACTAAAATGGCGTAAACTCTTTATCTGCAAAAATTAATAATTGGTATCCATTAATTGGTATCCAATAGATAACGAATCATTTTCTCGTTATCTATTGGATACCAACGATTCATGCTGAGGTAACATAAAAGAAATTTTGAAGTTACATTTATTAACATTTAATTTTGCAGAGACCATGCGAAATTCAGTAGGTCTCAGGTGGGCTAGTTAAAATTACTGAAGGACCCAAGCGTCATCAAAACATTTTTCAATAGGTTGTGATACCATTACTTAAATTAGTGGACAATAGCATCTACAGGTAAGTGTAGACAGCAAATGTTTAATGAATACTTCAGGTTGAGTGTAATAATCTCGTGAGATTTTTACAATATTCAACCATTTACAATAAAATGTTATTTGCGCTCCTGTCGTTGTTATATGATTTGCTATCGAGAAAATAGTTTTCTTTTGTGAACACGACACAAAAAACGTAAAATTTTTTTCTTGTAATGCAGAAAAACTAAAAGGTTTTCATTCAGGGCCAAAATATGTCTTACTTACCAATTTGACATCAAAAAAATTAATCAATTTCAATCACATACTGGATTATTCTTTTTTAGCCAATAACCAATCCAGACATGTTCATAACTAGTATCTGACATTTTTCGTAAGATGCTAAGTGAGTATGTCTTTGACATTATCAAACACAGAATTTAATCCTATAAAACACTATCAAGAATTTGTTAGTGGGCGGTTTTACATCTCGTAAATGCTTGCAGTTATACGAGTAAGAGATTTATCTCAATACCATTATACAGTAGTCAGTGATTAGAATAAGTATTAAGTAAAAGCCATATAAATATTATTCTATAAATAAAGCT
The DNA here is from genome assembly GCA_963513945.1 of Hydrotaea diabolus. NCBI lineage: Eukaryota > Metazoa > Arthropoda > Insecta > Diptera > Muscidae > Hydrotaea > Hydrotaea diabolus. The sequence continues at coordinate 112,303,978 of OY740717.1, forward strand.
TACTAAGCGATAACCCTCACCACATTTCATGCTATTTTAATCAAAATCTGATTAAATTTGGGTCTGTTAAGGTAATAGATCCTGAACCATGGTCTGAAATAGTAATCTAGGGAGATTGATAGATCTACGGAGATTGATAGATCTACTTAGCATCGACTAATGTGAACCAATTTTAATAGGATCGTCTTTGACTTACCAGTCAGAGCCTGTTCTTTAATTATATCGAATGACAATTGAACGGGCGGAAGGAAATCGCTGCTTTATTACTATGCCTTAAAAGTATCCGCACAAAACTTGGTGGTGTCGGTTAAAATAAACTATAGTCGCAAACTTCCGACAATAAAGTACTCTACATCAACCCATTGCATCTGACGAAATTTTAAAAGATCTGTTTTTATTAGACTGTTAATGCGGCAGTGGCACAAATCAGAAAAAACATTATGTGGAGGCCATAAACATATCAGGATTTTCTAAATAGAAGCAGGATTGGTTTTAACTCATCCGTGCAAGAGCGAAAGTGCATCTAAGCCGTTGTATGGGAGCCACATCAGAACAAGCTCAAATATGACCTAATTTTAATAGTCCTCGTCATTGACCAGAAGCTGCCCGAAACTTCATCTAGATTTGTTCATAAATGATATCTGTACTCTGATTATAATCAATGGTGTAGGGTGTAATTACGATTATATTGTACACAGCATACCGATTTAATAGAAGATAAGACAAGCAGTAACGAGGGAGAAATAATTTTTTCCATAAGTGAAATCTCTTAAAACGTTTATGTTGAGAATTCTAGAAATGGGTATCGGATTGTTGTGTTCAGCATGAAATCCGAACTGGTATAAAGCAAATATCAGTGGATGAAGAATAAAAACTGATTGTCCATTAGACTTGGAACAGTTGATTAGTGTCTTCAATTCTAACGGGTATAACTCTGAACTCCTTAGATTTTTGTCATTTTTGGACAATAAAAATAAATGATTTTGATACCATCTATGTCAGGTGCTTTTCTGTTCTTCAGAGACGTAATAGTACAAGACATTTTGAAGGTATTAATAGCGGAATTTTTTTCACAGACAGAAATATCTCAAGATAATTTCTTATTTCTGATATAGGGGAAGGAGGATGGATATTCTGCATCAGATTTCTCTCTTATTGCCTAAAAAGTGGTAAAACTTGAAGCAATGTGCAATGGAGCTAGAAAGCTATTTAGCCTTTCCTTAAAGTTCTTGATATATTCCAAAAAGGAAAACCATCTTCATCTAAGATTGTTTTGCTCCCGATATCTAGCCGAATTTCTGATTTGTTGTGTTTTCTTATTTATTGTAATTCATTGTCATCTCGAGCAGCACCCATGAATCTTTTCCACATTCCCCAATTGTAATCCTTTTCTTTTACGAGCATAAGAGATTTAATGGGCATTTAAAAAAGTTTTTTAGAATAAGAATTTAGGTTTGTCGACACACTATTGGCAAAACTTCTGAAGTAAAAATTTTCACAATGTTCAATTGAGTGTCGAAAAGAAATGCACGAATGTTTAAATACAGGGTGACCGGTTAAGAACGATGAGAATAGAAATTGTATTGAATTGTAAATTGAAGACTTAAAATGGGAGTGCGATTACAAAACCGTTATGCAAATACAACAGTGTTTACAATTTCGGCGATTTTCGTGCACTAGGTGAAAAAGTATGTTGCTATTAAACTGCTCTGGAAAAAGGTAATTTTTCTGGGATGTACCAGAATAGGGCATGCAAACCACTATTTTTGTACAAAAGTACACAGACGATATGATAAACTAATTGGTACAAAAATAAAGCAAATTTCATGCAATGCGTGAAAAGTTATGTTGGTTACAAGAGTTATAATCCCCTTTGAAACAGGCTAATATGTGTGGAAAGCAGCAGATGGGGTGCCTCACAATTTTAATCCCATTGGTGGTTGTGGAATAACCACATGCTTAATTTAGAAATGATAACTGCTTTCGCATGTTTTTCTGCCAACCAAGGTTCAGACGGTTATGGCTCAAATGACTTAATAAGTCATGAAACGGATTTAGTCAAAGCAAGTACCAAATAAAATATACCCTCATACATAAAATATACCCTCGTAAATAAGTACAGAGAAAAATTAATTAGTTGGAAATCGCTCCGAACTTTAAATATTCTTTTGGATAAAAATACTTTTGGTTGCATTCACCAACATTCTATTGTATTGTTTGTTACATGGTTCGACTTACCTTTAGATGGTAGCCACAAAAATATTACTATTCTTATAGCCAATAAGTCGGTTATACCGATCGAATTCAGTAAAACTATTGGTTGCCACAAATGGTGGTCAAGAAGTACAGGGTGGGCCATTTAACATTTTAAATTTAAATCAGCTGTAAAAAAAAGTACTGATGGCAACGGCGGCTCCTTGCTTATTTAAAAAAAAGGCCAATGATGCCGTCAGCCCAAAATCCACACTCGTTCAGTATCTCGTTGTGGATGCATTGGCTTCTCTTTAGTCACGTGTGGGTACTCGGAACCCTAGATGCGGCAATTTTGCTTATTGACTTAGTCACCGATATAAAAATGTGCTTTATCTAAAAACACAGTTTTTCGGTAAAATAATTCATCTCCTGCAAAACAATCTTCAGCTCATTGGGCAAAGCGAAAACGCATCGGATGGTATTCTAGTATTTAATGACAAAGTTCTACCTTTCCAATAAAACAAAGAAATTGGAACAAAGTATCAGTACTTTTCTTACAGCCGATTCCAATTTTAAATGTTAAATCGTCAAACTGGTACCAATAATTGCTGACGACAACAAATAATTTCTTTGCAGTAACCAAACCCCGTTTAGTTTGCTGTTGTTACATATTACTTTATGCAAAAAAAGTTCGAACTTTTTCGTAGGGTGAATAATTTCTTCAATTAATTTCTAATTCAATTCAGTTGAAGCGTGTGTTCTTTTTTAAAAAATTTTATAAATGTTCTAAAAAATGGAGGTTTTGGGGTTCTACGAGTACTAAATTACTTTTTTGTCATTTTGATATGGAACATCTAAAATAAATTCAGAATATCTTCAAGTTAAACTGATCCTTTTCTCAATTTTTTCAAAAAAAAATAAATTTTTCAATATAATTTAATAATTATGTTATGTTTAGAATGGAAAAAAATTTCCCACTACTTTTTTTTAAATAACCTATACAATATCGCCGTTGAAAGTATATATTTTTAGCTGCATTTAGCCAAGACTTCAAGAACTCATTTAAGGTATTTTGTGTCACATTACCTCTAAGTAGTAGCATTAAGGTTTACAATTCCACTTTACTTCACTTAATTTATTTATAATAATCAATATACAATTTTTGTAACTCTTTAAAACCAAAAGTAAATTTTTTTGGACTCACTTTACTTGCAAACACACTTTATTAGATGCGACGGTAAAAGCCAAGTTTAAAAATCTGCTCATAATTAAAAAAGCAAATCAAATATTTTCAAATCATTAAATATGAAAATTAAATAAAAGAGTTATCTTATTTCCGTCAGATAATCGAATACATAAAATTTAAACATCCCTTGGTCTAGTTTACAAATGTTCGTAGTAATGCCAACCGAATTCAAAAAGTACTTATAGCCAAAAACCAACAGCCAATAAATGTACATACAAATTCAGTTCCAGTAATCAGCCTGATAAGTTAAAGTAAGGGCTACCGATACTTGACGCTTTATCCAGTACTGTCACTAACCACTAATGAAAACTGCCGTGCATCGAATCAACATTCGGCTGCATCGGTGGAATACATGGATAGTACGTGCAACCACCAACATTCGGTTGGCAACAAATCTGTTCTATATGTTCAATACAGTAGTGTATTAATATTTTCTCTGCTAGTTTGCTAATAATTGCGTCTTCTGTCTGGACCTAGAAAAAAGTAAGATATGAACCGATGTTCACATTATTTTCAGTTACTATGCGAAACGGAAATTTTGAATGTGTTATTGAGCGTTAGAGATTGCTCTACGCTATTAATGCGTTAAAGATTGCTCTACGCACAGTTCTTAGACTATACGCAAAGGATTGTTCTCAGTAATTCAAATGAGTCTCCCGTATCAGTTATTTGATATGTGGCCTAAGTAATCGTTGCCAAAGACTGCTTGGCGGGTTTAGAAACAACTGTACAGTCTGCCAGGCAACCAAATCAATACATTTCTCCAGTTTTTATGTTGATTCTGAAAAGAAACATCAAAAAGGTCTCGAACCAGAATAAAAACTGTTCAAGTCACAAAGCAAATAAATACAAGATTTAAGGAAATTCATGGCCAAAAATTTAAACCAATTAGTTCATATAAGTTTACATTGAAGTTCTGCGTTCGCTTGAATCATGCGACCTAAAGAAATTCATTGAAATATCAACGTTGGTCATCCCATTCCAAGAAACCGCCTGCTGGGATATTTCAACTTGATTTCCCTTTGTCTTTCACCTCAATGGAATACATACAATTGTACAAATATACATACATACAATTATATTTGTATGTACGTTAGCTTGTTGTTCCATGTATTGTATGTTTACATTGTGGTTACTGTGCTACTGTTGCTGCATTATTAGCAGTAAACACTGTCATGCCACGGATGCAATTGTGAGAATGCTAAAAAAGGAAAGGTATGGAAAAGGACCAGCCAAGGACAAGGAAAAAAGGGAGAAAAGAGCATAAGACGCAAGCCGAGCAACAACGGCCACAGAGCAGAGACGCATCAGCAGTGGCCCAGAGTTCAGCACTTAAGTGAACTTTAAACACTTTTATTAATGGCATATTATGTAATAAGTCTGCAGCTACACAAATGTTGCCATTGAACATTCGCACTCACAAACACACACACACACACACATACATTGGCGAACACTTTTCAACATGCACACTTGGTTGACGGCTTATGTGTGCATGTGTGAGTGAACGAACATATGCATGTGGATGGGAAAAGGGATACCTGCACATCGAGTAGGGAGAATAAGAATAAGTGTGAGTAAATTTTAAAGTGCATAAAAGTTTTGCGGTAATGGCAAGAATGTTCACACAGCTACACATACATACTTATGCGGATGTGTACGATATTTTTACATGTGACTGGAGATGTGTATGTGTGTTCGTGTCTGTTTTTTCTCCACGTGTACGAAGCCCTTGTTCGTTTGAGTGCGACCACCCTGTCGAAGCAGTTTTTCTTGGCTGTTCTTTCGTTCGTTCAGACAAGTCGCAATTGTTCAGCTAAAAGCTGTTAACTCAACATCTTTCAATTTTAATTTATTGTTAGAAAACGTCCTGCCGAGGTTATCTCTACACACAGAAAACATCTATAATCGTTTATTTGAACTATTTGAAAGAAAAAAAGTTGGACGTCGCCAACTGGGAGATATCCTAAAACACTCTGTTATTCAGAAAATTCGCCCCTCTGTCTGGAATTTAAGCAAGATCGGATTTTGTATGTCACTTCTAAGGCGAGAGAGACTTGTTTTGTTGGGCCTATTTGAAAACATTTTTTAAGCCGGTAGTATTTACTTAACGGTCTTGAATTAAACAGAAATAAGATTCAGCAAAAAATGAAATTGAAAGGCTCTTTTTATCATATCGAAAGATCGATTTATATGGCCGAGCTTTGGTAGAAGTGGCTAAGAGTCGTTTATAACACACTTCTTATGCTAAATTTGTGCATAGTCTAAATAAATTTGTGACTTCTTTAAAAGCAAAACCTCAACTCTGGAGGGACTTTGTATGGGACTATGACAAGAAGGGCTAGTGAAAAATATGAACCGATATGTTTACATTTATTCAGATCAATTTACAGTTACTATAACGTTGTACAATGTTCTATAATCAATTCCAGCAATATCAGATCTATTAGGTGCTAAAAATTAGACTTGTCAAAAGAAGTGTCCCATAATAGAAATATATGGGAACCCAAATGAAAGCAATTTTCATACGAATCAAAAAATTGTTTCGTTCGAAGAATGTAACTGAAATTGGAGTCGCACTCACAAATCCTAGGGTGTGAAAATCTGGCCATTCAAAAGGGAATCCGAAAGCTAAGTCCATTTTTTACTTGTTTACTACAACTGCATTTTTATCCTCTTCTGAACATTTGAAATTTTCGACTTAATACCCTTTTGTTGTACAAGTGAAATATGTAGGACCGAATGTGTATGTTTTAATTAAATGTAAAATGAGTTATACATTTAACAATGTAACGTACACACACATACCAGCAGCAGCATTTGTGTGTACTTGTGCCTGTGTATACACTTACAATGATGTATTTACGTATGTGCACGTGTAAGATTTGTACATTTTTCATAAGGATACTCTGGCTTTCTGCTTTTCTGCAACGGCTGTAATCGGAATGCTTTAAAATTTGGAGAGATTTCGAAAACACTGTAACTGACAATTTGCTGAGGTTATACGTTTCATTTAATTCCTATAGTATCCTGGCCTTTTTTCGTAATTATTCTTTTACACAAGGGAAACAGAATAGTAATTATGGTCAATTTTTAAGATACTGTCATTAGTATGAGGTGCAGTGCTGCACTGAGTAATATAATTTTGTAACAATGTGGTTATAGCTACACGCAGGGAAAAATATGGTTATTATATGGTCACAGCAACAATATGTTCTCTGCAATAAAAGTATCTTTGTCGCAACCATAGTATTATATTTTGAATTTAATTTTTACAATAGTATGATAACGGCAATATTGATATTGTTGACAAATTTAAAAATGATAATATTGTTGTAGCAACAATATAAATATAGTTGGTGTAACAAATGTATGTTTTTTAACAATAATATAATTATAGCAATCATATTGTATGGTTGTAATTTTTATAAATGGAAAAATGTTATTGTTACGAATCCAACGCAATAACAGTAGTTTTGATCTGCAATTTAAACATTTTTAAAACAACCTGCTTTTGGGTTTGTTTAACTGAAGCATATTTAAGCAATGAAGCACTTACATTTATTTTAAATGTTTTTTTTCTATTGTTAAAAAAATCACTTTTGTTTGAATTTAATGTATTTTTAAATAATATACTAAATAAAAATCTCTGCTGAATAACGTCAAATTCCAATCCTAATAAATAATTTTAGGGATCATAGTATGGTTGAGTGAGAATTTACTCGAACTATGGTTGAAGGGATCTTTACAAGGTTGCGCGTGCATGCTACTATGGTTTTAAGAAAAACTTACTTCGATTGTAAGGATGATAATATGGTTGTAAGGATCTTAACATGGTTACATACTGTGGTTGCGAGGATTATAATATGGTTGAATGTTAAACATACTATGTGAGAATCATAATTTGGTTTTAAGGATCATAGTATGGTTGAGAGTGAATAATAATATGGTTGTGTCTTATATTGTAAATTTCTGAGAATCATACTATGGTTATATGCACGCAGAGAAAAGATATGGTTACTATATGGTCACCGCAACAATAAAATGTTCTCTACAATAATATAGTATTGTTTTTTGAATTTTATTTTTACAACAGTATGATTGCGACAATATTAATATTGTTGAAATGTAACAATATTATAAATGTCAAATTAAGAAACCATGTTTATATGGTTGTAGCAACCATATAAACATGGTTGGTGTAACAAAAGTATTGTTGTTTAAAATGTACGTTGACATTAATATGATTACGGCAATCATACCGTATGGTTGCGACAATGAACATAACAAAACAGGTTTTATAGAGCTTACATGCATGTGTATGTGTATATTTGTTTTGAAATACCAACCAAACACATACTTTACACGCGATAAATTACGTGGTTGTTGACCGTCATAAAAAACATCAACAATCGGAAGGTAGTTTGAGGTATTTTTATTGTGTTTACTTTGTTCGGTGTAATGCTGTACATCCAACTGGTTCTCGTTTATTTAAAATCGGCCTGCACTTAAGTATTTAGCCATTAATCATGGTTTAATCAAATTCGTTTCTTGGGGTCTACGGATGGTGAAGTAGCATTCACCCCTGCTGGCAACTAAAAGTATTTTCGACTGCCGTTGCAAAACATATTTTTGTTTTTTGAATGAAATGTTCAATAAAAACATGGCCTCAAATCTGGCTATGAACAAAGTGTAATGAGATTTTAAATAATTTGCTTGATTAAAATCTCTATATTTGAATAACAACCCAATTCTAATAAAAATTTTTGGGTATCATAGTAAGGTTGAGTGAATCATGCTATGGTTGTAGCGATAATAGAATGGGTGAGTGTGAATCATACTATGGTTGTAGGGATCATAATATGGTTGAGTGCGAATCATATTATGGTTGTGAGGATCATACTATGGTTGTATGAGAAACACACTATGGTTGTGAGGATCATAGTATGGTTGTGGAGATAATAGTATGGTTAAGTGTGAATCATACTATTGTTGTGAGGATCATAGTATGGTTGTGGAGATTATAGTATGGTTAGGTGTGAATCATACTATGGTTGTGGGGATCATAGTATGGTTATGAGTGAATCGTACTATTGTTGTGAGGATCATACTATTGTTGTGCCACAACCATATACCCAACAATAGTATGATCATCTTCGAATATTGTCACCACGACCATACGTTTTTTCTGCGTGTGGTGAATAATATTGTTATACCACAAGCACATACCTAACAATATTATGATGCTCTGTAAATATTGTAACCCCCACCGTACTTTTTTTTCTTGTAGTTTTATCGTATACCCTATACCGACAGTGGTTTTAATTATAGTATTACACAAGTTCTAAATTCTGTTGAGCCCTTAGCAATCAAATGGGAAAATAGCACTAGCATTAATAGTAAAGGGTGAAGCGCGATAATTTGCTTATTTAGGAATACAATTATGAATTAATGATTATTAATTGTGAACCTTGGAAAAAATTATTTTATATTTTAATTACATTGATCAGTAAGGGAATTATTAAATGACATGGTTTTAAATAATGTATCTGGCAAATGTCGACCTTCGCTATCCACACACTGCTGCATACGTTTTCTGAAGTTTTCATGAACTCTAACAAACATGTCGACTGGTATTCTGCCAATTTCATCCTCAATATTGTAAATTAGGTCTTCCACGGTGTTGGGACGGTTGATATACACCTTCGACTTCAGGTAACCCCAAAGGAAAATATTGCAGGGGGCTAAGTCTGATGAGCGTGTCGGAAAGTTCACATCACCCCTCAAAGATATAAGCCGTCCAGGAAACATTTACCTCAAACAATTCATGGTAACCCTCGCTGTGTGTACACTTGCACCATCCTGTTGGAACCTAATTGCATTGAATCAAGAGCTGACTGAAAAAAATCTAGTATCATAGTTAAGTAGCGAGCAGGGCGTTTTGGAGATTGCAGTACTGCTGCTCTAACTCTCTCGATGTTTTTTGGTAGTGCAATTCCTTCTCAGGTCCACATCGTACACATGACACATTCCCTGCTATTATTAATGAAGTAACCCAATTTACAATTGATTGCTTGAGGGAACAGCGAATCGTAAACGAAAAGCACGCTGCATTGCATTGATCGACTGCGCATTTGAAAAATACGCTTCAACACAAAATGACCTCTCCCTACGGATCAAATGCATGATTGCAACTGAAATCTCCCGTCAGCCACTATAAGCCATTCACACTTTCCACTTAAGCCCACACCACACTGTGGTACAGGGTCTTATAGCAAATGTTTATTATGCACCACTATATGATTTATATTAGAACGCCATGGGTCAACATATATTATTAAGAGAAGTTCTCCGTTTGTTCCTAAATGAAATGTTAAGTAAAACACATCAGCATTTTCATAAAATCGGACCTCTGTGAGAACCTCATCAATATACCAACATCGCTCCACCACAATTTCTGTTGTTCTTTCCATCCAATTTCAGTTCTTACGTTTCCATTCTCTTCGTCAATGTATCCGTTTCTATATATAAGTATAAGTATATAGAGTACATTGTGTAATTATACATCTGATATGGAACGATGATGGTAATGTAGATAGATGCTTTCACTGGGTGACCATTTGAAGTTTTCGTATCGTTTCGGTTCCTTTTTAATTTTTAATTGTTGGCTTGCATTACCCTTGGCAAATATTTGCAATAGTTTATCTTGTGGATGCTGATGCAGTCATCCCAGCTGCTCTCGATCAGTGTGTGCGTGTGTAGTTCAACGATGCATCGATATATGTACACGAGTCTGTGTATGTAGTGTGCCACAAAAAAGGCAAACAAGGGCCGACTGCATAAGGGGGGCATTACCACTACGGACATCTTCATTGCCCTTTTCAGTTAATTTGAAAAATGTTTTCATTTCAAAACCGAAGCATTTGTTGTGCAACTGTAACAGCTGTTGCTCTCTCTTTTAGTCCACCCGTCCATCTTCATTAATTTTATGGAATTATTAAACTTCAGCTCATCTGTTGCACAATTTACATACAAATATCGGATCGAGAAATGGAAGGACTTTTATGGAGTTACTCTCCCTCATTTTATCTATTGCCTTTGAAAGAGTTTAAAGACAAACAGCTATTTCAAAAGGCCAGTGTCCGATTAAAATATGTTGGCTATGCCATACTTTAAGTAGAATTTAGTTTTGTTTAATCATACAAGTTCAATGTAAGTTGATTTTATTGATATACCTTCTACCGAAAGATGGATGGTGTATAAAATTTGACATGCTATTTGCAACACCATGAAATGTTTATTGGAGACCCTTACATGTATATATACGAGTATTATTGATCGTTGTAAAATATTAAGACGATCTGGCCATGTCTGTCAGTACGTCCGTTCGTCTGTTGAAGGTACGATAGTAGTCAAACGAAACCCTAGGTTGCTAGGGTCCTTAAGTTTTGCATGCCTTATGGTCCCAAGCTATTTGGAATTGTAAATGGGCGAAGTCGGCCCGGGGAGAAAAAATGTACCTTTTTAGGGACTTAAGGTACATCGGTTTAGAGTAATTTTTTTTGAAGTATTTGCTTAACAAGTAATAATATTTTGTACTAATGGACTTTATGGGTCGTGCGATTAATTGTCAATATGGACATATTGACAATTAACGCATATTTTGGTAATAGTCTAAATAAAGAGTAATTTAGAAGTTTTGGTTAAGATTAGGGATGGACGCGTGAACCCAAAGGGATCAAAACCGTACCATTTTTTTGCTGAAGTAATGTGGGACGATGGAGGATATATATAGTTCGGCCAACCCGAATTCAACGACATTTTACTTGTTTTGTATTATATTAATTGCAAATCATGACACAAGTGTTTTTCGAAACGCCATTTCAATGAAAAGGTGCAACTACAGTGGAACTAACTATCAGCTGGGTGCAAATTAGTCTTTTATATCGCGAAGTTATGACTGAATTAAATTTTTGTTAAAACTTTGAACTAGTTTACCACTACGAATTTGCAAGCTTTCTTTAGATCCTTCAAACAGTGCTTGTTTAATCAATGATTTTATTATTCGACCTTAATCTTAATACCAAGGCAACTCAAAGAAATTTAATTTTTCATACCACACCTTCGATACAAGCTAGAACATATATTCTGTTAGTGTTAACGTTTCCATTTATGCGATATCAAACAGAAGTAGTACAGAGTGGTCCGCTGGTCTACTGGTTATAGGAATAGTAAAGTAAAATGACTTCTCAACAGTTTTCTAAGAACTTCTGAAAATCTGAAGAAGTTTAAACTTTTTTTCCATATCCAAGTGGTAGCGACTGAGAGTCGCGGACTTAGTTGGTTGATGGGATCTAAATAGAGGGGTCCAACAGGAACTACCTATACTCTAATGGTATACACCTTTGACAGTACAAGGCTTGTTGTGCGCTTCTGTTCGATGGTTTGCCAATTTTCTATCATTAAAGACGTTCCGTGTCGTCTAAAAAGCTTTTGAGCTTCCTCCAAAATAACCCCCCTTAAGTATTCTAGGTTTGTCACCTAGAAAGGTGGACATTGACAGAGGAAGTGCTCCATCATTTCAGTGGCCTCCCCGCATGGCTTACATAGTTAACCACTTTCTCAATGTGGAAACGATGTGCATCAAGTCGTGAGTCTTTAGAATTAAGATCTTTTTTGTTCTTCTTTCATCACAGTCTGCCCCAAGCATTTTAGTGAGTGCTATTCAATAGCATTTTTCGAGTTACTTTAGCCAAAGATCTAATTTCATATCGCTTGAAAAAAATGTCATTGTCAGTGTCAACTGCCTGTCTCACTGACCCTTTATTGGCAAGTTCGTCAGCTTTTTCGTTGTCGTCAATGTTAGAATGTCCACAGGCCCATATGACCTCTAGAGTTACATTTCATTCTAAATTGGCTTTTTTTACTCTCCCGAAGCGTTTGTTACTTGACTTTCGTTGAGGACAGTGCCTTGATCGCTGGCATGGCTGTCTTTGAAAATCTTCACATTGTCGTGAGTTTAACCTTCGTTCACATTCTCAGATCGCCTTAATATCTGCTTATCATACCGTGTTGTGGTCTGGTAGTCGGAAATACATATCTTCTCTATATGGAACTCAGCTCTAATTCTGTTGTCCAAGGAAAACTTTCGGTAATTTCGCCCTTCGCCTACTTAATAATTTGTGCTTTACTTAAGTATACGAGTATTTTATACATTTCAGTCATCTCTCCGAAAAACAAATTGTCATTTCGTAAATTCGGACTTGTTGAAGCTTTTATACTCTCCACCATTATAGCATTATAAGTACTGAGAGATAAAGTTGGTGGTGTGTCGATTAAGATTCGCGAGAAATTACATTGCTTTCCGCTAACTACGTGTCAATTTCAGGGGAGCCGATTTTTGGGTGACTTAAGCCCGTAGATCCTGATTCGCAATAAAGAACAAATCGTGCAAATAAGTACATATTTAGAATGGTGAACAAATGTTTCTGAGTATACTTAAACCAAGTTTTCTTCTCTGGATACCCATATGCCCCAAACGTAAGGGGACGGTTTTTTGGTCCCAGGACCTTATCACCACATCCATTAATGAGACATTATAATTTGCCAATATCAACGACGTCAAAAAAAAGTTAACAAAGGTGGGTCCAACTAAAATGCCAGATGTTAGCTGTAAATAAAACAAAACGGTTTTTATAGATTATTTTAATATTGTGTATAATGATAGAAAGATCTATGACAATTATGAAATACTTCGGTGGAATAACTACGGCGGTCCATATTTTTAAAGACCCTGAGACATAATGGAGGTTCAATGCCATAATTTTGCCAAATTATCTCACCCTTAAGCTTTTCAGCTGTTCTTGGCTTATTAAAGTACACTTTTACTTTTTAAATATCCAAAGAAAAAAGTCAAACAGTGCCAAATCACATGATCGTGGTGGCCAATTTACATCGTCTAGACGAGAGATAACATTTCTTGCACTATAGAGTCATTGTTTCGTTGTCTGTGAGGCAAGTGGCACAATCCTGTTGGTCCTTATTTTTTGCTGACCAACTTTTAATCACACTTTAGTTCTTAGTCAAATAAAGTTGTTTGGACAAACGACGGACGCTATTAAAGTAGAAGAAAATCATTTTAGATTTATATGAAGCTGCCACATATAAGTTCATCCGATTTTTTGTCTGTAGCTCTAGTATTTGATCCAACTTTGCTGACATTTGGCAACTCATATGAAAATTGGCCATACCCACAATTATCTGATTTTAATCAAATTTCGTATCGTATATTAGAAATACAAATAAACAAATATATGGCCATTTCGGGGTTTGCCCCCTTTCAAAATGGTCTGAAAGTCCAAAAAACGAATATATAATAGCAGTACCATATTCTCTAAATGTAGAACTAATATTATTTTTCCACTTTGGTTTGATTTGTTTAGCAAACCCTTGGGCCGAACGTCAGGCCCATTTAAATAGGGATACTTGAATATGGGTACAAAAGAACAATGATGTTTTCAAAGAAACTCACATGTTCCATCATATTTAAAATTTGTATCAATTTCGGTGTCCAAAGCCCTGATTTTCTTTGAATTTTCTACACATAAAGAATTGCAGCCTATAAAATAGTCAACCACGTCCGACTGTATTTCATTTTACTAATTTTTGCATGATTTCAGAGTAAAAGTCAATACATAATCCTGTGTAAAAAAAGATCACATGCAACAGGTTTCCGAGAAACGCGCCGCTATATATTTTGAAGGTTTATGTAGAGGACATTGTTTGTAAATTGAGGTATCTGTAGACCGAATGTTAACCTTACCGATTATCTGTTCTTTCCACTGTACATTCTGAACATGGACGGGTGCGTTGAAACATTTGGAAATGTAGAACAAAAGTAATAAATTTAGTAGAAACAAATTGCGTATGCGGTAAATATTTCACATAATAATTCAATTAAAATTTATGTTTGCTTAATTACATTTCCGAATGTACTTGAACTCTATGCTCTCTAATGAATTCCCCTGGACAAACGCAATACATGTGCAAATAGCAAATAACCAAGTCCTACGTCCATCCATGTGGGAACTGGTGTGCACATGTTTGTAAGTGCAAGTGCATACCTGTTCCAAATACTTTGGATACTACATGTGTATGTGTCACACAGATACTACATGACTTTATTGTATTGTACAGGATAAAATAGAAGTTTGTGGTTGCGCCAACAAACAATTACGAGTGCCATGCAACACTTGCAGCATTCGGCTACAGTGCCTGGCCGAAAAATTATGAACAATTCTGGTTTTCACCAACATACTTGAAGAGCTTTGTAGTAGGACCTTTCATTGGATATTTAGAAAACTTTAAGGTTATATTTTGTTAATGTGAGAGTAGCAAAAATTCAGCATGCCAGCTGAAATGTTTAACGGTTACTTTGCATTCGTTACGTCCATCGCCGTTTACGGCTATGATGTGTAACACAGTGAATCAGAATAAGCAGCATACACTGAAAAGTTTCGGCATAATTCAACCACCTATGGACTTTTAGTTTATAAAAGCCATTTTGCCGAAATTGTACAGTAGTCGCCATGTTTTGGAATTGAATTTTTGTGAAACTTCTGAACAAGTTCGTCCTATAGAGAGAACAAACAATATTGGGTTTCTCCCATTGCCAGGTAGTTGAACTTACTACAATTCAGGTAGTAAATCAGATATGAACCTTCTAGTATGCGTTTTTTTATGTTAGGCCAGTTATTTGCGGTCGACCTCGTATAGAACAAGCTAAAGATCTACTGTTAAACAGGACGGATTATACTACAACACTCAGTATCACTCAGGTCTAAAGCAGACTCATCGCCTATGTTTGGAGATGAGATCACTTTATATCTATTATGAGGGCTACATACAAATTTGGATTGACATGTTTGAGTTTAAATAATATCGGATGTCAAATCTACTCGTAGTTTGTAGAACAGCTGAACCACATATTGGGAATGACTTCTGCATGGAGGATAAGGGAAAACAGCAGGACGTCAAATCGTAAGAATATTAGGCCTTAGGAAACCCGATATGGTTAATTTTCACCAGAATATGTTCTGGGTCACTGATAACAAACCTTGCAAAATTTTAGCAGAATCGGATATAATCGTTGGCTATTAGAGCTGCAGGGCCTGCAATCGAATGGGTGGAATGAAAACATGGACCCATGAACCCTTCTTGGCCTAAACAATGTACAACAAATGATCGCCAACTATTCTTTGTAGTATATGTAATAGTAATAATGTAACAACCCAGCAAACCAAACGTTCAGAATTCGGTCAGAAGTCTGTACGACAATCGGCAAAATGTTCCGATTTCTTACCGAATTCGTAACGAAAAACATATGAGAGGGTTGACAAAAATTCTGAACTACTTCTCTAAAAAAAAAACCTCAGACAAATCGAACTGAATTCGTAACGATTTCAATAAGAATTCTCGATAGAGTTCAGACATTGTTCATACTTGTCTGATGTCAGACATTGTCGGCAAATTTGGTTTACTGGGAATGGATGAACAGACGGAACTAGACAATGGAATATAATGGAAGCCCATAGTGATTCTGAATCGATCAGTTTCATATACTTATATATACATCAAATCTACTTTTAAGTAACCCATACCACAGTAGTGGTATGGGTTCTGATACGCTACTGTTTTGCTTGTTTCGTAGTTAATACTCAATACTTTGCTAGAACAATTGTTCTTAATTTTTGTTCTCCAGCATTGTTATCGCAGTGTTGACATTCTAACAAATTCTTTACAATGCATCGACGTCATCACAGAGGCAGCTAACAGTAACTGCTCACATGCATACACATAAACAGTTTTGTCGGCTATATTGGAATTGCTGCCTTATATTCTAATACAATAGGTATATAATTTATATTTGAGTAGGTCTATAACACATATAACCTCAGTGGATATGTGTGTATCAAGTGTTTTGGGGTTTTCCAATCGTCCTTTGTTAATAATAACCACAATCAATTTATGTACTTAAACATGTGCTACACATACACACCTACAAAGGATGGTCTAGGGTCCCCTTGGAATTTGTAATTAACATTTTTAGTAAATAATAGTTTATCACTCTTGCGTCACGCTGCAATGTACGAGTGTCATTGAAACATCCACAAATTTCCAGTGTAGACCAGTTCAGAAATCCTATAATGTAATTATTTGTGGTTGACTTTAAAGTCAGGTGAGCAGCAATTATGCTCGTAAATGAGTTGTCACAAACTCTTGAAGATTTTTGTGTTCTTTGGGGGAAAATTTGGCACATGCGATAATAAACTCTACGATTATAGACAGTAGGGAGTATGCCTTTTTCATTTAGTACCGGGCAAAATGTTTGCCTTACAATTATTGCCACACTGGACGTATGAGTGTTATTAACATTCAAATGCATATTAAGTATACGCCACTGCTGACCTTTAAGCGGTGTGAATTAGTGTTCATTTTGTGCTTAACCATATAACCATATAACAGTGTGACTGTAAGTTAATGATTCCAAATCATTTGATAAACACTGCATGAAAAAAAGACGAAAAGAAACACCTGTTGGAAATTCGGCAAAGACACATTTACTAGTGCTTACCTTGCTCTCAAAAATGGTCCAAATGGAATATTATATCGGATTTGCATCTGGTGTACGAAATTAAGTATGGAACATGGTTTATTAGGCATTCTCAGTTTGCACGTGCTTTGTGATACGATGCCGAGTCTTGTTGGAACGTTTATGGTCAACGACCAAAATATTTGCGTGTCCACGTCCCCAAAGCAGCTTCCAAAACATTTTCCGGTAGGTGGTTGCAGATGCCCATACCATCCCAAGTGATACTGCGCGATCGTGGGCCAAATTTTCATCAGTATATTTAGTTAAGTAAACACGGTTTAACGGCAAATATTTGTAGCTCCCAAATCCGATTTCCATCTGAGTTGGTGTTGACCAATAATAAATTCTGGACCACACATGCTCACGGATTCAAATGGTTTTGTTGGAAAGGTTAGACTTTGTCATTAATATTGGAAAACCATCCACAGCGCTTTTGCTTCGCCCAATGGACAGAAGATTGTTTGGCAGGAGATGAAGAATTTAATCGTGTTTTTAGATGCAGCTCATTTTCGTTTTGGTGGCAATGTCAATAAGCAAAATTGTCATTTTCCATTCGAAAATGAGCAAGGGGCTACAGCGAGCGTTACCGCGACAGCAACAAGACGGGACCACATGATACACATCCAACGCAATCGTCTATATTTTAGGCACTTTTTTTAAAAATCGAATAATAAGCCAAAATTGTGATATCAATTGGCCGCATACACTGTGTTCCAAATCTAATGACAAAGTTCAACCTTTCCAATAATACCAGAAATTAGGAAAAAATTGCATTACTTTTCTACAGCTTATTCAAATTTCAAGCTTTAAATGGCTCACCCTTTACATGGACATATGCGCAGAAAATAACAATCAAATATTCTTCCGAAACCAACAAGTTTTGCAATTTGGCATAGTTTTAAATGATGGATAACAATATATAAAATATAGGTACCGAAATCCAATAAAATTTTCTCACAAATCCAAATATAACATTTTAAAATCCGTAACTTAAGAGACCGGCGCAAGGGGCCCAAAAACTTGTTTTCAGTTCGCCTTTCTCGACTTAAGTAGTGCAGGGTAAAATATAGTAGTCCTCGCCTGAAAACAAATATAAGATCACGTAATATTTTGTGAAATACTTTAGGACTTAGTACGACCGTGTATTTTTAAACATTTTCAGCATACAATATTGTTTAAGTCGTTAATAATATACCCCTTATAATTATAAAATTTACTCGAATAATTACGGGTTTTCCAATAGGGACAAAATAGTTTCGCATCTTTATGTCAATGCACCCTCAAACATTTTTAATGATCTTTCAGTGTCAAATTACTAGCAACGTTTGGAAATCATTAAAAATTACTACCGAAATACTCAGTCGGTGGTCGCAACTTTAAGAGCGCATACTCCAATTTTCACCAACTTCAGCGAAGAAGCTCATTTCAGCAACAAACCCACAAGTGCCTCAAGAGATCCAATTACATCAGCAAAAAATTACTGTGCGGTGTGGTTTTCATGCCGGAGGTGTGATTGGATTTGAATTAATTTGAGTTTCTATACTTATATATCAATGTCTTCATTTTTAATTTACTATGACCAAATAATAACTACTTTCTATCGTTTTCATTCATTGGTCCGATTTCTTGATTGGTCAATTTCTACACGAAAATAGAAAAAAAAACAATTATATGTGACTTCAGTATCTGCAGGGCCTTAAATTGGAAAGTATCTCAGTATAATATGAAAAGTTTACACCCATATACTCTGATTAGAGCTATCAGAAAAATCCGTCTGTGGAAATTAAAAGTTAAACCACTTCAAAAGTATGTAATCAAATATGGTTTCTATAACTTCAGGGTCTAAAATCTAGACAGTCATACTGAGATCAATTTCTATAGAATTCATCATTGGCCCAAACGTGAACAATGTGCAAAGCTTGGATTGCGATGACAAAAGGACGGACGCAAACCGATAAATGGAAGCAGCGATACGCGTCAGTAGAAATCAATAGTAAAATAACGTGCAAACAATATTTATATAATCTATTGAAATTGACGTCCAACCGCATTTGAGTTTTTTGGGCATTTTTTCTGTTAAGTGCCTTTAAAATTTTTGCTGCGGCCGTTTAACACGTGAGCCCGCCCATTCTTTAAAGTAAATATTTGCACAAAAATTCGGTAAGCAGCTGCATATATTTTGTATGTTTGCATTCGGGCGTCTGTGTGTTTTTGCTGTAGTCAAAAGTAAAATTTTAATGATCTGCTTTGCAGTAATCCGCATACACACGCACACATATACACCTACTGAGATGCACAACAACATCATCGTATTACAAACAGCCCTAAGGATAATAATACAATATTTTTATAACTTTTAGCACACAGAAAATGCACAATGACACTTTTTCTCTTTTTTTGGGGGGATTTTTCCTTTTTGCATTCACTGCAAAACAAATAATCTAAACAATTATTTATTTGTCTACACTGTTGACCACATACACACACAAGCACACTCACCATTTGTGGTTACGTAGTATACAAAATAAAACAAAACAACAACAACAAATTAACGAGAGGAGTTGTACAACTTGAGCTCTGCGATGTTGGTGATGCATTCCTACGAAGGCTAAGTGAGAAATGTTCTGCCGTTCATTTACAAATCAAAGTCGAATATCACATTATTTTCCTTGGTCTCATAGCCATGCCCATGAATTATAATTACGAAGATTAATGATTTTTTGCACCACCCACGTAGCTACTGTAATGCATTCAAGTGCTGGTAACTGTGCACAGTAGGGCATATCGAAAAATTGGGTATTTTGAATTGGGAATATTATGAAGCATGAGGCCTACGGTCTTAGTTTTCTGAACATCCCATTAAAGCACAGAAAGAAAACATTTCTCAAATGAGTTTGTTGGCATGATTTAATTCTCACATTCACTAACTGGGTCCTGTTATAAAATTTGACCAAAGGGTAACAGATTAATACCTTTCCAGTAAAGTCGCTACGTCAGTAGAAACGCTAGCAAACAAAATCGATATTCCTATCAGACTTTGAACCTGGATTTTATGTATGATAGTCGACCCACCACAGTTAAAAATTAAATAAAATAGTAAAACGTCGTAAAGTTCGGCCGAACAGTTTATACCCTCTACAGTCCCTACGCTACTCAAGCGTAAAAAGGTCTGTTTTTGGGCTCTTTCGGCCCTAATATCAACCAAAACCTAAAAATTATTCAATTCGAAAGATGCAACTCAAAAGCGAAAAACTCGACTCAAAGATTTTGATTGTCAAGCGATTTTTTACCAGCACAAAGTTCTTTCCATAGCTGAAATTTAGCTTATTTATTACGCCAGACCGCAGGCGAGGCAGTATTGGTTTGCATATTAACTGACAGCTATAATAATATATATTTAAATTATAATAATAATAACAAAAATAATATAAATTAAAATAAATTTAACAATTGAAATTAATTTGCAGGCCGTCGTTTTGTGATGGTTAATGTAACATGCCAGTAAATCCCGATTAAAATCATCCGGTTAAGAATATTGATCATTTTGCCGACGACGAGTAGAAGATAGATGTCTTAGCCATGTTAGATCCCCACTATATTATTTAAGCCGTTCGGAACGGTCGTTCAACAGTAGGTCCCGGTCAGTGAGTAACAGAAGTATATCGTGCACAACTTACTGATGTGATTTCATTGTTCGGAACCCGCGGATTAAGATTACTGATATAAATATCACTGTTATCCTATTTTTAAAAAATGTATCATTAGATATTTGATATTTTGTATTTTAGTAGATCATTCAATTAAAAAATTTGTTAATATGAGAACGATCTCTGACAAGACTGTAACAGCAACGAAATGTTTGCAAAACTATTGGTTGCCTCAACCACCAGTTGTTAAGCCTAAATAGTAAAAATAGTAAAAGTTTACAAAGATATAGTAAATTTAATTGTATTGGAATCCTTCAGATGTTTTAGACAAAAAACCAAAAAAAAAAACTTTCCTGTAAAATTTGTTTTCTGGCGCTTACGTCATTTTCGCTGTAAGTGCTTGATTTGGTGATTGCAACCTAAATTCCTCTTTTGCCACAGAATCATTGCAGTTTCAACCGATTTTTTTTCTGTGCTTAGTGCTGGTTTAGGTTATGATTTCAAAGGATGTTTTTTCAAACTTGTGGTTTTCAAGAAGAAATAGAATGCATATGATTTAATGCTATGGCCAAGAATTAAGCTTTTTTTTATAAAGATAAGGGTTTGTCTTTATGTTCTAAAAATGATTTCGGGCTAGTGGCTCGAATAAATTTCATCTGATCGGCCCAATGTTCGACCACTTTTGCAGCATTTGGGGCCGTACCAATGATTCCCTCTGCCCATAGAGCATAACAAACAGCGACTTTTTGGGGATGTAAAACGGCTTCTCAACAATGGCTTGTGGATTTTCATTACGCCAAATGCGACAATTTTGGTTTTTAACGTACCCATTCAACCAAAAGTTGAATGGGTACAAAATTTACTTGTATAAATCAGGATCGGTGGCCTTCTCGTTTTGCACCAATTCATCACAAAAGTTATTCCAGAGTGAGTCTATTCATTATAAAATGGCAAGTCAAGGTGAGCATAAATCAAGTAACAGCTGTCAAAAAGACCAACTCCGAAGAAAGTGTGGCCAGATTGAAAACCACACGTCTTAAAATAAACACCCTTTATTTCTAGGACTACTCAAAGATAGCAATGCCGCCGCAGTTAATGCATTTAAAAAAAAAATTTTAGTTTTATCTATTCAATTCTTAAAAAAATTTTAAACAAGTAATTTGTTGTAGCCGTTTTACTATTTAGCCTGCAGAGGGCCTAATACTTTATCCAGGCTATGTACTAAAACGCACACAAAACATAACTTTTATTTATATTTTTAGAAGAGTCTAGTACATCTTTGGCACTTTTTGTTAACAAACTACTTACGAGGGCGACCACAAAAGTAACTGGCCTAACATAAAAATAACCGTTTTTTGGAATTATTATTATTTCTTTTTCAACATATTCTCCTTCCAACTCAATACACTTCATCAAACGTTTTTTAAGTTTTTTAATTCCATCCGAAAAATAAGATTTTTCAAGACCTTCAAAATATGTCTCAGTTTCAGCAATAACCTCGGTATTGGACGAAATTTTTTTTCCACCGAGAATTTTTTTTTTATATGGAAATAAGAAATAATCAGAAGGAGCTAAATCGGGACTATATGGTGGATGCGGAGCAATTTCAAATCGTAATTCGGCCAGTTTTTCTTGAGTTAAAAATGCTGTGTGTGAAGGAGCATTATCTTGATGAAAAAGAACTTTTTTTTTCTAAATGCGTCGTTTTATCTTGATTTCTTCACTGAACATTATTGTGCCTTATTGGATACAATAATGTTCACTATTTATAGCTTTACCTTTCTCGAGATAATTAATAAATAGTATACCCCTTGCATCCCAAAATACTGTGGCCATTACTTTTCCTGCTGACTTAACAGTTTTCGCCTTCTTGGGACCACTTTTACCAGCTTCTATCCATTGTTTTGACTGTTCTTTACATTCTGGGATGTAGTGATGGATCAATATTTCGGAAATTTTGACATATGGCTTATAAGAGATTGCTTTTAAGAAAAAAGTTGCTAGTAAAACAGAAAATGTGCCAGGCCAGTTAGTTTAGCGGTCGCCCTCGTAACTATCGTGGTTTCGCAATCAAGTCTAAGTTATTTTTGCATATTTGGGTTTCAATAAATACAAATGCAAAACCGAATTGGTGTAGATGATATTGTGCTTTGTAGATTGCTCTACTCACAGCTCGAAGATTATACGCAAATACCGACGTAATCTTTGCAAAGACTGCTAACGAAAAGCCTTGGCGGAGTTAAAAACAGCTGTATAGTCTGTCTTACAACCATTTTTCTAAATAGAAATACCAAAGGTCTCGAAGCCGAATTTGGTCTCCATCTGTAGGCTTTCAAAGAAAAATCAATCGTCTCTTATTTGAAATGTACAAAGTGCAACCCTTTGGTGCAGTACAGTACATGGTGGTGCAAGTTTGGAAATACGGAACGATTCCTATATGAACCATTGACCAATCGGTGTATTGTCATCCTTTTCTATCTCGAGGATCCCATCTTAATTTCGGACAAACTTTGTAGTTGATGCAAACAAATGTTTTGGGTTAATAAGAATTGATTTTTGTTCAAACCATCCTAATGTCTATACGTTGTATGTGGACACAGACGCATAAGCATATACATAAATATATATGTTTGTACATATATCCTCATACATTGTACATATGTAACGGTTTTTTTCCTGTAACAAATTACAAAAATTTGCTTGGTTGTTGTTGTTGTTATTGCAAAATAAAATGAAATAAATGGCTGTGTAATAAAACAATGTAATTTGTCAGCATGAGGCAAAAATTGTAATTAATTTAAGTGGCATTACAAAGTACTTATTTCTGGTAATTTGTTCTTCCGAAAACACTAACAGACACCAGTTCACACTCATACATGGACACTCTCACATACGGTGCAAATGCCAAGTGTTAATATCGGCAAAGATAAGTGGTACAGGCTTACAGCGAATGCTGCCTAAATTCAAATACCAAAGATTTCTGCTAACTGTTTTTTCTGTTACCAATCGCTTGGCTTCATATATTTGTTTCCTTTCAATAGCTATAACTTTACAGAAAACTATAGACAATTTGCGTTAAACCCCGTTTGTTTTTAATAATTGAAATATTTGGGAAGAAAGTCGTTCAAGAACAACCTTCAGCGAGTTAAAGCTCGCTTATAGTAGTTCTTGAATAACTTTTCCTTTAAGTTACAAATTTTCAAATCAAGCGGCTAAAGATGTTTTCAAAAATTTCGAAAAAGTTTTAAAGTTTTCGCCTTAGCAACCACTTACTCGTTTAATAAGCGAGTGCCAATAGAAAACGTCTATTATAAAAAATTGCAACTAGGTACAATAAACAAATAATCAGAAGTTTATACGGTAGGTCCGCAGGTACGTTTTCTTACTTATCTTGAAGGCAGATTCATCAAACAACTAGCTCGTAATTATTTGACTTCCGTATTTAGTGTTTTTTTGGAATGTATAGAAGAAGGTCCATGAGAACTGTTAAACATTTGCATTCTTTTTGGGACACTAATTTCATTGATGTAGCTTAACAGGAACGCATGCTGAGAACCCAGATTCCCAAAACCTTAGTGATGACTTATGGCTCTGTATCACGAGGGACTTGTCTGATGTTAACCTTAAGGCCTGAATCGTAAATGGGTTTCGAGTGGAAAAGGGCTGCCACTTTTAAAATAAGATATAGTTCAAAAAGAAACAATTAGATGGATCACCCGCCATATTTAACGGATAAAGAAAAACTAAATATCTTCGTTTATTTTTTTCTTTATTGCTACGGAGCTGTACAAAATAGGTGGATGGATTAAGTTCGGCCGGACCGAAACTGTTCTATTCTACTTCATAGTTTACGGTCAAATAAGAACATTTTTTATACCAATATCACAACTACTATCGTGATACCGGCATACAAGACATAAAAATGGGCGATACCGTGCTCCTTTATTAAATCATTATGTAATGTACCCTACACGTCTTTTATGGCCGATCGTAACATAATGTAAAAATTTCGTAAAGATCGTAGTTGATATTGGTGACTAATGACTAACCGCCAAAAATCCAACAAATGTACAAACTGACTCAGTTCTTGTAGGGAGAAATTTTTATACTCTCCACAGAAGAGTTAATGGTATACCTAAGTTGCCGTTCAATTTGCAACACTACCAAATATTGATTGGACACCCTTAATTATTGATCTCGCAAAATTCTAAGACTGGTCATGTCTTTTAGTCTGTTCGTCCGTCGTTGGGTCTGTTAAAAGCACAATAGCGGTCAAACTAATCAACCTAGAATCGCAAGTGTTGCTTAACAAGCCATAATTTTTGTGGACGGACAATAGTAAAAATGGATACTGTTAGTTCAGACACATTAAATACAAAAAAGGGCAAAGCTGCTGGACTTTTTTGATTCATGTAGCCCAAAAAAAGGTCTCGAATGGTGAAAACGGGTAATTAATAATCGGTGGAAGGTATATAAGGTTCGACCTGGCGGAACTTAGAGACGTTTTTACACGTTTTCCTCTATCTATCTATTTGGTCCATTTTTAATACCATCAATTTAAGAACAATAGTCAATAATTCTGCACAACTTCAGCCGCCTTCCTTCAATAATTCGATGTGCGGTTCACTTTCGACAGACGAACAAGGCTAGATCGCCTTAGATTTTTACGATGACTCGGAATAAGCCCATACAGATAGACATTATGGGGTCATCGACTTGTGTTGCTTTACATTTTATCCTATGATGGATGATATAAAAGCAAAGGTTCATTCCATGTAATATTCACTTTTAGACCTTTTCTTTTTCTGTCGACTACTTCTAACACAGATCTTGGTGGAAAAATATTCATTAACCTTAATTCCAGTACTTCTCTTCGTTTCTGTATCAACAGCATATAAGCTAAGCATTTCAGCAGCTTGTTTTTTTTTATCGATCAGAACATTCCATTATACTTCAGAACTCAAGTATGTATTCCACAATAAAAAACGCAATAGCGATGCCGTATCCGTGCTTAACACTTTTAGAAAAAAAATTCTTTCAAAAACGTTTAAGGGAATGCTGTGTCAAAAAAAACTTCGCATGTATATCTATTTTTTTGTCAACTTTTACTTAGTTTCCTCATGAATAAAAGTTAAGGAGGGCGCAGAGAATGAGCAGAGCAGAGGGACACGGACTTGTACAAGAAAAGTTTTTTGGGCAAACAAAAGAAAGCCGAGGACTAAACAAAGGTTAATTTTAACAATATGTTATTTCTTTTGCTTACAAGTGTTTAAGATTTAATGGTGCCTTTGACATACACACAGCCAGTCACGCCGGCTCTCGGCCCAGGCCATCAGGATGGCAGCCACCCGCACGGAAACTATGATTTGACAATTTGCCACTGATACAGTTACTAACCGAACAAAACCACTACAGCGACAACAACAACAACGACGACGACAGATACTTCGGGGACCGAGTGTATGATAACGCTTTTGTGGACTCAAGTGTATGATTGTATGGGTGCGTATGTGTGTGTGTGTGTGCATAGTATCATCGTTCGTTGTGTCGGGTTTATTTTCTCAAATTTTGTTTATGTTGTTTTATGTTTTTCTACCATGAAGTCCCTTAAGTGAACCCAAATCACTTTTCAAAATTTTAATATAAATGTTCACATAAACATGGTATTTCTTTTTTGCCAAGCGCCACGGGCGAGGGGGCGGGCACCAGACACCAGCGGGACTTTCAGGACAATGGAGATGGGTATCTTATACAGCATAAGAAAAGTACACATTATGTCCTTGTAAATAAAAAACGAAGTATCCCCACACACACACACTCACGCAAAACTTCAAAATAAACCCAAGAACGTCGCTTCGTACTCGTATGTATGCAGAGTGGGGGAAGTTTTTGGCCTTTCTTACAAACTGGCCTGCTTAGATATTCAAACACATGTGTGCGGCTTCATATGGGACATTTACATATTTTGTCGGAACAACTTCACTTAAACGATATTCATTAGAGTGTCATTTACGACAAAGGACTTGATATTCTCCCCAAAATCTCTTTGCAAAGTTTTCCTTTACATCACACGTTAAAAATATGTCCTTGCTCAATTAAAAAAAACTGTTTGAGGGGGCAGTCGGAAAAGTTAATGATTCCATGTGGTGGTGTTACACCAAGCTTTTTAGGCAATGGTTGTTTCGACTTCACCTCAGCTCTCCTTCCATGGAAAAAGTTTCGCCCGTTTCAATATTACTTAAGCTTACACCTTTTCTGTGGTAAGGGATATTATAACCTAGTGCTGGAGTTTGCCTTTGATACTGATCGACCCAGAATCACTTTTTGATTGAACTTGGTTATGTTTGTCTGGCTGTCTATCTGTAGATGAACTCAAAGTATAGGTCGGTAATTTGTCGCCCCACACAAGGGTGGCTGAGGTAGAAATTGTTTGACACACTTAGTCTTTATCTCAGTTTTAATACCACGGATTGCTGTGCTGTAAATCTACTGTAAAGCACACCTTTTACAAAGATAAGATGACGGCGTGCCCAATTGGCATGAGATATTGATCGAAACGCCTTTTTTTATCAGTTCCTTTCAAATCAATGTGTACTACTCAAATTTCTTCTAGGAACTGGAAACACTTAAACCAGTGGCATAGGCGGCCATGAGCATACGAAATTGTCGTCGGTTTCGTTACCTTCCTCGTCCTCGTCCTACAGAAGTTATTAGTCCATATTCTCTATTGAACTGCATACCTATAATTCAAGGCTACACCTAAACGAAGATTATCTGGTGATCATACATGTCCTGACCATTGCCTATCTTTCGTTCGATCGACTAATAGCTTTTTCATCGGAGATTGAGCTTGCATGTAAAAAGGGTTGTCCCATGCTGGGAAGCTCATCCGCCTTGTTAATTCCTGAAAGGTTTTTGTGCAAAACTGACCATTTTGTTAAAAGATAAGCAATAGTTTCGAGAGGTTTCTAACTTCTGGTTGCAAAATTTTGACCGCAGATTTAATTTTGTTTAGTACATTGTCATAATCTTAGTTTCAAAACGTCTGTATTTTCTATATAATCTATATGTTTTCTATTACCTGTAATGCGTCACTGTCAATCCAGACTGGCGAAGTTCTCTTCAAACATTCTGTTGACAACCTGTTGTCTACTCTTAGTGCAAATTGTTGTCGGCTCCCTAAAATCATTCCATGGTCAATGATGTTACCTAATATTGGTCCACTTTTGATTATAGTCGGCACAATATATTAAAATAAAGTTATTTATTTTTAAGACCAAGTAGCATATTTTTTTTGTATTAAACTAGTATCACACAGTTAGTTTTTAGCGACCTACCACCAACCCTCATAACAATGCCACTTAGGCCTATGTTTCTATAGGTCCCAGTACGTCCCTTCGCGTTTTGAGGATTTGACTTGAAAAGTTACATATTAACCCCAATATTGCCCGAAACTTAATTAACGTATACATTTTAATGCACAACGTGTTACTTGTTTTCAAAAAGGAAGGAATCAGATTAATTAACAAATCATCTTTACCGCATCTCTCATACATATTTACCATTTTGTTCCCTAAGCACCTCAAGGTGCCTTTCACACGAAATTGTCCTACGCCTATTTGCCAATTATAGTCAAAAATTGGAAATGGGTAATGTTTTTGGTTTACCCCACATCTACTACCTTTTGAAAAATCAATGAAAAGCTTCTTTTCTCAAGGACACATTTGGATCTCTGCTTATGTGAGATATTTAATTTTAAATAAACCGACACATTTTGATTTTCCATAAATACTCTTACATTATTTTATAATACTTTGCTATTTCTAGGGTTCCAAATCTGTCAAAAAAAGGTCAAAGGATTATATAGTGAGTGAAAATTACAAATTGTGTTACTTAAAAAACTAAGTTACTACACTCAGTATTTCATTAATGCAAAACCAGAGAATTTTTCTTAAATAAGCAAGGATGTAGCGCTGTAATTATTATGCCGACTTGCCGGGACCTACTGTCCCGTACTTAACCGTAGTTCTAAAACTCTCCTAAAACCGCTGATAAATATGTCAGATGAAAAAAAGGAATATCAAAGAAACTATCAATAGGAGTAAGACGCACGATGGTACTTCATAGCGAACTGGCGATTGCTTTTACATGAAATGGAATACAAGGTTCCACCGTATGATGGAAGACAAAAGGAGTAGAGACGAGCATACGGCAAAGAACTTGAAGATGTCAAAAGGAATCACAAGACCATGACGGGGAATGTAAGTGTCAATGAGACCCCAATTCCGACCACACGTTCGACGGTCTTTTTGAGTCCTCAGCGTAAATCACTGCTATAAGGTGATAAATAGGACCAAAGTCCTTAAGTCGCTAGCCGGCATTACTTGGGGCACTGACCAAGAAACCTTGCTGCCCTTTTATAACGCAAAAGGTCGGTCAGGGGTGAATTATGCAGCGGAAGTGTGGACACAGAGACACAGTAGAGGAATATCTTACCAGAACGCTGACCTAGAAACTGCAACAGGACGGATCCTTATATCATTGAAGGACCACCTGCATGAGGAGACAAAATTCTTGTCTGCGCATCGACAAAAACATTGTCGAAGCATTGTCTGCTGGGGTGGTACAGAGGGCATCATCTTATGCACCACCTAATGGATAGACACCATCAACTTGAAAGTGTAGTGGTGATACTCATGATCTAGAGAAAGAGAGAGAGAGAGAGAGAGAGAGAGAGAGAGAGGTTTAACGGTTTAAGCTAGAATCCTTGCGACAAAATCGCAGAAACTGAAAGTCAATAACTTTAGAGTGAATGACGTGCTTGTAGCTTATCATCCATATGCAGCCCAGAAGAAGCCTTATCTTCTTTTAAAACTAGAGGTGTATGGCTCAACTAGAATCGGGCTGGAGCAGACCTCACCAGTCATACTTGCTCAAACCTATGCAAAGAGGTCAAACAGTTGCTTGCAATCAAAAATGCGTTTTTTGCGACGGTATTTAAAGGACAATAAAATCATTAAGTAAAAAGTACTGAATTTCCAAGCATGCCCATCGTAGAGATCTCGGACAGGGGCACGTGGGTGGGGAATTAAAAGATTCCACAGGTGTGCCGTTGGCTCTAAGATGGATGTAAATGAAAACAGATGTTCACATTGAATCGGATTGTCGTAGTAATGCATTGTCTTTCAAAGGGAAGGCCTTGAGATTTTAAAAGACGCTAACTAATATTGCGCAGCTCTGTTTTAAGAAGGAATAAAATATTATGGGTGGCTACTGTCAGGCAGCTTTGAAGGCCGTAACAGTGGACTAAGTAGCATCTTAAATAGACAGGCTTTAAACTCATCTTAATTTGTTCTTAATTTCCTCTAATGGAATAGGACACAATAGAAGTTATGACGGGAATCTGATTAGTTAGGACAAGCACTACATGATAGGATGATCTGTAAGATAGAAAAGTGAGGTAGAAATTGTAGATAGCATTCGTTGACCAAAGGGGTAAGGAAAATGCTTCATTGGGGAATTTGGTGATATTGCAAAGATCAAATTGCTAGACGCAATACATTTTATTAAAGAGAATAGGCATTTGATTATCAAGCAAGTTAATAAACTAAATATACTAGTAATAGACTTATCTTAACTACCTTTTTTCTATGTTGTCTCTCTTTTGATTTCCTCCGCTTTTTATACAAATATTTCTCAATTTTTAACTATGTTTATTTATATCCTTTTTTTATTCGGAGGATCTCCTGTGAAAACATACTAGGAGGGCACCAAGATGAAACCGAATTTATACCATCTCAACGTCACCTTAACACTTAATTTGTGTTAAATCGCGATATAAAAGCTCTGGAGAACTTGGATTAGATCTGTCCACTACCAGATAATTGTATTGTTTTTCAGGCAGAATTCATGATCTCTCGTAATAAAATCTCGCCAGTTTGCATTTCTAAATACATGGACCGCGTACATTTACACCTCGAGTCTCCAAACCTCTCTTTTAGAGGCATAATCATAGAACACTAGAAAGGCAGTCAGGCAGTAATATTGATGGTATAGCTGATGACTGCTGTAGAAGCAGGAGGAACGAGGAGGAGGACGAAAGCATAGTGCACCCTATAAGCTTGTGCTCTGCTTTGTGTCTGAGATGGCTTAAGGCTGATACGGTTCTCGGACCTCTCTGATAGAGCACACAGATATGTAATCTTAGAGGATTTTTGAGCAATAACGGGTGGCTGATAGTGTGGCTTAATTGAAGCAGTGTAAAAATTAAAATAACAGTGCAATATCCACCTAACCTGAAAGGTCTACAAGGGTTTTATTTATATTTCGGGACCTGGAATACTAGTATTGCTAGCTGCAAACTTGAACTCCCATTCGAAAGTTTGATCTGCTTAAGCATAACTTTACTCAGAACGTCTTGTCAAGAGCGCGAATTGTTTTGTTTACAGTGTGTTGAATAATTCAACTCGGTCAAAAAATGGAATTAAACAGTGAATGTTTTTTTACGACTTTTGAAGTGAATTTTCGAGACAGGAGTGTCCAAATCAACTTGTTCTGACTTCCGGTGATGAAACACCATCAAAAAGCACTTTAATACGGTGTACCTAAGGTTCAGTCTCGGACGCCTGTGACTCCAGGATGAATTTTTTGAACAACTTCTGCCTTTTATTTTTTAGGACTTTTGAAGTGGATTTTCGAGATAGGAGTGTCCAAATCAACTTGTTTTGACTTCCGGTGATAAAACACCATCTTTGATACGCTGTACCTAAGGTTCAGTCTGGGACACCTGTGGCTCCAGGATGAATTTTCTATAAAACTTTGGCCTTTTGTCGGGAACCATTGATTCTGTGTGTGAACATATAAAGCAAGACCGTGAGATTGAGGCATCCTTGGGCATTAGTATGAGCATCAAAAGATATTGCAAAAAAAATTGTTATCGTTGGTTCCCACATAACTTGAAAAATTCTCAAGGAAATGCTCGTGTCAATTGGCGCAAAGAAATGTTGAAAAAATGCAACCGCTCAAATGCAGTACATAACATCGGCGTAGGTGACGAATCGTGGATATATGCAAAATAAAACAGCAATCGACCCTTTGGGTATTTCAAGCCAAACCAAATCCAACAAAAGTTGTTCGTAAAGGAAGCACAGTCGGTCATGTAACCACAGTGGCTTTAGTGGATCGTAGGACGGTCTGTTGTGAGTGGTACACAATCAACTGCTTGGCATCAGTGTTCGAAGAAATATGGAAAAAACAAGAAGAGAAGACGAATCATTTTGCATCACGATAATTTGGAAGCAATGGACTATTTGAGCACTCAAGATGACGAAATTCTGGTTCACCCGCCATAGAGCCTTGATATCACACCCAAGGACTTTTAATATTTCCCCACATCAAGAAAATACTGAGGACCAACGTTTTCTTTGCCCATAGCAGCTGTTGACGCGTTCAAAAAACATTTTTGGTAGTGTCTCAATCAGAGTTGGAAAAGTTCTTTGTAAATTGGTTTAAGCCAATTTATTTGGATCTTCACGGTGAATATTTTGAAAACAATTAAACCGCTTCCAATGATAATTTTTTTTTTTTGCTGGGCCCGAAATATAAATAGCAACCCTTGTATATAGGCTTTTACAGTATTGCTCAATGAAACACTGTGTACCGACAGGCACTTTTGCCTAATATAACCCAATCCATATCTGTGACATTGAATCCTATGGCTATTGCCTTACTTAACCAAATGTTGGCTGTTCAAATCCGACTTCGAATCTGTAGTTTCTGCAACTATCAGTCATAGCCCGGTGGCTTGCAAGGAATAATCCACAATGGGGCTTAATGTTGAAGCGGCATACCACCTACTACTAAATCGAAATAATTGTTTTTAAACTCTGATAGGTGGGTATTCAATCAATTTACCTACCGAGTAATTTATATCGATGAAGATACTGCTTCGATTTGAAGGCATTAAAGTTATTTAGATTTGAGTTGTAATGTGAGAGTTTTTGCAACACTGTTGAGCGCAACATTATATATTAAGTGACAGCAGATAAGAATCCATTCGACAGGCTGCGTGGAACTTCCCATATTCGAATATTGTGCATTGCCATTGTTCATATTTATATCATTTTAATATAAAATCTATCCATCTTTTTAGAGATTATATTTGCAAATACATATTAAAAAATATGGCCTTCAGAGTGTGAGAGAGAGAGAGAGAGAGCAATAACAAAATAGGACTTCTCCATCACCGACGACATACAGACACCCAGCCATTCAGTGTAGCACGTCCTTGTACTAAAAGAAATCCATGACTTTATTGAAATATTTTTAATAAAATGTAAAAAATATGAACAAATATGTATTTATGTGTGTATATGTAGAGAATACACACATACATACTTATGTACTCATATGGAAATATGTATCTGTCTGTATATTAGGATACGGACAAGTCGGTGAATACCCCGCTTTCTAAAATAGGGTACATCATCATGTTTATTTGTTGGTGACTACCAAAAAAAGAAACCATCTTTGTTTGTTCGCATGCGGGGTATTCATTCATCCGTGTGACTGACTTTGGACGACAGTGGATTTGTGTACATATGAGGCAGGAGGAGGAAGTGACATGGCCGTGCATGTGAGTGATTGTTCACTATTTTTGTTGGTTTGTTATTCCAGGCACAAATCATTACCAATCAAAGCATATTAGCTGAGATATCAAAAAGTTATCAGCACAAAAGCAGCAGGCCATAAGCCTAAACTAGAGCGTTTGTCAATAATTTAACCTTGGCCCGTAATGACAAACCGATGGGAAGCGGTCCAGCTGGAAATGTGTTGCCACCCATCCCTTGAGCAGAAGCAAACAAAAAACTCGCAGACAATACAGGTTCATAGAGCTTTACTTTGAACGTTTGAGGCCAAATGATTTCATCTGCCCCCCAGTATGGTTCGATTTGTGTTTGCTCTTGCCGCAATCACCACGCAACCACATCCATCGATGAGTGATGGTGGGGCAACATTTCATAATGTGCGTCGCCGCCCGTTTTTATTTCCAAATCAGCCAGTGCGGGAGAAAAGTAGCAAATTAAGCGTATGCACTCGCGCGGAAATTACGTGCCTTCTGCAAGTACTTCGGGTCGCCTCGCCACCCGCCTACTCTCTGAGGTGCACGCTGTGGGGTTGTTAATAGTCCTCTTGCGAACTTTCTCTGAAGTACCCACTCAAGTGGCCGACTTGTGATTAAAGTTGGCCAAACATTTATTCCAAAAATTTACTTAAACTTCCTAAAAGTATTTATTCAACTAGAGCATTTTCCTATTACCAGCCAACCAACCAACCAGCACTCGGTATCACTCTATGCCGCTATGCGTTCGGTGCACTATTCATGCGAAGGCTTCTCGGGAAGACTGCTGCGAAGGGATCAGTGAGTGAGTTAGGCAGTGACTTACTGTGTAAGCGGGCCGGCAGTGAGTGAAGTATTAAAAAATTAATTGTATTTTTAGTCGAGTTCGGCAGGTTCACTTGAGGGGAACTAATTTGTACGTTCTTTTTTTGCTCTTTTTTTGGAAAATAAACAAAAGTACTTGTGACAAAGTTGTTGCTGTCGTTATATCGTTGTTGTCGTTATTGGTGGCTTGTTGTAAACAAAACAAGAACAACAAAAAATATCAAAAGTTGCCCGAAAACAAAGTTATCGCAAATACTTGAGTGGTTCATCATGTGGAACCACTACAGTTGTGTGTTTCCAGTCAAGATAAATGCATTGTTTGGTTTTAAAGTCAAGTTTTTTGATGTGACATTTCTCCTGTTTCTCTCACTATCCCTCTCTCCCTTTTTGACCAAATGGTCAACTGTTACATGGACTATCTTGAATGTTGCAAAATGTACGAGTATTTAAAGTTGTTCTTGCGTTCATTGTATCAATTTCCATTGTCATACTAAATATTCCGGAATATTTTTAGCTGATGGCAGGTAAACGAAGCAGAAGACTTAACTAAGTTTCATACGTTTAGTATGATTTATATAGAAATGTCGAATCGAATATATTTTGGCTATGTACCAGACCCTCTTCATTCTGAATGTCATGACTAGAGAGCTCAAAAACGAAACCGGTTAATCGACATTTTGACTGATAAACGAATGTCGGCTTTAAAACGGGTTAGCTTTGTAAATCTAACCGTTAAACAGGGGTAAGCGTGGCACAGCAATGGGGTCTTTTTCCGAAAACAGTCTACGAGTATTAGCACTGAAGATGTCTGTCCGAAAATGGTTTGCAGTTTATTTGATCGGTGGACAGTTTATCAAAACTCACATTTTTAGAGCTTTCAAAGACAAATCGACAGACTAGCTTAGCTATGTGTTGGACAAATCGACAGACTAGCTTCGATATGTGTTTTGGGCTTTCTACGTTCGATTGTGGAAATAGGTACCACCTTTCGAGTGTCCTAAACAAAAATTAAGATATTGCAAGCGGTATGTTTAATCAAGAATACGATGGTTGCTATATAAATTTTGGGCCCAGCAATAAGAAAAAACAATAATTTATCATTGGAAACGGTTGTATTGTTTTCAAAATATTCTCTGTGAAGATCCAAACAGTTTTGTATGTGCTCAAACCAATTTTTGAAGCACTTTTTCCACTCTGATTTATACACTTGTAAAATATTGTTCTAGAACACTTTAACAGCAGCTTTGGGCATTGAAAAACGCAGTTTTTTCTTGATGTACGGTCAAAAGAAGAAGTCATTGGCTGCCAAATCATGGCTGTTTAGCGGATGACCCTTTTATTCGACATCGTGAGTGCTCAAATAGTCCATTGTTTCAGCTGATGCGTGAGACCTCATATTGTCGTAGTACAATGCTTTTCCTTGTTTTTCCTTAGTTCTTCAAACACGTTTGGCAAACAGATGCTTGAGTACCACTCAAAATTGACCTCACATGATCCACTTACGTTATTGTGGTTACATGACCGGTGATACCGAAAAAAAACCCGAGCGTTAGCTTCTTGTACTTCTTCCAGGAACATGTTTTGTTCGATTTGGTTCGTTTGAAAAGCCCAATACGACAAATTGCTGTTTTGTTTCAGGCTCATATGCATAGATCTATGATTCGTCATCTGTGATGATGTTATACACCGCGTTTGAGCGACCGCAGTTGTTTTTTTTAACATTTCTTTGCTCCAGTTTACACGTGCGGTTTTTTGAACATTCGTCAAACTAACGAGAACAAATATTTTTCACTGCCAAATAAACATGCAATATCTTTTGATGCTTGTCATACTAATGCCCAAGGATTCCTCAAACTCACTGTATTTCCCACATCGGTCTTGCTATATAAGTTCATGATCAGCATTGATGGGCCTTCAGCACAGAAATTTCGGTACCATCGATTAACAGTGGTTTTTGATGGTGTTTAACCTCGATAATTCATGCCGAACATCGTAAAATAATCATCGAAAATATTTAAAAATTCGATATTTAGACCGTTTTTTGACCCTTTCGTTCCAAGAGTCCGACCAAAACTGCTATTTATGTAAACCATGTTCGGATCCGTAGTAACATTTGTTTATTTTGAATGTTGATTTGTTCGATCCAGCTTACTTTGACCATTAGCCATAGCCTTAATCTCAACGACCATAAAATGAATCAATACGATTCATTCGTTGGGCCCCGACGATCCTCACGACCGAGTCCAAATTTTGGAAGAATATAATTATATAGATAATATTTATTTCAATCAAATATCGTTTAGTTTGAATGGCCAGAAAGATACGAATCTTTTTATGCGTCTCTTAGCACCGAAAGAGCTACAACAGCCGAAAGGCCCATCAGCCATGTTCCTTTTTAAGGGTTTAAATGCATCTAACCTAACAATCTGTACTAAAGCCATGGTTCGTACACAAAAGTTCGGATTTGTTAAGCAAAAACTCGAAAAAGTGTAATTTTCTGAGTTATTTCCACCTGGGCTGTTTTTGACTATTTACACTCTAAGACAGCAACTAAGGCACAAAGTTTCAGAGGCTTAGATTATTTTCATCGATTCCTATCGTGCTTTCGACAGACACACGGACCAACGTGCAGGGACATATATATTTTACGCGGTACGTTATTTACGTATATACTTTTTAGAATCTGAAATCTAAATGTCAAGGTGGTTCAATCTGCATGACTAATTTATTTTATTGGGAAATTAATCCAGAGGAAAAAAGTTAAATTTTAAAGGAAA
The DNA here is from genome assembly GCA_963513945.1 of Hydrotaea diabolus. NCBI lineage: Eukaryota > Metazoa > Arthropoda > Insecta > Diptera > Muscidae > Hydrotaea > Hydrotaea diabolus. Next base: position 112,340,936 of record OY740717.1, read on the forward strand.
AAAAATCTTTCGGAGAAAGTAAACTTTAAGATTATTTGCACAACATGTCTCCATTATTTGCAGAAGTGCAATGGCATATTTCAGATTCGTAAGTAGAGGCGCACTAAACGCATGCAAAGACGGACTTTAGACCTAATGACTTACGGTCTTTCAAAGTTAATCACATTTCATTCGATACATGCAGGCATTTTCAAAATATGCCTTCAATTAAACAGGGGTTAACCTATGGGCCGCAGTGGCTCAAAAAACAAATAAGAGTAATGGGTACTTAAATTCATTAGGAATCTTTGGATTTTAAAGCTTTGTCTGAGATTGGAGTCGAACTTATGGACCCAAGCGGCTCAGAAATCGGGTCTAATGGTCACAACAGGCGATTGCTAGTAAATACGGGTACTTAAATAAAAGGAAATTTCGTTACGAATACTAATACAGAATTTTTACTTAGAATTTTCTAGAGGAAATATTTTTAGAATAGCTTTCATCGAAGGTCACACTCTTCCTGCATATACCGATATCGTCGGTAACTTAAGATAATAGATAAATTAGGCTATGTTAAAAGGGTAAAAGGACCAACCCAAATGCTAACTGCCGCTTTTTGTAGCACCAAATAGTGGCCAGATAAAATTTATGCTTACAATGCACACAAAAATGTGGATTCCTTTTAAAGGCCAACCTTAAAAATAAGTTATAGAATCAGAAAAATGATAATCGAATTATGGTAAGGTTCTTTTTTAGCAGCACGAATTAGACTCAGTCTACTAGATTATAACTCGACCTCACACGTTAAATACGATTTGCTTACGAAGCTTTCAAACGGATTCGGATCGGATGCATGACCCTGGAACGGCTACCGAGTGGAAAGAGTTGCTGCTTCCTGTTCGAAACGTTTTTAACTCTTGGTAAAATCCCTTTAAGCAACATTAATGCAATTAAGATTTGCTGAAAAATGAGATATTTTCTTGGTAAGAATATAAAGAGAAGTCTTAAAATGTTTCAATAAGCAGGTGGAGTTTCCAGCATCAATGTATACATAAAAATATGATAGGCTTTATACGAGTACTAATCTAAGTCCTTTAAGTAATATCCCTACTGTAACATTACTTAATATATTTCTATATAATAACAACTCATCTTCTTTTCTGCTGTGAAAAAACCAACCCACTAATGAAGATTCGATAAAAATGCTAACGTGCTAATATCCAGTCATTACACACATCCTTCCCCCAGATGTTCCAATCATCGAAACTTTCAGGTGCTTCAGCTCACATGGGAGTGAGCGTCGCTTGTTTAAAAACCAATTTAAGATTGATTTTGATCTGATCGATAAACCTCTCAAATACAAAACTGTGTGCTTGCGGATTATCCGTTGCCGCCAACAAAGGAAGCAAGAAACAACGCGCCCTTGCCACCGCCAAGAGTTTAGATATCAACTTGACATCCTTTCGCAAAAACTTTTCACGTCCTTTGGCATAAATAAGGGATTTTAACAACAAAGGCCACTTTCATCCATTGAAACGTCGTTAATGGCGGGGAAAACTTACAGATGAAAACTTTCTTGTGTGTTTTTGCAAAGGTGGGTGTGTGGGTATATTCGGGCCTGTGAGTGTGTGAGTGGAAACTGGCGCAGTTTCTACGTATGTGTGTATGTCTGTGTATGTAGTGTAGGCTGTACACAAGCAATTTTCCACATTTACACTCTGACATGCCACAAATTGTGTGTTAACGTTTGAAATTTGTTTACAAAACATCGCCGTTAATCGCATTGTTCCGTTTTATCTTCTTCGCCTCGTCGCTTCATTCATTCTTTTCACTGGCGCTGTTGCTGCCATTGTTGTTACTGCTTCAGAAGCTGCTGCTTGTTGTTGTCGACACTAAGAGTTGCCTCGCTTTTGACCCATGTCATTGGAAAATTGTCTAAAAATGTTTCCAACACACTTCAAGTGTAACGGCAACATCCACAAATCCTGCACACAACCACTCACACACGCACAAGTCGGTCTGCTGTCCTGCTTCCCAGCGTCTGCTTATCACACTCCCCATGCACAGAGTTCATCGTTTTCGTTTTAAATTAAAAATGTTATAACTTGCTTGGTGTGCTTTGAAGTCTATCATTTCGGGGTTTTAAGGGACACTGCGAAAACTAATGATCACAGCAGAAATCAAAAATCAGACGAATATTGATTAGGACCGTAATTCATTGAAATACTTTTTGAATGCCGTCGTTACTAAATACATATTTCCCAATGAACTACAATCTGTTTTGCTTGTATTGGTCTACATAAGAAATATCCGTCTTTTTTTCAATAAGCCCTTCGAGTTTTCTTTCACAGGGTCCCTTCAAAAGAGTCTCGGGTTTTCCGGCCTGCGCAAAAAGGTGCAGGGGACACTGTGATGTCAAAGAAGTTCTTTCAGTGCTTTTATTATCGGCCTGGCCAATCATTTGGGATTTTATATACGACCTTTCACCTGCGTAGACTTTTAGATTATGGAGACATGTAAATATGTTTGTAGGTCTTTTGATTAAATTTAGGTTATCATGGGTTATGCAATGGTAGATTCCAGGGTCACTAGCTGCTATTTGTTGATTTCATCAACTTGATATGAGAAATTAAAAAAGAAAAATATTGTTTCTAGAACCTTAGCATACCACTAACTTACTAATATATTCACCTAGACACAATGTCAAAATTAAAGTTTAAGTTTTTGGAAAAACCATTTGGCGTCTTTTGGAGGACTGAAATCTCCAAAAAAAACACAATCCCATCACATAACTTTTTTCCTACTTGTATTGCTACTCCCTGCGTCATTGTGTTATGGCTTGCATTCATGGCTGCTTTCGAAACCATTAGAGTTAGCATCTAGTCGTGCTGGTGCTTGTTACATATGATTAATTCCGTGGGAGTGGTTGGTTCTACCGCCCACGAAATTTGGTCGACATTAAGTGGAAAATGTGCTTCCTCTGCGCTCTAATATCATTGGTAGGAGTGGGTTTTTTTTTGCACAACTTACTCCCTGTAAGTCGGTTATAGAGTTTCGCTTTGCTTAGCTTTCTCTGTTTATTATAATGTTTGCCTACAACCAATTTGGTGTGTACCTATGCTGCTTCTAGGTAGTGACCCTAATCTATGTTGCAGCTCAGATTGATCGAATATCTACGAGACTGGAAGCGTTTCTTTCGTCTACTGCAATATGATTGATTTGATTACTTGGTTAATGTTCTGAAAAATAAGTAGCTTCGCGGTTATTTAAGTTCTGATAGCTGATGCTGGTTATTAGACTATCTCATGCTACCGACTCAAATAAATTTAATTTACCTTCATGCTGCCGTAAAATCAATCAATCTCATTTCATTTCTTGTTGTTAATTTGTTCTTCCTCGAGAACAAAATAAAATTAATGGCTTGATCTGCTGTCGAATTCTCTCAAATGCTACACGGAGAAAAAACTATGTTAAAAATATGTTTGCATGCAATCATATATATGTTTGGGGACGGGCACAATCATATATATGTTTGTGTGTTAACATATTATGTTTGCCCACGATCATAATATGTTAGGGGCACAATTCTAACATATCAAAAAAAGATATGATTGTGTCCTAACATATTTTTGTCAAAAAAATATGTTAGAACATATTTTTTTTTAGAGTTTTAGAGAGTGTTACTCTCAGAGAGCGTTATTGTATGACTCATCGTTTTGTGCAAAGAAGGGTAATATATGGTAACCGTGTGTATGAGGAGGAGGAATGGGACCGACACCAAAGGGCATTATTATTTGATGCTGTTTACTCGTCTGGCTATGCTTAAGGTCGTTTTTTTTTATTGAATATGTACTTGGTGAACGGTGAAAGAAATTTGTTGTTGTTTTACAACGTACAACAAATTCAAAATAAAAGAAGAAGATTATTAATTAAATATAAATATATCAAATCATTTTATTAACAAAACGTTCTGTAATACTGACGCTGTTTATTGCCCCACACAAATTATTTTGTCAACATACATATGTACGTACATACTATGTGCGCTTATCATGTTCTTTGAACAAACACACTCACGCACTAACATTTTTTATCATCTGGAATGACTCCAGGTACAGTAGTAAAGAGTGCAATATACTATTGAAGCTTTGACTTGCTCTACATATCGCAAAAATTCTATTAAATAGGCACAACTCAAAATTTTGCAATTTTCAGAAAACTCAAAAAACTATTCTGCAGCTCGTAAACTACTTTTCAGAAAAAAGTGTGATTTATTTAGAGGAAATTGGTAACAGAATATGACTATAAATTGATCTCTTTTGAGCTGATAGATATGTGTATGTTGAACCGCTTTAACAAGTAATCTCGAAAATTAATAATTTCGAGTTTTGTGACTTAAGTAGAATGTATGCGATATATTCTCATGGCTGGAATTCATTTGGGTTGATGTTTCTTTCTTGCAGAAGTTGCTGCCTAAAAATCAAAATGTTTGTTGTTATTGTATTTTTTTATTTGACGTAGAGAGGGGCGATGTACATGAGGCTACTTGTTCCTGTGAACCGTTATAATTTCATGATTGAATGAAAAACAATAGCAGAGTTTTTGCGTCTCATTAGCTAAGCAGGGTTGTCAGGAGTTTTAGTTAATTTGGGTTTATGGATTTTTGTTTAATTTGAAGTTTTATACGGGGGAGAACGTCAGGAGGCAATATAAATATTTCTTCGGGTGAAGTTATACTCGTATAGCTATATATATATATATATATATATATATATATATATATATATATATATATATATATATATATATATATATATATATATATATATATATATATATATATATATATATATATATATATATATATATATATATATATATATATATATATATATATATATATATATATATATATATATATATATATATATATATATATATGATAAAATCATTTTGAAATCAGTTTTTTGAAGGTTCTGGTAAAAACATAATTTTTAATATATATATATATATATATAAATATATATATATATATATATATATATATATATATATATATATATATATATATATATATATATATATATATATATATATATATATATATATATATATATATATATATATATATATATATATATATATATATATATATATATATATATATATATATATATATATATATATATATATATATATATAAATATATATATATATATATATATATATATATATATATATATATATATATATATATATATATATATTAAAAATTATGTTTTTACCAGAACCTTCAAAAAACTGATTTCAAAATGATTTTATCACTTTGTCGTAGAGGATTGTTTGAGGGCATACTATATACAATTACGTTTTTTTTTTTTGTTGAATTGCATTTGTATATTTTGGTTTACTTCGGAGATCGCCATTTATGTAAGTATCAAACAACACCTGGCAACTCTGCACGTAATGCAAACGTATACCTCTCAATGTTGTCAACTTTTCTAGATCCGAAATCGTAAAATATACCGAAATGGTTTCTAATTGATTTTCTAAATTTTTCAGTTGATTAATAGTTAAATCAGGTTTTAACGCATAGTACCAAGTGCCAAACAAATAATGATTGTTTTAAATGACATCGTGTTAAATAATGAAATTTACTAATAAAAATACAGCTGAAGCATTTGCAGTTTTATTTAAATGTTTCTTATGCAATTGTTTCTTTAATGACATTCACTTAGAATTCGACGATAATTCAGTAAACAGAATACTCTACAATAATTGCACTAACTGCAATTAAGAAAAGCGTAAGTGTACATTTCCATTATTACACTAAATTTTTTTTGGCGTTTTAAAGCTCTGAAACTGTCTCGAACAAATACTACATTGACGTCACTGACTAGTTATGTTGTTGTCAGTGTGTAATGAGATCTAAAAAAGAGGAATGCATATGTTGGCACAATCAATTGTACACTATTGGTACATTTTTGCCCGAATTTTAATTATATTCGTTCAAGAAATATTTCCCTAATAGGACGATTCTAGAAATCGTATTAGTAATTATGATCATTTTTGTTAGTATAAACACATAATCGGACCTGCGTAAAAATGGCATTTTATCAATAACTACAACATTGATTAGGAGGGTGTATGCATACATCTTATAAGATCTTATAAGATGTACATATGTATGTTAAGCCAAGTGAACAGTATCTAACCCGTTATGTTGTGTTCGAAAAACTATAATGTATTTTCTGATCATTTCGAGTATCATGCTATTAAAAAGTTGTACAATTGTTTGATTTGCTTTAAAAATAAATAACCAATATTCAATCCGGGGAACAAATTAACTTTCGGGGCATAAGGTCAATTTTGTTTTCTAGGAGTTAATTTAATTTCAAAAAATTCCTCCCAGATCCATACCTTCCGAGTTGTAGTCCCAAATAGGTAAAATGTATAATCTGATATAACTCGTTTTATACTTATCAGATCGGGTCAATGTAAGTATCGTTCGAAAGCTAATTAGAATGGCATAAATTGACCCATTGTGGGCCGTAGCATTTGTTTTTTGGAAGAAAAAAGACAAAAAACTAAAATATGTTCAATATCAGTGTAATTATTTGCGGCGCGATTATAGTAAGCAAGATAAGTAGCTTTCTTACGAGCCCCTTACTTTACAATTTACCATGTATCATTACAATGTCAGTGTTTAAAAAAGTAAAATTAACCTGAAACAGAATAGCAAAAAAATCTATTTGCTATAACTCTGGCATTTAAACGGTTAAATGGTAAAGTAAGGGGCTCGTATGAAAGCTACTTATCTGATAAGTATACGGTCTATAACTCGAAAAGTATAGACATTGTGGGAAAACTTGTTTTGTTAATAGTTAAGTACTACGTAAGCAATATATGATCGATTCAATAAACTATTGAGTTTATTGAACATTTACTGCAAATCAGCATTTATGCATATGTGCTACAACTACATAGAGTTTTATTAACATTTAGCACAACTCAGCATTTTCGTACATGTGTACACCTGCATAGAGTTATTAAACTTGAATGTTGAATTAAGTACTCTTTACTCTTTATTTCCATCTCTGATTATGAATCTCCGTTTCTGCATCTCTGATTTTTTCTCATGCAGAATCAGGAACGTGCGATCATTGATTCATTTTTCTCATTAGTTGTCCAAAAGTTCGCGATTCAACACGTAAAGAGGAAACAACGGAGTAACGTTTTGGTAAGTATATAAATATAATAAATAATTAAAAGTGAAGTGAAAGTGTAATGTTTCTATGGAGCTTTAACAAAACCACATATTTGTAAAACGAAGACGTAATTATTATCTAAATTGGGTATTAAGAACTATTTGAATTTGTTCACAAAAGTTATTCCCCACTGACAATTTTGTGTTTTTTGTTTTTTCTTTTTTAAGTTTTGTTAAAACTCTACAGATTTCATTTCTTATAAAACAATATTTCTTGTATGTATGTATTTTTGAAAATATATTATACATAGGCCAACAAATTAATACATTTAACTTTACCAAATATGGCGAAAACGTTGACATGATTTTAATTTTTTCATTTTCAGACAATAACAGAATTAAGAGAGGATGCGGAGGGCACGGATTTACTTATCAAATTTGTAAAAGAAACCGATACTACATATATCATATGCGGAATTTATCATAGCGGGTTACATTATTAAACGCAAATATATTAACATTTATCATCAAATAAAAATTACCTGTAATTTAATTTAAAAATTTAAAACTTAATAAAAACAATTACAACAAAAATGTGTTCTTAATATTTCTCTTACATGTTTATACATACTTCCATGCAATCATAAATACAAATACATACAATCATAGACATGTTTGTATACAACCAAATATATTACTGTATGCAAACATACATATGATTGTATGCAAATATATATATATATATATATATATATATATATATATATATATATATATATATATATATATATATATATATATATATATATATATATATATATATATATATATATATATATATATATATATATATATATATATGATTGTGTGCAAACATATCTATGATTGTATGCAAACATATACATATTTGCATTCAAACATATATATGTTTGCATTCAAACATATACATGTTTGTATTCAAACATATACATGTTTGCATACAATCATATATATGTTTGCACACAATCATATATATGTTTGCACACAATCATATATATGTTTGCACACAATCATATGTATGTTTGCACACAATCATGTATATGTTTGCACACAATCATAGATATGTTTGCACACAATCATAGATATGTTTGCACACAATCATATATATGTTTGTACACAATCATATATATGTTTGTACACAATCATATATATGTTTGCACACAATCATATATATGTTTGCACACAATCATATATATGTTTATACACAATCGTATATATGTTTATACACAATCGTATATATGTTTGCACACAATCATATATATGTTTGCATACAATCATATACATGTTTACACACAATCATATATATGTTTGGGAAAATTGTTGCTAGCCCAAACATAATATGTTTGGGAGCTGCTCCAAACATATATATGTTGCCTGCAAAATATGTTTGGGACAATATGTTACAGAGGCCGTTTTTTTCCTCCGTGTAGTTGGCGCTATATTTGGCATAGGAGGATGTGCACATACGAGGTGTGTTCAAAAGAAAAGTTAAATTTTAAAATTTCTCGGGCATTCGATTAGGCTTTTTTTAATGCTGGCAGACTTGTCTCCAACATATGTTCCCAGTTGAGTTTTTTTGTCTTTAGTCTAGACCTTTTTGGTGAGGCATGACAGTTAGGCTTGTTTTGCTTGTACCGCACTATTTACTATATGATCGGTCTTAAAACTAGCGGTTAAAAAATAGAGCTATAAGGCTAAATTGGTAACAAAAATGGCATTCGCCTTATTTGTAAACTGTGTCGTACGAAACGAAGTGTTAACTCGCCCCTTTCTGATAGTTCTCATGCAAATGCACCATTAGCCCACTGTGGATATTCGCATAATATTTTTATACTACTTATGCGATTCTGCCATAAATTAGTTATTAAACAAAACATTTTTAAATGCATCAGCTGCAAGAAAGTTGGAGCTTGGGGGTTTTATACTTCAGACTAAACGTCGACGTTTAGACTTTTCGACTATTACTAAACAAATCTAAACTCGACTTATAGAGCAAGAACTGCATGCGAAAATAATCTCTTCGAGGGACAGAAGTGGCAACGATTGAAAAATGTTTTTTTTTTCGCTATAATTACAATAAATGAGAACTTGCTTTTCACTGTTGTCCATATACGAGGGCAACCCCAAAACTAACTGGCCTGACACATTTTCTGTTTTACTAGCAATTTTTTTTTGTTGTTTTTTAAAAGCAATCTTTTATAAGCTATCTGTCAAAATTTTCGAAATATTTAATGATTATTTTCTTTGTTACAGGAGATTGAAGTAAACAAGTTTTATAATTTTTTAAAAATGGAAAATAAAGAGTTTCGTGCGGTAATTAAACACTTTTATATGAAAGGTTATACGCCACAATAAATCAAAGATGACTTGGATTCTGTTCATGGTGATAATGCACCATCATACTCCACCGTGAAATCCTGGGTTCAACAATTTAAAATGGGTCGTTCAAGTACGGAAGATGAACAACGCTCTGAAAGACCGAAAACTGCTACTACTATTGAAAACATTAGAAAAATATTTAATGAAGTGACTAAAGATAGACGAATAAAGCTCAGAGAACTTGCTGATATTGTTAAAATACACGAAAAACAAGTTTGGAGTATCTTACATGATGAACTCCGAATGAAAAAGCTATCTGCCGTTTGTTGACTTTGCCCCAAAAAATCGTCCGTTGGACCGATTCCGAGGAGCTTTTAGCGATTTATCAGCATAATCCATTAGAGTTCTTGCGCCGATTCATAACTGTTGATGAAACATGGATCCATCACTACATCCCAGAATGCAAAGAACAGTCAAAACAATGGATAGAAGCTGATAAAAGTGGTCCCAAGAAGGCGAAAACTGTTAAGTCAGCAGGAAAAGTAATGGCCACAGTATTTTGGGATGCAAGGGGTATAATATTTATTGATTTTCTTGTTTCCAAATTAAAAAAAATTTCTCGGTGGCAAAAAATTTTCGTCCAATATCGAGGTTATTGCTGAAACTGAGGCATATTTTGAAGGTCTTGAAAAATCGTATTTTTCGGATGGAATTAAAAAAAACGTTGAAAAACGTTTGATGAAGTGTATTGAGTTCGAAAGAGATTATGTTGAAAAATAAATAATAATAATTCCAAAAAAACGGTTCTTTTTATGTTAGGCCAGTTACTTTTGCGGTCGCCCTCGTAAGTATTAGTTTATTTTTGTTTTACGACAAATGGGGGTGCCTGCAGATAATCCTTTAATTGTATTGAAACACCATTGTCGTCGTTAGTCCTTTTTCGCTCCTAGTGCTGACACTCTTGTCAAGGAAACTCCCATTTGTTATCCTATTTGTTGGCCTTGGAACCCACAATCACTTCGGCCACATCAACATCGGGTAATTGGTAAAAATAATTGTTCGTAAATTTCTGATTTCAGTGTTTATTAGTTAGCCTTAAAAACTAATAAAACAAACTAGTTATACAGCTAAATATAATTTCAGTGTTAGTATACTTACCGACTTGATAAATTGCTCTGGATAAATCTAGAACATTTTTGAAGTCAAAGTTTTTAAACTCATTTTTAAATGTTAGCAATACTCATTGTTTCGATGACAATTACTAATATTTGAAGTTAAAATAAAAAAGTCGACATGGAAAAGTCGACGTCTAGACTTTTTTAAAAACCAAAAGTCGACTTGCCGACTTCGACTTTTTTATACCCAAAAGTCGATTAATCGATTAGTCGACAATCGCCTTAAACAACCACAAAAATGTCCCTACCAAACCCTAGATTAGAACCAACTTGAATTTCGCTTGAATTTTGTATCTTGCAATATGCTTTTTTCACACACAAAGTTTAAAGAGATTTAATTAAAATTGATAAGCTTTAGGTAATGATTTTTATTTGCCTGGCCCAAGATGTCGAACGAATTCTTTTTTCTCCCATTTAAACGCCAAATAGCTAATTTTGGACCCACTAACTTCCCTTTGCACGACAATTCGTACAAAAATGTAAGCGAACGATAAAGTGACAATTTTCATATAAAATTGGGACCCACTTACTTTACTTTTTCGCTGTCGTCGGTGAGAACGCAAGTGTCAAAATCGGTCACTTGTGTTTTGTCTTTCGTTTGATAACAGAAAAATATGAAAGCGCATATACAAGACGAAATTTAATGAAGGAAATGCAATAGAAACGTTGTTCTATTCGTTCCGTTTCTCTACATTTTTTCATTTTTAACTCATTATTTTCATTTTGAAAAAAATCAACTCCAAAATATTGTTTCTCTACATTTATTTTTTTTCACTTGATTAAGCCATATTATTTTATTGCCTCTTTTGTATCGAGTTCATATACACACTAGATGAGGGTTTCCTCAAAATGACGTTAAAACACCCTGACTTAATAAATTAAATGTTTTACATCATATATTCGCTAATTTTTTGCATTAACAAATGGGTTAAAATGCATCTTAACTGTCTTTTTATATATTCATTTATCCCATATGAACCCAAATGAAAGAATAAATAAACGTCTTCATAAATTAGCTTTGAGCTGAGCACAGGTATATCGCACTTCTAAGCAATTTGAAATTTGATTAAAAATTTTGTTCTGGCAACAATTTCATTCACTTGAAACACGTAAGGCTATGCGAGTGATACGTCAAAAGTTGGTCACTCCGTTTTGATACTAAAATGATTTATTTTATTAATGCTTTATTTGGTATTATTGGATCTGTTCCAGAGGAGTCTAACAATAAGTATACGAAGCTTTAAGTCAAATTCAATAGAGAATCCTGACATGGATTTCTGCGTCTTTTTAGCAGGATTTGCATTAATTTGTTCACTGTGGTATGCCAACTGTATTAGTTTAACATTTCTGATTGTAAAGTAAAGAACTCTAGTCCTGTAGATTGGAGAACTCTAGTTTTATAAAACTCTTGATAAGTAGAGTCGATTTTGTTCTTATGCGCGGTATTGTACGTACTACTGTAGGCCTTTGAGCGTCCTTAGAGCATTCAGATAACTGAGAACTTGCAACCTGATTTGGTTTAAACCTTGTGAAATGCATGTTGAGACCTCTATAGCCACCAATTTCCGTTTTGTGTTTAGACTGCAGAGCATTTAAACCTCGTTTTGTTTAAACCTCGTGAAGTAGAAATGCGGATTCTACACAGTCATTTGCGCGTGTGTGTTAAGCAGTGACGAGAGACTCGCAGGTTTAGATCAGAATACCTGGCGTTCACTTCTCCAAAGTCTTGACGTGCTTGGAGTGCATAGTAACTGTCTAGCTATTATGTTTCCGTGTCGTTCGAGCTTCTGCAAGTGCATCATCTTTATACCTTGAATTGCATCTTTGACGAGGTGCAGTTTTAGATCTCGGTGGATGTTTTGATTCCAAGGGGCGCCAGTGATCAACCGCAATGTTTTCGAATCTTTTCAAGTTTGAATCTTTTCAAGTTTGCATGACCTTGCTTTTTCCCATAGATGGGCACCGTATAGCCATAAAGGTTTGATTTCACCCATAGCTGGGCACCGTTTTTCCCATAGCTGGGCACCGTATAGCCATATAGGTTTGATTTCACAACAGTATAATACAATCTTGTATTCAAGACACAGCTTTGAGTTAGCGTTGAGGAGCCAGTGGAGTTGGCACCCCTTGAGCTTCAGCTGAGTCTTCTTGGTATCTACGAGTATATGACTTCTCCATGTTAGTCGTCGACCCAGGTGGATCCTCAGGTATGTTACGTTCTCGTTTAGAGAAAAAGGGATATTCTTTAATTTCAATGTCGGACATGTACTTAAGTTCAGTGTTAAATTTACCAGTGTTCATTTTGACTCGTTGACCTTAATCATCCAGTCAGATAGCCATGATTATACTCGTCTTAGATGAACATCTATCATCGGCAAAAGTGGGCGTAAGTACATTTGGGCGTGTAGGTGTATCTAAGGTAAGATTCAGGGTAGGCCCCAGGATACTACCCTGTGGGACACCAGCTAGTGTTTCGCGATCGCCATTGATGTGTTGCCCACACTTGACTCTGAATCTGCGGTTTTCTAAGTAATACCTAAGGAGGCGATGCGTATTTACAAATTTTGCTGATCTAACCAAAATGCCAAACTTTGTCAAATACTTGATCAACAACCAGAAACACTTCGCAGCAATATTAGCGCCGTTCAAACGATTTTTGGGTCAGATTGCTTGGGTCAGACGGTTTACTTGTTCAATAGTACTGTGACCTTCCCGAAATCCAAACTGCTGGTCTGGTATAATATTTTTTGACATGAGGAACGGTTTAATTTTTAATAGGAGAACGAAAATGAGTGACTGGCTTTCGTACGGATAGACTTTCGTTCGAGATTCAGGCTGTAAAAAATGGGTGGACATGTATGGTTTAAATTTGTTCACAGCGAGTGTCACATTAGGCCTTCAGGTGGGTGATACCTATCAATAACACCTATTCAATCAATATGGCAGAAGTCGTCCTTAAATAAAAATTGCAAAAAAGCATCATTTAATTCAAATACAGTGAAATTAATGCAATTAATCAGTTTTAGTTTCTTTTGTGCACTTCTACTGAAACATATTGAAGAAGGGTTATAAATTGAGATAGAACTTATTGTTTTTTCATTACATTTTGAATGACTATATACCAAATTGATATTGAATTTGATCTCATTCGTTTCGAAGCGCAAATAAGCCACTACGTTATGCATAAACGATTTTGGAACTAAATCTAATAATTATCACTTTAGATTCATTGTGCACCAAGACATTCAAATTGTTTGGACATTCTTCTGCTATTTCCCGTATTCCATGTTGTGGCAACCCTCATTTCAGTTACAAAATATGTGGACTTACGGATGAACAGTCGTATTATCTTAGCTAACTTACCTTTGCACATATTTTCGAGGTAATCAGTCCAATGTTCCTTAAAGGATAAGGTTGAGTTCTTCCATAAATGTAACGGCACTGATGATTTGTGGCCCTAACATTAGTCTATGTAGTGTGTGCTGAGTCGAAATGTTTTCACACACATTTTTGATAAATTTGTGACATTTGGAGTAAATTGAAAAAACATGTTCATGGCTGAGAAATACTACTGAAAGATTTATCAAATGCGTCTTTTGTGTGCTCGTGTGTGTTCTATTAATCATTGATGTATTAATGTGCGATCCGATAATACATTTTCTATAATAGCCTCATTCCCCTCTTCTATGTCATTTTAGTTTTACCATTGCTCCTGACAAGGACGAGGGCAGATGAATCGATTGATACGCGAGAAGGCGCCGACTTGGTACTGAAGTGCCGCTTTACGGAACACTACGACTCGAAAGACTTTACGTTCTATTGGGCACGTTGGACCTGTTGTCCCGTTCAATTTGAAAATGTGGCCATCGGCGATGTTCAATTAAATTCAAATTACAGGTAAGTCATAAATTTTTATTACTTTATTATCCTTAGTTTAGGTTCATTCGCATGAAAGGACTCTTTCTTTCTTGCGTATGTATGTGTTTCCTGTAGACGCATTTCATTGACCTCGGCATCATACACAAACACACATATGGAGGAGAACCCCACATATGCTAGAGCACCTTTGCATGTATGTGGCTGTATCTGCTTGTCTATACTTATACATGGACGTCGTTAACAATGGCCATATACTATACTATGGCTTAAGATTACATATATCGTTATATAGATAATAATTTTTTACAAGGATAAAGGTCTGCCTGAGTGTGTGTTTGTATGCGAGAGATGGCTCTCCTTAACAATCTCCATAGAATGTTTTGTTCGGTTGTATCGTGTAATTCATGAGAATAATATGTTACGGTTTAAACATATTTTGTGGTTACATTATGGTTACATTAAAGTCTAAACTGATTATTTTTAAGGTACCGGATTTACATAAACTTGGTATAGTTTAATTGATGTTTAAAAAAGAAACGATTTTTTGGGTATTGTTTAAACGAAACCAAAAAGTTAAAGGCATTACGTTGTTGTTAGACATAGTTTTTGCTGGTGTTTTTAACAAATAGCATTTGCACTACTTGTGTAGCAATGACCACATGATACAGATTATAGGAAAATTTTAGTACTCTAGCGTACTTCAAAGCCCCATGACCAAGTTGATTAAATTGCAAATGTCCTTTTATAATTTTCGCATAACACCTTTTTAGGTGAGAAATTGGGAAATGTGTAGTACTTCGCAAATCAGTGACCTCAACTTGACAAAATTCTTGTTCACACCGATCAGGATCTAATGTAAATGAAGCATTATACAAAACTTATGAGAAAATCCCACTTCTGAACAATCTCAATTGTACTCATCTAAAAATGTTTTCGTTGCAACTAACGAGTTTTCTGTTATTCGCAATATTTAAAGGAAATTTAATAGTATTCGATTAGTAAAACCAGATATTAGCATATACGCTCTTAGTACCAATACAGCGAACTGAATATATCAATTCGTAACTTTCTACTTCCTTTCAACTTTTCCTATATCTTAAGTCAAATCAAAATCTGTGGCCTCTTTAATTCAAAGAGTTTAATTGCACAATCAACCGATAAAAAAAAGTTGCAAATAAGCTTCTCTATAATATTTTGGCTCTGGCTGGACAGGTTTGAAACACTTTTAAAAATTGGATTTTCCTTTAAAATGCTTTTTATATTTTATACTTTTGGTAAAAAAAGACAATTTTCAAATTAATATTGACACGTTCTGTGCAACTTTTCCGTAATTGTTTTTCATTTTGTAAAAAAAAGCTCGAATATTTTAAACATATTTTTTTGATTTCAATGAACCATCTGGTGAATGATTTATTAAAATTAAAAACAAGAGTTTTATTTTAAATAAGATGAACATTCTTTGAAAAAAAAACCAAAAAATGCTCAAAGCCTTCGGTATCTCCAGCCTAAAAACAATTTTCAAAATAAATTTAATAGAGAATCATATTTATTAGTATAAAACTGAAAACGTTTTTAAGGGATTTCAATAAAATTGTTTAATGGTTTGCTAAAATTGGTTCATCTCAAGAATGAAACGAGTTTGAGCAAAACATATTTTTGGATGCAGCTCCAGAGATAGATGACTTTAGCATGACTGATTAGTTTTAAATCAGTCTAGCCAAAGAGACCCTCAGTCATAGGGTTTACAGCGGAAACTAGCGATTGAAAGATTTGGAAAAGGACTGTTTTGCTTTGAGTAATTCATACCGGTGTATGTTCATTTAAAATTGATACTCGTATCCCGATACGTATATCGTATCGTACCCCAAACGTGTTGATATAAGAACGACAGTCTCGTCGCTTTTCACAATTAAATGTCGACTTTATCAGCGACTGCATTTGCTTGCTATAAGAATCTTCACAATATGTCGAACTTGAATGATGCATTTAAAACAACTTGCCAATTTAATTAAATATCGGATCCTCTGATCGGATTTAACTAAGTCTACGACTGCGTCTTGGACATAAAGAATTCTGATACGAGTGACCAAAACTCCTGTTACATGCAGCGCTTTGCGTTGGTGAGTGGAAGGTAAGGGGTCGCAAGGGAGGTAAGAGTGAGTAATGGTTATTGACACTTACGTTGAACTTTTGAATGTAACTTATGGGAAAATCCTTCGCAGATAGTAAATTCTTGATACGAACCATAGAAACGAATTCGTGCGGTCGACCAGACATGTATCCCTGCCAAACATCTTTTCGTCGGGAATACGACGGTGGATGTCTGATGGACACACACCATGGAAGTAACGATAGATACTCTAGAGAGACAATAGAGTTGGATATGCCTATCGCCTTACAGCGCCATCGCTCTCCTTTCAACAGGTCAATTAGCTTCAAGGATGATTTTGAAGCACCTCTACTTATGTTTAAGTTGTATTCCATCTTAGGCCTGGTATAGGTTCTGTAGATATTGAAGGGGTCAGAAAGAGTGATATATGTCTTGCACTGCTTTAGAAAGCTGGTACACCTGAGTGCTTTTTTCGACAATTCGAATACATGTCTTGCCCAACGAGCATCACATTGTATATTTATGCCCAAAACATAAAGAGTAGATGAGTGTTCAATACGCATCATCGATAAATAAAGACGATCCTGATGGGTTAATTAATCGCTCGATAGACAAAAGGCTGTACAGCGTCTTGTGCGCAATAAAATCTACGCTATTCACTCGATCCCATTCGGAAATGCCAGCAGATCACGACCAAGTGTCTCATCCATAATTCAATTTCTTGAAAGCTCGGCCTACGGTCGGATGACTGAGTGAGACTGCTGTCATACGCAAATGAGTAGATTGGATTCACGGTCTGGTCCAGAAGATCGCCAATGAAAATAAGAAAAATGAAGGGAGAAAGCACTGAACCCTGTGGTAAACCTGCGGCCACCCTATGTTCGCTGGAAGAGAACTCATGCACAAGAACTCTTACAATGCAGTCGCTTTGAAATCTCCGTACAAAAAATATTAATAAATACCAACACCAAAAGCGATCAGCTTGATATGAGTGATCCGTGCCAGAATCTATCAAATGCCTTGTGGAAAGGCTGGCTCCGACAAGAACGTCTTCGGGTCTCCCAAAAAGCGAATTGTACGGACGCCATACTATCTATTACCTAACGATTAGTCATTGGTCTCTAAATACCTCACAAGAAGTAGATGGTGGTTTAACGTGCTCTCTATTACTTTGGAGAGTGCAAAGCAAATCGTAACTGGCCGATAATTGACAGTACTATCGACATCACCCTTTTTGGGGATTGGCTGGACGTTAGCAACCATCCAACACGCTGGGAAGACTCCCGAACGGCAAGCTAGGTTAAAAAAAGGTTGCCTAATAAACGCGTCATACAAGGACAAGTGCCGAAATACCATCCGGCCCGGAGACTTACATCGAGATCAAGATTATTTTTACATTTGTTTTGCCTTTGAGGCAAATGTAACAAATATCTCAACTATTTTTCTCCTGCTGTGTAAGGCAATATTCTTTGCCGTTCTATGTCTGTGAAGCAGAAAGTTGAACTTATAAACCTGCTTGCTGCTAATCCATATACTACCTTAGAGGCTGCAAAGTTTTCTTGGCATGAAGCTAAATTTGTTAACCCTTCCGTTGAGGGACTGTTAAAATTTCTCTATAAGCAACATCTATGGATAAAAAAAGAGTTTATAATGCGTTGCCCTTTATAAACGGAAACTTCTAGAACCACTTTCACAATCTACTACGGAGTAATTCTCGTATCATTTCTGAGGGCAACTACATTCAAAATTATTCCCGCCATGTTAATAATGAAAGGCATACAACTAGTGTGATGGTTATGCAAACTTTCCGATATGAAGATATTCAGAGGGTCACTATCTATTTAAGTATTTTTAAAAATCTACTGAGTATCGTGACTACTAAGCTACAACCTTCAACTCCATTCTACTTCTTGAATATATATCAATCACTTCTTCGAAGAAAATTCGTTGTGATATGAACTCTGAACAGTCTTTTTCACATGCTATTCTCGTACGTTTCCATTATCTGGCGACAGTGTATAAGTCACCTTTTCAGTTCTCCTAGCCGCTTTCTATGTAAAAACAATTCTGGATATGTATCATCTTCCAAGAGAGCGGGACATACCTTCAAGTTTTGCCATAAAAACTTAATTCCCGCTTTCTTAGGAAATTATAATTTGTAAGAAAAAGAAAAAAAAACACTTGTTTACTTCATGTACAAATCATGTCGGCATTGCTGCAAGGTGAATGGTGGCGGTTGATTAATGTGATACTCTACTTAAAGTTGCTCATACGCCACATGGTACTGAGCACGAACCATATACCATATTTAACATCAAGTGTGTCATGTTGTCCGATATATTTAGATCAGTGATGCCCACACATATATTATCGCATATTGCGCTTGTGTGTGAATCAGAATAAAACGAAGGATAAATTCCGGACAGCAACTCCAACTGATTGACTTCCATTAAAAAAAATTACACACGAAGATGCCTACACTATATGTGTGCCGACTTCTCTGAAACCGCATTTTGGCCCTCCACCACTCGTTTTATGCAAATTCAATTTTTGGCAATCACTGATTTAGATCAAATATGTACAAAAGCTGTCATTTGGGTGTAGTAGCCGAATTTTTGTATACATGCTCTGATTTCTCCGCTTGTGCGATCAGCTTTTCAGCTTGCAAAAGTGACACAATGAAGGTACGATGTGCGTGTTCTGCGTACGATTTATATATTTGATGCTCTTAATTTAAGAATACCTGGAATGGTTATGGACATGATAAAGCATTGTAAATTGTTTTTCTTTATAATCAAACAAATAACATTTCTCCCAGTGTATTTTACTCATACACTCAAGCAAATAATAAGCACGGATTTGTGAATCTTTGACTTAAAAATTAAAATTGTTGTATGTGCCAAAGAAGACCTCTTAAAGAAGCATAGTATGTTCCAATTAGAGTGTCACCAACTACAGATTTAATTGTCCTACCAATTTAAAATGTATCATTTTTCCTTTCTCTTTTGAGCTGGGTGTTTAATAGACAATTAAGTGGTAGAATTACTTCTTATATGTGAACATCTAAGCCCCGAAAATCTTTTGCTTTGAAAGCTTTATAAATTTCAAACGTATAACATGCGATTCCCTTCAACTCAACTAAACTTGCGAACATTAATGCAAAATTGTTTTTGTGTCATTCAACCACATGGCATGAGCAAAGGTGTAAAACGTTTTATGCCACATACAAGAACCACCAACTCAACCGACAAGACCGACAACATAGAAAGCTATAAATTTTATAATGTCATATTAAAGTCACGTTGTGAATACAAGAATGTTTAACTTTAAGACGCAGTTCACTTTTTACACTGTTCTCTTTCTTGTTCTTTGTCAGTCTCCGTCGTAGCAAGGAGTGCATGCTATTTTTTCGAATTGCTTGAAACATTTAGAAATTTCACGTGGTATTTTTTTCATCAAAAAGAAAGGCTTATTTAAGAACTTCGGGACTCTGGTGAGTCCCGATATTGCAATATTTGCTCAAAGTACAGTCTGTTTCAGGATATTAGCTTTAACAGATGAATTTCTATAATATTTATAAATGTAATTTTTATTGAACAAGCGCCCTTAACTTAAGAACTGCTTGACCGATTATGACCAAACTTGGGCAATATGTTAGCTTCGTCTTTCAGCAGGTTTCTGTTAAGTTTAGTCCTGATATGTGGATCTGCCTTCTACCGATTTATTTTTGATTTATTTATGCTACGATTTGAATCAGAATCACAAAATAAATTTCTAAACTTTATAATCCTAACACATTTGAATCTGCACAGTGGCAGCGGACTTGAAAAATTCACAAAACAAGAAACTATATATTAATAACCTAATTGTTTGTGCCTAACAAAGATTTTGGATAAAAATGTACTAGCATTTATTATTTAATATGCGCCAAAAGATTCTCTTGACCGCGGGCAGAGTCTATTGGCTGAATAGATCAATTGAAGATTGGGCTTTTGATTTACCGAAATATAAGCGAAGAAAGGGTTGCAAAAGTGTGGCTTTTATCCTGCTCAATTTGAAGCTGGATTTTTGATGTTCATAATGCATTTTGCGACTAAGAGCCGAAGACGCAACGTAAAAGAACTTTTTTACATATAACAGGATAGATCCTTATAAAGTCGGCTTTTGAAAGACAATTGGTTTTTAAGCAGAATTAAAATTGTTTATCTTTAATAATTAAAATCAATGTGTATCAAAAATAAAACAAACCCGTATATTTAATAGAGAAACCTAAAACAAATAAAGGCGTTAAGTTTGGTACTTTCTGCAGTTTGTATTTAAGGTGAGAATGTGCAATACGACGAAAGCCCTTTATTTTTAAGTGTATAGAAGTAGAGGAGTGTTTGAGTTTCGAGGTCGAAATCCATATCTGGCCTTTATTGCATTTGCGGTATTCAAAATTGTAAGGACGAGGTTTGCATGAAAGAAAATTTGGAATATCAACCACAAATTCGGAAACTTTTGAAAATTATTATATTTTGTATGGACTGCAAAGAGAAAAATTTTAATTCAGAGTAGAATACATTAACCGTAACTAGAGATCGAGAACGGATTGTTGATTTCAATAGAGTAGTTGCACTTTATACTGCTATTGTTGGCTTCAAGTCTATCATGAGTTGGGACGAAGACAGTAATGTGAACAAAGTACTTTGAATAAATTTGAAAGAATCACCATTTTGTCTGACGGAACAGACAAAATTATGCTTAATTTATTGGTTATGAGATTGATTCGTGCACAATGTCGGATCATTCCGGCTGATGTTTCTTCTGGAAAATGCTGCCACATAAGGGGATGACGAGCTTAAACAACGGAAACTCTCATTGAATTGGTAAACGACCGATTAACCTACAAATTATCGCTGAATTTGAAGAAATGTATAAGCAATATAAACAAGACATCGAAAATGTTGAAAAACGTGGTTGTTCACAATGACTATTAATGATTCCATACATAAATGCATGACATTAGTTTTTGGAACTAGCAACGCCGGCCGGGTTCAGCTGGTATAAAAATAATTGTATATGAAACAAAAATGGTAAAATTGTTTTGTAAAAGTTATTAGAACGTTACGTAATTCTAATATTCTCTGGCCGAGACCTACTGCATAAATCCATAAAGGAATAGGGCTAATCCGTTTTATAGTCCTACTAATAAAATTAAAAGTAAAACACAAAAAAAACTATTTTAATTAATATATCTGTCAGAAAGGAACAGTGTCGTTTTTAGAAAGTTGAGCTATGTCCGCCTGTTTGGAAGGTGCAGAAGATAGAAGTTATATTTTTATAGAAAAAATTAATTCCTTTCCCTTTTTGTTCTATAAGTCAGGAGCTATGTAACGTGGTTGTCTGTTTAAAGCGATTCCGTGATTTGGCGTTAACCACCGTAGTACAGTATGTTACCCTGGTGGTCAGCCAACATTCAGAGGGATACTTCTCTTGATGGCTATGATGTAGAGGACCATTGTAAGCCTATGCTACACCATTGATCATAGTGCACAGTCAATTTGCAACACCAATTAAAACTAAAATTCAACTGCGACATTGTGTATAGCATCCTTTCCCACTTAGCTAGACTAGAAAATCCGTACCGGGGTCACTTGTTTGCCCACGGTACCAAATCCAAGTCCTTGTTCATACCTCGTACAATTACTACTTCCAGTTTAAGTTAAACGCGCTTTCCCTGGTGGCACAAAGTTCACAGCAATGGTTCGCTTAATGTCACTGTCAGAGTGCAAAGGATAGTGCTACTAAGATGTCTTTGATTTCACTGGCTCAGCTGACTTAAATTATAGCCTATTGGTAAAGTCACCAGATGCTATGGGATCGTCTGCAATTTTAACCAGGGTAAATTTGTGATAGTCATGTGTACTCTCTAGTACAACAGCATGGTGTGATATTAAAGGACGAGCGTTATGTGCAATTCCTGATGAATCTTCCCTGGTAGTTGTAGCTTTGATTGTCACTTCTTATACCCTACACCACACTGTGGTACGGGGTAATATGACTTCTTGCTGATGCTTGCTTTTAAGCACTGGAGATAGACCTAACGTTAAGCATACCGAGTCCCCGTCTGATTTCCCTAAACCCAAATATTACATCCGATTTTCACCAATTTTTGCACATAACATTTCGATAGATCCACACTCATTCTGGTGAAATTTGTCTACATCGATCAAAGTTTTCAAATAGCTCCCACACAAAAGTGCCTCTCGATTTGAGGTCCCGCAGCTCTGGAAGCCACAAAGTATAAGTACAACCGATCATGGCCAAACTTTGCTTAATACGTTATGAGCGCCAATTAATTAACTGCGGCTAATCTTGACTATAAATTCAAGTTTCCTTCAGGTTCTTCCACATTTTAGAGTATGCAACTTTAGAAGCCACTTTCTGCATCTGATTTGCATGGAGCGTTACGAGCGACCAACACCCATGACCTTTAACATTGGACCATATCGCTCTATGTTTTTGAATAGCTCTTACAATAATTTAGAATTTAGAATAAGCAGCTCTGGAAGCCACATTTTACATCCGATTTCCCTGGAGCGTTACGAGCGACCAACATCCATGCCCTGTAACATTGGGCCATATCAGTCCATCTTTTCGCTGTCTCCCGATTTAATATCCTTTTGCTTTACGGTTACGTTCCGGCCGTCATCATTTTGAAAAAATGATGAAAAATGACCGAACTCTATAAGGCCAGGCTCTCCCCAAACGAATGAGAAATTCTGTTGTAAACCATTTTATGTTTTCATCACACAACTGCCCACGAAAATACAACTCACACTCTTGTCTTCTATTTAAATATAGAAGCAAGAGGACTTGAGCCGGTTAATCCCTGTTCAATGTGTAAAAGCAACAGACCGAAATAAAATAAACGAGCTAAACAGAAATTAACTTTACGACACTGTAATTGTCGAACGATATAATGAAAATGATTAAGAATAAAATTTGCCAAAATCTGGGTAATTCTTTAAAAAAATTAAAATATTCAAAATTGTGATGTCAGCATCTAGGCCAAATCATGTACTCGTATATATTGAAGCTAAGGGTCAAGAAATGCACTTCCAACAAAGCTTATCCTGATCAAACAGCAATAGGGATTGCGTTTCATTGATCACCCACTAAATATTGAAAGAATACTATCAGATCCGATGGATTGATATCTAAGCTTTCGATCATATACTCCTGAGTATAAGCAACATGAACCAAATTACTTCTATATACTTTATAACCCTGTTCAAAAGACTAGTTATACCAACTTGTTTTTTACGTAAGTGTACCGTGTCCTGCATCTGCCACGCCAAAACGTGAAAGGAAACTTCCATTTTGAGTAAAATAACGGAAACTCGCTTTAACACAGCAATAGCCCATGCCTCGGAATGTCTCCCATAATGGAGGGTATAATAAATGCGGCTAGGCCAAATTTAATTTTCTCATTCATTTGATGCCCGTTATGTTTTGTCATGTCTCCGTTTTCGCCGTCTTCGTCAAAACTTGTTGGTATCGGACTTGGGCTATCACAGCGCAAGTGGGTGAGTGATTCTCGGCTATGTGTATGTGTGTTTATGAGTGTGGGAATCATGATGAAAGACACATAAGTAAGTCTGATGAAAAATGTCCAATAAAGACAGAGAGGATTGACAAATGGAAAACAACAACACCGGAATGAAGTAGAAGCAAACAACAGCACCAAAACACGTGCACACAGTAAAATACACTAAACAGATGACAGAGTGTGACCTCCAAACATTAAACGCAATGATACACTCAGAAAAAAACTAAACCAAAAACAAGTATAGTTTAACAAAACTTTAGGAGTATTAAACTTTGTTAGGTACCAACGTTTTTATCCTCACAATAATTTCACTTGAACTCGGTATATAGTTAAAAGTATATTTTTGAGTTCAATGTTAATTTATTTAGTTATATTTTTTCTAGTTTAAGTTTAAATTCTTCTCAGATATGAAATAGTCTAAAAAGACTACTTTTTACCGAGGTACCTTTAGTCCCTTAAATGGGAACTTTTTCTCCATATGGCGATTAAGCTCATTTACAATCCTAAATAGCTCATGCAAAATTGCAGGATCCCTGGTTGATTCTTCCAACCGCTATCTTACTTTCAACGAACACGGACGTCGAATTCAACGACGATCGATAATATAGGGTGATCCATCTAGAGGTATTTTTTAAGAACAAAAAAAATATAAAAATTCAAATCAAGTGTGGAAATTTTATTGGTAATTTGAAAGGACATTTTATGGCATATATTTTATGAAAATAATTTCTTTCAAATGTTGCAAACTGTATTACGGAAATGAGCGTTCGGTGAAAAACAAGAAGTTCCAATGTTTTCGACCAAAATTTTGTTCAGTAATGAGGCCCATTTCTGGCTCAACGGCAAAGTCAATAAACAAAATTGCCGCATTTGGGCTGAAGAGCAACAAGAAGAGGTTCAAGAGGTGCCATTACGCTCAGAGAAAAACACGGTTCGGTGCGGTTTATAAGCTGGTGGAATCATCGGTGCATATTTTTTCAAAAATGATGATGGCCCGTAATCTTGACGACACTTGGTTTCAACAGGACGGTGCCACTTGCTACCTATATACAGCTGCTCAAACAATGGATCTATTGAGAGGTCATTTCAAAAAGCAGCTAATTTCACATTTTGGACAGGTGAATTGGCCTCCTAGATCGAGTGATATCACACCTTTAGACATTTTTCTTTGGGGTTAGGTAAAGTCCAAAGTCTATGCTGACAAACCAACTATAACTCAGGTTTTGAAGCCATCATTACGCGTGTTATTAAAGCCATACCAGTTAAAATGCTCGAGCGAGTCATCCAAAATTGGATGGAATGGAATCCCTGAGGCGTAGTTGCGCCCAACATTTGAAGGAAATTATAATCAAAAAATAGATGCCATAAAATGTTCTTTCAAATTACCAATAAAGATTCCACACTTGATTTAAATTTTTATATTTTTTTGTTCTGAAAAAATACCTCTATACTTTATAGGGTCTCCGATTAATATTTCGTGATGTTGCAAACGGAATGACATTTTTAATAAAGCTTCCACTTTTCGGTGGTGGGTAGAAAAAATAGACTTTTTTCTTTATTTTATGATTTGCTTAAAGTTATTCTGCATTTAGTGTGAGTTTCGCTTGCTTTTGATATCTGTCTAGTTGACAATTAAGATGGCAGCTGTAGAAGGTCCTGAAAAGGTGATGATGATGATGATGATAATAATGGCAATGTCGCTGTCGATGCCAATGTTGATGAAGGGGGATGACGACACTGAAAATGATGACGGAGGCGCTGTTGGTGCCAATGTTTAGATTGCATATAAAAACGTTTGCTTTAGTGATTTTTAAAGGAACAAAATTGAATGTTTATTTTGCCGAAAATAACCCAGAAAATTAGAACAAATGACACCATGTGGCGTCCAACTCGTTGCTCTTCTCTTTGCTCCTCACTCGGTCGTCATCGGATGGCGTTGAAAAGTGATAAACGAAAGTGTTATGCCCGAGATAATGGCGTAGTTAACAACGTTACCAAACCCACTGCTGATGCTTGCAGAAAACACAAATTGGGGCTCGCATACATTAAAGAGCAGCTGCACAGTATTTTGGGTGGTGTCACACTTTAAAACCGAGAAGCCAAAGAATTGATAATAGTTAGAAAAAAGGTCAACATGTCTTTTCAATTAGAGATTGTGGAATGAGTCGATATGCTAGAATGTGCTGACGCGTTAAAAGCGCTTAAGAAGGCGATAAACTTTAAGTAAGTTTTGGTAAGTTATTTACGGAAGGAATTATCACTGACTAGTTTATCAAGAGGGTTATTTTCATAACACAGTGGCAGCTTTTAAAATATTTTCGTCAACATTTAAATTAAGCATGTTATGTCAAAATCATAGTAAAAGGGTAAAAATCAAAAGGGTTGTTTAGTTTGCTCAGGTCGAATGATATATGTCCTTCAGTTTTCAATTTGCTGTTGAAGTGGCACGTTATTGGAACCCCTTGCGGCCATGAGTCCGATATCATTCTTAGTCAAAATAATCGTATTTTAATTCGTAGTAGAAAGTACTTCTATATGAGTATCGAAACGTTTTTATTACTTATTGAGTGCTCGTTTTACTTTTACAGGCCGTTTTTGTGTCACTTGAGCCAGTTCAGTAAAGCAACTATGATCTTTTCGATATAATTATACGAAATAATTTGTATACCCAATGACGTGGACCTATTGTTTAACGCCTGTTCCAAACTGCTAATTCTTATAAAGAAGCTTTATCATGGCCTAGAGGTAAATATCTTACTTGGTTAGTCACCGGCATTTACGAGGTGGAAACCCGCTGCCGAAAACTTGTTAGATGGACTTACCTAGGGTTGATCCTTGCTTTACTTAAAGTGCATGCTGACCTAACCTGCGCGATAAACCCTTTGATCTATAGGTTTTAGATTGTAAT
Source organism: Hydrotaea diabolus (assembly GCA_963513945.1). Classification (NCBI taxonomy): domain Eukaryota; kingdom Metazoa; phylum Arthropoda; class Insecta; order Diptera; family Muscidae; genus Hydrotaea; species Hydrotaea diabolus. Next base: position 112,368,146 of record OY740717.1, read on the forward strand.
GCTGGACTTCCCTCTTCCATATCATAAATTCAGCTCCAGACATTCTCGGGTGGTGGAAGCCTATCTGTTAGATGTTGGGTCAAACGATCCCATATGAAAATCCCAACAAGCACGGCTTCGACAACATGAAGTTGTGTCGACTTAGGGACCAGATCTTTGCCTCTACGTGAAAGTAGGCCTCCTACCGCAGATCCTCTATAGATTTCGCCTAAATTCAGTGCCTACACTAGCGCTGCATAGCGCTAATGTGCAGAAACCTCTATCGCTTAAACAGGGCGCCAAGTGCTGCCGGCTAACGACTTCAGGACTTTGTTCGTATCTATAAGCTTATGTCATTCTCCGAGGACAAGAAAGGACTACAGATCGTTACACCACTAATTTTGGTGTAATAGGTAGTCATATCGGTGTACCATCAAGTCTAAAATTTATCTCTACGTGGCTATGACTTTTTATACCCTCCACCGAAGAATGGATACTAAATTTGTCTTTCCGTTTACAACACCTCAAAATATAGATCGGATATCTTATAAGGTGCATGTATTATAAACCGGCTTAAAATTCTAAGACGATCTAGCCATGTCCGTCCGTAGGTCTGTCCTTCCATTTACATGATAAGGGCTTATAAGGATTGTAATTAGCAAATCTGCCAAGGGAAAGAAAGTGTTCCTTTAAGCTACAAAAGGTTTCTATTTTTTGATTATTTGCTTTACGATTCTTAACTTTTTGCAACAGGCAATTATTAAAAAGGCTACTGTTCGTTTTGACGGACTAAATACCTTAATAAAGGGCATACCTGCTGGACGTTTTGGCTCAAATGGCCGAAAATATGCCACACATGGTCAAATCGGGCGATTAATGGTATATATGGACATATTGGTACTCAAAGTAAAGCAAATTTTGCTAACAATCCATATACAGAGAAATTTTGAAGTGTTGGCTAAGAGTAGGGAAGGACACATTAACACAAAAAACGATTTTTTTTTTTGCTTTTTACTAGCGTAGGAAAGGTCGAGGGTATACAAGGTGCGTTCTGGCCGAACATAACTTCTTTTTTACTCGTTATTCCTGAATTTAAGAAATGACTGGATAATTAAAAAGTAATATCTATAGCGGCACTAATATTCCCATTTTCAGGACTTTAGGTACTACTAAAGTGACCATGGGCATGTTAAGGACTCTTGTCAAATACCCAAATCCCAGAAATTCCAATTGATTTAGATTCAGAGTAGATATTCCGTTAGGCCAAAAAATTTATCTTACTTTGCTCCACGTATGACATCTCTGCTCGGTAATTATAAGTACGGTCCATGCCTCTGCTTTATGCCTTGATTCAGGTGCTTAATGAATCGCTGGTGAAAATAAATCGCGCTCATCTTCGGAACATTCTCTCTAATACTGCAGTCCTGTCAACGTTATTTGCTGGCTTCGAAAGTGAATTAGCCCTTGCTCTTAATTACTTAAGTAGCATTGCTCCAAGTGATCAAGCCATTTTAGCCGCTTCTGTGAGTCGACAATTCTAACAATTTCGATATTTAGTTTCCTCATTCTCAGATAGGCAGGGTTGGCCACACGAATCTCAGAACGCTCATCTGCGAGTACCGCTTCCGTTTAGACGGATTTTGGGTGTTTGACCAACAGTTAATGACGCCTTAATGATGGCTCAAAATGTATCTTTAGTCACCCAAACATCTGTGTAGTTCACTAAAGCGCCGAAGAGCGAACTCTTCCCACATTGCAGAAAATTGCTTAATACAATTGTTTTCAAAATATACTCAAATATTTGAAGATGGTCTTTGTCATGCCCTAATGCACTGTGCCATGTTTAGCTTAAACCCAACTACCACAACATAAAGGCTCTAATACTATTAATATTGTGAAACGAATGAGGAACAGGATACCCTCTGGCTGGCTTGTCATCATTTGTACAACAACAGCAGCGACAGCAGAGAACACCACCAACAACAGCCACCAACGACAAGCATAATAAATGTAGTTGTTTGTTTGCCAGAGACATGTTAACCAGGTGTCTCTTTTCGCCTAAACACCCTCACACGATGACTACCAGCAAACAGAACAGCATCCGGCAGGAGGCAACCCTAACAGCAGCACACCCACCACACCGAAACACAATATGAGTAACTTGAAAAAGTACATGCCGCCGCACCGCACGTCTGACAGAAACTCCAAAATTACTTAAAGAAGAACATCAACAGGCGCCACAACGAGTGAACAATTATTATTAAACCAGACCAAAAGATCGTACATCATCGGCAACTTCATTGCAGACGGCGACACCGCAAGAAGTTTAAATTATTGGGCAAAAATTACACAGAAGTGGGTGGCTACCAGAAACAGAGTGGCAATATCGACTTAAGTATCAATATTTGCAGTGAGGCCAATATGGAGCACAGCTCACTGATTCGACAGAATACCCCAATTTGTTCCTTAATCTGATTTTGAGGGCAATATATTTGTATATTTGTAGTTGCTGGAATTTATAATTTACATGAGATGGATCTGGCTTGATCAATGCGTATCAAGCCTGTCAACAGCCGAGTAGGCCTTCGTATGTATTTCGTAAGCGTCTCTCTTATTTGTGTACTCACTGACATAATAAAAGGGTTTTATAAAAATCACCCTGAATAACGATCTCATCGAATTAAGTCTACACTGGTATGAAATTCGCTAGTAGAAACGAGCCTAGTCTCCGTCCAGGCCAAACGCATATAACCTTACTTGAAATTTGCTTTTTTGTTGTGGATAAGTGGTTGTGAGCAGTGTGGCATGGGTTCAAATCATTCATTTTGTTATAATATTTTAATAAACTTGCTCTCAAAACCGCTACCCGGAGTACAAATGAGTGCATTGGTGATATTGGCATACCGCTCGCTAGGGGTAAGCAGCTTATATCATGGATACTCCACCTTAATGCCAAGGATATGCGAGAAAAGCAACCCCCTGCATACTTAGAGACCTGAAAGATCAGACAAACCACGTTTAATCTGTCATCTTAGAATATTCTTTGCGGTCATCAATGACCTTTGGACGTACATGCTAGGAGACTGCATCTGTGATACCACGACTTCTGTGAATGTTGAAACATTGAAGAGGAGTAGAACGGGCAAGTGGACTAAAGACTGAAACTGGTTTGTCTGCAGAGGGTGATATAGACAGGATCCAATCCTTTAATATAACATATTATGACATATCTGAAGGATAAATGAGTGCCCACAGCAGTATAGGATAAACTATTCATGTAGAATATGCGGTATCACAACCGGGCCTATTCATGGACCCAAGTGAGCAATGCACCTAAGAAGAACCTAACTAATACTGCACTCAACCCCATCCAGTTCAGTGACGAGAAAAGTTTTGTTTAAATAAGTAGAGATTTTTCTGGAATAGTTTTTTTCCCTATAAAGTTCTTCATTTATACTTACTTTCCCGATTTCACCAAATTTCTACGCCAACCATTCTACAAGTATAAATACCATTCCACAAGTATAAGTATCATTCCACTAGTATTAGTATTTTTTCAGACGGTAATTTTTTTTAAGTATGTCTACAGTGCTTCCAACTTGCAGACGGCCACTGCTACCACGATTTAGACGTTTACTACGATTTGTATAACGTATACTTATAACGTCAGTACCTCAAGATGCTACAAACGAATTGACGAACATATATACAACATTCCAAAGTGAACGATTTAATACAACGTCATCTCGAACAGACTCAGTTAGCCATTGACTGTCACCGTCTAGTCAGTCCCATAAAGATAGATTTATAAACCGATTGTGTCGTCTTTCCAAAACCATCGCAAACAGTAACTTTGTCGGTGTGTATTGGAGATCCTGTTGAACAGGAGATTGTCACATGCTATAAAGGAATATGAGTTTAAAAAAGGGCATGGCACAGCCCACCTATTCCAAAACTAAATATAACCAAATCTCATAAACAATAAGAGTTAGGCATTTTCATAAGATTACGTTCGGTAGAAAAGTGGGCGGTGCCAGCGCTTTTCTTAAAAGCACTGTAATAGTGATATTTATAAGCTGATCGTCTTAAAATTTACACAGTATGCTACTGTGGGAGAATAATTGTAGTAGAGTATTAACGGATGCGTTTCAACCGAGTGGAATGGCACTGCCTACATCAACAAATGTTTGAGTTTATCGCTATCTGCGATAAACTTAAAAGTAGGAACAAGGTCCTCAAGTCACTTGCCGGCAGTACTTGGGAAGCCGACAAAGAAACTTGTTGACCTCTTACAAAGCGATAGGTCGGTCTGTAGCAAACTACGCAGCACCTGTATGGTCGGCGAACGTGAGTACGACGCAGTGGAAGAAATTTCAGACTTGCCACAATGCCGCCCTCAGAACATCAACAGGGTGTCTTCCTATGTCTTCTGAGGAACATCTACATAAGGAGACGAAGGTCCTTACCGTGCACAATATCCTGTTGTCAAAGTAACACCTGCTAGGGTGTTATCGCAGCAGTCATCCTAACCACCATCTCTTGGACAGGATACCTTCACCCAGGCAGATCAGGTACGATTTTCATTATCTAGAGAGAGAGGTCCAGCGGTATAAGAGAGAAACTTTAGATCATCGAAGCTATCAGGCAGGTCTGAACAACATTCACGCCGATGACGTCGCAGCAGCCGTATCCAGCTACCTTGTGAATGTAGTGCTAGGGTAACATCCCCCGGAGATTTCACCTAGGGAGAAGGTACGCGTAGTTCTGGCGCAGCTGAGATCTGGATGGTGCAGGCGCCTCAATTCTTACTGGGCACGAATTGATGCTAACGTTCCGGACATCTGTCGCGCCTGCCATCAGGGACCACATGATGTGCACCCTGTTCAATTGTCCGGCCATGCCCACTAAGCTGACCCCCAGGTATCTGTGGACGCATCCAGTTCAAATGGCGCGTTTCCTCCACCTGAATATAGCAGCAGATCCCCATAGACGAACAAGACTTCAAAATAATGTATTGTTGTTACAACAACAACAGCAATAAACGGCCAGAACTCATAAGTTAGGAACATTGGACTTGGAATATATACTAATAAAGAGTAAAAAATAGTTTGGGTAATGTATGGACCATAATTACATACGCCGTTTAGTATTGTATATATATACGATTCTAAAATGGGACAAGGCACCGCTTCCACATATGACAACTTAAAACGACCAGAACTCATAAAGTATTTAAGTATAGAACATCAGAATGGAATAATTGTTAAAAGAGTATATGAAATAAGATATGGGAAAATTTGGGCGGTGACACTCCAATTTTTTTAAAGCGGTGTAAGTCCCATAATTACAGGTACATTGTCTTGAAATAAACACAGTATAATGTTTTGGACAAATAATTTTCACAGTGCCCATACGGATACAATTTTTCCAAGGGGCGTGGCACTGCCCGCGCATCCAAAGACTCATACAGTGTTTAATAAAGGAACGTCAGATTTGGAATACATAATATTCGTGTTAATAGAACAAAGCCTTGCAGAAAACTGAACGGGTATACACCCCATTTTTTGAAGTACTTTAATAACCATAATAACGAAAGATCGTTTTGAAATGTACACAATATGCTGCCCCAGATGAGTAAATTGCTTTATAGGTATACGGTTTTACAGAGGGGCGTGGCCCCTCACAAACTTCTAAAGATCACAATTAATAACCATTGGCATATAACGAATAAAATGTAAGCGAATGTGTGTCGTGGCATACTCTGCAACAATGATCAGGAAAAATCATCATAAAGTTTTTACACTACGTATGTGTAGGAAGTGATAATGATTTCCCAATTGAGAGGTTCAGCCCACATACTCGAAAATTTATATATGCCAATTTATATACACGAATAAGGCAGAATACATATTTTAGAAAAGTACATATGTGGTATTTTTCTGTGGTATCTTTCAAACGCGCTGCACCGTCCACAGGCTTACGATAAAATAAAGGTATTACATAATATCTTTCAATCTAAAATAACAATTTGGATCTATTAAGAATAAAACCGGCTCAAATTAATACGTAAATTTCGAGTATTAGAAGACCTTTAATAATGGCCCTGTTTTATTAGAAACTCGCTTTGAAGATCACTAATGTGATAACTTCACACCAGTAGCTCGTTTCTGTAACTCGTACCGATTGCAGTTACCGATTGAAATTACCGATTTGACGTCACTCTGACGTCATTCTCACCTTCACTGTTTCTGAAAAAAATATTGCCGATTCTTATTCCATTCACTCGTTCCGCTCGGTAATATGACATTGTTCCGATTCTACTTCAATCGCTTAAAAAGTGTTTCGTAAGAAAATCGACTCAACTTGAAATCGGTAACTTTCTCACTGACTTTAAGCCAAGTGAGAACTCTGCCGATTGCTATAGTGTTGTTGCAATTATGAGAAAGCAAATAACCAAATATAAATTTTTAACCCAAAAACAATTTTATTGATGTTATTTTATACAAATAAATATTTTACTCGTATTAAAAAAATATATTTTAATTGTGTTACCGCGGTTTAATAGTGTTTGAAAATAGGTAGCAAACCATAAACATTTAAGATGGCAGTTCGTTCAAATTTAGGAAAATTTATGAACCGGTTTCAACGAAATCGGTATGGTAATGCGAAATAACCGTGTGCAAATGTTTGTTTACTTGCCATGTACATCACCAACTGCCAGCTTATTTTATTCCTCGTTTTATATTTGTTTGCGTATTTTTAACAAAATGAGTGAGAAAGTCAGTAATAGTTATGTCGTTTAAATATAAAAGTTTTATTAAAATAGCAGTGTTTTAATACAAAATATTTGTACGTGAAAACAAATGCAAATAAAAAGCTGCTTGTCATCTGTCTCAATTCCTACCGTTTCCTTCCGATTTGTGTTTCTTTCCACCACAGATCAAATTTTTACCGATTTCAACGTACAGAAACAGCAGTTATCACGAAAGCGGTAACTTTCAATCTAGTCGCTATGACGTCACATAAATCGCTAACTTACCGTTTTATTTACAGAAACGAGCTACAGTTTACAAAAATATAAAAATGATTTTATATATACGAATTTCGTTAAAACCCTTTTGTTTTTAATAAATAAAATGTTTGGGAAGAAAGTAATTGAAAAATAAGCTTTACAAGAACTGACTGACTTCATGCACAAAGAAATTTCTGTTAATGTTTAGAAGGTATCCAAGATTTAATTAATTACTACACAAATTATAACGAATATACGTATATTTTTTCAATTTATTTCTCCATAAGAAGAAAATGTCTACTTAACTAGCCATAACCCAGTGCGCTTCGCTTGGGGGTAGCGTAGCGCACTGGGATATGGCTAGTTAGGTAGACATTATGCAGCCTAGGTCAGGCTAAATTTTAAATCAGACTCAATAATACTCTTCGATAACACGAAGAAGAGCAAAACTCATCCCTTTACATCAAACCATTTCGTTTTTATCAAACTATATTTAGAGTTACGCAGGAAGCTTTTAAGAATCCCCATGTGTTCGTTAGAGAACGACACGTGCAAGGAAGATATTTTATGGACTCCCATTTATTCTCGCAGATTTGAAGTAATCGCTGATTCCAACTTAAAGTCTTTTTGCAGGACTTCAGACAATTTCCTGTACTGTGATATCTGGTAGTGCTTTTATTCAATAGACGCTTGTTTCAAACTTATATCGACGAGGAAACCCAATATCTTGCAATATAGGCTTTCTTTATTGGGGAAAGTTCTAGTATGGGTGTTTACTAAATTCTTTGTGTGGAAAAATTGTTCAGCGGATTGCCGTTGGGAATACAATCTCAAATTGTGCCTTATCTACCGTACTCTGCGACGACAACATATGCCGTTTTAATCGAGAAACATTAGGCGTGTTCTATTAATACTCGTTTTGAAGTTATGCAATCTCTTTGCATACAAGAACTGAATGGCGTTATGCATCATAAACCGTTTTATTTGAACATTTGTAATTGGTAGAAAAAAAGTTTTTTAAAAAACACTATAAGCGAGTGATAACCGAGCTCGCTTAAAACAAAAAGTTAATTATTTAAAACAAACAGAGCTCTACGCAAATTGTCTATAGTTGTCTTTAAACAAAGTCAGTTTTATACTATTGTTCTCTAATATGTTGTTATCGCATTAGCGACCTCCTTGACGAGTTGTCAATAAAACACGGCCATTAACTATCCGAATACTATTAAACATAGGGATAAACTACAGTTGGCCAGGCCCGACTTTAAACTTTCTTAAATTGTTGTTTTTCTTTGTAGACCAGTGTTATTCTCCCTCAGGTCGATACAGCCATACCACGAGACAACCTTTGATAACAAGTTTAACACCCCGGGCATCGATGTGTGCTTTGTTTGTGTGCGCTTCTACCTATGAATTCAACTTGGGCTTAGTGTTTGTGTGTGCGTATGTATGTTTGCGTTTTAGCCATATTTACATTGGATAACACTGTTGTTATTGTTGTTATTTCTAGTGTTATTTGTTCGGGGTTTTCGTAGCCTCCAACTTTAATTTCACACTCTCAGGCACACAGACGCACGCTTACACACAAGGCAGTCACACTAGGTGAGACGCCAATTGATGCCGTATCCCAGGAAACTTTTACTTTTTGGTTCGGTGGACCTCTATGGACGGCAGACAAATTTTGGTTTTTTTTTCAAAAACTCATTTGAATTATTTATGAAGTTTATTTGTGTATGCATAAGTTTTGCCAAAGGCCCTTTTCGGCTCGTATGAAAAACGCCAAAGTACTGAAAACTAAAAACTACACTGACAAAAATAGTGACTGTACATATCGAACAAGAAAGGAACCTATCCGCGCGACGAGTAGGAGATGGCGGTGGTGAAGGAGGTCTAGGCGGAGTCGAGGTAACAAAACTAAACAAAAATTTAACATAACAAATGACTGAACAATTGTGGCTGTTAAATTTAAACTACTCGTGCTACCCGGACTACGGCGACAACGACTAAAGGAAGTACACGTTGACAAGTCGCACTTTAGCCAGCGACAACTTCCGTTGCACGTAAGTTGGGCCTTTTGTTCGAAAGAGCGGCGAGTGTCGCGACGGGCTAAGTTCGCAGTGATGTTGCACGAGTGAGCGAGAGTGAGCGACTTCATGTATGTAGAGGTGAATATGAATACGAGGTCATTGTGATAAATCAGGGTATCACACATCTCGTGTCATATAGGACGAACGTAATTTGTCACGTACAATGTGTCAGCGCAGTGACACTGGGGATTTTCAGTGGGGTCTGTCACACAAATTTCACTTTTGACAGCCATTAGAAGCGGACAATGAGAATTTCAGAAACGGGCACAAACTTATAAAAGAGTGCACGCACCAGAGTGTGTGTGTGATGTCTACTCGTATGTTGCACTTTACCTGATGAAAGGACAAAAAGAAGGTGCCCATTGTGGGTCACTAGAACAGGGGAAATTCTGAAGCGTTGACGTTATTAAACTCCAAGATGTGCTTGGCAAAGGTGAATGCAGTTTGTGGCAAATTAACCCTTTCAACTATTATCGTATTGTGAATGTAGAGGGAAAGAAGACTTGATTTTTGCACTTGACAAAATAACGTTATAAATTTAAAATCTATAGGTATTCGAAAATTGCATATAGAGAATTTTTCATATTTTTTGTAGTTATTCATTTCAAAGATAAATAATCTATACTACGGTAAGCTTTCCAACTTGATTACATCGTCAGGAAATTTGTGTGGCTAAAGAAGGGTCGGCTGATGTTACATGCAAATAATAGTAATTTATCTTTTAGTGGGTTAATAGATTGGTAGAGAATCTCACAAGTATCACAAACTCAGGGCGATCGGAAAAGGTTGTCAATTTCAGAAACGAAATGTCATAATTGTTATCGGCTTCAATCTGTACAGTGAGAGATATGCTGTGATCAAAACTCATTAATGTGTATTCCTAAATTCAAGAAGCAATCGGTCGTATAGCGTAGCTTCTAGCGAGATAGCGATCAGTTCGAGTTTCTTCAACAATTGCCACATACAAGCTTAATCTTAGATAAGAGGCTCTTTGGTAAATGAATATAAGATGGACTAGAACATGGACATCCTGAAAAACTTGGAAAATCTGGGCTAGGTCCTCGAAATCCATATCGACAAATATAACCTATAACTTATAGTATCAATCTCCATGTTAGTAGCTGTGATCACTAGGCACTCATGCAGTACAATTGAGAGTATCAACTGAGTACTATTATAAACGCTGTGAGAACTAGAAGGAGCCCATTCTTGAACACCTTATGTGTTCGTAGACGGCTCTGTATCTCAGAAGATTCAAGTTATTATGCTTTTCGACATACTCGTACATTTCGCGGTACCAAGCCGCATTGTCTGCTTACTTTAAAGGTATGTGCAGCGGAATCGCAATCAGAAGCATCACAGCGGTCTTCAATAGACTTTGTGTGCAAACGTCTGAGGTCCACTTCTACATAGCCAAAGCTAAGAAAGTTTTTTTTTCGAAGAAATTTAAGGCCTTCCCCCATGGGGGCATCCAGAAATAGTAAATTCTTTTCACAAATCCAAATATGTACCAATATTTAAGATTTAAGCCCATTGGGAACTAAGACCGGACATTGAGGCCGTAGGGGACCGAAATTCATTCACGGACACTTGTATTTTAAAACTGTAATATTCTTTAACTGACCCAAATATCATAATCACTTTACTATTCGACAAATTGTAAGTCCGACTATTAGTCTTTTCAGTACTTCCAAACAATGGAATTTTGAGAAAAATCTGAAAAAACATTTCCTTGGTTTATGGGTGCGGTCTATATGCAAACGCAAACAGTCCCGTAAAATTCGCAGACGTATGGTATCCAGAAAACGAGAAGTTTTCTCTCATGTTTCAACAAGAACCTAGATTTAAGATTTGGACCAATTTTGCAATCGAACTTTCCCATAGGGATACAGAAATAGTTGTATTAATAAACAACAGAAACGTTCCTCACGAATCCGAAAATCTACGATTCTTCTATATTGGAGGTGGTGGTTAATAATATTACTCTTTTCCCGTGAATAGTAGGAGAGCATGGTTAACCACCATCTTGTGAGGTACCTAGAGTCCAACTGCTTGCTTAGTGATCGACAGTATGGCTTCCGTAGAAATCGCTCTACGGGAGACCTGATGGCTTTCTTGACGGATCGCTGGAGACGGTCTATCTACCAGTTTGGTGAGAGTAAGGTTGTGGCTCTGATATCTCCAAGGCCATTGATAGCGTCTGTCAAAGCTGATGGCTTTTGGTGTCGGTGATACTTTCGCTCGTTTTATATCGAGCTTTCTAAGAGATCGCACTATAAAAGTTGTTGTAGATGGGTTCTCATCCAACAAACATAGGCTTACTGCAGGAGTAAAACAGGGCTCTGTCCTTTCTCCCTCTTTATTTTTAATTTTCATTGATGATCTGTTGGGTCAGACCGTGAATCCAATCTACTCCTTTGCGAATGACAGTAACCTCTGTCATTCATTTTCATTCGACCGTAGGCCGAGTCTTCAAGATATAGAAGACAAAAGGCGAATTGTGGATGAGACACTTGGCAGGGATTTACTGGCCATTTTCGAATGGGGTCAATGGAATAGAGTAGATTTTGATGCGCGCAAGACACAGTGCTGCTTGTTGTCTCACAAGCGTTTCGCTGACCAAACGATATCGTCAATTTCTATCGATGGAACGTATATTGAACAATCAGAAACTCTTGATGTTCTGGGCATGAAAATACAATGTGACGCTCGTTGGGCGAGACATGTATTCGAAGTGTCGAAAGAAGCACTCAAGTGCATAGGCTTTTTAAAGCGGTGCAAGAAATATTTCACTCCTTCTGATCTTTTCAATATCTATACAACTTACATCAGGCCGAAGATGGAATACAACTCCCATATATGGGCAGGTGCTCCAAAATCATCCTTAGAGCTACTTGACCGTATTCAAAGGAGAGCGATGGTGCTGATAGGTGACAGTAGGGTATCGAACTCTATTGTTTCCCTTGAGCATCGTCGGAATGTGAACTGCGTGACGCTGTTCTATCGTTACTTTCATGGTGTGTGTTCATCAGACATCCGTCGCCTTATTCCTGACGTGAGGATTTTCGGCAGGGATACGCGACTTTCTAGGAATTCTCACCCGTTTGTTATCGATTGGCCAGTTGACCGCACTATACACTACAGATCAAATTCGTTTTTCGCTCGTGCAGTCCGTATGTGGAATCGTGTTTCCCACCAATTGCGACATCCAGAAGTTCAAGACAAGTGTCACTAAACATTATTACCTCTTTCCCCCCTCCGATCCTTAACTTTCCACTCGCCAACGCAACGCACTGCATGTAAATGGGGCATCACCTGAGTGTTGGTTATTTAAAAAAAAGAAATAAAAAAAAGCTCATCCGTGACCATCCCCCCATTTAGAATTACGGTCCAGCACGATTTTTGTCACCCCACTTTTCCTCCAGGATGTATTTAGTTAGACCCATGCTAACATCATATATTCCATATATGATCAAATCTCTGATAGATCAAGATATAATGTATTTTAAGTGCTTTTGAGGGAAAATTTTGTATCTCATGACCAATTTGGTCTATTTTCCAACCGTTTCAGTCCATCACAGACAGACAGCCGAACATGGATGGATCATCTTAGAATTATCAATGAATCAGAATATACTCGTATATACTTTTTGGCATCTCTGTCCAGTATTTCGAGGTGTGGCAAACGGAATGACAATGTGAATATACCCTTTATCTAAGGTGTTTTAAAAATTTTAATTTTCAGTTCATCCTAAAGATATATTATTTTAAGAGAACTGAAGCAAATAGTAGAAAATCTATCTAGCAGAACTACACATTTAAATGTGTAAAAGCATTTCTGTAACGTTATTTGTATGTGGTTTATTAATATTTGTGCTTAAACAAAACTGAAGTCCACTAGTAACCTTGAACAATATCCAAGAGTTCAATTGAGGGTTGTTGACATGTAATAGAAACAATTTATTTCTGTTTAAAAAATAATTTACTACGCATTGTCTGTATTAATAATGAATTCAAAAAGTCAGCCAGTCTTATAATACTCGTATACTTAATAGTTAAATTGTTTTACATTTATTCATGAATTATGAATTTGTTACAATAAACGCTTGTACACGCAGCCCTTTCAGTCATAATCTTGCCTAAAACCTAAAAATCACGCAAGCAGTTGGAAATTGTATTCATATCCAATGATAATTACGAAGGTAGGCATCGTGCATACTTACGTATTTCCCACAACACCAAATTAAGAAAAACGGGGACTTCTTACAAGTCAGTGAACTGTGCACGATATAATTCTTATACGCACCGAAAGGGCATGTTATGAAGAAGCTTTCACAGGGATTAGAGATAAATCTCTTATTTGCGAAGTCGCGCCTTATTTCGCCTATCCATATATTGGCAAGATTTCAGTACGGAAAATGTATGCATAAATTATTTCGTAAGGCAAAAATTGTAACACATTGGAAACAACATATAGGTTTTGAAGAAATCAGTTTCAGAACTTTTTTAAGGCGCTTAAAATACAGAGTATTTGTGACTGTTTAGCACTGCCGGTAGTAGTATCTTTCCAATCTCTTTTAAATTTGTCATGCCTTAACATTTTTTTTAAAGTTGCCTATGGGATTAAAAATGTACCAGACTGCAACACCTACCAATACGATTGCATCAGTCCGCCCACTTTCGGCATCCATCTAATATATTTAATACTACTCAAATGGTCTTGTTAAAAATCATTAGTATATAAGATCATAACTGCGATGCAAACCAAATCCAAAGTTGAGATCGTATCGATAGCCAGGCTTCTTCGAGTAACCCCAGCCAGGCTTCTTCGAGTAAATTTATATGGTTAGCTACTGTGGTTTAACCTTTTATAACAAAAGTTCGGCCAGGTCTAACCTTATATACGCTTCAACGTCACTACACTACTAAAGAGCAAATCCAAAAAGTGGTACGTATTTTGGCCCGTCTCTAAGATCAGCCAAAACTTAAAAAATAATTTATATATGTGACAGCGCATAGAGAAAGAGACCTAAGGGTAAAAAAAATCAATTTTCACTTTTTTTTGATGTGGACACATCTTAACATCGTAGAAACCGACCCCATGCCCCAAAAGGGTTCCCTCCCAGAGATATGCGCGTTTTATGAAAGTAAAGTCGACGATTCTACACCAAATATACACGTATTTAAATCTTTAAAATGGCTCTCCTGAACATAACTGGTTTTTACCAATAGGTCCCTTTCAATTTGCGCGTCACATATAGATTTAAAGCAGGATTTGCTTAAACTTGAGTACCAATATGTCCATATTGATCACAGGATTGGCTTTAATTTAGTACCAATATGTCCTAATTGATATCCCATTTTTAACCACGCGAGCTGTTTTTTGGACCTCAGGCATCAAAACATCCAGAAGCTAAGCTGTTTTTGAGTTATTTAGTGTGCCCCAATTAAAAGTAACTTTTTTAACCAGTGTTCGCCTACAAAAATATTTTTTGTTAAACAAATAATAAAAAGAGTACTTTTTTCCGAGGTTCCCATAGTCCCCTTAAGGGAAACATTTTGCCCCTTGCAATCACAAGCATCTTACGACCATAAGTCATCATCATGAAAATTTCCGATCCTAGGATAATTCGTTTGGCCGCTATGGTGCTTGAATTCTTTCGACCAAGCATTATATTTTTATATTCTGATCCAAGCATTAAAGAATTCCAGCCGCAAGACCAAAACAAAATGCATTGAATTTTTATGGAATGGAATAACTTACACAGATCGTCATAGGCTAGGTCGACGATTACATTTGTATAGGGTATCCGATCAATATTATGTGGTGTCGCTGACGAAATGACAAATTTGGTATACGAGTACATTTCACCCTTAGGTGACTGGTATAAAATGTCTGTCTCAGTCTGATATTTGCGATGTTAGCCATTTCCTAAAGGAATATTTTCTCTTATCACTTTTGTCTGTTGCGCTAAAGACTTGGACAGCGACAAAGATCGTGCTCCGCTGGTATTGGCTCATCGTCGTGCAGTAGTCTAGAGATATACTTATAATATTCCTTTTTTAAGTACTCGCACTTGTTGAACAGTATCCTTGTCCCATAACAAAGCTCGTCCCTGCAATATCTGGCCTGATGGTACTCGATATGTGGGCCCTATTTTAGATTCCCAGTTATGGGATATTTGTTTTAGAATTGTTTCCTGCTGAGTCCTGAATTTCAACTTTAAAGAATAAGCCAGCAAATTTCGGACATTGCTACTAAAGAAATTCCACAAGTTCAGCGTGCTATCTGAGAGAGAATATATAAAAGAAACGAATGCATATTAAAAAGGCCAGGGAATTAAACTAAGTCTCTATTCGCTTCAATACCCACCGTTAAACTTGAATACAATCCAAATAATATAAAATTGGAAACTACTGTCGACGATCATGCTTTTAAACCAAACCATCTGCACAAACTTCAGTATTTACTACTAACCTATCCTTTGAACTACAAGTAACATTTTTGTATTGACCAAAACTCAGGGGATATCTCCTATATATACAGCGCTTTGCATTGGCGAGTGATAAGTTATGGAGGGGGAAAGAGGGAGTTATGTTTATTGAAATGTTTCTTGAACATATGAGTGTCGGAATTAGTGGAAATACATTTGCCGAGAGCCAATTCCATATACGAAATGTACGATTAAAATTGATGTGCAGTGTATAGTGAGGTCAACCGTCAATCAATAACCACCCAATGTAAATTCCTGTCAAGTAGTCAAGTAGCCCTGTCGAGCAATCTTAAGTCAGGAATAAGACCACGGATTTCACATTGACGCACACCATGATAGTAGCGATAGAACAACGACACCCAATCTACATTTTTACGATGTTCAAGGAAGACAGTACATTTAGTTACCCAACTTATAGTATGGGATATATGGGAGTTGTATTCTATCTTTGGCCTTACATATGTTTAGTAGTTATTGAAAAGCTCAAAAGGAGTAAACATTCTTACGCCCCTTTGGAGTGCTTTTTCAGACACTTCGAATACATCGCCTAACGGGCATCAAATTTTATTTATAAGTACATATTGATAGCATCAATAGCATCTGATTCATGCACTATCGATAGATATAAACGATAGTGTTGAGTCAGTGAATCACCATTAGATGCGTTCAGGATACTTAAAATTCAATTCAGATTTCCTTTTACATTCCCATAGTGACAACAACACATCATACAGACCTCATACACTTGCATATGACGACGTCTGTCTGATTTTGCTTACTCTTGTTTCTGTTATTCCTTTGTAGTCCTAGTCGATTTTAAGCTAAACAATATTCGTGAGTGTGATTCCTGGAAGTCCATAAAACGGCAAAGTTATGTTCTGCACTTGTTTATTTACTTTACATCGCGACAGTTGTCATTGCTGCTGGTGTCACTGGCTGTTGTCATTGGCGAATGTGTTGTTTGTTTTGCTGCTGATTCGGTTTGTTTTGGTTGAATTTTATTCGAAATTCATACCCAACATTCGGCGGCTGTTCCAAGTGCGAGTGATATTTGCATGTTTAGTTAGGCCAAGTTAAAGCTACAAGTCTCTGGCACATTTCATAAACTCGACTCTTGATCTGACGTGCAGGATGTTTGTTGTGTTTTGCCGGCACTACTGGTGTGCCAGCGCCAGCAGTGATGGCGATGTTACTGACGACGGCGACAATGATTTCTTCCGCTGTCACCAAAGTCGTGTCACACCGCAGGCACTCAGTGACCGCCGAGAACCAAAAGAGCAGAAACAACAATCAAACCCAAAAAAAGCACAAAAAATGTTCAACTTAGCGGAAGGCATAAATTTACACTTGGAGAGTTCATAAATATTTTACGAACTTATACCAACCGCAGCCTATGTCATACATAAGGACACACGCACATGCATATATCATTTCGTCAGTCTGTCTGTCTGTCGGCCGGGACGCCGGTGGCACAACAATGTCATGCCTTACCTTTGCCTGGTCGGTCGGCACGGTTGACGTTGTTTGGACGGGAGGTGTTTGTTTTAAATTTCGCTTTTATATTGAATTTGTGGCTTTGCGGTAATAAATTTTGTTTTCGTTTCACAAAAAATTCCATTAAAGTTAAATCTCTCACAGATTTTTTGGGATTAAAGTAGCCCGGCGTACGTATACACACACGAACACATATGTAAGTTTGATTGTGTACGTATACACACACGAACACATATGTAAGTTTAATTGTGTCCTACACGTAGAAAAATAATTATTTTTAAAATGCCACAAACGTTTAGCTCGTCTGTTTTATTTCGGTCTTTTGCTTTTACACATTGAACAGGGATTAACCGGCTTAAGACCTCTTGTATCTATTTTTAACTAGAAGACAAATTTTTTGAACAAATGGCAAAGTGTCATTGGCAATTGTCACTTTTTAAATAGAAGACAAATTTTTTGACAAATCGACATTGTCACTTATCTTCTATTCAAATATAGGTACAAGAGGTCTTGAGCCGCTTAACGTTATAACTTTACACGATTGGGCAAGAATATAAAATTGATTTGGCTTACATAAAACTATAGACAATTTTCGTTGCTTTTTATAACTAAAGTTTTTGAAAAAAAAATGATTCAAGAATAATATTAAGCGAGTGTAAGTGAGCTAGGTTTTTACTCGCTAATTGCATTTCTTGAATAACATCTTTTCTACAAATTTTAAATGCAAACGTCATAGGCCAATCAGTTGTAAACAAAGATAGTGTTAACTTTCTCGTAACGTTTTAAAGTTATCGCCTTAGCGACCACTCATTCGTTTTATAAGCAAGTACCAATCGAACACGCCTATTATATGTTCGAGACATATGATAACGGAATAACATAGATTTTGTGTTAAAAAGTTTTTTTTTTGTTAAGTAAAAGACGTAGTGAAACCATTGAAACATTGCTGAGTATTAGAGCAAGTGTTTCAGTGCATAAAATGGAATTTATGAAATCAACTTTAAGGATTATTAGAATAAAAACGATGTTTTAAAAAAAGTGTGTATTCAATATCAGGCAGCCGTCGGCAGAATTTATTGTTGTTAAACTTTGAATTACTGCCCGTTATTTCAAGAAGTATGTTGATATTTACTTTTATTTATGTCTGCTTAGATTTTAGCAAATACATTAATGTCTGATGCAAACATATATATGTTTGGGAAGATCAGAAAATATATTAATGTTTGGGTGCAAACAAATATGTATATGTTTGCACAAAAGCATATGCATGTTTAGCAACATTGCATTGACGCATGCTCCACACATTTATATCTTTCCTGCATAATTTATTTGCAATCAAACATATTTCAAAAATATTTTTTCTCCGTGTAAATATTTAAACGCCCATACCAGACGGGTGATGTTCAATTTATGCACTTTATCTTCGTCATCAATCCGAGCAAAGTCAAATTCGGGTTAGTCGCAATACTGATATTTGGGCAAATTGCGATATTTTATTTACTTACGCTTACTAAAATTGCTAAAGGTTGGTGGCATGAAGGACTACAGTAGTCTTTACTAACCATTACACCACAGTGGACGCCGACTTAAAAAGCGCCTTGTTACAGGTTATAACTTTTAGCCGACTATATCGTCTGAGCTGATATTTAACAGGGAAAAAGTGTAAAAATATAGAAATTGGCTTGTAGAAATAGATAAAGAAAAATAAATGAAATCTGGCAGCTCTAACTTTAATCCCATTCGTATTTAGCAGTGACGTCAAGTCAGTATTAAAATTAAAATTTGTGTGTAAACTTGTGACCTATCAACCCATACCTTTATGTAATCCTCCATTAAATAGTTTACCTTTAAAACAAATCAAATTGGTTTCTTTTTGCATTTTTGGTTTTTTTATAACCCATTTTCCTATTTACTGACGTAAAGTCCCGCTTTGGCGAATCAATTTGAAACAATTTTTAAAGTATCGCTACTGAAAATAACGAGAGATGTAAAAACGAAACAAATCAACCAATAGTATGTTAAATTTAACATCGACATTAACTACTAATAATCAAACAAATATGTATAAGTTGTGGACAACGGTCAAATCACTCTCTAACCCTGTAAGGAAGGATGATCGGACAGCTGTCACGTTCGGTGATAGAACAGTGACAGATCCGAAGCGGTGCGCGTGTTATTTTAACCGGCTTTTTATTGAGCACCCAGAGAGTGATAAGGCGAAAAGGAGAGTATTGCGTCGTATCCGCGCTCTCCGAGTCGAAGAGGCACCACCACAATTTACCGTTGGCGAAGTTGCCCATGTCATCCGCAGCGCAAAGTCATCAAAGGCGCTGGGTCCGGACGGAATCTCAATGCTGATGTTAAAGCACTTGGATACCCCGGGAGTAGAGTACATGACCAAAGTGCTCAATCTGTCGCTAGCCACTCACGAAGTTCCCGATGCCTGGAAAATGGGCAGAGTGGTCCCGCTACTGAAGCCAGGCAAAGACGCAAGTAAGGGAGATTCGTACAGGCCGATCTCCTTGCTTTCTCCAGTAGCAAAGACGCTTGAAGCACTGCTCCTCCCCAGCCTGATCGAACACTTTCTTAGTGCTGATCATCAGCATGGATTCCGCAAGCAGCACAGCACAACAACTGCTTTACACGCCATCACCACACGTATAAGTCGCGGCCTTAACCAGAACAAGCCTAACGACAGGACGGTCCTCGTGGCTCTTGACCTCACAAAAGCCTTCGACACGGTCAATCATGCCACTCTGTTCGAGGACATTGAAGAAACGTCCCTTCCGCCCAGTTTGAAACGTTGGGTCGTAAACTATATGTGTGGGCGCCAGTCATATGTAGAATTTAGAGACAGAAAGTCGAAGCCCCGTAGAGTTAAACAAGGAGTTCCCCAGGGTGGAGTTTTATCCCCGGCTCTGTTTAACCTCTACCTCTCTAAAATTCCTGCACCACCAGACGGCGTTGAAATTGTGTCGTACGCTGACGATTGCACAATTCTGGCGTCAGGACCTAAAGTGGATGACATTTGCGAGAAAATCAACTATTACCTCACTGACTTAGCACGTTTCTTCACTGCGAGGAATATGAAAATATCCGCCTCCAAATCATCAGCCACACTGTTTACTGCTTGGACCGCAGAGGTGCGGTTGTCACTCAATGTGAAAGTCGATGACGTCAACATCCCGACCACCAACTACCCCAAAATCCTTGGGGTCACATTGGACAGCCTTTTTAGATCCTCTGCACATGCTACAGCTATCTGCGATAAACTCAAAAGTAGGAACAAGGTCCTCAAGTCACTTGCCGGCAGTACTTGGGGAGCCGACAAAGAAACCTTGTTGACCTCTTACAAAGCGATAGGTCGGTCTGTAGCAAACTACGCAGCACCTGTATGGTCGGCGAACGTGAGTACGACGCAGTGGAAGAAAATTCAGACATGCCAGAATGCCGCCCTTAGAACATCAACAGGGTGTCTTCTTATGTCCTCTGAGGACCATCTACATGAGGAGACGAAGGTCCTTACCGTGCGCAGACACAATTTCCTGTTGTCTAAGCAATACCTGCTAGGGTGTTTTCGCAGCAGTCATCCTAACCACCATCTCTTGAACAGGATGCCTCCACCCAGGCAGATCAGGAACGATCTTCATGATCTAGAGAGAGAGGTCCAGCGGTATAAGAGAGAACCTTTAGATCATCGAAACTATCAGGCAGGTTTGAACAACATTCACGCCGATGATGTCGCAGCAGCAGTATCCAGCTACCGTGTGAATGCAGTGCTAGGGGAACATCCCCCGGAGATTTCACCTGAGGAGAAGGTACTACCTCGGCAGACGCGCGTGGTTCTGGCGCAGCTGAGATCCGGATGGTGCAGCCGCCTCAATTCTTACTGGGCACGAATTGATGCTAACGTTCCGGACATCTGTCCCGCCTGCCATCAGGGACCACATGATGTACTGCACCTCTTCAATTGTCCGGCCAAGCCCACTCAGCTGACCCCCAGGTCTCTGTGGACGCATCCAGTTCAAATGGCGCGTTTCCTTCACCTGGATATCGAAGCAGATCCCCCATAGACGAACAAGACCTCAAAATAAATATATTGTTGTTACAACAACAACAACTAATAATCAAAAAATAATCAATAATAATAAATAATTCGTTGTGAGTATTTAGTAAAGCCGTAATAATGCAGATGATACAGTCTAATTTCATTTAAAATTAGTATTTAGTATTTATTAACAAAAGGAATCGAAACAAAAATAGACAAGCCCATAGGTGCTTTTGCTAAAGAAGCAAATTTTGATGGCAATTTTAGAGAAATTGCGGGGTTCCTGTCATCAGAAAGTGACGAAATGGAATAAAACTTTCCGATGTCAGGGCTTCACAACTTTGTATCCACATCAAGAAAATATCGACATCCACAGCTACAAAGAAAAATTACAAACAATTGTGGCCAAACAAGAAGAGCACTTGAAACGAGAACAGGAGAACATAATAGAGGCATAAAAAAGAAAAAAAGAGATGACAGCGCTGTCACAACACATCTTGAACACTGAACACACTGCAGATTTTGAAAATATCAAAATATTAGACAGAGAAAGAAAGGAAAAAAGGTTGACACAAGAAAGTCTACACATGTAGGAAAAAATAAAACGAACGATGAATCTTAGAGAAGGCACAGCTAACCTCACTGTCAATAATCAATGTACTCGTACCAAAGATGTCGACAAACAATTGAAGATACGTCGGGAAAATTTAAAAGAAGTTTTTAATTTTCAACTTAAAACGTTGGTCTTTTTAGCTAATAAAAAAAACAAATCAAAATTACTAACGCCGATGCCACCTGTGTCCCACTTAATAGAAAGGTCATCCTTATTATTTTGAAATGTGCAAGAAATAATTTCGGATAAAAAATCTCAAAAGCTAAACAATAATGCAATTTTGTAACGATAATCGGAATGGTTAAAAATGGCTAACAACAAAATTGTCGATTTTGCAATTCAGTATAATTTTTAACGATAGTCGATAAAT
This sequence comes from Hydrotaea diabolus, assembly GCA_963513945.1. Classification (NCBI taxonomy): domain Eukaryota; kingdom Metazoa; phylum Arthropoda; class Insecta; order Diptera; family Muscidae; genus Hydrotaea; species Hydrotaea diabolus. The sequence goes on from OY740717.1 coordinate 112,390,243, forward strand.
TTTGTGTTGTTTAGAATTCGATAGACTGTTTTAAACGTTTTTAAAATGTCTTTTGAGTATTTGACATATAATTTGTCGCGGAATGAATCATTAAAACGTATTCCAACAGTTGATTGGCGCTTGCTTTCATAGTTAGATAACACATTTGAATTGACTGGAACCGAATTTCGGCAACTCTGCAGATTATATTCAGACAAAGTTAAAAATCTTGTTTTTCAGCTCGACGGCAAATTAAGAGGTTTGAGAATTACAGCAATTTCGACTTAAAAACAGGTAAAATCGAGCAAAGGGTCACATTTGAATGAACTGAGAAGCGTTGTTTTGCTAGGTTCTAGCTGCCTTGAGATTCTTTGCAACAGGATGTAACCAACGGCCCGTGGGCAATGGGGGTTATCAGCGATTTTTTTAGACGTTTATTTGGTTCAATTTCGGATAACTTAAATTATCAATGAGTCAAACGTCAATTAGTCGTTATATACATCGTGTAACGGACGCAATAAACGACTCAATGTTGTTTGCAAAGGTGAGATTCCCAATGACTCAAGTGGAGCGCCAAGCGCCTGCCTGTAAGCCAAGAATGTTCAATTAATATTATAGAATAATTAAATACAATTTATTTTACTTACGTTGTCCAAAATTAAACAACATAAAACGTTCCAAACATTTTGTGGTTCGTATTCATTTGGTTTTTTCGTATTCTTCTTTGTACTTTTGGCTGTTTGACAGTTCGATCGCAAGAGTTGCCTACTGAAGCCTAAAGTTTTCTACTGTTCTTAAGCAGTAGTTATAGAATCACCTAATCGTTACTGCAAACAACAAAAGATGTTGACAACTTTAGCAATTCTTGTTATTGTTTAAAGTCGCACTATAGGAATGATAATCGCACTATAGGAATGATAAAAGGGGCTAATCAGTACTTTTTGTCGACCCAGGACTCATAGAATTGATAAATGCATACAGTTGATGGTTGCACGTACTATCCATATATTCCATCGCTACAACCAAATCTTTATTGGGCACACGACAATTTTCAGTAGTAGGAACTGACAGTATCGGTTGAAGAGACAAAGTATCGGTAACCCTGTATTGGTTGTTGGTATAGATTATTGGCTATAAGTACTCTACGAATTCGGTTGTTGTTACCACGAGCATTGGATAACTGGTCCATCTAATGGTCAAATTTTTTGTATTCTGTTATTTGACCGAAACAATAAATTATCTCTTAAGCTTAATTTATAAAACATCATCTTTGTTTTTTTCCCAAATCTAAAAAGTTTGCATTGTCTTTTTACATTACCCCATTAGTACTTAAAGTATTGTACATTTTTCAGCATTTGCCATTTCTAAATTCCAGTGCGTGGTACTAAACGTTACAAATTTCTACCACGATGGAGGTTTTTGAAAAATGTTTGTGATGAGCCCAAAATCATATATTTATTTGTATAGTGAAAGATATCAAAACATTGCACATAGATTAATCGTCTCGAGACCTTTTGCATCTACATTTTAGAAGAGAAGATTTTAACTTAATGAAAAAGTGATATTGATTTTCGCACTGCACACTTCTTTTATCGCGATTTTGGTTCTGTGACGATCTTCCTCAGAAAGCTTTGCAGCATATGTTGAAAGGAATATCGAACGCTTTTAGACCAGGCTCTCACCAAACGAATGAGAAATACTGTGGTAAATCTTACTTGTCAAGTTTTCTTCACACAATTGCCCACAAAAATACAATTCACCTTTACCACCTCTACAGACCCTCTACTTTTAGAACCATCTATAGAATTTCTTTTACATCGTGTGTTGTGACAAGTGTTTAGTTGGCGTTGATAACTGTTTTGTCGTGCCGTATTTTAACTAATTAAATGGGAATGCCAGAGGTCTCCAGCCGGTTAACCCCTGTTCAATGTGTTAAAGCAAAAGACCGAAATAAACAAACGAGCTAAAGAAAGACTGCAAGTTTATTAAACTGAGGGACTCTAAATTAGCATCTGATTGCAATATAATGTCCATCCATCTAATGAATATACAGGCCGCAAATAGATCAAAATATGGTTCAAGCGTATATTGCACAGAACTATGATACTAACTTTCTTTATAGCGAAAAAATATGCAAGGACCACTCTATGTAGATGAATGGAACATATGGTGGCCGACGCCACCGCATCTGAGTGTCGACTTATCTGAACGCCCACTAAAGGAATATGTTTTCCTTAGAGCTTTTCGCAAAGATAACTTTGCTACGCCGATAATTTTCTTAATAATTGTGCTCCACCTCCTCACCCAATCGGAGTGATAGAATCCGGTTGGAGTGAGTACAGAAGGGAGGACACAATAATAATATTAATAAATCTATAAAATAGCATCAACAACTGCCGGGAACGATAACGTTGGCGATAAACAAGAGCATACGGTGCGGTACGGTATGGCACGGCTTGGTCCGGTCATGGTATAAATTAAAATTATTGTTTACATTATTTGCATACGATGGCCATATTGGTGTACTCGCTCACATACACATACATACACACAGGACTAAAACTGCCATACAACAACATGTTGTTGCTGATGTTAATATTGATATTGGTGCTGATGTTGTTATGCTTGTTTACTGTGTACGCACAGTGGGTGACAATTGAATACATTGCAATGGTTTAAAATACATTCGTGTAAAAGCAGCAAATCTATTTAACCTAGCTTTTTCAACACCTTCATTCTCAAACTGATTTGTAAGCCAAATCATAAGGATTGTAAGCCAAAAATAAGGAGGCGTTTTTGTAAAATAACAGACGAAGCAATGCTCAATTGTATAGTTCGCTCTGGTAGAGCAAGTTTTTTGTAACATTATTAAAACATAACACTCCAACTTTTAAAGAACATCAAATATAATAATTTACGAGGGTTGCTATTTATGTTTCGTGTCCGGTTTTATTGTTTTTCAAAATATTCCCCTTTAAGATCAAAACACTTTTACATGCGCACAAACCAATTTTCGAAGCATTTTTTCCACTCCGATTGACATGATTTTTGAACGCTTCAACAGCTGCTTCGGGCGATGAAAAACGTTGAACACGTATTTTTTTCTTGATGCTAGCGAATAAGAAGAAGTCATTGGGTGCGAAATCAGGGCTGTACGGTGAATGGTCCATCAATTCGATATCTTGACTGGTCAAATAGCTCAACGTTTTAACTGATGTGTGAGAGTTCGCATTGTCGTGATAGAAAATGATCCGTCTACTCTTATTATCTTTTCATATTTCGTCCAACACTGTTGGCCAACAGATGGTTTATGCCACTCAGAAATGACCGTCCTACGTTCCACTTAAGGCAATGTGGCCGGCTATACCGAAAAAACGCAATCATTTGCTTCGATGTACAACTTTTGTTGGATTTGGCTCGTCTTGAAAGACCCATACGGTCGATTGCTGTTTTGTTTCGGGTTCATATGCATAGTGACTATACACTGCCTTTGAGTTACCGCAGTTATACTTTTTCAAGATCTCTTTGCAACAATCCATACGAGCCTCTTTTTGAGCATTCGTCAAATTATGTGGAATCAACGAGAACAAATTTTTTTCACAACCAAATGAACATGCAATATCTTATTGATGCTTGTCGTTCTAATGCTTAAGGATGCCTCAATCTCACGGTATGTCACATATCGGTCTTGCTTAATCAGTTCACGCACAGCATCTATGGTTTCTGGCAAAGTGTCCGAAGTTGGACTCCTTCATCCTGGAGCGAACGGCGTCCGAGACTGAACTCTTGGTACAAGCGATTAACATTGGTTTTTGATGGTGCTTCATCGCCAAAAGTCGAAACAAGTCGATTTAAACACTCTTGTCTCGATAACCCACGCCGAAATCGTAAAAAATCATCGCACGAAAATGTTTACGGGATAATTCCATTTTTTGACTGAGATGCATTTTTTAACAAACTTCAAAACAATTCGCCCTCTAATGGCAAAACGTTCTGCGTGAAGTTATGCTAAAAAATGTCTTAGTTTCCAATGGAACAAACGGACACAAATTTATTCCAATTTAAAAAATCCTGAAAGATATGGTCAGTGGGCTATAGAAATATTTTACACCTCTGTTGCATATAATATCTTATGGGCATTTTTAAAGGAATACAACCGATTGTCAACAAGCTACTAATCGTAATCAATCGCTGGATCGAATAATGTTCGGTTATAAGGCAAGTAAGTTGTCGTTTAGTCGACAACTGCAAATCATTCTTACAAAATCTAGATACAAAATGGTACATAATTTTAGTTTGTTTAGAATTTTGTTAACTTTTGTAAAAAAAATTGAGTTTATTGTGAAATATTAAAAGCTATAAAGAAGCAAGCTCTCATAAACAATGTTTATTACTTATAAAAACCATATTTTTCTCCACGTAATGAAAGTTTTTAAAATCGACTGTAAACAAACCCCCTTTTTAACAATTAAATGATTTAAAGTTGTTGCTTTATTGTCTACATTAGCGAATTAATCAACCACGGCGACAAAAGCTTATGTTTTACGGCCTGTCTTTTGATAGCTGGGCAAGCTTGTTTTGTTACAGACCGTGTGTGCAAAATTTGGGTAAGACGTTGCCATTCTTTGCACAATATTTGTTCCACCTTGCAAATGCGGGAAATCAACAAGATAACTTGTTAGACAGTGTTCCAAAATTAACATCTTTAAGTGCGTGTAAAAATAAAATCTCGCACAGAACTCAAAAAACCTTTGAAGGGTTTGTTTTGGTTAATGTCAACTTTCATTTGCAATTGATCTCATTCCAATCGCATTTTGGTTGGTGGACTGTGTAATTAAACCTTACCCAACCTAATATAATAAACAGAAATAACATTTGGGCCCACTGTGCGATACAAAATAAACAAATGCCAACATCAGCAACACACATTTTATAATGTCCGCCTCCTGTGCTGTTGTTGTTGTTTGCCTTTTTTTCTGTATAAAAAAGAAATATTTCATAGATTTTGTTCTTCCGGTCCAAAAGCAAAGACCAGAAACCAAAGAAGCGGCAGTTAATGTTTAGTTGTTGGTGCTTCCGCAGCAGCCGGGCATGGTCGGCTGTTATTAAAAAATATTTTCATGTTAAATGTTCTTATTATGATGTTTTATTTAAGCGTATTCTGTTTGTTTTTTGCTGTTGCCCGGTTTCCGCATCATTTATGTATGTGAGTGTGTGTGAATGTGAGTGTATTTGTTCGGGCCAAAGTATTTGTTATATTGCCAGCAATACATCTTGCAACACTTGTGGTCTGTTGTTGCCGATTCAAGCGCCACCGCCACCACCCTCATCCACATCCTCCGACATGCCGACACCCAAAATATGATTATGATGATGCTGAGTCCTGAAAGCTGAACGCTGAGTTGAGTGTTGGCATTGACGCTGATGTTGGCGCTGGCTGTTCGTATAAGTATTGTTGGCGGAGCGAGCATTCCATGGAATACATATTTTGGATGTTATGACTGGCTGTGGTTTAAATTTATCACTCACTGGTGAATATTTCAGATTTCAACGTGTCTTTCTCTCCCTGTATGTGTGTGTGTGGGTGTGTCTCGGTGTATGTTTGTCTGTATGAGTGTGAGCTTCACTTCACTTTTAACAGCCATAATTTACAGACATTTTGTATGTTTTATGTTGTCGGCAGGGGGAAAATTGCTGGGGCAGAGTGGCTGCGTGAATGGTGGTGGTGGGGAAATTGAAAAGAACCTATTGAAACAAATGGTAATTGGGCGTAAAATACTCAATAATAATCATTTCAACAAATTATAAATGATTCTTCTTCCAATTCGTTGCTGCTCTCGTGGCTGTTGTTTCTGCCGTTGATATTAATCGAGCGTTAAATATTAAAAAATACGTTGTTACACACTGTTTCAATGGGGCTCTTCAGATATTTTTGGCTGCTGATGGATGCTGTGGAATATCATACATAAAATTGCTTTAATCTTTCCTCTGTCTACTAAACTCTGAATGTTCGGTGGTAGTTTCAAAAGCAATATGTTTAAGAAAATTTTGAACAAAGTTCGAAATGTATCGGAGTTAAACTAAAGTTGAAGGGGCATCTGATCAAACAAGTTATGACACTTGAGCAGGAAACGTTTACATTCATATAAAAACCAGTAGCGCCGGCTTTATTGGGACTTGTACCTCTTCATGAGTATCCTTATTTCATTTAATAATTTCAGTAAAGGCATATATATTTATTTATGGGCCTATTCATGGAAAGTTACAGTAGCTGAGAAAGAGATGAGATTTCTGTTCCTCCAGAAGAACTTGCGGTGTTAACGGACATGGTACTTTCTTCATTCCCTCAACATCCCATTAAGAAACAAGGAGAAACTTCTCTCAAATCAGAACACAATGCAGTTCTTATACTCAATGACTGATGTTTTATGAAGAAGATTCTACAAGATAAAACTCTTACCACATTTACAATGTGGAAACCCCTTCTAAAAAATATTAGATGTTTTTATCAGTATTTGAATCTGTGTTTATTTGCGCGAGAGTCACCGCGGCTGCCCACAACGAAGACAGTAGATATCGCATAAACCTTGAGTTGTTACGTGACGTAAAAGTAGTTAAGTGCATTAAAATAAGCCGAAGAATCTCTTGGACATAGATGCAGTACATTGTGTTAGTCATGTGAAAATAGCTAAGATTGATCATGAAAAAGGCAAATTTGTTTTTGGGCTTTTGATTTTAACTTATTAATATCGAACGTGTCTAGAAACGCAACTACTTTAAATTTGAACCTAAGCTTGGATATGGGGTCTGTTCTCAAAGAAAAACATTTTTTAATGAAGAGCCTATAAATGCCCTGATGCCCTTGTGTAAAAACTGTGGTGATTTACCTGCTGTTCACTACAAGTACCAGTGCTATCGCCTTCATTAAGCCAAGAATCATTTAAAACAGCCTTGTAGCATCCGCCCAAATGTGAGAGCTGTACTCCAAGTGTAGCCGAATGTAGGTCAAAGTCTGTCCTTATTCGCTAGACATCTCAGCAAGCTAAACATATAATAACCAGAAACTCCGGTTCCTCAACAACTATTAAACGGACTGCTTAAGGATCAGCATTAAAAAAAACATCTTCTCTCCAACTCTCACTTCAGGACACTTGCAGGGTCCTTGTTGAGTCAGTCGATGATAGTTTGCTTTATTGGCATTATCTCAGTGAGGCATGTTAATTGTAGGAGACGTTGAAATTAGACGTTGAACTGTATCTTGAAATAATGTAGTTGCGAACAGTTAAATACAGTGGCCGTGATGGCTAGGCCAAGTCGGATAAATACTGCAGCTGGAAGGGTGTTAGACAACTTCCACGGAATACGGAGACAGGTAAGACTGAAGCTTTTGCGGAATGATCATGGAAACAGCACATTCATGATTAAAGGGTTAAGTTTTGTGCGCAAATATTGGGCGCACTGAATACATAAACGGAATTCATGCATGCCCCACAAGTCAAGCTTATTCCCGCTGGTGCTGCCGATGCCTTTTGCCTATCTCATCTACTACTCAAAATCCATTGCCCTTTATATGCGGCCCGTGCCGCTACCCATAGATTCTTCATAACTCATTGTTACATTGTGAGTGATCGAGTCCCAGTTTTCCTCTGTCCATGATAATATGGATGGACATTTCGACCCACGTTCGGAGTTCATCATATCGTGGATACCGAAATAAGACCAGTCCTGCAGAAAATTCCTGTTTCCTGTAGACGAAACAATGCGGTCTGAAATGACAAAACGCTCTGAGTGAAGTTATACTAAAAAATATCAAACTTTCCAATATAAGTTTCAGTTTGTATCTGTCAACACCAGTTTTACCAGGACCCGGGATATTAGTAGCAACCCCCATTAAAACGAATAATATGACAGATGCTGCTTGCATTGGAGAAGGAAGCTTTATGGGTTTTGTCGGCCCCTTGTTGTCAATATGAAATAGGATGAAGTATCAGGCATGGAACAAAAGCATTTACAGGATGGCCGCAATATATGTTTCGTGTTAAAAAGTTAAAAAAATTATATTTTCACATTATTAATGATATACAATTATGCGAAGCGCATCCTGTTAACCCAATTTCCAAGACCTTTGAGGCGGTTTCTAGTTTGGTCGATTAATAGCATAGCATTGGCCTCAAATCAGTACCTCATTATTTAGCATAACTTCATTCAGAATCTTTTGTCATTTGAGGGCGAATTGTTTTGTTTACAGTCAAAAAATGAAATTATTCCGTGAACATTTTCATGCGATGATATTTTACTATTTTTGGCGTGGGTTATCGAGACAAGACTGTTTAAATCAATTGTTTCGACTTTTGGCGATGAAGCACCATCAAAACCCACTGTTAATCGCTGGTACCAAGAGTTCAGTCTCACACGCCGTTCGCTCCAGGATGAATTTCGTGAAGGACGTCCAACTGTGGTTACTTTGCCAGAAACCATCGATGCTGTGTGTGAACTGATTAAGCAAGACCGACATGTGACATATCGTGAGATTGAGGCATCCTTGGGCATTAGTATGACAAGCATCAATAAGATATTGATTGTTGATTTGGCTGTGAAAAAAAATTGTTCTCGTTAGATCCCACATAATTTGACAAATGCTCAAAAAAAGGCTCGTATGGATTGGTGCAAAGAGATGTTGAAAAAGTATAACTGCGATAGCTCAAAGGCAGTGTATAACATTGGTACAGGTGACGAATCATGGATCTATGCATATGAACCCGAATAAAAACAGCAATCGAGCGTATGGGTCTTTCAAGACGAGGCAGATCCAACAAAAGTTGTTAGTGGAAGAAGTACTTCAAGTAAAATGATTGCAGTTTTTTCGGTATAACCGGCCATGTTGCCACAGTGCCTTCAGTGGAACGTACGACGGTCAATTCTGAGTGGTATACAACCTTTTGTTTGCCTACAGTGTTTGAAGAAATGAGGAAAGATAATAAGAGAAGACGGATCATTTTTCGTCACGACAATGCGAGCTCTCACACATCAGCTGAAACGATGAACTATTTGACCACTCAAGATGTCGAATTGATGGGCCATCCACCGTACAGCCCTGATTAGGCACCTAATGACTTCTTCTTATTCCCTAGCATTAAAAAAAATCATGGTCAACGTTTTTCATCGTTCGAAGCAGCTGTTGAAGCGTTAAAATCATGTTTTAGAGGTGTCTCAATCGGAGTGTAAAAAGTGCTTCGCAAAAGTGTATTGATCTTAAAGGAAAATATTTTGAAAAACAATAAAACCATTTCCAATGATAAACTATTATGTTTTTATTGCCGGACCCTCGTAGTACTCATTTATAATCAAAATGACGTTTCATTTTCAAATTAAGCTGCACCACACTGTTATTCTTAAAGGATGTATTGGCTATTCAACGATCACATGCGGCCTTTCCGATCATAAGTTTCGACATTTTTTCTTGTCAGTATGGCCGCTGAAATATAAATGCGCTTTACCAGAAAAAATGATTTTGCAAGCAAAAAACTGAAAATGTCATCTTGTGAACGAATAATGCGAAGTCTTTTTGTAAAATTTAAATTAGGCTGGAAATTTAAATGTTCAGTTGTTGAGATCGATGGCAACTTTATGTTTCACACTTTTAACTAAATCAGCTACATTCTTATAAGTGCACGCCGTACGAAACAGGGACCGTGAGTGCTGTCCACGATATGTTGCACAAACTGGCGGGCAGCAGGCGCTGTGGGTTCATTATTTCCGCCAGGAAATACGTAATGCGACTGAGATGCAGCCAACAGAAATTTCACAGGGCTGAAAATTTTAAACCAATCAGGTTTATTCTATGACCTTTACCAGGATTAACATCCAACATTTTAGATGTGCCAACAAAATTCTCAGTTTTGTAACCCTTATGGGTTACAATTAACACTAGGTTAGAATTAACACTAGGCGCTCTAACGTGGTACAATAGGATATCAATTTCTAGCCAGAACCTAAAGAAAACTTTCTTAAAAGATTTTTGATTTAACCCTTAAGTCCCTTAATACGGTTGGATTAATTACCTTCCGGGATGATTATTAAAAACAGCCTCCTATTTGGTTTGTTACAAAAATGATTTTTCATCTCTCTTCTAGTTCGGAGTAGGAAAAAAACAAATCAATCAATCCAATAGCAATTATTTGATATCATTTTAGACCTATTGTCTACTACTCAGACCAACAGCGCAGTGGCAATTTGTAATAATTTTCGAAAGAATAATTTTGCATAAATTTCGATGAGATCTGTTGATTGGATTTTATGTACTTCGTACATACCTACACGGCTTCAAGTTGTTCTTCTTCCTTCTCTTCAGTTTTTTCGTTTTGTTTGTTTGGTTTTTTTCTTTTTTGTTCGCACACGAAATCGGGAAAACTGTGTCAATTGAAAGTGCAAATACGGTAATTTGTACAATACGGAAGAAGATAATAACACAAATGCCATTCACAAATGTCAACATATTTCAACTCAGACCGTCAAATGCCAGCCGCCGCCGAACGGTTCGAAATTATGCAAAATACACGTCGGTAAACAATGGAGAAATAACAACAACTTTAACAACAACAACAACAACAAAAAGAAGCAAAAGAAGTACCGAAAACAACAATAAAAACAAAAAAGTTTGAAGGAAACACATCACGGAACAAAAGCAACAACAGCAACAAAATAAATCGTTTTTAAATGAATTCAATTCAATAATGCCCGACACGCGGAAACAGACACAGTCTCTCTCTCTCACACACACACTCACACACAAAGAGAGTCATCATTGTTGCGGATGTCACAAGAGCAAACAATGAAACGATGGCAGCGACAAAGGCAGCAGCAGCAGTAACACCTTCATCCCTTTGGCTTATTTTACATACGCGTCTGTGTGTGTGTGCGCGGTAAGGACACGCAAACATGAGTGTGTGTTTGTGACTGTAAAAAGTGTAAAATGAAATTGTTCGAACCTATCCTCTCTCTCTGCCTATGTGTGAATGTGTGTGTGTGTGTTTCGAAAGGAGGCTTATTTGCATATCAATTTACATGAAAGAAGGTGTTTCAAAAAGTTGATCGTACATTCGTGTATCGAAAGCAAATATCCCTCCATTTTCAGTCACACACACACACTACAGGCACTTTTAGATGAGCTTATATGTCTGTGTATATACACACATGGACACGCACGTATGTATGTTATAAATGTTCCAGTTGTGAAATATGTGTGTCACAACTGCTGCGTCTGTGTGAAGGGACTGTGCGATGATTATTTCCATTTTGATGGTTAAAATTTCATATTTCATGTGATGTATTTCACGACGAGATAAAGGTTAAGTGTGTGATATATTTCTCTACATTTTTTAAAACATAAAATGTTTTCCATTTTATGTACGAATATTGATGAAATATAAAATTCCAGACGCCATGAAGGTTCAATTCCCCCACCTCATGACAAGAGCACCCTCACACACATCAAATGAAAATAAATCGGACACAGTGCAACGGTCAAATTCATCACGTGTTGGGTGACTGTCAATCTTACAGGCTAAAAGACTGAAACTTAAATCATGTAAGTCGGGCAGCAGGTGAGTTTTAATACGAGGGTTGCTATATATTTCTGGCCTAGGCAACACATAGTGTTGCCTAAAACGTACTCAGAACGTTTTGACGAACGACCATCATTTGTGTTGCTTGTATGCAGTGACTTGAAAAAAACAATTTGGCAAAAAAATGGAATAAACTCGTGAACTTTTTTGTGCGATCACAACTTTCGACGTGGATTATCATGAAAAAAATGCATCAATGAACTTAAAATTTGTATGGCGATGAAGCACCATCCTATATCACTGTGAAAAACTGGTTTAATGAATTCAATCGTGACCGATGCTCGCCCAAAGACGAAGGTCGTCCAAAAACGGCCGTTGTGCCAGAGAACATTGATGCCGTGCGTGAACTGATAATGCAAGCTCGTCATGTGACATACTGTGAGATAGAGGCATCCTTTGGTATTTCTTTCGCCAGTATACATTCGATATTGCATGAACACCTGGCCGCAAAAAAGGTTTGTTCTCGTTGGATCCCGCACTATTTGACAATCGCTCAAAAAAAGGCTCGTGTCAATTGGTGCTTTAAGAGATGCTTATAAGATCGCCACAGGTGACGAAGCATGGATCTATGCGTATGAGCCCTAAACAGCAATCGACAGTGTGGCTCTTCAAAGACGAGCCAAATCCAAGGAAAGTTGTTCGCGAAAGAAGTACTTTGAAGCAAATGGTCGCCTGTTTCTTCGGCAAAACTGGTCAAGCGGAACAGTCGCCACGTTCCGCTTGAGCAAAGTAGGAGGTCAATTCTGAGTGGTGCACCACAATTTGTTTGCCTGAAGTCTTCGGAGAAATTCGAAAAACAAACAAAAGAAGCGAATCATTGTGCACCATGACAATGCGAGCTCTCACACATCGGCTCAAACCAGCGCCTTTTTGACCGATCAAAACGTCGAATTGTCAACACATATTGTGTTGACTTTATTGGGCTAAATTTTTTTTTGCCTGCTGTTCTTATAAATAAATGAAGTTATAGGTTTTTTCTATCTTTTTCCTATACATCTGTAATATTTTTATTGTAATAACTTAAACAAATAATGTTACATTTGCTGAAATATCTTTAAGGTAGTAACTAAAAACATGTTCACAAATATATTTTATGCTTTGTCCTATTGATGGTAAATAAAATACAATTAAATACAAAATAAATGAAGCTGTCTTCTTTAGTTGAAACCGCTGTTCCGCTGTTATCATCGAGACTACACAGCCGATGTTTACCTATGTTTGTTCATACTTTAAATTTACTATAACGAGAATGTGGTCCATAGTAACTTTCTGTATACAATTTGGTCGAAATTGAGATTAATGTGGGGCTTCTGAAGAAACTCTAAGAAAAATCGGGACCAAGCGTAGTATTGGGCTATATAAAACCAATGACTGATTTGGTCCTATTTATTCCAGTTAACTACTGATCCATTATATCAAATATCATTAATGAAGGGTCTCGTATAAAGCTTACGGAAAGCTTTGACCTTTTATCATGGGTACATTTAATATGGAACTATATTAAAACCAGAATCGATTCTTTAAATTTCATGAGCATCCTTTCCTAAATTCGACCCGTGTTCATGAAATGTGGTTCTCAATTTGAGGTTAGTGTAATGTTACCAGACAGATTGTCTCTCTACCTTACAATTAATTCGGCTGGAAACCCTCGATCGGCGAAGGTTTGTACCGTGACATAAGCAACGAAATGATCGACGATGCACAGTGGTACAGACACAATTTCCATCGGTAAAAAGTCTAAAATTTATGACCTATTCGAACTTTTTGTAAAAAATAGAACGGAAGATTGTAACCAAAGGCTCAAGGACTATTTTAAGCTGTTAACATTCAAAATCAGAAAATCAGGCATAGTTTAGAAATTATGTCAACGTTGACTACTTTTCTTATTTTGCGATTGTAAAGAAAAGTAAAATTTATATATTTTAACAGATTTTCACTTTTTAAAAAGTGTAAATTATTTTTTGACTTTGCTCTCAATGTTTACTTATCACTTCACCTGCGTGCAAAGATTTAAAATGTTCTTCCGAAATTCGATTTAAACTAAAAAACGTGACTTTTTGCAGGGTGATTCATATAAGACTGAACAAATTTCACCAGCGCATTCCTTGGATCATTTCATGAAAATATGTCCATCTACGGTCCGATTTTGTTTTTTTCCCTTAAAAGATAATAACTCTTACCTTTCCAAAATTATCTAAACGACCGATATGCAAACATTTGTTTGTGTTGATTTCCAAAAGCAAATTAATGTGTGCGGTTATTTCGCTAGCAAAAAAAAAATTCATATTATTTAAATAGTCTTAACATTGGAACGGTAGGACTTCTGGGTCCTAACGACCACTGGTTCAGAACTTTGCTATTTTACTCTAGTACCCTTCGACCACCAAATTAAACATTTTCAAACCGCTGCCATTTCGCCCCCCTTGTATTTTCGGGCATGGTCTTAGATGGACATATTTTCCTGAAACGAGCCAAGGAATACGTATAACATTCTGCCCTTGATTGACCACTTGTTGCTGGTCAGGAAATTTTCACCACAAAGAGATCAGTTTCGCTGTTACAACCGAAATTTTTGCCAACCGAATAATAAGGTTTCTTCAACTATAAAGGATTATCAGTACAACTAAATGTTGGTTAGTGCACTGCAATTGTCAGTAAATTAAACTGAAAGTATCTGTATCGTTTTCTCCATGAAAGAGTAAAGAAAATTGATTTTTTTTTTGGAAATTACAATTTTTAAGATTTTAAGTTGATACCAAATTTTTATCAGGTTCTTTTAATTAATGAAAAAGAACTCCCCACTATTCGCATTATTAAACATTAGTCAAGGAAATATACCAGGTAGTTATTCATTTATAAACCTCTGACTAGTTTGATAAACACGATTTTAAGAAAAATCTAAGTAAAAATCGTGATACAGTAGACGCTCACAAATTATAACCACTTTGTTTTTCGGGTGGTTCTAATTTCTGGAAGTTCTAATTTCTGGACGTTTTTTTATTTTTACAAAAATAAGGCGAATATACTATATTTATGCAATTAGGAGTATTTTATTAACAAAAACGAAAACTTAAATAACATTTCAGTCAAATTATATCACACAAATGTTTCAAACTTAAATTAATTCCTTGAAGTAAAGTAAAATCGTATTATCCAACTGCTGGAGTGCGGTGAAAGTGTATCTTATCATAGTTAGGTTTTGCGTAACATGTAATTGGAACTTTTGGTTCTAATTTCCGAATTGTCAATGCATCAATATGCTGGTTATAATTTCTGGAAGTTCTTATTTCTGAGAGTTCTAATTTGTGAGCGTCTACTGTATTATCAAAATCTACCTCAGGTAACTGTAATTTGTTGCGCCATCTTAGGGTACCCAAATATCATTTTCGACTTTATTCCGACCAGAAGATATGAATATTTGATTTTTGTTTTCAAATAAGCCAACATTTTACATTTAAATAAATTCTTTCTTGTCATTTCCAATAATTGGTTGCAGCTATTTATGCTCTGCTACACTATTGGTTGCCACAACCACCTTGGGACAACAAACTATTGTTTAGAAATGCCTTAGTATACCTTAGGTGTCCAACACTTTGGTCATATTTATCATCTAGGGGTATGTGGAACCGAATATTTATTACGATTGAACATATTCGGTGATACTTCTTTTGCAATGGAATTTCTGTAGTTCCGACCGATTACCAACTGACTTTTTCTCTGTGTGCGGAGTAAATCATTCCTTTGACAAAATAAAATGATTTCGAGTCGCACAACCGAATGTATTGGGTGAATCGGGTATGGTCTCTGTATGCGAATAACTGTTCATCAACGGTCAGTGCATCATGCGCCGCGTATGCTGATGCCAAGTTAGACTACAACATTTGCCAAATATGGTGAATAGCCGCATTTTTCAGTAGAATGACCCCTACGGATTGTCCCTCGTCCAACATTTTTTGTGTGCCGGCGTAGCATCGATGTATAAGTAAGCTGGTGCCAAGTTTAACTGCAACATTTGGCAAATATCGTGAATACCCTTTTAAAAGATTTCCTTGGAATACATGTAGAGGTCGGTATACTTCCCATGGACCATCATGGAGAAATTACATTTTGAAAATAAAAAATATCCCTAGGGACCTTCTCACTTAGCGGAGAGTCTACAGCGAGTGCTACGCCATTTAAGAGGCAAATTTATTGCATCGATTTGAGTGAAGGCAAATAATTACTCAACTTCAACAAAGGTTGAAGAAATGATTGAACACTTTCAAAATACTATACTTATATACACTTGCACACCTATGCCGATATATGAATGCCGCATAATTAATTGTGTCCTCCACACCCCGTTGCCATGGAGCGGGAATGAACCTTTTTATTGAAGCCAATAATTTATTCGAACATTTCATTGGAATTGATACGGAGTATTCACAGATATTCAAAGCAATTCAAATATCACACTGGGCCGCATTGTGAAAAAGTTTCAAACCTGATAACCAAATTACTCATATTTATTCATTCCTTCAATGTCTTCTCAAAGCGACAAAGCCAACAAAGCCATCATCCTTCATTCCCACACACACGCACATATGGACTCACTCTCGTACACACTCTCACGCATACGCCCACATACGGAGTGAGTTTCAATTGCATAAATAACCGAAAATGATTGTCTCACATCCATCAGATGAGATGTGCCTGCCCGCCTGACATCCTTTGAGCAAAGGCGCTTTCTTCGTGCGTTCTTCAGTGTCAGTGTGTGCTTGGGTGTTTTTTTATGCGCTCTTTATCTTTGTTCATTGTTTGTTGTTGATGTTGTAGAAATACAGAAGTTTAAAATATATGGATTTCTACGAAATATTGCACATTTGTCATATACATTTACTTTTTTGGCTTGCCTCTTTCCACTGCTCCATAGCCAACGTAGGTACTTATCCCTACTCCCACTTACACCCACTGGTACATCATCATTTCCAATCATCAATTCACATTTTTTTCTCCCTTTCTTTCGTCTTCTGCAGCCGTTTGTTCATTCATTGCCCTACACCTCGTCATAGCCGTTTTTGTTTCTTATTTCTGTTCATATTCATACGTATGAGTTGTAGGCCAAACAATAACATGATGTTAAAGGATCACTTCAATCATTTCGTTTGACATTCCCACAGAGAGGTGGTCCGAGGAAGCCGGGCAGCTGGGCTGCGGGGGTGGGGGCCCGAAGACGTAGTAAATATGCCATCTTAAAATATGCATGGTGATGATGCTCCGGCTCCAGTAGTTTTCCCACATACATTTTTTTGCTATTGCTCGGTTCGAAAACAATTTTTATGCTTGTTTTTGTTTGGGAAGAAACTAACAAAATGACATATGTCAGGCATACGTATCGTCCTTGTCATCCTTAGATTTAGTATACACATATACAACATGTAACATCGTCAATAGGAATAAATTTATTAGAGTCAAAGGCAAGGGCACACCCACGCACACACACATGGACACATTTCAATGTGACATCCACTTTAAGTGGCTATAAGACTTTTAAGATGCGAATTAACCTTTTTTCGGGTATCGGCATGATTTCGTAAACGACTTTTTGAAAAATGACATAATCCTTCACTTTACGAGCATGTGCATCTACGGACATAAGCCATACATTTGCCACTAAAGCGTCCGGAAATAATGTCAATTATAAATTTTCAACATTTCTAGTTTCCTAAGTCAATGGGAAGTTGGCAAAGAAAATAGTTTGACGTAGGAGTATGAAATTGAAAAGATTAAAAACAATGCAGTCTTTTTTTCCGTATCTATGGAGGTGTACATATTTCTTAATAAAGGAAGTTTGTTTATGTAGGACATTGTCTAGATATGGATAATAGGATATATCCCTTCTTACTCGTACTCAAATAATAGTGAATCTTGTAAACTGAATTTAGGAATATAATATACTGATATGCATTCTGAAAGTGAATGCGTGTAGAATTTCTAATGCGATAATCCAAAAAAAGACAGTTGTAGAAAAAACAGGCGGGCAACTGTTCTACAATCAGTGAAGATGGTTAAATTTTAAGGGCCGATGTTGAATATCAACCACACCTTTTTTTGTGCATTTAATTTGATATTTTTTTATTTCAGACTAACTCCATTTAAATCATGTAAAGAAACACAAGCAAGTGTGGATAAATGTGTAGTTACGGGACTTTTTGGCTATGGCCTTAAAACAACCGGCATGGGCAAACCGGCTATTATACTTATAAGTCAATATGGACATTTGAATTAAAATTTAAAGGGCTCTAAACATGGACTACTTTTTGCTCTTTAGTTTCTAAGGGACGGAGGATGGTATACGTGTAAGGTTTGGCCTGACCGAATATTGTTGCTACAACCATATTTTATTTTTAAATTTGGCAACAATGCTTTTGTTACATTTCAACAATATTAATATTGCTGCGATTATACAATTGCCAAAATGAAATTCAAAAAACAATACTATGGTTTCGACGACCATACTTTTACTGCAGAGAACATACTATTGTTGTCGTGACCATATAGTAACCATATCTTTTCTCTGCGTGTAATCTTAATACTCGTGTGTAAAAATATCTCTCAAAGTTCCCCACAAATCGTTTAAAGTGTTTGAGATCTAAACCACTGGATGAGCATTCGGCCTCAATCTCCTCCGCATTTACCTTGTGCTATAGTTTTAAAAAGCACAAACCTGCACGCAGAGAAAAGATATGGTCACTATATGGTCACCGCAACAATAATATGTCTCTACAATAAAAGCATGTTCGTCGCAACCATAGTATGGTTTTTTGAATTTCTTTTTGACAACAGTATGATTGCGGCAATATTAATATTGTTGAAATGTAACAATAGTATTATTGCCAAATTTAGAAATAAAAATATGGTTGTAGAAACCATATAAGCATGGTTGGTGCAACAAAAGTATTGTTGTTTAAAATTTACATTAAAAACAATATGATTACGGCAATCATACTGTATGGTTGCGATTATGAACATAGCAAAACAGGTTTTATAGAGCATACATGCATGTGTGTGGGTATGTTTTTTTTTGATATACCAAAAAAAAAAACATACGCATACATACCCGATACAGTGCTTGGTAGTTCGAGTGATTTTTATTGTGTTTACTTTGTTTGGTGAAATACTCTACTAACGACTGCTTCTCGTTTATTTAAAACCTGCCTGTATATAGCCATTGATCATAGTTTAATCACATTCACATTTAAAATAACTTGCTTGATAAAAATCTCTATTTTTGAATAACAGCATTACTCAATCCTAATAGATAATTTTGGGGATCATAGTATGGTTGAGTGAATCATACTATGGTTGTAGGTATAATAGCATGGTTGTGAGGATCATACTATGGTTGTATGAGAAACATTCTATGGTTGTGAGGACCATAATATGGTTGTGGAGATCATAGTATGGTTGAGTGTGAATCATACTATGTTTGTGGGGATCATAGTATGGTTCCGTGTCAATCATACAATGGTTGTGAGGATCATACTATAGTTGTATGAGTAACATTCTATGGTTGTGAGAATCATAATATGGCTGTGGAGATAATAGTATGGTTGAGTGTAAATCATACTATGGTTGTGGGGAACATAGTATGGTTATGTGTGAATCATACTCTTCTTGTTAGGATCATAATATTGTACCAATAGTATGATCCCCTTCGAATATTGTCACCCCAGCCATACATTTTTCCTGCGTGTGGTCATTACCATGAGAATAAGTACAACAACCTCCGGATGTTGTTTTAAATTGTGGGCAAAATATCATTCGTGGGCGGACAATGTCAGGCAAAAACAAAAAGTTCCCTTTAACTTGAACCAAAAATAATGGAAACTAAAACCTAAGTTAAAGAGAATGTCACGGGAAAGAGTGTGGCATCCAAAATTCTTGGATATGAGAATTTTGAATGCCTGTATGAGTATTTGTATATCTCCATTACCCAGACATGTTCCTATTGACGGAATTTATTTTGTTAGATTTGGTAATTTGTCATGCTCAACCTCGAGCTTTCCCTTTTATTTAATACCTTACCGTCAATGACCGAGTGAACACGAAATGCATGCAGGAATCGAATGGTTTTCAAAACAAACAAAAAACACCGGCTACTACCTCAAATCTTCCATCTATTGTTTATGGCTTACCAATATATATACGAAGCTTAAGGATAACGTCCTTACAATCAACACGGATTTGACATTCATTTCGGATGCGCATAAATAAACAGTTCGGTCTGTGTGGTTTCTGTGTGCCCCTGTACTCCTACGAGTATATGAAGCCACTTTGGGGGCCACAATAAAATTAAGCACACAGACGATGAGGATGATGACGACGATGAGCACTTCTGTGATTGCCATGGACATGAATTATCCATTTTTATGTGCTCTCGGATACTTCAAATTTTAGTTGACAAATCATTATAACGAAAACTATCACATGTGAGTCATAAAACCATGTACGAGTTCGAGTGAGAAAGAGATTGAGTCTCTACCCATGTGTTTGTGATACTTTTGGAAACGTAACTTAAACTGCTGATGCTGACAACAGAAATTTTAAAAACTTTTATGCGATTTTTACAATGAAATATAAAAATTTCGTACAATAAACTTTTACAACTTGACGTAGGTTTGTTGTGATGGCTGTGTCAGTGTAGTAGTGCGAGCACGAATACGAGTACGCTCATATTTGCGCAAATAGTTTGTCGTTACATCTGAACTTACATCCATGAATGTTTGAGGCTGTGAGTGAGTGTGTGTGTGTGCGTGTGTGTATAGACACATACAATAAGCGAAGACTTCATCAAAAGTTGTTTTCAGCATCTAATGTACCAATCCACTTCATTCCTCACCACACCGCTACAGCTCTGAAGCATCTTTTTACAACATCCTCGTTTTGCTGCTGGAATATAAAATCGTTTCGAGTGTTTCCGAGCACAATGGAATAGTTGTCGTTTGCATAGAGAAGCTGAATTCGTTTTTTTCTGACTTACTCAGGGCAAAACGACAAATAAATTTTAATACACACTGACAGTTTGTCAGTGTCATCATCAACAACAACAGCAGCAGCAGCAATAACAGCAGCAGCGGTGGCAACAATATCATCACCGTCATATCTTATGCGATAACAATAAACAATGAAATAAGGAAATGCCAAACATACGTATGTAGGGAGACCCACACACACACATATGAACATATCCATACGCACCCACTTACGCCACATCCTGTTGAAATTGTAGTTGCTCGACAAGGAATCCCCTCGTTTTATGGGTTTGTCTCTGTGTGTATGTGTGTGGGTCCATGCACTTGTGTATGTTCGGTATATGTATTTGTGTATCGTTGTGGGTGTATGTAATACAAGGAGAGACTAATAAAATAATCGTATGGCTCGTGTACGAGCATGAAGTTGCCAAGCTAAGCAAGATGGATTATTGGCCAGCTACGACAGAGTTAAATCGCCATTTTAGATCGATTTAAATTTTGATCTTTGTTAAGGGTAACATCGCTAATGTCCGAAAAATGGGAGGTGGGGAATTTAAAGAGCCCACAGTCTGCGTTCTTGTGAGCGTTTTTTAAAGCTACTCAGGAATTAAATATAAAATGATGTATGCTGTTTTTCTTCGTATACAGGGTGCAGCGCCGTAACAGCCTGTGGCGGCACCGTTGGTTAGCAAGAGTGGAGAGTGTGCGTGGCTTATAGTGGCTGATGGGAGATTTTCCTGTCTTTCAGTTGCCATCATGCATTGGACACGTGATAAGAGGTCATTTTGTCTTGAAGCGTATTTTTCAAATGAGCACTTGATCATTGCAGTGCAGCGAACTTTTCGTTTACGCTTCGCTGTTCCCCACACGTACGTGTTCCTGGGCGCCAATCAATTGTTAATTGGGTAAATTTATAGAGAACAGCAGGGAATGTGTCATGCGTTCGAAGGGGACCTGAAAGGATTACAACACCACAAAATATAGAGAGAGTTAGAGCAGCAGTACTGCAATCTCCTAAACGCTCTGTTCGGAAGCAATCACTTGCTCTTTGCATCTCCAGGCGTTCTCTCCACCGGATTCTTCATGATGAACTGAATTTTCACTAGTATAAAATGTGCGTGGTTCAACAATTGTCAGCACGGGACTATTTGACACAGCGGACCTCTTGTGAAGACATTCTTGCAACTATACCCCGTGACGCAATTGTGTTCTTTTCTGATGAGCCACATTTTTACCACAGTGGGTGTGTAAACTAACAAAATATGCGGTACTGGAGTGAAGAAATCGCAGAGAAAATGACCAGAGACCCCTGCATTCAGATCGCATCACTGCGGTGAGCCATATCACAAGTAGTCATAATTGGTCCTTACTTTTTCCAGTATAACTGTCGTAAACTGTGAACTACGAACAGTACTCGACTATGGTATAGGTTTTTTCCATCTCTTTAGGCAATGCAAGTAGAGGTTACATGGTTCCAACAGGATGGTGCCACTGCACACACATCGAGGGTTACCACGAATTGTTTGAGCCAAATGTTTCCTATACGGCTTTTCTCTTTGAGGGGTGATATGAACTGGCCGGCACGCTCACCAGACTTAGCCCCATGCGATTTTTTTTTTTGGAGTTACCTGAAGTAGAAGATGAATACAACCGTCCCAAGACCTTGGAAGACCTAATAAACAATATTGAGACTGAAATTGGCACAATACCAGTCGACATGCTTGTTGGGTTCATGAAAACTTCAGAAAACGTATGCAGCAGTGTGTGGATAGCGAAGGTCGATATTTGCCAGATACACTATTTAAAACCCTTTATTTTAAAAATGTCCTTACTGTTCAAAATAATTAAAATATAAAATAGAGTTTTCTAAGGTTCATAATTTTTTTATTTCATTCCCAAATTAGCAAATTACCGTGCTCCACCCTGTAGTTGTATCAAAGTTGGGCTAAAATGTTTGAAATTATACTCACCACATGCAGTAACTTGGGATCTCCATATTTTTATAAAATATTGGAATGGAATTACATTAAGAATCATTTCGATACCATCTTTCATTGAATAGAGTAAATAATCACACCGATATTCCTTTTGCAACACCTGGTTTTATTGGAAAAGTTAAACTTTGTCATTTAATAATTAAAGACCATCGTTGCGTTTTCGCTTCGTAAAAGTGGGCTGAAGATTGTTTGGCAGGAGATGAAGGATTTAATCGAAAAATTGTGTTTTCGGATAAAGCTCATTTTCATCTCGGTGGAGATGAAAATGAGCAAAATTTCCGCATATGGGGTTCAGAGAACCCACACGTGACTATTGAGAAGCCAACACATCCACGAGTCACTGTTTGGTGTGGGTTTTGGGCTGGCGGTATCATTGGCTCATTTTTCTTCAAAAATGAGCAAGAGCCACCGTGACAGCCAACGGTGAGTGTTACCGCGTCAAGCTCAACTAATTTAGGTTTCCAAAATTTTAAGAAAATAACATGGACGACATTTGGTTTCAACAAGTCGAGGCCACATGTGTATGACATATCGCTTTAAAGGCAACTTCGATCACTTAAAAACAACCATGAAATTACACCGAATGTGTTTCAATCACCACAGAACTACATGCTGATTTGAAAATGGATTTCTTTCTGTCTGTACATATAACTGCTCTGATAACCCAGTGCACCACGAATAAATATAACCATACGTAATAAAAGACCAAAAAAAAAGTCCCATTTCTCCTAGTTTTTCCCAAAGTCATTCACTTTTTTTATGGGCACCCAAAGATTTCGGGCCTCGGTGTTTTTTTTTTGCAAAAAAATGATCTTTTGGTAGGCTCATATCTCTCGTTTTAAGGCTCTGCCGTCAAATAGTATTTTTATTAAAATTGTCCAAAACAATCGAGCGGCTACCAACTTCGATGAAGTTTAACGACATCGGTTAATGTTTGGATATAGACTTAATATAATGGGAATTCCCTATGTTAGGTACTACCGCTCTTAAAATCACATATTAATGCCGATCTCAAACAAATTTGGTACAACATTTACCCAAGGAACAATTGCCAATATACAATGGTAATCAGCTTATTGGAAAACTCTATAACTTTTGTAAATGGCGCCAAATGTCAAATCGGGTTTGACGTTTATGAAGTAAACAAACGCAGAATACAAACAGGTAAATTACGAATCGGTTTGCTTCGCAAGAACGCGGTATGACTGTTTCCATTTTGTGAATTTCGTCGCAGATATCCTAGCCGTCCGTCCGACAACAACTGGTTAAACTCTGCGGCTTTTGGCAAATCATCTTGAAGAGTCTAAGACAAAACTATATCTTCCCGGAACTGGCCGGGCCTTGAGTAGCCGCTCTGATAAGAATATGGCTGCTGTTGGCCAAGTTGTCGAGGAGCCCGGACATTGACCAGAACACGAGTCATACAATTTGGCATTTGCCGGAGGTTCCTACACGGAATTTTGGTGCAAGACTTAAAGATGTGTCCCCTGGAGGAGACATCAGGTCATTTTATTTTTGAGAACGCCGCGGGTCAAACTATGTCTGTGGACGGCGCGCTCTAAATAGCCATGATTACCGAATTTTTGCTCCCTCAGCTGGATGAATTGGGACTGGAGAGCATGTAGTTCCAATATGACGGTGCAAAGGCGCACACTGCTGCAGCCACAACTGATATTCTGAAGAAAGCATTTTCGCTTAATCTCTAATTTTGGTGATTTGCACTGGCCGGCCAGATCACCCACATTAGCTGTCGCAGACTACTGTTTTTGTAGTCACGGGTTTACGTCAACAAACCCTAGAGTCTTGAAGCCCTTAAGGAAAACATTCACCAGGAATGTGAGAACCTGTCGCCCAAAGTTCAAGCAAAATTGATGAAAAATGCTATAAAACTCTACCGGCGGCCACATGGCCGACATCATTTTCTGAACCTGTTGTAATAAATTCTAATGTATCAATAAACATATTTCACAAGCTGCTGTATGTTCAGCATAATTACATAGGCATATTACATGTGCCGCACCTTGTATTTAGGTCCCTGTTTTGATATTATTCTCACAGAAAGGGTTCTAGGCTGTGTACAATTTAAGTCTTATATGAGACGCGAAAAATAGAAAGGGACCTAAGGTTAAAAATCAGTTTTGTTCAGGAGAGCCATTTTTTAATTTAAATACGTGTATCTTTGGTGTACCATCACTTTAATAAAACGCGCATATCTCTGGGAGGGAACACTTTTGGGGCATGGGATCGGTCCCATTCGATGCTCAGATGTTGTCTTCATTAAAAAAATGTAAAAATTGATTTACCCTTAGGTCCCTTTCTCTATGCACTGTCACATATGTAGAGAACCAAACCAACTGCTAAAAGCGCGCTTCGAATGGCTTTATCGAAAAGTTTTTACATGGCTACCAAAAAAGCAATTATTTTTTTCAGCAATACAACTGTATTTTTATTTTCCAAATTTGAGGTAAAATAACCCACGGACCGGTGCCAAAAAAATAGAATTTTCGATTATAGTTCATTTAAACACTTGACTATATGAAGGGCCCGACCAAACACACCATTCTTAAAAAATGTCTTTAAGATTCCAAACATAGCCATACTGGGAAGATTTGAATGAATTTACACTCATTTGTATTAACCATTGCGGCCTAGAAAACAAGCCCTTCAAAGAGGGATTGCAAAAGAATGAAATTTGCCATCGAGTCCAAATATTCCATTATTAGTGGGATTTGGCTTGTCTTGGAAATCTGTTCTTAAATCCGGGACCCCTTTATTGTTGAATTTCGTTCAACGATACGTACAACCTGTTTCGTACATCATTACTTGTATTTTTCACATTTCTTTTTATTGAAATCAACGCAGCAATACAAATCAGCAATTTTTTGATTTTAAATAACTCCATCTGTGGATTTTCCGCATGTTGAGAGGTGTGCAGGGTATAATTTAGTAGGCCTCGTTCGACTTAAAAATTTACGGGATGCGCCAGTACTCTTCGGATTTGGCTTCATCCAACAGCTGCAGCAAAAAAGTATTACTTTTATGCAAAACAGTATAATAATCCAAATGTGATACGACTTGTGTATCGTATTGATTTCCCTCGCAAACTAATTTTGTTATGACAAGCTCCTATCACGCTGAAAAACAATCCTTTTAGTCACTTGTAATCGATTCTAAATCATTTCTAGTGATAATCTCCTCAAAATTAATATATCGACAAAACGGAAACACAATGAAATTGCACACATCCGGCCTGCCCTTGTGCATAAAGAGGACTCAGCTTTCTTGGAATGTACATGCATTGATGCTGCATCAGCATCCGCATCAGTTCTTGTGCAAATAACATCAGGCATAAGTTCCAATGAAATATGCCTTGACTCGGAATCGGAAATATTAAGAAGTGGAAAAAGACATAATCAAGCAAATCAAATATAACCGATAATGCCGCATGTCATGTCGCTTATAATCTGTGGCAGAGGCACAAGTACATATCTTCTCCACCATGAACAGTGAACAGTAGGAATATGCACTTTCCCGATGCCATCAACATCGGCACAACCAGCCAGCTGCGTAACAGGATTTATGAGGAGGTTGCTTCCGTGATCTCTGGAACGGGAGTGTTCACTTCTACTTCAACAACTGCGATTGCAACAATATTTACGAGCATAGAATTTTAACTTTAAGTATGTACTTGGTTATGCTTCAGCGGATATAAATGTACACTGTTCGACAGCATACCGTGTTGCAAGAACTTTCAATACTAAAATAGCTTAAGTCAAGTTGATCACGTTGTGCAGCAATGCCATGGTATAATCAGCGGGCAGGTTCTCAAGTAGTGGCTTTGAAATAAAACTTCAAATTAAGTTAAATTTTAATTCGTTTTTTTATCACTTTTGTGTGACTTTATTTCGATTTTGAATATAATGGGGAACTGGAATGTGTTTCGCATGGCTGTTACAAGCTGCTCACGGTGTCGTATATGCTGAATAATAAAATATATAGATTTTTTTCTCTTAAAAGAGAATCCTTGATTTACCCTTTCTTTGGGCTGTAACGACAGGAGCTCTTCTAGAATCCAGAGGATTCTAACGGATAAAATTAATTGTAAGGCATTACTTCTCCCATATCATTTTAGCGGTTTAGTCGAAAGTTGTGGCTATGGAAGAAGTAGCACTATAGAGGAGACGAATCAAATCTCTTCAATCAGCATGCTTGTCTTGCATTTGTCTGTAGACATTGGTGTATCTACATCCCCACTATCGATGACAGTGATAGTAAGGTTTTTCTTAAGTACTTCATTGAACGACTTAGATGCCGGTACTCTAGTTAACTTATGGCATTTAGACTGTGACAGATCATCGTGCTCTTTCTAGGCGGTGTCGGAGATGTGCCGTGGGATTGTAAAGGTTTACGAGAGTTTTTTGCTTAAGGTCCATTTAGTCTTGACGGTTGACGGTGGACGGTTGACGGTAGGCAATCAGCTATTTCAGTTGAGGGTTGCATTTTGCATGTGTTAGAGGGAGATAACTACAGTTTGACGGTTGACGACGGTAGACTTCTGCAGGTTGCAGAATCAACCGTCCACCGTCAACCGTCAAGACTAATTGGGCCTTTAACCAAGATCTTTGCGGTTGCTCGTCGATCGTTTCGCTGCGCACGCGACGGCTTCGTTTTTTAACCGCCGTCCATCTCACTCATTTTGTTTAACAGCGCATAACTAGTCTATCAAGATGGGGTGCTTGACGGATCTAACAGATGTGCTAAACGGACGCTGAAGCACGGAAATGCAGGAGCACTTAATTTTCGTAAAGAGCATAGTTATTAGAAATTAAGATCGAAAGGTATTGCAATTTATATCCAATAATAAGATTAGGGAAAATTGAGACGCTACTGGACTTGTAGCGCACCGCGGCCTTGAAGACAAGACTAAGGCTATTGAGACGCAATTTCAGGTACAAGGCTTGCTATTTATAAAGGGTGGTGAAATTTTAATGGTCGATGTTAAATGTGAACCACTAAACGTCAAGTTTTTTCCTGCATTTCATTTGATATTTCCCAATTTCATACCAACTCAATTTGAACTATGGAAAGATACACAAGCGAGCAAAGCGCTAAAGTTATTCAGGCTTATTATGAAAATGAAAATCAATTTTCGAAGAAAATCCTCTTCGGTGATGAGCCACATTTTCACCTCAGTGGATTCGTCAATAAGCAGAATGAGGCATTTGGGCGAATGATAATCTAAGAGTGATTGTCGAAAAAACAATGCACCCATAACAGTGACTGTTCGGTGCGGTTTATGGGCCGTGGTCGGTCAGGCAGTTACTGTGAACGGTGTTCGCTATCGTGAGATGATAACGAACTTTTTATGGCCCGAATTGGAAGATATGGATGTGGACGATATGTGGTTTCAACAGGACGGTGCCACTTGCCACACAGCTAACGAAACAATGGCTCTTTTGCGCGACAAATTCAATGGCCATGTTATTTCACGTCGTGGCGGTGTTAATTGGCCGCCAAGATCATGTGATTTGACACCGTTGGACTTCTTTCGTTAAGGTTATTTGAAAGAAAAGGTATGCGTCGATAAGTCCGCAACAGTTCAAGATCCGCAACAGTTCAAGGATGAGATAATTCGGCACATTAAGGGTATAGAACCCCAAATATGCTTCAGCGTCATCGAAAATTTTACCATCGGATGGAGATAGCGTCTGCCATTTGACCGATATCTTTCCACACCTAATTGAACCATACCAATATTATCATAACAAAAAGAACTGACAATAATTTCCAAAATAATTTGTGTTTTAATCAAAATTAACATTGGCCCTTAAAATTTAACCACCCTTTATTTCGGGTCCAACAAAAAACAAATCGTTTATTATGGGAAATAGTTACATTGCTTTTCCAAATTATTTTCTATGAAGTTCAATACACTTGCATGCGCTCAAACCAATACTCGTATTTGAATACCTTATCACTCTGATTGAAACAACTCCAAAAAAGGGTTTTGAACGCAGTCTTTCTCGTAGTGAGAGAATCAGTAGAAGTCACAGGGTGCCAAACCTGGGTTGTATGGCGGATGAACCATAAACTCGACATCTTGAGTGTTCAAATAGTCCATTGTTTCAACTGATATGTGAAAGCTCTCATTTTCGTGATACAAAATGATCCGTCTTCTCTTTTTGTTCTTCCTTATTTCTCCCAACACTGTAGGCAAACAGATGGTTCTTAACCACTTAGAATTGACCGTCCCATGACCCACTAAAGGCACTGTGGCAAAATGACCGGTTGTAAATGTGATTGTTTGCTTCGATGTGCTTATTTCCCGTGAAACTTTTGTTGGATTGCTTTTTCGTTTCGGGCTCAAATGCATGGATGCATGATTCGTCACCTGTGATGATGTTCTACCGCATTTTAGCTACCGCGGTTGTATGTTTTCAACATTTCTTTGCTTTAATCGACATTAGATATATTTGGGGCAATTCTTCAAGTCATTCTTATGTCGAAGGATGACTAAATCTCACGGTGTGTCACATGCTGGTCAAGCTTACCAGAGTAGGCACATAATCGTTTGTTTCAGGCAAGACAATGGAAGTTGGACGAAATTTATCCTGGAGACTTAACTCTTGGAACCAGCGATTTACAGGTGCATCATCAGTAAAAGTCGAAACAAGTTGATTGAGACATTCTTGTCTCAATTATTTGCATTTTTTGACCGAGTTGAACTTTCAAGACACTGTAAACTGTAAAACAATTAGCGCTAAAATGACAAAACGTTCTAAGTGAAGTTATGCGAAAAATATCAAACTTTCCAATGTAAGTTCCAGGTTGCTCATGACAACACTATTGACCCAAAATATAAGAAAGCAACCCTCGTATACAACATCAAGAGGATGAAGAGAACGTTTGTCGTCGATTAACCGCTCCAGTAAGGCAAAAAAGATATTTATAAATGGGAATTAAGGAAGATAATTCTGTGTTCGATCTAAGATACGAATGGTATCTGCAATCTTTATGGTGTGGATAAGAACCCCTATTACCAGCTCGACGTGATTCCGATTAAACCCTTGCGTCACGGCAAGATACCTCTTGCGAGGCATGCGTTGTTTCCAGCACTTTATTCCACAACTGTCCATTTTCTAGGACTAGATTGTCATGCAGGAAGTCAATACAGTCGTCCATTTGGCACTTTGTTCTATATTTAAATTTCGATATTCTTTATATTCTCATATATGTATGTTACTCTTGGATCTAATATGGTCTGTCATAAAATACTTTGTGGTACGGATTTTTATGAATAAGTGCAGTTTTTTGTAACACATGAAAGCAATGTCTATCGATCCATCTACCGTTGTAATGAAAGTACAGGCCGTAAATGTTAATTAAATCCGATGTCGATGATACTTAATACATTTTCCTGGGTTTAGCCACAGATGAAACCCATTGACATGGTCTATTTTGCTCTATTTTTTGATATAACATAAAAATCTCTTCCTATTTTAAAACCTGCAGCTCTGGAAGCCACATATAACATGTGATAATGACCTAATTTCCTTTATATCGTAGTCGAACAGTCCCTGCTTATGGGTCCCTTCGGATTTGTGTTGCTGCTGCTCTAAAAGGTTACAAATGAAATACAATCTTGATCAAGTTTACGTTATGATCTACCAATAATTAACTCCTAACAGAGTTCGACTTATCGGTTCATATTCTCATATAGCCTGTTTGGCGCATGAGTCTATGTTTTCCCATAGCCCTTAAATAAAGGGTTCTTCCGATTTGAGGCACGTCTGCAATCATGCCTTAATGTAGCATACTGCTTTATAAGTGACATTAAAATAACCCTCTAAAAATTAGACTATTCAAAGGTGGCTTCAAATGTAAAGTTCAAATGTATTGCACCCCGCGTTATGTGTAATCCATAACCAACGCCGATGAAATTGGACCTTTGCATGTAGCCTCCCTGCAAAGGGCAATTCTAACGAAAGGATCTATTGCTCTAGATTAAATTTACCATAGCGCGTTATAAGAGACTTATGAGCAACTCTATCTTTTAATATGATGCCCTGTCCCATTTGAGGTCCTGCAGCTCTACAGGCCACATTTTAATTCAATCTAACTCAAATAAAGCATAGGTTGTTATGTGCTACCTTTATCTATTCATGGAAGAACGGGGGTATAAGTGTTTATATAGCCCCAACGAAATATATCTCTCCTGCTCATAATAAACCCGACTTTGCTCAATCTCTGTTAGCAAAGTGGTTTAGGGTACCTCATGGGACTAAAACTCTTTGGACAAAACGAATTCCAAGGACATGCCAGCATTCTTCAACTTCAACCCATACTGAGTAATAAAACGATTTACGATTATCCAACAGTTTAACATATTTTGTTGGCCAGTGTAAATTGTGTTGCGTTTAAGATTAGAAACTTGAAAATAAACAACAGCAACAAAAATACCTGACTGTGTTGTTACTCCATGCGGGTAAGTACCAACCCGATGTTGTTCCAAGTGTTGTTCCGATGGTATAATATAAAATGGATTTGCGTACGTACGTACGTACATACTCGTACCTCATCCAGCTGATGGAGAAGCCTGCACAAATATTATTCCATTTGCTTTTCGCTGCTGCTGCTGCATTTGTTCTTCACTGTTTGCTCACAACTTTGCAACTGTTTTCCCTCGGTTTTTGTTGTTTTCTCTTTTTTGCCGGTTTAGCATTTTTTCCGCTATTATTGATGCTGTTGAAGATGCTGCTGCTCTTGTTTGGCGTATGCGAGAGAGTGTTTGCTTGGATGTTGGGGTTTTGGTTTTTTGCATAAATAAATAAATACGAGAAGAACTATATGAGGTTTATGATCCAACCATGAGGCATAATGTAAGTTTATTACTATCCCATGTAAAAATCGTGGCAACAATAACACTGGCAAGGAGCAAATCTTTAGCTTCAGTTTTTTTTGTGTGCCAAATGGTATGCATGTCTTTACAGATTTACACTCCTTTTGCTATTTATACTACACGCTACACTGGGCATGGTGCTAATGTTTGTAATGTCTTTGATAAAGTAACTATCGTCACTCCTTAAGATTAATGGAAAACGCCTTAAAGTATTTAACGATATCAGCAAAACTATACCTCTTTTTTATTTGACCAGCACTTATTTGACCAACACAAAAGCGATATTTTCAAAACGCTCCGGCCTCTAGCGATTATTCGCATGTTCCGATGCATAAAACTGTTTGAGGAGACTGAAGATGTGACAGACCGCCACCGGTCGGGCCGCCCACGCTCTGTTCGAACACCGCATGTCATCAAAGCCGTTAAATCAAGAATTCACAGAAATCCGTTCCGAAAACAGAAAATCATGGTCCCTGAGATGAATATCACGCAAAAGTCCATGAGTCGAATCATTAAAAAAGACTTGGGACTTGGGGCTTTCAAACGACGTACCAAACATTTATTGACTGCAGCTTTAAAAAAATAGGATTGAAAAATGCAAACGTCTTTTGGTGAAGCACGCTGATAACATGCACAGAACAATTTTGTTCACTGATGAAAAAATTTTTACCGTTCAGGAAAACTTTAACAAGTAAATTGATAGAGTGTATGCGCGGTCATCTAAGGAAGCATCTGAACTCATCCCAAGGGTGGAAAAGGGTCATCACCCAGCTTCAGTCATGGTTTGGTGGGGTGTCTCTTACGATGGGGTCTGGACTGACCTGCATTTCTGCGAACAAGGAGTCAAAATATTTGATCTTTAGTGTATACTAGCTGACGCGGCAAACGTTGTTAAGCCTTCCAATTTTATTTTCAGTGAAAGTCTGGTTACTTTGAATTAATATTTAGATTTAGATTAATATTTAGAAGAAGAATGAGAGGTGAACTGTACCGACATACCAATTATTTTTCAAAATACCGTTAGCAGGGACAGAAATAAAGGCTTTTTAATTTGTGATTTGTATGGTAGGTACCACGCCCACTGGGCCGATTTCATGCAAACCATACCCAACGTACCCTAAAATTGTGTACCAATTACACAGTACAACAGCCAATCTGGGGGTGAGAAATTCCAAGTCTGGGTGATGGTACTAGGTCAGTATATTAAAACCCTCAAAGGGTTTTGCTTTCGTATGTTGCAGTTTTTTTTTTATGACCTTTTACATTTTTTCCTTATCTTGATGTTTTTTCGCTTAGTTGTAAAATGTTGGCAAAAACGTAGTTTGACATAACTCGAGAACGACTAGTTCGATTTTGCTGAAATAAATTGAGAAAAATTAATAATTACATTTTCTTTAATCCATTAATATACTGTTTCTCTACCAAATCAACATTTTTGCAATTAGAAATAAATTTATGAAGAAAATTTTGCCAAACATATAAATCCCAAACGGAAAAACTTGTAGAGTCTTATAACTTTCACGTAAAGTCACATAACCTATAAACAAAATGCGACATAGATCATAGAAATCGATTAACGCGTTCTGCTTTTATTCAAAATTAAGTAACTTCACTTAATTGTAAAAATGTTCCACAGTGTTATCAGCCTTCTAGCTCACAAAAAACGTTTTTGTCACGCCCACCGTCCAAAATGTCGACCCTTGCGTAGCAAATATGAACAAACCCGCAGAAGGAAGTATCCAGTTTGCCACAGTCGTTTTCAAGTTTTAAGCAGTGTAACAAACCACATTTCATTTTTATATATCGTTAAATCGTTAACAAATAATTCCTGTAAGTATATGTATAGTTGAGGTGACAATCGTCGGAGAGAATCATACTATTGTTGGCTATATGGTTGGGCAAAGCAATATAATGATTCTGACAACAAATATATGATTTACACACAAATATATATGATCCTTACACATAACCATACAATTATACCGACAACCATGTTATGAACTACACTCAACCATACTATGATACTCACAACTATATTAGGATCCGCACAACCATAGTATGTTTCACATACAACAAAAGTGCGATCGCCATAACTATAGTGTGATTATCACACAGCCATGTTATGATCCAACAATACAGTGTGATCCCACTCAACTCATATTATGATCCCTAAAATTATTTATTAGGATTGGGTTATATTGTTATTCAACAATAAAGAATTTTAGTAAGCAAATCATTTTCAAATAAAAAAACAATCCTATGGTTGCGGCGAACATACTTTTATTGCTAAGAAAATATTATTGTTATGTTAAGATAGCCATTTCTATTCGCACACCATTCAGTAATACGAGTAATAGAACAAGGACCCTTCTTTCACATATTAGCACCATCGTTCTTCTTTCAAGATTCAAAGGTGGTTTTGGAGCACCAGCTTATATATGAGAGTTGTATTCCATCTCGGACCCGATGTAAGTTATATAGATACTAAAAATATCTAAAGAGGTGAACTATTATTTGAACCGCTCCAGAAAGCCTAAAAACTTGAGTGCTTCTTGCGACAATTTAAATACATGCCTTGCATTGTATTTTGATGCCGCGCACATCAAGAGCTTCTGATTGCCCGATATCCATACCATCGATAGATAATGACGACATTGTTGGGTCAATCGCCTGTAA
The DNA here is from genome assembly GCA_963513945.1 of Hydrotaea diabolus. Lineage (NCBI taxonomy): Eukaryota > Metazoa > Arthropoda > Insecta > Diptera > Muscidae > Hydrotaea > Hydrotaea diabolus. Next base: position 112,424,432 of record OY740717.1, read on the forward strand.
GACACCAGGTAGACTCTGTTCACTCGACCCTAAATGGAAATGGACAGTAAATCCCGGTCACCTGTGCCATCCATAAAAAGAATGTCATTTGCAAACTCTTTGTCTACTGAGTCGAAATTCTGGTTGAATCTGACTGGGAATTGCCACAAAATCCGATGTATTCTTAAACATGTACAGAAGATATACTATAATATAATTTTAAGAAACCTCTCAAATAAGCTACAAAAAATGCTGGCTGTAGTATACTGCAAGGCCTGCTGTATATATATCTGGCCTAACAATGAAAATACGAATATTAACCATTAAAAATGGTTTTATTGTTTTCCAAAGTATTCTCCAGCATTATTTATACACATTTGCATGCGCTCAAACTGAAGCACTCTTTCCACTCCGACTTAGAGACCTCCGAAACATGGTTTTTGAACGCTTCAACAGCATCTTCTGGCGACGAAAATCGTTGACCACGCATTTTTTTGATGTGCGGGAATAAAAATAGGATTTGTGTGCCAAGTCAGGGCTGTACGGCGGATGACCCATCAATTCGACGTTTTGGCCGGTCAAAAAGGTGTTGGTTTGAGCCGATGTGTGAGAGCTCGCATTGTCATGGTGCACAATGATTTGTCTTCTCTTGTTCGTTTTTCGAATTTCTCCGAAGACTTCAGGCAAACAAATTGTGGTGTATCACTCAGAATTGACCTCCTACGTTGCTCAAGCATAACAGTCGCCACATGAGCAGTTTTGCTGAAGAAATAGGCGACCATTTGCTTCGAAGTGATTCTTCCACGAACAACTTTCGTTGGATTTGGCTCGTCTTCGAAGACCCACACTATCGACTGCTGTTTTGTTTCGGGCTCATACGCATAGATCCATAATTTGTCACCTGTAAAGAACTTATAAACGTGTTTTTTTGACACGAGTCTTTTTTTGAGCGATTGTCAAATTGTTCGGGATCCAACGAGAACAAACCTTTTTCACGGCCAGGTGTTTATGTAATATCGAATGTATGCTGGTGGAAGAAATGCCCAAGGATGCCTCTATCTCACGGTATGTCGCATTTCGATCTTGCAGTATCAGTTATCGCACAGCATCAATGTTCTTTGGCACAACGGCCGTTTTTGGACGACCTTCGTCTTTGAGTGAGCGTCGGCCGATGAATTCATGACGATTGAGTTCTTTAAACCAGTTTTTCACAGTGCTATAGGATAGTGCTTCATCGCCATACAAAGATTTAAATTCATCGATTCACTCTTGTTGTGATAATCCACGTCGAAAATTGTAAAAAAAATGATCGCACGAAAATGTTCACGAGTTAATTTTTTTTTGCCAAATTGATTTTTCCAAGTCACTGTCAACAACACAAATGATGGTCGTACGTCAAAACGTTCTGAGTACGTTTATGCTAAAAGATGTCAAACCTTCCAATGGAAATGTAGGATGGCGCTAGGCAACACTTATAAGTAGCATACATATATAGCACGTAATTACATAAATCACTCAGTATCTCATTAAGGAGTAAGGGGAAACTCAAGTGAGTAAGCTGAGCACGATTTAAACCCTAAAGTCTCCGAACGGATGATGCATTTTATAGAAACATTTTGTTGTTTAGTGAAATGTAAGAATTTTTCACATTTCTGAAAAAGATAAACAATGGCATCTAAATCTGTGGTTTGGACGAACATATTAATGAAGGTTTCTAACTTGGGAGCGGTGCTGACCGACGCCTATTTTGGTTAGAGGTCAAAAATGTAAATTCGAACAACCTTACCTTTAGGTACAGTACTAATTTAGAGCCGTTCTGCCCTATTCTGGTTAGAGGTCTAAAAACGTTCCTGTAAATTCGAATGACCTTACCTATAGCGGCCGTGCTACCCGATGCCAATTCTGTTTAGAGTTCTAAAAATAATCATGTATACTCGAATGACCTTACCTATAGCTGCGTGAAAATCCATGGATCTACGGTAAATACAACAAAAATTGAAGACTTATTTCCAAAATATTATTTTAACCTATGCGCAATGATCTATTGTAAGTCACATATGTGCCAACACTCATCTGATTTTATCAAATCGAAAGGATGAACACAGAAAATACTTGTTTTCATTATAAATTTGTTCCTTCAGTACAAATTTGTTGCTTTAAAATACCAAGTGATTCATCCCATTGGAGCTACTTCTTATATCGAATCTCACAAGTCACTGTATGTGCGAGTTAAACTGGAAGTATTTGGAGTCCAAGTAATCCGCTCTACACACAATCTAAATTAATAGTTTAACAAGGTTAAGATATATTACTGTAAAATATCAGTCATCTATCGGCTGATCAATCTAGAGGTTAGTTTTCAAAATAAAAAAATACAAAAATTCAAATCAAGTGCGGAATCTTTATTGTTTATTCGAAAGGGCATTTTATGCCATTTATTTTTGAATGTCATTTTCTTTAAAAATGTCCGATATCATGGTGCGATATGGAGCACCATTCACGATTACGTTCCGGCCACCATCATTTTATAAAAATATGGCTATCTCTGTGTATAATGGCACCTCTTGAACTTCTTCTGGTTGCTCTTTAGTCCAAATGCTGCAATTTAGTTCTTTTACGTTGCCGTTGAGCCAGAAATGGGCCTTATCGCTAAACAAATTTTTGGTGGAAAAACAGCGCATCTTCTCATTCTCATTCCCATAAAACAGCTGCACAATTTGGAGACGTTGTTGCGGTATATGTCTTTCCACGATGAAATGACAAACAAAACAAAAAGAAAAAACAATAAAGTTAAACACAACTTATGAGTTATCTGTGAAAAAATAACTTTTGGTTGATCATCCGTTGGCTACACTGTTATGCCTGTAAGCGTGTTTGTTTTGCACAACTTTTCATTGCCTGTCCATTGCCTATTACCATTTGAAGCCAACTCCTTTTGAAATAACCATAGACCAATTCCGCGGAGCTAATTCGAAGTATACTTTTGGAACATTGAGGCATATGTAGAACCTCTACTGATCTATGACAAACCGATTGCGATGGAACTGCCAATTTTACCAAAGTTTTTCCTCAGTTACCAAATTTGCCATCAGTTTACATGGGAACAAGACCTCCAGTGCAGGCTATCAGAAGTCAAGAAGGTGCACTAAGCCGGACACTATATCTCGATCAACGAACTATGCCGCGGCATCAAGAATGGGCCTAATAAGCAAAGTGGTTAGTCCTAGTATGAGGTGTGCTAATTGAGTACACCCAACTGACGTTCCAATCGCCATACATTTCTCAGATGGCTTTATATTGTGCAAGAAGTGCACACATGTGTTTAAGATCACACTGGCCTACTTCGGCGCACCAGTGCAAAGTGTGTTTTGCCAATTCATTCACAGAAACTCCGACAACTTAATATCAATTATTTGGTTTTCCTTAGTAAAAATGATTTCAAAGATTCGTGCCTGACTTGAAAGAATTAAAAATCATAGCTACTTATTCGCGACCACAGTGTACTCGGTGCCTGGATGCTTAAAAATAACTCTGTTTATGAAAATAATGCAGGGTATTATTTAATCGTCCTCGCCCTACTGGTGCCTTTCTTTAAATGCTCTTGTTTTCGTGTAGGGGATTGTTTATGGCAGCCAAATAATGCTTTTCTTCCCTTCACAATTTTTCATTTCTATGTAGCATATGTTTCCAGCTTTATGATCTGGTATAAGATAGAAGGATGTGTGTGCTTGCCTGTACATACCACAACAGGATTTATGATTTATCCACCGTCCGTGTTGTTGCTTTTTTATTGTTTTGTACAAAACAATAGCAAACAAACCCATAAAAAAGATAAAAAAAAACCATCGTATATAAACCAGCTACTATCAGCATTTACCAAGAGTGCGTATGAGAATGTTGGTGTACCTATACCCTTCTATACTGGCATATTACCAAAAACAGCGTTTATCATGTCTCAAGTTGACCGGAAATACTGCCAACACATTCATAAACTTTATGATGCGCTTACAATAATTTAAGATCTACTATGTGTACTTGTACACGTATACATTTATAAACACCCACACAGTCATACCACAGTACATGTATGTACGTTGTGTCTGTATGCGTGTACGTACCTGCATCCGCGAACTTTTGAGAGTATTTAAGTGGCTGGGTTAATAAGTACTTAAGCTAAACTCTGTAAATTACATTGCAGTACTTAGCGTTTAAGTTAATAAAAGCGTCTTTTTTTAAAAGAGGATACGCTCCCGTCATAAGTCATTTTTTTCTTTTAATTGCGTTGGAGAGATTTGTTTTGATTTACCAGATTCACATAAGCATCAAATACAGCGGAGTGAAGACAACATGTATTTTCGTAAATCAATAAAAACCAGTTTGGTAAGAGATAACTTAAGCGGGAGTTAAATTAATGGACACGGAATTTTTTTTCGGGTTATTGTTTTGTTTTTTTGGATGGAAATATTGTAAAATGTTGCCATTTGAAGGTGTTAACCAAAGAGTTTTCATTGCAAAATAATGATATCTTCTTACCCGTTGCATTGTTATGCTGTCGAAAATAACTTCTTTAATAATTACTAAATTTGTAAAAACACGATACCTAAAATTGTACTCAAATATAAATAAACTAATAATTTTTAAATACCCGCCAACGAAGAATTGAGTGCATACAAAATTTGTTAGTATGCACTTACATACAGGGTGGGCCAAAAGTTACCGTGGGGTTTAAAATTTAAATAACTTTTTCGTTTATATATTTTTTTATTATTTTTTTCAGATGAAGTGATGAAGTGCATTTTCTCATGCATGTCTTTGTTAATAAGCAGAACTGTATGTTGTGGGGTTCTGAAAATCCAAGAGCCACTCATCAACGCCAATCGAACCCTATTAGTATTACAGTATGGTGTGGGATCACATCTGCAAATATCATTGGGCCATACTTCTTCGAGAATGACAATGGAAGTGCTGTAAACGTTAATGAAGAGCGGTATAGGTTTATGATTGAACATTTTTTACGTCCTGCTGTGTAAAAAAATTTCCATTTTGTACATTATATAGGGTGATCTATTGTGAGGTGTTTTTTCAAAAGAAAAAAATATACTTAGTAGGGACACAAATACTGTTACAACATTGAACACACACATTTAATAACGTTGTCGTCCACTTTCATGGTGTGTTTCTTCAGACATTAGTCGTCCTATTCCTGACGTGAGGATGTTCGGCAGGGATACACGACTTTCCAGGAATGCACACCCATTTGTTATCGATTGGCCGGTTAACCGCACTATACACTACAGATTAAATTCGTTTTTCGCCCGTACTGTCCGTATCGACTTCCGGCGAATGTATTTCCCACCAATAACGACATCCAGAAATTCAAGTCAAATGTCAATAAACATTACTTCCTCTTTCCCCCTTGAACACCCTCCACTCACCAACGCAATGCATCGCATGTAAAGGGGAAAACCCCTGAGTGTTGGTCAACAAAAAAAATAAAGCAATTTTCTAAAAATTACTTTACAATTAGTTCATAACCAGATTTGAGACAATGTTTCTATTGAACATTTCGTTAAAGAAACAAAACTATATTCAAAAGGCTGTCGAAAAGATTTTAGTTGCGAGCAGTGGTGAATGCTACTTCACCATCCGTATTCTCTAAGCAATGAACGTGATTAAACCATGATCAATGGCTAAAAACATGGTATACCAAATAATCACTCACATACATGTAAAATTGGTCTAAAACCCTGTTTTGTTATAGTAGAACTGAACATACCCCGTTAATTTCATATGGGTTTTGAAAGGTAACCTCAATAGCGTTAGTCTGTAACGGAATTTCAAAATTGTTTCAACTTTCATCATGGAGTGGTCAGATAATGAGATCCGTATCGCTGTAATAGCGCTTTTCAAGTGTAAAATGAAAAAAGCGATATTTTCAAAACGCTCCGGCCAAAAGGGATTAGACGCATGTTCGTCTGCCGATGCATAAAACTGTTTGAGGAGACTGGAGATGTGACAGACCGCCACCGGTCGAGCCGCCCACGCTCTGTTCGAATACCGCATGTCATCAAAGCCGTTAAATCAAGAATTCACAGAAATCCGCTCCGAAAACAGAAAATCATAGCACGTGAATATCAAGCAAAAGTCCATGAGTCGAATCATTAAAAAAGACTTGGGACTTGGGGCTTTCAAACGACGTACCGGACATTTATTGACTGCAGCTTTAAAAAAAATACGATTGAAAAATGCAAACGTCTTTTGGTGAAGCACGCTGATAACTTGCACAGAAAATTTTGTTCACCGATGAAAAAATTTTACCGTTCAGGAAAAATTCAACAAGCAAAATGATAGAGTGTATGCGCGGTCATCTAAGGAAGCATCTGAACTGATCCCAAGGGTCATCACCCAGCTTCAGTCACGGTTTGGTGGGGTGTCGCTTACGATGGGGTCGATGAGGTCTGACAAATGGCCCTCAGGCAGTCCAGATTTGGACCCATTGGAATACAAATTGTGGACGGTTTTAGAGTACAAGGTTTGTCACAAAAGATACCCCAACATTGTATCTCTTAAGACTGCTTTGGTTCGAGCTGTGGCCATATTTCCAATGGTCGAGGTTCGTGTAGCTATTGACGATTGGCCAGAGCGACTTAAGGCGTGTGTTAAGGCAAAAGGCGGACATTTCGAATAAGTACAATATACATCAATAAATATATTAAAAAATAGTTGGTCCAAAAACATTTAGTACTTTTTATTTTACAGCATAAAACGTGTGTAACAGTATTTATGTCCCTACTAAGTATAAAAATTCTAATCAAGTGTGGAATCTTTACTGGTATTTTGAAAAAACATTTCATGGCACTTATTTTTTGAACAGACTTATAATTACCTTCAAATGTTTTCAACTGTATTATGAAAATGAGCGTTCGTTGAGACACGGAAAGCTCCGCTGTTTTTGACCAAAATTTTGTTCAGTGATCTGGCTCAACGGCAACATCAATAAATAAAATTGCCGCATTTGGACTGAAAGGCAACAAGAGGTTGAATAGGTGTCATTATACCCAGAGAAAACCATGGTTTGCTGCTGTTTATGAGCGGGTGGAATCGTCTGTGCATATTTTTTCAAAAATGATGATGGCCGGAACGTAACCATGAATGGTGCTCGCTATCGCTCCATGATATCGATCTTTATGCTGGCTAAAATTGAAGCCCGTAGTCTTGACGACACTTGGTTTCAACAGGACGGTGTCACCTGCCATACAGCTGCTCAAACAATGGATCTAATAAGAGGTCATTTCAAATAAGCGGTTAATTTCACGTTTTGGACAGGTGAGTTGGTCGCCTAGATCGAGTGATATCACACCTTTAGACATTTTTCATTGGGGTTACGTAAAGTCCAAAGTCTATGCTGACAATATGGACAATAGTCTAAAACGTGATATAAGCTGATTTTCTTAATACTATCTCAATAGATCCATTGTTTAAGCAACTGTATGGCAAGCATGTGACACTATCCTGTTAAAACCATTTGTCGTCAAGTTTACGGGCTTCAATTTCAAATAGCAAAAAGTCTGATATCAAAGCGGGATAGCGGTTAGGTTCATTTCTAAAAAAATATGGATCGGTGATACCACCAGCCCAAAAACCACACCAAACCGTGAATTTCGCGGTGTAATGTTTCCATGATGAAAGGGCAAACAATACTGAAAAGAAAAAAATAACTTTTCTCGCGTTATCTGTGAAAAAATCCCTATTGAAAAAAGTACATCTAGATAGATCACCCTTTACTAACTTCGAATCATATTTCAAATTTTTAACGTTAAATCGTGTAGAATTTTCTTTTTTTAGATTATTACATTGATTTAAAAATTTGTTTTATTTTGGGGGGTCTTCAGGGTTGCTGATTTATGGTGGGTATTTTTCTACGAGCTTACAAATTGAGTTGGATACTCTGCTTTATTCGACAACCGCATTAGCCGCTTATAGCTGCCAATTTCTCCAATGGTGCAGGACGAAAATATCACCCCATTTCGACGAAACTTGGTACACTATTTAGGCTTGGACCAAGTACGAACCCTTTTGAAATTGGTTTCTATCGGTCCATGCAAAACCTGAAAGCACTTTTATTGCGTTGATTTTGTTTGGTGGTTCGGTTCGGTAGTTTATAATAATTTCGTGCTTGACTCGAAACTGCGCAGTCCTCCTAGACTGCAATTTAAGATTTTCATACGGTTTCTTGAACTGTTTTTACGTTGTCTTGAATAAAAGTACCATATAAACATGGTCTCAAAGCGGACTTTAAACTACGCTTTATAAATAATACAACCAAATTTCCAATGAAAGCGGGAATAAATTAAGGGGTTATATAATGGGATAGCATATACTTGGTTAGCATAATCAAATTGTAAATACACTTGGTTTAGTGTACCGATCTATAAGGCGACTGTGCTGAGAAATTATATGAAAGAAACCGGCTTATTGAATTGCCCTCGTATAATGGCACTATCGCTGGCAACGGAAATAATGCACAACTCAGCTACTTGATCGCAATCGAGAGTACATTTGAGTCTGACCAAATGACTGTTCGTACCCACTTTATACACATCCACAGCCCCTATGGTACAGATAGAGTACACTCGGCTCGCTTGGAAAGATTTAGCGCCAGCATATCGAATATTACACACACACAGACATACATAAAAATAAATAATATTAATCCTGGATTTCCCAGGAAATCACAACATTCATTCCGTTGCTCCAAATCCCTAGACTGCCATTACAAATGATTACCTTTGGTGCGTGTGGGTCCGAATGTCCTAAGCCCACCCACAGACGTACACGCCAACTGACATACATGCGAGATTTCGTTAATAGTTCCATCAACGATATTACGAAACAAAAGGACAACAATAAACGACAACAAAGCGAGCATGTAATGACAAGAAATGGAGGAGCAATCCACATAAACTCATGTATATTTTTAATGGTTTCGGATTCCTTTTTATTTGGCATTTCTGGAGCAGTAAAAGCAAAACTAAAGGAGGAAATTAATATGAGAACGCAAATTATGCTCTTTTCTCTCTCTATGTAGTTGATGTCCTTGTTCGCCCGCTCCTTCGTGGCTTCATATGAGTGTAACGCTTCGCATTACTGACGACGACAAGGGGAATTGTGGCCTTTTTTTATTATGTAACAATTGTGTGCTAAAATGGAACATTTCGCTCCCTCATTTGGATGTATGCCTATGCCTGCATGTCTGTAGGTATGTGTCCATGGCGGGCTGACTCTGTGTGTAGGTGACTGTGTGGGCAAGTGTTCTTGTGTGCGTAAGTGTGTCAGTATGTCTGGGCCAGAATTGCGTGAGAATATCGCATTACTAAAGATAAATGATATAATTAATGAGTTTTAGGCCATTTTGCGTTAAGCTTAAATAACGATTATTGCATTAAATCCAAATGCTAACGACACCGCAAGTATTCATACTCGTGTGCGTCGGTCGTGCCCTTCTTTCACACAGTCAGCAAAGAGTTCCCCCATTTTTTTTTTGTTTAAATAAAATTATGTCCGATTCAATGATATCCTTTGTACATACACACACAATCACACAGACACAAATAGATAGGACAGGTCTATTTAACGGTTGTTGATGAGGGTTTTTGATTTAGACATTTCATTTGATGGCTGATTATGATAATGACATAGAACGACCCAAAAATTAAAAATTATGGCCCCAAAAACAAATTCGCGCGAAGCAAGAGGGTGCATAAGTTAAATCTTCTGTTGCACGCAATGTTATTACAGAATTATTATTTGCTGCGATAGCTCTAAAGGACGAAAGTGGTTATTTTTAGAACTGATTCTTTGGCACTTTGACTTTACCTTTCCGGTGTCATGGTTTGTCAGTTTCCTCATTACAAAAATAATATTGCGGATAGGGAAAATCTAAAGTATACAGCACTTTCGGTTAACCTTTGAATAAACTTAAGATGTCAATATCATAAGTGTAAGCGCATCTTCGGTAAAAGTATAGGAAAGGGAAAGATAAACTTAGAGACATCTCATACTCGTATCATTTAAAAATAAATTAAATTCGGGAGGGGTCCAACTATGAGTTACACTGCACAACTTTATTATTTAGAATATTCTGTACCTCAGTCTTTAGTCTGAGCATGATCAGAATATAAATTTGGAATATAGAATGTAGATCTTTCAATCGGAAAGGCCATTTGTTAAAAATATGGACTAATGTGGTCGAGCTTCAGTAGGAATGACTAAAAGCCGCTCATAAATCACAATGCTAAATGTGAGAAAAATCGGATTTTATTTCTGACGTTTTGAGCGACACACTGCGAATGGAAATAACTATTGAAGATCTGTTGTATTGCTAAGACAAACGGAGTAAAAAAAATAAAAATCTGTAGTTCTAAACTAAAGGATATAAAAAATAAATTTGTGTTGACATTCTCTGTATCAAATCGGAGAAAACAACAATTTTCACACCCTATTTATCAATCATAAAACCTGGGTACTCGTCACATATCATGGCTAGAGGTCATAAAATGTCCCCAACATAAGGAGACGGTCTTTGGGCTCGCGCCTATTTCGGGAAGCTTAATATATCTATGTCTACGACTTTAAAGCAAAGTAAATTTAAGAGTTAAATATTTAAGATATAAATATAAAATTTCCACAAAAAAATCTTCATGAGTTTTTTTAGTGCCTCAAAAGACTTGAGACAAATTCCCAGTTTAGTCCACTTTGAAAGTCAAGCGATCTTAAATAAGTCATTTATTTGGTAAGTTAAAAGACACTTGCTCTTGGCTAGATCCGTTAAGATTCTTTTGACTGGCCAGATCCTTTAAGAATATTTTGGGAAGTTACTAACGATATGAAAAACTTATATTTAGACTCCATCCTATGGTGGGGAGCATAGCAAGTAAGCATGATTCAGTCTTTAGTCGGGGGAGTTACCGGTGTAGCAGTATTGCTCATTTTTGGTCTCATTGGCAGGAAAATATCAGATAATTCCCCCAATCTTGTACTCACTGACAGGCGGCTTATGCGTTTTGTAGAGTTGCTTAACATGGCTTAGAAAAAAACCCTACAGCAATTATGAGCTGACTCATCCACGGTAATAATGGGTGATCCATCTAGAGGTACTTTTTCAGAACAAAAAAAATATAATAATTAAAATCATGGCTACAACTACGCTTCTGAGCGTACGTGTACTTTTTATTTACTTACTTGAACTGACCCCTTGTTGCTGGTTGGCATGCTTAGCAAATGATTTTCAATATAATTCCAACCGAACCTCGGTCTTACTATTCTGAGCTATCTATCAATGTACGTTAGGGGTGGGATGAAGATTCTTAGTAGCCAGATTTGGGTATGATTCACCCACTTATTTTGTGGCGTTTGGAAAAAAATGCATGAGCCAATAAATATGGAGGTGTGATAGGTGCAAGTGACAGCTCATCGAGGTCAAAGGTCTTAGGAAGGGGGAAATATTCACAAAAAGCCCCGCAACTGCCTAGGAGTCGTCCCTAGAGGGGTAAAAGTTATGACCGACCCCCATTAATGTTTCCCTCCCAACATGTTTTCCAAACATAACTACCTCCAATCTTCACCACCTAAGGGGCTACTCTAGGAAAAATTATAACTACCCTAAAAGTGTCCCTAGAGGATTTAAATGTAAGACCAACTCCCAATATTTCTGCAATTCCAACAGTTACTCAGAACAAATCCACCCTCTATCTTCAACCGTTAAGGGAGTCCCCATACAATTTTTTGTCTTGAATACCATCTATCGCTAACTTAACAGAGGAGTCCAATGCACTAAAACGACCAAAAAATAACAAAAATTCACCACTAAATAATATTTTCGTTTTAAGTACATTTTCTTTTGGGTTAGCGATAGAGGGTATTCATGACAGAAAATTGTATGGGGACTCTCTTAATGGTTGAAGATGGAGGATGGATTTGTTCAATTGGCTTTTCTGCGTATTTAGCAGCGCAAGCAAAAAATAGTTGTTTAGCATTTCACTAGTTTTATTATAATGAAGCTTTCCAAAGTAAGCGACAAACATAACTTTTCCTCCTTAAACCTAAAGGCGTTTCCTGGGTTCCAACTCACTGTAGCTTTGAGTTACCCCGTGATTTACGAACAGATTTACCAAGTAAAACAGATAAGGTAAAGATTTTTCATACAATTACCCTCCAGATTTATAAATTGTAGGATAAACACTATGGCTTTTAATTCGCTAAAATCAATAAAAAGATTGTGGTTTATTCCGGATCTATTAAAGAGATGTTTATTAGGCACTTGTTTAAGGAGGAGAGTGGATCAAATGTGACGAATAGTCGCTTACAACCTGACAAGCCATTAGTCATTTGCGTGAAAAAAAATAGTCATACTGGTCCGGCACTTGAATCACGGTGCTATTTTCCCCCTTCATGAGGTATATTCAAAAAATACTAGAGGAAGATATGCACCACCATCAATTGAAAATACCGCCGATTGTCCCTGGAAAGGATACATGAGTTTCAGTTGTGCCGGATGAGAAACAAGCTTTAATAGTTTTTTTTTCTCTAACGAAATTGTTTTAAATGTTCTCTACACCGACCAACGTGTATAAAAGGTCGCCATTGCAATTCAATTGGATGCTGTCAGAAACTAACAGAAGTTTGTTCAATTATTCATGATCGGCAACATTTTTCGCTGACGATAAAGGGATGCTCTAATTACGCCTAACAATCATAGTGACAGTCATACTCGACTCCTCTCAGCCAAACAAACAGCCAGTACCAACTACAGGTACAAACGTTCGCGCAAACCTACGTAGAAATACAGACATGGCCAGCCATCTCCACCCAGGACATTCTTGCATCCATACATCTTTCGCTTTGGCTGGCAGTCACTGATGTGATTTTGTTTGTTTCCACTTTCTGGAATACCACAGAATTCGTATGTTGTTATGAATGCTTCCGCCACACATGCAGCGGCACCAAGGACGAGGACATTTCTCCGTTGGTTATGTTACATGTGTTCCTATTTGTGATGACAACGTATAGTCACTGCCACTTACACGCAGTCAGAGCGGCAGACGTCTCCTTTGCTTGTTTAGATCGAATTCCATTGATTTCGTAACAAAATGACGCCCATCGAAAAGCCAAACACACTCACACGGACAAGCAGAAGCCCAAACACAACTACTTGCATGTGTGAATATATCCTGCGAAAAATGGAAAAGAATGCCAAAGTACGCCAGCGAGTGTGACTGTGGGTGTGTATTTCAATGGATTTTGTCGCATAATGTAACATCATGTTTTTGCTGAAAGACAAAAGAGCAGTAAATTAAACCAATTTGTATGGATGCCATCTCTGGTAAATGTGATCTCAATATCCTTTACTCCCCCCATGTGGGTCTTGGCAAAGCATCCTTAGAGGCATTGTTTTACACAAACGCCACAACTTTTGGGAAAATATTGCCCTTTGCAAGTGTGTGTATGTAAGTGTTTATATCGATGTATGTGGGAATCTACTGCATTGTATGTAGGTATGTCTGCTTGAGTTCCTTTAGAAAGATATTGTTCTGGGACTAAAGTTGACCCTCAAATACGATTTTTCACATCTTTTGTTAGAAATTAGTTTGAGCGGGATCATTCCTTTGCGTACCTTTGAGTTTGTATGCACACAATTATACCAATGACTCCCCACCATATGAAATCGTGTAAAAATTGTACTGCAGTGGATAGAGACTTCAGGCAGAAATTTGCCTCACTGTGATAAACAACTGCAATATCAGCTTAATGTATTCAATCCGGTGCTGCAACTTAATCAAAAATTACCTTTTATTACTTTGTTGGGAATAGTTGAAAATTAGGGTGATTTTAAATAATACCCGACATCACACTGTAGTACAGGGTGTTATGACTTAGTGCTGTCCATTTATTAAGCAAGATCTGATTCAAAGCAACTTTGCATGTTGCTCAGGATTGGGCCAGGGATGAGTTCTGGTGAAATAGGTCCATATCGGTGTATGTTTTGAAATCTACAAAAATCTTTTCCCTCTGTAGAACGCAGTTTTAAGAGCCATTTTGCATCCTATTGTGACTTAACTTCGTATAGAATAACTCGTGCGATCAAAAGCATCGTAAAAGTAGACCTAAACGATCAATGTTTTTGAAAAGCCCCCACACAAAAGAACTTTCCTGGTCCTATCGCTCTAGAAATATCATCTTGCTCTAATTTAGCATACTGCGTTTTAAATGACAGATAACAAAACCTTAAGGTGGTCGACAATATTAAATCATCTTTTTGTATAGACCCTGTTCGTCGTTCCTTTATAGGCCACATATTAAAAACGGTATAGCTCAAATAAAAAAAGTAAAAAAATCGGGCGAGACCGACTATGAGATACTCTAAACCACTCTGTTATTCAGAGGATAAAGCACCAGAACCTAGAGTAATCGAGTATGATTTGTATCTTCTAGAGTTGCAGGGCCTCAATTCGAAAGAGACCTTTGCATTGGATCTATTCGAAAACATGCACCGATATGGTCCAATTTATTCACAGACATGTAATGGTTACTGGTAATGCTTTATTCGAAATGGTCTTGAGTTAATTATTTGTCGCTCATAAAGCACCACGTAAAATTGGAGGGTAAATGGGTGTAACATGTGGCTTAAATGTTGTAGGTTCTGAAATAGGGAAGAACCTTTATATGGAGGCTATCCGAAAACAGCGACCTATGTAGTTCAGGTCCCAATTAATTAATCAATCGTCGCTTGTGACGTACCATGCCTCAAATCGGGAGATACCTTTGTGTGGGAACTATTCGAAAACGTGGACCAACTAGGTTAAACACCTAGAGATAGGTATTAGACACTCCAAATTCTCTGTGTGCATTTTGGTCAAGTTCGGATGCAATATGTGACTTTGAGAGCTGTATGTTCCGCAAACGAGAGAACGTGATGTATGACATCGAAATATGGACCAATGTTGACCGATTTCATTAGTATTCGTCCTTGGCCCAAACATAAAAATTTACAAATCTGACTAAGAACTAAGGATAGCAGTTTTCATAGACCAACGATATATACCAAAAAAAATAGATTTTAAAATAATTTTGTGATACTCTTACTAAATACTGAGTCCAAGAAACTGCAAACAAAGCAGCACACTCAGAAAAAGTAGCATGCTTAATTGGCTCCCTAAACTCAGAGAAAAAATATGGCTACTATAAAGTCACGGCAACAGTAATATGTTGTCTGCAATAAAAGTAGGGTCATCGTAATCAAAGTATTGTTTTTTGAATTACATTTTGACTATAGTATAATTGCGGCAATATTAATATTGTTGAAATGTAGCAAAAGTATTGCTGAAATGTAACAAAATTGTTTTGCCAAATTACAAAATGAAAAGATGGTTGTAGCAACAATATACATTACCTTGGTAAGGCAAAAGTATTGTTTTTACGGTTTTATGTTAACAATAATATGATAATGGCAATCCTATTGTATGATTGTAATTTTTCTAAATTTGAATATAGTTTTAGAACAATGTTATTGTTATAAATCTTATTCAATAATAGTACTTTTATATGTAAATTAAAATTTTAAGAAGAAACTGCTTTGGATTTGGTTAACTCAAATATTTTAAATAAATGAAACGCTTACGTTTTTTAAAGTGATATTTGCTACTGTTAAATCACTCCTATTATTTTGAATTTTAAATAATTTGCTTAATTCAAATCTCTACTGTTGACAACATAATCCAATACTTATAAATAATTTTGGGGATCATACAATAGTTGTAAGGAACATAACATGGTTGTATGTGAAACATACTATGGTTGTGGGGATCATAGTATGTTTATGGGTATGATCGTATGATTGAGTGTAAATCATGCTATTGTTGTGAGAATCATAATTTTGTTGTGGGGGTCATAGTATGGTGGAATGTAAATCATGCCATTGTGGTGATGATCATAATAGGTTTGTGGGGATCATTGTATGGTTGTATGTGAATCATACTTTTGTCGTGAGGATCATAGTATTGTTATGGCACAACTATATACCTAACAATATTATGATGCTCTTTGAATATTGTTTTCTCAACCATACTTTTTTTTTCTTCGTTCAAAAACAAACAAATATCATTCTTAAAAAAAATTAAAGTTTAAGATTAAATGGTACACTTGAAAGTGACATCGGATAAAAGTTCTTCACAAATTCTACGATCAAAGATTTATTAAATAAATATGTGAATAATAATTCTGATTAAAAATTTTTCGAGACATGCCAATAGCGGAATAAAATTGTGTTTCCTGGACTAAAGCAGAAGCAGCAATTGAAATTTTCTATTTAAACTCTACTATTTAAATATAAAATAAATGATGACTTGAACATTTTTTATTCTGGTTTGAGACCTTTCTTTTTCAAAATCAACAAAAAAATAGGTGAAATGTATTGGCTACGGTTGCCAGGCAGACTGTAAGCTGTTTCTAAACCAGCCTAGGGTTTTCTTCAGCTGTCTTAAAATTAATCCTTAAAAATGTATTAAAAATTGGTGTATGCGACGCGCCTCCTCTTATTTCGTCTACACAAGAAGCGAATGCAAATGACTATTCAGAAGCTATTGTCAGACTCACGTCAATGTCGAGGGTACATTCGTTCGAACATAGCACCACTTTTAAATAATTTTCTTTCAGACGAACGAAACATTGCCGTGAGATGTTATCGTCGTTCTTGTCCTGTGCAAATGTCGTACATGACATAGTTTAGCCGTCCCACTCACTCTGTTCGTTACATCCTACCCAGCCCTCTCAGGCAAATGTGTGCAAATGACAATGATATGACAGTCCAAAATGCAAATACATGTCGGTGGTTTGGAATACGTTTGGAAAGAAGTGCGCTCAAGACATGTTGCCGCGAATGTCACATTTTAGTGTCACTGTCATAAAACGCCAACCCACACATGCACAGCCAGCCAGACAACGAGGCTTTCCACACGACCGACATACGACCAGGTAGACCGACTGATAGACGGATAGAATGTAGGTGAATAAATTTAGATCATTTGCCATGAGTTGTCGACATAAATTCAAAGCTAACAGAAAATAAAAGAAGATAAATGCTAACGTACGTAACAAAGACAAAAATCGCTGCAAATCTTCAAACAAAGCGCTTTTAAGTCAAAGCGCTAAGACAACATGTAAGCATGTTGTGCTTTATTGCTTTGCTTAAGATCTAGGAACGCGAATGACTATAATTGAAAGCAAATTTTAGATCAATTCTAGAGTCTCGGCAACTCATACACCGTTTTAAGCTACCATCGTGGAATAGAGTTTGATTTAAACATTTAAATACGAGTATTTACAAGAAGTATTGAATTAAGACTCTACACTCAAACTAAAAACTATCCGAAACCCCCTTGTTAAAGCGGAAATCGAAGTGGTAAACGCCATCTGGCACACTAGAGACAAGCAACTCTGTCTTCATATCAATCGTAAGTTTTGATTTTAACTTTGAAATCTGTAAAATTTGTAGCTTTTAGATCGGGACCTTACACGGAAAACAGTAAGGATCCGGTTTTTTGTTTTGATAAGGTTTGTTCTATGCGTTTAATAAGCTAACAAAAAAGAATTTCGTAAAACCCGCGAAAGTTTTTGTTCTTAGGCCTGTTAGATTCGAAATCGGGAAGAACATATTCGTATGTTGGCTATCAAAACATAGATCAGCAATTCAAAATTTTATTAGTCTTATTAAATAAAATTCATCTTAGTATGTTAGACCCTTATCGGAAGGTGCATTTGTATGGGGGCTTTATAAAAATATCGACCGATCAGCAATGTTTGACCTGGTTTGGTCCCAAACAAAATTTCATTGAAATCTGATTCAAATGACGCTTGACGAATGCAAATTTTTAAAACAAACTTGAGAATGATTTTTTCCCTGATTTTTTAACTATCATAGTTGCTTCAGAAAGGGGGAGGATAATGCGAAAACGCTTAGTACTAGAAACTGACGATAAAATGCACACAATCAAAGCGTTTGTTTTAAGCTTAAAATTCTATTATCTTTAACAAAATTATCTGTCAAATGATATTCACAAAGACCATAATGTGACAAAAGGAAATCTTGTCGTGTCAACAACATCATTATTCTATTAAAACGAGTGGACAAATTAAGTTCGGCCATGCCGAAACGTATAAACCCTCCTTCATGAATTACGGTCTAATATGACAATTTTGTCAAGGGGGCGTGGAACCTGCCTCTTATCTATCGGGATGCGTTTCAGTCATACCAACATCACATATACCAACTACTATCGTCATAGAGGTATTAGTTTATAAAATAAATCCTTTTAAATTTAATGGTTGTGGGAGAGGTGCCACGACCTCTTGTCAAATTTTACTACAACAAAGATTATAATGATTTTCTAGTCATTTATTTTATTGTGTTGTGTGGGCGGTGTCACTCCCCTTATCGAAAAAAATGTTTAGAATACAGCATACAATATGAAAGTTGCTATTTATATTGCGGGTCCGGCAATAAAAATACAATAATTTATCATTGGAAATGGTTTTATTGCTATTATTCAAAATATTCTCCTTTAAGATCAATACCAGATAAAATTCGAAGCATTTTTTCCACTCCGATTGAGACACCTCCAAAACATGATTTTTTGAATGCTTAGCAGCTGCTTCGGGCGATGAAAAACGTTGACCACGCTTTTTTTTGTTGATGCTAGGGAATAAGAAGAGGTCATTGAGTGTCAAATCAGGGCTGTACGGTAGATGGTCCATCAATTCGACATATAGAGTGGTCAAATAGCTCGTTTCAGCTGATGTGTAAGAACTGGCATTGTCGTGATGCAAACTGGCATTGTCTCTTATTATCTTTCCTCATTTCTTCGAACACTGTTGGCAAACAGATGGTTGTATACCACTCAGAATTGACCGTCCTACATTCCACTAAAGGCACTGTGACCACATGGCCTGTTATAACCAAAAAACGCAATCATTTGCTTCGATGTACTTCTTTCATGAACAACTTTTGTTGGATTTGGCTCGTCTCGATTGCTGTTTTGTGTCGGGTTCATATGCATAGATCCAAAATTTGTTCAGGCCAAGTGAACATGCAACATCTTATTGATGTTTGTCATACTAATGCCCAAGGATGCCTCAATCTCACAGTATGTCACATGTCGGTCTTGCTAAATCAGTTCACGCACAGCTGGTTTACGTCGATGGTTTTTGGCAAAGTGACCGAAGTAGGACGTCCTTCACGAAATTCATCCTGGAGCGAACGGCGTCCGAGACTGAACTCTTGGTACCAGCGATTAACAGTGGTTTTTGATGGTGCTTCATCGGCAAAAGTCGAAACAAGTTGATTAAAACACTCTTGTCTCGATAAACCACTCCGAAACTCGTAAAAAATCATCGCACGAAAATGTTCACAGGATAATTCCATTTTTTGACTGAGAAAAATTTGTCAACACACTGTAAACAAAGCAATTCGCCCTCCAATGACTAAACGTTCTGAGTGAAGTTATGCTAAACAATGTCAAAGTTTCCAAAGAAAGTTTCAGTTTGCATCTGGGAACACTAGTGTTGTCAGGACCCGAAATATAAATAAAAACCCTCGTAATAAGCTAGGAATTGATGCCATTCTGTTGAAATCTTAAAACAATCGGTCCAGTAGTCCAGCCATAAATTCTATTTTTAAAGGGGGTGTAGCACTGTCCACTTTTCCTACAGGATATGTTCCGATCATATTTTGCAAATATCATCATCATATATCTTAAAGTTCGTGGGATATTGTTTTTTAAAGTTCAGGATTGTTGATTTTCAGAGGTTGACCCAGTTCTTGAGAGGAAAAAATTTTTACTTCTTCACCGATCTCTCACATTTTCAATACCAACCGTTTCAGTCCATTAACACACGTTTCTGCAACAGTTTAGCCACCTAGCGTCAATAGTGTGTTTGCTTTCCACAGACAGACAATTTGCTTACCACAGACAGACAGACAGATGGAAATGGCGACAATGATTTAGTATGTATAGACTATATAGGATATCCAAACAGTATTTCTAATTGCTGCAAACGGAATGACAAAGTGAATATACCCTCTATCCTATGATGGAGGGCTTTAGAGGTGGACAGTTCGTAATTTCGAACGGGCGAAGCTTTTATACTCTGTTGTAGTATGCCATTACCATTATAGTGGGATATGGTTGTTGGTGGTGGGTCCATGTTTGAAAGAAATGTATATTCGGGACCCTATGAACAGTTGTCCTATTCCTATTGGGATTAGTGAGGATATTCTACTATCTCAGTAAATCCACGAAGAGACCTCATTTTCAGTTTCATTTTCAATTAATGTTATTTTCGTATTCGTGGCAAAAGTTTTTGTTGGTTAATACTCATATGACCATAGTTGAAGAAGGCCGGTTTTCAAACCCCTATAGGCAAGTCAGAGTGCAAAATTAGCCAAAATCTTAAATCTAGGTAAATATAAAGATTTGTGAGAAAATTTTAGTGAGCCCAGGGCCCATAAACAACGGCCATTGGTCAACCCAAATCAGACAAATGGTAAAATTTCTGTCATACACAGATTCCTCAGAAAATTCCACTGTTTCTGAGTACACTCTACCATTCGACAAACAATTAAAAAATTATTTTAATATGCTAAGAGTCAAAAATACGATTTATACTCGTAAATCCAAAACAAAATTACGAGTCGACTTTTCGTTGCAACTGTATAACCTTTGGTTGGCTCCCAAAATGAGAGTACATTTGTGTGGCAGCTTTATTAGAATGTACGAATATATAGCGATTTTATCCAATTGCAATTTTTTTAACAAAGGGTTTTAATGACAAATTTGAAAATGTTCAGCTACGCAGAGACATTTTTTTTGGTTATGGCATTGGATTAGTAAAATTTATTAAAAATCAAATGAAATATCGAAACATGGTAATGAGCATTAAAGAAGATAGATTCATCATTATCCTTGCGACTCTATTATTTTATTTAAGTTTCAGTTTATTAATCAATCAAATCCTGATTTGGACTACATATTGATAGAATTACAATCAATGAATTAAATTGGAGTAAAATAAGTTTAAAAATAAATTTAAACCCCAAAAAACCACACGAAAAATGGCAGCAACATTGTTATTAAAGATTGTCAATGAACTTTAAGAGCTGAGTAACGTAAATTAGAATAAAAGACTGAATAAGAAAACTAATGGGTTTGTCTGTAATTGAAAATCGATGTTATATAGTTTTCTTGGCATCATGAACCGATTGCCAGGTCTTCGCACTTTTGTCCACACTCGTACTAAAAAACCTCACTTTCCCTTAAGAAGCTCTTGCTCTCTCCCTCCACTTTGTATATATTTGATTTCTCCTGTAAGGATTTTATCCAGAGAATTTAAACAATTTGTCCTCCATTTGATTTCTCCTGTAAGGATTTTATCCAGAGAACTTAAACAAGTTGTCCCCCAGCTGCTTGAACTTATCCGATTTAAGAAATCTTTGCAAATGTCTGGCACGGATAGAAATTTTTATTTCGCGGCTCCCATTGGCGTTGATGAAATTATCGAAACCGTAATAAAATCGTATATTTTGTCACAATAATACAGAAGTTTACTAATATTTAGAGTGTGATGGAAGCTTGAATGAACTCAAAAAATGCCAGGAGCAAACTCAAGAAACCCATTGAATTCAAATGCATGATGACGATGAAAATGATAACGATGCTACTGCTGCTGCTCAGGCCGATGATGGCTGTGATATCATTTATCGTAATTGCCAACAATTTGCTAACAACTCAAACTGACTGTTTTACATAAATTCCCAGGATGTGGATATGGCGGCAACTAAAAACGTTCGTCGAGGATATAAGCCATGAAGGTATGCCCATCTGAACATGCTTATATATGCATAGGCCCACATCGCAGCTAAGAGTTGTACGTAGCGTACAATTACTTCCATTTATGTACACATACGATCTCTTTGAGCTAATGCGATGGAAATCGCTAAGAAGGCGCATAAAACAACACCATTGTAGAGAGGGATAATACTCTAAGATGGCTATAAATCCACATAAAATGTATACTTGTATACGAACAAGTATGTATGTACAAGGAAGTGTATGTAGGCATACTCGCATATCAGCGTTGTGCAATCGTATGTATCGTTTGTTAATGCAATACAAGCCATTGCACCCTACATGATACTTTTAAGAGTTAAACTAAATTATTATGCTTGTGTTCCAGATTTCTCTAAATCTTGTTGTAGCAATAAAACAAAAATACTGGTTAAACAATAGTTATGAATTTTTTATTAGGCTGCTCCAAATTGGCCATCTACAACATTAAGTCTCAATAAGAGATAGTCATTGTATCTGCATTACAGTTACGAGTAATACAGGGTGGCCCAAATGAGACCTAGTAATGATAACACGTATAACTCTTGTAATAACGGTTTTTTAAATGATTTATTTTTATATGTTAAATACATTTTATGTGACTATGTGTGAAGTATGACATCAGACAAATGACCACCATTTTGCTCGATACAGGCATTGACTCTTTTTAGCGCATTTTGCATTACACGGCGTAATGTTTCTGGTTGCAGGCGCCGTATTTCGTCCCGAATATTCTGCTTGAGCTGTCCAAGTGTCTGTGGTTTGTTAACATACACTTTGTCTTTTAAGTATCCCCATAAAAAAAATCGGGCGCAGTTAAATATGGTTAACGAGGAGGCCAAGGGAAATCTGAATTTTTTGAAATTATGCGTTCACCAAAAGTTTCACGCAGCATGTGCATAGTTTGCCTAGCAGTATGCGCAGTGGCTCCATCTTGTTGAAGCCACAAATTAGGATGTTGCTCTACTATTGGCCGCAAAAAGTTGTCGATCATTGTTCCGTAAGAAGCCCCGGAGACCGTTTCTGGCGTTTCATCCCCACTCTCAAAGAAATCTGGGCCGATGACTTTTGTGGCCATAACACCGAACCAAACAGTGCATCTGATTTTGTGTAACTGATGCTGATGTATGGATTTTCTTTGCCTCACAACCTACAGTTTTGTTTATTCACATAAACACCTAAATGGAAATGCGCTTCATCCGTCATCAAAACATTATTAAGAAAATCATTTTGTGTGGCTAATTGTGTACAGCGAGTAGCGTATTGTGGTCGTTGTTGGGGGTCTTGCGGTAGAAGCTGTTGCACAATTTGAACTTTGTATGGATACATCTTAAGATCCAACTTTAAGATTCTCTTTAATGATGTTCTGGGTATACCCAATTGGGCGGCGACGAGTTGAGACAGATGGATCTCTGACTGCAGACAGATGACTCTGCTGCACAGCTTCAAAGTTCTCTTCAGTACGAATATTTCGATGAGCACCTCTTCCTGGACGGTCTGCAACTGAACCCAGTTCCTCAAAACGGCGGACTAAACGTGGGTGCTCATCTTACGTTAAAAAACGGAGATAATTTCGCTGCGTCAGAACAATTGATAGTTGAGAAGAAGAATAATTCATTTTAAATTTCCAAGAGCTCAGTTATAATCTGCAAAAAAATAAATTATGTGTAAAAATAAAAAAATTATTTGTGTTTCACATCAGATGGTCTTATTTGGGCCACCATGTACCATTCTAACCCCACTGTAAGGTCCTAAGGGTGATGTTTCAATTATAGCTAGAATTTTATACTTCGACTCTTTTTAGTATTCAAGTTTTTCTACCAAAATATTTCAATGTCTTTAGTATTTGTGACTGTTTTTTACTAGTCGCCAAAGTAGAGATTTGTAGAGATTCCACCAAACAGTTATCTTCTTACAGGAATACTAGTGCCCGATGATCTTCTCCAAAAGGGTATTTTGTCATTCAGAGATTGGACAAACGTTGTCTTTATTTCCCGAATCATTAAGGATCCTCAGATGGATGTTCGAAATTTTGATAGACTGTTTGCCATGTATATCTACGTCGGCACGAGAATTGGAACTTTCTGGATATTTACCCAAAAATGGATAATTGAATACATTTTGGATAATTAACTTTCTTGACAATTTAAACAAAATTCTTTAAATATAATTTTTATTCGTACTTTACACAAAATGTTTTGTATAGCATTTAGAAATTTTCGTCTAGTAAATCTAAGTGTCGCTCTATATACTGACAACTCTTGTAATACGGTTCATAGTCCCGTGAAACAATCAAGAGAGAAAAGTACAAACGTTTCTGAAAGTCTAATAATCAGCCGAAATTGTGATGTCAGTTGACCGCTTCGGAGCTGCGATTTGAGCCATTTGGATTATTTTTCATGTGGAGCCATAAAGAATGAATATTAAGCAAAGCATTTAGAAACAATTAAGGCGTTGAAACATGAAATCGAAGTTGTCATTGAAGAGATTCGTCCCAAAACACTCGAAAATATACTGAAATATTGTTTTGATATGAATAATATTGTGTTCAAAAGTTCTACCTTTCCAATAAAACCACAACTTTTTAAAAAAGTATCTGTACTTTTTCTTACATCCGACCCAAACGTTTAATGGCGCAGCCGTTACAAGTACCGACAAACGGTCCGAGTTCTTCAAATTACGTACTCTCAAAGCGTGCTGATAATACCATCAATATACGCTAGTCCCATCCTATTTTAGATTGTTGGGAATATATTGGAACTTTAGAACGTAAAGCCTTCCAGCAGTCGAATACGCCATATAATCACATTTGATAAAATCAGAGTACTTCCGTGGAATTCGTTTTTGAACCGTTGACCAACCGTGAAAACCCAATTAAACTCCTGAATAAGATGTTTTGCATGTGACAGTTAACTGTTTTTAGAACAATCTGTCATTTTTCATTGGGAAGGTATTGGCCGTGTTTAATTGGCAACAGGGTGTTTTTATAAATGATCTTGCTACCAAACAAAAATATTTTAAGGTTGTTAAAAATTAATTTAAAAAAATTTTCTTTTAAAAACTATAGCAAAGTTTTTCGCTGATAGCATTTCTTGAATAATTTCATTTTTATTTACTAAAATTTTCCTAAACGAACCATTTATGATGCATGAAATTAATCAGTTTTTGCATACAAAGAAAATTCCAGAGTTTTTTAAATTGATTTAAAATTATTACCTTAAAGACTACAGATTGAGGCATCAGCTATTATACGAGTAAACTAGAATTCACATTCTTTGACAATTAAAATGTCGAGAGTAAAAGTATTTATAACTTATAAATATGCTAGTTAAAGTGTTAATTTATCTGTAAAAACTTGTCTCAAATGCAAAAAAGTATCTCTTTTGTACTTACGAATTAAAAATTTACTACTGTTTCGAATTAAAAAGATGTAAAATATTTTGTTTTTGAATATTTTAGAAATGTTCTTTCAAAATTTTTGTATAGTTTTAAAGGTTTTTGTATAAACTATCACAAGTGGCAACACCTCTCTTCCACGCGTGAGTGTCAAAACCCCTCTTCCACGCGTTTTTCCTCTTAATATTTTTAGATGTATCTCCCATATACGTAGTTATCACGAAAACTCTTTTAAGCATAGCTTATGAGCAGATTGTGTTATGCTTGTAGGCATGGCATGGGTTTTAAGGGAGTTTTTTTTTTGAATTTTTCATAGCTGCTGTCGCCTTCCATGCATGTGCAACAAAATCATCAGGAAATTGGTTTTTCTTTCAAAGAAATTCTATCTAGTGGGTGCACTATGATCATAATATGATCATAAAATAACATATTATGTTATTTTGACAGCGAAAGTTTTTTCCTCTTGAAGTCTTGACAAATCATAAAATAACATATTATGTTATTTTGACAACGAAAGTTTTTTCCTCTCGAAGTCTTGACAAAATTTCAGTATCATCTCTGTGAATGAAAACAATTCGTCTCAAGCTTAGACAGCTTTAAAAGATAATTCAAATTTATTATCAAAATCAATGCTGAGAACATTTCTCACAATCGTCTGAATTTCGCACAAATATTTTGCAATATTTAATTACAGGGTCCAAGTGACTTTACAATTGAAGGCACAAGATCATTTGCTTTCCAATTTGGACCTTATGGCATGTTTAGACTGACAAAACTTGTGATTTTCGAGGTTGTTTTCTTTATACAGGGTGCCCGCCGGGAAGGTATACTACTTTGTTTTGCCGCCATTTTAGGTAAACATTAGTCCTGACAGTCAATATTTGGCAGTCGTGAAGTAGAGACGTGGCAAATTTATTATGGAAAAGTATTCGATAAATCGTTTAATATTTTATCAAAATCAATCACCGAATTTTTGGGAGAAACAACGTGCCAACAAAACGCACTATTTATCGTGTAGTGAATGACTTCGAAGAAAGTGGGTCTGTAGCTGATCGGCTGAAAACATTACTGCTGCTCAAGAAAGTGTGCAAAACAATCCATCAACCTCAAATCGACGCCGTGCTAAATATAATGAAAAATGTGCTCAAGAGGGCTCTCATTTGTGAGGCTAACAGAGGCGGATATTTATCTGATATTGTATTCCATACATAATTGCCGACATTAAATAAAACATGAATCAATATAAGATCCATTCTATTTCATTTCATCAAAAATTATAAACAAAAAAATTAGTATACCTTCCCAACGGACACCCTGTAGTATACCTTCCCGGCGGACACTCTGCCAAAAAGAAAAAAAGATAAAGAGGTGCGGATCCGACAAGAGATTTCCTACACCACTCAGTTGCTCGAAAAATTCCGCACTCTCTCTGGAGGATTTCGCGCCCTCTTTTGGGGGCTAATCCAAACCATAAACCAAACATAAAGATAACACAGCATTATCGCATCACATAAGAGAGAATCAAAACGGAGCAGATCTAAAAAATGTGAAACACTGGGCAAAGAGAGAATAAAAAATAAGAGATAGGATAAAAATGCAAAGAGCACAACAGAGGATATCAAAGCCAATAAGCACTAAGAAAGACATAGACAATAGCTACAATACTCGACTGCAATAAACTTAACCCAACGGAAGTGTTTTTACTGTAATATAAATGTTAATTTTCGCAGTGAATTTTATATTTTGTGGCTACACACTGCTTTTATCGCAATTTTAGTTCCGTGACAACCTTTATCAGAAAGCTTCGCTGTAGTTTTATAATTGAATTGCTTCGGGATGTTAAGTTTTTTAATTCAAATTCCGGACGATTGATATAAAACTAATTTTAAGTGAAACTAATACAAATACTCATATAATAAGAAGTATATTTTATTTACCACAATGAATTCTTTCTTTTACTGTATAAGATAGTAATCCCAAACTTGCCGTCATTTGCAAGTATTAAAAATCGGCCGATGAATAAATCTTACAAATGTATACCCGACTATAAATCAGGTTACTTTTGCACGCTTATCATCACACCGCAATCGTTCAATGTTAAACAAACTAGGTATACAGTACCTATGCATTTTAAGTGATTCTCGCTGAGGCATGCTACTGACTGGCGCCCAAAGCCCCTTAATTCAATACTTCTGGTGAATTCAAACCATGACATGGGGGCCATAACTTTCCACTTGGTGTGGGGTCGACGCCTTTTAACACCGTTGATAATACTCGTATATACGACCTCCTTTAGTTCTGGAGGCTTTTGAGTATCCGTGGTATTAGACCAAAGTCTCCTTGACGAATATTCTTGGTGGCCTAGAATCTTAATGTATTTGCATAAAATCGGCCCTTCATGATACGCCACAAAGGTCGATTAAGGCGTGGGCTGTGTCATATTTATGAAACCATATCAAATCCAAGTCCATGTGTACAATCTCTGGCCGCAAACAATAATTTCTCATGCCTCTGTATCGATCTCCGTTGATCGGAATGCCATTTTCCAAAATAAATGGTCAATGATGCCACAGCTTCAAAATTCGCTTCAAACTGGATTTCTCTGGGGATGCATTGGCTTTTCGACCAAATATCGATACAATTTGAATTATCGGTTTACTATTCTTTTGATCAAATGCTTAGACTTTATTATGAATTAAATACAACTTATTTATTTTATATTTCCCCAACGTTTTGTTGGTTTCTTTTCAACTTATTTTGGGTTTATTTATTCGAAAATCCTGTCAACCAAAAAGTTTTATTTCGGCAATACTCTTACGAGTATTGCCGATTTAAGAGAATTTCACCGTTTATTCCTTAATAGATTGTTTAGGGAAAAATAAAAGTAAGAACAATTATTAGGTTATCGTAGAGACTGCAATCATGCGCCTTTATTATTCATAAATGAATCCTTTGTATAATCGCCAGTCTTTTACGTCTGAGCTTCTACCCGCCATTGGCTGATGGTCAACCATAGTGGATGAGAGGTCTAAGCTATGTTCCATGTCGAATCTCATGGCTGTTGTTTTGGTAGCTGTTATCTTTGTCGCTTTAATTTATTTTGAATCGCCTAGCGTGGATGACAAATGTGTCAGCCTTCAAAATCTAAGGGACATCGGTAGCCTAGAGCTAACTTATAGGATTCTATAATCTAGCTAAAAACTAAAGGGGCTTAAATCTTTTCATTCATCTCCACTTATTTATGGTTCTAAGGCCGGTAAAAGGTCCAAGTCATCATTCATTTCAAAAGTTCAGGCCTTTGTTTGCTATTCTAAGTCGCTTTTTTTATTTTCTAACAATTGTGAAAAATCTGCCAATGCTATAGTGGTTTGATACTTCGACTCTGCCACACTTAACTCCGTGGGTACTTGTTTGGCCCTTTGACAACGTAACTGAAGGAGAGTAATATTGGTTTACTTTTGTACTTGAGCATACATTTGAAATTCTAACTCGATTTTTCTCCGTTCGTTTTATTCGTTCCTCCATTCGCCTGATGGTTCTTGCCGTTCCGTTGCCGTTAAGGAGTATGCAGAAAGGATGTTACCGCCATAAGATATGCACATAAACTGCAGGCAATTATGTGCTTCAAATGAGCATTTTCCCTCCTTTGAGCGGAGGCAGCTTGCAACCAGCACATGCTGGGGTGTGAGTAGGTACGAGTACAACAAGTGAACATACATTCTGGAGGACGCATTAAAGCGCAAGTATAACAAGTTATATAAGCTTTTTATGATGTTTCCTTTCATCCCGTTTGCTTTTTTTGCATCCCGTACGACATGCATTAAGAAGTACCGGATATGCACTTTTATGAATGTGCTCAGCACACAGACGTAGTGAAATCTACAGATTCCTCTGAGTATTTGAGGTGGAAAAAGTTGAACGAAACACGAAATTAAATCTACGTCTCCCGTACTTTGCCACTTGTAGCGACTTCTCAGTCAGTCAGTCAGCAAGACATGCTTCAAGAAGGGAGACCACACTTTTTCGTCCATGACAACGCATGAGAGAGGGTAGAGGAGGGCCCTGAGCATGCAGTGTGCTCTGGCAATGACATCCTGCAGCCGCTGTCGTTACCTTTGTGTAAAAGCTGTCGTTGCACCGGAACTGCGGCTTCGAAAATCGAGCATGCACCGTTTATAAGCGAATTTTATTACGCATGCAACTCACACTCCCGTCCATTACATTCAGCTCGACAATTCGCATAAAAATTCTCTGGTTGAGATAATCTGTAAAAATCATTGCAACGAAGGCATGCATACGCATGTACGTTTATCAACTCGTATGTTATTGAAACATTGGGTATATTTTCTCGACACTTCGGCGGAAGTGAGCGTCTGCATACATGTGTGTTAAGTCGTGGAAATATCTGAATGTTTTTATACACGCAGCAGAATAACGTTTGTGTAAAATGAAGAGGAAAATTCTTAGCTCCAACTTGGTTAAATGTCTTCTTAGCAACTGGAGAAATACTCAGTGCACTCCTTATTAAAACGTCAATATAAAATGTCAACAAGCACTCAAGAAATATACTTTAAACGAGTATAAAACTTACATTAAAGGCTGCATTGGTTTTTTAGGGAATGAACCCAGTCTTTAATTGAGATATGATTTAAGCCCACGTGGCAGTAAACATATTGCTGGGCAACTGTTGCAGTGCATCGTAAACGGTCTAAAACTTGTGGTTCAGCATGAGCAACGAGGAAACGTTGCTTACACCATGATAAGCAACTCCTACCCTATCGAGACTTGAGAGAAGCAGCAGATTTAGCTACTTTTTCCGAAAACGCATTGACAGTGTTTCCTGTACACGTCGAAAAGCTCCGAGGGAATCCATGGAGTTTTTTTTCCAAATGTGATAGACGTTCTTCATTGTTGGACAAATTAAGCTAGCGTAGTAGATATTGAAAAGGACTGATAGTGTATATGACTTTCCAACGACTAGTAACTAGACTAAACTTAGCAAACAACATATGATGTTGCGAGCAATTTTACGACGTAGCCAAAAATTTACATGGTCCCAAATAAGACTAAAGGGTTCACCAATACGGTAACGAGAAGTTCCATTGTGGCTTTTGCTGTATGAGCAGTGGCTTTATTTTGTTTGGAACCATATCTAAGGATTATTCTCAACTAACGGACGCAAATATTATTCAATTATAGTAATAGGCAGAGCCCTGCTAATTGTTTCTGGGTGACCCTTCTCATTTAAAAAAAGGATATTTACAGGATTCGTCAGTCGGGCAGTCTGTCAATATGGTAGGAATTGTTTTGGTGAGTCGGTCACTCTTTGACTTAATAGTTCGCATATGCCAAATTAACTTATCGTATATACGAATATAACTCGTTAAATGAGTAGAGACTTGTCGGCAGCACACATTTATAGGGTGATCCAAGTAGAGATACTTTTTTCATTAGCCTTTTTTGCTATATCATGACATATTATGCGGACAAACCCGCTTCGATTCAGGCCTTGGAGCAAAACATCACGCATGTCATTCGCCAGTTACCAGTCGAAATGCTCGAACGAGTCATCGAAAATTGGACTCAACGGATGGACCATCTGAGACGTAGCCGCGACCAACATTTGATAGACATAATCTTCAAAAAGTAAATGCCAAAGAATGTTCTTGCAAATGCTAATAAACATTCCCCATTCAATTTGAATTTTTTGTGGTTTTTCTTTAAAAAAGTAGGGAACTTCGAAATGGAACACCCAATATATGGTACCGACAAGCCACACCAACGGCGAAACATGCGCCTACCTAATGGCGATTTGTTTGTTTTAACTTCGCTAACTTACTGTTCCTTTTCCATATGACAAACAACAACAAACGTGATATAATTAGCGTTGTGGAGTAATTCACTCTTTAAAAAATAATAACAAATGATCATAACAAAACAAAAAACTCAAAGAATTGTAAACAAAAAAATTATGACTATGTTTAACCCTTAACTCTTATCAGAGCCACCCTGTACTTAGACTCCTTATCACTATTTTGCTGATGGATTGTTTTTAATCGTTCGAATATAAATGATACATATTGCTAACATGGGATAATCACGGTTAAAGTCAGATGCATAAAGTAATATGGAACAATAATCAGAGATGCAGGAGGGGCAGAAACGTTTAGTATTTAAGACTTTATAGTAAACTCTCGATCTATTACAATACAAATTAATCGATCTTAAAGAACTTTATGTAAATCGGAGAAAACATCAAAGACTCTAAGAGAAGTCAACGTACCTATGACACTCCGGCAAGGGTCACCTGACCTGTACCAATTCGCGGACAGATCGCCTTAAAGTTGAAGAGAATTTATACCATGTTTTTGTTGTAGCGGTACACGTAATGCCGGGGTGACATCCCTTGGCCGAAGATTGCTGCTTCGGGTCAATCCGACACATTAAACCGGCTGTCGTGGGATTGAGAATTGATACAATCGTTTTGAATGCCGTTAAAAAGTTAGATAAAGAATATTCACCATACTCTGAAAGGCGTTTGGACTGTAGAATTAAGGACAGTTGGTAATAGTGAGGTCAACTAGTCCTACCCATTTTACAGTTCACGGTTTTAACGTTCAACTGGCAGCATTAGGGCCGTACTTCCACACGAAGACAGAGGTTGAAAAATTGTGTACTCGACGAGCATTTGAAAAATGTGCAGGAACACTATCCGGTTCCGTGTATTTAGTTACCTTTAGTTCCGCAAGAATTCACTAGTTGAAAGTTTAAAAAGTGCCGCAGAAACTGTACGACTTTTCTACACACTACGTGCCCCACCACATATGTCGTTCATACAGTCGCATTTCCAGAGTGCTACAAACGATATTCTATAAAATCGGATCGAATTGTACACCTTAAGGTGGATTGAATTCCAAATGGGAGGTATATCGAAACATAAACGTGATTCTAGTTAATCACCATTCACGTGATGTTTGTAGGGTCAAACAAGCTGTCCGGCGTTTTACGGTTCGAAACGATTAACAATGATGGCTTCAAGGACATAGCTCTAAAAACTACTAGGCGTTTCATAAATACAGGCATGGCTCAATCGTATCAATATGATTTTTCTTTATTTTTACCGCACTTTCTAAGAGATCGAACAATACGTAGTGTTTTAGGTAGAATCTTGCCGAAGTAGTATATTCTTTTGAATGTTTCTTGCCCAAATGTCCCTCCCAATTTGAGATGCTGCAGCTTTAGAAACCACAAATGAAACTCGATCGATCGAATAAATTATGATTCTTGTGATACTCGACAATATAGGCTCATACTTTTGAATAGCCCTCATACAAATGTGCTTCGCAATTTTAGAATCAGCACCTTAAGAAATCACATATTGCATCCGATTCCGGCCAAATTCGATTGGAATCCCAGATCATTTTCTTGAGCGTGTTCAGTAGAAAGCGGCAGAGATAATAGGTTAAATAGATCAAATTCCTACCTATAGGATATCTCCCAAGATTTATACGCGTAATATAATTTTCAAAATCCGATGAGTCAACCCATTTCTCATCGCTCTGCTAAAGGATGAAAACCTGCTATAGAATGAACTCCCGTGCGATCTCATCTCTCTCTCGTCATATTTATATCGATACAAGTCGAATGTAAACAAACTGTCCAAGTCCTACTCCTTCCCGATACCTTTCTTCCCATCGCTTACACAGCAAAGGGTGTATATAAAAGACATCACTTGAGTGCTGGTTGAATGAAAAACAAGGAGAAAATTCGTTAAGTTCGGTCAGGCCGAATTTATATAGCCTTCACCGTTGAACAAATGCTTAAAAATATGTATTTTCCGCGGTACGCGATAGTTTCACATAAAGGAAAACCTTCCGGCTAAGCTTATTTCCGAACGAAAACTGTTCTTCACTATACGATTTCTAGATAAATTCGTTTAAACGCTAAAATCCAACACACTTAGGCAGAGACGAACGCACGTGGCTCGATCGTCTTAAAATTTTACAACTATCAATAATATAAACTTACTTACTCGTACTTTATAGGGACTCAAAAAATATTTCAGATGTTGGAAGTGCATTGACTTCATGCTTTGGTGGAGGGTATAGAAAATGAACTGACATATTTATTTCAATTCTGAATCGTTGTTACTCTTTGTTTTGGAAGACACAAACAGTAACACTTTAAAGTGTGGTGATGTTGTAAATAGAAATCCATTAAATATATCAATTCGACGCTATTATTCAGTGTATATCATTACAGTTACACTTGCCAAGGAAGCTCATAAAACACTGAATATCAGTACTTGTGTAAGCCGATACTTCAGTATAATCGTAACTTTTTTTGATACGTTTTTCGGCCGTTAAACTTTTACCCAGAAATACGCCAAGTGAGTTTTCGCCAGTTCTTCAAAGTTTTACCTGCTGCATCAGCCAAAGTGCTCGAGAACATTTATCAAACAAATTATCATACTGTGAACAAACAACACCACATCGTAATTGTCCGTCCGTCTGCCCGTCAGCCCCTCAGTGTACAAGTATGATTTCCGTAATTGAATTCAACACAACCGCACCGCACCGCCACCACTCTGGCCACTACTTGGTGCTCCCCCCGCATGTGGTGGCGGACGCCGGTAGACTCCGTCTAATGATGGATGCCCTGTGAACCCAACACACACACACTCACACACCCGCCTCTACCGAACACTCAAGTGCAGACAACAACATCTGTTTTCACTGCTCTCGGGTGGTTGTAAATCCTTTTTCATTTAAGTATTTACCTTCAGTATTTACCTTAGAATTTCAGCATAAATTTAGTCCTTCTCGGGGTATTTTAATGTCATTTCTTTTTCTGTCTGTTTGTTTGCTTGCAGATTGGACTTTCGACCGAGTCGCGGCATTTATGATTTACAAATTAAAAACACATCATACAATCGCGACAATGGCCGCTTCGAGTGTCGCATCAAGGCCAAAGGCACCGGTGCAGATGTTCACCAGGAATTCTACAATTTGACAGTTTTGACACCACCTCATCCGCCCATTATATCGCCGGGCAATATTGCCGTTGCCACCGAAGACAAGTCGCTCGAGCTAACCTGCAGCAGTATTGGCGGCTCGCCAGATCCAATGATAACGTAAGTAAACCTACCATTACCACATTATGTTCTCCACTCTTAAGGGACGACGGTGGGCTAAGAGGGGGAAATAGTTAAGGAGGGCTAGTACCGACACAAGAGAATAACAGAATGAAAACGTGGACCAGCTAGCCAAGCCGATGACGGCAAAAACAACAATAGCAACGCTGAGCAGGTGGATTGCGATTATGATGTTGATGATGTTTTTGTTATACTAGCTTCTCATGTTGATGCTGCTGCTGCCGTTGCCGCTGTTGCTGTGATGATACTTATACGACCACAGGTACCCAGGAAACGGCAGTAGCGTGGCACAGGTCTGCCCGTGTGAGTGTGTAGTAGAAATGAAGCACCCATACATACACACCTGCACATGTATGACCCAGAGTATTTTGTATGTAATTGTGTTATTGTTTAGATGCAGATTAAGTGGGGCGGTTTTTGTCAAGGGTTTTGTTTGTGGTAGTTTGCTTCTCTTTCTTGCCTTAGTTTCTTATTTTCCTGCCACGAATGAATGGCTTAAGTTAATGCCGCACAAAAAAATGATAATATCAACAACAACATCATCAGCAACAAGGATAACGATGACGATGGCGGTCGCAGCGTTGGCTTTGGCTGGGGATATGCAGATTGAATGAAAGGAATATGAAAATACAATCAATTTGAGAGCAAATGTTTACATAACGCAATGTAATGAAATTGTGGACAGCGAAGTAAAAGAGAAGAGGACAAACTTTAAATTAATTGACAACATAATATTTTGAGGTCTTATCCTTTCTGTTTTGCGACTATGCAAAATCCCCCTCGCACAAAATATGAAAATCGAAAAACAATGACGGATGGCCTTAAAGTCGACGACAGGTTTATCGTTTTTTAATGGGTAAATTAAATTTGACCATTTAAACCCTTTTTCTTTAAACTTTTCTCGATGTGACATTAAAAAGAAAAGATGTTCTTCCGCCATTGTTTGGAGTTTAAGGTACTGGTGTCAAGAGCAATCGATTTTAGCTTGATATAATACAAAAGGATTTGTTCTTAATATTTAGTTACCTTAAGAGGTATATAGAAAACTTTTTCAATAGAAGGAATTTTATACAAATACAACAAAATGTATCAACCCAAAGAAGTTCTTAACTTATCCTTTTAGCAAAATTGTTTACGATAAATATGGCCTGAACAACGTAGCTCCTTTTAGGTGGGACTCTATTGAGATTCCCATCGACAGTCTATAGTACTTGTGCTCTTTACCCTGCCCCGTAATATTAATTATTTATGCAAAGGTGAACCTAAGTGCCACAGGGTGCCCACCGTAGGCCAAAAACTTTTCGATCATGTTCATGTAAGAAGCCTTGTAGACCCTTTCTGACGTTTTATCCGTATAGGCAAAGATGAGATGAGTTCTATAGGCCGATGAGTTGTGTGGCCTTAACACCGCACCTACATTCGGGCAGAGCTGAATCTTAGATAACCTACCACTAAAGCATATAGAAGGCTCATCGCTATTGTACAATATTTAACAAAGATCTGATTAAAGTGCGATTTATAGGGAAGAAGGGCCTCAAAACTGAAGAGACCATTTTAATGGTGCTATATGAAAACATGATCGGATAAGAGCGCATTTCATATCACAGCTGCGGGACATCAAGTCAGAGGAGCCACTCGCATTGGGGTTACACGACAACATAGACAAATATGGTACGATTTTACCATGTATAACTACTTATACAGGTCGCTCGTACCATCATGCGAAATTTGAGCAAAAAAACTTCCTTTGTGGCTGTTTTAGCCGCATGGCCTCAAATCACGGGAGACCTTTGCATGGAGCTTTAGGGGACCGATGTATTCCAATGCTAGCAGGGAACTGTTGTAAAGCATGGACGGAATTTCAAGATGTCTTCCAAACTTATTAAGTCGGATTGAACTTGTTGCTTCAAGGGCAGCAGGACCTCATCATTATGCGGACTATTGGAAAACAAATCCTGTGTGACCACATCTTCGCTAGTATTAAAATACAAAGATGAACTCATACAATTGTACATCACTTCCGATATGACTCCCATATGCATTCCAGGACATAGGAACCTATATGGCATGGAACGGACGGAAGAACACGTTTGTAAGAATACCTCGGACCTATATCAAGTAGAAGCATCTACACATGTAGGTGAAAAAAATGGGTTACCCATAACTCATCGACATTATCTCAAGGTGGAATGCTTTGGGATCATCAGGATACGCAGCCAAATTAGCCGAAATACAATAGTTGGAGGACAAGATCTCTTATTAGTCCTAGCAGGAAGGACATTTCAAGAGTTATAGTCGTTCAGATGATTCAATGGGCGATTAATGACCACACTCCGCGATTTAAGATACCTCTCAACGATCACTGTCTCAGATTCCTCTGTAATTGCCCTGCTTTGACTTATCAATGTTACAAAAGCCAGGGATCTAGATTTCTAGAGGCCTTAAACTGCAGTTGTACAATAGACCCGAACGACCTTCTTAGTTTTTTTTCCAATATACAGGATTGTTGAAAGAAATACACCGGTGATGTGGCACTTTCGAAATCGTATATACTATTCGAAAATATGGACCGAAAATTTTACCAGAGTTGTTTACTGGTGCCTCATAACGTTCATAATATTAAGCTTCTAAGCCTGCGGGTTTTGAATTCGGGAATATTCCTTGTATAATAATAAAACATAGATCGATATGGAACAAATCTGAACAATCTGCTAAGTTTCATCGAGATCGGTTCATATATTCGACCTGTACTTGGTCACTACGTATGGACGGATAAAGCTTAAAAAATGGAATTGCAATTTATTATCGATCAATATTAAGTGGTCTGCTTGGTAATACAAACATCAGCTGTACTACAGTATCGAAAGGGTATAATAAATTGATAAAAATGTAATATTTACAAACTGTGTGCTATAACTGCTGCTGGAAATACTAATAAGTGGCTGTATAAGTAAATACTGCGATCGTGAATATATAATCCGAGGTGTAATATCCACTTATATTGAATACCTTGAAGGTGTATAACTACTTTCCTTGGTTGATGCTGGAATTCGCCCAGCACACGGTTTGTCCCATGTAATGGAAAATAATTAGCGGTTTGGTTAGTGGCTACAATTTCAATAAAAACCAAGTTTCAAATCCGTGTCTTGAAAGATCGCAATATCTATCTTAGATATGGATGAATTATCTGAAGAAGATAAATTGACAGTCACTTGTATGTATTTCCTTACCTCGCTAAAGTCAGGGAAACCATTAGGAACTTTACTCAAATTTTGGTCGAGGAAAACGATCACCTTCACTTAGTCACTTTGTGCATGATTGGTTCTTCGCCCATTAAACAACAAATCAAGAGTTCTAGTTCATTAATAAATACAATAAAGGCAATGAAATTCAATAATTGAACACTTCAGGGTTTCCCCCAAATAAATCATGCTCAAAAATGTTGTTGAATCGGAATTCTTTTTTAATTTGTATTCGTAAGTTGAAAGTTATTTAAACAAAGATACTTAGTAGGGACGTAAATACTGTTACACACGTTTTATGCTGTAAAATAAAAAGTACTGAATGTTTTTGGACCAAATATTTTTTTTATATATTTATTGATGTACATTGTATCCAAAAAGAATCTACTTATTCGAAGTTGCACTGGCCAATCGTCAATAGCTGCACGAACCTCGTCCATTGGAAAATTGGCCACAGCTCGAACCAAAACAGGCTTAAGAGATCCAATGTTGGGGTATCTTTTGTGACAAACCTTGTCCTCTAAAACCGTCCACAAATTGTAATCAAATGGGTTCAAATCTGGACTGCCTGAGGGTCATTCTTCAGAGGAAATTAACGCTGGCAAATTGTTTCGAAGCCAGGCCTGGGACATTTTAGCCTTATGGACCGGCGCAGAATCCTGCTGGAAAGTCTATAGCTGGTTTTGGAACAGGCAATTGTTAAGAGGCTTCACAACAGCTTCCAAAACGGTTTCTTAGTAAACTTTGACCGATGTTTTGACTCCTTGTTCGCAGAAATGCAGGTCAGTGACCCCATCGTAGGAGACACTCAATCAAACCAGGACTGAAGCTGGGTGATAACCCTTTTACACCCTTGGGATCAGTTCAGATGCTTCCTTAGATGACCACGCATATACTCTATCATTTTGCTTGCTAAATTTTTCCTGAACGGTAAAAATTTTTTCATCAGTGAACGAAGCGTGCTTCACCAAAAGACGTTTGCATTTTTCAATCCTTTTTTTTAAAGCTGCAGTCAATAAATGTCCGGTACGTCGTTTGAAAGCCCCAAATCCTAAGTCGTTTTTAATGATTCGACTCATGGACTTTTGCGTGATATTCATCTCACGGGCCACGATTTTCTGTTTTCGGAGCGGATTTCTGTGAATTCTTGATTTAACAGCTTTGATGACATGCGGTGTTCGAACAGAGCGTGGGCGGCCCGACCGGTGGCGGTCTTTTACATCCCAGTCTCCTCAAACAGCTTTATGCATCGGTAGACGAACATGCGGCTATTCTCTTGTGGCCGGAGCGTTTTGAAAACATCGCTTTTTTTAATTTCATACTTGAAAAGCGATATTACAGCCATACGGTTCTCATTATCTGACCACTCCATGATGAAAGTTGAAACAATTTACAGTTACGTTACGTTACAGACTAACGCTATTGAGGTTAGCTTTCAAACCCCATATGACATTAACAGGGTATGTTCAGTTCTACTATTGAAATGGGTGTGTTTAATATTGTAACAGTATTTTTGTCCCTACTTAGTATATGTGACAGCGCATAGAGAAAGGGACCTAAGGGTAAAAAAAATCAATTTTCACTTTTTTTTGATGTGGACAACAACTGAGCATCGAACGATACCGATCTAATGCCCCAAAAGTGTTCCCTCCCAGAGATGTGCGCGTTTTATGAAAGTGAAGTCGACGATTCTACACCAAAGATACACGTATTTAAATCTTTCCTGAACAAAACTGGTTTTCACCCTAAGGTCCCTTTCTATTTTGCGAGTAGATCCTTTTTTTGATATTCCTTAAGGGAGCAAGTGGGAGGGGTAAGAGTTATACTCGTAGTTAACAAAATAAAAGATATGAAAAGGTTGAGTGAGAATTCATGTTGATTCGGAACCATTTTCTTTCGCCTGTTCGAGGTCTCTAGAAACCTGCTACCAAGATATGTGAGTTTCGTTTTAAGGCTTAGTTGCACTACAGATATTATACTGGTTTCTCCTCTTAAACCTCTTGCAGCATCTGTAGAAGTCTCTCACGTTCTGTTCATACGGTCAGTTCTCTTTCCTATCGGAAAGTGTCCGAAGATATTAAAAGTCTTTTCGTTACAAAACTATGTAGAGACTAAGATATTTCTAACCATAAATTGCGATTAATCATACAGGTTTGAAAACAATAGCACAGTAGATTCGTAAACACGTTTGCCGCTAAAACGTTTTGCAACATAAAGCAATAGTAGCCGTGTTCTTTTCAGGTAACTAGTTTAGTTACCATTTTAGTTAGCAATATGGTATTCTGGCAACAACAGGCAATTTTTTCGCAGGGGACATTCAAATTCGTTCTTTCTGGCTTATTAGCAAGCCAAAAGCATCAACGTCTCTTTCCTGGTCCACAATTCTTGTTTTGTCACTCTTAAAATAATAAATTTACTTTGAAATTCCTCGAAATTTCAATAAAAATTTTCACTTGCCGTTTTTGCTTATTTGTCATTTATGGAAATGATATTATCCCGCTTTTTCTATTTTCTTTTATTCTATTCATTTTCTTCTGTATCAATAACAAAAAACATATGTTTTTGATTGTGTTATACAAGCCGGGTGTGTCATAATATTTTTTTTGTTTAAAAAAAGTCAGGTAACTCTAACTCATTTTGTTACCGAGTAACAGCCAGCTAGCTTGCTTACCGAGTAACTTCCATACAAATGCTTGTTAAGTAACCTGGAAGAACATGGCTAGTGTCTGGTTCACCTACCAACTCTGATCCCTTCCTGGCACACAGGATTGCCATCTTTTCCCCCTTTTGTCTCGGTGATCCCGTAGTGTGACTTGTGTTGCTGAATTTATGTTTGGGGTTTAATATATACGCTAAAGTACATCTGTATGAAATTGTCGGGCCGCCCACGCTTTGTTCGAACACAGCATGCCATCAAAGCCATTAAATCAAGAAATCACTGAAATCCGCTCCAAAAAGAGAAAATCATGGCCCGTGAGATGAATTTCACGCAAAAGTCCATGAGTCGAATCTTTAAAAAAAACTTGGGATTACCGGGCTTAAAGGCCCACAAGACTTGCTACGTATAGTTTTATCTACGAGTAAGAAATCATCATGGCTGCCAAGATTTTTGAGAACCTCTTTCCATGAAACAAGCAACTAATGTTGTCAAAGTGTGTATTAAGTTTTTATTTGCACAGCTTCTAAGGAAAATCCGAACTATGTTTTCCAAAACTACGTTTTCCGATTCATGCTTCTACTGTTAGTAAAGATACTCAAAGTTTTCTCACAATTTCTAAACCGTGCCATGTATTCGGGGTTATTTTAAATGTTGTTCCAGCTTCTAAAATAGAACTAGACAGAACTTTTGTTTGAGCATATTGGTTTCGTACCTAAACAGTTTTTATTGGGGTTCTAGAGCACTGTTATTTCTATTCAGATAACTAGGACCTGCCTAAACTAGCCAACGTTCATATACAGTAGTTCTATTTTAGTTTATTGAAACTTATTTTAGATAGAGAGTTACTTAAGCTGCAAAACGCTATAGATGGACGTTTATAGGTGGCATATCGAATTAGATTATTTGATCGCAAAGTAGACCTCAGTACTCCTAACATATCCACTCCGACTTACCTTTGGATTATGGTTAGATTTAAGAGGTGTAATATAGTTTTTCAAGCATGGTCGAATGATCGACGTAAGTCTCATTAGGCGTTTTTCATTGTTTCCTTAGAATTCTATTTACAGGAACATTTAGGGAAAAAGAACTGTTAACATTCGGCAGACGATCGATGCCAGTCCTTATAGGAGTCCTCATGACAGGGCTCATGGTTATCTTTTGTAGAGATTACTGTAGAAATTTTTTAGGACGTGGAAAAATAAATAAGTGGGCATTTACAATATGCATGCACCAGTTTATAAGAATGTAGACTTGACCGCTAGGTAATGATTCATAGATCTCTAGCAAAGATCGCTAAAGCGCCTTATAAAACACTCTTAAACTTTTTAGAGAGGGTCCGTAGGCTCGAGCTGGTCAACGGATACCCTTCTAACAAAACGGACAAGCTGTCTCTATATATGACAGCGCATAGAGATAGGGACCTAAGGGAAAAAATCAATTTTCCTATTTTTTCTTTTTCTGATGTGCACAACATCTGAGCATCGAATGAGACCGATCCCATGCCCCAAAAGTGTTCCCTCTCAGAGATATGCGCGTTTTATAAAAGTGAAGTCGACGATTCTAAGCGCAAATAGAAAGGGACCTAATCTTAAAAATGGCTCTCCTGAACAAAACTGGTTTTTAGCCTTTGGTCCCTTTCTATTTTGCGCGTCACATATGTAAGTATACTTTTGACGTTCTTCCCTAAAACTCTGCAGTCCACCCCATCCCCTTTCTTTTTATCCGTTCAAAGGGAACTTCCCTTTTTCTTCTGGTGGGGCACACCTTTCAACCTTTCCTAACCATACCTTATGAACATTTTGCTTCTTTTGACAACTGCAGAGTCGCTATACTTTATTCATGCTAGGGAGTGTGAAAGCTAATGTTTTTTTTTCTATTTCTGAACACAGCATAGGTTCCCAGCCAAATAATCCAAGGTGTTTTTAAATAGAATCACAAATCACATATACTCGCGATGCTATTGTGTGGGGTATAACAAGAATGCTGGTGAAACTGATCGAGTATGAACTTATGAACTTCAAGCTTTATTGCCTTTTTATTTCTCCGTGATAAAGGTTTAGATAAGAA
This sequence comes from Hydrotaea diabolus, assembly GCA_963513945.1. Classification (NCBI taxonomy): domain Eukaryota; kingdom Metazoa; phylum Arthropoda; class Insecta; order Diptera; family Muscidae; genus Hydrotaea; species Hydrotaea diabolus. The sequence goes on from OY740717.1 coordinate 112,466,864, forward strand.
CAATTCTTCTTTAAAATGGGGTGATGAGGAAAACAAATACAGGGTTTCCGGCAAGAAGGTATACTAATTTGTTTTGCTGCCATTTTGGTAAACGGTAGTCTTGGCAGTTCATATTTGGCAGTCGTGAAGTAGAGACGTGGCAAATTTATTATGAAAAAATATTCGATAAATCGTTAAACATTTTATCAAAATCAATCATCGATTACTGTGACGATGAGAAAGTTACCTGAAATTTTTGGGAGAATCAACGTGCCAAAAAAACGAACTATTTATCGTCTTGTGAATGATTTCAAAGAAAGAGGGTTTGTAGCTGATAGGCCCAAGCATGGACCACAACGTAGTGCAAGATCGGCTGAAAACATTACTGCTGCTCAAGAAAGTGTTCAAAACAATCCACCAACCTCAATTCGACGCCGTTCTGAATGTATTAAAAATGGCTCGCATTTGTGAGGCTAACAGAGGCGGACATTTATTTGATATTGTATTTCATACATAATAAAAAACACTTATCAATATAACAGCCATTCTCTTTCATTTTATCAAAAATTATAAACAAAGAAAGTAGTATACCTTCCCGGCGGACACCCTGTAAATAAGTATTCCTCCAAAAATGTGCAGATTAAACAAAGTACAAAGCTCGCTAGAGGAGCCTTTAACTTATTCGTTTGACTGAAAAAAACAACGCTAAGGTGATAACCACAGAGGAGCCTAATTGATTACCCTGTAGGACTGCACTAGTAACTTGAAAATTATTTCGACCAACACGTATGGAAATAGGACAAAACAAAAACCTTTTTGGTTTACTTAACCCAAATCGTTGAATATTGCTCCCACCTAGGAAATCCTCCCACAGAATGTTGTTGAACTTACCGTAGTTGGTATTTGGGGGAGGAATTTTTGGCATTGCACATTTTAGTTATTATCACAAAAATAATTTAGCATTTGGAGAATCGAATTTAGAGAACACTAATTGCTATTGTCAAGTGCACTTGTAACCCGCTTGCGTTGCCATATTTCGTGCGTAACCTCATTTTAATACAAAACGTTTCACAACCATTGACAAAAACGTAATTTGTTTATTGAAAATGCCATGTAATTGAATATTGCTGCTGATTTGACTTTGTGCACTTTATAATTAATTATTAAAAATAATTGCTAAAACCATTCAGCGAACACCCAGCCACCGCCCCCTTACTAAGTCCCCAACCCGTTCGTTGTCATATGCTCCTCAATACATGTTAACGTTGAATTTCTTCTATTTGCAGTTGGTATCGTGAGGGCAGCACTGTGCCATTGCAATCGTACATTTTGAAGGGCGGTTCTAAGAATCATTACACAAATGCCACGCTGCAGATACTACCCAGGCGGGTCGATGATGGCGCCAAATACAAATGCGTTGTTTGGAATCGTGCCATGACCGAGGGTCATACACTGGAAACAACTGTCGCCCTGAATGTGAACTGTAAGTACGCAACAAAATTAATTGCTTTTGCTTCTCAAGCTCCTTCAATATTTGTGCTCGACAAAAACCTACAAGTTTATAATAATGGAAGGATATTCCTTCAAGTATAAATCCTCTATATATATGTGTGCGTGTATTTGTGTTCCTGTCCGATTTATGTTGCAGTGTCAGTTACTTGTTAAGGTATGTTGGCCCATTCATCCATTCATCTCACACTCGGACACAGCACCCTTAGTGTGTGCGCATGCAACCCCAGTTGGAAAAATATCCTTTATAGCTCGACATTTTTAATATTGTATTTAAACACAAGCTAGTGTTGTTGTTGCTGTTGGCGAAGCAGCCACTGCTGCTGCTGCTGTTGTGGATCCCAGGACATTGTGAAAGGATACATTGTAAAAATGATTTATTTTGCTCTTTACTTATTTTGAGTAAGGAAAAATGCTTAAGTAATAGAATGACTACAACATTTTGATATTGGTATTTGCTTTATATGAAAATTTATAAAATATGAACTGTCGTATGTGTTTGTGTGTGTGTGCTTAGGACGGCGCACAACGTGAAAAAAAAACAGTGAAGCCGAGGCAGGAGCAGACTTAAAATTGCAAAAGCTTTGTCGGATGACAAGCGTCTGCGGAGACAGGGCAGGCGGCAATCTCTAACAATAAGCAACATATCAGGCCACAGGATGTCTAATAACTTTGAATTTTACGAAACATTTTATTTGCTTTTAAAATGCTAATACACACACTTACACAGCCATACACATATGCAGATCCTGCATATGTGTCGGGGTCCTGGTAAGAGAAGCTAATATTCTGACACTTATAAGCTCCCACAGCGCTCCATACACTGCTCTCGCTTTAAATACATACTAATGAAACTAACAAAGGCTCCAACACTTTATTCCAATACCCACACCAACGGAGCCACACGTCACAGTCACACAGTGGGACGTCTGGTCGTTTGTTTGCAAATTCTAAGCCGATGCAAATTAGAGTGACAGACACCACCACACATACTCCTCCTCCGAAGCAACGCACTACAAGTATGGACATGAGCAGACAGATACAAGTGGGTTCATGCCGAAACCTTACTTCGGTCCAACACTACGGCTCGCTGTGGAGGACCTTCTTTTGACAATATGGTTGTACCACTATCATGCCCCCTGCATGCATGGGCAGAAGGTGCTGACCACAGCATGAAGTTATTTAATTACAGACTAACTGGTCTAGTCCTTCAGTCCGTAATTGAAGTCCAATCAGAATCAGAGCACAAAAGTGTGATGAGTTTAACAAAATCTTTTGAATGGTGTTTAGGAAATTAAAACGGATAGACTTGCAACAGAATGCCTAAGAGCTTCTGTAATGGATGAACAGATTAGTAAGGCATTTGTAACTGTGAGTTGTTGTACTTGCATTTTTAAACAAACTGTAGAAAATTACTTTAAGTTCGGCTGGTAGTCTTTTTACGATATCCTTATTTTACCAGAAAATCAGTCAAAGAAGAAGAAATGATTTTGATTACTTAAATTTCAGTCTCAGAAAATGGTTTGACAAAAAAATTCTACTTTATAGAAGACGCGGTAATTGCACACTACCCTACACTGGGGTACTGGGATTATGACTTGGTTCTGATTTTTGTAACACCTCAAAGGAATGGACACGGAGTCCATGTCAAGTATTCCGTCCATCTGTCCATCTATCGTTGTACTCAAAGTACGTTTAGCAATTATAAACCTTGATTTTGATGAAACTCGTGAAATTCTAAGTGTCAAGAAAATACCCTTTTAAATTGTTCCACATGCGCTTATTTTCGCCGATTTCAAAATCTCCCTATTTTACTAGAATGACAGTCAAGAAGAAGAAATGATTTTTATTACTTAAATTTCAATCTCAGTATTATAGAGAAAATGCGATAATTTCGCTCAACACTATACTGGGGCACTGGGACTATGACTTAGTGCTGATTTGTGTAACACCTCAAAGGAATGGACACATAGTCCATGTTAAGTATTCCGTCCGTCTGTCGATCTATCGTCGTACTCAAAGCAGCAATTATGAACCGATTTTGATGAAACTTGGCAAATTCTTCAAGTAAAGGCCAAGGAAGAACTCTATTGAAATTGGTTCACATGCGTCTGTTTTTTCTTCGATGTCAGAACCTACAGCCCTAGACGCCACACATTACATCCAATTGACACTAAACTTCGCATGGAGCATTACGAGCGGCCTTCACCTATCTCTGACATTGACCAATAAAAGTCAATGTTTGTGAATAGCCCCCATACAAAGGCCTATTCCGATTTGAATTTCTGCCGCTCTAATCGCAGCATTGTAAATAAAATCCATTCAATCTTAAACTTCAGACAAAGGCACCGAATTTGTTGGATCTATAAGGTATCTCCTAGCTATATGTCGGTCACGCCTTTGTTACTTGTTTAAATTCGCAAGGAGTATCCGCAAATGCACACAAGATTTTCTAACTGGTTTGGCTATTCATAAACTTAGAAAACCGCTTCAAGAATATAATTCCAGTGGTTTGGTCCACTCGACTGGCGGCTGTCGTAGAAAATAACGCAATATTTTAATTAAGTTTTTATAAGGATGGAAGGATATGGGTGATAAAACGTATCACCACCGTACAAGTTTTACAGAATATGCATTAATTATTTTGAAATTTTGCCTAACCTTTTAACATTAAAGGTCAATTTCAACACGTTAGTTATTTGAGTTTAATTACTTAATCTAAAAGGCCATTTCTGATCACCGGCAGTAATCATTGTTACCAAAGTTAGCCATTCATTTTATAAAAAAAAAATTTAATAAAATCAAGTCTAACGCCGCATTGCAGATACGATATCCCTGAACTCTGTGTTATTTTAGATGATTGCAAAAGCCATCAAAGTCAATACAGGGCGCCGGCCAAAAATTGCTTTGTCAAACAATTGTTGGATTTGCTCTTAGTTAGAAGTCTTAGGAATAGTTCAGACAGGTTTTTTTTTTGCAATTTTTAAGAAATGCAACCAATTGGTAAAGAAGAACGACAGCATTCCTTACCTAAATTTATATTTTTCATTGGAAAGGATTTACATTGAAATGTTGATTGTATTTATTTCATGCCATCCAATATGGAACAATGTTGTATTTCTATTGCGTTCATAAACCTGGTGGCGTTTTTTACTATGCAATGACAGTTTTTTCACAGGAATTTCTTTCACACTCCTCTTTTAAGCGCAAGCAGTATAAAACCAAGTATAAATTCAATGTTTCCAGTTTATCGAAAGAAAACTGTTGAAAATAAAATAATCAAAAACGAGTAAAATAGTCGTTAAGTTTGGACAGGCCGAACCTTTTATACCCTCCACTTCGATGTTAAAGTAATACAAAAAAATTGACCCATTTGGCCCGCCTCTATCAAACGGTACTATGAGCTCAGCTAAATCATCTGCATAAATGCATATTTGGTTAGGTGAGTTAGAAGTGGCAGTCTATACAAGCAGATTCACTTAGACTACATAGTCTATTGCGTACCACGAAAACTAGTATTCCGTTGTCACCGCCTTTAAAGGGTCATGAGTTGGTCAATGGTCATATTAACTAGTTCCGCTAGAACCTTTGTAGATCCCGGTGTAATGGCCAGAGCAGGACACGATCAGATAATGTATTGAAAGGATTACTCCTCCTCAGCCTCACAGCTTCTGCAGAAGTCGTTTTCGTGATTTTCAGTCTCTATGCATGTCTTACAATCATAATAGGTCAGCATGTCATAAAAGGTTCAGCAAGTGAGACGTCAGATTTTGATAATGCCAGCAGTGTGCGAGAGCGTTTCATATCCATGTGGGGCCACACTTATATGGATGCAACGCAGCCTGTGCAGTTAACGGCAGACGTTGAGCTTTGGCACACGGATCCCAGAGAATTAATGGGAACCTGACTGTAGGAGAAAATAGTAATCCCTACTGTGATGAGAGTATATCACCCATAACTGTCATGCTTCGAATTGGTACCGGGGGAATCAATCCAATGGGGGGGGCTCATTTTTACGGCCCGAGTGTGATGGCACACCGTAGTTCAGGCTGTTGTGGCGATAATCACGTAAAACTTGGCGACTCTGTGATGATAGTATATAGTAGCCATTAGGGAAACTGCCGAATGGCTAAGATTTCATATTGGTAGACACTACAGTGATCAGATAGCCTTTGAGCTCTCTCTAGCCCAAGGTCCTTGGAAATACACTTGATTGTTTAGCTCCGAACCGTCAAAGTGGAAGATGACATAGTTTCTTTCATCTGGAGTTCGGCAGTTCCATGAGTCCCTAACTGATATAAGTGTATGGTACTTCTTGCCGAGAAGCGACTGTGTTCCCTTTTTAGAACAAATTCAAAGTTGGATTTGTAGCTAAATTTGCTTTAATTTGAGTATCCATATGTCCCGTTTTAACCATACGGCACATTTTTTGTGGCCCCAAGGGCCGAAATTGTGGCTAAGTTCGCAGCGCCAACAGAGCAGAAATTTGTATACCTTCAAGTGCTGAGTTAATAAGATGGTCTAAGCCAATGCAATACGTATCGGGCTGGTGCGATCAATGTTGTGTTATAAAATCGATTAGGGCAACAACATTCTCGTGAATGCACACTGTAGGTCGGGGACAATAAGTATCGCCCACTATCAGTCTCACAAATTCAACCAATCCTCAGTTTATGAAACTTGTTAGTAGCATACCGTGGTCTGGGGAAGGTAGCATACAAAACTGAATCACAACAAATCCCAGTGAGAACAAGTAACAAAAGTAAAATCCCTACTCCCTACATTACCTATACAAAATTTGAGAGTGATTGGGTACAATTTGTGGTTTCAAAAACATGTGGTTTCAAAAAACCATGTCCTGTAATATAGTCCTATATTACAGGACATGGGTTTTGGTTGCTCGCAACGCTCCATGAAAAACATGGTTTCAAAACCCCGTGTCCTGTAATATAGTCCTTTATCACAGGACATGGGTTTTGGTTGCTAGCAACGCTCCATGAAAAATTTGGTAGAAATTTGATGTAAAATGTGGCTTCTAATCGTGCAGATTCTGAAATCGGGAAGGATATTTGTGTAGGGGCTGTACGATCCAGTTTTAAGGCAGTTAATTAATTGCCGCTGAACACTTACTATGTAAATTTTGGGAGTGATCGAGTGTAGTTTGTGGTTACTAGAGTTGCACGATCTCAAATCTGGAGGGGACTTTCTGTAGGAGCTATTCAAAATCATGGCAGCTATGGTCCAGTTTTACCAGAGATATGTGTTGGTCGGAATCGAATGATATATATGACTGTAAAAGCGGTAGGTTCTTCCATCTGGAAAGACGTATATATGGGGGCTATACGACAAAATACAACTATGTGGTCCAGTTTGACCACAGTAAGTTAATGGTCGCTCAAAACGTAACATGCATTGGGCGTGATCGACTTTAGTTTGTGGCTTATAGAGCAGCAGGACTTAATGAACCGATGTGGTCAATTTTCTCAAGAGATGGGTGTTGGTCGCTCATAAAGCTCTGTGTGAAATTTGGTCCAAGTCAAATGTAATATGTGGCTTCGGGAGCTGTAGGTTTTGAAATCTGAAGAATATAATGTATGACATAAAGCTAGAAAAAAAATCTAAAGTCAGCCCTGCCGCTATATAATAGCCTTCACTATTGGATGTTCCGAAAAGTCAAGGGAAAACTGGTTTTTGGATGGTCTCTAAATTTACCCAGAACTTAAAACTTTATTCATATTCAAATTTGAAAGATAATGTCATTGTTTAAGGCAAAATCGTTTTAACATGTATGTAGAAACTATATAATTATCTAAACCAATTTTCTACAATTTCAGCACTGTCCATCCTTGGCACAAGGAACTTACTTGTGCCAAATTCCATGAAGATGGGTAAAAAGAGCCAAAGACATAAAATCGTATAAAACGTATGGGAGCCATATCTACTTCTGAACCCATTTGACTCAATTTTAATAGCATCCTTCCTTGGTTCAAAAAAAGTTATCCTTGCTAAATCAAGATTGGACTTAGGATGTCTCTTTTATAGCTAAAAACAGACAAATTAAATAAACATATATGTGGGAGCTATATCTTAATCTGAGCCGATATTCTTCGATTGTGTAAAATTAAGCTAAATTATCTAAATTTGAACCAGTTTTCGTCTGTCCTTGGTACAAAAAAACATCTGCAAAAAGACCGGACTACAATTGTGAGGTATACTTTGATTGCAAGTTTTAGATGGTCGGACAGATCGAATCAGCTAGTGATTTTAAGGCGATCGGTACAATTAAAGATCGGCCTCGCCCATATATTTTTGATACTTACAAACATTTGCCATGAAACTAACTTAGAGTACCCTGTTCCACAGTAGTGGTGTATTAAATATGGACCGATGTGGACCAATTTCAACAGTGTCCGTCCTTTGCCAAATCTCGATAATGTACCAAGTATCATAAGTCGATTACAGCTCTGGATTGTCTACTCTTTAAATTCTGCAAATGTTTACACAAATTCCCGTCAAAACATCCAAAACTCATTGATACGAGAAGAGGAGTCCACGTTCGTTTTATAATTTTAATTCGCTGGAAATACTACTTCGAGAACTGAAGAAACAATCTATTTGGCCTATATAATGGTACGAGAAGTAAGATTTGACAACTTTTGTGCATATAGACAACTGCTAGAAATCGCATAACATCACAACGCGTATATGGCGGTTATTTTCAGCAAGGCCGCCTTAACACAAATAACGTGTTAGTTTAATTTATACAAAAACGTCCGATTACTTCATTTTCATTTTGTGGCCGTTTATGTAAGCAAAGCTGGCATTCCAAAATCCTCCCGAACCGAGAAATTTCAAATCAATCGAGTTGTTATCTGTAAGGGTCTTGCACGATTTGAACGTTTTCTACATGCATTAAAACACCTTGTGGCCTTTGTCCCTTTTTCCCAGAATTACAGTGCATATCGTAAATTGTCTTGTTGTCATAGAGGAGAGGGGTGAAATCCTTTCTCAAAAAAAATGTCTATAGATATTTTATTCGTAGATAAGTATGAATATATATCTATACATGCAAAGGTATGTTTGCATGTATGTCTGAAATATCTTTCATGTGTCTTCCGGTGAACTATAGGCGCATTCACACTCACACACACATATATGATACTCGTATAGTGTCACACTCATGGTTTTGCCATAATACTTTTCTTTAACTTTATTGTTAGTTATTACTTTCTGATGTATGTACATAATTCTGTAGGCATGTATACATGCTCATGTTGCATAAACTCATATCGACATGATTATGTACATATGTAAATATATCTATATACTCACTCGTACACACAAAGAATACATGTTATTGGAAAAAGAAAAGATTTTTTTCATGTACGGGAATATTTTACTTACATCTTATGGATCTGTTTGCCCTGGTGTGACTCTGTATGTGTGTGCGACCATGTATATTAGGGTAGGTGTTTATTTACGGATGGGAGGTGTGAAATTTTTTCCAAAATGCAAGTGGCCCGAGCCATTGGCATGCACTTTTTACTGCTTCACCACCCTCCCTCAAGTACTGGTATCTCTCCAAACGCATCAGCAATAATGATCCGTTTTTTCGCTCTGGTATGTTTACTTTGGAAGCTTTTAGTTGCATACATCTAAGCTGTAACATTATTATTGTTACCAACGATATGCTAAGAGCCCGTTAAAAAAAACCCTGTATGAAATTCAGACCACATGGTCTGAGTCCTCTTGGTTATATTGGAAAGCTATCGTGTTCAAATTTGTGCAGATATTTCCGAAAACACCAATGACCAATAAGAATCGGCGTTAGGTAGTTGTTTTCGACTAAGGTATATGTGTTACTGATATGCATCTTACTTTCCACTGTTATTGTCATCAGTGCATTATATTCTATCCCTCTCACTGGATATTGGGAATCTTTGTTATCTTTTTCCCGTTTCAGTTCATATTTTCTTTTTATCTCTCTTTCTAGGAGGTCGATAAGTAAAACACCTGCGTCCCACTGCTAGTTCTTAGTATGCTAAGTGTGTAAGTCGATGTTAGCTTTTAGCATAGACCATCACTGCGTTAAGTGGCCATCAGCGTTCGTTGCTTTGTTTTGGATTCTACGGTTTTGTGCAGGATCCTGGCTGGCGAGCCATGTGTTCTTTCTGCCTTTTTCATACGAACTCAACACGATCCTTTAAACTTAGAATGTTGTCGATCAAGACTCCTAGGTATTTCATGGTTTAGGTTGATTAATTGACTTGGTTTCCTTCTTTTACTTATTTCATTATTTCTCATAAGATTCCATTGAGGAACAAGCAGCGAACATAATAAAAATTAGTGAGATGTGCATGAGTACGTATTGTTCGACTGCCTAACCGGGTGTTAATGCTCAATACTGGTTCTTAAGGGCTAATGCACCTTTAAGAGAGATTTTTACAAGACTTAGAGATTAATCTCTAACTAGTACATAAGCGGGCATTTACGAGGTGAAAAGACGTAACGCTGAAATGTTAGATGTGTTTACCCGGAGTTGAACCTATGCTCACTGGCATGCTAGTCGCGCATGATAATAATCATACCACGGTGGTAAGTTACTCTCACTTTTATATTATCTGTCGATATTCGAAAAAACTACGGATTCGGTTTTGTGTTAAGCTTAAATAAAGTTTGCGGATTCCAACCACTTCTCTCGAGCACAGTAGCCAGCTTTGTTGCGGTGAATGTGTTTGTCTTCTGTAACAACCACTAAATCGTCTAATGCCGTACTACCGCTGGAGGGAATCTATGAACCTTCTCATAGCATATATTTTAGAGCCTATAGCCAAGCATGGCGTTACACACACGCAGAGAAAAGATATGGTTACTATATGGTCACCGTAACAATAATATGTTCTCTACAATAAAAGCATGTTCGTCGCAACCATAGTATTGTTATTTGAATTTCATTTTGACAACACCATTATTGCGGCAATATTAATATTATTGATATATTACAATAGTATTATTGCAAAATTTAGAAATGAAAATATGGTTGTAGCAACCATATAAGCATGGTTGGTGCAACAAAAGATTTTTTTTTAAAATTTAAGTTAACAATAATATGATTACGCCAATCATACCGTATGGTTACGAATATGAACATAACAAAACAGGTTTTAAAAAGCATACATGGATGTGAGTGTGTATGGTTTTTTGATATACCAAAAAACGGAAGGTACATAGTTGGAATATATATTTTTGTTTCTTGAATGGAATTCTCTATTTATGAATAACAACATTACCCAAACCTAATAAACAATTTTGGTGATCATAGTATGGTTGAGTGTGAATCATAATATAGTTGTGGAGATAATAGTATGGTTGGGTGTGAATCATACTATTGTTGTGAGGATCATAGTATGGCTATGGAGATCATAGTATGATTGAGTGTGAATCATACTATGGTTGTGGGGATCATAGTATGGTTATGTGAGAATTATTTTGTAGTGAGGATCATAATATGGTTGTGCCACAACCATATACCCAACAATAGTATGATCCTCTTCGAATATTGTCACCCCAACCATAGTTTTTTTTCTGCGTGCAGGTTCATTGTGGTACTCGTCAAGTAAACGATGTCGACTATAAGCGTATGAGATTTATCTCCAAGACACGTAAAACGATCTCTATAAACTGAAGGTTCCATCACCTGACCATAAGAGTTATATTGCCCACAGTTTAGCGACTCGAAAAAAGTTCTGTGCGTTCTAAATTATGGAATGTTGTGGAAATTTAGTTAAAAAAGCTACACCATAAAAAACAACCAGCAAAAAACTCACCCTAATGTTCTTGTACATCTTCGTAAATATGATATGAAGCAAACACTCACGTATGCCGTAATTTGTGTTCGTATGAATCTTCCAAGTATGGAATATGATTTCATGGTGATTTCTGTGATAGGCTTAAGTCAAATTGGATCAACATTTAATGCGATGAAAAATGTTTTCAAACATGATAAACATGCAGAAGGGTATTACTTACAGTCATATCGGTTATATCATGAACTTCATAAATTATACTTTGTCTTTACATTTTTGTTGTTGTTGGTTTTCTTCTGAAGAAGAAACCACATAGTCGCCAGGACGTTGTGTGAAGTTAAGGCTTTAATGCCGCACAATTTACCCCTCGATGTTAACTAGAAAGTGGACTGCACAATACACTGGCATCAGTCGGTGGGACCCTTATCTTTTGAATTTCTGGTTGAATATTGTAATTATTGCTCACTTAAGGGAAAATGACTTAAGGTAAACTACGCTTCTCATACCATTACTAAGCTAGTTTTTTTAGTCACCCCTATCGTGTTTAAGGTATTTCTGTTACAGAACCCTGATTCAAATTGAATACATTTTTTTAAATTACAGGTTACTGTAGAAAACTATTGACGATACCTGCATTTAACAATATACTTTTGTTGAAATTAATCGAAATTTTGAATTTTGTTATAATACCATCTTGACGAGAAGTTACACTTTTATAAATGATAGAGTATAACAACATTACACTTTTATTATAAAATCACTGGTTTGAATAGTCGAGATAGTTTCCTTATTCTATGTGCGACTACGTCGTGCCCTTTACATCCCGTTTAGAAACCGAGTATGAACTTTGCTAAAGTAGTGACTAATGCACAAGACCAAGTAACAACCTAACACAGAAAAATAACCCAGAGACAAATAACTTATTTTGCACAATAACCTAATTTCCCCTTTACGTATGCAATGTAACGTCAACTGATTTAACATTTTAAATTTGAATCGGCTGTAAAAAAAAGTACTGTTAATTTTTTTAAATTTCTGTTTTTATTGGAAAGGTTGAACTTTGTCATAGTCATCATTATATGACTGCCACAACTGGCACGGATGTACCTCATCCGACTAACCCAATTTTTCAGTACAATTTCTATTGTTTCAGTTCGAATATTTTCAATGGCAACTTCGATTTTGGCCGTGAATTGACATCACAATTTCGGCTGATTATTCGATTTTTAAATACACTGCTTAAAATTTAGATGGTTGCATTGGCTGTATGACATGTGGCCCCTTCTGTTGAAACCAAATGTTGACCATGTCATTCTCTTGAATATTTGGAAACAAAAATTTGTTTACCGCCCACTGTTTCCGGTAACAGCGTCTCCCTGCTCTTTTTTGAAGAAATATGGCCGAGTAATGTCGCCAGCTTAAAATCCACACAATACAGTGATTAGTTGTCTATGCTTTGGCTTCTCAATATTTACGTGTGAGTTCTCTGAACCCCATATGCGGCAATTTTGCTTATTGACATAGCCACCGAGATAAAAATGAGCTTCATCTAAACATGATTTTTCTTCATCTCCTACCTAACAACCTTCAGCCCATTGGGCGAAGCGAAAACGCATCGGATTGCGTCGCTATATATATTTCTGACATTTCCATTGAAAAGTTTGACATTTTTTAGCATAAACGTGCTCAGAACGTTTTAACGTACGACCATTATTTTTGTTGTTTACAGTGACTTGAAAAAATTAATTTGGCAAAAGAATGGAATTAACTCGTGAACATTTTCGTGCGCTCATTTTTCACAACTTTCGATGTGGATTATCACGACAAGAGTGCATCGATGAACTTAAAATATAATAAATTCCCACCCTATAGCACTGTGAAAAACTGGTTTAATGAATTCAATCGTGGCCGACGCTCGCTCAAAGACGAAGGTCGTGAAGGTCGTCCAAAAACGGCCGTTGTACCAGAGAACATTGATGCCGTGCTTTAACTGATAATGCAAGACCGTCATGTGACATACTGTAAGATAGAGGCATCCTTGGGAATTTCTTCCACCAGCAAACATTCGATATTGAATGAACACCTGGCCGTAAAAAAGGTTCGTTCTCTTTGGATCCCGCACTATTTGATAATAGCTCAAAAAAGGCTCGTGTTGTTTGGTGCAAAGAAATTTTGAAATAATACGACAGCGGTGCTTCAAAAGACGTTTATAAGATCATCACAGGTGACGAATCATGGATATATGTGTATGAGCCCGAAACAAAACAGCAATCGACCGTGTGGGTTTTCGAAGACGAGCCAAATCCTACGAAAGTTGTTCGTGGAAGCAGCACTTCGAAGCAAATGTTCACCTGTTTCTTCGGCAAAACTGGTCATGTGGCTACTGTTCCGCTTGAGCAATGTAAGACGGCCAATTCTGAGTGGTACACCACAATTTCTTTTCCTGAAGTCGAAAAACGAACAAGAGAAGACGAATCATTGTGTACCATGACAATGCCAGCTCTCACACATCGACTCAAACCAGCGCCTTTTAGGCCGGTCAAAACGTCGAATTGATGGGTCATCCGCCGTACTGCCCTGACTTGGCACCCAATGGCTTCTTTGAAAAACAATAAAACCATTTTTGATGATAGGTATTCGCATTTTCATTATTAGGCCTGAAATATATATAGCAGCCCTCGTATTATATGACAAAGTTCTGCCTTTCAAATAAAACCAGAAATTTTAAAAAATGCAGCACTTTTTACAGCCGATTTTAAATGTTAAATAACCCACCACATTTGCAAAAGTAGTCTCCCAATATGTTACGATATCAAGCTCTATTGTCCTACCTTTGCGATAATTTTTATCAGACAAGTTCACTTTTCGTAAATAACGTGAATACCCTTGCACCACATATAGGTTTACCAATGTCTAATGATGCTTTTTTGGTTATTGATATAGCCATGTTTTGTTGAACTTCTGGGATCCCAATATCTGTTATAGGAAACTTACGGACTTGGTTATTACACCCCAAACCTGTTGAGTATGTGTATATATATTTTTTTTAGGTCAATGTCTGGTACATCCCACACGAATGTATCATTTCGCACGCTTTTAGTATTTCTCAACAGCATTCATACGAACTTGCATTAAAATTCATAAAAATCTAAGTTTTAAAGGTTGGTTAAATTTTAAGGGCCGATCAACCACTGTTTCCATTTCTTGCCACCATTCTGACCACTGACGACGTTTGGAACGGCCAAGAGGCTTTACTTCTTGAGTACCTTGTTAGTGTGTAAATGCAAGTCTTGATGCATAATGTTCATCAAAGAAGAGCGTGAGAGGTGCAATTGTTGGGCACGACGACGAGTTGATTGTACGCACATTTGGACGATTAAATTGACCGAAAAATCGCGAAGTGCATGATATGCATTTTGATTTGAACGCCCATTTTTATAACGCGTTGTTGAAATTGATAAATTTCAAAAGAAATGTTGAAAAAATACTTGACGTTTAGGTGTGGTTCACATTCAACATCGGCCCTTTAAATTTAACCACCCTTAGATAAATCATTTGTGTGGTACTACCCACACATATATCCCAGTACATATTGAGGCTCACAAAACGCATACCCTTATCAATAAATTTTGCTTAAGTTGTGATCTCTGTAAGATTGTCATAATGCCTACGTAGGATTAAAAAGTGGTTGCGAAATAAATGCTTACTACTTAAACCAACATCATCCCATTGAGAAACATGAGAAAACCTATCCAAGTCTATGCAAGATAAATTTCCTTTACTCACAGATCGCAGTCTATAGTTTTAAGCCGGCACCGAACGGCTAATGCATTTTATTGATAATGTACAAGGTGGAGCAAAGTTAATCATACAATTTTAATTTTAATAACTTTTTTACTAAGATGGAACTCGTTATTTGGACCTAAACAATTTGTTCTGCTAAGTGGAAAAGATGACACATTTGTACCCGATTTTCGTATCTTCCATGATTTACCGCAATATTTTCGGGAGTAAATGCTAATAATTTCTAAAGTTGGTTAGCAAGAACACGCGACTTCAAGGAGCCCAAAGATATATGTCTAAACCAGTTAAATCGGGAGGTCTGGCTGGCAATGCCACGCTTCCTTCTCAATATCAATTGTGACTCGTGCTGTATGTGCAGTTGCACCATCTTGTTGAAATCACGTGTTCGCCACACCCCGCTCATCCAAGTCCAGCAGGAAGTAAGCTTTTATCATTTCCCTGTAGCATTCGCCAGTTATAGTGAACGAAATGTCGATTGCGTTTTCGAAAATTCTCCGTGTGAATGCACCTTACACAGTGGCTTTAAAAGGATTATTAGCCCTTTGTGCACCTTGCGCGGTCTTTCAGTGCAACAGAAAAGCAGATTTTGATTATTGACGTAACCGCTTAAGTCGATGTCGGAAAACTTTCTGTGCCAAAACCACAAACCAAATATCGTTAAAACAAATGGTAACAAATAGTTCACACTCTTATAAAGTATGGCGCTCCATTGCTTCTTTTTCTGCAGCTGTATAGTTCTCGAATATCAAAAATTTGACTGACGATGCCATTTGTAAAGTTTATAACATCTTTCGATAGGGCGATTAATTTTGCGTAACATTATAAGTATATAGTACCTCAAACAATTCAAATCGAAATATGGGTAATTTTACGTGGCTTAAAACTTCTTGTGCAGCTGAAGAGTTCCCGGTTTGAATTTAAGCTAGTACCTTAACCTACACCTAATACTGCTGTTTCGAGTAATTTCTTACTTACTAAAAAAAAACTCTTTGCTCATGACTACTCTTTGAAAGTTGTTCACTAGCATTCCCCTTCATTTAATTTATAGAAACGTAATCAATCTAAAAATAAGTTCAGAGACAAGTTGTATTCAAGTCGATAAGGTCGATACCAGGAAGCAGTTTGAGTGCCATATTTCATGCCTTTGAATACAATCACAAAAAATGCATTTTGTTGTCATATCACATCATTTCAGTAGCCCAACGCAGGAGTATGGCGAATACCATTCATTGCATTACATATCATTGCATTACATATCATAAAAAATCAATGAATGGTTGAACAAATGGCATGGCAAAAGCAAAAGCAATGAATGTATTAACACACAATAAAACGAATGTATTCAAACCATTTTCTGGTCGATACAGCATGGAATAGCCCAACAAAAATATTGAGGTGTGAGTTAGCATTACTCAAAAATACAAAATTACAAAATAAATACAGACTAACACGTGAAATTAAAAAAAAAACATTTTGTTATGTAACTAGTTCATGAAACAAAAACAATTCCTTATCAACCATTCTTCGTTGGGCAAATGGGCGTGTTTTGCCATGATCAGGGTAACTAAGAGCGCATAAATCAGAAGGGACTAACTTTATGATGACCTCACCACACTATTTAGACCCCATTGTCTTGGGGGTTACAGCAGTCTAAATTTGTGGCTATTAAGTCGGTAAGTGTCCAAACTTTGTTAAAACATATCCTGATTTTGGCCACATAAGAACCGTCTTTGGCCGGAATTTAAAACCCCTGAAAGAGAGATTACTTCATTTTTACAAAATATACCAAATGAATAGACGTGCAAGTAAAAAAAATCAGAGTCAATTGCACTTCCTTATGGTTGTTTCAGAGGCACAATGTCATAATATCCCTGTACCACAGTGCGGTAACAGTATAAGAAATCCCATAAAATAAGATTATCCACTTCCCACATACCCACCCATTTCATCATTTGCCGCACTCTGAGTTATGTCATCTTTTGAATAGACAAATTTACGATTTATTGAAATTAAACCTGACCATGACAGCCTGGACTTACCCAATTGTTTTATTGTCCAAATTACCGCTGGAAATTGTGTTCGCACCGCCACTGGTGCGTATACTTAACGCCAACATGTGGCATATCATGTATACGTCCTAGTGTACACGAGCCATAAATTCTTGCTGCAAAGTGGCATTTTTTAAGTTCGGGTTACAAATCTAGCTCAAGCAGTACAAATAGTGTGGAATAAAATAATAAATAAATTTAGCATGCTTTATATTCATATACAATCTTCTATTTGCGTTTTGTCGCTCTCACTGTGGAGGGCCATAAACCAAAAAATTATTAAACGCCGGCAAAGAGAAAAACTAGTGACTGTCGAAATGGAAAACGAATGACAGTACACAGAGAGATAGAAAGAGAACGTGTAATGGAGGACACTACAGAGACACACAAATAACAATAACTATGAAGAAAAAAGAAAACAACAAGAAATGTAACAGTCAGTGGAGGAGAATACCAAGCACGAATTGCATAAAATATATATTCAGAGGAAGACATAAATTGCAGCCATTTTTATACTCGCCGGATTTGTTTCCGCACAAGTGCATATGCCACTGTGATTGCGAACAAGTGTTCGCCATCGCCGCCGCCACTGCCGCCTCTGTTCGCTTACTACGTCAGTAAGCTGGAGTTTCGGCGAGGCAGTGTGTGCGTGTCTTGGTGTATTTTATAAAAATATCATTTGTACATATGAAATACATGTGTTACCAAAAAGACACAATACAAAGTTATGCATTTATTCATTTTTTCCCGACACAGGGTGGTGTGAGAATTATGGTAGCTTTCCAAAGAAAATGTGGGTAAGATCCCATTAATGGACTAACTGGGAACTTTTCTTCTATCAGTAAGCTGTTTACGATATTAGTTTTATACTCACTGACCTAGACGCACTGTTAAATGCCTGTTTAGAACGTTAAATGCTTTTTATAGAAAAGTCGGCACCATTTACTTGGCGGATAGTCCTGCCGCTTTAAATTTGATATGTTTCTATTCGGGTGTAAACCTGGATTTACTTTGATAGTCGTTCGTTTTTTAGAAGCACAACATACCTCAGTCAGTGGAGTTTTTTTATTTAGCTTACTTATGTTAAATGAAACTGAGCATCAAAAAGAATTAGTACTATCCAGTTCGGATGAAGACTAGATTTTGATGATTCGGTCCCATATGTGGGGATGTTTTTTTTTTGGTAAAATCATCTCGGATATTGACCTAGAGCTCATCCAAAATGGTAGTGCCTTTATTAGTGCCAGGTTGGGCACTTTGAGTTAGTACCAGCATCTATGGCCTTTTTACCAGCTTACAACCAATATCTATTGCGAGCAGAATTTTCATGCCCACTTGTGATATCAATTTCAGGAAGTCCTAAAGAGGACGTTTTATCAAATGCAGATCAGATAACGCTTCACCAACTTTGACTGTCGCAACTACCACAAAAATAACTTTAAGCCAGGTCGAAACATCGAACTTTTTTATACCCCACACCATTTTGTTGTACAGGGTTTTATGACTTATTGCTGATGTTTGTAGCTCCTTAAGTTATTTTCAAGATTAACGACTCGTCGATCCGTTTATCCGTCCGTCTGTCAATGTGTCATTGTAATTAAAGTAAAAGTCGCAATTATGAATCGATTACGATGAAACTTGGTACGTATTTATTATTTATTATTATTTATTTATTGTTCTATCATTATGTACTACAATATTAAGAAATCTAAGTTATGAGATACTATCGGAGAGATATTGCAACATATATATCTTAGGTTTAGTTAAAAATAAATTACGTATTTACAAAAAGCGATATCATAGAAAATTCTTAGTAATACCGAGTCACATATCGTATGAAAAACACTAAAAATCATTTGTCGCTAAATTATATAGTGTCGTCTGCTAATCTTCTAATAAGTTCGTAATCAGATATTCTACATTTATCTGAAAACTTTAGATTCTGAGTGTCGATTATGTCCCTTATCATCATTTGACAATACCTATAGTTGGTGTGAATATGATATGTACGATATAAGGCTCGATACAGAGTCAATTGAAGTAGGTATATTACGGGAAGAAGAAATTGAGTTTTTCAGCGAGGCCTGAAATGTACGATCTTTTAGGATTGATTGTATTGTTCTAATGAGGTAAAGGGGGAATCCATATTTATCCAGTTTATAGATTAAACTATAGTGCCATATGCTGTCCAAATCTTTCTCTACATCTAGCATTGTACTTGTAATTCCTGTTGTTCGCCGATGCCCTTTATTCTGCCTGATGATATCAGTTAGCCTTCCAAACTGATGGATTGTTGAGTGCTGAGGCCTGAAACCGAACTGCTCACTGGTCTTTCTCAAATGCGAAATTATTTATTCTGGATAAAATAACTTTTTCAAATATTTTATCTAAACTGCTCTACAAACTTATAGGTCTGTAGTTGCAAGCCTCTCTTGGATCTTTTCCATGTTTTGGTATGACGATCACGTTTGATCGTTTGAAGTGAGATGGAAACAAGTTTCAGACAAGCATTAAAAATATTTCTTAACCATTTATTCGCTTTGCTTGGAAGTTTTTTTTTCAGTAAAACATTAGAAATCCCATCAAAACCTAGTGACTTATTATTCCTTAGATTCCTGATATGGGTCTCAATTTCAATCTCCGTAACTAGATGTGCAAGATCAATGCTAGAGAGATTGACAAAGCTAATTTGCCAAATTATTCTCGAAACTACTCAATCGTTGCTGTGTGTCGTATTCGCAGTTAAAGTGTGAGTCTTATCCTCATCCCCAAGAATGGTTTCTTTATTACGCCTTAGAGAAGTGACACTGCTGAGGCTTTTCCCTTAAAAGCCTTGCTTTTCTAAAATAATCTTTTCGAAAATTTAGGTAGTTTCGAGATTATCCTCCCCCAGCGTTTATTATTATCATTAACTATGTTGCTATCCACAAGTTTGTTTGCCAGTCTGCGTATTGACATCAAGAGAGCCTTTGTAGCCGTATTGATGAAACTTGGTACGTTCTTCAAGTTTGTGCATATTTTAATAGCATACATATGTACAGCTCTAACAGGTACATTATGACCCAATTTCGCATAATAAGTAAGCATTGACCAACGCCCATCTCTAGTAATATTTCACAATATTAGTCAAAATTTTGACTGGTACTTTATGAATGTCCAAGAATTAACTCTAATGAAACTGGATCATATACGTCCACATTTTGATAAATTTAGACATTACTTTCTAAACTTTTAAACTATGAACAGGGACTAAACCGGCTCAAGACCTCTTGCTTCTATATTTAAATAGAAGACAAGTTTTTAACAAAATGGCAAAGTGACATTTTAAACTATTTTTAAATTTTATATAGAACTTTTCATCAATAATTATTTTGTTTCTTATATTAATTTGATGAACATGGTAAATTCATCTGAAGAACATTATACGTTAATCTGAAGAACAATGTACATCAAATTGAAGAAGATTGTACATCAATCTGAAGAACAACGTTTATCAATGTATAGCAAGTTGTTGATCAAATTATTAAAAATTAAGTATCCTTCATAAGTATTTGTTAGATTTGTTTTTAAAGAGCATTTCATATAAACCTAAAATTATTCAAAAAGCAGTGTAATTTCCGGCATCTGGAAATATAACTTTCTTTATAGCAAAGGTTTTTTGAACTTTTCCTTTCTTTCCTTTCCTTTCTTTTTTTGAATTATAGTAATAAGATATTAATTATATACATAAGAAAATTATTCAACATATAAGGATTAGCCGTGTTACAATTTTAAACATAGTAATTTGATCAATTTATTCAGTAAAACCACCTCATAACTTAAATAAGCAGTTGAAAAGATTATTAGGTGTAAACACTTCAGTTTAGGTGAACTGTGCTTCACCATAATCCAATCCTATGCAATGAATGTGAATATACCTTGATCAAATGCTGTATACTTAAGAGCGGACAGGTTCGCATTTAACGCGAAATGCTCTCAGTGAAGTTTTTCACCGAATAATGTAAACACAATAAAAATCGTTCGTATGTTTTCTTAAGTGCGGTTGTACACACATTTTGCTCTTGCTACGTCGTATGAATTATTCATTCTCAACGTATAAGATTTAAGTAAAATAATCCGTCAGTATAATAAACGTAGAAAAACTACGTAGAAAAACTAAATATTTCAAATTGAAGGATTTATTCTTCAAATTAATGAATTTT
The DNA here is from genome assembly GCA_963513945.1 of Hydrotaea diabolus. Taxonomy (NCBI): domain Eukaryota; kingdom Metazoa; phylum Arthropoda; class Insecta; order Diptera; family Muscidae; genus Hydrotaea; species Hydrotaea diabolus. Next base: position 112,488,212 of record OY740717.1, read on the forward strand.
ATAATCAATTTGATGCAAAATTATTGAACTATCTTTTTAATCAATTTGATTTACATTTAATTTTGTAGTGTAATGGCAACATTGTAAAACTAATCAATTTATCTTAAGCTACAGGCAGAGGCGTAAAATCCTCTGATTACCAGATTGGTGAAGAGTATCTCGTAGTTGGCGCGACTTGAGTCTTTCTTACATATTTTTTCTTTCAAGTACCGGCAACTTTATATGTACGGGAGTCATGTTAAAGGATGTCTATTGAAGCCGTTACCCGTTAGGAGTCGTCTTTATCCAACATGTCTATAAATGAATTTTATCTCCTTTGTTCTGTAACGGTATCCTGATACCAAAAAAAAAGTTGTATGATTTAATAAAATCGAAAAATAACGCTTCAAATGAAATCAGGAGTGCCTCGATTACACTCAACATTCTAATTTTGCTTTTTGAAACTCTAATTGTTAACAAAGATATCCTATAGTCTATTAAAGAAATAGAATGGGAGTGTATAAAAGGGTACGACAATATAAATTAAAATTCGTAACTGTAGAAACTCTAACGTTTCCGCAGAAACTGCCTGTCTGATTTAGATTTATTTTGTAGACAGAAACTGAAGATTTAAACACGAGATACTTTCGTTATTTGCAGGATACCGCACCATATTTCACAGTCCATAACTTACTTTCTTAGGTCAACATAGCATTATTGAACAAGGAGTAACTCTTTTTAAATCAGTGAGCTGTGCACGATTCAATTTGTAAAATCACTGACCGAGACCTACTCTTTTACGCTGGCTACGCACGGCTAATGCATTCTGTAGATACGTTTTCAAATGACTTACAGGTAAATATTTTACTCGTTGTGTAGCCGGCATTCACAAGGTGGACACCAGCAGCTGAAAAATTGTTTGATGCACCTACCGTGGGTTGATCATGAGTTAACTGGCATGATTATCGTGCACACTTCCATTATACCACGGCGGCCCAACGGTCATTAAACAATCAATGTTTTGTACATTGAGTTCTATAATCGTATCGTAGAAATCATTGTAGTATTAAGTGACCACTAAGGAGTAAAGAATTGCTTCCGAAGCTGTTTAGGTAGTGGAGAATTAATGAATACCTTTAAACACACTGTTTTTTGGTTTTCCCATTGGCTTCGTAAAAAAAACATAAACTTAATGATGAGATCCGCAAAAAAGAAACTTTAACAATTCTAGTAATACGAGTAATATAGCAAAGAATGTAAATTGTCTACTAAATTTAAATTTAAATATCTTTTTGCAACAAAGTTTGTGTCATTACCAAAGTAAATATTTTAAATATTTTTTTAAGTATACGAATAGCCAACATTGATCTTCATAATTTCACCATGTTTAAAGACAATCACCATGTTGCCGCGCTTAACAGAGCACCCTCATTTACTTGTATTTGTTTCAGTTTAAAACATGAAACATTTTATTTATTTCAATTTTTTGTTTTGTTCAACGTCTTCTATTGGGGACACATGATACGGCCAAAAAAACATCAACATAAAGCGATTCCCGTTTTTTTAAACATAAAAGATAGAAAAAAGAAGGCACAGCCCGCCGGCCAAGCCGAGCAACCAAGAAATGCACTCCACAGAATAGTCAGCTCACACTCTCGTTCTGCGTACTCCAGTGGCCGCTAACGCCCTTTTTTGGAACATGCAAACAAATTCAACTCAACTCGCAAATGTTTACTGATATTTATGATGCTCATTTAAAATCCATTAGCAACAGCCAACAAACATAACGGAATCGGAAGGCAACACCACAACGACCAGCACGACCAAGGGACACCAACACACGTCATATCACTGGAATATATTCCAAAACGCTCGTCGCTGCCCCAGGAAATAATTCTGCACACAAAAAAAAGTTTCTGCCGCCTGCGATGGCTGCTGATGCCCCCGTGCGCGGCCCTCGTAGTTTATTCCACTTAACAAGTTCGAAAGTAAAATTAAATGATTTCCGTACCACACCATCTACGCCAGCAAAACATCAACGGAACGAAAAGGACGAACGGGAGAACTCAAGTCATAAACATTTATGACGGCATTACGGACAATAAATGGCATTATGGCCAATGCTGTATGTGTGTGTGTGTGTGCGATGCTTTGGTTGTAGGATTAGGCCACCGCCTCTTTATTCCTTATGCCGGATTCGCCATTTCATACGTTTTGCAAAGCAAAGGCTATCCGAATGTCCTGAAGAGACAAATGCCAAACTGAATTCCATTAAAACGAACACATCCACGGACTGTGCGTAAGCGGGCGTTCGTCGTGGCTGTGTGTGAGTGAGCGCATTTCCCGCGGCACACTTTGAAATATTTTCACAGATAAGAGAGTCCTTTTTATGTGGAAACATGTTTAGAATGCCAAGTAATTTGTCTGTGTTATTTTGCTTAATTCGGCAAAATGTGATCCATTAGGGCAAAGCAGGGAGTCATTTATGGCCAACTTAAGGTCAGATTCTATGCCGAGTTCTATGGAGTTATTGTCTCCCGAGGACAGATTGCTAATAAATTCACAGGAAAATGGGTTCACGAGATTTCGACTGGTATCGCGAGTTAGACTACCACTAAGGAGTAAGTCTCACCCAAGATTCATTGCATTCTCCAGAAGGTACAATGTTTGCCACTTTTTAACCCACCTTCTTGTAAATACCTACATAATCCTCCGGTGGAATCCTGCGAATAATTTGAATTTGTAAACCTAAACCTCTCGTTTCGTTTGCTTTCCCACCAAGAACAGCATCAAGTTGGTTGCTATAATTGTCTAACAAATTTAATTCGCTGAAAATCGAACCGTCGTCACATGTTGGCAAAATGTGATATCAATTGTGGTTTTATTTTCAGTTGAAAAACGTAAAGAATAAACACATTCATATCCTCAAATCCTGTGCATCCGACAACAGCAACACAATCGGCACTTTACTTGGCAAACCGCAAAAACCAAAACACTCTGAATCATAATCAAACAAAACAGTTCCCAATCACAGCGCAATGCCAGTAAACATACGGAATTTCTCCAAAGCCGTGCGCAAATATCGAATGGGAAAAACTGGTTAAATAATTTTGTAGGTTTTAGGCAGAATTGCTGTGAATTGTTTTCGTTCAAATTTTGCACTTGATGAACAACAGCCGCTGATGTGAAATCCAAACAGATTCCGCTGCATGTGGAAATTGGTCGGATATGGATTTTCTTCATACCAATACGAGTCTGCAACAAACGAGTGTCTTTGGAGATATAGATTGGCTGGTATGCATACCTAGTTTACAAATTCACTTCAAGTTTATCCTAAATACGGTAATAGGAGTCGACTAACGGTGCACTACTTCATAGCAAAGTGATTTATTTGTTAGCTTTTTATTTAAAGCTGACCAATCGAACCTTTCATTTCAAGCATATCACTATTAAAATACACCAAATAAAGCTGACTCTAAGGCAAATAAAAAAATGGAACTGCCTAGGGCAATACTTCACGGGAGCTGGTTTTCAATTGACTATATCTGCATTCATTGCGTTGTCAGGGGTCTGAATATGTTAAATTTTAGAGTTGTCGTCTTGTTTAACTAATTCCTGTTACCTAACGAGAATTACGTCATATAGGAGTGGTGCTATGGTATCCAAATCTGTGCTTATCTTTCCTATGGCATATAAGTCCTGTAAGGAACTGCATGAAGTAGAACATGACTACAATTTTTGATCTTTTGATCCATCCTACCACAATAGGAAGATGTTGGTAGGACTATTTGCCTTTGCTGCTATCTTTAAACATTATTTTCCACTGTTCAACACTCTGTCGCATTAAATAAGCCAACTTGATTGCTGATTTTGTCGCCTTGAACCATAAAGCTGACGACTTGCCCAAGTATTTCGATACCAGCACTCCGACTACAAAGCAAAAGGTGGTTAACGACTTTTCTTTTTGCTGTTTAGAAACCTAGCCAGGCAACCGTATTCAAATCTGAGAAATATTTACTGGAATATCCGTGGAACTGCGCACTGTAGAAATTGACTTCACCTCAAGGAATATTGATAATGCTCCATCATCACACTAGGAATCTATCAGTCATTCTAGTATCGCTTATCGTCATTTATTACAGTTTCATTGATCTCTGTCGCAATGCATTTATTGACATTATTCCTGTTTTTCTTTTTTGTGGAGGGTTCGGATATTTCAATAAGCTACCCTAAATCAGTGACAATAAATACTCGTAGAAGAAGATGGAGGAAATGATTCTTCTTTTCAATACGAATTGCTATTTATATTTCCGGCATATGCAACACTAAGTGTTGCCTGACGCCATCTGACATTTCCATTGGAAAGTTTGATATTTTTAAGCAAAACGTACTCAGAACGTTTTGACGTACGACCATCATTTGTGTCGTTTACACTGACTGGAAAAAATCAATTTGGCAAAAAAAATTAACTCGTGAAAATTTTCGTGCGATCATTTTTCACAACCTTCGACGTGAATTATCACGACAAGAGTGCATCGATGAACTTAAATTTTTCCTATAGCACTGTGAAAAACTGTTTTAACGAATTCAATCTTGACCGACGCTCGCTCGAAGACGAAGGTCGTCCAAAAACAGCCGTTGTAACAGAGAACATTGATGCCGTGCATGCATGAACACCTGGCCGTAAAAAAGGGTTGTTCTGGATCCCGCGCAATTTAACAATCGCTCAACAAAAGGCTCGTGTCGATTGGTTCAAAGAAATTTTCAGAAAATACGATCGCGGTGCTTCAAAAGACGTTTATAAGTTCGCCAAAGGTGACGAAGCATGGATCTATGCGTATGAGCCCGAAACAAAACAGAAATGGACCGTATGGATCATCGGAGACGAGCCAAATCCAACGAAAGTTGTTCGTAGAAGAAACACGTCGACGCAAATGGTAGCCTGTTTTTTCGGCAAAACTGGTCATGTGGCGACAGTTACGCTTGGGCAATGTAGGACGGTCAATTCTGAGTGGTACACCACAATTTGTTTGCCTGAAGTCTTCGGAGAAGTTCAAAAAACAAACAAGAGAAGAGAATAGTTGTGCACCATGACAATGCGAGCTCTCATACACCGGCTCAAACCAGCGCCTTTTTGACGGGCCAAAACGTAGAATTGATGGGTCATCCGCCGTAGAGCCCTGACTTGGCACCCAGTGACTTATTTTTAGTCCCGCACATCAAGAAAAGAATGCGTGGTCAACAATTTTTTTTTAACGAGAAGAGGCTGTTGAAGCGTCCAAAAACCATGTTTTGGAGGTGTCTCAATCGAAGTGAAAAAAGTGTTTTGACAATTGGTTTGAGCGCATGCAAAAGTGTATAAATCATGCTGGAGAATACTTTGAAAAACAATAAAACCATTTGGATGATAAATATTCGCATTTTCATTATAAGGCCAGAAATATATATAGCAGCCCTCGTATAGGGGAAATCCTCTGCAAAATATATGGTTTTCCTATAAGTTGACGTTTCATGACATCTGTTGTAAATTCGTGTTATTTCATTTGTGTGGATGTCGTTGTAAACCTGTACCTTTTTTTTTTGCTATAACCTTAGCCGCGATGCGTACAGTATATTTCAATTTTCCATTGAAGATAATAATCCGTTTCAGGCCGTCTGTGGGTCTCCAATACCCGACAGTATCCTTGTGTGCGAAGATTGAATTGCAGCCGACTTTTCATTGGCATATTTGATATGTTCTTCAACTTATTCAACTCTCCTGCTGACTCCAACTACAAAATCATTTGGACAATAGGGTAGTTTATGGTCTCTTTGATCTCGTGAATAGGCAAATCATACAATATTTTCACAGCCCTGCCGGCTCATCGTCAGGATTAGGAGATACACATTCAACAACGTCGTCTATGAGTACTATCAGGTGTATTTCTTCTTTTACATCTTTCGGTTCCGATATATTTTTACTCTTTTGTTGCTATGAAAGTGAGTATGTGTTGCCATTTTCCGCTGATATCGAGATAAGGGTAGAATGAGTTTTCGAGTATCCAAGCACATCTCAGGTTGTCCATTTCATCACTTAGATGTTGGCATAGAATTAGTCTCTAGTGTAGACATTTTGCAACCAGTCAGTTGAACTCAAACTGGATGTAGTAATCTTCAATGAGGTCTAACCAGATTCTACAATCGGATACCATTATGGTTGTTGCTCTAGGGAACGGCACGCCAGAGAGTTTCTCGGTTTCGATCAAAAATTGCTGGTAAAGCTTTTACTTGGCGGGGAGTTTCATATCATCCTGCTGCTACGACCCTTAGAGAAGCTGTTGTGTAAGTTGGTTCACAAAATTAACCAAATGCGATGATTGCCCGCACAGCACAATTCAATTGGTAGCCGCCAGGAATATCTGGATGAGTGTTGGGGGTGGCATTGTAGGAAACTCTACTGCTTTAAAGATAAATGCGTAGAATCTCTTTATACAGAAAAAAAACTTGAGCACTAATAGCATCGAATAGTGGAAGGTCCAGTGGAAGAAATAAAAAGAACATAAAATTGTGTAATTAAAAAAATTTTAATCAGTTACAAAATTTTTTTATAGGCATTCTAGAAGATCTTCTTTGTAGCCCTTCTTGAAGAACTTCCAGTAGAAGAGGCCTTGCACTGCAATCTAATTAGAAATGACAGTAGGATGCAGCAAGCATGCCTCCGATCATCCTATGAATGCCTCCTAGAAGGTCTTGCTGGGCCCTTTCATTTGCCGCTGGGATTGCACACCAGTCTGTCGCACTCTCTGTGATGTCCATACTACTCTGCTTTACAGAGTGGATTAGTCCTTAATGTAGTGTTATACTGTTTCAATTCAGGCTACAAAGAAGAGTTTTCGCTATACTGTTGCAAACAGATAGCCTTGCATAGTATATTAAGATAAAAAAAAAATTCTTGGAATATACCAAAGCGGGTGTAATGAACACATGGAATCCTAAATTTGAAATAACTAAAAATACAATGGAATAAAAAGAAATCTATTTGCCACTTACTCACCATGATTCGATAACTGATCTGGGTAATCATAAGCACAAAAACAACACACACACACATGCATACACACTGCAAACATCAATATACAAATTCAATATTCAGTTAGACACACATCCATGCACATACACACACTCACATAGTCCAAATAATCGTATGCTTGTGTGTATGGAAATGTGTACGAGTATTTGTGTGTATTTGGAGATTATGATGCATCCATCTGTGGCAGCCACTACTGATGCAGATGAGATGATATTGTGGAATTCTCAATGAACACTGATTGATTTTTTCCAATTTCAATACAACATGAACTCAGTGATGACCTGCCACTTGGATGCAGTGTGCAGCAGCGTATGCTTTGTGCACCATCGGTTTTGGGGATGGCGCTAGCGGTGGTGGTACGGACCACCACAGCAGAGCTGGACTGAAATTCCCATGCATAACTGAAAAGGTCGAGACCCTTTCGTCCTTTTTATCTCCCCCCTTACTGCGAGTATTGCAGCTGCCGCAGTTCTGGATGACGACGACGACGATGATTGATTTACAAGTTTTTGTGCTTGTTATTTATTTGAAATTGTATACGGCAAAGTTTGTTTTTGCCATTCGTTCACTATTATTATTTTCATGACTTGAATTGTTGTGGAATGTAATTCACATTCGTACTGTTTTTTAGATTTGGTCAAATTTCAACAGAATCGGTATGCATGTGTATGGGGGAAACCACATTGGCTCTTGCAGCATGTTCTCCATGTGCACTAAAGGGTTAGCGAACGGTGGGGCTTTTTCTAAAGATAAGGGGTTCATCCTGTTCTATGCTAATAGCTACCGAATGAATAATATTTTATACTCGTATACATCTGCATTTCAGGAATATACCATTGACGAAAGCTAATTTTAGATGATTTTCGGCCCTCCACCGTAGGATAAGATGTGTGTTTGTAATTCCATTGGAAGCACCTTGAATTATTGATCGGAGAAGAAATAGCGTACAATTTTCGATTTCCCGGGAATATCAGTAATTAACGTTTCCACTTTCCCGCGAAGAATGGAAAATACAATTTCAAATAATCTGTTTCCATGAAAAGAAACATTTTTAAGACGCTGTAAATAAATCTATTCATAACGTAAGTTTATGCTGTCGATTGCGTCGAATCTGTTTTCCAAATTTCTCCACCAAGGACCATTTTAGAGAAATTAAGATTTAAAGTTATATCAACATATTCCACAGCAATTATATTTGATAAGGAAACCACGGCATCCCAACTGGCAGAGTTGAGTAGAAGAAATATCATGCTCGCATACCCTATAATGGGATCAAATTTAATATAGACCGAATAGATTTCATTAAAAACAATGTGTCGCAAAATATTCATATTATTGCGTATGAAAATACTCCGTGTGAAAGGCAGGTGTAATTTAACAGAAATGTGGTTACTTTTCTAAGTATGGTAACTGTTTGATATTTAAAACAAACTAAATGGTTTCAGAGACTACTTCCTAATTTAAGATTTGTCGATGTGTCATTAAGTCCCAAATTAAATAAATCGACAAACTAAACGAAAATGTACACACCTTATAAGAGCTAATATTTTTGCGATATATTTGGTTTTCAAAGTTAATAAAACATTTACTTTTTTAAATCTACAAGCTTAATTCTAAAGCCAAAATTGTTTTTTTCCGCTTACGCCAGTGCCAGAAGAAAGGGATGCCTCTTAAAATATTTTGAGATTTTATTTTTGTTTACATTTATTTCGTCGTTTATCATTGTTATGACTTAAACACTTTTTATTCTAGTTCGAGATCTTTTTTGTTTCTTTTTTAGAACTAACTTAAAAATTGTTGAAATGTATTGGCTACGGTTGCCAGGAAGACTGTTCAGCTAAATAATGGGTTTCTAGACCCATTTATTCGGTCTTTAATCATTATTATGACTTGAACTTGGGCTACTCGTACAAGCAATCGTTTCCAAAGTCTGCTAAAGAAAACCCTTGGCGGGCTAAGAAACAACTGTACAGTCTGCCTGGCTTATACACTTCACCAATTTTCTACCTTGATTCAGAAAAGGAAACAACAGAGGACTCGAACCAGAATACAAAACTGTTCAAATCATATTTAAGATTTAGTTGCAAATATATGCCTAAACTGGTTTGTGCTTAAAACATGACAGTTTTTCGGAGAAGTTTATGGCAAATTTGGGGTTTCCCGGCATGTATTATGGGATTCTTAGAAGTTTCAAATTTTTTTCTGCTTCCCCGGGAAACAAAAATGACGGGGAACAAAACTACTTTTAACGAATTGTTAATATTTTATTTTAAAGCATAAAGTAAAATGTCTTAATTGTCCCGCTTCCCCGGAAAACAAAAATGACGGGGAAAAACTTGTTTATATTTTATTTTAAAGCATAAAGTAAAATGTCTTTATCGTCATAAATACAGGGTGGAAAAAAATCGTGTTTATTTTTGCAACCTAAATAAAGTAACTCAAATATTTTTTATGGTTTTCTATGGTTGGTTTATTCGAAAAATCAAATGGAACAAAATTTCATTAATGTGTCTTACATAGCTTCGCAGTTACGTATTCTAGAACTCAATTTGTAAGGAATTTACTAACTATTTAATTATTAGCTTGGGTATTATTCGCTTTAAGGACCTGAATCGTGAAATGATTTTTCGCATAGTAGCGGTCCTTCACGGTACCCCCCTAAAAAATGCCAAACTTCGCCAAATCGCAGCTCTTTGGCGGCTAACAGAGCAAAATATCCTCAAATGCGACAATTCTGAGGAAAAGAGGTTTGTGTACTACAATTGTATGCCCTAAGGCCATACTAAGAAGCGTCATGTGCCTTGAATTGCTGAGTGAGTTGGAGCTTGTGAGCGAATAGCGCGAGGTCTTTGAGCTGGTGCCCAAAGTGATCAGTTCTTACGATCGATGAAGAGTTCATTTTCCAGGCCTGAGTAGCCTACTTTTGGCCTCGGCTGTCACATTATTGTCAATGCGCACCATATGAAGACTGGACTATGAGTTTTGTGCAGTAGCATGCAAATGATACGAAATTTTTGCACAAACTTACTTACAGCTACTGGCAAACAAATGTAACAACCATAGAATTAGTAGGGACATAAATACTTTTACAACATTGAACACACCCATTTCAATACTAGAACTCAACATTCCCCGTTAATGTCATATGGGAAGCATCTGAAATGATCCCAAGGGTGGAAAACGGCCATCACCCAGCTTCAGTCATAGTTTTGTGGGGTGTCTCTGACGATGGGGTCACTAACCTGCATTTCTGGAGTCAAAACATTGGCCAAAGTTTACCCAGAAACCGTTTTGGAAGCTGTTGTGAAGCCTCTTAACAATTTCCTGTTCCAAAACCATGAACCATGGCCCTCTGCCTTTACACACGCCTCAAGTCGCACTGGCTAATCGTCAATAGCTGCACGAACCTCGAAAATTGCCCACAGCTCGAACCAAAGCAGTCTTAAGAGATCCAATATTGGGGTATCTTTTGTGACAAACCTTGTCCTCTAAAACCGTCCATAATTTGTAATCCAATGGCTTCAAATCTGGACTGGTGAACGTTCTTAACAATAAAAAGGTTCCCCAACCAATGTTCAAGGTCGAACTTCAACCTGACTCGCGGAAACTAAAGAAAAATGAAGTTCATCCTATATACAAACTTCAATATTTGTTATATAGAAGAATCACGGTCGAAGAACCCCAAAAAAGAAATGGTCCCGTTCAATGCCAAAATTGTCAAGAGTATGGACACACAAAATCATACTGCACTTTGCCAACCGTTTGTGTTGTATGTGGTGATCTACACCAATCGTCCGCCTGCAAAGTTAAATCGCAGGAACAGAAAAAGTGCAGTAATTGCGGGGAACAACATACCGCAAATTACAGAGGTTGTAGGGTTTACAAAGAACTTAAGCGTAAACTAGAAGAGAAGCGTAAACTCATTTCTAACCGAAACGCGCCGAATCCTATAATAGACATCCAACAGACTCCAGTTTACTCTAGCAACGGAAACGGCATTACAAACGGTATAACATACGCGAATGTTCTAAGGGCGCATACACCTAATGCCCCAGTGCAACAACATGGTAACTCTGAATCAATGATTCAACAACTGGTACAGAGTATAAACATGTTCATGTCAACTATGCAATCAATGATGCAAGAATTCATGCGAAACCAGAATCAGTTAATTCAAACTCTACTTACCAAAAAATAGGCCCTCTTAAGATATGTACATGGAACGCAAACGGTGTGAACCAACATAGACACGAACTGACCGAGTACCTAGATCGGCAGAATATTGATATAATGCTACTATCAGAAACTCATCTCACAGACAAATACAATTTTCAGATACCTAATTTTAGATTTTATGGTACTCATCACCCCGACGGTAAGGCTCATGGGGGCACTGGTATCCTAATACGTAAACGAATGAAACATGAAGTCGCTGAAGGAGTCTCACAAATCTACCTCCAAGCGACAACAATTCGTATCCAGATTCAAGGTAGTTTTCTTACCATTTCAGCAATATATTTCCCCCCGCGGTTCGCGATATCAGAAGATATACTTCTGAACTTCTTCAATGGTCTCGGACACAACTTTATTGCTGCTGGTGACTACAATGCCAAACATACGCACTGGGGATCCCGTTTAGCAAACCCTAGGGGAAACCAGCTATATAAATGTCTAATGCGACGTCAAAATAAATTGGACTTTATATCTCCCAGTCAACCTACATATTGGCCTTCTGATATTAACAAAAAGCCTGACTTGATAGACTTCGGTATAATAAGAGGAGTTAGTAAATCTAACTTATCTGCTAGTACCTGTACTGACTTATCGTCAGACCACTCGCCAGTTATATTTCTTCTTCACGGGAAGACAGTACTTGTAGATGACCCACTAAGGCTTACTTCATACAAAACTAACTGGTTAAAATACAGGAAGTACATTAGTAGTCATTTAGATTCGAATCATCTAATTTCTAACGCGGATGAGATCGATAACAACGTATCCAACTTGAACGTAATCCTGGAACAGGCGGCCATTCACGCTACACACAGACAAATAAAAGTGACAAATAGTTTGAATACTTACACTAACCGGAAAATAGAGCACCTTGTAAGTGAAAAAAGGAGGTTCCGTCGCGAATGGCAGCGAAATAGGTCACCAGCGGCACGACTAAGACTGACTGAAGCTACTAAAAGGTTGCAAAGCGCACTTAGAAAAGAAGACAGTAGACAGCAGGCTAGTTTCATTGCAAGTTTAACTCCGACTGCTTCACCCAAATTCTCATTATGGAAAACATTAAGAAATACTAGTATGCCCACCGAAACGCAATTTCCAATACGCGACGCAAATGGCAAGTGGGCAATATCAGAAGAGGAAAAGGCCAATGTTTTTGCAAACCATCTATCACAGGTATTTCGCCCAAATCCTGCAAGTAGCGACATCCTTCCACCTGTTGATAAAATGTCTGCCGTAATTCCATTGTTTACTAACGCAAATGAAGTTCTGAATGTCATTAAAGAAACCGTGAATCCAGGTAAAGCACCTGGATATGATCTTATCACGCCTAAAATGATCTTGGAACTTCCCTATATTGCTGTGAAGTTCCTGGCAAAATTATTTAACTCTATTTTGAGACATGGGTACTTTCCTAAAGTGTGGAAAATTTCTCTGATTCAAATGATTTTAAAGCCAGGAAAGGACAAATCAATACCTTCCTCGTACAGGCCGATCAGTTTGCTTCCCTGCTTATCCAAACTATTTGAAAAAGTTCTTTTATCGAAAATAAAACCGTTTCTCGTGTCAAATAACATAATACCAGACCATCAGTTTGGGTTTCGCGAAGGTCACAGCACTATCGAACAAGTAAACCGTCTGACCCAAGCAATTGAAAAATCATTTGAACGGCGAGAATATTGCTGCGCAGTATTCCTGGATGTTGCTCAAGCATTTGACAAAGTCTGGCACTTTGGCTTGACCTACAAAATTTGCAAATACTTACCGGCAAATACGCATCGAATTCTTGAGTCTTACTTAGAAAACCGCAGATTCAGAGTCAAATGTGGACAACACGTCACCGATGACCGCGAAATACTAGCAGGTGTTCCCCAGGGAAGCGTCATGGGGCCTATCCTTTACATTCTGTTTACCGCAGATATTCCTACCAGCCCAAACGTGCTAACATCCACTTTTGCCGATGATACCGCTATAATGGCCACACATAAAAAGCAGGATATTGCATCTATGAATCTAGGTGTACATCTCAGACGAGTAGAATCTTGGCTCTCTGACTGGAGAATAAAAGTCAATGAGGCTAAATGCACACAGGTAACTTTCACACTGAATTTTAGCACTTGTCCGACATTGAAATTAAACAATATCCCTTTTTCTCAATCTGATCATGTTTCATACCTTGGAATCCACCTGGATCGCCGACTCACCTGGAGAAGTCATATCGAAGCCAAGAAAACTCAACTGAAACTCAAGGTCCATCAACTTCACTGGCTCCTAAACGCGAACTCAAAACTAAGTCTTGAATATAAGGTCCTGCTATACAACAGTGCAATCAAACCTATCTGGTTATACGGTGCCCAGCTATGGGGCAAAGCAAGCTCGAGCAATCTCGACAAAATCCAAAGAGTCCAATCGAAGACATTGCGGCTTATTACCGGTGCCCCTTGGTATATGAGGAATGAAAATATCCACCGAGACTTGAAAATACCTCTCGTTAAAGAGACAATTCAAAAAATCAATATAAAGCACAAAGAGAAGCTCGAACGTCATGATAACATACTTGCTAGACAATTATTGTGCAGTCCCAGATCTTTAAGACTTCGGAGAAACGAACGCCGTGTTTTCTAATCTTCATCCGTAACAGTAATCGCGAACACACGCGCCCGAAAGACTGTGTAGAATCCTTTTCTACGTCACGTGGCTTAAACGCTCTTATACGTGATCTTTAAAACAGTCAATATCAATCGCGGACGAACAATCAAAAAAGACTGTGTAGAATCCTTCATTCTACGTCACGTGGCTTAAATGCTCTCATACGTGATCCTTAAAACAGTCAACGCGAAAAACCTACAAAACCCAAATTACGTCGTCCACTCTGCTATTCTAGAGTTATCCGTTATACATACATAACTAGAGTTCTTCACTCTACATAATATCGCGAACACTCAGTAAATGACTGTAAGGGTCCTCTGGACCATTATCACGAGGTTTAAGCCAAACCAGGTTTAAAATCCTCACGTGTGATCCATACCAGTTATATACTATTTTGACCAAATTAATTAAAATTCCTGCCAATTAGCAGAGACCCACATTACAAGAAATCCATACTAGGTTTCATTATTGAATTATACTTAAGATTCGTATACTTATTGTTAGGCTCCTTTGGAGCAGATTCAATAATTCAAATAAAGCTTATATAAAAAAAAAAAAAAAAAAAAAATCTGGACTGCCTAAGGGCAATTCTTCAGAGGAAATGAACACTGGCAACTTGTTTTGAAGCCAGGCTTGAGACGTTTTATCCTTATGGGCCGGCGCAGAATCCTGCTGGCTGGGTTTGACACAAGGAATTGTTAAGAGGCTTCACAACAGCTTCCACAACGGTTTCTTTGTAAACTTTGGCCGATGTTTTGACTCCTTGTTCGCAGAAATGGAGGTCATTGACCCCATCGTAAGAGACACCCCACCAAACCATGACTGAAGCTGGGTGATGACCCTCTACCACCCTTGGGGTCAGTTCAGATGCTTCCTTAGATGACCGCGCATACACTCTATCATTTTGTTTGTTAAATTTTTCCTGAACGGTAAAATTTTTTTTCATCGGTGAACAATATTTTTCTGTTCAAGTTATCAGCGTGCTTCACCAAAAGAAGTTTGCATTTTTCAATCCTATTTTTTTTTAAAGCTGCAGTCAATAAATGTCCGGTGCGTGGTTTGAAAGCCTCAAGTCCCAAGTCTTTTTTAATGACTCGAATCATGGACTTTTGCGCGATATTCATCTCACTGGCCATGATTTTCTGTTTTCGGAGCGGATTTCTGTGAATTCTTGATTTAACGGCATTGATGACATGCGATGTTCAAACAGAGCGTGGACTGCCCTACCGATGGCGGTCTTTTACATCTCCAGTCTCCTCAAACAGTTTTATGGATCGGTAGACGAACATGCGTCTAATCCCTCGTGGCCGGAGCGTTTTGAAAATATCGCTTTTTTCATTTCACACTTGAAAAGCGCTATTACAGCGATACGGTCTCATTATCTGGCCACTCCATGATGAAAGTTGAAACAATTTTAAAATCCCGTTACAGACTAACGCTATTGGGGTTAGCTTTCAAAACCCATATGGCATTAACGGGGTATGTTCAGTTCTACTATTGAAATGGGTGTGTTCAATGTTGTAACAGTATTTATGTCCCTACTAAGCATATAGTATTGTAAGTCTATTCGGGATCTGCTTTGACATCCAGGTTAAAAAATGCGCCATTTAAACTGGATGCGTCTAAACAGACCTGAGGAACAGCTGAGTGGTCTTGCCGGACAATTGCAGAGGTACAGCGTATTATGTGGTCTCTGATGGCAAGCGGAACAGACTCTCGGGATGTTGCCATCGATTTACGCCCAGCTGAGCCACATATATGGTTTACGACCCAACGTTTAAAACTAGGCGGAAGGTACCTACGATGTCTGAATGAATAGAGGTAAGGTCAAGAGCCACGAGGACCGTACGTCGCTGCGCTTCTTCTGGTTACGGCCGCGACTATACGTGTGGTGATGACGTGTAATGCAGTTGTTACGCTGTGCTGCTTGCGGAACCCATGCTGATGTTCAGCAAGTGGAAGATGGTCGATCAGGCTGGGGAGAAGCAGTGCTTCAAGCTTCTTTGCAGCTAGTCGTACAGGTCGATCTCCTTTGCGTTCGTGTTTGCCTGGATTCAGTAGCGGTACCATTTTTCAGGCATCGGGAACTAAGTGTGTAGCACTTCACTCACGTACTCTACTCCTGGGGCATCCAAGTGCTTCAACATCAGCATTGAGATTCCGTCCGGACCCAGCGACTTTGGAACTTGGAGCTGTGGATGACGTGGGCAACTTCGCCAACGATCAAATGAGGTTTTGTCGCTTCTACGTATTGGGAGATCGTGGATACGACGCAATTATACGCCTATACCTATACGCCTTATCGCTCTCTGGGTGTTCAATAAAAAGTCGGTTATAATAACTTGCTTACCGATTTGGATCTGTAACTGTTCTCTGACCAAACGTGACGGTTGTCCGATCTCCCTTTCTTCCTGGGTTGGAGAGCGATTTAACCATTGTCCACAGTTTACCTATTCCGGAACTTAAGTTGCACTCCTTTAAGTGATCGAGCCATTTGTTTCCGTTGTATTCGTTGACCAACTAACTGATCTCAAAATAAATACTCCTAGGTTACAGATGCGGAACAGTTCATAGATAACGATTTATTCTAGGAGCTGGTTAGAGCTAGATGACATTGATCCCGAATTTCGAGAAAATGATCCAAATTAACAAGAAATATCTAAGGATTTTCAGCCGGCGACTTTACGTTAGTTAGAAATTTACCTCTGTTCGGAGCAGGGGTTAAACTGTAGGCCCCGGTTAGTATAAGTATTATACCGTGTATAAGTATGTATATATGATCCAAGTCTCTATACCAACAAGAGAAAAATGGACCAAGAATACAGTCTTAAAGTAGATAAGGTAACAGCCGGCAGCGATGGAAAAGTTAAAATGAAATGTGGAAATGTTAAATTAAAATGTGGAAATGTCGAAATGAGATGTGGAAATGTTGAAATAAAATGTGGAAATGTTGAAATGAAATGTGGAAATGTTTAAATGAACGTGTTTAGGACGAAATAAGAACATCATAGAGACTTTTGCGCGTTTGTAGTCTATTCCTGGCATATGTATTCCCTATGGCTGCCAAGCTTTCATACTCTTAAAGATAAAAATCGACATGGACAGTCTTGTTGTCCCCAATGTCCTGTTATCAAACAGCAAAAAATCAGGTCAATTTAGCATACAAACCCAAAAACGTAGTGCTACTTCTAACATAAAATCCAAGTCACTTTAACAGAATGTGAACCTGTATGTGGAAAACTGTTTTTCTATGACCAAGTATGAAGAGGACTAGCACAATATATTGCAGGCCCGTTTCCGCTTCCGAATTGCTTGATACCTTTTGTATGCTGATTATAAAACTAAATGATTATTGTGGATAGTAAAACAAATGATGCCAATCATTTTAACAATTTAGTTACATCAAAGAAACTAAAAATCTTTATCTCTTTGATTCTTTAGTTTCTGCGGTTTTGCTATTTTTAATCAAACCGGAAACTGAAAAAAATTAATAACTGGCAGATAAAACATTCCGTTAGCCCTGGTATACCGTTTTCAATCGCGTATACTTTACCAATTCCCGAGTTAACAATTTCAAGTTTCGTTATCGCTTTCCACACTAGAGTTGTTTTCCAGTGTTATTCTCCCGCCTTGTTGCCTTTTAACCATCAGAACACCAAAAACTACGAGGGAGCGTCTATAGTTGGGTAGGATTTTGTATCACTCGAATTCCAATCCCTAATGTAATTGCTTTGCAGTGATGTATGTTATCAGTTCGGCTGCATTCTTTGCATTCTCCTTTCACACCAAAGTGGAATTAAATTTAAAATCATCAAATAAGTCAGCACAAGAAGCCAAAGGAGAACAACACACGATGAAGCTACTCAAAGAGACTAGAAAAATGGCGTAAAATACAAATTATTCAAATGTCAAAAAGAGGAATCACACAAAAAATGCTACGCTTCAGCTAGTCACAATTCGTGGAATGAACGAATTCGTGTACAAGAGAACTCAATCTGATTTGCAACACAAGCAGACAACAAATTCGTACGTTTCGTGTTAAACCCACCAAAACATCATAACAGTGGAGGGGAAATTTACTGGGAAAATGTGGTGCCGCACATGAACCCATAGTCTGCGTAGGAAATCGAGTTCATTGTCAAGCCAGCTTGGATGTTTCGCATCTACTACGGTATACCAGCGATAATGTCTGCAAAAAGATAAGTTTGCATAAGTTACGTCGCAAGTGCGGTGCATTCGAAAGAACACCTGAAATCATTGGCAGAGCAAAATATGCGAAGAGTATCACACACAACGTTGCCTTTCAACAACGATAAACATACTTGCAGTTGTGAAAAAGTCATGAGGCAGCGTCTTGAATTTACGACCCGTTTCTCTGCTTCTTTTTGTATGTTTCATTTGGATTCAATTCAATTATTGCAATCATGTTTTTTTGTCGGAAACTTTTGTTCGGTACATGAAAATTATTTTATGGGATGTACTTTTTAAGCGAATCATATTCAAAATTATATTTGTACTTGAACTAGATTTTGTAAGAAAAAATAAACATGTGCTTCTTCTTAGCAAAATTTGTACACAGGAAAAAAATATTCCCTTAATGTCAACGAAAATATTGATATTTAAGTTTTATTAACACTCAATTAAAAATTTCGTAAATAAGCTAAACTTTTTAGCAGATATTGCATTGAAAAAAATAAATACACTGTACTTATATTGTGTGTGTATGTATGTGTTTCAGTATGTATACAGTGCGACGGATATATATTGTGTTCGACAGAAAACTCTATTACAGGTAGTTCTCGTTAAGTGCGAAACTGCCCGGCCTTAAGCGTACACATATTACAACACATTTGCTGCTTGGGGCTTATGATGGTGAAGTGGTTCTCTCCGAAACCGCAGTAAACCCTTTCCGACTGCCTTTTGAATAAAATTTTCAACTTGTTTTTTTTTTGTTTTTTTCATTATGAAAATATTTTTGATAAACGGCACACAATTTTTTTTTGTATAAAACGGTTTTTTCAATAGGGACATAACAATTTATTTCAACGCACCCTCAAATATTGTTAATGATCTTTCAGTGTCAAAACGTTAGTCATGGTAAAGTTCACTTTCGAGCAACGTTTGGAAATTATTAAAATATACTCCAGAATTGCATTGAAAAATCATTTCAAGCTATGAAACTTATTTCTGTCTAAGTGGTTTTGTCAATAAACAATATATGCGTTATTGGACAGCAACAAACCCACATGTGCTTCAATAGACACTGTTGCATCAGCATATTTTGTTTATTCACAAAACCACTCAGCCAGAAATGAGCTTCATCGCTGAAGATAATTTTTCGATGATATTCTGGATTTCGTGAAACTTTGCCAGAGCTACACTGAGCCGAAAGTACTATGATATTTTTAACCATGTGTCTGGTCAAATTTTTTATATTAAATGTTTGATAGGGAGACAAATTAACGTTATATAAGGTCAAATGTGCAAGGTTGGATTTTTCAAGAGAGAGGCAGAAAAATGTGCGACATAAATAAAAATTTAAAGATCATTCGGCTCTGTTGTATCGAAGTTTTTGATCTGCTTTGTGTTATACGAAGTTCAGGAATAAGTTACACGAATTTGCAACGAATGCGACTGTCTTATCTTCCCACTCTTTTTCCGTTCTTCCTCT
This sequence comes from Hydrotaea diabolus, assembly GCA_963513945.1. Taxonomy (NCBI): domain Eukaryota; kingdom Metazoa; phylum Arthropoda; class Insecta; order Diptera; family Muscidae; genus Hydrotaea; species Hydrotaea diabolus. The sequence continues at coordinate 112,507,810 of OY740717.1, forward strand.
GCTTTGAACGTTTGTAATTGTGAGAAAGACCACAAGACAATTTATTTCGCTCTTTTTAAAATCCACCACCAACTGCAAAGGCTAGCTGTACAATCATCATAGCGCAATGATATTGCGCTATAAAGATTGCTTTTGGCACAGTTCAAAGACTATACACAAAGGGTAATTCTCATTAATCATAATGGGACTCCCGTATAAGTCATTTGATATATAGCCGAAGACTGCTGAAGAAAACCCTTGGCGGGATTAGAAATAGATGCACAGTCTGCCTGGCAACAGTAGCCAATACATTTCATCATTTTTTTAGATGATTCTGAGAAAGAAACAACAAAAAGGTCTCGAACCAGAATAAAAACTGTTCAAGTCATAATAATGAAAAAATACCGAGTAAATGTAAAGAAAGCAAAAACATAATTAGTAGGTTAATTTAATATTAAAAATTGTAACAGTAACTATATGTCTGGTTAAAAGACGTTACCAATAATAAGTTAACTTGACAATAAAAACGATTTCTATAACGATCTTCATAGTGAAAGCCACCCAAAAAAAAATAAAACAACCGAACGAGATGGTAACTCTAACGACCACAACAAGTCAGTCTGTTCGTGCAACCGTACAACAATAGCTTAACGAGTCACGGACAAATTCAACCATTTTAATATCATTTTACATACTCAAATTATTTCTCATTAATTAACTTTGAATAAATAAACATTAATTTCTTTTATTAACAACTAAACGTGTAACGAGTTTTCAATTATTAATAAATTTACCAATTTTATTGTTAAATTGACCATGTATTGTTTCAATAAATAACCTATGAAATTTTAATATTAACAATTTTAATGGTTAAAAACAATGCATTGTTTAAACAACAATAATAATTTCAAAATTACAATTTTCGTGGTTAAAAAATTCAACCATAGAATAGTTAAAATAACTATTATTATTCTTAAATACCAGTCAACAACAAAGTGTTCAAATTAACCTTATATAACGTATACTCCAAATCATGATTAGTTATGGTTAAGTTAACCTTATAAAAGGTTATTTTTTTCTCAGCATACCGACTCTGAATTATGGTAGTAATTTTTAATGATTTCCTTACGTTGCTCGTAAGTGAACTTTACCATGATGAATATGTTGACTTTGACTAACGTTTTGACACTGAAAGATCATTAAAAATATTTGAATGTGCGTTGACATATCAATCCTGTATGTGAATCGGAAATATTGTCAATCAACCGCGTACGAATATTTAAGTTAATATGTGAAGTTTTTTATCATACGGTTCCTAATTAATTTTTGTTTGAATATTTGAATTTTTTAATTGAACCGAAAATGTTTTTTTTTTCTGTGTGAGCATCATCCTTCAATATGAAGCACGTGTCCAATACGCATGTATTGCAATAAGAAGTACATTTCTCTATAAAATCCCTTAAATGTGTTAAACACACACTTGGTATCCTGTCAATAGACTTGTCTTTGCCCACTCGGTTGGACACTATCGCCTTATTTTGTGTGAGTGGATGGACGACACCCATAAACCTGAAAAAATACAATCTGTGCAAGGGATACTTTGGCATGAATTTAACCGGCTTTGCCCGCTACGGCAGAGATCTCCAGCTGTTCTGTTCGGCATTCTTGTGACAAAGAAAAGAAAAACAAAAAATCACCAGAAGAAATGGAACGACAAAAGAAAAGAAATATGTGTTGGTCTGCTCCTCTGTGTTTCTCGCCGGAGCATTTCTTGTCCTTTAGTTTTGGCGAAGAAAATGTTGGATGGGTTAAAATGACAGCTTAAGGAAATTTAAGTTGTTTGTTTTCATTTTAGCTTATACTTGTGCTTGTTTTTCGTCCATGTCTTTTTTCGTTTGCAGGATTTGGACAAGACGTCCTGCTGTTACTGTTACGAGTAGAAGGAGGTGATTCTCGAGTGCACACATATTCACAGATTGTATGCAAAAATATTTCCCTTTAGAAGGATATTAAAAATATTCATATTCAAACACATTCTTCTTGAAAGCGAGTACTGGTACATTGTGTAAACGTATATTAGGGTAGTTAAGACGTACAATACTGGTCCGATAAAAAAATATTAGGTCGGTTGATATATTGCAGTATCAATTTTGTAATATTCGTAACATTATCGGTGCTTAGATCCATTCTGCCGTTTTTTTCCAAGAAGTTTCGACATTTAAGATCCAAGCAATCTTTTCATAATTTCAAATTGAATTCAAGGTGAATTTAGTGAAAACTTGGAAAATTCGGCATCGTATTAAACTCTATGGTATTAAGACTATGAAACTTTCTATCAATTCCATATATAACACTCTGAATCTGCTATATTTAGAGCAATTCAACAATTCTGTAGGACGTAACTTTTATGTTAGGTTATGGTAGGGAGGTGCCACGGATCATTATCTTTGAAAGAAATTTGCTTCAACTTTAAAGAGAGACTGTCTTTTTAAATTCATACAAATTCATTTGTCAAGACGATCAAATATCAATATTCAATCCGAGTTTTAAATTCGTGATAAAAAAACCAAAATGATCGATAAGAAATTTTCGTTCATTGTTTGAGAAGTTCAAGTTATATCTAAAATGTCGTTGAGTTTGCTCACGCCTATATACCATTCACCGTGAATTAAGGTGGTATTTCTTTTGGTTTTGTTGTAAAATCGCCTTTAATTTGGAAACCAAGGTTGCCAATGTAGTTTTGTCCCCCGCTAGATTAAGCATTTTTTGAACGAGGCTGGCGGGATGATTTCGCATTTAGCTTTCAACTTTTTTCATAAATTAGTTAGCTTGTGTCTGGCTTTTTTTTAAAAAAATAGTACGAAAAATTCCTATAATTCACCCTGATTTACGAATAAAGCGTTTTGTTAACTGATGAACGAAGTGTATGTAATACTTGTACTTGTATATCTAATCGTTTATATTAGGCTGGCGTTCAGCGTAACATCTACAAAATTATATTTAACAGTCCCATATTTTAAATTTGGTTCAATAACAAAAAGGAAAATTATTGGCACGATAGTGATAGACAATATTAAAAGAATACGAACATATTATTTCCTCTAGGCAACAACAGCCAAGTTTGGAACTCAAGAAAGCCCTTGTACAAACATTTGTTAAAATTTTTGATATTTCAAAAAAAAATACATTCGCAACCAGCTTTAAAGAATTTTTCTAAATATTTTCTTTGCTTATTTTTTTAAATTATTATTTAATTGGACTGACTGACTGACTCTCAAGCTTAGCGTTACTATTGGTTTTCGAGGGAATTTTCTCAAAACATACATTAATACATTTTTTTTAATTCCTCTGACTTTGTTTGAGTTTAAACGATTTAGTATCTTATCTACCTCAAATGATTTATTAAATTGCGGAACTCCAGCAAATATTAAAAAAGATTTTCGGTTCACACTTCTAAATAGTTTCGTTCAAATTGTACGTAAAGTTAAAGACTTTGTAAGGTACTTTTTACTTTAAAAACCTGGCTACATAGCACTGTTCGACAAATACTTAGGCATTTTTTCAAAAAGTTTGAATGTTTAGTAAATGTCTATTCATAGGCTATGTCCTTTCTTATGAAAGATGGGAGAAAACAATTAAATGTTTTTAAAGTGAAGAGAAACTACATCGGAGTGCTGCTTTCTTACATAAATTCGAAATTTAAAATCTTTAATTTAGAACCCTTTTGTTAAAAAAGTGTGATATTTGAGTTTGTTTATGCTGAGTTAATATTAAGATTTGAGATTCAACATTTCATTCATTCGCAACCCAAATTAATCCAAAAATAAGACAAAAAGACTTAATGGCGTAAGCAGGTGTGACTGCAGTTTTACTAAACGTAGCTTTAGCATCATCAGACTCGAAGCAAAGAATGCGATTTTTAATTTTAATAGTAGGATAAAATAATAGTAACTTAACTTTAAATCCAAGTAAGTGATTTCCTGTGTTTTCAGCTCTTTTGTTTTTTGGTTTTTTTCTAACGGCTTTTACCCTTTTTCTAGCATTCTTCGTGACCATATTTTAGACCCATTTCGTCTTCGAGTTCGACCCAAATCTTGGTTCGAACTTTGAAATAAATCTACATTTAGAAATGCTGTGAAATTTGCTTTAATTTGAAATTTTATTTGTCCAAACGTCGAGCAATGTTCTCCTGAGGTTTAAAATGGTCCATAACCAACAGTTCCCAGTCAAAAATGTTGTTCGTTCACTAGTAAATATGTTTTGTTGAGCAAATACTCGTACTAAAAAAATACTTTTTCCTAAGATAACTAGGGTGAAGGCCGAGTTGCCCATTTACAATTCCAAACAACTTTTGAACATTACCGTCGTAACTAACTGGTTCTTATAGTTCTCTCAGCAGACATTGATGAAACGATAAGGAATTTTGTGAAATTCAATTCAATATAACGAGATGTGAAATGAAAAATTTAATTACGCTCTATCACTCGGTGGAGGTTACCACAACAGGCCTAGTGCCCGAAACCAATTTCCTAGTGTCCGAAATCAAATTTAAGCCAAATCATGATTTTAATACATATTAAATTCTGTTTTAACATTGTCTTCATTTGGATTGCCCCTTAGTTTAAATAGCAGAATTTAAGATCACAAAACAGTTCCGTGAAATCTATTAAGCCCAATTTGGTTTCGAGCTGTCTGTAAATACTGAGATCCGACTTTCCTTAAAGAAGTTTCCCAACAATTGATTTGCAGTCGGTAAGAACATTTCAATATTTGCTCCCAAGACTAGATCAATGCAAATGCTGCTAACATTTAAAAGCAGTTAGCACTTCATAGTAAGCTTTTCGTTTTTTATTGATTAAGCGAAGAGCAGTTTTAGTTGGGACAGATGAGAGTTGTGCTAAATTGTTTTCAGACATTGTTAAGAAGATGGCGTCAGAACTCTATTAGTACTCGTACCAACTTACATTATTTGGAGTTTGATTAAACTTTATACAGTTGAACTTGTGTTCAGCTTATTCTACAGTAATAGAAAGCCTTATGTGAATATTGGTCTAATGGTTAGCGAATCCTTCAACAGTTCAACTGATATGAGAGTCTAAATGTCTTGAGAGTCTAAATGTCTTTGATTATTGAGAACTAAGCCAGTCTAAGTATAATGTTTTGGTCGTTTCAGATATTTATATATATTTTTGTGGAAATGTTGCAGATGCCTTAAGTCCTACAACTTAAATTCTTTTAAAATTTAAGCATACCGTTCCATGTTTTAATGTAAAGGTATATTATAATTTTAGAAGCTGCAGCTCTAGAAACCACATAAAACATTCGATTTTAATTTAATAATTATATGTGCGGGGGAGAGGAATTTTAAGATCCTCTCCTTAACCCGTTACTGCCACAGATCCGCTCGTACGAAGTTTATGTCCAAAAGACCATAGAAGTTGAAGGAAAAAAATATTAATTTAGCCCAATCTTTCCTCTTTTCTATAAAAATAAAATTATCGCGATATCGCTTTCCTGGCCTACGGTTATATTATTTTTGTATGAACACTTTCTTGGGTATTTAAATACCCATTAGGCAGGAATGGGTTAAGCGTATTTATTTCATACTTTGAAACCATCTTCATATGTGACAGCGCATAGAGAAAGGCACCTAAGGGTAAAAAAATCAATTTTCATTTTTTTTGATGTGGACAACATCTGAGCATCGAATGAGACCGATCACATGCCCCAAAAGTGTTCCTTCCCAGACATATGCGCGTTTTATGAAAGTGATGGTACACCAAAAATTCACGTATTTAAATCTTTAAAATGGCTCTCCTGAACAAAACTGGTTTTTACCCTTAGGTCCCTTTCTATTTTGCGCGTCACATATACACACTTATCATTCCTCTCAAAATAAATATGCTTAAATATATTTCCGCATCTGGGAAAGCCTGCTTGCACTTTATAAGAATCTTTAAATAAAAGCCCACTTAATATCGATACATTTGCACACATATGTATCAGCCAGTAGGATACTTCGGACTTTAAGAACAACCATTTTTTTCTTTGGTTATTCTTTGACACACACACACACACACCTTTAAGAAGGAGCTATGCGATATCCTTTCAGGCTTAAAATGTCCTGTCCATTACAGTTTAATCTCTAAAACCATTAATTAATTTCGATCTTGATCAAATTTCGTCTTTTAAGTTATAAGCAACACATAACTATCTCTAATCAGAACACGATATTTGATCAGTCCATGTCAAGATCACTTTCGATTTTAAGTCCAACCACTCCACAATCCGCATTACAACTGCATTCTTGCTCAGAATTATTAATATTCATTATAGTAGATCTGTTGTCAAGTCTATTAAAAGTAAAGTTGGACCACATTCGTCCTTTTTTCAAAAGCCCCTTTACATTCGACCTTCCCAATTGAAGGATGAAGTCACATATTTCTTTCGAGCTTGTTGAACAAGACAAATAAACATAGTGCACTACTTACATTTCAGTTCGGCCATATATTATTATATTTTACCCACAAATAAATGTCTTTTCTGAACTGAGGTTGCTGCACTACAGACCACATTTTTAGTTCGAACTTGGACTGGTTGAAAGTGCGCCATATCCGTCTATGTTCTCATATGAATAGAATATGCCCCCCTGCGTTAGAAGACACATATTAAGTCTGGCCATAATCAAATTTCAGACAGAGGCATGGAGTCTTCTAAGCAGCAAAGTGCTGTAGGGTTTCACATATTCGGTCCCTTTCGACCCAAGCCGTTTTTACTTGCTAAGATATAGTGTGCACTCATTTAACTTTTATAATTATATACGAGTATGTATCTATCAGTCAAAGAATATACATATCTATTTATTGTGCTTTGTATAGTACTGTGTTCTACATGCACATTTATTTATATGTTTTAACTAATATGGGATTTAATATATGTATGTACGAGTATGTGCTCGTCTACGTAAGCGTGCGTTGCCAAGAAGATGCTTCCATTGAATTAATTAACACTTTGCAAATGCACAAATAGAAATCATTCAAACATCATTTCCCACAGGCACCTGTTGTGATTTACAATTAGATTTATTAGAGACTCCTTTAAGCAAAATCTAAAGAATGTTTTTCCAAATGAATAAACGGAATGAAGTCCACCAGAGTTACCAGATGATAATTGATGTTAAACAATTGCTTGTAAATGAGGTCCAATGTAACCTGGAGAACACATATTACAAAGCATGTTCGTCAGTGGCGGTTAGCACAGTTGTTGAGACTCAATAGGTTCTCTCTATATGCAGCTACATATGTGGCGCCCAATTGGTAAACTCACGATGTTGCCTATAGTGGACCGACTGTAATGCATACAATACGGATATGGGCTCAAATCCAACAATCATTGCATCAGGTGGACTATCGGCCGATGCTCATTGAGCTGATCGTCGTCGGAAAAAAACGAGGGCAGATCAATAATTCAGTGACTTTTTGAATAAAACAGTTATTTTTTGAATAAAAAAATGTTTTCTACACAATCTCCTTTTAGCTTAATACGGTAAGTCCACCATATTTCCAATTTTTTTATCCCTTCCAAAAATAGGATTTTTCGAGGTCCATAAAATAGGCATTTGTTTGATTAATTATTTCTTGGTTGGACCTAAAGGTCTTTCCACCGAGCCATTTTTTTAGGTTTGGAAATAAGAAATAGTCACTGGGGGCTAAATCCGGAGAATATGGCGGATGAGTTACGAGTTCGTAACCCAATGCATGGAGTTTTGCCATCGAGACTGCACACGTGTGGCATGCATCTTGCAGACAGCTTACTTAAACCAATCTGATCATATAAAATGCGTATCAACAATCCCACGCACTTTTACTCTACGATCGGCCAACGCCATATCTTGGATTTTTTCGACATTTTCGGATGTATTGACCCCAATTGTCCGTCCAGAACGTTCAACGTCATTTGTACTTGTGCGACAACAACGAAAGCCAGTAAACCACTTTTTTTACCATTGAAATCGATGATGCAGAGTTCCCATAGTATTTATCAAGCTTTTTCTTGGATTGATTGCGCGTTTTTCCGCAAAAAATAATGTTTAATGAGAGAGAAATTCACTTATCTCCGTTTTTAATAAAATCCACGAGGTTGTATGTTTTTTAACAGCTGTTTAACACTAACTAAATGTCGGAACTTTCTCAAAATTTGACAGTAGTCTATTAACAGTTGGTACTTGATGGGAGCAGTATTGCATTTCATGTAACAACGTGGGAAGTTAGAAAAGTCACAGAATTATTAATCTGCCTTCGTATTTCCTAGATTTTCTTGGATATTAGAAGCAACAGCGACTAACACATTACACCGCCACAGGTTTTTTTATGATTTTAAGAAAATTATATTTATCCCGCTTAACAAAGTCTATATAAGTACAACACTTCAGTGATCAAGTCAAAACGGGAAATCAGTAGTAAGCTCTTATTAGATTTGACCATATCAGTCTAAGGTTTGATGAAGCTCGCATACAGGGATTCATCTCAATTTCGGATTTTTTATAAATATTATTCCAATTCGATTCGACATATTTTACCATTTATATTGTAAGAAATCGTACTTAACTGGTTTCAAACGTCCATCATGCTAGTAAGGTACTTTGAATAATTCGTTCTAATGGTGCTATAAGAAATTGGTAATTTTTTGGAAGTACATGGGTTAGCTTTTTATACCCTACATCGAAGGATAGAGTATGGAAGTTCTGAACCTTACTTGTCCTCCTTCTATACACAGTTTGTCCATACAGATGAAATTACCTAAATAAATTAAGGTACTTGCTGAATAAACCGTGACCTACAAGAAATTGTGTAAGAAAGTAGTAGCTTATGTCCCTTTGGGACATAAACTCCATCCCTCCACCATACGGCAAGGGACTTCCAGATTCGATTTAGAATGTATCCAGGAGCGATGTCGACGAAATATTCCATTTTTGAGTGTATCATTTTTTTATGAACTTTAATAACTCAAAAAGGGCTAAGGTTGCTGGACGTTTCAGATTTTAAGATAGAAAAAACCGTCCTCATGTTTGGTCTGTCAAAGGTAATAACTTTTGTATTACAACGCAAATCAAATTTGAGATCAAAATTTGTATTGTTTCTATTGCTAAGGAGGGCTGAAAGGGTCATAAGAAGCCCGTAGATAAGGGCCTTTAATTAAGACAAATATGTAAAGTTATTGTATATTCAGAGGAGTGAGATAATTCCACTGCTTTTGAGTAACTATATGTCGATGTTCGAAAGCCTCATATTTTCAGAACTCTAGGGAACTTATATTTCAAGTAGACTTCCACAAAATGTCTCTCGCATCAATGTCATTCTTTCCATGACACTCCTACTTTAAATAAGATCATACCCAAGCCCGATAGAGTAGCTTAAATGACCAGTGTTTAAAGAGCTACCCATAAAAACCGCTGCTAATTGTATGACACAGTAAATGAAGCCAATGCGAATATAAAGCGTTTTCCCTAGGGTCTTCATTCTTTTTAAACAAACAAATTGATTTATTCATTCAATCTGGCAACGCCTTTCAATGGATGTCTTCACTAAATTCTGTATATTTATAGAGAAGCTTTAAATATAGTTTCATTGGATAAAATATGTATTTTATTTAGCTACAATCATACAGATATATATCTTAGGCTGAAATGCAAACAGGCACATCTGAATTTTTTTTAAATTACCCTTCCAACTTAGTAAAGTAGAGAGAAGAAACTAATACTGACACATGCAAAAACTCTGGTGAGGTCATGAATAATAGTTTAAAAAGTCTTTGTTTGTGATTCGGAGTTGGGGATTCTTCATAGATACCAAAGGCCCTCGCCACCTGTTTGTAATAGCAACTACGAACTTAACTACAATGCCTGACGGGAATATTTTACTTACCAAGGGCTGATTAGCAATTGCTCTATCGTCGTTTTATTGGATCTTGAAGCAAAGTTTTGCATGTGTTCCACTTCGGCGCATATGGTGTGTGCGTTTTAGACATTAGCCCAGATTTTTTACCCCGATGCATAAATTCCAAACAATGACTAGGCTTGGAATCTCCATAAGAGAAGTTCTGAACTTTACTTGTCCTCCTTCTATACACAGTTTGCCCATACAGACGAGCTGTCATATGCAAAGAAATTTAGGTATTTCCTGAATAAACCATGACCTACATGAAATTGTGTACGGTAGTAGTAGTTTATGTCCCCTTGGGACCAATTATTTTAGTCGGAGACAGTGAAAATTAACTCGTGTGTCCATCTGCCCCACCTCGTTTGTCACATGTTCTTTAAGACTTCTGTTTCGAACTAAAAAATATTTCTTATTTTAGGTGGTTTTTAGTATCTCCTAATATAATTATATATACTCATTGGATCTATTAGTAAGTGGGCATCATCCCTTCCTCTCCGATGACGGCAGTTACGAATCTACTTATTGTTCGCTGTGCACTCCATCGACAAATGGTAATTATCTAACTCATGCCCTATACCTTAAGACAGCGTCAGCTAAGACTAGAACTAGTATCTTTCTTCTTGCCGGCTTGGGACCAACTGCATCTTAGCTAGTGCTGACCTTTTCTTTCGCAAAGTTGAAATACTCTTCATAGTCGGTTATCTGGCAAAACCCCCTAGGCATTGGAGAGAATGCAAAGAGCAAGAGAAATGGTCTCCATATTTTTCCAGCTACAAATCAGAACGACCTCCCTTTATAGTTAGCGTACTTATGGACTATAACATCGGTCATACATCGGTTTTTCTCCTTTTAGTCTATATAATATTTTGCTATCATCCTGGAGTGTAATTCTTTTAACTCCACTTCACATCGATCCCTGTGAAACATCGACCGTCAAACGGTAAAGGACTTCGACTTCGAGATTCGACTTATAATGTATCCAGGAGCGATGTCGACTACATATTCCACCTTGTATAAGATACGACTACCTCGGATCTCTCTTATACCTTTAGGTCGCTGTCGGTACAGGTTAAGCTTTTTATTAGCCTCTTTTATTTTAGTTTAGTATAATTTGAGAGAAGTTCTTCGAGTACAAACTAACCTGCATCCCTTCACATCCCACTAAGAAAAAATCTCGTAAGCTTTTCTTTGTCCCCAAAGGTACATCAATGAAAATTCGAGCGTAATTTATATAAAAAAACTTCCCCAAGTCCATTTATAAAGTATCAGCTGAAAGTCAATCAAAAATAGAAAATTGTGGTTAAGTCCTTTTCGCATTTCAGCTAACTACTTCTATATGTTGTATGCCAGTGCAATAAAAACTTGCTGCTGACTATACTTTCCCAAAAGCAACGAATGATTGTTAGTGCAGCTGCATTCATGTATCGTTCGCATCCTTTGGCGGATGTATTTTTAGTGTTGTTCGTCCTTTGAGATATAAATTTACTTTCACTTTTTGCTGTCGTTGTTTGTTTCGTTGCTTATTCATTTTAGTTTTTTCTGTTCTTTTTTTTGTTGTTGATTACATCTTTATCAGTTTTGTTATAATAAAATGCATTGTGTTTAGTGGCACTTTTCATTTCTCAGTGTTTTTCTTGCTGGTTTCCCAACAACTTTTGGATGGTGCAGTTTTTTCCTTGTCTTCTTTGCCGGATATTTGTTGCGCTTGTTAGCTATTGCTGCAGTTTGTGTCTATTGAAGGCTATTGTCGTAGTTGTTTTTTTTTTGGTGAGCTTGCAATCACTCCTTTGGGAGTTTAGATTTTTTAAATCAAATAGATAACTTAAAAAACGTTAAAGTATTTGATTTTCTTGCAAAATTTATTGCAGACTGTACACTTTTTCCTAATAAGTTATCATGTGCCTATGAGTAACTGATATGTGTTTATTGAAGTAGTTTACGTGGAATTAAAATATTTATATTTGAGTTTTAATGAAACGAATGGGGATTTCGTTTACTTTCAATTATCTTTTAGTGATAATCCTTTGATTATCTTCAGTAGTAGAAAACGTGATTTGGAAAAAAAACTGAATATATAAGGTAAGCTTTCCAAGTTTGCTAATCTAGCATTAGCAGCAATAACACATCTTGTCTCTAACGAGTTTAAACGAGATTTAAGAAATTAACTTATAGCCTCTTACACAGTGGGGAAGGAAATCTAAACGAAACCACAAACGTCCTAATACAATTTTGGTTTCTTTATTTTGAACAGTTTCAATGCAAATTTCAAATACAAAATTTAGGAAACAAACACACAAAATTTAAAAAAATAACAGCATACTAACTGAAAAATGATAAAAACGGAAATTTGTTTGAATTCAAAGGATTATCATTCGATGGCTCATGTTTCTGCTAATCATCGATTTGGGATTTGTACAAATTCTGAGCCTAGACTAATACGAGTAAGACCTCACTTTTTAAACATGTTTGTGTACTGACTTTATTTAACTTCTAAGCGAAAGCACGCCGAAATTCCATCATATAAGTACGCCACATAATTTTCACAGTCTCTTGTCGAGAACTGCCATTAATATCCGAATATGTGAGTATCACTTACAATCCCAAAGTTAAAAGTGGAATATTCTTAAATTCTATAGGGCTGAAGACGTAGGGATTGCTGAACATAGATTGCCAAGCTTTTATGTCCAATTTTAACATTATTATCAGCCCGATTCTGAATAACTATTCCCCGGGAGTTTTTTTTTCACTTTTTTCATTTTCCCTCATTCTAAGCGAACTTCAAAAAAGGCAAAAAATCGCCGGGAAAAAAGTAGGTATTACGAGTATGAATAACAAAAAAGGGAAAATGTGACACAATTTTTGGGGAAAATTCCGCCAAAAAGTTGAAAGGGAATTGACCAAAATATGTAAGTATTTTATATTTTTCGTTCACCATCAGAAAATCGTGATGTACGAGGGCGACCGCAAAAGTAACTGGCCTAACATAAAAAGAACCGTTTTTTTTTTGGAATTATTATTATTTATTTTTCAACATAATCTCCTTCCAACACAATACACTTCATCAAACGTTTTTCAAGTTTTTTAATTCCATCCGAAAAATACGATTTTTCAAGACCTTTAAAATATGCCTCAGTTTCAGCAATAACCTCGCTATTGGACGAACATTTTTTGCCACGAGAATTTTTTTTTAAATTTGGAAACAAGAAATAATCAGAAGGAGCTAAATCTGGGCTATATGGTGGATGCGGAGCAATTTCAAATCGTAATTCGGCCAGTTTTTGTTGAGTTAAAAATGCAGTGTGTGAAGGAGCATTATCTTGATGAAAAAGAACTTCTTTTTCTAAATGCGTTTTATCTTGATTTCTTCACTCAACCGATCGAATAATGCACAATAATATTTACTATTTATAGTTTTTCCTTTCTCGAGATAATCAATAAATATTATACCCCTTGCGTCCCAAAATACTGTGGCCATTACTTTTCCTTCGTGGGACCACTTTCGCCTTCTTTTACCACTTTTACCAGCTTCTATCCATTGTTTTGACTGTTCTTTGCATTTTGGGATGTAGTGATGGATCCATGTTTCATCAACAGTTATGAATCGGCGCAAGAACTCTATTGGATTACGCTGATAAATCGCTAAAAGCTCCTCGGAATTGGTCCAACGGACGATTTTTTGGGGCAAAGTCAACAAACGCGCCACTCATTTTGCGGATAGCTTTTGCACGTGGAGTTCATCATGTAAAATACTCCAAATTTGTTGTTTTTAACAATATCAGCAAGTTCTCTGAGCTTTATTCGTCTATCTTTAGTCACTTCATTAAATATTTTTCTAATGTTTTTAATAGTAGTAGCTATTTTCGGTCTTCCAGAGCGTTGTTCATCTTCCGTACTTGAACGACCCATTTTAAATTGTTGAACCCAGGATTTCACGGTGGAGTATGATGGTGCATTGTCACCATGAACTGAATCCAATTCATCTTTGATTAATTGTGGCGTATAACCTTTCATATAAAAGTGTTTAATTACCGCACGAAACTCTTTATTTTCCATTTTTCAAATATTATAAAATTTGTTTACTTCAATCACCTGTAACAAAGAAAATAATCATTAAATATTTCGGAAATTTTGACAGATGGCTTATTAAGGATTGCTTTTAAAAAACAAAAAAAAGTTGCTAGTAAAACAGAAAATGTGCCAGGCCAGTTAGTTTTGCGGTCGCCCTCGTAATTTGCAAATAAACAAAATGTTTTCAGAGAATTATAACATGGATTTTATCGTGGATTTTTTCGATATTTTCGGTTGTATTGACCTCAATTGGCCGTCCAAAACGTTCAGCGTCATTTGTACTTTAGCGACCACAACGAATGTCAGTAAACCACTTTTCTACCATTGAAATCGATGGTGCAGAGTCCCAATAGTGTTTATCAAGCTTTTTATTGGTTTAACTGACGGAGTTCTTTCCTCAAAAAATAATTTTTAATGTGCACTTCACTTTTTCCATTTGTTACAAAATCCACGAGGTTTTATGTTTTGAGCAGCAGTTAAGCACAAACTAAATGACGGAACTCTCTCAATATCTGACAGTAGTCTATTTACAGATGACACTTAATGGGAGCAGTGTTGCATTTCATATAACTACTAGGGAAGTTGGAAAAGTCGCGAAATTATTGATATGCCCACGTATTATGTGATATTGGTCTGTTTAAATATAGACCTAACCTAGTCTGCATTGCTATTCTACAGAATATTTTACTTCTTCGAGATTGTGATGGATTTGTAGGACATCATCTCTATTTCTGCACTTAATAGTCGTTTCTTATCACTATCCACTCTCTCCAATATCTCTTACATTCTGCTGATGTTGCTACGACCTACTACGATACGTTGTGGGTAGCATTTGCTAGCATTGAATATTTTGTAATCGTTGGCGTCCACTGGTTTTCAATATTTAATTCGGTGTATCTTGGATACAGAATATCGCATTTCGTAACGAGAAAAATCTAGCACTCCAAATAATTTTGAGGATTTAAAACAAGAACCCCACGCATAAACTGCCCCTCCCTCCTGCCTGGGGCGTAAAATTTAAATTCATTCTTGCACAAACAGATAAAATTGTATTAATTTAAGACTTTGAGAAGAAAAAAACGTGTACATGTTTTTGCGCTACTTAAAAACCATTTCATTGTATGCTGATGAAATATGTGTTATCAGTTCGCAATAAAAAAGGAACATTTTAAATGAACATAAAATACCTTAAAATGATTTTTTCCATGTTGTTTTTTTCACCGCAAACATAAAATTTCAATTCCCCAAATACGCTCCGCAAAAAACGGAACGAAAAGCCACCCAACAACAGAAGGACTAGCAAAATTAAAAAAGTGCATCGGGCTCACACACACACTCACAGCCACATGTCCCAGTGGATACATTGTCGCCAACAATGCATAAAACAAACAATGCAACTCCCACATCAGTACCTCCTCCTGCATCCATCCACCCACCACCGCTGCTTCCACGCTTCATCGCAACACATGCAGGCGAACTCTTTCGCCAAAGTGTGCGTGTGTGTGTCTGTGTGCCGGGAACGAATGGAGCACTCTGAATAATGCACCCGGGCTTTTTTTATGGCAGTTTTTACAGGTGATGTCGACATTCGTAAAAAAAATCGCACAATGAAACAAAAAAAGTGCAGAGGTTAAATTTATAGTCGGCCAGATCCGATCGAATAATACCATGCACAAACAACACTTGACTACCTATTATAAATCTGGTGTCAAAATTTGCCATGCATTGTTGTGTTGGCTGAGAACCAAGCCAAGTTGGCAAGAACCAAAACAAATGCAGTCCCTTGAATTCAATTCTGGAAAAATTAAACAATTTTCCAAACTCTTCGTTGCTTTGACAATTAGAAGCCACGCCTTTAATAAAAGTGCAAATAGCCAGACTTGTAACCTAGTTCAGGCTATCTCGTCAAAATATAAGTAAATATAAAGAAAAAATGACAGCATCGGGTCCAGCAAATTGTAGAAACCCGAGTTATTTTATCGTAGTTGAATCCACATTAAAAAGGATCGTTGAAATTTATTCTTATCAACTAAGAAAGGTAACTAATGTTCTCGTAGCAGTACAAGAAAGGCATAATGCAAGTTTAAAAACGCATTTCTAAGTGCATCGGTAAAATATCTTAAAACCGATAATAAAAATCGAGTTATTAAAAACGATTTTATTGTGAAGCTGCGATAATATGGCAATCAGTGTGCTTACTGTTTTCAATATGTCTGTGATGCAATGAATCGTATTTTTGACCCTAAAATAAGTGATAGTGCTAATATTATAACAATTAAAAACGATGTCTACTTCCGACCCTTACCTCGGTCAAGACGACTCTGTATTTCGATTTGTACCAAAATTTGCTTTAATTTGTGATTACAAGGGTTGCTACATATATTTCTGGCCTAGGCAACAATAAGGGGCCTGGGGCCATGTGACATTTCCATTGGAAAGTTGACATTTTTAGCTAAACGTACTCAGAATGTGTTGACGTACGACCATCATTTGTGCTGTTTACATCGACTTAAAAAAATCAATTTGGCAAAAAAAATGGAATTAGCTCGTAAACTTTTTCGTGCGATCATTTTTCAAAACTTTCGAAGTGAATTATCACGACAAAAGTGCATCGATTAACTTCAATCTTTGTAGGGCGATGAAGCACCATCCTATAGCACTGCGAAAAACTTATTTAATGAATTCAATCGTGCCCGACGCTCGCTCAAAGACGAAGGTCGTGAAGGTAGTCCAAAAACGACCGTTGTGCCTGAGAACATTGATGCCATGCGTGAACTGATAACGCAAGATCGTCATGTGACATACCGTGAGATAGAGTCATCCTTGAGCATTTCTTCCACCAGTATACATTCGATATTGCATGAACACCTGGCCGTAAAAAAGGTTTGTTCTCGTTGGATGCCGCACAATTTGACAATCGCTCAAAAAAAGCTCGTTTCGATTGGTGCAAAGAAATTTTGAAAAAATACGATCGCGATGCTTCAAAAGACGTTTATAAGATCGTCACAGGTGATGAATCATGGATCTATGCGTATGAGCACGAACCAAAACAGCAATCGACCGTGTGGGACTTCGAAGACAAGCCAAATCCAACGAAAGTTATTGGTGGTAGAAGCACTTCGAAGCAAATGGTCGCCTGTTTCTTTAGCAAAACTGGTAATGTGGCGAATATTCCGCTTGAGCAACGTAGGAGGTCAATTCTGAGTGGTACACCACAATTTGTTTGCCTAAAGTCTTTGGAGAAATTCGAAAAAATAAAAGAAGACGAATCATTGTACACGATGACAATGCGAGCTCTCACATATCGGCTCAAACCAGCGCCATTTTGACCGGCCACAACGTCGAAGTGATGGGCCATCCGCCGTACAGCCCTGACATGGCTCTCAATGACTTCTTTTTATTCCCGCACATCAAGAAAAAAAATACGTGTTCAACGATTTTCGTTGCCAGAAGATGCTGTTGAATCGTTCAAAAACCATGTTTTGGAGGTGTCTCAATCGGAGTGGAAAAAGTGCTTCGACAATCGGTTTGAGCGCATGCAAAAATTTATAAATAATGCTGGAGAATACTTTCAAAAACAATAGAACCATTTTTGATGATAAATATTCGCATTTCCATTATTAGGCCAGAAATATATATAGCAGCCCTCGTATTAAAGCAGGATACTGACTAATAAAAGCCACGCGTGGCGACATGAGCCAAAGAAAACAGCATCTATGTTCTTTTAAGGTATTTAGTAAGTCCCAACTAACAGTACCCATTCAAACAATTGTCCGTCCACAAAAAGTTATGATTTGTTTAGCAAATACTCAAAAGAGTGTACTTTTTTCGAGGTACCTTAAGTTCCTTTGAGGGTAACTTTTTTGCCTTGGACCGATTTCGCCATTTAAAATCCCAAACAGCTTACCACCATTGGTCATCACCTTGCTAAATTTCAGGATCCTAGGTAGATTCATAGTCCATTCTGATTGATTTGCAATTGATACCTGAAAAATAAGATCATATCGATACATGTTTTTGTATAAAGGCCCTTTTAATATGAGGCGCCCTGGATGACACATAATTAATAAGAAATATTGTTTTTTCAGCGGTATCGATGTGGCAGTTTCTTAAAATCTATGCCAACAAATTAAAACATCTTATGTCTAAAATCATACGAGTAGTATTGGGATATTTTTAGTTTACGCTTACCTAAATTTTTTCCTATATCGTTTACAATTGCGATAACTTTTGAACAACAGACTAGCATATCTCAAATTTAGCAAATGCATACCACACAGTCTTCGCCAGGGTGCTAGTTAAAATGGCTTATCTCGCTTCTAAAGAAAAAACATTGAATAATATTGAGAAGCAAACTTTTTTAATTAGATGATAATAATTTTTGTATTGAACATGATTTTTAAAGTCTGATGTGGACGTTTTTTTTGCTCCTGTTTTAATGTGTTGGCAAGAAATATTTGTAAAGTCGGTAGTAATAATTTTGTAATAGCTCCACTTTTAATTGCATTTATAGGTTATTACTTCAAAAAGTGTCTATCCATGATCATTTCTCTAGCACATTTCTTACGGCATATACGACAATGTCCTGCTGTAGAGTAAAAGAGAGTCAGAGGGAATCCACATGCTTGCGATGGCAAAAAAAGCATCATAAAAAAACACTGCATTGCCGGTTTTGCTGCCACTCCGCACCATGTGTTGCTCACGCTTGATGGCAGTAACGATCGCTTCTTCTTATGCTGTCGCACAAAGTGTGTGAAATTTTTCCGTGCGTATTTTCGTAACCAGAGCTTTTTCCCCCTTTTTTTGCTTACAAAAAATTGCAAATAAATGAAAAATTGAACATCGCACACGTAACCGTCAACAACACGGACACCGCACCGCCCGCCATCCCATGACGACATCTGGTGAAAATTATGCGAAATAATAACGTTACAAAATACGTTTTTGTACAGCGCTCAGCCATTTTACGTATCCAACTGCAACATTCAGATCGACTACAGGTGAGCCGCTCGATTTGGATGTAAGCGTGTGTGTGTGTAAGCCATGGTTTCCTTTTCCTTCATTTTTTTTTTGGGATGCCGCTACGTTGCGCTTGTTTTTATGGCTGCGAAATGATGGCGAAACAACTTCAATGCGCGTACCACAAGCAGTTGTTATTTGGATTTGTTTTTCCTCTCACCGTGTGGATATGAAAAACTGATGGTGTGTGTGCGTGTAGTTGTGTGCGAGTGAGCGTACGTGAGAGCCACGTTTTATCATTTGATCCCATAAAATAACATACCGCTCAGATTTGTTGAAATTTTATTACATTTAAACAAATTGCAAATTTAATTTTACTACAGCTGAATTCGAAAGCGAATTCGAATGGCGATGTGTGTGTGCGTGTGTAAACGTGCACGTGTGTAATTGCCCAGAGTCCCTCGTATTGTAGGTGTAGGTCCACTGAGTGAGCGAGTATGAAAACCGAACGTTTTAATTCCACCTTTTATGGCTCTAGAAACGTTTTATGTCTCTGACAATACATTCGCGTACATGTCCTTGCACGCTGTAACCATTAACAACACATTCCCTCTTTCACACACACATGATCATATATGGTTTTCCTCATATACATGTGGTGGTACAAATTTATGTCTATGCACACATTTACATCTGACGGTATCCCTGAGTTTATTCCTAGGAAGATTTGTATGACCACTTACTTTACTGTCTTCAATTTAAAGTTATTCGTTGCAATTTCATACGATTTTTTTTAAACATCTTAACTGCTGCCATAAAAGTAGTAGGTGCTTTAAACTAAGCGGTGCTTGGCTCTGGCAAGGGATTTCTTGACTCATTAAAATACTCGTATGGTATTTTGGAAGTGGATTTTTGTTCAGTATTGTATGATACTTCAACTTACCCACTTTCTTACACTGGCCGCCATAACCTCTTGTAGATTCCTCCAGTTTTCAATTCCAAGTATCTTCGCACTATCTACTACTTGGTCTCTCCACCGGAGTCTCAGTCGTTCCTGTCAGCGAAACATTTCTAGCTGAAGCATTCCCATTCGAGCGACATATCCAAGCAAGCGTAATCGTTATTTTTTGATGTGCATCACTACACTCATGTCGGGATACAACCCATATAGCTTACGACTCGTTTAACCAATGTACTCTTAGCCTACTCAGCAAGGACCGCAGATTTATCAAAGGATTTTTCTCTCAAAGATTTGCCAATACACTTGTATCTGCTTTTGATAGCAACCATGTTTAAGTGCCCTATGAAAGCACAAGTAGCAACAGTGTAGTCTTCGTCATTCGAGAGTGTGCTATGATCTTAGGCTGTCTATCGATCTGATAAAAATATCTATTTCCCCACACGATCCTTTGTATTACTGCAGTGCTGGCATGGTTCTTTTGGTTTGCAGCGGACCCGAGGTATATAAATTCCTGCCCTACCTCGAAGTGGCAATTGCCGGCCGAAACGATCTCGTCTTTTTTTAGACGAGAAGCCTCTCTAACAGTTGCCACCATAATTTTCTTCCAGGTTTTATTAACCACCAGACCCTCTTAAGATGCTTATAATTCAATCTTTGAAAAGCCTCGAGTTACGTATCGTCATGTTCTCCCGACACAATGTCTATGTCGTCTACATACGCGAAAGACAAAGATTGCCCGTTAGGTTGTTAAATTTTTACCGGTTTTTCTCCATAAAGGCGGTGAAGTTACACGATAAACTGTCACACCGCCTGAGATCTCTTGTCGCAGTGAATACATCAGGTCGGTCACTTCAAAATTTTCCCGAGGATTTGGAATTACTCAATGTCATGGTATCCTCTATGCAGGACTTGCTTTCAAATATTGTATCTCCTATCGAAATGTCGAATGCATTCTATGCAGAGTTGGTATGTATCAATTTGCTGCTCGTGGGTCTTTTCCAGAATTTGGTCGATTGTTGACTTAGTCGTCCTTCAGCCGCATGGATGCGGTTGATCACACGGTGTAATCGATAGTATTTTATACTCAAAGGATGGAAGACTTTTTATACAGTAATTGACTTGTCTCTATTTTCTTATTTGGGCTTAGTACGCTTTCTGGGTCGGGTATTATAGTTGTCTTCGGCAAAGTCTTCAGCTGCTTATTTAGGGTGTCCGTCGGGAAGGTAGACTACTTTGTTTGTTTATAATGGAAATTAAAAATTGATAAATGTTTTATTTCGTGTCGGCAATTATATATGGTATACAATATCAAATAAATGTCCGCCTCTGTTAGCCTCACAAATGCTAGTGAGCACAGTTTCCATTACATTCTCACGCATTTCACGCGGTATTTCATTTCGAATATTTTGTTTGAGTTGCTCAAGCGTTTCTGGTTTGTTTGCATAAACCTTGCTTTACAGATATCCCCACAAAAAGAAGACCGTCAAAGAGCAGTCAAATCAGGAGACCGTGGAGGCCAATCAACATCACCATTTCTTTAAAGAACTTGTTGTGGAAAGAGGTCTCGCAGTAATTCCATTGTAATCCTGGCTGTATGCAATGTAGCACCGTCTTGTTGATACCACATCTTAATCAAGCCCAAAGCATGCAGTTCTGGCGTTAAAAAGTTTTCAATCATATCACGATATCGCTCCCCATTTTCATAGAAGTAAGGTCCAATGATTCCTACTGACCAAATAGCACACCAGACTGTCATTTTTAATGGATGCAAAGGTGACTGATGAATAATTTGAGGTTTTTCCATTACCCAGAGCCGACTATTCTGTTTTTTCACATATCCATTCGAATTTAAATGTGCATCGTCACTCATTATGATTTTTTCATGAAAATCGGGGTTGTCATGGGCGAGCTGTAACATCCTATTGGCATATGTACGGTGGCGTAAATAGTCTTGTGGAAGAAGCTCTTATGTCAACTGAATCCTAAATGGAAACAAATACAAATCCGTATGCAAAATTGAGGCCAAAGTTGTTCTTTGAAGACCAAGCTCCTGAGTACGGCGTCGAATTGAGAATGATGGATTGTTTTGAACACTTTCTTGAGCCGATCTTGCAGCACGTTGTGGTCCATGCTTGGGCCTGTCAGCTCTTTCTTCGCTCTTTCTTCGAAATCACTCACTACACGATAAATAGTGCGTTTTGTTGGCACGTTGTTTCTCCCAAAATTTTCTCGTAACTTTCTCATCATCACAGTAGTCGATGATTAAATGTTTTAACGATTAAAATACGTTGGTTTATCGAATATTTTTCCATAATAAATTTGGCACGTCACTACTTCAGGATTGCCAAATATGAACTATCAAGACTAATGTTGAAAGTACTATACCTTCCCGGCAGACTGCCTGTTTTTCTGAATTATTTAAAATTGTATATCTCGAAAACGACTTAATATATTTGAATTTTATATGTTACTTTTCTAAGAATAATTAGAGGAAAAAACTGAAAATCAGAAAATAGAAAATAGTTTAAATAATATAATAGAATTTTAAGTAAAGAGCACCAGCAAAGAAAATAATCAATCATTTATGAGGACATTCAATTTTCTTTCAGAAACAGAAAAAAATATTCTCAAGTCTATCCTGAGATACATCATTTTTAGTGAGACAACCTTTACTCCTAAAGCCAAAATGCAATGATTACAACTGTTTCACTATCTTGATCTTCTTTATTTATTTTTTGTTTACATTTACGCCAATTATATAAAGTATTTTTTGACGTTTCTCTCTGTTTTCGCTTATTGTTGTTTCATTTTTGTTTTTTTTTCTGGCTAATTTTTTTTTAGTGTAGGATATTCTCTAATTTTAAATTTTTTCCCCTAATTGTTCTTAAAAAACTAAAAAAAAAAATTCAAATACATTAAGTCGTTTTCAAGATATACAATTTTAAATAACTCAGTAAAATACTAAATTCCTGAAAGGTTTAATATTGAAATTGCAACGACAACAACAACTTCAAGAATTTTACTTGTATTTTTTGCACAGTTTTATATATTGGCATACCCTTTTGATATGCCTATGCAAAAGAAACTTATTGCGAGTAGCGTAGGGGGTTCAACAGAAAACCCCGGCCCCCTTAGGCACTGCAATTAAATCTAAAGACACCGATATTAGTAAATCTACCGTAAAATGTGCAAAAACTATGCAAACAGGTATTAAGTCCAGCCCTAAATCATTACGACTAGAACTAGGGCACAACATAATCGATTAGATTCCTTGTCGTACTAACAAGTGGAAGCTAAGAAGCCTTATGGTTATGGCATTTATTGGATCTTGTGCTACCTTCTAACATGCGTCTTGTGGCAAGAAAATCGATCATTCTCGTTCCATTTTCAGAGCTGCCATCATGGAGTGGCTGAACTTGTCTTCGGTTTGTCTAAAGGTACATTCCCTAGCAACTGTGACAGTAAAATCCCTAAGAATGATTTTTATGTTATGACGCAGCAGAGGTTGTATGACACTAAATCTTGCTTTAAACAAACGAGTTCGTCTGGACGAATCAAAATGCCAGTAAACAAAAAAAATCATTTAGGTTTTTGTAAATCATACGAATTCTTTCGCCAACACATTTAAAATTACATTACAAATATGTACAGTTTAATTTTGAAAGTTCAGTATTATTATATTCTCAATTTCGATTCTCTACGATTCTCTCAGTCGTATGTCTATGCTCGCGCTTTCATATATTATATTGTTTTATATGTGGCAATGTATATTTGTATGTATTGTATGCCACCTTTGGAAGGTGATATTTATGTAAAAAAAAATTTAAAAGAAAATGTCAAAAATGTAAATTTTTGGTATGGCCAAAAGCTGTCGAAAAATCGACATCGACTCTCCCTACTGCACAGCCCTTCAAATTAGGGGCGAGAAATCATAGTTTAAAACTTTTACACTCTTTCTCATTAGTACCAGTGAAACCAGCCCGAGTTTTGCTTCAAACTGAAACCTTCACCTGGCAAAGTAATTTGAAGAGTACAATGCCCGCATCCTCCTCCTCATACCGATAGCTTTCAGTGTAGTCATCAGCTGATAGTCTCAGTTTGGCTGCATATCAAACAGAACCCCGAGATCACATCTACTCACATGGAAAAACAAAAAAACAAAAATAGCACATTTAACCTCCTGTCACAAAAATGGTTTATCATGCCAAAATGGGGTTTTCATCAGCTTCTCCAAATAAAAATAGGCCAATAATGCTATCGCTTCATAATTTGAACCAAACTGGCGCCCTCTGCATTGGCTTTTGGCGTGTGAATCCTCCAATCCATAAGCTGCAGATCGGGCCGCCCAGAGGCACTTTTTCGAAAATATGATTACTATTATTTTTATCCATTTCCATGGTCGACCCAAGACTTGTGCGTTTAACTGTCGCGGAGTTCAAAAACATCTTAGATCTATATGCCCAATACGTCATAGAAACCGATTGATGCGCAATGACAAATAAAAATTAAGATATAGAACACAGCTGCGGTGCAACTAAACAAATATCTGTATTCTTACTGATCAGAATAGATGAACAGTTCGAGAGACATTATATCATTCATGTAGCAGATTGTAGACTTCGATCAGTCATCGTATGATTAGACCCACAGTCGAATAATTTAGCGGGTTTTTTGCAAATACTGCTAATGTGGCCAAAGTTTCATTAGTGAAATGTGAAAGGTCAGTTAGTTTACCCGAATTGTATCCGCTCTCCCAACTTGACTTGCGGCGTTTTCTGCGGGCGCTGTAACAAAACATAAACTCATATAGTATTACGCCACCGTAACTGGCTAGTAATCGCACAAAACGTAACATGCTAAATTTGAGCACAATCCTTTTTAGCTTGAGAGCTCAGAAAATCAAAAAGGGTAGAACCCTTGAACTAATATTTCACTAGGAATAGTTATAGATTGTCTACAAAGCACTACGCCACATTTGCAGGAAATCGGCCATATCCTATAACTACTAGGATCTCAGACGTAGACGGACTTTTGTACGGCTCTGTAGAACGGAGGATCTTACATTGTTGTTGTTGTATCGGCACATTGTGCCAAGGTGACTGTCTTTGGCCTAAGAATTGCAGTTTCGTGTACATCCGGTGCATAGAACCGGCTGTCGTTGGATCGACCTTATATCATTAGCGACCTTACATTGACAGATGGACAGAAGAACGGATATAGATCAATTGAATTGGATAGTGTGTATGAATCGATCAGTATAACCAAAATGCTTCCGTTTAAGGTGCTACAAAAATCAGTTCTTAATCATGTGCTCCAGAGTGTGGTGTAGGATACCGCAATGTTGTGGCGTAGTGTATAAAAATACAATAACAGAAAAAAATGGCTGTAGTTACCCAATTTTTCATAGAACCATTATCGACAATGATGCGCCCATTTCTTCTTGTCTTGTCATGGGTTATATGAATGATATTGTGCTCCAGTACTAAATGACAAAGTTCAACGTTTCCAATAAAACCAGAAATTTGAAAAAAATCAGTATTTTTTTACAGCCGATTCAAATTTAAAATGTTAAAAAGCCCACGCTATACAAGGGGCAAAGTCTTGTCGATATTGGCCCATTTTTGCAAAGTATTTGCAGAGCTAAAATCGCGAAATAATAATTAATGCCGGCGGTGGTATTTAAATTTCTACAAATTCCACGTCCATATCAAAGTTCAATTTTGTTGTGAAAAGTTGCGGCGGATACACTCACTGCCGTGACTTTGTGGAACTAAGAACTTATTCAGTTTTCAATTTGAATAAGTGTGCACTGCAAACGCTTTAATGTCCTCCCATTTGAGTTTAATGGCTGAAAATTATACGATTTAGAACGCTATTATTGCGTGTTTCATATAAACGAATCTCTCCAATTATTTACGGTCATAATTAATATATTAAACTTCCATATTGAATGAGGGATTTGCGACCGGAATGGAGTGAATGGGAAATGCTCTTTAATCTAGCGCCCAACAGCTATTTCACACAACAACAACGACGGCAAAAATCAATGATATTTAATGCTTAAATGCGGTTTTAAATATCAAATCACATATAGTACAATAACATATACTGGTTTGAGCACACATACACACAAATATATTGCGAACGCATACATATACAGTCTACACTCGGGAAATAACTGTAGTTTGGTAAAGTAGGGTGCTAAGCACGATATTTGACCTTCGTTATTTTAATAAAAGTTTTTCCGATAACATAAGAATAAAATTTCCACAAGCAAGGGTGACAATATTCGATGGGCATCATACTATTGTTGGGTATATGGTTGTGGCACAACAATATTATGATCCTCACAACATTCATACACAACCATACTATGATCCTCATAACCATAGTATGATTCACACTCGATGATCCTCACAACAATAGTATGTTTGACATACAACCATAGTATGATCCTAATAACCATAGTATGGTTCACACGCAACGATGGTA
Source organism: Hydrotaea diabolus (assembly GCA_963513945.1). Lineage (NCBI taxonomy): Eukaryota > Metazoa > Arthropoda > Insecta > Diptera > Muscidae > Hydrotaea > Hydrotaea diabolus. The sequence goes on from OY740717.1 coordinate 112,534,207, forward strand.
TGATTCCACTCAACCATACTATGATCCCCACAACCATATTATGAGCCTCACAACAATAGTATGTTTGACATACAACCATAGTATGATCCTAACAACCATAGTATGGTTCACACGGAACCATACTATGGTCCTCAAAATTATTTATTAGGATTGGGTTAGTTGTCAAGAATAAAGATTTTTATTAAGTTAATATATTAAAAATACATTAAATTTAAAATAATAGGAGTGCTTATTAAAAAGTTAAAAAATCCATTTAAAAATATTTCGGCTAACCAAATCCAAAGCAGTTTTTTTGGAAAATTTTAATTCCCATTATTTTTTTATAACATTCGTAACAATAACTTTGTTGTAAAACCCATATTCATATTAAGAAAAATTACAATCATACAGTATGATTGCTGTAACCTTATTATTATTAACATAAAACCCAGAAATCAATACTTTTGTCGCACCAACTATATTCATATTGTTGCTGCAACCATAGTTTCATTTTTAAATTTGGCAAAAATATTATTGTTACATTTCAATAATATTAATATTGCCTATTGTCAACACGGAATTCAAAAAACAATACTATGGTTGCGACGAACATACTATTATTACAGAAAAATAATATTGTTGCCGTGACCATATAGTAACCATATTTTTTCTTTGCTAAGGTCGCAGGTCTGATGTTGGTAGATGCCGTTTAAATTTAATCAAATCTATTTTGAATTTATAAATAAAGTAGGTGCAATAGATATAGGAACCTGTATCGGAGGCACAAGCTTGTATACGACAAACTATAGAAGATTGACGAAATGAGCTTTTGCGAGAATTTTAAAAACACACGATAAGTAGCTGACCTGGGGGGCTCAATATCGTAGAAATATAGCGACTGTGAATGAACCACGAAGAATGGAACAAAACTGCGAAATTGATATTATTTTTCTTTGAAAGTGAACATTCCTTTCAGGAAAACGGATTGCAAAATATTCAAAATTAAATTTTAATCATTTATAAACTGTTCACTTGTGTTGAAAGTGTGTGAATTTAGTGTTTTGTGTAGAAAAGAATGTGGAAAACCGAAAAAAGCATTTCGTCCATCTTCTACAGTTTATCGCATTTTATGTGGACTACATCCACATAGGAGCACATTTTCTTAAGTCTCCAAAATGAGCTTTGGAGTATAAACTTACGATTGAACATTTTCCACAATTTTCATGTAGGAAACAATTCCTTTTAATCCTCAGATCCTGTACCACTGTGTGGTAAGTGCAGCCCTAGCGGTAGCTGTGTGACTTTTCCTTTTGTGGGTGTAGTTCTTATGTAGACCAAAACTTTTTGTCAATAATGATATGCTCCATACTGGCTGAAAAAAAATTAATTTATTATAGAAAAATATACCTCTATTTGGAACACATACGAGTATAATGTGACATAAATTTACGTAGACCAGATTCGAAGCACTATGAGCATGGAATGCCAGCGAAGCTAATTTAATGTAAGTAATAAAGCTAAAGCCATGTGGCCGACTATTCGACACATTTCATTCGGACTATTCAAAAGCAATTGACTTGTATGCAGCGACTAAGCAAAGTCCTTCACAAACTGAAATCATAAGAAAAAAATGGAATTGATTTGGCCACTTCCCAAAACTCTCTGACGACCTAACGCGGCAAGCGATTGAATAGAACCCTCAGAATAGAAGAAGAAGGGATTGGAAATTTTAACAAATTATGGAATGAAATGAAATTATAAGCTCATAAAAGATCTGAATGGAATGTATTTTAAATATATATAATAAATATATGAATATATAAGTAGTAATATAAGTATATTCGAAAGCATGGCCCAATCGCTCAAAACGTAGATGCGAACATTGAGCACTATCCTGTTTAATATGTGTTTTCGAGAGCTTCAGGTCCCTATCGAGGACTATTCAAAAACATAGACATGTTAAATTTGGTCGGAATATATATATGTGATGTGTGACTTCCAGAGTGGCGTTGCCACAAATCAACTGGGGCCATGCCACTCTGTCGCTCATAACTTGCTTAATTTGAAAATTTTGAGTTTCGTTGAGTTTAATTTGCAATTTCTTTAGCAGCAGGACGCCAAATCTGAATGGACCTTTGTGTGAGGGTGTTGTTCGCCCGTAACGCCCTTTCTTCAATTTTGTCAGAATCGGCTGAAACAGGTGGCCTCTAAAGCTGCACTTTCTGAAATCGGTCAAAACCTTTGTATAATATCGAAACATGAACCAATTACAATTGGGTTACTCCGAAGACCACAACTTAACTTTATCAAAATCGGTTAATAATTGCGACCTGTACTTTGATTACAACATCGGTAAACAGACGGACGGCCATCGTTTAATGGAATCAAATAGTGATTCTTAATCGATCGTTGTTCTTTACAAGAGGTCTATCTCTATTCAGCCCTAAGCTGTAATACCCCGTACCACAGTGTGGTGTAGGATGTAATTGTATTACGAAAAAAACAACAATGTCTATCTGTCTGTCCGTTCGTCTGCTGCTAAAGCTTGTGAGCAAACTGCAGTTCGCAATTGTTGCCGGATCTCCAGTAAATTCGGCGGAATAAAGTTTATTTGACCAAGGTGGGACGCTATTGAAATTGAAGAAAAACGATTTAGATTTAGATACTGCTCCCACACTTGTTCAGCCGATTTGTTGTCATTATCTCTAGAAGTCACATACACTATTCAAATCTGATTAAATGTGATATTGTTCATTGCGATCGATCAGTTTCCAGCGCTGATAAAAATGGCTCATATCGGTCTACGTTTTGATATGGTCCTATAACATGGACAAAACACACGGAGAACTTCTCCCTTAAAACCTCGGCTGGATTTAAAAATAATATCATGCGAATGTAAAAATATGAACCAAGATCGTATGTAAAGTATAAATGATATTACACCAACGCCAGAAGGATTATGATAAATTTTTAATTCCACTTGCTATTTTGTAAAGTTCCAGCAATTATGCCATTTCTTGAGGTATTTAGAAACAACTAACAGTACGAATTTAAACAAAAAATTATGATTTGCATATCAAATACGCAAATAAAATACCTTTTACCGATGATCTTTTAGTACCGAAAGGAAAACTTTTTTCTCCATCGGCTTATGATCAAAAGCTATAATCATGCAACATTTTATAGAACTTTGAACAGAGACACAGATGGAAGAATAAGAAATTTTCGACGATCAATAATTACGCGTGATCCATTTCGAGGTTCCCTAATTTTTTAAAGAAAAAAACACAGAAAATTCAAATTGAATGGGGAATGTTTATTATCATTTGAAAGAACATTCTTTGGCATTTATTTTTTTGAAGCTTATGTCTACCAAATGTTGGCCGCGGCTATGTCTCAGATGGTCCATCCGTTGAGTCAAATTTTTGATGATTCGTTCGAGCATTTCAAATGGTAATTGGCGAATGACGCGCGTGATGTTTTGCTCCAAGGCCTGAATCGAAGCTGGTTTGTCCACATAAACTTTAGACTTTACATATCCCCACAGGAAAAAAGTCTAATGGTGTGATATCACACGATCTTGGTGGCCAATCGACCGGCCCAAAACGTGAAATTATCTGCTCACCAAAGTGTTCTCTCAATAAATCCATTGATTGATGCAATGTGTGGGAAGTGGCGCCGTCTTGTTGAAACCAAATGTCGCTGAGATCACGAGCTTCACTTTCAGGCATCAAATAGTCGGTTATCATGGCACAATTAGGGTCGCCATTGACAGTTACGTTCTCACTGGCATCATTTTTGAAGAAATATGGACCGACGATTCCACCGGCCCACAATCCACACCAAACCGTGTTTTTTCTGGACGAAGTGGCAGCACTTGAACCTCTTCTGGTTGTTCTCTGTCCCGAGTGCGGCAATTTTGCTTATTTACATACCCATTGAGCCAGAAATGGGCCTCACCGTTGAACAAAATTTGGCCCGAAAACGCTCGAAACACATTCCTCACATAACGTTTATTTTCGTAATAAAGTTGAACGACTTGTAAACGTTTTTCGGGCGTAAGTCTTCCCATGATAAAATGCCAAACAATACTAAACAAAAATAACATAACAGCAAGACACGACTCACACGTGATTTGTCAAAAAATTATTAAAAAAGTATCTCTACTTGGATCACCAGGGTCGCCGATCAATATTTCTTGATGTCGCCAACGGAATGGCAAATTATCATACCATCCCCTCTACAGTGGGGGGTATTAAAAGAAAGTAGCTGCAATTGATTTAAAGAACGTCAAAACGGTTTGACCAACTCGTAGGTTATTTAGTACCTCATTAATAGACTTGTCGTGTGTTAAATGTCCTTCTGCCCAGTAGGATAGGTTTATTAAAACCATCTTAACCATCTGACCTGGTAAAACCATCGATGACACTCTTTTTTGACATTCTGCCTTTCTAACCGTAACGCCTTTGACTTGTTTGAACTTAAATCGAGTATAGATTTCATTTTAAGCGAGGAACACAATTTCTCTGAGTGCCTGTGTATGTGTGTGTGTGCATTTGAGTAATTAATAGCAGAAAGGAAGGGCAGTGTGAGAGAGGTGTCAGTAAATGCGCTTAATTCTGCATGGTCATTGAGCAGGAAATGTCTAACGTCACGGATCACAAATAACCAATTCACCATCACTTACACACACACATACTTATGTATACATACTCACACACACATACATACACATTATAAATTCGCACATACACATGCATCAGAACAGCTAACATACGTGTCCATAATGCTAGTGAAACGAAAACAAATTAATACAATTATTATCAAAACACACACACATACACTCGCAGACACATGCAATGTTTTCTGTGTGTGTATGCCCGGCTATATGGCCATTTTAGATGGATAGTTAGTTAGTTGTAGCACCGCTAGTCAACCAACCGTTTGGGCTCGGTTCGTTTCGGACAGCCAGTCAGTCAACGAGTCAATAAGTTAGCTGGCAGCTTACGGGGGGTCGCCGATCAAACTCAAATACATTTTGACATTTAGGCCGACCTAATGTGAAGTTCAACTACATGCACACATACGTGCTCACACACAGCCATATGAATTTACAACTAAATTGTGCCTAAACGTAACTTCAGTACAAAATCCGAGTACATTTACGAGTATCGGCCAACTACCCTGCAGCGCCTTCCCCATCACCGATTTCACAAACTAATAAAAAAAAACAAGAACGTCGTTGTCCTATAGCAGTTTCGACATGCAAAATATTTCAATGGTTACAGCCACACCATGGGGTGATGTGATGACCGAGCCTATTTTTATACAAAAATGTGTGTGTGTGTGTATGCCTGTGTCTGTGTGTGTGGTGCCATTGAATGCTTGTAAGCACCATTAGCCAAGGCGTAGTTAAAGCTATATAATTATAGGTAAATAGCTTTCAATAAACATGGCTGGAAAATGCCTAAAAGCCGGCATCATTTCATGCATTTCCACACGGACACACACAAGCGCGTTTACATAGCCGCAACCACACTTACACTGGCTTCGATTTACACCAACACACTCATAGGCTGATATGCATACCTCAATAAAACGCACGAATAAGGGTCTACGAAAAGTCGCAATGTGAACTGCTACGCCAAACTAACCAAAAATTGTTTGTTTAAAATTATTTATTGGTCAAAAACCAAATTGCCGTTGTAGACGGAAAAGTTACACAAATCTATATAGGTATTTCCATGCAAGATGGTGTGCAGTTATTAAGAAGGGTGGTTAAGTTTTAAGCGACGATATTGAATGTAAACCACACCTAAACGTCTAGCTTTTTTCTGCATTTCATTTGATATTTCTCAATTTCAGACTAACCATGGAACGATACACAAGTGAGCAACGCGTTAAAGTTATTAGAAAAGTATTATGAAAATGAAAAATCAATTTTCGAAGAAAATCATCCCCAGTGATGAGGTATATGTTCACCTCAGTGGATTCGTCAATAAGCAGAATTGCCGCAATTGAGCGAATGATAATCCAAGAGTGATTGTAGAAAAACAATGAACCCACAAAGAGTGACTGTTTGGTGCGGTTTATGGGCAGGCGGCATCATCGGGCACTATTTTTTCCAAAATGAGGCCGGTCAGGCAGTTACTGTGAATGCTGTTCGCTATCGTGAGATGATAACGAACTTTTTATGGCCCGAATTGGAAGATATGGCTGTGGACGATATGCGGTTTCAACAGGACGGTGCCACTTGACACACAGCTAACGAAAACATGGGCGACAAATACAATGGCCGTGTTATCTCACGTCGTGGCGATGTTAATTTGCCGCCAAGATCATGTGATTTGACACCATTGGACTTCTCTCTTTTGGGTTATTTGAAAGAAAATGTGAAAGCCGATAAGCCAGCAACAATTCAAGATTAAGCCTCAATTAAGCCTCAGCGCCATCGAAAATTTGGACCATCTGATGGAGGTGTGCCGCCGAGGTCGCTGCGGCCATTTTTCCTAAATTTTGTTCTATACATAATTGAACCATAACAATATTATCTTAATAAAAATAAATGACAATAATTTCCTTAATAATTCATGTTTTATTGAAAATCAACATCGGCCCTTAAAATTTAACCACCCTTTTTTAACCACGACCGTGCTAAAATTTGACATACTACATTATGAGCGATCATATCGATCCATATTTTCACATAACCACCCGACTTGAGGTCCTATCGCAATAGAAACCATTAATTAACCCAGTTTGTGTTTAAATTAAGCATGATGCACTATTAGCGATCAATAATTACCTCTGATAAAAGTAGCACAAAATGGTCTATATTTTCATATAGCCTCCATAAAAAGGTCTTTCTCATTTCAGAACCTACATCTCTCGAAGCCACAGACATATATCTTATTCTAGTCAAATGTCACACAGAGTGTAATGAGTGCCAAATAACCAATTCTGGTGAAATATGACCACATATGAAAAGCACCCACCCAAAAGTCCTTCCCGATATGTGGTCCTACTGCTTTATAAGCAACAAATTAACCCCGATCTTGTTTACATTTTGCAGGGTGCGCAATGAGTGATCAATAAAAAATACTTGTGAAACTGGGTCAAGTCGGTCCGTATTTGTATATAGCCTTTATACAAAGTCCGCATTTAGAACTTGCTGCTCTCAAATCCACATATTACATTCAATTCTAACATACGCATAGATGAGCGTAACGATCAATTAATCTCCAACTTTGTTTTCTAACCGGTCCATGTTTATGAAGAGCGCCCAGATAGGTCCCTAGCGATTTGAGCTCTAACAACACTAGAAACCACATAATAATCTCAATCGAACTCAAATTTCACGTGGTACGTCTTGAGCGACCGATGTTTAACTCTACTGAAATTGGACCATTTCGGTCAATACTTTCAGACAAAATTTACCACCCAATTTTCGAATCTAACTAAAATGAAGCTCGTTACACTTGGTGAACTTGAGGCGGTCTGTATTTCACACAGTCCTTAAGAAATATGTCTTACCCGGTCAATATGTCACATAGTAACTCGGGCCTTGATCAAACTTCTGTTAGCCGTGAATCTTATCTTATAAATAACAGAATGGGGTGGAGTTCTTCGTAGTCGGCCCGCATGGCTTAAACTTTCTGAACAGAAAAAACGTTTTATTGAAAGCTTTGCGTAAATTTAAAATTTTATGTATAAAGGTGAGAAGTTTTTGTAAAATGTTGCAACTGCCCATGGAAATGCCCTCTAAAAAGTAACACTTTTTAACAAGCCAGGCAAACAACGTCGCCAGCGGCATGTACTTACTAAGTTTGAGTTTAAAGCACATACAGCGTTTCGTAGTCGTACATAAATAGTTATAAAAACATCATCCAATTTTTGGTGTAGACAGGTACACAAAACAACCTCATGATGTTCACAACCATTCGTTGTTCGTTCAACAACAAATGGCAGAGTCCACCATATGACGGAGCCATTTGTACTCTGTGGCTTAGGGCAAGGACCACAACAACATTGACTGCCGATATACATGACGTCTGTGGCATGTACAGGTGTAGAATGTCACCCCATCGAGGCTGACAAACACGGGCTGTATAACATTCCTGCTGTCGAACATTAGAATTTTACAAATTCTCCACTTCCCATTTTTTGTGCTGCTGCTGCTGTCGCTGTTTGGGTAATTTAGTAACATGACCGATACGGTGGGTCCAATGCACATAAGTACTCGTCCAGAACTCGTCCAGTGACTATGTCCTGCTGACGCTGTCACTTGTTATGGTGGCCAGAGCTACTAATATTTTTATTGCCCATGGGGCTTGGGAACGTTCAGAAAATAATGTCGTGTTTTTTTTTTTGTTTCCTGTTCCTGTACACTTTTGTCTCTTCGACGTTGTCGAAGGGCAAAATTGAATTATGCCTATGACAACCAACAACGGCGTCATTGGGTGACGTTTAGTTTGCACCTTGCGGAAGTGTTTATGTGAGAAGTGAGTGTGTGTGAGTGTGTTACAAGGCGTTGTCCTGTGATTTTATGACCAACTTCATTAATATAATTAAATATGAGCACCTTTTGATTTCCCCGCTCAACGCGAACCACACAGACATACATGTGCGAATATTGTATGAGTTGGTCTGCTGCTGTACCGGAGTACACATCCCTTGTATCCTTAGGAACACCAACATGACCACGTCCTTTGACTTGATCATTTCTGCTGTTACTGCAAATATTTTTTTTTTGTTTGTATCCGCGCTTTTATTCTTCCCGACCTGAGGTTATTTGTGTTTATTAAAAGTTTTCCTTATAAACGCCAGTATGTGTGTGTGGATTACACACTTGTATATGCATCTTTGCCCATATATGACCACATTTACACACACTTGCATACTTAGCCCTGAATACAAGTACATATGAGGCTATGAAGTCGGTAGAGAGATATATTTTTCTTTATACTCGCACATAGAAATTAACTTTATTTATATTTGCTGCCATTTCTAATTAGCTTAGGTCCCATACTGCACTACGGGTCTGCAGGCACGTGTCCGCATGGAGGAAGTTTAAGCAAACTCAGTCTTACGGAAACCTTAAAGCGGAAATATTAGTAAAATATTGCAAAATAGAAACATTATGTGAAAACTAAATATCTCTTTAACAATGGAGTGCAAGTACTTTAAATGTAAAAAACGGTATTAGGGATGACATAACTGGGTTTACATCTGAATTATTTTGCCTGGACCTATTTTTCTTAGGCTGAAACCATTACAGTAAATTAAGCCTCTTCTACTATAGACTTTATCTGCTGCCAACTAAAGCTACGCATAAAAAGCCACAGCAATAGATATCAGCATATCCATGAGGATACCTAATTGTCCCCAAATTTTTAGAAGTGAACTAAATTTGATAAAGTTGTGATAGACGAAATATACACTTCCATCTTATTAGGCGGAAGAGCAAACCAAATATGCCAACAGTGATTCAGGTCTTAAACTAGTGAAGAAATATATCCCATCAAATTAAGCAAGTTGTACCAAAGCATCTTACGCGATAGACAGCCAGCGAATTCTTCATTTACAAGCCTCAAAAAAAACTCCTCCCTCAACATAATCTGGGCGAAATGGAAATAAATATCTGATTTAATGGAGCCAGGAGTTAAAGAAAACGAAGAGTATGAAACACACTAGGACTGGACCCACTGGGCAAAGACTCGGGTAAAGAATCTATCCCATAACACAACGTTACAGACCACAGCAAAAATATCTGCAAAGAATATCTGCAAGTTTATGAATAGAGACTAGCAGTCTGTGGACCAGTGAAAGTATCAGATTACGACAACAATAATTTAATCTGGGCTGTGACATACGAGGGTTGCTATATATATTTCTGTCCTAGGCAGCACTAAGTGTTGCCTGGCGCCATACGACATTTCCATTGGAAAGTTTGATATTTTTTAGCATAAACGTACTCGTTTTTTTCGTTTTGACATACGACCATCATTTGTGTTGTTTACAGTGACTTGAAAAAATCAATTTGACAAAAAAATGGAATTAACTTGTGAACATTTTCGTGCGATCATTTTTCACAACTTTCGACGTGGACTATCACGATAAGAGTGCATCGATGAACTTAAATCTTTGTATGGCGATGAAGCACCACCCTATAGAACTGTGAAAAACTGGTTTAATGAATTCAATCGTGGCCGACGCTCGCTCAAAGACAAAGGTCGGCCAAAACGGCCGTTGTGCCAGAGAACATCGATGCCGTGCGTGAACTGATAATGCAAGATCGTCATGTGACATACCGTGATAGAGGCATCCTCGGGCATTTCTTCCACCAGCAAACATTTGATATTGCATGAACACCTGGCCGTGAAAAAGGCGTTGGATGACGCATTATTTAAAAATCGCTCAAAAAAATGCTTGTGTCGATTGGTGCTAAGAAATTTTGAAAAAATACGATCGCGGTGCTTCAAAAGACGTTTATAAGATCATCACAGGTGACGAATCATGGATCTATGCATATGAGCCCGAAACAAAACAGCAATCGACCGTGTTGGTCTTCGAAGATGAGCTAAATCCAACGAAAGTTGTTCGTGAAAGAAGCACTTCGAAGCAAATGGTATCCTGTTTCTTCAGCAAATCTGGTCATGTGGCGACTGTTCCGCTTGAGCAACGTAGGAGGTCAATTCTGAGTGGTGCACCACAATTTGCCTGAACTCTTCGGAGAAATTCGAAAAACGAACATTGTGCACCATGCCAATGCGAGCTCTCACACATCGGCTCAAACCAGCGCCTTTTTGACCGGCCAAAACGTCAAATTGATGGGTCATCCGCCGCACAGCGCTGACTTAGCACCCAATGACTTCTTTTTATTCCCATACATCAAGAAATAAATGCGTGGTCAACGATTTTCGTCGCCAGAAGATGCTGTTGAAGCGCTCAAAAACCAAGTTTTGGAGTTGTCTCAATCGGAGTGGAAAAAGTGCTTCGACAATTGGTTTGAGCGCATGCAAAAGTGTATAAATCATGCTGGAGAATACTTTGAAAAACAATAAAGCCATTTTTGATGATAAATATTCGCATTTCCATTATTAGGCCAGAAATATATATAGCAGCCCTCGTATACACTTCCAGAATATAAGATGGCAGAGCAAACCAAATATGCCAACAGAGATTCAGGTCATCAACTAATAGAGGAAAGTAACGCAGATAACGTTTTGCATAAATCCCTTTAAAACAAGCAAGATGTACCATAGCATATTAAGCGATAGACAGTCAGCGAATTCTGCATTTATAAAATAGCCGCAGCCTCAAAAAAAACCTCCTCCACCAACAATATCTGGGCGAAATGGAAACATCTTATTTATTGGCGTTAGGAGCTAAAGAAAACGAAGAGTATGAAACACACTAGGACTAGACCCACTGGGCAAAGACGTAAAGAATCTTCTAAGACAGTTCTTGCCCATAAGACAACGTTACAGAGCACAGCAAAAATATCTGCAAGTTCATGAATAGAGATTAGCGGTCGGTGAACCTGTACAGGTACCAACGTAATCTGGGCTGTGAAGCCCAGATTAAAATTCTTCGGCACCTAAAAAGGGATGTTGTAGGCATCGATAAAAAAGATTAAATCAATGGAGATCTAAAGAAGCTTGTGTTAACCAACTAAAGGTCGAGAACATAAGACCAATGCTGGTGGAAACCTTCCTCCGAGGCTTCTATAGATTTATTAAGGTTTTGAAAAGGCTCAGTTAACTTTCATAGTGCAACACACTTTTTTGGGCATTCATTTCGTAAAAGGCGTTTGAAAGTTCATCCCAAAATAAGATGTTTGACATAATACTATTTGCCAATTTGGCTCAAATTTTGGAATTATCGCTTCAGTCATTTTTTGGTTCAATGTGGCTTTTTAGCACTTCCTTGATACTTTGATGCAAATTATATATATCGGCAAACCGAATAGAATGTTGTTATAGTGTCTTAAGAAATTTTGTTTTTCACCTTTTTGATCAATAAATTGGCTAAACGTCATTAAATAAATATGTTCTTTTTTATTACCAACTTTATTTTAAATCATACAAATGTTTTTTTTTTGATTTTGTGGCGAAACATATTTGCAGTTAAGTCAAGCTATTGATCAAAAAAGGTAAAAATGAAAAAATAGGCATTTCTAAGATTTTGAGGCAGTAGATGCATTTTTTTGGGTTAGTTTGTTTTGCAATTTTCTTCAATTCAATATCTAAAACTCTGCTTAAGACCCTATGCGATATTTCATTCGGATAACCGAGATATAGCCGTCTCAAAGTATCAAAAATGTGCTACAAATCCACGTTGAACCAAAAAATGCATGGCAAAACGTTAATGAAGTTTTCGGATGTACTTTTAGCAGCCATTGACAAAAATGATGCCCAAGACGATGGCTTAAACAATGTGGCAGTGTGTAATGCATGTCATAAGATTTTTCTAATAAAAGGTGGGTCACTAAAAATTTTATATTTAATTTGGCTGGAAAAAAGTACTGATCATTTTCTGGCTTTATTGGAATGATTGAAATATGTCATTTAATAATAAAACACAATATCATTCAAGTGGCTATTCTGCCGAGCCAGTTTGGCAGCAGATGAAGAATTCTACCGAAAAATCATGTTTTCAAATGCCCATTTTTATTTCGGTGGCTATGTTAATAAGAAAACTTGACGTATATGGGATTCAGAGGACCCACACGTGACTATTGAGAAGCCAATGCATCCACAAAGAGTTACTGTTTGGTGTGGATTTTGGGTTGGGTTGGCGGCATCATTGGGCCATTTTTCCACAACGGTGAGCGTTACCGTGCCATGCCTTACGAATTTCTCTTTCCAGAAATTCAAGATAATGACATGAACAAAAATTTGGTTTCAACAAGACGGGGCCATATGTCTTACATCCAACGCAAGCATGGATATTTTACGTGATTTGAGCCCTTTGCATTATTTTTTTGTGGTTAGCCATTAAGGATAAATGTTATGCAAAGCATCCAGTGATAATTGAAGCGTTGAAACACGAAATCGAAGTTGTCATTAGATAGATTCGACCAGAAACTATCGAAAACGTACTGAAAAACTGATAGGATGAGGTAATGCCTAGCCAATTGTTGTAGTCATATGACTGATATTGTGTTCCACAATAAAATGATAATGTTCTACCTTTGAAAATTTTATCAGCATTTACTTTTTTACAGCCGATTCAAATTTTAATTGGCCCACTCTTTTTGTCTTTTTTATGCATCAGTATGATACTAACAGCAAATAATTCCTCTGCTCTGATCTTTTATACTTCACTTTTTTTTAAGAATATTTATTAAACAATCTGATGACTTCCTTTTCTTTGTTTTCAGATTATCCACGCGTTGAAGTTGGTCCCCAAAATCCACTACGCGTAGAACGCGATCATGTCGCCAAATTAGACTGTCGCGTCGATGCCAAACCGATGGTCTCCAATGTACGCTGGACCCGCAATGGACAATATGTCAGCACTACACCCACACATACGATCTATCGCGTCAATCGCCATCATGCCGGCAAATACACCTGCACCGCCGACAATGGCCTGGGCAAGACTGGCGAAAAGGATCTCATGCTGGATGTACTCTATCCACCGATTGTGGTAATCGAAACGAAGACGCACGAAGCCGAAGAGGGCGAGACGGTTGTAGTTCGATGTAATGTAACATCCAATCCGCCCCCTGTTACCATCGAATGGCTTAAGGAAGGGGCGTCCGATTTTCGTTTTACTGGAGATTTGCTGTCACTAGTATCGGTTAGAGCCGAACATGCTGGCAACTACATTTGCAGGGCGGTGAACTTAATGCAACCCTACGGTTCAAAAAGAGTCGAGGGAGTGGGTAATTCCACTGTAGCTTTATTGGTGCGCCACAGACCAGGCCAAGCGTACATTACACCGAACAAGCCAGTAGTTCATGTGGGCAATGGTGTTACCTTAAGCTGTTCAGCGAATCCTCCCGGCTGGCCAGTGCCGCAATATCGCTGGTTCCGTGATATGGACGGCGAGTTTAGTAATACCCAGAAAATTTTAGCCCAAGGACCGCAGTACTCCATCCCAAAAGCCCACTTGGGTAGCGAGGGCAAGTACCATTGCCATGCCGTCAACGAGTTGGGTATGGGCAGAATGGCGACCATCACGTTGGAGGTCCATCAGCCACCACAATTTATCGCCAAGTTGCAGCAACATATGACTCGTCGTGTCGGCGACGTCGACTATGCGGTAACATGCAGCGCCAAAGCCAAGCCAGTGCCGATCATACGATGGATTAAAGATGGCACCGAAGTTTTACCGGGACGCAAGATGTACGATATACGCACAACACCCACAGAGACAGCCAATGGGGTGGTTACTGTGCAGAGCATACTAAAATTCAGAGGCAAGGGACGGCCCAACGGTAACCAGTTGGTGCCCTCCGATCGTGGACTTTACACGTGCCTCTACGAGAACGAAGTCAACTCGGCCAACTCCAGCATGCACTTGCGCATAGAACACGAACCCATTGTACTGCATCAGTACAACAAAGTGGCCTACGATGTACGCGAATCGGCCGAGGTTATCTGCAAAGTCCAGGCATATCCCAAACCCGAGTTCCAGTGGCAATTCGGCAATAATCCCTCGCCCTTGACCATGTCATCGGATGGTCATTACGAAATCAGCACTCGGGTGGATAACAACGACATTTATACGTCAATCTTGAGAATAAACCACCTTTCCCATTCCGATTATGGGGATTACTCCTGCCGAGCTGTCAACCAGCTCGATACGATTCGAACTCAGATACGTCTGCAACCGAAGGGTCCGCCAGAGCGACCGACGTCATTGAAAGTCCTGGAGACTTCTCACAATTTTGTGATTCTCAGCTGGATACCGGGTTTCAATGGCGGCATATTGACAACAAAATTCCTGGTAACCTATCGCCGTGTACCCACACCCAGAGAACAACTGCTCTCTGATTGCTCGGCGGCGCACAGCTATGCGTCCACAGCAGGCCTGAGTGGTTCCCCCGAGTGGTTGGAATTTGATTGCTTCCGCGAAAATCCCTGCAAAGTTGCTCACTTGGATCAACATCAAAGCTACATGTTTAAGATCTATGCTCTAAATGCCAAAGGCAGTTCGGGCTACTCAAACGAAATGCTGGCCACCACCAAAGTGAGCAAGATACCACCACCCCTCCATGTGACATACGACCCCAACTCACATGTGGTGGGCATTAATGTGGCCGCCACTTGCCTCTCGCTGATTGCAATTGTCGAATCGCTGGTGAACCGTGAATCGCCCATGGCCACGTGGGAAATTGTTGACACGGTGGCTTTGTTGCCATCGGGCAATGAGGCCACCTTCAAGGAGACCACTATTAATCATATTGCCCAAAGAATCCATTACAGCATATCGGGGCACCGGACCGCAGTGGGTCATGCGGAGGACATGACGCTGGCATTGGCCGAAAACAAACAAGCCAGTCCAGCAGTGCGTGTGAAATTGTGTTTACGTTCCAACCACGACCACTGTGGCGAATATGCGAATGCTGAGAGTAAGTATGAGTACTTTATGCTAATGCATTTCAAAGACAATTTACGAACTTTTGTGGATGTTGTCATTGATGGTTCGAAGAGATTGTTGATTGGCATTGAACAGTGGTGGGCGAAAGTGAACGAATGTGAGGTGGTTGTGTATGAGATACAAGTATCTTAGTCAGTTTTAGCAAAGCGTTCTTGGGCTTCAAATGCAGCAACTTCTGTGGTATCTTGAAAAGGTAAAAAAATTGATAATACCCAAAATTTACACCCACTTTTTGCGTTACGTTACAGTCTGGGCTCTCGAAAATTATTTAGGCCTTAAAACATATCTTCTCCGATAGAGGAAGCCAGTCTTTGTTGCCGGTCTTCGGCTATTCGAACAGAGTTTCTTCTCTCTTGTTTGGCCCGACCAGCGAAAAAAGGTCCTTCTTTTAAGATGGCCTTCTTCTGGCAACGTTAGTCTATAATTACATGTCTAGCAAATCGGATATGAGTTTACTGATACTGAGGCTTAATAAGGATCGCTTCTTCGAATACTAAAATACCACTTTGTATGACAAACATCACCCATGCGACATAAAGCCTTTGTGAAACTTCGGTCAAGATTAAGGGTTTCCTAATCTGGTGTACATCCAACATCGACGAAAACATAAAAAGCTAATCTTTGTTACTAGGGCTACTAAGGAAGGAGATAATTTATGTCTTTCCTGCTTAATACAGGGATTTTCACTTTAGATGACTTAATCGAAATATAATTAGGAAACTGAATCATTAGTACAAATTTCCTACAGATCCAGATATGACCACAAAATCTATCTGTGATTTCCGACGCATCTAAGGATTGACTAAAAGTGGATAAACTTTCCCTTATTAAGCATCAAAGATATGAAAAGTGTTGAAGACCGATTTGAACCCAGAAGATGGTTATATTCTCTTGAGATATGCTGGGCACGCCCCAGAGAAGAAACCCCTACACCCGCGGAAGACCGCTGTCACTGAACGGGATTGCTTCGCGAAGCTGGACTTGGGTATTTCCTTCTAAAAAATGTTAGGGCGGTGCTAGATGTTTCCATGGTAAAGAAATCAGACAATCGTCGAAGGCCGGTATAACAGAAAGGCTGGCGTTAGACAAAACCTATAAGGGAAAGCCTTGAAAGCGGCAGCAGTAAAGGATATTCATATTTCTCCTTTGAACCTATACCTGATGATATGCACGGCATTATAAAATAGGGATCTAAATACTTTGGCTTGACGGTTTCAGACCAAGGGCAAACCACTTTGCGACTTTAGAGATTATCACATGGAACTAAACAAATTAAACTCTCTGAATTAGTTGGGCAACAATGTAAACTAAAAATACCTTTAGCCAAAATACTGTAAAGAACTTCACTTCGTCCCACATTTGCCCGTTACTGTACAAACTATCCTACACAATGGCTTTGAATGCCAAACAGCGAATTGTAAAGAGCTATTATCATCGAATAGTAAGTGAATGTTGATGTTACTCAATGCCAGTATTTTCATTTGCCAGTCACTCTCAACAGTGGAGGACACAAAGAAATTGCTTTAATTAGACAGGAACACTAACACGCGCAAAAGAATAATGTAGACCGCCCAATAGCTGACCGACCCACACCACCCCACTACACCAATGCCGTTTCAAACAAAGACAGTAACGGACGTACATTTGAACTTTTGGAGCATAGCCTAAGTGCTCTGCCACACCTCCCTGCTCGTGGAGTGGAGCGTTATATTTCCATGACAAATATTTTTTCAATTTGTTTTCCCCCAATCCCTCTTTGTTATTGCAGTTGGAAAGTCATATCTGCCCGAGACGTCAACTCTCACAACATCTGCTATAGTGGCCATAGTCATAGCGTCCATAGCATTTTTGCTTTTTGCTGCATTCACGATAATGTTCTGTCGCTGCAGGCGCTCGGCAACAGCGACAAAGAAATCAGCAAACACAGCTGCCAAAGAATATGACCTAGATTCGGGACGGCCATCGATTGTGGCCCAAACGAGTGGCCAGCAACAGCAGCAGCCGCCGCCACCTCCGTACTATCCCACGGGCAGCTTAGATAGTAAAACACTTGACGCTCATGCTATGGAGTTGACACTTACTGCCGTCCACGATCCCGACGACCAGCTACATCATCAGCAGCAGCAACAACAACAACAGCATCATCAGCAGCAACAGCAGCAGTGTTCCAGTGCACAGAAGTCATCGGCGAATTCGTCGTTGTATGGCACCCAGAACGGATACGGTTATCATATGACAAGCGCCATCGGTGTTGAAGGGGACAGCTATCAAGTGATACCATCGTCCGGCCTACATACATTAACAGGCGGCCCAGAGTGTAAGTATTAACTCACAGACACACACACACACAAACATCCCAAAACACAGGCACACAATGGCTGTCATTGTGAAGGTTCGTAAATGTTTCCTCCCATTGTTTGCAAATTGCACTTTTATACCGTCCACACTGTACAAGTTAGCGAGTGTTCGAATGTGTGAGTGTGTATGCCAGCGAGAGCACGTAAGTATGTATGTGGGATTGCAACAAAGCGGCTGGACTAGGAAAGGCTGTCGAATCACGGCCCCACCCATTCTAGTCGTTGTAACCGATGGCCTGGCTCTTAAAAGACTGCGGTCAGTCCTTCAATCTTATAGAGGAGCGGAATGTTTTGAAGCTCAATGCGCTCTCTTTAAGAAGCACCGTTGATGATGTACTCGTATTGGACTAGAGAACAGAGCGGAACCATAGTTGCCAACGGCGACGTAGAGCCAAATTGAACAAAATCGTTCCAGATGGCTGAACGATCGTTGCCAATGATCAGCAACGGCTTAAACAGCGTCTTAAACCGAGAAACTTTAAGAATGTTGCCATCTTATCTTCGTTATTTCGTGGTATTGCTATGGCTGTTGTTTTAACCAAACCGCGGACAGTTTTTCGTCTAGCTGTGGAGCTGCATGGCAGCCGGGCTTTGATACCTATACTTTAGATATGCAGAGATGTTTTATATTCCATGATTCCACATCAAGAAAGTTATACTCATACGAGTATAGCTTGCTTAGAATAGCTGGAATATCCAAAAGGGTTGCGGACCACCCAATGGTAGCGCGTTCAGTGTGATGGTGCACCATTGTTGAAGCTATCACAGGAAGAATCATATCAAATACTTACTAGCACAACTAATTGTTTCGGTATAGTCTCGTCCTTACTGAAGAGTTGGCCGATATTCCTTGTAAGTTGATAAATCATGATGCTATGCATGGGATAAATGCGAATTTTAATGATTTAGAGAGCTTTTGAGTATTTATTTAATAGACGTTAGGTATTTAATTACATCGGCCAACAAAAATTTATATAAATCTGCGGCACAAGGTTTGATAGTCAACTTTAGTTAATTATGGGCTGCCAAGTTTTTTAAAAACGGCTCACAAATAAAGCAGTGAGGGGTCCTTTTATTCAAAAAAAAACCGAATACCTCCTAAACTATAGCGAATCTTTCAAATCGGCAAGCTGATTGGCAGTAGCATATAACATTTACCCAATAGGATAAAGCTTAACTAGAACAATGGACTTATGTAGCCTCTAACATGGGGTATGGCCCAATATTTATTCCGGGGGCGGCCTTTTTTCTATTGAAAACATGGTTTTTGAACGCTTCAACAGCATTTTCCGGCGAAAAAAATCGTTGACCACGCATTTTTTTCTTGATGTGCGGGAATAAAAAGAAATCATTGGATGCCAAGCCAGGGCTGGGCGGCGGATGACCCATCAATTCGACGTTTTGGCCAGTCAAAAAGGGCCGATGTGTGAGAGCTCGCATTGTCATGGTGCACAATGATTCGTCTTCTCTTATTCGTTATTCGAATTTCTCCGAAGACTGTGGTGTATCACTCAGAATTTACCGTCTTACGTTGCTCAGGCAGAACAGTCACCACATGACCAGTTTTCGAAGTGCTTTTCCACGAACAATTTTCGTTGGATTTGGCTCGCCTTCGAAGACCCACACGGTTCATTGCTGATTTGTTTGCGCCTAGATCCATGATTCGTCACCTGTGACGATCTTATAAACGTCTTTTGAAGCACCGAGGTCGTATTTTTTTAAAATTTTGACACGAGCCTATTTTTTTGAGCGATTGTCAAATTGTGCGGCATCCAAAGAGAACAAACTTTTTTTACGGACAGGTGTTCATGCAATATCGAATGTATGCTTGTGGAAGAAATACCCAAGGATGCCTCTATCTCACGGTATGTCACATGACGATCTTGCATTATCAGTTCACGCACGGCATCAATGTTCTCTGGCACAACGGCCGATTTTGGACGTCCTTCTTGAGCGAGCGTCGGCCACGATTAAATTCATTAAACCATTTTTCACAGTGCTATAGGATGGAGCTTCATCGCCATACAAAGATTTAAGTTCATCATTTTGTAAAATGTTAATCAAAATCAAAAAATTGGATGCATAATTTTGCGCCACCTGGTATATAGTATATATACTTTATAGTAAGCCGCTCAGTATTTCAAAGTGTTGTAACTGTGTGACAAAGTGAAAGTACCCACAAATTAAGTAACGGTAGCAGATGACAACACCAATGATGTGACATTGCAAAAAATGTTCAGTGGCATATCACCGCCAATTTGTGCCTACAACATTTAAACGTAGAATATATCACAATTATACCACAATCCATCATTTACCCGCATAGGATTAAATGGGCTCAAATCTAGGTATAAAACTAAAAACAGTGACTTCAAATATCGAAGGCGCATAAAAACTTCAAAAAATATTTGAGCATAAATATTGAACTTCATGAGATGTCTGTTGTTGTTCAACAAAAACTTATTAACTCAAAATTTTAATTTTTGTAAGAACACTCTAAGAAACATTTAATGATATCTCCACCCTTTCATTTAAATGATGACTGTAAAGACAGAAGCTAAAAGTTTCTGCCTCTACAAAAGTTAAAAAATTGAACTAACACCGTTTTGTTGATATGTGGAAAGGAAGGCCTCCGGCTGTTAACCGCGGCCAGCCTTTCTTTCCGCCACTGGGCACACCATTGGACAACGTACAATCAAAAATACACGCACGCAGGAGCCCAACAACGGAAAGTCCCAAACAAACAATTTACGAATTACATTTATTGCGTTTGTTTGTGGTGTTCATTCTTTCGTCTGTTCGTCCATCCGCCCGTTCGTTCGTATTCCCGGATGACGGGCTTTCTTGTAATTGTACGCGTTTTTATCAATCGACGATGATCGTCGTAATGAACGTTCGCTTCGACAATAATTCCATGCAATCGCTTTTGTAAATGCAAATTAAGATTTGTGCATGTGTGGTGGACGTACGAGTATGTGTGTCTGCAGTGTTGTATTTCTTATTGTTGAATACGACACACAGTACATGGGCAGCTGGCACATTTACACATACGTACATTCATAACGTGTGGAATATGTTGATTGCAATGAAATGAATTGTGGCTTACAAATTTAAAATTTACTTTCAGTTTCTCGCTGTTACAAATCAGTTTGGCCGGCTGTGGTTATCGAACGTGGCTTTTGTGGCGTATGTTTGTCGGTCCTGATCCGGTCAAATCAATGACATCGATAATCAGACGGACGACATTGTTTTGTTAATTGACAACCCCTGAAGATGATTGACGAAGTCAATCGAAATATTGGGATAAATAAAAATTAAACAACACATAGAACAACGAGTTTAAATAAATGACCTCAAGCCGAAAAATAATTTTATAAAATAAATTCACCAGAATAAAAATAAAGTTCGAAGACTATACACAAAGGGTAATTCTCATTAATAAAAATGAGTCTTCCGTATAAGTCATTTGATTTGTGGCCGAAGTAATCGTTGCCAAAGACTGCTGAAGAAAAACCTTGGCGGGTTTAGAAACAGCTGTACAGTCTGCCTGGCAACCGTAGCAAATACATTTCACCAATTTCTTCTTTTTAAGTTGATTCTGAAAAAGAAACAACATAAAGGTCTCGAACCAGAATAGAAAACTGCTCAAGTCATAATAGTGTCGGAAAATATCTTAAAAAAAATCTGCTCATTCTGATTTATTTATAAGGTTCTTTAATGAACTGCAGGTCTTGTTGGAAATCATTTCTGGTTATGATAAGGGTACAATTTTGTTGTGGAAAACTACTTTTTAGCGTGCACGAATATCGCGCAAGTTAACCCAGATTTAAATCCGTGTTAGAACTTGCTCTTGCGTCGTCGCCTTTGACTCTACAGCAATCGCCGGTCAAAATCCAATATCTAGCCACAAACGTCAATGGAAATTTAAAATATCCAGTGATCAGTGTATAAATGTAATAAAATGTCAACGGCGGGGTTTCACCTTGTAAGTGCCATCCACCATCCAAGTTAGATATTAATCTCAAAGCTATGTGCAGCCACTCTTTAAATTGCATTAGCCTTGCATAAAGGGAATCAACGAGAATTATCGGTCAAACCAGTCAGCGATGAGCGATAAATTTTCAAAACTCACTGGTCATCGCCGGTAGTTTCGTATTTAAAAGCCAATATTTAGCCGGC
Source organism: Hydrotaea diabolus (assembly GCA_963513945.1). Classification (NCBI taxonomy): domain Eukaryota; kingdom Metazoa; phylum Arthropoda; class Insecta; order Diptera; family Muscidae; genus Hydrotaea; species Hydrotaea diabolus. Next base: position 112,556,334 of record OY740717.1, read on the forward strand.
ATTAGGTGAATAATAGTCACTAGTCATATGTTTTTGTTTCTTTCTTAAAAGTAGGCTTCTTTCTCGCCTAAGCAGAATGCAAACATGATTCTCTAAATCTGTGGAACGGGGCTGTTAATTAACAATAAAATAACCTCTGAACATTTGTTGGGCTGCAATTATCGTCAAATGTCCGAAGTACACACTTAGGCATTCCCCTAACATCCCATAATGATAAAAATGAGCAACTCCTCTTCTATGATGTGCACAATAAAATGTCTTTGCTCGGTGACCTGGACCTATGTAAATTAGGATTATGACTTTTATACAACCTGGTTTCCCTGTATCATATTTTGATGAGTTTTTATTTAAGATTAGATAAAATCTTACATGGAAGGTGATTCGATAAAAAAAACCTCACGCACAAAATGATTTCAAAATTTTTATTTATCATCATTTTGGGCAATTTTTTGAAGTCACAATAAGCAATTCAGAATATATTTATATTTATGAGCAGTAATATATGGGTGATTCTGAGATTATGGGCCAAAATCGACATCATTTTTGGAATTCGATTTTTTTGCAGAATTTAATATTAAATTCAGGTAGATGTCTTAGTTCTAAGAAAGACTAGTCATTTTTGAAAGGTACAGATCAAAATTTTAATTTTTAACGGAATCATGCAACAATTTAAAAATATGACCTCCATGACTCATTGAACAGAGAAATGACAAAGACAATAAAACATATAGTATTTTTTCTTTAAAATCAAGAAATTCATTTTAATTCAGTTCTTCTCTATAAATAATAAAAGAAAAAATCTGTTAATCGTCATTCCACTGTGAAAAATTTTGGCAGGGGAATGATGAATTGCTACAAAACCCCCTGAAATGTTTATTTAAGTGCTTACCCTTACAAAATTGACTTGAGCTGGAAGTTTATACTTGCAATAAACACAAAAAAAACACTTGAAAAATTATAAAAAGTATTAATTATCTTTTTAAAAAACAGCACAGGGGAATGACCAACTTAAGTGTGAACGTTCGTAAGGAGTGACAAAACACAACTTACTTAATTTCAATAAGACTGTTGACAAAAAAGCTATTAGATGTGCACCCACTTCAAGTAATGTACAATTTGAGTTGCTTGAAATCAGGATTGGTTTGGAATTTGAATTTTAGCGAATATTAAATTTTACAGGGGAATACTGTGTATTTTCAGGGACAGAAAATAAACATCCATAAAAATATAAATTGAATAAAAAATTATAATCGTTAAAAGCAACAAAATTAATTGAATATTATTTTTTACTATGGACTGGTTTTATTAAATAAATAATTAATATTTTTGTAAAAAATTGCGAAAATTTCAATTGAAAGTAGTGCTAGGGACAACCAGGGTAATGATATTTGAACACTTTGGTAGGAAATTTTTTGAAGAATAAATAATTTTTTTTAAAAAATAATTTCAAAGACTTTAAAAGTCCTATAAAGATTTATTGTATAGTAAATAATAAAGTATAATATTTTTTTTTTATTTTTCCCGCTTGAAACAACCAAGGAAAACAAAGTGGCCCATAATCTCAGCATCAACCATATATGAAATAACCCTTTGTTTCTTACTATTTTTTTTTAGTTCTGAGAATCAAAAAAAAGTCGTCGTTTTTTTCAAAGAGATACATCCGATTCAAAATGAGATATCTTTACGTAAGTGTGAATAAAAGCGGGACGCCTTCATCAATTTCTATGGTCTATATCTCATTTTGTTCATATGTTATGTGGATTTTCGTAAAAGTTATAAGACTTGACACTTTTTCCGTTTTGGATTTATATGATTTTTTAAAAAATTAGATTTTTGACAAAAATATCATTTCAAAGTGGTTTGTGCGTAACCTTTTTCCATATTTAAATGGAATAAACGTTATTTTAGTCATTAATAGGCAAAAGTCCATTCATTCGTGCAACAGGAAATAATTTTTGAGAAAAGAAATCAAGTCATCACCATTATTTACATATTAAAATTCATAGTATATCCCAAGATGTGTGCTTAAAAAAATGATATAGAAATTTCGGAGAAGTGATACTATTTTTCTTGTAAGCCTTGACGAGTAAGCAAGAATCGGTTTGTGAAATCTTAAAAACCCGGTTAAACACATGGTTCTGCGTAGCTTTTATTTCCATGAAGGTAATAAAAGAAGATATATAAGTATAGACCTTTTGTACGATATATTCTTGATATTAGAAAATTTAAAATTCTGGGTCTATTTTTCCAGCAGATACAGTTTTTGTTAATTTTCTCGCAATTTTTCAACTGTGCACATTTTTATACTCTCCGCCATAGGATGGGAGTACATCTATAGTTTGTTATTCCGTTTGTTTAAGGTACGTTCCATCGCAATGAAAAGTTGCGGAGATTATTGTCATAGAAAAACCTGGAAAACCGCCAAATGACCTGAAGTCTTATAGACCAATTTCTTTTCTTCCAATTTTGTCCAAAATATTTGAAAAAATCTTTGTAAAAAAACTAAAAAAATGTAATTAACATACGAAATTTGATACCTGGCCACCAATTTGGCTTTAGAGAAAATCATCTGAACAAGTCCCCAGAATAGTTGATGTGGCTGAAAAAGCGATTGAAAAAAAGAATGTAGTTAAGCAAATCAAATATATCCATATGATTTTTACAAACAAATAAAGACCAAATTACTTACCGCTCTACATAGATAACACACAAGTTCAATAATCCAATGCAGCAAAATAGATACGACTCTAGATACCAAAATTAAATGAAAAGAACCTGTAAAGAAAAAAGTTCAAGAAATAAAACTCAGATATTAACAACTAAATTGGCATTTTGCAACCAACTTTCATGTTTCAGTTAACAATAAACTTTTGCTATACGAGTATAACCAAATTATAAAACCAATATGGACGAATGGTATCCAATAAGATGGATGTACTAATCAGCGCGAAGTCGGAAAGATTCAAAAATTACAAAATAAAATAGAACGTATCACAGTAAATGCTTCATGGTGTGTACGAAAAAACTCTGATCTACATAGAGATCTTAAAATTAAATCCGTAGCAGAAGAAATAACACCATTTGCCCAGAAGCATGCAAATATATGCATCTCAATATATCAAGAGAATACTTCAAAGGACACGTCCAATGGACTTGGCCAATTAAGTCTACTGGTGTCATTAGAGTATAATAACTGAATTATTTACTCACCAAAAAATATACTTGTGCCTTCTGTAATTTATACTTTATTATGAATCAACATTATTTATACGAAATAATATAATAATATTAAATAAGTTTGTAACGTTTGTAACACATCGAAATATTTACTTACTCTTGATCTTCTCAAAATCCCCTTTGCTGAAAGCTCGAAACGAAACGAAAAGAGCATGAGTCTTCAAACTTACCAGATACTCATATATTGCAATCGGTTAGTATTGAAAATAAACCAAATCGGGCAAAAGGGACAAAACAACGTTTGGATTTTTAATCTAAGAACATTTTTGCTATGTAATTTGGTTAATTAACATTTGGCTGGTATAAATAGAACTGGAACCCTAGGGTCCCAAAAACTGTCCCTAATGTTCGGAAACATATGGGTATCCAGAAAACGTGAAATCTTCTCACGAATCCAAATATGAACTTAAGGACCAATTTGGGATTTGGACCATATAAGCCCAAGGGATTTAAAAATTGACCTCCTTGAACTATGACTTATGGGTATTAAAATCCAATAACAATTTATCACGAACCAGAATATCACATTAGTTTTATGATTCGAAAAAATTTCAGTCCTTACAGATGGGGTAAGGTCCCAACGGCGCTGAAAAATTTGTCTTCTCTAACATGGTCAGATGAATACTTAGAAATAGTACAATTTTCTGATGAATCTACAATCCTCACGTTTTTATTTACATTTTTGCTGAAAAATAAAACAAAATGTGACTACGTCAAATTAAAAAATAATGGTTAGGTGAGCTGGCATCAGATCATTTATTTATAAAAATAAAATTGATAAATTCTAAAAAATACTATGTAAATCAGAAAAACCTAGCATAAGATAGTCTTAAAGCTGTAAAACATAATTAATTTGAAAAATAAACTACATAATATGTAGTTTATTGCACATATCGTACGAATCTAAATGTGACTTAAGTTTTACCATTTGGCTGAATTGGAGGCCTCGACCAATGGGTGCGGTCTTTGGGCCTAGGGTCGCAAGAACCGCCTCCTAATGTTTGGGGGCAAATGGGTTTCCAGATACATGATGATTTGTGGGAATTTGGAACCTCATGGGACGTGCCATGAGGTCACAAAATCGGCCGTCTTAAACTATACTCGAACGTCATCATAACATACTTGCTAGACAATTGTGCAGTCCAAGCTCTCTAAGACTTCGGAGAAACGAACGCCGTGTTTTCTTATCTACACTTGAGCTTCATCCGTAACAGTAATCGCAAACACACGCACCCGAAAGACTGTGTAGAATTCTTTTTTCTACGTCACGTGGCCTAAATGCTCTTATACGTGATCTTTAAAACAGCCAATATCAATCGCGGACGAAAACTTAAAAAAGACTGTGTAGAATCCTTTATTCTACGTCACGTGGCTTAAATGCTCTCATACGTGATCCTTAAAACAGTCAACCCGAAAAACCTACAAAACCTAAATTACGTCGTCCACTCTGCTATTATAGAGTTATCCGTTATACAAACATAACTAGAGTTCTTCACTCTACATAATATCGCGAACACTCTGTAAATGACTGTAAGGGTCCTCTGGCCCTTTATCACGAGGTTTAAGCCAAACCAGGTTTCAAATTCTCAGACATGTGATCCATACCAGTTATACACTATTTTGACCAAATTAATTAAAATTCCTGCCAGTAAGCAGAGATCCACATTACAAGAAATCCATACTAGGATTCATTATTGAATTATACTTAAGATTCGTATACTTATTGTTAGGCTCCTTTGGAGCAGATTCAATAATTTAAATAAAGCATATATATAAAAAAAACTATACGCCAATTTTCTTCCCGAATCCGAAATTAACATTAATTCTACGGTTCGAGTATATTTAAGGTTGTGGTCCATAGGTCAAAAGTAGCTTAAATGCCGAAACGAGTTCCATTCTAACTTTTATATGTCTTAATTTAAGTACCGAATCTACTACTAGTTCCTTAGAGCCGCTTCAATAAAGAACATAACGGTTCAAAGGGCCCCAAACATTAACTCACCACCAACATGCATGCACCCCAATACTGTCAATGTCATACCACGAGGGTTGCTATATATATTTCTGGCCTACTTCTGGCGCCATCTGACATTTCCACTAGAAAGTTTGACATTTTTTTAGCATAAAAGTACTCAGAGCGTTTTGACGGTCGTACGTCTTTTGTGTTGTTTACAGTAATTTAAAAAAATCAATTTGGCAAAAAAATGTAATTAACTCGTGAACATGTTCGTGCGATAATTTTTCACAACTTTCGACGTGGATTATCACGACAAGAGTGCATCGATGAACTTAAATCTTTGTATGACGATGTAGCACCAATCTAATCGTATAGCACTGTGAAACACTGGTTTAATGAATTCAGCCGTGGCCGACGCTCGCTCAAAGACGAAGGTCGTGTAGGTCGTCCAAAAACGGCTGTTGTGCCAGAGAACATTGATGCCGTGCGTGAACTGATAATGCAAGATCGTCATGTGACATACCGTGAAATAAAGGCATCCTTGGGAATTTCTTTCACCAGCATAAGATATTTCATGAACACCTAGCCGTAAAAAAGGTTGTTCTCGTTGGATCCCGCACAATTTGGCAATCGCTCAAAAAAAAAAGGCTCGTGTCGATTGGTACAAAGAAATTTTGAAAAAATACGATCGCGGTGCTTCAAACGACGTTTATAAGATCGTCACAGGGAAAGAATAATGGATCTATGCGTTTGAGCCTGAAACAAAACAGTAATCGACCGTGTGGTTCTTCGAAGGCAAGCCAAATCCAATGAAAGTTGTTCGCGGATAAAGCACTTCGAAGCAAATTGCCGCCAGTTTCTTCGGCAAAACTGGTCATATGGCGACTGTTCCGCTTGAGCAACGTAGGACGGTCAATTCTGAGTGGTACACCACAATTTGTTTGCCTGAAGTCTTCGGAGAAATTCGAAAAACGAACAAGAGAAGACAAATCATTGTGCACCATGACAATGCGAGCTCTCACACATCGGCTCAAACCAGCGCCTTTTTGACCGGCCAAAACGTCGAATTGATGGGTCATCCGCCGTACAGCCCTGACTTGGCACCCAATGACTTCTTTTTATTCCTGCACAGCAAGACAAAAATGCGTTGTCAACGATTTTCGTCGCCAGAAGATGCTGTTGAAGCGCTCAAGAACCATGTTTTGGAGGTGTCTCAATCGGAGTGGAAAAAGTGCTTCGACAAATGGTTTGAGCGCATGCAAAAGTGTATAAATTATGCTGGAGAATACTTTGAAAAACAATAAAACCATTTGTGATGATAAATATTCGCATTTTTATTATTAGGGCAGAAATATATATCGCAGCCCCAGTACAATGCCATTAATGCTGAAGAGTATAAAAGCTTCGAACAGGCCGAAGTAACGAATTGCCATCTGTTTCTTTAAAATCCGCTAATAATTGAGTTATTAAAGTTTTTATTAAAACTTAATTTTTGTAAAAATACAAATTTCTTCCGATTTTTGTTATAAAGAATACATTATTTAAAATAAAGAATTTATTGTTTGAAATGTGTAGGTCGTTCCTTTTTATTATACGGTTACAATGTTAGATAATCGACAAAGTAACAGGCTTATAAGAGCGCATGGGTATGCAAAACCGGTTTCTACCGGGTTTCAAGATTTTCGGTATGTTTGGGAACTTTACAAACTGTTTTTTGCTGTACTCGGCAAGATCTACACGTAAAACAGCATTAATTTGTGTTCTGTTTTTTTTTGTCCCATAGTGAGGACAAAAGAGTATGGAACATATCTGCAACATGTCAATAACATGTATTCTGTTTCCCTGATATTTGCACTGTAGCCAATAGGAACGTCAATTTGTTTCCCCAAATCCAACTATTTTGTATCCAACCAATCAATATCCCAAGATATGACAAGGCTATTTCCCTCTTCACCTGACCCAGCAATTCTCTTTTGCAAATGTTCCAGCATCTTTAAAAACTCTCAGATTTATAAACCAACTTAAAATCAGCATTTTACGAGCTCAGACAACATAAAATAAAGTTTCGTTAAAGTGGGGTCCCTCTTAAAAGTTTACCAAGTGCCGCGGCTCCCACTCAAACAGAGAACAGCTTTCCTGCTACATTCAGTGGTCTTTGTTGTCCAATCTACTGTGAAAGAGAGGAGGACACAATGTTCCTCAATCAATATTTACATATTTAAACAAATTTAAAATTGCCATAAAGAAAGTGGCGATAACAAAAGAAGAAACAAGACGAGGACGACGCTACAATGCTGCCAACAACAAGAAAGCAAACAAAAAAAAAGAACACGGAATGGAGAACAAGAAAAGAACAAACAGTGTAATGAAAGTCAATGTAATGAAGTCATTTGGAAACACTAAAACCGAATGGTAATGAATAATGAATATGGCCAACAGAGTAACCGGCGGCAACAGTGGCGGGCGGGGGCAGCAGCAAAACGGCGAGCGCAAAACACCGAAATTGCTGGTTAAACACAATTGGAGGTATTCCTCCAAATTACAATTACAACAACAACAACGGTGACAATAACAATATGTACTATTATACAGCAACAACAACGCCCACGGTAACAATGACAATATGTAAAGTACTTCCGAAACAAGGAGTGGGGGCCACAGGGATAGGGACAGATACATGGATAGGGATAGAGCTGGGGGTACACTTAATATAATTTTTCCAAAAAACAACAACAACAAAACTAATACATAATGTCCTTTTTGTTTTAATACGTGAGAGTGTGTGTGTGTGTGTCTTTGTATCGCTCGTGCAAAGTGTAGAGCGTCGAAAACCACAACAACAGCGAATACTTGGAAATAGCCAAAAGGCTCAGAGCCAAAACTTTGGTAGTCTAAAAAATTTGTTAGCCTGGCATCGTTAATGACGACAATGTCGTTTGGCTTCCGCTAGCCTCCGTAATGAAATTCGTACATAGTCATTAACACCGATTCATGGAATACTACGAGCAGTAGTACCACTCGACCAGCAACTACCAACAAAACTCCAAAAACGCTTTATGAAATTGTTATTGTTGCCAGCTTCAGCACCAACTCCTGTTACCCCATCGGCCTCTGCAAGCACTAGTTTGCTAGGAGAACCACGACAAACATTTGCTCTGCAACCCTATAATTTTCGATTCATAATCAAAGACAGTTGGAGGTGGGTGGAGGAGAGGGCAAAGTTTCTATTTGCATTTGCGTTTTTATTCAATTCAACTATTCAGCGCTGTTTTTGTGCAACTTCCGTTTTGATTACTTTCAATTTACAATTAAGACGTACTTCCTTCCGCTGATGTATTAGAGAGCGAAATTTGGCTTCGTTATGAAATCGCTTCGCAACTGATGGCTACGCATTTGACGTTGGTGGCGTTAATTAAAATTTTCTGATTACATTTGATTATAGTTTAAAGACAGATTTTGAATTCTCGCTTGGTCTTATTTCTATTCAATGGAGGGCAATGCGAAAGGGTTCACTAAAGTTCGGAGAGGGATGAGCATCGAAAGTTACTGTGGGCCATTTCTCAATGAAATTTTTTCGTACTCAAAATTTCCATAAAAGGGCTATAAATAATAATATTATTCTTTATTGTTCACGAAACTTTTGATACTCCTCCAAACATCCCCTATATGTGATCAAGTTTGTCACACACTGGCCGAAATATGCTGTAGCCTAGATCTTGGGAAAGCTGGGCATTGAAAGTGTTTAATCGTTTCGATGTCCTCTTTGCATGCCTCGCACATTTTTGATACCGAACTTCCAAGTCGAAAAAGATGTGCCTTAACCTCTGCTTGGAATACTGTAGTGTAGTCCGGCAGTCGAAAATATTTTTCGATGTATTGCTCAGAATCGATACCCCGCCCTTTATTGTCCAGGGTTCCTGAATGTGTACTTTACTTGTGCTAATTAACTCCTTCAGTGCAAATGTTGCCGTTTTGCTCCGATGGAGATTAATTTGAACGACGGAGGTCATTCAGTAGACGGTCTCCTTGGGAGTTTCTCAGTTCCAATAGTTTCTCCTTATTTCTTATATTCTCTTTTACCCGTGTTAGCCTTGGCGCTGGTTTCCTTCGTGATGACATGTGTGGCTGCCGGCCGCTCTGCCGATAGGTACTTTGTTGATTTTTATGCAGGCTGCGGTTGTGTTTCTGTCGTAGTAAGGCTGGCAATTGAAGCTCGGTCAAGGCCAACTACAAAAATAGTACCGGCTTCGGATTCCTCTTTGTGGAAAACCCTCCAACTGCCCACAGCCAGATGTGTATTCTGCTTGTCAAGCATTATCAGCACATACTTCGCCGTGTTTGAGCTGCACTAACTCTTTTTAAAGAACGGCACTTTGGTTGGGGATGGAATGTGTTCTTTCTTCACTAGGCCGAGCTTAGCTTCTGCCCAGGGATTCGGAAGATTTTTCAGCAGGTCCTTTAGGGCGCTGAAGCAGTTATCTGAGTCTAGTTGAAGCATCAGATAACCCCCGGAAATCACGCAGCTGTTTATTTTAATTGTTCTCTTCATATGAAATTATGTATTTCGCGATCTTATTGTTGACCAGGTCCTCTTTTAATTTTGTCAGAAAATCAGTTTTTGTGAACTATTGCAAAGTAGAAATCGCTCATCATTATTTTGTTTGCAACATTGGCGTAGTACGGTAAATCATTCCCTTTGTTTTCTGCAATTTTTAAGCTATTTTTCCATTAGCAAAGTTTTGATGACCTCCATAGTGGCAGTCGTAAAGTACAACTTTATGTTCCACAATATGTGCACCTCCCCGATCAGTGAAATGACACATTTAGCATTCTTTCTATCCTTGGGAGAAAATGCGAAAAAAAACAGAACAAGCTTACAATTGTTTCACAGGTGGCCACTGTAGTTGCACTTTTGTTACAAATGAGAAAAGAAAACGTGCAATCTTTTGTTTTAACCTTTTGGCTTTCTATTTTCTTCTTCCATTCCAATTACGGATCTCCGGCAATTTGAACATCAAATGCAGGACTATTCGATTTGAATACAAAAGCGACGACGACACTCAGTAAACAACAGTCGGCAAAGAAGCACAACCAGAACCAGCAACAGCAGCAACAACCCACCAATAACAGCAACAACAACCACATCGACAGCAACAACGCCACAAACTTATCTTCCACAAACAGTGGTCACGTCTCGTTTGCCAGTAATAATATCATCATCAACAGCACCGTCAGCGGCAATGGCAATGACGGCAAAGGTTTACTTGCAACAAATTGCAATAATAAAGCCAACAGCAGCAGCAACAACAATAACAACCACGGCTACAACATGAGCTGTTCTTTGAAAACTGCCGAGTCTGCATCTCCATTAGTGTCGAGCCTCGAACGTGCATCAACGCTGGTGGCACTTAATACAAAAGCCGCCATAGTTTCAGGTAAATTTGTTGCACTCACGCACGCACCCAACCAAGCGACGACGACGTCTTATTCTTGCACAGCCTTCCGGCTTCTTTGGTTGTTGTTTTCTTTTTTTGAGAATTCGCATTGCACTGTCACAGTAAAAAAATGAAACTTTTCCAGCACGTTTCTACTTGCACCTGCACCTATAACTACCGATACACACCGACACACGAATCTTTCTACACACACACAGTCACCGTCTTCCGGCTTGCCTGGATGTTGTGGTTTCATTTGCACTTAAAACACTCACACTTATTAAAACAAAAGCGGAAGCGTGCAAATGAAAAGTGGAAGTGAAGGAGAACAACAAGAAGAACGTTGTTGTTGTCTTTTTGTAATTTTTCTCTGCCAGGCATTTGCACGCACAAACATTCACCATTGCACTGCACCGCACCAGTAGATTTTCACCTTCTGATCGCCGAATGTGTGGCTACATTTCCGTTTCCTGTTCATTCCTTTACTTTATTAGTGTTAGCCCCCAAAGTACGCGTACTTCTTGTTTTTGTCTCTTCTCACTCATTTCGCTCGAGTGGCGTTTTTCTTTCTTTTGGATTCAATTTCAAAATTCGCTTGTCTCTGTAAATAAGTGGTAACGCTACAGCAGCGCCGAGACCAGCCGAGCACCGCAGCGTATTTTGCCTAGTATGAATATCTTAAAGTTATAACACATAATAATGGCTCAGCGTCTGAGCAAGAGTTTTGCCGCGAAATCAAATGCAAATACGTCTAAGACCATAATCAGAGCATAACTTTTCTACAGGAGTTCTCCTCCTCCTTTGCCTTTTCGTAGTTGGCACACTTTCCCAGTTGTAGCAGCTTCACGGAAGCATAAATACATTTACTTACGAATAGAGTTGTCTTATGGCACACCAGCAGCGCCACCAGAACCACCAACACCGCCAGCTCCAGCACAGCTCAGTTCTCGGAAAGTTGTGCCGCTTGCATGCCATCCATGGTTGGCTGGTTGGTTGGCTGCCTCTTGGTGTTGGCAAATGTTATTATGATGTGAATTTGTGTAATTCACACACACAGCGACACTCACACACACATACACTCTCACAACTGCGATATGAGAGCGTTACAAAGTTTTGCCAAAAAATTTCTGAAATAGATTAATGCACCTGACAAATAGATTATTGCTTTGCAATTTATTCATTTCTTTATTTTATTTCCTTTCGTTCGTTGCGCATTGCATCGCTGGATCCCTTTTCGGTTTGCCACTGCTTTATGTTGCCACATAGGGGAAAATTGAAGTGACATCTCGGGTTGGATTCTTTCAATTCTCCTGCACATTGAAGTGGAAAGTGGCGTCTTTCTTACTCGGCAAAGGAGTTGCTTAAAGTCATGCCAACTGTGTGTGTGTGTGTTTGTATCTGTAAGACGGGAAATTACATGAAAATTATTAAATATTTCCCTCATGAGAAAAATAAACTTTAATTTGTAAATTACAATGCCATACGTTGTAATTTCCTTTTGCTCATGATATGAGATATGCGTTTACAGATAATAACGCACGTTGGTTTTAAAAGACAACAAATTACAATCACTCAAACTCTTAGCTTATCATTCTGTTTGCGACTTAGCTATCCGACTGTAATCGATGGTGGTCTACGAGTATATAAAAACAACTAAAATCAACAATAAGTTCGGCCAGTCAAAATCAACAAACCCTTTACCAAGTGTTCGCCATTTAATTGGGAAGAACAGCAGTTATGATATAAATAGCTAGTGGTGCCACTAGGAAAATTTTTTCCCTACCAAAAATTTCCAAAAAAAAAACGGACCAAATTATCTTGTAACATACCAAAGTTTTTAAATTAGTAGAAATGCACTTCACTGTTCTAGTAAACATTATTTTTTGTGTTATAATTTTTTTTAAACGACAAAACAAACTTTTCTTTAAATAAAGTATGCACTTTTTAATTACACATGTTTTAATATTAACAACTATATGCAAAATTGACCTTAAGTTCGGTCTGGCCGAATCTAATATACCCTTCACCAACGATTCGCTATAGAAATAGCGAAAATATCAGTTATCGTACTTATGGCCCTTATGGCAATAAGAAAGGCGTTTAGATCAATATTCTTACAAAAATCTGAAAAATTCTTAACTTTTATTATTATTTTATATTAAAATTTGTTTTTTATATTTTATTTTACCCAACACGAGGGTTGCTATTTATATTTCGTGTCCGGCAGTAAAAACATAATAATTTATTATTGGAAATGGTTTTACTGTTTTTCAAAATACTTTATTTTCCTTTAAGATCAATACACCTTTGCATGCGCAGAAACCAATTTTCGAAGCACTTCTTTCACTCCGATTGAGACACCACAAAATATGATTTTTGAACGCTTAAACAGCTGCTTCGGGCGTTTAAAACCGTAGACCATGCATTTTTTTCTTGATGCCAGGGAATAAGAAGAAGTCATTGGGTGCCAAACAGGTCTGTACGGTGGATGGCCCATCAATTCGACATCTTGAGTGGTAAAATGCTCATCGTTTTAGCTGATGTGTGAGAGCTCGCATTATCGTTTTGCAAAATGATCCGTCTTCTCGTATTATCTTTCCTCAGTTCTTCGAACGCTGTTGGCAAACAGATGGTTGTATACCACTCAGAATTGACCTCCTACATTCCACTAAAGGCACTGTGGCAACGTGGCCGGTAACTCGTATAGCGAAAAAACGCAGTCAATTGCTCCGATTTACTTCATCCACGAACAATTTTTTTTGGATTTGGCTCGCCTTGAAAGACCCATACGGTCGATTGGTGTTTTTTTTTCGGGTTTATATGCATATATCCATAATTCGTCACCTATGACAATGTTATACACTGCCTTTGAGCTACCGCAGTTATACTTTGCACCAATCCATACGTGCGATCCAACGAGAACAATTTTTTTCACGGCCAAATGAACATACAATATCTTAATGATGCGTGTCATACTAATGACCAAGGATTCCTCAATCTCACGGTATGTCACATGTCGGTCTTGCTTAATCAGTTCACGCACAGCATTGATCGTTTTGGCAAAGTGACCGAAGTAGAAAGTCCTTCACAAAACTCATCCTGGAGCGAACGGCGTATGAGACTGAACTCTTGATACCAGCGATTAACAATGGTTTTTGATGGTGCTTTATCGGCAAAAGTCGAAACAAGTTGAGTTAAAGACTCTTGTCTCGATAACCACGCCAATAATCGTAAAAACTCATCCTACGAAAATGTTCACGGCATACTTCCATTTTTTGACTAAAATGAATTTTTCAACGCACTGTAAACAAATCAATTCGCCAACAAATGGCAAAACGTTCTGAGTGAAGTTATGCTTAAAAGTGTCAAAGTTTCCAAGGGAAGTTCCAGTTTGCATCTGGGAACACTAGTACTTGTATTGACAGTACCCGAAACATAAATAGCAACCCTTACAAGAACTGATTGTCTTTCTGCATCATAAAATGTTTGATTTGAAAATTTGTATAAAAAAGTTATTTACAAAATGCTTTAAGCGATTAATAACCGAGATGACTTAAACTACCTAAGGCTATTCTTGAATAACTTTCCTCTCAAAAATGCTAATTATTTAAAACAAACGGGCTTCAACGCAAATTGTCAATAGTTCTCTGTAAACAGTTATCGCGTTAGCGACCTCCTCGGCGATTTGCCAGTCGAACAAGGCCATTGTCATCATTAACGTATACTCGTACAAAGCTGTTTGAAAAGTAATGCGGTGTGCTCTATTGAAGAGACTATCATGCAGAAGAATATTTTTTGTGGGTTCGTTAATTATCATTTGCTGAGATGCAAACCATTCCAAATTTCCAAACTTGCTTTGGGTCAGAGCAGTTTGGAACCACAAGCTCGATTTATAAATTGTTTTTAAGTACACGGGCTGTAGTTCGGATCATTGGTTCATGTAGTCATTGGTTTTTTGATGTGGATTGCTTTGGGTATTCAAATTAAAAATTTCAAAACAAAAAGTGTGATTCAACCTAGGGTATGTATGTCAGTTTTCAACTTTAATAAATAAAAACATTACATGCACATATATGCATATTCGCTTAAAAAAAGCTTTCAATATTTTGAGAACCCAACCATTTTTTTAGACTTTTGCGGTGTTTACTTTAGTTTCACATTTTTTTTTTCTAACTGTAGGTCGGTTAACGTATGGATTCACAGACAAACATGTGAAATGGTTCGGGTTAAAGCCCCCGAACCATGTCGAACCATATTTTGTCTGCGTGACATGGCATGGACCTCAAATTTCGCTGTTTCGCTTTATTTGCTCTGCTTTTTAATTATTAGACACATACACACAGAAAAAATTAGTTGAAAATCGTTTGGAACTACTTAAATTCGGTTGCAAAAACAAATAATTTCATTTGCAATCACTAAATGTTTATAATCAAAAGTGAGATTCGGTTCGACACACCACAAGATGCTAAATATTTATAATCATCGATTTGTAGACGCTACTAATTGATCGGTCATACCAATGAAATGCCTAATATGTATTGATTCCATAACTGGTGGTTGTGGCAACCTAATTGTTTCCAACATTTTGTTGTTTGTAACCGAAAATTAGTGAAACGAAAGTAATTTTTGAATATAATCGTTTAATATAATTTGTTCCGTAAAAATCGTTCTCTTTTTATTCGAAATGAGTTTAAAGTACATCATGTACTTAAGTAAACATTTTTTTCCTCTACAAAAAAAATAAAATTTTTGTTAAGCAAGTGCGTCATGTGGACTTTTAGATCCAAAAATACTTTTCTGGAGGTTCGGATTCTTCGTATTTTCTACCGACACTTTATTTACAATTACTGAACGGTACAGAGCACTAACTAACATTCGGTTGTACTGCTGGCATAATCGAGGTGCCTGCGACCTCAATCGTAAGGTTGGTAAAAAAGAAACACGGTAGTGGCAAAGAATCTGTTGTTTGTGTGCACCCTACATGCTCTTAATTGTTCTAACTTGCCGGAATTTCTGCTCTCAAACTGTCCTCGTTTATTTGACTCTCAGACATAAGCTAGTTCAAAACTTAGCATACCACAGATTATATTTCGGAAACTCTCACCCGCAAATCGATTGATTTTCAAGTTAGGGGCTATTAAAAATGACGAAGTATTTCTGATAATTTTACTGTACAAATTCTACAAATGGTTTACAGCTCTTATATTTTTGCACTGAGAAAACAAACATGAACATTTCTTGTTTTGATCTGAAAAATGTGTAATGAATAATATTAGCCGCAGTTTAGCTAAAATAACATACCACACAGACAGATGCTATTCAATACATCAAAAAAATCTGAGAATCGATTCGGTGCAAAAAATTTAGATAATTAAATACTGCGTAACCTGTAACCAAAATGCACTGGAAAATTTTCTTTGAAACCCCCATTAAATGTTTAAGCCAAAAAGTAGTTTTCACAATTGAAAAAAATTAGAAACAAGTATAAAACGATTCTTATTTTGTATAAAATGATTCATACTCGTATGTCATATGAAATTGTTCGTATTCCTTATGAATGAAATTTCATTAGCTCAAAAGGTAAGAAACCATTTTTCTCTGTATATAAAGATACTTACAGCTCAATGTATAGCTCATCCACTCTGAACATTGCACTACTACAGTCTGTGCATTTCATTTTCAAGAGCATTTCACATTCAGTGGGAACGCTGGTTTACCACCAGATCGTGATGTTCACAGACGTACAAGTATTCATGTTACCTGGTTCTTTAGAATCTCACCTAATCAACTTTAAATGAAATAAAAACGAAAAATATGTTTTATTTTCATTTCTAAACGAAAATGTTCATTATTAATTCGTACGGATGAGGAGCAGTCAGTAGGTACTTGGATGCTCGTGCACACCAGTTCGTCCACAGCTCTAGGAGAAGGGTGACGGTGGAGCAGCCAGCCATAAGTCATTGAATACATAAGGACTAATGAGTTCTAATGAAAAACCACAAAATAAGAATGAAATGGATAATTAAATATGAAACGATGTTAGAGACTTGGAAAGTGAGTTGAGCATACATAAAACACGGATAAGTAAACAATCAAGTTAAAAAATCCCAACTCACAGTAGTAACTCCTTTGAGTGAATGTTATCATAATATGTGTCCATATGCACTCACATACACACGTATACACGTACGTATATGTAGTTGTGAATCAATGTAAATGAAATACAGCAACTGCAGGCAGCGATAACGATGTTCAACATGAGGAAACACCCTACCATTGAGCAAGTTTTTCTTTATGCTAGTGAAACTTTCTGATTGAGCGGCACTGAAAGAAGGAATATTGACTGTACTATGATTGCAAACTCCAGACAAGTGGCTACGGGAAAAACGCGGGGATCGAGTGAGCATTGAATGCCAGGACCTAGTAAAATAATACTGAATAGATTAGTAATTCTAGAGATTAGATCCTAAGAAGTGGCTGGCAAGAGTAAACTCACATAGTCGAAGTATTATCACTGTGACACCATGAAAGCCTAGCTTTAACCCAAGAATCTTTTCGGGATGTTTGGATACAAATACCTAAATAATTTTGGTTAGTTGCTTAGGTATGTTAGTTTTCTGAAAAATTTTAAAATCAAATAACGAGTGCAATCCTTCCTAGCAGAGGAAGCATGTGAGGTGTTCCAAGCTTTTCCACCTGACTATGCTTAAATCTTTTAGGCAGAGACTAGTGATTACAGATACTTATGTGGAAATATCAACCATTAATACGGATATGAAAGATTTTGGGCTTTATTACTTTGCTAGCAACCTTTTCGAGCTTCTTTGACTCGTGGCATAGGCTGAGAGCCCAACACTCTCTAAGCGGTTTTAATCTACAGTTAAGATTTCCATATTGAATATTGTTGGCAACTGTTCCGAAGCAGAAATCGCTACGGATGAAATTTGCAAAAAAAACGCTACAAATCGCCACAGAACTAGAAGAAAAAAACACAAAAATTCACAACGGAACAAATCAAAATGGAAATAAAAAAGTTAAACTTTGTGAAATATATTTAGCTGCTGACAAAATTAAAAATATTTAACATAAAGTGTACTATTTTGTTTGTGTAAGGATCTTATATTGATAAATGTTTTATTTAATGTCGACAATTATGTATGGAATACAATATCAGATAAATGTCAGCCTCTGTTAGCCTCACATATGCGAGCCCTTTTGATCACATTTTTCATTACATTCAACGGCGTCGAATTGATGTTGATGTATTGTTTTGAACACTGTCTTGAGCAGCAGTAATGTTTTCAGCCGATCTTGCAGTACGTTGTGGTCCATGCTTGGGCCAGCTACAGACCCTCTTTCTTCGAATTCATTCACTACACGATAAATAGTGCGTTTTGTTGGCGATTTACGATTTATCGATATTTTTCAACAATAAATTTGCCACGTCTCTACTTCACGACTGCCAAATATGAACTATTGGGACTAATGTTTACCAAAATGATGGTCCCAAACAAAGGTCCTTCACGATTTCCGAAACCACATCTTTAGAATCCACATTTTACATCTCATTCCTTACAAATTTCGCTTGAAGCGTTATGAGCAACTAACAACCATGTCCTCTAATATTGGACCATGTTTTCGAATTACCTCTACACAAAGGTCCCTCCCGACTTGAGGTCGTACAGCTTCTGAATCCACAAGTTATAGCCGATCGCGTTCACCGCTGTTCATTGACTATTTCGAGCAGCATTTCAGAAACCCTTTATTTCCAGTAGCACACGCCATCGCGTTATACAACGTTTTTAGATCTACCTTCTTAAGGTGACTTGTGAACTCCTTCCTTACTATTAAAGGCGAATTGTCTGATATAGATTAGTGCTGTTCTTGCCATTGGCCTTTTTTGTAAATAAAGTGCGATTTCTAGACCCCTGTAACATAATTGTGCTACAGTCATAGGGTGGGGGACACAAACCGGAAACAGTATGTCTTCTAAGAATTGCCGGAGTTTGGTTGCTGTGGTTATATACTTAAATAGCAAAAGAACCTAAAGAATATTTGATCTTTAAGATATTTTGAGAAGATATGTTGAAAGGAATACATGCGTAGCTGACAACTAAGACGTGAATTATAGATTATTAGACATACGGTTCCCACATAATTCCGATTATCTTTTCTGCCACAAGAGAATGTAAACCTCTGCTGCAAATATATGACTACCCTTAAATTATTTCTCTAGATGGCTGAAACGTCGTAGAGGAGGTCAGAGTAAACCCTTTCAGATTTGGAAAATCCCGGTTCTAATTTTTGAAGCAAATTTTCGCATGATTGATGCACATTACGCGACAGAAAAATGTAAACAAACAGCTAAATTAAGTATCTGCAGTATCTATTTCGTTTACTTGGATTTGTTCTTTTTGAGATTCTAAGTCTTTAACGATATTTCTAAGCTTTACTGAGAAAGATTAAAATATGGCTGTGGCACGAGCGTTTATAAGAGCTTTCTGACATTTTAAACTGTGGCGTAACCAAAAGCTCGAAGAAAACGCGATCTGCGGTCGACTTCTCTAATCATCGCCGATGTGAGACGAGGCCAGTCTCCGTGAGATTTAACTAGGCAACATAGAGATTCAAAAGCGCTGTCCAAGGTTGCGTATTTCTCTCTGTAGGGCGCGGAATCGCCTTTCAATAACCTCCATCATTGGTTAGCGGCACTGATCAGAAATTAGTCGGAGACCTAAAAATTTCTATGATGATCTAGCTAAGTCTGTCTGCGTGTCTGTCTGTCTAAAGCAACACTAAGTTTGCACTGTTAAAGCTAGAATCGAGATTTTGCAGAAAGTTGTGTTGATGGATGGAAACAGCTGGAAAATGGGCCGGATCGGTCAAGCGATTTTTTTTCAAAAGAACTGAATTAACCTCTGAAAAACCAAAATCCTCGAACTTGAAAACACAATATTTTTCAAACCGATCGTTATAAAGTTTTAACAGAATAAAATCAATTACTACGAAATTGTTAGAGACAATGTTATGGTAGAATTTGACAAGGGGCGTGGCACTGCCCACAATACCCTGATTTTAAAAAGACGACATCTCAAGAACTGTTAGAGATATGACGATGATATGTGAAACATATGGTGTTGGCTGGGATCGTAACATATACTGTAGGAAAAGTGGTCGTTGCTACACCCCATAAAAAAATCCCATTTAGAGCCAAGCTATTGACTAATTTAACAGAATGGACTTAATTATTTTCATATCATAATAGACTTTATTGTGTTAAAATTAGACAAAAGAGCGTGGCCCCGCTTATACTTGATCTTTAAGAGGCTGTTCCTTGTGAACTAATACTGATATAACGATAGTAGTTGGTATATATGATGTTGCTTTAAAAAGAAGCACTCCCTGATAGAAAAGATGCCGAATACACGCCCCTTGACAAAATTCTCATTTTGGACCGTAATCTATGATGGTTGATGGATTTGTTTCGCTTACTGTTTAGCTATTTCTTCCATACTGGTGCTTCGTTCAGATTCAGACTATCCTGTATTAAGTGATAATCACCATTAAGGCCTCAACCACGGTGCTCCATAGCACAGGGGTAGATACAATGCTACTACCAACCTATAAAAATATTAGCGGGACCAACTTAATGATTTTTTTGTGAGCTCCACCACTCTCTTGGTGAGGGGTTGTGTTAGGACTACTTCTTTGCAACTGGTTGGGTCGTAGAACCCCGTTGACAAGAAACTACATGCCTAGGATTCGCTTTATCTGCGATTAAAATAGTAAGGGCCATCACCAACAGCTCAGGCTAGAACAACAGTTTTAGGGGCTCCCGATCTCCCGCTGCACCCGACTTGAGTCTCTGATCGGTCTTGGTAGTATATGGCTATTTCTTAATCAAGCCCTGAGTACTCTGACTGGAAAAATCGAAGTCTACACCCAGAATTCGATCCCTGTTACCCATAAAAATAAAGGATGAGTAGGGTTATTCGAGATGTTATATAATCTTTTTGAGAAGCTCATGAAATTACCTAAGGGATATTGGGGAACCCCCACTCGTCCTCTACGGGTGGTGCTCCGTGTTATATAACAGAGAAAGCTAAGCGATAAATAAGTATTTTATGACTCTGTAGAGCTCCACAAATATTTGTCATCTTCCTGACCAGTTCGCTGCCATTCTGCATGTGTACTCCATTCGCCTTTTGAATAAATTATCATTTTAAGGTACTTTAAAGATCCAAGAAGCGATGATAGCTTTTCCTACTTCAACATTGATCATCTTCTCTATTTCGTTTCCTATTTACTAGGACTGCCACCGTCCATTGCATCTGCTACTACACGATTTTGATTGATCTGGTGGTTTCGTGTATGTATAGTTTTTAAAACAGAACCTTAAATTGCTGAATTCTTAACAATAATTTTCTTTTACATCAGCTGTAGATCTATATATGTTATAATGTCAAGAAAACATAACTAATGGGATGCGATATCTTTTATTTTCAATAGTATCCCGTCTGAAAAGGAATTAAGTCGTTTTATTATATCACTTAAGGACAACAAATTTTGATACTTGTGCTTAAGAGGCTTCGACCTATTCCTTTAAAACCTTTTGCTGTATCGCTGTAACAAATACTACATTTATGGTAACGAAGAGGAAAATCTCCCGAGATTTGCTAACAGAATGATAATTTCGTTACGTCATACTTGAACTTTATGATTCCTCTTGCTTTTGGAGAAAAGTCCTTTGCGAGCATCATACGTACAAGGTTACTCGTAGCTCCGATAATCTTCACCCACTAATTGTGGACATCACAATTTTTTATTTCAGTAGCCGTTAAAGATGGCATGCTTAAGTTCAAGCCCTATTATCAATCTATACAATTAATCATAGTTGAGCGTTTACTTATGTAAAGGTTATCTATAGTTCGAAACAAGCGTTATGCTTGAAAACATCAAAAGCTTTGATGCACTGAATACCATTCAAAGGCCATTTTGATTGATGGTTCCGGCTAGTCGACATGCTTACCACGAATGAATGGCCAGACCTGAAACCTCAACCTATAATCTCCCACCAGATGGTAGGGCGTACAAACGAAACAAAGAGTAACAAATGAATTAGTGAGGAATAACAGGGAAAATAAGACACTGGAATGAAAAGAACTCACCAAAAACAAAAAATAAATTAGTGATGAAGATAAGCCACCACATAAGGATGAGGACAACATGCTGCTTCTGTATGTTTATCTTTGCAACACCAGCTTTACAGCGCCAGTAAAAAAAGAGCCAACGGACATGACGACGAAGGAAATGAAAGAGATGGCAGCTCAAGACTGACAGACAGCTGGTCAGACAGACAGACAAACCGATGGATGAACGGGCAATCGGTCGAATGGCAAGTCCAACGTATACAGGGACGGATGGACGGACCAACAACGGATGTTGGTTGATACAATATGGGTGTAATTGTGTAAATTGAAACCGTTGTCTTGTTGTTGCCGTATACTAACACCACTGCTGGTCGTTGTTGGCAAATATAATATTTGATTTCAACCAAATATATAAGCACACGTTTGTATACATAGACAGACCTTGTTGGCGAATGTATAGGTTCATATGTAGCCATGCATATGTGGCTGTGGCTCTCAGTGACTAAACGCATACGAGTTAAGTGAAATATGAATATTTTGTATGAATGTTATATAACTTATGCGATATTATTCCAAGTGTTCACCGGCGCCATGAGATGTCACTTTATTTCGGCGTTGCCGTGGTGAAAAGTTTCAAGCTCGAAATTTTTTAGGAATTGTTGGCTGGCTGTACTTACATACGAGTATTTCCTTTCACACCCAGTTAAGAGTCAGCTCGGGTCCCATTTTTCGGCTTTATAGAAAAGCTTTAACATGGCCTACAGATAAATCTCTTACTCGTAAAATCGCCGTCATTTACAAGATGAAACCAGATATTCGTACCTGGATTTGAATCTGCGTTTACCAGATATTCGTACCTGGATTTGAATCTGCGTTTACGTGTGTGATAGTCGCACAAACTAACACACCACCACAACAACCTATAAAGGGACAAGGGGAATCTTCTCTCGAATCAGTGAGCTATGCACGATATATTTTATCTACTCACTCACCGTCACCAACTGTCTAATGCCAGTTTGGAACCTCCAATGCATTTTATAGAGAATTTTTTTTGCATGGCTTTAAGAAGAACCTCGTAATCGTAAAGTCGCGTGCATTTAAAAAGCCTGAATTTTAAAAGACAATATTTCATGAACTGCTAGAGATATGACGATAATATTTGGAAAATTTGATGATGGCTTGGATCAAAACACATCCTGAGAAAAAAGTAGGTGGTGGCATGCCTCCATTTATGGCAAAAGTAATGGATATTTATTATACAGCATGGAGCGCAAAATTTTGCTTTTTTGCACTGCAGGCTGTGGCGGCACTGTTAGTTGAAGAGAGTGGGGAGTTTACGTGGCTTATAGTGGTTGACGGGAGATTTGTATTCGTATGCCTCTCAGTTGTCATCATGCATTGGACACGTAAGGAGATGTCATTTTGTGTTAAAGTGTATTTTTTAAATGCGCACTCGTATCATTGCAATGCAGCGTGCTTTTCTTTTACGATTCGCTGTTCACCCACGCGGACGTGTTCCTGGACGGCAATCATTTGTAAATTGGGTAACTTCATTGAGAACAATAGGGAATATGTCATGTGTACGAAGGGTACCTGAGGAAAGGATTACAACACCACAAAACATTGAGAGAGTTAGAGCAGCAGTACTGCAATCTCTGAAACGCTTTGATCGGAAGCAATCACTTGCACTTGGCATTTCCAGACGCTCTCTCACCAGATTTTAAATGATGAACTGAATTGTCACCCGTATACAATGTGCCTGATCCAACAATTGTCAGCATGGGACTATTTGACACAGAGGACCTCTTGTGAAGACATTCTTGCAACTATTCCCCGTGAAGCAATTGTGTTCTTTTCTGATGAGACACATTTTCACCACAGTGGGTGCGTAAAGAAACAAAATATGCCGAATTGGAGTGAAACAAACCCCAGGGAACTTCAGCAGAGAAATCAGCATTCCATATCACGAGTAGGCATCATTGGCCCTTACTTTTCCCAGGATAACCTTCTTGCCGTAACTGTGAACTCCGAACGGTACTTGACTATGATACAGGATTTTTTCCAGCCGGCTCTTGAGGCAATGCAATTAGAGGATACTTGTTTCAACAGGATGGTGCCATTGCACACACAGCGAGGGTTACCATACATTGTTTGAGGCAAATGTTCCCTTGACGTCTTTTGTCTTTGATGGGGTGATGTGAACTGGCGGCACGCTCACCAAACTTGGCCCCATGCGATTTTTTCCTTTGGGTTACCTCAAGTCGAAGGTGTATATCAACCGTCCCAACACCTTGAAAGGCCTAATTAACAATATTAAGGCTGAAATTGGCAGAATACCAGTCGACATGCTTGTTAAAGTTCATGAAAATTTCAGAAAACTTATGCAGTAGTTTGTGGATAGCGAAGGTCAACATTTGCCAAATACACTATTTAAAACCATGTAATTTAAAAACTCCCTTACTGTTCAATATAACTAAAGTATCTAATAATTTTTTTCAAGGTTCCTAATTTTTTTAATTTTTCCCAAATAACGAATTTTCCGCGCTCCACCCTGTACATGTCATGGGCATATTATTATATGTTAAAATATTATTATTAAAATATTGGCCCTGCCCATACGACCCTGAACTTTGATAGGCTTCATCTTGTAAACCAAAACGGAAATGAGGATAGTAGTTGGTATATATGATACTGGTATGGGAAGAAATACTCTGAGAAAAAATAGGTCGGTGCCACGTTTCCATGATAAATGTTACTTGTTGGACGGTAATCCTTAATGGATGGTATATGAGCTTTGGCCCGGGGGAACTTAATTTGTGAACTTTGTTCATTACACATTTATTCATGGTTAAAGTGGCCGATTTTATTGGCCTTTGAAGTCACGTGGGCCTGACCGAAAACCAAATTCTGCTTACTCATACGTTCCCAAACTTTAGCAGACGTTTTTTGGGATCCAGGGAATCGTGCCTAAATATGCTAACGAGTTTTATTATTCCCTCAAAGAGAATATTTCCGCTTTTACCTGATTTGGTCCACTTTCAATACAAATCGACCTACAACTAACTATACTGGTGATGCGTACTTGTGCGCTAGAAGGAATGCTATCTCAATGCGCTGCAACAAGCTACAAAACAATACATTTCTTTTCTTATGACATCGCTCGAAATATGTCAGAGTGGAAGCGAAGCGTAAAACGAGTTGAAGCTACAAAGCAAGTCGTGAAATAGTTTGTAGCTGGTAATCGCTTTGCTTTGTTCACGTTTGTTTTCTTTGTGTTTATCAAAATTAGTATGTACCAATTTAGGCTTAAGGCAAGGCTTTATAGATTATAATTTGTAGATTTTTTTGAAGTCTGTGTTCGCTCTCTTTTTAATATAATCAAAGTCTCTCATAACATTTTCGAATAACTGAAAATTGACCGGGATGTTTTCGCTTTGTTCTTTTTAAAAACTGTGAAAATCGCCCTTTTCATACGATTTCTATTTACATTTTTAATGGACTCCTTTTATTTTTACAAAATATATGAAATCTATTGAGACTAACTTCGGACATAACTTCGGACATTCTTTGCCTGGTTATAATCCAGGCAAAGAATAAATATAATTATTAAAAGTCAACCCATAAGCACAAACAACAACAATTACGCAGTACCATGAATTAAAACATTTCACAGCCTGCTTTGCTTCTCGCTTCGCTCTCACTCTGACATTTTGTAGCAAGAACTATTATCGCTTCTTGCATCGCACCGCTAAAATAACGCACTCTGGCATACTTCTGATAGGTTAGACATAGCATTTTTCGTTTAGACTCAGTCATGATTTTAACAGACTGGAATATTATTGGTAGAATACTTTGATCGCGCCAAATGTGTACCTTTCTTGCAATTGCTTACTTCGCAAACTAAACATTTGAAAAAAAAATCCATTTATAGGTAAGACTGTAGACGTGTCCAAACCATGTTCACTTGTTTAATACGATCTAGACCAATTGATTGCAGTATCCAAACCAACTGAAATTCGATTAAATCGTTTATGCTTTCACGCAGAGAAAATACATGGTTACTACATGGTCACGGCAATAATAATATGTTCTCCGCAATAAAAGTATGTTCGTCGCAACCATAGCATTGTTAACTGAATTTATTTTTGACAATAGTATAATTGCTGCAATAGTAATATTGTTGAAATGTAACAATAGTATTATTGCAAAATTTAATAATGAAAATATGGTTATAGCAACAATATAAATATGGTTGGCGCGACAAAAGTATTGTGTTTTGCGTTTTATGTTAACCATAATATTATTACTGTATGATTGTAATTTTTCTTCATTTAAATATGCTTTTAAGAACAAATGTTATTGGTCCGGATCTAATGCAATAATTGTACTTTTTTATCGAAATTAAAATTTTTAAAACAAGCTGCTTTGGCTTTGTTTAACTGAAATATTTTTAATAAAAACGCTTACGTTTATTTAAACTTATTTTTTTCTACTATGAAATAAATCACTCCCTATTATTTTGAATTAAATGTATTTTTGAATAATTTTATAATTCAAATCTATTGTTGACAACTAAATTCTAATAAATAATATTGGTGTGATCATACTATGGTTGTAGGGATTATAACATGGTTGCGTGTGAATCATAGTATGGTTGTGAGGATCATACTATGGTTGTATATGAAACATACTATGGTTGTGAGGATCATACTATGGTTGTGGAGATCATAGTATGGTTGAGTGTGAATCATACTATGGATGTGGGGATCATAGTATGGTTATGTGTGAATCATACTATTGTTGTGAGGATCATAGTATGGTTGTATTTGAATCATACTATTGTTGTGACGATCATAATATTGTTGTACCACAACCATATACCCAACAATAGTATTATCCTCTTCGAATATTGTCACCACAACCATACCTTTTTTCTGCGTGTTGGTAAATACATGCAAGGCTCTACCGATTAATGCTCCAGCTGCCTTAGAAGCCATATACCTAGCCATACTAAACATGGAGCATGATTTGCAAAAGATGAATAATCATCTTAATCGAATTTGATTGCCTCGGTAAACTTTATATCGGAAAACTTCTTACGTCTGCCACGGATATGCACACATGTTCACGTTTATTTAGTATGTAAATACGTGTGGTTCTGCTTGTGTGTGTTTAGTTTAGCCAACTACCATGACAAAGATGAATTTATACGGTATTTTTAAATTAAATAGAAACAACAGTCCAAGTCACATCACACATACAGTTGAGTTTGTGTGTACTACAAGTGTATGTGTGCATTCACACACATACACACATGATGCTTCAACTACGAACATGTCCGCATTGTGGGGTACGTACGTCTGGATATGAGTGTGTGTTGGTGTTTGTGTAGCTTTAAAGCGGAAACTCATGACGGATGTGCGGTGTGCGGTACTTGTCCGTGTAGTCAGTCAGACCGAGCGACCGACTGACAGGCGGACAGAGAGTGCATACTGAGCATATGCGCTGGCTATGGCGTTTGTTACATGAATAATACTCAATGTCAGTCATTTCGGTGGAAAAGGGATTATTCCATAAAAGATAACAACGACGACAACACGGGCAAAACATACACGAAACGAAACAGTTCTATTGTGTCTTGCATTTGTTTAATGTCATGGGGTATAGAAATTTATGGTTGCACTTGTATTCGAAGTCAGTTCAATCATTGGAAATTCCAATAAACATCAGTGCGATAATCGAGACAAACATTCCAAATAGAATTGCTTAACATAAATTCCGTTGGAGGACAACAAATACTGCACGATCAAGATTAGTAATCAATCAACAAATACAATAAAACAAAAACAGCGGAACTAATACCCAACAGGGAAATGCTAGTGCGAATGAAATTAAAGTCCGAGTAAGTCCAGTGGAGAATTCTGTACCGAGTTTGTAAAGCTGCAAAAAATACATCCCACTTTGCAGGTTATAAAATGTTATGAACCGACAAAGGGTTCAGTTGCATCTGCTTACGAGTAACTCGTTGGCGTATTCCTCATAGACAAGATACAAACTTCAAACTCCGCAAAATCGAGAAGGAAAACTAATGATGGCTTAAACCGATGTGTCAATTTAAAAAAAATATAAAATATTAATATTAATTAATTGCTTCCACTATTAATAGAACGGAATTTTATTCATGCGGCATCCTCGGATGGATTCGCAGTAGTTTTCCATGTCTTTGGATGCGAAGTCAGGCTCTCTCTCCCTCTCTCTTGCTTGAATTCGTCAAAGGAGTCCGAATCGGTTTTCTGTAAACCACAAATATGTGCTGAATTGATACTTCAAATGACATCGCCAAACTGGCAGAATATCGATTGTGGCGTGGCCTATGTGTCAAGACGCACCATTCTCCTAAACCCAATAATCAGCCAAGTCTACGCCTTCCATCTCTGGAAATTAAATAGTTTATTGCATTTTTATAGAAAAATGGAACAATTTTGCTACCGTTTCAAAATCACTCATTGAGGATGCATTTGGATTTTGATAATCCCTTGTGGATTTCCGATCCTCCGATGCGATGTATAAATTTTACTTACTGACGTCAAGATATAAATGCTCTGCGCCACATAAAAATAATTTTTCAAACAAAATCGTCGTCAATTTTATGAAGTTCAAAGACCAAACTGCTAATAAAACTGATGGTCGTGTGCCTTCAATTGCTGAGTCAATTCGATATTGTAAGGGAGTACTGTAAAGTTTTTGTGCAACATGTGGTGCATAGAATTTTAACTCAGATTTAGTCCCATTTCCACATAAAGCACTATGCCAATTTCCAGCAAGATCCGATAAGGTCGGAAACACTCTTCCGTTGAACGAATGTGATCACCTTAAAAAGCTCTTTTCAAGAGCTGGGCATGCACAGAGCAGGTATTGAATAGATTCCTCCTCATCCTAACAACTTCTGCAGTCAATCAAACAATGTTCCGTCATGACCGATACGGCGAGAGAGACATCAGGCTATGATCGCCATTAGTTTGTGAGAGCGTTTCATATACAGTCGGGGCCACATTTTTCTAGATCAAAAGCAGCCGATGTTTGAAGCCTGACAGGTGGCTACGGACTTTATCTTCCTTAGAACCCGCAAGGAAGTATTACCAAGTGTTGTTTGCTTGTCTGCTCTAGAGTTCCCCGGTAAAGGTACCATAAACTGAAGTACACCGGGTCGCCGGGCTGGTTATACTTATAGGTCTCACGTTACATTCTGTGCGAAATGTGATCAGAATCGAAATAAATATGTGACTTCTAGAGCTGCAGGTTTTAAAATCGGGAACGAATTATTTTTAATCTTGGACCGATACGGAGCTGTATCAAAAACGTTTGTCCTAGGCTTAAACCTGAAGAAGAAACTGTAGATCGGTTCTTATTTGAGACCAGTACATTTAATTTTATTAAGCATTAATACCCTGTACCTCAGTGTCCTGTAGAGAACAATTTTGCACAGAACTGCAATGCTATAATAGAATGGAGAGCTATCAGGCTCAGCAAGTGTGACGGAATTACAATAGAAGTTATCAATGTTCAGACTTATGCAGGGTGTGTGAATTTGAGCTAGACCCGACGGAGTGATTCGATGTACGGCTCCACAGACAATAGCGGAATCCAGGAATCCTTATGCAATTGATAAATAGATAAAATGGTTGAACGAAATCGGTAAAACCAATGAACATTACATATTTTACTTAGTCTAAACGGATCTTAGCCTAAAGCTGTAGGACTCCCTGCCGTGTAATTTATTTAATATTTTTCTGCCAATTGATACTTTAAGTCACCATTCTTGTGTTCAGTTTCCATGGCGCAGATTTTCGATTGTTGCTCCAAGTCTTCTTCATTTTTTGAATAAACTCTGCATTTTACTCGAAGTTTTGAATAAGAAAATTAAAAAATTTTGCAAGCTTTTGAATTCATGTCTACAATTACTTGGAGTAATGAAAATGCACAAGCCATTGCTGAGACGCCGTTACTTCCTGAAAAAGTCACTATTTGCTGTGCTTTTTGGGCAGAGCGAATCATTGGTGCATATTTCTTCAAAAATAAAGCCGGCTATAATGTTACATTCAATGTCGACCGCTATAGTCTTTTTCGATTTTTTAATGACTTTTTCGTACTTGAATTGGAGGATGTCAAGGTGGACGGCCTTTTGGTTGCAACAAGAAAGCGCTTCATGCCATACAGCCAACAAAACAATCAATTCGATGAAGGACACTTTTGGTGAGCTCATTACCTCCCGTCGTGAGTCTGTGCCATTAACACTGCTGGACTATTTTTTGTGGGTTTATGTAGAGTCGTTTATCTACGCAGATAAGCCCGACACGATTTGCGCCATGGAAGAGAATATTCGGAGCGTTATTGCTGTCATACGGTCCCAAATGCTGCAAAAAGTGGTCGAAAATAGGTCCTCTCGGCTGGAAATTATTCGAGCCAATTGCGGCGTCCACTTGCCTGAAATCATTTTAAAACAAAATAGCAATCCCTTGTCTTGATAATAGTGCTAAATACTTAGCCATATCATTAAATTATATGCGTTTTATTTCTTATTGAAAATCACAGGTCTGAAAAAACACCCTTTATATTGTAGTATGTAGCAAAATCCATACCGCTACGTTGCCTTAGAACAGAGTGGACATATACACATTGGATTTTAAAACAAGCGAACTTGGTTCTAAATGCATAACGGGCATGTGGAATATAGGCCCAGTTTATTAAATAAAAAGGGTCAGTTTCTCCAGACCAAAAAGACCAAAATATCCTCAGACAAACCGAACAGAATTCGTAACGATTTCGGTAAGAACTCTCGATAGAGTTCAGATATTGTTCAGAATTGTCTGATGTAAGACATTGCCGACAAATTTGGTTTACTTTGATGTTCCAAATTAATTGTTTCAACAATTTCAATAAATTGTGAATTACTTGTGCCACTATATGTGACAGCGCATAGAGAAAGGCCCCTAAGGGTAAAACAATCAATTTTCACTTTTTTTTGATGTGGACAACATCTAAGCATCGAATGAAACTGATCCCATGCCCCAAAAGTGCTCCCTCCCAGGGATATGCGCGTTTTATGAAAGTGATGGTACACCAAAGATACACGTATTTAAATCTTTGAAATGGCTCTCCTGAACAAAACTGGTTTCTACCCTTAGGTCCCTTTCTATTTTGCGCGTCACATATGCAGTTTGAAGTAAAATTCCAGCATAGGAATCAACAACAAAGAAAAGAACACTCGTCAAGTCTATTTATACTACATACTTACTTAGTTCCGACAACATCGACTAAGGAACAATGAGGAAACTTCTCTTTAATCATTGAGCTGTGCACTACATAGTTTCTATACTCACTGACCGGAATCTACTGTTTAACGCCGGCTCCGAACAGCTAATGCATTAGAGAAGTATGTACATGGCGTGGAGATAAAACTTACTGGGAACCGCTGCTAAAAAATTATTTGATGTTCTTACCTGGATTTGAAACTGGGTTTACTGGCATGGTAGTCGTGCACACTCCCATCACACCACGGCGACCCTTAAATCATTTGGTAACCAAATTTAAAACTAGACTTTCCAACCTAAATATTTAAAATTATTTTAATTGTCTTGAAAAGTCAACTGATTTTTTTTATTATTAAATTATTGGAAAACTCAATCTGAAGAGTTCAATTTCTTTTAAACGCATTGAAAGACTTATTTTTGTTCAGTTGTCTATAAAAGCATGCTGTTGAGCGCGAAAATTCGATTTTTAATACAACAAAATTAATCTTTCAACAAAAAAATTGTTAGATTAAATAAATTTTCATACCTCAAGAAATGAAGAAGTCAAAGAAAAACTCTACTAGCGTAGCAAGTCATATATCAATCGGTGTAATTTGAAGTACGCATATTGCCATAGGCCTCTTAGTGGCTGGCACCCTTTAATAATTTAAATGGACGCTGTTCTGTGTGAATTTATCTTTTATACAACTTTCAAAAATCTGCATTCCCATTCCGGTAAGTAATCACATAATAAAAACTATTCTTTGTACCTCGACCTCAACAAAGTACGACGCATTCTTCCAACTGTGAACCACATTTTATTGCACTTTACAAACTAAAGCACTTTAATTTAATTTTTGTGAACTATATTTTAAATGTATACGCACTTCAAATTCAGCACACCCACCCATACAGTTGGCTTCAAGATCCATTTAAAGTTTCGGTTGTCTTTTTTTTGGTATTTAATTTTAGGGTCGTCGCTGCACTATCCCTCATCCGAAAACAATTACACAAATTCCAGTAGTATTTGTGCCAGCATTGGCAGTAATCAGGACACACTCTGGCGCATGAAAATGTCAGCCGCTGCCGCTGCCGCTTCAATGCAACAGCAACAGCAACAGCAACATCCGTCGACACAGATTTACATCGAAAGACCACCGTCTGCATTCAGTAGCTGTGGCGGAGGTGGTGTTGGTGGAGACCCACTAACGCAGTATGTTGTCGATTACGTCGGATATCCGGTGCCACCACCACCACACATAACATCGGTGACGGCTTCCGGTAGTCAACACAGTTTTCAAAGTGGCAGCCACAATGTGTCAACCTTAAATGCTGCTGCCGCCTCTGTAGCCGCTACCAACACCACCACTGTCCCTTCTATGAGCTCCGGTGGCAGCAATTGCAACACTGCCCAAAGGCAAGAGAAGAAACAACACATGGAATCACAGCAGCAGCAGCAACAGCACCATCAACAACAACAGCAGCAGCAGCCACCACTGCCCGCACAACGTTACGGCACCCTCAAGAAATCCAAACATCACACGCAATATCCAGCATCGTCGACAACGGCCACCGTGGACCAGCATCAATTGGGTAAGTGGACAAAATCGAAATCTCGAAACGAACGAGCTGCTCCAGTTATGCGAGCTATTTTTGTTGTTGTTGCTTATTCCTTTAATAAATTCTGGTTGAAGTTTCGACACCGTATTCCGCATCGAGAGATATTTCACTTTTTATTCTTCCTTTCATTTATATTTATTATTAATTCATTTCGCAGATTTTTACGTGCACACACACGCACGCACATGTTCATTTTGCTTTTATTCCATTTGAGAATATTTGCTGAGTTACGAAATTTTAATTGGAAACGGAATTTTTTCTTCTTTGCGTTGCAATGTCGATGTGTATCCTTTCATTGTTGTTGTCATCCTCGTAGTAGTCGTTTTTATTAATATTTTGATCTGCCACAGAACATAAATCATAATTCCCCACCTATTTACTATCCATGCACGCAGAGCGCAGAGGGTGTGCGAGTTATGGCGTGATGGCAGTTTTAATCGGACACTGCTCGGCAAGAAGGCATAATCTCTGTTAAGTTTTTTATAAATAGTGTTTCAATCTAAAAATGTGAGGAAACTTGGTTGTGAGTAAGGCAAAAAAGAAAAAAAATCAATGCGATCGAAGAAGTTGTTCGATGGCTGGGACGAAATGTGCTTACCGCATTTGATTGGTGTAACCCCGACCTTCCTGGCTGCGATCATATCATCGCAATCTGCATTCAAGTTCATGACGAAAAACCTCATCTAGCTAATTTAAATGCCAGGGTACAGGGACACTCCCTTGCAATCAAAGGGACTATTAATTGTTCCGGCAGAGGGCACGTTTCCCTAAATTTTAAACTTGCGGTTGTAGACTCCTCAACAAGCAAGCATTTAGACAGCTGAACGGTAGGTAGTCTGCCGTAGTTACATGACGGGACATCAGTCAAATTTGGATTCACTACGACCAAAGTCGATCGAAATTTCAAATATTAACCTGTCGGGCGGATGCAAATTGACCTTGGCAACGACATGGGTCGTTTTTTATAGAGGCAGCCACAGTGGGATTATCCACTGTCCTTAAATGTAGAGACGTGGAGTAGGACAAATGCCTCATATGTGACAGCGCATAGAGAAAGGGACCTAAGGGTAAAAAATTCAATTTTCATTTTTTTTTTCTTTTTGTGAGGTGGGCAACATCTGAGCATCGAATGAGACCGATCCCATGCCCCAAAAATGTTCTCTCCCAGAGATATGCGCGTTTTGTGAAAGTGAAGTCGACGATTCTACACCAAAGATACACGTATTTAAATATTTAAAATGGCTCTTCTGAACCAAACTGGTTTTTACCCTTAGGTCCCTTTCTATTTTGCGCGTCACATATATTCATATTCCATGACACATGTATGTACATTTCGGTGATCCAGCTTCGAATCACCTACTTAAACACATGGGCTGACTTGGGCTTACGGACCTTGTAGACCTTTGACTTTAAACAACCCAGCAGAAATTCGCATGCCGACCGCCAATCACAAAATTGTCGGTTAAATCCCTCGTCTTTTCGAATAACGCCATGAAACGATGTTTGAATTCTGTTTTTTGCAGCTGCGAAGTCATCTGCTTTATTCCATATCATAGAGGCTAAACTTTCTCCAAATCGGGCCAAAGATACCTTCACTTACAACTTTGGAAAAAAAATCAGCCAGAACGATTTTAAAATAGTAGTCAGAGCAGCAGTCATATATACTTATTCCTGGCACTTATAAAATGTATCTTAAATATATTCGTCCTTTACGTCCTTCCGTCATGGCATTTGCACAAATAAGGCTAAGATAGGAAAATGTTGCTTTGCTGTGCACAAATAAGGCTAAGATAGGAAAATTTTGCTTTGCTGTGGATTGTGGCAAAGCATTACGTGACCCAATACCTTTCGGCAATGCCAGAGATCGGCGCCTGACTAAAATTCACATTAAACTGTTAGCCTCTTCTAATATAATAGAATTCACAACTATTGTTGTCGATTAGAATCTATCCAAAAGTGACATTTTCACTGAAGATGATATTTTTGTCAAAAGACGAGGTTGGTCTCATTGTGCCAATTCGGCAAGAGGAAAATATTTTGCGAAATTCTTTGCAAATGCCAAAAAAGAGCTCCTTCTCCTTTTTGTTAATGAACTCCTGGGACTGACAATAAACCCTTTGTCGGCTATAGCGGAATATGCGTTATGAGCTAAACTATAATTAGTAAGGTGGGTCGATTTAAAAATCGCCCAATTCACAAGGAAAATCGTATTCTAGAGATCATAATAGGAAACGTTGCCCGAGGAACCATACCTCTAAAACGAATTCAAATGTAAACGAATTCGAATGTTTTTCAAAATTTGACCAATTAAGAACGCCTCAACCGTGGCCATATGTATGACTGATCCCTACTAACTTTGAAGAGCCCACCTTCCAATGCCAGTGGCTCACCCTTGGGGGTTCCCCATACAAAAAATCCCCATTTTTGGCACTTAACATGAAAAAATCAGCTAAATGGCTGTGTTTTGTCTTTTTGGAGTTTATTTTTCTCTTCAGAATTTTTTTTAGTACGAACATATGTAAATGAAAAAATGAATTTAATTTATTTATAGAAAAGAAAATAAAAAAAATATTGTTTGAAGTCTTTTTTGCTTTCAAGTACGGGTCAAATGCCGGACATCGGAATTCCTTTCACAAATCGACCCGCCCTAATAATTAACCTAATTAGCCGCGGGTACGTACTGGAGTTTGCTCAAAGTTGCAAGACAAGTTGCTTTCCCACAAAACCCAATGTTGGTAGCTTACCTATACTTATAAATGGACAATGGGATTAGTGTCATCTGCATTAGTGATGAATGGAACAGAGGTGGAGGAATCAAACGCCCTCGATACTGCGCATGAACATTTCTAACAAATATATTTTTAACTGTCGACAGAATCATACAACACAAGTGTTTGGGTTTTTGAAAGCGGCGCCAAAAAAAATTCCGTCGCCTTATATATGAATTACAATGTTTCTCATATTTCTTACTTCATACAATCGCATTTTTTCGGCCAAATTTTCCAGGACCTTCGTGAGTCTTTCTTCGACTTGAAGTATCGAATCGTTCTTGAATTATTCACACCACATCGAACCTAAGCTATACGTACCCCACAAAAAAGTCTAATGGCTATATACCGCAGATCCGAATTGACCAATTGGCACCGCCTAAACGGCTGGCGATCCGTTCTTCTGTAACCAATTCCATGTCTTCAATCTCTGGCAACAAAAAATGGATCATAATGGCTCTGACTTGTTAGCCATTATCCGAAATTGGGTTTTGAAGAAAAATCGACCAATGACGTCACCGCTTCAAAATCCGCATCTAACAGTAACTCTCTGAGAACGGATTGGCCACAATGTGCCACCTGTAAAAATGTGATTCCTCAGAGAAGAAGATACTTCTAGCAAAATCGTGGTCCATTTCGAGTAGTTTCCAAAAAACCATCATTTCGGTGTTTTTTTTAAATCGTGTTTTAAATAAGCCGAATGTCAGATTTTATTTTAAGAAAAAAACCAGCATAAATTTGTTCGAAAGCGGAATCAATATGAGAGTTCCAGAGCGATTGTATGAAAAATCAGGAAAGACCTTTTTAAAGTGGTCCAATATGACCCATTTTTATCTGAATGGATGTCATTACCGTCCATCCTTGGTCCAAAAAACTGTTTTGTGCCAACAATTGCGACCAGTAGTTTGATTGCAAGATTTCGATGCACAGCAGGCATCATTAAATCGAATCAGATCATTAAATCGAATCAGATGCCAATTTTAACTTGATCGTTCGACTTATAAGTGGATCAAGGTCAAATATGTTCGGCAGTTGCAAACTTTTACCATGCAACTAACTTATAATTCTCTGTTGCACAGAGTGCTGCAAGGTATAAAAAAATATACCCGAAACCAGAAAACCCCGATAGCACAAGAACCGGGTATGCCGACATCTCGGTTTCAGCTTTGTTTGAGAAACTTTGTCGGTTTTGGAAATAAAAAACGAAATTCCGGGTTTCAGTTTCGGCTCTGACACTCTGATATAGAGCTTTAAAGTACCAACTGCATTTTAGCAAATTTCGCGTCAGTTTTAGAGTTCGATGGTTAGTCGATATTCGACGACTAAGAAGCAAATCCGGAGTTACGAAAGGCACATTGTGGTCAGTGCTCAAGCTGATTCCACGATTTTATTCGAAGAGCAGCATACTATTGTTGGGTATATGGTAGTGCTACAACAATATTAAGATCACCACTAATATATTATGATTTACACACAACCATATTATGAATCCCAAAGCCATATTATGATTCACACTCAACCATACTATGATCACCACAACCATATCATGATCCTCACAGCCCGAGTATGTTTTACACACAACCATAGTATGATCCTCACAATCAAAGTATGACTCAGATGTACAACTATTGTATGATCCCACTCAACCATACTGTTACCCCCCCAAAATTATTTATACTGATTGGCTTATGTTGTTATTGAAAAATACAGATTTTTTTTAAGTAAATTATTGAAAAATACATTTTGTTGAAAACAATTGAAGTGATTTATTAAACAGTAGATTTTTTTTATAAATATATTTTAGTTATACGAATTCAAGGCAGTTTTTATTAAAAGAATTTAATTTACAAATAAAATGAACCATTGTTCATTATTAACATTTTTAACATTCTGAAACCCATATTTAAATCAAATAAATCGTTTGTCGTTTCTACGTCCATATTTTCATATTTTTACATTTCAACAACATTTATATTTCCGCAATCATATTATTGCCTAGAAAGAGTTTAATATACAATAATATGGTTGCGACGAACATACTTGCAGAGAACATATTGTTGTTGCCGCTCTTAGTGTATATGGGTGACTTATTTCGGCCCAAAACTTCAGTTCAGAACACGCACTGATTGGGCTTTACAGTATTGACTATGTTTGTATTCTTTTTCAAGTGTATAGCGATTTATGTCTTTCCACGATTATAGCAAAAGAGAGACTGTCTCTAAGAAAGCATGATTCAAAAAGAACCTTCCTTTTATAATAATGCATTCATATTAAAACGGCGGTAGTGAAGTTGTGAAGTTATTGAGAATATAATATTTTATCTGCATGCACCTAGACTATAAAGCAGTTCAACCGACTGCTAGTTGGTGCTCTGTAATTTTCAGTAATAGAAACAACAGGGTCGATGGATCATTGAAGTATCCGAACCTCCAGAAAATAGTTTGTGGATCTCAAAATCCAACGAAAAAATGTAAAACTTTCATCAGAGGCAACAAACAGTTTTCTACATAATTAAAGTTCTGTGAGGTCGAAGAAAAAGAGGGAAAATGATGAGGGACTTTTACTAAAAAAGTTCAATCGATTAGCTCAAAATTGAATTATTGTGTTTTAATAACCAAAACAAAATGAAATTTTAGTTATCATTACGAAAAATTGGTTACAACAACAAAACTTTTGTAAAACTATTGGTTGTCACAACGGCTAGTTAAGGCATCTTAATATCTATTCCGTGTTTCATGGGTATGACCGAACAATTAGTTGTATATACAATACAATTAACCTATTTATCATCTTGTGGTACGTGTGGTACGAACCGAATATTCATTGCGATTATTAACATTTGGTGATTGCAACGGAAATTCTTCTTTTGCAACGGATCTTTTGTAGTTTTAACGATTTGCTACTAATGATTTCTATGTGTTAGTGTAAAACGTAGGCCGCAGTGGTGTGACGGAAGTTATGCCTGTATACCCAGGTTCAACCCCTGCTAAGAACATAAAAATTTTTCAGCGACAATTTTTCAGAAGATACATGTCACTGATATGTAAAAGTTGGCTTTGTTGGGTATTACTTTTCAAAAAGGTAGAGTAAAATCTATCTGTAAATTTGGTTTATCTCCCCGCAAGTGCACGAAATTATGTTTATCATGTGCCGGCTGGGTTTAATGTTGCAATTTAATCCGAACATTGTGCATAGTAAAAGTTGCAAGAATTCTAAGTTTGCCGATTTATGACGATTTTGATTAGTTTTGCAACATTTCATTCTGGCTCAAAGCCCATTTGAATTGGTTGTATTTTACAAAAAATAGTATTTTCCATGGATCAATATCGAGAAATTGGATTTGCGATAGCTTTGCTATCATTTCAGTATGCGTGCCCGCACATACGTAGTTAAAGGACAACATGAGGCAAAAATTGTTGCGTGCGAAGCCCCATATAGAGCATGTTGTGGGTGTACGTATTTCTTGATTCGGATATCGATGCGTTTCCTGTCCGACTGTCTGTGTGTATTTTTGTCGGGTTTTTCATTTTCACATAAATTGTATTAAATTTAAAACATGGCCATTTCATATAGTTTTATTTGATTATTTATTTGTTCTCTTTCGCAATTCGTATCGTGCCGGCATTGTTGTTGTTTGTCTGTTTGTATATGCAACTGCAATAATTAAGAAATATGTGCTCCAATGATTCCTGGAACAACATAACCTCAGACGCACACATTGCCATGGTCCATGGTGCATCTTTGGGCGATGCGCGTGTATACAAAAAATCTGTACGTATGTACAAGTATATCATTGATGTTGTATATTTTGATATTAAATGCTGCAGTATTGGAATATATATATATTCCCACCGACACATTACTGAATTGGTTGTCAGTTGCAGGGTCTTCGGGCTCAGCGATTTAAAATTCTATTTATGGTGTATCGGAACATGGTGGCATAACGTTTGGAATGCTTTTAAATTTGCCAGAGCTGCAGTGACCAGCTTGAGGTCTTAAGCAGGGATTGTACAAAAGTCAATTCAATCTTCCTTTAAGGAATTATGGTTCTAAAACGACTTGACATTAATCGGGTATGCCATTTGTATACACGCAGAAAAAAAGTATGGTTGTGGTGACAATATTCGAAGAGGATAATACTATTGTTGGGTTTATGGTTGTGGTACAACAATATTATGATCCTCACAATAATAGTATGATTCATACATAACCATACTATGATCCCCACAACTATAGTATGATTCACACATAACCATACTATGATCCCCACAACCATAGTATGATTCACACTCAACCATACTATGATCTCCACAACAATATTATGATCCTCACAACCGTAGTATGTTTCATATACAACCATAGTATGATCCTCACAACCATAGTATGATTCACGCACAACCATGCTATGGTCCCTACAACCATAGTATGATTACACATAATTATACTATGATCCCCAATATAATTTATTAGAATTTGTTTAAGTTGTCGATAATAGATTTGAATTATGAAAATTATTCAAAAATACATTAAATTCAAAATAATACGCGTGATTTATTTTACAGTAGAAAAAATAAGTTAAAATAAACGTAAGCGTGTTTATTAAAAATATTTCAGTTAAATAAAGCCAAAGCAGCTTGTTTAAAACATTTTAATTTCGCTAAAAAAGTACTATAATTACATTAGATCCGTACCAATAACATTTGTACTTAATACCATATTTAAATAAAGAAAAATTACAATCATAGAGTATTGTTGCCGGAATCATACTATTGTTAACATAAAACGCAAAACACAAAACTTTTGTCGCACCAACCATATTTATGTTGTTGCTATAACCATATCTTCATTTTTAAATTTGGCAATAATACTATTGTTACATTTCAAAAATAATAATATTGCAGCAATTATACTATTGTCAAAAATAAATTCAGTTAACAATGCTATGATTGCGACGAACATACTTTTATTGCGGAGAACATATTATTATTGCCGTGACCATGTGGTTACCATGTTTTTTCTCTGCGTGTAGGAGCTGTGTAAAAAAATGGACCGATATAGTCATATTTTGCTAGGATTTAGGATCCGTATAAACTGCACTAAATTTAATCAAGATCGAGTGCCATCTGTGCCACCTCGAGTAGTTCGACCTCAAAATGGAAGAAATAACTTACCAATTTTGCCAAAATGGGTAAATTGATTGCTGGTAAAATTTTTAGTTTGAAAAAGCAGCAAATCGGATTAGATTTTTTATCATTTTTAAAGATATGGTCCATTTTGTCATGCTATAGCTACATGGGATAAAAACTCAAATTTGATCAAACAATGCAACTAAAATATTGCTTGGCAAACCGCAAGGCCAAAAATCTAAATTTCATATTATGTAAGGGCTACATTAAAATATTAAGGGCTATAATCAATTTGAAAAGGATACGTTCCTTGAACGCAACTGCACCTGAATTAGTTGATAGTCATCAGATTGCAGGGTATGATTGTACATAGGAGGTGAGGCAGCTCTTAATCATTTCTTTAGCGACTTAAATCAACTATTTTGCTCACCAAGTAACTGCTATAAATTCGATTTAAGTAGAATCAAAATAACACAACTATTGTCTATGTAAGCAAACTGCTCCCTTAATTGAAACCAATTTCTACCTTGGTGGTATTCTGAACATGTCAATAGGCAGATAATCCGCTATATTTAATTACTCTTTAAATAGTGTCGTATACTCAGCGTAACCCTAAAGAAAGTTGACATCAACTTTTTGAAATATTTAAAAAAATGAAACTGCCAAGCAAGTGAGAACACAAGAAAGCCAATTTTAGAATTGCAGACATTTTAGTGACTGTCTGCCACTTTGTGAGCATATGAATCCGAGTACGAATATGTTGAGATGTACGAGAATGTGTGAGATACTGGTGACAGTGACGGTTATGGGGGCCAAAAGG
This sequence comes from Hydrotaea diabolus, assembly GCA_963513945.1. NCBI lineage: Eukaryota > Metazoa > Arthropoda > Insecta > Diptera > Muscidae > Hydrotaea > Hydrotaea diabolus. The sequence goes on from OY740717.1 coordinate 112,597,737, forward strand.
CCTGATTTTGTTTGGAGACATAAAGTCAGCTCAACTTATCGCAAGTGTATGTAACAGGAGGATCATTTGCACCTATTGCCACCATATGTCCTCTTAATCGCCGTTCATAAATTTGAGGAGACACATGCTTGTTGATCATGATGGTCCAGTATCACTCACCATTCTTAGAAACTGCATTACCTACGGGGTCCGTTAATATCGCTGGCTAATATGGTATACCATGGAAATAAAAGGGTGATCCAACTGAAATACAAGATGTTAATTGTAAATAAAACAAAAAAGGAATTATCTTAATATTTTAGTATGATAGAAAGATCTATGACAATTATGAGTGAAAGAAAATATCGGCCAAATGCTAGCCACGGCTTCGGTGAAATACCTCTACCCGATGGTCCATATTTTCAATGACTGTCTTAGAGTCATAGAACACATGGAGGTTCAATGTCGTTATTATGTCGAATTAGCACATCCTTTTGATCTTAAATTGTTCTTGGCTTATTGACGTATACTTTTTCATTTAAATAACCTCAAAGAAAGAAGTCCAACGGGATCAAATCACATGATCGTGGATGCCAATTAACATCGCCACTACGTAAGATAACACGTCCATTAATTTCCATCTATTGTTTCGTGTACTGTATGGCAAGTGGTACCATCCTGTTGAAACTACATATCGTCAAGGTCGTCAATATCATCAACTTCTGGCCACAAGAAGTCCGTTATCATCGCAACTGCGAACACCATTCACGGTCCCTGCTTGGCCAATTACATTTTTTAAGAATTACGGCCCGATGACAGAACGATGCCAGAACAAACCAGTATTTTTACATTGCGCACAGTTTTCCCGATTATGAACACATTTGCTCGATAATGCTGGCCATAAAAATTGCTCGAAATGCATTTTGATTTTAACGCCCATTTCTGTAAAAGGCATCAACAATCTTAACGCGCTGCTAAATTGTTTACCTCTCCTTGGTTAAATTTGTCAAACACTGAAACAAAGAAACGTCAATCTCAGTTGGGCAAAAAACTTGACGTTAAGGTGTGACTTACAATTAACATCATGCCTTATGGTTGAAACACCCTTTATTCTGTGGATTCTCAGTGTCCCAGAAGCGCCTAATGTATTTGCCAAGATATTCATTAGGGTTGCTGAATATATTTTTGTTACCTTAAATATTCCCTATACTGTGGAGTTCATCACCATTGAAGGCTGGTTGAACCATCTAAGGGACATGTCCTGAAGCAGACATGCTACCCTATGAGCTATCTTTACCCTGGCTTGGTCGCCAGCTGATTGGGAAAAGCCTGGATTCCATAAAGGAAAATAACATTTTTGAGAAGACTGTAATTTACTTTTGGACTGCGAAATGCAGATATATTCTAAAACGAAATAACCGAGATCGCAGCGCACAAATTAGAAGTCTGGAAAATTGAACTAACTAACTAACTTGAAACGACTGGTGCAAATTTAACACTCCCTTCTGCGGATTTGTTCATAAAAAGGCAAAATTTTGAACTGCGGGCGGAGGAGGCGTGACAAAACTGTTTTTTGAGCTAGAAGGCTGACAATTGGTACACAATTTTAGGGTTCGTTGGGAGTGGCCTGTAAATGGTTTAAGTGTAGTTTGCCTGAAATCGACACAGTGGGCGTGGTTCCACCCATAGAAATCACATATTAAACATCCATTATTTCTAGCCCTGTTTACGGTATTTGAACAATGATTGGTATGTCGGTTCAGTGTACCTGCCATTCTTCTTTTTAATATCAATCCACCACACTTTGCAACGAAAGCAGACATTCAGTAAAATGAAAATTTGAAGGCAAAACCACGTTTGCCAGGTCAGCTAGGTAATATTATAAAACTCATTGTTGTCTGTTTGAATCTACATCACGACGACCAGGAATATTCCGATCGGTTTTAATTAAGGAGGATATAATAAAATACATACCATTTGTACAAGTGATTTATTTAAAATGCGAAAGATGAGATGTGGCTGCAATAAAGTTTCTATGTTCTGAACCAGGGTTTTTTTTCCCATAAAAGTTATCCCTACCTCTTACCTTTCCAAAACGAAGTCCAGAGGTCGTACCATTCCAAAGCTATGACAATTTGACTGAAATGCAAAATTTTTAGCAATTTTACCCTAGTACCCTTCGACCACCAATCCGAACATTTTCAAACAGCTTCCATTTCCCCCCCTTGCATTTTCGGGCATGGACATGGTAGATGTACGAATTTGCATAAAATGAGCCATAGAATATGCTGGTTAAGTTTATCCAGTCGTGAATGAATCACCCTGTGTACTTCAGAAGACACATCCAGAGATAGCCGGCTTACATTTACAAACTCCATGTTTTTCTCATAGGAAACTGTACGTTGCGTGCTCAAGAGTTGCAAGTGGAATAAATGTATACGTTATTGCCACAAATAGCAGAACTGCCAACATCGTTAACACAACTGGCCCCTCCTTGAGTTAATATATTTACTTAAAGACATTTTGCATGTTAATTTATATAAATACAAAAGACTTACTAATAATATTGAGAGATATTATCTTAGTTTGATATGGCATAAAAATCTTTCATCATTCCTAACTGAAACAGCTTGTTTTATATAGTACGTAAATGAACAAAAGAAAAAGAGTCCTGTAATTTAGGAAATCTTTAGTTAAGAAAAAATATCAGAATTTGGAAAATTCCTGAAAAATCTCGAACTCTTGAAGAATTCCGGGGAAACTGAAAAATCCTGAGATACTGGGATTTTAGTTTTCAAAACCTCGAATCGCTCAAAAAATCGACATCCCTAGTCCATACACCCTAAGAATATATTATAAGTAGAGCATTTCAGTAGAGCCAATACTCTATTTAAGAATAGAAGAAGACCTTCTTGAATGAAATGCCACAAACGACCTTCTCTCATGCCTGCTTCGAGAAGGCCCTTCGAAGGACCTTCAAAATTCGCCGCTGTTTTTCAAATAAAACGGAAGTGCAGTATTGTCTTCTGGGAGTTGTAGTTTCTATTTGTATTGTTTAAAGTTTCCAGTTTGTTTGTTTGCTTCTAAAAGTGACGAATATTTTTCTAATAAATTTGCCATGTACGCGCGCTCTACGCCGTATCGTACACACGCCAGCAATTTTCACAGTCTATTTAACAAGGATGTGAGTAGTTTTTCCTTGAGAGACAGTGAGTGCTTGTTTGTACGTAGTCGCGTTTCCAATTTAAATTTGCGATATTTTACAGAATTTTTGCGTGTTATTCGAATGCGAATGTCTCCGTTTGTTTGACTTTTCGCATTGCTTTGTGTCTGGATGAGTGCATAGTTTTAACATAAATCGTTTGTAGTTCTTTTTTCGTATTTAGTTTTTCTTTTTATTTTTGATTTTACGCTTCAATGCAAATGCAAAGAGTTTCTATTGAGAAATATCAACTGACAAACTGTTTTATGCGAACGAAAACAACTTCAGAAAAACCAAAAAAAAAACAAAACTCCAGAAGAAAGGAATCGCTTCAGTGGTATGAGTGCGTATCTGAAAGTGTGTGTGTGGAAAAGAAACAAAAAAATAATAAATTCAAACCAAATCGTTAGGAAATAGCAGCGGCAGCAACAGCAGCAACAACGAACGACAACAGCAACATCTTCTGATAAATGTGAATGCAACGACTGCGAGAAGAATAAAATATCAAAATAGTTTAAGCCAAAAATGAAAATGTACTGAATATAAATGTTACAATTGCTATGCTGCCACTGCCTTGTTGCTGTTGATGCTGTCGATGTCGTTGTTTCGGTGTCTTTGGTTTTAAATCTTTTCGATTTCGGATTTAACGTATCCCGATTTTTTGTTCGTAGTTTTTTTTCGTTTTGGAGCTGCTGTCTTCCTCGTTTGGAATATCTGCCATGACAGTTTGGCAGCGTGCATTTGTGCGATTCACTCATTCTACGGTTTGCTGGTGTCCCAGTCTTCTAAACTCGCATCCTATCATTTGCATTTTACATCCATTCACGATTCACATTTGGAACTACGTCACCGTTAAATATAGACGTACATAGCGATGCTCGTTGTTGGGATGGGGACAAACACTCGTTCTTCCGAAAGATTCCACCACCCAGGCATATATGGCAGGCTTTATTCAGTAGCATTCAAATAAACTGGAATTCATACGCTGCAAATACCCGTTCACATGCATATGTAGGACAATTACAACTTTAACAAGCCGCATACTTGGTAAGGAAACTTTCTTAAAGTTATTACCCAGCAAACAGATTTGATTCTAATCGCCACGTAACTGTAAACATTGCCAGAAATACAAAATATGTAAATTACTTGGCAGTCAGACAGAGATTGTAAAGGGTGATCTCCCAACTTAGTATGGAGTTAATTCTTATTTTGTCATTCCGTTTGAACAACAACGGAATGACACATTTAACGAAGGTCCTCTAAAGTATAAATAGTATTGGCCGTTACTTAAATAAATGCGACAAATAATTATTGTGGGCCGTTACGAAGTGATGGAAGTGTACACGACTATAATGCCAGTTAACCCTGGGTAAACCCCGGGGAAGTACATCAAACATTTTTCAGCGGCGGGTTTCCAATTAGTATTTGCCGGAGAATTTACGAGTAAGAGATTAATCTCTAAGCCATGCAAAAACTTATCTTTAAAATGCATTAGCCTTTCGGAGACTGAGTTAAACAGTAGGCCCCGTCAGTAAGTATACAAATTGCTTACTGATTTGAGAATAGTTTTCCTTTGTTTCGCAGTAGAGTGTTGCGGGACTTTAGTAAGTAAATTATAATATTACCTCCGTTGTATTTTAAGACGGTCTGCTCGATCTTTGGGGAAAACGAAATGAGGTAGAAAACAATAAAATAATATGTCGGAATCATTCAGCTCCAACAGCATAATTTCCGACAATTACTTTTTGAAGATAATAAAATTCATATATTGGTGGTCTATTCGGAAATCGAACAGACTAACTAGTTCGGTCTTTCCAGCATTACTGCAGGTATCTCGCGTATTACTCAAATTATGTTTGCTCCAAAGGCTAGAATTGTAGCTGGGTTATATACGATGACATTTGGCTAGACATAACTACAAAGCAAAGCAAACTCAATACAAGACAGATCAAAAACGCTTAATTAGCTTCAAAACAAAAAAAAAATCTCAATAAATACAATATTTCGACCGATTTGTGTTCCAACATCACGCTTCCAAGTTCGGAAAAAATGCCCGTTAAGATTATGGCTAATGCATTTCATAGAGAAGTTTCTACAACACTTTGACAATTCTCACTTGCTCGAAAAGTAATCGGCATTTACGAAAAGGAAATTTGACACCATGAAAACGTAAGATATTCTCTTCTGTCTTAAAAACAGGGTCAACTGTCTGATGTCAGTTTGAGTCGTGCTCACTAACTAAAGATATCCCAATAGAATATTTATTCACCTATATATTTTCTTTACCTTTCACCACTCTGTAAAATATGGTGTTATAAGTTAGGTTCATGGCAAATGTTTGCAACTAGCCAAGCTTTTGAGCTTGACCTACTTTTAAATATACAAATCGACTTATAGAGGGCTGCTATATATAAATGCGGATATTTATCACCAAAAATGGTTTTATTGTTTTTCAAAGTATTCTCCAGCATGATTAATACACTCTTGCATGTGCTCAAACCAATTGTCGAAGCACTTTTTCCACTACGATTGAGACACCTCCAAAGCATGGCTTTTGACCGGTTCAACAGCAACTTCTGGCGACAAAAATCGTTGACCACGCATTTTTTTCTTGATGTGCGGGAATAAACGAAGTCATTGACCCACCAATTCGACGTTTTGGCCGGTCAAAAAGGCGCCGGTTTGAGCCGATGTGTGAGAGCTCTCATTGTCATGGTGCACCATGATTCGTTTTCTCTTGTTCGTTTTTCCAATTTCTACAAAGACTTCAGGCAAACAAATCGTGGTGTACCACTCAGAATGTACCGTCCTACGTTGCTCAAGCGGAACAGTCATCACATAACCAGTTTTGCCGAAGAAAAAGGCTTCTTCTACGAACAACTTTCGTTGGATTTGGCTCGTCTTCGAAGACCCAAACGGTCGATTGCTGTTTTGTTTCGGGCTCATACGCATAGATACATGATTCGTCACCTGTGACGATCTTACAAACGTCTTTTGAAGCACCGCGATAGTACTTTTTCAAAATTTCTGTGCACCAATCGACACGAGCCTTTTTTTGAGCGATTGTCAAACTGTGCGGGATATAACGAGAACAAACTTTTTAACGGCCAGGTGTTCATGTAATATCGAATGTATGCTGGTGGAAGAAATGCCCAACGACCGACTTTAGCTGTTTTACATAGGTTAGGTTAATAAAAAGGGGTAGCGTATTTGGTTAACCCTGCACCGAAGCTATTAGTATGGAATATCGGACACTTCTTCTTATGTAGGCAAAGGATATGAAGTACTAAGAGTTGTTTACAAAATATATAAGGTTTTTCCTATTGTTTCCAGTTAAAAATTCCAACACTGAAGAACTGTGCGGCCCAAATAAAGAGGTAAAAATGTATGCCCCTACATGCTTTTACAGAAATAAACAGAACAAAAGTGTTCTGATTACTAAATTCAAAAATATGATTTAAACTTCTGTAATACTCTAAGATAAAGACTATTTTCATGCGACATATTTCGAGTTATTTCCTACCACTGATAGTTTGTAAATTATGGTTGTTTAAAGTTTATATAGCACTTCTCTAACCCGCAGCAGCATACCCATAATTACATGCGATCAGCATCTGCATATATAATTATGAACACATTCAAGAATGTGGGCGTGGCGCAGCCCGCTTTTCCCCAAGGCTTATTTATTTAAACACAAATACTTACTTCGTTACCTCAACATTCCATTATGGAACAAAGGGGGAACTTTCTGGAAGCAGTGAGATAAGCACGATAAATTTCTTATTGATTTAATCACTACAGCATACTGAGTACATTTCAACACTACCTGCCTTTTATCATATGTGACAGCGCATAGCGAAAGGGACCTAAGGGTAAAAAAATCAATTTTCATTTTTTTTTCTTTTTTTGATGTGGACAAAATCTGAGTATCGAATGAGACCGATCCCATGCCCCAAAAGTGTTCCCTCCCAGAGATATGCGCGTTTTATGATCAAAATGACACAATAAAATATAAAAAGTGCATTTATATTGAAGTTAATGAGTTATTATTAATTAGGAAAGATTCTCTCAAACAGTAAAAACGTCTTAACTTCGGCCAGGTCAACCTTATATACCCTCTACCCTCCGTCCCCACGTTACAAAGTGCAAAAAAATGGCTCGCTTTTTTGTGTCCTTTCGGCCCATCTGTACGGCCATAAACTCAACCATAAAGTCAAAAGTCTAGCAACTATGCCCTGTTTTAGGCGTCCCAACTTACAGTACTCATTTTTACCACTGACCGTCCACAACTTATGCTGAAAAATAGTGCACTTTTAAGCTTGAAACTCTAAGTCCCTTAAAGGGAAACTTCCCCCCAATGGGCTAATTTCGTCCATTTACAATCTGAAACAGCTTATGGTCGTCAGCAATCATCATGCAAAACATCAGGATCATAGGTTGATTCGTTTATCCCCTATCGTGCAGCCCACCTATTTTGCGAATTTATATCTTAATTAACACAATAATAGTATACATTAGAAATCAGATGTGTTTACGTTTTTTGATGAGAGGGCAGTGCGACGCCCCTTTTTTAAATCGCACCCGTCTATTCTGTGAAAAAAGGGGTGCGGCACCGACCATTTTCCCCATAACTTTTTTTGTTAGTATTTATAACTTTTTTCAGTAGTATTTAAATTAAACCTCTTGTTCCTTGCTTTTCTAGTTCCTAAGTTATGGACCTTGAATGGTGTAGGTGTGTGGGCGTGTCATGGCCCAATTGGGGCATCAAAAATATATAATATATTATTATATAGGTTTTTACATTAGCTTTTATGGGAAGTTTACAAATTCACAATTAGTTTGCGCATTACAAAGAACATCAACTACTTGGAACTCATTTTCAAAAGAATCTCTTGAGCAGCATTAACAATAAAGCACAATTTAAGCGATTTATGTGCTCTTATGGGTCTTTTGTGTAGGGTGTACTAGAAGAGGCTTTGCTAGGAATCCAATCTTGATTAATATCGAAGTCTACTTTAAAACTCTCTTTGTAAGTATTAATTTGGAGAAATGGAATATTTGTTTCAGAGGTACTAGAAAAGTTTTGGCAGTATAACCCAGTTTCAATCCCAAAGGCAATTTTGAACAAATACTACGACATTCAAAAAAAAAACTTTATCCGAAGGTTATCATGCGAACAAGTCGTACATGGCCCAAAACATATTTAGGGCCTAAATCTTTCGTTGGTTAGTATCAAAAGACGGCCGTTTACTGTGGTGACCCAAAGGAAAGACCTCCCTTTGAGGTGTTGCGAAAAACTCCGTCTCTAATCTTAACAATATTTGCACCATATCATATCTATCTTATATTTAGTAGATTTCTAATCGAGCCCAAAAGAAATGCCAAACTAGTCGTAACTGAAACACAAAAAGGGTAAAATTTGTATACGTTTGGTTAGCCTTAAATAAAATAGCGCTTTTATCGCGTTCTTGGAGGCCTTCAAAAAACCTTCATTCCTGGCAGATGTGTTTGTCTTCCATAAAAAGTAAGGCAAAATGCCTTTTTAAATAGGGGGCCTATCTCGCCGTTTTTCAGCTGCTTTATTTCGAAAGTAAAATCAATCCTGATAGTTTAGAAAATGTTATTTTGCGAGTAAATAAGAAAGCATAAGAAAAAATAAAAAAAGTAGATAAAAGAGCAGCAGTACAATGACACTTTAAAACCTGAACTAACCTTTGAATCCTTTGTTGGGTATGCGGGACTTGAATGAACGAAAGGAAACGACTCAACAGACACCACCACTTCAGAAAGACGTACGTCACAGTGGCAGCGTTTGTGTACCCCTTTCAGCCATCCCCCCCATTCCGTCATTTCTTCAACTCGACTTGACTACTTTTATGGCAAAAAAGGATTGAACACAGAGAATAGAAGTGACAAATAAAACAGGATACAATATAAATTGTTGGCATCCCTTCTGTTAGTTATATTTACTACACTCCGTGTACACACAGGCAAAACAAACATTTTTGCAACCTCCTACGTAGGACGGGGAATTGGTTGAGTTTGTCATTCAATTTGTTGCAATTTCAAATAGCGTCTGAGAAACAGAGTAGTATATGTCTCAGAAATGCAATTACAAAACAACCTCAGATAACGTATATGGACAAATACTAAAGTCTTGTAAACTAAGGGGTAGTCCAACTATAATGCACGATGTTAATTATGAGACACACCTTAAATTCAATTTTTTTGCCCAACTCCATTTAATATTTACTTAGTTGACTTTTTGACAAATTCAACCATGCAGAGGTATTCACTTCAGTAGCGTGAAAAGATTATTGAAGCCTTTTATGAAAATGGTCGTTCAAATGAAAATGCATGTACTTGCACTTCGTGATTTTTTTTGTCAGCATAATCAACCAACTGTGTCTACAATCGGGAGAATTGTGCGCAAATTTCAGCAAACTGGATCTGTAGGAAATGTAAAAATACCTGTGCTTGCTCGCCTAGTTCGTTTTTCCAACTTTCTGTTATCGAGCCGCACGTCTTCGAAAATGAGGTAGGCTTTTACCATGAATGGTTTTCGCTATCGCCAGATGATAAAGGACTTCTTGTGGCCAGAAATTAAGGACATGGACTAAATGTGGTTCCAACAGGATGGTAACACTTGCCACACAGCCAACGAATCAATGGCTCTTTTCCGCGAGAAATTCAATGACCGGGTTATCTCACGTCGTGTCTATGTTTGGCCCAACATTGACACCGTTAGAATTCTTTCTTTGGGGATAATTAAAAGAAAAAGCGTACATCAATAAGCCAAGAAAAATTCAAGAGCTAAAGAAAGAGATAATTCTGTACATTATAGACATTTAACTTTTATTTTGCCTCAGAGTCATAGAAAATATGGACCACGGGATAGGGGTATGCCGCTAAAGCCGCGGCGAGCATTTGTTCGATATTTTTATAGACAAAATAGTCATAGATCCTTCTGTCATAATAAAAAGCATTAAGAGTTCACTGAAAACGTATTCTTTTATTTACAATTAGGATCGTGCGTTTTAGCAAGACCGCGGTGTAATATCCCCACAGAGTGTTCAAGTTAGTTTGAACTATGGCAGATTTGCAACAGCTCATGAATACTCCAAATATAAGTATATTTAATCTCTCTATCACATATTGCAAAACGAACTGCATAGGGTGTACAAGATTCGATGCTGTCAAACTAAACTGAGTTTTGTGGAGTGTGAAATTTGTTATTTCACTTTTTCCTTCGCTCACTCACTCCTTCGTTTTAAAGGAATAGAGAAATATCCGTTGGCTCTATCTGTATTCACGCTTTGATATTCGCCGAATCTTTGAATGCATTTCGCATTGTGATTTGTTTTCATTTGATTTTCAAGTTAAAATGCATGAATGTGGATGATTTCTCGTTTTCTTCACACACCATCAATTCGATTGACTTAATTTTAATGTGTGTCATACATATTTTTTTAGTAACTCTTATTTGCATTACAAAATAGAAAATAAATTATATTTTCCACGTGAGCGCACAAATATCCTGAACTGATATTGAGATATTTTTAAAAGGTTTTTTAAAATATAAAGAATGGGCCGACAATGTTTAGCGCTACGATCACAGATGAAAAAACTCCAGTTTAAGCCCTTGTCGTTTTACCTGTTGGATGCTAGTAGCGGACAAGTAAACTATTTATTTCTGAATGTAGTTGGGGCGTAAAGAAGAGACTTTGATATATGGACATGGCCAGTGTGTTTACAAATTATATCCACCACAGCTAAGTAATGCCAGAAAAGTTTAACATCTGTTCTTTAATAAAGCGATACTAAGTTAAACTCGTAGGTTTGTCCAAACCTTGGCGGTTAGTTATTAGGAATTTTGAGAAGGCTTGGGTGTTATCAACACTCAGCCTCCAACACCATTTTAAATATTTAAACATTCGGCTTTTCACGAACAATTAAAAATTTACCGGCGAAATATTTGTTTAGCCGTGCCTCCAATAAAAGGAATTGTCGAAAAATTTAAACAATTTTTTTTTGGTGGCTGAGCTCCACTCCCATTGTACAACGTGACAAAGTAAGCTTAAGCCAAAACATTAGTGCAGTTTCTTAAAGTTGAGCTGTAAATCCAAGCTTTTTGGTTTGTCCTTTTTGCAAAAAAATAACCACGTTTTCAAAAGAAAAACATTGCCTGAAGTTTAATTTATCGGAAAGACCCTGTACAAAAAAGTACCTCCCTTTATGAAGGGCATTTGGATGCTGCATCATAAATTTTATGGTCCATGGATCCGCCCATCCAACGCATGCTTATGGATACTCAAATCAATTGTAATTTTCCCACAATTTGTTGTTGGATCAATTAATGTTGTGTCCCGCTAAAACCGGGACACATAACATGGCAGGATGAAATATATTATTTGTTACTTACAAAAAATGTAACGCATCGAAAATTTGTATTTCCTTATTAAATCTTTGTCTATAACTCTAATGAACCTATGCCAGTACAAATTAAAACACCCATAACTTTCACTCATAGACTTGAAACTGCCTAACTATTTTATTGCTACTTCATCTTTTCGATATGGCTAAAAATTTTCATTTAGGATTTTTAGATTTTGGCTTAAAAGGATTATAGGGCGGCAGTTTTGAAGTCCCAGCTGGTTCACACAAATTATACTAGATAAAACCCACATAGGGGAGCCAATTCACTTAAAGTATATACAAGAGTGCTTACCTCATGTGCATAGTCCGTACTTATAGTGCCGCTTCGTAGTTTAATTATTCGGGAATACAGAGGGTGTTTTTTCAGCGTGTGGTTTTTACTAAGAAATAAAACGCATATAATTTAATTTTATGGCTAAGAATTTACCTTTATTATAAACACAAGGGCCATTATGTTCCTAAAACGATTTCGGGCTAGTGGCAGCCGCGGCTGTCTCGAATAATTCCAGCCGTGAGGTCCAATTTTCGACCATTTTTAGAGCATTTAGGGCCGCATGTCAGCGTCAATATTCTCTTCCAAACGTGTCAAACGTGTCGCGCTTAAATGAGTAAACAAGCAACTTTACATAATCACACGAAAAATAGTTCGGCGGTGTTAAATCGCACGATCTTGGAGGCCACGCGAAAGGCCCACGACGCGAGATAATGCGCTCACCAAAAGTTTCCTTCAATAAATTGATTGTTGCGTTGGCTGCATGACCGTCTTGTTGGAGCCAAAGATCATCAACATCCTTGAATTCAGGCTCTGAAAAATTCACCAATAATGGCTCTGTAGCGTTCCCCATTGACTGAAACATTATGGCCGGTTTTTTTTTGAGCACCCCAAACAGTGACTTTTTGAGAATTTAACGGCGTCTTAACAACGGCTTGTGGATTTTTCATTACTCCAAATGCGGCAATTTTGATTATTAACGTACCCATTCAACCAAAAGTGAGCTTCATCGCTGAACAAAATTTTCTTGTAAAAATCAGGATCGATGGTCATTTCGTTTCAGGCCCACTCATCACAACATGCAAGCGTTGTTCCGGAGTAAGTCTATTCATTGTGAAATTGCAAACTAAATTGAGAATAAATCAATGGACAGCGGTCAAAAAGCCAACTCCGAAAAAAGTGTGGCCAGATTGAAACCCACACAACTTAAAAAAATACCCTATAGAAAATTAATCCGTACTTAGTAATATAAAATTAGGGCTATTTTTAATCTGTCCGTCTAAATTGAAACTCATAAATGATCCCAATCAAATGAAATACTGGTCTATAGCCAGCGCTTTCTGTAGGGCATAAAGTCCTAAACCACCATTTGAAATGTATCACTTCGCATGGCTATCTTTAGCGCCCATCATAGCTAGCAGATGGGCGTGTCACCCCTCCTCTCCACTATTTATAAATCATCAATTATAAGCAAACATCAGAAACTTTATGAGCAAATACACAATTAGTTGGAAGCTATTCATGTGTCCAGACTTCACCACATCTGCCAAACCCCTTCCGCTTCCTGCGGCGACGTTCAATTTGATTGTCACTCTTCGTACTCGTATTATTCGTGTTTGATTGGGAAAGTCACGCTCTCCCGTATTTTCATTTGTCTTTGCAACCTCCAGGTGTCAGATGGCGCCTGAAGATGACATTAATATTTGAGGACATAAAGCAAATCTCATGTACTTTAAGAGACGCACATATACGAGAGTATCCATGAGTAGCTTCATCTGTGCGTGTGTGTATGTGTCCTTATGGGTTCTTGTACTTATAATTAGAGTATAAAATATGCATGTCCAATATAATTATCTTTCATCTCAAATAAAGTGTCCGTTTAATTAATCTTGCACATCCGTGTGTACGTATCTGTACAATTGTTTTACTCGTTTGTATTTGTGTGTCCCTAGCAAAAAATGTACTGAGGAATAATATTGTGGGTTATATAGGACTCATTTTTCAAAAGGAATATTAACATCTATATTCGGGTCATTCGTACCAACCAAACGGGTTCTTTCTTTACCCCCCATTAAAGTTTGGTTTGTATTTTTATTTTTTTATTTCTCGGGCTACACCTCAAATTATTGAAGGGAGCTCCTAGAATATTTAGATTTTGGATGGGCATAAAAATCTTAGACCATATAGCCATGTTTAAAGCCAGATATAAGGTATTTAAGGTGTTCTTCATTTATATATCATCACCATAGACTGCGATCGCTAAGAAATTTTAACATTCTTTAGTTTAACTGATGCCATATTCATTTTAGCGTCTTTCAAGCTGAAGTAATGGTCATAACACTTGCGGTCACTTGGCTGTGACAGGGAGATATTTGCGTTATCACTGGCAGCCGAGCAGCTATCAAAACAAAGGCATCGGTGAATACAACATCTAAGGTCGTCCATAAATGTCAACTATATATGGTGGAGATAGCCACACCTTTAAACTTAAGGCGTTTTTGTATGTCTGATCACAAATGGACAATTCTGTTGCCGTCAAATTGTCCTTTAGGTCTACCAAGCTTGGCTTTGCAGAACTTAACTAGGAAGCTGACATTCCTTTGGCAATTTACAAAATTTAAGTGAAAACCTTCCAACTTAATCAAGCTAACCGTAGATGACTAGATCCACCATGTCCATATACTAAACAATTGACTAAGGTAAACGTTGGGCGTGGCCGACTACGATATACCCTACTCCAGTCTGTTATTTAGAAGATTCCAAGCTTCTGTCCGAAACCTAAGGTCGTAGTGAAAAGTGCTATTTCCACAGCGGGAACGATATACGAGGGCTGCTATATATACATATTTCTGGCCTAATAATGAAAATACGAATATTTATCATCAAAAATGGTTTAATTGTTTTTCAAAGTATTCTCCAGCATGATTTATAAACTTTTGCATGCGTTCAAACCATTGTCGAAGCACTTTTTCCACTCCGATTGAGACACCTCCAAAACATGGTTTTTGAATGCTTCAACAGCATCTTCGGTGACGAAAATCGTTGACCACGCATTTTTTTCTTTATGTGCGGGAAAAAAAAGAAGTCATTGCCAAGTCAAGGCTGTACGGCGGATGATCCATCAATTTAACGTTTTCTTCGGTCAAAAAGGCGCTGGTTTAAGCCGATGTACAAGAGCTGGCGTTGTCATGGTGCACAATGATTCGTCTTCTCTTGTTTGTTTTTCGAAATTCTCCTAAGACTTCAGGCAAACAAATTGTGGTGTACCACTCAGAATTGACCTCCTACGTTGCTCAATCGGAAAAGTCGCCATATGACCAGTTTTGCCGAAGAAACAGGCGACCATTTGCTTCCAAGTGCTTCTTCCACGAACAACTTTCGTTGGATTTGGCTCGTCTTCGAAGACCCACACGGTCGATTGCTGTTCTGTTTCGGGCTCTTACGCTTAGATCCATGACTCGTAACCTGTGACGATCTTATAAACGTCTTTTGAAGAACCGCGATCGTATTTTTTCAAAATTTCTTTGCACCACGAGCCTTTTTTTAACTATTGTCAAATTGTGCGGGATCCAACGAGAACAAACCTCTTTTACGACCAGGTTTTCATGCAATATCGAATGTATACTGGTGGAAGAAATGCCCAAGGATGCCTCTATCTCATGGTATTTCACATGACTATCTTGCATTATCAGTTCACGCGCGGCATCAGTGTTCTCTGGCACAACGGCCGTTTTTGAACGACCTTCACGACCTTCGTCATTGAACGAGCGTCGGCCACGATTAAATTCATTAAACCAGTTTTCAGAGTGCTTTAGGATGGTGCTTCATCGCTATACAAAGATTTAGGTTCATCGATGCACTCTTGTCGTGATAATTCAATGCGAAAATGATCGCACGAAAATGTTTACAAATTAATTCCATTTTTTTGCCAAATTGATTTTTTCAAGTCACTGTAAACAACACAAATGCTTAAAAATGTCAAACTTTCCAATGGAAATGCCAGATGGCGCCAGGCCTATTTACAACATAGTTTGGTGTTGGTTGCTTGCACCAGCCTGTGCGAATTTTTGTCCTTATCGGATGTAAGACATGACGTTTAGAGCTGTAGATTCTGAAATCGGGTAAAATCTATGTATGATATCAAAACATCGACCTTTTGGGTTCGTCTCTTCCTGAGCAATGTTCCAAGTTTCTTCGAAATCGGATTATATCTGCGACCTGTACTGTGATTACTACGGTAGATGGACAGACGGACGGACAAAAATAAATCGATCAATGGATTCATATTGCTATTCTTAAACAATTTTTTGAGTCAACCTGGGTCTATCTCTATTTCTTTAAAGTTAAGAAACATAAGCATCTATTAAAAAAGGACAGCCGAGCTGCTGAGCTTAACAAGGATACGGATCCCAATTTTACATATGATGCTCACTGGTCATATCATCTTTGGTAATTACGGCTGATGATTAGTTAAACCCTACAATGACTACTGCAGGATTTATCGAGGTGGAGGAGGTAAATCATAGACATCTAAAATGGTAGTGCTCAGCTCCCTGCCGCGTATAGACAAAGTAATTCCTGAGAAGATGCCCTAAATTGCTGTCTACATAAGGGATTCAAATTGTTGCCGTTAGGGAACAATACCATATGGCCTCTAGAAATTTGCGGTAGCACAAAGGGAGAAAAGATAATTGACCCATTTGAGCCTCCTTTTACTCCATTCGTCCTGTAATACGATTTTCAACATTTGTTGTCCAAATGATCCCACAAATCGTTACCTTAATAAAAAAAATGACCCAATTCATTTTTTTGACCATGAAACGTCTGTACAAAAAACACCTACTCTTACAAAATCTATAAATATTGTTTTTTTAAACATGTATAACTCTCAATTACACATTATTTTTTTTTTATAAAATGTGAATTAATAAAGATTTTGTGACCGTATTATTATTATAGATTTATGTCTTTCTTTCTTTTACTGCAAAAATATTTTTTTTGAGTTAGGGCCTTTCAATATTAAGGTAACGAAATGCTCAATGGGGTTAAGGTCTAAAGACTACGATGGAAAATCTAGCGTTTTGGCAGTCCGATAGATCAACCAACCCTTAAAAATTGTTCACGAATTTTTAGGATCGTTGTTCTTCTAGAATATTCATCTCTGTGATTACACTAGGAGAAAATAATCTTTTTTCATCGAAGACTCGATAAATACCACATTACCGACCCCTGATGCAGCCATGCATTCCTGGACCATTACAGAGCCTCCACCGTGTTTAATTGTTTATACTACATTCTTGTCGTTGAAGGCTTCTTTTTGCTTCTCCATATTTTCCGAGGTTTTTCAACACCAAAGATTTCAAACTTGCACCCGTCGGTTAACAATACGAGTATGTTTTCCCAAAAGTTTGGAGCCTTCTTTTATTTATTTATTGCGAAATTCGCTTTCGATATGTAGTGGTCTATCTCCTTGCCTTAAAAATGTTGCAGACATTAGCACTAAGACATAATACTCTGTACTGCAGTGTGATGTTGGGTAAAAATATTAGTCTCTAGCTCTCAAAAATCTCCTCGGTAAAATGCAAAACCTGTTCAGAACGGTACGGCTTGGTCAATTGTTGATCATTTTAAAGAAATACCCCAATTGTGCCTAAAAGGGATCTCAAGGGAAATAAGAAACAAAATAGAATCCTTGCCTAATAATCAACGATAAATAGTGTCTTCGTTATTAATATCCCAAAAGAAATTTAAGAAACAGTTTTAGTTTCCACTACAGTAAAACATTTCCAGAAGCACTTGCCAGTTGATCCTCACATTTAGTACCGGAAAAACTTTTCACTTAGACTTCATTATACATTCATTCAATGTTGTATCTGTCACTGAACTAAGGATACATTTATTATGCCCACAGCAAAGAGAGAAATTAAATTCCAGTACATCCATTGAAGCGACAGGAGTTGTCAAACCCATCCCAGATAAATAGCGATGACAAGGTGTGTAATGCCAGTAAATATCATTTAAAACTACGTTAAAATCTAGGATTTATAATTATAAATTCAGATTGTTTTCCTATACGCACGTCACATTGTGTATGAAAATTAATTTCATATAAATTAATTGTTATTTATTGTCAAATAAAACATTAACATCACACACAGGCACAAACACAATCAGCAACACTCGCACATTGTCAAAGCCAGATAAAGGACAACAAATCATTTTGTTATAAGCGAACAACAACAAAACATACCTTTTATTGTTAACACATCCGCAAATACGCAGGCAATTATTTTAAAGCAATTACGGAATAAATCACAAATTATTTTTCGTAGGAGTAATTCCAGCCCACATCAGTTTAAAAGAGTTTCAAACACACACTAAAATACAATCACGATAAATTTGGTCTAAAAAAACCAAATGTACCCTTAAAAAATTTTAAAAAATGTCTTTATCATTTAATTAAATAGTTCTATCAGAGGTAGGGAATAAGTCGAAATAAATTTTGGGGATAGTGGGCGGTGCCAAGCATGCCTTTTTAATGCGGTGTTGCGCCAAAAATACTTTACCGATTCTTTTGGAAAACCATCATACGAGTATTTTTAAGTATATCTCGCACTAAATGCAAAAACTTGAAATATTTATGAGTACAACAGAAAATGTTTCTTCTATTTATATCTCTAAATGCATTTATGGGGCAGCGAACCGGGCCATAGCTAGAAGAGTATGTTTATTATTGATCGCTTAAAATTTTAAAACAATCAAGACATGAAACTTTGCATGATTATGGCTCATACAATTTTAACACGATCTAGACATCATATTTTGCATAATGATAGCTTATGGTCATAAGTTGTTTGGAATATTAAATGGGCGAAATCGGCCTAGGGGGTAAAGTTTCCCCTTAAGGGACAACATGTGCCTCAGTAAGAAGCACACTTATTAAGTACGAGTACACTAAGTGTTGCCCATCTGACATTTCCATTGGAAAGTTTGACATTTTTTAGCATAAACGTACTCAGAACGTACTCGTACGTCAGTACGACCATCATTTGCGTTTTTTACAGTGACTTCAAAAAATTAATTTGGCAAAAAAATGGACTCAACTCGTGAACATTTTCGTGCGATCATTTTTCACAACTTTCGACGTGGATTATCACGACCAGAGTGCATCAATGAACTTAAATCTTTGTATGAAGATGATGCCCCAACCTATGGCACTGTGAAAATTGGTTTAATGAATTCAATCGTGGCCGACGCTCGTTCAAAGACGAAGGTCGTCCAAAAACGGCTGTTGTGCCAGATTGTCATGTGACCGTGAAGAAGAGGCATCCTTGGGCATTTCTTTCACCAGCATACATTCGATATTGCATGGACACCTTGCCGTAAAAAGGGTTTATTCTCGTGAGATCCCGCACAATTAGACAATAGCTCAAAAAAGGCTCTTGTCGTTGGCGCAAAGAAATTTTAAAAAAATACGATCGCGGCGCGGTTCAAAAGACGATAAGATCATCACAGGTGACGAATCATGGATCTATACGTATGAGCCCGAAACAAAACGGCAATCGACCGTGTGGGTCTTCGAAGACGAGCCAAATCCAACGTAAGTTGTTCGTGGAGGAAGCACTTCGAAGCAAATGGTCGCCTGTTTCTTCGACAAAACTGGTCATATGGCGACTGTTCCGCTTAAACAAAGTAGGAGGTCAATTCTAAGTGGTACACCACAATTTGTTTGCCTGAAGTCATTGGAGAAATTTGAAAAACAAATAAGAGAAGACGAATCATTGTGCACCACCACAATGCGAGTTCTCACACATCGGCTCAAGCCAAAAGTACTGCCCTCCCTGGCACCCAAAGACTTCTGTAAATTAACAACGATCTAATTTAAATTATTACTTTTGTAGTTGCGCGAACCGGAGTGGCGGAACATTAAGTGTGTAAGCTTAATTTCGAATTTAATAGTTGGTAAAGAGAGTTTTGTCATTAAGGCAGGGATCTATGTATGGCGGCTATATGGAACTATTGACCGATACTGTGCCCATGTAAGCAGAGTTGGTATAGATCTTTCGATACTCATCAGAAATTTGGACAAAAATAAAAATAAAATATTACTTGTAAAGTGACAGAACCTTAAATGTACTGTGCATGTATCCACGCACAGGGTTACTCGCGAAATATTTGTCGCCACAAAAAAAAATTTGTTGTTGTTTTAAATAATAACGAGGTGTACTGTTTTTATGGCAAAAATTCTGATTAAATATGAGCTGTGTCGCTTAATTAAAGTTAAGGTTGTTCCTATATTTCGGAAAATAATTTTGTTTTTTAAGTTCGTTTATTTTTATGGCAGTATCTTTTGGAAGCAATAACCGTCTGCCCCAAGAAACCTAAACTGTTTGACCATTCTTTTTTGTTTTGAGGCATTTGTGGGAGTTTTCGAAATATATTTGTGTCGTTAACAATGATTTTGTTGTGACTAGAACCGATAAAATATCACTACAAAGAACTAATCTGTTGCCACCACCATTTGTTGGTACCACAGTAACATATGCATCACAATTAGTTGGTTCCCATAACCGCCAGTTGTCGCAACCAATGGTTGAACTGTATTCGGTGGGTATAATTGTGTTATTGGCTGTAGATACTGTGATTTGGTGATAGAAATCATCATATTATATATCGAACCATGTTACCATCAATACAATGCAACATTGGTTATTACAACAGAAAGTCGCTTTTTCCAACCGAGTTTTTGTAGTTCGGACCGATTTCCATCTGAATTTTTCTTTGTGTGCATGGATGCTATAGAAATACATGAATCAATATAGCCGTGCTTTACTGTGTTTAGCTACTGGTCACAAGTGGCATAGCACTAAACATTTGAACAAACTATGACTTAATATATGACATTTAACATGGACCAATATGGTCCTATTTTACCAAGCTTGAATTAAATATTATACCAAATTTGAGTAGAATCGTAGGTGAAATGGGGTTTGTAGGTCATAAATCGGAAAAGACCTTTGTGTGCGGGTCATCTGACTATAGATAACCTATCCACTCTTTTTACACCTAGAGTCATATATTGGAACTATTGGTTGTTTCTATATGAGGAAATCTTTTCTGATATATATATCGCAAAGCTATTTCATTAAAATTGTCATTAAAATCTAATGAAGCACCGACATTTCTTTCAATACTAACCTGCTCCATGGAACCCAGCTCCATGGAACCCAGCTCCAGTTTTGTTGTCAAATTTCGAGTTTTGGAGTAACACTGGATGTCCGATGGTGAGAAATATTTACAATCCCACAACAGGTTCTATGGACCGGAAGACTAATTCATCGGCCAAGCACACAGTTGCCTCTACAACAACAACATATGTGACAGCGCATAGAAAAAGGGACCTAAGGGTAAAAAAATGAATTTTAATTTTTTTTCTTTTTTGATGTCGACAACATCTGAGCGTCGAATAAGACCGATCCCATGCCCCAAAAGTGTTCCCTCCCAGAGATATGCGCGTTTTATGAAAGTGAAGTCGACGTTTCTAAGCGCAAATAGAAAGGGACCTAATCTTTAAAATGGCTCTCCTGAACAAAACTTTTCATCAACATTTCACTTTTTTTTTGATGTGGACAACATCTGAGCATCGAATGAGACCGATCCCATGCCCCAAAAGTGTTCCCTCCCAGAGATATGCGCGTTTTATGAAAGTTAAGTCGACGATTCTAAGTGCAAATAGAAAGGAACCGAATCTTAAAATGGCTCTCCTGAACAAAACTAGTTTTTAACCTTAGGTCCCTTTCTATTTTGCGCGTCACATATGTTAGAGGTAAATCTTAAGTGGGCTTAAGTTAAGTATTACTCTTTTTGCACAAGTAGAAGTTTTGCTATTCCAAAGTAAACATCAAATTCTTTGAAGCTAGCTACAGTTTACTATATAGTACATTAAATATGGTCGTGGTAAGACCTATATAAAGTTTGTCTATGGCTGATATACATCTGAATAATGTTTAAATAAATATACATGCATATAAAGCAGAAGTATGTACTACTCGTAGTGTATGTGTACGAGTGCATAACAATTTAGTCAAATCCATAAAATGTTTGTTCATTAAATCTAGTAAAAAATTGTTTACTCAATTTCCATTGATTTCATACTCATCATTGAATACGCGCAGTATTGAAAGCAACAATTTGCAACAAAATATTTGCACAACAAATAGCGCTGATGCACGCACCACTACACATGAGCACCACACTTTTACACACACACACACATACACATACGCGCCAAGGATAGCATTTGACTAAATTTGCCGCCACAATTTGTTGCAACATTTCCCAAATGCGGTACCGAGCGTGTCGACAAGCAGGTGTATTTACGGGGTGTTGGAGGAGCGTGTAGTGTTCAGGCATTCTTCACACTCCGCGTTTATTGTGTGTTGATGGCGCATCAGAGTATTTGATTTTTCTAAACAATTTTTTCTTCTTTTTATCGCTATAAATCGAACATCCATTATTTTTAACAACCGCCGCAACATGTGCGACGTGCGATGAGGTGAGAATAAAGGAATGCTTTTAGATCTTTATGCAAAGTGTTAAACGTTTTTTTTTATTTTGAATCACTTGTGCTTTGGCGTTTGAAAACAGAAACATTTTTAGACTCCATTAAAGAGTATTTTGAAAACTATAGTATCAACACTATAAAGCGTGGTCGTACGCAATAACCGACTTTGGGGCATGCTTTTTAATTCTTATTCTTCAGAACAAATCCTATTTTAAATAAGGGATTAAAAATACATAGGTGGGTAAATTGTTACTCAGTAGGTTAGAGGCTTGTCACTGACTCGTACTTAAAATCACGCTTGGGGCAACAGTCTTCTGTTTTCGATTGTGGAATCTAATGTTTCTAACGGGACTGCGAGTTTGGAGTTAAAATAAAGTAATCGGACTCCCATCCAAAAATGGATTTACTTTTAAAGATTTGGCTCAGACGCACCATAATGGCCTGATATGTTATAACTGTTATTTCAACAATTTCAAAACCGAATCAACAACAGAGAGGTTAGCTCACAGCTAGCAGAAGAAGAAGATTTATCCCAGGCGAACTGAATGCCGTATTTCCTTGTTGTCCGTCCTTTTGTAATATTTACCGAAGATATTAAAATATCCCATGGAAAGTCTTCATGGTAGTGTTTTCTATATAAATCCGTTCATATGCTGAACTATACTGTTTGAGATATCAGTCTCTAAAGCTCATGATCGCGATACTTAAATATAAAACCATACAATCCCCCTGCCAGAGTAAAATACGTATCAAATGGACCTATCATTGATATTATGTTCGAGAGTGTATGCAACTAGAACCGGACAAGTCAAGAGCCCTTAGAACAGCTGTTCTATCGGGGCTGCTTAAAAACGACCACTCGGAAAGTTTCGCCGTTTCTGTGGTTTCTACCCAAATTGGAGTTGTTAAAGATCGTAGACAACTCCTTACCAAGAGGAAAGAATATGCCCACATAGGTGGAACACTCTGATTAATGCGTTATAACTCACTCCAGTGCTTTGTGGTTAAAGCCATCACTGCGTACAATCATAGAATCTAAGATCAAAATCTGATGAGTGACATTTAGCGCAGCACTACTGAAAAGTCATTCAAATCGATATATCATTTTCCTTACATACTTTCCTTAAATCTGTAAGCCATAAACGATTCATTCATCATCAAACTATCAATTGTAATCGTTTACGATATTTCTCCGGCCGACAATTCACAACAAGTAGCACTTCTATGCGAGTGCATCGCTACTGGTTCAGCCTCGTGTGGATTATATTATCCGAAATCGGGCAATATTTCTTGTTGACGTACCTACTAATCCAAAAATGTGCTTTATCTAACATCTAAAGCCGCCATTGAAAACTAATGTGTTTCGTAATCTAGGTTCTTACTAGTAAACCGCTCCATTTTTAGATGAAAAAACAGGTTTTAGCTCAAATTTATATCGTTTGATAGTCATACACACTACGTCCGCCCACATTGTTTTATACAACCAAATGTAAGGTCTTTCCAGCTTGTTTCCAGAGGCCACAGATAAGATCTTCTTCCATTAAATGTGGTAAAACATTCGCGCAAGAGGTCAACGACGACTTGAGGTACATCTGGTCTAAATCAGACATGAGTTTGTTTCCAAAGCCGGGTAGTTCTGGCAAAGCGCTCGCATGGTGTTTGCAATTAAAATGTATTTTTTTTAAATTGCCGATCTTTCATTAGAAATGAAAACAGCAATACGTATTCAAAATTAAAACAATGTTCTTACAACTAAGTGTTACGTATTGCCAGCGCAAAATCAAAAATAATTTAACAGAGTTTCATCAATAATATTCGAATCTTATTTTAACATTTTATCTCCATTTGTGAGTTTGTGAGTTAAAGGGTGCCTTCTCTCTTAGACGACTAAGACCATTGTAATCGAGCAACTCTCGAGGAAATATATTTGAATGTACAGTCACCTCGCGGAAACGTGAATATTCTAAAACTTGAACGCTACAGAAACATGAACACCATTTTGTTGTTATTTCCACTATTTTGGGCATCGAATTTAAGTTTCTCTTTGTACAAAATTAATTTTTTTCTATGATTTTTTTTATTCAACCAAATATTTGTTTTTAAGATACTGGGTATGAGTATTGTTTTAATTGTGGAAAGTTCATTTCAGCAATAAAAGAGCATTATCTTGCTTCATCATTATTAGGATTCGAAAAAGTTAACGAAATCGCAAACGTGAATACCCTTAACAATAACTAGTTCACGTTTCGCGAGTTGACTGTATAAGTATATGTGATGCGCAAAATAGAAAGGGACCTAAGGTTAAAAACAAGGTTTTGATCAGGAGAGCCATTTTAAAGATTAGGTCCCTTTCTATTTGCGCTTAGAATCGTCGACTTCACTTTCATAAAACTCGCATATCTCTGGGAGGGAACACTTTTGGGGCATGGGATCTGTCTCATTCGATGCTCAGATGTGGTCTACATCAAAAAAAAATGGGAAAATTGATTTTTTTTTACCCTAAGGCCCCTTTCTCTATGCGCTGTCACATATGCAGTTTTACACGTATTTTCTCAAATACTCCCCAATTTCTTCGTTGACAGTAACAACATGTTTGAATATATCTGGAACCGCCAGCTTTAGTGCAATATACAAAAAGAATAAAATGTGTAAATTATTATATGACGCCGAAACAGCTTTTTAATCTGGGTCTCAGTTTGCATCGTTATTGCATAATACTCATAATTATGGGTGATCCAAGTAGAGATACTTTTTCAATAGCCTTTTTTGACAGATCACGTGTGACTCGTGTCATGTTATTTTTGTTTAGTATTGTTTGGCATTTCATCATGGAAAGACTTACGCCAAAACAACGTTTACAAATCGTTCAACTTTATTACGAAAATTCACGTTCTGTGAGGAATGTGTCTCGCGAGTGTTCGAGCCAAGTTTTGTTCAGCGATGAGGCCCATTTCTGGCTCAATGGGTATGTAAACAAGTAAAATTGCCGCATTTGGGACGAAGAGCAACCAGAAGAGGTTCAAGAGCTACCACTTCATCCAGAAAAAACAACGGTTTGGTGTGGTTTGTGGGCCGGTGGAATCATCTGTCCATATTTCTTCAAAAATGATGCCGGTGAGAACGTAATGGCGACCGTTATCGTGCCATGATAACCGACTAATTGATGCCTGAAATTGAAGTTCGTGATCTCGGCGACATTTGGTTTCAACAAGACGGCGCCACTTCCCACACATCACATCAATCAATGGATTCATTGAGAGAAAACTTCGGTGAGGAGATAATTTCACGTTTTGGGCCGGTCGATTGGCCACCAAGATCGTGTGATATTACACCATTAGACTTTTTACTGTAGGGATATGAAAAGTCTAAAGTTTATGCGAACAAACCAGGGGGCTAATCACCGCATTCGTTAACGACCAAATTTACTTCGAAACGCAATTAATTTGGATCACGGCAATCGTTATAGAATGGAAACTACCCGAAGTTGAATTCGAAAGCACAACCGTCATCGAAAAAAAACCAAACACTACCATTTTTAATGACGCCAAACAAAACAACAGAGTAAAACAAAAGAAATGTAGGTATTTTTCTATATTTTGTGAAATAACGTAAAAATATTCGTCTTTTTTATTATTTTTAGGGACAAAGATAATGAAAAAACGATTGCTTTTATCTCGAATATTTCTTCTAATTACGTTTACATTGCAATCCTCCTCCGAATCGGACGATGATGAGTAAAAAAATAGCATTGGATCCATTTATAACTAATTTCTATATTTTTATCAGATTTATTAAAATATTCACTTGCATTTATTAAAATATTCACGCTTGTTGTTTTGTTTTTCTGCTTTTCTCTGCTTGTCATCATACTCGTATTCTTGCCGCAAAGAGAATCAACAAAGAAAGATGTTTCATCGGCCTTTTAGGAAACTCAATTTGTGTTATCACAGTAGTGGTTTCGACAAAAATTACGTAAAAACACCATGAATTGTTATAAAATAATAAATTAACTACAATAAAATAATTAATCGTTACATTTTTGCATTGCAATAATGCGTAAAATGTTTCTTATTATCTATTTAATTTTTTAACAGTCCCACGTCGTGCTCGAATCAGCCAACGACACATCTTTTGAGTTGAAAGTCTTTGTTTTGCAGCATTGCAAAAAAAAGTAGTAAAAAGTAGTAGTAAAACATTACGATAGAATGCCATGATCCAAACATTTAAACGTATCGAAATATTTTTCTATTCGAATTTGCATTCGTCGTCGAATGCCGTGATTAGCCCCCAGCTTCGATTCAGGCCTTGGAGCAAAACATCACGCATGTCATTCGTCTGTACCAGTCGAAATGCTCGAACGAGTCATCGAAAATTGGACTCAACGGATGGACCGTCTGAGACGTAGCCGCGGCCAACATTTGCTAGACATAATCATCAAAAAATAAATGCCAAAGAATGTTCTTTCAAATGATAAAAAACATTCCACATTTATTTTGAATTTTCTGTTTTTTTTCTTAAAAGATAAGATTATTGGAGTACTGGAACTACTATTTTCAAATGCACAATAAACTTGTTGTAATGATTTCTGCTTTTATTTCCTTAGATATATATCCGTCTAAATGAAATAAAGGCCCAGGTAACCTATGCTTAACTCACACACAGTACAACAGCAATCAGTGTTGCTGAAATATTGCAATACTTTTGAAGATAAGATCTATTCGTGTCAAAAAAAATAGTGTAAAAACAATGTCTGGTCTTCCCCTTTAATTAAAGTGTAAACCTTTAGCTATGCAATTCCCCCATAAAAATCTATGTTTCAATAAGAGCAAAACCTTCGAGAGCAGTCCAAAAAGTGCACTTCTTCATATAAATTGACCCTGGCGTTTATGCAATGGGTTTTCAGCCTGCGTTTGCTACGACTTCTTAAAAAATCCATAGAAGTTTTCGATTTAAATGATGTAAATCGCTTCTCCCAAAGCAATATTTTCCGCAGTCACAGTAGGTCGAATCTGAGGAATAAAGCATATGCGGAAGCTATTTACGATCTTAATTATTTAATTCCTTTTATAGATGTGATCGTGAGCGTTGCCGTTAACAAAAATCACTTTCTTCTTATATCCTTCTACTACATATTTCCTCTAATATAAGTATAATATTAAGGAACAAGAATAAAATCCGTATATTCACTGACCGGGTCCTTTAGTTTAAAGTCTTTTGCAAATGAATGAAGTAATTTATACGGTTAAGAGATTATTCTCTAACTAATTATGCTACATGCATAAACAACGTGGAACCACAAACGCTGGAAAAATGTTGATGTCCTTACCAGTTTTTAAATCAGCGTCACATCAAGTCTGCAAACGGTTTCGTCTACACAAAAAATTCAAACAAAACTGTTTGGTTTTTATACCTTCCAAACAAAAATGTAATCAGATGTGGACCGACATTTTAAAATCATTTGCTAAAACGTAATTTATTTCTATTGTGTGTGGAGTTTTGTCTTGGGAAACAGCTACACTTGAAAAAGTCAACGTTAGTCTAATTACTGGAATCGCTCTTAGCCTAGAGTTTTGTATTTACTGAAAACATGGCATGTTTTTAATTTATTTGCCAATTGGTTTGCAGCACTGAAAAGTATTTGTTGAAAACCATCGTCCTAAAATTCTTTTTGAACATCCTAAAAATCCATGGGGCTCTAACCTTGTCCATCTGTCTGTCAGTAGAAAGTAAAACTTCTGGTCCAAATAGTGAAGGTATTTAGCTAAAGTTTTGCTGAGGTTTGTCCTATATATGTCCAAGAACAGTTGGTATTGAAAATGGGCCAGCTCGGCTAAGAGGTAAAAATGTTCCCCACCTTGGGACTAAGACAAGCTATGAAAAAATCAATTTTTTTTTTAATATTTTCGTGGTTAACCGATTTAAATTGACTACCAAAAAATTCTTCTGGTATATGTGACGCGCAAAATAAAAAGGGACCTAAGGGTAAAAAACAGTTTTGTTCAGGAGAAGCATTTTAAAGATTTAAGTACGTGTATCTTTGGTGTAGAATCGTCGAGTTCACTTTCACAAAACGCGCATATCTCTGGGAGGGAACACTTTTGGGGTATGGGATCGGTCTCATTCGATGCTCAGATGTTGTCCACATCAAAAAAAAGTGAGAATTGATTTTTTTAGCCTTAGGTCCCTTCCTCTATGCGCTGTCACATATAATTATATTTTGTTAATATTGCAGAAACAGCCTTTTTTACTGTGTACATGGTAAGGGTATATCTTGTGATTTATTGGCGATATGGTGTTGATAATTAAAGTGTATGATGTTGGTATAAATAGAGACTAAACCTGGTAGATAATTAGGCAGCGCCATGCCCATTTGATTAAAAGGAGCAAATTGGCCTATACAGGGTGATTCATTCGCGACTGGACAAATTTCACCAGCGTATTTCATTTCATTAAAATATGCCCATATACGACCATGTCCGAAATGGCAGCGGTTTGAAAATTTTTGGATTGGTGTTCGAAGAGTACTAGGGTAAAATCTGAACCAGTGGTCGGGTCTGGTAATGGTCCGAACCATTTGAAATTGTAATAGTATAAAACTCTTGAATCGCATATTGTTATGCACTGTATAAGCTCATAATATCGTAAGACAAAGGGGGGTGTAGCATATAGACATTTTATTTCGACTACCAGGTTTTCCCAGTATAAGCAGCCAATATTGATGCTGGGTCCCAACCAAACTCAGCAAAACGTCCCGAACGAATATAATTTATCTGTTTTTAACCAATGTTAGCAGCCTGGCTATTCATTTGGAATTTGAAAAAAAAACTATAATCATAAGTTCTGATAATTTCGAATGAAGCTTCTTACTAAATGAAATAAAATCGCCACAAGAGTATACAATGCCATTCGTTTAATACCGCAACAGATGGAATAATGTTTAAATAATTTCCAATACTTTCACTTCCTTAATCCTGAAGAGTGCAGTTTAAGAGTTGAACCCATTCGTGTGGCAGAAAATGGGAGTAAAATGTTATTTTATGTATGCAAGCACAAACATACATATGCAGTATGGATAAATATTAGAATGGGTAGCGCTGTGGTTTTTATTTCATCAATAACTTTACGCCCTACAACCAAGCAAATTTCTCTTTTACGAGGTTGCAGCATTAGCAGAACCTTAGCTGACCCATGCTTATGTACGAGTACTCATACATACATGTATGTATATAAGATGCGAGTTTAAACCTATGTATGTAAGCAGTAAATGTGGGTTGTATTTAAAGCTCTACTATTGGAATATTATTCGTGGTTTTAAGACCTTAATCATCACCACAGTCACCGCCACCACCGCCGCCATCAGCAACATCATCGTCAGCGCATCATCAGCATCGCCATCACCATGGGAAACGGTGGAGAGCACTTCAAGTTATAGTCACACTACTCTTGGTGGCATTCCAGGCAAAAGGTGGGAATTGTTCGAATTGTTGTTGAAACCTCTTTTTGGTTTTTTGCTGTTGCGTTACATATCACAAATGCACTGCAACCGATGCAACATTGATGATGGTGATGATGATGGTGGTGGTGATGGTGATGATGATGATAGTGGTGGTGACGATGATGAATATCTCTTGATGATGTGTTTCCACTTTAGTGCGTTTCGCATTGAATAAAAACAAAAAAACGGCTTGATAATAGGTGGACGTTCTGTGTAGAAAAACGGCGCGGCGATGGCCAGGGTGTTGGGAGAAGAGTGAAAATGAACATATTTTTCAACATTTGGGATGTGCGGTTGCAGAGTGTTGAAATTTGTAATGAATGCTGCAGTACAACAACAACACCGTGTATCGGTGTTGCCACTCTTGCCGAGGTGTTGTGTGCGTGTACGTGTTGGTGGCTGTGGCTGTTGCCATTGTGGCTGTATTTGGCACAATTATCGCATGTATTCAAAGCTAGAAATCGTGAATATTTTAAATAATTGCGGTTAAAATAATATTTTATTTTTATGTTTCAATACCATATTTTGTTTGGCCTCATTTAAATGACGGTCCGTTCAACATCCAGTGACGGTTGAATGTCATTCAAAAACGATTTTTACTCGCGTACAAAAACAGAGGTTTGCATTCTTAAAATACCAACGATTTAATTTTGCCATTGGCTTGGCAGGACATATACACGTGGAAAAACATTCGGGTAGCTGTCAACATAAGTACAAATTCGGAAACTATTTTCAAATACATTTTCCTTCCAGAAACAACAACAAACCCGACATAATTATGTAGTTTGTGGAGTAATTTAAGCTTTCAAAAATATGAACATTGTCCGTTTGGCCATACTTACTCGTACTAGCTTAGGTAGCTTGTTAGGCAACATTTAACAGAATTAACTATAATGTGGTAACTTTGATTCTCTTTGTACACCTCAGAGAGAGTCAATCAAAAAGAGGTTTTATCACCGACTTATTATAAAGCTGACACTAAAAAAGTATAAATTATTATAAAATACTCAGAGAATATATTTAATCACTTAACAGCTTTACTTTGGCGTTGAAAATTGTTCTAATTATTTATAGCAAAGCTGGGTGTGTTATGAAGCTGGGTGTGTTATGAAGCAGGGTGTGTCATGTACGGCTAGTTTTTGGAAAGGTACAAGTGCTTACACATACTCTTAACTTTAGCGACTTAAAGCCTATTCGTTTACTAATAGAGCTTTTTTTTAATAAAGCGCTAGTTTAGGCAGATACGCTTCGAATTTGTCACTGTTCCGTCACCGAACATAACAACTGTCTGATTATCCATTCTACCAGGGTTACAGATTGATTTTTCCGTTGTCCACAATTTACCAATTCTGGAACTTAAGTGATCTGGGCATTTGCTGCTCTTATATTCGTTGACAAACTTATTGATCTCAGAGTTGAGATCCATAGTTCTCGACGAATGTTACCATGCCCTTTTGCGAGTCCCGCTGCATCTGCTAAGAAATTTGCTCGAATATCCGGTATTCGACAAGCAGGAATATGGCGAGCGGCGGCTGCTTTTGTGATGGTCCGGAACTTCTTCTCGGGTACACGAACTTTCGAGGGAATAGGTAGATAACATGAGCTGCTGTTAGTGGCTTCTCTGGAGGCATCCCAATCAGCCTTCTTTTTATTGAGATACATACGGCGTTCAGAGATTATGAGTCGAATGGTCTGTTGATGGAAATGATTATGGGGAGGTGGTACGATCCTTACGATATCAAGAGTTGCATGGTAACGTAGTTGATCAGACCAGGAGATGTCGTGATTATATCTGGCGAGCTAAGGCAATCGCCCATAATCCGCATGGGGTCATCCTTATGCCCCTCTGGTCGTTGTCTGGTATAAAATGAAACAGTTTAAGGTGGCACTTAAAGTCTCCTAAGACCAAGTGGTTTTTGCGTTGTAGCAGATTGCTTATGTCAGACAAATAACGCGGAGCACTGGTACCAACAGGCGGGATGTATTTATTAAACAGCTCTATCTCGGCAGTTCCAGCCTTGAATGCTTACCCCTTTCATTGTATTGGTCTTTAGAGTCAAGATCAGGCAAGATAGGTCTGTGCTGCACAGAATGGTCTAACAGGAAAGCAAGTCCAGCACCTCTACTTCTTATGCGATCCTTACGTAGGACGTGGTACTTATCATAACTATGCATGCTGCAGGTGGCATTTAGCATAGTCTCCTGGGCAGCAGCGCCCTTGATGTTTCTCCCACTCAAATATTGTATTACCTCACAGATTTTCTTGTGTAAGCCATTGCAATTAAGTTGCAAAATTGATACAATACCAGGCGAGGCAACAGCTCTCTCTGTGTAAGCTGCTGTATATGACGATGCTGCCGCAAGGGATACTGCGGAGGATCCCATAATTGGATGATGATGATGACGACGACATCTAAGGTGTAGACGGCGATGATGACACTAAATCCAACGACCCATTGCGGACTACGTCAATGTAGCAAAAGGCAACAACACAGGCCACAACTGACGGATACCACAACCAATAATTTAGCCACCACTTCATTGATATTATATAGTATTTAGTTGGCTGTATCTCACTTCAATCATAGTTATCATCGAATGGAATGTGAAACATAATAACCATCAGAAATATAAATATAACCATTTGGAGACTGAAGCTGAAAGTCTTTTATACCAACGGAATTTCTGTAGTTCGGAACGATTTTCAACCGGTTTTTTCTCTGTGTTTAGAGATTAAACTCATTTGGCGTCCCAAAACTCGGCGACTGGCGCTCAATTGGATTTAAGTGAAGTTTACCACCCATTGATGTATTTTAAGTTTTGTTGGACAAAAGGATATTATACTGAACGACTTTCTTTTAATATCTAAGAAAAACTTCTAAAATGATATCAAAAAAACACAACACTTTTGACCGTACGTTTTTAGCGCTTTTATTTTGCATTTAAAATATCTAAACGTCTTGCTATTTGTTAGTCAAATTGGTTGAGTTTAAAAGATATTGTGAGCAATCGTTATAGTGCAGGGTTTTCCATTAAGGATATAACAATTTTATTTATTTATAAAGCACAGAATATTTAAGATATATTGTTCAAATTTATTTCAGGTGTAGTGCAAATGTTACATTTTAAGAATTAAATTCGATTTCGGTCATATTACCATCACGAGCCTGGTTTTTGGACCTAATTTTTTTCCACTCTTGCCCACATTTCGATCGGAACGTTGGATGTAGTCTCTGAGTTGTTGGCTGGTTAGCATAGACCAATGACTTGATGTGGCCCCATAAAAAGACATCCAATGGCGTTACATCGCATGGACGAGGTGGCCATTCAACCGAATAATTTCTTGAGACAACACGTTCACCGAATTTTCCTTTCAGAAAATCAGTAAATTGTAACGCTTGCTGTGTAGCAAGTGGCACCGTCTTGTTGAAACCACATATCAACGATGTTAAGCTCATCTAATTCTGGCCAAAAATAATTTTCTAACATGGGACGATAGAGCACTACATTGACGGTAACAGGACGATTGTTTTATCGACGAATACAGGAATTTTTGCGGATGCAGTTGTGTTTTTTGAAGCACATGTGTTTGTTGCGGTCCAATAACGCATATTTTGTTTATTGACAAAACCACTTAGCCAGAAATAAGCTTCGTCGCTGATGATGATTTTTCGATGAAATTCTGGATTTTTGTGAAACTTTGCCAGTGCAACCGACTGAAATTCTGTAGAAATTTTTAATGATTTTTAAACGTTGACTTCGTCTTGTTTACATTTAGATTACTAAATACTGAGAATATAAAAAAATCTTCGTTGCACTCGAAAAATAGGGCTCCATAACCAGCAGTTCATTCATTATCCTTAGAAAAAAATCAATATCGATAATGTTTTTTAGCTTAAGGTCATACCAAATATTCAAATGTAATGAAACCTTTTCGTATATAATATATTCGTATACATATATACATATATATGTGTTTGTGGTTTAATTCTTAATTTTAAAGAAAATTTTACCATATCGTCAACCTTTTCATGTAGCCATTATTTAATGGCCCCTTGACAGGTTGATGCAGACACCCCCCAGTTATGTAGCGTATCTAAAGACAATTGAAAAATTTGTTTCAAAAATAAAAGTTTCACAATTATTTTAGATCGTTACAGTTGTTATTTTTAAAGTAAAGGAAGCAAAATAAAATTTTTTAAATCAAAATTGAAGTCGGAGTCAAATGTTAAGTAAACTAAAATATTTAATTCAAAATTGACGTCAGGTTCAAGAACGAGGACACAGAACAATAAATACTATTTCGTGGCGTCGTAGGGTGCACAGATCAAAGTGAAATAAAAAGAATGTTTTGTATCTTCCCCAAAGACCTTAATAATGCTAACTCTTTTTGAGGCATAGTTATTTTATGCACTTTATGTCCGATATTGCAAAATTTGAAGATTTTGCGATATTATAAACCCTACAGAAATGGGACTATATCGATATATAAATTCATGTAGCTCCATTAAAAAAGATTCCTTCAGATTCGAGCCACTGTCACTCCAGAAGTCACATTTCCTATCAGATCCTTGCTACATTGATGAAGGGGATATTAATGTTGTCCATGTCATACTGTTTTATTAATAAATAGGCTCCACATTGACTTACTCCGTATTATGTTATAACAGGTGGTCCATCTATCGGTTTCTTTTTGAATCATATATTATTTTGACAGTGTCAGCTCTAAGTTGCTCGAAATCTCGGCAGCATGTCAGTATTTTATCTCTACACACAAAGAACAGATTTGTCGCCACAACCGAATGTTGATTGGGTTCACGGCATTTTTTAGTAGTGTAAACCGATATTTTCGGTTGAAAAGACAAAGTATCGGTAACCCTTACTAATTAGGATGATTTTTGGAACTGAATTTGTACATGTATTGGTTGTTGTTATTGATTGTGGGTTAAAAGTATAGGGTGATGCATCTAGAGGTGTTTTTTTGAAAATAAAAAAATAAAAAAAATTTCAAATCAAGTGTGGAATGTTTATTGGTAGTTGGAAAATACATTTTATGCCATATATTTTTGAATATTGGTTGGACGCAACTACGTCTAAGGGTCTCCATTCTGGGGGTCCAATTTTTAATGACTCGTTCGAGCATTTTCACCGGTATGGCGTTAATGACACGCGTAATGTTGGCTTCCAAAACCTAAATCGTAACCGGTTTGTCAGCCTAGACTTTGGAATTTACGTAGTTCCAAATAAAAAAGTCTAAAGGTGTGATGTCACATGATCTAGGCGGCCAACTCACCGATTCAAAACGTGAAATTAGCTGCTCTTCAAAATTACATCTCAATAGATCCATTGGTTGAGCAGCTGTATGGCAACCGTCCTGCTGAAACCAAATGTTCTTCCTAGGCAATTCATATTTAAGTTTTAGTTCATTTTTTCGTCGAGTGTGTGTAAACGGTCTACTAGGGGAAATAAAATAAAATGTTTATGGATTTTTGATAACTTCACATAAAACTATATATTTTTTAATTAAAACAATACATTCTGCTTTAAAATGCATTTGTCTAATTTGTCTATTTGTTCTGGTCTATTTCAGCGGACATCATATCGGATGTGACCAACTAAACGCAACAAAACAAACGAAGCTCAGCCGGACAGTTTGTTTGCCCAACTCTTGCCGCAGAAGTAGTAACCAATATTCAATTAATTACGAAATCAACATGGGAATAAACAACAGCATATTGGCAAAATAAAACAACAAAAATAAACGGGAGCAGAGTTGAATGGAATTTGAATCGGCATTAAGGAAGACGGCAGGTGTCACACCCACCCACCTACCCGTACATCACGAGCAATGTGAAAAATCAAACTGGAAGACCCCCGGTTTTTTTCGAGGGGCTCTCATATGGATAGGAAATTTATGACTGAAATCAATAGAAGTTTTAACAACAAGCAAAGCACTCCTGCCTGCCACGAGCATGACCCGAAAGGTAGTATCAAATTTCAAAGAAATCTGATTTAAGTCGATAATTGGCAAAACGGACAAATTGACCAAAGAATTTAATACAAAAAAAAGCAAAAATAAAAACAGAAAGTAACAAAACAATTTAATTATAATGTAATATAATCTATTATTCGAGTATAAATTAAACAAAATCAAATGAGTTTAACCATAATTAATTCAATTCACATGTACTGTAGTTAGATATCAAATTGTTTAAAAAATTCTATGTAAATTATTTTAACACACACAACTACACAGGCGACAAGTATTGATTTCGTAATTAATTAAATACTTTATTTGATATGGATATTCTTGCGAAAGATGATATCGCCCCCCAATGACGTATACGTTTTAAATAGTACATAAACATAACAGGCATATTTGTAGACTGATTTCATTTGAAATGATCCAAGAGGAATTTAATTTACATTCGGTTATAATTCATTTAAAATTTGATTAGTTATCTCAATTATCAGCATTATGAACATACGCCGTAGTGCAAAGTTGACCCAAATAAATTGACAAGAGTGTCATTTAAATAATGTTCAACAAATTTAAATAAATTATCAAAAAAAAAAAGAAAAGCTCTTACAACTGTGCAGAACAAGAACATATGTGCGAGATTTAAAGAACGCCATTTTCGAAGGTCGAAAAACATTTTGCTAAATTCGTTGTTTTTGAATTTCGAAAATGGCGTTCCTGGGATTCTTGATGTTTTTGGGATTACTCTGAAAATGCGTTTTTCCGTAAATTAGTCTTCCAATTTTGAATCTTTTGAAAAAAATTTTACAGTACAAATCAAGTTCGGTGCAACTTTTGGTATTTTGATTTTTAAAAAATTCATTTTGGTGATTATTTTCTGAAAAAGTGTATATTTACAATATCTCCCTCATTTATGAATTTTATTAAAAACAAAATCAGCGCAGCTATTGGTTTGCAAAAGCACAAAATTGCGTTCCTAGGATTTTTTATTTTAGCTATTTGTTCTTAAGCGGTACTATTTAGGAAATTATTAGAAACGGCACAGTTAGGTACAGGGTTTTCTATTAGGAACATAACAATTTTATATATTTATAAAACAGAATATTTAAGATATAGAGCTCAAATTTATTCCAGGTGTAGTGTGTAATGTTACATTTTAAGAATGAAATTAGATTTCGGTCGTATAACCACCACGAGTCCTAGTACAGCGATCTATTCTTTGGACCCAATTTTCTACAACTCTTGCACACATTTCAACCAGAACATTGGCAATTGCGGGTTGGGTGTTGTCTTTGAGCTCGTCTAAAGTTGTTGGCTGGTTGGCATAGACCAATGACTTGATGTGGCCCCATAAGATGAAATCCAGTGGCGTTTAATCGCATGAACGAGGTGACACATTCGACCGAACCATTTCTCGAGATAACTTGTTCATCGAATTTGTCTTTCAGTAAATCGATTGTAACACGCGCTAGGTGGCTAGTGGCACCGTCTTATAAATCGATTGTAATACTTGCTAGGTGGCAAGTGGCACCGTCTTGTTGAAACCACATTTCGGCGATGTCAAGCTCATCCTATTCTGGCCAAAAATAATTTTCTAACATGGCACGATAGCGCTCTCCATTGACGTTAACATGAAGATTGTTCTCATCGACGAAAAACACGGCCCAATCACACTTCCGTCATGAATTTTTTTCGGATGAAATTGTGTCGCTTGAAGAAAGAATGGTCAAACTATACACCCATAACTTTGGCGGAAACTCCATGGTCTTGCATGTGAGGTTATAAATGATTTTAGGTAAAAGCAGTTTAGCCAACTCTATTGATTTCGTCCGGCATCGGCGGAATATGAGTTGCGTATTACAAGTTCATATGTACGGTATCATTTCTGAGGTCAGAGTGTTTATCCATAAAAGTTCTTTGTTTACAATTTCCAATCCTTTGGTTTTTTTACACTGATAAACGAATTGGATTGCGCACTATACGGGGAATTTGTTCAGTACTGCCCGTTTGTGACACAAACTATGTACACGGAAGTATTTTCTGCGAAATAAACTGTTCCTAATTAAATATTAGTATATATAATATTTCTTAAGGCATACCCAACATTTTCATACCATTGAAATGCATGTATAGGAAGCATCTCATAGTGTTGATCTATCAAAAAAAAAGCAGGGCGGGAGCAGAAGACAACAAAAAATATTGCCTTAAATCTCTCATTATTGCCATAAATCACATATAAGGATAGGATTAAGCACTTAGTACTGCAAGAAAGGCTAGCTGACAAACCTGATAATAATATCTCGCGATGACCATAAAGCTGCAGCAAAGCAGAAGTGGTCGAATCTTAAAAACATCGGCACTTCTACAGGGACGATGACTCACAAATCCCACATCGAATATCTTATCCACCTCCAACTGAAAGCAAGTATTTGTCTAAGTAGTATTTTAAAAAATTACCATGCCATATTAGAGAATGCGGTGGTCTATTTTTTCAAGATGTTATCTTAAAATGAAAAAATGCATTTCGGACTCATTGATGATGAATGAACGTAATAGAGAACTTTTCTTCTACGCCTCTAACCATGATACATTTCACACTTGCCATTAATATCATATAATCACGTAGTAATTTCAACTTTCAACTCGTTCGGCTATCTAATCCCTGGTGCGTGACATAAACAACCAGAAATTGATACTTTCCTAAGTTCAATAACTAAACGACACACCATAAAAACTGCAGGCAAACCAAAAAAAAAACAAGGACATTTATTATTTAAATAAAAACCAATGCCAGTAAACCACAATTGACGAATGCATTTGGGCGTATTTCCCGTTTATTCATGTTTGCAAATTATAAATTATCGGCTTATAAATTATATGCAATTATGCCTTGTGCAAATAAAAGCAGAGACATAGAGCGACCGACCCCCCATTAATAATCGAATTCATCAAAAACAACTTTTGCGCACAGCACCGGGCTAGGCAATCGCCGCGTGTCAAGCACGGATTTAATTTATTAACTTCCTGTTTAATTTTATGATTTCTCACATTTCTAAACAAATACAGACATGGATGCTCGAACTCAACGCGTCGCACGGCTTCGTTTTGCAGATGTTACAGTATGGCGCCATGTAATTGGGAAGGGTATTGTGACGCTACATATGGCTCTAGAAATAGGCACTAAAAATATAGTTGAGACTAAAGATTGTAAAAAGACAAAAGAAACAAAGATACTAAGCGGGGTAGTGCTTGCGGGCAACACTGGCGCTTGAAGCGATATCGAGAGCTTAGGAAGGAGGAAAATCGTATATTCTGAGAAAAGGAAATCAAATGGAAAAACGTCCATGTATGAAGATAGAGTTGTTCTGCAACAGAAACTGCGCCGACAAACGCGGAATACGTTTTGTGTCCTAAAATTACATATTTTAAATATGTTAGCGACTAAAGATTATGTAAAGTTTTAATTCCCATCTTCGACCGACAGCGCTCCTTAATGACGACAAAGTAGTAAGAGACGATGCATAGTGGTCCAGATTCAATTTGCAACGGCCAAAATTCTATAACTCATTATGAGACATCGGAATTGTATGTAATTTCTAAAATAAGTCCGATTGAAGTCAAATTTTGTATATAAACTAGTTGAGAGTCCAATAACATGTTTCCTTCTGCATATTTTAAATATGCAATTTTTATGCAAAACATGCAGTGAATAAGCAAACAAAAAATTGCATATGCAAAAAAAAATAACATATGCTAGAAATATGTAATTCTCATTTGTCTATTTTTATTCATTTTAATTAAAATCGACTTTGAAAACACAAATTCTTGTCTGTAATTTGCACTGTAGTATATAAAAATCATTTATGCGATAGTCATATTATTGCGCCTTCCTAAAAAAACATTTTTAAATGCACAAAAACGTCTTTCTATAAGTATTCGTATTAATTTAGAAAACATATTTTTTTTTTTAATTTGTAAAACAATCATTATACTTTGTTTTTTTTTTGATAGTTCATGTATTTAGAATTGTTTTTCGTTAAAACAAACTAGTGTAGCAATAAAATCATTTTCCACCTGCCAGCAAAAATATGAAATTGCACAAAACTCCGCTGTCCACTAATTATCTAGTGAATAGTTTTGACGCCTGTTTTTTTGGCATGTATCGCTAGTCTATGTAAACTGTTATGCTTAGTTCGTGGTCTGATTTGAGACCATGTTTCTTTCGAACATTTTCTTTAAAGTGCAACAAACGTTGCTTGGGGTCTGAGAATGGTGAAGTAGAGTTCACCAAAACTGCAGTCACCCCTGCTCACAACTACAAGTTTTGTCGACTGCCTTTTGAATAACTTTATAGTTTTTCTTTGAACAAAATATTCATTGGGATTAAATTAAGCGTTATAAGAAAGGAAATTTACTCATCTCATCAGCTGCGTACCTCGATTAAAAAGCTGTTAAAAAAATTTTATAAATTTGCGTTTTTGAACTAAAAATATTCAGTTTCAAGGAGGCAGTTTTGGGCGTTCAACAGTTGGCCAGCTAAAATGGGGAAACCTTCCATCTTTCCAATTTCGTACTTCACCCTGTAATGGTCGGTCCAAAGTCATGTTCTTTTTTAAAGTCGATATTTTCAAACAGTTACTACAATTAAATACAAAAAAAATATTGAAATCAGATAAAAAACTTAACTTTGTAATAAAAAATATTAAAAACAATAGCTCTTATTTCTAAAAAAAATCCGATTTTTAATGTCAACAGATTCAAATAATACAGAACTCAAAAATGTTGACTAGATTAAAAGTTATAGACTTTGTTTTTTGAAAGAATGAGTCTACAAGCTTATGAGATCAAATTTGTTGTTGTTTGTCGTATAGGGAAGAGAAAATAAACTAAAAAAAGTTTAAGGCAAACACATCACCGGACGGTTCATCGCTACCATATATATGTGTTGCCGACAAGGTCTCGCGAAGTATTAAGTCAAAGAGTGAGGACACTGGCGACTCACTGAAACGATTCCTACCATATTGACAGACAGTCCCACTGACGTTGGTCGATGGAAATACAGTATGGACCATTGTGCGACTAAATACTAGCTGTAGAAATCGAAGACGATCTGATGAGGTGTCCGATGAATAGTACCACAGCGTGATGTGTTCAATTCTCAAAGGGAGATACAAGAGCGTTCGCACCAATTATCTCGGAATAAGTCCCCAGATGGAAGCCCAAATTCACCAACCTGTAGGTTTATAGTAAATAAATCAAAAATCGACCAAATCTGCACATTGCGCCAAATCCTATGAACGACCCATGAGCAGCAAATCGATTCATCTACCGGAGAGTAAGAAATTCATTTTTAAAAACATTTACTCGTATACATGTTGGGATACCAGTTTGTTTCAGAAATTTCAGAAATAATGACACCTAATCCTCATTTCAAATTGAAATTGACACCTCTTAAAAATTCTCCCCCACAATAGGCCCCTGGCAGGGCGACAGACTATTGTATAACTACTTTTTCCTCTTGCTTATCACCAACAGCCAACATTATTCTCTCTTATGCAA
The DNA here is from genome assembly GCA_963513945.1 of Hydrotaea diabolus. NCBI lineage: Eukaryota > Metazoa > Arthropoda > Insecta > Diptera > Muscidae > Hydrotaea > Hydrotaea diabolus. Next base: position 112,638,944 of record OY740717.1, read on the forward strand.
ATGTCATAGACGGGATTACAGAAAGAGATGTAAGCATTTTCTAAATGAAGATAAAGTTGTCTAAAAGAGGTCAGTCTGTTAATGAGGACACGACAAAGATCATACTAGCAGCTACAGAAAAGCGCCGACGAAAGAAAGTCGAATTAGCTTCAGCATCGAGATAGTGAAGGGGGTGTGCCTACCCCGGATCGACCATGCACCAAACGAGCAATGTCAGCCCGGAGACAAAAATATGGTGCTGGTAAATAGATACCACTTTAAGCTCGGTAAACCGGGACACAATACACTTTTTCTTCCCGTGATTCTATGTGTTGCATTGTTTCATCTGTTGATCTTCCTAAATGCTTGCGTTTTCCTTTTTTTGAGTTAGATAATTTTTAATGAATATTTTAGGTCACTGTATATAAAAAATCAACACAGCTTGTGCTTTGGCCTTCCTGACAAGTTTTACACCTCCTCCTTGCACTACATACTCTTAATAGGATTGTGTTTATTCTTTCCTTTTCAAATACAGCCACTATGCGGCAGACTTCATTTTAAGAATTTCAATGAAACCAAATTGTTGCCGATTTGATGGCAGGCCAATGAAACCAAATTGTTACCGATTTGATGGCAGGTCACCGTGTTCAACCACTGATTTCTGTAGTCGATACTGAGGTCGAATTGAAATTGTAATTAAACATTGAACACAAACGCACAAACACACACAACATGACACAATTGAAATTTTAAATAATTTTGGTCGAAGCTTTGTTGGCTATCATTATTGGCATTATTGTTGCATATCATTAGGGGCCAATTGAAACTGTATCTCTGCCAGTGTGCATGTGTATCTATGTTTGTGTGTGTGATATATGCTTATTAGCCAGAAATATCACAACAAGTGTTGCCAACAGCAATGATGCCATCATAATATCGAACGGGAATGAATGAAGCGAACTGCTTTCCGCCATCCAAGGCAATAAAAACCAAAAAAATTAATTTTAACCAATTCGTATTTATTTTGCATTTGCCAAATGTCATTAACAAATACACACACTCACGCAGCCAGAGCCATACACGCACGCACACACGGGAAAATAAACGCCACAGACGACGATTTATTTAAAAATTAACAAAGCATAAAATTAGGACGATTTGAACAGCCACAGCGGTAGAAAACCCACGCAGTGAATCTCACCGCCGCTCTATATTTAGTGCATAGAAGAAGAGTTATCATAAATCCTCCCGAAATGCATAAATGCGGTTACAATGCAAAAAAACAACCCCTGCGCCCCGGCCACCAATGAATGTGGCTGTAGCCGACCACGTTGTGCACGCAACAAAGGCCTTTCGATTTTTGTCTCGATACACCAAAACGTGGTGATGAAACAAAAAAACCAAAAAGCTAATTATAAACGTTTATTACAAACCGAATAATTATTTTGGTCAAACTTTTAATAGCGGCCAACAAAAAGAACACACTCGCTAACAGTTTAAAGCGTAAAAAAGAAACAAAACTATTTTAAATACATTTTCTAAAAATATTATTAATTACAATATTTAATTACACACAGAAAGGATATACTCCTACGTACGTAGATATAAATAGTAATATCAATTAATAATAGCAACGCAAAAACATATTTGGAATAAAATCCAAATTATCAAAAACATATTTCGAATTTATTTATGGTTGGTTAGGCTAACCAACATAAGCGTGGCGCAGCTATTCACTAAATGGGAGAATGCAAGGACGCAGAATACATGGACTGTAGTTAGGAATGTCTCTAAAATATTCAAATTGCGAATTTACTAAAAGGACCTACGTTTATTGGATAGCCCGAACTACTCATGATGTCCGCATTACTAAACTACTAAAGAGCAATTTTGATAAGATTGTTATTTGATATGTAAAGTATATTACGAAATTGTTGATCCTACTAGTGCTACGATACCCTAACGCCTCATGTCCACCTCAGCCCTATAGAAGCTTTTTTCGGGCAAAGGTATAAAGGTTCATAGGGCACTTTAAAACCCATGTGTGTTGTTCTTTTCAATACCTAAAAGAAATAACGGGAAACTTTTTAGGACATAATAGAAATAACTAGTATGTCCACATTCTAGGCGTTGACATACTCGCTTATTAAACGAGTATGAGGTCGCTTAGGTGATAACTTCGAAACTTTACGCGCAATTTTTGAAATTTCTTTGTATACAGGAACTGATTGGATTTATGCACCATAAACCGTTTGAATTAAAAAACAATTTTTAGAAAAAAAAGTTATTCAAGAAAAACGAGTACTCTAAGCGAGTAATAACCGAGCTCGCTTAAGGCTATTCTCGAATAACTTTCTTCCCAAAAGTTTTAATTATTTATCTATAGTTTTCGGTGAACAAAATCATTTCTCTATTCTTGTACCATAGTATGATGTTATCGCGTTGCCAATAGAACACGGCTAATGTGTATATTTACTACCGACTACCCTTAGTCTCACTACCTACAGTCTACATCACTGTTGGCTATTGGATTGCATTACATTATACAATAGTATAGGGTGATCCATCAAGAGGTATTTTTTTCAAAATAAAAAAATATAAGTACTAAAATTCAAATCAAGTGTGGAATTTTTTTTAATTATTGGAAGGAAATTTTATGTCATTCATTTTTTGAATATAATTTCCTTTAAATGTTGGCCGCAACTACGCCTTAGGGTGTCCATTCTGAGGGTGCAATTTTGGAGCATTTCGACCAGTATGAATCATAGCTGGGGTGTCAGCATAGACTGGACTATCCGTAGCTCCAAAAAAGGCTAAAGGTGTGATATCACACGATCTAGGCGTCCAATTTACCGGTCCAAAATGTGAAGTTAGCTGCTCTTCGAAATTATCTCTCACTAGATCCATTGTTTGACTAGCTGCATGGCAAGTGGCACCGTCCTGTTGAAACAAAATGTCGTCAAGAATACGGGCTTCAATTTCAGGTAGTAAAAAGTCCGGTATGATAGAGCAATAGCGAGCACCATTAAAAGTTACGTTCTGGCCATCATCATTTTTGAAAAAATATGCACCGATGATTCCACCAGCTTATAAACCGCACCAAACCGTGGGTTTCTCTGGGTATAATGGCACCTCTTGAACCTCTTCTGGTTCCTCTTCAGCCCAAATGCGGCAATTTTGTTTATTGACGTTGCCGTTGCGCCAGAAATGCTCCTCATCACTAAACACAATTTTTTTTTGAAAAAATACCTCTTGATGGATCACTCATTATTAGGATGCGTTACAACGCAGCGACCAGCGCTCCTTAAATATCCCTGGCGGTTATATTCCTCCATCATGAAAAGGGTAAACGCGGAAAAAAAGTATGGTTGGAGTGACAATATTCGAAAAGCATCATAGGTTGTGGCAGAACCATATTATGATCCTCGCAAAAATAGTATGAATCACACACAACCATAGATGATCCCGACAAGAATATTATAAATCACACTCACCCATACTATGATCCCTAAATACATATTTATGACCTTCACAACGTAGTATGTTTTATATACAACTATAGTATGATCCTTCAAACCATATTATGATTTAAACACACCTATGTACACCTATCTACAACCATAGTATGATTCCCCTCAACCATAAAATGATCCCCAAGTTTATTTTTTAGGATTGGGTTTTGCTGCTCAACAGATTTGAGACCATGTATTGAACATTTCATTTAAAGAATCCAAAAAGTTATTTCAAAAGCAGTAACAAAATGTTTAGTTGCAATCAGGAGTGACTGCAGTTTTGGTGAACGCATATTTACCATCCTCCGATCCTAAGCAACGAACGTGATTCAACCATGATCAGTGGCAATGTGCAGGCAGATTGTAATTAGCGAGAACCAGTCGGCAGTAGAGTATTCCACCGAACAAAGTAAACACAATTAAAGTCCACATACATGTACTTATATGTACGTTGGTCTACTTATATAAAAACCATTACGAGTATGTTTAGTTCATAGTCACAACCATACGATGTGAATGCCGCAATCATATTATTGTTAACATAAATCTTAAACAACAATACTTGTGTCGCTCCACCCATATTTATATGATTGCTACAATCATGTTTGTATTTATAAATTTCAAATAATACTATTGTTTATTTCAACGACATTAATTATGGCGCAATCATACTACAATCAAAATAAAATTCAAGAAACAATTCCTTGGTTGCGACGTAAATGCTTAATTAAAGAGAACATATTATTGCTGCCTTGACAATACTTACGTATATAGTAACCATGTCTATTATCTGCGTGCAACTAGTTGCTTTATGGTTGTTTGTGTAGAATTTCCATTAATGCTAAAGGTTGGTTTGAAAGATGACCCAATTTATCCTTTTACTGGCATAGCATGTACGTCAAGTGTCATAACTATGTTTGGGAGTTAGCGAATCAAAAATCTATTTTATTCGAGGAAACTCTGTATTATTCGAGGAAATGACGCATTATTTCCGCATAAATATTAAAAATCACGTTTAGAAGCATTAACGAGAATTATGTGCACATTATGACCTCCACCGGTAAGAGTGGTTTGTCAGGTATTTTCATTCATTTCTCCACTTTTCATCGATTTTTTCCATTCCAAAAACTGACCCGGTTGCCATTGCGACCTGTACGAACTGAATTCCATATAGAAATTTTATCAATTTTCGAATCTGATTATGCGAGCATTCGATTATTTTCGATGAATCTATTGTGGTTGTGAAAGACACACACATGCACGCTTAATTGTATCATTTAACCTTTATGTTTGCCATGCTAATTCTTTATGGATTATTTTCATAATTATCTAATCGAGCCAATGTCCATATTTGCATGTGGGCGATATGCTGTTTGCATTTATTCACGTAATGACCTCAATTGCAACAACGATCTGCCCAACCATCCGGCCGTTCGCCCCTACCATCATTTCCGTCGATTTCGTTTATTTTAAATAAATATTTGGCGAAAGCGCGCACCGACGCACGCACAAACAAATATTCAATTACAGATATTGATAAATTATTTTAATTTCGAACGTTGTTTGCGCGCGGCGGGGCGGAATGGCGGACGGATGCCAGGCATGCAAGATACGCACGGAAGTAGCGGACGGATGTCACCGGTGCAATGGTCTGTTAACATTGGCGAAATTAGAGTTTTATGCTAATATTAGCGGACATATGTTAATTACAAATGATTAGCGAAATTAATACCTTCAAATACACTGGCACATACACACATGCACATTTTGAATATTCACATGTATTTTCGCTTATGTCCGTATGAGTATGCGTTAATGAATTTCGTGGTGCAAAATATTAATGAAAATCTCTTCTATATATGCCATAAATCATGATAATTATCGGTCGTGTTTGAAGGTACAAATTAGCCTGGTAAAAGAATGTATTGCAAACTATTAGAATGATTTGAATATAATTCATGAATTCTTTTTTATGAATCTGAAGTAACGCTGAGATAGACTTACCAGACCTCGTCGAATATTGAACGAATTGTTAAGTGATTAGTTATCATCCCAAAATCAATTAGTATTATTCTTAGAGGACTCCAGTCGAAGACGAAGATATCGATATGTTTTCCATGTGTTTTATCCGCATTTAAAATTTAGTCAATGATCCACAAAACCAGTCGACACAAAATTGGAACACCAGACATTTTTCTATTTTCTAAATCTTTATTAAATTGATTTATCAGTCTTATACAGGGTGACCGCAGGGAAGGTATACGACATTGCTTTGCCGCATTTAGGTAAACATAATAAAAACAAACATCATAACGTGATGAAGCGACGTGGCAAATTTATATGGAAAAACATTCGCTAAATCGTTTAACATTTTAGCAAAATCAATCATCGATTACAGTGACGATGAGAAAGTTACATGAAATTTTTGTGAGAAACAATGTGCCAACTAAACGCACTATTTATCGTGTAGTGAATGATTACGAAGAAAGAGGGTAGGTAGCTGATAGGCCCAAGCATGGACCACAAATGACTGCAAGATCGGCTGAAAACGTAACTGCTGCTGCTCAAGAAAGTGTTCAAAACAATCCATCAACCTCAATTCGACGCCGTGCTGAATGTAATGAAAAATGTGCTCAAAAGGGCTTGCATTTGAACATTTATCTGATATTGTATTCCATACATAATTGCCGACATTAAATAAAACATTTATCAATATAAGTTCCATTCTCTTTCATTAAATCAAAAATTATAAACAAACAAAGCAGTATACCTTCCCGACGGACACCCGTAGTATACCTTCCTAGAGGACGTACTGTATACTTGAATCGGCTGTAAGAAACAAGTACTGATAATTCTTTCAAATTTCTGGTTTTATTGGAAAGGTTTGATTTTGTCATTTAATAATGGAACACCATCCGAAGCGTTTTCGCTTTGTCCAGAGGGCTTAAGATTGTTTGGCAGAAGATGAAGAACTTGACCAAAAACGTGACAATGCATCCAAAACGAGTAACTGTTTGAAGTGGATTTTGGGCTGACGGCATCATTGGGCAAATTTTTCTGCGAAAATAAGCAATGAGCGGCCATTAAAATTTTAAACTTGAATCGGCTGTAAGAAACAAGTACTGATAATTCTTTTAAATTTCACATTTTATTGGAAAGGTTTGATTTTGTCATTTAATAATGGAACACCATCCGATGCGTTTTCGCTTTGGCCAGGGGGCTAAAGATTGTTTGGCAGAAGATGAAGAACTTGACCAAAAAATAATGTTTTCAGATAAAGCTTATTTCCATCTCGGTGGCTATGTCAATAAGCAAAATTGCCGCATATGGGGTTCAGAGAACCCTCACGTGACTATTAAGAAGTCAATGCATCCGAAACGAGTCACTGTTTGAAGTGGATTTTGGACTGACGGCATCATTGGGCCATTTTTCTGCGAAAATGAGCAATGAGCGGCCGTTACCGTAACCGCACCATGCTCAACGAATTTTTGTTTCCCAAAATTCAGGAGAATGATATGGACAACATATGCCCGAATTGTGATGTCAATTGGCTGCTGTGATTTAAGCCCTTTGGATTATCTTCTATGCGGAGCCATTAAGGATAAGTGTTACGCAAAGCATCCGGAGACAATTGAATCATTGAAATTGAAGAGATTCGACCTTAAATAAGCGAAAATGTTCTGTAAAATTGGGTTGATCGGGTGAGCTATTGCAGAACCAGTTGTGGTAGTCAAATGGATTATAATGTGTTACTTTATTAAATGAAAAAGTTCAACCTTTTTAATAAAATCAGAAATTTAAAAAAAAAGTATCAGAGCTTTTTTAAAGCCATTCAAATTTAAAATGTTAAATCTCCAACCCTGTAATGGCTACTGAGTCCGCCCTTAGATATCCCTAGCTTTTGGCTATGCTTGTCGGTTGGTCTCTTGCTCGGAAGTTATATGTGGTAGAACCAACGATTTTCTTGGGGTTTATCACATACTAAGTAGTCGATTAGCAGTAATTGTGGCCTTGATGACAAATATAGCTTTAATAGCCTTTAAAAATGTGGTTCTTTTTAATCTGTTATTTACTAGACGGCCGATGTTTTGAACCCTTTTGCAAAGTTTACGGATTGTACTTTTACACCATTAATAGAAAGTAAAGTAATGGAGTGTAAAGACTAGACGGTGTGTAAAGCCTAGACGGCTTTCGAGTATGTGGTTCCCTCATTTCTTCTACACATCAGCCAGCTTTTGTAAATTGCATCAGCTGTACCTTTGAATTCGGCCGGCCCGAAGCTTTTATACGCTCCACCAGAGAAGGCATTCCAATGTGGATGGCGAGCCAGTATTAGAGAAAATGTTTGTTGTTGGGGCCAAAATTACAATTTCTTTGAAAGAAGTATTTAATGCAAATAAGGCATTGACTGTGTAGGGTGACCATTGCCTACCGAAATGTTTTAAATGAGTACATTTTTGGGTTCGTGGGGTGAAATATCTTTGAAATCTCCATTTATTCATATTTAAAGGGACCTGTAACCTGGGCCTGCGATTTTGAGAAGCCGTCAATTTAATGTCATATTTCGATAAAAAAAAAATACAAAAGGAACCTCTTTTCGTTTAGACCTAACCATGCTTTTAACGTACAGGCAGATCGTCCTAAGTTTTTACTACAACTCATTGTATGTATACATCCAATTCGAAATGTACAACGGAATGACAAATTTATATACACCACCTTCTGGTGCGCAATCCAAGGGAAACCGAGTATTTCCGTGTTCCTTTTTTGAGAAAAATTTCATATACATATGTTTGTATTAACCATTCCTAAGATTCTGCAATTCATTCGAAATATGTCGAGAATTTCTTATTTAATCGATTGTGATCGATGTTCGAGCACAATTAGTAGATTGTTTTAGTTTTCGTTAGAGGAAGCTTTTTCGCATTTGTCCGATTCGTAAAACCGATCCAACTGTAATGTAGTACCTCTTCTAAAAAGAAGGTAAAACAAACACTCTTATCTCACTCTTTCGATGGGCTACACTTGAAGTCTTTAACAATCGATATATGATAAAATTTGTATCCATTAGGATTAATGTATGAAACTATATCGTAATCGTTCGTATGAAATTAAAAAAAAAGATCTTGCAGTAGTACTGAGCTTGTGAATTTTGCTCACTTTTTAACTTTTTATTGTTATTGGTTACGACAGATGTGTATCGATAAAATATCGATGATATTAAAAAATTAAGCGATTGAGGATTTTGTAAACAAATATTTTATATACGTCAATTATAAACCACTGCAGTGTATGTTCATAATGATAATTAATTTAAATGAATGTTAATAAAAACGTATTGCACGAACTCATACATATGTACATTGTTTTACATATGTACGAGTATATACTCGTATATTGTTTATATGAAACGTATGCTTATATACAGACATCCATTGATTTATTTCAGTTATCTGTTGAGATTTTCAATTATTATTTTCAAACTTTTGTTGCAATCGTAACAGAATCTGTCACATTCTGACATGGACCATTTTGAATCTTAATTATAAAAATTTATGTTTATACTCAGAAAAAATTAAATGTCAACATCGTTATGTTGATATTTATGCAATTTAATCCATTCAAATAGAATTTAGCATTAAAACTTTTAGCATAGAATAAAACCAAAGTCACAAACAGAAAAACAAAAATCAACCCAAGAAGAACATAAAGAGAAATTATGAATAGCAAAAGAAATATACAAAAATAAAGTCTAGAAGAAAATAAGAAGCAACAAAACAAGAAACTGCACTTGATGTCATATTTATTCATTTATATAAATGAAAATAGATATTTTTTACTTAATTACCAAAATATGATAGGATATGATGGAAAACAAAACTAAATTGCCCAAAGTTTTTAGAGTCAAGTTAAAAGGATGTCTTTTTGTAAAAAGAATAAAAATAAGGATTGCTGCATTTATTTAATGAACTAATACGATTATACTCTTACATGCATAGTTCATACATACGAAACATATACAAAGGCATAGACATAGTTGAATACATAAGTAATGCTCCCCCTTCCCCCATTCCAGCCCCATAAACAACTAGAATCATACATAATTTACAACAACAATTGAATAGTAAATGCTTGCCGAGAAGAAATAAAACCATGTGGAACTAAGCCCCAACTAAAATGAGTATTATTTCGTAATTAAATACTTCTAGATTTAAGTGTAAAATTAAGAATATAAATATGAAAGAGTATAAGAAGTCAAGGGCTTCAATGAATCACATATTAGAGAAATTTAAATTCTTAATGGAGTGTCAAGACTACCAACATATGGAGGCTTCCATAGCAGGGTGCGTTTGGTGATTTTTATTTGGAGAGATCGAAAAGTTCGTACCAAAAAATATTTCAAATCTTCGTTGCAGGGCGTGATATGAACCGGTAAAAAATTAAATTCAATGGAGATTTATAAAATCCTTACGAAAATAAAAAAACCATGGACGATGTATAATACCCTTGCAACTAAGATATTTGTTTTAACATTAAAATGCTATATTTTGTAATATAAAATATATATTATTAAATTTATACGGCTATAATCATAAAATTGTTTTTAAACCTATTGTAACTTTTTATGAATACGGGATATTTTTATTATAAAAACACTTTGAACATGGATTAACCGGCTCGAGTTCTCTTGCTTCGACGAGTACATTTTAATAGATGACAAGTTTTTTACAAAATGGAAAAGTGACATTGATAATTGTGGCTACATACTGTTTTTTATTGCGATTTCGGGTACATGACGACCTTTATCAGAAAACTTCGCTGCATTTGTTAAAAGGAAAACTAAACTCTTTAAGACCAGGCTTTCGCCGAAGGAAGCTTTGCAGCGAAGCATTCTGGTGAAGATCGTCAAGGAATCGAATTCGCGATAACAGTATGTAGCCACAATTATCAATGTCACTTTTCCATTTTGTAAAAAACTTGTCATCTATTTAAATGTACTCGTATACGCAAGAGAACTCGAGCCGGTTAATCCATGCTCAATGTGTTTTTATAATAAAAATATCCCGTATTCATAAAAAGTTACAATAGGTATAAAGGCAATCGCGATAAAAACAGTTTGCAGGCACTAAAATCAAAATTTTCCTGAATAATTCGTTTGACCACTATCGTGCTTGAAATAGACTCATCTACGGATGGACGAACGGACGGACGGACGGACTTGAGAATATATATTCTTTATAGCTTCACAGATCAATATTTTGTGGTGTTGCAAACTGAATGACAAATTTAGTATACCATTTGGTGGAGGGTATAAAACTGGAGTTAGCCACCGCATACCCATTCGTATTATATTATATTCCGTGTTACTATACCATCCGTTTGGACCTTCTACCAACGTAGGAAGTATACATTGAAGCAAATGGAAATATCAGAAACATTTACTAAATACGAAGAATGGCGTGATTATTCGATATTTATTTCCAAATGAATTGTTCAAAAATGACTAAAAGTCGAAGCAGAATATACATATGTTCCTCTGATGGAAAAGACAAATTTAGCTTTGGACCTAAAGCATCGAACTCAGTTAAAATCTAAATCAAGCAGCATCAAAAAGAGAATGAAAGATGAAAAAAGTCGAGAATAAGGACAGTCATCTATAAGTAAGTATATGAGAATGTGGCACGCCACCTAATTCTTCTTGAGTCTCAAGCAGCCTGATACTAGAGGAGTAATTGAGTATTCAGATAGGCTTAGAAAGTTACATTCCATATGTTCTGCTGATTCTTCGTATTCTCTGTCATTGTTGATTCTATCGCAATCCTTGTGAGATTTACCCATAAAGTTTGCTACGCATGCGTATTGTAGAGTGCCTTGTGAACAAATCTGCTGAAAATATTTTTTCTTTTCAAATGGGCTGTATTTTTAGTCACAAGCAGCAAATTGTCAGAGAGTTTCGCTGTTTTCCTATTTTCAATTATATCGTTTAGCTGTGAATCTAGTGCAGCATTAACCAATAATTTTTTTAAAGATGTCCATATAACCCACCCACTTCAAGCCATTCCTGGAACTAAACATTTACTTGAAGTTTCCCGGCATGATGTTGATACACCGAACACAGTTTGCTGTTATACTCGTATTGTGCTGCGGTATTTAAAGGAAAAATGTATTGCATGCTTCTGAGCATTTCGACTTTATTATACTGAAGTGGAAAACTTAAAGAGGTTTTTAGTTTAAAATTAAAATAAATTGGGTTAATTTAATTTATTTAATTGGGTTAATGTTAACTTCTAATAGTGCCGCCTACAATGTGGCTGTCTAGCATGTGGGTAAGTGTGTTTTCAGTTTTCGAAATTGGTCCTTACTTCGTTCTCTAGCTGCTCCTGAAGACCTTGATCTGATCTGCGTTTAACTAAAGGTTCCTAATCTTCTTTTGATGGTATTAAAACGTTAACACTTTTCCCATGTATGGCATGGAATATCATTGTAACCTCGTAACGTCGTATTCTGCTTCATCGGTGGATCTTTCAATATAGGACGAGTGTTGATGCTTCTTAGAATAGAAGAGGGTGATCAACTTTAGCTACAAGTAATTCTCTTACTGGATGTTTGTGAGTGGGACACCAAATATCGTTTGCAGATCAAAATACTTGGGAAGTTGATCTTTGATACCCTGTAACGCATATAAGCTATTACTGACAGTTTGTTCTTTTGTGTTCACCGCACTTGAGTTTGTTGAAAATCTCATGATTTCATATATGGCCCATTTTTTGCCGTTAGTTTTCTTATACAAGACGGATCGAGCTTTTAACAGGATTTCATTTCCAGCATCTATTTACGCTTAACAAAATGGCAGGAAATGTCTGCATATTCTTGGCAATGTTTAAAGAATCTATCTAGACTTGACTACCAAAAATGTGTATACCCTTTATTAGTGACTTATTAAGTCCGACCTTGCTTAAGCTCCACACAGAGGAGCGGAATCTTCAAAATAGTAGAGCGGTAGTCGGATACGTCCGATTTTAACATTCTTACATCTTTCATATCATAAGGATTTTAGCATTTCATTTAATTTTAGAGTAATTTTATTGGGGCAACTTCACAGGGCACTACTCCAACTCCTTGCACCTTCTAGCTTTCTAGTTGAGCTTTCTTGACAAACAAAATGTAACTTGCGATGATTTTGGGGAGACAGCTTGTAGCTCCTGTACCAACTATAGAAAAAAAGAGGAAAACGTACTAAATAGTAAACTTCTCTCCTGTTCCGGGCTCTGCTCTGGAAGTAATCCATTATTTCCATAAACGACCATTACTCCAAAGTTTACACGTGTGATTTATTTTATCCTTCGGCTTCTGTTTTGCATTTCATGAAATGTAAATATAGTTTTGTTTCCTTTTTTAAATAAATGCACTGGTGATATACATATACACACACACATAGAATATATGTATACTTACATATATATAAGTATATATACGAGTATATAAATTTATTAAACTGCACATATTTGTGGCATTTATTTTCAATATTTTACATAAATGAAGAACAACACACAAAAAACAAAACAACAACCAAATAAAATTTATAAAAAAAACAAACAACAACTACATAAGTACTTAAATAAATTTTGTAAATAAAATAAAATGAAATTATTATATAAAGTTAAATATTTACTTAAAATATGATACCGAACGGCAGAAAGAACGCAAAAATCCAATACGAACTCACAAAATAAAAAATGTAAACAAATATTTTGAAATCTTAAAAAGGATGAAAAAAAACTGGGAATGGAATCAGCAGCACTTTGCCAGTGTTTTTGCTTTCTCATTATTCCCGAAACGAATTGTTTAAATGTGTACGTTCAGTTTTTATTTTCTGCTGTGAAAATTAATTAAAAGTCTGTCGGTGTTGAGTGTATGTATTATAAATCGAATACTTTTGCATTGCTGATCATCGCCATCATCGATTGAATTATTTTAATTGCAATCGCAATATTTTCATAAAGCATTTGTCTTCTCGTTTTTATCCGATGCACGTAACATTTATGAGATCCAAGCAAATAGATTTGCGTAAATTGATGGATAATATTTACCTTGTGGGTAATACGATAAACTGAAAGAATTAAGCTTTTGAATTTCGTTTTGGTTCCAGTCACTTTTTTCGTGTGTATTTAGTTTCGATTACTACAAGTGTCGATGCGCTTACAACGCTGTATGTAAATGTATTTGAAATGAAATTTAAATTTTTAAGTTCTACTTTTACTATTATCATAGACATTAAACATTAGACATAACATTTGAAGCATAGACATTATTAACGATCGAATAAAATAAAAATAATCTCCAAAATGTGAATGTGTCTTATTGGAAGTTTTAAGGTAAGTAGGTTTGTATTGTTTTACAGATTACCTCAAGACATAAGTTTATTCTTATGATTTAGACACGATTTGGGTAGAGGCACGTTCATTTTAAGGAAAAAAACTAGACTAATCGAATAGTTCATATAAGGAATATCCATAGCATTGTCACTTATCAACTGCTTGCTGATATGTCCTACAGGGTGGCTGATGAATATTGCTACATTAAGAAGCTCAAATAACTTATTTTCAGTGTTAAAACTCATTTAGTTTTATTAAATACAGCTTAATTAGTTTTAAAAATAATGGAGTTTTCTTCATGTGCGGGAATAAAAGAAGTCATTGGGTGCCAAGTCAGGGCCGTACGGCGGATGACCCATCAATTCGACGTTTTGGACGGTCAAAAGGGCGCTGGTTTGAGCCAATGATTCGTCTTCTCTTGTTCGTTTTTCGAATTTCTCCTAAGACTTCAGGCAAACAAACTGTGGTGTACCACTCAGGATAGACCGTCCTACGTTGCTCAGGTGGAACAGTCGCCACATGGCCAGTTTTGCCGAAGAAAAAGGCGACCATTTGCTTCGAAGTGCTTCTTTCACGAACAACTTTCATTGGATTTGGCTCATCGTCGAAGACCCACACGGTCGATTGCTGTTTTGTTTTGGGATCATACGCATAGATCCATGAGTAGTCACCTTTGACGATCTTATAAACGTCTTTTGAAGCACCGCGATCGAATTTTTTCAAAATTTCTTTGCACCAATCGACACGAGCCTTTTTTTGGCGATAGTCAAATTGTGCGGCATCCAACGAGAACAAACCTTCTTTACGGCCATGTGTTTATGCAATATCGAATGTATGCTGGAAGAAGACATGCCCCAGGATGCCTCTATCTCACGTTATGTCACATGACGATCTTGCTTTATCAGTTCACACACGGCATCAATGTTCTCTGACTTTCGTCTTTGAGCGAGCGTCGGTCACGATTGAATTCATTATACCAGTTTTTCACAGTTCTATGGAATGGTGCTTCATCGGCATACAAAGATTTAAGTTCATCGACGCACTCTTGTCGTGATAGTCCACGTCGAAAGTTGTGAAAATGATCGCACGAAAATGTTCACGTGTTAATTCCATTTTTTGCAAAATTGATTGATCAAGTCACTGTAAAAAACCCAAATTATAGTCGAACGTCAAAACGTTCTGCGTACAAATGTCAAGCTTTCCAATGGAAATGTCAGATGGCCAGAAACTGCACACCATACTGATGAAACTGCACACCATACTGTGACACGAAGTGTCACACTGTGGGTTGGAAGCACTCCATATTCAAAAATTTTGTTTTTTATATTTCCGCCCTCTTCCACCATTGGAATCATATTCTGTCAAAATTCCAAGCGAATAGGGAAGTCTGCTGCGTTCAGTTTGTTGGCCATTTGAATTTTATAGGGAATAAGTCCAAATCTTTGTGCATAATTGACTGCAATGACTGTCTGCTTAAGCCCAGTTGAGCAGATAAGCTTCTTGCCGAAACATTCGAATTATTTTGTATGGCAGCAACTATAGCAGCGATTGATTCCTTCGTCCGAATTATAGGGTTTCGATAGTAAGGTCTTCTGTTGACTGTCCCATGCTCTGCAAAATTGTTAACAAATCTCATTATGGTCCATCTTCTCGGAGGATTGCCTATACTATCTTTGAACCGAAACTACGGTCGCCAGTGCGTGATAGCGGCACTGGTCCCAGTTATAGATTTTTGTTAAATCTAAAACTCAATCTGCAAAATAAAAAAAAAATAATCAAATTGATAAAATAGAAATAAAGTTATTAAATTGTATTGGTAGCGGCTTTCATCAGCCACCCTGTAAGCTGTATCTCTATTTCTTTAAGGTGTTACAAGCATCATCACTACAAATGTTGCTACTTATATTTCAAGTCCTGACAATAATAGTGTTTCCAGATGCAATCTGGAACTTCCATTGGAAACTTTAGCATTTTTTAGCATAGCTTCACTCAGAACGTGATGTCATTTGAGGGCGAACTGTTCTGTTTACAGTGAGTTGAAAAATTCATTTCAGTCAAAAAATAGAATTATCCCGTGAACATTTTCGTGCGATGATTTTTTACGATTTTCGGCGAGGGTTATCGAGACAAGAGTGTTTAAATCAACTTTTTTCGACTTTTGGCGTTGGAGCACCATCAAAAACCACTGTTAATCGCTGGTTCAAAGAGTTCAGTCTCGGACGCCGTTCGCTCCAGGATGAATTTCGTGAAGGACGTCAAACTTCGTTCACTTAGCCAGAAACCATCGATGCTGTGCGTGAACTGAATAAGCAAGACCGACATATGACATACCGTGAGATTGAGGCATCCTTGGGCATTAGTATGACAAGCACCAACTAGACATTGAATATTCATTTGGCCGTTAAAAAAAATCGTTTTCGTTGGATCCCACAAAATTTGACTAATGCTCAAAAAAAGGCTCGTATGGATTGGTGCAAAGAGATGTTGAAAATGTATAACAGCGGTAGCTATAAGGCACTGTATAACATTGTCACAGGTGACGAATTATGGAACTATGCATATGAACCCGAAACAACATAGCAATCGACAGTATAGGTCTTTCAAGATGAGCCAAATCCAACAAAAGTTGTTCATGGAAGAAGAACATCAAAGCAAATGATTGCGTTTAACCGGTCATGTTGCCACAGTGCCCTAAGTGGAACGTAGGTCGGTCAATTTTGAGTGATATATGTACAACCATCTGTTTGCCAGCAGTGTTCGATGAAATGAGAAAAGCTAATAAGAGAAAACGAATCATTTTGCATCACGACAATCAATGGGAGCTCTCACATCAGCTGAAACGATGAGCTATTTGACCACCCAAAATGTCGAATTGATGGGCCATCTATGGTACAATTTTGATTTGGTGACTTCTTCTTATTCCCTAGCATCAAGAAAAAAATGCGTGGTCAACGTTTTTCATCGCCCGAAGCAGATGTTGAAGCTTTCAAGAATTATGTTTTAGAGGTGTCTCAATCAGAGTCGAAGAAGTGCTTTGGAAATTGGTTTGTAGAATAATTTGAAAAACAATAAAACCATTTCCAATGATAAAGTATTGTGTTTTTATTAAAAGACCCGAAATATAAATAGCAACCCTCGTAAGGCATAATATCCTGTACCATAGTGTGGTTTAGGATACCAGTATAAAAAATGGGCATGTATGGCCCAAATAGAAACATGATTGTGTGTTTGTCCACCGTTATATACAGTAGCAAATTTTATCGAAATCACAATTGAAATAGGTGATCTAGAGCGGTTGTACTTAAACTCGGAAACATTAATTTTTATGAGATGGTAAGTCTTCGATCGTCCGTAGCATCCGTATCTGGTTCAAAAAAGTTACTTCTGGCAAATTTATTGAAGATCGGCTCACAATTGCAGTCTGTAGTTCGAATACAAGCTTTAAATATACAGAAGATGGACGAAAGGACAGAACAACATCGATAAATGGAATCAACAAGAGATTATGAGCCGATCAGTATACTTCCAAAGTGGGTCTAGCTCCAGTACTTTTTTTAGTTAGCAATAACGTCAACGTCGCACATCGCAAATTGATTCCACGTTTCAAATGCGTTCCGTCCTTCGTTGTTCCTTTAACACCATTGTTTTTGCTCTGGACCATAAATTTCACAATGTGTTGAGGGCCCGGGATGTCCATAACAGAAGCACTGAATCTTGGACAGATAAATATAGCGTGTTCTGCGGTAACCTCTACCTCCACACAGTTCGGACATACAGGCGTGCTGTCATGTCCAAATATATGCAAATTTTTTCAAAAGCAACCATGACCTGTAAAAAATTGCGTCAGGTAGTAGTTTACGATTCGTTGGGACCACATGCCACATGCAGCGTTGCCGTTGTGCGACTAAAGTGGCAATTTGACCCTTTTTGGAAGCCATGTGACTTTTACTGTCCCTTTTTCAAAAATCCCCTTTTTCGCCACTCTTTGAAACTTTTGCTAGTTTTCACTTCTCGAAATGTGTGTATTCCCTTAAAAAAAATACGCGTATTCTTAATTCTAAGGTTAAGGGTTGTTCCGGGGATAAAAGTACTATTATTTCTTTGGTTATAACCTGGCGCTTACGCTAGGCATTTGGTACTCGTAGTAGTGTGTCAGAGAATCTATCTGTGTATTGCACACAGGCTGCGAAGATAATCTCCAAACTGTCTAGCCGCACAGCTCTGAAACGCATATATTACACCAAATCTTGCTTTAGGTAAAAATACCAACAAATCGGAACATTTGTAAAATGTATCCACCCTTGGGATCAGTTCAGATGCTTCCTTAGATGACCGCGCATACACTCTTTCATTTTGCTTGCTAAATTTTTCCTGAACGGTACAAATTTTTTCATCGGTGAACAAAATATTTCTGTGCAAGTTATCAGCGTGATTCACCAAAAGATGTTTGCATTTATCAATCCTATTTTTTTTAAAGCTGCAGTCAATATGTGTTCCGTACGTCGTTTGAAAGCCCCAAGTAACAAGACTTTTTTAATGATTCGACTCAAGGACTTTTGCGTGATATTCATTTCACGGGCCATGATTTTCTGTTTTCGGAGCGGATTTCTGTGAATTCTTGATTTAAGGGCTTTGATGACATGCGGTCTTTAACATCGGTAGCGGTCTTTAACACCTCCAGTCTCCTCAAACAGTTGTATGCATCGGTAGACGAACATGCCGCTAATCCCTAGTGGCCGGAGCGTTTTGAAAATATCGCTTTTTTTCATTTCACACTTGAATACGATACGGTTCTCCTTATCTGACCACTCCATGATGAAAGTTGAAACAATTTCAAAATCCCGTTATAGACTAACGCTATTGAGGTTAGCTTTCAAAACCCATAGACATTAACGGGATATGTTCAGTTCTATTATTGAAATGGGTGTGTTTAATGTCCCTACTTAGTAAAGTCTGTCATGTCCGACTTTTGATGTCTGCATTTTTATACCCTTTACGAAAAAGAATATTAAATTGGTCACTCCGTTTGCAGCACCACGAAATATTAATCGGAGACCCTATAAAGTAATTACAATCTTGATTGTCGTAAAATTCTAAAGCATGTTATCGATTGTCGTAAATTCATGCCAACCTAGTATTCAGAAATTTTACATGATGCAGGCTTATGGTCACAAGCTGTTTGAGATTGTATAAGTAAATGGGCGAAATCGGCCCAGGGGGAAAATTGTTTTACCTCGATAGAATATATTTATTTTTGCTTAACAAATCAGAATTTTTTGTCAATGGACAATGGGTACTGTTAGTTGGGACGCACCAAATGCCTCAAAAAAGAGCAAAGCTGCTGAAAGGTTAGGCTCAAGTGGTCCAAAAACATCCTGCAAGGTCAAAAACGGGCGATTAATAGTACAATAAAAGCAAATTTTACTACTTATTTTTCACTATATTATCGTATAGAAGAGAGTACATGAGGATCGGAATTTAAATTGTTTTTTAGTTTGAATGTATATTTACTTGTACCTCTCATTTCATGGAACTGAGTTTTAACTGTGTTGTTTGATTCTTTTCTTTTTAAATTTAAATGTCTTGTTTTAATAAAATTAACTTACGAAAACTTTGCGACTTTTTTTATTAAAAAACTGCCTTTTTGCCACTTTTTTAAAAATAATCCACTTTTTGTGCGACTTTTTGAAATTTGTCAACGATAGCCCTGGCACATGTCCTTTAAGACTTATTTTTAAGCATTTAGCATATCTCTTCTTTTAGTTGAGTTGTCTGTTCTCATATCTTATGTGAGTTTCTTTTCATGTGCCAGAATATCGATCGGCACCATATCTGCTGCTATATCTTCAGTTGAGTTGTCTGTTCTCCTATCGTATGTGCGTTTCTTTTCATGTGCCAGAATATCGATCGGCACCATATATGCTACAACAAAAGCGGCTTTGCCCGATACTGTTAGGAACCACTTAATGATCGCAGAACACTCCATCGATAAATAGAGGTAAGCAGCCCATAAAGAAGCTGCATAGAGGATCACCGAGTTAACGATTGTCGTTAGTAGTTTCCTTCTAACTGGTTTGGGGCCTCGAAAAGTGGGCAACATCCTGGCTTGTGCGGATTGAATTCGTGCTGCCTTTTCGCTGGCGTAATTTACATGCTCTTTAAAGTTGAGCCTGTTATCTAACATAGCCCCTTAGCATTTGAGAGGGTGCGAAGGAAGGGTATAATGGCATCCAACTTCTACTAATTACTAAAGCCTCTGTTTTGTGGCCAGATTATAAACCACATGTCTAAAAAATACACCCTTTAGTTGATGGATATGCTTCGCGACGGTAACAATGGCAATGTCGGTCACAAAGCCTTTTATTGTGGTACTTTGCTGCAGTGGCAGTCTTAGAACCTCGTCGTACATGAAGTGGGCCACAGAGTGGTGCAGGGTATTTAAAATGTCGCACTCAACTTGCAGACACAGACAATGTCGACAACCTTGGATGTAATAGGACTTTAGTGTCGACACAAGCGACCACTGTTACAAATGGGCTTACTCAAATTAAAGCAAATTGTAGTATAGGGTGATCCATCTAGAGGTATTTTTTCAGAACAAAAAAAATATAAAAATTCAAATTAAATGTAGAATCTTTATTGGTAATTTGAAAGGACATTTTGTGGCATTTATTTTTTGAATATAATTTCCTTCAAATATTGGCCGCAGCTACGCCTCAGGGTTTCCATTCTCAGGTTCCAATTTTGGATGACTCGTTGGGTAATGTTGGCTTCCAAAACCTGAATCGTAGCTGGTTTGCCAGCATAGACTTTGGACTTTACGTAACCCCAAAGAAAAAATGTCTAAAGGTGTGATATCACTCGAACTAGGCGGCAACCCACCTTTCCAAAACGTGAAATTAGCTGCTTTTCGAAATGACCTCTCAATAGATCCGTTGTTTTAGCAGATGTATGGCAAGTGGCACCGTTTTGTTGTTGTTGCTGTAACAACAATATATTTATTTTGAAGTCTTGTTCGTCTATGGGGGATCTGCTTCGATATCCAGGTGAAGGAACGCGCCATTTGAACTGGATGCGTCCACAGAGAGGGTCAGCTGAGTGGGCTTGGCCGGACAATTGAAGAGGTGCAGTACATCACGTGGTCCCTAATGGCAGGCGGGACAGATGTCCGGAACGTTTCGCCCAGTAAGAATTGAGGCGGCTGCACCATCCAGATCTCAGCTGCGCCAGAAACACGCGCGCCTGCCGAGGTAGTACCTTCTCCTCAGGTGAAATCTCCGGGGGATGTTCCCCTAGCACTACATTCAGACGGTAGCCGGATACTGCTGCTGCGACATCATCGGCGTGAATGTTGTTCAAACCTGCCTGATAGTTTCTATGATCTAAAGGTTCTCTCTTATACCGCTGGACCTCTCTCTCTAGATCATGAATATCGTACCTGATCTGCCTGGGTGAAGGCATCCTGTTCAAGAGATGGTGGTTAGGATGACTGCTGCGAAAACACCCTAGCAGGTATTGCTTAGACAACAGGAAATTGTGTCTGCGCACGGTAAGGACCTTCGTCTCCTCATGTAGATGGTCCTCAGAGGACATAAGAAGACACCCTGTTGATGTTCTAAGGGCGGCATTCTGGCAAGTCTGAATTTTCTTCCACTGCGTCGTACTCACGTTCGCCGACCATACAGGTGCTGCGTAGTTTGCTACACACCGACCTATCGCTTTGTCGGCTCCCCAAGTACTGCCGGCAAGTAACTTGAGGACCTTGTTCCTACTTTTGAGTTTATCGCAGATAGCTGTAGCATGTGCAGAGGATCTAAAAAGGCTGTCCAATGTGACCCTAAGAATTTTGAGGTAGTTGGTGGTCGGGATGTTGACGTCATCGACTTTCACATTGAGTGACAACCGCACCTCTGCGGACCAAGCAGTAAACAGTGTGGCTGATGATTTGGAGGCGGACAGTATATGTATATGGCACCGTCTTGTTGAAACCAACTGTCGTCAAGATTACGGGCTTCAATTTCAGATAGCGTATAGATCGATACCATGGCGCGATAGCGAGCGCCATTCACGGTTAGGTTCCCAATATTCTCTTGATTTGAATTTTTATATTTTTTGTACTGGAAAAATATCTCTAGATGGATGACCCTATACAAATTAAAAAAGGGATGTTTTAAAGATTTGCCACAATAGACGAACGTCTCTCAAAGGAACCAGGCAATGATTCTGAATAGTTCGGGAGAATAAACAGGGTCTACCCCTGTTACAAACATTTTCACAAAATAACAATACCATGTTCCACATCTTGGTGTTCGGATATGTACGAGTATGATATCTGATTGCCTTTAACCATTTCTAAATGAATCTCATTTCACTTATTTTACGTCTAAATGCCATTAACAGTCGCTAAAACCCCATTTTCAGAATTGTTTTGAAAACAGTTTAGCTCACCAACGATTATGCCAGAGCTATCTCTTTTCAGGTGCACCTTAAAGTAGACAAAGAGCCCATTCAACAATTTTTAGACCCAAAAAATATGAGCAGCACTACTGTTTATGACAGGAAAAGTAAATATATTCATAATTCAAAAGTTTCGAAACCAAAATGTTGTCAAAAATTTAAGTAACTAGAAAATTCTAATAAAAATATGTAAACAAACATTTTCTCGCCTTTGCAAAATGTGTGCTAATTGCGTAATAAGAGCAGTCAAAATAATTGTGCGAAATTTCCTATTCATACTTCGGCATATTTTACTGGTAATCAGAAATCAAAACGAAATAGAAATTCAAGACAATTGCCATCTCAACACAAAAAGAGGACGACAACAGGACGATTGTGCAAATTGCGATGATATTATCAAGGACGTCCCAGTAATGGTAAGTTCGCCACTTATTTCCTACGTACCTCAAAGGGGAGGTTGCAGCATTGAGGGTGCAGCTAATTAGCCACGTTTGCTGAGCCACGTCTCGTGTATGCTACTGTCCATATCTCTGTGGATGTGTGTGTGTGTGTGCATATGTGTGAATCGATTTCAATTAATATTTTCATTAAGATCTTAATCACACACTTGGCATACGCACAGAAATTTGTTGGCGTGTGCAAAAAGTTCACGCCGACAGCATCGACACATACAGGACATGACGACACTCATGCTTATGTACAGGGTACTTACCAATACACATATGCGAAAACACATACTCGTACACCGAAATACAGACAGACATATGCATGTATGGCTTTTTAAGCATTACCAGCCCCTGAATATTTTTTATCGCTGACAAAATTGTTATTATTATGACTTTTCTGTATTGTTACCGTCGTAACTGTATTAACCATTAACTGACAGATGCTAACATCAGGCTGCAGACAAAATTGTCTACCACGCACATCCCGAACCTCCGAGTCCTCCATACAGGTTATTTTGAATACCATGAATGAATGCCGCCATGTCGCAGCTAAAGCAACACAGCTACAAAGACAGCCGCTGTCGAAGTAGCGTCTATATGGCAGTGTGCACCCTGCCAGTGAGCATTTCCCCTACAATTGCTGATGAAAATAAAAAACAATTTAACGATAAGCATCAAATTTCCACAAATTACCTTATATTTTACGTGAGATATGAAGCAGATTGTATTTCGCCTCGTATTTAAGAATGTGTGTGCGTGTATTTGCGATTACTATTCGGAAGTGCCTGCGATACATGAAGACCATAGCGTGGCATAGTCGGCCTATCGAAAGTGGATCTAACGCCCTTCCAATGCCGCCAGCTCTGTCGTTTACTGAAATCCATTCGGCTGCTCGATTTGCATTTTATGCGATTTCTAGAGTTAGGACGATAGGGGGGCTGTACTTGTGATGGTGGCACTACTGAAGATGTCTCTGACATTTATTTATGTACAAGTAGTTACATTTATGCCCCAAAAAATATTTCCGCACTCGGTCTGCCCAACCCGCATATATGGGGTGCTTCTTACACCCTACACCACCTGAAGGTAACGAAAAATATAATAAAATATAAATATGTGCATTATATAAAGATCGACTAAGAATCACTATAGTATTCGATTAAGCGATGTTCGTCTATCTGTTCGTCTCACAAATAGCCCATTGGCCCATACCAACTGTTGACCAACCTCAATAAAGTTTGGTGTTTTTACCCCACACCACGCTTTGGTACATCGAAATACTAATTAGTGCCTATGTTTACGAGTATAACACCTAAACTGAAAGAAACTAGACCTCATTTTTATAAGAATCCCTCTCTGATTACATTGAACGATGTCCATCCGTCTGTCCATCGATCGTTGTTATTAAAGTATAGGTCGCAAATACTCGTATAAGCCGATTACGACGAAACTTTACATATTGTTGAAGATTTTCTACAGAACGTTACGAGACACCAATAAGCAACTCTAATGAAATGAGACCCCATCGTTTCTCATTTTTATATAACCTGCAAACTAAAGGCCTTTACGATTTTAGGCCCGGCCGCTCTAGAAATCACAAAATAAATCGGATCGGAAATTTCGCATGATGAGTAATGTGGGACTACTTTCACAAAACTTAAATTGGACCATATCGTTCGATTGTTTCAAATAGAGCCCATTTAAAAGACCCTACCGTTTTGAGATCCTGCAGCTATAGAATCCACAAATTATATCCGATCTTAAATTTCACATAGCAATAGTAACACTAATAACTTACTCTTGTAAAATTGGAGTATAAAAGTCCATGTTTTGCCATAGCTACACGCAGAGAAAAAATATGGTTAGTATATGGTCACGGCAATAATAATAAGTTCTCCGCAATAAAAGTATGTTCGTCGCAACCATAGTATTGTCTTCTGAATTTAATTTTGACAATGGTATGTAGTATTATTGCCAAACTTAGAAATGAAAATATGGTTATAGCAAGCATATAAACATGGTTGATGCAACAAAAGTATTGTTGTTTAAAATGTACGTTAACAATAATATGATTACGGCAATCATACCGTATGGTTGCGACTATAAACATAACAAAACAGGTTTTATAGAGCACACATATAGGTGTGTGCGTATGTTTTTTTGGTATACCAAAAAAACACATGCACACGATACAGTGCATGGTTGTTGTCCCCTTTAAAAAACAACAAACGGAAGGTCGTTCGAGGGATTTTTATTGTGTTTATTTTGTTTGGTGAAATACTCTACTACTGATTGGCTCTCGTTTTTTTAAAATCTGTCTGCACTTAAGTATATAGCCATTGATCATGGTTTAATCACATTCGTTACTTGGGGTCTACGGTTGGTGAAGTAGCATTTTCCCCAGCTGGCAGCTAAAAGTATTTTCGACTGCCGTTGGAATATATATTTTTGTTTCTTGAATGAAATGTTCAATAAAAGCAAGGCCTCAAATTTGGCTATGAACTAATTGTAATGAAATTTCAAATAACTGGCTTGATTAAAATCTTTTTTTTGAATAACAACATTACTCAATCCTAAAAAATTATTTTGGGGATCATAGTATGGTTGAGTAAATCATACTATGGCTGTATGAATAATAGCATGGTTGCGTGTTATTCAGACTATGATTGTGAAGATCATACTATGGTTGTTTGAGAAAAATACTATGGTTGTGAGGATCATAATATGGTTGTGGAGATAATAGTATGGTTGAGTGTGAATCATACTATGGTTGTGAGGATCATAGTATGGTTGTGTGTGAATAATACTATTGTTGTGAGGATCATAATATTGTTGTGGCACAACCATATACCCAACAATAGTATGATCCTCTTCAAATATTGTCACCACAACTATACTTTTTTTCTGCGTGTACATGCAAAGGTGTCTCCCGATTTAAGATTTCTTCCCCTCCACAAGCCACAGTTCTCTGCAGATTTTGCTGAAATTAAGAATAGTCCTTTACAAAAGATCTATAATCATGTCTGGTAAAATTAGGCATAACGGTCTATGTCTTCACATAGCCCCCTACTGCATTGCTTTTATGATTTGAAACCATGCCTTTTGTGATAGTCATCTACTAAATAGCCTTTTGTCGGTTTGATAGATCTATAAGTTACTCTGGAAAAGTTGGACCATATTGGTTTATGTTTATATAATAGCCCCCAAACAAAGGCCCGTTTAGATTTCATGTTCTGTGTAAATTGGGACATATTGGTCAATGTTTTCCCCATAGTTTCATGCAAATGGCACTTCCGTCTTGTGGCCCAAGTGCTCTCGCTCGGTTAACATTCGATCTCGCTCATATTTAGTAAAGTGCGCTAAAGTGCGCGAAAAAAATCATGGCAAGATGGATTCAAAGCACATTTTTACTCTTGCCAAATTTAAGCATGCAGCATAAGGGACCGAAAAAACACCTTGGTAAAATAAGACCATATAGTTCTGTAACTTTATGCAGTCCTAATACAAGATTTATTGCGATATGGGGCCCTTGCCATCTAGATGTCACGCATCAAATCAGATCTTATCAAAAATTAAGAATTGTGAGCAGATGGGATGTAATACTCATAATACCAACCTTACCGCAAATCGAAAACCTTTGAATGTAGATTCCGCACAGATGTTCATTCCGAGTTGCTACATATCTTTCTGGCATTTCCATTCGAAAGTTTGACTTTTTTAGCAGAACGTTTTGACGTACGATCATCATTTGTGTTGTTTACAGTTACTAGAAAAAATCATTTTAGCAAAAATGGAATTAACTCGTGAACATTTTCGTGCGATCATTTTTCACAACTTTCGACGTCTATTATCACGACATGAGTACTAGGGTGGAGTGAAAACATGCTTTTTTTATAATTTGAAAAAGTTAACCTCGGAAAGAGATGTAGTCTGGGGTCCTAAAAAGGGGAAAAATAAAGAAAAAAATTTAAAAAAATTTTTAGGGGTCGCGCCACTCCCTAGAAATTTGGAAATTATCGCTATTTTGGCGTTGATTTTAGAAAAATCCTAAAAATTAACGACTTAACTTTTTCGAAATTTAAAAGTTTGAGCTTGTTCAGTGCCCAAACAAAAGTATTTGAGGCAAATATGAGGATAATCGACTAATATTTGTAGCTTTGGTGGCGATTTCATTGTTCAGTCAATTTTCTGAAGAAGGGACGATTTGACTTATTTTACTTTTTGAAATTTTTGAACAATGAGAAAATTTTTTTTAAATTTTTTCATGCCCTTATTTCATTGTTTACGCTATTGCAAACATTTATTGACATAAAACTTTTTAGGATTTTTCTAAAATCAACGCCAAAATAGCGATAATTTGCAAATTTCGAGGGAGTGGCGCGACCCCTAAAAAATTTTTTAAATTTTTTTCTTTATTTTTCCCCTCTTTAGGACCCCAGACTACATCTCTTTCCGAGGTTAACTTTTTTTTTTGAATTTCACTCCACCCTAATGAGTACATCGATGAACTTAAATCTTTGTATGGCGATGAAGCACCATCCTATAGCACTGTGAAAAACTGGTTTAATGAGTTCTATCGTGGCCGACGCTCGCTCAAAGACGAAGGTCGTGAGGGTTGTCCAAAAATGGCCGTTGTGCCAGAGAACATTGATGCCGTGCGTGAACTGATAATGCAAGATGTGAAATTCCGTGAGATAGAGGCATTCTTGGACATTTTTTCCACCAGCATACATTCGATATTGCATGAACACCTGGCCGTAAAAAAGGTTTGTTCTCGTTGGATCACGCACAATTTGACAATGGCTGAAAAAAAGGCTCAGGCCGATTGGTGCAAAGATGGTGGTGCTTCAAAAGAAGTTTATAAGATCGTCAGAGGTGACGAATCATGTATCTATGCGTATGAGCCCGAAACAAAACCGCAATCGACGGAAGCAATAGTCGCCTGTTTCTTCGGCAACACTGGTCATGTGGCGACTGTTCCGCATGAGCAGCGTAGAAGGTCAATTCTGAGTGGTACACCACAATTTGTTTGTCTGAAGTCTTCGGAGAAATTCGAAAAACGAACAAGAGAAGACGAATCATTGTGCACCATGACAATGCGAGCTCTCACTCATCGACTCAAAGGATCGCCTTATTGACCGAGAAAAACGTCGAATTGATGGGTTATCCGCCGTACTGCCCTGACTTGGCACCCAATGACTTCTTTTTATTCCCGCACATCAAGAAAAAAAATGCCTCGTATTTTTAATTTTAGCTAGTTTAAATTAAGCATAGTTCGTCATGTGTGACTTTTAAACATATGACCAAGTCGGTATACTGAACCCCATTGGTCTATACTTTTATAGAGCCTTACGAAGTATTTCCCTTGTGATATAGAATTCACATACTAAGTCAGATCTTGCTCAAATTCTGGAAAGGGACATAACAGAGACAGCCCCGTCCCAAAACACGGAAGCTAATAAAATTGAAACTCGAATAATCAGTTGTCTAAATTCGGATCCATAATTCGAATACTTACGACTAGTAGGCTTTTTGTTAAACGCCGACTGCGATTGAATTTTTAAGAAATGTTTACATTTGGTTTACAAAATAATCTCTTGTAGGTGCCGGCATTTAAGATTTGAAAAACTACGCTGCTTTAAACTGTCGACTTTAATTTGAATCAAAAGTACTTGTGAAACAGTCATACACACTACGGAAGCCGTAGTGTGCACTTGAAAATTTTAAAAAAATTTAGATTCTCCGACCAAATTGTCTATTCTACTATTTCCTTATTATTTATGTATATAAGATATATTTTGATTATTGACGCCAGTAATCTTCAATCTTTCACAGGATACTAAGCCAAAGAGGTGTACGGCATTACTTACTTATATAGTAACACCCGTCGGACAACGTTCTTTTATTTAAGCTTTTCTTATTGTAAAGGACTGTATGCACTTAACTTGTGTAAGGTACAAAATGAACTTGAAGTAGGCTCAAGGCAAAGCAAACCAAGTATCAATCCTTTTAATACCCGCCATCACTCTGAGGAACAGGGTATTATAAATTAGATTCATCGGAAATTTTTGTAGCTTCCAAAACTATTTTAGCTGGACCACCCTTGAATTATTCCGATCGACATGCTAATTTCATTTAACGATGTCCTTCCATCTGTCTATCCAAAGCTTGTATTCAAACTACAGGTCACAATTGATGTCCGATTTTCATGAAATTTGCCAGAAGTAAGGTTTTGGACCAAGGACGGGCGCTATTGAGATTTTGGACTAAGATATAGTCCAGTCAGTTTAGACTAAGATATAGCTTCCACACATATGTTCTTCCAATTTTTTGTTTAAAGCTCTAGTAGCCACATATTAGATACAAGTGTGTCAGAGAC
This sequence comes from Hydrotaea diabolus, assembly GCA_963513945.1. Lineage (NCBI taxonomy): Eukaryota > Metazoa > Arthropoda > Insecta > Diptera > Muscidae > Hydrotaea > Hydrotaea diabolus. The sequence continues at coordinate 112,668,093 of OY740717.1, forward strand.
GACGCTGTTAAAATTAGAGAAAATTGGTTCAGATTTAAAATAAGCTCCCACCTAGATGTTCATTCGCTCTAGCTCTAGCAGCCATATTTTACATCTAATCTGAATGAAACTCAGCACCAGTAAGATTTTTGGGCCTTGGTGAACGCTATTGAAATTGAAGAAAATCGGCTGAGGTTTAGATTTACTTTGTAATACCGGTATATTATCGCCTCGAATACATTACGACTAAGAGATAAGTCTCTAAGCCATGTAAAAAGTTTTATACAGAAAGCATTAACCGTTTTGAGCCGGCAATTTAAAGTAACTGACTAATTAGAAAAGAAAAGTTCCCCGTTTATTTTTTATTGGAATGGTGAGGGAATTAAGTAATAACTAACACTACCTCGGGCAAATATAACTAGTTTTAGATGTACACTGATTTGAGAAGTCGCTCAGTGTGTGTCGATTAATAACCAATCATGGCCTTACTTGGGATCCATGATAAATATGCACTTATCTCTGACACAATGACCATGGATGTTGGAGCTGTAAGCAACTGTGGCACCAACCAAATCCCTTTGGTGCTTACAAAAGTCCGCTAATAAATATGAGGGTATGGTCAATATTCTAAATATGCAAGTATTTGTAACATCTCCCTAAATTGTTTTAAAGACCCAAGGGCTGTAGGAGCTTAAGAACGGTCCTTATTGATACAAAATCCCAATACGAATATATTTTTAAGCTTTGGCTGAGACTGGGACTATGGCACTGGAACCAAACTGAGGATCCTTATCACAAAGGCAGCGACCAGAAAATATGCAAAGAGTACTCAAATTAAAACAAATTTTTTACGAGTTCAAAAATGGAGTTATTTTAAAGATTTGCCTAAAATCAGCACGAAGACCATAAACCGTAGAGTCCGAAAAATCGGCAGTATTACCTTAGTTAATAAAAGAAATTTCATTGGGAATTTTTACGGATTTATTTTTAAGACTTATCTTGGATCAATGAACCCTTTCACCCATATCCATAGCGGACCTGCGGCGGGGAGTTCATTAGAGTAAAGGTCCAGGAAAAAAATAAACCAAATAAAAGTATTTCTAAATAGGTCTATGATTGAAATAGCCCCTATTCAGAGATCATCCGAAATTTATTGTTATATTATCCTGTAGCCCTACAAGCAACACAGCAGGTGGGGTTGTAGCCTAATGGGAGGCAGTCTGTTAGAATGGAATTTCTCAGTCCATGATTTGACATAGCCCTTTACATAGGTTCCTCCCGATTTTAGACTCTGCACCAGAAGTCATACAACTTCAATCAATACGTGTATAGTGGATTAATCATAATCCGTAGCGAAGTTGTATAAGTACAGTATCAGGCCATGTTTTGAAATAGCTGCCACGAAAATGCCGGTACCGATTTAAGATCCAGATCCGTAGAATGTGCAAATTCAATCCGTTCTTGCATAAATTTCACATGGTATGTAATAAGCAAACAATACCCTTAATGTAAATAGATAAAATATAAATAATAGAAGTATAAATAATAATATTCTAAATAATAGAATAATAGAAGTTTAAGGTTCCATACAAAGGCCCGTGCTAATTTAAGGCCACGCCGCTTTTGAAGACAATTATTCCAATCCAGCTTAAAAATGCGATAGAGACGAGGATTATTCCGTATACCAATAGAGTAGTGTAAGGTATCATATAGTCGACCGTAGTCGACTGTAGCGTTTTTTTATATTTTCTTTGCAAATCGAGAGAAAATGTTCCCATATCCTTATTCTGTGACAAGGAAACCCTAAACCCATGCCAACATTGCCATTTTGCCAGCTTGAAGTTTGCCTACCAGTATCATCGAAATCAACACATTTCTCATGTTTGCAAATACACAACAAGATTGAACATCCTTTCACTGGGAGCTCACGAACTCACCAAATCACCATATATTAGCCGACAACGAGAACTGTCACAATATAAATTTCCTTTACGTCTCTTGTTAACCGTTTTTGAATTGTGCCGAAATAAAAATTGTGAATAATAAAGACGAAAATCAAATAAAAATTTCAATTCATCAGCACGTGAGCACGCACCTCGTAGATAAATATACCGCCACCCATGTACGAGGCGACATGATTGCATGCTTCCGATACACACAACTACATGCACCACCACTGACACACATTCGTACTCGTACAAACGTTGGCAACAATGAAATGTTCATCATTTAAACATTCGCAGCAACCGTCAGACAGACCGACCCACTGTATAATGGTGTGGCCCGGAGTGGCGCAGCTCGGTATGACACACGTTAATAGCAACAAAAATATCGTTTAAATTAAAATCTTTAACCGGATGTCACAAAATAATATTTGTTGCCCTGCCCTCCTGCCTCGAAGCGAACGCACACACACTCTCACTCCGGGGTATTTATAGGGGGAATGTGAGGAGCATTTTTATTGGAGTCAGCCGAACGGCTTTCCCTCTCGAGTGCCAAATATAATCGTTTTGATAACAAATGTTTAAACTGAATCTATTCCCACATCAGACTCCAGAGGAAATAGCTTGCGACAGTGTGCGTCTATGTGTGTGTGTGTGCGTGTGTTTCTGCTCGAATGTAGTGGTACAAGCAGGCAACAACAATAACAATGTGAACATGAAAACAAGGTCATTAGGTGGTGCCTGTGGCACTTGGTTCATCGCCATCATCATCAGCAGCCTCAGTATTGCCTCCGCCGTTGTCGACGACGTCCTCCGTCGTTGTCGTTGGCATTGGCGTCGTCATCAGCATTGCCTCAGTCATCGTCGCCGTCGTTCGGTGTCTTTATCTTTCGGCAAAATTCTGGTGGTTTGCCAATTTTTGCGTATGCATGTGAGTGTGAGTGCGCTTTAATAACAAACACACGAGGCTTCTCGCTTGGCTTAAATTATCATCTAAGTCTCCCCACACTCACACACACGCATATGCATGTATGAACGTGTACACCTAAGTACACACACACACACACACATACAAACACAAATTGAATGATGAAAATATTTCGCCCCGAAGTTACGTTTCTGGTTCTTTGTCACACAGTCTACAACTGGCAATGCCACCGCCATCACTACCAGTACAACGACTTGGCGAGAGACATACAGCCATACAAGCATATGCATGTGTGTATGTGTATAAACATATGAAGCGACTGACTGTGTGCCAATGTCTGCGCTATGTAGTATGTGTGTGTGTTGTGGTTAAATACCCGAATCATTTGTTCTCGAAAATATTTACTCACACAGATACAGTATCTTAGACCTGCCTGCACAATAAGAAGACACAAACAGACATACAAATAATCACACAGACACACACCCACATACACATACGCTGCTCAAAGGCACTTTGTGGTCGTGATACACAATTTGAAAATATGCTTAAGGTGGGTGATACGGGCATTTGGTTAATGTCATCCATAATTTAAAATGAAATTTAAGTCGCCCAACTCCCCTGGCGCGTTTTCCTTCTTGGCAGTAACTTTGGCGAATTTAAACGAAATTATTTTTTTTTAGCAGCTGGGAAGCCTTCGTTTTGGCTGCCTACTAGCTCAGATTGGCTTATAGGGCAATAGCCAAATTTAGCGGCACTAATTAAGGATATCCAGGATATAAGTGGCACCATGAAAGACACTGATGCCGAAACAGAACCTGAAACTATTCTTATGAAATAGTCCATAGGGCTATCATGAGATCCAATGCAAAATTTTTTGTGCGGTTCCCCACAAAAAGTATTAACTTTTTCTATTTTTGCATTATTGACAGAAAAAAAAAATTTTCCAATTTTTGCTGGGACTATTTTTTTATGAGCGTATCCTCTATCCATAAAACGCCATTTGGTCACAATTGTTGCAGTAAAAATGAATAATGAAAGTCGTAAGTTTGGCGACACCGACTACATGATATCCTTACCACACGCTTAAGACTCTACAGTCGTTGTATTGTTGGTTTCCCTTATGTATGTCAAACAAAAATCGACACAAACGCAATGTCATTAAAATATACAGGGTGGTTAAATTGTAAGGGCTGCCGTTGATTTTGAATAAAACACAAATTATTTAGGAAATTACTGTCACATCTTTTTATTATGATAATATTGGTATAGTTCAATTATGTATGGAGCAAAATATCGGCCAAATGAAAGCCGCTCTCGGCGGCACACCTCCATCCGATGGTTCCAATTTTCGATAACGCTGAGGCATAATTGAGGTTCTATGCCGTTAATGTGCCGAATTATCTCATCCTTTAGCTCTTGAATTGTTGCTGGCTTATCGACGTTCACCTTTTCTTTCAAATAACCACAAAGAAAGAAGTCCAACGGTGTAAAATCACATGATCTTGGCGGCAAATTAACATCGCCACGACGTGAGATAACACGGCCATTGCTGTGTGGCAAGTGGCACCGTCGTATACATCCATATCTTCCCATTCGGGCCATAAAAAGTTCATTTACAGTAACTGCCTGACCGGCCTCATTTTTGAAAAAATACGGCCCGATGGTGCCGGCAGCCCATAAACCGCACCAAACAGTCACTCTTTGTGGGTGCACTGTTTTTTCGACAATCACCCTTGGATTATTATTCGCCCAAATGCGGCAGTTATGCTTATTGAATTGAGGTGAAAATGTGCCTCAACACTGAAGATAATTTTCTTCTAAAATTTATTTTTTTCATAGTAAGCCTGAATAACTTTAACGCGTTGCTCGCTTATGTAAATTTCTATGGTTTAAATTGGGTTAGTCTGAAATTGAGAAATATCAAATGAAATACAGAAAAAAACTTGACGTTTAGGTGTGGTTCACATTCACTTAAAACTTATATTTGTCGGGCCGTAATGGTGTGATGGAAGCGTGCACGACTATAATGTCAGTTGAATCCAGGTTCAACCCCAGGTAGAACATCTAACAATTTTTCAGCGACTTTACGAGTAAACCACGTAAAAGCTTGTCTATAAATGCAGCAAGTCCCCGTCAGTGAGTAATAGGAAATCATGCACAGCTCACTGATTTGAGAAAAGTTCACCCTTGTTCCTTAATAGAAAGTTGTTGGACTTAAGTAAGATATTTTCAGCTTTTTAATCGGTAAGATCCCAAACCGGCAGATATAAGGGATATATGTTTAATGCCACACATCAAATATTATCGGCATCTCATGGAACTTCGGTCTTAGTTCGGTTGCTCACTAATTTGGGCACTCCAGGTTTCTTAGAGCGATAGGTAATTTTTGTAGAGCGATCTTTTTCGCTGAAGTATCGGACCACCTATCCCCAGTGATTGATTTTTCAAAAATCCCAACTGTTCCTTTTCTTGACAGAATGGAATGGAATTTAGAGGAACCACTACAAGGTGTTTCGGTCTACATTGATGCTTTAAAGATTGAATAAGGACAGGATCTGTTTTTTATATAGAGGATGATAGCTGTAGTGTTTTCAAGTCGGAGATACTAAAGTAGCTATAGGCGAAGAAATGCTATTTCTTTGACAGATTAGCCTACTAAATTGCAATGATATTTACTTCTTATATGAGGATTGACGTGCAGAATTAAAGGCTGTAGAGTCAAAAAAGTCTATATCGGTAAAGAGTTGCAAGCACCCCTTTAAACAGGACTGTTGGACTCTGTTGAGTTCTCGAACAAATTTATGTTGAAGGAAACGAGGTGACGGATGAACTGGCACGTCTTCGCTCGTCGAAGGATCCTGCAAATGCTGACAATACTGAAAATGTCCCTATCTGTGTCCTTATCGTTCTGTAGAATTTATACCAATGTTAGCCTGGCTTGGACTTGGACCAACAAATGCAAGGTTTCTAGGGCTTAATTACACAAGACCGTGACCCCAAAACCCTGCTTAAATATAAGTATAACCAAAATGATGTCAGAGTACTCCTGGGTATTTTGACGTGACGTTGTAATGTTAGAGAGATGACTGAAAATTGGCAGGTGGATGTGCCTGTAGGAGGAGGGAAATGTGACAGCTTAAAACCTTTTCGTTGATGTCACTAAAATTTTGTAACAAAGCCAACATTGAAATTATTTTTGCAATTTGTCCAAACTTCAATGATGTGTCCGAAAATCCGCCCCACTAAAACATACACGGAGAAAAAACTATGTTAAAAATATGTTTGCATGCAATCATATATATGTTTGGGGACGGGCACAATCATATATATGTTTGTGTGTTAACATATTATGTTTGCCCACAATCATAATATGTAAGGGGCACAATTCTAACATATCAAAAAAAGATATGATTGTGTCCTAACATATTTTTGTCAAAAAAATATGTTAGAACATATTTTTTTTTAGAGTTTTAGAGTGTATTACTCTCAGAGCATTATTGTATGACTCATCGTTTTGTGCAAAGAAGGGTAATATATGGTAACCGTGTGTATGAGGAGGAGGAATGGGACCGACACCAAAGGGTATTATTATTTGATGCTGTTTACTCGTCTGGCTAAGCTTAAGGTCGTTTTTTTTATTGAATATGTATTTGGTGAACGGTGAAAGAAATTTGTTGGTGTTTTACAACGTACAACAAATTCAAAATAAAAGAAGAAGATTATTAATTAAATATAAATTAAATATATCAAATCATTTTATTAACAAAACGTTCTGTAATACTGACGCCGTTTATTGCCCCACACAAATTATTTTGTCAACATTCATATGTACATACTATGTGCGCTTATCAAACATATATATGATTGTGTACAAACATGTATATGATTGTGTGCAAACATATATATGATTATAGTCAAATATATATATGTTTGCGTTCAAACATATACATGTTTGCATTCAAACATATACATGTTTGCATTCAAACATATACATGTTTGCATACAATCATATATATGTTCGCACACAATCATAGATATGTTTGCACACAATCATATATATGTTTGCACACAATCATATATATGTTTGCATACAATCATATACATGTTTCACACAATCATATATATGTTTGCATACAATCATATGTATGTTTGGGAAAATTGCTGCTAGCCCAAACATAATATGTTTGGGAGCTGCTCCAAACATATATATGTTGCCTGCAAAATATGTTTGGGACAATATGTTACAGAGGCCGTTTTTTTCCTCCGTGTAGACATACGAGTATGCACAAAATATAAAACAATTTTTTGACAAACTCGAATAAGACATTATTCGTATCTTCGTACATTAAGAGCCTTCCAAAGGGTCTAAACTCCCGGTTTTAATTGGGTATTTAGCACATCTTAAAGTTAAGGGTATAATATAGCCAACCACGCCCAACAGTGGCTTTTTTTTACTAGTTTTTTATCGATCACAATGGACCCTCTGTGGGTCACAAAGTGGATGTACCACATAGCAAATTCACGTCTCAAGGAAAAAACCGGGACAAGTCATTCTAACCACAAAACGAATGTAAATTTGTATGGATATTAAAACTTGGAACGATTTCTCCCAACTTTAATAGCCAAAAACAGAAAACTGTGCAATGTTTTATCGAGTTCGGTTTAAATTTCCACTTAGAGTTGGATTACAGAAATATTAGCTCGGAAAATATTTCTTTGTCGATCATCATATCTATTTTTGTGATGCAACAAAACACAAACTCATCAAACCCGAGAACTACAAAGTGGTGGGGGTATAAAAATAGATGTGAAGAAAATTAACCCACACCATACTATGGTACTGGTTATAATAACGTTGTGCTATTGTTTTCAACGACCGAATGGAGATATAGTAGACTCCGTGATAGTTTGACCGATCTATTTAGAATCATCATAATGGATATTTGGAGGCTAAAGTTGAGGTACGCTATTTATCAACGATAGTGATATAACTAACCCTATCTAAACTGTACAAGTTAGGTTCATATAAAGGTCAATCCCGATACGAGGTCCGGCCACTCTTGAAGCAACATACAAAATCCTATCTGCTGAAGTTTTGGATAATGTATTTAAAGTAAGCATAGCTCCATTGTAAATGATTACTGAATTAGGCTCATTTCTTTAGTGCTAAAATTAAGGTCTGGTCTTGATCCAGTTCGGCATAGTTCATTCTGATGTAATGGTGACAAACACTGATATAAAAGGATCCCGTCCCCACATGTTACACCTAGTACCCATTCGATATATTCCACCCTTTCGCTGTAAAAACCACATGTTAGTTCCGATCTTGCACAAATTTCTTACATACATTTTGAGTCTTCTGTATATCGCATATTCGTTTCTGCCTAACTTAAGCATTATTTAATGACATTTACTATTCAAATGCAATTTCACACGAACTGACTGAAGCGTCGTTACGCTTATCTTCTGACTCTGTGGTAAGTAGACTTCAGTAGTGTCCCAAAACTTATTTTTGTATAGGAAAAATGTAAATACCAGACAGTACTTGTACTTTCGTTGATATAAGCTCTGGATCGTTCGCAATTTTTAAACTGACTGCAGTTGTTTTTTTAGCATCGCAAGAATCTTGCCTCATCACAACAAAAGCTATCTTTATTTATTTCCCTCTTGAATATACTCGTTTTTCTCCTAAGAGCTTTCAATGCTATGTCCCAAAGCGTCCAGTTGTAAGCAGCGTTCAAGAGTTAAATGGGATACTCGCACAACATTTTTTGGTTATTTCTTCAAACCATTTGAAAACTTATTATTATTATTATCCTAGCCCGATTCCCGCAACCATAGTACTAGCATTATTCCCACAACTAAAGTATGATACCTACAACGAAAGGATGATTCCCACAACCATTTCTTACAATGCTTTCTGCTTTCTTAAGTGGACCACGACTATGCACTGTGTGCCATGATTAAATTGTTCATATTACAATTTGTACATTTAACGATATGATTTCAAATTATCTCAATGATAAAGTTATCAATTCTAGTTATATTTGCTGAGTTGTATAATATACTATTGATACAAATTTGGTAAAGTTACTATTTGGAGATCTGAAGAGGAGGGTACAGGACCTTAGACACTTTCTTATGAACTTTCTAAGTTTTTCCATGTACGATGGTGAAATATTGAACCAGATTGAACAACCATATGTCAATATAGGGCGTACAAAAGATTGATACATTAATATTTTTACCCTTTGGTTAATATGTTTTGAGTAGAAAAATTTCTTGTATTTAAAAAATGCATTTCGTGCCGTTTTTATTTGCGCATTAATATGGTTGTTGAAATATAAGAATTTGTCGAGTTGAATGCCTAGATATCTGACAACTTCTTTGCTAGGTATACTTTTACTTTCTAATAAGGACATTATTCCGAAATTTTTCCAGTTTGTCCTAATATTGTAATTACATTTGTCCACAGATGGCCGAAAAAGTATCGATTCGCACTTATCGATATTTATTTTCATATTCCAATCTATGGCATACTTCTCCACAATGTTAATTTTTTTTTTGTAAGTTAGAATTAATTTTTATTATTTTATCGTCAGCGTGGAATATTACTATATCATCGGCAAAGCCAATTATATTCTCGGTGTTTTTAAGTAAGTCATGTAAAAACAGGTTAAATAGAAATGGGGCATTAACAGTTCCCTGTTGTAAGCCATTAATGATTGCAAATTTGTTCGAACTTTTTCTCTCACAAATACTAACTATAAATTCTTTGTCATTTATCATGTTATATAGTAATAAATGTAAAGGAAAATTGTATTTAAAAAGTTTGTAGATTAGACCTGGGATCCAAATAGTATCGAAGGTCTTTTCAAAATCGACAAGACACGCCCCCGTGCAATATTTTTTTATTTATATTAGAAGTTAATAAATTAATAGCATGAATCGTAGAATGTTTATGTTTAAACCCGAATTGATTGTCGGATATTAGTCTGGTTTTGTCGGAAAATTTATTTAAGGCATTGTGCATACACATCTCAAAAACTTTACTGATATTAGGAAGAAGACTAATAGGACGGCAGTTTTTTATGTTACAGACATCTATGTTTTTTAGGTAATACAACCACCTTAGCTAGTTTCCACGCTTTGGGAAAGTAAGAATTATTGATCATATTGTTGAAAAGGGTGCAATACTCTAATACTAAAGTCATGGGAATATTCTTTAATACAATATTTGGAATATTATCTATTCCGGATGAAAGTTTTCCTCTTAGTTTAGAGAAAATATATGTTATTTGTCATTGTGTTACGAAGTAATCTTCTGAAGTACATGTATCAAATTCATTTAATTTTCTTTCGTTATTGAAATCTCGAAGCTTAGAAAAAGTGCTATCGTGTTTGGTTTTTGTTGCCAAAAACCGTGTGAAGCAATCCGTAACTTCATTAAGTATGGTGTTGTTGGTATCAATTCGTTTGAAAGAATGCACATGTGCTCATATTTATTTTCTTATATCGTCTTTTCCTTCTTCTTCCTCGACATGGCTCTATGTTAAGAGTAGTTCAAGTATATAAGAAAACAGTTTTTTGCCTCTATATTATTTATATACAAATTTTTCGTTAAACAGGTAAGGTGTGGACTTTTAGACCCAAAAATTATTTTTTGGAGGCTCGGATTCTTCGTATTTTTTCTTTACCGATACTTCAGGTTCGATTGAATGTTACAGAGCACCAACTAATATTCGGTTGTACTCATGGAAACTAGAGGTGCATGCTACCTCAGTTATTTGGTTGGCAAACAAATTCGGTTGTGGCAACGAATGTGTTCTCTGTGTATAAGTTTTAAAATCTATGTAAATTTATAGCCTTCCATAGCGTTCTTAAGCCTTATAATCGGCTAGCTTTTCTAAACATTCAGCAGTGCAGGGTTTATAATACTATTGTCGGCCAAGACCAACTTAAGATACTTTACTAGTTTTTAAGTACGTGTAAAGAAGATAAATCCTACATACATATGGTCATGTTTTTTTATATTTCGCGTTGTAGTTGTGGAGAAGATGACTTAGTCCAAAGTCACGAATCGCGCCAAATACCTTAACCCCTTCTCTACTGTTACGGCAGCTGGAAACCTTTGCGTCCTCAAGGTTGTAGTACAGCTTGTACAGCTTTATGCAACTCCTTTGCTGTGCGCAATGATTGTCTTATCCGCTTAATGAATGTGTTCACTGTATCCTGGTCCTTGTATTCTTTTTTGTTCCCTGTGTCCAACCTGGACACCTGAACAGTCCTTGATATTGTGGACATCTTGGATAGTTATCGTAGCCAAATTATTTGGAAAGATCTTTTAACACCGATTCCTTTAAGAAATTCTGTCAGGTTATAGTTTTTATTTTATTTACTTTTTGCAGTTTGGTATCTTACAAGTTTCCTCACTACATATGTTTATTTTGTTTCTAAGCCTCGAGATTTAATTTTGTTTTCGTCATACATTTTAGTTTAATCTCTGGCTGTAATAACTTTTGGAAGCATTTGTTACACTAGATATTGGGCAAGATTCAGTAGACTGTACTTAGACAGCCTCTTAAAATAAATAATTTAACTTTCTTCGACGCATTCTTAATTACAGTATCCTTCACTTAAGATAGCTGGAGGAGAACTGAGTTGGTTGGTAGAGCAGTGGTATTTTACTTCGATAAGGTCGCCTTGTGTTGGGCGTCACTTCGTCTGGTCCAATTTGGTTAAGATCATAAAACTCAATGCATTGTATGCAATTTATTTTCCTCTAATAAACATATATCAGTGTTTATTATTGGGCCATAAAATGTTCTTGGGACCCTATAAATTAACGCATGTCGAGCCATAAATGCTAAACAATCGCTAAGTGAAAAACTGCAAATTTCACATGGACGCTTTTGTTGTGTAGCTTGAAACGCATTCTTAAAAAAATGCTTACGATTTAAAGCAAAAGATGTATGCCTTCAGCTCATCGAAATGTAAAAAAACACTGCAATTTAAGCATTTTAAGATATATTTGGCACTTCCATTTAAATGTACCTACTTTTTGTTGCATATGCAGAGAAAACAAAGTCACGATAACTTTGCACAGTGCCTAAATGTCAAAATGGAAAGAAATTTGTGAAATTTATTTATGAACATATAAATAAATTACTTATTTTAAACAAAAACACAATGCTATATCTGTATGTGCACTGATGCAAGTTGCTTTTTACAAAGTTTTTCCACTTTTACTGCTTTGCTCTTTTGTCTATTATAAAATTAAAAAATACTTTACCGAAATCTTTTAAATATGATTCGTCCAATACATAAAGAAGATGTATGTACCGCATTGCTTTAACGTCGGATAGCATTTACCAATATTACATTGGTTCACCCACAAATCAGCATGTACCTTCCTATGTGGGTAGGAAGGTAGTAAATCGACTTTGCATAGGGTTCGTCTTTAGCCGCTGTATGTTAGCATCCTGTACTAGTGAATGGGAAAGTGGACAATTGTCGTTCTAGTTGAAAATATCTTTCGACGTTTGAAATTCGGGTAATTTGTAATCTTTTTTAAATGTAATAGTTAAATATATCGCAATTGAACTTTAATCGCCAGACTATTTGCTACTCGTGGACAACGCTGCAATATAACGAGCAATATTCAATTTGTATTTTCTGAAAATCAGGTGTTATTTTCACCATTTTAATTCGGTTCTCATTTTCAAGTTGTACTTTCTCAATATCAATTTATGTGGCTTTATTTCAACATGTATCTTTTTATACCCTCCACAATTCAATGATGGGTATATTAGTTTTATATTTGTCCGTCTGTCAGTCTGTTGAAAACAAGATAGAGCCTGCACGAAAACAGCTAGCAGCACAAACATGTGTAGTTAACCTAGCATGGTTGGTATTGAAAATGGGCTACATAGCTCTACGGGAAGTTGGTGTTGGAGACCCTCAACCGACACTACCTCATAAAAATTAGTTTTTTATTTGGAAATATCCGTCCAGTTTCTTGAGCAAAATTACTGAAATTTTCCAATTAATAATCTATATATAGGCGCAATCATCTATGTAAAAATGGTTTAGATTGGGCCACCATTTCTTGTACCTACACAAACGGCCTAATGGGCCTTGAGAAATAATATGACTATAGCTCACCACAAACTTGACCTATCGAAATGAAATTTTACACATCAAGATTTCTATATACAACACACTTCTACGCTGAATTCGGTTGAGATCGGAAAAGTCTTACTGGTGTGTGTTGTCCTAAGTTCCTGATCCTCCTTCCTGATACCGTTGCTAAGAGTTAACATGTTCTTGTCCTTGGTTCGCCAATTCATCTTGTTTGATTAAATTGATTGTAGAATCTATTACGGACACTAACGGTCTCATGGGCCTTGAAAAATAATATGACAATAACTCACCACACACTTGACCTATCGAAATGAAACTTTGCACATAAAGATTTCTATATAGAACCCACTTCCGCACCAAATTTGGTTTTATTTGGGAATCTGGTGGAGGGTATCCAAAGTTCGGCACAGCCAAACTTAAAATTTTTTACTTGTTTATATTTAAATTCGATTTTTCATTTTCAATTTTAAGTGGTTCGAAACGTGCAATGTGAATAAACATAATATGGTCAAAATAAGTTGAAGCTTCAAAAATATCTCCTTATTTTGACGTGATCTTTCTAAACGAAGTATGCCAGTATTGACATATAACGTAATTTTTGGTAGGGTAAAATCGAATATTCCAGAATTGTTCTCAATGTGTCAAAGAAACTTATACACAAGCTAAGATTAATTTCAAAAAAACTAAATTAACCATCAAATAATTAATTTTTATAAACTAAATGAAAACGATCAAGTGCTTAATTGAGTATCGATGTGTACAGTTGGCTTTCATTCAATATCTTGTAGTTTAATTACAGGATTTGAACAGGCAGACGGACATTTTATATGTGACGAGCAAAATAGAAAGGGACCTAAGGTTAAAAACCAGTTATGTTCAGGAGAGCCATTTTAAAGATTAGGACCCTTTCTATTTGCGCTTAGAATCGTCGACTTCACTTCCATAAAACGCGCATATCTCTGGGAGGGAACACTTTTGGGGCATGGGATCGGTCTCATTCTATGCTCAGATGTTGTCCACATCAAAAAAAGAAAAAAAAAATGAAAATTGTTTTTTTTACCCTAAGGTCCCTTTCTCTATGCGCTGTCACATACATGAACAACCCAACCCACTCCTACAAATACTTGAGTATAATCGTACTTTCAGATATCTTACATTACAGCCTTTTCAGACTGATAAAAGAAGTAGCTTCCTTCACGTAAAACAAGAAAGATCGGCCAGGCTGAAGTTTTTTTAACTCTGCGGCATTGATTGCATTCCACTATTGAATTGACAGTATTGAGTGATATGGTTGTCGTTAGTGGGTCCGTGTTTGACAAGACTCAACTTTTGTGACCGTTGCCGATCAGGCCGTGGGTCAACCCAACCAATTCAGCGAAGTCGTAAAAGAAATGTATTCGATTCGTGAGAAAGCTTCGTCCTTTTGTAAATCATAATATGATTCCGATGATAATAGTATGGTTGTGTATGAATCATACTAGTGTCGTGAGGATCAAAACATTGTTGTGCCACAACCGTATTTCCCAACCATTCTTTTCATTTTCATGTAAAATCTAAACTACCAATATTATTAGCCAAATTTAATGAAATCCAACTACATAAGAACCATAATAGTTTAAATTGGTTTGTTTCTTTTGGAAATATTACCAAGGACAAGATCTACTGTGATAAGAAAGATGAGAAGACTGAGTACGAACGTAACATAACAGTTAAAGAATATATATGTTGCTGGTTATTAGTCTGTATGAAAACATAGAGTGATATGTCGAATTTTACCTGGTTTGGTTTTAGATCTTTCCTAACCCACTTTGCTCAATTTGATAAAGATGAGATGGCAGATCAGAACCTCAAATCGTTAGGAAATTTTAAATATGATTGGATATAGATATCTGCACTACACTTTGATCACGATCAATGTAAATTGCAACTTTTAGAATGGCTAACCTTGAATAAGGAGGACTTTTGCTATGGGTTGTTTAAATCCATGGTCCAATAATTATTTATCGCCCATAACATTTAATGTGAGAGTTCATCACAAACATATGTTATATCGCTAGAGTTGAGGACTTTGAAATCGGAAAAGATCTTTGTAAGATATCAAAATATCGACCTATTTCAATAGGAGTCATCCTTGGCGCAATCCTGAAAAATGTGAAAAATTTTCTCAAAATTGGTTCATACTCATACATACAAATAAACAGACGGACGGACGTGGTCCAATGGTATTTGTAAGTGATTCTGACCCAAAGTGTGTAATAATCATTTACAGTATCTTCTTTCCATTTAGGTGTTACAAACATTAGCTATAAATCAAAATACCACTATGTGCTGAAGGGTATAGCTACATTAACCAAATTTGTACACCTACATCTATTAGCAGGCGTTACGCTTTTTCACAGGAACTTATATTTTTTCCATATTTACACAAGTCCTCGATGGTAGACGAGACGTGCTTTTATTACGCACTAATGTCACTTGGGTTGCAGCCTAGTGTTTTTTTTCTACTTCAACAAGAAGTTCACAGACAATGTCTTGTTATGCATTAAAACCTTGCTCGTTTGTACCCGCAATAAATATTATTGGGAATGCTACACCAAATGTATTCCGGTCCAGCTCTCCAGCCAGTACTTCATTGGCCGATCATAAGCTCTATTGTTGTTAATACGAAATACTTTCGCAATAAGGATCTAGCGTCCTGTTGTCTATCGCAAGTAACGACCGTTTTCAATTTCCACAAGGTCATGAAAATCTAAGCCCTAATCCGGTCACAATAGAAATATCAAATAATTAATAATTAACCGTAACAGAGACAGAGAAACCCCGAGTTGAGCCTCCTATAAAATTCCTATAAAACATTCCATTAAAACAATAAAAACAACACTAACGAAACAACGATGGGCGGAGCAGGCTTGAACACTCGTTGTACGCAGTTTACGCTGTAGCGCTGCCATAACGACAGGCAGACGGACTTAAATGATCTGAGACATAAGGGGAGGAGTGTTGAAAAAATCAACTGAAGAAGCCTTAATCAAAACATTAAAGACATTTTATACAAATATGTGCACAAAGCACAAAGTTTTCAGTCTTCTTTGTTGCCTTTCCCTTCACTCGCACCTGCACGGACACACTACTTCAAGGAATTTCTCTAGGAGCCCAACCGTAGCTGGAAGAGTACACAATGAGAAAAAACAATAGACGAAACTTTTGTCATTTTGCTACACGGTAAACGGGAATAAATCAATTTGATTGCCACTTAGTCTCAATGGTATGTTAAAATTTTTTTATAGCTTCTCAAGTGCCATCATCATATAACGACCTGAAATAGGTCCTATCTTCGCTACACGAAACAGCCTAACGCGCCACCATCGCCCCACAGGCCCATCTCGCACCGCTATCGAATGGATTTTCCACGAAAAGCAAATATGATGGCTTTCTTTTACGCATACACACACATACTCACGTTCTGGGAAACCTGTGCTGAGATGTTGTAATGCGCAGTCACACACATACGCACGGATGCTTCATAACTTTAAAGTACGAGGGTGAAATGTTGAATTAGGTTAATAATGTACAGAGTGATTTGGTGAATGAATCACCCTGTATACAAGTAAAAAAGCTTCAGTCGGTGGATGCTACGGGCATCTACCCTCACCCATGGATGTGATATTGTTTATGATTTTGTTGAAGTCTCGTAAATGGTCATTTGTGTGGGAGGTACTAGAATGGGGCGTGGCCTCAACTTTTTTCTAATGCTAGTACAAAATTGTATATAAATAATAAAGTTAAAATATTGCAGAATAGAAATGCAAGCGAGTTAGTGGGACTAGTTTGTTTGAGTTTGTGAGTTACATAAAGAGGCGTGGCTGAGGCTCCATTAATTCATCATATGACTTCATCCACATCCATCTTAGTACTTAATTTCAGCACAATTGTATGAATAGTATTAAGATTATTATACAAATACAAAAAGTGGGCGGAATGGCCATTTGCACTGGAGGTACCAGAATGGGGGGGTCATCCAATATTTCTGTACGAGTGTACAAAGCCGTTATAAACATGTAAAAAAGCTTCAGTATGTTAATCCGACTTACTTAAGTCCCCATCGATATAAGGACTTTATATTTTCCTACGTTTTGTCCTCCATTGCCTGATTTGATTTTGTGTAGAAGGTATTAAAATGGGGTGTGGCATCCACTCATTTTGTCCGCATGTATAAAGGCATTACAAAAATATTATGAAGTTCGCAATATAAATGAATTTCATCAACTAAGAAACGAGTTATGTAGGTTTTTTACCTACACTGCAACAGGTTCATTTGTGTGGGAGGTGCCAAAAGGCGCGTAACTTGGAATCCAATAATTTGTCACCAACTTAACCTAATAACTCTGTTTTTAAGAGCTGATTTTGAGCTAGATCGTGAAAAGCATTAAGATATTACTTGAAAATGCTTTCAAGATTTTGGAAAATATTACGACACACAAAGTTTAACAACGTGTGTTAGCTCCTTTCGAGAGTTAACATGCAAACCAACCGCGCGGACGGACATGACTCAATTGACTTAAAAAGTCATGAAACGGATTTGATCAAAACATATGAAGGATCACAATTATTTTTTTTTTTGACGCATTACATTTTTGCCCGTACCAAATGATATATACGAGGGCTGCTATATATATTTCAGGCCTATTTATCTTCAAAAATGGGTTTATTGCTTTTTCAAAGTATTCTCCAGCATGATTTATACATTTTTGCATGCGCTTAAACCAATTGTCGAAGCACTTTTTCACCTCCAAAACATGGTTTTTGCACGCTGCAACAGCATCTTCTGGCGACGGAAATTGTTGACCACGACGTTCTGGCCGGTCAAAAAGGCGCTGGTTTGAGCCGATGTGTGAGAGCTCGCATTGTCATGGTGCACAATGAATCGTCTTCGCTTGTTCGTTTTTCTAATTTCTCCGAAGTATTCAGGCAAACAAATTGTGGTGTACCACTCAGAATTGACCGTCCTACATTGCTCAAGCGGAACAGTCGCACAGTGTCGTGTTTTCATATAAACGGCGGCCAAAAATAGAAGGAGTTATCGTAGAAGAATGAAAATTGGTACACATTACTATTATAAGTAGGAAAGGAAAAAAAAGAAGTTTTGAAAAAATCGGCCCAAAGACTCGCCCACCTCCCATATATCCTGAAATGAAAAAAACTTATATTTTCCAAAATTGTTGTTGGAATTGAACTAAATTTGGCTCGATTTGTCTTTGATATATTACTGATAATTGTGGTGAGTTATATGAAATTATCTCAAAGGACTCGCTCACCTCCCATATATCCTGAAATGAAAAAAAAATCGATTTTCTAAAATTGTTGTTGGAATTGAACCAAATTCGGCTCGATGTGTCTCTAATATATAACTGATAACTGTGTTGAGTAATATGCCATTATCTCAAAGGACACGCCCACCACCCTTATATCCTTGATACGTAAAAGATGCAATTTGTCCACGAAAATTGTCAATACCTCTTTCACATTTTTTTAACTTTTTCAATAAGTTTCCTATTTTTATCTGTTCCGATCCGACAAGATTGAAAGTTTGCATGTAAATATATTTAGTAAAAAATTATTTTAATTTGTAAATTGTGATCATATAAGAGCAAAATTTTACAAAAATTATTAATTCCGTGAAAAGAAATTTAAAAACATGAATTTTATTTATTTAACATAACATATTCAATATACATACATACATAAAATATATATATAGTAGGTATTACAGGCAATCAAAATATAATAACAACTATCACTGTCATCACTTTCAGATTCTACCAGATTCGCTGTTTTTATGCTCTGAAATCTTTCTTTTGTAACTGAATACTCTTTCAGATCATTTATATTACTTTTCCTTAAAAGTATTTTCTGACTATGCATCGAAATTGATGGCTCTGACTGCAGAATAAGATAATTTATTAGGTCTCCCATGGAGGCAATCCTACTTATTTTACTCGTATGTTTCAATCTTGCATTTCTTATAATTTTATGACTTGTCTCTATTGCTTCTTCTGATAACATTCCAATGGGAATAGTGGAATATTTAATAAAATCTATACCATGAACTAGAATTTTATGCACAGTTGCAGGCATATAATACCAAGGATATAATTTGATATATAAAAGTGCTGTATCTTTTAAAAGCTTTTCAAAATTTGATGTATGTATATAATGACCACTTGAAAGTGTTCTTAAAATATTAGAAAATTTTTTTATTAAGCTTACATCTACATTAGTAATCTGAGCTGAAAGTTCGACATTGGAAAAGAAGCGCCTTGCAGTATTGCCATCATTCGTTGTGCCATACCCCGTCTTAACCTTATCAACTATAAGACCCATTTCAGACTTAAATTTTGCTTGAATACTTCTCTTTTGCTCAGCAACCTGATCTTTATCTTCTTCTCCCACCACTCTCCATTTCTTTATAGGCTGTTTGTAAGAAATATGCAAAATGCATTCAAAACATTTGATCCATGCATGTAATGTCGACAATCCGTACTGATAGCACTGCTCATTCACAGGCCTTTCGAAAATCGATAAGCTGTTCATTTCAGATGGCTTAGCTCCACATAAAGCACAACTTGAACTACTACTGTTTCCACTTAATACATTAAAAACTGCACAATCTATCATTGTCAACTGCATTTTATAGTGAACGTTAAGATTTTTGTTTTTTGAAATGTAATTATATGTAAATAGACCTTCAATTTCTGTATTTATGCTATCCCATACTGATTGTATTACACTTGCATTCTCTTTTGTAAAAATAATTTTAAGTGGTCTACATAACCTCCAAGATGAATGTCTATCATTTTCCCAAACTATTTGGTCATCTGCCCAATCCAACAAGCGTAAAGGAACGAAGGAAGTTACAAACATAAATTCATCACTAGCTTCCTCATCTTGAAATTTTTGTTTGTATACACTATGCCCACTACTGCCATCAAATCCCCACTTGCATTCCAGGACTATATCATTGTTGGTATCAATATCATTAACATCTAAAATGCTTCTTACGGTTTTATCCAAAATCTTCTGTAAGGGTACCTCTGCAGAAGATTCTGTTAATTGAATGTCATCAGGCAAAACCTTTTTTTTTAGCCTCTGCAATCATATAGTATGATGGAAAGCAATCTTTGTGAATAGAATTTACTACTTTCCTCATCATATTGTACTGCCTCATAGATAAATCCATATCAATGTATAATGCTAGAGCACTTTCAACAGAATTTTTTTCATTAGTATTTGAACCTGTTAACCTTTCTGCGGCTTTTTTAAGAGCTTCAGATGAAGTAAAAGCGACAAGTTTCTCCACTCGCCTCCTTTTTGTTCGCATTGAACCCTCTTCATAAGAAAGATTCGGTCGGCCTTTACGACTTGTACTTGCTTCCTAATATAGTATAAAATAATTAAGTTTTCTTGCAATACCAAAACTTTACACGGATACTTACATTACAAATGATTTCACAAAATAGTTCGCTATCTAGCCAGTCACTCAACTCAGTTTCAAATCTGTCTCTAATGCGATGATATTTACACCAATTCTTAGAGAATTTTAATACAGTAAGCTTTATTTTCTGTTGTTCACTTTCTAATAATACTCGTTTGAAATGCTTTTCGGCAAAATCTTTAACATGATGCATAACATCGCATGGTCTGTTTTGCTTTATCTCTAGCCACAATTGAAAAATAGTGCGAATCCGCAATGAGGTTGACACTGAAAAACAATTAAAAAAAGAAATTCGTGCAAAATCGAGCAGCTGAGTTTTAAATATATTAAATTACATACTTGTAGCTACAAAATACCAAAAACTTGGAAAAGTGTTATCTCTACTTTCTTTTAAATTCTCTATGAAAGTTCGCTCTTGCTGAAAAATCTTGTCAATGTCTCACTACTATCTTTTTCTAACGGGATCTGACATATGATCAATATTTGTAAACAAAAACAGTGTTGTAATTATAACTAGAAGCATCACTTACCACCCTGTTAAAAATTTTGGTAGCCGTTACATTCAAATACTTAAATTTTTAGTATTATAAATGAACATGAAATTTGGGATTTTCCCATAAATTTCGTATGCTGTACACAAACCTTGACTTTGAACCACTATAACTTTAAAATTTGTAAACATTTTAATAAGATATTTTAGATATCATCTAACCAGAGTGTTAAAAAAAATATAATAATACAAAAACGTTCAAATTCTAACATTGACTTTAACCATTTTTGGCCAGCCTCGTGACACAGTGAGTCGCCACATGCCGAAGAAACAGGCGACCATTTGCTTCGAAGTGCTTCTTCTACGAAGAACTTTCGTTGGATTTGACTCGTCTTCGAAGACCCACACGGTAGATTGCTGTTTTGTTGCGGGCTCCTACGCATAGATCCATGATTCGTCACCTGTGACGGTCTTATAAACGTCATTTGAAGCACCGCGATCGTATATATTTTCAAAATTTCTTTGCACCAATCGACACGAGCCTTTTTTGAGCGATTGTCAAATTGTGCGGGATCCAACGAGAGCAAACCTTTTTTACGGCCAGGTGTCCATGCAATATCGAATGTATGCTGGTGGAAGAAATGCCTCTATCTCACGGTATGTCACATGACGATCTTGCATTATCAGTTCACGCACGGCATCAATGTTCCCTGGCACAATGGTCGTTTTTGGACGACCTTCACGACCTTCATCTCTGAGCGAGCGTCGGCCACGATTGAATTCATTAAACCAATTTTTCACAGTGCTATATGATGTTGCTTCACCACTATACAAAGATTTAAGTTCATCGATGCACATTTGTCGTGATAATCCACGTCGAAGGTTGTGAAAAATGATGGCACGAAATTGGTCACGAGTTAATTCCATGTTTTTGCCAAATTGATATTTTCAACACAAATGAACGTCAAAACGTACTGAGTACGTTTATGCTATAATAAAGGCCTAATGCTAAAAAAGGCCTTTGTTTTAGTACCCTTATACTAAAAATATAAAATTTAGTGCATTATCCGAATCCTAATAATCGACTAAGTTAAAATGCTGCGCCCATAAGTCTAAGGCCACAAGTGTGCCGAAAATAAGACTATTCGAAAATGGACAATTGGTTACTTATTAACAGTGGACTTTTTAACTAAGTTTTCATATTATCGGGTCCTGATCTCCGGGCCCTAGGGAACCAGAAATCGGCCCCGTAAACAATAGATATATGACTACTTACTGAACATGGGAAAATAGTTAATAGTGTCCGAAAATTTGGTCCTATTTAACATGGACCCACCACCAACAACCATAACTCGTAAAACTGTTGTCCAAGCAGTATCTGTTTGGATGTCTTCGCAATAGTCATCACAAACACAATCTCTTCGAAAGGATGCCTCCACTTGCTAAATCTGGCTCCACAACCTCTGGCCTGCTTTATTTAAGATTTACATTAGTTTTGGTTCGATTGTATTTAGCGCAAAAAACATTGTTTAGAGTCACTCATTTACGAGCAGATTTAAGAAAGCTGCCGATTTTTTGCATTTTACCAAAATGTTCTTTGTCCACACGCAGAGAAAAGAAATGGGTACTACATTATCAGGGCAACAATAATATGTTCTCTACAATAATAGCATGTGCGTCGCAACCATGGTATTATTTTTTGAATATCATTTTGACAACCGAGTATGACGAGTATGACTGCGGCAATATTTATATTGTTAAAATGAATAGTATTATTGCCGAATTAAGATATGAAAATATAGTTGTAGCAACCATAGCAATATACGATACAGTGCATAGTAGTTGTTTATTATAAAAACAACAACAATCAGCAGGCAGTGCGAGGGATTTTTATTGTGTTTACTTTGTTCGGTAGAATACTCTACAGGTTCTCGTTTATTTAGAATCTGCCTGCTAATAAATATGTTGCCATTAATCGTTGATAAGGATTTGAGGATAATGAAGTAGCGTTCACCGAGACTGCAGTCACCCCTGCTTGTTTTCTTTGAATGAAATGTTCTACAGAAACTTGGTGTCAAATCTGACTATGAAAAAAGAATAATTTTAATAATGTTTCTGTTAAAAATCTTAGCCAATAATGGTAATTTTATCTGTAAATTTTTAAAAACAAACTTGTCCAACTGAAATATTTTTTTATAAACGAACACTTACGACTTTTTAAACGGATTTTACAATTGTTAAATAAATCACGAAATACCTATTCTTAAAAAACAACGTAACACAATTCTTTAAATTATGTTGGGGATCACAGAATAGTTGCGTGTGAATCACACTATGGTTGTAGGGATCATAACATGGTTGCGTGTGAATCACACTATGGTTCTGAGGAGCTTAATATGATTTTGGGATCACAGTATGGCTGAGTGTGCTTTCAAATATGGCTGTGGTCATAGCGTGATGGTTGTGTGTGCATCATTCTATTGTTGCGAAAAGCAGTATATTGTTGTGCCACAACCAAATATCCAACAATATTATGATGCTCTTCGAATATTGTTACCCCAACCATCCTTTTTCAACCAAATAGCAGGCATGTATATTTTGCTTTACTAAAGCGAGTTTTTCGGACGTATGGTTTTCAAAAATAAATAAAAAGCATGTAATTTAATGTTATGGTTACTATGTTTTAAAAAGGATTTCGGGTAAGTGGCCGAGGCATCTGGCTTCAAGGTATTAATCTTCCAAGGTATTAATCGTGTCGGGCTTAACTGGGTAGACAAGCGACTTCACATAACCCCACAAAAAATAGTCCAGCGGTGTTAAATCGTGAAGGCCACGCAACAGACCCACGACGCGAGTTAATTCGCTCGCCAAAAGTTGCTTTCAAAAAATGATTGTTTCGTTGGTTGTTTGGCATGTAGAGCCGTCTTGTTGGAACCAAAGGTCGTCCACATCAACATGCTCAAATTCAGGCATGAAAAAGTCATTAATCATGGCACAACAGCGTTCTGTAACATTATGGCCGGCTTCATTTTTGTAGAAATACGGACCAATGATTCCCTCTTAGAGCACACCAAGTAGTGACTTTTTGTGGATGTAACGGCGTCTCAACAATGGCTTGTAAATTTTTATTACTCCAAATGCTATAATTTTGGTTATTAACGAACCATTCAACCAAAAGTGAGCTTCATCGGTATAGCAGGGGCAGAAAAAAATTTCTATCTAATTTTCTTGTAAATATTAGGATCGTGACCATATCGTTTTGGGTCTATTCAATACGATTTGCAGACTTTGTTTTGGAGTAAGGCTATTCATTATGAAAAGGCAAACTAAAACTGAGCATAGATCAAATCAAAGCAGTCAAAAAGTCCAACTCCGAAAAATGTGTGCTCAGATTGAAAACCACACGTCTAAAAATAAACCCCTTTATAGATCAGATGAAATTTTGCCACCAACAAAAAAAACACTATCCATAATCAGGGCTTCCCTTAATTTTTCATAAGTCCTCGCAGCAGACTCACACATATCGGTTACTCCACGTCTCGCTTTGCGATTTTTGCGACAAGCTGACACCGACTCGGCCAATTTTGTTTGGTATTCGAAATTTTGTTAATCGCATTAGCTTTCATATTTGTGTTGGTTGGTATTGGATTCCCCAATTAGAAGAAAAAAATAAATTCAAAATTATAAGGAAAGATTGTCAGAAATAACTGAAAGGTGTGATTAAAGATCTATAAAAGTATCCATTATTCTTCGAATATCGTCTAGTGAAGCAAACGTGTATGATGGGAGCATATTTGTATGTGTTTTCGCAAAATGGTGTTTATTCCCCTTTCCTTCTCATAGATCTCCAAAATACAGAGAATTCAAAGACAATTCTGATGACCCTACATTGTGTATTATTTCTTGACTTTTTTGATATTGTTAATCTATACAAAAAAACAATTTCCATTTATTGGATTAAATTGATATGTGGAAAAAATGTAAGTATGGGAATATCTTATTTAACGTAGAACTTGCTATTGAAAAAGCAACAATTAAATCAGTATACACACTCAGATTTAAAAGTCGTTGGTCCAAGGGCACGATCCCTTACCCCACCCACATCTTAAAAATGTATCTACATTTGGATTCGTTGTAAAATTTTATAAAATTTAAGTACTCCAGTGTATATTCGTATTAACAAATGATTTACTGCGGCATTTTTTGGGGGGACCCTGGGCTCTCATGAGGCCAAATCCCATGGATGATCTTTCAAATGAATACGTACTATTTCAATTTGAAATCTCAATTTGTATTAATTTGTGAAAGTCGTTTCTTATGTCCTTAAACCATTTTCTTCCATTTGCAGGCAGATCTTACTTTAAGTACTCATATCAAAATTGTATTAATTTTGAGTGACAATATTATTTAACAAATTTTCTTTGGCCACAACATCTCTAGATCTATCAACAATGCTTATTATAAATGCGTCAAGTGCGTTTCAAAAAGTGTACGTTTTTAAAAGTGTACCTATTCAGAAGTACTATAACTCCCTTAAAGGTAATTCCTTTTTCGTCCATTCACAAACTCGAGCACCTAGGGAGTATCAGCCATCAACACGCAGAGAAAAATATGGTTACTATATGGTCACGGCAACAATAGTATGTTATCTGCAATAATAGTATGGTCGTCGCAACCATAGTATAGTTTCTTGAATTTCATTTTGACAATAGTATGATTGCGGCAATATTAATATTGTTGAAATGTAACAATAGTATTGTTGCCAAATTTAAAAATGAAAATATGGTTGTAGCAACAATATAAATATGGTTGGTGGAACAAAAGTGTTGTTTTCATGGGTTTAATATTAACAATAACAAGATTACGGCAATCACAGATCTAATATTTGTTATCGCATTTTCCAGTTCTGAAGAATTTTTGGTATGTTCATTGGACCTCAAATGCTTAAAGTTATGAGAGATGAGAATTTTATCAACAAGCTCAGTTTTGTTGCACTATGTGATAACTCTTTTGGTATTCACACGCAGAGAAAAGATATGGTTACACTATGGTCACCGCAACAATAATATGTTCTCTAAAACAAAAGCATGTTCGTCGCAACCATAGTATTGTTTTTTTGAATTTCATTTGACAATAGTATGATTGCGACAATATTGCTATTGTTGAAATGTAACAATAGTATTATTGCCAAATTTAGAAATGAAAATATGGTTGTGGCAACCATATAAACATGGTTGGTGGAACAAAACTATTTTTGTTTAAAATTTACGTTAACAATAATTTGATTACTTCAATCATACAGTATGGTTGCGACTATAACATAACAAAACAGGTTTTATAGAGCATACATGTATGTGTGTGCGTATGTTTTTTTGATACACAAAAAAAACACATACACACGATACAGTGAATGGTTGCTGTCCATTAAAAAAAAATAACAACGATCGGAAGGTAGTTCGAGGGATTTTTATTGTGTTTACTTTGTTCGGTGAAATACTCTAATACCGACTGGTTCTCGTTTATTTAAAATCTGCCTGCACTTAAGTATATAGCCATTGGTCATGGTTTAATCACATTCTTTTCTTGGTGTCTACGGATGGTGAAGTAGCATTCACCCCTGCTGGCAACTAAAACTATTTTTGACCGTTGGAATATATATTTTTGTTTCTTGAATGAAATGTTTTATAAAAACATGGCCTCAAATCTTGCTATGAACTAATAGTAATGCAATTTAAATTAACATACTTAATAAAAATCTATATTTTTGAATAACAACAATAACCAATCCTAATAAATAATTTTGGGGATCATAGTATGGTTGAATGTGAATCATACTATGGTTGTGGGGATCATAATATGGTTGCGTGTAATTCATACTATGGTTGTGAGGATCATACTATGGTTGTATGAGAAACATACTATGGTTGTGAGGATCATAATATGGTTGTAGAGATAATAGTATGGTTGAGTGTGAATCATACTATGGTTGTGTGGATCAAAGTATGGTTGCGTGTGAATCATACTATAGTTGTAAGGATCATACTATGGTTGTGTGAAAAACATACTATGGTTGTGAGGATCATAATATGGTTGTGGATATCATAGTATGGTTGAGTGTGAATCATACTATGGTTGTGGGGATCATAGTATGGTTATGTGTGAATCATACTATTGTTGTGAGGATCATAATGTTGTTGTGTCACAACCATATACCCAACAATAGTATGATCCTCTTCGAATATTGTCTCCCCAACCATACTTTTTTTCTGCGTGAATAGAGATAGCGATATAGCACTGAGCGACACAAAATACCTATCTAATTCCGTTGAGCCATGTCTGTCCATCTCTCTATAGTTGTAGTTAAAACATTTAGATTCGGCCGGACCGAAGCTTATATACCCTTCATCATGGAATTAGGTCCAATATGAACTTTTTGGCATGGGGTCGTTGCACCGGACTATTTTTTATCTGGGTGTGTTTCTGTCCTTACCAACACCACATGTACCATAATAATTTCACATGTACCATAAAATGTGCCTTATCACTGAAGATGATTTTCTTCGAAAATTAATCATCCACTTTATAATAAGCCTGAATGACTTTAACGCGCTGCTCGCTTGTGTATCTTTCCATTGTTTGAATTGAATCAGTCTGAAATTGAGAAAATTCTAATGAAAAGCAGAAAAAACTTGACGTTTAGGTGTGGCTTTCATTCAACATTGGCCTATAAAATTTAACCATCATTTAGTGGCTTTGTTTGAAGTTAAACCACAAAATGATAGGATGGAGTTTTGATCAAATATGTTATGCCTTTTTGAACACCCTGAAATATTGATCGGACACCCTATAAAACATATGACGCGCATAATAGGAAGGGACCTAAGGTTAAAACCCAGTTTTGTTCAGGAGAACCATTTTAACGAATAGGTCCCTTTCTATTTGCGCTTAGAATCGTCGACTTCACTTTCATAAAACGCGCATATCTCTGGGAGGGAAGACTTTTGGGGCATGTGATCGGTCTCATTCGATGCTCAGATGTTGTCCACATCAAAAAAAGAAAAAAATTAAAATTGATTTTTTTTACCCTTAGTTCCCTTTCTCTATGCGCTGTCACATATACATAACATATATTATAAACTATCTATGTGAATGTTGTAAGAACGCTAGCGGTCCTGATCTGGGATCCCGAAATCGTGCAGTGTATCTAAAGTGTCTCTTAAAGGGACTAAAGGTATCTCGGTAAAATTGCACATTTATTAGTATTTGCTATATCATAATTGTTTGTCGACGAACCATGGTTTACGACGAACTTAGGGACTGTTAGGTGATAACTTCACCTTTCGGGCTTTGTGTCATACAAAAGGACTTATTTCATTACACTTTCACAAAGAGTTGCTGAAGCTCTTATTAGTAATTACACAAAACAAAGCATTGCAACGATACCCAAGCCTTAAAAAAACTTAACCATTGTCAGAAAAAAAATTAACAGCTTTCCTTGGGACAAAAAGAAAGCAGCTCTTATAAATAATTTGCAAATTCTCGATCCGAATGAGACTACAGCCCCTGCTATACCCAATTTTGCACCGTGTTAACTGTTGTTTGGCAAAAAGCTTTACAGAATAGGGCGATGAGGTCTACTTAGTAGGGACATAAATACTGTTTAGCCTTATGGGCAGGCGCAGAATCCTGCTAGAAAGTCCATGGCTGGTTTTGGAACAGGGAATTGTTAAGAGGCTTAACACAAGCTTTGTAAATCTTGGTAAACTTTGGCCGATGTTTTGACTCCTTGTTCGCAGAACTGCAGGTGAGTGACCCCATCGTAAGAGACACCCCACCAAACCGTGAATGAAGCAGGGTGATGACCCTTTTCACCCTTGAGATCAGTTCAGATGCTTACATTGATGACCGCGTATACGGAAATTTTTTTTCATCGGCACACAAAATTTTTCTGTGCAAGTTATCAGCGTGCTTCACCAAAAGTCGTTTGCATTTTTCAATCCATTTTTTTTTTAAAGCTGCAGTCAACAAATGTCCGGTACGTCGTTGAAAGCCCCAAGTCCCAAGTGTTTTTTAATGATTCGACTCATGGTTTTTTGCGTGATATTTATCTCACGGGCCATGATTTTCTGTTTTTGGAGCGGATTTCTGTGAATTCTTGATTTAACGGCTTTGATGACATGCGGTGTTCGAACAGAGCGGTGGAGGTCTTTTACATCTCCAGTCTCCTCAAACAGTTTTATGCATCGGTAGACGAACATGCGGCTATTCCTAGTGGCCGGAGCGTTTTGAAAATATCGCTTTTTTTCATTTCACACTTGAAAAGTGCTATTACAGCGATACGGTTTTCATTATCTGACCACTCCACGATGAAAGTTGAAACAATTTTAAAATCCCGTTACAGACTAACGCTATTGAGGTTAGCTTTCAAAACCCATATGACATTATGTTCACTTCTACTATTGAAATGGGTGTGTTCAATGTTGTAACAGTATTAATGTCCCTACTAAGTACAATCACTTGAAAACAGCATTCACTCCAAATGATAAGACATCTATGGCCTATATACCCGACATAGACGATGTTGTCCCATGTCCTCTCAGGTTGAAATTTAACGATATTAAAACCCTTACTACTTCGGTAAGGATAGCTTTTCTGTATGAATGATAAAAGAGTTGCCGTTCTACGCTAAAAGCCATATTATTTATATGTAATGACATTTTTTCTCTGCGTATAGACCTGATAAATAGTTATAGGTGTTACATTTTAAAGTTGGGGTAACCAATATTATGTCACAGTAGAAACGTAAACGGGGTTCTGTTACTACAAAAAACTTTTCCGTTGTCGCCACCAATTATTGGTACCAAATTAATATGTACTTTATTATTTATTCGTTGCCAAACGCACCAGTTATGGCAACCAATAGTTGTACTGAATTTGGTTAGTGAATAAATGTGATCGTACCTACCATGTAATAATCATTGGAATCATTTTACCATCTGTATTATGGAATGCTAGTGATTGCAACCGAAAGTGTATTCATCGAACCGATTTTTTGTTGTTCAGACTGATTTTGAACTGTTTCTTTTTCCGCGTGTCATAGTGCTTTTTATTCTTATAAAAGAAAACCCCCACCATACGGAACCCAAGGATTTTAGACCATTAAACAAGTCATCATTTCTCCCAAAAACAATAGAGTTAGACTAGATAATCAGCAGCTTTAACCGAAGGTTACCATCGGATAGTCTGCGTGCATATTATAAGGGATAAAGTTTTTGATCTCATAGCCCAACTAGGGTCATCAGTCCTAGAAAGTCTTGTAAGTAAGTGAACTCCTCTGGGAGGTTCGAAGAAAAACTAGAATTTTAATCTCGCATACTTTTTTTAAGAGCTTATCTAGAAAAACGGTTAGCGCCATTGGATTCCGCATAGTCGAAGGGTGCCCGCTTGTGCTTAAAACAACAAATTCTCAAGTCAACCACAGTGTTTATCATCTTATAAAACGTCCAATCGAATTGCCATCACGATTGTTTAAAGTTGGTGTTTGGAACTAAAAGTATTCTCCAACTGAGTTTTTCATTGTGCCAAGTCAAATCTTGCCGTCTAATAATCCTGTTATCGATAGTGCCAAAAATAATTGAGAATATTCTATTAATGGAAGTTGTGCCTTATGTTATGGAAATAAAATAATTCCTGACAATTAATTTGTATTTTATAAGCCCCTCAGCAGCATTGTGCATGTATGTACACCGTATTGTATCCGTTAAAAGAAAGGCATATGAAAAAAGATATTTCTTAAGAAATTCACAAGGGTTGTTATATTTATTTCTGGCCTAGGCAACACTGAGTGTTCCCTGTCGCCATCTGACTTTTCCATTTTTTAGCATAAATGTTAAGAAGGTTTTGACGTACGACCATCATTTGTGTTGTTTACAGTGACTTGAAAAATGAAATTTGGCAAAAAAAATGAATTAACTCGTGAATTAACACGACCTGGATTATCACAACAAGAGTGCATCGATGAACTTAAATCTTTGTATGGCGATGAAGCACCATCCTATAGGACTGTGAGAAACTGGTTTAATGGATTCAATCGTGGCCGACGCTCGCTCAAAGCGAAGGTCGTGAAGGTCGTTCAAAAACGGCCGTTGTGACAGAGAACACTGATGACGTGCGTGAACTGATAATGCAAGATCTTCATGTGACATACCGTGAGATAGAGTCATCCTTGGTATTTATTCCACCAGCATACATTATACATTGCATTGCATCCTGGCCGTAAGAAAGTTTTGTTCTCGTTGGATCCCGCACAATTTGACAATCGCTCAAAAAAAGGCTCGTGTCAATTGGTGCAAAGAAATTTTGAAAAAATACGATCGCTGTGCTTCAAAAGACGTTTATAAGATCGTCACAGGTAACGAATCATGGGTCTATGCGTATGAGCCCGAAACAAAACAGTAATCGACCGTGTGGGTCTTCGAAGACGAGCCAAATCCAACGAAAGTTGTTCGTGGAAGAAGCACTTCGAAGCAAATAGTCGCCTGTTTCTGCGGAAAAACTGGTCATGTGGCGACTGTTCCGCTTGAGCAACGTAGGACGGTCAATTCAGTGGTACATCACAATTTGTTTGCCTGAAGTCTTTCGAGAAATTTGAAATTTGTCACTATGACTTGCCAAAACGTAGGATTGATGGATCATCCGCCCTGACTTGGCACCCAATGGCTTCTTTTTATTCCCGCCCATCAAGAAAAAAAATACATGGTCAACGATTTTCGTCGTCAGAAGATGCTGTTGAAGCGTTCAAAAACCATGTTTTGGAGGTGTCTCAATCGGAGTTGAAAAAGTGCTTCGACAATTGGTTTGAGCGCATGCAAAAGTGTATAAATCATTCTGGAGAATACTTTGAAAAACAATAAATATTCGCATTTTCTTTATTAGAAATTTATATATAAATCCCTCGTGAATTCACCAAACAACTGCCAAAAAATTCATTAAGGCTCTTTAAGTTTTATATCACAACTCGCTCGCAGTTATTACTATAAAGAATGGCAATGTTCCTCAAAAAGCCAGTGTTAAATAGCGTGTAATTTATTTGGAAGGCCGTTTCATATGGTTGTGTCTTATTAGCCATGTTTTGTTTCAGGTTGCTTAACTAGCATTTGTATGAAAGTAACATGGTTAGCAAGTCGCTAAAGAATGAGTTAGAGTTACCACACTTATTTTTTATACAAAAAAATCAAACACGACAATCCCTGCTTTAAAAAAACATATCTCTTTTGTTTTGTATACTCAAAAATGATCAAACTGGAAGAGTTGTCATCGGCGAATTCGTAGTGGGTTCTTCTTCTTCAAGATAGAGGATAAGAGAAGTTATAAATCATCTTATAATAGCTCAAAAACATTTTTTCAAAGCAAAACAGTAGCAATTAGTTGATTTTTTATTTAATTACAATTTATATTTTTCTATTATTTGCTTTTGATGAACTCACCGATGAACCCTCCTTTTGTCCAATTCTCTTTGGTGTTTGGTGTATACAAATATAAACAGTGTTGCCAAATTACTACCAATTTTGTTCAATGTTGCCAGATTACTAGGTAAGAAAGCTAGTTACCCAAAAATAATACGCCTTTTGACTCCAAAGTGACTCAGATCAAGCTAAGGACAAACTCTTATGGCTTCTAGGCCGTTGCTGTAAAATTCGTATTTGATGCAATGTGGAATCGCCTATATTGTATACTAGATTATTTTTCGTATATGCCGGGTATGTCTACATTTATTTATGAATGTATGTGTGTAGGTATTCAAAAGTACGTGTGTATATGTGCAATAAGTACATGGGTATGCTGTTGCTATAGCGACCATGTATCGTCAAAACCAAGGGCTTGGTTCGGTTTTCGATGATGAGCCGGCATAATTTCCTCCTCGCAGCAACATAAACAGGGTACAGTTTAAGGGAATGTTTACGTTTCCAATGATACTTAAAATTCGACAGCACAACGTCCACACACACAAACCTACAGTAGAGAACACACTGTGACCAGCAGGAAGGACGGCCCCCTAGCAAAAACACTACCATTCTTACATTTCTGTGAGAGCTTCCGCGTAATGGCCGGGCTGTTAAATTCGATGGTATTTTACGCACACTAACACTCATACTCATCCATACATAGATTTTTTTAATAATATTATGAGCTGAAATCGTCCAACAATATTTGTAGCATAATTGCATGCACACACACACGCTCTCATGCATACATGAATACATACATACATGCATGCAGACAATGGACCTCTTGCAAGTACATATTCGAGCATAAACATTTTTAATAAACAACTCGCGATGTACATCGTAACGCGAATTAAAACTGATTTTATTACGGAATTAAAACTATGAAAAGGTCCTTTCTCTGCTCGCAGGGCAAACGATAATAAGGTGACCAGATTAGTCAGTTGATGAGTGTGTGTGTAGCGGCCACTTATGAGTTACAGGATGAAATCATAAACGAGATGGGAATGCATAGAAACGTTGCCATTTATGTCCGGCGCCGTTTAGAATTTTCAAAATGTTTTGAACACCGTATGTAGTGCAAAAGCTATGGTCTTTATAAAATGTATCTATTACAAAGAAAGAGTCTAAATTGATATCAACGAGTACATGGCCAGATACATGCATGTAGCAGGGCAGCATGGAGGCACAGATTACAACTTACGACATGGTACAATGTATGTATCACCCTAACGTAAAAAGCTTAACTTTTACAAACGAGTAAAGCTGCCATTAGTAGGCATTTTTTTGTTTTGTTGGTTAACTAACAACTTGGCTAATTTGCAGACGCATTTGCCCCTTTCTTTAGCATATCTGTCAAATCTTAAGTTGTAAACAGACATTTTTGGGCTTTGTTGTGAAAAACAAACACCAAATCGTTACATATAAACTAATATTTAAAAAACTAATATTTAAAATTCATATTAAGTAGCAAAAAAATTAAAACGTATAATCCCGAGGTAAACTCAATTTAAAACAAGTAAGTAAGTGCTATAGTCGGGCGTGGCCGACTCTATGATACCCGCACCACTATAAATGTGATTAAGTCTCCTGTTAATCGAAAGCACTCGTCGCTATTTCTATCTGTATCTATCACGCAAGCACTAAGCCTTTATACCCCATACCACTATGTGGTGAGGGTATAACAATTATAGTTGGTCCACATTTCATACCTTGTTTTCGGACCCTGTGCCCTCCCACGGACGAGATAAATCATTTGGCTTGACATATTTAAAGTCCTGAGGCAATTCCCAGTCATTTGAGGGGTCACACTAAAATCCGGGTAAACCGAAACTTTTGGACCCTCCTAATGGACCCTGGGGCCCAAACAGGTCGAATTGTTTTCTGTATTTAAAATTGTAAGATAATTTCCTTTCATTTAAGGGGTCACACTTATATTTAAAATCATGGGTCCATTTTTTGGGTTCTGAAGGCCCCGTAGGTCCGAGAGGCGGGTTCAACTATTTTTTTTACATTTTGTGGTCAGTTCTACATCGAATGTCATATTTTTTTAATTTGTTGACCAATACACGCGACATCAACTGGATTTGGACCAAATCCGGGAGTTCCTTTGTATGGGGGGTCTATGAGAAAGTGCTCCGATTTGGACCAAATTCAATAGCGTCCGTCCTTGTCCCAATATATTACCACTTGCCAATTTTCATCAAGATCGGTGCATAAATGCGACCTGTACTTTGATTACAAGAATAGATGGACATCTTTACATCCAGCCAGCCGGCCAGCCAGCCAGCCAGCCAGCCAGCCAGCCAGCCAGCCGCCCAGCCAGCCAGACAGACATGGCTAGATCGACTCAAAATGTAATTCTGAGCAACTTTCTCTCTGGTCCCGGTATTCTAACTCGATTCCTTCGATGTGTTACAAACGCAAGCACTAAGCCATTATACCCCATACCACTATGTGGTGCGGGTATAAAAAGAGAGATTCAATAATTGATCCTAAATTATAAGACATGAAGTTTTTTTCCTCTACGTAAAGCAGCAAATAAGACATGATAGCAATTTTGTTATAAGTTTATCCTCATCTCTATAGATGACGAAATATTGAGTGTGTATGTGAATTTCTTAAATTACTGCTATGGTTGTAGGGATCATAACATGGTTAAGTGTGAAACATACATCTCATGCAATAATAGTACTTTTTAAATGGAACTTCAATTTTTTCAAACTAACTGCTATGGTTGTAGGGATCATAGCATGGTTAAGTGTGAAACATACTACGGTTGCAAGGATGGTGGAGATCATAGTATGATTGAGTGAGAATCAAACTATGGTTCTGGGGATCATAGTATGGTTATGTAGGAATCATACTATTGTTGTGATGGCCATAGTGTTTTTGTGAGGATCATAGTATGGTTGTATTTGAATCATACTAATGTTGTGAGAATTATAATATTGTCGTACCCCAACCATATACCCAACATTAGTATGATGCTCTTTGACTATTGTTATCTTAACCATAAAAAATTTTACTTGTATTGCTAAGAATTTAATGCATAATATTAACCCAATCCTTACAAATAATTTTTCGGATCATAGTATGGTTGTGTGTGAGTAGTACTATGGTTGTGAGGATCATACTATGGTTGTTCGTTAAACATACTAATATGTGGGGATCATAGTTTGGTTGAGGGTGAATACAAATTTGGTTGTGGGTAAAACATACTAGCATTGTGAAACATACTAGCATTGTGTGTTGAGTGGTTAAGATCAACGGTTAATCGATGGTACGGCACTGAATAGCACACTCTCGACTGAGGCAGCTATAATCTCGTCGGGGGACCCCACGACTCATTTTTATTTTTCTTTTCGATGCATTTATTTCGATTTCGGATCTGTGACGAGTAGTTCTTTTATTTTCTACTTTTTTCCCGGAATTTCGGTACTTTTCTCGTATGGTTGGGTCCCGTTCAAAAAAAAATCGGCAAAATGTAGGCAATGTTTATTGCTTAAATGTTGTTTTTTATGTAGAAAATTACATTTGCGAGATCAATTTGCATAGTAAAAATTAAACAATAATAACGCATTCAATGCGTTTATCAAAGCTAAATTATTCCGACTTCAATTAACATATTTTAACTAAATATTAAAAACGAAACTACGGGCACAATCATTCGGTCTCTGATTTTTGAGAGAAAATATTCATTTAACCCCCAGAGGTGTAGATCTTGCTGTCAACAGAGTATTATAAATCGCGGCCCAACTAAAACGCACGATGTTAATGGTATGTTAAATATCCAGTTTTCAAATAATTATGTTAATAGTTTTTATTATGATAGAAGTATCTATGTCAGTTATATGTGAAGCAAAATATCGGCCAAATGCTCGTCACGGCTTCGGTAGCACACCTATATCCGATGGTCCATATTTTTTATGACTCTGATACATAATGGAGTTTCTATATCGTTAATATGCCGAATTATCACATCATTTAGCTCTTGAATTGTTCTTGGCTCATTGATGTACACTTTTTTTTAAATATCCCCAAAGAAAGAAGTCCAACAGTGTCAAATCACATGATCGTGGCGGCCAATTAGCATCGCCACGACGAGAGCTAACAAGACCATTGAATTTCTTGCGCAAAAGAGCCATTGTTTCGTTGT
This sequence comes from Hydrotaea diabolus, assembly GCA_963513945.1. Lineage (NCBI taxonomy): Eukaryota > Metazoa > Arthropoda > Insecta > Diptera > Muscidae > Hydrotaea > Hydrotaea diabolus. The sequence continues at coordinate 112,704,734 of OY740717.1, forward strand.
CTGTGTGGCAAGTGGCACCATTCAGTTGGAACCCAGTATCGTCCAGGTCCATATCCTCAACTTCTGGCCACAAGAAGTCCGTTATCATATTTCGGTAGCGTACACCATTCACGTCAACTGCTTAGACGACATAATTTTTGATGAAGTGCGGCCCGATGACGCCGCCAGTTTATTAACCGCACTAAGCAGTCCCTCTTCCACTGAAGACATAATTGATCGAATATTTTTTTTTTAAATTATTTGTCTACTTACTGCAACTAGTTAACAATTCATACTAACAATTCAGATAATAATTTTAATAAAAGGACACGTTTAGAGACATTTATATATATAAGTATATAATTATAAGTTCATGTATATATTATCGGAAAATTATATTGACGAATTGCGGCAGTATGAGGTCAGGCGGTTTTAATCTTCTTTGTAATCCAGTTATATTATTTAGGTTGACTGCTTCCGAATTCGAGTGGACCATAAACCTTTCATCGTGTTTTATGGTAATGGTTTTGATTTCCTCTTCGACCTTTTTTATACCCAGATCTCTATGAATGTCTTTGACATACTATGGCGGGTTCTAAGGACTTTGTTCTGCAAAGTTTGGATAGGTTTTATATTTTTCCTGCAGGTACATCCCCATAACTGTATTTCATATAATAAGATCGGCTTTGGCTGTTGGGTGTATATACGAATTTTGTTGTCAATTAGTACAGATTTCCTACCAATAAGCCATTATAGTTTAGACCACTTAAAGCTGAGTTCTTCGCATTTTTTCTTTACATGCTCGTTCAATCGCAATTTTGCATACAAGTTTATTCCGAGATACTTCGCATTGTTCGAAAAAGGTATTTGAACTTTATCTATGTATATTGGAGTATTTTGTAAAGGTTATATGGACGGATTTTGTGTTATTTAGTTTTATCCGCCAATCTTATTCCATCGAAAAATAAGGTTGACCGCGTGTTGAAGATGGTTGTTAGCTTGTATCTCTATATCTGCAGCTGTAAGAATTGCTGTTACATCCGCAAAGGTTGCAATGGCTGAATTTGTGGTTAGAGGTATATCATGTGTGTATTAGAGATATAATATTGGACACAGGATACTTCCTCGTGGAACTCCAGATTTTATTTCTACCAGATTCGAATAAGCATCTTATACTTTTACTCTAAAGAATATACTTATAGTCGAATATGAACAAAAAAATTACGAAGTGCACGAAATGATTTTAACGTCCATTTTCGTAAAATCTTAACGTAAAATCTTAATCTTAGCGCGCTGCTCAATTGCATACCTCTAAACACTGAAACAAATAAATGTCAAAGTAAGTTGACATTTAGGGTTCGACACACAATTAACATCGTGCATTACATTGGGACTACCCTTAACACTATAGATCTCAAACTTAAAATTCGAAGTAAATGACACGACAAAGATCTTTTAAAAAAACGTATGCTGCGTTTTTATTAAAGTTGTTAAATAAATATCAATTAGTATTAGACTTGAGTACACACAAACAATATACAAAAGGTAAGCCATTGTCCAATCACCTAATGCGGTGGTACACGTACGTTTGCTAGCTCCGATTGTTAAAAACTAATTACAGGGAACGTTTTATACACATACACTAAGCAGTTTACAGGAGCTGAACTATAAATATTTATTTATATTTTAAGTTTCGTTTTAGTTTATTCGACCTGTTATTTTTAAACTCTTTCTATTTTTGCTCGTTAAGCTCAAAGTCAGTTTTTTATTTAATTAATTTTTTTATTTGTTTGTAGCTGACCCTAAGCTTGAAAAAAACTAATAGTAAGAGTATATTTAGTTTTTTTTAAATTATAAAGCTTTATAGTTGTTTAACATAAAGAAGATAGCTTAACTTAATACAACCAATTTCCCGGATCCCGGTATAGAAATACACCGGAAAATGCATCCTGGCAGAAAAGCTCTTGTGTCGACCTTTATCTAAAAGCTTGCCAGAAATTCTGTAGCTATATCTTGGTATTGAGTAGTCAGAAAACTAAATCGCACTAGGCCATTTTGTATAATTATTGTCTTCTATTACAGTATAGATGACAAAAGAATAAGGTCCATTGCATTTATTTAATATTCCGAATGTCAATATGGTCATCCTAAGTGACCATTACATTGCAATGTGACAGCTCTAAAGGATTTATGGAAATATTCGCAGCCCAAAAGATTGTCACATGTAATGCATAACATTGGCCCATGTATTGCGCACGATGGCAAAGGCTGGGCTTTGCATCAAACGCATCGTAAAACTGCAATGATTTTAGATTTAATTGCAACAATATTAGTTAATTGACACAAGAGCGAATTTCATTAAAACGCCGTGTCACCGGCAGAAACTATTTGCCGGGTATTTTGTAAATTATTAACGAAACCGAATGAAATGGAGGCCACAACTGAAACAGCAGGACCACCACCAGCCAGAGCATTGATGGCATGACATCAGAAATTATTGCAGACAATGTCGCCTTTCATTGCAATAGCGACTGAATGGATGTATGAATAAATGATTTACTTTGTTACTTCGTTAGCATCACCGTTGCGGCCACAGGATCACTGGAAGCGCTTAAGCATTTGCCACAATTTGCAATTGTGTTGCAGTGACAATGCCTTTTCCACAAAATGTTGCACAAATGAATTTGTTAACTTCTTTTTATCGAAATATAAATAGACAAATGGATATGGCACTTCATTTGAAATGAAGTTGAAAAGTGCGAGTGCGTGGCACAAACATTTGTAAAAACGTCACTGTTTGCGATTAAATTTTCTTTTTAATTAAAAATTCTCTCAAAAGCAATTCCACTTTTCATAATTGTTTTGAAGTTCATTAAAGTTTATGACAAACAAACGCTTGCACAAAACCGACAGCACGAGAACGGAAAACGAAGCACAAAAACCGACAAATGGCCAAAAACTAAATGCAACTGGACGGAATATGACAACTTCTGTGGTTGACTACATTTGCCCTTTTATGGATTTGTGTGTCGTCACAGGATAAGTGAGTGACTGAAGGCAAGACGCAGAAATAATGTGCAATTTATGCACAGATTGGTATATTTTCTCCTGTCAATCTATTAATGATGAATTAATGGCTACCATCGAACTCGAAGTTGAATTGGAAACCGAACGGTTTCACTAACTGAATTACAATTCCATATAGACAATAGATTTGGAGTCTGTTTGTAGCATTTTCTGTTGGTAGCATGTATTTAATTGTCTAATTTTAAATGTTGCTCTATTTATTGAAATGTGGCACGTTCATTTTTTCTAGCGCAGAATTGTTTATTATTTAGTTGTGCCCTAACGTTATCAAAGTTAAATTTTCAACATCCTTATAACCGATTGGATGCGGTTTGACACAAACATATTTCGTTGACTTCACCTTGTAAATGCCTGCGACTTAATGAGCAGAAAGGTTATCTCTCCAAGGGAAGTAAAAGCTACTCTTCAAAATACAACAGCCGCACAGTGTTCCGTTCCCATACTAGCATTGGACAAACATAAAAGGAGTTTTCATAATACAAGAAACTCCATTTCGAAATCGAAACATTCGCGGTTTTCTTGTAAAAATATTCAAACACTTTTTTATTGGTTCAACTAGGCTGAATAACCACGACTATCTGCTCTCAGAACAGTTCGCTGACATCTTAAATTTAATGAATTAGAAATTTTTGGAAAAAAACGACACCAAATTTAATATAAAAATTATATATTTTTTGTGGTTTCTGCTTTTTGGCATCAAAAGTTGAGAATTTTTCGATCAAGAAATTCTTCATTAACAATTTTAAAAATGAAAGTCAAAAAGAATCGGACAAAAGACGAAAGTCCAAATAATTTATTGTGCAAAAAATTTTATGTTTTTTTATGTTACCATCAAAAATTTAAAATTTTTCACATGTTCATTTTAAAAAAATTAAATTTTAAAAACTAAATTAAAAATAATATGTACTCGTATAAGATTTAAAAAAAACTAAATCTGTACCACTCCTTAACTATTCAAATATTATAAGCTAATTCGACTCCGTCTAAAATGCGTCATTGAGAAAATTTTTCCGTTTCCGTTCCTAATTAGGATATTGGAAAATTAAGTATTTGAAGTTATGTTTAATAAGTAAGCAAGTCAGTGGATCCGACAAACCCATAGCCGGTTCATTTTAAAAAATACCGGGTAGAAAGCAACGTCACTTAGTCAATACTTTATTAATATTCATAACCACTAATTTTACCACTATTGCCTGAAACTTACTGATTTTAATGAAATCTCGTAAATATTGGTTTGTATGTGAAGTATTAAAATAGGGCGTGGCAACTATTTTTGTCTAACATTTTTTTTAAGATGAACTCAACATTCTCAAGAATACAAAATTCAATTCACGCATTATGGAAAAGGTTTTGTGGGTTTCAATCAGCCCTCGGATAGTATCTGTATTGCAACAGGGCTATATGTGTGGGAGGTACCAGAAGGGCGTGCTAGGATCCTAATTTTTGTTATATCTAGTCTTAATTTTTAATTTTCCGTCAGATCATGTAAATGTTATTAAAGTTATTGCAAGAATACCAAAAATAGGCGAAATGATACAATTGTGTTGGAGGTACAAAAAGGGGTGTTGCACAAAAGGTTAAATTCGGGCATGGCCGACTATGTAATACCATACACCACTTTGCCACCTAAAAAGATTCCACGTCACTGTATTAACAAGGGCTTACTTAAAATGTGACTTCTAGAACGGGAATTAAATACCGGGGGGACTCTAAAAAACACAACCCGGTCCAATTTCATCACGGATAATAACGAGGGCGAGCACAAAAAGCGCGGTATAAACAGAAAAAAGTTAAGTGTTTTGGAAACTTCCATCTCTGCTATGAACACATGTTAAATTGTTGTTTCGATCTAGCAACTCCTTCATATAGAAACAGGTGTTCACAAAAGACGCATCCGCGATTTTTTTACAATGGAAAAATTAGAAATGCGTGGTGTCATTAAATATTTACATAAAAAAGGTTTATCGGGACAAGAAATTCATAATGATATGGTGAATGTGTTAGGTGAAAGTGCTCCTTCATATGCAACAGTAAAAAATTGGGTTGCTGAATTTAAACGTGGTCGTACAAGCATTGAAGATGAACCACGTAGTGGACGTCCAAAAACAGCAACAACAACAGAAATTGTAGCCAAAGTGCATATGGTATTAAATGATCGACGAATAAAAGTGCGTGAAATAGCTAATATCATGGGCATCCCAAATGATCGAGTCCATTTAATTTTGCATGAAGAACTACAGATGAAAAAGCTTTCTGCAAGATGGGTGCCGGACTTGTTAACAGTCGACCAAAAACGCATAAGAATGAACATTTCTCAAGCTTGTTTGGATCGTTTTCAGCGAAATAAAATGGATTTTAAGCGTCGTTTCATAACTGTTGATGATACATGGATCCACCACTATACTCCAGAGACAAAAGAACAATCCAAACAATGGACTGAAGCTGGAGGAAGTGCCCCAAAGAAGGCAAAAACAATTCAATCGGCTGGTAAGGTTATGGCAACGGTTTTTTGGGACCTCAAAGGTATTTTATTGATTGACTATCTGAAAAAGGGTAAAACAATAAATTCAGAGTACTATTGCAACCTTTTAGATCAATTAAATGTACAAATTCGAGAAAAACTTCTGGCTTACAACACAAAAAAATAAATATTCATCAAGACAACGCACCAGCGCACAAGAGTGTTTTAACAATGGCTAAAATCAACGAATTAAAGTACGAGTTGCTTGACCACCCACCTTATTCTCCTGATTTAGCTCCCAGTGACTTTTACCTGTTCCCAAATCTAAAAAAATTCCTTGCTGGCAAGCGTTTTACCTCAAATGAAGATGCAATTACAGTTATAAACCACTATTTTGAAGACCCTGATGAAAACTATTTTAATCAAGGGATAGAATTGCTATATAAGCGTTGGACTAAGTGTATTGAAGTTTCAGGAGATTATATTGAAAAATAAAAATATTTTTGAAAAACTAACTATTCTCTTTCATTGATAGGCTAAGAACTTTCCGAACCGCCCTCGTAGAGTAGAAATTGTGTACATTTTTATGGGCTCTCCCCAAACGAATGAGAACTACTGAAAACTTGAAAAGTAAGATTTACAACAGTATTTCTCATTCCTTTGCTGGAAAGCTTTCTGAGGAGGCTTGTCACGGACCTGAAATCGCGATAAAAGCATGTCACTTTGCCATTTTGGTAAAAACTTGTCTTCTATCTTAATATATATACAAGAGGTCTTAAGCCGGTTAATCCCTGTTGAATGTGTAAAAACAACAGACCGAAATAAAATAAACGAGCTAAACATTTAGTTGAAACTTTGATCGATTCCTTATCTATATTGATGTAAAAACCTAGACAAATTAGATTCTACATTAGCTCTCCGATTTTATTTTTATCGAATCGAAATCGAATCCAATATTTGAAAATAAAAGCAATACATAATAGAAATCGATTCTTCGGGGTGATTCATTCACGACTGGACAAATTTCACAAGCGTATTCCATGGCTCATTTCATGAAAGTATGTCCATCTATGACCACCCGAAAATGCAATGGGGGCAAAATGGCAGCGGTTTGAAAGTTCTGGACCAGTGGTCTGATTTTTTGTTTTTTTTCTCTTAAAAGGTAGACCTACCTTTTAACCTTTTCAAAATTATCTAAATGAATCCCAGAGGTCCAAAGTTATGACAATTTGACTAAAAGGAAAACATTTTTTTTTTTGGAAGCGAAATAGCAGCAAATATGATTTGTTTTTTTTGTAAATAAACACAAAAAAATTTCCAGCCGTGAATGAATCACCCTGTATGAAGACATTTCTTATGGTATTAAACGGATTTTTGAAGAAAACAAAATAAGAAAAGCCATAAATATACATGTGCAATGATTCGAAATTAGATTAGTTTTATAAGTTCTCAATTAAAAAATTATTCAGAAGATACTATAATTTGTTTTGCTTTCAGTTCGAAATAGATTAATTTTTCGACATTTCTTTAATGAACATAAATAACAGAAAAATGATCTTAGTATTAATCGACAACGATTCGAATTAGACCTCAGTTTATCAATCTGTTCAAAGACATGTAGTTTCGACATCGCACAGAAACAGAGTCGTGAAACAAAAAATAATAAAAACATAGAACTGAATCGAAAAATTGCTTATACTTTTGTTGGGTATATAGTAGTGGCACAACAATAGTATGATCCTCACAACAATAGTATGATTGTCACACAACCATACTACGCCCTCCCCATAACAATTTAAACTCCCTATCAATAGCTATACACTTAAGAATACACATTAGAGTATTGATTGAGCACAATCAGGGTAACTTATGGCTTATGGAGTTGCAGGATTTCCAATCGAAAAGGATGTTTGTGTGGTTACTATTCGAAAACATCAATGGATTTTTATTAGTTTCTGCTGAAATGGGTGTTGGTCACACGTAACGTTCTGTGCGAATATTGGTCGCAATTGGATGGAATGACGGCTTTTAGAGATACAGGTTCTGAAAACTGGAAGGAGCTTTTTTTGGGGGCTATACGAAAATATGAGCACCTATGGTCTACTAGAAAATTGGGTTTGGAGACACTGTGTGGTAGCTATTCGAAAACATAGTTTTACCAGAGTCACCCATAACGTACCATGCAAAATTTGAGAATGATCAGGTTTAACTTCTGATTAAAAATCAGGTCTGGGACCTTCGTGTGGGAGCTAATCGAAAACATCCGCCAATATGATTTAATTTCATAAGAGATATGTGTTTGTCGCTTGTAATGCTTATTCCGAAATTCGGTAGAATACGGATGTTATAAGTAGCTTTTAGAACCGTTGGTTTTAAAATCGGGAAATCTTTTCGTATGATATCAAAAGATGGAACGACGTGGACAAATTATAATAAGATCCCGCTTTGGTACCAAGTTCTATCTAAATCGCCTCATAATTGCTAATTGCACTTTGTTAACAACGACAGACGGAAAAACAGACGGACATCGCTCAGATAGTGATTCTGAATCGATCGGTATACTTAACACAGGTTCCATCTCCCTTCCTTTAATGTGTTGCAAACATCAACACTAAGTCATCATGCCTTGTACCACAGTGTGGTGTAGAGTATAAATATACATTATTCTCTGGTTAATTTAAACATAAAAATTTGCTTCAACCTAACATAAACGCACACAGCCCTGTTTTGTAATACTCATTTTCGGGCCCTTTGGATACAATAATTTTTCAAAATGAAGGTTTTCCAGTACAAGTTTTCGCTTGTGTGAATGAATATACATTTACATGTATTGGTAGCATACGCTCATATAATCAGTGGAACAGAGTGAGAACGAGTGTTCGCATTTATTTAATCCTATTCCGGAATCGGTGTTTGTGAATTACGTTGAAATTTAAAAATGCAACGCGTGTCTAACGCAGTTTAGTTATTTCCATTCGATGTGGACGCTGTTCGCACTTGGGATCAAATTTAAAACCGCCAACATCATCAGCACCACCAGAGCCAACAAAATAATAACCGAGTTAAACATGGAGCGGAGTCAGACCACAAACGCACGAGCGTGTGTTAGAGAAATGTAAATGGTCAGATCACATGGTAGGTAGATTTGCGCCAGTTATTTCAAAGAATTCAATCTATTTCTCTAGCAAATAGGCATTCGCCATAGTTCAAAGGAAATTGTTTCTGATAAATAGTTGAAGGTATTAATTATAAATAAAAATTGTTTGAACAATTATTGGCGTAAGATAAGTTAGGAATCTACCGACAAATCTTGATGAAGTATACTCTTGTTTTACACCTCAAGTTTACCCTTGTGTTACATTCTTTACCTTGTTCTCTTACCTCTTCTAAAGCTTAATTCCAAGTGTTTTGATCTTGTGTGCGTGTCCTCCAGTTTGGCAACAACAGAATTCCGAAAGCCTTCTTTTATGTGGGTTTTCCACCGGAGCCTCGGTCATAGTCATTGGCGGGCACCAACGAAATCGCCCACAAAGAGACATATTGTGGTGTCGTCCTGCTGGAAGATGTCCTCTGTCAACATTCCACTTAATAACTTTCTTACTTATGTGACGATTACCTTCTTAACAGTCGCATAATACTAGAATTCGATCATGTGGATTATAACTAGATTCCTTTAAAATTCTTGGACACCTCCCAGCCAGCGCAAACATTGTCGCATCCGATTACATCGATTTTGGGACATCGACTTTCACAGTTACAGAATCTTTTTTCGAACACTTGTAACACTGCTTCACCTGACTCAGCGCCATAAAGAAGCGCAGCTAATATGGGTTATCAAATTATTGGTTTCAAAACCGCCGGTCTCTCTGGTTAAGTAAAAGGTTTGCCATATTCAAATATGGATTATTTTGCCACCGAAAAATAAGTTGAAATAGTTAAACCTTACTACAAATGTAGTGATTCAAACGTGGCTCTATTGGGTAAGAATTTTCCGGAACACGTCATACCTTAACCTACATTCGCCAAGTTATGGCCGAGATGTTGCCCGAAAAAGTGGTTCAGAGGAGGTTGTATTTCAAACTTTATATCATTATATTGAAGTAAAAGTTTTATCAAAATCGTACCTTTTGTGATGAACATGAAAAAATAAGCATATTGTATGCACTCGCCGAGCGAGGAGAGCCTTATTTTCGGCTTTGAAAAGGTCCACCTAAGCAACAGTTACCTAAAATGGTTCTCCTAACTATCTCAAGTTGCATCAATTCATCCTTGAAAAGGTTTTCATCGTTTGAGCAGATGCAGTCAGTAGATTTGTTTTATCATAGTTCAGCACAAAGCCAAACTATGCCGACTCCTTTTTCTTACTAGCAAAGTAAGAAAAAGGTTACAGATCGCACAGTTCTTCCCGTGAGGTTTTTTTCTTCTGTTTACTTGAGGAGCATGAGATGGTACCATTGTACCCCCTATGTTCAACACTGCCTCGTATGCTGCTTTAAAAAAAATTCTCAATGCCACTCTGGTTTGTCTCTGAGTCATGGAGATCGCTCCTAACAACCATGGGTTAGGGATGCCTATTCGTAAGGTGGTGGGTCGGATAATGATTTTGTGTATTTTTTTGTATGATAGTTTTGTCCAAGCAGGGCATAATCTTTGTCTTCTTGGTGGCCCTTTGACTCGCAGTTTTCAAGATAGGTCTAAATGTTCCTTAACTGCGCAGTTTTCAGGTTAGGTCTAAAAATTCCTCCACTGCGCATCGCTCACAATCGCTGCTGACACTTGCAGTGCATAGTTCGCCAATGACCGACCTCCCGCTTAGGACTTAGAAAGAATGTCGTACGTGATTCCAAGAATTTTGGGGTAATTGTCACTAATTTCCCATTTAAAAGCAGCCTTACCTCTGCTGTTCTTTAGGTCTTTATGTTTCTACCACTGAAGAAACCAGCAAGATCAGCAAGTTACGCGTTCAGGTTATAGCAGATTTCATTATTCAATTCCAAAGTTTCTTGGCACTACATAGACCAGTAACAGTAATTCTTCGTACAGCACTGTCACCTCGGCGATATTTGCAACATGTCGTATTTTAGATACTTATACTTATTACACTTGATTTATCTGTCACCCTACATTCTTAACTAATCTGATGTAATGGGTGATCAATCTAAAAGGTATTTTTTTCAATATGGTTTTTTTCGATTACGCGTGAGTTGTGTTAAACTTTATTTTTGTTTCTTTTCCGTATTGTTTGACATTTCATCATGGAAAGCCATACACCGCAACAACGTCTCCAATTTGTGCAACTGTATAATGGAAATGAACGTTTGGTAAGCAACGTTCTTCGACAAGAATTTTGTTCAGTAATGAGGCCCATTTCTTGCTCAACGGCGAAGTCAATAAACAAAATTGCCGCATTTTGGCTGAAGAGCTTAATGAAGAGGTTCAAGAGGTGCCATTATAACCAGAGAAAGCCACGGTTTGGTGCGGTTTAGAAGCTGGTGGAATCATCGGTGCATATTTTTTCAAAAATGTTGATGGCTGGAACATAACCGTGAATGGTGCCGCTATCGCGCCATGATATCGATCTTTATGCTACCTGAAATTGTAGCCCATAATCTTGACGACACTTGGTTTCAAAGGACGATGCCACTTGCCATATAGCTGCTCTAACAATGGATTTATTAAGAGGTCATTTCGAAAAGCAGGTGAGTTGGCCGCCTAGATCGAGTGACATCACATCTTTAGACATTTTTCTTTGGAGTTACGTAAAGTCCAAAGTCTATGCTGACAAATCAGCGACGATTCAGGTTTTGAAAGCCAACATTGCGCGTGTCATTATAGCCATACCGGTCGAAATGTTGGAACGAGTTATCCAAAATTGGGCCCTCAGAATGGAAACCCTAAAGCGTAGTTGCGGCCAACATTTGAAGGAAATTATATTAAAAAAATAAATGCCATAAAATGTCCTTTCAAATTACCAATAAAGATTCCACACTTGATTTGAATTTTTATTTTTTGTTCTGAAAAAATACCTCTAGATGGATCACCCCATATTTATTAAAATTTTTATCACAATTAAGTTATAAGACACTACTAGGCTATCCACCTAGTTCTTATCTATCTCTGCAGGAGTTCATATTTGAGTCTACCGTCCGATCTTGTGTAAATTAGGGAGCACTATTTTTCTTGCAGTACATCTCATTCACCCACCCACAGTCACACAATTGCATTTCTCCAAATAGTCGGCGGAATATGTGCTTTCTATTTTTAATAACCTTCCCAAAATTCGCGTGCACCGCTCTTCTTGAACGAACAGAAAAGGTTGTGTTATGGGCAGCATTCTTTGCTTCTTCAAAGTTGTTGTACTATTATTGAAGCCACGGATGCGTTGTTTATGAGCCCTTCTATTTTGTTGGCTGCTGCCTCTAATAAGTTTGAAATATAATTGTACTGCTCAGAAATGTCTTCGGGGTGCTGCCTACTGTGCCTACGTGTGTTACAAACACCATGACCAAGGCTATATACGGTCTATTTTGTGATTACACTAATATTGTACTCAATGAATGGCCCAAAATCATTGCTGTTTGTTGTTTTTTACAATTTTAGTTTCGTTGCCAGAACTTAACAGTTTTTTTGAGTTGTATATAATTCAATTTAATGCAATTTATTTATATTAAAACATTTCAAATACCTTTTTACGTTTTATTTTTTAGTATTTTTTTATTTTGTGTGATGTCCGAAAAATAGTTTCGCTTCGAGTCGACAGCGTTAAACGTTGAGAAGGTTATGCGACCAAAGCTATGAAAATGAAAAAGAAACGCCTAAACGTTTGTAAATATCATACACAACTTTCTCTAGGTTTTACACCGCGAGGGAACTACGATATTTTGTAGCACTAGCGGGTGTTTCAGTGGAAGCCACATATTAAATAAAAAATCTATAACATAATATGGTCACATTCGACCAAATCAGTCGGAGTTATCGTATAGATCCATTACAATGGCCGAGAATTACACGTAGAAAAAAGGTATGGTAAGGATAACAAGGATATGGTTAGACAGTTTTGTTGTAACAACAATATATTTTGTTCTAAAGTCCTGTCTGTATTCCATTTATGGGGAATCTGATGCGATATCCAGGTGGAGAAAATGCGCCATTTGAACTGGATGCGTCCACAGAGACCTGGCAGTCAGCTGAGTGGGCTTCGCCGGACAATTGAAGAGGTGCAGTACGTCATGTGGTCCCTGATAGCAGGCAAGATAAATTTCAGGAACATTGACATCAATTCGTGCCCAATAAGAATTGAGGCAGTTGCACCATCCAGATCTCAAGTGGGTCATAAACACGCGCGTTTGCGGAGGTCCTCTGGTGAAATCGCCAGTGGATGTTCCCCTAGCACTACATACACACTGTAGCTGGATACTGCTGCAGCTACTTCATCAGCGTAAATGTTGTTCAGACCTGCCTGATAGTTTCGATGATCTAAAGATTCTCTCTTGTACCACTGGACCATTCTCTGAAGACCATGAAGATCGTACCTGAGCTGCCTGGGCGGAGGCATCCTGTCCAAGAGATGGTGGTTAGGATTTCTAGCAGGTATTGCTTAGACAACAGGAAATTATGTCTTCGCACAGTAAGGACCTTCGTCTCCTCATGTAGAGGTTAATCAGGAGACATAAGGAGACACCCTGTTGATGTTCTGAGGACGGCATTCTGGCAAGTCTTAATTTTCTTTCGCTGCCTCGTACTGACGTTCGCCGACCACACCGGCGCTGCGTAGTTCGCTTTGTAAGAGGTCAACAAAGTTTCTTTGTCTGCTTCCCAAGTATTGCCGGCTAGTGACTTGAGGACCCTGAGCCTACATTTGAGCTTATCGCAGATAGCTGTAGCATATGTAGAGGATCGAAAAAGGCTGTCCAATGTGACCCCAAGGATAGTTGGGGTAGTTGGTAGTCGGCATGTTGACGTCATCGACTTTCACATTGAGTGACAAACGCACCTCTGCGGTCCATGCAGTAAACAGTGTGGCTGATGATTGGAGGCTGATAATTTCATATTCCTCGCAGTGAAAAAGCGTGCTAAGTCAGTGAGGTAAGAGTTTATTTTCTTTCATATGTCATCCACTTTAGGCTCTGGCACGTATCGTCTTATCTCCTACCTAAGCCCTTAACGATTTAGTCCATCTTATAGTTTTGTACAGAATCCCACTGCAATCTTTTAGAATTATATCAGTGCTATTGAATATTGCAACTGAATGCAAGTGCGATATTTCTGGCTCTTCCTTCTTTTGGGTTGTTGAGATTTTTCTTGCTGATATTAATGGGTTCTAATATACACCATTTTAGTAAGCATTAGTCTTGACAGTTCATATTTCGCAGTCGTGAGGTAGAGACGTGGTAAATTTATTATGGAAAACTATTCGATAAGCCAACGTGTTTTTTTGGGGGAAACAACGTGAGAACAAAATGCACTATTTATCGTGCAGTGAATGATTTCGAAGAAAGATGGTCTGTAGCTGATAGGCAAAAGCTTGGACCACAACGTAATGCAAATCGGCGGAAAACATTACTGCTGCTCAAGAAAGTGTTCAAAACAATCCATCAACCTCAATTCGACGCCGTGCTCAGGGGCTTGGTCTTCAAAGAATAAATTTGGCCACAATTTTGCACAAGGATTTGCATTTAATTCCATTTAAGATTCAGTTGACACAAGAGCATCTTCTACAAGACCATTTACGCCACCGTACACACGCAGAAAAAAAGTATGGTTGGGGTGACAATATTCGAAGAGGATCATACTATTGTTGGGTATATTGTTGTGACACAACAATATTATGATCATCACAACACTAGTATGATTCACACATAACCATAATATGATCCCCACAAACATAGTATGATTCACACTCAACCATACTATGATCTCCGCAATCATACTATGGTCCTCACAACAATAGTATGTTTCTCATACAACCATAGTATGATCCTCACAACCATAGTATAATTCACACGCAACCATACTATGATCCCCACAACCATAGAATGATTCTCACTCAACCATACTATTATCCCCAAAATTATTTATTAGCCTGTTTTGTTATGTTCATAGTCGCAACCATACTGTATGATTGCCGTAATCAAATTATTCTTAACGTAAATTTTAAACAACAATACTAATGTTACACCAACCATGTTTATATGGTTGCTACAACCATGTTTTCATTTCTAAATTTGGTAATAATACTATTGTTACATTTCAACAATAGCAATATTGTCGCAATCATACTATTGTCAAAATGAAATTCAAAAAATAATACTATGGTTGCGACGAACATGCTTTTATTGTAGAGAACATAGTATTGTTGCGGTGACCATAGTGTAACCATATATTTTCTCTGCGTGAATATGCCAAAAGGATGTTTCAGCTCGCCCATGACAACCGCAATTTTCATTAAAAAATAATAACGAGTGACGAGGCACATTTTCATTTGAATGGATATCTGAATAAACAGTCGTTTATCGGCAATGGAAAACCTTCAAATTATTCATCAGTCACCTTTGCATCCATTAAAAATGACAGTCTGGTGTGCAATTTGGTCAGGAGGAATCATTGGACCTTACTTCTATGAAAACGAAAAGGGCGTAACGGTAACGATCAATGGACAAGACGGTGCCACATCGCATGCAGCCAGGATTACGGTGGAATTACTGCGAGACCTCTTCCACAACAAGTTCTTTCAAAAAATGGTGATGTTGATGAGCCTCCACGGTCGCCTGATTCGACTGCTCCGGACTTCTTTTTGTGGGGATATCTGAAAGGCAAGGTTTATAAAAACAAACCAGAAACGCTTGAGCAATCCAAAGAAAATATTCGCGATCAGAGTGATGAGTGATGGGAATGTAATTAAAAATGTGGTCAAAAGGGCTCGCGGGCTGAGGGCTGAGGCTAACAGAGGCGGACATTTATCTGATATTGTATTTCATATATAATTGCCGACATTAAATGAAACATTTATCAATATAAGATCCATTCTCTTTCATTTTAACAAAAATTATAAACAAACAAAGTAGTATACCGACGGAGACCCTGTACACCCAGCGGTATTTTATCAAGTTGTAGTGTCGGATTCAGGAAACATGTATATTCTTAGTAGGCCAAGATCCGTACGGAAACCTTGGGAGAAGATCAACAGCCCGAGCAAGTCGTGAAGACAAAATCAAATTCGGAGATTTAAAGCTGGGTGTGATATCCACTTCCAAGTCCAAAGAAAAACATATCAGATCTGTTACCATCGGTGATATATCGTTTCACTTCATGAATAGATTACCTGCGCAACCAGCTCAATCCGTTGAAAATAAACGTATCACTATTATTTTATTTTGGTTAGCCAAGCCACCAACGCCATGAAAACACTCGCCCCATTACACTGGCAAAACTAAATCTGCTTCGCTGGACTTGTGTGAGTGAGTGTCAACTTGCAAATGTTTCGAAAACTCCATCACGACCATTTCAATGTGGTTTGGTTTTCGGATGAAACCGGAAATTATTTACATTAATTTCATGCAAAACTTACTGCCAGTAATTTAACGCTTGCCTCGTTTTGACTGTCTGCATGTGTCTGTTGGTGAAACATTCAAATGTGAAATGGTCTTCACTCTCCGCAAGTGAACAACATCCGCGCCCACGTATCCCACAATTCGCTCGCTGGCATCCATCACGTCAGGTCGTAGTCAATCACATGAATCGCGGTTACCAGTGAATTTCATTCCATTTTTTGTGTGCTCGGTTTGGTTGGTCTCGTCTTCAGCACAAAATATTACTGATTTTGTAATTTAATTATATTTTCTGTAAGTGTGTGTGTGTATGTGTGAGTGAGTGGTGAAGGCGTGTTGAACAAACATTGACTGAAACATAAGAACAAAAAAGAGGACTAAAAGTTAAACTAAAATAACGAACATGACGATGATGTCAATGGCAAAACTTTGAGTTGGAAACTCACCCGCCGCCTGCCATACCCTCAGCCGCGTATCTCTAATGGGAAGTGTCAAAATCACGTGGAAGTGGATATAACCATTCCTTGTGGTAAATCAATTTTATGCAGGTGACATCTACGAGTGTCTGTATCTGTGTACCTGTTGGTGAGCGTGTGTGGGTGTGTGAGCGTATGGGGGCTGTGATGTCGCTTGAGGTAAAGGAAATGCATCCATCCATCATTGTAATGGAGAATTTCACTCTGGAAGCATCTCAGTACTGGCGGTTAGGCGAAGTGTTGGAAGTTTAAATGAAGCGTGTCACAATGAATTCACACGTCTAACAAGGATGCTGCATCCGAAGACGTTAATTGAAAATGTCGATGATGACTAAAGGACGAACTCTTCAATCCTGCACTGCATGTTATTCAATTATTCCATTGAAGTGGCATTAGAGGAACTTTTGTAGTTTGCATAAGGACAAGTCTAATAGTAGTTGGCCTAGGTTGGATGAGTAAATTCGTAAGCAGAGAATGTACCAGTTTACGTGTAGATTTAAGGACAGGCAATAAATTTGCTTCAATTACAATTATTTTCCATCAGCCTAATTTAAGAAGATTAAATTGGGATTTACTAAAATTTTTCGAAAACATTTCAATAGTAAATACTTATACACCAAAACAATATGGAATCTCGAGAGAGTGAACCAAAAGTGGCTAAAATCAACGAGTGGGACTGGGGCCCATGGAAGCCGCTATATTTAACAACCGGTTCCCTCAAAACCCCATTATTGGGAAAGGTGTATTGTTATAAATGTCAAGATATTAATCTCTTAGTCGGATTTTAGCCCAAGTTTATTTGTATGAAAGTCGTGCACACTAACCACCAAATCAGTGTAACTCACACTCGATCACCCACGGTTGGTATTTTTAAGTTCTGTTCGTTAATAAAACTCTTCTCTATAATTTTTTGAATTTCTGCTATATTTTGTTTTTTATACCCTGCGTTACTCTATGGAAAGTTAGTTTAATGGCTAATGTTTGTAACGACCAAAAATATTAAAGGTAGACCCACCGACATATAATTACCTGCTGATTTCATTCAACGATATCGGTCCGTCCGTCATCTAAGCTTGTAATCATTATACAAGTAGCAATTGTTTATGCGATCTTCATGAAATATGGCAGAAGTGCAATCAAAATTGAAGCAAATCGGTTCAGAATTAGATATAGCTCCCACACATATATGTTCGTCCAATTGTATGACTATAGCTCTAGATCCACAAAGTTCATCCATAAATCCAATTGGTTCAGACTTACATCCAATCGGTTAAGATTTGGATACAGCTCCCACACATATGTTATTCCGATGTTTTAGTTTTTAGCTCTAGAGACCAGAGTTATTTTTTTAGGCCATGAAAGAACGTTATTAAAATTAAAGGAGGTCGGTTAAGATTTGATATAGCTCTCATACATACGTGTTTAACCGATCTCATCGAAAACAATCACATTTTCTCACAATTTCAAGTAAGATGTTAGTTTTAAAATCTGGGTAAATTAGCGCCCCTATTTTCAGTTGGATTTTTTCAACATCCACAAGTGCAGGAAATTATATAGCCGGCGACGTTTTTTTTAATATTTTTGTTTCTATGGAGGAAAATATTTGAAAATGTAGTAAAATTTTAATTTTTTTAATCGAAATTCAATTTTTTTAAATGTTTAAGTCTTTGTTTTTTTTAATTCAACTAAATTTGCAAATGAGTCTTACAGATCCAAAACAGTATTAAGATTTCTGGAACCGCCATAATTGTTGGAGTTGTAAGCAAAAAATAGGAATAAATCGTTTTGTTTTTAAAAAAATTATATTACTTTTTAAAAATTTAAATTTTGTTTAGCTCGTTTGTTTTATTTCGGTCTGTTGCTTTTACACATTGAACAGGGATTAAACCGGATCAAGACCTCTTGCTTCTATATTTAAATAGAAAACAAGTTTTTAACAAAATGGCAAAGTGACATTGATTTTCGTGGCTGCACACTACTTTTATCATGATTTCGGGTCCGTGACAACCCTCTTCAGAAAGCCTTGCTGCAATTGTTGAAAGTAAAACCGAACTCTATAAGGCCAGGCTCTCCACAAACGAATGAGAACTACTGTTGTAAACCTTACTTTTCAAGTTTTCTTCACACAATTGCCCACGAAAATACAACTCACTCTTGCCAGCTCTAAAGAGACTCCACATCGAGAGCCATCAATAGATTTCTTTTATAACAACGTGTGTGTTGTAAAAAATTTAAATTTTCTTAATTTCGTACAAATCGGTTAATCAGTCCAGAACATCAAGATTTTTAGTAGAGCCCAAAAAATCATTTTTCGGAGATTTTTCAACCCCCCAAGAAAAAACAAAATCAAAAAAAAATGTAAGCAGCCGTTCATACGGCTATAAAAAAGTGTTTTATAACATTTTCGATCAAATAAAAATTTGTAGTTAATCATTAAATATTCCAAAATCCTTAAAAAAATTATTTCTGGCAAATGATATTAGGATTGGACAATTGCTACCCGAAGTTGGATGACAAGCTTCGGATGGAAATCGACGTACATTCTAAGTCGTGATTCTTGGTAGTTGCGAATATTTTGCATGAAACTAACTTACAGTTTCCTGTGTTCCACAGGCTGGTGAATTTTGCTTTGCTCTCCCTTTAGAATAAATAATCAGACATAGGGAAAATTTGGGAAAAAAACCGAAAATCGTCTTTATATTATTTTCATGGATACAGTAATTCATGGGTCTATGTCAAACTATCTGTACGCAACTCCGACAAACACGGACCAAATCATAGACAAGTTAATACTGCTCACCCTTTATTAACTTGTCTATGATTTGGTCCGTGTTTGTCGGAGTTCTCAAAGTTCCTCGCCTTTCCCCAATTGTGACGTGTTTACACAATTTCACAAGCTCAATTTACTTAAATTCATCAGTCTTTTGTTGCAGTGCGAGCATTTCAAAACGGCATTAAAAATACGTATGCATGCCAGACTTTGTTGCGGAGGGAAATTTGCAGTAGGTGATCTCAATCCCTACACAAAGTCTAGGACTTAATAATCTTTAAGTTAGAATTCATTTTACTATTCGAGCACGATACAATAAAAAAGGTAGTGTCATACAAAAAGCTATTTTACAATTTTCCTCGATGTAATTAAAATTTTTTAATTTAAAATTTGACAATGACAATCGTTGAAGTTTGTTAAGTAAAAAATCGGATTCAAACATTCGCAAAAATAATCAAACATTCACAGAACTGTATTTTTGCCATATTTTTTAAGTGACTTTAGTAGTGAAGCGAACTAGGGGCATTGTCTATACCTTGTTTATTGTACCATGATCTCTAGTTCTACTATTCATTTAGCTAGTAAACACACTTCTTACTAAAATAGGAACATGAAGTGCACTGCATACAAAATTGGGGCCACTTTCGGCGTCTTTTCTATCAGAAATTTCAGAAGAACTCACCCGTAGTTTCTTTGTCCTTTGACAAAAAAACACATAAAAACACATATACAAACAAAAATGAAATGAAGGAAATGCAGAATAAATTAAGCTTTTTGCTTCTATGCAATTTATTTCTAGTCACAGTTAATTTTTAATTCATGAATTTTATTTTGATATAAAAACACAACCCCTAAAAATTGTTTACATTTATTATTGTTTTCAGTTTCTTCAAACAATGACATTGAATTTTCACGATATTTTATTTTCTATTGTCTACTTTTAGGTTTATACACGAGAAAGGGGTTTCCTTTAAATAGGGTTAACAACCTTTAAATTATAATTAAATAATAATACAGAATAATTTCGTTAAATTGTTACACATTTTTGTTAACAATTCTTGAAACTAAGTTTTTAATCATTCGTTTGTCTCAGCTCGTGCACATAAAGCCCAATAAATAAGGGGGAAAACTTTTTGACAAATTGAAGGTTCTTGGTTTTTTCGCAGCAAAAGTATAGTCCACTTACTTGTTTATATCAGGTAATTTAGAGATTTTTTTTGCCAAATATGAGATTATAAATGGTGGTCCAACTTGAACGCACGATGTTTCGTTGCGTATGGGACAAGTGGCAGGATCCTTTTGGAACCACATATCGTCCAGGTCCATATGTGACAGCGCATAGAGAAAGCGACCTAAGGGTAAAAAAATCAATTTTCCTTTTATTTCTTTTTTTGATGTGGACAACATCTGAGCATCCCGTGCCCCAAAAGTGTTCCCTCCCAGAGATATGCGCGTTTTATGAAAGTGAAGTCGACGATTCTAAGCGCATATAGAAAGGGACCTAATATTTAAAATGGCTCTCGTGAACAAAACTGGCTTTTAGCCTTAGGTCCCTTTCTATTTTGCGCGTCAAATATACTCAATTGCTGCCCACAAGAAGTGCGTATGTTCATATCGCTGTTATTATCTGGCAGTTCAACAAAACCATTCTACATATTGACGACTCTTGAAATGGTCACAAGGCTTTGTTTATTGAAAATTTGCATCATTGATGTTCGTGAGATATTCAATTGTTACGCACGACGGCAAGTCGAGGCTATTTTGCCACATCGCGATTTATGTTTTCCGCAGAACAAAATGGGGAGGGGGCATTCACAGGTTTTTTCACATTTCCTACAGACCAGGTCTGCTCAAATTTGCACACAATTTCACTGATTGATAACACATTTAGTAGATTATGCTGACCAAAAAAATTACGAAGCGCACGTAATGCATTTTTGATTGAACGTCAATTTTCGTAAAATGCTTCAACAATCTTAACGCGCTTCTCAATTGTGTACCTCTCCATGGTTGGATTCGTCAAACACTGAAACAAAGTATAAGTAATGTCGAATTAAGTTGGTCAAAAAACTTGACGTCAAGGTGTGACTCACAATTAACATCGTGCATTCTGGTTGGACCACTGTTCAGAATGGAGCGTGGCATCCACTGTTTTTCTTAAGCGTGCACAAAGATAAAAGAATCATATTGCAGAAAGTTATGTGAGTTTCAATCTACGCTCGGATAGTGTCATTTGTATGAGAGGTATGGTCAAGGCCCTAATATTTGGTCAGCTAGTGTTTATTTATAATTTCCAGCATTATCTCATGAATAGTTTTAAAAATATTATGAGAATACTAAAAGTGGGCAAAATTGTGCATTTGCATGGGAGGCACAACAACTGGACGTATCAAGCATTATATTCGTGCTCGAGTGCAAAGCCGTTACAAAAATATTGAGGTGTTAACGATTTACGCGAATTTCATGCTCTGGTGGACAAGTTATGTGGGATAAAATCTGCCCTGAAACTGGGTAATTTGTGTGGAAGGTATCAAAAAGAACTAGTAATGGAATCATACGAGGGCTTCTATATATATATATTTCTGGCCTAATAATGGAAATGCGATCATTTATTATCAAAAATGTGCTTATTGTTTTTCAAAGAATTCCTCATCATGATTTATTCACTTTTGCACGCACTCAAATCAATTGTCGAAACACTTCTTCCACCTCCAAAACATGGTTTTTGAACGCTTCAACAGCATAATCGGTTAACAGCGACGAAAATCGTTGACCACGAATTTTTTTTCTTAATGTGCGGGAATAAAAAGAAGGATTTGAGTGCCAGGGCTGTACGGCGGATGACCCATCAATTCGACGTTTTGCCCGGTCAAAAAGGCGCTGGTTTGAGCCGATGTGTGAAAGCTCGCATTGACATGGTTCACAATGATTCGTCTTCTCTTGTTCGTTTTTCGAATTTTTCCGAAGACCTCAGGCAAATAAATTGTGGAGTACCACTCAGAATTGACCGTCCTTCGTTGCTTAAGTGGTCGCCACATAACCAGTTTTGCCGAGAACACAGGCGACCATTTGCTTCGAAGTGCTTCTTCCACGAACAACTTTCGGTGGTCTTGGCTCGTCTTCGAACACTCACACGTTGGATTGCTGTTTTGTTACGGGCTCTTACGATCTGTGGCGATCTTATAAACGTCTTCTGAAGCACCGCGATCATATTTTTTCAAAATTTCTTTGCACCAATCTACATGAGCCTTTTTTGAGCGATTGTCAAATTGTGCGGGATCCAACGAGAACAAGCTTTTTAACAGCCAGGTTTTCATGCAATATCGAATGTATGCTGGTGGAAGAAATGCTCAAGGATGCCTCTATCTCACGGTATATCACATGACGATCTTGCATTATGAGTTCACGCACGGCATCAATGTTCTATGGCACAACGGCCGTTTTTGGACGACCTTCACGACCTTCGTCATTGAGCGAGCGTCGGTCACGATTGAATTCATTAAACCAGTTTTTCACAGTGCTATAGGATAGTGCTTCATCGCCGTAGATTTTAGTTCATCGATGCACTCTTGTCGAAAGTTGTGAAAAATGACCGCACGAAAATGTTCACGAGTTAATTCCATTTTTTTGTCAAATTGATTTTTCAAGTCACTGTAAACAACACAAATGATGGTCGTACGTCAACACTAAGTTTTGCCTATGCCAAAAATATATATAGCAACCCTTGAAATCTGCACTGAAACTGGATAATTTGTGTGGTATCAAAAATAACTAGTTTTGGAATCATAGTATAAATGTTATATTTGGATTCGTCTTTAGTTAAAAGGGTCCATTTTCAGACGATCCGTCGCCATATCTGACCGACCCAAAATCGCAAATTTATCAAATCTTAAATTTAACTACTCATTTGGATTTGCAAGAAAATTTTACTGTTTCTGTATAGCCACATGTCCCCGAACATTAGCGGAAGGTTTTAATGCGGCCATTGATATTATTTTTTGGACTTTTTTTTACAACTTAGTTTTATGAAAATAGTCCTTCTACGCGAAGTGCATTTTGGCGAATTGCAAAATTTTTTCTCTCAACTTAGCTATCTCAGTCAACAAACAGTCTTTCGGTGCAGGAACTCCAAAAAACCCATTTTGGTGATCACGTCCACACAATTTTCCCCTGCAATGAAGCTCTTGTCAAATGCGTGAGATACTTTCCTCAAAATGTTGGCGACATTTTTTTTTGGCGTTTCTTAAATGGAATTAAATCCAATGTCACTGACGCTAAAAATGTTAGCAACAACCTCCGCCATACGTGGCAATTGAAGTAAAATGCAAGTAAAGCAGCCGGGGAAGTACTCATAGTGCACAAATGACATTTTGCCAGCATCACCGCCCCCATCGCCGCCAGCCACAACACCCACTTTCTAGCAATGGGAAATATAAAAGTTTTCAAATCCTATGATAAAAACATATCAAGTTAATTAAATCATATTCTACTGAAACAGCAGCTTCTTGGCGAAATGCCGCCGAGCGCTGACAAAAGAAAGAAAACTCACCCTACACCACGGCAAGGAAGGGAGGGGAACCTCATGTGAGTTTTAACAAATACTCGTACCATTATTTACTGTTAATTACTTCAATGACTCTGATTACTTTAGTTGCAATCATACCATCTTGACATTTTCGCATAAACTATTTATTTTTTAAACGACGTCTTCACTTCTCCAGTTTGCAGTTCGCGGAAGGCAGATGCGATTGTAAGCGTATTTGCTTTGGGGATGGATGGATGTGTTTTGGCAAAGTTTGATGTGCTTTTAATTAGTCATAGATTTCAAAGATGATGATGTTGTCGTTGTCGCTGATGTTGCCTTGTTCACAAGAAACGCCCATTCGCGGGTACATAATCGCACATGTACGAGTATGTACACAAATACATATGTACTTGTATGACATAGGGAGCGAGTTATTTGCTATCATATGACGTATGTAGTGCACATACTTGGAACTCTCTTGTTTTGTCCGCAAGGAACTTGACACAGAATAAAATATTGTCTGCATAAAATTAATTAAAAATTTAATCAATAATCAAGATAATCAATTAACAATTATAGTTAGATAGGTAACACATTTTAAGTTATTTTTTGAATTATAAATTATTGTAAAAGCTGTTTTTTAGTCTGGCCACACTTTTTTCGGAGTTGGTCTTTGCCATACAGTCAACGAAACAATCAATTTATTGATGGAAACTTTCGGTGAGCAAATTATCTCGCGTCGTGGGCCTGTGGTGTGGCCTCCAAGATGGTGTGATTCAACACCGCTGGACTATTTTTTGTCGGGTTATGTGAAGTCGCTTGTCTACGCAGATTAGCCCGACACGATTGACGCCTTGGAAGAGAATATTCGGCGCGTTATTGCTGACATACGGCCTCAATACGGCCAAGTGGTCGAAAATCAGGCCTCTCGGCTGGAATTTATTCGAGCCAGACGCGCAGCCACTTGCCCGAAACAGTTTTTAAAATATAATGGCAAACCCTTATCTTTATAATAAAGCTAAATTCTTGGCCATAACATTAAATTTTATGGGTTTTATTTATTCTTAAAAACCACACGTCTGAAAAAACACTCTTTAATAATTGATTGGTATTCCTGTATAATATTCGCATAATAAACAATTGCTATAATTGAATCAATTAATCTGTTTGTTGACACTTCCGTTTAAGTTTTTTGATCTAAACCAAATCTCGTTTTACCTTCTTTTTTTGATTAAAAGGTAGTTCTATTGAAGAACCTTTTGAAAGGAATTTGAGTTAATAAATATCATTATCGCAAAGAACTATACCGTTACATTGTAGATGCACTATCTTAAAGAAAGTATCTAATATCTGAATTCAATTATTAAATTGTAACTATTAAATTATTTGTTCAAAATGACTTTGTAAAACCAGGATATATTTTTGCACGGTTGCATGTTCTTTTCATTGATATCATCGATTATTAAAATTGTAAATTTGTTATTAAATAAAAAAGAAAAAAAGTTAATCGATAATAAAGAGAAACTAACTAACCAATTAACTAGATATATCTAGTTAGTTGACTAGATCTGAAGGATTTATGTCCGACTGATGAAGAATGTTGAAAGCTTTCTTTAAAGTGCCACGGTCAATAATCAAGTCTCGTAGACTGTGTATCTGATTACACTCTTCACCACATCTATAGCCTTATCTGTTGTTTTTTAATAACACAGATACAAAACACTCCCATTTTAATACCATTCGCTCTACAATCCCTATTTCACATCCAACCTTGCTCAAAGTGAGCTTAGAACATTGTGGGAGAATGCAATTGTCCTTCCCTTTTTGGCATAGTCCATTGAGAAAGATCTTTAACCAACCCTGGTAAATTTGGTCCATATCGGTTCATATTTTCATACTGTCGCCCACATAAATACATATACGAAAAAGTTATAACCACCTCTCCTGATTTGGGATGCTGTTCTAAAGGGTGGTTAAATTTTAAGGGCCGATGTTAATATTGAATAAAACACAAATTATTTAGGAAATTATTGTCATTATGGAACAAAATATCGGCCAAATGGCCGCCGCGGCGGTACACCTTCATCCGATGGTCCAAATTTTCGATTACGCTGAGGCATAATTGAGGTTCTATGTCGTTAATGTGCCGAATTATCTCATCCTTTAGCTCTTGAATTGTTGCTGGCTTATCGACGTCACCTTTTCTTTCAAATAACCCCAAAGAAAGAAGTCCAACGGTGTCAAATCACATGACCTTGGCGGCCAATTAACATCGCCACGACGTAAGATAGCACGGCAATTGAATTTGTCACGCAGAAAAGCCATTGTTTCGTTAGCTGAGTGGCAAGTGGCACCGTCCTATTGAAACCACATATCGTTCACATCCATATCTTCCAATTCGAGCAATAAAAAGTTCGTTATCACCTCACGATAGCGAACACCATACACAGTAACTGCCTGACCGGCCTCATTTTGGAAAAAATACGTTCCGATGATGCCTCCAGCCCATAAACCGCACCAAACAGTCACTCTTTGCGGGTGCATTGTTTTTTCGACAATCACTCTTGGATTATCATTCGCCCAAATGCGGCAATTCTGCTTATGAGGTGAACAGAAGATGATTTTTATCGAAAATGGACCATTCCCTGTTGTACGAAGCCTGCATAATATAACGCATTGCTCGCTTGTGTATCTTTCCGTGGTTTAACTTGAGTTAGTCTGAAACGATGAGCTATTTGACCACTCAAGATGCGAATTGATGGGCCATCCACCGTACAGCCCTGACTTGGCACTCAATGACTTCTTCTTATTCCCTAGCATCAAGAAAAATATGCGTGGTCAACGTTTTTCATCGCCCGAAGCAGCTGTTGAAGCGTTCATGTTTTGGAGGTGTCTCAATCGGAGTGGAAATAGTGCTTCGAAAATTGGTTTGTGCGCATGCAAAAGTGTACTGATCTTAAAGAAGAATATTTTGAAAAACAATAATACCATTTCCAATGATAAATTGTTGTGTTTTTATTGCCGGACCCGAAATATAAATATCAACCCTCGTAATATGTGGCTTCTAGAGCTAAAAACATAGAATCGGATGAACATATGCGTGGGAGGTATATATCTAAATCTTCAATTCCTTCAATTTTCTAAACTTCGGTGCTAGGTCTAAATACTGACTAATTTCCTCTAGATTGGATGTAATATGTGGCTCCTAGAACTAGAAAAATAAAATCGGACGTGTGTGGAAGCTGTATACTTTTATGGTTCAAAAAACTAACGTGTGTCAAATGTCATCAAGGCTAGATGTAATAGGCGGCTTTTAGAGTTTAAGACTTAAAATCGGATAAACATGTATTTACGAGTAAAGGAGTTATCTCTCAATCTGAATCAAATTTCTTCAATATCTATAACCTAAAAAACTTACCCGTGTTAAATTTCATCAAGATTTGATATAAAATTGGCTTCTAGAGCTGAAAACATAAAAATCAGAACATATATGCGGGAGCTATATATAAATCGATCGTTGTTCTGGATCGAAGAAAGTTTTGCCAATTTTAATCAAGATCGGACAACAATTGCGACCTGTAGTTCTATAAGGTTTAAGGATTCTCTCAAATTGTGGCGCGATAGGTTGCGCTGCCTTTTTTTAAATTTACATTTTGTGTATTTGTTGTACGATTTGAATTAAATCCACAAAATAAATTTCTTAATTGAATATACTAAATACTTTATGTTTATGAGTGTTGGAAAATTTTGCGCAATCATCTAAAAACAGAATGAGGTTGAATTAAAAAAATATATAAATCGGAAAGTAAATTTTAATTAAAAACCTAGTAACCAGACATCGTGATTGAGTCGTTGATATCGATAAAAGTTGTTTTGATGCTGTTAATAAACGTCAAATCGTGGGACGAAGACGCCAATGTGATCAAAGTGCTTTGACCATATAAGATCGCACACTTCCAATGTTTCTTTTTGCATTGGTTATGAGATTGGGTCTTCCACAATTTTGAATCACTCCGGCTGATGTACCTTCGGGAAATGCCGCTATATATGCAAAAGGGGTTCACATACCTCAAACTTCCATTGCAATAGTAAACGACCGATGAGCCGACAAATTATTATTGAGTTTGAAGGAATTAATATATGAAATGACACAAACCAGCTGATTTTCGCAATACTTAGAACATTGACGAAAACGTTTAAAGCCTTGGAAGTTCTGATTCCAGCCGACTCTTCAAGACCGAAATAAACAAAGGAACATATATTATTTCTTTTAAGAATTATTCTGATATTGATATGGGACTTCTCAAAAAGTGGCACCAAATACCAAGTGTCTGTGACTTTTTGTTTTCACAGCAATATATTTATAAGTCTAAAGTTGCCCTTAATAAAAGCAAGGTAACCTTGATGTACCCTAGAAACATGACTCACCCATATGGAATGTCTCTAATGCCCTCCTCCCCTTATGCCTCACTTTGCAAGCTCAAGTTAATTGGTCCATCTTGTAGCATATTGCCCGTCATAGTCACCACTGAATGTTCTGCTTCAACCATTTCAGTACTGTTTTATACTCTTAAAAGAACACAAAAGAAATTTGGAATTTAATAACAATTTATTCGAATTATGAGTTCATTTTCAACATCAGTGACCCATTCAACGTTGCTGCTGCTACTTCTCCATGGGAAACCATGGAAATAAACCAAAAAATAAGAGTTTGCCAAAATGTGACGGTTACTATAAAACAACAAACACTAGCAGTGTTTTTTTAGGTCGCTGGATGCATTTGTTAAGTTTAAGACTCCAATACATTCACTGTCTCAGGCTAGTTGGACCAAACTTGCTTAGGTTGCTGAATTAAAACTTTGTACTCTTATATTAACGCCTTTAATATGAACCCGCGTATTATAGTGAATTTTTGCGCTGCAGAGTAAAAAAGTAAAAACGTCTTTAAAATGTCCTTCTAGGCCCACACAAGAGGCTTCTGGAGCTAAAAACAAAAAATCGGGCGAACATATATGTGGTAGCTACCTCTATATCTAAACCGATTTTCTTCAATTTCAAAAGCGTATGTCAGTGTTTAAAAAACGTACTTCTACCAAATTTTATGAAAATCGGACAAAAATTGCGACCCGTAGTTTGATTACAAGGTTTAGATGGATGGACGGCAGACATCGCTAAATCGAATCAGCTAGCCCAAGTCGATAGGTACACTTAAAGGTGGGTCTAACTCAAATATTTTACAAACATTTGCCTTGACACTATCTTATAAAACCCGGTTCCACAGAGTGGTGTAGGGTTTTACTAGCTTTGCTTGGAAGTCGTACATTAAACGTCCCATATGAAGGGACAAAGGCTTTACAATCGTCGGGTACTTAGAAGTACTAAAAAGCTTGAATTTCGCACAAATCCAAATATGTATCTACATTTATTTTGTTCCAATTTGGGACTCAGACAGGTTCAGATGAGCTCTTGGACCCGTTTAAGTTGGCCTTCTTTAACTATGGGCATATTGGTAATTAACAAGTAAGAACGCTGGTTAGTTCGACAAAGTTAAACCTTATATAAGTATACCCTACTTCGCGAATTCACTACAGAAGTAGAGTGAAAAAAGTGTTACGTTTAGGGCCATTGGATCCATGAGTCCGACCCCAATTCCAGCAAAAATTTTAATCAACTCCATATTTGGATTCGTAGTTAAACCGGCTTTATTATTATTTGGAGAATACTCGTAAGGACCGTTTTTTGAGCCCATTCAGTCCGAACCTAATATCAGCCCAAACATTGAAATTACTCTATATGGATTCGCAGCAAACTTTTTTTCATTTGACCATATTGACCATTTATCGCCACGTGAGCCAAACGACCAGCTACTATGCTCTTTTTTGAGATATTAGGTGCGTCCCAACTAACGGTACCCATTTCAGATTTCTCAAGCAAATGAAATGTGTAATATTTCCTTAAATGTACTAATGGTACCTTTTCCTTAAATGTACTAATGGTACCTTTGTTATCCCAAACAGTTTATTACTACACGCAGAGAAAATATATGGTTACACTATGGTCACCGCAACAATAATCTGTTCTCTACAATAAAAGCATGTTCGCCGCAACCATAGTATTGTTTTTTGAATTTAATAATGACAATAGTATGATTGCGACAATATTGCTATTGTTGAAATGTAACAATAGTTTTATTGCCAAATTTAGAAATAAAAATATGGTTGTAGCAACCATGGTTGGTGCAACAAAAGTATTGTTATTTCAAATTTACGTTAACAATAAATTTGATTACAGCAATCATACAGTATGGTTGCGAATATGGACATAACAAAACAGGTTTTATAGAGCATACATGTATGTGTGTGCGTATGTTTTTTTGATATACAAAAAAACACATACACACCATACAGTGAATGGTTGCTGTCCATTAAAAAAAAACAAAACAATCGGAAGGTAGTTCGAGGGATTTTTATTGTGTTTACTTTGTTCGTTGAAATACTCTAATACCGACTGGTTCTCGTTTATTTAAAATCTGCCTGCACTTAAGTATATAGCCATTGATCATGGTAAAATCACATTCGTTACTTGGTGTCTACGGATGGTGAATTAGCATTCACCCCTACTGGCAACTAAAAGTATTTTTGACCGTTGGAATATATATTGAATGAATGAAATGTTTAATAAAAACATGGCCTCAAATCTGGCTATGAACTAATATTAATGCAATTTAAAATAACATACTTAATGAAAATCTCTATTTTTGAATAACAACAATAACAAATCCTAATAAATAATTTTGTGGATCATAGTATGGTTGAGTGTGAATCATACTATGGTTGTGGGGATCATAGTGTGGTTGTGTGTGAATCATACTATGGTTGTGAGGATCATACTATGGTTGTATGAAAAACATACTATGGTTGTGAGGATCATAATATGGTTGTGGAGATAATAGTATGGTTGAGTGTGAATCATACTATGGTTGTGGGGATCATCGTATGGTTATGTGTGAATCATATTATGGTTGTGAGGATCATAATATTGTTGTGTCACAACCATATACCCAACAATAGTATGATCCTCTTCGAATATTGTCACCCCAACCATACTTTTTTTCTGCGTGTTTAGCCATCATCATGCAAATGTTTCAGGGTCCTTTGATGATTCGTTTGAACGCTATCGTGCCTTCAACAGAGACACAGAAAGACATGCTAAGATCGTCTTAGAACTTTACGACGATCAATAACATAAGTAGTTTTTAGAGTCTAAATTAATATTTCGTTGTGTTGCAAACGGAATGACAAATTAAATATATAAGTACAGGAATACTAAAATTTCCTCACGAATCGATTATAATCTAAATATTTCGATTTAGCCGAATTGGGGCTATGAAACTAGGACTAATGGCTCTGAAAAAAACATTGACACACCACCATCCTAATGTAAAACTAATACGCAATCCAAATCCAAATGTTTCTAGCAACATTCTGTTGAAATTTCGTTAAACGAACTCTGTAATACTTTGGCAACAGTTTGCCGCGGACAGTTCCTACTGTGTGAATTTTATACGTACTATGACAGCCGTTCGTCCGAAAAGGCGAACTCAGCACTAGGCTTTATTAAAAATGGGTATAAAAGTGTGAATTTTAGTTCGTCCGGTGTAATCATAAAACAACAAAAGTTTTTGATATCCAATTTCCATATCAGTAACAGTAGGAACATTTTGCACATTCGGCTCCACAAAATACGCATCCCTGCGCCACAAATAAATATGTACTCGCATGTATGTTAATTAAATTAGTCAAATGAACGCTTGCGACTGATCTTGACCGATTTGTATATTTTTGCTCGGTACTATTGTACCGAGAAAGTTCAGCAACCGTTTGTGCACAACATGCCTACACAAGCCTCTTATCTAGAGGGGAGCGATGCGTAGACTGATAAAAATTTATGTTACACTCCGATAACATGTCAGAACGA
Source organism: Hydrotaea diabolus (assembly GCA_963513945.1). NCBI lineage: Eukaryota > Metazoa > Arthropoda > Insecta > Diptera > Muscidae > Hydrotaea > Hydrotaea diabolus. Next base: position 112,736,556 of record OY740717.1, read on the forward strand.
CGGATAGGGGATTCAAAATGTGATTTTGTACTTTGTGCTTCAGTAAAATGAACTTTTTTCATTCTCGCAGTACTAAAAACAAATTTGTTCTGAAAATGCAATGTATAGAAAACCAACGAAAAACAAATGCAAGATGATTTTTATGGTCTTTAAAAAGTCTTTTATAGTTCTTTCTATAGGCTTGTATACGAGTATTACGTACAGATGAAACAAAGACCTGGCGTGAAAACTATTTGGTGCCGAAAATATGTGTGAATTAAATAATTAGGTAAATTCTGTACATTTAAATTTTAGAAGGGGTATTATTAAGGTAACCCTAGATATTGTGGATAGTCTCAATATATTTAAGAAACTGCCCCCACAAAAGAAACAAACAATAAGAGGTATTATCGGCGAATAAACATCGGATTCATATGCACGAGATGCGGTTAAGGTAATACTCAAAGCAACTCAAACAGATACTACAGATTGGCCCAAATAAGACAAGGGTTTTTTGTCTTTTGCAAGTTGTAGTATTTTACTGCTATATGTGACGCGCAAAATAGAAAGGGACCAATGGTTAAAAACCAGTTTTGCTCAGAAGAGCCATTTTAAAGATTAGGTCCCTTTCTATTAGCGCTTAGAATCGTCGACTTCACGAACACTTCACGAAATCAAAAAAAGAAAAAAAAATGATAATTGATTTTTTTACCCTTAGTTCCCTTTCTCTATGCACTGTCACATTTAGAGTTCTGGCCTAATAATGAAAATGCGAATATACCTATATATCTTCAAAAATGGTTTTATTGTTTTTCAAAGTATTCTCCAGCATGATTTATACACTTTTGCATCCGCTCAAACCAATTGTCGAAGCACTTTTTCCACTCCGATTGAGACACCTCCAAAACATGTGTTGGCTGGTCAAAAAGGCGCTGGTTTGAGCCGATGTGTGAAAACTCGCATTGTCATGGCGCACAATAATTCATCTTCTCTTTTTCGTTTTTCGAATTTCTCCGAAGACTTCAGGCAAACAAATTGTGGTGTACCACTCAGAATTGTCTGTCCTACGTTGCTCAAGCGGAACAGTCTCCACATGACCAGTTTTGCCGAAGAAACAGGCGAGCATTTGCTTCGAAGTGATTCTTCCACGAACAACTTTCATTGAATTTGGCTCGTCTTCGAAGACCCACACGGAGGTCTGTTTTGTTTCATGCTCATACGCATAGATCCATGAGTCGTCACCTTTGACGATCTTATAAACGTCTTTTGAAGCACCGCGATCATATTTTTTCAAAATTTCCTTGCACCAATCGACACGAGCCTTTTTTTGAGTGATTGTCAAATTGTGCGGGCTCCAACGAGAACAAACCTTTTTTACGGCCAGGTGTTCGTGCAATATCGAATGTATGCTAGTGGAAGAAATACCCAAGGATGCCTCTATCTCACGGTATGTCACATGACGATCTTGCATTATCAGTTCACACACGGCATCAATGTCCTCTGGCACAACGGCCGTTTTTGGACGACCTTAACGTCTTTGAGCGAGCGTCGGCCACGATTGAGTTCTTTAAACCAGTTTTTCACAGTGCTTTAGGATGGTGCATCATCGCCATACAAAGAATTAAGTTCATCGATGCACTCTAGTCGCGATAATCCACGTCGAAAGTTGTGAAAAATGATCGCACGAAAATGCTCACGAGTTTATTCCATTCTTTTGCTAAATTGATTTTTTAAAGACACTGTAAACAACACAAATGATGGTCGTACGTCAAACGTTCTGAAAAATGTCAAACTTTCCAATGGAAACGTCAGATAGCGCCAGGCAACACTTAGTGTTGCCTAGGCCAGAAATATATATAGCATAAAATACATTATAAGCGAAGTCGTTGTAAGTGATTTATATTTTTGTCATTGGGTTTGGCTCAGCACATTAATCATATGTGACAGCGCATAGAAAAAGGGAACTAAGGGTAAAAAAAACAATATTCATTTTTTTTTTGATGTGGACAACATCTGAGCATCGAATGAGACCGATCCCATGCCCCAAAAGAGTTCCCTCCCAGAGATATGCGCGTTTTATGAAAGTGAAGTCGACGATTCTAAGCGCAAATAGAAAGGGACCTAATCTTTAAAATGGCTCTCCTGAACAAAACTGGTTTTTAAACTTAGGTCCCTTTCTATTTTGCGAGTCACATATTCCCAGTCATCAACGAAACTTTTGAATTTATAGCTGCCAGTTCTGCCAACAGAAGGTGAAAAAATAAAAACAAAACCCACATTTCCATGCTGAATATTAAAAATTCACAAGTTCAACTTTGACCTTGAATTCCTTAATAACTACTAGTCCGATTATATTAAAATTGAAACTGGATAAACCTAAAGGGGCTACGAGTATCTGTCGAATAAAAAAAAATACTATAATATCTCTATCGGTTCAAAAGTAACAGTTGGGCAGTAACAAACGATTCTGACCGACTGTGCGACGGTTCTTCTTCCCGTGTCCACTTATGAAAAAAATGTAGCCTACAAATATTTCCAGACCGAACATTATGTGAAAATTTCGTAACAATCGGAGTAGATAATGCGGATACACAATTCAGCGAATACAGTCTTGCCCATTTTCAATATAAACCGTTTCAGAGCATCAAACAATATTTCTACTGCCTTGATTCAAAATTGCGACCTTAAGTTAGCTTTCCACTGACTGACAGACTGGCGTACATGGCTAGATCGCCTTAGATGTTTACCACGTTTCATTATTTTAAGGGTTTGCAAATGGAAAGACAACGTGGACCCTATGATGGATGGTATACAAATCGACTAGTTTTTGCAGCCTAAATAGACTTCTTTTTTATTGGGTCAGTTTGAAAATGCTATTATCGTGAATACCCTATACTCGTATTTTAAACACATACATATGTAGTAAATATTCACAAATCATGTGAACTCCCCCCAGCTTCCAAACTCTGATTACTCACCACTTATTCGATTTAAAGAATAGAAAAAATTAACCCATAAAGCTAATCGCTTTATCGCACTTGGCAAATTATTCTACATTTAAATGAATTTTTTCCCAACTTTTTTCTTTGTCATTCTCTGTTGGCTGTCGAAAAGCCTGCGTCGGAGTAGAGGGGAGGCAATTTATGATGTGTGTATAAACGCGATGATGATGATATCAAGTCGACTTTGTTAGTTTGACCAGTTGATTCATTTATTCCGAGACATATGTTCGTTCATTCGTTGGTTGGACAAAAGTTCATGTGTCCCATGGCTGTGGGGTGCTGTTGAGCTGATTACAAGAGAACACATTTATTCTGGCTCCAGTCGCCAGTCACATGTACTGCCGAGTATTCATGCGCCGCAGTACGCCTGGGAGAGCTAGTGTTTCGTATTCAGTGTGTGTAAGCGTTATCGATTTTGAACAGAAAATTCAAACTTTGACGGCAAGCAAAGTTCCCACACAACACAGTTCGTAGTGTCTGAGTCGTTGCCGGGTCGATCAGCTGTTACTGACGTTTCGCCATCGCCGAGTAGGTTCTGATGAAATACCATTTAATATGAGAGCGTGTGTGAGAGAGAGTGCGTGTCACGTTGTTATTTTGTTTTGTTTTTGTGTGGATTTTGACATTCTGTTGAATGACACTTTGCTCACAATATTTGTGTAGTGATTAAGTGGAAGAAGCAGAGCAAATGCAAACAAACCACGGCAAAATGATTGCAGCAAAACATTCCAAAAACGTTGAAAAATCACGCCGATAAAGTGCACAAAGTGACGGACACCCCGAAATAAGAAAAACGCTAAAGAAAAAAAGAAAGAACGCAGCAATTTTTGATTAATTCATTCACTCAAACATACAACACAAGTCGAATGTAATGAATACAAATTAAAATGTAACCTATACCGCCCGTCCGACGGACGCAAGTTCTGCCAACTGCCAGCGGCTGGCCAAAGTATCGCACTCGCTCTGCTGCTGCATTGTTTAAGTGATTTGCAAAGCGATAGAACAGAGCGGAACGGAAATGTAATTTACAAACACTAATAACGCCATTTTTCAGTAAATGAACAGCGAAACTGCTGCGCCAAAGTGAAGTGAAGTGCGTTCCATGGCGAATGGGAAAGTGGACGCAGCGGTGTGAGTGCGAGCGAGTGTGAGTTTGCTAAAAAAAATGTTGATGGTTTAAATTAAACACAAATTAAAGGAAATCGCTCACGTCACGAACTTGTCGCATTTGTTCATATTTCCAGCAACTCCCGTGCCCCCCGCACCAGAGGGACATTGAGTGCGAGTTTGCTTTTCTTGCCGCACCCTTGGTCAAGCCATTTCCGAGGTCAAAGCAAGGGTATAAGGGAATGAGGCGGGGGGTGGTGTTGTAGTGATGATTGCTGCTGTTTCACCAGTAAAATACAAAATACATTAAAGAAAATTATAAATAAATTGCACCGGAAGTGAAACAATATTACAACTATGCTTATGTGTATGTGAGTGGCTTTGTATGTGTCTATGATTTTCTTGGTGTTGGTTTGGTGCAAATGACTTTCCGTTCCAACTCTCCCACACACACACACTCACTACTCTAATTGCAACGCCAAATTAGTTTCCAAAACATTTAATGGGAATGCTTACATTTGATAAATATTTTTGTGTTTCTATAACAAAAGCAAATGACAGAAAGTGTGTGTCCGGTCTGGTGGTTTCTCTTGGCCCAAGTTCAACCAATAACTCTTACAGTTGCTGGCCAGAGTCATTACCATTTCCTCTCGATTTAATGAGTCACGTGCTGCAAAATGTGTTGTTATTGTTGATGTTGAGTTTCTGCGATTTTGGATTGAGAGATTTTGTGTTTTGAAGCGTCACACAGTGAAATGATATCTTGTTTTAATGGGTTACAAAAGGAGTGTCTTATTTAAGAAGCTAAAAAAAATCCTGTTGAAACTCTGCTAAAATGAATATTTATCTCTAGAATAGTAAACATTCGTCAAAGCAACGAACAAAATTTTTATTTTTGTGTTTTCTTAAATCTGTTTCCTTTTTTTTGTTCTATAAAAGATAAACTTAATAAATACAAATCGAATAGACTCTATATAATCTTAAAGAAAACAGTTAAAAAAATTAAATTATTTTGTATTGCATTAATAATATGGTCCAACTTAAACGCAATAATTAAAACAAAATGTTTTCAAAGAATTATCTTAATATTTTTTATTATGATAGAAGGATTTATGACATTAATGTGTGAAACAAAATATCGGCCAAATGCTCCTCACGGCTTCGGTGGCATACCACTATCCGATAGTTTATATTATCAATGACTCTAAGACATAACATAGGTTCAATGTCGTTAATATGCCGAAATTGCGCATCCTTTAGTTCTGGCCACAAGAAGTCCTTGATCATCTAACGTTAGCGGATTCCGCCCGCCAGCCCATAAACCGCACCCAACAGTCATGTACAGGTGTTTTAACATTTCCTACCTGCTGAAATTTGCGACAATTCTTTGACTATGAACACATTTGGTCGATTATGCTGACAAAAAAACACGAAGTGCACGAAATGCATTTTGATTTAAATGTCAATTTTCGTAAAAGGCTTCAACAATCTTAACGCGCTGCTTGATTGGGTACCTCTCCAAGGTTGTATTTGTCAAACACTGAAACGAAAAAATCTTAAATTAAGTTGGACAAAAAACTTGAAGTTAAGGTGTCACTAACTACTAGCAGTGTGCGTTTAGCACGTTTGCATTATGGTTGGACCACCCTCTAGTTTCCAAGTTACATTGGTTACATTACGTGAAGGTTACTATTAAAGCTGTACATTAAGGTTGTTGTTGTAGCGGCACAAAGTGCCGGTGTGACAGCCCTCGGCCGAAGAAGTTCTCCTTCGGGTCGATCCGGTGCATAGAACCGGCTGTCGGGGATCGCTGTTCATTAAGGTGTAGCATTCTGGGGCTAAAACCATAAATGTATTTTATATAAACACAGAGAAAAAGTCAGTGGATCAGTCGGTATGACTTCAAAATATCTGTTATAGGGATGACTTCCTGTTAAAATTAACAAAAGTTAATTATCTTAATGGGATATCGGTTTACCGTGTTAAAATAAGATGGATTTTTAACTGTTATGACATCGAATACTAACCAATTAGATGTTTTAGTGGAATGAAGTGCAAAAAGTTGCTTATCGGAACCGCCTTTTGTGAAAACCAATAAGTTTGTATTAATATGTTCGTTGATACTATCAATTGGTAACCATTGCCACAATAACAAATAATATTTTCCTGATAAGCATTTAGTATTAAAACCAGAAATTAGAATTAAATAGGGGACTTTTTCATAGTGAAAAAGTCTGTTCGGTTCGAAAAATTCAACAAGCCAACCCGGGTAGGAACATATCAATTTTTTTTTAGTGGCGGGTTTCCACCTCATAAATTCCGGTGACTTAACGAGTACGAGATTTATCTCTAAGCCATGTAAATACTTCTCTATGCTTAAGCCGTTCAATGTCGGCGTTAAACAGTAGGTCCCTGTCAGTGAGTATAAGAATCGATTTTTTTGTTGTCAACCGAATGACTGAATTTGCAATGACTATACCCTTGAATGGAACTGAAAATATCGGTAGAAGTGACAAAGTATAGGAACCTCTAAAATTCTGTAAAAGGTATAAATAGTGTAATTATTAATTAAAAAGACTGCTTATTTATATACAGGGTGTCCGTCGGAAAGGTATACTACTTTGTTGTTTATAAATTTTGACTAAATGAAAGAGAATGGATCTTATATTTAAAAATGTTTCAATTAATTTCCATTATAAATTTGCCACGTCTATACTCCACGACTGCCAAATATGAACTGTCAGGACTAATGTTTACCAAAATGGTCCCGGTGGACACCCTGTACTTCAAGTACTCTAAAACATAAAGGTGATCATGTCGTTTTCGTGATGAAAGCGAATTAAAAAAGTAAAGATTTTACACAGAAAATTTCATTTTGTTTTTAATAAAAATGTTAAGATTCGATTAGACTATTTTGTAGAACAAGTGCATTACATTATTTATTGCGAACTAACAATTTGTTAAAAACTTGTCTTCTATTTGAATATAGAAGCAAGAGGACTTGAGTCGGTTTAATCCCTGTTCATTATTCGCCTTTTTACATTAGGTAAAGAAATAGATTATACGGTTTTTCTTTTCTAAACCTCCTCCAAGTTTGATAAATATAATTTCTTTAACAAAAAAAATAAGTAAACGTGTTATACTAAATTTAAACTTAGATTGGTGTAATTTGTAGCGCCATCTAGACGAAAAAACAAAAAATGATTAAGAAAAAATCTGTTTCGTCACTTTAAAAAATAATATTCTTCAACAATGAATGTTTTCAGCTTTTTGATAAATGAGATACTCATCCAGCGCTTTTGTCATTATTAAACACAACGTGAAACTATGCTTAAATACTTAAATTTTGATGTTTTTTATTAACATTTCTTTTTAATTTTTTTACATACGGGGATATGTTATGGCAATAAACTTTACATTATTTGCCTCTTACAACATTAAACAACAACAGTAGTTCTCATTCGTTTGGGGAGAGCCTGACTTTATAGAGTTCGGTTTTACTTTAACAAGTGCAGCAAAGCTTTCTGAAGAGGGCTGACACGGACCCAAAATCATGATGAAAGCAGTGTCCAGCCACGAAAATCAATGGCACTTTGCCATTTTGTTAAACTCTTGTCTTCTATTTAAATAAAGAAGAAAGAGGTTAGAAAGCCGGTTACTTTTTTTAAATACTTTTTTATGTGTAGTAAAAAGTAAAAAAAATCTTGCTGTAATTTATATCCCGTTCGTAAAAGTGTGATAAACGACTTTTGAAAACGAACGATTAAAGACATTTCAGTATATAACTTTATCAAGAAAGCTTTTTCAGTTAGTCCAGATAAAAATCGTTTATATTTTAATTATTCCACAGACTGGCAAAAACTACTTCCATTTTTATCTAGTTCGCGACCTTATGTTTATCTAAAGCATTTGGAGAACGTTGAAATATACAATTTGCATTCTGCACTCAAATATAGTGCAACTGAAAAGCAATTAAGCCTTTAATAAGAAGAAATAAAGTAAATTAAAAGAGTACAAGTGTCCTGTGTCCGGGACCCATATGCCAGATTATTAGTATTAAAAATTGTTTGTTATCATAACCAATAATTGCATGCAACAATTATTTTCTGCAAAACTACCGCCAGTAGTGACAACCTAATATTATTCCAAATTTTATTGGTACTCGTATGACAGATCAATTGGTTGTGTGCACAATACTTTGTTCTAGTGGTTCGTCGAACCCACTATTCATAACGATTACGGAAATTATTCTTTTGCCACACATTTTTTGTAGTTCCAACTCACTTTTTCTCCTTGTGCATAAAAACGTCAAACACAACTGTCTGGTTCGATACAAGATTTCGCTTTTACCTTAATGGAATATGAAGTAACTATTTGTCAATATTTACAATTGGTCACTTTTTATTACCTCACCCGACTGTCTAAGAGGGTATATATCATTTGGTACGGACAAAATTGAAAAAAAAAAACATTTTAAACCCTACATATGTTTTGACCCAATATTTTTAAAAAAATATGAAATAAAATATAAAATTTCAAAACTCGCTATGAGATTGAAAATGGGCCATATAACCACACCCCTTCTGGTACCTCCTTCACAAATGTACCATTACGCCTATTTTTTGTATTCTAAAAATTTCTTTAATCCTATCCATACGACCTAAACCAAAATCAATATTTAAGACTAGACTAACTTAGTGGTAAATTCTATTCGGGTACCTCCGACAATGCAGATTAGAATCCACGCAACTTGTCACCCAGTGCTTGAAATTCGCTAAAAGTGTGAACACCGTAATATTTTTATAGCGGCTTTTTAATTACGTATTAAAAAATTAGTTGACACGACGCATTCTGGTACCACCCATACGAACTATTGCACTGTTCCGCCCACTTTTTAATTCATGAAATATCTAATGGTTCTCATACGATCTAACCCGAACTCAGTGACAAATAATTGGATTTCCAACCATGCACCTTCTGGCATTCCCCACACAAATGACTCAGTTGTAGCGCACACAAGAACCCACATAACTTGTTTCCTAGTGCATTCGCTTAATTTGCGAACTTTATTACATTTGTATAACGATTTTTTGCACGTGTTCCAAAAGGTACATGGATGACACGCCCCATTCTGGCATCTCCAGTTCAAATGCACCATTCCGCTTAATTTTGGTATTCCCATAATTAATTTAACACTATTCATATGATTCTGCAAAAAGAAATACTAATTAGCAAATAGAATATAAATTATACTTGCTGATGAAAATTTTGAGACTTAGCCGTGCACTTTCTCTTACCTTCCAAATACTCGTACAAGGTGTTACCCAAGATTAGGTTGAAACCCACAGAAAAAAAGTGCATGCACGCCTTATTCTAGCACCGTCCCTTTACGATATTTCGATAAAACCGGTACTCTTCAGACAATAAAGAATGGAAGGAATATTCCTTATATGGAATATTCCTTCCCTAATTTACATGTGAAACTTTTTTAATTGTTTTGTTCCCTAATTTACATGCGACCTATCTCGAATTTTAAGCAGATCTTGAAAATAACAAAATGTTTTCAATAGTAAAGAATTTGGATTATTTTAGAGTCATCATTTGTAAGTAAATATTTGAAAGGACCACAGTTGGCCATTTTTTCGGCCACTGTAGCCCAAATAACCAAAAACCATCCCCATGTTAACAAACGATCTCAAGTTAATTCATGGCTTGAAGATATAGGGATAACGCACTTGTTCAGCTAAAATGTTATAACTAAAAATCATTTTTTTTTGTAGAAATCGGCATAAAGAGGTTCGATCCACACCGAACATGCGAGCTTTATAATAATACAGCGTTCAAAATTAAAGCGAATTACATGCACTAGGTGACAAGTTATGTGGATTTTAATCTTCAGTGGAACTGTGTCATTTGTGTTGGAGGAAGTCCAATTCTCTGCCTTCAAGTTTACCTTATCGATGCGAATCAGGAAAAATGGCAGCCGGAGACTCACAAAAAATATAGTTAGTTGTCCGAGAATATGGCATCGAAAAATTACCAACAGTCTGCTGTGGGTAGAAACCAATACATTGGGAAATAAGACAGCGCAATGGCACAGAAATTGAAGGAAATATACATATGAGTAACAGAGGTTAACCATTGACCGAAACTCCCAAGGTAGCAGGCGTCGAGGACATCTATCACATAAGTAGGTTCGTCAAATGAAGATAGAAGCACCAATAGTCAATCTCATTACAAAAAAATTAGTAAAAAAGCTTAAATCGTAAGTGGCGGACTATATTATACCCTACCCTGCACTTATGTGTGTGCTGAAAAGCCAATTGAAAATAAATTTTTAGACCTGTTGTGTTTTCGATCTTCATACACCTGAAAGCTTATTTTTATATATTATTACCCAAATTATATCTTAAATTACCTTTCTCCATGTTGCAATTTATTGGAGGAACCCACAAACTAAGTTTAGTTGTTAATTCTCGCCTCAAATTTTGAGACTTAGGTCTTGCTTGGGCACAATTCATCTTTTCTAGGCCGCGGTGTTCCAACATAAATTGTGCAAGTACACCTACTCCTGTTTTTACACGGTGGATGCGTTCCAGAAAATGTCGTGTAAAAAAATCGTGTAAAAAAGACACACAGTAATAGAAAAATATTCAACAGCCTCAAATAGCCTAGGAAAACTAGAACATACATCATTTTTTTATTCAGTATACTATATATATTTTATTAAACATACGTAATCATTTTATAATTTTTAAGAATAAAAAACTAACATTGAAAGCGAAAAGGTTTAAATATTTTAAAATGCTCCCACAACTTGTATAAAAATATCACATCTTCAAGAAACATAAAAATAAATTCACTTTAAAAGTTAAGAAGTAAAGAATCTAATTTAAAAATAAAAATTATTCATATTTAGGAACATAAAAACATACAAATGATATAAGGATAAACTCTTTTCGGTATCAGTTTCTGAAGGTAAGCGCATTCTTTTCTGCTGCGTTGAGCAATATCTGTTTCCATATTAGAATTGTTGAGTTCTACGTCTACATCTTCAACTGTGTTCATTAATAACAGCCTACCAAAATTTGTTACAGGCAAGGCTAATTAATTTTAATAGCAAACTCAGTTATAGTACGTTGTGATCCTACGTTAGAGATTTCTTTGTTCAGCTACTTGTAACGAGTCATACAGTTTTGTAGTTCCGATGGAAATTTAGAGTTTTTCATTTTAGTGATCATTTGTCAGAAAATAATCTGCAAATTTATTTGCCTTTTGACGGCCATCAAGAATTGAGCTGGTGGTTCTTGAAGATGGAATTTCGTCTTCATCGGTTCTACTATTGCGTTCCACATCTTCCAGTTCAACCTCTTCTAACTTATCTTTATAAAGAACTCTGTCAACAATTATTTTGTTTATATGATCAACGGTTAAATTATCAAACCCTTCACCTCTGATTGTGCCAAAGTAATTATTTCTGTACACCCTGAATTAGGCCAGTAGTATTTATAAGAAGGCAAAAAACTATTATTATAGTATGATGCTCCAAAATTGGGCGACCTGGGTCATTACCTACCAACAAAAACGTTTAAAAAAGAATGCCCTCTATATTCAATAAATCTGATGAAGTAACCCACGCCCTTTTATTAGGCATCCACTAAACTAGAAAGCTTTGTATTTATATTGACACTTTGCAGTGCTGCACTTTGACTTACACCTAACAAGTTCAAAACTCAATAGAAAATAAAAAGTTGTAAAAAGAATATTAAACTATCGCTATGATTCGGTAAAATTTGCAGTGAAGTGTTGTCATAATTAATAAGTTGAAGGAAAAGTTATAATAAAATAGAATGTATGTGCACATATAATCAAAACCACAGCTAAATTCAAAATATATTTTTCCTGTCTAAAAACAGGATAAAAAAACAGGATAGTTTATTTCTGTCGACTGTGTAATTTCAAAATCGTGCTAAGGAAGACGTGTAAAAACCGGATTAGGTGTATTTGCTTTCCATTAACTTTGTTAGAATTTGGGCTCAAAATGTTTTTTCATAAATACTGTTTGCTTTGTCTCTGAAAAAGCATATAAATGGAATGAATTATATTTTTATTTCGCAAATTGAAGTAGATAGAAAATACTTACATTGCTTCCATTTTACACTGTTGGTTGGTTTGGCGCTTTTTAATAATTTCGTGTTTGCTTTGTTTCGATTACAAACGTTCTATCGACTTCAAATTCGCATAGTTGCTACTCGTTAACGAGTGCCGTCATCCACATCATTTCGATTTCGACTGAAATGTGCACGATATCGAATGCGGTGATTACGCCCCAGACTGTCTCGAATGGTTATACTCATATCATACCCAAGTATCACTCCACTGCATCTACCATCGAAGTGGTGTTGCGTATATCTTCCCCTCTTTTGGCGTCATCTTTTTATACCCCACACTACGTTCCGTTAACGACAGGAGATAAACCGCATGATTATTAAAAATATCCTCTTAGAATCAAGATATGATTTAATTAGATTATGTCCGTGCGTCTGGAATAACCATAATGCAATTGGTTAGTATTGCCCAATGTTGGATAAATTATAAATGTATTTTGTGATTTCAAACCTTGTAGGTCTAGAAGCCCCATATTAAATATACTTCTTACTTCTTAAAAATCGCAAACAACGTTATGAGCGACTACCAACCAATTATCCCTCATCGCCTTGCCCTCACTCTTTGGCTTACTACTTCTCATATGCAAAATCAGAGTAATGTTTTAATATGTGACGCGCAAAATAGAAAGGGACCTAAGGTTAAAACCCAGTTTTGTTCAGGAGAGCCATTTTAAAGATTAGGTCCCTTTCTATTTGCGCTTAGAATCGTCGACTTCACTTTCATAAAACGCGCATATCTCTGGGAGGGAACACTTTTGGGAAATGGGATCGGTCTCATTCGATGCTCAGATGGTGTCCAATCAAAAAAAATGAAAATTGAAAATTGATTTTTTTTATCCTTATGTCCCTTTCTCTATGTGCTGTCACATATATAGATCGTTGAACCAGTAGAGATTTGTATCGGCAGCAACACATATATGGTCCCCTAATAGAGGCAAAACGAACGTCTTCCAGGCGGTGATGTGTTTAATTTAAAAACGCTGGCTAGAGCTGTAAAACTATCGATAGTCACCTTATTCGATAGTTTTTGTGAACACTATCGATACTATCGGTTAAGTTGCGTATGTTTGTATAATTCTACAAAAACTTACTTTTTTTAAGAAAACCCGTATACAAACAAAGTTGTTTTACAAAACAATATAATATACAATATATTTAAGAAATGCAAAAATATAAAATTTGGTCATTCTTCGATGATTGAAACAGTTCGATCAGTTCGCGATAATCATCTCTTATTAAATCTTGGGTGAGTTTTCCTTGGTAGAACTTTATCAAAGGAGTAATTTCCGTTTCCCAGAGATGCTGTCTGATGAAACCAGCTTTTAATTCAATTATAGTAGAATTTATGTTTTACCAGGTATCTCTAGACTTCTTGAACATCGGCATGTAATGACTACTAGCAACTTGTTTTAGCTTGCACTCGAAAACAGTTTTAAGAAACAACTTATATACAAATTTACTACTTTTTACAAAGATTAAGTCAGATTTTGTAGTAAAAGAAAAAACGGTATCGTTTTTGTTTGAAGTTGTTATGGCTTAAATGAGACATTTGTGGCCTTATTGAGATATTTATAAAAAAATCTCAGACTGCTATTTTTAATTTGCTCGTAAATGAGTGGCTCTTAAAGAAGTTTTTACACACAAACTCAATCAAAATTTCGAAAATTATGATTTTTTGGTTGCTATCTTAAATTCACACTTAAGCGAGTGTCAGCTAAACGAAAACAACTGTAATGAGGCACCATATCGGTCCATGTTTTTCTGTTTGAAAACTACTGTTTTTGACTAAGCAGTATAAAATCAAATCAGGATATCATCAAACTAAAAAAGTTCCCTTCCATTCTTTTTCAGCAAAATATTAAAATTTTTGGAAAAAAAATTATTTAAAACGATCATGTTTTTGTTTGTTTTTTAGTTACTTTGTAGTATAACTGAGTTATGTTCAGTTTGTAAAGTTGATGGACCTTAAGTTTCAGTTGAGTTTTCTTGGTTTCGATATGACTTCTCTAGGTGAGTCGGTGATCCAGGTGGATTCCAAGGTATGTAACATGGTCAGATTGAGAAAAAGTGATATTATTTGTTTCCAATGTCGGACAAGAGCTAAAATTCAGTGTGAAAGTTACCTGTGTGCATTTAGCCTCATTGACTTTTATTCTTCAATCAGAGAGCCAAGATTCTACTCGTCTGAGATGTACACCTAGATTCATAGATGCAATATCCTGCTTTTTATGTGCGGCCATTATAGCGGTATCGTCGGCAAAAGTGGATGTTAGCACGTTTGGGCTGGTAGGAATATCTGCGGTAAACAGAAGGTAAAGGATAGGCCCCAGGACGCTTCCCTGGGGCAAACCTGCTAGAATTTCGCGGTCATCGGTGACGTGTTGCCCACATTTGACTCTGAACTGTGCGGTTTTCTAAGTAAGACTCAAGAATTCGATGCGTATTTGCCGGTAAGTATTTGCAAATTTTGTAGGTCAAGCCAAAGTGCCAGACTTTGTCAAATGCTTGAGCAACATCCAGAAATACGGCGCAGCAATATCCTCTCCGTTCAAATGATTTGTCAATTGCTTGGGTCAGACGGTTTACTTGTTCGATGGTGCTGTGACCTTCCCGGAATCCAAACTGATGGTCTGGTATTATATTATTTGACACGAGGAACGGTTTTATTTTCGATAAAAAAAACTTTTTCAAATAGTTTGGATAAGCAGGGAAGTAAACTGATCGGCCTGTATGAGGAAGGTATTGATTTCTCCTTTCCTGGCTTTAAAATCATTTGAATCACAGAAATTTTCCACACTTTAGAAAAGTAACCATGTCTCAAAATAGAGTTAAATAATTTTGCCAGGAACTTAGTAAACAATGGAATTACGGCAGACATTTTATCAACAGGTGGAAGGAGGTCGCTACTTGCAGGATTTTGGCGAAATACCTGGGACAGATGGCTTGCAAAGATATTGGCTTTTTCCTCTTCTGATATTGCCCACTCGCCATTTACGACGCGTATTGGAAATTGCGTTTCAGTGAGCATACTAGTGTTTCTTAATGTTTTCCATAATGAGAATTTGGTTGAAGCTGTCGGAGTTAAACTTGCAATGAAACTAGCATGCTGTCGACTGTCTTCATTTCTAAGTGCACTTTGCAACCTTTTAGTAGCTTCAGTCAGTCTTAGTCGACGGAACCTCCTCTTTTCACTTACAAGGTGCTCTATTTCCCGATTATTGTACGTATTTAAACTATTTGTCGCTTTTATTTGTCTGTGTGTAGCGTGAATGGCCGCCTGTTCCAGGATCACGTTCAAGTTGGATACGTTGTTATCGATCTCTTCCGCGTTAGAAATTAGATGATTCGAATCTAAATGACTGCTAATGTACTTCCTGTATTTTAACCAGTTAATTGTGTATGAAGTAAGCCTTAGTGGGTCGTCTACAAGTACTGTCTTCTCGTGAAGAAAAAATATAACTGGCGAGTGGTCTGACGATAAGTCAGGGCAGGTAGTAGCAGATAAGTTAGATTTACTAACTTCTCTTATTATACCGAAGTCTATCAAGCATTCGAAAACAGTTTTAAGAAACAGTTTATAATCACAACGACCACAAAAAACATAAGATTTCTCAATGTATTTTATATTTTACTAATGCATCTCTGGTTCACATACGCCTTTCTATTCTATTCTCACATAATATTTATTTAAAAATGTGACACATTTCCCCTTTTAAAGAATTCTCTTTTTGTCTAGTGTGATTTTCCCAAATTTACTAATTTTTACAAAGATTAAGTCAGATTTTGAAGTAAAAGAAAAAACGGTATCGTTTTTGTTTGGAGTTTTTATGGCTTAAATGAGACATTTGTGGCCTTATTGAGATATTTATAAAAAATACTTAAGAACAATTAAAAAAATCTTAGGCTGCTATTTTTAATTTGCTCGTAAATGAGTGGCTCTTAATGAAATTTCAAAAATTAAAAATTTTTTGGTTGCTATCTTAAATTCGCACTTAAGCGAGTGGCAGCTAAACGGAAACAACTGTAATAAGGCACGATATCGGTCCATATTTTCCTATAACGTCCCTAACAAGTTCCCTTTCAATTTGAGCCACTGTCGCTTTATTATTCTCAAATTACGTACAAAGATTTTTTGACATGTAAATAAAAATTATCGCTTTTAATTTAAAACTACTTTTTTTAAACTACTGCTTTTGTATAGGCAATCAAATCAGATATCATCAAAATAAAAAAAAGTTCCCTTCCATTCTTTTTCAGCAAAATATTTAAATTTTTGAAAAAAAAGTTATTTAAAACGATCATGTTTTTATTTGTTTTTTAGTTACTATGTAGTATAACTGAGCTATGTTCAGTTTGTAAACCAACGATATATGTTACGATATACCCAAGTGTACTAACATCCATAAACCAATCTGTGTCTATTTTCGTTTGGAATCTGAACATATCTCAATTATACCATTGACTAACTAAAAAACAAACACAAATAATAAATTTGTCGACTTAGAAAACATAATTTTTGATTTAAAATTTTTTATTGAAAACGGACGCAAATGGTTTTTATTTTTATTTTAATGGCATACTGATTTAATTAAACCCAAAAACGAAATGTTTACCCACAATTTCTTTATAAAAGGGTCCAAAAATGACACTCTAAAATTAGAGGTATCGAACCCTACTGAAATTAACTGGGCAACATTTCTGTAAAAGTATTCAAAACTCCCGTTAAAGGATCATTTTTTCACTTTTCTCGAAAAATGGAATAGAAAGTTAATCTCCATACGATTTCACTTAATAGATCCCATGACTTAAATTCGCAAATATGAAGGAATATTTTCTTATTCTATATCTTATTATACAATTTTGCATTGCAAAATTAAAACATCATTTCTTAATTCTTTATTTCCTTTTATACTTTTGGAGATATCCTTGTACAATAGGCCGGTTCATAAAAATGATTTTTTTGATGAATTTCGGAAAAGTGTCTTAATAACTGCACTAAATATGGTAGAGAATAACAAAATGCATTAGAGTCCCATTATACTTTGCTTTTTTATTTTTATTCCTCTATAAATTTAACTCAAACATCGAATTTCAATCAGAAATTAGAATGTGACCTTTACATAAAGACATTCATCACTTTTTTTGCAATTCAATTATATTTGTTTTTGTTTGAGGCATTTTGAAAGATTTCAATGGAAAATGTGAATTAGAGAATAACCACTTGCAGTACTGAATTCAACGTACTTTAAAGACACTTTTTGGAAATTCCGCAAAGGATCACACATTATTTTCAGTTTGATGATCCGGCCTATTGTACATACATATAAACAACGTACATAAGAAATTAAACGTATGCACACAAATAAAGGGTGATTTATTTAGAACTCTTTCTCTTTATATAGAATTGCATTACTTTTATTCTAGGGATCACATCGTCTGTTGTCATGGTGCGGTATCGTTTGCTTCCTTTCGTTATGTTCAATCCGGCCTAATTTTGAAACTAACACAGACCAATGTAATGAATTTTTAGCTAAAGATGTTCGAGACTCTTCCGGTGGCCGTTAGCCCAGATGAGGAGTTTTTTTCCGCTCCCACGACAGCCGTTTCTATGTACCGGATCGATCCGAAGGAGAAATTCTTCGGCCAAGCGTTGTCAGCCAGGTACTATGTGCCGCAATAACAACAACAGGAGATTTTTTTCCCATTAGCCAGAATTGTTCTACATGGCTCAACAAAAATAGATCATATCTGCATTTAACTGTTGCATAGCAAAACCAGTTTGTGTGTGAGGTCTGAGTCATTCCAGTATGAATTGTCCAACAATTCAAAATATAACTCGCATCATATGACCGCTTGCAACAATTTATGCGTTATATGCAAGAATCAAATCAAAGAAACGATAATCTCTAAATAAAGCACACTCTACTCTCAAAGTGCAGCAGATATCTCAAAAATAATTGAAAATCTTTGTGGACATATAACTTCGTTAGATTTAATCGAAATGTTTTCTTTATTTCAACATATCTCAATTTATTATCAAAAATTTAAATAAATCACAAAATGGAATGCAAACAACAGCAGCAACATATTTATCTTAATGGTCATCAATAAATAGAGCAATTGCTGTGTGTGGATGCATATGACCAACAATTGAATTGAACAAAAAAGTTTAGATTTTTATTAACGAAAACAAAACGAAATATGCATAAGGCCTTCTTCAATTCTTCCAGAGAAAGCAGAGTGTGCTTGGTAAACTTAAGGGAGTATCCCAAATCCAACCGGTTAAAATACGTAAAACGTATAAAATCGCCATTGCCCTAAATGAAAAAGCGGCTGCCTTAATTCATTATCTCTGCCCGATTTGGATCTGATGTTACAAGAATTTTAGCATTTAGGTTGGGTACAAACTTTATGTAGGTACCTGATATAGAGACTGGCTTCGTTAATTAGAATTAACGAATGATTCTGAATCGATCGCTTGCTTTAGGTCTTACAAATACTGGGTGGAGTGCGTTTATTTGCTTATTTGGAAATGAAATAAAAAAATTATGAACCTAAGAAAAATTATGAACCTAAGAAAAAAATGGAGAGTCTAAAATGCATTTTCAAAGCATTACACATTTTGTTCGTACGAGTACCAAATGATATATACCCTCTTACTCTAGTGGGGTAAGGGCGTAAAAACCAGTATTTAATGTAATAGAGTAGGTCCTGATTTTTAAAGGAAATATCGAGTAATTTTTTTGGCTTTAAATTCAATCAATAGTGGGCACCAATCAATCCCAGGAAGCGTCATATATGTGACGCGCAAAATAGAAAGGGACCTAAGGTTAAAAACCAGTTTTGTTCAGGAGAGCCATTTTAAAGATTAGGTCCCTTCCTATTTGCGCTTAGAATCGTCGACTTCACTTTCATAATACGCGCATATCTCTGGGAGGAAACACTTTTGGGGCATGGGATCGGTCTCATTCGATGCTCAGATGTTGTCCACATCAAAAAAAAGAAAAAAAATTAAAATTGATTTTTTACCCTTGGGTTCTTTCTCTATGCGCTGTCACATATGTGTTAGATTTACTCTTTATTTCAATTGTTGCACCAATTTAATATCTCGAACCAATCGATTGTAGATGCCAAATTGTAATTTTTATGGAGAAATGATTATGTAATCTTGACCAGATTTATCTAACCAACTTCGGCTGCGTGGAAGTGGCTAAAGAACTTTTTGGCCAAATATTTGTATACATCGTAAGGGGTTTTTCCCCATCCTTAGCATTTACAATTTTACAACAACAGCAACAAGAAGAAGAACATGAACATCACAATAATCTGATTGAAAAGTTATAATTGATTTTTGATTTTATTTGTTTCATCATCTCTGTATACAGTTTCTTCTGAGTTGCGTTATGTTAGCTTTGTTGGCTGTATGTTCCATTCGAATCTTATGCTGTGGCTTTGCTAATAACAAAGTTTTTCTTTCATTTCTTTCTCTCTCTCTCTCTCTCTCTCACTATCTTCCATGGAACTCAATCAACAATCCAGTCTTGTTCAACAACTACGACAACATCTCCTGCTCGAACATCGTTGACTGAGAACCACACAACAATGGGCAACAGCCAGACACGGACGGCAACCGCAGATGGTGGTGAGGGCGGCGCCGTTGGAGGCTTGTCCTCGTCATCGTTCAGAGCCTCCATGAAAAGTCGCCGAGGCAGTCGAGTAAAAGTTTTTGGACTTTTGGGTCAAAAGAAACCATCAAAGGAACCAACGACACCAACAACACCATCCTCGTCCGCACCACCACAATTTGGTGTTACAAATGTGGCCAATGCCGCCCGTACATCAACCTCCAGCTGTATTGAAATCATCGACGAAGAAGAGCGGGCGGCATTGCATCAAGGCCATGACGCTGTTATACGCCAGCTGGAATTCGAACAAATGGAAATACGTAAGTAGTTCAGTTCAGTTCTGTTTCCCTTAACCGCCTCTCCAGGCCACTGATTCAAATTCAAATTGAAATTAAGAACTTTAGCTCAATTTACATTAAGTTTTTGTTGTGTTTTCCTTTACTTGCTTTAATGTTTCTAAAAAGAAGTTGCTTTTTTATTTCGTCGATGAAATGCGTTCTGAGACGCCACTTTCTTTTGATCGTCCACCACCCGCTCCTCTTTTAGTCTATCTTTGCAACGTTCTGAAGTTCTTTTTGTAATATCGCTTTCATATTTACTT
This sequence comes from Hydrotaea diabolus, assembly GCA_963513945.1. Lineage (NCBI taxonomy): Eukaryota > Metazoa > Arthropoda > Insecta > Diptera > Muscidae > Hydrotaea > Hydrotaea diabolus. Next base: position 112,757,038 of record OY740717.1, read on the forward strand.
CCTTTGCTACAATTTATCGTACTTTTCTTGGATAGTGCATTACAAAATTAATTACTCGTATTTTATTTTCGCTTTCATATCTCAGTTTGTATCTTTAAGTTGCAATCGTTGGTATTATTGCGAAAGCAAAATTACTAAGAACATTTAGATTTAGATTATGCCATAATTTTACTTTTCTGCTTTATATAAGTATATTGTAAATACTCACGCATATCAAAAACATTTTTCTAATAAAAGTTGACATCGGTTTCGAAAGGGTGATTTGAATTAATCTCTTTGTGATTGTGAAATTTGACACTTTTAGATCATTTAGTGACTTCTAATGCCGTACATGAGTCATTCCATGTCAAAATGGACGAAATGCAGCTCCGATTCTTTCAAAATATTTTGAAAACATTCTTCTTTTAAAACGTGTATTGAGAAAAATTCGTGAAAGTTTAACTTGGGTGGTATTCTGAAAATGCTGACAACACGAGCATATTCAAACACGTGTAGATTTTTAAATTTAATATCCTGTTTAAAGGTCTTTGGGAGAAGATTAGGACAATTTGATATTACAACAATGTTATTCTTAATACTTACATTTTTTTGGTTTTAAATTTTCATCTAAATTGTTGGCGATGTTTACAAATATTTGTTTTCCAAAAAAACTTTAAAATCGATCAGTATGTCTTTTGTACGTTCTCTATAAGATTTGTGATGGAGATCAATAGGGTTCTATTATATTTGAATTTTTCTACGGAAACTTACAAAGAATTTTATAATGCAAAACAAGTAAACAAATTAAATATGGCCAATCCGAATTTTATAGCTTTCCATACCGAGTAGTTTTCGAAAAAATATCTGTGTTTGGTTAAAAAAGGCTACCACACCATAGAGACCATTATCTACTCGTTACCACAGAATGTATTCGACATTCAGAAGCAGACAATCTTTTCACGGTGATTTGAAAGCTTCATTGGTCTAGGAAAGATTTTAGCGAGGCTACCACAATCCCCACTAGAAGAATGTGGACTACTTCTAATGTCGATTGCTGTAGCCAAACCACAAGTTCTAAAAGAGCTACGCCATAAAAAACCAGACAAGACTGGCAGACAAGCATTCAGGTAATAACAAATACATTAACTTCTACACAGATGGGTCCAAACTAGGCAAAAAGGCTGGTTTTAGTCTCCACGATAGCAAATAAAGACCAGCCAAAGAAGTGGAAAAGATCGAAAGTTTTGATCTGAAACTAACTTTCAGATTGCATCGGAACCAATGATTTTTACACAACCTCATTGAACCGGCTCAAACCTCTTGCTTCTATATTTAAATAGAAAACAAGTTTTTAACAAAATGGCAAAGTGACATTGATTTTCGTGGCTGCACACTACTTTTATCATGATTTCACACACACACACGTTGTAAAAGAAATCTATTGATGGCTCTCGATGTGGAGTCTCTTTAGAGGTGGCAAGAGTGAGTTGTATTTTCGTGGGCAATTGTGTGAAGAAAACTTGAAAAGTAAGGTTTACAACAGTAGTTCTCATTCGTTTGGGGAGAGCCTGGCCTTATAGAGTTCGGTTTTACTTTCTGAAGAGGGTTGTCACGGACCCGAAATCATGATAAAAGTAGTGTGCAGCCACAAAAATCATTGTCACTTTGCCATTTTGTTAAAAACTTGTTTTCTATTTAAATATATAAGCAAGAGGTCTTGAGCCGGTTAATCCCTGTTCAATGTGTAAAAGCAACAGACCGAAATAAAACAAACGAGCTACACAACCTTTCCATGGTACGGATGGTCATTTTTAACAATTGTTTGATCGCAATTTAGCCCAATACACAGACTTAACATGCAAAACCCGTTTAATAAAAAATTATTCCGTTTTTAAAAAAAATACAAAAAAAAGTACCCATACCTATGCCCGAACTCAAAACCTTCCGAATTAAAGACGCGAACGCTCCCATCTAACCTCCACCAAGGCAATACTTCCGTATAAAGACATTTAATGTAATTTTAGGTCTCATAAAATCCATTCGCATCCTTTGGATATAGATTAAAGGCGATTCCTTAAGAAGTACTTTTATTTCTTTGCTGGGTATCGACTTCTTTACCAGATTATGAGGATCGAAAAAATTGTTCGGTGGCTGGGGCTAAACCTCATAGCTGTCGCTGTAAAAATATATTCTGATAGACAGGCTACGACCAAATCTCTTTAATCAGAATTTAAAAACCGCCTATTTCTCGCATCTCTTACGAGATGGCTAAGCAGTTCGATAACCGAACAATTTGGCAAATAGAAGACGTGGAAGAACACAGAACACATGGCGAAGATCTCTAACTTCGAAAATATAAACATCACATTAATACTCGTAAAACAAAATTTATATGAACTTGAAGATACCCTAAGGTCCCAAGAGAAATGTATAAGTCTAAAAAAAATTTAAATTATATAGCGGATCAATCTCACATCGATTTTTGTAATCTCTGTCAGTGTCGCCCTTACTCCGACTCAAAAAATGAATATTTCGACTCGTATGGACTCGTTGAGATATTGCATTGCGTTTATGGACGATGTTACACAGCTTTTGTTGTTGTGTTCATTTCAGGTTACAAAACTAGCATTTGTATGGAAGGTACTCGGTTAGCAAGTTGAAGCTAACTCGCTTAAAAAATAGTTAGACTCAAAAGATAGTACAAATAAATTTTACCCATTTTAACATAGCAAATGCATAAAAATTAATTGATTTAAATACGAATAGTTCATTGACAATTTTAGTATTTTTTGAATGCTTTTGAAGAGTTCGTCGATGAACCCTCTTGCTGTTCAATTTTGTATGGTGTAAACATAGAGAAACAATGTTGCCTTACTACTCACAATTTTGTTTAAGTTGCCAGATTACCAACTTGCAAGCTAACAAGGTAACTAATCTAGTTACCTAAAAGGAACACAGCTTGACAACACAGAACGTCTTTAAACACAAAATATTAATAAACCATCAAACAAGTGCGCACAGCAAGCCGTGTACTGGCTTAGGTGTATGCCGCTCAGGTTCGGATCCTCCCCTTGACCCCTCTACTTCAAAATAACCAACTAACCATATTGAAACATACATCAGTGTCCTGCGAAAATCGACAGAATGTTAGAAATCCCCAGAACAATAAATCTTATCCTCGTTTTTCAACTAAAATTGTAATGCAATGTGTATTAAGCGTACTGATGTGGGCATGCATTTCTTTCTGCGGTGTTGGATCAAAAATGTCTGGACGCTGCCCAATATAAGTATGTAGAAATCCTCCAGAATATTATGGTGCCACATACGGAATATAAAATACGGTTAAAATAAATCTTTTAACAGGACAATGATCTAAGCACATCTTCCGACTGAGGAATGGCATGCGCATTCGTCCGATTTCATTTCTTTGGAGAATTTGCGGTGCGATTTTAGAAACAGCTCACAAGAGCTAAACCAAAACATAAACTTTGATCAGTTATTACAGAGGCATGGGCAAAAATACCCCAGAAAGATGTGAACAACTAGGTAATTAAACGAAGCGTCCTTGTGAAAGCTGTATTAATACTCTAAAGAAGCGAAACAAAATATTTGCTAATACGTAATAATGTTTTATAGCTTATATTAAAAGAAAAAAATCTTTTTTTGTCGAAAATATTTACAATCTGTCATTGATCACTTTGACCGCAGTTGTTTGTACACACAGTGGTGGTCGTACCAAATGCTATTCAATTTTTTTATTGTTGCTTTGAAAACGTAAAAATGCGATTTTATTCATATGTACATATATGGGTGATTCTGAGATTATGGGCCAATTTCGACATCATTTTTGGCATTCGATTTTTTTGCAGAATTTAATATTTAATTCAGGTAGATGTCTTATAGGCTGTTTCCACTACGGTCGCGCCCGCGTCAACGATTTATCGAAAATTTATAATGGTGTTTCGATTGTGTTTTGCGTCCACTTTTGCGTTCAAACAGCTGTTTGTGTTTATTTGTTTTTTTTTTGCGGTGCGAAAAGTTTAATATTTTTGTGTTGTGACATTATCTAACTCCATGATAACATGATATTATTTTCTAACCGCAGTGGAAAATAAGGATTAAATGGTATTGCGCCTAATGGAAATGTGCAGTAGCAGCAGCGCTTTATGTTTATGCTGATAAACAGCTGTTTTAATAGGGATGTGCAATTTGCAGTGTTGCCATTGATAGGTATAGGTGGGTTTCGATTGAAAAAATAATCGAATTTATAGTAAACGCGAAAAAGGAAAAAGCGTCCAATATGAACGCGACTTTTTCCCATACCTAACTGCCTATGTTTTTTGTATAGGCTTTAACGTGCGTTCATTGATTTTTGGACGCGGACGTGGACGCGACCGTAGTGGAAACAGCCTATTAGTTTCAATAATGAAAGGTCATTGTTAAAAGGTACACATCAATATTTTAATTTTTTTTGTTCTTTATATTTAACTGGATCGTTTTTTATTTTCTGATCTCGCTTTTTTTCTGCCTCTCGATTTTCTGCCAACACTTCCTCCCTTGTTCTCAACTTATTTTTAGCCTAAATCCTAAAAATTATTACACTTCATTAACTAAAGTTTAATTATCATTCCCCGGTTAGTCGTCATTCCCCTGTGAAAAATTTTGACAGGGGGATGATGAATTTCTACAAAACCCCCTGAAATGTTTATTTAAGTACTTACCCTTACAAAATTGACTTGAGATGGAAGTTTATATTTGCAATAAACACAAAAAAACACTTGCAAAATTATTAAAAGTATTAATTATCTTTTTAAAAAACAACACCGGGGAATGACCAACTTAAGTGTGAACGTTCGTAACGAGTAACAAAGCACGACTTACATAATTTTAATAAGACTGTTGACGAAAAAACTTTAAGATGTGCACCCACTTCATGTAATGTTCAATCATATTTGAGTTGCTTGAAATCAAGATCGGTTTGGAAATTTGAATTTTAGCGAATATTAGATTTTACAGGGGAATACTGTGTACTTTCAGGGACAGAAAATAAACATCCATTAAAATATAAATTGAATAAAAAATAATAATCATTAATAGCAACAAAATTGATTGAATATAATTTTTTACTATGGACTGGTTTTATTAAATAAATAATTAATATTTTTGTAAAAATTGAGAAAATTTCAATTGAAAGTTGTGTTAGGGACAACCAGGGTAATGATATTTGAACACTTTGGTAGGATTTTTTTTGAAGAACAAATATTTTTTTTAAAAAACAATTTTAAAGATTTTAAAGGTCCTATAAAGATTTATTGTATAGTAAATAATAAAGTATAGTATATTTTATTTTTCCCGCTTGAAACAAACAAGCACAGCAAAGTGGCCCACAATCTCAGAATCAAACATATACATACATATATATCTGCATTAAAGTGTAAGAAAAATCCAACGTAAAAGAGCTAATTTTTTGTTGGCCCCAACATATGCAACTCAACAGTTTTGTACATAAAACATAAAATTTAAATAAAATGTTTAGTGGAAAATTTTACTTTATTCTTCTTATATATTATTATTTATAGACATTGGCAAGGCAATGGAGCTAACTAATTGTCAATAAAATGTTGAAAAGCGCCATTCCATCATCTTTCAATCTTGGAAACGAAATATCAAAGTTAGTTAATTTCTAACTATCGATTTTTGATTGGCTGCTTTTCAAACATGCTTGGTGTCGTTGTCATGCGATGAATACCCATCGCAAGGGCATCTCAGCCTAAACATGTGAAATAATTACTGCTTCCAAAATGTCTATATAAAGTACTTGAACCTGTCCATTAATCTATGGATTCAATGCAACGGACCAACTCCAGCAGTAGAAAATCAGCCACAGACCGTTACGCTGCCTTCTCCGTACTTCACCGTATTTTGTCAGTATCGAGCTTGTTACCGGGCTGTCTAACGAACTACATGCCATAGCTGCCAATGATATTAAATATGAACACATCGCTAAATACGACATTCCTTTATTAGTTTTCCGACCAATTTAGTTGCTCCCTAACTAATTTTAATCACCTTTTCAGATTGAGGCTTTCGAGATGGGCGGCGTGCGCACGGATATGCTTCGACAAGATGTCTACGAATCGTTCGAATAGAAATTGGTAATTGGATGCTTGAATCAATCTTTTCCGAAATTGCAACTGTGGTCGATCTCCGCGGTGGTTACCAAAATTTCCCAAGTTGTATGAAATTTAACAATAATGCGTGAATCTGAACCTTTTTGCACAGTATGCTTAGTCGAGTTGTATCCTTGTGATATTCCATCAGAAAACTCACTTATAATGATTGGTCCAACACATATAATATTGTTTATTATAATGGAAGGATCTATGCCAATTATGTCTGAATCAAAATATCGGTCAAATGCTCGCTTCGGCTTTGGTGGCATACCTCTATCCGATGGTCCATGCACGTAGAAAAAAAAGTATGGTTGGGATAACAATATGAGAAGAGCATCATACTATTGTTGGCTATAAGGTTGTGTTACAACAATATTATGATCCTCACAACAATAATATGATGCAATTACATCCATACTATGATCCTCACAACCATAACGATACTATGATCCCACAACCATAGTATAAGTATGATTCACACTCAACCATACTATGATCTCCACAGCCATATTGTGATCCTCACAACCATAGTATGTTTCATATACAACCATAGTATGAACCCTACAACCATAGTATGATTCACAGAAAACCATGTTATGATCCCTACAACAATAATATTATCACATATAATTTTACTATGATCCCCAAAATTATTTATTAGAATTGGGTTAAGTTGTCAACAATATCACTCCGTTTATATTCCAATTTTTGCGGGAAAATAAAATAAATTGTGACGATGTTCAAATTAATAAACATCGTTAGGTGGGCTGGCCTCAGGTCATTCATTTATAAAATAAAAGTTACATATTCTATGTAACTTAAAAATCTGTAAAATCTGTATTGCAAAAAAAAACTTGTGGGAAATAAACAAGCAAGCAAGTTGTCAACAATAGATTTAAATTATGAAAATGATTAAAAATAAATTAAATTCAAAATAACAGGAGTAATTTATCTAAAATTCAGTTTAAAAGCGTTTTTATTAAAAATATTTCAGTTAAAGAAAGTCAAAGCAGTTTGTTTGAAAAATTTTATTTTCATATAAGAAGTACTATTATTGCATTTGATCCGTAACAATAACATTATTCTAAAAAGCATATTCAAATGTAGAAATCATACTGTTGCTATAACCATATTTTCATTTTTAAGCTTGGCAATAATACTATTGTTACATTTTAACAATATTTATATTGTAGCAAGCATACTATTGTCAAAATTAAAGTTAGAAAACAATACTATGGTTGCGACGAACATACTTTTATTGCGGAGAACATATTATTATTGCAGTGACCATATAGTAACCATATTTTTTCTTTGCGTGTATTTTCAATGACCCTTAGACATAATGGAGGTTCAATGTCGTAAATATGCCGAATTGTATCATACATTATCTCTTGAATTGTTTTTGGCTTATGACGAAGAAAAGGTGTAACCTTTTCTTTTAAATATCCCCAATGGAAGAAGTCCAACGTTATCAAACCACATGATTGTGTCGGCCATTTACACGATGTGAGATAACACTGACATTGCATTTCTCGCACAAAAGAGCCTTTCTTTCGTTGGTTGTGTGGCAAGTGGCACCATCCTGTTGGAACCACACATCGTACAGGTCCATAACCTCAATTTCTGGCCATAAGAAGTCAGTAATCATATCGACAACCTCATTTTCGAAGAAGTATGGCCCGATAGCACTGTAAGCAACTTTTAAAGTCATGGAAACATAACCATAAACGGACACCACTACGTGCTAGAAGGCCAGAAATGAAGTCCCGTGTCTCCCAGTTTTCGCAAAGTCATGCACTTTTTATTGTGGGCCCCAAATATTTGGGGCCTCGATGTCGTTTTTGCAAAAAAGTGATCTTTTTGTAGGCTCATATCTTGCTAACTGTATTTGAATTTTGATTTGCAAGATATCAGCCTACAAAAAAATCACTTTTTTGCAAAAAATTAAACCTACATAGGCCCCAAATCTTTGGGGCCCATAAAAAAAGTGCATAACTTTGGGAAAAACTGGGAGACACGGGTCTTTTTAGTCCTTTTTCACGTAGTGGTGTCCGAATATGGTTATATTTTTTGGTGTTGCACTCTGTAATAGAACGAACTGAGCGCGCATGCACTGGGGTTGTCACATTTCCCGGCTTCTGAAATTTGCGGACAATTCTCCCGATTGTGTTCTAATGTGTCAGTCGACGACTCCTAATTTCGTGAAAGACTCCACAATCTTAACGAGCGGTAATCTTTCTGCATGGTTGAATTTGTCAAACACTAAAACAAAGAAAAACTTTAAGGTGTGACTCACAATCAAAAAAAAACGTTAAGGTGTGACTCACAATCATCATTGTGCATTATGGCTGGACCACCCTTTAATTCGCTTTCTCAGTTCAAACCCGAATATACAGGGTGCGGCAAAAGTCACAAAGGGGTTTAAAACAATCATAACTTATTTAATTTTTAATTTTAATTTATTTTTCTTACAAAATAATAAAATATACTATCTGTAGATTTTTTAAATTTATGTGTGAAAGATTACGTCACGTAAGTGACCACCATTTTCAGCCGCGCATAGTTCATAGCTCTTTCAAGAGCATTTTCCATGACACGAATTAGAGTATCTGGCTGCAAAGCTCTTATTTCGGCCCGAATATTCTCCTTCAGCTGTTCAAGGGTTCTGGGTTTATTGATATACACCCTCTCTTTTAAATATCCCGAAAGGAAATAATCCGGTGCTGTTAAATCCGAGAACGGACAGGCCAATTGAATGCTGAATTTTTGAAAATTAAACGTTGTTGGAAGCTAAGTGCATAAATTATTCGTTCTTGGGGATCTCCTGGCTTTAAGTGTTGCACTATCTGCACCTTGAATGGAAAAAGATGTATATTTATCCTTAATATTCTGCGTAAAGACCTGTCAGACATTTTAAGTTGAGCAGAGCGCCCTCGAGTTGATGTTTCAGCATTCTCCTTAATATTCTCTTGAACGCGTTGAATATTTCCTACATTAATTTCAGAACGGGATCTTCCGCTTCGTAGAAGATCCCTCGCTGAGCCTTGTTCCCGGAATCGCGTCACTAACCTCGAATTATTGATTCGCAGGGTGAATTCCGCACATTAAAATTACTACGATAGGCTCGTTGAGTTTGAATTATTGATCGATGATGTTCAAAATAAAATTCTATGATTTTGACTCGTTGGATAACGTTGTAACATTCCATGAGTAATCTCCCAGATTTATTTTACAAGTCCTTAAAAGAAAATGGGGGAAAATATTTACATTACAAAAGTTATTAATTTTTCAAATCCCTTTGCGACTTTTGCCGCACCCTGTATCACATTGGCATTTTAAATATTAGTACATCATTTTATTTTAATAAAAAAAATTTGATTTAAATAAACAAAATACAAAAAGAAATCAAAAGGTAAAGATGCCGTTATATTAAAAATAAGTTAAGTTGGATTTGTTTTCTCCAGGCCGATATTTAATTAATTGGGGAAAAAAAGACACAAGTATGGCATCGTTAAAAAAGTTTTTTTTTATATAGATATTATCACTCCTAAGAATGATATTGACATATATGTGACCTTCTCCAAGAAAAGGGACCTAGTGTGTGAAAATGAAGTTTTGAGAAAAACGCATTTATAAGTAGAGTCTCATAACGCATTATCACCTTCAGTTGGGAGATGCGATTTGGTATGGTTAGTTATGATTGGGTGCCGACTTTGGAGACATATTTTTCGCTTTTAGTGTGACAATACTTTTGCTATTGGTGCTACCAAACGAATTACCTCCGCTCATTGCACCGAGCGGTTTATCGTTAGATCGCAAATGATTCACAGAAACGGGATTTTGTAGCTCCTAAACCGAGTGAACCCAAAGGGAAAAAAATCGATAAATAAATCTGAACCTGCCAGCAAGAAAAAAATCGTAGCACCGGATCACGAGAAAAGAAAGCAGAAGTCAAAGCGCTGAAAAAAGAAAAGCTTGAAATTGTCAAACGGAAGAAAATCGAAGTACCAGATCACGAAGCACCGAAAAAAGTCCAAACTCCAAAAAATTCAAAGACTGACGAAAAAAAACAATATAAAACCAAAAAAGTAAAATTTTAATGTTTTTCTCATTTTTCTCGATTTTCCCAAGTTCGTTTTGTACGTTTCAATGGGGTAAATACATTTTAATCAGTAATCTAACTCATTTCATCTTATTCTACACCCTTTTAGGTACCAGAATCCACTCTTAAGTCCAAACCCGTTTTTTAACACACTAGGTCCCTTTTCTCAGAGAAGGTCACATATGTCGATATTATTAGCATGGTTTTGGGAACAAGTACCTAAACTACAGATCATTTTTACCTTAGCGAATCTCGTTTGCATCTGTTTTGGCCACCACTGTATATATTCCTACTTGCATACCGTACATACAGTGACGGACAAAAAAATAGGGTCACCCCACTTCATTTTAATTAAATTGCAAAAAGTGTTGTTTTTAATGGCATATATTGGACAATCCATTTCGGTTTATTGATAAACACATTCATTCTTCTTATATACAGAAACAAATCAAAATTGTTTACTTTATTCAATAAAAAAAACTTAAAAAACTGTTAAGTCCATTGATTTCAAGGGGACAAAAAAATAGGGTCAGTAATAAAAATTAAAAAAGAATTGAAAATAAAAATTTTTCAAATAGATTATCTGAAATTAAGCGAACTTAATTATATAAACTAAATTTCTGAGCTAATATTTTGTGGTATAAATAAAAATTTTTCAAATAGATTATCTGAAATTAAGCGAACTTAATTATATAAACTAAATTTCTGAGCTAATATTTTGTGGTATAACCTTTATTTTTTAAAACAGCTTTGCACCTGCGTGGCATTGACTCCACCAAATCCTGACACGTTTTGGTTGGTATTGAATACCATGCACTTTTGATTTTTTCCCATAATTCATCCTTATTGCTCAATTTTTGTGGTCCAACTTTATCCTTCACTATTTTCCACAAATTTTCTATTGGATTTAAATCCGGAGATTGTGCTGGCCATGTCATAACATCAACGCAGTTATCCTGAAACCAATTTTTTACAATACGCGAAGTGTGTTTTGGATCATTGTCCTGTTGATAAACCCATTTGACGGGCATTTCCCATTCGGCGTAAGGTAGCATCACTTCATTCAGTATGTGGCGATACAAATTTTTATCCATTATTTCTTTAATCCAATATATTGGCCCCACTCCATACCAAGAAAAACATCCCCAAACCATTATATTTCCTCCTCCATGCTTTACGGTTTTGGAAGTATAACGGGAACATAATTCTTTGTTTTTAGGGCGTCTGACCCATAGTTTTCCATCACTGCCAATTAAATTTATTTTAGATTCGTCCGACCAGAGTACATTTCGCCATTTTTTGCCAAATATCGGACCTTCCCAATTTATGTGCGATTTGGCAAATGTCATCCGATTTCGCCGATGCCGTTTTGTCAACAATGGGACTTTCCTGGACGTTCTTCCGAACAGATTTTTTTCCACTAACCGGCGTCTAATGGTCCTAGTGGAAACTCGGACTCCCAACTCGGATCTGATTGCTTCAGCAGATTTAAATGGGTCCCTAGTTGATAGTAGCTTGATGTGGTTATCATCTTTAGCAGACGTTTTTCGGGGTCTACCTCTTAGCATGCTATTATTTTTTTCTTGCAAGGCATTAAAAACAAAATTTTGTGATCTGCCAATAGTTTTTGCAATTTGACGTTGGCTTTGGCCTTTAAGTTTTAAATTTTCAATAATAGAACGCTCAGCGTCTGTACAATGTTTTGCTCGGCCCATATTTTTGGCATAAAATGTTTTGCGAATATGTAACTTTTATTGAATATTCTTTAAATTGTGTAATTCACACTAACTGATCACGTTTCACGATTAAAAGTTGTTATTCTAGTAAATTATAATAGGTTGTTATTGTAATTTACCGTTGACCCTATTTTTTTGTCCATCGTTACATGTGACATTTATCATTATGGACCATGTCGCATATTCTTGTAAACAACAGATCGTTGCCAGATTATTGTATTTAGAGCCACTTAGTATTAGCAATAATTCCAAGAAAAAATATTTAGAATAACGCAATAAATTTGACTTACATTGGTAAAATTGCTTGTTCATAACTAATGACCCTATTTTTTTGTCCGTCACTGTATGTATGTACATATTTTCAATTGCTAGTAAATCATGTATTGTGGAAAGAATGCGCCACGTAGAACTTTTAGACTAATAAATCATGTTTTGTAGCCAATTAATTATTTCTGATGTGGTTGCGTTGTTGGCCAAGTTATAAACAATTATAGCGTTTTTCATACTTTTACATTTCAATTCCAGCAACAAAAAAACACACACACACATAGTCTACCCTTCTTAGAGTTTATAACACCCTCCCCACGTAGGCATTACCCTTAGGTACGTACAGACAGACATACATACACCCCTACATACATACATAAATGTGTTGTTTGCATGGCGTTCTTTCTCATTTTGAGATTTCTTTAATTGTTCTTTGCGGTATTTGCTATACTTTCTCCTCACAAACTAATTAATTAAACGTTGTTGTTAAGTTGTTGTTTCATTACACTAAATAATCCAAACCAAGCCAATCAATCTGTCACTATTCTATCTTTTATTGTTATTGTGCCCTCAACGTAAACAGGCAACAAAGCGAAACAGCAGAAAAAGAAAGCAAACACAAAAGCCAACGCCAAATCGAACATATCAACCAAAAATGAACCGAAGCCTCCTCCGGCTGCAGATAATAGAGCCTCCACTTTGTCGGCCAAGAAACGTGTAGCACCCCAGCCTCCATTGGCAACGACGACGAAAAGCGATCAAAAGTTGTTAGCAAAGGCAACAACCCCAACAAATGCTATCGCACAAGATGCACAGTGTCACGAAACTAAAGCTCAAGTTAAAGCCGCTGCTTCACAACCGCAGCAACAAAATCACAGAGAGTTCATTGAGAGACTCATCGACTCGACAATTACGCTGGAGAACATTGACTTCGACATCAGCGAAAGAGACGATAACGCACAAGAGAAGGAGGGCAGGACAATCGAAAAGCCGGTATTGACGAAAACAAAACAAAGTGCTGGGAACGTTAACTTGAGAGAGTCCACTCGCACTGCAACGGTCGTGCCAGTCACCATGGCCACAGAGCCGCCAGCAGGCGCAACACAACGAAAATCGAGCATAACAAAAGCAAAAACAACAAATGACAGCTCTTGTACCACACTTCCAACAGCAACTGGAAATGAAAATACCACAACAACAACGCCAACGGTGGTGGAGAGCAGCTTAATTACCCCAAGAAGAGACACTGAGAGCGACGAATCGCCGCTGAAAGAGCACCGACGACAGCAGAGTCTGAGCAATGTCACGCATGAGAGAAATGGTAAAATATCGTTTTGTTTGTTTGTTGCCCTGCATCATGTTTTTCCATTTTTTACGTATTTTTATTCGGTCTGCGGTCGCTTATATGCAATTGCGCGTGTGTGTGTGTATGTGGGTATGGTGCAACTAAGTGTGGTTGTGACAAACGAACGGACGGACGTCAGAATTAAAGACAGGCTTGGAAATATGGTTGACTGTTGCTGTTGTTATACACACGTTCTCTGCATTGTTCGTTTGTTCGATGGCGTAGTGATGGTGGAATTTCGAATACTTCAATGCGGTTACTTTATATTTACATATGGTTTGAAAGTTCAATTTACTCTGGGCAACTAGTACAGGGAAATTTGTACGAACTAAGAAATCCGTGATTAAAAATTGCATATGCAGAGAAACCAAAGGGGGGAAACGGAGTAAACCTAACTGATTATGACGCTTAAAATCAAGTCAGGAATTTAGCAGCACATCTGTTAAGATACGTAAATTCGTTAGGAAATATCATTGATTATGCGTCTCACTATAGATACTTATATTTGAATGGCCCAGATTTCGGTCGTTAATTCCCTAATAATGCTAAATCTTCAATACAGTGCAATATTTGTATCGTGAGCAAAATTCAAGTTCTTTTAAGTGCACTTATGTATGTATGTATCCCGCTTAAAATTGAGGATTAATATGGTTTTTAAGCGAACCCATAACATATTTTATCTACAGCTGCCTTCATTTGTAAGCTAAACCAGTTTCGAAAATCCTTTAAATATAGACTTTTCCTTAACACTATCGAATTTATACTTTTGGGCAAATAAATGATCAGAAATAAAAGAACAGTGCCTGAATTTTGAGGGGTACATTTGCAACTTTTTGGCAGTTGGGTCCATTGGGTTTTTGCCAAGTTCTGCTTAATCATTTGAATTAGTGCGTATTTGAAGCCGTGGTTAATTTCAGTGCTATTTCCAAGTTGTAAGATATCACTTTTTTCGACCCTGTCCCGTGCATAAATCTAAAAATTTAAAAAATACTCGTAAATGTTTGCCTCTTAAGGAAAGTGTATATTGTTCATACCCAACTATCTAACGAGGGTGGTACGTACATTGGTTTGGCTTTTTGAATCCTATGAGATTTTGTCAATTCTTTTCCAAAAGCGAATTATAGTCGCCTTGCGCTTAAAGCATGTTGGGAAATGCAAAACTTATTTCCAAAGTATATGCTGTGTAGCCCAAACAGTGCGTTTCTTTGAAAGAAGTTACAGGTAGTGCTTTTGGGATAGATATTCCGAGTCGATCGATATATGTATATAATAAATATTGGGCCTATCTCCTTTGTGTGAGGTATCGAAGACGTCAGCATTGCCTTTTAAGTTTATTACGACGTTATACAAGGAATATGTATACTTGGTTTGGCGTGTTTTAAACGAAACAGTCAACTTTATATTCAACACACTTAAAGGAGGCTCTAGCTCAAATTATTTGTGAAGTGGTGCCGGGTTTAACAGTTTTAGTCGATATCTTCAGTCAACAGTCATAGCCAAAATATTGAAAAGTGTAGAAAGAATTTTCTGATTTTTAAACTTTGGCAAAAATTATAAAAAAAATTGTATTAAATATTTCAGATATCTCTTGTTCAGTGCGTCACATTCTCGTACATACTTATACATAGTACAAGATGGGTTTAAGTTCCTGATTACCTGCAATACGTGCAAGTAAGGAAAATAGTATTTCAAGTTCATTATAACGATCAACTCAGATTAGTCTTAGTTTATTAACATTCTCGTACATACTTATACATAGTACAAGATAAGTTTAAGTTCCCGATTACCTGCAATACGTGCAAGTAAGAAAAAGAGTATTTCAAGTTCATTATAACGATCAACTCAGATTAGTCTTAGTTTATTAACATTCTCGTACATACTTATACATAGTACAAGATAAGTTTAAGTTCCCGATTACCTGCAATACGTGCAAGTAAGAAAAAGAGTATTTCAAGTTCATTATAACGATCAACTCAGATTAGTCTTAGTTTATTAACTCAAATCCGTCTGTCCAAAAAAGTTGTAATCAAAGCACTGGTTGCCAATATTTATAAATTTCGACGAAAAGCATTGTTGCAGTTTCGGGTCAAGTATGAAAAATTATGAATTTGAATCAGATTTTAGTGGAAAGGCTGAACTTTGTCATTTAATAGTGGAACACAATATAATTCATATAACTACCACAACTGGTTTGGCAGTACATCATCCGATTAACCCACAATCCACACCAAACAGTGACTCGTGTGGGTTTTCTGAATCCCATATGCGACAATTTAGCTTATTAACATATCCACTGAGAAGAAAATGAGCTTCACCTGAAAACACGATTTTTCGGTGAAATTCTTCATCTCCTGCCCAACAAACTTCAGCCTATTGGGCGAAGCGAAAACGAGTCGGATGGTCATGAGGCTTCTTGCACCAATTGAACTATGTATGCCTTTTTATCGAGGTCTTTATGCAAAATTGTTTTCAAAGAAGAGTGAAAAATGTTCAATTTCTGAGAACGATGACCAGTGTTCATTTTAATGGATACTCTTGGTCATTTTTAGCCACCGCAGCATTGTTTTCGATTGAACGCACTGGGCGATAACGTACTCGAGTTGGTTTGTCCAATAACCATACATTTTTATGTATTTGCTTTACAAAATGACGCACAAACTGAACTGAACGTCGATCTCTTCTCGACAATTTTCCACGAAAATTCTCATAAAAGCTCACTACTTTAGTAGTCAGTTTTTAATATTTTCCAATTTTGTTTTAGAGTATAACGTCCCATATTGCAAATTTTAAACATAAACCTTAAAATAAAAATGAAGACAAAATACGTCTTTCCAAGACAAAGTAATTGGTAGTTCAAATTTTAAATGGCCCACCCTTTTTAATTATAATACCCACAAACCAGGACCTACTCCTTGAAGCCAGCTCCGAAAGGATATTGAATTTAAACGAAAAGCGATTACATGACTTAGAAATTGTTTTATACGAGGTTGGAAATCCCTTCGCTAAAATTTGTTTTGAAGTGCCTGTCGGGCTTTGAATCTGAGTTTACTTGTATCTTAACCATCGCATTATGGCGGCCCCTTATTATGGGCAAATCTAACCTTTTTGACTTGTTGTCCAATCGCACGTAGAAAAAAATATGGTTGGGATAACAATATTCAATGAGCATCATACTATTGTTGGTTATATGGTTGTGGTATAACTATATTATGATCCATACAACAAAAGTATGATTCAAACACAACCTTGCTATGATCCTCACAATAATAGTATGATTCAAACACAAACTTACTATGATCGTCACAACAATAGTATGATTCACACATAACCATACTATAATCCCCACAACCAAAGTATGATTCACAAACAACCATACTATAATCTCCACAAAAATATTATTATCCTCACAACCATAGTATGTTTCACATCCAAGTAATTATGATCTTCACAACCATAGTATTCACACGCAAACATGTTATAATCACAACCAGTTATACTTTGGTCCACAAATTTATTTATTAGAATTAGGTTAAGTTGTCAACAAAAGATTTGAACTAAAAAAATTATTTAAAAATACATTAAATTCAAAATAATAGGAGTGATTTAATTAACAGTAGAAAAGGCCAAAGCAGTTTGTTTGACAATTTTAATTTCTATATAAACAATAGAATGTGGCACTAGCCACATATTTATGTGGCACTAACCACATTTATATTGTTGCTACAACATATTTTAATTTGGCAATAATACTATTGTTACATTTCAACAATGTTAATATTGCGGCAATCATACTTTTGTCAACATTAAATTCAGAAAAAGATGAATATACTTTTATTGTAGAGAACATATTACTATTGCCGTGACCATATAGTATCCATATTTTTTTTCTCTGCGTGCACTATAAAAGCCACATAAGGTTTGATTCTATGTTATATACCATCAAATTCGCCAGTTTGTTATGATGGAACAGTTATGAAAGCTGTTGAAATCGGAAAATGTCAGTCCATATTTTGATCAATTCCCGCAGAGTGTTTTCTCAGGGAACAGTAATTAACGCAGTCAAAATAGGACCACAGCGGCCAACAGCAGACTTTCATTTTGTCTGATCTGACAGAAAACAACCGCTGAGTTCCCAAGTTAACGATCTATTTTCAAAAGGTTTTAAAAACTTCGATATCTACACAAGGTAAATAGGACTACCCACCTTAAACCGGTCAACCACAAGACAAGCAACACTAATCGGTCTTCACCTAAAGCCAACAACAACATTGTTGGTCTGTTAAACCCAATCCAGCGACCAAGCCAACCAGTCGAAATGATAAACAAACCCGCAAACGAAACATATGAGCCACCTTTGTCCATTGTCCAACATGGACGGTACAACACACAAACAAACGCACGCAAACTGAAGCTATTCTCTTCCCAAAACAGCGAGCAAACGGCCGCAGAAGGCAAAGGCGAAGAAACAGCGGCTTTGGCTGCTGTTAAAGCCCACTTCCATAGTGCTCGTCACACTCGTCTCGTAACTCGCAGACGTCGCCGTCATCGTCGCACTCACTCATTCTCGTACCACACAACAGTTTCCAGTCGTAAACAGTTTTTTCTCAGTTTTGTTTTACATTTGGTAGGAGCCGGAACGCAAAACTTGAACGTCGTGAACGCCACTGTCGTCGGTGGTGTCAAATACAGAGAGAACACGCAACGGATTAGTGAAAATCATTCAGAAATTGTGAATTATCGATATGACCGTGAAAATACGCTAATAAATGCAAAAGCTCTAAGAGAAGACGGCGATAAAAAGTCCCAAGAATTTGTGAACAGTGTCGCGAGTGAAAGCAAGAAACGCAAATTGCTGCTGTTGCAGGCCGATTCATGGCACCGTGCCGGCAGAGTCTGTGGAACAGTACAAATTCGATATCCATGCAGCCGAGAACAGGGTAGAATAAAACAACAGCAACAACAACAAACTGCAATAACAACACTAAGCAAAGCTGAAACGCCA
This sequence comes from Hydrotaea diabolus, assembly GCA_963513945.1. Taxonomy (NCBI): domain Eukaryota; kingdom Metazoa; phylum Arthropoda; class Insecta; order Diptera; family Muscidae; genus Hydrotaea; species Hydrotaea diabolus. Next base: position 112,775,642 of record OY740717.1, read on the forward strand.
ACAACCATTGAGAGTGGAGCGACTCGAGTCCACAAAGAAGCAGCCACAGGTGGGAAACATGAACAGTAGTACTTAGCTGAAACTGAACTTTATTACATCTCCCTCGTATTTGCCACTTTTTGTGCCTTCACCACACAGCCATTCTCGTACTAACCTTCATAAAGACCTCAGAAGAGTACCCACATCCACCCGTTAGTTGTCGTATCCATCACAATCATTGCCTTACTGGTTACTCTGGTTCAACTTTCCCTCTTCTTCTTCAGTTTTGCTCCGAATACAAAACTTAAATTAAAAATAAAAAGAAACCTTTTCACTCGGCACACAAATATTTGGTTAACGACGACAATGATGATGATGATAATGGCGCTGTTGATGGAGGAGGCGGAGGTGCAGAACGTGGAGTGGAGATGATTTTGATTTAATTATTTTTTAATTGTTTTCCACTTTGGCACAAACATTAACCTCCACTACACTTCGTGCCAGGCCCAGACTCCTTTGCGTCCAAAATGTATTGAACCGTGGGTCACACAACCCAAAAATCTGCTATAAATAAATATTCCGTTAAAGTAAAGCAGTGATGATAACTTTGATACTTAAGCACTATATTTTAATAAAGGGTGATTTTGCAGACGTGGGGTTTTCAAGAAGAAATTAAACGCATTTAATAAAATGTTATGGCCAAGAATTTAGTTTGATTATAAAGATAAGGGTTTGTCATTATGTTTTAATGGCAAGCCCCTATCTCTCCAGCCGAGCGGCCCAATTTTCGACCAGTTTTTGCAGCATTGGAGGCTGTATGTATGTCAGCGGTGTTAAATCGCACGATCTTGGAGGCCAAACCACAGGTCTAGAATGCGTCGCAGCGAGAAATAATGCGCTCACCAAAAGATAATGCGCTCACCAAAAGATAATGAGATAATGAGCTCACCAATAAATTGATTGTTTCGTTGGCTGTATAGTATGTAGCGCTGTCCTGTTGGAACTAAATGTCGTCAAGATTAAGAGCTTCAATTTCATGTAGCAAAAAGTCCGACATTTTCGCGCGATAGCGAACATCATTCACGGTAACCTTCCGGTCTTCATCATTTTTGCAAACCGCACCAAACCGTGGTTTTCTCTGGGTAAAATGACACCTCTTGAACCTCTTTTGGTTGCTCTTTAGCCCAAATGCGGCAAGTTTGTTGACGTTGCCGTTGCTCCGGAACTGGACCTCATCACTGAACAAAATTTTGGTCGAAAACAGCGGTTCTTCCCGTTTCTCACCGAACGCTCATTTTCATAATACAGTTGCCAACATTTGAAGGAAATTATATTAAATAAATAAAAAGGCATAAAACGTCCTTTCTAATAACCAATAGAGATTCCACACTTGTTTTGAATTTTTGTATTTTTTATATTTTGAAAAATTATCTCTATATTGATCCCATATACCTTCCGACTTCCAGAATATCGTAGGACTTATTTAATATCTTTTGAGATCTCTCAACTTTTTCCGCTGCTGTTTGTGAATGAATGAACCAATAAATGTCCTTTGGGCAGCCCCCCTATACATGCGGTGCATTGCGTTGGCGAGTGGAAAGTATAGGGTGGGAGGGGGAAAGAGGGAGTAATGTTAATTGACACTTGCCTTGCACTTCTGGATGTCGCAATTAGTGGGAACCCTACTGTCACCTATCAGCACCATCGATGATTTTGGAGCACCTGCCCATATATGGGAGTTGTATTCCATCTTAGGCCTGATGTACGTTGTATAGATATTGAAAAGATCAGAAGGAGTGAAATATTTCTTGCACCGCTATAAAAAGCCTTGCACTTGAGTGCTTCTTTCGACACTTCGAATACATGTCTCGTAAATGAATTAAAATGGACACAACATCCCATTAAGGATCAAGAGGAACTCTCAAATCTGTGAGCTGAGCACGCTTCAGTTCTTATAATCACTGACACTGGTTAATGCAGAAGAGAAGTTTTACATAGCTTATAGATAAATCTTACTCATAAAGTTGCCGGCATTTACGCCGCTGAGAAATTGTTAGATATTCTTATCCAGACTTGAACCTGGGTAACTGGTATGTTAGACGTGCACACTTGCATTACACCGCGGCAGCCTACTACTTTTTAGCAGCTTAGGAGCAATTAAAATATATGAAACAAGAAAAAACTTAAAATTATTTTAATATTCCGAGACAGTCTGAGACTCCGTTCATCATGGATCGTGATCCAGAGTATCATACTCACTACTAATACAAATCCCTTATTAAGGATATATTGAAATGACCCAATTCCGCACCCCTTAGTCTCAGCATTATGTATAAGTAATACAGTCTACGATTATATTTAGATAAATAATTATATAACGATCAGTCTTATCTTTTAACCAATCTAAAAAATCCTTTTAAAAAATTAATTTAAAAAAATTGCAATTGTTTCCTGACTAAACGCCACATAATGATTAAATTTCTAACCGATAAGAAAAAAATGAAATACTTGAAATATAATTCTTTTTCCATAGTTAACTAAGTCCTTACCGTTTAACCGATCATTTTCTATATCAACCGTTTCGGAGCTTCAACTCATACATCTGCCAAATTTCTGAAACCTCTTTTATCAATGCTGTTAATATTTCAATGGAAAAATAAGGGGCAAGCCACAGGCGCAAAATTAATTTCCTTACACATACAAAAAGGCCAGTGGACAAAATGGTCGAAAAACCGACCACTTGAAACTGGGAATCCGTCCCTGTCAACCATTAAAAGTCTAACTTTTTCCGAAATGTTTCTTTTTAAATGATAAACAATCTACAGCTATATAAAAAACATATTTGGAAGATTCTGGCTATTTTCGTTTGGTCTTGATCGAACAGACGGAAGGAAGGACGATCCATAATTTATAAATGCTTCATAGGGTCGCAGATAACTACTTTATTTCGAAATGTAACAAACGGAACGACAAACATAAATTTATAAACACTCTATCCTATGTCAAAATTTAAAGCAAGTATAAACTGTACAGAGTTAAGACAATTGAGCTTGAGGCATTGGCTGTCAGATGGCGAATGTAACAAAAAATAAAGATCAATTTTTGCTCTTGTCTTTCCTTGCATTCCTTCATACGTATTTCAAAAGAGATAAATGTTCTCTCTAGTTCGTCTCTAAAATTTCTCTTTTCGAATACGCTTTGTTGAGAGCCAAGTTTAATCTCTGTTTATTTTATTTATGCTCTATGCCGCTAAAATCTCCAGTTGTTTGCCTCACTTTAACCTACACGGAGAGAAACAATGTTGCCACCTTATTTTTTGTTTAGAGTTGCAAGATTACCGAATCGAATACTAAATAGGTCTAAACTAAGTAAGTCCAAGGCGAACAAGGCATTACTTGTTTATGAATGTTTTTTCTTGAGAATATATCGAAAATAATTGAGAAATTTAGTGAAGGCACACTAAATTTCTCTCCTCTGGACTTCAAAAAAACCAATCAATGTCCCATGCTAGAAGGGCGTAATATGTTTCTTCAAAACAAAAAAACGCTTCCCGCATAATTTTTCCAGTCAACACCTATTTTTCTTTGATCCTTTAAAATGACAGCTTCGTGGACACAAAAACCAATTTTGCTTCATAGGCATGCGTTAGCACTGTGCAGCACTCCCTACTGCACAGCTAGCCCAGAAGTAGCTTCTCATATTTTATTAAATTTCAATATTCAACCTTAAACGTCATCTCTTCCTCTCTCTCTCTCTCTCTCTCTCTCTCTCTGCTGATGGTGGTGTCGAGGTTTTCTGCTGGGCTCTTTGTTTTCGGTCTGGTTTTTTGTGTATTTAGACCTTTTTCTTAATCACGTCATTTTTGTTCATCCACCGGCCAAAACGTCCGTGCTGTGAACATGTGTCTGTGTGAGTGTGTAGAACACTGTCAGACGACGACTTCGTCGCTTTTTTCTGGTTTTGCTGTTGAAATAATTCTCTGTGGCTGCCACACGCAACCGTTTCATACCTCAGTGACAGCAGCAGCGTTGGTGATTTTTTGGTTGGTCCTTCGTTTTCAGTTTTTTCTGCGACTTTTGGCGGTTTTGTTCAGTCGGTCGCTCGGTCGGTCAGTCACTCGCCGGCTATTGTTGATTGTTGCTGGCCAACCTTTGTTTTGGGCGACTGCTAAAGGGTGTCATTGACGTGCATGAATAACCTTCGCCTTTATCGCATTTCCTGTAATTTCTCATAGTTTTCAACGCACACTCATTACAGCAAATGACCGCAACATGAATGTTTGTTTACAGAATAATTTTCACTTCTTTCGATAAAAGTGTGTGATTTACCAAAGCACAGTTCCACCCCTCGTATGTCGCCGCAGTGTAACCGAATATAAAAGGTGGAAAGCACCCGTTGATTAAGGTGCCAGCGGCAAACAAAAAGAGTGTTTCCCCAAAGTCATGGCGGGGCTCTGTGATATTTATTACAATTAAATATGATATGTGATATAAAATGTGACTTCTGGGACGGTTAATACCCACTCAAGAAGGGGAAGCAAGAACGGATGACTCGACAGGAGGACGGACGAACATGACCACATTGGCGTTAAAGGTAGTCGTGGGGAAAGATGCTTGTGATTTGTATTTCGTATAGCAGGGTTAGCAGAATTTTTTTCTTGGCACTTTTTATTTTTATTAAAGTGAAAGTGAGACTTTTAATAATTTGCTACGAACCACTTAAAAAGTCTTGATTTACACAAACCCTTTGAAGACCATATCAATAATATTTGGTGCGTAACTTTGGTTTAGATCAATTTAGCTGAACTTCGAGTAGTCAGCCAAAGTTTGGCCAGGTCGTGGATTGCGACCCTTAGTATTACTGGCAGATTTTCTTTCTTAAATAAAACTCACCAAACCGTCTCCAAATTATATTTCAACAAGTTTTTGCACCCTGCACCTATATTATTTGAGTTGTACCCACCCGTATACCGACCTGTCTTTGTAAAGCTTGTAATCAAACTACAGGTCGCAATTGTTATCCGATTTCCATGAAATTTGGCAGATGTTCGTTTTTTGGACCAAGGACGGGCGCTATTGATATTGAAGAAAATCAGATTTAGATATAGCTTCCTTACATATATTCATCCGATTTTATGTTTTAAACTCAAGAAGCCACATATTACATCAAATTGCTGTTGAAGTTGGAGGAAATCAGTTCAGATTAAGATATAGTTCCGAAGCATATGTTTAACCGATTTTACCAGAAGCAATAAAGTTTTATCATAAATTCAAATATGACGTTAGTTTTAAAATTAAGATTCCGTCAAGGAGGTTCAAAACCCTTTTTTCAAGATAAAAAGTCGGGCACGCCCTGCATTAGTTTTGTTTACTAGTTATAGTCTATATGATTTATGTATGAAACACAATTTCTGATAAACTCCCATCTCGAACACGATAATTGTATCAGACATTTTAAAGATTTTCGGCATCGTTCAAGCTGTACTTACGACGCATGTGAAAAATTCAGTGACTTTTTCAATAAAACACAGTTTTTATTGCAAAAAATGTATTCTTCTACATAACCTCCTTTTAGTTCAATGCACTTCATTTCAACGTTTTTCCAATTTTTGAATCCCTTCCAAAAAATAGGGTTTTTCGAGGTCCACAAAATAGGCATTTGTTTGATCAATAATTTCATCGTTGGATCTGAATCTCTTTCCACCGAGCAATGTTATTAGGTTTGGATATAGGAAATAGTCACTACATCCGAAGAATATGGCGGATGACGTACCATTTCATAACCCAATTCATGCAATTTTGCCACTAAGACTGCACAGGTGTGCATCCGTGCATGATGTTCATGCAAAAGTACTTATTTCTTGACCAAATGGAATCGCTTTTTTTAAATCCTCGTTAAATCAGTCCAAAAAGTTGACATAATATTCGTTTATATGTTTTTCCCCTTTTAAAGGTAACTGATGTGGATTATACCTCGTGCATCCCAAAAAACTGTTGCCATCACCTTATCGGCCGACAAAGTCACCTTGACCTTCTTCGGAGCCGGTTCACACAAAGAAACCCCATTGTTTAGAATGCTGCTTGGTCTCCGGAGTGTTGTAATGGGCCCATGTTTCATTCACAGTTACAAAACGCCGGAAAAACTCATTCGAATTGCGGTTAAACAACTCCAAACAATCCTTTGAAGTTGTCACACGATTACGTTTATGGTCAATTGAGAGCAAACGCGGCACCCATCTTGCAAACAGCTTTCTTCAACCCAACTGATCATGTATAATTGAAACCACACTGCCACATGAATGCGCATGGCTTCAACAATTTTACGCACTTTTACTTTTCTATCGGCCAACACCATATCGTACATTTTTTCGAAATTTTCGGTTGTATTGAAATTAATTGACCGTCCAGAAGGTTCAGCGTCATTTGTACTTGTGCGACCACAACGAAAGTCAGTAAACCACTTTATTACCATTGAAATCGATGGTGCAGAGTCCCAATAGTATGGGTGATCCATCTAGAGGTATTTTTTAAAACAAAAAAATATAAAAATTCAAATCAAGTGTGGAATCTTTGTTGGTAACTTGAAAGGGCATTTTATGGCATTTTTATTTTGAATATAATTTCCTTAAAATATTGGCCGCAACTATGCCTCAGGGTTTCCATTCTGAGTGTCCAATTTAATGTTGGCTTCAAAAACCTGAATCATAGCTAGTTTGTCAGCATAGACTTTGGACTTTTCGTAATTCCAAAGAAAAATGTCTAAAGGTGTGATATCACTCGATCTAGGCGGCCAACTCACCTGTCCAAAACGTGGAATTAACTGCTTTTTGAAATGACCTTTCAATGGATCCATTGTCTGAGCAGCTGTATGACAAGTGGCACCGTCCTGTTGAAACCAAGTGTCGTCAAGATTATGGGCTTCAATTTCAGGTAGAATGAAGATTGATATCATGGCGCGATAGCGAGCACCATTTGGGATGGGAGCAGTGTGGTAATTCATATAACTACAAGGGAAGTTCGAAACGTCGCAGAATTATTGATATGACCTCGCATAACATTCCTTCTTTATACATTTCACGTAGCCCCAGATAAAGAATCACAATGGGTCAACTCGCCAGATCTCGACTACATTTCTACCTTGTTGTTACGTAATGGCGTCCTGGAAACTTCGCTCGCATGTGCTATGTGGCAAGTTGCACCGTGCTGGTGAAACCACATAATTGTGTCCAAGTTCTTGTCATTTACTTCAAGCCATACAAAGTGGGTTTTTATGCTGTTAGAAAGGTTCAAATCGCGTAGAAAAAATTATGGTTGGAGTGACAATATTCGAATAGCATCATACTATTGTTTGGTATATGGTTTCAGCACAACAATATTTTGATCCACATGACAAGAGTATAATTCGAACTCAACCCTACTATGATCTCTACAACCATTTTATGATTCTTACAGCCAAAGAATGTTGCACATACAACTATAGTATGATCCTCACAACCATAGTGTGATTCAGACGCAAGTGTGAAAACTTGACCAACAGTCTGTAACAACAATCATTATATGTACAAATTCAGTTCCAGTTATCATCATAATTAGGTAGGGTTGCCGATACTATCAGAATTCGCTTGTAGCGATGCAATACATAGACAGTATGTGCAACCAGTTACATTCGGTTGGCAGAAACTCAGATGTGGCACCAAATCTGTTCTCTGTGTGTGCTTATATAGCCCAGATCCGATGAGTATACTCGTACCAGAAATGCAGGGCTATCGTAGGGATCTCTTTCTCTTACTGTTCTAAATGTCCTCGTTCTAAATGTCCTGTTCTAAATGTTGCGAAGAAACCTTTGTCTACGATGACAGCACTGGTCACTTAGTTTTGTTTGACTGGACGCGGAAAATCAATTCGTTGCCACAACCGAATGATTGACGTCGCATCAGCAATAAAGTTTCAATCAGTACAACCGAATGTTGTCTGTTGCACTACAAATGTCAGTGATGGGAACCTACGCAATTGTTGTCTGCATTAAAATGTCCATAAATCACACTTTTAAATTACAAGTCAATAATGCTCTTCTAATATACTTCAAGTACACTGAAACATAAAGGCGATCAGGTTGTTTTCCCAATAAAAAAGTGGATAAAATGAGGATAGGGTTTTACAAAGAAATATTTTTTTTTTATGGGACAATGCTAATTTTATGATTTTTTATTAAATACCATTTAGAAGTGCGTAATATAATTTTTATTTACTCACCACTGATCGCTCTAATAAATATTAGGCAAAGAAAATACAGTTAGGTTTTGGGCTCAGTAATACGAGTATGTAGCGTAATCTTGGGATGTTTAAATTTCCGACTACATAAAGGGTGGGCCATTTAAAATTAAAGTTTTATATCGGCTGTAAAAAAAAAATCTTATAATTTTTTCAATTTTCTGGTTTTATTGAAAAGGTTTAACTTTGTCAATCAAATAATGGAACACAATATCATCCATATGACTACCACAACTGACTCGGCAGTACCTCATCCGATCAACCCAATTTTACAGAACATTGTCGATTGTTTCGATGGCAACTTCGGTTTCATGTTTCAACGCACTTCATTCCGATCGGCTTTAAGTTATGAATATTTAAATATTTTTTTTGAATAAACCTACACTCGAACCAAAAATACCGTTATTTAGTTATGGTCATTTATTTGTTATCATCATCACTAATTGGTTGCAGCAATTAATTTTCAGCAAAACTATTTGTTGTGACAACCTCCAGCAGTGACAAGTCGAACCGAATATTCAATAGGAACCGAATATTCAATAGGATTCGATGACGGCAACGGAAATTCTTTTTTTTTTGTAACAGAACTTTTGTAAACTATTTTCCATCTGACGCGGTTCAACCGCTACACTGTTGAAAAGTGTAGTTTTTGTAAATGCCAGTGAAGAGTGCCGTCAGAACACTTTTGTTTCCTATACCGCATTGCGGTACAGGGTATTGTGACTTAGTGCTAAGGTTTGCAACACCGTAAAGGAATGGAGATAGACCCTAGTTTAAGTATACCAATCGATTCAGAATCACTATCTAAATTCATTGAGCGATATCCGTCCGTCTGTCCATCTATCGTTGTAATCAAATTATTAACGGATTTCGATGAAACTTGGTACATTTTAAAAGGAATGGCCAAGGATGATCCCTGTTGAAATTGGTAAACATCGGTCCATATTTTGATATCATACTTATGTTTTTGTCCTTATTGAAATTGGTAAACATCGGTCCATATTTTGATATCATACTTATGATTTTTTTCGACTTCGGAACCTCTAAAATCCCGATTCTGACCAAATTTCGCACAGAGCATTACAAGTGACCAACATGTACCTCTGGTGAAGTTGGACTATGTTTTCGGCGCATGTTTTCGAATACCCCCACACAAAGGTCCTTCCCGATTTGAGGTCTTGTAGCTCTAAAAGCCACAAATTAAACCCGATCACGCCCAACTGTGTTGAAACTGGACCATAGTAGTCCATTTTTTCGAATAGGTCCCAAACAAAGGTACCTCCAGATCACGCCAAATTTTTGCATGGTGCATTATGAGCGACCATTTATTAACTGTGGGTAAACTAGACCACATAGGTCCATATTTTTGTATACCCCCTATACAACCCACATTTTTCTTCCGCCTTCTACAAAAATTTCGCATGGCCCGTTTGATGGGTCCATGTTGGTTCCCACACAACGGTCCCTCACCATTTAAGGTCTTGCAGCTTTAGAATCCCCAAATTAAACGCTCGTGAGCGATAAATAATTTGCTCTAACGTATTGAATTCGACCTTGCTCAAGCTCCAGACAGAAGTGCTCATTTTTTACTTTTTTTGTAAAACTTAATTGATGATAGCTTATAAGCATTGCTGCCTTATCTTAAATTCACACAACTCGCACTCAAACTGTAGGGTACACATTAACAATCGCCTGTGATTAACATTCAAAAAAAAAAAGAAAACTCGCGCAGAATACAAAAATATTTTGTGAAAAAATACAATAAATAAATAAATTATGATTAAGCCAATCAAATATTGTGCATTCTTCCTTTTTTTCACTTTGGCTTCTTTGTTAAGCCACAGTAAAAAATTGGCATCATCATAATACGAAATTAGCGCGACACAAGTTAACCTTTCCTGTTCAACCACTCGTTCCACAGTCTATCAGTCAGTCAGTCATTCGTCCAACCATCCATTTATTGCTTCCATTCATGCACTCGTTTATTCGTTCATTCATTCATGTATCCATTGATATTCGAATAATTATTTATTCATATCGCATGGGGCAATAATGTTATATTTTCTGTCATTTTCCGACTCCCTTTTTTTGGCTCGTCTCTGGTCTGGTTGGCCGGACATTAGTGGGACTTCATAAACAGCGACTGAGTCCCGTCTCTTAGCCACAGAGAAATGGTGAGACGGACGACAACACAGGCAGACGACCGACAAATAAAGATCAATTCATTAGTTTTGGTATTGTAGAACGCATTCATTTTTTATTTAAATATTTGAATTGACTGTCCATTTGAAAGTCCCACGAGTTAACATTTTTATTTGCATTCGAATTGATGTTTGTTTTTTTGTTTCTCTTACTTGTGCTTTCGGGATCAAAACAAAACGCAAACTGCGAAATAATACGAAATACATAGTACGAGTATATACCAGCAAAAATAGAAATTATTAGTGGTGTTTTAGGTTAAGCCTCGATAACTAAGACTGGATAGCAAAACCGCACTAGTTAAGTCATTTGTTAACAAATTCGTTAACAGTGCCAATTTAAAACATGTCTATAGGAAAAGCACTACTGTACTCGATTCTAATTTTTGTTTTTATTTGATAAATAATTTCTTGTGGGCCTTTTAGCACTAAGCCTGAAAAGAGGCTTAAACGTGAAAGTTATCCAGACATTTTTGGTCCGGTTCAATAAATGATTTATAAGCACTTCGGTCTTGTGCGTGCTTCCTCTAGTTTCTAATCCCAAGGATCTTCGCATCATCCTCTACTTATACTTGTACTCGCCGGCTGAGTCTCGGTCTTTCCTGCCTGCGCTTTGCGATATACAGGGTGGCACGCCGTAATTTGCTTATTTGAGAATGAAATAAAAAAATTATGAACCTAAGAAAAATTTATTTTATATTTTGATTATATTAAAGAGTAAAAGAATTTTTAAATTGCATGGTTTTAAACAGTGTATTTGGCAAATGTCGACCTTCGCTATCCACTGCTGCTGCATATTTCTAAAGTTTTCATGAACTTTAACAAGCATGTCGACTGGTATTCTGCCAATTTCAGCCTCAATATTGTTAATTAGGACTTCCAAGGTGTTGGGACGGTTGATTTACATCTGCGACTGTAGGTAACCCCAAAGGAAAAAATCGCAGGGGAATAAGTCTGGTGAGCGTTCCGACCAGTTCACATCACCCCTTAAAGAGATAAGCCGTCCAGGAAACATTTGCCTCAAACATTTCGTGGTAACCCTCGATGTGTGCGTAGTGGCACCCTCCTGTTGGAACCATGTATCCTCTAATTGCATTGCCTCAAGAGCCGGCTGAAAAAAATCCTGTATCATAGTCAAGTACCGTTTGGAGTTGACAGTTAGGGCAAGACGGTTATCCTGGAAAAAGTAAGGGTAAATGATGCCTACTTGTGATGTGGCGCACAACACAGTGACGCGGTCCGAATGCAGAGGTCTCTGGCGAAGTTCTCTGCGGTTTGTTTCACTCCAGTAGCGCATATTTGGGGGAACAGCGAATCGTAAACGAAAAGCGCGCTGCACTGCAATGATCGAGTGCGCATTTGAAAATACGATTCAACACAAAATGACCTCTCCTCACGTGTCCAATGCATGATGACACTAGGCGAATACAAATCTCCCGTTAGCCACTATAAGCCACGCATACTCTCCACTCTCTTCGACCAACAGTGCCGCCAAAGCCTGCAGTGCAAAAAAAACAAATTTTCGCGCTTCACCCTGTAGTTATCGCCTAACACATTTCTGGCTGGAGCGTTTGTTTCTATTCGACCAACATGACCAGCTCAGCCAGCTCAATCATTGTATTTTGATGCGCTTAACCACAACTTATACGCTCTCGGTTCGTTCGATGCACAACGAAGCAAGCGTCGTAGATTTAACGAAGGATTTTTCTCTCAAAGACTGCCAAATCCCTTTAATTCGCTTTTGATAGCACCCATGTATAGAGTGGGCGATTTGACATTTTATATTTAAATCGACTGTAAAAAAAAGTACTGATAATTTTTTTTTTTGAATTTCTGGTTTTATTTGAAAGAGCTCTTGAGGCAATGCAATTAGAGGATACATGGTTCCAACAGGAGGGTGCCACTACAGGAGGGTGTCATTGAGTAATGGAACACCATCCGAAGCGTTTTCGCTTTGCCCATTGAGCTGAAGATTGTTTGGCAGGAGATGAAAAATTTACCGAAAAATCGTGCTTTCAGATAAAGTTAACTTTCATCTCGGTGGCTATGTCAATAATATATTATAAATTGCTGCATATGTTGTTCCGAGAACCCACACGTGACTACTGAAAAGCCAATGCATCCACAATGACTTACTGTTTGGTGTGGATGTTGAGCTGGCTGCATCATTGAGCCATTTTTCTTCGAAAATGATTAAGGAGCCGTCAACTGTAAGCGTTACCGTGCCATGATCCACAATTTTTTGTTTCCAACAATTCAAGAAAATGACATGGACGACAGTTAGTTTTACCAAGACGGGCCCACATGTTACACAGCCAACGCAACCATCGATATTTTTACTCACTGTTTTTGAAAATCGAATAATCAGCCGAAATTGTGATGTCAATTGGGCGCCTCAGAACTGTGATTTGAGCCCTTTGGATTATTTTCTGTGGGAAGCTATTAAGGATAAATGTTACGAGACAGAGACAATTGAAGCATTAATCGAAGTTGCTATTGTAGAGACTCGACCCGCAGCAATGGAAAAAGTACTGAAAAACTGGGATGATCGGGTGAGATACTGCCGAGCCAGTTGTGGTAGTCATATGAATGATATTGTGTTCCATTATTAAATGGCAAAGTTTAACCTTTCCAACAAAACAAGAAATTTGAAAAAATTGTCAGTATTGTTTTTGTTCCAGCCGATTCAAATTTAAAATGTTAAATCGCCCATCCTGTAGAAGCGCATGTAGTACCAGTGTATTTTCAAGCGTAGTTTTCGTTTTTCGAGAGAGGGCTCTGTTCTTAAGCTGTTTACTGAGCCCAGAATAACGACCCCTCGTTTTATTTCAGTGATGATATCGTTCTTTTGGTTTGTGGCGATTCCGATGTATACAAATTCCTGTAAAACTTCGACGTTGCAACTGTTTGCCAAAACGATCTGGCATTTCTTTGTAGCGGCGTCTCTCTAGCATTTTCAAACATTAGTTTGGTCTTGCTCTGATTTACCATTAAACCCATCTTAGCCGACTCGAACTCGAATTCAACCGTTGAAAAAGCTCCAGTTACATCTAGCTCTGTTCTGCTGACGATGTAATTTTTGCCCGCATGCGCGAGAACGATGTGGCCCTTGGTGTTCGGGACATGAATGCCTGTTTTGTTAACTCTATTATTCTTTTATTTTCATTATTAAGATGTTGAAGAAGTTACACGATAAGCTGTCACTCGGTATGAGACCCCTTGTCGTGGTGAATGGTTCGGAGGGGTCACTTTTAATTTTAACTGCAGATTTGGTGTCATTCTACGGATACGAAGAAGTTTTGATGGTATCCCATACGCAGATATGGTTCCAAATAGTTTATATCGTATGGGAGTGTCTACTGCAGCCTTAAAGTCGATGAAGAGCTGGTATATTGATTTAGTGCTCTCAGGTATTAAGTCGATTGTGACTTATTCTACCTGAAGCAGCACTGAAATCGTTGGATCAGGTCGTCGAGTTTGGGCTTCAATCATTCCGCGGTAGTTGGCGCAAACGGTCATCTCTTGTTTAGTGAATTGGGCACAGTGCGCGGAGGTTCCAATCATCGAGCATACGTTCGGTTTTCCAGATAGTGCAAATTAGCTGATGCATGTACCTCATCAGCTCGTCTCCTCTTGACTTGTACAGCTCCGCCGAAATTCCGTCGGCTCCTGCGACTTTTTTGTTTTTAAGCGGGGTAATTGCTGTTTTGACCTCTTCTCCGTTTGGGGTGGATATTCAACTATACAAGCTGTGAGTGGTAGCGTGTGGTATATATCGGCAAAGCTATATATATCGGCGAAGCTATGCCAGTAGTCGAGTCTTTCGTGTTGGTGTTTGACTGCCGCACAACTCACCTCACATTGGCGTCTTTTCATTAGTCTCTTCTTTTCTCGGAATAGACGATTTTCCTCCCTTCTCAACTCCCGATATCGCCACACAAAATCTCTCCCGATTGAAGTCCTGCAGCTCTAGAGGCCAAAAATTATATGCAACCCCTCTCAAATTGTGTATGGTATGTTTATGAGCGACATATAATTTACTTCAGAAATCCTCCGAAGAACAGAGTGGAATAGGGCATCTCATAGTCGGACGTGCCCGACTTTAACTTTTTTAACTTGTTTTAATTTGCCCCGCAGGGATTGGGTCCTAGGATCTTCTTCTGCTACGTACTGGTCGCCAAAACCAAATTGTGTGTTAACTTTAAAATTAATATTTTACATGTCGAATCTATTTTTTTTACAACAAAAGCGCCACTCCATAAAAAGTATCTGCCACTCACATTAAATATATAAAAATTTAAATTAAATTTTAACATAATGCAAGTCTCAAAGTTTCGATAAATAGCCTAAATCTTATTCTGTCGTGCCATATTTCCGATTCGGGGCCAAGTTTGTGCTTTCTTCGTGTATTCGACTACCACCGATCTGTAATACGTGGTCGTCGCATACTTACATGTAGGTTACACTGAAGGCTTACTTTAAAAATATCGGAATTTTTCTTTCTACACGTATGTATGTCCAATCAACCGCAACTTCTCGTCTAATGTCAGAATTCATACTACACACTATTTCGAGATCTTGGTTGCTAATTCTGGCTAAGATCTTTAGAAGTCTCCTCCTTAATTTATTTTTGAAGACCTGTAGCTTATTTGAGATTTTGGTCGTCACTCTCCGAGTCAGACAGACGTAAAGCAGTACCGATTTTACACTCGAGTTGAATACTCGAACTTTTTCATCTCTCGAGATTTGTGATGAATGCCGAGGGATATGCGTGACGTTGCCATATTTATCCTGCTGCTCACGTCTGCGTTTGCTCCACCATCTTTATTAATAGCACTTGACTTTATCTATGGCGGCACCATTAATACATTACAGAGGTATTGTTTGATGTTATAATTCTTATTACTTTATTCTTACGCAGATTTATCTTTAACCGAATGCTAAACTATTTTTGTGAAGTCTGTTGATCTTCTCTTAGATGCCTCATAATCCAAATCATGCAGACGCTGACTCAAGTACCACAGTAAACCAACAGTTGCTTCTGAGTTGGTTTTTGCCAGCACTGAGTCAAGTACAATTAGGAATAATAACAGCAAAACTATGCATCTCTGCTTACTCCGTTATACATTTAAAAAGCCTCGCTCGCAAAGCAAACAAATTATGTTCACGATTTGGTCTGGTATTCCGATCTTATCGGGGCAGTTCCAGATTGAGTTTCCATTGATTTTATCGAAAGCTCTTTTGAAATCCATGAATGCGGGGTACAACGGACTATTCCATTCAATGGGCTGTTCTACAATAAACCCTTAGGTGTTTAATTGGTCTACACAGGATCTGTTACCCGCACGCAGAAAAAAAGTATGGTTATGGTGACAATATTTGTTGAGTATATGGTTGTGGTACAACAATATTATGATCCTCACAACAATAGTATGATTCAAATACAACCATACTATGATCCTCACAAAAATAGTATGATTCACACATAACCATACTATGATCCCCACAACCATAGTATGATTCACACTCATCCATACTATGATCTACACAACCATATTTGGATCCCCACAACCATAGTATGATTTACACGCAACCATAGTTTGATCCCCTTCAACCATACTACGATACCCAAAATTATTAATTAGAATTTCATAAATTTGTCAACAATAGAATTGAATTAAGAAAATTAGTTAAAAATACATTTAATTCAAAATAAAAAAAAAAAAATTCTAAAAAAAAAATTAATTTCTTAACAAATTTAAATTTCCATATAAAAAGTACTATTATTGCATTAGATCCGTAGCAATAACATTGTTCTAAAAACCATATTCAAACGAAGAAGAATTACAATCATACAGTATGATTGTCGTAATCATATTATTATTAACATTAAACGCAAATAATAAATCTTTTAAGGCATCAACCATATTTATATTGTTGCTATAACCATAATTTAATTTTTAAATTTGGCAATAATACTATTGTTACGTTTCAACAATATTATTATTTCGGCAAACTTACTATTGTCAAAATTAAATTCAAAGAACAATACTATGGTTGCGACGATCATACTTTTATTGCGGAGAACATATTTTTATTGCCGTGGCCATAGTGTAACCATGTTTTTACTGTGCGTGCGGCTTGTTCTCTTCAAAGACTAGATTCTATTGCAGGAGAGATCCAGTCACTTATTATGAAGAATTAAACCTTTTGGATTGTGTTTAGCAGCGTTATGCCCCGCTATTTTCTGCATTCATTAGGACCGCCTTTCGTTGCATTCTGCAGGGATGCCATCTGAGTTCCAGGCAGTCTAATTCAGGGTCCAGATGTAAGAAGCCATAGTTGGCGAAAATTTAAACAATTCGGTGGGTAGATTGTCAGTTCTCGCTGCCCTATTGCTTTTAATTCTGATATTGCGTCCCTTACATCCGCAAGTGATAGGTAGGTAGTCGGTATATCTCTCCTAGTGTTGCTTTGACCCGGCATAACTACTTGGTGGCTGACGTTACACTGGTCTGTGTAATTCGAAGTCTCGAAAAATACCTTCCACCGTAGTAGCTGTCCGTCGATGGTAGTAAGAGGTTGGCCGTTCGAGTCCTAAATGTAACCTCCTCACTTTCATGTTGATTCTGTTTTATTCGTTTCGCAAGGATTTCAGATCTGCTGGAGTTGTTAACGGTAATGATTGCAGTCCCACTTTGTAACTCCTTCGTTTCTCTATAAGATTGTCGTCAATGTCGTCAATAATCCACGGTTTTACAGATTTAGATCAGCTAAGTACCTCGCGCACGCTTTCTTCACAAGCCCTGACAAAGTTGAGTTCAGATGGTTGGGAATTCCATAGCCGTTGTAGGAGAGTGTAGTTTTTGCACATCAAACTTTCTTCTGACTGGTTTTTTGTGGTAGTTCGATAGCTTTATTATACCAACAAGTTGGTATCTGCGCATCTGATCTGATGTCCATGAGACATTCTAAGAATCTTCTGCTAATCATAAAGTGATCTATTTGGTTTCGTGTTACACCGTCGGTTGCCTGGCACGTATATTTATGTATGTCACGGTGTGGAAATTTTGTGCCCCCAATAAATATTTACTGTTCAGCGCAAAGATCCATCAACGTTGTTGCGCTGTTCAATCCGTTTTTGTCCATATCAAATAGCCAGTATCTGTGCCAACCTTCGCATCATGTCCCCCATGACAATTATAACACTCGTATTCCATTTTTTCCACGAGATTTCAGAGTGCACCAGGCGTTTTTTGTTTCATCGTCATCAGCTGTTGGGTTAAGTTGGGGTTAAGCAATTGAAGAAAGCCATATTTCCGCATTCTGTCTACCTGCTGATGTTGCGTTCGTTATTTCTTTGCTGACTTTCTTTTCCTTCCTCATTCGACAATGATTATAATGAAACAAAAACAACAACAAAAACTATTTTGGTTTATGGTAAAATTCAAATAGCGAAATTTCCAAATTCCCCCACTGTCTGAAGATTGTCAAACCATTCTTTTTTTAAAATCAACGTTAATAGACATCTTCGCCTATAGGTCTACGCTCTACGTTCCTTGCCTAAACTAAAGCCAACTAGTTGTACCTTTTATGACCAATATCTCTCCACCATATCCCTTACCAAAGCTACCTCCCCCACCTGCTTATTTGCTGTCATTATCATTTCACTCGAAAAGAAAACACCTTGCCATTACTGCAACGCCCTGAGTTATTACCAATTACGAGTATGAACTGCTGTTACGGTTGCAGTTTGCTGCATCGCAATTGCTTCCATCCGCATACTCGCGCTTCCATCCGGTCCATGCTCGAGATTATTCAAATCATTTCGGAAACCAATGGTAACATTCATCAGAAACGGCTGCAGCGATACTCGTACACAATCAATATTAAACACAATTAATAATAATGAGTTTCTCTTACACTTTTCTTTATCTCTCCCTCTCTTTCTCTCTTTGTGTCCGTCTTCACCTTTCTTTTTCTGTTAATTTGCCACTTTTACACTTTGCATTACTTTCCGCAAATACACGTACGTACACGGCTTGTATGCATGGGTGGGTGTACCTGTCGCCGGGTCGAACTCGAATCACCGCAATCCACTCGTGCACACAGAAAGTATTTTCAAAGAGTCCTTTTGTGACCACGACGACATTGATGACGTTTTCCACAAGCACATGGCAACCCCACTGAGGATGACGGCCCCTCGGGGTGGGGCGATTGGTAGTGCTGGTGGCGGTGGTGGTGCCCGTCGTCATAGCCTTTGTACTTTAAACGATGACTGTGATATTGTTATGCTCAGAGATTTGTCATCTAGTTCTGATTCGCTCTTTACAGACCCGCTATCGCCTCAAAGTGCCAGCGCAATAGCGCCCGCGGGATCCCCCGGCGAGCCGTGCAACACTGCCACGGACAATGACGAGGATGCCGATGCCGATGAGGACGACGATGATGTAGAAACTGCAACAGCCAAGAAAACAAATCCAAATCAAACGCACACTAAAGCCTCCTACACAGCAGTCCAACTGCCAGCCACGCTACACGAATTGCGAGTAGCCAACGCGAATGCGAGGGGACCGCGTCCTCTCAGCGAAATTAGTATAGCCTCCGGTGATACGTCGGGCATACTATCGCCAACGACGGCCAGAGCTATATTGGAATTACGTAAGCGACATCAAGCGGACAAGTTATCGCTGCTGTCCGTGGCCAAAACGACCTATTTGGAAATATTGCCAACAGAATTGCCCACAGAATCCAGTCCAGAGAGCACCGATGAACAAATGGCAATGCACTTGGGCAAAAAGCTGGCACAGGTATTAAGTGGCGGTGGCACCGGAAGTGGTAGCGGTGTCGGCGCTGGCACAGGTGCGAATGCAAATGTGGTGGGTGGCCTGCACCACGCCAGCGGTGCTGGCACTCCTGGTGGTTCACCGTTGCCGGATAATGGGAATTATTGCAGTGCAGCAGCAACACCAACAACACCCTCAACCAATACCAACGAACTCTTCAACATTGCCAAAGCGAAAAAGATTGAATTGCCAAGTTTATCCTCACGTTTGGTAGCTTCTGCCGCAGCATCATTAGACACAGGCCACACAGCGAATTCAACAGGTGAGTTTGATTATAATTGCATGCGATATTCTGCTTAGCATAAGTCTTAATTGTCCACACACATTAGGGAGCATTTCAAATAGTTAAGCAAAGCCCCAAAAAGTTTGCAACGCAAACAAGAGTGGAACCTAGCAACAGAAAGACGTCTAACACAAGGTTCAGATTACAAAAAGGTTAATACGATTTTTTACCAAAAAAAACATTGCAGATTAATTAAGAGCAATGACTTTAAAGATTCAAATGAATAGTAAAACGTAGGAGAATGTAAATTTAGTTAAAAATATAAATTCAATTAAACATATCGTGTACGAGTATATAAACTGGATATATGTTCATCAAATCAATATGTTGATGAAATATTTCATTGATTTTAAGAATAAGTTTTTCAAGTTGAAGTATTTTGGCATTTTTCTACGTTAATTACATTTTACAATTACAAAAGTACAATGTGAATACCAAAGACACATAACAACCCAGCAAACCAAACCTTCAGCATTCGCTCAGAATTCTGTACGACAATCGGCAAAATGTTCCGATTTCGGATCAGAATTCTTAGCGAGTTCGTAACGATAAACATATGAGAGGGTTGTCACGAATTCTGAACTACTTCTTTGAGGGAATTCTGATGTTTTTGCCGACATTTCGATCCGAAATCTGAACTGTTGTCTTGGGAAATTCGAAAGGAAATTTCGATTTGTCGTATCGAATTCTGCACTAATTCAGAACGACTTCGGTCAGAATTCTGGCATTAAGTCTTATTAAATTCTAATGTTTTTACCGACATTTCGAAACGAATTCTGAGCTTATGTCAATGTAAATTCTGAATGTAAACAATCAAAAAGAAGATTATATTTGTGCTCTACAAAAAAAAGTTGTAAAACATTTTCAAAAAGCATTCGGAAAGACTTTTAGTTAGAAGCAAGGGGGTGTCTGCAGTTTCGGAGAGCGCCACTTTACTATAATAATGCCGCAAGCCATAATTGTACTGTAACTATGTTTAGTGGCTATACACTTAAGTGCGAAATCGTTACGAATTCTGTTCGATTTGTCTGAGGATTTTTTATTCATTATGTTCCGAAATATCTGAACGAATTCGACCCGAATTCTGTTAGACTTGTCTGTGGGATTTTTATTAAATTTTTGTTCAGACTTCTCCTTTCGAACTCGCAATGAATTCTGAACTATTTATCTGAGGTAGTCTATTCGTTTAAAATTTTTGTTATTTGCTTTATATTTTACAGTTGTTGTTCTTGTGTTCAGACATGTCGGAACTAATTCTGAACGAATTATTAACTGTTTGTCTGAGGTATTTTTATATTTCAAATTCAAATTCTGAATGTTTGGTTAGCTTAGCTGTGCGACGGATTTTTATTGCGTTCGGCGGAAAATTTTACTGCCGGCAGTTCTCGTTAAATGCAAAACTGGTTGCCCTTAAGTGTATAGCCACTAAACATAGTAACAGCACAATTATTGCTTGCGAAACTGCAGGCACCCCTGTTTGTAACTAAAAGTCTTTCCGAACGCTTTTTTGTAGAACAAAAATATTTTCTTCTTTTTGATTATTTACATTCAGAATTTACCATGACATAATAAGCTCAGAATTCGGTTCGTAATGTCGGTAAAAACATCAAAGTTTAATTAGAATTAATGCCAGAATTCTGACGTAAGTCGTTCAGAATTAGTTCAGAATTCGATACGACAAATCGAAATTTCCTTTCGAATTTCCCGAGACTACAGTTCAGAATTCGGTCAGAAATCGGTTCGAAATGTCTGCAAAAACATCAGAATTCCCTCAGAGAAGTGGTTCAGAATTCGTGTCAACCCTCTCATATGTTTTTCGTTACGAACTCGCTCTGAATTCTGATCCGAAATCGGAACATTTCTCGTTTAATTCGAATATGTCCACTCTTAAGTATACGTGTATAACCGCTGAACATGGTTCAATCACATGAATTGGTTGGGATCGATTGATGGTGGTAGCGTTCAACGAAACTGCAGTTATTCCTGCTTTTAGGCTTTTATTGAAATGTTCAATTGGAAAATGCTTTCAAATCTGACTTAAGAAAGACACTCAATGTCCATAAAATTGATGTACAATGTTCTTCGAATAGATGTACAATGTTCTTAAAAAAGTTATTTACGTTGTTCTTCAGGTTAATTGTACAATCTATATCAAATTAATGTAAGAATTTGAATAATTAATAAACATTTCTAATTCAATTTAAAAATATGGGTCGTAGGTTGGAAAATGATATTCGATTTCATCAAATTGATGTATGAATTCATTTAATAGAAAGCTAGATTGAATTTGAATTGTACCCTAAAAAGTCCCAAGTCGTTAAAACGGAACGTAGCTTTATGCGGGGTTACATTAAAATAGGCAGCATTTTAAGATATGGCTCGAGCATTGAAAATGTTATTTTAAGTTTCTTCCCACTTTGTTAAAATTGCTCGATATCGATTTCAAACTTAGTCTTCTTGAATGGTAAGGCCCTTTATCAGGAAGGGCACTTGTATGTGTCACTATATCGAGCCATAAGCGCTAACCTATCGTAAGTGAAAAAATGCAAATTTTACAGGAGACGGTTTTTATTATTTATTTCAAACAACTTTATTAAAAATGCAAATGTTTTAATGCAAAAATTTAAGATTTCTACCTACTCATATAACTGTATCAAAAAACAAAAAAAAAATCTGAACACATTTGCGATTGCTGCAGCAATTTGATGTGTGACTTACGATAAAATTGCTACACAATAAAATTTAAACAATCATTTACGATAAAATGCAAAAGCTTTTTTTTGATGTTTTACTAACAATTTTGTCATTTTAAAAATACAAAACGATGAGGCTTGTCCTAACGATTATTTTTCAGCAATAAAATTTTTTTTCCAAAAATTTGACTTACGATAGGTTAGCGCTTATGGCTCGATATGAAAACCAATTTCAGCACTGCTGTTTAAGATCTTTCGTTACTGACTATACTACATTTGAGCAAGATCGGCTTGTAAAACATCCGTTTAATCGTGAGTATTCTTTCCATCAGAGCTGTAGGAGGCCATACCATACCATGCGAAATTTAAGCACTTCCGATGTAAATTGTGTCTTATTGAGCGGCAAAACCTCACGTCAGGTGGTGGACCATTGTGCGTCAATATATGAAAACCTGAACCGATATTGTACAGTTAAATGTTAGTAAACCTTTTACAATGTCCTGCGCTTAATTTGAAAAATATCGGATTAAACATGTGACATTTGGAGCACAGGGGTTGTATAGAAACGTGAACTAATATTATTTAATCACTGTAATAAACTTGAGCAGGTTTTAAAATAGAATGTTTTTGTGGAGTTAGAGGACTTCAAACGGGAAGAACCATGGCTAGGGGCTATATGAAAACAGACCAATAACGGTGGTCCAATTTAACCAGAGATAATAATAGGTCACTGATAACGAACCACGTGAAACTTGACAACGCTGCTCAATTCGTGGCTTCTAGAGCTACAGGACCTTGTGTGGGGTCTTTCCACACGTCTGGGGGGTTCCACACTTGCAGAAGAGTAAGTTGGTGGTCAACGGTAACGTTATATGCAAACTTCAATCGAACTCGTATGTAAAAAAGGTCTTTTATGAATGCAGTTTTAAAAGCGAAAAGATCTTTGTATTACTCGTATTGTCATGAAATGCTAAGGATCAATTTTAATAGGATTCGTTCTTGGTCCAATCCTAAACCATTGCAATGTTTCGTCAATGTTGTTGTAGTATACTTCCTACCAGCAACTTGAATGTAATGATTGCAGAACAGGCGAACTTCACCTAATGTATTCAGATAGTGGTAACGAATCGGTCGGTGTAATAAGCATGGGGTCTATTTCATATTCGATTAGAAGAGCAATTTGTTCGCCTTGGATCTGCCATAAACCAAATGAACGATATCAGCACTAAAATAAAAAGAAGATTCGTGTTAGCAAAGAAGTGATACTGCAAGTGTTTTTTTATGGCACCGAAGCATGTGTTTGTAAAATTTACGGGCCACAGAGGTTCAGGACCGATTTCCATCGACTAAAGTCTATAACCTTTGATCTAGTAAATATTTTTGAGTTCTGTAAAAAGGGCAATTGTTTAGGGCTAGGATTATTTTGAGCTATAAACATTTAAAATCGGGTATATTTAGAATTGGGTATATTTTAGAATTTAGCCTGAAGTTGACTGCTTCTTTTATTTTCCGATTTTATTTATTACATATCAAGTGTTATTAAGATTTTGTTTGTACCAAATATACTATTTAAAAAAATATTGATTTTGAAGAATTACTTCGGACCAATATAACTCTTTTTGTTGAAAAGCCAACAAGACGGCGCGGTTTTCCATAAAAAGCTCTTATAAAGGGTGATCAATTTAGAGGTATTGTTTTTGTTCAGAACAAAAAGAAATATAAAAATTCAAATCAAGTGTGGCATCTTTATTGGTTATTTTTAAAGGGCATTTATGGCATTTATTTTTTGAAAATAATTATTTTCAAATGTTGGCAACTGTATTAACACATAACATATGTTTATTGTTTCCATTTGGTATTGGTATTACATAGTTTTATAGAATTTTAATTTATATGTTTTTCTAGTATACTTTGTATTTTTCTAGAATTTTTAACTATTCTAAATATATTATATGACCTGAGGCCAGCCCACTTAACAATTTATAGCATTTTTGACGATTGTCACAATTAGGTTTATTTTCCCGGAAAAATAGGAACAAAAAACGGGGTGATTTGGCAACTGTATTGTGGAAATGCGTTCGGTGAGAAACTGACCATAATTTTGTTCAGTGATGAGGCCCATTTCTGGCTCAACAGCAAAGTTAACAAACAAAATTGCCGCATTTGGGCTGAAGAGCAACAAGAAGAGGTCCAATAGGTGCCATTAAACCCAGAGAAAACCACGGTTTGGTGCGGTTCATAAGCTGGTGGAATCATCGGTGCATATTTTTTCTATAGTGATGATGACCAAAACGTAACCGGGAATGGAGCTCGCTATCGCGCCATGATATCGATTTTATGCTACCTGAAATTGAAGCCCGTAATCTTGACGACACTTGGTTTCAACAGGGCGGTGCCATACTTGCCATACAGCTGCTCAAACAATGCATCTACTGAGAGGTAATTTCGAAAAGCAGCCAATTTCACGTTTTTGACAGGTGATCGAGTAGTATCGCACTTTTAGACATTTTCCTTTGGGGTTACGTAAGTCCAAAGTCTATGCTGATAAACCAGTTACGATTCAGATTTTGGAAGCCAACATTATGCGTGTCGTTAAAGCCATACCGGTCGAAATGTTGGAACGAGTTATCCAAAATTGGAACCACAGAATGGAAACCCGGAGACGTAGTTGCGGCCAACATTTGAAGGAAATTATATTCACAAAATAAATGCCATAAAATGTCTTTTCAAATTACCAATAAATATTCCACACTTGATTTAAATTGATATTTTGTTTTTGTTCTGAAAAATACCTCTAGATGGATCACCCTATACATTGATTAACGCAAAATCAACTTGCTGACAACGTTATTTCCAAAAGTGGTCCTTTTTGAGAGATTTAAAGCCTTTCGATTTCTTTTAATGGGGCTATGTGAAGTCATTGGCTTATGCCGACAAACCAGCAACTCTTGAAGCATTGCAAGCCGATATTCAAGTAACCAATGACGAGAGACTAATTTTTCCAGGTTTTTTGGAAAAAGTAGTCAACAATTGGACTGATGAAATGGATTATGCAAGTCGTTGACGCGGAGAACGTAGGCCGAAAGTCATATTTAAGAAATAAATGCCATGAACTTGAAACAATGGTCCATTAATGCCACCGTCCCAAAATTCGCACCAAATTCGCACATACGTACTCGCTGAGGAAATGTATATCTGCCTGAAAAATATTACTGCACTACTACTTCATACCTAATCTTCTGTGAATTTTCTGGCCAATTCTATTACTATCGCTATGGAGACTTCAGTATTTTTGCTTAAGGTTTGCCATCCTACTCTTTGAAAAGCTTTGCCCACTGTACTTTTGTTTTAGCATGTTGGTTCTCTTAGACTATGAGCAGGATATCAAGTATTGGTTATACACCTCTGCATTTTAGGATTGACGAGATCTAATTTTTTTTTCAAATAAGCGATTAATATCTACATTATGCATTCGTAACTCGCAACCGATATTACACAGTGGGTCCTGGTAAGTGATAAGAAAAATATATCATGCAAAGGTCACTGATTTGAAGGAGTTCAATGTTTCAATTTTAGTTGTCCCATTCTTTCGTGATCGCCATTTTGCAGGCTTTCTTAATTCTTTCGTTACTATTTCGTGTCCAGGAAAGTTAATGGCCTGGTCTGAATGATGCCCAAGCTTCCTTTGTGAACTGTTAAGTCGCTCCATTCAGTTCAAGCGTTTTTTTGCTTTTATAGAACTTACGAAAGGGTTACCTTAGGATCACACAAGTCGAGTATCGATTTGTCGACTTTTTGTTGCAAAATGTCGTGATCGACTTTTATGCTTGATTTAAATCGAGATATCGGCTCGATTGGTCGGAAGTCGAATTTTAATATATTTTTTGTTTTAAAATACTTATAAAGTCGAAAGTCGACTTTTTGCAACGACGTTGGAATTTAGGTTAGCTGTCAAACGAACTACAGGGTGGCGCAAAACTACCGTTGTGGTTTGAATTTTTAATAACTTTTTTATTTATTGGTTAATTCTTATTATTATTTGTTGTTATAAAGTATATTTATGGAGAATATTTTTGGCTTAACTAAGCTAAACTTTATACGGAAACATGTGCAATGTGGCCAAAATCCTCTAAACGGACCTCCGCGATAGCCCCAGTTGTGCCGAACGTCTTCTTGTTGATGACGTTTCTAGACTGTCCTGCACACTATCAACATGTAGACCGTACGTGGTCTTCCGGAAGGTATCTTTCTGGACCATGTTGTCGAAAATTTCCAACCAAGCGGTTAATTGTTGGTTCTGAAAGTCCAGGACGCACCTTAAAAAAGCGACGATTAGCAGGCGTCACAACAATTGATTCTTAATTTTTAAAATAAAATTCATCATTTGCTGATCGCTGTTTTGTTGTGTAGTGTTCCATTTCAAATTCCCAAAGTTTGCTTCACAAAATTCTAAAGTAAAAATAAAAAATATAAATAAATTTTAAAAGTTATTGAACATTCAAACCAAAACGGTAGTTTTGCGCCACCCTGTATCATACTTGGCTCAGTTTACAACGCCCTCAAATTATCGAAATGTACTATGAAAATCAGCTACCGATTCGGCAACGGACGACAAGTCGTCCGTAATCATTTTAAAATGGTAAATGTAACGAATAAAAAATTATTTTAAAATTTGCAAACCGAATGGGAAATCTATAACAAATGCATCTTATATTGGGGGGATCTAAGATTGGATTACAGCCTGCTTATAATAGTCAATTTTATACATAAGATATTCCATGAAATGCCACTTCACTTTAATTGACGTTGCCTGAACTGAATAAGAAACGACAATACTTATTTAACTGATGCCACTTCTTAACTGAAAGTATCAGTCGTCTAGTCAAATCGGCATCTAAAACTTTTTACCCGTTCCGCCCATTTTCCTCCCTTTACTCACTTAAGCTCATATAACGAAATTGCAATGATTTTTTTGCACTACTCTTTTTTGGAATGCCACAAAAAAAAAACGAACAAAATGATTCCGTCATTAGTACAACGATCATAATCAACATTTAAAAATCTCAACCGAAAAGAAAACGTTATTTAATTTTCATGTAATTTTCCTGGGGTTTCATTTAACTCAGCTACGCAAAAAAAAACACACACACACAGAAAAAATTCATGCAAGTTCTTCGCAGGTATCTTTTAATTCGAACGGAGGCTTGGGGCAACAACAGTCGCATACTGTTTTCCCTTGATTTCTGCTTCGGGCCGGTTAGGGCTCGTCTTGTCTGTACATGTTTGCAACTGAATGCAAATATTTTTGTAAAGTAGAAGAAGCTCAATCTGGCATTTGAACAAAATACTTTGGCACTCCTTGGCAAAGGTAGGAGGACTACGAGCCGAAAGAGGAATGGCAAATGAGTCCTTGAATGTGAGTATTCATGGGTTTGTTAATTTAGCAATTTTCTTTTCAAATGGCTTTCAACCAGTGACTGCAACCCGAAGAGCGCAGCAAAAAAAACAGACAAAACAAAGCCGATATACAGACGAACGGACAGGCCAGGCCGGGTGGGCAGACCGACAGACAGATTGAATAAAAGATGTGTACGAAAATAGAATTGAATAAAAGGCTTCTCGGTGCATACCAAAAGGTAATTAACCTTTTTGGCCAATTCAGTTCGACAATCACCGAAAGCACCAGCATCACCACCAACCATATCTCTATCTGTATTTGTAGCAGCATCATCATCATCTAAAATGCGGCAGCACCGTTGCGTTAAGTCCAGAAGTGCGTTCGAGTGTTTAACTTTTCAATGATCAAATACCGAAACATTTTCATTATTGACACATTTAAATGTAAACGAACGAACAGACAGCATCCCAAACGGGACAAGAATGCTCTCACATATCCAACTAGGAAACCAGTGTTGTCAACAAGCGATGAGAATATACGGCTAGATTGAAAATAAAAAGGGCTAGAAAACGGCTAAATTTTGTGTTATTTTCAATTTTTTTTTGGTTTTGAATAAAATGAATTCACATGAATTCTCAAACATTAAATTTAATTATTTTATAATTGCAAATTTGTTGCAAGCTTTAACAAATTAAATTGTAAAAACTCTTAGAGCTTCTAGAAAATTAACGCTGATACTGTCCTGTGTTCATTTATATTCGCATACAGTTTGAATTTCCAATTCTGTGTACTTACCTATATTTCTCTACATTCGATAAAATAACAAATTGGAAATTTCTATTAAACAGAGCTTTGTACGAAAAAACGCTATTCTCTGGGTTCGAACTAGGGTATCTTAAACCGAAACTAAAAACCACATACCGATTTTAAGGTCCAAACCCGACAGTCGGTTTCTAAAAAAAACTAAAACCCGACGTCGGTGTACCAGGTTTTTTTGCTGTCGGCTTTAACAGGTTTCGGGTTTTTTTGCTGTTGAATGTAAAATCAAAGAAAATTCATAATTTCACGTACGGAATAATTAACTTATAAATAGACCGAACATTAAGTGAACCAAACGACTCAGAATCACCGTCCCTACGTTTGTCTACTTGTTATCAATCTACAAGTCGGAGGCTGCTGACTTTTAGAAAAATGGGTTAAATTGAACCTATTTTATGTCTTTAGCTCCTAAAGCCACATATTACATCAATTTTTGTGAAATTTGGCAGAGTTTTTAACATTCGATCAGTAATTAGCTCAGATAAAAAATTGGTGATATTGGTTCACGTTTCGATATAGCCCCAGTAAGAAGATTACTCCCGATTTTGCATACAACCTTTCTAAAACAAAAATATTAATTCTGAGTTTGATCAAATTTGGTATAGTAGTTATTTGTGACGCGCAAAATAGAAAGGGACCTAAGGTTAAAAACCAGTTTTGTTCAGGAGAGCCATTTTAAAGATTAGGTCCCTTTCTATTTGGGCTTAGAATCGTCGACTTCACTTTTATAAAACGCGCATATCTCTGGGAGGGAACACTTTTGGGGCATGGGATGCTCAGATGTTGTCCACATCAAAAAGAAAGAAAAAAATTAAAATTGATTTTTTTACCCTTAGGTCCCTTTCTCTATGCGCACATATATTGCAATTGATAAACATCCAATCTTCGACCGATTTAATATAGTAAAAATTGCCTGGGGATCCGTAAAATGCCTTCGAATATGCCTGGACATGTGGCTTCAATATAATTATTAAGTTTTTCACGAAGCCAAGAAAGAAAAATGTTTTAAAGTTTGACAAAATATGGGTGACAGACTCTTATCCCAAAAACCTGACCCATTTAAACAATCTGCCAAAAACAATTAACTTTTTAAAGGACCAAATATGAACTTTTTTTGAAACTGGGTAAACTTAAATTCTTTTCTGCACATTCAGTAGTGAAGAGAAAAATAAGGTCGGTCATGACCGGCTTAAAATATTTTACTAGTTTATTTTTAAATAAAAAACAAACCTCTCTTCGCAGCAAGTATTTTAGTGCATTCTTATAGTCTAGAAATGGGGACAATTACTCTACTTCTGACTGCGAAAATATTTTCCATTCTTAGGCTAAAGTCTTAAACAGAAATGTCGGTATTTTAAATGAACCAGACAGTCGTTTTTTTAAGACACGGTTTTGAAAAAATCTAAAAAGCTGGTTTTCTGTAAACCTAGGTTTTTTAGACACTCTAGTTAGAACCTAGGTTTACTTGTATACTAATTTGTCACACTACGGCAGCCCACGAATTTCATTATAATCATGTGCCAATTAAATTAATATTTTATTTTCGAAAGCTCAATATCAAACAAATACTAATTTAAGGGTTAATATGAGTTAAAAGTCAAAATTCGAGTTACATAGCTATATATATTTCTGGCCTATATCGAGCCATAAGCGCTAACCTATCGTAAGTGAAAAAATGCAAATTTTACAGGAGACGGTTTTTATTATTTATTTCAAACAACTTTATTAAAAATGCAAATGTTTTAATGCAAAAATTTAAGATTTCTACCTACTCATATAACTGTATCAAAAAACAAAAAAACAAAATCTGAACACATTTGCGATTGCTGCAGCAATTTGATGTGTGACTTACGATAAAATTGCTACACAATAAAATTTAAACAATCATTTACGATAAAATGCAAAAGCTTTTTTTTTGATGTTTTACTAACAATTTTGTCATTTTAAAAATACAAAACGATGAGGCTTGTCCTAACGATTATTTTTCAGCAATAAAATTTTTTTTTCAAAAATTTGACTTACGATAGGTTAGCGCTTATGGCTCGATATACTCGTATATCACTTAGTGTTGCCTGGCGCCATCTGACATTTCCATTGGAAAGTTTGACATTTTTTAGCATAAACGTACTCAGAACGTTTTGACGTACGACCATCATTTGTGTTGTTTACAGTGGCTTAAAAAAACAATTTGGCAAAAAAATGGAATTAACTCGCCAATATTTTCGTGCGATCATTTTCACATCTTTCGACGTGGTTTATCACGACAAGAGTGCATCGATGAACTTAAATCTTTGTATAGCGATGAAGCACCATCCTATAGCACTGTGAAAAACTGGTTTAATGAATTCAGTCTTGGCCGACGCTCGCTCAAAGACGAAGGTCGTCCAAAAACGGCCGTTGTGCTAGAGAACATTGATGCCGTGTGTGAACTGATAATGCAAGATCGTCATGTGACATACCGTGATATAGAGGCATCCTTAGGCATTTCTTCCAACAGCATACATTCGATATTGCATGAAAACCAGGCCGTAAACAAGTTTTGTTCTCGTTGGATCCCGCACAATTTGACAATCGCTCAATCAAAGGCTCGTGTCGATTGGTGCAAAGAAATTTTGAAAAAATACTATCGCGGTGCTTCAAAAGACGTTTATTAGATCTCACAGATGACGAATCGTGGATCTATGCGTATGAGCTCGAAACAAAACAGCAATCGACCTGTAAGTCTCCAAAGTCGAGCCAAATCCAACGAAAGTTGTTCGAGGAAGAAGCAATTCGAAGCAAATGGTCGCCTGTTTCTTCGGCAAAACTGGTCATGTGGCGACAGTTCCGCATGAGCAACATAGGACAGTCAATTCTGAGTGGTACACCACATTTTGTTTGTCTGAAGTTTTCGGAGAAATTAGAAAAACGAACAAGAGAAGACGAATCATTGTGCACCATGACAATGCGAGCTCTCACACATCGGCGCCTTTTTGACCGGCCAAAACGTCGAATTGATGGGTCATCTGCCGTACGGCCCTGACTTGGCATCCAAAGCCTTCTTTTTATTCCCGCACATCAAGAAAAAAATGCGTGGTCAACGATTTTCGTCGCCAAAAGATGCTCTTGAAGCTTTCAAAAAACATGTTTTCGAGGTGTCTCAATCGGAGTAGAAAAGGTGTTTCGAAAATTGGTTTGAGCGCATGCAAAAGTGTATAAATCATGCTGGAGAATACATTGAAAAACAATAAAGCCATTTTTGATGATAAACGTTCGCATTTTCATTATAAGGCCAGAAATATTTATAGCAGCCGTATATGAAAGGTTACAAAAATTGTGACGATCATTTAGCCTTAGCGAAATTAATTTTATTTCTCCCCTTGCTCCGGTAGATTATACATTTTGTTTGAATGCTGAGATGAGAGCATGCTCTAGACTTTTGACGGTAATCCTAAAATTCTGAGTTTGGACCAAACAATTTACGAAAAAATAGCTTAACCCAAAAAAAAATGCCTAATAGCAATTGACAAAAGCTGATGGAGACAAAAACCGCCAGATCTAGCCGAAAAATGGCTTAATTGACAGCACTGTAGAAAACGCATCCTGGGAGCACAAACAAAGCTCAATTGTTATCCGTTCAACTAGAAATAAATTCAGAGACAGACCGTCGGACGGACGGACAAGTTTCCCTGAAATGGTTCTTTGAGGAGAACGTTTTGTGAATGCAGCCACGAATGTGTATGTTGCCATGTGTACTTGTGGGTGTAAATTGTGTTTTGATGAAAAAGGAATAACTGGAAATCCCCTCTTGACCAAGGAATTCCAGAACAAACAAACAGACAAAGAAATGACCTAAGTGTTTCCCCCAAGAAAAACAAAAACCAACAACATCACTAGCATGGTATCCAACAAGGCACAGTGGTTTGAGCGGAATGCTATCGCTGCCAAACGTCAGTTAAAAGTGCTATGGCGGCATAGCGAAATGGCGGACGTTGGACCTTAAAGTTGTGCATATCTGGGTAAATTTAGACCCATCCAAGGGGCCCAAAAATCTATTTTCAGGTACCTTTTCGGAACATCCAGAAGTGCAGGATTGTATATAGTCGGCCACTCCCGACTTTAGCATTTCTTACTAGCGTTAAAAGTAAATTTGGATAATATAGAAGTTTTGTTCCCTCGTGAATCTTCTCTGATTATTTGCCTAATTTGCCAGAGAATACTGATCACAAATGTTAGAGAGTGAGCGCAGTATGATAGTTCGTTTGACAGCAAATAATTGCGTAAGTTCTATCTAAGCGAAAAACACCTCTTTTACTTAATCCACGCATTGTTTGACGTCTGATTTCATCAATATTTGGTACGATCTTCGTCTTGAACACAAGAAGCTTCGCTTTGTCTGCTTTTGTGATTTACCAATATTAAAAAGCAACGGTAGTATGCGAGGGCTGCTATATATATATATATATATATATATATATATATATATATATATATATATATATATATATATATATATATATATATATATATATATATATATATATATATATATATATATATATATATATATATATATATATATATATATATATATATATATATGGTATTCTACAGCATGATTTACACACTTTTGCATGCGCTCAAACCAATTGCCGAAGCACTTTTTCCACTCCGATTGAGACACCTCCAAAACATGGTTTTTGAACGCTTCAACAGCATCTTCTGGCGACAAAAATCGTTGACCACGCATTTTTCCTTGATGTGCGGGAATTAAAAGAAGTCGTTGGCTTCCAAGTCAGGGCTGTACGGCGGATGACCCATCAATTCGACGTTTTGGCCGGTCAATAGGCGCTGGTTTGAGCTGATGTGTGAGAGCTCGCATTGTCATGGAGCACAATAATTCCTCTTCTCTTGTTCGTTTTTCGAATTCCTCCGAAGAATTCAGGTAAACAAATTGTGGTGTACCACTCAGAATTGACCGTCCTACGTTGCTCAAGCGGAACAGTAGCCACATGAACAGCTTTGCCGAAGAAACAGGAGACCATTTGCTTCGAAGTGCTTCTTCCACGAACAACTTTCGTTGGATTTCGCTCGTCTTCGAAGACGAGCAGTCTCATACGCATTGATCCACCACTCGTCACCTGTGACGATCTTATAAACGTCTTTTGAAGCACCGCGATCGTGTACGGGATACAACGAGAACAAACCCTTTTTAAGGCCATTTAATCATATAATATCGAATGTATGCTGGTGAAAGAATGCCCAAGGATGCCTCTATCTCACGGTATGTCACATGGCGATCTTTCATTATCAGTTCACGCACGGCATCAATGTTCTCTGGCCGTTTTTGGACGACCTTCGCCTTTGAGCGAGCGTCGGCCACGATTAAATTCATTAAACCAGTTTTTCACAGTTCTATAGGATGGTGCTGCATCACCATTCAAAGATTTAAGTTCATCGATGCACTCTTGTCGTGATCATCCACGTCGAATGTTGTGAAAATTGATCGCGCGAAAATGTTCACGAGTTAATTCCATTTTTTTGCCAAATAAATTTTCTCAAGTCACTGTAAACAACACAAATGATGGTCGTACGTCAAAACGGTCTGAGTACGTTTATGCAAAAAAAATTCAAACTTTCCAATGGAAATGTCAGATGGCGACACTAAGTGTTACCTAGGCCAGAAATATATAGCAACCATCGTAAGAACGTTCTAGGACGTTATTTTTGACCATCCAGAGATGACTCTATTCTTTAGGTTTTCTCTTAGCCAAAGTGGCATATATTTACTAGCACGATTCTTCTTGTATAAGTAATTGCGATGCCAATTATTCTAATAAAAGAAGAACCTTATACTACTTCTTTTTGAACTGTGTATGTGCTCAATGTATTTAGTCTGTAATGTATTATTTAAAAGTGTAAAAAGATGATATAAAGGGTGGGTAAACTTCAAGGGCCGATGTTGATTTTGAATAAAACACAAATGTGTATCCCTCATTCCGTCTAGCTATCTGAGGAAATGAACTTCGGGTAACAATATTTATGTTTTGTATTAGTAAGTGGAAATGATATGGAATTATTGGTTTGATATAAAACCCGCATTTCCTAGTGAAAAAGTGATCGGTGCCTCGCCTCGTAAAATAAGGTAAAATAATGAACTAGGCTTCAGCAAGTATAAATTATAATTATTTGATGTTAAGATTTACGATACACAACATTTAAAGAGAACAGCGGGTAGCCTCACGCCCAGAGTCCCAGCTGACAGCTGGCACTACGTGTGTCGCTACAACAAAATCAACCCAGCTGACATTTTTCAGTAGAACTACGCAGCCGCCGAAGTCATCGGCTCAAATTGCGTTAGACGCAGCCGTCGATGTTAGAGAAATATTGGGTGTTCCAAGCAGAGATACTTTTTTCAAAAGCGTTTTTTTTGACAGATCACGTGTGAGTCGTGTAATGCTGTCATGTCATTTTTGTTTAGTATTGTTTGGCATTTCATCATACAAAGACTTATGCCTGAACAAGGTTTACAAATGGCTCAACTTTATTACGAAAATTCATGTTCTATGAGGAATGTGTTTCGTGCACTTAGTTTAACTTATGGTCAACATAATCGGCCTACTGAGCGCCCATGAAATTCATAGCTACGGCCGCTACATTTTCTTCGCTGCGTGTTGGACGTTGTCTATTCGGTCGAATATTATCCAATACTGAATACTGGGTCTCAAGATGGGTGATGGTCAGAGCGAAAGTCGTCTGGCTTACGAGTTATAGCTCACCAAAGCTTCAATGAAATAGGTACTCTCGGTTTTTTGAAACACAGAAAAACGTTGACATCATGCCACATTAGGCCTGGTACTTACGTAGATTCCATTTTCAGGTGAAAATGTGTCAAACTCCATATAAAAAAGAAAAAAGTATTTGATAAGAAAATAGTAATTGATCAATAGCTGGCACTCTACACACAATCGCACAACCATTGTGGAGTTCCCTGAAAAATAATGTGCATATCTTTACATAAAAAACATCTTAGTAGAATTGCATTTGTGACGCGCAAGGGTAAAAACCCCCTTAGGGTAAAAACCAGTTTTGTTCAGGAGAGCCATTTTAAAGATTTAAATACGTGTATCTTTGGTGTACCATCACTTTCATAAAACGCGCGTATCTCTGGGAGGGAACACTTTTGGGGCATGAGATCGGTATCATTCGATGTTCAGATGTTGTCCACATCAAAAAAAGTGAAAAGTTGATGAAAAGTTTTGTTCAGGAGAGCGATTTTAAAGATTAGGTCCCTTTCTATTTGCGCTTAGAATCGTCGACATCACTTTCATAAAACGCGCACTTATGGGGCATGGGATCGGTCTCATTCGATGCTCAGATGTTGTCCACATCAAAAAAAGAAAACAAATGAAAATTGATTTTTTTTTTACCCCTAGTTCCCTCTCTGCGCTGTCACGAACCGTATAAGATCGCTACGATTGGTGTTTTTCAAGTGACTGAACTTACCAAGTGACCAGCTAATTTTATAAAAATGACGTTTGAAAACTCTTTTTTCGACCGGCTCAGCCTCCTGGTAAAATTCGGCAGGACTCAACCACGCCCCCATCAAATATGAATCCCGCCGCCGCTGCCGGCTATTATGGATCGGCGGGGTTCTCTTGCCACGCACCCTTAAAAATGAATAAACACTTATATTATATATAATTGTATTAGAATAAAATAGACATATAAGATCATAATTGGAAAAGTAACTGTGACATTAATAAATTTAAATACCCCGTGTCTAGGTGATTAGTGGATGTGCTAAAACTAATGTCCGACCAAACATTTTACCATTTTTAATGGGAAATATTTTTGCTTGTTTTACCTGTTCTAATTCAAGACCAACGTTGCCAGTGTCCACAGCAGGAATTATACGATTCATGATACGACTCATAAATCAAGACATATTTGACAATTGCTGGCATGGTCTTTGCCTGTTCAATGAAAATGTCAGTATGTACACTAAAGTGGGTGGTGCAAAAAGTAGTTTAGGGCACTACCACAAAATAAAAATTGTAGACTCTGCACTGTGTAAGATTTTTTTCGGTTTTTGAAACTTGTATACCGGTCCAAAATTAATATTTGGTGAAAGAGCCGGCACCGGACTCTTTTCCATTAGAATGAGTTTTTTTTTTTTAAATATCATTATAATAACGGGTGATTTTTTAAGAGCTTGATAACTTTTTTTTTAAAAAAAACGCATAAAATTTGCAAAATCTCATCGGTTCTTTATTTGAAACGTTAGATTGGTCCATGACATTTACTTTTTGAAGATAATTTCATTTAAATGTTGACCGCGGCTGCGTCTTAGGTGGTCCACTCGGAAAGTCCAATTTTGGGCAACTTTTTCGAGCATTTCGGCCGGAATAGCCCGAATTTCTTCGGAAATGTTGTCTTCCAAAGCTGGAATAGTTGCTGGCTTATTTCTGTAGACTTTAGACTTGACGTAGCCCCACAAAAAATAGTCTAAAGGCGTCAAATCGCATGATCTTGGTGGCCAACTTACCGGTCCATTTCTTGAGATGAATTGTTCTCCGAAGTTTTCCCTCAAAATGGCCATAGAATCGCGAGCTGTGTGGCATGTAGCGCCATCTTGTTGAAACCACATGTCAACCAAGTTCAGTTCTTCCATTTTTGGCAACAAAAAGTTTGTTAGCATCGAACGATAGCGATCGCCATTCACCGTAACGTTGCGTCCAACAGCATCTTTGAAAAAATACGGTCCAATGATTCCACCAGCGTACAAACCACACCAAACAGTGCATTTTTCGGGATGCATGGGCAGTTCTTGAACGGCTTCTGGTTGCTCTTCACTTCAAATGCGGCAATTTTGTTTATTTACGTAGCCATTCAACCAGAAATGAGCCTCATCGCTGAACAAAATTTGTCGATAAACACATTTCGAACCGAACACTGATTTTGGTAATAAAATTCAATGATTTGCAAGCGTTGCTCGTTAGTAAGTCTATTCATGATGAAATGTCAAAGCATACTGAGCATCTTTCTCTTTGACACCATGTCTGAAATCCCACGTGATCTGTCAAATACTAATGCATGAAAATCCTAACCTCAAAAAAATCACTCTTTATAAACAATCGTCATATCAGTATAAGTTTACAACATATAACCTTTAAGAACTGGAATCTAAACCGATGCATGTTATAGCGATCGGTTGGTACTGAAAATAACTAAAATTGGGAAAAATGGAAAAAAGTTCCCTTTGAGGGACTTATAAACTCATGACGAATTTGTTTGACAATTGCACTACATTCTTTAGATACTTAACTTTAAAATTATATCTACTAGAAATTCGTATGTATGGACGTATTAAACGACCCATAATACCCTCTAGAGCTTTACAACCGTACACTTATATTCTGGCAATAGGTTTTCAGAAAAACAGAGATATTTTCTGACAAATCCAATATGTCCCTAAATTTAATACCGGCCCAAATATGGGCCAAAAATCGGCCCCATTGAATTCTAGACATATACGCAGAAAACCATATTCATTATTTTTTCTCCAATGAAAAACTTTCCTTAAATATATGAAAAACGTAAATATCATAAATAAAATATTTCATGCATATTATGAAACTTTCATAAATAAATGAAATCTTGCACATATCTAATGAAATACTCAATGTAACATTTCATTGATATTACGCAGAAATTTTTTTCAGTATGGATGTGAAGAAAAAAGTAAATTTCGTCAATAATCCGAATATAACATTAATTCTGCGATTTGACTTGATTTGAGGCCTTGATCAATAGATCTGAGGTCCCAAGGACGCCATATGGGTAGAAAACAATAAATTGTTCTCACGAACCTAAATATGCCATGGGCCAATAGTCCACATGGTCATGTAAATTTGCAACTACCAAACAAGGACCCACTACCAACAACCATATCCCTCAATACTGCCATTACTAATCTGGTAGGCAGTACATGGTGGAAATTACGAATTGTTTACTTATTTTTATACCCTCCACCATACAATGGAGGGTATATTAGTTTTGTCATTCTGTCTGTAACACCTTGAAAGAACCATCGGATACCCAACAAAGTATATACGAGCATATTCTCGTATCGAAATGAAATTTTGCACATAAAGATTTCTATATAGAACACACTTCCGCACCAAATTTGGTTTTATTTGGGAATCTGGTGGAGGGTATCCAAAGTTCGGCGCAGCCAAACTTAACATTTTTTACTTGTTTTTATTCGGTTATTCTGACGGAATAATTGAGTTATACAATCATTTTATAAGACTGTATGCGGGTAAAGTTACATCGTGTTTGAAAACAAACATGGAGGTACATAGTACATCAAGTGTGTGTGTGTGTTTGACCTCGTAATTGTAGGCTAGATGCACATCATAAATTAATGAAAACAGGATCTTATAAAAGCCGAGAGCCTAATTGATTCTAAAAATAATGGAAGATCGTAATACCCATAGATCAGTTGAGGTGTTACATAGACCTTGACCTTCGCATTGGTACCGGCAGGATAGGTCCATAACACTGCCCGAGGGGCACTGGTAGCGTTCCCCAGTGCGATGGTGCTACCACAGCTACCAATCACAAATCATACGCAGGATTTACTTAAAAGCAATTTATCACGTTTAAAGTGGAATTTCAAAGAAGTCGATCTTGCTGAGTCGTACTACGCATTGGCTACAGATTTCATTTTAAGCTATTTGAACTAAATGTATGCCACCGTTGTTTGCGTATACCGCGTAGCCCAATTCTTCATGAACAGGGCGCAGTACACTGAGATTTCAGTCAACAGATATATTTGCATGTAAGCAAATTGTGGAAATAAGTTGATTCAAGCTTTGAACAAACGTATTCAATCCACTTTTTTAACGCGTAGCTGGGATTTAGCAACATGACACACACTTGAAAAAAACTCCTAACTCCTTTCGAACGTTACGAGGGTTGCTATTTATATTTCTGGACCAGCAATAAAAATACAATAAATTATCATTGGAAATGGTTTTATTGTTTTTAAAAATATTCTCCTTTAAGATCAAAACACTTTTGCATGCGCACAAACCAATTTTCGAAGCACTTTTTCCACTCCGATTAAAACACCTCCAAAACATGATTTTTGAACGCTTCAACATCTGCTTCGAGCGATGAAAAACGTTGACCACGCATTTTTTTCTTGATGCTAGGAAATAAGAAGAAGTCAGTGGGTGTCAAATCAGGGCTGTACGGTGGATGGCCCATCAATTCGACATCTCGAGTGGTCAAATAGCTCATCGTTTCAGCTGATGTGTGAGAGCTCGCATTGTCGTGCTGAAAATGATCCTCCTTCTCATATTATCTTTCCTCGTTTCTTCAAACACTGTTGGCAAACAGATGGTTGTATACCAGTCAGAATTGACCTTCTACGTTTCACTAAAGGCACTGTGGCAATATGACCCGTTATACCGAAAAAACGCAATCATTTGCTTCGATGTACTTCTTCCATGAACAACTTTTGTTGGATTTGCCTCGTCTTGAGAGACTCATACGTTCGTTGGCTGTTTCGGGTAAATATGCATAGATCCATGATTCGTCACCTGTGACAATGTTATACACCGCCTTTGAGCTACCGCTGTTATACTTTTCAACATCTCTTTGCACCAATCCATATGAGCGTTTTCAAATTATGTGGTATCCAAGGAGAACAATTTTTTTTACCGGCCAAATGAGCATGTAATATCTTATTGATGCTTGTCATACTAAGGCCAAAGGACGCCTCAATCTCATGGTATGCCACATGTCGGTCTTGCTTAATCAGTTCACGCACAGCATCGATGGTGTCTGGCAAAGTGACCGAACCTGGACGTCCTGGATGGAGAAATCATCAATAACTTGCATTGCAACGAGAGGGTAAGTCTCTTAATTGTAAATTAAAAAAAAAAATATCTTAGAAAAATTTTAGATTTTCTAACCCGGCCTTAACCCTTGGTTTGTTGTGTGTTGGGCCACACAAATGTTTACTGAAGTCTGAAAGTTCACGAAAAGCCTAAAATGGCAATACATAACATCAAACAAAAGCTTAACGAAAACCAACATTTCGTCTAGGCCCCATCTCCTTCTTCTAGTTGCAATATCCTTAGAGAAAACTTTACGCTACAGCCTCGCAAATAAATAGGTTTACAGGACAAACAAGAACATGTCAACGATCCAACCAAAAAAAAACACATTAACAACTTGGCCAATTTGCGGACCAATTCGGGGAAAACCATTTGAAAAGCAAATAAACTTCCAACGTACCAAAGACGAAAAAGAAGTAAAGGGGGCCCATCACCATAGGATATGATCAGGTGGCAC
Source organism: Hydrotaea diabolus (assembly GCA_963513945.1). NCBI lineage: Eukaryota > Metazoa > Arthropoda > Insecta > Diptera > Muscidae > Hydrotaea > Hydrotaea diabolus. Next base: position 112,816,476 of record OY740717.1, read on the forward strand.
CAGCCTCGACAAATGTGGAAGTAAGCTAATGGAAGTGAGAAGGGTGGGAGCGGCTGGATGCCATGGTTGCCTACTGATTTCCGTAGAGTGGTGAGATGCGAAGGGAGTAAAGCGAATGGTACAAATGGAAATTTGTAGACAGAGGTCGATAAAGATTCGCACGTCATATAACGGTTTGCACCATCCTCTTCCGTCCTCCTCAGCTGGCATGAAAATGTAAACAATCACAGACACACGCACAAACACACACATACGATGGAGCATATGTGGTGCGTATGTGTGATGTTAGTATTTAATGTTTACATGGTTACAAATGCGTTTAAAAATGTTTTTATTTGCAACCTCTCCCCACCATTTGCTCCTCTTACCAAACTCTGCTAAAGCCAAAAGATATTCGCCAAAGACGTACATATTTTACATGTGCCCCCCAAACCCTTGCTTACTATGGCAGACAGGGTAGCCCAGCCCACCACATTTGGACGTCCCACAGTGGGTACTCATTCATTTTAAATTGAATTAAAAGAATTTGAAATTAAGATGAAATTTTGGTCCTAGCATCCAAAACACAGACTTACGTACACACAGAGAAAAAATTTATGGGAAATCGGCTGAAACTACTAAAATTCCGTTGCTAAAAAGAATTTCGGCTGCAATTACCAAATGTTTAATATCGTAATGGGTATTCGGTTCAACGCACCTCAAGATGAAAATATGATTGTCGTATTGTGGACGCAACTAATTGATCGGCCATACCAATGAAACTCAGAAAATGTATTTAGTTGCCATAGCTAATGGCTATGGCAACCAATAGTTATGCCAACATTTTGTTGTTGTTACCGAATATTGGTGATGACATCTTTACTTTCATCATAACCGAAATCAAAATAATCCTATTATTACTGCTTTAAGCAAATTGTTTAATCTTACTTATTTAATCAAAATAATATTTCCAATTTGTGCTCGACATGAACCTCCCTATGTTTAAGAAACAGAAATATGAAATATTTTTGTAAATAATTCTTATTTGCTATCGATACTTCTGTTACAATTACTAAACGTTACAGAGCACCACCTAACATTCGGTTGTACTGATGGAATAATTGAGGTGCATAAAACCTTAATGACCCGGTTGGCAATCAAATTCGTTTGTGGCAACAAATCTGTTTTCACATTAAATCCTGTATCTATACACTAAAAACAATTTGTTTATTTATAATTTGTTTATACGAGAGTTGCTATTTATATTTCGGGTCCGGCAATAAAAAAACAATAATTTATCATTGGAAATGGTTTTATTGTTTCTCATAATATTCGCCTTATGATCAATACAATTTTGCATGCGCACAAACCAATTTTCGAAGCACTTTTTCCACTCCGATTGAGATACCTCCAAAACATGATTTTTGAACGCTTCAACAGTTGCTTCGGGCGATGAAAAACGTTGACCACGCATTTTTTTCTTGATGCTAGGGAATAAGAAGAAGTCATTGGGTGTCACATCATGGCTGTACGGAGGATGGCCCATCAATTCGACATCTTGAGTGGTCAAATCGTTTCAGCTGTTGAGTGTGAGCTCGAATTGTCGTGATGCATAATGATCCGTCTTCTCTTATTATCTTTCCTCATTTCTTCGAACACTGTTGGCACTGTTGGTTGTATACAGATGGTATACAACCACTCAAAAACATGCAACATGCCTGGTTATACCGAAAAAAACTCTTTCATTTGCTTCGATGTTCTTCTTTCACGAACAACTTTAGTTCTATTTGGCTCGTCTGAAAAGACCCATACGGTCGATTGCTGTGTTGTTTCGGGTTCATATGCATAGATCCATATGTTATACACTGCCTTTGAGCTACCGGAGTTATCTTTTCCAACATCTCTTTGCATCAATCCATACGAGCTTTTTTATGTGGGATCCAACGAGAACAATTTTTTTCCACGGCCAAATAAACATGCAATATCTTATAGATGCTTGTCATACTAATGCGCAAGGATGCCTCAATCTCACGGTATGTCACATGTCGGTCTTGGTTAATCAGTTCACGCACAGCATCGATGGTTTCTGGCAAAGTGACCGAAGTTAGACGTCCTTCACGAAATGCATCCTAGAGCGAACGGCGTCCGAGACTGATCTCTTCATACCAGCGATTAACAGTGGTTTTTAATAGTGCTTCATCGCTAAAAGTCGAAACAAGTTGATTGAAACACTCTGTCTCGATAACCCACGCCGAAAATCGTAAAAAATCATCGCACGAAAATGTTCGGGGGAAAAGTTTTTTTTTGGACTGAGGTGAATTTTTCAACACACTGTAAACGAAACAATTCGCCTCAAATGACAAAACGTTCTGAGTGAAGTTATGCTAAAGAATGTCAAAGTCCCCAATGGAAGTTCCAGTTTGCATATGGGAAGTATGGCTGTATCGTTTAAAAGCATTAACCATCTGACACAAGAGACAGTTTTAGTCTGATCTAACTAAATTTTGAAAAATTTAACACTTTTTTCTTTATATTCGTATGTTTTGGTTAAATGTTTTCGTCTTAAACAAAGACTTTGTAGTGACTAGAACCCACAAATTATTATAGGGATAACTGTCTGATGTTAGGATGATCAATAATATGGTACAACAGCGATCTAAACGTTGGTTAGTTACTACAAAGAACTTATCTGTTGTCACCACCAATTATTGGTTATTTGCAATAACCACCAGCTGTGACCGCCAATAGTTCTACTATATTCGGTTGGTATAACCGATACATTGATTGTCTGCACCGTGATATTTTTGTAGCTACCATCGTATGTTATATCGAATTATATAAGCATCAATGTAACCATGGAATATTGGTGATTGCAACAGAAAGTCTGTCTATCCAACCGAATTTTTATAGTTCTGACCAATTTCCAACTGATTTTTTTCTCTATGTGTAACAAATCCCGCCCAGTAATGGTCTGTCGTTGAATATTGCCATTTCCGACTACGACGAAGCCAGCTCTAGCTCACTAGTTGTCGAGTGGTCCAGCAATTCGTCAGAGACTTTCGAAAACTTCTAACACTACTTCATCTGCTTGTACTCAATTTCAATGCGACACATTTTTCTTTAAAGTACTAAAGGTACTTCAGAAAAAGGTGCACTTTTGGAGTATTCATTCAACATATGTGACAGCGCAAAGAGAAAGGGACCTAAGGGTAAAAAAAACAAATTTTCAAATCAAGCATCTAATGACACCGATCCCATGCCCCAAAGTGTTCCCTCCCAGAGATATGCGCGTTTTATAAAAGTGATGGTACACCAAAGATACACGTATTTAAATCTTTGAAATGGCTCTCCTGAACAAAACTGTTTTTTACCCTTAGGGCCCTTTCTATTTTGCGCGTCACATATGGTAACTTCAAGGTCATGGTTCATCTTGAATTTACTATATATGGGGACCGTTAGTTAAAACACACCTAATATGTTAATATGTAAAAAGCATGGTTGCTTAACGTTTTGGCGCTTGTGACACAAAAATCATCTCCAATGGTCTAATAAAACGTCTACTTAGTATAACGGACGAAAAGTCATTTATGGCAAAAAAAATTTTGTTCCAATTTGATATACGGAATTATTTTTAAAATCTCCTTTTATGGCTAATCAAATTATAAAAAATGTTACTATTCCTCACTGTGGTACAGGATATTATTACTTAGTGATGGTCTTTGTTAACCTTTAAAGAGTGGAGATAGACCCCATGAGATCGTTTTAGATACAACAAAGCGGTTGAAGAGACAAAGTATAGGTAATCCTAACTAACTTGGATGACGGGAAGATCCGCAGATTTCGACCAAAATTTTGTTCAGTGATGAGGCCCTTTTCTGGCTCAACGGCAAAGTCAATAAACAAAATTGTCGCATTTGCAACTAAAAGAGGTTCAAGAGGTGCCATTATACCCAGAGAAAACCACGGTTTGGTGCGGTGTACAAGCTGGTGGAATCATCGGTGCATATTTTTTCAAAAATGATGATGGATGGATCGTAACTGTGAATAGTTCTCGCCATGATATCGATCTTTATGCTACCTGAAATTGAAGCCCGTAATCGTGACGACACTTGGTTTGAACAGGACGATGCCACTTGCCATACTGCTGCTGAAACAATGGATCTATTGAGAAGTCATTTTAAAAAGCAGCTAATTTCACGATTTGAACAGGTGAGTTGACCGCCTGGATAGAGTGATATCACACCTTTAGAAATTTTTCTTTGGGGTTACGTAAAGTCCTAGGTCTATGCTGACAAACCAGCTACGATTCAGGGTTTAGAAACCAACATTACGCGTGTCATTAAAGCCATACCGGTCAAAATGCTCGAACAAGTCACCAATAAAGATTCTACACTTGATTTGAATTTTTTAATACTTTTTTTTGTTCTGAAAAAATACCTCTAGATGGATCACCATATAAATCCAAATACGGGACGCGAAATTAAGGTCATTTCTATCAAACAAGTTTTGTGTTGGGTACATTTAATGAAACAACATTTAGTTACTTATGCAGATATTGATTTGTTTAAAAAATTTAGCTTTTGATTTTTTCGGAAAATGTGGCTAAGATTGGGGCTCGACCATAGGAACAATAAATATAATAGTTGTTATTTCTTCCATTTCAATAGAAAATCGCTAGTGGAGCCCCTATAATTTTCGGCCTTTGTGAACTTAAAGATGTTTTTACTAGTTGTTTCATAAAAGTTTAGACTCTTCGCTACTGGCGCTTTTCCAGTTTGGGTTATTATTTTCCAATAGGCTATCCCGACTTAAACCGCTGCAACAATGAGTATATGATATGTCTCATAAACTGCAACAGTAAGTTCATATCGACGAACATGTCCATATCTCCCACTGTGCTCCGGTTGGATGTTCTCCATTGTCAAGGAAGATGAAGCTCTTCAGGTTGACTGTCGGTATAAAACACTTGTAGGTAATTTCTTCAGCACACGTACGAACTCACACATACACATCCCTTATATTCTCATATGTGTGAGTGCCGCCTGTAAGTCGGTATTTATGGGCTGCTAGTGTTGTTGTAATGTTGTTGTTGATGCTGTTGCCTACATCCTTCGAATATTGCTTCCCTGTAACTGTGGTTACATTTGTTGCTGTTTATTTAAAATGTATTTATTTCAAAACGAATCAAATGTAATTTAATTCAACAATAACAATAATACTCGTAGTCGGCACTTGAACACCCTGTACGTACCTGTACCTGGGTCCGGGTCGATATTTTTGTCTCCGTGTGCTCGTACGTACGCTCCTACATCGCCCGTACACCGGGAATACACTCTTGATGTGATTTAATTCTATTTGAAGTTTTCTTTGTTAGGGTTTTCATTAGATTCATTTAAAATGAATCTGTATCTCAAAGACACCACGAGGCGGGAGTGGGTAATGCATGGGTGACTGTGGAAAGATTAACATTCGGTTATAGTCGTTATTCCGCCCCCCCCATTTACTACCTCCTACACGCCTCGAGCACTGGGAAGCGTCATGTGCTATTACAATGCAGGAGTTTCACATGTAATGAAGCAGGAGGAAGGAATTCCTAAGTCGCAGTGATTGTTTCGGTACGTCCTCCCTGCTCTCAATTGGGCCCGATGATAGTATTGTGATTGTAATTAGAATTTATTTTAATGAGCTCAGGATGTGGAATTTAAATTCTTTGTATTTTTATACATATGTATTTTCATGACGATGTCCGTAGTATCTGCCAGTGATGGCAAATAGGAATCACTTGCTGTAAATATCGGCATACCAAATTTGGAAATCTTTATGGGATCTCAAACAGAGCTGCATTGACTACCTAATTATATGTAAAAGCTAAAAGTCTCCTAAAAATAGTTTTTTCTTCAAAATTTTCTATCACATGTTCGTCATTCATTTATTTTAGCTGGAAGTTTTTTAATACAAGTTGCATTATACGAGGGTTGCTATTTTTTATTTCGGGGCGTCAATAAAAACACAATAATTTATCATTGGAAATGGTTTTATTGTTTTTCAAATTATTCTCCTTAAAGATCAATACACTTTTGCATGCGCACAAACCAATTTTCGAAGCACTTTTTCCACTCCGATTGAGACACCTCCAAAACATGATGTTTGAACAGCTGTTTCGGGCGATGAAAAACGTTGACCACGAATTTTTTTCTTGATGCTAGGGAATAAGAAGAATAAATTATTGGATGCCAAATCAGGGCTGTACGTCGGATGGCCCATCAATTCGACATCTTGAGTGGCCAAATAGCTCATCGTTTCAGCTGATGTGTGATGACTGGCATTGTCGTGAGGCAAAATGATCCGTCTTTTCTTATTATCTTTCCTCATTCCTTCTAACACTATTGGCAAACAAATGGTTGTATACCACTAAGAATTGACCGTCCTATGTTCCACTAAAGGCACTGCGTCAACATGGCCGGGATGAATTTCGTGAAGGACGTCCAACTTCGGTCACTGTAAGAAACCATCGATGCTGTGCGTGAACTGATTAAGCAAGACCGAAATGTGGCATACCATGAGATTGAGGCATCCTTGGACATTTCTATGACAAGCATCAATTGCATGTTCAATTGGGCGCGAAAAAATATGTTCTCATTGCATCCCACATAATTGGACGAATGCTCAAAAAAGGCTCGTATGGATTGGTGCCACGAGATTTTGAAAAAATATAATTGCGGTAGCTCAAAGGCAGTATACAACATTGTCACAGGTAACGAATCATGGATCTATGTATTTGAACCCGAAACAAAACCGAAACAAAAGTTGTTACTGGAAGAAGTACATTGAAGCAAATGATTGCGTTTTTTCGGTATAACGGGCCATGTTGCCACAGTGCCTTTAGTGGAACGTAGGACGGGCAATTCTGAGTAATATACAACCATCTGTTTGCCTACAGTGGCCAAAGAAATGAGGAAAGGTAATAAGAGAAGACGGATCATTTTGCACCACGACAATGCGAGCTCTGACACATCAGCTGAAACGATGAGCTATTTGACTACTCAAGATGTCAAATTGATGGGCCATCCTCCGTATAGCCCCGATTTGGCACCCAATGACTTCTTCTTATTCCCTAGCTTCGAAAATTGGTTTGTGCTCATGCAAAGTGTATTGATCTTGAAGGAGAATATTATGAGAAACAATTTAACCATTTCCAATTATATATTATTGTGGTTTAATTGCCGGAACCGAAAAAATTTAAGAGAACGACATGGACGACATTTGGTTTCAACAAGGCTGCCTCGGAGCTATGATTTGAGCCCTTTGTATTATTTTCTGTGGGAAGCCATTGAGGATAAATGTTACCCAAAGCATTTAGAGACAATTAAAGCTTTAAAACATGAATTGGATTTGCCATAGCAGAGATCTGATTCGAAACAATCGAAAATTTACTGAAAAATTGGGTTGATCGGATGAAGTACTGCCAATAATATTAGCCGTGTTCTATTGGCAACTCGTTTAGGAGGTCTCTAACGCGATAACTTCAAACCATTGTACAAAAATATAAAAAAATGATGTTGTGTACAAAAATCTATAGACAATTTGCCTTAAGCCCGTTTGTTCAAATAATTTAAAATTTTGACGAATCATGGAATAAAGTTATTCAAGAATAACCTAAAGCGATTTTATGCAAGCTCGGTTACTACTCGCTTATATCGAGTAATCAGTCTAGAGGTATTTTTTCAAAACAAAAATTCAAATCAAGTGTGGAATCTTTGCTGTTCATTCGAAAAGACATGTTATGCCATTTATTTTTTAAATATAATTTCCTTGAAATGTTACCCGCGACTAAGTCTCAGCGTGTCCATTCGGAAGGTCCAATTTTGGATGACTCGTTCGAGCATTTCGACCGGTATGGCGTTCATGACACGCGTAATGTTGGCTTCCAAAACCTGAATCGAAGCTGGTTTGTCAGCATAGACTTTGGACTTTACGTAGCTCCAAAGGTGTCCAAAACGTGGAATTAACTGCTCTTCGAAATTACCTCTTTCTAGACCCATTGTTTGAGTAGCTGTATGGCAAGTGGCACCCTCCTGTTGAAACTAAGTGTCGTCAAGATTACGGGCTTCAATTTCAGGTAGCATAAAGATCGATATCATGGCGCGATTGCAAGCACCATTAACGGCTGCATTCCGGCCATCATCATTTTTGAAAAAAAATATGCACCGATGATTCCACTAGCTAATAAACCGCACCAAACCGTGGGTTTCTCTGGATATAACGGCACCTCTTGAACCTCTTCTGGTTCCTCTTAAGCCCAAATGCGCCAATTTTGTTGACGTTGCCGTTGCGCCAGAAAACAGCGGATGTTCTTGTTTTTCGCCGAACGCTCATTTCCATATTACAGTTGCCAACATTTGAAGGAAATTATATTCAAAAAATAAATGGCATAAAATGTCCTTTCGTATGAACAATAAAGATTCCACACTTGATTTGAATTTTAGTATTCTTTTTTATTTTGAAAAAAATACCTCTAGATGTATTACCCTCTATAACTTAATGAATATTTATTTCTATAAAGTAAAAATTTTCAAATCAAACGGTTTAAGATGCAGAAAGGATATCAGTTCTTGCATACAAAATTTTTTTAAAAATGTCTCGTAAGTTTTGAAGCTATCGCCACAACGGCTACTTACTCGTTTAATAAGCGAGTATCACAAGAACACATATTTGTCTGCTGTAAATACCGCTTTATTGGGAGGATCTCATAACGCCTAATATATCAGAACATAGATCTAACGGCGATTTCTGTTATGTAACACTTAAGAAATAATCTTGCGAACCACCTTTTGTCAGAAATGTGCTTTGAGCGAACTCAACATTTATCGTATCTTCGCGTTGGCAGTAGTCGCCCGTGACATTCGGAATCTAAATGTTTCTCGGATAAGACATATTTCTGCACTAGTGTGGTTGGCAGTCTGTTATATGTTATCGGCTATAATTTTTTTCGTGTCAGGAGCTAAGCGAATGAACTCCTCGAACATGTCCTTATCAATGGCGGACTAATGATCGCCATGCACACAGTGTTCGCCCATACACCATTTGGTAGGTCTGCAGGATAAGATAATGACAATGATTGGGTCAGCTTGCTTTTCTTACTGCGTTATTGGTTTAAAGTAGAGGGATCCTGAAAGAAAGGACCCGTACTCATGGGTATACTTATACACTTTAGCCATTTGATGGGTTGTCATGTTATTTCATTATAGACTTTCTGTATTTACTTTCTGTAAATTCGCACATGTTTGATCCCAATATTCCAATGGTGAAAAGAAGTGCCTCTAGTAGGTAGTGGCCTGTAGAACGCCCATTGTCTTGCTTAATTCAGTCTTAGCGAATTTTTTTGTTTCTCTTTCATCTCGATGTCCCCAAAGCACTTTTGGTACCGGTGCTGTGGCGTTCCATAGAGCATTCCAAGCGATCATGGTCCAATATTTCATTTCAACTAGAATTGCTTCTAAAGGCGTTGCTCATGTCTACTTTTTGTTTTGATAAACCGTTCCTTGCAAGTTGATTAGCTTTTTTGTTGCCGTCAAAGTAAGTATGTTCAGGCACTCAGATGATTTCTAGGGCTTCAATTCGTTGTGGCTATTTCTTCTTAATACTCCAAAAGCGTTTGTGACTTGACTGTCGTTGAGGAAAGTGTCTTGAACACTGTGTGGGTGTCTGTGAATATCTTAAGATTGTCGTGTTTGTTATTTAAGTTGAGCCATCGAACACATTCCGTGAATGCATTTATCTCTGCTTTCGACTGCCATACCATGTTGTGGTCCATTTTTGAGTCCTGCCGCTCAATTACTCAACCGAAATGTTCTAAAATCGCTGTAATTATTGGTATACCTTTTGTAAGACTATCAGTTTCTCCAAGGAACCAAGCACGCCAGAGTGGCGATGGATATCATAAATTCGGTCCCTCGTGGATCATTGTACGGTTAGTTCAAATTTAAATGTTTAACCACCCTAATGTATACTCGTAGTCTTCTTAATTCGATCATCAGCCCATCAATTCAATATTTATAATGCAACAGGGTTCTATAATCCCCTGTCCAAACATTCTGAATAATTATTACTATGTACTTAGTTATGTTCCATAATATTCGACATGGATTTAATTGGTCATGACATAAGCTAGCCCCCTCCCGGCCAGCCACTACCCACCAAAATCGCCTAAGCGAGTAGGAGTAGATACATAATATTTACATAACGCAAACAAAAAGTTTGAATAGTGAGTTAAACATAAATAATTAAAATTAACCATTCACATTGAGTGTCATTAGCTGTCACTACAATGTAATAACATCCGCCTTCGTCGCCCACTCTCGTCCGACCAACTGTCCGTCCTTCTTCCGCCCACACAATTGAAAATATACTTTAGGCAAAGACAAAGGATAAGTACAAGGACAGTGATAACAATAAAAATTATAAAATGCAATAAACATTCCAGCGAAGGTAGACACCCCTACTCCCGATCATTCTTAATCACACTGGTGCCCATGGCATGGCAGTGGCGAAGCAGGAGGAGATGAATGGGCGGGGAAATGTAGTATTTAAAAGTCCCTTTGGATAAATAAGGCTAAACGATGGCATTGCCAAAAACCATCATGAACTGCCACGAATGAGAGAGTGGGAAGGGGGGGAAAGCTAAAACGTGCTACGCGTAGAACAGCATTGCTGGACTGGCTTGTTCCTTGTTGATAGAGGTTCTGGCATCCCAAAGCCCGCGCAGGGGGTTGGGGCGCGCTAGTGCTGCGGCATGATAAGCGGCCTGAGATGCATGCAGCAATGAATTTGTGAATTTACACGTAAACGTTGTTTATTTATTTTCCTCTTAAAGTTCCATGGACAGTCACTTCAGTCAGTCAGCCAGTCGGCCAGTCGACTGGTCCACCACGTCTGCGAAACCTTTTTTCACTTCATCCGTTTTTTTTTTGGGAGCTCGCTTCGCACCATCCCATCCTATTTCAATTCGATTCGTTTTGTCTTTGTTTGTTTCTAAAGAGGATTGTTTTTCGCTTGGCCGGGCGGCCGCCCGTTTGGTCGGTCATGTTAAAAGTTAAATTTTAATTAAATCAAGTTGTTTAGAATGCACAGCATAAGCGCGTCCATACAAACAAACGACACTCGTGGGATTCCGTTGGAATACTGAGCGGAGCGCGCACGGCTTCCCTACACTCTCGCGACTCTGTGTCGCCAGTCCTCGGTAGGATTTGCTGGCGCTATTCTGTAGTTCATGTTGATGTTACCTGGTCTTTGGGAGGCTTAGTTAGTATCCATGGCAGTGGGCATGATTGAATAACCAGCCCGAACCGAACCCGTCTTCCACTTGTCTCTGCGTATTAAAATTGCGGTGAAAAGCCTTTTCCTTTCGGTTTTCTCAAAAGAAAAATGCCTCAAACGAAAACAAAAGAAGCCATAAACATAAAAATTAAGGGCAAACAAATATATTTCCATAGTCAAATGGGTCCGACATGGCATAGAGTGGGGATGGGCGGATGGAGTTTGTACTGAGCCGGAGGCTGGTGTTGGTATTGGCGATGCTGATGTAAATGGCAGTAGTAGAGATGGCAACTGACATTATAACCCTTGTCTATAGAGAAGCAATGACCCGTTTACGATGTTGTCTTCATAATTAACACGTGCAAAAATATTAATTTTCCCCTTTTCAAAGAAAAACAACGTTAAACAAAACATGTACCTACTATTGAGAGGGACAAAACAAAAAGCTAAATAAAATGGGGCAGATATTTTCAATACGAATAACAAAGCCAAACTTTTTTAATAATCCATTGTCCATTGAATACGAGTCTGTACGTGGAATTTTGGTGGACACGAAAAGAATTAACCTCAGCACACCCACCACGGGCAACACTTAGGGAGAGTCTTGCATTTTTTATCACTGCTATGAAAATTGAAGATGGTCGCCACACTGTTCACTTCATGGGCTGCTTAGGTAAGGCTGCCCTCGAATGTGAGAGTCGACGACGCACCAATTATCCCCAAATCCTTGGTGTCACGTTCGACAGTTATTTTAAAGTCATCAGCGCGTGCTTCTGTTATTTGCGATAAGCTGAAAGGTAGGAGCAAACTTCTCAAGTCGCTCGACGGCATCACTAACAAATAAACATTGTTAGCCTCTCATAAGGTGGTAGGTTGGTCCATGGTGAGCTCGTGTGGACACCGAGTGTGAACGAGATTCAATCAAGAAACATTTAGATCGACCAGAACTCCGCCCTGAGAACTACCATAAGGTGTCCCCTTAAGTCCTCGTAGGAGGACACCTACATGAGGATACGTAAATTTTGCAAGATCTGCTGTTATATTAAAGAAAGCATCATCCGATCAACCAACCTACGCATAGGAATCCTGGAGCGGTATGTGTGAGCGGTCATCATGATCTACAGAGGGAGGTCCGGCGTTACAAGCGGGAACCGCAATTCACTCTGACGCAATCGCAGAAACCATCAACAATTTTAAAGTTAATGTCATGCTTCGAAACCTTGCTCCAGAGGAAGGACAGGAGCAGCCTGTCCAGGAGGAGGACATGCTGCAATGATGAACCAGAGTGATATTGGCGCAGTTGAGGTCTGACTGGTATAATCGCCTCAATCCGTACTGGGCCGTAGTCGACGCAGCATGTCAAACTCATGTCCCGCATGCCAGCAGTGACCACACACTACACCTTTTCAGATGTCTACAAAGACAAAATATTTTCCTTGTCGCAAAAGATGATTTCCTTTGTAAAGTCACCATGCACTTCTGTCTGTTGACGCCGTATTGAAATGGGCTGTAGGCTTCAGCTCTTAAATCGGTTGTACTTTGTAAGCGTGGTTCAAATCTTTATTCAAAATTCGCTTCAGTGATGTTCGTGATATGTTCAATTGTTGGGCACTACGACGAGTGGAGGTTGACGGTTCTTCTGCCAAACTATCGCGAACACCTTTAATGTTTTCCACACAACGAACTGGTCGAGCATGCACAGGTTTTTTTTAAGTTTCCTACAGACACGGTTTGCTCAAATTTGCGCACAATTCTTCCGATTCTGGACACATTTGGTTGATCATGCTGACCAGACTAAATTACGCATTGTGATTTGAAAGCCCATTCTCGCAATAGGCTTCAACAATCTTAACACGCTGCTTAATTGTGTACCTCTCCATGGAGAATTTGTCAAACACTGAAACAAAGTAATGCCAAATTAAGATTGGCAACAAACGGGACGTTAAGGTGTAGCTCACAATTAACATCGTGAATTATGGTTGTAGCACCCTTTAAATTTTCTCAATTTGATATGACTATTTTTAAATTAAAATAAATTTTTCATACTGTAGTGGGAATTTTAGTTGGAACTTCTTTATATGAAATGGAATTTCCCAATTTTGAAAATTTAAACTACCCAGTAAACCAAATTTGCCGGCAATGTCTGATATCGGAGAATTCTGAACAATATCTGAACTCTATCGAAAATTCTTACTGAAATCGCTACGAATTCTGTTCGATTTGTCTAAGGTTTTTTAATTTTTTATGTTCCGAAATATCTGAGCGAATTCGGCCCGAATTTTGTTAGACTTTTCTGCGAAATATTTATTAATTTTTGGTTCAGACGAACGAACTCGTAAACGAATTCTGAACAATTTGTCTAAGGTAATCTATTCGTTTAAAATTTTTGTTTTTTTGCTTCATATTTTATGCTTATTTTTATTGTGTTCAGACTTTTCGGAACTTATAGTTTTTTTCTGAGCATTGTAGTATTGTGATGTTTTCTTTATTTCTTGTTTTAGTTCTCTTCAATCACTCAGGGCTACTGTTCTTATCGTGTATCAGCAAAAAAAAGTAATAATTTAAATTATAAAAAAATATTGGCACGTCTTGGTATAATCTATTTAAGAAAGAAATAATTTTAAATTTAAATTTAATTGTTTAGTTTAACATGTCTCGTCAAACCTTCAGAAAAAAAGTAAAAAGAGAGGCACAACACATTTCGTATGTAAAAAATAATAAAGACAAATTTATATTTTAAACAAACTCTCTTTTCAGATATAATTGAGACACTAGTAACAAATTTGCAACGAAACGTCACGCAAAGCCTCCGAATTTACCAAGACATTACTATAGTAATCAAAGCTAATGTTCGGCATTACTGAGTATATAAGTAATCGATATATCGACGTATATTCACGACATACGAGTATATGTACGAGTACATTAAAATGTGGGTATATATCAAAGTAGGCAAACATTTGTCATGAAACTAGCTTACAATACCCTCTTCCGCAGAATGTTGCGGGGTCTGTAAGTCTTCATGCCCTCAGTTTTTGATTCAAATTGCCCCAACGGATATCCATCTAGTTAAATTTAAAATATACGTCGACAACCGGCAGCTGTCAACGCCTTAGCCCAATAGATGTATAATAATAAACGTACATCTGCTACTTCTCTTTAAACCAAATGTTTGTCCACGACATCACGATCTGCTCTAAAGCAGCAGAAACCAGGTCGAGGTAGAAATAAGTCAAGAACTGCAGGGTTGCCCGGTGTCATTGGCTAGTCATTGATGTGACGCGCCCTAAAAGCTTGCTTTTGATCGTCAAGAGTACATACGAGTATTTTAACATAAGCGGACCAAGTGGAGGTAAACATGGAACTCCTATATGCAAAGAAGAGGAAAGATCTGCGCAGCACTTGCTGTGTTCCTACAAATGGCTGCAAGAGTATCGTCCATATTTTTAGGGTGCAGGCTCTTCGATGACCTCATCGACTAAGAAGATGATTATCCCCCTAACCCCCTCGTTAAATTAATACAAAAATCGTCCGGGTTCAGTAGAGCCAATAAGAATAAATGTGCGCAATATTCAGATGTTTTCCCATTCCCTTCATTCATTATTTATTTTCACAATCTTTCTATTCTCCCCTCTTACTTAATTCTTCCTCTGTCACGTTTATTTTAGTGAACCGATTTGAATTTAGTCAGCCCCAAGTAAACTCGTAAGTTGTTAGTTAAACTGGCTGGCGTTTCACTCAATGTCTCGATTTTCACAGTCTGACCCACGATTTCGAGCGTTTTTTTCAGCCATTTAAACGACAAACAGCTGATTTCCGTCCCACTAAATTCTCTTCGCACGAAAATTTAAACGAACGATAATGTGCTACTTTTAATTTAAAATTGAGACCCAATAACTTGTTTTGCTGTCATCTGTGAGAATTCAAATGTCAAACTCTGTCCCTGTCTTTCGCGTGATAACAGAAACACATAAAAGCACATATACAAACCGAAATTTACTGAAGGAAATTTTGTTTTTTGATTCTATGCATTGCGTTTCTGAACAATTTTTATTTTTAATTCAATATTTTCATTTTAAAAAAAAATCATCCCCTAATTTAAACTATACGTTTTTTCCCTGTTGCTTCAGTCAAAACATTTGAGTTTTAAGATATTTCATTGCATCTTTTGTATAGAGTTCAAATACACACAGGA
Source organism: Hydrotaea diabolus (assembly GCA_963513945.1). Lineage (NCBI taxonomy): Eukaryota > Metazoa > Arthropoda > Insecta > Diptera > Muscidae > Hydrotaea > Hydrotaea diabolus. The sequence continues at coordinate 112,831,966 of OY740717.1, forward strand.
TGAGGGTTACCTCAAAATTACGTTAAAACACCCTGACTTATAATTAAATAATCAATTAAATGCCTTGCATCATACACTCTCAAATTGTTTGCATTACCAAATAGGTTGAAAAGTCTTTCAACTATCTTTTTATTTATTCATTTATCCCATATGAAACTAAATAAAAGAATAGATAAACGTCTTGATAAATTGACACTTTTTGGCGTAAGCTCACTACGCAAATTTGTAATAAGTTCAAAATTGTTGAGCTGGCAACAATTTCATTCACTCCCAACACGTAAGTCTATGCGGACGATAAGTCAAAAAATAGTGTATACCGTTTTTATACGAAGGTGAGTGACTGGCTTTCGTTCGCATAGACTTTCGTTCGACATGAGAGCTAAGCTATTAATCTTTTGCCAAAACTACTTACCTCCACCGACATTGCCGCGTTAAAGTATTTCCATTGTAAGTGATGTAAGATTTAGAATTTAGAGTTTTTGCTGGGAATTTGACATTTTTTTTTTTTTTTGGTTTTTCACCAAATCTGTACTGTAGTTAAAAGTTAACGAGTCTTAATATTTACAACTTCCAGATAAACATTTGAAACAGTTTGCTGCGCAATCAAATTCCAATGCGTTTGTTTAGGAAATCTCGCATTTTGTTGCAGTAGATACATTCTTTTTTGTCTTATCAATAATCAAAGGGCCAAAATTGTTTTATATCGCGAAAAGACAAAGACATTCACCAACTGCTCTTCTTTACTTTGCAGGTTCAACGGATGCCAAACATTTGCCAACTTTACACTCTACATCAACACCTTCGTCATCATCGCTCCATTCGAATACGGGAGCCACGGCGTCTGCCGTTACTGCACATGCCACTGCCGCAACAACTTCCACGGAAACCCAATCAACCGTTATAATTTCATTTAAATCATCCCAAACACCTGTTCAATCTCAAGCTATAACAAGTGCTGCGGCGGCTGCCTCTGCCGCACCGCCCGAGGAAACAGTTTCCCAAGAATTACCGCCTCCGAACAATAACGATAATGCTGAACCAACAGTGCTGCCATTGGCGTCTCTATCGAACAGTCTCATCGGGGCGACAAGCCAACTGGGCTCGCCCCTACCGCCGGGCACTCCCCGCAACAATGTCCTCAAGAAAGTCGCCTCCTTTACGGTGGAGAAGGCTGCGGCAGGCAGTGCCAGTAAAATCAATAACGGCGATAGCAACTCCAGCATGGCGGGTCTGCTGGAAAGTAACGGCTTGAGACGTTCCTCATTCGTGCCGGAGAAGTTAAGCTTCGCTGCATATGAAAAGTTTGAAGGTAAGTGATGTATCTACTATCTCCTGCTTTCGCACATCCCCCCTCCTAGATGCCACAAAGTTTTCTAGCCTGGTTGCACGACAGTGGTGGCACGCGTGGCAACAGCGCGCAACACAGCACCGTCAATTGATTTGTGGGTGTTTAGGGGCAAGTATTTTCTAATTCCTTCAAATCGCATTTGCCAAGACAATGAAAGGCAAAGAAAGAAACAGGAAAGTTTTGTTTAGACAAAAATCAGTTGGAATGAAATACGACCACGATGAACTCTGAGGTCCGTCCAGTTGTGCTCGTCGCCTTCCTTAACGTCATTTGGTCACAAGTACTTTTATTTTCACTCGGAAATCTCCAGTTGTCCGTATTGTTCTTTCCCGGGGAAACTTTCCACTTTTACTTGTTTTTGTTTTGGCGAGTAATTCTATTTTTTTCTGTTTCTGTTGCGACTCATTGAAGCGTTTCACTTTTGGTTTTAATTAAACATAACGCATCAATTAACTTTAACATGGAATGTAAACAGCGAAGCAGAAAGTCAAAGGACATGGGGTTCAAATTGCGTTTCAGTATACAGCTCTTCTGCTTCACTGGTTCAACCCTTTTAGTTTTCGAAGGCGTTGCTTAGAAGTGGCCAACTCTTCGGCTGCGAAAACATCTTAAAATGTAAACTGACAAATGATATGTTTGTTTCGGACTTGGACGATGGTTGTGGTTATTTCCGGTAAACGGAATCGAAACGACCATTTGTTTTATCAACTCGAGAAAGTAAGCCTCGTAAAACGCGACAAACAGCAACCTAAAATGTCGCGTTGAGTAAATTGCATTCTACTATTGTCAGATATTTCAAAAATTCCTTTAAAAAATACAAATTTTGATTTGTTCACCTACTCACTTCTTTAAAAGTCAAAAACAGGTGCAAACACTTAGATTTTGTGTAATTCGGAGTCATTCGAGTGGGAGTGGACCTCATCGATCAATATTGAATTGTGAAAATGTTTTAATTTTTTTTTTTGTAACGGCGGGTTTCGACCCTTTTAATGTCGGCGTCTTTACGAGTAAATATAACTAAATCATTAAAAGTTGTTTGTAAAATGAGTTATTCGTTCGGAACCGGCTTTCAGTTGTCATAGGATTGAACGGGTTTGCCTAGGAAGTAGCCGTTCTGTTTCCAAAATTGCAGGAGAATGTTGGTTAAGGACTTAATTTCATCTATAGCCGTTTATGGGGGGCATTCGATATGGACAAGCGGTTGACGTCCGGTGATATGAAGTCTTGGATGTCCTCGCTATTGCACCTGAAGTTCTTACGGATGTGTCGAGGAGGTGCATTTAACATTAGGATCTGATGAAACTTTCTAGTCAGCAAAACATTGCGTTGCCTGACTGACAGCATCCTGGCCTCCTCATGGAGATGATCCACACTCGTTATTTGTACACAACCGGTAGCTATACGGAGTGTAGTTTGCAAATTTCTCAGTTGCGTGTCGCTGCGGAACGAGGTCCGTACTGGTGCGGTCGCCACAATGTCTCCTTATTTTTGCCCCACTAGGTGCCAGCTTAGGTTTTAAGTACCTTGTTCCTCGCCTTCACTTTCTGGTTGATGTAGGTGCCGTAGGAGAAAAGTTGTCGAAAAAAAACATCTATGGACTATGTGCCATAGGGATACGTCTGCTTGCAATAACGATGTTAAGGTCCATGTTAATTTTTCTACTCCTGGAAGTAAAGAGGGACACAGTAGACTTTGCAGTGGACAACTCAAGATAAGGTTCCCGGATGAAGTTTGTGATGGTGGCTAAATAGACGGATATTTTAACTTTAACGCCCTTAACGCCTCAGGAGATGATGGAACTATCATCGACGTACGACACCACCGAAACATCTGCTGGAGGATCAGGGAGTGTGGCAAGGTAGATGTTGAATAAAATGAATGATTGGACTCCTCCTTGTGGAACACCCATTTTTATCTTGCGGTGTTTGGATTTTTGGCCTCGAATTCTACGAAGATTTGCCTGCCATTTGACATAATTTTGAAGGTTGGAATTCATGATGGAAGAAATCAGAATGGAGTGATTAACCGTATTGAACGCTTTGGACAGTTCAAGCTGCTACAATTGTTCACTTGGCAGGTCTTTGCTGATTTAGACCGTTTGTTATCTTGGAAGTTATTTCCTGGAAAGCCGTTGTTGTACCTGAACTAATATCTCAAGAAATTTGGCCAGATAGCATCTTTAGTAGCAGCATTGGCACCGTGGCATCGGCCTCTTTTTTATGAGGTTGTGTTGCTTTTCATACCAACAATATAAACCAACTACTATCATTGTAACGGTATAAGTTCACGGGATATAGCCTTAACAAATTGAATGGGCGGGACCACGTTCCTTTGCTCCGTTTTAACACTATAATATCCTCAGCATTGATTTCATTCTGGCAAAACTTTAAAACGGACCATTACTTTGGCCATTAATGCGAAATTTTCAAAGGGGAGTAGCTCCGCCCACTTTTCTTCAAAGCTGTGATTCGATCCATGCCAACAAAAGATGTGTCAAATATGATCGTGCAATTCCCACTTTTTCCTAAGCATGTGTTTCGATCCATGCCAACATCATATGTTCGGAATTTCATCGCCATATTTCGAATAGTTCATGAGATATTCTGATTTTATGTTCAGGCCTGTTGATTTTTCCAGAGGTTGACTCAGTCCTTCTGAGTGGAAGTAATTTACCTCTTGACCGATCTGGCTCGTTTTCAGTACCAAACTTTTCAGTCCATCTGCAAAATTCCAGGCACACAATGCCGCCAAGTCAAAGCTATATTTGGCGTCAAGTCGCAAAGCTATATTCCCAGCTACTTGATGTGGCAATATGTCTGGCGGAGGCCAATTAGGGAAAATCGTTCTAGCGAACCTGATAAATTATCGCTACAGTTATCATAATACGTGCATATTTGCGCTGGTGATTTTTCTCTTACGCTACGCACCAGACAGCAGCCCCGTTGAACAGAATCGACTTGACAATAAAATCATATAGCCAGCATACATTTTTCCCAATAACCTTTTCGCATACGCAGAAAAAATATGGTTACTATATGGTCACGGCAACAATAATATGTATATAATATAAGTAGTATGAATGCGGCAATATTATTATTGTTGAATTGTAACACTAGTATTATTTCCAAATTTTAAAATGAAAATATGGTTGTAGCATTTATGAAAATATAGTTGGTGCGACAAAGGTACTGTTTTTGGGGTTTTATGTTAGCCGTTATATAATAACGGCAGTCATACTGTATTATTGTTATATTTCTTAGCATGAATTTGGTTTTTAGAAGAATGTTATTGTTACGAATCGCATGCAATAAAAGTATTTTTTATAGGTAAATTAAAATTTTAATAAAGTAAACGCTTACGTTTTTAAACGAATCTTTTCTACTTTTTTAATAATAATAATTTACTTAATACTTATACTTAGAGACTACATAATCTAATCCTCATTAATAATTTGAGGATCGTTGTATGGTTGAGTGGGATCATACTATGATCGTAGGGATTATAGTATGGCTGTGTGTGAATTATACTATTGTTGTGAGGATCTCTATATGGTTGTTAGGTTCATACTATGGTTGTATGTGAAACATTCCATGATTGTGAGGATGATTATATGGTTGCGGGGATAATAGTATGGGTAAGTGTGAATCATACAATGGTTGTGGGGATCATATGATTGTGCGTGAATCATAATATTGTTGTGGGGATCATAGAATGGTTGTATGTGAATCATACTATTGTTGTGAGGATAATACTATTTTGTCATAACCATATACATAACAATATTAGGATTCTCTTCGAATATTGTTACTTTTTTATGCGTCAACAATTGCCGCTTTAGTAGTCCTGTGTTCGGGTTCCAGTTTGTTTTCCAGGCTAAGATATTTGCCAATATTGGATAACGTAAGTGGTGGGAGGAATCAACTAAATGAGCGATTTTTTTATCGCCTGGTGAATAGAATCAGCTTCATTGAAGCAAGATTAACATCCAGTCCACTAGGTTATTTTAATTGTAACTTTTTTCTGTGCTTCCGATAGCATTTTTCGTATTCATCTGTCTTGCAGCACTCTTTCTCTATGGCTTTAAGCAGAGTGTTGATGTCAAGATTCCACAGCAGAGGGAACATCTACTTGTGGTGTTTCCCGTACTGCCAACATGAAAATATTAGAGGCGCCTGGAGTGGACTTAATGTGCCTTCATTTCAGGAATTTTCCAACAAAAAAAATGACTGCATTATTAATTTCTAACTGTCCCATTGCGTCAATGACGGATTCCGGTCTGAAATAGTTAATAGCTACCTCTATATCCAAGAAAGCCACCAGTGTGTAGTCCTTGTAATGTAGGGATCTTTCTGCGCTGTGTCGGTAGACTTGCCCTTCGTTTAGGCATGCTGGGACTTCTAACGTATACGTAGATATTTCTTCCAAAGTTTTAAACAGAATTGATGCTTAAAACTTTGAGGTGAAGACAATTTTTTTTGCTGTCCAAAGAGGCTCTGAGGATTGTCAAGAGCCTTGGTATTAACGTATCTATGTTTCCTCTAAGACATTCGGATTCGAAGATTTGAAGCGTGTAATCGGGATATCGGAGATATCATGTACATCGTTGTCAAGATCCGCATCAGGGTATTACGACTGTTGGTGACTCGACCTGACTGTTAGTGGTCTATGATCCATCTCGTCGCTAGATATAAAATGGTATAACTTAAAGTCACAATTTTGAGTAGCCGACTAGTCTCTAAAGAGTTTTCCGCGCTTCTACAGAAATTTCTCCATAATTGTTTTTTAGTTTTTCTAGTTACATTCTTTAAATCGTTAAGTGGGGATTTAAATACCTTGGGAAACTCCAGCTTGTATATCACGTTTTTTTTGACAGCATAACTCCAGGAGACGAAGTGTATTCGCCGGTAAGCTTCTACAAACTTCGCTAATTAAGCAGACATGTTACACTTTGTCAAATACTAAGGGAACGTCAAAAAATAAAGTTCATAGATGTTCCCCCTTCATAGGAATGTTGAGAAAAATACTAATGGACATTTAGGGCAAACCATAAGCGATGTCCACTTTAACGTCTACATGACTTTAAAGAGATAACTTAGGTAGCATAGTCTTTTTATTGACAACCCTGTGTTGTTGCAATCAATAACACCTTACAGTAGAATGAGTTTTTTTAAAAGAGATATGTGAACATTGTGTCGAACCATAAATGCTGTTGTAAGCTTTTTACATGTAACTTAAAGTGTACCTGATGCTTCAACAAATATTTATATCGCAATCAATCTTTAAATCTATATCATCCCTCGGTCAAGTGGCCAAACAAAAAAATATTATGACAAATTATGGTCATAGCCATAAATGGACATGTGCGTGGAGGGCTGTATTCATTCATCCGTCCTTTTTCTGGCCACGTCGTGTTCTTTTTTCTGCATCGCCTGTTGATATATAAATCTGTTTTTTGCCCAGATCTTGATTTCTCTTCACCTCCCACTCTTCATGTCCTCCGGCAGACGTAGTATTAGGAAGCGATGTTTATTCTTGTTTCCGTTTCGACTTTCGGTGTGCTTTTCCCCCCTTTTTTGAGTCTCGTTTATGAGGAGTGTGTCCTCCGTCCTTGTAGCCAAAGGAAGAATATTTGTTTTTAACCAAGAATCCCAAGATAACCAACCAAAAAAAACTGAGAATTTGCAAATGGTGGAGGAGAATGTCCGCAGTTTATCTTCAATGATGCGAAATGGAGCGATTGCAGCAGCAATGATTGCACGACAAACAACAAAAACAACTGTGACAATTTAGATGTTTGTCCACTTGTTTTCCCCCGGACACGACAAGGAATGGCATTGTTTGACAAGCACAAACACACACACACACAAACTGTGGCAAACGCCTACAAAACCGATAACCGCCATTGTACGAGGATATCCATCTGTTGGTGTCTGCCGTCGCACGTCTTTTCGATGCATGCGAATCGGTGGCGAAATGACTAAATGAATTTCGTCCACTGCTGTTCCCCGGCTTTGGCCAACAGGCGTTCTCTGTGTCAATTATTTTTTTTTGCTTTTCGGAGTTCGGCGCTTTTTTTCTGGACGTTCTTGAGAAAATGAAATACTAAACAATTGTTTACTCAGAATGTACAGAGAAAAAGCCTTACGCCACTGACAAGAATCTAACTCTAATCCTAGCCATTCTTATCAGCGCCAACCGAATTTTGTATTTTGGGTCTTTTTAGAAGGTAGGTGGGGTTTTTTTTTACTTAAATATGGGGGATGGTGGGTTAGGAGAAATAGTGAATCTAATGAACGATGCTCGTTTCGACGTCAGTTGAGACCGCAGCTTGCGTTGTCGACGCCGCGTTTTCTTCTTCTGTTTCATTGTTCAAACAAGCTGTGTTCTTCGTTTGTGCGGTTTCTGAGGCTTTTTTGGTTTTAAATGGCAAAAACTTTGCCAGAAACTATTTATTTTCACACACACACTCGCATATACACTTTTATACATATACGCTCGCACACATGCTCATCAAATAGACACATATACACCGACTCGTGCCCAAGCTGTCATTCATCACTTTTTGACAAACACACACTCAGACTCTTCCAGTTGCAGCTGCAGACACAGGATCACACATGTTACATGTCGGTCTCAAATTATGTACGTTTGTATGTCCCGACCCCCACCACTCTCCCTTCACAAGGATGTTGTACACGCGCATGTGAGTGTGTGTTTGTGTCTTCTTAGTTTTGTAATAAATTAGTGGGTAGCCATTCCATAGACCTTCAACAATTCCCCCTACAAGGTGGGACAGTCAGTGGTGGTTATAAAAACACAGTGTGAGCCACTGTAAAAAAATACTCTGTAAGACTCTACTGACCCAAGCAAACCAAACAGGTTTGTGACTCCATTTAATGGATCAATTGCTGACAAAGGATAGAAATCACTTTTTAGTTCTAATAAAAACAACTTCTAAACATTCATCGCAAATAGGCAAGAACAAGTATTTGCACTAAAAACAAGCAAGTCGGGTTATTCGACTCATATATAAGTATACCCCCACCCGTAGACTATTCATTTTTAAAACAGGCTAGATTTTAAATTTTCCGTCATTCAGTTAATCCAACATTAATATCCAAAACGATTCCTTATAGCCTCACCCTACTAGGTAAAAGGGTATTCGAGAACATACATTATTTGGTGCGGACAAAATGTGTATCGCTTCGAAAAAAAAACAGTTTTGACCCACATCCGTTTGGACCACATTCGATTCGCAGTCGTCCGTCTGTGGGGCTGGTTCACACGATAACTTTCGAAAAAAGTTGTCAATCCTTATCAAATCTGTTCAAGTCATAATACCCTGTGCAACCTTTTTCAGGTCATCATCATAATGGGGTATACGTTTTGTCAATGGCGGCTGAAGGAGCAGCCCGTATCTTGATTATTGGCATTATCCGATCTGCCAATTTAGCTCAAGTTTTTGAGTTATCTCATTGTAAATTTATTTTGGTTCAAAGCGCACTTTTAGCACATTTGTTAACATTTGTTAATACTGTGAGATGGCTATAACTCGGTAAACGGTTTTGCCAAAGTGGCAAAACTTATTATTCCAAAAATCAAGTGTTGGGATGTACTTTAAGCCGCCATTAACAAAACGTATGGCCGAAACAGTGTGTTGCACTGTGATATTATGGGATTGAAAATGGGCCGTATTGCCACACCACTTCCGGTACCTTACACACAATTATACCTCATAGCCTATTTAAAGTATTCTTGTAATACTCGTAAAGTTAACTTGGTGGTGAAAATTCAGAAATTCATTGATTTGAAAAATATATTGTACAATTTGAAGTATTTACTTCAAATTGATTTGTTCGGCCTTCATCATATGGAAGATTTATTATACAGGGTGGCGCACCAATTGTGCTACAATAAGAAATTTAAATAGCTTTTTTTAATCAATTAATTTTATTTATTTTTTTATTGCATAGAAAATTCAATTTTATTTTACATGAATAATTGTGTTTGAAGATCATAGATCGTAATTCCCCTCCATACTAATCCACGCATATGCGACACCGGATCAGAAAATTATTCGTTGCGGCCTGAAGGGTTAAAGTTGGGATGTTTTTATAGACTGCTTCAATTCAGTAAAATTCCTTGGTTCGTTTTGTACACCTCTTGCTTGACATAACCCCATTAAAAAGTCTGGTGCCGTCAGGTCCAGTGACCTTGGGAGACAGCGGAAATTGGAATTACTGGATATTAATTCGTTTGGGAGTTTTATCATGGACGATATGCTGTTGAATCGGATACGTTTTTGGCACAGTTCTGGGTGAAAAACACCTTCAACATCTTTAAATAACTATCCCCATTGACAGTCACTGTTACGCCGTTTTCTTCAAAGAAGTATGGCCCACAACACGCAGAAAAAAAGTATGGTTGGGATAAAAATATTCAAAGAGCATCATACTATTGTTGGTTATATGGTTGCGGCACAACAATATTATGATCATCACAACAAAAGTATGGTTCACACTACTATGATCCGCACAACAATATTATGGTCCTCACAACAATAGAACTATTCGCACACAACCGTACTATGATCCCCACAACCATATTATTATTCACACTCATCAATACTATAATCCCCACAACCATATTATGATCCTCATAACCATAGTAGTTTAACAAACAACCATAGCATAATCCTCACAACCATAGTAAGGCTCACACCTAACCATAATATAATCCCCAAAATTATTTTTAAGAATTGAATTAAGTTGTTATTCAACAATAGAGATTTCTGTTAAGTAAATTATGTAAAAATACATTAAATTCTTAATAATAGGAGTGATTTATTTAACAGTAGAAAAAAATCATTCATTAAAAATATTTCAGTTATACTAATCGAAAGTAGTTTGTTTTGAAAAAATTTAATTTACATATAAAAAGTACTATTATTGCGAAGGATTCGTAACAATAACATTGTCAAATTAAAAAAAATATTATGATTTCGTCGGTATGATTGCCGTTATCATATTATTGTTAAAATAAAACCAAAGAAACAATAGTTTTGTCGCACCAACCATATTGTTGCTACAACCATATTTTCATTTTTCAAATTTGGCAACAATACAATTGCTACATTTCAACAATATTAATATTGCCGCAATCATACCATTGTCAAAATAAAATTCGAACAACAATACTATTGTTGCGACGATCATACTTTTATTGCAGAGAACATACTATTGTTGACGTGACCATATATATAGATATAGTAGCCATATCTTTTCTCTGCGTGAATGCAGCTTGAGGAAACACAGTAACTCGTTCTAAGCGCAGTTCCCTCTCATGAAGTATTTGTGGATTAGATTCACTCCATATACGCAATTTAGATCAAAGTTGGCCACATCAGACACAAACAAGCAATTTATCAAGCTGTTGTCTTCTTTGGCCACCTCAGTAATTTTTTGGTAAATTCCATTTGCATAGGCATAGGTAATTTGGACCCTGTATGGAAACTAGTTTAAGTCATCATGAATTATTTGTCGAAGGACCGTCTGCTGACTGCAGACAGATAATTCATGATGACTTTAACTTGCCACTACATATCAAAAAAATCATTTTTGAGGCGCCTAAATTTAAAGTTTTTGAACATTTTTTTAAGTTCGTTTTAGTAGGTAATACATTATTTTTAAATATAACCTTTCCAAAGTAACATAATATACATAAAGTAAAAATATACATTGTAAATAAATAAATAAATAGAAATACGATTCTCTCCATTTTCCCTCATGCCAAAAGCTATCGAAAAATCGATAACACAATATCGTTTGCTGAATCGACCCACCCTAATCGTTGGTCCATAAACATTCTTATACATGGTTCATAGCTACAATCATACGATATGATTGCCGTAATTATATAATTGTTAACATAAATCCCAAAAAAATAGTTTTACCGCATCAACCATATTTATATTGTTGCTATGACAATAATACTACTATTATATTTCAACAATATTAATATTGTCACAACCATAATAGTATTAAAATGCAATTCAAAAACGATACTATGGTTGCGACGAACATACTGTTATTGCTAAGAACATATTATTGTTGCCGTGACCAAATAGTAACTATATATTTTCTCTGTGTGTAGTGAGCAGTATGCCGAAATTAACGTAGTCGAATGCTTAAAAATTCATCGCGGAAAATTGAGAACCTGCCGCTCTAGAGAGCACAAATTACATACAATTTGGAGAAAAAATCGTTTGTTATATGACGAGCCTTTTATAACTAAGCCCCAACCAAGCTTGAGCATATCGTGTATTCCAATAGCCATCATACAAATATCCCTTCCGTCTGAGGCCCTGCCTTTCTACAAGCCTCATTTTATAGCATCAAACTATGCTTATCGTATTCCACAACACTGGCATTGCTGTATTCTCGTATTTGAAAATTTCACTGCCGCTGGAAAAAGTAAGGGAAAATGGTCGAAATGAAAAAACAAGTTTTATTCTGTTGCTTCCGCTGTGCTGTGCAAGTTACAAGAATACATGAGCCTATAGACATTTCGAAAGCACGTAGTCATCGGCAGGAATACAAGGATGTTCACATGTATGAGTAAATGTGTGTGTGTGTCAGCGTGAGTTTTAAGTTGAGACTGTGTGTGTTGCTAATTTCTCCTATCTTATTTTATGGTTTTATGATACACTTACACACACGTACAAACTGGTCTTGCTACCACATGTGAATATCCTCGTCATCATATGCGGCCTAATACACACACGTTTGTGTTTTGGGAGTGTGTGTGTGCGAGCGTATAAGTGTGTGCGTATAAAGTCGTAACTTTATTAAGTTTTAACTAAAGTGCACATGAGTTCCTGTTTCTCGTTTAATTATTCTTAAATAATTTATAATTTACTTTTTGCGTTTCACTATGAATACTAGTAGATTCTACTCGGTCGAAATATACGCACACACGTGTATTAAAATAAGCATACTCACACACACGTACGTACATGTTTGGTTTTATAGTTATTATTCATAGACCCGGTTTGGTATGCGCGCAAAATATTTAATTATTGAAATGACGACAAATCTATTCACGGACACCTTTTCATAATTGGATATCTCACCAATTCTAATTGTTTGGTGTACCCGTATTTAAGGGTAGGCTTCTAGATTTTAATAACCCTTGCGATGGTTTGGTGTGTCGCTGCTGATACAGGAAGTTAATTTAACTGTAACCGAAATTATGCTAAAGCCGCAATTCCGCCCAACCCCATTGGGCGAAGGTATATAGGCGCAGTACATGGTGTGATCATAAATAATACGAAGATACTCATTTATCTTTAGAATCGTTCAAAACAAATCAAGAGTATAAACAGGCAAAAAAGACTTAAGTCGGACGGAACCGTCTATATGAAACCCAACACCACTCTCTCTATCCGAACCTTTGTCTGAATTTATACAAGGTCGAGCTTATAATGTTTAATTAAAGTAAAAATAAAGCCCAACTTCACCCGGGATAGTGCCCGGGATGGAGCTGAGTCTGATTTATAAACAGATGGGCCGAGGTAGACGAGATTCGGTATGGTTAGCTATAAGTCCTTTTTAAAACGCACTAAATTTAAGCATGACTAGCTATATGGCTTTTAAAAAGGCAGGGCCTTACAGAGGATTAAAAGAGGACTTAAAATGTAATAGCATGTAGAGTGGCTATCCCTCAAATCAGGAGGGACCTTTTCATGGCTGCTTTATAAAAACATTGACTGATATATATTCCAGCTTTAGTTGGGCCGGCTACAAGTCGTGGATGTGGATCTTGCAAAGATTTGGTTTAATCTTTGCCTTCTAGAACGTCAAGACCTCAAATCGAGAAGCACTTCTGTATGATTTTAACAAAGTTGGCTATGTATCGATCATATCGATGTAGGCTAAATTTGAGCAAGATTGTATGGAAACATGGTCCAATTTCACCAAGGTTGGTTATATATATTTCCATTCTTATGATGGCTTTTTAAAAACATGGGCCGATAGTATCCAATTTTATCAAGCTTGTTTATATGCACTGTGCTAAATTTGAGCAAGATAGAAAAAACATGTGCCCTGTGAAGTGGTTGGTCCCTTAAATCGGGAGTGACCTTTGCATGGGGGCTATTATAGAAAAACATCGACCAATATGGACGAATATTTTACTAGGATTAATTATTAGTCGCTTATAACTTATCCCGCAAAATGTGAGAAATATCGGATAAAATTTGTAACTTATAGAACGGCAGGATCTCAAATCGGGATAGACCTAACTGCGGAGTCAATTCAAGAACATTATCGGTTGCCAAATTCGACCAGAGTTAGTAACTAGTCGCTTTTTAATGCGTGAATTTTAGATCAGCAGACTCTGAAATCGGGAAGAGATTTAGTATTGCATCGAAACAGGGCTCGATACAAACTAATTTTAATAGAGTTTGGCCGAAATCTCAAAAATATGCAAAGTTTGATCAAGAACGGTTCATATTTGCGACCTGTACTTTGATTACGACGTTAGATCGACGAACGGGCGGGCATTTCTCAATGGAAACAGATGGTGATTCTGACGTGACATGATGTGACAGACATGTGGCGTTGGGCATTAACATTGCGAATATCATCTAAAACAACCTTTGCGGTTTAAACAAAATCTCATTGTCTGTTTGGAAAGTATCCTTGTCGGGATGTTGCAACCATTCCTATCTTAAGATTATTTAAAGCTCGAATTCAACATAGTGCGTGGTTTTCATATATCCCCTCTCGAAGGTCCTTGATGCCGCTCTAGATGTCACAAATTAAATTTAATCTCGCATTCTACGAGTACGTTATATAAGTAGGTAACCACTGATCAGATTTATCCGTGTTTGAATATTGTCTTCATTTAAGATGGGAACATATGGGTTTCCAGAAACAGTGAAATTGTCTTAAAAAGCCAAAAAATGTGCACAGGGAGAACAAATTGTTTGGGTCCTCAAAAATTCCTTTGCATACGAAGAATTTCGGTTACGGTTACCGAATGTTTACAATCGTAATTTATATTCAGTTCAACATACTTGTAACCATTTATTGGTGAAGATATTAAACAATTTATGATAACCTTTAACCTTGACAGCAGCGTTGCCGTTGGAATTTTTCAAAAAGTGACACAAAAAGGGGATTTTTTTTAAAAAAGCAACACAGAAAGGGGATTTTTTTTTTAAAAAAAAAGTCGCAAACTTTTTTATATTTATTTATTTTATTTCAAAAAACATTAAAGTTAAAAAAATAACGAAAAAACAGGTCATAAAAAATGGACGTCAAAATACACATAAAAGTATACAACAATTCATTGGAAGGCACATACATATCGTCGGTGTTCCCAGCAGAAGACCCATGTGTTTTTGCGATACCAAAATACTGTGGCATTTATTCATTCCGCTGAATTTCCGAAAATTAGTAATTTTAGTCGAGTTGTAAACAGATTTGCCACGTTTTTACTAAAAAAAAATTTCCGGTTAAGGCGCCATTTCATGTGACATAGGCTCTTTTAGTATTGCCTTTTCTGTATTAAAATAAAAAAAATCATAATATCCACATAGGGCTTTTATATCCTACACCATAGGATGGGGATGTACCAATTTGGCATTTCGTTTGGAACATCTCAAAATATTCATCCGATACCCTATAAAGTAAATATGTTTTTGATCAGCGTCCAATTCTAAGACGCTCTAACGATGTTCAACCGTCCTTCTGTCAGTGTGTCCGTTGAAAGCACAATAGTGGTCACAATTATCAACCTAGAAAGTCCAAACTTTGCAGAAAAATATTATTGTTGTTGCAAGTTGCTTGGAATTTATCCATTTATCCAAATCCATTCAGAGGGAAAAAGGTTCTCTATACAAGGACTCATGTGCAAATATCCACTTTTTGTGGGTATTTTTTAAAAAAGTCGGTACCATGGGATTTACCTAGGCTGCTGAAACGAGATATGAAACTGTCTTTGGACAAGGCCTTTTTAGGATGGAATATGGGCCAAATCGGTAAATGCTTTAAAATAGCCCCTAGACAAAGTACCTTTCAGAGTTTAGGTACCGGTGCTCTAGGAACTGCATTTATAGTCTGATCTCAATGGAATTGGACACGAAGTAGTTTCAAAAGCATGGAAATTAACTGTTTATAATTTAGACCATATCGGCCCATGATTTTGTACAGCCCTCATACAAAGATTCCTCTTGATTTTAGGTAATGACTCTTTGGAAGTCACATTTACTATTTGATTTGGACAAAATTTAGTAGTTCTATGGAATGGTAATTAACTGTTAAGGACCATATTGGTCCAAGATTTAATTTAACTGGCATACAAAGACGCCGAAGTATAATGATTCATGCTTTAATTATAATCCATGGTAGAGCTTACATACGATTCGATCCTACCAAACTTAGCGCCTTCTATACTGAATGTTACTTTCGTTTCTGTCGTTTGTATGGGCAATACTCGTAGAATTTTGCCAACTAGAGTTTTGGATTCGGAAATTGAAAAGGACTATGTGAAGAAAAACACATAGGCCTTCTACAATAACTTTATGATAATTTTTATAATCCAATACACATAGGCCTTTTTCTAAATCCTGGACCAATAAAGATATCGAAATCTGTTTGGTATATATATTGTTTGGTGGCTACATGTATGACCAATAGGACTACTAAAAACTACAAATAAGGCCTTCTGCTGGGAACTACGACGATATGTGCATACGAGTACATATTAATATATATATTTACTTTGATATTTTTGTACTCTTTCCATTACACTTATACGAGTATTAACGTTCAATAAAATTATTATTAATCTATCTCAGGTTTACTAATTATATGACTATATTCGGACTCTATGTCAAAATAGTTTATGTATTATGGCAAACAAATACTTCGATATGTGAAAAAGGGGCAAAATAAAGGGATTTTTCAAAAAGGGGCAGTAAAAGTCGCACGGTTCAAAAAAGGGTCAAATTGCCACTTTAGTCGCACAACGGTAACGCTGCTTGACAGCATTATTCTTTCCTAGTGTGTTGTTGACTTATGAAATACTTATACAAGTCCGATATGGCCTACATTTTACTTTAGTAATATTCTCGACCGGTGTTCCAGAGAAGCTTCAAACACAACCCGCCTATGAATGAGGGTATATTGAAGCCGGCCTAACTGTATTAAATTTGTTTTTGCTTTTGACCACACTTAGTTTGAAACTAATGTACAACCTTTTATTTTTATGTTGCCTATATGTCCTGTCATATTTGGACCTTCTTAAGTAGCAATCAATACTAAGAAGTCACAAATAAAAAATTCTCCAACAATTTTCAGAGATTTTATTGGGAAATTATTACGTACACCCAGTATTATTATTAGCATAATAAACTAACGTCCTTTCTTCCGCTAAATTTTGCTAGAGTAAAAGACATCACTACAATGATAATATCATATTTCAAAACAAATAAAAAGAGCTAGAGTCAGGCGTGTCCGCCTAAATTATTCCCTGCCCTTCTATATGTGTAGAAAAGCCAACTGAAAATAGTTTTTTGGACCCCCTTGGACGGTCTCTTAATTTTCCCAGTTTATAAAACTAAGGTCACATGTGAATTTGTGGGAAAATGTCAATGTTCTTTGTTAAAACGGTTAAACATAAATGTACGGGCAACATCTTAATCTGAACCGATTTTCTCCGATTTCAACAGCGTCCATCCTTGTCAAATGAAACTTACTTGTGCCAAGTTTCATCAAAAATGCACTAATATTTGGCTTCTAGAAAGACAATAAAGACATAAAATCGGATGAAAGACATAAAATTGGATGAACATTTACTATGGGCGTCAAAATAACGTAAACACCAACTACTTTCGTTAAAGTGGCTTTACAATAATTACTTTAATAATGCAATATAAAAAGTAATAATGCAAAGTTAATCAGTAATTAAACTAGAAAAGATTCCATAAAAAGTATGGTTGATAACAAAATCACATTAAAAAAAAATTATTTCATTTAAGAACATCCAAATTTACGCGTCAAAATAAAGTAAACGCAAGAAATTGCCAAATTCTAAAAAAGGTTTGAACTCTATAACAATTTTTTGTGAACGTTTCGGAAAAGTACCAAATTAGTATTAAAACCAAGATTCATCAACATAAAACCGTAATCTTCTAACAAAAACTAAATAAATTAGCAATAGATTTATGATGGGAAAACAAACCTCAGTGGACACTCGTAGAATCATAATAGATATGCCTAAAAAGGGAAAATCTTTGCGCGAAATAAGTGAAGTTGTTGAAAGAAAGCATTTTACAATAAAAAGAATCATAGACAAGTATACCAGATATCATACAGCGGAGAATTTGCCTGGAGCAGGGCGGGCGTCTTACGGACAAAGAAATTAGAGCTGTGATCAGAGAAGTGAAAGCAAATCCAGCGTAAAGCAGAAAAAGTTTCGCTAGAACAATTAGAAGATCTCTACAACAAAATGGCTTACATGGACGAGTACCTTGTAAAAAAACCTTATACATCAAAAGTCAATTAATCTAAACGCCTCAATTTTGCCACAAAAAAAATGTAAAAATGAGACTCCAAACTTTTTGGAATTCACCGACGAGAGTAAGTTTGAAATATTTGACGTTAAAAACCCTCAAAAAATATGGAGGAGTAAAAATGAAGCCTTCAAGGATAAGAATGAAGGCTCCGTTATGGTCTGGGGATGCATGGCAGCATGAGGGGTCGGTAATCTAGTGTTTATCGAGTCAACGATGAAAAAGGAAGATTATATAAGGATTTTACAAAGCAATGTTGTCCCCAGTGTGCAAAAGTTGCGCTTATCGCCGAGATGGATATTCCAGAAGGACAACGATCCTAAGCATTCATCCAAAATGTGAAGGAGTGGTTGCTATACCGGACTCCCACAATGCTATATCATCCACCGCAGTCCCCAGACCTTAACCCGATTGATTGACCTGTGGGAATATTTGGATAAAAAAATTAGGGAAAGACACATTTCTTGTAAAGATGACCTGAAACTCGTATAACAGGACGAATGGAATACAATTTCACCTGACATCACTAAAACTCTTGTTGATGCAAAGCCTAGAAGACTAAAAGAAGTTATAAAGTCAAAAGGAAAGCAATCCAAATATTAAAAATGGATGTTTATCTTCTTTTTGGAAAACTGTTTACTTTATTTTGACGTATAAAATTTGGTGTTTTTTAGTAAAACGAAAAATATTTTCTAATCTAATATTGTTTTTCCTACTATTTTCATGAATTTATTTCTTATTTAAATGGCAATGAATTTCGCATTATTGTTTTTTATGTATCATTTTTTATCTCAACATAAAAATACGATGTTAACAAGAACATTTGGTGTTTAATGATATCTCAACTGAATTTTCATAACTTTAGTGCTAGGTCAAAAAAACTGACTTGTGTCAATTTCATCAAAAAACTTACTTCTGAAAAATTTAATAAAGGTCGGACAGCAAATGCGACCTGAAGTTTGATTACAAGCTAAAGGTGGACGGACGGACGGAATCGAATCAGCTAGTGGTTCTGAGTCGATCGGTACGCTTAAAAAAAGTCTAGCACAAATATTTTTGGTAGTTACAAACATTTGCCACGAAACGAACGCATAAAACCGTGGTGCAGGATATAAATAGAGACATTCTGAATCTCGTGAATAATAAAAAAAAATATGAACTTCGATCACCGTAGTGTGACGGGAGTGTGTCCGACTAGCATGCTAGCAAATCCAGGTTCTAATCAGGATATGAACATTAAACAATATTTTAGCGATGGGTTTCCACCTCGTAAAAGCCGGCGACTTAACGCGTAAGAGATCTATCTCTAAGCCATGCAAAAACTTCTCTATAAAATGTATTAAACAGTAGGTTCCGCTCAGTGAGTATCAGAATTATATAGTCCACAGCTTCCTGATTTGAGAGAAGTTTCGCCTTGTTCCTTAATGGGAGGTTGTAGTAATTAAGTACGTCCATTATTTTTGTGCAAAAAATTATGCGTAGGATCCATGATCAAGATTCATTTAATACCTCAATAGGCCCTTAATACCCATTTAGGTAAACCAAGTAAAATTGTAAAAGATTGGCGCTGCCGACTATAAAATACCCTACACCGCTCTGCAACTCTGAGGACTAAGCACCTCTGTCTGGAGCTTGAATAAGGTCGGACTCAATATGTCTTCTAGAGCTTCAGATCCTCAAATTGAGCAGGACCTTTGTGGGAGGGATATTCGAAAACATAGAGCAATACGGTCGAATGTTACTAGACGAATGTAAATTGTAGCTTCAAAGGCTGCATATTCTGAAATCGGGAACGAACTTTGTGTGAGAGCTATACGAAAATATGGACCTTTTTTAGTTCAGCTACACCACTGTAAATTAATGGTCGAACAATGCATATTTGGGGCGTCATCGGGTGTAATTTGTGATTTCTAGATCTGCAAAACCTCAATCCGGAGGGACCTTTGTGTAGCAACAAATTGAAATCATGAACCGATATGGTCCAAATTACCAGTTACCAGCAATCGCTCAGAAACCGATATGGTCCAATTTACCAGTTACCAGTAATCGCTCAGAAACCGATATGGTCTAATTTACCAGTTACCTTTAATCAACACATATATATTTTACTGGCAACGCTTGATGCGAAATTTAGTTGGACTCGGGTGTAAAATGTGGCTTTAAGCTCTGTAGCTTCTTAAATCGGGACGGACTTCGGTGTGGGGGCTATACGAAAATACGGCCCTTTATAGTCCAGCTTCATCTCAGTTTATTATTGGTCGCTCATTAAGTATTATGAAAAATTTGGGCGTGATCGGCTGTAATTTGTGGTTTCTAGATCTCAAATCGGGAGGAAACCTTGTGTGAGAGCAATTCGAAAATATGGATTGACATGGTTTAATTGAGTCGCACAT
Organism: Hydrotaea diabolus; assembly: GCA_963513945.1. Taxonomy (NCBI): domain Eukaryota; kingdom Metazoa; phylum Arthropoda; class Insecta; order Diptera; family Muscidae; genus Hydrotaea; species Hydrotaea diabolus. The sequence continues at coordinate 112,852,286 of OY740717.1, forward strand.
AATGCTTTAAGAAGAATTTTGTCAAAATCGGATGTTATATGTGGCTTTTGAAGCAGTAGGTTCTAAAATCGGGGGGAACAAATACTGTACGATGTGGACCAATTACAATGGGCTTCGTCCTGGTCAAAACTTGAAGAATGACCCAAGTTTTATCGAAAGCGATTCCAAATTGCTTCGGTACTTTGATTACAACGATACTCGTAGATGGGCTAGAGTGTCCAAAACCGAAAACCGACATTCCGGTTTTTATGTCTTTAGGTTGCTGTATGTAAAAGCAATCAACATTTCAAATTTGCACGCACAAAATACGTAACTACCAAAAATATTTTGGCTAGACCAATCCTTAAGTGTACCTATTGATTCACCAGTTGATTTGATTTAACAATATCTGTATCTCCCTGTCTCCATTCGTGTCTAGAAGCCACATATTACATCTAATCTTAATTAAATTTGGCACAGTTCATTACGATTAGTAATCAGCTCGGGTAAAAATGGGTCATTCCGATCTACGTGCAAAGATACCTCCCTATATTTCATACAACCTCTCAAGAACAAAAATAATAATTCCGATTTCTATCAAATTTAGTATAATATATAACGATGGACAAACAACCAATCTTGAACCGATTTGGATCATGTCGGATAATTGTTTGATATACTCTGTGGTCCAAAAATGACTTCCATAATACGCTGACCACTTTTTAATTGGCATTTCTGTACACCCAGAAGTTGGGGGTATAATATAGTCGGCCACTTCCGACTTCTATTTTACTAGTTTTTTTTAACTAAAAAGCAAACCTCTATTTGTAGCAATTGATTTTATTGCATTTTTATAGTCTAGAAATGGGGACTAGAATCGGAAGATCGGTAAATGCCGCCTTTTTACTTTTAAAAAAACCCGACCTTCGGTTTTTTTTTTAAATATGGCTATAAAAAAACCGAAATGCCGGTTTTTTGGACACTTTAAGATGGACAGACGGTCATTACCCTATGGAATTAGATAGTGATACTGAATTGATCGGTGTACTTAACATCAATAAACATCACATCAGCACCTTAACCTTTAATCGAAAAGTCACTTTTCACAATCCCGATACTCTCGCACAAACGATTATTTAAAACAACGCAAATAGGTATTTTTTAACAAATTTGAACACAAAATGATACTCCACACCGATCTGATGTATAGCAGACCTGCGTCATCTCTACGAATTCATGAGCCAAAAAAACAGTACTTGTTTTCAAAAAAGCAAATGTTTTCAAAAAAGTAAACATGGACATTTCGTAACGAATTCAAATGGAGATTTATTTAAAGATTTCGCTAAGGTCCTAAGGAACCTTGGGCCCTTAAAAAGATCTTAATGTCAAAACAAGCTGCTTTTAGTGAATGGATGGGTTCCGAAAACTGAAAGAGCCAATGGAAGATGAGTCCGAAGAACCAAATCGGTAAAAATTCGGTTTCCAAAAACTATGAACATTACAAAATTTGAGTTTTTTTGGTTTGTTATGATCATCTATTATTATTTTTGAAACAGTGAATTGCTCCACAAGTTGTCGAAGTTCAAAAAAACACATCACCGTCTGGTAGACTCATGTCGCCGTTGGTGGGGTCTCAATACCATTATGTGTGCTGCTGACAATGTCTCTAATCATTTAACTAAGGGTAAAAAAATCAATTTTCATTTTTTTTCTTTTTTTGATGTGGACAACATCTGAGCATCGAATGAGACCGATCCCATGCCCCAAAAGTGTTCCCACCCAGAGATATGCGCGTTTTATGAAAGTGAAGTCGACGGTTCTAAGCGCAAATAGAAAGGGACCTAATCTTTAAAATGGCTCTCCTGAACAAAAATTTTCATCACCTTTTCACTTTTGGTTTGGTTTTGATGTGGACAACCTCTGAGCATCAAATGAGACCGATCTCATGCCCCAAAAGTGTTCCCTCCCAGAGATATGCGCGTTTTATGAAAGTGAAGTCGACGGTTCTAAGCGCAAATAGAAAGGGACCTAATCTTTAAAATGGCTCTCCTGAACAAAACTGGTTTTTAACCTTAGGTCCCTTTCTATTTTGCGCGTCACATATACGAAACATTGCATATAAACTCTTCGACAATATGTGAAATATTATTGCCGAAGAGATTCCTACCATATTGACAGACTGTCCAACTGACGTTTTTTTAGTACATTTGTATTTGTGGCCCGACAGCCATCTTCAAAACTTTCTCTCGAAGACATTTCACTTACATCTCGTAGTGCCAGATTTAGCAATTTTCCCCAATTTCCCCCACTGTGCGTTGACTAACTCTTTTACTGCGCCACTACTGAAGTACTCTGACCAAATCGAATGCCTGCAATTCGCCGAATCGCTGTACTCTAATAAAAGCAGAAGACAGAGAATGGACGTACATATCAATGATCGACCTAATGACGCTGATAACGATGGCGATGACGATTAGTTTCAGAAGCGAAACTAAACAAACGTACATCGAAAAGAAGAAAACAAAGCAAAAACCGCAAAACAAAAAATACAAAAAAACCGACAAGATTGACAACAATTTATTGGCTTTTTACTCAAAAGTATTTAGTCGAAAAACGCGCTTATAAACGGAAAGACACAAAATATCGTTTACGACGACCCACAACAAAAAGTGCTTAGAATGACGTGAAGTGCGAGAAGTTCAGAGAAGGTCCAATCAATCAAGACTAAAGTCTACATGACGAAAAACTCTTTATCCGCCTCTTTGACAATACAGACCATCAGAGTGCAACCGCCGCCGCCAGTTAAAACTCCTGAACTTTCGGCGGCCTGGTGCCCGTTTCCAACGACCATCGGTGGAAAGCTTAGATCAAAACCAGGCGGTGTTTATCCGAACCAACTGCAGTTCCCTCATTCCAACAATACACTGTACCTGGAACAGAAGCGCAATTCCAGCACACACTTGGTCCGTGATAAATTGCATCATAGTGAAGGTTATCCTTGATAAATCCATTGCCGCCCATTAGAATACAGCCCAATTTTAAGTACATCTCAATGCCATATGAATCTCTGCGACTTATTTTGTTAAATGTCTCTAAAAACCCCAATGACCTTGAAAACGTAATCTTCAAAATAACGACGACGCCACAACTCAAACGGGCAGCGGACAATCATCTTTGCCTCATTAAAGGCACCAAATGTGGAACATCTGGTGCAGTTGATGTTGGTGTCGCTGGAGCTACAGCCAAATACTGCTCGATTGGGAGCCGAGACAAGTTGTCTCTCCAGCCGACGCAACGTAAGTTATGAACTCTGTTAATTGTATTAATTAAATAATAACTGTCAAAGTGTGTGTGTGTGGACAAGAGAGTAGCACAAAGAAACTGTAATCGACAGGCATACAACGACCCCAGTATTCACTACAGTTGTTTAAGTACAGTTCACACAGAGAACAGGTTGGTGGCGGAACCGGGTGTTGGTTACAACCGAATATTAATTGGGCTCATGTCCCTATCGGTTGAAAAGACAAAGTATCGATAACCCTAACTACTTACGCTGATAATTGGAACTAAATTAGCTTGTTGTTATGGACTGTTGGTTATGTGTTCTCTATGAATTCGGTTGCAATTACTACAAACATATGTTAACTGGACCAACAGATGGTTACATTTTATGTATTCGGTTTATCTGACCGAAATTTTATTGATGTAACATTTTTATTTATTATAAAAAAATTTCCGACAAAAAATGCTTTTTTATAGAATCTTTAAAATCCAATAGGAAAAAATGTAAATTGCCAAATACAGGGTGGAGCGCGGAAATTTGCTTTTTTGCACTGCAGGTTGTGGCGGCACTGTTGGTCGAAGAGAGTGGAGAGTGTGCGTGGCTTATAGTAGCTGACGGTAGATTTGTATTCGTCTGCACTTCAGTTGTCATCATACATTGGACACGTGAGGAGAGGTCATTTTGTGTTGAAGCGTATTTTTCAAATGCGCACACGATCATTGCAGTGCAGCGTGCTTTTCGTTTACAATTCGCTGTTCCCCCACGCGGACGTGTTTTTGGACGGCAATAAATTGTAAATTGGGTAACTTCTTTGGAAACAGCAGGAAATGTGTCATGTGTACGAAGGGGATCTGAGAGAAGGATTACAACACCACAAAACATCGAGCGAGTTAGAGCAGCAGTACTGCAATCACCGAAACGCTCTGCTCGAAAGCAATCACTTGCTCTTGGTATTTCCTAGATTTCTTCAGCCGGCTCTTGAGGCAATGCAATTAGATGATTCATGGTTCCAACAGGATGGTGCCCCTGCACACACAGCGAGGGTTACCATGAATTGTTTAAGGCAAATGTTTCCTGGACGGTTTATCTCATTGAGGGGTGATGTGAAATGGTCATGGCACGCTCACCAAACTTAGCCCCATGCGATTTTTTCCTTTGGCGTTACCTGAAGTCGAAGGTGTATATCAACCGTCCCAACACATTGGAAGACCTAATTAACAATATTGGGGCTGAAATTGGCATGGAATACCAATCGACATACTTATTAGAGTTCATGAAAACTTCAGAAAACGTATGCAGCTGTGTGTGGGGAGCAAAGTTCGACATTTGCCAGATACTCTATTTACTGTTCAATATAATTAAAATATAAAATAATTTTTTCTATGGTTCATAATTTTGTATTTCCCTGCACAATATCAACCTGTAATTAGAATACAAGCTTTAGCTGGTCAACTGACAAGTAAATAAATATGGGTTAGTCGAATCTTCTCGTTGTTCTAAGTCGATAGCTGTACTAAAAGGGTGTGCCCACTTTTTGTAGTTAGAAATATTTGCCATGAAACTAACTTTAAATACCCTGTTCCACAAAATAGTTTAGGTTATACGGATAATAATGATAAAATTTCACCAGCTGATAGCACTTATTTGAAGGCTTCAGCCTCCATTTTTGAAAGATTATTTAAAAACTTAGGATAACCATTGAACAGGGATTAATCGGCTCAAGACCTCTTGCATCTATATTAAAATAGAAGACAAGCTTTTAACAAAATAGCAAAGTGACATTGATTTTCGTGGCTGCACACTACTTTTATCATGATTTCGGGTCCGTGACAACCCCGAAATTGTTGAAAGTAAAACCGTTCTCTATAAGGCCATTAATAAATTCAATTTAAGCTAACTCACCAAACATTTTTGTAACTTTGGCCAATTTATCGGTAAACGCAACATATTTTGTTATACCTTTAAAAAAAATAAGTCGCGCTAATAAACAACCCGTTTTTCAGTTCAGAAACAGAATTTTTTAATTCACATCACCACACGCAGAGAAAAAACATGGTTACTACATGGTCACGGCAATAATAATATGTTCGCAATAAAAGTATATTCGTCGCAACCATAGCATTGTTAACTGAATTTATTTTTGACAATAGTATAATTGCTGCAATATTAATATTGTTGAAATGTAACAATATTATTATTGCCAAATTTAAAAATGAAAATATGGTTAAAGCAACAATATAAATATGGTTGCTGCGAAAAAAGTATTGTGTTTTGCGTTTTATGTTAACAATAGTATGATAACGGCAATCATACTGTATGATTGTAATTTTTCTTCATTGAAATATGCTTTAAAGAACAAATGCTACTGGCACGGATCTAATGCAATAATAGTACTTTTTTTATCGAAATCAAAATTATTTAAACAAGCTGCTTTGGCTTTATTAAACTGAAATATTTTTAATAAAAACGCTTACGTTTATTTCAACTTATTTTTTCTACTGTAAAATAAATCACTCGTACTATTTTGAATTCAATGTATTTTTGAATAATTTTCATAATTCAAATCTATTGTTGACAACTTAAACCAATTCTAATAAATACGATCGCGGTGCTTCAATATTGGGGGTCAAATCTATTGTCGGCAACTTAAACAAATTTTAATAAATTATATTGGAGATCAAAGTATAATTGTGTGTGATCATACTATGGTTGTAGGGATCATAACATGGTTGCATGTGAATCATACTATGGTTGTGAGGATCATACTATGGTTGTATATGAAACGTACTATGGTTGTGAGGATCATAATATGGTCGTGGAGATCATAGTATGGTTGAGTGTGAATCATAATATTGTTGTGAGGATCATAGTATGGTTGTATTTGAATCATACTATTGTTGTGAGGATCATAATATTGTTGTACCACAACCATATACCCAACAATAGTATTATCCTCTTCGAATATTGTCACCACAACCATATTTTTTTTCTGCGTGCAGTTGTTGGTAGAAACGTAAAAGTGCCAAACGTTAGTTATGACCACTACAATTTTAATTGTATTAAATTTAGTTAACTTATTTTTTTGTTGTGTGTATCATAATACTGGCAATGCTATTATCTCGAATAACTATCAAAATAATAAACATTTAGTGGCTGCTTAAAAAAGTATTTTCGTTCGTATCGGTTTCCAAAGGTGAAGCCTCCTTATTTAAAAGCCCCGTATTTTGGGTAGGGGTTGGGAAAGTATGCTACTGGTAAAAAGCATTTCCGGTATTTATACCAAAAAGTGAAACTTGCTCATAATGTGAAACTTATCAAAGTCCGATCAGTTTGATGTCAATATTGTGTCTGATTATCATTGCGTACACCCATACACCGTACAGTAGGGTGTCGAGTGTACACATGAATGGGCGGCCTCCTCAGCAATTATTTGTTATTATTGTTTACACTTGACGTTGCTGTTGTTGTCGCCGCTGACGTTTGATGCTGACTCATGCCATGGCGAATTTATTGAAAAGTTTATCAACAGCTGTTGCTACTATCAGATTGCTGTCGCTGACCGGGAAGGGGAAGAGGCCAACCTGCTGTTTCCCTATTTTTAAATATGTATTTGTATTTCATTCATTGCCTCATTCAAATCACAGAGGACGAAATTGAAGTCAAACACACAGAGCAGAGGCTGACTGTGTAATTAAATAAAGTGTTTTTAAAATGTCTTTTAACTTAAATTAAACTGACTTCAAAATGTTAACTTCTCTATGCTGTATTCTTAATTTCACAATTTAATACGAAAATTTAACAAATGGCAATGGTGAACACAAACAAGCAGGACAAGATGGGATTTTCGACAACAACAACAAAAAGAACAAAATAAAAACTTATAGCTTGTATTAAACGAAGAAACGTTAAAACTAGAGTATTTTCCTCAACATCTCAGTTAGGTTTAAACAGGGATCTTCTCTCACAAAGACCAATTAAAAATATTGAACAGAAAAGTTTACCATGCTAAAATAATTATTTTCTACCTTTCCTATTTTTCCCAATATTTCGTTAACGAAAAGAGAAATATTCTCTATAATCAGTGGAATGATTTATTTTACTTAGTGGCCGGTACCTTCTGTAATTCAAACTTTGAGTGGTTTATGCATTTACATGGCATTAACGATGTGGTAAACTCGGATTTGAACCTGAGTTTACTTGAATAACAGTCAATCACACTTATTTCTTTTAAATTTTGCAGCATCGCTTGCATCTCATTTAGTCCAAAGAAATCCTCTCGCTCGATATGTCGACTGGGATCGATACTTGCCCAATTTTTTTTCCACTATATGCTTTGTTGACTTTTATAAAAAATTATTGTCCATACTTAGGAGTTAAATATAAAATATTTTTAATAAAATACTACAATTTTATATTGTGTTATGAGATTTTTAAAAAGATCAGCTATATACAGCAGATCAGTGGTTCGAAATGCTACGTTCGACAGCTTGAAGTGGTCTGTACAGACTTTGGCTTTTAGTCCATTGTGAAACTACGCATAGACGGCAATAAGAACTAATTTTAATCAAGAAAATTGTAAATTTAAGTATTTTTTTCTGCTTTCCTGCTTTGACGAAAATTTTAATATAAATGACGAAAGTTGTAGTTGGATCGATAAAAGGATTGAATGTTTAAACAAAATACATTATTTATTTAATATAAATTAATGATATGTATATGTGACGCGCAAAATAGAAAGGGTTAAAGACCAGTTTTGTTCAGGAGAGCCATTTTAAAGATTAGGTCCCTTTCTATTTGCGCTTAGAATCGTCGACTTCACTTTCATAAAACGCGCATATCTCTGGGAGGGAACACTTTTGGGGCATGGGATCGGTCTCATTCGATGCTCAGATGTTGTCCACACCAAAAAAGAAAAAAAAAGAAAAATTGATTTTTTTACCCTTAGTTCCCTTTCTCTATGCGCTGTCACATATACTGACCTCATCTGAGCCGCTTACTGATCAATCGAAATAAACAACATATTATTTCATCAAAATTTGATGTAATAAGTGTTTTTTAGAGTTCAAGACACTAAATCGAATGAACATGGAATGTATGCGTGGGAGCAAAACCTTAATCTGCTTCGAGTATCTTCAATTTCAATTGCGTCAGTCCTTAATACAGTTCTGCCAAATTTCAACAAGTTCGGACCACAACAGACGGATGAACAGGAAGACTTCGTTAAGTCGAATCAGCGTGGTTTTGAGTCGATCGGTACTCGGTCACTTAAAGAGATAGCACAAATATATAAGGAGCTGCTAACATTTGCCATTAAACTAACTTATAATAAACCGAATCTTAAGGTCTCGGCCAGCGTGAATTGAAATTATATTGCGTACAGTTTAAAAAGCCGCTTACACTAACGAGGTAGAAAACCAGCCGCAAACATTGGCATTTTAAGACTTTGCTGACAGAAGTAATTGAAACAACTTTAAGAAACCGGAGAATCGTGCACCAGATTTGCCCTTACCGCTAAAGATGATTTTATTCAAACTGTAACCGTCGAAACACTTTGGGGTTTTCTGCAGCGCTTCTTTTTTAATAATTCAAAATTGTGTTGTTCTTTTTACAACAACAAATGGCGCAAAATTAAATCCTGCTAGAATTATTATTTTGGATGTCACACTACAGCACATATCTTGAGTCTGCAGAGACTTGTAGACAACATAATTTGTGTACATACCAGTGATGGAATTCACAAAACCCTAAATTGTAGCAAAGTGACCACGAAATTGTATCACACCTATCATAATGGTACTAAAAATATTATTTTTGTTCATCGCACCAGATCCCAACTAAAATGGACAAATGAACATTTTCAGCGCCTGTTGTACCCATCTAGAACTATCTCAGAAGGTATACGTTGTATTTCCATATTATACTGAGAAAATGTTATTTGGATCGAAACAAACCATTTAAGGTTATTCAAGTGAATTTGGTTTTTTGTAAACCAAGTTTTCGGTTAACGATTTCTCGCATAACCGGGTAAACCGAATTTTGTACCCCTAAATATATAAAATCAATCATGCACTACTATTTAAAAAAGGGTAAGATGGTTGCTATTTATATTTCGGGTCCTGACAATACTAGAGTTCGCAGATGCAAACTGAAACTTCCATTGGAGACTTTGACATTTTTAGCATAACTTCACTCAGAACGTTTTGTCATTTGAGGGCGAATTGTTTTGTTTACAAAAATGGAATAATCCCGTGAATATTTTCGTGCGATGATTTTTACGATTTTCGGTGTGGGCTATCGAGACAAGAATGTTTAAATCAACTTGTTTCGACTTTGGCGATGAAACACCATCAAAAACCACTGTTCAAAAAAAACCACAAGAGTTCAGTCCCGGACACCGTTCGCTCCAGGATGAGTTTCGTAAAATACGTCCAACTTCGGTCACTTTGTCAGAAACCATCAATGCTGTGCGTGCACTAATTAAGCAGGACCGACATGTGACATACAGCGAGACAGAGGCATCCTTGGGCATTTCTTCCACCAGCATACATTCGATATTGCATGAACACCTGGCCGTAAAAAAGGTTTGTTCTCTTTGGATCCCGCACAATTTGACAATCGTTCAAAAAAAAAAAAGGTTCGTCTCGATTGTTGCAAAGAAATTATGAGAAAATACGATCGCGGTGCTTCAAAAGAAGTCTATAAGATCGTCACAGGCGACGAATCATGGATCTATGCATATGAACCCGAAACAAAACAGCAAATGATCGCTTGGGTCTTCGATGAAGAGAACGGTCAATTCAGAGTGGTACACCACAATTTGTTTGTCTGAAGTCTTCGGAGAAACTCGAAAAACCAACAAGAGAAGACGGATCAATGTGCACCATGACAATGCTAGCTCTCACACATCGGCTCAAAGCAGCGCCTTTTTGACCGGCTTAAACGTCGAATTGATGGGTCATCCACCGTACAGCCCTGATTTGGCATCGAATGACTTCTTTTTATTCCCGCACATCAAGAAAAAAATCGCCCGAAGCAGCTGTTGAAGCGTTCAAAAACCATGTTTTGGAGGTGTCTCAATCGGAGTGCAAAAGTGCTTCGACAATTGGTTTGAGCTCATGCAAAAGTGTATTGATCTTAAAGGAGATTATTTTGAAAAGCAATAAAACCATTTCCAATGATAAACTTTTGACTTTTTATTGTCAGACCCGAAATATTAATAGCAAACCTCGTATTATAACTTATTTTCATGGCTAATATACTTATACTAGACCTACCTTTAAGTATACCGATCGACGGATAATCTCATGTTTATTTGATTTATCGATGTCTGTCCGTCTTTCCGTCCATCTAAAGCTTAAAAATTAAACTACAGGCCACTATTGTTTTCCGATTTCCATTAAGTTTAGCAGAGGTAAGTTTTCTGGACCAAGGAAGGAAAAATTAAAAAAAATCGGTTTAGATCTAGATATAGCCCCCACCAAAAAAGGTTCTTCCGATTTTATGTTTTTAGTTCTGGGAGGGATGGAGAAAACAAGTCGGTTTTTCGACCAAGCTCCGAAGTTAAATCGGTGAAAATCGGTTCATATTTATATATAGCTCCCACACATATGTTCATTCGATTTTATGTTTTAAGCTCCAGAAGCGACATATTACATCAAATCTAGATACATTTGGTACAAATAACTTTTTCGTGTACGGACGCTGTTAAGTTGGAGAAAGCTGGCTCAGATTAAGATATAGCTCTCACATATATGTTCAATCAATTTTACCAAAAACGTTGAAATTTTCTCACAAATACCAATATGACCTTAGTTTTAAAATCTGTGTTAATTAAGATTCCGTTCAAGGGGGTCCAAAAACCTATTTTCAGTTGACTTTTCTAAGCAACCTGAAGTGCAGGGTATATTATAGTTGGTCACGCCGACTTTGTCTTTTTTATTAGTTAAACAAATTTTAAGAAGAAACCATTTATGGGACTTTATCAAACATGTACTATGTTGCATATTCACTAGGATTGACAATTTTCGGCCATTCCATTTTAACAATATTTATCTTCTGGGCAGAAAGAGCTTAAATTAGTAAGAAATTTTGGTTGGTGGCTATTTGGAGAGGATTTGACTTTAGTCCAAGACTGCAATATTCAAATGTAGAGTATAATTGCACCTCTATGTGATCAAAGCCACGTTATATATAAAACGTTAGCAGTTTTCACTTTAGCCTTTTACTAAGTTCCCCTTCTCGCGTGAGAATGTGTCAAACTCCATATGAAAAAAAATTCTGTCAAATTACAGTGGAAATTGTTTTTAATCAAACCTTATTACCCAAGCATGACGAAATTTTGAGATTGGCCCTTTGCTTATATTCCATGTTTATGAAAACTTCTTTCTTAGTGGGGCTTTAATACTTGTTTCTGTGTACAGGTCAAATTTAGGAACTTGGACTGAACTCCAACTGAGATAATCACTGTATCCTGTTTGGTAAAATTTGTAAATTCGAGAAAAACAAAACACTCCGCAATTAAGAAAACATCTATAAAAACACTTATAATGGTTCTAACAATTTGACTGAGGGGTCGTCTTAATCTCCATGGACGTTGTTACACTTTAGATCGTGGTAATGGGCCTTACGTCAACACTTTTACAGCTTCTTTAAATTTGGTTGTCGTTTTTTACAAACAGATGGTCGTTAGGTTTCAAATTTGATAAGTTTCGTTTCTGATATTCTATAAAAGCTGTGAAGAATTAATACTCCCTTAGAAAGTTAATTTTTCCAAAAATGCATTAACTGTAGAACGGTACCAACGAGTCTTCAATTGTACCACAAATGGTACAATTGTACAATGTTTTTCATCACTGGCAAAGATTTAGTGTCTTTCCTAACGGAGCGATATTGGAAGGTGTTAGCGGAAAATAGGAAATTTACTCCAATTACATTTTCATCCAATTATCGGGAATCCGAAAACATGAAACCCACACGAATTGTGTCGAACATAAAAACACTCTTGAACTGAAAGCAAAACAAAAAAAAAAAACATCATTCAAGTTGTGTAGTCGTCGTTTTTTTCTTTATCTCCCCCATTATCATCGCACCCACTCTGTGTTATCAACTCATCTCCGACAAAAACATACCGAACAGAAAACAGAACAGAAGGCGTATCATTTGAAATGCATTTTATTAAAAACTTCTACAAAGGCATATTCAGGGGGGAAATGGTGATATTAAAAATAAACGCAAACTATAATTGTTGATAAGGGTCGATCGCATGGAGTACCCTATGACGAGGAAATATTCCTTACGAACAGTATTAACAAATCTGATATATATTTATGTTCGCAGGGCAACACGGCTTATGTGTTATATCCTAACTTATAAGAAGAGTATTTTTACGATATTTTTCACAAAAATATGAGCAGTTTTCTTAAAAAAAAGTCGGAGGCCACATAGGTCTGTCTGCTGGGTTTCTATGCGACTATCACACGAGTAACCCTAAAAGAAGTTTTACTCCTTGTAAATCCGAACTACTTAAAGAATAATCTCTTAATCAGTGATTTAAAGATTTTTATCGTGTTCCTAGCATGTTCTGATGTAAATTGTGTTTTCAGTTTGCTTCTTAATGGGATGTGGAGTGTAAATTTTTAGTTAAATGGGTGTTGCAATATCACACCTCTCCGCTAGGACCCAAATTGTTATTTTCTTTAATAGCTTCAGATAAAAATAGTTGTTGACTACGTAAAAGTTTAAGGAAGTATGCAGATAATATTAGAATGTAGACGAAAAGTGCATTTGACTTATTCTGTCGATGAATTAAGTTTATCTTGTTGTTTGAAATATCCGTACTCTCTTTATTTCGGCTATCTGATATCTCTGATGAAATTCAGTGTGTTTTTGTGATATCTCCCTGTTTTTCACCTTCAAACTGTTTATGTCTACAGCGGTTTAGACTAGGACAGTTACACTGTCTCTCGTCCATTCTCGTTCTGTGGTATACTGCAATATTTTGAAGATGTCCTAGCCCTGATTGCTCAGTGACTAGAGTGATAAGTTTAATTACAAGCCTGAGACTCGTTTTTGACCAGCCCCAACAGTACACCCGACTTTTTGTTGCAATAGTTGAAAAAGTCGTGATCGACTTTTGCGTTCGACTTTTTGCTACCGGCTGAACAAATATTTTAACCCTGCAGCATTCTGTGGAACAGGGTATTATACTCGTAAGTTAGTTTCATAGCAAATACTGATCGACTCAGAATAATAAGCTGGTTTGTCTATCTCTCCGTCCGTCTGCTATCCATCTAAAGGTTGTTATCCAATAACAGATCTCAGAATCACTAGCTGACTCGGTTTAACAATGTTGTTGTTGAAGCACAAACCGTGTGCCGTGGTGACAGTGTTTGATCGAAGAATTCCTTTTCGGGCCAATCCGGTCCATAGAACTGGGTCCAGAAGTCACACGTTACATCCAATCCGGATAAAATTTGGCACAAGTTAGTTTTTAGACCAAGGATTTGCTTTATTTAAATTGCAGGAAATTGATTCAGATTTAGATATAGCCTTACACGCAGAAAGTATGGTTGTGGTGACAATATTCGAAGAGGATAATACTATTGTTGGGTATATGATTGCGTACATTAATAATATGAACCTCACAACAATAGTATGATTCAAATACAACCATACTATGATCCTCAAAACAATAATATGATTTACACATAACCATACTATGATCCCCACAACCATAGTATGATCCTCACAACCATAGTATGTTTCATATACAACCTTAGTATGATCCTCACAACCATACTATGTTTCATATACAACCATAATATGATCCTCACAACCATAGTATGTTTCATATACAACCATAGTATGATCCTCACAACCATAGTATTTTTCATATACAACCATGTAATGATCCCTACAAGCATAGTATGATCACACACAATTATACTATGATCCCGAATATTATTTCTTAGAATAGGTTTAAGTTGTCAACAATAGATTTGAATTATAAAAATTATTCAAAAATACATTAAATTCAAAATAATACGAGTGATTTATTTTACAGTAGAAAAAATAAGATAAATTAACGTTAGCCTTTTTATTAAAAATATTTCAGGCAAACAAAGCCAAAGCAGCTTGTTTAAAAAAATTTCATTTCGATAAAAAAGTACTATTATTGCATTAGATCCGTACCAATAATATTTGTTCTTTAAAGCATATTTAAATGAAGAAAAATTACAATCATACAGTATGATTGCCGTTATCATATTACTGTTTACATAAAACGCAAAACAATACTTTTGCCGAACCAACCATATTTATATTGTTGCTATAACCATATTTTCATTTCTAAATTTGGCAATAATACTATTGTTACATTTCAACAATATTAATATTGCAGCAATTATACTATTGTCAAAACTAAATTCAGTTAACAATGCTATGGTTGCGACGAACATACTTTTATTGCGGAGAACATATTATTATTGCCGTGACCATGTAGTAACCATTTTTTTTCTCTGCGTGTACACACCTGAACGTTCAACCGATTTTATGTCTTTAGCTCTAGAAGTCATATTTTACATCAAATCTTGGACGAAATTTGGCACAGTACATTACTATTGATTAGTTACCGTCTCAAATAAAATTGGGATATATCGCTTCACGTTTTGATATAGCCCCAGTACAAAGTTTCCTGATTTCACATTCAACCGTTTCAGAACAGCATTTTTAATTTTACCAGTTTGAAACTGGTTTAGGGCCTTAAACCATAGAAATGGATTTGGCACCCGAAAATCGGCACCCAAATAGAGAATGATATTTTCGCACGAGGTCAAAAACAAACTTATTTTGACTTAATTTGGTAACTGAATATTCTAATATTCGGCGTAAAAAATGCAAATATGCACAAAAATAATGAAAAATCCTCTAAAATCCAACTGTGACATTGTTTTTAAAATCTGGGTTAATTTATAATCCGTCCAAGGGGTCCATAGATATGTTTCAATAGGCTTTTCTGTACAATTATAGTATATAGTCGTTAAGCCCAAATTAAGCTTTCCTAGCAGTTTAAAATACTACATGATTTTCTATATACAATCCACCGAAGGTGGATGGTATATTAGATTTGTCATTCTGTTTGCAACACTACGAAATATTGATCTGGAATCCTATGAAGTATATATATTCCTGATCGTCTTTAAATGTTAAGTCAATCTTGCCATGTCCATAAGCCATGAAAGCACGTTAGCGGTCAAACGAATCAAACTAAGTATGGTGATATGGCTAATGGTCATAATGGGTGAAATCGGCCTAGGGATAAAAAGGTTTCCCTTTAAGAGACTAAAGGTACCTCGCTAAAAATTACACATTTTTGGATATTTGCCTGACAAATCGTAATTCACTAAATATCTAAAGTAGCTAAAAAAGAGCAAAGTTGCTGTGGCCCAAAAAAACGTCACGCATGACCAAAACGATAAATACATTTTGCTACAAATCCAAATATAGAGTAAATTTGTAAGTTCTGGCTAAGATTGGGGATGAACGAACGAGCCGAAAGGGCTAAAAAAATGTACCTTTTATTGTGAAGGGACTGTGTACACAAGGTTCGGCCACGCCAACTTTACGACCTTTTTACTTGTTGTTTCTATTTTTAGTCAGCTTGGTACGGTGCCGGATATGGGCCGAAGTCTTTAGTGGCCATAACACTGCACCATATAGTGTATATGATTGGGTGTGACTAATGTCCTTGTTTGTATTGCCCTCAGATTAAAAGTGGCCCAAAATCTACAGTTTTGCTTATTGACATAGTCGCTTAAATCGAAATCCGCTTCATCTGACATCAAAAAATCTTGTGTTACTTATTGTGTACAGCGAAGAGCGTACTGATGTTCTTGCTGAAGATCCCGCGGTCTTGAATTCCAAGACTTCAGTTATAATCTGCAAAAAGGAACAAAAGTTATGTTTGAATTTAATAAAGTAACTTGTTTTTCACATCAGTTGGTCTTATTTGAATCACCCGCAGTATGGTTCCTTGGATGACTGTTAGAAGACACTTTGGTAATATTTTCCTTGACTTGCTTTGACTTGGTAAAATCAAAAGTAAACAGATTATATGCGGTGAAAGTATCTGAGAGCTAGATTCTGTCTATGAATCACCCGGCGGTATGTGAATAAAGTTTTTGAAAGTTACATGTACAGGGTGGAGCAAAACAAAAAAAACGAAGGCGATAAGCTTGTTGCTTAAAAGATTTGAGTGTTGAAATAAACGTCATTTAAAATTAAAATATTTTTGTTCGATGTTTAGTAACGTAACTTCCCAGTTTTACTTTTCCAAGTCTTCTTTTAACAAACAAATACACATATTAAAATGATTCTCGATTCTTTTATGTCAATATTCAGCTGCACTGGTAGAACACCTGAACTCAACTACAAACATGCAGTTGTGGCAACCAATGCGTTATCTTAAGCAAGGTGCATCATGTAGGGTATGGACGACCAACATCGACCAAATCAAATCATTGTCTAAAAATATTTTTTTTTCCGCCCGATTCATTGAATGGAGGAGCAAAGAACAGAGAATATAGAGCAGAGCACACAAAATGAAAAGTGACATTTTCATTTCCATTGTACAAGTCTTTGATGAAAAACTCTTCGATTTCATTTTATTTAGCCGGTGGCCACAATGATGGACGTTTTCTTTTTATTTTGCGATACTCTCAAGTTAAGTAAGGCCACAACGCAATTTTGACATTTTAATCGTGAATGTGAGACTAGAGTTAAAAACGAAAACTAACTTGACTCATGGGTTTGTTCTGATTTCAGGTCAAATGCTGATGAAATGGTTCATTTCGTCGCTGCAACTCAACGGCAGTCATCTGAGTGAACAGGATGTCAGCGTGTTAACGCTGCAGTACTGCAACAATTTAATCAATGTGGGTGTTTTGAAGCAGATATCGGAGAAACGGGATGATATGGATGCATTCAGTGTAAGTAAATTGAAAATGTATTTAAATCATGAAATCATCTAAATCTATTTTAATGAAAATTTATATCATACAATTTAAAATGAGATATATGCTAAGGGTCTAAATTCCGTAAGAGCTTCCAGAAGCTTGAAAAGTGATATGTGCAAAAATGTCATAGGAGCGATCCCAAATATGAGTATAACTACTAATATCCCCTTTATACAGTTTGCTTCTTGCCCTTAAAATACTTGTAGAGTACGATGAATCGCCATCATGTCTATTATCTTGAATCCAACATCCTTCTAAACGACAGACGGAATGGTTTGCGAAAAAAGGCGATCGACGATATGCAACACCTGATGGTGGATACGTTTCAATCCCAGCTTTGGTAAAGGCCAAATGGTGGCTGTAAATTTCTCGATTACATTTAGTAGATTTTGGCTTGGTGCGCTCTTATCGTAGCTTTTGGATTTTGATTTCGTTGCAGTCGCTTTTTATTTGACATGCGGAAAATACGCAAAAAACTTTGCTAGAACGAAAATACAAAACGAGCTTTAAAAAAGTTAGTTTTATATTAACTTCAAATGTTTTAGATATACACATTTACACATTTAAAAATTTGTTTTGAAAATATTAAATTTGAAGTATTTCGACATATACTTATACTTCAAGCGGTTTCGCTTAAGTCCCCTAATTTCATAAATGCCCGCTTAACTCGATTTATTTAATAACTTTTTTCTATCAATAAAAATTTTTTAAAACAAAAGAATTTTGGCGGATGTTTTTCTAAACAAAGAACGATTTAAAATTATGGCGTGCCAAATAAAACAAGCCTAATGTGACCACTTGATTTAAATTAGATTTTCTCGAAAAACGCTCTATTCGTTACTATGTTGTTACAGTCTTGGTGTCTTTCGTCGACTTTAGTACATGCATAGATACAACATGTCTCTGTTACTTCCCCATATCCATTTATTTTACCTTACTTTCTTAATGACTTTGTGGGTCTGACAGTAAACTCAATATATATTTGCTAACGTCATAAAATATCAGTCTCTTAAAAAAACCATGACACCTCGATAGAGCGGTGGAGTCATGTTAACTCAACGTGTAACATACTTTAGTTTCAGAGATAAGCGTTTAGAAAGTGGCTCTAAATCTATAACTGGCCTTTAGCCATGATTCTAAAACTCCGCGCGCTTCGATCTTGTACGCATGACCTCCAGTGGCTTGTACCAAGGTTCTTCAGGTTTTCTTGGACTTTTTCCTTATATCATTGCTGCGGTGGACTCCAACTGCTTGCGTACTCGAGGTTCGCCGTCGTAGATTTTTAATGCCGAAGCATTCTCATCCATGTCATAGCCAACACAACCGTTGTATTATGATGCCATCATTTTCTCAAGAAAGCTCCTAAAATAAGTTCATATACTTCAAAAAATGTACAGCACGAAATTGCGGACGTTTCCAAAAATGCACACTGAGAAAGTGCCAGTGGTAGAAGAACAAAACACTGCCATTGGCAAAGCACTTTACGTTCTGTACATCCAACATTTTCCCAGCACATTAATGTACGAAATGTCCACGAATATTTTTATACTCTTCACTAAAGGATGGGAGTATCGAAGTACTTATATCCGATCACATTAAGTATATGTGACGCGCAAAATAGAAAGGGACCTAAGGGTAAAAACCAGTTTTGTTCAGGAGAGCTATTTTTAAAGATTTAAATACGTGTATCTTTGGTGTACCATCACTTAAATAAAACGCGCATATCTCTGGTAGGGAACACTTTTGGGGGATGGGATCTCATTCGATGCTCAGATGTTGTCCACATCAAAAAAAAGTGAAAATTGATTTTTTTACCCCTAGGTCCCTTTCTCTATGCGCTGTCACATATATGTTATTGATCGTCATAAAATTCCATTTTAGTCTGCTAAAAGAACGATTCAGTCCAAACGAAAAAAGCTAGAGTCTTCAAATATATATATATATAAGGTGATCCATTTAGAGGTATTTTTTCAGAACAAAAAAAATATAAAAAATCAAATCAAGTGTGGAATTTGAAAGGACATTTTATGACAATTATTTTTTGAATATAATTTCCTTTAAATGTTGGCCGCAACTACGCCTCAGGGTTTCCATTCCGAGGGTCCAATTTTGGATGACTCGTTCGAGCATCGGTATGGATTTAATGACACGCGTAATGTTGGCTTCCGAAACCTGAATCGTAGCTGGTTTGTCAGCATAGACTTTGGACTTAATGTAACCCCAAAGAAAAATGTCAAAAGGTGTGATATCACTTGATCTAGGCGGCCAACTCACCTGTCCAAAACGTGAAATTAGCTGCTTCTCGATATGACCTCTCACCGTCCTGTAGAAACCAAGTGTCGTCAATATTACGGGTGATATCACTCTATCTAGGCGGCCAACTCAGCTGTCCTAACCGTGAAATTAGCTGCTTTTCGAAATGACCTCTCAATAGATCCATTGTTTGAGCAGCTGTATGGCAAGTGGCACCGTCCAGTTGAAACCAAGTGTCGTCAAAATTACGGGCTTCAATTTCAGGTAGCACAAAGATCGATATCATGGCGCGATAGCGAGCACCATTCACGGTTACGTTCAGGCCATCATCATTTTTGAAAAAATATGCACCGACGATTCCACCAGCTTATAAACCGCACCAAACCGTGGTTTTCTCTAGCTATAATGACACCTCTTCTTGTTGCTCTTCAGCCCAAATGTGGCAATTTTGTTTATTGACTTTGCCGTTGAGCCAGAAATAGGCCGCATCACTGAACAAAATTTTGGTCGAAAACAGCGGATCTTCCCGTTTCTCGCCGAACGCTCATTTCCATAATAGAGTTGCCAACATTTGAAGTTAATTATTTTCAAAAAATAAATGCCATAAAATGTCCTTTCAAATTACCAATAAAGATTCCACACTTGATTTGAATTTTCATATTTTTTTCTGAAAAAATACCTCTAGATGGGTCACCCTATATTTCAATGCTTTCCTTTATTTTTCAGCCACTGTTCTTTTCGGCTAAATCAGAGCGAAGAGAGTCACATAACCTAAAATTTGTACTGAATGCTAACGTTTTTGAGTTACTTGGTTTTCGTTCGACTGAGGGTTGTTTGATAAACCGAAATCAGGTGTTTGTCGTTTAGCATTCGACACAAAGCAGTCGTTGGAGCAGCGTTAACATTCCAGAAGAAATTCTTTTATATTTTTTAAAAATACGTTATATGAAGTAGTTTCATATTTAGTATGAAAGGTTATGTCTTTTTTTAAATTTTTTCAAACTTTACATGATTTTTTTGCGAAAAATATGAAATATTATTCAATATTCAATTAATGTTGTTGCTATTAAAGATTATAATTTTTTATTCAATTTATATTTTTATGGATGTTTGCTTTCTGTCGCTGAAAATACACAGTATTCCCCTGTAAAATCTTATAGTAGCCAAAATTCAAATGTCCAAACCAATCTTGATTTCAAGCAACTCAAATATGATTGAACATTACATGAAGTGGGTGCACATCTAATAGTTTTTTAGTCAACAGTCTTATTATCGAAATGGGACCATAATCTCAGAATCACCCATATACGAGTAGTAGTCTCATTCAAATGAATGCGAATTACCCTTTTCCGTAAGCACAAATTTATGATCATAAAAATGACGACTAGTTTCTTATAACAACTTTTCAAACAAAATTAAAACATTATCGTAAAACAAATGAAACAAAAAGTACGAATTTTTTTAAAAAAAAATTACGAAGTTTATACTAAAATGTTTCTAAAAAATTACGAATAAAGTTTTACTGTGACTTATCATACAAAATAAGAAATTATTAAAGAAATATATTAGGAAAAAATTACGAAATTTTTCAGAAGCCGGTTCGTAATTTTTTTAAAAATTCTACACCAAATGTAAAGGAAGGTCCAACTCAAATGCACGATGTTAATTGTAAATGAATGCTCACCCACACTGAAGCTTTTTTTTAGGCTGCGTATTTTATTAACTTCCGGCAGTCTAAAAACCATTGAAATAAACGTTCAAACCCCACAAACAATTGACTGATTCTTCAGTGTAGGGCGGAACGAAAGTACTACGGAGATGTTTCCTCCCACGTACAAAGTAAACAGTTGTAAATCAAAAGTTCATAAACCCTCCTGCATCTTTCCTCCCTTACCTATTCTATCTTTCTTTAACCATCACAATGCACAAAGCATTGACCAAACAAAAAAAAACGGAAGCGAACTGAGTTTCCACTAATGGGGCTGTTTGGGTTCGTTGCAATAACGCCCAATCTGTCTGTGTGTGGCTCAGATTCCGATCACTTGCATCCATCACAAAGTGAAGTACTCTGACCGCAGAGTCGTTGACACTTGATTCTGTTAAATTATTTGACCTCAAGTAATTGCCAGCCGAGAAAGTCGTTATATTCAAACCGAAACAAAAGACTGCAGTATGTACTTCTCATAATTACCGTCGGTAATTAATACAATAATTTCGTGGCTGATTGGATGTCCTCGAGACAACAGGTTTTGAGTTACCAAAGAGACAGACAGAAGCAGCACAGGATTACGTTTGAATGTCATAGTTAACTTTTATGGAGGGGCCAACTCTGAACGTCTGTCGGTCTGCCAGCCAGTTAAACTGTCGCTCTCCTTGTTTTTATTTATGTTTCTGGTTTAATGAGCAATTTAACATCATTAGGAACAAAAAATGGGAGAGACATAAACCTAATTATTACAATTCGCATCGCTATCGTTACACACTAATAAGCACATTGTAGCCATATTCAGCACTCAATGTACTCAAAACAATCAACTTTGAATATTTCCTAATATTGGTATCAATTCTTCTCATTTTTGGACGGACAACTGCGGGTATAAACCAGCCCAAACATTTATTGTTCGTTTAAATTGTTAAATATTTTTAGTGCTTTTTTCTTTTTGGTTATTCAACTTATTAGCTGGACCGAATATCTGGTTTTATGATTATTGAGATTTTATGTTAAACGCATTTTTAAATTGCGTATTTCCATCTATAAAAAAATGCTCTCTTGGCAGTCGAGTTTTTCCGCTTTTCTTATTTCGAACAATTTGAAATGTTTCCCTTTTAATTTCCTCTTCAAATTGATTTTTTATGCCAAAAAAATGGAATCCTTTATTTTCTACGCCTTTTAAAACAAAAAAAAAATCCGCTGCCCAACTCCGGCATCAATGGAGTGCATCTCACTCACTTGTCATGCCAGAAACAAAACGATGCGAAAGGACCGGGCGGCCAGTGTAACACGGAATGTTCCACACAGGCAGGCAAGCGTCGGTTCTGTATCTTGATTTTGTTTTCTTCTCCGCCATTTCACGAGTGTCGGACGACAAGCGGAGCAAAATGTTTCATCAAACGGAAATTATGCAATAACCGACTAAAGGATGCGGACACAGCGGAAATGAATAGTACGAGCAGTTCGAGAAGATTTAAAATGGCTGCGTCATTAGCCAAGAGACGAGGAGTCTGTTTCCGCATTATGACGATCAAAAAGTGCTTCGTTTGCGAGTGTGTGTAGCTGCAATAGACTGTTGATTCTGACACAATCAAGTCAATTGACAATTGTTTATTAATCTGAGTAACTTAACAAAATTTAGAATCTTAAAGATACTTTTTGGGAAAAATTAACATTGGCTTAATTGCATTGACGTCAGATTAAAGCATGCCTGATATAAGTAATGATTTCGGTCATATGATAACTGTACGAGTACACTTATGCGTGCTTGCAAAAATATGTAACAGCTTGTACTGTACTAAAGACTTTTTGGAAAGCTAGAGCCAAAAATGTATAGCGTTGTTTTCTTTTTCAAACGTAGGCGCAAAAAAGTCTACATTTCGGTAAAGTAGGGTCATTAAGAAGGTACCACAAAAAGTACATACCATTAAGCTGTGTACGATATTAATCTTATGATTTGGGCCGGTAAATGGGCCGGAGATCATCTTCGTTTGTCGTTTTAACAAAAGTGTAAGAGAGTATTGATTAAATGACTTATTGTTAAAATAAAATTTAATGGGCCACTGTTGACCGCTTAAAGCCCAGTTAATATTTTTTTGTCGGGAACCGGAGGTGTGAAATCATCCACGATTCGCCATCTCTGGCGCCTGCGTACTAAACAACACCCCCTACACTTCAACCACTCTCCCCCGCGGGACTGCTGTAAGGAATAACTTCTCGGTGCAGGTTAACATTTGCGCTATCGTTGGATCTTGATTCCACGCTTCGAATGCGCTCAATCCTCTGTAGTTCCTTTAGCATTATTGCTGTGTGCATTTCGACCTTTACCCAATTTTCAACACTCTGGAGCATTAGTTCCACAATATGTCGAGGGCCTGGGGTGTCCATAAGAGAAGCACTAAATCTGGGACAGATAAATATAGCGTGTTCTGCGGTATCCTCTTCCTCCACACAGTTCGGACACACAGGCGTGCTGTCATGTCCAAATATATGCAAATATTTCCTAAAGCAACCTTGACCTATAAGAAATTGCGTCAGGTAGTAGTTTACGTCCCCTATTTGTCTTGTCGCAGATAGTGGGAATTAATTAGTGCGCCCATCTGCCTTTCGTGTTGCTGTCCCAACTGGCTTGCCAAATGTCCTTTGAGACTTCTCTTTCAGCATTTAGCATATCTTTTCTTTCAGTTGAGTTTTTGGTTTCTTTCGTATGTGCGTCTCATTTCATCTAACAGAATGTCGATCGGCATCATCCCTACTACAACAAAAGCGGCTTCGTTCGATACTGTTCGAAATCCACTTATTGTTCGCAGGGCGCTCAATCGGTAAATATAAGTCAGCTTTCTTCTGAAATCGCGTCTGCCCATACCGGAGCTGCATAGAGGATCAACGAATTAACGACAGTCGTTAATAAAGTAGTTTCCTTCTAACTGGTTTGGGGCCTCCAATATTGGGCAACATTCTGGCTAGTGCGGGTTGAATTCGTGTTTCCCTTTCGTTGGCGTGATTTATGTATATGCTCCTTAAAGTCAAGCCTGTTATCTAACGTAACGCTTAAGTATTTGAGAGAGTACGACGAACAAGTATAATGGTTTCCAACTTTAATGCTCATATTCTCCATCTTTTTCCTGCTTCTAATCAGCAACTCTAATGTTTTGTGGTGAGCCAACTCCAGGTCAGCGGTTTCTAACCACGTACGCACTCGGTGTATAGCGTTGTTTGCCTTTTTTCTAGTTTATTGATATGCTGATTGTCCATCCTCAACCACAATACCTAATTTGATCGAAATTAAAATGGGTGTTCTAGACCGGTTGTATGCTAATCTAGAGGGAACTTTAAACTGGAGCTATACTTGTATTTAAACATGGACTGCTATGACCCATTTTATCTGAGTAAGTAACTGATCGTTTAGGAAATTTTATCATGATTAAAAGAAATATATTCGTCGTTTAGTAATAAATGTGAGAGAGCAATATCTAAATCGAAATAGATTTTCTTCAACATCAATAGAGTCCGTTATTTTTCGAAAAAACGTATGCTAAGTTGTATCTACTTATAGATTGGAATATGTGGCTTCTAGAGCTAAATACATAAAACCCATTGAACATATGTGTGGAAGCTATTTCTAAATCTTAACCGATTTTCTCCGATATTAATAGCGTCCGCTATTGGTCCAAGAAACCTACTTCTGACAAATTCCATGAAGATCGCACAACAACCTGTAGTTTGATTACAAGCTTTAGATGGTGTGCAGACATTGTCATTGTCTTATTTTAAAAGGGTTCGTCGCACAAAAAATCATGGACAATATGAACAGATCCGTTCAGATCAAGCCAGTATCTAAGCACAGAAATCGAATGAAAGCACGTAAATAAAGTAAAATTCGAACGAGTCCGACTATGGGATACCCTACACCATTCTGTCGTTCAGAAGATTCCGCTCCTCTGTCTTATGTATCTTTGTTTAGGGTCAATTCTAAATGATGGACCGATATGTCCATAAATATCACCAGAGATAAGTGCTGGTCGCGCATAACTCTTCATGCGAAATTTGGTCGAAATCGGATGTACTAGACTGCTTTTAGAGCTGAAGGTCGCTCATAATGTTCTATTCAAAACTTGGTCGTGATCGATGCTTAAATAGAGCTGCAGGAGGTCAAATCGGAAGGGATCTTTGTGTGGGATCTATTCGAAAACATGGAACGATATTGTCCAGTTATGTCAATGTGATGTGTTGAATACTGCAATCGCTTTCTGCGAGATTCGGTCGGTATTGCGTGTAATGTGTTAATATTAGTAAAGGCTATTGTATGGGGGATATACGAAAATAACATGCCAGTACGGCAAATATATGGTCCAGTACAACGTACCATGCAAAAGTTAAGCGTGATCGAGCTTACTTTGTGGCATCTAGGCTGCAGGACCTCAAAATCAGGTGGGACCTTTGAGTGGAAGCTATTCGAAATTATGAACCAATATGGTGCAATACACAGAGTAACGCTCTGTAGGTTTTAAAATCAGTAAAACCTTATGTATGATATCAAACCATGGACCAATGTCAAAAATGTTCGTCCTTGGCCCAAATTTATGTTGTATTTGAGTTTAATAATTTTTAAATAAAATGTTTAACTGAAAAGTTGCCAACGGAAGTTTATGTAACTTCACGTCAAACTCTAAAAAAATACGAGAAAACATTTTTAAATTTTATAAATTGAAGAATAAACTTATATACCTTTATATCCTACCAACAAAGTTTCATACAAAAGATTTGCTAAATTTGCAAAGTCTTGCAATTTTGGAATCTGAGAAAAAAAAACACTTTCGTTTTTATGTCAGGTCACGCCAGCAAATATGTTTACTTCTCTCTTTAAATCCTTATAGTCGATTGTTTTAGCTACTAAATATACTAACAACTTTTTGCTAATCAATAAAAAAAAAACCTTTAAAAAATTTCGACTTTTTTAATATTTTTTTAATGGTATTTCTTATAAACGCAACTTCACGCCAGTTTGGAAATGTCCACACTGAGAAGAAAAATAACCTTGTATAAGGTTAACTAAATCTTAAATAAATATGATTTGCAGTCTACGTTATATTACGTTATTTTTTACATTTTAATGTTGACAGGTATTTAACAATAATAATAGTTAATTTTACTATTCTTTGATTGAATTTTTTAACCATAAAAATTGTTAAATTTAAAATAATTATTGTTGTTTCACTTTAAGAATCAACTAAAAAATTGGTGAAATGTATTGGCTATGGTTTCCAAGAAGACTGTACAGCTGTTTCTAAGCCCGCCAAGTTTTTTCTTCAGCAGTCATTGGCAACGATTACTTCGTCTACAAATCAAATGACTTACACGGGAGTCCCATTATGGTTAATGAGAATCACCCTTTGCGTATAGACTGTGCGAAAAGCAATCTTCATAGCGCAATGATATTGTACAATTAAAGATTGTACAGCTAGCATTTGGTAGTGGTTTTTTAAAAGGGTGAGCTAAATTGTCTTATGATCTTTCTCACAATTACAAACGTTCAGAGCAGTGGAAGAGAGGAAAAATAGTGGGGGATAAGACAGTCGCAATCGTTGCAACTTCGTGTAAATTAATTCTGAACTTCGTATAACACAAAGCAGATCAAAAACTTCGATACAACAGAGCCGAATGACTAATCTTTAAATTTTTGTTTATGTCGCACAATTTTCTGCCTTTCTCTTAAAAAAAACCAACTGTATATAATGTTAACTCAACTATTTTGTATGTATATTTGACCTTATATAACGTTATTTTGTCTTCTTTATCAAACATTTAACCAGACACATGTTAAAAAAATCATTGTATTTTCGGCTCAGTGCATATGGAAAAATTTCCTACGATTGTGAACATATTTTGGCATTTCTGTTTTAGATTCAATAACATCTATGTATAAGTACATAAGTGACAAGAAACAGAACGGGCCAAGTTTCATTGAGATCGGAAATAATGGCCAATGTGAAAAAAACTTAGCCCATTGTATACGTTTTGGCGACGACCAACTCTTTTAATCGTTAATTATAGCTTTGGTTGACATTTAAAGTTTAAAAATTGGCTCCCATGACACATAATTTATCTGTTATTTATCGAATTTTATCACAGTTGTTATGCCTTCCAATTTAAGGCCCACAGGAATGCAAGCCAAAAAAAGGTATAATTGTAAAAAAAAGCGGTGCAGGGTAGCATTTTGTCGATCGCACTGAAAAATCCAATCTATTTATTTGTCTAAAGATTTGCCTTTCATTAATTTCAAAATTTAATTATTCAACTTTCCACTATTACGGCATTTGCCACAAAACCAATGAAGTTACTGAAACTGCAGTTTTCTTTTCACGTGAATCGTCTATCATTCATTTGCATGACGTACTCGTACCACCACTCCTTTGAGCTTATCCGAAGTGACAGACCGAACGAACGTTGGGTTGCAAGACATTAAACTTCATTTGGACGAACGGGAAAAGTTTTGAAAGAAAAGTGTTAGCTAACATCTTTGTAGGTGGTTGTGTGCACTACGCAAGGGAAAGAGCACAGTGGATGGTAAAAATATTAAGGCTGAGAAGTGGTATAGATGGCGAAAGTTAAAACTTCAAAGTAGTTGAGAAGTTCGGTAGAATACTTTAAAGTCTGCAGTTCTTGTTAAATATAAATAGCTCCAGGTTCTTTAGCGTTGTTATACTACAGTGGCAATTTTGCATACACAACACAATTCTTAATCTTATTATGCCGACCTGGATGCAGCTGAATTAGGCGCTCGAAACATACAGTCAAAACTGTCACAAGCTCTTGTTATTTTAGCCATGAGAACACAGTACGATGTCGGCTGGTCAGAGCACAAATTTCAATTGTTTAAAGAAGCAATCAATGGCTATATAAGGCGGCATAGGAAAATACAGGGTGGGCGATTTAACATCTTAATTTATCACGGCTGATTTTTCGATTTTGCGTTGGTTGTGTGAAAAGTGGCCCGTCTTGTTGAAACCAAATGTCGTCCATGTCATTCTCTTGAATTTTTTGAAACAAGAAATTATTGAGCATCGCGCGTCAACGGTAAGCTTCTTGTTATCATTTAGCCGGGCTGTCTCAATGTGCATAATATCCCAGCAGATGTCCTGCTACTTATAATTTATACAGATTTAAATCGAGTCCTTATCATACTTGCCATTGTCAGCATAAAGCATTGTACAAAACGGATGGTCCTTATAATTCTTCTTCTTTTCAAATCATATGTTAATTTGACAGTGACCGAAACTGTTAGAAACGAAATGAATCGCTTGACGAACAACGTTGGGAAATAATGCAAACATATTTTAAAAATAAACCCTTCTCAATTAGTACTAAAAGCAGCTTAAAACAAACTAAGCGGCTAGGTTAACAAGCAAAGCTGCGGCATCTGTGGATCGTTAAACCCGACATCGCCAATGCATCCCCAGAGTAGGCATTAATAAACAACGCTGAAGTTCGATTTTCGATTAACCAATCAACTAATTTATTTCTGTTTTCTTAGTCGTTTAAGAAACTGAATTTTACTGTGACAGTTTGTGCAGATTTTGGAGTTGTTATTGGTTATTTTTCTTTTCTGTTAACGGATAGCGCCACGGGCCATGATAAACCATTCGTCGCTGCCGAAGATTGTTGGTCTTTGGTTTCAGCAGAATAGCATGCTATGCCACACAGTACATGCCACATTTGATATTTTTGCGACAAGTTCGGCAGACATGTTATTAGCCGTCTCCACAAGGTCAGTTTGCCATCACAATTCTGAAATTTGACGCCCTTAGACTTTTTTGCGGGGTACCGTGAATACGCGATGTTATACGAACAATTCATTAATATTTCAGTTCCTAAATATTCAGCGAGCCATTCGTGATAAAGAGCCAGAAACCGTCACCAAGGTTTTGCAAAATTTGGTTGACAGGATTCGATACATCAAATCCGCGCGATTGAAATTGTTTTCCATATAAATTTCAAATAAAATATAAACCCGGTTAATCCCTGTTCAATGTATAAATTGAGAATGTCTGCTCTTTTACATAAACAAATAATAATCGGAAAAGGCATTTTTTTTTAATCTTTAACAACTAGCTAGGATTTGACCATTATTAACCTTAAAGGGGCATTCCCTGAGCGTTGTTCTAAATAAGTCACATTTTTAGAGTTGGTTTTACTTGGCAAATGCTCTTAGAGATAAGTTTCTGGCTATAGAAGTCGTCGGCATATACGAAGTGAAACCTTTACTAAAAACTCAATAGTTCTGGATTTGAAAGTGATTAAATTGAGCGGATAATTTAAGTCCGGACACTTAGTGACAATAAAATGAGTAAAGTGTGTACAAACCTTTAAAAAAATCAGCGTTGGGCTTTTATTAAAGCCCTTGACTTTCTCTCGCCGAGAGAAAAAAAAATCCTTAATAATTTCCTCTCTTGGTGATTTCAAAATTAAAGCTTATATTTCTAAATTTCTAAATTAAAGTGTCGACAAAGAACACAAAAAGACAATAAATCAGTGTCTGCAAGTGAATTGGACCCCTTAGCCACATTTCAGTGGCCAGACACTGTCATCGTTGAGCCGAAGTTTTCTTTTGATACAAACCACCGAAAAGTTTGGGGACCCTCGTTTTCGACTTTTTCTCTTTTGGCTTTCAAGAAAATCTAGATTTATGTGGATGTATGCATGTCAGCACCAACATACATATCGCACTTTTCAAACAAAAGGGTATTAACTCGAAATTTATAAAACTTTATCTTTTGTAGGAAAACAACCAACACTGGTCATCTCTAAGTTTGAGTTGCTTAAACAAACAGCTTTGCTTGCCTCTACTGAAAATTTAAAAATTTTGAGTTGGTACCCTTTTGTTACACATGTGCGACATGTATGTGTAACTTAATTGACTGACCAAATCATCGGACAAAAATCATGTAATTGCTAGGTAGCCCTTTGAAAAGGTGCCATCATGTTGCCATTTAGACTTTCAAGATTTTGCTTAAAATTCGAGCCCTCTACCCAAAACTCATGTTGTTAACTCGTACAATTTACATGAGTCTTCCGACATCTGTCACCAAAACGTATCACAACTTCAGTCGACAATTGTTCAGCATACAAGTTCCGACGATGCCAGCAACATTCCGCAACGCGGTCGATGACGGCGACGAAGAAGGAATTGATGATGATGATGATGATGGAAAAGTTTGCCGCTATCAAAACTAATCCATATTGATCCACTAAAAGGAGAAACTCTTTTTAAACACTCGCCAGATAATGCAAAAATATCGAAAAGTTTTTTCATTAAAACAATTCAAGTGGATTTAAGGAGGACTATTATACATGTCAACTTTTAGCCAGCCAGCAAAGCAACAACAACGAATGGAGCAGATACCGTATCAGAGCAAGAGTAAGAGTGAGGACATGGCGATGGTGATGATGATGGTGTGGAAGAAAGCAAACGTTGCCCGTTTTTGCGTTGCGGTGCGTTCATTGCCTCTCTACGGCTTTTGTCAACCACTAAACATTAACGCTTTACTGGATTTGTTTAAGTGACAGTTGCATTTTGTGGTGTGTTAAATGAACGTTAAAAGGATAACGTGAGCAAAGCTGAGCCAAGGAGATGTTGTGGGAGTTGTGGAAAGTAATCGTCCAAATATACATACATACGTACGTACTGACGGACATAAATACTTGTTGAAACTTCATCACGGCAACAACTACGGCAGTCAAAGGTCATTGGCGCAGAAAAGAATCGGGCCAAGGAGTCGGAACGGGGAGAGGGCATCATTAAATATGTTAAAAGCATCTTCGAGTGATGCTAAAATCCAGTAACTTTTTTTATTACTCAAGGTTCAGTTGATTAGAATGTGCCCAATAAAATATGAATTTGGTCCTTGGAGGCGAGACGATATAAATGTTATATTTAGGTACGTACTTATTATGCTTCCTCATTATTTGATGTTGTTTTTACGACCCCTGATAAGGCCAATAACAGTTCCGCCTTATTATGGCCAATCTGTCTTTTATTATAGTCCATTACTATTTAAACCCTAAGTTTTTTTCACTTGGGGTTAAACGTTACTGCCGCAGACTAGCCGAAAAAAGGACGACTGCATCTATTTAGGGACACTTTCTTTAGACACGAACAAAATTGGAACTTTTTGTTAACAAATGACTTAACCATTGCGGTTTTGCTATCGACGCTTAACTAAATATATCACTATTAATTATATTTTATATCGCATCCTTAAATATATTTCAATTATTACTTTGTGAAAAAAGTAGGATAATCAAGGACTTAAAAGTTCGTCCACTAATAGTTTTTGAAAAAAAAATAGCTTAGTAGTTGTTGTTAAAATTTCCTGAGATACCGGTGAAAATTTCCCGAGCTCCGAGAAAATTTTTACCGGTTTAGAAGCCTATTCCATTGAACCAATTCCATTGCTACCTGAAATTGAAGCCCGTAATCTTGACGACATTTGGTTTGACCAGGACGGTGCCACTTGCCATACAGCTGCTCAAACATTGGATTTATTGAGTGGTCATTTCAATGAGCAGCTAATTGCACGTATTTGACCGGTGAGTTGGCCGCCTAGATCGTGTGATATCACGAGTTTAGACTTTTTTCTTTGGGGCCACGTAAAGTCCAAAGTCTACGCTGACAAACCAGCTAAGATTCAGGTTTCGAAGCCAACATTACGCTCGAACGAGTCATCAAAAATTGGTCCCTCAGAATGGAAACCCTGAGGCGTAGATGCGGCCAATATTTGAAGGAAAATATATTCAAAAAATAACTGCCATAAAATGTCCTTACAAATTACCAATAAAGATTCCACACTTGATTAGAATTTTTATTTTTTTTGTTCTGAGAAAATACCTCTAGGTGGATCACCCTTTATATTATTGTAATCAAGGTACAGGTCGCTTATATGAAGCTACCTCGACGAAACTTGTTACATTGGTTTGCATTGCTTCTTCTTATTTCATGTTTTCATAGACAGGGTTAGACGATTGAAGTGTTGTCTATTCGAACGGCCCTGTTTTGTGGAATTAAACCCTGCACCACTGTGTGAAACAGGGTATTATAAGTTAGTTTCATGGCAAATGTTTGTAACTACCAAAAATAGTTTTGCAAGACCCACCTTTAAGTAAACCAATCTACGTATAATCACCAGCGGATTCCATTTAACGATGATGTCTGTCCGTCTGACCATCTAATGTTAGTAATCCAACACAGGTCACAACTGTTGTCCGATTTTCATGAAATTGGTAAAAGTTAGTTTTGTAGACCAAGAGCGGATGCTGTTGTAATTGAAGAAAATCGGTTCAGATTTAGACATAGCTTCCACAAATATTTGATTGATTGAATCTTGTAAAAGCCTTGAAGATATGGAAATTATGGGAAATCGGTTGAGTTTTGAATAAAGCTACCACGCATATGTTCATCCGTGTCTGTGGTTTAAGATCTAGAAGCCGCATTTTACATACACTCTAGATGAAAATCGGCACAAATAACTCCTTCGTGCCAAGAACGGACGTTGTTGAAACTGGAGAAACACGGTTCAGATTAAGATATAGATCCCACATATATGTTCGACCGATTTTACCAAAAACTACGACATTTTCGCACAAATTCAAATATGACATTAGGTTAAAAGTTTGGGTAAATTTAGAGGCCGCCCAAGGGGGCCCAAAAAACGTTTTTCATTAGGCTTTTCTAAACATCTATAAGTAGAATGCAGTGTACGAGAATAATATAGTTGTCCGACTTTAGGTTTTTTTTATTCATTTTTTATTAATTCAATTCACATAATGTGTGAAAATAATAAAAACTTCGATTTAGGCTTTCAAAGGGTTCTAAAATGAGTTGCACGAATATAATCTTGCATTTCTTGTATTTGTATTTCGGCCCAATCCTGTACAATTTTTTCATCAAAAATCACAAAGTTTGGAAATTCGCCAAGCGTAACAACTCCATTGCTCTTTCGAGCCTAACTTTTTTTGCTTTGGCGTAGGATTATGTGCTTTCTGGAACTTGAAATATGCGCCCGATGCTTTGGCCATTTCATTCCCACTTCGACGAGGATTTCATTGTAGTCGATCCTTCACATTCCGAACCATTTCATGTAATTTTGATGTTTTTTTCGTCCACCACCATAGCATTTGGCAATGCTGTCTCTAACAATATAACGATTTTTTATGCGATACACAAACATTTTATTCACTTTGACTTTGGCTCAGCTATCGAACAATAGTTGGTTGTGATTTCCGGCCAAATATAACGCAATCACACCTTTACTTCTGAATTTCATTTTGAATAACTTTTGTTCTATAAAATCTTCATGAAAATGTTTGTGGTTGCTTGTTGAATTTGATATAACCGGTTTGACAGTATTGCCCTGTAGTACATAGTTCATTCACAATTTTCGAACCTGCAGCTGTAGAAGCCATCTGAGTCCTGTGGTTGTAATATGTCGCTCTTAGGTTCTGAAATCGGGAGGAACTTTGTATGGGGCTATACAAAAATATGGAACTTTGTGGTCCAGTTTCACCACAGGTCGCTCATAACGTACCATGATAAATTTGGGCGTGATTAAGTGTAATTCGACCTCAAATCGGGAAGGACCGTGTGTGAGCTATTCGAAAACTTGGATCGATGTGGACAAATTGCGGTCTCTTTCAAGGTTTATAGTAACCAAGTTTCATCGTAATCGGTTCATAACTGCTACCTGTACTTTAATTAGAACGATAGATGTACAGACGGACTGACGGACATCGCTCGATGGAATCAGATTCTGAGTCGAGGGTATGTATGTCTCCATTTCTTGAAGTTGTTGCAAACATCACTAAGTCCTAATACCCTGCACCACAGTGTGGTGTAGGTCATATCATATTTGAAATAAAATTCTCAGAGTCAATAACTAGTTAATTTAATATAATAACCAAAAAAATACTTAATTCCGCCTTAAGTTATCAGAAAATAAAAACCTCTTAAAACTTCCCTCATTCTGTTTAAAATATTTTATTTTAATACTCTTCTTTTAAACGATGACATTACGACAGAGTTTCATCCCAGTTTTTTTTGATTTCTCCCTGGTTAATCTAATTCTTATGTATCCGTAGCAACAATGATAACTTTTACAAGTTACAAATGTCATGACAAACTTAATATGCCTCTAAAATATTCTGTGAGTTTGTCACAGTTCATAGTTGATCCGCAGACAATTCTTCATTTCAGGGAGCATGAGTGTCTACAAATCCACTCAAGCGGAAAAATTGCGTTAAAACTTTTAGATATTTTTGGGTTTTACTCCCACAAAAGCCACAAAACTTGAAAATTGCGACAATAAAGTAAAGACAATAATTCGGAAAATCGTACATGCACATACACACACACACTCATAGCCAAACAAAAAAACTTTTCTCCCATGTGTTGTTGTTGCTTCTTTTGTGTGGGTGTGTGTTGTTACAGCCGCTGTTACAGCAGAGAATTTGTCAAATCATCATAATCGCTAATTCAAGTATCATTCAGCAAAAATACTGTCAGCCAGACACATAATACGAGTACGCTTACACGCACCCACAGGCAGACATATGTACATTAGAGTGCCTCGACTTGTGTGAAGCAAAACAAACAGTTGGAAGTTTGATATCTTTTAAAGCCAAGATATTTTGGCTCTATCTGGTTGCATTCGTGAGTTTGCAAACACCATTGGAATTTTCTTTAACAACATATCTGATTTGATACATTTGGTCCATTAAATAACCACATGTAATAGAGCAGTGCCAGTACTTGTCTCTGCAAAAAAATAATTCTAACAAGTGGACAAATTAAGTTTGGCCGTGTCAAAGACTATATACCATCCATCATGGATTACTGTTCAATATAAAAGTCTTGTCAAAGGGGCGTAGCACCGGTGTCTCTCCTACTAGGGTGTGTTTTTGTTTATCGGTATTAGTTCTCGAGATATAGCCTTTCAAAGTTCTGGGTTATATGGGCAAGACCACGCCCTTATGTGCAATTTTCACAAAATATAATCTATAATAATATGCTAATCATCCGATTTTTAACGATCGGTCAAATGCTATTGTCATAAATCCGATTTTTTAGGGGTGCGTGGCACCGCCCCTTTAACTTGCTTAAGTAATGCGACCTGTAGTTTGCTTTCCATATACAACACTGACGAAAATGGCTAGCTTATCTTAAAATTTAGGGCTTATATGACCCAGTCCAAATACCAAATTCTTCAAAATCTCAAATATTTAAAGAGGTAAAAAATTGTACATCACAAATTGTCCAAAACGCAATATCTTATGAACTGTTATAGATAGCACGATGTCTTTTGGAACATATGGTGTTGGCATGAATCAGAAACATTCTGGGGGAAAAGAGGGCGGTGCCACGCCACCTTTAAAAATTCCACTTATGGTTCAACTAATGGAGCGATGACTAGATTAAATTATTAAAGACTATATTATGAAAAAAATCGGGGCGTGACACCGTCCACACAGCCCTGAACATGGAAGTTCAATATCTCATGAACTATTAGAGATGTGACTATGATATTTGAAACATATGATGTTGACATGGATTCAAAATCCTGTAGGAAAAGTCGGCCACACCACCTTTAAAAAATTACATTTATGGCCAAAGTAAGGGACTAATCCATGTAGAAATTTAAAAGAATGAAAGGGGCGTGGTCTCGCCCATACATCCAAGAACAATAAAGGCTATAAAGCGTAAACTAATACCGATATGACGATAGTTGGTGGTAAATATGATGTTGGTATGGAAAGAAACACATCCTAATAGAAAAAAGGCCGCTTCCCCCTTGAAGGAATTTTCATATTGGGCCGCAAACCACGATGAATGGTTTAAAAGCTCCTGCTTGTTTTTTGTTTTGCTTCACACAAATCGAGGCACTCTAATGTTCATACATTCATATGTTTGGGGACGACTTGTAGTGTCACAACTACTTGAACTAC
This sequence comes from Hydrotaea diabolus, assembly GCA_963513945.1. Lineage (NCBI taxonomy): Eukaryota > Metazoa > Arthropoda > Insecta > Diptera > Muscidae > Hydrotaea > Hydrotaea diabolus. The sequence continues at coordinate 112,888,521 of OY740717.1, forward strand.
CTACCACCGACACTGCTCCGACGTCATCCATTCATTCAGCAGCACACACGATGACTTATTGAAACATTCATGTGTTTGCGCAGACAAAACATAGAATCACTTATCATCACAAGCAGCTTCAGGAAGGAGCAGCATCAGCAGCCAGCTCAGACATCGTCGTCGTCATCGCAGGATTTGCGGAGGATAAAAAATCAAACAGTCATAAAGAAAACTTTGTTCATTTATACTTTAATGTAATCTCTCTTCTCTCTTACCCCTCACACTTTCACTGACAAACGCGCACAAACACATGTGAAAAAAAAGGAATACATTTGGGTAATAATGAAAATTGGCTTCTAGGAGAGCTGTGGCCAAAATAATAGCTCCGCTATACACGGGTATAATACAATAAGTAGCCGATTTCCAAGGGAAGGTAGTTACTTAATTATATACAGGGTTGCCCATATTCGACGGACCCATGTTTTTTTTAAAAAAATCAAAGAAAAAAAGAAAAATTTGGCGGTTGGCAATCTTAATCATTTAATTTGTTCCAAGTAGATTTGTTTACATCAATTTTTGAATATGATATCTCTCAAATGACCGCCTCTGGCGTTGATGGCGTATTGTGCCCTTTATATTTCTTCACGAATGTTGTCCTTGAGCTCTTCTACGGTCCTTGGCTTGTTAACGTAAACCTTTGACTTCAAATATCCCCACAGGAAGAAGTCAGGCGGCGTCAAATCGGGCGAACGCGGTGGCCAGTCCAAATCACCACTTTTCGACGTCAAACGGCCCGGTAACAAATTCTTCAGAAAATCGATTGTTATGCGACTTGTGTGCGGTGGAGCGCCGTCTTGTTGAAACCAGAACTGCCTCATACGCTTTCGACGAATAATTGGCATCACAAAATTGGTCATCATGTCGCGATAACGCTCCTGGTTGATGGTAACAGCATGGCCATTTTCATTTTGGAAGAAAAACGGCCCAATGACCGTTTTCGCACTAACGCCGCACCAAACTGTGACTTTTTCGCCATGAAGAGGCACTTCTTGAATCTCCTGAGGATTTTCAGTGGCGTAAATACGGCAATTTTGCTTATTTACGGTCCCAATCAAAAAAAAATAAAGTTTTTTCTATAAGGCTTCGGAATATAATCAAATCTCCATCAGTATACTGTGATTTCAATTTTTTATTTGTAACAATAGGGTTAATAAATTCACAGCCACTTAACACCCAGGATAATAGGGTGATATAGGGTATAACATTTGACTATATCACTCCAAACAAGCGCTGTTGTCCACAAAAATAACAAAATCGTTAACCTTGTAAGCAGCAGCTGGAGTAAATTAAAATCATGTAATGAAATTTTTCATTTCTCCAAGTCCTCAGCATTACAAAAAAAGTTCAGTGGCCACATATTCCGCCCAAAGCTTCTCTAAAAGAATTTCGTTGATAGTTTCTGAGCTATCGCTTACACCAAATGAGACTTCAATGTTGCTAACTATTATTTCATTTATAAGTATACTAGTAACTTAAAACTGTTCCATTTCATTTATTTTTTATTTTACTTTTTTCGCAGAACTTTTTAGAGTTTATTAATTTTTTTGGTCCGTTATTAAACGCAGCTCACAAAATTTTAAATATTAAATTGTTTACCCCATCGAATGACAAGATCGCCATTTCATTCAACAATTCACCACCTTAAATAAGAGTTGCACAACGTTAAATTAACAGAGAACAACTTTAAATTAACAGTGCATCTCATTGTTTTATGGTTGTTTCATTGTGAAATTACGTTTAACAACGCGCGTCTTCACTTTAAAATAATAATTTTTTAATTCAAAGTTGACTTTGTTGATATTAAGCAGAACCCGAAATCAAAAATATTCGTGCTTAACATTGAATATTTTCATTCTAATAAATACATTGTGGATTTGATAACGAATTGAAATTTGAACATTGTTTTACTTTATTTTATGTGGTTTTACTTAATTTTAAAGATGTACAATTTTTTATTAACATTGGGAGGCGAAAAGTGAATTCACGGTCGGCTATGATTTTAAGTTGTGTTTTCTCTCTCCCTCTCTCTCTCTCTGCAAGGTCTAACGTTATTAGAGTTAATTAACACTTAAACAGGGTCGGTCTTTATTTGTGAATACTAGTGCGCAAGAGTTTCAAATTTAAATGGACCTTCGCCTGAGCTATATTAAAACATGTCCTACTACGCCATTATTTAAATTGGGTTAGTCACAGACCTATGAGTGCAGAGATTCAACGAAAAAGCTTCAGATTTGCAAGGTTGTGCTATTTTTTTGACCAAAACTTTATAAACGAGTATGGTTCTTTGTATGTGTAGAATATTGGTGATGGCTTCTATCATGAATTTTACCACAGCCAATAAAGCTTAATGATAATTTCTTGTGAAACATTCATAATTGTTATTATTATTGGCCCCTATTGGTATGGCATTAGTGCATTGGCAACAGGAAACACCAGCAAAAGCAAGGCCAAACGAAGATGGCGGTGAATGATGCTATGGCATGGTAAAGATGTGTATTATCTCCGCGAGCTAAGTAAGGGTTTAGTCCATTGTATTCTCATCGTACAGTGAATTAACACTTCAATGATTCGTTAATAAAAACTCTTCGGCATGAATGAAGCCGTTAATTATCAAAAGGAATTTAGTTTTAAAGTCATGGAATGTCACAAGATAAGATTAGTCAATTCAGGAGTCTTTTGAAGCACCGCGATAGTATTTTTCAAAATTTCTTTGCACCAATCGACACGAACCTTTTTTGAGCGATTGTCAAATTGTACGAGAACAAACCTTTTTTACGACCAGGTGTTCATGCAATATCGAATGTATTCTGGTGGAAGAAATGTCCAAGGATGGATCATCAGTTCACGCACGGCATCAATGTTCTCTGGCACAACGCCGTTTTTGAACGACCTTCGCGACCTTCGCCTTTGAGCGAACGTCGGCCACGATTGAATTCATTAAACCAGTTTTTTACAGTGCTACAGGATATAGTTCATCGATGCACTCTTGTCGTGATAATCCACGTCGAAAGTTGTGAAAAATGATCACACGAAAATGTTCACGAGTTAACTCCATTTTTTTGCCAAATTGATTTCTCCAAGTCACTGTAAACAACACAAATGATGGACGTACGTCAAAACGTTTTGAGTACGTTTATGCTAAAAAATGTCAAACTTTCCAATGAAAATGTCAGATGGCACCAGGCAACACTTAGTGTTGAGGCTAGAAATATATATATATATATATATATATATATATATATATATATATATATATATATATATATATATATATATATATATATATATATATATATATATATATATATATATATATATATATATATATATATAAATATATATATCAACTCTCGTAATATTTTTCACGAAAAAGATAACTTTTAAGTAAGTTGTTAATTTATCTATTTTTAACGTAAATTTATTCAGTCAGTTTAACTGCCAAACTATCCCAGTAATTCCACAATCTCATACTCGAAAGTATGCGAAACTAAGTACAATTAATACATCTAACAATATTATTGAATCAACATAACAATTTCTCCACCTCTAATCATTTTGGAGAAATTTGTATTTCGAGTTATCTTAAATATTTCACAGTATCAACGTTTGTTTAAGACATCGCGGCACCCCAACTTGGCGAGTTAAGTAAAATAAATATCATGCTCTGATACCCTTTAAGGGGATTCAGTGAATATAAAAAAGGTTCCGTAGAAAAAGTGGTGCTACAAAATAATCATATAAATCCGTATGCCTGTTAAGCAATTGTAATTTAGCAGAAATGTGGTTACATAAATAGTATGCTTTACTTTTTCTAACAAAAAAAGGTCCAACGTCAAGTAAAATTACTTACGGGGGAATTTAGAAAAGAAAAATACCTGGAAAAAAAACTCTAATCGAAACACATGCTGGTAGAAAAGTAGGCGATGTCACGACACATTAAACAGCATTTATAGCCAAAGTAATAGACCGATAGTTATAAAAGTTCAAATCAATGCTTATAAAACTTGTTGTGTTAAAATTGGACTTAGCTTGGTATTTTTGATATGAGTTATCTCCAGATACGAGGAGTTATAAGTAGTCATTTTATAAAATGATCTTCGTGTCTAAACTTTTCCCATGTTTCTTTACAGCCCTTCCACATGTACCAATGGACACACACGGAAGCTCCGACAACATCACAACCCCATACACCCGGTAAATTGGATAAAGTGCACGTTTGGCCCTACTGCAGTACACCAGCCGGTGAAGCACGCGTGCCCAAAAACAAACAAGTCGACAGTGCTCATCCAGATAAAGACAAGAGCATCCAGCAAATTTTGAGAAGGCGACTTCTAAGTTGTTCAACCATTACCGAAGTTCATACAGTGGTCAACGAGCTGCTGGTCGCTGGCGAACCACTAAGAAGACCCTCTAAGCGCTGTATTCATTTGTCGGATCTACTGAATGCCAGCGAGACGACCATTTATCATTATGATAAAAACACAACCGATGTTAGTTCTGGCATTGAGAGTGGCATGCAGGAGGCTGGGGTACAAACTGATGAATTATCGCTGGCGATACAACAGTTTGTATGCGAAAAATGTGGGGGTTCCGAGGATATTAAAAGAGAGACCACGACATGTGAGAAAGAAGTTCAAGTTTGTCTGACTGAAGAAAGTATCGAAAATAGGGACAGTGAAACTAAGGCAGCTACGCCTGCACCACCACCACCTCCTCCTCCCCCGCCTCCTTTTCCTGGCATGACAACGTTAGCACCACCACCACCCCCGCCTCCACCGCCACCACCGTGTGGACCCTTGCCTCCACCACCTCCCCCACCACCTATAGGATCTGGTGCGCCACCACCACCGCCTGCTCCTCCATGTAATAATGCCTCATCGGCACCCTTAAGTAGCCTAAACACTTCTAATGTTCCTCCGCCGCCTCCACCAGGTCCTCCCAAAACTCCTACTGCTACCACACCCGCTCCATTACCAAATCCAACTGAAGGAGGCTGGTTCCATCAAACAAATAGTAAGTATATTTCCCCTAAGATCCCTATCTAAACTAACTATCAGTAATTGCTCCAACTGCCCATCATCTAGCACTACGAAAGACTGCCGTTAATCCGCCAAAACCTATGAAGCCCCTCTACTGGACTCGCATTGTAACACAGCCGCCACCGCCGCCCAAACCGTCACAGCCTTTGCCTTCAGCTCCGTCCGATGAGACCGACTCCAGTGCCACAAGTTCCCCCGACGATCCACCGATCGGTAAACCACAAACGCCAAAAGAGATTTGGCAGGAAATCGACGAGACGTGTCTTGACAACATTGACGAGTTCACCGAACTCTTCTCCCGCGAAGCAGTTATGCCGGTAACAAAGCCCAAAGTAAAGACCGAAGTTCGAGTGAGACCCACAAAGGTTCTCGACAGTAAACGATCTCAGAACGTGGGCATCATTTCCCGCAGTTCTCATGTGGACTTTTGTGAAATCGAACATGCCATCTACCACGTGGATACGTCGGTTGTTAGTCTGGAAACTTTGCAGCAAATCATTAACATCAAAGCCACCAATGAGGAGTTGGAACTGATTAAGGAAGCAGCACAAAGTGAAGTGCCGCTCGATTACCCCGAACAGTTTCTGTTGAAAATCTCACAAATATCCATGTCGACCGAACGGATATCCTGTATTGTGTTCATGGCCGAGTTCGAGGAATCTGCGACTCTGATCGAGCGAAAACTAGAAGTTGTCATGCAATTGTCCCAATTCCTAATGGAAAGTGAGGAGCTAAAGTTGATCTTTGCAATTATCTTAACGTTGGGCAATTACATGAATGGTGGCAATCGCCAACGGGGTCAGGCGGATGGTTTCACTTTGGAAATTCTTAGCAAACTAAAGGATGTCAAGTCGAAGGAGTCCCAAACCACATTATTGCATTTCATAGTAAGAACTTATATTGGACGAAAGCGGAAAGAGGGCGTACAATTACTGGAGATTCCCTTGCCCATACCTGAACCGTCGGATGTGGAGAGAGCCAATCAGGCTGACTTCGACGAGGTTAAGCGACAAATCAATGAATTGAATCGGCAACTGAAATGTGAGATATATTTTTTAGCTTTAAAATGTTTTCACTTGACATTCTCCGTTTGAGCCTTATAGGCCCCCATGGCCTCGTACATCGTTCAGAACATCGACAATAGTGAATTGTGTACGATTTTTTTTTTCAAATATTCCAATTAGGAACAAATGGACACCTTCAACATATTCACTCAAGGCTCATACACTAAATGATTCGAGAACATAGACTTTATCGATCAAATCTATTGTTGGGTGCCCTTGACCAATATTTGAAGGTGCTGCAAATGAAATGGAAAAATATTAATAGCTATGCGTAAGGAAATGACGAAAGCAATGAAAACCAGTAGGGAAAGTCGTAAGTTGGTCGAGACCGACTACATGATACCCTTACCACACGTTTTAGACTCGGAAGTCACAATATGTGACGCGCAAAATAGAAAAGGGCTAAGGGTAAAAACCAGTTTTGTTCAGGAGAGCCATTTTAAAGATTTAAATACGTGTATATTTAGTGTACCATCACTTTCATAAAACGCGCATATCTCTGGGAGGGAACACTTTTGGGGCATGGGATCGGTCTCATTCGATGCACAGATGTTGTTCACATCAAAATAAAGTGAAAATTGATTTTTTTACACTTAGGTCTCTTTCTCTATGCGCTGTCACAGTATATATTTTTCTGTATGCGAAATAAAGCCACAAACCAAATTAGGTCGGTTAGACCACAAATCGGAAGGTACATTTCTATGGGGACTATATTGATCTTAATGCTGCCCACACACGATGCAACATTGTTTGAAACATGGCCATGTTTCAAACCATGTTGCATCGTGTGTAGCAATGTTTCATATTTACAATCGTGTTTAATTTTTGGTTTCAAAAATATCAAAATTTTTTGATATTTTCTGTGTTTGAAACACAATGTTGCATCGTGTGTAGCGATGTTTATTGCTTTTGCTTTATCATTCGTTGCGAGCAGTCGTGAGTGTTTACCAGAAAAACTCACCGACTGATGTTTCATTTATGGTTTCAATTTTGGTTGCATCGTCTGTAGTAAAAAATGAAACCAGGTTTCAAACACATGTTTCAAACAATGTTGCATCGTGTGTGGGCAGCATAAGACCACTCTGGTCTATTTTCAAAATAACTCCACAGCCCAAATTTCGTTGAAATTTGATGAAATATAGCGCTTTTGGGTCGGTAAGACCCCAAATCGGAAGGTACATTTGTATGGAGTCATATCAAGATTTGGACATATCTGGTCTATTACCAGCAATGTTTATCGTCAAAGCCGATAATCTAACATTTATCGGTGGCAGTTCTGTCCCTCTAGTAAATGCCGGAAACTTTATGAGTTAGTGATTGAATTCATGTAAAAGTTTGATTATAAATATGCTTTAACCTTACGGAGCCAGCACTAAACAGTAGGTCCCGACCTGTGGGCGTAAGAATTTTATCGTGCACAGTTCACTGGTTTTAAAGAATTGGCCCATTGTTAACATCAAATCAAGGGACAAATGGTCCTATTATTCTGGGAGTAGCCTTGTCAATAAAAATTGGATTAAAAGGGTGGTTTTTGATTTATTCTATCTTTTTTGCAGCCAGCAAAAATATCACCGAAAAGGTCATCTCAAGTTCGACGCCACAAAATATGGAACCGTTCAAATCAAAAATGGAAGAGTTCATCGAACATGCAACAACAGTCGTTGAGAAACTCTACAAAGAGCTCGACGATTGTCGTGATATATTTATAGAGACCATGAAATTCTATCATTATTCGCCTAAAACTGGCACAATTGACTCATGTACGCCTAAGAACTTTTTCGAACATTGGACCAATTTTACAAATGATTTTAAGGATATTATGAAAAAGGAAATCGCCGTGCTGTGGAATGAATTGTAAGTTATTCTGAATGCCATCGGTGAAGACATTCCATTAACTTCTTTTTAATTTCAGATTAAAGAAATCCAAGGATGTACAATCGCGCAAAACTGTCAAAACTACAAAGGTGAAACCCGGAGGCCTCAAGGAGCGCATCAAGCGCCTCAATAAGAAGTAATGCAGCATTATTGTTTGTTAATATCTACTGTCCTTCAGGACAAACATACTTACACTAACACTTACATAAATAAGTACACGTAGCAAGTAGTTAAAATCCGATTCAAATTGCCTTACAATCAAAACGAAATGGCCGAAACAATGCACATTTTTAGTACCAAGTACTGATCACTGAACTGCGTTATTATTGTTTAAGTTTAGAAATTACTTTCGATATTTCGACAAGTCGATCCATGTGTGTATTATTATGATATATTTTTTAGTTAGCATTATTACAGATGATGGAATGAATTACCTTTTCAATTTTTTGACAATTGAATTTTGTATAATAACAAACCCCTCAATACCAGTAGAGTCCGCCACGTATGTACGTAAGTACTTACGTAAATTGTGAATGTATTATTTTATGGGCTGAATTTTGAATTCATACATTATTGTACTCGTTTGTAGTGGAGTAACCCAGATCCAGGATGATGATGGACCTATATCCCTTCGGGAATAAGTATGTTTCAGAGCACTTTATGATGGTTGTTATTCTCTCAATGATAAGAAATCACTTTTATATTCCTATTTGCTTTCAGTCTTTAATAAATTTTTAAGCTTAAATCAAATTTATCAATGTTGTTTTAATACTAACAGGTTATAAGTTAAGTTAAAATATATTAGGGTACGTTTTTGCTTTTTTTAAAAAGGTCCAATATATGTTTGATGTTGTGTTTATACCCTTACCCTACACAAAAAATTGGTATGTGAATTTTATTACCACTCAATTGAAAATTTCGTACATAAGTTTAAATATTTATAAGATATTGCAATTATATTTAATAAATAGAAACAACAAAGAATTTGGAAAAAATAATGTATTGTACCGTGTGTGTGTGTGCTTTATGTATGTATGCAGTGCAAGGTATTTCGCTGGAAACTACTGCCGGCAGTTAAGTGCATAGCAACTAAACATAGTTACAGCTCACCTGTGATTTCATCAAAACTTCAGACATCCTGGCTTGAAACTAAAGTCTAAAGAGGTAGTAATGTTTATTGACACTTGGCTCGAAATTCTGCATGTCGTAAGTAGTAGGAAATACATTTAACGGAAGTCACATTCGCATACGAAATGTACGGGTGTCAGGAAGTCAAAACAAGGTCGAGGAAATTCAAACCCAAGTTTGAACTAAATCTGAATCTAAATTTTAGCGTGGGCCAGGTGAGCGATATCGCAGTATTTTTTTTTATTCATTTTATAGAAAAGAATAAAGATTGGGCTAAATTAAAACATTTAGCAGATTTTTTTTTTATTTTTTTTTATCTTTTGATTTTTGCAGGCAAAATTCGAAGATTTTTTTTCGGAAAGTGCTCCGGAAAAGTGCTGTCAAACATAGAAAAATGGTACAAATTTTACCGAATAGCTTAAGTTATCTACTATATAATAAAAAAAAATAAGGCAGCGATACGTCAACACACCTGGCCTCCAGGTCCGGTCAAATGCAAATGGGTAATTTTATTAAGAAAACGTGGTACTTAAAAGAAATAAATCACTGAGCCTTAGCAATTTTCTTCTGATCTGGTGCAACACCGTTGTGATAATCCAGGAAGCAAGTAGCGGGATGCAAATTCACCTTGCACTTCAAACAAACACCTTACACTGGTATTTAAATACCCATGTCATATCTCAGATAAAAATTGAGGTTTTTTTCTTTCAACTTCTATGGTCTTTTGGACACAAATTTCCTAAAAATCGTACGAGCCGATCTATGGCCAGGCAGTTACGGCTAAAGTAAATATGTCTATCCAAAACAACCTAAGTGATTGATAATAAACCATATTTTCACACCCCTCTTGCACTTCCTAAACAAAAGAACGAATTTTGTTATTTTTGTATTATCTTTGAGAATAGAATTATTAAATAAGCTGACGACGAAAAATTGAATTCGTAACTACGCCCAATGTGGTACCTCCAAAACATGACTACACCTAATAATTGAGCTTTAAATTTGTTTGAAAGCTCAATCCGTGTCCGTTCAAGAAACCGAAAACCTTTAATCATTATTCAGGAAATTCTACTTAATTGTGAACTCTATACTATTTGCAAAGGCCCATTATGGAACCTCACATTATGGTATTAAACCCCACAATGCATCGTCATTCTCGTGTAGGGGGCAAGTGGTCGCCATACCCCATTCTGGCAATAAATAAATAGTGCAACAGCCAATCTGGGTCAGTTTTTAGTAACAATTCATTGCGTGCTTGGGAAAATGTAATTTAATTGCATTTTTTGTCAAAAAATTATTTTTTTTCTTCATAAATTTATAATTGCAAAAGCGTTGATTATGTAGAGAAATAGTATATGAAAAGATTAAATGAAATGTAATTCTTTATTTTCTAAATTTTTTTAAGCAAAATCAAATTTGTTCCTCGCGAGTTATATCAAACAAAATTTTTTGACTTAAAATTAAAACTTAGCGAACAAAAAACAAGATAAGAAGAAGAAATATAAAAGATCAAAAAAGGGTGTTCTGAAAACTCCAAGCCCTTTGGGGGTTTTACTATACTATACTATTGTTACTATACTAACAATTAAGTGACACTCTTACGTCGGCTGCATTCCCCCTGAAGAAAATAACAGCTAATAACAAAATTCTACTTAAAACAATTGCCCGGGAGGATCTTCTTGACGAAGAATTTTTGAACTTCGCTGAATCCAGCACAGCCAAAACTCTGGGCATCCGTTGGAATGCTATGTCAGATATATTTTACTATGTAGTAGGTGAAATAAATTCTTCTCCAATTGTCACAAAACGACAAGTCCTGTCTGTTATTGCCCGACTTTTTGATCCACTCGGCTGGTTAGGTCCTATCAGAAAACAAGAGTTTCTCAGTATTACTTGCCAATTTGGTTAACACTGTAACCCAAACTTTAAACTTTGATTACGAAATATATTTATGGACTGATTCAGCAATTGTTTTTGGATGGCTGCAAAAATCTCCGCAAACTCTAAAAACATTTTTCGCGAATCGAATAACTGAAATTCTAAGTCTTTCCTACACAACTATGTGGAAGCATGTCCGTACAGTGGACAATCCCGCAGACTTAGGTACCCGAGGATGTTCCCCACCAGAGCTTATAAACAACAGCTTGTGGTGGCATGGGCCTTCCTGGCTCCAAGAACCTCAAGAAACTTGGCCAAAACCAAGATCGTTTGATCCTACTGAGTTGGAAACGAAAAAAGTGTCTAACTTTCATTTATTAATCACTGACAATATTATTACAAGATTCTCATCTTTAAACAAAGCACTCAGAGTTATATCTTATGCGCTTCGATTCATTCATCATTGTCGCAAGATGTCTCGACCGACGAATCTGAATATATCCACTAAAGAAATAAACTTCGCCAAACAACGTTTAATGTGCATATCGCAGAGAATGTACTTTCCTCAAGAATACGAATCGCTTTCCCAGAAAAGAAATATCAGCAGAAATAGCCATATACTCACTTTGGCGCCATTCTTGGATAACAATGGCTTACTACGAGTATGTGGCCGACTTGAGAACTCTGGTTTAAGCTACGGCGAGAGACATCCTGTCATCCTACACGATAAATCACATTTTGCGGAGCTTCTTGTCAGATATACTCACCACATATTAATGCATGCAGAGTACAATATTATGCTTAGAGCTATCAGACAAGGATTTTATATACCAAGGCTCAAAAACCTAATTCGAAAATGCATCAGAGAGTGCAAACCTTGCACAATAAACAAAAGTTTCAACATCAAGTCATGGCAGCACTTCCCCCTGAACGAGTGACTTTTTCCTTACCATTCACGTATGCAGGTGTTGATTTCGCGGGTCCTTTCAGTTTGAAGACTTCCACTTTAAGAAATGCTAAGATCGTGAAAGGCTACGCTGCTGTCTTCGTATGTTTTTCAACGAGAGCTGTACATTTAGAAGTATGTTCCGACTTATCATCAGATGCGTTCTTAGCTGCTTTCACTCGTTTTACAGGACGCAGAGGACTTCCGAAAACGATGTTTTCCGACAACGGTCGCAACTTTGTGGGAGCTAGCTTTAAGTTGTTAAAGGAACATAACCATTTTCTTCAAAATGCTGAAAAATGTTTAGCCGAGAAATACAGCACACACGGCTTTTCTTGGTCATTTATACCGCCCCACGCTCCACATATGGGAGGTCTATGGGAGGCAGCCGTGAAGAGCATGAAGTCTCACTTGAAGAAAGCCACAGCTAATATTTCATTCACATTTGAGGAGTTTACAACGATTTTAGTCCGAATAGAGTCTATCCTTAACTCTAGGCCAATCTCTCCAATGTCTGAAAGCCCATCAGAACTATTACCACTCACACCGGGTCACTTTCTACGTGGTGCCCCACTCATATCTCATCCTGAGGCGCCGACTGAACCCCCAAGCATGAACCTGTCTTACATAAATCGCTGGAAAAGCTAAAAGCAATTCAGCACTTATTCAGCCAAAGATGGAAAGCTGAGTACATCACCGAGCTCCAGAGAAGATACAAATGGAAGACTACGAGAAATAATCTTAAATAAAACGATTTTGTCATCATCAAGGACGACTCCCTGCCGCCCACTGAATGGCGCTTAGGCCGTATAACCAAACTGTTCCACGGAAAAGATAATCACGTTCGCGTAGCGGAAGTTAAAACTCAAAATGGTAACATAGTACGCCCAATCGTAAAACTCTGTGTTTTGCCAACTGCACCAACTACGCGCGACAAACAAATTTATCATAATCCTCCAAGCAACAAAAATTGATCGTTATTAAGAAACATTGTTTGGTATAGTACTTTTCTTTCTTTTTCTCTTCCTTATATCTCACTAGATCTACCTAGCCATGAACAGCCGTCTTTAAATGGTTCATCCTAAACCTGATCACCTTGGGCAATGAATGATGTCTTATCTACTCGCTACAACTCGCAATAAGCCATATCTTCCTTGTATGTGAATCGACTTCAATAAAATCATGCTGGTTTCCACATTTCTCCCCCGCCAGGATGTTGAACGCACCGTCCAACAAGGGTTAATAACTATCATTTCATTTCTATTTTTGACATTTCTTTTTATTGCTTTAAGTTTCTATGTTTAATGAATATTCTCAATAATATATATTTATCCCTTTCTAGCCTTAAGCGATTGAATTTCTAGTTTTTCCCGCTTATATTAGGCGTCATTTTTGTTACATTAGTTTTTAAGTACGAGTATCACGTTGAACTTCATTAAAGACGGTCCAACCGCGACCAACCTTTGAAATAGAAAACCTGCTTTTCTCATTTATTTTCTTATATAATTAGCCTTCCTTGCTGCAAGGATAAGCGCTAAACACAACTTCTATGGTCTTTTGGACACAAATTTCCTAAAAATCGTACGAGCCGATCTATGGCCAGGCAGTAACGGCTAAAGTAAATATGTCTATCCAAAACAACCTAAGTGATTGATAATAAACCATATTTTCACACCCCTCTTGCACTTCCTAAACAAAAGAACGAATTTTGTTATTTTTGTATTATCTTTGAGAATAGAATTATTAAATAAGCTGACGACGAAAAATTGAATTCGTAACTACGCCCAATGTGGTACCTCCAAAACATGACTACACCTAACTTTCTGCCTAATGCATACAATTTGTTTGAAATCTCAATCCGTGTCCGTTCAAGAAACCGAAAACCTTTAATCATTATTCAGGAAATTCTACTTTATTGTGAACTCTATACTATTTGTAAAGGCCCATTATGGAACGTCACATTATGGTATTAAACCCCACAATGCATCGTAATTCTCGTGTAGGGGGCAAGTGGTCGCCATACCCCATTCTGGCAATAAATAAATAGTGCAACGGCCAATCTGGGTCAGTTTTTAGTAAAAATTCATTGCGTGTTCGGGAAAATGTAATATAATTGCATATTTTGTCAAAAAATTATTTTTTTTCTTCATAAATTTATAATTGCAAAAGCGTTGATTATGTAGAGAAATAGTATATGAAAAGATTAAATGAAATGTAATTCTTAATTTTCTAAATTTTTTTAAGCAAAATCAAATTTGTTCCTCGCGAGTTATATCAAACAAAATTTTTTGACTTAAAATTAAAACTTAGCGAACAAAAAACAAGATAAGAAGAAGAAATATAAAAGATCAAAAAAGGGTGTTCTAAAAACTCCAAGCCCTTTGGGGGTTTTACTATACTAAACTAGTCCCTTCACCTTGGCTGAAGTTGTAATGGCATATTTGTAGCCTGGAGGAAATTTCTTTTGTTTTGATAGCGCAAATTTAGGAAAATCTTACAAACTAGTTCATATGGGAAGAGTAAAGGAGATTTTTTGCTAGTGTCCATCACTATGTCCATGTATGTAGATTGCCGATTTACCAAGGGTCGAGGTTAAATTAAGCATATTCCTCGAATAATTATAAATTTCAATACCAGAGAAAAAGACATTTTTAGTACCCATAGGTTGACGTTTTAAGGGTCATGACATCCAAATATAGCCAAATATTAAAAATAGTAATATAATTGTAATCGTTAGGAAAATTTATTATTTTATCATATCAATACATACATATGTACCGAGGTATAGTGAAACGGGTTTGGGCTCATAGGCCGGGCTCTTAACTTACCCAGATCAGGCTCTAAATTACCCAGATGTTAAATGTAATGTCATATTCAAATAAGAGGCGATTTTTTATGTTTTTCAGCCCTGGGGACCATCCCGGTCCTAATTATTTAAATCGACCTATAGTTAAAAATCGGTTATTCGATACACAAATTTAGAGGTTTTCGAGAGATTTAGAAAATTGATCAAATTATAGTAAAGAAATCGGTCTTTCGGGGGATATGACCTATGTCGGTCGACCCCTATTGTAGGCAACGTTTATAAATAGAAGCATAGAACAATTCGTGGTTTACTGGGAAGGATATTTGGGATGACAGGGCTCACAGAATTCTTGGATCTGGGGTCCGAGTGTAGATTTATCTTAATAAATATCCTAAAAATAGGATTCGTGGCTTAGGTTTCGAAGTCCTAAGGCCTTTAATTTAGACAAATCGTAAAATATATTCAAGAAGCCACTTTTTCTCAATGAGTATAGATAATTCTACTCGCACTTTGAAGCAAACCTTCATAACCTTCATAACTTCATACGAGTATATCTTCATTGGTTCTTAAGTATCATAAATTTGAGCTCAATGGTCCGTGCTCCGTAACCTTATCAATCCAAATCTTTGAAATAGGTGCAGAGCATCACACATACATACATCGATTTATTCAAAATGTTGATTATACTTATATACTTGCATGGCGTGGCTAGATCGTGTTAAACATTTACACTGATTAAGAATATATGTTGTTTTTTTCGGTCGCAGAATAAAAGTGGTGTTTTCTTTTAAGACATTAAGCGGACGCAAAACTTATGTCTTGCTCCAGAATAGGGTAGAATTAAGAATGGAAAAAATCACTCTCGCTTTTATGATTACTTTTTGTTGCACTAGAACTTTTGTTCCAGCGATCCAACTTCTTTGCAGCTCCCTGAGTTTCGCTTAGATGTTTTTATTGTTGATGGTCTATGTCGAAATCGCAATTTTTATATAAATTGAAATGGAATTTTATTGAAGTAAGAAGTGTTCATTAACTTAACACGACATCGGAACAGAAAAGAAAATCTACTTATACTTGGGTCAAAATGATATTGGAACTACAAAAAGGGACTTCATTTTTTGTAATGGCTGGGATCGGAGTACAAAAACAAACAAAACTTTCATTCCAAAGAGCAAACACGAAACAAAAACCAAATTCCCAAAACTTGCCTTTGGTTTCGTATTGTTTTCGTTCGTGACTACAAACTAAACCAAAACCGATAAGTACGCAGCTGCATGAAAAAAACAAAACAAGCCAGTTAAAGATTCACTGCAAACGTTTTACAAACGTTTGTCGATTGATTAACTCTGTGCAAGAAAAGGACACAATTAAAGAAAGTCAACTCAAATTTTATAATATTTTTACATTATGTTTGGAACAAATAAAACTAATTTTTTTTAACAAAACTTAAATTCAAATAATTTGTGAAACAATATAACATCTTTAATCATCATAATCAAATGCCCCATTAACTCCTGGTTATTATTTGTGCTCTAAGTTTGTTGATAAGGAGAGGGGGCAACTAAAACTTACGATGTTAATTAATTCTAAAGCCTTTAATTCTATTGATCGAAAGCTTTTGCGTAATAAACATTATGATCAATTTTATTTCTCATACACGTCTTGTAATCGTATTTCTTCTTTTTTATCGGATCGCTCGCAGGTGGTTGTTGGTAATGACAACATTTCATTTCTGTAATGTTTCATCCGGTGTCCCACAGGGTTCGATATTGGGGCCAATTCTTTTATGTGTATGTTAATGATATTTGCTCTTCGGTTTTGAACTCTCAACATTTAGGTTAACGACATTGAGTTGTTAATATCCAGTCGTTCGCGAGCCGTGGATGATTGCTTTACGGCTATCTATAGCGATATTGGCCGTATTTGTAACTGGGACTTTCATAATATGTGACGCGCTAAATTGAAAGGGACCTAAGGTTAAAAACCAGTTTTGTTCAGGAGAGCCATTTTAAAGATTTAAATACGTGTATCTTTGGTGTACCATCACTTTCGTAAAACGCGCATATCTCTGGGAGGGAACACTTTTGGGGCATGGGATCGGTCTCATTCGATGCTCAGATGTTGTCCACATCAAAAAAAGAAAAAAATGAAAATTGATTATTTTTACCCTTAGGTCGCTTTCTCTATGCGCTGTCACATATCACAATTTATGTCGACAAGACTTATTTTCCAATGTGGGCGTGATCTAGCTTCTAAACATAATAAAGGGTGTTTTTTTAACGTGTGGTTTTCAATCTGGCCACACTTTTTTCGGAGTTGGTCTTTTTTACTGCTGTCACTTGATTTATGCTCAGTTTGGTTTGCCATTTCATCATGAATAAACCACCAATCCAGATGTGTACAAGAAAATTTTATGTTTAGCTCGTTTGTTTTATTTCGGTTTGTTACTTTTCACATTGAACAGGGATTAAACCGGCTCAAGACCTCTTGCTTCTATATTTAAATAGAAGACAAGTTTTTAACAAAATGGCAAAGTGCATTGATTTTCGTGGCTGCACACTACTTTTATTATGATTTCGGGTCCGTGACAACCCTCTTCGGAAAGCCTTGCTGCAATTGTTGCAAGTAAAACCGAACTCTATAAGGCCAGGCTCTCCCCAAACGAATGAGAACAACTGTTGTAAACCTTACTTTTCAAGTTTTCTTCACACAATTTTATTTAGCAATGAAGCTGACTTTTGGTTGAATGGGTACGTTACGAGTAATAATCAAAATTGTCGCATTTGGAGTGATGAAAACCCACAAGCCATTGTTGAGACGCCGTTAAATCCTCAAAATGTCACTGTTTGGTGTGCTCTATGGGCAGAGGGAATCATTAGTCCATATTTCTACAAAAATGAACCCGGCTGATATGTTACAGTCAATTGGAAACGCTATATAGCCATGATTTATGACTTTATCGTGTCTGATTTTAAGGATGTTAATGTGGACGACTATATGCATGTGGCCAATGTATTGAAGGAAACTATTTGTAAGCGCATTATCTCGCGTCGTAGGCCTGTGGCGTGGCCTAAAAGATCGTGCGATTTAACTCCGCTGAACTATTTTTTGAGGTGTTATGTAAAGTCGCTTGTCTAAGCAGATAATCCCGACACGATTGACACCTTGGAAGAGCATATTTGTCGCGTCATTGCTGATATACAGCCCCAAATCCTATAAAAAGTTGTCAAAAATTGAGCGTATTATCTTGCGTCGTAGGCCTGCGGCGTGGCCTACAAGATCGCGCGATTTAACTCCGCTGAACTATTTTTTGAGGGGTTATGTAAAGTCGCTTGACTAAGCAGATAAGACCGACACGATTGACATTTTGGAAGAGAATATTTGTCGCGTTATTGCTGATATACAGCCCCAAATCCTATAAAAAGTTGTCGAAAATTGGGCCTGGAATGGTGTTCCATTATTAAATGACAAAGTTCAACCTTTTCAATAAAACCAGAAATTCGAAAAAAGAATCAGTAATTTTTTTTAACTGCCGATTTAAATTTAAATTGTCAAATCGCCAACCCTATACATCATAATTTTTGTACCAAGTCCCGTTAAATATAAATTGGGAGAGGCATTGCTAATGTCTCACCTTCTGTATGGAGTGAAGTTGTATATGGGCATGACCAGTGCTGATATCCTGCAGCTTCACACGTGTCTCCATAGTATTTTGTGTTTATACTTGTTTTTTCAAAATTATAAAATTTGGTAAACCTTCTTATCTCTATAACAGCTTTACTTTTCTAAATTCTAGTAGAAACTGTAAAGTTCGTAGAACATTTTAATGGCACGATTTTTGAGCGACCTTACACTGTTCGCGTAGCCAGCTTTAGGAATAATAGGCCTCCTTCTTTAAAAAAAAAATTCAGCTACTCTTCGCAACTTTGCAATTATTGAAACTTTTTTCCTCGTTTGATCAATAATCTTTCGGATTGTATTTTTATAAATATTTTTCGTCTTTTTTTCTTATTCCGTTTTTAAGGCTTCGGCACGCTGAAGCTTTTTTTCTTTACGCTGCGTTTTTCTTCATGTCCGGTTATCCAAAACCTTTACTCAATACTGAGCCTTTACTCAATGCCTGAAAGTCATTGACAATCTTTAAAAAAAACAATGTTGCTTGCACTTTTCATTTGGTTTTTTGGGGATTTGTGCGGTAGGGTTTGAGTTTATTTTTAGGTTTTGTTTAAGGCAATTGAATTCGATGTTTTTATCAGTTTTTTATCAGTATGTAGTCCAAATCGTTGTTAGTTAATAAACTGAAATTTGATTTAAAATAGAAGGTCCCCCCTATCACAAACTAAATAAATATCAACTGGTTGCATTGAATATCAAAAAGTTTTGGATAAAACCTCGATAAAAGAACTGGGTTATTATCCAGTGTTAAGTAAAGCCATCAAGTCTTAGATATCCACAAAAATTCTTATCAAATGTTAACCAAAAACAGAACTTATATTTCGAGTAGTAACCACAGGAATAACAAAGTGAATATACATAACATCCATCCAACGATTGAGTGTTGAGGAATTTTGTTCACTGCCAGAATTTACAACAGAATCTTTTACCATTGCCATGTTTCATCAAAAACTGCAATTCACGTCTTTGATAATTTTTCAAGTTGTTATTATTTAACAGTATCTCTTGCAATACATCTCTGCTAGGGCAATTATATTCACAGTTGGACAAAGAGCAGTGTAATCTCTCAGTAATAGTACATTAGTTTGCAACCTTAACCAAGTGTTGCTAACTGCACGCACGACAATGTCCCCGGTGGTTTTTCCAAATGTCCAACCAAAAAACTATTCAATAATGAGTAGGGATGCAGTTCAAAAAAGATGTTCTCTTAAACAGCTGGTCAACTTTAAATTATGCATGTCATTAAAGCCGATTAAACTTCCCCATCTCACAACCATTCCACATCCAGAAACATGAAAACCCCAAAAGGCAGATTTCATTATGCCTTTGGCAACACTGTTTCGAACACATTGGCGTTTGTGGCTGTTTTAGCTGCCAAAGCAAATTTTTACTTTCAATTCTAAATGAATTTAAAAATCCATAAAATATTAAGATATTTTGAAGACACTAGAAAACATTTAAACTCCTGAAAGAAGATAAGGTATGTATGCATGACCCGGTTTCAACAAAAAAAACCCGGACCTTAACCATTAAATTCTAAACTGAATGTCTTCTCTTCCTGCAGAGCACAGCCAGAATGTCCAGGGTAACGCGCCGCAAACATGTTCTCAAAGAAATGATGGAGGATGACTACGAGTTGCCCAAAGAAAACCAACAAATAGTTCGCGTGGTCTGCAGTCGAGGCAACAATCTGCATGAGGTGGAAACCGCCAATGTGGATGACGAGCGTTTTCTAGGTAAGATAAATCAGCCATCGGGCCTGCAACTGAAGAACGCAAAGTCAGTAAAAACGTCCATCATTAGTCACTATGCCCAACAAATTCCGTAAGAATGTATGGGTCAAACGTGGCGATTTCATTTTAGTGGAACCCATCGAGGAGGGCGATAAAGTCAAAGGCGAAATATGTAAAATTTTAACGTCGGAGCACATCAAGGAATACACTAAAGCCGGAGTGTGGCCGGAGAGGTTTCCAAAGAAATCTAATAACGACAATTACACAAATAGTGTGGATACTAATAATGGAGCCGGTGATGAGGAGGTCTCCGAGAGTGATGATGACGATGACCTAGAGCCCAATATGAATAGGCCAATGGAGAAAGTGATGCCAGAATCGGATGACAGTGACGATGATACGAGTTCAGAGGAAGATTAAATTGCAACTGTTTTCTATAGATGTATATATTCTCCTAATTAAAATTGATCAGTTTTATAAACTGGAATGTACAATTACTATGTATATTCTCACTAATAATGGTCCTTCAATCTAAAGGGAGGTTAAATTTTAAGGGCCGATGCTGAATGTGAACCACACCTAAACGTCAAGTTTTTTTCTGCATTTCATTTGATACTTCTCAATTGCAGACTAACCCAATTTGAACCATGAAAAGATACACAAGCGAGCAACGCGTTAAAGTTAGGCAACAGTGGATGGTCGATTTTCGAAGAAAGTCATCTTCAGTGATGAGGCACATTTTCTCCTCAATGGATTCGTCAATAAGCAGAATTGCCGCATTTGGGCAAATGATAATCCAAGAGTAATTGTCGAAAAAACAATGCACCCACAAAGTGTGACTGTTTGGTGCTGTTTATGGGCTGGCGGCATCATCGAGCCGTATTTTTTCCAAAATGAGGACGGTTAGGCAGTTAATGTGAATGGTATTCTCTTTCGTAACTTTTTATGGCTCGAATTGGAAGATATGGATGTGGACGATATGTGGTTTCAACAGGACAGTGCAACTTGCCACATAGCTCTTTTGCGCGACAAATCAACATCGGCCCCTAAAATTTAACCACCCGTTTTAATTTTCATTCCTCTTCATAAAATTTGGAAATGCCAGTTGTTCTACCACTTAATCCGCCAAAAGTTCTTTGTAATAAAACATCCACTTGCATTTGTTAATGGCAGGGAGAATCGCACTGATTACATAGTCCAACATAACATATACAGTGGCGAGCAGATGTGGATACATGATTATGAAATCCGACTTTGAAACGCTGAAAATCCCATAAAAGTAAAGCAAATGCTATGATTTTTTTTTATTTTAATTCTTTATTAACCCAAAAAAAAAGAAAACAAAACAAAATTATCCAATATTAAAAGTTAAACTCAAAATTAACTCAATGTAATAGAAAAAGTCAATGTATCCACTTTTGCACGTTTCAAAATTAAGTTGTTTAATTCCTATTTTCAGTATTTTGTCCAAAGCCCCTTGGCTTTAATGACACTTCTAACTCGTTTTGGCATACTTTCAACCAAGTTCTGAATGTGTTGGTTTGGAATATTTGACCACTCTGTTTGGACGCGGGACCAAAGTTCACTTAAATTTTTCGGAGCTTGATCGTAGAGTGCTAGCCGTTTTTTTAGCAAAGCCCATAAATTTTCGATTGGGTTAAGGTCTGGGCTTTGAGCTGGCCATTGCATAGTCTGAAATCTTTGATTTGAAAGCCACTCTTTAACAATTTTAGCCGTATGTTTAGGGTCTCCATCCTGTTGAAATATTACTTCGTCCTCTGGATAAGCACTTTCATCTACAAAATCGGGCATATTGTTTTGCAAAATAAGAAGATAGTCTTCTTTTCTCATAATACCGTCGATTTTTACTAATGGCCCGAGATGCCACCAAGTGAAACATCCCCAAACCATCAAGCTACCACCTCCATGCTTCACGGTTTGTTTGACTTGGTGTTTTCTCAACGTTTCATGTGGGCGGTGCCAGTAGTACTCTTTACCATCCGACTGAAAACGATTAATTTTGGTTTCGTCTGACCATATAACTCTTTTCCAGTCGTCCACACTCCAATTTTTGTGATCCTTACTAAATTTTAGACGGGCCTTCACATTTTTATCTGATAAAGCTGGTTTCTTTTGCTTAACAGCCGATACCAGACCAATTCTTCGAAGCGCTCTTCGTGCTGTCCACTCGCTAACAGGCTTGTTTATAGCGGCTGCAGCCTGTTTGGGTGTTTTCACCTGCTTATTAGTCATTAAACGCTCCATAGCTCGAGCATCTCTATTAGTAAGCAAATTTGGTCTCGATTTTTTTACTTCTGGTGCATCTATATTACGCCTCTTTCTTACTTGTAGGACTGTTCTGTGACAAATTCCTAACGTTCTTGCTATTTGCGAGCTGAATCTTTGTTTTCTGTCATTTCAATGATTTGATTTTCTGTGATATCAGATATTTTTCTCATTTTTCTTTGACGGTGAATATTTTTGAAAAAAAATCGACAACTAACTAATAAACGTGTCAGTTTTTAGCGAAATGCTTATCTTCTGTTGAATTATCAATACAACTCAAATAACGGTAATCATCCAGTTGCTTTTGACTTACTTATTAGTGTTACCAGAGTGCAAAAACTAAAACGGGCAAAAGTGGATACATTGACTTTTTCTATTACATTGCGTTAATTTTGAGTTTAACTTTTAATATTGGATAATTTTGTTTTGTTTTCTTTTTTTTGGGTTAATAAAGAATTAAAATAAAAAAAATCATAGCATTTGCTTTACTTTTATGGGTTTTACAGCGTTTCAAAGTCGGATTTCATAATCATGTATCCACATCTGCTCGCCACTGTAACCGCTAATGAAATCACTCCACTTCAAAATCCCACGACAGTCGGTTCTATGTACCGGATTGACCCAAAGCAGAAATTCTTAGGCCAATGGCAGTCACTTAGACTTTATAAAAACTACTTGGTTTTAGGGACAAAACTATATTCAACTAAATGTAATATTTTTACGGTCGACCGACCAAAGTAGAGAACTCAAAAACGTTTTTAAAGTCATTTGCAATTGTAAATTGTTCCTAGTTCTTTTAATCATTACAAAAAAGAACTAGAAACAAACTTGTAGTACAGCATTGAACATGGAACAATAATGAAGAAAGTGTAATGCAGTCAGCTGGTTCAAAGACGATAAATTGTAGAAGATGGGCGAAATAAGCATTTATGAGATATTGAAAAACTGAAATATTTTAGGAAAGCTTTTTTGAGTTTAAAGTGTGCGAATTTAGTGTTTTTTGTGTTTCCATTTGGTTGATTCTGAGATTTTGGCCCACTATGTTGTCCTTGGTTCTTTCAAGCGGGGAAAATAAAATAAATTATACTTTATTATTTACTTTGCAATAAATCTTTATAGGACATTTAAAGTCTTTAAAATTGTTTTTTAAAAAAATTACTTGTTCTTCAAAAAATTTCCTACCAAAGTGTTCAAATATCATTACCCTGGTTGTCCCTAGCCCTACTTTCAATTGCAATTTTCTCAATTTTTTTCAACAAAAATATTAATTATTTAATTAATAAACCAGTCCATAGTAAAAAATAATATTCAATTAATTTTGTTTCTATTAACGATTATAATTTTTTATTCAATTTATATTTTTATGGTTGTTTATTTCTTGTCCCTGAAAATACACAGTATTTCCCTGTAAAATCTAATATTCGCTAAAATTCAAATTCCAAACCAATCGTGATTTCAAATATGATTGAACATTACTTGAAGTAGGTGCACATCTGATAGTTTTTTCGTCAACAGTCTTATTAAAATTAAGTAAGTCGTGTTTTGTCACTCGTTACGAACGTTCACACTTAAGTTGGTCATTCCCCTGTGATGTTTTTTAAAAAGATAATTAATACTTTTCATAATTTTGCAAGTGTTTTTTTGTGTTTATTGCAAGTATAAACTTCCAGCTCATGTCAATTTTGTAGGGGTAAGTACTTAAATAAACATTTCAGGGGGTTTTGTAGATATTCATCGTTCCCTTGCCAAAATTTTTCACAGGGGAATGACGATTAATAGATTTTTTCTTTTATTATTTTTACAAAAGAACTGAATTAAAATGAATTTGTTGATTTTAAAGAAAAAATACTATACTATATTTAATTGTCTTCGGCATTTCTCTCTTCAATGAGTCATTACCCTGGAGGTCATATTTTTAAATTGTTGCATGATCCCGTCAAAATTAAAATGTTGATGTGTACATTTTACATATGACTAGTCTTTCTTATAACTAAGACATCTACCTGAATTAAATATTAAATTCTGCAAAAAAATCGGTTTCCAAAAATGATGTCGAAATTGGCCCATAATCTCAGAATCACCCATTTATCGTTCTTGTGATTGTGGACTAATAAACTGAGAATTTCCGCGTGACTGATGTTTTTGTAAAATATTGCAAAGAAGAGAAAAATCGCACATCTTCTACAATTTATCATCTTTGAGCTGATTTAAAATTTTTTCTCGTAGAAATTCAAACTTTCAAATTTGACAAAGATATTTCTTAGTTTGTTGAGCTAAATCTCTATATCAAACTTTCACAATTTATTTTTTGGAACGTTATCTCAAGTGGCAGCTAACTGTTCATTTGTGGTTGGGCTAGTTCATGTTACAATAAAGAAGGTGGAGTTATGCTAACAGCTGATTTTAAATTTTTTCTCATAGTAATTTAAATTATCAATTTTGAAATTTGACAATGGCGTTTGCTAAAGTTTTTAAAGGAAAAAATATATATTCAACATTCACAAAAAAGTATTTTTTGGCATTCTCTTCAAATGACTGACAATCTAGCGAACTATTTTTGTTGTTGGGCTAGGCACTATACCTTGTTTATTGTACCGAGGGCTAGTTAATTAATTAATATAACTCATTTTTTGTAGCATGAAATAAATTTTCAAATATATTTGATTTGTTTTGTCTCTTTGTTACAATTTGTTTTTACGATATTTCATGGCCTGCCAATCTTGGATTTTGTTCAAGTCTGAATTTTGTTTACGGACTAAACATTTCGGTAGTATCCATAAAAATACACAATAAAGAAGGTAGAATCATGGTACAATAAACAAGGTATAGCCACCATCCCAACAACAAACAAATATTTCGCTGTACTGTCAAAGTCACTTGAAAGAAAATGTCAAAAATAAATTTTTGTAATGTTGGATGCTTTTTGTAAATGTTATAAACTTACTTATAGTATGTCCCACAACATCCCGGGGGAACTTCTCTCAAACCAGTGAGTTGTGCACCATTTAAATCTTATACTTACTTACCGGTACCTACTGTTTAATGCCTGCTCCGAATGGCTAATGCATTTTTATAGAGAAGATTTTACATGACTTGGAGATAAATCTCTCTCGTAAAGTCGCCGGTATTTATGAGGTAGTTTACTAATGTTTGCAGGCGACGTGAAATTATTTTCTTTTTATGGAAGCTTTGCGGACAGTCACATGCTACAGGATGACTTGGACAAATTTAGTAGCTGGTGTGAATTTATTTATATGGGATTGAACTTCTCTAGAAGTAGATTGTTTGCTACTAAATTTTTATTATGTGGCTCTGAATTGACGTCGGTTGATTCATTTATTGATCTTGTTTTTTGTTGGACAGATAGTCGAATCTTAATAACCATATCATTACTACAAAGCACATGGTGTCCTATTTTTTGAAACGCTGGCAAAAGAGTTTACTAATCCATATACTTGTACTACGAAACTACGAAAATTGTATTTCTCTATTCGGGCTAATGAACTCTTCTTACAACAGCATGTTAAATTTATAAAATTGCCTTCATTGAAGAGTTGGCTAACTATTATGAATACGATTATGGTATATAAAAATATCCGTGGGGTTGTGGCTTCTGAATATTTAATATCAAAAATCTCTATTAACTTCCCATCTAGACCTTCTATATACTATCAGTTTTTACACTTAGATTTTTAAAGGCACAATTATACATGTGGTGACCCATTTAGTAGAATGTGTGCCGATTTTAACTCGTTATACGATTATTTTTTTTATTTTTTATTTAAACTCATTGTCTCCATAACAATTTAAACTACTGGCAATGTACTAATTTCCTAATGGTATACTTATAGTTTTTTCTTATTTTGTTTTATTGGTTTATTATATTGATTGTAATAAGCAATGGTGGTGGTTATATTTTAAATTGTATTGCATACTTGTAGTCCTTCTCATTTTTTAATTGGTTTTGTTTGTAATATTTTATTAAATAAAGGTGGCGGTTTTATTTAAGTTTGTGTATATTTTCTAGAGATCACTAAAAATCTGTAGCTTATTTACATATGTGACGTTGCATGTCATCTCTCCATTATTGCTCAGTCTATATTGTGTACGTTGTCCCTATGTTATGGGAACGTGGCCCCCTCGTTCGGCAGCGGCGGGTGTGAGAGCCTTTGGGAACGATCGTCAAAAATAAAAAGGAAAACCCGACGCTTAAAATTGTAAGATGTTCCTACCCAGGGTTAAGCCTTAGTATACTGGCATGATAGTCGTGCATACTTCCATCACACCTGTACGGACCCACGGTGTGTGTTTTATATAGAATTTTATCTTTAAATACTTTAATAATTGTCTTTCAAACTCGACAAATTTAATTACTACTCCACCATTTTTATTGTACAATGGGTAGAGTTATGCTATCCGCTGATTTTAATTTTTTTTTATCATAGTGATTTAAATTTGACAATGACAATTTTTGAATTTTCAAAAGTTAAAATTCTAAGAGATGATTCATTCTCGACTAGTCAAATTGTACCAGCGTATTCCTTGGCTGATTTCATGAAAAAATGTTCATCTACGACCACGCCCGAAAATGCAAGGGGGCAGCGGTTTGAAAATTTTCGGATTGGTGGTAGGGTAATATTGCTAAGTTCTGAAACAATGGTCGGATTTTTTTTTATTATTTTTCTCTTAATTGGTAAAGTATCTAGAACCATCATCCCAGTTCTGTACTTCTACTTGTTCTGTCTGGCGTGTGCTTCAGTTAACTTTAATCCTATTGGGTATAGTATCTCCTAATATTCTACTGACACCTGCCAATATAATTTAAAGAAATAGTGTCCCTTTAATATACCGACTCAAAATTAATCGGAATATAATTCGATCAACAATTCATTTACACGTTTTGCACTTCCGTGACAACAGACTAGAGAACAAACACTTCTAAGGAGTTCTTTTCAGAAATTTGTTTGGAATATTCAGTTTTCTTCATTCACGTAAAGTCAAAATGAACCCACAAAATTCCATGTAATTTTGAACCAAACAAAAAAGTGGTAAACCACTTTTCAACTCCTTCACTCCTTTCTTAACTTCCGCTCATGCGTTTGTAAAAACCTTGATTGAATCATTACTAGACTAAATTCCATTAAATTTTATGCGACACGAAAAAATGGAAAACAGTTCTATCCAACTGTTTATCATTAAGATTGACATTTACAAAAAGATACGAGGGCAGATCAATAGTTCCGTGACTTTTTGAATAAAAGACATTTTTTTTTTGCAAAAAAAAAAAAATTTTTTCAACAAAATCTCCTTTTAGCTTAAATACACTTAGTCCAACGTCTCTCTTTCCCTTCCAAAAATAGGATTTTTGGAAGTTCATAAAATAGGCATTTGTTTGAATAATAATTTCATCGTTGGAGCTCAACCTCATTTCACCAAGCCAATTCTTTAGGTTTGGAAACAGGAAATAGTCACTGGGGGCTAAATACGGCGAATATGGCCGATGAGGTGACCAACTCGTAATCCAATTCATGCATTTTTGATCGGCCAACACCATTTTAAGCTGTATTGACCTCAATTGGCCGACTTTTGTACTAGTGCAACTACAACGAGTGTCAGTAAACCACTTTTTTACCGTTGAAATCGATGGTGTTCCTTGGTTTGATTGACGGTTTTTTCGCAAAACATTAAGTGTGCTCGTTTAATTTCCCAGTAAAAATTTGCAAGTTTCTACTTTTGAGAGCGTAAGGCCAATTACTAGAACAGCTTCCAGTAAAAATTTGCAATGAAACAGCTGATTTTGTTTACTGTTTGCATTACATTTCATTTTATTTTGAATTTTAAAGTGTTAAGATTTGTAATAAAAAAGTGAGCAAAAGAACTTTTTTTCCTTCTAATTTCAGTAATTAACATATATATTAAATAAAATAATATTTCAATTTTTACTTACCTATTCTGTTGTAAATTTATTTTTACTTTTATTTGTTTACATAAAATAGCTGATTTCAAACATCTGTTCTATCTTGCAAATTTTGGTTGGCTAAAATTTCTCCAACCAAAATTTGCAAGCTCTAGCATCGAACTGTCAAAATTTTCTCTCTCTGGCTCTCATTTAAAGTGTTAAGATTTGTAATAAAAAAGTGAGCAAAAGAACTTTTTTTCCTTCTAATTTCAGTAATTAACATATATATTAAATAAAATAATATTTCAATTTTTACTTACCTATTCTGTTGTAAATTTATGTTCACTCTTATTACATAAAACAGCTGATTTCAAACATCTGTTCTACCTTGGAAATTTTGGTTGGCTAAAATTTCTCCAACCAAAGTTTGCAAACTCTCTAACATCGGACTGTCAAAATTTTCTCTCTCTGGCTCTCATATTGGACTTTTTGTGTAAACGAACGAACACGATCAAGTAAAAATTTGCACTAATTTTCAAGTAAACGAACACACTTATTAGCACTGGAAATTTACTTTATTCCATTTTTAACAAAAACAAAATCCATTAGGTTGTATGCTTTGAACAGCTGTTAAACACAAACTAAATGACGGAACTCCTGCAAAATTTGACAGTAGTCTACTAAGACTTGGTACTTAATGGGAGCAGTGTTTCCTTTCATATAACAACGAGGGAAGTTAGAAGTCACGGAAATGTTGATCTGCCCTAGTATAAACTATGTATGATACAGCCGATCAGTTAGTCTTAAAGATAGATTCCATAAAATAAACTTGCGAATAAAAATAATAATCCAAAAAGTGCTCAAAAACAAATTTGTTTTTTTGTTCAGAAATAATCATGTTATAACATCTTATTATTCGGAGCTGGTTCTGAATTAAGAGAAGTTTTCCGTTTGTTAAGGGAATAAAGTACATAAAAAATGAGTGGAAATGCTAGAATGTCAAAAAAGCACGGCAATAGCAAAGAATACTTTTTCAACCACCTCGAATTCGAAATTGTCTTCCTCTACCACGCATTTCTTTAATTGCGATTTGTCAACGCAAAAACTCGTAAAAAAAAACACATTTAATTTCCAATCTAATGTCTGATACCAAGATCTCCTTTTTTCACGAACAAAATTTGTCAGCTCAATCACGTGTTTGGTACGAGTACAAGGTAAACTTTTCTAATCTAGGTTCAGTATTTTGATCCATAAAGCGATTCTTATTGACTGCACCTCAAATCGCCTAACAGACCTCCAAGTGATCACTAGCACAGTGATGTTTTGACACAAGTCAAAGCAACTGCAACGGCGAAATCTTTTTCAGCTCAGTTCTTATAGATTGAAGCTGTGTTTGACCCCTTTACATAAACGACTTTGTTGTACAGATATTTGAAAATTTGGGAAGAAAAATGTTATTTGTGAAAAAATATTGCAAGTCAACCATCATCGTTCAAGACACTTCCCCAAAAAGTCCCCACAACTTTTCACAACGGGTATGAAATTTACTTTTTTTTTGTTAAAGCTGGATTGATTTTTATTTTTCATTATAATTTGCAAATTTCAAAAAATTAAAAATTTAATAATCTTATGAATATTTTGTTCAGTTTTTAAATATAATTTACTTACAGCTAAACAGAGATCCATAAAAAAATCGTGAAATAGAATAAATCGAAATACAACTCAAATAGAAAATTGTGTGTATGTGGAATGTGTTGTGATAAGTGCTAGGCTAGTAGTTTTGGTGTTCGTCGATAAGAAACGAAGGAAACCAAACCAATAGTTTTTGTTCTGTAGTTTCGTTGTTCTTATTACGAGTAGAATGTACTGGATGGAGTGTTTGTTGCTTGTTGTTGTCCGGTTTTATTAAATATTTATAGAATATTTGTAAAATCACATTGAATAAATGTAAACAAAATAAAAACAAATGTAATAAATTAGATATATTTTGTTGTTTGGAATTTAAACCAAATTTCGAAATACATACATATGTACTAAGGACTATGAATATAATAAAAAATAAATAATATATATATATATATATATATATATATATATATATATATATATATATATATATATATATATATATATATATATATATATATATATATATATATATATATATATATATATATATATGTTACTGTTGAAAATGCAAACAAAACTTCGGTGTAGTTTGAATAAAATGCTTTCATTACGTGGTGGTGGCAGCAGATTTTTAGAAAATCTCAATGTGGTTGGTTGGTGGTCGCATATTTCATCATTTAGTATGAGAGTAAGAGATACTTTAAATTTATGATTTGCTTCAGGTTCATCATAATGGCCATCATGACGATTGATTCATTCATTCATTCTTCGCTAAGAGATGCAAAAGCTATACAACTAATAATGATACTAGTACTAATTATGTATGTATGTAAAAAATACTATGAGATCTTATTTAAGCCTTTTGGTGAGAAAGACACAATTACAAATGACTAGGAGCCTGAGAGAGTGTGAGTGTTTTACAAAGGAGGAGAGCTATCAGGACGAATGATGTCCAATGGTGCAGTTTTCACATGCCTGAGGAAGAGATGTACATATATATACATACATGTATATGTAAAGCGTTTGGAGGAAGTGTGCTGACTTTTGGTTGTATTCTCTTTCAACATCGTGAGAGTGGCGTAGTTGTAAACTTATGTCAAGTGAATTCTATTAAAAAAGACATGTGATTGCGACAAAATGTAATGCCTTTACAAAATAAATGGCTATCATCACTTTCGTTATTCCCGTGCACCGTCTGTCAGCCTTTTCAGCCACTGCCCAAGTTTGATGTGGTGTTTGTATGTAAATGATGTTTTTCATCATCATCCTGTTTCTCGCTAAACGATACCGAATCATTAGAACTACGCACATCGTCGCTGACAACACCGCTTTCCTTCGGCATCAGCCTTTTATGGTTGGTTGGCGTTTCCAGGGGCTGGTCTGTTTCGGTGGTGGTAGTGGCCGTAGCAGTGGTACTGCAATTTGGTTTCTGGGATTCGATCAAAGCTAAAGTAGAAGGCCGTATTTTTGTAAAGGGGAAATTCGATTGATTCTCCAATTGTGGTGTGTGCACAGCTATAATTTCAGTCTGTGTCGCGGCCGAATCCCGTTTTTCATTGGAGGTGCTATTTATGGTGTTAGGTGGAGTTTGGGACAGAGCTTCGGCCACACCCGCCGTCAAGAGACGTTTAACATTCTCCTGAGGTAAATTACAAAACAATGTTAGACAATTCAAAATGTCTCTCATTGAACCTTGTAATTGTTGAACCTGTTCATAAAGGCAAACTGGTAAATTTATATTTCTGGGAGTTAATTATTTCCGGCTCACCTGATTTGTTAGCATACTGCACGTTTTGGCTAAATCATTCACCACTGTTGTAGAGCTATTATCGAGACTTAATGTATTCTGTTGTGACATTGTTGTAGCTGCACTCGCCAATGACGTGACGGACGAACCTGATGTTTGGGCGCTGTCCCCGTGAGCATCAGCCACAGAGGCAGCATTGTTAACTGTTGTATTTTGCATGGAAGAAACCTTTTTCCATAGAGCGTTGATGGCCTGCATTTGCAATTGTTGAATTTTACGTTCATTTTCTAGCTGCGCCTTTGTCATTTCCATATCTTTTGTGAGTTTACTAAAGAAAGCACAACAAAATTTCGTTATTTAGTTAGCCTAAATAAATCTCGAGTTTAATTTGAGAATTTAAAATGTTTTCTTTTTTGACTATATGTTTTGACTATATGTCAGAAACATATTAAAACTTTCGACTTTTGAAAAGTTTCGAAACTTAACCAGAGGACAAATTTGCTATGAGCTAGAAGATAGATCAGCGATTGTTATTAAAAGCGCATAATGAAGGTATTTACAAGGATAGGCTATTGAAATAATACCACTTGCAGAAAAGTCGTATAAGGATCGCATCCTTACATATTTACGGGTGAATTTAACATCAAATCCTCTGGCGAAAAAGCTTAAATTATTTTTATTTAAATTCGGAAATTGAAGGAAGGTTTCATAATAACCAATTATGAGTAAAATGCGATTTAAAAAATATTTGCTCTTCACATTGAGCAGGACCTACTGTTTGCAGTCGGCTCTAAACGTCGAATGTATTTTATGGCTAAGCTGTTACGTCGCTCAGAATGTTGCTTATAACCGGACTGAAGCAAGTTTACAATCAGCAATGACCAATAATTCAATGATAATCTGCTAAATGTGATCACATATCCAAATGCCGTACTTACTCAATGTACTCGTGTGTACGTCTTTTCAACAGCTTTTCGGCGATATCTTTTGTTTTTTTACGAGTACGATAACCACGCCATACTTTCTGTATTACAACAGCAGAAGATTCAGTATCTTGACTACAGTTCAGATTCGAATTGTCCAGATTCTGTTTAAGTTGTTGGCATCTGCAATGTACAAAATTATTCAACACGTTTGCACATGTCGGTTCTTCCTATTCCCGAGCCTTACCTTTGTGCTGCTTTATTGCGTATCGTTTTCAGTTTGTCCACATTTATGTTGTCACTGTCATCGTCAGAGCTTCCTCCGCCCGAACAATCATCC
This sequence comes from Hydrotaea diabolus, assembly GCA_963513945.1. Classification (NCBI taxonomy): domain Eukaryota; kingdom Metazoa; phylum Arthropoda; class Insecta; order Diptera; family Muscidae; genus Hydrotaea; species Hydrotaea diabolus. The sequence continues at coordinate 112,921,528 of OY740717.1, forward strand.
GGAGCTGATACATGCATTGAGTTACTCACAAATTGCCGGGATTTCAGTTGCTGCTCCATGTGTTGCAAATGCTGCTGATTCGTTACCATTTTCGCATTTGGATGCTGTTGCTGGGAGTTGTTCGTGTTTGAGTTCGATTTTCTAGGACTCATTGTCGGGCTACGCTCGGTAGTATTACGTTTCAAATGCGGACTACGCATTTTTGGAGAATTTAAACGATTATCTATTTTTAGGAAATAAAATAAAATGAAACGAAAGTCAAAAAATGTCAGTATGAATTTCGAACAAAAATGAGCGTACCTTTGTTTTTATTGATTTTCGTTTGTTGTATTTGCGTATTAATCGCTGAAACAGTCACTCTTTGAGCCACACTGGCTGGACAGACATCCGGGCTCATAAGAGTTTCTGGTACAGGCACCATTTTAGAGGCAGCTGCCAAGGGTCCTCCGCTTAAAGGTTGGTTCATAAATGATTGTTCTGAAAATTCATTACAATTTGTTAAAGTAAGCAATACAATTAGTTCTCATTCGTTTGCCTTTAAACACTATCATAATTTGACGACAATTTCAGTAAAAAAAATACCCTTACCTATAACGGGCTTAAAAACTAACAGTTGTCATTTCAAAAAAAAACCGTCAAAGGAAGGATTATATATTCACTTAGCCCTCACAACACTTCGAAATGTTAGTCTGGGATCCTATATAGCATATATTAATACAGTTCAAACTCTCTATAACGAACTCCTATATAACGAAGTTTTTTTATTGCTAAACAATTATAAGAACACTATGTTTTGGGTCTACTTTGAGTGTATTGTAATCTCCATATGTGACGCGCAAAATAGAAAGGGACCTAAGGGTAAAAACCAGTTTTGTTCAGGAGAGCCATTTTAAAGATTTAAATACGTGTATCTTTGGTGTACCATCACTTTCATAAAACGCTCATATCTCTGGGAGGGAACACTTTTGGGGCATGGGATCGGTCTCATTCGATGCTCAGATGTTGTCCACATCAAAAAAAACGTGAAAATTGATTTTTTAAACTTGGGTCTCTTTCTCTATGCGCTGTCACATATAACGAATTTGCCTATAGCGAATATTTCCAAAAATAAAGAAAGTTCGTGGCTAATAATTTTCTGATGTACATTATTATTTCTCTTTTAACAGATTCAGATGAATACGGAGAAGAATCTGCCGATATTGCGAAACCGCTACCCACATATGGACAACATTCTTCATCAGTTGAAGGTTTCCGTACCTATTTGGAAATGAAAACCAACGAACCAAATACTGTGTTTACTGCTCTAAATGTATTAGAAAATTATATCGAAGGAGAAAAGTGGAAAAATGTACTTCTAACCAAAATAACTGACTACTGCAAATAAAAAATGTTAAAAAGAAAAAAAATGTTTTTCTTTTCTATATAGCAAATTTTCTTTATAGCGAAGTAAATATCCAGTCCCTTGGAATTCGTCATAGAGAGTTTCGACTGTAGTACTAAAATCGAGCTATTTCCGTGATCCGAAAATTGTCGTAAACTGTACAAGACTGTGCTTTAGACAAAAGAGCGTCATTTAGACAATTGAATGGGTTTGGCCGATTAGTAGATGCACCGACGATACTAAGGATAGGAATCCATGATGTTCTCTAATATTCGGCCCGGTCGAATTTAGCTATTTGAACACTTGTTTTACCGTGACGATAAGTCTGCGCTACTCAAGCTTTTGTAGTTATTGGCTGGTAAGTAGCGCTGAACATACTCGTACAAATACTCGTATATGTCGAAAATGGTAGTGAATTGGAAAATCTCGATATTAGGTATGATTAATACTTACCATTATATGGATTTGGAGTTATGGTTCGAGGCGGTGTTGATTCTTGCGAATTATTCATTTTTGAATTGGAATTGTTGCTAGACGAAGTACAGCCCTCCAAACTTTGGCCTATTATTGTATCACAATTTTTGACGTTTTCTATTAAAGATGTAGTCATTTGCACCAAATGATTTGCATTGGTCACTAAAATAGAAAAACACATCAAGTTACTTGCCTCTGTCATTTATGCAAATATGCATCATCTTACCTTGATCGTTGGTAGTATTTCCATGATAGCTATTGACCATAGAATCAGGTGAACCTTGACGTCCACTTAAGCGGGAAACTAAACATTTAAGATTATTTAAAACGAATCACTTGTAGACGAAATGTACTTACACCTTGGTGATTGAATACGACTTGCTGGCTTTTTACGGGCCGACGAGGGCGAATTATTAACTGAGGCGTTTGAATTTTCGGAGATTTCTTCTTGCAACTGACGCTGATGATGTTGCGCTTTACTTAATATCAAACGTAACTTACGTTCATTTTCATTTTCCAAGGCTTTGCCAATGAGAGGACAAACAGAGCTTAAGTACTTAGCTAAGGCAGCCTGTTCGCCCAAACGAAAACTTCGACCACGTCCCTGGCTATAAAGCCATTCCGCTTTAAGGCTGCAAGGAAATCGAAACTTTGCGATTGAAGACCGAAAATGTTATATGAAGGCTAGAAGTACCAATTACCTTTCTATTGGATCAACCACAAAACCATCAATGACCTTCAAAGTCAAACACCAGTTGAGAACAAAAGGTCGATGGTCAAACCCACTGCAATACAGATTTGTTTAGTATTATTGTGAGTATTTAAAAAATGGTATAAATATATATATGTGATTGTTATTATAAAAATGGTGTCACTTGGTATATTTTAACCTTTATATGAAACAAATTTAACCTTTAACATCAATTTATGGTATTATTTTGATGGGTCTTACACCATGTTCATAATTAAAACCGATACAAATTGACTTACTCCGGGCCCGACGTCATCGAAACACATGGATTTTCACTGATGGTAAAACTATTTAAATTATTGAGATGTGTCAACGAGCAGATTTCATTGAGATCGCTTATATTGTTTTTCGCCAAAGTTAAAACCTCTAGGGATTGGGGTAAATACTTGTCACATTGCCTTAAATGTGTCAAACGATTGCCATGTAAATAGAGTTCCTGAAATGGTAAAATGTATTTCATAAGATCTTTTTTGACTGAATGTACAGAAAAACTACATTAGAAAAGAAAATATCGAGCCATAAGCGCTAACCTATCGTAAGTGAAAAAATGCAAATTTTACAGGAGACGGTTTTTATTATTTATTTCAAACAACTTTATTAAAAATGCAAATGTTTTAATGCAAAAATTTAAGATTTCTACCTACTCATATAACTGTATCAAAAAACAAAAAAAAAATCTGAACACATTTGCGATTGCTGCAGCAATTTGATGTGTGACTTACGATAAAATTGCTACACAATAAAATTTAAACAATCATTTACGATAAAATGCAAAAGCTTTTTTTTTTTGATGTTTTACTAACAATTTTGTCATTTTAAAAATACAAAACGATGAGGCTTGTCCTAACGATTATTTTTCAGCAATAAAATTTTTTTTCCAAAAATTTGACTTACGATAGGTTAGCGCTTATGGCTCGATATAAGAAATAATAAGAATTCTAATAAATTATTAGAAGTTGTAATAGTGCTTTTTACATAAGGCGTGCCGAAACTTAGAATAAAATAAAGTGTGTGCATAGAAACTAGCACACGCCTATCAATGTTACACCCTATGCCGTCGTACAGGAATAGCTACTGCACAGGTAGGTACATAACATCCAACTGAGGTAAAACAAGTGAAAACTACATTAAGTACGTCCAAGCAGAAACGTATAAATCAGTAACCACGGATTAGCTACATATACATTTATTTCCCTCAACATCCCAGCAAGAAAAAACGCCGAGCTTGTATCAAATCAGTGAACTGTGGACTATATAGTTCGTTGTTGTTGTTGTAGCGGCAACTGTGTGCCGGGGTGACAGCACTTGGCCGAAGAATTGTTCTTCGGATCAATCCGGCCCACAGAACCGGCTGTCGTGGGATTGACTATATAGTTCGTAATCTCACCGATCGAGGCCAACTTTTTAATGCCGGCTCAAAATGGCGAACGCACTTTTACATTGCTAAAAGATTATTTCTTACTCGAACAGTCACCGGCATAACGTCATCACAAGAATATGTACTCGTATATTCAACCTTTTGTGAATTGCTTTTAATATTAAAATTGACTTTGAACAATTTTAATGTCGTAAAGTGCAGAAACTTGTATCCCCCTGAGCCGGCTGTACAGAATTCATCAAAGTAAATTTTGTTTTATGTTAATTTGTCACATGTGCCGCTGGGAAATACGGGCTAGGAGACGAAGATACTTTTTATGAGCACCTAGCCCATGGTATTAAAATCTACTCTAAGGGATTCTAATACAAAAGTTGTCTGGAAAGATTTATTTGACCCGACCGTCGGAAGATCTTGCCGATGACAGCCACACACTACCAATCAAAGAGGATGGAGTAGATGCCCACCCCCGACACCGTCTCAAGAACAATAAAGCCGTGGGAGCAGACGGAACTCGCCAACCTGATTCAACCGTATCAGTGCGGCTTAAGGCCGAATAATAAACAACCCAGCAATCCAAATCGGAACATTTTGCCGATTGTCGTACAGAATTCTTACCGAGTTCGTAACGAAAAACATATGAGAAAGTGGACACGAATTCTGAACTACTTCTTTGAGAAAAAATCCTCAGACAAACCGAACAGAATTCGTAACGATTTCGGTAAAAAATCTTGATAGTTCAGATATCGTTCAGAATTGGCTAAATCAGACATTGTCGGCAAATTTGGTTTACTGGGAATAGACCAAATCTTTACACTACACTAAATCCAGGTAAAGACCCACATCGTCTACGAGTATTAGGCTGCTTTCGACACTCCGATAAGGGATAATTTATTTGAAATCATGTCTGTGTAGAATGACCCTGAGTGACAACAAATCTTCGGTTAAAATTGGTAGTGACCTCTCCGAACCATTTACTAACACAAAAGGTCTCGGACAGGGCGACAGCTTATCGTGTACCTTCTTCAACATCTTAATGAAGAAAATCCTAGGAAATGCAAAAGTTTAAGAGTCGTCTTAAATGGGTCTGATGGGTAATGAGAACAGGATCAAAATGATGCTGGCATCTGCTAAAGAGGCGCCGCGACGAAGGAAAGGCGTGTTTTTCGGTAGGCAGTTGCAACGTCGAAGTAACAGAGGAAATAAAACGAAGGATCGTGTTGTCAAATATATGCTAATTCGGGCTCGAAGATTATTACACTTTCCAGTACACTGATACTACCTATAATTCTTTCTGGCACCGAAACATGGTTGCTTTCAAAAGCGGATGAAAGTGATGAATGAAAAATTCTTCGCCCTTTTGTGTGGGCGAGGAGTATATGAGTCGGACGAACAAAGAGCTGTAGGAGATGTAACCCGACATGAATGTAGTTAGGCGCATTAAAATACAACTATTGCGCTGCCTTCGACATGTTCGCCGCATGGCAATAAAAGCTCCAGCCAACCAGGCGTTAGACGATAACTACCATTAAAGGGGCAGACTGGGAAGACCGAGACTCCGGTGGGGAGACCAAGTAGAGGATGATGCGAATATCCCTAGGATTAGAAACTGGAGCAAGAACGCCCAGAACCGGATTGCTTATAAATCATTTATTGAGCAGGCCCGGGCCAACAAGCTTTTGAAATAAATGTTTAAAGGTATGTGAAATAAATGTTTAAAGGTATGTGAAATAAATGTTGAAAGGCTCAACCGGCTGAAACATGTTCATTGGTTCGCTTTTTTGTCATCCTTTACGAGAAGCAATATTCCGCTTTTTCAAAACACAAATGTGTGAGACAACATTGCGATAAATATTTTCTTTTTAAGTAGTAGCACAGTAATTTATCTTATTCTTGTTACTACGCCGCCCCTCATTGTGTACAGATGTGCCAAAATTATTTGGCACTAACTGCTATTGATGATGATTGGTTGTCCGATTCGTTTTGTTTGTTTATTTGTCGATCTTGTTGTGTCTGTTTAGTGACTGTAAGCGAAACTATTTTCGTTTATACAGCTGAGGTAAAAGAAAAAGCACCATAATTCCTTCGGCTCATTCATTAAAATGTTCTGTGTTATATACTTATTAAATTAAACTTTTTGTAATCGTTGCCAAAGAGAGCTGAAAAAAAACATTGGTGGGTTTAGACAGCTGTACAGTCTGCCTGCCTGACAACCGTAGCCAATACATTCCACCAATTTTTACTTTGATTCTGAAAAAGACCCAACAAGAGTCTCGAACCAGAATAAAAACTTTCAGACAAGTCACTTTTAGCATATATATTGTAAAAATAGTTGTAGTAGATTACAATCTAAAAAAAACTAAATGCAATATTGCGAAAATATTGTAACCAAGATATTTTGATATTAAATATTTAGAAACCACAACCCACGGATAATTTTATACACCATCATCGTATTTATAATAGTTTGCCTACTCTTTAATGAGGGCAATTCAATAAGAGTTAACCTGCTGTTGTAAAAAGGGAGTTCATAACCATAGAGAAGCACATATGCTTACACTTTTTATGTTAAATTCCATAAAATGAAATTCACAACAGGAACTAAATATGCCCAAGTCATCCTGCAGCATGTGACAGTCCGCCAAGCTTGCATAAGAAGACAATACTTTCACGTCCTACAAACATTAGTAAATCAGATGTGATAATAATGGGACACGTCGTTGATGAATAGTTAAAATAGAATAGGTCTAAGGTGGCTGCCTTGCGACAAACAAGTGCATTTAAAACTTCAAAGGAAAACAGGGTTAGATTAGTAATAGTAGAATGACCCTTATGAAGTCATAGAGTATAGGGGATACATTATGTGAAACAAAATTTCTTAAAATTTTTTCGAATAACTTAGGAACCGCGCTTAATAAAGAAATACCTCTTTATTTCGATACAGTCAACGGACTACGAGATTTATGAAGTGGAAACAAGAAAGACCTTTTATATAAATCAGGAAAGACCCCAATTTCAACGATGCATTAAACAATAAGGATAAGGGCAACCCAAGGGATTCAGGGCAGCCTTTTAATAATATATTCGGAATACCATCGGATTTAGAAGAACTAGTGGGTTTAAGACGATGCAAATTTAGCTAATAAGTGAAATATCTAAAATAGGAGGACATATCTGATTTACTGAAGAAATTCTGTAAGGGTGCGAATTGCAGGGTTAAACGAACAAAAAGAATGTTTTTTCCAAAAAGTCAACAAAACGATTCGGAATTGACTAATAGCTTAAAAACTCAAAACGATAAATTCTTATTCTAGATAATTTAGTTGTTCGACTTGTTAGTAATCCTGTAATGATGGTTTAGGATCCTTTTTAAAATTGTTCCTAACATTTGACAAGTACAACCTATAGCAGCGACGAGACACGATATTGTACCGTCGTCTCGGAGTATCTACCTTAATCAGCAGTTAGGCCGGTTCTTTTGAATCTTTTAAATGATCTTCCGTCGGCGTAAAAGAGTTTAGCTTTCGTGCTGATTGTGGCCAGATTTTCGTCTACTGAGCGGAAATCGTCGACAGGATGGTGTATTCGCCTTTTCAACAAGTCCAGTTAGCGATGATAAAACTGACCCTTCTGTTGCTTAATAGCACTACATATTAATGAACCGTTTTGGTCTAGACAAACATTACATATTAAGAGACCCTTCCGATGCGTTCCACATTTTTGGTTAGCTGGCGAGGTAAAACCTAAATCTGGTTGCTCGATAACAACCACACTTCTCTAAACGATTTTTTTCAATACTTAAGCAAATGATCAAAAACTATTAATAATACTAACAATATAACACAACACTGGATTATGAGTTGTATGGGCGTTTCAACGCCCTTTTACCATAATGGAACAAACGGAAAACTTGTGACTTGTGTGAAAGAAATCTATTGATGGCTCTCAATGTGGAGTCTCTGTAGAGGTGGTAAGAGTGAGTTGTATTTTCGTGGGCAATTGTGTGAAGAAAACTTGAAGAGTAAGGTTTACAACAGTAGTTCTCATTCGTTTGGGGAGAGCCTGGCCATATAGAGTTCGGTTTTACTTTCAACAATTGCGGCAAAGCTTTTTCAAGAGGGTTGTCATTGACCCGGAATCATGATAAAAGCAGTGTGCAGCCACGAAAATCAATGTCACTTTGCCATTTTGTTAAAAACTTGTCTTCAATTTAAATATAGATGCAAGGGGTCTTGAGCAATTTAATCGCTGTTCAAATCTGCCGTCTATTAATGGCTAATACATTTAATAGTGAAGCTATTACATTGCTTAGAGAATAATGTCTTGCTTGTAAAGTCTCCATCACGCATCTGAAAACATGTTAAACGATCTTACGCGTATTTGAATATGGGGTTGCTTATATGATAGTCGTGAATACCACATATTACACCCCGTCGACTCGCAATTTATAGTGTATATTATTTGCCTGATTAAATAATCTGCAATAAACTTAAAAAAATGAAGAAGCGAGGGTTTTTATTGTTTTTACTTTGTTCCTTGCTGTTCCTCTGCCTGCTCTTAAGTGTAAAGCCTGTGATCGTGGCTCATCACATTTGATGCTTAGGGCCATTAGCAGGCCCCAGAATTAACCGAAACTGCAGTCGCCCTGCTTGCAACAAGAAGCAGTCTTTTCGACTGCTTCTTTGATTACTACTGAATGAAATGTTCTTAAATCTGATTATACAATCCTTGAAACGGCTGCTTCAATTGTTCTTTCTGGTAGCTTAGTACCTTACTGTGTTTCTAGTTCTTTATTTTTGAAGATTACAAAAACAAATACCCCTCTAACGAATTTCATTAAAATGAAAAGTGACAGAACTGCTCATGTTTAGCATGGTTGTTATTCACAAAAAGGGCTACTTAATACGAGAGGTGGAATAATCGACTGGGTTTCTGAATAATTTAGTAAATATCTTTAGAACACTGGAAAGCTTAAGAACAAAAAATATCAATTCTTCTATTAATCCATCTCTGTGAACAGCGATTTACAATCGTACGTCAATGTGAGCTTTGTGCAAGTAGAACATGGTATTAAAAATAAATAACAAAAAATACATATAGCATACCTTTAGGCTTTTTAAAAACGATATATCCGATACGCTGCCAATACTGTTCTCAGCCAAATTCAAAAATTCCAATTTTACATTCGTATTTAAATGTTCGATGTTTTTGATGTTGTTTCCCTCCAAGTTCAAATAACGCAAATGAACGCATTCTTTCATGCCCTCAATGGACAAAATGCCATTGAATGACAGATTTAACTCACGCAGACAATGCAAACGACAGACGCCATACATGCGTAACAATTGATTTTTACTTAAAGACAACTGCAATAAGAAACGAAATGAAATAAAGTAACCATGTAAAGAAAGAGACCGGAAACCAGTCTGTCTAGTTAGTTACCTTTTCTATTTTAAGATATGAATCGATATTATCAATTTTCTGCAGTTCATTCTCATCCAACAGCAAAACACGAACATTTTGGGCCTCCTCTTGTTTTGGCACTTTCTTCAGTTGCTTGCGGGACAAGTCCAAAATTATTTTTTCGCTTTCTTCCTCACCTGGAAAGACAGCAGGGAGACGATAACAGGGAGAATACCTTGGACAATGCATAAATCTATTCGAACGACACACTTAAACTTAAGTTGACTGTTATGGCTGTGTGTGTAATTTTAATATTTTCGCTAAGGAAGTTGTACGACCCGAGCGGTCAGACATTCAAGGGGCAGAGGCTAGTGACGTCACTGTAAGTGATTTAATTTTTCAAATTGAACATGCAAAACCGACATTAAACCGCAATATGTATGTATGAGGGTATTTGGATAAGTTTCAGTCAGGTCCACCTAATATCGAAATTGTAATACTGATGGAATTTGGAATTCCGAACATTTACAATTCCAATTGATGTATAGGGATTTGCGTTTTCATGAATTAGACTTACTCATATTTTACAAAAAATTATTCCTTCACTATGCAAATCCAGACTTCTTTGGCGTGGACACTTAATGCACTTATGTGTGTTTGTGGAAAAATCAATTTTTTCGTCCTTTTGTAAAGGGTACTTTTTTCACATACGCAGACTGTAATTTCTTAGACTTTTCGCTTATTTCCTAAACAAATTATCTGTACATTGTTCTCATATTTTCCTTCACCATGGTTGAAAACTGTACGGATGGTGGAATTTTTTCTAAATTCTAATTATTTTATAATTAAATTCGTTGACCAGCAAAAATTGAAGTTGTATTGCAGCACAGGATTTTTTGATGTTTGGGCTAGTGATATGTAAATGGATTTCGATTATAGATGAGAATAGAATTCTTTGCTATCGGAAAAAAGTGATAGAAAGCAAAGACGATAAATGTCCAAAATGGACGATATGTTTCTTCTTTGCAATCGTGTAGAAAAACAACACTCAGTAATACATACGTTTTCGATATATTTATCCACTTTCGTTTGATCACAATCACGTTTTATTTCAAAGGTTTAAAATAAATAAATAGCTTACGGCCCAGACAAAGAAAAAGTCTATGCTTTATTCTTTACTTACTTTCCTTGCTTAATAGCTTGTTTTGGTTTGGTAAAAATCTTTCTCCGCGGTTGACAAAAGGCTCGGGCACACTGAAGCTCTTTTTTTCTTACGCTGAGTATTTTTCAACTCCCGGTAGTCTAAAAGCCATTGCAATAAGTGTCAAAAAATTAAAATCAATGGTAGAGAACTTTTCTACACCGACACTGCAATAACATTAACTTTTTGTAAGTTTTTAACATATATTTTAATGGTTTTTGGTCAACCGGATATAAAGCACAACTCAGCATTAAGAAAAAAAAGCTTCAGTGTGCCCGGGCTAAAAGAAGATTATTACACATTTTTTACTTCGTATGTTGCCATTTCCAGGATGAAGAAAGCGACGTTCGTACACCTTTGAAGAAAAAAAAATAGTCTTGAAAATGTAATGTTCTTGTTTCCATTATTCAATAGCATTCTAGTAATGCATTGTTTCAAATATTAGAGAAAAAAAAATTCGATGAAGAACGCGACAAAAAATTAACTCGTTTTGGGCTGCATCAAGAAAAACGTAAAAATCTGTATTTTTTGAAATAAAATAAGATTTTTTTTCTTAAGATATTTATCATGTTCATATATGAGGGCGTGAGTAATACAACAAAAACAAATTACACTAAGATGTAAAAACTTAAAAAAACACATATGGGCGTAGCCTCAGGGTGCCCTTAAGCCCCAATATAGTTGATCGTGAGGCACTTAGGGACCCAAAAATACCTCATATGGCCGGCTTCACTGGCAGCATTTTTTTTTTGTGGAGTAAAATTAGTAAAAATGAAAACGAGCGGGAAAAGACTTTTTATTTGCTACAACTGTAAAACTATCGATAATGGTGTTATCAGGACCTATAAATATATCGAATGTAAGCTATATATTAACATTTAAAAACACCATAGATATGTTGACGATACATTTGTTATTCTATACAATTTGTATAATCTATAAAAAGAGAGACAGGTTTTTTTTAAATATTCCATGACCCTGGTGTTTTTGGTTAAGCCCTGATAAATAAGACTGGATAACAAAGCCGCAATAGTTAAGTCATTTGTGAACAAAAAAAGAAAAGCAGTAAAATTAATTTTATCGAGTATAAGTCTATCCAGGCTACGCACTAAAATGGCCACAAAGAAATAAGATTTTTGTTAACAAATGACTTAATTATTGCGGTTTTCATTTTAAATGTAAACTCATTTCTACGTGTCCTTTTTTATAGCTGTTTACTTCGTACCACTTAAAAAAAAATCAAATCAAAATTAGTTGGTTTTTGTTCACATACAAATACGTGTGTCCAAATGGAGACAAAAAATTATCAGTAAACTCCGTACTGGCCGTAATTTGTGTAAAAACATCTTAACTAAAAAAAAACAAATTTTGTTATTAATTGTGAAACAAAAGAACATAAATCAAAATTCCAATTTTGTGTATGACGAAAGTAAATGTTCTTGTTACATAACACTCCGAAAGGTTTCAAATTGAAGCAGAATATATTGATGAAGTTGAAACCTTTTGCTACCCAGGAAGCTTTCTTTTGATCAATAGATATATGACCATGCGTTAACATAGTTCGGCAAGAGTCTGCTACCTTTGAACCTGTGTTGAAGGTAGCACCAGTACCATTTTTCTGAAGACAAAAGTTAAAATTTTTGATTTTTGTTAAATCAACACGAATTATCGAATATGCCAACCCGAAGTTTATACCCTGTTTCTCTATGTCGAACGAAAACATTAGCGAACGAAAGTCCGTCAATCGAATTCGACTCAATTCGGGGTTCTCTATAGCGAAACCTTTCGTTTGTCGCTCTTATGTGCGTCAATTATTGTAGGTTACGTTTCAGTTTTATTAAATTTTTCTTAAATCTACTAAATTGTTTAGGCGTAGATACAACCATGTCGACGAACACAGAACAAAATAAAAAAGACAAACAGATAAACAAAACAAACAAACAACATTTTCAAAAAAAAAACATACAAATTATTCCAAAAAAAAATTATCTAAAACAAAAATTTGTTTTGGTGTTTCGCTTTCTTACTTATTGAAATATGTGTCAAAAACTTACTATCAATGTATGAGAGGGCTTTTCTACGCCGATTTCAATGAAGAAAAACGCAGTGTAAAGAAAAAAGCTTCATTCATTGTACCGGACCTTTATTCTGATCGTTCCTTTTTGACTCATATAAGGGTCATAAGTGAACATGAGAAACACAATTTTCTCTCATTTAACAGCATTTTCGTAGTATTAAAATGTCACTCTTAAAGAATCGGGTTTTAATGCACTTTACAGTCATCAGCGAAGTGTTCACCTTAAACGGATATTTCGCTTAAAGTTTCAAATTTATCAAACGAAAAAATGCCACGTAAACTTGTGGTAAAAGAAACATCTGTTTTTTATTATTAAAAGAATTATTTAAATGAATACCCTAGAAAACGTTTTAGAAATTCCATGCCTGAACAATTGTCAGAACGTCATTAACATCAATTTCGTTTGGGGTGAATACTAGTCTTTAATTGAATTATTTCTATAGAATTCTCAAACGATCACAGCGAATAATTTTATTTTTTTAATTGTAAGCCTAGTATTTGCCTAAAACGAAATTTTCGCTTATGAGTTTTCAATTTATCTCCACAAGGAAAATTTTTTAGAGCCGTGTAGAAGAAGCTGGCGTTATTCGTTTTAAAATTAATTATTTTAATCATATTCATATTTAAGCACTCTCTAAAATTACTTCACAACATTTATTCTTTTTTTGCGAATGTCAAAAATTCTTTGACCAAGCAATTATTAAAACATTAATATTCGGTTGCAGATGGTGAAAATGTCTCCACTGCTAAAAACATCCCTGTAACGGTTGCAAAATCCGCCACCGTTTCGTTTTAGCCAAGAACCACCAAACGAAAATTGCTAAACGGAATTTACCAATTTTATTTGTTACTTGAATTTTTTTGTGAGAGCGAACATTTTGTGTTAGGTAAATACTTGGATTTAGCTGCGACATATAAAGAAAGTGCAGCGGTGTGGCAACTATTTCTTCATTTCAGTCCAAAGTTTGTAGACGAAGTGTATTGCCGGCGGTGGCAATGCCGTTTATTTCATCGGCAGCGGCTGTTTGCTTTCTTTATAAACTTGAACAGAATTTATCGGCGGCGGCTGGACCGATAATCGTCGGCTTGGCGATAGATTAATCGGCGGCGGCTGCCGTTCATTTTTCATATTCATTTATATAGAAATAAAAAATTCAACAATTTTCAAATATCAGCAAAATTAAGTTGACTAATATCGTGACGATTTTTATTTTAAGCATAACTCTATTTTACGGCCCACAGTTTGATTTTGACCAATTTTTTACAACAGGTAAAACTTTTGATCCTGAGTACAAATTTGTTTTGATATAAAATTGACTATTTATTATCTTTGGTATATATTATCCGATCTGGACAATATGGTATCATTGGAAAAGTTCTGGTAAGAGCGGTGATAAAGAAACCAATGAAATCTGTTTACCGGGTCGGCGACCGATTTTATACATTGTAAATTACGGTATATATATTGGTTCACTTTATCATAGAGGATATTTTAAGGTTATAAAAAATGGCCCAAATTAGTTGCTGTATAGTCCAAATTAGCTGCTTGTCCATATGCTGTTGAAGGAAATCGCTTCAGTTTTTGAAATAGCTCCCACCCATACATATGTTTAATCAGTTTTATGTCTTTAGAAGAGACATAAGACATCCAAACTTGATGAAATTTGGCACAGTTCATAATGATCGATCAGTTACCAGCTCAGATAAAAATGGTTTACATCTGCCCACATTTTGATACAGGCCCAGTACAAAGATACCCCCTGATTTTTAATAAAACTCCCATTTATTTCCGATTTCGATCATATTTGGTATAGGCCCATTTTTAAATCCTTCAACGACGAGTGGATGTTTGCAACACGACAAAACTTCGACATATTAAAGCAAATCTAAAGAGATTTAGGTTGATATTAAGAACGAAAAAGCCAGACAACGGCCCTATTTTGTATTAGCGCTTTAGTAGCGTATGGACGGAGATGGGTATATAAGGCCCGAGCTTAACGACGATTTTACGGTAAACCTAATTGTGACAATCGTCAAAAATGCTATAAATTGTTAAGTGGGCTGGCCTCAGGTCATATAATATATTTAGAATAGTTAAAAATTCTAGAAAAATACAAAGTATACTAGAAAACCATATAAATTAAAATTCTATAAAACTATGTAATATCAATACCAAATGGAAACAATAAACATATGTTATATATACGATTTTACTTTTTTTATTGATACATGGACATATTGGTACCAAGTAACTATAACATTATCTCACGAAGCCAAAATCAAATTATTTTTGCACCCGGGCAAATTCAAATTTGATAGTTTAAATTTAGCTGATAGCATAACTCTACCTTCTTTATTGTACCATGATCGGCCCATTGTTTTTTCCAATAATCTTAAGCAAGTATATATAATGTAAATTAAGTCGAACATTAGTAGTACACACTAATACCCCGGTTTGCGCCACCCCGATTTGCGTTAATTCGATTTGTATCGTCTTCGTTTTAGTCACAAAAAAATGTTGCTTGCAATGAAATTGTCTGGTCAAATTGACAACAATTTGAAACTTTTAGTCGTTGAGTGTTAGTTTACAAAAAGTTATAAAGTGCTTAGAGAAATTTCTGCTGCGTAAAAACGTAATATAATGAGTCTGAAGAGACAGCAAATTTCATTGAATCTGTAGACCTTTTTTTTTAAAAAAAATTATAGGCTGTTATCGAATCAAAACCCCGAGCTACAAAAATTATTAAAATTATAAATTGCAGTGCAATTAATTAAATTAAAATTGTTCAACTTTTTTAAAAATGTTTTCCTAAAACGAATTAAAGAAACCGCTTTATAAATATGTGGGAAAGAACTATCCGAATTGCGATGTTTCGCATTGCGTTCAGTTTTGTCGGTCCCAGTTAACGACGCAAATCGAGATATTAGTGTATTTGCTTAGGTCTCAATAACTATGACTGACTAGCAAACCAGCAATAGATAGGTTACAGTTAACAAAAAGTGAAAATGTCTTAGAAAAAGCTTTTGATTCTGAAAAAAATCAGAAAATTAATTTGTTGCAGCCTTTTGAGTTCTTATCTTGCAAAAAGGTTTATCCTAAATAATTATTAATAGGTTGCAAAAACTACATTTTATACTTTTCTAAATTTTTTGAAGGCTCATGTACTTCTGTACTACTCATTTAGAAACAGACAGAGTTTGCGCTTTCTTATTTATAGAGGCTTAACCTAAACACCAATATTACCCTTCTGGTTAAATAAATGTTTTTGGAAAGGTAACTATTGAAACGTGTCTGCATCAGTTGTACTGCGGCTTCAGCAAGCTGATTTGAGCCGTTAAAATCGGCAGCGGCTAGACTTAGCAAAAACCCTAAACCGTTTGATTCGATTCGGCTTCAAACTCTGCTTTAGTCATCGTCTGTTTAGTATTGCGAAATTTCGGCGGGCATAATTTGTTTATCTTTAACTAGCGGTGTTTCACCGTATCTGATCATTTCAGCGTAAATTGTTTAAAAAATTAAAGTCTGAGATATATACTATCGTAAAATGTCTGAAGCTTTTGAATCACGCAGTAACGTCAATGGCAATATGTTGAGGCAGTTTGCAGGACAAAATGTAAGCATCATGCTGTGCGTTGACGATAATACTGGAACAAATTTAGCAGCCACATCTACGGACGAACAGAAAATTACGGTTAGTGTACCTGATTCGGTGGCAGCCTCCCGAGGTGATTGGGTCGAGGTTATTGGAAAACCCACTGGACCAACGGTCATTAAAGCGAAAGAGGTAGGAAACATGGATATTCTAATGTATTGCCTTATTTGCAACAAATTGTCATTGTCAGGTCATTCTTTTTGGTGGAGACAACATTGACTTCGATAAGGATGGCTACAACATGATGGTCCATTTTGTGAACAACTGCAAAGAAATTTTCCGTTCCGGCTGAGGCAGGCACCTACAAATTGCTAGTTTATAAGTTAATGCATAAGAATTATGTCTCTTGTTTTATAATTCAGCTAAAAAGATGTTTATATGAAATGAGAGGCGTCTATTTGTTTTAAATTTGGGAACGAAAAAAAATTTCTTTATATTTGCTGTGTCCGAGAATATACATATTATAATTAACTAACGTCATTTCAATCGTTTTGGGGCTTAGATATCGCGGCCTTGTATACTTCATTGACTTGGTGAGGCATGCGTTCCAAATCGTCCATCAAAGACATTTCTTCCTTCAAATTGTTCAAGTACATGCGCTGCAGCTTGCGTATAATTGGATTGATTACCTTTGAATTTACTATGTCGTCCACGGTTATGGTTAGAGGTTCCGTGTTACGACACTCTTTCAAATCTCCTTGACTAATTTCGGTCACTGCATCTTTGTGACCGGAAAGAACGGGATTATTGGCAGCAGGACATCGCTTGCACGGTTCCTGCAGAATATTCGCGGTAGATTGTTCTTTTAACCAACAGTGAGGCTTATCCAAATGTATACCAATGTCATCTTGGCTGGCCATCTGTTTCATATTTTCGTCGATCGCTTCGTGAAGTTTACACTGCGACTTGACAAATTTTCTTAGCTCATGGGAACTTTTACGGCTAACAACAGTTTTGACCGACTTTTGACTCCTGACACTGCTTTCGGAGCCATTTCCAGCAGCACCTAAAGTCGAATCAGTTTCATACAACCCCTGGTGACCACCACATATTCCGTTACAAGTATCTAATGCCTCATTTGTTGGAACCCCTAGAACGGATTGATTGCGCGCATTAATGTGTGTTCCTAAATTTGAGGGCAGCATTGGAGTTGGTTCGTTGCGCCGCCCGCAATGCAGATGCTGCTGCAATAAATCGTTTGTATCTCTCTTGCAGTGGTGAGTGTAGCCATTACTTTGGGAAGGCAAATTTAATGAGTATAAAACACGATCAGCGTCTCCGCCACAAAACATTGCTGGATCTATTTGTTTTGTTTTATCCATAGGAATTTTAGTTTCACATTTTGCTGGTTTGGTAGTAAGTGTTGGATCTTCCGATTTTGTGCCCAGCTTATACTTCCGCTAAAACCATAAGAATATAAGATTATTCTTTGAATTTCGCTACCTTGCCATACTAACATAAAGTCCTTCAGCAACATATTCTCGAAATGAATCTTTATACATGTCTTTGTTCTGCAGGATACTCAGGAATTGTCTGCAAATTTCGATTTATGCTACGCTTTAGCAAAAATATATGCTATAAATGATGTAAGGAAATAAAAGGAAAATGACTGCATAAAATGTTTTTGATTAGTGAACATAAAAAAAACCTGGAAATTTTTAATCGACTATAATTTCAAGGGCTTCTAAGAAACTCACAGGTTTAAAAGTAACAGGTTTGAGAGAAGTTTTCTCTTGTTCCTTAACGGAATGTTTAAGAGAGGTCCGCTTAAATGATATACTAACACTAAAACGATTAAGAGCTACGTCCACAAGCGTCCGTCCCAGAGATTTCGACCAAATATTCGTACCAGTTACTATCTTAACGATAAATTGCATCTGTAGAGATGTGGAAACTTACTTCTCATTACATCCAATTAAGGAACAAGGGGGAACTTCTGTCAAATCAGTGAGCATTATATTATTCTTAACGCCGGCTCCGCACGGCTTAAAGCGTTTGGTAGAGAAGCTTTTACATGGGTTAGAGATAAACCTCTTACTCGTACAGACGCCGGCATTTACGAGGTGTACATCCAATGCTGCAACATTGTTGTATATTCTTGTGCTTAAGGTTCAAGATATCCAGATTTTATTGATGCAGCCTTTAAGAAGTTTAGGTTTGTGTACATTGTATCTGTAAACATGGTAGTTTTGTATAGATAAAAGCTATTGTTTTTTTCTACCACTTCATTCAGATAAACTCTTGGAACTATTGTTTTAAGTTTGTGTTGGGTAGAGTGGTAAATTAGGGTCGGCCTTGTGCCTAATATAGCACCAATATGAAGAAAACTCATACCCAAAAAAATCATAGATACTAAGGTAAACAAGTATTTTAAAACAAATGTTATTTTAAAATTAACTTTAAAACGTTCAGCGAGCTCTGGCAATTCGGAAAGCCCTAGATATTGGTATTGAGAACAATCTGTCAAGAATTTTAATTTTTACCATCAATCTGAGTGCTTGTAAGATTTTGAAAAACAGAAAATTCAACAACTACTGAGTGGCAGATTTCCACGATACCCTAGAGTCTCGTCACCCGTAGTGTGTGGGCACCTAAAGGAATACCGCTAAATAAGACTGCAGACGAGAAAGCTAAGGATAGTGATTGTAAGCGCCATTTTTTTCGTAAAGCAGCGATGAAGCCTTTGGAAGCATCAACAATCAAATTTTAGATGTGTGGAATTATAATTGTAAAAAAAACCAAAATGAAAGGTTAATTCTTTCAAAAGATCGTATGGATGTGTTGGTATTTCGCGCTTTCGTTAATGGAAGTTTTCGGAAATACCATATGTTTTATAAGAGGTTTGATCAGTAGCCATTTTTCATTGTGCAACAAGTTTCCTTGACGAGGTGTCACTCAGTGCTGTCTTTTTAAGCCATAAGGCCAGCTTTGTTATGTGATCATTTTCATTTGTTTTCCAAGTTAAGGTAAGCAACAAGGCTTGATTTTTCTCAACATTGTTTTTTGTATTAAGTCCTTGATTTTTTTATAAAGTGTCCTCAGATAAAGGAAATAAATATAATCTTATTGAACCAGGAAACTCCACAGAATAAGCCAACCCAGGTGTTCATGTATTTCGGCTCCGAGTACTGTGCTTTTGTTGCCTAATGTGATTTTTTTGTGTTTTTTTTTTGTTGTTACAAAATTATTTCGTTCCTTTGCATCTCTTGTTCACGGACTTTGAACTTAGATTTGAGGATCCGCATACGTATGTATGTACAACACCTTCGCTTTTTGCGTAAGATAATATTCCGCCCGAGAGTAGAAGAGATTTAGAAATATCTTTTTTGTTGCTGTTAGTAGCAAGTGGTAAGTTTGGCCAAAGATGACTCTCTTATCCATGTATTAACGGTACCCCCGTCTTCTTTAAAGCCCAGTACCTCCACATACTGGTATTCAGCCATTGAAGAGGGTTATATTCTTACACTTACACTGCCGATTTTTTAATCTACTCGTGGTACAGTCAATAATCTTTTGCTGTGATCTACGTTTCGCATTGAAGTTACAAATACATTTAACATTTTAATATAAAATGAACAAGAAAGAAAAATGTGCAAAAGTTACATCATTGGCATTTAGAATATGCCATATCAATGATTATCATTTAGGGGTTGATCTTTGCTTTTCTCCCCCCCCCCCCACCTTTCATCGAGGGATCCGTATGACAAGTAAGTTTTTTATTTTCTTTTATTCTTTATAAGTTTTTTTTTGAGTAAACAAAGTTCAAGGAGAAACCCTTTCTCTCTGCGTGTGCTTTTTTATTTTTAGCAATTTGCATGTATGCGTGTGTATGTATGACCATTGTTCGATTGTAGAATCGGGGTTTCATTGTCTTAAACATTATGATCCCAAAAAAACAATATGAAACAACTTAATACATGATCAATAAAAGAGAGCACATGTAAAACATACCCCAATGTTACTTAACATTGGACTGTAATAAATCTTCATAGTTTGAAACTCACTACTGTAATCCCTATTTGAAGTGCGAGTATCTAATTGATCATGATGTGACTTTGTTTCTCCGGAATTCTTGTAAGTTTTAAAAAGACCTATCCATGAACACATTTTCGATATTCGTTTGATTTATAATTGTGCGGTATAAGAAAAATTTAGAAAATTATACCTATTTTCTTCGAAGCATTTGAATAACAAATATTTGATATTTTCTCGTTCTTTGGTGATAATTGACACTGACACCTGAAGGCACGGCACACCAAAGGTTATTTCTTATTTCGTTTATTAAAATTATTTTTTTTATTTTGTATTTTGATTTAAGTCATATTAGTGATTTTGCCTTCTCCTTATAACCAATATTTTGTTTCTTTGATTTAAGTAATTATATAAGTAATTATATAGTAATTATATATCTATAAAATTTTTTGTTTTACTTCTTTTTGCTTTATGAAAGTTAACCAGTATCTTAAGCTCGATGTGTGAGTTACTTCATCCAAGTCAATATTTGTTAAACTTTACTTTAATTTATTTTCATAAAGATTTAAATATACTCGGCTTAATCCCGACTTAATGAATTTTTACTTTATAAGTAAATCAAATATAATTTTCGCTAAAAACCCTGAACTTTCCTGTTTGATTCCAACCCTTTAGGCAACTGTTGAGAAGAAATGTGGGATCTCGAAAATATACCTTTTTTCTGGATTTATCGTAGTTGTTTTGTGATCAGGTTGGGTGGGCAAATTAGCATGACACATCAACACCTTCTGTGTCATCACCAATCACCTTAATAATAGAATCCTGGTGTAGTCCTTTCTATTTTCTTCCTGCTTCCTTCTACCATTTCAAGCACGCAAAACTAAATTGTAGCAGTGACTACGTTAGCTTTTGATCTTGAACCCTCCCCATCCGACGAGCAATAGGGCTGGAGACCATGCGTGCCTAACTCATGAAGTGCTAACCAAACCATTGACGTGTTCTTTTGATTCTTGTAGCTAGATTGTCTGGACAGTCCTACGATAGAGGTAAACTCTCTACCGAATTGCGCAACTCCAGTTTTGTTTGTGTGAGGTTTGACAAGTCACCGAAACCATCGAAAATCAATTACGCTAGAACTTTTAATTGTTTTAACATTATCGGACGCAGATGCCCTTGCTACAAAAAATGTAAATATTTTCTGTGATATTAAAGAGGCAAAGATTGAAAGCTAATACACTAAATTGAATACTGCTTTTATAAAGCATTTGAATCATACCGTCATGTGTCATACATTCATAATTTTCTCATCATTATTTTATTTTTTTTTTGCCACCATTTCGCCTAAAGCCTAAACTTTTATCTTCATTCATCGTAGAGTGCATACTAAATGGATTTGTATTCGGCATCGAATTTTGCAGACACAAAAAAAAATTTCTCTTGTACAACAACAAGGCGTTTCGACGATCACCGGCGGGGTTTTCCATCCCAGCTCAGATTGAAATGTCCTTGGTCAAAAAAAAATGTTTTTTCGGGCAAAACCGTTGTCCACTTCGAGTTGCTCTAGGGTCCAAACTAAGAAGCGATACCGAAGTGGATAATTGTGTCCCTTTGATTTCTAAGTCAATTCGACCTCGCAAGGGTCTTTGTGCAAAATAAGCTCTAGGTTGGAAGAGAGAACTGTCGAGGTAACATATGTTTTAAAAAGAAACTTCTGGATAGGCCACATTTTATTTTTTCTTGAATGATATGAGTATTACAATTTTCAGTGCCTCCACTAATTGTTAATGTCTCCGTTAAGGTATGACACATTTATACCTTAACGGAGACATTAACAATTAGTGGAGGCACTAAATCACCCATGATGTTTTTTTTTTGAAAACTCTTTAGCACTTTCTTCCTTTTCAAGCACCCGACTTGTTAATAAACGGCGCTGCAAATGGGCTCTAGGCTTATGTTCCAGAGTCACTTGAATTGGAACATACGAGTATCTAATTGATCATGATGTGACTTTGTTTCTCCGGAATTCTTGTAAAAGTTTTAAAAAGACCTATCCATGAACACATGTTCGATTTTCGTTTGATTTATAATTGTGCGGTATAAAAAAAATTTAGAAAATTATACCTATTTTCTTCGAAGCATTTGAATAACAAATATTTGATATTTTCTCGTTCTTTGGTGATAATTGACACTAACACCTGAAGGCACGGCACACCAAAGGTTATTTCTTATTTCGTTTATTAAAATTATTTTTTTTATTTTGTATTTTGATTTAAGTCATATAAGTGAATTTGCCTTCTCCTTATAACCAATATTTTGTTTCTTTGATTTAAGTAATTATGTATATATAAAATTTTATGAAAGTTAACCAGTATCTTAAGCTCGATGTGTGAGTTACTTCATCCAAGTCAATATTTGTTAAACTTTACTTTAATTTATTTTCATAAAGATTTTAATATACTCGGCTTAATCCCGACTTAATGAATTTTTACTTTATAAGTAAATCAAATATAATTTTCGCTAAAAACCCTGAACTTTCCTGTTTGATTCCAACCCTTTAGGCAACTGTTGAGGAGAAATGTGGGATCTCGAAAATATACCTTTTTTCTGGATTTATCGTAGTTGTTTTGTGATCAGGTTGGGTGGGCAAATTAGCATGACACATCAACACCTTCTGTGTCATCACCAATCACCTTAATAATAGAATCCTGGTGTAGTCCTTTCTATTTTCTTCCTGCTTCCTTCTACCATTTCAAGCACGCAAAACTAAATTGTAGCAGTGACTACGTTAGCTTTTGATCTTGAACCCTCCCCATCCGACGAGCAATAGGGCTGGAGACCATGCGTGCCTAACTCATGAAGTGCTAACCAAACCATTGACGTGTTCTTTTGATTCTTGTAGCTAGATTGTCTGGACAGTCCTACGATAGAGGTAAACTCTCTACCGAATTGCGCAACTCCAGTTTTGTTTGTGTGAGGTTTGACAAGTCACCGAAACCATCGAAAATCAATTACGCTAGAACTTTTAATTGTTTTAACATTATCGGACGCAGATGCCCTTGCTACAAAAAATGTAAATATTTTCTGTGATATTAAAGAGGCAAAGATTGAAAGCTTATACACTAAATTGAATACTGCTTTTATAAAGCATTTGAATCATACCGTCATGTGTCATACATTCATAATTTTCTCATCATTATTTTATTTTTTCTTTGCCACCATTTCGCCTAAAGCCTAAACTTTTATCTTCATTCATCGTAGAGTGCATACTAAATGGATTTGTACAACTCTTGTACAACAACAAGGCGTTTCGACGATCACCAGCGGGGTTTTCCATCCCAGCTCAGATTGAAATGTCCTTGGTAAAAAAAAATGTTTTTTCGGGCCAAACCGTTGTCCACTTCGAGTTGCTCTAGGGTCCAAACTAAGAAGCGATACCGAAGTGGATAATTGTGTCCCTTTGATTTCTAAGTCAACTCGACCTCGCAAGGGTCTTTGTGCAAAATAAGCTCTAGGTTGGAAGAGAGAACTGTCGAGGTAACATATGTTTTAATCATTTAATCATTATCATTTAGGGGTTGATCTTTGCTTTTCTCCCCCCCCCCCACCTTTCATCGAGGGATCCGTATGACAAGTTATTTTTTTTATTTTCTTTTATTCTTTATAAGTTTTTTTTGAGTAAACAAAGTTCAAGGAGAAACCCTTTCTCTCTGCGTGTGCTTTTTTATTTTTAGCAATTTGCATGTATGCGTGTGTATGTATGACCATTGTTCGATTGTAGAATCGGGGTTTCATTGTCTTAAACATTATGATCCCAAAAAAACAATATGAAACAACTTAATACATGATCAATAAAAGAGAGCACATGTAAAACATACCCCAATGTTACTTAACATTGGACTGTAATAAATCGTCATAGTTTGAAAATCACTACTGTAATCCCTATTTGAAGTACGAGTATCTAATTGATCATGATGTGACTTTGTTTCTCCGGAATTCTTGTAAAAGTTTTAAAAAGACCTATCCATGAACACATGTTCGATTTTTGTTTGATTTATAATTGTGCGGTATAAGAAAAATTTAGAAAATTATACCTATTTTCTTCGAAGCATTTGATAACAAATATTTGATATTTTCTCGTTCTTTGGTGATAATTGACACTGACACCTGAAGGCACGGCACACCAAAGGTTATTTCTTATTTCGTTTATTAAAATTATTTTTTTTATTTTGTATTTTGATTTAAGTCATATTAGTGAATTTGCCTTCTCCTTATAACCAATATTTTGTTTCTTTGATTTAAGTAATTATGTATATATAAAATTTTTTGTTCTACTTCTTTTTGCTTTATGAAAGTTAACCAGTATGTTAAGCTCGATGTGTGAGTTACTTCATCCAAGTCAATATTTGTTCAACTTTACTTTAATTTATTTTCATAGAGATTTAATTATACTCGGCTTAATCCCGACTTAATGAATTTTTACTTTATAAGTAAATCAAATATAATTTTCGCTAAAAACCCTGAACTTTCCTGTTTGATTCCAACCCTTTAGACAACTGTTGAGGAGAAATGTGGGATCTCGAAAATATACCGTTTTCCTGGATTTATCGTAGTTGTTTCGTGATCAGGTTGGGTGGGCAAATTAGCATGACACATCAACACCTTCTGTGTCATCACCAATCACCTTAATAATAGAATCCTGGTGTAGTCCTTTCTATTTTCTTCCTGTTTCCTTCTACCATTTCAAGCACGCAAAACTAAATTGTAGCAGTGACTACGTTAGCTTATGATCTTGAACCCTCCCTATCCGACGAACAATAAGGCTGGAGACCATTCGTGCCTAACTCATGAAGTGCTAACCAAACCATTGACGTGTTCTTTTGATTTTTGTAGATAGATTGTCTGGTCAGTCCTACGATAGAGGTAAACTCTCTACCGAATTGGGCAACTCCAGTTTTGTTTGTGTGAGGTTTGACAAGTCACCGAAACCATCGAAAATCAATTACGCTAGAACTTTTAATTGTTTTAACATTATCGGACGCAGATGCCCTTGCTACAAAAAATGTAAATATTTTCTGTGATATTAAAGAGGCAAAGATTGAAAGCTAATACACTAAATTGAATACTGCTTTTATAAAGCATTTGAATCATACCGTCTTTTTTATTTTTTTTGCCACCATTTCGCCTAAAGCCTAAACTTTTATCTTCATTCATCGTAGAGTGCATACTAAATGGATTTGTATTCGGCATCGAATTTTGCAGACACAAAAAAAATTTCTCTTGTACAACAACAAGGCGTTTCGACGATCACCAGCGGGGTTTTCCATCCCAGCTCAGATTGAAATGTCCTTGGTCAAAAAAAATGTTTTTTCGGGCAAAACCGTTGTCCACTTCGAGTTGCTCTAGGGTCCAAACTAAGAAGCGATACCGAAGTGGATAATTGTGTCCCTTTGATTTCTAAGTCAATTCGACCTCGCAAGGGTCTTTGTGCAAAATAAGCTCTAGGTTGGAAGAGAGAACTGACGAGGTAACATATGTTTTAAAAAGAAACCACTGGGTAGGCCACATTTTATTTTTTCTTGAATGATATGAGTATTACAATTTTTAGTGCCTCCACTAATTGTTAATGTCTCCGTTAAGGTATGACACATTTATACCTTAACGGAGACATTAACAATTAGTGGAGGCACTAAATCACCCATGATGTTTTTTTTTTGAAAACTCGTTAGCACTTTCTTCCTTTTCAAGCACCCGACTTGTTAATAAACGGCGCTGCAAATGGGCTCTAGGCTTATGTTCCAGAGTCACTTGAATTTTGTAGAAGTGTACATAAAAATAGTTTTTTTAGTTTAAATCCGGAAACTTGTTTTAGTTTTCCAAACAGGCACTACGATATGGCATTACCGTATTAACATTAAGTACAGCTTCCAAAAGTAAATCTGCCTTGAATTGAAAATCCCACAGTCCATTGATTTATTGAATCACAATTTATTAAATTGAAAATATTTTAAATTGCTCGCTCTTATTCACAGTGTTACACTTTCCATGTAATTCTCGAAAGCACGTGCTATTATCGAATGATCCGGTCCAAGTTGAGTGTCCGCCATAACAGCCAAACGATATTTGTCACCAAAACGATGGATGTTTAATGAGAGGCCTAAAACAAAAGTCGTGTTAATTAATGGAAAAAAGAAATAAAAATAGTTCTACTCACAAGTTTTGGACTGAGGTGGTCTGAACAACAGAATATCCTCAACTGATTGCCCCCATAATGTCTGGAATTCCGAATTTTCACCATGTATCTCTGTGATGGTTATGGGGAAATTCGATGAGAAGTAGTTTATGCATATCTTTGTTAGAACCCGGGGAAAGATCGACGTCAACATGTCGTATTTGGTTTGGCCCATTGACGTCAAGTAAATCATAATTTGCTTGCGACGTATTTGTTCCACGATCGAATGAATTTGTCGAACATGCTCCTGATCGGGTACTTTAAGGGGGAGTTGTAGGAACACTACCCCACCAATATATTCCGATTTATCGTCTATATTGTTGGTGAAATATCCCTTGGCAATAGTACGACAAGTGGTATTGAGCATCTTTGGAACAGCGACATCTTTCGAGTATGATTCAAAGTAATCGTGAATCGCCCCCGACAGGCAGGATAAAATAAATTCGGATTCGCGTACTTCATCGCTGAAGTTTACACGTTTACGCAACTCCCGTGCATCGATTGATTTTGAGAACGATGCTATTTTCCGCCCAGAATAGGACATTTTATGCAATTTATTAACCTCTCTTGAGGGATACTGAACTAACTCCTCAAAGATGTTTACGGGCGCTTTAAAGATCTCATAACAAATCCTTAGAAATTCCATTTGAGCATAGATTAATAATGGGAGAAACACTGAAAGACGTCCGGAATAAGTGGAAGTCAGTGCGGTTTCGCCTCTTACAATCAAATCACGCATGGCCATTACTTCACAGTAGGTGTGATAGGGCAATGTCAGGACACTATTTACATTTGCCTTCCAAACTAAGCTAGCCCAAGTCTTAGTGAGATTCGCAGGCTGCAGCGAATGTCGAATCGCTTCTTTGGCTACCTTCCAGGACAAGTGTCGTTGGTCTATTTCTGTCAGCAACAGTCGACTGATCGTTTTGATCTTTCCTTCAGGTTCCGCTTGATATCTATGATGACGAGACGATTTTCTCTTCATAGCCCTCGCATTCTTCCAGTAGTTGATTATAACATTCACCGTTATAATCAGTAGAAGCGAAAGCAGTTGGGTGATATTTGTGATCTGCACGCCCGCCGAACCATCTGGCGTTTCCAGAGATTCAAATTCGTATATAAACTTGTTCCATTGGTTGATTATCACCCGAAGGAGATATTTAAAGAGCTTTTCTATGTGTTCCGGCTTGCGGACGAAATAGGAAAGACGTTTTGCTTTAGATACACTTTTCGAAGCATCGCCGCCGATTTCAATAATGGGTTTATCAGTGTTATCCTGAATCATTAACATTTCACTAATGTGCAGGTCCTCCTCTTCGGCTATAAGTAAATGATGAATTTTCAACAGAATGTAGAATTGCTCTTCCTGTAATGAACGGGAGCTTTTATTTTATTTGGCATTATGTAGGAGTCGTTTTGATTTTACCTGAACAAGTTCCGCTTCGTTATCTTCTACGGTATTTGCTGAAGATGCATTTGAAGCTATTGGTATGACGATGACCTGCCACTGCGGCAAGTCTGAAGGAATATACTTCTCGACCAATGTACTGACAAACTCTTGTATGTTGCCCTCGTGCACAGCGCAGCCCCGATATGTGGACGTATTCAGCAAAATGTGATTGTTTAAGTTAAACGAGCTGTAGCCGTTACGTTGGCATGATAATAGAAGTTACATAGAATCAAAAACGATGAATTGAATTTTACCTATTATCCTTGACCCAGCCATAGTGTCCCCAACAATTTATTAGTCTCTGGCGTAGCTTGGGAAATTTTAAATATCCGCTTTTCTCTCTGGCATTGGTCAAGTGTTCCTCATAGTGTTTTTTGATGGCCTCAAAATCGCATGGACCACTTATATGCAACAGAAAATTGAAAATGCCCGCGTTCCGTGGTGTATCAATGAAAGACCGAATCTTTTTCGTTTTGGATATTTGTAGCTCCGGATATTTTATTGAGAGAATATAATTGACCAAACCGTTGCTATAGTGGACAACTAAAGGAAAATATATTTTATATATAAATACATAGTAGTAATACAATTAATTCTTTCACTCTGATTTTTTTTTAGCAAATTCTACTTCAATCATTTGACTGAAGCCTTTGGAGATGTCCAATTTTGTTCAGTTTGGTATATATCAGTGCATATTTTTAAATAAAATAATCGGATGAGTTGAATTTGCATATAGAAAAAACGTCTGAATTAAAAAAAAACTAAATAGCCAGTAATAAAGTTTCAGTCGATTGATCCGACTTGCATATACCCTCACCCACTTATGTATATAAGCTTTCGGACGGAACGACGGTCCTCTATAGCCCGTCCGTATAGAAGCGTAATGATTTTAATAAAATCTCGTAAATGGTCGTTTGTGTAATGTGTCGTTACAATTTTAACGTTTGTCATTTTCTTTGTAACACCTCAAAATACTTATATCCGACCATATAGAGTATACTTCTATATATATTATTGATCGCCCTGAAGATCTAGCCATCTAGTCCGTCTGTCGACGGTGGTTTGGTAATGAAAATGGACGAAATTGGTCAAAAGGAGAAGAAGTTCATCTTTGAGGGACTAAAAAATGTTTTGAACAAATTTTTATAAATTAACTTTTAAATCAACTTTTTGGAAGAGATCGAAAGCAGAAAACGTTCTCCTTTGAGGGAGTAAAAAATCATCATCATGATCAAAGTTTTTTGACATTTTTGCTATGAATTTTTGTTAACTTTTAAATCAGTTTTTTTTTGAAAGAAGTAGACTCATTAGCCTTCGCATAAATATTCGTGGCCAATAAATAATCCCTGGGGCCTTAGGGGGCCAAAAATTATCCCCTTAGGTTCGGAGGCATATAAGTATTTGGGAACGGTGAAATATTCTTACAAATCCAAATATGCTCCTATACCAAATATAAAACCCCAAATACCCAAAAGTCGGCCTCATTGAACAGTGGACATTTGGGTATTAATAAACAAAAAAATTATTTTACACATTAATTTTACGAATCGTAGAAATTGAAGGTCTTAACCCATGGTGGTAAGGTTCATAGGGCGCCGAAAAATTGGTCCCTTTGAACATGAACATATGGGTACTAAGAAACAGTGGAATTTTATGAAGAATCTAAATATGGTATTAATACTACCATTTGGCCTAGACCAATGGGCCCTGGGGCCCAAAACCGCCGCCATTATGTTCAAAGACATATGAGAATCCAGAAACAGGGAAATTTTTTAACAAATCCAAATATGTGCCTACAGTCACGGACAAAAAAATAGGGTTACTTATAATCTACATACAATTTTTCAAGATTTTAGACAAATTTGTAATGCTGTTTTAAAATTTTTGGTTGGAAGGATTATGAATAGGAAGAGTTTCTAAAAATTATAATCGTCCAACGCCTTGCATTTAAAGGCAATATGTTACAGCGGACAAAAAAATAGTGCCAACAGAAAATTATATTTTGACAAAAATATCATTATAATTGACAAAAATATAAACTTTTTCACTAACAAAATATGCAAGACCAAAAATATAAATTGGGATATGCACTGTAGGACATTGAGCGATCCATCATTTAAAACTTAAAAGACAAAGGTCAAACTCAACTTTAGATTGCTAACAAAAAAAACAATGTTTGCGTGCAATACGTTACAAGACTTAAATAAATTATTTGGAAACGAGACAGAGAAAAAAATCATCTCAACCACACTAAGCTACGAGTAATGTCAATTTAGAACTCTTTTAAGTTTTCTAGCGGTTAGAAAGAAGGCTTAATTTCCACCATAAAAGTAAGACGCCGATTTCTCGATTTAAAATGACGCTAACTTTGTCCTTGCTAATTTAATGAATATATTTTTTATGTTTTTTTATTTTTCTGTGAGAACTATTTCGAGCTTTTGTGGTACGAGGGCGACCGCAAAAGTAACTGGCCTAACATAAAAAGAACTGTTTTTTGGAATTATTATTATTTATTTTTCAACATAATCTCCTTCCAACTCAATACACTTCATCGAACGTTTTTCAAGTTTTTTAATTCCAAGACCTTCCAAGACCTTCAAAATATGCCTCAGTTTCAGCAATAACCTCGCGATTAGACGAAAATTTTTTTAAATTTGGCAACAAGAAATAATCAAAAGGAGCTAAATCTGGACTATATGGTGGATGCGGAGCAATTTCACATCGTAATTTGGCCAGTTTTGGTTGAGTTAAAATTGCAGTGTGTGAAGGAACATTATCTTGATAAAAAAGAACTTTTTTTCTAAATGCGGTCGTTTTATCTTGATTTCTTCACTCAACCGATCCAATAATGCACAACAATATTCACTATTATAGTTTTTCCTTTCTCAAGATAATCAATAAATATTATACCCCTTGCATCCCAAAATACTGTGGCCATTACTTTTCCTGCTATCTTTTGACAGATAGCTTATAAAAGATTGCTTTAAAAAAAAAGTTGCTAGTAAAACAGAAAATGTGCCAGGCCAGTTAGTTTTGCGGTCGCCCTCGTATATAAAAAGGATATATGAAATAAACAATAAAATACTTATAAATTCAAATAAAAATAATTTGATTGGTGGAAAATTTCTTTTTTCCTTTCTTTTAAAATAATTTAAAGTGACTTTATTTTGTGTCCGTAACTGTATATTTTAGATATGTGCCAATTTGGAACTCGTACCGACTCAAATGGGCCCAAAAGGCCTAAAAATCAGCGTCTTTGATCTATACACATAAATGTATTGAGAAAAATTAAAATTTAATCACGGATCAAATAGCATATTTATTCATTTTACGATTCGTGTAATTTTAAGCCCTTGACCAATAGGTCTGAGGTCCCAGGGGGAAGTCCCTACGGTCTGTAATATTCCGATTTTTCATAGAATTAATTTAACGATTTTGCTGAATTGGAGGTCTTGGACTATAGGCGTGGTCTATGAGCTCTTGGGTCCAAAAGTCGTCCGATAATCCTCGGATATATGGGCATTAAATAGCAACAAACATGTTCATCACGAATTCTTCACGAAAATTACATTACCTCTTCGATTTTACTATATTTGAGCTAATAAGTAAATGTTCCTAAAAAGCCGAAAATTAGGTCATTTCAAACATCGACATGTGGTTTCTCAGAAACAGTGGAATTTTAGTACAGATATGTCTTAATTTAAGGCGCGAATCTACGGGCTAACTAGGGACCCCTCAAAATTGGACACATAGGCTCTCCAAAACAATACAATTCCAGAATCTGAACAGGACAACTATTCATGGGGCAGAATGGTGTATTTACATGCGTGGTACCTGAATGGGGAGTGTCAAACTTTTTTTTAAATGTAAGTACAAAGCCGTTATAAAAAATATTACGTTTTTCGCAATTTACTTAAAAACAATTGGTAGCTCCTTTCGAGTTTTCGTGCGATCCAACCGCACAGACGGACATGAGTCAAATGACTTATGTCCTCCTAAAAAGGTTTTTTTCCTGTAAAATTTGACTTACTGTTTTTTTGATTTCATATGAGGATATGTAACTAATAAATCTGAGTTAATAATTTGATTGAAATCATGATGTTTGTATAATTCAACCAATTCTTCGTAGTGAATCTCTGACATATTTAAACTAGACATATTAAAAAAGCTAAAGTTGGACGTGATCGACTACTTTTTACCCCTTGGACGGGGTCTAAATTAACCAACATTTTAGTTTAGTTAGATTTATTTTTGGTACTTACATGGCTATGTTTGAACGGGTCGGATTTTTTGGCCTTGTGTCCGGCCAAATGGTGTCGTTA
Source organism: Hydrotaea diabolus (assembly GCA_963513945.1). Classification (NCBI taxonomy): domain Eukaryota; kingdom Metazoa; phylum Arthropoda; class Insecta; order Diptera; family Muscidae; genus Hydrotaea; species Hydrotaea diabolus. Next base: position 112,953,816 of record OY740717.1, read on the forward strand.
ACCCTAAATTTTAATTTTATCCTCGTGAAAAAGTTACATTGTTATTTAGAGGCCACGAGAGCAAGTTAAATCTCAGTAAAATCCTAGTAATTGCCTTATATTTTAATTAGTGCCGAAATTTGCTTTAATTTTAGTACTCATATTTTTATTGGTCGCATATTTTGGCTTACATAGAAAGGCCGATTTTCTGGCCGCTAAGATCCTATGGTCCATGTCCTTTGTTATATAAGTAAGCCTTTTAAGCTAAAATGATCCGAAGGCGCCTGCCCACTTCAAAGATAACAGTTGCGTCTCCACTAACGATCTTCGGGTCCTAGGAACCCAAAAATCGACCCTCATCTACAGCAACTATGTGGGTACTCAAAAACAATGAAATTTGTCTAAATGAAGGCTTTGACCTACGGGCCAATTGTCCATATGGTCCCGAAAGTTGGGTCCTGTCAAATATGAAACCATCACCAACTACTTTATCTCCTAATACCGCCAATGCCATACTAGAATGCAATCGATGGTGGATAATATAAGAGCTTCGACCGGTCGAACTTACGAATTGCCCACTTGCAGCCACCTATCTTCAATAGTAGCTTGCATTCCAAAGACATCTTAGATTTTGAAGACGATTCAGAAAATATATTAGGGTAGATCGATTTGGCAATCGGTATTGTGCCATCGATTTTTTGATAGCTTTTGGCATGTAGAAAAAAAATCCACTACACATATCAAAAAATCATTTTCGACTGAGTCAAATTTTTTGACTTATTATTACGAGTAATAAAAAAATATTTTTTTGACATGCAATACATACAAATATACATTGCCACATACAATACAATATAAAATATGAGAGCGTGGGATTAGAAATACGACTGAGAGAATCGAATCACAATATCGACAAATTCTTGTTCTTATATGTAAATCGGCCTACCCTATTATATATACTTAAGTCCGCCCAGTATTTCGAGATGTTGCAAACGGAATGACAAAGTTGATATGCTCTTACCGTCTCAAATGCTCTTCGATAACTTCTTCGATAAGAAATATATAAAACAAATGTTTTATCGTCCACACTCGGCGGTCAGGACTTAGAAGAAATATGAATAAAAATTAAAAATGTGAACCCTATTCGGTAGACGTTTTCGAGAGCTCCAAAATCGTTCAGAATTTTCTAACATACGAATTTTTTAAAAACATCTGTTTTGCTTGGTTGTTTTACTGGAGCTTTTAGAAAGAAAGTGTGAATCAATATGAACCAATTTTAATAGAGTTCGTCGAGATCAGTTCATATTTGCTACCTGTACTTTGAATATAAAACAATCGTCAGAATCGTAAAACGTCAAAGTCAAAACCTGTACCACTCTGTGGCGTAGGATATTTATTTATTTATATAAAATGTCGTTTCTTACTCGCAATGTGATAGGAACGGGGCAGTAACTGCCCCTGCAGAAATTGTCTAGCCACGCCAATGACTTCCAATTGCTAATCAATTCATTGTCATTGCGGATTTAATACTGCACCGCGCCGAAACAAAAACAAAAACACTGTCAATCTACCATTTAATGTTTATTTTATGTGTATGTTTGTATGTATTTTAATGCAGATTGCAGACATTCACACAAAACTATTATCGTCTAAGGCAGATAAACATAAACAAAAAAAATTAAAAAAAAACGTCCGAACGTGCCGGCTTATCAGGCCCGAGAATGTTGTGAGTAACGACGGGTGGTCAAAGATCAAATGTATACTTTTTTATTATTAATTTGTACCCCTGAATGCTCATCCGTCGTTCATTGTTTGGATTGCAGGTACTGGGATTTCAAAAATAATAAATCTTGAAGTCTATGACTGATATGAACTTTGATTGATTGAATCGTAACGGACCTGTTATTAAAAAATTTAATCTCTACTAATCTTTCGCCAGCCTGTGTATGGGGTCCTTTTGCCCTCCTGCCAATGATTGACACATATTGATTAACAGAAATAAACGGTCGCTCACGGATGCATCAAATGCATCGAATGCATCTTATCGCCACCGACTTCCTTGTAATTACGTTCATTCAACTTGCGGTGTGAATTCATTCACTTACACATTCAGACACACACACGCAAACAAATGTACGCCGATCTGAGCTAGAGTCCATACTTACAGACGAATAGGATGAGCAGTATCGGCACTACGAGGCAGGCCGCCACAAAGCACACCAATGTTTTGAGAAAGTATTTAAATTCATTCCAAATTCTAAAATATTTTAATGCAGTTTAATCCATCAATCAATCACAATTTCAACAATAATAATTTACTTTTCCATATTTCTTTCTATTCATAATAATGTTTACGATCAGCGGAAAAATTACTTGTCGTTTGTCTTTTTTCACATTCACTTGAAGACGTCCGTGATTCTCCGATGGCAATATTTAACTGAATGGCAGTGTAGAATAGGCGGAATCGTCAGGCCCCAGCGTTCATATCGCTGTCACCGAACATAACTACAAACAGGCGTATGCCTACGCTGAGAGTAGTGCTTCCCATAATAATCGTGTTCCATTTCAGTATTTCTTTGTATTTCAATCGTTATCAGTTGCATGATTCTCTTAGAGGTGCGAACGAATTTGTTCGGCAACGGCTATATCGTCATGGTCAAAATGTATTTGCTCGTAATACTGGCTAGTTTATTTCTTTTTCGCGAAGCAAAATTGTGGCTTTTGTACTGTAGCAACAAATGCAAATTACTATCCGTACAAAATGAGAATTATGTATTTTTTTGGCATGTTTTCAAGATTAGATTTAATGTTTTTTTGTAATTTTAAAAATCTTTTTAATTATAATGTACAGATATTTTAAGATAAAGTTGAATTCTCCGATACCTTACTTAATTCCCTTAACATACTCGTAAATACCATCACGTACGAAACAAACGTGAAACGTTTCTAATATTCAGTGAACTGTGCACAATAAAATTCTTATACTTACAGACCGGGACCTACATTGCACTTGCATTTTTATGGAGAAGCTATTACGTGGCTTAGAGATTAATCTCTTACCCCCGACTTGAATGTGAGTTTGCTTGTGTTAAAAACTTGCCAAATAACCAACACACTACGGCGGCTTACACCTAATTTACAAAACAGCAATTGGATAGTTTGTAAATTCGGCATATGTGACGCGCAAAATAGAAAGGGTCCTAAGGATAAAAACCAGTTTTGTTCAGGAGAGCCATTTTAAAGATTTAAATACGTGTATCTTTGGTGTACCATCACTTTCAGAAAACGCGCATATCTCTGGGAAGGAACACTTTTGGGGCATGAGATCGGTCTCATTCGATGCTCGATGAAAATTGATTTTTTTACCCTTAGGTCCCTTTCTCTATGCGCTGTCACATATTAAGATAAGTAAGGCAATTTTACTGTTCGATTCTTTTGCTAAGGCTTTAAATATATTCGAATCGTAGAACTAATTTTATATTCAGATTCATTCCCAAATGTTATTGCATGGGGACCGATTTTTGAGCCCGTTTGCCAAGTTTTTCCAAAAACAGAATTTTGAAACGACACTGCTTTTAAACTGGTTTTCATTTTTGAGGAAACTGGAAAACCTGTTTAAAAAAAACTCTAAGCTGTTTTAAGCTAATATTTAGTTTATAAACCTAGCAAAATCTGACTATCTATAGAAGTGCAAAAGACGAGAAAGTTGTGATTCGTAAGTACTTCCAAATGGGATCGGGTTTTACAATGATTTGTACAAGCTAGTCATAGGACGGAGAGTTTTAATAACACTTTTTAAGATGATTTTTGAATTATATTTTCCATAGAAAGAAAAATAATCAGCGCTAGCAGGACACGAACCACTTTTCTGTCTCTGCTACTCCATGCTATGAGTTATGGCCAGCTAAAACCCATAACGAGTTTTAAAGTGGCAACACCGCGCAATACGGCAAAACATTTTTTCCAAAAAGTTATAAGTAACTGTTTTTTTTTTAAAATTAGGAAACTTGTCAAAAAAAATAAGTATAGCATAATTTTACAAAAAATATGTGTATACCGGTGCCTCTGAATTGAAAAAGCGAACGTTCCCATCAGACCGCTACTACCAAAAAGTGCAACCTAAGAAGTGAAAACAAATAACTTCCGCTTATTAACATTCGATGTCTTTTGGGTGCCATAGGAAAAACTTAGAGTGTTTTTGGCTGGGAAATTGTCTTTTTTATTTCTATACATTAAAAGAAACCTTAAATTAATTTTTGATCACTTGGTACGTCTATCTGATGCCAGTATTTGATGGGTTAAAGAATGTAATTTATTCACAAATTAAATATGTATTGCAATGAGTGATATATGACATAAAACGGATTTGTGCCTAGGACGCTAGTGTAGCTTGGGCGAGCTCTATCTATCACACCAATAATAAACATGAACATTTTCTGACTTCTTTCATTATTCTGCCTAAAACTTCAGCAATTCTTACTTGATTTCAATTATAGTTTACAAAAATCGAATAAAAATTGTGAAAGGTACAGCCTAAATAAATCAAAATTTAGTTTTTTATGTTGACAAATTTGGTTGCCAATTGTACCCCAATTATTAAACTATCTCTCTAGTTTTAGACAAAATAATAAAGATCGCAAGAACAATTCCAACGCGGTATATTTTTTGATAATCTATGATTTTTTTACAAAAACTTCTATAACTTCTGGCTAATCGCGCCAGAACAACAACTCCTTGCTGGTGCTCTACTCGTATATTTAAAATGCTATTTTTATATTTAAACTGCATTTCCGAATATATTTTTTTCAGCGTAGGCTACTTTCTGATTTTTAAGGAAAACTTCCTAAAATTTCTATAAAATAATAAAAAAAATTCGAATGAATCAAGTCGTTTTTGAGATATAAAATTTTAAATAATTCAGAAATGTTTAATATTGTAATTGCAACAACAACATCAGCATTATTTTTTATCTTCTGTCCTGATTTATATATTGGCATACCCTTTCGATATTTGGACTAAAGGCCAAAATCCTTGACCCACTATGTCACACTTCTCGTAGTCTGACTCTTCTCTAAAAATATCCACATGAAATTTTCTTAACCTAAGAAACCGACGCACAGTGGGGTATTTGACTACCATGACGGCGCTAAATTGAAAAATGAAAACAGATATTTCCGATTATATATTGGTACTCCATAATTGTATACAAAATTCTACATCACTAATTGATAGAATGGATAAGATATGTTGTTTGCTTCTTCTTCTTCTGTATTCCGCCAAAAGTGGACATTTTTTTTCGATTTTTTTTAACTCTCTTTTAGAAAGTTACATTTCAGTTGTTTCAAGTGACAATTTTTTCTATTCAACCATTCGAAAACCATATTATTGCTATGGAACATTCATCTTCAGGTTTTTTAGAACAAATATACATATCGGTTCTATAAGTGAATATGTAGTATAAGTATTTTTAATTATTTTTGAAAAGGGTACCCCCCAAAAAAAATTGTAGATATATAATAGGATGATATATAATAAGAGTGACTCTATTTATTGGGTTTACATTTTAATCGTTGTTGTATATATTGTTATTGTTATCTATATTTGTAACTAACGGTTCATTACCATGCACCCTAAAGCAATTATTTGTTATTTTATATTAACAATTAAATGATCACGATAACTATTTTAAAGATTTTTTGTTAAACATAATTTCGTGTCAATATTGGGTGATATTTTTAACTCTACCATTAAAGATGTATAAGGTGTTATCACTTCGGTGTGTCTGGTTTTGATTTATTATTTTTAAGTACAAAGCAAAAGTGACAATTTAAGCGTGATGTTCCAAAAGGAATGTATTAAAATTTAACCCCGTTATCATTTCACAGCAACTTTAATAAGTTTACGAATACCATTGAGTTATGAAGCAAAAAATTTTCAAAATTTTAAATAATTTGCTTAGTAGTTCTTTAATAAAAATATCAAATTATTATTTTTTAAAAATAAAGCTTTTATTACATGTGTTAATAACTTATAGAAAAGTATTACATAACACAATGTTAGCAACTTTATTCTGATATTAGTTCGAATTTAAAAATAAGTTATGGCCAACATATAATAATTTTTTGTTGAAATATCTGTAATGCTTTATAAAGCCGGTCAAAAGGGTTTACTGATCCATTTACTACGAAACAGCTTTATATTTCCCTAGTTAGGCCAATTTTAGAATATGGATCAGTGGTTTGGGATCCCCAATATGATTACTATGTTAACAAAATTGAGTCCGTGCAGAAAACATTTTTAATATTCTGCTTAAGAGGTCTTCACTGGAATACTGGTTATGAACTTCCTTCTTATAATGGCAGGTTAAATCTTATTAAATTGCCCTCATTGAAGAGTAGGCGAACTATGATGAATACGATGATGATATATAAAATTATATGTGGGGTTGTGGCTTCTGAATACTTAATATCAAAAATTTCTATTAACGTCCCATTTAGACCTACTAGATACTATCAGTTCTTACACTTGGATTTTCAAAGCACAATTATGCATGTGGTGACCCATTTCGTAGAATGTGTGCTGATTTTAATTCGTTATATCATTTAATTGATTTCTCCTTAGGTTTTGATTCATTAAAAACTGTAATAATTTTTTATTTAAACTCATTACACCAAGGCTCATTGTCTTTATAACAATACAAGCTGCTATAAACAAATTTAGTAATTGTTATTATTCGTAAATACTTATGTATATTATGCTTTATATTATTTTTATTAGATTTTAATATTGTAATAAAGAAAGGTGGTGGTTATATTTTGATTTTGTATTGCATGCTTCTAGTCCTTCTCATACTTTGATTGGATTGTATTATTGTATTAAATTAAGGTGGTGGTTATATTATAAAGTACTAATTTGGTGTTTATATTATCTAGTGATTATTATAAATATTTTTTTGTACCGATTGGCTGTTGATAAATATCTGTAGCTAATTTACATGGATGACGTTTCTTGTCATCTCCATTATGGATCGGTCCATAATGTGTACGTTGTCCCTACGTCATGGGGACGTGGCCTCCTCGGTCGGCAGGGGCGGGTGTGAGTGGCGTGGGAACGTTCGTCTTTTTAAAAAAAAAAAAAATGTTTGGGGATTGTACCAGTATGTTACCATATTATATATCATAGTCGAGGCATTATTTTGGTATCTGAGGGGTTTGCATTCACAGAGTAATATTAATATATAGGTAGCCTTATGTCGGTTGGAAAGATTTTTTCGGCTGTCGGTTTTTGATATTGATTCTTTAAGGTTCCGCGTGGGATATACACATCGGAAGTTATAACACAATATCGGATGTAAATATATATTTTTGAAATACTATAATCCATATTTTCGCCAGTTGATTACTGCATTTAATGAAATTAACTGCAATAGACAGATCTTAGTTAGGGCTATCAATATGATCTCTGAAGGCTCCACGTGGGATATACATATCGGGAGTTATAGCTCAATATCTTCCGTAAATGTGTTTTTTCGACGTAATATCGGCGATAGTTAGGCCATTTGAATTGCGATTTTGATTAAATTAAGTGCAAAGGACGCAGATCGTTGAGGGCTATAATTCTAGTTGCCACGTGGAATGCATACATCGGAAGTTATAGCCCAATATACGTTAAAAAATTATATTTTTGGCATACATTTTCCGATGTTTCGGCCATATCTAAGCCATTTTAAGGCCGATTTTGATAATGATTATCTCCATTTTGGGGGTACAATACCCCACTGTGCGACGCCCAACTTTTAAAACGCGGACTGATCACACTCCTTTCATCAGACAGGCGGACGGACATGGCTAGTTCGTAAGATGACTATTTCGAAATGTTACCAACGGAATGGCAAACACATTCTGGTGGATAGTATACTCGTAAACAAGTGAACAATTCGTAAGTTCGACTGGGACGTTACTATTATTCCCTCCACCATGGATCGCGTTGTAGTATGGCATTGACAGTATTAGGGGATACTGTTGTTTTGAAAGAAGTACAATTTTGAGCCCAATGTTAATTTTATAGATTTATAGAACCCATATATCCATTGTTGATGGGGGGCTAAATCTTTAAAGTAAGCCAAATCTTAAAATCATATTAAGATTACTGACGAAATTCCACTGTTTCTGAGTAACCATATCGAGCCATAAGCGCTAACCTATCGTAAGTGAAAAAATGCAAATTTTACAGGAGACGGTTTTTATTATTTATTTCAAACAACTTTATTAAAAATGCAAATGTTTTAATGCAAAAATTTAAGATTTCTACCTACTCATATAACTGTATCAAAAAACAAAAAAAAAATCTGAACACATTTGCGATTGCTGCAGCAATTTGATGTGTGACTTACGATAAAATTGCTACACAATAAAATTTAAACAATCATTTACGATAAAATGCAAAAGCTTTTTTTTTTGATGTTTTACTAACAATTTTGTCATTTTAAAAATACAAAACGATGAGGCTTGTCCTAACGATTATTTTTCAGCAATAAAATTTTTTTTCCAAAAATTTGACTTACGATAGGTTAGCGCTTATGGCTCGATATGTCGATGTCCGCAGGAATCACATTTTCGGCGATCGCTCAATGTAGTCAAATCCTAGAATTAATGTTATTTTTGGATTGTATCGAAACTTTATGTTGTTTTATTATATCCATAAGCCCTAAGCTAAAGGATTCTTATTTCTGGTCTCCCCCATGGGCCAGTCCGAGTGTAATATTGGCACAAATCTGGTACAGCTGCTGAAAAAAAATGCAGTGACAGATGTTTAAAATTTTCGGCAAAAAAGTGTCATTGTGGGGATTTTGTGAGAAATGTTTATTTCATAAATAATGTCGGTCAGAAACAATATAAAATTCAGGGCTTTTTACTGACACTTTGGCAAGCTGGTGCTTCAAGTACACGCAGAGAAAAGATATGGTTACGCTATGGTCACCGTAACACTAATATGTTCTCTACAATAAAAGCATGTTCGTCGCAACCATAGTATTGTTTTTTGAATTTTATTTTGACAATAGTATGATTGCGACAATATTGCTATTGTTGAAATGTAACAATAGTATTATTGCCAAATTTAGAAATGAAAATATGGTTGTAGCAACAATATAAACATGGTTGGTGCAACAAAAGTATTGTTGTTCAAAAATTTATGTCAACAATAATATGATTACGGCAATCATACTGTATGGTTGCGACTATGAACATAACAAAACAGGTTTTATAGAGCATACATTTTTGTGTGTGAGTATTTTTTTTGATACACAAAAAAACACATACACAAGATACAGTGAATGCTTGCTGTCCATTAAAAAAACAACAACAATCGGAATGTAGTTCAAGGGATTTTTATTGTGTTTTCTTTGTTCGGTGAAATACTCTAATACCGACTGGTTCTCGTTTATTTAAAATCTGCCTGCACTTAAGTATATAGCCATTGATCATGGTAAAATCACATTCGTTACTTGGTGTCTACGGATGGTGAAGTAACATTCACCCCTGCTGGCAACTAAAGGTATTTTTGACCGTTGGAATATATATTTTTGTTTCTTGAATGAAATGTTTAATAAAAACATGGCATCAAATCTGGCTATGAACTAATAGTAATGCAATTTAAAATAACATAGGAGTACTTAATAAAAATCTCTATTTTTGAATAACAACAAAACCAATCCTAATAAATAATTTTGGGGATTTTAGTATGGTTGAGTGTGAATCATACTATGGTTGTGGGGATCATAGTATGGTTGCGTGTGAATCATACTGTGGTTGTGAGGATCATACTATGGTTGTATAAGGAACATACTATGGATGTGAGGATCATAATATGGTTGTGGAGATAATAGTATGGTTGAGTGTGAATCATACTATGGTTGTGAGAATCATAGTATGGTTGCGTGTGAATCATACTATGGTTGTGAGGATCATACTATGGTTGTATGAAAAACATACTATGGTTGTGAGGATCATAATATGGTTGTGGAGATATGGTATGGTTGAGTGTGAATCATACTATGGTGGTGAGGATCATAGTATGGTTGTGAAGATGATAGTATGGTTGAGTGTGAATCATACTACGGTTGTGGGGATCATAGTATGGTTATGCGTGAATCATACTATTGTTGTGAGGATCATAATATTGTTGTGTGACAACCATATACCCAACAATAGTGTAGCTAAGCTCGGCGAATGGTGGTGGTTTTTCGAGCGCATCAGAGCCTTTGCAGGCAAAAAAAAGGTAAAACAATCATGCCAGACTTGGCATAAATAGTAAGGCAAAAAGGATGATCGAAATAGAAAAGAAGAAGGGAAGAATTGAATCCGAAAGGAATAAAAAAACAAACTAAAATCAAAACAAACTGACACCAGCAATATTCAAGATCTGCTTAGTTTACTGATGGATTTCAAACCTAACATTCCCTCCCAGTTGGCATCCTTGAGATTTCACCATGACAACCATGGATTTTTTTTGGTTGTCCCATACTCTCCATCTCAGGTCCTCCATTTTCGTAAAGTAACTTTTCAATTTTCTTGCGGGTGTTTCTATTAAAAATCAACTTTTAAAGAAGTCGCTATTTTCACTATTTAATTAATTTAAATAAACTTTAAAAATATCAGCCTATATTGTTTCTTTCGATTTTTTTACCTATTGCTATTATTTTGACTGCTTAAATATTCGAACTACATACTTGTATTCCAAAATTTGCGCTTTAGCTATAAGTATACCAATACCCCAAGAAAGGTCCAAAGGGATTAAATAGCAGCTCTGACAACATGATTTGGGAATATGACAGCATGGATCTACCATTGACCGAAACGTTGTTCCCAGCCATAAAAATGGTCCTGTCACTTTTTGTAGATGCATTGGCATCTAGACAATAAAGTGATGGTTTTCCGAAAAAATGCGCCTCGTTAGAAAAGAGAGTTTTTTGCCAAAAACGTTGTCCAATTCAAGCTGCCCAACGTTTTCATATTTCCCAACGTTGTTTAAGTGTAAAGCGAATCATTTCGTTCTGCGGAGGAATAATTCTGACTCTGTCAAGATTTCAAGCGGTAAACAGGTATCAGTATAAATCAACACAACTTATGATTTAAAAAGAAACTTGCCTTTTCCCATTCGTTATTAATAATATTTTTAAATTCTAAGACGACCTGACTTTCTTCATGATACCTTTTCCACATTCTCTGAAAATTTACGACGGATTGTTTATGATATGACCTAAAATCCTGAAGTTAGATGTTGAAATTATTAGTTAACAAATCAAAGCATATTCTCTAAAAAAAGGCACAAAAAACTGATACAGTTAAAATGTTTCTAAAGACATTTGCCACATATAGAGAGGATAGATCCCAAATCTGGTTGCCCATTGTCTAATGCAAAAAGTGAGTTGATCCAGTCAATTTTCAGTCAGGATTGTTCTTTGGGCAAACAATGAATTTGCCCCCTTAAAGAGTAAAAAGTATTGTTGTTTAAAACTTTCGTTAACAATAACATGATTACGGCAATCATACAGTGTGGTTGCGACTATGAACATAACAAAATAGGTTTTATAGAGCATACATGCATGTGTGTGCGTATGTTTTTTTGATATACAAAAAAAACACATACACACAGTGAATGGTTGTTTTCCATTAAAAAAACAACAACAATCGGAAGGTAGTTCGAGGGATTTTTATTGTGTTTACTTTGTTCGGTGAAATACTCTAATACCGACTGGTTCTCGTTTATTTAAAATCTGCCTGCACTTAAGTACGAGTATATAGCCATTGATCATGGTTTAGTCACATTCGTTTCTTGGGGTCTACGGATGGTGAAGTAGCATTCACCCCTGCTGGGAACTAAAAGTATTTTCGACTAAAAACATGGCCTCAATTCTGGCTATAAACTTATTGTAATGCAATTTAATATAACTTGCTTGATAAAAATATCTATTTTTGAATAACAACATTACCCAATCCTAATAAATAATTTTGGGGATCATAGTATGGTTGAGTGAATCATACTATGGTTGTAGGAATAATAGCATGGTTGCGTGTGAATCATACTATGGTTGTGAAGAGAAAAATACTATGGTTGTGAGGATCATAATATGGTTATAAAGATAATAGTATGGTTGAGTGTGACTCATACTATTGTTGAGTGGTTCATAGTATGGTTGTGGGTGAATCATACTATGGTTGTGAGGATCATAGTATGGTTATGTGTGAATTATACTATTGTTGTGAGGATCATAATATTGTTGTGCCACAACCATATACCCAACAATAGTATGATCCTCTTCGAATATTGTCATCCCAACCATACTTTTTTTCTGCGTGTGTGATGAGCATGATTCTTTTTGCGAAATAACACAAAAAACACATTTAAAATAAATCCGGTAAAATGTGCAATATACGTATACGTTTGTTGGATAGCTTTATTTCAACATACTCGTAGATCGATTCGGGATATTTTGAAAATGTATGCCCAGTATAAAAGTGCAAAATAACATTTCAAACCGAATCTCATTAAAATCTGATGACGTTGAAAACACGGGGAAAAGGGGTATAAATATAGTGTTGATCACAGGATTGACAAATAAGATGTTAGTCCACTGTTTTTTTTTTTAAATTTGACTGGATTACGTGGCAATATTGTTTTTAGACCAATAAAGCCCAATGTAGAAATATATGTAGCATCTATCACAAGGTACATAAATAGTAAACTGTGCTTTTGATATTCCCTAAATATGTTAGGAAGACGTGTTGCAACTAAAATGGTGCAAATGTTTAAGCATACAAAGGATAGAACTTAAGTCGCTGAACATTGAGTTCAAATATTTATTTTTTATCAATTATGTATTAAAAATATAATGTATATTTAATTATTTCAAACCCACTCTGCACATAGAGCCGATTGTGTGGTTGATAAAACTCAGGTCATGGATTCGCACTGGAAATGCAAAAAACTATGCCTTTAAGGGCCGTTTTTTGGCCGTTTGGATCCAGGAGGCTGACACCAGTCTAAAATATATACCTAAAAAGTATATATTAATTAAAAGTATTATAATTAAAATTTTAGTAAGCCGCAGTTGTGTGATGGTAGTATGCAAGACTACCATGCCAGTAAACCCAGCTTCTACTCAAGGTGAGAACATCAAACAATTCAGCGGCAGGTTTCCACCTCGACTTTATGAGTATTAGATTTATCTCTAAGTCAAGTAAAAACTTGTCTATCATGCACAGCTTACTGATTTGATAAGGTTTACCTTGTTCCTCATTGGAAGTACGGATGTAGATCTTTCTTTTACACGCAGAGAACATATATGGTTACTATATGGTCACGGCAACAATAGAATGTTCTCTGCAATAAAAGTATGGTCGTCGCAACCATAGATTTGTTTTTGAATTCCAATTTGACAATAGTATGATTGCGGCAATATTAATATTGTTAAAATGTAACAATAGTATTATTGCCAAATTTAAAAATGAAAATATGGTTGTAGCAACAATATAAATATGGTTGGTAGGATAAAAGTATTGCTTTCATCTGTTTTATGTTAACAATAACATGATTACGGCAATCATACCGGCAAAACCGTATTTTTTTTAATTTGACAATGTTATTTTTACGAATCTTATCTCGTAATAATAGTAAAAATAATTAAATTTTTTCGAAACAAAACTACGAATTAGTATAACTGAAATATTTTTAATAAATATTTTTTTTACTGTTTAATTACATAATTTACTTAATAAACTTCTCTATTGTTAAATAACAACTTATTCCAATATTTATAAAAAATTTTGGGGATCATAGTATGATTGTGTGTAAGTCATACTATGGTAGTACGTTAAACATACTATGGTTATGAGGATCATAATATGATTCTGGGGATCATAGTATGCTTGAATGTGAATAATAATATTGTTGTAGGGGTCATAGTATGGTAGTGTGTAAATAATTCTATCGTTGTGAGGACCATAATATTGTTATGGGAATCATAGTATGGTTGTGTGTGAACCATACTATTGTTGTGACGATCATAATATTGTTGTGACACAACCATATAACCAACATTAGTATGATGCTCTTCGAATATTGTTACCGCAACCATACTTTTTTTCTGCGTGTAGTTTATGGCAGATCCGAGATATGAATTTCTCTGCTACATCGACATAGCAACTGCCGACCGATACTATTTCGTCCTTCTAACGTCGCGGCGCATTTCTAGCTGTATGAATCGTCATCATCGTCAACTCATTTTAGGCGAATCTAATGTAATTTTTTAAAAAGGCATCGTAACCTGTTCTACTATCAATGTCGTTTGTATTCTCAAGGAGGTTGGACATTTGGTGCTGATTATGTCCGTTTTATAAATCTTTGTATTCGTATAGTTGACCTTATGTTTTTTATTTTAATTTTTTAGAATTTTCTCCACCAATACGCTTACGAAGTTACACAATAAGAAATCACCTTGTTTGAAAAGTCATGTAGTGGTAATTTCGTACAGGTCACTTTAATTTTATCTTAGGCTTTAAAGTCATCATCAGTGTCATTCTACGAAGGCTTATAAGTTTTGTTGGCATCCCTCATATTTACATGGTTCCAAAAAATTTGTTAAATATACTATCCGTGCCATTCATGACGTAAAATCACCGGGAACATGTTTTATTATATGCACGCAGAGAAAATATATGGTTTCTATATGGTCACGGCAATAATAATATGTTCTCCGCAATAAAAGTATGTTCGTCGCAAGCATAGAATTGTTTTCTGAATTTAACTTTGACAATAGTATGATTGCCGCAATATTAACAATTGTATTATTGCCAAATTTAAAAATGAAAATATGGTTGTAGCAACAATATAAATATGGTTGGTGTAACAAAAGTATTGTTTTTTGCGTTTTATGTTAACAATAATATGATAACGGCAATTAAATTGAAGGATTGTAATTTTTCTTCATTTGAATTTGCTTTTTTGAACAATGTTATTGTTTCGGATCGAATGCAATAAAAGTAATTTTTACATGGAAATTAAAATTTCCGAACAAACTGCCTTGGCTTTGTTTATCTAAAATGTTTTTTAATAAAAACGCTTATGTTTTTTAAACTGATTTTTTCTTCTGTAATGTATGTATTTTTAAATAGTTTTCATAATTAAAATCTAGTGTTGACAACTTAACCTTACTCTAGCTAATAATTTTGGGGATCATAATAAAAGTGTGTGCGATCATAATGGTTGTATGGTTGTATGTGAATCATACTATGGTTGTGGGTATCATAGTATGGTAATGTGTGAATCATACTATTCTTGTTAGGATCATAGTATGGATGTGAGGATGTTAGTATTGTTGTATTTGCTCCATATTATTTTTGTGGGGATCATACAATTGTTGCAGCACCATATAACCAACAATAGTGTGATGCTCTTTGATTATTGTTAGCACAACCATACTTTTTTCTACGTAGGTCATACTGACTCGCTAGGCATCCTCTGTTGATAAAAGTATAATTCTACGCCGACTTCAGCACAAAATCCGCACTGCTATGGATATTGGAAACATTACGCGTGTAGCGCTCCGGGATACAAATTTAATGTTTCATTTAACGATACCCCCACAACACTACACTCGAATTAAAAAGTGAAAGATCCATTAAAATACAACCAATTCACTCGGAATAACTTTCCGAATCAATTTATGTCATGTCGTTATGTCTCTCCGTCTTTTCTTAATATAAAAATTCTTCGCTGAAAATGGACAGTATTGGACCATTTTAGATGCAGTCCTTATACTTATGTTCCTCCCGTTTTGGGGTTTAACTTATATTAGCACCAATTGTATTCAGATGTCACTAAAGTTTGGTTTCTGGTGTTAGTTTTTCTACAGGATAAACATCATTGTAAATCGACCGGATCGGTTTGATTTCCTTTACTAAGGAAAAACTTGCCCGACTGTATCCCTTTCCCACTCTCATATTTTTTTATTAAGTTTCTTTTGTGTGAAAAAAATATCATTAATTTACTTAATTCTTTTTCGGCGATATCTTATCCGAAATTAGTGTTCATCGGACTGAAATGCTGTAATTCTTTTTAGTTAGAAACACATTTCAAAAATATGGCGGCAAGTCAAATGTTGCGCGAATTTTTGTGACGCCATTTCGCCACCATTTCAGAATTTCACCATCTTCCCAGGTATTGAAAGGCGAATTTAAACTAATGCCTAGATTTGCAATGTGTTGTAACTTTGGTGTGAACAGTGGTGAATAAAATTTAAGCGTTCTCAACACAACGTTACTGTAATGTTTACTTCATAAACACACAATAAAGCGAAACGCGTATGAATGAGAGGGCACAACAAAATAGAAGTGCATCTGCGCTCCATCTCTCACGTGCTCTCTCGCAAATAAATGTATTGAACTCTCCCAAACGGGACATATTAAGCTCCTCAGAGTGACCAAAGCTCTGGCAAGTGAGTGTTCTTTTCACCAAAAATTGATGGGGAAAAATAAGTGTACAATAGATAGATCCTGATGAGTATTGTGGCTGCTGTTCGTGCGTTGTGGTCGTTGACGATTTTGGTGCGCTGCGGTGAAACTGCTGCTATTATTTGCTAAATGCTACTGCTGTTGTGTGGAACAAAAAAGTGTTGCTAACTCATTAAAGTAATGATTTTTCTACCATTGCAAATGGGAAAAGTTAAATAAGTATTCATTTCGACAATTTGTGAATACAATTGAAAAATAAAAGAAAAATGAAAGTGTGAAATAAGTGTAACCCTCAAAAAAGTCTCAAGATTAAGTGGTACGCTCAAGCGTCTTTGAAAAAAAAACGAATAGAAAAAAATATATTCAGTCCTTGTACTCGTTCTTTACTACAGAAAATCTTGTAGGAGTTCAATATTGTATAATATATGAACAACGTACCATCCGTACATGTGAATATACAGTGAAAGAAGAAAAAACGAAACGAAAAGGGAAATTTCATTTTTGAAAAAAAGAAAGAAAAGAAATGAAACGTAGCAGTGACACGGAATAAAGCAACGAACGGAAGACATATACGAGTATAATAAGGCTGTAAGTGTTAGAGGCAGAAAAGCAGTCATACCTTGACAATATTTTCCTTTTGAATATGTTTAATTAATACCAACAAACATAAATAATAAAACAAAATAATTATACATAAAGCACAAAACCAACAACAACAGCAATAACGACGAAAACAACAACATTACGAGATAAATTATTCTTTTTGTATTTAGATACAATTTCCCAAATGAAAGTAAAAGTTCGACTTTACCAACGAGAAAAACACGAACAAATTTAAGTTTCGACGAACATACACAAACAAAACGAGTAATAAAAAACAAAGAAAAGAAAAAAAAATAAACGTAAGAAGTAACTAAATATAAAATAGAACAATTAAAATTATGCTTTGTGAATGTGAGTAGTGTAGAGTGTGTGTGTGTGCTGGAGAATTTGCTCTGTTAAAAATAGAAAAGTGATATATTTTATTGTCGCTCCTAGAAATCTGCTACAAAATCTTAAACACGCACGCATACACTTACAAACAACACACACTTGCGATAAGTATACATTACGCTACTTTGCAGTGAAGAACATACAAACACATACGCACACACAGACTCACTCGCGGCCACAGCAGTGAGACTGGGAAACGGACGTTACGGCAGACAAACAGTTCGCCTGTCAGACGGTCAGAGCGAAAGAAAGAGAGAGAGAGCGAAAGAGGTAGAGCACACAGGAAAGCGTTCCAAGGAAGTGTGATAGTGCTTGTACAAGTTGTGTGGTGGTCGTCCTGATGATGATGATGATGGTGGTGGTAGTGATACATGCTGTTTCAGTGTGATGGTGGCATTGATTGTGAGTAAAAATTGTATAATGTGTAATGTGTGTGTGTATGACAGTAACGGAGAATATGAATGAAAAAGCATAAATCGTTTGCTGCAACTCTTCCTCTTCCACCCACTTTAACGACGTCGACGACGACTCTCAAAACAACAACACCCGCTCAGCACAGGCAGAAACAATATAGCAAATACATACACATAAACTTACTTGCATACTCAAACAGCAGCAGCAGTAACGGCAACGGTAACAAGAACATCAACAACTACTGTAACAATGCCTAAGAGAAGGTGCTGTAGAATCTGTCAAAAACAGGAGCACTGTCTCTGATAGTAGTGTGGTGATACATATAAACAGACACAGCCATACAAGCTACGGAATATATTTGTGCATGTACTGTGCATGATGTCTGCCGCTGCTGCCGTCGTAACGCTATAATACAGAGCGCCACATAGTGCGAGCACAGAATATAATTCCATTTGATTTCTTCACCTTCTTCTTCATCATTTTAGTCTGCCAATGTTCTTTGTCCCTTCTTCACACAATAGCAACGACAACAGCAACAACGACAACAACAATTCTCATCACATATCTCTATACACATCTTTTCGCTGTGGCCATCGTTCGCCTTCGGAGTCAGAGTAGAGTCGGCCGCGTAAGAGCAGCAACTCTCTATGTGGATATGTTAAGTGTATGTGCTCGTCGTGTGAATCAAGTGAAGGTGATGATGGGTGGTGGTGAATTGTAAATACTGAATGGTGTATTTGGGCACACACGTGTATTTCTCCATTTGTCGTCTGTTTGTGTGTGTATGTGTGCGGCGTGCGTGTGCATTTCTGTGTTCATTTCTATAAAACATAAAACAGTTTCAACCAAAATAAGGCAATTTTAACAGCAACAACCACAACAACAACGACGACAACATCACTCTCTACAATAATACATACTTATTTCCATTGGGTTTCAACGCTCCCCAAACGGATACAGAAGCAGAAACGTGCATATATACAACCATCAGTACAAACCTACGAGTCGGTACATCCTTACATTCGTGACAACGTGTTCCAGTTTACAGAGAATAATCAGGAAATAGCAAAACTCTTTTCATTTATTTTTGTTATGTATGTTTTTTGGTGAATAAAAAACAAACACAAAGTAAACTAAAACGCCAACAATACCAAGTAAGGCAAAAAGAGCGAGCGAGTGAGCAAGCAGAAGAGAAGATAAAGAATTCGAGAAAGAAGCAGCATACAAAAGGTGGGTCAAGTGTAAATTTTGATATACACCATATGAACATACACATACATTCATCCATGCACAACGCCATACCACAATACACACTCGTACATTGAAGTCTGTATACTCGTTTGTATGGACTATTAAACACATGGTGTCGTCGGTTTGCAAAAAAAAGTTTTTACAAACACGCACACACATGCACATGTGGCAACTAATCATGTTTCTTTAATGGAATAGAGCCGTACGCCCGTTCCTCTTATTGTACAGAGATTCTTTTAAGGTATAAAATATTAAATAAAGTACGGGTCCTAGTAGCAGTGCAATATCCTTTAAGTCCTTTTTATGTATAATTTAATTACAGCCCCGGATTCTCCTTCTTAGAGCAACTAATTTCCAGTCGTCCCGTTGTCAACTTCGACGGAAGTCATCTTTGTGGTTAGGAAATTAAATTTAACCTCTAAAGGAAGTATCTGAGTGTTTATGTATGTATATGTGTTTGTGTGCACGATTAAACAAGTGTGCGTGCTGGCTGCTTGGCTAAATAAAAGGTTCTTGTGTTTGAACAACACTTGAATTCCATGAAAATGAAAGTGTCATAATTGAGACTGTGCTATACAAACGCACAATTCGCCATGCTTGGCCGGGTCGAGTCTTAGGTGCAAAAAACTGTTGTTGAGTTTAGCGCCAATCGAAAACTTGTGCTTTATTAGTTATCTTTACTGATTGCTAAGTATTCAAGTTTTTGGTAAAACCACTAATATTATCATACGTTCGTTTGGGGCCGTGACAGTTTATTCTTAGTCAATCGATTTATAGTCATACACGTAGAAAAAAGTATGGTTGGGATAACAATATTCAAAGAGCATCATACTATTGTTGGGTATATGGTTGTGATACAACAATATTATGATCCTTGCAATAATAGTTTGCTTTAAATACAACCATACTATGTGAGGATCACTATGATCCTTAAACAAATAGTATGATTCACACATAACCATACTCTGATCCCCACAACCATAGTATAATGCACACTAAATCATACTATGGTCACCACAATCATATTATGATCCTCCAACCTTACTATGTTTCACATACAACCATATTATGATCCTCACAACCATAGTATGATTCACACTCAACCATGTTAGGATCCCTACAACCATAGTATGATCAAACAATATTATTTATTAGAATTGGATTATGTTGTCAACAATAGATTTGATTTATGACCTTTTTTTAAAAATACATTAAATTTAAAATAATAGAAGAGATTTATTTCACAGTAGAAAGAATAAGTTAAAAAACGTAAGCGTTTTTATTAAAAATATTTAAGTTAAGTAAAGCCAAAGCTGTTTGTTCGAAAAATTTTAATTTCTATAAAAATGTACTGTTATTGCATTACCGATCGTAACAATAACATCGATCTAAAGGGAATATTCAAATGAAGAAAAATTACAATAATATAGTATGATTGCCGTAATTATTTTATTGTTAGCATTAGACCAAAAAACAATATTTGTACTGTTACTACAACCATTTATTCATTTTTAAATTTGGCAATAATAATATTGTTACATTTCAACAATAACAATATTGTGGCTATCATACTTTTGTCAAAATTACATTCAGTAAACAATAATATGGTTTCGACAAACATACTTTTATTGCGGAGAACATATTATTATTATTGCCTTGATCATAAAAAACATGTTTTTACTGCGTGTAGACCAAGTGTTGCAACAATAGTTCATTGTGAGCGACTTAAATATCTTGAAACTAAAATGTTTTTTTCAAATATGCCTATAAGAAACAAAACAGAAAATTTTCTTAAATCAGTGATCTTATCAGTGTATAATTTTAAACTCTCAGGGCGTTTCCTACACGCAGAAAAAAAATATATGGGTACTATATGGCCATCGTAACTATAATATGTTTTCTACAATAAAAGCATGTTCGTCGCAACCATAGTATTGTTTTTTGAATGTCATTAATATTGTTGAAATGTTACAATAGTATTATAGCAAATTGTATATTATATTGTTTAAATTTTACGTTAACAATAATATGATTACCGCAATCATACCGTATGGTTACAAATATGAACTTAACAAAACTGGTTTTATTGAGCATAGACGTATGTGTGTGCGTATGTGTTTTTGATATACCAAAAAAACACATACACACGATACAGTGCATGGTTGTTGTCCATTACAAAAAAAAAAACAATCGGGAAGTAGTTCGAGGGATTTTTATTGTGTTTACATTGTTCGATGAAATACTGTACTACCGAGTGGTTCTCGTTTATTTAAAATCTAACTGCACTTAGTAAGTACTAAGTAGGGAAATAAATACTGTTACAACATTGAACACACCCATTTCAATAGTAGAATGAACATACCCCGTTAATGTCATATGGGTTTTGAAAGCTAACCTCAGTAGCGTTAGTCTGTAACGGGATTTTAAAATTGTTTCAACTTTCATCATGGAGTGGTCAGATAATGAGAACCGTATCGCTGTAATAGCGTTTTTCAAGTGCGAAAATAAAAAAGCGATATTTTCAAAACGCTCTGGCCACTAGGGATTAGCCGCATGTTCGTCTACTGATGCATAAAACTGTTTGAGGAGACTGGAGATGTAAAAGACCGCCAGCGGTCGGCCCGACGCCCACGCTCTGTTCGAACACCGCATGTCGTCAAAGCCGTTAAATCAAGAATTCACAGAAATCCGCTCCGAAAAGAGGAAATCATGGCCCGTGAGATGAATATCACGCAAAAGTCCATTAGATTAATCATTAAAAAGACTTGGGACTTGGGGCTTTCAAACGACGTACCGGACATTTATTGACTGCAGCTTTAAAAATAATAGGATTGAAAAATGCAAACGTCTTTGGTGAAGCACGCTGATAATTTGCACAGAAAAATTTTGTTCACCGATGAAGAAATTTTTACCGTTCAGGAAAAATTTAACAAACAAAATGATATAGTGTATGGCCGTTGGAATAAATATTACGTAATAAAAATCTCTATTTCTGAATCACAACATTACCCAATCCTAAAAAATAATTTTGGGGATCATAGTATGATTGAGTGTGAATCATAATATAGTTGTGGGGTTCATAGTATGGTTGCGTGTGAATCATACTATGGTTGTGAGGATAATACTATGGTCGTATGAGAAACATACTATGATTGTGAGGATCATGATATGGTTGTGGAGATGATAGTATGGTTGGGTGTGAATCATACTATTGTTGAGAGGATCATAGTATAGTTGTGTAGATCATAGTATGGTTGAGTGTGAATCATACTATGGTAGTGGGAATCATAGTATGGTTATGTATGAATCATAATATTGTTTTGAAGATCATAATATTGTTGTGCCACAACCATATACCCAACAATAGTATGATCCTCTTCGAATATTGTCACCCCAACCATAGTTTTTTTTCTGCGTGTACTGTTTGAAGCTGGAATTTTCAAGAGATGCCTTTTAATGTTAGAAGGGGCTTAGCACAAAACCATTACACCACAGCTGTCAAAAAGTTAGTTAGTTTTAACATTTGAAAAAAATATACACACATATCTTTAACAGTTTGTTTAAACATTTCATGTTTAAAATCCAGATTTATGGTATAAGCAGTTTTTATTTATACTTATTTAGCGTATGTTGTTTTCAAATACGTTAGGTTTCAAACGATAAGACTAATATTTCTTAAAGTTCGTAGATTAATACAAAAGTGTTATTCATTATGTTGCTGAAAATAGGCGATTTTTGTTTAGAAAAAAAAAACAAATTTATAAATAAGAACTGAGTTACTTTCGCAATCACGGTTTGTCGTAAAAATATTTTTTTAAAAACAATTTTGAAGTAAGACTTGTACTTAAATTCGATTTTAAGCAAGGGAACTAGAAATAACCAATAGAAAAGCACATAAATTGACTTAAGATTTGTTAATGTGTTGCCTCAGATATATATAGACTAAATTCCATGGCGGATGCTGCTGATGGCTATTCGACTAGTCGTCTCAGTTGGTAATTTTAATCTTTTACTTCTAAAGCTTACGCAGACTCATTTTTTGCCTGCATTGCGGATATTTTCAACAGTAACTGAAAAGTAACAAAATTATCCATTATTAAGTGATATCTTCTTTTTAATTCACAGAATGCTTTCTTCTTGGCACCCTATATTTTACTCTTGCCTAAGTTAACCTTGTGTTTTGGCTACTGAGTGGTTCATTTTGTTTTTAATCTATGTCATTCTATTATTCTCTGTAACAAAAACATGTTAAACATTATGTTCTTTCTGTGCAAAACCATCACAACTCAAATCCGGCATTTTTTTTATCTACAATATACTTTTCAGACTAAATCTTTTTATTGAAAGAAAATATATAGTTACAAAATAGTTATGGCAATATGTATGTTCTCTACTTATACAATAGAAATATTGCTGTCGCAACAAAAGCATTGTTGCTTAAAACATTTTGCAACTTTTCCAAATTTTGAAATGAAAATATAATTGCTGGAACAATATAAATATGTTTTGCGCGACTCACGTATTGTGTTTTGAGTTTTATGTTAAAAATAATATAATTACGACAATCGTGCCGCATGGCTACCTTTTACGAAAATTTAAATATGGTTGTATGATAAGTATGCAACAATATCAGCAATACATAACAACACACATATTCACACACAAGGGATACCGAGAATGGTCGTTGTCCATTAAACAACAACAACAGCATAAGATACGCTAAGCGAGCTTAAATAAAACCAGAAAGCGTGCAAGTGGATTTTAATTGTGCTGACTTACACGCAGAAAAAAGTATGGTTGGGGTAACAATATTCGAAGAGCACCATACTATTGTTTGTTTTATGGTTGTGGCACAACAATATTATGATCATCACAATAGGAGTGATTTATTTAACAGTAAAAAAATCATTTATAAGTATTAAAAATATTTTAGTTATACTAATAACTAATTATTACTATTATTGCGTAAGAATCGTAAAAATAACATTGTCAAATTAAAAAAAAATTAAAGTTTTGCCGGTATGATTGCCGTAATCATGTTATTGTTAACATAAAACCCATGAAAGCAATACTTTTGTCCCACCAACCATAGTTATATTGTTGCTACAACCATATTTTCATTTTTAAATTTGGCAACAATACTTTTGTTACATTTCAACAATATTAATATTGCCGCAATCATACTATTGTCAAAATGAAATTCAAAAAACAATACTATGGTTGCGACTACCATACTTTTACTGCAGAGAACATACTATTGTTGCCATGCCATATAGTAACAATATCTTTTCGGAGGAAAAATCTACTGGCAGCAGTTATCGTTATATACTTCGCTAATCGTTGTTCATAAGAGTATAAAATCTGAGAATAAGAACTACAAATAAAAAAATCGTATAACCCAAAATTATGTTATTGTGATATATTTATTACCTTTAACACTACGATATGGTTTTCAGCAATTCAAAAAAATTTTAACTTTTTTTTGTGTTCCATACTATATTGGTTGGTCCAAATGTAAAAAGTTATAGGTCTGAAAAGAAAAACGCACCACAAAACCGAAAATTAAATGCAAAATATGCGATTTATACTAAATTTCATGAACGTTTTTAGAAGCTCTTTTTCGGGGGAAAAAACAATATAAATATTATTTTAATGCGAAGTCCAAGGATTGACAAAGTCTTACATTTTTTGGAAAGTTATTTGAATAATAATATAAAATCTAGTTTTACTGGAGGTAATTTCGACATTAGGAAGTGTTTTTATACTGCTATACCATTTAGAACCAAAATATTTTATGAAACGCTTCAAAACATATTCATCTTAATTATAGGAAGGTACATAAGCCACTTTTTTAGGAAACACAAGTCGTCGACATACTGCGTAAATTAACTAACTCAATTTCAATATATATAATTAAACGGCCAAGAACCTTAAACGTTAAAATGGAGGGTATATTATCTTTAGTCGGTTTATGAATTTAAAATTAAATGGAAGCCATATTCGATAGGCTATTGAAAAATTTTGTTGGCAATAAAAATATGATTTCATTTTGTACAGAAAAAAGCTTTAAACGGTATTTAAAGCAAAATATGCATTAAAATCCTTGGAATCTAATGTAGATAAAAAATTGTTTCAGCTTAAAGTTTAACTGAATGATTTTTAGTTTCAATGGAATGAAATTTCGATAGAAACGCGGTTTAAACCAGAATATAAATAATGTAATCCAGTTACAAACAAAATCTGGATTAATTTTGGGAATCATTATATGGTTGAAAACATAAAACTATAATTTTGGAACCCATGGTATGGTAATGATAATTTAATGACTTTATTTTGGCTGTATTGATAATATTATGGTTATGTTGATAACCATACCATTATAACTATAATATTTATTGGGTTGATTATATATTTTTGCTTCATCTAAGTTCCTAAACTTTCTTTATTTTCTGCGTTTTTATAAATTCCTGTGGATTTCAAAAAATATATTATATTTCTTAAAAAAGTTTTTTTTATCTTTATGTGATACGTTAAACCAACATTTAAATCATTAGTTTTATGTTATAATCAACATGATTCGTTTCAAATATCGAAACAACAAATTTGTAAAGGTATGGATGTATCAAATCGTTTTTGATAATATACAGGGATTAACTAGAATCCGCTTTAAGAATAAAAATTAAAGTTAATTAAAAATGATTAGAAACGAAATGCTCATATTTTCAATTTACAATGTTAGCTTCGAGTTTAGTAATAATTCGTGTAGATCCACTTGATCTAAAAAAATGATAGTCAAAACAAAAATTGTTGCAGAAAACTTATCTGACGGTTAGCTTTAAAAAAGAGTTTGCTTAACGATTGAAAAGTGTGACAGAATTTTTGCAGTTGGCTACTCTTCTTGCAGTTACTATGAACTCACATAAATTTGACTTAATCTGTATCTGTCGATGAGGTGTGAATCGTTTTCGTGTTCCGAAATGATGCATTTTATCAGCTTAAATGATTCAAAACTCCTATTTCAGCATTCTGAAAAGAAATGAATTGATGTTTTATTTGTATGCTGGCCCATAACTTTACGTTCGGTATGTTCAACGTTTTGCCTATAGTCATTTCTAAATTAAATTATTTTATTATCTTTTAAGCATTTTATATGGAAAGCTTAAGCCACTTTTAAATTCCATGCCCATAAAGTATATGACATTTAAAAGGTGGAAACCCTCCACTTAAAAGTGGTTTATGTTCCTACACGGCTTTGAGCGGGTTACTTGTGTAATAATTATGCACTCTATCGCACAACTGCGTCTGAAAAACTAAAAACTAAATAATTTTTTTCTTGGTCAAGTATTTGTAGTATTATTTTGGTTTTTAAGCTAATATGACCTAACATTTGTAAAAAATGGAATAAAAAGGAATTTTTATTTACAAATGTTAGGTCATATTAGCTTAAAAAACAAAAATAAATATTTCAGAATATTCTAAATAAATCTTTAAGTAAAAGATTTACGATAATAATAAATTATTTTCATTTAATCAACATTATCAAAGTTGAGTGGAGCCGATACGTTAAAAAGATTGTCAAACAATTTAGCGAAATCTTTTATTACAATACGAGTAATGTTAAAATTTTAACATAGATTTTAAGCACAATGTTCAGAGCATGAATCGATAATTATGAATTTTTCGATATCGTACACGTTCTCCTTATTATCCTTTCAACATCATCAAAAACATGTTGTTGCTAATAAAACTTTTCTGAGACCCCACTCTTTATTAAGAGTGGGTTATCACACATTTATATTTTAAGTTATTTTCGTGTATTTACTGCAGAGTATCTTTAATTACACTCTCATTCATACATGATTCTCTCAACATACAATTAAGAAATAAACGGGAAAACTTCTTTCAAAACAGTGACCAGTGCACGCTTTAATTTGTATATTCACTGAAATAAGCTTAAGGTTTAATATCGGCTTCGAACGTCTTTTGCTTATTAAATAGAACTTTTTACATGCACACAGAAAAAAATCAGTTGGAAATCGGTTGGAACTACAAAGATTTCGTTGCAAAAGAAGAAAATTCCGATGCCATCACCGAATGATAAATATTATTAAATTATTGTGAACACAACCAATTGATCATTCATGCCATCGAAATGCAGAAAAATATTTAGCTGTCGCAACTAGTGGCCGTGGCAATACATAGGTTTGCTGAAATTAATTGTTGCTAACAATTATTTATGATGATAACAAACAATTTATAATATCGCGTCGTTTGCAACTTTAAGCCGATCGGAATTGGGCCACACATTACTCTAATCTGAGCTAATATTTTGTAAAATCACGTTTTCTGTTTCACGTTTCAAACTACGAGTGTGTAGAGGTTGGCAAAAAAAAAATCGATTGTGGCAAAGCATAACCGGTTAGCAAACAGTTCGAACTACGGAAATTCTGTTGACGAGTAGACTTTTTGTTTCCATCACCAAATTTTAATAATATTGATGGAAATTCTGTTCGACATACCACAAGATAAAATTTACGATAATTTTATGCTGGGGATAGTTGAGAATAAATTAATTTTGGTACCAACAATCAATAATGACTAAAAATAATTCCGTCATTATAAACATATATAAGTAGAACTGCTTAGCGCAACATAAAAACAATACATATAACAGCAAATATTGGAACGGAATGCAAAATAAATGTGAAAAGGCAAATAAACTATTTATCTCAAAATGCTAAGAGGAACCAATAAAAGTAGCAATTGGTCAATTTCTTCCTGATTTGACAGGAACATTATTTGACTTAACTTCAATTAAGTAAAGTCTATGTTTGTTATAAGAATTTGTTTTATATCTTGCGTTTCATATACTTAAAATTCCAGAGCTCGAGGCAACCTTCGGTTGTGCTAATAGGATACACGAAACCCCAACATTCGGCTCTAACAAAATTCGGTTGTGACAACAAATCTATTCTCTGTGTGTGGCTTATTGATTAATCTCTTAACCGTAAAATAGCCGACATTAACGAGATGAAAAACTGTTAGATGTTCTGACCCAGAGTTAAACCTGTATCTTCTTGTTTGTCACCCTAATCTTTTATCAATCTTCGTGAATGATTTCCTAATCTTTATCTTAATCGTCGCTACAGCAGTAGATGATCAAATACTTACATACTTAAGTCCCATAACATCCCATTAAGAAACGAGGAAGAGCTTCTCTCACACTAGTGAGCTGTGCACGATTCAATTTTTACACTCACTGACATGGACCTACTCATTAGCTCCGAAGAGCTAATGCATTTGATACAGAAGTCTTAGAGAAAAATCCTTTATACGTAAAGTCGCCGGCATTTAAGAGGTGGAAACCTGCCGCTAAAAAATTGTTAGATGTTCCTACCCGGGGTTAAACTGGAGGTTACTGGCATGATAGTCGTGCACACTTTCTTCGCACCACGGCGACAGATGATCAGAGACACCAAATGTAATATTGCATGTAGTAAGTCGGAAGATGTGGTTTGCAGCGCTCCCGAATTGAGTCGAACTGTTAGTTTCCATAAATTTTTTTTTGTGTAAGTTAGCCGATACTCAATATATGGTGGGTTGGAAATCGATCCGCACTGCAGAAATTTCGTTGGACAAAAACACTCTGTTGCAATCTTAAGAAAAATTCGGTACGCATACCACCAGATAATAGCTTTAGAGAATTTTACCAACAACTTTATACTATGCAATCAAAATTATGGGTTGTCACAACCGGCCAATTAGGGAAACTTATAATGTGTTTTGGTTTGTATCGTTGGTCTATTAACTCTGTAATGATTACTTCATGGTCAAATTTAAGACATTTTATTCAAAAAAAACCAAGCAGTTGATAAAAAGGCAGTCGAAGAAACTTTTTTTGAGCTTTTGTCTGAAATGGACTTAAAATATAAAAAAGCTAAAATTATAAAAATTGACTAAATAACTGTTCCATTCAATTAAATTGAAGTTCAATGTAATCAAAATTACTGTGCCCCAGCTAATACTTAAAACATAAATACTGTTACACACGTTTTATGCCGTAAAATAAAAAGTACTGAATGTACTTTTTTAAGATATTTATTGATGTATATTGTATCCAAAAAGAATCTACTTATTCGAAATGTCCGCCTTTTGCCTTTGCACACGCCTTAAGTCGCACTGGCCAATCGTCAATAGCTGCACGAACCTCGTCCATTAGAAAATTGGCCACAGCTCGAACCAAAGCAGTCTTAAGAGATCCAATGTTGGGGTATCTTTTGTGACAAACCTTGTCCTCTAAAACCGTCCACAAATTGTAATCCAATGGGTTCAAATCTGGACTGCCTGAGGGCCATTCTTCAGAGGAAATGAATGCTGGCAAATTGTTTCGAAACCAGGCCTGGGACGTTTTAGTCTTATGGGCCGGCGCAGAATCCTGCTGGAAAGTCCAGGGCTGATTTTGGAACAGGGAATTGTTAAGAGGCTTCACAACAGTTTCCAAAACGGTTTCTTGGTAAACTTTGGCCGATGTTTTGACTCCTTGTTCGCAGAAATGCAGGTCAGTGACCCCATCGTAAGTGACACCCCACCAAACCATGACTGAAGCTGGGTGATGACTCTTTTCCACTCTTGGGATCAGTTCAGATGCTTCCTTAGGTGACCGCCCATACACTTTATCATTTTGCTTGTAAAATTTTTCCTGAACGGTAAAAATTTTTTCATCGGTGAACAAAATTTTTCTGTGCAAGTTATCGGCGTGCTTCACCAAAAGACGTTTGCATTTTTCAATCCTGCAGTCAATAAATGTCCCAAGTCTTTTTTAATTATTCGACTCATTTACTTTTGAGTGATATTCATTCACGGGCCATGATTTTCTGTTTTCGGAGCGGATTTCTGTGAATTCTTGATTTAAGGCTTTGATGACATGCGGTGTTCGAACAGAGCGTGGGTGGCCCGACCGGTGGCGGTCTTTTACATCTCCAGTCTCCTCAAACAGTTTTATGCATCGGTAGACGAACATCCGGCTAATCCCTAGTGGCCGGAGCGTTTTGAAAATAGCGCTTTTTTTCATTTCACACTTGAAAAATACGATTCTCATTAACGATTCTCATTATCTGACCACTCCATGATGAAAGTTGAAACAATTTTAAAATCCCGTTACAGGCTAACGCTGCTAAGGTTAGCTTTCAAAACCAAATATGACATTAACGGGCTATGTTTAGTTCTACTATTGAAATGGGTGTGTTCAATGTTGTAACAGTATTTATGTCCCTACTAAGTATTTGGTAATGCAATGTGCATGACTGGGTTGCTAGAAGAAAACTATTCTCTGCACACTTAATTTCATTAACATAACCGAATAGTTATTTTTCTTTGTCATAATATAACCGAAGCTTGTGGTATTTCGAAACCAATTTCCTTTAAGATTATTAACATTTTGTAATTGCAATATGTGACAGCGCATTACAACATCTGAGCATCGAATGAAACCGATCCCATGCCCCAAAAGTGTTCCCTCCCAGAGATATGCGCGTTTTATAAAAGCGATGGAACACCAAAAATACACGTATTTAAATCTTTAAAATGGCTCTCCTGAACAGAACTGGTTTTTACCCTTAGATCCCTTTCTATTTTGCGCGTCACATATATAGTTTTTTCGTTCAACGAAATTTTTGTAGCTCGAACCGATTCGAAACCACCGATAATAGCTTTGTTGCCAATTTGCCGAATTTTTTGCCAACCAAATGTTGGCGGTTGCACAAACAATCCATTTATTAGATTGTCACAACGGAGTGTTGATTGGGTAAATGGCGATTTTAAGTAAAGGGAACTGACACCATCGGTTGGGGTGACAAAGTATCGGAAAACCTTACCAATTTGGATGATTAATGGATCTGAATTTGTACATGTATTGGTTGTTGTTCAAGATTGTTGTTCATAAGTACTGTTTGAATTTCGTTGTGATTACCATGAACTTTAGTAAACTAGTCCAACTGATGGTTTAGTCACCGCTCATTTATTTAATACCTAAACAAATGCGAAAGAGAATTAGTGAAAATGATAGTGCGCTATGAAGATTGCTTTACGCACAGTTCGAAAATTATACGCAGAATCCCGTATAAATCATTTGATTTGTAGCCGAAGTAATCGTTACCAAAGACTGCTGAAGAAAAACAATGGCGGTTTTTCAGCTGTACATTCTGCCTGTCTACCATAGCCAATACATTTCACCAAGTTTTAAGTTGATTCTGAAGAAGAAACATCAAAAGGGGTCGAACCAGAATAAAAACTGTTCCATAAGTAATGTTTTTTTTAGTAAAACGATAGACACAGCAAAACAATTAATGAGAAAGCTACAGCATTCATGTTTTTTAAATATTAGTTGGTTTAAAGTAGTAAAATTCCTAATATTTAATGAAATAGCTTCCGGTGATATAATCTCATTTAATGTAGACTTGCCTTAAGCTAGTTGTTCCATCTCATTTCTAGATAATCTATAAGTTACAATACAATTTGTAATAAATTTCCGAGAAATTTTTAATCTATTTGTGGGAAACAATAATGTAAGTTGTAAAATTTGTGCAATATTAATTTAACACCTAATTCTTTTGGCTTTTATGTACGTACTTATTAAAGGGATTATATTCTAATGTTGGGATAACCAATAATATGTAACAACAGCAAACTAAACGGGGCTTGGTTACTACATAGAACCTATCTGTTGCGTCACCAATTGTTGGAAATAAAGTAACATATACTTTATAATTGGTGTTTATGGCTTGAATAATATCGTGGCTACTGTAATATTATTGTAGCTACCATCTTATAATATGTCCAACCATTACTGTTGGTGATTACAACAGACAGTAT
This sequence comes from Hydrotaea diabolus, assembly GCA_963513945.1. Classification (NCBI taxonomy): domain Eukaryota; kingdom Metazoa; phylum Arthropoda; class Insecta; order Diptera; family Muscidae; genus Hydrotaea; species Hydrotaea diabolus. The sequence continues at coordinate 112,985,834 of OY740717.1, forward strand.
GTTCATACAACCAAATTTTTGTAATTCGGACTGATTGCCAACTGATTTTGGTATGTTGTTTAACTACGAGGAAAGAGTCCCATACTTTTTGATTCGATATCGTATTGCAGTGGCTACTTTATTCTCCATTCATCTTAGCATTTCCGATCTTGTTCAGGTCTTCCATACTGTTTACCATTCTTAATGTAACTATGATTTGAATTCTCGGTTTGCTCACTCTTATGACTTTGACACTAGCCCGACATGGTGCATCTAATCATGCATTAAATTATACATTCGGTCAGCTGGCGAAGAAAATATTTGTCAAATTAGCTTTCGAAACTTAGAGAAATTGTTTATTACTATATCCTTGTACACTTCTTGTTAAATAATGAGATTTAGCTACCTTATTATGAGAATGACATTCTGCAACTGTGTTATGCATTACCCGGTAATACATTTTATGCGAAAATAGTCGGGGTGCTTCGTTTCCTCTATCAACTAGTGGGGCTGTGTACACCTCCGCTTTTCGTTTGTCAGTGACCTTGTTTGCGTGTGAAATAGGTCACCCACCCAGAGTACTGTCGACCGGATGCCTTTTCTACTGTTTCTGTTTTTATCGAAGACCACCGACATTAGAAAATACTGTCACGTAGCGAGAGACTACATCCACGATGTAGTTGGAAGGTATGTAGTAGTACACTTGTTTGACAAACCGATATGGAGTACACTCATATCTGTACAGACACGCTCATATTTAGTAGATACTCGTATGTGGACACATGTGTGTGGTGTGTGTATGTGCTTATGAGTGAATTCTAATTTTAGAACTTTATCTTTTGTTGTAATAATTCAATCTATACGAGGTTCTAAAGGACTCGGTAGTAGTACGAAAGCCAACAGACAAGACACATCAACATAAAATAGCAGTAAAAAGAAATGTAGGACCTCCTTTGTTGCAAAGGCAGAAAAAGTCTCATCATTTGGTTGGAGGGGTTTATTATCGCATAGAACAGTCACTCGCGCACACACATTTACCCACACAGCTACTCAAAATACACCCACAATACTGTTGTAGTGCCACCGCTGAGCTGGCGAGCCAAACGACTTACATCTGTACAAATACTGTCCATCTACACATACACACTCGTACATTTGTATGGCAGAATGTTTGTGCCGCTGTTGTACGAGTACATTTGATTCTTGTGATGAAAAACGTGATTCTTTTTGTAACGTAATACAAACATTCTGGCACACTCACACCTCCTCCTACACTTAGGCACACACAGATTACATTCCGTTTAAACAAGAAGAACATTATAAAAGGACAAACAAATAATATTTTATGTGTGCGCGTGTGTATGTGTGACACAGCGAGCAGGCCTGATGTTATTCGTGAGCAATGTGAAACTTTTGGCTACTTAAGCAAATGAGTCGTCCTTTTTGAATGACGGTGGTGAAAAGCTTCGTTGTTCTCTCACCTAAACAAACATGCATGCTCTCGCGCTCTCGGTGAGTGTTGAGTGTTGAGTATGGAAGAGAGACATAGTCTTTGTGAGCCAGAAAGGAGAGTGTGTGAAAGAGCGTGTGCGTGTGTGAAAGTGTTCATTTTCATAATCTCCCAGGCTGTGCAATCCTCCCGGAAACGGGAAATCCTTACACACACATCCATTTAGCAGACGTTTGATAATATTTTTCTTTTTGTTTTCGGTGTATGTGTGTATGTTTATATTTAGTCGGTGTTATTTTGCTTCCTTGAAGACAACAAAACAACAACAAACACCCGGATAAGTACAGACACACGCACACGTCCATAAACACCTTCATATTGATTCCATTAAGTGCTTTGCCATCATCGTTCGTATCGGTCGGTCGGTCGTTCGGTCGGTCATTCCCGTTATGTGGGATGGAGGAGGAACACGGTGGAGTCTTGTTTGTTTGTACACATTCACAGTTAATTGCTCTGTAGTCTGAATGTCTTTGAAAGTTATAATCACCAATCATTAATTGTCATGAGGCGCGCGCGACTTTGTGCGTGCCTGTGTGTGTGTTTGTCTGCATGCGTGTGAAAGTGTTTGCGTCATAGTAAGTATGACCATGCCTCCATGTGTGTGTGTGTAATTTAGTTAGTATGTTTATCTGTACTTGTGTCGTCGCAGTCATTCACATGCTCGTATTTATAATGATTCCAAGGAATTGAACGGATTATTGTTACGAGTATTTAATAACTTTTACGACTTGAAGCTAAATCCGCTTTAGGGTTTCTTAATACGTGCATTAAAATCGTCTTAATGCTGCCAAAATGAAAATGTATTCATACACATTCGTCGTCGTACTTAATTTCATTTATGGCTGGCATGCCTTTCATAAATATGTACTCTATGTTTATATATATGTATATACATACTATGTACATGCCAAACTACATATGACATATGTCTGTAGTTTTCCCCTGCTCTGGCAGTTTCTTTCTGTTTATATTGTGGAGACTATTTTATTGTTATGGTAATTCACAAGACACACAACTGTGAAATGGCCAAACAAGGACATGATTGAAATACTCGTATTGAATACATACATATGTATTGTATGTCTAATGCGACAAGGTTTAAAAGAGTCTTGTGAATTCTTGTCAAAAATTTTCAAATCCAAATACGCAGAGAACAAATTTGTTGCCACAACCGATCTTTTTCGCCAACCGATTGGTTGCAGTTGAACTATTAATGTTTATCAGAACAACCGAATGTCGAGTGATGCACAACAATTTCCGGATACAATAAGTATCCGAAACTCTTCAATTTTTGTCTGCTTCTAAATATCAATATATCGCATATCTTGAAGTACTTACTTCATTCCCACAACACGCTATTAAGAAAGGAGGGGAAACTTCTCTTAAATCTGTGAGCAGTGCACGATATAATTCTTATACTCACCTACTATTTAACGCCGATAACTTTTCGTTATCAATTTTTTTTAAGAAAAATGCAACTCTTTTTTCTAAGTGTGAATTAAAAACTATAGATTTAAATAAAAATTACCTAGAGGGGGGATTTTATAGAGTGTTTTGCAAAATTATCAGAACGATCTTCTAATATTACGAGTAACAATGAATTCAAAAAAATCATTTAATTATTTGACAAAAGAAAATCATTGACCTAATTGCACAATGTGAGTTTGTTACGGAGTTTGTAGATCAAAGCTTTAATGAACATGAAACGAGTCTAAGACCAGCTACCGGTATGGGTTCATTCTACGCTGACCTCCATTTTTAATCCAAAAAATTTAGTTCTGCCTATTTCATAAAGATCGCACTACAATTTCGACCGATAGTTTGATTATGAGTTTTAGATGGTCGGACGCACAGGCAGACATCGTTTAACCGGTACGCTTATCGGTACACTTAAAGGTTGAATTAGCTCAACTGTTTTTGGAAGTTACAAACATTTGATATGCAACTAACTTAATACTCTGTTCCACAGAGTGGTGTAGAGTTTAATCATGGACCCAAAAAACAAAAATACTTATTTCCTTAGTCCCCATTCATAATACTAGGCAATTTAACTTGTGACCTCTAGTTCTTTCGAATTTGCCTCACCCAAGGCAATTCGGTTTCGGCAATTTATGTTTTCATTGCCTTTTCTGATATTCAGTGCTTTGATTTTTGTGAAAAATACATGTGGAAATAAAATAGTTTTTTATTAAATTAATAATAATTATTATAAAATTTATAACAATAAAATGTTAATATAAAGTTCAGCGAAATTCACACTATGAAAACCACAAAGGAAATTGCCAGAACGAGCAAGTTTTTTTTTCCTTTCCAAACCCCTTTCCTCTTTCGCTCCTACTAACTTAGATATGCGGCAAGTCAAATTGCCTAGTGTGAATAAGAACATCCTAGTGTTTAAGCCGCGATAGCTAAGACTGGACCGCAAACCCGCAATAGTCAAGCCATTTGTAAAAAATGAAAATTTTGTTCGTGTCTAAAGGTAAAGTCCAGATGTACTAGTCTCGTCCAAAACAAATTAGTAAGTAGAAAAATTATTGTTTGTAGCCAAGAGAATTAACCTCTATTAAGGCTATGTACTAACAAATTATTACAAATAATTTTTTTATCTTATCTGGCTTTCCCTTTTTGAAAAGTACACTCTCATAACAAAGTACATTAGAGCCGTTACTGTCTTAGAACCATCTTCCCAAACTTAGACGTTAAAAAAACTAAAAATTGGTTATTTTTAATTACCTTTGTTTTGTGCCTAATTCATTGGGTAGCACAAGGTAACAACGACTGCTCCCTGGTGCTACCGGGGGATACGTTCAAGTTTTAATTATAGCCATTTCCTATTTACTATACCCCAACTGCACATAATTTTAATAAAGTTAAACGAATTTCTTAATTTAGTCGGTCAATACTTTAGAATGTAAGAAATAAATTAAATATTTCCTCTAAGGCATTTAAAAGCATGCCTCAATTTAATTGAAAACACTCGTATTCCCATGCACAGTTTTTATTTTTAAACGAAAAATCTATGATGTATACTTAGGGCTTCTAAGCTTCATGCTCTTTTTGAATTCTCGTATTGATGGCATAAGAAAAGGTTGCCTGCAAGGCTTTAAGGAGCATTTTGCAACACAAGAAGCATACGATTGCTCGGTTTGAGGGTCGGTCCCAAATGGTGCTGTTCGCACTGGTATTCCTCTGACAATGCTTTGGCTGTTCGTACGCATTCTGAGCAAGTTATGCCGTTTGCTTATTTTTTCCTTCGTTGTTAAAATAGTTGTTATCTTTCTTTTTATGGGATAATCCCATTTAGATGAAATCAAATACTCTCCAGTAAGCTGAAATGTAAACAAACGTTACTACCAAATTTGTCGTTATTTTCGGAAAAAGGGAATGTAAAGTTTAAACATGCTCTTGTATGCAGCGTTGCCATTTTGGTTCTTTTTAGATATGCGTACCCGAACATTTTTGTAAAATACCCGTTTTTAAAAAGCGGGTATTTATGGTGCTTTTCACATTTCTCATAATGTACAATGACAACAGCAACTACATATACTAGGTTTTTAAAGGTTCAATTTTGGAACAAGTGCAAAGAGTGAATTTAGTCTTCGAAGCAGACAACGCCGATAACGTAAAACTTTATAATGGCTTTTTTTGATTAGGAGTCTTACAAACAGAATTATTATGTCTTCGGAAAATTTTCATTGTTTAAAAGGTAATTTAAGATGGTACGAGTTTATTTAACATTGGATATAGTTTCGAAAATTCTAGTAAAGATTAAAAGATTATTACGCGGTGCTTTTTCTCTATTAAGAATTGGCATCACATTTGTACAGATTAATTTAGTACTGTAGAATATGGATGTGGACCGACGTGGAGTGATGGTTAGTATGCACAGATGGCATCTAAAAACCAATAGCCATTGAAGTCTAAATTGACAAACAAGCGTAAGAAAATAAATATTAAATATTATTAGAGAAATGTTTGGTATAATTAACAGACAAAAGGTGTATAGAACATATACCCAGAGTAGTCTGTTCTATAATAAAAATTCCAACGCACACAGATAACAGATTTGTAGCCCCAACTGAATTTGTTGTCAACCGAATGTTGGTGGTTGCACGTAAAGTATGGGTACCTAACACACAAATGAGCCCGTTTCAGTGTAGTAGAAATCACACAGCTTGTCTTTTAGAAAATGAAAATCGCTTATATTGAAAACTTTTTAATATTTTCATACGAGTAACAACTTAATGCACGCGAATGAAAAGAGTAGATGACATTCCCCATTATGGTACTTAAGGTTCAAATGATCATTCCACCCACTTTTGGTATTTGCGTAATAATTTTAAAACCATTTATACGTTTTGCCAAAAATAAGTATTTAGATGGAGATGGATGGATTAATTATATAAATTAATGCAGCCTCTGCCACACAACTTATTGTACCACCTACACAAACTAACCCAACATAAACCCTGATAACATGTTCCCTAATGCATAAATTTCGCATGAATTCTGTATTCCGCAATTGATTTTTGTTGTCCTTGTTCGCGGTTTCAACCGATCGGTATACTTTAGGCAATATAGGATGAAACGAAGGAAAATATAAAACCCAAATACATATAGGTTAACTTATATATTAATCGGATTAACCAATGGAAGCTTTTTACTCGTTGGACGTATACCAGCTTCTAGGCAAAGAGGATAAAAATAAACAATAATAATGATACTCACCTAAGTCGATGCCAAAGATGTTTTAAAGTCTTGGCACAGATTTACAAAAATTCAAAATTCAATTATTGATTATCATTGACTTGGATTACATTCAAGAGGACGAAGGATATATAAATTATTGGGCTACCAGATAGCGATTTTACAACGGGTTGGTTGATTAACTACATAGCGTAGGGTATGCTAATAATCAGCCGTTCTACTAGAAATTCTAAACTGCAAGGGTTGTTTTTAAAGGGTCAAATGAGTGTTAGATGGATAAGATTCTGTTCTAATTCCTGCCCTCTGATCTCACTGCAGTAATCTGTGTAATTCTTTCGACTAGCGTCCTACTATTTAAGAAAACTGCGACAAATGGCTGTCAATCGACACATCGCTCAAAGACGACCTGGACAACGCTGAGTTCTTAGTAAGCGATTATCTGATTCTGTGAATGACATTGGAAATAGATTTTTGTTATTTTACATCAATGTTAAAACCTAAGGCGATTCATTTCATTTCATGGAGATATGATACTGACTGTTTGTCAAGAATTCGAGTGGAAAAAAGCTGCCACCTTCAAAATAACTAATGAGTCGAAAAGAAATAACTTGACAGACCACCCATATTTTTTTTACGTGGGTTTGAAACTTTGACATTTTTTAGCATAACTTCACTCAGAACGATTTGTCATTTGAGGGCGAATTGTTTTGTTTACAGTGTGTTGAAAAATTCATCTCCTGTGGACATTTTTGTGCGATGATTTTTTGTATGGTTGGGGTGACAATATTCGAAGAGGATCATACTATTATTGGGTATATGGTTATGGCACAATAATATTATGATCTTCACAACAATAGTATGATTCACACTCAACCATACTATTATCTCCACAACCATATTATGATCCTCACAACCATAGTATTTTTCGTATACAACCATAGTATGATCCTCTCAACCATAGTATGATTCACACTCAACCATACTATGATCTCCACAACAATAGTATGATCCTCACAACCATAGTACTTTTCGTATACAACCATAGTATGATCCTCACAACCATAGTATGATTCACTCGCAACCATACTATGATCCCCACAACTATAGTATGGTTCACACTCAACCATACTATGATCTCCACAACAATAGTATGATCCTCCCAACCATAGTATTTTTCTTATACAACCCTAGTATGATTCACACGCAACCATGCTATTATCCGTACAACCATAGTATGATTCAATCAACCATACTATGATCCCCAAAATTATTTATTAGGATTGGGCGTTGTTATTCAAAAATAGAGATTTTTATCAAGCAAGTTATTTTTAATTGCATTACAATTAGTTCATAGCCATATTAAAAGCCATTTTTTTATTGAAAAACAAAATACTTTTAGTTGCCAACAGGGGTGAATGCTACTTCACCATCCGTAGACACCAAGTAACGAATGTGATTAAACAACGATCAATGGCTATATACTTAAGAGCAGGCAGATTTTAAATAAACGAGAACCAGTGGGTAGTCGAGTATTTCATCGAACAAAGTAAACACAATAAAAATCCCTCGAATTACCTTTCAATTGTTGTTGTTTTTTATAATGGACAACAACCATGCACTGTAACGTGTGTATGTTTTTTTTGGTATATCAAAAAAATCATACAACCATACTGTATGATTGCCGTAATCATGTTATTGTTTAAATTTAAATTTCAAACAACAATACTTTTGTTGAATCAACCATGTTTATATGGTTGCTACAACCATATTTTCATTTTTAAATTTGGTAATAATTCTATTGTTACATTTCAACAATATTAATATTGCCGTAATCATACTGTTGTCAAAATGAAATTCAAAAAACAATACTATGGTTGCGACGAACATGCTTTTATTGTAGAGAACATATTAGTGTTGCCGTGACCATGTAGTAACCATATCTTTTCTCTGCGTGTGGAATCCACATAATTTGACGAATGCTCACAAAAGGCCACACGAGCCTTGGTGCAAAGAGATGTTGAAAACGTATAACTGCGGTAGCTCAAAAGCAGTGTATTACATTGTTACAGGTGAAAAATCATGGATCTATGCTTATGAACCCGAAACAAAACAGCAATCGACCGTATGGGTCTTTCAAGACGAGCCAAATCCAACAAAAGTTGTTCGTAAAAGAAGTACATCGAAGCAAATGATTGCGTTTTTTTCGGTATAACCGAAAATTCGAGTGGTATACAACCATCTGTTTGCCAACAGTGTTCGAAGAAATAAGGAAAGATAATAAGAGAGGATGGATCGTTTTGCATTACGACAATGCGGGCTTTCACACATCAGCTGAAACGATGAGTTATTTGACCTGATTTGGCGCCCAATGACTTCTTCTTATTCCCTAGCATCAAGAAAAAAATTCTTGGTCGACGTTTTTCATAGCCCGATGCGTTCAAAAATCATGTTTTGGATTGAGGCACATCCAAAACATGATTTTTGAATGGTGTGGAAAAAGTGCTTCGAAAATTGGTTTGTGAGCATGCAAAAGTGTATTGATCTTAAAGGATACTATTTTGAAAAACAATAAAACCATTTCCAATGATAAATTATTGTGTTTTTATTGCCAAAATATAAATAGAAACCCTCGTAGATGTTTACATGTGTGCTATTTTTAAGTCGCAGGTCTGTCACAGACCTCTACCGAGCCAAACAGTAAAGCAGCGGCAGATATTACTTTTGCACATCCTTTACCGAGGTTATACGAAAATTTGGCATTCCGAGGTGATGCAACCTCAACATAAAAATAAGAGACATCACAGTCTGCGTCTGTGTCTGTTAATGGAACGAAAGGGTTCAAGCAAATTAAGCTAGGCCCTGCAGTTGAGCACGATGACGATTTATAGGCGTATGTCTTTTGGTATAGTAAATGCCTCTTCAAGGGACTAAATGTATCTAGGAAAGGAAAAGTACTTTTTTAAGTATTTGCTTTACGGCTGAGGACATTTTCGATTCGGCGCGGCCAAACTTAACACCATTTTTATTTGTTTTATTTTTTTCAAAGCCGACCCGCCCATTTTAAAAAATCCTTTAAGGAGACATTTTCTCTTTATCATCCTTGCACTAAACTGACAATCGGTTTAAAAGTTTCTATTTTACATTTATTCTTTACATGCGATTCGGCGCGGCCGAACCTAACATCGTTTTTAATTCTCTTATTTATTTTTTTAAAATCGACCTGCCCATCCTTTAAGGAGACATTTTCTCTATTTTATTATCCTTGCACAAAATGGACATTTGGTTTAAATGTTTCTATTATGTATATATTCTTAAAGACAAAATAAAAGTAAAAAGACAACAATAACATATCGATTGGTTTTGAGTTTCGTTAAAACAAAAAAACCAAGGTTTATACTGAGGTGACGAATGCGGCAGACATTTATGATGTCTACACGCAGAGAAAAAACATGGTTACTAAATGGTCACGGCAATAATAATATGTTCTCCGGAATAAAAGTATGTTCGTCGCAACCATAGCATTATTAACTGAATTTATTTTTGACAATAGTATAATTGCTGCAATATTAATATTGTTGAAATGTAACAATAGTATTATTGCCAAATTTAAAAATGAAAATATGGTTATTGTGTTTTGCGTTTTATGTTAACAATAATATGATTACGGAGTTAAAATGTATGATTGTAATTTTTCTTCACTTAAATATGCTTTTAAGAACAAATGTTATTGGTACGGGTCTAATGCAATAACAGTACTTTTTTATGGAAATTAAAATTAATTAAACAAGCTGCTTTGGCTTTGTTTAACTGAAATATTTTTAATAAAAACGCTTACGTTTATTTAAACTTATTTTTTCTACGGTGAAATAAATCACTCGTATTATTTTGAATTTAATGTATTTTTGAATAATTTTCATAATTCAAATCTATTGTTGACAACATTAACCAATTCTAATAAAAAATATTGTGGATCATAGTATAATTGTGTTTGATCACACTATGGTTGTAGGGATCATAACATGGTTGCGTGTACATCATACTATGGTTGTGAGGATCATACTATGGTTGTATATGAAACATAATATGGCTGTGATGATCATACTATGGTTGTGGAGATCATAGTATGGTTGAGTGTGAATCATACTATGGTTGTGGGGATCATAGTATGGTTATGTGTGAATCATACTATTGTTGTAAGGATCTTAGTATGGTTGTATTTGAATCATACTATTGTTGTGAGGATCATAATATTGTTGTACCACAACCATATACCCAACAATAGCATTATCCTCTTCGAATATTGTCACCACAACCATACTTTTTTTCTGCGTGTATGAAGCTCACCCATATACACAGACCCAATGAGAAATTGCGGATGAATTCGAAACAAAAGAATTTTGGTACTAGTGTTGCAAATAAAAAGTTCTAGTATACTGGGACAAAGTTGGTTCGACTTGAATTAATAAAAAACACAACTGACTTTTGTTTTAAATTGTACAATTTGTAATAGTTAAATAAAAAAGAAAGCAAAAAGCTACTTTAAACGCTTTGCAAGCATTCTAAAATACAGTCGGCCCAGCGTGAATTGCTGCTATCATTTGAAAACAGTTCTTGCACCAGTGCCGCAGGATGATGGCCCAATACTTTATCGTTGTCTCTTTTTCTGCCCGGGCATGCAGTCGTACGTACATACACTCAAAAAATTCTGTACGTAAAATTAACTGAAATTGTAATATAAAATAAATGAATATTCAGTTAAAAACCGGTCTACTTAATATTCATTTAATTTTAACGAAAAGTTCATTTAATTTTAAATGTTAAAATATTGGCTGACTTTAATCCGTAAAAATAACTGACATTCAATAATTTCATTTATTTTAACTATCAAAAGAACAAGTCATAACTTCCGTAAAAATAAAAGATTTTTCATTTGATTCTGCTATTTATACTGTCAAAAATTCAACCCCGAATTCCGTAAAATCAAAAGAATTTTCAGTTATTTTATGTATTTTAACTATCAAAAAATTAACCACAAATTCCGTAAAAACAACAGAATTTTCAGTTATTTTATGTATTTTAACTATCAAAAAATTAAGCACAAATTCCGTAAAAACAACTGAATTTTCAGTTATTTTAGTAATAAGTGTTGCCTCCATGGTGCTTTATTACTTCCGAAGCGATAATAACAAACAATAAAAAATAGTATCTAAAAAAAATAATTTCATCTTTTTGTTTTGTTTGGTTGATCAAAAATTCGCAGTAACATGTAACTTTTTTGCTGTTGTTATTTAAATGAACTGGAGTGTATTTGTATTTTGTTGGTGTAAAACAGTGTTCTTCACAAACCTAAACACGAGTTGTCAATTTAAAAAAAAACTTTTTGCGTTTCAAGTAACCACATGGTTATATACATACATATGTATGTATGTATGTAACTATTAATACTTACTTTGGTTGTTAAAATATATAAAATAACTGAAAATTCTGTTGTTTATACGGAATTTGTGGTTAGTTTTTTGATAGTTAAAATATATAAAATAACTGAAAATTCTGTTGTTTTTACGGAATTTGTAGTTAATTTTTTTGTAGTTGAATTATGTAAATTAACTTAAAAATCATTTGTTTTTACGGAATTCACAGTTGAATTTTTGATAGTAAAAATAGCATAAACAAAGGAAAAATCTTATATTTTCACGGAATCCGTGACTTGTTCTTTTGATAGTTAAGTCAGCTATTTTAACATTTAAAATTATATGAACTTTTTGTTAAAATGAAATGAAAAATAAGTAGATCGGTTTTTAAGTAAATTTTCAGTCATTTTAAATTACAGTTTCATTTAATTTTACATACAAAATACTTTAACGTAAACAACTGCCAATATTAAATGCAACTGAAAATCCGTATTAATGTGCACTTAGTTTTTTGAATAAATGTTAGATTCAGTTAAAAATAAATTTTCTTAGAATTTTAAAGGCATTTTAAGTTAAAAACAACTGCACGGAATACTTCCTAAATAAACTACAGTCCGTTACTGTAATAATATTGTGAGTGTACGAGTATTTGTAGATGTCGAATCGGTTTTGTTAAAAATCCAATCTAACATGTTTAAGATTCTAACACTTTTTTGCATTGTTTTATTTTCCTCTTTGCTCAGCTATTCTAACTCGGCCTCTTGGTTTGATTGTGTGTACGTGTTTATTAACGAGTACAAGGTCATTGGGAAACTAACACATTCCACTACAAATACATAGTCACACATACGCACACACATACACGTATAACAACACACGCAACAACAAAAAAATATACGTATTGTCTGCGGACTTTCGCGGTGGTTGTTGCCCTAATGCACGCGATGATTTACAAATGTTTCAATATAAATACTATTGATGAAATGTTCACCTGCATACACTTGTATATATGTATATTGAAACATACAGCCACATATACACGGGCAGGAGTTGGTATATAAATACCTTAGACTGGAGCGATATTGTCTATTGCAAGGTAAATTGGAAAACTTGCGATCAGTTCATGAAAATGTAGCCCTAAATACATAAAAAAAACAAAGCTCTCGAAAAATTTGACAATCTTATAATGTAAACCCTTTTTAAAAAAAAACGGGAGAGGGAACAACTTAAAGGACATGCAGAATAAAATCGTTAATGTCAATACAGTATGCTTGCAACAGGGCAGCTGACGCACATTCGCTCAAAATTGTTTTTCATTGGCCAAAAATCGGTAACTTTTAAGCGGATTAAGATTATTTTTCCTTAATATATTTTTTTCTTAAATTTATCTCCAGTTTTAATTTTATTAAAATCGGTTCTGTACTTATTGAGGAATTTTCATATTACACCTGGAAATGTGTTTTTAAATCTGCTTTATTTATAAAAATGAAATCATATCTGGATAAACCAGCCATTTTAAAAATACTTTTTAAAAATTTGAAAAAAAAACTGAGCACTGCACATTTGGCCATTTTATATATATATAAAAAAAAACTCAAGAAATCGACATTAGAAAAGAAATCCGTAGAAATCCCCCATATTTTCGGCAAAGTTTTATTGAAAACGTTTCGCAAGCTTTAATAGTTGTATACATAGCGAGGAAAACCAAAATTCCTTTCAAAATCCATTCAAAGATTGAAAATCGGTGCAAAATTGACTGAGCTTTATTTGCTCAAGTTGTCCTGGAATTCAAGTTGGAACTAATTTCAAACATCTTCTTTTAATTAAATTAAAAAAGTTTTTAACATGCTATCTCGAGCTGTTATAAAAGTAAATAAACGCAGTGAAAAAATATGGTTACTACCACAATAAAAGTATGGTCGTCGCAACCATAGTATTGTTTATTAAATTTTATTTTAACAATAGTATGATTGCAGCAACATTAATATTGTTGAAATGTAACAATATTATTATTGCCAAATTTAAAAATGATAATGTGGTTGTAGCAACAATATAAATATGCCTGTTGCGACAAAAGTACTGTTTTTTGGGTTTAATAAAAACCATTTCAGCAAGCCAACAAAAAAAGTGCAGCCCTTTATCGATGATAATTTGCGATAAATGTAAATTTTCTTCTGGTCATATAAAAAAACTTTTTTTTCTAAAACAATAAAAATCATTTCTTTATAAAGCATAGCATACCTACAATTGGCAATATTGCGACCTAATTTGTTGGCGCCCTTTGCCTTGCTTTCTATTAAATTAAGTTTAAATTTCGGAAATCGGTGACAGCAAAAAATTAAGGTTTTAACCAACGAAATCACATCCAAAGCCACAGTGGAATATCGAAAAGGCTGATTGTCAACGAAGTATTCATAAACCTTCCAACAGACATAGGTCGCCTGACCTTTACATAGTCTACGGTTACATTATTTGTACAAAGATTTTTATGAAAATTTGGCAATCTATCTGAATAATTTAATAATTATTAGAATTGAATTTCTGCATATGTTAATTGTTGTTATCATTGGGCTGCTTTGTTTTTCGAGTTGTTGGCTCTTATCAGGACTAATAATTAAATATTAACATATGAGGGTAATGTGCACCAATCTGAATCTAATTCGTCAGCAAAAATGCATATTTTAAAATATTGTTCTTATGAAAAGGGTTTCAATATAAGATTTAAAGAAGATGCTTGTGTGAATTTCATTGGCTCCACAACCCCTTGTAGGTCATTTCCTGTATAAAAATGATTTATGAGCTTTTCGGCCTTGAGCGTGCTTCTGCTTTTAGTTTCAAATACCTAGAGTTTTCGCATTATTCTCCACTTGGTCTCTCCACCGGAGTCTCAGTCTACGCTTTTGTGGTCTAATACCTTTAATACTGGAGTATGTATCCATTCGACCCTCGTGCAATCGTTATATTACGATGCGCCTAACTGCACTTATGTCAGGATATATTTTATAGAGCTCATCGGATACATGTTCTCCCAACCTACAATACTGGGGACGTAGATGCTAAGAAGGATTTTCTATCGAAAATTGCTAATACAACTTTATGAAACACTTATACTTTGGCGCGATATAAAATCGCGGGTAATTGTAAAGTATAATCTGTGCCTTCGAGAAAGGGCTGTTCACAAAGCCCAAAATAAGGCGTATTTGCCAATACCATCTTCCCTATAATTTTAATGCTGGCATTGTTTTATTGGTTAAATGTGCATCCCAGATATACAAATTCCTCTAATTCCTCGATGTTTCAACCGCAGTCCGAAACTATGCTGTCATTCATTTGTCGCGGCACCATTCTAGCAGTTGCCTGCTGGTCCCATTGTTTTAACCTTCCATGTCTATTCTAAAATTTATTTAAGGCTTCATAGTATAAACAGAGTACACTTGCAAATTTACGAAAGGTACATGAAAAATCTTAAAACTTTCTGGCCATGGACTGAATAAATTATGTGCAACCATAACCGACCCGACCCAATGTAGTCATCAGTGTCTATAATGTCCAATTTCTAATGGTGTAGTGTACAATATGGTTTATGTATATATGTGTCCATGCATTGTACAATTGAAACAAAACTTAACAATCTCTAAAAATTGATTCCTTTGCTTGCTCTCATTATAGTTTTATACTAATTGAGACACCCCATCACAATAGTTATTATTACTCGTATGTTTTAAATACATATACACGATTTAATTGTCTTATTTCGGGCAGGTGTGTGTATTGAATAGGGTTTCCGTATGGGATTTGAATAGTTTCTCAATGTTCTCAAAATTAGTTTTTCCAAATACGAAGTAACTTAAAAAAGACTGCTATTCGTTGAAATCTAAATGTGCTTCTGGTAACTTAAACTATATGAGTAACTTTATGGTTGACAAATGATATATCACTTCCAACTTCCTATAGGTCAATTTGTTCACTGTCGTGCATTACAATGCTGTTCTTTGTCTCAGTCCTCAGTGCATAGAAAGAATTGTTAAGAACTTAATGTTGAGTCCCAAGAATTAGCATGGGTTCTTCATAAGGTGTTTCTTCCTATTATTTCTAGAACTCATTTTCCGGTTCCGAAATCCAGGGAACTGGATCAGAATTTCCTGGGATTATTCAAGATATCTTCTTTATAAAAAACAACCTGGTACTCTTCGCTGCCCCATACATGCTTTCAGAGAAATAAAGAGTAGAAGCTGTTCTGTATACAACATTTTAGTACTTAATTGAATCTTTCTGTAGTACTCTTGGAGATATAACATTTCAAGCTTTGACATCTGGTACGAATATATATAAATTCGATGGTTTTCCGAAAGCGATCAGTCAATTTTTTTGGGAGCAACAACGCTTTTAAAAAACGCATGGTTTTTCAATACTGTATTAAGGAACAAACAGAGAACTTTTCTCAAATAAGCACGATATAAATCGTATACGCAATAACCGGGACCTATGTTTATGGCCGGCTCGGAAGCGAACAAACGCACAAATAGAACATATCCTAAATCTCATGTTCCGAACTCTAATACTTATAGTTTATTTTTTGCCCCTTTTTTAAACTCTTATACATAATTTTAAGGTATCTAATGCATTGCATAGAGAAACATTTATATGGATTAGGGATGAATCTCTTTCTTGTAAAGTTGCCAGCATTTAAGAGGTGGACAATCCACCGCAGAAAATGTTTGTTCTAAATGCGATATTAAGACATAGTAAAACTAGAGACTTTAACACATTTAATATGAAATAGGAGAAGACACGGATGTATTAAAGTTCCAAGTTCAGTTTAGCTTAAAGCAGTTCACACACTAAAGCATATTTCAGCAGAGCCGCGTTGTGTCAAACAAACTTCTGTAGCTTCTAATACTCGTACTCGTTTAAACTTGTGAGACGGTTTGACTGCTTTTTTGAGACGGTTTGACTGCTTCCTGCTTTTAAAAAACCACATCTACTTCTCCATATAGCGTAAGTTCTATTCCAATACATTTATATACTTTGTACGAGGATTTGGTTGATATTACCTTATTCTCTCAATATCCCATAAAGAAAGAAAGGGGGAACTTCTTTTAAATCTTGGAAATCCACTCAAATCAATCATTTACGAAATGGTTTAAACCGGACTCGGACCGGGCATTATTTGTTAGGTAGCCGCTCACACTACCCATTACACGCCGAACCTCTGATACGTTTAAGCATTGAAATATGAGGCGTGTTTTATTGGTGTGCGCTTACCCGTATTCAACGGGAAAGTGGTAGGCGAAAACTTCAAAAATTTACGAGACGTTTTTGAAATTTCTTTGTACACAATAACCGATTGGCTTTGTGCATCATAAACCGTTTGACTTGAAAATTTGTAGTTTGTGTAGACAAAAAGTTATTCAAGAACTTCAATATGCGAGTAATAATCGAGCTCGCTTAAACTCGCTGAAGGTTATTCTTGAATAACTTTCCCCCCCCCCCCCCCCCAAAATTTTAATATTCAAACAGGTTTTAACGCAAATACGAGTAGTCTATAGTTTTCTGTAAACAAAATCATTTTTGTATTTTTGTATAATGGTGTGAAGTTATTGCATTAGCGACATCCTAAGCTAGTTACCATTAGAATACGGCCATTAGTCGTGTTCTTTTCAGGTTGCTAAACAAGCATTTATTTAGAAGTTACTCGGTAAGCAAGCGAGTTGGCTGTTACTCGGTAACGAAAAGAGTTAGAGTTACCTGACTTATTTTTTTAACAAAAAAATATTATGACACACCCGGCTTGTATAGCAAAATCAAAAACATATGTTTTTTGTCATCGATACAGAATGAAAATGAAAAAATGAAAGAAAAAGAAAATAGAAAGAGCGCGATAAAATCATTTCCATAAATTACAATGGTGCAAAAACGGTAAGCGAAAGTGTTTATTGTTAAGATTTAGGGAAATCTCGAGGTAGCAATATTATTTTAAGAGTGACTAAACGAAAATGTTGGACCAGAAACGAGACGTTAATGTTGTTGGCTTGCGACAAGAAAGGACGAATTTAAATGTCCCCGGCGAAAATGAAATGCCTACCAACATGTTTTAGAAGACATGTTTTGTCAATAAAATGTTAACAAAACATAAATCTATACGAAATAACAAAATTCGCTTTCCACAATTTGCTTTGCCTTTTATTTGTTTTTAAACCAACTTTTGTTACGCTTATGCTGCCACCTGATTCAAAATGTTAATGAATGTTACCAAAATTCCATATTGCTACCTAACTAGGTAACTAAGCTAGTTACCTGAAAAGAACACGGCTATTCTTATTTTGCCAACTCGAACGCCATGTATGATTGATATAAACATTTTACACAAATTACTCATACGCCACATTGAGCCGATTAACCCATAACCACTGACATCGATGTATATCATTACGAGCATTTTGGTTCTATGATGATTTTATACTGAAAAATGTGAAGCTATGCTCCATTTATTGAAAAAATGTTTCTCGTAAGCACCAGGTTAAAAATTTGAAAGACCGTATGCAGAAGGTTGGTTAGACGAAAAAAATTAATAACTAATGTACATAGGTTTATTTTTAGGTTTTTATAAAACATACTTACACACAAAGGTTGATCATTCCTCAACGTGGCACTATTTTTGCTATTTGAAAAATGATTTTTGATTCTTGCTATTTGAAAAATTTTACATTTGGTGCAAACTGTATGCATGTCAGTCGCAGTAGCTATGTCAAAAAGGTGGTAGTATCTAGGTAGCCATGCCCATGTTTTGATTTGAAGTCTATTGCGAACCATATGTGAGTTTATAGGGTCAAAACCAGCCAGGTGCGCATTATACCTACGGATGATCTGTGGACAGTCAATTTCATGATTTTTCTTTTCTCAATTATCAAGGGCTATCTTTGATGGTTGGATCTCTGAGTTCGTTCCTAAAAAAGACTTTGTGCCAACACACTGTTGTACGGGGACCATGCCCAAGCATTCTTCATGTAATTTCACGAAACAGTCTTCATATCGACAAAGAAAGGCGAGCCAATGAATTCCATTGAGTAAGCTTGTAGAGACTTTTTATTTCTTCGCTTTTGTCGTTTATAAGGTCGAGATGTATTACATAAATATCAAAACTGATTCAAAATCATAGCAGAACAAAACAAAAACAAGAAATAGCAGAATACAATAGGTTCTGAAATTGTTTATCCTCAGACATCTAATTGTTTTTTATTCTAAATAACACGTCACTTGAAGATAATTGATGTTACAGAATGCTTTTAAATCTACACGCAGAAAAAAAGTATGGTTGGGGTGACAATATTCGAAGAGGATCATACTATTGTTGGGTATATGGTTGTGACACAACAATATTATGATCCTCACAACAATAGTATGATTCACACATAACCATACTATGATACCCACAACCATAGTATGATTCACACATAACCGTACTATAATCCCCACAACCATAGTATGTTTTACACTCAACCATACTATGATCTCCACAACCATATTATGATCCTCACAACCATAGTATGTTTCTCATACAATCATAGTATGATCCTCACAACCATAGTATGATTCACACGCCCACCACCATAGTATGATTCACACTCAACCATACTATAATCCCCAAATTATTTATTAGGATTGGTTATTGCTGTTATTCAAAAATAGAGATTTATATTAAGTATGTTATTTTAAATTGCATTACTATAAGTTTATAGCCAGATTTGAGGTCATGTTTTTATTGAACATTTCATTCAAGAAACAAAAATATATATTCCAATGGTCAAAAATACTTTTAGTTGCCAGCAGGGGTGAATGCTACTTCACCATCCGTAGACACCAAGTAACGAATGTGATTAAACCATGATCAATGGCTATATACTTAAGTGCAGGCAGATTTTAAATAAACGAGAACCAGTCGGTAGTAGTGTATTTCACCGAACAAAGTAAACACATTAAAAATCCTTCGAACAACCTTCCGATTGTTGTTGTTTTTTATAGACAGCAACCATTCACTGTATCGTGTGCATGTGTTTTTTTTGTATATCAAAAAAACATACGCACACACATCCATGAATGCTCTAAAAAAACCTGTTTTGTTTTGTTCATAATCGCAACCATACTGTATGATTGCCGTAATCATATTATTGTTAACGTAAATTTTAAATAACAATACTTTTGTTGCACCAACCATGTTTATATGGTTACTACAACCATATTTTCATTTCTAGCAATATTGTAGCAATATTGTCGCAATCATACTATTGTCAAAATTAAATTCAAAAAACAATACTATGATTGCGACGAACATGCTTTTATTGTAGAGAACATATTATTGTTGCGGTGACCATAGTGTAACCATATCTTTTCTCTGCGTGCAGTAGAATAAACCTAAATATGCATTTTAGGTATGAGTTTGTTTTGAAATACTAAACTCCTCCAGTGAAGCCTCAAGATTAAGGAGTCGTGAAACTTCAAAACATGGTAATGCTGATCTCAGGTTTTTGATAGACGTTTTCTCCCATATTTTGTTTTTGTTTGTAATGGAATTGTAGATTGAATGTAGAGTTATTTCCTATCGTATACAAACCTGTTGCATTTTCGTCTATAGTTGGCATTTGCTGTTGGAAATAAATGGTATTTAAACTAAAATTGCTAACCTTCATACACAATGTAATTGCATTGAGATTGAGGAACAATCCGTTAACGGCAAGCAAACGTTTACCATTTCACTAGCTTTTGGTTCAAGCTCATAACAACGATAATCTGGATCTGAAAAATCATATAAGTGCTTGAGTCAGAAAACAAAGATACGTTTTTTTGTCTTTGTTTTACAATAATATTCAATATGAAAATATCCGCCTCCAAATCATCAGCCACACTGTTTACTGCAAGGACCGCAGAGGTTCGGTTGTCACCCAATGTGAAAATCGTTGACGGCATCCCGCCTACCAACTACCCCAAACTCCTTGGGGTAACATTGAACAGCCTTTTTCGATCATCTGCACATGCTAAAACTATCCGCGATAAGCTTAAAAGTAGGAACTAGGTCCTCAAGTCACTTGCCGGCAGCATTTGGGGAGCCGACAAAGAAACCTTGTTGACCTCTTACGAAGCGATAGGCCGGTCTGTAGCGAACTACGCAGCGCCAATGTGCCGAACGTGAGTACAACGCATTGGAAGAAAAGTCAGACTTGCCAGAATTTCGACCTCAGAACATCAACAGGGTGTCTATTCATGTCTTCTGGGGACTATCTACATGAGGAGACGAAGGTCCTTACCGTGCGCAGACACAATTTCCTGCTGTCTAAGTAATACCAGCTAAGGTGTTTTTGCAGTAGTGATCATATCTTGGATAGGATGCCTCCACCCAGGCAGATCAGGTACGATCTACGAAAAGGAGGTCCAGCGGTTCAAGACTACATTTAGATCATCGAAACTATCAGGCAGGTCTGAACAACATTCACGCCAATGAAGTCGCAGCAGCAGTATCCAGCTACAGTGTGAATGTAGTGCTAGGGGGAACATCCCTCGGAGATTTCACCTGAGGAGAAAGTACTATCTCGGCAGACGCGCGTGGTTCTAGCTCAGCTGAGATCTGGATGGTGCAGCCGCCTCAATTCTCTTGATCGTGGTGCACCTCTTCAATTGTCTGGCCAAGCCCACTCAGTTGTCCCCCAGGACTCTGTGGACGCATCCAGTTCAAATGGTGCGTTTCCTCCACCTGGATATCGAAGAAGATCCCCTATAAACGAACAAGACTTCAAAATAAAATATATTGTTGTTACAACAACAACAAACGGTTAGCACAAACACTTGATTTTGTCAAACACATTATTTTTAAAATATACTACCCCCAAAGTACCAAAGAAAATCATCATAAGACTTAGCAAAAATTGGAACTCTTTGGGAGTTACAATGCGAAAATAGCGAGTTTGTCTAGAAATCGGTTTTAGTGATAACCTTCTGCAGACGGTCTTAGTGGATAAAGGGGGTTAAGAATCAATTCGTAGATGCCCGATGTTTCACATTATCGCCTTTGCATACTCGTCGAGGTTTATTGTTATTTGCTGTGAAATTGGCAAACATTCTTCCAATTATTACACATAATCTATTTGGTCGTCTATACTCGTGCACATGCATGCATACTTAACCCAAAGTGCATCTACAGCAAACCTCTTTCATTGTATTCGTATCGGTCCAAGGAGGTGGCATCTCATACAACAACGACACACAGGCATAATGAAATTATTAAGAAGCGAGAAGTAGAAAAAACAAACAGAATATTTGTATTAGATCGAGTACCTACAGCAAAGCCAAACAGCCCCAGCAATACCATGACCCCTCCATCAGTCGAGGCAGCCTCACAATTAAGTCGTTATAAAATTCAAGGAGCATTCGAGTGCCTGATAGATGGATGAATGGATGACTGACTGGTATGGGAGCTGGTCGAGTGCAAAGTGAGACACTCATGGGTAGCTACTCTAAAGGTACACGTATACTCGTATAGTATGCACACAGATATGTGTGTAGATAATGAATTGATATTTGGTTTAGAGCACGTTCTAGGAAGCGAAATATTAATTTTATCTTGTTGGTGCTTTTGCTTCTTGGCTTCTTTTTCTTTCCTTTTGGGAGGAGACCCAAACAAAAGGAAAACAACAAGCAACTCTTCAGATGAAAACGTTTAGCTTAAACAATTTTCCAAGTATCCATTCCAGCGTCTACTACTTACAGACATATGCGCATACATACATGCGAACAAACAGCTACACCCACAAATACACATACACCTACTCGTACACGTACATTCGCACAGGCACACCACATACAACTTCAGAGTGCATCCTTTGTTTAACGACGGTATAATGGCTGTTTTCACAACGTATCATTCATTCCCCATCAGTGCACCGGCAGCAGCATTTTCAATGATGGATACTTTTACGCTTCCTCGCCCTCTCGCCCCCTCCTTCGAGCAGCATTTTTTGTTTGTTGGCGGTTATCGCATCTAAAGTTATTAAATTGTGTATGGCTTCGCACAAAGATGGGGCTTTTGCTAAGTTTCTCTTATGGTCGGTGAACAGTTGCAACCTGCATGTGGCCATGCTTGCATGTCCATGCTTTCAATAAAACCGACCGACCAACACATACCCGCACACACAAACACACGCGAATAATACACCGACATATAAATGAAGCGTTGTGCACATACGTAGCAGCAGTAGTTGTGTGGCCCAAATTTTATTCCACGTGTAAATTGTTTTCAAACCGCAAAACTGGAGCAAGGACATTCAACTTTGGAGCGAATTTGTAACATGTTCTATAAATGATTTAACATTTGTACTGAATGTGCATACCTACATACAAACTACACAAGTGTGAGTAACTACATACACCTGTATATATTTCAATGTGTGTATAATAAACTAAAAAGCCCCATTTTTTATAATTAACACAGAGTGGCGAATACGTTGTACATTTTTGGAGGCCTGGCAGGACCTCAACAAAACTACATTTAGACCTTACTAAGTGAGCCTGTGTGTGCGTGCCTTCAAAGCATCCTGTGTGAATGTGAGCAAAGTAGTACAGTTTGCCATTTTATAAATGCTGGAGTTAAAACGAAATGATCAGTTCTATGTTATTCCTTGGATAGAGTCATTCTGGAATGCAAGACTTGCTCATCGCATGTGTTAGTCCTACTAGTGTGACTTTATTGTGTGCGGGATATGTTTGTGTTTCTTTCCTAATGTAAACATTTTGGGAATGGAAAATGTTCTTTGTCGATAGTATTTAGTATTCGAAAATGCTGTTAATAGAAATTTAGGGTTACACATAAGTATGGATTACATATCGCTTAATTACCGTAACACCGTCACAGCTTACAAAATAATTTCATTTATGGAATGCAATGCGAAGCTTAAGATAAGCAAAATAAAATGGAAACATTTATGCAGGTCCAACCACATGAAAGTTCACACCAATTTTAAATACGAGGGCTGCTATATATATTTCTGGCCTAATAATGAAAATGCGAAAAGTTATCATCAAAAATGGTTTTATTGTTTTCCAAAATATTCCCCAGCATAATTTATACACTTTTGCATGCGCCCAAACCAATTGTCGAAGCACTTTTTCCACTCTGATTGAGACACCCCCAAAACATGGTTTTTGAACACTTCAACAGCATCTTCTGGCGATGAAAATCGTTGACCACGCGTTTTTTATTGATGTGAGGGAATAAAAAGAAGTCATTGGGTGCCAAGTCAGGGTTGGACGGCGGATGACCCATCAATTTGACGTTTTGGCCGAACAAAAAGCCACTGGTTTAAGCCGATGTGTGAGAGCTTGCATTGTCATGGTGCACAATGATTCGTCTTCGCTTGTTCGTTTTTCGAATTTCTTCGAAGACTTCAGGCAAACAAATTGTGGTGTACCACTCAGTATTGACCGTCCTACGTTGCTCAAGGGGAACAGTCGCCACATGACCAGTTTTGCCGAAGAAACAGGAGACCATTTGCTTCGAAGTGCTTCTTCCACGAACAACTTTCGTTGGATTTGGCTCGTCTTCGAAGACGCACACGGTCGATTGCTGTTTTTTTTTTCGGGCTCATACGCATAGATACATGATTCGTCTTCTGTGACGATCTTATAAACGTCTATTGATGTGCCGCGATCGTATTTTTTCAAAATTTCTTTGCACCAATCGACACGAGCCTTTTTTTGAGTGATTGTCAAATTGTGCGGGATCCAACGAGAACAAACCTTTTTTACGGCCAGGTGTACATACAATATCGAATGTATGCTGGTGGAAGAAATGCCCAAGGATGTCTCTATCTCAGGTATATCACATGACGATCTTGCATAATCAGTTCACGCACGGCATCAATGTTCGTCTTTGAGCGAGCGTCGGCCACGCTTGAAATCATTAAACCAGTTTTTCACAGTTCATTAGTATGGTGATTCATCGCCATACAAAGATTTAAGTTCATCGATGCACTCTTGCCGTGATAATCCACGAAAGTTGTGAAAAATTATCGCACGAAAATGTTCACGAGTTAATTCCTTTTTTTTGCCAATTGATTTTTTCAAGTCACAACACAAATTATGGTCTTACGTCAAAACGTTCTGAGTACGTTTATGCTAAAAAATGCCAAACTTTCCAAAATGTCTGATGGCGCCAGGCAACACTTAGTATTGCCTAGGCCAGAAATATATATAGCAAAAGATTTGAAACTACTGTACGAAATAGGAACGAACTTGGAATCTCATGTAGATCACGAAATATTCTCATTTTAAACCAGAAAGAACAACGTTTGTTCATCACAGTTTAGGTAATTTCTCACAACTCAATTAATTTATGTTCAATTGTAGTCAATAAATGCCAATGTTTTGAAAACGAAAATCTAGAAAACCTCGCAAAAGATATTGAAACAAAATCTTATATTAATAGAAAGTAACAGTGAATTAAACTTAAAAATTTGGACATCACTAGTAGCTTGCATGACTAGAATGTAAAAAAATCCGGTAATTTTAGAGGGTCTGAAATTATTAACCGGTGAAACCAAGTACGATGATTATTATTAGCATGTGTTTAAAAATACAAACATAGTTACTTTTAAACAAACATAAATTAACGCACATACATACTCGTATTCTGCATAAATCTAGTGTATAGAAGACTTAGCCTAGATCACATTTAACATGTGGCTTATAGAGCGATAGATTTTCAAATCAGAAAAATATCTATTTTGCCAATATAAGATTATGTGCTGAATTTGATCAAAATCGGACCCCATGCAGGGTTTTCCATTAAGGACATAACAATTTTATATATTAATAAAAGATAATAAAAGATATAGGGTTCAAATTAATTCCATGTGTAGTGCAAATGTTACATTTTAAGAATGAAATTCGATTTCAGTCATATGACCACCACGAGCCCGTGTACAGCGATCTATTCTTTGGGCCCAATTTTCCACAATTCTTGCACACGTTTTTACCGGAACGTTGACAATGTCGCGTTGGATGTTTTCTCTGAGCTTGTCTAAAGTTGTTGGCTTGTTGGCATAAACCAATAACTTGATGGTATTAATCACATGGTATTAAATCACATGAACAAGGTGGTCATTCGACCGGACCATTACTCGAGTTAACACGTTCACCGAATTTGCCTTTTAGTAACTTGATTGGCTAGTGTTGAAACCACATATCGGCGATGTCAAGCTTATCCAATTTAGGCCAAAAATAATTTTCTAACATGGCACGATAGCGCTCTCCATTGACGGTAACACGACGATGGTTTTTATCGACGAAAAAATACGTCCCTCCGGCATGAAAACCACACCACACAGTAATTTTTTGCGGATGCAATTGTGTCTCTTGAAGCACATATGGGTGGGCAAAACCACTCAGCCAGAAATAAGATTTGTCGATGAAATTCTGGGTTTTCGTGATACTTTGGCTGAGCCCAATCGGAGAATTTTCGGCGTTGCAAATGATCAAATGGCTTTAGTTCTTGTGTCGGCTTTATCCTATAAAGATGAAGGTCAAGATCTTGTTGCAAAATACGAAACAATGTGATTTGAGAGATGCCCAATTCCTGAGAACGATCTAAAATCGACTGATTTGGCTCATTTTGAACGGTTAACATTCGGCTGCGATATTTTTCGTAAGCGCTCTTGAAGTTGTGACCATCCGACTCAGAATTTCGGTAGTAATTTTTAATGATTTCCAAACGTTGCTCGTAACTGATTTTTTCCATGATGAAAATGTTTACTTCGACTAACGTTTTGACTTTGAAAGATCATTAAAAATGTTTGAGGGTGTGTTGACATAAAGATACGAAATTGTTATGTCGCTATTGGAAAACCCTGTATAAGGGGTTTCGATTGACAGTGACAGAAATCGGAAGATATCTTTCATTAGAGCTATACCAAAACTTGGACTAATATAGCCAAGATTCTCCACGATCGCTTATAATGCTCTATGCTAAATTTGAGCAAGATCGGCAGCGACGGTTTTGAAGCCTATTATAAAATATGGACCAATTTCAATAGACTTTGTCCTTGCACAATGCTGCACAATGTAAAAAGTTTAATCGAATTAATTTAATAATCGCAGGTGGAAAATAATTGATACCTATGCTACCTATAAACCTTCTGAATTATTAAAATAAACCTTTAAAATACCAAAAATTCGTTTTTCAACATTTAACGTTTTAAATCAGTATTTATGAGTTTTAAATTAGAAAATGAAACATTGTTATTTAGATTTTTCCATTAATATGAAAAAACCGGCTAACAAAAAGGTATCTCCCGTTTTTCTCGTTTAATCGAAATGAAACACTGCGATACAAAATAGAATTTACTTATAGTTAAAAAATCTGGGAAGTGATGTTTTTTGTGGGTCTTGCCTAGTACAATAGGAATCGGTTTTTAAAATTTTCAAAACACCCCAAAAAAACTTGAAACTCTGTGGAAAACATAAACTCACATCGATTATCGCACATCGCCTTTTTTGCTGTTTTTAAATGGATAACGACTTTGCAGTTAATATTTTTAAAACCATTAATTATTGTTTTGATTAGTAACAATGGCGTCATGGCATCGTTATCGTATTGGCGGCGGCACGTCCACTTTTTTTTCTTGTCCTAATGTAACCGGCGAATACTTATATTTCTGGCTGAAAGTAATATAATGTGAAATTTTGTCCCGATCGGAGTTTAAAGTGATACGGCGACTTAACTTTTTAAATTTAAATCGGCTATAAAAAAGTACTGATAATTTTTTTAAAATTCTGGTTTTATTGGAAAGGTCATTTAATAATGGAACACAATAGCATTCATAAGACTACCACAACTGACACGGCAGTATCTTATTCGATTAACGAATCTCATCAATTATAAATTCGATTTCATGTTTTAACTCTTCAATTGTCTTTGGATGATTTGCGTAACATTTATCTATTATGGCTCCCCACAGAAAATAATCCATATGGCCCAGTTCACAGCTCCCAGACAGCCAATTGACATCACAATTTCGGCCCATTATTGAGATTTAAAAAACAGTGCGTAAAAATATGATGGTTGCGTTGACTATGTGACATGTGGCCCAGTCTTGTTGAAATAAAATGACTTGTGGAAACCAAATATGCCGTTGATGCTAACAAAGGGTCCTTGCTTATTTTCGAAGAAAAATGGACCAATGATGCCGCCAGCCAAAACTCTGCACCAAACAGTGACTCTTTGTGGATGCATTGGCTTTCTAATAGTCACGTGTGCGTTCTCTGAACCCAATATGCGGCAGTTGTGCTTATTGACATAGCCAATGAGATGAAAATGAGCTTCATCTGAAAAAACGAATTTTCGGTAAAATTCTTTATCTCCGCCAAAAAATTTTCAGCCCATTGGGCGAAGCAAAAACGCATCGGAAGGTGTTCCATTTTAAAATGACAAAGTTTAACCTTTCCAATAAAACCAGAAATTTGACAAAACTATCAGTACATTTTTTCCTACAGCCAATTTAAATTCAAAATGTTAAATCGCTCACCCTGTATAATCAAAATACTGCCCCTGTGTAAGAAAATTGTTTACCTTTTAACCGATCTGGTCCATTTAAAAATCGTGACATGTAGTTTATTTTGAAAAAAGTTCCCCGATCTTTCGTTAATAAAATATTGGGGGTATAGTATGTATGTAGTTTGTTTAACTGGCAGACAGACGTCTAGGTGCTATTTTTGACTTCAGGCGAAGGAAAGTATTGTTTTTACCAATCAAAAGGTATTAATCTAAATTAATTGATTTGTATTCAACATATCGCATTGATAGTTCAGTAATGTTTTTCCTTTTTGGACGTTTTGTATGGTTTGTGTGAAAACGATTTTTGGTGGGCACGACTATTACACAAGAAAACCAAGTTTCAAATCCGCTTAGAACATATAATATTTTTAGCGACTGATTCTACACATCTACTTATAAAATGCCGGCGACTTTAACTGAACAGGTCGGTCTTTGAATAAAATAAATGTCTTCCAATATGGTTACCGCCGCAGTTAAGATTTTTTTACTTACTTATACTTTTAATTAAATTTAAATTTGTGTTAAACTATTAAATAAAATTTCCGGACCGTAGTTTTGCATTTGCAGAAATAAACCTTTTATAAAGCAAATATTTTCTGATAATAACTATGATTGGTTTAAAAAACCTCTGTAAATCCAAAAAAACCCATACAAAATTAGAAAGATTTGTCAAGCCAAAATGGTAAAAACTTTGGAAAACTCTAACAGGTTCTTAACTGACATCTAACCAAACCGATGCCTAAAAATACTGGTACCAGCAACGATTGCTATCCCTGCATAACGACTCCGGCGAGTATTTACGAATACTTAATAAAGGTTGCTGGGACCAGCACGTGTGCATTAAAAACATATTTTCTTCTTCTTCCGATGTTGTTTCAAGGGAGTACACTCATTCCATACAAACAATATGCTCCCATCAACTATTCCGTTATACGGACATGTATACGTTATGTATGACATCTGTATGTGTGTGTGCATCAGTAAGGATGAATATTCGAATGTGGTAGGCGCAGTCAGAAATATGCGGATGTTTATACAGATGCATTTCATATTTCACACATGCATATCATACATACTGGTTTGTATGTATTTTCCAGTGATTTCGCATCCTTGTATGAGAACAGTGTTTGCATACGAAAGTGGTCGTGCACTTATGTACACACTTACTAACAGAAATGTGCAAATGCACATTAGGGTAAGGTCCTCTTGGGGCGTTCACACTGAAGTGTAGAGCATATTAATGTTATTGGGTAAAAATAAAAACAAATTATTGAGGATGGTTAAGTACATGTAACTGCTTGTATTTACTAGATACCTTTTCTTCCAATGATTACATTTTGTAATTAGTACTTCTAATCATTTGGTTTTGGTATCGGTCTCAATATCTAAACTACTCGTACTAGTGCTTAAGGTTAAGCCTTTATAATTAAGACATATTCTTAAACATATAATTTGTTCTCTATTTATTGACTATTGAAAATGTCACCATACGTACGAGGGCGACCGCAAAAGTAACTGGCCTAACATAAAAAGAACCGTTTTTTGGAATCATTATTTATTTTTCAACATAATCTCCTTCCAACTCAATACACTTCATCAAACGTTTTTCAAGTTTTTTAATTCCATCCGAAAAATAAGATTTTTCAAGACCTTCAAAATATGCCTCAGTTTAAGCAATAACCTCGCTATTGGACGAAAATTTTTTGCCACCTAGAATTTTTTTTAAATTTGGAAACAAGAAATAATCAGAAGGAGCTAAATCTGGACTATATGGTGGATGCGGAGCAATTTCAAATCGTAATTCGGCCAGTTTTTGTTGAGTTAAAAATACAGTGTGTAAAGGAGCATTATCTTGATGAAAAATAATTTTTTTTTCTAAATGCGGTCGTTTTATCTTGATTTCTTCACTCAACCGATCCAATAATGCACAATAATATTCACAATTTATAGTTTTTCCTTTCTCAAGATAATCAATAAATATTATACCCCTTGCATCCCAAAATACTGTGGCCATTACTTTTCCTGCTGACTTAACAGTTTTCGCCTTCTTGGGACCACTTTTACCAGCTTCTATCCATTGTTTTCACTGTTCTTTGCGTTCTGGGATGTAGTGATGGATCCATGTTTCATCAACAGTTATCTAATGTTTTCAATAGTAGTAGCAGTTTTCGGTCTTCCAGAGCGTTGTTCATCTTCCGTTGAACGACCCATTTTAAATTGTTGACCCCAGGTGGAGTATGATAGTGCATTATCACCATGAACAGAATCTAATTCAGCTTTGATTAATTGTGGCGTATAACCTTTCATATAAAAGTGTTTAATTACCGCACGAAACTCTTTATTTTCCATTTTTCAAAAATTATAAAATTTGTTTACTTCAATCACCTGTAACAAAGAAAATCATCATAAATATTTCGG
Organism: Hydrotaea diabolus; assembly: GCA_963513945.1. Lineage (NCBI taxonomy): Eukaryota > Metazoa > Arthropoda > Insecta > Diptera > Muscidae > Hydrotaea > Hydrotaea diabolus. The sequence goes on from OY740717.1 coordinate 113,016,456, forward strand.
AAATCTTGACAGATGGCTTATAAAAGATTGCTTTTAAAAAACAAAAAAAAAGAAAAACAGAAAATGTGCCAGGCCAGTTAGTTTTGCGGTCGCCCTCGTATACTTATACACTATAGCGCCCATGAAATACATAGAAAAATGGAAAAATGTTATTCTTTCCGCTCCCCGCTCATTTTCTTGTATATTGGGCATCAAAAATAATATCCGTGCAAAAATGATTTCAATCGGTGTATAGTAGAGCGCTCATAAAACAAAAAGTGTTGTTTTTCCGCTCCCCGCTCATTTTCTAGTATATTGGGCATCAAAAAATAATACCGAATATTTTTCAATCGGATGGGAACCGGCCAGTCCGTCACGGCTCTAAAAATGGAGTAAAACTAGTTGCAAGCTTTGGTGAGCTATAACTCGTAAGCCAGACGACTTTCGGATAATACACCTTAAGCATTTGTGTTGCAAATATACAGGCAAACATTTTTTTAATACTTAATACTTAAGTCGTCTTTTCGACTTTTTAGTATCTCGCTTTCCCTATTTTTTAGGGAAATGAAAACGCAATATTTTAGAATTAATAATTTTAGAAGTTTCTTAGCATACAAAAAAAACTTTTATTTAAAAAAATAAGAGTGATTAAAAAACTAATAAACGTGAGGTTATTCAAGTAGTGTTTGAATTATTCATATTAAAGTTTTTAAAAACTTTTAAAACAAAGTTTGTTTTTTAAAGCAGTCGATAAAAATACATGAAAGCACATGTCCGCATGAATTGGTCTCGAAATAATAATATTATTTACATTTTTTTGGAGAAATTTGGCTCCGTGTTTGAGTATCAGTAAGTCCTGCATGCAAAAATAATTTCTTACACGGCAGAGAAGTGACAGCGAGTGACTAAAGGGTTTTTATTTGATATTTTGAAAAAATGGGTACTCGCTTTCCATTGTTTTCCGATAGCCTTAGTTGCTAGTGCTTTTCTAGTTATTTTTTTATTATTTTTAATTGTAATAAAACGATAAATAAATAAAAATACTGGAAAAGGATTTCTTTTACGACAAAAAAGAGGTGTCTTCAGAAAGTGCTTCAATTGTTTTAGAACACCATTGCCTTCGTTATGGCCTTTTTCGCACCTAGTATTTACACTCTTGTCAATAAACCCCCATTAGCAATTATTTTTGGTCACATCAACATCGAGCAAATGGGTTTTAATAGTTACTCGAGAATTTCTGATTTCGGTGATTATCAGTTAGTCTTAAAAAATAGTAAAAATAAACTTGTTACAGCTGAATATAAATTTAGTGTTAATACACTTACCAACTTTATGAATTGCTCTGGATGAATCTGAGAACCAACTTTCTAGGCATAAGTTTTCAACCTTGGCATACTATAAAATAAAACATTTATGTATATGTTATGAAAAGCACATAATAAATTTTAGCAATACGCATTGTTTTGATAATAATTAAAAATAATTGAAGTTCAAATAAAAAGTCGACATGAAAATGTCGACTTTTAGATATTTTTAAAAACAAAAAGTTTTATACCCAAATTTCAATTAATTGATTAGTCGAAAATCAACTTTTAGCACCCAAGTACACAACGGTCGCGAATTAAAAAATATATTTTAATTTCGTTTCGCAGATGCGGCAATTTTTATACTCTACACCACACTGTGACACAGGGTATTTTGAGTAAATATGATGTGTGTTACAATTTAATGGAAAGAAGATAGCCCCTTTGTGAAGTATAGCAAGTTCAGAATTACTATTTGATTTCATTGAGCGATGTCCATCCAGTCGTTTGTGCAGCTATCGTTGTAATCAAAATATGTTATTATGAACCGGTTTCGATGCAACTTAGTACAATCTTCAAGTTTGGGCCAAGCACGAACTATACCACACGGACCGATGTTTTGTATCATACGATATGTAGGTTTTTCCTGATTTGATAACCTACAGCTCAAAAGCCACATAATAACTCTATTCTGACCATATTTTGCATAATACGTTACGATGTCCTTATGTTGCTCTGGTAAAATTTAGGCTTATCAGTTTATGTTTTACAATAGCACCTACACAAAAATTGAAGTCCTGCAGCTCAACCCCCCCACAAAATAATTCTGATGCTAAAACTGGACCGTATGGGTTTATATTATCGTGAAGCTCACATACAAGGACCCTTTTTGATTTAATAAAATGCAGCATAAAAGCAAATTTCCCATGGAGCGTAACGAGCAGTCAACACCTTTGTAATAGTCCCCACACTGCGGCTCTAAACGAAACATTGTAAATTCAATCTACTTATTTTACAGCTTCAAACAGAGGCGCAGAATCTTATGAATAGCAGAGTGGTGTAGGGTATGTCATAGTCAAGCACGTCTGACTTAAGCCTTTTAATATTGTTCTTTATGAGCTATAGTTTGGCTATATTTGGCGTAAACGCAGTTTTAGATCCAAAAATACTTTATATTTTATATTTAAAAAAAACTCTGAAAAAATAACTTACCCTAATGTCTAAGTACACACATATGTATGGATGTGTGTAAATGTTATGGGTTATTCGTCTGTATGAGATAGATGTGCATGGGAGATGTAGGCATACATATGTTAATTCCGAAAGTGTTTAATGTTTATGACAGTTTTAGTGAAAAGGCCTTTCAGCGGTTACGATAAACATGAAATTTAACAATTACCGCAATAAGCCAAATACGGGCAAACAGACGAGCATGTATCTGCATTCTCGGTATTAGGTGTCTGCACTCATTATTGGCCTGTTTGTAAAAAGGGTTCCCCTTTGTCCCCAGCCTTTATTACTTTATACTCTGGATTACGAAGGTGTAGTTTTAGTAGTAACATGTAGGGTTTATATGTATCGACCGAAATCTAAATAATAAAGCGACATCTAAATCTTAACATGACTGGTATTGTAAGCAACTGTCCTATTAGAAACTTAAACAAGTTATAACGTTGTTAAGCTCGGAAGCTTTTATGCTCCCCATTATGGATTCCTTTGTAGAACGGCATTGACAGGATTTGGTCGTTGGTGGATCGTCCATGTTTGACAACACTTCATTTTTGACCGATAAACCATTGTCCTATTCAGATTCGTGAACAAAATTTTATTGTATTAGAGAACCCATATGTCTATTGTTGCAGAGGGTCGAGACATTTACTTGTAGCAAAATTTAAAAGTCCATGCATATTGAGAAAATTCTGAGAAATCATATGTCGATGTTCAAAGCCCTATGGGCTTCAAATACAATAAAAATGTGAATTAAATGTTCCTATCTGATTCGTGACGATATGTTTTGTTGTTTTTTATATCCATATGTGCATAGTTAAAGAAGGGCGATTTTTTGCCCCTATGCAACTGTCCGAGTGCAAAAGTGCACAAACTTTAAATATAGGTACATATTTAAATTTGTCAGAAAATGTAACTGTTTTTATGAATAAACACATCTTTTTAAATATTACGGGACGGCTTTTGGGCCCATGGGTTCAGGAAAAATTTAAATTCTTAAAAAATTTCACTGTTTTTGAGTTTGGTACCCTAGGGACCTTATACCCATAGATTAATGACTTAAAAATTGTCAAATTTGTATTGATTTTTAATACCCATTGTCCTTAGTTCAAAGTGGTCGATTTTTGAGCCCAACATTAGGTACATATGGGTTTGAAAGAAAATGTCAGTGTTTTTGAAATCACATACTACTCCGAATGTTACGGGACAGCTTTTGAGCTCCCGGGTCTAGCTCATAAGTCGAGGCCTCTAAATTAGCTGAATCGTCAGAATTGATGTCAAATTCCGCTAATTCAGAAAATGTTACTGTTTCTACGTACCTATATGTCAATGTTCGACAGGACCTTTTTTTCGGCGCCCTTAGATCCATCGGTTAAGACCTTAAATTTTTAGAATCGAAAAAAAAATCGGTTTTCTGATTTGCAATGAAATTTTAATGTTTCTTAATACCTATTTGCCGATAGGTAAAGATGACCGGTTTTGGGGCCAGGGGGCCAAGTTCCAAATTGGTCCACATCTTAATTATAGGTGAATATTTGTATTTGTGAAAAGATTTCGCCGTTTCTGGATGCCCATATGTCCCTAAGTATTGGGGGATGATTTTTGGGCCCCAGGACCCATGGACCACGCCCATTGGTCAACGCTACAATTCAGCTAAATAGTAAAATTAATGTCATATTTTGATTCTTCAGAAAAATCCACTGTTTCTGAGTGTTCATGTTCGCAAGGACCTATTTTTCAGCACCCCATTTAATTAAGATCCATGGGTCGAGATCTCAAATCAGGGCAGATCGCAGAATTATTGTTATATAAAGTTATATAAATAGATATAAATTGAATTGTTTTTTAATACCCATAAGCCCATGGTCATAGAGCACATATGGTCCGATCCGAGTCCTAAGGTAACCCAAATCTAAATTATAAGTATTTATTTACATTTGTGAGAAAATTTTACCGTTTATGGATACCCATATGACCCGAGTATTATAGAAAAATTGTTGGGCATCTAGGACCCCTTGACCCAATATCAACGCCCATTTGTGGGACGTTTAATGCTTCTACGGTTAAAACTTCCAAGAATACCTATTTTCTGAATCTTATTATTGCAGTTATACTCGTATAGTATAAAAGTCTAAAAACAAAATAAGGTTCAGGACCCTTTTAAGTCCCTCAAGGTAGAACTTTCCCCTTTTGCTCGATTTGGTCCATTTTCACAACCAACCTATCGGCAACCATAAGCCATATATCTGGTAATTTTGAACTGACTGAATCGTGCTTAAAACAGGCAGATGGACAGCAGGCGGAAGGACATGGCTATGGCTAAATATGTATACTTTATAGGGTCGCAGAAAAGCATTTCGAGATGTTACAAACGGAGTGAGAAACTTATATCCATCCTATGGTGTTGAGTATAATGTTGTTCCCGGTTTTCAACCCTATGCTGTGCGCGACCTCGGAGGTATATATTGTAAATTCTGAACAATTAAGATTTGTCTGATCAATCAGCATGTTCTAGGCCTAGACCTAAACCTAGACAATTTGAGACTGAGCTTACATGAACCAGATCGAGGGGAACAAATAAGGTTTCATATGAGGTTTCATTTTGGGATTACGAACTGCCTATAAAATGCACCACAATTGTTGGGGGTTCTTGATGCTGGAACACAGATTACAGAGATTTGATCGCAGCTTGGCTATCAGACTATAATTCCGGCACCGAAAGTGGTAATGACGTTTAGTCCCAGCATCTTTTTCGACCGCCATAATTTTTGTTTGAAAACGCTACAATTATCTCAAGATCTAGACTAGAGCGGTTCGCTCGAGTAGATTCCAATCTTATATGCCCTCCGGGCTAAAGCTTAATGGAGTACGGCTCAATATGAAAATTTTACCAAGGGGGCGTGGCACCGGCCTCCTTCTACCAGGCTACGTTTCTTTCCATACCTACTGCATATACTCGTATACACACTGATATCGTCATATCGGTATTAGTTTACGAGTAGGGTTTTTTCCCCGGGAATTTCAGCAAATAACGTTTTCTTACGTTTCCGGGAATTTTCAACCGGGAGCATGGGACTTTTAACAAAAACCTATAAAGACGAATTACTTAAAAAATTCACAGACGAAGAACATAAAATTAAGTGATTTTCATATTAGATATTGTTACTCGGTGAAATAAGAATTTTAATTGAGAATCAATGAACAATTTAAGGGCTTTAAAGAATTAAAACGGAAAGATTTTTATTGATCTGTGGAAATAGGAAAACATGACATTGATTAATTTGTTTCCATAAAAGATACAAGTGTAAAGAAGTTGCAAATAAATCTGTTCTAGACGTTTATTTATGCTCTTAATTTAAGTCTTAAACTACTCCAAGTATACCACTAGAAACGAGTAGTAGTCTATACATTTTTGAGGATGGGACACTAAATACAATTAATACATCATATAATTATAATATTTAATTAATATGTTTAAATTAAATGTTTTCTGGAATTACTGAAGTTGATGGAATTTTCATTAATAAAATAAAAATAAAGCATAGCTAGGATCAAATCAAGTTTACTTTATTGATTTCACAGTGTTTACGTTTGTTTGTTAAGACACCGCAGCATTCGAATTTGATGAGGTAATAGAGGATATGTCATGCTTTTATGCTCTATAATTGGATCCAATTGAATATAGACGAATTAGGTTCCGCAGAAAGCATGGTGTTACTAAATATTCATATTACTCCGTATGTCTGTTATGCAGTAACTGTTGGTAACTGTTTGAAAATTGTTATAGTTTAATAATTTAAATACAAGCTAAATTCTTAAGCCAGAATTGTTTTTTTGTCGCTAATGTCAGTACCAGAAAGTATAGATAAGTACCTAAAAAAATAGTTAGTTTAAAACTGATTTGTGCTTAAGACATGCAAATTTATGAGGGTAAATAATTTCCGGATAAGTTATTGTGCTGAATAGTGCAATTTAAATTCCTATTTTAATAAGGAATGTGTTTACTTGCTATGTGAATAGTATTCTTTACTTTTTTCAATAAAAAGTGGTTCAACGTCAAGCAAATGCAAATGAAAATTTAAAAATTATTTCCGCTTTCCCGAAAACGAAGAAATTTCAAATTTCAATATTGTATGGGCGGGGCCACACCCTTTTTCCAATTTAAATACAAAATAGTCTATTTCAATATGCTAATCCTTAATTTTTTCTGTTTAAATTCGGTCTATTGCTATGGTTATAAATTCTATTCTTTAAGGGGAAAGTAGCACCGCTCACTTTTTCTCCGAGATGTGTTTCGATCCAAGCCAACATCATTTGTTGCAAATATCATCATCATATCCATAATAGTTCATGAAATTTTGTCTTTTTAAGTTCTTGAATATTGATTTTTCAAGAGTTTTTCCAGTTTTTGTGTGGGGATTTTCCGCTCTTGGTGAATTTTCAATACCAACTTCACATGTTTCTGCAACATTTTGAATGTTGCTACCTGAAGTTTGTATTAGACATACAGATGGACATGGATTGATCATCTGAGAACTTTACGTACGACTGTTCAGAATATATATATATACTTTATGGGGTCTCCGACCAGTAGTTCAAGCTGATGCAAACGGAATGACAATGTGTTTATACCCTATGTTCAATGTTGGAGGGTAGAAAAATGTTTGCAAAATAAAATTCGTAAACAAATTTGCTAGACTACGAAGATCCTGGGGACATGTGTTTACCAACATAACAAAACATCTTCAAAAATTGAATGTATGTAGCTCGCATAATTTTAAAAGTCACGTTCGAAATGTACCGACCTCGCAAAAGCAGAAGATATCAGCCCGGTCAATATATGAAAATGAGTCCATTTTTTTTAAAGCTACATACAAACGTATCTACATGCAGATACGCCATTAAACGAAACAATTGCGCTTCGGTCTAGTGTACATAAGTAAAGTAAATGTTTTTCTTTATGAGCAATTCTAAGCTAAATTCAATTTACGGTCATTCAATTCTTTTCCCCCAAATAATTTTCCACATCTAAATACCATGAACCAATAAACATTGACATTCCAGCGGGAAAATTAGCCAGGCCTTCTCATAAGAAGACCATCTAGAAGGCCTCTTTCTAGATCCAAGACACTTTATTTTTATTCTGTGCATATGAAAAATGATACCCCACACATTCTCATGTCGCATAGAAGGCTTTGTCATAAATCCTCTACTTATTCTTTGGTGCATTTGAGGCCTTCGTATTTTTAAAAAGACAGATCCAATAAACATTCCTGAATCCCTTCTTGTGAAAGACATGTTATCATTCCCAGTAAGTGAAGGCAGCACGGAAAGTTTTCTCTTCAGCGAAGGACATTGAAGATATTGAAGTCCAGTAAGTAGAAGGTCATATGGGTCGAATTTCAGTGGGGTCAAATCAAAAAATAAATAAAGCTGAAAATTAAATTATTTAAAATTAATTTTCAGTAGGCAATTCTTTTTTTGAATATCTTTTATTCTGGAAGACCATTTTCTACAGGGGTTCCGGAAGGCCTTCCAATAGAAAGGAGCATGTAATGACTTGCTCTGCCATCTAAACCTGTGTTAATTTGTAATAAAGGTAGAATGCGGCAAGAATTCTAAGAAGGGCTGCTAGAAGGCCTTGCTGGACTTTTCCTTCTTCCGCTGGCTTAGTATAGGTACATGTGAGTATGTATGTGTGTACATACAAGCAAGCACACACATGTATGCATATTCCTACATACAGACGATTTAACAGTATACATTCGTATCCAATTGTTGTTCATACATATCTACCTGCACACACACAAGGTGCTCCACGTATGTACTATATAATAAATATGTATAGATTTGTATATTCAACTAAATGTGTGTCATATGATGAACAACAGCGAGAACAAGAAGAACAAAGAAAAAAAGACTAAAAGTAAATAAAAGAGAATATAAAGTATTTCAGTCCAATAACCTTTAAATCGATTTATATAACTTATAATGCTTACAACCAAATAAATTCTATTTGCAACTATATTCGTGCATGTATATGTCTTACAGGCCGCCATGTACGGCAGGCCTTACCAACGGGCCATTCTAAGGGCTCATATAGGCTGATATTTAACAAGTTAGCTTCTAGCATGACTTTTTCGTTGTGCATCCATAGAGACGATTCGATACAATTAAATACTAGTGTAAGGAGTATTCAATCGACACTTTGGCTCGATATGAGTAATTTCCGTAGAGTAGAGAGTTTTGTATCGATACTGAAGTGGTTCAACATACGCAGACATAATACTAGTTCGGTTTTTCAATACCCTCCAGTCAATATTTCAACACCGTGAAATATTGATCGCAGACCCAATGAAGTATATAAAAATTATTTATCTTCGTAACATTCGAAGACGATCTAGCCATGTCTCACCGTCCGTCGGTGAGTGTGTCTGTCGAAAGCCCGATAGCAGTGCAACGAATCAACCTAGGATCCTGAAATTTTGCAATATGATGGCTTATGCTCATAAGCTGTTAGAGATTTTGAATGGGAAAAATCGGCATAAGGGAAAAAAAGTTTCTTTTTAAAGGACTTAAGCTATCTCGGTAAATAGTATTTACATACATTTTTGAGTATTTTCTTAACAAATCATTGTTGTGCATTCTTTGGTCTCATTAATATGGACATACGGCTACTCAAGCGAAATTTTGGTACCATTGCAAAGATAAAGAGTTCTTAGTGAGATTAGGTACGGACACATGGACGGTAGGGGTCCAAAAACCGACCATTTTTTTTTGTTTTTTTACCCTTAAGTAGCGTAAAAACGGCAGAGGCTACTCCCGAACTTTAAGAAGTTTCTACTTGTTACCATTTAAAACTTTATCAGGAACATGCCCTGCTTCTCAATGCAAAACTTTCTTAAAATTTGCATTTCTGTTATATAAAGCTTGAAGTTAAAAATAATCGCAAGTAAGAGTAGAGTAAAGAAAAATAAAGTAAGGCGAGATACTATGGGGTACCATACACCACTCTGCTACACCACTCTGCTGACTACACGCCTCTGCACCGAATTAGAGTTTAGGCGGACTGACAAGTTGACTACCAGAGCGGAAGGGGCTAATTTCATTGAGGGCTATATCAATTCCTATTCAGCACCGGTATGGTCCTATTCAGCAGCAGGACCTAAAATAGAGAAGGGCCTTTCTACTATATCAAAAGGTGGGTCAATATGTTACGATAGGTTTGGTAATAAGTCGCTCGTTGCAATGAATACTTTATTTTAACAGTATCTGATTTTTGTTATGCCTTCTAGAGCGGTTGGATATCAAATGGAGGACACTCGAAACATAGACCCATGTGGTCTAATTTTAGTAGAGCTCTTTTTGGTGACCCAAAACATTCTTTGTAAAACATTTTTGGCACCCAGGGTGAGGTGGGCTCAAATCGGTAAGGACTTATACATAGGAGGTTTATGAGAAATTGCTCCGATAGTAAAGAGTTTCAAAGGCCTTGACCCGAAACTTCAAAATTTGAAAGGTTTTGTTAAACTATTCTCAAAGTTAAAAATAGTGCTTAATGATATAATCAATATAATTTGTGTGGGCGTCTATAAGGTTCAATTTTTCCAGATTAGTTAGTATCGGATGTAATATGTGGACTCAAGGGCTACTGGTTATATCAAAACATCGATCGATATTAACGAATTTTAATATGGCTCATCCAAACCAATTATCGTCGTATTCGTTGCATATATGAGACCTCTAATTTGATTATAACAATAGATGAATGGACGGACATTGTCTTATGGAATCAGATAGTGATTTTAAATCGAAGCGTATTTTTCAAATGCGCACTTGATCTTTGTCGTGCAGCGTGCTTTTCGTTTACGATTCGCTGTTCCCCAACGCGGACGTGTTCCTAGACGGCAATCAATTGTAAATTGGGTAACTTCATTAAGAACAGCAGGGCATATGTTATGTGTACGAAGGGGACCTAAGAGAAGGACTACAACACCAGAAAACATCGAGAGAGCTAGAGCAGCATGACTGCAATCCCCAAAACACTCTGCTCGGAAGTAATCACTTGCTCTTGGCACTTCCAGATTTTTTTTAGCCGGCTCTTGATGCAATGCAATTAGAGGATACATCGTTCCAACAGGATGTTGCCACAGCACACACAGCGAGGGTTACCATGATGTGAACTGGCCGACACGCTCACCAGACTTAGCCCCATGTGATTTTTTCCTTTGAGGTTACCTGAAGTCGAAGGTGTATATCAACCATCCCAACACCTTGGAAGACCTAATTAACAATATTGAGGCTGAAATTGGCAGAATACGTATGCAGCAGTGTGTGGATAGCGATAGCCTTTGCCAGATACAATATTTAAAACCATGTAATTTAAAAATTCCCTTACTAAAATAAAAACTAAATTTTACTAAGGTTCATAATTTTTTTATTTCATATCCAAATAAACAAATTCCCACCACTCCACCACTGTACAATTTGCCATTGAAACGATGCAATTTTTATTAATGCATTTTTACTTATATACCCTCCATCGTCGGATAAAGGGTATATTCACTTTGTCATTTCGTTTGCAACACCTCGAAATAATTAAATCGATTCGTGCTAAAAAATAGTCGTAGAAACTTGGTGGCTAAAGTTTTGGGAAATATTTTTTGATGGATTGAAACAGTCGACATTAAGTTACCTTCGACCTGGTAATATTGGTAAGGTACATTACGATGTGATAGGACAAGGAGGCGTGGCAACGCCAACACAAACCTTAGCTTAGAAATACCATATCCTATGCGAGTATTAGAGAAATGACAATGAAATGTGAAACATATGATATTGCAATGAATGGACACACGTCCTGGTAAAAAAGTGGGTGGTGCCACACCCCGTTTAGAAAAATCGCATTTATGACCAAAGTAATAGACCGATTAATTTAAAATGTTAACCAAATGAAATTAAGAACTACGAAAGTATGATAGACTATGTTATGTTAAAATTTTTGAAGAGGGTGTGGCACCGCCCATACAACCATGGGCCATACCCCATTAACTGTTGTAACTGAGATTTGGCAATAAAAATTAGACACATATGTTATTAGCATGAAACTAAACAGATCCACAATGAAAAGTTATCTTTGCCACGCCCCTTTCAGAAATCATGAAACATACGATATTGACATGAAACTGAACACATCCACAGTGAAAAGTGCCACGCCCTTTCAAGAAATCGCATTTATGGCCAAAGTAATAAAACGATCGTTTTTCAATTTTACCAGTAGAAAATCAATGATTAGTATATTATTAAAAACTGTGGTGTGGTCGATGCGGCCGAACTTAATTTCTCCACTTATTTTTGACTTGTTTAATAATTAGAATAAATATTTTGAAACCCTTCTGAAAAGTCCCTTCGAAGGCCATCTCTGACTGTAAAACCTTAATAAAAACCGCACAAATTTTTTTCTAGTTTCGGGTCAGTTTTTTCCGCCACTGTGTATTTTTGTTTTGTATGTGTTAGCGCACGTGTAGTAGTATACTATAACTTACGTGTGTGTGTGTAGTTGGGTAATGAAATGCATGTGCAAACATGCCATAATTTTATACGTCCTATTTCGTAAATCGATATTCCCGGAAATTAATGTATGTAATTTTGCGTCCGTTCCCGTCCATCCGTTGTTTTTTATTATTTTTATTAACTTCTTTTGTTGTTGCTCCTTAGCTTGTGTACTTGTTTTCAAATTACTTACAATGAAGAAGTTTCAATTCTTGATTGCTTGAGGAGCGAGTTAGCGAGACAGACCAACAGATAGAGCGAGAAAGAGAGAGTGAGAGTTAGAGCAAATATAAACAATTTTGTAACATTTGTGCAACGAACGTTTTAAACACCAAATCCCACTTCGCCAAGTGAACCTAGGAGTAGATTCGAATCGAATGGAGTTAAGTGGAGTGGTGTGGACTGGATTGGTGTGGAGTGAAGCGGAATGGCATTGTGGTGATTTACATTAGAATCATCTCCATTGCATACATTTAAGCAATGCAGTGGCTTTTAATTGTTGGCTTATACTCGTACAGTTGTGGCTGTCGTTGTGGTTGTCGTTTCTTTTGTTGTTGTTGTTACATAAACAATTCCAGTATTAAACGTTGCAAAAAATGTTTAACTTTTAATACCATTAAGCTATTTCAACTGACATTCAAATAGTTCCAGTTGGTACAACATGCATACTCCAGTGGGCGTTTCATTGGTGTTCTACTTTTGTTGGTGTTCCTTGTATTCTAGCCCATGACAATAGTCCGCAATTTTAAAATTAAATTAGGTAAAAGTCTCTAAACAAGAGTACTAAAGCCAAATTGTAAAGCTGGGAAAATAATACCATAAAAAAATATAAGAGAATAAGAAAAAACCTAAAGTGGGCGAGAGCGATCACTTGATACCCATACGCCCCTACATGGACCGATCTCGTAGATTTTCAACAATGTTCTTGTGTGCAAAAACATAAGGCTACAAACCAAAATTTATTGAAATCTAATGGAATTTTCTGCAGTTACGTCGGTTATATCCCAAATCGGGAGGTACATTTGTGTGGGGGCTATATCAGAACTTCAAACCGATTTATCTTAATTTGAATACAGACCGTCAAAAACAAAATAATGTGAAAAGGTTTGGTCCATATTTGCGACCTAGACTTTGACTTCAAGATAAGATGGTCAGACGGAAATGCCTAAATCCCTCTAGAAAATAATTTTAAGTCGATCGGTAATAATGGCAAGAACTTCGTATGCTAGAGTACTTAGGCGGGAAAATTTTCTGCACGAACAACGTCTACGTACAAAGGTTCTTAGCTCTCCCAGGGAAAGTAAGAGCTTTTGTTTGTTTGTAAAAAGAGTCAAGGATAGTTCTTCATCTACTTCGTAGGGACATAAATACTGTTACACACGTTTTATGCTGTAAAATAAAAAGTACTGAATGTTTTTGGACCAAATATTTTTTAATATACATATATTTATTGATGTATATCTACTTATTCGAAATGTCCGCCTTTTGCCTATAAATACGCCTTAATTCGCACTGGCCAATCGTCAATAGCTGCACGAACCTCGTTTATTGGAAAATTGGCCACAGTTCGAACCAAAGCAGTCTTAAGAGATCCAATGTCGGGGAATCTTTTGTGACAAACCTTGTCCTCTAAAACCGTCTACAATTTGTAATCCAATGGGTTCAAATCTAGACTGCCTGAGAGCCATTCTTCAGAGGAAATGAACACTGGCAAATTGTTTCGAAGCCAGGCCTGGGACGTTTTAGCCTTATGGGTCGGAATGGCAGAATCCTGCTGGAAAGTCCATGGCTGGTTTTGGAACAGGGAATTGTTAAACGGTTTCTTGGTAAACTTCGGCCGATGTTTTGACTCCTTGTTCGCAGAAATGCAGGTCAGTGACCCCATCGTAAGATACACCCACCAAACTATGACTAAAGCTGGGTGATGACCCTTTTCCACCCATGGGATCAGTTCAGATGCTTGCTTAGATGACCGCGCATACACTCTATCATTTTGCTTGTTAAATTTTTCCTGAACGGTAAAAATTTTTTCATCGGTGAACAACATTTTGCTGTGCAAGTTATCAGCGTACTTCACCAAAAGACGTTTCCATTTTTCAATCCTATTTTATTAAAGCTGTAGTCAATAAATGTCCGGTACGTCGTTTGAAAGCCCCAAGTCCAAAGTCTTTTTCAATGATTCGACTCATGGACTTTTGCGTGATATTCATCTCACGGGCGATGATTTTCTGTTTTCGGAGCGTATTTCTGTGAATTCTTGATTTAACGTCTTTGATGACATGCGGTGTTCGAACAGAGCGTGAGCAGCCCGACCGGTGGGGGTCTTTTACATCTCCAGTCTCCTCAAACAGTTGTATGCATCGGTAGACGAACATGCGGCTAATCCCTAATGGCCGGAGCGTTTTGAAAATATCTCATTATCTGACCACACCAAATCCCGTTACAGGCTAACGCTATTGAGGTTAGCTTTCAAAACCCATATGACATTAACGGGGTATGTTCAGTTCTACTATTGAAGTGGGTGTGTTCAATGTTGTAACAGTATTTATGTCTCTACTAAGTATTCCAACTCTTGTTAAAGACGACCAGGCATTCACTAACCCGTTGATAAGGCTAACCTTTTGGCTGAAAATTTTGCAGGAAATTCTTCCTTGTCGGTAAGCAATTAACCACTCCTCGCGAACGCAAATGTATCAAGTTCCACGCCTCAGATATTTTTTCGAACATGTGGAGTTAAAAGGGTTCTTGCGAACCTCGATGTATATAAATCGGGACCCGGGACCGGATGGTATTTCGGCATATGTCCTTTGTAAGTGATCTTCGACGCTAGCCCGGCCATTGCGCAACCTTATCAACCTTGTTTACTGTGCGGGAATCTTCGTGTTGGAAGGTTGCGTGTTGGAAGGTTGCAAACGTCCAGCCGATCCCTAAGAAGGAGAAGCCAATAATCCTGCGAATTGTCGGCCAATTGCGATTTGCTCTGCGCTCTACAAGGTAATAGAGAGCATTGTGAACCACCATCTTGTAAGGTATTTAGAGACAAACGACCTGCTAAGTTATCGACAGTATGGAGACCTGATGGCGTTCTTGTCGGGGCGTTGGAGTCGGTCTATCCACCAGTTTGGTGAGAGTAAGGTCGTGGCTGTGGATATCTCCATTTGATAGAGTCTGGAACGGTGCACTCATATCAAAGCTGATCGCTTTTGGTGTCGGCAATACGTTTGCTCGATTTACATCGAGCTTTCCTAGAGATCGCATTATTAGAGTTGTTGTAGATGGGTTCGCATCCAAGAAACATTGGCCGACCGCAGGTGTACTCGTACCAAAGGGCTCTGTCCTTTCTCCCTTTTTATTTCTTATTTTCATTGACGATCTTCTGGGTCAGACCGTGAATCCAATCTACTCTTTCGCGGACATTCATATTCATTAGACCGTAGGCAGAGTCTTTAAGATATTGAAGACAAAAGGCGAATTATGGAGGAGACACTTCGCCGAGATCTACTGGCCATTTCCGAATGTGGTCGAGTGATTAAAGTAGATTTTAATGCTCCTAAGACACAGTGCTGCTTGTTGTCTCTCAAGCTATTTGCTGACCCAAGAAGAAGAAGAAGAAGCTCTTGATGTTCTGGGCATGAATATACAATGTGACGCTCGCTGGCCGAGACATGTGTTTGAAGTTTCGAAAAAATCACCTCGATATCTATACAACTTACATCAGGCCAAAGATGGAATACAACTCCCATATATTGACAGGTGCTTCAAAATCATCCTTGGAGCTACTTGACCGTGTTCAAAGGAGAGCGATGGTGTTGATAGGTGACCGTAGGGTATCCAACTCTATTGTTTCCCTTGAGCATCGTCGGAATGTAGGTTGCGTGACGCTGTTCGTTCGTTACTTTCATGGTATGTGCTTATCAGACATCCGTCGCCTTATTCCTGACGTGAGATTTTTGGCAGGTATACGCGACTTTCTAGGAATTCACACCCGTTTGTTATCGATTGGAAAGTTGACCGAACTATACACTACAGATCACATTCGTTTTTCGCTCGTGCAGTCCGTATGTGGAATCGACTTCCGGCAAATGTATTTCCCACTAATTGCGACATCCAGAAGTTCAAGCAAAGTGTCAAAAAACATTACTGCCTCTTTCCCCCCTCCGATCCTGTACTTTCCACCGCATATATAGGAGGAATTCCCCGAGTGTTGGTTAATTAAAAAAATTAATTGGGGGTATCACTTTTTCTTGGCATTACAAATATCAACTCCCCTGTTCGACAGTGTGGTGAAGGTACAAAAATCGCTTGAGTGCAATTACTTTAATAAACTGCAAAATTGAATATTACGAGTAACTCTGTCCCATAAAATGGACCAGAGATATGTTCTTAAACGTTAAAAAGCGGTATGATATATCAAATTTTAAGAGGGTTAAGTACTTTTAACTTTAAAACCTAAACACGATCTGTAAGGATTAATAACGCGTAGAGCCTATAACAGAGGCTATAACACACTGCTCAACAAAAATAGAGAAACAAATTGATTGCTTAGACTGTAATAGTCCTCAACGCGTTATTAAGTGAAAGGATTCTTCTTTGAAATATGGGGAAAGACCATGAAATATTAGGACGGAGTATTATTTTCTTACATAAAATAAAAATGTGAAAATTTCAAGTTAATACCCTTTGTTGAACAAGTGATATATTTAAAATTTACAAATGCCTCTTCTTTTATTTTAAAGTTACATTGAAGTAAAGATGTCGTTTCGGTTTATTCATGGAAAAATATAAGAAACAGTTAATACACCCTACACCACACTGTGGCACATGGTATTATGAGTGCGGTTTAGCTTTTAGCTTTTTTCGTCACCAAGTAGGGCTACCTTGTTGGGATGTAAATCTGTAATATCGGCTTCGCTGGTATTGGTTTGTTAGCGTAGGAAATGAACTTCAATTGGTTCCTGAAAAAATGGTT
Source organism: Hydrotaea diabolus (assembly GCA_963513945.1). NCBI lineage: Eukaryota > Metazoa > Arthropoda > Insecta > Diptera > Muscidae > Hydrotaea > Hydrotaea diabolus. The sequence continues at coordinate 113,033,487 of OY740717.1, forward strand.
GGATTATGGCTCGTCGTGTGAGGACCTTTCGCCACAATTTTCGTTGGTATGTCATGAAGTGATGTCTCGTTTAACCATTAATTAAAAGCTTGGTTATATGGAAATTTTCTAGCTTCGGTCGCAAAATGTCGTTTAAAATCGCTCTAAGATCAGATGGTGCCATAAAGCGTGCCAAAGATTTATCGTCATAAATACAGCGATAATTGGTTGAACACTGGTGGATTGAGTTTTCTCAAATAAGAACAGTTTTGCCTACTAAGTCAAGTCACTTGCAACCCGAGCAAATGCTAGTTTAGTTACTTAAAAATAACACAGGTAATATTTGCTAGTATTTTTAAAAAAATATGATCTTCTCTTTGGCCAACATTTTCAGCAATTCGATCGTATTTTTAAATAAATTCCACTTTTTGTCAGGTGTAAGACAATGCATAATGAAATGGCGAATCTTGCCGAATGTTTGTATTGGTTACTTTATCGGTTGGTATTAAAATGTAACTCCTTATAATAAATCTAGCAAATACAGTTTTTGAAGGTAAAGAAATAGTAACTCTTTGCAATTTAGCCAGTTTCCAATATCAATTGTTCTCACATTATCCTCATTTTGAACCACAATTAGTAAAATGCCTCTAAGCCTGCACGTTTGAAACTAAAGGGTACTCGTGTTCCTTGGCCTGCAATAATGGCAACGTGTTTAATTTTTACCAAACAGCTAGAGTCTTATACAGGAACACTGCCATTATCAAACCAGAAATCACCAAATGTCATAACCGCAGTCCCAAAAACGAAAACACTTGACGTAAGTCGTATGAGTCGCATTCATTTACATTCAGTCGGTTATATAAAGAGTTTTATCGCGCACAGCTCACTGATTTGATAACAAATTTCCCCCGTTTGTTGAAGAGAATTAGGTGGGTAAAAACGATAGGAGTTTAAGGTATCTTTCTAGAAGTAAATCCACTCTGTTTAGTCAAGCCTTTGTTTTAATCACACATAAAATTCACCGAGTGTTGAAGTGGAAAAAAAAATTCCAATCCTACTCTGAACCCTGTTAAATTTCCAACACTCTGGTTTTATGGTGATGGATTCCTTGAAAAGTTGCTCACGCAACTACAACCATTTGACAAAGACATCATTTGCCTACCTTTTCTCACTTGATTCATCCACCCAGCGTTGCCAACCATTTTACATACGAATTTTGCAAAGGTAATCCATTCATAACAGCAGCCTTCCAACTAATAATGACAAACAAATTCTACAACCTTCTACTACCTGCAGGCATCAATAGTCTTAAAATTAGATTCAAACTCGATGCTGTTTTAATAAAAAATTCTGTATTCCAATTCTTCTAAGAGAGCACGAAATTCCGAAATCCGCAAATGCTGTAGTTCGTTTAAGCGTTTAAAAACTTTCGGAGACTAAATATACTTAATATATTTATTTTTTCTGTTTCTTTGCTTATCTAAGTTTTGTTTATTTTTATGAAAATAAACAAAAATTGATTCTTTCATAAAACGCCTATGCCCTGTCCTCACATTTTTCTAGATAAGCACTTCTTGGAAATTGTGTGCTACATTCAACATATACCCAACGTGCAGAAATGTGCAATTTCCAGGAACCAATATTTTTTAACATAAAAAACGTGCTTCGCCATTTCCAAGCACAGACAAGAACCAACGATTGAAAGGAATCGATTTTTATTTTGGAAATTTATATTAATTAAAAGCTAATGTGGACAATGTTTTTAATCATGTGAACTTACAACATATTACCTTATATCGGTGTAGTACTTTTTTAATGTATGTGTGCTAATAAAGGACAAAAAACATTTATAACTCGATTCACAAGGGACATGTGGTCGATTTGAAACCAAAATATTTTTGGGTATTCGAAATAGCACACACCAGTTACCAAATTCGAGCAAAATCGAAATGCAGCACATGGGCGAATATTGGATTTGTTGATACTGAACTTGAGATTTTCTCGATTTATGGGTTGACAACACTGCATCCAATGCAGTTACCGTCGTACTTTTTGTCTCTAATGCTTTTCTAATTGGATCATTAGGGTCCATTTAGTAAAAATGTACTTGCCACTGCAAACGTTTTAGGATATAGCTCCTTAACATAAGGTTAGTATAGCGTTACTAGTGTTCGCCAAAAAAGCATATATTTGCCAGAACTTTTATGATTTTTTGTGCTGACTATATTTCTCCTATAAAGGGCGGATTTACGGTAGATAAATGACCCTCATCTCATCGCTGCTAATGTTCGGGCTCAATGACGTTGCCTGTTTTCGCCGACTCATTCTCGATTTCTTACAAAACAGCAGTAAGCTCTTGATATATCTTGTCGGTGTAGTCCGCATAATAAAATATACTTATTGACTGGGCCTATTGTTTAACCAAAAGGACAAGACACAGATGGGTTGGAAGCGATTTAAAAAAAAAGTTCAAAGTATGCCAAGAAAATTACAATGATATATTATTGAGCCCAGTCCAGTATATACCTTTTTTTTAATTTGGTTATATTATACTACCTTGTTTTTACCAAAATAAAAAATAAAAAAGGTAGGGACTATCGGTAGCCTTTTATATGAACACGTCGTACTTATACCTACTTACCTGAGGTTAAAACCCAGTTTTGTTCAGGAGAGCCATTTTAAAGATTAGGTCCCTTTCTATTTGCGCTTAGAATGGTCAACTTCACTTTCATAAAACGCGCATATCTCTGGGAGGGAACACTTTTGGGGCATGGAATCGGTCTCATTCGATGCTCAGATGTTGTCCACATCAAAATATGAAAATTGATTTTTTTTACCCTTAGGTCCCTTTCTCTATGCGCTGTCACATATATAAAATTATACATACTTTGATACATTTACTTATTCGACTATTATATTTGCATAATTCGATTTATTCAAAACTACATTTAAGTATACATATTTGAATATTTTGCTGTGAGCATTGGAAATATACACTACTTTGAATATCGTGTATACTACGATATGAATGTCATAAATACGTGATACATACCTACATTGATGTGGGTCGAGTATATATTTTTATTTATTTATTCATAAATTGATAGATAAATAATGAGTAACTAAACTTAGCCGCCTATAAGACCTGTTAACTTGGCCTCTTTATAATCGACTTCTGAGTACTTCGTTTTTTTTTTTTTTGCATGCAACTTTCGTTTCGGATTTCGTACCTCTTCCACTTGGATCATCTGCCGCAGTATAAGTCTGCGCGTTTTCTGGCTTCTGCGCTTACTCTATTCGACTGACTTTTCCTGGTCAGCGTAAGGGTGCCAACGCTAGAAGCATTTGTACTTGTTGTTTATTGTGTCCCCTTTTGTCAACCTTGGCATTTTCTTTAATTGTTTACATCATCAGATGTTGAAAGTGCTACACCATACGCTGTCATCCTGCCTGTGACTTCTTACATTAGTGAATAGAATAAATAGGTTTTAGGACCCCCTTCTTAGGGCTCTAAATTTATCCAGATTTTGAAACTAATGACATATTTGAATTTGCGAGAAAATGTCATTGTTTTTAGTAAAATCGGTTGAATTATATGTGACAGCTATATCTACCAATTTTCTCCAATTTCAACAGGGTCCTTCCTTTGCACTAGGAACTTACTTGTGCCAAAATTCATCAGATTGAATTCAATATTTGACTTCTAGACCTAAAAACATAAAATCGGATTAGTATTTTTGTAAGAGCTACATTCTCAACAGATATTCTTCAATTTCAATAGCGTCCGCCCTAGTGCTAAGTTTTATCAAGAAGGGAAGTAATATGTGTCTTCTAGAGCTTAAAACATAAAATCGGATGAACATATGTATGAGAGCTATATCCAAACTTTAAGCGATGTTCTTCAATTTATACAAAGTAGTTTCTTGGTCCGATAAACAAACGTGTGCCATATTAAATAAAAATTGGATGTAATTTAAGCTTCCAGAGCTAATGAGAATCGGCTAAGCATATATGTATGGGATCTTTATCTAAATCTTAACCGATTGTCATCAATTTCAATAACGCCTTTCATTAAGATTCGGTGTAAGATGTGTTAAGAGCTCAAAACAGAAAAATTGGATGAACATATATGTTTGGCCCATATCTTCATCTGAACCAATTTTCTTCAATTTAAATAGCGTCCGTCCTTGGTCCAAAAACTAACTTCTGCCAAATTTCATTAAGATCGGACAACAACGGACGGACGGACATCATTAAATGCAATCAGCTAATTCTGAGTCGATCGGTACACTTAAAGGTGGATCTAATATCAAATATCTTTGGAAGGACACTAACTTATAATACACTGTTCCACAGAGTGGAGCAGGTTATACAAAATCACTTAAAGCGTTATCGTTTCGCCTCAAAACGATCATCAGAAGCAAATATGGACATAAAGGTAAAACAATTGAAACAAATTCTACTACGAATTCAAACATGAATCTAAACCGAAGGGGATAAGAAAATGGCCCTTATGGTCAAAAGAAGCCCCCTTTTGTAAATATGAGTACACAAATTAAGCAAATGTCACATTCAAATATCTAAAAACGGGTCAATATAATATCAAAACGGGTTGTAGGTTTCTAAACCCTTAGATATACCCTCACTGGAATAATGGTTTTCGTCCTTCCGTCCTCCATTGCCTGAAGCGTACCGATTTAATTTCAATCTTGTAAAAGGTCGCTTGTGCGTAATGTACTAGAATATGACGTGGCAACCACTTTTTTCTTATGAAGAAGAATTCTTAAAAAGAATTCAAGCGAACTTCAAAACAAAATTTCGTGGGTTTCAATCTACGCTTGGATGGTATCGACTGTGTGGGAGGTACAAGAAGGGGTGCGGCTATGGCTCCAAATATATAAGTCCAGTCAAATTTATTATCTATCCATCTCCATGTCATCCACTCTTTTCGTACGCGGATGCAAACCCTTTATAAATGTATTATGGAGTTAACAATTTTAAGCGAATTTCACACACTGGGTGACAAGTTGTGTGGGGTTTTGCCTGAACTGAAACAGAATCATTTGTGCGGGAGGTGCCAGAAGGGCGTAGCTAAGAGCCCAGTTAATTGTCGGCAAATGTAGCTTATAACCGTGCTCTTACGCATTAATCGTGGGTAAGATCGCATGAAAAGCATTACAGGTATATCAAGAATACCGAAACTAGGCAAAATTCACACTTGTGTGGGAGGTAGCAGAAGGTGCATGGCAATATGGCCCATTTCCTATCCCTATAAAAACAATTACAAGCTCCGTTATCGTGCGAAGCAGTCGCACAGACGGACGTGGCTTAAATGACTTTATAAGGCATGAAGCGTAGGTGGTCAACCCTTTGTAGGGTCTAAAATGCTTTGGCGATGGGTTACACTTTTTGTCCGTACCAACTGATGAATACCTTCATACCCAGTAGGGTAAGGTTATAAAAACGTATTTCCCCCCACCAAATGGATGCCACTCTAATGCACTTGGAGTGAAACAAAATTGAATTGCATTTTGAAATAGAATATTTAATCATATCCACCTCAAATCGAACGCATTACTTACAATTGTAGGCAAAATTGTCCTCATTTCCGTTCCGTAGTAGTTTTTTATTGGCATCCGTAGAACGTACAATACACAGACACACACACGTATTCTTACGAGTACTTCCTTTTTAGGGATATTGCCAACAACAACGTTACCTTCCCATAATACATACATATTTATAGCATAGTAGCAATTTATGATGTTCGCATGTAACACCATAAAGCGTATGCTGATGCAGCTGTACGAGTACCCGTGCAGAGCCCTCGAAATGTGGCACATGAACACGTTCAGGGGTAACTACGGGCAACTCTACTCGTGTGCGCACATTTGCATCTCCGGGTGGTGTAGTTTATGTGTGTGTGCAAATCAGGTGTGTTGCCTGCACTTTTAACACTTTTATTTTTGGGAGCGTCAGACCCCTGAGTGACATAAACTACACACTTACTTTGTGGGCAAAAAATAGAATGGTGTAAAGATGTGCTGTCTTCAAAGCTTTTGGGTATTTCTCGTACGTACGTACGTCTGCTTACATGTGCCCTGTTACATTTTAATGAAACACAAAACAGGATGCGGTAAAAGGACATAATTGTCCTGTAAAGGAGTGCTGTTGAAGTGTTGCACTGGGCATTCTTGTCACTGCTGCTTGTTCTAATAGGGATGAACTGTAGTAGGCTAACAACATTTTAAAGATGACTTAAACGCTACATGCAAATGCTAAAACATGTAAAAAGGCTAAAGTCGCCAACATGATAACCAACAATAGACTGGCATAGGGAACCCTAGGCATTAATTAAGCAGGACTTTGAGCCACTTCGGTTGGCATCTTCAGTGGCAGAACTTCATGGCGTGAATACTTTTCTTTGGGCACCATATCCAAAGATGAACCGATATAGGCCGATTTCTCTATTTCTGGTTGTATTCTTACATCCTGTACCAAATTTCAGAAAAACGTAAAAGCGGTTCAAATCCTTCTTAGTTGGAGAACGGAGTGTACACAATTTTATCAATATTGCATTTTATTTGTTGCGTCTATAGCGGCTAGACGTAATATCGAGAGAAATATTATTATAGGAGCCTATATGGTTCAGTAAAACCTGAACTATCTTAGCACACAGTGCCAAATTTGAGAGTCACTGTTGTTGATTAATGGTCGGCCGTCTCGTACCATGCGAAAATCAGATTTTATTACTGATTTCTAAAGCAAATAATCTTAAAACTGGCGGGAACTTTGTGAGGGGCTATATTGACACTAGTACCGATTTGAGTAAATTTAGCCACAGGTAGTAAAAGAGATGCTGCAACGCACTATGCTAAATTTTAGCTCAATTATATTTTGTTCTTGACTTCTAGAACAGTTGAGCCTTTAATCCAGAAGGACCTTCGTATGGGGATATATTGAAGCATGGGCCTGTACTTATATCTGTGTGAAATAATTTAGCATAATCGAAAGCAAAATATTACTTGGCAGGATCTCAAATCGGGATGAACCTTTGCAGGGGGACTACAGAAAAGTATAGGTATACCTCTAAGTCGCTCATATGGTACCATGCGAAATTTGAGCATAATCGAAGTTATTTTGTGGCTCTTTTCGGCAGAACCTCTAATCCGGAGGAAACTTTGTGTGGTATCTTTTGCAAAACCATGGGCCGCTAAGGTATGTTTACACTAGAATCGGTTATTATCAATTGCAACGAGAGTTTTTTCCCTTCTTGTTTTCCGTGAAAATGAAAACATTTTTTAAATTTAACTTAATCCCGGCCGGTAAATAAATGAACAAGTTAGCTTTACGTTGGAAAGGAAAAAAATACTACCGATATAGCAAGTAAACACACTCATTACTTATTAAAAGAGAAACATGGAGAATACTAATCAGCGCCATTTACTTCTCCGGAAATTCTTGATCCTTTTAATTGTTTTGCTCGTTTGTTTATTTCGTTATTTTGCTCGTTATTTTGCGCGAGACCTCTTGCATCTACATTTTGGTAGAAGACTAGTTTTTTTTTGCTAAAGGGCAAAGTGACATTGATTTTCGTGGTTGCAAACGGCTTTGCAGCAATTGCTGAAAGGAAAACAAAAATAGAACTCTATATCAGCTTCAAATTCAGAGCCATTTATAATTTTTTTTTTGCAACGTTCGTTGTGGTACAATTTTAGTTAGCGTTGCCAACGGGTTTGCCTTGCATTAACATACGTTTAGCTCGTTTGTACATTTCGGCCCTTATAATTTTTATTGTCTAGAGCCGAAATCAGTTTCTGGTTATTTGCAAGTAAATCTAAATTTTTTATAAAGCTATTCACTAGGTGATAGCACCCAAGCATGGTTTCCCCATACAAATGCGCCATTCCGCCCACATTTGTCATTCTTGTAATATCTTAATTATTATAAGCACTAACTTTAAATCTGTATTAAAGAATTTAATTATAAGGATAAACCTTTTACACCTTCTGGTACCACCCACACAAATGACACTATACGAGCTAAGATTAACACCCACATAACTTACCCCCCCCCCCCGTGAATTTAGCTTAAGTTTTGTATTCTGCAAAATGTTTACTCCATGTTGGTATGCACATAAAAAGAAAGTGGATACCACGCCCCTTTCTAGTACCTCTGACGCAAACTACACTTTACAAGTTTTCATTAAAATCAGTTTTTATTGAAAGCAATGGAGTACTGATATATGTAAGTCGAATCTATCGATTGATACTTGATTACTTGTTTTTTAAACTAACAAATCATTTGTACTGGTCATTGCATTTATTAATAGAAGCTAAATTAAGATTAATTTAGAAGATTAACTTATTTTTTTTTTTAAATGTCAAAACCAAATACTTGTGTGTATATTGCAAAAATATTAGCTCCTTTAAACTGCTTACATTTTCGTTCAGTTTGTTGTTTCGTCTTTATGGGACTATATGAAATTTCTACGAATCTTAAAAGAAAAAAATATTAGCTGGATCTAAAAAGCCTCCTTTAACATGCAACCGTAACCACACATTATGGTAAGGATTACAATATTTGAAAAGCATCATACTATTGTTGGGTTTATGGTTGTGGTACAACCATAGTATGATCCTCACAACCTTAGTAACCATAGTATGATCACACACAATAATACTATTATTCCTAAAATTATTTATTGAATCTGGTTAAGTTCTCAACAATAGATTTTAATTATGAAACTTATTTAAAAATACATTAAATTTAAATAATAGGAGTGATTTATTAACCAGTAGAAAAAATCAGTTTAAAAAACTAAAGCAATTTTATTATAAATATATCAGTTATACAAAACCAAAGCAGTTTGTTTAAAAAATTTTAATTTCCATATAAAAAAGGACTATTATTGCATTAGACCGGTAACAATAACACTAGTCTAAAAAATATATTCAAATGAACAATAATTACAATACAGTATGATAGCCGTAGTCATATTTTTGTTAACATAAAACCCAAAGAACAATACTTTTGTCACACCAACTATATAAATATTGTTGCTACAACAATAATTTCATTTTTAAATTTGGCAATAATACTATTTTTGCTTTTCAACAATATTAATATTGCGGCAATCATACTATTGTATAGTATTATTGCCGTGAACATATAGTAATCACATTTTTCCTCTGCGTATAGTAATCACCAAGAAATCTGATTGTTCCTTTACATAATGTTTTTTTCGGATCCTATTCTGTGTAGCTAAATGGATCCTACTATTCGGTATAAGAGCTGTAATGTTTAAAACAAAAGTTAATTCTGTCATATGTGTTGAGATAACTCGAAAATTTAATTTCTTCAAAATGGCACTTGGTGAAGAAATTTGGAATACAAATACGATCTCAATAAATGTCATTTGATTTAATCCTAGCAAATCAATAGTTTGTTTATACGAATATATTAATTTTATTAATGAAAATTCCATTAACTTCGCTTAATCAAGGAATCATTTAAATTTTATTTAAATAATATTACATTATGAATAGACCTCCGTAGCGCGTATGAAGTGGGCACGACTAGCATGCCAGTAAGCCCAGGTTCCAACCCGGGTAAAAAATCGTTAAACTGCCGGCGACTTTACGAGTCAAGGATTTATCTCTTAGCCATGTAAAAACTTCTCTATAAAATACGTTAGCAATTTGAAGCCGGCGTTAAACAGTACGTCGCGGTCAGTGAGTATAAGAATTGAATCGTGCACAGCTCTCCGATTTAAAAGAAGTTTCCACTTGTTCTTTAATGAGGAGTTGTGGGATTTAGGTAAGTACTAAGCAATGGTGCCAGGTACATTTTTTGAAAAATAGTCAAATGATTAAAAAGCAAACTTAAAAAATCGTCGTATAACAAAAATTAAAAAAAGTAATTTTAAGGCTTTTATAACACAGAAATATCACTGTAAAGTTAAACAAACACATTTTTTCAGGCAAAACCAAACAAATAGGCATAATTAACTTTAGTTCTTGATTATAGATAAAAATTGTGTCTTAAACATTAAATTGTGTCCAAACGTCCAACAATTATAAAGACTTTAGCAATTGAAACAAATTATTTTGACATTTGACAAAGACTTTAACCACATTGTTAACTCTGGCATATTAGTTATTATAAACTTAGTTGGCAGTTTTTAAAGCATATTTATCTTATTATTTTTTTTCAAAATTGGAAGTTATCATTGATGAACACTGAATTTAAAAAATTCAGCTAGTAACCCTTTCATTTAAATATTAATTAAGTTTCAAGTGGTGTTTTTTCGAAGCCTTAATATTTAAGACTCGATAGCAAACAGGCAATATTTAGTTGTAATTAACAATTGTGTTCATGTTCATGCAGTATTTCAATCTCCAAATCTAAAAAATTTTAAAACTATTGTTTTTGAAGTACGACTACATATTTAAAGAATAAAGAAAGAGCCATTGCATGGTGGCTATAAGAAATTATTGACCGATATGGTTAAATTTTCTATTAAACTACAGTATTTTACCGAGTGGTCCAACCTCACCCTCTCCGATTTTCTTTTTTTGTGTTCTTTATTGAAAATAAGCAGACCCCTATTTTTTTAAGCTGAATAACCTTCGGCTGGCCCTTTTTTTAAATTTAATTTTTATTTTTCATTTTTGCTATTTTTTATGATGGCTCAGCTATACTACAATAAATATAACCCTATATTTTCACTTGTAGAGGGCGCTGCCACACCGCCAGAAATATGAGCCATATGTCGTTAGAAAGGGGAAGGTTTAACCTTTTCAAAAATCAACTGGTCATAAATGGTCACGGTCATAAATGCCGCTAGAAGACTTTAAAATTAAAAATTGGGTTTTTAATCTATTTTTCTTATACAAAAGTTGAGTATAAAGCAAGAAGCCATCAACATTTCTAAAAAATCTATATACCATCGGAAAGGACAATAAAAATACAAAAAAGAAAACCAGAGTAGAAAATTTCAAATAAAAAAAATTGTTTAAGTATATTTTACTTACAAAAATTAAATTCATTACAAACATGAGTATAAAACGAAATGTCGTGTTGTGCCTGATCGACACGATTGTGGTATCTGAAGTTCCTTGAGCACTCAATGATTTTTACTGTGCACAATTTCATCGCTATTCATAAGAATTGTTGCAAACATTCGTTGCCAAGTTAAACTAGTTAAATTTAAAGTTTCTTCCATAATTTATTAACAGGAACACTCACCTTGATTTGTATGGATGAAAAAAAAAATTAAAAATCGTATAGCAAAAACGGAATCTACATGAAATTCTAAGAAAATTCTCCAAAGACACCATGTATCTAAAATAAAATCATAAACCGCGCCTCTCGACTTAAAATTTTTTTTCCTCTTCTTTCGATAAAATTATTCTCTTTTTTGATATATATTATGTTTTACGCATTTTATTATAGTTTATGCAATACAAGTTTTGTTATAAGATAAATCAAAATATTCAATTATCAAAATAGCAATTGAATCCTATATTAAAAATAGTTAGAACACGTTTTACCTAAAATGCGTTTTGCATAAAACAAAGACTAATTAAAAAAATAAATAAATAAAATACTAAACAATTTTATTCAGAAAGTTCGATTTCTTTTTGGAAAAAGCTATTTTTTCTAACATTTGTTTTTTTTGGCAAATGTAAGGCAATTTTATTCAGAAAGTTTGATTTCTTTTTGGAAAAAGGATTAGGATTTTATTTTAGACACATGATTTCTTCGGAGAATTTCATAGAATTTTATGTAGTTTACGTTATTACTATACTCATTGTTTTTTTTCTGAAAAGGCTGAACATTCTTCTTTCAGATGGTACTTAGATTTATTAAAAATGTTGATGGTTTATTGCTTTGTAATTAACTTTTGTATACGAAAAATAGATTAAAAAAATTAATTTTCAACTTTAAAGCCCTCTATTGGCAAAACTAGGACGTGACCTTTTATGACCAGTTGACTTTTGAAAAGGTTAGACCTCCCCCTTTCCAACGACACATTTTATAGCTTAATTTAGATTGGTTCATGGTCTTTCAATAATGATACTGTTCTTGGTTGTATGAAATAAAAAACAGAAAACACAGTTATTTTTCGTACTAATACAAAAAAAATCGCAAAAATAACAAAAAAATAAAACAAATTTTATAAAAATCTAAGGGGTCAGCCGAAGGTCATTCTGCTTAAAAAATAGGGGTCTGCTTATTTTCAATAAAGAACACAAAAAAAATCGGAGATGGTGAGATTGAAAAGAATCGGAGATGGTGAGGTTGAAAAGAATATATTATATACGAAAAGATGTCCTTACATTTAAATGTTACATCACACGAGTTAGTTGGTATGACCTTAAGCTAAAAAGCATTATCAATATTGAGTTTTTTAATGGAAATCTATGAAACGCTGGTTATCGAGCCCTATTTTCGAGTGCAACGAAGGATTTTATTTTTAGTATTTAGTAATCTAAAGTGTAAACAATAAATGAAGCATTTGCATAATTACAATTATTTTGTTAGTTTATGTTTAAATCTTAATTGAATTTTCCTGTGAACAGTGAATTAAGTGATGATAATTTTATTAGAAAATTTGTTTATGCCCACCTACTAGTCAAATGCGGAAAATTGATTGCATTTTTAATGTGTTCACTTTTGGACAAGGGGAGAATATGTCTGTTAATGGGACACACGTTTGCAAATTATTTATACAATTTAACATAAAGTACAACAGCGATTGCTCCCAATGCCTCTTAAAGGTAACCCATCTGACCAACTAGACGTTTGGATATTTTAAATGAAAAATAAAAGCGCTAAAAACGACTCATTTTTTTCACAGCTATCAAGTAAACGTACGTATTTTTCTAGGAACTAAATTATTTTTTGGAGAGACAAGTTTTGCCGGACGTTTCCTAAATGCATGAAAGAGATCGGCACATTTTGTTACTTATATTACTTATACCCTTATACGTTATATATTGGAGTAGAATACCCTGTGTAAGTTACGAGTACCAAAGCATCGGAATAAGCAACACTGTGATAAATTTAAAACTTAGTTCTAAATTGACAATTTCTTTACTGAGTACTGAGTTTTTCTCAACTTTTGAGGAAAATCGTCAAACTATAAGAAATAAGCACATTTAGAAGTGCAGGGAGCACTTTCGACTTTAGCTATTATTCTGCTCCGATTCTGCAGCAATGATTATAACTGACTAATATTGTATGTTTTTTATCGGGTAGTACAGTTTTAAACATTTGTCGGCCACTGTGTCTGATGTTAATTCTTGCCTATGAACTGTCAACCGAAAAATTAGCCTCATGAACATATTTTAAATTAATATACGTAGATGTGTATGAGTGTGTGTGTATGTGCAAATATGACAGCAATGCAAACACATTTCAGTACATAAAAAGCATGGCATATGTATGTGTTAATAGCCTTAAAACAAAATAAAATTTCAATGTGTTGGCCAGTTTGTTTTTATGGGTCGGCAAAAAAAAACACACACAAAAAGAACGGCTACTGTTTGTTTTGTTGCCTTCCGTTGTGAAGCCAAATTCCGCAACAGCGCCACAGAAATAATCCTGCGCCGCATTATGCAGTATATGAGTGTGTGTATGTGTGTTTATCTGTCTACTTGCAGACAATGCCTTTGTGATTGTGTACACACCACATAGCTATGTGTGTGTGCGTGTGTGTATTTGGTTGGCAGTGTAATAACAAACTGACTCACTAAACTCCGAACGACTAGGTTTCATTTCCGTTTTACAAATTTCAATTACAATATGAGCACGCGACACTAAAGGAAGCGCGCATTCAATTGTGCACTTTTGTAAACCTTTGACGTTTCGTTTGCTGGTGTTTGTCATTGCATGTGTGTTTGTCATCGTACTAGACTGTTTCTGTGGGTGTGTGTGTGTCTGTGGTTGCGTTTTTGTTTGACGGAGTCCGTGTATATTCGTGCACCTAATGAAGTGAGCAGCAGTTGAATATGCATAATTGTACCGGAAGTGCGAGTTCTGCATATCAGGTTGCATGCGTTTTTTGTATGTGTGAAAGATAATAATTTGATTATTACACGAAGCACATCAATTGTTATTTTATTTTTATATACTCATACATTCGTTATTCACATGAACTTGTTTCTCTACTCTCTCTTTTTTAGATTTCTTATTCACAACAATCTACAACTTCCTTAAATTGTAAGTGAAGCCGTCATATATCCAAATATATATATATATAGAGGCGCGCATACACACAAACATAGTTTGGGAGCTTGTGCTGGCAGTGAGAGAATAGCGAAACGTTTTCAGATATTAAAAATTCTTTCGCACAAGATCCGGTGATGTGGGACAACCCCCGCAGCGGGAAATGCAACAAACCCAACGTTATATACCGTCTGTATCTGATCTATATGGAACGGACGAGATAGAACTACTACTGGACGAGATACGTGAACTGGAGCCGGTCTGCTGTCAGCTGGACGATGAACAGGATTTTGAAATAGCTGGCAGCAGGGCCGGAGAGCTATCATTATCCTTGGAATCGCCACTCGGCACGTGCACGTCCTGGGACTCGCATGCCAATTACAAACAGCGTATCGCCCAAACGCCACTGCCATGGGGTGTTGCCCTACACTGTGATCCGCAACACTTGAAAACGCCCACGGGGATCGTGCGAATACTATTGGTGGTAAATATGACTTCCATTGGGAACACTGAATATCTTTTTAGCAACTATTAATGCTTGGGTATTTTTCAGTTGTCCTCAGCTGCCTGTCTGGCCTGTGAATGTTCGGCCGGAACAGTACAAGTTGGTCTCTTTTTACTGCCACTCATCGGACGCCTCAGATTGATGGTGTTTTGTGCACTATTTTCTCTTTTAATCACTTGCCTCATGTTATTTCTTGATATTTCACATATAGCTCTAATGTTTCCCTTCAATTGGACAAAAATTGTAAGTACGCAACATTTGGATTCATATGAACTCAGTTTTTATTACAAATGAATCTAATGTGATAACAAGAAATTAATGCGAATACATTTTCAGTCAATGAAGATCTTGATACAAGTCTCTTTTCTACTTGGTTCCCCGATTGTATGGGAAAAGTCGGCCACATAGTACAACGTCAGTGTTACTATGTTTAAATTTCTAATTCATTACAGTTCTGATATAGAAGCCCATTTGTCACAAGACGAACGAAATCCCCGAAGAAATCGTATAAAATATTTACAATAGAGTGACTGCGTTGTAGGTGGTCTGAAGCCATTCTATATCGATTTGTATACCCTTGTACAGTGGTACAGGGTATTGAGACTTATTGGTGATGTTTGCAATACCTTAAAGGAATGGAAATAGACCCTATCCGTACTACGTATCACAACCTGATTTCATTGAGCGACGTCCGTCCATCCGCGTTCATCGTTCATTGCAATCAAAGCACAGGTGAACCAATTTCGATGAATCTTGGTATATTCATAAGTTTGGGCCAAGGACGAACTCCTTTAAAATTGGTCCCCATCGGTCTATAGTGCATATAGCACATAAGTTTTGGCCGATTTTAGAGCCAACAGCTCTGAAATACACACGTTACTTCCGATTAATATCGATTAAATTTTGCACAAAGTATTACGAGCGACCAGTTTTCGATGTCCTGCCAGTTTAGAAGCTATAAATAACACCCGGCCTTGTCCAAAATTTAGCATAGTTCGTTCTGAGCCAATATTTACCTCTGGTGAAACCGAATTAGATCTACATTTTCGTATAGTCCCCATACAAAGGTCCTTCCGATTGTATTATCTGCAGCTATTTTAGTAGCGCATATTTTATCCGATTAATACCAAATTTTACATGGAGTTTTACAGGAGACCGGCACTAGTAGATTATCACTTTGGTCCATATCGATCCATGTTTTCGGAAGGGATCCCTTACAAGGGTCCCTTCCGATTTAAAGTCAAGCAGCTCCAGAGGCCGCCAGTTATACCCAATCTTACTTTAACTTAGCATGGTCATGAGCTACAAATATTTAACTATAACATATTAAGTCCGACCTTACTCAAGCTGCAGACAGAGGGGCTTAGGCAGGGTATTCATACGGCCACGCCCGACTTGAACTTTTTTCTACTTGTTTCATTTTCAGATGTGACAGTTCAGTTTTTTTAGTAAATATTTAAACTTGGGTTTTTGCTGACCAATCAGATTAAACTGTTTGGAACTCAAGATCGCCTAAATGTATTACAAGAGCAATTAATTGTACAACCTTGCTCCACAGCGTGGTGAAGAGTAAATTTAATTGAAGCTTAGAATTTTAAACACTTTAATATTTTACTAGAATTTTCATGGCCTTAACGTAATAGGTTCTCATTTAGAAAAATATCGCTGTTAAATTTCAAATATGGTAATTAGCCAGGACCGCCTTTAAACAGGTGGGCTTGTAACATTGCTACTCTAAATTGGGATATTGTTTCGATGTCCTAGTCCTAACACTAACGGGATTAGCAACGTTATTATTCAATATTTTTTTAATAAAAATGTTCTTCCATCTGAAACTTATTATCACATTATGTTTTCTATATTTTGCATCTTTGTTTTAGTTATTAACCATTTCAACATTTTCCATTACTCTGTTAGAATACATGGATGTACCTGAGTATTGGTTTAATATTAATTTTGAGCTCTACACTGTTAATGCACATGGTGCTCTTTGCCGAAGAGTATACCCTGGTACCAAAGTACACAAAAGACACATTGTTTGCATCAGCGGTAAGTTTGGATTAGTCCGTCTCTCAGTTTTTTTTTCGCCAGCGATAAATCTAATTTGTTCATCGATCTTATTCCTTTTGCAGATAATTGGCTATATTTGTGCCATTGAATCGTTGTTATTGTCGGGTATTGCTTCCTGGCCATGGTCACAATATCGTCATGTGCCCGATGATGGTAGTGATATGTATATTGAGGATCGTGAAATGACGCCCATGAGTCCAATAGAGAGTACTGATGTGCCGAATCGTCATCAATTGCAACTTCAACTACAACAACAACAATCTCAAAATCACAATAATTGTAATAATAGCGTAACAGCGCACAGTGAAACAAACCATCACAATCAACACAATCGTACAATATCATCACCAACGTCCTATAATAATCAAAAGCCTTATATACCTGGTAAGTTAATCACTCTTTCATTGGCGTATATGGCGTATGAGTAATGCGTTTACATATCGCGCATGCACAGTGGACTTTGGTATAGCTGCGAGTCAAGAAATATGTCTTTTGTGCGTGACTGTAAATTTTTTGGTCTGTTTTCGAATTAGATTGGCCTCTTTATGGTCGTGCCTATGAACTTGCCGGAACATGTGTCCCAGACACTACGCTGGCAGGTTGTAGTCTAATGCGATTGACTACGTTCAGTTTACCATTCAAGCTGGATACATATGAGGGTGTTTATTATAACATTAACTTCCTGGTCGTTTTAACACTCAAGTCAACTTTGAGCTCCACACAGTAATTCCTTGAAATTAAGTCTTCGAAGATCCGTCAAACCGTTAGCAGCTCGAGCGAAAAGACCAAGACATCTCTTAATGTGGATAACCTACGGTTTTTGCAATGCAGACATCACTTATATACAGCAAATTTGATAGAAATGACGTGGCGGTAAAAAAATAAGGAAGTTTCTGTCGGTTAAACCGACATACATAAACCCTCACCTATATATGAATTTTAAATTTTCCGTGGTTCCGTCCTCCATTGCATGAAGCAAATCGATTTTATTGAAATCTCCTAAAATGTCGTGTGTGTGGAAGGTACCAGAATAGGGTGGGCATGCCCTTATGTGCCGTTCTGGCCACTTTTGGATATACCAGAACGTGGCATGGCAGCCACTCTTTCTGTACGCCATTATGAAAATAATAAGCCATTTGCATGCACCAGAATACAAGTTATACGAGTATGGGCTCTAATCGGCACTGAAACAGGGTCCTTTATGTCGTAGGTGCCAGAAGAGGCGTGGCTGTAAGTCTTATTATTTTCCACCAAGTTATTATATGTATAACTGTGTTTTTATGTTTCAATTTTGAGCTATATCGTATGAATAACATTTAAGATATTACAATAATATCAAAAAGTGGGCGGAATGGTGCGCTTGCTTTTGAGGTACTAAAATGGGGTGTGTCGGGAGGGGGGGGGGGGTTCATATGCGAGTGAAAAGCTGGTTTTTTAATATTACGGTGTTCACAATTTATTCGAGTTTTACACACTGAATGACAAGTAATGTGAGTTTATGAGTGTCATTTGCGTGGGAGGTACCAGAAGGGGCGTAGCTAGGAGTCCAAATTTTTGACACTAAGTTTGCCTTCTGTCTTCATTCTTAAATATTGATTTTTTAGTTCAATCATGCAAACAGTATAAACGAAATTAGAAAAATACCGAAAGTAGACGTAATGGTAGCTGCAGTCACAACCAACAGCGGAATCCTACTTCGCGAAGTTATCTCAACTACTCCTTGCAAAACCCCCTCCTTCCAATGACATCAGCGCTAAGTGGCAACACATAACGAAAGCCGCCAAAGAAGAAATAGCTTCCCAAAAGTGATAAAAAAGGAATAATGGTACGATGAGGATAGTAGGGCCTCAAAAGAAGCAAAGAACGTAGCTCACAATGCAACACTGGCGACGCGAGCAGTCTTGGAGCGATATCGGGAGTTGAGAAGGGAGGTAAATTGTCTATTCCGAGGAAAAAAGAGACAAATGGAAAGACGCCAATGTGAGGAGATCGAGTTGTGAAAAGTCTTATCAACGTATCAAACACCAGACTAAAAGCCAGAAGCTTCGTTTAGAGATAGAAATCTGGTAACTGATACGCGAGTAAGGATTTGTAAAGAGCATTTTTCCAACTTATTAGCAGCTGAATATCTTGCCGATTGCAGCCGCATGCTACCAATCACAGCTGATGGAGTTGAAAGCGAAATATAAGTGGAGCTTTTTTAAAGATTGAATTAGAGTCTTCTCAGATGGGTCTGAAGGTACTATAAACTCTATAAACAGCTTTAGAACAGAGCGCTCTTTCGAAAAACAAAGATTACACTTTACATTACACTGGGGACCAAAACATGGATGCTTTCAAAAGCGGATAATAGTGTATTGGCAGTATCTACGTCGAAGGAGAGTACATTCGTCGGACGAACCGAGAGCTGTATGAGATGAATTCCGAAATGAACGTAGTTAAGCGCATCAATATATTACAACCATTGCGCTGGCTTAGACATGTTGGTCGAATGGAAACAAACGCTCCAGCCAGAAAGGCATTAGACGATAATATATAAGTAAAATTGCGAAGTTCCGTCGGACAGTACAACTTTACTTTCCTAAATATTGTATCACGTTTTCATAATGTCAATTCACTTCGTGATACTCTCCATTATGTCCATAGACATTAATTAGCTTTGTTATTTTTGAGTATCTAAACTAGCGTTTTTTTGGAAGCCATTGGGTTAGCAACCGAGTTGGCCTCGACTCGCTAAAGGAACGAGTAAGAGTTACCACACTTATTTTTCCAACAAAAAGTCAAACATTAAACACCCTGCTTTTTAAAAACATGTGTTTTTTGTTATCTATACTAAAAAATAATCAGACAAAAAGGTGCCTTTTCGGCGAATTCGGCAGTTGCAGCGTCGAAGCAGTAAAGAAATTTGTATTTCTTGGATCCGCCATAAACCGAAAAAACGATGTGAGCACTGAATTAAAACGAAGGATCGTGTTGACCAATAGATGTTATTTTAGGCTCTATAAACAGCTTTAGAACAGAGCGCTCTTTCGAAAAACAAAGATTACACTTTACATTACACTGGGGACCAAAACATGGATGCTTTCAAAAGCGGATAATAGTGTATTGGCAGTATCTACGTCGACGGAGAGTACATTCGTCGGACGAACCGAGAGCTGTATGAGATGAATTCCGAAATGAACGTAGTTAAGCGCATCAATATATTACAACGATTGCGCTGGCTTAGACATGTTGGTCGAATGGAAACAAACGCTCCAGCCAGAAAGGCATTAGACGATAATATATAAGTAAAATTGCGAAGTTCCGTCGGACAGTACAACTCTACTTTCCTAAATATTGCATCACGTTTCATAATGTCAATTCACTTCGTGATACTCTCCATTATGTCCATAGACATTAATTAGCTTTGTTATTTTTGAGTATCTAAACTAGCGTTTTTTTGGAAGCCACTCACTGGGTTAGCAACCGAGTTGGCCTCGGCTCGATAAAGGAACGAGTAAGAGTTACCACACTTATTTTTCCAACAAAAAGTCAAACATTAAACACCCTGCTTTTTAAAAACATGTGTTTTTTGTTATCTATACTAAAAAATAATCAGACAAAAAAATGCCTTTTCGGCGAATTCGTATTAGGTTCATTAAAACGAGATGGGATAAGTAAAATTATAAATTAACTCAATCTGATAGTCCGACGGCATTTGTACGAGTACAAAGCAAACGAGAAGCAATTTATTGAATCTCTTAAATAATGTTGTCTGCTTTTGACGAATTCGCCGACGAACCTTCTGTTCAATTCACTATAGTGTGCTTATACAAACAGAAACAATGTTGCCATTTTACTCTCACCATATTGCTGCTCTCAAACAATAGATTAAAATGTCTACAACCGTCCTATGACGGCCAGAACAGCAATACTGGTAGAGGTGAGCTAAATCGAATATATACGTATTCACCTTTTAGAATGTATAAGTACATGGTTTGTCAGCATAGACCTTGGACTTAACGTAGACCCAAAGAAAAAAGTCTAAAGGTTTGATAGCACACGATCTAGGCGTCCAACTCAAGTGAAATTAGCTGCTCTTCGAAATTACCTCTCATTAAATCCATTGTTTGAGCAGCTGTATGCCAAGGAAGAGTTTTCAAATAGATAGGTGCAGTAGTTTTGAATTTACGAGGCGCACCGACCTTGACCATATGAGTTGTGGACCATATGGGAACCCTGAGTCATGCGTGAAAAAACTGCTGCTTCTTCATTATTTTGCTCTGAATTATCTGAAATTTTCTCATTATCTTCTTATAAGATCCTCTATACAGAAAATCAAATAAACAAAAGGCAAAAAAAATATTTAAAAATGTTGTTTGCCATTTCGTTATGGGAAAACTACACCGCGATAACCACGGTTTGGTTCGGTTTATAAGCTGGTGGAATCATTGGAGCCTATTTTTTCAAAAATGATGATGGCCGGAACGAAACCGTGAATGGTCATCATGATATCGATCTTTATGCTACCTGAAATTGAAGCCCGTAATCTTCACGACACTTGGTTTCAACAGGACGGTGCCACTTGCCATACAGCTGCTTTAACAATGGGTCTATTGAGAGGTCATTTCGAAAAGCAGCTAATTACATGTTTTTTACAGGTGAGTTGGCCGCCTAGATCGAGTGATATCACACCTTTAGACATTTTTCTTTGGGGTTACCTAAAGCCCAAAGTCTATGCTGACAAACCATCATAGAAGCTAACATTACGCGTGTCATTAAATCCATACCGGTCGAAATGCTCGAACGAGTCATCCAAAATTGGACCCTCAGAATGGAAACCCTGAGGCGTAGTTGCGGCCAACATTTGAAGGGAATTATATTCAATAAATAAGTGCCATAAAATTTCCCTTCAAATTACCAATAAAGATTCCACACCTGATTTGATTTTTTTGTTCTGAAAAAATACCTCTAAATGGATCATCCTATACTTTTATGTACCATTAGTTTTAAAAAATAAGATTCTAACTTTGTGCTACGTTTTGAATTTAATAAAATACTGAGGGAATTGTATGTGTAAACGCCAGCTACTTTACGTATAAGAGTTTAAAGTAAAAAACCAGCAATTCATTTACCTTTTATTGCATGTTTTTTGTTCATTTCAGCCAAAAGACCCAATGAAATAAATAATCAAAGACCAACACTGGGTCACACTCAACCAACCCGTAAACCGAATCAGCGTTATCGTGAGGGTTACCACTATCAACCTGTTGCGTCTACGTCCCGCCAGAGTCCCACATTCGTCATAGGCGATGACATTGGGGCCGGTCCATCCACATCCCGATCCAATGATAATTCTAGTGCGTGATAGTTTTTATTCCTCATTATAATATTAACATTTTTTAAAAATAAAAACAAAATTTGCATTGAAAACAAAAAAAGAAAATCTCAAACCCAAAAAAACAACAAAACTTTTTTTTTAATTTAAACATAAATTAATTAGAATTGATTTAAGTAAATTGGTAAAAAAAAAACTAAAGCAGAAGAAAAAGAAAACAACAGATTATAAGAAACCAAATAAATTGTAATGAATTAGTTAAAGAAATGAAAATGAAAACGAAAATAGTAAAACACAAAACAAAAATTAAACTGAAACTGAAAACAATTGGAAACTAAAAGTAAACTGAAAACCAAACAATAATAATGTTAAATTTGTATCTGTGTAAAATTTAAAATTAAACAAATAACACAAAATAAAAACTAAACAAAAAACAGAAAACAGAAATAAACTGGAAATACAAGAATTTAAAAACTAAAACCACATTAAAACAAACAAAACGAAAAAAACAAATTTGCAATAATTAAAACAGAAACAGAGCAGATAAGAAAAATAAAACCAAACACATTTAGGAATCTATAGGATGATAAACAAAACATACTAAATAAAGAACAGTACTGAAACAATTAGAAATGAAGAAAACAAAACTAAACGAAATAACAAAAACCATCACAAATACGTACTACATTCTTTCAGAAACCAGGAAGCCCTTCTCCCTCCCTTGCGCCATCAGCCCTCCAAAAACATTTAACTGAAATTACTAAAAATTTAAGATTTTATTTTTGAAATTGTAAGTGTTGCACATTGGTTTCGCTTCCTCTCCAAATGAATGCATGCTTAAATGAAATCGTGCATCTGGAAAACCGCAATAACTGCATTCGGACAATATTTTAAGTTGTTTAAGTAAAACTTTTTTTAATTGTAAATATTGCACAGTGATTTCGCTTCGCATTAAATTATGCATATTGAAAATCGCAATTACTGAATTCGGACTAATCGAAATGCCCAGTAGCTTTTAAAAGCTCCTGTAATAATGCATTGATTTGTAATGGATTTGTAGTAGAAAACATTTTACATTCGTTTTGAATTGCAATTCCCATAACATCTATGAACATTTTTAAATCTTAATGAAATATTAAAATAATTTTATATAAATGTTTCAACATTTACAAATATATTAGGCGTGTTTTAATTGCCAAGAGAAAGAATAATTTTAAAAAACCATTTTCATATACAGTTAACATCCAAGTTAACTGGATTTCGTTATTAAAATTTGTATGAAAGCTAGTAGTCAAAAACCGAGGAAAAGTAAATCCAGAGGACATCGTTCGTATATGCGAATGCCGTGTACAACTTTTTAATTAACAGAAAATATATTGTTTTAACCGTAAAACAAAGTGTGTTCATAGAATAATGGTATTACACAAAAAGCCGTCAGCGAGCTTCAGCTGAAATAAGCGGAAATGCGGGGGTATATGGTTAGCATTTCTGTAGAATACACTTTTTAGTAATTAATTCGACAAGCTTGAGGTTAGTTTTGTTTTTTATAATTTTATTTAATTTTGATATTTCGATATCCGTGGCACAACTCTTAATTCAAGCTTGTCTAATTAAGTATTGTTTCACATCAAAAATGTTGAACAAGTAGACAAACCAATATTTAATACTTCTCAAAATTAAAAACTGTAAAAACGAAATAGTTATGCGAGATTCAAAATATGTTTAAATAACAAATAATCTATTGGGTTTCTGATAACGGTTTCAAATTGTTGCTGATGTTTAAGCGGGGCTTCAAGCCAATTTTATTGCTAGTCAAAAAGTGATTATTAAATTGTTATAATCAGAACGGAAGCAACATTTTTAATGTTCCAAGTTCAGTTGAAATCTGCATATATGTATGCATAAAACAATATAATATTTCGCCTCCAACTAGTTCTTTGATATTTGTAAGAAACAGAAAACTCCTATATATCGTTACAAGAAACGCAGAAAATATCGTAGACAAGTTCGATACAAGTCACGATTTGTATGAAAGCTCCTCTTTATACATATGATAAGTAGATAGCTTCCAAACCTTTTAAAAAAGTAACATATGTTCAAGTTGATTTTCCATATCTAATATTGCCATCTAACTGATCTTAGAAATTTTTCTGCCTTTTTACAATTTTTGTTTTGCTATTCTATACTAATAATTTCGGTATGGATTATCAGTATGCATAGGTTTTATTCCTTGCCGAGCCTTTATCGAGTTTCCGTAAATTGATTAAATACTGCGATCATTTCTTATCGATGTTGAAATTCACAAAATGCTTTATTGATTAACTTTATTGTATAATCATACTAACAGTTGAAGTTTTGAAATATTTTTTCAACGTGTCAGTTTTTAAAAATATTTTTAGTGTAAATTCTCGATACGGATTCAAAGTAGTACGGGATAGGTACTTTAACACATGACCGCTATATGTACTAAGCATCACGCGATAAAGACACAATATACATTTTTGAAATAGTGTTTTTTATGCAGGACGCATTAATAATTGTGGCCTGACGTGTATTGAAAGATAGACTTGTCTACATCAAAACCTAATCGTTTGGGCGGTTTTTAATCTCGGAGTTACCAGATCAAAAAGTGAGAGATACTTCCCCGATTGAAGGTTGCTTTCATCAGTAAGATTTATGTTGTGCTCAACTGGTCAACATTAAATTTGCGATAGTTTAGTTGATTTGGGGCTGATGACCACTAATTTGGCCTCCGATTTGGCTGATTTGCTCTAGCTAGTAGATATTAACATAACCCGTTATTTTCGGTTTATGTAAATGAAAGGAGTTAGGAACTGCTTTATTTGTGAGCCGATAAAACTTGAGCGCGGTGTTTAAAGGGGATATTTTTCAAATTTTGTTGTCCTGTGTTATTTTTGTTTAAATCATTTACACATTGAATAAGAGTTGGTTGATGCCACATTTGTCTATCCGTTATTTATGTCACATT
Source organism: Hydrotaea diabolus (assembly GCA_963513945.1). NCBI lineage: Eukaryota > Metazoa > Arthropoda > Insecta > Diptera > Muscidae > Hydrotaea > Hydrotaea diabolus. Next base: position 113,058,582 of record OY740717.1, read on the forward strand.
ATGAGAATTTCATATATACATATTTGACCAAAGTTAATAAAGAAAATATTTATATATCTTTTGTACTGTGTCATAACTTATAAAAATATTTATTTTGGTTTGTGCGCCGCCGTAGTGTGATGATTAGCTGGCACGACTATTATACAAGTAAACCCGAGTTCAAATCCGAGTAAGAAAATACAAAATAATTTCCGAGGCGGATTTCCACCTCCAATGCCGGCGACCTTACGAGTAAAAGATTTATCTCTATGTTATGTAAAAACATCTCTATATCGTGCACATCTCACAGATATGAGATAAGTTCCCCCCTTAGTTTTCTAATAAATTGTCAAAAAATTAAACAAGTAATGTAGGCAATTTGTTTTTATATGTCTTATGGCATGTTTCATACATTTATGTTTCAGTGTTTCAACTATAATAATTTTCCACACGAATTTCGATTTCTTTCGTTTATAATATGGCGTAAACAGTATTTTTATACAGCAGGACAGAGTGAAAATAAAACTCGAGGAATGGTGCATGGGCTTATTGAGAATTCTTAAACCCAGTAGTTACTAAAATAACATATCCTGTTTGAAAAAGAGAAAATTTAATTGTAATAATTGTTTTAATTTCGCAGTTAATTTTCTTAAACCACTGTGCAACGAAATGTAGTTAATTTATTATTTTCCAACATTAATTCATAAGAATCTTGCAGAAATTCATACCACTGGAAATTTGTAATATCGAATCGAAAACACCAATTAAAAAGTGGTAAGCAATTCAATTCCGCAAATCAATTAAAACGAAAACATTGTAAACAGCCATGAACTATGAATAAAGAAAAAACTATATACAAGATGCATACCCAAACATATAAAAAAAACAATCATACATATGCATTTATATGTCCATGCATATGCTACATATGATTATTCGCCAGAAGTGTAATTTCCGTTTCCTTTTTGTTTTCGGAAAACAATGCATGTATCCGTCATACAGCGCGTGCCATATTTCCAGTTTAACCGAAGAAGATGAAGAACATTTGAAATTTGTCCAAATGAACACGCACACATATTGAAGAAACAAACCAAAAAACAAAACGAATAAATTCAATTTGAAATGAAGAGAGAGAAAAAACACACTCGTATATAGGAAAAACAAATACAAAAATGAAACTGAAACTGAACAAAAAGAAAAACAATGAAAAATATTATGAAATTGTCAATACAAAACAAACAGACAAATACTAAATAACGTGTATGTGTACTTGTTGTATCCCCCTACTCTTCAGGCATGAACATGCATCACATACATGCATGCATACATTCAAAACATATAAATATTTAAATGAAACCGGAAAACAGAATATAATAACAACAAAAACCATGTAATCGAAATTAATTACAACAAAAGATATTTTTTTTGACAAGAGATTAAAACCCAAACAAAAACAAATCTTATTAATTAAGCATGAGAAGAAAATGAAAATCATCTTGTTATAAACGTAGTTTTGCTTATTTTTTAATAAAGGAATAAATAAAAAAATGGAAAACAAAACAATTATATAAACGAAACAAATACAAAAAAAAGTGTTATCTTTTGCTATCGTGTTCAGTATAAGGGCAATAGGGCTGGCTGAAGGGTATCTTGCCATCGCTTTACCAAAAAAGCAAGGTTTTTTAAAAATGCTTTGTTTTTTCACCATGACGCACATTTATGGAATTTAGAAGCTTTGTTTTTTCCGATTTAAGTTATGGTGTTTAAAAGTCAATTCAGACTGAGCAATTTTTAAATTAATGTAAAAAATAGGATCATCCAAAGATTCATTTTGGATCGCTCCTTTGCGAGCAATGGATTACTCAATAAAACTCCGAGCCTCATGCATTTTGTACTCCTTTTGAACTCCATTTGGAGTATAAAAGGACTATTCCTTTTGATCTCGGAAAGGAGGACAAAGGGAGTAATGTATAACGAAACAACAGTTAATTATAAAAAAAAAAAAAACAAAATAAAAAAGGTTCCATTGGTCGCTTATTACTCCAAATAGATTACTTCTTTATTGCTCGATTATGAATTAATCCATATATTTTTTATTGGGTTTGTGTCAGCCACTAGCTTAGTTACCAGTGTTGTCACTGACAAAGTTATTTCCTACCAAAGTTCTTTAAAAATCCTAACAAATTCGGTCAACACCTATCAAAATTGATCAATGGTTATGCACTGCATCGTAGGGTATTAGAAATAAGTTTCATGGCAAATATTCGTATTCCAGATATATTTGAGTTAGATCCTCCTTAAAATGTACCGAACGACCCAGAATCGCCGGCTGATTACGATTTCTGTCTGTTCGTTCTTCTGCTGCCCATCTAAAGTTTTTAATCAAAATAAAGGTCAAAGTTGTGGTCAGATCTTTATAAAATAGAGCAAAAGATATTTTTGGAACAATGATGGACCCTTTTGGCATTGAAAAAACGGTTTAGGAGTGGATGCTGCACCCACACACATGTATGTTCAATCGAGTTTATGCCATTTACTTCAGAAGCCACAAAGTACATCCAATATCTATTAAGTTTGGAACAATTCAGTATGATCGACATGTAACCAGCTCAGGTGTAGACTCTACAGCGTTAATGTCCCGAAAAAACGCAAATGTCTTGAATGATCATTCAAATGGTCTTGTGCAGCTCTTTAGAACTTATGTATACCAAAAAAATGTATTTTACTATTTTTAATACTTGGAGAGTCGAAACCCCAGTATCTTCAAACATGGGCATATGGGTATCAAAAACCCAAAGTAATTTCTTGAAGAATTAAAGAAATCATGTTTATAGGACTAGGCCTTACTTGATGCCATCTGCAAATGTGGGGAAATGCATACGCAATATCAGAGAAATGTTATGATCTATTCAAGTTTGTTCTTATATTTAATATTTTTTATTTGGTCTGGACCCCGAAGCCATGTAGCCTAACCGCCATCGATAAACAGGTAAATATGATGATATTGACGAGTTAGCTTACTTTGTGGACATGGCCTAAAAAATAAATTTTCATTAATCCTATTTGGCATCCCAATGGTTTAGAAAACATTTAAAGCCCATATATTGGTAGAAAAGATCGAATTTAACTTCAAAAGCTTAAGGAAAAGCCAAAAACGGCAACACTGTTCGTAATGAGCGACTACCAGACGGTGCTGTGTTTGCTTTAATTTTGCTGACTTAATTTTCCTTCCCTTTACGACAAACAACAACAAACCTGATAATATTAGATTGTGGAGTAATTTACTCTTTCAAAAATAATAGTGCGTTAAACACATGTAAGAAAATTTTAATTTTTTCATGTTTTTAGTACTCGCGCAAAAGACGCACTTTTCCCAAATAGTGTCAAACATTTTTTTCGCGCCGATCACACCAAAATAAATATTTGCCAAGCTTATTTATTGGACCAACGCGTTCGAAACTAAAACTTTTTTTCGCCAAACACTCAAAAGTTATGACCGCCGCGATCTTAAAGAAACTATGCACATTGTTCTGGTTTGTGCTAAGGTCGAACCCGATTAAAATTGTTTCACATCGGTCTTTGTTTTGATATATGATGATTGCTATATATATTTCTTACCTAGGCAATACTAAGTGTTGTCTGGCGCCATCTTACATTTCCATTGGAAAGTTTGACATTTTTTAGCATAAACGTACTCAGAACGTTTTGACGTACGACAATCATTTGTGTTGTTTACAGACTTGAAAAAAATCAATTTGGCAAGAGAATGGAATTAACTCGTGAACATTTTTGTACGATAATTTTTCACAATTTTCGACGTGGATTTTCTCGTCAAGAATGCATCGATGAACTTAAATCTTTGTATGGCGATGAAGCACCATCCTGTAGCACTGTGAAAAACTGGTTTAATTAATTCAATCGTGGCCGACGCTCTCTCAAAGACGAAGGTCGTCTAAAAACGGCCGTTGTGCTAGAGAACATTAATGCCGTACGTGAACTGATAATGCAAGATCGCCATGTGACATACCGTGAGATAGAGGCATCCTTGGACATTTCTTCCACCAGCAAACATTCGATATTGCATGAACATGTGGCCGTAAAAAAAGGTTAGTTCCCGTTGGATCCCACACAATTTGACAATCGCTCAAAAAAAGGCTCGTGTCGATTGTTGCAAAGAAATTTTGAAAGAATACGATCGCGGTGCTTCAAAAGACGTTTATAAGATCGTCACAGGTGACGAATCATGGATATATGCGTATGAGCCCGAAACAAAACAGCAATCGACCGTGTGGGTCTTCGAAGACGAGCCAAATCCAACGATAGTTGTTCGTGGAAGAAACACTTCAAAGCAAATGGTCGCCTGTTTCTTCCGTAAAACTGGGCAATTTGTTTGCCTGAAGTCTTCGGAGAAATTCGAAAAACGAACAAGAGAAGACAAATCATTGTGCACCACGACAATGCGAGCTCTCACACATCGGCTCAAACCAGCGCCTTTTCTAACGGCCAAAACGTCGAATTGATGTTACATCCGCCGTACAGCCCTGACTTTTCACCTAATGACTTCTTTATATTACCGCACATCAAGAAAAAAATGCGTGGTCAACGATTTTTGTCGCAAGAAGATGCTGTTGAAGCGTTCAAAAACCATGTTTTGGGGGTGTCTCAATTGGAGTGGAAAAAGTGCTTCGACAATTGGTTTGAGAGCATGCGAAAGTGTATAAATCATGGTGGAGAATACGTACTTCAAAAAACAATAAAACCATTTTGAATGATAAATATTCGCATTTTCATTATTAGGCCAGAAATATATATAGCAGCCCTCGTAATACAAAAATTTACCGATTTCAGAACCTGTTGCTCACATATTACATTCAATTCTGATCAAATATCCTGATTTAAGGTTCCGTTACTCCAAAAGCCAAATGACAAATGAGAGATAGAATTGGTCAATTAATCTATATTTTTTATATAGCCCCCATGCAATATTCTTTCAAAATTTTAAGCTTTTCCATCTATAAGTCCCATTTTAAATCAGATCTCTGTTTATACCGTACAGAAGCAATGAGTCTTTTGCATACCACAGTCGTGTACGTAGGATATCGGCCCTGTCCGACTGTAGACTTTTTATAAATTTATATATTAATTCCCTCGTTTCAATGTGGAGCATAGGACCATAATCCATTCGTTTCTATAAAAAGCTAACAGTTTAATTTCATATCATTTGATTTCGCTGTATAATTGTCTTCTATAGGTATGGGCGGGTCTTCCTCTTCTTCGGTATATGTCCAAGCCATTTCCACTTACGTCTGAGGGTCTCTGATGCAATGGGAGATCGCCCTGTCACTAGCCATAGATCGTTGTTGGAGATTGTGGCTGGCCAGAAAATCTTTAGTATTTTTCTTAGGCATCTGTTTCACAGCCATATAACAACATTGATTTATCAATGGAGTAAAAAATGTTTACACTTAGACGTTTTTCTTGTTTTTTTTTAATATTCGGCTTTTAAGAACCAAAAGAATTCAATTAGTTTTTAAAAAAGTTAACTTCACCAGTCCTGTGAACTGTAATTTTCCATTGCATTGTTTGCAAAAGTTTTGTTAAAGCAAATAAATATTTGCCAAAAGCAGCGGCAAATATTTGGCGTTAAGTGCTCACATCTGTCGGATGTTTTTTTAGGGCAAATATTTTGTTTGTTATGTACTTTTAAATAATTCTGTCAGTGGGACCTAACTTTATAATTTTTAAAGATTTTCTTAACCCGCCCGTTTATTTTATTTTGTGAGGTTAAGGGAAGTAACTAGTTCACCATTTGTGTGTTAAACAATCCTTTCAGTTTACTTAAACAAATTTATTGATTTCTCAAGGACAGACCTTTCAATTCGAAGAAAGAAAATTATCCTGTCGGAGAGATATTCTATACTTTCTTAAACAGTCAATAAAACTTTTATAAAAAAATCGTTCATTATAAATGCAATTTATTTAAAAGAAAAAAATTATTAGCATCAAACTTAAACAATGCCTTAAACCAATTTTCTACTAACTATATTTGCAGCGCTTAACTCAGAGATAAAAAATGAGTCTATATACGTTTATTTCTTTTACAGGCTAAGAGCCGCCATCATTCCAAGCATTACAAACTGAAGACAGAAAGACTGACACTGTAATCGTTACCAGCATCCTTTAATTTACACCCTCAGCGAGTATCCGCAATGTTGCTGCAAGTTTCAATATATTTGGCACACATGTAGATCTTGTCGCTTCCTGTAGCCTTGGACTAAATTTTTCAAGAACTTATTCAAAAGCTTCTTTACTCAATCTACAGTAGCTGACAAATCTATAAAACATTATTTTTTTGCATTCAGGTAATTTAATTTTCTACTTACTGCGAATTTGGCATTGAAAAAATATTTGACAGCAGTACCTGCAGTAAATTCATCGTAAAAAGAAAATAAGACCAAAATTAAATTTATTTTTAAACAAAATAATAAGTAAAATAATTGTTTTTTTCTTTATTTTTTACAGCTGAACAGTTATTTTTTGAGTTTCTATAACCAGCTTATTCGCAATTAATTAAAATGTTTACAATTATGAAACACGTGTAGTTTCTAATCTATTACAAATTTGTCGTCGATTATTTTACATGATGCCGAAAATTATTATCAACGACTATGAGAGCTGTCGGAATACGATGACACTCATAATTAGGCCGAATATTTCATAAAATTTATTAAATATTTTAATTCAAAATCCGGTTAATATGGATAAAAAGCTATACAATGCTACCAAGAGAATTCGATGAAAAGAAAAACAACCGGTCAAGACGGTAAACAGATAACATCATCTGAATAATGTAAATATTATTTCATCTAAATATATTATATATTATTTTCATCTGCTAGAAATACCAGCTTGCCAAATAAAACACTATTATTATATTTATATATAAACTTATTGGCCTTATATATAGTTTACTAATTACCACCCAAAAATATAATATAAACAGATATATAAAACTATTGTTAGGTAGCAAAAATTAATTTAATTAAAATACAATTGAATTTAAAAACAGTCAAGAAGAGTCTGTTGACTCTTTGGTACATTAAACGTTGTCGTAACAAGATAAATACGAATTAAACTGAAAATCGATTTATTAGATACTCATAAAGTCGAGTTAAAGTTTTTAAATTCATTATCATCATCGTCTTCGGTTTGTATGCTTTTGCTAGTCATAAGTGGAGTTTTCTTGTTCACATCTTTGGGCACCTTTGTTTCTGATCTTGCAAACCCTTTTCGAATTTTCCATTCTTTTAACAAATATTCAAATTCTGCCAAAATTCCCAGATGAGTTTTCGGAATCAAGTCTCGAACATGGTCCTTCTCAAAATAACGCAGTTGACGAGCGTTAACATTGAGTTCTACCAAATAAAATAAACACATTTAAAACACAATAAATTACCAGTGAGTATTAATAAAAATTAGTGATAAACACTCATGGTTCAGACTCCTTCAACAGCCTATAAACCAAATTATCGTTCCTTGTCATCGATATAGGATTGTAAACTTACCCTTACAACGGTCGAATAGAAATAAACAATTGGTATTATCAATTTCCCGCAAGGTAGAGAGTAGTTTCACATCTAATTTTGTATGTGATTCACTGACTGGACCTGAAGCAGGTCTAACTTCATTAACATCATAATTGCATGTCTCACCAATTGGGTCTGGAAAAAGATAGTAAAGTCCAATTTTAAAACACTTTAGGTTAAGTGAAGAATTCAGTGCGGCCAAACCAGTATTGCAATCTAGCATTACTTAGTAGCTTTTTCCTTTAACGTGTGAAATGATACAACCATTAGTAGGTCGAAATATCTGAATAGAACGTCGATAAATCTTAAGTATAACTTTGCCTGCACATAAAAAGTTATTCTTTTATAAAGGGGGAACTAACCTTGATCCTCAGTAAGTACGTTTGAAATTTTATTTTGTTTAATGGCGATTTGGGGTCTTTTAGTTTTTATTTTTGGAACTAGTTTTGTCAGAGGTATCTCATCATTGAAGTTCTCTAGTGCCCTCAAATGCTTAGATGTTTGGGAATGGCGGAGCAAGTCGCTATGTCGCGCATTAAGTTCGCAACCACAGCAGGCACAAGCTGCACGGTCGTCAAACTCAGTTTGTGTTAACCATTTCTTAAAGATCGGATCGGACTCCCACTGTATCCGGTACCTTTGGCGCATCTGCAAAATAAATAATTGTAGTGGATGGAAAATAGAAAAAAGTATTAAACATTTTTTTACTACGGGAATTGGTATATTTGTTTCAAATTTCCAACTAAAGAACTTAAATAATCTGAAAAAATTATCTAGTTTGCGTTAAGCATAGACGTGTAAACGGATTCCAGGAGGTGACTGAGATTGATCATGACCCTGACAATCATCTCCGCCAAGTCGCAAATTTTTAGTCTTTCGTGTGTTGCAGAAATGAAAGTAAATCGCCTATTGGGCCCTTGTTCTGAATTGTTGTTATTGACTGAAAAAGCCAATTTGTTTACATTTAATGACCGGTAGATCACGGCTAGTGTAAAGTAGTAACAGCAGCCTAATTAGCTGCCTAATTTATTAAGAATGTCAGGTAAGATGAGTTCCAACAAAAGAAAAAACACCGACAAATGTGTACTTAGTAAATAGTTGGTTCTACTCGTTCCTTGTAGAACGAAATTCTACTCGTTCCTTGTAGAACGAATTTTAGGTTCCAATCGGGTCGTATAGCGGGTCATTATTTACCTTGGTTGCTCCAATATTCCGAAATTAAGAACCACGAACGAACCAAAAATCGACACAGTCAAGTGCCAAGTATACCGCTCTTCTCACACCCAAAAACCTCAAAGAATAGAAAATCGAAAGAAAGCAGAGAATAAGAATAGGAAAATCAAAACAAAGCAGAAACAAAGAATAGAAAATCGAAACAAAGCAGAGAATAAGAATAGGAAATCGAAACAAAGCAGAGAATAAAAATAAACAACCAGAGACCGCACATGTGAATGATTAATCGATTTTGAAATATAAAAACCAAAGACGATAAATAATAATATTGAATCTATTATTTATCGTCTTTGTCGTAAACGAGGTGTGTCAGAGTTTGAAGCGGCATTAACTCTATTCGGCGGCGCCGTTATTAGATGTTAAGCTGTTTTAAAATAGTCATAACGGGTGGTCCAAATGAGACCTAGTGATGTTAAACACGTATAACTCTTGTAATAACGGTTTTATTTAAATGATTTATTTTTATATGTTAAATACATTTTGAGGAAATTTAACGTGTCTATGTGTGAAATATGACATCAGACAAATGACCATTTTGCTCGATAGCGCATTTTGCATTACACGGCGTAATGTTTCTGGTTGCAGGCGCCGTATATCGTCTCGAATGTTCTGCTTGAGCTGTGCAAGTGTCTGTGTTTTGGCAACATACACATTGTCTTTTTAATATACCCATAAAAAAAAACGGGCGCAGTTAAATCTGGTGAACGAGGAGGCCAAGGGAAATCTGAATTTTTTTTTGAAATTATGCGTTCACCAAAAATTTCACGCAGCATGTGCATAGTTTGCCTAGCAGTATGCGCAGTGGCTCCATCTTGTTGCACAATTTGAACTTTGTATGGATACATCTTAAGATCCAACTTTAAGATTCTCTGTAATGTTGTTCTGGGTATACCCAATTGGGCGGAACGGCGACGAGCTGAGACAGATGGATCATTTGCAACACTCTGCTGCACAGCTTCCACGTTCTCTTCAGTACGAATATTTCGATGAGCACCTCTTCCTGGACGGTCAGCAACTGAACCCAGTTCCTCAAAACGGCGAACTAAGCTTGTAATGACGGAAGATGCTGGGCGCTGATCTTACGTTAAAAAAACGGCGATAATTTCGCTGCATCAAACAATTGATCGTTGAGAAGAATAATAAAAATCGATAATTTTAATGCGTTGTTGTGGACTGTTTGTATTCATTTCAAAGAGTTCAGTTATTATCTGCAAAAAGAAAAAATAAATTATGTTAAAAAATAAAAAAAAAGTTATTTGTGTTTCACATCAGCTGGTCTTATTTGGGCCAACCTGTGTTATAAGAAAATGTGGTAAATATTAATATTATTATTATCTTTATGCTGAATTCAGAAGTTACATAAGCAAAACTTTATTATTCAACCCAAGAGTTAATTTGAAAACAAATAGCCAAAGACAAGCCCCTATCGGTTGCCCAAACTACCCTCCAAGAAAAATAAACGTAACGCATTTTGCGGAGCGAAAACGAACTGCATACGGACCGCCATATCACTAACACTTGCATAGTTTTTCATATAAAAATACGACGAAATTAATTCTGCGTAAAACTCTTCGTAAACGTGCCGTTTTTTACGGTACGAAATGGAAGTGATTTTGCGTAATGGAAACGAACGTATTTAAACCAAAAAGTACCTAAAACAATCCGTTTACGTGCCGTTTTTGCGATACGAAAACGAACTGTTTTTTCTTAATGGTAACGGCATTAACTGTTTTTTCTTATTCGGGCAGCCATGTTGACAGAACACTTTAATTGTTTTAGTTGATGTTTGAAGTGTGATGATCTGATTGTTGTTAAACAAAATCAGCTTTTGTAAGTCTTAATATAATAGGTATTTATAAAACGTTTGTAGTATATTTATATCTACATATCTATATTTTGTAATAGACAAAGAATTCATAATCATTCACAATATATGCAACATTAATTCTTCAGTATAAAAAAGCTTATATTATTTCGATAGAGAAAGAAATTCAGTACGGAAACAGAACATTTTGCAGATACAAAAACGTACCGCTTCAGTGTTACGTAAACGCAACACTCTGGTATTACGAAAACGGACCGCTTTAGTGTTACGTAAAAGTACTACTTTAGCTTAGCCTTGGCGTACTACCAATACATTCAAACTACTACATTTTTTTTCTAATTCTCTTATTCCGAAATTAACGTTTACGGTGCATTTACGTATCGCAAAATCGGTTCGTTTTCGTAGTCTTGTATGAAAAAATGACTTCGCCAACGTTTCGTTTTCATGCCGGTTTTCTTAGAGGGTAGCGAACAAATCAAGCCGTCGATCAAGAACAACAGCGCGCCGCCAATAATATGTAAATGTATACTCGTTGTTGTAAAAAAATTTATTTAATATTATATAGTCAATCAATACATCGCCAATCGCGTTAAATTACATGTGTGTATGCACACATTTTAACTATTAATGTTTATTTTAGTTTTTACGTATTAAGGTCCATTTAGTCTTGACGGTGGACGGTTGACGGTAGGCAATCAGCTATTTCAGTTGGGGGTTGCATTTTGCATGTGTTAGAGGGAGATAACGGTGATGCCGGTGATGTAGGCGCTGCCGGTAGTTATACATATATAAAGACAATAAGTTGTACAAGATGGGTTTGAGCTTTATCGAGAAATGGAAAAACAGAGAAGCGTAAAAATCATTTTGTGAGTACCGTTTTTTGTAATGCGAATTTAGTGTTGTTGGTGTTTCAATTTTGCGTTCTAGTGATTGTGGACGAATAAACCCCCAGAATGTGTGCGTTACTAAAGTGTGTTTTCTACTTTATTGCAAAGAAGAAGAACATCGCATATCTTGTACACTTTATCATATTTAAGCCTAGTATTCACCTAAAACGAAATTTTCGCTTAGGAGTTTTGCATTAATCTCTACACGAAAGAATTATAGTGTACCCGAAGCAGCCGTTATTAATTTTAAAAAATGATTTTAATCCTATTCGTTTAAATACCTTCAAAAACGACTTCACAACATTTGTTAATTTATTTTTTGTAAATTTTAAAAGTTCCTTGACTAAACAATTATCAGGGCATTAATTTGCGCTTGTAGATGGTGAATAAAGTCTACACTGCTCGTATAATAATCCCTGTATCACTTGCAAATTCTGTCACCTTGTCGTTTCAGCTGAGTACCAAACGAAAACAGCTAAACGGAATTTGCCAATGGTATATTTCGTTTGAGTTGCTCATGTATTTCTAATGGGAACGAGAATTTCGTTTTAGGTGAATACTAGACTTTGTATAGGCAAAAAGCATAACTTTAATCTGAATAATTATGTCCGCCCATTTCACATTGTATATTTTTGCTCGAGATTACGAAAACTATGTCTTTTGGATTGAAAAAATACAATGAACCGATGTACAAGACGCCGCTTGGTGCCACAATTTATGAAAAAATCAAGCCTCCGCCGAATGCATGAAGAAATCAATCCTCCACCGATTCAAAACAACCATGGATGAGTCAAGATAATACAAACCATTTTCACATGTAATTAAAAATATTTTCTAAATACCAGAAATTATTAAATTAAATTTAGAAAACATCGAATCAGAAATTACAATTGAAATACAGAACAAATCAATTGAAATTCCGAAATTATATTTGAAATTCAGAAATCATCACTTTTAATTTAGAAATTACATTTGAAATTGAAAATCAGCAAATGTTTCAATTCAGTACACATCAATTGAATTAAGAAAATTCCAAATGAAATTCAGAAAATTTCAAATTTAATTCAGAAAATTCCAAACGAAATTAAGAGCACATCAAGTAAAAATGAGAACAGTATTCTAGAAAGATATAACGTAAACATGTAAATTACTTTACTCGCTATAGTTAAAATGTTTTAGTGTGTGTCGCTTCAAAGAAAAATTAACGCTGAAGCTTTTGTAAAATTCCGATTCTGCGTCGAAAGTTGCTACTTATGAGATTATGGACATCCACGGATTTAAATGTCTACACGTACTTTATTATTAATCGTTAAAATAAAAACCGCGGCATACAACATTTTTGTTTGTATCTGCTGCGTATTGGTTGGCGACAATCAACTTTAAACAGTAAAATACTAGCTACAAATATTGGTAAAATTGCTGAAACTGTGTTAAAAATCAATTTTTCCCACGTGAATTACCCAGCGTATAATTTGTCCACCGCAAAAAATACCGTACGCCAGTAGTGTGCTTGGGACTTAACGTTGCAGGAAAAATGGAATCGCTAGATGTTCATATTAAAAAGCGTTAGAGTACAACAATTTTGAAAGCAGACACGTTTTTAAAAAAGTCAAATGATGCTGTTATATTTCACAGAACACAGACGAATTTTTTAAATGGAATCTAATACATGACTTAAAGAGTTCTTGGTCAAAAAAGAGGCGGAATTTAGTATCTTAAATCGACGCAGGAAGGATGTTTAAACTTCCAACTGGGGATTTTAAAGTGACGACTAACTGAACATATTCATTTTAGGGTATTCGAAAACGTGTAAAAAGTGAATGGACACATTAAATTTATGTATATCAATATGAGAAATTTCGGAAGACACTTTTCCGGTTTCTTTATTTGTGCTCTTGATTTGACGTGGCGATAAGACGATTTCTAAGTGGACAATTTTAGCAGTTTTATACTTTTTTGGAGCACTAACTTCTCTTTGCAATTAGTGGGTGTGCACGATATTTATACATAATTCTTATATTCACTGACCAGGAATAAATGTTGTCGACTTCGAACGACTAATGCAAGTTATAAAGCTAGTATTTACATGGCTTAAAATAAGGTATTAAAAAAAAATTCGACAAATCCATTTTTCTTCCCCTTCAAGTTGAAGGAGAATGCAAAGAGCTTTCATTTTCCTCCTGAGTTTTAATTAATAAATAATTTATCTAATGCGTTTTTGTTAATAGGTCTTAGTTATAGAATAAAGTCTAACAATATTTTTTTTAAAACAAAAAGATTTACAATAAAACACTTTATTTCATTTGATTTTATAAAAAGGTTTAAATCGGATACACGGAAATGAATACACTTTAAAAATATTTTTTCGTCTTGATTAGATCCATACAACAAAGTAATATGAAAAATGCACTTCGAACGTTTTTAATGAGTCTATTTCAAACCCAAATCTTTTTCAATTGTGTGAGAGCAAACAGCCATCATTTGATCTTTAACACGTTCAAAGTTTTCAACTGCTCTAGGTTTAGCTTCAGGCCATTTAGCTAAGTCACGATAAATTGGACGGCAGAACTTCATACGGAAGTTGGAGTTGGCAAATGCAATAACTTGATCCAAACGGTTAACCAATTTGGCCATAATGCACAAGCGCATCACTCGGAAGAGAACTTCAGCATTTTTAGTGTTTTTCAGATTATACGTTGATTCCAATAACTCAATCTTCTGCTCGGTCAAATCGTTGATTTCCTTGCATTCGATTAATTTACCCAAGAAATCTATCAACTGGTGTGTCGAGATGGTTTGTTTTATTTCTGTATTGTCAGCTAGTTCGACAGTTGATTTCGTACTCCACAATAAAGCTAATTGCTTGGAAACATTAGCAAGCGTTTGATCAAAACTGGAAAAAATACATATGGAATAAGTATTAACGCTGATAGTGTTTCATGTCGAAGAAGATTTGTATGCTTCCGAACAAAAATGTAAATATCACTCTGCTGGAATTCAGTTCTCACATACTTACTCTGGTATAATTGGAGGCAAACCTTCACCCGCCAACCATAAATCCCAATCAATGTCGTTGAGTTTATCCTTCTTGTCGGTGCCAATAAAATAATCATAGAGAGCACTTTTAAAGTCATCGGTTATTACCGATTTGTAGGCATATTTCTGCAAATAAGAGCGCAGGAATGGTTCAAAAATTTCCGGGCCTCCCATTAAGTCTTCGATGTAACGCAAAAACGTAGAACCTTTAATATAAGGAACACTGGAGAAAGCATCGTCAGGACCACAGTTCGATAAGTCAACTACTAGTTTAGTCAACGCGGGAGTATCACTCAACTGAGTACGGATCTGTTGGAAAAAAATTATATTGCGTGTTTATTAAACTATTCAATTTTAACTTACACATTCTTGTAAATCAGTAAGATTTCTTAGCATGTGGAAGTCTCTTTCTTTTGGTCCCTTCATACGTCCGACAATTTTTGTTTCCACAAATACAGTAAAGCCTTCGTTCAGCCAGAAGTGTTCAAAGTTTTTATTTGTTACTAAATTGCCGGTCCAACTATGAGCAATCTCGTGAGCCACCACATCAGCTAGGGATTTGTCGCCGGCCAATAAAGTTGGAGTGACAAAAGTCAAACAGGGATTCTCCATACCGCCAAATGGAAAGGAGGGTGGCATGACTAACAAGTCATACTGCTTCCAAACATAGGGGCCGCAAATATCGGCAGCAGTTTTTAGCATTTCCGATGTTTGAGAAAATTCTTCGGCACATTCATCGATTATACCCTGCTCGGCCCAGACATTGGAATTGGGACCCAATGATTTTGATACTAAGTCACCGATGGCAATAGCCAAAAGATATGCGGGAATGGGTACTTCTTGTTTGAATGTTGTAAGACCATCTTCCTTCTTCTCAATTAAAGCACTCATCAGAGCTTTTAGGTCTTTGGGATGTTCTACGGTGGCATCATAAGTAAATTTCACAGCAGGTGTATCTTGACATGGCACAATAGATCGAGCATGTATGGCCTGACATTGACTAAACATGTACGGATGTTTCTTGCCCAATGTTTGTTCAGGATTTAGCCACTGCAGACCACTGGCGCTATTAGAAGTTTCGTAGTCAATGCGGACAGTTAAGCTGAAAGTAAGGAAATACCGTAGAGTTAATTAAAAAAATAACGTTTAATTGAAAAAAGCAACTTAAAGACCCGGGCATACTGAAGCTTTTTTTCTTACGCAGCTTTTTCTTAACTTACGGTAGTCGGAAAACCACTGAAATATATGTTGAAAACTTATAAAAAGTTAATTATATTGTCTTGTCAGCATGGAAAAGTCTTGCCATACACTTTTTGTAGATTTTGGACGTTTATATCAATGGTTTTTAGACTGTCGGAAGTCGAAAAATACGCAGCGTAAAAAAAGCTTGAAAAAAGCCGAACCTTTAATTGAAAAAAATCACAATTTGGAAAACAATGGAATTTAAAATTTTTAATACATTTTTAATTATCTGGAGTTTACTAAACCTTGCACCTTTAATTCTATTTTTCAATATTCTATGGGCGTGAGTTTTTTTCAGCAATGGTGCGGGTATCACAGCGTTAACGCTTGGTACGTAAGGCTAATGGCAGAGTGCGCGCTCAAAGCGGAGCCGAACTTATTTCATACTTATATGAAATTTGGGGATGGCAGAGTGAACGCTGAAATCGGCGCTGAATCTGAACTGTTTTTGCTGTGTGTTTTGTTTTTTTAAATGTTTTTTATTTATGAATGTTGTTATGTAGTTGATATTTGTTAGTCAAAATTTGGGTTAGTCAATAATATGAATAATTAATTAATCTAATAATGGAATTTTCTGATTAATTTGAACACAGTTTTAAGAATTACAATCAGCTTTCAGCTCCGCTCGGCTCCGCTTTGAGCGCGCACTCTGCCATCAGCCTAAGGTATGACAATTTTGTAGTGCCAGCATTTTCGAAATGAGAATTGCAGTCGACTTTTCGAGTAATGGAGTTATTTCTAACACATGCAAGAAGTTTTATATAAAACGCATTAGTTGTACAAAGCCGTTTTTAACCAGTAGTTCCCGGTCAGTCAGTGTTATAATTATATTGTTCACATAGGTTTGAGAGAAGTTCCCGGTTGTTCCCTCATAAAACGAATGGGTTAAGTACAAAACTGAAGGGTGGTTTGCGGTCTTGACATCCCCAGAATCGAATTCAATTAAACACAAACCACATTATATAACATGGATTTCCATGCATATTTTAAGACACCAGCAAGGTAAGTATTTGTAATCATTATTTTGGTTCCTCTTGGCGATTATACCAACATTTGTCGGAAAATATGTCTTTTACAACCGCAACAGAATTTCACATAGTAACATATGGTTTGATAATAAAACCGCATACCCCGCATGATTTGATAGTAAATTTACGATTCTTTGGGAAAAAGCGATTTTGAATCCAAGTAGAGGTACATATGCATTCATATGTATAAAATATATTATATATTGTTTTGTGCCGATAAAGAATGAAGTAAAGGTGATAAAGAAATTGAAAGATTTACAAGTTTGAGATATTGAACATGGACAAAGACATCAACTTACTCTCCCTTAGCAGTGCCTTGAGGCAGTTCCAAGGTTAGTTTGGAACCAATATCGTCCACAGGATCACTCATAAAATGATTCAGAGGAAGTGAAGAGCCTCCAGAAACAATTTCAGCATCCAAAATTTTCACATCGCGTACATCCAAAATCTTAAAGGAAAACACAAACGGAAAATATTCAATTTCTGCAGGATAAATGAAAACAAAAGCTACCAACTTACCACTGATTGCAAATCATTTTCCAATACATTGAATTGATGAGTCACCGTACCCTTTATTTTTGTATTTTCAAAGTCCACCTTCCACTTCAGTGTGCTATGTTTGGTGGTAATCAATTCCGGCTGCGAATAAGAACTTGGATCAACTTTTCCTAAACGACCCATATTGCGCTGAGACTGCACGGAATACAAGGGAACTGCTTGTGAATGTAGTAGATTTGCCAAAGAGCTCAGCGATCGACTGTGACCTGTAAAAGTGAAAAGCTGAACTGGAGAATGTTTTCTGGCAACAGATTATCGGTGTTTTCAAGTTTATCTTATCGGGGCGACGACGACCACAAATCTCAAAGAAGGTATTGTTGAGCGATTTGTGGGAGCAACAAGTATTAGCAAATCGAATATGTACACAAACAAATATACATACACAACTACAACTTTACAAAATTGTTAATACTATTACGACTTACGTACGTGGGCGGTATTTAAGGTTTAATTTAAGGAATGCGCTAACTTGTTTTAGCCAACAGCCGGTCAATCTGTTTTTGCAATGATTTCAATTCGCAATTGCAATATCGTCATCTAGAGTAATGTTGCCCTCCTCGGGGTTAAATATTTGTTTAAGGTATTTCCAGAGTGAAAACTGGGATTAGGGGATTTTAAGATGTTTTAAGGGGCAAGAACCTTAGATTGAGGTTATCCAATAAGCGCAATAAGTTTAAAATTCAAGTGCTTGAATTAGGAACAAATCTAGTTTAGTAAAAATTCTCAAAAAAACAAACAAAAAATATGGCCATGTAAGGCTTTAAAAACGAATAAGTTTTACAAAAAAAAAGTCGGAGGCAACCTATATTTTCCGAGTTACGGGACCCTCAATTTCGGACCTAAAACTGGATATATCTGCGACATTTGGAATCGGACCTAGGCGATATGGGTATCGTAGGAAAGCTTATGTCAACCTTTCAAACGGTATAACAATTTTATGGATCATTTAACCCATTGTGGGCTGGGAGGTCATTTTGTAAGTATATTTTTGACTCGAGTTTCTGTGAAAAATGGGTCAAAACTCGGAAATTATTTCTTCCTACTAGTTTGTTGCCAACACTTTATTTGGCTACTTTGATTTGGAATTTAACCCTTTAAATGACGAAGATATTGGCATTTTAGTTTCAGTTTTTGCTCAAAATTTTCACAAAAAATTTACATAGATCTTTTTCCGATATGGAATTATCAGTCTTGCCATTGTCTAACAATATTTTTTGAAGAAATTACACGCTGTGGTTGCATTTCTTTTAATAACGGAGAAAAGTTTCATTCTAGAAAACTCGTTAACAACGTAAAGTGTAGTAAAAGGAATATAAAAGACAGTAGGGAATTGGGAAAATTGTTCAGCGATTAAGTTAGAGGGGCCATCCCTGCTCGAACAATAAATATTTTAAGGGACTCAGGCTTAATACCAAAAGAGGGGGAATATTTCTGCCCAAAAGGCCATCATCTGAGGCTTGTAACAGTAGAAAAATAAGCTGATGAATGGATTTTGAGGTAAGAAATACATCAAAATCATTAAGAAATGCATGAATACAGGAATAAAATGTTGAAATAAGAGAGATATGAAATTAGTTGAAAAAAATTCGGGGTTTTTTTTATTTTTTTAAAAAAAAAAGGTTTATCTCCTTTTCTAGACGGGTTAAGACGTCAAAAATGCGTTAAATGAAAGGTTAATGTGTTGGCTATAAAACAAGATCGATAAATACTTAAAAAAAATCATTTTTGCAGTTATAAGGCATTTTTAGTAAAAGGTCGTGAAAAATAAAAATGTTGGCACCGCTTCTTAATGGGTTAACAGATCGAAAATATGTATGTATCACTGGAATGGCGTTGTAATAAGCTTTCCAACAATTAAATATAAAAGTTATGAGTTTTTACATAAACT
The DNA here is from genome assembly GCA_963513945.1 of Hydrotaea diabolus. Taxonomy (NCBI): domain Eukaryota; kingdom Metazoa; phylum Arthropoda; class Insecta; order Diptera; family Muscidae; genus Hydrotaea; species Hydrotaea diabolus. Next base: position 113,077,844 of record OY740717.1, read on the forward strand.
AGTATTGCAGCAAATTAAATCTTATTATATAAAATTTTTAACTAAAGTTGAAGAACACAATTCAAGGTGAAAAGATAGGAAACAAAATATCATTTCAAGACTGTTTCAAGTGCGTTGTCAAAAGAAATTTCCATTAAAAAATATTTGTCAAATTAATTTTATTTTTGTTGCTTAAATTCAAAAAATAATAAATAAAAAGTGGCAATATTCGCTTCCTTTACAAAATCAAAACAATCAATGGAATTATGGACCCAAAGAGTTAAGTAGCGAAACTTTTATTAATTATTTCTCACTCCAATCTTACAATTCACTATTTCTCAACTTTCTTCACTCTTTTTCTACTGGGAATAACCTGTACTAAACCAACGGCGGAGCTACTATATCCATAAATTAGCTGATTCCTTATCTATTCATCTGTTCGATTTACATATTTTTTCATTTTTCACTTGAATATAACAAGCACGAAATGCTTCTTCTACGAGAAGTTGAAAAACACAAGATCAATCATTTTGGGTAAATTGGTTTCTGTGTTTCAATTTTGACCTTTTCTGTTCTTGTTATTGTGTACGAAAAAAAGTGAATAAATAAACCTAGAATTTGTGCGTTACTGAAGTGCTGTTTATCTACGGAATTACAAAGAAGAAGCATTTCGGGCATCTTCTACTCTTTATTGGCTTTGATTACAAGTAAGCTATGAACTGTTTCTTAATGGGTTTGACTTAAAATACGGATTGAAAAGAGTGCACTTACACTTTTTTAAGGCGTTGAAGGCGTTCAAATTGTAGGCATGACTTCAAACGCCCTTTCTTGTTCAGCTCGAATTGAATAACACTTTATTTCCATGCATTTAACTGTTATTAGTCTTGAATGAAAGACTTAAAATCAAGGTTAAAGTAAAATTCAAGCATAATAAACTCTTGGTTAAATTTACCATATATTTTTGGCAAAAAATTTTGTTGGGTATCTATAACTTTTACAAGCAGGATAGGGGTTAGAGAACAAATTTAATACTTCTAAAGAATATTTGGAACAAATAAGGTTATGGTTAAAGTCGTAATATTTTTTTTCTCGATAAAGCTTATCTAAGAAAAACAAAAAGTCGGACACGCACCAATTAGAATGGGCGGGGCTCTAAAGTTGAATATTGTTTGCTTAATTGCTAGAAAACTGCTGATCCTATCGGCATGGGCAAATGTTCTTAAAAAATAATTGAGAGAACTTCCAAAATGGTCTGTATATGTGACAGCGCATAGAGAAAGGGACCTAAGGGTAAAAAAAAATCAATTTTCATTTTTTTTCTTTTTTTGATGTAAACAACATCCGAGCAAAAGTGTTCCCTCCCAGAGATATGCGCGTTTTATGAAAGTGAATTCGACGATTCTAAGGGAAAAAAGAAAGGGACCTAATCTTTAAAATGGCTCTCCTGATCAAAACTGTTTTTTAACCTTAGGTCCCTTTCTATTTTGCGCGTCACATATTAAGTTTTTAAAAAAAAAGCCAATACGGGACCAAAAATAATTTTTTTGCACACAAACACAAATTTCTCAAAACTATACTTGATATAAGGTTAATCCGTTGGTAGACAACACCACAAGATTTCATTTGATGTAAAAATCGACCCGAGGCTTTTGACATTTCTACAAAATTTATTTATACCGAACATTTTTATAAATCACAACAAATTTCTGTAAATGTATCTCCTTTTTTAAACAGAAAATTAGTGTTTAAAAATACTCTATTTACTTTGATGAAGAGGTTAGAATTGCTATTTCACGGCTCCGGCTTACCAAAATGCGCGCCGTACTCAACTGTCAAGTACTACCAAAATAAACAAATATAAAAAGTCCAAGGAAACTATATGATTTTCGACACCCAAAGATCCATAAGTCCGTAATCTTAGTGAAACCATAATAACATATTCAGACTTAGTTTTGTAGAGAAATTTGCTTCAACATACATAAGTACCGATACATGTCAAATTTTAAAATGGCAGTTTGTCGTTTTTGGACCCAAAAAGCGAATCTCAGTGAAATCCTAGACATTGACATATGCATACTGGCCCCTAGGATCCCAGAATGTTTGGTCCGACAATAGGGATCTTTTTAGGTTTCCTCGATTCTGTAGGTTCAAAACCATTCCTATTATGTGTTTTGTTGTTATCATATGTCCTCAAAAATTATGCCATTCCTTTTGCAACACCCTGTGAAGTATGTACATACATATATTATTGATCGTTGTAAGATCCTTAGATGACCTCACAAAGTCCGTCCGTCTCTGTGTTAAAAGCACAATAGTCGTCCCATGACACTATAGGTCAAATGATCAGTATAGCCTAGCTGAGTTCAAATTTTACAAATAAACGTTTACATTTTTTGTAGTTGCCGTCGTGTTTAGTATGTCTCAAACCATTACGATGTAATTTTTTTTGTGGAATAATAAATTTCTTCTGTCACTTTTTAATTGTAATCTGTAACACGTGCTGGCGCAGTGAGTTTGTTTAAACTGCCAACATAACCTAAAAAATTTTACCGAAGCAAATTTCGAAACAAACTTATTAGTCCGATCAGCAGTTGCATCGGCTTGGAGACAAGGGGAGACAGATTTAGATGCTGTACTCACAGAAACTTTTCAAAGTCCGACGAGACCTTCAAAAATGAGAAAATTGTGCACAGTAGAGCAGACGAAACCAATCTTACTCTCCGTGGATGAAGCATTCGCTTTCATTCTTGAAAATAACTTTACAAAAGGTCAATATAACAATATTCGCCGTGAAAGTAAGTTGATAAATTGTGATATATATCCTCATTATAACGAAGTTGCAGCTGCTAAATTGGAATGCCGGCCAGATGGTGAAACAATAATTGAAATAGTAGTCAAGGTTTGTTTAAAGTCGGTTCTATCACACACTTGAAGCAATAGAGCTGTTGAGCTTTGATAACACCACCGGGGACATTGATGTAGACAGTGAAATCGAGGAAAGTATGCTTTTACCTGAAGAATCTGAAATTATTTTGCAGAACTTATGTTTAGATAACGAATTAAAAAAGACAACTTAATTGAACTAACCTCTGAAATTAATTGACAATTCGTAATTAATAAAGCGTATTTTTCAACTGATTTGTTTTCTTTAATTTTATGCCACAGAAGGGTTAATGGTCATAAATGGGTTAATTTTTGTCATTGCGTTCCCTGCGCATTTGGCGAATATATATCCCATAGAAAGGAGCCTAAATTTAATTATTCTAAATTAGAACAGATTTCACGGTTGGATTTATAAGATTCGGCCCGGCTGAACTTAACGTCTTTTACCTTGTTTTTCTATTTATTTGGGACCACTTGACGCATTTTCAATATAAATTTTCTATATGTGACAGCGCATAGAGAAAGGGACCTAAGGGTAAAAAAAATCAATTTTCACTTTTTTTTTGTTGTGAACAACATCTGAGCATCGAATGAGACTGATCCCATGTCCCAAAAGTGTTCCCTCCCAGAGATATGCGCGTTTTATGAAAGTGATGGTACACCAAAGATACACGTATTTAAATCTTTAAAATGGCTTCCTGAACAAAACTGGTTTTTACCCTTAGGTCCCTTTCTATTTTGCGCGTCACCTATAATCATAGAGAATAGAGAAAGGGACCTAAGGGTAAAAAAAATCAATTTTCACTTTTTTTTTGATGTGAACAACATCTGAGCATCGAATGAGACTGATCCCATGCCCCAAAAGTGTTCCCTCCCAGAGATATGCGCGTTTTATGAAAGTGATGGATACACGTATTTAAATCTTTAAAATGGCTTCCTGAACAAAACTGGTTTTTACCCTTAGGTCCCTTTCTATTTTGCGCGTCATCTATAATCACCCCTATTCTGCGTTTCGATTACGCTTGTATTTTCTCCGTTTTGGCAAATCTGGTATTCTGCGTTCCGATTCGTTCCGCTTACGTTTCTCTTTCGATTGTGGTTATTCTTCATAACGAACAGAGTTTGTGAAAAAATAGTCTTCCAACAAAAACGCCGCTGCTATAAATCCAATTTCTATAAAAATATAAACTAAATTTTATTTTTCAGCTACTCCGGCACTACAGGGTTCTTCACACTGCTTTAGTTTGGCCACCGACATCTTTCTTATGTTCATGTTTTTTTTAATCTTTTGGTACTTGTAATTTCTCCGTTTTGGCAAATCTGGTATTCTGCGTTCCGATTCGTTCCGCTTACGTTTTTCTTTCGATTGTGGTTATTCTTCATAACGAACGGAGTTTGTGAAAAAATACCCTTCCAACAAAAACGCCGCTGCTATAAATCCAATTTCTATAAAATTATAAACTAAATTTTATTTTTCAGCTACTCCGGCACTACAGGGTTCTTCACACTGCTTTAGTTTGGCCACCGACATCTTTCTTATGTTCATGTTTTTTTTAATCTTTTGGTACTTGTAATTTCTCCGTTTTGGCAAATCTGGTATTCTGCGTTCCGATTCGTTCCGCTTACGTTTCTCTTTCGATTGTGGTTATTCTTCATAACGAGCAGAGTTTGTGAAAAAATACCCTTCCAACAAAAACGCCGCTGCTATAAATCCAATTTCTATAAAAATATAAACTAAATTTTATTTTTCAGCTACTCCGGCACTACAGGGTTCTTCACACTGCTTTAGTTTGGCCACCGACATCTTTCTTATGTTCATGTTTTTTTAGTCTTTTGGTACTCACTGACGTCTTTAACTCCAAGAATAATTACTTCTAATTCGATTTAACTATTGAATCACTGTTTTGTTTGCACTTAATTTCACATATTATTACAATGTTTACACAATTGCTTATTTGTTTTGTTATCTTACGTTCCACAGACAACCAGCTTATTGTAAGACACTTTTCTTCTTATCCTAACGATTACGTTTTTTGATGGAGTACCAATTTACGATCCGTGCGTAGCGGAATGCGGGGACGTAATCGAAACGCAGAATAGGGATGAATACCAAACAAAAATATTCTAAAAAACGGCGCTCAGTGGGTTAATGGTCATTAATGGGTTAAATTCAGACTGATATATTCTATAGTCTCTAATGCGCTTTTGGATTCTATTAACGCAATAATGTAGCTGCAAATAATTTCGCAGGGCAAAATGGGTCATTTGAACTATTGTGCATGAGAACAAATTCCGCTCTAACGGATGAAAAGTATTCTAGAAGTATAAGTACACTCTTTCAGCATTTGCCCAGCATATTTCAAGTTGCTGATAAGAAACCAAGGCTTAAATGGTACTCCTAGTTGGGACGCACTTTTGAGTTCCAAAAAAACAGCCGCTATATTCCTAAGAAACGTTTACTAATTAACATGGACGTGTTTTCCTTCAAAATTGCAAGGACGACCCGTAACAATTTGTTATGTATGTGCAAACATTTTGATTGTTACTGAAATTATTTAATTCTTAAGATTTTTTCTGTGGACAGCCTTCCGGGAAAGATCGTCTAAAAATTAAGCGGTAGGTTTCCCACCACATAAATGACGAAGAATTTACGAGTGAAAAATTCATCTCTTAACCACGTAAAAGCTTCACTGCATAATGTGTTGACTTGAGAAGAATAACCAATATGTTTCTTAACGGAATCTTTCGGGAATTAAGTAATTATTTTTCCTAAGACCTATATGCTTAGTGACGTTGCTTATCTTACGGTTCTTGCATTATTTTATTCCGGTCGTCCTTTGCGCAAAAAATACGATGTCAAATTTGAAAACGCACTGTATATTTAACAACTTCTTAAAAAAACAAGACAAATTTTTTGTTTTTAACAAAAACTTCATTTCTAACGTAATATGTAATCCTTTGGATAATCCATAATTGAAGGGAAACTCTCTAGAGTTTCCTTATCGATCATATCTAAACGTTGTGGTACATTACGCAGACTTCTTATTTGATTCGTCACATTTGCCAACAACTCCTCCGGCACTTGGTCATCGGCGAATAAGTGCAGTCTTTGCATTGTGTGTCTCCGCTGCAGATTGCCTTTCATGGAATTGTAAACGGCTTTTTGCATAACCATTGTGGGATCCTTTTCGTGCAGCTGCCATGCGAGCGTCCACGAGGCGCCACCTGGATAACCAGTGTGATGGAAATAAACTCGTTTCACCCATTCGTCACCGGGCAAGGCGATTTCTTTTGTGTTTATGACCACCACATGATCTCCGCAGTCATCTGTAAGTGGAGTAATGGGAATAAACCAGAGAAATTGTATATTAATTTCGTATTTACCCCTCTTTTGTTTTGTAAGGCGGACATTATTTATTTTTCAAATATTTGCTTTTAAACCACTACTTAACCGTGACAAATCAATACCAACAATGGATTTACTTACTCATGGGATGGTAAATTGGCTTCTGTAGTCCCATCAAGTGCCGGGATATTACCTTGGCCGAGTCGAATGGGTTTTGCCAGGTGCAATCATAAATGTGCCACTGCCGAGCAAAAGTGGCCCATTGCTAAGCAAAGAGAAAACAAAATTTAGTTTTGTTAACGAAAACTTCACGAACACAACAAGACATACCTGAACTCGCTTTGCTATGGACATTTTTGAATTTAATTGAAAACTCCACAAATATCTTATTAAATAACAACTATACACTATTGCACCGTCTACCAGCTAATACCAGGTGATGGGTAACAGAGTATGAAGCCCATTGGAAATTAACGGCGGCGCGGGTGTTTTTGATCGACGGCGGCGGCTTAAATTATCCATAAAATTGGGCTATCGGCGGCAACTCCGTTCATGGATTTTTAATCCAAAATGCGTAGTTTTTTAAAAATTGACATCGTTTAAGCGGCTTCAAAATAAAAAGGGGTGTTTCTGCATTCTATCGCACATTACTTATGTATTGTCATATAAATTCAAATATGTAAAAGATTTTTAAATCACGTCTTTCCATTCCTTTTTTATTAATTGTTAACACACATCAGAAATACATTGTGAAAATGACTATCAACTAAAATCTTTTACAATAAGTGTGTTCGTTTACTTTCCCAGTAAAAATTTGCAAGTTTTTACTTTTGAGAGCGTAAGGCCAATTTTATTCTCTTTATTAAAATTTGCATGAAAAAATAAACGAACAGCTTCCAGTAAAAATTTGCTGATTTTGTTTACTCTTTGCATTACATTACATTTCATTTTTTTTTTGAATTTTAAAGTATTAAGATTTGTAATAAAACAATGAGCAAAAGAAAACTTCTTTTTTCTTCCCAATTTCAGTGATTAACATATATGTATAATCAAAAAATAATATGCCAATTTTTTCTTACCTATTCTGTTGTAAATTTATTTTTACTTTTATTTGTTACCATAAAACAACTGATTTCAAACATCTGTTCTAGCTTGCAAATTTTGGCTAAAATTTCTCCAACCAAAATTTGCAAACTCTCTAACATCTAATTGTCAAAATTTTCTCTCTCTGGCTCTCATTTACTGGACTTTTTGTGTAAACGAACACGATCCAGTAAAAATTTGCACAAATTTGCAAGGAAACAAACACACTTTATGACAGCAACGAAACATCCTTAGTACTAGCGGTTGTAGCGTGAAAGTCACGACTGTCGCAGCGGTAGCGTTTTGTCGTTTCGCACCAGGGTAAACTCTACTTTACCTCATAATATTATTATTTAAACAAAGGCTCATCCAATATTAACGCAGGATTCTCAAAGCCAATTTTACCCGTTAATATCGGGGGAAGAAACAGCCGTTGTTTATCACATTCATTTAAATACCCTCAAAAAGCTGTTTCGTAGTATACGGTTTAGTAAAATCGTTTTCTGAGCGTTTCAAAAAATAAAAGTCACCAAACGCTTTATTTACAATAGTAAAACAAAAATATTACTTTCTGTCCTTTATGACGGACCAAGTTAAATAAATGATCAACCGATTTCATATGCTTGAACTTTTTTAAACTCTATAAAATTTAATTCACACCAGATACTAAATCTGCTCAAGGCATCCTGCAGCTATTTTTACGTCATTAACAAACATTAGTAATTTAGAATTAATAATTGAATTGGGCAAGTCGTTAGGGAACAGTTAAAATATAATGGGTCCAAGGTGGCTGCCCTGTAGGACAAGGGTATAAGAATTGGTCTAGTCAAATAATACTACTTGTTCCCTTCCAATTAGATAGGAGGAAAGCCAGTTTGTGAAATATTTATCAAAGCCAATGCTGTTCAACTTGATTAGTAGTATATATAATGTCTGTTTGCTTGAGACTTGAGATTAGTAATAGTAGAATCACCCTTACGAAATTCGTGTTGTCATGGATGGTGTTAAACTTTTTTCAAATAACTCAGTATATATAATGTCTGTTTGCTTGATACTTGAGATTAGTAATAGTAGAATCACCCTTACGAAATTCGTGTTGTCATGGATGGAGTATAGGTACCACATTACGTAAAACTTTATGGTGTTAAACTTTTTTCAAATAACTCAGGAACTGCGCTTAATTTAGCAATACCTCTGTAGTTTGAAAGATCCACAGACTACCAGATTTATAAAGTGGAATAAAGAGGGAAATAGAATAGAAATAAAAAATATAAAGTGAAATAAGAACAAGGGATTCTGAACAGCCTTTAAATAACAAACACGGAATATCATCCAGAATCACTAGTGGGCTAAAGATGATGCAAATTTTATTCAATGAGTAAAAAATCTAAAATAAGAGGAACTACCAGATTTACTGATGAAATGCTGTAAGGGTACGGAATTGTAAGAGTACGTGGAGGTAAATTAACCGGAACCGAAGTAGAAATAGGATGCTTTGAAATTAATGTACAGGGTGGGCTAAAATTTACCATGGGGTTTAAAAATTTAATAACTTTTTCGTTTATGTATTTTTTTTCAGATTATAATGGGTGATCCAACTAGAGATACTTTCTTCAATAGCCTTTTTTGACAGATCACGTGTGAGTCGTGTCATGCTGTCATGTTACTTTGTTTAGTATTGTTTGGCATTTCATCATGGACAGACTTACGCCTGAACAACGTTTACAAACCGTTCAACTTTATTACGAAAATTCACGTGCTGTGAGGAATGTGTTTCGTGCACTTCGTTTTACTTATGGTCAACATAATCGGCCTACTCAGCTACTATTCGCAGCATTCATTATTGGATAATATTCGACCGAATAGACCACGTCCAGCACGCAGTGAAGAAAATGTAGCGGCCGTAGCTAAGAGTGTACACCAAGACCGTGGAGAGTCGATTCGGCGCCGGTCGCAGCAACTCGGACTGACGTATTAAACGACTTGGCGCATTTTACGTCGAGATCTTAAATTGTACAAAATACATCTTGTGCAAGAACTGAAGGCGCCCGACGTTTCCAAGCGACATCGCTTCGCTCTATGGGCTCTTGAAAAGTTCCAAGAAGATCCGACGTTTTCAAGCCAAATTTTGTTTAGCGATGAGGACCATTTCTGGCTCAAAGGGTATATAAACAAGTAAAATTGCCGCATTTGGGACGAAGAGCAACCAGAAGAGGTTCAAGAGCTGCCACTTCATCCAAAAAAAACAACGGTTTGGTGTGGTTTGTGGGCCGATGGAATCATCGGTCCATATTTCTTCAAAAATGATACCGGTGAGAACGTAATGGCGACCGTTATTGTGCCGTGGTAAGCGACTATGTGATGCCTGAAGCTCGTGATATCGGCGACATTTGGTTTCAACAAGACGGCACCACATCCCACACATCGCATCAATCAAAGGATTTATTGAGAGAGTAGATAATTTAAGGTTTGGTCGACCAATCGACGAAGATCGAGTGAGATTTTTCCTGTGGGGATATGTAAAGTCTAAAGTTTATGCGGACAAACCCGCTTCGATTTAGGCCTTTGAGCAAAACATTACGTGTGTCATTCGACAGTTACTAGTCGAAATGCTCGAACGAGCCATCGAAAATTGGACTCAACGGATGGACCAACTGAGACATAGCCGCGGCTTCAAAAAATAAATGCCAAAGAATGTCCTTTCAAATGATAATAAACATTCCACATTCAATTTGAATTTTCTGTGTTTTTTTCTTTAAAAAAGTAGGGAACCTCGAAATGGATCACGCTTTATAATTATCACTTGGAGAATAAATAATGGAATTTCTTCGCAACTGAATTATTTAAATCAGCGATCAATTATTTTAACTCAAACGCATGAGTGATAAAGCTCATTTTTATTTGAATGGCTTTGTTAAGAAGCAGAACTGTAGGTTCTGGGGTTCTGAAAATCCAAAAGGCATTCATCAACGCCAATTGAACCCAATTAGGTGTACAGTATGGTGTGGGATCTCATCTGCACATATGAATGAATATATGAATGAAGATGGAAGTGCTGTTACCGTAAATGTAGAGCGGTATCGGTTTATGATAGAAAATTGTTTACCTCAAAAAGGGCATATTTGCTGTACTTTTTGGCTTAAGTGGCCTAAAAACGGACAGTATGGTCAAAACAGCCAATCACTGGAAGGTATATATGGACATACATCTGAGTACTCAAATAAAAACAAATTTTGCTTCAAATCAGTACAGATTTGTTTTGGCTGAGATAAGGGACAAACGCTTGGTTTGAAGGGATCCTAAAAGACTTCGTGTTGTCCACACTAAATAGTAGTTTTTTCCTTTAAAACTTTCGAAGTTTTTCTTTTGATACTGTACAAGCTAAATCTACTTTAATTGTAATAGATTAATACAACCACCTAAAACTATGCACTCCTTTTCATTTCAAATCAAAGCCTTTCAGCTGATGTTCTTTTTATCGCCTAAAAGTATGCAATTTAATGTTATGAAATACCTGCTATAATTAATACTAGATGGCGCTGTATATACACCCATAACCTATTATTCAAGCATTTCGATTCATGCAATAGAGGTCGCAGAAGTCGGTTTAGAATTTTGTAAAACTAAATTGATGGAAAATTTTAACCCAAAAACAACAATTTTCACCTATTTACTTATTAATTTAATTGGAGACATCGATTTCTCGTCGCCGATGGCCCCTACTGATATTAATTGACAATATTTTTGTAGTAAATATAAATACTCAAAACTTCCGTTGAACAGTCATTCATTTAGCTTTTCTAGAAAAAAGGACGGAGAGGACACGCCAAACTTAGAGATAGTATGTAAAAAATGTTCTACGAAAATAACCTCCATTCGATTTTACTTAAGACACCTCATCACGAAAATTTGCTGAAGGGAAGGAATATGTACTATTTTTTTACTTTTTTTTACATAGTATGGCACTGCCAAATCAAAACTTCTTGGAACATAAAAAACAAAATAACTGAGACATACCAGGACCCTGTCCTTTTGGGAATTTACTTTCAATAACTGAAGAAAAGTCTGAAATTTTGTTGCATAGTGCTATTGGAACATAACTAAAACAAGTGCAGCATTATTATTTATAGTCATCTTTTCTATGGGCATACTTTACATACTGCCGTCCACAGTACTTGGCCCCAAGTATGATACATGTGTCTTATGTTCCCAACATTCTAATATAATGGGTGATCCAACCAAAATGTACGATGTTTATTGTGAGTCACAGCTTAACGTAAAGTTTTTTGCCCAACTTAATTTGACATTTCTTTGTTTCAGTGTTTGACAAATTCAACCATGGAGAGGTTTGCAATCGAGCAGCGCGTAAAGATTATTAAAGCTTTTTAAGAAAATGGACGGGTGCATAATCTATCAAATGTGCCCACAATCGGGAGAATTGTGCGCTCATTTCATCAAACCGGGTCTGTAGGATTTGTTAACAAGCAGAACTGCCTCATTTAGACAAATGAGAATCCACGAGTGATTGTTAAAAAGCCGATGTCTCCACAAAGAGTCACTGTTTGGTGCGATCTGTGGGCTGGCGGCTTCTTCAGGCCGTACGTCTTCGAAAAATAGGTCGGCTAAGTAGTTACCGTGAATGGTGTTCACTGTCGCGCAATTAATTGTGGCCAGAAATTTGGGATATGGACTTGGACGATATGTGGTTTGACCCTTTTCTTTGGGGTTTTTAAAGATATGAAGTGTACGTCAAAAAGCCAAGAACAATTCAAGAACTAAAGTATAATATAATTCGGCATATTAACGAAAATCAACCTTCATTATGTCTTAGAGTCATTGAAAATGTGGACTATCGGATAAAGGTATGCCAATGAAGCAAGCATTTGGTCGTGGCTAGCATTTGGCCCATATTTTGTTTCACACACAATTGTCATTGATAATTCTATTGAAATAAAAAATTTAAGATAATTCCTAGACAACTTTTTGTGTTATTTACAATTAACATTGTGCGTTTTGGTTCGGCCACCCTTTAAATAAACTACTCCATCCATCGGTGAAGGGTACCAAAACTAGGAAAATGCTGTAGCATTTTAATAAAATATTGCATCTGTATGAAAGCCAAAAAAGTGAAGAACAATATTATGATTTTTATAAAAAGAGAACAGAATAGAAAATTTATACTTTTTTTTTATTTAATTACAGTCTTATTTAATTGCAGTCCACTCCACACAAGCCAAAAAAAATTGGTCCGGAAAAATTGGGACGAATACGAACAAGGCTCGACCGTCTTAGAATTGTACGGCGATCAATTAAATACGTACTCTACTGGGTCTCCCATTAATATTTCGTGGTGTTGCAAACGAAACGACGATGTTAGAATATCATCCACCCTTCATGATACCTTTTACCTATCAGTTTTTTTAAAGATTCCCCGCCTTTGCCTGGAGCTTCAGCAAGGTCGGACTTTTTATGTTACTTCTCGAAGGATATATTCCGAGGGGCTATAAGAATGCCAGACTGGCACAATTTCACCAGAGATAAGATAATTATGGGTCTTTGTTTTGTCTTGATGTTTAGTAGCGTTAAAAGTTTTATTGCAAGTTTACAATTAGAAATGCCACGCATCCAGCTCCTTGATAATCTTTTTTGGAAGATTCTTAATCTTCAAAGATTACATAACAAGATAAAAGTCACAATGTCAAAGAGGAGCTTTTGAAAAAACATATAAAGGTTGAAAAGTCGAGCAAACGCCAATATTTTCTTTTTTTAAGTAATTACAAACGTAATTATTTAAAATTAAATAAAAATAAACGATTATCCACATCTCCGGTCGCGACCTATTATTCTAGTATAAGACCCTATTCAGGAAACGTTCTTAATATCGGGTATATGTTTGGATTTGTGAGAAACGTGCACTATTCTTTGCCTGGATAGGTATTAGTGGTGCTGTAGCTTAGCCTCGATAATAAAGAGGCCAATTTTCAATTCCAACTATTGTTGTTGTTGTAGCCGTTTAAATTGGGGCCAATTTGGCACTCGGGCAGACCCAGCAACTAAGGGCATGTAAAGTGATAAACAAAATATTCTCTTTTGAATCTGAATATCACATTAATTTTATGATTGGCTAAGCTTGGGGTGCTGTCTCATTCAAATGGTCCATAGGGCTGTGAATATGAGGTCCCGTCAGTCATGCGTCTATCGCCAACAACCATATCCCTCAATACTATCAATGGCATACTAGAACCCAGTCCACAATGAGGAGTAAATTAGATTCGGTCCGGCCGAACTTCGGTTCGTCTTCTATTTGTTTGAATCCTTTTGATCTATACAAAGTGAAACAGTAGGCATGTTCTATTGGTAGTCGCTTGTTAAAGGAGTAAGTGGTCGCTTAGTCGATAACTTCAAAGCTTTAGGAACAATTTTTGATATTTTCTTTGCTCACAAGAACTGATTGGCTTTATGCATCACAGCCCGTTTGATTTGAAAATTTGTAATTTGTAGAAAAACATTATGCAAGAATTACAATAAGCGAATGATAACCAAGCCCGCTAATGTTTATTCATGAGTAACTTTATATCCAAACATTTTAATTATTTAAAACAAACGGGTTTTAATGTAAATTGTTTATAGTTTTCTGTAAACAAAATCACTTTTATATTCTTCTACAATGGTGCAGAGCTATCGCTTTAGCGACCTCCAAAGCGAGTTGCCAATAGAACACGGCCAATGTTGCCACCTACTAGCTTATAAACCGTAAAGCCTGCCATTTAGTAGGCGATGTCCTCGCATACTTTGATCGATTCATGAATTTCGAAAGGCTGCAGCCGCTAGAAAGCACATTGTGTCATTGCAAAATAAAAAATAGTTGAATAGGGTTTTTCTAAACAACTTCCTTAGGTGGAATTGTGTTTCATTAAATCACACCTGCAATACGACATGTTGAAGCGAAAAACATTGTTGAGTAATAATGAGCACTAAAATAAGTCCTGACGTTTTTTTTGCTGGTCACATGCATATGTGATACCATATGTCAATGTTTGTTAGAGGGCGTATTCAGGATCATAAAGGGCAGTTTTTACCAGCCATAGTTAATTGTTAAAAAACATTGTACATTAAATTTACTATTCCAGTAGGTATTGTTGGACTCAAGAAGTAAACATTTATGGCGCCCTTTGGGCCTTTCTTAAATCAATGTGACAAGCATATATTTCGGTTGACAGCTATCGAGACTTACATATATTTCAGTTGACGGTTATCTTGTTTTTAACATATTAAGAACATGTTTTGGCCTCTTAGAATTTTGCGACAATCCATCACAAAATCCTTTGGACGTAAGCACTAGAATGTAATATCCTTGTTATTGTGAATTGCTTAACATTGCTCTGAGAACTGTCGAATAGCATAATTCGATAATTTTTTTGATTTACGATTACCGTGTAGTAGTTTGTTAGGACAGTAATTAAAACTCAAAATCGTTTTATCCTGTTAATATAGCTTTTTGTTTATTTTTGTTTTAATTTTCAAACATTTTCTATGAATACTAAAATTATTAAGTTAAAAATACAGTGATTTTTTGTTTTACATAACTATATAAGTATGTATGTATATATAAACATTTTGTGTTAATACATATTTACTTACAATTCTAATTATTAAATATATATTAATTTATTCATGTATGTGTTATGTACTGTGTAAAGTATAAATCAAATCAATTCGAATAACTAAAGAGAGGAAGAGGGAAAAAACGAAACAATAACTATTTATTTATAATACTATTTTACAATTATTTTCTTTGCAGTTTTGACTTCTTTTTTTTATGAATTATTTGATTTTTTTCTATTCAAAGATGGGAAATAAATCCTTTCTCTTTAACGGGGTTTTTTTTGAATTACTATCATGATGATTATTACATACGATCGTTATAGTACAATATGAATTTGTTTGGGAAAGAATTGTGTTTTAGTTTTTTTTTTCGTACATATGATTCAAATAAATATCAGACAGAGTTTGAGTTTAAAAAAGTTTTCAAACAAAAAGACAACAAAACTTGGAGAAAAAAATATTTCACTTTAATATTTACATTTCCAATTATTGCAAGTGTTACAATAATAAATCTGAAGTAATTTACAAATGATTTATAAAACGAAATAACTTTTTAAGTGAGTGAGCATTTTGTATTATTTTTGTTTTTCTTGAATTTAATTTCAAAATGATACAATACTTTTTGAAGAGTTTCTTGAGTTTCATGGATCAGTGTTGGAAGTTGCTGACCTTAGCGATTAAGGAACGATGCCCCACGGAAGCTGGCTGGTTTCCCGGGCGCATGGCGATTCAACTGCTTGCAATACCAATTGTGATTTCCCCAAAATGTCTGTCCATGAAATGCACGATGTATGTAAATACTTTTCATTCAATTAAACAACAATATTCAAGTCTAATGTCAAGTGTCCCTAATTATTTTTTCTCATTTTATCTAACGATCGTCCTTAATATTCCTCTAATATTTCATTATTCCTTATTTGTTTAATTTTTTTTGGTACAATATTTTTTTTTGTTTTTTGAGGTTAGGAAAAATGTATTCTCGCCGCATAGAAATCTGACCTTAATGTGGCGGATCTCAAACAGAAAACATAAGTACGTATGTGAATTGCACACTCCCAGTTTAGTCGGAACCCTTTACAGTTTCAGAGATTTCACAAAACTCCCGTTGGTCGCGACACTGTCGCTGTGGCCCTAGAGGAGCCGGTGACTTTTTGTAGCATCTGTATTAGCTGTTCCGTGGCCGCCATTTGAATACACGTACCACTGCTGTTGTTGTTGCCGGTCAAACTGTCACCAGTCTTGGTGCTGTGACATCCCAATGCAGAGTTTGGCGGCGATGATATGGATGTGGTGGCCGGCGATGATGCTGATAGCCCGGGTGTACTGTACTGTATTGGTGTGGATAAAGAGAAGCCGGCGTTTGCGGCTACCGAGTAGGATGAGGAGCAGGAGGATGATGTTGATGATGGCGTCAACGTTAGTTTGGATTCTGTTTGTGAAGCAACAAAAGAAGCAAATTAGAATCGTTTGCATTCGTTTATCTACGGACTGCCAGTCATACTGTCATCGCTCTCCAGATAGGTGACATAGGAATCTGTGCTGTCCGGATGATGGTGTGAGGTAATTCCTGAGTCCATACTGCCACCGGGTGGACCGTTCATTTGCTGGCCCGGTGGTGGCGGATGTGGTCCATGTTGGTGGGGTTGCAGTGGTGGCATGCCATTAAGATCATAGCCATGCATCTGGAAAAAAAAGAAAACGAAGAAAATGTTAAATTTGTTACTATTTTTATCTACTAAAACCGATCTTTATAAAATGAGAAATTGGGAAAATACATATGTTTGCCTAGGGATTAATGATAAGATTATGTTTACATTAAACATTAGACGTCTTTTATTTGGCAGGCTAACAATTTTGCTAGTTAAGTGACAAATAAAGCCATTTTAAAGCTTTTTATTTGCAATACTTAATTGTCAAATTGATAATTGTAAGCTAGACAATTGAAGTGTTTTAATTGAATAAAACTTTGAAATGCCAAACTAAACAAAAATGAAAACGTATAGTCCAAAGATTAGCATCAATATTTAAAATATGAATTGATTTATTTTATAAGATAATTCTTTTCTCTCTAACCTTTTTCTTCTAACATTAAAAATGAATAATAGCAACTATTTTAAGTGATGCGTCAAAAAACCACAAGGTGCCCAGAAAATATTAAAAATCTATAGAACAATTTATTTGACAACGCTGTCTACTGACGCCTACAAAAACTTAATAATTTTACGGTTTACAACGCTTTAAGCAAAAAAAAATTAGCGAATATACAAAAAAGTTAGCGGAATTTTTAGATTGTCAAATAAAACACGCCTACTATAAATAAGCACAGTCAGTTTGACAAATTCATGGTGGGGTTTCGTGATAAATTCAAACAATGAAGAGATGATCTGGTCAAAATCTATTACAACTTGTAATGAAGTTCAAAGCGGGAATAAGTTAAAAATGAAATACAGAAGATTTCGTAGTTTTTTGCGAATTCCGCATTTAATAACTGTAGAAAAGAATTTCTTTTGGTTCTACGTAGAAGGTGTAACAGAGAGTCTAGATATAAGAAATAAAGAATTGGTTTTCCTATGTCGTTGAAAGATTTGTGTAACGATTATTATCCACGTTATGCATTTATTTAATGTCACATTTGCATATCAAATTACTTTAAAATGAGATTAAAATGAGATTTGGGGGATTGCTTCTGTTTATGCGAATGCAAATATATAAGTTACAGGTAAATACAATTTTTTTACATTTTTATACGAAATTTGCATAAATGCACCAAATTTAACTGGTTTCGTTCGGCTGTCGATTGGAATATATGCGAATGAAAATCAATTAGGGTATACCGATAAAATTTATCGGATAACATTTTCATCGCATTTTACCTGTTGATTTTCATACAAATTGTAAGAGATTTCGACATAAAATCCGGCGAGCGAATGTGGATTTGAACTGTGTTTTTAAAAATCTCCCTATTCTTTGAAGTAAGATGAATTCGGAAAAATATTTATAACACCCACCTGATTGACTAGTTGTTGAAATGCTGGTGTATGGGTATTGATGGCACCATTACTATCGAGATCAGCATGGAGGGCAAAGTCGGACAAAGCTTTCCATGGCGGTTGATATGTCTGCACATCGAGACCTTGCAGGTTTAAGGGTGAATCGTGTCTCACAGGTGAACTAGCAATCATAGGAATACCCTGCATAGCACCATAACCCAATTTACGACCCTCCTAAAAGAAAGAAAAAGAACCACATTAAGTTTTTCAAGATTTAAGAAAAATAATTAACTGTTGGGATTTATTGTCTCTGCATTCTTACCTTTTCCTGTTGCATTTGCAATTTCATCTGTATGGTTTTCTTCTTATCTTTACAGCGTTTGTTTTGAAACCACACCCGAATGACGCGCGGTGACAGTCCCGTCATCTCCACCAGTTGCTCCTTCATGAGCGCATCAGGTCGCGGATTAGCATTATAGCAGGTTCTAAAAAAAAAATTTTTAGAAAATTGGTAAACGTATAAATGAAAATATGAAGAATGCAGAGCAAGAGTTGCAGCAATAGAATGCGAGTCGGCAAATATCACCATTGCTAGTTTTAATATGAATATAGCACAATATTTTAACGATAGTTTAAATTAAGTTTAAGCATTAACATATTTCAATTCTTAAGACCCCGTATTTCAGTAGTAGTTTAGCTTAAACAGAGTTTAAAATTATAAAGCACACATATAACATATAAGTTTAAACCTGAAACAAGGTTTATTACCTACTGAAAAACAAAGCCATACTCGTACATACATAAACATGAACCATGTCGATCGTAGACTAAAAAACTAAGCCTTAATAGCTGAGTTTTTCACTTAAAACAAAAAATGGTATTTGGTTGTATGTATTTTCAAAGCTTGAGCTTAACCTTTGTTTAAACAACTATGAAAATACTGAGACTAACAAATAATTCGAAAGTCGGTCATCTTAACTGTATCTTATTAAATTCAGCAATTAATTAATTTTTTAAACCATTTTCACCATAAGTCTGTCTTTAAACAAATTTAAAACTCCAATATCCTACGTAGTATTGCAAATTCATTTATAAAGCATGATATTCTGAAAATCTAAATACTCTTGCAGTGCCGTGTATTTTTTTTTTTAAAAAGATTATTTAATATTACTTACCTTAGTGTGTGTAATTGCTTTTCATTGAGCACCGTTCTTACTCTCGTTGGTTTTCCATCCGATGGTCCCGATGGCCTTTTTTCCCTAATACTTTTGTGTGAGCCGGATTCGCTGCCAGAGTCTATAAAAAATCAAAAACCAAAAAAGTCTACATTTTAATCATGCTGTGACTTTTAATCGAATACTTTTCATTTAATTCCAACATCAACCACCATCCCAAAAAAAGTGTCGCCTTCAAAGGCAAATCAATCAATTTCTAAAATTATAATTTTTTGCTTCTTGCCAAAAGTTTACATGGCCAACTCCATGAGTATTCGATGCCGAATTCTGCTGGCGATATCAACACATGTTGATAAATTGATTGTTTCCACACAGACGCCAAGACACCAGACAGAATTCCATAGCACGTTCGTCGCCCTTCTTCTCATTCGTATGATTCTTTCTCGCTGTCCAATGCTAAAGAACATCAAAGAAAATTCCCATTGTCAGACGTACAAATGAACGATCGCAAAAGATCAATTGTTTGCAACTCGTTTTTTTTTTTAAATTCGGATATTTCAAGAATTCCTGACACAGGAAAATACTTTCTTTCAAAATATAGTAAAACTAAAGAACAAAACGATTTCATTGTAAGGAAAAAAAGAAATATATTTTGAGTTTTTCTGTAAAGAATCGTCAATAAAAGAAGAATATCGAACAATGTCGAACACTCGTGTCAAAGGTCATTTGTGTAAATTGTTGTTGTTGCTGATGATTGGAAAAGACGCAGGCATATGTTGCCGGTTAACAATGTTTTAAACATCCCCTACAGGCAGATGAATTAAATATTGTGCAGAAAGAAAAGGAAATAGGATCTGTCTCATAACCTCACATTTTGTTAAGACAACATTCCACAGGATAAAAAGACAACGCTGTGACAATGATCGTAAAATTGTTGACTTTTATGTCAGATCCTTGTCATAATTCAACGCTGTCCTGTGCTGCATGATTTCTTTGTTTTATTTTTCAATTGTTGTGTTTTTCTACACTAGAGTTCGAGTGCATCTTGGGAGTTTTGTTTCGTGGCATCAGCCTTGGTTGTAGTTCTTGAAGGGTGTGAGAAGTGAAGTTGTCTCATTTGTGAAAAATTTAGTTGTTTAGACGGTTTGTAGTAATTATTTACGATTTTACTTGATTGTTTGTGTAGAAACTAAATTTGCGGATAAATACTTTGTTAATAGATGCGGCAATCAAACAAATTATTTTAATGACAAAATCCTACGAAATTCATTTTTTTTTCGAATTTTGTCTGTCAATTTTCACAACAGTTCTAATAGATTTTGAGATGAAAACCGACGAATTGGGATTTTAATTTAACAAATTCAAATAACTTTTCTTTTTTGAAATTTTTTTCTTACTGAAATTAAAAAGGGCTCTAACAACTCGTCGCTCTTAACGTATTCTGATCCAAATGCCATTTGATTACAATTTTAAAATACATATCATGAATTTGACTATAACTTTTGTATGTTTTACAAAACTTCGGTGAAATTTCACATGAAAAATCTAGAGACTTAGCTCAAGATAAAATGACAAAAACTATGGAATTACATTGGTTAAGTAAGAAAATAAGTTTTTTTTATATTTGCTATTTTCCAATACCAGAAAATGGCGTTTGGCTCAAAATATCATGAGAGCGCCAAACTAACGCTTATAGTCGAGATTGCAATTTCTGATGTAACATAAACCTAACGCAAAACTGGTATTGTCGAGTCTATCACCAACGACGAAACGAGCCTATTAAGTGGATATGCTAAATCATCGCAGCGTTTAGCAAAACCAAATTGATCAAGCAAGATTGCCTGAAATAGAAGGCCATTACCTCGCAATGCCAAAGGTAATGAGCAGTACTTACTGGGTATTTTCTAGATCATATCACTTTTTGTTACTCAATCGTCCAAAAAAAGAAAAAAAAAAAATATAATATTCAATTACTATTTTGTTTACATTAGAACATTTTGAGCCCTATTATTGCTGTCGGTTGGGCAGTTGTCGTGATTGTTTCAATCACAACAGGTTCATAATGAAAACAATGCTAGATTTCGGAATTATTGCTTATTTAGGTATTTTATACTTCTTTAGGGCGAAAGCTTTCGCAAAAAACTTATACGCGTTTGGAGAGCGACTCTAGATCTTCTGTAAAAAGAGTTTGCAGACAAGGACACACATGTTAGCGTAATTTGTCTAGAATTCTATTAAACGTTTTATGGAAATTTACCTACGAAATGAACAACATTTGAAACTGTCATTTGTGCTTCAAAAGGCTAAGAATATGATTACACTTTACATTTAATAAAGATTAACCCCCATGTTCATAAACAATTTCAATAAATTTAAAGAATATTTAAAGGGGGGAAAAATAATTTTAAACCTTCCGTTAATTCTTAAGAAATCTCAACTGTGATTGAATTTTTCACACTGCATCTGTCAAAAAGGCAGCGATAATCAACATTACAGCCTCTTAGCTGTATTTAGTCTGTCAATCTCATATTCACAATAGGGAGTTTAAACATTAGTTTGTGCTTCGATCGTTTAACACTTAGAATCATTTCAATCGATTCGACAAATCGAAAACGATTTTAATCTTTTGACGAAATTCGTACACGCACATATCGATTCGTAGCAACAATCGGAAAACATCAGATAATTAAGTCTTGTTTCACATCGTAATTACATGCTGTTATCTAATTTGCGGCTCTTTCTGAAGACAATTCTTATCGAAATGATCGCAAAGAAAACAACCGATCGATATGAAGGAACGGAAGTGGGAACGAGTGTGCAATAAGCGGGAAAGTAAGAAAATCATACAATTTGCAGTGAGCACAAATTGATTTGAAAATCAAACAATGAAATAAACTAACTGCTAACTCACTATTCATTCGACCGTCTACCGCTGACCATAAAAAACATGTTGTTGCAGTTGATCACTCAAGGGTTTGACAAAGACTAACAAATCGAGAAATTTACCGCCTTTTATAGCGGTGATGATCATACCGCCAGACAAACATTAACATTGGGTAATTTGAATAGTTTAACAAATAACTTGTGATTGAATACCAAATAAAGAAAAAAACATCGTAGACTGCAGACATACGAGTACATTCCTACAACAAAGATGCTACAAGGCAAGAGACAATAAATCTATCATTGCCGCGATCAAATGATCGATCATTTAAATGCATACGTTTGGCGTGATCATCGTCGTTAGGGTGACGTCGATCACGCGTCACATAGACAGCAAATTTCTTAAGAAGTTGGTTGTTCATTCGTTCGGTTGTGATAAACGCTTGAATGGAACGTTTAAACATTTGCTTTGTACTCGTTTTTGTGTTTGTTTAAGCGTAGTTTTGCGTCTATGTTCTGTCGGTCGGCCCCTTTATGTATAATCAAACGACATTTAAAATCAATGTCATCGCATCGCATGGCTAAAGGACTAGCATCAAAAGCATTGGCTTTTGCCACTCGTATGGTGCATGAATCCAATATATATTCGTACAATATCAAGTGGGTAAAGATTAACAACACTTTTAAGAAATGTGATTTTTGCAAAAAGAACTTGACAAATATTAGAGGAAAATTCACATTTTTTTAGTGCAAACGTTGCGTTGTCTATCGCAGGAAAAGTTTGCAAAAAATAATGAAACGGCAAACAAAGTCTAGTTGTTGTTTGTTGTAGTCTCGTCGTTGCGTTGACTTGCCTTTCCGTCTCCGCTTTCTCACGTTCCACCACCATTGTAAACACCTTCGCTGTCATTTGAAGTATGTGTGTGTGTGTGTGTTGGAGTTGTTGTTAAAGTCAAACAAAATGATTATGTCGTCGATATGGTTGGAGGTTGGTGTGACATTTGTTGTGCGACACATGCAGCTCAAACAATATGGACAATATGTCACATCACAACAACAACAACAGCGACATCAATAAGTCTTGTTGCTATTTTTGTTGTTATCGCTTGTTTCTTTTTATCAATTTTCTAGTTTGTACAAAGCTTCGGCTTGTTCTTTTTGTAGTTCTACACTATTGATTTTCTAAGAATTTTTCGCATTTCTTTCGTTTTAAAACAAACAAAAAAAGAACGTGAAAAACAAGCCGCACTAATTTTTAAACTCTTAAAGATTGCCTGATTTGGGTAATAGTGGTGTTCGATGGGGTATAATCAATTTTTTACATATATTTTACTACAGAGTTTGCTTTACTAACAACAATAGCCGTGTTCTTTTCATGTTACTTTACAAGCATTTGAATGGAAGTTTCTCGGTAAGCAAGCATTTTGGCTGCTGCTCTGTAACGAAACGAGTTAGAGTTACCTGAATTATCAAAAACAAAAACATAGGTTTTTTGTTATTGATACAGAAAGAAACTGAAAAGAATGAAATAAAAAGAAAATAGAAAAAGCGCGATAAAACCATTTCCATAAATTACAATGATGCAAAAACGTTAAGTGGAAATGTTTATTGTTAAGATTTCGAGAAATTTCGATGTAGCTATATTATTTTAAGAGTGACTAAACGAAAACTAAGGTCCAGCGACGAGACGTTGATGCTGTTGGCTTGCTACAAAGACAGAAAGGACGAATTTGAATGTCCCTGGCGAAAAAGAAATGCCTACCAACGAAATTAAATTTGTCAATAAAATATTAACAAATCAAGTTTGTAAACGAACTTTTCTTGAGCTTATGCTGCCATCTGATTCAAAATGTTGTTGGATGTTGCCAGATTACCATATTGCTTGTTACCTAAAAGGAACACGAGTAATGGCAAGGATTTGTTTCAAAAGGTCGTTACGGGAGACAGGATGTGTCGTAAATCCTAAACTTCTTTTTAGCTTGAAGATAGAGATTTTTAAAGTGCTGTTGACACGATTAGGATAAGACTTTACTTACATTAGAAAGTATAATCGTAGTTATCTCTGACATTTTGATAGTTGCTAGAGTATTTCCCTAATTAATCCTATAGCAAAATATATATAATATTGATTAATTTTTTACGGTATGTTTACATTAGTTTCTAATTTTAAGAAATTAAAATTGTTTTTATCGAAGGCACAATAATCGTGTTGTAATTGAGAAGCGGAAAAATCCGCTTAAAACCCCGCTAAAGCGCCCATTCAACGTAAAAGTTTTATATTTACTAAAAATGTTTTGGATACATGCGTTGAAAATAGTTTGTTTTTTTTCAAGACTAGCTCAACTACAATTAAATGATAATCTAGATTTCATTTCTAAGCAAAACTTAAAGGCTAACTAATCCAGTGTTGCCAATTTCGATCTAGCAGTTTTGATTTCATTTAGACATAAAAAAAAAAATTTACCTGATACAATATTGTTTTTACTTTCCTGCTTTGAATGCAATAATTTTTTTTTTAATTATTTTAGATACAATTTTTAAACCTGCTTCTACAAGGAACTTTGTACTAAAAAACTAATACGCTTACAAAATTGTTCTAAGATATTTAACAAAATTTAACCATTGACTATCAATGAAGTAAGTTTTGGATTAAAGCCTGAAGAGAATACCTAATGTTTGTCAGCGGCGGGTTTCCACCTCGTAAACATTGGCGACTTCACTTATAAGAGATTTATTTCCAAGTTAGCTCATCTATAAAAAATCAGCCTGGACACAGAGCTCTGATTCGGATATGTTCTCTGTTTAATAGAACGATGAGGACACACGATTTAAAATTTCTTTGGCAGTTTTTTTTATTATTAGGCTGGTGAATTGCTCTTACAGATAAGTTTCGACAAAGTTTAGTGGACGAATGACGAAATTCTTAAATGTCCGGAAATGAATCTTTTAAAATTCTTAAGATAATTTAGACTTTTTTAAACCGGAATCTAGCCATTTTCTATGCTTAAAAGTAAGCAACAGTGCATATGTATCCCTATTGTTTTCACTTCCTAGCCTTACACATTCCGCTATAACATTTAAACGATATATAAAATTGATGTGTATATAAAAAATAAAAAGTTACAAACCCATAACCATTTTATTCGTTAACTGAAAATCTGAGCCGGCTACTAAAATTTTCAAAAAAATATGGCACTCTTTAAAAGCTGGCTTGTTGGTTCAGAAGTAAAAATTCGTCATATTTTTTTAATAAAACGTAGTACTTGTTCTGCTCAAAGGTATTAAATTAAGCAGTATTAAATTAACTCCCTATTGTTATTTAAAGTTTAATCAAAAAATGTCGATAATTATTAAGAAACCAAATTGTGACACTGAGATAAGTATAAAACAAAGTCAGCTTTATGATTATTTTTTTTGTAATGCTTTTTTGTGGACTCGTATGTACACAGCAATAAATTTAATGGTTAAAAAGAAATATATATATATATATATATATATATATATATATATATATATATATATATATATATATATATATATATATATATATATATATATATATATATATATATTGAAATCCATTCATTATTTATATATGTGAAAGTCTAATATTATCTGAATGGAATGGTTAAACTAAAGCCAACCGAAACCAAGAGAGATATACAATAAATAGAACAGCTGAGAATGAGGTTAAGTATCTAAATATTTCGAAATCCTCTATCATTAGTTGTTTGTTTGTTCTAGGGCAATCAAATATTTAATAATGTTGGAAATTAAACGAAAAGTTCGTAAGATGTTTATCTACACTTTCATGTAGTTGGTTTTTTTCACGTAATCCGTTTTTAACTCACCTGACATTGAACCCAATTCGCTGGAATGATTATTATTATTATTGCTAAGACTTGAATGATTGTTATTATTACTACAGCTATTATTATTGTTGCTCTCCAGCGACGATGATGTCAAACTGCTTTGCGAGGATTTTTCCAGGACATCATGATCTTCTTTGCAATACAAAATGCCACCATCTCGTAACGCGAATTCATCACCTGAGAAAAGATTTACAAAACACAAAACAATTACAAAATGCTAATTATTTATATCGCGCGACTGTTCAAGTTTCTCAACATACCCGGCAGTAGTTGTCGTGCGCAGGCCGAGCATCGAAAACATTCTATGTGGAATATTTTCGTTTTTGCACGCATCACAAAATCGCTTTTACTAAAGGAATTGCCGCATTTATCACATTTGGTACCGAATAATCTGTAAATAATAAATAATAAAAACACCACAATAAATATAAAATTATACGTGCATACATTGAATTACAATTTGTTTGCTTTGGACATGTAAATAGTCAAGATTCGCATGGACGGGGGTCAAATATTTTCGTTACTCATTTTCATTTTCAAGTTCAATTTTAATTTTTGTGTTTAAATTTTCATGCGATATACATTCGTTTGCTTGTTGCTTTTTTGCATACCTTTTAGATGTTTGCTCTTTTTAAACAAAAGTTTATTAGTTTTTAGTTGTTTTCGGTTTTGTAGTTGTTGGACTATCAATCATAAAATAAAGTGTTAATTTATTACTTTTACGGTTGAAATGATAATAAATTGTTTAAACATTTACATAAATACACATTGTTTATTTGATTTATTTTATGCTGTCGAACAGTAGTAGTCACACCACAAGCAGCAGCATCTCTTTAAACGACAGAGCGACACTGCTGATCTTAATGATGTGAACGTCAGAGATACGATTTTGGAAACATTTCTCTAATTTGTTTTATCCCAATACAAAGTTGGTTCCTTACTTATTTTTTTTGCTAATTATGTACGTTAAATGAAAATAGTTTCTAAATGTTATTTTGTTAGAACACGCACATACATAAATCGTTACTAAAAACTAAATCTGTTTAGTAATGTGGAACGCTTAAGCAATGTATAAATCAGTTACTTAATCCATATTATCTCCCCATTGTGGTAGAATTTGCCAAACAATAATACTTATACAATAGCAACTGTCAAACTAGGCTTTGTTTAAATTGGAAATTAGTTTGACAGTTTTTAGCGTTGCGAGTATTCTCTTTGAAAAAGGGTCAAATTTTAGACCCTTTTTTCAAAGAAAAAGTGACCATTGATTATTTAATTGTCTGAATAAAAACATCTTAATACTCATATGTTGGCAGAGCATGGCTGTTTTACATCTGTAAGACACCTGCTTTAAATTGTTTAATTCTAGAGTTTTACTTTATCTCTTATCATCCTGAATACTGCATGTCGACAGCACAGTTTTTACAATCCGACACTGTAAACGCAGCATAATCTTGTAAATACGAAAACATCGAAATAATAAATGTTGCCAGACTGAGATAAATGCTTACGGTGTGTGTACGCTTCTCTATTCGCTGGCGGACAAACGCACGTAATGTATGCAAATTGTTTTTACAAAGAAAAACAAAAAACTAATAAAATTCAAATGTTAATTTGTATTCGGACCGTAATAAAATTATTTTATTATTCAACGTAAACTCGAATTGTAAATATTTAACCAATAACAAAAGTTATGTTTATGTACGAGTATAAGGAGAACAAGCATGTTTTGCTCTTTTTTGCGCTAAGTGTTGCTTATTTAAGCAGTTACTACAACTAAACTAATTTGTTGTACAAATATATGATACAATGTACATACAACATTTTATTTATACTCGTATGTAGAAGTGCAAAAAGGTGTATATGTATATGTCTATGGAGGTACGTACGAGTATGTATCTCTGTCTGTGCACCGAACAGGTCTCATGACTGATTGATGGTAATACGGTTTCATTTCATTTTCTTTTAGTTCTTTCTTTTTTTTGTTCTCCAACAAGTTTGGGATTTTTGGCAAACGTAAAAAAGGAACATAAAAAATGCGTGGTTTGTCATGAAAAATGCAAAATGTTTATAAATTATCATTTTGATTGTCGTTGTTTTTCTAGTTGTCCACCGTCTGTCCATACGTTGCTTGTGCTTGAACTTACCTCACATAGTCGCGTTTGCAGTACGTTTTGCCATCACGCACAAAACACGTACAACTTTCATCGAGGAATTGCCGACATTCTTGGCATTTTAGACACGCTGCATGCCATTCTAAATCGGGTGCTACACGCAGGATATACTGATCATGAATTTGCCCACCACAACCCACACATAATGATAAGCGCTGTTTTTCTGAAATGATACAAACAATTGGTAAAATTAGTTTACTGCTGGCGAACATTTATAATAAAAGTTAATGTACATTTATTAAACAGGTTTTGTTTGATCTTTTGCAAGTTAATTGTTAAATAGAAAACATTTGGGTTAAATTATTAAACCTACGTTTTACTTGTAGTGTAAACTTAGTTTAATAGTTTAAGGGATGAGTCGAATTACAATATTATCATTGTACAGTCTTTAAAGAATTAAAAATCGAGGATTAAAGTAGAAAAGAAAAGGCTATGTTTACATTACAAGTTTAATCTAGGTTATCTGTCAATTGTAATCAAAATAAGCTAGAAATAACTATCACGAGCAACTGTTAGTGTGACCGTTTGTTTCTCTGCAATTACTTAAATCGCAATAAGGCGACAATCGCGATTATTTTCAATAAAAATATAACCTAACGTTATATTTGTAATAGAAAATATAATCGTTTTTGTCGCAGCGAATTTGTAACTAGGTACTGCCTTTCTGAAATAATTTCAATCAAAATAGGGGTATAATAGTGATCAAATTTGTAGTTCTAGCTAAAAAAGAGAACATTTCTTGACTTTTATTTGTACAAAGTATTACATTTAAACGCTATGTTGACATTAGAAATTTCAATACCGATTATCGCTGACTGTTTCACGGGTTCTCGTGTATTTCTATGATTTTTTTATTCATAATTGTACAATCATCGCAGCAGTTTCCTACTTCTTAGTTATAAAAAGACAATATACACATTAATCACTGAAACAACTACGGTGTAAGTATTACTTTAGGTAATGTTTATTTTGAAATAATCTCGAAAATATACTATAAACATGACATGAGCATTATTTCTTCAAAGTTATTGCTTTCAAAAACAATAAAATATATGTTGCTCCCTTTTTCCAGATTTTCTTAAACATAAAGGATTCTCAATATTCAAATGTTTCAGGTTTATTTCATTTAAAGCCGGATGGTAGCAACAACTTTCAGAAACACTAACGTTGTTGTTGTTTTAGTATATCCTTTTCCGGAAACATTTGAACTGCCATCAGGTTTTAGAGTGTATTGGAACAAAAACATTTGACGTGTTTTTGTTTTTCATTGAGAGATTTTAGCAGCAATAAAAACAAGAAAACTTGTTCTTGTTCTTGAACAACTTTTACAGAACAAAGTGCAAAGAACACCGAACACCATTGAAAAAAAGTTTCAGTTTTCCCGTTTTCAGTTTGTTTTTCTTCTTCTCGGTTTTAGTCAAGTACATACTTGTATGTACGTACGTACCTATGCGAACAACTGGGACAGAGGTTGGCGCGATGTAAGCAAAGGGGGAATATACAATGGGTAGGTAAACTTTATCGCTGCCTTGTTTCTATCCTCGCCAACCCCACATCACCCACCACCTAAGAAAGAAGGAAAAAAAACGTTGACGTATTTAGTGATGTTTAAAAAACGTTTTGCTGAGTTTTCATTTTTATTCGCTGTTTTTCTTATTTCTGCAGATTTCTCAAAAACTTTTTTTTAAATCTCTTACTGGCTTTTTTTTAAACTTCTGCCCACCCTACCCGGCTCGTTACAAGTGTAACGCACCGTAAGTAGAAGCAGAAAACTTGTGCAAGTATAGCGTAATACTCGTCGTAACCGTACTCATTCATACACGTAAACGTACCCGCACTCTCGACACTCGTTGTGTACGTATGTATCTTTGGCATCAACGTTTTTTTGTTTTGTTTTTGGTGTAGATATCATGAATTATTTATAAAGGCGGAGCAGACAAGATTATACGTTTCCCCCCTCCTCGCAAATATGTACGTTTGTATGGACATCAGATATCTGCTGTATACACCAAATGCATATACACATATGTACTTACACTATATACAAGAACTTTACATACAGTAATTTTTGCAACAAAAAATGTAAAAACGTTTGAGAATTTCTGCCCGCAAATGACAAGGCTTTGTTTAGATTTGAAATTGCAATCGCTTATATCGCTGTCAGTTGATATTTGCTGGTAACTTTTGGTGATTATTCTAATCACAATATCGAGTTAATCTGGATTAAGATTCTAACGTAAAAATAGAATGTACAGTATTGCATACTCGTATTATGAGGGCGTTATACTGAATAATAGAATAATTTAGACTATATGCTCGTAGCCTTACATCTTCGCTCAAATCAGTGAGCTGTGCACGATATTATCTTTAACTCTCTCTTTAACTCTGAGCAGCTAATGCATTTTTAAAAAGTTTATAGGTGTCTTAGAAATAAATCTCTTACCCGTAAAGTCGCTGGGATTTAAGAGGTGGGAGCCCGCCGCTGAAAATCTCTTAAATGTTTTAACCCGAAGTTGAACCTGGCTTTTTTGTATAATAGTAGTACTCGTACACACGTACGCCCATTAGCTTTTATTTTATACAATCATTGCCTTTCTTTATTGAAACTAAAGCTGTGATTGGAGTGTTGAAGTGTAACTTCTCTCAAAGTATTTCGTAAAACATTGAATTACAATGGAAATTTAAGCAAAAGTAAGTTTAAAAGTCAAGTATTTCGTATTTCTCAAGGTTTTCGTTAAACATTGAATTACAATAGAAATTTAAGCAAAAGTAAGTTTAAAAGTAAACTGATTTTAAAATTGCGTTTATTTCACAGTGCTTTTGGCGCTTGTTAATATATTTCAATTACATTCAGGTTATCGCTGATTATTTTCGAGATTCAAACACAATAGGACGATAAATACGATTTAACTTTTAATGTTAACAAAACCTTTACTAGACACTTTTACTAACGAAATGTGTTTAATTTAATTTTTTTAACTGTAATACCGAATGGTGAAAATATTATTTTTTACTTTTGTAGTTTAATTTCCTCAAAAAGCTCCGAGAACTTTCAAATTTATCAGTTGAAGGTGTTAATTCATGTCTTAAGCTAAGTTTACATTGGAAGCAATGATCGAGATTATCGCAATTAGATTTACATTTGCTAGTGTTTCAAAGGCTTAAGATTCAATTTCAATTCAGACATCATTTTTAATTAAGTCCAAGTAAACAACGCTCATGTTCGTTTTAAATCAACTACTGCACGTATACTTTTTTGAAAGAGTGTATTCTCACTGACACACACTCATATCTGTTTTATATACAACTTTGAGATGACGATGATGTTTTTGTTGTTGCTGCTCCCGGTTTCGCTGCTGTTGTTTGGTAGTCGTGGCTATTAAAAATGTTAAAGCTTTAAGCCTGCTGGTTTTTTGCTTCTTTTCCTTCCTCCTTCTTCTCCACTATGCTGCTGCTTATGGTGGCCACCATTGCTGCAGTGCTAGTACACAAGAACATGATGGCTACGTTTAATAAGATACTGCGAGTATGAGAGCGAGCTCGCGGTGGTGGACCAAACACACACACACACACTTGCAGTCACACAGAGCGTGGTGTGTTTGGAGCCGTGACGTGCCAGAGAAGGAAAGACCGAAAGAGTGAGAGGGGGAGACAGGGGACAGACAGCCAGAGATACTGGATACAGATACAGAAGTTAAGTTACTTTTTTGTTTATGTTTTGCTTATTTGTCCGTCCATAATGAAGTTCTTTCCAGTTTGTATTGCTGTTTGTCCATAACGACGTCGTCGCCTGTTTGTGTATTCGTTCCTTTCTTTTCGTGTTTTTGTTGTTGTTGTTTGTTTTTGGTCTCTTCCTTCGTTATTTACGCGCACGCAATCTTAAATGCTTTGGGGAGGCTGTGCTGTGTGCGTGTGTATATTGAAATCTGTACGTGTGTGAGTTGGCGGGCCTTCGTTGTTTCCTTAGCATAAGGAAGAATGTATCTTTTGGATACACATACACACGCACCCAGAACTCACACATAAAGCAACAATCTCCATTTTGTAACAATTTTGCTTTTATTGGGAGTATACTTACAAAATTTCCCTTTTTTCAAAAGGATTCTGTAAACATTTATTCAATGTTTCTACTTCCAGATATTTAGTTGAGACTGAATTAAATCTGCTTACGATGCTGGAGCCCAGCTAATAAATATATCTTTGGTTTGACGTAATACGAATACTGTTTAATAACTACTTGAACAAACTGAATTTTAGGAATTCCAACTTGACTTGAGCTACGTTTAAATCCCCAATAACAACGACCACAGGAGAAAATCACAGTTTTGTGGAACCTGCGCACTGTGAACTTCCGTTGGGGCAAGGGTATCATCATCACCAGTCACTCGCTACAACGGCATACGGTTTTATATTGTGGATACCATCTTTTTTTTGTTGGTTTCGTTGAACTGCTGTCAATATAGCCATAATGGGGATTTAAACTTGGTGCAAATACAGCTACGTACAACAGTCTGTGGAAAATATATTAAGGTCAAGGAAAATTCGAAGGTTTCCTATAATTTATTGCGAAAATCATACAGAAAGAACATTTTTTGTATAAAGCACAAAAAAATTAATAAATACTCGAAGCTATTTTCAAAAATGTCTGGCATTAATTTTGTTTTCGATATTTTTGTTAATTCAATGCTTTTCCAGCATTCCACCAAGGAGCAAATGAAAATTTTCTCTCGAATCAGTGAGCTGAGCACGATACCTTTTTTTTAACGATGGGCACCTACTGTTTAATGACGGCTCGGAACGGCTGTTGCATTTTATAGAGATGGTTTTACATGGCTAAGAGATAAATCTCTTACTCGTAAAGCAGCCGGGAAACCCACTGCTAAAAATTTGTAGATATTTTACCCGGAGTTCAATCTGGGCGGCCTACATTTTATGAAGAACTTTTATAATCGGTGTAGTGCCATTCACTAAGCGGCCAATCATTCATCTATCAAGGAATACTAAAGCTTTTTGCTTACGCTGCATTCCCGTAAACTGCTTGCAGTCAAAACAAATTTTAAAAATGTGTAGAAAATATTCTGATGCTTTCCATATTTTCAAAATTTATTTTTCTGGTTTTTGAGCACATCAGCAAGCTGTGCTTAATGTTATCTACATCTCTTATTAATTTTTATCTTACTTATCACGGCGTTAAGCTGTCAATTCATTTTATAGAAAACTTTAAAATGACTTTAAATGTGAAATTTCTACTCCAAAAATGTTCTTTCTAATCGCCCGAAAAACTTGCACTTGGGTTAAAAAAGAATTTAATACGTTAACGGCATTTGATACTTCTGATAACCATAGTAAATAGTTCGCAAGAAAATCCTGCTTGATACTTTACGGGCTTAGAGAAAGCCTTAGTGCGCCCGTTTTTTTTTAGCCGTTTGAGGTCCGGGCATTCTCAAGTTTGTTTCTTACGCTGAGTTTCTTATCTTCCGGTTGTGTGTAATTACGAGTATATGTTAAAAGTTTACAAAAAGTCAATGATATTGAATAAATGTTTTGGACAGATTTTTAATAGTTTATAGACTACCGGCGGTTGCAAATATCTTTAAGGTCTGCACACACTTTAGCTTTCTTTCGCTGAGTTTTTCTTAACTTCCGGTTGTTTGAAAATCAATGCAATTTATGTTGAAAATGTACAAAAAACATGTGATACTGGAGTGCATCTTAAAAAAGTCCTGCGGTACATTAATTGTATGTTTTTTAGATTGCCAGAAGTTAGAAAATACTCAAAAATACGCTGCGTAAGTTTGGTGTTCCGAAACTTTTATACGTATATCGTTGCGTATGATTAATTTAAATTAGTATTAATTATACGCCACTTATCCTTCCATATAGTGCTGAGACAAAAGCAAAAAGACGTTTTTAACATTCTTTAATATATTCATTACAAGAGAAGGAAATACCATTTCTTTTAAACCAAGCGTGTACTTTTCAATCAGTGAGAATTTCTCTGATTATGCTATTGAATTTCACTGACAAACTTTTGTGGAGACATGTGTTTTAGAAACTATTCCCATGATGAGATATGATGAGTGGTGCGACTTCCACAAAAAGATTTGGGGTTCAAATCAGGTTAAAAGCATCTCACATTCTTCGGAGACGGCTTTAAAATGGAGGCATTAAACTCATACCAAAGGAAAACACGTTATTCGCATTTCGGCAATTTCCCACGTTTAACCAGCAACTAAAACATTTTTTGGTGTTAAAGAAACGCTGTAAAATCTGCTACGAAATATACAATGTCCTTTGATTTATGGCATACTCTGTATTTTTTATTAAAGTCAGTTTAGCCGAATGTTCCGTTCGGCGGCAAATCTATGGAAAAGCAACGAAAACTGTTTGCAAGAGAGCGTATGTGTTTGTGAGTAAATGTTGCCATTTTGTTTAACCAAATTCTGTTCGTGTGTGGATGTCCGTGTGGCTATCCGTATGGCTGTGTGTGAATGAGGAGTTCCGTAAAGTACACAGACGTACTTGAACGAGTATGATTTTTTCATACCCTTAGTCGTGTTGTTTGGCTGTTGTGTTTGTTTGCAATTTCTGGGTTTCATGCCATGTTGTGGTGCCTTTGGTTAACAAACTCTCTGCTCAACAATTCACTTGAATCCGGGGAATGGGGATTTTCATTTTCAATTTTCATTCAGTGTTTTTGGCTCAGTTTTTTTGTTGTTGGTTTTTCTTGATGGGAGATGCCGCCGCCACCATGTGATGGTAAAAACCAACAATTTCACATGTACACGCACACACACTCATGTAAACGGGTACATTCTATGAATGTATGAGCATACATATACATTTTAATTTTAATGCCAGAACACCGCACTCTGAAATTCTGTATTGCCAAAAAATCGTTTACCATGTTACTTTTGTGGCTTTTTCACTTCTCTTGCAGTGAGGCGTGGTGGAGCGATGACGCTCGAAAATTTCTTTAAACTAAAATTTCAATTGAAAACCATTTCATTTGCCAGGGCGCACAGTTTCCAATTAAATTTGGAAATCTTTTTTAGAGAAAAATTAAACCAGCCAACACGCTCAAGTTTAAATTTATTTGACCCTTCGTTTTATGTTTCTCTACTGGTAGACCACTTTATCATTGTTCGTTTCTCTCTTTACGATATTTATGTGATGTACGACAACGTTCTTCTCTATGTTGGCCTGGTCTACAAAATTTGCTGTTGCTTGTCTTCCCCTGACGTGACGTGGTGGTGGTGGTGGCGGTGTTGCTGGTAGAAGAGCAGACAAAAAAACCTGATCATATCTCAGTGAGCTTAAATGTTTTTATCTAATTACACGAGTTTCTTCTTGTTTTTTCATTTATTTTCATGTCGTTTTTTGCTCGCTGTCTGTTTTCGTAGCTAGTCCTTCTTTTTGCCTGTTTCATTCGCCCGGTGTCTATCTGCAGCTATTCTGGCCGTCCGTATTCATTTGTAGCGTTTTGTTTGTATCAGCCAGCTTTACTTTTTGTAGTTTTTTTTATGTGTGAATGTAATTGGTTACTCTTCGCACCGAGGAGATTGTACATTGTGAATTGTGCGCAACTGTGTGTGAGTGCTGCCGGCCGACCGTCGACCGTTTGCTTACAATGATGGATGTTACGACATGTTTGAAATGGCCAGAAAACAAACAAGAAAATAAAAATTACGTTTCATATCATTGAAATTATGTAAATTGTGTTTGCTGTGTGTCCTCTTAATATGAAACATTTTGAAATGAGTGTCATTTGCTAAACGCCACAACAACAACGCAAGCAAGAAAATCGAATTGGATTCGCCCGATAGTGGATGAAATGTTTTGTGAAGTTTGAGTAATACGGGAAACATCTGTGTTATCATAAAACCTGGCGTAGGGTGTTAAATTTTTAAAGCATTTCAATAAAGTGTCAGGCTGATATCCTCAAAAGTTAAAAAGATATTTATCTGGTTTATAAACATAAAATTTAATGGCTGCTCAGAAAATGTTATATATAACAACTAATTCTATATGTCATTTGATCCGAGTACGTAGCTTAGTTGAAAGTAAGTTCGAATATAAATCGTGGACTTTTGAATGTACTTCATTAATTACTTCATTGAAATTATTCAGAAACCAATTCTCAGACTGATGGGCTAAATGTAATTTCTTCAACCAGATTCCTGATCTAGAGAAAATTGAAAACTACAGAGCCAACCGTACCATATTGAATTCTAGACAACAACCGTCAATCGAGAATCATACACTTTGCGTGCAGATGGCGACACTAGAAAGACATTTTGGAATTATTTTTCCTGAAACAAACCATTCACATGATCACACAAAGCGAAAGCTCGCATTAATTTCCCTAACAACTTAGCCCATTCCTGCCTAATAGGTATTTAAATACCCGAGAAAGTGTTGATACAGAAATAATTTTAGCGTGGACCAGGTGAGCGATATCGCGGTAATTTTTTTATAGAAAAGAGGAAAGATTGGGCTAAATTATTTTTTTTTCTTTTGGTCATAAATTTCCAAATTTCATAAAAATCGTACGAGCCGATCTATGGGCAGGCAGTAACGGGTTAAATAAAAAGTAACGCTACCTTTTATTGATAACCCTCTTAATATGCTTAAGCAAAGAAGTTTAAATTGTAAATTTTAAAAGAGCTTTTCAATGGTATATTTATGCTATGTTATGCCTTCTCTGGGTAAATAAAGTCGCATCTATACTTAATCCTGATATTCAAGCCTCTATTAAAAATTACAAAATTTCACCCATAGGTGACTCCACTATAAAACCAATAGGTTAACTATAAATTAAATAAGGCTTGACACTATGTAAAGGAAAGAAAACATAGAGCGATCTTTCTATAAGAAGTCTTGTATCCGAGTGTTTTACTGCACACACACGAGCATGTACGGTAGATAAAATGTTTACGCACTTCTTAGATTATTGGAGCAGTATTCTCACAGTAGCTAGGCTCAATTAAGACAGCCGTTTATCTCTTGTCCAAATCGAAATACATGTGCTATCAGTGTAGCTTGATACGAAAGGACACCTGCAAGTGTACTCGTTTCTAGCTTGTGAAGTTCTATTAAGTTTCTAGTCATACTCTTCAACGTTACCATAGAAAATAAAGTTATTCCTTCGTATCTCTGTGTGAGTTTCTAAGATCAATATTTTGCGAGATTTGAAATAAAAATTAATTACAGGCACACGTATGGTCTAAACATCTACGGATTTTTTTAGTTTATTGGGAAAGATTAATTGGTGTTCCAAAACTTTGAGAACTGTGATTCTGATTCGCTGTTTAGGGTTTCGTAGCTTTACTTTTCACATCGAAGTTTTATCAGAGGTCAAAGTCATGTAAATCCTCCTCCATTAAAGGCGGAGTCGGAACAGTACGATGAACAGTATGATGCACAGTTGACAGTTGAAAGCCAGATTCAATTGAAAATAATGTTTTTAGTTCATTGTTGCATCTCGCAACCATTCTCAATAAATATCCTGGGTGGACGGCCCTAGTTTATATTCAGAAAAAAGTACTTCTGATAATTGCACTTTGTTTTATGTACTTTATACAATGAATGCCAAGTTCTATTAAAGCGATCTCTGTGCGAAAAAATGCATGTGACCTAGGACGTGCACCCTATAGGTAGTCTGTCTCGCTTCCGAACCAACAGCTTTTATATGGCTATTGTCTGACATATGCCGCCGGCATTTTAAAATGAAGGAAAATGACTTATCAAAGGAAATGATTTATGAAGGAAATGACTTATCAAATATTATGCAAGCTACACTACCTGTATGGGGTAAACGCGTACACGGACCAAACGACTTAACTTTTGGAGTCAATCTGAAACTGAATTCGAAATGGTGAAAAGTATAGGTAAATTTGGATATCTGCAGGGTCATCTTATTAAGAAACGAACAACTTTCTCGTGCTTTGTCTAACAAATGCCAATATGACGTGAATTTTCTACAAGTTCCATCACTTAAATTAACCCATCTCTATGAAGACAACATGAGTAATTCTCATAAAATCGCCAAAGAAATAAAAACAATAAACATAAGTTATCCTCGATATCTTCTTGATTCCACTATATAATGGCGCCAAAAATCTATTAAACACGCAAATAAAACCCCAAGACTGATTCAATTTTTATAACATTTTCAAAACATTATCTAGACCATAAATAAACGGGCTGGCCAAACCGCACCGCACCTTAAAAATGGAATTTTTTATTGCATTTCCTTTGTTTTCTTCCAAAAAGAACAAAAAAAATATATTTTCGTATTCATTCAGTCTTTTTGGTTTAACGATCATTGCTGATGATCGTCGTGATGCCAGCAGCCGATCATCATGATCTTCATTGTCACGAAACAAAGATTCACACATGGGCTCTACCACCAGTGTCAGTGCCTTGCTTGGCCTGCTGAGGACAAACAGCATCAGAGAAAAGGAAAAACATTATCGGTGTTGTCATCTGGGCTGTGATGACAACTTCTTAGTTTGGTACGGATATCGAAATCAAACAAAAGGAAATCATGGCCCAACAGCCAAAAGCGACGATTTGTCTTTGACTTAAGGAAGACAAACAGAATGGGAGAAAAACTGGCTCTTTGTTGTTGCGCTGTGTTGTTCTTGTGCAAATCGAAGGAGTTAAAGAGGAGCCGTTGTCGATGGGGCCATGAGACGAGATGACTGACGCTGATGATGATGGTTTCCGCTGTTGTCCAAATACAGCAGACGACCAGGCCTACATTGGTTTGCGCCTGCGCAGTGTGTTGCTTGCTGCCTACCAATGAAATACCACTTGTTGTATTTATTCGCTTCAATCTTCTTTTGATGTGTGCGATAAGGGGTTGGGGTGGCGAACGGGGGTCAGTAGGTCTACTACTTTGGAACTTGGTCACTGAAAAATCAACAAACACCAGACGGTGTGTGAGGTAAAGCGTAGCGGCTGCAGCCGCAACGATTGACAGCATTGGTGTTTGAGGTTGAATACAACATAAATTGTTGCATTGGCCAGTGTGCCTGACCAGGAGTCAGGAGTGCAGTAGCTTCAAAAGTTAAAGCGATCATCAAATTACCCCCTTCGACTGTGCGAGAGCTCATCAAGAGTTACGTTTTTGTTTAAGGTCCCTTGAGATGGCGTTGTTTGTTTTTTGGTTTCATTTCTTTTCCATCTTTGGGATGATTGCGTGGCTTTGTATGTGTCTTCTTCTGGCCATTGTCGTTCGGATGCATCCGATGGTTGTTTTATTCAAATGTGCCCAATAAACACTTGAAAGCGGCTTCTTTATGGTTGCTGTTTGTAATATGATGATGACGACGACGACGACAATGCCGCAAACGACGGTCGAGTTCTGAGGGACCACAAATGTAGTTATTGATTTTGTCGTTGTTGACGACGTTGTAGTCGGCATTGACTTCTAAAAGGTTAATTAATTAATGAACTTTATTAAGGATGCCCATAAACAAGGGTGTTTTCTGGATCATATCAAAAGGAATCCCAAGTATTTCCGTTAGATTGGGATTTGAAAAACTCACAACGAATGTGGTTGTTGTAGACAATCCACCATAATCCGCCTCCCCCTAAAACAACACAATCCTTTAGTGAATCCCAACCAACGTACAGGAAGCCAACCGATAAATTGTCTTCGGTCGTCTACATACCGGTAGGTACGGTAGGTACATACACATGTATGTATGTGTGAAAATATATCAGAAACCACCGCACTCCGCCACATTGCGCCGGACCACATCAACTCGGAATGACAGGCAAAAGTGTCTCCGGTTTTATCTACAAAATTGATGAGTCCCCACCAACTATACGACCGAAGCGACCGGCCGGCCGGCTGGCAGCGTCCAAGTGTGCATGGTGCGGGTATAAATTTAGGCACGTGTTCGGGCGTCGGTATTTTTGGTTTTTTTATGTATTTTTATTCAGCGATTTTTATACACTTTTTATTCCATACATTTGTCACTCGCCCCCTATGGCCGTTCATTAAGTCTCGCCTGGCCTGGTAAGACTGACCGGCGGAAAGAGACGATGGTTGGTCTGGGCCAGACCGTCATTCCTTTTCAATTTGAGGCTGGCGGCGTGGAACTCAGGTAGAAACAAACAAAAAAAGTCAAAGAATCAAAGCTATTAATGTTGTCATCATCTTCATTGTTATGCTTTGTTTTGCCGGGTCTCTTTTTCACGGCGTTCTGCTTTTTGTACTCGGTATGGTGTTGTACATATTCTTGGAAAATTGTATGATTTTCTTGGAACCTACAATGATCATGGCATGGCCTTTGACTATTAAGGGAATCCCAGAGAGTTTTTTCCTGAATCACAGATTTTTTTAGTTGGGCTTGGGAAGTGCAATAGCGTGAGAGTTTTTCAAGGAAAGGAGAAATAAATGATGATCATGAGGAGGAAAATGAATGTAATACTCCATTTGCTTTTCCAGGCTACAGAAGAAAGTGTTTTTCTAGAAAGAAACTTACTTAGCACAGCATTCGATGAAGGAGCAAGGGAAAACTCGTTTCAAAGCAGTAAGTACCGGAGAGACAACTGGGAATATTTGCACTTGAATCGACTAAGAACGGCTATTAAGAAGATTTTGAATGGCTCGTAGGACTTGTAGCTGTGTCAAGCTTGAAAATATAACACGAGGTACATCCACCAGCTAACCCATACAGGATTCATTGTTAGTATCCTTTGTGTATGTTTAATAACGCTACAAGTTATGTAGAAGGTTGCCTCTTAGCTATAACATAGCATTTGCAAAACTCAACAGCTTGTAGTTCTCCAAGAAAGTACTTGACAAGATGATCATCCCTTCGTAGTAACTAGAGGCAAGAGCGTCTAAACACAAATTCTCCTCTGTCCCGATCTTCAGCTCAGCCTTATTCGAATATTCGTACCTGATATCTTCTAGTCATTGCCTATTGTCTCCAAGAAGCACCCTAACATGCGCCTTGTTATTTTTCAGCATGTGTTCTGGTTCTTTTCCTGTCTAATTAAGGCTACAGAATCCGAAAAATCTATGCTTGTCGATCCTAAAACATGGTAGTTTAACATTGGTATGTATCCACGTGTCTAGCAGACCTTCTAAGGCACATATGGGCCAAAACGTGCCAGTTTATCGGCAAGTTCGATATCCAACATAGCATGGATTTTGTTTTCACGGTACTGTCATCACAGTACTGCGATCAGCCCAAAACTAAAAAAAACTTATAAGCTGAATAGTTCATGCTGACCTACGATGATTTTCTCTCAACAGAACTTTAATCCCGATTTTCGTCCTATTGTGAGCGATCAGAACTGTTATAATTTCATAGGTAACGTAATTTTGGGTTTATATTTAATAATTTATACCTCGATTATTAACGTCATTTTGATAGTTGACAGTGAATAACTGTGATAATTTCGATTACCAAAGGACTTTAATTGGGTTTACATTTTTCGTAAACATTATCGGCCATAGATTACAGATTTAGCATAGCGGATTCCCGTTTAATCCCTACAGTAATATTTATACGCATTTGCCAAAGGTAGAGTTAAGTTTACATTATGAAAATTAATCTAGATTTTCGCCGTATGATTATCAAATAATCACTGAGATATTGTACCAACTGTACAACCGACAGCTATATTCGAAATTATAATGTTGAGTGTACCCATAACCTCAACCTTTTTAGTTTATTAATTAACACAAACCTAATACGGCATTCACATACACCAACGAAATCCACCGGATTTCATTTTCATCGGATTTCTGTTGTCTAATTCCCAAACTATGTGGAGGGGCGTTATGCCTAATTTAAATTTAGAATTGAAATTCATATTTACGTGACCTCGTGACAATATCAATGGAAAATCAATGATTAATGAAAATAAAAACCGCTATATTTGGTTTATATACGAATGCGAATGATCCACTAGATAACGTTTACACGACAACTTTACACCATTTGATTAGGTTTGTTTGCACACTAGAGAGTTTAAAGTTCAAAGTGTTTTAGTTTTAGTTTAGTTAACAAATGTTTACAAGAATAATCAAATTACCCTATTGTGATTGAAAATCAAGCGCAAAAAACACTAACTAGCAACTGTCAAACTAAGCCTAAAAAGGTTTGCTTTATACAGAGAGACATTTTTAAAGTGCATATTTGTTCAAAATATTTAAGAATATAATTTGCCTTGACACAGTGTATTTTTAGAAAAATTCGTTCGATCTTTTCTTAGATCTGTCTGTAAATCTTTCAAGATTATGTTTGCCGCTGTCTATATTTGGTTTTTTGTTTTTTCTCCGCGAGTCTGTCGTTTTTAATCAACGCCTGACAATTACTTGTTTTATGATCGTGTGAAATTCCATTAGCCACTGCATACCAGTTCGGCAGGGAATTTCAATCGTAGCCTCAGTACATATTAAGGGTATTCAATTCAAAAAAGTGCCTTGAGCATATGGAATGAGGTCTGGTAGTTGAAAAGGGTTAGTTTTGTGCATAACATGAACTGAATCCCCCTACTGTGTGCTGTAGTATTTACTGGATTTATACCTCGTCGTCAATATGGAAGGGGGCAGGTGAATGAATCATCTCCATCACTGTACACAGCAGCGTCCTGATCATCATCGTGGCCAGCAGCAGCAACATACTCTCGTAGACAAAGAAGATAAAAAGTATCTGTGTAAAGATTAAAATTGCGCTTGTATCTTTTGTTGATGTTGTTTGTACTCGAACGTTCAAATCAAATCTTGCGACTATCTCTTAATAACCGGTAGTGATTCTAACTTAAATAACGTGCACAATTTGCACAGCTTCCATGAGTTTCGTCGAATGCTCCCCTTCGACTGGGGTCGGCCGTTCATCATTGGCTGGCTCGCAAACAAAATATGATGGGGACCGCATCGGTTTTGTTTTGCCTTTTGCAATCTTATCGAAATATTTCATTTTTTCTTCTTGTACGGCAAACTGCAGCTTGTTGCAAGATGATGAAGGCCAATGATGGCTGTTTGCTGCTTAGTTCGCGTACCTTCTGTATTCGTTATGTAGAATATTTGTTGTCTGTTTTGTACGAGAGCGTCCGCTTGTCCGTCCTTCGATTTGACCATCTTCGGTGAGCATCCATTCCAGCATACATTCAATATTAGATGTAGTGCCCTGGTTGTTTGCTGTTGGTTAATTTCATTTCTTGTGCCGGGGGTACCTTCGTGGTCTGCTGCTTTTGTTTTTGTTGTTGTTATTGAAATTTATTCAGTTTTTCAATGTTCGATTTTTATACATTTTTATGTACTCTTTCCTTTGATAGATCTCCGACTTGATAACCGGCACATGCACAGTCTGCCGTATCAAGCAAACGGACAGCCAGGCAGCCATCCACAGAGATTCATCTATGGGAGGATTGTTTGCGTACGTATGGATGTAAATTCGGTATGGATTGAAACAAACTGAAGGTGTACAAAGGAGCCATGATAGAATTATCACAAAACATGAAACTCTATGGGAGGTTTATGGGCTTCGGATTCAAGAGTTGAATTGTTCGAATGACCAAAAGAAGACTCACTCATTCGTACAGACAGCGTAATCCCAATTAGATGTAAATTAACATTGGGCATGTTGTTGCTGTTCTTTCTTTAAATACAAATGTGGAGTTTTTCTTGGATTATAATTGCCAAATTATACGGAACGTTTTCAGAAAAGTTTCAAAAATCAAGTGCGGTAGCTTTAAGACGAAATTGTGTAGGTTTTGTATCCATTTTAGACATGAGAGGCACTGGATTAAAAGGTTTCCACTGCAAAATGTAAAGTCAAAGAAAAAAACAACCAGGCAGCTTTTTTCATCGCTCTCATCTGACTGATTATCATATCAGCATCAAGTTACTTCCAGTGTAGTTTCAAATTTAAACTTAATATAAATATTTAAGTTTTTAATTTGTGAATATTTAATTGGAAAATATCTCTACTAAAAAGATAACA
Source organism: Hydrotaea diabolus (assembly GCA_963513945.1). Classification (NCBI taxonomy): domain Eukaryota; kingdom Metazoa; phylum Arthropoda; class Insecta; order Diptera; family Muscidae; genus Hydrotaea; species Hydrotaea diabolus. Next base: position 113,121,811 of record OY740717.1, read on the forward strand.
TAATTAATCAAGGGTTTCTGTATGGTCTCAGATATTGTTGCCAAGTGTTTTGTATACAAATGTATGTTTCTTCGGACAGATAACGGAACAAATCAGCTGATTATTCGGACATACAGTTACATCTGCCGGTACATGTTTTAGTAATAAATTTCATTTGTCATGAAACAAAAAATAAATTATATTAGAATTGAACTACATGTGTAAGATTTCACTATAGACAATAAGTTAAAATTTAAACGGCAGATATTTGAATAACAGAGATAATCACCATAAAAGGTAACTATTGATAAGCTAATTTTTTGCAGGAGGTGTTTCTTTATTCCAGCTTTTTTAACGGTTCGAATGTGATTAAGAGATGAAGCATACTTCAGTGGAAAGTATGATAAAAAAAGTGAGCGGTGAGCTAAATTTCTTGCCAAACTCATGAGGCATTGATCATTTTCGTTGCAGTCATCTATCTATGACTTTAATAAATTTGGATTTTTTGGTTCGTCGTATAAAAAAGATGATACAAAAGAAACAAAAAACTATAATTAAAGCTCAAGTAGTGCATCTCATTTCATATTTTAAAATTCAAGATAATCTTAATAAAATAGGTGCTAATTTTTTTAATTTAATATAAATTTAAAATATAATAAGCTTTAATTGAGGGTTTCGATGTTTTTTCACTAAAAACGTATCAATTGTCTTGATAATAATTAGACATTTCACTGATATGCTCAAGTGCTGCCAATTTAAAAAAAAACTCTACAATGGCTTAGCGGATAATGCGTTTTATTTGTCGCATAAATAGTGAGATTGTTAGTTTGTCAGATTAAACACGCCTAATGCAGAGTTCACAAAAGGTTTGATGGAATATAGCCTAGTCGTTTATGTTATCTAAACTGGGTTCTTCAAAGATTCTGTTTCAATTCTCATGCACTGCAGAATGAAGAAATTTCAAAATATTGACATGTGAGATTTTTGCTGCTAAACACTATTAGGATCTGCAATAATTCCCTTTTACTTAATTCTGCGAAAGCGCTTCTTTATAAACTATTTTTATAGCATTAGTAATCAGATATAAGCCCTTACAAGCGTTTTGTAGACTGTCTGATGTTTTTTTTCTGTTTTAAAAGTAAATAAAATCCGAGATATGTTGGTTATCGATAACACAATAGCTAAATCGAACCATGTAAACAGACCTTAATTGTTTGGTTTCCGAGGCCGCTCACAGCTTGTGAGCATTCGGTTGTGTCCTAAAGTCCGGGAACTTAGTAGTTGAATAAATACCTTCTGATATATTGAAAATTTAAATTTAAACAAATTGCCTACATCGACTTTAGATATTTTAGCCAAATCTTAAATGTAGAACAGAAGGCTAGTGATAGTCTTAGACTGAAATTCAAACATGTACGAATTGGTAGAATGAACATCTACGAACGTGTTGAGTGATGGACAGGCATAAATAAGGCATTCTCCATGCCAGTTATGTGCAAGTTTGTGCTTAAAGTTTCTGAGTCTAACATGACAATACATACGCTCCCCGGTGGGAACTGACGGGAATGTGGCTGCCATAGTCGAGAGTTTTGGAACATTAAACAACTCAACATTTCACCCACAAGCATGATGCGAAGTGAATTATTATCTCGGTGGCTTTGTTAACAAGCATATCTGCCGTATTGGGGGTTTGGAAACCGGCACGTGATGGTCGAGAAGCTACTGCATCCTCAGAGTGACAGTTTGTTTCGATTTCGAAGCGGTGACATTTTTGAAAATCTGTGAAAATCCTGAACACGCCATCGCGGTAAACGGCCGGATACTGAAGACATGTACTTTGGTAATCTTCAGTTTGAGCACAATGACGCGCCATGCCTCCCAGCCCAAGCCACTGTCGATAACTGTGTGATCAGCCGCCATGATAACAATTGATAACCTCATAGCTGTGACTAGAAGGCGATTATCATTTTATTGTACCATTTCGTGAAGGACCGATGTTATGTGTACAATCCATTAATGATGAATGACAATAATGCGAATGTCGATCATGCCATTCCTGAGGTAGAGCCAGAAAATGTAACCAAGGTCTTGCAAATTTGGGATACCATGATGCACCTTTGCGAAACCAGCTGAGACAGCAACTTAAATTAAACAATTTTTCATAAATATTGAAAAATTTGATCTTTTCATAAACCAAAAAACAAGCTGAATTTTAGATTTTCCCCACACTGTACTTATATACGCCTGAGTTAAAATACTACGACATTCGATAATTTATTGTCAAATTCGCCAAAAATTGATTAGTAGAATTTATTCACCAACTCACTTAAACCACTCATCTTACTAAATATCAAACAAATTGATTTTTCTGCCATATTTATTTACCCATCTAGTCTCAATTAATTCCGAATTTGTCTTTGCCTAACGCTTCTGTTCTTAACACAATTCTTAATTGTGTTAGCGGAAATAGCGCTAATTTCGTTATGGTTTTCTTTTGGCGTTGCCACTTATTTGTCAACCTTTGAGTGGGTTCAGACAGAGTTGGCGGGTGACGCTTTGCAGCACATGTGTTTGTCAGCGTAAATGATGGCAACAACAAAAACCCTAAGAGATTTTGGTCATTTGTCAATAAATTAAAAATATTATTCCGTATATTTTATTTTACTAAACATTTTCGTTGTGATCATTTTTCTATGTCATTCAGTTCCATTATAAAGCAAATATATTTTTTCTTTAAGTCGGCGGTCGAAAGTAGTTGACCGCCAACTTAAAGAATGGAATCGGCAAAAACAACAGCGCCAGACTGTCAAAACGTTCCTATTTGAAGAACAACAAAAGAAAAAACTAAACAGCTGGTATTTGACAGCTTTTTAGATAATTATATAAACAATTTGCAGTTGTTTACTTGCACCTGCCCGAAAAAAGCATGAGATCCGATTAATTTTGTGCAAATATTTAAACGCTTTGTTAACCGTAGGTGGGATTTCGGCTTGGTTTGCATTTCAGTATTAATTTTTTGGTTTTGTTGGCTCGGTACAGTGTGTGTTTACATTTGAGCTGTTGTTGTGTGTTGCTGCACAAGCAAAGCATATAGGCGGATTATGGATTGGAACTGAAAAAATTATTAAATATCCAAATTAATCTAAGACTTACGGACCTGAAGTTTCTTTCAGTGTATGGCATTTTTCGTTTTTCTTTTCGGAGCAAAAAAGTTCAATAAATACCGCTTCATGTTAGAATATCTGTTACGTATGAAAGGCAACAAAAAATTCTTACAAAAATTCCGACATGAAATGTTTGGTTTTCTGTCCGATGCCATTCCGCGCCTAACCACCTTCCCCTGCTGTTGTGTGCAAAAGGTGATGTTCTCCGCCACATCGACACCAGATGTGAGGACCCTCCTGTTAGCTGTGGCACACAACTTTGCTGTCGTTGTTTGCTTCATCCTCTGCTGCTGCAAGCAAATAACTACAATTCCAAAATTGTATGCCTCGCAGGAACGAGTATGTTTTGCAAAAGTTTGCATCATTTTTCTTGGAGGCCTAAACTTTTCAGCGAGCGAGTCTTGCTGTCTGCCGTTGTTGGCTGTCGCTGTGGTTGGTGTGTCTGTATGTTGGGTGCCCCAAAAAAACGAAAAAAAACCTGTGAAAACAAGGTGCGATATTTGGTGTTGCAAGAAGGTACGAGGCGGAAAATGAAAAGCGAAAAACAACAAAAGCAACGTGGTCTGTATGCAGACAGATTTAAATGTTACATCACTGATGGCTGGCTGTAAGGTTCTACGGCTGTAGGTTGGTATGTACGAGTATCATGCATGTGCTAGTATGTGAGGCAAAAATTTGTGAAGTCTGAGACAGTGAAGTTTAAAAGTTCCGGTGGAGTTTATGGTTGCCCTAGACCGTATAAAGCCAAAAGTATGATTTTTTATCCGAAATTAAAATTAACCCCGCATAAAAAAATAACACCTTTAAATGTTGTTTAACTCAAATTTTGCCCCAAATTTGAGTTAGGGAGTTTTCTGAAAACGGGGTCTAAAAAAACTTCGGACAATGACAACGTTTTGATTAAAAATTAATGATAAATCATTTTAAATAAATGATAAATCATTTACATTAGACGTGAATTCAAATCATTTTTCAACATAATTTGGAAACATCTCAACTCACATATTTGTGGCGGTACCGAGCAAAGTCAAAAATTTGTATTGTGCTTTTTGCATTCAATGCGATAATGAAAGGATCTTAGATACAGGCACAACTTTGATGTCCTGCCACTAAACTTCTTAACAATGTTGAACTCGAAATATTTAGAAAACTCATGTGAAAACTTTCTCTTTGAAGAGAAATGAATCAAACATAAACAACGTTTGTCGAAAATCTAGTTAATATTTGTACATTTATAATATTATACAAAATTAATTTTTAGTACAGGGTTTTTAAAGTATTTTTCAAAAACAAAAAAAAAGAGATTCTATTTCAACGGAGTTGCTTTAATTTTGCATTGCAACATTGCTCAGTACCGGCTACGTTAATGATTATTTATAAAGTTCTGTATGAAATTAGTGAATTTTAAACTGCCATATCGCACAGAAAACTATAAAAAGCTATTATCATGAAAGAATTATTTTAACCTTTGTGCTTTAATATATATTTTTTGACATTTTGCAAGACATGACAATTACAAATACATAAAAAGAGTATATAACACTTTAAATATCGCCAATCAAATAACAAAATGTCAGATAATGGTTCAAAGTGTTTTATGTTTATTTATGCAGTAGCGGCAAATATGAAAGAATTTGGTTTAAATAGGCATAATTTTGCGAAATATCAAAAACAAAACTTTTAAAGAAGTTGTATGACTTTGTTATCGGGAAGTCAGTGATTCGAAAGTTATCGATAACACTTAATTGTATCATGTGCCTATCACAAGGAATTGAACACAACAACAATCGCCAGCGACGGCGGTTTAATGGGAATAGGAAAAATCAACACAAATGCTGAAAACTCAGTTTTACTAGCCCCATAAGAAGCAGGCCGTTGTGGCGTAATGTAAGTGTACACAATCTTTCATACAAGTAAACCCAGGTGCAATTCCGAGTAAGAACATCTACAATTCAGAGGCGGATTTTCACCTCGTACATTTATTTCTACGCCATGTAAAAACTTTTCTACATAATGCACTAGCCGGCGTAGTAGGTTCCGGTAAGAATGTATACAAATTTTATCGTGCACAGATCACTGATTTGAGAGAAGTTTGCCGGAATTAGGTAAGTAAGACCCATTAGAAATACATGCAGAAACATTGAGGCTAGCTACTCTAATTGGGCTTTTTAGGAAGTTTATGTTTTGTTTAGAATTAAAATCTTACTTCATTTCCAATCAAAATCTATTATAATTTGTATGGAGATTTACAAGTAAAATTTGATAAAATCCAATTCTAGTGGATTATGAACGTGCGTCACTTTCCATTTGTTGATTTTGTTGACGAGATTACGAAAACTGCAATTTCGTTGATATATGCGAATGCCGAAGCTTAAAGAGGAAAACTTTAAAATTTATTTCATTTTAAACAAGATTTATAGCTCGTTTGGGTCCTTCTCTTGCCTTAATTATCCTTCGTTTTGTCTATGATTGCTGTGTCATAAAGGATTTTTTCAATTAAAAAATCACATAATTTTATAACGCTTCTCCTCTTACCGCACAACGGATGGCGGCGAGTGTCCGCCACCGTCTTCATCGTTGACTGGCTTCGTGCCCTTTTTCTTTCTCATCATGAACGGATCCATTATTCATTAAAAAGTTATATTTTACTTTGTGCGCACGAGTGTGTGTTGTGTGTGTGGATGTGTGCCATTCCTGACTGAAGACGACGATTGCTTACACGCACGCACCGATGAAGCCAATGAAAATGTTTATGATACTAATGAATTTTTTGTTTGCTGCTGCGTTCAATCGCACGGGCTGGGCTGAATTCCTTTTTTTGTCAGAGCTGTTGTTGGCGGTGTTGCCACTCATACCTATATTTAGTCCTTGACACGCAAAGCCGGTTTAAAACAAAGAAATGCAAATTTTTTACGATTGCACACCTCGTCCTCTGCTTCATCCACCACAGGCAGCAAGGCAAGGCATGCACATGCGCTGCCGTATCAGAGACGTTGCGTTTCGTTTTGGATTTGTTTCAAAAGTCGCAGTTTTAGGTTAATTAATTTATATTATTTTATTTGAACGTCAACGTTTACCGAAACACACAAGGCGGCCGGCCGGCACAGTGTCCGTCTCAGCAAACCTGTGCCGCTCAAGCGGAGGAAGATGCACTTGCCGCCTTGCAGTACTCATACTCGCCGGCCGCATACCCACACTCTGAACGTGCAACCGAACCGGGACAGTCCAACCAGCCAAGCAACCAACATACGCTTATAATAAACGACAAATTTATATTTAATGAGCTTCCATAAAATTTGAATTTCAAGAGGAAAGTACCGCCGCGCACAACTTTCGTACGCGAACCCGAATAGCTGTTGGCGTGGAGAACAAGCGACATGCATTTCGCTGTACCACCGCCACCACGACAACTCGACAGCTCCGCCAGTGTTTTTGACTGTGCTTTAAACTATGCGAGATTTTCTGTTTTTTTTTTGTGTGTGTTTGTGGGTTCGGAGCAAAAGGAGGGTGCAATGGATAAGATGATCAAATAAAATCTTTGTTTTATGGCAACTTAAGTATGTTGAAGTTTATAACATTGATATCTCTTTAAAAATGGCGTGCTAAGAAGACTTTTATGGTCAAAAAATCGGGTAAAATGAAGAGGATTCCTTTGACTTTTGGCTTGTTTTTTTGCCATCATAAAGAGCCAAAAGGAATTTGGCCTTTAGTATTTTATTAAAAAAAAACACAAAATACTAATAAAAATAATTATAGACTATTTGTACTTTAAAAGCAACCACACACGGTGTTGCTGTTATATACTTGTTATCAAGAATTTTGTTGTATAAGTATATTGAGATGAAAATCTCTTAAATCTAACATTGGAATTATAAGTATAATCTAGAAGGCTTTTTAGTTTGTCGAAAAAAAATAACTTCTGTATCGCCCCAGAAATGGGCGGATTTATATAAAATCATAAGAAAAGTACCTTATAAGAAATTCGGTTATCATAAAGGGAAAATATCTTTAATGTTATGGTGTGGCGTTTGAAAGGGATATCTTGAAAATGCTGTGCTATGGGAAACACCAGAGCTTTTGAATGGTACTTCTTTCTTTGATATTTAAGTTCTCTGATTTAAAGGTGACGAGTGAATAATATGGCCCATGTGTCCCTTAATGCAAAAGCATTAAGAGACAGACGTAAAAAAGTTGCATATTTAAATAAAATGTCATAAACGGTGTGGCAAAGAAAAATTTAAAGAATCAACGCACAAAAGTCTTTTACATGAAGTGTCCAGAAAAATACGACTATGTTTGTGGCTCAAAGCAAAGAAGGGTTGACAAATGCAACAACTTCTAGAAAGCAGGCCTGGAAAAAGTAATTCAAAATTGACATTTGATTTGTGTTGTGGTCCTTAGTTGGTTACTACTCTTTTTCTATATGTGAAAATCAGAAAAAATAAGTATATATAATTAAAGGTAGAAATATAAAACTCAGTTGAGACAAGTGAGCTGAATCACAAACAGAAAATAGCATCCCCCACGAATTAAGCGGCTCACTAATCCTTTTTTTTATAAAAATTACACGTTCCTGTTCATATCTTACACCATTTCACTTCTCCCACTGAATAAATATCGTATGCTACAATGGCTGTCATAATGCATTCAAGTTACACACAATTAAAATTTTTTCCATGTCCAAAAAGCAGGGTTGATTTAAAAAAAATTATTAGTTTAAGTTTAATTTTGTTAAGGTTCGTTTGAGAAAAACACTCATTTCTATATAGAATTGAAATCCCCATTTATCTGATTTCGTGTCGAAATCTATTCTTATGTATAAGTGATTGACGTTGCGTAAACTATTACGTTTCTATCAGTACAACCGTATGTTGGTTAATGCACTGTAGTTGTTAGTATAAGGAACTGAAAGTATCAGTAGAATTGACAAATTATCGGAACCTCCACAATTGTGTATTCTGAATATAATTATCCACATATTGTATTCAAGTACACTAAAACTTAAGAAAATAATGTCGTTTATCATTAAAGAGCGAAAAAGTATTAAAATACTTTTACAGAAAAAATTGAATTTATTGAAAATATAAATTTTAGGATTTTTTTTCTAGTTAAACCAAAAAAGCTTTGTCAACAAAAACCCGTTATTATAACCTGTTGGTTATCATCCGATGGATTTTATTCATCTATTCGAATGTCGTATAGGATTCGATTACCTCTGAATGAACCATAAAACGATTGAAAAAAGAAAAAAAATGATTATCGTGATTAACGCCATACTTTGACAAATCCAAGTATAATTGCGTAATTATTTCACTAACAGTAGGGCATTAATCGGGTTTACAACCCCAATGTAAACATATCGTAAGTTACTCAATTATTATGTTTAATTGATTTAATTATTGATCATCTTTGTTTTGCAGTTGTTTAACTATTTCTTTATTTTACTTACCAAGAAAAAAAAGTATTCCCCCTCCCATTTAACTTTCCCTCCTTTGAGTCATTTTTTCTTTCTTTTTTGTTCATGAAATGCCTTTCTTGTCAAACATCTTTCTATTCTTTGTGGCTGTCCATTCCAATTCAATATCTAACGACGGCCTTGGGCATTTTATTCCAATAAAACAAAAACAACTACTCAAAGTGTCAAATTTACGTCATGTATAGACCAATCATGTGTCTATCATATTCAAAAACAAATAACTACACAAAAGACGTTCTTGTCGCTTGCGAAGAACATAAATATCAAAAACATAAAAATCAATAGTTTATATTGTTCAAACATCAAAAACAATACGAAGAAAAAATAATGTTGTCAGTTTTCTTCCATTGTAGGTCACCAGAATAGTTGAACCAACGTAAAGTTGAGCTGAGAAGCAGTTTATGTAAATTTATTTTCTCACAGTATTTTGTTAGATGTTTTGGGCGGTAACGTCATGAGCTGATTGCACCTGACATTTATATGGTGAGCTCAGTAGTCAAATGGTTTTGTGTTTATGGTAGGAAAATAAAAAAAAAATTGGCTATAATCTTATGTTCAATCAAATTGTGGTAGTTTAAACTTGAAAAGTATTTGTAGTGATACAGTAATATAAACCAGAGTTTAGACCAAAGCGATATGGCTAAACAAAACTGAATGCTAAAAAGAAATATTGAAAATATTTTAATAAATTTTTACTTTGTTCGTAACATTGTACCAATATTTTATGTTAGCTCTCTAGTTGTCCTAAATTAAAGGGAAATTGTACTTAGCTTCTAATTTCAATAAATATACAAAACTATTTGTTTGGGAAACAATTCTAAAAACGTGGTCAAATGTAAGCCCACATTCCACTACATCACTAAATATATGTATACTCGTAAGCGTGTGTACCACAATTTCTAAAATGCTCTATGGAACAGCCACAACATCAACCTAGACATCCTTGTTTGCAAAGTAATTTATGATTAGGCCGTCTTAACAATTGTGACCATACGCCAGCTGAGGCACACCACCAACAACACAAGCCACAGCACACAACAAAACTCGCTGCACAGCTAAAATTATTTTGCATGCTACAAGCGGAAAGTGTACTAAACCAAACGAAAAAAAATCTTAAAAAACGATATGAAAAAATCGACTAAAAACATTTTGCCATGAATACGACGAATATATAAGTGTGTGATGTTGCGCTGTACTAGACTAGAGAAGAGAGACTAGAAAAGCCGCCGTTGCAGCGATTCGCCCCGCACCGCCGTTTTTAAGTTAAACGGAACCGAACATCAGTGCTGTATTTGAGCACACATAGTCCCGAAGGACGGACGAAACGAACTACCACCTCGAGAGCAAATCTAAAATCTAGCAGCGAACAAGAGCTTTTTTCTGGTGCAACTGACCAACTTGCTTTTGACATGCGTTTTGTTTGTCCGTTTGTTTTATTTGTTTATTTTGTTTACTTTATTTCATTTTCTGGGGTAATTAATACAACCGAGAACTTCAAAAGGACCAGGCAGGGCCAGATGCCAGACGAGGAAGCTGGAGGAGTATATGGAACAAAAAGCTGCAGCGGCCAACGAGAACAGAGTCGAAGCATTGCTGACAAGGCGGAGTGTTTTACATTTTGCTGTTGAGAGAAATGTAACTCATTATGTCACAAATTGAAATGTTGCAGTAAATAAATGGACGACAGCATGCCACAAACAAAAGACCGAAACTTCGACGTCGCAACAAGCGGCGTTGGCGGCGGCAGTGGCAAAAACGAAGAACAAAATAGTAAATAACCGCAGAAAAGTCGATGGGAAACAGTAACAGAGCCAGTAAACTGAAACGTTTTGTAGTAATTTGAAATTTTAGTTTCAAGAGTAGGTTCTATCGTTTACAAGCGGTATTGACGAAGTATCGTAACGTAATGATTAGTTTTAACGTTAAGGATTGGAAATTGAGTTATGTTACTATAGCATAGGCGAAAGGATTAATGCGATAGTAATCTTTGTTTGATATTTAAATAGCATAAATTTATCACGCTGTTTTCAATTTCCGCCAGAAATTCTTTGAAAAATTGTATTAAATAAAGCTTGACTGGGTATAATGTCCATATAAAAACAAATATCAAAAATAGAGTAGTCCAAGTTTACGTGATGGAAGTAATGCTTCAATCGATTGGAGCATCATTAAATCGATATTAGTTAATAGATCCATACTTTTTTTCTTGTTTAGTGATTAAAAATAGTTAAACGCCTTTTTACCTACATGGTGGCCATAAATGAAACATGGCGTCGAAAAAAAAATTACTTAACAAACTTTGTCGGCTTTTAAATTTATATAATTAGACATCTTCATTGTTAAAATGCTAGTTTGGAAAACTTTACAATGTCTAGCTGTTTTTCTACTAAAGACTGCCTTTATTTGAAATCTTGAGCCATGTCCAGACCTGATTTAAAATTTGTTATTGTCATTTTCTATTTTTTCGACTTAGCAATTTTTTTCTTATTTTTTATTTTTAAGTTAGTACAGAGCAGAACTTAGCATTCGTTATCCATTAGACTTACACAGAAGCCAATGCAACCTTTTCTTGGTAGAAAACCCTCAAGTGTGCGATTGGTTTTGAGGAATGAAAAAGTCGCTTTTTAAATTTTACCTTTTGCTAAGTACCTGCCGTAATAATACAGGGTGTCCGCCGGGAAGGTATAGTACTTTGTTTGTTTATAATTTTTGATTAAATGAATGATAATGGATCTTATGTCGGCAATTGTGTATGAAATACAATATAAGATAAATGTCCGCCTCTGATAGCCTCACAATTGCGAGCCCTTTTGAGCACATTTTACATTACATTCAGCACGACGTCGAATTGAGGTTGCTGGATTGCTTTGAACACTTTCTTGAGCAGCAGTAATGTTTTCAGCCGATCTTACAGTACGTTGTGGTCTATGCTTCGGCCCATCAGCTAAAGACCCTCTTTCTTCGAAATCATTCGCTACACGATAAATATTGCGTTTTGTTGGCACGTCATCGTCACAGTAATCGATAATTGATTTTGATAAAATGTTTAACGTTAAATAACGAATATTTTTCCATAATAAAGTTGCCACGTCTTTACATCACGACTGTCAGGACTAATGTTTACCAAAACGGCGGCAAAACAAAGTGGTATACCTTCCCGGCGGACACCCTGTTAAAATATTCACCAGTTGCCCGTTTATGATGAGTAGCGAAATATTTGATTTTTCTTTGTGCCAATGGCAGTCATTTCATTAATTTTTTACAAAACTGCCAAACAATTAAATTTTCTAGTTTATTTCCAATATGTGGAGCAAAGTGTTCGAATAAAGGTATGATCAGCTCGTCTTTTTCGCTGGTACATATTATATGCCGGCGACATTACGTTATAAGATGCCATGAAAAAGTTCTTAAGCATAACGACTACCATGTGCGACATGTTTCTATTACTCAAAAAAACCACGTGCCATCATGACTGAGACCAACAAGCCTTTTAAAGCTTTGATAAAATGCATTTTTTCGTTAAACAAACGTAAAAATCTCCTTGAAAATTCGATTACACAGAAAAACATATTTGTCAATTCTGATTTAAATATATAGATGTTCAATAAAAAAATAATTGTAAGTTGTTTATTAAGTTCTCACTCAATAAATAATTTTGGTAATGACTAAAAATTTGGTAGGTCTTTCAACAGTAATATATAATTAAAAAATTTGCACTTCGGTTATCAAAAATATTTCCATTTGCCTCATTCGCATATAAAATGTAAATTCTAATTTACCGGATTTCGTGTGAAAATCTGTTACAAGTTCAATAAAAATAACCAGTCGAAAATGAGGGTAGTGCAGGTCGGCTAAAAAATATCGACTGATGTCATCGACGAATTGCGTTTACCTAATGGTATTGTTTATACAAACTCAAAGGGCAGGCAGGGACGCATATTTAACGAGAATTGCTAGCAGTAGAGTTTCCACCAAACATAGTCAGCACAATTAAAAATTCTTCGCACAAGTTTTCTGGAAAAACGTTAGACTAGCAACGTACTCAAGAATTCTGCGAAGTAGAAACTAGCACCCAATTAAAAATGCTGATTAACAAATGTATGAAAAAAGGTATCTTATTTTGATTAATTATCAATTCTAAAGTTTTAGATGGGTGATATTGTTCGAATCTTTGTTTTAATTACAAATTTTAACAAAACAGCAAAAATATTATTTGACTAGTTAAGTTTTCTTTTAACAACTTTGTTAGTTGACATTTTCAGCTTGTTATAGTTTTGTGTATGCAACAAGTTGAAATCGTTCGAGTAGTAAAAAAACAAAACTTTTTTTATATATTTAGAATTTTTGAAGTAATCGAGTTTAAGCCTGTTGGCTGTTAAATGGGCTAATTAAACTCGATGCGCTTATAAGCGAAACCGTTTAACTGAAATTTTCAAAGGAAATGTAGTTTGATTCGTTAATATTAAACGATTTAAATAAATATAGAACATTTTGTTATGTTACTGCGGTAACAAATTTTGTAAATAATGTAAAAAATAATGATGGATTTTTTTTTAATGATTTTATTTAATTACTTACACAACAATAACAATAATATAACAATATAGCACCAGATTTATTCAATGTATGTTTGTTGTGAATTGCCGTGATACGATAATTAATGTGCTCGACTACCACGCACATAAACCTGGGTTCAAATCTAAGGCCGAAATATTTAAAATGTTAAGTAGTCGATTTTCGTCTCGTAAATGCCGTTGACTTTATGAATATAAGAGATTTTTCTCTATGCCATTTAAAAGCATCTCCATAAAATGCATTAGCAATTTAGAGACGGTAAGTGGGTGTACGATTTATATCATGCATAGTCTGCGGATTTGATAAAAGTTACCCTTTTGTCCCTTAATGGGTTTTTGGCGAACTTAAGTAGAGAGTTTGTATTTGCATTTCATTGGAGTTTGTTTTGGTACAATTTTAATTTCACATGGAAATGGTGTTACTGGTACGGAAATGAAATTCCACAACGCTTTTTTATCGTTATTAAATATATTCACATTGTGTTTGAACGAGAAAAAAATGAATAATAATAAACACAACAAAATAAAATCTTATGTTAAACTGACATTTATTTAAGAAAAGAGAAAAACGAACTTCTTTCCACTTTAGACCCCTCAACTCTTTTTTTACGATTAAGACAATAACCCAGAAATAAATTGTTATAGTCAAAACAACGATTTATTGTGGCTAATTAGGCGGTCATTTTCGCTGCAATGACGGCCTGAAATGACGGTTAAAAGTTAAGGAATTTTTGTGGTTTTTATGACACCTTAAATAACCAAAAAAAAACAACAACAAAAAGCAAAATACCAATTCTCGCACTGGACTGTCTTTCTTTTATGACATTTTTGGTTGCTGTTTTTTTTTATTATTAATTTCGGTTTTTATTTTACAAAAACAAATACTGCAACTGCCGTATGTTGACAATAAGTGTGAGGTTCTGTTGTGGATTTAACAAAACAAACAAACAAATAAAAAAAGCGAACAAAGCAAATGTTTCAATAAAACCTGAGCAGCCCAGCGACGGCTTGAGCGTTTAAGGCCACCGTCGGCCGGTTAATAGCCAACATGATGATGCTGATGTTAATGTCCACGACGATGAGAATGATGATGCAGATGATGACGATGAGCAGTCATAGTTGTGTTTGCCAAGATCTCACATGGGTTTTACTAGCCCAATCACTAGGGTTCAGGTTTCATGATGTCAGTCGGTGCATCAAATGAAAACCGCATCGCGTAATAAGATTCAACGACTGTGGGTCATAAAAATCTCAACACTTGAATTAAATGCCTCATCCGTATACTATGAGGACAGCGACAGACATGGCTCGACAATCTTGAAAAACTCATGCACACAGCGACGAATTATCGTAAGGGCCTTCTTAAGTGCTCGACGCTTAAGTAAGAAAACAAGAAAAAGAACTCTTGCCTCTTTTACCTATTCTTCGGGCTGTCTCAGCAGAAGATGAGGGCAAAAAGCCTCTTAGGGCACAAAATCTGTCGCCGTTTTCGTTTTCTTTTTCCCCTCTAAAGGCGTCAAGAAAAGGTCACTTTCCCAGCCTAAGGAAACTGAAAACCAAAAGAAAAATCCCAAAACCAGAGTCTGTCTTCCGAAGATCGTTTTTGTTTTAAGCCTAAAATGGCGCTTACTCTACTGGTGATAAGTGTGAGTTTTTATTATATTTTTTGGGGTTTTATTTCTTCCCCACATTTTATTGCCTTGTCTGTTTTCTTCACAGATTTATTACCGACATCAACTCAACTTTGACTAAATAGTTAGAGACAAAAAAAAAACATCTCAAAAACACATAAAGAGTTATGTTCCCTGGTTTTTGTTGTCCATAGCTGTAGAGATAAGGTAAGGCTTCGCGGGGAAAACATTAGCCAGATTTGTCGCTTTTATTTTATTCTTTAGACGCTGCTCCATGTATGAAAAGACACCGCGCCGCCACTTGAAACGAAATGATTAGAAGATGGAAAGCTGGTAATTATGGGCGGTAAACGACGACGAGCGAAGAATGAATGATGCATCCAATTATAGATAGCGCGAGAGAGATTTCAAGAGCAGACATAAGCAATTGGGTGGCGCGCGCAGCTTAAATTTACTGATACAATAGATTATCGAAGAAAAAGAAAATAAACTGTTGCATTAATCGGGATTGAAAGTTAGTATGAAGATGGATTATCATCGATTATGTTGAAGGTAAAGCTTAAAGGGGAAATGTAGCTTTTGTTTGCCAAAGAAACTAGTGCGGCTCTTCAGCTGCTTGGTAAATGAGAAGAGCTTACCAAATTAGATAACTCCCGTAAGTCACCGTACAGTTGTACAGATATATCACGTTGTAGGTTTGAATCCATTTTTACAATCTTAGTTTAGAAGCATACCAGCAGTAGTCGAAATCATCTCTTAGCTTGGGATTTGTAAATGGCAATTATCCTGCAGATATTTTAGAAAAACCTTAATCTGGAAAAATTAATTTTTACCTTATATATCAAATGCGATGATCTTCAGTTCTATTGCGTGTAATCGTTTGTGGTATCGATCGGTGTAATTTACGACCAAAATCTGTTAGTAGCCGAAATCTAGAAACTACCCAAGAATGGTTAGCCCTGTGCCACACGAAATCGTAGCAGCTCAGCAAAACTGAGAAAGTACGACTCATTACCATGTTATGATGTTTGTTTACACTTTATATTATTTTGAAACCAAACAGAATGGTTTAATAAGGACTTATGTTCGAATGAAGTTGTATCAAACGGCCGAACTCTTAATACTATTGCATTCCTCATTTCTCTCTCATTTTAAAAATAGCTGTGTTTATTTTTTGAACTATTTTATATATATAATACAACTTTAAATCTCTCGCGCACACTACTTATTACTGAACCAAAAGTATGCTTGAAAATAAGTACTTATTATAATTTTAATATGCGTGAAAGTGTTTTCGATATCATCAGCAGTTAAAGTAAATTTTAACTCATCGATATTGTATGTAGTGAAGACAATTAGGCTGATCTTGCACTCCACATTACTCGGTAATGAAAGAAAGTCTGTATAAAAAGAAGTACGTTTTTAAATTGTAAACTTTTTTTTGACATTTTCATGACATAACTTCGTAATTTTAAAATAAAGGACTCTGGGCTACAATATTATTCGTTTTCCATATTTCTAAACAAAGCACTGAAAAACATTCCTCTAATCCTTTATTAATGGACAAAAAATTGAAAATATTTTGCGCCGCACACAAAGCTAATGGACGTTTAATACTTTTCCAAATATTTGCCCTACGTCTCGTGCACAGCCAGACAGGTACATGGCCAACAGCGTTAAGGATAAGCAGACCTTATTTGAAACCAGAAGTAATTAGGAATTCATACGCCCCTCAGAAACCCTGAACAAATCCTCATCATAAACGCAACACGGTTCATTTATAAGTTTATTTACAATGTTGACTCTCACCAACAAATGACGTCTAGGACAAGGTACAAGGATACTCGTATGCACAACAATCTAAGGAGAGTCTTATGGCGTGGCGGAGTGGCGAGACATCAACCAGAAGTTCAATGGTTGGCATTTGTGATTAAGTAGCAAAATACTCGTACGTGTACTACAGTCGACAACAACCTGCTAACCAAACCGAGAAAGGAAGTTATCCCGTCTGAAAACCCTAAAAGAGCAAACACTGGCACACCAAACCCTCAATGCCAGCCTCGCATGCACACAATGTTAAATGTTATGACGCTAAGCCATAATTATCCGGCTCGAGCTAAACTAAATCGCTTTAAGTCTGTCCGTCTATACGTGTTGTAGGTAGCAAAGAAATTATGAAAAGTGCTAGTGCTTCATCTTTCGCTGACCAGTTTTCATGAATGAAACTCCCCGCTGTGTAACTCTAGAGGGTTTTTTCGAGTAAAACTCTACGGGATGTCGTGGGTTTACAGGAGCCCAGTGATCACGCTGTTAAATCAAGATCAATGAGTTCTTGTGTGTGCATGCGTGTGTGTGTGACTTTCAGGCAACCTGTTGATGTTGTTGACAACAATTTAAGCGAAGGGAGGTTTCAACAACAAAACAAAAGATGTAGACAGTAAAACGAAACGTGAAAGTTTCCAATTTGTTTGGGTTGCTTGTCGGAAGATTTCTACTGCTCAGCTCCTATTTTCTATTGTAGGAAACTAAAAAAAATTGTTTACTTTCAAATCCTCTTTACGAATGCTACGCACTTAAGGGGATTGCAATTGAAAAAGAGCGATGTAAGTGAACGCTGTCGGGGTTAATTAAGTTGACATTTTGAAGACATACATCCAGACAATTGTGGCGCCAGAGGGTTGTACTCTTCAAATTAAAGTAGTTTTTAAAGAGGAGACATCGAGTGCAGACTTTTGAAACATAAAAACAAAATTAAAACCACTTTTTAAATTCAGCTGATTTTGGAAAAAGAAATTACATCAATTTTCTAGTACTACAAAAGATATAGATTGGCGTTAAAACTTCGATATATACCTTATTGAATCTAGTAAACTTATAGTCAGATTTGAACAAGGGGAAACGTCAATAATTTCGGCCAGACCGAACCATATTAAGTAAATACTCCACTGTCTAGACGATACTAAAGCGCCAAAATGGTCCGTCTCTGATCTCAGAATTAACTTCAAAACTACTCCATATTTGGATTAGTAGCAAGGTTTGCTTTAATTTGAGTACTCATATATGCATAATGACTAGTGATCGCCCGTTTTGACAATTGGGGTTTTTGAGGTTTTAAGTGCGTCCCAACTATCAGTACCCATGTTAACCATTGTCCGTTCACAAAAAATTATGATCTGTTAAGCGAGGTACCTTTAGACTCTTAAAGGGATTTTTTTTTGCCTTGGCCGATTTCGCCCATTTACAATCCCAAACAACTTATGACCATAAGCCATCATCATGAAAACGTTCAGGATCCTTCGTTGATTCGTTTGACCGTTTTTGTGCTTTCAACAGACACACGTTCGGATGGGCGGACGTGGCTAGATCGCCTTAGAATTTAACCACGATCAATAATATATATACTTTAAAGGATCTCCGATCGATATTTTGTGGTGTTGTAAAGGGAAATAGCAAATTAAATATATTGTTTGGCGTAAACTGTTTAATGAATTAAAAGAGTCAAATAAATTTTAAGGCCAATTTTAAAACTTCTCTTTATTCATAGTTGATTCAATTATTTGAAATTGTAATCAGAATAACTGAAATGAATTGACGCCACTCAAGTTACGTTTATGAAAGAAGCACATGAATCAATTAAACTTTTAATTAAAATAATAATTGATTATTAATTACAAACAATTTAAATTTTAAAATATGAAAAGAAATGTACACTTCTTAACAACAAAAAAGTGAGGTACTATGGGGTTATTTTGTTTAATTTTTGTTATTACTGATGATGTTTTTCAGAGAGGAACAATATATTGAATAAAGAAAAATATAACAAAAATAAAAACCTTGGCCTCGAGCTCGATGTATCTTTATGTTCTATAGTAAAGTTGATTTTCATTGAATAATTATGAAAACAGGCCTTCAGACTGTATTGATGCAAAAGAGCATCTGAGTAATAAATTCGTTGAAGCAATTACTAGTTTAATCAGGTTTAAAAGTTTCGTAGTTGTTTTTATTGTTTGTAATTTAGGTTAAAATTATAATTTTCTTATCATTTTAAATTTATCGATGCAAACAGTTGAAATTTTAAATTCTTAACCAAGAAAATCTGATTAAAAACTTATTACATCAATAATAATCGATAAAGGAGTTATTCTATAGGAGCACAGGTAGATCAGCTGGTAGCTGACTTCCCTATAAGCGTAGGCATCATGGGTTTTGCATTCGCGGAGTCTTATATTGTCGAAGTCTGGATATTTTCATTCGGCTAATTCTAGTCTAAATTAACTTGGAGATCATACTCACAATATTTAAAACATTAGAGTTTTCTCTGAATACGTATGAGTTTTGACAGATTTTGTCAAGGAAAAATAAACGTTGTAAACTTTAACTACATTTTTGTCATTCCGGTAAACGTCTTCCATAATGTTCTTTAGCCGTCAACATCTCTCAATGGCACAATTTATAAACCTGTCTAGAAAATATTTCGCATATTTTATTGGCCACATCCGGTAGGGTCGACACCAAAAAGGTAAAAACAAAAGAATTGTCATGTGGCCTCTGGCATCCCTCATGTCTCGCCAAATTCCGCAATAAAGATATTCAAGCGCACCTCATAAATTCCTTAGATGCGTTTATCTGATTTTGCACCTTTTTAACGCAACCTTTTTTTCGCCAACGACAAAGTCACAAAACTATAAAACCCCTAAACTCCAAACGAAATCCACAACCCCAGCAGTTGTGTTTAGGATCTTGAATACCTTAACGAAATTAGAAAATCATTTGATTAGAGTCGTAGAGAGGAACAAGCAACAATGTTTGTGACCAGAACCCACATACATTTAGATGACCCGATGTTGGTTTGGGCAGGTACACACTGATTCTATGAGAAATTATCCACACAGATAAGCGCTGACGAACAGACAGCACCTTTTGCTGTCCTTAGCATAATGATGTGATTTTATTTTATGTATTTTGTTGTATTTCTTCCTCGCTTAGATCGTTGTAGTTTTAGAATTCTTGCTGTCGAATTAGCATGCATTTCAATATTTCTTCGTTTAACCTGAAACATTTGGTGTTTCAAATATTCAATAAACATTTCATTTCGGTTGTGTCTTTTTTTGGTACGAATAAACATTAAATTTTGAATATTTAAAGCGATGTTATTTTAATTAGACGACGATTAATTATTGTTTGTTTGGTTTAAATTTATGCCAGTGTTATAATTAAATATGACGTTACTGCTTTTTGGCGTTTGATAATCGGGATTGAGCAAAATACAAAATAAAACGTCACCCATGTTTTCTTAAATGCTGTGTTTAATTTTACATTTTTAATATGAGAAGAGCAGAAGGCTGAATGAAACAGGTCTCGACACAGTGTTTGTTGCTGCTTACGAATAACAAAGGAGATTTTGATAAACGATCTTATTTTTGCTCATTAGGCGAATTGCATCTGAAGTTGATTGTTGCTTGGCTAATTCGTTTCGATTTGTGGAATGTTATTTCTAATTCACTTGGAGCTTCCGATAATTATGCAAGCATCTACAAATGTTGTTTAGACAGAAGGGGGTTTTCTTTCTTTTTCTGTTTGCTTGGAAACACGAAAACTATACGTCTTCTGGGCATAACGTGCATACTGAATCAAAGACGATAAAATGTACAAGATGGACGAAGTGCTTCTTCTTTGCAATGATGTAGAAGAACACACTTCAGTAACGCACAAATTCTCACATATTTTTCAATATTCGTTTGTTCACTATCACTAGAAAGCTAGAAAGAAAGCACAGAAATCACTAAATTCGCACACTTTAAATTCCCAAAATGATTTTTACTCAACTCTATTTTTCGATTTCTCGTTAAATCTGAAATCGCCCATCTTGTACAATTTATCGTCTTTGTTTTGAATAATCAAACTCAAAATGATAAAAAACTTTTTTTTTGTGAAATGTGAAAAAATCGATTTATTTATGCTATGTTATCGCAATATGTGAAATAACCTATTGAATAGCTGTTTCTGTAAAACTGTGTTGCCAGATGAACATATTTAACAAGGTATTTTATTGACAAGATATTTAGCAAAGACTCCAAAGATAAGCGATTTCAAATCAAATCAAATAAATGTCAACATAAAGTATTCGCAAAAGTAAACACCGTTGAAAAATCATTGCATATTCTAAAATGGCAATACTGGCATAGTGGCAAACACAACATAAAATAGACAGATGATTTCACTGCAATTTCGTTTAACATTTACATGACTGATTTTATTAATTCTGTGTAATAATAATTACCGCCTTTGTTCTCGTAAATCTGCTTTTTAAATCAGTCAGAAATTCTGCTCTCTTAGTAAAAAAACACTGCACCAAATTGTTTTCTCAGTTGTAAGCTTATTTACGAAAAAAATATGAAGTCTTTACAATGCCGAGTTTTTTTATTAGAGTTTCCAGAATTAATATTTGATATAGCTTCGTATTCGCTGTAAATGTATGACAACAGTTTTGAAAAAATTATTAGTAAAGACAGATAATAAGTCCAGAGATTTTGAGATTTCTTTTACAAATAAGACCTTGTTCATTCAAAGACTGCTAAAAAACCTTGGCGGGTTTAGGAACAGCTGGCAACCTAGCCAATACATTTCACTAATTTTTACGATGATTTTGAAAAAGAAACAACAAAGGTCTCGAACCAGAATAAAAGCTCTTCTTGTCAAATTTTATTCGTCTGTAATATGGGCTGTCGATACTGCCAAGTATTTTCACGGAATGAATATTGAGATTTTAAATTATATGGGTTTTCATTTTCTTATGTATAGCGTGCAATGTTAAACTCAAAACTAGATACGCCCAAACACCGCAAAAATTGGAACTGGTTTTCATGCATGGTATCAATAAAATGAGCTCGGTGTAAAGTAAAACTTGTGGTATACGAATTGACAATTGTATTTATAAGTAATGTTACTGACTCCAAGATCTTCTAGCTTATTTTCCTATAAAATCTTTTCAACCAACTGTTTGGGCTTCGCTTGATAATTACAACGTTAGTTTATAGGATATTTTGAAAATTTAATTGTACATTTAGAATTTTAAAAAACATTTGTATTTGTATAGTTGACCTTTTGTTGTTTATTTTTCAGATATTGTTAGGCTTGTGGCCATAAGCAAAAAACAGTGTTGGTGTTTTTATAATTTATTTAATATTAAATAACCCAATATTTCGAACTGACTTCATCGTTCATCAACAGGGTAATCAATTTAAATAATTGTTTTACTTTTGTCCTGTTGTACTTCTAATATTTAACATTAAAAATTTAATTTTAATTATTTATACTGTACACTGTACATTTATTAAATAAATTTGGTATGTGTATGTTCAGTGTTAACTAAATTCTTACTTTATGGTTTATGGCCAATGTTGTATAGCGCTCGCTTTTTCATTTCCTTCCCTGCAACTTCTTTTTGTCCAAAACAATTATTTTCTCAGAAACTTCTGGGTGTGGAAAAACTTAAACTTTCCCTTGTTATCATCTCAAATGCATGCAATAGTATTTATAAGTACTTGTCACATTAAAAAAAAATTGTTTCAGGCTAAGCCTCGGTAAATAAGACTGGATGGCAAAACCAAAATAAAAAAAAACAAAATATTTAAGTAATTTCTTAACAAAAAGTGTCAACTATGTTTAAAGAAAAACTTAAAAAAATAATTAGAAAAGTAATAAAATTATTTTTTTTATTCATTTTAGTATAAATAGTAGATAACTATCGAGGCTTTATCGAAGCTAAGTACTAAAACGGCTCCAAAAAACCTTTTTTTTAATTTTTTTCCTAGAATCAAGTATAGATAGTGTTTGCTTCTAAAACTGTCACTTTCTGTTAACAAATGACAAATGACTTGGCTATTGCGGTTTTGCTATTCAGACTTAGATATCGAGGCTTTACCTAAAATATCACTAATAATGTAGTTTCCTAAATGTTTATAACTTTTGAAATTCATTTGCCTGATTTTCTTTAACCCTATACCGCATACAACGCCAAATATGGTTTTTTTCTTTTATTGTGATTTCTCTTTACGGTAACGGTACTTTTGCAAATGTTTGTCTTATCTATCATTCTTTCTATGTTGTTTTCTTCTGAAATTCAAAGTGCAGTTATTCAAAAACAATATTTGCTTCTTGTTTTTGCAATCTTTGTGCGAGCGTCTCAGTTGTCCTAATAGAAGTGAGGTTTACAGAAGTTTGCCATCAATTTTAAATATAAAAGAAAGGTATTTCTTTCGAAGAAAAATTTTTTTTATGTAAAAAGGTCATTAAATTTATAAATAAAACAATAATATTGATGAAAGGTAAGCATTGTAAATATTTTTTTTGGCTAAAATTGACGAAACCATATATGGCCTTCCATGCAGTTATTCCAAAAATTTTCCAAAAATGAATGTACAATCATTTTATGGTAATTTGAAATATACTAATGAAATCGCTGATGGACTTCAAAGTGATGATGAAAATATATCCGATACCGATGAAGAAGAAGTAAAAGTCCCACTTCCTGATCAGGACAACATTTTTGTACCGGAAACTGATGAGAGCGATTTGGAAGACCATTGTGAGAAACCTACTACTTCAAAGAAAAAACAACCTGAAAAACCAAGAGCCCCAATTTGGAAAGAAAGTCATTTGCCTCCGTATTCGAATGAAAACTTTCCATTTCAGGGAAATACGAATCTCCCAGATATTATGGAGGAACTGGACACACCAGCAGAGTTCTTTAATTTTTTTTTCAGTGACGATTTGATCGAATTCATAGTTGAACAGTCGAACTTATTTGCACTGCAGATTGATATAAATAAACCTGCTAATATTACTAAAAACGAAATAGAGCAATTTGTTGGTAAGTGAGACTTACATATATACATATACTATCAAAAGATGCTATAAAATATTTTTCAGGAATCGTGCACTGATGCATAGAAAGCCATATATGGCAATTAGAAAATATCTCTCAATGCATACAAAGCCATATGGCTTATTTTCTTTTTCTCGTAAAATATCCAATTATAAACATTTTTTCTTTCTAAAATATATAAATACATCCTAAATAAACACTTATTTGTGGTCTAAAAATTTTTTTCATTATAAAATCGATGGTCATGCAGTATAGGGTTAAATTTTATATAACTATTTTGTCAAATAATTATTGTATGCGTATGTTTAGTAGTTGCTTGATGTATTGTGTATGTTCAGTGTATTCCCAGTGCTGTGCAGTGTTTTCCTAAATGTATTTGTAAGTGTTTTGCAAAAACTAAAGCAACCTTAATTGAAATGCTTCTATAACATCTTAAAGTATGCAGACAACAGCATGTTTTTAAAGTTAACAATAATTTTCTCTTTCTAAATTCCCTTGGCGTGAAAAAGCTATAAGCAATTCGAAATTTTCGTCCACTAGTCACTTAATTTTCATTCTCTGTCTTCGATTTATATCTGTTTGCAGTACAATTTGTTCGACAACATAATGTTGCAGTGCTACTGTTGCATGAACAACTATGCCTCTGCATTATTCGTATAATATTCAATATGACACAATGTCTTATAAATTAAATTTTGACACTAAATTACATGACATGACCACAAATTTAAATACACACGACGACGACATGACAACAAATCATTTGTGATAGTTTTGTCTTCTCCAACCAACCTTCCACCGCAACCCAGTCGCAATTTCGCAAGTATCTTGCCACAATGTAAACATCTAAAATTTATGCAACATCGATTGGAATACTCGTAGGTATATTTGCCTAAATGTAATGTGTAGCTTGATTTGAAACATTGCCTTTTGTAAGAGGGAAAGCGTTACAAGGTAAAAGTATTTTGAAAAAAAGCAACTACAAGGAAAAGTTTAAAAGAAATATTAACATTTGACTGGGAATGTCTGGCTAAAGGGCGGGCTGGCGGGCGTGCGGGTAATGAATGTGGAGCGTCTGTTGTGTAGTATGTGGCATAGATAGTGTGCTGGTAATGCAGTAATAATGATTTATTCACCAGGGAATATCTCGCAAAACATGTAACAAATGTTGGCTTCTATGTCTTGTACTTCTGTTGGTGTTGCTACCACGGCACTTGCAATGTTTTGTTGCAACTCTGCGGTGGCTGGCCGAAAAAGAATACTGCATAGAGAAAGAGAGACAGAGAGCGAGGGCAGTAGGAGTAGGCGTTTGGGTAGAGTTGGTGGGTGAATAGTTTGTAGCAGAAGGTAAAACAAATGATGTTTGCTGCAAGTTCGGCGTGTCGCATGAATGCCCCGACAGACACTCAGTGTTGCAATCAAACCACATGTTTTATGCAAAAAATACAGCACACATCCATTCAAGTGATGCAGTCAGTCGCTCGTCGTTCGTTCGTTCGTTCTACTCGTAATCGTAGTTGTTTCTGGTTGATGTTGCTTGTATGTGTGGCAAGAACTCGGAAAAAGTCGCATGTCGTATTCACATTGAATACATGAGTGCTGACATAAATATCTCGAGGCATGATTTACGATCACCATATAAACAAGACCAACAAAAAAACGAACCCCCCCCCACCGACCGTAGAGTTGCAACCTCAAGCTGAACGATTGTATGCTCCGAAAAACGGCTCCGCACCCGTGTGTTGTATGTACGCTCACTGGCTTAAATGAAAATTTTGGTGAAAAATAAAAATCTGCGGCAACTTGTTAAACGTGTAGCTGGTGATTTTCTTTTCTATTTTTCCTCGGGTTGATATCGCATGTGGCATGCACTTTTTTTCGTTGGTTATAAAGCTGAAATTGAAATACATGTGAGCGTTTTTCCAGTGAATCCCGTTTTGTTGCATGTTCACCAAAAGAGGTTTAACTTTCAAGTTACTACAACGGAATTACACTAAAATACACACATAGTATGTATGGACTGTTGTGTGTGTGTCGATTGGCGTTAGTGTGTATGAGTGCTTAGTTTAAAGCGGCTTATTAAGGTGTCACTGCCTGCGAAACAACATCAGCGTATGTCGGCCAGTCCGCCACGAGTAGCGGCAGCGATCCCTTTGGCGCTCTCACTCGTTTATGCAGCCATCAAACAATCGGATGGGCCGTGTCTTTCTCGCCTGCCTGCCCGTTGGCAAAGACGACAATGGTGGCGGTTGCCAGCCGTACAGCTCCTGTTGTATGAAGAATCTCCCGCTGGGATTATGCATTTAATGAGCGCTTTGGCGCTTATGAAAAAGTCAGTCTACCACAATGTTGTTATCACAGTTTTCTGTTGTCGTTGTTGCTGGTGTCTGTTTTCCGTTGCTGCTGTAAGTCCTGGCTCGAAAATGTTGTTGCACGCGATATGCGGGCGTGGCATGGCGTTAAATTACACAGTAACAAACAAACACACTCACACTGAGGGACATACGTTTATGGACACCAACACCGACACATGAAAATAAATATAAATTATATACTCACATACCCACACATACATATACGCGCCAAAGTATATGTTTTAGTATATACTCGTAACTATATACACTTGTAGCGATGAATGACGTTTGTTCTCCTGTGTATGCGGGATTTTTTCCGTTTTTATAGCTTTACGTGTGTGTCCAAGTGTATGTGTGTGTGTGGATTTTCTGTTGCCATTTTTCATTTAATGCCTTGTATGCACAGTAGCGTTTATGCATGAGAAAGTGTGTGAGGGAGTGTTGGAGGCGCTGTTGGCGGTTAATGTTATTTTGGTTGCGGCGGCTTTCTGAATATCAGCGCCACCGTTGATTTATTCATGCCTGTGCTCTTTTTCCGTTCTTTCTCCTCGTTTTTTCTTTATGTCTGTTTTGTTCTTTTTTGTTGTCGTTTTTACTGAAATTTAATATTTTTCACTCAATGCGGTTGTGCGGCTGGCCGCCCGCTGTTGGTAATATCTGTTCTTATTTTTCTTCTTCTTTGGTTTGGTTAATTTGTCATTATAAATGTAATCATACCTACATATGCATATGTTAGAGTGTATGTATGTATGTGTGTTTGATTATTTTATTATAGCCTGTAAACATTTTCATCGCGGATGAATCATCGGCGAATCATCTGGACGATGAATGAAATCGCGGCGATCATCATTGGCGAATAATACACGAATCCCCATTTGTTGTGTGGCTGTCCGGTTCAAATCGAATCTTCAAAATGAATCGTATGCAAAGCCTCTTGATAGATCGGCTATGACTTATCTCTATCAGGCGATTCGCCCTAAAGAATTACATGCGATTAATTTAGGCGATTCGCTTTTCACCGGACAACCACACACAAATGGGGATCCGTGCATTATCCGCGAGAGTACTTGCCGCAGATGGATGGAGGAGTAAGTGGCGATTAATTTAGGCGAATCGTTTCACACCGGACAGCCTCGTACGAATGTGGATTTGCGCATTATTTGCAAGAGAATGACAAGCTTCTACCCTAAAAATGTAAAAAAATTATGCTTAAACGAAATAATAGTTTTTGAAGTAAATATCGCTATAAGTGCAACGCGAAAGTTAAAATCGTTAGTTAAAATCGCCACTGTAGCGATTTTTTTTAAAAGCCGCTACTTTTGCAAAACATTGTTTTTTGATGATGAAAAATTACCAAGAGTAGGGGAAAAATACCAAGTTGGCATCGCTGTCGGGACGAAATGCGAATGCATCGCGAATTTTTATTTCAAAGCGATGTTGAACCAAGTTCGAGACAAACCACGAATACATTCCTAATTCTTCTGTCCAAGCAATGTTGGCGCAATTGATCGCCAGAATGAATCGTCAATTTTTTTCACCGTAGATTAATCCACCACAATAGTTTGCAGGGTAAAACAATTTTAATGACGGTAGCATAACATGTGGCAACTGCAGACACTTTAATTTGCCACTCAAATTCTCTAGGCCACCACCACAAAAACACCACCCCCCTCCAATGTGTTGCTGTTGTTGTAAAAGTACATTTTATGAGTGTTTCAATAGTAATTTAAAGCTCAGTGGATTTTATAGCTTCTGCTTATATTATTGACCATAATTATATGGAGCAACATATTTTGTAATTTCTTGTTGAAAAAGAGACCTTAAGCATTTCGAATTCAAGGGAGTTCAACGAAACAAGAATATTTTCTGTGCAGTTTTGTGTGTTTTTTCCCTGTTGTGGTTTTCTGTATTACGAAAACATTTTATTTAATAAGGAGTTATGCAGGGAGCTGTGCATCATATTATTTTTGCAGTTTAGTTTTAAATTTGCCCAATTTGTATTTGTCTATGTTTTCCAAACCAAATAAAAAATTGATTTCACTTAAATTAAAAAATTTATTTATTATAAATTTAATTTTTTTTTTAATTTAATAAAATGGAACAATTATTTTTAGCAATATATATTTACATATTTTCTAAATATAATTTTAAAAGTTAAAATACTCAAATTCGTATCTGGTATTCTAAATATAATATGAAGTTATAAACATTGCAATAATATTATGTATTTATTATTTTACTTTTGAAATTTTTTTTACTTTTGAAAATTAAAGCTTAAGGCCATGGGTTGGTTGGCCTTGATCTTGAATTTTAAAAAAGATAGCAATTCACATATACGTAGATTATTAAAACAAATAAGAAAAAATGTTCGAAATTGTTAAAAAATTGTTTATAAAAATTTTGACAATTAAAATATATTTATTGGTTATTTAAATAAACTATTGTGCTATTGAAGTTTAAGAACCTTTTTATTAAAGCAGGTGTACACAGGTTGCTAACAGTTTAGAATTCTAAAATGTTAATGATTGGATACACCAAGAAAAATCATGGGACTGATAAATTAATAAAAATATGTTTTATATTTAAATAACAATTTCCTACAAATTTAGAAAAAAATTGTATAGCACTTGCATTATTATTGACTGTCGATATTAACTTGTAATAATCAGTTAACATTTTCTTATAAAAATTGTTTTTCAGAACTGATTTCAATCAAGGAATGGACATTCCAAAAAAATTTAACGAAACAACCAACAACTTTAAAAATTTAATGATTTATCAGGTGAAGAAGAAATAATGAGTCTTCAACTTCACAATAAAAATATGACCTAATTTGGACCCTGACGCGAAAATTTATACGAGTTTTTTAAAATTGAAAATATTACATTGAATCGACTTTAAACAAAAGTGTTAGTTTTTTAAAATATTTAATTTTTCTTCAAACGAACTTTTATTTAATCGATTTTTAACAATTTATCCAAAAATATAGAAATTTTACAGGAAAGTCATACTACTTTTAAAAATTAAACGAACTCTCTCAAATCTATAAACGATAAAAATACTTATTGACCGGCATCGTTTATTTAATGCTGACTCCGAACTTGTAACCCATTACCTAGAAAGGCTTAAGAAACCGCGGCTAAATAAGAAATACTAGGTTTTTTTGAGTGATTGTAAACCAAGGCAGTTCCAACATTGGTAGAAAAAACTGTGACATTGTTTTTTTTCCAAACAACTGGGTGAAATTGTATCCTTGTTTTGTTACAGCTTTATTATAAATGTACGATAGTATAGAAGGTCTAAAAAACCTTTTCTAGCATGACAATTATACGCCGTAAAATTAAAATTGAAAATTTTATAAATACTCCATACAAATTATGTGTAGAAGAATTGAAAAAAGATCAGGTCTAGGCTTTGCAATGTTTTGTAATCGTATATGTGTGTACGAACCAGTGTACAATAGTGGTGTTTTTTTTGACAAAGTCTCGATAATATGAAACAAAAAATCCAAAGCTCTAGCCTTTACAGGAATACAACTAAAAATAATACTTCAACAATAATTATTTAACTTTGGCAAAATATTTTGTTTTGTTAATAAACAAATAAATAAAGCAAAGAAATCAGAGAAGGGTAGGGTAGGGATATGGCTTGAGTGAAGACAACGATACCCACGAAAAGGCATGTTTAGATTTCAGAAGAAGAACAACATGAACTGAACCAACAAACAAAAGTTAAACATTTTCATTAGTTTCTATTTAGAAGTTTGCATTTTTGGTTTTATTTGTTGTTGTCGTCCCTTAGTTTATTCGTTCATTCTTTTTTGTTGCGCCGTCTTCTTCCTTTTCGACACAACAACAGCAACAAGAGGGGTGGGGGAACTTAAAGTTTTGTATGTCAGTAAACATTTTTTAATGTATTTTTCATGTAAATTGTTTTCGCAACAAAACGCTGGATATAACAAACTCACAAAAACTAACACACACACACATACTCTAGCAGAGAAGTGGTTGCACTAACACTCTCACACATATACACTCGGGACACACACAAACGTTTATGTAGTTTATGAGCCCAGCCAAATGAAACAGCGACAACACGACGATTCATCCGTGAAACTAAAGTCAACTTATAGTTGGCAGAAACTCTAACACATACACATGCATAAGCAGCTCAAGTCAAACTTGCATACACACGCATGCAAACAACTTTGAAATCAAAGACTTCATGCACACTCTTACAGACGCATGAATGTAGTTTCGGCCGGTGGGTTGGCTGGCGTTGTTGTTCCTATTGAAATTGGCATTTGCCTCGCCGAGAATTGCCCCTTCAGAGCTCATTTGCTTATTTGCCGGTCCAAACATCTCGTTAACTTCTCAAGTAGTTTTTTTTTTGTTTCGCTTTGTTTTGTCATTATTTTATAATTAATTAAATTATTTAATTGCACGTTTTTGTTGGCCATGTGTTGTGCACTTGGTTTATAAACTTGAACAAGTTAATATTTTATTGCTGAAGATAGACAGATGGACTGACGAACGGAGGGGTTTACACATGGACGACCTATTCATTGCCGCCACTGATTTTTTGTAAGAGATTTTTGATGGTTTCAAGTGTAACATATAACAGGAGACTGAAATTATCGGCAAAACTTGCATAAGAATTTATTTGTTATTAGAAAAGAAATTAATTATTGTCACCACTAAATATTGGAGCACAACTTTTTAACATAATTTGTTGATTGTCACAGGCGATAGTTACTTACTTTTCCCTTCTAACATTCCATTAGGGCAAAAACTGATCTTCTCTAAGATCAGTGAACCGCACACGATGTAAACTTTATACTAACTTACCGGAACCGATACAGCATAAAACTCAACCAGAGTAGTTTTTCACCAATTTCAACTAATGAATGTGCTGGAAAACATTCCGTCGATAACTTTTTTAAGTGTTTCTTAAAGTGTTATTAAAACCACACCTTCGGCCCTTAAAATCTAAATTACATATGCCGATTTTAATTCTGCTAAGGGATTTATTGCCCATACGGACCTTGTCATAAGTCAGCAAGTGCAGTCTAGCTTGCCAATATTTTGCCTAGAGCCTGGTTAGAGTTTAAGCAACCCCATTACCAGACCCGAATAGCTTAAACAGACCCTATCACTCTATTTAGTAACATCTTTGGAATGCACTTTCACATTATTTTTAAACTTTTTTCTGTTATCGTTTGTAATTAACCGGCGTTTGTAATTAACGAACTCATTCTGATTGCCTCATTTCATATATTTGTTTTGTTTAAATATCCCTACTTGTTAACTTTAAACTAAATTTAAATCGGGGGGAAACAAAAAACTTTGACAAAATGTCATATACAAATTCAAAGCCATAGAAAAACAAAAACCATCATAAATAATTAATGATTACATGCGTTTGAAAAAAATTTAAATAATTTATATACGGTTGATTTGTATTTGAATTTTTAACTAAAAAAAACACATATTTTAGCAAACATTGCCCCGG
This sequence comes from Hydrotaea diabolus, assembly GCA_963513945.1. Lineage (NCBI taxonomy): Eukaryota > Metazoa > Arthropoda > Insecta > Diptera > Muscidae > Hydrotaea > Hydrotaea diabolus. Next base: position 113,153,387 of record OY740717.1, read on the forward strand.
CAACGGCACCGACAACAACAACAGTAGTCTGGCCAATATTATTTGAAGCTGCATCAGCAGCTATACTGAGAGATTGTTATCGTGGGGACAAAAGACTATGCAAAAAACTTAAATCCAACAAAAAAGTTAAGCAAAAATTTAATGACGTTGCTTCTGGCCAGTGAAGCGTAGGAATGCATTTGATTGTCATTCAAGAGCCAATTAATAAAAATTGTTTACTCAATGCAATTTTTACTCAACTCACTCACTCACTTCCCATCGCGTGGGTCAAGTTTTAGCAATGCGTTACGGTTACACAGCGACAGCTATCGACTGCATACGCAGCAGAATGAATGTGCGTAGCAAATTTAGTTTACCAATTCGTTCTAATTACTTTGATTTGGTTTTTTTCGCTGTCTGTCTGCAGTGCGACTCGTCTAACCAACCGTCCGTCTGTTGATTTGTTAATGTTTATGCGGTTGTATTAGAATAAAAAGTCATTTGTTGCTGCTGTTATTAAAGCATTTACAAGTGACCGAATGTAGACGGTCGGGACGATGTTTTAAAATGGACATTTTATTTTGTTTTAAATCGCTTGCAATTTGTTTATAATAATTAGTTTTAATTTCACCGAAATTGTAATTGCTTGTCATTCGATTCATTTAGTAGCCAGCACATCAGGGGCATACATATATTTATATATATAACAAATTAATATACATTTGTATAGCAAAAAATACTGATAATATCGATTTTTCAAATTTAAATGACCATTAATTGTAGTATAAAAATGTGAATATTTTAAAAGCGACTTAAAACTTTAATGATTTAAAAAAGCTGGTTTCTGAAGCGAAACGAAAAAATGGTTTTGACATTGGCAGGAAAAAGATTAATTGGAAATGAAATTATTCCTACGCCACGCAAAGAACAAACTGTTAAAGACATTTTACAATTTTTTCTGAGTGCTTTAAGATTTTTTTAGTTAACGCGGGTCAACACCAGAGAAATGTCAAGACAATAAATTGTTTAGCCCAAGCAAACGCAGTGTTACAAAATCTTCTCGACTAAATAACTACAAGGAATATCAGTTGAATACAATTGTTACAATTTGTTATGAAAAAATATAGTCGATAACCACGATCAAAAAAATCGATCGCATAGTTTAACAAAAAACGTTAGATTGCGAAAATATTTGATAGAAGAAGAAAAGAATTATTCCAACTAAAATCAAAATATTATTTTTTACAAATAAAATAAAATTATCTGTTATGAAAATTAAAAAAATATCTTCAAATAGGTTATTTGAAATTTTTTGCCTCCATTGTGCATAAGTTAATATTTAAAACTTAAATTTTGCATGCATTTATTTTTAATAACTAAGAAGAAAAAGAATTATTCTTAATCCCTTTGCAATGTATTGTTGAATTAATTACTTATATAAGTAAATAATTAAAAATAAAAATAAAATTATCACAACATTAGTTAAAGACGGAATTCGGTAGAATTGCATAAATATTTTTAATATAACCGAAGTATTGTTAAATATCAATTCATTAATAAGTACTTTAAACAAAGCGAGGAAGGAAGGAATTTCTTACTAAAATCCCTCAATATTCCATTGATAAGCAAACGAGGAACTCTTCAATCAGAAAGCTGTGCACGATATAACACGGCTTAGGTATTCATCTCTAACTCGTAAAATCGCCGGCATTTACGAGAGGGAACCCACTAGAAACATCGTCTTAATTCTACCTATGATCTAAGTCGATAACATAAAAGTTGATAAACTGATTGCAATTCACTATCTATTCAATCCTTAATTTATTTTCTATTTTACGAAATTCTCTATGTGTGGGTGTGTGTGTGTCCACATTTAACAAGTGTATTGTATGTATTTAAATATTACATATATGCACATAATTTATAACGATTTTGCCATTATCGAAAAGTGCATTATCATTATTTATATAAAACTTAATTAAAATTTAATTACATATATATAAATTACATAAATATATAACAATTATACACTTGTTCCTTGTTGTTGTTTTTACGGTTATGTTAGCAGGTTTAGCCAAAATTATCAACAACAACATCAACAAAACAAAAACAAACAAAGGCAAACAAACAAAACGCAAAGTTCAGTTGATTTAAGATGTCCGAACAGGATATTGGACGATATGACAGCAAATATGCTATGGGACACTTACCCACACGCACCAACTCACACAACAGCATACATACATATAATTCTAAACCCTTGATTTAACTCGAATGGATTTTCTTTCATACAGACGCTAAATAATGACATTATATGTAAATTGTCTTTACTTGTACTCGATATAAACTTAATGTAATTGGCAAATTATTTTAGATAATTCATTAACTCGTGGTTTTGAATATCGTCAGTGCAAAATACTCAAAAATGTAGCCACACTTTTGTAGTGGAATGATTTTGAAGACATGTAAAAATGTAACTTATCAAAAATTGATAGTAATCCTAAAGGAACAATATTTGCAATGCTCTGCAAAGAGCAAAATGTAATTTGGTTATACATTATTAGAGCAAAATATCGGCGGAAAATTGCCAAGCTCTTTAAAAGAGTAAAAATCGAGAACGGTTTTTAACATGGTAAAAATGAAATTGTCGCTATCATCTAAAATAATTACGAATTCGTTTAATTTTTGGTTTTATACTGATGTAATCATCAACCCACAGTATTGCAAGTTGTAAAGTTAAAATTTTCCATTTTCCTGTTAAACTTATTTTTTAATTTAAAAAAATTGTAAGTAGTTTCTTTGGAGTATTTCATAAATAAAAATAAATGACAACGAATAAAAAAGTTAAAATGTGGTCAAATTCGTAATAATGACATGTTCTAGCGAAGTTGACACTTCTATCAAAATCGACATCTTGCCAGAGAGGATTTGGTTGAACTTGAATCGAAATGAACAAAATTTAAAAACACTGTGGAAGAAAGTTTTTATTTAAGGCTGTAGTTAGAGGGAGCGATTTTAAGCATTTGTATATTTGGCAAAATATTTACTCCTATAAGGAATACAATTTCTTCTGGTTGCAAAGAAATTTTTAATTTTCTTCATTTGATTTGTGTTGGCGAAAAGACTGACACAAACAAGTAAGCCATTTTTAGCTTTACGCATTAAATACTATCGTCCCGAGGAAACTGAAAATTCCCAATAAAAAATTCCCCTTTTATTTATGATTGGTGGTTTCGTTAAAGAAGAAACATTGTCCAGGTCATTTTTGTTTTTTTTAGTTTAAAAATCAATTTTTTAGACCTTCTAAAATTTGTCCAAATCACATTCTATTTGTAGAAGAACCGCCAGCCTTCTCACTCTTCGTAAGACGCATTCTTCTCTTTTATGCTGTCGCTTCCGTTGGTAGTGCACTAATTTGCAGGGGTGGAATATTAAAGACGGCTCCACGACAGAAAATAGTTCAAAAACTGTCAAGTAAGAAAGTTTAAAAACAAGTAAGAAAGTTTAAGTCGGTTGATCCGATGTGGCGATGTGCTTCTTCTTTGCAATAAAGTAGAAAAACACTCATCAGTAACGCACTAATTCTTGCGTTTTGTGCAACTGTTTTCGCATTTTTTTCAAACGATTTCATTATTAAATTTATTTCTCTCAACGGTTTAAAAAACACACATAATGGTATTAAACAGAACTTTTGAACTGTACCCTGAAATTGTTAACCAAAAATACGCGAACTATTTTGATATCCATAAAATCTGTAAAAAAAAAGTCTTTAAATCTCCAGCGAAAACATCAATTTGCAAAATAAATTTTATGCAGTCTTTATTTACTGGCTCTGTTATATGTGGTCATTTATTACACCAAAGGTTTGAACTCGAAAACGTTATTATAGAATAATTTAATTTTAAATAGTGTTTAAACTAGGCCAGCCCTCGAATGCAGTGAGCTCAAGCTAAAATATTTTGGGATTTACTTTAAAACATATTAATTTTCTTTTTTAAAAGAGTGAATTACTCTGCAAGCTAATTAAATCAGGTTTGTTGGTGTTTGTCATATGGGGATGGAAAATTAAGTCAGCAAAGTTAAAGCAAAAACCTTTCACCGTCTGGTAGACGCACGTTTCGCCGTTGGCGTGGAACGGCTCATCGGTAGCATATATGTGTGCTGCCGACAAGTTTATTACTCATTTAACGATCTATATTTACAAAAAATTGCTAGATTTTGCATATGCGAAATTTTCATTTCTAGAAAGATACATTTGCATATTTTTTTAAATCCAACATTTTTCGAAAACTTTTTAATTTTCGTAATGTTAAGGGTCTATTCAGTCCAATTAAAACTAATAGTTTTCTAGGTCGTTTAACTATGCAAATCCGACAAATAAATGACGACACTAATTTATTTTATATAAAGAAAACAAGCTCGAAAAAAGGCAATAAATGTTTTTCAGAAAAATGATGATTGCTTAGGATGCTCCAAGAAATATTTCGGGAATAGAGTTTTAGACCAACAAAAATTAGTACACTTCTAACTTATTTTCCATGCAAATTTATTTTTAAACAATTTTGTTTAAAAAAAATCGAACACGTTAATCTAAAGAGCCTATTCAGACTAAGGAAAAGTAGAATTTTTTCTTTTCGTTTTCCCATATAAATTCGACAAACATTTGGCAATTCAATTTTTTGTTATGCAGAGAAAACGAGCACGAAAACTTCTAGTTTTGTCTGTACGAAGAGGCTATAAGTCTAATTTTAGATCAAACCTATTTTGGGTTCATGTTTGTTGCAATATTTTTGCTATCAGCTTTTTAAACCGGCTAACGCCGCCTGCTGAATAATGAAACAAAAAATTAAAATGTATAATTTCAAGCTTGATTTGAACAAAATCTTGATACGTGAAAGGCGCATCCCTCACTGCTGACTGTATAAGAGCATATTCGCCCGTTTGTGCGCCAAGGCCTGTTCCTCAGTCACTTGTTTGTCGTTTTGTAATTATTAACTAATTAGTTAAGTACAACAACAGCAACGGCGGCCACAATGCTCACATTAATATGTCATTCAACTTTTGATGGCGAAGCCCAATGTGACGCAGTGACAGACCGGCAGACATACAACGTCTCTTGAACACACAAACTCACTCCATGCTTTATCATTTTTTTAATGTCACAAAACCCAGTAAAACTTGACCGATCGTGCGTCGCAGCACCATAATGTAAACTTTGGATACGAGTATTGCCAAAATACGAAAACCCCCTCGTTTCCCCAATAAACCGTGAAAAAATCGTTTATCTTTTTTTGCATTTAAACGCTGTAATTAGCCACAATAAACGTAGCCAGAGCAAGTAATGATAAATATTCATAATACGTGACATTTATTTATTTATAGCTCTTTTAATCTCTGGCGATCGATCGGCGGCAATTTACCGCCACCAAACTCTATTCTAATGAAGTTTGTTTCGAAATGTTCATGTAGCGCTTGGTCAACCGAAACCAAATCAAAGTTTTACGATTTTTGTTTGTTTTGGCGATTTTCATAAAGAGTTGCACTAAAAAAAATGTGATGCGGACATTCTCTTAATTTCGGTGTTTGTTTGGTTTTTGTTGTTTTTTTCTTCAAGAGGTATTTATTGTTTTTGTTTCTTTTGTGTATAATAAACATAATAAATTTATATGACAACGTTTTTTTGCTGTTTCTTTTTTATTACATTCGAACGAAAATTTATTGCTTTGGCGGCATGGCGTTGGCTGGCGAGTGAATCAGGCCCATATTGCCACAAATCAAATCGTACGTAAATGAGTCCACTTTTGTCCAGATGTTCCAAAATTTACTTTGTAGGATGTGAAATATTCTTAATGTGGAGAGGAGTTAGGAAGCAATCATTCAAAAATTTTGATTAAAAATAAATGTGAAAAATCAGCTGATGTATTCACAGACACGGACACAAAACCTTTTGGGTGTGTTTGGCATTTTGTTAAATAAACACCCAGAAGTTTGTATTCTAAATGCTTTCGAATTTGTTTGTGTATGCAAAAATATTTTTGCTTCAAAATCTTTGTATTGCACATTTGCCCGAGGAATTAAGAACATTTTTGAAATCAATAAAGAACCCAGTGAGAAATTTCTGGTGCTTTATTAAGCGCTACTGGCTATGTCGTCGTGGACTCGAGACGTCTGTTATCGACAACTGTTATTGTCGTTTATCGATACCTGAAGGGGCATTGTTTGCTGAAACGTTAAAGGTCAATGGAATAAAATACGAAAAGATTTATCAGCAATTTCCCTTAAGCCGAATTCTTTTAGAAAGATCTTAATCCTAGGCGCACCGTTCAGAGAGTCCAATACAAGGGTAATGTATGTGATTTCTAATTAATAGAAAAACTTTTATACGGCCTTAAGTACTTCTCTACAGAAAGGAAGCTTAATTTTTTCAAAATATGTGTGTTTTGAAGAATTTTTATTTAGCAAGTCCTGAGTTGTTTGTAATAATTCAAATGAGACTCCCGTAGCCGAAGTAATCGTTACCAGAGACTGCGAAAAAAAATCTTGACGTGGTTAGAAACAGCTGTACAGTCTGCTTGGCAACCATTTCCAATACATTTCACCAATTTTGAAGTTTATTCTGAGAAAGAAGCTACAACAAGGGCTTGAACCAGAATAAAAATTGTTCAAGTCATTAGTTGTATGACCATCTTAAATTTCACCGGTAAAACTATGTAGCTCAAATGCCGGATTAAAATATTTATTTCACAAATATTTCTATTCAAATATATTTACTTCGTAGATGGTAACAGAGAGCGAATTTCAGGTCTAACATTATGACTTCCAGCTAAGTGTGTGGAACACAAACTGGTATGATTAGTTCTGACCTAAGTCGGTAGTCTGATCTATAAGCACCTATACATGTTGTTATAGCCTTCTTAACTGATCATTTGAAACATGACCAGAAAGTATATCTCGAATTGACAAGAGAAACCGGGAGTATGTGTAATTCTTTCTATAATTCATGTGACCTACTTCTTCTACAGTAAAACGCTAAAGAGTTCCCAGTTTACGGAATATGCAGATATGCAAACCGTGTTAGAGCGAAATCGTGTTGTAAGTTTCCATGTTATAAAGACGAAAAGATGTACTCCATTTTAAAAAATTTAATTTACCAAATATTTACTTCGAAGTTTCAATATCTAAACGATCGGAGTTAAAAGGTAATTTTCAACACAAAATAAGACATATATCAGCCAATAGCGTAAGCTACAGCAGCTTAGCAATTTGAGTAACAAAAATTTTGTTTTTATCCACGGTGTTTATTGGAAACAATGTTGATCTCGATAACCGGCAAAAAATGTGCCAACATTTTACACAGAAAACTTCTCTGGCAAGACGCTAAAATCAACGTTTTCAAATATCTTTCAAAAGTCGGCTGTAGAGCATTACAACGAACTGATAAGAAGTCATATTTATAGAAATATTTTTGGAAAAATTGAAATTTTCTTTTGAAAAATGTTCTTTTTTTAACAAAATAGTAAATATAAGTTGGGGAGCTGAGTATCGAATTTGGCGAAGGTTGCAATGGTATTGCGCATATTTCGAAATATTAACCATTTATATGGCAAAGTATTTCTTCTTTTTTAGACTGTTTTTCGTCTGAAAGTGAATTTCAATTTTCGATATCAATACAATGCCTATTTCAGATATCGATATTTTCGTTATACTGAAAGCAACAAATGATGCCTGTTTAATATCTTAAGTCGTTTTAAAATATTATGTTTTTTCACACCCGAAGGTTTTTAGTTTCATCGATTTTGTCGATCAATTTGGATTTTATTATTTAATGTTGGTCTGATTGAATGACTTTCCAATAACAATAACATTGCACCATTGTTAAAAAATATTTTTTCCTTTGTTTTGAATATTAAAAATTTATAAAAATATTTAATTCTAGAAAAACCTTTAACGAGTTTAGTTATTATGTACTTGCTTCTAGCATTTCTTTAATGACTAGTTCGAAAACGATGATGATGCTTTTAATCGATCAATTTGAAGTTATTTCCCCAACGACCACTTTATACACCAATAAATTATATTATTTTGGCAAAAAGCATCAAAGTGTTTTACAAATTAGAACGTCAATACTCATTTACCGGATTTGGCATACAAATATCGCAAGAGATTGTAATAGAAAATTTAACAAAAGCCAATACAAAAATATGAAATCAATTTCTTTACATTTGTTCGGAAAACTATTTTGTAAATTTTGCGAAAAACATTATTTTCTTTACTTAAAAATGGGCAATTTTTTTTTTTATATTAAGTTTCTACGCAATTATTGGGCGACTGTCGCGAAAGAACATTATTTTAAAACTGTCTCACCCAGGGTAAAGTTTTTGTAAAGTGCGACAGCTTTTGCAATTCTAGATTGAATATTTGTACACGAAGTGCATATTCACCGAATATCGTAAGACATTATATTGCCCCTATGTGAACATTATCGTATGCTAAATAAACCACAAGTTTGAAAATAACTTCTCTCGTCATATTGAAATAGAGGATTGGAGATTCTTTTTCTCGTTTTTTCACTCCGTTCAAGTTATAGTTTTGTGGCCGAAACAGTTATTCAAAGGAGTCCACAAAATTCCGGTTTATAAAGCTATTATGGTTATAGTTTTAAATAGTTCATAAAGCTGCCACCGGAAGAAATCAAGAGCAGATTATCTAATTAGGCAGTGTTTCTGTTTCATTTGAACCTTAAGAAATTCCCACATTCTAATATCGTCCAAAATCTAATTATTCTTTATTTTAAAGGGCAAGCTGCAAGTTTTTTAGAATTTCAAGAACAAAGTTCTTAAAACATCAATCAATTCAAACTTGCAGGATAGAAATCAATTCACTCAAGGTTGGAAATTACAGTTTTAGAACCTTGAAACCACTTCAAATATCATTGAGGTACATTGCTTATAGGAAATTGAAAATATTTCAAAAATTGCCGTCGGCAAAAATTTAAAACTGTGTTACGTTTTCTATTTCATTTCTGTTTTAATTCTACTAGGTAGGCGGTACTTACTTATCACATCGTGTCCATGACAATCTAAATCCAGGTGATGGTTCATCACCAGCGACGGTTGTAATCCAGTTTGATTGTGATTGTGCAAGGGAAGCTGGTGAGCCAAATGGCCACCAATCTCTGCCATTACCATATATTATGTTTAAAACGAGCGTTTTCAAAAGAAAAGTAGGAATTTTTTAAATTTCGCTGCAGGTTTATTTTTTTTGTGTGCTTTGATTTAAGCCGAGAACTCGAACTTGCTACCGCAGGTCAGGACTTGTTATGGTTTTTTCACTTGATTTATTTCGTTCTTCTTATTTTTTGTTTTCTGTTTTATTGAATTCGAAATTTGAGCAAAATTTTCGTTAATTTTTTTTGGTCGTACTTGGCAATTCTTTTTTCCACTGTGAAATTTTGTATTTAAGGCACTCACAATTGTTGGGGGTGGGGGAGGGGTTTGTTGGTTGGTCTGCAAGACAAAGATTTTCCTTTATTGTGTTGTTTTTGTTTAAATTTTCCTTGTTTGTTTTAAATTAATTTCACGGTTTTCTTTAAACTGACACGTTTGTTTTCTTTAGCGAGTTGAGTTGGTTGCATTACTTTTTCACAACATTTTGACAGCTGTCACTTTTGTTTTAAAATTTTCGTACCTGGCCAAACTAAACGAAAAAATAAATGATAAAAATCTAAAATTCGTTTGTTGTTTAGCTATTATTTTCTTTGTTGGTGCTTTGATTATTCCACATGTATGTAAGTTTCAGTGAGTGTGCGTGCAATGAAACGCGCGTTTTACGGGAATTTTTACAGTATTCACTACAGGGTTGTATTTAGGCGTGTGTGTGTGTTTCTCACAAACGAACATCGGCGGTCTGCTGGCCACAGAGCAACGTTAGCGCGCAGCAAAGTCTCACGTACAACTAAACCGGCCTAGCACACGGTGTGTATTCACAGTTGAGTTGTGTGCTACGTTTCGGGCACAGCACGCAGAGGTGCTGCTCAGAGTCTTTCTTTTTGTACTGCTTTCTCTGCTCAACGTATGCTAGCACACACGCACGAACAAGATCATTGTAGTCAACCCTAAGTAGTCGCCGGCGTAGAATGTATGCGAAAGACAGAGAGGAAGAGAGTGGGTCATTGAGTATGTGATAGTGGTGTGTTACCACCTTTTTTCGAAGATGTTTATCGTTAGCCTTGTCGCTCTCATTGATGACTGCCTATGTTTATCGCACGAGTGCAACCAGTTTTCCTCGTAGTTGTGTATTTATTGTTAAGGGGAAGTGAGGGCATGTGCAGTGAGTTCGAAAATCGGAAACAGGTGTTTTTGTTTCACCCCTAGAACTAGATGTTGTCTCTTTCTAGCCACACTGCATGTTCACTTTGTTGTGCACTTGTATGCAGCAGGGCGCTAGAGAATTTTTGCCAGCAGCTCTCCGTCAACTAGCGCTACTGGGAGAGTAGATAATTTTGTGTGTGTGTGTGTGTGGTTAGTGTTTTTGCTGTTCTTCTTGTGGGATTTTGTAAATGGCGTCTTGGCGGACCAATCGTCTGGCCAAACAGAGCATGCGCCTTTGAGTGCCGTGGAGTGTACACGACTTTACCGCAGATTGCCTTGTCTGGTGCCCCACCTTCCAATTAGATGTTGTTGTTTGCTGTTGTTGCTGCTGTAGTACTCAGTTCTCGCTGGCTGAATGTTCGAATTGTTGCAAAGCGTTTTGGTGTTGTGTGTAGCACCAGTTTAGTTTCTTTGTGGAATACTCTTTGAAAGTTTATTAACGCTCAGTTTAGTGGAATTTAAAGATTTCTTGCTGGCTGTAATTTAAATTTCTCGTTGTGCCTCAGCCATTCCGCCTTGATTCTTAATTTTTTTTGTTGCTTTAAACGTTTATGGATTTGCGGAAGCACAACAGAACATGCAGAAGAAGATATGGCAAGAAGGAAACGACAACGACGACGGAATGAGCAACGAAGACTCCCTTAACTTGGCCCCAGTCTCGATGGGGACGAGGTGGCAGAACAAAAATAACTTGTGGCAGTGGCAGTAATTGTCGTTTGGTTGTTTTCTTTTTTGTTTCTTCTGTTTTGTTTGCGAGTGTATGACTGGTTCTGCCGTGCGCCACCTCCTTTTCACACATGAGTGCAATTTGTGTTTGTTGGCGTTCTCCATTTGCCTCAACGCGGCAATGACGACGATAGCAACGACAACAACAACAACATCGACGAGAAAGACGGTTTGCCATTTTCTGCAACAGCGACAGCCAAACAAGGCAAAAAAAGGAGACTAAGAACAACAAAAACTGATGTCGTACAGAATGGTTGCACTTGTTTGGAACTTGGGCCACCACTTTTCATCTCGCGCTGCTGTTGCTGTGCCTGTGTCTGGTGCAGCCCTTTGTGTTGTGCCTTGATTTTGTTGCCATTGCTTTGTTTTGCATGCTGGTTGTACCACTAAGTTGTGGGTTGTGCTTTTGCTTGCAACAGGCAACGGTCCTTGCCATTGTCGGCCTGTATCGGCAGAAACTAGTTTTTTCTTCCTGAGCCTACTGGTTTTGTTGTTGTTCTTGCTATTACAATCCACCATTCGCTTGGTCCTTTGTCGTCAAGCTCTTCTCCTACTGAAGCAAAGCTAGCGTCCATGTCATCGACAGGCAATTTTTTGTTGGTGCCGCATTTGGATGACAACAACAACAAGACCCATTTACATCTTTTACAATTATTGATCTTTTGATTTTTGCGCCGGTGTTTGTCAGTCGTTTTCTCTGTTGTAATTTCTGTTCTTATTTCGCTTTCTCTCTGTACTCGGCTTGTTGTTGCTGTTAATTTATTGAGGCTGTCGTACGTTTTGCTCAAATTTTAATGTACACCTTAAATGGGGATCCTTGATTGTGTGTATACACATACACAGACAAGGCACAGTGTTACGACATTTTAGGAGAATGCCAATCGACAGTGGTGGTCGTGCCAATAAATGACTATTTTGTAAATTTAAACAAGTAATTAATAAATAGTAGTGGTAAGCTCCAATAACAAAGAGAGGCGTTTTGTTTTCCTTTAATAGAGCCAGGCTAAGTATTAAACAGCCTCAAAAAATATATTTCTATTTTTTCCTTTACTCACGAACAAAATTACTTGAATATAACAATATTGCTATCCAGTCCTAGTCATCGAGGCTTCACCTCAAACACCAGTTGTAATTGATTTAAATACCGGATTAAACTCTGTTTGGTACATATTTTGTTTCGGGCTCAAGTCGAATTGCAAAGTTCATCACATTACTAGCACATCCTTTAAGGATCGCCTCTAAAATAAATAAGTACTGACTGGGTCCAGCAAATTTAAACCAACTCCGAAATGCTACTATTTTATAAATGTGAGGCGCAAAATAGAAAGGGACCTAAGGTTAAAAACCAGTTTTGTTCAGGAGAGCCATTTTAAAGATTAGGTCCCTTTCTATTTGCGCTTAGAATCGTCGACTTCACTTTCATAAAACTCGCATATCTCTAAGAGGGAACACTTTTGGGGCATGGGATCGGTCTCATTCGATGCTCAGATGTTGTCCACATCAAAACAAAAGTGAAAAGTTGATGAAAAGATTTGTTCAGGAGAGCCATTTTAAAGCTTAGGCCCCTTTCTATTTGCACGTAGAATCGTCGACTTCACTTTCATATACAACCGTAGTATGATCCCACTCAACCATACTCTGATCCCCAAAATTATTTATTAGGAATGCGTAAGTTGGTATTCAATAAAAGATATTTTTATTAAGTAAATAATTTAAAAATTATTTGACATTAATAAAATCGTTTAAAAAACGTGTGTTTCATTTTAAGTTACACAAGTCCAAAGTAGATCCGTAACTATAACATTGTTCTAAAAATCATAGTCAAATGAAGAAAAATTACAATCATACAGTATAATTGCCGTAATCATATTATTGTTAACATAAAACCAAAAAAACAATACTTTTGCGCACCAACCGTATTTATAAGTATACTGTTGCTACAGCCATATTTTCACATTTAAATGAGGCAATAATACTATTGTTTCATTTCAACTATATAATTGTTGTAGCAATAATAATTTTGTCAAAATTAAATTCCAATAATAATACTAAGGTTGCGGCAAAAATACTTCTGGGTTTCTGATAATAATATGATTAGCATGATTATGACAATCATACTGTCTACCAATTTATAGTTTCAGTTGTGTCTTTTCTCTACAAGATATAAGTTCGTTTGTCGGTGGCAATAGCAGTGTAATTGAAAAATATACAAGTGTCAAACTTTAGTGGATGTGGCAACTGGTTATATATTTTAAGAAGTAATGATAATTATTCAAGCATGAATCAAATAATTTTTTGATGTACGTCTAATATCTGAAATGTGTATTCTACATATATTAGAAAACATTGAAAACAAAAACTTCAAATACATATGCAAAATAGAAAGGGACCTAAGGGTAAAAACCAGTTTTGTTCAGGAGAGCCATTTTAAAGATTTAAATACGTGTATCTTTGGTGTACCATCACTTTCATAAAACGCGCATATCTCTGGGAGGGAACACTTTTGGGGCATGGGATCGGTCTCATTCGATGCTCAGATGTTGTCCACATCAAAAAAATGTGAAAATTGATTTCTATACCCTTAGGTCCTTTTTTCTCTATGCGCTGTCACATATACAAATTACGATGAAAATATTTTAAATTTTACAAATTCAATAAAAAATTAAAAAAGTTTTATGAAATTTTAAACCTATAATTTTATTGTTTGGTACGTATTTGTTACTAAACAATACGCTCCGACTTTTTTAAAACGTTCGACTTTTATCTGTATTTAACTACGTACATTTAACTATAACAGAAATAATTATTAAAACGCCGATTAAAAAAAAATAATTTAAACTTTAGGCTTCTGAAATGCTATTTTCTTAAGTTTTAAACATTCTAAACTGGACTTATGCATGTTCGATAATCGTAATTGCCCAAAAACTTTTTAGCTGTAAATTGAAAATTTTCGAAACTCTTTTTTTGATTTGTACAACTGAAATATTTGTAATACTTTTAAGTGAAATACTTACGTTTTTTCTATCATTGAATAAATTACTCCTATTATTTCAAATTTAATGTATTTTTTAATAATTTACTTAATTTAACACTCTAACAATAAACACACCAATCATAAATTATAACTTTGTGGATTGTAGTACATTACTATGATTGTGAGGATCATAATATGGTTGTGGGTGATCAGAGTATGTTGTGTGGCAATCACAGTATGGTTATTTGTGATTCATAGAATCATTTTAGGGATCGTAGTATTGTAGTGCCACAACCACTTACCCAACAATAGTATGATGCTCTTCGAACATTGCCCCATCCATAGTTCCTGTTCCTTTGAGTAGGATAAAATAACTACAGCTGATATAAACCAATTTTGTTTTACAGACGAATAAAAAACAGCTTAACAAACCTTAACAAAAAAAATATTAGTTTAAAACCCCTTTTTCTTGTATTTTACGAAATAATACAATTAGCAAATAAAACTACGTTTACTTTGGCTTTGCCGACTGTCCCATTGAGCATATTTTCAAAATTGTAATTTTTCGATTTATTTAGGCCCCATGAACCATTTGTGTGGGGACTATATAAAAAAGGGCATACTCGTATACGGTCCGAATTATTTCAGAATTGGATGTTGGTCCATCGTCATCTACAATACTTAATTTTGTCGAAATCGAAATTAAAATTATATCTTTTGGGATGTAACATTTAATTTAGACTTAATTTTAGTCTCTTCTTTACATGTTTTGGAGCTATCCAGTATTTTTTTGTTTCTCTAGTTTCACTTAAGCATGCAGTTTTTATAGCAAAAAATGTATTGTATTCAACTTTTAGAAATTTACGGTTTGAATCTTTGATAAGCAATAAAACACAACGTTTGAAAAAAAAAGTTTCCCAAAATTATTTTTTAAAATAGGGCGGGTATGTTCTTAATTCATTTTTGTTTAAATTATTTATTTTCTGCGAAAAAGAATGTCGTGGGATTTATTTCATGGTTGTGTCTTTAAAGATACAGTAAGACTAAATGTATTAAAGGTGGCTCGAAAAAAGAATGCATTTTAAAGTATTTGATTAACAAGTCATAATTTTTATGAACTAAAAATAGTTTAGTGGCTGGACGTTTTGGCTCACGTGGCCAACAAACACGATCAATAGTAAATACGGACACATAGGTACTCAAATACTTGCCGGTTTAACGAAGAATCTCAATATGGATTTATTTCGAAGAGTTGGTTGAGATTGGGGTCCGAATAATGGAACCAAGAGGCCAAAAAAATTGCCAAATTGTTCGCGGTGGAGGCTATAAAAGATTTGGCCTAGCTGAACTTTACGTATTTGTATTTTCTTGAGTAAATTATAAAGTCTGGACTGAGTTATGCCTTAAAGCTTTTACATAGACGTGAAATGCGAAAATTGACTACTCGATTTAAGGACTTTTTTAAGCCTCTGTATGTAAATTTTCTTTGAACGAGTTCAGGGTGGCCCAAATGAGACCTAGTGTTATTAAACATGTATACCTCTTGTAATAACGGCTTTTTTAAATGATTTATTTTTTTATGTTAAATACATTTTATGGAAATTTAACGTGACTATGTGTGAAATATGACATCAGACAAATGACCACCATTTTGCTCGATACAGTCATTGTCTCTTTTTAGCGCATTTTGCATTACACGGAGTAATGTTTCTGGTTGCAGGCGCCGTATTTCGCCTCGAATATTCTGCTTGAGCTGTCCAAGTGTCTGTGGTAGTTAACATACACTTTGTCTTTTAAATATCCCCATAAAAAAATCGGACGCAGTTAAATCTGGTGAACGAGGAGGCCAAGGGAAATCTGAATTTTTTGAAATTATGCGTTCACCAAAAATTTCACGTAGCATGTGCATAGTTTGCCTAGCAGTATGTGCAGTGGCTCCATCTTGTTGAAACCACAAAATAGGATGTTGCTCCACTATTGGCCGCAAAAAGTTGTCGATCATTGTTCTGTAAGAAGCCCCGTAGACCGTTTTTGGCGTTTCATCCTCATTCTCAAAGAAATATGGGCCGATGATTTTTGTGGCCATAACACCGCACCAAACAGTGCATCTGATTGGGTGTAACTGATGCTGATGTATTGCCAACTGCAACCCAGTTACTCAAAACGGCGAACTAAACTTGTAATCGTTGAAGATGTGGGCGCTGATCTTACGTTAAAAAACGGCGATAATTTCGCTGCGTCAGAACAATTGATCGTTGAGAAGAACAACAAAAATCGATAATTTTAATGTGTTGTTGTGGACTGTACGTAAATTTTAAATTTCCAAGAGTTCAGTTAAAATCAGCAAATAAAAAATAAATTATGTTAAAAAATAAAAAAAGTTATTTGTGTTTCACATCAGCTGGTCTTATTTGGGCCACCCGTTATATTATTGCTTCTCTGTCCTGTGGTTCTACAACACTGTGACTACGCCATTTTTATACTCAATCGAACGGCTTCACTCTCCTACACAACGCACGCAAATCTCGTCGGTGGCCTCAAAACTTCAATATCAACTTGAGGTTTTATTGAATGTTGAGGTTTTATTTTTAACCGAGTTCGTTGACTTCAGTTGACAGCGTTTCGTATGCTCGTCTTGGTAGATTTCTGTTGTCATTGGTCTACGCTCAGCGCCAGCCATTATCATTTCGTGTCCAGTCAGCCAGCCGGCGAGCCATTAATGTCTATGAGTTGGAATTTTTATATCTTCAACTTGTGGCCCCCATCCATGCTCGCACTCAATCACGACCTCTCCACTGGCTTCAAGTGTTCGCCCAAAATTCATTTAGTTTTAGTGTTGCTTTTAGTTGTTTCGGGAGGGGATTTCTCTTGTTTGTCCATGTCTCTCATTTTCTGGGCTTCCTGCTGCGTTTTTTTCGTGTTGGCTTTTGTTCAAGGTCATTAAAAACATAAAGCTTTAAATTTCACTTTGGTCGTCGTGGTCGGTCTCCCCATAGACTTTCATTTTGTTGTAATTGTTTGCATGCATTTTTCATACAGTCTTCCTTCTGATGATTCCTTCCGTCGCGGTGGCGTCCCACGATGGTAGTTCAGTTCGTCTGTGGTCATCATTTAGCAAAACGTGCGAGCGAACGAAGCGAAAGGACCAACAGGACGAACGAACTGCATGCATATTCTGTTAAATATTTCAAACATTTTGTCCATTTCAAGCATTTTGTGCAATTTGCATATCAGCTGTTCAAGCGCTTCCCACATTTAATTAGGCTGCTCTTCTTCTTCATTGTCGCCGTCACAGTGCCGTCGTCAACATCATCAGCAACGGAGCAGCATTTTTATCATCTTGCAGTGGTGGTTCCAGCGCCACTGACATCCATTGCTTTGCTCTGTTTTCGTCCACTTCATTCATAGCCATTCATTAATTGGGTTAATTGAAGTCCTGGTGGTTGCACTTGCCCCCGCCTGTCGGTCTGTAGGTTTGCCTGCCGTACGTTTGGTCGACTGGTTGGCCATAGTGTTCTAATTTTAGTTACGGTACGTAACATATAAAACGTACATACGTATGTATATGTGTTGGTCGACACGTCGGTAGTTACATACGTACGAGTATAGGTCGTAAATAGGTATGCATTCTGTCTGTGCTGTAAAACATTAGATACTAACTAGTTGACTTAGTGTATATACTATACTAACTACAACATAAATTCAGAGATACACACGTACATGTATAGCAATGTTGTATGTAGGTATGTATGTACTCTTAAATGGTGATATATATTTGACATACACATAGAAAAATATTAATTAAAGCAAGCAAAAATGTTGTTTAGCCAAACCATATATGTGACGCGCAAAATAGAAAGAGACCTAAGGTTAAAAGCCAGTTTTGTTCAGGAGAGCCATTTTAAAGATTAGGTCCCTTTTTATTTGCGCTTAGAATCGTCGAATTCACTTTCATAAAACGCGCATATCTCTGGGAGGGAACACTTTTGGGGCATGGGATCGGTCTCATTCGATGCTCAGATGTTGTCCACATCATAAAATGAAAATGGATTTTTTTACCCTTAGGTCCCTTTCTCTATGC
This sequence comes from Hydrotaea diabolus, assembly GCA_963513945.1. Classification (NCBI taxonomy): domain Eukaryota; kingdom Metazoa; phylum Arthropoda; class Insecta; order Diptera; family Muscidae; genus Hydrotaea; species Hydrotaea diabolus. The sequence continues at coordinate 113,171,517 of OY740717.1, forward strand.
GCTGTCACATATGTTGTGGACGTTGCAAGCTCAAATAATTTTTTATATGGAGTTTGGCACAGTTTAACAGAAAAAAGAAAACTTAGTACGATCCTTTAGGTTAAAGCGGTAATCAAAAGATTGTACAGAAACCTCGATGTACAAAAACGTTTACTATTTTCCTGGTCAGTCCCTAAGAAACTGCTTAGAACAGAGAAGTCTGAGTTGGCTTTTACCTTTAGTTTGATTGCATATCAAGCAGTGCCCAATGATCACGAATCTAACATGGATATATCGACCGTAGAAGTGGTGTTTTAGGGATGTCGTGTTCTGGCCCTAACCCGCCTTAAATAGTACTCCTATTTCTAGTGGATCAATGGTAGAGAAGAAATTTCACTTTCATTGATTTAGATTTCGGGTGTGTAGCAAAAATTCTGAGCTAAATTGCTCAATATTTAAGTTCCTGTTTTAACAGGCTCTAAAGGAATTATTTTGTGTTGGTCTAATATCTAAGATTTCGAGCCTTACCGATGCTTTTGAAATCATAGAGCCCCGGACCCACATTTGGTGATATTTCGATAGGACTGGGTTTTGCATCTGGTGCTTTTTCCTGCAGTTAGTCCCAGGAAATTTTTACAATTTTATTTTGCGTGTCACGGGAGAGAAACCGGGTCGCTTTCAGACTTATAATGTTTTACTACTCGTAGAGTAAAATATACAGTATTCCTCTTTTGTTTGATGCCAAAGATTTAGATAATGTCAATGATAACTTGTACACTATTTCGTACTACATAACAGGCTTTTTTTTGGTTGTTCGGCTATTAAGGGAGTTACATGTCGCTAATGCGATAACTTCACACCATTGTACAAAAATAGAACAAAAGTTTAAGTTACAGAAAACTTTTGACAATTTGCAACGTCTGTTTGTATTGAAAGTTTAAAGTCTTAAGAAAAAAAGTTGTTCAAGAATGATCTCTAGCGAGCTCTTACAGTTCTTTTTTGAATAATTTTTTTCTAAAAAATCCAAGCTCTTAAATCAAAAGGTTCTTGCATTCACATACATTTCTGGAGGTTTTTTTTAAAGTTTTAAAATTATCGAATAAGAGACATATCAAGCAGTGCCCAATGATCACGAATCCAACATGGATATATCTACCGTAGAAGTGGTGTTTTAGGGATATCGTGTTCTGGCCCCAACCCGCCTTAAATAGTACTCCTATGGGCGTGCGCCCATTATAAAATTATTATAAAAAATATAGGTTGTTAAAAAACAATGTGTGCTGAAAAATTTTAACAAAGAAATGTCGCCAGAGCTGACACATCGCGGCGAAAGTCTTTAATAGCTTCATAAGCTTTGATAACGTTAGAAGCTGCCCTAAATAGCCTGCGACAAAAAACTACTGCTATTGATTCTTTGCCGACAATAAATTATTAAAGCCCTTGAAGATTATGTAAGACTCTTTTAATATATTTATTCAATCAAACTGAGTACACCGAAGACGACAGCAGCAACAATGGATCTGGTGTTGTAATGATAATCAGCCATTTTAACATATTTAAAAAAAGAAAGAAAATGTACATGTTTTTTAAATCCTCTACTAAACATTGAGTTACTGTCTCTAGAATGTTAATAATTTCGCCCACTCGGTACTATTTTGTTTTCCAAACAAACACAATAAATGCACTCCTTTTACAAGAGATCTGTATTTGAATTGAGAAACCTTCATTCCTAAGTTTTATTTTATTTAAAAAAAAATAAAATATTTATGTGGTAAATTACATTCTAAAAACTTTTTTTCACGGGGTACCGGAATTTGAGAAAAATATTTCCCCTATACCGGGCAATGAAAGTAAAAATCATACATGAATGATTGATTGAGAAGTATTCATTCATTGTAGTATCGATAAATTCCAGTAACTTTGCTTTGTAGACTTCGCAAATTGCAAAACCATGGCTTCAATTGCCACTTGACAGCTATTGAAGATTTTAACTTAACTCTGTTCATTACTCTGCGAACTAGCCGAAATCTACCAGATTTTATTTTTAAAGGATTTCGTCGCTCAATTTGCAACTAAATTATAATAGATGTTTATATGAAATCCGTAGACCGCTGATTTTGTTCATGTGTTCGGAGAAGAGCTCATGTCAAATATTGAAAACAACTACGAGTAATATTTAAAATGTAATTGAAGATTGTCCGGTTCATAATTTACTTAGTTTAGACAAAAGTACCTCTTGTGAAAAAGGTACCTTTTGCTATCCTTGTTATGTTGCTTGAACTTGTTTCACAAGATTTCAATACTGCACACGACTTCAAGTTCTCGGACATGTTTCTAATTAAAGCAATCGCTGCATTTGGAGACAACGACAGCAACAAAAACTCCTTTAGTAACAACAAAAACACGGACATGCGTGAATAAACCCACTGCCATTTTCCAATTGATGGATTAGGACGAGACAGTTGCATTTGGACTGAATGGCTTGGATGACACATAACATGGGGTAACACTGGCATTTTTATGGAAATCGTTAAATTTCAAACCAAACGGGATTCGTTTTCGAAAGGATACATTTTGGCGAAGTGATGAATGTGCAATGAATCAGGCGACGGCAGCAACAAATTCAGGCAGTCGAAATCTCCCTGGCACATCAGACGGGGCGAGGAGGCGGTAAGTGACGCGGACGACGGCTTCTGGAGTGATGTGAGTGAAGTTGATAGACTCGGCAAACGAATGAAAGGATGATGACGATGAGAAAAAACGAATGAAACAAGCAGAAAACGCAAACCAACGACAACAATAAAAGAAGAAAAAACATCAACATCAACGCTAACAATAACAACAACAAAAAGTTGAATTGTCTTGCAGAACAACAATGGTGGAAGGCATTCAGCGGCAGCAACAACAACAGCAAAAAATGGTTAAATAATGAAAAGGTAGCACAGCGCAACGTGCCGCGCCGCAAAAAGATGAGGTGGGGAGAAAAAAAACAACCGAAAACATTTCAGCGAACAATTCCAAATGAAAACAACGCCAAACAACAGCCACAAAAAACGTACATAAAATTTAATACAAAATCAACACAAATACGCAGTCATAACACAAACACACACACGCACGCATTTATATACAAATAAACGTTTATTCTTGTACATACACGTACGTACATACAAAGCGGGAATATGGTGCATGCAACCAAACACCAGTAATGTCAACTTTTTATAATCTCCACCGATGGATGGAGTGTACTCGTAGTTATCATACATATTGCAACACCTCGATATACTGATCTGAGACCCTTAAAGTATGGATTAAGACTTAGGAATACAAAGGGTGTTTTGATAGCAATACTACGAAAAATAATAGCTGTGAAACGAACTACCACACAGCGCTTAATCTTAAACAGATTCAAGATTAAAACGCTTCCAAATTGCCTAAAACAACTTTAAAAATAAGTGAATCATTGACGAATCACTCAACTTATAGACTTCTTAATTTTTATAGCGTACATGATTGTTCATAGGCCCGAAATCATTTTCAAACGGCAATACGGGGGTTGCTATATATATTTCTGGCCAAGGCAACACTAAGTGTTGCCTTGCGCCATCTGGTATTTCCATTGGAAAGTTTGACATTTTTTTAGCATAAACGTACTCAGAACGTTGGGTGACTTGAAAAAGCAATTTGGCAAAAAATGGAATTAACTTGTGAACATTTTCGTGCGATCATTTTTCACAACTTTCGACTTGGATTATCACGACAAGAATGCATCGATGAACTTAAATCTTTGTATGGCGATGATGCACCATCCTATAGCACTGTAAGAAACTGGTTTAATGGACTCAATCGTGGCCGACGCTCGCTCAAAGACGAATGTCGTCCAAAAACGGCCGTTGAGCCAGAGAACATTGATGCCATGCGTGAACTGATAATGCAAGATCATCATGTGACATACCGTGAGATAGAGGCATCTTTGGGCATTTTTTGCACCAGCATACATTCGATATTGCATGAACACCTGGCCGTAAAAAGGTTTTATCTCGTTCGATCCCGCACAATTGGACAATCGCTCAATAAAAGGCTCGTGTCGATTGATGCAAAGATATTTTGAAAAAATACGATTGCGGTTGTTAAGAAGACGTTTATAAGATCGTCACAGGTGATGAATCATGGATCTATGCGTATGAGCCCGAAACAAAACAGCAATCGACCGTGTGGTTTTTCGAAGACGAGCCAAATCCAACGAAAGTTGTTCGTGGAGGAAGCACTTCGATACAAATGGTCGCCTGTTTCTTCGGCAAAACTGGTCATGTGACGACTGTTCCGCTTAAGCAACGTAGGACGGTTAATTCTGAGTGGTACACCACAATTTGTTTGCCTTCGAAGAAACGAACAAGAGAAGACGAATCATTGTGCACCATGACAATGCGAGCTCTCACACATCGGCTCAAATCAGCGCCAAAACGTACAATTAATGGGTCATCCGCCGTACAGCCCTGACTTGGCACCCAATGACTTCTTTCCATTCACGCACATCAAGAAAAAAATCCGTTGTCAACGAATCTCGTCGCCAGAAGATGCTGTTGAAACGTTCAAAAACCATGTTTTGGAGGTGTCTCAATCGGAGTGGAAAAAGTGCTTAGACAATTGGTTTGAGCGCATGCAAAAGTGTATAAGTATAAATCATGCAGGAGAATAAAACCATTTTTGATGATAAATATTCGCATTTTTACTATTAGGCAAGAAATATAAGTACTCGTATATGTGACGCGCAAAATAGAAAGGGACCTGAGGGTAAAAACCAGTTTTGTTCACGATAGCCGTTTTAAAGAATAGGTCCCTTTCTATTTGCGCTTAGAATCGTCGACTTCACTTTCATGAAATGCGCATTTCTCTGGGAGGAAACACTTTTGGAGCATGGGATCGGTCTCATTCGATGCTCAGATGTTGTCCACATCAAAAAAAGGAAAAAAATTAAAATTGATTTTTTACCCTTAGGTCCCTTTCTCTATGCGCTGTCACATATGTGACCCGGCCTACGAAAAGGTGGCTTAAAAGTATTTTTCCACTTTTTTTTTTGGTTTCGATAGTTTTTGAGACGCTCTTTCACGTGGTGAAAACTAGAAAGTCCCTATTCACAAGTGACACACGTCCTACTCGTTCAGCATTGCTTTTAAATCTGAGCACTCACACGATTTTTTGCGGTCAGAAACTGGTGTGTGCTTTGCATTGAAAAAAACATCGCTCTTTATATACACACACGAACTTATCTCATTTATGCTCTTTTGCCTTTTTTGGTTGCCTTTTGGGCTGGACTGTTCATAATGCAAAAGAAAAACTACTAAGAAACTGAAGAAATGCATTGTTTATCTTTAACAGCTGTTTCTCGCAATTTCTTTTTTGAGTCATAAGCCACCTTTTCATAGGCCGCGTCGCATATGACACTGAAACATAGGCACTTGCGTAGGCCATAAAGATTTTGCTAAGTGTATCCCAGAACCAAGGATCTATCGTAAACAGCGCTAATAGGAATTTTCTGCGGCGCGATTCAAGGACCAATGAGTAAGTAAATTCATGGACCTGTTAAGAGAGCTCTACCCGGGCTATGGATGTTATCACGACCAAAATGAGTTGATGAATCCCTGGGCAATTAATTGGATGTGCACAATATCAAAGCTTGTGGAATTTTACTTCTAGTGCGGATAATGTATAAGTATAGTTACAATAATTTATAAGCCCTCATGGACGCTTATACTTTACACAGCGAAAGTTAAGGCCGTTTCATTTGAATAGCTTTAAGTAGTAATAAACGTACTTTAGACCTTTGGGTTTTAAGATCTCAATTATATCCAGGCAAAACTAGTATCCCCCATTTAATCTGAACAATGTTGCTAATTCGCAAAACACAAAGTTCTAGTTGTTCTTTAGGCGTTTTTGCCCCAAAACTCTGGTAGAAAAAGCACAAAGCTGACATTCTTGACGTACACTTGTTCGCATTTAAAAGGTAAACTCCTGCGTGTGTGTATGTGCCTGTGTGCCATTCAATGTTGTGTCTCCTTTTTCTCTCTGATAAATTGTTTTGTTGCCGTGTTGCCACTTGCTATTCATTCGTTTATTGACGAGTCGTCGTCGGCGCTGTGTTGTGGATGTTTCTAAGTGTGTGTGTGTGTGTGTGTGTGCGGGCGTGCATGTATTCGTGCGACAGAGTCATACAATGGCGGACGTTTCCGTTTTACGTTCATTGCCTCTGCCACAATTTTAATTTTCCTAATGGATATCGATCCTTCCGAAAAAAGAAGACAACAACAACAAAAAGATACCAACAAGGAAAAGTACACGACACACAATATCAGCAGCGGCAACGTCGCACAACAGCAGCAAGAAACACCAACAACAACAGCAAATACTAACGACAACAATAACAACAAATGTACGAGGATAATGCAAAAGGATAATAGACTCTCTTTTTATTGTGATTGCGACTCTATAAAAGTCAACTTGTTCGAACGAACGTACATGTGTGTGGGTGTGTGTGTACCTTTTGTCCGCGTGTCTATGGGTCTGTGTCGGCGGTGACAGTGCATGTGTGCGTGAGTTTGTGTTTGATTACAGTACATATTTTGTTCTTGTCATTGTCGTGCATGGGTTACCTTTATTTCTTTTGTGGGGGCGAAAGGGCGGCAGGACCGAGGGATATCACCGTGTACGACTGACACACAAATACTTGAACAATCTAAACACTACACACTGGGACACACGCACGCACACAAGTATACATGCATACGTATACGTTCACGTCATGCAATGTCAGTCATGTAAAGATATCGCTTCGCCACAATAATGTTTCGTTTTCACCGCAGTTGTCGTCGTCGCGTTGTCGTATGTGGCTCGTACATCGCAGCGAGATAATCATCATCACCGTCATACTCATTGGGACGCAGAGTCCTCATAATGACGCCGGTTACAAATGATGACGTTGTTGAAGGGTTAAAGTGATACAAACCGAAAATGAGTCTAGCGACCGAGTCGCACTCAAAGGACACCAGCTTGGTTGTTAGCCACACACAGACACATTTACAAAAACCTTTGACGCGCGTTTTGTTGATTGTTGGCCTGCTGCAGTCATTGCAGCTTTACTCTGTTGTTCTCTTGTTTTTAATCCATTTTTAAGCACCTTTGTTCAGAGTTGCTGTCACTATGCCAATAACACGAGTCCTGCAAGTGTCTCACATGTATCGATTCCACTCTTTAATCAAGTGAATATCGTATAGCATGTGTCCACCAAAGTGGTGATAAATCCAACACACTTTTGTAAAAGAAAACGACAATAAACCCCTATTTAAAGAGAAGAATTTTATTGAAAGGGGTAGTACGGCAAATTTAACACTACTTAACCTAAAAAAAATATTTTTAGAATTAGTTTTGTCAGAAGGTGTTAACATATTAAAAGTCCTCTAAATAGGTGTGGTCATTCGACTTCAGGCCCATAATCCTTCCCCTAATGTTTTGGGGACAAATCCAAATCTGTACTTATACATAAGATTTGGGCCTATTTGGTACTCGGCCTGGCTTATAAGGACCCTAAGCGCCGGGCATATGCCTACTAAAAACAATGAAATTTTGTTACAAACACGAATTTTGCATTAATTCTACAAATCACAGACACAACTTTGGCATATGCCTACTAAAGAACAATGACATTTTGTTACAAATCCGAATTTTACATTAATTCTACGATTCGAATAAATAAAGCCGTGACCCTTGGGTATAAGGTCCCTGGACGCCGCAAAATGGGTTCTTTCGAACATGGCAATAAAAACAATGAAATTTTGTTACAAATACAAATTTTGCATTAATTCTTTATTCATCCTAATATGCACTTTGCTGTACGATTTGTCTTAAAATCAGGACCGTATTAGCTCCCTTTTGCAATGGACCAACGCACTCCAAAAAGATAATGCTTATATTTTTTACTCTTACGTAATTAAATGTTACTTAAATGGAGGAAAACTTTCCGAGTTAAAGTTATTTTTGGCTAGTTTATGGCCAAATTAATAGTTCATGTTTAAGGAATTTGGATTTAAAATGTATTTTTGAAGTAAACATTTCTAATAATTTAGCAAGTACTAACTTTCGCGGAGTTATTTACAACAGTAAATATTATATACAAATATACGAGTAAATGCCAAAAATTAATTTTTGAAAAGTTTTACTAAAATTTTTGACAATTCCAAAAATTCTGTTTATGTTGTTCCTAAAATGTAGTGCAAGTCCTTCCGCAATATTAGTATAAATTTACTTGTTACAAACTTTAAGTTTAATTATAGTGGAATTATAATACAGAAAATGATATTAATTTTGCAATTTAGCTGGACATGGATCCACCATCAACAACCACCCATATTCCCAATCCAGACAACGCCATACTGAAACGCAATATATGGTGGAGAGTAGAAAAGCTTCGGCCCGGCAGAACTTACCACATGTCGATCAGTTTTCTTTAGTATACTCCTGATAAAGACCCGCAATTTTGCTAATGTTAATTGAGTGAAAATCCGAAATGTTTTCAACGAACGATGTACATCGAATTTCTTTGTCTCACCATTTTTGATTTATTTTTAAATTTTTTATCAAAATTGAATCTTCTTGCTATGTAAACTTAAAACGTTATTGAGGACAACAGTTAAATTATTTACCTCGGATCAGCCATTAATAAAATAAATAATGCCAGCAGCTAAGAAAATTATATTTTGGAATAAACTAAATAGACAGAAGCTATTTATTGAAGAAAGATAACAACGAGATACAGAGACTGTGTTTCGTAATAGCTTTGGAGCATGGGTACTTTCTTATGCGCATAAAGTGATGCTCGCTGAGTTCATGAAGAAAATCCTGCGTAAAATCCATTGTTACGGCTGCAATATCGATGAGTAAAGATGTCGAATCAACCATAATCTGTATGTGTTATATCCTGTCATAATCCTTATTTTTTCCCAATGAAATATTTTCATTAAATATCGGTTGATCCTTCTAGAGGATTTTTTTCAGAACAAAAAGAAAATATAAAAATTCAAATCAAGTGTAGAATCTTCATTGGTAATTTGAAAGGACATTTTATGCCATTTAGTTTTTGAATATAATTTCCTTCATATGTTGGCCGCAACTATGCCTCAGGGTTTCCCTTCTGACGGTCCAATTTCGGATGACTCGTTCGAGCATTTCGACCGGTATGGCTTTAATGATACGCGTAACGTTGGCTTCCAAAACCTGAATCGTAGCTAGTTTGTCAGCAAAGACTTTGGACTGTACTTAACCCTAAAGAAAAATTTCTAAAGGTGTGATATCACTCGATCTAGGCGGCCAACTCATCTGTCCCAAACGTGAAATTAGCTGCTTTTCGAAATGACCTCACAATAGATCCATTGTTTGAGCAGCTGTATGACAAGTGACACCGTCCAGTTGAAACCAAGTCAAGATTACGGGCTTCAATTTCAGCTAGCATAAAGATCGATATCATGGCGCGATAGCGAGCACCATTCACGGTTACGTTCTGGCTATCCTCATTTTTGAAAAAATATGCACCGCTGATTGTACCAGCTTATAAACCGCACCAAACCATGGTTTTCTCTGGATATAATGGCACCTAAGTAACCTCTTCTTGTTGCTCTTGAGCCCAAATGCGGCAATTTTGTTTATTGACTTTGCCGTTGAGTCACAAATGGGCCTCATCACTAAACAAAATTTTGGTTGAAAAACGTTGCTTACCAAACGTTCATTTCCATAATACAGTTGCACAAATTTGAGACGTTGTTGCGGTGCAAGTCTTTCCACGATCAAAAGGCAAACAATACTGAAATGAAACAAAAATAAAGTTTAACATAATTCACGCGTAATCGGCAAAAAAAATCCTATTGAAAACAATACCTCCAGATTGACCACCCGTTATATGAAAACTTATATACTTATAATATTTTTTTTTTTATTTGCAATCTATTTACAAAAGAAATAATAAGCAAATGTAATAATGTTCTTAAAAATAACAGGTCAGCTAAGTTCCACTGAACTTAACAAATATAACAATATAATACAATAACAAATTAGGTTTCAGTTATGATACTTCAGTCTTTTTCTTTTATTGTTAATACTACAAAAATGGGAGATCTAGAATCTTTTTATTTCATCACTATCGTCTAATAAGCTTATAGCTAATAAGTTAGTGTGATTACTTAACCTACGAGATAGTTTGCACTATGCATTTTTAATACTTCTTTTACAAAAGGAATCTTTATTATCATTTCTCTCAAACCAAGGAGCGTTGACTAATAATCTTAAAGTTTTGTTTTGGTTCCCCATAATTCAATGCCATAGGTCCACACAGGTTTTAAAACGGTTTTGTACAGAATTATTTTATTTTTAAGGTGGGTCCTAGTAGTGGGGTTTTGACTTTTTGTGATCTTTCCATATCAATCTTCTATCAATTCGCAAACCAAGGTATTTTACACTTTCAGCAGACGGAATTGTTGTTCCGTTTAATGTCAGAGCTGGACAGTTTTCTTTCCTTAAAGTATACGTTACATGAACAGATTTATCAGGATTAACCTTGATGTTCCATTTATTCAGCCACTGCTGCATAAAATCTAATTGTCGTTGTACAGCATTGGAAGCTTCTGAAGAGGTATTATGTGTTGCCAATACTGCTGTGTCATCCGCAGAAGTTGCAATTGTTACATCATTGTTATCTGGCATATCCGACGTAAACAAGATGTACAAAATAGGACCCAATACACTCCCCTGAGGGACTACTGATTTAATTGATCATCATCGTCGTTAATGTTGACATAAAAGTTTCTTTTGAGCAAGTAAGATTTAAATAGAAGGTAAAAATGTGTAGGTAACAACAGTTTTAACTTGTACAATAGCCCGTTATGCCATACTTTATCGAAAGCTTGTTTGACATTCAAAAAAAAAACGCTGAGCAGTACTTCTTGCTTTCCAGTGATCCTCTTATTGTCTGTACTACTCGATGACATTGCTCAGGAGTCCCGTTCTTAGCTCGAAATCCGAAGTGGTGACCGGGAAGAATCTTTAGGACATTCAGAATAGGAAACAACCTTTTCAGAAGAAGTTTTTCAAACAATTTCGAAAATATAGGCAATACGTTGACTAATTGGTCTGTATGAGCTTACATCACTCTCGGGTTCGGTTTAAGCACCATTATAAATTTTGCATATTTGTTTTGCATAGAGTTAAACAAGACATTCATAAAAATTAATCCCTTCTTTGGTAATGATTTAACAATTTTTGAGGTAATTTTATCGTACCCTGGAGACTTCTTGTTGTTTAATTTCTTGACTTCATTTTCAATTTCTCGAAAAATGATATGTTTGATTGGTTACTTATAATATATATTTAGCTTTTCACGCATATAACATAAAACATTCATATATGAGTTATCTATAAAATATTGCTCATATCGAATAAAACACCATCATTGGGAAAAATTAATTTTACATTAATTTTATCAGTTACCTATTTGTCGAAATTTGCACTTTTTCACTTCGGTGTTATAAATAAGATACAAAGATGTAAATGGATTGAAATTCTGAATATTATGTGCTTTTTTTACATGCCTGCTTTATAAAAACATATTTTTTTGGTTTTGTTAACAAAAAAAATACTTACACAAGAAGAGGACCCATCGACGAATTCGTGTTGTGTATATCTGCACCAGATGGTATAAGTAAGTCTTTATAATTAAAAAAAAAAGTTTGTAAATTTTTACATAGTAATAGTGCAGCAATTAATTAATTTATTATATTTCATTGATTATTTTTTTTATCTGCTGTTGACGAATTCGCCGCTGAACGCTATTGTTATTCAATACTCTTTGGTGTACGAGTATACATAAAGAAACAATGTTGCCATACTAATTTACATGATGTTTAATTTTGCCATATTGCAGAGTCACTATGTAACTAAGTTACATCCTAAGAACACGGCTATTATAGCGCTGACAAAATTTTAAATCCTTTTTTTTAATGTTTAGTTCTACTTGAGATTTTTGAATTTTTCTCGAATTAAAAGGGAAAAGGGAATTAAAAAAATTTTTAAATGTTTATCATGCTGATTTTAAAAATATTTTTTTATTTTTTTTATTTATTACAAAAAAAAAATCCATAAATAGAATCAAAATTAAATTTTTAAAGTGTTTAAAAATAATGTGATGGATGGTCTCCATGGTGCACATTTTAATATGTAACTCACAAAATTGAAGCGTAGCATCCCAAAACAATTTCTGTGACATTTGCCAACAAAATAACAATTATCAAAAAAAGTTAGAATAAACGGAGATACGTGTTTTAAGTACAAGTAATCCCAGGTTCAGGCTTCGGGTAAGAACTATATAAGACTTCAGTAAGTAAGTAAGTAGTAGATCGAATAGACCATAATGTCGATCGTAAAATGGACGTAGGGCACAGTACGATCTTTGATGTTGGAAATAAAATTTGCAAAGTAATTCTGCATTTTTGTAAACCAAGCAGAGCAGCATTGATGATAGAAAAGATGCATCGAAACGGAATAGACAATCTCCTCTCTTATATATTAAAAAATAGTGGGTTCATTAAGATTCCTTGAAACTATATATGAGAATTTTGAGGTGGCGTTTATCTCGGATAAACAAAACACAAGTTTCCCCAAAATCCCTGGTGTTGACAAAACTGATAGAATCCACGACATGGGCTACTTAGAACTCCTAGACGTATTTATAGCTCCTTAGGCTTCCGTTTAATTGCTTCAAAACCGTTCGGAGTCGCCTTTAAAATATTGACACCCGTCAGTAAACATTAGAAATATTGCTCCAGCTCACTGATTCAAAATAGGTCTGATCGAAATGGAATGTCCAAGAAGAAAATAGGTAAGTACAGAGTAAATCTCTAGACGTAAGTGTCCAAATGTTTTAAGGAGGACTTTTAGACATGATAAGAGAAAATATGCAACATCAAGATTTGAATCAGCATGTCGCTGACAAAGTTCAAATTTAACAAGTAAAAAATGTTAAGTTTGGCTGTGCCGAACTTTGGATACCCTCCAGATTCCCGAATAAAACCAAATTTGGTGCGGAAGTGTGTTCTATATATTAATCTTTATGCCGAAAATTTCGTCTCGATAGATCAAGTGTGTGGTGAGTTATTGTCATATTATTTTTCAAGGCCCATGATAACGTTAGTGTGGGAGGTACCAGTAGGACTTTTCCGATCTCAAACGAATTCAGCGTAGAAGTGTGTTGTATATAAAAATCTTGATGTGTATTTCAGTGATTTTGCTCAAGCAACTGGACGGATATTTCCAAATAAAAAAACTAATTTTTATGAGGTAGTGTTGGTTGAAGGTCTCCAACACCTACTTACCGTAAATCTATATAGCCCATTTTCAATACCAACCATGCTAGGTTAACTACAAATGTTTGTGCCAAATTTCGTCTTAGAATTTTACGAGGATCAAGAATATATATACTTTGTTGGGTCTCCGATGATTATTTCAAGATGTTACAGACAGAATGACAAAACTAATATACCCTCCATTGTATGGTGGAGGGTATAAAAACCTTTGTCTTGTTTATCTACATAAGAAAGTTTCCGACTATGCCTACCCTGCGAGTTAGAAAGGAAACACTTTTCCATTGTTCCTGGTCCAATCACTCATTGACAAGTGAAATAAAACTCCTCAATATTACTAGCCATTTTTATTTCGAGTAGTCAGGTTATTGTCCTTTTAATCAATTGTTACTTTTCTCAATAAAAATGTAATTCAATTTTCCCTAAAAGAGAAATATCTCTCACCATCATTCGGGCGTTGAGCGGTGGTTTTTTCAAAAAGCAATGAAAACTTCAAACTTTAAATTTACGAGTTTGCAAAGATTTCTTTCGATTACAACGAAAACTGAAGTGAAGACGCGGTGCGGCACGAAAAAAAGACACCAAAACAAAAAAGATGGGGAAAGTATTCAAATTCAAAACTATGAAGTGTTTGTTGATGGCGCGTTTCTTCCTTCAACACAATCGACGAACTCACCATTGTCTCCCCCTGTCCTGCATGGACAAGGGAGTGATATATTTTCTGCCTCAAGGATACGAGTTAAAATACAAAAAAATGATGTGAGTTGAGGGGGGCAACGAGACCCATAGACGTGGAGTCTGCTGCCATTGTCGGTTGGTGTGTGTATGCCCATACGTGTGTGTATGTGTTGGGCCACCAAAACCAACCACAAGGCATCCTTTTATTGAATCCTTTTTGAGTCCGCCATGTTTTACATGGCAACCCTTTGTTGTCGTCATAAAACTCGTTTCTTGTTGTTGTTTTTTACGTACGTGTGTGTGTGTGTGTACGTGTTAGTGTGCGCTGTACAACTTGTTCGGTATTAAAGGCATAAAATGCTAAATAGTAAAAACGGATACGTTTTCTTGCTTTCGTTGTTATTGCCGCAGTTGTTGTTGGCGTTTCTTTTCTTTTCTTAGTTTTTATTTATGCACAACCTTACGGTTATTGTTGTAGCGGTGGAAGTAACTTTCGAGGAACGTTCATTAAGTGAGCGCATACAAGTAGACTGGAGTGAGAGTAGAACATTTGCACTTTTTTAACAAACGAACACACAAATGCAGAATACTCACAGCCAACAGTTCTGTTGTAGCAGCTAAATTCTGAGGTAACAGATTTATGGAATTCGTTTGTACTATATCAATTTAATGAGTTATTGTTATATGGATGTAAGTGAAAGCAACACTTACTTGTTATACATTATAATGCCAGTTGGTGAATTAATTGTAGCCTTAAGAAGGGTAATGACCATATAACTTATTTCTTCTCAGCTTTGTCATATCCGCTGTCATCGGTATATACTTGAATTGAGTATTTTTACTATTAATGTAGAATGATATTCCCCATTCCCAATAAAGTTACAAGTTACAAGTACAAACGAATTATTTTGTTTTCATTATCATTTAGTGGAAATACAAACAAATTAAAAAAAAAACAACTGGCCATGTCAGATAAGGTCCTCTTAGTCCTTCTTATTGTATGGGCGAAGCCACGCCCCTTTCCAAATACTAAGTAGTGTATCCTACAAATGTTTCCGGCTGAACGTAAAATAATGTGAACAGTTCGTAACGACCGGAGTTGATAGCGGGGAAATATAGGTTTTTATGGCAGATTGTCTTCTATTTTTACGACGATACAGATGTATTTATTTTGGGGTCTACGACCATCTTATTATGGAAGGTATAAAAACTATTAGCTGCCACAACAACAGTTTTGAAAATCATTGTATACATCATTCCTTAAGTAAAGGGTGCTTCAATTTTAAGGGCCGATGTTGAATGTAAACCAAACCTAAACGTCAAGTTTTTTCTGCATTTCATTTGATATTTCTCAATTTCAGACTAATTCAATTTAAACTATGGAAAGATACACAACCGAGCAACGCGTTAAAGTTATTCAGGCTTATAAGCCTGAATAACTTTCATGCTATAGCATGAAAAATCATTTTTCAAAGAAAATCATCTTCAGTGATGAGGCACATTTTCACCTCAGTGGATTCGTCAATAAGCAGAATTGCCGCATTTGTGCGAATGGTAATCCAAGAGTGATTGTCGAAAAAACAATGCACTCACAAAGTTTGGTGCGGTTTATGGGCAAGCGGCATCTTCACGCAGTTACTGTGAATGCTATTGTGACATGATAACGAACTTTTAATGGTCCGAATTGGATGCGAATATGGATGCGGACGATCTGTGGTTTCAACAGGACGGTGCCATTTGCCACACAGCTAACAAAAAAATGGCTCTTTTGTGCGACAAATTGAATGGCCGTGTTATCTCACCTCGTGGCGATGTTAATTTGCCGCCATGATCATGTGATTTGACACCGTTTGATTTCTTTCTTTGGGGTTATTTGAAAGAAAAAGTGTGCGTCGATAAGCTAGCAATAATTCAAGATCTAAAGGTTGAAATAATTTGGCACATTAACGGCATAGAACCTCAAGCGTCATAGAATATTTGGACCATCGGATGAATCTGTGCCGCCGAGGTCACGGCCGCCATTTGGCCGATATTTTACTCCATACATAATTGAACCTACCAATATTATCATATTAAAAAGAAATGACAATAATTTCCCAAAAAATGTTTTATTCAAAATCAACATCGGCCGTAAAATTTAAACACCCTTTATAACCGAATAGTCGATTGTATGTAAAGTAAAACAGTCATAGCTGACATCATATTTATATCGATTCGTATTTCCGTCAAGACCCTTTCGTCCGATGAAATTTTTGTAGTTCGAGCCAATTTTTAACTAAGTTTTTCTGTAAATGTACACGTCGCAACGACGTTTAAGTGGTAGAATTTTTAACAGTGTGCTTGTACATAGTACCTGCGGCCACGACGATTTGTTGACGACATGTTTTTGAAGCTGGTTCCTGGAGATAGCTTAGAAAAGTATGAGTTACTAAGCAAAGCTCGAAGATTTAAGAGATTTTCACGCTTTTTTCCCTACTGGGATGATAAGTAGAGTGTCCAAACCCGAAACCGACATTCTAGTTTTAATGTCCAAACCCGACCGTCCTTTTCTCAAAAATAGCTAAAACCCGCCCCGTCAGTTAACCCAGTTTTAAAATGTAGGGCTAATTTTTTTTGTTATATGCAAAATTAAAATAATCATAATTTGCACATACGGAATGCCTTTTTTAATATCCTGCAAAACTCTGCATAACAGGGCATTATAAGTAAGTTTCATTGCAGGTTTTGTGACTGCTTAAATTATTTGAGCTTAACCCACCTTTAAGTGTATGAGTGTATATAAGTGATTCGATTTAATGATGGCTCTCCGCCCGTCTGCTACACCTAAAGCGTGTAATTAAATACTGGTCGCAATAATTACCCAATATTCAAATTTGGCACAAACAAGTTTAAAATTAAAGAAAATCGGTTCGCATTAAGATATTGCTGCCACACATCTGTTCAGCCGATTTTTCGACATTAGCGCTAAAGGCAACAGATTTTATACAATCTTGATGAAGTGTGCACAGTTCATTAGGATCGATCAGTAACAAGCTTAGTTGTTATAGAGGTCCTTTTTTATATAACCGCTATAAACCACCCATATTAATGCCGATTTCGAAAAAATTTATACAATATAAGACGATAAACAAGAAACTAGCCTGGGACCATAAAGGACCATTTTTTGATATAGTCTCCATACAAATGAACTTGGCATATGGATATCAAAAAACAATATAGCCAAATGTGAAACTATTTTTGCTATTTGGCTTAATTTGAGTGACGTATCCTAGGGCCGAAAATACGTCCCCTTTTTTCGATTGGCAGGGGTTATGACCGTGTTTAGCTTTTTACTAGTTTTTTTTAAATAAAAGACCTCTTTTCGTTGCAATTGATTTAATGCATTTTTTAATCACTTTGTTTGTGAATAGGAAAATGTTTTCTATTCGTAGCCAAAAGGCTAAAACCGATATGTTCGTGAATGCCTTTTTTACGAAAAAATCACAGTCGATTTGGATATAAATCCGATATGACGGTTTTTGGAAAACCCCGGTGTTTTGGACACTCGCATAGCTTTTCAGAATACCCACTCATGTCTATACCCCTCACATTTCGCCTTCACCTGCTCCCAAAACAAATCCTTCTTGTATTCTTCAATTTAAGGGTATCTAATTACGAAGTTTTTTGGCTTCCAGTAATTCGGTAGTTTCGCGACCGGTCTAAAGGACTAATATATTGTTTTATATCACCAGCTACTTTTTCTGTTAACCGACCTTTGTAAATCTCCCTCCACACTGAAGTTGTTGACTGTTATTCGAGTTCCTTTATGTTTTTCAACCCGAAGTTTTGTGTTGTGGAGCCGCTGCGAGTGAGTATTCCCTCTTTTTACTTTCCGCACATGCACCTTATGTGCGCATTTACATAAAATTTTAAAATATATGCAAACAAACGTTCCACACTCACACATACATACAAGTGCTCCTTCAAACTCACACACACACATCCACACACCCAACAATACTTACCCAGCAAACATTTTTGATTGCGGATGAATCTCTTCGTGATTTACGAGGAAGAATCGCGGCCGTTGCGGAATCCAAAGCGAATCGCCAATAAGATTCCATAGCAACTCTTCAGAACGAAACCTAAGAAATTGCGATATTTATTTACGAGATTCTTAAACTAATCTCTGTGCTGAACCGAAAGCAATTCGTTAAAAATATAGGCTGGGCGATTTAACATTTTATATTTGAATCGGATGAAAAAAAGTACTGATAGAAATTTCTGGTCTCACTAAGTGTTGTCTGGCGCCATCTGACATTTCCATTGGACAGTTTTACATTTTTTTAGCATAAACGTACTCGGAAGGTTTTGACGTACAACCATCATTTGTGTTGTTTACAGTGACTCGAAAAAATCAATTTGGCAAAAAATGGAATCGTGTACACTTTTGTGCGATCATTATTCGCAACTTTCGACGTGGATTATCACGACAAGAGTGCATCGATGAACTTAAATCTTTGCATGTCGATAAAGCACCATCCTATAGCACTGTAAAAAACTGGCTTAATGAATTCAATCGTGACCGACGCTCGCTCAAAGACGAAGGACCTCCAAAAACGGCCGCTCAATACTCAAAGAATTTTTGTTTCCAAAAATTCAAGTGAAAAAAATGGAAGACATTTGTTTTCGACAAGATGGGGCCACATGTTACACAGCAAACGCCACCATCGATATTTTACTCACTGTTTTTGAAAATCAAATCATCAGCCGAAATTGTGATGTCAATTCGCCGCCTCTAAGCTGTTATTGTAGCCCATTGGATTATTTCCTATGGGAAGCCATTGAGACTAAATGTTACGCATAGCCTCCAGAGACAATTTAATCGTTAAAGCACGAAATCGAATTTGTCATTGAAGGTATTCGACCCAAAAAAATCGAAAATGTACTCAAAAATTGGTTGGTTACTGCCGAGCCAATTGTGGTAGTCATATAAATGATATTGTATTCCATTATTAAATGACAAAGTTCCCCAAAATTCCAATAAAACCAGAAGTTTGAAAAAGTCAGCCGTTTTAAATTTGAAATATTAAATCGCGCACCCTTTACTAAATGACAATAAAAATATGAATTGTATAGAATTTTTTCGCTTGAATTCTTCACTGAAGTAAAATAAAGTATGGGACTGCGCATGCAATCGCGCATACAAGTTTTTAATCTCTAACCTTAACTTTTATTTTTTCTAGGCCGAGACATTTCTTATAAATTATTCCAAAACTTGTAAATGTTCTTAAAAAGCACAACGGCCACGTTCAACTTTCACAACAAAAATGACACCTTTAGCACCGTTTCTTTCAAACTTTTTTGTTAACATCGCCTAGGCAAAGGTTAACAGCCATATTCATAAAAAAATCTTAATTGGGATTTAAAGTACATATTAGTTAACAAACACTTTTTGCCTAACAAATGATTGTTAAGAAAACGTATTCATAAACACTACTTTAACTAATATACAATTTAATGAATTTGTCGATTCAATGCTGGCAGCACTGTCGTTTTGACTTGTCATTTCAATCTTAATGATGCAGTTATACGATTATCAATTATGTGAGTAGTCGAATCTATATATTTTTTGTATTGTTTATTTTACAAAGAACTGATTTAATAAAAAAAAAATATATATATGCTTACTTGTAAAATAATAAAAACAAAATCGTGTTTAAATAAATGACAAATTGAGATCAATTATGTATTACTGAAAAAAAGGTATTCGAATAACGAATAATATTATTCTTATTTTGATTGTTTACACATCACTAGTGAACTTTTTACAATTTTCCCTTTTTGTGTTGTGTTTTTTCCATAAAGAAGTTTTTATAAATGAAAATGGAAAAAATGACAATTGCAATCGTTTGTAAAGCAGTTTTAAATTTTTATGAATACGGCTGTAAGTGATTATGAGTGCTTCTCTCAGATTGCCAAAGCGTTGCTTAAGCAATGGTAGTGCGATTCATCGTAAAATAAAAGACATGAAGAATATCGAAAGCATCGCACAAACAATGAGAGTCAGGAAAAATCTCGTTAACCTTGCCAAACGATTAATCTGCGGAGGATCATCCAGCCGTTTGCTGAGCGATTCGAAATCTCATCGCCCAGGTAATGGTCAAGCTACCCAAACTCTAAAGTTTGGAAATACGAATCGCGGAGTATTCGCTCGGACGATCCATCATCCAACAATCGTTAAATTGTTTGCAGGGTTGATATTCATTTACATTTTTTACTGTTATAAAAACACACTTTACCACTGACAAATGGCTTTGCCTTTTGCACAAACGTTGCGATGGCAAGCACAGACACACATACAGCGAGACCGAGAGAAAAAAGAAAATGGGAGAATGGAATAATACACATTCGAGTGGAGCACTCGTGTATATACACAAACACACATACACGTATACATTTACTCTCTGTGCGTTGGGGGATGAGGGTTAACATTCAGGGGTTTTTGTTTTTGCCTGCTGCAATATGTGGCTTCCACACATAACTTTTCAATTGATATGCAAACTTAAAAGGGACCGCAAAAATTATGCTCAAGTGAATTCGAAATGTTATAGGAAAACAGCACTGTGGGCACTCGATGGCGTTGATGCGGCCTCAGCAGGTGGGGGAGGTCGTCCTTTAGCACATACTTCCCTGAACACACACACTCGCATACACACTCGCATTTGTATTCATTTCAGATTCCAGTCCCGTCGTTCGTTGTTTGCTGGAGGAGCCGTAGTTGCGGTTGAGGCGGTGGTGGTAGTGGCGTCGGTGGCAGCGGCAGTGGTATTAAGCTCATATTTATTCCTAGTTCCATGAATTTACATCTCCATATTTTATGTGTGACTTGAAATGTTGGTTTTCCATATTTTTCCTTGGTATTCATTCATTCGTTCGTTTTCTGCATGCGTATGTATATGAGCGGTTGCGTGTGCGAGTGGGATTGCTTCCTTTGATAAATCCATAAATGTTAAAATTTGAAGTGGTGAAGATAAATGGCTGCATAGCAAATAAACTTAAATTTCTCAATACTCTTATAGCTCTAATGTCTTTTCTTCAGTTAAAGCCATGTTTAAAGAGACAATTAACCCTTGACCCTCATTATTTATGTTTATGCATTCGACAAGTTCTAGTTCTAATATTGTTCGGAAGATAAAAAATAGAATTCTACATAATCTAAAATCTATTACAATTATTGAAAGAAAAATAAGGCTTAAATCTATGTGATACCCTAAACCACTTTGTCTTTTAGAAGACTTCGAACCTCTGTCCGGAATTTTAGCAAGGCTGAATGTGTGACGTTTAAAGTGGGAGGGGGGCAATTTGTAGAGGCTATTGAAAACTACACGAACACATTTCACCAGGGTTAGTTATTGGCCTCACATCAGCTTGATCGAAAATGTGACTTTTATGTTTGTAGGACCTGAAATCGAAAGAACCTTCGTACGGTGACTATGTTAAAAGATGGAGCAATATGATCGAGCTTTGGTAGGGTTGGTCATACATCGATTATGACGAGCAATGCCTAGTTTGTGTAAGAGTCGATTTGATATGTGGATTTGTAACGGTACAAATATTGCCTGATACTCGTATAGTCAAATAACACCAGAACTGCCTGAAGGTAAAAAACGTTATCTTGAACAACATTAGATTTTAATAATATAGAGTAGCAAGTCCTCAAATCGAAATGTACTGTGCATTGGACCAATAGGAAAACATGAACCAATATGGCACTATTCCACCGTGGTTAACTACTAGTCGAATGTACTGTGCCATGCGCAAGTTGAGCCCAATCAGAATATTTTTGTGCTGAGAATACTCAATTTCCGATGAACCTTTGTGTGTTGAATAAATGGACCGAATTGTCCAATATTGCCAGGATTTATAATATATTTCCTATAATGCCAACACTGAGAACAGATACTGCCACAATTATTAGATTGTTTTGTGAACCGCATGATTAAGGTTGCTTGTACCTATTGTACGTATTCCAGTAGTATACCGAGTGTTAGTTCATGCTCTGTTATATATGGATATTAACCAAATAAAATGGATTCATCGATTGGCTTTAAATACAAAAATAACCAATGTATATATTTAATTTTATAGCCTATTCAAAAAAAAAAATCCATTAATTTCTTTTTCAAAACAAAAAGTTTTTGTCAAATATTAGTTATTATTACCAATACATAGTTACATCAACAAAATCGGTGCAAAACTATTGGTTGTCCCCCAACCCCAGGTATGGCAACTAAATACCTTTACCGCGTTTTAACTGTACGACCGATCTATAAGTTGTGAGTTTAATACGCTTATCAAACTTATCATTTTGCGGTATGTTGAACAAAATGTCCATAACGACTATACAAAATTGGTGATTTCAACGGAAATTCTTCTGTTGACACGGAATTTTTGTAGTTCTATCCTATTTCCATCTATTTTTTTCTTTTGTGGGTACGTACTTAATTTGAGCAAGAGCGGTAAATATGTTTGCTAGAGTGGCAATTCCTTAGATCGGAAAGGACGTTTGTTGGGGCTATAGGAAACATGTGCCGAAATGGTAGACTTTTAAGAGGCCCAAATAATATTTCCCCAAACTGCACTGCATTTGAACAAAACTATACCTAAGGACCGATATGGTTGATTAGGGTTGATATAGTTTTCTCGTAATGCACTTCACAACTGATTAAAAAAATAAACAAGTATTGTCTTTTCAGTGAAACGACCTAAGAATATTGACATAAGTCTGTTAAATCCCAGAAAAAGAGAATACATGGTGATTCATTCACGATTAGACAAAATTTCACAATCATATTCCTTGGCTTATTTCATGAAAATATGTCCATCATGCGATCATGCCCGAAAATGCAAGGGGAGAAATGGCAGCGGTTTGACTATTTTTGGATTGGTTGTAGGAGGGTACTATCGGTAAAATTGCTAAGCTCTGATTCAGTAGTAGGATTGTTTGTTTTTACTTAAAAGATAGCCCTACCGCTTACCTTTCCAAAATTATCTAAACAAAGCACAGAGGTCCTAGCGTTCTATTTAAATGTGGATCTGTGCATCCTGAAATCTTTTACGTCAGAGGACATACATCCCAATCCCTAAAGGATAACAGCCCGAATTCAGTGTCACGGTTGGATGTCGCTCACGATATAAATAAAAGTCCCGTTAATCTATTAACAGTTATTGTCTGTCACTTTAAATGTTCCCAGTACTTACGAGTGACACTCTGATCTAAATGGAACACTCATACGTTCGTACATAACATTCTAATGATGGCTATGGACGACAATTTTCACTTGCGTCCAACCAAAAACAATGTGATACGATATTTTGTGACATGTGTTACGGTCATGATAGCATCACTGAAATCCTGCTGCCGTCTAATACAAGAACCATATCCAATCGGAAAATCTACAAAGTAAATGTAGACGGGACCAAAGTGGATTATTGAACCTGTAATAAACAATAATGACACGATACGACACAGCCAACACCCCTACTTTCTAATGTTCAACTGTCAGATTTACGATACTCTCTCTCC